>CM046947.1:3675870-9123370 GCA_025698515.1 Gossypium sturtianum
GGTTTCTCGGTGTTTTTCTCATTTCTACAAGATGGTTCAAGTTCAATTTGGCCAGTCAATTAAAATGTTACAGACTGATGGAGGGGAGAGTTTAGTGTTCTCTTAGCTGAGCTTGCTCATCTTGGTGTTCATCACCGTATCACATGTCCTCACACCTCTGAACAAAACGGGGTTGTTGAGCAAAGACATCGTCATGTAGTTGAAATGGGGTTGACCTTGTTGGCCAAAGCTTCTATGCCTTTAGAATACTGGTCTGATGCTTTCTCCCATACAGTCCATTTAATCAACAGGCTCCCTACTTCTGTGTTGCAGCATATTTCTCCTTATGAGAAACTCTACAAGGCTCAGCCTGACTATACTCAATTGAAGGTCTTTGGGAGTGCTTATTTTCCTCATCTCTGACCTTTTCAAAAGCATAAGCTTCAGTTTAGGTCCAGCAAGTGTGTATTTCTTGGTTTTGGATCTCATCAGAAGGGGTTTAGATGTCTTGCTGCTGATGGCCGTGTGTTCATTTCTCACCATGTAATATTTGATGAGATGGATTTTCCCTTTCAAGCTGGTTTTTTTTTCACAAGGGTTTGGTTCTGTCAAGTTCAGTCATCACCTGTCTCATGTACCTGTGGTTACGATGCCTAGTTCTGGCTCTGGTGTGTTATGTTCCAGTGCAGGTGTTCATATTTCAACTTCATCTCCTCATTTTCCTTCTCCTGTCTTGAGGTCTCCTAGTTCGTTCTCCTCTACTAGAAGTGGTTCTGAGGATGTTGTTGCGCCTTCACATAGCATGTCCGAAGCTGTCAGTGTGCGACCCCCTTCCCCTGTCAACTGTCACCCTATGCAAACACGGTCGAAAAGTGGTATTTTCAAACCGAAAGTGTTCGTTTCTATCCTAGATGAGAAGGAGCCTTCCACGATAGCTGAAGCTTTCCAAAGTCTTGCTTGGACTGCTGCTGCAAAGGCTGAATATGGTGCTTTAATAGCGAATCACACGTGGGATCTTGTTTCCTTACCTGATGGCCGTCGGGCTGTTGACTGTAAATGGATTTTTAAGATCAAGCGCCATGCAGATGGTTCAATTGCTAGATACAAGGGTCGACTTGTTGTAAGAGGTTATATTCAGGAGGCTGGAGTCAATTTTTTTGAGACATTTAGTCCTGTTGTTAAGCCAACAACTGTCAGAGTGGTGTTGGCCCTTGCTATTTCTCGAGGGTGGTCCCTTCGGCAAGTGGACGTCAACAACGCCTTCCTCAATGGAGATTTGCATGAGGATATATACATGACACAGCCACTTGGGTTTGAGCAGCATAGTGTTGATGGGCGACAACTTGTTTGCAGGTTAAGAAATGCGCTTTATGGTCTTAAACAAGCCCCTCGGGCTTGGTTTCACAAGCTGAGGGAATTTTTGCTAGCAACTTAGTTTGTAATTTCTAAAGCCGATAGCTCACTTTTCATTCGACGAATAGATACTCAGCTTCTCTATGTGCTCGTGTACGTTGATGACATAATAGTCACTGGCAATGATCCATGTGGTATTGATAGTTTTGTCAAAGCTCTTGATGATAATTTTTCTTTAAAAGATTTGGGCCAGTTGAGCTATTTCATTGGTATTGAGGTTACTCACACTCCGAATGGTGTCTTCTTGAGTCAAAAGAAGTACATTCTTTACTTACTTCAACGTGCTTCCATGGCAAAGTCAAACTCCTCTCCTACTCCAATGGTGACTACATGCAAACTGTCTGCTCATAAAGGAGCTCCTGTTGAAGATGACCGACTGTTCAGAAGCATTGTAGGTGCCTTGCAATATGTGGTTGTAACGAGGCCTGGCATTGCGTTCTCAGTCAACAAAGCTTTTCAGTTTATGCATAGGCCTTTGGACACTCATTACAAAGCTGTGAAAAGGATTCTGCGATACCTGCAAGGGACACTAGAGTTTGGTTTGTGTTTCACCCGGACCTCAAAGCTATTACTTGAAGGATATTCTGATGCAAGTTGGGCGTCAGACACTGATGATCGTAGGTCGACTTTAGGATTCTGTGTCTTCTTGGGAGGAAATCTGATTTCCTGGAGTAGTAGAAAACAGTCGGTCGTGTCCCATTCCACAGCAGAGGCGGAATACAGGAGCCTAGCTCAGGTCACTGCTGAAATGGTTTGGATTAAATCATTGCTATCTGAACTTGGTGTTCCAATTCTTAACAAAGCGATGCTCTGGTGTGACAGCTCAGCTGCAGTTGCTGTAGCCAACAACCCTGTGATGCATTCCAAATTTAAACATGTGGAGTTGGACTTGTTTTTTGTCAGAGAATGAGTTGCGGATGGTTCCTTTCGAGTTGGTCACATATCTGGACAAGATCAAATTGCTGACATATTGAGTAAGCCTCTGTCAGTTGACCTGTTTAACAGATTCAGGAAGAAGCTTCGAGTCGTTTTCAATGGAGAAGTGAGTGTACCAGAGGGAAGGGATCGATAAGCATGGGGCATGTTATGATATGTCTGTTATGAAATGTCAAGCGGTATTAGATAGGTTTAGTTAATCTGTTGATTAAGGTAGTTAATCTGTTGTAAAGGTAGTTACACTACCTCATTAAATACTCAGCTGATTCTCTTAATGAATATATAAAGTCTTATTTTCTTTACACTGAGTATCTTAACAGACAGTTAGGGGTGAGAATTCGAACGAATCGAGTGAAAAGATTTTGAGTTAATCGAATTGGCGAGTCATATTTTATCATCCTAACTCGATTTGAATTTTTTTCGAATCAAGTTGAGTGAAATGAAATTCAAGTCAAGTCGAATAGACTGAAATTGTTCAAGTTAAATTAAAATGTTAAACATTTCAAATTAAAATCTTATTACAGTATAACTAATTCCACGTTTGAGCACATAAATTTGTAACCATATGTATTTGAATTTTTTTTCAAAGCAAAATAAGAAAAAAAAACTTCAAAATGATAAAATTGAATCATTAATTAATTTATTTAGGTTCCAAAATCATTATTTTATAAAAGTTTAACTTTCTTTAGAAATATTATTAAATTTATATATATATATATTTAAAATATAAATTTTGGATTTTTTATAAATATTTTAAATTTTTGAAAATTATTTTGAAATTATTTTATAATTTTTGTTGAGAGACTAATTTGTTTATTTTCAAAATTGATAAGAACCAAAGGGATATTTACACTAATTTGTTATTTAAATTATTTGAGTTATTCGAATTTTAAAATTCAACTCGACTCGAACTCGAAACTTGAATTACTTATTCGAGTTAACTCGAAAAATTTAAATAACTCAATTCGATTAAATTAAAATTTAATTTTCGTATCGAATCAAATTTTGCTGGCATGTATTAAGAGTATTAATGGAAAATAGGTTGAGGGAAAAAAAAATCATGAAAATGGACAAGATAAAGTGAAGAACAAAAGAAAGGTAGTGCCATACAAGTGCCGGGCTGGTGTTGGCCGGATATAAATATATTATTTCAGGATTTAAAAAAATATTATTTGCTATTGTGACTAGGACACGTGTAAAATTTGCTGAATTTGGATCACAACATATACATTTGGGCAAACAACTCAGTCAATTTTTATAAAATTTTATTTTGGTCACAAAAAAAAATACAATTTAGACATTATCATTACATACTTTTATCAATTTAGTCACTTGCCGTTAATTTGTCATTAGATACATTTAAATTTAGTCATTTTTTATTTTAGTAACTCATTTTATCATTTTTTTTTCTCTTTTTAAGAATTAATTTTTTGTTTTTTTTGTGAAAAAAAACCTGAGATTTTACTGGAGAAATTAGGGTTAGAAAAACCATTTTATCTTTTTAATTTAATTTATTTTTTAGAATTAATTTTAATTTTTTCTTAATAAAAGGAAAGGGAAAACCATGAGTTTTACGGAAAATTACTTGGGCTTTTATAGGAAAAGAAAATTTTAGTTTTTATTAGGAAAATCAATTTATCTTTTTCATTTCCCCTTTCAGAATTAATTTTAGTTTTTCTCAATAAGAGGGAAAACCTAAAAGTTTATATAAAATTACCCAATTTTTATAGAAAAAACGTTGATTTTTATAGGAAAAATTATTTTATTTTTTAATTTCCTTTACTTTTTTATAATTAAATTTAGTTTATTTATAATTAATACGAAAAACATTTTTACAAAACATTTGATATTATGTTAGTCTTTTATAAAATTAAATCAAATATATTTATAAAGTTTTAAAATTGTAATAAAAATATTTATAAAATTAA
Organism: Gossypium sturtianum; assembly: GCA_025698515.1. Classification (NCBI taxonomy): domain Eukaryota; kingdom Viridiplantae; phylum Streptophyta; class Magnoliopsida; order Malvales; family Malvaceae; genus Gossypium; species Gossypium sturtianum. The sequence continues at coordinate 3,680,127 of CM046947.1, forward strand.
ATATATTTATAAAATCTTATAAAGTTGAGAAATTATAATTTAAATATAAAAAAATATATAATTAAAAAAAATGAAATTTTAAGAAACATATCGAAACAAAGTGATTTTGTTAAAATAAAATCTTAAACTTCAATTTCAAAGTTAATAAGGAAAAACTCAAAGATTAAATCGAATTATAACGGAAGATTTAAATAATTCAAAAAAAAATTATTGTCTTGGTTCCAACCAACTCAACTCATTTCCACTCTAATATATTTTATATTTTTAAGTTTAAGGATTGAGAAACGTCTTATAAAAATATAATAAAATATTTTAGAAATAAATATTTATTTTTAATTAAAAATATTAAAAACTCTCGAAAAAAAAAGTCAAAGAAAAGATTAAAAAAAAAAACATATTAGCCCTTAACTATATTTTAAGATCGATCGAAAACAATCAATTCAACAATGAATTGAAGGGTGAACCGCGGTAGTCGTTTGCGTGTGGACCACGATGACCTTCGGTTTCCCTTTTTGGTGATTAAACATCGTTGTCAATCGCGCATTAAGGTGATTCTGTTAGCCATTTATAAAAGCCGCAAAGAGTTGTCTTACGCCATCCTGTTATGTCATCATTAAATTTAAGGGTAAACTAGGTTAGTAGTCCTCAAATTATTAGAGTATTTATAAATTGGTCTCCCAATTACGGAAGTTTTTAATTTCATCATAATTTTTTTGAAATTTGATTTTTTATCACTCTTTTAAATCGTTAATGGAATGCTGACGCGCTCGTTCTCTTGTTCGCATAATAATAAATTTTTATCTCCTACAATTTATACTATCAATTTGATCCCATTTGTAAAAATAATAATAAAAAATCAACAAATTCTAGTTCTAATTTTTTTTTAAAAAAATTTAAAATTCAAGAAAAAATATATAAATTGTTAAAAATTATTTTAAATATATGTAAGTGAAATCATTTTTTTTTTTAGATTTTCATGGATTCATTTTCTTCCTTAAAAACTTAATTCTAAGGAGTTAAAATGCTTAGATCTTAAAACCCAAATCCTCAATTCCATTTATCTATTCAATTATCTCTCCCACGCCATGTTTTTCAACTTCTTTTAACAGCTTCAAGTTATTGAAGATGACCAAAGCACCGAAGAACAATAACTATGAACTTTGAATAAAGAGAGAAGTTTAGATATATTTAAATGGTATTTTATTTGATAGAACATGTTAGAGACTGTATAAGATGATTGATGATAAAATCTATAAAAAGGGAAAAAAATAATTTCATTTTGCATATAATTAAAATAATTTTTAAAATCGAAATCAAATTGATAAAATATGTACATTTTTGGGATTAAAATTTTTATTATACCAATAGCAAAAAGTCATATCAACATTCTGTGGAGGAATGATCAAACCATCAATTTTTAAATAACGTTAGTGATGAAATTGAAAATTTTTATTAATTGAATGACCAAAATAAAAATACCCTAATAGTTAGACGACCACCGATGAAATTTACCCAAAATTTAATTACTTCGTCTTCCTTTATCTAGAGGATTGCCGTACGCTTTTCCCTTTCAAAACTTGTCGTTGTCGACCGACGGGTTGATTTGCCATGTCGCTCGTTAAAACAACGAAAAACAGGCGCAAATGCATATGAAGGTGCGGCTACAGCTAATATCCATTGATGGGTGAAACCCATAAATATCCGACTATCTATCTTCTCGCCATGCTGTCGCTTTTATAATAAAGTTATGATAGAAATGCAAAAAAAGTCCAGCAAAATATTGAAATTTGTGATGATTCTAGAACTTTGTATTAAGTTTTTATTTATTTATTTAGGTTGTGTTTGGCAATTAGTTAATTGCTGATAGTTAATTGTTGATTGCAGTAGTTGATTTGATTAATTGATTCTATTAATTGTTTATTTAAAAGTGTTTGGTAAAATTTAGTTGATATGTGTAAAATGCCACATAAAGGCATGACATATTTTATTGTTAAATATTTATTTGCTTATAATACTTTAGTCTTTATTGGGTTAAATTATTGAAATAAAACATTATTACTAAGGAATTAAAATATTTATTATGGAAATTAATTAGTGAATATTTTTGAAATTTTAAATAAACAAATTTCTTAAGTTCTTTATTTGCAAATATTAACCTTGTGGAAATTGATAAATATTAATAGTGTATCAATATAATTGTAAATTATATTATTAGTGATAATTATGTCATGTTCTTAGTATGTAAATTAATAATAATTATGTCACACTCTGAATAAATTTGTCAAATAGCATAGTTCAATTAATATAAAGTTGTATGAGAAATCATTTTATACAAATAAATTGAAAATAAATTAAGAGTACATCAATATTTAAGAAATAGATACATATCCAACCAAGTAAAAACAAATATTTAAGAAACATGACGTTGTCTTCTAGCTTCCATCAAACTAGTAGTGATGCCATTACGAATTTTTTTTCATTTCATTAGTACTCATACGCTTAACTTCTTGAGTGGAAATGCATGTAAAGAAATCGACTAACAGGGAGGAAAAAATTAATTTTCAGGGGCAAAAAATTTCGACAAATAAAGGAAAAAAAAGTACAACAATTTAAAATCATAGAAAGAACAAACCTTAATGGATGAAATCATCTTGCAATTGAATCTCCATAGTTGATTTTTGTAGATTCATGGTAGATTTTTTTTTTTTTTTGAGATTTACTTTGGACTTTAGAGATAAAAGTGAAAATGGGAGAATGAATGCTACTGATATCTTGACACCCCTATTAGGTTGGAGAGCATAAGGCAAAGGGAGCAATTTTTGAGCAAGCATGATCAGATATGTCATTCCACATATCTCATTTCCAATCAGTTATGAAAAAAATTGCTCATCCCTACGTTTTTTGTTTTGAAGGTTTTAGCTCAATAAGCTCTTGCAAACCTCCATTCACCAAAGACTACAATTAGAGGGTTTGACTATCCAATTCTCCATTTGTGCCTAAATAAACTAAAAAAGACCCAAAACTCTGTTTACCAAACACCCTCTTAATCTTTAATTTGAGTGTTAAATGTTAGCTTGAATTTAATACAGATTATATTTAAAATGAGTGAATCAAAATTTTAATTTATTTATAATTTTAAATCGCTCTCCTAAATGTTAATGACATTATATGTTTTTCAACACATCATATCCAAATTGTTTGTCTCGTAGGTATACAAGTAAATAAATTTTGATGTATGTTTTTGGAACATGCCTTATGTTAGATCTAAGTTGGCATTTAAACCCCTAAGCTAATTAACATTAAGTTTATAGAATAACATGATTAATGTGATACCGATGCTTTTAGAATTTAATTAAGACATTTTAAAGTTTATGAATCAATTTAAAATATAAATCATTGTTTGAAAATGTCTAGTACAATTAACCTCATTTTTCATCGTGAGGACTAGCCGACGGTTATTCATAGATTGATTAATTAATGTCTTTGCTATTATTATAAAAACCAATATCCAATATTGATTAATCTCTCTTAAGTAATTAACTCAAAACTTGAACATCTCCAAATAGTATAGGTTGGATTTTATTTTTTTTAATAAAATATTTTAATATACTTTAATTCACGTCATTTTAATCTGTTTCCAAGTCAAGGACATGAAAAGTGCCTTATTATTTTCTTATTGCCGATTATCCCATGTGATATTTGGGCTCGCCACTCGTCGTTCTCTATATCTGAAACATGTTTACTAGTCTCACAAGTAACTTATTTTGTCAAAACATATTGGATAGGACTTTCTAAGTCACTAATTCACACTCGCACTACACTTTGGAAGTACTTGGCCTAGCCTTCCCAAAATTTATGATTGGATCTCGAGCCCCATTATCTTTGTTTTTAAATAATGACCCCCCCCCCCCCTTTGCCTATTTAAGAACAGCAAATTTCTCTACTCCCCATAGTTGTTAAAAAGAAAAAGAAAACCCCTAAAACCGTAGGTACGTAGTAGCCATGGGAGTGCCACCACTGTACTCTGAAACAAATGAAATTTTCTCGAAAGACCTATCAAAGACCGACGTTGGTGTGAGGCTATCATTTCCCATGAAGGCTCTAAAAGTTTTTCAATTCCTTGAAGGTGAAAACAAGACGGAATTCGAAGCCGCCGATGGAATTGGAAAGCGTTGGAGATTTGGGCTCTCCAAAAGGAAAGCTCGCCACTCCAAATTCCACCCCAAACCTGTGTTGTCTTCAGGTTGGCTTAAGTATGTTAAAGAAAAGGGTCTGCAAATAAATGACAGGTTCTTTCTTTACGGCGAACTAGACAAATTATCGACCAAAAAGAGATTCAGAGTTCATGCACAGAGAAAAGTTCGCAGACCCATCAAGTTATTTGGCACAGAAATACACTTTGAAGAGGTTTGGGTTGATATTGAGGAGTTGGAAGGCCTAAAGCAAGAGGCTTCTCGTTCAATTTTATGAACCAACCAGAGCCTTTGATACTAGTAAAAGTGGTTAAAGCTTCAACTTTTGTTTTTTCTTTCTCTGATAAAGCACCACTAGTTCTTAAAATCTTGATAATGTATGAAATGATTATTCTATGATGATGGAACACTGATGTTGTACGTATGATGCATGTTGTTAGATAAATTATTCTATAGAAAGGGTTATATCATCAGCACTTCTTTCTTTTTTAACTCTCTCCCCCTTTTAACGAAAAAGTTAATTTTTCATCCATGGCTGGTGTATATATTATTTGTAGATCAGATCATCATATGTCTTTTAAAATAAAATGTATTTAATTTAAAAATATTTAAATGATGTAAGGTACATTGTATTTTTAGAGAAAAGACACAAGTTTAAACCATAGAAATGGTTTGATTAAGAGTGACAATTACAATTCCTATAAAGATTAATTTTTATTCATAATATGAAAAAAACATTGATCATACAAAAAAAATGATGTCCTTATATAGTTTATTCAAAATTAATTTTTATGGATAGTAAAACAGATTAAAAATATGATAAAGCATTAAATATTAATCCAAGCATAAATATGAATAGAAAAACAGTCATACTAAATTATTGTTTTATGAAAATATGATAGGTGACATTGTTAAGTACCTTTTTCTTGGAAAGAAAAACACGTGCCAACATCACAATAAATAAACTGTAATTTTTTCTCTAAAATATTTTGAAAACTTATCCTATTTTCCTAAATAATCTAAAGACAAAGTTAATTTTTTAAATATCTTTTCTATTTAGTGAATTCCTAAAAGAATATGATAAATCCTTGATCTATTTTGGTGCTAATGTCAGCGTCCAGGTTCGAGAGGAGATTACAGGGATGTTGGGGGTTCGACTGGCCTCTAACCCAGAAAACTACCTAGGGTTACCTATGATGGTGGGCAGACGAAAGACCTGGGCTTTTAATTCGTTCATCGACAGGTTCAGGAAAAGAATTGAGGGCTGGAGTCTTCGCTATCTTTCTATGGGCGGAAAGGAAGTGTTTATTAAGTCGGTGTTACAGGCCACTCCTATCTATGCGATGCAGTGCTTCCTTTTCCCGAAAAAGCTTTGCGAAAAGCTTGAAATCATTATGAACCGATTTTGGTGGACTAGTAACAAAACATTGAGAGGAATCCATTGGTGTTGTTGGGATAAACTCTGTTTACCGAAATATGCCGGTGGGATGGGCTTTAAAAATTTGTTTTTGTTCAACAAGGCGTTGCTTGCTAAACAGGTGTGGCGCATTATCACTCACCCTCATTGTTTATTAGCCAGAGTGTTAAAAGCCAGGTATTTTCCGTTCACCGACGTGTTAAATGCTAATGTTGGTTCTTACCCTTCGTTTACCTGGCGCAGCATCTGCACTGCTAGGGAGGTTATCACGGAAGGGATGATTTGGCGTGTGGGTTCAGGAGCACAGATTAATATCTGGAATGACCCTTGGATTCCTGGAATAGAGAACAACAGAATCTCAGGGCATGACATTGATTCAAAGTGGTGTACAGTTAATCAACTATTGGAGACCGATAAATGTACCTGGAATAGGGAACTCCTGGGTGAACTTTTTGATGAAGGCACGACTTCCAGAATTCTTTCCATTCCGATTTCAGCTGACAGTGAAGATGATATTCTAGTGTGGAAATATGAGGGCTCCGGGGAGTACACTGTTCGAAGTGGATACAGAGCTCTTAACTCTATCCTAGTGCATTCTAACAGGTACAAAGCAGAGGAGGATTACTCAGAGTTTTACAAAGCCCTCTGGTTTCTAAACATCCCAAGTAAAATAAAAATTCATAACTGGAGACTGGTAAGCAACATGCTTCCCCATTATAGCAATTTGTCCAAAAGAAAATTAACAGGGGAACTGATCTGTCCTTTATGCAAAGAAGCGACGGAGGATTCGTGTCATCTGATGTGGAATTGCAATTTGTTACGAGGAGTATGGACGTACTTTCAGGTCCCTTTTCTGGACATAGATGAACCCTCTGACCCCCAGAAGAATTTCTCCAGGTTATTTGTTGCTGCTGAAGAACAAAAGAGAAAAATTATTGCCATATCTACATGGAGTCTTTGGCATCGTAGAAACAGACTAATTCATGAGGGGATTAAGTTTCAGTTGCAAGAAGTCCTGGGTTTCATTAGGGGCTATATTTCAGAAACAGATATAGTGCGACAAAATTTACATCTACAAGTTAAACCAAATTCGGCAGAATTATGGAGGCCTCCAGAGGATGGTGTTATTAAAATCAACTTCGATGCATCATACCAAAGTGAGGAGAAACTAGCTATAACTGCACTTATCGCTAGAAATGAATCAGGAATTATTTTAGGAGCGGAGACTTATCTGGTCGAGGATGTTGTGGACCCGTTTGTTGCCGAAGCCCGAGCTTGCGAAAGAGCAGTCCTTTTTGCGAAAGCCAGGAGATATTGCAGAGTGATAGTAGAAGGTGATGCACTGTCGGTCATCAAATGCATTAAGCGGGGGAAAAAGGACAAATCGTTGCTCAGATCAATAACCCAGAAAATTAATCATTTAGGCCAAAATTTGCAAGAAATTTCTTACCGTTATGTGCCTCGTTCAGCCAACGGAGTGGCCCATATGCTGGCGATCGAAGGGAGAAGAAGTAGTTTCTCTAGGTATTGGAGCGACGATCTTCCAGAATCGGTGACGATGCTAGCGGTGAAGGAATCAAGGGTTCTGGGCACTGAAGGGGGTTTTTCGTGAGACTTTGTTCTTGGAGAAGGTTCTCAGAATCTCTAGACGCTATTAAGCGTTGAACAAAGAAGGTGAAGCTTTTTCTTTTTTCAGATTTCCTACTCTTAGTGAGAGAGCTTTGGCTGATGATTCATCTTCCTGAAGATGAAGGGATTGGGCTCTTTTCTTTGCTTCATTTATTAGCTTTTATTTCTTCAACGTTTTCTATTATTTATTTATGTGGTTGTAGTGGACAGATTTTCCTTTTCCGTTTGGCCTTTCGGCTACTGCAGTTTGCTTTGTAGGTTTTTTCAGATACAATTGATTGTATGGTAGTTTTGTGAGCCTGAATCTATAAAAATCAGTCTGTTATTCAAAAAAAAAAGAATAAATATTAGCTTGTGGTTTAATTAAAAAAAAATCGTGCACTTTTAGATAGCTTTATCCAGAGCGCGCAGTGTGGTAAGCTTCTCCGTTTCGAAACTTCTCGACGGGTTGCTTACTATGTCGCGCGTTAAACCATGCAACATCGAAAACTAGGAAGACATGCAGAGCATAGCGCGATTACAAATAAAATCCATTAGTCATTAATGGTGACCCCATAAAATCATGCATCGCTTTCCATTGCACATTTGCAACAATAAAGCAAGTACGTAGATCTTCTCATAGAGAAAAGAAAAAGGTAAACTAAAATAATCATATCAGTACGCTATATATTGATATTGAAATTTACCCTTTAATTAATTCACCTAAAAATTGAAGTACTTTCTTTGACCTTTATATTGGGTGGCGCGATAAAAGGCCTTACAAAATCCATTGGTGATCCTATAATAAAATAAGATCTACGACTACCACAAACTACGTCAAGGGTTTATTTCTATCACTGCCAATGCCAAGCAATAGTCCAGCTTTGTTTTACTTTTTTTTTTTTTTTTGTCAGATAGTTGAAATATGTGTAACCTATATTAGATTTACATTTTAATCACTTAATTTAAACAAAAAAATTATAAAACAATCATTAAACTATTTTAATGTTTTTATTATTATTTAAGTTACTGAGTTATTAAAATCGTCATTGTATGGTCTTTTTTATTCTCATTGCTTGCACCAATCGAAAGCACTCCTCTCTCTGTTCTACAGTTCAAATTTTTTTTTCATGAAACAATTTTGAACGTCACGAATATGCAAACCAAAATCCAAACAGGTTTCTTCTTCGATCTTCGACACTTACCGTCAGATCAACTTAGATCTAAGATATGTTCTTCTACTTATCGATGGCTACTGATCCATCGGATCGACCGTCGAATCGTTGCTTGGAGCTCGCTAGTCATACTTAAAAAAAAAATTAGAAATCTAGGAACTTAAATAAAAATCTTTTGAATAGTTCAATAACTTAAATAAATTTTTTTGAATAGTTTAGTGACCATTTTGTAACTTTTCGAAGTTACATAACTAAAACGTAAACTTACTAATAGTTTAGTAACACTGGGTGTAGTTTACCCTTGAAATATTACCTTTGAAATATTTCAAAGTGTTGATATTGAGTACAACAAGGGGGAAAACAACGAGGAAGTTGTGTTTGTCTGTAGGAGGCTGATTCACCTAAACAGACAGAGAGTCAAAAAGGACAAGAAGATGGTTGTGAGAGTTGAGGAGGTTGATTTGCAGAGAATAAGGACTCAATGATTTCTAAAAGGGAAAGAGATCCATTTCTCATCGTTTGGGAGGGTATTTATAGTTCGTTAAAAAAATAAGGTTATTTATAGGAGAGACCCTCTTGTCTGCTTGCATGATGTGGCAAGGTGGTTATCATCATGGAGTATGTGGGGGACATACATAGTGGGGCCCACTCTATTACTCCTTCAAGCAGTATGAGGTTGTTATGCTTAGGTGGGTCCCAGTGATCCCTAGAAGGAGTGTTGAAACATGTAGGAGTGTTCAAACTAAAAAGCGAGTGGTCTGAGTGTTGTATATTCGTTTGTAAACTTGTAATTTTTTCGAACACATTAGTTAATAAAACAAATTCATTGGTTACATTAATATACTTTGTATGAATTTCCTCATATGGTTTTTGCATGCAAAGCAAAATGGAAGCAAATGTTGGTCATTGGTTGTCTAATGTTTAAACTAATACTAAGTGGTATTACGTGATCAGATTGTAATACGAAAAGATAACTTATATTAGTAGACGAAACTAAACATGTCCTTATTCTAATCAGAAATGAGCAAACCGATTGAAAAATTAATATGTTGTCTATCAAAGCCCAATTAGAGAGATGCTTTGTCTTGGGCATCATAGCAGATGACCCCTAAAAGATAGAGACATAGATGTGACTGACTGGACGGATAGTAAATCGGACTGGACCCAAGAATAATAGATCCTGAATCCGTTTATGAGTTTATTCACTTATGACATTTATAGTGTGGGATACCTAAATCCTGAGTGGATGACAGACTATGTATGCATGACTCGTACACTTTGATGTAAGTAAAAGCCTGAGTTCGAATAGATAAGGAACTGAAAGCTGGTGCGTTGGGTGTACGACTTCTGCAATATGTAGTGTCATTCACAATAGTGGAATTCATAGCCCAAGATATGGGTAAATGATATCCTTTCTTTGGCATTACATGGTTGATGAAAAGTAAACGTGACCAGGGGTCGTTCGTCTTTGTCATGAATGACTTGATTACTGTTTGATAATAATTGACTTTTCATGAAAGAAGATGTAATGTTTACCATGAGATAAAATAGGATCATATTGAAAGAATGAATATTATCCCAAAGAGATTAAAGATATCCTATGAGGTTAACACACTTATGACAAGATCATTGGGCGAGCACTGATAAAGTTGCTTTCGTAATGATATACTCTTAGGGAGACCTCAGTCATGATACTATAGTGGAATGATTTCATGACTAAATGAGTTTATAATTAATAGGTGAAAAGCTAAAACTTAATTATAAATCATTTGAGCCTCAATTGCATATGTCTAATCGGTCATTCCGCTAGCTCGTTGAAACCAGAAATGAATTTTAGGATGAAATAAATGAATAAAAATGGATAAAAATGATATGGTTAGAGAAACGAGTTACATTCAGAAGTGAATGTGGTTTTCTCACTAAGTATGGAAATGACCTGATAATTAATTTATGATTTTTCAAATTATTATTTAATTATTTAAATAATTGAAGTTTGAAAATTGATTTAAATTAATTGATCATTGTGAATCCAATTAAATGTAGAAAAATTAAATATATTTTCTCATAGCTTCTTTTATAATAAGTTTTCATGATTTTAATGGAATTAGAATTGGGTAGAGAAAATTATTTAATTGAAAAATTATTTAATTTAAATTAATTAAGCAAATAATATTTAATTTGAGAAATAGAAAAAAAAATATGTACTGAGTTGGAATAAATTATAAAGTGTTGGGTTAAAGTCTAGGAAGAACATATAATTGGACCGGTATAGGAGAGGCTCAACTCCCCTTATATGGAATACATGGGACGACAAACCCTAGTATTCCTATCTAAGGTTGCCGCCCCTCTCCCTAAATAATAGGGAATTGAGATTTTTTTCTATCAAAATAATATTATTTGTATTCTACCACTTCAACCAAGATTCTACCAACTCTCCTTATATATAGATGGCACTAGTAGGTTTCAGCTCACACCAACAAAAAGAGAAAAATAAAAATTTCTCTGAAGCTTTCAATATTGCTATTTTAGCAAAAAGTAGTGGAAATTTATTTTAAGAATAAATTATATTTTTGGGGAATTGAGATTCTACCAAATTTTATTTAAGAGATATTTACTTTCCCAATGAAAGTAAATAAAATATTTTTGGTTCTGTTTTTGATTCGATTTGTTCGAGCCCACACTCCGAAGCAGTTCGTGGTTTGAGAATAGCGTAGAAGATCGTTTGGTTGAAAGTCGAGAACGAAAAGAATCCGCCTATTTGAAAACACATGTACGAATACGGTCTAAAGTTTATTGTTATAAATATCACAAACCAGGTTAGTTTCAAAAATTTTATTTTTCGTTGTGCAAGAAAACCGCTTTTGAACAAAAAATTTTTCCAACGTGTTACGCCTAGGTCGATTCTAATGGTCCTTGAAAAAAGTGTTCAAACATGTAAGAGTATTCTCATTAAAAAGCGGGTAGCTAGATGGAGGAAGGAAATCTCTTCTATTAGCAGGCAGTTAGTGTCGAGAAGTCAATCTTGGGGACTGAATCAGTTGAAGACGACACAACAGATGGGGGGTAAGGGACTGCCTTTAGGTATCCACCAGGAGCTCTTTTGAATGTGACATGTGTTTAGGTTTAGATGGTGCATGCTAGTATAACACAAAGCAATGCCTTTAACCACATGACAATTTGTACCTATATTTGTATAAAATTGTGCACATATAAAAACAATTAGAATTTAGAATAGTAATATTACTTTAAAAAATTGGATACTAATATAATATATTAAATATATATTTAATTATGCTCTAGTTTATATATATTCTTTTGCACTTTTAGTTTCTATACTTTTAATTCCAAAAATTTAGTCTCTCAATTGTTTTGATTTAATAATTGAAGTTCAATTGATAAGACAGTCTAAAGAGGTTCATTAAATTAGATTATATGATAATTTTAAAATAAATAAAAAATTGTCACTTAAACCAATTTAAAATTTCATGAAAATTGTGATGGAACCCTTCGAAGACCTCACAGGTAAAAGTCAAGTTTGATGCCTTATACAAGAAAAAGACCCATGATTCAATATCTAGCATTGTTATTAGAGACCATGATGGTCATGTCCTTGGAGCTTGTACTAAAAGAAATTCATACATATCTGGCCCAAGTGCAGTTGAGGCTCTTGCATGTTTCCATGGCCTGGAATTTGCTTTTGGTTTGAGATTTATAGATGTCATTGTTGAAAGGGGTTGTGCTTCCATTGTCAATAAACTCAGGTCAAAGGGGACAAATCATTACAACATCAGTGGGTTTATCCAAGATGCAAAAAGTTTAATAAAGGGATTTCATAGTTGTAATTTTGGTTAGCAAATGAAGGTGGGAATTTTACAGAGCATCGATATTGGATTGAAGAACTACTTGTGTAACGCCCTAAAATTTCTTAGATTTTGATTGCGCATGTTTGTTAAATAATTTGATTAGGTGTGTTAGTTAAGTGCTTTGAAAGTCTATTTTAGGTTTTGAGTTCGAATCCCGGTAGTTGCAAAGTAGAAAAAAATAATAATAAATTTTTGCTTCCAGGCTTGTGCGCCTAGGTGATAGAAATTGTGTTGAATTCCAATTTTGGATAAGTTGAGGGGAGCAGATTTAGTCGGTATTTAGTTTGTTATTATCCCCTAAAAGCCTCTCAAGTCTCTTTTCTTTCTCTTTATCCCGTTTTATTATTATTTTTCTTTCTTTATTTTCTTTTCCTCTTGTCGACCGTCTGTTTCTTCTTTTTCTATTCTGCCGTTTGCCTTCCTTCTTTTCTTCACTGCAAAAAAAATAAAATAAAAAATTCTTCTTTTATTGCACAAAAAGCTCTGTTATTGCTTGTTGTGATTCCGCTATTTCACTTATTTCTTTACTTTCCTCGTGGTGGATTTGGTCGAGGTTGGTAAGTTGTTTGAAAGGTTAATTTTTTGAGGTTAGGGTTTCATTATTCTAAGTGAAAATTCATTGATAAATTATTTTATGAGTAATGTTGTATTGTATGTTTGTTTTTGTGGTTAAGAGAAGAGCGTGTGGTGGTAAACGAACCTCCCACAAATTAAGTTCTTGGAATGGCCGGAGTTGTTGTAATTTTGTGGTAAGTGCTCGTTTGTGGAAGCTGGGATTGTTTTATTTAATAAAAGGGTAAATTTAAATGGAAATTTTTGTGTTAAATCAAAGTTGTAATTGTTGGGTTTTGGTGCCGTTTGTAGGGTTCAAAGAGTATGATTGTGTGGTGGATCAATCTCACTGTCAAGTGTATGAAACTAACCTGAAAAATCACTTGAAACTCGAGAAAATTGCGAAGCAGGGGCTATTTTTGAAACTGCCCAATGCCACATGGTTGTGTGCCAAGTCTTGTGGTAGACCGAATGCGCCACACGACCGTATGTGATTACACGACTTGGATTGGTAGACTATGTGGACCACATGTGCTAGCTTATTGGGCCATGTGGGCCTTGTCGTAACCATTTTTGAGTTTTGGCAAAAAAACGGGATCGACGTGGGTTTTGAAAACGAATAAAAAAACAGGAGTCGCCACCAATCTTTTTTGATGAGGTGTGATCGGGTCACCTTAAAAGCGTTTGTTTTTAATAATCGATTAATTTATCAAAAACACAATTTTGGTCTACGAAAATCGAAAATGGATTCGGGAGTCGGTTACGTGCACGAGAGGAAGGGTTAGCACCCTCGATACGCCCAAAATTGGTACCTAATTGATTATCTAATGTCTTAATGTCGAAAGTTGAAAACTTAAGAATTCAAAATACGATCCCTCTTGTTGTTGAAGAATAAATTTGGATAAATTGGAAATGTATGCCAAGGGCTGTCTCGTTTTAAGGTGAAGTGTTACATCCAATACTTTAGGACACCACATTTCGACCTTTAAAGTTGAACTTGCCTTTTATTCAAAACTTATGGATTTAATTGAAAGGATATTTTGTTATTTAGAATGGACGAGAAAAGGAAATCCAATACTTTAGGGCACGTTTTCTCGAGCTTCTAAATACAGAACATTGCCTTGGTTTTAGAAGATATTATCTCGGAATAACAAAACATCACATCCAATGCATTAGGACACGACATCTCGAGTTCACGAGAATAAGCTTTTAGTTCAAAAATGTATTTGTTTTAAAAGGATATTCGGTTATTTAGATCAAACGAGAAGGATCGAAACCCAATACTTTAGGGCACAACCTCTCGAATTTCTAAATACAGAATATTACATTTGTAAAAGAATCCATTTTGTGTCGGGCGAAAATTGATGTAATGCAAGTTTATAATGGAATGTAAAACAAATTGCAATATCAACGTAGCAAAATGTAAGAAATGAATTACGGTATTAGCAAAGCATATAGAATAAACGTATTAAATACAAATGACAATAATAAAACAAAAATAAAATAAAACCAATAAGTTAAATGATAATAAGTAGAAAACAAAAGGATAAAAGGCAAGATGAAAGTTTTACAAGAAGGAAAGAAAAGAAAAGAAATAATAATAATGATAATAACGGTGATAATGAAAATAATATTGATATAGAAATATGAGTAGAAATATGATAATAATATGAGTGAAAATAGAAGTATGTATGTGAAATAGTATAAATATAAATAGATAAATGAAAATTAAATAAATAATAATAGTATTTAACTAAGAAAATAAATATAGATATAAATATAGTAATAATAAAGATGCTAATAATAACAATAATAATAATCACAAGAATAATATCAAATAATAGTAATAATAATAGTAATAATAATAAGATAAAAATAATACAACATAATATAATTTAAATGTAATAATAAGGTTAAGATGATTAATAATATATGTATAAAAAAATGACAATAGTAATAATAGAAAATAATAATAGGAATACTTAATAATGATAGTAGTTTAGTAATAATAATAAAATAATAATAATAATAATAATATGGTATTAGTAATAAAAATGAAATAACAATGATAATAATAAAATAATAATAAATATAATAGTAGTAATGATTATAAGATTAATAATAATAATAATAATATAAATAAAATGATGGTGGTGATAATAATTAAGTAATAAGATGGTAATAACAATAAAATAAAAATAGTAATACTACTATTAATAGAATAATATAGTAAAAAAATAATAATGATAAATAATAAATGATAATATAAATAAAAATAAAAATAAAAATAAAAATTGCAAGATAATAAAAAGGGGCTAAATTGAATTTAAAATGGAAATAAAAGGGACAAATTATGTAAAATAAATAATAAAGAGGACTAAAATGAAATGCGCATAAAACAAAGAGGACCGAACGGGTAAATTTCCTGTGCCTTGATGCGCATCGTTTCAAATGGCCAAAGCGGATCAAATTGAAAATGAAATAAAATAATGGGGCCAAATTTAAAAGACAAAAAGGCAAAATGGGATCCGATTGAATGGCTTTGCAATGGGGAGGATCATTCGCGAAAATATCCCTTTTAAGGGATATGCGCAGTTCCCTTGACCCAAACGGCGCCGTTTCATGAGGGTATTTAGACCTAAGTTTTCTGGAAAAAAAAATATTCTAACCCTAAAAATTTAAAAGAAACAGCAGCCACAGCCCCCCCATTCTCTCTTCTCTCCCTCTCTTTTTAGCCCGACGATCGGGCTTCCTCAACCAATCTCCGCGCCACCCTCGTAATCGGTGGCCAACGCCGCGCGGAGAGGGGGTTTTAGCCCCGTTCGAACCTGGGCCCTTGAACCACCATGGGCACCAAGGTCGAAGGCTCTCGACCCCCATTTTCGAATCCAACCCCGACGACGGTGTGAGACCTCCGACTACGCGTTCGGGCGGATTCAGGTAAGGTCCTTTCCTCTTTCTTTTTCGACTTTGTTTTCAAAGATTTGAAGTAGTAAAAATAAAATAAAACCGAAAGTAAATAACAATAGAGAATAAAGAGAAATCGAAAACCTTGATGTTTCAGTTCAGTTTTTTTTTTTTTTGCTTTGTATTACTGAAATTTCGTCAAAAATCGACCCCCTTTTGTACATTCGATTGTGGATGAGTCCGAATCCCTTCTTTGTTATGATCTCTTTGTTCTCTTTTCTTGTTTTTTCTTTTTCTTTCGAAAATCCCCCCCTTTTACAATAGATTTTTGATGGCTTTATATAGCCATTTTACATCTGATTTCCTCTATTTTTTAACTATTTCTGTCATTTCATTTTTTAATGTTTTCGTAGGCAAGTGGCGGTGGCCGGTGGAGCAAGTGGGAGGGTCGGTGGCCGACTGACTGCCATGGCGATGGACAAGACCGGTGCCAGAGGGCAAGTGGTGGTGAGAAGGTAGTGGAGTCGACCTAGGTGCGGCGCACCTAGGGTTTGGGGGTTACTTTCTGTTACCTTTTGTTTAGTGGGCTAGGGTAATTTGGGCTGCATTGTTGGGCTTCAGGTTTGGGGTTTAGTTTTGTTGGGCCCGGGCAATAATTGGGTTCTACAGCTGCCCCTCTTTGCTCATTATTGTGTAACGAGAATGGAGCAAAGACTTTCAAAGGACCAATTTTGCCCGGTCTTGTTGAGTCTTGACTTCTTGGGTGCTCTTCCACAGATAGCTTCATTCCTGTTCACCGCATCTTGTCGCTTCGATCCATTCCACCGCTACTTCAGAGAGGTAGGACCTATAGCTTCAATTTGCTCCTGCTGCGACTTCGAGGGGATGAGACTTGTTTATTTTAAATCGCTCCACTGCAACTTCAGGGGGATAGATTTGCATCTTCAACCTGCTCCATTGCAACTTCAGGGGGGTAAGGTTTGTAATCTTCAGCTTATTCCACTGCTGGCCAAGACAATAGGATGATGGCTTAAATCATGTTCCCTACTGTTTAGGGAGACAGGATTTGCCTTCGATCTTGCCCCACTACTGGTTAGGGCGACAAGCTCTACAAATTTGACCTATTTCACTGCTGGTCAGTGGCAATAGGACGGTGGCTTAAATCATGACCCCTCTTTGTTTAGGAGACGAGATTTGCCTTCGATCTTGCCCCACTACTGGTTAGGGCGACAAGATCTACAATTTTGACCTATTTCACTGCTGGTCAGTGGTAATAGGACGGTCTTCAACCTATTCCACTGCTGGTCAATGGCAATAGGAAATCTTTTACCTATTCCGCTGCTGGTCAGTGGCAATAGAACAATCTTCAACCTATTCCACTACTGGTCAGTGGCAATAGAACAATCTTCAACCTATTCCACTACTGGTCAGTGGTAATAGGACAATCTTCAACCTATTCCACTACTGGTTAGTGGCAATAGGACAATCTTCAACCTATCCCACTACTGGTTAGTGGCAATAGGATAATCTTTTACCTATTCCGCTGCTGGTCAGTGGCAATAGAACAATCTTCAACCTATTCCACTACTGGTCAGTGGCAATAGAACAATCTTCAACCTATTCCACTACTGGTTAGTGGCAATAGAACAATCTTCAACCTATTCCACTACTGGTTAGTGGCAATAGAAAGTCTTTTACCTATTATTCTTTGGTCGGTGGCAATAGAACAATCTTCAACCTATTCCACTCTTTGGTCGGTGGTAATAGGACAATCTTCAACCTATCCCACTCTTTGGTTAGTGGCAATAGGACAATCTTCAACCTATTCCACTCTTTGGTCGGTGGCAATAGAACAATCTTCAACCTATTCCACTCTTTGGTTAGTGGCAATAGAACAATCTTCAACCTATTCCACTCTTTGGTTAGTGGCAATAGAACAATCTTCAACCTATTCCACTCTTTGGTTAGTGGCAATAGAACAATCTTCAACCTATTCCACTCTTTGGTTAGTGGCAATAGAACAATTTTCAACCTATTCCACTACTGGTCGGTGGTAATAGGACAATCTTCAACCTATCCCACTCATTGGTCAGTGGCAATAGAACAATCTTCAACCTATTCCTCTTTGGTTAGTGGCAATAGGATGGTGGCTTCACCAATGTTTCTACACCGTCCTCCGGGGACATATCCTGTAGACTCGATTTTATATGCTTGTGTTTATGTCAAATGATTAGGATGCTATGATCGAATGAATCTAATGCTCCTAACTAAATGTACTATGGACGACATTTGCATGAATGAGAATGTCATGAGGGTGGTCTTTTACAATGATTAGGATGCAATGATCCGAATGAGTCGAATGCTTCTAACTAAACGTGCTTTGAATGATGATGTATGAAATGATCCCTTTTTAATGCTTAGGGTTGTCACCGCTCGTTGTCCATCGAGTTTTATTCTTTGACGTATTACGCCGCTATCTCGCTCTCTTTGGTACCTTTTTTTCAAAAAAATCAAAGAAACCACCATATTTTGCTCAAATGACTTGCCCCAATGTAACTTCAAGGTCCATTCCATGGTACCGATAGAACTTCAAGGCTTATACCATCTTCAAACCCTCTCGCAATTCAGGGGTATAGGGTCTGCGTCATCTTGAGCCTCTATCCCATTGCGACTCAAGGGTATAGAATTTGTGTCATTTTCAATCCATCCTATCGCGATCGAGGGGCAAAGAGTTCGTAAACGATTTGTCTGCTGCACGCTTCCATTCCCGGGATCGTGATCGGTGTGCACGCATGATGGATACAAAATCATTCTTCGCGCGAATGATTGCCCATTCATACATCGCCCTTTTCATCGAGATGATACTACTTACGTAATACCTCGTCATTTTGTTCAATCATCTGTTTTCAACCAAATTGAAGAGATAGCCTTAGTTCGTAATTTTCCTCCATCATTATTCCGATCCTTTAAACTCGAGGAGTTTTAAGCAATGGTCCTGCTTTGAGTTCCGGTACTACTCAAAAGTTTCCTAGAGTAATATGCGGAACCCTTTTTGTGAAAGTGTCGTTATTCTATTAATCATTATTTCAATGCAAAATGCCCGAAAGAGACCATAACTACGGATAAGAGAGAAGCTAGTTAGGAGCAATGCTCAAACAAATAGGTAAAGCAAAAATAGCAAATGTAATTAGGAAGGAAATTTATTGTGAGTATTTTGCAAGGAAATAAATAACAAAAATGGGTAAAATAGAAGCTAGGTGCCCCCAGATATCGCACTGAGCTTCTCTGTTCAAACTTCTTGAGGACCATTTTAGGCTCAATATGTGTTTGGGGATCCGGAGTACTTTGTCGATGCTTGAGACGCAACATACTTCTTCATTGTTAACTCAAGCGTGGCAAGACTACCGCATGCCTTACTTTGGTCAAAATTTGAGCTGCCCTTCTCTGGTTTTCAACCCAAATCCCCTTTGGTCTCAAGCGCCCTTTGCGGGTTTTCATCTTGGCCTCTCCTTTTCTTCTTTTTCTTTCCTTTTTGTGTTTTTCTTTTTTTCTTTTTTTTTTTTTTTTTTTTTGCAAATCTAAACTCATAGGATTAGGCAAGTCCTTATCATCCATCTTGATTAGTGCCTATGTTTTCCAAGCCCAGGCCTTCTTTGTCGTGCATAGGGCACTTACTTTTCCTCCTGAGTCCTTTTGGATATGAGGAACCCTTCTTATCTGCAGTCTTTTGAACGGACCTTTTTGTCGTAAGCCCGGTGAGGATCTTAGCCAACATAGAAAGTAAATGGTAACTTCTCGATGCCAACTTTTACAAATATCAGTTGTCCTCGTAAAGAATTTGGATGGTTTTTGACTCTCTTGTTGACTCGATGTGGTGTCCGACCTTTGAACAGGACTATAAATTCGTGTTATCACGTTAAACACGTTCCTTTCGGTATCCTTTATCACCACTCTCTTTTTCTTTTTCTTTTCTTTTTTTGTGTTTTTTGAATTTGAATTTGAAGTTGAAGTCGACGACTGCTGATTTTGTAATTTTGACATGTGAAGCGACCTTTACCCTCCAGGTAAGGTAATCAAAGGCTATGAATATGAATCGATGTTGGTTCAAAGATTATGAGGAGACTAGCTTGATAGCGTCCATGCCTCACATATAGGAATCCACGTTTGATGGCCCCAACATGTCCTGGTTGTGATCCCTGCGATAATGTCTTGCCTTATTCTTGCGGTGAGCTAAGTTTCCATCTTCATCTCTCTCGTTGGCTTGCAGTGTCGGCCGACATTTCGCAAGGTAGGATCTGCCATTTTTAACAAGTTGGAAATAAGTTGCAATCTCTATCATCTTCTAAGTCCTTAGATTCTTTTGGACACATATCTCACTAGAAAGGAGTCCGTAAATACAGCGTCGCTCATGTCATTGATATCCGGGACCCATTGTCGATATGAAGGTAATTTCAAAGAATAAATGATTCTAAGAATGGTTATTTATGAATGAAGAATAAAAGAACATTTGATAGAATTTAAAGCATGAAAAGAACAACAACAAAAATATTGGTTCAAAAGATGCATTTTCTTGAAATAGTAATTTTTAACACGAGCCTATTTCACAAAAGAGTTCTCATTGCTTCTAGGCTTAACGCAAACCAGTATATTTTTCGTACATTACCAGGTAAGCTTCTAAATACTACAGGAATTTCTTCCGCATGATCTCATTGCTCAAAATGCTCCTGTGTTTATGCTTCGCTTTTGGTGCGTCGCCTATCTCCACAACACCTATTTTGATGAATTTTTCCACCAACTTCTTAAAAGTCAGTGTGCAATTTTCTATTGAGTGTCCTGTAATCCCCCGCATGATACTCACACAGGACATTTAGGTTATACCATTTTGGGTATGGAGGTTGCAGTGGTTTTATATAACAAGGAGCTACAACATGCATATCAAATAAGTTCGGTATAACTCCATATACGTCATGGGAATAGGAGTGGAACCGAGGTTTTTCCGAATACGCTCTTTGGATTGGGTTTTTGCTTTGGGGACCGGTGTTGGTAACTACCTTCTTTGGCTGGTTTGCTGTAAACGGCTTCGAATAACCCTTAGTATACCCACTCGTGCTAGCCACATCCTTGTCCTTCCTCTTCGGGGCTTTTGAAGCCCCTTCTCCTTTTTTCTCCGCCTCTGGTAGACCAAAAACAACACGATTGACTTGCTCATTACCAGGGCCCATCGGAGAGTCCAGCAGCACCGAAGTATCAGTCCTATATTGAGATCCAATAATGACAGGTACCACGCGAGAGTGCGCGTCTGGTTGAGTTGGGAAATTCATTGGGGAATAAACGATGTCTTCATCATTATCCACATTGTCAGTCGCTAGGTCACTTCTTTTTTCAAGTCCTCCGGCTAGTAATGGCGAGTTAGTTGGCCCATCATGTTCTTTTGGAAGTCTAGCATTTGCTCGCATTTCTTGTTGAATTTGGGTCAATTGCTCTTGCATCTGTATTTGCCTTTGCTCAATCCTCACCAACCTTTGTTCCATGTTTTCCAGGTTAACTGAAACATTTTACCTAATTAGGGTCCTTTTGTAAAGGTCTAATACAAATGAATGCAATGTAATGCGAATGCAATGTAGTATGAATGCAAAGAGGTATCGATTCTGATCAACTTCATTTTAGGAAACTTTATTAGAAAACAAGTTCTTTTACATAAAACGGACTACTATATGCTTTCGTCCTAAGTCCTAAAGGTTTTTGGTTTCCCAAGCAGTGGATCTAGCTCTTGACTATGGTTAAGCTGCAGCCCGTATTTTATGCTTAACATATTCACCTGTAATGCCAAAATCTATAGATGACCAGCTACCTTTTGAATCTGCACTATTGCTTCCCTCACGAGGTAATCTCGACTCTTTAAATTGTTGATCATAAGAATGATGAAGGTCTTCTACTCCTCTCTTGTTTCGAGAAGCTCGATCCGCATGATTCACAATTGTGTAATCTTTGGTTCTAACTTTTCGATCCCACCTTTCATTTCCTTAATCTTGTTTGAGCTTAACTTCAACTCGATTGCGAGTTATAGCTTCGATGGTAGTGAAGAGACTGTCTAAGCTTAGCATCAATTCTTGAAAAGTATTGATCATTCACTCTAGCTAGCGCCATACCCCGAGGGATTCTTCCGCTTCCAAGGCTCATAAAGATTAGAGTTTTTCTAGACAAAGAAGAAACTGTGGAGCTCGAGACATTTTAGATCGTATCCGTTCGATAGCTTTTCCAATTCTAACCACGGTGAAAGTTGTCTATTACGGTTTGTCTCTTTTGGATCTATCTAATCGGGTCAATACAAATTCCTTTCATTTCTTCACACGAATCAAATCCCTTGCAATGTTGTTTGCATCACCACGATGAGCCTAGAAGTTAACAACAGCCTATCCTTTAATCCTAGATGGTTACCAATTTCAACGCCCATTCTTGGAAAGAAATTTCCATCATTGTTCTCGATTGCAGAGCACGACTTTCAACTTGGGTGAAATTAGTGCTGAAAGAAACACCATAAGAACACAAGCATTGGCTCAAGCACTATGGTTGCTCCTGTGAAGCATAGAATAAAGCTTTCATTCTTTCACGAGAGACTGTCTTAACCAAAGAAGCTCTCTAGTTAGCGCTTTGTCAAATACATCAAGGAATGAAGCTCCAAAGGAATATATGTAGGTTGTTCCGGCTCTCCAACATTTAAGCATGGCAAGCCTTACAGAGAAGCGCGACCGTATGTTGCGATGGTCGACAAAATGATTATAGACAGTGATCTCTAGATTCTCAGCTTCACCATTAACTTTTTTCCACTTTTCTCCTTTAATGAAAACAACGGATCTTTGCGCAACTGGTCGCTCAATCCAGTGATCTTGTACTCGTGATTGGATGGACTGACTTTTGTCCTCAGGTTCTTAAAGCTTTGCTTAGCTATGGTCCATCCGGGATCCATAGCATTCGATTATGAAGGATCCATAACAGGGCTAGGACAAATATTAATATTCAGGGAAAGGCCTCTTTGAGTGGCCATGAAATTTGAATGGAAGCCCCTATTGTCAAGGGCACCTCTTCCAATGTCTTGTGAGGTTGTTCTGATTATCTTGAAAGATTGGCAAACCAGTAGGCATCCCTGTTTCGCAGCATGCTATCTTAAAACGACATCTATCACCCTCAATGCTTCTTGAGAGTTTTCAGATTCCTGTCCGCGCCAAGCATTTTGAGTTGCTCGCATGGGTGTCTATGCAACAAAGTTGATTTGACCGATAAGGCCGTTTAACTCTCTTTTCTGTCTTGCCCATTTGAGTCATCATGGACATCGGTCTTGCATTACCGTTGTTTCGTTAGATGTAACATCCTCAAATACAACTATAAATTCATGCTTGTTATTTGGAGGAGTACCAATAGTAAATAAACTTTTCTCCTTGTCGTAAGCAAAGTCCTTTTCACCAATTCAATGTCACAGTCTCTTGCCCTCTGCCAATCACTTTCCTTCCAACCCCCTTGTCGCCTAAAGGATGACCACGATTTTTAGCATCGCCACATTTCCTTTTGCTCAAATGGATCCATACCCTTCTAATCGCCTAGGTTCTAACTATACTAACGATCGCATTGTCTTCCATTTTATCAAGGAATCCGTTTTCCATAACCAGACTTTCTAACTCAGAACCGACCGTGAATCGATACCTCTTTAGAAAATGAGATGAATGCACGAAAATAAAATGCAACGCAGTCAAGATCGCAAAGTAAAACAAGTGAAAATGAACAAACACCTACCAGGTGACCACTAAGGTTTGATGTAGTTCTATCTAAGGTGGGCTCCTAGGGTTCACTATATGTGGTTTTAGTTCTAGAGTTTGAGGTACTGAACCAGCCAGATTCCTCGATCCTCACCCATTATAGGCTCATATAGACCGAGTTCGATTCAGGGAATACATTTCCCTATGGTCGCACTGAGATGAAAATCTCACGAAGACATAGGTACGGATGTATCCCGGAAGCGATCCACTATCCCGCACGGAGGTGAAAACCTCACGAAGGAATAGTTTCTCACTCCCACTTAAAGTGCGACCACAACGGTCATGCAATGTATCTGTGCACAAGAAAATAGAAATCATATGCAATGACACAAATGAATGCAACACAAAGATAGTAAAAAAATTTTTAAATCAAATTTCCAAACTTTTCGACAAAGGACAAAAATAATCAATTTACTACTGACTCTCTTTTTTGGGGTCCCAATGAGTCGCATAAGTCGTCGTAACCATTTTTGAATTTTGGCAAAAAAAGGATCGACGTGGGTTTTGAAAACGAATAAAAAAACAGAGTCGCCACCAATCTTTTTGATGAGGTGTGATCGGGTCACCTTAAAAGCGTTTGTTTTTAATAATCGATTAATTTATCAAAAACACAATTTTGGTCTACGAAAATCGAGAAAATGGATTCGGGAGTCGGTTACGCATGACGAGGAAGGGTTAGCACCCTCGATACGCCCAAAATTGGTACCTAATTGATTATCTAATGTCTTAATGTCGAAAGTTGAAAACTTAAGAATTCAAAATACGATCCTCTTGTTGTTGAAGAATAAATTTGGATAAATTGGAAATGTATGCCAAGGGTCGTCTCGTTTTAAGGTGAAGTGTTACATCCAATACTTTAGACACCACATTTCGACCTTTAAAGTTGAACTTGCCTTTTATTCAAAACTTATGGATTTAATTGAAAGGATATTTTGTTATTTAGAATGGACGAGAAAGGAAACCCAATACTTTAGGCACGTTTTCTCGAGCTTCTAAATACGTAACATTGCCTTGGTTTTAGAAGATATTATCTCGGAATAACAAAACATCACATCCAATGCATTAGGACACGACATCTCGAGTTCACGAGAATAAGCTTTTAGTTCAAAAATGTATTTGTTTTAAAAGGATATTCGGTTATTTAGATCAAACGAGAAGGATCGAAACCCAATACTTTAGGGCACGACCTCTCGAATTTCTAAATACAGAATATTACATTTGTAAAAGAATCCATTTTGTGTCAGGCGAAAATTGATGTAATGCAAGTTTATAATGGAATGTAAAACAAATTGCAATATCAACGTAGCAAAATGTAAGAAATGAATTACGGTATTAGCAAAGCATATAGAATAAACGTATTAAATACAAATGACAATAATAAAACAAAAATAAAATAAAACCAATAAGTTAAATGATAATAAGTAGAAAACAAAAGGATAAAAGGCAAGATGAAAGTTTTACAAGAAGGAAAGAAAAGAAAAGAAATAATAATAATGATAATAACGGTGATAATGAAAATAATATTGATATAGAAATATGAGTAGAAATATGATAATAATATGAGTGAAAATAGAAGTATGTATGTGAAATAGTATAAATATAAATAGATAAATGAAAATTAAATAAATAATAATAGTATTTAACTAAGAAAATAAATATAGATATAAATATAGTAATAATAAAGATGCTAATAATAACAATAATAATAATCACAAGAATAATATCAAATAATAGTAATAATAATAGTAATAATAATAAGATAAAAATAATACAACATAATATAATTTAAATGTAATAATAAGGTTAAGATGATTAATAATATATGTATAAAAAAATGACAATAGTAATAATAGAAAATAATAATAGGAATACTTAATAATGATAGTAGTTTAGTAATAATAACAAAATAATAATAATAATAATAATATGGTATTAGTAATAAAAATGAAATAACAATGATAATAATAAAATAATAATAAATATAATAGTAGTAATGATTATAAGATTAATAATAATAATAATAATATAAATAAAATGATGGTGGTGATAATAATTAAGTAATAAGATGGTAATAACAATAAAATAAAAATAGTAATACTACTATTAATAGAATAATATAGTAAAAAATAATAATGATAAATAATAAATGATAATATAAATAAAAAATAAAAATAAAAATAAAAATTGCAAGATAATAAAAAGGGGCTAAATTGAATTTAAAATGGAAATAAAAGGGACAAATTATGTAAAATAAATAATAAAGAGGACTAAAATGAAATGCGCGCAAAACAAAGAGGACCGAACGGGTAAATTTCCCAGGCCTTGATGCGCATCGTTTCAAATGGCCAGGCGCGGATCAAATTGAAAATGAAATAAAATAATGGGGCCAAATTTAAAAAGACAAAAAAGGCAAAATGGGATCCGATTGAATGGCACTGCAATGGGGAGGGATCATTCGCGAAAATATCCCTTTTAAGGGATATGCGCAGTTCCCTTGACCCAAACGGCGCCGTTTCATGAGGGTATTTAGACCTAAGTTTTCTGGAAAAAAAAATATTCTAACCCTAAAAATTTAAAAGAAACAAAGAGCCACAAACAGCCCCATTCTCTCTTCTCTCTCTCTTTTTAGCCCGACGATCGGGCTTCCTCAACCAATCTCCGCGCCACCCTCGTAATCGGTGGCCAACGCCGCGCGGAGAGGGGGTTTTAGCCCCGTTCGAACCTGGGCCCTTGAACCACCATGGGCACCAAGGTCGAAGGCTCTCGACCCCCCTTTTCGAATCCAACCCCGACGACGGTGTGAGACCTCCGACTACGCTGCGTTCGGGGATTCGAGTAAGGTCCTTTCCTCTTTCTTTTTCGACTTTGTTTTCAAAGATTTGAAGTAGTAAAAATAAAATAAAACCGAAAGTAAATAACAATAGAGAATAAAGAGAAATCGAAAACCTTGATGTTTGATTTTTTTTTTTGCTTTGTATTATTATGAAATTTCGTCAAAAATCGACCCCCTTTTGTACATTCGATTGTGGATGAGTCCGAATCCCTTCTTTGTTATGATCTCTTTGTTCTCTTTTCTTGTTTTTTCTTTTTTCTTTGAAAATCCCCCTTTTACAATAGATTTTTGATGGCTTTATATAGCCATTTTACATCTGATTTCCTCTATTTTTTAACTATTTCTGTCATTTCGTTTTTTAATGTTTTCGTAGGCAAGTGGCGGTGGCCGGTGGAGCAAGTGGGAGGGTCGGTGGCCGACTCTGACAGTGGCGATGGACAAGACCGGTGCAGAGGGCAAGTGGTGGTCAGAAGGTAGTGGGTCTGACCCTAGGTGCGGCGCACCTAGGGTTTGGGGGTTACTTTCTGTTACCTTTTGTTTAGTGGGCTAGGGTAATTTGGGCTGCATTGTTGGGCTTCAGGTTTGGGGTTTAGTTTTGTTGGGCCCGGGCAATAATTGGGTTCTACAGGCCTTTTTGGCCAATTTTAAGACCCAATTAAGGGTCGAATAAGGGACTCGAAAATTGGGTATATGGGCATCATGTAGGCCCGGAAAAAGCGTAAGTTTTAGTACGTATATACATAAGGGTAAGCTTAGGAAGTATGCTAAGTAAGTTGTGTTATGTATAAACTATATGCTATGCTATGTTCCTTAAAAGAAAATATATGTGTATGCTTGCATTAAGACTTATGATATGTGTATGTATGATTATGACTATGATTCTGTCTATGTTT
The DNA here is from genome assembly GCA_025698515.1 of Gossypium sturtianum. NCBI lineage: Eukaryota > Viridiplantae > Streptophyta > Magnoliopsida > Malvales > Malvaceae > Gossypium > Gossypium sturtianum. Next base: position 3,707,379 of record CM046947.1, read on the forward strand.
TGGGGTGGGATGTGACATGATGGAGGAAATGCTATATAGGAGTTTTTACTGTAACTATGGCGGCTAGACTGCAAAATTTCTGTCTGGCAGCTCAGTTGCACATTTATGAGTGACATACCACCACATATTGGTGTGATTGGATGGATGGACTCATGTAGTCCTAATTGGTGTAATTGGTTGGACGGAGATGGTGTGTAGTAGATGGGGGTAGGATATGATATGATATGAAATGTGCTATGACATAATATAAAATATGATATGATAAGATATGATAAAAGATATGCTCCGTTATGAAGTCTGATATGCTATGATACACTCTGATTCATATATATATTTACCACGATACATGGGCTAAATCACACACTGGGCGTAAAGCTCACGTGTTTGTTTGTTTCGTTTCAGGTGATCGTTAGACTTAGGATTGAACGGCGACTCTGGAGCTCAGATTTCACACTTTCGGTTTAAGTATGCATTGGACTTTCTTTTGTTTATATGGACTTTTCAGACATTTTGGACTTTTTAAATTGTGTTTGGGACTTTATTGTTGATTTGATATTTATTCTATTAAACATGTTTTCCATAACTAGAACTTTAAACAAATGGCGTATTCATGAATATATAATGAGTTTTCCTTTTTAAAGGCAAAATTTTCTAGTAAATTTTCCACTGCCAAGCTTTTGCTAGAAATTCAGTATTAAGTTTTTCTTTACGTAAAAAAAATTAAGATAAATTGGAGTTGTTTTGATGTTATTAATAAAACGCGATTTTCATCAAAGTATACTCACGTGTTTTTCGTAAAAAAAAAAAAGCTTCGTTCTCAACATGATATACAAATCTGTTTCTTTAATAGAAAAATGAGTTTTTCACCAAAATTAAGCAACATTGTTAATATTTTTTTCTAGGGCATATGAGTGAAAACAACATGACAGAATTGAGCAAAAAATGACTTCTTGATGGGCAAGGCATTAGCAAACTGAAGTTCTATGAGCATTGCGTTTTTGGAAAGCAAAAGAGAGTTTGATTCACTAGATGAATCTATAACACGAAGGGAATGTTGGATTATATTAATTTTGATCTTTGGGATCATCCAGAGTGCATTCGAAAGGTGGAGTTAATTATATGCTAACTCTTATTGATGATTTTTTCAGAAAAGTTTGGGCATTCTTTCTGAAGCAGAAAAGCGATGTGTTTTCCGCATTCAAGTCTTAGAAAACTATGGTTGAGAAAAAGACATGAAAATAAATAAAACACCTCCGGACAAATAATGGCTTGGAGTTCTATTTTGATGAGTTTAACGAATTGTGCAAATCAGAAGAGATCATAAGACACTTAACAGTTTGTCATACTCCACAACAAAACGGCGTTGCAGAATGAATGAACAGAAAGATCATGGAGAATGTTCGATGTATGTTGTCGAATGCTAATTTATCGAAGTCGTTTCGGGCTGAAGTAGCCTCTACTGCATGTTTCTTTATTAGCTGATCTCCATCCATTTCCATTGAGAAAAAGACTCCACAAGAGATATGATTTGGTAAGTTTGCTAATTATTCTGATTTAAAGATTTTTGAGTGTCCTGCGTATGCTCATGTTGATAATGGAAAATTAGAACCGAGATCTATTAAATGTGTTTTTCTTGGTTATAAGGCTGGTGTGAAAGGGTATAAGTTATGGTGTCCTGAAAATAGAAAAGTTGTAATTAGCAGAGATGTTTTTGATGAAACTGCTATGCTACCTAACTTATCTCTTAAAGACTCTTCAAATAAAGAACAAAAAAAGTAGGTGGAGCTTCAGATTGATCCAGTACCTACAACAGAGCCGACTCCTCAAGTTAGTACAGAAAATCAGAATAGAGTCACTTCTTCACCACAATATTCTATTGCCAAAAAACAGAACTAGAAGAGAAATTAAACCTCTAAAGAGGTATGCCGAGGCTGATCTAGTTGCTTATGCTTTAAATGTGGCTGAAGATATAGATGGTAATCTTTGCCATGCAAAATGAGATGGAGTCACTCCACAAGAACAGAATATGGGATCTTGTGAAGCTTCCTAAAGGTAAGAATGTTGTTCGTTGTAAATGGGTGTTCAAGAGGAAATAAAAGACTCCAAGATTTGAAGAACCCAGATATAAAGCAAGGCTTGTTGCAAAGGGTTATAGTCAGATTCTAAGTGTGGACTTCACAGATGTGTTTTCTCTAGTTGTGAAGCACAATTCGATTTGAGCCTTGCTTGGTATTGTGGTCATGTATGATTTGGAGCTCGAACAGTTAAATGTAAAAACAATATTCTTGCATGGAGAACTTGAGGATGACCTTTACATGCAACAACCAGAGGGCTTTAAAGTCTCGAAAAAAGAGGACTATGTTTGCTTGTTGAAAAAGTCTCTTTATGGCTTGAAACAGTCACCAAGGCAGTGGTACAAGAGGTTTGATTCTTTTATAACTTCTTATGATTTTAAAAGAAGTAGCTTGATAGTTGTGTTTATTTTAAGAAGAACAATAATGATTCTTTTGTGTATCTACTCTTTTATGTTGATGACATGTTGATAGCAACGAAAGGTAAATGAGAGATAAGAAAAGTTAAAACCTAGCTTAGTGAAGAATTTGAGATGAAAGATTTGGGAGCAGCAAAGAAGATACTTGGTATGGAGATTCTCAGAGATAGAAAAGTAAGTAAATTGTACCTAAGTCAGAAAGGGTACATTGAGAAAGTTCTTTACAGGTTCAATATGTAGAGTGCTAAGCCTGTTAATACTCTTTTAGCGGCCTATTTCAGACTTTCATCAGCTTTGTCTCCACAATCAGATGATAAGACTGACTACATATCAAATGTTTCATATCCTAGTGCAGTGGGATCTCTTATGTATGCTATGGTTTGTTCATGTCCAGATTTATTATATGCAGTCAGTGCAATTAGTAGATACATGGCGAATCCCGATAAAGAATACTGTAAAGCAGTTCAGTGGATTTTGAGATACTTACGGGCACTACTAATGCTTGCTTACAGTTTAGAATAAATAGAGATGGAGTCATTGGGTATTTTGATGCTAATTTTGCTGAAGACCTTAATAAAAGAAGATATCTCACAAGTTATATCTTTACAATTAGGGGTTGTGCAATCAATTGGAAAGCTACCTTGCAAACTATTGTCGCTTTGTCTACCACTGAAGTTGAGTACATAACGATTACTGATGTTTGTAAAGAAACTATTTGGTTAAAAGGGCTCTTTAATGAAATCAATGAAGACCTTCAAATCAGTACAGTATTTTGTGACAGTCAAAGTGCCATCTTTCTTACAAAAGATCAAATGTTTCATGAGAGAACAAAGTACATTGTTGTTCGGTATCATTTTGTTCGTAATATTATTGCTTGTGGTGATATTGTTGTGAGCAAAATCAGTACTCATGATAATCCTACAGATATGATGACTAAGTGACTTCCTATAACCAAGTTTGAGCATTGCTTAGACTTGGTTAGTGTTCATTGCTGAAGATAAACCCTTAAGGGGTATCATGGAAGAGGTGGAGAACTTGTTCGTGAGAATTCATGTTAAGGTGGAGATTGTTAGAGTTGTAACCCAAATTCTTATTAAAATATAATACAAGTGGTAAGATAGGGGGATCCACGAGGGCAAAGGCTGAAGGCCCAAACAGTACAAGCTGCACAAGAAGAATCTGTATAGAAGTCTTTTTCCTTTGTTTGATATTGATTTGAATAAGGTGTTTCAACCTTACTGCATTACTTCTATTAAATGTTGGTTAGAATGAAGTTTTCTAAACCTATAATAGATGCAGTCTAAACTCCTTGTAATTATTCGAATTCGACATAGTAAATTTTCTTCTCCTCTGCCCGTGATTTTTTCCCAAAAAGGGTTTTCACGTAAAATCTGTCTGTTCTATTTTTTTTTTCTCTTTTCTTGTCATTATCAACATTCGTCTTATAGTTCAAACATGAGATTTAATCTTGAACCATAAATCTTGAACGAGATACAATGTATAAAACTGAATTTAAAATATTATTAAAACAATTATTTTCACTAATTTGTCATTAAAAAACTTAATCTCATGTTTTTTTATTTTTTTATTTTTAAATCCACATGAACTATATTTTTTAACAATGTTAGTAATTTGGACTAAAACATAACATTGTTAATACAAGGATGAAAATCATAATTTTACCCTTTTATTCCTAAAATTTCTTTAAAAGTTAAGTTTAGAATATAAATAACTTACACAAATCTTTTAATATTTTAAAAATAATGTTATCATTTTTATATGATAGAAATTACAAAAAAAAATATAATTTATATTATAAAATTAAAAAAAAAAAGAGTTCAATTCAATTGGTTTATAATTCAACATTGTTTAATTCACTTCATTTTAATTCTTTATGCATAAAATTTCATATCGTTAATTCATCAAATATTAAGGGCAAAACATAGAATATTTACATATCAAAATTCCAACAATTAGTAATCTAGTTTTCTACACATTAGGCTACAAAGATATGGACACTTTTCTTCACACTGAAACATCAAAAAGGCTTTTCACATTGAAGCATGAAGCAACCTAACGCTACAAATACAAGCATTGATATGCAGAGACAAGTATGATCAACTCCTGCAAACACCATAAACGCTATTCAATCGTTTTCGTACTTCGGAATTTCGTATATACAACATAGCAGACAAAACATATAATATGAGAAGTATAACCATTAGCCTCATTCTTTCTATCTTTGATATCTTTTAGCCAAGTTATTACTTCAACCTCTAGGTAAATCTACGGCAAATTTATACCGTCTTAATCGAGTTTGATATTGTTGTTATTATTATTTAAAGTTATGAGTTGTAGCAGGAAAGGAAAGATGGTACAGTATTAGCTGGTGAACAAACAAATTAAGGGATTATAGTTGGTTCACTGCTACGCCATCTTCAAGAACACGGAATATGGTAACTTTCAGCACAATCTCCTTTGTGCTAATCAGCTCGAATACACAAACATCCCCTTCGTCTAAATTATTGTCCAAGACAAATTCAGCCCATCCTTTGCTAAACTTCCAACTGCTCTGCCCATAAATACATCGGACCGGCCACTTTTTCCCTTCGGACACCTGAAGTGTAACAATCCCATCAACTCCGTTCAGGTATCTCAGAGCAAAGCAGCGAGGGATATGCTGCAGAAGCAAAAAGGAGTGACAACCTTTGTCAAAAAATATTTCAAAGCTCAACAAATTATATCAAATCATATTTCAAGGGCTTACTAGAAATATTCCCTTGTATACATAGGATGGTCGTAGGATAACCCTGCAGAAAGGATTTTCGGGTTTGAACATTGCAGCTGCACGTAAAGCAATCTGTTTTCCTTCTGCCGTTGCATCTCGCCGTTTCTTATGATCGCTTCTTGGGGAGTTCATGGCTGGAAGCTCTTCTTTCACAATGAATTTGCCTAATGACTTGTATACATCTATATCTTTCAATAAATTAGAGATGAGAAAAAGTCAATTACGAAACACCCTATAAAGAAAGCATTTAAGTTCAAGGAGCTTACCGGGTTCGATTTCTTGTTTTATTTCTTTGGTGTTCTTTTCTGTTCCATTCAAGAAATTCAGTCCACCTTCATCTGCGGCACTTGTAAGCTCAACCCCATTAAACTGAATGCCTTTGTCTCGAGTGGATTGAACCGTTGCTAGTAAATCATCCACATCGTTTTTCTGATCAAGAAATGTAGAGTTCTTACGTTTCTTCCTATCATGATCTACACATTCATCAACATCATCATCAATCAAAAAGCATGAACTAGATGATGTAGGTTGAGAACGCATAATCTGAGCAAAGGCACCATCTTCTACATCTTTTAAATGTTTATCGTGACCAGGTTCTCGAGAATCATTTAGACCATTAGACTGATAGTTTATCTCCGAAGCATTCAGATTATATATATGAACATTGAAATGCGAGTTCCCGTCATATCTAAAGACCAAGAAATAACCACTGCAGATAGAATAGTATTCAACAAACACAGTCCAACCACAATCAAGCCACACTCTTCTGTTTTCTTTCCTCAATTCCACTAGCCAGAGACGACCACTGGGAACATTAAGTGTAGCGATCGAAGAGAGTTCATGACCAAATTTCTTGACAAACTTATTCGGGATCTTCTGTAAGTAGAAAAACCAAGTTAGAATCCGTTTCAAAATCGAATGAACTAGAAGAGACAATGCATTAACAATGATGCAGAATCAATGAATGATCATACTTTCAATGCATCATCCAGTTTTATCACAACACAGTATGTTTTTAATTGCTTTGAACATTGCAGCTGAAAAACAAAGATTTACCAATTAAAAAAACAAAAAAATGTCAATATCTGGGAAAAATATAATATAAGCCATATAGTGGTTGTAACAGTCATTGATGATAATTAAATCAAAAGGGCGTTACAATAACCACAACTTGCAATTACTTTAATGCAATTTTTTCATGGACAGTACCCAAAGAACAGATTTTCAAGGCCAAAACATGAAATAAAGTGGAAAAAGAAAACACCCATTATGGACATTTGAAAAGATTAGTGGGAATCCAACTAATTGAAGAGATCAAATACAGTATAATAAGATAATGAAGCAAGCAAAAGTGTTTGATGATCCAAAAGGTAAAGTAGAAATGTTAACAGTTCAATCTTTTTGATTCAGCTTTTTACAGCAACCAAATAAAGCTTGAAACTTTCAAGTATATATTTTTTTTCTCTTCCTCTTTAATTACAGTAGGGGAAAGGCTGGTTTGTATGATCCAAGTATGTTCTTGAAACTTGGAAAATAGGTTCAATTTTGATGCAAAACCCTTAAATTTGTTTTCTTTGAACTTCCATACCAACTAAACAAGTCAAAAAGAAAGTACCCTTCATGCAAGTTTACAACTTTCCCAAAGAGAGCGAGAGAACAAGGGAAAATAAAGAGGGAAGGAAATAAATTTTGCAGCAAGTTTACAACTTTCCCAGAGACCAAACAAAGAGAGAGAAAGAGAACTTAACAAGCTTCTTGTCATGAAGAATGGAGGCCACCATTAACTTGTAGAAGATGCAGGATTTCTTGTGAGGCAAAGATGGACCCGTTGGCTGTGACATTGTTTTCTTTTGGAGTAGCTAGCTTTATGTTGTTGTTTGACCATCAGACACTCAAAGACTGTGATGATCAACTTACATTCCTTTGACACTTTCTATGCTATGCAATAAGATTTTTCTTGTTTTTCTATTTTATTTTCTTGCACCATCCATCAAACTTACACTTTTGTGGGGTCCAACTACAAATGAAGCCAGAATCAGTTACATTACATTAAATTCTAGTAGAACTTTCTTGCTTAACATTAACCTTGATAGACTAAATTTTGGATTAATTGAAATAAATTATTTTATTTTTTTAATTAACTCGAATAAATAATTTAAATTTTCATTTTAAGGTGAGTTAGATGTTTACAACTTAAGTAAATCAAATAATAAATTATAAAAAAAATGCAAATAATCTTCAAATTTAAAAAAAATAATATTTTTTTATAATATATATATATGAAAGTCTAAAAACTTCTATAAAAATGTTAAATTATACCATTTTAACTTTTTTTCCTTGGACATAAAGTTTAAACAAGTAAATAAACAACTCAAATTTATATTATTTTCTCATTTTTCTTTAAAAGAACTTTTAAATATATATAGTATCATATCTATGTTCTCTAATTAGGAATTTAATTATATTGTCAGCAAAATTTTAATTTAACTTATTTAAAACTTTTTTTAAAAATTTTAACTCAAACAAATTTATTTCATTCCAAAAATTTTCAAAAATAAAATAATAACCACCAACTCAACTGTGATAAAATTTGATCCAACACCTATCTCCACCTTTTCCATAAGTAGAAGTTTGGCTTTAAAATTTATTTCATGTCAAAGGCTTATATATATATGGTAAGTATAGTCTATAGAACAAACTCGAGACTAAGATCTGGACATGAAGGGTTTTTGTTTTGCACTCCACCTGCTGTTGGGTTCATAGAAAGCTGCATATTTGAATCAACAAGGAGTTTCAAGACCTGGTTATTTCTCTGATGTTATGATTGTGTAGAAATTAGAATGTTGCAAGCTGTCGCTCTCAACAAGTTTAAGATTAGGTGTAGCTAAAAAGTGTAGACAACATAAGTTTCCTTGCAATTCAACTAAGACTCTCATAACACCACAAACAAAGTGAGACCTTGCTCCCAATGTGTAGTTTAGCTTATTGATAAATGGTAAACATCTTTTCAAAATACAAATGCAAATCAATGACAACTATAACTATTATGAGAAAAACTTATCAACATTCATGAAATATAGGATCTATAATCTCTGTTGCAGTGCCACAAATTTTCAGCAGTAAAAATGCTTAAGCAACATAAGACAGCAGCTTGAAAGCAACAAGAGGAATGAAAAATTCAATTTCAAACCAACCAAGCAGACCATAACATCAAGTCTAAAACACATTTTCCTAATCGGGTTCAACATCAACTACATTGGAGAAATCTACTAACAAACCTAGTCAAGCCAGAGAATTTTAGTATCCATTATCTTAAGCAGCTAAACATGCACAGCAGCTAATTTCTTATGGAACCAGATTGGTTACACCGTCACCTGAGAAGAACGAGTTACTTAACATAGTTTTTGACATTCCTGAAATTTCCAGCTCTCTATAATCTAAGATGGCTTAACTTAGCAGGCATTTCATTGAGACCGGTGCATTAGTCCACCGCTTTCCATTACACGAAATACAGTAACTTTGAGCACGATTTCCCTTGATCTGAGCAGTTCAAAGACACAGACATCCCCTTCTCCCAAATTATTCTCCAATGTAAATTCGTACCATCCCCGACTGAACTTAGCCTTTCCTCCTTTATAACGACATCGTACAGACCACTGTCTCCCATCAGGAAGCTGAAGTTTAATGGAATCCGAAACCCCACTTAGATGTTTCTCAGCAAAGCAGGATGGTAAGTACTGCACAAGAAAAAAAAAAAAAATGAAATGCACACTGAGGCATGCTATAAGATGAAACTGAAAAATACATGTATGGCACATCATATTCAATGCTCACCATAATACATCCCCTGTATAGATATGATGGTCGCAAGACGACCCTGCAGAAAGGGTTAATAGGCTCAAATGCTTTGGCCGCATTAATTGCTCTCTCTCTTTCTTCAGCTGTCACGGTTCTCTTTCGGGCAGAAGCACTTTCATAACATCTAAGGCGCATGTCAGCATCATCTTCACGTCCAGCAGATGAATCCTGAACATCTACAGTTCATTTGACAAATGATCAGAAATTCCAACCTCGCAAACTGCAAGAAAAGAAGAAAAAATTTTAGTTAAAAAGACTTACTAGGATCAAACTTCCGCTTCCTCCCACGCTTTTTTGGTTCTGGTTTCATAGCACCTGAACCTGAAGTATGCAATTTCACCTCATTAGCAGAATTTTTTAAGTTCAAATGCATTAAATGGAAAGCCATACCTCGAATAGGTTGATTATTCACAGCCTTTGGATTTTGACGATTGACATCACCACCCCAGATTATGCAGTTGCTAAGTTTAGAGCCACCAAACATATTCTGCAGTGCTGGAGATATGCATTCATTATCTTGAAGTTGTTCAAATGGATATTGTTTTCTGCGATTGTATTCAGTACCAATGAGAGCATTAGGTTGATAGTTTATTAATGATAATTTATTTCCGAGTGGTACAAATTAAATATACGAACACTGAACGTGGAATTTCCTTCATATCTGAAAGCCAAAACGTATCCAACACAAATATAATAATGACCAAACAGGTTTCTTTATTCCTGCACGACAAACATGACCATCAGGAACAGTGAGCGGCAGCAACGGAAAGTTCACATCAAAGATATATGAAATCCATATACGGTAAGTATAATCATAATTAAAAATGAAATCCAAATATGCTTTTTCAAATGACCAAACCTCAATAAAAGGGAAAAAGATTTAATCTAAATCCAATTAATCTTAAATTGGAAGTGCAACAGGAACAGTGAGAGCGGCAGCAACGGAAAGTTAGTATCAAAGAAAAATGAAATCCATATATGGTGAGTATAATCATAATTAAAACTGAAATCTGTATACGCTTTTTTGAATGACCAAACCTCACTAAAAGGGAAAAAAGTTAATCTTAAATTAAGATGTAGCCATATCATTTGATGCATATTTGAAGAAATTTGCCAGCAGTAGAATCCAAAGAGAGATGTCAAACAAACAGATGATAAAGTATGGATGACAGTCAAAAGATTCCTCATCTATGTATTATTCACCAAGAATGAAGGTTGAAATAAATAACACAGATTGAATTACCTTGCAATTGTCAAAATTTGTAGAGATTACCTTTTATAAAATTTGGTACTTTATCTGAAAGTTAAACAAGTAATAAAGCCACATCGTATGAGATCCTTCCTGGAATATGCACTACTCTATATAGATCCTGTTGCACTTCCAATTTTCAGGTTTCGATAGATTTCGAATCATGTTACAAACATCCATCCTTTTACCCGAAAAAACAAACAAGACGGAACCGGACTCAGATACCCTATTTACGGCAACAGATCAGAGATTTGTTTTACTGTTATATAGACTTGATATGTCTCCCCACTCACCCTTTACACTAAACAATGCATACAGGAAGATCAAACCATATGCACAAAAGATAAGTACACCTTGAAGAAGTATAGGGATCTTGACCAATCTCTGCCTGATATTCTAATCTCCCAGACTGTTATTAGACCAGGAAAAATCCACTACCCATTTGAATGAGGCACAAGTTATTGAGAAAGGAATTGAAACGTTCAATTTGTCTATGGTCCCCTAGTATGCCTCCATCTTTCTTATACGAGGAGCAAACTGCATCAAGTCACCAATGCAACATCATTTACTTTCACCCTAGACCGAAGGCAGCTGATCATCTCCCACACCTCTCTACTGCCTTCTGTACGGATGACCCAAGACAAAAGTGCAATGCTAGAGCCCACTAGAAGAGCCATCATCAATCCGTGTGTCAATAAAAAAAGGGAACTCTCCACTAATCCGTTATCCACCAAAATGCACACCCACTTGCCCTGCCATATGGGTCAACATAGAAGCTACTAGCATACCCCAATTGATTCTGTAGGCACTCTAGTTTTGCTCTAGATTTTTTTTGTTACCATCAAGAAGACCATTGTAGGGTGATGTTTTTGAACGAGCTCATATCTTTGAAGTTTACTTGAGCCCTTGACAATTCCAAACCAAAATACCAATATGTGGAAATAGTTGTTGCTAACTATTAGTGTTAGTTAAATGTTACTTGAGTTTGTTAGTTAAGTTGTTACAATTTGATTATTGACAGTTTGTAGTTTTATAATTGCTACATGTACATATATACTACATTCATCTAAGGGAAATGCATGTTAACAGCTATGTAAAAAGTTCCTTTCTTCTATGTTCTAGAATAATACCAAAATTACTCAGATGTAGTTCTTCATCTTAGTTTCCTTAGTAAATCTTTATCTTTGATTAAACCATGCACCAAATTAGTATTAGAGCCTCCTTTTTGGCACTTGTGATTGCGGATAACAATCATTCACATGGTATTAGAAGGTATTACTCTGAATTGTTGTTCTTCATCTCAACTTCCTTGAGTAATTTCTTTATCTTTAATTAAACCGCACACCAAATTGGCATCAAAGCCTCCTTTCCAGCACCTATGATGGCAGATAACAATCCTTCACATGATCTTAGAAGGTTGGAAGAGTTCATGAAAGAACCTTTTGGAGAGATGCTTGCCAAGATGTAGGGTCGAGTAGAATCAAGAACATATCATTGTTGCTTTGAGAAATGATATTACAACCTCGAATCTCCAGCAAACGCAGGTTATGAGTCAATTATAAAGAGAGCATGAAGTTCATTCTCAAGCTTCTCATGCCACGCATAGGAGACCACCATTTTTGCTACGAGGCAGACTAAGGTGGGGTTTCCTAAATTCAATGGTGATGACTTGAATGGATGGTTGTTTCAATGCAAGCATTTCTTTAGTGTGGATCAGACTCTTGATTTGAAGGTGAAACTTGCAGTTATTCATATTGAAGGTTGTGCCTAGCAATGGCACCAAAATTGGATCAAGTTAAAAGGGGGACCATATAAGATTTCTTGGGAGGATTATGTGTAGGTATTGGAGGGCAGATTTGGGGACAAGTATTTTGGCGACCCCATGGTTGAGCTTCTGAGTCTCAAACAAACCGATACAATTTTTGAGTACCATGATCAATTTGGAATGTTGTTAGGCAAGGTTAATATTACTAAAGAATATGAAATTTCTTTCTTCCTTAATGGCCTAAGAAATTGTATACAACCACCCGTCAAGATGTTTATGCCAAAAACTTTGACACATGCTCTTAATTTGGCTAGAATCTGAGATACCACTGTAGCCGATTTACAACAAGAATTATACCCATCTCACAAGAAACCCACTTTTATGTCTTTGCACCTTACCCAACCCACCAAAACCATTAATAAGCCACAACCACTCTTACCAAATCCGAATACCAATATTCACCTTATAACTTTCAACCCACAAAACAAAAATGCCAAGATTCAATTAGTGTTGATTCTGATGAAAAAAAAACCAAGGGATTGTGTTTTTGGTGCAATGAAAAGTATGAGGTTGGTCATAGGTGCAAAAGCAAGCAACTCTTCTTGATTGAGTTGGATAATGTTGGTACAAGGAGAATTGGATGATAAAGATGTTGGGAATGATAAAAATCCTCATATTTCAATCCATGCTACAAGTGGTGTAACTGCCACAGGGTATCGGACCATAAGGGTTATTGGTCGAGCTAAAAAGAGGCCTTTGCACATATTGATCAACTCGAGGAGTGCCCACAACTTCCTAGACCTGGAAACTGCTAAGAAGCTAGGATGCAAAATTACTACCGTGAAGCCTATGAAAGTTATGTGGTAGAAGGCAACAACCTCACATTTACTTCCATGTGTAAAGACTAGCAAGGGATGCTGCAAGGTACTACTTATGACTGATGTTATGTTAATACCATTGGGAATCGTGACATGGTTTTTGATATTCAATAGCTCGAGACATTCAGAGTAATTCACTGGGATTTTAAAAATTTGCACATGGAATTTTCATTGGATGGGAAGAGACATATTTTAAAGGGTCTCAACCTAATAAGATGGAGTCTATAACCAATAAGGGAATGGGAAAGCTGCTGTTAGAATGTAACGTGATCCAACTTCGTTGTTTAAGTATGCAAGGGGTTGATGACTCCTCCATCAATACTATGTCTATAGGTGTTGATGAAAGTGAGTTGCCTAGAGCAATTGCCTCAAAGAAAGGTTACCTCCAACATTTGACAAGTTAGTTATTCTTGTCATTGTGGATAGACTGACTAAGTACTCTCAATTTATTAGTTCGTCTCATCCATACACTACATGGACAGTTGCTCGGGCCTACATGGATAATGTGTTCAAATTGCATGGGCTACCTAATACAATAATTAGTGATTAAGACACCATTTTTCATAGCAATTTTTGGCAGGATCTGTTTCGACTTCAAGGGGTGGAATGGAGCCATTCAACAGCCTGTCATCCGAAAAAGAATGGTCAAACCGAAGTAGTAAATCGCTGCTTGGAGACATACTTGAGGTGTATGACCAGTGAGCATCCTAAGGCATGGGGTAGATGGCTTCCTTTGGCAGTGGTGACACAACACCTCACCACCCTGCTCTCAACACAACACCTTTTGAAGCTTTGTATGGGTACCCACCACCCTTGCATGTTCCCTATTTTCCATGCAACCCCCAAGTACATTATGTTGATGAGAGTTTGACAGCTACAAAGGAGATGTTAAAGGTTTTAAGGCATCATTTGAGCAGAGAACAAAAGGGGATGAAACAACAGGATGATCAGCATTGTTCTGACAAGAGCTTTAATGTTGGAGATTGGGTTGATTTGAAATTACAACCCTATAGACAGAACTATCTACATGAAAGGCAATTTCAAAAGCTTGCTCCTAGGTATTTTGGGCCATACGCAGTGATTGATAAGGTGGGGGCTGTGGCCTATACATTGGCTTTGCATAGCCATTCCAAGTTGCATCCAGTTTTCCATGTATCCTAATTGAAGAGGAAGGTGGGCAATCAACAACTGAAGGGAGTATCTTTGTAGAGAAATCTACCTTACAGTAAAAGAAAAAGAAATTTCCATCTTTTCAGCCTTGTGGACAAGGCTTATCTCAAGGGGGAGTGTATGATACGTGGAAATAGATGTTGCTAACTGTTAGTGTCAGTTAAATGTTAGTTGAGTCTGTTAGTTAAGTTGTTACAATTTGGTTATTGACAATTTGTAGTTTTACAATCGCTGCATGTACATATATACTACATTCATCTAAAAGAAATGTAGGTTAATACCAGAATTACTCCCGATTGCTGTTCTTCATCTCAGCCTCCCTGAATAAGTTTTTTATCTTTGATTAAACCACACACCAAATACAAATTGAAAAGACAAACTCAGCACACGAAAGTCCTAGACGCGCAGCTTAAAATCGACAAGCCACAGCAATCAAACAAACACAACCAGACTAAGAAGAGGAACAAAATCAAAAAGCGCGGCGGCAAATACTCAGAGATTCGAAGGTCAACAACCACGAAACCAATTAACCGAATGTCAACAAGTCAAAGAGACAAAGCGAAAAAGAAGTCAAAGCTCTATCAATCTAAAGCAGATAAGTCAATACAACCAACAACACCGAGAACAAAGCACAAACCTGACTCCGGCTTGCTGTACAAACAAACTCAGTCGAGCCCTCGAAAACCAAAGGCCAAAACAGAGTCCCCACAAAGCTCCGAGTGCACGAGCGAGATCGAGTCGGAAAAACGCGCTACCCACGAGGCCACGACACAAATATCGGCGCCCTCAGACCAACCAACAAAAAACGAGACCCACTGAACCTCCTGAATTGGAGCAGAAAATGGAACCGATGAGAAGCCCGGAACAAGACTCCAGAAACCAACACTGAACCAGAATTCCAAAAGCCCAAGACAAGCCAAACACCACAGGCTACAAAACGGTAACAAAAACCCGACCCGAGCAAAAGAGGAAGAGCAGAATTTGTAGAAAGCCTGAGCAAAGGAGAGAACCCAAACTAGCAGAAAACCCAAGCAAGAGATCCCAGACAAAAGGCGTGAGAAACTAAATCCACTCCATGAGATGGAGAGAACAGCACACAGTGATGAAAAGCCCCAAATCAATTTATAAAAAGGAGAAGAAATCGAGGGGGGAAAAGGAGCCCGAAACCAGCTCAAGGAGCCCTACGATCGACGGGAGAAGTTAGAAATGCAAGCAAGGGATCATTGTAGCCTCGATCCTTTAGTACTAAACCCGACCTTGGTCTTTTAAACATGTTCTTAAAGATCAGTTCCAAGTAGAAATCGAGAGTGCTTTCTAACATAAGCTTTCGACCCAATTTAACTCCACCAAATATTATTTAATTATATAAATTATAATAATTCTTTTTTGTAGTTTTTATAATTATATACAAAGCATTACTCAATTACCTAACTTATTACAATAAACCTAAGCGGTTTTATAGGTTTATTAAAAAATCACCGATTCTTAATTTAATCAATTGAAAGCTTTTTTCTAGATCAATCTCTCAATCGGTCCAATCCAGTTTAAATTTGTACCATTAAAAATTCAAATACTCTTCAGTTTTAAAAATTCAGGTCTAGTTGTTAATAGTAAAGTTAAAATTATTTTATTAAATTCATTGGTATGGTATTTTGAAATAAATAAATATTTATTTAATAATCGTGTAACATACAAAATAATATTGTAATAGATCTAAATTTAACATAAAATTTTCAATAATATTAATAATTAGAGTTATATTTATAAAAAAAGTATAAAGAGATTAAACATCTTATTTTTTTAAACTTGAAAAACTCTAAAATTAAATTTTATAAGCATATAAATAAAAAAAGATAAAATTTAATGTTATTATAAGATTAAGGGATAGCTCCTAAACCTATTTCAAATTATAAAATCAAGCATGGAAGTAAGATAAAAACGAAATAAACAAGAGCTAAAAAATATATAAAGTTTTAACACCGTTGTCTTAATATAAGTTAAGTGTTTGAAATGAGTGATAGGAAAATGGGAATATTTTTAGCAGTAAACAATAAACAAATAAAATATAAAAGAGTTGTCTATACAGTTCGATTTATCTACATTTATGAAACTTAGTTCAGCGAACAAGATTATGTAATAACCGATTTTTGTCGATGTCAAAGAGTTCAGTTTAGGACCGAATTTCATTAGTCGAGATAGCTTGAGTATTAAATCGTGTATAGTTATTAGTTAATTATTTAAAATTAGTACCGACATTTATAAGGTGATTTATTTAATTGCTTAAAGAAAATAATACTTGGACTAAATTGTGTCGTGGTTAAAATTAGTTGAATTTGATTTGAATTTGTATAGGGGCTTAAATGAAAATAAACTAAAGACTTGAATGAAATTGAACCATAATTTAATATTAGGCAGTGGAAAGAAATTAACCTTGCCCATCAAATTCCACTACCATTATTAACCATGAATCATGGCTATTAAGTATTAAAGATTTAAGAAATAAATTTTACTATTATATTACTAACATTATTAGTCATGTGCTTGCTAAGGAACTTGGGTAAACTTTTCAAGTGGTTTTTTTGATAAAATATGAACTTTAGATGTTAGATTAAATTAATCCATTGATTATAATTTTTAATTGTTATTTTATAACTTTGGTTACCATTGTTGGGAAACATGAAGGAAGAAAGAGAGTTTGAAATTATAAAAATAAAAAATAAAAAATTAATTGAGTAACTTGATTCATGCTGGAGACATTTTAGATTTAAAGTGAGTAGCGTTGAGTAATTAGGTGTTATTAAAGAAAAATATTGTTAAATTCTAAAGGATTTATTTGTAAGAATTGAAAGCCGTTGGAAATTATTAATAATTAATGATAGTTTGAGGTCCTCCGAAGTCAGATTTAGATTTGACCAAATAGATTGTAAAATACATGAAATTTGAATATTAAACTTTAAAATGAAAGGTTTAAATAATATGTTTAATGATGAGAAATTAATAGTGTTTTCATATTCGGTTAAATACAAGGATAAAATTGTCAAAGGATAAGGAAAAGACGAGAGCAAACTACAAGTAATGGGTCTGGTTTATGCTCACGTAATTGTCTTCAATTTATGCTTTATTAGGGAGTTAAATATAATCAAAAAGTGTTAACATCAGACTGAGATGCAAGAAAAAAAGTCACGTGATTTAAGACAAAACATCGTTAACTGTTCTAGTTAGGGTGAATTTTTTTGAAAGGTAAATTTATTAATTTATTCAATGAATAGAATCATATAATTCAGAGAGAAGATAATAGCAAATACTCGTCGTAGATGGTGAATGACAAGTTCCATCAACACGACAAAGGTTTTAGCCTCAGTATCAATAGAAAATTATGACACGTTGACAATTGGCTTTGTCACAACTCAAACATGGCATATCTAGAGTGATTACAAGTACTTAATATGATAAGGAAATCAGCCTCGAATGGTCCAAAACGGCGAGCAAAAATCGACAAAAGAATCGAGCATTCACCAAACTAGAGAGGACGACAACAAAATCATCCCTAAAATCACTTGTAAAACTAAGATTACATGCATAAGCAATACTTAAAAAACATGCTACAAAAGCAAACAAAAACTTCTAAAACTGAAGACTTATTAAATAATGGAAAAAAAAAAACTTAAGGCAATACAGGTTTAAATCGACATGTGAAATCATTTATTATTTTGAAATACTCTCAAAACAGAAACAAATTAAGAAGTTGACGAAGAGCCACCCACTTTCCAAGAAAAACTACTAGTGGCCGGTGGAGTTTTAGTGAATGACAAGTACCGTCATCTGCCCATCACAACTTGTGAAGACAACAAAGATACTCACAAAATAGATCTACAAATTGAAAAGAGAAAAGACGTATATAGTGAATGAGAAGAAGAAAGAAAAAAAAAAGGTTGATGGGAGAGGAAAAAGGTAGGCGATAGTCAACCCAGAGGTTCATCATAACCTTTTTTAATTAACTAGTTGTGATGAACGGATCAATTGTATATATTAACTATATAATATTCTACGATAAAATAATCATGATATCAATTAATTAAATATATATTAATGTATCACATTTGTTAATGTGTTAACTATTATTATATATTTAAATTGTATTACATTAGCAGTCTGATATTTAAATTATAGATTGAAATCTCCAACAACATAAATCATTTACTTATAAATAATTAGTTTTTTTATTTAGTTGAATGTATCAATTAAGATATATTAAAATTATTTTATAATTTTGTATAAATTTAATTTTATGATTGATATTATAAATAAATTTAAATCATTTTATATTTTTATTGTAATTATCTAAATGATATATATTGTACTTACATTTTATAGAATATAACTTAAATAATACATAGAACTTGAATATGATATTTTGTAACATTGCTCGTGCTCTATGTATGAAAACTTGGTTGTGTATAATATTTTTATAATATTAGTTTTTGTTTTAAATTTTTAATGAATTTCTTCAAAAAATTTGATACATAGAGCATGAGTAATTATCTTTAAAATTTAATGTACATAGGTTTAAATGTAACGTGCAATATATATCATAAGTTTATTAATATACGCAGGTTGATATATGTCGATTTCAAAAATAATTAGGGAAATTAATTATTTTAAATATTATTATATTTTTACCTACATTGAGGGTATGTATGGGAAAATAAATATTTCACATAACAAAATTACATTGAAATAATTAAGTTTTTTAGTAAAATTGGAATTTACCATACTTAAAATGTAAGTGAAAAAGTAAATATTTGACATATAAAAAATTATGAACCAAGAAAATATATTAAAAAATTAGTTGTGGGGATGTCTATCAAGATCAAAATAAATTTGATGTACTTTAGGACTCTAATATTTTATTTCATTTATACTTATGTTTATAAATATAAACTTTGGAGAAGTATGGTAAATAACTCTATTGATAAATAAAATTCATATTACTCTTTTTGCTCTCCTATTTCTATTTTTTTTTATTTTTTTTTTATTTATTTCATAACACGTTATCATCGTGATAATTCTCTTTTTTTTTTTTTCAAAATCTTTTAATTTTCAAAATTTTATCTTTTGATAACCACAATCCACTATTTTTCTGCATCTTCCTCTTCAAAATTTTGATAGCAAAGAAGAAGAAAAATATCCTTAAATAAGAATTGAACCTTCTTTTCAAGGTTTTGAATCACCTTCCTTAACTACCTAACTACTCAAATATTTTTGATAATTTGTGTCATTAAATATATAAAGTCAATAGTGGATGGAGAACAAATTAAAAAACCACTAAGAGTGGGATCTAAACTCACTGCCTCTAGTAAGTTCAACATTCATTTACCACTCAAGACATTTATTAAGTTTGTTTTATTTAGTATGTTTTTTCTCCTATCTTTTTTTTTTGGTAAAACAAGTTTTAAGAAAAAAATTATTAAATTTCTTTTAAACTTAGAATTTTAAAAAAAAAATTTATTCGTGATATTTGGATAATTAAACATTTAACGATCAAATTCTTGTTATTAAACATTCTTGAAATTTGATTAAAATTGTGATAAAGAGTGTTATTAATCAGTTGTTGTTGATTAAAGGAAAATTCAATAGGATATAATTGAGTCTTATTAAAGTTGAATGATAGGTTTATACCTTTTAAATTGAATTATAAATTATAATCAATTTATTAGAGCATCGTAAAATTTCATAACATATATGTGGTATTGAAATTTGGTACAATGTGTATTAGAAACTTTCAAGTATTGTGCCCAAATTTTTTTTATTGTGCGATAATTGTATGAATTAGTCACTGCGATTAAAAGAAAATAGAAATTTTAACGAAAATGACTAATTCTCACAATTATCTTATTTAGAGTAATTAAATTGAGAAAAAAAGTTATAGGGTAACCAAAATAGGATAGACCCTATTTTAGAGTTACTATGGGTGTAGTTTACCCTTAAATTTATGTTAGATTTATCATGCTTTAATGATTTTCAGTGATAGTTATTAAGCGAGTTTTTCTCTAGAGAAAACACAACTTTAACTTGATATAGTTTTTGTAACAGTCCGATTTTCAATGGTGCCAGAAAAGGTGGTTTTAGAATCTCATTTTCGTAAATCGGGTATTTAAATATTAAATATAAAAATTTACGGAGTTGGTATAAAAATATATTTAAGTTTGGCCTAGTAATTTTTTCAAATTAATAATTAATTTAGGTATAGAGACTAAATTGTAAAAGTCTAATCACTATAGGTTTTTAATTGGCCAATGACTTAGGGACTTAAATTGCAATTAGCCTAAGGTCCAAGATGGTAATTAAATCATTTTTTTAATATGAATTAGTGCTTGATGATGGAAGATTCCACTTATATATTAATTAAATGTTAATATTACTATATAAGTTATTTTAAGAAAAAAGATGTCATCTTTCTTCCTTCATCTTTTTCTTGCTGAAAATCAAAGAAAGAAAACCCTTTGAAAGCTTCAAACATTTAGTCTTTGATTGGTAAGTTCAATTAAATCATTTTCTTGTAATTTATATGTTTTTGAGGTCATTGAAACTTGTTTTAGCTAGCCCATGTACCAATTTATAAAGCTATTAAAGTTTTTGAAAATTGTCATTGTTGATGTCTTGAAGAAAATGGTGTTAAATTGATAGATTTTAAGCTTAGATTATGAAAAATGACTAGATTGTAAAATTAAATTGTTAGTTTTGTACATAAGGACTAAAGTGAATAAAATGTAAAAAAAATTGTAAAATTTTGGAATAAATAGAGAGTAGAGGGTTTGTAATTAATGTAATTGAAATTAGTTTTTAAATCGAGGTTCAAAATTGAAAGATATGGTTATTTCAATTTCAAGGACTAAATTAAATAAAATGTAAAACTTTAGGGATATCGAAAAATGAGATTAGTTAGGTTCATTCATGTCATGGCATAATGTATAAATATTTGGTATTGGTATATTGAATGGAATAATTGTATACATCAAGAATTGAATCAAACCAGAAATAATCGAGGAAAAGCTAAAATTGTTGATTAGTTTCTAAAGGTTCAACTTGTTTGGTGTTTTGATCAAGTAAGTTCATAAGATTTTTGTTTATTTAGGTTTTTATGTATTTGATTTAGATATATATGTTTGTTTGTGAATGAATTGGTTGTGAATTGGTATCAAAGCTAGAATTGGACTAAATTAAAGAGTAATGTTTACATGTGTAAAAGATGCTCGTGTGAACTTAGTAAAGGTTAAGATACAATTGGCATGCCAATAGGGTTTTGTGCGCGCTTGTACGGGATTGATTACAGCTGTTACCAAGATCAAGCATTTGTTGTGGACTCGTAATTACATGTGACATAGGTTTAGCTTGGACGAGTAACCTGATGTCATTATAAAGGTTTAGCTTAGATGAGTAACTTGACATGTTTATATTCAGCCCGAATGAGCAACTAGTGTAGTGTTGGTACCTATGTATCCGAGTCCATTTACTAGGGTTCATCAGGCGAAACAATTAATGTGAGAATGAGAAATTGTTTTTGAGGTCACGGGAGCTTGTTTTAGCTAGCCCATGTACTAATTTGTAAAACTGTTAAAGTTTTTGAAAGTTTCCATTGTTGATATCTTGAAGAAAATGGTGTTAGATTGATAGATTTTAAGCTTAGATTATGAAAAATAACTAGATTGTAAAGTTAAATTGTTAGTTTTGTACATAAGGACTAAAATGAATAAAATGCAATTTTTTTGTAAAATTTTGATATAAATAGAGAGTAGAGGGTTTGCAATGAATGTAATCGAAGTCAGTTTTTAAACCGTGGCTCAAATGGTTATTTCAGTTTCATGGACTAAATTGAATAAAATGTAAAACTTTAGGGATATCGAAAAATGAGACTAGTTAGGTTCATTCATGTCATGACATCATGTATAAATATTTGATATTCATATATTGAATGGAATAGTTGTATACATCAAGAATTGAATCAAACTAGAAGTAATTGAGGAAAAGCTAAAATTGTCGATTAGTCTCTGAAGGTTCAACTTGTTTAGTGTTTTGATAAAGTAAGTTCATACGATTTTTATTTATTTAGGTTTTTATGTATTTGATTTATATATATATGTTTGTTTGTGAATGAATTGGTTGTGAATTGGTATAAAGGCTAGAATTGGACTAAATTAAAGAGTAATGTTTATATGTGTAAAAGATGCTCGTGTTGTAACACCCCTTAACCTTAAACCGTCGCTGAAACAGGGTTACAGAGCATTACCTGACATATCGGACAATTTACGAATAATTCATAAATAAATAACATACATAGTATAATTTAATCATTAAGTCCCTATATTGGACCCTCGAGGCCCAAAACACATATTAGGAGTGGATCGGGACTTGTTCGAATGCTCCGGAAATTTTTCGTGAATTTCTAAAATCTTTCCTAGGTGCAGGGCTCACACGCCCGTGTAGGTCAGGGACACGCCCGTGTTGACATACCGTGTGATTCACACGGCTAGGACACGCCCGTGTCCTTTACCCGTGTAACTCTCTGACTTATTGTTCATGAACAAATTGATTTCACACGACCAAGCCACACGCCCATGTGCTTAGCCCGTGTGGATTTATTTTCAATTCGAATCTAGTGCAGTTTTCACACGGCCATGACACGCGCTCGTGTTCAAGGCCGTGTCCTTCACACAGTTGAGACACACGTTCATGTGCTAAAACCTGGGTATTCTGTTTCCAAAATTTAAGTTGCAGGGGACACACGGCCAGACCACACGCCCATGTGCTAGCCGTGTGTCTCACACGGTCTGGTTACACGCCCGTGTGCCAGGCCGTGTGAACTCTATATGAGCCTTTTATACTAACCTAGCCAACCCTGCAAATTCAAACCGAAACCAATCCAATACCAATATTTCAACCAATACATTTGCACACTCAATATACCTAAATCATGCCTAAAACATTGACTTAATAATATGACCAATAACATTTATAATATTATTTAAAATTAATTCATATTCATCATTCATTTCTACTTTTTACTTATAACAAATATGTTAAATGTATCATAAAAGCTTTCATGCCTTCTCATTAAATCCCAACTTAAACATTATAAACCATTCTTTATAACCAAAAATTTCAAGACATATACATGTAACTTATACAACACCTAGTACATGCCACATTTACCCAAAGAGGAAAATTTACATCACCAAGGTTGTGCTGAGGTCGGGATCGATCTGGATGCTGAACTGGGACCTTTGACTTTTACTAATCTGCGCACGGAAACAACCGTACGCTGAGTATGCCTATACTCAGTGGTATTACCATAATTCAAACTAAATAACATTAATGTTCTATAAGCATCAAATATGTAACAATGTAAATCATAAGAATTAATTTACCCTCAAATTCATACTTCATTTATAATAATTTATCAACTGATATCATATATCGACAATTCGAATCTTCGATCAATTTATGAACCTTAGGTTCATGCTTACAAATCTCATATCTCAATTTCAATTCACATTTCAATTCATAATTCCACTTTCTCATACTTTCAGTAGATCAATCGATCAAACTCATTCAATTTTCTCATTTCATTTATTTACCCCTATTAACAAAACTCGCACCTTGGCGGATATACGGATCCACCCAAACACACCAGAATAATCCACCCAAACACACCAAAATAATCCACCCAAACACACCAGAACGACACTAAGTGCCTCTTCGAATAGTCCGAAGAAATATAGTAACAACAGTGTCTCCTCGGCTAAGCCGAAAAATCCCCAAATCCTTTCAATCCTATGGCATGCCAACTATATCCGACTCAGTCCGACTAGTTAATAGGGTATTCAATTTTCAATTAAAATTTATTTTCTTATCAAATTCACTTTCAATTCAGTATACAATTCAACTCAATACATTTTCCATATCAATCCACATGCAATTCTATTTCAATACATATTAATCATGTAACTCAATTTCATACAATTCAATAATACACTTACCTCATAATTTACTTATCAACTACATAATTTAAATATAACATTTAATAGTAAATAATTTGAATTATAGTAATACAAACCGTGATTTTCTCGTGTCTACTCCTCGATAACTTTTTCCTTTCCTTTTTGAGCCGATGCCTCTGGTTCTTTACTAGCTACGAAAATTAAAATAATTTACACAATTAATACAACACTAATTTATATTAAATAATTGAATTTCTATTCAATTTCTACCTTAATTTTAATTTGGTCTTAATTAAACTCATTTACTTTTCTAACTCAATTCATACTTTATTTCTACTTAATTTCCTACCAAATTTAACTTAACTATCTAATGTTCATGATAAAACCCTAATTTTGAATTTCTTTCAATTTAGTCCCTCTAACACAAAACTTATAGCTTACTTTACAATTTAATCCTTTAATCAATTCTAACTAGAAATTCTATCAATTAAACCCCTAATTTATCAATTAAACCCCTAATTCATCAATTTGTTCAACATAACTCATGTCCAAAAATCTAAGAACTTTCAAAATTTCAACTAAATTTCAACAAAACTTTGTTCTAAAGCTTCTAAAACATCGAAATTAAAAGAAAAAAGACTTAATTGACTTACCAATTAAAGCTTAAAGCCTCAAAACCCTAGTTTTCCCTTTTTCTTTTCTTTCTTTATTTTTCCTTCTTTCCTTCCCCTGTTTCGTTTTCAACTTCTCTGTTCTTTCTTTCTTTTTCTTTTCTTTATTCTTTTATTTACTTTATTTTAATTATATTATTATATAATATTTTAGTAATAATTATTATTAACTTAAATAATAAGTAAATTTATACATGTATTACAAATGTATGTATAATATTTATTACACATGTATTTTATTTTTATCACACACTTGGCACTTCATAGTTTAATTACTAGTTTAGCCCCTTTAATTCTCTCTAGTCTATAATTCAACTTTTACCCTTTATTCAATTTAGTCATTTTTCCTAATTACTCTTAATTAAGCTAAACTCACTTAATTGAAACCTAATTAGACACACCACTAGACTCATAAATATTTTTAATAATTATTTATGAGTTCGGTTTACTAAGACGGAGGCTCGATAATGTACTTTTTCGATGCCTGTGAATTTTGGGTCATTACACGTGTGAACTTAGTAAATGTTAGGATATGATTGACATGCCAATAAGGTTTTGTGTGTGCTTGTAGGAGATTGATTACAGATGTTACCGAGATCCAGCATTTGTTAAGGACTCGCAATTACATGTGACATAGGTTTAGCTCGGACGAGTAACCTAATGTCATTATAAAGGTTTAGCTCGGATAAGTAACTTGACATGTTTATATTTAGCCCGAATGAGTAACTAATGTGGTGTAGTTACCTGCGTATCCGAGTCTGTTTACTAGGGTTTATCGGGAGAAATAATTAATGTGAAAATGGGAAATTGGAATGGGATTAAATGAACTTGATGTTCAAATGGAAAAATATTGAATTACACATGAATAATGTACCGGAGTAATGACTTTGAATTGTATATGATCGAATCATTCCTTGATTGAATGAGTTTTGAAATTTTTTGTTTAATATAACATGAATTGGCATGATAAGTGAATGTGGTATTATATGATTTGATTACAAGCTAATGCTTACCTTGTTGATATTGTGATTTGTCATGTCTAGCCAAACTATGCCAACTTATGGTAGCTTACTTTATTTAGTTGAAGGATAAGATAAGTTTTGGTTAATACCTATAAACTTACTAAGCATTTTATATGCTTATCTAGTTTGTTTTCTTTTTTTTTTCTTGTAAATAGTCACCTTACGGAACACGTCAAGCCGGATTGTCTCGAAGCTCACACTATCCCCGAATTGGTAGTTATTTCGTCATTTTGAGTCAAGGGTTGTGGCATATATATAAGTTTCATGGTGTATATCTTAGTATCTGAATGAGTTTAATACTTGGCAAGTTGACTTAACTATTACATATGAAATGATGTTTTGGTGTTTTGAATCATACATGTTGTTGGGCATATATGTATGTTTATGCTAATAGATGTGATGAATTATGGTTATAGGTATGGCATGGGAAATGGCATGGAATGGAGTAGTAATGACAACTTGGTTGATGGGTAAATGAGATGAAGATGCATTTGAACATTAGTAACTTGAAACATGCTTCTAAAATGTGGTCTAATTTTGATGGTTGATGGTTAAACTCAAGGCTTATATGCCATAATGTGCATAAGGTGCACAAGTATAGGTAAATGAAGTGAAATGATATGTCTCAATGTGGTATGACATAGGTAAGGTTTGGTATTTGGATAACTTGGTTGATATGTATTCCATGACATTGAATTGTGAAGTTTAATTGATGAATAAGTGTTGGTTATCTTGTTAATATGTTGAATTTGAATGTTTGAGCTTGTTTATCATGTTTTTGGTATGTTTTGAACCAAAGGAAATTGGTACTTGATGTTTATATTGAATGGTTGTTGGAAGATATGAAATAGGTACCAAGTGGTTCATTTTTACCAAAAACAGGGTCCAGGTCTCGACAATCAATTTACCACGTCGCGACGTCGTCCAACAATAAATGGCATTGTAACGTCAAGTGGCCTGAAGTCGCAACATGACATACATTTTTTGACGACATCATGACGTAGAAGAGATGACGTCACGATGTCAACCTTGAACTTTTAAAACTTTGCAATTTGGTCCTAATTCGTGCTCGGGTTGACAAACGAGGTTCCGTAAGCTCAATTAAGACTCATAATTGTTTGTTTAATATAATTTTGAATGTGATAAACTCTTGATTATATGTTTAAATGATTATGTGCTGTCTGATTGACTGTGGTTGATCCGGTAACGAATGCAACATCCTGTAGCTTAGAACTGACGATCAGGTTGGGCAAGGGGTGTTACAGTTTTATGTCATTTAGGGATTTTGTCAATGCACTTTTCTTGATGCACTTTTTTAAATTTGGGATCAAAAGTATGAGGGTAATTTGGGCAGAGCACTGAGGGCGTATTTCTGTCAGAAACCTATATGGAGGGCTTCGACCCATCACAAATTGTTGGTATCTTGGCCAAATGAGAGTGTATGTGTAACACCCACGACTGACCCGATCATCGGATCTGGGTGTGGTATGTCACAACTTAAAACCATTTGAGTTTGATAAAAACACTTGAAATTTTTATAGTTTCAAGGTCTCGACGTATACCCCCGAATTGGCAATAACCCTACTATAATAATGACAAAACAATCAAATCAGTACTATGCCAAGTAAAATAAAAAATAGTTTAAACAAGCATATGGTAGAAGCCTTATAAAATTTAACATGGTTATATAAAACGCAAGGTGAATTATTTACCATACAAAAGTTTCAAGTGCATTATTGGAAATTAAATATCATTTAAATCAGTATGGCGTATACGACTAAAAGATGATTTCATAAACCATAATTCACTAAGGTTTAAAATATACTTCAAGAGTACGTAAACATTCTCTTAAAACAATGATTTGGCGGAAGATGTAAATTATTTCAAGAGTTGGTAACAAAACAGATCTACACGCCACTCTCCCAATCGGTTATGCATGATACAGAATTAGTCAAGTGGTTTACTATCAACAACAATTCTAGCATAGTCCTCTTCTACAAAATCTCTTTCTACTATCTACACGCCTGAGAACGAAAAGATAACAAAGTAAGTTCAAACGAACTTAGTGAATTCCATACAAAAAGAAATTCATGAACAATATATAGGGATACCACTGGTAAACAAGCATTAACACTTATAAAAGGTATCGAACTTTTGGGTGAAACCATGAGATTCTAACACGATACGCCAAATGGCGTACACATTACTTAGACGGACCCATTTCGCCAACATAAACACAACACGTGGGTGGTTACTATCCACCAACTTAACCATGACTTTCCACAATCGTGTACGTTTGAAAATGACCCATCCTTATGCTAGCCACGGACCCAGAACTTCAGAATCATATCAATTAGCCATATTCATATACATATACCACCCTGACTCCTCATATTATTTTTGTTAAGCTGAATACGCGTTCTCATGATCTGTTAGTCCGATTTGCAATGTAGTTGCCCTACTAGAGGCATTACAAACAAATCTCCTTATCATATATTACATATTACATATTACATATTACATATCACCTATAATCGGTACTGGGCTCGTGCAACAATGAGAGTATTTACATCAAAACTAACCATACTCACGAAGAACAACGCTAGTTGATATACACATATATCCAGATACCACACCCTAACTTATCAGGAACGGGAATACTTACTTTACACAAATTATATTACTTGGGAAGTTTATATTACAAAAGGAGTAAGAAGGAACTCACCAGAAACTCCAAAACATGAATCTACTCTACAGGTCCTTTGCCTTTATTGCTCGGACCTTCGCTAGTTTCTTGGGCTAGATGAGAAACAAATATAAATATCATATCATTAAACTATTGAAATTTAACATGCATGCATGAATCGGTAGCATGCAACCCAGAATTAGAAAGTTTCCCTCCTTACAACCAGTTCTAAAAACCCATGCATATATAGTTGCAAATACGTAAATTCCTTCGATAATAACCTAAGGGTTTACCAGAAATTACCAGTAAGCTGGTACTAACAATGGTGTCGACTAATTACTGAGAACTTTCTTCGTTTGAAGATTTCTACCTTAAGGTCTTTCAAAAACCTAGAGGATAATTCAGGGAAGAAGAATATGTAAAAGTAATACATACAGACAATGGATATCCTTATATACCCAGGCAACAGAGACAAGGTTTAGTGGAAGGATCAAAAAATCTCACTATCGCCCTTGATTCCCGTGAATAAACTTACTTAATATTTTTAAAGTCTAATCATTTACAGTACCCTAGTTCAGTTCTAACTAGGTCTCAACTAAGCTTTAACATTACTTACTAAGCCATTGTATTCACGTTAAAACACAAAAAATGAAACTATCGAGTTGTGAACTAATAAGTTTGCCTAAAACATCTGAGGTTGGCGGATTGCTTAATAGAAGAGTCTGCCAATTCTCAGAGTTCGCCAAATCCTGGAGTCTGCCAAATGACGAATCCACAAAATACGCCACCTAGTCAAAAATGAATATTTCACTAACTTGCTCATTTTCTACCCTTAGCGTAAACGACCTAAACGCCAAACAGTAACTCGATATAGTCTTCGTAGGGCGGGCTGTTACAGTATGCACGTTTCTTTTGAACTCTCACTATATGAATGTTTCTTTTTTACTTTTTTTCAATTATAAAATATTGAAATTTTAACTTGTTGTATGCCAGTTCAATTGGCATCCGACGTATCACATCTATTGTTATTGTGTTCAGAAGAATGTGTGGATTATTTTGGACGTTCAGGAGGGTTGGGTTCTAGAACAATGTGCTTTATATATTTTTTATTTTGAGTCGACTTTGTATGTCTAAATTTCTTTCTTTAATATTTAATTTTGTAATTAAATTTAGGGTAAACTATACCCATAGTCACTCTAAAATAGAGTTTGTCCTATTTTGGTCACTCCAAATTTTTTTTTATCAATTTAGTCACTCTAAATAAGATAATTGTGCGAGGGCTAGGTTCTAGAATTGTATGCCCTATATTCTTGATTTTGAGTTGACTTTGTATGTCCAAATTTCTTTCTTTAATATTTAATTTTGTCTTAACTATTTTGATCACTCTAATTTTTTCTCAATTTAGTCACTCTAAATAAGATAATTGTGTGAATTAGTCACTGCGATTAAAAGAAACTAGAAATTTTAAAGGAAGTGACTAATTCTCACAATTATCTTATTTAGAGTGATTAAATTGAGAAAAAAAAATTGGAGTAATCAAAATAGGACAAACCCTATTTTAGAATTACTATAGGTGTAATTTACCCTTAAATTTATGTCATGCTTTAATGATTTATCAAGAGAGTTTTTATCGGGAGGAAAGACAACTTCAACTTGATCAGGAATGGCAACTTCTACTCCAGCATGTAGAGGAAAGGCCACTTCAATTTCAACCTGCACAGGGGGACGATGAGGTATATAAACCAAAATAAAAATATTTGAAATTTTCTAGTTATCGAGCTATACTGATTTTTTTTATGCAACAAGTGGATTGTCATTTCTAACCAAGCCGAGGAGAGGAGGACAATGCGTCCGGAGTCGGATGAACGTGGTCAAGGTAGCATACATGTTTTTTATGTGCGTATATTGTTGTTTTATCTCTGGGGTTTGACGCCATAGCTTTGGGATTTATTCCATCCTTTGTCGTTGTAGTGTTTTTATTATTTTTTGAATTTTCTCATAAGAGACCATTCTTTGTATTTTTAATTTTTTGAATAAGAAGGATAAGATATCCTAAATTTATGTCACTATAGGTGTGTTTGTTTGATCTTCAATTTTGATTATTTATTAGTATTGAGGGAATCTTTGGATGATATGTTGAAATCATAGTTGTTGATGCACTTGCATAACTTAGAGTCTCGTAATCACTATCGAGAATATCTTCGAACTCTACTAACTGCTCCTTTGCCACATCGCTTTTTTCTTCTTCTTTTTTTGGTTGAAAGAAACATAGGCCAAGCCTAGATACAAGAAAAATATGCTAATTACTAATTGACTCCTCAAAAATACTCGAACAAGTATCATCTTCTAATAAGGTCTTGATTTCATGCTGTGGCTCCTCAAGAACCACAAAATGCTCAATATCACTACTAGTCATCTTGGCTAAATGATCCGCCACTTTATTATTTATTCTTCGAATACTTCTGAATTTTACTCTCCAATCTTTGAGACACAAGTCATGAATCAGTTGGATTTCAACAACACTGCTCACCGATGCAAGACCCGTTGAAGAATTTCAATGAGTAAAGCATTATCACTCTCCAATTCCACTTACCTAAACCCTTTATCCAAGCTAGTTTCAAGCCTTCAAAAACAACTTTGGCTTCAATCTGGAAAATATCTATGATACTTACTTGACATCTTGAAACCAAACAACCAATCACCACTTGGTCCTCAAGCCACTCCGCCAATTGCTGCTCTTTTGATAATGTCCAAACATTGTTTCAACATTTTCATCGTTGTTGAGACCCATGACACAATATTTGCATCCTATCTGGTAAATCTCAAAAATCCATACTTCAGAGAGGATATCCACTTAATGTTTCCAACCAATTTTTTTTTTCAAAATACTCTTCTTCATACTCTCTAGAGTAGCATCATTCTTAAGCCATAAATTAATCCGTCATCTTTTCGATTGAGGCTACCATATATTAAATTTCGAACAATATAAACAATGCTAACTTAGGCAAGGGTTAATCAATAACCGCTACAACTATTATGAGAAACTGATCTACATCCATGAAAGATAGGATTTATGATCTCTATTGCAATCTGAAAGCAGTGCCACAAATTTCTAGCAGTAAACTCAAAAAGAAGTTAAAGCACTATATAAGTCTGCAGCATGAAAGCAACACGAGGAATTCAATCCAAGTAGTAAATGAAAAGGAAAAACCAAACCAATCAAGCAGATCATAAAATCAAACCATTTTTCTGAATCCGGTTCGACGTCAACTACATGGAGAAGTCTATTTACAAATCTAGTCAAGCCAGAAAATTTTTGCATCCATTATCTTAAGCAGCTAAACATCCCAAAAAAGCTTATGGACATCAAAATGGCACACAGAAGCTAATTCCTTATGGAACCAGATCGGTTACACCGTCACCTGAGAAGAAAGAGTCACTTGACAGAGTTGACATTTCTGAAATTTCCAGCACTCTATAATCTACGCAGGTTTAACTCAGCTGGTGTTTTATTGAGACCGATGCATTAGTCCACCACTTTCCATTACACGAAATACAGTAACTTTGAGCACAAATTCCCTCGATCTGAGCAGCTCAAAAACACAAACATCCCCTTCTCCCAAATTATTCTCCAATGTAAATTCGTACCATCCCTGACTGAATTTAGCCTTGCCTCCTTTATAAAGACATCTTACAGACCACTGTCTCCCATCAGGCAGCTGAAGTTTAATGGATCCAGAAACCCCACTTAGATGCTTCTCAGCAAAGCACGACGGTAAGTACTGCAAGAGAAAATAGAAATGCAAGATGAGGCAAACTATAGGGTGAAACTGAAAGACATGTAGAGCACATCATATTCAATGCCTCACCATAATACATCCCCTGTACAGATATGATGGTCGCAAGACGACCCTGCAGAAAGGGTTAGTTGGCTCAAATGCTTTGGCTGCATTGATTGCTCTCTCTCTTTCTTCAGCTGTCACAGTTCTCTTTCGGGCTGAAGCACTTTCATAACATCTAAAGCGCATATCAACATCATCTTCACGTCCAGCAGATGAATCCTGCACGTCTACATTTCATTTGACAACTGATCAGAAATTCCGATTCCTTACAAACTGCAAGAAAAGAGAATAGAAAAGAACATTTGGTTTAAGAGGATTTACTAGGATCAAACTTCCGCTTCCTCCCACGCTTTTTTGGTTCTGGTTTCATTGCACCTGAACCTGAAGTATGCAATTTGACTTCATTAGCAGAATTTTTTTAAGTTCGATCGCATAAAAATGAAAAGCCATACCTCGAATAGGTTGATTATTCACACCCTTTGAAGTTTGAAGATTGGCATCACCACCCCAGTTTATGCAGTTGTTAAGTTTAGACCCACCAAACAAATTCTGAAGTGCTGGAGAGATGCATTCATCATCTTCAAGTTGTTCAAATGGATATTGTTTTCCGTGATTGTATTGAGTACCAACGAGGGCATTAGTCTGATAGTTTATTTCTGAGTTGTACAAATTAAATATACTAACACTGAACGCAGAATTTCCTTCGTATCTGAAAACCAATACGTAGCCAACACGAATATAGTAACGCTCTAGAAACTCCTGCCAACCTTCCTGAAACCAAACCTTGTTGTCAACTTTCTTTATTCCTACACGCCAAACATGACCGTCAGGAACAGTGAGAGCGGCAGCAACAGAAAGTTCATCCCTGAATTTCTTAACGAAGTTATCAGGGATCCTCTGCAGACACCCCAAACCAAGTTAGGCTTATTTATCCGATGAAGAATAAAATCGGGATTCAGATGGTTTTAGAGAATAATTTACAGATTAACTTTCATAACATTGTGAGATTAAACCTCATGCTGGATGAAGAAAACTACTAACCCATCCTTGTACCTAAAGTAATGCTAGCATCAAAATGAGAAGTTTAAATCATTTCAACGAAAATGAATATACATCATCACACATATGCATGTTAAGTATGATCAAAATCAAAAACCAAATCCATACATACTTTTTCAAATGAACAAACATTCATAAAAGGAAAAAAAAGTTAAAATCTAGATCAAGATGCAGACGAACACAACTTTCTTCTCTTGCTCATAAAATATCTTACGAGATAGCTATGTCATTTGATGCCAATTTAGTGAAACTCACTAGCAGTATAACTCAAAGAGAGATGCCAAACAAACTGATGACAGCCAATAGATTCCTTATCTAAGTATACACCAGGAATGAAGATTGAAATAAATAACACAGCTCGTATTATCTTGCAATTTTCAAATTAGTACAGATTTTCTTTTCTAAAATTTGTTTCTTTATCTGAAAGTTATCAAAGTAATAAAGCCATGTCGTACGAGATTCTTCCTAGAATATGTACTATTCTATATAGATCCTGTTGCACTTCCAATTTTCTAGTTCAGATAGATTTCAATAGTATTACGAACATAATCTTTTATCCGGAAAAACAAGCAAAGAGGGAATTGGCCTCAGGAACTCTACTCACTGCAACAAGATCCAGGAAATAAATTCGTTTTACTGTTATATAAACTTGCCATGTCTTCTCCACTCCCCCTTTACACTAAATAATGCATACAGGAACAAAAAAACAAATGCATATAAAGTACCAACATTAAAAACCCAGCAGATCAGTTCAAGTGTAAAAATTGATAAGCCTCATTCATATGCAGGCGAGATCATGGGAGGTAAACTGAAAAGATATACAGAAAATTAATGAAGATTACATAGTTCGACTTTTTCTTCATTTACAACCCAACTAAATCCATAAGAACGAATTATCACACTGTTTTAAATGAGTGGAAATTAGGGGAAAATGAATTCAGCAACAAGCATTACACTTCATTTCATAACAATTTTTTAAAGACAGATTATTTCCTGCAAAATTGAACCTGGAAAAATAGATTTCTTCAAGTACTATACTAACAAACTCATATATATCATGCATCTATAGTTGATTTCAAAAGCATCTCCACAGCTTCAATACTATAACACCTGACTGATAAAAAGGACTTTTAAGAGAAAATTGAGATCTTGGGTTTCTTCTACTTTATTATATTTTTACCTAGTTCGTCCAGTAGGAAAACAAACTTCAAATATTAGTTAACCAAAATCATATCACACCAGCTATCAAAAAATTTGAACTAATTTCTTCACTTTCTCTTAGTCTTTCTATAATTCCACCAACCAAACACTCTCCACCATGTCTTAACATTCAAATCTCATCTCCATGTCTACAAAACACACTTCAAAGTTCAAAGTTCAAACCACAAGAAACACACAAACCAAATATACACTTCACTAATTTTTCCAAGGCTAAACTTTGTCCCACAGAGAAACTTCTTCCTTAAATACTAAATCACCAAAAAACAAAAAAATCTTTTCTGCCTAATTTTGGTCAATAACAATACATAAGTAACCAGAACAAAAAACAAAGATTGAAGGACAATAAGAAGAATAAAGCAGAAGAAAGAGAGAAAGATATGGGTTTTTAGTATTTTACCAGTTTCTTTTCTTGGAGGGTGGTAGAGAGAATAAGCTTATGAAAAAAAGGGCGTGGCATTTTGGATAAAAGGTCAGATCATATAATGATGTTGAGTTTCAGCTTGAGTGAGACTTGGGTTTTCTTTTTTGAAATTTCAAAGTTTATGTACATACATATATATATGAATATAATTCGAAGTGATTAGACAGAGGAAACAAACAACGTGAAAAAGAAAAAACACTCAACACAGAGAAGAAGAAAAAAAAGAGCTTTCAGATCTGGGTCTCCCCTTTCATCTTCTGCTTCCCCACTGTTTTTTTTTCTTTTTTGTTCTAGTCAAATACTGCTTTTAAAGCTTTAATTTTTTTTTTTTAAAAAAAAAAAACCCTCAAGTTCACCTAAAAGTTAACCCAGTTTTCATCACATTTTGTCTAACTCACTCACCGAGTTCTAAACTCGCCTGCTTAAAACTCAGGCACCTTCTGTGTGTCCAACCAATTCCCTCTTTGTTTTTTAGTAGTAAAAGTTTATTTCTTTTTTCTATTTTCGCTAACTCACCTACCGTTAGAAAGCCAGACACTCGCTTAATCATGCAGTAGTTTAATGTCTTTTTTTTTTTTTTTTTTAAGTTTAATCATGCAGTAATTTATAAGAAAATTTTCATCTTTAAATTTTAATATATTTTAATTATATCTCAAATTATTATGTTATATAAATTTGATATTTTCATTATTGAAATTATTAATTTAATAGTTAAATTACATGTAAAATTTTATTTGATATAATTTAAAATTTTAAAGAAAAATAAAATATTGTCGCATTGCTTTTAAAATTAAAAACTAAAAATAAAGTAAATCTAAAAAGAAAAAAAAAAGAGGGAGAGCAAATGATAATTTTTGTAAAAGCTTCGAAAACTTCAAAATCAATATTTTAACAATATTAATTTTATTTAAAATTTCCATTTAAAATTAAGTTATATAATATATAACATCTTATCTAACGGTTAAATGAACAATTTTAATAACTGAAAGGCTTTATTAATATAACACAGGTAACCTGAGGATGAAATTAAAATATTTTAGAGTTTAACGACCAATTTAAAATGAGAGTCATAATTTAGGATATTTGGTATAATTAACTTTAAAAACCATATTTTTACAAAGTAAATTGTATTGTTATAAAGTTTTGTTTTATTTTTATATAACATCAATAAAAACTCACGTATATCATTTATAATATTTAGACATTTAATTTTACCAATTCAACTAGAACTTCTCTAGATTTAATATATGTATTTAGTTCAAACTTGAATCCAATTTGATTTTATCTTTAAAAATCAACAATTTGAACTTACCCAACCTAAACTCGTAATAACTGGAATCCAAAATAACTCGAACGTAGAATGATCTGAACAAACAACTTAAAATGAATTGAATCTGAAATCATCTAACTCGAAAGATAAAATTAATAAATCTAAATGATCCAAACCCGAAAAATCAACCCACATACCAAATTGGTAGGTTTCAATATTTAACAAAATTTTAAGGATATATTTTAAAAAAAATACAAATTTACTTTTAAACTTACAACACCTTTTAAATTTAGAAAATCATCGCTCAATATATAAGAATCCAACTAAAAATAATAAACTAAAATATTTTATATAATTATTTTCAATTTCTAGCATATAATACATATAAAATTAAATAAGGATTAGACAGCTTACCTTAACCTAATAAATCAATAATACTAATATTAGCACCTTGCGACTTCAATGATTTCCTAAGTTTGTACTCTAATTAGAAAACATATTTCTTATTTTTTTAGTAATAAAATGTTTATAATATAACCAACTAAAGGTGAAACTCAAAATGTTTATAATGTTTTGAGGAGGATATATCGTTTTTGGGGAGAATGTGTAAAAACACGTACAGCTAGGCAAGATTTCTGTTGACATGTTGGGAAAGCATGCTCAGCTGAAAGCATTTTCTGAACATTCCAAAGAAAATGCGTTTAGCTAGACGCACTTTCCCTGACATGTCAGTAGAAAGCTCGCCCAACTGGAAAAGCTTTCCTGCCAACTGTGTAGAAAGCGCGCACAGCTGAACGTGTTTTCAGACACTCTCTCTAAAAACAATCTATTTCCCTGAATTTTCAAAAGACCGACCTATTTGGCCAATTAACTTTTTTTTCAATATATATGGCTAATTTAGCCCAAATCTTTAGTTAAATTTCAGTTTCGAATTTAATCCCTAAAGAATCTTACTTTGTATCCTTATTTGTAAAAAAATGTATATACATATTAACAAAACAAATTCAATAAAATTAGAAAAAAAAGTGCAAAATCCATTCATTATCCAAAATTTTACCAATAGTAGAAGGAAAAAACATTATGATATAAATTTAAAACACTAGCTGAGAAAAAAAAGTAGAACAAATAAGAGAAAGTGCTAAAAGGAAGAAACAAAACAGCAAGAATAGTGAGTTTGGTTGAACTCGGTAGGGTGACTGAGTTGAGTCGGGAGCACTGAGTCAAAAAGTCGATTCAGTGGTGACCCCATCAAATCTGTCAGCAAGAAGATCCTTTTATTTATTCCATTCGTCAAAGACAAGGTTTTGGTGGACACGTGTCAAACCAGGGTGGAAAGGGACCACACCCAGAATCACATGCACAGGGCAAATTTTAATAAATGTAGGTCAAATTTTATAAATGAACCTCATACTATGTCAAAATTTAATCCCTCTGTCATCATTTTTAATTTTTATATTTTTCGAATCTTATGTTAAATTATTTTTGTTAATATTATCAAATAACTTGGTATAGTTTTTTTTTTAAATATACGGTGATGTGGTATATACATATTTGTATACTTAGATAAATATTATTCATTTACGTGATAAAATTAACATCAGAATATAAAATACACATTTTAAAAATTAAAAAGAATAAAAATAATCAAATAGACTAAGTTTATCAAAAACAATATAAATTTGACCCTTTAGTACAACTTCATTGTTCTGCCCTTCCAAATTAAACTAATTAAAAATAATATATAGATAATGAATTCTTTTTTTTGTATTTTTAATGTAAAATTTTTAATTTCAAAAATTAAATTATGATATTAAAATTTTTTTGACATACATTTTAAATTTTATGTATTATTTTATTAACTTCAATTATGATATTTTAGACTCAAATCACAATAATTTTTTGGTTTAATGATAAAATTGGCCACTAACGTTTATATGTTTTGTCAAAATGGTTCTATTTGTATTTTTGAACATTTTTGTGGCTATTAACCTTTTTTTTTTTCAAACTGCTTTTTCAAACAGATTTGATGAAAGTACCGTTAAAAAAATTAATGGGGATGATGTGAAATATTTTTAATTAGATATAATTTATTACTTAATAACCCAATAAGATAATTACATGTGAAAAATAATAAAATAAATAAATCATACATGAAATTTAAAAATAACTCTTAATTTAAAGAAAATAAACGTAATTATCTAAAGAAAATAACTCATAGTATGAGGTTTCATTCTGAAACTTTTTTTTAGATAATTACGTTTATTTTTTTTTAATTAAGAGTTATTTTTTTAACTTCATGAATTATTTATTTATTTTATCATTTTCCACATGTAAATATTTTATTGGGTTATCTAAGTAATAAATTATATCTCATTAAAAATATTCCACATATGAAATTCTATATCATCCTGTTAACTTTTCTAACGGTACTTTCATCAAATATGTTAAAAAAAAGCAATTTGAAAAAATAAATAAAGGTTGATGGCAAAAAAAAAAGGGCTCAAAAATACAATTAGGGCCATTTTGACAATACATGTAAACATTAGTGGCCAAATTTGTCATTAAGCCTAATTTTTTTTTAATATTTTCTATTGGCATAAAAAAAAAGGTAATAAGCAATCAATTTGCATCAATAAATGTATTTATTGGTAAATTTATTTGAAGGAATCAATGATAAAATGTAATTTGGTAAAGGCTTTAATAATATGGCAAAGAAAAGGAAAGACTTGCTTTTTATTCATTCATCTATTGTGTGTATAAAAAGAGTAATGATTTTTTTATAGTATAAATGTTGCATATGGAGGGAGAAAAATCAATTTTTCAAATTGACATTATATACATTTAGATATGTTCATCTATTCTAAACATTAATGCACATAAAAGTGGGAATATATTTCTAAACTTCACAATCACTTTATTAAATTATTACTATTATTATTATTATTATTATTTAATATAATGATAAAAAAACTTCACAATCAAATTTTAAAATTTTTCAATCAATTTCATTTATTTATTTTTTTAAAAAATACTAATTAAGGACACATGATAATTACTTATAAAATTTAAATAAATTCACTATCAATATACTAAATAATTATAAAAAATTATAAAAATGTTTAAATATCTTCGCATGCTGTTAGGGCTTAGTCCTCCTCTTGTATGAATTTTACATTTTGAGAATTAAATATATTTAATAAAATAGTGGGTAAGTTTTTTTATTTATGAGATGTTAGATGTATAATAATAGGTAATTTAATTAAGAATTTGTTTTTAGAAAAAAAAATATAAATAAGATAATTAGAAAAAGTAAAAAGTAATGAAAAGGTTAAGTAACTTAGATACAATATATTTTTTTATTTGAGTTGGTGCCACTGAGTTAAATGATACCAAATTCAACCAAAAATATTATATTAATATAAATAATAAAATATATTCATAATTTTATTTAATAATTTAATAATATTATCTTATACTGTTTTTTTTCATTTTGATGAAATTATTTTACTAAGGATTCATACGAGAGAATGGTTAAATCGATTTTTACTAACTAACAAATATTGTGTGTAGTGGTAAAATATATTACACTCTTAAAAAAATTCAAGTTTAAATTTTGGAGACGATGTTATTAAGAAGGACAATCTCGAACCTTGAAAAGATTTAAAAGAAAAATTTCTAAAAAAAAATCAATCTCCATTTAAGGAGACTCCAATGGGCCATTTTTTTGGTAACCAAGTGAGTGGGTTCCCGTTGGTAGACCAAAAAGCAAACAACAACACAACTAAAGGAAGCAAGCGAATTTTTAATTAGTAAAAAGGACCAAAAAACAGGGTTACTTAAGGCATGTTAAAAGTATTATGGACGCCCTTATATTAGGAGTCAGATTACATTTTACCCCTTCTACTAAAAAATGGGTAAATTAGTCCTTATACATTAGATCAAAGAGCAAATTGATCCTTCTGTTAAAAATTTCATCCATTTTTTCTGTTAAAAATTGGTCATTGTACATCAGCATGAGGTACACATGGCATGTCACATGTCACATGTTATTGTATTGTTATTCCATCAACCATGCCAATTTTTAACTACATAAATGGATGAAATTTTTAACAAAAACGACAAATTTGCTCTTTAATCTAATGTACAGGGACTAGCTTGCCCATTTTTTGAGTGGAGGGGGCAAAATGCTATCCGACTCCTAGTACAAGAGCCTTCATAATACTTTTACCCCAAATGTATTCATCTTTTGTTCTCCCTTTACTTTAATTTAATTGATTGAATGATTGAAAGATATGGATGGACAATCAGATTTATTCTTGTTGAATTAAAAACTTGTTTTACTAAAAGTTCATATAGATGGACAATCTTATTGATTCTTGTTAACTAAAGAGATTTGAAGGAAAAAATGTTTATCTTTCTCTATTATTTACAATAATACATATACAAAGTAGTATAAGTTCAAATAAGGAAACAATAAAATCTAATCCCTAACTACGAGTATTTACAGACTGTTAACACTCCTCTTCAAGCTGGAGTATATATATGTCAATCATGTCGAACTTGTTACATAGATATTCGACCTGATTCCAGTTAAGTGCCTTTGTAAATAGATCAACAAGTTGTTCTCCTGTCTTCACATAACCCTTGGAGATTGACTTATCCAAAATTTTCTCTCAAATAAAGTGACAATCAACCTTGGTGTGTTTGGTTCTTTTATGATAAACTGAATTTGAGGCAATATGAAGAGTTGCTTGATTAT
The DNA here is from genome assembly GCA_025698515.1 of Gossypium sturtianum. NCBI lineage: Eukaryota > Viridiplantae > Streptophyta > Magnoliopsida > Malvales > Malvaceae > Gossypium > Gossypium sturtianum. The sequence goes on from CM046947.1 coordinate 3,748,527, forward strand.
TGCACAAGAGCTTTGCTGGTGATGAATGCTCCAACCCAATTTCAGTTAACAAATGTTGTATCCACATGATTTCACATGTGGATTGTGCCATAGCCCTATATTCCAATTATGCATTAAATCAAGATACTAAATCCTTTTTCTTACTCCTCTATAATATTAAGTTTCCATCAATAAAAACACAGTACCCAGTAGTAGTGTAACGACCCGAAAATCAGTGATGTCGGAAAATACGATTTCAAAACCTCATTTTCGTAACCTGGGTCCGTAAGTATTAGATTAAATATTTACGGAGTTGATATAAAAGAATATTAAAGTTTGGTCCTTCAACTTTGTTTATTAATTGCTTAATTAAGGCACAAAGACTAAATTATAAAAATTTATCGCTATAAATTTTTAATTGGCCAAAAGCTTAGAGACTTAAATTGCAAATAGCCAAAGGGTTAAAATGGTTAATAAAGCATTATAAAACCAATGATAGTGGATTATGAAGTCATGTTACACTTTATTTAAATAAATATTACATTAGGTTAATTAAATTTAATTAAGCTAAATTCGAAAGTCAATGGTGTCGTGAAATGCAATTTTGGGATCCCGTTTTTATAAACTGAGTTCATAAATATTAAATATTAATATTTTTGAGGTTAATATAGAAATATATTGAATTTTGGTGTAGTAATTTTGCCGAATTGATAGTTAATCATGGTACAAGGACTAAGTTGTAAAAGTCCAATCGCTATATATTTTAAATAGCCAAAGGACCTAATAAACAATTAGACCATTATTATATAGTTAAATGGTGGTGGATGATAATTGGGATCCACGAACCTTGTTAATTATGATTAATGTTAATTAATTATAGTTAATTAAGTTAAATAAGATTCGTTAATTATTAAACAATGTATATAAGACAAAAATAAAGTAAACTTATCATCTTTTATTCATTTTCTTCTCCATGGCCGAATGTTGAAGGAAGAAAACCACCTTTTTCAAGTTTTTCAATCCGTCCTCAATTGGTATGTGTATTTAGGTCTTTTTTTTTGTAATTTTTATGTTTTTGAGGCTGTGGGAGTTTGATTTAGCTAGCACATGTATCAATTTGAAAAATTTTTAAAGTTTCTAAAAGTTTCATTGATGAATTCTTGAATAAATTAGTATTAAATTGTTAGATTTTAAGCTTAGAATTGAAAAAGGACTAGTTTGTAAAGTAAAAAATGTTAATTTTGAACATAAGAACTAAAGTGTATAAGTTTCAAAATTAATGTGAAATTTATGTAATTATAGATATTTTACAGACTAAATTGAATAAAATATAAAATTTTAAGGGCATTCAAAAAGTGAAATTGAATTGATCCATGTTTATAAGATAATATTATAAACTGTTTGGAATTAATAAATTTAATTGAATTATCATTTAGATCGGGAATTGAATCAAATGAGGATAATCGGGAAAAAGGTAGAATTCTCGATTAGTCCTTGCAATTCAACTTATTTGCTGCTTTGATCAGTTAAGTTCATATGATATGATTGTATTTAATTTATTATATATTTGAATTATGAATTTGTGTATGTTTGATAGTGATTTGAATTGTTTACAATTTGGTACAAAAGGTGAGGTATGGACTAAACCATAAAGAAATGATAAATTGAATATGATGAATTGAACTTTGAGATGGATTAGTTTAATTGAATTGGTATGTAAATGTTTGATTTTTGAGATGGAGGACCAAATTGAATAATTTAAAAAATATGTATGACTTTGTAATTGAATGTGATGAAGATAGAATTTGATATTACACTATTGCTAAAATATTAGTAGTAGTTAAAAATGATGTAGGACCATTGAAAAGGAAAGGAAAAGTGAGAGCGTCGCGAGTGACATGAGCTTTCAGTTTATATTTCTATGACCCGAGACCAATCTAGTTACTGTATATTTATGACATTTTGCATTATATAAAATTGAGGTGAGTAATTAACGGTTATTGAGTTGAAATGCTAAGTTTGAAATTGAATATTGAGATATGGACTAAATTGAATAGAATAAAAAATTGTATGACTTAACTAATATAGGAATCTTGTATGAAATTGAGTTGAATTATGTTATATTATATGATGAAATGATGAATTGAGAACGATGAAATGTGAATTAAAGTGTGTGATGAAATTGGAAATTGGTTTCTCTATTAACTGTACAGGTTTATATTTCGGTATATCTGACGATGCATTTACATCCCAACATGATTGCTTAGGTTTATCTAGTAATACACTACGGTGCCGGTTTGAAATGTTGATTGATTAATCTGAGTATTCGTCTTGAAAATTCAAATAAGGTTATTAGGAGTATATAAATGTGATTTGGCTATAAGGTAGATTTGATGTGAATTGTGATATATAATTGGATACGTGCAAGTATAAAAATATGGTACAGAATAATAATGTTGAAATGATAAACTGATGGTCACTAAACTAACTACAAATACAACTAAGGCAAGCGCACCTATCGAACAATAGTATAGCTATGATAAGTAGGGAATATCGTATCCACGAGGACTAAAAGTACTATTAATTACTGTTTTTCCATTATTTAGCCGACAAATTGGAGTGATTGTTTTTAATCTAAAATTACTAAACTAATCTAACTAAGAACGCAACAAAGAATGAAATAGGAAAATAATCGAGGATAACCAATGAGATAGACAATACCCAGGAAAGAATCCACCTAGACTTCACCTATTATTATGAATATGAATTAAACGATTTATTCGCTTGAGTCTTGATCCGTAGAAATCCCTAAATTATGTTAATATCTCTTTCGAGAGTAAGAATAATTGACTCTAGGTTGATTAATTGAAATCTCTTTCTAATTAAAACCCATATTGTCGCATTAGCTCGATCTATGGATTCTCCTATTAGATTTGACTCTAATCTGGTAGATTTATGTCGTCCTATTTCTAGAATTTCATGCAACTCCATTTAATTATGCTAGATCTACTCTTAAACAGGGACTTTTGCTCCACTAAAATAAGCACATTAAACATGAATTAATATCCCCAAAATATTAAAACATGAAATAATCATACATAATTGAGAACAAGAATCAAGTATTTATCGAGTAAAAATAGAAATTAAATAATAAGATTAATCATAGGTTTCATCCTTCCTAGGTATCTAGAGAATTTAGTTCATAATCCTGAATAGAAACATCTCAAAGTTAGGATAACCACAAGACATAAAGAAACTCAATAAAACTTCGAAAGAAATTAAATGGAGATCTTCGATCTTGAGGGAGATCCGCTTCTGAGTTGATTCCGATGGCATTCTTCGAGTGTTTTCTTCGATCTTCTCTGATTACCCCTTTCTCTATTCTTCTAATTGGTATTTATAGTCTTTAGAATGCTCAGAAAGCCTAAAAATTGGGTTTTTCCGCGTATTTGGGAAGCAGAGTGCGAAATCGACACGGGCTAGCACATGGGCTTGTGGCCAACCCGTGTGGCTCACACAGGTGTGTGCCCAGCCCGTGTGGATCCTGAAAGCAGCTCTTTTTGTCTGATTTTGGCTCGTTTTTCGTACCCAAATGCTCTCCTAAGTATAGAAACATGAATTTAAAGGATTAGGAGCATCAAATTCACTAATTTGCATAATTAATCATCCAAAAATGCATTAAGAATGAGATTAAAATATGTTACTTTTATAGCTTATCATAAACAATTTGTCTTACCTAATGGGACATGCATACCTATATAAATATATATATGAACTTATATAAATTACAAATTGAGTCCATATACTTATTGTCATGTTTTTATATTAAATTATTACCTCTTGAATTATAGAAATGCTACAGAGTTTATTAATCAGCGTATGATTTTGTTTTCCATGACAAGTTAATTTAAATACGAAATCCTAAACACCGACTTCAACATCCAAACAAAATCCCGGACTCAACGAAGTTGGTGATTTCCTTTTGTTGGTTAAATGGCATGTACCTAGTAGAGCCATTTTGTGTATTTTGCTATGTTTAATAAAGAGGAATTGGAAGTTTGGTTTGGCATGTGGATTTAGTCATATGAAGGTTAATATTTGTATGTAAACTATTTTATGGTATGTGATGAATGAAAGGATACCTTTGCAAATGATGCATGTTGTTTAACATATGTGTTTATAAGTGATTGAATGAGTTGTACTTGATAGATAGAATATGGTTGATATAAATGCAACTTAAACTTGTTATAAATCTCATTAGGGCACAAAGTATGTATTTATGGAATAGTGAAAAGTGATATATGGATATAGGTAGGCATTTCTCATGTTGTGAAGTAATGCTTATTGTTAATGATTGAAAGGAGAATGTTGATAAGGTTGAAATGTTATATGTTAGATGGTGTTTTATATTATAGTTGAATATGTTATAAATGTATATATGCAATGCTAATATATAGTTGAGTTTGGTATTGGTTAGTTTGTTGAAAAATTTACAGGTTTGTATATTGAAATTGCAGAAATAGTTTGTGACGTCGCGACGTCATTCGAATGTTGTCGCGATGACAAGGTCACGTTGCGATGTCGAAGGTATGTCGTCGGGACGAGCTTGAACTCTAGGCCACAACGCGGCGAGGAAATTCGTCGCTGCGATGAAAAGGCCATTTGGCCAAGTCAGCATGTTACGTCACGACAAGAAACCCTCTCACATTGCGACATCAACTCGAAGTTTTGAAAATGTTACAAAATAATCATTCTTTGATCTCGGGTTAATTTAAGGGCACTCATATACTTGTATAAGACCCATAAAATGGTTGTTTATGATATGTAATGTTTGTAATGCTTCTGTTTCCCTGAATGATGAAATTTGAAATGATTAATTTTCTGAGTATTTGACAGAAGTTGCTCCGATAATAAATGTGACATCTCGTAACTCGAACCCGACGACTAGGACAGGTAATAGAGTGTTACAAGTAGATCTTCTATCTATCTTGAATTTGACCCAATCAACATTCGCAAAACACTCCATATAGGTATGTTCATGATTCTTGTATAGTATACCTTTTCTAGGAGCTCTTTTAAGTAACACAAGATCTGTTCTAGAGCTGCCCAATGATGAATGACCGGAGCTAACATAAATTGGCTAACAACACTGACTGTATACACGATATTTGGATGAGTTACTACGAGATAGTTCAACTTTCCTACTGATCTTTTATACCTCTCAGGATCCTCAAATAGATCGCCATCATCTTTCGTGAGATGCAAATTAGGAACCATATGAGTGTTGCATGGTTTGACTCCTATTTTCCTTTTTTTTTTGGTTGACAAGTTAAGCACATACTTTCTTTGAGATAAGAAAATCCCTTTCTTACTCCTTGTCACCTCCACTCCGAAAAAATATTTCAGCCCTTCCAAGTCTTTTGTGGGAAATTTACTATGAAGAAATGACTTTAGAGCCAAAATTCTTACACTATCATTCCGTGTAATGATGATGTCATCAACATATACAACTAGAAGAATTATGCCAATCTAAGAATTTTTTTAGAATGCTCAATGGTTGGTTTTACTTTTCTTCAAACCATAATTTGGATTGTTGGAAAAACAGGTTTGAAAAACGCAACGGAAAATAAGTTTAAGGGAAAAACCAGAGTTTTAATTTTTTTTTCCAAAATAAGAATTTGATTGTGATATATAAAGTAATAAACACTTAATTACAATTGTACCTTTACGATTCGTCTAGGATAAACGCATCGACCGAGTAGCCTTCTCTGCTATCCTCAAGCTCACGTTTGCCGAGTGTGTGCTCACTTCGAATCAGAAAAAATTTCACAAAAATTATCAGTGGGGTAATTTCACAATTTTTTTAAACTTTTAAGTCAAGTTGTAAATAAAAAAATGTCTCTAGAAATCTTCTAAAATAATTTCTTCAGTGAATTTTCTCCCTACAACTTTTTCTTGAATTCAAGTGTGTGAAAAATAATGACCCAAGCTCTCTTTATATAGGGAGAATTTAAAGAGTTCAACTATAATTAAACTTAATCACTCTAATATTAAAATAATATAATACTTATAAAAGATAAATATTAGATTAAATTCAATATTAAATCTATTAAATTAGTATAATATTTATATATAAGATAAATATTAAACTAAATTTAATATTAAGATAATCACTTTAACATTAAATTAATAAAATACTATCAAGATAACCATTAAATTAAATTTAGTATTAAAATAATATTATTTTTAGAATAGTTAATCTAAAATTAAATTATCCAGCAGAGTCCCAGTATGAGTATAATTCTTCCACTGCTCAACCACCGAAGAACCATTGCGGCCGACCACCCAAATGCCACCGTCGCAACCACCAGTAAGAGTAAAATTCCTATTTTGTAAGTTAACATATCAATGCGCCTTTCGGCATTAAATCTCGACCTTAAATTTTAAGTAATTTGATAAGTTTCATGACGTTATTCGTATTTCATTTACATTCTTTCGTGATATCAATTACTTTCCAAGTCATCTAGCTTAATTAGCATCACAGTAGTTTCTATCATAACTTTACGTATATAGTATTGATTACCCATATCAATTCTATCGTAGCATATAATAAAGTTATTTACCTTGATCACTTATCATACTTTGAATTGTCATTAGCTTTCATGATTCTATAACGTCACCAACAAATATAAGATGAGCTAAAACATACTTTCACTAATAATAACTTTGAGGCAAAAACTAAACAACAAGTTAAGCATAGGATAAGAATATACTAATCAGCACATATTGAATTAGAGATTACTTAACCACGATCTTCGTCTTCCTTTTAACTCTCGACATCCTGACGTCGTCTTTAATCACATACGATAAATTTGGTAATAAAAATAATATTAGTTTCACACAAACGCATGAAAACACAACGATTTAACATAGTTTGTATTTTATTTGTTTTAGTCCCTTTATCCGAATTGCTCGTATCTTTCTATATTTAGCATTGAATTTCATATTTGTTCACTAGAGATCTCTTACTTTCAATCTATAAAATAATTTCTTGATAATTTTCATTTTATTCAATTTAATCTCTAATACCATAAAATTAACTATAGGGCTTAGTTGAATTTCTAATTAAATCTAACACCTTTCACTACATTTTAATACAGTCCTAACATAATCTATACATATCCTTTATAATTCATCATCATCAAGCTCCAATTTCACTAAAATTCAACAATGGTAACTTGATATAACTTTAACAATTTAAAAACTTATCACTTGGGCTAACTTCATTAAGCTTAAATAATCTAAAATCTATAAAAATTTCAAAGGAAAAGATTTAAATTACCTTATTAAATTTGGACCGAATAGCTAATAGAATAAAGATAATTTTTCTTCTTTCTTTTAAGCCTTGGACGACAAAACTAAAGAAAAAAGATGGTGACTTTTTTCTCTTTCCCACTAACTTAAATATATATACTTTAGACTAATGAATTAATTAACTTAATTAATCAACATCATATAGTTAATAATAGAAGGTTTAACCATAATAAGATAATAAGGCAAATTAGTGATAATGGAGGAATATAATCATTCCATCCCACTAAACTTATATTTAATAATGGTTAAATAGCCATTAGCTTACTTGCATAATTATTAGTTATGTCCTCAATCATTTCTTAAATTAAAACTTAATAGCAACTGCATTTCAATTTAGTCTTTATACTGATTTAATTACTTGATTGTCCACTAATATATTTTCAAATTAAACATGTAAATTCTTCTATTCATAATTTTATTTACTCGTTTTATGAAATTCAATTTCGAAACCACATTTTTAAGCATCGACTAAAATTGGGTCGTTGCAATATGGACTAGGTTGGAAGCTTGTTAATTAAGCAGTACATGGACCAAATAGTAAGGTGACTAAATCGAGATGATTAAGTAAGAACTAAGTATGTCCTCAAAAAGACAGTAGGTTAAGGATTTGTTAGAGTTTGTGTGGTCCGAATCCCGTCACTTGTTGAAGAAATAAATACAATGACAAAATAAAGAGATCTTTCGAGGTCATATCGCACAAGTTGAGTCCATATAGAACTATAATTCTACTATTTGACTTTAATTAGAACAATTTGACCATTAATAAATCATAGATAAGTGAATGAGTTAAATATAAGTCGATTGTGTAACACCTCGAAATGCCCAGTGTTGTAACTCACGTCTCCTCAACGACTGATGGAATTAAATTTTCGAATTTGAGCATCGCATCAAGTGACATTAAATTATTATTTAGCTGTAATACAGAGAAGACATCAAAAGTGGATTGTATTTCAAATTATTAAGTGATATAAGACTTAATCATAATGATTAAAGAATTAATTGGTAGATGGTTTTCAAGGACCAGGGACTTGGATAGCAATTCCACCAAAGGTCTAAATGTAATTAGACCATGATATATTGGAGTAGTGGCACCGCTCCATCATAGCCACCAATTTCCTTTTTATTAAGTCTAATGAGATAATAGCCATTGATTATAATATAATTATTTTTCCTTTATAATAATTATGTGTGTTAAAAGTGGTATCCTTCTTCTCCCTTAGAACCGAAATTGGAAGAAAGGAGAAAGCTTGGTTTTATCTCCCATGACCGACCATTGAATTTAAGGTATACATGCTTGCTCTTTAATAATTTTCATGGATTTTTCATTTATCGAGCTTAGTTTATTCAACCCACTTATTTAATTTTAGTATTGAAGAGAATTACTGAAGTTATCATTATTGAATTTATAGAGTAATGAGACTTAAAACCAAGGAATTGTTGAGAATTAAGCTTAGTTATGATAAGTTTGTTAGAAATTAATGTGGTGGAAGTGGTTGATTCAAGTTTTAATTAAGGTTATATGATTAAGTAAGTGTTATTAAGGACTTAATTGTAAGGGATGAAAACTTTGAAATTTGTTAATAAATAATGATAGATTGAGGTCCATGTAGTATATTTATGAAGTCGAATTTTGATTCGATCGAGTCAATAATGAGATACGAGTATTTCATATATTAAAATTATAAAGGGACTTAATTGTAAAGAATTTAATTATGTTTGGTGGTTGGTTGTGCCTATTTTAAATATGTACTAGTATTATTTTTATAAACAAGTTATCAAACGTAACTAAAGACGAGGTCAGAACATGACGAATAACGAAATTGATTTGGGCTAATATAATTTTTTTTCATCACATAAAATAATTAAATATTTGACTTGTGGAATTATTAATGTTAGTTGTTGTTTTGATTATAATTAATAATTTTGACTACATTTTTAAATGGAAATTATTGGATTATGATAAATAAATGAGTAATTCTTATTGATACGAGAACTAAAATAAATTGATAGTTAGACATGTGTGAATTAAATGTACATGTACATTATCACTTGGAAGATAATATATATAGAATTAATTTAAGCACAAGGAGTAAGTAGAAAAATATTAATCTTTTGTATTATGAGCGGTAAGTTGTAATTGAGATTTGACATCTTGTTGAATTTATGTATATATCTAAGTTTGTGCTCTCATGTTTGATTCTCAATATATATATATATATATGTGTGTGTTTCTATACTTAGATCAATAAGTAATTGGAATTAGAAAGATATCAAAAGTGAACATGTTTAAAAGGCATGTATATCCTTAACTCCTTGATACGTATGAGGTACATTAAATAAGTATGTGTTTAACGGATTATTCGATATGTTTAATGAACGTGTACATGCTTGTTAAACGATTTTTGATTGCTATCTTTGTTGGATATATATTTTGTGATACATTCGGACAATATTGATGTCAAACATTGTTGAGATACATCAAAAAATATAAATATTAGTGATTATGAAATCGTATTATGATAATGGTATGTTGCTTTGATTATAATGTGTTTTGATGAATTACTAATAGTGAATAATGGCCTATTAACCTTGTCGAATAGAGTTACGAGTATAGTCGGCACACCATAAGATTTGTTTTGATAGGTGAGAGATTCAACGCTATGCGCGTATTATATTGTGATAGTTCTCTAATACCCTAGGGATTGAGAATGTATCACCAACTCAAATACCCCTAGTGTATTTTGGTATGATTGGAGCTCAACTCAAATCATGTTTGTACTTGTTGTATGCACATCTAATTAATGGCATATACCTAGGTTGAGTCTTATTATTGAATGCTTATTTTGTTGGCTTTGGTATGTTTTGGTATTTGGTCTTATGTAGTTTATGAAATCAATTTCAATTCTTGATTTGGCAAGTTAAAATGTTTGATTGTAAGAGTTCACTTATATGATTGACTTTGTTAGCCTGTGGTGGTTTTTAAATGCCATGTTTGTAAGGTGTATAAATATGTCTAGTATGTAATTTGATGTATAAATGATTGGTAATAAGTTGGTATAAGGTAGGTGTGAAATAGTTGGTAAGTTGTAAGCTTGTAAATGTTCATTTTAGGCTATTTTACGTTAGTGTCTTGAGACAGTACGAACATGTCCTGATATCACAAGAACAAAAATGATCATTTTGTATTTTTTTGAGTTTGAGTTTGAGTCTCGAGACACGTTGAACATGTCTCGAGACATAAATTGCTAGGACTTGAGACAAGAATCTCTTAGTCTTGAGACATATTTTACGTATGTGATAGTATGAGCTTGGATTCAAATTCTTACTCATATCTCGATCCCGTGTAAACTAGGGATTTAATCATTAAAGATATTTGAAATCTATAATGCATGTACATGGATAGTAGTGATGATTGATTTGAAATTGTCTGATGTTCACAGATTAAAGTTGCGGAAATTTATTTTGTTTAAGTTGCTTTGGCAAAGTTATGTGACGTCAAGCATTCAGATTCGGTGATCGGGTCGAGTGTGGGATGTTATATGGCTAGGTGCAGTGGCAACATTAGCACTTAGAGTTCTAGGAATGTGATTCTGTAGCTTTCTACAATCCCGTTTAGTGTGACCCAACTCATGGCAATAATAACACTCAATGTTCCCTGAAACACTATTGCGGCCATCGACTGTTTTCTCTTGATTTCCCCTTCCTCTACGAGTCCGCTTTCGGACAAAATCATGGTTGCCTCCTTTAGTGACAAGTATCATATTTTTCGGTATAGACATAATGGCCTATGTACAAAGAACTGTGGAGAAGGCATCTTGAAGAGGCGTAATTTCCCCACAAGAAAGAATCTGAGATTTCGCAGCCTCAAACTCCGAAGGAAGACCAGCTAAAAAACTCATCACTGCCATTTGCTCTCGTTGAGCTTGCTGCACTTTGATGTCTAAACTGAATGGTAACAACATATTCAGTTCTTCATAAGTTTTCTTGAAGTCCACAAAATAAGCAGTGATGGACGTGGCCTCTTTTTCAGCACGATAAAAGGCTTTGCACACCTCAAACATGCGCGAGATGTTCCCTTTGCCAGAATACAAAAATTCCAAATAATCCATTAGACTGTTAACAATTCTGATAAAATTTTAAAAGAACGATACTAATAAACCTAAATTAGGAAACTAAATTCTTTTCCATTCTCACTCAAATTAATTAAATACTTTTATTTTCACCCCACTATTTAATTAGCTCATCCAAAGTAAAATCCATAAATTTTCCCTTTTTTTTTTTTTTTTTTTTTTTTTTTTTGCATGTTTTTGAACAATTTGCTTATAGGTATCTGAACTTTTCAATACCATATAAACCCATCTTCTTTTATGCTATAATATACACTATTATTTGAATGTTTGATCGAGTTGGATCATCTATTAATAAATGATTCAGTTAAAATATTGGGTTTTTCAAAGATTGATGGTTGGGTCTTTCATGATTTTTCTCCAAAAAAAATTTATTTGACTTTATGGCCCTACTTATTATTTTATTGTCCATTTCTTTCTTTTTAAGGTTTTTTTGTACAGGAAATGCATTTTCTCTCACTTGATAATATTTAAAAGGAAAATGATTTTTATTATTTTATTAATAAATTTAAATGTAGTTTAAAAAATATCTAATTAAATTTAAAAATATTAAAAACATGTAAATTTATAAAATATATTATAATTAAATATAAATAAAAATATTTTAAAATCATTTATTTTGAACTTGACCCTAGTCAAGCCAACTTAAGATCAAAAAATCATCATCCAGGTTTAAACCAAGGCAAGCTAAGTTTATCGAGTTGTGTGGGTCACTCAATCTTTTGACAAGTATCACTCTGAATATAAAATTTGGGTATAAGTAATATATTTATACTAATAATCAAATTTATTGAATTGATGTGATGACTTAAATGAACATAAACACCAACTCAATTGAAAAAAAATTAAAAAATAAACAAACAAATATTTTGATAATTGTATATCTAAATGCAAATAGGGTAAAAAAAAAATTCAATAATATTAGTTTGTTTTGTGGGAACAAAAAGCAAATTAGAAATCAATTAATCATAGCATATCCTCCCTTTAGTCACTAGAATAACATCATCACGAAGCAAATTAAGCGCTTCATCCGATGGATGCCTGTAAGTTTGAGTCTCCAACGGTGAGCTCAATGCCATCTTAGTTAAAGAATGAACAACATTGCATTCCCTATAAGTGTGTTCAATTATAACATCCCAATGCCTCTTCAGTAAAAATTTGATTTGTTGTAGGATTGTAAGCGACCTTGAATATTCATTAAGTAGAGATAAGAAAAGATGAGCCCGAGATCAACGTTAGTAATCATGTATGAACCTTTGTAAACCTCTAGTCAGAAAAACGGTATGATATGGATTCCATGGCCGACTGAACATTGATCCAAATTTAAAGTCATGTCGTTTTCTCAAGCTCAATCATGAGTTGTGTTCTGATGCGTTGATAATGTTTAGATATAATCACACAACAGGATGAAACACCATAGAATGTCATGAAAAATAAGCTCTAAAAAGAAGGTATAGTCCCTCTGGATGCACAACCTACAGTGTGGTTTCACTTTCAAGTGTTGGCACATCTCTTTCCACACCTTTAAGACAACCTGTGCACTCGATGGAGAGTTATCAGTTTTGACCAGGTGATGTTATTAATCTTATCTTTATAAGCAACAAAACTACGATAATTTATCTTTACTCAAGCAAATATAAAGCAAACCATAGATTGAAGCCTCCTAATTGATTAAGGGATAAAAGTGTTAAACAGATGCCTTAGCCATCTCCAATTCATCCTCCCTGGGAGATTGTCTACAAACACCGAAACACACATATGGCGTTCCCTTGTTCCTCTCATTCTTGGTATATATTGCTCTTTCCTTGGTGTTTTATGTGACATGATATCGTTGGTATATATTGTTGATACTTCATAAGGGTATTTTGGATTATAATTTATTGTTGATGTCTTATAATGGTGCTTGAGAGTCTTGGAATGTAGGACAAGGAGTCGCAAGGATCAAATAAATTTCAGCTTCTAATAATGATGTGTCATTTTATTATAACTTGAAGATGCATGAAATCTATGTAACGATACATTAAATAATTTTCCTTTTTTAATCACTATTTTTTAACCATCAAATAATTTTTATCTTTCATACATATTTTTAATGATTTTAGATTAATTTTCTCCCAATTATATCCAATTTCAAGTATTTAAATAGAGTTTCAAATATGCATACAAAATATGATATTTTGGCTTTCTTTTTAATTTTCAAAACCTAATCCCAAGTTCCATGTGAATCCTTTTTGAGACAAAGATCCACGTGGCCTGCCGATAAAACCGTTTTGGCGCGTCCTACGTTTCTTCCCCATGAATCACGAACCTCAACATAACAACAACATTAACAGCCCCATCAATATTACATAAAAAATTATTACAATCCATTAAAATCTTATTTTACAACTTAGTTTTAAGACCATCTTTAGTTTCCTTAAAACAATATTTAGCTTTATTACACACATTCTGGTATGTTTTTCTTTAGGTCTTCAGTTCTAATGTAAATTTTATAGTAATCATCGTTAGTGAAAGAGTTTTTTTTTTTTCTTGTTTGGATTTTAGCATTAGGAAGTCTTTTTTGTTGTTATTTTTCTTTGTTATTATCATCACCAAACAAAGCATTAATGTAATTCTTCTTTAGATTCATAAATTTGCAGAGAGGCTTATCATAAGAATTGGAGAGAACCCGTCATGGAGATGATGATGGTGATAATGATGATGTTGATGATGATGATGATTGGTTCAATGGCAGATGATACCAATGATGTTTACAGTCCATGTGATGATGCCAAAGTGCAGAAACTAGATGGGTTTACATTTGGTGTTGCATTTTCAAGGGAGGAATTTTTCTCCTTCGAAAATGTGCAGCTTTCTCCATGTGATAGTCGCCTTGGTTTAGCCCCCAAAAGTGCACAACTTGCTGTTTTTAGGCCAAAGCTAGACGAAATTTCTCTCCTTACCATCAATGGCAGCGATCTCGTAAGTATTTTTTTTACCTTGATTTCCTTTTATATATTTACCATAGACATATTGATTTGTTATCAATCAAAGAGACAGAGATTGTTTAGGGCATACAGTTTTTTTGTATTTCATGTCTTGTCCATAGTTTGATATTTATTGCAATAATTTTGGTGTTTCTTTCTTGGTTCTGCATGTATGTCGTGTTGGACTGTGACAATTACGTTTAAACACCTTTATTTTTATTATTTTTAAACAAATCAAGCTCTTCTACATAAATCAATTAGGTTAAGCCTTGGGTTTTGTTTTGTAGAACTAGAAAAATCGTATTATGTTCTGAGAAGTAGGTTAATGCAAATGTTAATCAATACTTCTAAAAATTTTGAAACTTTTTTCTTTCTTTCTTTTTTTTCTTGGATTTTAAGCTTAAAGCTGGTGGATACATGGTAGCATTTGCAGGGAGAAAATATGCAGCCAGATCATTACCGATAATGGTTGCCGATGACAAAAACACCATAACTAGCTTCACTTTGGTAAGAACCTCATTAATGGGTTTTTTAGTTATATTTCCGGTCTAATCATACTTGAGAAGGACATTACGCATATATTGTCATCTTTTAATAGTCATGAGCTTGCAACCTGTTAGAGTTCTCAAACAATTTCGATGTCAATTGAACTAGTCTCCTCTACTATTTCGGAATTTGAGATTAATCTTTCAAATTTTTTTTTATAATATTATTAATATGTCTAAATTAATAACATTGTTAATTGCTACCGCTAAAATGTAAACTAAATTAACTATTAATTAATTAACATATTCAAGGAAATCCATGTCACCACTTTAACAACAATAATTTACGGTGTAATCAATTTAACCATTAGCACAATGACAAAAAGACTTTCATTAATTTTAAGTTTATTAAAAGTTTGAACCCCGAACTTATACCCCTTCCATCTCAACAATTCCCCCTAAAAAAAGAGATTAGATCTTAAATTTTAATATAATAGAGGGATTAAAACTGAAATTAGATCTTATTTTTACCTTTATTTTTTATTTTTTTGCTTAGATAACATATTTAGTTTGTTTTAAATCCATAGGTTCTTGAATTCAAACAAGGTACTCTACAAAATTTATTTTGGAAAAGTTCTGGTTGTGATTCATGCTCTGGAGAGTCAGCTACTTGTCTCAACAACCAAGACTGTGCAAGACCAACCTCAAAATGTGGGCAAAATGGGTGCAACTTGGGCATACAGTTAGCATTTTCTGGGACAGACAAGAACCTTGAAGCACTCAATTCATGGTACGAAGTTAGCAAATTCCGACAAAATTCACTCTATGGACTGTACGCAGATCTACGTGACAAGCTTTTCTAAGTTTGCAAACTCTCATGAATTGCCGATGGCCTTCGATTTGTTATTATTGATGGTCTAATTCTTCTACTCATTCGAAATTTAGACAGTCTAACTCTAATAATCATATTTTGGTTACAACCTTATATTCAAGGTTTTTGTTTACTTATCTGGTTTTCTAAATTTTTAAATTAAAATAAAGGGATTAAATTTTAAATATGGAAAGAATACAGGGACCGAGAGCATAATTAGAAATTTTATAATTTGCGCGAGAAAGTGATGTAGATTTACTTGTAAAAACCCTAAGTAAACCCCAAAACTAAAACCTATAAATAGGTGATTGTGCAAGATAGTTTTTCACCGGAAAGGAAAACTAGAATTGTGCTACATTCTTCCCTTAACACTGCATTTTCCTAACCTGCAAAATACAGTATCTAATTGTATCGTAAATGAAAAAATTGAGTTATACAAAAAATATATATATTAATGTTACAGATTTAGTTCAAGAAACTCAACATATAGAGCAATCTTCAACAAATCTATAAATTATATATATATATATATATGATGAATTGATTTGATTTGATTTAATTAAAAAATAATTACAACTTTAATAAAAAAATTTACAAAAAAATAAAAAGGACGTGACATAATTTTAGAAAGGGGCACTGATGGAGGGACGGGATAGGGGTAGAGGATTTGCTTTCTAGAGTCCCCATCACAGTTTTATTAAAGTTGTTCGTATAACTTGAAGTCTTCTTTCTCCATCTTTTCTCAAATTTTCATGTCAGAGTATGTTGACACTAAAGCTGGGGGTTCATAGAATTTTTGTGCAAGTAACTAGCGAGAGAGAGATGGTTGCGGTGCAAATGCAGTAGGTAAGTTATTGATTTTGAGAAAAAAACTAGTTTTTATTGAAATCCATGGTTTTAAGGTATTATCAATTTCTTGAACTGCAACATTAGTTTATAGGGTTTTATGTATTGTTAATTAGGTTTCTTGATGTGCTTTTCTTGAGTCTGGTTCAGGAGCATGGACTGTCAATTAGCTGCAAGAAACGTGTACGGCTAGCTTCAAGCCAAATTACAGTGGATGCCTGCTTCCTTTTCAATTCATTTTAACTATAAAAGTTTGACATTTTTAACTTGTTAGCACTCGACATATTGACAACTGCATGAAACGTGTACGGCTAGCTTCAGGCCAAATTACAGTGTATGTCTGCTTTCCTTTTCAATTCATTTTAACTATAAAAGTTTGGCATTTTTAACTTGTTAGCACTTGATATGTGGGCTTGTTTTTTAACGCCACTTGTTTTGTTTTAATGGTAAGTGTGCTTAGCACGACATATGGTTGGTTTTTGAATGGCAGTAGATTTTGGAGCAATGCCTTATATATTCTTGATTTCAGCTGAGGGTGTATGTCCCAATTTTTTTTTTTTTAAGTGGGGGGTAAGGTATGGGTTCAATTATAGGAGATGCTTTCGAAGTTAGATTATGTGTATACGTTCTCAAAATTTGATCTTTAACTTGATTATAAATAAAAAAATATATATTTTTAACAGTCAGAAAAAAGAATCTTGCTCAAGGGTAGTGGTTAGAGACGAAAATGTCGTGGTTATAAGCTCAAAAATAGTGGCTATAAGCTCAAAGATAGTCATGTGTGAGAACATACCGTCTGTTTTTGCAGTAGAGGTGATGACGTGTCTTCAAGCGATTCAGTTAGGGCTAAATCTCGGGTTGTCGGTTGTAGAAATTGAAGAAGACGCTTGATCGGTGATAAGAAAACTGTAGGCAGAGGAGATAGATAGATTTGAGATCGAGATTTATATTAAAGATTCAAATTAGTTATGTACAGGTTTTGACTCTTGTGCTTTTCGATTTACCTACAAAATAATCAAATAAGGTTGTCCATATCCTAGCTAAAGGGGGACTAAAGAGAGGGGAGAATACTTATCTGGTGAATAGTATTCGTCCTTATGCGATGGAAGAGGTGGAAACGGATCGGCGATGGACGGATTTCCTGAACTTAAGTTGAAGAAGATGAATCCCAATGGATGAATCAGAAATGAAGTGGTGTCATGATGAAAATTTGAAGATAAAAATTTTATAGCTTCCTAAGGATAAATTGTTGCTTTTCAAGAGTTAAGGCTGATTAATTGAATATAGCTGAGACAACGAAAGTCTCTAAAGCTACCTCCGACTTTAACTAGATCTAATTTTGTTTAATTTTAAGACTTTTGGGCCATGTGTTTTATTCTGTTCTGGAATTTTATTTTAGTCCGTTTGTAAGAGATCCTTCTTTGAGCCTGAATAGTTCTTGAATAAAATATCCAGGTATTTTATTTCAAAATATAAAATTAAAAAAATTAGAAATATTTTCTTATAATTTGTAATTGGATCGCGAAAATGTGGTTGTCATCCAACCGAACAATAGTATTTGTCATTACAAAATTCAATTAAAATGAATAAAAATCGAAATACAAAATTAAATCAACAAGAACTTAAGAGAAATTTAATGAAAATTTTAGAACTAAAATCTTGAGAGAATTGGATTTGAATGAAAAATGGAGAAAATGATTTAGGTTTATGTAGCAATTAAACTAATCATTGAAGTTTTAGACCATTGGGGATGTTATAGTTGGGGGGAAACGTGTCCAGCGAGGCGCGTTTTCCTGCACAGTTTGCAAAACGCGTCCAACGAAACACGCTTTCTTGCACAATTAGCAAAACAAATCCAGCAGGATGTGTTTTCATATTCTCTCTCCAAAATCGACATATTCCGATAAATATGCCATAAATCAACCTAAACAACCAATTTTTTTCTAGCCTTTTTGGCTAATTTAGTAATGAGATTGTTTGCAATCAAACTCAAACTCTTATACCTATACTATAATACTTTGTCACTAGGTTAAGAGGTTGTTGGCATTCATTTCTTTCCTTTTATATTAATTTTATAATTAAAATTTATCTCAAATTTAACTTATTTTCATGATATTCAGTGACAATTCGTTGTTTTACACCTCTATATATTAAGTATATAATTTAAATTAATCTCAAATTTAACTTGCTTTCATGATTTTCAATTTTTAAAGTAGTAGTTCTCTGCATCTATTATAATAGACTTTGATAATAGTAATAGAACGATCGCAAAGTAATAAGAAAATGAAAAATAAAATATACAGATTTTACGTAGAAACCCTTTTGGGAGAAAATCACGGGCAGAGGAGAAGAAATTCACTAATGTTGAAAATTGAATGATACAAGAGGAGTTTCGACTATATCTATTTAAAGGTTGAAAAACCCTATTCTAATAAATGTAAAATAAAAGAAGTGTAGTTCTATACGGATTCTACGGCCCTCAGCCTCTCGCCTCCACAGATCCCCTTATTTTATCACTATATTTATTTCTTTAACAAGTGACAGGATTCGAGTCACACAAACTCTAACAGCCTCCATATATTTTCTAGGAGTTTGACATGTTTTGAAAATGTTTTTTTTTTATTTATTTATCTATTTTACATCCTCCAAAATCTGCATTGAAGTAAGCATGCAAACTAAAGAAAGAGTCCTCACAATACCAAAGTCCTAAGTTTGGTGTAACCTTAAGGCACCTAAAGATTCTCTTAATGACTTGTAAATGTGAATTTCTAGGAGATTATTGAAATCTAGAGCATAGACAAACACTAAATATAATATCAGGTTAATCAGAGGTAAGATATAGTAATGAACCAATCATAGACCTATATAGTTTAGTGTCAACTCACTTCTCTCTTTCATCCTTATCAAGAAGTGCTTATTAAAGTGAATTGAAGCTTCAAGACCTCTATTTTGAATTGCTTGAGCATCTCCTTTATGTACTTGGATTGATTGATGAATATGTCATCTTTTGTTTGCTTGATCTGGAGCCTTAAAAAGAAGTTGAGTTCCCCCATTCTCATATCAAATTTACCCTGCATAGTCTTAGAAAATTCTTGGCAAAACAATTCTTTAGTAGTACCAAAAATAATATCATTGCTGAGTATGACTCCTATTTCAGTCAAATTTGAGAAATAATCTTCCAGTTAAACTCTTTTTATTTGTTTCAATCAAACTCTAATTAGTCTAGATTATTTTATTATTATTTGACTTATGAATTTAGCCTATAAATAGGCTCTTTTACAACCTTAGAAAAAACACCCATTAGAGATTAGAACTCATAACACTTTTAGAGAATTTTGTGTTTACGTTTTGAGGGTTCTTTGTTTTTAGGTTTTAGGGGTTTAGTTTTTATCTCCATCTTTTGTACTCTTCATTCTTTTGCCATTATAGTAAAATTATCTTTACCCGTGGTTTTTTATTATTTTTGGAGGGCGTTTTACACGTTAAATTTATGTGTTTAATTTCTCAATTTCTTCCACTATTTTTACATGTTCATTGCTTAATCTAGTCGATCCCCAACAAGTGGTATCAGAGCTAGTTCAATTTTCGTAGATCAGCCCGTTCAGAGATGACAGCAACAAGGTTTGAAATTGAGAAGTTTGATGGTGTCACAAATTTCAATCTGTGACAAGTTCGGATGATGGCAATTCTAGTTCAAACCGGCCTGAAAAAGGTTGTTACTGGGAAAAAGCCTGAGAATCTAAATCAAACAAAATGGGAAGAGCTTGATGAAAAGGCTTTGTCTGCAATCCAATTGTGCCTCGCAAATACGGTATTGTAGGAGGTATTGATGGAGAAGACCTCATCCGCCTTGTGGAAAAGGTTAGAAACTCTTTATGCGACTAAGTCTCTGGCTAACCGTTGAAACAAAGTCTATTCACGTTTCACATGAAAGAAGGTAAGCTTCTTAGAGATCACATCAGTCAATTCATTACTCTTTTAAATGATTTAAAGAACGTTGAGGTTCAAATTGACGATGAAGATCAAACTATACTATTATTGTGCTATTTACCCCCTTCATACAAGTCTTTCAAGGAAACCCTGATTTATGGCAGAGACAAACTCTCGTTTGAATATGTGAAGGGTTATTTGTTGAGTAGAGACAAACTCAACAATGAGTTTGGTTTGGATAACAAGGCAAATAGGCAAGCTTCCGTTTTGGTAGCATCAAAGAAACAAGACAAAACGTGTCGCTATTGTAAAAAGTTAGGTCACGTCAAAACATATTGTTATAAACTGCGAAATAAAAGGGTTGCTAAGAGTAACGATGAAGATGTAGCTAGTGTTAATTTGGCCGATGAAAGCGGCGATGATTTCTTGTTAGTGTCAACGAGCGAAAGCTCTGAGCTTACGTCCGAGTGGATCCTAGATTCGGGATATTCTTTCCACATGTGTCCTAATAGAGAATGGTTCTCCACATACAGTTCAATTGAAGGTGGAGTTGTGCGCATGGGAAACGATTCATCCAGTAAGGTAATTGGTATTGGTACTGTTAAAATTAGGATGCACGATGGGACGATTAGGACACTCTCAAATGTCAGGTATGTACTTGATTTACGAAATAATCTCATCTCCTTAAGTATTTTAGACTTGAAAAGATGCAGAATCAATATCGAGTCGAGCGACATTAAGGTATCTCGTGGAGCTATCGTTTTGTTAAAAGGTAAAAAGACCGACAGTCTTTATATTCTGAAAGGTTCTACAGTGACCGGTGAAATCGGACCCGTTACGGAGTCGAAGTCAACTCATTTGTAGCGAAGGCAACTTGGTCATAGGAGGGAAAAAAGTATGACCGTTTCGTTGAAGAGAGGTTCTCTTTTGGATGCAGGTTTTGAAAATTTAGGGTACTGGGTTCGTGAAAATCAAACCCGGGTTAATTTTGATTTGGTAGTATACAAGTCGAAGGCTAGAAGTCTTCCAGTTTCTAAGCACAGATTCGATTCAGTTAATTCCCTACATAGTTCAAGATAGGCTCGTGGCGGACTTTGGCAAAGATGGCGTTGTGAAAATATGAGTCAAGGTGGAGATTTGTTGAGTATGACTCTTATTTCAGTCAAATTTGAGAAATAATCTTTCAGTTAAACTATGTTTATTTGTTTCATTCAAACTCTAATTAGCCTAGATTATTTTTTTATTATTTGACTTATGAATTTAGCTTATAAATAGGCTCTTTTACAATCTTAGAAAAAACAACCATTAGATATTAGAACTCATAACACTTTAGAGAATTTTGTGTTTACGTTTTGAGGGTTTTTTATTTTCGGGTTTTCGGGGTTTAGTTTTTATCTCCATCTTTTGTACTTTTCGTTCTTTTGCCATTATAGTAAAATTATCTTTGCCCGTGGTTTTTTATCCTCTTTGGAAGGGTTTTTCCACGTTAAATTTGTGTGTTCAATTTCTCAATTTCTTTTGCTATTTTTACTTGTTAGTTGTTTAATCAGGTCGATCCCCAACAATCATCAAAGGTTTAAGGGAATATTTTGTTATATCAAAACATTTGAAAATCAAAACTAACATACACCATTATCAAGCCACTGAAAATTTTTGTGATAAATTCTAATGTGTAAAATATATGAAATTAAAATATTTGATCGTTAAAAAAGTTTAGAAACAATAAGTGTCTATAAAGCACTTTAGAATTGGTCTTATGATTTCAAATCCATTAACTAAAGTCTTACAACCAAAAACATTTAAAGAACATGTATATAGAATGGATCTTGAAAGCATTGATGAATGATATTTTATGATAATGCAACACTTTGAGCTCATTTATTATGTTTCTCATATAAAATTTGCATATTTCCTGTTTATCATGATCTTATTTATCATGAAGTATTTATTATTTATCATTTTCATTTAATTAAAACTCAATTTATTTATTAATAAATATGTTAGAGCTCAATTCAAACCTAATTTATACTCCGTTCAATTAAAACTCGATTTGTTTATTAACAAACATATTTGCACATCATAAACAACATATTAACCAACAATCAACGAAGATGGTGGTGAACATATTTTAGGCTTAATTTTGTTATGATAGCTAACAATTTATAAATTTTACTTTTGTTATTTTTAAAATATTTTAGTTATCTTTTATTTTATTTTTTTCTAACGATCTTTCAATAAGATGCTCTGGTAGTGAAAATAAAGAGTTAAAAAACAAAAAAAAAAAATGAAAATAAAGGAGAGATATTTTTAAGTATCTATAGTAAAAATATCAGCCTTGAACATACATGTCTATAAATGAACAAATCAAATATACCTATATATACCTATACCAACTATTCACAAAGTAATTCGTCGTTTCATTTTGAGCTCCACTAATAATAGAAAATTTTCCAAAACCACTGGTCGTGGTTAGGAATGAATAACGAATATCACCGACTTTGTTTCTCAAATGTCCAAAATACAAATCAACACAAAATTCCAACAGGCAGGCTGCTGATTGCCGACTGAGTAAGCCAATCTATATAACATTCTATACAGACTAAATCTACATTCCTGTACATTTAGAATGTGAGATTAAATGAAAATTTCCTAAAACTCAACAAAACAAAAACATTCATATATATATATATATATATATATATAGCACTGCTTACTAGTAATTTGGTATCGTAGTGAATGTCACAGGCAAAGCCAATGGAGCTGGTTGACTACATCGTTCTTCATTTTCTAAGCTTCCATGGATGTAATTGAGACAACAGCAGACTTCCTTCACAGAAATAGAAACCGCAACTTCCTATGCAACTTTAATATGTTTCTTTCCATGAAGATCCACCACAAGATCCCGCAGCTCAGGGAAAACTGATATGATTACAAGTTCTAATATCGCGTAAGCAAGTTGCTTCACGCATATAGTTGACTGCATTCATAATGACAAAGTCAATACAACCAGAAAGTGAAGAAATTAGGAAAAACATCAGCGTCATGTTAGAAAATAGCAACTCAACCTGAGTGAAAAAGTATATGTCTCTTGCACATCGTCTGTATTGCTTGTGCCCGATTAAGCTAACTAAGGCTGTCGGAGCGCCATCTAACAAAAATATTAATCGTTTAGTGGTTTTCACCATTAATCAAGTCTAGCTCCAGGGAAAACATATATGAAACATGCTCAACAAATTTCACAAAATAAAAATAATCTCAATAAACATGTTATGGACGACGGTAACTTAGACCCAAAAGAACTTCAGAAATTGTCATTAGAAATATAATCATTCAACTCTTGACCAAGGAATTGGATCATTCGAAGCAATGCTCATATGAGAATTGCAAGCATGTGAACCACAGATCCAAAAGTCACGGCAGGTCACCACTATGATCTGACAAAAACAAAGAAAAATGTCTTACCGAAAAGCATCTTTTTAATATTGCTTGCTCTACGAGCTGCCTCAAGTTGTTCCTCAAAGGACCCTGGTTTATTGACATTACCCCCACCAAATTGGCTGAAGTTCTGCGAAGGTGTCTGGTTAGGCTGAGTGTTCTCGAATTTTCCCTGAATATTCCCTGCTTTTGTAAAGAATGTACCACCTGGCCACAGAATCTGGGGAAAAAGAGGTTATTAAAAGAAAAAGAATACATGTGCATGGCTCTTAAAGAGACTTTTTACTAGGTTAACTACTGAGAAACGAGTTAATCATTGTTCTCAAGATTGGGCTACTGCTGACAGCTAAGCCTCAGCCTGTGAAGTTCTCATTGAGAGACCAAAGTAGCCCAACCAATCAGTATACATAGGCCTTTAAGAAACAGATCCATCTAAAAGTTCATATGCAAGTAGAAGCAGCTCCTAATGACAAAACTCGTGCTTTTACAGCATCAAATGCTGAACCAGATAACACTCAAATTACACTGTCTCAAATTTGTTCAACTCTTACATCTTGAATCCATCGAATCCCTAGTGCAATAGTGTCCTCCCTCCGAAGCCAATAAATCTGCCTCAAAAGCCAGTCATCGATGGCATCCTCCATCACCAGCTGTAATATTTGCTTAGATATCCAGAAGACCTGTCTTCTGCATCAACGAAAAAATCCACATGTTTATGCCAAATTATTCTGAAAATAGGTAACTTTATAACATCATAGCACGCAATTAAAGTTAAACAGGACCACATGGTCTGAAAGACTAGACAGTTGCCACTGGCTAAAAGGAAACAAGGAAAAAGGCTTGAAGTATAACTAAACAATGGCAGCAGACTAATGCCTCTAAACCCATGCAAAGTTAGTGTTTTATCATGCAACCTGTTTCAGAACAGACAAAGTAGCCATGAGACGCAAGACTAACTTCTCATAAAAGATAGAACAGAAAACTCAAGATGTAGTAATTGTTAGTTCTGAGATGGGTAATCAGCTCGCCACATCAACCAATCCTATGCTAGGAAAACAAACATTAGAAACACCAAAGTCCAGGTACAATATTATTTTTAGGATGATCTTTATAATTACCAAATGGTAGAATACGGCATTTTAGTAATTAATTAATCCACAATTATGGAAATGAGGAAAAATTAGCTCACCTTAGCCAGCCTCTCCTCTTAAGCTGAAACACATTATCAACTAGATTCAGCAACGGCACGCTCATGTTAGGAGGTGCCCACTGCAAAAAAATCAATTGTGAACATTCAAATATTACAAGTGAAAGAAAAAAAAAAGAAAAGAGATCTTCAAAAATGGTGTAAGCTTAAATAAGCTGAAACTATTCAACCAAAAGATCACTAACAATAGCAATGGGCCACAGCCAGATAGACGCCAAATGAAAGGTTGCGGTAGCTAGAGAATAGGTGCAACCAACAAAGACACTTATTTTCCTTGTAATGATACTCACTTTTGGTTGAGATTCTTATGAATGCAATCCAAAAATTTTATTGACCAAGTTGCAAAAGTTCTCAGTTTAGAAGAGTATTCTCAAAAGAAAACAATTGAGATAAAGAATGATACCTCCGGCGGCATTCCAACTGGATCCTCCATATGGCTTGAGGTTGTGGGGAATTTTATTGCAGGAGAACCTTGCTGGCCAAGCAATTCAGTTTTAACACCTAAATTATGTTTCTCAGAGACTAAATTACCAGACTCTCCACCATGCTCTATCACCCTTGGAGGCAAACTTGTGTTCAACTCAAAGTCTGGATGCCAACCATGGCCTTGGGAACCAGATCTATCATCCTCATGACCATGGCTACTATCTTTATCACCTTCTTCATTATCAGAAGCGCTATGCACTGTCTCCAAGTTACTTTGCCTTGAAATGTCTTTAGCAATCTCATCAGCACTCCATGACAAGGTCCTGCCGGTGACTGAAGAAGAGGCTTCACTAGGGGGAGAAGACGAATCAACAGCTTTGCACATTACGCCATCTGATACTCCTCTAAATTGGCGTACAATATCGTCAGCAGCATCGTCCACATTGACTGTTCATACACAAGAGAATCGGAAATGGTCAGGAAATAATCTGAATAAAAAGAGTCATTGTATGCAAGAACAGCATGATAACCAGAAACAGAAATAACATACCTGCAAGGGTTCTCATCACTGATGAAGATTTTCCAAAAGAGTAATTCTTCAATACCAAATGACAACCACAAATAGAATGAGATGTTATTCATCCGTAAAAAAACACAATAGCACCCAATTTGATGTGAACAAGATACATACCTTTGAGGAAACACTTAAAAAGTCCCACACTTCATGTTGTTCAGCCACATTAGCTATAGACAACAGATCCTGCGAAAAGGCAACTTAATTGAAGCTCAGGTTTAAAAGTAAACATCCTACAATAAAGAAAGGCCAGGAAGTAAATTACTTCTAGATACTTGTCAAGCTGAATGCAACGCTGGTGAACAAAAGTGTCCTCGGTGCTTGACGAAAATATCCTTTTGGGAGGCAAGTGTAATGTATAATTAGGAATTTCTTTAAGATGTCGATGCAACCGTTCAAAATTCCTGTATCTGCAGATTAAAAAAAAAGGCCAAATGAACAATTACAGAAGAAAATAGAACAAGTTACCAGAGCTTTCAATTGCTCTCTTGTGATGACTACGTTCTGGTTTAAAACTATAAAGACTTTAAAATATCTAAGGGAATTAACTAAGTAAAGGCCCTTAAACAAATGACTTTTTCATTTAACACACATATATGTATAAGAAGTTGGGTGAGATGAAACCTTCTTTTAACAAACCAAGTTCTGTTTTCAGCATCTGTCACAGCGATTGAATAAACTGCAAATGATTTTGATCCAAGTTTTTCAACATATGCTCCAATAACCTGCAGTGATAGACAGGCATAGCAAATATGATTACAGATCACAGAATGTCTATGACTGCCAAGCATAAGAAGCTGTTTTCATTTATATCCCACGTCAAATATGGATTCATCAGGCAGTTCAATTTTCAAATTCACAAAACTCGCAACAATATACACAGCCATGCTCACCCGACACCTAAGCTTCGGAACATGTGGCTCCTCATTGCGAAGTACTGTATTTGAGGTAATCTTACCCCTATATTCTTCAGTATGCCTGCCAAAATCAGGGCTGTAGAACTCTGAAATAATCGGCTCTCGAATATCTCCTGTAAATGCCTTCTTAGTATCAGGTTCAACATTCAAATCGGAGCTACTACTGGATCTCTTAAGCCTACTTTTATTTCCATCAGCAGATTGCTCACTAGCATCATTAAAATTGTTAACATGATGATCTCCTCCAAATGATGATGAGTTGTTGAATTCTGAGGCCAACTGTGTGCCTGCTGTGTTACCATCAAATAATTGAGCATCAAGATTTAAACCGGGCATTGTCTGCATCACAGTTTTCTCTTCACTTCCTGTAGAAGCTCCAACATTGTTGGTAGAGATTTCACTTCCTGGATACCCTGTCAACACAGCACTCTTTGTCACAGAACCCCTAGGAATAGCTTCTTGAAATCTTGCGTTTACATATTTTTTCTCCTTCTTTTTGTAGTTTCTTCCTTTTGTCCACATGTTTTCAAGATTTTCAGGGGCAAGAACTTCAGTTCTTCTCTGGGTTGCTGCCTCTAATTTTCGAGCCCAGTCAGCTGGTCGAGGCTGCACTGATTCTTCCTCGCATCTGTTAGAATCTGAATATGTTTCTTTCTGATCATCAAGTCTAGCCAATGTCAAATCAGTTCCCTGACTATTTAAGGATGCAATTTTGCATGAGGAAGAGTCATCACCACGGACTTCAACTGAAGACTGATCAAAACCTTCCACCACCTTAATCATACCATCATTAATGGCAAGTAGAACATATTCAATTACTTCATTGATACACCTGACAACAAAACATAATTGGAAAGAAAAAAGAATAAAGCATATTTCTTAATGCAAGCACCAAGTCTTATACCAAGGGAAAATGGAAATCATGAATAACCTTTTAATTTTAAACACACTCCCTTCTTTTACCTACAGGGTGCAAGAGCAAGATTCTAACCAAGAAACCACTCTAGTTGCATAATGTCATTCCATGTAGGATGGTCTGTATTCTAATTGTTCCACTCTTTCTAAAAATCAAATAAACACTAAATAAGAATTCATGTCGAAAGAAACTGTCAATATTCTTAACCTAAAAGTTTAGGCTAACTTGCTAAACAGAACTATAATTTTAACTGAAGTATTAACTACATTCTTCGCTACCTTAAACTTAAACAAACAACAAACCATTGCTCAATAACCTACCCAGGGCTTGCCAAATTCAAAAGAGGTTGCACAACCAAGCAAGTAACAATCTCACGAGCAATAGTTCGAACCAAAGGACATTGAGCTTCTCGTGGTCTTAATACTACTGCTAAAACTCCACCAATAAGCCGTTGAATAACCTGAAAAATGAAAGTGTAAGGATATAAAACAAAAGCAAACCGCAGAATGCAAAGGCAAATTATGTTTTCATCGGAACACTCCACTCACACCTTGTACTCACTCTCTGGTGAAATCAGTGCAGGATGAAGCTCTTCAGAAACCATAAGATGGTGTTTCAGTCTTTCATCCCTTTCTTCAGATGACAATGTTACCATAACATCAACACCTATTGCAGCTTGGTTTCTTCTAAAAAGGTCCAAGTGATCTCCTATCAAATCAACTATATCCCTGAAAAATTAGACAACTGTTTGAAATCTTTGAGCTTTAAAACCTTTTGAACATATTTACAATTTGACGATCCTTCTCTTACTAAAACCCTACCGAGTTAGCAAATCAACAAGGTTTATCTCTTTCGCCCTTCCTGATATTTCACCAATAGCATCCAAAATTACATCTCGCATCAACTCAGGTGCCTCTCTATCTGGAGTAATCTCCGAATACCACAAATCAACAACAAAATCCCTGAGTATTTTATCAATAAGCTCATTGAGAGCAGCCTCCACCATAGGAGAATCAATTTTCCGCTTCCACTTGAGCGGAGGTGGTGAGCTGGAAAGACGGGAATCATTCACAGACAACTGTTTCTTCTCCAAGTGAGACAAATAACTCAGAACACGAACTGATTTAACTTTCCATTTGAACTCAACCTCATTACTCAAAATTCGCAATCCGGCAACAATAAGAATTGCTATAGGTAAATTCATCCACATCGATGTACTTGTATCTACATCCATTAACAAAAGCAGAAAACACAGGGAAAAAAACTCGTAAAAGTTCAAAAATCACTTACGATCAATTCCTAATAGCAGAAATTAAACCACACTAACGTAAGATACTAATATAAAACCCTAAATGAATCAATTAATAGAAACTGAAAATCCAGAGTTAAATTTGATTCCAATTAAACGGGAATTGTCCATAAAGCTTCAAGAAAAAACAATTATTGGAAAATAAAGCATCTATGCGAAGTAAAAATAAAGCATTCGCCACAACAAATAATTTAAACAACAAATTCAAATAGCTAAAAAGAAAAAAAAACTAATATGGAGCAAATAATTATTCTTGGCATCATATTAATTTAACTTACGAGTCAAGAAGTAAGTTACGACAAAGGTAGCCAACGCCCACCAGACCGTCCGTACTTTGGCATCTTCGATCAGATCCTGTATCGTCTCCATCGATTTCATTTTCCAGTTTTTCTTTCGATCTTTTTTTTTCTCCCTCCAATTTTTCTTTCCAATTCGCGGAATTCGATTCCTTGATTTTCAAGAATTTTCAATTCTTCCTTAACATGGAGAAAAATAAATAATCACCGGAAATTCATTTGAATTTTTTTTTCTTCGATTAGCTTCAGCAGGGTTTAATATGGAATTAGTCACGAACGAAAAAGAAAGAAAATAATAACAGAGAAGAAAATTAGAGCATCTGGAATTTGTTTTTAACTAAATAAATTTGAAAATGAATGGGGAGATTATAATCAGCTATGAATAGTAGGGTTATATAGGGTTAATATACCATTTGATGCTTAAGTTTGGCTTCAATGTTCAGTTTAGTACCTAAATCAAAAGGCATCATGTGGCCCAATGAATTATTAACATGTGTGCTCTAATAAAATACATAGGTACTTAATTGGAAGAGAAAAAGAATTCAAGTTCCAAATTAAATATTAAAATCAAACTTATGTACTACAGTGAACATTAAAACCAAAATTAAATACATAAGACAAAAAACGGCTTAAGTACCAAAATAAATATTAAAATCAAATGTAAGTATCAAATAATATATTAATCCATTGTAATATTTCTCTCGAATATCAATTAGCCTCTAATATCATGCTACATAATAAATTTGGAGGTTTTTTTTTCCTTTCATTTCGATATTTATTTTCTCTGTAAAATTTGGTTTCAATCCTTCTATTATACATAAATTTATAATTTAATATTTATATGTTAATTTAACATAATTTGGTTTTATATTTTTATAATGTTATTAATTAGTTCAAATAATTAATATCGTTAGCTATTGTTAATTTTTTTACCTTTTGATGCAAAATTTAAATTGTCCATGACCCTAATCCCTAACTAGAAATATTATACATGAACCTACATGCTTCAAGTTGTTGCAACATCAATGATTTTAATAAAATTAAGACTTAATCGACAACTATTTTTAACTATTTGACTAATTAATAACATTATCAAAATAAAAAAAAATTATGTTATATTAAATTAAGGGTAAATTACACTAACAGTCACTCAACTTTGGGGTAACTGACAAAATAGTCACTCAGATTTCAATTCAGTCACTCAACTTTCGAAAAATAACAAAACAGTCACCACTAACCATTTTCTATTACAAACGTAACGGAGGTACCATTTTCCGTTACAGACTTCCATTTTCCATCCCCCTCTCCCATCCCTCTCCCTCTTCCTCACAATCCATCCCCCTACTTTGATTCTCTCTACCTCTCCCCCTATTTCCCACCATCCCTCCTCCTACTCTGATTCTTTTCCTCTCTCCCACCGTCCCTTTGCTAACCCTCTTTCCCTGCTCTGGTTCTTTCCTTCTCCCCCACTGTAAGAAAAGAAAAAGACCCAACCATCATGTGTAGAACATTTGAGTTAAAAAACGTGGGAGACTTGGTAAAACCAACTGTGATGGACGAAAGACAGTGACAAATAACAAAAAGCTTAGCCAAAGCAGAAATGAACATTGCAGCGACTAATACTTTATGAGGAAGGAAGAAAAGATTCCCTAAAATCCAGAACCTAGCAGCGACTATATTCTCAGGGAACTCTGACCATAAAGAAACCAACACCCATTATTGGGATTCAAAACCTGGTAACAGATCTCTGATGTAAAGACACCTGCAAAAAAGAAAAAAGGAGAACGGTCGTATTCCTTGGAAAAGGGGACTGAGTATTGGACAATGGAAGACCCATTGCTAATGGACCTAAAAACTACACAAACTGCTAATACTAACAAAGGCTATTATGAAGCTTCTCGAAGGGTCAAAACCCGAGTTGTTGATAATCCTATGTTGCAACATCGTTTAGAAAGGGATATCATACCTCCATAGCTGCTCCACTAGCAGGTCAACTGTACCACTGCTGATTGCCTTGCATTGTTGTAGATTTAACCCCAAGAGGGTCTGACCCAATTTTCCAAGTGATGGTAGGCTTTTGTCGGAGAGTAGATTGCAAACCTACGTTTTAGGTGATTTTTACTGGTGGGGGAGAAGGAAAGAATCAGAGTAAGGGAGGGATGGTGGGGAAGAGGGAGAGGGATGGAAGAGGGGGATGGAAAATGGAAGTCTATAACGGAAAATGGTATCTCCGTTAAACGTAACGGAGAATGGTTAGTGGTGACTGTTTTGTTATTTTTCGAAAGTTGAGTGACTGAATTGAAACCTAAATGACTGTTTTGTCAGCTACCCCAAAGTTGAGTGACTGT
The DNA here is from genome assembly GCA_025698515.1 of Gossypium sturtianum. Lineage (NCBI taxonomy): Eukaryota > Viridiplantae > Streptophyta > Magnoliopsida > Malvales > Malvaceae > Gossypium > Gossypium sturtianum. Next base: position 3,780,533 of record CM046947.1, read on the forward strand.
TAGTGTAATTTACCCTTAAATTAAATATAGAGACTAAATTCCAAATTTAAGTATAATAGAAAGAGGAGGAAAAATTTTAACCTTGTTTTCTCGACATAAACTCTTCACTTGGCTAACACTAAGTTTAGGTTGTCAATGAAAATAGGTTTAATGACTTATTTAACCCTCTAATTGAGGGGAGGGGATATTTTAACATTTAATTTAATTTTTTGTCTCTTTTAACCTTTAAACTAGAATTTTTTTTCAAAACAACCCGAAAATGGAGGGAAAAGTTAACAGACATTAATTTTGCTAACATGGCATCTACGTGACAATCTATATGTATGCCATGTTAGCAATTAATTGATTTTTTTTAAATTCAAAAAAATTATAATATTTTAAAATTATCCTGGAAGAAATTTATAATTTTTAATATTTTCTAAAATTTTATTTTAATATTTTTTGGATTTTATAAAATTTTAAAAATATTATATAATTTTTGGAATTTAAAAAATATAAATAATTGTTGAAGTGACATAAACACTAAAAAAATTACAAATTCTATGTTTTTAATTCTGTCGACAATGTACTGAAAACATAAATTCTGTCGACATGATTATTCTTATCTTGAAAGGAACCCAAAACTTATTCAATTAATTTAAGTTATTTAAATTATTAGTTTCAACTTGTTTAATTTAAATTTAAAAATAATTTAAACTTAAATTAATTTTAACTCAAGATAATTAAATTTGAAACAATTTAACTTTCAAACTTGAATGATCCGAACTTAAAATTATCACAAATTCAAAAATCGAAATGATACAAAATAATTTATATCTAAATTGATCCAATTAAAAGTATATTTTAAAACTTAACTAGAAACTATAACATCTAACTAAAGTTATGAATATTGTATAATAAATCTAAATGATAAAAATAAAGAAAAATAAAATTTATTATAAAATCGAGAGTTATAACATATTATAATATGAAAAAAGAATATTTGATGTAATGTCAGTACATATATTTTATATACAATTAATTAATAATAAAATAACATATTATTATTGAACCCCATGTGATGGGCTGCTGGTCAAGGGTATTCATTGCTCCAGGTGTGGACTGGGTTCGAGTCGCACTAGTCGCATTAGTTGTTCGCGCTTTGTCCTATTATTGTAATTCACAAAAAAAAACATATTACAAAAAAAAAAAATTAAGAGTTTAAAAATATCAAAGTTATTAAGGTTAACAAGTAGAAAGCAATTGGTTATATCGGTTTTTTACTCTTAATAAATTTGAAATTTAGTCATTATATTTTTCGGATTTTTAAATTTAGATCTATTTGTTAACATTATACAAATATTTTTTATTAAATTTATTGGTGTAATATTTTAAAATAAAAAAGTACTCGTTTGGTGGCTATGTAACCAATAAAAAAAAATGTTCAACAAAATAATTCTAACAGTATAAATACCTGAATTTTAAAATCCAAAAAGTAGAGGTACTAAAGTTCTAGAAATAAAAGTGCAAAAATTAAATTCTAAATTTACGAAAAAATGTAAAAACTTATGACATATTCTAACCAAAATAATTATATTCACCGAATACTAAGCATGATTCAATTATCATTTGAAAATAAATTACATTTAATATATTAGTTTAATTCAAGTAAAAAAAGTATTAATCTTAATTAGTATAATTAACAATGCTAAAAAATTGAACAAATTAATAATATAATATAAAAATAGAATGACCAAATTATACTAAATTGAAGTTTAGAAACTAAATCTAGAATTTTATAAGTAGTAGAAGGACCAAAATCAGAATTTTACCTATTATAAACAAAGGGTAGAAGTACAATTCAATCTCGGTCAAGGTGGTTGCATTTATATCTATATATATGCAATTCGTTTCACCTGTAAAATTACTGGAACTCCTAATTATATGTGAACCAGCAATCTTTTCGGTAACTAAAACAAGAACCCAGCATCCCATTCGTCCTCTATATAAACGCTCGTCTTACATCTCCATCAACATCGTCTAAGCAGCCTTGGGCCTTCCAAGGTGAATAAATAAAATGGCAAGTCGTCAAAGTTTTCAGGCCTTCGGCTGCTTAACTTTTTTCTCTTGTATTCTATTTTGTTCATACACACCCACTTTCGCATTAACCGACGTCGAACAATCTTACATCGCTCGTCGTCAACTATTGGCACTCCGTGAGAATGGTGAACTCCCCGATGGGTATGAATATACGGTGAAAACGACAGAGAAATTCGAGAATGAAAGGCTTAGGAGGGCTTTCATTGCTCTTCAAGCATGGAAGAAGGCTATGTACTCTGACCCCAAGAACATCACGAGCAACTGGTTCGGGCCCAATGTGTGTGATTACAAAGGTGTGTATTGTGTCCGAGCAATGGATGACTCCAAATTGAAAGTTGTGGCTGGTATTGATCTTAATCATGCTGACATCGCCGGTTACCTTCCAGTGGAGTTGGGGTTGCTGACCGATGTTGCATTGATCCATTTAAATTCCAATAGGTTTTGTGGGATCATCCCCGAGAGCTTATCTGAGCTTACACTTATGCATGAATTTGATGTTAGCAACAACCGGTTCGTGGGGGCTTTCCCCAAAGTTGTACTGTCATGGCCGAGCGTCAAGTATATTGATCTCCGATTCAATAATTTTGAAGGTTGTTTACCACATGAGCTCTTCGAAAAGGATCTAGATGCATTGTTTTTGAACGATAATCGCTTCACTTGCAACATCCCTGAAACAATCGGCAAATCGACTGTCTCCGTTGTGACATTCGCCAACAACAAGTTCAAAGGATGTATCCCACGTAGCATTGGCAAGATGTCGAACTTGGACGAGATCATTTTCTCAAACAATAACCTCGGTGGTTGTTTCCCTCAAGAAATTGGATTGCTTCGCAATGTTACTATTTTCGACGTTAGCAAGAACTCGTTCGTGGGTAGCTTGCCGGCAAACTTTTCGGGCTTCGAGAAGGTTGACGTTTTGGATATTTCCGGGAACAAGTTGACGGGGAGTGTGCCGGAGGATATTTGCAAGTTGCCGAGCTTGTCTAGTTTCAAGTTTTCTTACAACTATTTCAGTGAGGAGCATATGGCTTGTATAAAGCCTGAAAGGAAGAACATTGTGGTGGAAGATACTGGTAATTGTGTGGCTGGTCGGATGAAGCAGAAGACAGATAAAGAGTGCAAACAGGTGGTGAGTAACCCGGTTGATTGTAGCAAGGACAAATGTACTGGAGGGTCTGCACCTTCTAAGCCTAAATCACCACCACTACCACCGGTCCACTCCCCACCCCCACCCGTCCACTCACCACCACCACCAGTGTACTCACCACCCCCACCCGTCTACTCACCACCCCCACCCGTCCATTCACCACCACCACCACCAGTCCACTCCCCACCCCCACCCGTCCACTCACCACCACCACCCGTATACTCACCACCACCACCACCAGTCTACTCCCCACCCCCACCCGTCTACTCCCCACCACCACCACCACCAGTCCACTCCCCACCCCACCCGTCCGCTCACCACCACCACCCATCTACTCACCACCACCACCACCCGTCCACTCCCCACCACCACCCGTCCACTCACCACCACCACCAGTCCAGTCCCCTCCCCCACCAGTACAATCTCCACCTCCACGAACTCCATCTCCTCGTCCTGTTGTGTCTACACCGCCACCTACAAAAGATATTGTCCTCCCACCAAACATAGGATTCGAATACCAATCGCCACCTCCACCAATGTTTCCAGGCTACTAAATAGTACTATAGCCTTAACATCTTTGTATTGTACATTCTCGCTCTCGGGTATAAAAGGAAAAAGAAAAGGGCCATAAATTACAATTTATGTCATTACCTTTTCTTTTTGACTGTTCTCTTGCGTTTGCAATTTCTATTCAAATTGTAACATCAATGCGAAAGCTCTTATATTTATATATGAATCTTAATTACTACTAACTTTCATCTTTTCCCTCATACTCTTTTCTTAATATTGGAAAAACAAATATCTGTGATATATAATTTATATCTGGCACTTCAGCATCTTGAGTTGCTTTCGGGTTGCCTTTGGGTCATTTAATTAAGAGAGAAATGACACACAAGACTTGTTAACATAGTTCATATAATAAATTTATTTTGCAAAGCCTCACTAGGGGTATACAAAATTCGATGGAAAAAGCAACTCAAATCAACTCAATTCGATTTTTTTGTTCGATTTAATTGAATTCAAATACCAAAATATAATATTTTATATTTTTACCTCAAACTCTTAAACTTTTTTACTTTCTCTAAAAACTTTTACTCCTCTCCTATCCCACCCCCTTCTACTCCAAACCCATTCCTCCCCCCCCCCAAATTTTACTCCCCTAAACCTCAAAACTTTTTATTTTTCCCCAAAACTTTTACTTTCCACCATTTATCCTCAAATAAAAAATCAAAATCATTCAAAAAATTCTTTAAACCTAAATAGTAATAATTTTATTTATATCTACTATTTATGTTATCAAATTGAATTTCACATATTTTCCATGAAATTGTCTAATATTCAAGAAATCTTCATTATGATCTCCATGAGTTGCAATTACAATTGACTTAAAATGTCAACAAAAGCAAATCCAAATCCAAATATGACACTTAAGGTATTCAAATGTAACATTATAATAGAAAAAGTTAACAATATGAATTATTTGGTATAACTAATAACATTATAAAATTATAAGGATGTAATTATATTAGAAATTAAATATAGCGACTAAATGGGAAAAAAATCATATACCCAAATTTCCTTCTTTTATATAATAAAGGTATTCATCTTAACTAGTGCAATTAATGTTGGTGTAATTAATCTTCCAAAAATAGTATAATTAATCACATATTACTAAAATTTAACAATTATGATGAAGATGAAATGAATGAAACATTCATTATGACAGATTTTGGGTTCAACACGTGGCTGAGGGAATCCAAAACATCGCAGTAAATGATAAGTTTCCATTTAATAAAATTGTTTTCCAGTTTTTTTATATTAAAAAGGTCAAATTCTGTTTTTGTCCCTCTACTATATTAGAATTGAAAATTCAGTCTTTTTTATTTTAATTTAGTATAACTTAACCCTCTTACTTCATTATTAGTTAATATAAAATGTTAACACCGTGAACTATTTTAATTAAAATACTTAAATGAATTTTAAAAAAAAAATCAGTCTTAAGCATTTAGTTAATACGTAATTTTTTATTTTTTATTTTTTATTTAAAAAAGCACAATTAAAAAGAATGATTAACAATGCTAAAAAATTGAAATAAAAATAGAATGACCAAATTATACTGAATTGGAGTATAAAAACTAAATCATGAATTTTAGATATAGTAGAAGGACCGAAATATAATTTGACCTATTATAAAATAAAGATAGAAAATACAAGTTAAAATTGGTAAAATAGTATCTATACATAAGCCTTACATTTCGCTTCGCCTCTAAAGTTAACAGAACCACTAATTATATGTGAAACAAGCAAACTTCTCGAGAACTAAAGAAAGAACCCAACATCCCATTCGTCCCCGATATAATCTCATTTCCATCTCCATCAACATTGCCTAACCAGCCTCGGGCCTTCCAAGGTGAACAAACAAAATGGCAAGTCGTCTAAGTTTTCAGGCCTTCGGCTGCTTTCATTTGTTCTTTTGGATTTTCTTTCGTTCATTCACACCCACTTTCACAGCCGAAGCGTCTTCAATCGCTGATCGTCAGCTGTTGTCACTCCCCAAAAATGGTAAACTCCCCGACGGGTATGAATATACGGTGAAAACAAAAGAGACATTTGAGAACGAAAGGCTTAGGAGGGCTTTCATCGCTCTTCAAGCATGGAAGAAGGCTATGTACTCTGACCCCATGAACATCACGAGCAACTGGTTCGGGCCCAACGTGTGTGGTTACAAAGGTGTGTATTGTGCTCAGGCAATCGATGATCCTAAATTGAAAGTTGTGGCTGGTGTTGATCTTAATCATGCTGACATCGCCGGTTACCTTCCAGTGGAATTGGGGTTGATGACCGATGTTGCATTGATCCATTTAAACTCCAACAGGTTTTGTGGGATCGTCCCTGAGAGCTTATCTGAGCTTACACTTATGCATGAATTTGATGTTAGCAACAATTGGTTCGTGGGGGATTTCCCCAAAGTTGTACTGTCATGGCCGAGCGTCAAGTATATTGATCTCCGATTCAATAATTTTGAAGGTTGTTTACCACCTGAGCTCTTCGAAAAGGATCTAGATGCATTGTTTTTGAACGATAATCGCTTCACTTGCAACATCCCTGAAACAATCGGCAAATCGACTGTCTCCGTTGTGACATTCGCCAACAACAAGTTCGAAGGATGTATACCACGTAGCATTGGCAAGATGTCGAACTTGGACGAGATCATTTTCTCAAACAATAACCTCGGTGGTTGTTTCCCTCAAGAAATTGGATTGCTTCGCAATGTTACTATTTTCGATGTTAGCAAGAACTCGTTCATGGGTAGCTTGCCAGCAAACTTTTCGGGCTTCGAGAAGGTTGACATTTTGGATATTTCCGGGAACAAGTTGACGGGGAGTGTGCCGGAGGATATTTGCAAGTTGCCGAGCTTGTCTAGTTTCAAGTTTTCTTACAACTATTTCAGTGAGGAGCATATGGCTTGTATAAAGCCTGAAAGGAAGAACATTGTGGTGGATGATACTGGTAATTGTGTGGCTGGTCGGATGAAGCAGAAGACAGATAAAGAGTGCAAACAGGTGGTGAGTAACCCGGTTGATTGTAGCAAGGACAAATGTACTGGAGGGTCTCCACCTAAGCAAAACACACCAACGCCACATCGTGTATCTCCAACGGTTCCTACCAAGCCACCACCAGCACCAACACCAGTACCTGATAAAATTGAACTATCTCCAAAGGTTCCTATTCGCCCACCAAAACCACCACCAGCACCGGTTCAATCTCCACCTCCACCAGTCCCTTCCTTACCACCACCCGTCCAATCTCCACCACCACCAGTGCACTCACCACCACCACCTGTGCCCTCCCCACCCCCACCCGTCCTCTCCCCACCCCCATCACCGGTTCCTTCACCCCCACCACCAGTAAAATCCCCACCTCCACCGGTGCCCTCACCACCACCACCGGTTCCTTCACCCCCACCACCAGTAAAATCCCCACCACCACCGGTTCCTTCACCTCCACCACCAGTAAAATCCCCACCTCCACCGGTTCCTTCACCCCCACCACCAGTAAAATCCCCACCTCCACCGGTGCCCTCACCACCACCACCTGTGCCATCTCCACCCCCACCCGTCCGCTCCCCACCCCACCTGTGCCCTCTCCACCCCCACCCGTCCGCTCCCACCCCCACCTGTGCCCTCTCCACCCCCACCCGTCCTCTCCCCACCCCCACCAGTGCGCTCACCACCCCACCCGTCCTCTCCCCACCCCCACCAGTGCACTCACCACCACCACCACCGTCCTCTCCCCACCCCCACCAGTGCGCTCACCACCCCACCCGTCCTCTCCCCACCCCCACCAGTGCGCTCACCACCACCACCCGTCAAGTCTCCACCACCACCAGTAAAATCCTTACCTCCACCAACTCTATCTCCTCCTCCTGTTTTATCTAAACCACCACCTACAAAAGATATTGTCCTCCCACCAAACTTAGGATTCCAATACCAATCGCCACCTCCACCAATGTTTCCAGGCTATTAAAAAGTATTATAGCCTTGACATCTTTATTTTGAATGTTCTCCATCTCGGGTATAAAAAATTAACAAAGAAAAGTTCATAAATAACAATTGAGGGAGTTACCTTTTCTTTTTTTTAGTTTCCTCTTGTAACATGATTGCCAAAGCTCATCTTTATCTATGAATCTCAATTACTAATAGCTTTCATCTATTCCCTTCTCCTCTTTTGTTAATATTAGGAAAATAAATATTCGAATAATGATTCATTATTAATTACACAATTAAAAAAATTCTAAGATTTTTATCAGCTACACCAAAGATTTTATGTCCTAAAATCTATTCTATAGTTATGTAAAGTCCCCACCTTCAAGTTTTAATATTTAATGATTCAACTTTGCCTATATTTATCACAAATGATTAAATATGATTTATTATATAATAGTATTTTTAATAAATTTAATTTTGATTCATATATTTTTTAATTAGAAAATCTATAACAATATAAATTAGAAAATTTAAAAGTTTTTTTAATAATTAAAAGAAAAAAATATTTCAAAATTGATAAAGTCATACAAAACAAATACATAAAATCAATTTTTAATACAATTACATAAAACCAAGCCATCCTAAGTTCAATTCCTAAATTTCAAGTATGAGCAACATTCGAAATTTGACAATTTAAAAAATTATAAGTTTTGTAAATAAATTTGTATAAAAAGAAACAAATATTTAAAAAGTAGATTATTAATATATGATATGATATAACATTATATAATATAGTAGGAAGGCTAACTTTCAAATGTACAAAAACGTATAAGGACTTAGAGCATATTTCAACTAGTATGATAATAAACAATAATATATAATAAGTAATAAGTAATGTACTACTATTATATATGTCTATTATTATAATATAGATTATAATAAAAGATATAGTTTTACATGATATTATAATGTTTAATTATATATAAACTATTAATATATTATATAATATGATATAGCATTACATAATATAATAGGAGGTTAACTTTCAAATGTACGAAAAATATAAAGACTTGGAGCATATTTAATGTACTACTATTATATATAACTATTATTAAATTATAGATTATAATAAAGGGTATGGTATTGCATAATATTATAATGTTTAATTATATATAAACTATTAATATATTATATGATATGATATAACTTTATATAATATAGTAAGAGGGTTAACTTTCAAAGGGATTTAAATCATATATAATGTACTACTGTTATATATAACTATTATTATAATATGGATTATAATAAAAGATATAGTATTACATGATATTATAATGTTTGATCATTGATGCATATATATAAACTATTAATGTAACAGCCCGTTTTTAGTGAAATCGGAACAGTGGTTTCGGGACCACAAATCCGAGGTCGGAGGAAAATTATTTTAATATTATTGTAAGGTTTGCATTATGATATAAATATCGTATGAAAATTCCGTTAAGAAAATTTTACCGATTACATGTTTAATTATGGAAAGGATCAAATTGCATAAAATGCAAAAGTTAAATTCTAGTAGCTATGAAATTCAAAATTTGATGTCCTTATATGGAGAATAGACCATTAAGAGGAGTTAGTAGATAAGTATGATGATTCATCCATGGAAAATTAAGTAAAGAAAATGACTAAATTTGAAATAAAAATAATAAATGATGATAAATGATAAAATAATGAAAATATCATCATATTATCATCTTTCCCAAATTAAAATACATGGAAACCCTAGCAAAGAGAAGAGAACTCAAGCAAAATTATTTGGCTTAATTGGGTAAGTATTCTTGTCCCGTTTTTAGTAATTTTCATGTTTCCAAGATCGTAATAGCTTAATATATCTATCTCGAGGATTAATTTGCAAAGTTATCAAAGTACTAGGGTTTTACCATGGATGAGCATGCATGAATTATGAAATTTTATGGTAGAATTTGAAAGGTTGTTGATAGATAAACAACTTTTGTAAAGGGAATTTTGATGAAATTGTGATTTAGGGACTAAATTGAAAAGATGTAAAATTCATAAAAAAATTCTAATTTTTGTGAAATACATGGACTGTTATTGTTATATGTAACAAACGGTTAGGCTTGGAATAAGGATTAAATTGCATGAATTTTATTTTCCGAGCCTAGGGATGAAATTAGAATAAAATAAAAGTATAGGGGCAAAATAGTAATTTTGCCTAAGATGTGAATTGGATTGAATTGAATGTAAATTGTATTAAATTGATGATAAATTCATTCGTATAGATCTGGATAGATCAAATACGGAGTTAAATCGAGGAAAAGAGAAAGTAGCGGATTAATAATCTTCGTGTGCACGAACATTGTCGAGGTAAGTTCGTGTAATTAAATTGTAAATTATATTTTGAATTTGAATGTTGTGTATGTGAATTAAATTGTGTAATTTACATGTATGAAAATTGAACACACATCCAAATATATACCCGACAAGTATTAAGTCACGCTTGAATAAATGAATTTCGATGGATACAGGGTTCCCGATTGGTTGTGATCTTGCATGTGTTGCGGGCACACCACAGCTCGAAAGAGCATCCCGATATTAGCTCTCATGAGCATCCCGTTATATGGTTCTTGCGAGCTTTCCATTAATAGCTCTTCGGAGCATCCCGATCAGTTGTAATCCTACATTTGTTATGGACACACTACAGCTCTTCGTGAGCTTCCTGATATATGGCTCTTCATGAGCTTCCTGATTAATGGCTCACTGGAGCTTCTCGTTATTGGCTTACAAGAACTTCCCGATATTGGCTCGTATGAGCTTCCCGTTAATGGCTCTCTGGAGCTTCCCGTTACATGGCTCACATGAGCTTCCCGTTTTATGGCTCAAAAGAGCTTCCCATTTATGTGCTCGTATGAGCATTTCTGAATATAAATTGACGGATTTACAGATTGTACACTTCATGTGTACTATCGGGTATCCATCGACATTTTAAATGATTCAATGGGCAAAGTTCTGATGTGTGACAATCTGAGTTCAAGATAAATTATTACGGAAATATACTTGAAATACATGTATATGATTTTATACATGATATATGGATACATGATGTGGAAAATATATGTATATGAAAATTTGAGTATTTGTGAGCTCATACATGTTTCTTGATAATTATAAGAAATACATAACTAACATGATTGTTGAGGATATGTGTATAGGCTAATGGCCAAATTGATTTGGATGTATTTTGTATGCTTACCTTATATGTAAATGAATGGTAAGTTAATTTCCAAGTTATACGAACTTACTAAGCATTAAATGCTTACTCTGTTTTATTTACTCTGTTTTATAGTAATTCGGAAGCTTGTTGGGTCGGAGGCTTGGCGAAGATATCTCACACTATCCATCGGCCAATTTTGGTATATTTAGAAACTAAATTTGGTAATAATGGCATGTATAGGTTAAATTGGCCAATGTTGTCTTAAAAGTATTATGTTGTAAATAGCCACTGGAATGGCTTGAGTTGGATATATTTTGATAAGTATGTATGTGTGGCTTTATCATGTTTGTTGTGTTTGAAATGGATGAATGATGAAAATCATATAGGTATACTGATGATTGGTTTGAATGGAAAAATTAGTACAAAGATGTATATATGTATTAGGTTAACTTGATAAAAAAATGGACACTTGGTCATATGTATTGATATATCATGCATGATACTTGAATTTGACTTGATTTGAATGTATTATATTGGTTTGTGTATATGTTAAAGTATGAATCTAGGTGGAGGACAAATTGGGTGAGAAATATGGCCTTAGAAATTGCCTATTTTCGTCCACACAGGCAGAGACACGGGCGTGTGTCTCGGCCGTGTGTGACACACGACCTAACACATGGGCGTGTGATCTGGCCGTGTGTCCCCTGAATCTTAAAAATTGAGAAACAGAATGCTCAAAATTATCCACACGGCCTAGCACACGGGCATGTGGCTTGGCCGTGTGACCCAAGTTAGAGAGTTACAAGGGCATAGACACGGGCTGGGACACGGCCGTGTGCCCTACTTTAAATGCCCACATGGCTTGAGACACGGGCGTGCCTCTTGGCCGTGTGAGCCATACGGCCTACCCACACGGGCGTGTGTCCCCTGCACCAAGGAAAAATTTTGAAATTTCGCGACAAATTCTCTGAGCACCTGGTTTAGTCTTGACTTGTTTCTAATGTATATTTTGGGCCTCGATGGCCCATATAAGGGACAATGTGATTGAAAATGATTGATTTTCTGATATGAATGTTAAATGATATGAAATAACTGTATTTGATATGTAAATTTTGGTGATGCTCCGTTACCCTATTCCGGCGACAGATATGGGTTAGGGGTGTTACAATTAACATATGATATGATATTATATAATATTATATAATATAGTAAGATGGCTAACTTCAAATGTACAGAAAGTATAAGGACTTAGAGCATATTTCAACTAGTATAATAATAAACAATAATAATATATTATATACTAATAGTATAGTATGTGATATAGTATTACATAATGAAATAATATATTTTATAAGTATCAACATATATAACTATTGGTATATTATAGATTATAATAAAAGATATAACATCAATAGTTATAGGTAATTTTGTATATTAAAATACATGTTTATAACTAGCAATACATAAAAAATTATTAAAAACTTAATATCATAATAAATTATTATTTTTATTAAATTAGATTTTTAATTGAGTTTTAACTTTTACGAATTGTATTTGGGTATTAGATTTAATTTTTTTATTTCGAAGTTGAGATTTTGGCTATAATTAATTTATTTTGAGTTTGAGTAATAATGAAAAGAGTATTATATTGTAAGTATAAGAGCTTGGGTTACAATTAGCTAACAGATCTGTGGTTTATCCTAAAGGGGCCTTAGAGAATATTTTGATGCAAGTCAATAGGTTGGTCTTTCTTGCCGATTTTTAAGTACTTGACATGAAAATTTATTTTACCAACCCCCCATTCAACACAAATTCTATTAGGAAGACCTTTTTAAAAAACTTCTAGAACTAAAACGGACATGCATGAAGGTACAATGACTATGGAATTTGATCGTGACGTGACTAAGTTTAATATCTATGATGCCATTAAAGATCCGAGTGTTTTATCTTGTGTTTTTTCCATCAATGTTTTTATCCTCTAATGCCCCAAATTTTGAACATTTGCTTGTTAATATTAATCATTAAATGCATGTTTACTTTAGTGGTTTAGTGCCTTAATTGTGTGTTTAAGATTAGGGATCCGAGTGTTTTATCTTGTGTTTTTTCCATCAATGTTTTTATACTGAAACGCCCCAAATTTTGAACATTTGCTTGTTAAATTTTATCATTAAATGCATGTTTACTTTAGTGGTTTAGTACCTTAATTGTGTGTTTGAGATTAGGGATTTAAGTCCCACTTTTGAAAAATTTTGCTATTTGTTTTGACTTAATCTTCATCTTTAAGCTTTCGACTTAATTTCCCATGGGGGTCTTGTGCTTGAGTTTTTGTGTAAGCGTCAGGGAAATATTTTTATGTTCTTTTGTAAATTAACTTTCTTTTCTTTTAAAAAAATAATTAATGTTTTATTTTAATTTTTTAAATTTTTTCTTCTACTCAACTTTTCCACTTTTTTTTTCCCCAAAAACGTTTCTCCTTCTCTTCTGTTTCTTTCTTTTCTTTTGTTTTTTTTGCTCTTCTTCATTGTGATTTTCTTTTCTTTTTCTTTGTTAATTTGTTGTATGTGAATCTAAGTTCCGTTGTACTATCAATTTGTAGGAGCCCATTTTCGCCCGGGCCCATTACAAAACAAAAAAATTTCAAAGTTTATCAGTCCATTAAATTACAATACAAGCCCATTATTAAACAGACCCAAAATTGGTCCATTTTTTTTACGGCCCGAATGGCCCAAATTTGGGTTTCAGAATTTGAAACCCTAGAATCCCCTGGCCGCAGCAGCGCCGCTTCCACGTCACTCGCCATCCATACTCCACAGCTGGCCGCCGTACCTGCGAAAACGAGGACAAACAATAGCAATAACAGATGGCAGAGAAAAAACAAAAGTTGTAATTTTGATTTTTGTTTTAGTTTTTTTTATTTCCAATTTTCGGCTTTAAAGGGCCGAAACACACCATTGTAAGGGGGACGAACACTGCTTTTATATATACAAAGAAAAATACAGAAAACCGGAGGTGATTACTAGATTTTTCTTTCACTGATTGAGTCTATTATTCCCTTCTCTTTGTTTTTCTTACATCTACTGCATGCGAAGAATAAAAAAGGGGAAAATACTTATCTGTAAATATCCGACGGACCTATCTTTCTTCGTTGAAATCGGAGCAAAGAAGGCTAAGGTTGGGAATATTAAGGCATTCTAATCGGATTTTAAAAAAGGGGATGCTCTAATTGGCTCAGATCTGTCACTGATTGTTGATTAGTACAGCAGTACAGTGGCTGGATTGTAGTCTCTTGTGGCGCGGTGGAGAGAAGGAAATTAGGGTTCTAGTTTCAAAATAAGGAGGCCGATTTTCTGATTGTTTTTCAGGCTTTATTAGCCTTTTAAAACTGTGCAAAACGACGTCGTTTGAAGCCTGATTAAGTGGCCTCAAAACGACGCCGTATTGGCCTATACTCAGCAACCCGACCCGAATGCGGCTAAGACCCGTGCGTTTTAGTTTTCGAGGGTATAATTGCGTACTTGGTCCTTCTATTGCGCGTTGATGTATGATTGAGCCCTGTTCGCATTTCTCTTTTCTTTAATTTTTCCCCTACAATTTGCGCATTATTTCAGATTAATCCGTGTTAAGTGCTGCGTTTTGAACCGTGGAGATATTTGTTGTTTTAGTCCCTGATAGTTTACACGAATTTTTGTTTGATCCCCGCATATGTTAAAATAATTTTATTTATTATAAAACAGCCCTTAAATTTTGTTTCTGTTTCAATTAAGCACCTTTTTGTTTTCATATACAATCTTCACGTTTTTATTAGGTTTAATTCATTTTTTATTTGGTTTTAAATTATTTTATAATATGATAAAATATATATTCATATACTATTTAAATTAAACGATTTTCTAATATACGTATATATAATTTGTATTAAAATTATTTTATTCTTGTGCATATATTATTAAGTTCATATTATGTATGTATATATTTTTTAATCTCTTTATATAGATATTTATTCCATTGATTTCGTAATATTGTTGATGTATGTATGTTAATTAATTTTCTTTATCATTGATTTAATGTTTGATAATTATTGATATTATGTATGTTTTAATTCTCGTTTTATATTTATTGGTTGCTTGAGATTCAATACCATTATATTTCATTTGTACATAATTACTTCACGTTGTATGTTGTTATTCGATCGCATTTCATTCGTTTAGAAAGCCGTATTTTAACACCGTTCATGATTTTAAAAATCATTTTGTGCAAAGCTTTAAATCATAAGGCAATGCTCGTGTTTAGAGGTTTCGAGAAAATCGTGCTCTAACTTTTGAGTTCGATTTTCCTCGTTAAAACCTAGCAACCGAATATCCTTTCTCTCTTAAATTAAAATGCATAATATTTCAAATAAAAAAAAACTTATTCACGAGAAATTGAAATATTACGCCCTAACTTACTAGGTGTGATATTTTATCATCTCGAGATAAGAATTTCAAAAGAATAAAGGCAATATTTCGTATTCGGGAATTTTGAGAAATAGTGCCCTAACTACATCGGGCTTTGATTTTTCATTCGACCCAAATAGTGGAATATCCTTCTTAACTTTAAATGCACGAGTATTGAATGTCGAAGGATAAATCTAATTTCGAGAATATAAGATGTTGTGCCCTAACTTACTGAGTACGGCATTTTATTTCTTCGAAATAAGAAGCTTTGGCATCCAATATGATTCTGTCCAAATATATCTTAAGTAAATGGATCGTACTCTAGAATCTTTCCAAATTTTTGACGTCAGGACATTAATTAATCAATTTGGTACCAATTTTGGGCGTTACGGGGGTGCTAATCCTTCCTCGTACGTAACCGACTCCTGAACCTATTTTCTCAAATTACGTAGACCAAAAACACCGTTTTAGTAAACCAAAATGTTTTATTAAAACAAAGGTGACCCGATCACACCTCATCAAAAAAGATTGGTGGCGACTCCATTTCCATATTTTTAAAGTCGATTCTCGTTTTTCAAAACTCTGGTCAAAAATGGTTTCGACAGCTTGGCGACTCCGCTGGGGACTGGTTGAGAGTCAGGCCATAAATTGATTAATTTCTGTCTTTTTGTCGAAAATTGAAAATTTGATTTGAAAAATTACGATCCTTTTATTGCATTCGCTTGCATCATTTCATTTGATTGCTATGGTTCGAGTCTTGTAGAATACTTTGCATCATATTGCATGACCGCTGGGTCACACCTTTAAGTGGGAGTGAGAAGCTACTCCTTCGTGAGGTTTTCACCTCTCGTGCAGGATAGTGAATTGCTTAGGGATACATCTGTACCTATGTCTTCGTGAGATTTTCATCTCCGTGCAGCCATAGGAAATGTATTCCCGAACCGAACTCGATCCATATGAGCCTATAATGGGTGAGGATTGAGGAATTTCTTTGGTTCAGTACTCCTCAACTTTAGAACTCAAATCGCATGTAAAAGGCCCTAAGAGCCTACCCCAGATGGAGTTGTGATAAACCCTAGTGGTCACCCAATAGGTGCTTGAATATTTTACATGTTTTTCGTTTCTATCATACTGACTATTTGTTTTATTTTTGTTGCTTTGCATACATTTTCATATTAGAGAAGGGTGTCGAGTCGGGTTCGGTTGCTAAATTAGGGAGCTCGACATGGAAAACGACTTTCTTAATAAAACGGAAGACAATACGGATGTCCGTATATTTGTAATCCGCTCTATGTAAAGAGCTTTGTTTTCAAATAAAGTTTCCTAAATGGAATTGAATCAGAATCGGCTCCTTTTGCATTGCATGCATTCACATAGCATTACATCACATGCATTAGATTTCATGAAAGGACCCTGATTGGTTGAAATTATTTCAGCATTAACCTGGACACCGATAAAACCAAACATCCCTACGGTACCTGAATCAAGATGAAAGATATGGACCAAAGACTAGAAAAGCTTGAACAGCTCCAAAGGGATATGCAAGAGAAACTTCAGCTACAAATGCAGGAGTAGTTGGCTAAGATCCAACAAGATATGATGGATCGAATGATGGAAGCTCAGGGAAATATGATGACTCAGATGACGCAATTGTTGAAGGGGCTTATGGATAAAGGAAAGAACCCCATGGTTAATATTGAGGAGAATACTGAGTATCATCAATATCCCCAGGATTTTACTCCACCACACGTGCAAACACTACCTAAAGTGACTGTACAAAGGCCATCTATCACGTTCAGGCCTCAACAATTCCAAGCTGATGCTTCAGCGAACCTCCAAACTGGCCCAGGTTCAGGAAATAATCCAATCATTACTAATGTCTTTGATTTGGATGAAATAGCAGAATGAGAGAGGACAAAAGCAGAATTGCCAAAACAGCTAGAAGATAGATATAAACGGTTGGAGGAGAAGTTTAAAGCGATCGAAAGTGCTGATAACTGTTACGGAATTGACGCCAAAGATTTAAGCTTGGTCCCAGACTTGGTGCTCCCATACAAGTTCAAAATACCTGAATTTGATAAGTATAATGGGACAAGTTCCCCCGAGGCTCATATTACCATGTTTTGTAGAAGAATGACGGGATACATTAACAATGACCAACTGATGATTCATTGCTTTCAGGATAGCCTGGTGGGAGCCGCGGCTAAATGGTATAACCAATTGAGTCGTGACAGAATTGGCTCATGGAGAGATTTGGCTCAGGCGTTTATGAAGCAGTATAGTCATGTGACAGACATGACTCCTGATAGGATTACTCTTCAAAACATGGAGAAAATGGCGAATAAAAGTTTTAGACAAAGATGTATGCGTGATGGAGAGAGGTTGCCATCCAAGTCCAACCACCACTTCTGGAGAAAGAGACCACAATGCTCTTTATTAATACACTGAAGGCCCCGTTTATCACTCATATGCTAGGGAGCGCTACAAAGAGCTTCTCGGACGTCATAATGACTGGAGAAATGATTGAGAATGCCATAAAGAGTGGAAAGATAGATGCTGAAGAAAGTGCCAAAAGATCAGCCCCGAGAATTAGGGAAAATGAGCAGCTTGAGCAAGCGCCCCAAATTAGTCATCAGAGGTCAACCGAGGGTCGTGACCACCGCCATCGGGCTCATCAAGACAAAAATCCAATGCAAAGCAACTCCGGTTTACACCAATTCCAATGACATATAGGGAGTTGTATCAAAGCCTATTTGATGCACATGAGGTGGCTCCTCACTACCCAAAACCGATACAACCTCCATATCCAAAATGGTATGACCCAAATGCCCAGTGTGAGTACCACGCGGGGGTCACAGGGCATTCGATAGAAAATTGCCTTGCTTTAAAGAAATTGGTGGAAAAATTCATCGGCATGGGTATTGTGAAATTAGATGACATGCAAAATGCAGAAATATGAACCTGGGAGTGTTTTGAGCAATAGGACTGTGGAAGAGACATGTATTTTTAAGGCTAATCTAGAGTAATATTCGAAAGACACTTATTGCTTTCAGCCTAGGGGCAATAAGAGTCCTCTTGTGAAATAGGCTTGTGTCCAGAATTTTTATTTCAATAAAATGCATCCTTTTGAGCAAATATTTTTCTATTTATAGATTCTTTTGTCCTTTGGATTTCTATGCAAATATTTTTTCATTCTTTATTCATGATCATATCATATAAATAATCATCCTTAGAATCATTTATTCTTTGGAATTTGCCTTTGTACCTACAATAGGTACCCAGATATCCATGACATGAGCTTTACGCATTACTAACTCCTTTTGAATGAAATAAGGGTCTAAGGGATCGCAGGACTTTAAAGATGACAGAAATTGCAATATATATTCTAATTTGTTAATACTGGATAAAAAAACAGATCCTACATTGCGAGCCAAGGAAGGAGATGAAGATCAAAGCCTGGTTCAATGCAGAAACAAGATTCCCTATATGTGGGGCATGGATGTTATCAAAGCCAGTCTCATCGAAGCTTTCCCGGTGACACCAATTCATCTTCTTGGTTGTCAATTTCTTCACTAGGATGGTAAAAGTCGCTTCATATGCCAATATTACAAAGTCGATAGTCATCGAAAAAAAAAAGATCACATTTAACCACACAAGAAGTCTACGGTCTGTTCAAAGATCAGGTGCCACATATCAGTGCAACAAAAGAGAAAAACAAAGGATCATAAAAAGACCGAGACTTGTAAGGATTGGCATACAGAAGTTACTATTTACCCTCTATGCTTATCAAACTTTAGCCAAGACTGTCATGGGGGCAACACGTTTCTCATTGGTTTTGCCCATTGGAGTCGAATTGCATCGTATTTGAAATTGGATGAGGCAGAATAGATCCAATCTCAATATGATCAGTTGATGTTAAAAGCTATCCGTCATGGTCAGGTGATGCGAGCTCACAAAAAAATGATTCACCCTAGAAAATTTCATGATAGGGCTTTGAAGAAAACTTTTCCCATGCAAAAGGGACTTCAGAAGAAAGTGGATGCCAAATTGGGAAGGACCTTATACGGTAAAGAATGCCTGTTCTAGGGAAGCATGAATATTGACCGAGATAGATAGCAATAACCTGCCTAATTCGGTGAATTTAGACTCAATAGAAAGTTTTCCAAAGAGAAAAACAAACAAAAAAAAAGAGGAAAAGAAAAAGAAAAAGGAGAGGCCAAGGTGAAAACCCGCAAAGGGCACTTTGAGATCAAATGGGATTTGAGTTGAAAACCCGAAAAGGGCGGCTCAAATTTTGATCAAGAGTGGGGCATATAGCAGTCCTGCTATGCCTAAATTAATAATGAAGAAGTATGCTACGTCTTGGGGCATCGACAAAATACTCTGGATCCCCTAAACACATGTTGAGCTTAAAATGGTCCTCAAGAAGTTCGAACAAAGAAGCTCAGGCTGCGATATCTGGGGCACCTAGTTTCCCATCTTATCCATTTTAAATTTGCTATCTTTGATTACCTCATTCTTTTCAAGATACGCCTTTAATAAATTCCCTGCTTAATTACATTTGCTAGCTTTGATTAACTTGCTTGTTTCGAGCTATGCTCCCAATCAATTTCATTCTTATCCATAGTTATGATCTTTTTCAAGCATTTTTGCATTGAAATAACGATTAGTGGACTAATAATATTTTCATAAAAGGAGTTTCGCATATTACTCTGGAAACTTCTAAATAATACAAGAACCCGAAACAGAATTATTGTTTAAAACTCACCAAGTTTAAGGAAGAGTCTAAACTGAGATTTTTTCTCTGAATTTTTGTCAAAGATGGTGGTTGAACAAACGACAAGATACTGCGTCAGTGATACAATCTTGACGAAAATTGGGCAATGTTAACCCAAGTGTAAAAGGGGAATCATTAGCAAGAAAAATGATATTCTGCGTCCATGTAAATATCATGTATACACATGTGGTTAAGTCACCTGGGAAGCGATCAGTTGACTAAACAAGTTACAGTCCTCTACCCCTGAGTTGTAGTGGCGTGGATGGAAAATGATACAAGTCCTGTACCCTTGAATAGTAATGGATAGATGGAAGAAGAAACAAATCCTACATTTTGGAGTTGCAGTGGATTCGATTCAGATCTTATACCCCTAAGTCACAATGAGATGAACCCTGGAGTTACAGTGGGGCAAATCTATTGAGCAAGATATAATCGTCTTCTCGAGTTTTCTGTCGAGAATGCCAGCCGAACAAGAGGGCAGCATATTACCCTGATGAACAATGAACGATGACACCTTAAGCAGGGATCGTTCTCGTGAAATTCTGTATTCATACAAATGTCGTCCATAATACATTTAGTTAGGAGCATTAGATTCATTCTAATCATTGCATCCTAACAATTTTGCATAAGCATAAACACAAAACTGATTTTACAAGACAGGTCATCTAGAAGACATCGTCGCAACATCAGTGAATTCAAATATCTTGCTCTCCTGAGTGAAGCAGAGTGAAGATAGCAGATCTGGTAGTCCTGAAGTTGCAGGAGCAGATCGAAGCCATACAAGTCTTATCTCCTCGAAGTTCCAGTGGAGTAGGTTGAAATTACAAATCCCTCATTCCTGAGTTTACAATGAGGATCAGTCCGTATTTCTTTGAAATTTCAGTAGAGAAGATTGAAACTACGAATCTCTTCTCTCTAAATTTCTATCTCCTCGAAGTTCCAGTGGAGTAGGTTGAAATTACAAATCCCTCCTCCCTGAGTTTACAATAAGGATCAGTCCGTATTTCTTTGAAATTTCAGTAGAGAAGATTGAAACTACGAATCTCTTCTCTCTAAATTTCTATCTCCTCGAAGTTCCAGTGGAGTAGGTTGATGCTACAAATCCCTCCTCCCTGAGTTTACAATGAGGATCAGTCTGTATTTCTTTGAAATTTCAGTAGAGAAGATTGAAACTACGAATCTCTTCTCTCTAAATTTCTATCTTCTCGAAGTCCTAGCAGAGCAGGTCGAAGTTACAAATCCCTCCTCCCTGAGTGTATTGAGGATCAACTTTCATTTTTGAGAAGTTTCAGTAGGAAGATTGAAGCTACGAATCTCTTCTCTCTGAATTCTTATCTCCTCGGAGTTCCAGTGGAGTAGATCGAAGCTACAAATTTCTTCTCTCTGAAATTCTGCTGGAGCAAGTTGAGACATCATTTCCCATACCCTGGAAGACGCAATGAAGCTACTTGAAGGAAAGAAGCGCCAAGAAGTCAAAGATTCAAAGACCAGGCAAAAATGGTCCCTTTTGAAGTCTTTGCTTCATTCTCGTTACACGACAACGAGCAAAGAGGGGCAGCTGTAGGAGCCTATTTTCGCCCGGGCCCATTACAAAACAAAAAAATTTCAAAGTTTATCAGTCCATTAAATTACAATACAAGCCCATTATTAAACAGACCCAAAATTGGTCCATTTTTTTTACGGCCCGAATGGCCCAAAATTGGGTTTCAGAATTTGAAACCCTAGAATCTCCTGGCCGCAGCAGTGCCGCTTACACGTCACTCGCCCTCCGTACTCCACAGCTGGCCACCGTACCTGCGAAAATGAGGACAAACAACAGCAATAACAGATGGCAGAGAAAAAATAAAAGTTGTAATTTTGATTTTTGTTTTAGTTTTTTTTATTTCCATTTTTCGGCTTTAAAGGGCCGAAACACACCATTGTAAGGGGGACGGACACTGCTTTTATATATACAAAGAAAAATACAGAAAACCGGAGGTGATTACTAGATTTTTCTTTCACTGATTGAGTCTATTATTCCCTTCTCTTTGTTTTTCTTATATCTACTGCATGCGAAGAATAAAAAAAGGGAAAATACTTATCTGTAAATCTCCGACGGACCTATCTTTCTTCGTTGAAATCGGAGCAAAGAAGGCTAAGGTTGGGAATATTAAGGCATTCTAATCGGATTTTAAAAAAGGGGATGCTCTAATTGGCTCGATCGTCGATTTGATTGTTGATTAATACAAGATCTGATGGGTCGGATTGTAGTCTCTTCTTGCGCAGTGATGGAGAGAAGGAAATTAGGGTTCTAGTTTCAAAATAAGGAGGCCGATTTTCTGATTGTTTTTCAGGCTTTATTAGCCTTTTAAAACTGTACAAAACGACGTCGTTTGAAGCCTGGTTAAGTGGCCTCAAAACGACGCCGTATTGGCCTATACCCAGCGACCCGACCCGAATGCGGCTAAGACCCTCGCGTTTTAGTTTCCGAGGGTATAATTGCGTACTTGGTCCTTCTATTGCGCGTTGATGTATGATTGAGCCCTGTTCGCATTTCTCTTTTCTTTAATTTTTCCCCTACAATTTGCGCATTATTTCAGATTAATCCGTGTTAAGTGCTGCATTTTGAACTGTGGAGATATTTGCTGTTTTAGTCCCTGATAGTTTACACGAATTTCTGTTTGATCCCCGCATATGTTAAAATAATTTTATTTATTATAAAACAGCCCTTAAGTTTTGTTTCTGTTTCAATTAAGCACCTTTTTGTTTTCATATACAATCTTCACGTTTTTATTATGTTTAATTCATTTTTTAATTGGTTTTAAATTATTTTATAATATGATAAAATATATATTCATATACTATTTAAATTAAACGATTTTCTAATATACGTATATATAATTTGTATTAAAATTATTTTATTCTTGTGCATATATTATTAAGTTCATATTATGTATGTATATATTTTTTAATCTCTTTATGTAGATATTTATTCCATTGATTTCGTAATATTGTTGATGTATGTATGTTAATTAATTTTCTTTATCATTGATTTAATGTTTGATAATTATTGATATTATGTATGTTTTAATTCTCGTTTTATATTTATTGGTTGCTTGAGATTCAATACCATTATATTTCATTTGTACATAATTACTTCACGTTGTATGTTGTTATTCGATCGCATTTCATTCGTTTAGAAAGCCGTATTTTAATACCGTTCATGATTTTAAAAATCATTTTGTGCAAAGCTTTAAATCATAAGGCAATGCTCGTGTTTAGAGGTTTCGAGAAAATCGTGCTCTAACTTACTGAGTTCCGATTTTCCTCGTTAAAACCTAGCAACCGAATATCCTTTCTCTCTTAAATTAAAATGCATAATATTTCAAATAAAAAAAACTTATTCACGAGAAATTGAAATATTACGCCCTAACTTACTGGGTGTGATATTTTATCATCTCGAGATAAGAATTTCAAAAGAATAAAGGCAATATTTCGTATTCGGGAATTTTGAGAAATAGTGCCCTAACTTACTGGGCTTTGATTTTTCATTCGACCCAAATAGTGGAATATCCTTCTTAACTTTAAATGCACGAGTATTGAATGTCGAAGGATAAATCTAATTTCGAGAATATAAGATGTTGTGCCCTAACTTACTGAGTACGGCATTTTATTTCTTCGAAATAAGAAGCTTTGGCATCCAATATGATTCTGTCCAAATATATCTTAAGTAAATGGATCGTACTCTAGAATCTTTTCAAATTTTCGATGTCAGGACATTAATTAATCAATTTGGTACCAATTTTGGGCGTTACGGGGGTGCTAATCCTTCCTCGTACGTAACCGACTCCCGAACCTATTTTCTCGAATTACGTAGACCAAAAACACCGTTTTAGTAAACCAAAATATTTTATTAAAACAAAGGTGACCCGATCACACCTCATCAAAAAAGATTGGTGGCGACTCCATTTCCATATTTTTAAAGTCGATTCCCGTTTTTCAAAACTCCGGTCAAAAAATGGTTTCGACACAATTGTTCAATTGGATTGCGTAAGTGTTCTATATTTCGTTTTGTTGCTTGAGTTTGATAATGGTCGTAGTTGTGGTTTTCTCATTTAGAATGAATTTCTGACTTGCGTAGGTCTTTGTTAGGCGAAGTTCTCGAGAGTAACGATCTTCCATCGATGTTGGATTCTTGTAATTGTCGTTATACGCAAGGGTAAGTTTTTAGTTTTGACTTGGGTTTTGTCGAAGTTCTTTGACGTCACTTCAATTTTTTATGTTAATTTGGCATTTTGGTTCGGTTAATTCGTCTGAATTGGCCAATTGATCGCCGTTTTAGGTTTCGTAATCGTTCGTATTGCTTCTACATCGAAAATGTATCAGGTGTGTAACGAAAACCCAAGACTTTGCGAACGGTAAAAGCCGAAAACCATGATTGTTTAGTGTTAATTCTTCGCCTTGGTGTTCGCACGCCAATGGCGGAAGCGGTCATTCCATGCACAAGTAATGAATAGATCCTAGATTAGTTTGAAAAACTCGGAAGCATCCAAAGCCTTGTGACTCAACTCAGCAAGTGTTTATATTCCTTTTAAGTACCTAGAAAGAATTATGAGTCTTATGTGTTATTTTGGTCATTTGACATATTATGGTATCTTTTGGACCCATAAGGGTCCTAATGTTGAAATTTGAAACAGAATTATGATGGTTATGTGCATGTTTCCATAAGTTCAATCCCTCGCTCTTTATGTCAAGGCATGATGCAGTAAATGCAATGTTTTCGAATGTTTCAGATGTATATATATTTTGAGTTTAAAATTGCTTACTTACTCATGTTTAGATAAAATGCATTAGATGTCGTAAATTGAGTGTTATGGTTAAGAATGAGAATGTCAAATGTGTCGGTATTGTTTATACACAAATGGGTAACCATTTACATGACTTAAAAGATTATATAGGTAAGCTTTTGGGGGTTAGAAAATAGGTGATGTTGCGATCTTGGCATCCCAACGTCACAACTTCCTCGTCCAACATCGTGACATGTCGCGAACTTACTAAATAATTAGTAACATCGCGACCACCTTTGTTTTAACATTGTGACTTCACTCATGGTTTCAGTATAAGTTTCTAAATTTTTTCAATGATTTACGACTGCTTTCGCAAGCATGACTTGGATCGAAACATGTCTCAAAAATAATTTTAAAACCCTCGTAACTTGTCTATTTCCAATAAATTTATATAAATGTTTTAAATTTTGATTTCATATCATATAAAAATTAAAGATTGTAATTTAAATTGCTTCAATAACAAAATGTGTCGTCTCAAATTTGGGTCCGCTATCCGAGTCAAGTATGGGGTGCCATACATTCAACATATAATATATTTTTCAAAAAAAAAAAAAAACCTTCAAACCATGATTAAACTTCATTGAAACTAATGACCAGAGTTAAAAGTCCTTTATTTCCATATACACTCCAATTGAATTACAACCAAAGGGAAAAAAACAAAAAGTGCAAACCTCAAAGTTTTCAAACTTAAGAAGGAATCGTCTGTTTGTTTATCGCATAGAAAGAAAACCCAGATTTTTTTTTTTTTTTAAAACTAAATTTAAGGAAGAAACCCAACAAATGGAACCGAAGGAGCAGCAAAAGAGCGACTAGGCATCGACATTATGACGGACCGGTTACCATCATTTTGGTGAATGACAATCCCAACAGCTTCAGCCACAACGATGACAAACTCTATCACTAGTTTCACCATCTGCACGCATATCTCTAATCTCTGCAGCACCATTCCCGCAAAAGCTCTTTTCTTGTTTTTCTTTTTGCGTCGCTAATTCTATTTTTCGCGTCGCTATTTATATATGCAAGACATAGCGTCGCTAACTGGGAATAAAAAAAGGGTTGTTTAAAGGATAGATAAATACGGCCTCTGGAACACCCAAAGGTCGTTTTTGTGTCATTGGTTAATTATTTCTTGAAAATTTCGATTATTTCAAAAAGTCATTCTGTTTTCTAGTTGGTACCAAATCAAGTAATTATTGCCTTATCCTATTCAAAGTTTTTGTCACCAATATCATAACTTTGTTGGCATACTTTTTGCTATTTAAGTTAGTAAAAGGTGAATATATAGAAGAGTGTTGAGTAATTTTTCCGTCTCATAAAAGAAATATTTGAGTATTTATATATATTATTATTTATAATTTGACACTATTATTCTTAGGACTAATACTTTGAGTAGGTCTCAGATATGTTAGACATGTGTATCGTTTCAGGTTGCACGCTAGAGTTCACAGTCTCCTCCTTACAAATTCTTTGTGTGTATGTTAGCTGGGACCGTAAATTACCTTCAACTCCTGCGAGCCAACACGCGAGCTCCCCTAACTGTCCTCTTGCTGTATGTCTAATTGTTTAGTGTGCATCTATCTAGTGAGGTCTAGCCAAATCATAGGTTACGGGTAAGTGACCCGAAACTTGTTTGGGTCTCGGATCAATGACTATTATTATATGACAAAGAATAAAATAATAAGATAATCGTAGAAATAAATAGAGTGAATTCAAGAATCATGTGAAGGGAAGATAATAAAAATTTTCAATTTAAGCCGCAAACTGATATGATCAAATAATTAATCTTTATAACTATTTGTTATGTGAGATGATTTATTCTTTTCTTGACATTTTGTACATATTAAATTATAATAAACCCATAATCTCTATAACCAAAGACTTCAAAATTACACCCGACTGAATGTAACCCATAAACACGTCTAGTTAAACTTTGATGGTGACTGTTCTCGCCCATCATGAATACAGGACAAACATTATTAATTATTGAAAAAGAGAGGGGAACTGGCTAAACCAATGGCGTTTAAACAACCATGCAAATCTTGACCCAGAAAAATAAAAACATGCAAATCAAGCGCCAATAATCTTGCGTGGCAACATGTATGGTTTTAGGCAACTCATTCTGAAATATCATAGTATTACTGCAGTTGAGGTACACCACAAACCCTACGTGGTTTAGTTTAATAATTAATTGAAATGTACATGGGAGTAACGTGATTTTTGTTGGTTTAAAAAACGCTCAATATACTAATTAGTATTTAAGTTTAGTTTTAATATTTAATTTGGTATTTTAATTTTTTTTAATTTCGTATTTGATTTTAGCTTTAATATTTAAATTGATACTTGAGTTTTTTCAATTTGATACTTGAATTTTTTTTGTCTCAATTAAACACTTAAGTTTAGTTTTAATATTTAATTTAATACCTAAGATTTTTCTTAATTCTAATTAAATACCCAATTAAACATTAAAACTAAATTTAAATACTAAATTAAATATTAAAACTAAGCTCATTTAATATTTTAAAAATATCCACTTGTCCGGGAAATCATGCTTTTATATATAAATATATATAATGCAGGGCAATCAATGCATTTTTAAAATATATAATATTGGATATGCCTTGATTCGGGAATCATATTGAGATTTTAATATTATGGACTGCATGCTAATCACAAAATACAGTCAAATTAAATTATACTAGTTTTTTAGCGTATGCATCTATTATGTTGAATTTAAGTATAATCTATACAATAATTTAAACCTAATGATTATATTTATATTATTTATTAAGCGTACTATCTTTTGGTGATGACTTATGTATGTCGTGATCTTAAAGACAATTAAGTTTCCTACTTTCTTATGCACTTGATAGGCTCTTAGTGCTCAGTCAAAACTTTAGGGTGTATTATTTTTTCACTTGAAGATACCCTGTAACTAAATTCTTAGATACCGCTAACAAGCAAATACTTTAATGCTAGTATACACTAATACCCTAACTCACCAGACGGGAAGAATTTATACTACCATTGGCAGATTACTCACCTTTTTTGGATCTGCTGCTTTTGGGGTGTGACAAGAGGAATGAGTATAGAGTATTTGGTTGAAAAGAATGAAGTTTGGAGGGGTTTATATAGAAATTTTTATGACTGTTGGAGCCTTGCTAGCTGTTGGAAAGTTACTGTTTGAATAGTTATCGTTGGAAGGAAAACGCATATTACAGGATGCGTTTTCACTGATGTGGCACTGAAAACATGCCCTATAGGACACATAGATTTATAAATTTTAAAAATTTTAGCCTATTTTCTAAAATATTTTTTTTTCACCATATTTATATAAATTAACCTATATTTTATAGTTTATATATGATTTTTTTATACTTTCAATCTATTTTAATAATTTAGATTTTATCTATTTTCTGATTTTTTATATATTTAATTATTTTACATATATTATTAAGATTATTTAAATAATTTTATATGAATATGCGTTTAAAATGAATTAGGAGATTTTGGAGTAAAAAGAGATTGTATTTTAGAATAAGATCGAAACCCTCATTTCATATTGGATTCATTTGTAATTTTTTATTTTGATTATTTATAAACCTAATAATATAATGATTTATTTATTATGAATTGAATCTTGAAAGAAAAACTCTCTTAAAAGTAACTTATTGAGAAGAAAATCAAAGATACCATATTGTCTAAAACAAAACATAATGTGATTATAAACATAAATTATTTGAAAAACGAGAAAACAATCTCTTTTTTTCTCCAAATTGCGAAACAGCCCTCCTAGTTTAATCACTTTTCAACTTTCTCCTTTCTTTTACTAGTCCCACCTTTCTCTACCTCTTTCACTTCACAAAGTAAGCATATATATGTGCCATAATCAACCTCAACATATAACAGATATATAAAAAAAAAAAAAAAAATCAATTCTACAATTGCCATATATGTGAGGAAGACATTATAGAGTGGGTTAACCTAAATAGATGAGAAATATGGTGAAATTGATGAAAAACACGACGAAAATGGCTTTCTCTATACTCCTATCAACTTGCGGCCATGAATGAAAGAAATTCTTCTCTTTTTTCTATTATGGCATTACAAGTGTTAAGAAAATTGGTCGAAAATTCCCATGCAAGTACTGGAAAATACTAGACCTATTCATGGATCGGGTTATTCGTCCAGGTTCAAAGGTCCCCTCGAAATTCAGAAGGGTTTGGGCAAAAATATTAGACCCGAAAAATGGGCTTGGGTAAAAAAATTAGGCCCATTTAAAATATAGGTCGGGCTCAATGATAAGTACTAAAAGTATAACATGTTTTAACATCATTCTTTTTGGATGATTATTCGATGTTAATTGTGAATTTTATGCTCATAATCTTTTAAATTCATGTTTTTATGCTTAATAGAATATCTGGGAGCGAAAATTGGAAAATTGAAGCAAGCTACAGGAGCCGCACAGGCTGACCTATTCCACACGGCCGTGTGACGCACAAGGGATACCACACGGCCATGTGGTAGGCCGTGTCGATTTTGTGAATTTGCACCTTAAACTGCTGGAAATTATTTTTTTAAGTTTTTGGGACATTCTAATAATGTATATATGACAAAAATAAGAAGATGGGAGTGAGCCGTCATAGAATACTCAAGAAAACAACTCGAAAAACACCATTGAAGCCGATTATGAAGCATATTTCTGTCAAAATTGAAGACTCCCTTTTAAATTTTTAGGAGATTATCATGAGCTTCTTTATTTCTTTCAGATATACTGTGTCTTGGATGTTTTTATTTTCAAGTATGAACTAATTCTCTAAATACCTAGGGGACATAAACCCTATGATGAATTATGTCTTTTGATTTTTATTTTACACAATAAATACTTAGATCTTATTTTCAATTATGTGTGCTTAATTCTTGGTTTGATATTTCTAGATTATTAATCCATGTTTGATGTGCTTAGATCAGAGGAGGAATAAACCCTGTTTAAGAGTAGATATTACGTAATTGGGTGGAGTTGCATGCAATCCTAGAAATAGGATGACATAAATCTACAAGATTAGAGTCAAATCTAATAAGAGAATCTATAGCACGAGTTAATGCAATAATAGAGATTTTAATTGGAAAGAAATTTCAATTAATTAGCCTAGAGTCAATTGCTCTTACTCTCGAAAAAGATATTAGCATAATTTAGGGATTTCTACGAATCAAGTTACTAAGTAAAGAAATTGCGTAGTTTAGATTAATAGTTAGATGAAATCTAGGTGAATTCTTTCCTAGGTATTGTTTCGCTTCTTAGTTGTTAATCGATTATTATCGTGTTTTGTTCTTTGTCATGTTCGTTAGTTAATTAATTTAGTTAATTTTAATTTTTAATCAATCACTCGAATTATTTGGTTAAATAATAAAAAAGGGCAATTACTAGTACTTTTAATCTTCATGGGAACGGTATATTTGCTCACTGTAGCTATACTATTAATTGATAGGCGCACTTACCTTAGTCAAATTTTTAGTTAGTTTCGCGATGCATCACTCGGGCTTAAATATTCAAGGCCCAAGCCTGGCCGGGCCTAACCCGTTTTAAGTTTATAATACTTTATATTATATTATGTTATTTTTATGTATTATGTAATTTAGATTACATTAAAAATATAAACTCATACTAAATATATAATACTACTCTTATGTAAACATTAAAAAAATGTTAAGATGACTATATAAAATTTTCAATAAATAAACAATGTACAGAATTATTAAATATTAAAATAAAACAATATAAATATTTTAAAAAAAATAAAAATAATATGAACGAGCTTAAAATGAGCTTTGGTTAGTCTTTTGCAAATATGGACAGGTTTGGGCAAAATTTTAAGTACAAAGTTTGGACCAAACCAAACTTGAATAAACATAAAATATATTAATATCATGTTTAAACCCGACCACAACCCCACCCAATCCATCAACATTTCTAACTATGACTAACTCCTTAATATCTATCTATACCTCTACATATTAAAAGTGTCCCTTAAGGGCTGAGAAGATGACACCTGTTCATGGGCAAAATTGTCATTCCATGATTTCTTTGTTAAGAAGTTCATAGATACTCTACGGGTTACATTTTCAAAATAGAGAAAATTGATTGTATAGTAAATATCTTTTTCTTTCTGAACCTCATTATACCCTCCGCTACCACTTTGGCCGCCGTCAACGGTGTCGAAATATTAAAAAATACCCTCATTATACCTCTCTGAACCTCCTAATAACACGCACCATATTAGATTCTAGAAAATCTTAATGATAAAGTGCAGATTTAGGTTTCAAACAGAGATTTTCTATCACTATTATGATGTTTTTAACGACTTTCGTGTCCTTGCGTGTCTAATTATTATTATTATTATTTTTGGGCCGTATCCTGATGTGTTCGGTACGTGTTCCAGCGTGTCAACACCGGTACGAGGAACTTTCCGGCGAATCCGTGGCTTTAAATACAGTAAAGGAGGTATGTTAAGAGCAAAAGGATTAAGCTGATATTTCATAACAGAATTTTCTGATATAATTTTATATTTATTAATTTATTTGTTTTTGCTTGGGTTGCTTTTGAATATTAAGCTACATTCATATTGCATGTTGAAGTTTTGAAATCTTGATGATGATGAAAAGAAGAAAAATGACTTATGAGGTTAATATTTTCAATTTTATATTATGAAATTTGAATTACGAATTATTATTATTATTATTTTAAATTATATATATAAACGATTTATTTTTTTGGTAACATATAAAAGAAAATATACATATATATGGGGTTATAACCTGACATCTTTCTGGAACCACTACACCAAAACAGACTTTTAGCGGCGTTTTTAGTGGCGTTTTAAAGAAAAACGCCGCAAATATTATACATTAGCGGCGCTTGGAAGAAAACGCCGCAAAAAAATGAGCAATAGCGGCGTTTATTTGAAAAACGTCGCTAAAAAGGAGAAATAGCGGCGTTTATTTCCAAAACGCCGCTAAAAGTCAGAGCATTAGCGGCGCTTCTAGAAAAACGCCGCTAAAAGTCAGAGCATTAGCGGCGCTTTTGGAAAAACGCCGCTAAAAGTCTGAGCATTAGCGGCGCTTTTTAAAAAACGCCGCTAAAAGTCTGAGCATTAGCGGCGCTTTTGAAAAAACGCCACTAAAAGTCTAAGCATCGCCGCTAAAAGTCTAAGCATTAGCGGCGCTTTGAAAACGCCGCTAAAGTTCGAGCATTAGCGGCGCTTGTGGACAAACGCTGCTAAAGACCTGAGCATTAGCGGCGCTTTTTAACAAACGCCGCTAAAAGTTTTTCATATTTTTTGAAAGAAAAAATATAAAAAAATATAGGTTAAAAAAAAAAAAAAAAAAATTATGTAATAGCGGCGTTTATAAAAACATGCAAAAAAATAAGTTATCTGGCGTTTTATTTTAAAACGCCACAAAATTTCATATAACACAAGACCTAGTTTTTTCTCTTCTAAAATTAAGTTCACTATCCTGATTCTTATTTCCCCAAACCCTAAATTTCCTAAGTCCCCAAAATTTACTAAGTCTCCGGAGGCTCTCGATCGTGAGCGTTATCTTGATACCTTGGACCCTACCTTTTATTCTTGTTTTCATACTACTCATATTCTTTGGACAAATTCGTTGTTGAAGCTCTTCAATCTGATAAGTTCAATGGCTATTCACCCATTGTTGGTCTTCCCCAAACCGAAGGTTCAAAAATTTCCCATCTTTTGTTAATTATTTTCTTTGCTTAATGCTGGATTTCTTCAATTTTAGTATGAATATCTTGACTCCATCAAAATCGCTTCTTCTTTCTTGTTTTTTTAATGTTTCATTGATTACGAAAGTTATCTGCAACTCTGTTGATGCTTCATATTTTGATTGACAAGCTTTTATGGTCAAAGAAGGTTTTTCTTTTAATAATCTAATAAGGTTTTTCTTTTAATAATCTAATAATTTATTTTAAATTTTCATGGTTACTCAAAATAATTTATTTCTTTTAGTTCGTCAAATCCTACAATTGATGAAGTTGAGGACTTGGAAATTATCGATTTGTTTTCTTAAGTTTTGGCTTTGTTTTGTCTTCTTTTGCTCTCATGGCTTAAGGTAACATGGTGGTTCATTAAATCTAGATTTAATTTCTACATTTAAAAATCTAAGTGACCCAAAGTAGAAATGCGGGGTTTACGCAATCCTAAGTTCTTTGTTTTAAACTTTTACAAGAAAAAAACAAATTACGGTAGATAGAGTGTAAAAACGCCAAATAAATTGAAGGTAAAGTCGGTTTATGTTCTTGGAAAAGATCTGATATTTCTTTTGTACTAAATTTAGTAATGTTGGAATGGAACCTATGACTTTTTATTGTAGTTTTAGTTGATTTGCAATTAATGTTAGTTCTTTGAAAATTTTTGTGGAATTCTATGGAAGCTAGTCATACCTTTTGGTTGATATTGGTGTTAACTTTCTTTTTCTTGTTTCAATCATTTAGTTTGCAGAAAAGTTTAGTTTTTTTTTTTTTAAAGGTGATCCCTATTTTTGTTTGGTTTTCGTAATCGTAGTAATCTGTCGAGTTTAAATCTTGATGGGGAAATCTCAATGACTATTGGAAAGCTCAAGGACCTTGTTGCAATGTCTTTGTTTATTTTTCATTGCCTTTTCTCTTTGAAATCCAATCTTTGTTCTATAATATGAGAAATTTGATATAAAGCTGTAAGTATATTAATTGCTCTTATGCATGAAATTTGATTGAGACCGATAAAGGTTGTGCCTTTTTATTATCGGTGACTTTAGAGGAAATCGTTTGTCCGGTCAAATCTTTGGACGAGATTGGTGAATGTTCATCATTGAAAAGCCTGTAAGTAGTTTACTAGAAAAGAGCTCAATTGAAGTTTAGTTAAGTATCTTGTAAGTTAAAGCTGAACATTGTTTTGTTGGAGTTATTAGGGACCTATCTTTTAATGAGTTATATGGAGACATACCATTTTCGATATCGAAATTGAGGCAACTGGAATTCTGTAAGTTAATTGAAGCATTTCTCACTATATATCGTGTCACTTTGCTAATTCTCTGGACACAATCGAGCTTTCACGGACAGGAAGATATTCAATCGCCGGACACGAAGAGTAACCCTTTGCTCGAAGCATAATAGGTAATCAAACCCTAATTCACGATTTATTATTTTTCATTTTTTTGGTCAAATCCTAATTCCCGA
Source organism: Gossypium sturtianum (assembly GCA_025698515.1). Taxonomy (NCBI): domain Eukaryota; kingdom Viridiplantae; phylum Streptophyta; class Magnoliopsida; order Malvales; family Malvaceae; genus Gossypium; species Gossypium sturtianum. The sequence continues at coordinate 3,814,743 of CM046947.1, forward strand.
TGTAAGAATGCTCGCTCTTACATTTGTGCTATTTAGATTTATTATTTTTCAGTTTTTTTGTCAAATCCTAATTTAGTCTTGTTAGATTGTTAACTTGAATGATTGTTAACTGGTATGGTGTTGCTCGGCTTTTGAATTTAAATTTGTTTGAGGGTTTTATATTGCAGTGATGAAGCGATAACATATAAGAAGGATCTATTTGTTGGATTCTTCGTTGAAATCAATAAAAGCATGTCACTGTAATTTAGTCTATAAGCTATTTGAAAATATTCAAAGCATCTAGCAAAAGTAGAGGGTGCACAAGGGTGGAAGAGGAATTAATATAATTAATTTCCAAATGAAGATTCCAGAATTTTGTTGCTAAGCAATGCTATGGGTTAAATATCTTCTATGATGTCTTTTATGTTATTACTTGTTTATCATAGCATATGCTTAAAAAAATTGATTTTTCAATCGTTGTGTAGGAATGACATCTTTTGATGCTAGCTAGAAAGATCACTCATTGGTGAAATTGTTCTTAGATTTATGTATTGACCAAATAAGCACAGTAGGGTGATCTGGTTATGGCTAAAATTTAGTAAAAAACACAGTTGATTGGACTGCATATTAAGAGATTTCAAAATTTTAAAAGAAAGTTAAATTAAAAATAGATAGATTATTGTCATGCTAACAGTACTTTATACAATAGAAAGTTTCGATTCACTGGATTACAATTTGTGGAGGAGATGACATCATTATTTGATGAGAAATTGTGCTATAAAAAGAAGATTTATTCATTTTACTTTCATCAAGTGTTGAACGCACTGCTTCTTTTCTCAAAAGAAATGGTTGTGCCTACACAAGCAGTTGAAGTAACACATGAGCAATATCATCAATAATTGAGAAATGTATTTAAGGTAATAAGTTACTTATTATATGATTATATATTATTTATTTATTATTATAATAATATATTTTTTCTTATTAATTGCAAATAGGGTGCTAATGGTGTACTTAATGGGGCTTATTCATGCAATAATACCAATAAATGTCTTTGGTCATATGTGATTTTAATATGAAATTTGCATTTGTGTGGGCTAAATGGGAAGCTGTAACACATGATTCAAAAATACTAGTAGAAACCATGAAAATTCAAAAAAATAGTTTTCCATATCATCCACAAAGTTAGTATAATTTTTCTATAATTACTTTTGTAATAAATTCATAAAGTATTTAATATAAATTTTATAGATAAATATTATTTCTATGTATTCATTGTTAGAGTATGGAGATTGTTAGTACATTATTATTCTCACGTGATGCGGTATGAAGTTGGTTAAAGCAGATTACTCATATACAAAAAAATGCCACAGATCGTTATTAACGGTCAACAAATGAAGATTCAATTTTGTTTAACGGTTTCTTTTGTGACTTTTTAACTTGGTAGAATCCATTAGTCAAGTATAATGGAAGGATAATGGATTCTCTTTTTGTTGGCATTCCGTCGAGTGTATGATGTGTTATCCGGATTCTGAGCATGCATTTCCAATCAACGTGGTTGTAGTTTAGTGTCAATGAAATTAATTGACTGTATGATTCTTTGTTGAAGTTAATGAACTTATGGAGTTGAGTGTTAAGCGTGTGTATATAAAGCGAGCAATAAGATCTAGATGTAAAGGATAGGCCTAAGATCCGGATATAGTTGATGGTTTGATGCTTATTGCGGGAAGATGCATTCTAGTTCATGTTATATTTAGGTTTAATTATGGTAATGCATGTAATACATTCCTCTCGTCTTTGACTTGCATTTTTACTATCAATCTTTTTCATCTTTTTTATTTTCTTTAAATTTACGTTCTTTCCTTATTTTTTAACATCGGATTATTCTTTCCCTTTTCTCTTTGAACTTGGGATTGGCTTTCATTTCTTCCCCTCGATTCTCGTGAATCTGTTACAATTGACCAACTAAATAAATGGGAATGCTTCCTCCAATCTTACTGAAAACTTGTGTGTTGTCTTGATTTTTGAAGAACTTATATATCAATTTGTACCAAGATCTTCTGTGTTTGGGGATGAAGGCTGATCTCCACGGTTGTTTTTAATCCTATTGAGTAGATATGGTCCCATGTATCGACATGTCTTTAACAGTGCAAGCACATGCCAACTAATCTGTTTTTAAACTGCATGAGTTAATGTTTTGAAGCAGGAGAAGCTAAGGGTGAATCAGGGTTCATTCTTGATGGTTTTCCTCATGTAGTTTATCTTATTACTTATATCATTATTATAAAATCTACATAGAGAATATTGCTTATAAATCTCAAATATATAGAATCTATCACTTTAAGAAACTCAACACTCCTCACTTATCATGGCTAGCCCATAAGTCACCAGTTTATCCATTCTCATCTTCTCTTCATTTAATTGTCAGTGTTATTACACTGACAAGTGTTATTACATTTATAAAATATCAATTTTATACCCCATGTATTCACTTATTTGCTTACTAGTTTTATTATACTTTAGTCTACAATACACCAAAGCATATAAGTTATACGATTATAAAAGTAATTGAATAGACTTTTGTTTTAATAAATTTCATCTTTATTTGTAATAGGTTGTATTGAGAAAGGTACCGTGTACTTTAAAAGTGAGTAGAATTGAAGAGGATTTGTGATCCACTACTTGAATTGACTATTTCTCTTTCGGTCAAAGAATGTGAGTATTAGTTTTTATAAAATACGATTTTTGTAATTAATCATTAGCTTTTGTTAATTCATATGTTGTTTGTATTTGATTCTTTGCTTCCCTCACTGCATCGCAGAATCATCGGATTGGATTTCTTTGGTAAGATTTTACAGTTCGTTTAATATTAATTACTTATTACCAATTTTTATATGGCTTTTTGGTTTATTACTAATTACCAATTTTATATTAATAATGAGCGATTTGAATATTTAATATTTCCAATGTCTTCCAAAATGGTAATAATATTTTGTTATCGGTATAATAATAATTATCATTATTTAAATATGTTTTATTATTAAAAATAGATTAATTTTCATGTTGGTCATGTTATATAATTTAACTATTTTAAATGTCCTATTATTGTTGTTATTTGTTACTAAAATTTTGAACTCTTTTATGTGTTTTGCAGAGAAAATGCCTAGAAGACGATTACGAGGTTTAAATATTAGCAATTATACTGAAAATTCAGCAGACGTAAATAGTGGGCAGGATACAGTTGTTGGATCTTCTACTCTGCCGGACATAGATGACGAGCATGGAGAATTCCAAAGTAATGTTAAGTTTATTTTACATGCATGTTGAATTTTATTATTGATTCATTTTTCAATTTTAATATAATAATATATCATTTTTCAGCTGAGGGTGGTGGGACGCGCAGAGCTCGGGGACGTACGTTGCTTACAGATTTATATGACTTGGAGCCTACCCAGCGTGTTATAGTAAGGAGAAACGATCATGGCCAGCCTATCGGATCTGAAGCTCGATTGTTGGCAGGCTATTTGGGCATTATAGCACGAAATTCGAATATGTTGCCCATTAACTATGAATCATGGCATCACATGCCTGATGCCAACAAAAATCAGGCTCTCGAAAATATTAAGGTAATAGAAGGTGAATGTAATTTATAATACTTTCATTTAACCTTCATTTATATTAACTTTTTTAAAAAAAAATTTCAGTGGTAGATTTGATTTAGAGGTCTCAGATGACTATATTAAGAAAGACGTTGGGCAAAAAATGGAGAGACAATAAAAGCACCTAAAAAAACAATATTTTAAAAAGACATCAGCCTCGACGAAAAATCTGCGAAATGTCATACGGGAATGTTGAGGTACCAATGGGAAGATCAAGTTAGATTCTGGAATTCAAAGAAAGGAGAGGTATTGCGACTTTCAAAGTCTTAGAAATTTTTCGGTTTATCGTATTTACTATATAATTAATTCAAATCCCATTATGTAGGACCGTGTGGCGAGTTGGAACAAGCGTGACGAAACAACATTTCACGCACACGGCAGTTCCAGAAGTTTTGCTCGTGTGGTGAAAGGTTTGAGGTATTATAATTTATTACTTCTTTCAAATATTAATGATTTATACTATTAACTTATATTTTTTCTCGCTATAATGTAGGAAGTTTAGTCAGTCAAAAAGTTGGACGGCTTCAACTTTTTGACATTACGCTTATAGGAAGAAGGATGGATCTCCGATGACATCCGAAATTGCAGAGAAATTTTGGTATATTTATTTAATAAATGCTTATTTTTATAAATATTTATAATGCTTAATTATAATGGTTTAATTCATCGTTTGTAGTTTTAAATTTCTAATTTTAACTTATGTTCCATTCATTTTTATTATATATTTCGTTTCTAACTCTTTTATTGATTTATTAGGATAAACTAAAGGAGAAGAAGGCGGAGTATGAAGCGGTTGCTTTTTGGCGGCGATTCTGTTAATCTCGACGAGGTTGATAACATGATTATTATGCGATGTTTTGGGTCCCGAAAAGGTACTGATCGCTTCGATTGATAGTTTTGTTAATCTTGAGTATATTTATAACGTAATTATCACTAATGTTTTGGGTCTTACAAGGTATGGTCGGGTTCGATGTCAAGGATCGGGTGTTACTCCGACCCAATATTTTGATCCGCTCCGGCAATACATGCCTTCCGGAGTCAATCTCGTCTTGAAGTTCGAGACCGAAAGAACAGATATCCACGATGGAAGCGAGCACGGTGAGCAAATTTCTCGGCTTAGAGCGGAGGCGTGCCGAGAGAGGCGGAGCATGTTGCTCAACTTAGAGCGGAAGGCAAGCGTGAGGAGGCAGCGAGCAGAAAGTATGAAGAACTCCACTACAAATTTGCGAGTTATGATGAATATGTTCAAGCAACTTGCAGAGGCCGCCATCTTAGACATTTCTTTTCTTATTGTAAGATTTTTTTAACATTATTCTGATTAAACATTATTCTAAGAATTGTTTGAATTATGATTCATTTTTAATCAATTATCATCTTTTATTAAATTTGAAGTATTTGTTTAGATTTAATGCTTTTATTGAGAATTAAATGTTTTATTTCTTTGCATTGGTTGGAATTATATGCAATTGTTGCCGTTATTGGTGGTTTTTCTGCGCAGGAGGGTAGGATATTGGGAAAAACTACACGGCAAAAATCTGTGCAAATTAGTGGCGTTTTTTTAAAAAGCGCGCTTAAAAGCTCCTTACATTGCGGCGCGTTTTTTTAAAAGCGCCGCTAAAAGCTCCCTACATTGCGGCGTTTCAAAAAAGCGCCGCTAAAAGCCCCACTGTTGCGGCGTTTTTCAAAAGCGCGCTAAAAGCTCCCTACCTATAGCGGCGTTTTTAAAAAGCGCGCTAAAAGCCCTACCTATAGCGGCGTTTTTCTAAAAGCGCCGCTAAAGCCCCTACCTATAGCGGCGTTTTTCTAAAAAGCGCCGCTAAAAGCTCCCTACCTATAGCGGCGTTTTTATACAAAGCGCCGCTAAAAGCCCCTACCTATAGCGGCGTTTTTGTAAAAAGCGCTAAAAGCCCCTACCTATAGCGGCGTTTTTTTAGAAAGCGCCGCTAAAGCCCCTACCTATAGCGGCGTTTTGCCGCAAAAACGCCACTAATTTTGCGGCGGTTTCACGTAGCGGCGTTTTTATGGCGCTTTTAAAAGCGCCGCGAGTACTATTAGTGGCGCTTAAAAACGCCGCTAAAGGCCCAAAAAAACGCCGCTAAAAGTCTGTTTTGGTGTAGTGAACCTTTTAGAAATTCCTTTGAAAACCACCAAATTAATCTCATCTTTCTCTTCGTCTAGCACAACGAAACCCCGATCATGTCAATTGTTAGATAGCAGCTTCAAATTCCTGTAGGGTTTCGATTTCTTCCCACCAAAGAAGAAATCCTTTGTGATTACCTTAAACCAACCATCAAGGGCGATCCCATACCTTCTGGTGTGATGATGGCGTGAGATATTTATGGTGTAAATCGCGAACCTTAGAATATTTTCGACCAAGATTCGGCAGACTCTTTCTTGGTTATCACGAAGTTGAAGAAAAAGATTAAATCAAGAATCGAAAGAACCGCTGGAGATGGATGTTGGCTCGGACGATATATCAAAGACGTGAAGAACAAGGACGGCGAAGTCATAGGGTATGATATATACTTCACGTACACCAGCAAGAAATCAAATGGTCAATGGATTATGCATGAGTTCTCTCTGAAAGACCAAGAAGCTGCTGGTTTGAGTGATTTCGTTATCTGTGAGATTAAGAATAAGGATGCTGCTGTTGTGAGCCCGGATTACGAAGAAAACAAGAAGAACAAGAAACGTGAGTCGATGGAGGTACCGTCGGATTCAACAAATGATTTTGCTATCGTGCCCGTGGGGAATTATATAGCTCCAGAAGCACTGTCACCACCCTTCACTGCATGTTTAAACCAACATGCAAACCCTTGGACGTTGGCAAGTGTTGGTGGCAATCTTGGAGTGCCTGATTATAATTCTCACCATCTGGTACCTGCCTAACCCTTGCTATATATTCATAAGCTTGTTCATGCATGCTAATTTGTATATATATACATCTAGTTTATACGTATATATTTTATTCTCAAAACTAACATTTGGTGTTGATTTGTATATTTAGGAAGAAGCTAGTGAGGATGGCAACGCCAATCTTTTCTTCACATTGCAAGAACTGGGCAACATTTTGAACTCCGATCAGAGTTGAAGTAAATGCCTCATGTAACTCTACATATGAATTTTAGTGATGAATTTTTTCCCGTGGTTTTTTCCCTTCTTAATTTGGAAGGGTTTTTCCAAGTAAATTTGGTGTCTCTTTGCATGCCTTTATTTATTTTAATATGTTAATAAATTAAAGTAAAAATAGGAAATAAATCAAGTAATAAAAAAAAAAAACTGTGAATTATTGGTTAAATTAAATCGAATAAAGAGACTAAAGGACCTGTCTTCAAATTATCCCTAGAAAATTACACTCTTTCCTAATATATATAATTTGTATGGAAATGATAAAGGGTCCAAAAACTCCAAAGAATCAGTGTTGCATCATCGATAGAGCTGGGATTCAGATATAGCTTAAGCATAACTGTTTTTCGTGTAAGACTAGCAATTAGAATTCATAAAACCAGACCGTTTCTAACGTTCTAATTATATGATGCCATGGCAGATTGTACAGCAAAGCCGGAAGACGGAATATCCGCAGCAAAGCTTTCCGGCTTAACAGTTTTGCTTCTTCCTATCACTTGTTATAATTTTAATATTCAGTGGTTGTTTGATTAAATTTATATGATAAAATCAAGATGTAAAATCACATTTCTTCAATCAAACATCTCAATATTACATAGTCAAATGAATCAAACATAGTAATATTAGATTCCCGTAGTCTTGCATTAAATCTAGTTAACATTTTTCTATAATTTTTTCTCTAATTCATCATGTCTAGATCTATTCATGAGTCAGGTTATCTGTCCATGTTTGAAGGCCTTCTCAAAATTTGAGAAGATTTGAGTAAAAATATTAGACCCGAAAAATAGATTTGGACAAAAAAAGACCCGTTTAAAATATGAGTCGGGCTCAGATTTAAACATTCAATGCCTAGACTGATCCAACTCGTCCCATTTTAAAGTCGGTAATGATTTATATTATATAATTTATAACATATAAAATTTAAATCCATAGCAATATACAATACTACTATAATGTAAACATTAAAAAAACTAAGATAATTATATATAAAATTATATTATAATAAATAATATATATAATTATTAATTATTAGATTAAAATAAATATAAATTTGTTTTTTTTAGTTGTAGGGTGTTAAGGTGAAAAGGTTCCGTTGAATTTCGCACGTGCTCTTCTCAGTTTCTCCACGTCACACAGTTGCACGGAGTTTTCACATGCCTTCAAGGTAACACTAACAAACAAAAGAAAACCCCTTTCTCAGATTCTAGGGTTTTAGGATTTGATTCGGGTTCTCAAATATTTCAACCATCATCCTTTCTTCTTTTTTCCTGTTTTTGGATTTTGGGGTGCAGAATTTTGTTGGAAAAATGAGCACTGCTACTTTCAATTCAATTTGTTTCAATCAAGGTTATTTGCGGAAGGTACGTTTGTTTAAAGCTTTCTGTTTGTTTCCCTAGAAAATGTTGGGGGAAAACACACACACGCACAGAATCGAAGTTCATTAGTTTCAAGATATCTTCTTTTTTTTCTTTTTCTTTTACCCCAAAATCTAACTTTGGGTGTTCAAAATTTTAGGGAGAAGTGAAGATTTCAAAAGTGAAGAATAGAGGCCAAAGAGTAAAGTTTTATGTAGGAGGAGCCTCAGTATTATCAACAAAATGCATGCAATCTTCAGAAAAGAACAAAAAGGAAGTCCGCATTGGTCTCCTTGGTGCTAGTGGTTATACTGGAGCTGAGGTTTGAGTTTATATACAATGTGTTGTTTAGTTGTATGTTGATTGTTAAGTGTTACAATTAAGTTGATTCTAGCTAAGTTAGTTGTATGTTAATTCTAGTTTATTTTCTCACAGATTGTTCGGCTCCTAGCTAACCATCCATACTTTGGTATTACATTGATGACTGCTGATAGAAAAGCTGGCCAATCTATGGGTTCAGTGTTTCCTCATTTGATAACACAAGTAAGCAAACACTCTTTCTTTGTTCCGAAACTAAAAATTCGATTTGGGGCATGAATGAATTTTACTACCATATAATAATTGATTGTGAATGCTGAAGTATGTCATTGTTGTGTTTTCTTTAGGGTAATTGTTGAGTGCATTGGTTTTTCGCAGGATCTGCCGACCATGGTTTCGGTTAAGGATGCAGACTTTTCCAGTGTGGATGCTGTGTTCTGTTGTTTGCCTCATGGAACTACACAGGTGCTCTGTAATTTCATTACCTGACAGCTTTTCTTCTTTGCAATTAATGTAGTAGGTTCATTATTTATCAATTATCATGACAAAATTTGTTTATTTTGATATCTTTTAGGAAATCATCAAAGGCCTCCCTCGCCATTTGAAGATTGTTGATCTATCTGCAGTATGCTTTTTCAATTAACTTATGTTTCTGTTCTTCTAAAGATCTGTTTATATGTCTGGTGCAAAGTTTGCTGATTATGTAATGTTAATGAAATGATTTTCAGGACTTTCGGCTAAGAGATATCGCTGAGTATGAGGAATGGTATGGTCAACCACATAGCGCTTTAGAATTGCAGGTTCTTCTTTTTATCGTTATATATAAATATGAGATAAATTCTTTACTTATTACAGTCTACAGAAGTTACTGCACCTAATCCTTATATGTCACTGCAAGTTCCATTTGAAAGAATTCTCTTTAACCCCTGAGATTTCCTATAGTTACTCTTTTTGCAATTTTTCCTTTTTGGATGGTTTCCTTGTTTCTTTTCTAGGAAGGGGTGCCAAATGATATGGTCTTTTCCATTTCCATCCTTGAAAGTTTCTTCTGTTTTGCTTTTGCTATGTTGTTCTTTATGTTAACTAGTTAGTTTTCCCCATAATCCAGAAAGAAGCTGTATATGGCTTGACAGAGATTTCAAGAGAGGATGTAAAAAATGCACGCCTAGTTGCTAATCCTGGTTGTTATCCAACATCAATTCAGCTTCCGCTCGTTCCCTTGATAAAGGTTAATGTCCTTGTATTGTGTTTTAAGTTGTTTCATGTCACAGTTTATTGACTTGAGGAGACAATGTTTTCATTCTTCAATGATGTAGATGCTATATTAATGTTGCTTTTAATATCTCTACCATATTGAAAATCTTGTTGCATGATTGCTGTAGTGCCAATGCTATACCATTTGAATCTATCCTTATCGATTTGCAGTGTTTTACTTTTTTGCCTTTGACTTGCAGGCTAAACTCATTGAACACAGAAATATCATTATTGACTCAAAATCTGGTGTCAGTGGAGCTGGTTGGCTTTCTTCATTGGCTTCTACATATACATGCACATTTTATAAGCTTTTTCTCTATCTTGTCGCATTTCTTTATTTTTTTCTAATCTAGGTTACTTTTTCAGGACGTGGAGCCAAGGAAGCTAATTTATACTCTGAAATAGCTGAAGGCATATATTCTTATGGTGTTACAAAACATCGACATGGTGAGTATGTGGACTCAAATGCATTCTTGACTTTGGGGTGTTCATAGTTGTCTCTGTCTTGTAATAACGTAAACAGATCCTGGCCTCTCTGAAATTGTTGTACTTATTTTTGTTCTATTCTTTATACCCAATTTAGAACTGTTAATTCTACTTAATTATTTTATGTAACTATGATAGCTTTGGTAGTGGATTGTTTAGTTTTAATGCAACTATTGAGGCCTAAAGTTTATAATGTTGTTATCCTCTTCAATGAAACCTGAGGCTGTGATATTTGTTCTGTTTTGCACTGCAGTTCCCGAAATTGAACAAGGACTATCTGATGCTGCTCAGTCAAAAATAAACGTTAGTTTCACACCGCACCTAATGCCAATGGTGAGATGTCTATGCATACCTGTGTTAATAATCAGTGTGTTCCTTTTCCTTTCGAAAGAACTGAGAACGTGGGACTCTCTTTTCCTTAATTGTCATACCAGATCCGTGGAATGCAATCAACAATATACGTTGAAATGTCTCAAGGAGTTACAATTGAGGATTTATACCAGCAACTAAGAAAAAGTTACGAGGTACATCTTATCTAGCATGATTGGTTTTATACTTTGTGCATCTCATCTTATTTGAGATTTCTCAATGGCTGTAGTTTGCATGTGCCTAAGTACTTGTTTTACTTTTTCTTTTTTTTTCTCAGGATGAAGGATTTGTAAAACTGTTAGACAAGGGAGTTGTACCACGTACTCATAATGTTCGTGGTTCCAACTATTGTTTTATGAATGTCTTTCCTGATCGAATACCTGGAAGAGCAATAATCATATCAGTTGTATGTATTAAACGCACGATATTTCAATGTGCTCTCCTCTCATTGTTTTCTGAGCTCTTAAAAAAACCCGTTCTGCAGATCGATAATCTTGTGAAGGGAGCTTCGGGTCAAGCACTACAAAATCTTAATATAATGCTTGGTTATCCAGAAAATACAGGGCTTCTCTACCAGCCCTTGTTTCCATGACGCACTCTTCATCTTCTTCACCCTTCTAAAGTAAGTTCATTGCTTAAGTGTCCATATGTACATGTATATATTGTGACCATGTGACTATGCTAGAAAACTATATATACATATACATATACATATACATATACATATACATATATGTTAGGACTATGGTAGAGCTTTGTGCATCAACTTCATAGTTATTGCAGGTGGTAGAGAACTGGAACTGGAATTGCTAATTTTGAGAAGGCCTCCAATATGGTTAGAAAGTGACCAGCCAATGTTTTGTTGAGAAATGGGTAGAGTTAGATGCCTTTGTTGTGTTATGTATGGAAGGCCCTATTTACCATCTTTTTCTTATCTCAAATGGGAATCAATAATTATGTTTGAAATAATTAAAAAAAAAAACTTGATTGGCCAAAGCTTAAGATAATTTAATAATAATTTGTACTATCCCTTACAGCATTTACATGTGGGAACCATCAAAATACCATGTCCTCAAGATCACAAGGATTTTGAAATTTTGTGCATTTTTTTTTCTATGGTAGAAATGGAATGTGGCAGACCATTGAATTTGAAATGATGGCAAGGCTGTCGGAGAGAAAATTTTAATGCCTGCCTGCAATTTTCACTTTTATATTTTCTTTTGGATGTACAGAAAATGAAATTTAATAATAATAATAATAAATTTCTTTTAGTTCTAAGTGGTATGGGAGTTTAATGTTCTTTAAATACAAATTTGGGATAAAATTTTATGGTAAAAAATGAACAGTGGAGAGTTCTTAAATAAATTAAATAAAAGTTGATCGAGTCTTAACTCGATAGATATTGGTATTGTTATTAGTATAGGAAGACGTGAATTCGAGTGTGTTTATATCTTCTATTTAAAGTTTAAAGTTTAAAATGAATTATGGGTAGATTTAAAAAATAAATAAATAAAAATAGAATAAACAACAAAAAAAATTAAGGGAAAAGAAGAGAATCTAATTTTGAAGCATGGGACCCATGGAATTGGGTGAGAGTGGTCCAAATGTTTAAAGCACCGCCGTTCAAATGCGGCGAACCGATTCTTTTACCCACGTTTTGTACTCGACACTCCGATATATATATATATGGACTTCTTGTTTGGGAAATTATTACATCAAGGGATCAATCATTTCAGGTTAAATTCTTTGTTTGATCCCTTTATTATGTTCTATTTTGGATTTAGTTCTCACATCTTATTTTTTCATAATTTAGTTCTTTTACTTTTATAATATTATTAGTTTGTTCAAATAATTAACACCATTAATTATTTCAGCTAAAATAGTTATGTGGATTTTTTAATAAAAACACTTAATACATCAAGTTGACATTAAGTTTTGGTGTCAGAATACGTGATTTTAAGAAAAAAGTTTAGATCAACATTTTAATTGAAATAGTTAATATTTGGGTTAAACTAATGGTACTATAAAACTAAAGGAATTACTGCTGGGATCGACCCGATTAAGCAACAAGTAAAAAAAATAGCGGAATAAATTGAGAAATTGAACACACAAATTTAACGTGGAAAAATCCCTCCAAAGAGGATAAAAAACCACGGGCAAAGATAATTTTATTATAATGACAAAAGAACGAAGAGTAAAAAAGATGGAGATAAAAACTAAACCCCGAAAATCCGAAAACAAAGAACCCTCAAAATGTAAACACAAAATTCTCTAAATGTGTTATGAGTTCTAATCTCTAATGGGTGTATTTTTTAAGGTTGTAAAAGAGCCTATTTATAGGCTAAATTCATAGGTCAAATAATAATAAAATAATCTAAACTAATCAGTGTTTGATTGAAACAAATAAACTGAGTTTAACTAGAAGATTATTTCTCAAATTTGACTGAAATAGGAGTCATACTTAACAAATCTCCACCTTGACTCATATTTCCACAACGCCATCTTTGCCAAAGCTCGCCACGAGTCTATCTTGAACTATGTAGGGAATTAACTGAGTCGAATTTGTGCTTAGAAACTGGAAGACTTCTAGCCTTCGACTTGTACACTTTGTCAAACCAAAACTAACCTGAGTTTGATTTTCACGAACACAGTGCCCTAACTTTTCAAAACCTACATCCAAAAGAGAACCTCTCTTCAACGAAACGGTCATACCTTTTTCCCTCCTATGACCAAGTTGCCTCCGCTCCAAATGAGTTGACTTCAACTCCATAACAGACGAGGGACGTTCGATTTCACGATCCTTTGTAGAACCTTCCGAATATAAGGCGCCGGTTCTTTTACCTTTTAACAAAGCGAGAGCTCCACGAGATACTTTAATGTCGCTCGACTCGATGTTGATTCTGCATCCTTTCAAGTCTAAAATACTCAAGGAGATGAGATTCTTTCGTAAATCAGGTACATACCTGACATTTGAGAGTGTCTTAATCGTCCCGTCTTGTATCCTAATTTTAACAGTACCAATACCAATTACCTTACTAGATGAATCATTTCCCATGCGCACAACTCCACCTTCAACTGAACTGTATGTGGAGAACCATTCTCTATTGGGACACATGTGGAAAGAACATCCTGAATCTAGGATCTACTCAGACGTGAGCTTGGAGTTATCGCTCGTTGACACTAACAAAAAACCATCACTGCTTTCATCGGCCAAATTAGCACCAGTTACATCTTCCTCGTTACTCTCGGTAGCTCTTTTATTTCGCGATTTATAACAATCGCTTTGGCGTGACCTAACTTTTACAATAGCGACACCTTTTGTCTCGTTTCTTTGATGCTACCAAAGCGAAGCTTGCTTATCTACCTTGCTATCCAAACCAAACTCATTGTCGAGTTTGTCTCTACTCAACAAATGACCCTTCACATCTTGAACGAGAGTTTGTCTCTGTCATAAATCGTGGTCTCCCTGAAAGACTGTATGAAGGGGTAAAAAGCACAATAATAGCATAGCTTTGATCTTCATCATCAATATGAACCTCAACATTCTTTAAATCATTTTAAAAAGTAATGAATTGGTGATGTGATCTCTAAGAAGCTCAACCGTTCATGCAAAAGCGTAAATAGAGCGTTGTTTCAACACTAAAGCAGTTAGCCGAGAGACTTAGTCGCATAAAGAGTTTCTAACCTTTTCCACAAGGCGGATGAGGTTTTCTCCATCAATACCTCTGCAATCTTTGTATTCACGAGGCACTGTTGGATTGCGAGACAAGGCCTTTTCATCAAGCTCTTCCCATTCTGTTTGATTTAGATTCTCAGGCTTTTTCCTGGTAACAACCTTTTCAAGCCGGTTTGAACTAGAATTGCCATCATCCGAACTTGCCACATATTGAAATTTGTCTCACCATCGAATTTCTCAATTTTAAACCTTGTTGCTGCCGTATCTGAATGAGCTGATCTATGAAAATTGAACTAGCTCTAATACCACTTGTTGGGATCGACCCGATTAAGCAACAAGTAAAAAAAATAGCGGAATAAATTAAGAAATTGAACACACAAATTTAACGTGGAAAAATCCCACCAAAGAGGATAAAAAATCACGGGCAAAGATAATTTTATTATAATGGCAAAAGAACGAAGAGTACAAAAGATGGAGATAAAAACTAAACCTCGAAAACTCGAAAACAAAGAACCCTCAAAACATAAACACAAAATTCTCTAAATGTGTTATGAGTTCTAATCTCTAATGGGTGTATTCTGCAAGGTTGTAAAAGAGCCTATTTATAGGCTAAATTCATAGGTCAAATAATAATAAAATAATCTAAACTAATCAGTGTTTGATTGAAACAAATAAACAGAGTTTAACTAGAAGATTATTTCTCAAATTTGACTGAAATAGGAGTCATACTTAACAATTACATTATGAACAATTAAAGTACAAAAACTAAAACCCATGTGTTGGCTTGATGGCCAAGGTGTTTATCGCTCCAGGTGTAGCCTGAATTCGAGTCGCGCTAATCGCGTTACTATTAGGGTTTTACCCTCTTCTTGTAATTTACCAAAGAAAATACAAAAACTAAATCACAAATTTAAGTATAATCGAGAGACTAAAACCATAGCTTGACCATAAATTCAAACAATGTCTCATACTTTTTTTAAGGAAAAAAGTTATGAATGTGAAACTTTTTTTCCTAGCTATCATGAAAAGCTATAAGTAATTACTATGATGATCTCTTGCACGCTTATTTCAATGGAGTTGTTTTAATTATAATTATATCAATTTTTAATTAAAATTAATTATTGTAAGTATTAAATTAAATAATTGACTAATTAATAAAAATAAAATTTCCAGAAAACTCATGTAATTACTGAAACTCGAGTATAAGATTCCAACTTCATCCATTGGACACTTCATCAATGACTAAAACAATAAATAGTTAAGGGATTTTTAATAAAGACTACAATATTTTAAATTTTATCAAAATACAAGGACTAACAACAAAATTTGACCATATATACACCTTTAATGATTTGGGAATTTACTATTGAAGATAGGATTGAAATTAGTCAAATCATGAAAAGCCAATCTAATGTAGGTAAGATAAAGTATCTTTTTAATCTTCTTGCAAAGCATATTATAAGATTTTTGATTGAAAAATTGAAATTGGGCCACGCAAAAGAAAAAACCCAATGTTAGGAAGAAAAAATATTTTAAATAAATTAAATATATAATGTCTGTAATTTTTTAAAAGGAACAATTGTACCACTCAACCACTCTTTTAAAGTAGACAAAGACACCAAGACCCTTATTTCACTAAAACAACCTTAAAAAATGATAAATATATATATATATATATATATTTTCGTTATAGTATCTAATCTCATAAGTACAGCTGTTTTTTCAAAAAAAAAAAAGTATAGGCATGTGACTCGAGCAAAAAATATATGTCTGAGGCTTGGCTTGTTTAGAAAGCATGTTTTATTTTTTGTCTAAACCCTCCTACTTTTCGGATGAGCCTTTAGACTTGGATGGATGACCTAACCCATTATTAGGTCTAATTTGATTTAGTGTTGTTTATTGACGAGTATTTATTGGGAACAAAAGGGCTAAAATAAAAGTAAAAATTTTGATCCATGCACTTAATATGCTTCATGTTAAATCCGAGCTAGTATGTAACAATCAAGCTTATAGTTAAGCTAACCGATAGTTCGAGGATTGGATTAGAATAGTTGAAAGTTTAAGAAGTAATGAAAAATTGAGGTGAATAAGGTAGGGATGTGGAATAGGGTTAATAATAGATGGTGTAAGGATGGGGACAAAAAGATACCCTGACGAAGAGAAGTCACAAAAACGCCATGAAAGTATGAAACAATGGGACTTGTCATCACGTGAAAGATGCTTTTTGATAAGGACTTTAAGTGTCTTGTTCGAAAAACCCTGTTAAAGAAGGTATCTTTTTGTTCTTTGGATTCAATTGTTCTTTTTTTCTCCGGTTGAGAGGATGTTAATTGATGATGAAAGAAGCAGAAATGATGGGCTCTCATTCACTGAATCTTGTGGAAATTTTTACAAAAAACACAACCTCAACATCACCATTAATACAAGCAATAACTTTAACATTTTTTAAATCCGTGGTGGTGGTAGTGGTAATAGACGAAGCAGATATCTGTACCATAAAATATGAAAAAAATACATAATTTTCTCTTGTTTGCGTTTTTTTTGATAGATATTTATTTTCAACATATTGTGTTTAATATTTAATTTTATCGTCACCGTTAATTTTACGTTAATCACAAATAAATGCACTGTACATCCTGAATTTGAAATAATGTAGAATGAGTTGGGGATAAAAAGAAAAAGGTAATAGAAGAATAGCACGTGGCTGCATAAAAAGCCAAGTCAAATATATTCCTTTTTCACGAATATAATATGAAAGTGTTGGGACTAAATTTTCAGACATACAGCTTTACAGATACCATTTTTCTTTCCCTTGGATTCTTCGTTCAAATAGAGTATCCTAATAATAAATCTAGAATATATGATCCTCTTTCTCTCTCTTATTCTTCTTACAAATATTAACATAATAATTAAAGGTTAAACTGTGTAATAAGTCCCTGCCCTCTCCATAAACTTAGAATTTAGTCCCATTATTTAATCTCTTTTTTTTTCTTTCTAATTTCAAAATTCAAGTCCAAGTACTGTTAATACAATTATTCTATTTTGTTAAATTCAAGTTCATTACGATGTTATCTTTTTTTTAATTTCAAATGTTACACCAACAAATTTAACAGTATTGAAAGTTGGATTTGAATTTCGAAATCTGAAAAAATAACTGGACTAAATTCCTAAGAATGAAATGTGGAAGAGAAAACAAACTTTCTTAAAAATAGATTATTACACACATGAAAAAAATTATAAAAAAAAATATATGTTCATTAAAAGTTTATGTAAGAAGTAAATAAAATTTAGGTTTAAATGGTAAAGTCGAAGGTTTAGAATCATTATATTTCATCATGTATAGAATTTTATTGATTTTATATAAAAAAAAATTAAAAGGACAATATAATTTATTCTGTGTAAATAATAATTTTTTAATTATTTCTCGAATTAGCTAATATTTACTCATATAGTGAAACATAATTAATTATATACAAAAATTGAATAAAATTTCAAAAATAAATATATTTAATTATTACTTGAATAAAAATTCAATAAAATTCAACAAAATAAAACCCCACAAATTTCAATAGAAGTTTCTCTATCTTTTCATATTTTTTTTTTCAACTATAATCTAAATTTTATTTTCTATACTTTGGCACTATTTAAAAAAATAAAATTCCAAGAGTTAATTATGAAACTTTGCTTATACAATTTAAACATGCAACATGACTTCCACTCACCCTACATAAAATTAAGGGTTTTTTATTAAATAAAATATTAAAATCACTCAAAACATTGGATTTTTCCCTCTCAAAGTTGCAATTAATTTAGGAGAAATTTTTATTTTTTTCTCATTCAATGGTTTTATAGTGAGAATAATTTTAATAAAATTTATTAGTTATTTTAACTCGTATGGAACAATAATTAAAGATTTTATCATAGATTTGTTTAGCATAGATTTAAATCGCTCTTAATATTATATATAAAAGACTATAATTAATTAATTAATTAATTTTCGAAAATAAAGGTGATAAAATTAAAAGAAGACAATATTGGTAACATAAAAAAAAACAAGACATAAATAGATTCTTTGGTTACAACAACTTACAAGCATCCGACAGAACGAATGATTATATATTTTCACTGTTTTGAGAAATAATAATTGAAAAAAATACAAAAAAATTTCTATAAACTTTATTTGATTATTATATATTTGAAATATGGGTGTAAGAAAACAAATTTGATTTGAAAGATTAAAAAAAATTATTTTTAGAAAATTTTTAAAGAACAATTATTTAAGAAAAGAACATAAATATTTATCTAATAATTATTTCGGTTTTAATTTTCACTATTACAGACATTCTTTATAACAATATTTTATTATAACGGGCAAGTTAGTTGTAATTTAATTTTACCATTACTTTTTACTTATAGCAATAATAGTCATAAAGTATGAAGAACAATTTTTACTAAATTAGTTCTTTATAATAATATCTTGTCTTAAATTTTAGTAAAATTAATTTGATAGTCATGTAATAAAAAGATCTGATGCTGTAATAAACTTAAAATTAACAAAAGAATTTTAACAATGTTCAGAATTTGACTTGAATTTTGAAAATTTAAAAAAGTAAAGCAACTAAATTCTAGATATATGAAAAGTACAAAGAATTAAAAGCATATTTTTATATTTTGTAAATGGATAATTGTTAGTAAAAGATAAATACTTGAATAATTTTAAGTTTATAACTTTAATCAACTTTAATATAATATTTTAAATTAAATCAAAATGACAAAGTTGTTGAAAATTAGGTTTAAAAAAGTCAAAATTAAAAACCAATGAAATCCATCCAATCTCCAAATTTATAATCATAAAAATTTAACATTACTTTATCTTTTGACCTAAATCAAGGCAATGGTTATATATATATATATAACAATATGTGATTATATCTGTTATTTTTTTATATAATACTTAGAATTACTTATAGTCTCTCTTCAATCCATAAATAAGAAGATAATGTACTTTAGCGCACTCGAACTTACGTATTCCTGTATTGACAACAATAACTAAACCAATTGAACTGAGATTTAATCGGTATGAAAGAACTACATCTTTATATTGATTATAGATATATATATATATATATAAGGATCCAACAAAATCATAAACATAGGAGAATAATTAAATGTAATTAACTAATAATTAAAACAATAAATAAATAAAGAGATTCTTAATTCTATGGAAGAGAATGGAATCTAAAAGGCTGTAAAAGCTTGTCCTTTTAGGTAGAGAAATTTGTTTTTAAAAAAGGACTAAAAGTAGCATCTTGCTTGGCTTGGGTTGATGCAATGTTTATTCTCAACTCTAACTCATATCTAAGACAATATCGACATTTGGGTCCCAATCATCTCTAAGATTCCTTATCTCTAGGTTTCCCAACACATCCCCTTCTTCTTTTTTTTTTTTTTTTTTTAATTTAATGTTGTACTTTTCTTCAAAGGGAAGTGTTCAAACACCCTCCAATTACGGGGAATACATTAATCTTTGTGTTTTTAAACTCTTTTATTTAATAAAAATACTTTTTAGGAATGAAAGATATTACACGCTTAAACGTGTTTGGATCTATATCTTTTAAAATATTCCAACAATAATGATACGAACTAAGTTAAAACTTATAGTTAATTATCAACAATCTCTTGACTCGGTGATAAAAGCATTATGTTATAGGTATGAGAATTTATACTGAATCACAATCAACCTTTTTTAGCTTCTTCAACTATACAAGGTAATCGTAGTTAATTAATAAATAATAAATATGGGTGTTAGAAAGTAATGATTTATATTAGAAAAATTATACCAAAAAAGATGTTGAAAATTGGAACTTGACCAATTCTACTAG
This sequence comes from Gossypium sturtianum, assembly GCA_025698515.1. NCBI lineage: Eukaryota > Viridiplantae > Streptophyta > Magnoliopsida > Malvales > Malvaceae > Gossypium > Gossypium sturtianum. The sequence goes on from CM046947.1 coordinate 3,834,847, forward strand.
AAATTAATATTTATGTAACAAGTCATGGATGCCTTATAAACCCTAGGATTTAAAAGAAAAAAAGATTAGATTCTCATTCAAACATCTCTTTTTGAAGTAATCATAATCCTAGTTGAATTTGTTTATATATTATAGATTACAGCAATTTCTTCTTTTCATATTGGTGGGGAAAAAGTTATTTATTCCAAAAAGCATAGGGTACTAGATCTACTAAATTAAAATGTGACATGGTTACATCTTACACTATAATACAAAAATATATATAACAAAAACATTTACATATGTAAAACTTAAAAACACAATTACAATATAAAAGATAGTAAAACTATATCAACATTTCTTAAACTTTATACAAAATTTATATATGATGAGTCTCGAATCAGAAACAATATTAAAAAAAATAAGAATAATTACATAGAAAATGGTTTTTTTTTTCCTTTGTTTTTTGTTGTGGAAACAATTAGTTGTTATAATAAACGTCGATAATGACGGTAGAATGATCGCAAAGCAATAAGAAAATAAAAATAAGAATATACAGATTTTATGTGGAAACCCTTTCGAGAAAAAGTTACGAGCAGAGGAGAAGAAATTCATTAATATTGAAAAACAAATAATACAAGAGGAGTTTTGACTACATCTATTTAAGGGTTGAAAAATCCTATTCTAATCAAAGTCAAATAGTAGAAGTGTAGTTCTATACGGACTCAACTTGTGCGGTATGGTTCGTACAGCGGGGGCTCTACGGCCATCAGGCTCTCGCCTCCACATATCCTCTTATTTTGCCATTGTATTTATTTTTTCAACAAATGACAGGATTCGAGTCACATAATCTCTAACACTGATTTATTCTAAGAAAGGTGTAGGCAACCATAAACATAAATAAAAAAAATAAAAAATTCTAATCCACCAAATAAAACTAACAGACTAAATGGGGGATTCCCCAGTTTGAAACATGAGAAAAAAACAAAAAGGGAATGTGAAGTTGAACAATGGTAAATAGCCTTTTAATTAAAATTAAATAATAATGGTGAAAAACAAAGAAGTAAATTAAAATGGTAGGAGTAAGGTTTCAATTTCCACATTGGCTGCCTTTTGTTCATCACACAAACCAAAATGATTCTTTCAATTATTTTTTTTGAGTATTTGACCAATCTCTTCTCTCATCAAAAGTTGTGATTTTTCTCTTTTAACATAATTTATTTGCTACACTTTTTAATCTTTCCTTGTGCTTAAAGTCAATCTGACCAAGTCAACATCTTAATGCTATAAGATTTTGTTTAAAATAAGGTGAGCTTTTAAAAAGAAAAAGAAAATGGGGGATATTGATTTGATGCAGAGAAATTTGTAAATATTTTCTTTTAATAAAAATAAATAAAGTTATAATACATTTATACTTACGTCTCGTTTAATGGATTTCAACTATATCTTAAACGAGGTGTAAGTATAAATGTATCATCATTTAAATTAATTATTAATTTTTTTGTGGTTGGTTTATTCATGCGAGAAATTATTTTATGAATCATTTTCACCACATCATTCATGATTTCTTTCTAATTATTTAATGACATTTCAATAAAATTTTTTCATGTTATTAACACTTAATTTTTGTAATTTTTTTATCTTGAACCTGGAACCCTAATTCTTAAATTGAGAACACCAAACTCTAAATCCTAAACCTTGAATTTAGGGTTCAGGGTTCGGTGTTTGAAGTTTAAGATTTAATATTCAGGGTTTGAGGTTCGAGATTCTAATTTCAAGGTTTGGAATAAAAAATATCAAAATTATGTGTCAATGACATAAAAAAAATACTGAAATGTTAATAAATAATTGGAAAGGGGCATGAATAATGTGCTGGGAAGGGTCTATAAAATAATTTCTCACTTAATAGGGTGTTTTTTTCTTTGAACCTTTTGTTTCTTCAAGTGCAATAAATTTAGGAGACAAAATGCTCACCGAAGACAATCACAAACATATTGAAGGATTCATCGGCTCCGAACAGATAAAACTTCATAAATTTCTCTTGAAAGAGTTAAAAACCCTCAACAAATACATATAAATTATAATCAAACTAAATGAATTTACAAATTTTAATAACTAAAACCAAATTCATATAAAACATAAATAAATTTTAAAAAATAAAAAAAATATTTAATTTTAAACTAAAATAAATCTATACAATATCCAAAATTTAAAAATCAAAATCAAAATTCCATATTTATTATTGTTGAATGGAATCATTTAGTAGAAAAGGGAATGCTATTTTCGTGTATCAAAATTCCATATTTATTATTGTTAAATCCTATTTGAATAGACTTTTTGTCTTTATTCAATGAGAAAGATGTTTGAAAAATGAGATGGATGAGATTTTTTGTTATTGCTTCACTTGATTGATTGTATAAAATATATAATTTTTAACTATAAAATATAATTAATGATAAATAAAACTCAAATTTAATTATTATTTTTTAATATGGTATTTATATTTGAAAAATTATAACTTAATTTTTTAATGTTTAATTCGAATTTTAAGATTGATTTGAAAGAAATTCATAATTAACTATTAATCTTAATAATTAACTTTAGTCGAATCAACCATAAAACTAAAAAAACCACAACCATCGGACTGAATTTAAAAAATTAAACAAAAATCACAATTAAAACTAAATTTATTCTATTAACAAATCAAAAAAAAATTAATATAATAATATTAATAATTAACTTTCAATCCATCAAAACTCTAAAATTTGAATTAAATATTAAAAATTTAACATCGATAAATATATAATTTTTGTCAAAAAAAAATACATGTACCATATTGAAATAATGTCAAACTCAAAGTACTAAAATAGGTATTAAATGAGAAAATAAGAATAGAATCGACCGTTTTGACTTTTGAGAGAGGTGAGCTAAAAAGGGTGAGTGAACTCGAGCAAAAGGGCGAGTCATAGATGAAATACGCGACGAGCCGAATGTGACTTCTTATAACCCAAATTTACCCATCTAATTTTCCCACTCACCATGAAAACAAAAAAAATTATACTTTTTCTTTAATTTTCTCGGTTTCCAAACAAACAATAAAATTTACTTTCTCTCTCACTCAACACTTACATTATTTATAAATAAATAAACAAATCTCTTTGCCTTTCATCTCTCTATATATTTCATTTTAAGATCTCACCGTTTGCCTTCCTCCTCATTTCACCTTCCATTTTTATCATCTTCAACAGAAAAAAGAAAAGAAAAAAACAAAGGAAGGAAAAGGGGAAGGATTTGAGAGAAAAAGAGAAGGATCGAAAATGGGTTTGGTTCCACCAGAACTAAGCTTGGATTTTAGGCCAAATTTCGTACCAAAAACGATCACTAATTTTCTCAGGGAGGTTTCACTGATCGGAAATGTTTCCGATAAGGTCTCGAAACTCGATGCATTTGTGAAAGGGTTGGAAGAAGAAATGAAAAAGATCGATGCTTTTAAACGTGAACTTCCTCTCTGCATGCTCCTTTTGAATGATGGTTTGTTTTCTACAATCTAATTCACATCACCTTTTTGTTTCCTGGGAAAAAAATACCCAGGGTTTGATTTCGATTCTTTTAGTCTTCAGCTTGGGTTTATTTGGTTAGAATAGCTCGTGGTTTAACTTGGGTTTTGGTTAATTTAATGCAAATTTATTATTATTATTTTTTTTGTTGTGTGTTTGATTGCAGCGATTTTAGTATTGAAAGAGGAATCAACGCAATGCATGGCAAGAAATGTTGAACCTGTTTTGGAAGAATTTATTCCATTGAAGAACAAGGAAGAAGATAATCACAGTGAAGAAGATGGTTCCTTAATCACCACCAAAAAGGAAGAAGATTGTAACAACGACGGCAATAATAATAAGGACAAGAAAAATTGGATGAGTTCAGTTCAGCTTTGGAACATTGATGATGATTATTGCTCCTCTGATCACAAATTAGATACTAAGGTAACCTTAAAGAAAAATGAAGACACTGCATTTAAGCTAATGAAATGAGTTTTTGCTAAATTTGAACTGTTATTTGTTGGTGTTTCAACAGAGAAATGATGAAGATCCATGTAAAAGCAGGGGAGGAGGAGGGAGAGGGTTTATGCCATTTAAGGCAAATTTGGGTTTTGCAGTGAGGAAAGAAGAGAAACAGGAGATACCGGTTCATGGACTAACGCTTTCAACACCCGGAATCAAGAATCTGAAGGAGGAATCCAGTTCTACAGGGTCAAGGAGCAGTTGTAGCAGAGCGGTTCCTTTTTCTGCCACCAATGCTCGGTCGAGTTTTCGGTCTGCACCACCGGTGGGGCTGTCGAATCACCTTCAGCAACATCAGCAGCAGCAGACTGGTAGGAAGCAAAGGAGGTGCTGGTCGCCTGAGTTGCATCGCCGGTTCGTGAATGCTTTGCAGCAGTTAGGAGGCTCCCAAGGTGAGGAACAAATGGCGACTTAGACATGTACTTAGCTGGTTTCGAATTTGCTTTTGCTGTTATTGGATTGTTTATTATCCTGCTAGATTAGAATTAAGAAGTTTGGTCAATGGGAAGACTGGATTTGCACTTGATCTGATGGAAAATATAGATTAGAGTCCAACAAATGTTTTTCAATATGTGTAAGAATTATACATGTATAACTAGTTTTGTTCGAGACCATAGATGATAATATATTCGAAACTGGGATTCCATAGATCTGTTGGGAATTGAGATCATAGGATTGTATTGTTATGTGACAATTCATTCATTGATCCTTTTAGTTTAAAGTTTCTGAGTCAAAATTCTTTGAAATTTTTTTGCAGTGGCCACTCCAAAGCAGATTAGGGACCTTATGCAAGTAGATGGCTTAACCAATGATGAAGTTAAGAGTCATTTGCAGGTGAGGGTTCTTTCTTGTTATTAATGGTTTTCTTTTCAAGTTTTGATATCGAGTATTGATGTAAGAACTTCCCTGATTTCCAGAAATACCGACTACACACACGAAGACTTCCAGCTACTACAACAACAACAACCCCTGCAAATCAATCAGGCCTTGTTTTGGGTGGTGGTCATGCATGGATGTGTCAAGATCAGTTTGGAGAATCCTCGAAAGGGAGCAGTTCGCAGTCGGGTTCCCCTCAAGGTCCTCTCCAGTTAGCCACAAACACCGGAGGGACCTCCACTACAGGGTGTGAGAGCATGGAAGATGATGAAGATGCAAAATCCGAGTGCTATAGTTGGAAAAGCCATGTTGAGAAACCCAGTAAAAAGAATTGGAAAAGCCATGTTCAGAAACCCAGTAAAAACAATGTATAGAGTTTACCCACCATGAATTTTGCAGATAAAAAAGAAAGAAAGTATACATGGGAGGAATTCATTTATCTTATACAACCACTGTATTTATACATATAAAAGGAGAAGGATCTTGAGAATTGAGAGAGACATGTAAAATTTTTGCAGGATTTAGCTTTCCTTGGATATCGAATTCATGTATTTGTTTTATTGCACAACTAGTAAAAGAATTCCTGTTATCATCAATTTGGACACTTTGGCTGGAGAAATTTTCAATTCTGAATTGAAGGACTGCAATTATTGTTTATAGTGGTATTCTGGCAATTAGTTAGAAGATGAAGGGCATGTTGATGGTAACCAAGATGAGAACAAACATTTGTCAACATTAAAGAAATAGATTTTGATGAGTGACGGTGCTTTGGGTGTATTAGGAAGAAGACAGCAGAAGATCCAGACTAATCTTAGAATAAAGAGGGTGTCTTTTATGTATGCACAATCTCAATTATTCTCTCATGCACTTTTCTTTTTTGGTCTTCGGCCCTCGGCTATTCCAAAGTCTTTATTCATAAGATTTGAACTCGAAACGACAAAGTCAAATTATTTTAAAACACCAGAGATTTTATCCTTTTCAACCTAACCCAGGTCATATCCCACTAAAACCCATCCATTGTAATGTTCATAATTCATATGGGAGCATGACAAAACAGTCACTCTCACAACCATAATAATGGAAGGGAATCTTGTACAAGACAAGTTATAATTAAGGAGCCTACTAGATTGGTTTGGTGAATGAAATGAGTAAAAATGATGGAACCTCTCCTGCATTTCCTTTCCAAAACAGGTCATTGCTGATTAAATTTTATTTTATATTTAAATCCAATGTTGTGAATCAATATAACATTAATTTAATTAAGGAAATTTATAAAAAAAAATTATTCTTTTTTAAAAAATAATAATAAATATTATTTGTCATTTTATATGAAAACAAAAAAATAATTTAAACCCAGAATAAATCTCTAAGATTAAGATGGGATCATGTGCCAAAGTATAATCATCAAAGTAAATGATGAAAAGAGGGACACAATGAATGTTGATCCAGCTAGCATTTGTTTATTGTTCATGAATCACATAGTATGTTTGGTTTGTACTTGTGTTGTAAACCATCAATGCTAAGACTATTTGCCTTTGCATATGGTCAAGACAAACAATATTGAGATTAATGATTGATGAAACCCATTTTTTTTTTTCAAATGATAGAGTTGAATTGGATGACCGATAAGCAAAATTCGCATGCCTATGATTCATAACTTGTTGGCTGGCTGGCTGTCAATCACTAAATACCCAAAATGGTATTAGTGACTATTGATAAACTTTTGAAACGTCATCTTTTAAATAAGTAATTTAAATTTTAAACAGTTGGCATGAGGAGAGTCCAAAAGATTTATGGAGTTTATCAGGAGCATCTAAAGTCCACTAAGGAAATGTTTTATCATTTTGGTCTTGAGAAACCAACCCCTTAGTTTTAATGGGTAAGAACACTACCCCTTAAGGAGAAATTGTCTTTCTTATTGAGAGAAGTCTTTGAAGTGTGTCTTTTAAGTAAGCAATTCAAACATCAAACAGTTGGTATGAGGAGAGCCAAAAGGATTCATGGAGCTTATCGAAAGCGACTAAGGTCCACCAAGAAAATGTTTTATCATTTTGGCCTTGATGAGGTTCGAACCAACTCCTTAAGCGGTTTTAATGGGTAAGAACACTATCTCTTAAGGGGGGATTGCCTTTCTTATTGAAAGAAGTCTTTGAAGTGTTGTCTTTTGAGTAGGCAATTCAAACCTCAAACAGTTGGTATGAGAAGAGCTCAAAGGATTCATTAAATTTATCAGGAATGCCCAGGGTTCACTAAGGAAATATTTTATCATTTTGACTTTGGTGAGGTTAAAACCAACCCCTTAACGAATAAGAACACTACCACTTAATTAAGCCACTTCAAAAACTTTTCCCAACAAGAGAGTGGATTTCTCCTTAACATGTATGGCTATTTATATTCGATTATATTACATAATTTGATTATATACAAAATAATTAATAGTTTTAAGTAAATTTTTTTTATATATTCACATGCTAAAGTTATTATATTTTATAATATTAAAATTAAATGTTTGAAATGGTATCTTTTGTATAAATAAAAATTATTGCTAAATTAACTTTAAATAAAAAAATAATAACTTATAAAATGTATTTTTTTAAAATATTGACAAATTTATTAAAAGAATAAAAAAAAATTCAAAATAAAATTTTACCTTCTTCTTCTTTTTTTTTTTTAATTTTTTTTATAGAAGTCCAAATGGATTGATTACATCTACAGCTGTTTTTGTCCCTTTCTAAAATAATAAAAAATAATTGCAAAATCTTTTCACATAATTTTTTGGTATAAAAAGTATTTATTTTAATAAAAAATATTAAATAAATTTAGTTTATTGATTCATTTTTTTATGTCTTTTCATAATAATATTATTCTCTTTCTTATTAACAATTGTTTATAAAAATATATAAATAATAAATACTTTTTGCTAAATAGTTACTTTTTAATTCTTCCCTACCTTTTATATAATATAGTAGATCTGTTCATGAGCTGAATTATTCGTCCAAGTTTAAAGGTTTGTCCGAATTTGAAAGGGTTTAGATAAAAATATTAGACCTAAAAAACCGGTTTGAATAAAAAATTAGGCCTGTTTACAATATGAGCTGAGCTCAGGCTTAAACATTCGCTCGACTGATTTTTAAGTTCATAATACTTTATATTATGTTATATTTATATATTATGTAATTTATAACACATTAAAAAAAAAAACTAAACTGATACTAAGTATATAATACTACTCTAACGCAAATATTAAAATAATGTTAAGATGACTATAAAATAATTCAACAAATAAAAAAATTAAAATATTAAATATTAAAATAAAATAATATAAATGTTTTTAAAAAAAATATAAAAATAATATGGGCGGGCTTAAAAGCAAATATAAGTGGTCTTAAACAAAATTTTAAGTCCATATTTTGGCTGGGCTTAAACAAACATGAAGTATATTAATATTATATGTAAGTTCAACCCGAACCTAGTCTAGCTCATGAGTACTTTTACTAAGTTATTTATTTCTGTTCAATTTTGGAAAGAAAATAGGTAAAATTTAAAGGTTATTCAATTTTAAAGTGATGCTAACAAAAGGAAAAGCTAATTTGGTAAAAAAATTCCTTAAGCTATTACATTTTATATAAACAAGCCTTTAAATTATTTTTTTAGTTAAATAAGTTTTAAATTTATGATTTTTACTCAGAAAAGCCTTTGATTTTAATATTAAAATAGATATATCTTGAATTTCAAGGTCTTATCTTTATTTCTTATTGATAGAATATAAATTATATACACTTTAACATAACACAAAATTTAAAAAGGGTAATTAGAATTTTCAAAAGAGTAATTAATTAAAAGACTTTCAAAAAAACTTTAAAATATTGTTTTGTGTTTTATTTAGTAAACTACTTCATCAAATTCACATAAGCATTGGTTAAAAATTTTAAAATATTTTTACTTTAATATTAAAATCAAGGGCTTTCATATGTGAAAATAACAGGTTAGGACTTATTTAACCACAAAAATAGTATAATTTTTTAGCAGATTAACCAAAAAAACAAAAATAACATTTTTTTAAAGCAAAAAAGTGATGTAATTACTATTTTTCTCCCACGTTAATTAAAAAGTGAATTATACAACATGTTCTTTGTAGGAGCCCATTTTCGCCCAGGCCCAATTAACCAATAAAAAATAAAATACAAAACCAAAAAATCCAAAAACAGTCCATTAACAAGTCTTTTTACAAGGCCCATTTACAATAGCAGACCTTAAACCCCGACCCACTTACAACAGGCCCACTTATACTAACCACTACCCAACCTACAGCCCAATTTGCAGGCCCAATAATAGAACAAACCCGAACGGCCCAAGAGGTTCAAAGAAAGCGAAACCCTAGGCGGGACCTTAGCGCCGCAAGCCTCCGATCGCCAGCACACCCACACGCGCAAGCAGCGTGCAAGCACTTCCGCGTGCGCGCGTCATGCATCCGCACCTCCGTACGCCCCACGCCGAGTGCCACGTACAACCACTGCTGAGCCTCCGTATCTGCAGAAAGAAACAAAAACAACAACAAATACCCAGCGAGGATAACAGAAAATCGAGAATATTTTGTATTTTGTATTTTTATTTTATCCCTAAAATCGGTTATAAAAGCCGAAAGGGGAATCGATGTAAAAAAGGGAGATCGGATTTTGATATATACAAACAGAGAAATATAACAAAAAAAAAGGTGATTTTGCATCTTGATTCTGCGGGTGTTCTTGTTTTGTTTTCTTTTTCTATTTTCATTTTATTTCCTCTTTGATTCGAAAAACACGGGATAGTAAATAAAAGAAAGAGATTTACCTGGAATCGATTGGCCCTCTTCGTCGCAATCGAAGCAAGGGGATTTCAGGGCCATGGGTGATTTCTCCCTTTTGCGGCGTACCTGAGAGGAGAGAAGGGTTTTTAAATTTTTTTTTTCTTTTTTTCAAGCATTTCTTTTTCGATTTTAAAAAGAGGGAAAAAGGTTTACCTTTTGAACGATGTGATCGGGTTGCTTCTTTCGCGCGATGATCGGAGTAAAGCAGTCCTTCGGGTCGAATCTAAAGGGGTAATCGCTGAGGGGTCTCGATTCGGCCACTAATCGCCGATCACCATGGCGCTATAGTGGTCGTTTCTTCTCTCTTTTCTTTGCGGCGGGGAATGAAAAGGAAAACAAAAGGATTTTAGGGTTTCAAAAAAAAGGGAAAGAGGGGCGTCTGTCGTTTTAATTCAGTTTAAAGGGGGTGTTATAGGCTGTTAAGAAAACGGCGTCGTTTGGGGATCATGCCATAGCCTCAATACGACGCCATATAAGGCAAGCCCCGACCCGACCCGCTTTGGTCTCCTGAAGATCCGCGTGCTCCTGTAAAGAAGGGGTTATTTCGGTGTTTAGTCCCCCTTTGTTGTATCGCTCTTTGATTAAATCCATTGTATATTGCTTTTAATTTCTAATTAGCCTCTGTAATTTATGCGTACTTTTAATTTAGTCCTGATTATGCGCTGCGTTTGGATATTAGAATATTTGCTAGTCTGATCCCTTATTTTCTATGCGAATGTGCAATGTAGTCCTTAATTTTGTTTAAATGATTAGGTTTATTTATGTAATAACCTTTCTTAATCCAATGTTTTTATTTTGATTAAGTGTTAATTTCATTTATAATCCATATATTTTTGGTTTTAAATTTATTCATTATTCAAGTTATGTTAATCAAATAGTTTCAAAATTTATTTTATAATGTTCAAATTTGCTTTATTGTCACTCACATGTATTTTCTTATAATTATTATAAAAGTATTTAATACTACACTATATACTATATATTACCTTGATAACTTATGAAGTATTAATTTTACAAAATATTAATTTGTTTTATGTGCAAATTATTTCATTTTAGATGGCCCCATAAAGTGTTGATTAAAAATTAACTTACTTCATTTATTTAAGATATATTTGTTAACATCCAAAATTTTATTTTATATGTATTTGCCATTGTCAATTTTGGTAGAATTATATCCTATTGTTAACATGATGTTTAATTTGTGTGTATTTCATAATTAATGTTTATGCATCTTATTATTGTATGATACTTCGAATTCTAATGTACCCAAGTCTCTACTAAATGTTCTATTTCATTTAAAATGCATTTTGAGTCGAGTTTAAGACTGTGTATTTTAAATTTTTTTAAGACAAGGTAATATTCGTGCGTTTAGAAATTCGAAGAAATCGTGCCCAATCGTGTTGGGTGTGGTTTTTTATTTGACCAAATAAACGAATATCCTTTCAAAATTTGTCCATATTTTCAAAATAGGGTAATATTTGTGCGTTTGGAAATTCGAAGAAATCGTGCCCAATCGTGCTGGGTGTGGTTTTTTGTTTGTCCAAATAACCAAATACCCTTTCAAAAATTTCAATACATGTGCTTGGAGAATTTTGGGGATGATCTTGAATTCGAGGACTCAGATTATCGTGTCCAATCGTGCTGGATGTGATACTCTATTCCCTCGGAACAAAGGAATCTCAATATTCAATCAAGTTATTTAAATTTTTTTAAAAAAAAAGCAGAATTTCAAAATCATTTCAAACTTTTCAACATTAGGACATCAATTAGTCAATTTGGTACCGATTTTGGGCGTTGTGAGGGTGCTAATCCTTCCTCGCACGTAACCGACTCCCGAACCTGTTTTCTTCTGGAAATTCGTAGACCAAAATTTATTTTATAGGTGACCCGATCACACCTAAACAAAAAGGATTGGTGGCGACTCCATGTTCCATGTTTTTAAAGTCGATTCCCGTTTTTCAAACAGCGAAAAAAATGGTTTCGACAGCTTGGCGCCTCCGCTGGGGACTGGTTGAGAGTCAGGCCATAAATTGATTAATTTTTGTCCTTTTGATTGAAAATTTAGAAAATTATTTTGAAAAATCATGTTTCCTTTGATGCATTTATTATGATGTTTTCAGTAGAGTATTTGCATCTGCATTGCATGACCGTTGTGGTCGCACCTTTAAGTGGGAGTGAGAAGCTATGCTTTCGTGAGGTTTTCACCTCCGCATGGGCTAGTGGACTGCTTCCGGGACACATCTGTACCTATGTGCTTCGTGAGGTTTTCACCTCCGCATGGCCATAGGGAAATGTGTTCCTCGAAGGCTGAACTCGATCCATATGAGCCTATAACGGGTGAGGATTGAGAATCTCTTTGGTTCGGTATCCATTCTTTAGAACCAAGCCGCATATAGCGAATTCTCTAGGCGCCTACCTAGATAGAGCCACGCCAAACCCTAGTGGTCACCCGGTCAGGTGTTCTATGTTGTTTATTTTTCTTACACTAATGGGTTTCCTTTTGATTGCATTGCATTCATTCCATGCATTTGCATTGCATGCATGTGCATTACATCATTTGCATTACGCTGTTTTCATGACATTACATCATATACATTAGATTCCATGAGAAGACCACGATTGGTTGAAGTTATTTCAGCATTAACACGGACAAGCAAAACCAAACATCCCTACGGTACGCGAATCAAGATGAAAGATATGGATCAGAGATTAGAGAAGCTTGAACAACTCCAAAGGGAGATGCAGGATAAACTTCAGCTGCAAATGCAAGAGCAGCTTGCTAAGATCTAGCAGGATATGATAGACCGAATGATGGAACCGCAAAAAAAGTATGATGACTCAATTAACTCAATTACTGGCGGGAGGAATAGACAAAGGAAAAACCCTCATGGTTAACACTGGTGAAAATAGTTTTACCCTGACACATCCTGAAGTGCATCCACAAAAGACATCCGTCACAATTAAACCTCAACAATTTCAAGAAGATGTTTCGATACTGGCCAACTTCCAAACGGGATCGGGTTCTAACTTAGGGGATCATCCAATTAATGCTGTTATTCCTGACTTTGATGAGGCAGCAGAAAGAGAAAGGACAAGGGCTGAATTGCCAAAACAGTTAGAGGAGTGATGCAAATGGATGGAAGACAAATTTAGGGCCATGGAAAGCGCTGATAGGAAACATGGAATCGACGCTAAAGATCTTAGTTTGGTCCCAGATCTAATACTTCTCCACAAATTCAAGGTGCCAGAATTTTAAAAATACAATGAGACTACTTGCCCCGAAGCTCACATAACTATGTTTTGCTGGAGAATGACTGGTTACGTTAACAATGACCAACTGTTAATTCATTGCTTCCAGGACAGTCTGGCGGGAGCAGCATCTAAATGGTACAATCAGTTGAGCCGTACCGAAATTGGTTCTTTGAGGGATTTAGCACAGGCATTTATGAAGCAGTATAGTCACGTAACAGATATGACCCCTGATAGAATTGCCCTGCAAAACATGGAGAAGAAACTTAGCGAGAGTTTTCGACAATATGCACAAAGGTGGAGAGAGGTTGCCATACAGGTCCAGCCACCTCTTCTGGAGAAAGAAACCACTATGTTCTTCATCAACACCTTGAAAGCCTCATTTATCACTCATATGCTAGGGAGCGCTACAAAGAGCTTCTCAGACATCGTAATGACTGGCGAAATGATTGAGAATGCCATAAAGAGTGGTAAAATAGATACGGGGGAAAGTGCCAAGAGATCAGCCCCGGGAAAGAAAGAAAATAAGGTAAACAATGTGGGAGCATACAGTAAAGGTTATTCTAAGCAAGTTCTTGTGGGATCACCAAGGACGACAATTACTAGTCTTGAGACTCCTTCAAGGAATGAATCTAGTCAAAGGGCGAACACGAAGAAAAGCTTGATTCACTCCTATTCCAATAACATACCAAGAGCTATATCGAGATTGTTTGACACACACGTGGTGTCCCCTTTCTACCGACACCATTGCGGCCCCGCACCCCAAGTGATGCACGACGCAAATACCCAATGTGACTATCATGCGGGAATTTGGGGCATTCAATAGAAAATTGCCTTGCCTTTAAAAAAGTCGTGGAAAGGCTTATTAAGATAGGGGTTGTGAAGCCCGATGAAGAGTGAACAAGCGAAGAAATTGAATGAGGGGGCAAGAGAGTTGCGATTCCTTGAAGAAGTCATCGAAGCCTAGAAATCGGAAGTCGAACACCAATGGCATATCCAAAGAGTGAACCAAGGAATAAAAGTTTTCCAAGCATCGGCCTTTATATACTCGGGAGCGTTTTGGACAATCGAACTGCGAAAGAAATTCCTGTAGTATTTAGAGCTTACCTAGAGTAATGTACAAAACAAACTTGTTGCTTTAAGCCTAGAAGCAATAAGATTTCTTTCGTGAAATAGGCTTGTGTCCAGAGTTTTTATTTCAATAAAATGCATATTTTTGAGCAAATATTTTTATTCTTTACATCTCATACTGAACATTCTTTGGTTTTTAAAATATTCTTTCATTCTTTATTCATGACCATACCCTACAAATAAATCATCCTTAAAATCATTTATTCTTTGGAATTTGCCTTCGTACCTACAATAGGTACCCAGATATCAAGACATGAGCAACGCTGTTACTGACTCCCTTTTTGAATGAAATATGGGTCTAAGGGATCTCAAGACTTTGAAGATGACAGAAATTATAATATATCTTCTGATTTGTTAATACTGGATGAAAAACAGATCCTACGTCGCGAGCCAAGGAAGGAGATGAAGATCAAAGCCTCACTCGATGCAGAAATAAGATTTCCTATATGTGGGGCATGGATATTACCAAGCCAGTCTCGTCAAAAGCTTCTAGCCAACATCGATTCACTCTCGTAGATGTTGGTTACTTCACTGAGACGGTAAAAGTCGCTTCATGTGCCAATATTACAAAGTCGATAGTCATCAGAACAAAAAAAAATGAAAAAATGTCGAAAAGATCATATTTAACCGCACAATGTCAAAAGTTTGCGGTCTGTTCAAAGATCAAGTACCACATCACAGTGCAGTAAAGGCAGTTAAAAAGAAGAACAAAAGATCATAAAAAGACCGAGACTTGTAAAGATTGGCATACAGAATTTACTATTTACCCTCTATACTTATCAAACGTTGGCCAGAAATTTCGCCGGGGCAACACATTTCTCATTGGTTTTGCCCATTGAAGTCGAAATCCCTTTTTTTTTCGAGTTTTATCAGAACTGAAGTGGGATGAGGTAGAATGGATCCAATCCCGATGTATAGCTATCCGTTACAGTCAGATGATGCGGGTTTGCGACCAAGAGATTTATCCTAGAAAATTCACAAAGGCGGACCTGATATTGAACAAGATCCCTCATATACAAAAGGATTTCAAAAAAAATGAAGGCCAAACTAGAAAAGACTTTGTGTAGTGAGAAAGTCTGTTCTGGAAACATTGACCAAATGGATGGCAGGGACTTGCCCAATCCGGTGAATTTAAAAAAAAGAAAAAAAAGAAAAAAAGGGAAATAGAAATTTTTCGTAAAAAAAAAGGAAAAAGGAGAGGCCAAGGCGAAAACCCGCAAAGGGCGCTTTGAGACTAAAGGGGATTTGAGTTGAAAACCTGAATAGGGCGGCTCAAATTTCGATCAAATGAGGGGCATACAGCAGTCTTGCCATGCCTGAATTAACAATGAAGAAGTATGCTGCGTTTTGAGGCATCGACAAAGTACTCCGGATTCCTTAAATACATATTGAGCTTAAAATGATCCTCAAGAAGTCTGAACAGAGAAGCTCAGGCTGCGATATCTGGGGCACCTAGCTTCCGTTTTACCTATCTTAAATTTGTTATTTGTGATTATATTATTCTTTTCAAAATATGTGCACAATAAATTTCCTTCTTAACTGTGATTGCTATCTTTGCTTAGCTTATTTGTTTCGAGCTATGCTCCTAATTAATTTCCTTCTTGTCCATGGTTATGATCTTTTTCAGGCATTTTGCATTGAAATAACGATTAGTGGACTAATAATACTTTCATAAAAGGAGTTTTGCATATTACTCTGGAAGTTTCTAAATAATACAAGAACCCGAAACATGATTATTGTTTAAAACTCACCAAGTTTAAGGAAGAGTCTAAACTGAGATTTTCTCTCCGAATTTTTGTCAAAGATGATGGTTGAACAAACGACAAGATACTGCGTCAGTGATACAATCTTGACGAAAATTGGGCAATGTTAACCCAAGTGTAAAAGGGGAATCATTCGCAAGAAAAAATGATATTCTGCATCATGCATACACATCTGGTTGGGTCACCCGAAGAGTGATCAGTTGAATGAACAAGCTACGAACCTTATACCTCCGAGTTATAGTGGGATAGATGGAAGTTGATTCAAATCCAATACCTTCGAATAGCAATGGGATGGATTGAAGAAGAAACAAATCCTACATTTTGAAATCGCTGTGGAATGGATGGGAAAAGATTCAGATCCTATACCCCTAAGTCATAATAAGATGAACCCTGAAGTTACAGTGGGGCAAGTCTGTTGAGTAAGATATTGGTTTTCTCGGGTTTTCTATCAAGAATACCAGCCGAACAAGAGGGCAGCATATTACCCTGATGAACAACGAACGATGACACTTTAAGCAGGGTTCATTCTCATGAAATTCTGCATTCATGCAAAACACATTTAGTTAGGAGCATTTGATTCATTCCGATCATTGCATCTTAATCTTTATAAGAAATCATTCTCATGACATTCTGCATTCATACAAATGTCATCCATAAGACACATCTATTTAGGGGCATTTGATTCGTTCCGATCATTGCATCCTAATCTTTGTAAAAAGGCCATTCTCATGACATTCTACATTCATACAAATGTCATCCATAAGACACATTTAGTTTGGAGCATTAGATTCATTCTAATCATTGCATCCTAACCATTTTGCATAAGCATAAACACAAAACTGACTTTACAGCACAGGTCCCCTAGAGGACGTTGTCGCAACATCGGTGAATTCGAAGATCTTGCCTTCCTGAGCAAAGCGGATCGAAGATAGCAGATCTGGCAATCCTGAAGTTGCAGGAGCAGGTCAAAGCCATACAAATCTTATCACCTCGAAGTCCCAGTAGAGTAGGTTGAAATTACAAATCCCGTCTCCCTGAGTTTACAACGAGGATCCAACTTTATTTCCGAGAAGTTTCAGTAAGAAGATTGAAGTTACAAATCTCTTCTCCATGAATTTCTATCTCCTCGAAGTTCCAGTGGAGTAGGTTGAGGCTACAAATCCCTCCTCCCCGAGTTTACAATAAGGATCGGTCCAGTATTTCTTTGAAGTTTCAGTGAGAGAAGATTGAGGTTACGAATCTCTTCTCCCGAATTTCTATCTCCTCGAAGTTCCAGGTGGAGTAGGTTGAGGCTACAAATCCCTCCTCCCCGAGTTTACAATGAGGATCGGTCAGTATTTCTTTGAAGTTTCAGAGAGAAGATTGAGGTTACGAATCTCTTCTCCCTGAATTTCTATCTCCTCGAAGTTCCAAAGTGGAGTAGGTTGAGGCTACAAATCCCTCCTCCCCGAGTTTACAATGAGGATCGGTCAGTATTTCTTTGAAGTTTCATTGAGAGAAGATTGAGGTTACGAATCTCTTCTTCCTGAATTTCTATCTCCTCGAAGTTCCAGTGGAGTAGGTTGAGGCTACAAATCCCTCATCCCTGAGTTTACAATCAGGATCAGCCCGTATTTCTTCGAAGTTTCAACAGAGAAGATTGAGGTTACGAATCTCTTCTCCTTGAATTTCTATCACCTCGAAGTTCCAGGGGAGTAGATCGAAACTACAAATCTCTTCTCCCTGAATTTACGTCAGAATTGGATCGAAGCGCTAGTTCCTAGGCCCTTGAAGATACAGTGGGATGGAATGAAGCTACTCGAATACGAAAAGCACTGAAAGAAGTCCAAGATTTGAAGATCGGGCAAAAATGGTCCTTTTTGAAGTCTTTGCTCTATTCTCGTTACACAACAACGAGCAAAGAGGGGCAGTTGTAGGAGCCCATTTTCGCCCGGGCCCAATTAACCAATAAAATATAAAATACAAAACCAAAAAATCCAAAAACAGTCCATTAACAAGTCTTTTTACAGGGCCCATTTACAATAGCAGACCTTAACCCCGACCCACTTACAACAGGGCCCTTATACTAACCACTACCCAACCTACACCCAATTTGCGGGCCCAATAAGCAGAACAAACCCGAACGGCCCAAGAGGTTCAAGAAAGCGAAACCCCTAGAGGCGGGGACCTTAGCGCCGCAAGCCTCCAGTCGCCGTGCACCCTACACGCGCGTGCAAGCAGCCCCCACGTACGTGCGCGTCATGCATCCGCACCTCCGTACGCCCCACGCCGAGTGCCACGTACAACCACTGCTGAGCCTCCGTATCTGCAGAAAGAAACAAAAACAACAGCAAATACCCAGCGTGGATAACAGAAAATCGAGAATATTTTGTATTTTTATTTTATCCTTAAAATCGGTTATAAAAGCCGAAAGGGGAATCAATGTAAAAAAAGGGAGATCGGATTTTGATATATACAAACAGAGAAATATAACAAAAAAAAAGGTGATTTTGCATCTTGATTCTGCGGGTGTTCTTGTTTTGTTTTCTTTTTCTATTTTCATTTTATTTCCTCTTTGATTCGAAAAACACGGGATAGTAAATAAAAGAAAGAGATTTACCTGGAATCGATTGGCCCTCTTCGTCGTAATCGAAGTAAGGGGATTTCAAGGCCATGGGTGATTTCTCCCTTTTGCGGCGTACCTGAGAGGAGAGAAGGGTTTTTAAAATTTTTTTTCTTCTTTTTTTCAAGCATTTCTTTTTCGATTTTAAAAAAGAGGGGAAAAAGGTTTACCTTTTGAACAGTGACAGTCGGGTTGCTTCCTTCGTAGTGATCGGAGTAAAGCGATCCTTGCCTGATCTAAGGGGTAATCGAGGGGTCTCGATTCGCCACTAATCGCCGATTACCATGGCGCTATATAGTGGTCGTTTCTTCTCTCTTTTCTTTGCGGCGGGAATGAAAAGGAAAACAAAAGGATTTTAGGGTTTCAAAAAAAGGGAAGAAGAGGCGTGCATCGTTTTAATTCGGTTTAAAGGGGTGTTATAGGCTGTTAAGAAAACAGCGTCATTTGGGGTTCATGCCATAGCCTCAATACGACGCCGTATAAGGCAAGCCCCGACCCGACCCGCTTTGGTCTCCTGAAGATCCGCGTGCTCCTGTAAAGAAGGGGTTATTTCGGTGTTTAGTCCCCCTTTGTTGTATCGCTCTTTGATTAAATCCATTGTATATTGCTTTTAATTTCTAATTAGCCTCTGTAATTTATGCGTACTTTTAATTTAGTCCTGATTATGCGCTGCGTTTGGATATTAGAATATTTGCTAGTCTGATCCCTTATTTTCTATGCGAATGTGCAATGTAGTCCTTAATTTTGTTTAAATGATTAGGTTTATTTATGTAATAGCCTTTCTTAATCCAATGTTTTTATTTTGATTAAGTGTTAATTTCATTTATAATCCATATATTTTTGGTTTTAAATTTATTCATTATTCAAGTTATGTTAATCAAATAGTTTCAAAATTTATTTTATAATGTTCAAATTTGCTTTATTGTCACTCACATGTATTTTCTTATAATTATTATAAAAGTATTTAATACTACACTATATACTATATATTACCTTGATAACTTATGAAGTATTAATTTTACAAAATATTAATTTGTTTTATGTGCAAATCATTTCATTTTAGATGGCCCCATAAAGTGTTGATTAAAAATTAACTTACTTAATTTATTTAAGATATATTTGTTAACATCCAAAATTTTATTTTATATGTATTTGCCATTGTCAATTTTGGTAGAATTATATCCTATTGTTAACATGATGGTTAATTTGTGTGTATTTCATGATTAATGTTTATGCATCTTATTTTTGTATGATACTTCGAATTCTAATGTACCCAAGTCTCTACTAAATGTTCTATTTCATTTAAAATGCATTTTGAGTCGAGTTTAAGACTGTGTATTTTAAATTTTTTTAAGACAAGGTAATATTCGTGCGTTTGGAAATTCGAAGAAATCGTGCCCAATAGTGCTGGGTGTGGTTTTTTATTTGACCAAATAAACGAATATCCTTTCAAATTTTGTCCATATTTTCAAAATAGGGTAATATTTGTGCGTTTGGAAATTCGAAGAAATCGTGCCCAATCGTGCTGGGTGTGGTTTTTTGTTTGTCCAAATAACCAAATACCCTTTCAAAAATTTCAATACATGTGCTTGGAGAATTTTGGGGATGATCTTGAATTCAAGGACTCAGATTATCGTGTCCAATCGTGCTGGATGTGATACTCTATTCCCTCGGAACAAGGGAATCTCAATATTCAATCAAGTTATTTAAAATTAAAAAAAAAGGAACAGAATTTCAAAATCATTTCAAACTTTTCAACATTAGGGCATCAATTAGTCAATTTGGTACCGATTTTGGGCGTTGCGAGGGTGCTAATCCTTCCTCGCACGTAACCGACTCCCGAACCTATTTTCTTCTGGAAATTCGTAGACCAAAATTTATTTTATAGGTGACCCGATCACACCTAAACAAAAAGGATTGGTGGCGACTTTATGTTCCATGTTTTTAAAGTCGATTCCCGTTTTTCAAACAGCGAAAAAAATGATTTCGACATTCTTAATTTTCATTTTTCCTCCAAGAAACTTGGAAAGTTAGGCCCAAATCTGGGCAAAGCTATTGACTTTCTTTAGGCCTTTAAGGTATCAAAACAATTAGGGCTTTTGACTTTCAATAATCTAAGAATCTGCTTATTTGCTTAATTTTGAAGTTTAGGGTTAGAAAACAAAATATTAGGTATGAAAAATACATTTAATAAAAAAATAAGTAGGGGAGAAGCTAAGTTTTCTTTTCTTGAAAATATTTGGTAGACTATCAGTGGAGTTTTTAGACTTCACGAGTAAAGTTAGGGGGTTGACAAGTGTCTTATAGTATCATAGTAAAATATTAAAAAAATAGATATTTAAAAAAAAGAGACACATGTCAATGTTTTAAAATTGCTTGTTACACTATCAGTATACTAAATAATCACCCATTTATATAATATATAAAACCAATTTCTAAAGGAAGTCTTATGGTAGAAATTAGATATAAGTAAAGCGTATAACAGGGTCCAATAACTTTTTTTTTTGGAGAAGACAATGACTAAGTTGGGCTTTGACTCGGATTGGATATCATTTGTTATGCACTGTGTCACAACGGTTTCTTATACTATAATGGAGAATGGACAGGCCATGGGGGGCTACCACAAGCGGACCTTTTATGCCCATATTTGTTCCTCATTTGTAGTGAGAGATTTTTCACTCTGTTTAGTATGGCGCAACTGAAGGGACGGTTTTGAGGGGCACAAGTGTGTTGGGAAAGTCCACGGGTTACTCATTTGTTTTGTACAGATGATAATATTGTGTATGGGGACGCATTTGAGGTAAGAGCACGTGTAGTTAAAGATATTATTAAGGAGTACGAAGCCTGCTAGGAACAACGGGTTAATTTTGAGAAATCTATGATATATTTTAGCTCGAATGTTGATAATGGCATCAGGAATGTGGTCTCATAGATATTACAGGTTCGGGCAACTTATGATTTGAAAAATTACTTAGGACTCCCTACCATGGTTGGGCGGAAACGGGCGGAGGCATTCAGAGGACTAAAAGATAGATTATGGACCCATATAAACAGTTGGAGTGTTCGATTATTATCCAAGGGAGGTAAGGAAATTTTTATAAAAGTCATTCTACGAGCAATACATACTTCTACCATGTCATGCCTCTTGTTACCATCAAAACTCTGTAAGGAATTGGAAGGCATAAGTAGTACTTTTTGGTGGCAGCATTCCAAGTTGAAACGAGGGTATTCATTGGTGTAAATGGTCTAAATTGTGTAAACTTGAGGAGGATGGGGTATGGGATTCAGGGTTTTGGGTAAATTCAATGTGGCTTTACTTGTTCGGCAAGGATGGCGTATGTTGACTAGGCCAAATTTGTTAGTTTCGAGAATGTTGACTAGGCCAAATTTGCATTCAGAGTGAGGTTCTTACCCATCACTCATATGGAGAAGTATCTAGAGTGAGAGAGGGCTTCTGGAGATGGGAGTTGGCTGGCGGATTGGTAAAAGTGAGCAAGTGTCGATCTGGCAGGATAGATGGTTGTTGGGGCCGCAACACTATAAAATACAGGAATCTGCTGTTAGAACAGATATTTGTCCAGTGTCGGATCTGATTAATGTGCAAAATAGATCCTGGAATGAGAATCTTATTGATTCAATTTTTACCTTGGATGAAGCTCGGCAAATTCGAAGGATCCCTCTTTCATCTACAGCAGTTATGAAGAATTTACAAGGGCTATGTGCCTACTATGTATAGCCTATACAATAAACGAGTGGCAACTGTGGAGACAATTCATCATGCGATGGTGGGATGTGAGTTACCAATGGAAGTTTGGGCCACATTAAGCATTAATTGCGATACCTCGCAAAAACAGTGATGATTTCCAGGATCAAATTCCACAGTGTGTGCTTCAGAACTCAATGGAAAAATGCAAGTTGCTAGTTACCATTTGTTGGGCTCTTTGGCATGCAAGGAAGAAATGGTTACATCAACGAAAGAAGGAAACCACACAAGCTACATCGGGGTTCTTACGGTCTTACATAGCTGAATCAGTGAGGGCTGAAGGGTCTTTACCTGAGAATCGAAGCTGATACCCTGTCCGACGGGAACCATCGGTGGAAGGGATGGTAAAGGTTAATTTTGATGTGGGGTTCAGAGCCACAACCAGCACATCCACTTCAGGAGTAATTGCGAGGGATCGAAATGGCCTGATTTTAGGGGCATGTGTTCATACAAATAGTGATGTTCCCAACCCTTTTACCATTTAAGTTATAGCTTGTTTGCATCCCATGGACCAAAGTGTTTATATATATATATATTATGGATTATAGATTATACATGTAAAAATATTTTTGATCAATGACATTTTTGGGAAAAAAATGTAAAAATGAGTGTCAAAATGGGTTAAGGAAAATTGGAAAGTGAAGGTGGAAAAAAGAAGGGGTCAAACCCTAAAGCGAAGGGGGCATCCCATTTATATATATGTATAAAATTTTATAGGAATAAAATCCATTCTCTCTCCATATTTGGGCGCCAATCGTGGATTCATCCTTATCGAAAACAATACCTTTGCAGTTACTAAACTTCAGGAGAGATTATATCAAAATCTTCCAACTTTCAATTTCAAATTTAACCAAATATCCAAACAAAGTGGAGAGATATAGTGTGTATGTGTGTGTGTGTGAGGGAGATCATAATAATCATAATAGTAATAATTAAAAAAAAAAACCAATAATGGCACAAGCACAAGAGCAACCCCAAGAAAAGTTTCAAATGAAAGATGCCGTGGTTGCAGCAGCTTCAGCAAAAACAAGCGGTGGCAGCAATGGTGTGACGTTCAAATTCAATGCACATGCACCGGAATTTGTGCCCAGTTCTCACACCCAAATCCCCATTTCGGGTTACTATTACCCTTGTTTCCATTATCTCGGTGGTGGTGGTGGTGGGGGCATTGGCGCTGGTGTTGGCTCCGATTGGTTCTTCGTTGGTGAACAAGAACCTGCTGCTGCTTATATGTTCTCTAATCATAATCTCTCCTTCCCTAATTTTTCTTACAAGAATGTTCTCAACGATGATCTCCGCCAGAAGATTATCAAACAGGTAATCATCATTTTATATATATGTAGCAGTTCATTGATTTACTTACTTCATTCAGATTTTTATTTTTCTTGATTTGATGTTTAAGCATTCTCCAAATACAATGGAAAATTTTAAATTTTTGTGTTCAACATTGAGTAATATAACTTTTAATAATAAACTGATTGACCCATATCCACCGATGCTTATGTTGTCAAAATTTAACCATACCCTTGTTGCCAAGCGACATAGCTTTTAACAAGAAGTTGATCGACCCATGGTTACTGATTATGTTATACATGAGTATGTATTTGACACACATATTTTTTAGATTTTTCCATATAGTTAGAGGATCTTTCGAGGTTACCTTTCTTTATCCATGTGTTGGACAAATATGAGTACTTCAAAAAGAATGAAGAGTCCAAGCAACATAGGCCACAGATGCTTTTATCTTTACATATTGTGAGAATGATATGATCCTAATACTGTATGTATAAAACAGGTGGAGTACCAGTTCAGTGACATGAGTCTTATAGCAAATGAATCTTTCTCCAAGCAAATAAGTAAAGATCCTGAAGGTTATGGTAAGGAAACTTGAATGTTCTAGCTCTTCTTGTTCTTATGTTTTTTTAGTCATAACTGTTTTTATACACATAATGCATTGCCTTTTGCTTTAGTGCCCATATCTTTTATTGCTTCTACAAAGAAAATCAAGGCTCTCATTACAAACCACCAGCTATTGGCTCAAGCACTTAGGTCCTCTTCAAAGCTTGTAAGTTCTTTAGTTTTCCTATTAATCTTTTTGGAACTCCAAACTAAATTGAATCTGCAGCATTATCTTCGGTTTTCTTTCATATGTATTAAACCGATATCTTTTTGTTATGTGCTTGAAAGGTTGTGAGTGATGACGGCAAGAAGGTTCGACGTAAACACCCTTTCACCGAGAAAGACAGAGAGGAAGTGCAGGTAAGATAGTCTGGAGTTTCTCAAGATATGTTTATTTCCTTTTAGTGTTTTGGGTCACTTGTGTATGATGCAGCATTCTTTCTTATTCTTATGCAGTCCCGTACTGTCGTTGTTGAGAATTTGCCTGAAGATCACTCTCATCAGAACCTTGACAAGATTTTCGATGTTGTCGGAAGGTTGATCTTTTATTATTTCTTTTTCAGTTTTCTAGTGGGTTTATGTTTAGAATGGAATTTTGTTTGCAGCACATTCTAATGGTGTTCTTGTACAGTGTGAAGAACATTCGAATATGTCATCCCCAGGAATCCAATTCTTCCCGCTCTAAGAGCGATTTCTTTATGTCTAACAAGGTACGAATGTCGGAATCAAAACCTGTTTTCTTATTTGATTCAAGAGATTACTAGACAACTTTGCTGATCATTCACATTTCTTTCTATTTTCATGAAGCTACATGCACTTGTGGAGTATGATTCGAAAGAGATTGCTGAGAAAGCGGTATGTTAATGTAGTAATGCGCTGCTATTGCTACAACTTGGTATGCTTCAATTTTTATGCTTTTGCAATGCCATTCAAGGCTTACTTGCCTCAGGTTGAGAAGTTAAACGACGAAAGGAATTGGAGAAAGGGGCTTCGAGTAAGGTTGCTGCTTAGACTCACGGTATGTCTAATCACATGTACATCATATTATATGCTTATGTTTAATCGAATCTGTTTACAACTTTTATATGAAATGAACATGCAGCCAAAGTCTGTTCTGAAAACTAGAAAATCAGATTTCGATGGCATATTAGACGATGACGATTCGATGCTCACTGATTACTATGAAGATTCCTCTCAGCCAACCCATGTTGAATCCATCGAGAACAATGTAAGCTTCGATTTTCATTAACACTCTAGCTATACATCAAGATAACTTCATGTTTGAACCATATTTCTATTCTGCTAAGGCTGAGGATAATACTATGGGATCGAAAAAGGGATGGGCTAAAGGGCGTGGGAAAGGCCGAGGGCGTGTTCAAAATCACAGTGGACGCGGCTTGCTTGCTCCATCCCAACCTGGCAATGCAGTCCAATGTGAAGCACCTATGAAACAGATGGCTAAGGGTCCGAGAATGCCGGATGGAACCAGGGGTTTCACCATGGGACGAGGCAAGCCGGTAAGTTCACCATTGGACTGATAAACGATACATTCATGTCTTTTCCCCCCTGGTCTTCTCCGATCCATATTAACTAGAATGGCTCCCGCATTTCTTGGAAGTAGCATGAAATGATTTAGTAGCCATATGCATGGTCTAGCCTTTAATATGTTATCAATAAGTCAAGGTTGTATAGTTTTAGTACTGTTTTTTCCTAGCCTATTTTGTTAGCAATTTCTCCTTGCACACCACTTTTTTTTTTCATGATTATGTTATTATTTGGGATTCAGTTTTTTTGTTATAAATTTTGTCACCTATAAGAATAATGCAATTGAAAGGTTACATATGTTTCTCCTTTTCTCTATTATAATTTCTTGTATAAGATTGCATATAATTAAATTTCGTATATAACATTGTGCTAAAAATTTAAGTATAAATTTAAGATTTATTCTTAAAATATAACTATGATTTTTTTTAGAGTGTAAATTCTTACCCATGCCCAAAAAATTGATTTGATCAAATAAACTCAAATCCAACTCGATCTAATTTGATTATAAAATGTAGTGATATAAATAGTTTGGATTTGAATATGTGTGGATATTTGACTTGCATTTTGAGGATTCCGATATATTATAGATTGAGATGATATTTAAATTCAGATATTATAATTACTATCCCTAGCAAATTTAAAGTGAATATTAGTTCTTGAATATCCAAAATGGCTTGAACTAGCAATGGCCCACCTCAAAATCCTAGACTCAAACTACCTGAGCCTAAAACAACTCGAACACAAAATTGATTCAAACCCTTCTCCAAGTAGTGCAGATTTGAATATTTGCAAATATCTAACTTACTTTTTAGGATTCAAATATTGTAGATTCGGATGATATTTAAATTCGGATTTTCTAATTACTATTCCTAGCAAATTCAAAGTGAATATTAGTTCTCGCATATCCAAAATGGCTTGAACTAATAATGACCCACTTAAAAATCCTTGACTCAAACCACATGAACCCAAAACAACTCGAACACTAAATTGATCCAAACCCTTCTTCAAGTAGTGCATATTCGAATATTTGCAAATATCTAACTTGCTTTTTGAGGATTGGATATTGGATGATATTTAAATTTGAATATTCTAATTACCATTTCCAACATATTTGAAGTGGATATTAGCTCTCGAATATCCAAAATGGCTTGAATTAATAATGTCCCACTTAAAACTTTAAGACTCAAGCCACTTGAACCCAAAACAACTTGGAACACAAAATTGATCCAAACCTTTCTCCAAGTTTGCTTCTGTCTTTTCCCTTTTGTTGTCTTGTCTTTCTATTTTGCTCAATATTGTATGATCAACTTGATCACCGGTTTTACCAAAGAAGCCAAAGGGTAGCAGCGACCTTAGCCCCTTGTTCATATGAGGAAATTTCATCAATAGTCTCTCTTAATTATTGATTATTTAATTTAAGCCTTTTACTCATTTGAATAAATAGAAAATTTGTATTTTTTATCCCTCTTCAAATTTGTATTATAATCTCCCTTTTAAAATAAAATTTTTAGCTTCAAACCCAAAAAAAATTTAAATTTTATCTCACCCCTATACAGTTTCTAGCTTCATCCCAAGGTATTACAATAGTTCATGTTCCTATTTATTGAACATGATTGAATATGGTGTCTGGGCAGGGACAAAGTCAGTCAAGGGTAGGCAGGGCTCTTGGGACCTTTGATTAAATGGTATAAATTCACATTTAGTTTCTCTTAAAAATTAACAGTTTAATTTAATCTTTTTTAACTTTGGTCATATGAAAATTTTTCATTTTTGACATTTCTAAAATATTATTTATTTAATTTAGTCATTATAATATAATTTTTTTTGGATTTGACCCACACAATTTTTTTATTTTATCTTAACCTTTCAACATAAAATTTCTGAATTCATCCCTATATGCTCAACAATGATACAGGATTGTGCATCCGTGCACTTCCATAATTGTTCTTGTTAACGTATAGAAAAACCAGCTATGAATCTGTTATTCATGGTTGTCTGAGTTTTATAACTTAAAGAGTTAATATATATGGAGGTAATTAAACTTGACAATTTATATTTGGTATATATGTATATTTTTTGACTTAACAGGTACCTAAACTTGAAAATAGTAAGCCAACTTGATATCTTTTTTTAAGTACCTAACTAACACGGTTAAAATACACAATGTGATCTTAAAAAATACATTGACATGATACTGACGACTAATAGCATGGTGACACGTGATAGCCTCACATTTTGACATGTGATAATTTTTTTATTCTATGTCAAAATGTGAGGCTGCCACATCTTATCCTGCTATTGGTCATTAGTGTAACATCAACGTACTTTAATGATGTTAGTGAGGCAACTAAAAAAAGTACCAAATTGGTTTATAGTTTTTAAGTTTAGGTACTAATTAAATCCAGAAAAATATTTTAGGTATCAATTAAGTACAAATTACCAAATTCAGATATCTCCATATATATTAACCCAAACTTAAAACCAAACATTATTGAAATGGTGTCATTTTATTAGGTCAAAAAAGCTCAGTGTTTTTTTCTTTTACATGAACATTAGACACTTCATCCAAGCATCGAGTATGTGTTTGACATAAATATAGTTGTGACACGATAAAATATGTAACCAACATATAAGAACACATCAAATAATAAAAGAAAATAGCTTAATTTATAAATTGGCCCTTAAAGTATATATTTTTTTCATATTGGTATCTAAATTTTTTTTGGGTCCAATTAAGTACCTAAAGTTATAAAACGTTGGCCCTGTTTGGCAATTGGCTGATAGCTGATATTTAATTGTAGTGGCTGGTTTGACCGACTGGTTCTATTAACTGTTTATTTAAAAGTGTTTGGTAAAACTTAGCTGATAGCTGAAAGTTGATATGTGTAAAATGACAAATAAGGGCATGACACATTTTATTGTTAAGTATTTATTTGTTTATAATTGTAATTAGAGGTGATCATGGGCCGGTTCGGGTTTGGGCTGGGCCCAGACAAAATTTTAGGCCCGTTTTCTAGGCTCGAGCCCGGCCCGGCCCGAAATATGGGCCTAAAAATTTGTCCAAGCCCTGCCCGAAAGAAAATTGATAAACCCGAACCCGGCCCATATTAATTTTTTTAGCTTTTTTCATTAAATAAAAAATTTTAAAACAAATATTAAAAAAAATAAAAAATATGTAAATTTAAAAACTATATTTGATTAAAAATAAAATATATATTTAATATATAATTCGGGCCAGGCCCGAGCCAAAAAAGTTTTACTCGAGGCCCAGCCCGTTTTCTAAACTGGCCTCGTTTTTTTGCCCAAACCCATATTTCGGGCCTATATTTTTACCCGAACCCTCCCATTTTTCAGGCGGGCCGTCGGGTCGGGCCGGGTAGCCCAACCCATGATCACCTCTAATTGTAATGACCCAAAATTCACGGGCATCGAAAAAGTGTGTTATCATGCCTTCGTTTTAGTAAAACAGATTCGTAAATATTTATTAAAAATATTTACGAAGTTAGTTGTGTGTTTAATTAGGTTTTGGTTAGGTGAATTAGCTAGAATTAAGAATAATTAGGAAAATAGACTAAATTGAAATAGGTATGAAAGTTTAATTAAAGATTAAAAAAATAAAAAGGACTAAATAGGCAATTATGCTAATTGCCGAATTTGAGGCGGCATAAGCATAAAAATTTAAGATTTTTATGTGTTAAAATAGATTATTAGATTATTATTATTATTATTAAATAAAATAAATAGAGACAAATGTATGGTAATAAAACCATACATGTGTAATAGTAATAATAAATATATGTACACTGTAATATAATTATATATTTACTTATTATATAAGTAAAAGATATTTATATTATTATAATATATTATTATTAAATTAATAAACAAAGGAATTAAAGTAAAATAAATGAAACAAATGAATAAAAAGAAATAAAGAATAAAATTAAGTTTAGTAAGTTCGTATAGCATAAAACTTAGCTTACCATTTAATCACAATTTAAGTAATTAAACATAGTATAATGCAACTCAATTTGATCCACAAGCCTAACATATATTCATCCATAAAGTTAGACATGAAATCACAATTATCATAGATTCAATTCTCACATGATTCACGTACATACCTGTACTGGTTTATATTAAATTCATATACTTTCGTAACATCACTATGCCCGTTGAACCATTTGGAATAATATCATATACTCGGGTATCTCGCACACCAAATGTCAATACATGGTCGAAACCATCTCTATCTCATATCTCATATAGATGCTCACTCTCAAGCCATCACTTGGTCTACTCACACAAGCTGACGGTCAAGACATAGCTACACGGTGTTGCTCACA
This sequence comes from Gossypium sturtianum, assembly GCA_025698515.1. Lineage (NCBI taxonomy): Eukaryota > Viridiplantae > Streptophyta > Magnoliopsida > Malvales > Malvaceae > Gossypium > Gossypium sturtianum. Next base: position 3,864,907 of record CM046947.1, read on the forward strand.
CAAGCTGACAAGTAACCGCAACACATGCCGGAAAACTTAGCCATCGGTAGAACGTACGGAACCAGCACCCATAACACGGTAATCCCTAATGACATGTCATTTGTATCCTACCTATTCTTAAGGTTCAATCGGGATTTCATACGTCGCCAAATCTTCGTCGAATATTTTCATGTAATCGTATTCATCAAGAATGTAATAATAAAGCATTTAAAACACAATTACTTTAATGCTTATTAACATACGAACTTACCTCGAATTAGTACGAAGACAATTGACCGATCAATCCACTACTTTGTCTTTTCCTCGATTCACTTCCGAATGTTGTTTTTCTTTATCTATATAATCAAATTTAACCATTTTAATTCATTTTTCACTCAATTCAATCCAAATTTCATGTTATGGCAAAATTATCATTTTGCCCTTATACTTTTAACTTATTTACAATTTAGTCATATTCTCATAAAAATGCAAATTCATGCAATTTAATCCACAACCATGCTAACCGAATTCTATATATATATATATATTCATAGTAGCCCACACATTTCATTATTTCACACATTTCACCACATAATTTTCACATTTTACAAATAAATCCCTATTTGACATTTTCAACCAAAATCACTTTAAAAAACTTGTTTATCTAATAAAAACCATTCATTTTCTATCATCAAACATCAAAACACATACACATTCATCAATGGTAAAACCCTAATACTTTAACAGTTTCACAAATTAGTCCCTGGGCTAGCTAGATTAAGCTACAACAATTCTGAAAACATAGAAATCAATAAAAATGGGACAAAATACATACCAATTAATCAAGGTGAAGTTGCCGAAATTTAAAAGCTCAAAAATGGCTTCTCAAACCCTAACATTCAGTTGAAGAAGAAATAAAAGATGAAGGCTTGTTTTTACTTTATTTAATTTATCATTTATTTACTAATTTACCTTTATAACCTTTTAAATTATCACAAATTTCAACAATACCAAGCCATCATATTCCATTATCACTAATTATGGGCTAATTACTGTACAGCCCAATTATTGCCCGGGCCCAAAATAAATTAAATGACCTAAACCCCTTACAGCCCAACAAACCTAGCCCAAATCAGAAACAAACAAAAAAACCCTAGCCCCCTAACCCAAGTGGCGCCGCACCCTAATGCCGCCCCTAGCCACTGCCTTGCGCCATCGACCTCCCCCCGCCGCCTCTGCACCACCACATGATGACTGCAAAGCAAGAAAAAACAACAACCAAGAGACAAAAACAATAGAGACCAAGCAGTTGTAAGGTGCCTATAAAAGGCTCAAAATCATTTTGTAAAGGGATCCGAGAATTTTGAGAAAAATAAAAAGATCTGAACTTTTTAGAGAGATTGGAATACAAAAGAATAACAAGCAGTGAAGAGAAAAATATGAAACGCGTCAAGGGTATTTTCATTTTTTTCTTATATACGCATATACATTTTCTTATTTTTTTCTTTAAGGAAAACAGTTTATATATACTATATATATTAAACAAAAAAAGAGAGAGGAAATTTCACCTTGAGCGCCGCCGTGCACGGCGTTCGTCGACGACGGACGGCGGCGGAGGCGCGGCGGCGACTGGCCGGATGCTCGCCAGACTTCGGGCCCTCTGCAGAGAAAAAAAGGGAGGAGGGGAGTGTTTTTTTTTTAAACAAATGAAAAGTGAAATTTTTTTAAAAAAATTTGCCTTAAATAGGCCTCCAAAACGACGACGTTTTGGGCAGGCCTTTCAGGCACCAAAACGGCGTCGTTTTGGCCTAACCCGCGCACGGACCCGACCCGCTCCTAGGATCCGCGTGTTTTTCATCGGAGGGGCTAATTGCACTTTTAGCCTGAAACACCCCACACCCGGCCCACGAGCCTGAACCGGATCTGGTATGTTCCTTAAATAAATCGGTTTTCAATGTTCTAAATGACTTAGAGAAAATTTGTGTAATTTAAAAAAAATTGTTTTTGGTTGGGCTTAATTTGAAACCTATTTAATAAATTCTGGAAATCTAACTTAAATAAGGTGACAAAATAATTTTTGGGTTTATTATTTTAAAAGAAATAAATTTACTTATCTTTAATCAAACATAAATTGTATCATATTCAAATAAAAATAAACAGAAATAAAGAAAATCCAATTGGGCCTTATGGCCTTATTACATCATTCAAACCCAAAATAAAGTACTAAAATTTCATAAAGTCCAAATTCCAAATAATTTCTTCAAGCGATGCATGGCCACCTTTTGCTCCCCGCCGACCCGGTCCATTCTTGCTCATCACACGAAAAATAATTCCCAACGGGTGAGTCAACAGACTCAATGTGTACATAGTACTAATTTCCAACAAATCAGGCATACAAGTCATATCAATATCATGTTCATACAAAATAAAGGATGATGCAACCCAAATCCAAACCTATTTGTCCATCCGCTACACACCACCCGTACCAACACTTTGTACACCGCGGGGACTACTAAGTCGACCCTCCATCCGCTACACACCATCGAAGGCGATCATTTGCGATCGGCGTGCTCATCGCCCACTTATGTTGTGTCATTAGACATCTGTATTCACCGGATGTAACCGAAGTTACCACTTTTCACTTTATGTGGCCGTAGTCACCACTTTACGTTGGTGAGACCGTAGTCATCACCTTCACTTTCTTCCTCCACAAATATCCCGAATGCCCCAATTATTTAGTAACATATTTCACATACTTAATTTTCATTCATGTTACTAATCACATGTTCAAAATATATCACATTCACAATCCTATCAAAAGTAGGAAACGTGCACAGGTACTCCTTACCACATTTGTGGTGCTTAGCCACATTCACATCTTGTTACATATTTATATATTTAATGATTGCCATGCAATTTATTGAAAGTTAGTAAGAGTACACACCTTTTTCGCTTAATAGTTTAGTGAATTCCGTAGAGCGATCTACCGATCTAGATCTTTCACTCCTATATTCGGCCATTAATTAAAACATATAAATAAACCTATTTGGTCTTAAAACCAAATCCTACTAGAAGTAGAATTACTTACCTAGTTGCCGAATTGATTTAATCAAGTCCCAATGAGTTGCTAGAATTCCTCTTCCTTGAAATCGGCTAATACTAGGTATGTAACCATGTCGAGTCTTCGGTTTTTGAAATAATGGAAAACACTTAAACAAATTATGCCTTGGCGAATATCCCTTACCTTATGATGGGATTCCAAATCGAAGAGGATTCCTTTATAAGCTGTTGAAATCCTATAACTTCGTGTTAGATTAGATCTAACTTTGAAAACGTGAATCATAATCTTTAACCACATATTTATATTTATAATCCTTACCTTAGATCCTTAGATTTCCGAAAGATCCCCTTTTGATGTTGTGGATGATTGCCTCTTTCTTAGAATCCACAAAGATTCAAACTTAATGAAGAGAACGGAGAAGAAAATAGAAGAAAAAGAGAGGATTTTTGCTTAATGAAAATTCGCAGAGAGAGGGGTTTTGCCTAGGAGAATTTCTGCAGAGAGGAAGAGGAGCAAATGTTGATGAGTAGCCCTCCTGTCCTCCTTTTATAGCCAAAGTTATCAGCCTAGGAGTCCTTTACTTGGCCACCACTCCTCTTTTGATAATATTATCTCTTTTATTTAAAAGATAAAAGCCTTTAATCCATCAATTATCTCTCAATTATCTCATTAGAAAATAATCCTTTATTTATCTCTTATTATTCACATATTTATGTGAATAAAACTCCTTTATTTATCTCTTATTATTCACATATTTATGTGAATAAAACTCCTTTATTTCTCTCCTATATCCAAGTTTCCCGAAATGTTCAAGTTTCCATTTTTGGATCATTTCCAAAAATGTTTAGGTTTCCAAAAATGTCTAAGTTTCCAAAATGTCCATTTCCATTTCCATTTTCATTTCCATCTCCATTTTCATTTCCATTTTCATTTTCATTTCCATTTTCATTCATTTCTAGGTTTCCAAAAGTATCAAAAATTTATTCATAATACTTAAGACTTGTCATTTCATACAATTGATCCGAAAAATGCATAGGCCCTTCCTAGGATGTTCTGATTCTACCCCTCTTAAATAAAATTTCGTCCTCGAAATTTCCTAACTAAACAGCTTGAGGGTATTGTTTGTCGCATTGTCTCTTACGGCTCCCACGAAGCTTCTTCCGATCCATGATTGTGCCATAACACCTTGACTAAAGGCACCGACTTCTTTCAGTAGTGCTTTCACGTCACGTTCCAAGATCCGAATCGGCTCCTCCTCGTAGGATAGATCGGCCTTAACTCCACTTCTTCAACGGGTACCACATGAGACGGATCCGATCGATAGCGACGTAGCATGGACACATGAAATACGTCGTGCATTTGATGCAACTCGGTGGTAACTCCAATTGGTATGCCATCGCCCAACTCGCTTGATGATTTGATAGGGCCCTATAAACCTTGGGCTTAGCTTCCGCTGCGACCGAACCGCATAACCTTCTTCCAAGGTGAGACCTTTAGAAACACTTGGTCTCCTACTTCAAACTCAATTTCTTTCCTCTTAAGGTCTGCGTCGACTTACGTCTTCTCATCGAAGCTTCTTTCAACCATGCCGAATTAATTCCACCTTCTCCTCGGTTTCAGTCACTAACTCTGGACCCAAAACGTGGCGTTCTCTAACTCGGTCCAACAAGTTGGTGTTCTACATTTCCTTCCATACAATGCGTCGTATGGTGCCATCCGAATGCTTGCCGATAGCCGTTGTTGTAGGCGAACTCGGCTAGAGGCAAGTAATCTTCCCAACTTCCTCGGAAATCCATCACTGACCTCTTAGCATATCTTCCAACACTTGTATAACCTGTTCAGATGCCGTCGATTGTGGATGAAAAGTCGTAGTGAAGTCTAGCTTAGTGCCTAATGCTTGATGAAGTGCTTTCCAAAATCGAGACGTAAACCTTGGGTCTCTATCGGAGATGATCGACATCGGTACCCGTGTAGCCTCACGATCTCCGCCACATATAACTTGGCTAACTTTTGAAGGGAATAGTCGATCCTCACAGGATAAAATGTGCGGACTTGGTCAAACGGTCCACTATCACCCATACCGAGTCCTTCTTAGTGGGCGTGAGGGGAAGCCCACTAACTAAGTCCATGGTAATTCTTTCCCACTTCCATTGGGGAATCTCAATTGGTTGAAGCAATCTGATGGGACTTGGTGTTCAGCCTTTACTTGCGACATGTCAAACATTTCCCCACAAATTCAGTCACCTCTCGTTTGTGTCGACCACCAAAATTGTTCCTTAGATCTCTATCTGACTTGATGCCTCGGGATGCATAGCATAAGGACTACCATGCGCTTCCCGAAGAATCCTTTGTCTCAACTCCTTATCCTCGGCATACAAACCTTTTCCTTGTAGTACAGTACTCCTTCATCATTGACGCCATAATCCTTTAATCCTCCTTGCCGTATTTGTCGTGAAACTTAGTACTTAAGTCCTTATCCGCCATGCTTGTCCCTCTTTCACCTCCTTCACCAAAGTTGGCTTGACTTGTAACTCTCGCCAACAAAGCTTCGCCTTCATACAAACTTAAGTGAGCGAACAAAGCCCTTAAATCCGACACAACCTTCCTACTTAGGCGTCGGCTACCACATTCGCCTTGCCCGGATGGTATTCTATCGAGCAGTCATAATCTTTCAATAACTCCACCCACCTTCGTTGCCTCAAGTTCAACTCCTTACGAGTCAACAAATACTTAAGGCTTTTGTGGTCGTGTAAATTATCGACCTTTCTCCATAAAGGTAGTGCCTCCAAACTTTGAGGCGAAAACCACCGCCGCGAGTTCCAAGTCATGAGTTGGGTAGTTCACCTCATGCGGCCTTAATCGTCGAGATGCATAGCGACTACCTTTCCTTCTTGCATTAGCACACGCTCTAACCCCGTGTGCGAAGCATCACAATATACTACGAAGTCCTTACCGCCTCCGGTTGAATTAACACCGAGCTTCACATCGGCAGACTTTTAAGCTTTTCAAAGCTCTCCCGTTGCTTATCCGTCCACACAAACGGTACTTCCTTCCTTAGTAACTTTGTCAAAGGTGCGGCTATTGACGAGAATCCTTCCACGAACCTCTCGTAATAGCCCGCCAAGCCTAAGAAACTTCGATTTCACCACCGACCTAGGTGGTTTCTAATCCAACAGTTGCTTCGATCTTCCTAGGATCCACTCTTATTCCTTCCGCGGATACCACATGTCCTAGGAACGCCATTTCCTTGAGCCAAAATTCGCACTTGCTGAATTTGGCATAAAGCTTCTTTTCCTTAACACTTCTAACACAACTCGGAGATGCTCATCGTGCTCCTCCTCCGTCTTGGAATACACCAAAATGTCGTCGATGAACACCACGACGAATCTATCCAAGTAGGGTTGGAAAACCCTATTCATCATATCCATGAACGCGCCGGTGCGTTCGTCAACCCAAACGGCATCACCACAAATTCAAAATGACCGTACCTTGTCCTAAAAGCGGTCTTATAAATATCACCTCTTTCACTTTTGATTGATGATACCCCGACCTTAAGTCGATCTTTGAGAACACAATTTGCTTCTTTTCGGTTGGTCGAACAAGTCATCTATCCTTGGCAAAGGATACTTGTTCTTGATGGTCGGTTTGTTCAATCGGCGATAATCTATGCACATCCGCATAGTTCCATCCTTCTTCTTCACAAAAAGAGAAGGGTGCTCCCCACGGAGACACACTGGGTCGAATGAACCCACGATCCAACAACTCTTGGATTTGAGCCTTGAGCTCCACTAACTCCTTTGGTGCCATTCGGTAGGGAGCGATTGACACAGAGCAGTTCTGTAGCAAATCTATTCCAAATTCCACTTCTCTATCTGGGGGTATTTAAGGCAACCTCCTCAGAAAATACATCCTCAAAATCCCCTTACTGTTCTAACTCCCTTAACACCTTCCTCTTCTCCTCTTAACGCACTCACGAAGGCTAAGAATGCCTTACATCCTTTCTTAACCATTTTCTCGGCCTTGGTCTGCAGAAACTACGTTAGACAAGTAGTTCCTCCTTTCTCCGATCATCACTACTACCTCATCTTCGGGGTTCTTAGTTCCATACGTTTAGCCGCACAATCCAACACGGCTCGATGCTCTACTAGCCAATCCATTCCAAGTATAAGCTCAAACTCTCCGAAGGGTAATTCCATTAAGTCGGCCCAAAGTTCGCTCGAATCTCTAGGTACATTCGAAAGATCCTATCTATCCTCACCGTTTGGCCTAAAGGGCTTACTACGATTATCCGCCTATCGAGAAAGTTCGAGTCTAGGCCTAGTGTTTCAACCACACTACATGTAACATAGGAATGAGTTGATCCCACATCAATAAGAGCAAAATAGGGTTTGTCATGAATAAAGAACGCACTGGTTATAACATCCGCGCGTCTCCCTCTCCTCCTGGCGTGAATCGCGTAAACCAAACCGGTTGCCTTGCTTTGGCGTTAGCGCGCACCTCGCCCCGAGCTCCCACCTACGCGCCACTACCTCTGTTGGCGACCCACGACCTCTTTGAGGTCGCTGTCCGCCTCTACCACCTGGTTAGCATTACGAGTGCTTTGGTTGGCTCTCATCTAATAGCTTGGGGCAATCCTTAATCATATGGTCCTTGGACCCACACTTGAGACATCGTCCCGCCTTTTTCCAACACTCTCCCCGTGCTTCCTTCCACAATGTTCACAAGGGCGAAATTGCTGGCCGTACCGTTACTGTTGACTTTGTGGCTCTGTCAACTCTAGGCCTCTTGTGGCCTTTTTTGAGATGGCCCAAAACCTCTTTTGGGCTTATTTAATCCTCACACTGTTTGGTGGCGTCCTTAATTCCTCGACCACTTTAGCCTTTTCCACCAAGGCGGAGAGAATTCCCGCTCTCGATGCGGTGCTATCAAAAGTCTCAAATCGTCCCTAAGTCCGTCCTCAAAACGAACACAGCGTTCATGCTCGGTCGCCACTACTCCTCGGGCATATCGGCTCAACCTCAAGAATTCCGCTTCATATTCGGTGTGGACTTACTTCCTTGTACCAACCCGAGAAAAGCCTTCCTTTGCTCATCTATATATACCGGTTCCCACATACTTCTTACGAAATGCTTCCTTAGCATATTCCTGTGTCGATCTTCCGCCGTGGCACCGCCCCAAACGGTTAACCACCATTGATACGCTTCATCGCAGAATAAAGTGCCGTCATCCCTTTCAACTTCTCTTCGGGGTCAAGTCGAGCTCATCCATGATGCGCTCGATTGCTTCCAACCCGATCACTATCTTTGGGTGCCACTCCCGATACTCCTCTAAACATTTCACTCCATTAGCACGAGCCGCTCAGTACGGACTTACGATTTCACGAATTGTTTCTCGCACCACCACCAATTCCAAAACTCGCAAAGACGACTGCGACACGGCATCTTCCTCATGCGAGCCTCTTTGCTCAACATTGTGGTGGGGGTGATGGTGGTGGTGGTATCTCATTGTCGAACCTTGTCCCGATCTAACGATCATCCTTCCTCTACCTCTTCCACGACGACCACGTCCTCTTGAGCTCATTATCGGCGAGATCCGATTAAGGAATTTTATGTATTAGTATTCTTGTTTCACTTATTACCCGCGATGATATCTTATGAAGAAGAGTTTAAGAGTGGTCCTTTCGTATTCATACATGCATACTGATCTTGTATTCATTCATTCATCCATCAACAAATATGAACTTTCGTTCATTCAAAGAAACGTTGTAATTCTTGTTGTTGTTTTCGTTATTTTGCTTTTCCACTACCCAGGGGCATTTTCGTAATTTTATCCTACTGAGGGTATTTTCGTAAATTTTCAAAAATAAAAAGTTCCTGGTGATTTTGACGAAAGTATTTTGGTACTTCTAAAGTTCCGGGAAATTTTGGAAGAATTTTGAAATCCAGGGTATTTGGTAATTTTTGATCTCGGGGTATTTTGATAATTTTTCCAAAAATCGGGGTAAATTTGTAAAATTTATTAAGTTAGGATATTTTCCAAGATTGTAAAACATTGAGGGTTCCTTTGAGAGTTACACTTTTCAAAGCAATGATATTGTAAAAATTTTGGAAATCAAGGTTGTTTTGGTAATTTTGTAAGTTAGGGGCAATTTTGTAATTTTCCAAAATCAAGATAGTTTGATATTTTACAAATTAGGGTTTTTGAACATTTGATAAAGTAATGAAATTTTGTTAAAACTATGGGTGGTTTGGTCATTTTATAAACCAAGGGTATTTTTTTTTTTTTTTATAAAAGAAAAACGGCTAAGTCCCTTTCGGGTTTTATTCTTTGTGTTTAGCCTATGACCGAGCCCTCTTGGTCAGGGTGAACCAAAGCTACGCACCAGGCAGGATTCGAATGAAGAGGAGGTGAGTCACGCTGATCGCTTAAATACCAAGCTCTCACCGACCTTTCTAGACATGCGCCTGAGGTTGCCACACCACCGAGCCTTACGAGTTAGAGGCGAGGCGGAAGCTACGCAGCAGGTAGGATACTGCGAAGAGGAGGTGAGTCACTAGGATCGCTTAAATACCAGGCTCTTAGGATCCAATCCTAGACATGCGTCTGCGGGGTTGCCACACCCTAGCTTAATAACTTAGTCATAGGTTTGTTAAGTTCATTAAGTCTTATGAGTTTCAAGTGTTTGAGTAGTCTAATCCTAGGGTTCAAGTTCCTATCACACTATTCTACGTTCCATGCCTTTTCTACCCTTTTACAATTCATAATTCACATAATCACACGGATGGTTAAAGGTACTTACGGGTGGATTGTGGGTCGGAGACTTAGGTGCCATGCCATAAAACACGCTTATTTCAAAGAAATTCATTTGGGCTCGAATTGAAAAGCGTTTTGGCCCGAGCCCACAGCCGAGAGTTTTAAAAGCGGGCTCGATACCAATGAAACACCCACACCCGCCCACGAGCCTGAACCGGATCTGGTATGTTCCTTAAATAAATCGGTTTTCAATGTTCTAAATGACTTAGAGAAAATTTGTGTAATTTAAAAAAATTGTTTTTGGTTGGGCTTAATTTGAAACCTATTTAATAAATTCTCGAAATCTAACTTAAATAAGGTGACAAAATAATTTTTGGGTTTATTATTTTAAAAGAAATAAATTTACTTATCTTTAATCAAACATAAATTGTATCATATTCAAATAAAAATAAATGAGAAATAAAGAAAATCCAATTGGGCCTTATGGCCTTATTACATCATTCAAACCCAAAATAAAGTACTAAAATTTCATAAAGTCCAAATTCCAAATAATTTCTTCAAGCGATGCATGGCCACCTTTTGCTCCTGCCGACCCGGTCCATTACCGCTCATCACACGAAAAATAATTCCCCAACGGGTGAGTCAACAGACTCAATGTGTACATAGTACTAATTTCCAACAAATCGGGCATACAAGTCATATCAATATCATATTCATACAAAATAAAGGATGATGCAACCCAAATCCAAACCTATTTGTCCATCCGCTACACACCACCCGTACCAACTTTGTACACCGCGGGGACTACTAAGTCGACCCTCCATCCGCTACACACCATCGAAGAAGCGTCATTTGCGATCGACGTGCTCATCGCCCACTTATGTTGTGTCATTAGACATCGTATTCACCTGGATGTAACCGAAGTTACCACTTTTCACTTTATGTGACCGTAGTCACCACTTTACGTTGGTGAGACCGTAGTCATCACCTTTACTTTCTTCCTCCACAAATATCCCGAATGCCCCAATTATTTCGTAACATATTTCACATACTTAATTTTCATTCATGTTACTAATCACATGTTCAAAATATATCACATTCACAATCCTATCAAAAGTAGGAAGCGTGCACTGGTACTCCTTACCACATTTGTGGTGCTTAGCCACATTCACATCTTGTTACATATTTATATATTTAATGATTGCCATGCAATTTATTGAAAGTTAGTAAGAGTACACACCTTTTTCGCTTAATAGTTTCCGTGAATTTCGTAGAGCGATCTACCGATCTAGATCTTTCACTCCTATATTCGGCCATTAATTAAAACATATAAATAAACCTATTTGGTCTTAAAACCAAATCCTACTAGAAGTAGAATTACTTACCTAGTTGCCGAATTGATTTAATCAAGTCCCAACGATTGCTAGAATTCCTCTTCCTTGAAATCGGCTAATACTAGGTATGTAACCATGTCGAGTCTTGGTTTTTGAAATAATGGAAAACACTTAAACAAATTATGCCTTGGCCGAATATCCCTTACCTTATGATGGGATTCCAAATCGAAGAGGATTCCTTTATAAGCCTCGTTGAAATCCTATAACTTCGTGTTAGATTAGATCTAACTTTGAAAACGTGAATCATAATCTTTAACCACATATTTATATTTATAATCCTTACCTTAGATCCTTAGATTTCCGAAAGATCCCCTTTTGATGTTGTGGATGATTGCCTCTTTCTTAGAATCCACAAAGATTCATTTTAATAAAAGAAACGGAGAAGAAAATAGAAGAAAAAGAGAGGATTTTTGCTTAATGAAAATTCGGCGAGAGAGGGGGTTTTGCCTAGGAGAATTTGTGAGAGAGGAAGAGGAGCAAATGTTGATGAGTAGCCCTCTGTGTCCTCCTTTTATAGCCAAAGTTATCGACCTAGGAGTCCTTTACTTGGCCACCACTCCTCTTTTTGATAATATTATCTCTTTTATTTAAAAGATAAAAGCCTTTAATCCATCAATTATCTCCTCAATTATCTCATTAGAAAATAATCCTTTATTTATCTCTTATTATTCACATATTTATGTGAATAAAACTCCTTTATTTATCTCTTATTATTCACATATTTATGTGAATAAAACTCCTTTATTTCTCTCCTATATCCAAGTTTCCCGAAATGTTCAAGTTTCCATTTTTGGATCATTTCCAAAAATGTTTAGGTTTCCAAAAATGTCTAAGTTTCAAAAAATGTCCATTTCCATTTCCATTTTCATTTCCATCTCCATTTTCATTTCCATTTTCATTTTCATTTCCATTTTCATTCATTTCTAGGTTTCCAAAAGTATCAAAAATTTATTCATAATACTTAAGACTTGTCATTTCATACAATTGATCTGAAAAATGCATAGGCCCTTCCTAGGATGTTACATAGCCCCTCCGCCCTTTTATGATTTTGCAATTAGATTTTCATTCTTTTTAATTTTACCCCGAACTTTTGTTTGGATTTCAATTGGGTCCTCCCTGATGTTGCGCATTTTTTAAGGAAGGGGTTATTGTCCATTTTAGTCCCTCCGCTTCTTTCACGCGTTACAATTTGGTCCTTCCTTTTTCTTTTTATTTCAAATTTGCCCCGGATATCTTGTTTTTAATTCAATTTAGTCCCTTTTTGTTATTTTCACTATTTTATTATTAATTTAACTAACTTCATTATTATTATTATTATTATTATTATTATTATTATTATTGTTGTTGTTGTTGTTGTTGTTGTTATTACCACTATTATAACTATTATTATATTTATTAGACTTATTTTTATTATTAATATTATTACTATTTTCTTTTACCTTTTACTATTATTATTATTAACATGTTTTATTTTTTATATTTTTATGAGCATTATTATTTTCGATTAATATTATTATAAATATATTATTATTATTATTATTTCAATATTATCATATTTTGCTATTATATTCATATTTATTTTTATTACTATTATATTTTCATTATTTTTATTATTCTTTTTATTACCATTATATTAATGTAATATTATAGTTATTATTACTTTTATTCCTTTTATTTATTTACATATTACTTACACTCATTTTATTTTTATCATCATTCTCATTATTGTTATTATTATTTATTTATATCCTTTTACATCATTTCAAACTTTGAATTATTAATCACTTGTACTATTATCATTGATATTATCATTACTATTATTATTATTATTATTATTATTATTAATTTTACATATTATTCATTCATTTTCTCATTTCCTACTAGTTTTTTAATAGTAAATATTTTTTAGCTTGCTTATTATTTTCTTTTTTATTTTTTTAGCTTATTCGTTTTATTCATTTATTTCATTTTCGTCCTTTATGTTGTCACTCACACTAACGCATTTATTACTATTTTGCTACACATATTATTATTGTAATTTGTTTTTGCATTTTATTGTTATATTAACTTTTACCCGATACAAAATTGATTTCTTTCATAAAGGCAATATTCCGTATTTAGAAATTCGAGAGGTCGTGCCCTAACGTATTGGGTTTCGATTTTTCTCGTTTAATCTAAATAACCGAATATCCTTTTTAAAACAAATACATAATTTTTAAATAAAAGGCTTATTCTCGAGAATTCGAGACGTCGTGTCCTAACGCATTGGATGTGACGTTTTGTTATTTCGAGATAAGATTTTCTCAACCAAGGCAATATTCTGTATTTGGAAACTCGAGAAATCGCACCCTAACTTACTGGGTTTCGATTTTTCTCATTTAATCTAAATAACGGAATATCCTTTTAAATTACAATACGAGTTTCAAATAAAATATTTGTTCTCGGAGATTCGAAGTGTTGTGCCCTAACTTACTGGCCATGACATCTTGTTACCCCGAGATAAGATTTTTTGTAAATAACGGCAATATTCGGTATTTGGAAGTTCGAGAAATCGTGCCCTAAATTACTGGGTTTCGATTTTTCTCGTTTGACCTAAATAATCGAATATCCTTTTGAAATTAAAATACATGAGTTTTAAATAAAGGCAAGCTTATTCTCGAAGGTTCAAGATGTCGTGTCCTAACTTACTGGATGTGACACTTTATTACTTCGAGAGGCGAGAGGGTCTTTAACATTCGCTTTTGATTTATTCAAGTGTTTTGTTTTAATAAAAGAGGGATCGTAGTTTAAATTCTTTCAAGTTTTCAAATCTTCGACACTAAGACATTGATTAATCAACTAGGTACCAATTTTGGGGCGATCGTCGAAGGTGTTAATCCTTCCTAAATGCGTAACCGACTCCGAACCTATTTTACGAGTTTCAGAGAGACCAAAATCGTTGTTTTGATAAATCAAACAGTTTATTTAAAGCAACCACTTTCGAGGTGACCCGATCACACCTCAAAAAAAAGATTGGTGGCGACTTACATTTTTTTATTTTCATTTTCAAAATATAAAGTCGACATTTTCATTTTTTCAAAAAAAATGGTTTCGACAATTACTATATAAGGACCTTCACTTTAAAGCTCAATAACTATTAAATACCTTTATCTATTAGAACACAACTTCTGCACTTTACGCGATTTAGTCATTTTTCACAAATTGAGCATACAAACGGTAAAATTTCTTAACGAAATTTTTATGCAATCATACTATCATACTGTAGACCTAAAAATAATAATAAAATAATTATTTTAACTTCAGATTTATAATTTTGAAACCATTGTTCTGATTTGACTGAAAACGGACTATTACATAAAAAGCAACAAAAACCCAACCACCCAAGCAGACTACCCAGATTCCAAAGCATCTAAAACACGGACCTCTTTAGATGCTAATATTGAAGAAAAGAGAAACCTCCACAAATCTACTAAAAAACCACAAAAACCTGAAGGGGTCATTCCCGATTCAACAAAAAATTCCTCACAAACACCAAACCTGAAAGAGACCCTTAAGTTGAAACTTCGATTTCTTGACCAAAGAAGCTGGATCTTTGCCATACAGAAGCTGAATCTTCGCCATAAGGTCACAAGGAGCACAAATGTCGCAGATCTGCCTCAACTGCCTTCTGCGCAAAGAGAGGAATCCCTCCAAAAAGATAAGTATCATCTCTTTTTAATCCCTCTGTAGCCAAAGAGTGTGCTGCACCATTTGCATGTTTTGGTACATGATGGAAAACACATTTTTGATATCGTTCACATATTGTATTTATGTTGGAAATGTAAGCCCCTATCACTGATCTTTCAATTCCTTCTGCTTCCAGTTTTCGGATCACAACCAAAGAGTCACCCTCAATCTCTACTCTTGGAAAACCCAACTATAAGCCTATCTCTGCCGCCTCAATACACACCATCACTTCCGCTGCAAAATGAGAAGGTATATTGACATGCATTATAGCTTTTGACCAAAGAACAATATCAGAATCATCTCGCAAAATAATCCCTGAGCACGATTTGTTATTTTGTTGACAAAATCCTGCATCAAAATTTATTTTGACAGAATGTTTTTATGGCAGTTGCCAGTAAACAAGAGGAACCTGACAGGTAGTTGGTTTTTCTTTCACACCATCCACTTCATAATCTCTGATGCTGTAGACTTTTGACCTTCACGCAAAAGCTTATTGCGCATAGTCCAAATCCCCCACATTGCACAGCAAAACACACGACAAAAATACATAGAGTTATGGCCAAAAACTGGTAAACCCAATCTATAATTGATATCTCAGTTGTCGCTGTTTGCCTGGCAATACCAAGTTGACACCAAATTTCCTTTGAATGCAGGAAAACTTCTAAGGGTCATTGAACAACCTATTTTCCATCCAAAACTTAAACCTCCTCTCGAACCTACTGCCCCCACATCGATACCACAAAAATAACCACATTTCATCTACACATTTTCCATCCTATTAGTAGAAATTTTTGTCTCCATAAAAAAGACAAGTTGGGGATTGTGTAACTTCAACATGTGTTGAAGACGATGAACATTTTGCGGATTCCCCAAATTGTGAACGTTCCAATTGAGGATTTTCATGGCGTCCGGTCGGCCTGCCCCTTGGCAGCCGCGCGCCGATACCTGTAAGGCTTGCGCATCCTCACCATCATTAAAAGTAGTCAAACGAGAGCTTATTCCTTTGAGTATTGGGTAATCGGGCATGGGCCGTTGCTTACCCTCACCCACTTGAATTGGATTTTCCTCCAAATCATTTTCCATAGTATCGAAAATCAATCCACTAAAATCACCATCTTTTGGTAACTCATTCCTTTTGGAAAGTCATTCTAAATTTACTCCTAAAATAGGAGTAAATTGCTGCCAATTTCCTTGGCTTCTATCCCCCATCACTCCTTGAATTTCGACTTTCATAATTTTCGCCAGCAGAGATACCCTCCCCTTCTTCTCGCAACCAAACACTTCTCCCCATGGACGCCCTCTTCGGCAGCGCCCTTAACGTAAGATCCCATCCTTGCGGCATCTCTTCACCACCATAATTGAGACGGATTGGACAGAATCTATCTCCATGGCCTAATACACCACAAACAAAGCAAAACAAGGATAATTTTGCATATTTAAATTTTGCATACGTGGTTCTTGTTGGAGAGATTATCAATTTTTTCTTCCTTTTCAAAGGTTTTCGCACATCTATCTAAAAACGAATTCTCAAAAAATAATTATTCCTTAATTAATTGATTTTTTTAACTAAATTACATAATATTTTTCATAATATCATAATCTCTAACTATAAATTAGGGATTATATCATTACAAATATTACAAAAATTTCCATAAATAAAATTTCCACACAGGAGGCATACATTGGCATTGTTAAGTAAAAAACCTATATTGTTTTCCTAAATTGAAGATAATGTTGTGATTGTTTTTAATATTACTGGTTTTTTACATCAATTTTATTAATTACATTGGTAATATTTAATTTAATGCAGGGAAAATACAGAAAACAATGATGTCTAAATCCTAAACCATAAAACCCAATAATTATAATTAAACTTAACTATTTTAATCGGTAATATTAATATATATCCAGTGCATAATCCAGCGGAGGAGCTACTAACTGTGACGTAAGAGGATAAGGATAACCACGCTATAGCTCGAGAAATTGTGCTGTAAAATCTTTAGTTTTTCGCTTTGTCGTCAATTTTTTAAATGCAAATTACCATTAATGCTAATAGTGTAATATTAATACTAGACCTATATCAACCAACCCATGTTGTTGTTTGATATATTAAATTAAAAATGCACAGGTGAATATAACTTTTTTTTTAAAAAATCAACTCTTAAATACACAATACACGATTAATGCCATTAAATTAAACGAATTGATATGAATTTATATTAATTCACCTTTATTGTAAACTAATACCTATTTAAAACATTATTATAAAAAAAAATTACAAAATGATTAAATATTATTTTGATTCATACATATAACCAGTTTTAATATGTATATATATTGATATATTGACTCTTGCAGCAAGGGAGGCAGTTGTCTTGGTATTTGACAGTGTTTTTGTTTTTAAAATGTTTATGCTTATGATTTTGTATGAAGTGTGTGAATCAATGGACAGATTTTTTGCTTTATTTGTACTATAATTTTTGTTGGCCAGGCAGGAAGATGGAGTAACTGCTACTACAATGATCAATTGCCATCACCTTTTGAGCCTCTGCAAAATATCACTGCCAAATTCACATAAAAGATTCTTCCCCAAACATCTCAGTTACTTATATTAAAAAATTGTGGGTTTTAGGTTGGTTTTGAGTTTGAGTTAATTTTAAGTTTGGGTTATATGGGTTTAGGTTAATTTTGAATTTAGGGTTAATTTCAAGTTTGGATGGTTTCATGTTCGCGCTATTTCAAGTTCAAATCATTATGATTCTAGGTAAACTAGGTTTGCTAATTGGACTTTTTCAAAACAGGGCATCATAAATTCAAGTCATTTTGAATTACTTGTTCGAGTCATTCCAAATTTGGATATTTTGAATTAGTTTAAATTTAGATTTTTTCAAGTTTGTATTGTTAACTATGATCAAATCAAGTTGAGTTGATTTTTTTTTTTGAAGAAATAATACTGATATATTAGAAAGCCAGGCTCAAGCCCAAAAAACCCAAAAGAACAAAAGGTCCAAACCAAACAAAGCAATAAAACAGAAGAAAATAAAGAAACTAAAAAACAACAAGATAACACCGAAAAGAAATTTAAAGCAGCAGGTCTTGAGCCCAACGCCACCGAGACATGAACCAACAAAATATCAGATATCTGTCGCTTCCCATAAATGCGACTTTTGCTCTGCTTGTCACCAACAGAAGACAGGGGATTCAAGGAACCTTCCCCTAAACAAAGCAAAGAAACCCCCTTATCCATCCTACCTCAACTGCATCCTCTCATTATCCGCAAGGAAGGACACCGATTCTGGAAAGCCTTGATTCCATTTCCCAGAGAAACCGATTCGTCTCCCTTCCAAAGCCAGAGAGTGAGCAACTCCATTAACGTTCCGCGGCACAAATCGGTAAGTAATCGTTTCGAAAGACAGACCCATAAGAAAAATATGGCGAGTAACTGATCTAATCACAGATCTGTCATTACCCATCCTCTTTATGCTTTTAATAACAGCTAGAGCGTCTCCCTCCACAACCAAGCGGCGGAAACCCATAGATTTCGCAAATAGCAACGCCCTCTCGCACGCCCTTGCCTCTGTTACAAACGGATCTGCAACATCTTCAAAAAGATAAGTCTCTGCCCCTAAAATATAACCTGTTGAGTCTCTGGCTATGACTGCTGTTGTTGCTGTTTTATCTTTGCTATGAAACGAAGCGTCAAAGTTAAGCTTTATAAAACCAATCTCCGGAGCCTGCCATTTATCCTGCAAAGAATGATTGACTTGGCTTTGAAATTTGAATGAGTTAACATAATATCTTGTGCATATCCCCGAATAAAGCCCAACACCTCTTCAATTTGGAATTTCATCCCTTCATGAATTAACTTGTTTCTGCGAAACCAAAGACTCCATAGAGAAATTGCAATAATGTTTTTTTGTTGATTTTCTGCAGCAGTGAAAAATCGAGCGAAGCATATTTTGGGGTCCTCATAATTTTCAAACTGGTAAGTTCTGATCTGGAAATAGTCCCATACCTGTCGCAGTATTCTGCATGACCATAGTAAATGGTTTGAGTTTTCCATTTCTTCTTTGCACGGAGGACACAAAGATTCAGCAGTCAGTTTCCTCTTCGCCAGATTACAATAGTGAGGAATCCAGTTGTTAAATAACTGCCATGCATGTATTTTAATCTTGCTGGGGATATTCAAGCCCCATAGATCTTTGTAGAAATCTGTAAAAGCTTCATTGCTGTAGTTGTATAAGTTAGTGCGTACTAGAGATGAAGCTAGGGTCCTATATCCACTCCTTACTGAGTATTCGCCAGAACCCTCAAATTTCCACACTACTGTATCCATCAAGTCACCTCCGGAGAGCGGGATTGAAAGGATTCGCCTTGCAGTATCATCATCAACCAGGCTTCGGATCAGTTCAGCATTCCAGGTATCGGAATCGGGTTGCATTAGATTACTAATAGATGTCCACCGTAATCTAATTTCATGACCTGATATCCTATTTTTCTCCCTTCCAGGTAGCCAAGGATCGTTCCAAATATTGACACATTCGCCATTGCCAATTCGCCACAACATGCCTTCTTCAATCAGATCTCTAACACTGCAAATGCTGCGCCAGGTAAAAGAAGGGTAAGACCCAATCTTAGCTGCTAAAAAATCAGAATACGGGAAATAACGCGCTTTTAAAACTTTTGCTAAAAGACATTGCGGATAAGTTAAAATACGCCAAGCCTGTTTAGCTAAAAGGGCCTTATTAAATAAAAATAGATTTTTAAAACCAAGACCACCAGCAAACTTCGATAAACACAGCGCATCCCAATTACTCCAATGAATACCAGACTTCGTTTTATTGTTTGCCCACCAAAACCGGTTCATAATATTCTGAAGCTGTCCACACAAACTCCTTGGGAAGAGAAAACATTGCATTGCGTAAAGAGGAGTAGCCTGCAAAACATATTTTATAAAAACCTCTTTTCCCCCCATCGAAAGAAATCTCAGACTCCAACCTTCAATCCGTTTTCGGAATCTATCTTTAAAGTTAGAATATGCCCACGTTTTTCTTCGGCCCACCATCATTGGCAATCCTAAATACTTCTCTGGACTGAATGCAACCCGAACCCCCAGAATTCGTGTAATATCCTCTTTCATTTCTTCTTTTACATTGGCTCCGAAAAAGATTAATGACTTATCGTAATTAACCCTTTGCCCGGCATTGGTCTCATATTCACCAATAATATCCCGAACAGTTTGAACTCCTTCACATGAAGCGTCTCCAAAAAGAATACAGTCATCTGCAAAGAATAAGTGATTGATAGAGATTCTTTCCCTGCCAATAGCTGCACCCCGCATACAACCCCTTTTTTTTGCATCTTCCAAAAGGGAAGAAAAACCTTCAGCGCATATAAAAAATAAATAGGGGCTAAGAGGGT
Organism: Gossypium sturtianum; assembly: GCA_025698515.1. Classification (NCBI taxonomy): domain Eukaryota; kingdom Viridiplantae; phylum Streptophyta; class Magnoliopsida; order Malvales; family Malvaceae; genus Gossypium; species Gossypium sturtianum. The sequence continues at coordinate 3,885,241 of CM046947.1, forward strand.
CTCCTTGTCGCAAGCCCCTTGAAGGAGAGAACCAGTCACTACAAATTCCATTAAGATGAACCGAATAGGACACCGAGCAGACACATCTCATTACTAACACAATCCAGTCATCATGGAAACCCAAAGATTTCATCATACCTGCTAAGAAGTCCCATTCCACGCGGTCATATGCCTTGCTCATATCTAACTTGAGCGCAAAATTTCCTCTTCTGCCACTCTTCTTCATTTTCAAAGAATGTAGGACTTCATAAGCTATTAAAACATTTTCAGAAATAAGCCTCCCTGGGATAAAAGCACCTTGAGCTTCGTTGATACAATCACCCAGGATGTCACTCATGCGATTGACCATAACTTTTGCAATAATCTTATAAATGACATTACAAAGACTTATAGGCCGAAATTGAGTCATATTTTTGGGTTTGTCGATTTTCGAAACCAGCACAATGCGCATCTTATTTATGTCACTAACCTCCTTTTGCCCATTCAAAATGTCAAGACAATACCCAATAATGTCCGAACCAACGATGTGCCAGTACCTTTGAAAGAAAATTGCTGGAAAACCATCGATTCCTGGAGCTTTTAAAGCTAGCATTGATTTCACTGCATTACCAACTTCTTCCTCTGAAAACTGTTTAATGAGGTTTGCATTCATACTATCCGTAACTCTTTTCTCTACCAACCCGAAAATATGATCGTCCAACCCCGCCTCAGATGCAAAAAATAGCTTCTCAAAGTAGTCCGACGCAATCTTGATCATTTCCTCCTTCGCCGAAACCCTATTGCCATTTTCATCTTCCAACTCATTAATCCTATTCCGGATATGACGTTGGCCAGCCATTTTGTGAAAGAAACTAGTATTTCGATCACCATTCTTTAGCCAATTAACTCTTGCTCGTTGCTCCCAGAATAGTTCTTCCTTTTCAACCTCCAGATTAAGGTCCAATTGAACTTCAGCAATTTCGGCTAAACATCGTCTGAGATGCCCTGTTTATAAAGATAATCCAATCGATCCTCCAAGCAGACCCGTTTCCTCTTCTCATCCCTATTTCTATTTTTACTCCAAGCTTGCATCTTTTGTCCTAACTGCTCCAGTCTATTAGGAATATCTCCAAATGAATCAGTCCACCAGCCTCTCACCAGTTCCTTAAACTGTGGCTCTAAGCACCATTTCGCTTCAAACCGAAAGTTATTCAAATGATCCTTGTACTCAAACCTTTCCATACCTATGGTATCTAACAGAATTGGGCAATGGTCTGAAAACAAATGAGTCAAATGATCAACCTGAGAGCCTGGAAATAGCTCCATCCAACTAAGAGTAGCCACCCCACGGTCTAAACGTTCTCTAATGTTTGTTGAGCTAAATTTGCCTCGTTCCCATGTAAACCACCGGCCTCTGAATCCAATATCATTCAAATTGAAATCCTCTAAAGCCATTCTGAATGCCAAAGATCGGCGTCCGAAATGACGATGACCCCCTTTTTTGTAATAACCCAAATTTCAGTGATATTAGAAATAGTGGTTCGAGACCATCAAATCTGACAAATGAACTCGTAGGTTGTATTATTTAATATTTACCAGCCAAATTTAGCTTTAAAAATATTTTTGAAATAGTAAATTGTGTTTTATAAAGATTTATTTGGTCAAGAAATCGAGAAAAAGAGGTATCGAGATCTCGGTGTTATAAACCGAGTCATAAATATTTTTATGAATATTTACGGAATGTCAATAAAGTAGTATAAAAATTTCGTTAGAAAATTTTGACGTTTGGGTGGTTAATTAAATAAAAGGACTAAATTGAAAAGGTATAAAAGTTACTAGAAGGATTAAATAGCTTAATTGTTAAATGAGGAAGGACCTAAAGTGTAAATAAGCCCAAAGGAGATATTTTGGGCGGCAATAGCTGAGAAAAATCAGGAAATGGGTGAAATAAGGGTAAAATTGGAAAATTGCCAAAATTAGTTAAATAAATATGGGACCAAATTGGAATATCTAGAATTCTCTTCATTTCTCTTCAATTTCTTTAGCTGAAAAACAGCCATGGGAGAGAGTTCAAGTTGGTTTTCATACTCAAGCTTCATGTAAGTTTAATTCTTGCTTTCTCCTTGAAATTTCTATGTTTTTGGACTTTTACAATTGGGTCCAACTTATTAATTCATTAGTTTTTTATTCTATGGAAAATTTTTAAAGTTAATGTGGATTATTGCTGGAATAATATGATGAATAAATATTGAATTGAAGCTTTAATTTTGTTATATGATGATTTTATCAAGTGAAAATGATGGAAATTGGTTTAGGACTTAATTGTGAAAGAGTTGAAATTAAGGCCTAGTGTTAAAATTCTGATTTTTAAAGGTTATGAAGTAGTTTAAAATGATAGATAAAAGTATTAAATGAGAAAATTAGCTCAATTGAGGGGTGAATTGAGCAATGACTGAATTGTATGAATTGTGGAATTTGGGACAAAATAGAAATCAACATGTTACACTAAAACAGTTTTGGACAGCAGTAGTTGTCTAACTTTGAAAAATCACCAAAAATAGTATAAATTGAACTAGAAGTTGAATGAGATATTTCATATAAAAGAAACAGAGCAAGCAAAGGAAGTCTACATATTGAGATATTTAAATTTTTGTAAGACTGGTTTAGAATAACTTCGTGATCCCCTGTTCTTAATTTAGAAATTCACTAAAAATTGTACAAAAAGAATTATGAGTTATAATGTATATTTTTGTATTCCTTAGTGAGCCTATTTTCATTAGAAATAATCGGAAACACTATATGAAAATCGTACTATGAGATAATTGATTTTTAGTGAAGAGAGGTCAGAGCTGTCAGACTGTGTAACAGGGGAGAACTTAACTAATAAACTGTACTAATTGGCCACACCAAAAATTCTGGAAAAATTATAGTAAGAAGACATGTGAGTCTAGTTTCAAATAAAATTAACGGATATTAATTTGGAGTTTTGTAGCTCAAGATAAAAATAATTTAGTGACTATGACACAGATGGACAGCTTGAATATTCACATAAGTAAATAGTGAAAATTATAAATAATGTTACTTACAAGTGTGTTGTTTATATTAAGGATGTGGATGGAGAGGAGGAGGAGGAAAAATAATATATGAACGACTTGTGTATAAATTGATTACATACTCGATTATAATTGATAAATGTTGAATTAGAAATGATATAATGTTTTATTTGGAATATTTATTATGAAATTATGATTATCGTTATAATACAAAAATTGAACTTGTGAGTTTATATGGCTAAATTTTAGTGATCATTTGTTAATTTTATGAACTTCATGATGTGTTATTTCATATGTATTGATGATAAAATCGTGAATAATGTAAAAGCATGAAAATTGAATAAATGATCAAATTGAGCACTTCGGTTCGATGACAAGATGAATTGTGGAAAAGACCATAGTTGAACTATGGCAACAAGTGATAAGTGATAGCTTGGCTACACTTATCCGATCAATGACAAGTGAAAGTGATAAGTGATAGCCGGCTACACTTATCGAACAGAGGACAAGTGAAAGTGATAAGTGGTAGCCGGCTACCTAATCAAGTGAAAAGTGGTAGCCGGCCACCGATCAAGTGAAAATTGGTAGCTCGGCACCGATCGATGGATAGTGGTAGCCCGCTACAAGTGACAAGTGATTTCGGTGTAAGACCATATCTAGGATATGGCATTGGTGTGATACGTGTTTAAGATGTAAGAGTGGTAGCTCCGGCTACCTGATCAGTGAAAAGTGGTAGCTCTGGCTACCTGATCAGTGGATAGTGGTAGCTTCGGCTACAAGTGACAAGTGATTTCGGTGTAAGACCATATCTAGGATATGGCATCGGTGTGATAGTGAAGATGTAAGACCATGGCTGAGCTATGGCATTCTAGTGAAAAGACCATAGCTATGTTATGGCATCGGTGATTATCGGTGAAATTCGGTGCATACTGGCAAGTGCACCAATTCCATAAGAAGTTCACTAATTTGACAAAGCTTGGTAAGTGTTACATAGAATTATGTGATATAAGGAAGTATGAGTTGATGAGACATGAACATAGAACTTGGTTGATGAATGAGTTCATTTGTGATTATATATTTGTACACCCTTGAGTGTATTATCCGTATGAATTGGTATTCCAAATGAGTTAATGAGAAGAGTTCTAATATGACATAATCTAAATTTGAAATGAAATATTATGAAAACGCACTTGGAATACATTGGTATGTCTTGTATATGTTATTTGAGTTCATAATGTGGAAAGTAAATGTATGTGAAAATATGAGGTGATGATACTGTACATGGAATTTATTGGTGGATATGTATATCCTAATAGATTTTAGTGAACATTGAAATTAGGCTCAATAAGTGATTTGTCAATTTAAATTGTGATTGGCAGGAAGAGTTAGTGAATTGCATGTTTATGAATTGTTACATGTATTTTTCAAAATACAAGGAAATGATGGTAATTGATACATGGAAATATGAGACTATAATATATAAAAACATGGAATATGTTTGATAAATGTGTTCATTCATAATTATAGAATTGTGCATCTCAAGTGCACTATATGTGTAAAGATGATGTTTCAAATGATTTGATAAGTAAAACTCAAATATGAAGTAGTTTGAAACCAAGACAATTTGTTATAAAAATATATATGAAATACAGAGGTGTGATTGTTATATGTTATATGAATACATAGTGTGAAAAAGTATAAGTACAAGAGAAATTTAATGAGAATTGAACCCATATACGTTTCTTGTTATTTATATGAAGTGTACGACTAACAAGTGGTATTAAGTATAAGGCTCAGTTGAATATCTTAAATTGGTTTTGTATGTATTAAATGTGGGTGAAGAATAAGGATCAAATGAGAGAGAAATATGGCTTAGAAAATAGCCTAATTTGTGAAAATTAACTTTACCACACGGCCTAGCAACACGGGCGTGTACTAAGGCCGTGTGACCCAATTTCCTTTATAGATGCAAGTCAGAGAGTTATACGCCCCAGAGGCACGGCCATGTGAGCCACACGAGCATGGGACCCTTGTAAATGAGATAAACTTAGGGATTTTGCGAAAAATTTCATACGATTCTGATTTAGTCCCGACCCAATCCCAATGCATGATTTGGATTTCAAGGGTCCGTTAAAGGAACTTTTATAATCAATTTTGATATTTGAGCGATAAATGGTTTAAATCATCTGTAAGTGTTCCGTACTCTTCGGTAATGTCTCGTACCCTGTTCCGGCGTCGAATACGGGTAAGGGGTGTTACATTTTTTCTCAAACGAGTTAGCAATTTCATTGAAATCCCCCAAAACCACCCAAGGGAGGCTATTATTGGTACTCAATTGATTGAGTAAGTTCCACGACGCGCTTCTACCCCTTTCATCCGGATTACCACAGAACCCTGTCAATCGCCATTTATTTCCGCAATCAGTGTCCTTAACCTCAACATCAATATGATATGATGAAAAACTGATGAGCCTAACCAACGAGTTCCCTTTCTACCCTAATGACAGTCCCCCTTTTGAACCCAACAACCCAGTATCAATGCCGTTCTCGTAACCACATTTTAATCTGACCATTTCCATCTTCTTGGCGCTTAATTTTGTTTCAATGAGAAACAAAATTCGGGGATTAATGGCTCGCAATTTATTCTTGAGCCTACCAAGGATCCGTGGTCTCCCCAAACCACGAACGTTCCAGATTAGTATTTTCATTGTTCCCGGCTGCTCTGAGCACCAGAGCTAGCCGATAAAATAGATGGGTCAGCCCCCACCTTTGAAACCAGCGAGACCGAAGCCCCCACCATACTCCTCTGACGTTTTTTTCCTTCTACAATAGCAATCGGGTCATTTTCTTCTTCAAAGCCCAATTCTTTAGGCCCAATTATAGTACCATTCTCAGCCAAAGCCGTCATATCCCGAAAGTCCCTTTGAACTCGCTCATTAAGGAAAATTTGCTGATTTGCGCCTAAAGGGATAAAATTTGGATTCACAATCTGATTCACCATATTTACCTCCATTTGTCCCCTAAAATCTTTCCCTACATTTAACGAGCTCCCATATCTGGAACTTTCCAAATTTCCATCGATTCTCGAAGAACCATCAGCTTCTCGCAACCACTGACTCTCCACCGTTCTTCTACGCCGCGGCTCGACGCGCAATGACAAATCCCAGCCGAAAACTATTTTGGTGGGCTCAATTCTTAATCGATAAGGACAGAAGCTTTCCCCATGACCCAGTCTGCCGCATATGAAACAAAACAAACTTAGTTTTTCATATCTAAACCGGGCATAAACTGTCATCAACTTCCCAATCTGGACCTTCTTTTTACGCTTCAATGGAGCAGATATATCCAATGATATGCGAATGCGCATGAACGCCTTAATCCCCAATAAAAAAGTGGAAGTATCATATTCAAGAAATTTGCCACAAAAATCACCAAACTGTTTGGCCATCACCTCTGTCATCAAACCCGGTGGTAAATCATGGACTTGCACCCAAAACTCAGTAAAATTAATCGGCATAGTTGATGGGTTTTCTCCATTAGGGATTCTTTGAACGATAAGCAGATGATTATTAAAAAACCACGGGGTCCCGTCAAGAACTCTTTGCAGATCAATCTCGTGAAAAAATTGAAAGAGGTATTTCTTCTCCCCAAGATCAGTAATGCATATCCCTCCAATAGGGTGCCATAAATCTGCCATAGTGTTCCTCAACTAGGGAAAATGGACTACACTGTCCGTTAAACATCGACCAACCAGGCAGCATTTGTAGGCCCTTTCCACTACTTGCTCTTCCTCGTGAAAGGCTTCTTCATCATCATCAATAATACTCAGATTCGCCAAATTCTCCTCCATGCAACAGATTCTGAATGACCAACCAATACCGAAAAAACTAATAAGAACGCCCTTAATCGAAAGCGGACAAAAGAAACATCAACTACTAGACAAATTCAATAGAACAAATAAAGAGAAGAAAAATGGGATACGTGCCAAAAGGCAGACAGAGAAACGTGCCAAAAGGCAGACCCAGAATTAGATTAAGTTGAGTTGATTTTAAATTCAAGTTAATTGGATCAAATTTTTGACTAGTTGAGTTGATTTTAGATTCAAGTTAATTGGATCGAATTTTTGAGTTTAGGATCAACATTGACATATCTATTGTGAAATTTTCATTTTTCTTAAAATATTATAAAATAATATATTAAAGTTCAAGAATTAAATCTAAAATTTAAGCATAGTAGAGAGGTCAAAATTAAAATTTGACCAACTCTATTCATTTTAATTTTTTATGTTTCTTTTTTTTTTTCTCGAATCATATAGTAGACGTGTCAATTTTTCAATTTCATATGTGGAATTAAAAGTCTTCACCACCAATTTATCAAATAATTATTTTATAATATATATATAATATATTCAAATTTTGAAAACGATATTATTAGAAAGAAGAGCTACAAACCCTAAACATAAATTATAAAATAAACATAAAAAATACCAATATATATATATAATTGTATATGTATATGTATAAGGACGGATGGATTGGAAGAGGAATATAAAGAAAAGCTGTAAGATGCCTGAGCAACCTTTCGTACAACCTCCATTGAGATATTTGTCTTGTGTCTTTCAAAAGCACCCAGCTTTTTTCTATACAATATCCACCTTTTCTGTGTTTTTTTAGGTTTGGTAATATAAATTATAATTATAGGGTTACATAATTTATATTTTAAAAAATATTAATTATTATAAAAAATTATTAGTACGATAAAAAAAATCTAAACAAGTAATAAAAATTAAAATCAAATTATCATATGTAATATTTTAGTTTAAGAAAGTAGTTGATAATACGATTACTAATAAAAATAACAACATCATATGTATTTTTATCTAATTGCTCTAGTTGTCCACATTTGTTGGTTTATTCCCTATTTACATTTAACATATATTCCTTATCATCATATGTTGGTCTTTGATCGAGTTCTTTTTGTTAGTATAGCAAATGTTCTCTCAACAAAATTTCGAAGTTTTGAATGTCTCAAATTAAAGAGTTTATGAGCCTTATTTGATGCTCGTGTTTAATTTTGTTCTCTCAAATGATATCATACCCCACAATATGATGCAATAAAACCTTTTGTATTTGCATAAGTAGCATCTACAACATACTATTTGGGTTTACGTCACAAATAGTCTATAGCTTTGATCATAAAAACTTTATGCTAGGTACCTTTTCATATATGTAAATTAGGTAAAAATGTCCAATAACTTCCATAAATATAAATTTTGATCATAATTTTATAAAGTTATTTTTATAAATAAGTTATGAAAAAAAATTATAACATTGTTTATAAATAAATATATTATTTTTATAATATATATTATGGACTCGTAAATAAGTTATACTCAAACTTTTTGGTCATATTTTTTTATAAATAATCATATTCTAACATGTTTTTGTAACACTTTTACGACATAAATTTTTTTTTTATCATAACTTTAGAATTTTTTGAGATTTAAATAATATATAAAATTTTTGTTATAAGTTTATAAAATATTCATAAATATTTTTTTATAATATAATTTTTAAAATTTTTCTGACATAATCATCTTAAACACTCATATTTGTTCATGCTTATAATATAATATTTTATAACTTAAACTTGTATAAAAGTAATTTTTTAAAGTTAAATCTTGCATGAGTATTTGGAAACCCATAAGGTAATTAGATTTGGGTGTAATTACCCGCATAATTACTCAAATTCTTACCCTCCCCTAAGAATCGAAAAGTGTAATTGAGGTGCTTCAATCCTCAATTACACTTAATTTAGTGAGACCCACCAATTATAATAATTACCCAAACATGCTACCCTGCATAAATATAAGTAATTACACACAAATTTAATTATCAATAACTTTTCAAGCACTACCTTAATACAAGAATTAAACAATAAAATATTACATTATGACAATAAAACTTGCATATCTCAACGTATAAATTTTACTTAATGTTTTATATTATATATTTATATCAATTTTTATCAAATCTATATTATATTTAAATTTTTCTTGAGTTGGTGTCACCCATCAATCGGGTCTTAGTTCATTAGTAAAGTTACCGAAAGTCTCTTATTTTTACAAAGTAATAAATATTATTTTGATGGCAATTTTATCTTTTCATGTAAAATCTAAAAAAATACTTATATATGATGTAATTCAAACTCAAAACTTTATGATTTTGATCTGAATTTTACCCGTTCAATAAACTCATATTTTATTATTATATCAATTTTTTTTTTAAAATTTGTTACGCACATTTTTCATTTGCATAATGAGTACGCTATAGTGTAATACATATTATATTTTGTAAAATTAAAAAAATCTTATTAAATTATATAAAAATAAAAATGAAGCATTTAATTAGACTTGTTTATACATTGGTGGCCTTCTTAGCTTGATAGATTTGGCACCAACTTGAGCAGGCGAGTTCAAACCATATATATAACATATATACTATAGTAATATGAAGTTGCAATTTAGAAAATAATCCAATTTAGCACAGTTTAAACACAATAATTTGGCACTCTAATAACTTGACATGTGTATTTATATTGCAATGTAAGCAGTTTATACATAACGGTGAAATTAGAGGGCTGGCAGGGGCCTTGTTCCCCTTAAATTAGTAAAGATAAAATTACACTTTGGCCACTCTAAAAATATAAAAAAAAATAAGAAATTTACTCAGGTTAAATAATTAAGTAAACAGTTGAAACAACAAAACCCAAAATCTAAAGTCAAATCGGAGTACAAGGCCTTATTACATCCAACGAAAATAAAGTAATTAAAATAATGTCTTTTGAGACAAATAAATAAAACTTCGAAGTATCTTGTAGTGTGGCCATCTCCGAGTCCTCTCCCGCGTCGTCGAGTTTCACGAAGATCGCTGAAACATTTAATAAAAAGGGGTGAGTTTCAAACTTCGGTGTAATGCGACCCTTGGTAATCCAATCAACATACAATTATCACATTGGGCCTAAGCCCTATCAAAAGCGGTGGTCTTGGGCCTTAGCCCACAACGACCTCATATCACATCAGTATCACATGAATGCAATGCACCCATCCCAAATCCAACCACGCACACCATTTCCTTCCAACCCTACACACACCGTGGGGATATAAATATCAACCCACCCATCCCTACACACCAAAGGTAGCACCGATGGCGGCACTACTCAAACATTGCAAAGCAAAGTCGCTATAATGGGCTTAAAGCCACGGTGGATCCACGATGCCGCGTCAGCGACTATGCGATCCTCAAATCTTCCTCCGTATCATCAAAACCCACCCAAGTGCAACATATATTTCATGAATGCAACATACACATTCTCACACATTCGGCACTTAGGGGTATTTTAGTCATTTCACTAGCCAAGGGTATTTCCGTAAATCTACTCTACAGGGTATTTAGTTAATTTTGTAAATCAGGATATTTTGGTGATTCCGCAAGTCAAGGGTATTCAGTAATTTTACAATCGGGGGTATTTTAGTAATTTTTCAAATTTAAGGATATTTTGGTAAATTTTAAATCGGGGTATTTGGTCCTCTCGGGTTTTAGTTATGAACTTTGGCCCATAAACAAGTCCTCATGGCTAAAGTGAACCGACACTATGCAGGGTAGGATTAGAGAGAAGAGGAGGTGGGCCACTAGGACCGCTTAAGTACCAAGCTCTCCCTAGATCCACTCCTAGGCATGCATATGTCCGTTGCCACACTCTAACCCAAAATGACTTGTCCACGGACATGTTTAATTATTAGAATTAAGTTTTATGCGGTTTGAGAGTTGTTCAGAACTAGGCCTAAAGTCCATTAAACCCTAGCATACTTGTCTACGTCTTCATAAAGCCCATCAAGCCCATTTCACGTTCATATAACCCATTATGCCCAATTCACATCCTTATGGCCCATTAGACCTAAATCTCATTCATATGGCCCGTTAGGCCCAAAATAATTCCAGATCATGTAACATGCATGCCTAACTCAATTCATATAATCAAATCAATCAATTTCATCCAACTTAGCCTCAGGGCCCACCGGGTCCATTTAGCCACTTTCGGCTTTTCGGCTTTCCGGCATTGCCGATATCATGTGTGTGTAGTGTTTGTACACACCTGGTTACTGCTACGTGCTATACTATCCTTGGTCTTGAACCTACAACCAACCAACCTTCAATCAATCACCCATACTTAAACAAAATATCTACCAAAAGCCACAACCTTACCGTAACCTTACCGTGTGCCACCGGGTTCTAATAGCCCTTCCTTAGCTACTAATCAGGAGTATCCCCTAGATCTGCACTCACACACACACCATCAAGATTCGAGTGACTCATAATCCACACAAGTCACCCCTATAGATCAAACTCACATTCGGCCATTCACTTAAACCACAATCGAGTTGAGTACACTTACCTTTGCTAACGATCCTACCACGCTTGCGATCTTTGAACCTTATCCTTGTTATCACGAGTTAACGACAGACAGTTAGATAGCCTTTCTGGCTTTTAGCAAAAGCGTATAAAAGAGGTTAACCGAATACTTACCAAATCCCTTTCGATCCTGCGGCCTAGATAGCTATTAACTAGATTCGGCTTTCAACACTTGGTCGAGAGTAGGTAACAATCGATTTGTGATGGAGGAACAACCACCAAGATTCGGCACTATTAGGAATTTTGGCAAGAGAAAAGATGGTGGTAATTCGGCTATAGAAGAGTTTGGCTATGAGAGAATTCAGCACAAAGGAATTCGGCTTTAGGAGATTTCGGCAATGGGAGAGTTTGGCTATGGGAGGAACCGATTGGGGAAGAAAAGAAAGAAAAGAATGGAAAATTCGGCATTACCTAGGACCCCAGATTCGGCACACACACATTTATATAGCCTATAGCCGAAACTTAGCCACCCTTAAAGTCCAATTCGACACCACTTCATCCACTGCTCATCTCCTAATTTTTCTCCATGATATCTCCCTTATCCTTCTCCTAAATTCTCTCTACTGATCACTTCTCGTTAGAGTCCCTCTACACTCCACTTCCAGCCTTCTAGAAGCCTAAAATTAAATTCCAAAATAAAACTAAGCTAGCACTCGAACCTCAGACCTCCCTGCATGCATATGTCGCCACCTCTCTACACCCTAGTGGCGTCACTTAGCCACTTCACCACAGGCTTCTTTGTGCCATTTTTTTCACTTATTTTTTTTTAAAAGCCCACTACTCACAACCCTGATTCCTTAATTAATTAAATTAAGAATCCTCCACCACAAAACTCGAACCCAAAGCTTCTCCAACACACCCAGACACTCCAAATTCATTAAACCTTTAAAGCCGTCATGTCATTTGTCATTTTCTTGCTCACTTAAAAAAATTATGAAACCCAAAGCCCAATGGGCCCAACTCTACTAGGCCCTAAATTCGGGGCGTTACAATTCTACCCCCCTTAAAGAAATTTCGTCCTCGAAATTTCCAACTAACTATTAATCGTACTACCCAAGTCTCACCACTACGCTTTCGCTGCGCACTCTGATTTTAATAACATTAACACTTCCACGGCCTCTGCCGCGGCCTCTTGCACCTCTTCTAGCGCTCATCGTTGCGTGCGTATTTCTGGATTAGAATTTTTATGAAATTAGTTCATAGTTCCACTGTTTAAAACACATGTCTTATGCAAGTAACAATTTTAAGAGTTGTTTCGCGGTCGCAAATCCACTACAGGCTTAAGTTTCCTACGGGCTTTAGTCTCTAAGAACCTATTGTTTATAGTAGCCCAATATCTAAATATAGTTCCGTAATTTAAACAAAGGTAAACACAGAAAACTTACTTGGCTCGACGTCGAGGGCTCGGTATGGTAAAATCATATTTTTTCTATCGTAAAAATTACAATTAATTTCACCCCTAAAAAGAATTTCTAGTTTCGCCCTGTACATAACCATTTAGCAATATGTTAATTTTTTTTTAAAAGGAAGAAATTATTAAATGTAATTTATTTAATGCATACAACTAACATACGCGGGAATGCAAACTAATTTAAATTAATTTAATTTAAATATTTACATTAATTATATAATATTAATATTAAATTAAATTTTTATTATCTTATTATTTTTAAACAATAAAAATAGGCTATGGGGAAGGGCGACCCTTGCACAAACCTTTTTTTCTTTTTTAGAATGAATCAGGCTATTACTTTACTCTAGACAGCTCTAATTTTTAGAAAACCTTAAATGAATCTTTAAAATTTAAAATTAGATTTATGACACACACCATGATATGGGCGAAAAAATTTATGTAATAAATATATTTATTAAAAATTTACATAAAAATCAATTAATATTTTGGTTATATTAGTAAAGTTAATTGTTTCGATTTCAAAACTCATTATGAACAAAATTTTATCAATTTATATAAAACCACCATTATAAAAATATAACTTAATTTGTCATTAAAAGAATATTTTTAATAATTTTATAATTGAGTTGATTTCTAATTGAGATAATAGTAAATTTAACCTTTGGAAGCGCATTTATTAGGAGGATTATTTTTTAAATGATCTTATAAAAATAAGTAAATTTAAATATTTGTTAATAATTTGATATCTGACATATACTATAAATCATTTATTAAAAACCGTGTATAAACTTAAACTTTTGTAAATTATAAAAAAAATTGCAAGTGATGGAATAATTGGCTCAGATGTAAAATATTTTTATTTTTCTTGTCTTTATTTTTTATTTGGTAGAAAAGAACAACACTAAACAATTACATTGAACAATCAACCCGAGGCATTCCTATCAGCATGGAGAACCCCTTGTACTGAACTTGGTGGGTACTTAAATAATAGTAAATTTGGCGTACCATTGTTTGCGTACTTAGCCATTTGATCAGCAGCATTGTTTTGAGACCTTTGGACATGGCGAAGTCTTATTCTCCAATTTCGTTGGAAGAGGCAACTAATTAAACGTAACTCCACCAACCTACTAGAAGCAAGTCCACCAGCTAGCAAAGTCTCCCATGCTATAGGCAATCCTTCAAGTATGGCACGTGCTTCAATTTGAAAAATTGTTTCCTTGCTTACCGCCATAGAAAACCCACATAACGATCTTGCATCCGCATATCTAAACACGCCTCCCATCGACGGCCAATTGCTAATGTATGAAATTGCTCCATCTGTGTTGTGTTTAATCCATCCTTTCTCGGGTGGTGACCACCATGTATCCGGCACCAAAGGATTCGGTTGGGGCCAAGCTGAATCCGATTTTGCATAACTCTTTGTCCAAGTAATACTTGTATCTACAAGTTTTTGTACATAATATGTTTGTTAGAAAAAACAAAAAGGTTACGATCCTTCGATAGCAGCCAACATAAGATCGAGAAAAAGGACTGCCACTCAAATTCCTGAGACCTCCATCTTCTTGAACTCTTCAAGTTACATAGCAACCAGTCACCAAGCGGCAATGAAAAGAACGAACTTTGAGCATTTTCCGGTACCACAGACAACCATACCATTCTTGAGAAAGAGCAATCCCTAACGGCATGAAGTCCTGATTCCAACACCGCACCACATCTAGGACAATGTCCCTCGTTAGTCATATGTCTCATTGCTCTTTCACCATGCCATGTTATTGTCATTTCTATATTAACAAATATTCTATTTAGATTATAATAATATAATAAAATAATTTATGGTAACTCTTTGTTAAAAATCATGAAAAAAATAGACATAATGATTTATTTGACCCTTCAATTTTATAAATAAAAAAAATTTATTTTAGCCCTCAATTTAATTTTTTGCTTCTTTAGATCTTGAACTTGCGTTGTTTGTCAAATCACTCAAACATAGATAGAAAGTTAATTTATGTTAACTTTACTGAGGTGGCACCCACGTGTATGTCATGTCAACAATTAATTATTTTTTTAAAATTAAAAAATATAAAATTTCAAAAAATTCAGAAAATATAAAAAAATATTAAAAAACATAAAAATTATTAAATATATATAATATATTTAATAATAAAAATATAATAATATTCTATAATTTTAACAAAATTTAATTAATTGTTGACGTACATGTGGATTGCCACATCGGAAAAGTTAACAAACGCTAATTTTTCCATCCATTTCGGGGTGTTTTGACAAAAAACACTAATTTAAGGGCTAAAAGAGATAAAAAAAATTAAAGAGCTAAAACGATATTTTTTTCATTAAGTTGAACAACTAAATAAGTCATTATGCCTATAAAATATAAATTTTAAATACTTTTTAAATAATTAATATAAACTGTTTGTAAATCTAATTTGAAAATATAAATTATATTTATAGCTTATAGTTAATATAAATATAAATAATGGACAAATTTTTAGATTCAACAATCAAATCGATTTTAAAGAACCAAAAGTTAGAATATTCAAGTCTTTTTATTTGGCTAAAAAATCAATTTGAAAAATTGGTTCGACTCTCAAAAATTATTTGTTTATCATTATTTTTAGCTTGAAATTATGTTTTTTTTTTTTTTGATAAAAAGAAACAATATATTGTGATTGCAGAAAAATGAAAATACTAAAGCATAGCAGCGACAATATTATTTTGATCATCAAACAGTAACTCCAAAACTGAACTCGGAGGATCCTCAAATATTTACACATTATTTTTATAGTCATTTGCAATCTTTGACATATGATCGGCAATTTTTTTTTTGGGACTGAGGGATATGACGAATTCACACCTTCCAATTACGGCATAGAAGTTGATGAATTAACCGCAATTCCTGCCATCTGTTATTGGCCGCACCTCCAACTAGTGTCACAGGGCTAGATCTTTCGTCTCGCGATCCATGCGGCCTTAGGCGATCCGTTCGTCTAAACTCGTCTAAGTCAGCCTTTACTCAAGTGAGGATTCCTTTAGAAGTCCTCCAAGGCACCAACTTGTATAGCGGAAGCAATTTATGCCAAAATAAGCAACAAAAGAACAACATAAAGAGCGCACACAAAGTGTTTGAGTAAATGCTCTCTATTCTCTTATTCACAAAGAATAATGAAACAATGAATGGAGTGAGTACAAATGAGGGGGAGGCTCTCTATTTATAGTTGAGCTCCCCCAACACCGACGATCAAGATTACAATACATCGACGGACGAGATTCATCCTATCCCTTAAATCATAGGATTTACAAGATATGCCATATCAAATCTAATATAATCTTTACAAGATATGATTCTATCAATCTTCTAAGATTAGTTACCAAATTAGCCTAAGTTGCTATATCTTCATTATCGGGCCAACCAGACTTCAATCTGACAGGCTTCTCCAACAGTTTCCTGAATCGAGCTAGTTCTTGCGGGCCAAATGATCCCCATCTAAACAATAGACCTCCATCGGATGCATTTGGTACGATGGTCACGGGCTTTGAGCTGCGGCCCGTGACATTCTCCCCCACCCATTCTCGCAACGACCTCGTTGCGACTTCCGAATGGCACTGACTTGACTCGCCTCGATCTCGTCTCTCGACGCCTTAGCTTTTCCCTTCCTTCGGGACTTTTGCCTCGGCTTACGTTGCTTTTTAACTCAAATCGTCCTACTCGTTTGTACATCTCGACGACAAGAAGTTATGTCACTCTCTTGCCCACATTCTAACTTGACTCGAACAGAATCCTCTTGATTCACAACACTTGGCTTCGCTTTGCCCACAGTCTCTCGGCATCTTTGCTCAAGAACTTCGAAAGGGCCCCTACGTACTTGCCAAGTCAACAAGTTAGAATGCAACACACTATCAAAGTGTTTGGAATGTACCTTTGCATTTACTCGGGTCAATTGTCCCACTTGCATCACTTATTTTCCCTTGAAGTCTGATGCACCACCCACCTCTCCCATAGGTGGAAGCTTTGTCGATGACTCGGCCAACTCCGATGCTTCACTCAAATTGAGCCTCATTGGTCCCAGCTTTGCTGTTTTCATCGCAACTTCTTCCTCTAAATTCGATGACAAACTCACCTCTTCCTTGGGTGGAAGCCCCTCTGACGACTCACCAAGCTCGAACGTTGCCTTTCCTTTAACTACGGCTTGTTTTGAACAGTTCTGCAACTCATGCGGACCACGACACAAGAAGCACTTTACTCGCTTATTTTTGCTCCTCTTTGCCCTCTTGGCTTTGGCTTTTCCCTTGCTCGAACCAAGTTTCTTGGGCTCCTTATCTGCTCCATCGTTCCCTTCAATGACAGACTTCCTCGGACACTTCCGCAACCTATGCGGACCATGACACAAGAAGCACTCCACTGGCTTCTTCTCGCTTTTGGCCTCCTTGGCTTCGACACCCCTTGTGCTCGAACCAAGTACCAAGGCCTTACCTACTGGCTTCTTCTTAAGCGCGGATTTCTTCGGACATTTCTTTAATATATGTGAACCGTCGCCGAGAAAGTATTTCAGCTTGTCCCTTTTCCTCTTGAGTTCTTCTTCCCAACTCGTGGTTTCCCATTACCACCATTGTCGCCATTGCCATTGCCATCAACAACATCTTTCTTGTGATTCTTTTCACGTACGCCCCTTTCCTCGGACTTGGAAGACCCAAGCTTGTCTTTCCCTAGACCAAGCTTGACCACGGACTCAACTACCGTCATGGCTTCCGATAACTTTTAGACACCTCTTTGTTCCACCTCCTATCTGACCCACGGCTTCAATCCATTCTGAAAAGCAAGCAATGCTTCTTTCTTTAGTCACATCTGAAATTTAGAGCATGAGTTCCTTGAACTCTCGAACATACTCCTCCACTATGCCCCATTGCGTTATCCCTTGCAACTTTGCCCAAGCTTCTTCCTCGGCTAATTCTGGGTAAAATTATCCCTTCAACTCACATGGGAACTCTTGCCACGTCCCAATCTCAAATTGCCTTTTATCTGTGGTCCTGTCTCGCCACCATAAAAGCGCAATATCAGTAAGAAACATTGAAGTAGTGTTTACTTTAACTGCATCATCCGTGATGCCTTTGGCACGGAAGTAGTTTTCCATCCTCCACAAGAAATTGTCCACATCGCATGCAGACCTTGTCCCCACAAACTCTTTCGGCTTCGGGACATCCTCGTTACTGAGTGCTGCACTTGACACTCCTTTCCCCACGGCTGCTCGGCACAAGGCCAGCTCTCTCTCAAGCTCCTCTATTCTTGTGCTCAAAGCCATCACCATGACCATTGTTTCCTCCTTCAAAGCCTTTACTATGGCTTCGAGAGCATCGTTCCTCTCCGTCAGCTTTTTCCTTTGGGAATCTAGCAACTCTTGCACGCTATCCCTCTGGGAAGTGATACACATGGTCACAAAGTCCTTGGACTGCTCCCTCAAGTCCTCAATGCTTTCCCTAAGCACATTGTCTGACTCTTTTGCGTTCTCCATTGACTCCTTAAGTTTACCCACGCGATCCTCAATAGCCAACAGCATCTCCTTCAAAGACTTTCTGGCTTCAAACTCTTCTTTCGACATCCCAACGGTGCCTTCGAACTAATAGCTCGGATACCACTTGTCACGGGGCTAGATCTTTCGTCTCGCGATCCGTACAGCCTTAGGCGATCCGTTCGTCTAAACTCGCTTAAGTTAGCCTTTACATTAGTGAAGATTCCTTTAGAAGTCCTCCAAGGCACCAACTTGTATAGCGAAAGCGATTTATGCCAAAAGAAGCAACAAAAGAACAACAGAAAAAGCGCACACAAAGTGTTTGAGTAAATGCTCTATATTCTCTTATTCACAAAGAATAATGAAACAATGAATTGAGTGAGTACAAATGAGGGGAAGGCTCTCTATTTATAGTTGAGCTCCCCCAAAACCGACGGTCAAGATTACAATACATCAACGGACGAGATTCATCCTATCCCTTAAATCATGGGATTTACAAGATATGCCATATCAAATCTAATCTAATTTTTACAAGATATGATTCTATCAATCTTCTAAGATTAGTTACCAAATTAGCCTAAGTTGCCATATCTTCATTATCAGGCCAACCAGGCTTCAATCTGACAGGCTTCTCCAACAGTTTCCTGAATCGGGCCAGTTCTTGCGGGCCAAATGATCCCCATCTAAACAATAGACCTCCATCGGATGCATTTGATGCGATGGTCATGGGCTTTGAACTACGGCCCGTGACACTAGGAGAGTCTTGAAATATAATGCTAAACAATGCCTTAATCTCAAGTCTAACGTGATTTAGAGACATTTGAGTTTACACAAAAAGTATCAAATGTCTTAGAGTTTTCAGAGAAAACTCGTGTTCAAACTTTGAAAATAATATTATTGTGAGACAACAATAAATTCTAAAATAATTAAATCAACACAAAAAAAATACTTTGTAAAAAAAAATAGCTAAGAAAAGGAAAAACACATCCCAAATTCGATGGACAACTTAACACCGAACAACACGGAACGGGACTCCTTCACACACTATTTTGCCTTTTTCCCTCACCTTTTCTTCTTTTTGCCTTTTTGTCCATCTTCTTTGAACACCATTTTCTCTCTCTCTCTCCCCTAAACCCTTTAAATAAACCCATTAATTTTTTTAATAATTTAGTTTTTCATTTTCATGATCCAATTAAAACTTGTTACAGAAAACCAAAACCCCATTTCTCCAATCACTAAAGAAACAAAAAGAACCCTTCAAAATATTCTAATATTTCAAAGAAAGTTCCTTTTTCTATTTCCTTCTTTGGTGATGTCTACACCATTAGAACAGCAGCAGCCACCACTGGTGGGAACGACCCAAGAAGCCTACACGGCCCATACGGGTCACGGGTCTGTCGGACCCGTCATAGCCGTAGTAGCAGTGATCACTATCCTCGGTATCATAGCTGGCATGATCGGGAGACTCTGTTCCGGGAGACCCATCATGGGTCATGGTCGCTACGATTTTGAAGGTTGGGTTGAGAGGAAATGCTCTTCTTGCCTTGACGGTGCGGTGGTAGACCCGCCTCCGTCGCGTCCGGCGGATGAGGAGGAGGAGCACGCGGCTGTGCCTGCAGAGGAGACCCAACAAGAGATCAAAGATGAAGAGCACGATGAAGCACAAAAGCAACATGGTAGTAGCAGTAAATCTTGATTATTATTTCTTCTTCTTTTTTATTTTTTATTTTTTTTTACCTTCATGGTTATACTCTCATTGTACGTGCAAAAAGAAAATGGATTCTCTTTTATTTTCATTGCTTTTTATTATTATATAATTTTAATATATTTCAATTTAAGACTTTCAGTAGTTGGATGTCAGCTGGAATTTCTTTAAGGACGATGACATGAAAAAATAAAAAAATAAAATAAAAAAACCCTATCATTCCGTACCTTATTTTATATTAGGTTAAATTCAATATGTTAAAAGATACAGTAAACATATTATTATATATGTAATGTTATGTTAATTTTTTATTTTCACCTATTTTTCACTAAAAAATTATTTAATAGATTAATAATTGACATTTACATCAAGACTGAAATTTCAAAATTCGAAAAGTATAAGGACTTAGAATGATCCAATTGAAGAATATAGACTAAATTTACAACTGTATACGTATGGTATAGGACTAGTAATTGAATTTAACCATACAACTTTGGCTTGAATTTAACCATACAACTTTGGCTGTTACAATTTGGGTCATGACTAAAATTTCAAAATTCAAAAAGTACATAGACTAAAATTGATCAAATTAAAATACAAAGACTAATAGTAGAATTTAACCTTTTATATAATGAATTTGGTTTAATTATTTCAGGTACTCTTTCAAACTTTTAAAATTTACTTTTAATTTTATGAATTTAACCTTCCTATTTGTTTGATTTAAAAATTAAAGTCTAATTAATTAGACTGTTAAATTTGAATATGCAGTTGAATTTTAACTTTTAAATATTAAAATATTATGCATTCAAATTTCAATATATTTCATTAATAGTGTTATTAATTTATAATGAAGAGTAAATGGGTTTTAAAGATATTTAATAAAATATATTAAATCTAACCATAAATGTTACATTAAATACCATATTTAAATTTAGTAAATCAAATCAAAATATCATTTAATTGCATCTTCAGTGATTTATTTGCATACCTCATTATAGTCTTTCAATTTTTATTTCTAGTATATAGTAATATAAAGAAAACATAATAGTTATAAAAATTTTGATTAAATTCAAAGTTAAATTGAGTTTCGTTTCATTAACATCTTGACGAGATCAAGTCAATGAGTTGTGCCGTGACCAGAAACTTTAAAAATCGTGATGTCAATTTGATAATTTACAAACTTTACAGTTTGATCCTAATTCGATTTCGGGTTAATAAAAGAGTTTTCGTAAGCACGCATATAATCCAGAAATGATTGTATAACATATTCAAAATGAGTAATATAAATATTAGCATGTATTCATTGTTGTATTGAATTGTATTTAATTGTAGTTGCTCTGACAATGAATATGTCATCTCGTAGCTCGGACCTGACAACCAAATCCGATATGGGGTGTTATATAATTAGTTGTTATTTTTTATATTTACAAGCCTAAAAAATATAAACTTATCTAAACAAAAATCAAAATGGTTAGGATTCATAAGGTGTCGGTTCTCTTTCTCTCTTTTCTTTTTTTTTTTAATGAACTAATAGATTAATATTTTAAATAAATAATTACATTCCTTTGCTAAGAAACATATGTTGGGTGTTAAAGCCAGTTTTAGGATTTTTTGGGTTCCCCCCAACCAAGACAATATAGAGCCATTAATAAACAGTGGTGAAAAAATGGTGTTGCATGCCAATGCTTTTTAGAAAAATACAAATCTGGTTACTTCCAATGCAATATGCTTTATTCTTCCTAAAAATGTGTCCAATTTTATGTCAATTTCTCCTTTCCAAACATATGCAAACAAATCATGGAAAATACCTAGGTCAAATGTCTTGAATTCTTTTGAAATTTGATTTATTATAATAAGATTATGCATATTTAAACAAAATTTATCTTGTCATACTATACGTCGATAATGGTGGTAGGAATAATCGCAAAGCAATAATAATAAAAGAAGAACACGCAGATTTTACGTGGAAAACCCTTATCGAAAAAAATCATGGGCAGAGAAAGAGAAATTCACTAATGTTGAGAAACAGCAATACAAGAGGTTTTTTGCTATACACGTTTTAAGTGTTAAACAACCCTTCTATAATCAAAGTCTAATAGAAGAAGTATAATCCTATATGGATTCAATTTGCGCGGCAAAGTCTGTACCCTCGATCCTTTGCTCTCACAGATCCCCAATTTTACCTCTCTATTTTATTTCTTTAACAAGTGAGTTGCACATCAAACTTTTCAGACCGTGATTCGGGTCACACAACTCTAACATATCTTAAATACAATTATAACTTCACACAAAATTCTTTGGTTGAAGTTTTTCTTTCAACATGAAATATTTGGGTAAATGTTATTATCAAACTTAGTTAATTAGTGTAATTTTTTAAAATAATTGCTCACATCATCACATGTGAAACCTTATAGTAAAGCAATAATGTTTTTTTGCTTCACGTGAAACAGTAGGTTTTAATAGAAAGTCGGTTTTGAATTTATATCATATAATATAAATGCAAATATATTTCAGTTACATACTTATAAAAATGTTTATGTGAAAATATAAAAATTAAAATTATTAATTAAGTTTAATAACTTAAATTAAATCATCAAATTTTAATTTTTAAATGTAATTATAAAAAAGTTAAAATAAAAATATTAAAATGTTGTATTAACTAATACAAATCGATATTGATCGAAACACATCGAACTTAAACTATTTGATACAGATTTAAAACCAATATCACTAGTACTAAAACAGTACCTACTACCATAGCTTTACCTTATAAGGATTAATTTCAAATCCGATGTGATTTAGGCCTAGAGGTGTTCATGGGTCGGGCGGCCCGACTGAAATTTGGGAGGGTTTGGGCAAAAATATAAGTCTGAAAAATGGGCTTGGACAAAAAATAAGACCCGTTTAAAAAATGGGCCAGGCCTCGGGTAAGGTATTTTTGGCCCGGGCCTGGCCCGGCCCGAATTCACTAAATGACAAAAAAATCTGCTATTTTTTTAATTTTTGAATGTTATTTTCTTGTTGTTTTCTCCCTATTTTGCTACCATATTACTATTATGTTGCTACTATTTTGTTGTTATTGATTGAATATTGTATAAAACTTATTTTATTGTTAATTTTATTATTATTTTAAAGGCATTTGTTAATTTTATTATTATTTTAGAGGTATTTGCTTGTTAAGTTACATCTATCTTAGTGTTATTTAAGTCTACATATTTTTTTAAAATTTATTTTCAATTTGTTGGGAAATATTTATTTTGATTTTTTTTAGTATTTTTGATGTATTATATATATTTAAAAATTATATAAAATAATATAAAAATTTAATACGGGCGGGCTAGGCCCGGCCCGGGTTTTAGCATTTTTATATGGGTCGGGCTTGGGAAAAAAATTAGGCCCATTTTTTGGGTCCGGCCCGAGCCCGATGAATGGGCCTAATTTTTTAGTTAAGCCCGGCCCGGCCCATAAACACCTCTATTTAGGCCCCAGTGAAATTTTTTTTCACGCTTTTGATTTTTGGGTTTTGAAGCTCAAGTTATTAAAATATTTTTATTTAAGAATATAGATTAATTTTTAATTTATTTTTCATTATATGAAATTATTTAAATATTATTTACAAATATCATTATAGTAAATTATTTAAATATTATTTATTATTATATTTTAATTTTTAAAATATTTCATGTATCATTAATTTTAGAAATATTTTATTAATTACTTAAAAAACATATTTCATGTATAATTATACTAAATTATTTAAATATTATTTAAACTAATTTATTTGTTAAATAAAAATTAACAAATTACACTTTTTCTTAATCAAACTTTACAAAAGCAGATAATAACAACCTCAAATATATTTGTTAGATTAGTGTCAATTAAAATATTTTATTTGCGTATTCGAGTTCATATAAATCCCTAAACATTGACAAATTTAATTTTTATTTAAATTCATTTTCTTCGAGTCCCCATTTTCATTTAAACCTTTCAAGTGTAAAACGAAGCTTTAGACATCAACAAATTTTAATAAATTCATGAATTTACATATACTTTTTTTAAATATGTAAATTATTATATAATTTATACTAAATATGAAAATCTAATTTTCTTTTATTAAATCCAAGATTTTGAACACAAAATAAGCTGACTAAAAAAAATGGTTAAATCATTATTTGGGACTTGAATTTGATAGCTATTTTCACATTGGGACTGAACTTTTTTTGTTCAAGTTAAACTTAAATTTGACAATTATTCTCACATTTTGTGACTTGAACTAGGCAACTATTCCTATATTGGGATTTGAACTTTTTTTGTCCAAGTTAGTCCCTGAACTTGACAATTGTTTCCATATTGAGGCCTGAACTTTGAGTTTTCAAGAAAATATCAAGGATTAACTTGGACAAAAAAAGTTCAAGCCCCGATGTTAGAACAATTGCCAAGTTTAGGGCTTAACTTGGAGAAAAAAATGTAAATCCAATGTGAGAATAATTGCTAAGTTAGAGTCTAACTTTAACTAAAAAGAAAATCAAATCCCAATATAAGAATAATTAACAAATTTAAAGCAAAAAAGTGATTTAACCAAAAAAAAAAAAAACACAAAACAAGTGGGACATGTTTTCCTCAAAAAGGATAAAAAACAGTGTGCGAGAGATAATGATAATTAGGCTAAACTACATCAACGATCACTCACAAATAACGCCATTTTCATTT
This sequence comes from Gossypium sturtianum, assembly GCA_025698515.1. Classification (NCBI taxonomy): domain Eukaryota; kingdom Viridiplantae; phylum Streptophyta; class Magnoliopsida; order Malvales; family Malvaceae; genus Gossypium; species Gossypium sturtianum. Next base: position 3,910,094 of record CM046947.1, read on the forward strand.
TGGTAACTCTAATTTTTTTGTCAATTTATTCATTCTAATTAAGATAATTGCTCAAATTAATAATTTTTGTTAAAACTTCTATTAATCCACTAATGTATTCCCAACGCGATTTTTTTTTTTTTTACTTTTAACTAAAGACAGAGACCTCTCTATAATTAGTCCAAAACACTTTTTTTTTAGTTTATTTGCAACATAAAAATTACCAATTCTCGTCACCGCCCATCTCCTACTCCCCATCTTTAAACCTCCTCACTTTGCTGCATTCGCACCATAAGAACCACCTTACATGACTGCTTCAACATAAGTGATGCAAGTGTTTAAGGTGTATTGTTTTGTTTAGTTTTATAGCTTTTGTGATTTTATTAGATATGTGTCTAAGATGCAGTTTTAATGGATAAAGTTCACAGATCCTCTAACAAAACCCAACATTAAAACAAATATTAGCTATTGGGTCTATTAAATTAGTGAACTTAGGTGTTTATAAATCTGGAAAAAGAACGAATCTTTTTAATTGCTTTGCATAGAGTTATTAATTTCAGCTGTTGGGTCTTCAAAAGATGGGTGCTTTCATTACACTATGTTTAGGGTTATTTATTTTGTTGATGCAAGTGTGTTGACCTCTGTGGAATGGAGTTGACTTGAATTCATGGCTTTTTTAGCTTATGAGATTAAGTATACACAAATTTTAGCAGTTGGGTTTAATTATTGTGGTAACTTGGGTTTTTGTTTTTAATGCTAAAATTCATTTGATAACTGCATCATTTTTATTGGTGAAGTAGTCGTGTAAAGTGGTTTTTATAGTGTGAGGGCAGCGGAGTGAGGAGTGGTAGAGATGGGAGAGTAGGGGATGAATGGTGACAAGCATTGATGGTTCTTATGGTTGGTGTTGAGTAGTGATGATAATCGGTAGTTTTTATGTTGCAAAAAAATCAAAAAAAATATTTTGAAATAATTATAGAGAGATCAAAAGTAAAAAAAAAAATTCGTCAGCAATTCTTTAGTAAATTTAGTGGAATTTTTAATGACAGTTATTAATTCGAATAATTATTTAATTAGAATAATTAAATTGACAAAAAAACTTTAAAATAATCAAACAAAGAATGTTGCTATTTTAGAATGATGGGTGGTATAGTTTACCATTACAATTAATAAATTGTCTTTTCATATGCAATTTTGCATGCCCTCTTTCTTTCTAGTCAACTTTTTATAGAAAGAAAATAAATAATGACAAATTTGACTTGCAAAAAACCCATTTTGTAGGATGGGCAAGCAATGGCAGTACTTCAATATAGCATCACGTGGCTATCAGGCCACCAAAAAAAAGCATGTGATTTGGGCAGCTTTTGTCTCAGCTACTACAGTCTCCATTATCAACTATCTACTCAATGGTCTCAAAGGTGAAGTCTCTCTCATTCACCTCCCATCCTTACCTCAAATGATAAGGAGTTTATATCATTTTGAATTTAAATTTTATTAATAAAAAATAATTTTAAGAGAATTTTGCTCTTAGTTAAAAATTTGTCTTAATTTGATTCCAAATTTACTTAAAATCTAATGTTAATCATTGAATGTCAACATGTCAAAGACAATTTTTTTTCATGGTACAAACGTGTACTGCATTGGTATGGCATGCCCTTTTCCATGCTTAGAGCCTTTAATTATTATTAGGGTAAATTGCACTTAAGATTATTAAACTATTAGTAAGCTTATATTTTAGTCACTTAATTTCAAGTTATAAAATAGTCATTAAACTATTCAAAAGAATTTCATTTAAGTCACCGAGCTATTAAGTTTAATGATTTGACTTTCTTTGTTTAGGAGATCCTTCCCCTTTTCTTCTACAATTTAATTTTTTTTCATGAAACAGTTTTGAACTTCATAATTTGCAAATTAAAATCCAAATAGTTTTCTTCTCCAATCTCCGACACTAACTGTTAATTTAACTTGGATTTCACTAGCTGGACTTTTTTTTTTAAAGAAACTTATAAGCCCTATGACTTAATTAATTTTTTTAATAGTTTAGTGATTTAAATGAAAACTTTCGAATAATTTAATGGCCATTTTGTAACTTTTTAAAGTTGAGTGACCAAAATGTAAGCTTACTAATAGTTTTAGTGTAATACCCCATACCTGACCCGATCGCCGGGTCTGAGCTACAAGGTGCCATTTTTGTTGCCGGAGCAACTACGATCAAATTTAAATACAATTCTTATTATTGGACATATAAATACTAATATCATAGGCAAATAATACAATAAATAATCATTCTTGGGTCTTATGCGAGCTTACGAAAGCTCTAATGCTAACCCGAGACCGAATCAAGACTGAATTGTAAAGAATTCAAAGTATAGGTTTGACGTCGCGACATGACATACCTTCGACGTTGCGATGTCACATACTGTTTCTACAGTTTCTCTTTGTTTAACAACCTGCAATTTTTCAAACCAATTCCTAAACATATAACCATTATAATCATCTCATATTTGCAACATATTAACATCAAATTATGCAAACCAATGCCTTTTCTAACATTAGGCCAATATTGTATCATCTATAAGCCATTTAAATCATTTACATACTTACCTATTTCATCAAGTTCATATGTATATATATTTGCAACATTTCACACCATTTCAAACTACCTTGAACTCCATTACAAACTATATACATTTAACTAAATTCTAACATTAACCATTAAACCATAAGTGCATATACACATAACTTTATATACCAAATTTGACTCAAACTAGGTATATGCCTTATAACTAACAAAATAGATTTATACAAATATTATCGAGTCTGGGATCTTGGTTGGATGTTGAAATTGATGCTCGGTATCTCGTTTGTGACCTAACCTGCGCACGGAAAAACAAACCGCACATTGAGTGATAAAACTCAATGGTATTTCTATAATTCAAATCAATATAATGTAAATGTTATTCAAATACAAATAATCGATTCAAGTCTATTATTCCACTAATTCGTGTACCAAATTGTAATATAGACTTAGTGATCAATTTATACTTTCTAGCACTTATCCCATTTTCCATATATTTCACTTCATACAAACTTGATCATTTCATATAACCATTTATGGCATATAATCATATATATATATATATATATATATATATTGATGCATTCATCAATTTATATATATTCAATTTCATCTCATTGATTCAATCATTTTCGAGTCCATTAGCTCGTAAATACTCAATTGGCACCCATGGCTCGTTTCTAGCCAATTCGCATGGTCTTTCACATGCTATCGAATATCACAATTCATATGTGATCAATTATACTAAATTAATTCATATTTCATTTCAATCTACCATATAGCCTATCCATATCATGTTTATATAATCCTACTGATCTTACTTGAATTTCAAGACGGATATACGAATTAACCAACTTGCATCCCAATTTGACACTGTAGTGCATCATTGGACAAGACAAATAAATTATACTGGCAAGCGTAGTGCATCATCGAATAAACAAAAGCAATTATGCTGGCACGTAAGTGCACCATCAGATGTACCAAAGAAAATATATTTGTATGCAAGTGCATCATCAGATATACCGAAGCAATTATACTAGCACACACAATGCATCATCGGATATACCAAAGCAATTATACTGGCACATACGGTGCAATACCGAAGTATAACCTATACATTTGATAGGTAACCAATTTTCAATTTTATTATAAGTTCAATTCATATTCTATCACTCTCAATTTCATCATCAATTCACCATTCAAATACCGTATATAAAAAGTCTCAACTCAATTTCATACCAATCTCATATATCAAGTAAGCCATGCAACTTTCTATTCTATTCGATTTAGTCCTCTATCTCGATATACCATATCAACCATCTCAACTTAACTCATACAAGCATTATATACTTACCTCGTGACTAAATCATGCAATTTAACATGAATAAGCAATAATTAAATTGAAATGGATCATAGAAATACAAACCAAAATTATGAGCTACTCGTTGATGACTTTGGATTTTCCTTTCCCTCTCGATTGATTCGGGTCAATGTTAGCCACAAATAATCACAAAACATATAGTACTATCAATTTCCATCCAATTCACAATCAATCACTAATTCATACAAAATTTTCAATTTAGTCCCTCAACCCGAAACTAACATAACTTTCAAATTTGAGCCCCAAATTGAAATCTGATTTCATAAATACCCATTAGGGACCTCCTATTCCTTATTTCTACTTCCAATTTTACATTTTATTCAGTTTGGTTCCTAATGTAAGAAACTATCAATTAAGCAATTTAGTCCTTTTTTTTCACATCTAAGCTTAAAATCTATCAATTTAACGCCTAAAACTTCAAGAACTCAACAATAGAAACTTCTTAAAACTTTAAAAGTATTACAATTTAGTAAATGGGCTAACTAAATCAAACTCCTATAACCTTAAAAACATAAAACTTACAAAAAAAAAAGACTTAGAAATCTCACCAATTAAAGGACCGAATAAACGAAACTTCACAAGGTTTCTTCTTCACGTTTTCCTTCTTTGGTTTCGGTGGTGGATGGATGTGGAGGAAAGTATTCTATTTCCTTCCATTATGTTTGTTTTATTTTATACCTTTTATAATTTTAATTATAACCTTTAATAATTAAAAAACAAACACAATTCACCACTGTGCACAATATTCATTTAAGAATGGTTTATTTTCCCTTTTAAACCTTAGATTAATTGTTATATAAGTCCTTAAGCCTTTGACCAATTAAAAATCTATAGCGATAGACTTTTATAATTTAGTCCTTATACCTTAATTAAACAATTAATAGATAAAAATGAAGGACCAAACTCTAATTTTTTTATACTAACTCTGTAAATATGTTAATTTAATACTTATAGATCTGGTTTACGGAAATGAGGTCCCGAAATCGTATTTTCCAACACCACTAACTTTCGAGTCATTACATTTAGTGACCTTAGATGTAGTTTACCTTTATTATTAAGCTAGAGTGCATCCCTGCTTTGCCAATCGCCAGAGAGTAAAAATTTAAAGATTCAATTAAATATTATAATTTTTAATTAAATTAATTTTAAATAATAAAATAAAAAAGTTTAAAATTGATCACTTACTTATAATTGTAATTTTTGTTTTTGCAATTTATTTTGTACATTTATTTTGTGTTTCCTTATTTATATTTTTTTATTATAATTAATTTTCAATATCACGTGCATTACATGTGAATATACACATGTATTATTTAATATATAATATTCAAAAAAATAAAATAGATTTCAAATCATAATTAAATAACTGTAAAATATTAAATATATATATTCTACAATGTTAAAAAGATGTACATTTTGCATTGCAGATTAATATTTTTATTCTTTTATCTCTATAAATTGGATGTAAATAAAGTAATGATATTATTAATATATTATATAATAATATTATTAATATTTTTAGTCTTTTTTTTTGTAAAAATACCACTTTGTATAGTATGTTTTTTTTTTTTTGCTTTTTTTAATCATTGGATAATAGAATTAATATTGGTTTAGATAATGAAATTTAATTTAAAAATAAATACTAATAATATTATATATATTTAAATTAAAATTAAAATTAAAATATCATAAAGTGAAGCTTTTACATTAGACAATAGAATAATAGAAAAAGTGAATAAGTGAATTTAATATAATATGATAATAAACTAAATGAATGTGTGATAAATGGATATAATAATTTTACGTCATTATCAATTAAAATGATTGTTCATCTGTCTCTAATTAATAATAATAACAATAATAATTCATTATAATTTATATACCTATATATAAAAGTAGTGTCCACGTTGTTGTCCGTCTGCCACGTGTCTATCTTTCCACGCTCACTTTCTATTTTACATTTTAGAAAAATAGTTGAATTTCAATTTTTATTCTTTTATTATGCCTAAATTTGAGATTTAATCTTTATACTTTAATTTCAAACATAATTTGATCCTGAATTATATATAATATTTGAATGCCCTAAGGTCTTAAAGACTGACACGTGACTTCTCATTTCTTTTAAGTTTGTGTTGCTTTTTTTTTAATTTTTTATAAGGTAATGGTCAATTTTTAATTTTGGCCCCTAAACTATGCTGAAATTCATGATTAAATCTATATGCTTTAAATTTTTACATAATTTGATGCCTATACTTTTATAATATCATTAGTTAATCTAATTAATTACATTTTCGTTAGTTATTTCATTCAGAATGTTGATGTCAACTTTTCTTAAAAAACACTATTCCAACAAAAAAATTATCATGACAAATTCAAATAGATGTTTTTAAGAAAAAATCCTAATCAATATTTTTCAATACTATTTTTTTTTTTGAAGAATTTCGATTGGACTTTATTAAGTTTAAAAATGAACCATAACAGAAAGTTGGGTCAATTGGATTGGACCCTAAACATCAAATAAAAGTAAAAAAAACAATGGCCCAAGACAGAGGCCCAAACACAATGAAACGGTCAAAACTAAAAATAATTAAAGAAATCTAAAAAAATCAAATCGTCAGACCTAACTCTGTCCAATCGGTGTCATATGGCTGGCACCAATAACTTCTGCCTCTCCATTTCCCCATACCAGCCATTCATTGATAGCATATTTCAAAAACTTTTCCATTTCCTGCTATCTCTATCTCATTGGAATTCTCTGGAAGCAATCAATCTGGCTCCCTCAATCCATTTTCCTCCATTCTTCGCTGAAGATATATGAGGGCTCCATTTTCCAGGTACGTTTCCTCTCCCTTTCTTAAGGCTTCTGCTGCAATGTCATGGGCTTCTATGTTCTCTAATCTGCTCACAAACTGGAAATAGCTTTCTTGGAAGAACTGTTTATTCCTCTGTATATCTCTAATAATCGCCCCTAAAACTGACTTATCTGTTTCTGCTGAGTTACATTTCTTTATAACTGTTTTGGAATCTCCTATTATTGTGATGGTCTGAAACCCTATTGAAATCCCTAATTTTGTTGCTTGTAACCCCGCTTGTGCCTCTGCCATGAACGGAGACGATATTACGGAATGGAGTACTATTTTTTAGGCGAGCCAATCCTTCATCTCCCCCCTCACCACTAGACCCGAGGTTGATTTTGAATTTTTACTGTCGAAAGCGGCGTAAAAAAAGATGGTGGCTTTTGTCTCCCTTATGCCCTGTCCCTGTCGATTCACATTTTCAAGGGTATGTTTTTTTCCATTCGAACTATCGATTTCTGCTATATAGTTCAGTACTCGTTGTGACAAGTCTCTCCCTGTTGTTGTTTTCCCCTCATGGACAAGCTTGTTCCTGGAAATCCATAACATCCATGCCGTGCAGCAGAAAATGCGACATTGATTGTTACTTCCATTAGCAAATACCCAGGTAAACCAGTTCCACAGATCTGTGATATTAGAGTTAATAACCCATGAGAAATTAAGATTTTGCCATAACTCTATTGTTGTAGGACACTGCCTGAGAACATGGTTGCTGTCTTCTTCTGCACTTCGACACCTGGGACATAAACTGTCATGGACCACTCTTCTGGCTCTTAAATTTTTGAGGGTTGGAATGAAGTCCCATGTAAAACGCCATATTGTGATGCAAATTTTGGATGGAAGTTGTAAATTCCATAATTTTCTGTAGAAGTTTTTTATTTCGGTCTGTAATAATAATTCATTAGGATCCGTAGTAGCTTTTTGTAATAGTTTATAGGCGCTCCTCACTGTAAATTCACCTGAATGTTCTCCTCGCCAAACTTGAAAGTCTTCATGTTCTACTTTCTCTAGAGGAATCGGCAAGATCTTCTGTGCAATGTGTTCTGGAAAGGTATTCTCTATTAAATCTCTTTTCCACATTCTTGTTGTTGTTTCAATTAATCCCGAAACTAACTCTATTTCTGAATTATTGATCCTGTTGCCGATTCCATTAATGTCAACACCTGGGATCCAACAGTCATTCCAGACAGAGACTCGGTCCCCTTTTCTAATGTGCCAGCATAAGCCATCTTTCAGTAGTCTTTTTGCTGCCCAGATACTTCTCCAGGTGAGAGAAGGTAAATTACCCAACTGTGCATGGATGAAGTTTGAGTTTGGATAGTATTTTGCTTTAAGAACCTGTGCTAATAATGAATTGGGATAATTAATAAGGCGCCAACCTTGCTTGGCTAATAAAGCAATATTAAACTGATCAAGACTACGAAATCCCAAACCTTCATTTTCCTTCGATATACAAAGCTCCCTCCAGGTGCACCAATGAATTCCCCTTTGACCATGACCTTTCTGCCACCAGAAGTTCGCAATAATGCTTTCAAGATCAGAACACAACGTTTTAGGAAGTAGAAAACAAGCCATTGTATATGTCGGGATAGCCTGGAGAATAGTTTTAATGAAAACCTCTTTCCCCCCTTGCGAGAGGTGTCTAATACTCCAATTATCAATCCTTTGTCTAAATCTATTGATCCAACTTGGGTCAAAACCCATTTTCCTCATCATCTCCTTTAGAAAGGGCCATTCTACTCTGTCATAGGCTTTGCTCATGTCCAGCTTAACTGTCATTAACCCTTTTCTCCCTATTTTTTTCTTTTTTAGAGTATTCAAAATTTCATATGCTACAAGTACATTGTCTTAAATTAATCTTCCAGGTACGAAGGCACTTTGTGCTTTATCAATGCACTTTTCCAAGACTCCTCTAAAATGATTAGCAATAGCATTTGCCATTATTTTATAGATGACATTACATAAGCTAATTGGGCGAAAATGAGAAAGGTTGGTTGGATGTACCTTTTTAGGAATAAGAACTATATGCGTGGTATTAATTCGGCTAACCTCCATGCCACCATTAAGTTGTTGAAGGCAATAAGTTGAGACTTCGTTGCCAATAATGTGCCATAGTTTTTGAAAGAAAATAGCTGGAAACCCATCTTCGCCTGGAGCCTTTGTAGCACCCATACTTGTCAATGCTTCCCAAATCTCCTCCTTCGTGTAAGGCATTGTGAGGCATCTATTGTCTTCTTCAGAAATACACCGTTCAACCCCTGTCAAAAGATGCTCATACTGGTCCTCTTCCTCAGCCTTGAATAATCCTTGAAAATATGTTCTGGCTATTTCTGCCATTTCTTGCTGTTTCCCTGTCTCTCAACCATCTGTGTCTTGTAACTTTTGAATGCATTTTTTCCGACATTTTTGTGTTGTGATACTATGAAAAAAAGCTGTATTTCTATCCCCAAGCTTTAACCAGTTAACTCTAGCTCGTTGCTCCCAATAATTCTCATCCTTATCGATCTCAAAGTTTAATTGTAGCTTCGTGTCAATCAGCTCTGCTAAATTATTATCATTCCTTTCTGCTTCCATTAAAATAGCCAGCTTTGAAGTCAGTAATTCCTTATTCCGTTTCCTAGATAGCCCTATTCGTATAGCCCATTTTTTCAACCCTGTTTTAAGATACTCCAGCTTTTGTAATAGATCCCCTGATGCATTATCCCAGATACGGTTAACTTCCGTTTCGAATGTTTCCTCCATGATCCACCATGCCTCGAATTTAAAAGTTTCCCATCTACTCCTTTTTTCTTCTTTGTTTGTGGTTATTAAAAGAGGGCAGTGATCAGATGTTGAGTGCACCAAATGTTGAATGCTGGCCTCAGGAAACATAGACATCCAATTCACGTTAGCCACACCTCTATCCAAGCGTTCTCGTATATTCGTTTCTGGCAAATTTCCCCTTTCCCAAGTAAACCAATTTCCTGAATAGCCTACATCAATCAATTGACAATCTTCTAACGTATTACGGAAAGCTTCCATTCTTTTTTCCTCTCTCAGCAACCCACGTTCTTTTCAAAACCGTACATTATTTCATTAAAATCTCCGCAAACTGTAACACCCCAAACCCGACCCATGCGTTTCGACCAGATCTGGTATGCTACTAGTTGTACATTAAAAACTTTTGTCTTGTTGGTTTTGAAAATCGTAAATTAAATAGACATTATTTAAGTAAATAAGCGGCATTTTAAAAATAAAACCTTATATTAAGTATAATTAAACCTTTGACATAATCTCATAAGTTGCAGAACATTAAAACTACTTAGTTGGATAAAACTATGGGGCCTTATTACATTGGTAATTCCAAAGTAAAAATAAAATAATACTTAAAGAAATCCCAAAAAAAAAAATTTATAGAAACAAAGCTTGATGGCCCCTCGAGTCCGTCTCGGATCCCATGTCCACGATCTACTGCTCATCTGGAAGAGTAGAGAAAAGGAAAGCGTGAGTCACCAAGACTCAGTGTAAAAATCTCAAAACACACAACGACTGAGCCCACAAACACACATGGGCCTGGCCCATGCATAAAGGTATCAATCATAATCACATGCTAAAAAATAAATAATGAAAAACCCAACCCATCCTAGGTTTCCATCCTCTACACACCATCCCGTACCAACCATCACACCTTGGGGATTTCTACAATCAACCCTCCATCCGCTACACACAAAAAACGACATGACCATACCGCCTATTCCTATTAATTAGGAATCATTTAATGTGGCATCGCCACCGATCACTATGTGACCTTTCATTTAAATTATGTGGGATTTCTACCACCGATCACCAAGTGACCTATCATGCACTTCCCCTTCAATATCATCATTCCCACCCCATGCATACATACATAAAGAAAACATCATACAGACTTATATACTTTTCGATACACATAGGGAGTTCTATGTTTACGTACACGGCATCTTTGCCTAACCTTTTAGAGTTCCATTCGACTGTCTACACACAAACCTCATTCCGACTTTTAGCCCATTACATATATAAATAAACATACATACGAGTTTATTAGTAGTGTGTTAGAGATCTACACACACTGATTAATGTCGATACCCTTGCTACAACTTTGCTCAAAAAGTCGAAAAGATGCGAAACTAGGGCCTCTCCTATATTCGGCCATGGTTAGTGTTCTACCCAATTTTATATATTTTAATAGCAAATCTTCTTACCTTAAAATCCCAAAATTGGAGACTTATGATTTTCGGCTTTTAGATCTAGTCGACTAAGCTTCCTTCAAATCCTGAATTGCCGCCCATCATAAACCATTAAACTATTAGCTTTTGGCTTTTGCCTTTCAAAAATCGGGAATAGATCATGAGAACTAATCAAAAATCAACACTTACCTTAGCATAGGAGATTCGGCTAGCACTAGAGAGAGGATTCGGCAATGCCCATGGAAGATTTAAATGCCGAAATTATAGAACTAATTCTCAAATAGGATGAATAGAAGAAAAGACTATGGATGCTTCGGCTTCCTAGAGAAATCGGTACAAGAAGGAAAAAGTGGAGAAGAGTTTCGGCTTTTAAAGAAATTGGAGAAAAGAAATTAGAGAGGGAAAGGCTAGGGAATTTCGACACAATGGGAGAGAAATTTAGGGTTTTCAGTGTCAGAATCAAGGAGCTAGCCCCCCTATTTATAGATATTTTGGCACCTACTGCTAAAAATCGAAAACGCCCTTAAAATTCAAGCTAAAAGAGATGAGAAATTTGGCACCCTCCTTGCCATGCAGTAGCCGAATTTTACACTCCTCTAGGTGGTGGATTTTCGGCCAACACTTCCCTTGAAGATAAGCTCCTAACTTTTCTCCATTTTATCTATGATATTATCACTTAAAAATCTACATAAATTCTCCTATTTTATAGCCTTGTAGCCGTCCACCTCTACTAATCCCTAATGCCAAATTTAACTCACTTAAATTAAAATATTTAGGCCTCATTAAACTTAATACTTGGGCCCCTAATTCCTTGTGTGTGGCGTCACCCTCTCTTCATTTAAAGTACCGAATTTGGCCTAAAACATGGGCTCCTTGCGACCCAAAACTTGTTCCTTTTAATCATTAATGATGCCACTTTAATCTGGACCTTTTTGCTAATTCTAAGCCCAAATTTAGACCCCTATCAATTAAATTAACATAGTAAACCTATCCCTACACTAAATGTATAGGCCCGTAAATTTAGGATGTTACAGTTCTACCCCCTTAAAGAAATTTTTTCCTCGAAATTTCCAACTAACTATTAATCGTACTACCCAAGTCTCACCACTATGCTTTCGCTGCGCACTCCGATTCTAAAGCCAAAAGAAACACTTAGTATACTATGGTAGAGTACGCACCAGTGTTAGCATCTAGAGCGTCCTCGTCCCCTTGGCGATGTACTGCATAGACCAAGGCTGGCCGCCTCGCCTCAGCATAACCTGTATCTCCACGACCATGTCCTGTGCCATTGCCACCATTGCCTTGACCACGGCCCCTTGGTGGTTGTTGACCTCCTCTACCCGGTGGTGCATTCTCTTGACCTGTGGACCCTTCTTCGCCCGCTGTTCTTGCGGGACGGTTTCTAACTTGGTGGTCCGTAGATCCACACCTAAAGTACTTTCCACTGCCCGCCCAACACTCACCTTCATGAAATTTACCACATCGAGCACACTTCTATGTCTGACTAGCAGCAGCAGGTCTCTCATCCCGTCTCGGCCCGTCCGACCTAGGTCTTTTCTGAGCTTGCCCAACTGCCTCTGACGATCCAAAATTCCTCTTATTTCTACCCCTATCTCTATCTCGATTCAGTTCTTCGGTCCGCTTTACTTCCTCGGCTATCTTAGCCTTTTCTACTAGGACAGCAAATTCCCTCTCCCACTGTGGGGCTATTAAAACACGCAAATCATCCCTCAGACCATCTTCGAACCTAACACAATGTTCATGCTCCGTGGCTACCATCCCACGAGTATAACGGCTAAGGCGTAAGAATTCAGCTTCATACGCAGCCACTGACCTACTCCTATGCACCAGATTCAGAAATGCTCTGCGTTGCGCATCCACATAACTCGATCCAATGTACTTATTCTGAAACGCTGTTTTAAAGAAATCCCAAGTGATACGGTCAGCCACTGTACCATCATTCACCGTAAGCCACCATTGATAGGCTTCATCCCTCAGGAGGGATACAACCCCTTTCAACTTCTCCTCCTCCGTGAAATTCAAATCATCCATTATTCGTTCTACCGCCTCCAACCAATACTCAGCTGAACTTGGGGCTACCCCAGAAATTCCCCTAAACACTTCTGCCCCATTGGCCCTAAGCCGCTCCGACACAGATTTCCGGGCTCCTGTGCCCATACCTACCCCAGCAACCCTCACTAAAACCCTTAACATTACCTGAGATACCGCGTCATCTCCGGCAGTCTGGTCCTGAAATTCCTCCTCCGTCACGACATCTCGTTACGGATCCATGGCAAGATCCCACTGGTTACGACACGGTCATTCTACCCCTACCACGACCACGTGGCGGGACGTCCTCGACCTCTTGTACTCATTTTACCAATTCGCGTTATATCTGTTTAGAAATTTTATGAATTATTAGTGTTCTTCCACTTGATTAACCACGAGCAGTTTATGAACAATAGTTTAAGAGTAGTTCTTTCGAATTCGCATTCTGTCTGATCTCAAGTTTGTAACCTCTAACTAAAATAAAACACATACATCATACAAATAACATCCAAGCACTTACATTCTTCACGTAAAGGTGTTTTCGTTGATTCACTACCCAGGGTATCTTCGTAATTTTATCCTCTGAGGGTATTTTCGTAACTTTTCATAATAAAGTTCCTTGTTGATTTAAGAAGTAAGGGTATTCTGGTAATTTTACAATCCGGGGGTATTTTGGTAATTTTGAAATTCGGGGCATTTCGGTAATTTTAAAATCCGGGGATATTTCGGTAATTTTGTGATCCGGGGGTATTTCGGTAATTTACAAACCAAGAATATTTTGATGTTTTTTTTTCAAAATAGGGGCACTTTGGAAAATCTAGTTACTCTTGTAAATATAGAGTTTTTGGGTAAATTTTTCATAGCTGTAAACATTTTCAAATCAAGTGTATCTTTTTGGAAATGTACAAAACTTAGGGGTTTTTGTTTGCCAAAATAGGGTGGTTGGTCCCTTTCGGGTTTTAATTATGGGTTCAACCCATGAACAAGTCCTTATAGCTAGGGTGAACGGTCACTACGCACTGTAAGATTCCAATGAAGAGGAGGTGAGTCACTTGGACTGCTTAAATACCAAGCTCTTCCGGATCTATTCCTAGACATGCATATGCCTGTTGCCACACCTTAGTCTTGCGACTCATTTACAGGTTTTGTTTAGTGAAATTAAGTCTTATGGATTTGAAGAGTTGTTTGTCTAAGCCTAGAGTCCATCAAGTTCTAACCTAGATAGTCTATGTCCCATAAGGCCCATTAAGCCCACATTTATATCACAATCGGGAGTTCGAATACTTTACAGGTAGATTGGGTACCGAGTAGACTCGAAGGCCATATCTTCATCCAAAACATTTTTTTCAACTTTTTAAAACAGTACTAGACCCATTTCACAACCCGAGTTTTGAACCTAGGCTCTGATACCAAAATGTAACACCCCAAACCCGGCCCATGCGTTTCGACCAGATCTGGTATGCTACTAGTTGTACATTAAAAACTTTTGTCTTGTTGGTTTTGGAAGTCGTAAATTAAATAGACATTATTTAAGTAAATAAACGGCATTTTAAAAATAAAACCTTGTATTAAGTATAATTAAACCTTTGACATAATCTCATAAGTTGCAGAACATTAAAACTACTTATTTGGATAAAACTATGGGGCCTTATTACATTGATAATTCCAAAGTAAAAATAAAATAATACTTAAAGAAATCCAAAAAAAAAAAAAATTTATAGAAACAAAGCTTGATGGCCCCTCGAGTCCAGTCTCTGGCTCCCATGTCCACGATCTACCGCTCATCTGGAAGAGTAGAGAAAAGGAAAGCGTGAGTCACCAAGACTCAGTGAATAAATCTCAAAACACACAACGACCTGAGCCCACAAACACATTATGGGCCCTGGCCCATGCATAAAGGTATCAATCATAATCACATGCTAAACAATAAATAATGAAAAACCCAACCCATCCTAGGTTTCCATCCTCTACACACCATCCCGTACCAACCATCACACCTTGGGATTTCTACAATCAACCCTCCTTCCGCTACACACCAAAGCGATGTACCGCATCGCCTATTCCTATTAATTAAGAATCATTTAACGTGGCATCGCCACCGATCACTATGTGACCTTTCATTTAAATTATGTGGGATTTTTACCACCGATCACCAAGTGACCTATCATGCACTTCCCCTTCAATATTATCATTCCCACCCCATGCATACATACATAAAGAAAACATCATACAGACTTATATACTTTTTGATACACATAGGGAGTTCTATGTTTACGTACCTGGCATCTTTGCCTAACCCTTTTAGGGTTCCATTCGACTGTCTACACAGCCTCATTCCGGCTTTTTAGCCCATTACATATATAAATAAACATACATACAGGCTTATTAGTAGTGTGTTAGAGATCTACACACCTGATTAATGTCGATACCCTTGCTACAACTTTGCTCAAAAAGTCGAAAAGATGCAAAACTAGGGCCTCTCCTATATTCGGCTATGGTTAGTGTTCTACCCAATTTTATATATTTGAATAACAAATCTTCTTACCTTAAAATCCCGAAATTAGAGACTTATGATTTTCAGCTTTTAGATCTAGTCGACTAAGCTTCATTCAAATCCTGAATTGCTGCCCATCATAAACCATTAAACTATTAGCTTTTGGCTTTTGCCTTTCAAAAACCGGGAATAGATCATGAGAACTAATCAAAAATCAACACTTACCTTAGCATAGGAGATTTGGCTAGCACTAGAGAGAGGATTCAGCAATGCCCATGGAAGATTTAAATGCCGGAAGTATAGAACTAATTCTCAAATAGGATGAATAGAAGAAAATACTATGGATGCTTCGGCTTCCTAGAGAAATCGGCACAAGAAGGAAAAAGTGGAGAAGAGTTTTGGCTTTTAAAGAAATTGGAGAAAAGAAATTGGAAAGGGAAATGCTAGGGAATTTCGGCACAATGGGGGAGAAATTTAGGGTTTTCAGTGTCAGAATCAAGGAGCTAGCCCTCCCTATTTATAGATATTTTGGCACCTACTGCTAAAAATCGAAAACGCCCTTAAAATTCAAGCTAAAAGAGAGGAGAAATCCGGCACCCTCCTTGCCATGCAGTAGCCAAATTTTACACTCCTCTAGGTGGTGGATTTTCGGCCAACACTTCCCTTGAAGATAAGCTCCTAACTTTTCTCCTTTTTATCTATGATATTATCACTTAAAAATCCACATAAATTCTCCTATTTTATAGCCTTGTAGCCGTCCACCTCTACTAATCCCTAATGCCAAATTTAACTCACTTAAATTAAAATATTTGGGCCTCATTAAACTTAATACTTGGGCCCCTAATTCCTTGTGTGTGGCGTCACCCTCTCTTCATTTAAAGTGCCAAATTTGGCCTAAAACATGGGCTCATTGCGACCCAAAACTTGTTCCTTTTAATCCATTAATGATGCCACTTTAATCTGGGCCTTTTTGCCTAATTCTAAGCCCAAATTTAGACCCCTATCAATTAAATTAACATAGTAAACCTATCCCTACACTAAATGCATAGGCCCGTAAATTTAGGATGTTACACAAACAATCCAAGATTGTTCCTCATTGCGTCGCAAACTTTTTAATAAATTCTATGAATCCTCTCTCTCTCGTGTATAAGGTGAGCCGTAGAAACCTGTAAACCTCCATTGCTGTTCTTCATTCTGATCATTAACCAGTATATCAATGTGTCTTCTTGAGAAACTCTGAAGAATAATAGGAACTTCATCTTTTCATGCCAAGCATAATCCTCCTTTTGAGCCATCAGGATCCACATCAATGTCATTAATAAATCCAAGTCTTCTGCGAACTCGTTCCATCTGAGTTTTATTTATCTTTGTCTCCATAAAAAAGACTATTTGGGGATTATATGTCTTCAGCATTTGCCGAAGCCTTCGAATAGTCCGTTAGTTCCCCAAACCACGGACATTCCAACTTAAGATTTTCATTGCGACCGGTCGGCTTGCCTTTTGGCAGCCGCCGATGGTAAAAGATTATTTTCTAACAAACTCCTGCTTCTTGCTATTCCACTGTTGTAGTTCTCCCTGAGTGGTTGGCTTGCATTTTCTCCTCGCTGTCTCTTTTTCCCCTCCTCCCCAATCAGAACCCTTTCCTCCAAATCATGTTCCATCGTCGAATATGTTTGTTCATCCGTTAACTTTTCCCCCTATTGTAGTGATGTGGGGCGAGTACCTTCAAAATTAAATCCCAAAACTGGATCTATTAAGACCTCGGTATCCGGTTTAGTCCTCACCTCCCATATCCTACTATCGATGGTATGACTAGAGCTACCACTCTCATTCTTTGCAACCTCCCCTTCTTCACGTAGCCAGATGCTGTTCATTACCATTGCTCTCTTAGATTGTGCTTTCAGAGACAGATCTCATCCCATGACTGCCACTTCCACCCCCAGTAACATTTTTGCTTCACAATAAGAGTCGTTATGACCTAAGCGGCCACAATAGAAACAAAAAAGAGTGAGCCTCTCATATTTGAATCTAATATATGAACAATTTCCTGCAAAAGACACATTCTTTTTCCTTTTTAATGGCTGCCGTACGTCCAATATTACTCTAACCCTCATGAAATTTCTCCTTCCTTTTCCCAGATCTGATGTATCATATTCTAAAAATCTGCCCACAAAATCACCCAATTGTCTTGCCAAATTTTCAGGAAAAAATCCCATTGGAATGTCGTGCTCCCTTTTGAATCTTGTGAAGAATTAGGAGATGATTGTTGAATGTCCATGGAGAACCTTTTTGGACTCGATCCATATCCATGACATGAAAAAATTGGAACAGAAAACGTTTATCCTCGAGATCTCGGATTTGAACACCTCTCACCGGATGCCATAGATTTGCCATTGTGCTTTTCATTGCCGGGAAGTGAATAATGCTTGCAGTCAAAAAACAACCCACTAGACAGAAATTTTGTTCTTCTATTACCAAATTCGGTTCAGACTGAACTTGTAAAACTGCATCTTCCTCTTCATCAATTGTTAAATCAGCAAATTCTCTTTCCATTGTTGCAGGTTTCAGCGTAGATCTCCTTCGTGCTTGTTGAAATTGCGAATAAAAGAATTCTTCTACCAGACTGCCGCCGTCAGGTCCCTTGGGAACCCAGACTTAACTTTGAATAAACGAAAAAACAAGAAAACAAGAAAACCTAATTTCGTGCCAGAGAGGCAGACGACTTTCGTGCCAGAGAGGCAGACTCCTGAGACAAACTCCACAAGACAATTTTTTTTCAATACTATTTTTAGTATTACATGACTACGAAGTGTTTTTTTTTTTTAATTTCAAACTATGACACTAAAGAATGTTAATGGTGAGAACAACTAGGCCTAAAATTTTAAATTCTCTAAAAGAAAAATAAAGGATTAAATTTAAAATATAAGAAATTTATAGAGATTTAAAATATATCTTAATCTACATATTTTTATTTTATAATTTAACATAAAAAAATTAATAATTAATCAATCCACCGTGAATAAAAAAGGTTCTACTAAGTATAATGTAAATGGTTGTGTACTTTTTCAACAAACTTGAAGGGGAAAAAACAGGTGTACGCATCTCCTTTCTAGGGGATGATTTTAATATACATAGGCATAGATAGATGTGTCTAAGAAAGGAAATTGGGGTTTCTTGGCTCTTGCATGTCTTTCTTCTTCTACCCGATTTCAACATTCTAGTGGCACTTTCATTGCCCTAATATTTAACCAACCCTAGATTTATTCAAAAAATTAGATTATTTTTTCAAATCTATAGATACGTCGGATAAAACATTAGGTCTGAAATTGGGTTTAGAAAAAAAGTTAATCCTTTTGATGTGTAAACTGAACTTGAGTTGTAATATTTAAATTTGTTCAAATTAATATTTTTAATACAATATTAGAAGTAGGAGATTGGGTCACATGGTTTGAATATGTATCATTCTTTTTTCAAGTTTATAATATGCTTTATATATATTATGTAATTTATATATGAAATTGTTGATACATAGTATCAACAGAAGTGGAGAAGGAGGGGACAGTGTCGAAGGAGGCCAGTTCACCCATTTTAGGGCCAAGAGCAAAAAATGTAGAGTGACTCAAGCTGAATTCTTAGTGTATTAGGGTTTTGAGTGGATAGGAGTCCCCCTACTATGTTGCTACCTTTGGGTATTTATAAGGTAGGTGATGGCCCAACGGAGGGTCTAATCGGGTCTAAATTATAGTAGGGATATAACAATAGTCTCCCCACAGGTGGTAGTTGTTGCAAATAAAGTAACGAGATGGAGGGTACAATTATAGGCCCGATGACCTGTGAATATATGATATCATGTGGGGCTATTGGAATTCATGTGCACCTTTTTTGATAATGTGTTTACGGTTGGTATTTTTATTCATAACTAACTCATATAAATTTCACTTTGTGATTTAGCGGGTGGTATGCCCATTGGCTCAACAATCCGAAAATGTATAATGTATGCTTGAGTGGTGTAGTTGTCAATTAGAAGATCTAAATTTATACAATGAAGACGTGTCGTATGTATATGGAAAATGTGATTATTGAAAACGTAAAATATAAGAGGTTTAAGCTATTTTTTGGTAATGTAAAATGTAAGAGATTCGACCCATTCGTTGGTGCTATATAAAATGTAAGAAATGCATACTATCCTTTGGCGATATAAAACGTAAAAGGTGTGAAACCGTTCATTGATGATATAAAATGTAAGAAGTGCAAATTGTTTGTTGATGATATAAAATGGAAAAGGTGTAAACCACTTATTGGTGATATAAAATGTAAGCAATGCATACTGTCCGTTAAAATATGAATGTAAGAAATGTGGACTATCCATTTGAAATGCATACTCATTGGTAAAACGTAAGAAATGCGTAATGTCCGTTCAAATGTAAGTGGGAGGATTATTCATTGTTATAAATAATGTTAGCCAATGTAGCTTTTGGCCTTTAATTTTTTACAAGTATTATTAATAAGTGTTTACTAAAGGATGACGGATGTGGCAACTCGACCAAGTTATTGATGTGTATGAAGACTTGACTAGTAAACACAAGGATGACAAGTGTAGTGACCTTGCTAGGTTGTTGATGAGTATGGCAACCTGACTATATTGTTGACGAGTATGGTAGCTCAACCAAGTTGTTGACGAGTTAGGCTACCCAACTAGGTTGTTGACAAGTATGACGACTCGACCAAGTTGTTGTTGGGTGTGGCGATCCAACCAGTAAACATAAGGATGATAGATGTGGTAAATCGATGAGTAATAAAGTGATTTTGCTCCCAGATGCATGGGGAGAGGCTTACGGAAAGTAATAAAGTTACCCTGCTCCAAGACACATGAGGGGAGGCTTACGAAAAGAAATAAAATGGCCCTACTCCCAGATACATGGGGGAGGCTTAAGGAAGATAATAAAATGACTGCTCCCAAACGCTTGGGGGGAGGCTTATGAAAGGTAATAAGAAGACTCTGTTCCTAAACGAATGAGAGAGGTTTACGGAAAAGATGGTGGTGCTTTCTTGCACGTGGTAGAAGGCTTACAATAGATCATGCTCCTAGATGCATGGGGGAGCCTTACAGTAAGAATCATAAATCGATTCACTACCATGGCTCTCGTAGCTTGGAATAATGTAGAGGGTAAGGTCCTCCTACGTCGAATCACAACCGCTAGCCAAGTCTACTCAGCTTGGACTTATGTGACAAAAATTGTGTCAAATCACTACTATCGACCAAATCGGCCTAAATTACGTGAGGAACGTAGAACCATAGGTATGGCATGTAGAATTTATAGATATGACATAAATATAAACAGTAGATGTGAATATACGTGGAAGTCTCTCGTGGGCTCTCTCTTTAACAATATACACTATATGAACATACATATATGCAAGAGGGGTATAACCATTCGTGGGGACCCTTCACGGGTTCTCCTTCTCAAACTCATATAGATATGCATGTATATACAAGTATAAATAAGTATGCTAGGTGTTTACTATCCATGGGGTGTAACCGCGTATGGGTTTTGTTATAAACCTTTCGTGGGCCTTTGCTTCTTCTGCAAATGTGATCAAACTACCCTCCTACTAGAGCACTCAGGGAAAATAAGTAGAAACCTAAACAAATGAGCAAGAAAAATAATCCAAAGCAACGTACCAAACTTATAACCTCCATGACAACAAGTTCGCAAACTTCACAAACTTGTTATATCCACTTTAGGTGAGAAATGCATATAAGCACACGGTGAACAAACGTGGGGTTTTAATTGATGGAAAAGCTCCATAAATTTGTCAATGAATCCATGAAACACATATTTATAAATGTGTTGATCACTTCAAGACAAAGGAAAGCAACAACAATTTCACAATGAATGAGCAAAATTCAAATAATGGGTAATATCGGTGTAACATCCTTACTATGCCTCGGAGCTAGGTACGGTGCTATGCCGAGTTAGGAAATATTAGTGAATTTTTTAAATGAATAAACCAAGAAATTTGAGTGTTAATCTAGAAAGTAGTTAAAGATGATAGGAAATTAGAAAATGCTTTTTAGATGAGAAACTTAATTTAAGATATTGACCAACTTGTAGAAAAATACAAAGTGTTGTGACAAAAGTAGGAAATTAAAAAGTTAGGAGAGATTCCATGAAATTGGCGGAAAGGAGGAAGAATTAGAGATGAAATTTTACTAAGTATAATATGGTTCATATATGGTGTTATGAAAAAAGATAAAGGATAAAATAGTAATAGGTTAAATAAGATAATTATGAAAACGTAATAATTAAGGATTGAATTGTGCTAAAAGATGATTGGAGGGTCAAATTGTAAAAATTAATATTTAATTATTTAATTAGAATATATTTTTAAAGAATTATGTAGAAATATGGAGAAAAAATGAAAAACTTTTATCCTTGCTTGGGAAGCCAAAAACGTCACAACCCATTAAGCCTTCCATCAAACTTTTATTTTTATTCCAAATAGGTCCTTCCACCATTTTTGAGCCATTCCAAGCTTAAATTCTTCCATTTCTTTTATGTTTTCCTAATAAAAACAATAAAGAAGACTAGTAGATACTTTATTTTCATGAGAAGAGTTTCTATAGATGTATTAAAGGAGAGAGAAAGTAAGAATTAGGTTTTGATTTCAAGAGACTAAGGTAAGAGATGATGAAAGCTTCATGAATTCATGTTTATTTCAATAAAATAGTATATAATTTTTATTTGACTGTGATTTTAACATGTAAATGTTATGTATTTTGATATGGAATTGAAGAAAAAGAGAGAAAAGATAAGGATCAAATTGAAAATAAAAGAAAATATGTGATCAAGGAGTAAAGAGAAAGAAAAACATATCATCCAAGCCTTGGTTGTAAGTACTTCAATAATTTTACCTTATCTAATTCCAATTTAGTTATAAAGCATGTTAATTAAATAGTTTAATTACTAATCTATTAATGTCATGTGTAGAATTCATTAATGAATATTAATGGGTGTAATTCAAATTTTAGTTTATGTTGTGAAATTGTAGTAATTTACGATGATAGTGGAAAAAGGGGACTAAATTGTAAATTAAACAAAATATGTTATGATATTTGAAATGTTTAGAAGAGGGCTTAAATGAAGAATATTAAAGATATGATGTTATGAACATCAGATGTGTAATGAAATTTACAAATTATAGTGTATTTATGCAAATGGGGACTAAATTGTGAAAGGTGAAAAGTTATAACATATTTGCTAATTGAGTAAATGTTATGGTCCAAAAGCATTGCCCACGTAGATGAGATAAGAACCATTAGGATATAAGTGGCATGTCATCAATGGAAATATAGCGCACTCTCTGTTCTGTATTACACTATGGTGCCCTCTGTTCTGGTATAGCACTTTGTGTATCTCTGTTTTATTAACGCACTTCGGTGCAACTCTGCATATGTTCTGTATATCCTAACTTTTTTTGTTTAGTCTACAATGGGCCACGAAATAAAAGAGTGAATAACATGAATGATTAGTGTGGTAAGGCAAGTTAAGGTAAGTGTTTACATTGAAAAGAATTAATTTAATGATGGCATTGAGTATAATTGATGTATGAAATGTATTATGAAATAAATTATATTAATTGTTACTTTAATGGTTTTAATTCTTGTTGTACTTACTAAGTCTTCACCAATTTAACGCGTAGGTTGAAGATAGAATTGGAAAGTTAGGACTGAGGTCGTGGTTAGTTCATCTCATCACATCGCCAAGCTTGGAGAAGAGTATGACACTAAACTTTGGTTTAGTTTGGCATGTACATAGGCTAAATAGTGTGAGAATGTGTATGAAAGACTAAAATGCAAACTTTAGTAATTTGAAAACTTAATCAAAATCTCTATGCCTGTGGTGTATGATATTATGTTAATGTTATGAGTGATTTATATGCTTAAATTGTAGATTAGTTTAGTTTAATTTGACAAATTGAATAGGGACTAAAATGCGCAAAATATGAAGGATTAATTGGGAAAATTATCCCTTAAATTTCAAACTTAAACACAGTTCTCGAAATCCACACGGGCCAACCACACGACCATGTGACCCACACGGGCTAACCACATGGCCATGTAGATACTGGAAGAAAATATTGTTGAACCACACGGTCACAGAGATCCACACGGCCTGGGGACATGACCATGTCCCCTGATTTTCATTATAGTCCTTATTTCATTTTATACTGTTCTAAATAAAAGAACGGTTGAAAAATTTTATCCTGACTTATCCCGAATACCAATAATTAATATACTGAAATAACGAAATCAATGTGTAAAATATAATGCTATATTTATTTAGATATTACTATTAGAGTTTCTTACAATCAATGTAGCATTTCTATACTTGATCCGGTAGTCAGGTCCAGTATAAGGGTGTTACAATTGGAAACTTCAAACACAAGCTTAATTAGAAAGAACATGCAAGTGTCACGAGGCTAGAACTTTAGTTTGGCAAACTGCGCGGCCTTAGACGATTCCTTTACTTCAAATCCGCCTAAGTCAGCTTATCTCTCAAAAAATAAAAAACGAACTAAACAACCACAAGAAAAATAAGCAAACAAGTGTTTGAGTAAATGCTCTCAAAGTATTTCTATTAATTTTGAAGAATTACAAATAGAGTGATTTCAAATGAGGGGGAGGACCTCTATTTATAATTGAGTTCCTCAAATCCAACGGCAAGATTAAATTATATCGATGGTCGATATTAAAGCCTATCTGCAAGATAAGTGTTTTAAGGGATTTAAACGCTATACAATCTTATCCTTTACGATTACAAAATATTCACCATGATAACTCTAGTTTTACTGGAATGTTTCATCGAGCCACCAAGACTTCAAGTAGATGGGTTTCTTCATATGTTCCGTGAATTAGGCCAGTTCAAGTGGGTCAAATGAGCCTGATAAACCATAATATATACATATTTTAATTCCACATTTAGCATACTTTTTGGATGATTTATCCCTTGAATTGTGGAATTTGAAGCTCCTAATCCTTTAATTTCATGTTTTATACTTAGGAGAGCATCAGAGGATGAAAGGAACGAGAAACGGGCCGAAAATGAAGAAAATTGGCTTACCTTAGAGACTCACATGGCCTGGACTATCACCCACGGCCGTGTGTTTCGAGTAACAACCAGACAGACACGCCGATCACACTGGTGCGTGTGAAAAAACTGAGATCGACCACGGCCGAGAGAGTCGACCACGGGCGTGTCACACGGGCGTGTCCCTGCTATAGCCAAGATGAGTTTCATTCGGAATAGGATACTTGTGGGCTAAGTAAGGCACCCCGAAAGCCTATATAAACACCCTAGAGGGCAACCTAAAGGGAGAGTTCGTGAAGCCTTACAGTCAGTCTTTGGTCGGGGAAGCAGAGAGAGGGCTGAACACGGGGGATTACTCCAAGAAAGCCAATTGATCCATCTCAGAAGCCGGAATCACATTCAAGACAGAAGATCTTCCCTTCAATTTCCTTCAGAGGGTTTTAGGGTCTTTCTTATGTTTTTTTATTTACTTTTTATAATTATGAACTAAACCCCTCAAATACCTGAGGGGGATGAAACCTAAGACGGATCTTGTTATTGTTTTCTGAACTATATGATAAATACTTGATTTGTTCTTAATTATGTGTTCTTAATTCTTGTTTAATATTTCAGGATATTGATTCAAGTATTGATGTGCTTAGACAGTAGAGCAAAAGTCCCTGTTTAAGAGTAGGTCTAGCATAGTTAAGCGGAGTTGATCGCAACTCTAGAGATAGGATGATGAAAATCTGCCGGATTAGGGTCAAACCTAATATGAGAGTCCATAGATCGAGTTAATGCAACACTAGGGGTTTTAATTAGAAAGAAATTTCAATTAATCAACCTAGGGTTAGACGTTAGTAGCCTTGAAAGAGGTATTAATATAAATTAGGGAATCCTACGGATCAAGTTAAGTGAATAAATAAATGCAGTTTGAGTTAAATAACAAGTGAAGTCTAGGTGGATTCTTCCTTGGGTATTGTCTTAATCAAACTGGTTTTTCCCAAAAGTATTTTCCCAATTCACTCTCTGTGTCTTAGCAACCTTAGCTTGGTAATTAGTTAGATAAATATCAATCCCCTTTATTTTAGGCTAGATAATAAAAAGAAAGTTAGTACTAGTAATTTTGGTTCCTTTGGGTTCGACATTCCGGTCTTGCCACTAAGCTATACTACTGTTCGATAGGTGCGCTTGCCTCAATCGTGGTGATAGTTAGTTTCTAGGCTCGATCATTCATTATATAAATATTAAAACTCTCAGACACGATCAGAGCCTCATTTAATCAGTTGACCTCCATGAGACATTTTGTGTGCATTCATCACAAGTTTCAATCCATGGCTCGTGACACAAGGCTCTCGATGGCCAGACCTTAGATAACAGTCTCGTATAAACCTTAAATTTAAATAATATTTTTTGGAAAATTAAATATATATTGATACGTGGGTAATAAAAATTAATTATTATTCAATTATTAAATATGAAAAAAATTAAATATATACATATGCATAAAATAATAATATTTAAGTGCAAGCAACTGCATTACAATCGTGATAAGAATGGGTTACAGAACTATAAATCTAAATCCACGCAAAGTTATCGCTAAACTAGTGTAATGAGACACCATATCAATAAATTTTTAATTTAGAGCACAAATGGTAATTTGAAAATGAAAATGTGCACTCTGGGACAAAGCAAAAGCATGCATAATAGGGGGGCCATCGATTTGAGACCATAAAAATCATTAAAAATGATGAAAGGAGAAGGATTTTTTGAATATGGAGCTCATACTCATTATGTCAATGATGAAATTATAAAATCAGAGAAACTATGAAATTAAAGGACAAAAATTATACATCAAATTTCAGCACAGTAAAGAGGCTAAATGGAGTGATATATTGTTGCAATATGATCAGTAGCTGTTGGCAGCTTGAAAAGTTGATTGATAGGGAAAAGCAAGCCTCAAATGCCACCACCAATGTTGTGGAATTAAAAAGCATCGCAGATTGAACCAAGAAATAGAGTATGATGTTGATCTCAAGGCATTGAAATTAAAGCTGGATGCTGTTCCTACTGACTCATAACAGTATATTCAAGATGTTGGTTTCAACATGGAAAAGAATATATGAGGGTCCCTTTGTTTAATATGAGTGCATGCAAGTTTCCAATCAAACCAAATTTCCTAATATATCAGCCTAGAGAGCAGTGAGTACATCAGAAAAGACAGATCCTTCAAAACAAGATGTTATTTATTATTAGGAAACATTATGCCCAAAAAATAATTAGTTTTTTAATTATCATAATTTCCCACAAATCTTGAAATACCAATGAAAGTGGAAAGTTCATTGTCATCCCCTCCACTCTCTTGTAAAAGGCAATAGGCATGTTAGAGTCAAGCTTACGTGGACTCAATATTCACATCCATAACATAGGCCATCATCATTCATAAGTGGGCAACGAGCAAAGTTGTTAAAACCCTCCACCACCATCAACCGACCCTCCACCACCTAGCTAATTGGAAATCGGGTTAGCCTTTGTTTTTTGTTTTTTTTTTCCAGCTTTTTGCCTTTGAAAGCCCCCACAATTCCACCTTGGGTGGGCTTCCCATTCAATCGCATTCCACTACATATACTTTTGACAGTACGATTAGGTTAAACAATGGCGGTAGAATCAGATTGGATTGAGATTTAAATCACTTAAGTTGGATATTTTCTAGTATATTAGTTGGTTGAATCAAGATAAAAATTGACCGTCGAATCAGTTAAATCGAATTTTATAATTTATAAATATTTTTTATATTTTATTTAATTAAAATCAAATTGATGTTCGAATTGAGAATTGATGGTTTAATCGGTTCAATCATTTGTTCGATTTTTGAATTCATGGATTAAACTAGTACGGTACCCCATTGGGTTACTTTTTTTTTTATGTAAAAAGTTGAAAGTTAAAAGTTAAAATAGGTTTCAAATCCTTATATTCTTGGTAGATTTGAAATTTGGTCACTCATACTTTTATTTTCAAGAATTTAGTCATTTACTTTTCAGATTTAAAAATTCAGATTTAGTTGAAAACATTGTTAGTTAAAGAAAAGATATCAAATTTTTTATGAAATCAAAAGATAAATGATTGTTTTTGACATAGATTGTTTTAGGTCAAATTATGGTCATGATCCCACTACTATGTTTAAATTTAGGATTCAGTATCTATATTTTAATATGGTTCTTGTACTTTTATAATATCAAGTTAGTCCAAAGAGTTGATCCCTTTAATTATTTTAGTTAAAATACTCGTTCCAACTTATCATTTTCGAAATAGATTTTTTTTTTTTTGTGTGTGTTGAATATGCTTTAAAAAAAGTTCACGTCAATTTTTAATTAAAACAATTAAAGATGTTAACAATTTTGATTAACTAATATTATTGTAAAAGTAAATGATGAAATTATGTCAAATTAAAATATAAAGACTAAATTCCAAATATGAGCATAATAAAAGGATCAATGAGAGAAGTGGGCATTCTTTTTCTATATAGATACATAAATTTCCCCTATAAAAACATCTTTTTAATATATACAAAAACCTAAATCGCCACGATAAGTTAAAATGTTCATTTTTAAGAAAAAATTAGCTTCATTATTTTAACCGAAATAATTAGAGATAATAGCTATTTGAACATATTAGTGCCATTTTTTTAAGAAAACATTTTTTAGAGCTTTAATGTTAAAACAGATTAAATTGAAGTATTAATTTTTAGGGAAGACCCAAATTTAATTTTTTTATTTAATCGAGTGGTTAAAATGGATTAGATTGAAACATTATATTTTAAGAGAAGTTAAAAATATAATTAAATTATGTAATTAAATGGTTTTACAAAATTAAATCATTTTAAATTGAAGTCATTTTAAGTTTGAATATGATTTAATTATTAAAAAAAATAGAAAAAGCAAAAAAATGTGGCAGCTTATCCAAACGTCTTACATTGACATATTAACAAACATGTGCGCAAAATTAAGGTTATTTAACCAATCAATTATAAGTTGATTATCTGAAGCTGACAATTTTGGTGTAGGGTTTGATGAATTAAACATCTATCAACAAAATCAAAAACAAAATCCCAAGATTTGTCTTTGCGTACAAAGTACAACACAAAGCAGAATCTCTCAATCATGCTGACATCTCTCCGTATGCTGCCTGTCCTATGAGGTGTAAAAACAATCAAATCATTTATAGAAGGTAATCAATGCCCCCTGAAAGAAAAGGAAATACATTAAAAAAAAAAGCTTAATCAATGAAAAAACAAAGTACAATGTATTTTATTGTTCAATTATTTTATACACAAAAAAGAAAAAAATAAGCAGTGAGAGAGAGAAGGGGGAGCAGCAGACCAGTGCCTCGCCGAAACTTCAAAGAGTCACAGACCCCAATTTTTTTTAATGGATAATAAATAAATTAAAAAAAGAGAAAATAGTGGGACTAGGGTTTTACAGATGGAAGTCTCTAGAGAGAAAGAGTGGGTAATTATTTATTTATTTATATATGTGTATGTATGTATAGGTACAAAGAGAGAAAGAAAGGAAAGAAAAGTGAGATTATTATAGTATGAGTATGATGAGAAGGCAACGATGTTATTTGGATATAAGCATTGGAGAAGAGCTTGAAGGAAGGATAATAGTGGAACTGTTCAATGATGTAGTACCCAAAACTGCAGAGAATTTCAGGGCGCTTTGCACTGGTGAAAAGGGCATTGGCCCTAACACTGCTGTTCCTCTCCACTACAAGGTCCCTTCTTCTCTTTCTCTCCCTTTTTGTTTTACCTCATTGTAAGGATTTTGCTTTCTGGGTCTTTGTTGGTTTTGCTTATGGTTGAATGAAATGGCTTTTGTGTCTTTGAACTTGTCCAAAGTCATGGGGTTTTTTTTCCTTTGTGTTCTTGGAATGAAAGATTGATTTTTTTTTCCAGATGTTGTATATAAGTAATTCATGCTGATTATTTGTTGTCAACTTGAATCTTGTTGTTGTTGTTACTTGTTTCCTGATTTTGCTGATGGATCTTTTGAACAAGAAAACCTGGAATCACTTGGAATTTTGTTTTGGTTGTTTACTTGTGTCAATCTCCAAGTTTTTGAGCTTTTTCTGTGATTGTTTCTTCATTCTATACTAAAAGCTTCAATCTTTTTGATCATCCTCAACATTCCTTGACATCAGTTTCTGGCAACCAGCATGTCATTAAGGTTCAATTGTTCTCATCTTTTTTGCTTTAGTAATGCCATGTTAACTCATCTTTAATCAGATGGAAGAAAGTAGATATGTCATCTAACTTTTTGTGATGCTACCAATGGTTTGTCTATGAAATGCTCTTACGCTGTAGTGCTGGTTTTGAGACATAGAAATAGAAAAACTTAGGGGGTACTTGCTTTGACTTAAATCATATTCATGATCTTGATTTTAATTTCCATTTTCCAGAAAAGTTATTCCATATTCATTCTTGGACTCAAACAATATGATATAAGCCTGTACTTGTGATCTTCAAAAATTGGATATGTCATTGTAATGCAAGTAGCATATTGCATAAAACGTGTATGAATAGGAACTTCAATGTTAAGTGATTATGCATGACTTTGGATGGGAATTTTATTTTTGTTGGGATTGAACGATATATGTGTTTTCATTTCAGGGAGGTCGTTTTCATCGGGTTATTAAAGGATTTATGGTACAAGGTGGAGATATATCTGCTGGAGATGGTTCTGGAGGAGAGTCAATTTACGGTTTGAAATTCGAAGATGAAAATTTTGATATGAAACATGAAAGGAAAGGGATGTTATCAATGGCGAATGCTGGTCCTAACACAAACGGTTCTCAGTTCTTCATCACTACAACTCGCACTTCTCATTTAGATGGGAAACATGTTGTATTTGGCAAGGTTGTCAAAGGAATGGGAGTCGTTCGTTCAATTGAACACATAACTACTGGTGAAGCTGATTGTCCCACTGTCAATGTTACAATTGTCGATTGTGGAGAAATCCCAGAGGGGGCAGATGATGGGATATCCAATTTTTTCAATGATGGTGATGCTTATGCCGATTGGCCAGCTGACCTCGATGAGAGCCCTGATGAACTCTCTTGGTGGATGACTGCTGTGGATTCTATCAAGGCTTTTGGAAATGAACATTATAAGGTAATGGGATTATGCATGCTTATGTTATGTGCCTTGGCGTAGGATCTAGTCACAGGTTTAGACGAGAAAGAATTCTTGTTTCGACCTATAGTTACTCAAAAGGCAGATTCGTCCTTGACTGAACCTCCTCTCAAAATAAAGTTTCTTTTTTGATAGAAATTAAAACTTAATATAATAGAAAAAATAAGTAAAACTAAAACTCTTAATAAAACCTGATATAATAAATAAATAAAACTAAAAACTCCTATTGCAATAAAAGC
This sequence comes from Gossypium sturtianum, assembly GCA_025698515.1. Taxonomy (NCBI): domain Eukaryota; kingdom Viridiplantae; phylum Streptophyta; class Magnoliopsida; order Malvales; family Malvaceae; genus Gossypium; species Gossypium sturtianum. Next base: position 3,941,135 of record CM046947.1, read on the forward strand.
GTCCATATCAGTTTATTAGTGCAGTAACGGGTTAATTACCACATAGCAGTTGCGCGCAACCTTCTTGCTTAACTCGAAATTTCAAGATGGTCTCTTTTTGTGCTAATGGATGTCCTTTAATAGAAACAAGACTACAAGATGGCACTCAGAAAATACCGAAAGGCTCTACGCTACTTAGATATCTGCTGGGAGAAAGACGGGATCGATGAAGGTGATGTCTATTTTCTTTTGCTCTACATGGTATCATCTTTCACTTATTAAGTAGTATGAATCCTAACGCACCATGGTCGATCTATGTATATTATGTTGTGGCTTTGCAGAGAAGACTTCAAGTTTGCGGAAGACAAAATCTCAGATATTCACAAATAGCTCTGTAAGCTTCATTCTTCACTCTTTGACTGAATCCATCAATTGTTGGGCACTATATTTACTTTCTAAATACCATGTTAGAAAATAACTTTATTCTTATCTTGTCCGTCAACTTGTAATTTGGACTGATGGTAGTCATCTTACATTTTTTTTTCTTTCTAATACTTGGTAAGTTATGTTGCTTTAGGCTTGTAAACTGAAACTAGGGGATCTTAAAGGTGCACTGTTGGACACAGAGTTTGCTATGCGTGATGGAGAAAACAATGTGAAAGCCTTGTTTCGCCAAGGCCAGGTTAATATCTCTCCTTGGTAATAGTTTTTGATCCCTTGGATGCTGTCGGCTTTGGTGGGTACCTGGTCTGAGTTCATCATATGTCAAGGGAAAAAAATGTTTAGATGCATAACCATAGACCTTCCTTAGATGCTACCTTTACGGGTTTGCTACTTGGGTTATGTTCTTTATGCTCTGCACTTTTGGTCCATTCAAGCACATTACGGTCCTAATGATTTCCAATACTTTCTGCAGGCAAACATGGCACTTAATGATGTTGATGCTGCTGCTGAAAGCTTCAAGAAAGCTTTGCAATTGGAGCCAAATGATGGTTAGTGGTGAACCTTGATTTGGCTACAATCGTATCATTACCCTTTTTTTGAACTTTTTGAATGCGAAATGGGATTACTAGATCAAGGCAGCTTGTATCGTTATGTTGTTGATGTTGTTAATTTGTGGAACTTCTTGAGACTTTTTTTTACGACTTCTGAAATATATTGTGTTTCAGGTGGTATAAAGAAAGAGCTTGCTGCTGCTATGAAAAAGGTTGGCAAATAAAATCTAATTACTCCTATCTTGTAGCATTACATATTTTACAAAACAAATCTGTTTATGCAATAAAACTTGGTGAGCAGATCAATGATCGGCGCAATGAGGAGAGGAGGCGATACCGTAAGATGTTTCAATCAGACACCACTGGTACGTTGTCTGTCGGCTCTTTGGCATGCTTTTATTCTTTTCATGTCTTGATATGGATACCTGATGTTATCTGGGAATGCGCAATGCAGGTGCAGATAACCAATGATAGTTAAGAGCTTCAATTGTCTTTTTTGCCATTTCGTATTGAGATAGTGTTGCTTGGTTCAGGCTTTCTTGATTAGGATCTCTTTACCTAGGTATGGGTTTTCCAGCTAATGAAAATCGCAGACGAATAATGAAACCGTAGCCCTTTATCGTAGGTGTCATGTTGATTTAACTAAATCTTCCTCGGGTTTCAACGGAAGCAGAGGAAGAATTCCGGCAAAACTCAAACTGTACAAAAATCCGAGGCTTGAACCAATTCTTGATTCTAATGAGGCTTTTCATACATAGGAAATTTAGACCCAGACTGATCCATTCCTTTTGTCTTTCTTACAGAATTTGGTATAAAATGTAGAATCTTGACTTGGTATGAAAATTTTATAAAGCCTGCTGTACTTTTAGCACTTGTTGGCCATGAATTATATAAGGCCTGCTTCTATTCTTTTAGCACTTATTCAGGTCATTTGGGTTAGGTTATTTCAGGTTCAAGTTAGACGAGTTTGGGCAAGACTGATAAATTTTTTTTTTTTTATTATGTCAAATCGAATTCGAGTTGGAATAGCAGCTTGGATAATAATGAACATTTAAGACCTTAAATAACTAATATAATCATTCAAGGTGGAAAAGCAGCTTGCCTACTATCAACGTTTCTTTATACACTTCTACATACCATAACAATGAAAACAGCTGCCACACAAAACGCAACACGAATAGTGCCCCCGTTACATACATACATACATACGTACATGCTACTCAATCACATCCACAGTCAGAAGTCTGAAACCACATTCCTCTTCTGTACAAAACCTAGTTTAGCCTTCTTCACACATGATTCATATTTACAGCTATTTCAGTAACGGCAAGGGGAAGGACATAAACATGTGTTACCGATCATAGAAACTAAGTTCCCTCCTGTAAAAGTTCAACAGTTGCTACCTGCCTCACACGTTGCATAAGTCGCCTTCTGCGATAGATGCCGATCAAACGCAGGATGAGTACCAGAGTAATGGCAGAAAAATCAAACACTCTTCCGATTCCAACGCCCCCTGCAAACATCGTATCCTAATGTAACAATAAACATCAAATCGTCTCCTACGGATGATAAGTGTCTCAATTTTAAAAGAGGATACCTGTTGGAAGGAAATCAAAAGGTGTGGCTCTGTAGATGATACTTAACAGCATCTGCAAACATGACAGATAGAAGAAAAGAGTTTTAAACAGCAGTAAAAACAGTCATGAAGCTTGTTTTAGTGACATGACCAACTCATTCAACGTAAATACACATGATGCCTCTTTCAACCGATACATTTACAGAAGAAAAAGAAATTTCTGGTAAATATTGAATCAGCTTAACTGCAAAAAGGCGCATCTCGGCAATATATGTGTCATTTGCATCAGGATCCATCAATCCTTGGAATATTTTCTTCATGAAGAATGGTAACTGACGTAGTTTCTGCTAAGAAGAGAAGGAAAAAAATGTTAGTGGCCTGCTTGCAACTGAACAAAACATTCACATAATGTGGCGAAAAATAAACAACAAAATCACTTTGCAAACTCAACCTACTAAAGGCTAAAGACTAGCAGAAATACCTGAATGTATCCGAGCGCACCTCCTACAAAGAGAAGGTTATACCTCTGTACGCTTTTAAGTACCTGAGTAACTTCTTGGTCCTGTTGTTGTTGCAGCGATGCCTCAGGCATCAAGTTAACAATCTTGCAAGCACACATGGGGCACTTGCATGGCATAGATGCTGATGAATAGTTCCAGAATTGCAAAATGCAACTGCCTGCCAACACCAGAAAGGAGTGGGGACAAGTTGAAAGAACCGATTTGAGGAAAGTTGATTCAAGATCATATATGTATGTGGTTCCCTGTTCGGGAGTATTTATGGACAAATAACTCAACCCTTTACTCCAAAAGCAAGTCCGAGTTCGCTATAGCAATAACTACGTCAAATGAACAAGCTTTTGGTAGAAAAATGACAGCAATGTCAAACACAGAACGCAGCAGCAACTCAGTTAAATACAAACAGCGCAAACGCCACACCTCCCCTTCCTCCTATGATCCGTAACTTGAGGTAAATTTCTAGCATCTAATCATGTTCACATGATTGAATGTCAATACCATTAAGTTACACGGACTCGAATGTATCTGACACCAGCATGGTTAGAATTTTTAAAAATTTTCCGTGTATTTGAAAGATCTTGGAGGCCAATGGTCATATCTTTATATCCATATGTCTAAAAATGTGTCGAACGCGGATGCTACAAGAAGAAATGAAGAGTCCAAGAAAGAGAACCAATATATATAAAGAAAAGGAAACAAATCCTCGCTGAAAATGCTCGTACATTGTAACTTATACGAGAAAGAAATATGCAGGCAAAGATCCCATAAAAAGCGTCCACCTTCTCTATAATTCTTTAAAAAAGTTTTTTTTTTTTTTTTTTAAAAAAAACTTTTTTTTAAAAGAGAAAGCAATGAGGCAAAGGAAACTTGTTTCCTAGTAGCACAGATTCTTTTCTTCAAGCAATGTACCACCTTATTCATGCCGCAAACAGGACATTAGCCCATAAATAATATGACAGCAAATTTAATATTCGAGCTCGAAATTTTAAGATCACATAATGTCTATACTATGTATGTATTTTCTCCGAATTTTATATTGGTTTAAGTCTTCCCATGCATGTCATGTCCGGTGATTATTAGTTTGGAAGCTGATCTTGGTTATCAACAAAAATTTGTTTGAGAATGGTTTCCTACAGATAGCTTTCTATGAAGTCAAGATGTTAAGTAATACGATAAAAACTCTGATGAAATATATATATATATATATATATATATATTCACGAATCTTAATTCATGCTTGCAACTAAAATTTGAACATCACTTGCAAATTTCATGGCACGAGCCCTATTTCCTTTGAAAATTTTCTCAAGGACCAAACCTAAGACATGTAACATCCAAATAAAAAGAAGAAGGAAATAGAAGAATTACCACAATACCAATGGCCACAATTGGATCGACAAGGAACGGTGAAAGAACCAAAGCAAATTGGGCAGCAATCATCATCGGGAGGGGTTTCGGTAAACCTCTTATTCCCTCTAGATTCCTCAACGTTTCTTTCTTTTACCTCTGTTTCCATTATCCTCTCTTTTCTTTCTTTCTTTCGTTTTTATTTTTCTTTCCGCTTTCAAAATGTATTGCGCAAGATATTTTCCATCACTTTCTCAGGAAAATGCGGCGTGCTAAATGTAAGGAGTGTAAAAATGTAAAATGCGTGCCCCTCCATAGATATATTCCCGAGTTTCCGCTTAGAATCGCGTAATAACTGTTTTGGCCTTTTGGTAGCCAATGCCAAATCTGCTCTTTCTTTTCCATTATTTTTTAGTATTTGCATAATTTAATCCTTTGGTGGATTTTTTACATAAATTTTGGCTACTACTTATTTAAGAAAGATTCTGATATGTTGGATTAATGACGCTTTGGTAAGCAAGGTTTAACGATATAGTCCATTTTTTATACAATTGCTTAAAAGTAATCATAATTCTTCTCGACCCTTAAATAAAAATATAAACGCAGTTCAGCGCGCTCAAATTTATGTCATCCTATATTGACAACAATATCAATGCCAATATATATACTATATACTATATGATATATATTAGTTTTTGTTTGTTTACCTCATTTATGAGTAGCACGTTGTCAATTGTGGTCCTCGCCAATATATGCAATGCTCGAAAAATGGAATCTCTCCAATTTACCTCATCAAAGGTAGTTGTTAATCTCTCCCTTTCATGAAGCACATGTGGAGCCTCATCAAATCCACATTAGTCCTTCTGCTTCTCTTCCCCACCTAGCTAGAAAGGATATCTTGTATCTCATAAGATAGATCACAAGTCCAAGTGCCAAGATTTGGTGCCAAGGCAGTCAACCTCGCTTATAAATTCCCTTCATTAGCCTTAAAAGAAGGGCTTTCTTCTACTTCAAAAACTTTTCTTCTTAATGATGGATTTTTAATCTATCTTCTTACTGAGTGGCTTTCAACACTTTACCACCGTATGAACAATCATTCTCCATCATCTTCTTTAGGCCTCAACAATTTATGCAGTGAACATTGACGACATGACTCATTCTGAAGTGACCATCCCCCAAAATCCTATTGCAATCACTAATCCCACCACCCAACACACTAGCCAAACCAACAATCCCCAACCGACATGCCTTTACAACGATGCATATGAAAATTGTACCACCAGCAAATTACGTATCACACTCTATCCCCCCTCCCCAAATATACGTGTGATATCAACTTCCGATGAAACTCTAATAAAATGAAAAAACAAATATTTGGGATAAATATCAATTTTATACATGAACTTTTGTAATGCCTCAAAAATTCCAAAATGACACATGACATAATTTCGGGCTTGAATATCGATGAGAAAATTTATAGAATGACTCAGATGAGACTTTTATGAAAGAAATTTGGTATTGGAGATAGAAGCATGTGAAAAGAATCGCTAAAGCGAAAATATAACAAACAAAAGACCAAATTGCAAATTTTGAAAACTACGAGGACTAATGTACAAAATTATCCGAATATGGAGAATATTAATTATTGTGGATTATTTGACATGAAATGGATTATAATGTGATTTGGTGTGAAGAAAATCACTTTTGGGACTAAATTGGAAAATTTAAATAGTACAAGGACTAAATTATAATTTTCTCATTTTTGTTGGAAAAAGAGTCAAAATGAGATTTTCATTACTCATGGAGTTATAATAAAGATTTATGATGAATTATGAACTTAAGTTTGTTTAAGTATTGAATTTTGAGAAGAAGTCTCTAAAAAGGGGCAAAATAATAATTTTGTCGAAAAAGGATAATTTAGTCAACTCTCAAAGCTTCAATAATGGAAATAACATTTAAATATGATTTTTGGTATATTGAATTAATGGAAACATGCGCCCAAAGCCCATTGTTGGTATTTTAAAGATGGAAAAGAAACCATCAACTCATTCTCTTCTTCTCTAACGATAGCAGTAAAAAACATGGAAGCTTCCACTTACTTCTTCCATTTACTTGCTTATTTCATTAATCAATCTCAAAATTTCCATTATCCACATTAAGATTTTGATAAAATCTCTACGAAAACTACTTCCTAAACTCATCATCATCATCAAATTTACCAATTTCAGCTTAGAGTTTATGGAGCTTCTGTGAGAGAAGATGAAGCTAGAGTAAGAAAGCTTTAATAATGGTAAAAAATGGTTTCCTACACCTCCATTAATTGATATTTGTTGAGAAATGATGTGGAAAAGCTTAGAAAGAGTTTATATTAATTATTGGTTATATTTTTGGTTTATGGAAAATGAGGAAATGGTGGTTAGTGAATGTTCAAGCTTGATTTATGGTGGAATAAAGCTTGTGGAGGCTTGATTTAGTGTTGTAAAGCATCCATTAAATATCATGGATACTCATCCTTTTCCTAAGTTATTGAGCTTAGGGTTATAAAGTAATATTGTAATTAAGTGTTTAATTTTGTTAATAATAATGTGAAATTCCATGGCATGATGTGTATAATAAAAATCTAAAATGTAGAAGAAAAATTATGAGTGGCCATGTGATGTTTTGTTAATCAACTATGAGAAATTGAATTCTTGAGTGTCATGGAAAAATTCTAGGCATGTTATGGTACTAGTGAAAATATATGAACCTTGTCACTAATATGAAAAGTTATGGCTAAATTATGTTAAAATGTAAAATCGTGGTTAATTTCGACAATAGTTGATACAAGCTAAAATGTGAAAATGGCCATAATATGACAAAGGAAAATTGAACACCGGAAACTTTTATCAGGCCTAATTAACAATGTGAAATGAAAGGTATATGTGAAGACATTTGGGTGCCTAAAAGTGGTCTTAGGCAAAGGAATTGCTTACTTACATTATGAGCTCTGAAAACTGAAATAAAATATTCTAAGCAACCATAAATCATGTTTACAACTGAAATGAATATACACATATCATGAGAAATGAAAATGACTACTAATTTTCATTTTAATGGCGTGAGCCATGTAAATTTCATTGATTTCTGTTGAAGTAGCACAAGCCACGTGATCTTTACTGAATTCTGGTTTAGTGACAAATTTCATGAGAAATTTGTACTGAAATTGAAAATTAAAATGAAATAGAAAACTGTACTAAAATTGATAATGATTTGATATGAAATCTTCTAATAAACTAAATTAATAAAAACAAATCCTTAGTAGCTTAGTGAGTTAGTTAGGATACAACTGACATGCTAATAGGGGACTTCTGTTACTTTTGGTAGGAAATGCGGTTTCGACCATGGTTTAGCCTTTGGGCATAGTACTTTTGTTATTAGTACTTTAGTGCTTCTGTTACTAGCACTTCTGTGCTTCTGTTATTGGCACTTTGGTGCGATACTGCTTTTTATCTTCGGACATTAACGCTACAATGTTTCTATTATTATGATGTGTTGATTAGTTAGTCCTGAGTATTCAACCTTTGTCTCTAAGTCTACTCAAGGCGTAATTAAATACAAACTGATTAATAAGATGGACCATGAACATAAGAAAATGAGTACCAATGATGGTACATAATCAAAAGCTAATAAGCTATATGAATTGTAAATAACCGAATGGAAATATAAGCCACTAAGAAAGTGGTGTAAATGAACGACTTAACAAATTGTGGTATGATTGAAAGCCTTAATGCGTTACTAAGGTGAGTTAATAATTGTGTAAAATCTTAGGATGAAAATTGAAATTGAAAGGTAAAATTCATAAATGAATCAAATTTCAAAACTAGAATATATGCATAATAAAAATGGTTAATAAATCATCAAGATATAAGTTGAGGCTTAATTAGAAAATTCACATGAAATGGTTAAATTAATAACAATGTGGCTTAAATAAAATTAAAAACGATGATTCATCTAAAGGGCTCAAGGTTAGTAAAGACTTAGGATAAAATTTGATTATCCTTATTACTTATTGAGCTTTGTAGCTCATGCATTAGTTGTTTAAAATGCGTAGGTACAAACTTGTCGAGAAGTTGCTATGATAGCTAGGGAGCATCGCATCACCTAATGATCCTATAAGGTTGTTATTTTTAAATGTTAAAGTGAAATTTGTATTATATTAGTGGCATGTATACTAAGTCTCGTGATGAATATAAAGATTGTAATGTGAATGACATGTACTTAGGGCATCAACGTGTATAAAAATGTTTATTTCATATGTCAAATAGTGCTTGAAACTTGGGTCATAATATAGTGGTTGAAGGCATCATAAATTAGTTAAAGTTCAAGAATGTGCAAAATTGTAAATAGTTTTAATACCGCTTGAGCGGCAGCCTAACGGAACTAATATTAACTACATTAATGCTTGAGCAGTGGCTTGAGCCGCCTAAGCAACTCCTTGGCGGAAAAAAGAACTAATAACTCCAATACCACCTAGGTGGGAGCTATTGACGCTTGGTTGGCAACTTAACGTACTTTTTACTCTTTTTGGTTTTACTTATTTTCTTATAAATTCTTTAAGGGTTTGGGTAACCTTTAACAAATTAAGTAACATTCATATATTTTACAAATTATCTAGTTCTTTTGTTTTAATTGGCACTATAAGATTTTTTTTTTTTTACTTTGTTTTGAAAGCATAAAACTCATTTTGAATAGAATTTAAATAATTTTTTTTATTATTTAATAGAAACAATGTTTTATCATTTATTTTCTTAAACAAAGTATTAGTTTTGCTCCGAAAATGACCTGTTAGCGTCTCACATACGTACCGGCCATCGGAACGGGCGAGGGACGTTACAACTTTAGTCTAATGTGAAATTAGATACATAAACTTTGATTTGGTACAATTATACACATGAAACTTGAATTGTGGTTCATATATATACATGAAATTTTAATTTTGATTCAAATACACATTTAAAGAAATAGAAACATACATTTATTTTCATAGTCAGATTAATATAATTGTTTGTATGCAATATATGAACATAAAATTGTACTAATTCGATAATGTTATTAGTAATTTGTGAAAATTGAATCAAATCAAAATTTTATGTATAAAATTGTACAAAATCAAAGTTCACGTATGACATTGCATATTAAATCAAAATTAATATATAATTTTGATATTTATCAATAAATATTTAAATATTAAACTTTTGAATAATATGAGATTGTTCAAAACTAATAGAAACCAACTACATACAATTTAATTTTTATATAATTTAATATCAAAATAAAAAGCATCTAAAATAGATGTATATTAAAATAAATATTACTTGTTTATTTTTTAAAGATTGTATATTTGATTTTTATTTGTTGTAATATATAATATTAAAAAATAAAAGAAGAATATCATATTATAAAATTAAAAGAAAGGATTGGCATGTGAAAACTTCACGTATAGCGAATATGGTTATAGATTCAATGGCAGCATTAAGAAGAAATATTCATCTTGATTTGAGAATTTATGATGTTTTCCCAAAATAATCGAGATGGAGATTCTACAAGACAGTATTGGTGTCCGATATAATTCCTGTTATGGATAAATATATTTAACTTCCTTATCTACCAAAAAAAAATTAAAAAAAAAAGTAGACGAGTTTGAGTTGAATCAAGTCTAGATGGTTGGAGCCTTAGCTTAACTTATAACATAAGTAAACCCAATTTTTTGTTTAAACTCTTTTAAATATTAAATCGACTTTTGAATTTAAACGGACAACTTGATATATATATATACAATAATTTTTATATATGTTAAAGTAAATATTAAAGAATTAATATATGGTTTACCCGCAAAAGCACATTGCGTGATTTACGATAACGAACTTCTCTAAAATATTAGATTATTGCCAAACATGTAAATAAGTTGAAAAACAGGAAAAAAAAATATGGGGAAAATAAAATAAAATAAAAATAGGTAAAAACAAGTTGTTAGTCCTTATACTTGAACGAAGTTTGAGATTTAGTCCTTAATTTAATATTTAATAATAAATTTAAAATTTAATTCATCTCAATTTAATCAATTTAAAAATCTTAGTTTAGTTGTTGGCATAGTTTTTTTTTTTCTTTCAAAATTTTCCATCAATACATCCATGCATATCATACTAACTTCTAAAGTAATATATTATGGAATTAGGATGGGTGTGGATGAGCGATGCGTTTATTTATAGTTAATGTAAAAATAACAGTGGTGATAACATTAGATACTGTAGTGTGAAATAAAAAGTAAGCTAAACGTACCGTACCGTACCTCACCACCCATTAATTTTTTTTAAACAATTTTTCTAATATTAAATTTGGCACCTTAATTCAAGTCCATATAAATGATTTTTTTTTTAAAAAAAAATTATCTCTCATGTTTCTATTATAGAAAAATAATGACCAAATATGTTTTCATTATTGAAAACAAAATTTTATTTCTATTTATCAAAAATATTTTTTAATTTTTAAAAATAAAAAATGAAAATTATTTTCTAAAAATGAAAAATAGAAAATATTTTCAAAAGTCAAAAGGAGCCTTAGTTTTTACTTAAAAATAAGTATAAAAAACGAAAATCTTAAATTTTACGGAAATACAAGGACCAACTGTGTATTTTGACCAATCAAAATTTTCTTTTAAGATAAAGGAGAAAGTAACCATAAAGGAATGTGAATGACTTTTGAGAAAATGTCAAAATAAACCTCTAAATTTACTTTGTTTTTCAGTTTCTAAAAATTGTTGCCTACCAACGTTTGAAAAGGTTATTAATTTGGCAGTTTCAGACTCTTCCTTTCCCTATAAATTCCCTGTCTGCTCATCCTCCAATTGCATCAAACAAACACCCAAGTTTTCATACACTTTCTTTTTGGTCTTTAAAACTTGACTGTTTTTCCAAAAATGGGTTTCACATTTGCTCATCAAGGACTTGTTTTGGTGCTTGTTGCTGCTTCCATGGTGGGAGTAAGCTTAGCAAACAAGGAATGGGGGAGCTTGGGTTCCCATCCTCATCCTCATCATCCCCACAACCATACCAATGCCCCCAAAAGAATCATAGTTGGGGGATCCCAAAACTGGCATTTTGGTGTCAACTACACTGATTGGTCACTCAAAAATGGTCCCTTCTACATCAATGATACTCTAGGTAACTAAGACAAACCCAAACTTTCTTATTTCTCAAGTGTTTTTGGTTAAATTTTGATATCGTTCCCTCTGCTATACTCAAATTTTATCTTTAGTCTTTATATTTTAATTTTACATAATTTGGTCATCTATTTTTGACAAATTTTTTTTGTAGTGTTGGGAGGGATATTTAAAAAAAAAAAAAATTTAACATAGAATATTTAAACTAATTAATGATATTATAAAAATAGATGGATCAAATTCTAAATTTGAGGGACCAAAACTACAATTTAACCCCTTTTTTCTTTACTAGCATTGCTCAATATTTGTAATTTTTGAGCAGTATTCAAATATGATCCACCAAGCAACACCACATTTCCTCACAGCGTCTACTTGCTACCCCACTTAAAGAGCTTCCTCAACTGCGACTTAAGAAAAGCTAAGATGATTGCCAACCCAACTCAGGGAAGTGGTAATGGGTTCGAGTTCGTGTTGAAAAAGTGGAAGCCCTACTATTTTGCTTGCGGTGAACGTAATGGCTTCCATTGCAAGGTTGGCCTCATGAAATTCGCCGTAGTATCGCCGCTCCGTCGCCGCCATTGATGGATCACTTAAGCCTTCAGGGAAGATGCAGTGCCTGTGTTTTTTTTTTCACTACCATTTTTGTTCACGACAACGTGTTGAATGTTGAGCCTCTTTTTCTCTCTTTTTTTTTTTTTTTTAATATTGTTCAATAAGTTACAGGTTTGGGAACTTAGGGTTCAATTCTGGCCATGTTATTTTGTCTTTTTGCAGTAATTTGTGATTTCTTTTTTACAAAGAAATACCATGTTTTGTGTTTTGTTAACATCTTGTTTTGGTTTCAATTTATTTCGTTTGGGATGTTTCATTTGTGTCTTGCAACATTCTTGACTTCACCCCATGTATGAGCTAACATTGATCCAAACGCTTGGAATTGGGTCTAATCGAAAATGTCAAGACCATCTACACTTACTTTGAGCAATGGTTAGAGCTTTCATCAACTCTGTAGATAATACAGACTCAAACTCTTCCTCCTTTATTATTGTATTGATAAAAGAATGTTTAAAATGACTTGCAAATTTTTGAAGATTATGAGTTTGAGTGGATTTCGAGTGTAAATATAAATAATTTAAGATTTGGGGTTAAGAGTAAATTATAGAATGAGCTTATATTGAGAAGTTAGTTCATCTATTTTAATTTTTCAGAATTTGATTCTTGTACTTTACAAGAATTGAATAATTAGTCTAATTGGATGACATTATTGAACCTTGCCATTAATCGTGACATAGAAATCAACAATTCAATAATTTATACTTAAAAAATTAACAAAATCCAACCATTTAAATCCATATATTTATCAACAATCTAATTAACTTCTCCATTTTTATAAAGTGAAAAGTACAAATATTGAGAAATTAAAGTAAAAGAAAGTCAATACTAAAATCCAATGAGAGTCAAAATTAAGATATTTCAAAAAAGAAAATAGATTATAAAATATATTGGTATTTGTCTAATAATAAAGTTATACTATAATCAAAAGTACTTGTTTTTTGGGTCAAATATAATAAAAAAGTACTTAAGCCATGAGGTAAAGAATGTTGAGATTCACCGAACTTCTTTAATTCCCACCTAAAAGCCAAAAGCCATTCAATAAAAAAAAAAAAAAAATCAACTGGATTGACGGATGAAATTGATTGAATCAGAAATTTTCAAGATTATTTCAATTTAATGAGAATTAATATAATATAAGGTTATCTTTATCTGAATATATTATCTCAGTCTGAATAATATTATATTCGGATAGTAAAATGGTTGAGGATACTTATGGTTATATATCCTAAAAAAAATTATCTTTAGTAATAAGATTATTTAGCACATTATTGAATATGGTACAATATCCTATTATTTGATTTATTTCGGATGTAAGATTATATTTGGTTCATTTGGTTGGAATGTAACAATCGTCATTGTACTATACTTTGGATTGCATTTTGGTCCCTCCATTAGAAAAATGAGCAAAACGATTCCTATATGGTAGATGGATAAAAATAGTACGTCCGTTAAAATTGTGCTTTCAAATGTTTACTTTGGTGTTTTTGTATAAGTTATAATAATAAAGTTAACTCTTAACCTTTACATCTTTATGCAATTTGCCCCTACTCTTTTTATTTGAAGCAAATTGTCCTTCACATCTTTCATTTCTGATGTGACACTATTTTATCTAATATATCATGTTAGAAATTATACTTAAATAAATTACAAAATATTTTTAAAATAAGTTAAAATATGAAAATTAGTGTAACATTTTTGAGGTTTGGGATTAATATCAACCAAATATATTTGTACATGAAAATATCTATTTATCAATATTCTTAATAGTATTTTCTTAAAAAAAATCAATATTCTTAAAAATTCTCAATTGTACACAATTGAGTTTTTATCGCTTGATTCGCCTATGGTTCAACTATATCAATAATTGAAGTATATATCAGTTGTATTTATATATAATAAACGTGTGCGTACCTTTGACTCGGTTACATTTTGTGGCAAACCCATCGTTAATCAGCTTTAATTTTATAGAGTGTGAATCGCATTTATCAAAAAGTAGAAGATGGACCAAAATAGGCTCGGCGTCATGACGAGCAAGTAGGGCTCGTCGAGACAACGCGATGTAAAGCCCAGGCAAATGCAGCATTGTCGTCATGATGAGGAGAGTCGGCACATCACGACATGCTCTCCTATTTGGTAACTGCGTTTTAGACTTCAATCAGGGTTGCTTCTTCTAGCTAGACTCTAATTATTTTAGTAATATTTTAGTATGACTAGAACTCTAATCTAAGTCTATTTAAATAGGCCATTGTATCCCTGTTTTTACACGTCAGTCAATAAGGGCTTTTCTTGAGGGTGGTAAGATGTAGTCGTAAATGAGTTTTTGTGAGAATTTTCGTGGTAACTATGGAGAAAATTTTATTCCCAAGTGAGGGCTTTGTTTTCGGGGTCTGGGTAATGTACGTTTAGTACATTTAAGATTATTCTCTCCATATTGTACTTTCATTTGTTTACTCATTTAGTGAAAAGTCAAAGCCTCCTTTGCCCAAAGTTTTTATCATCTTCGAAGGAGTTTTTCACGTAAAATATTTGTGTGACCATTCTTCTTTATTTTATTTGTTCATTTATACGGGTCAATCTCCAACAAATTTATCTGTGTGTAAATCTAAATTCAAGCTTTATAAGCTTAGTCGTCGATTTCGTGAAACTCATTGATGAAAAAGAAAACATAAGGACAACGTTGAATTTTAGTTCACATTTTTCATTTTTTTTTTAAATTTTATTGTTTTGTGATTACTTAGGTATGTATAATTCGATCTTAAATTGATATTAAATTATTTAAAGTTGGTTTCAATTAAAATTTTGATAGATTTCAACCATTTTAATCTATTTTAACTAATATTGTATGAACTTTTAATATTTTAAACCGAAATTTCATATTTAAGGGAATTTTTTTAGATGCAAGTTACTTAAGCTTTTATTTGGTTACCAATTAAAATATAAACGAAAAATATTATTATCGTAAGTTTTATTTGGACAAAGTGATAAAGTAACATGGGTGAAAATAATTATGCAATATATTTAATTAAAATTGACTTGAAAATAAATAATACTTTAGTTGAAATGGTAAAGTTAAGAGAGCAAATGTTATGATATCTTGGGACCTTGATAGCATAACCTTTTGTAAAATTGAAGTCTAAGTTACATTTCAATCAGAGACCGTATAATCACCGTCAATTGGGACCTTGAGTTGCAATGCGATCTAGTTTTTCAAGTGATGGCTCCATGCTCACATGCCAGATGAAATTCGTTGGTCACCCAAATCCACAACACCACCGTAGATTCAAACATACCTTAAAACTATAACAATGTCTATCTCAAACGCAGGAACAGATAAATCTACAAACTTCTAATTTCAAACCGTAAGAAAAAAATTTAGCAAAGTGAAAACATGTCGCGTTTTTATGAAAGAAAAGAAAACGCATTCTACAGGGCGCGTTTTCCTTACTCGGTCAATGAAAACGCACCCTACAAAACATGTTTTTTCTTTCTCTCTCCAAAAATAGTGTATGTACGGGCCCAAATTTGCTCGGGCCCATTAACCAAATTAATAAACCAAAATAATTAAAGTCCATTACAACAAAACAGTCCGTTAATAAAAGTCCATTACACAAGAATTTACAGCAGGCCCAATTAACCCAATACAAAACCCAAATACTAAATTTAAAACCCAAACAGCCCAAATAACTAAAACCCAATTCAGGCCTAATCGCCCAGGCCCAATGATTGAACAAGCCCGGATGACCCAAATCCGATTAGGATTTTAGAAACCCTAGAACTTCCTAGCCAAACCAGCGCCGCAACAGCCAATCCCCCCTCCATGTCACCCCGTAGCCTGCTCCTCCGTACGGCCTCCGTACCCTTGCCCACTGCGCATCACGCACCTGCACAAAGAAACAAAACAACAGCAAAGGCCAGCAAGTAATGGCAGAAAATGGCCAACGAATAGGCTTTTTGTAATTTTCATTCTTATTGTTCTTTCGGCTATAAAAAAAGGCCAAAGAAAATCTGTAAAAGGTTACTGTTTTTTGCAAATAGAAATCGGAAAAATCAAAGAACACACAGTTTCTTCAAAGGTATTCACTAGATTCAAATGTTTATTTGAGTATTAATATACAAGCATAGCACAAGCGCAGGGAGAAGAGGTATTTTTACCTTCTTTTCCGGCGATTGAAAAACAGAACCCGAGGAGCCACTGGATCTCTTTTGGATTTCGGAGTGAGTTTTGGTAAATCGGCGTCTGTATTTGCGTTTAGAAGGCTTTAAAAGACTGAAACGGCCGTCTTTTGGGGGCTCCGACCACCGCGCACGACGGCGAACAGTGGCGGAGCATGGTGGCTCGGTGACGGGGCTAGGTCAGAACCGTGAGAGCCTTCAGAGCATTTTCTTTGTTTTTTTTTTAGAAACGGTTTAAAAATGAATTTTTGCTATGAATTTTTGCTATTTAAAGCTGAGCTACACGACGTCGTTTTGGGGCGGGACATTAAGCCTTAAAACGGCGTCCTTTCTTGGCCAAGATCCGCGTGTTGACCCGACCCGGGGAGGATCCACGCGTTTTGTTTATAAAAGGGAAATTTATCTCCTGGGTCCTTCCGCATTATTTTTTTATGCAATCTTATCTTCTTCATATTTCGCTTTATTTTTTAATTTGACCCTGACATTTTTTTTTTTGTTTCAATCTGGTCCTTAGGCCTTTTAAATACGGATATTAGAACGGCATCGTTTAGGTGATCGGGTATAATTGCCCAATTGATCCCTATAATATTTCGCGCGTTTTGATTCGGTCCTTATTTTATTTTATTCTATTTTTTTATTTTTTATTTTAATTAAATTATTTAGATTTATTGCATAAGGTTTTTTTTTTTTTTATATTCGTTGTATATACTATTTATTTTATTTAGATTTAACTTCATTTTAATTTAAAAATTCACTATATTTTAATTATTTGTTTTTTTATATTATTATTTAGGATATATGTTATTTATTATATTACATATGTGTACATCTTTTATTTTAAAATTTACTATATTATTTTTTTTATATTTATATTTATTATTTTATTGTTGCTTTGTTATCCATCTTTTGCCTATATATATATCCTTTATTGTATATGGTTTATTTTATTTCGTTTGTATAAATTCTCATTTTATTTATTAGATTTCATTTTATATAGATTTCTAAATCACTCACTCCTTTTCTTTCACTCATTTTTTTATAAAATTTAAATTTTGTTGTTTCATCACTTTCATTATCATTTTCGTAATTAGCCATTTTATGTTATAATATTCCTTTTGGTTGTTTGTATTAGTACTAAATTAGCACGTTGTGTAATCTTTGTGAATTGGCATTTAGTATTTGTATTCTATATTTTATTGATGTAATGGTTCTATTAACAAATCATTGTCTTCAATAAAAAACGCATTTCGTTTAGTTACTACATTTTATTCAAAAAATTTCAAAATAAGGCAATACTCATATTTGGGAATTTCGAGAAGATTGTGCCCTAACTTACTGGGTTCCAATTTTCCTCGTTGACCCTAAGTAACCGAGTATCATTTTTTTTTTAAAACCAAAACGTATAGATTTCAAATAAAGGTTTATTCTCGGGAATTCGAGGTGTTGTGTCCTAACTCACTAGACATGACATTTTGTTATCTCGAGATAAGGATTTCTAAAAACAAAGGCAATACTCTGTATTTGGAATTTTGAGAAATTGTACCCTAACTTACTGGGTTCCAATTTTTCATTTGACCTAAATGACCGAGTATCCTTCTTAAGTTTAAATACACGAGTTTGAAATGGCAAAAGACAAGCTTAGTTTCGAGGATTCGAAATGTCGTATCCTAACTCACTGGATATGATATTTTATTCCTTCGAAATAAGCAGGTCTCGGCATCCAGTCTAATTTATTCAAATTTTTAAAACAAAGAGGATCGTATTTTAAAATCTTTTCAAATTTTTGACATTAAGACGTTAATCAATCAATTCGGTACCAATTTTGGGCGTTACGAGGGTGCTAATCCTTCCTCGTGCGTAGCGGACTCCCGAACCCGTTTTCTCGAATTTTGTAGGCCAAAATTATCGTTTTAATAAATCAAAATGTTTTAAAAATCAATCTCAAGGTGACCCGATCACACCTCAAAAAAGATTGGTGGCGACTCCATTTTCGTTTTTAAAGTCGATCCTGTTTTTCAACGAACAGAAAAAAATGGTTTCGACAGTGTAAATAGAAATATTTTAAAAAAAAAAACCTAGTTTCTCCATTGATAATTTTTTCAACATATTTAGATAATTTTGCCCTATTATTTGTCTTATGAAATCAAGCTATTCTTCCCAAATGGATTTGGAAATATTGGCAATTTTACTAATCTAACCCAAAAAAATTTGATATTTACAAAAATTACCCAAGTTTAAAAACATTCACCAAAATTACCTAAAATGAACAGTAAAATTAGGTTTTGGGAACCCAATGGCCGGCACTACCTAGTGTTTTGGCCCCATGATTGCCTGATGATTGTGTCAGGCTTTAAAAAATTGATTTTTTTTTACTTTAGGAACCCAATGACCGGCACCAGGGTATTTTTTTAAATCGTGTCATATTGGTATACAAAAATACCAGTATTTAAAAAAAATTTGGGTGCTGGCCATGTAATGGCCGACACCAGAGATGTAAAAATAAAATAAAATTTTTGGTGTTGGCCAGTAGATGACCGGCACCAGGTACCTTTTTCGTGTCCCAATGCAATTTTTTTTTACTTTGGTACAACCGATGGCGGCACTGAGATGTAAAAAACATGGGTCTTTGGCGATGAGATCGCCAACACTGTGTACTTTTTTGGTCCCCAACGCAAATTTTTTTGACTTTGGGACACTGATGACCGGCACCAGTGACATTTAAAAAAAAAATTGGTGCTGGGTAGTAGATGGATGGCACCAAATTTATCATATATATATAGGTGTTTTATCTTCCATTTGAGTTTTTCTTTTTGCTTTTTCTTTGCTTTATTAGTTGAAAATATAGATTAAAAATATTAGTTTTTCTTTGTTCAGAAGGAAGCAAAAAAAATTTTAAGATGAGTTTCCAAATTTTGTTTGTTTATATTCATTTCGATGGAGAAATGATAAATACAATTGAAGAAGGTTGTGTATTTCAAAGTCGGAATAAAATAGGAATGAGATTCAACAAGTGTGTTTCGCTGGCAGATTTAAAACAAAAAATCAGTACAAATATAGCAACTCGTTGCTGAAAGCAAATGTTGAGACTGTTTTACAAATATCCGGTTTCAACTGATCCGCTCAAGTTCTTAGAAATGGAGCTTCAAGGTGATGATGATCTAGTGACAATGATAGCACTTTATTGCCTCCCTGAGATAGAAAATCCAAGCCCGGTTGAGTTGTTCGCGGAGATAGCTGAACTGGATCCCATTCAAGTTGTAATTCCAGCAAGCCAACGCTCTGGAATTGATTTTGATCTTAACGTCTCTTGGGAAGATCAGTCGGGTTTTGGACAGCCAGTGGCAACTCCCGAAAATCTAAACACCGGTGGATGTTCGTATAACATCCCAAACTCGTGTACTCATTTTGAGATCCATCCAGATGCGTTGGCCACCATAGAAGATAGTGATGAAGGGTCCGATAATGATGATCAGTCACACCGTGATCCCAACGATGATTTCAGTGACCCCGATTTGGATGACATCCCTAAAGACATAGACGTGGAAGGGCTGCTGGAGGGTGAAAATGTAAACCCAAATTTGACCAGGAACACGGGCCCTGGTATAGTTATAAGAAATAATCCAGGGTCCTTCATGACCGATGTGGATCCTGATGCGACTCTTGCATGTGAGTTCCCGGAATATACAAACATTGTGTCGGGTCACCTACTTGGTGGTGAATTCGGCCATGAAGAGTTGTTTGTAGGAAAACAATTCAATAACAAAAAAGACTATTTACATGCTATAAAATAACTTAGCTTGAAGTTAGGTGTGGATTATAAAGTAACGAAGTCCACGCAGTCTGTGTACATAGGAGAATGTTAGAAAGCGTCAAGTGGTTGTAACTGGCGTATTCGAGCCGCGTTAATGCAACGGACACAGATGTAGATGATAAGAAAACTAGAAGGTCCATACACATGCACGTCTGCTCGTATGTCGTAAGACCATAGAAAGTTAGATGCAAAAATTATATGCAACTACATAATCCCTTTGGTGAAAGAGTCGCCCACCATTCAGATGTCGGTCCTTATTACGGACATACAAGCTCGATTCAAGTATAAAGTGTCGTACCTAAAGGCATGGTGGGCAAAGCAAATGGCGATGCGAGAGTTGTATGGTGACTGGGATGTGTCATACAACGAGCTTCAAGGGTGGATAGCCGAGATGCAGGAGTATGTACCCGAGACAGTGACTGATTTGCAAACACTATCGTATAAAGGCGCGGACTGGGAGATTCAATCGAGGAAACAAGCTTTTCACCGATTGTTTTGGACGTCCGAGCCGTGTGTTAGAGCCTTCACTCACTGCAAGCCAATGGTGCAGGTGGACGGGACATGGTTGTACAACAAATACACACAAATATTCTTAATTGCTGTTGCACAAGACGACAACTGAAATGTACTTCCAATCGCTTTTACCATCGTGGAGCGTGAGTGCTTCGAGTCATAAGAATTTTTCCTCAGAAATCTGCGAAGGCATTGTTAGAGAAGATAATATTTGCCTTATACCAGATAAATCAAAAAGATTACTTGCTGCGATAAGGCGATTGAAGGTTCCGTGGAGGTCTGTTTATTGCATCCAACACATCGCAGCAAACTTCCACAGAGATTATAAGAATAAAGACTGGAAAAAAGAACTCGTGAACATGGGTAAAAAATTTTGTTTGTATTTATTGCAAGAAATACTTTTCAAAATTTTTCTGCCTGTAATTTTTTAAAATCCTAATTTCAAATTAAATATGCAGCTCATGAGTTAGAACCGCGAAGATTCAGGCAGAGGTTCGCGATGCTTGAATCTCAGATGTCATCTTTACCAACAGATCTCCGGACATGGTTGGGTAGTATGAAGAACTGGCAATAGACTCAAAGTTACGATGAAGGGTTTCGGTATGGGCAGATGACGACCAACCTGGTAAAGGCGGTCAACTCTGTATTGAGGCGCACACGTCATCTGTCGATTTCTGCTGTTTTCTCGAAAACATTCTATAGGTTGGCCACATTGATGCCTAGGATGGGGTTGAGATAAGCTAAGCAAATCGAGGCCATGCACGTGTACGTTAAGGGTGTCCAAAAGGCCATGGTGGTAAATAGTTGAAGGGCACAAACAATGAACGCAGAATTGTATTCGCGCAACTTAGAGACTTTCTAAGTTCAAGAGTACATCAGCCGTTGTTCGAGTCTTCCACCTAGGTCGTACGCAGTTGATCTGCGAAGCAGGCGATGCGAGTGCGTGATATTTCAGACTCTTCGATATCTGTGTGCGCATGTTCATGCAGCGTGTGCGAGAGCAAATTTAAATGTTGAACAATTTATAGATGAGATTTACACGTTGCAACGCACATTGCGTATATGGGGGAACAAATTTCCTGTAATGCCCAATGTCTCAAACTAGGAAGTTCCTCCGCCTGCTTTCAAGATGGTGCCTGATCGTAGTCTCCGTAGACATCCTAAAGGTCGACCACAATCGACGAGAATTCAAAATGACATGGATGTCAGGGATACGGGCGAACCTAAACTGTGCACTGTGTGTCGAACATCCGGACACAACCGATCAACATGCCCACATCGTGTCTATGTTTTCGGTCAATCGTCTCGTAATGCCAGACTCGAATATGACGAATGATATATTATTGAGCGCATGTTCTTGAAAAAATATTGTAAAAATATGAAAAATTAGATAAATGATATACTTTATTCAAATTATACACTTGATTAAATATAATACAATATACATACATATTTAATTTAAAAGACATTAAAATGAAATAAATAACAATGAGAGAAAGATTAATATGAAAAAAATGTAAATTAAAATGGAAAGAAAGATTAAAAAAATTTAAATTTAAATGAAATGAGAAAAAAAATTAAATTTAAATTAAAAGAAAGATAATTTAAATGAAATGAGGAAAATATTAAATTTAAATGGAAAAAATAATATAAATGAAATGAGAGATAAATTAAATTTAAATGAAAAGAAAGATAATTTAAATGAAATGAGGAAAATATTAAATTTAAATGAAAAAAATATATAAATGAAATGATAAAAAAATTAAATTAAAATGAGAAGATAGATAAATTAAATGAAATGAGGAAAAATTTAAATTTAAATGGAAAAAAAATATAATTTAAATGAAATGGAAATAGAAATGGAAATGAAATGGAAATTGAAATGAAATGAAATGGAATTGAAATTGAAATGAAATGAAAAAAAAAGGTTACATGACATTTTAGGTAGGCCTGTGCCAGTCTCAGAAATGGGCTGGCATTGGCCGACACCAGAGGAACAAATTAAAAAGAAAAAGTGAAATGACAGGTCTGATAAATGGCTGACATTGGGCGGCACTAGCACGAAAAAAAAATTTAAATGAGAAAAAAATTAAGTGAAATAGCCTAAATTTTGTAATGAAATGATATTTAAATTGACAAAAAATTTAAATAAAATATGAAAAATTTTAAATGACCCTGATATTGAGACTACTTCTAAGTAATATGAAAAAATATAAAATGAATTAAAAAAATTTTGAATTGAAATTTAATGAAAAAAAATTTGAATGTTAGAAAAAAAAAATTCAATGAAAAAAATTAATGAAATGAAATGTTAAATGAAATATGAATATGAAATGAAATGAAATGATGATTATGAAATTGAATAAAATTTAAATGAAAATAAATTATAAATTTAAATGAAATGAAAAAATGAAATGAAAAAAAAATTGAAATGATAAATAAATAAAGTAAAATGCAAAATATAAATTTAAATGAATTGAAATATAAATTAAATTTTAAATTCAAATAGAAATTAAAAAAAAAAACTTGACATCACATGGTAGGGCCTGTACATGTGTCATGCATGCATCACTATCCAAGGTCAAATTGGCCTTCCAATGGCAGGCAATAGTCCCCATTTCACACAATTTTTTTTTCTATTTTTTCAAATTTACCCCTGCTCAGCCACTATAGTCCCCCACTATAAATTATCAACTTCAACCCATAATTGTCGACCACCACCGACTGACGATCACCGATCACCTCCAAACACCATCGACAACCGTCATTCACCATCACCGCCGACCACTGCCAATCACTCCAAGGATCTTAATCGTAATAATCTTTTAAATGACAATAACCACATTACTAAAAACGTGAATAAGGTAAACGAGAAGAAAAATGTCTCGTTTAATTTTAAATATTCATTTAAATTCTTTTTTTAACGAGAAATATAACAATCTATATTTACTATAAACACAGGATCTGTATCGAATTGTGAGACATCGGTTGCATAATCCTGATTATTTTCCCGATCGAAGAGTTTTGTCATATTTGAATGTCGCGGGTTTTTGGGTAGCCGCGTACATTCAGATATCTGAGCTACGGGTCGATTATCGACCTTAGTTGAAAGATGACACCCTATATGGGGAGGTAACTATTACACTCCAAGACGTAGCAATCCAATTAGGGCTGTCTATAAATGGCGAAGTAGTGATCGGGCTTGGAAAAGCAACTGATCCGTGGGGCACTTGCGCGCGCTTACTTGAAAGAGAGGCGTGACCACCCTACATGTACCATTTTGATACATAATTTTTATTTTATACTATTTTGGTTATTTTTTTTTCTTTTATACTACTTGGGTAAAAAACCCAAAACGACAGCTTGGTTTTGTTGACCGAAAGAAAGTACCTTTTGGGTTTTGCTTTGCCCAAATGCTAGAAAAGTCCTTGCATGCATTTGTTTGATTGGAAAAGTGAGAAATAGATGAACATGGTAAGGAAAAATTCTAGACATTACCATATCACCTATAAAATTTAATTTATCTTTTTTATTTCTTTTGGCGTATTATAAAAAAAAAAAGAGTAAACTTTTAACAACGCCGTATTTAACACGACTTGAATTAAGTCATATCTTAGTCAAGAGACAGGGGTTATTTTAATTTTTGTTTTAAAAAAAATCCTGTTCATTGAGGGCCCTAGTGTCATGGGTTGCGCATGGGATCCTGCAACCATGACAAATTTGTGCAGTATATCAAATTCGAGGGAGGTCATTTGGCCCAATCAGACGGATCCATTGCTTGGAGAGATTGAAAGCCCATCTCCGGAGTTTGGCAAATATGGAAAGTGATCTTCAAAGATATGATTGGCAAATATGGAAGGGTATCTTTGAAGATATGTGATCCTAGACATTAAATGTAATCTTTAGAAGATACGATTGTGTAATCTTAGAGATTTGATATCTAGATAAAATTTAAACCGTAGCCATTGATGTATTTTGATCTGTACCGTTGATATTAAGAAGGCTCTACTATAAATAGAGGCCTCTCCCCTCATTGTAAATTCATTCAGTAAGAAATAGAATTTTGAGAATATTCACTCAAACTTTTCTCTCAAGTGTTCTCTATTTTCTGTGGCTTTTGTTCATCGTTCAAGATCATTCTTACTTCATTCTTCTGCTGTTCTTCGTGGGTTCTTTGAAGGAGTTGTGTTGAATCCTTGATATTTGCGAGTTAGGCTGACTTAGGCGTTTTTGAGCGAAGAAACTGCCTAAGGCCGCACGGATTTGTTTGTGAAAACCCCAAGTCCGTGACAGTTGGTATCCGAGCCAGGTTTCGAAGGCCCCGTTGAAAGATGTCAAAAGAAGTTGCTGAGAATGTTGATGGAATGGAGACCCGTGGGAGGGCTAGGAAAGCTAGCCGTTCAAGGGACATACTGTCGGCTTTGGAGGATCGCGTCGTCACTCTCGAGGGATCCATGGGGGATACTAAGGAAAGGATTGATGATGTCGACGAGAGGCTTAATGATGGGTTGCAGTCTATGCAAGAGCAACTCAAAGAATATGTGTTGGATAATGTGGAAAGGCTGACCAGTAGGGATGATGCCATTGAGGCTATGATGACGGCCTTGAAGGAGGAGATTGCAGAGCTCAAGGGTGAACTCACAATCTACAAGGCTGCTTTGGGCAATGGAGGGTTGGCCGCTGTCGCACCCAAGCCCAGTGTGGATGTTCCCAAGCCCAAGGAGTTTAAGGGAACAAGGTCCGCAAGAGATGTGGACAATTTCCTGTGGGGAGTTGAGCAATACTTTCGTGCCAAAGGCATCACGGATGATGCTACTAAGGTAATTATCTCGCTGCCATGTATCTTCTCGACGTTGCATTATTGTGGTGGCGTCGTGGAGGTCCATCGATGTGAGACGTGGTGGGACGTAAATTGGAACTTGGAAGGAGTTTCAATGCGAGTTCAAAAGGCACGATTTTATCCAGAGTATGCCGAGGATGAAGCTCGGGCAAAGTTGCGTCGGCTTTCACAACAAGGCACTGTGAGGGAGTATGTGCAGGAGTTTAGCGAACTCATGCTCCAAATCTCAGATATGGGTGAGAAAGAGGCATTCTTTTCCTTCATGGATGGGTTGAAACCATGGGCGAAGCAAGAGTTGCAACGCCGAGGAGTTCAAGAGCTTACCAAGGCCATGTCTGTAGCAGAATCGTTGGCTGAATTTGGTGGGAAGAAAACACAGGCTGAGTCTTCTAAGCCCAAATTCAATCAAAAGGGAAATAGTGGGGAGACAAGGAAGGCCCCTAGGAATGGCAGCAGAAGAAGATTTGGGAAAGCAGGAAGGGTGGGCCTATAAGATGCTTCTCTGTGTGAGGCCCTCATATGATTAGAGATCTGTCAAGAAGAAGCGCGCGCTCTCTGCTATGGAAGCAAAAGTGGAGTCAGATGTGGAGGACAACAATCTTGGTTCGATACTAGGGGGTGTCGAAGACAAGATGGGTCATGGGCTGATGTTCGCAGACATCTTAGTGGCTGGACAAAAGTTGAATGCGCTTGTAGACACAGGGGCATCTGACCTATTCATGTCTGAAGGGGCCGCTCACAAACTTGGCCTCAAGATTGAAAATGATTCGGGTCGGATTAAAACAGTGAACTCAGAAAGTGTTCCAATCAAGGGGGTGGCAAAGGGAGTAGACCTCCAACTTGGCGATTGGACCGGAAAGGCATCCATCAAGGTAATACCACTTGATGACTATGATTTTGTAGTTGGATTGAGTTTCCTTGATCAGGTTAATGCGACCATTTATCCTTCCGGTAATTACATGGTGATTTCGGCTCCAAACCATCAATGCATGGTGAGATTGACGAGAAAGGAGAGCTTAGAAGGGAAAACATTGTCCGCAATCCAGTTTGCTAAGGGAGTACGTAGGAATGAAGTCTCCTACTTAGCTACTTTGAAGGAAACAGTTGAAACCGTCGGTGAGATCCCTAAGGAAGTGGGCCAAATATTACAATCCTTTCGAGATGTGATGCCTGCAAAGTTGCCAAAGAGCTTGCCACCTAAGAGGGAGGTGGATCATAAGATCGAATTGGTGTCTAACATGGTACCGCCAGCTAGGGCCCCATATCGTATGTCCCCGCCGGAATTGGAAGAACTACGAGAACAGTTGAAAGAGCTTTTAGATGCGGGATTCATTAGGCCATCTAAATCTCCGTATGGTGCACCTGTGTTGTTTCAAAAGAAACATGATGGATCGTTACGGATGTGCATCGACTATCGGGCCCTAAACAAGATCACCGTGAAAAATAGGTACCCTATTCCCCTTATTGCGGATTTATTTGATCAGCTTGGTAGTGCGAGATGGTTTACCAAGTTGGACTTACGATCTGGGTACCATCAAGTTCGGATAGCCGAGGGGGACGAGCCAAAGACAGCTTGTGTGACGCGATACGGTTCGTTTGAATTCTTAGTGATGCCCTTCGGCCTCACGAATGCCCCAGCTACATTCTGCACCCTGATGAATAAGGTACTTCAACCTTTCCTTGATCGTTTCGTGGTTGTTTACCTTGATGATATTGTGGTGTACAGTAAGTCACTCGACGAGCATGTGGAGCATTTGAGGGAAGTGTTCCAAACTTTGAGGGAAAATGAGCTGTTCGTCAAAGAGGAGAAATGCTCATTTGCTCAACAAGAGGTGTCATTTTTAGGCCACATTGTGGGAGGTGGCAAGATTCGGATGGATGAAAGCAAGATTCGGGCCATTGCTGAATGGAAGGCTCTAACCAAGGTGACCGAGTTGAGATCTTTTCTTGGGTTGGCAAACTACTATCGACGGTTTGTTGAGGGCTACTCTAGAATTGCTGCACCCTTGACAGACATGTTGAAAAAGGGTGAAGTATGGGATTGGAACCCACAGTGTGAGAGGGCCTTTAATCAATTGAAGCAAGCCATGACGAGGGAGCCCGTACTTGTACTACCGGATTATTCAAAGCCTTATGAAGTACGCACGGACGCATCAGATTATGCCATTGGGGGAGTGCTGATGCAAGAGGGACATCCAATTGCTTTCGAGAGTCGGAAGCTTAATGAGACGGAGCGAAGATATACGGTCCAAGAAAAGGAGATGACCGCTGTGGTGCATTGCTTGCGTATATGGAGGCATTACTTATTGGGTTCCAGGTTCGTGGTCCTTACCGATAACGTTGCCAATAGTTATTTTCTAACCCAGAAAAAGTTGTCTCCCAAACAAGCTCGTTGGCAGGTTTTTCTAGCGGAGTTCGATTTCACAATGGAATATAAGCCAGGGAGTGCCAACATTGTGGCTGATGCACTTAGTAGAAAGATGGAATTTTTGGCAATTAGCCAACCTGATGGGTCCTTATTGGACCGTATTCGAGAAGGATTGTCCCATGACCCCATGACCAAAAGCTTGATTGATTGAGTGGCCAATGAGGGGAAAACGAGGAGATTTTGGCTTGATGGGGAATTGCTATACACTCATGGGCACCGCCTCTACGTGCCCCACTATGGGAAGTTGCGCAAGGAAGTCATGAAGGAATGTCATGACTCAAAATGGGCGGGCCATCCAGGAATGCACCGTACCATGGCCCTTTTAGAGGATCGATATTATTGGCCTCACATGGGAGAAGATGTGGAGACCTATGTGAAGACTTGTCTAGTATGCCAACAAGACAAGGTTGAATTAAAGAGTCCGGCCGGCTTATTGCAACCTTTGCCCATTCCGGAAAGACCATGGGAGAGCGTATCCATGGATTTTATTATTGGTTTGCCTAAGTCTGACGGGTTTGCAAGTATTCTTGTTGTGGTGGACAGGTTTTCAAAGTATGCGACGTTTATCCCAGCCACCAAGGAATGCCCTGCTGAGGAGGCAGCCCGTTTATTTCTTAGACACGTGGTGAAATATTGGGGAGTGCCACTGTCTATTATCAGTGATCGTGATGGGCGATTTACGGGCCGGTTCTGGACGGAGTTGTTCAAGTCAATGGGCTCAGACTTGAACTTTTCCACAAGCATGCATCCACAAACAGATGGGCAAACCGAACGAGTGAATGCGTTGTTGGAAACGTATCTGCGGCACTATGTGAGTGCCACACAAAGGGATTGGCCAAAGTTGTTGGATGTGGCCCAATTTTCGTACAACTTGCAGCGAAGTGGGGCAACGAATCAAAGTCCATTTGAGATTGTGACGGGTCAACAGCCACTCACACCCAATGCTGTTGTGACTCGTTATACAGGACCAAACCCTGCAGCTTATCGATTTGCGAAGGATTGGCAAGAGAAGAATGACTTGGCTAGAGCTTGTTTACACAAGGCAAGCAAGCGCAACAAGAAGTGGGCCGATCAAAATCGAAGAGATGTGCAATTTCAGGTGGGTGACTCAGTCCTTGCAAAACTGCACTTGATGTTGCGATATACGGGTTTGCACAAGGGGCTTGTGCGAAGGTACGAGGGGCCGTTTAAAGTTGTGAAGAAAGTAGGCAAGGTAGCCTACAAGCTTGAGTTACCGGCAAAGCT
The DNA here is from genome assembly GCA_025698515.1 of Gossypium sturtianum. Classification (NCBI taxonomy): domain Eukaryota; kingdom Viridiplantae; phylum Streptophyta; class Magnoliopsida; order Malvales; family Malvaceae; genus Gossypium; species Gossypium sturtianum. The sequence continues at coordinate 3,970,370 of CM046947.1, forward strand.
TAAAGTCCACCCGGTATTTCATGTAAGCATGCTTAAGCCATTCCATGGGGATCAAGAGGATCCAAATCGAGGCAAGTCTGGGCGAGCACCAATGGGGGTAAAGGTCTCGTACGATCGCGAAGTTGAAAAAGTTGAGGCGGATCGGGTGATTAGACGAAGGTATCACCGACCAAGGCACGAATACTTGGTTCGATGGAAGGACTTCGTAAAGCGGAGTGGGAACTCTTTGAGGCATTATGGCGATTTCAAGAAAAGATAAACCGGTTCCACGAGGGGACGCAACGAGGCGTCGCTAGAACAACAAGGGGAGAATGTCATGGGTTGCGCATGGGATCACGCAACCATGACAAATTTGTCTTGATATATCAAATTCGAGGAGGTCATTTTGGCCCAATCAGACGGATCCATTGCTTGGAGAGATTGAAAGCCCATCTCGGAGTTTGGCAAATATGGAAAGTGATCTTCAAAGATATGATTGGCAAATATGGAAGGGTATCTTTGAAGATATGTGATCCTAGACATTAAATGTAATCTTTAGAAGATACGATTGTGTAATCTTAGAGATTTGATATCTAGATAAAATTTAAACCGTAGCCATTGATGTATTTTGATCTGCAGATTGATATTAAGAAGGCTCTACTATAAATAGAGGCCTCTCCCCTCATTGTAAATTCATTCAGTAAGAAATAGAATTTTGAGAATATTCACTCAAACTTTTCTCTCAAGTGTTCTCTATTTTCTGTGGCTTTTGTTCATCGTTCAAGATCATTCTTACTTCATTCTTCTGCTGTTCTTCGCGGGTTCTTTGAAGGAGTTGTGTTGAATCCTTGATATTTGCGAGTTAGGCTGACTTAGGCGTTTTTGAGCGAAGAAACTGCCTAAGGCCGCACGGATTTGTTTGTGAAAACCCCAAGTCCGTGACACTAGTAGCAGGTATTGAATAATAACTAGAAGTCAAATCCTGCACGCTTCCCATTTCTGTGTATTGAATTGGTTGTAATTTTCAAAGACAAATATACTAAATAAATGGGATAAAATGACATGAACCTTGAAGAGGGACAAGTGTAGTCTCTTGATGCGAAATGTGTTGACTGTCACCTTGCAAAACCCAGATTACCATAACAAATGCAAAATCTGATCGGTGAAGGTAAGAAAATGGAGACCATGGGAAATCTTCTAATCCTATTTACAGCTTCTTTATGCCTCTACCTTTTCGTTGCTTTACTCAATGTTTTCTACAAGTATTGGTGGATACCTCATCGGGTACAGTTCATCATGAATTCACAAGGAATCAGAGGACCTCCTTATGAATTTATCCATGGAAACAACAAAGAAATTGCCCAAATGCTCATGGAAGCATCTACCAAACCTATGGCCTTGACGCACGATATATTTCCCAGAGTCATGCCTTATGTTTACTCCTGGATCAACAAATACGGTGAGAATATTTTTTTTTCTTTTTTGGGTAGTATTTTCTGATTAACCTCCACTTTCCATGAAGAGAAATCATTTTCTTTCAGGGAAGACTTATCTTAGTTGGAATGGAATTCGAGCTCAACTGCTAATTACAGACCCAGAACTGGTCAAAGAGGTCCTTAAAAACAGTGACAAAGCTTTTCGAAAGCCAGAGACTTCATATTTCTTCGACAAGCTAATAGGCGACGGGCTTGTTTCAACCGAACGTGAGAAATGGGCAAGGCAAAGGAAACTGGCCAATTATGCCTTTCATGGGGAGAGCTTAAAAGTAAATCATCTTTACCTTCTAATCTAATTATTGTAGTGGGACATTTACAAACTTGATAATTTTTGGCAGAATATGACTCCAGCAGTAGTTACTAGCGTTGAAACCATGCTTGAGAAATGGAAAAGTAAGGAGGGCAAAGAGATAGAAGTGTTCCAAGAGTTCAGATTATTGACTTCAGAAGTGATATCCAGAACCGCCTTTGGTAGCAGTTACTTGGAAGGGGAGAAGATTTTTGACATGTTGATGAAGTTGTCAGTAATTGCACGCAGAAATATTTTTAAAGCAAAGATTCCCATCATCAGGTAACTTCATCAAATCTTTACTTTGTTAATCAACATACTTCAGCTTACAATGGGTTGATTTAACCTGGTTGTCCTTTTCAGCAAGTTTTGGAAATCTGCTGATGAAATTGAATCAGAAAGAATTGCCAAAATGATACATGATTCTGTGATGAGGATTGTTAAAAAAAGGGAAGAGAGAGTAGTGAACGGAGAAGCTGATAACTTCGGCCGTGATTTTCTGGGCTTACTTGTAAATGCTTATCATGAGGCGGACGAGAAAAACAGGCTTTCGATTCAAGATTTGGTAGATGAGTGTAAAACTTTTTATTTTGCTGGGCAAGAAACAGTCAATTCCTTGCTTGCATGGGCAACCCTGCTTTTAGCAATACACACCGATTGGCAAGACAAAGCAAGAGCAGAGGTGATTGAGGTCTTTGGTAATCAAAACCCAGATTCTGAAGGGATGGCCAAATTAAAGACGGTAAGCAAACTATACAAATTCAATAGCTTGAAAACTATCACTGACCATTTATATTGCCTTTTGGATTTTTTTTTTCTCCAACAGATTACCATGATTATCAATGAAACTTTACGGCTCTATCCTCCTATAAGTGGCGTGATAAGAGAAGTAGGAAGAGAAGTCCAATTAGGAAAACTTGTCCTGCCTACTCATTCAGAGGTCGACATGCGAATCATAGCACTTCACCATGACCCTGACTTATGGGGAGATGATGTTAATCTTTTCAAACCCGAGAGGTTTGCTGAAGGGACAGCGAAAGCTACTAAGTACAATGCAGCTGCATTTATGCCTTTTGGATTGGGACCTCGATCTTGCGTTGGCATGATCTTTGCAATCACCGAAGCGAAAACTGCACTTTCCATGATTTTGCAACGCTACACTGTCACCGTCTCCCCTACCTATGTTCACGCACCTGCACAACGTCTTACACTCAAGCCACAACATGGGATTCAGTTGTTGTTTCATTCACTACATTATGATGCTTAAAATTCTAGGATGTTGGTCTCCAATATAGTACAGCTATGATGAGTCCGAAATATCGTACACTCTAGTACTAAAATTACTAGTAATAACTGTCTTTTTATTATTTAGCCTAATAATTAAGGATATTTATTTTAATTTAAAATTTAACTAACTAATTAACTATAAACGCGACAGAGAATGAAGAAAGTAATCGAATAAACCAATGAATAAAGATAATACCTAAGGAAGAATTTACCTAAATTTCATTTGTTATTCGGACTCTGAATTAAACGATTTATTTACTTGTTTTGATCCGTAGAAATTTTTAAATTATGTTAATATCTCTTTCAAGACTAAAAATAACTAATTTTAGGTTGATTAATTGAAATATTTTTCTAATTAAAACTCCTATTGTCACATTCGATAGATATATGGTTTGGGGATTTCATGTTTTGGCAACAAGATTATATGCTTTTTTTTGTTGTTGATATTGTTAAAGGTTAAAAGTGTATTTCAGCAAACATCGCCACAGCAGGAGCAGGCCCTACAGTCCTGTGAATAACATAATCAACAACAAAATAGTCCACCAATGAGAAATCAATTCAAACTACCCCAAAAAGCTGGAACGGCAGCAGCAAATCCAGTCAGCTCCCTAAACATCATACAGAAACAAGAACATCACAACCAGTCATATACAGGCCATGAAGACATTGGACTCCACATTTTGCTATAGTATCAGCGAAGCAGTTAGATTCTCTATACACATTCACAACGGAGACATTATGGGATCTCATCACACAGCTTGGTATATGACCCATCCAGCATTTGAAAAATAGTGAAGATGTCAAAGTCCAGGAGCTCCAAACAAAGCCTCAGCTGGTGGATCCTATAATTAGGTGTTTTTCTTCCATTACTACCGCAGTAGTGAGGTTTTTATTCCACTTGGTTCCCTTCTTCCAGAGTTTCTGCTTGAAACACTCACTCCTGGAGCTGGCCATTACATTGCTTGTTTAGCTTTCATCGAAGGCTCGAAGCTCATTAGACCAGAAACATTGTTCCTTTGCCTATGTATCTTTTTGACATATTCTCTTATGGAAGAGCTACTTATATCAAGGCTCCATCTTTTTGAGTTGCAGGGAAAAAGTCCGTTCTCCATGAAAAACTACCCATTTCCACTAAAGCACACCAGCTTTTGCCATCCCATCCGCCAAAAAACCTGAAATGATACACCAGAAACTCCCTCAAGACAGACAGAGCCAAGTCACTTTCTCGCTAATCCCCATTGAACCCTCTAATTAAGCAAAGCCATTTCATATTTCAACCCAATGGCCACCACAATTGCCGTACAAAATTTACAAATTAAAATGCAGAAGTAATACAGAAAAATACACAGCCCAAGCTCCAAAATGCAAGAAAGTCCATTTAAAATATCCATTTAAAATATGAGCCAGATTCGAGTTTAAACACTTGAATCTAATTCGTTTTTAATTTTGTAATATAGTATATTCACTACAAGAAAAATATGAATTGTCAACATTAAAATTTATTGCTAAATGTTGTTTTACTGTTACTAAGATTTTATTGTAACAGCAAAAAAATCGTTGCGAGGTCGTTGTGTATACCTCCATTGTATAAAATATGCACAACGATTTTACAAATTGAAAAGTTGTTTTAATTATATATATATATATATATCAACGACCTTTTTGGTTTTAAAATATATATTTTTTTGTAACGACTTAATTTATTTGTCTAAAAATATTTTAGTTATAATAAAATTTGTTATAATATCTTTAACACAACCATAATACTTTAGTTATAATAAAATTTCCTAAACATTTATATCACCTCTTTTCTCAAGATTATGGGTGAAGAATAATTTTGACGAAATATGTTTCGCTCTATCACCTTTGATGTAACCACTCTTCAATTGAGCTATACATGCTGCATTATCTTCATATAAGATAGTTGGCATATTTTCCTGTAAAGGTAAATTACATATCTTCTGGATATGTTGGGTCAATAACCTTAGTCAAACACACTCTCGACTTGCCTCATTCATTGCAATTATTTCTACATGATTTGAAGAAGTAGCAGCTAATGTTTGCTTTGTCGAACGCCATGATATGGTAGTATCCCCTCACATGTAAATAAATATCCTGTTTGAGATCGACCTTTATGTGGATCTGGTAAGTATCCAGTATCAGCATAGCCAACTAATAGGGATTTTGAATCATCTGAATAAAATAATCCCATATAAATGGTCCCTCTGAAATATCTAAATACATGTTTAATTCCACTCCAATGCCTACATGTTGGAGAAGAACTAAATCTTGCTATACAAGTTTACAGTGAAAGCTATATCAGGTATTATGTTGTTTGTAAGATACATCAATGCCCCTATGGCACTTATATATGGTACTTCAGGACCAAAAAACTCTGCATCATTCTCGCAAGGATGAAATTGATCTTTATTCACATTTAACGATCGTACAACCATCGAAGTACTTAATGGGGGTGCTTTATCCATGTACAATTTCTTTAATATCTTTTTCATATAAGTTGATTAATGAACATGAATTTTATCTTTTAAATGCTCGATTTGTAATCCAAGATAAAACTTTGTTTTTCCAAGATTTTTCATCTCAAATTCTTTTTTTAAACAATTTATTGTATTTTGAAACTATTCAGAAGTTCCAATAATATTTAGATAATCAACACAAACAACAATTATCACAAAATCTGATCAAAACCTTTTTATAAAGGCACGTGGACAAATTGGATAGTTTTTGTAACCTTCTTTTAACAAGTGTTCACTAATACGATTGTACCATATACATCAAGATTGTTTTAATCCATATAAACTTTTCTTTAATTTGATTGAGTAATTTTCTCAAGAAACTCTATTTTTTTGGGATTTTAAATCCTTCAAGGATTTTAAACTCTATTAAATAATAATGTGTTGTCTATATTATGCAGCTTCTATGGATGTCATATGCTAAGGAAGAGATCGCCGCGCTCATACCATCACGGGTTATCGAGCAGCAACAGCTGTTCGTGTTAAATGTACTGTTGATTCATTTTCATATTGTGGAATGACACGATAGAGGTCGGGTATTGAGGCAGTTCGGTTGCGCATAACCTATCCCGAACCTTCCCGTCGAAATTACGGAAGTCCACGGAAAGGACAAAAAGGGTTCGAGTCGGGAAGATTTAAATTGGGCGCAAAAACATGAACCGTATGTCTTTTTGTGGAATGATCGACATTCGAGGCGCCCTCCCTTGTATGTCTTAGAGGGAGAGTTCTCTTCTACGCTTGAGTACGCACAATGGTATATGGCACACGGGAAGCCATTTTTATTCCAAGGTCGTTATATGCTGATCCAAAGAGACAAGCAACCGGAATATTCACGATGGCAACCCAGGGATGCACGACCGCGCCGTAACCGAGTTCCGCCATTCGGGAACACTGAAATCGATTCTGCCTCAAACCCCGATCCTGAGCCTCAATATGAAGTATCCGGGTCGTCATCACACCACCCAGAGCCTGAGCCCGAGGCCCAATTTCCTCCATTGTTCGAGGATATTTTTGGTTACGACCCTGAGCCTCAACATTTGACACGGTCCGGATCGTCATTATACCACCCGGAGCTCGATCAGGAAGCACGTACACCTACTACTGAGAATATTTTTCCATTGGCACCTCCGATCACGCAATACCCGTTAACTCTTGATTTTGGTGTATATGATTATACTAATTTTCTAAGTACACTGGAAGGGACACCGGAGGCCAGACCGAGCAATTATCAAACGTCTCAGCAATGTGCACGGCATCGCCGACAGAGGCATTTGGACCGTTACACGCCAACACCGGGGACGTCGCCGAGATCACGACAATTTTAATTTTTATCTGTAAATATTTACTTTATTTTGTAATTATTCTATTTTTAATATTAATTTAATTTCTCTAAAATAGTTATTTGTTTTAATAAATGACTTCGAAATATTTAATAAAAAAATATATAATTCGAATAAGTAATAGTACACAACAAATTAAATTCTGAGACATTTAATAAAATACAAACATTACGAAATATTAATACAAAAAATATAAAATTCAAACAAAATAATACGCACTAAATTAAATTTAAACACCCAACAAACTACAAACATATGGGTAAAATTAATACACGAAAATTTTAAATTCAAACTACATATAATACAGACTAAATTAAATTTACGGATACAAAAAATACAAACATTCTAAGAAATTAATACCCGAAAATATAAAAAATGAAACCTTAAATCCTAAACAACTACATTAAATTTATAAATATAAAAAAATACAAACATTCTAAAGAAATAATACAATTATTTTGAATAGTAGTTTCTTCACAATTAATTGTCTTCTGCTTGAATCAAGTGTACGTTACATCAGTACAGGATAATTGGATAGTTGAAATGGTCAGCAAAATTAAAAAGAAACAGAAAACCAGCAGCATAAACTAAGGGAAAATATAACTTCCTAAAAGCTCCAGACCCTTTCTTCTTCCATTGTCCCCTGAGATACCTTTGCATGGAGACTCTACCAACCGGTTCTAACCACAGCCTAGTTCGGCGGCTTCAACCACTTCTGATCGTTCTCCACCGCCACCACATCAAATCCGGGCACACTCTATAACAGATAAGTCTTTTTTCAAATCCGGGCATCAGTACCCCACTTATAAGTTGCGGAATAAACGCTATTGCACCATAGATAATGTCCAGCTGCGTTGGACATATCGATTAGCCATCTATGGCGCAGAAAGTCATCCAACCCTTAATAGCATAACCTTTAGGGTGGACATGACAATATATAATTCAACTCCGTTAAAACATGACAGTATATAATTCAACCCCGAAATTTAGTTGTACATTACGAAAAACTCTCATTTACAATCCGCTACAAAAAAACTCCCATCTACAATCCATTATAAAAAACTCATTTGATGATATACTACAAAACACTCTCATTTTGATGCCTCTCAAAAAAATATTTTCTTATCCATTTACACTATCAAAACCCAAACCACCCACTATATATATAAGGTTTGGTGCCGGCCATTCCATGGCCAACACCAAAAAAAAAAATTATATATTTAGTGCTGACCATCAGTGTACCAAAGTAAAAAAAAATTGCATTGGGACACGAAAAAAATACATGGTGCCGGCCATCTACTGACCAACACCCAAAAAAAATAATTTTTTTTACATCTCTAGTGCCGACCATTACATGGCTAGCACCCAATTTTTTTTTTACATCTTTGGTGTCGGTCATTACATGACCAACACTCAAATTTTTTTTTTACATATTTGTTGTCGACCAGCTCTCAATTTTTTTAAAATACTGTTATTTTTGTATACCAATATGATACGATTTAAAAAAAATACCCTGGTGCCGACTATTGGGTTCCCCGAAGTAAAAAAAATCAATTTTTTAAAGCTTAATACAATCATCAGGCAATCATGGGGCCAAAACACTAGGTAGTGCCGGCCATTGGGTTCCCAAAACCCTATTCTATTGTTCATTTCAGGTCATTTTGGTGATTGTTTTTAAACCTGGGTCATTTTTATAAATATTAAAATTTTTGGGGTTAGATTAGTAAAATAGTCGAAAATATGCCATTGATGCCAACTCTCTCTTATGCAAAATAGTCATTTCAAAATATGGAGTTAATCTTTAAACTGTTTGCTAAGACAAATGAAAAAGTTAAAATTTTGTTAATTTTACTGACATCATATCTATGTAAAAGTTCATATATATATATGTCAATTTCTTAAAAAATTTAAAATATATTTTTAATTTTTATACTTCTTTTTAATTTTTTTAATTTTTTTTTAAAATTTTTATATTTAAAAAATTAATTGATCGTTAATGTAACAATCCGCAATTAATTGATCGTTAATGTAACAATCCGCAATTAACAAAGTAAACAAATGTCAACTCTTCCATCCATTTTTAAGAGATTTAACAAGTAGTACAAGTTTAAAAGGTAAAAGAAGCGAAAAATTAAATAAAGAGCTAAAATAATTTTTTTGTAAAGTTAGAGAGTTAAATAAGTTATTTTATCTTACATAAAAGTAAAATTAATTTTTATGTTCAAGATAAAAATATTTATAACTAATAAAAAATTAATTACTAGTAATTAATTTAAATAGTCCTTAAAAATATAAAAATAACAAAAATAAATCTTTTTCAAATTTTATTCTTTTTAAAAAAATAATAAACTCAAAAAACTATATGAGAGAAAATTTTTAAGGGATATATTTGGATAATTTAAATAAAATTTTTTTATATTTTATTATTTTTAAAAGGATAATAAATTTTTAAAATAATTTATTTTTTTATTCTTATATTTTTAAGAGCTATTTAAATTTAATTTTAAAATAGGGCATGCCTAATATGCAAATAGACATTTAATTGGTGTCCAAGAGGAATGGCGTCACTCCTATTTTTCATCTAGTTTAAAAATGATAATTGCTTTATCAAGTGCTTGAATATTTTATATAATTATCCTTCAATTCGGTGTCGTTAATAACAACGACGATACTAAAAAAAATATTATTTTTTTAAAACTATAGGTGATAACACTAATAACAATGACGTCACCGATATTTACAGTTCAAAGCGGGTCATTTACGTACATAAATTTTAAAATAAATCATTTTTATAAATAATTAAAAGTTTTGAGTATTTTTAATAAAAAAAACCTTAAGTTTGATGAATGGCGTCAGCCATGATCTAGGTCTACTTATTAAGAAAACGACGGCTTGTTTTTGTTGGCCGGAAGGGAAGTACCTTTTGGGTTTTGCTTTGCCCAAATGCTAGAAAAGTCCTTGCATGCATTTGTTTGATTGGAAAAGTGAGAAATAGATGAACATGGTAAGGAAAAATTCTAGACATTACCATATCACCTATAAAATTTAATTTATCTTTTTTATTTCTTTTGGCGTATTATAAAAAAAAAAAAGAGTAAACTTTTAACAACGCCGTATTTAACACGACTTGAATTAAGTCATATCTTAGTCAAGAGACAGGGGTTATTTTAATTTTTGTTTTAAAAAAAATCCTGTTCATTGAGGGCCCTAGTAGCAGGTATTGAATAATAGCTAGAAGTCAAATCCTGCACGCTTCCCATTTCTGTGTATTGAATTGGTTGTAATTTTCAAAGACAAATATACTAAATAAATGGGATAAAATGACATGAACCTTGAAGAGGGACAAGTGTAGTCTCTTGATGCGAAATGTGTTGACTGTCACCTTGCAAAACCCAGATTACCATAACAAATGCAAAATCTGATCGGTGAAGGTAAGAAAATGGAGACCATGGGAAATCTTCTAATCCTATTTACAGCTTCTTTATGCCTCTACCTTTTCGTTGCTTTACTCAATGTTTTCTACAAGTATTGGTGGATACCTCATCGGGTACAGTTCATCATGAATTCACAAGGAATCAGAGGACCTCCTTATGAATTTATCCATGGAAACAACAAAGAAATTGCCCAAATGCTCATGGAAGCATCTACCAAACCTATGGCCTTGACGCACGATATATTTCCCAGAGTCATGCCTTATGTTTACTCCTGGATCAACAAATACGGTGAGAATATGTTTTTTTTTTCTTTTTTGGGTAGTATTTTCTGATTAACCTCCACTTTCGATAAAGAGAAATCATTTTCTTTCAGGGAAGACTTATCTTAGTTGGAATGGAATTCGAGCTCAACTGCTAATTACAGACCCAGAACTGGTCAAAGAGGTCCTTAAAAACAGTGACAAAGCTTTTCGAAAGCCAACGGCTTCATATTTCTTCGACAAGCTAATAGGCGACGGGCTTGCTACAACCGAACGTGAGAAATGGGCAAGGCAAAGGAAACTGGCCAATTATGCCTTTCATGGGGAGAGCTTAAAAGTAAATCATCTTTACCTTCTAATCTAATTATTGTAGTGGGACATTTACAAACTTGATAATTTTTTTGCAGAATATGACTCCAGCAGTAGTTACTAGCGTTGAAACCATGCTTGAGAAATGGAAAAGTAAGGAGGGCAAAGAGATAGAAGTGTTCCAAGAGTTCAGATTATTGACTTCAGAAGTGATATCCAGAACCGCCTTTGGTAGCAGTTACTTGGAAGGGGAGAAGATTTTTGACATGTTGATGAAGTTGTCAGTAATTGCAGGCAGAAATATTTTTAAAGCAAAGATTCCCATCATCAGGTAACTTCATCAAATCTTTACTTTGTTAATCAACATACTTCAGCTTGCAATGGGTTGATTTAACCTGGTTGTCCTTTTCAGCAAGTTTTGGAAATCTGCTGATGAAATTGAATCAGAAAGAATTGCCAAAATGATACATGATTCTGTGATGAGGATTGTTAAAAAAAGGGAAGAGAGAGTAGTGAACGCAGAAGCTGATAACTTCGGCCGTGATTTTCTGGGATTACTTGTAAATGCTTATCATGAGGCGGACGAGAAAAACAGGCTTTCGATTCAAGATCTGGTAGATGAGTGTAAAACTTTTTATTTTGCTGGGCAAGAAACAGTCAATTCCTTGCTTGCATGGGCAACCCTGCTTTTAGCAATACACACCGATTGGCAAGACAAAGCAAGAGCAGAGGTGATTGAGGTCTTTGGTAATCAAAACCCAGATTCTGAAGGGATGGCCAAATTAAAGACGGTAAGCAAACTATACAAATTCAATAGCTTGAAAACTATCACTGACCGTTTATATTGCCTTCTGGATTTTTTTTTTCTCCAACAGATTACCATGATTATCAATGAAACTTTACGGCTCTATCCTCCTATAAGTGGCGTGATAAGAGAAGTAGGAAGAGAAGTCCAATTAGGAAAACTTGTCCTGCCTACTCATTCAGAGGTCGACATGCGAATCATAGCACTTCACCATGACCCAGACTTATGGGGAGATGATGTTAATCTTTTCAAACCCGAGAGGTTTGCTGAAGGGATAGCGAAAGCTACTAAGTACAATGCAGCTGCATTTATGCCTTTTGGATTGGGACCTCGATCTTGCGTTGGCATGAGCTTTGCAATCACTGAAGCGAAAACTGCACTTTCCATGATTTTGCAACGCTACACTGTCACCGTCTCCCCTACCTATGTTCACGCACCTGCACAACGTCTTACACTCAAGCCACAACATGGGATTCAGTTGTTGTTTCATTCACTACATTATGATGCTTAAAATTCTAGGCTGTTGGTCTCCAATATAGTAATATATAATAAAATGTGGATGATACTGTATTTTGCAACCATACGATGATATATGGTTTGGGGATTTCATGTTTTGGCAACAAGATTATATGCTTTTTTTTGTTGTTGATATTGTTAAAGGTTAAAAAGGTATTTCAGCAAACATCGCCACCGCAGGAGCAGGCCCTACAGTCCTGTGAATAACATAATCAACAACAAAATAGTCCACCAATGAGAAATCAATTCAAACTACCCCAAAAAGCTGGAACGGCAGCAGCAAATCCAGTTAGCTTCCTGAACATCATACAGAAACAAGAACATCACAACCCAGTCATAAACAGGCCATGAAGACATTGGACCCCACATTTTGCTAAAGTATCAGCGAAGCAGTTAGATTCTCTATACACATTCACAACGGAGACATTATGGGATCTCATCACACAGCTTGGTATATGACCCATCCAGCATTTGAAAAATAGTGAAGATGTCAAAGTCCAGGAGCTCCAAACAATGCCTCAGCTGGTGGATCCTATAATTAGGTGTCTTTCTTCCATTACTACCGCAGTAGTGAAGTTTTTATTCCACTTGGTTCCCTTCTTCCAGAGTTTCTGCTTGAAACACTCACTCCTGGAGCTGGCCATTACATTGCTTGTTTAGCTTTCATCGAAGGCTCGAAGCTCATTAGACCAGAAACATTGTTCCTTTGCCTATGTATCTTTTTGACATATTCTCTTATGGAAGAGCTACTTATATCAAGGCTCCATCTTTTTGAGTTGCAGGGCAAAAGTCCGTTCTCCATGAAAAACTACCCATTTCCACTAAAGCACACCAGCTTTTGCCATCCCATCCGCGAAAAAACCTGAAATGATACACCAGAAACTCCCTCAAGACAGACAGAGCCAAGTCACTTTCTCGCTAATCCCCTTTGAACCCTCCAATTAAGCAAAGCCATTTCATATTTCAACCCAATGGCCACCACAATTGCCGTACAAAATTTACAAATTAAAATGCAAAAGTAATACAGAAAAATACACAGCCCAAGCTCCAAAATGCAAGAAACTCCATTTAAAATATCCATTTAAAATATGAGTCAGATTCGAGTTTAAAAACTTGAATCTAATTCCTTTTTAGTTTTGTAATATAGTATATTCACTACAAAAAAAATATATGAATTGTCAACATTAAAATTTATTGCTAAATGTTGTTTTACCGTTACTAAAATTTTATTATAACAGCAAAAAAATCGTTGCGAGGTCGTTGTGTATACCTCCATTTGTATAAAATATGCTTTACGATTTTACAAATTGAAAAGTTGTTTTAATTATATATATATATATATATATATATCAACGACCTTTTTGGTTTTAAAATATATATTTTTTTGTAACGACTTAATTTATTTGTCTAAAAATATTTTAGTTATAATAAAATTTGTTATAATATCTTTAACACAACCATAATACTTTAGTTACAAAAACTATTACGTAACAATAATATTTTGGTTGTAATATAAAATTTGCAACAATTGTAAATTAAAATGCTAAGTTTTGTACCTAACAATAATAATATTGATATGTCATTGTATTACATTACTCAATGATTATATGTGATTGCCAAAAAAATATTTTAATAACCATAAAAAGTGGTTGTCAAATCATTTACTTAAGAACAATACTACTGATTACTAAATATCATTCTGCAACTATTTTAATTTGTTATGTATTACATTGCGCAACAATGATATTATTTTTAATCAAAAAGCTATATATAACTTAATAAAATTTAAAAAATGTTCTTAATAAAATTAAATAAAAAAATTTCTTCATCCTTTAACTTAATAAAATTAAAAAAAAAAAAATCTTCATGTTAGATTGAATTGACATTGAGGTTATATATAGTCATTGGTCATGCCAAAGAGAATAGCTCTACCAGAATAAAAAAATTATTAAATTTTTTTAAAAAATTAACTGCAGCATTGTGGTCACGTCATTCTTTATGACTCTATCAAATAAAATAATAATTTTAATTTCAAATTAAAAATAAAAATCACTTTAAAAAATTGACATAATAAAAGTGGTGTGACCAATTTATTTGGCTCCTGAAATATTATTATTTGTTTTCTAGTTCACAAAATATTTTAAAATATTGGTATTTGAGTGATATTTATAAGGGTGAAGCCAAATAAATTAACTTTACCTACAAAAATTAATTTTTGTTATAAATTAACATTACAATGATTCATTGGAGTCTCTATTTATAGGCATAAGAAGTATAAAAGAAGTAGAGATCTAATTCTAATAACTATTAGAATTTAAAGTACATCAAAACTTTATCTTGATCATGATTGACATCCACTAAATAAGATATTGATAACACTCCCCCTTGGATGTCCATTGGTAGATAATGTGCCTCGTTAAAACCTTATTAGGAAAAATCCCGTGGGATAAAAATCTAATTAGGGAAAAAGAGTACACAATATTCTATTACAAGTTGCCTCATTAAAAACCTTTACCAGGAAAACTCAATGAGACAAAACATTGGTTAAAGGAAAAGAGTACAACTTATTTTAGACTTCCCCTAATGGCAACATTACATTACATCTTTGAGTTGACGCATTCCAATCTTGTGTAGTAGTCTTTCAAATATTGAAGTTGGCAATGCCTTGGTAAAAATATATGCTAAATTATCACTAAAATGAATTTGCTAAACATTTATATCACCTCTTTTCTCAAGATTATGGGTGAAGAATAATTTTGGCGAAATATGTTTCGCTCTATCACCTTTGATGTAACCACTCTTCAATTGAGCTATACATGCTGCATTATCTTCATATAAGATAGTTGGCATATTTTCCTGTAAAGGCAAATTACATATCTTCTGGATATGTTGGGTCAATAACCTTAGTCAAACACACTCTCGACTTGCCTCATTCATTGCAATTATTTCTACATGATTTGAAGGAGCAGCAGCTAATGTTTGCTTTGTCGAACACCATGATATGGTAGTACCCCCTCACATGTAAATAAATATCCTGTTTGAGATCGACCTTTATATGGATCTGGTAAGTATCCAGCATCAGCATAGCCAACTAATAGGGATTTTGAATCATCTGAATAAAATAATCCCATATAAATGGTCCCTCTGAAATATCTAAATACATGTTTAATTCCATTCCAATGCCTACATGTTGGAGAAGAACTAAATCTTGCTAACAAGTTTACAGTGAAAGCTATATCAGGTCTTATGTTGTTTGTAAGATACATTAATGCCCCTATGGCACTTATATATGGTACTTCAGGACTAAGAAACTCTCCATCATTCTCGCAAGGATGAAATTGAAATTTATTCACATTTAACGATCGTACAACTATCGGAGTACTTAAGGGGTGTGCTTTATCCATGTAAAATTTCTTTAATATCTTTTTCATATAAGTTGATTAATGAACATGAATTTTATCTTTTAAATGCTCGATTTGTAATCCAAGATAAAACTTTGTTTTTCTAATATTTTTCATCTCAAGTTCTTTTTTTAAACAATTTATTGTATTTTTAAGCTCTTCAAGAGTTCCAATAATATTTAGATCATCAACATAAACAACAATTATCACAAAATCTGATCCAAACCTTTTTATAAAGACACATGGACAAATTGGATCATTTTTGTAACCTTCTTTTAACAAGTGTTCACTAATACAATTGTACCACATACATCAAGATTGTTTTAATCCATATAAACTTTTTTTTTAATTTGATTGAGTAATTTTCTCAAGAAACTCTATATCTTTTTGGGATTTTAAATCCTTCAAGGATTTTCATATAAATTTCATTATCAAGTGTACCATATAAATAGGATGTAACATCCATTAGATGCATGTCAAGTTTTTCACGTATTGCCGGACTAATAAGATGTCTCTTCATAATCAATGTCGGGTCTTTGCGAAAACCCTTGTGCTACAAGGCGAGCTTTATATCTTATGACTTTATCAATTTCATTTCGTTTTCACATAAATACCCATTTATATCCTATCGACTTTACACCTTTAGGTGTTTTGGACTACAGGTCTAAAAACTTCACGTTTAGAAAGTGAATTTAATTCTGCTTGAATTGCATCTTTCCATTTTGACCAATCTTTTCTATTTTTACATTCCTTAGTAGATTTAGGCTCAGAGTCCTCATTTTCTTTTGTTATTTCAATAACAACATTATAAGAAAAATTGTTTACAACAACTACATTTTTTTTGGTTCCATCTTTTACTCGTATTGACATAACTTATCGAGATCTCTTTATTTTCACCATTTCTATTTTCACTTTTAGGTACCTGAATCTCTTCTTGAGTTTTATAATTAGTTATGTCATGGGTCTCTTCAGGATCTCCCGCCTCCACTATATGACCATATTGAATGTTTACTCCTTTTCTTTTACGAGGATTTTTATCTTTGAAACCAACCAATCTTCCACGCTTCAGGCATGGATTACTTTCTTTGGCACTAACAGTTTGCCCTATTAGGACATCAATTCGTATTGGAGCATTTTCAGCTAGTATGTGAAATTTAATGAATTTGACAGTTGATTTGTAAAATGAATTATCTGTTGAACTTCTGGTTCACGTTGCTTTGTACGAGGATATTAGACATTGATAATTCATTTCAAGTACTTTATTAATCCAGCTTTTTATTCTCTCCCACTAATGTTGGGAAAACTGACAACTCATGTCATAACTAAATATCGAATTAATAGCTCAAAAATAATATAAAGAGACTCATATAAATATATATTCTCAATCTCTTATTATGGCCCATCTTTGTGCATTGTGGTGGAGCATTTGGAACATATATCGCACATCCAAAAATTGTAAGATGGAAAATATTTGGCTCTTGACCAAAAATCAATTGTAATGGGGAGTATTTAAAATTTATTGGCTTGATGCATACAACATGTAAATCAATACAATCTCATGCTGAAATAGAAAGTTTTGTTCTCATAAGTAATGATTTAGCTATTAGGTGAAGGCATTTGATAAACAATTCAGCTAAATCATTTTGTGTATGAACATGAGCTACAAGATGTTCAACTTTTATTCCATTTGACATGCAATAATCAGTGAAAACTTGGGATGTAAACTCACCAACATTAGCAAGATGACTTGTTTTAATTGCATAATCTGAAATTAATCATTTAAACAAGCAATCTCGCAAACGACATGTTGCGAGTTGATAACACATGTGATTATTTTGTAGATGCATCTACTAAAATCATATAATATCAAAACCATCCACATGGTGGAGGAATGAGCCCATATTCATTTCAGAAATGCAAGACATTAAATCTCAACTTTACCTAGTGAGTTTGTAAGAATCAATTTTCATTGAGGAGAAGCAACAAATGAGAATTCTTTGAATTAAAGAATCTTCTGGTTCTTTAATGAATGTTTATATGAATTCTCAATTAATTTTCGAATCATATATGATCCAGAATGGTCTAACTGGTTACGCCAAGAGTAAATGCATTTATATTAGTAAACTTCTGGTTTACTTTAACATGTGTTTCAATTGTATTAAATTGTAATAAATTGATAATTTTATTGTCATTCTTTTATTTTGTATCCACATATAAATACTATTGTGACATTTACTGCTGGAAATGTCTAAATCTATGTGAAGTCTATAATGCCACTAAGTCAATAAATAAATATAATTTTCAAATAATTATATGTAATATTCGCTTTAGGGAATATGTCAAAATCTTTAAATATAAGGCATTTGGTCTAGTGGTATGATTCTCGCTTAGAGTGTGAGAGGTCCCGAGTTCGATTTAAAATATAAATAACTCAATCCTCTTTTGATTCATATCAAATATAATCTTTTCCTCATTCACAATCTCAACATGAGATCCATTATGAATATATTTTAAAACTAATGCATTAACCATCACAAACTTTATACTTTTTAGGTATTGATATATTAGCTCTTCTGGAGCTTTCAACTAATTTTTTACTATCAAATATTGGAATATATTTGTTTATTTCAGTATCAAATAAGATAAATATTTTTTATCTGTAATAATAAAACTCATTACTACATTCTCATATCCTTCCTTAGAGAATATTAACAGAGACAAAATATTTAGGCATACACCACATATGTGACCAATAATCTTTCATATCACATTGATAACATAAGATATCTTTATCATTTTAAAAGTTATCTTGAGAACTCTCATTGCTCTCTTATTTATCCATGAGTATATCTTTTATTTTCTTTATGTTTATATTCACTTTGGGGAATGCAACAAATCTAGTAGGATGGACTTATAAACATCCCAATATATTCATAATCACCATCGCAAACATGCGTGAGATTTCAAATCAAAATTTATCTGTTCATGTTGTCATGATTAATCTCCAATTATAATAAACATGATATAATAAATAAAACATAGTAAAATATACCTAAAAATCTTTAACATAATCGTCATCACATTGACTATTATCACGAGCACTATTACTAGCAGTAAAACAACTTTGTTTTCGTAATAACATTTACAATCTAATAGTAAAAATCATTTAATAAATAATCAAAATTTTCGTGTACGATGCTTGAAAATTATCTGATACACATTATACCAAATTTCAATACCACATATATGTTATAAAATCTTATCTTGCTCTAATAAAATATTTATAAGTTCAATTTAAAAGATATCATACAATCATTCAATATTAGAAAGTTAATAAGACTAAATAGATCCTATCAAATTTCCTTTTTATCAACAATGGTAGGTTAATAACACTTTCCACCATAATTTTAATAAAATTTCAAGAATAAATAACAAGAAAAAAATTTAAAACATAAAATTACTATGCATAATATAATTTAATTAAAAAAACTTTAAAAAATAGAAGAAAAAAAACATACCTTATTAATAGAAACATATCTAATCAATAATTATGTCTTTTACATAAAAAAAAACTACCTTAAAAAGGCAAAAATCAAATACCATCAGAATGTGAAATTTATGCCAAATAAAAATTAATAGTAATCATACCTTAATTAAAAAAGAAAATATGGCCGAAATATAAAAGTTTCTTACCAAATCTATACTTTATCCATGCTTGTACAATAAATCAAGATCGAGAATAAAAACCACAATCTATTCTGAGATTGAATCTTTCAATATCCTGAAGATGAAGTTGTAAAGGAGAAAGTTTAAGGTGAAAAGGAATTTGATTTGTGGAACGACTTTGAAAGATTTTGAAAAAAATAGAGAATCATTGTGCTAATAACGTTGTTCTAAAATAAAGAAAGATGAAGAGAATAAAAAATAAAGAAAATATTAAAGTAATAGAGAATGTACTTTGTACAACCCAATTGTTGCCCGGGCCCAAAATAAATCCCAAAAAAAAAACAACAAAACAAATACCAAATTAAAACCCATCACTACCCAATTCACAAACCCAATACCCAAGCCCAACTAAAAGACCCTAACAGCCCACAACATGTTCAGAAAACAGCAAACCCTAGTCCCCTAATGCAGCCGCCGCCCCTAGGCTTGTTCCACGCCACCAACGCCGCTCCATGCGCCTGGCACCTCTCTGACACCTGCAGAACAAAACCCACACGCAAGACAGAAACAAACAATGAAGAAACCGACAAAAGCAATAGAAAACAAAGCAAAAACAAACAAAAACGAATTTGTAAACTCGGTTATAAAAACCGAAACAAATCTCTTGTATTTTTTTTACGAACATTCAGAAATCAAAAAAACAAAAAAAAAGTTTAAGAAGGTGGATCTCAGTCTTTTCATTTTCTGTTGTTTTAATACTGTTTATTTTTTTATTTTTATTTTAAGTTTTTTTACAAACAAGAATAACAAAAAAATAGGGAAAGAAAATATACCTAAATCGGTACCTTTCCGTCGTCGGAATCCCCTTTTTGGTGCTGAAATCGGGCTAAAGGGGGTAGAGGGACTCGTGGTTTCGGCGCTTGTGGGGATTTAAAGACGAAACCTTCAAACGCACCTTGAAACGGGGCCTTTCGATCGGGGAAGATGAGAGGAAGAGAGGGTTTGGGTGGCTGCCAATTCTTTAAAAAATTTTAGGGTTAAAATGTGTTTTTTCAGAAATTTTGGGCCTTATATACCTTCCATGAAACGGCGTCGTTTTGCTTCAAGGGTACTGCGCATATTCCTTCAAGAGGGATATTTTCGAAATGGGTCCTTCCGTTTTACAGCGCTATTCGATCAGATCTCGTTTTGCATTT
Source organism: Gossypium sturtianum (assembly GCA_025698515.1). NCBI lineage: Eukaryota > Viridiplantae > Streptophyta > Magnoliopsida > Malvales > Malvaceae > Gossypium > Gossypium sturtianum. The sequence continues at coordinate 3,990,882 of CM046947.1, forward strand.
TTCTTTTTTTAAATTTCACCCATGAGTTTTGCGTCTATTTTAATTTAATCCACATTTGAACGCTGTGTTCAGGAGCTTGGGATAATTATGTTTTAGGTCCTTATTTGGTTGTGCGCTTTGCGTTTAAGCCCCGATTTCTGTTTTATGGATTTATTTATTTATGGATTTCCCTGTCTATTTTATATTTATTTCAATTGAGTCTCTTTATTTTAATTTTTTGTAATTCTTTTATTCTTTTGAATTTATTTATTCTTCATGTTTTTCTGAAATTGTCTTAATATATTACTTTGAATTATTTACAGATTTTACATTATTTTAACTTATTATATTTATACCTTCGTTTGCATATATATTTTTATTGTATATATTTTTATATAGTTTTTATTTTAAAATTCATTTTTCTTTCATTTTGTTTAGGGATTTGTATAATATTTAATTTAAATATTCTTATATAATATTATTTTGCACATGCACATATAATTTATGTAGAATTTTTTTTTTTTCGTTTTATATATACGGTATTGACTTTATAAAAATTTGTTTATATTTTTTAAGATTATTTATATATAGTTTTTTTTCCTTTTTAAACATATTATTTATATATATTTTTCTTTTAAATTTATTATACATAATTTATTTCTTTAAAAGATCGTATTTTATCATAGCTTATTTCAAATCTTCTTATATATATATATATACATATTATTACTTGTATGTATTTTTATATATTATTATCTTAAAACCAATCTATTATGTTTTAAATTATTTTGTATATTATTAATTTCATATCATTTAGATTTTGCTATTCATATATGTATATATATTTTTTGGTATATACTTTAAATCATTTTTTATGCATTTATGCTTTCTTTTGTATATTATAATTTCCGTTACTTATATTCTTTTAAATCATTATTTGTTCTGGAATTTTATATGAATTTTAAATACTTTGCATGCATTGTTATATATTATATACATAATTTTCATTAGATTTTCATTATTTATAAAGTTTGTTTCAAATTGTATCATATAACATTTTTTATATATAATATATTCATTTCAAAATCTATGTATATCATTATTTAATATAATATATTTTTTGTGTTAAACTCTTGTACTTGGTTTTATTTTTTTTTTTTTTTTTTTATATTTCATTGATTGTACATTGACGATTTCAAATTCTTTTTTGTTTAAGATTTATTACTTCTTGTTATTTAGTATTTGCCGTTAATTTGTTATTTTTTAAATGTGGATGTTAATATTCATATGGTGTAATATGCTAGTTTAGATGCCTTGTAGCTATATATATAATAATTATTTTTTATTTTGTAGAAGTGATATTGCTATGCATCTTTATTTCATGTTATTTGTTATGTCTTTGTTCCGTATTCTTGTATTATGATTTCACTCCAACTTTCATCCAATTTCAAACTAAATATTTTGAATCGGTATTAAAAATTACTTATTTGAAAACCTCTTGAAATAAGACAATGCTTAGTTTTTGGAAATTCGAGAAATTGTGCCCTAACGTGCTGGGTTGTATTTTTCCATTTGACCAAATAACTAAATAACGCATGACATTCAAATATTATACCCGCTATCATTTTAAAAGAAAAATCTTCAAAAAAACAAAGGCAATATTTCGTGTTTCGAAGATTCGAGAAACCGTACCCTAACTTACGGGGTCTCGGTTTTCTTGTTAAACCTAAATAGCTGAATATCCTTTTAAATTTCAAGATATTAAGTTTCGAAAATTTAAAGGCAAACTTGTTCTCGAGGGATTCAAAGGTCGTATTCTAACTTACGGGACACGGCATCGCGTTATCTCGGGACGAGTGAACCTTTGAAGCTCGTTTCAATTCAAATCAAGCATTTTAAAAATGAATATTGATAAAAATGGATCGTATTTCAAAAATCATTTCGAATTTTCAATTTCCGACGTTAAGACACTAATTAATCAATTCGGTACCAATTTTGGGCGTGACGAGGGTGCTAATCCTTCCTCGCACGTAACCGACTCCCGAACTCGTTTTCTCGAATTTCGTAGACCAAAAACACCGTTTTAGTAAACCTAAACGTTTTTATTAAAATAAAGGTGATTCGATCACACCTAAAAAGATCGGTGGCGACTCCCATTTTTTATTTTCATTTTCAAAACCAAAGTCGATTCCCGTTTTCAAAAAAATGGTTTCGACATATTTTATTGATCAAAGAGATGATTACAATGCTTTATCAGAGCCTATTTATAAGCATAAGAAGTATAAAAGAAAAAGTAGAGATCTAATTCTAATAACTATTAGAATTTAAAATACATAAAAACTTTATCTTGATCATGATAGAAATCTACTTAATAAGATATTTATAACAATTTTTAAACACCGACTCAATCAAGAGTTTAAATAATAGTACATATATACAACTAATTGAGGTAATAAAATGTGTACAATAAAATTAAAATGTATAAAATATTAAAATAAAATTTTAATTTGGTGATAAATTGAAGGTTTTATTAATGTAATTGGTGTGGGTTTAAATCCCACCATATGCATAATTTTTTTTTTCTTTTAAAGTGAAAAGATTAAAATATCATCGAATCAAATTATGTATTATAATTACAAAAGAGCATTCTCATGACTTCTTAACCGAATTAGTGAACCAGTTGAGAGTGACACAGGCTCAATCAGAAGTTTAAATAATAGTATAGATGTAATTGAAGGAAAAGCTGAGACTGATTTTTAAAAAATAAGTCCAAAATATGGGTTGATATTGAATAAGAGCAAAGTGGTGTGGCATTGATTGCTTTTAGACCCAATGAACCTTTGGTAAAAGAAATAGATAATGAAGCAGTCAGAAAAGCCCACAACATGGGGTTAAAGCCCAGTCAATTTCCAGAGTAAAATAGAAACAAATTTGATTTTGGAAGTTATTTTTGTTTGAAAATGAAAAGGGGAAGTAACCAAACCAACAGTTAACAAACAACCAAAAACAGGAAAAAGGAGTCTGTATTTCACTGAGTCAGAACAGATCCAAGACAGCAGTGAACAAAAACAGTGGCAAAGCCAAGCTCTCTTTATACTTACGTGGCAATAACATTCAGGACATAAATCCAGACCGCAACTGTGCTTATGGTGGTCCAATGACCGTATGATTGCCCCACTCTTATATTTAATTAATTAATTAATTAATTAAAGCGAGCCTTTTAATCCAATAAGCCAAGCTTTCAAGTTTCGATCAGTCACTTTCTCACCCTCTCCCGTTAAAATCCAAAAGGCAAAACAAGTGAAAAAGAACAAAAGGAGAAGAAGAATGTCATGGTTAGCTCGATCCCTAGCGAATTCCCTCAGTCTCGACGACGATGGCAATGAATCAGCTTCTTCAAGGGATGAGGAAAACGACGACGTAAGCCATGACTCCCGATCATCGGCTCCTCCACCGCACCTGATTCATAACGAGGAGACCGAGGCCAAGGGGGAACACCAATCGCTGGCCCCCGAACAAGTAGCCGACCTCCAATCCCATGGCATCAAAGAAGATCTATCGGAGCTCAAACAAACCCTGACGCGACAACTCTTCGGTGTCGCTTCCTTTCTCGCTCCGCCACCGCCACCGCCTCCTCCTCCTCCTCCTCCTCCTCCTCTTTCTTCAACGCAATTCAATGGCCAATCGAATGGTCGATCATTCTCTAATTTGAATCAATCTGAGCCGTCGGGTCAATCTATCTCACGGGACGAGGAGGATCCGTCTGATCCTGCCGCGGTTGCGGGGGTTAGAGACGATTTAGCTGAGATCGGGGGAACGTTGTCTAAGATAGCATCCGACTATTTTCCGTTTGGACAGGGGGAAAATGGCGAAGAAAACGAATGCGAGGAGGAGGAGGAGGATTTCGACGTGGTTGGGATCACGGATGAGGTGTTGGCGTTTGCGAGGAATATCGCCCATCACCCAGAAACGTGGTTGGATTTCCCTCTTGATCCCGATGAAGACTTGGATGGTAATATTGTTTTCTTCATCAATCATCATTAATTTTGATCTCATTGTATAGTAATATACTCTTGGTTGTTTTTCTATATTCTCTGCCTTGGGATTCTTGCTTTTCAGCTCAGTTGTTTAGAGCTCAACTGATCAAAATGTTAATTTTGTTTCGATTTCAGTTGAAAACTAGATAGTTTGAATAAAAAATACGAAATTCATGCTACCATTATTTTCTGTGTTGAATTTATGCGCCATTGATTCTGTTGTTGGAAGTCTTTGCAATATTGGATCATAAAATAAAGGAGTTACTTATGATTAACAGTAAATGTAGTGATCTGTGGTTCCTGCCCATGACTTTATTATTGAATTGGTTTGCAGTTTGAACCATTGCTTTAGTCTGTGCTTCTCTGGTCAAATGATTGGACTGAAAACCTATTTTTCTGTTTGCAATTTCGATCAACATCCCCCATCTATGCTTGAATTTTAGATACATAAGAACGGTTATGTTATCCTTGCTCCATCTAACACATTCTTCATGTTTGGCTAGCTAATTTTGGTTGTAATTTTTGCGGTTTTATTTTGATTACTTTTATAATTATTATGTATAGGTTTATAACATGACAATCAGAGTTTGTGGTTTTGTTTTTCCTTGTTTTAGATTTTGACATGTCAATTGCCCAACGAGACCATGCTATGGCTATTGAATATCTTGCTCCGAGACTGGCAGCTCTGAGAATTGAACTCTGTCCATGCCATATGAGTGACAGTTACTTTTGGAAAGTTTATTTTGTTCTCCTGCATTCAAGACTTAACAAGGCTGATGCAGAGATTCTGTCTACACCTCAGGTAAGTGACTTCTTGTAGATGTAATATCAAAAGGGGGTTTATATAATATTGAGCCCTAATTGAGCATTCAATTAATTTCTGTTTCTGTTTCCTTGTTTTGTTTTCCTGGCTGAGGTTACAAATTTACATTTTTAACTTTTAAATCTCAAATCCATATGGGAATAGAAGATATTGCAAAGTCTGAGAATTGATATGAATTCCTTTGAGTTTTCTTGAAGTTCACTCTTACACATTGGCTTTGCATGACATCCACATTTTACACTTCCACCTACTACCTAGCTAGTTTACTCCATGGATTCACTATTATCATTTCCATAACTGTAATAGTTTTTTTTTTTTTTTTATAAACATCTCTGCAAGTTTACTTAGCCTCTTCAAAGTCTGGCATGCATGCTCTTGTCCTGGATTAATCAATCCTTTCATGGCTTGGTTTTCATGGTTCCTGAGTCATATCTGATGTACAAAGATGTGAGAAAATTGTTCCATTCTTTCGCTTAAGAAATTTATTCTCTCCATTTTGTCAAGAAGACTTCTTACAAATTTGTCAGCCAAATTGATTTTGGATTCTTCATAACTTCTTGATCTTTAGCTGAACTTGTTATATGCTCGGTACAGAAGCATTTCATATCATATAGTTTCATGGAAATTTTCTTATGATTTATTTGAATTACCAACAGGGATTTGTTTGCCTTAAGTGTAGTTTTTCAAGAGATACTTTATGTACCTATTTCTCACTATATTAATATGGTTGGTACAATAACATTTCATGTACTTCATGTTTGGCAGTTATTAAGCTTACAAGCAGAATGTTGATCAATTCTCAATTCTCTTTGGGGGTTAATTTATTGCTAGCAGGTAATGGAAGCTAGAGCATTGTGGATGAAGGAGCTGCAAGAGCAAACAAAGCCTGAAACTGATTGGTATGGAGGAAGCACTTCCCACTTAGGAGACAGCCATAGTATAATGCACAATGATCTTACTCCTTCCTCTTCCAATTATTTTGCCTTTGAGACCATGTCTCCTCGGACTTATGCTTCTGAACCTGCATCTAGCATCCCAACAGACTACGTGACTGAGAAGCATCCAGTTGAAAGTACTGAGATGCCATTTGTGGACAAGCCTGTTATTGAGGAAAAACAGGTGTCTAACACTGAGGACAAGGGTAATGTGGCTGGTCCATCCTCAAAAATATGGATTCCAGATTTTGATGATGAAGAGATTGATTGGCCAGAAGATGATGGTCCTGATGTTGGTGGTTATAGTGGGGCTGCAATTTGTGCGGAGGATGTAGAAGATATTTCTTTCAGTGATCTTGAGGATTTCGATGATAGTAGCACCCCTACAAATTCTAAGTTAGTTTCTAAAGGATTTGAAACTTCTGAAACATAAACCTGGGATTCGATTTAGGTTGGCATAAGCTTTGCTTGTTGGATCAAAGATGGAACTGGACGGCCATTTAGTTTAATGTAGAACCTTGGATGATGGACGCCAACAGCATCATCGATGCAGGGGAAATGGTTGCAGGTGGTGAAGGTGTCTCGGAACTTGGGAGCTTGTTTGTATATGATGAGTGATCAATCAAGTGTTAATAGAGTGTTTTTCCGTTGATTGTTGGAAGGATTCTAGGATGGAAAAAGGGGCAATGTCAAAGGACAATTGCTTATGTTCATAGACAGAAATGTGGAAGGAGTTAGAAGCATTGAGAACAATTTTTTTTTTTTTCTTAGTTTTCTTTGATTGGGATACAAGATTTGTACAGAAAAATCTGTAAGTTAAAGTTCCATTCTTAGAACTTGAGATCACGATTCATGTAATTTTTTTAATCTTTCTGCTAAAGATTATGTAATAAAAGATGAGATCATTGTTCATGAGATTTGACTCTCATATTGCTATAATATTAATAAATGGTAACGAAATGGTTGTAAGGTCATCTGATTTGACCAATCCAAAGCATCAAAACAAAGTGAGAGACATTATGATTTCCGTCTGTAGTGCTGTTGCAACGCAGGTGAAAACGTCACATCAATAGAAATGAAGTGAATAACTGAGGTTCGAACTTCCTTTTTGTTGTTACTGGTCTTATCTTTAGGAAATACTTACCTTCAAATTATTAGCATCATTACAAATACTGCCGTATACCACAATGTGAGGGTATTTGTTTTGTTGCACTAAATTAGCTTAAGCCATCTATACAAATCATTCCAATTTATTTATGGTTTACAATTGAACCAATATCAACTTCATGGCTTATGGTTCTGAGTATAAATATAATCCAAATGAGCAGCAAGGGTTCTTCGCATCAAGCTCTCCTCTTTCCCAACTCCTTCGCAGTTGTCATCAACATCAACTCCCTGCATGAACCAAAACCGATAGCCTTATTATTAATCAAAGAAATAATATAAGAACAAAAAAAGAAGAAGAAGAAACATGGAAATGATTGGGTTTGGTAAGAAGAACAGAAATGAAAGAAACAATGCCTGGTGCTTGGTTAAGAGGAAAGCAGGGTCGGGACGAGCAGCATAACATAGCATAAAATTGAGGAGAAGGGCAGCAATGAAAAGGGTGAAGAGCTTAGACATGTTTTTCATTTGGAATTCAAGAGAGCATCATTGGAGGTACTTGTTAAAGGTACAAAAACGTTCAATTTATAAAGGCTGCAAAAGAGAGACGCTATGAGATTAGGTCAATCCAAACCCAACCACTTAACTCATCACGTGTGTGGATATGCTTCGGCTAGAGATTGGTACGAATCAGTAAAGTATTATCCATTTTAATATGAAAGCCATTCCCCATTCAAGACTCAAATCAGCCATAGCAAAATAGTAATTGAATGGAATTATTGATGGAAAAAAAAAAAAAAAAAGTCCCATTAGAGCTTCGATTGGTAAGATATTAACAAGGAGAACTTTCTTTTGCCTAATGAAAACTGAAGAAATCTCTGGGGATTTTGCAGTTTAGTAGTGCTGGTATTGAGAGGTTTGATTACGTAAGTTATTAACAAGGAGAAGTCTTGAATGATTATTACAAAAAGAGGCAAGGAAATTAAGGTGTCTAATACTCCTGCGAATGAAAACCCATTGAAGAAAAGAGGCAAATGGAGCACATAGTGAACCCCACCCTCGGGAGCTGCTCCATTGCAGATTGAATTACAGACCCAATATCAAATGGGCCCAATTGTTGTGCTTAAGGATATCTTCATTATTGCTTTCAAAAAAACACATGTTTGGAATCAAGAGCAAGTTTAGACTCATAAAGCAATGTTAAATTGATTTTTTAAAGGTGTTTTATAATTTATATTTGATATTCGTGATTTTCTTTTTTAATAATATTATTTCTAAATATACTCAATCACTTGATTCATTCAAACTCAAAAACAATATTTTGAAGTTTTTTTTTTAAAAAAAATTAATTTTTGAGTCAAGTTTTAATCCTCATTTATAATCTAATATATATTTTTTAATATTTATCTTGAGTGTATAATTATTTTATTTTTAAATTTTATTTCAAATAATGATTATATTTTATTATTGGTTTATATATTCAAATTAAAATTCATAAACATTTTTTATTAATTGTTTAAAAAATAATTAAAATTTGTATAGAAATACAATAAATTATTTTTTAATATTTTTATTATTATTTAATTTGGTATTTCATGTATTATAATATTAATGAGACATACTTGTAATTCCACAATGGATGAAGGGCATGTGTAGGAATTAGACTTATCTAGTAATAATTAAAACAACCACCATATTTCAAAGTCTCTTTTAATAGCTCATGGGGGATACCTTCAATTCCACCCCAAACCCTCTCTCTTTTCTGTGGTTTACTTTCAATTTCAGGGCTTTCACAGCCAAATTCATGGCAGCCACTACTACCTCCAGTACTACTACTACCACCAGTAGTAACAGCTCTGGTTTTTTCAACCTTCGATCCAACAACGTCAGGCCCTCATCATCCGCCACCCGTGGCTCACCGCCAGCTGCATGCGGAAAGCTCGATGGTGTGGGTGTATGGTTCGTCAATGGCGTGGCGACCGCTTTCTTTGCATCGCTAGAACGATGTTCTTGCATCCGTATAGCCACCGAGGACGATGGCGAGGATGCAAACGATGTGCCCTTGATTCAAAGTGATGGGAATGTGAGGCATCTTGCTGGAACTACCAGCAGGAAGAGAACAAGGAAAGGGAACAACAAACAAGGCTAAAGTGCTGCTCCTTATATATATATATATATATATATATTGTTCATTTTCTAATTTGGTAAGTCAAAATATATGATGGGGTTTCTTGGATTTGTGAATGTTTTAATGGAGTTTACGGGTTTACAGTTCATGGAGTTTATGGGTTTTCAGCCATTGTTTACAGTTCAGATTGTTTATATAACTAACTACGTTAATGGATAGAAAAATGAATCGAAAAATTCGTAGTCTAGATTTTTTTTTTTTTAAAACGAATTTAAATATTATATATTTATGAATTAATTAAAATAAAAAACGATATTGAAACTCATTTACTGGTTCGGAAGTTTATAATTTTGGTTCTAGTGTGTAGGAAATTGGGCAGTGTTTATGTTTGAAAATTAAGCACAACTTGATTGAATACTAAAAATGGAGATTGGAGAAGATGCTGATTTTTGCAAAGAATAAGAGAGGAATTAAAGATTTCAAAATCCACTTTCCTTTGGTTGCTCCATCATTTTGAATGATGTTTTATAATGTTGTTTGCTGGACAAAAGTTCCTTTTGCTTTTGCTTTTGCTTTTCTCCTAACCCAAAGCACGCAATCCAAATTTTTACATCTTTTTTATTTAACCGCAAAATACCCATTTTTTTCTTCCTGCCTCCTATTCCTTTGTTGACAAAATACATGCCAAAAAAAAAAAAAAAAAAAAGAACACACTTAAAAGAGATTTTGTTTTTGCTGTGAAAATATGAATTGGATAATTCTAATAAGATTTTGTTTTAATTTTTATTTGATTTATTTAATTCAGAATCATATTAAAAAATATAAATTATTAAAAATACATTTAAATGTGTCCAAATTACATATTTTTATTATTACAATAATAATACTATCAACCAAATTAAAATCCAAATCTGTTTAAAAGAAAAAGAAGAAGTAGTAAAGTTTGATTGGGAGGAGGGATAAATTAAAGGTTTCTGTTGTGTTTTTTAGTGTAATGCGGACCACGGAAAATGAGCCCAAGCTCAATATTAGTTTTAGTATTTCAAATAGGTTATGGGTCTGGTAGCTCAAATAAAAAGGGCCCAGAAAACCTCCGTTATGCAGAAACCGAGGTCGTTTAGTTGCTCCTAGCTGGCCTGGCAATGCCACCAAGCTTTCTAAACTGGACGTTAGAATGAAAGTCGCATCTTTCTATTCTCTCTCAGCACGTAACTCTCCAACTAACTAACTGCTCAGCAACATCCGATCAATGTCGCGCCAGTTTCAATTTTGCCCTAAACTTTTCCCATCCCTCTCCTAAATCTTCAAAATAAATTTAAAAAAAAAATCATTTAACGGTACAGTAAACTGTAATAATTTAATCGAAAAAACCGCATCTCGTCAACCGCCAAAAAAAAAAAAAGAAGCCATGCTCGGTGTTGGAGAAGAAACGCCTTCCAGGTAAACGCATTCAAAATTGATGGTTTTTTTCTTTTACAATTTTAATTGTTAATTTTTCCTAGTGTTTGGTGTAGGTTTGATTTACTTAGCATGGTTAAAAAGCACTCGAATTTATTGGGGAAAATGGTGGTGGAAGAAGAAGATGCTTCCGACGTTGAAATGGACGGTCAATTTTGGCACGACGTCTTCGATCTGTATTTCGTTCGGGGAAAGGAATCAAAACGACGCCAAGACGACGATCTCTTATTTTTCGTGAGAAAATGGGTATAAAATCTGTCTCACTGTTTAAAAAAAAATAGGGGGAGAATTAAGCTAATTGTTTCAACTTATGTTGCTGTAGAGGGAACATGGTTTTAATGATAAGAACGGCGTTGCTCCTTACTTTGTACGCAGGTGGGCACTTGAGGTAAAACGAAGTAAAAAAAGAAAAAAAACCAACTTCAATCTGAATTGAGTTTCTTGTTTAATTTTGATTGATTCCTTTTTGCTTTAGTAGTTTACTTAGCTTCTTTTTATAATGTCGTTGGTGAAAATTGTATGTTAGATATTATGTTCTTTCTTTTGTGAACCAGTTGGATAAGTTGGTTGGTGAGAGTTTCTCAGAGGTGGATTGGAGGCGCTCGTTTTACTTGAACATGATTGCCCATACTTCGTTCTCTGTAACAGTAGCGATTTGCAGGTGACTTGTTCACTTCCTTGTGTCGTGTCTTATCTATGCTATGCTTTTATCATCGTAATGGTTGATACTTTCCTATAATTAGATGGTACATTTTGTTTCTTACTACACTAACAATGTCTAATTGTTTCCTCCTCTCTTCCCCCTCGGTGAACTAACTTTTCTCTCTCCATAGCTGTAATTTGAAGTTAAAGAAATAAAAGAGATATTTATTTGCAGGTTAAGGGAACCCCCCCCCCCGGCGCATTGGTAGCTTCACTGTGTTAGATAATGATTAAATTTTAACTATGAGTTCTTTTTCTCCTTTTGCCAGTCAGCAAGTCCTTAGAAATCGTCAAGTGGGGCAAGATACACCATTGTCTTCTATATACAAGGTAACCCCTGCTTTGATGTGGCTAGTGTAGGAGGACATATTTATATCTCTTAACTTTTTTGACTTGTTTGTATTGTTGAAGTAAAATCTGTCATCTTGGAGGAAATCTGACTAATTTTTTTCTGAGAAGTGTTTGATTCTACATGCTGCACCAATTGTTGAGTTCATCTTTGTTATAAGCCATAGATTGCTAAAACTTTTTGCGATTTAAATCCAGGAAATTGAATTATTCTTAGGATAAATCAAATACTGTCTCTTGCAAAGATTTCAAAATTTTCATGCAACGTTTGCATTCTGCACAATCTAATCCTTTAGTTCTGCTGTCCTGCAGATTGTGAAGACTGTTTATGCATCTCCCAGCCGAGTAAATTTTCATTTGGACTCAAAAAAGGCAAGCTTATCATTTTAGCAATCTTGGTGATATTGAGCTTTTCTTCAATTTCATGACATTCTCACTAATTTGGATCTAGGAAGTAGAGACAACACCTGCCTATCCAGACATCTGTTTCGCCATAGATGATTTTGACTCCACTTTTGATGCAGTGGTAAATGCTTTCTTTTCCTTTATAAATTCACTCATCTGTGTGTTTATGATAGTGTATTGCACTAATGCACATAATATATTAATTTTCTTCAGTTTAATTGATTTATAATGAAACTTCCAATGAAGTAAACTACTGCTCTTTGTTTGCCTTAAAGTAAGTTTAGATGTGGTAAACGGGGTTTCAACTTGGCTAGTATTACTGCATTCCTCTCACAACCTGTGATAAAAGCACTGAGCTAATAAGAAGTTGGATTTTGCTATTTCTGTAGCATATATAAGGACCAAAGTCACTTCTTTATTTGAAGCTTTGCATTGCATTCTTCTTGGTTATACAGTTATCCTTTTGTTATGACATAGTAGGATTTCATGGAAAGCAGAAGCTTTTTGTTAGTTGTAGGACCTCCAGAATGTAGCCATGACATATTTTCTCATCCAGGTCTTGACAGATACAGATCTTTGCTACTGCGTGCTGCTTAATGCACTTGATGGCGCAGGATTTCCTAGTGAAACAGATAAAAATGATAGCTGTTCCAGTAACAAATTACCATTGGGAGTAGATACTAATTCTATGAGGACAAAAAATTGTAAGGTTTGGGTCCTCTCTCAGGTCCTTTGTAATAATTTATTTGTATTAGCCCATGATCAACCAGGGTCTTCACATCTGAAATAGTTACTTAGAACTGCTAGGTTTTTTATGTCACTTTATGATGGTCAAATTATTTGTTGTTCCTTAGAACAATGAATTGATCAGCATTCAGCAAGGAGCAAGTGAGGTGGCATTGTTGACTAGGACTTAAAATGGGCTGCTTTGGTGTTTTAACAATTGTGCATTTTGGTGCAGAATGAATCTTGCTTTAGGTTGTCCTGTAAGCATTCAAATTAAATTGACATAGACCGTGAAAGGGGGAGATATGCATGAGAAGAAAATGATTTTCTCTACACCAACTATGAATATTTTATTATCATGAATTAGTTTTGAAGTTTAAGTTATAAATAACATTGTGGTTAGGATCAAATAGACTGATGCTTGAGTTTTCAAAATTAATATGGATTTATTCTGTGAAAAGCTGCTTAGGAATTCTTTATATGCTACAAAGATCAGTTTGTGTACAACTTGACATGCTGCTAATTATTATGGCAGCTAACTCTTTTTTCTGGATTTGTCAGCTATCAAATGGTTCGGGATGCATATGATGGTATACCTTTTTACTCTTTCAAAGAATTGGCTTCTGTTCTTATTCTTTCGAAATTCTATAAAGTTTGGTGCTTCAACTGATGAAATACTTTCTGCTTTGTTTTTTTGTGTTGAGTGTTGACAATGAAATTGATTTTTATATGTAAAACATACTACCATGGCTTATTTAACTTTGAATTTGGTTCTTTTGTTTAAGCAATAACTGATGTACCTTTCAGTGCAGTCTTGTAATGGGTTGGCATCCCTATGGTGCCTTTTAGTGCAACATTTTCTTCTTTATAAAAAATAATAATGATAATGTGCCTGTAGAAGAACAGACACAACAAGTCTATAAACTACCCGTTGATTTAATGTTCTAGCTTGATCTAGTATAAAGGATGCAAAACATGTAGACTGCTTATCTGATGTGTTAAAGAATTTATTCTTAGCTTTTCATGTGTTCTTATACTACGTTTGGTAGGAGTATTATCTTTTCACCATGTTTAGCATATCGGTTAGCAATAAACTAATTTAAATTGGTAATTATTTGCCACTCACATAACTTGTTTTGGAAAAAAGAATAAAACATTTTTGCTTATTTTGAAGAGGTGTTATTTTTTACAAGAGTTTATACTCATCTTTCTAATTTCAAGTTTAGATTTCTACTAACTATTCTTTATTTTATGTATAACTATTGTAATATATACGTAATAAATAAGCTTTTTCCTCGTATTATTACGCTAGTAACCAAACGAGACATTAATTTCCTCTTCATGCTTATTTAGCCCTCGCCCTATATCATTTATCTTTCTTTCTCAGATGGGCATTCCCGATTTGGAAGTCTTCTGTCAGTTGGTCATTCCTCTGGGAAAACAGACAGACTTTACATGAAAGGTCCTGGAGGACGTGGGGAAGTTGAAGTTGCTGTTTCAGGTGTTGCAGGTCAGTAAGAATTTCTGTCTAAAACTTATCTTGTAAAGTTCACGTTCTTTTGTGTTTCCTCGCCTTTCAAGGCTTGTGTAGTTTAAATGTTGCAACATAGTTTAAACTGATCATAACCTTTTGTTTCTCAAGGCTTAATGTGTGCCAAAGCCCAAAGTGCCCTATGTCTTATTGATCAATCGATCATAATGTCTCACTTCAAAGTGATAATGGGTTTGAGTGTATTGATTATTGATGATTATGTTAAACTGTAATTAGTATCTGTAGTTAATGATGATTTGTCAATATAGTTTGTGTAAGCGGTTGACCAGTGAAAAATTGCAATGCATCACTTTTAGAATTATTATGAATACTTTGCTTCCTTTTTTTCCCCCCAATGTTCTATATTTCTCCTTTTATGAACATCTGGTCCATTTAATGCATAAAATTAGTTGATTGATCATGATAAGTGAATGTTGCATGTAGAGTTGAGTAAAATACTGAATTTATGTTTCTCTATCAGACCAAAGCAAGCAATATTCTGGCCCTTTTTCACCAATTAAGTCAAAAAGGGGTTTAAGACTTGGCTCAATGTTTCGTAAAGCAGCTTCTGTTGTATCTTTGGCAGCAAAGCATGCTTATGCGGCTGCTGCAGCTACTTCAACTTCTGATGAAGAGATGATACCTCTTAAATGCTGCTTAATGTCTATAACATTGCCCTGGGAACACATTGCTCATGATCTTTTGTTCAAGGTAGGATCTTTATATTCTAATTTCATAAGCTTCCATCAGCTGGTTTTTCCCTACATCCGGATGAGTGTCTAACTACTACTTATATCCAAACTCAGAGAAGTCCCCCGGTGAACTTGTAAATGTCTTGTTGCCAAAATTTGTGAAATATACGAGGCATACAAGTATACGCAACCTGCAGAAGGGGAAAAAAGCATTAGAGAAGTGCACATGCAAAAGAAGTCTGAAAATTTCCACCCTCTGGAGCATGAACAGTGTTCATCTCTTCCCCACATAAATTGGTGTGGGGTTGAGTGTTATAAGGCTGTATTATGACAATTGTACATTATTAATAGTTCATTATGTTTCTTCATTGTATAAGATTCTTAAATATTCCTAATGTATTCTAATGTTCTACGTGTGCTTTCTAATCTCTTCTATGGCAAGGAATGTCACTTAGAAGTACTAATTCTATTTGTATAAGAATTGTTTCTTTGCAAGCCCTAACGTTTTAGACGACTCGAGAATGTCAGTTTCAAAGTGTTTCCTGTCCTTTCTTAATGGCTCTTTTCCTCATTGGCCAACCTTTATCTTCTTTATTTTCTTTTACATATAAGTGCGTAGCTTAGTATTAAATGGGGATGCTATGATTAGATTTGAAACTAAACCGGTTGGATGTTACCTTTTCAAAGTAGTTATATGAACAAATTGAGTTAAATCTTGAGCTAAATTTGTGCTCCGTGGGTTTACTTTCGCCAAAACTAGCTAAATTAAGCCATCCATAACTAGAAGAAAAAACTGCTTGGAATAACTTAGGAGTGTGCAACTGTGCATTACTTTAGATGTTTGTGGACTGTGTGGTTACTTTTCTCTTTAGCCACACATTATATTTGGGGCCCTGGTGTTTGGCCTCTGAAAATACGTAAAGGGCATTGGGGGATATGATCAAGATTTTGAGCTTTAGGGTACGCTGTCCTGGGATATCCTCACAGTCACACACTGCCTTTAGTGTGAACATGGGGCAAACAGTGGGTGGCTCCACCTGGTTTGCCTGCGCCCGAAGTAATACTCAAAGATGGCAAAGGGGCTTCTTCTTCTTCTAGTGTTGGGACGCCTGGCCATAGGATATTGGCCAACCAACCTCTTTTTGCTGTTACGGGAAATATTGACGCTTCAAGTGTGCCAAATATATGCACTATTTTTGGACTTGGCTAGCTTCACTACCTATACCTATATAGCCTGATTCAAAGTTGAATCAATCATATCCTTAGAAAATCCTGGTCGAGCCCTTTATTACTTTATTATCATCTACATTATTGCGAGGGAAAAAAAAACTTAATCCCAGTTTCTAATAGTAATTATTACTAATTTTTTACAAAGAATATTTTGAGTTTGAAAGTTTTGGTAGGGTCCTCAAGCTTTCAATAATTAGAAGGAAAAAGAAATAGTGTCTAAATCAATTGAGAAGGGGATTTCGTCCACAAAACCTAAGGGGCAAAAAATAACGTGAAGTGTCATATATTGCTACTGTAATGAGTAAGTAGAGAAACTAAGGCAGCACTTTAATCTCCGCAACAAATGGTAAATTACATTAGGATAAAGGAGTTAGGCATGTTATCATATTAAAGCATTCTGATTCAACGTTTTTTAAGGAAAATCAGTTCCAGCAGCACATGAAGCCCACTTGTATGTATATATTAATTAAAGCAGTAAAATTATACCATAAATATATAAATAAAAGGATGGGTATAGCTAATGGTTAAGCTGAATTTCATAAAATAAAAAAAGTTAATTAAATTACCTGCAACTGCAAGCAGCATGAGTAGCAGAATCGATCGTATGCATGCATGTTAGCCTCCACTATATAGTCTGTAGTATTATATATATATATATATATATATGCTAGCTACCCTGCTTTATATAATAAAACCGAACAGCCAAATAAAAGAAAACTTCCAAAGATCCCTCATTAAAGTTATAAATATTAAGCAGAAAACAACTATGTTTCAACTTCCAATAACACACACTAACTAAGAAAACTACCATGGAATCTGCAGTATTATGCTGCAAACAACTTTTAAGTCAATATTATATATAAATTTATATATCTATATATATATATATATGTATATGTAGAGGAAAAGCAAATGATCAGTATGATTTTCGATGGGGTAAAAGGTCACGACCCACGAATAACTTGAACCGAAAGGTAAACTCTAGTTCCACCATAAAACGTCCTCTTTCTTTTTTTCTTTTTTTTCAGATTGCTTTTGCATGCTCAACAGGAAAAAGTACCTTAAAATTGATGTTATTTGATTCTTACAATAAGGGACCATATGGTTATCTGTTCTTATGTATATATTATATAATTAGTTTGATAAATAAATATTTTCTTAAATCAAACTATCCAAAAGCAGTAAAAAAATGGACACAGTTACTGCTAAACTTTTCCCAGTAAATAATATTGTTTAAGAAAAAAGGGAAACCCTAATGTGTAACGCATATACGTTTGCAATTGTCTTTTCCCCCACATGCAATGTCCCCTCGTAATCAAATATACATACATACAAACTTCTTCTCCTTCTATAACTCTTTAAATCCACATTTTCCACTTATCATTTAAAATAATAAACATTTTTTAAAACAAGTTTTTAACCATTTGAAATTTACTCAACCAATGATAAGCTAAAATCTGTGTATTATTTTATATTTGGAAAAGACTTTGATTTTGGTTTCACTCCGACGTATTCCACATGATTTCTGCTCTTTGTCTCTCTAATAAACATATATATATATATATATATATATGTATCACTTTTCTAGCAAAATTTCTTTTTTATCTGTTTTTGTTTGATTCTTCGTGATTAAGGTAAACCTAATATTTCTCCATGGCCCATCAATTCTTCTCTCTTAAACTCCCCCATAAAATTATAAAGTAGGAGAACCAAAAAATGACCCCCACTAGTTAAGGATATATAATTAAAATAAACTTTCTTGGGGGGTTTGCCTTTTTGATTTTGAAAAAGTATCTCCCTTCCAAAATCTTTTGTTATGAAGGACCCTACATCTCCCTTACCCCTCCCCTTTAAATACCCTTTCCCCCCTCTTCTTACCTTCCCTTTTCCCCTCTTCTCTTACTTCCTATTATCATTTTAAAAAAACCCGGTCTATTTTTGTGTTCTTTCCTCTTCCTTTTTTTTTTTTTTTTTTTACTTAAACCCCTTCTTGTTCTTTGGTTTGGTTTAATTGACCCAATGTTCTTGTCCCAAGAAGCGGATCAGTTTCAATTACCGGTTAACGAAACCGGCTTCACACGCGAAGAGCTCGAAGAGTTATTGTCTTTTCTCGAATCGAATGAACCGGTAAGTCCAAACTCCGGTTCAGAAGGTTCGACTCGGGCGGTTTATTCACCGGACGAGAGGAAGAAGAGACGCATGAAATCGAACCGGGAATCAGCGAGGCGGTCCCGTTGGCGAAAAAGGATGCACTTGGAGAACATCACGGACGAAGTGAACCGGTTGAGCGTAGAGAACCAGCAGCTTAAGAACCGACTGAGTGCAGTCATTAATCAGTATCACATTGTATGGCGAGAAAATGAACAGTTGAGATCCGAATCCGAAGCTCTTTGGGCCAAACTCTTGGATCTTTACTGGACTTTAGCCACCATGCAATCACGATAGCCTTCATCTTTTATCAAAGCTTTTAACTTTAAAAAAAGAAAAAGAAAAAAACTAAACCATATGAAATTAAGCTCTATAATTAAATCAACTAAAAATTATTGAAAAATTTGAAGCGTAAATGAAGGAATTTTAGAGCTTAATTTCACCTCTCTCTTTCTACATGGTAATATTTAGTAGCCAATCACTTATATGGTCAAGAATTAGAAAAGGTGGTGGTTTTCATAAACCCCACGTTTGATATATTGTAAAAAAAATATTTTGTGTCTTTTACTTTTTTGCTTTTGGGTCCTTTTTAATGAGGACTTTTCTTTGTTTACTATATAATGTAGTAGCTTTTTGCACGTATCTTGAGGCTGTATATAATTCATGGGTCAATATATTAGTGAAATCAGTGCATTGCTTTACTCGTCTTTTTATGAAGAATTTACCGTTAATTTGGATGGGATTGGTGAATAATAAATTTGTTGACAAGTTTCTACACCACAAAACAACAGTGAAGAGCACTAGGGATCTATACTTGTGGTTCCATTTTAATTTTCATGGTCCGTTGTTAACTTCAAATTTCACAACAATCATATATATATATATATATACGCTTATTTCCCAGGTGGAAATTAATGATTGTTCAAATAAGTTTTCAAACATGACCTTTCGGAAAAAAATTAAACACAAAAAGGGGATTTAGATATGGATAGCTTGTTTAAGAAGAAGTTTCTTTTTTTAAAAAAAATTAAATGTAAGATATTAAAGGGTAAATTTGATAAAAATATTAATTTTAAAAATTATTTAGGGTTTTAAGTATTTTTTTATATTTAATTAGGTCTCTCTCTAAAATTGTTTTTTTTTTTTTGTTGGGCGTTGGAAATTTGGGGAAAAGATTTATTTGTGTTTGTATTTGAGGTAGACATTGTGATAATTTTAAGGTATATTTGAGTTCACGATGATGCAATAGTGCTCGGAGACCCACACATTTCATATGTCGTGTCGAGATGGAATCATCACCTTAGAAGCCCGTCGCATTGCAACTCAGGCTCTCAGTTCACGGTGGTTATACGATCACGGGTTGAAGTATAACTAGGGCTTCTAGTTGACGGGTTATATGGTCACGGGTTGAAGCATAACTCAGAAGCCTAGTTGGAAGTGGTTATACGATCACGGATTCAAGTTTCATGATACCGAAAGAGAATGCTTTATAAACTCCATACATAAATTTGAGACCATAATCATAGGGAAAAACAAAATGGTTTTCTAGTATAATTAACTTATTCTTTTTCTCCATCTCCACCAAAGTAGTATTTTTAACCAAATTGTCTGAAACATGTGATAAAGTTGGCGGCAATAGGCTTTTAGGGGGGAGTGACTGTGGCGGTGGAGAGAAAGCTAAAACTTGAGTGGGGGCAGCAACGATTGTAGTTATTAATGAGTTCTTTAATCACAGCAACCGCTGTCGCCCCAAATGGACTTTTAGCTTTTCTCTAGTGCCACAGTCACTCCTCCCCCTGAAAGTCCTCTTGCATCCAACTCTGTCACATGTTTCAAACAATGATATTAAGAATATTGTTTTGGTAGAGATGGACAAAAAGAATAAGTTGATTATACAGGAAAGTCCATTAGCTTTTCCCTATAATTATGGTCTCAAACTTATGTATGAGTTTATAAAGCATCCCCTTTCGGTGGCATTAAACTTGAATCCGTGATCGCATAACCACCGTCAACTAGGGGCTTGAGTTATACTTCAACCCAAAACTGCATAACAACCATCAACCGGGAGCCTTAGTTATACTTCAATTAGTGACCATATAACCATCGTGAACTCGGAGCCCGAGTTGCAATCCGATAGGCTTCTAAGGTGATGGTTCGATCCCCACACGACAGATGAAATGTGGGGGGTCTCTGAGTGCCACCGCATCATCGTTAACTCAAACACACCTTAAAACTATCAAATTGTCTCCCTCAAACACAAATAAATATTTTCGTCCAAAAATTTCAACACTCAACAAAAAAAAAACAATTTAGAAGAGAAATTTTTATTTTGTAAGGGACGATGGCTGAGAGAGTTGGAGTAGGGGGAGCAAACCCCCTTTTATATAGGCAACCGAGGGGAATTTTTTTTTAAAAAAAAGCAATGTGGGAGCCCATGACTGGGATTCCCGGGATAGGATGTCTAAAATTATCCCAAGAGTCTCACGATGTTTGAAAATTATCTCGGGATTCTCGGGTTCTGAATTTTTTAACAGGCTATGGTTAGGGTTGAAAATGGGAGGGAAGAAAACGTCTCTTGCAGGAGGCGTTTTCAACTGAGGTGGCAGAAGGGACTCTGAAAGTGCGCCATGTAGGACAAATTTTTAATTTGTAAATAAGTATATACTATTGATATGAAAAATACAATATAATACAATAGCCCAATTTTTTAATTTTTTTTTCTTAGATTGTAAATAAGTATATTGTTGATGTAAAATACAATAGAACAATTTTTCTATATAATTGAAATAAGTACATTACAAATGGAAAAAATGTAACACAATACAAATTAAAAGTTAAACAGTAAATGATGATTTACATGAATTTTTTTTTTTTAAATCATCGGCATCGTTGGGAAAAATGTGTGCCACAACTTGATGGGTGTCGATTGTGAGGAGTATCTCTTCGTAGCTGGGGTTCAGGTTCCTCATCTTCTTCATCTTTATCTCGAGCTCCATCTTCATCTTCATATCGTTCCTTTGTGCTTAAGTGTCATGTTGTCCTAAGTTGTCATCGTATATCGTTGATTCTAGTAACAAGTGGTTGCAAATATGAGCCACCTCGGAAGAACAATGATGCTGGGGGTGTTTGCGACACTATTCGCGAATAAGTGTATGATGTCACATAACTCGATTGAGGATAAAATATTGGAATTGTCAGAGATGGCCGATACGTCGGTGATGTTGTCGGCATTAGCGCTTTATATGGTGTTGGGGATAGAGGTGGTGCAAAAAATACACTTGGAGATAAGGGTGAGCAAAATCTGATTCGATTTGAAAAACTCGATAAAAAAATTTAAATTTTGAGTAAAATAGTTCGAGTTATGCAAGTTAATCGAGTTATTTGGATAAACTTGAATAAAAAATCAAATTTTTCGATTTAACTAGAATATGAATAACACAATTCGAGTTATCCGAAAATCTGAATAAGAAAAGAAAAAATTACGTCATTTTGATAAATGTTTACCTTTTCTAAAGTTAAAAGTCAAAAGGTAAAACTGTTTCGTTTTGATAAACGTTTAAAGTTAAAAGGCAAAATCATTATATTCTTTATGTGGTTAAATAATCTTGTACTTCGTTTACTAGTTAAATAATCGGTCCATGTAAACGCAACATTGAGTATAAATAATAGGATTCGTTAACTCGACTCGAAATTTTTTGACTCGATTCGATTCGATTCTAAAAAATTTCAAGTTGAGTGGGAGGTACACTTTCGAGTATTGTTTTATCAACTTGTTTATTACATTGATTATATTATTTTGAGTTCTCAACAAATTTAAAGAGTTAATTGATAAGCGAAACAATCACTTTTGGTACATTTATAAATCTTTTTAATATAATCTATTTACTTATAAATTGTGATAAAAATAAAAATAATCATATCTTAATATAATTTTATGAAAATTAAATTAATTAAACTTATATAAAAGAATCAAATTCTAAAACAATAATGTGATTTTAGATTAGATTGAAATGATTAATTATACCTTTTAAAGTATGAAAATGCACCATGTTTAAAATCATAAGAAATCGAGTTAAAGTAGGTTGCTTTGATTTAATTCTCTTCATAAACCGCGTTCGTGCAAGCTAGAATATTTGAATTAAGGCGAAAAGCAAAAGGCAGTACAAGTCAAATCATGCCCTTCACCTCACCGTCTCCTTTCCAAAACGGATCATGTGCTGTTTTTCTTCCCCTTTTCCATGGCGGAAATTTAAAAAAAAAAAAAGTGACATATCTAAATCTTTAACTGAATTTATGTCTTCGCATCATCCGATTTTTCTTTTTATGTCTCACAAATTTATTGCTTATATGATTGTTATCTCGAATATTCCGCTTGTTAAAAAGTTTGAACTCATCAATGTTTATACCTTCATTAATAGTAATATCATTTTTGTTCTTTATGCTATTTGAACTTAGATAATTAGATTTATTTTGGCCCTTAAATTTGGATTTCATTAAAATTTAATGATGTGACCAGTGTTCTTGAAGCATAACTGGAAGACTAATTAGATTGAGAACCGATTGATATATTGACCCAAACAAAGGTGTTGAATCGATTAAATGAAAAAACTCGTCGAAACATGTAAAAACGAAAGACGGGGACAAAAACCAATAATTAAACAGGTTGAACCAATTTAATAAATTTTTTATATTTTAAAAAATTTATGAATTTTGAAAAAAATTTTATTTAATTATTATTGATCTAGCAGTTGAACCGATGAAGTCGATTGAATCGAGAACCACTGGTTCGATTATTAGAGCATCGTGTGTGACACTCTAAGATTGTACCATGTTATCACTTGAAATTTTAAATTTCAAGTGATGATGTAGCATAATTTCATAATGCCACGTCATCAAACTTTTTTTATAGATTTCAAGTTCAAATACCTAAATGAATCTAGTTATCAAATTCATGTAGTAAAATAGATAATAATAAATAAAAAAATACAAATACTGAAATAGACGTATTGCTAGATTTATAGACCAAAAATGATATTCATCCCTTAATAGTAATACCCACCCTCCCAAAAAAAAAATTATATTCATGTGTGAGAATCGAATTATTGACTTCAATGGTTTGAATTTAATGAGACTGGGAATATGGTTTTAATAAATGTGATGAATTTGGTTATGGATATCAATCTCTACTTTAAATGAACCAACCTAATAGATGCAGGTCAAAAGAGTAAAGCAGGGCATGTGTTTTTCTTTTTTGTCTTTTGTTTTTGTTAGTGAAATTTTGTATGGAACATGCATGATGACATTCACAAGCAATAAATGTGCAAATGCTTTTTTGTTTTTTCACTTGAAAGAAGAATGATTAATTTACGTGCGCCATGTCCCTACAATTGTTGATTAAATAATGAAAGTAAAGCGCATGGGACTGTTTGATGAATTTTCCAAAGAGATGGGGCCTCTTAATTTTATATATATAATGCAGGTGCAGGGAATGTTTGTGGATAATTTGGATCTGTAGCCCCCATGAAATCAAACAAGAACTAAAGAAAAACACACGAAAAAAGAAAGATTTGATAACTCAACCACCAAAATAAAGAAGAAAATAAATTTGACTATTAAGATCAGCCAGTCTTCTTTGGCCATGAGTTCAGTATACCAAATACAACATGATTTCATTTTCCATTACCTTTTCTCTAAATTGGTTTAAATGTTGCCAAATGTTAGGTTCATGATTAAATACATTTAATCTGGTGTTTTTCATCAATACCCATATTTTAAATTAAATTACGTCTTCTTTCTTGATTTGCAAGTTCTCAGAAACTAGCCAAAAAGGAAATATACATACATACATATACATACATACATGTCATTATTTTTTTAGTTTTTAAAATGATATTTATGTTTTATACGTAGAATTTTAGTTTTTAAAAATATATAATACGATTTGAAAAATTAAATATACTCGTATTAAGATAAAAATTATTTTTACGAGAATCATAATTACTGGTTCATGTATTAGTAAGAAAAAAAACTGTGTTACATCTAGTATCTGATATCATCGTACTGCATTCATTCCTATATGTCTTCTCTTCCTTTAAAAGGCATCATTAAAGGCCCTACAACGCGTGCCTTTTTATTCTTCTTCTTCTTCCCTTTTTTTTTTTTTTTTGTTGGTTGGTTTTTCTTTAATAATCTTTTTAATATGGTGCAATAAGTATAATGCGATAGTGGTGAAATTGGGTATTATAGCGATAAGTAGGGGTGAGTATTCGGTCGAATTGAGTCGAATCAAGTAAAAAATTATGAATTGACGAGTCATATTTTATCATCTTAATTCGATTAGAAATTTTTTTAAATCGATTCGTTTGAAATGAAATTCAAGTCGAGTCGAATCGAATCGAGTGAAAATTTTGCCTAAAATTTTGCCCAAACTCGACCTAGATAAAAATGTTAAAATCCGAGCCCAACTCGGCCTGCCCATATTAATTTTTATATTATTTTTTATATTATTTTAAAATATATATAATACATCAGAAATACTAAAAACATCAAAATAAATATTTCCCAACAAATTGAAAATAAATTTTAAAAAATATGCATACTTAAATAACACTAAGATAGATGTAACTTAACAAGCAAATGCCTCTAAAATAATAACAAAATTAACAAATGTCTAAAAAATAATAACAAAATTAACAATAAAATAAGTTTTATACAATATCTAAACAATAACAACAAAATAGTAGCAACATAATAGTAAAATAGTAGCAAAATAGGGAGAAAACAATAAGAAAATTAAAAAAAAATAGATTTTTTTTGTCCTTTAGGGAATTTGGGCCGGGTCGGATCGGGCCTGGGCCAAAAATGCTTTACCCGAGGCTCGACCCGTTTTTTAACTGGCCTTATTTTTTCTATCCAATCTCATTTTTTGGGCTTATATTTTTTTTCAAACTCTCCCACATTTCGAGAGGGCCTTTGAGCCGGGCCGAGTGGCCCGACCCATGAACAAGTCTAGTTCCACATGGAACAATTCCAATTTTTATTCATTAATGATTATAGATCATTTTAAAACTATACCAAATATAGATTACAAATTACTCATTTTTGGACTAAATTTTTTTAAATAAATAACCAATCAAATTTTCTAATTTATTTAATTTTATGTTTATAATTTCATCTCTGCATGTTTTTTTTTATTTAACATTAATATCAGTTTCAGAAAATTAGTTTATTATATATTTTAATTTATTTTAAAATTTATTTATATCTAATAATAGAATATATTTAATTTTTATATTAAATAATAACTTTAATATATTTACAATAATAAATTTGTATATTTATTGGAGATGTTGTGACGAAGAAGCTTGTCGGACAATGACAGTGTAAAACTCAGAGGTTTTCGACTTTAAACTTGGAGGAACCAAAAGAGGGAAATAAGAGAAGTCTTCTAATGGTGCTTTTCATCAGAGAAGACACCGAAAACTGAAGACGACATTAAAAGCGATAGCGACAACAATCTGGTAAAGAAAAGTTTGGTTTAAAATTTGAGTGTTTAGCATTGCTGTCAAAAAGTGCTTTTGAGAAATAAAATGTCCATTTTAGACATGTTATTATCAAGTAACAAATATACATTTAAATAAAATTTAAATTAGTTAATATTATTATATTTTAGTAAGAATATAAAAAAATTACTATAACTTGTTAATATTTTAATATATGAAATATAAATTTTAAATATTTTTAAGTAATATATATTAATTACTTATAAAATTTAATTAGAATATATAAACTACATTTTAAATATTTAAATATAACCATTAAATATTTGTAATTAGTATTTTAAAAAATATTTTTTATTTTTAATTAATGATTTTAACACATTTGTAATTAAGCACCACGAAAAAAAAAAGGGAAAGTACTATGCTATTAGAGGCAGGGGCGAAGCCAGGGGGGCTGGCATGGGCCCCGGCCCCCCTAAAAGGTAAAATTGCTATTAGGCCCTTGAAATTTTTTTAAAATTTTAAATTAGTAAAGGTAAAATTGCACTTTGGCCCCCCTAAAATTATAAAAATTTGATTTAATCCTTTACAAATTAGAAAGATATAAACTATAAAAAATTAAAATTTCATCCGGCCTCCACTAAAAAATTATCCTGGCTTCGCCCCTGATTAGAGGGGTGAAAAAGTAATTAAGCACTAAAAGTGCTTTTGGGAGAGGAAAAGCTAAAAATTTTAGCTTCTCCTTTTCAGAAGTGCTTTTGAAAAGCACTTCGAAAAGCCAAAAATTCCAGTAAAAGCAAAACATTTCGCATGCCTTTTCCTCCAAAAGTGCTTTTGGAGCCAGAAATGCTTTTGAAAAGGAATGAAGAACTGGCCCTAAGAGAGTTAGGGGGCTTTTTTTAGAAAAGAGGAAGAAGGAAAGAAATAAATTTTGTTTAATTTACTTTTTGTATATTTTTATACTTTTATTTTTATATAATTTTAATATGTTTTAGTTTTTATAATTTAAAAAAAAAATCATATTATGATATCATCATCGTCACGTATCACACCAAAATAGTGGATGGAAATAAAAAGTTTGGATACTAGTTAGGACAAAAAAATATCCATAAATATCAATTTTGAAGAAAATGTCAAGTTCAAGAGCCAAATGCATATTTAAACTAAAATAAATTTTAATAATATGAAAGTTTTCAAATGATACTTGCAAGCAAATTCTAGCGGTGCCAAAAGTAGCCAAAAGCAATGACAACTGCTCAGGCACTGGTGATGAACAAAACAGAAAATAATAAATACATGATATGTTTATGTAATTTGATTTTCCTACATTAATGAAGCCTTACCCAAAGAAATATTTACCATCTTAGCAACATGTACAATAAGTGATTACAACTTTCCACACTCGCTAGATTAAACTTCACTTTTGCACTTAAGAGCTAGATCACTCTCCTCAAAGTTTTCCCATAAAAAACTTAGGACAAAAACCAAGTCGCATACTTGTTTTTGCACTCAATGCACTTATATGAAATGTTCCTCAATGAAAAAAAAATAAGTGCTTTTAGATCAGTACATTACCTATACAAATCTCCTTAATCTATAAGAAATGGAGACTTACTAACATACTATCTCAATTACATTCAATCTTTCCTAATAAAACAGTAAGATAATCAATATATAAAATATTCAATAAGTTTATAATAAGTCTTTAAATCTTTAGGATATGTTACCAAATTACATGAACCAATCCAATCTTTTCAAAATAGAAAAGTTGGTTTGCTTGATCCAATCCAAACAAATCCTCAAAATGTGTTCTTATAATAAGTTTGAATATCATAGATAGGCTTAGACACGTCTACATAATCAACAAAGATCACAACCTAAATATTTTGTTAACAAAAGTTGCCAACTTTGTATAAGGTGAGTTATGAGGATGAGCAATGCTAAATAGGAGTGGGCACTGCTCTAGCCTCTCCTCGTAACTATATTAACAATAAAACATCTATCAAAATTGAACAAGCCTTTCATATTTAGAGCACAAATTCAATTTCATTAAGAGAACTCCAATCCATTATGATCTATCCAAATTTCAACAAATCAATTACCCTTTGTATAGGAATACAAATGATCATAAAATCAATTCATATTTTCTTAGATTGCATAACTCTATATCTAATGTAAGTATATCATATAAGAATCCCAGAAAAATAACCTTGACTCAATCTCTTCACCAATAAAAAACACAAGATATTTTAGTCAAACATGTCAACAAATAAAACAAGTTATGAGACGAGTAGGTTCAAACAACAAAAAAACACTACTACTTGACACTTCTCTTAAATTACTTTAATATAATATATTTATTTTTTTATAATTACTAAATTTATATTTATTATATAACATATTTAGTTTTTATAAAACCCATAGAAGGTTAAAGTGAAAAAAGTATTCATTGGAATTGTTTTTTTTTTTTCACCCAAAGAAAAAAACTTATATGTGCAGTGTGGTGATGTTTCCATCGGACAAAAGTCATTGTCATTCACAGTGAGCATTGTGGTGTGATGACATCAAAACCTATAGAAATCCATTATAGTGGTTTTGGAGATGCAGTTTTGTAAACATGGACAAAGTTGTCCAAACATGGCCCAGGCATGCTGGGCCTCGAGAACAATTCTATTGGGTACCAATCGTCCAATCTCCAACTCCATTTTAAGGGGCATTTCCCTCCTTCACTAACAGCTAGAGAGGGGGTAAGGGCAGATATTGCGGTTCCACAGTCTACATATTCTATGTTGTTGTTCGTTTTGTGCTATTCTCATATTTAGAAAATCATTATCGTTTGTATAAATTTATTGATAATGGATATTTTCTTTGTAACCCTTAAAAGAATTTATAAAATATTTTTATAAAATATTTATAATTTATAGTATTTGAGACCCGTCCTATAAATAGAGGGCATACACAAACTTATTGAATCCAAGAAAAGATAAAATTATCCTTTTACTTTTGTGTTTATTCTTCTCTTTTATTCTTACTATAATCCTTTGAGTTTTATAATAAATACAATTTTTTTTAATAACAACACAGTAAAATTTTTGTGAGAAATGATTTAGGAATCTTATCTACTTACCAGGTGACTGTAAAAAATATTAATTTAAATAAATAAAATATATTTTATTATTAATTGAAAATTTAAAATTGGACTCTAGAATTATGAAAAACCTAATCTAGAATATGAAATGCATGTACAAATCAAATCTACTAAATTAAACGAAGAATCCTTGAATCTACTCATGAAAAGAGACATATAATTATCCTTTGTAATCTTCAGAGGTCAAACACCAAAACAAAGAAAAGACAAGAGAAAAGAATAGGAAAAGGTTCCCTTTGGGAGAAGAGTCGGTAGAGGTATTGGTTGAAAAGATATATAAAGCCTAGTTGGGGCGGCGATTGCCCACCCTGTGCTCGATTGTGATGGAAGGAGAAGGAGCCCCCATTTCCTATCCCATCAATCATAGTTTTGTCTGATGTATGGATTTGGAATGGATGCCCTACGTATATTAATATATTATTGTTAGCAAAAGAAGGTTGCTCCACTGTTCAATTCCACCACGTGTCTATCAAATTTCAGTCTTTTTGTTCCACCTTTCAAAGCATTTGATGTGATTTATACAACACTATCGGTCACCATGACTGTTTCTAAAACCATGATGCCCTGACCCAATTAGATTATTGTTCCTTCTTTTACCAATACCCATCCAAGTTCCAACTATAAGTTTCAAATTTGAAAACCCTATCCCAATATCATGACAGAAGCTATACACAAAAGGGTAAAAACAGACAATTTCTTACATGATGCTCTGAAGTTACTTGACATAAAAAATGTTATCCAAATAGTTTCAGAGCTAAACAAAACATTCATTTTTACCACTTTAGACCCATAGCTGCTTTAATCATGCAATAAACCAAATCCCCCCCTACACAAAGATGCTTCAGTTTTATTTTTCATAACATAAAGCACAAACAAATACAAGGAGTAGAAAGCAGCTTTGATTTTTTAGCATTAATTAAGTTCACGATGGAACCATGATATTGACTGGCCGATTGTGTATGTCCTAAAGTTGGGGGAAAGCCAGGCTCATAATGTAAACATATTCAAACATCAATATGCAATTGAGATTAGGCTTTTTAGTAAATAAGAAAACAGCAGTCCATTTCAATCTTTGAATCATAGCATTCAATTCACCTTAATTTATTCCTAGCAGCTATGTTGACTAGTTATGGACTATCCATTCAGATGGAGACAATTGATTTTGGAACCTAAATTCGAAACACCCCAAAAAAAAAAAAAAAAAAACGAATTAAGTATATAAAATGCGAGGGCGGGAGATACTGCCACTAGAGACAGGCAATGAAAGGAATAAAAGAAAGATGCCTTGATTAAAAAAGATTATTACATTACCTAACAGCCAAAAACATGGCAACTCTTGTAAGGTATCTCGGCAGTTTATACAACCTTGGGATAGTTCGGATTATGTCTCTTCCGATTTTCTCCCTTTATTAATCTTTAATACCCTGTCTTCCTTTGATTTCTGCTCTTCTTCAAAATTTTTGTCTGTTTTTCCTGTTAGCACCCTCTGTATCTTTCGTATATTATCTTCTTCATTGAGCTCTGTTTTCAACTCTGTAACCCTTGAGCCTAAACACTTGCTCAAATGGCTACTAGGACCAGATCATCCAAGCCACTGAGGCAACTTGGAGAGCTTCTCCAGGAACAGCAAGAGCCTTTCATCTTAGAGGTTTACCTTTCAGAAAGAGGGTGCTGCCATGGCAATTCAGGCAAGTTTTTAGACAAGTGTGGCAGTCAAAACAAGAGCAAGAAGAAGCGCATTCCACACTTTCCCAAGGTACTTAAGGCTTTGCTATGCAACAAGTTGTTTAAAATTAAAGGCGTAAGAACCAAGAATTCCGATGATGAAGAAACTGAAGACGCAGATAGATTTTCCTCCGCCAGCAGTGGAACAGTGTATAATTCATGCTCGGATAGTGATGTAGAATTAGATGAACCACCGATGTTTGCTGATACTTCCATGTCTGACCTAAAACTCTACCATGAAACAGAAAAGAAGGTAAACAAAACCTTAATTTTTTTGCTTATTCTTCTCTTTAATCTTTTTCATGGTGCAAGATTCTAATTGAAACTCACAAAGATAAACAGGCTGCTGCAGATACAGAGTTTGAATGGAGATGCATGGAAGAACAAGTATCTACTTCAACAAGCAGCTGCCCACTCGATAATTGTTAGTATATTTAAAGTTGATATAAGCTTTCATAATTACTTTCCCTTCTGATTAGAATTCATTACTAATTCCCCTGAAGTTAAAAAGCAGCAAGACAAGAAGTTTCCGGTAAAAGGCTGTTCTGGTCCAAGCTAATAAAGGAGGACTCAATATTGTCAGCTTGGCTCTTGAATTTACTTCTTCAACACAGACCAGAAAAATCGAGCTGTGTAGGATTCAAACAACTTAAAGTGCCTCACTGGTCTACTTCTTCCCGGCCATCGTCCATGTCGAAGAGGGTTTTGCAACAAACAAAACAGCTTCTCTTTGATTGTGTTAGGGAGTTGGTGGAAAATAACCATGACAAGGAACAGAAAGGGAAAAGTTTTAAAGAATCTGGTGAGGAGATTAGGAAGGTTAGATGTGAGAATATGAAGGGATGGGGAAAACGATGTGGAGATGGATCCAACATTAAGCAATTGTTGGAGCTGGATATAATTAATTCAACCCAGGAATGGAAGAATGGTTGTGAATCCCAGAAGAGGGATGTGGGGATAGTAATTGGAAACGCCATTGTAGAGGAGATTACAAGTGAAGTTGTGATGGACATCATGAATGTCCTATAGCTAAGATGTGATTTGCTTGCTTGCTTGTTTCAAATTAATTACTTTGTGCAGTTTCAGTTACTGTTCAAATGTAGTTGTCCCTGTCTTTTCTTTTTAGATTTGTTCCATTACAGATATGTACCTAGCAAGTTAGAAAAAAGAAAGAAAAGTAGATCCATATATTTTTCTCAAATTGAAGTTAGAGTAAGAAATTTATGTGTAAGTGGTTTTACTTTATCTGAAATTCGCCCTAAATTGCTTAAAGCACTGAGATTTAATGGTTGAATCAGTCTCTGATTATAATCACCCTGACCTTACATTTTCTATTGTAATCAACCTTGAATCTTACATTTGCTCAAGTTCATATGAAAGAACTGACACTTTAATCAACCTTTAGCCCTGTTGGAAGCTATACTTCTTGAAGCATTGATACGATAAAAGAAAAGACAAACAATAAAATTCCAAGGAACAGTACAGGCTGTTGAACTTGCCAAAGTTGACAAACAATTTTCCACTTTTGCTCACATCTCTATACCTCATCTGTCTCTCTCATGAGGAAGCTGAGAAACCCTAACTAAATTGTCGTTCTCAACACTGCAGGATTGTTTACAGGAGAAATTGAACATACCCTTCTTCAAACTTGACACGCTATCCCTTTTAGCCAACTTACCTTTGCTAGTGCTCCTAGTGCACTCCTTGTAAGCTGCCAAAAAGGGATCATCGGACTTCTTAAGTCTTCTAGGAGGAGGAGGAGGAGGAGGTGAAATTTTAATGCCATCAATCGACATCCCAACACTTTGAGGTGGAAATGGAGGTGGCGGTAGCTTACGCATAAAGTAATGATGTTTCATTCCTTCTTGGCATGTTTCTTTGCGAATCCCTGGCTTGTTTTCCCATGAGAATGGCACGTTCCCTCGAGACTGAGCCTTGTTTTGATTCATTTTCTTTTTTTCTAATGCTATTTGCGGGTAAGAAATGGTTTAGCAAAGGCTCTTTATAGCGAAGGGGTTTATTATAACAGGTGATTTATGATAACATAGCTTTCATGCATTGTAGTAGCATATAAAACGTGAGAAAAGAAGTTGGGTGTTAGGTTTTTAAACAAAACTTGCAAGGAAAAGGCAGGTGAGTTTGCGGATAATAGAAGACCGAGTCTTGTGAAAACGTTGAAAAGCATACAGTGAACAGTCAGTTCTCTGATTTATTTACATTCCTTGCCGGCTGCGGCCTGCCTTTTTGCGCTATTACGGCTCAGTCTCGAAGACCAATACACAATACTTTGGAAGTTGAAAGTTATGGGAGAAAAAAATAGTTTTTCACTTGTTGATGCTTTTACGCCGCCCTTATGTACTACACAACAGATACTAAAGTTTGACAAATACATAGGATTGGCTTTAAAAACCGTACATGCAGATATGGATACATATTTCAATCACACAAATGACACACATGATCAATCCTCCAACATAGTTCTTAATTACCTATTCATTCACACAAACACACCACAAATTTAACTTGTTACATTTTAATATGGGTTTCTCCAGATAATTTTAAATTACCAATTTTTTTTTCATTAGATCCTTTGCCTTCTCTTTGAAATATCAATATATTTTAAATAATGCAAGAGTACTTAAACCAGCCAGTAGACGTGTCATTTATAATATAGGATTAAGAATTGAATTTAACCAAATAAATGTAACTGTTAGCTCAAAGTTTGAAAAATAAAGATTAAAATTTATCAATTCGAAAAATATAAAGACTAAAATTGATCAAATAAAAGCATAAGGGTTAAATCCACAACTTTCGCAAAGTAGAGGAACTAATAACAGAATTTAACCTCCTTCCTTACTGGACTTATCAGCGGAGGCTGAAGAACACCCTACAAATCATCGACGCAAAATTGAGAACTCTTGGATAGGCGAGGAG
Organism: Gossypium sturtianum; assembly: GCA_025698515.1. Taxonomy (NCBI): domain Eukaryota; kingdom Viridiplantae; phylum Streptophyta; class Magnoliopsida; order Malvales; family Malvaceae; genus Gossypium; species Gossypium sturtianum. The sequence continues at coordinate 4,024,434 of CM046947.1, forward strand.
GATGGGGTAAATCTAGCATGGCACATCTTACGCCGATGTTGGCTTCTTCAAATGTCAGTTTCGAGACCTCGGGTTTGAGCTCCCATGAAAAGGGTGCATTAAGACTCATTTTCTTTTGATGTGGTTGGTACATTGGTCCTCTTGAAACCAAAACAGCGGTTTTTTAAGGCTCTCAAAAGCTGGTGCTCGTTCCTAAGAAACAGTGTTAGCTTTGAAATTAATTAATGAGGTTAGAGACCAAATTTGCATCTTACGGAAAAGAAGCTTAAGCAGCTTTAAAGGTTTATGTAAAAACGAAGGGGATATTTGCTTTGCAAACTCAAACTTTGGCTAAAATGGTGTTTAGAATTATGATTATAGTTTCAAGTACGAACAAAAATGTGTGAAAACAATAAAAAGAATATCGAGATTATTTACGCAGTCCGATCTCAATCTACATCTGTCCTATTATTTTTCTCACAGTATAACCAATGATTTAAGTCTAACATTGATCTAACACTCACCAATTTAGCAGCATCACCATTGTACAAACGTTAGATCACTCCCTCACTAAGCTTCCCCCTCAAAAGTTTAACTACGCAATATAAGAGACTCTCTTTATTGTTTACAGAAATAATGCACACATGCACGTTCTTAACTTGAACAAATTTGTGCTCTATCAAACTCTCAAAACTCTCCGTCATACCCTTAACCTATGTAAAACTTAAGTTTATATAATACTTAAGTTTTGATTACATAAGATTATAATCTAATCACTTTTCTATAAATTAAAGCTAAAAAACAGTATAAGATATTAATTCTATAAGAGTCTTGGTGTAATTCAAAGTCTTCAACTATTGAGAGTGACTTAACTTGTTTCGCAAATAGCCCAACTTAATCCACAAAAAACCAATTTTTCAAGTATTAAATTTCAACTCAATTTAGCTCAACTCAATTTAAACTCTATAACTATTTTTAAATTAATATTTTTTTAGATTTTATAATTAAAATAAATAGTTAATTAGATAAAATTAAAATTTTAAAAAAAGTTAATTTGTACATTACCAATTATTTTATGGACCTCGAACCATGAACCCTAAATCTTAAACCCCAAACTTCTAAACATTGAACTCAAACCCTAAACACGAAACCTCGAACACTAAATACTAAACTCGAATCTCAAATCTTAAATCTTGAACCTCAAACCCCGAACCTTGAACCCTAAATCTAGATCTCGAATTTTGAGTCCGGGATTCAGGGTAAAAAATTACTAAAATATTATTAAATAATTGAAAAGGGATCATGGATAATATTGTGGAAAAGGTCTATAAAATAATTTCTCTGGAAAGGATCCATAAAATAATTTCTTTTAAAACTTGAGTCAAACTCTTAACTTAAATGAATCTAATTTTTTGCTCAAATCTATTTTTTAAGAATAATATTTTTATATAATCTTTTTCGATTTTACAGGGAATCCAACTCTTAAATAAATCTAATGGGATATACAAAACTCATCCATCTTTACATACAATTTTATTATTATGATTATTGGATAAGCGTTACCTTTTGATAGTTATATTTAAAAAAAAAGATAAAAAGGATAGGAAAACGTAGGGAGATGATTTCACGATATCTTAAAAAAAATATCTTAGGAATCCTACCATGGAAAGATGCCCTAGGGAGTATGCTAAACCCTACCATGGAAAGTGGAACCACATGACCAAGTCTACTTTGTTACAGAAGATGGCTTTAGTGATTTTCTTTTTTATTCTTTTATACTTTTAAGAAAAAACAGATCACGAAAGTAAATTTAGGAATAGGATAAGGATAGTAGGTAACCAACTTTGATCTTTCCTAAGAATAAGCCTATAAAAAGGCTGAGTTAAGGAGGGTCTCGAAAGCTATTTAAGCTGAGCTTTAATTGCACGTATTAGATGAGCAGATTCATGTGCTCTTTCTGATTCATCTTAATATTAACAGACCTGCCTCAACAATTCTATACAAATTTGCTTGTTGGGGTGTCCTTTTCTGCTGATGCAGCTTCATCTAATTCTTATATGGTCATCAGAATTTGATGGCAAATTGCACCCAATGTATTGATTGTCAATTTAGGAATGATTTCATAATGGCATATAGGAGTTGGCTGTATGATATGCACAAAGCATTTTATTTGATATGCTTTTGTGATAGGAACCAGCTCTTTAAATTCAAATTTGGTGGTGTTTAAAGCCCTAATCATAAAAACAAGACATGGTTGAGGGTTACGCTCACCACTACATTTTTAATCCTTTGCTTCTTAATTTTCTCATATGTGAGATTGTTTGTTGGATACGCATACATGTAGGATGTATATATATTGGATTTTTCCTGATAGTTTTGGCAATAAAAATCTGTTAGAACAGTGTCCGGGTAACTTAGCTTATGACAAATAGGTAAAGTTCGCAGGAAAGTAATTTTATTTGTTAATAAATTTGGTGTCTGGTTTAGTGTTGGCTTTATTCCCTTACCAAAACTCTGTTGCCAAGAGAGGAACAGTATCTTGTCTTTCAGGCTTTGCTGTAAAAGGTTGCTTTAACAGTTCCCTATTCTACTGTGGGGACATTTATGGAGAAGTTAAGTTCATCTCAGTAAACGGGTGAACCAGACTTGGTAAAACCTGCACAAAAATAAATGGACTTACTCACAAGTCACACAATAAAAGGAATTTTTTTTTAAAAAAAAAGTGCTTTGCAAATGACTGCTTTACTGACAAAACTAACACTTATATACCCTTCATATCTCATCTACCAAAGATGTTATTCTAATGTTTATATTTGTATTGTATGGTTATTTTTCATGGATATTTCCTGTTACTGTCTGAGACACAGTAGAACTTCAATCATGAGACAGTAAAGGATCATGCTTGGTTAGGTTATTTGAGTAAATGGGGTTTGAGGGAAAGCTTTTATAATCATGTAAGCATAATAAGTTTTGATAACATTAGTTATATGTCAGATTAAGAAATGATTTTGGTGTTAAGTTGCATGATATGTAAAAATCTTTAAATCCCAATCAAGCAACACTTGATTGTCTCTGTGATGAGAACTGATATGAGATTCCAAGCAGAAAGGAATTTGTAAATCATATGGAAGAACATCAGATGCTTAACATGATTATGTGCAGACTATTGTGGGAATTGCGGTATATGTTCCATATCCGCATTCACAGATGACAAATGAGTATTTGATCCTCACCATCTGCAGAGCACTGTTGTATATAGATTGTATGGTAGTTGCCAACTTGCAAAGTGATGAAGTTTTCATGGAAAGTCACATCCAGGCCTTGCTTGAAAGTTGGTTAGAGAAGTTGACATTTTATAGTGGTTGCTAAGTGTTAAACTTTGACATAATAGTTTATTTGTGAGTTGCTTTCTTTCTTCATGACCTTAAAAGGATGGACCATTCTTGCCATTTTTTAAATTAAATAAATTTCATGTTCTAAGATCCTTCTGAATTATTTAAACTCAAATATGCATAAACATTTTCAAGAGCATAATTACAAGTTACCAATAGAACTACTGTGTTGCCAAAACCAGTCCTACCAAACATTGCATGTAAAGCTGTTGAAAATGGCCAACCATGCTGCTGTTATATTTTTGGTTAAGTGCATGCACTTGTAATCATCTTTGCAAACACATATGCTTCTTTGTATGAATAAAGAAGGTCATTTAGTTACTTTGTTAAGTTACTTAGTTGAAAATGAACTAAGTTGGTATTGTTTTGATGTTTTTAGGTCTTTGATTGACATAATCACTTGTGTGCAAGTTAAGTTTTACTTATTTCAAAGTATGATTAGTGGTAGTAGGTAGTATTTGGTGATGTATTTGACTATAAATGTATTATTTTTTCTAGTTGAATGAATGAGCAAAATGAGCTATTAATATAAGCTCCTTCTTTGCGCATTTGTGAGCAAGTAAAAATATTTCTTGAATCTTGTTTCATTATTCTATGTTCTCTGTTTTCTTGTTTTGCTGCTGTCAAAACCCCAACATATGGTATCAGAGCCCAAGTATTTGAGGGCCATTGATTTTGCTTCTGCTATTTGTTAAGAAAGACAAGAAGTCATTAAAGTCTCATCATCTTTGAGGTCGCTTGTAAAAAGACAAAATGACTCACCTGTGAGACTCCCAAACAAGCTTGGGATAAGCTGAAGGAGGAGTTGATAGAGTATGTGTATGAAGACACTCTACAACAGGAGGGAGTATGTGCAAGAAGAAACAAGACAGTAATGAACAAATGAACAAGGCAAGATGTGTTGTCAACCAAGGCTATGAAGGAAGAGAAGACTTCATTTGATGAACAAATCTTTGGCGCAAAAGACTGGGATAGTCAAGTGTGTAAGTCAGATTTGGTTAAGAATGAAACCAAGGTTGAAAATGAATTGCTTGAGCAGAGTCAGCTTGAAACAAATCATCTAAGGACTGCCAAGTTCAAAAAAACTTGTTGAATGATTGGTATTTGCAGCATGAAGGCCAAGGAGGAGTGTTGAAAATGGCCAACCATGTCTTTGTTATATTTTTGGTTAAGTGCATGCACTTGTAATCATCTTTGCAAAGACATATGATTCAGAATAAACAAAGGTCATTTAGTTACTTTGTTAAGTTACTTAGTTGAAAATGAACTAAGTTGGTATTGTTTTGATATTTTTAGGTGCTGATTAACATAATCAACTTGTGTGCAAGTTAAGTTTTACTTGTTTCAAAGTATGATTAGTGGTAGTAGGTAGTATTTGGTGATGTATTTGACTATAAATGTATTATTTTTTCTAGTTGAATGAATGAGCAAAATGAGCTATCAGCCATAAGCTCCCTTGCTGCACATTTGTGAGCAAGTAAAAATATTTCTTGAATCTTGTTTCATTGTTCTGTGTTCTCTGTTTTCTTCTTTTGCTGCTGTGAAAACCCCAACAAAAGCTGAAAATCAAAATTTTTGTAGTTTGAAACCATAGTTTTAGACAAACTGCGTTTGCCTGGTTACTTCCATCATAAGGCTGTTCTGGTCTAAGCTAATAAAGGAGGACTCAATATTGTCAGCTTGGCTGTTGAATTTACTTCTTCAACACAGCCCAAAGAAATCGAGTTGTGTAGGATTCAAACAACTTAAAGTGCCTCACTAGTCTACTTCTTCCCGGCCATTGTCCATATTGAAGAGGGTTTTGCAACAAACAAAGCAGCTTCTCTTTGGTTGTGTTAGGGAGTTGGTGGAAAATAACCATGACAAGGAACAGAAAGGGGAAAGTTTTAAAGGATCTGGTGAGGAGAATAGGAAGGTTAGATGTGAGAATATGAAGGGATGGGGAAAACAATGTGGAGATGGATCCAACATTAAGCAATTGTTGGATCTGGATATAATTAATTCAACCCAGGAATGGAAGAATGGTTTTGAATCCCAGAAGAGGGATGTGGGGGTAATTAGAAACGCCATTGTAGAGGAGATTACAAGTGAAGTTGTGATGGACATCATGAATGTCCTATAGCTAAGATGTGATTTGCTTGCTTGCTTGTTTCAAATTTTAATTACTTTGTGCAGTTTCAGTTACTGTTCAAATGTAGTTGTCCCTGTCTTTTCTTTTTAGATTTGTTCCATTACAGATATGTACCTAACAAGTTAGAAAAAAGAAAGAAAAGTTGATCCATATCTTTTTCTCAAAGTTAAGAGTAAGAAATTTATGTGCAAGTAGCTTTACTTTATCTGAAATTCACCCTAAATTGCTTAAAGCACTGAGATTTAATGGTTGAATCAGTCTCTGATTATAATCACCCTGACCTTACATTTTCTATTGTAATCAACCTTGAATCTTACATTTGCTCAAGTTTATATGAAAGAACTGACATTTTAATCAACCTTTAACCCTGTTGGAAGCTATACTTTTGAAGCAGTGATACGATAAAAGAAAAGACAAACAATAAAATTCCAAGGAACAGTTCAGGATATTGAACTTGCCAAAGTTGACAAACAATTTTCCACCTTTGCTCACATCTCTATACCTCATCTGTCTCTCTCACGAGGAAGCTGAGAAACCCTAACTAAATTGTCATTCTCAACACTGCAGGATTGTTTACAAGAGAAATTGAACATACCCTTTTTCAATCATTGTTTTGTATGATGTATGGATTTGGAATGGATGCCCAACCTTATAATATTATATTAATGTTGGCAAAAGGAGATGATGGTCTGAAGTTACTTGACATAAAAATGTTATCCAAATAGTTACAGAGCTGAACAAAACATTCATTTTTACCACTTTAGACCCATAGCTGGAACCATGATATCGACTGACCGATTGTATATGTCCTAGAGTTGGGGGAAAGCGAGAGGGAATCCAGGCTTATAATGTAAACATATTCAGACATCAATATGCAATTGAGATTAGGTTTTTTTAGTAAATAAAAAGGCAGCAGCCCATTTCAGTCTTTGAATTATAGCATTCAATTCACCTTAATTTCTTCCTATCAGCTACGTTGACTAGTTATGGACTACCCATTCAGATGGAGACAATTTGCTTTTGGAGCCTACATACGTACCCCCCAAAACACAATAAATTAAATTCGAATACGTATATAAAATGTGAGGGCGGGAGATACAGCCACTAAAGACAGGCAATGAAAGGAATAAAAGATGCCTTGATTATAAACGATTTTTACATCACCTAACAGCCAAAAACATGGCAACTCTTGTAATGTATCTCGGCAGTTTAAGCTACATACAACCTTGAGATAGTTTGGATTATGTCTCTTCCAATTCTCTCCCTTTTATAATCTTGAATACCCTGTCTGTTTTTCCTGTTTGCACCCTCACATCTTCTGTATATTTTCTTCTTCATTGAGCTTTGTTTTCAACTCTGCAACCCTTGAGCCTAAACACTTGCTCAAATGGTTACTGGGGCCAGATCATCCAAGCCATTGAAGCAACTTGGAGAGCTCCCTCCAGGAACAGCAAGAACTTTTCATCTTAAAGGTTTTCAGAAAGAGGGTATGTAGAATTCAAGCACTTTCAATCCGTCTAAGAGGATTTCCATTTTCTTAAAAGTTCTTCATATACCCCATCCTTTTTTTCTCGGCTAAGGCTGTGTTTCAGCCTTGACAATGTGGCTGAGGTGACCTTGATTCCTTTCTCAATCATATCCTCAGCATACTTAACTGCCTCAGGAAGCATGTTTGCATCACGAAGCCCATTAATCAGCAGATTTCCAGTCTCATCCAAATCAGAATCATAATTATCTATCATGAATTTCCAAACTTTTACAGCCACATAAGGGTCCCCAATGTCAAGAAAAATCTTAACCGCCGCAATGCAATCTGTTTTACTTGGGAAAAACTCGTTTTTAACCATCTCGTTGAACAGCACTGAAGCATCCTTCAACTTCCTATTCTTGATCAGGAAATGAAATAACACGTTATATGATTGCATATCTGGAAATGCCCCAGTGAAAACCATCTCATCCAACATCTTCTTCGCTGTATCTGTATAATTCTTGGAACAGTACAACTCGATCATCAAATTATACATCTCTGTATCCGGCCTAATCCCAACTTTCTCCACCATTGCCTTCCAAATCAACTCAGCTCCCCTAACATTACCGACTTTCTGAAAATCCTCAAGTACATCCCTAAAAAACTTGATCCCCGGATAACACTTCCTCTGGTGCAGTATATCAATATACTTCAAAGCCTCATTAACCCCATCCTTCCCCTTAATCAAAGTACTCAAAAACGAGTCATAAGCCGGTACATTAGCGGGATCCCACCCTACTTCAGCAACCATCTCATCGAAAGTAGTTTTAGCCAAACTAACATTCCCTTCTTTCTCCCACCCTTCTAGCAAGATAGCATAACTATCCAAATCCGGCCTAATCCTAGATTTAGCTACGCTTAGAAACTCCAAACCATCAATGGTTTTACCTTCCCTACAAATAGCACTAATCAAAGTATTCAAAGCAACGATATCCCTAACACAGCCGTACTGGTCCATAACTTCGAAAGTCAAAACAGCTTCCTTAACTTTATCAAAACTAACATAACTACTAAAAACGGAAGCGAAAGTAGCCAAAGAAACTAACCCTTCATTTTTCATGGACTTAACGGCGTCCCACATAGCATCAAAGAGACCGTTCTTACCCAACAAGTCTACGACGAGGTTCCAGGAATAAGGCGAATGGTGGTGTTGGAGTTGGTGGCCAGACCAACGGAAGAACTTGACGGCTTGGGAAGGAAAGGAGTAGGAGAATTTGAGGACGTTTTCGACGTCGACCTGGGTGATACGGAGGCCGGTGTCTTGAAGAAGGGTTTCGACGGCGGGGGAAGGGGTGGTGGAGATGATTTCGCAGAGGAGACTGACTTTGGGGTTGAGGTTAGGGGCGGTTTGGTATGAAGGGAAATTTGGGGGTTTAGGGGGCGAAGAGGAGCGCTGGGAATGTGATCTTTTCTTGTCTTTGCCCATTTCTCAGGGTGGAGCTTTCTGGCGGAATTTGAGGGGGCGGCGTCGATCGGATTCCGAGATGGAAACCAGTGTGAAATTAGACGACAACAAAATTAAAAACTAAACTATATTACCACTATAATATAGACAACAACAAAATTAAAACCTAAACTATATTACCACTATAATAGGGATTTCCCAATCATAGTACAACTCTAAATGGATTAATCTATTTAATTCAAATTCGAATTTTATTTAGACTCGATAAAAATAAATTATCCAATAAATTTATAAATAAAAAAGTTAATTACTTTAAACATCTCTCTGCTACGACCCTTATTTTAAATTGATTTCAAAATATTCGCATTACATCTCTAAATTATGAATGTTATGTAAATTAAGTCCGAAGTAAAAAAATAAAATTGTACACTTGTTGGTCCTTTTAAGCGGCTCTTATGTACTATACAACAATAATTAAATTTTGACAAATACATTGATATTTAAAAATTGTACATACAGATACTATTTCAATAAAGAATTTGATAGAGATACAATCACACAAATCACACAGATGAATCATCTAACATAGGAGTTAATTACCTATTCAATCACACACCACAAATTTTACTTTTCGTTATTACATTTTAACTTGGGTTTGTCTAATTAATTTTGAATCACCGGTGTCTCTTTCTTTGAATTCTTCCTTTGCCTTCTCCTTGGAGCATCGAGACACCTTAATTTTACCACATTATTTTCACTACAAATAGTGCATGAGTACTTACATGAGCTAGTGAAGATGTCCTTTATAGTCCTAATCCTGCAGGTATCGTTTTCTCCATCTGTACCCAACTTCCCATTCATGGAATACTTGGTGCATTTCCTGTGAGCTGCCACGAGACGGTCTTCCTTCTTGTTGACATCACCCTTCCTTACTGGACTTATGGGCGGAGGTCGAAGAACACCCTGCAAATCATTGACGCAAAACAGGGCATTCTTCGATAGGCGAGGAGGAGGGGGTAAATCTAGCGTGGCACATCTAACACCGATGCTGGTTTCTTCACATGTCAGTTTTGAGACGCCGGGTTTGAGCTCCCATGAAAAGGGTACATTGAGACTCATTTTCTTTTGTTGTAGTTGGAATATTGGTCCTCTTGAAACCAAAACTGTGATTTTTTAAGGCTCTCAAAAGCTGGTGTTCGTTCGAGTGTTAGTTCCGAAATTAATTATCGAGATTAGAGACAAAATTTGCATGTTACAGAAAAGAAGCCTAAGCGGCTTTAAAGGTGGTTTACATCAGGAAGAAACGTAGAAAAGCTGTTAATGAAAGATGGCTAACTAACAAACTTGGAGTGGCCACCTTCGGGGGTGTTAAATGTTAATGTCACCCCTCCCCTCATGTACTTATGACGTATATATAAATGCAATTGATAGGCCACCTTCGACCGACCTGCATGACAGCAACAGTCCCTCTAACACTGCCACTTCTGCCTTAACCGTTCTTACTATACTGATTAATTTGTTTCTCTATATACATTTTAAGGAGAGGCGAAACATATAAATTATTTTTTGTTTAAATCAGTCTTATATGTTTGCGTAAACTTTCCAAAATTTACAGCAAATGTTTAAATTTAGAGGGATAGGTGAACTCTGAAACGGTTCTAATCGAATAGAAGGCATAAATGGTAGTTATTTTTACGTACAAAACTCTTCCATGTTTACATGCTATTTTATTATTAGGAATATGGATAAGCGTTATCTTAGAGCATTAGTTCCTGAATCAAAGTAGAGGACAATATGAATAAGAGCTGTAAGATGCCTTGGGGATAATGCTAAACCTACCATGGAAAGTGGAACCACAAGACCAGGCCTACTCTGTTACACTTGATGCCTTTATGTCTTTTTTCTTTTCCGTTCCTACGTTTATAAAAGAAAAACCGAAACTAATGTTCGGATTAGGATAAGGATTATAGGTAACCAACTTCGAAGAATATGCCTAAAAAAAGTCTGAATTTCGAAGGTTTCGTAAGCTTTAACTGCACCTATTAGATGAACAGATTCCTCTGCTCTTTCTGGTTCATCTTAATATACAGACCTGCCTCAACAATTCTATACAATTTTGCTTGTTGGGGGATGTCCTTTTCTATGGAAGTACATCAGATTGTGAGGTGAGACATCTAATTCTTATACGATCATCAGATTTAGATGGCAAATTTGACTGAGTACCCAATGTATTGATTGTCAATTTAGGAATGATTTTAATATGGCATATAGGGGTTGGCTGTATAATATGCACAATGCAGTTTATTTGATACGCTTTTGTGATGGTAACCAGCTCCTTAAATCCAAATTTGGTGGTGTTTAAAGCCCTAATCACAAAAACAAGACATGGTTGAGGCCTGTGGGTTACGCACATCACTACATTTTTAATTCCTTGCTTCTGAATTTTTCATGTGTGTGAGTGTTTGTTGGATACGGATACATGAACGATGTATATATATTGGAAATTTTTCCGGATAGTTCTGGCAATAAAAAAACAAAAAAAAAAAGAGTCTTTTAGGACAGTGTCCGGGTTACTTAGCTTATAACAAATAGCTAAAAATTGCAGGAAAGTATATTTATTTGTTAGCAAACCTGGTGCCTGGTTTAGTGGTGGCTTTATTCCCTTACTAGAAGTCTGTTGCCAAGAGAGGAATAGTATCCTGTCTTTCAGGTTTTGCTGTAAAAAGTTGTTTTAACAGTTTCCTATTCTACTGTGGGGACATTGATGGAGAAGTTAAGTTCATCTCAGTAAACGGGTGAAACAGACTTGGTAAAACCTGCACAAAAATAAATGGATTTTCTCACAATAGAAGCAAATATAAAAAAAGAAAAAGAAAACGTGCATTGCAAACGACTGTATGTAGTAAACTTCTGTCTGATCGACCTTTTGTCTCACTGACAAAACCAACATTTATACACTCTTCATATCTCATCTACCAAAGGTGTTATTCTAATGTTTGTATTCGTATTGTATGGCTGTTTTCCATGAATAGTTATTGTCTGAGACACAGTAGAACTGCATTCATGAGACAGTAAAGGATCATGCTTGGTTAGGTTATTGGAGGAAATGCGTTTTGAGGGAAAGCTTTTATAATCATGGAGGCCTAATAAATTTTGATAACATTAGATATTTGCCAGATTAAGAATTGTCTCTGTGATGAGAACTGACATTAGGTTCCAACCAGAAAGGAATGTGTAAATCATATGTAAGAACATCAGATGCTTAACATGATTATGTGCAGATTATTGTGGGAATTGCAGTCTCTATGTTCTATATCCGCAATCACAGATGAAATGAGTATTTGATCCTCATCATCTGCAGAGCACTGTTGTATATAGATTGTAGGGTAGTTGCCAACTTGCAAAGTGATAAAATTTTCATGGAAAGTCACATCCAGGCTTTGCTTGAAACTTTGTTGGAAAAGTAACATTATACTGTGGTTGCTGAGTGGTAAACTTTGGCACAACAGTTTACTTGTGAGTTGCTTTCTTTCTTCATGACCTTAAAAGATGGACCCATTCTTGCCATATTTTAAATTAAATAAATTTCATGTTCTAAGAACCTTCTGAATTATTTAAACTCTAAGATACGTGAACATTTTCAAGAGCATAATTACAAGTAACCAATAGAACTACTGTGTTGCCAAAACAAGTCGTACCACACATTGCATGTAAAGCTGAAAATCAAAATTTTTGAAGTTTCAAACCACAATTTTAGACAAACTGCGTTTAATCTCTAATTTCTAGGAACAAAGCATGGCTAGAAAGTACAAATTACAAAATGTAAAAAAGGATAAACATAATAATATTGCTTTCATAATTAATTGTTCCATGTTTGTCAATAGATATAAAAATCCATGCTTCCATTTCTCCATTCTTCTCCTCCCACAACCTAGTGAAGTGGATTCAAGAAGCAGGCGGAGAGGAAGAATGAACAAGGGCTGAACCAAGGAGGTTATTGCAAAGACTAGCACCTTCATGTGTCTTGTTGTGCTCCGCTGTTGGACTGCTTCCCGCACTGCTATTAGAAAGAGAACCGAAGGAAGTCTTTTGTAAGACACCGGTAGGTGATGATCCCAACCGTGGACTACTATCCCATCCCTCTGTCATGAGGTTAAGTGCCGATGAGCTCTTACACTCACCTGTGCTGCTGTTAGTACTATGCAATACCTCGCCAAGAGGACCACCCATGGATGCCTCCCAAGAGATAGGAATCCAATTTGCTTGCCTCTGGTTTGAGTCATTAATAACACTGCCCACACCCAATCCCATGTGTATGGGATCGAACTCACGTGACAATCTGAGAGGGGATAGTGTTACTTTATCATTGTTAGTAGTGGAAGTAAAAGAAATGTAATCAGAGGCAGCCATGGGTACTGATATGGAGAGTTGGGTCCTATCTGATTGAACATTAATTTCTGGCCAGGAAATGGCTGAACGATCAGACTGAGTTTTAGAACACTCGTCCATGAACTGGCGAAGGGAATGCTGAGATTCAGTTTCTTGACTAGTAAAGTTTCTGCACTTAGTCAAGGCAGAGCTTTTATGAGAGGGGTTAAGGAGTGAGTCGGAGGAAACAACTCCAAACTCAGTTCTGGAGTGATGTTCATATGAGCTTTGCTGCTTTGGGATCAAGAAAGAGTTTTCTTTTGATTTTAAGTCACCGGTCAGGGGTGTCATGGTGAGTCCCGGTGCAGTATCACCCACTGTGTCTTTACTCAGAAGCAACCTGAAAGATCAACAATCATCAATGGAATTAGAATCCATTAATGACAAGTTTTTAAGTAACAGGGTATTGAACAACCTGTTGAAAGAACCTTCCCTAATAATAACTAGTAAGACCGGTCACTGTCAAGGATGGCAGAAGATAAGTAGATTCTACAATTATTATTAATTTTATATAGCCAAAGCGATAAGAACATATGGGCAGAAGGCAGGCACCCTACCATGCCAGGATAAATGCTATAACAGTGTAGCTGAAAGATCCACAATCATCAACGGAATTAGAATCCATTAATGGCAAGTTTTTAAGTAACAGGGTATTAAACAACCTGTTGAAAGAACCTTCCCTATAGCTTACAAACAAGGAAGGAAGCAATGGTGAGGGGATAATTCTGTCACCTGTTCAGTGTAGCTGCCGCAGAAAGATTAGATGCAGTAGCAGGCTGCGAATGCTTGAACTGCTGTTGTGCAATGGCGAGGCTGTTGGATTCGCCGCTGCCACCGGTTGGCCCTACCACTGATGCTGAAGAGGAGACAGTAGGCATCAGTTTGGTGGTGGCGATGGCTGCGGCGGAATGGCCGGATTGGCCTTCCACAGGCTTTCTTGAACGATGGCGTCCCCTGTTCATATGCCGCTCGCAGTACTTCTGGTCGGCAACCGCATCTCTTGAACACCGCCATTTCTTTCCATCTGTTCTACGACACCGCCCTGGCTCTGGGTCAGTGTTATTCGAGAACCCAAGATGAAAAGCCCCCCAACCCACTGTTTGAACATCATTAAAAAAAGGTCAATAAATTTCAAATTATAACTTCAAAACAAAACATTCCAGAAATATTAAAGTAGAAGATGCAGGCTTAAGCATGCATGCCAAGGCCCTATCTGTTAGCTCTTCTGTGTTTGATATAGCTTCGAGCTTTCCAGGTTTACCATTGATTTTTTTTTCTTTTGATTTGGAAAAAAAAATATACACACTGTTTTACTTCAAAAGAGGCAGGGGAGAAGTTGCCTTGTCGGACATGGGACCAAAACAAATGTGGCAATGAGCTATAGTTGAAATTTGAAATGTCCTGACAGTGATGCTTGATTCAAACAGATTATGCAATCAAGTAGCGCGCGTGTGGTGCATTGTTTTGGCTTTGTTGAACAGTGTTTCTCCCTATTAAGGGTGGAAATTAAAAAAAAAAGGGAAACAAAAAAGACAATGAAAACCCCAGAAAGTACTTCTTTGCCAATAAGAACAGAAAGTAAAGTGCAGCACTAACTCGTGCCTCCCCTCCCCTCCCTCCTTCCCATTCCCAAATCTTTATGAGAGAGGAAGGTCTGTTTGCTTCTACTTTTGCATCAAGCATGGAAATTATATGGACATTATAGAAAAGTTCTTAGAAAAATGTTTCCTTTTTGAAGAGACAACTTACATGTATTGGGTCTGAGGAGTCCACCGGAGAACAAAGAGAAATTAGCAGAATCAAGGGATTTTCTTATAGGAATGAGAAGATTAGATGGGATAGGCACATTTGAAGTTATGTATTTGTAGATCAAAGCCTGGTGTTCCAGCTCCATCCATTGAGATGGGGTGAATGGTCCTCTACCTCCTGCTAACACCCCATGCATGTTTGCACCATTAAATCCTCCAGTGTTGTAGCCTGTTGTTCAAATCCAGGAAGAAAATAAGTGAAGGTTAAGCAAAACAGATTGAAACAAAAATAAAATAAAATAAAAATGAAGGCAGAAAAGCCAGAATTTCAAGGTTTTCAAAGCAGTGCAATGGGAACAGGTAAGAACCCAAAAACAGTCAAGGATGAACCTTTTTGGGTTTCTTCTTTTGTTCTCATAATCACTGTTTGATTTATTACCAAAAATATTTATCTCATAGAACAGGCAGATGAAAATAAAAATAGAGAACCTCACTTTTTTTTTATTGACAAGACTTAAAACAAAGACCTCTCACAGATTTTCATGAAAAGACCCTTCACCAGAACCATGGAATCAAACAAGAAAAACAAGAGAAAGCATGTCTAGTCTTTGCTACAAGTCACAAGAATATGCACCAGCCAAGAGGTCAAAACCATTTTACTTCCTTTTCCGTAATTTCCTCAAATGATGATGAATAGGGTAATGATGTTAGAATCTTAGCGTTGCTGTCAACATATATACATGTGTATATATATAGTGATATACCTGTGTTTCTAGTGTAAGCAGGTGATGTGAGTTGAAAGTAAGGGAATGCGACACTTTGAGAGGCTGTATCAACGGAAAGAGCTTCTGATTTGGGAGCAGAAAAGCTCAGCATTTGTTGTTGCTGGTGTTGTCCGTCAGAGAAGATAGAGGAATTGGATCTAAGTAAAGTATTTCTGTGGTTGAGCAACGCTGCCTTGGAGGTCGAAAAATCATCAAATTTGGCCAGTTTCGAACTCCTCCAGTTGTCCTCATTATTGCCGGATCTCTCTTGCTTGAGGAACCCGGAACCGTACCATTTCCGCTTTGCCTCAGGATCTGCAGCAAGACTAGTAAAACCAGCAGTCGTCGTCGTAGTAGTAGTAGTAGTAGTGGTTGCAGTATCTGAACCCACAAACCCTTCCAAACCCACCACCCCAAAATCCATTTAGAAAGACACACCCCGCCCCCCTCAATCCAACCTACAACACAAACTCAAGATTCAAGAAATGAAGCATTGGGTTATTATTAACACTCAAGACAGGAGCTTGTGAGGTGCAAAGATGCTCATTTCAAGTGTTTGGTTCATAGGTATTATGGTTTAAGCTTTAGCTCAGACTCAAAACCAGGAGTTTTCGTTTAAAGAGTTGATGTTTAAAGGGAATAACGACAAAATAATTGGAGACAGAGAAAGAGAGAGAGAGAGAGATAAAGTAAGCGAGGCAAGGCGAAAACTAAGCGGACAAAGCTAGTCCTAAACACCAGTGTCTCTCTATATATCTTTAGACATAATAAGGAGAGAAAAAAGAAAAACATCTGCTTTTATTTATTAGTGATAAGAAAACCTGAGGAGTAAGGCTACTCCTATTATTGTTGAAGCAAATTAAAGATAATTCTTTTTTCACACCTTAAATATCTAAGCCTAAAAAAATAAAGTTTACCACCTAAGTCGCCTTAATCAGTTTCTCACTTGAGGAATTATCCTTGAAAAGTTTCAGACAGTAAAGTGCGCTCTTCTTATGACAGATAAAAGGAAGGGTTTATGGGTAATTTCGAAACCATCCATATGCAGAAGTTTTGAGTTTTTTACAGTACTTGGTGCTTGCTTTTTTTCATATGTTATTTAGATGGTTGAAGTAGAAGAAAATTGCAGAAAATGTAATTTATTCAAAAAAGAAGTTTGCCTTGCAAAGTCCGCTAGCGGTTTCCATTCACCATTCTCTCTCTTCATAAAGTTAAAAGGCCAAGCTGTGGTGGGCTGCAGGAACTCATTCACTCGATATGCAATGCCACGTGACAGTCGCCACAAATAAAATTCCCCCCTCAGCCTCAACTCTCTTCTCCGGACATCCCTTCTTAAATTTCTACAAAATTCTAACCACAACCTCTTTCATCAATTTTTTAAAACATGCTTCAATTCTAACTCCGCACAATTCTTTTATTATTTCAATATGTAGAATTTCAATCCTAAGTGCCTATGTTGAAAGGTTTTAAGAAAGTGGTTTTTATTTTATTTTTAAAAAATAATTTATTTATATAAATCTATTAATATTATTATAAATTTAGCTTCCATTTTTATAATTAAATTTATGTTTGCTTAACTTGACACGTAACTCCATATTTAGGGTACGAATATAATTTATGATTAAGTTGGTTATTAGGATATTTTTGTCTTGAACTTAAAATTTTGAAATTCATCATTTTAATTAAAGTGGGACAAGAGTAGATGTTGCTAAATTCATCGCCACTTTATAATTGATACACCCTCCTCCACTCACCCCACCACCCTATTATAGATGTATAATCTTAAAATCACTATCATCTCTATGGATGTTAGATGCATCCATCCCTATTCCATTTCGCTTCATTTCAATTTAATTTTTGCTACTTATTTTTCCTATAATTTTTAAACATTTTAAAAACAAGTGAATATTTAAACACAATTATTCAACAAATAATTAAATATAAAATATATGAATTTTTCTTAACACGTTATTACAGTTTTACTCTTTTAACAATTAATATATATAAGAACAAAATGGTAACTTCATATAGCGGAGCAGAACGAAACGGTGCAAACAATTATAATAACAACTCCACATCCATTGCTCAAAAAAAATTTCTCAACATCTGAGACGGATTAGCGTAAAATTAATCGAAATTCTTACATAATTTTTATATAATTTCCTTTTACTAACATAATTTAGTTATATTTAACATCGAAGGGGAAGTATGCATGACATATCCAAAAGGCAGTAAATTAAAACATCTGCACCGAAAAAGACCATACATAAAGCATATGTTAATGTTATGTTTGGAAAGAAATAGCAAAAGAAACCCAAAGCTTCTAAAATCCATGATTGAGCATCTCTAATCTTATACCTATAACATGTTGCATCACTTCAGGAAAAAACACACTTTATACTTCATCCCAAACATAGACAAGACAGCCTCTTAATTCGACGTTAAACCTTTGATGTTTTTCATATCCTAAAAAAGGGTGGAGACAAATGAGTTGCTCTTTCAACTCAATTTACGGACCTTTTCATTACTACCCCCTTTTCTTTTACATTATTTGTTGGCATTCACTACTTCAAAGTAAATGCTGTTGGTGTTCCACCCAACTGTGAGACCTTCTACTTCATTCAAAGAGATTACTAGATTTTAGTTGTTTGAAACTGCTAAAGAAAATTATTGGACATTAATTGAACTTATCAAACCGTGGTGAAACTCTTTACAAATTACGTGTCCCCCTCCCCGCCCACTTTTTAAGCACATAATGTAACCATAAATTCTAACATGCAAGCATAGTGGAAAATATAGAAAGTTAGATTGAATCCAAATGGGGCCATGTTACTTCATATTGCACCCTACCTTTTTGCCTCATGTTAAAATGACAAACCGTAAAGTCAAATCCATGGTCTTTGTAAAAATCCAGCAAATTTTCATTTCTTTCACCTCCAAATATTACATTCTTCCATTCGAACAAAAAAAAAAAAAGTGTTCCACACTACACATTTGTTTAAATTGAAAAAAGCATTAATTATCTCAAATGAGGGGGAAAAAAGAGAAAATAAATTATAAAGGGAATATTATAGAAGAGAGATGTATGGGCAAAAAAAAAAAAAAGGGAAAGGAAAGGAAAACGATGGATTTGGAAGGGCATAGATGCATGCTTTCGAAGCATCCTTGTCAAGGTTGAAACTAGGAAGACAAGTTGAGGCATGTACAACATCATACAATTATTCTCTTCTTTCTTATTCTTCTTCTTTCCAAATAAAAGCTATACCCATATTTGCTGTTATTTACTCACACAAGTCATGTTTTGTTTTTTGGGCACTTAAACGTCTCATTCCAAGTTAAAAATGGTCCCAAAAGTCCACAACTCGCTTCGTTTTTTTTTTTTTTCTCTATGGTCTTTCATTTTCCAACTCCCTTTTTCTCCTTATAAAAAACAAGGGCACTACTTTACTAATATAATCCAAATTAACAACACGGTAATTTACATACATGTGAAGTTGGAGGCTTGGCAACCGTGACGCGTAAGGGAGGTAGCAAGTGCAAGGAGTCGCATATATTATTTTTCTGTCTATTTTGATGTATCATTTCAAATTAGCATTATTTAAAAAAAAAACTGATATATGTATTAAAAAATATTTATAAATATCAAATAATGAGATTAAATAAATTTTAAATATAAAATACTTATAAATTATATAAAAGATAATTATTTGGTGAATTGGCGTCAAAATTTTCAACTCCACAATCCATCATTAAATAAACAAGGTAAAAATTATGCTATACATTAAAAAGAAAGTCATCACATATTATCTATATAACAATCCATCATTCAACAATTTTAAAATAAATAATAAAAATTAAAAATTAAAAAAAAAATTAGTATTAATCGGTACATCATATTTCAATCGAGTGAAATTAACCGGTACACACTGATACAGCTAGTACCAATTGAAATTCACACCATAACAAAACAGAAATTTGTTGCTTCAATTCAGTAAGGAACAGAACGTTACAATCGGCTTGGACAATACTAAAACGAAATTGACTACATCAAGTTGGTGTTTCTAATTAAAGTATAAAGGGAATAAAAAAGATTATTTTTCTAAAATCAAATATGAATAATTATAAAAGAGGATCACTCTCTCATAATCTTATGTCTTGATACATGTACGTGGTTGGCTACTTTGAAAAGCATGGTAAACATTAGATAAATTGTGAAGGGACGAATGTAGGTAGACAAGGCAGCATGCGTGCAATATAGAGAGAACCGAACAGTTGTGTTTGATGGGATAAATTGAAGGAGTTCTACATGACGTACATACATGATGCCACGAAATCGTGTTTAATGAAAGTGCTGCTCTTAGCCAAGGCATGACGGTGACATGGCGATTGAGGTTTCAACATGACAAGGTCATGTGATGAAGCCTAAACAAACAAGATACTTATAACAATACGAGAATATGTTATAATTTCTCATCTAATTTAATCTTGTTTACCAAATGGTGATTATAAAAACCCAACAATCAACATATATATATATATACATATTTCATTTAACATTTCAAAGCTTGTTGTTTGTAGTTAAGATATAAGAAAGCAAACCGATGGGAAGTAGGGGACAAAGCGCGTGAGTGTAGGAGCAAGTGAGGTATCAAAAAAGAAAAGGAGATTTTAGCTTGGAGAAGACAATTCGACGATTGCAATAAAAGAGGGAAGATGATGAACCCAAAAAAAAAGTTAGCTAAAAGAAACAAACAAACAAATAAAATAAAAGTTCAGAAAAAAGAAAAAAGGATTGTAATAGCAATGTTATCTCTTTCATTTTATCTCGGATTCCTCACACATCTTTTTTTTTTTTTTAATTTTAAATTTATTCTTTTTTCAAAAGGGAGAACTGTGGGTACAATGACGTTGACCAATCAGTAGACAGTGGTTAAGATAATGCCACGTGGGCCCTCAGGACGTGACCATTGTATTTTTTCATTTAATTTTTATCTTATTAATACAAATATTAAAAGAGTGAGCGTGTTCGGGTTTATTTTTCATATATATGAAATAAAAAGATTAATTAACAAAATAGATGGGGTTGCAAATTAATTATTAAAATAGTTGATACCTTGGAGGACTCAACTTCAAAATTGGCACCTCCGACTGCCGTTTTCTATTGGGAAAATATCATAAATAGTCCCCATATTTCATCAAATTTTCATAATAATTAATTGTAGTTAGTTTTAATTGTTTCTTTTTCCTAATTTCAACACAATATCAATAGGTTTCAAGCCAAAACTTTGGTGGGAACTACAAGTAAATATAGCATTAATTTTATTAATTTCTTCTTTAAAAAAAAAATATCTTGAAATTGTAATAAATTTATGAGGGACCATTGTGACATTGTTCCTTTCTTTTAGTTGAACGTAAGATCAGCTTGTTTCTATGCTTTGGACTAAAAATAAAATAATATCACTGGTCCTCATAAGTTATCCAAATTTTAAGATAAATTATTTAAAAAAGAATAAACTAATAAAATAAATGTCATATTTAGTTGTAGTTCTCACAAAAGTCTTGACTTGAAACCTATTAATATCGTATTGAAACTGAAAAAAAAAAAAAAACTAACTAAAATTAACTATTAGGAAAGTTTGATAAAATATGGGGACTATTTATAATATTTGCTCATTTTTCATTTGAGCTAAGTATATATATATATAAGACCGCACCAAAAGGTGCCGACTTCTCAACTATTTCACTAATTAATCTACAACTGTATCTATTTTACTAATTAATCTTTTTGTTTTATATATATGGAAAAAAAAAATAGTGCCTGTTTGGAGTACAAAATTTAGGAATGAAATTCATTTATTTGAGAGATTTATAAAAAACAATTAATTAATTTTTTTTATTTTTTGGTACAACAAAAATTGCAATTTGATGGAGAAATTTAATATGGTTCGAATTTAAAGGTGAATTATGCAACTTTTATTAATTTTACTTAATCTAAAGGTTTTTTATCTTTTCAAAAAATGGGATTTTTTTTTCCAAAATTAATTTTTTGTTTCATTTGTAAAATATAAATTATTAACCCAATTCCCATCCCAGTAAGGAACAAGGAGTGGGAAGCATGTCGTGATGCTGGAGTTTAGAGAGGTTCGCTTCCCCTATGCCGACAGCGCTTCCCTTGGCCCCCACGGCCACCCCTTTACTTCCCTCCTTTTTTTTTTTTTTTTTTTTTAAAGAAATGAATGTACTCATTTTTATTTTTTGAAAATTTGTTATTAATTTTCATGGGGGGGTTTTCTATTTTGGCCCACTTGCCTTGCCATATTCGTACCAAAATGAAAGGAAGGGAAAATTGGGACCCCACAAACACTGATATTTTAATGGGAGGGAAAAAGAAAGAAAGTTATGGGCTGTGTTGCTGCGTTCTCTTCTGAAACCAGTAAGCACCTCCTTTACGTGTCTACCTTTTTTTAATATATAAAATTTATTTCTTTTATTTCTTTATTTTGAATTATTATTTACTACACTACTAAGTATTAGGTGCTTTAAATTTTATAAACTCTACCAAATAATGTTAAAAATTGTCACATATTTATTTTAAATATTATGTGATAAATTATAATTCCATTTGTAAATTTTTTTTAAAAAAAATCATTTATGTTTAAAATTTATATAGTAAAAGAAGTATACAAACAAACCTATTGTGGATTGTATTTTCTAGTTTATTTACACGTTACATCATTGCCTCCTGGACATGAGCTGTATAACCTAATCTTTTACTGTTGTTATTTTGTTCTTTAGCTGGGTAGAAATTTCCCAAGATTTTGCTTCGTCTTGTACTAGTTATTGACAAAGGGATAGCTAGTTGAATATTTATTTATATTTTTTAGGATTATTCTTTCTTCACATCCTGTAAGTTAATAAAGAGACAAATATACACAAGTCACATTTTAAAGAGAGTACCGTAAAGAGTAAAATGGCACATCAAATTTGTCAAACACAATTCCAAAATCAATCTATTCTGCACAGAATCATAACATTATGACTGTCTTTACGATTTGAAGCAATTACAACCCCAACAAAAATTCTCAATTACAACAACTCATCTCACTAACAACAATATTCAACTCTTTATGAAAACCTAGATAACGGTTTTTTTTTTTTTTTTTATAAAAACAATACTAAAAAATAATTAAATACAAAAATGGTGTAGAAAATAGATTTATTACGAAAATGAAATATTTTTGTACAATGAATATTGGTGCCACTTAACTGGTTCATGACACCATTCTATTTTTCTAAAATGATTTTTTATTGGTGACGCCTAATACAATAACAATATTGGACTAAAGTGTGATAAATCAAAACATTTAAGGACCTGATATGAAACTTTTCCTTTTAGATTGGATGTTGTAAAAAAAAATAAAAATTGAAAGGTGTTACAATGAGGGGACACCAAATATGTTTTAGAGAATAATTGCTTGGTAAACTCTTTCTTGCTTATTATTTTCTTTTTAAAGCACTTTAATTTTGTGGGGACTTCAAATATAGAGTATATGGCATTTAAACTATATATATACGAGCATTTAATGTATAAATATGCTCACCCTTAGCACTGGATTAACTTTTTGGAGTTAAATATAGGGTAAAATTTTAAAGATTAAAATACTTATTATATTTTTTATATATTTGAAATTTAGTTTTTATATTTTTTTTTATTTTCAAGAGTTTAGTTACTTTATTTTTTGAATTAAAAAATTTAGATTTATTTGTTTACGCCATTATAATTTTTTTGTTAAATTTGGTGGTGTAATATTTTAAAATTAAAAAAAAAATTTATCTTACTATCCATATAACAAAAAGTGACATTGTCCCTCAATTTCCTTTTTAAAATTCCACTGAAGAGATAGTTTTTCAAATTTCCTCATAAATGTATTTCATTTAATACATATGGTCTCACTATAAATTAAAAAAAAAAAAAAAAAAAAAAAAAACTTAAACTTCAAAGATCATATTATTAAAATTTGATATATATATTTTAATTTATTTTATTAAAAATATTTGTAATTTTTTTCAAATATAATAATATCCATACTGATTTTTTATATTATTTATTTTTAATATCATTATTCTTCTTTTGTAGTTATTTTTCTAATTTGTAAGATTCTAATATCATAAACTTTCCTACAACAATTATTTATCCAAAAAAATCAAATACATTTACTAGCATTTTGGAATGATGAATTGTAGGGTGTAAAAATTTTAAAATTTTTCATCTTAACACACTCTTACATTTCGTAAAAAAAAAAAAAAATTCTTTGAGTAAAAAAATTATTAAGATTCAAAAATCGAGGAATAAAAATATCATAAAATTCATAGATAATTATACATTAAAAATGTGTTTTTGTTATTAATATTTCAACATATATCAGTAATTTACGTAACATGTTATTAATTTTTTGAGCCGTAATGATGCAAATCACCTTGATTTTAAATATTTCTTTCCTAAATTTAGTTAATTTACTGTAATAAATTTCATTATTAGTCAAGTTGAAATGTTTTTGTTTATTGTAAATTGTAGAGTAATTGAAAGCGTATAATTTAAGATTGAAATTGTATTTGATGTAACATGTCATGTGTCAATAAATTACGGTTATAAACGGCTAAAATTTAATTATGCTACATTGGATTACATTTCATAACTGTAAATTTAAATTGGTATAGTATATATATATATTAATTTGTATTCTCGTATGAATATGTGTATTATTAAATTATGAGTTTTAAAAATAAATTAATTTTAAAAAGTTGCAACATATGTCCAAATATTGCGACCATAATTGCCCGTGCGACAAAAGGATTTATTATATGTAGTAATAAAATTATATTGAATTATTTCTTTATATAATTTTTTAAAAAAAATAAATAATATCATGATTATGAAATTCAAATATAATAATATACAAGTTAAATCATTTTTTAAGAAAAAGTTAAATCAAATTGTATATCTTCAATTATTGTTGTTGTTTGATATTGTTACTATTATGTGTATTCTTGCACAATTGTGAATGTTTTTTTTTTTTCAACTAATAATTACGTGTATAAATGCATATTAATCAAATATTATTAGCACTAATAAATTAGAAGTATGTAAAACAGAATTTTAAATATACAGGATGTGACGCCTAAGCCCTCTTTAAACAGTTTGATTGCGAATTCAATACAAGGACAGTGGCATGTTTTTCTTTTTATAATTTTGGAAAAAACAAATATATTAATTTAGTTTCAATATTCGAAATAGTATTTAAATTTTTTTAATTTAGTTTCTTGTCAATTAAAGCAGTTTTTATTAGAGTATACGTATTAAATATTGGTTAAGGCACAAAGAAAAAATTTAAATTTAAATATTAAATTAAAAAAAACTCAAATATTAAAATTAAACTAAGATAAGGCAAGACTGAGACTGAGACTGAGACGGAAATATGATGTTTTATGACTTTTAGATAGTAGTACTATATTCATGGCCAGCCTAAAATTTAATATTAAAAAGAGCTTTGATTTATAGAGGAGTTTTTATCAAGGTGCAGGCTCAGCTAACAATGTTCGCCACTACATAACAATTAATTTACCACCCTATGTAAAACATGGTTGACACAAACAAACGTGTGAAACTTGTGCTATAATCCAATAAATGTATGGTATAATGTGTTGGAGAAAATGTATGATTTATTCGTCACAATATTCCCTTTCATGACACGCTATAAAAATTTCTGGGGTCACAGTGATGAATAAAATAAAATGTTAAGTATATCTAAAATTACAAGGAAATAAAAAATGTAAAAAAATATGGGTCTCAAAATGCATGGTAAAAAAGCAATGGATAGAAGACCTTGCGCAGCCAACCTAGCTAGTGAGGTGCCAGCACGCCCTTCCCTCTGCCGGGTATGAAAAAATTGGGATTTCTTTTCACAATCTACAGCTATGAGATCCTACTCCAATAGGGACCTATCACCTATGAATTATACGAAATAACAATAATAATAATAATCATCCTGGCAAGCAGAGAGTGAGGGACAGACAGATTTATTACTACTTATTTATTATCAACCAACAACAACACATGACCTTTACAAGTATGAAACGAAGCCAAACTCTATCTTTGACTGCATCTTTTCGTTTTTTTTCTTCTTCGAAAACACTTATATATATTTTTAAGTTAAAGATAATTAAAAAGAAACAAGTAGTATTAATAGACTAATAAATAGGTAAGAAAAAGTGAGGAAGGGGGAGTAACTAAGTCAGTTATCCTAGAAAGCCTACCCTAACCAAACCATGTAATAATTACAAGGGAAGAAACATATAATAGGGTGACCCCAGTTCAGGTCATGATGCTCACGTGACTAGCTTTGTAGCTTCCCCCTACCTTTTTCAATATTTTACTTTTTTTTTTCTTTCTTTTTACTCTTTTAGGTATAGTGACTAGAGAGACCAGAGATGAGTGAGAAGTGTTACACAAGTATATATATATATATATAAATGTGTTGCTGAGTCAAAAGAACATTTCAAGTTGGACCCCAATGAAACAAAATAGACTATTTGGATGAGAACATGATTACATTCATCTCTCTCCCTGAGTTTGAGGTAGAAACTTTCTGCGAGTTTCCATGGCAGTGAGAAAATAATACAAATTTACGTCGGGAAGTACAGGGGTTGGGTTTTGGGGGAATACACCCTCATTTTTATTTTATATTTATTGTTAAATGAATGACGAATATGAACAATAACACCTAGAGGTATCAAAATCGAAGACGCATGGGAAACAACGACCATGATTTTAAATTTGTTTCTGTTATCTCTTTCTAGGGTTTTTTTTGTTTGTTTGTTTGCAAGTCCAAAGAAGTGTGTAATCCCAAAGGCATGTCTTATCGTCTTTTTGTTTTCTTGTTCATAATAATAAACTAGAATTGAGATCTTCAAGGGACCAAACCATGCCTGTCTTTGCCTTGTTCACTTCCTGCCTAAGCTGCTTCAACTTGGGTTTGGTGTCTCCCTTTGGTTTTTTTTTTTTTTTTTTAAAAAAGACCCCTTAGCTCCAAGGTTTTCTAGGGCCTTGGCTTAGAAATTTTTAGTATTTCAAAAAGGGTCTTCGGCTCATTCATTGGTATCTGTTTCGCCTCTCTTCATTCTCTTTCTCTCTCAGCCCATTTAATATCATATTTTATTTTATGGAAAATAGAATATGCATGGGAACTACCATTTTGTTCTCTTCTTCAAATATGGTTTCATTTAAATGGAAATGGGTAACCATAAAAGTAGAGGTCCTGCGTCATAAAATTGCAACTTAAATGAAATCTCTAGTTACTTGAAGTACATGTCAATCTCCTCCCATACTCGGATACTTCTTTCTACAAGCCATCAATTTGTACAGAATCATGAAGGGCCAAAGTGCTTAGCATCTTTCATTAAACCTTAAAGTCAGTTCCCGTGTCTAATACTACATGTTTATTCTATAAAATTGCTTTGCATGTGCACAAGAAGCATGTTGAGGTCACACATCCTCATTTGACTCAGCTTTGTTTTTGTTGCACCACATTTTGAAATGCTTTAAACAACTTCAACTTGACATATAATAAAATAAAGGGTTAATTTTGCTATATATATATATCTCAATTATGATTTACAATTTAAATTAATTTTAATTTTTTAAAAATATTCTAATTGAGTCTTAAATACTAGTTTCCTATTAATTAGGTAATTCCATCAATCTTGTTGGGGATAACAACACATAACAACAAATATAGTTAAATCCACCACCAATTCACTATTGGTTTGTTCTATCCCGCCCCTAGCACCATTCCGCTACTTCTATATATTAAAATTTGAAGTGATATTATAACTGTCATGTCCCTATTTGATATTTCTTAATTATTTATAAAAAAAATCAATATACAATTAACATATATTTACATGTCTTTACAGTTTGATCTATTTATTTTAAAAATACATCGCATTTTATTTGAATTGATATTTATGCTAAATTGACAATTAAATTAATTAAATGACATAATTAATACAATATTAATATTTAAAAATTTTCATTAAAACATTTTAGAATTTAAATCTAAATGATAATTGAAAAATATTTATTCAAATCAACCCGAATATGATTATATCTTATCAAAGTTCAAACTTTGATCAACTATCTTTTAATTAGTATTAAGTGTAGATTTGATCCTCCACTTTGATCAAAATCTATCAAATTAAACTAAATGTTAGATCGGTTCTCTAAGTATCCCTCGAACAACGTTAAGTTAATTAACCCCAACATGGCTCATGATCGACACGTGGTTGACTAGGCTTCCCATGAAAAGTGCAAGAAGCATGAAGGTCTTGAACAATTGGCAAATACATAAGAGGAACAAGTTAAAAACATTGGTTAAACCCCCAAACATACTACTAATTAAATATACGTAGACAATTCACACTTTTAATTAGTTGGAGTTTGGGCTCCACTCATGCCATCCATTTGCAAGTGTAATAGAGTCCAACACCCAAGAAAATGAGAACCATTTTTTTAATGGAGAAAGAGCACTTGAATATGATTTCATTTGATGATGTTTTTTTTTTGGCAACGAGAAAATGACAAGGATTTAAAGAATGCGAAGTGAGAATGGTAAACCCTAGGAAAGATTTAATTCAATAAACACCAAATCTAAAGATGCTTCTTACATCATCTTCAATCTTTGACTCGTTTTAATTAATTCCAAGGTGTGTTAGGGTTTAGGGCACCACCTTAAAAGATGGTCAAAACCCAAATTTCTGAACGTCAATTAAAATAGGATTTAACTCAAGTTTATTTTTTTGACCATTATTAATAACGAAAAGAAATTGAGAAAAAAAAAAACATTTCTTTATAGTTAGGTTTTATTATTGTGACCGCAGATATCTACGTGAAGATCATTCAAAGATTATTGCAAATAAAGAGTCACATGCAGAAGAAATAAAAAAAGGGGGGAAATTTGGAAAAGATTGATTAGATAAATGATTAATCTAGTGTTCACATATTACTTAATTGAGAAAAATAAAAAAATAATTTGGGGACTTGGGGCGCGATTATCGAATATTCGCACGCATAAGATATTTTATTATATTAAGGGTTTAAGAAATAAGTTTGCAAGGTCTGCATGTGAGGAAATCTTGGGATTGGGATCACTCTGCACAAGCTTTGCAACTTTGTTATTCTTTTCTTAAATTTTCCCTCTCCGATCCGATCTTTGTTTGCCCACAAAAAAAACTTACTGCTCTCTCAAGGTATTTCATAATCATGACTGTAGCAGGAAAGAAATTTAGTAAAATCAAAGGCAAAAATTCAATGATTTGATTATGTCTAATGGAACAAGGTTTTAGAATCTCGCAAAATAAAAATGATTATGAACACGTTGTGTTTTACTACTTGTCTAATAATGGTAAAAATTGTCAGTTTTAGAGAAATAAATTTCTGTTTTTCTTTTGATGTTGAGTTACACATATTTTATTACATGTTTTGTTTGGCCTTCATTTAATTTTGGCTTCACGATTAATCTTGTTTATGCGTAATTAACACAATTTATAAAAGAGAGTTAAATTTATGTGGGCGAGGAAAAAAAAAACATTCAATTTCTTTTATTATTATTATTATTTAAGTTCATAAAAATATCAAATCTTAGTTATTATTATTGAATGAAAGTATCCTTGCCTACTGAACTAACAAGCATGTATTATATATATAAAAAAGAAAAAGAATATAACAGTAAAATAAAATAGAAAAAAAGGATATCAATATGATTATGGGATATGAAAGTATAAAAAAAAATATTAGATTATAATATATCTGTGAGTAAAAATAATTATGTAATAAAATTATAAAAGCCTGAAATAAAAATAAAATATGATTTGCATTAAAATAGTAAAATTGAAGAGTGAATGTTACGGTGTTTTTTAAGATTTTACATAAAAATATAAAAGAAAAAACCAAAATCTTTTTTTTTATTTTATTTTATAATTTCACAATTGAATTAAAACTCAATTGCTAGTGGCACCAACTCAATCAAATTTTGAGATATAACATAACAAAAACATATGTAAAGCAAATCTTTTTATTGAGTCAAAATAACTGAGTAACACAAAAGATCTGTTCTTCTTAAGTAGACCCGTTCACATTTAGCCTGTGTGAGTGAGTTCTAATACCACCTCTTATCATTCACAATGCTACTTAATTGGATTTGAAAATCGTGTTTGAATGAATTTTTTAATTACCACTTAGGTTGTATTTTTTTTTTTTTTTTCTGTAAAACTACAAATTAGGTGAAGGAGGATTATATCAACCCAATTGCAATATTCATTATTAGAGTGTAAATAAGAGATTTTAATGGTGATTAATGAAAATGGAACATATTTCATGGTTAATTATTTATTTTTATGGAGAGCATCTCGATAAGGAGATTAGTCATTGCTACTGACAGTAGATACCTTAATTACAAAAAGAAAGAAAGAAAAAGCATCACAAATAGATTCGTCCAAAGGTTGAACTATTCGTCAAAATATAAAATTTTCTCAAAATATGAAGAGATATAAACAAAAATCCACAATTTAAAAAATGAGATTGAGCAAAATAATAGATAGACCCATCTTTTATTTGAGCTAAACTTTGGAAAGAAATTTTGACCTGAGCTCAATCTAATTTTATCACAAATGCCATTTGTAGGGTGTAAGAGCCATTAGACCTGTTCATGAATCGGGCTATTTGTCTAGATTTGAAGGCCCGTTCGAAATTTGGGAGGATTTGAGTAAAAAAATTAGGCCCGAAAAATGGATCTTGACAAAAAAATTAGGCCTATTTAAAATATGGGCTGGGCTCAGTCTTGAATATTCAAGGCTCAAGCCCGACCCGATCCGATCCAACTTATGTTGTTTTTATATATTATGTAATTTAGAACACATTAAAAAAAATAAACCAATACTAAATATATAATACTGTCCTAATGTAAAATTTAAAATAATATTAAGATGACTATAAAAAACTTTAATAAATAAAACATGTATAAAATTATTAAATATTGAAATAAAATAAAAATAATTTTTTTTAAAAAATAATACGAATGGGTCTAAAATGAGCTTGGGTTAATCTGTTGCAAATATGGGCGGGTTTAGGTAAAATTTTAAACTCATATTTCGGGCCAAGCTGGGCTTGAGTAAACATAAAATATGTCAATATCATGCTCCAGCCTGACCCATGAACACCTCTAGTTATCATGTTGAGATACTTTAAGAGGGAAGAATAGTAATTACGTGGTAAGAAATGGATTTATTCAATTAAAATTTAGTGAGGTATTTAATTATGATATATTTATTTTAATATATATTAAATTTATATTTTTACCAATCATTTGAGTTAGTATTAAAAAGTTGAATTGAATTGATGGAATATTGATAATTAAATTATATAACATTGGATATATTTATAAATAAGTTTTTGCTCTCATGCTTATGTAATATTTTAATAATTCACAATATATATATATAAATAATTTCTTATAGGAATAGTGCAAAATTCAAAACACGAATTTGGTTTATTATGTTTTAATTTTGGGGTGGAGTTATTCTCGAACTTGTAACTATTTTTTATAAAAACCATAATTTATAATAATATTTCACTTGAGGGAGGGATTTAATGAAAAGCGTATGGGAGCCCAGTTCATATGGGCATTCGCCTTAAGGTCATTAGGTTCTTGGGGGCCCATTCTTTCACTGTGGAAGTCATTCTAATTTCCCAATTACTGGGGTCTTTCACTCCATAAGACCACAATGAATTGGCCTTCAGTCTTTTCCATCAAAACAATGTCTGGGATGTTCATATTTTGTCATTGCTTTTCATGTGACCAATAGCAACACATTTAGAAGGTATTGAAATTGATGCCTCTCTCTGGTTAAGTAATGATATTCAGAGGCATTGGAGCTTGCGCTATAGGACCTTCTTTGAAGCTCAAATTAAAAGAGTATGTTGTAGCATTCCGGGAATATTGACTTGGATAATAAAAATTGATCATGGACCTCATATGGAGAATCAGCAAGGACAGAGGACCACAATGTGTAGTTTCTGAATCAGAGTTTTTTCACTTTTCAACGAATAAAGCCCTTTCATTTCCACGATGTTATGGCGCACTGCCCATATTTTAATTTTGTTTTGGGTCCATACGTACTCCATATATTTTTTAGCAAACGATTCGACTGCGTTGGTCCCTAGTCACCCACATCCTTGCCAATGTTTTCCTTCTTTTAAGGGGTTACCATCTTATTCTATGCCATACCTGAGTGGTCACTTTGTTTACCAACTTGAGATTCCTTTCATGGTTTTTCCCATTTTGTTATTTGTTTTAAGTGCTGAACTGGTTGTATTCTACAATCTACGCAACTATGGCAGTTTGGGATAATCCTAAGCCATCGTGTTTATTATAGAGGCTAAACCTTAAGGAAAATGGTTGCCTTTTGGCGTAACTTTTGACAATTACAACACTGGATTATCCTTTTATAGATACCTTTTTCAAAATGGGAGAAATTACAAAAATAAATCAAAGCTATTCATTTATGGGGCCCAAAAGCCACATCAACATGCCACCCAGTCAAATTCCCAGATGTTGCAGCTGGACCATGGATTTCAATTTCATGTAATTTTATTTTTCTTTCAAGAAGAACATTGTGAAAGCAAGCAGACGGTTACACGAAACTCATCAATCATCGGAAAACATGTTGGACTTTTCTTCCTTCAATTACATCATATTCTAAAGTTTGGGCGTGGGGGTGGTCCGGGTGGAGGGAAAACAAGAGATACATGGAATGGGGGGATCCACATCCTAATGGAATAGTGTGGTCCAGCTGCTTTACAATCATAAATTCGGTGAGCCAGCTACATCTTATGAACCCACAAAATGGAATGGAGACCCCCCATGTGCTTCCCAGCTACCCCAACGTCATTTCTGGGTTATCTACTCTTGCTTTTCAACTCATTTATATTACTCCTCCCTTGATAAGGAAATTGACATATTTAAGTATGATTTCCGATTTAAACTCTATAAATGGAGAGAATATTCTTAATAAAAAAACATTTCTTTTAACATGGTAATAAAAATCAATATAACTAAACAGAATTCCATCTAAATTTTTAACTGTCCGCCGAAAACTTCAGAAAAAAGAAGTAAGTAAATTAATAGCCTACATTACTACACTGCCATTTGTAGGTTGCCGAGAAATGTAAAAGACTCTACCTTTATTTACACCCTTAGGATATTCTTGGTATAATAAAATTGGATGACAAGTACTTGATATGAAAACAAATTAATCTATACAAATATTATCTTTTTTTTAAAAAAATTATTTAAAAAATACAATATTTTAATAATACAAAAAATGACATAATTTGATGCTATCCAAAAGTAAATTATAAAAGTTGCTTTTGATCATGAAATGATGGTTGGGGTGGAGTTAGGGTAAGATTAATGTAAAGAGTAAAGGAGATGGTTGTCCAAATATGACAATAACGATATGAAGTTTCCTTGACTTTTCCTGGATTTGGTAAATCAAATGGCGATTGAAGGGATCATCCATTTTACACCCTCGACCGAAACTGTAACTACATCCTGTTTTAAGTTTAAAGTTTGAACAACAATTTTTTTCTTTCTTTTTCTTACAAAAGAATTGACAGAAAACCAAAAGAATCAAAAAAAGAAGAAAAAAAAAAAAAAAGGAAAACCTTACATACACTGAACAGTATCACAAATTTCAAGTGTTGCCTATGTTCAAAATGGAGGCTATTTATGCTGTCATTGTAACACCATTTTAACTTATAATTAGGGCCAGAATCTAGAGGGAAGATGATGAAAATCACTCTCGGACCAATTCAAAGTCTCACGTTTGACTTCCGTGTCTCCGCCGGCATCAGCCATATTTGTATCAGCCCCTAATCTGTCCTTTACAGAACCTGCTCACCAATCAAGTCTAGACCAACCAGAAGGAAGGATATCCCTTGAAACAGCAAGAAATAGAAATGGATACCCTGTGCAGACAGTAAGCTCCTAGCTGAAGCTGTTAGGAGGAGGAACGCCAGAGAGAGCTCCTTCGTGTATATTCTATTATGCTTCTTTTTACGAGCCTTTTGTTCCTGTTCTTGCTGGAGATCAGCTTTCATTTCCTCAAGATTGGGTTCTGATCCAACCCGATGGTGTTTTGGCTTTTTCTCAACCAATGAAACAAGATCACCCTCCGAAGATCGTCCGGATTTTTTCGTAACGACCCACTCGTATGCACTGCCAAGTTGGAAAAGACCAGATATCATAGCATTGAACTTGGTCACCGACATGGTATTCTCGAAAAGAAGGTAAGGAACAATGAACGGGAAGGATTTTGGTGCCGGAAGGATGTTAAGGAACGACATTGTAGCAGGGATGTAACAGACAACCCATGCAGGAAGCTCAGCCTCTGGAATGAACATGGTCATCGGGAGAATAATGCAGAAAAGAGTGAATGAATAAAACGGTAGAATCAGTTTCCGGAGCAGAAAGAACAGAAAGATCAAATTGAATTTCTTCCATACGCTTATCTGCATTATCGACATACAAGAACAAAGATACGAATCAGAATTCAACAAAATAGAACAATTGCTGGTTAACCAAAACAAGCTTTGGAAAAAGTGTTCACCTTAGCACGGATAATATCCGGCAAACAGAGACGAAACAACTGCATAGGACCGGAATGCCATCTATGCTGTTGTTTTCTATAAGCTTCATAGGATTCAGGAACTTCACATTGACACTGGTAAACAACAGATGATAGAAAAACAACAAATATTAACTTCCAAGAAAGTGAATGGCTGCTAAATTCAACTAGCAATATCACAGATTAAACTCGAGCCATACCTCGACATCATTGAGAAAAACGAACTTCCATCCTTTAAGATGAGCTCGGACAGCAATATCCATGTCCTCAACCGTTGTCCTCTCCAACCACCCACCGGACTCCTCCAAAGCCTTAATCCTCCAAACTCCAGCAGTCCCGTTAAACCCAAAGAAGTTAAGGAAAATACCATTCACTTGTTGCTCTACCTCAAAGTGAAATGCCAAATTTATGTTTTGAAGTCTGGTTAGTAAATTCTCATCCTTGTTAACAAACGACCACCTTGCCTGAACCAATCCTACATCCTCATTGTCCTGTAATGCATATAACCAATATTGAATTTCACTTCAACTGATCCTAAACATGCTAAATTGTGCTTGAATTCACTAAATTGAATTAAACTGGAAAGAGAATTAAGTTAATTTTAGTTACCTTAAAGTGGGGTACGGTTCGTTTAAGAAAATCGGGGGTGGGCTGAAAATCAGCATCGAAAATGGCGACAAATTCACAGTCTTTAACATAACTACAACCCATGGCGGACTTAAGGTTCCCAGCTTTGTAGCCATCTCTAATTATACGGTGCCGATATACAATGTTGGCACCTTCTTGTTGCCATTTATGCACCTCCTCTTTAATAAGCAGCTGAGTGGTTGGATCATCAGAATCATCCAAAATTTGAATCAAGATTTTGGATTTTGGCCAGTCCAAATTACAAACAGCACCAATAGACTGTTGGTAAACCTGCAAAACAATAAAAAGAAATGTTAAAACTAAACCATGATTACAGAATGGGTTTGTTTTAATGACTAAAAAAAGTGACTTTTTTTTTTTTGCCTTTTGTTTTACCTCTTTTTCGTTACACATAGGGATCTGAACGAGGACCATTGGGAAGAAACCATTTTCCCCAGATTCAAGATCTGCAACAGCGTCTTGTTTGGGGATTGGCTTGATCTTTTTTAAACGGATCCAAAAGCAACCCAAACAGAGGATTAACCTATCCAAGCTTTGGATAAGGAAGAGAACAATGCAGAAATTTGAGAGGAACTGAAGAGGGGGAGCCAGATACTCCACCCGAATCAATACCCAACGAGTGTATACCCAGTCGAACACGTCTCTAACACCGTAAGGCGAAGTGAAAACGTACTGCAACTGAAGCTTTGGGGCATCAAAATGCCAGCCTTTGAAGTACGCGGCTATCTCGAAACCCAGTAACAACAAAGATAACCACAGGAACACTTTGATGCAGTTATAAAACCTAGTTTTAACGGTCTTGTTTTCGTTGGAGGAAGTACTGTCGGCGTCGGTTCGACCGGAAGCGACCCGACGACGGACGGCTGAACCGAGACTGACAAATGCGGAGCCAAGGGAAGTCAAGCAGCCAGCAGCACGGTGGGCTTTTAAGAGGAGAACCCAAGTGAGTTGTTTGGCGTTTTTGCCGCGCGCTTTTTCTCGAGAACCGGTCGGGGTGTTGCCGATGAGGAAATCGTCTTCGGATGGACCTTCAAGCTCGAACATTGACCAGTTTGGGTTTTCCATTTTGACAACAACCGGTGTACCTTTATGGCTGCCTTTTGCCCATAAATCAAAAGACGGCGCCATTGTTGGGTTTTTTTTTCTTTTTCAAATCCTTAGAACTTGTCTGTTCGGTTTGATCTTGAGGGGTCGAAAATTAAAATCGTACGAGGAAAAAAAGAAGAAGAGCTAAAAGTGAAACAACATTATCAGAAATTTTAAATAAATAAAAAAAGAACAAAAGAATAGGAGTTTTGCTAAAAGCAAAGAACAGCAATCAAACTTAAAGGGGAAAACAAGGTTTTGAAGAAGAGCAGAGAAGTGTGAGGGAGAGATATAGAGGAGAGAGCTTGTGAGAGTTGAGACCAGAGGCTGGGAAATTAAGGAAGGTCCAAAAAGCTCATCTCATTCAATTAAAGGCTTACAGCTTGCAAAAAGGAGGTGGCTTTAAAAAAACCAAAAATTTTATGAGGGTAAAGGGAAAGAGAGATTTGGGAAAAAGATGGTAACAGCTCAACACGTCTTTGATTTTGATTTTCAAAAAAAAAAAAAAAATCCACAAAACACGACAGCACGTTGTCAGTCAATATCAACGATTCAAATTGGACAAAACAGGATTTTTAATTTTACCCTAAACCAACTCTTAAAGATTTTAAACGCTAAATTACGGGAAAGACGGCAATTAAGGAAAGGGATTAATGCATGATGATTATGTTCATAACTAGGAAAGAAAATCATGGGACGAATTTCAGTGTGCGGTAAAGAAAGTGAATAGATTTCCCGCACGTGTAAAAATGCTAATCTTGTTCCAAAAATACCCAAATGTGATTAAAATAATATTTTAATATGAAAAAAGAAAATATTATACCTACCACTAAAATGATTACACAGGCCGAGCCCCAGAAAGTTCAAAGCTGTTTCTAGTTTCTAACAAGCAAAATGTGCTCCATGGGTGAAAAAGGAAGAACAATGGATAATGCACTTGGATTTTTGGAACATCATTTCAATTAGGGGTGAGTGTTCGATAGAATCAAATCGAATCGAATAAAAAAATTTCGAGTTAATCAAGTTGACTAATCATATTTTATCATCCTAATTTGATTTGAAATTTTCTCGAATCGAGTCAAGTGAGATGGAATTCGAATCAAATCGAATATATTTATTCGAGTTAAATTTAAAAAAATAATTTTGGATCCTTGTAACCACTGTCACCCATCGTAATAAAATTTGTCCACCTTAATCAAATTTTTTATTAACTTTCATCACCTCATAATTTATTTATTAATCTTTTATATACGGATTAGCTTCTTTGCTTGCTTAGTTGTTTCAATTATCTTCAGATTCTTATCACTATGTATTTTGAAATTAAAAAATATATTAAATGTAAAAATATGATTTTTTAATAAAAATTATTTTAAAGATAAAATGTGAAATTGATGCCAATACAAAATTTTAACACGAATATTTTATGGCATAATTAATAATTCAATTTTAATATAAATATTCAATATGACTAAACAATTCAATAATATAAATAATATAAAATGTGAAATTTAATTTAATAATATAAATAGTAGATATAAATAAATTTATTACTATTTATGTTTAGTGATTTTTTTTTGATAATTTTGATTTTTTATTTGAGAGTAAAGGGTGAGAAGTAAAAGTTTAGGGGAAAAATAAAAAATTTTGGGGAATAAAAGTTTGAGGAAAAGTAAATAAGGGGAGTAAAATTTTGGAGGGAAAATATTAAAAAAAGTTGGGGGTGGGATGGGTTTGGGGTAGATGAGAGGTGGGATGAGAAGGGAGTAAAAGTTTTAAGGGGAAAGTGAGAAAGAGTAAAAATTTTGGGGGAAAATAAAAAAATTTGAGGGTTTTTGGGAGTAAAATTTTGAGAAAAAATAAATGGGAGAGTAAATTTTTGGTGGGAAATGGATTTTGGGTAGATTGGGGGGTTGGGATGGGAGGGGAGTAAAAGTTTTTGGGAGAAAGTGGGAAGGGGTAAAAGTTTTGAGGGAAAAGTAAAAAGGTTTGGGACTTTTGGGTAAAAATGTAAAATATTATAGTTTGAAATTCAAATTTCGAGTTATTCGAATTTGAAAACTCAACTCGATTCGAACTCGAAATTCGAAAAAGAAATTCGAGTTAACTCAAATAACTCAAAATTCGAAATTTTTTCGATTTTTTCGAGTTGAATCGAGTTTTGCTCACCCTTAATTTCAATTTCCTTTTCCTTTATTAACTTTAATGAATATTTTTTTATAAAATTACAAATAAATCAAAATTCAATTTAAAGGATTGAATAAATATTTATTTTATTGTACTGACTAATACTACGAGTAAAAAGAAATTTGGTTTTTTTTGTAATTGAAAGAGAACAGTTCAAACAATAATAAAAGTAAGAAAGAAGAAAGTAGCGGGTCAATTAAAATTCATTCAAACCATTTTTTTCTTTTTTGGTGGATTCATTCAAACCATTTTAAATCCATATTTGCAGTAGTCAGTAAATATATATATATATATATATATATATATATTTAATAAATCCCAAATACATTAAAAGAATTGGACCTTTTAAGTTATGCTATTTAATAAATAAAATCACCTTTCTTTTTTCATAGTAAGAATTTTATTTAAATATTTTAATTAATTGAATTATATCAAATGTATGTAAAAATAAAAATTTTATTCATAAATAAATTTAAACAACGGTCAAATTTGAAAAAAAATTTACCAATGCGACAAATTTAATAGGACAGAGCAAGTATGACAATTTATTAATGATAACAAATTAAAGTTGTCAATGTTGTACTGGTAGACGTGTTGTTTTCGTCTTAGTATTGGTACCACCAATATCGACATGTTTCACTATACTGTTTCGAATTTATCAGTATTTTTAAATATTTTTTCACATAATATATTTATATTCTAATTTTTATTTCTTGATAAATTATATATATATTTAAATATTTGATTAATACTTGGTATACTGGTACTGCACTTTTTTTATTCCACAAGCAGTCTAAAAAAAATTATCATGCATCTTTTTTTATATATTTTATTATATATATATATATTTTTTTTTAATATTTTACCATACTCTTATAAGACACTTGTCAACCCCTTGAGTCTACTTGTAGAGTCTAAAAACTCTATTAGCATTGTACCAAATATTATTCCTTGAATGCTTTATATATATGAAAAAAAAAATCATTATAACAAATTTACAAAATAATTTAATGACATTTAATTATTAACGGGTAAAAAAAGTATATCATATATCATATATATTCTTTCTATATATATTAATATTCTGAATCATTAATTATATATCTACATATTATAACAGTTTCATCCTTCAAATTTTCTTCTTCATAATTAAAGCATAAACTATATTTATATATAAATATATTATATTTCAAAAATTTATACACACGATCAAAATGCACATAGTAAAAAAACTAGTATATATATATATATATATCATTTGTCATTTTATTCTGCAGTTGTTGAGTTATGTTATTTATATTTTAAGAATTTGTAATGAATATTTGGATTTGAATATGTTCAAATTTACTCTAAATGTGCATATTATTATTTTGTAATATTCTTTATAAACATATTAGTCTTAAGAATTTTTTTTAACTTTTTCTAATGTGAAATGTCATGTAAACACACTTATCCACGTGATATGTACGTGTTTACTTTTCATTGCTTTTGTTAGTTACATTTGTTGGAAAATATGAACATCACATATATAATAATAGTAATTACATGTTATTATTTACTATTATAAATTATTAGTCTAAATTAAAAATAATTTAATTTGGTTAAGATTTATTGGGCTTTAGATTTTAAATAAAGTATGGGTCAAATAAGTGTAGATACTCTAGTAACTAATTTCTAATTGATGACGAGCTTATCAAAATTTAGGGTTAATGTACAAAAGTTATATATTACAGTTATGGTCTCCAAATTACACATACGTAATTTTTCTAATATACCATCTTTAGAAAAAAGAGAGAGCCACATTCTCGAAAACTTTCCCCAAAAACTCTTTAACAAATCTCACATAAGAGATATTTAATGCAAATATGATTCTCTAAATCTAATCTATCTGAACATGGTTCCAAAAACCCTTTAAATAGGCTTGGGATGTGGGTCTAATATGATTGAAATAACTCTGTAGGAGTTAGAGTTCTGCAGGGAGAAAAAGTCCCATTGAGAGTAAAAAATGCGACTGTATTTGTGTAGAAATCATCATCGTGATGTCGTCTACCTGTTCATCTATTTTGAGATGATTTGATAAAAAATACAAATTTAAGAATTAGACGAGACGAAAAATTAAAAATAATAATTTTATTTTGTAAAATTGGAGGGTCAAAAACAGAAAAAGAAAAAGAAAGGGAAAGGGAAAGCATTGGTCAACAAAGGTTAAACTAAGAAAATTCATGGATGGTGTGGGAGTGGAATAAAATTACCAAACATTGATTCATGCATGACAGCTTAGAGCGTACACCCCATACCTTTTGCTTATTTTGTTTTCCAATGAAACCAAAAGAGGGTTATGGAAGTTTCTTGAGTCTGTATTTGTATGACTAATTCCTTTGAACAACCACATTATTTCATTACATTTATACTACAAACCAGTATGTAAAATTTGGAGTTCAGCATAAAATGGACCCAACAGAACAAGAAAATTTCAAAACATGTGGGACCTTAGCATCTGTATTATATATAATGACAAGGTTGGGTGGGAGTAAACAACATTCATCTCAATCATGTTTTATCTCCACATACATAGGTTTTTAACTGGCCAATTACACAACCCCGACACTCAACTTTTTCCTTTTTTTTATAATTTATTGTATTTGAAATAAAAAAAATGGGTCACATAATTGGAATGGATATAAAGTTAAGAAAAACGAAAAAAAAGATTGTATTAAATCCAATAAATTGTCTTTTACTTTTTTAAATGCGAACCAATAATTACATGAAAACGTGCAAAGTCCACACCTATTTTTGGTGCTCCCCATGTTTGGTTCTCTTTAACCAAAATTGTATATTTCTTTTTTCCCACAGCTCCAATATTTTTCCCTTCATTGTCTTCACTTCATTTTACTGGCTGGACGGACAATATCAATTGGATTTTTCCCTTGTTCCATTTACTCTTTTATTCTTTTTAATTAGATTTTATAAATAAATAAATAAATACCAATACGTGATAAAAAGCCAAACATCGAAGCTTAAGATATTATAAAAACTAAGGGTTGTATAATATGTTAAATATATAATAATAAGTTGACCTCAAAATAATTGGCACCGATGTGTCAATTTGTTATGACATATGGCGTAATATCATAGTATTTTATTTAAGAAAAAAGAAGGATGTCCTCGTCCATGAATTTGACCTATGGAAATATGTACACATTGAGGTTTTCGTTGGAAAAGTGCACACCCACTTAAAAATGCATATAAAATTTTACATCACCTCCACGAAAATACCTTAAGAGCCCAGTTGAGGAAATGACAAGCCACATCCATAGCCGTAGCCCATAATTCTATAACTTTAAATATTATAAACATCTTCGTATTAAAAGTTTAATTTTTTTTATTTAAAAAATAAAAAATTCTAATATCATGACAAATAATAATTTCTTAAAAAAGAACAAATTATAAT
This sequence comes from Gossypium sturtianum, assembly GCA_025698515.1. Classification (NCBI taxonomy): domain Eukaryota; kingdom Viridiplantae; phylum Streptophyta; class Magnoliopsida; order Malvales; family Malvaceae; genus Gossypium; species Gossypium sturtianum. The sequence goes on from CM046947.1 coordinate 4,065,919, forward strand.
AAATGTCAATCTCCGAGTAAAAACTAGAGGATTTCAGCCGTCTAAATTTTCTCATTCAAATTCTAAGAGTGTGTGTCAGACGAGGGATTGTGAGGAGTGCTTATTTTTTATCAAGATTTTCAAAATTAAAAAATAATATTATTTGTTTGGATAAAAATAATGTAAAGAAATTTAATTAATTCAAACTGAAAGAGATCTTTTTCAAAATATTTATATACTTTTTATCTAATTTCAGTACATGTTTTTAGGTTTTATGTCATTAAAATATTTATATACTTTTACAAATTTAATGATATTTTGTATGATTTATGCTAGTTCCTAATGCTATATGTCCTGGATGTGCCAATGCCATTGAGACATCCTTGCATGATATCGGAGACTGCGGGTTGAGTAATGAGGTCTGGCGAGTGCAAGATGTTGTGTGGCCTACAGATGGAATTGGGGGAGTGACCAATGTACTTTTTTGAGAAATATGACAGGGAGAAATGTAGAGCTATTATAGTGATGATATGGGCTTTGGGGTTCTCTAGAAATAAACTAGTCCATGATGGGGTCAATCAATCACAGCAGGAGATTTACCTAGGTTAATTCGTTTCTTGGCAAACTGAAGTCACCGGAAGGGTGGAAGCCTCCTTGGAGATGCGCAACTCGGTGAAGTCGGTTCCTCCTTAAGTTACCTAAATCCCCAAATCTAGTGCGTTTTCCATTTTGGATCCCTCGATACTAATCGTGGATTGCCGACTATCCATAACGGTGGGATGAGCATTCCAGTGATGAAGATACAAGCGATGAAGACCATAGAAAAGTCATTTCGGCTGTCGTTTTACTTTTGTTACAGAAAGCTTCTTCATAATTGACAGCACTAATCCCTAGTTCCCAAAATTACCAACTTTGCTCTATAGCAATGGAGTGGGGCTGATATTGCTATATCCATTATTGCTCTACAATTGGCATGTTTTATTTTATCACTTGTCCGCTTTACTATAGATATATAATCTTGAAAACAACTACCATCTCTATAGACGTTGGATGCACCTATCCCTACTGTGCCTCAATTTAATTTTTGCTATTTTATCTTTAATTTTTTTAATCTTTTTAAAGTAAGGTAAATATTTAAACATTATTTTTCAAAAAAAAAAATTAAATATAAAACATATAATTTTTTATTACGTTATTATATTTTTACCATTTTAATAGTTTATATATACATACTAGGATAAAATGATAATTTTATATAGTGGAGAAGATTGAGTCTGGACAAGAAATTACCATAATTGTTCCATACCCACTAGTCAAAAGAAAAAAATCCACCTCGCATCCACTTTTCAAATAAAAAATCATCGCGATTCGAGTTTTGTCATTCCTAATTTCATGCAACCTCAATTATTTTTATTTTTTAATCAACTTAATTTTGTTTAATTAAGTTATTTTACTTTTTATTAATTTATATTTTTTAAAAAAAGTTAGGAATAAAAAGAAATAGGTATTTAAAAAAATAGTTAATTTGGCTTATTTAAATTATAAAATATATATTTTATTTTATTGATTAAAAATAAAATGAAATAAATTGTAAAGATTTATATTATTATTTTAATTGAAATATATATTATTAACCATAAAAAATTATACGTTCTTATTAAATAAAACCAAAAATTGTATTTCATTCCTATTAAATGATCCGAATAAGATTATCCCGATCGAATTACATTCTAAACAATTAACAGTTTAGGTTTCGTTTTTGGTTCCTCGTATCGGACTGATCCGCCTTTTAGGTAACATATTTTTTGTCTTTTCTTATTTTCATGTGTAAACTTTGGCACTCACACTTATGCTTTTTTTATCCTTGGTTAATAAAGTAAGGAAAGAAACATGAAAAAATGTTGCTTTTTCCGAAAGATTGGTTTTCTTTACTTGAAATAAGCATTATAAGGATATATTTAGGGTGGATTTGGATGGGCGGTGCGTTTACCTGCGGTTAGTGTAAAAATAGCGGTGGCGGTGAGATTAGATACTGTAACGATACTGTAGCGTGAGACAAAAAGCAAGCTAAACGCATCGCACCGCACTCAATCGCCCATCCAAACCCACCCTTAAAGAAAATAGAAGGATAAATTTTCGTGTTTCTTTCCTTAAGAAGAAAAACAAGTGGGAGTTCCAAAATTTACATAAAAGCAAGTGAAAATAACAATAAAACAGGAAAAAAGAAGAAGATAAATGTATGTTACCTAAAAAACGAATCGATATGATGCGAGGAACGAAAATAAAAACACAAATAGCTATTTATTTGGAACATAAGTTAATAGGATAGTCTTTTTGGATCGTTTAATAGGAATGAAATATAATTTACTATAATAGAGTACCATTTTTTTAAAATAATTTATAATATATATTTCAATTTAATTAACAATATAAATCTTTGTTGTTTATTTATTTTTACTTTTTTTGTTAATGAAATATAATTGTCGAAACCATTTTTAAAATCGGTTTTGAAAACGGGGTCGACTTTTAAAAACAAAAGTGGGAGTTGCCACCAATCCCTTTTTACTTAGGTGTGATTGGATCACCTTGTAAAACGTTTTATTTTAAAACATTTGATTTTGATTCACGAAACAAGAAAACGGGTTCGGGAGTCGGTTACGTATGAGGAAGGATTGGCACCCTCATAACGCCCAAAAATTGGTACCTAATCGATAAAATCATGTCCAAATGTTTAAAATTTAAAAGTATTTAAAAATATGATTTTTTTAAAGAAACTTCGAGCAATTTAAAAAATTGAGACTTTCTTGTTCCGAAAGAATATAAACATCACATCCAACACGTTAGGACATGATATTTAAAAATCTTCGTAATCAAAATCATCTCACGATTTACAAAACTTGTTGAAAGGATATTTAGTTATTCAGCCAAATGGAAAATCGCACCCAACACGTTAGGGCACTATTTCCCGAATTTCTAAATAACAAAACATTGCCTTATTTTAAAAATATAGAAAGCTTGTAAAAAAGTATTTTTATTTTGAACAATAATTCATGTGATAATATCGCATTTATAAACTATCATATACAGAAACAATTATAATACGCTAGCATTTAATAGACAATACAACTAAAATAACTATACTATATTAATCATAAAATAATAAATAAATAAAAGGGCCTTGTATAGACAAATAAAATATATAAAGCAATATATATAAAACAATAAAAAATACTAAATAAATATTATAATAAATATATAATTTAATACCTATAAATAATACATAATAATATATAAAAATTGTGAATAAAGATATTTAAAAATATAATATAAATAATATAAGTGAAAACATGTTATAAAATATAAATCAACTTTAAATTTCAAAAAATAATATATGATATAATATAATACTATGTAATAAAAAAATTAAAAACAATTAATATAATAATTAATATATATAAAAATAAAATAATAAATAATAATCATTTAATATGTAAAAATATATATATTTATACTATTAATATGTTAATATATAAATAATAAAGAAAATAATATAGACAATTTAATATAATAAAATAATTTAATTTATTAAAATAATAAAATAAAAGGATAAAAAAATAAAACAAAGAAATTAAGGGTTAAAATTGCGATTAAAACAGATATAAAGGACTAAATCAAAACACGCGTTAAATAACATGGGCTAATATGGAAATTAAGCTTCTTTTTGAAAACGGTGTCGTTCCAATTTTAGCCTTTAGACTGCCCGAGGATTAAATTGAAACACAGTGTAAATTTTTGAGCTAATTTAAAATAAATAAAAATGTCAGATTGGGTAAGATTAGAACAAATAAATTTAAAAGGGACTGAAATGGAAAATTTCCCTATTTTAATAAAATGCGCGGATCTTTGCCCCGGGTTGGGTCAACACGCGGATCATGTATCTGCTAAACGACGCCATTTCTTCGAGGCTATATAAATCAGTTTTGATAAAAAAAATCATTTAGAATCAGTTTTAAAAAAAAAAATTCAAGCGACCTCAAAAACTCTCTCCTCTCGCCTCTCTTCGGCCGGTCACCGGTCTCGTGGAGTGTTGCACACGCGCGCGCGCGCCTGCGTGGCGGCGCACAGGTAAGATCTTTGCCTCCTTTGTTTGTTTTCTTTTTTATAATATTTATATGTAAAAAAAAAAAAACAAACGTAGATAAAAAAACAAAATAAAATGATACAAATAATCACCTTAAAAAAACTGTATTCTGTCTTAATGTTTTCTTATTTCTCTGTCTTTTTGTGTGTGTATTTCGTCTCCTCTTACAAGTTTGATCTGGGGTTTTTATACCCGAAAAAATGAAAGAAAGAAAAGGAAAGAATGATTTCTTTCCATATTTGCTATGATATGATGCTGCATCTTTCTTTTTCTGTTTTGGTGCTTTTTTCCTTTTTTGCAGGTTGAAGGCGACGATCTTGTGGTGATGACCGGACGAGGCTCGCGCGTTTGATGGGTGGTTAATGGATGCGACGATTGCGGCGCGAAAGTTCCTGCGGCGTGACTTTTGGTCTGGGCGTGAAGAGCGGCGCGACTGTTGGAGTCCAGCTGGGACATTTGCGGCGCCTAGGGTTTCCAGAAACCCTAGGCTTCTGCTGAGGCTGGTTAATGTTGGGCCAAATGGGCTGTGTATTTGTTTCGGGCTTGGGTAGTTGGGTTTAGTTTAGGTCTGGGTCATCTGTTTGGAGTATTGGGTAGGACTTGGGCTTAAAATTTTTTATCATCTGGGCCATTAAAATTTGGGCTCTGTAAAAAAAAAAACTTTGGACATTTTTATTATTTTGGTTTGCTTTAAGCCCGGGCAAAAATGGGCATTTACAGCTGCCCCTCTTTGCTCATTGCCGTGTAACGAGAATAGAGCAAAGACTATAAAAGGACCAATTTTGCCCGGTCTTGGTGGAACCTTGGCTTATTGGTCCTCGTCTTCTCCAAATGACTTCCAATCCGAACTGCAACTTCAACAGCATTGGATCTTCATCTTGATTTCAGTGAGTTTGATAGCTTCAACTTCATGAAGGCAGTATCCACTATCTTTTGATCTACTCCACTGCAAACTTAGGGAGACCAGATCTGATATTTTCAATCTGATCCCTACAAACTCAAGGATCACCAGGCTGATGTCTTCAATCTGCTTCCTGTAAAGCTCAGGAATGCCAGATTTGCTGTCTTCAATCTGCTTCCTGCAAAGCTCAGGAATGCCAGATTGGTTATCTTCAATCTGCTTCCTGCAAACTCAGGAATGTCAGATTGGTTATCTTCAATCTGCTTCCTACAAAGCTCAGGAATGCTAGATTTGCTGTCTTCAATCTGCTTCCTGCAAAGCTCAGGAATGCCGATTTCTTTGTCTTCAATCTGCTTTCGCAAAGCTCGGGAATGCCAGATTCTTTGTTTTCAACTCGCTTCGCAAAGCTCAGGAATGCCAGATTGGTTATCTTCAATCTGCTTCCTGCAAAGCTCAGGAATGCCAAATTGGTTATCTTCAATCTGCTTCCTGCAAAGCTAAAGAAAAAAAGATTTGCTGTCTTCAATCTGCTTCTTGCAAAGCTCAGGAATGCCAAATTTGTTGTCTTCAATCTGTTTCCTGCAAAGCTAATGAATGCCAGATTGGCTATCTTCAATCTGCTTCCTGCAAAGCTCAGGAATGCCAGATTTACTGTCTTCAATCTGCTTCCTGCAAAGCTCAGGAATGCCAGATTGGTTATCTTTAATCTGCTTCCTGCAAAGCTCAGGAACGCCAGATTTGCTGTCTTCAATCTGCTTCCTGCAAAGCTCAGGAACGCCAGATCTGCTATCTTCAATCTGCTTTCTGCAAAGCTCAAGAACGCCAGATTTGCTGTCTTCCATCTGCTACATTGTCCTTTAGAGGACATAACCTGTAGAATGGGTATATGATTGTGTCTAGTAATTAGGATGCCTTGATTGAAATGCCTCAAATGCCCCTAATTAGACATGCTATGAATGTAAAAATGATATGAGCATGATTCCCGCTCAAGGTGTTATCACTCATTTATACGTCAAGGTTTCATCTTCATTACCCTTGAAGTATCATTTTTTGCTTAATTATTTTGCCCTGTGGTAATTCTGAGTTCACTCCACTCGAACCTTGGGACATGAAGTTTGTGCCTCCTACTGTAATAACATTTGACTTCTTCCATCCGATCTATTACCACTCAGAGGTACAGAACTTGTATCGTTTTTTTTTTACCATTCCCTAGGTGTATAAATCTGAAATTTACATGAATGCAGGGTCTCCCGACAATGAACCCTTTTTACACTTGGCTTGACGTTATTCGTCATCTGCCGATGTGGTATCACCAACAAAATTGTCTCATCCAATTAAGAATCTGAAGAGATAATTATTTTTCAATATTTCCAGCCCTTAGGCCTGGTGAGTTCTGAACAATAGTCTTGTTTCAGATTCTTCATATTATTTAGAAGCTTCTAGAGTAATATGCGAAACTCCTTTTATGAAAGTATTAGTCCAATAATCATTATTTCAATATAAAATGCTTGAAAAAAATTACAGCAATGGACAAGAAAGAAACTAATCAGGAGCGTTGCTCAAAACAAATAAGTTAATCAAAGATAACCAAGGCAATAAATGAAAATTGATTGGTGTATCTTTAAAAAGAATTAAGTAAGCAAAAATAGCAAAGGCTATAAAAGATCCTTGATTGGTGTGTTTCTTTGAAAGGAATAAAGTAATCAAAGATATAAATTTAAAAGGGGTAAGATGGAAAACTAGGTGCCCCAGATATCGCAGCCTGAGCTTCTTTGTTCCAACTTCTTGAGGACCATTTTAAGCTCAATATGTGTTTAGGGGATCCAGAGTACTTTGTCGATGCCCCAAGACGTAACATACTTCCTCATTGCTAATTTGGACGTAGTAAGACTACTGTATGCCCCACTTTTCAAAATTTGAGCCGCCCTTTTCGGGTTTTCAACTCAAAGCCCATTTGGTCTCAAAGCGCCCTTTGCGGGTTTTCGCCTTGGCCTTTTTTTTTTTTTTTTTACTCAAGGCACCCTTTGCGGGTTTTCACCTTGACCCCTTTCCCTTTCAGGTAAAATCCTTCTTGACTAAACCTGAATTCACCGGATTGGGCAAGTCTTCGCTATCCATCTCGGTCAATATGAATGCTCCTCTAGAATAGGCCCTTCATAAGTCCTTCCAAGTTTGGCATATGCTTTCCTCTAAAATCGTTTTGTAGAAAAAAAATATGTTTCAACATCAGGTTCCCCTTGTGGAATTCTCTAGGATAAACCTCCTTATCGTAAGCTCGCATCATCTGACCGCGATGGATAGCTTTTAACCTTTTCTTCGATTAGGTTCAATTGGCAAAAACACTTCAATTCCATAATGAGTAAGATGTTGCCCCAGTGAAGATTCTGGTTAACGTTCGATAATCATAGAGAGTAGTGATAGCTTCTTATGCCAATCTTTACAAGTCTTAGACACCTCTTTTTCCTTTTTTCCTTTTTTTTTGGCAACTTTTGTTGCACTGTGATATGCTGCCTAATCTTTGGACAAACTGTAGATTTTGACTTTAAACGCGATCCTTTATGGCATTTGATCTCTTTTCTTTTTTTATCTTTTTTTTGATGAATTTGATGACTTCGACCTTGTAACATTGGCATATTGTAACACCCCCTACCCATATTCGTCGCCAGAATAGGGTATGAGGCATTACCTAAGTTTAACGAGTTAATATATATATATTTTTTATTATGAATTCAATATAATCCCTTTATAAATATCCAATCTTCCCTGAAATTTTAAAACCAACCAATCCAATCCAATTCAATCCAATTTGATACCAAATCATACTTCTATTATAATTATATTATTTAGCATATTCATCACTCTTTACTTTAATACATATTCATTAAACAAGTTTTAGTATTTATATAATCATCAAACCATATACATGCCATATAAATCAAAAAGGAAATTTATAAAAGCTAAGGAGATAATCTTGATAGTGTGATCCTCAAGTGTTGATCCGATCCTCCGTATATTTTTACGTCAATCTACATGAGACATTAAATACACTCAAGTAAGTTTATAGAAACTTAGTAAGTTCATAGGCATAAAATATAAATCTTACCAAACATTCATATACATATTCATTATACACAATTACTAAGTTCACCTGTCAACCACAATTTGGTGAGTCCTCTTGTATAAACTCACTACCATTTATCCATTGACTTTAACTCTTTTGGGCCCTTTTTGTCACTTACCATTCTTAATCAAATTAGGGAACGGTTACGAAAAATTGAGTACTTCACTTCCACTTTGCCATAGTATAACTATGTTCTTGCGTATGATCACTTATCACTTTCCGAAGCCATAGCCCTGCTACGGTCTTACACGGATCACATTTGTCACTTGTCACTTATCACTGATAAGATAAGTGTAGCTAAAGCTACCACTTATCACTTGTCACTTGTCACTAATCAGATAAGTGTAGCTAAAGCTACCACTTATCACTTGTCACTGATCAGAAGTACTCAAATCCGATGTTCCACTCAATTTGATCATTTATTCGGTTTCCGCATTGTTGTTTTATTCTCAATTCATCAACAAATATATCTCATCATACATTATATAATTCATGAAATTAGCATTTAATCATTAAATTTTAGCCATGTGAACTTACCTGAGTCGATTTGCAGAATTTGAGAAAATTCAGGGGCTAATCAGCTACTTTTTCTTTTCCTCGACTTGCTTCGGGTTCTCGATCTATCATTGTAAAATCATTCACTTATCAGTATTGATTTCAAATTTACTCTATTTCACATCCTTAATGATTACAACCCACATATAAGTAACATTATCTATAATTTCACTATTTACTTATATAGATATTCAAGCTGTCCATCCGTGTCACAGTCACTAAATTATTTTTATATTGAGCAACAGAAATTCAATTTAAGATCCGATAATTTTCCCTGAAACTAGACTCACATATCTTCTAACCATAAAATTTTCAGAATTTTTTGTTTAGCCAATAAGTACAGTTTATTCTTTAAAGTCACTCCTGTTCTGCTGTCTGACAGTTTCGACCCTTCTTCACTAAAAATTAATTATCTCCTTGTACAGGATTCGAATGATGTTACCGTTTGTTTATATTGAAAATAGACTCATTCAGAATTTTAAGAATATAAATTTAAGACCCTAATTATTTTTATAAAATTTTTGATGATTTTTCAAAGTCAGAACAGGGGAACCCGAAATCATTCTGACCTTGTCTCATAAAACCTATTATATCTCATGATTTACAGTTTCATTGCTTAAACCGTTTCTTCTATAAGAAACTAGACTCAATAAGCTTTAATTTAATATTTTATTCATCCTATAATTCGATTTCTAAATTTTTTGGTGATTTTTCAAAGTTAGACTACTGCTGCTGTCCAAAACTGTTTTAGTGCAAAGTGTTGATTTCCATTTTGCCCCAAATTTCCCAGTTCATACAATTCAGTCCTTGATCAATTAACCCCTCAATTAAGCTAATTTTTCTAATTTAATACTTTACCTAATCATTATAAGTTATTTAAAATCTATTGGAATTCAGAATTTCCACATAAAAACCCTAACTTCAAATTCTTTTAAAATTAGGTCCCAAACATTCACTTTCTATTCAACTCTTTCAATAAAATCAGCATATAAACAATTTAATGTTCTAATTCCATGCTAAATCATCATATACTTCCAGCACATATACATAGCAACTTCCAACTTCATTCATAAAACCTAAAACTAATGAATTCAACAAGTGGACCTAGTTGTAAAGGTCACAAAAACACGAAAATTTCAAGAAATAATCAAGAATTGAACTTACTTGCAGTAAAAATATGAAAATCCAGCTTAGGAAACCCTTCTATGGTGTTTTTCTGATGAGAATGCAGAAAAATAAAGAGAAATCTAGATAATTCCAAATTCTAGCTTTATTAAGTAAATTTTGCAATATTCCAATTTTTTGCCCTTAATTCTCCTTATTTTCTTTCTGATTTCATGCCCTTGCCGTCCAGCCCAAATAGACCTTGGGTCTATTTTCCTTTAAGCCCTCTTTCTTTTATCATTTAAGCTATTTAATCATTTCTCATAACTTTGCATTTGTTACAACTTAGTCCTTTTGTTCAATTAACTATCGGAACTTTAAAATTTCTTGTGAAACTTTAATACTAACTTATTAACACTCCATAAATATTTATAGAATATTTATGGCTAGATTAAAAATCTCGAGGTCTCGATACCTCGTTTTCGATTCTAATTATTTTTTTCTGGTACACTATTTACTATTTCAATTTTTTTTCCTAACTTCACATTTAACTTATACTCACTAAATTAATAATATTTTCTACTCACTTGTCGGATTTAGTGACCTCGAATCACTGTTCCGACACCACTAAAAATTCAGGCTATTACACATATGAAGCTACTTCCACTCTCTTAGTGAAGTAAACGATAACTATGCCGATGAGTCAATATTGACTAAAAGCTTTTGACGAGATTGGCCCCCATCACATCCATGCCCCACATATGGAAAATTTGTGAAGAACTGGAGTAGGCATATGAATTTTGTCTTCTTTAATTTCGTATTTGCGGTATGACTAATGCAATCAACAGTGCCCGATCCTCTTTGTTTAGCCTGCTTCTTATTAGCCAAGGCATGTCCTGATATAATTGTGTGAAAACATTTTTGAATTCTTGAAAACAACTCAATGATGTCTTGCCTTATTTTGGTGGTGAGCTAGGCTTCGATCTTTACCCCTTTCTAGGCTCGCAATACCAATGACCCTTTGTAGAGTAAGGTCTGCTTTTCATCTTGTTAAACCATTTTTAACAAGTTAGAAGATATGTCACAATCTCTGTCATCTTCAAAGTCCTGAGATCTCCTAGACCCATATCTCGTTCAAAAAGGGAGTCAGTAACAACGTTGCTCATGTCGTTGATATCTGGGTACCTAGGTACGAAGGCGAACAAATCCAAAGAATAAACGATTCTAATGATGATTATTTGGATAGTATGGTCAGAAATAAAGAATGAAAGAATATTGGTAAAAAAAATGTGCATTATGAAATGTAAAGAATAAAAGAATATGTATTCAAAAAGATGCATTTTATTGAAATAAAATTTTGAACATAAGCCTATTTCACAAAAGAGTTCTTGTTGCCTCTAGGCCCAAGACAACAAGCATGTTTTGAACATTACTCTAGATTAGCCCTAAAAGTACAGAGATTTCTTCCACAGTCTTATTATTCAAAACACTCCCAATTACACAAGGGTTTGGAAACCTCGTTTTCTGATTCCCTCTTTGATTTCTTCAAGGAGTAGCAACTTTCTTATCTCCTCCCTCAATCACTGCATTCACTACCTTGTTAAAGTGATCAGGTTTTGATGGATCGTCGAACTTCACAACTCCCATTTTAATAAACCTTTCGACCAACTTTTTAAACGTATTGCAGTTTTCAATTGAGTGACCCTTTATTCCCGCGTGGTACTCACATTGGGCATTCTCGTTATACCATTTTGGGAACGGAGGTTGCGACGGTTTCGAATAAAATGGGGACACCACGTGTGCGTCAAACAAACTTTGATATAGCTCCTTATACGTCATGGAGATTGGCGTAAATTGGAGCCTTTCAGAGTTTTACCTTGGGGAAACCTGATTGCTGGTAACTACCATTCTTGGCTGATTTACTGTAATCGGCTCTGAATGACTTTTGATATACCTACCGGTATTATTCATTTTCTTTTCCTTCTTCTTCAGGGCTTTTGAGGTCCCTTCTCCTCTTTCCTTCGTTTCTACCAGAGTAACCGGTTTGGCTTGATCATTGCTTGGGTTAACACCCATTGGAGAGTAAACGATGTCTTCCTCATCATCCACACTATTGTCCACTAAACCACTCCTTTTTCCAAGTCCTCCGGCTAGTAACTGGGTTAACTGGCCTATCATATTCATTTGGAATTCCCGCATTTATTGTTGAATCTCGGTCTATTGCCTCTGTATCTGTATTTGCATTTGCTCTATCCTCACCAACCTTTGTTCCATGTTTTTCAGGTTAACTGAACATTTTACCTAATTAGGGTTCTTTTATAAAAGTCTAATGCAAATAATGTAATGTAATGCGAATGAATGCAAAGAAGTATCGATTCTAATCAACTTCATTTTAGAAAACTTTATTAGAAAACAAATTCCTTTACATAAAACGGACTACTATATGCTTTCGCCCTAAATCCTAAAGTTTTGATTTTCCAAAGCAATGGAGCTAGCTCTCAACTACGATCAGCTGTAGCTTATACTTCATGCTCAACGCATCAACCTGTGATCTGAAAATCTGTAGATGATCAGCTATCCCACGAATCTGAACTATTGCTTCACCCATGAGGTAATCCCGACCTCTAACTTGGTCAAGGGAATAGTGAAGCTCTTTCTTCCAACGCCATTCTCTTGCTTCAAGAAGCTCGATCTGAAGTTTATAACTGTGCCATGTTGTTTTTAACTCTTCAATTTTACCCTTCATTTCCTCGATCTTGTTCAGGCTTGACTTTAACTCAATCACGAAATTATTGCTTCGATGGTGATGAAGAGATCGTCCAAGCTTAGCCTTTGATCTTTAGAAGAAGATTTGATCATTCACCCTGACTAGTGTCATACACTGAGTCACAATTCCATACTCAGAAAGATTCTTCCGCTTCCATGGCCCATAAAGATCAAAATTTTTCGTATCAGGGTGCAAAGAAAGAACATTTTTTCCAAGAAGTTTAGATTGTATCTGTTCAAACATTTTTTCAACTCTAACCGCAGGTGGAAAGCGTCTATTCTGGTTTATCTCATTGAATATATCAAATGGGGGATCGATACAAATTCTTTTCATTTCTTCACAACGAATCAAAACCCTTGCAATGTTGTTTGAATCACAACGAGGAGCTGAGAAGTTCACAATAGTCCATCCTTCAATCTTAGATGGCTCCACCAATTTCTTGTTGTCAAAATTCCAACACCCATTCCTTGGAAAGAAATCTTCACTATTGCTTACTCTTAACCTTGGTGCTAACAGAATACGTTCGTCTACTTAGGTGACCATCTTCATATGAAAGAGAAACGCTGTAATGGTAGAAGTGTCCATTTGTACTTCCCACGCTCACTGTGAAGTGATTGGTGAATACAGTTACCTTCTACCCTTTAGTTCAAACACCATGCCTTGCCATAAGGTATCGTACAATCTTCTTCATATCCAATTCTGCTTTGATCGGAACAACATCAGAAGACACAGGTGGCGGAAGCGGCGGGGATTCCAGCACTGCCCTATTTCCCTCTTGCTCAAGCAAATCCATACCCTCTAATTGCCTATGTTCTAGCTATATACGAACGACTGCATTGTCTTCCACTTTATCAAGGAACCCGTTCTCCATAACCAGCTTTCTAACTTAGAAACTGACCGTCAAGTTAGTACCATGGAATATAAAGCAATTAAAATAAATCAACACTTATCTGGGTAACCACTAAGGTTTGATATAGTTATACCTAAGGTGATCTCCTAGAGTTCACTATATGCGGTTTAGTTCTAAAGCTGAGGTACCCGAACCAGCAGATTCCTCAATCCTCACCCATTATAGGCTCATACGGACTGAGTTCGGTTCAGGGGAATACATTTCCCTATGACCATGCGGAAGTGAAGACTTCACGAAGACATAGGTACAGATGTATCCCGAAAGCAATCCACTAGCCCATGCGGAGGTGAAAACCTCACGAAGGCATAGTTTCTCGCTCCCACTTAAGGGTGTGACCACGACGGTCATGCAGTGCAATGCAAAGAAATATATTCAGAACCACATGCAATAAAAAAAAGATCATAATTTTTAAATCAGATTTTTAAATTCAGACATGAGGACATGAAACTATCGATTTTACGGCTTGACTCTCTTATTAGTCCCCAGCGGAGTCGCCAAGCTGTCGAAACCATTTTTAAAATCGGTTTTGAAAACGGGGCCGACTTTTAAAAACAAAAGTGGGAGTCGCCACCAATCCCTTTTTTACTTAGGTGTGATTGGATCACCTTGTAAAACGTTTTATTTTAAAACATTTAATTTTGGTCCACGAAACAAGAAAACGGGTTCGGGAGTCGGTTACGTATGAGGAAGGATTAGCACCCTCATAACGCCCAAAAATTGGTACCTAATCGATAAAATCATGTCTAAATGTTTAAAATTTAAAAGTATTTAAAAATATGATTTCTTTAAAGAAACTTCTAGCAATTTAAAAAATTGAGACTTTCTTGTTCCGAAAGAATATAAACATCACATCCAACATGTTGGACATGATATTTAAAAATCTTCGTAATCAAAATCATCTCACGATTTACAAAACTTGTTGAAAGGATATTTAGTTATTCAGCCAAACGGAAAATCGCACCCAACACGTTAGGGCACTATTTCCCGAATTTCTAAATAACAAAACATTGCCTTATTTTAAAAATATAGAAAGCTTGTAAAAAAGTATTTTTATTTTGAACAATAATTCATGTGATAATATCGCATTTATAAACTATCATATACAAAAAAAATTATAATACGCTAGCATTTAATAGACAATACAACTAAAATAACTACACTATATTAATCATATAATAAATAAATAAAAGGGCCTTGTATAGACAAATAAAATATATAAAGCAATATATATAAAACAATAAAAAATACTAAATAAATATTATAATAAATATATAATTTAATACCTATAAATAATACATAATAATATATATAATAATTTTGAATAAAGATATTTAAAAAATATAATATAAATAATATAAGTGAAAACATGTTATAAAATATAAATAAACTTTAAATTTCAAAAAATAATATATGATATAATATAATACTATGTAATAAAAAAATTAAAAACAAATAATATAATAATCAATATATATAAAAATAATAAAAATAAATAATAATCATTTAATATGTAAAAATATATATATTTATACTATTAATATGTTAATATATAAATAATAAAGAAAATAATATAGACAATTTAATTTATTAAAATAATAAAATAAAAGGATAAAAAAATAAAACAAAGAAAACAAGGGTTAAAATTGCAATTAAAACAGATATAAAGGATTAAATCAAAACACGCGTTAAATAACAGGGGCTAATATGGAAATTAAGCTTCTTTTTGAAAACGGTGTCGTTCTGATTTTAGCCTTTAGACTGCCCGAGGATTAAATTGAAACACAGTGTAAATTTTTGAGCTAATTTAAAATAAATAAAAATGTCAGATTGGGTAAGATTAGAACAAATAAATTTAAAAGGGACTGAAATGAAAAAATTCCCTATTTTAATAAAACGCGCGGATCTTTGCCGGGTCGGGTCAACACGCGATCTCAGATTCGCTAAACGCGCCGTTTCTTCGAGGCTATATAAATCAGTTTTGATAAAAAAAATCATTTAGAATCAGTTTTAAAAAAAATAAAATTCAAAAGCCTCTCGAAACTCTCTCGCCCTCGTCCGCCGGTCACGGTCTCGTGGGTACACGCCACACGCGCGCCTCGCGTGGGCGCATGTGTAAGATCTTTGCCTCCTTTGTTTGTTTTCTTTTTATAATATTTATATGTAAAAAAAAACAAACGTAGATAAAAACAAAATAAAATGATACAAATAATCACCTTAAAAAATCGTATTCTCGTCTTAATGTTTTCTTATTTCTCTGCTTTTTTTGTGTGTGTATTTCGTCTCCTCTTACAAGTTTGATCACAGGGGGTTTTATACCCAAAAATGAAAGAAAGAAAAGGAAAGAATGATTTCTTTCCATATTTGCTATGATATGATGTCGCCTCTTTCTTTTTCTCGTTTTGGTGCTTTTTTCCTTTTTTGCAGGTTGAAGGCGACGATCTTGTGGTGATGACCGGACGAGGCTCGCGCGTTTGATGGGTGGTCGATGGATGCGACGACATGCGCGCGTAAAGTTCTCGCGCATGACCGTTGGTCTGGGCGTGAAGAGCGGCGCGACTGTTGGAGTCCAGCTGGGACATTTGCGGCGCCTAGGGTTTAGCTTCTGCCGAGGCTAGTTAATGTTGGGCCAAATGGGCTGTGTATTTGTTTCGGGCTTGGGTAGTTGGGTTTAGTCTGGGTCTGGGTCATCTGTTTGGAGTATTGGGTAGGACTTGGGCTTAAAATTTTTTATCATCTGGGCCATTAAAATTTGGGCTCTGTAAAAAAAACTTTGGACATTTTTATTATTTTGGTTTGCTTTAAGCCCGGGCAAAAATAGGCATTTACAATAATATTTAAATATACAATCTGATTAACTAAATATTTAAAAAATAAATGCCTATTTCTTTTTATTTTATGTTTTATTTTTAATTGTTATTTAAAGTAAAATAACTTAACTAAATAAAATAAAAATATTTGAAAAAAATAAAAATAATTGAGGTTGGGTGGAAAAGGAAGCAAAGTCGGTAATTTTTTAAAACAAAAGGATTAATAGTGTGAACTATGAGAATAAATTACCAAAAAATCCAATTTTTTAAAAAATTATGAAAATAGGTCAATTTTTTAAAAATATATAGAAATGAGCTAATTTTAGTAAAACACTTCCAATTAAAAACATTTTTTTGCCACATCAGCACTAAAAAGTGGTAGCACCAATTTTTTTTAAATTTTTTTGGTGTCACTTATTAATGTAGAAATAAAACTTACAAAACAGACCTTTATATAGGCTCAAAATATCATTTCGTTTATTTTCTTAAGCAATATGAAATATGAGATATGTATATATATAGACTTATTAATAGGTTTGCAGCTTGTTTCTAGACAACGTGATATTGATCCCTCTTTTAACTAATAACAACATAAGATTAAAGGCTACAAATTTATATTATCTAAGAACAAGCTAAATTACTTAAGAAAATAAGGGAAATGAGACTTTGAATCTATATAAAGGCCTTTTTTGTAAGTTTTATTTCCACATTGCCATTTTTAGTACTCTAATTTTGAGTCAATATGTTGAAAACACGTCCAATTAAAAGCGTTTTTCTAAGTTTCCCTTGAGCTAGAAGTATTTCACCAAAATCGATCTATTCCTGTAAATTTTTAAAAATTCGACTTATTTTTGTAATTTAAAAAAAAGGTTTTTTGGTAATTTAGTCAAACTATGAAGTTTTTTTGTAAAAAAAATTAAAATGGAAAAAAAAAATTATTTAGACCTTTTTAAAATTTTAAATTAGTAAAAATAAAATCGTACTTTGATCTTAAAAAATATAAAAATTTGATTTAAATTTTTAAAAACTATAAAAATATAAATTATTAAAATAATAAAATTATTTTTTTACTATCGTAAAATTTAAAATTTAATATCGGTCCTAAAAAAAAATTATGCCTTCCCCTGATGGAGCAATCCAAAATCGAAAACGCATCAATTTTGGTGATTTAGGTAACTTATTTATAATGGATAGCAAAGCAAAGGCAAGTATGTTTCAAGAGAATGAAAAAAAGTAGCTTGCTGCGTAGCTAAAGAGATTTACCTATTAATGAACGGAGACTTGTGGAGGAGGATGGCCAGTGGATAGAATCATGGGATTAGCGCGGGTTTTTGACCCATGTTCTGAAATAGTAGTATTTTGAAGAAAAGGAGCACATGGTTAAAGATCTACATGTAATCGGTTGCTTACTGAGATTCACCTGCTTCATCGTTGATGGAAAGGAAGAATGGTTGTAGATTATTCTTTCCATTTTTATTGGGTCGGTTTGTCTGCTATATTTGTTTTCATGTTTTCAGAGACTATTTCGAGTATTTTACTTTTTGGTTTTGGATGTTCCGTTATGGGCTTGGATTCGTTATTCTGTTTATATTTTCTCTTGGACTTAACCAGGTTTAAGTTCATTAATTAATTTTACAGCATGTGCTTTTTTATATAATTAATGATAGGAAAAAGACGTAATTAATGATTATCACACCAAACTCGTGATGTTATCCAAGTTTACTCACTCACTCACTTCCTCTTCTGTTGTTCCGTAACCAAATAAATATCTATTATCATCAACTTTTCACTCACTCCCTATTTTTGTTCCTTACCTACGGGAGATGATTTTTAATTATTAAAAAAATACATATTTTTAGCATTTTTGCTACTTATTGAATAAATAATAAAAATTTACTTATGAAAAAGCAAAATTGAAAAAAAATCATTATAAACCAGAAAAATAGGGAAAAAACAAATAAATAAAGTAGCATGCTAGGCTAGGCAGGGAGTAATTATAAATTATTAATTTAATTTGGAATTAAAAAGAACGATGCGTAGGTTTAGGAGAAGGCTCATAGGAGGTGCAAGTTAGTAAATGAGTAACGTAAGAGCTAGGCATAGATGCTGGTGAGTTGTAAACTTGGTACATTTCGCGTCTTCCCTCGTGGTTTCTTTCTACTTCTCAGAAGGTTTAAGAAACACATTTAGCATTGCAATTTTGCAAAGCGAAGCGAAAGCATTCAAGCTTTTCTGAATCGTCAAACAAACAAACAAGCACAGCAGTTCAAGAAATCAGAACCGTAGACAATAGAGAGAATAAGGAGCGAGATTCGAGTCTCTTTCTCTCTCGATCGACTTCATCGTTGGGTTGGCGGTGCGTGCCTCTATTTCTTTTTTTTTTTGTTTGGTATTCAGAGGAAAAAAAAAGGAACGAATGGCGGATTGGTACTTGTGGGCATGGATCTTGTGCTCCACGATGACGCTTGTTGTTCTCCGTGGTTCCGTTTTGAAGAGACGGAAGGGGAACGGAATCTCCGCGACGAGGGGTGAGTCCGTGAAGAGAGTCCTTGTGGGTAACGGAGAATGCAGATCCGCTGACGGCAGCGACGCTGATGTCATTATTGTTGGAGCTGGCGTTGCTGGCTCCGCCCTCGCTCACACTCTCGGCAAGGTGCTTTTTCGTTTTTTCAGTTTTCCATTTCCCTCTACTTACTTCGCATTTCTCAGTAACCAATTAGGAACTAGTAAAAGTTTTTCATTTCATCATTTTCTTTTTCGTTTTTTTTTTCCCGAGGAGTTTAAGTGATACTGTTACCTATTCAGTTGGTGCCACACCTGCACCTTCTCTGAGTTTCCCCAACAGCTTTTTCTGCGTTCACTTCTATCTTATTTTCATGCGATTTGTACAATAACTTTAAAATCCTTTTTACTTTCTCGTCTCTATTTTTGAATATGTTACAACTTTTAAATACGCATTATTAACAAAAAACCGATCTTGTGCCTGTCCGCCATGGATTCTGGGAGTGATTTATGAGCTTTGGAATTATAAATCAGTATTTATCATCTCTAAGGCTGTACTTATTGGTTCATATCTCTGATATTTTCCTTTTGGAAGAGTAGGCGTACTTAACCGGTTATCATTTAGCAATCATAATTAGGGGACTTCAATAAAATGACATCTGCTGCCATTAGCAATTTCTATGTAACTCAATTTCTACTTAGTCCCTTTCAATTTAATATAATCTTGGTTTGGAGTTATAACGGAATATTCCTTAGGACAAGTTGCTTTAATAAAAAATATTACGTTTCTTCGGTTTTACAAGTTTCTTGTCCCCTCTTCTCCTTACTTATTGTCATCTGTGATCCCATTGCTGCTAATTTAGCCACCAAACACTCGATTCTAATAACAAATTAGGCGTTCAGCTAAACTAATACCTGCGCATATTTATCTATTTGACCTCCAAATTAGCCACCAATCACATATGTATAGCAGCACCCCATACTTGCCTTTGTTTATAAATTTTTAATTGATAAAGGTACATTAAGCATCCATATCTTGTTCCGTTCTCAGGGTTTTGACTTGCTTATATAAATTTTAATGGTTTACTTATGAGCGAATTCAGCATAATCTCAGATAATAGCATTTTCGTTTTAATAAAGTATTTGTGATTACTATTATGAAAGTTATTTCAACTAAACTGATTACGTGGTGTAAATTACAGGATGGACGTCGAGTGCATGTCATTGAAAGAGACTTGACAGAGCCTGACCGTATTGTTGGGGAATTGCTACAACCTGGCGGCTATCTCAAGCTAATTGAATTAGGACTTGAAGGTACTTGAATATTAAATTGCTTGGCTATGTGTAGACGTTCATGGTGTTAGAAGTTGTGTTGGATTATGAATTTGTTGATGTCTAAACATCAACTGTCCTTGGTTACTTTCACTCATAATGGAATAGAGTTCTTTTGTACTTCCTGACTGCAGATTGTGTAGAGGAAATTGATGCTCAGAAGGTATTTGGTTATGCTCTTTTCAAGGATGGGAAACATACCCGACTTTCTTACCCCTTAGAAAATTTCCACTCAGATGTATCTGGTAGGAGCTTTCACAATGGACGCTTCATACAAAGGATGCGGGAGAAAGCAGCTTCTCTTTCCAAGTATGTCTTTACCTTCTTTAGATATTAGTCAATTGTTTATTTGTTATGTTCCTCATATTCATTGCTCAAACTTTTTACTATTTAAAACTTTGATGCTTCGATGTGAATCTTTGAACTGCCTAATATAGTGTTATTGTAACAAATAGTGATTTAATATCAAGATACTTGTACCTTTTCCCCCTCTTTCACCAGTGTACGTTTAGAGCAAGGGACGGTTACTTCTTTACTTGAAGAAAAAGGGACAATCAGAGGAGTGCAGTACAAAACTAAAGATGGTCGAGAATTGACAGGCTTTGCACCTCTGACCATTGTTTGTGATGGTTGTTTTTCAAACTTGCGTCGCTCCCTTTGCAACCCTAAGGTGAGTTATCTGATAAAGAAATCAAATTCCCCATATTTTCATCGTTTTGTTCCTTTTTTTTTATCATTTAGAGTAAACTAGAAATTAGAGAAATTTAGTAGGCCTAATTTTTAATCTGCAGGTAGATGTACCCTCTTGTTTTGTTGGATTGGTCCTCGAAAATAGCCATCTTCCATACTCAAATCATGGGCATGTTATACTAGCAGATCCATCCCCCATTTTGTTCTATCCCATTAGCAGCACCGAGGTTCGCTGTCTGGTTGATATACCTGGTCAGAAGGTTCCTTCTATTGCAAACGGGGAGATGACAAACTATCTGAAGACCATTGTGGCTCATCAGGTGTTTAACTGCTCTTATTGCTGCACATTCGAACACATGGCATTGTTTATTTTTGTAGAAGTTGTTCTTTGCTCATTACATCTGAATTTATATTTATTAGTCTCTTGGATTGACAATGTGCTGCATATGTGATAGGTTCCCCCAGAAATCAATGATTCATTTGTAGCAGCCGTTGATAAGGGAAATATTAGAACAATGCCAAACAGGAGCATGCCGGCTTCTCCTTATCCAACTCCTGGAGCCCTATTAATGGGAGATGCATTCAACATGCGCCATCCATTAACTGGTGGAGGAATGACTGTGGCTTTATCTGACATTGTTGTCCTCCGTGATCTGCTAAGGCCTCTGCGTGACCTCAATGATGCACCTAACCTTTGCAAATATCTTGAATCGTTTTACACCTTGCGCAAGGTAAACTGTATTAATAAGCTGATTTTATTTATTTATGGATATTGATGTGCCAAGATTCCCCTCTCAAATCAGATTGTACCAATGTTGAAGTCAAAAATTAACTGAACTTTCTTTGTGGGTATAGTGTAATACTATAATTTCATATTACTGCAGTGAAGTCATGGTAATGTTATGTTTTTGCAGCCTGTGGCATCCACCATCAATACCTTGGCTGGCGCCCTGTACAAGGTGTTCAGTGCTTCACCTGATCAAGCAAGGAAGGAAATGCGTCAAGCTTGCTTCGATTATCTAAGCCTTGGTGGTGTATTCTCAACAGGACCAATCTCCTTGCTCTCTGGTTTGAATCCTCGCCCTTTGAGTTTGGTGATGCATTTCTTTGCGGTGGCAATATATGGTATTGGTCGTTTACTGGTTCCATTCCCTTCACCCAAAAGAATCTGGATTGGAGCTAGATTGATCACGGTGCAGATCCTGATCCCTGACAGTATTATTATTATTTTTAAAATTTGTCTTTTGGCAATGTATTATAAGATGAGTTATAAAATATGGGTGTAATGATGTTGCAGGGGGCATCAGGAATCATCTTCCCTATTATCAAGTCAGAAGGAGTTAGGCAAATGTTTTTCCCAGCGACTGTTCCTGCATATTACAGAGCTCCCCCTTTTAAGTGAGAAACCCATACTTCCTAATCTCATTAGTGTTCCCCCTTTTCCAGAGTGTCGGAAAGGTAATTGCTCAACTAACAACCTCTTTCTTTAAGCTGTGTAGGACCTATAATTTGCCCGGGGCCCATTTCCCAAATAAAACCCAATTACAAAACTCGCATGGCCCATTTTATCATTACCCAAGCCCAAACCCTCACAGACCTAAACCCAACAAAACAAAACCCAAAACTAATCAACCCAATTACAATAGCCTAAACCCTAGCCCATTTCAGAAAATTAAACAAAAAAAACACACAAACAGCAAACCCTAGGTGCGCCGCACCTAGGTATCGACTTCGACTCGACCTCGACATTCTCGACGCTGTCTCGCAGCCACCGCCACCGCCTCGTCACATCTCCACCGCCCACACCACTAGCACCTGCAAAGAATAAATGAGAAAAGACAGAAAGCAAACAAGTTGTAAAGAATTTTAGGCTATAAAAGCCGATTGGATTTCTTTGTAAAGGATCCTTTTTTTTCATCATCAATATAAAAACACAAGATTAAGCCTAAGAACACTTCGATTAAACGCAAAGAAACCACTAAAAAAAAATCAAAGTCGAGGAAGTAACAAGAGGTGAATATTTTTCTTTTTTGAAAGTTTTAGCACATGTACATACCTATACTTTTAAAAAAAAAAAAAAAAGGAAGAAAAAAGAAATAAAACTTATTTTTTTAACCCAAAAACTGCACGTACACACGGTCGCGCAGCACCGGAAGGCAGCGGAGGAGCGGTGGCGGATCGATTGGGGCCGCGCCGGAATCCCCCTCTCCCCTTTGACCTGCAGAGAAAAAAAACAAGAAAAGGATAGATTTTTTTTTAAAAGCAGGTGACAAATGATTTTTTCGTAAATTTGGGCCTTAAATAGCCTTCCAAAACGACGTCGCTTTGGGGTCGACTTTAACGCCCAAAACGACGTCGTTTTGACCAAGATCCGCGCCGCGACCCGACCCGCCCGGAGGATCCGCGTTTTTTGTTAATTGGGCTAATTGCCCTTTTGGTCCTTCCGTGTTTTTAGTTTATTTAAATAAGACTTTCTTTTATTTTAATTGCGCCCAGAAATTTCACGCAGTTTTTAATCTAATCCTTATTTAAAAGCTGCGTTTAATAGCTCGGGTAAAATTGCGCTCCTCGTCCCTCACCATTTTGCACGCGTTTCAGTTCAGTCCCCATGTTATTTATTTAATATAATTTGACCCAAAACTTCCGTTTTTAATGCAATTTAGCCCCTTTTTTTTACTATTTTGCAATTTTTATTATTAATACTATTACTTAACATCTTCATTTTTATTATTATTGATTATTTATTATTATTACCTTATTGTTACTATACTATACTATCTTTACTAGTATTAGTATTTTTATTTATTATTATTATTATTATTATTTTAATTATTATAGTCACCATTGCTTTATTTATATTATAATTATTACCATCATTATATATATATATATATTTTTCCATTTATACTATCTATTATTATTGTTATTATTTTATTATCACTATCACCATTGTATTTATTTATTCATTTACTTATTTTATATATTTTTGTTTTATTTTTTCTTAATCATACTATTATTATGTGATTATTATTATTGTTATTATTATTATCACTATCATTATTTTATCGTTATTTCTACTACTGTTAATATACGTAATACTTTCATTTTATCACTACCTATATTATTACTCTTACTTTATCATCATTATTTTATCATTATTATTCTTTTCACGTATAACATCGTGTTTTCACATTTTCACGCTAATTTTTCTCGATGCATCAGTTTTATAACAACCAATATTTCGTATTAAAGATTCGAGAAGATCGAGCCCTAACTTACCGGGTTCCGGGTTTTTAATCGAACAATAAATATCCCTTTAAAACCGCAATATAAGTTTCAAATAAAATACTTGTTCTCGGAAATATCAAAATGTTGCGCCCTAACTTACTGGACACGACATCTAGATACCCCGAGATAAGTTTTTTAATAAAGGCAATATTCGAATTTAGAATTTCGAGAAATCAAGCCCTAACTTACTGGTTCTCGTTTCTCATTCGACAAATAACGGAATATCCTCTTCAATTCTAAAACCAAGTTTTAAAATCAAAAGGCAAACTCGGTTTGAGGAGCCTAAAGTGTCGCACCCTAACTTACTGGATATGATACTTTATCTCTTTGAAATGGGAGGCCCTTATCATCCATCTCAAGTTTTGAAAGTAAAAGGATCGTATTTTGAATCTTTTCAAATTTTCAACATTTGGACATGATTAATCAATTTGGTACCAATTTTGGGCGTGACGAGGGTGCTAATCCTTCCTCGCACGTAACCGACTCCCGAACCCGTTTTCTCAAATTTCGTAGACCTAAAGCACTGTTTTAGTAAACCAAAACGTTTTATTAAAACAAAGGTGATCCGATCACACTTAATAAAGATCGGTGGCGACTTCCATTTTTAATTTCGTTTTCAAAAACCAAAGTCGATCCCCGTTTTTTTTCCAAAAAAATGGTTACGACAGCTTGGCGACTCCACTGGGGACATATCGAGAGTCAGGCCATAGATCGATTAATTTTTGTCCTTTTGATTAAAAATTTGGAAAATGGTCTTGAAAATTCATGTTTCTTTAAATGCACTTTCGATGCTATAATTGTAATAATGTCGATCCCCATAAAATACTTTGGCATTGCATTGCATGACCGTTGTGGTCACACCTTTAAGTGGGAGCGAGAAGCTATGCCTTCGTGAGGTTTTCACCCCCGCATGGGCTAGTGGATCGCTTCAAGGATACATCTGTACCTATGTCTTCGTGAAGTTTTCACTTCGCATGGCCATAGGGAAATGTATTCCTCGAACCGAACTCGGTCCGTATGAGCCTACAATGGGTGAGGATCGAGGAATCTGCTGGTTTGAATTACTGAACTTTAGAACTAAACCACACGTAGAGAACATAAGAACCCACCCTAAGTCGAACTATGCCAAACCTTAGTAGTTACCCGGATAGGTGTTTATATATTTTACTTGCTTTATATTTCGTTCGTGATACTAACTCGATTATGTTTTATTTTCTCTCGCATGTCATTTCATATTTTAAGAGGTATCGATTCACGGTCGCTTTCTAAGTTAGAGAAGTGGTTATGGAGAACGAATTCCTTGATAAAGTGGAAGACAATGCAACCGTCCGCATATGGTCGAGCAAAGCCAATTAGAGAAAGGGACACGGCTAAGCAGGGGTATGTGTCGAACTACGAGATTTCACTAGTATCGGTGTCACGCAGAACGAACTCCAGGAGTTGAAAGAAATATGGACCCAGTGGGATGATGGGGCAAAGCAGTTGTTCTATCATACTTATGGCGATCTACCTTACTTGCTCGACATCAAAGTAGATAAGTATCCTTCCGAGCCATGACTCAATTTTGGAATGCCGCTTATAATTGCTTTCTCTTCAGAAAGTAGATTTAGTACCCACGGTGGAGGAATATACGATCTTCTTTGCGTTGTCCAAAAGTTCAAGTCGACAAAGCTTACCCAAAGGCCGTTAATGGCCCAACTTTTGTGAAAAAATTAATGAATATCACAGGGATGAGCGAGCAGTAGGTCTCAGCTAGAGTTCAGAAGAAAGACGGTGGTAAATGCATACCTTGGGAGAGTTTGAGGGACCTAATCCTAACACATCCCGATGTAAAGAAAAAGATTGACGTCTTTGCCTTGTGTATTTACGATTTGGTAATCTTCCCTAAAGCTCTAAGACATGTAGATGAAGCAGTTACTGATCTATTCGGTCGATTAGACAAAGGGGTCACGCTGCGTGCTCGTGATCTTAGCGAGAGACGTTCAGATCTTTGAATGCATGTCGAAGAACAGGTGAAGGCAGGTTCATCGGATGCGCGCAGTTGTTGTTGGCTTGGTTCCATAGTCATTTCTTGAAGGTGGAGAAAGTGTCTTATCGGGTTTTCTCTGAAAATTACTCTCCATTGAAAGAAATAGTGGCTACACCAAGAAGAGAAGACGTGTCCGAGGAAAACTGGATGGCGATCTTTCAGAATCTTCAAGAAGAAGACATCGAGTGGAGGGCTCTTTGGATGGTTTCTCACGAAATTCTTTATCGATGTGGGGATTTCGATTTGGGTCCCTTTACCGAATTCGGGAGCTATTGGGTATGCCCCTTTACTTGTACTCGAGGCGGTATGGTTCAAGAGCAGTTTGTACCAACGACGTATGGACTGGCTCAATGTGAGTTTTCATACCAAGGAGAAAGCTATAAGAAGAGGGTTAAGGAGATTTCTAGTTCCGGAATCGATTCATAGAATGAAGAGATTATCCGCAGCCCAATGACGACCTTAGAATACGATGAGATGGAGGACTAGAAGGATTAATGATAACATCCCCGAGTTGAATCCGTATAGCGCCGATCAAGAGAAGAATACTTGCAAGTGGTCCCATCAGAATTTGAGATCGTAAAGCAAGATTTCGAAAGGATGAGTTCAGAGTTTGGAAAGAGGATAGAAAAGCGGAAGAAGAGAAAATGCACTGAAATTAGAGGCGATGTTCGTAAATCGAGAGGCCGAGAAACTAAGAAAAGAAAAGTGGAAGATAGAGGAAGATCGAGATAATTTGAAGACAGAATATAAGAAGATGCGTCGACAATGAAAAATTTGGATTAGGAAAGACTCAGGAGCAACAGTGGCGACGGGAGATTCGAGAGGAAAAGGCCAAAGCTAATCGTTGGGAGAAGAAGTTTCAAGGAATACAAGCGCAAAACGAGGCCTTAGAGAAGAATTTGGCAGAAAGCCAAAAAGAAAAAAAGGGATTGAAAGCTAGAGTAGCTGAACTTGGGCGGTCTCTCAATCACCATCGAAGTCGTAATTCTGAAATTGAACTGAGATCAAGTCTAAACAAGATCGAGGAAATGAAGGGTAAAATTGAAGAATTAGAATCAGCATTGCACAGTTGTGAACTTCGGATTGAGCTTCTGGAAACAAGAGAAGGGCGTTGGGAAGAAGAACTTCACCGTTCTCATGATCAAGTTAGAAATCGGGATTACCTTATGGGCGAAGCGAAAGTTCAGATTCGAGAGGTAGCCGATCATCTACAAACTTTGGCAGCACATGCCGATATGTTGAGCATGAAATATGAGCTGCAGTCGGGTCGTAGTCAAGAGCTAATCTCTTTGCTCGGGAAAATCAAAACTTTAGGCCTTAGGGCGAAAGCATATTTGTAGTTCGCTTTATGTAAAAGATTTTGTTTTCTAATAAAGTTCTCTAAAATGAAGTTGAATCTGAATCGATGCCTTCTTTTTGCATTCATGCATTTGTATTACATCATATCATATGCATTTAAGTCCATAGAGAGAGCCTCATTAGTTGAAATTAATACAGAGAGAAGGAAAGGAAAATCTAGAAACTGAGTATCGTGACGGTATACGACGCAAAACAAAAGCGATGGATCAAAGAATAGAAAAGTTAGAGCATATGCAAAAAGACATGCAGGATCAAATGCAAGAACGATTAGCCAAGATACAACACGACATGATAGAGCGGATGCAAGAATATCAGAATAATATGATAAGCTAGCTGACGCAGTTGCTGGCTAAATAACATGAAAAAGGAAAAGGCCCCGCTATTAGTGAAGGACCTCCTCACCCTCCGGGTTTTACCCCAACAAACACCCAAGCGCAACCAGATGTGTACCCCCAAAGGACGCCTGTCACCATCGGGCCTCAGTATCAGACGACTGACACTGCAGTACCTACGTACTTTTCGACAGGCTCAGGTTCTAACCCAGGGGATAGTCCAGCTAACCCTGTGGTCCCTGATTTCGACGAAGTGGCAGAAATGGACCAGGCAAAAGTGGACTTGCCGAGACAATTTGAGGACCGTTGCAAGTGGTTAGAGGAGAAGTTCAAAGCAATGGAGACTGCTGACTACCGTTATGGGGTAGACGCTAAGGACCTAAGTCTGGTCCCTGACTTGGTGCTTTCGTCAAAGTTTAAAACCCCAGATTTTAAAAAGTACAATAGAACTAGTTGTCCCAAAGTGCACATCACGATGTTCTGTCGATGGATGGCGGGACACGTTAATAATGACCACCATCGATTCACTATTTTCGAGGACAATCTGCCGTTCATGCCAAATGGTACAATGGCCTCAGTTCATCGTACCAGATTAAGACATGGAAGGACTCGCATGAGCCTTCATGAAACACTATGGCCATGTAGCGATATAGCTCCCGAAAAAATCACGCTTCAAAATATGGAGAAAAAGCCAGGCGAGAGCTTCAGACAATACGCCCAGCGATGGAGAGAAATAGCAACACAAGTTCAGCCACCGCTCTTAGAGAATGAGACAACCATGCTCTTTATCAATACTTTGAGGGCTCCTTTCATTAATCACATGCTGGGAGGCGCCACTAAAAGTTTCTCAGATATTGTGATGTCAGGAGAAATGATAGAAAATGCAATCAGATGTGGCAGGATAGAGGCAGGAGAAAGTGCTAGAAAGACGATTCCGAAGAAAAGAGAGAATGATGTAAACAACATAAGCACCCATAATAAAAGTTATTCAAATCCTATTACTGTGAACCAGCCCAGGACCGTAATCGCCGATCATCAGAGCCCATCTAGACAGGAATCTAATGTAAAACAAAATACGAAGAAAATGCAATTCACGCCGATCCCAACCACGTACAAAGAAGTGTACCAGAACTTGTTCGATGCATATGTGGTTGCCCCGCATTACTTAAAGCCCTTGCAGCCCCCATACCCTAAATGGTATGACACAAATGAACAGTGCGAATACCATGCAGGAATTGTGGGGCATTCAATAGAGCATTGTCTCGCCTTTAAGAAATTGGTGGAAAAACTCATACAGATGGGCGTTGTAAAAGTAGACGATACCCCTAGCGCGGAACACCCATTACCTAATCATGGGGTTAATATGATAGGTGAGAGTATGTGGAAAAGAGTTAAAACGGATGTTGCTGAAGTGAAAACCCCGATGAGATGGGTTTAGAAGGAAATGACGATGAGGGGATTAGCTGTATCAGATCCGGTGGAAGAGTATGAAGAAACAAGAAATGGCTATGAGTTCCATAACATGGAAGGGCACGTGATCCAGAACTGTATCGAGTTCAGAATGCTGGTGCAAAGGCTGATGGACGATAAAGAAATAGAATCTATGAAAGCCAAGGAGGAGAAAACATCTGCGCGTTGGAAGATGAATCAGCAGCAAAAGCCTCAAAAATTAGCTATCCTTTAGTCATCATCTCGCGGCCAAGGAACAATGAAGTGGGGGGCAAAGATAACGCGAAGGTCGTAATTCGTAAACTCGCGATCTTTTCATATGAAGACAACAAAAGGTTCCTGGAACTATGGCGCAATGTGACGATTCACGGGAAGGGGACTCGCCCAAAGACTACAAAGGGAAACCAGGAGGTAGGCTTCTATACGCGCAGCGAAAAATGGTACGACACGACAAACACACGAGTTGAACTCACAAAAGAGAAAGCTTTGATAGGCAAATAAAAGAAGGAAAAGACGACCAAACAGGAATCGCTTATAAACGAGCCAGTGAAGGAAGAAGAGGCTAAGGAGTTCTTAAAATTCTTAAAACATAGTGAGTACAGTGTTGTGGAGCAGCTGCATAAGCAACCAGCTCGCATATCTGTGCTAGACTTGCTGTTGAGCTCGGAGGCACACCGCAACGCACTGATGAAAGTACTGAATGAAACATATGTTGCTAATGATATCTCTGTTAATAAGCTGGATCGCCTGATTAGCAATATAAGTGCCGACAACTTCATTTTCTTTAATGACGATAGATCCTGCTGGAAGGTACGGGTTCCATCAAAGCTCTCCACATTACCACACGGTGTAAAAGATACATACTACCAGGGGTACTGGTCGATAACGGATCGGCACTCAACGTCTTGCCACTATCAACGCTGAATCGATTACCCATTGATAGCTCTCACATGAAGATCTGCCACAATGTAGTGAGGGCATTCGATGGAACTGAAAGAAAAGTCATGGGGAGGATCGAAGTGCCTCTATTAATTGGCCCGAGTACGTATGAAGTGGATTTTATAATAATGGATATCAAGCCGTCCTATAATTGCTTGCTGGGGAGACCTTGGATACACTCAGCGAGAGTAGTGCCTCTCGTTGCACCAAAAGTTGAAGTTAGTTATAGGAGGGACGTTGGTGACGATAAATGCTGAAGAGGACATCATCGCGATCAGAATGTAACTAAAGGCGCCATATCTAGAGGCAAGTGACGAAGCGATTGAGTGCTCCTTCCGCTCTTTGGAATTTGTCAACGCAACATTTATCATCGAGAGGAACAAGATCCCAGTGCCTCAAATATCCAAAACTACGAAAATGGGTTTACAACTGACGGTCAGAAAATGAGCTGTACCTGGGAAAGGACTTGGAAGGTATCTCCAAGGAGAGATCAAGGCCCCGAGATTGAAAGAAAAATGAGACCTCTTCGGCTTAGGATTTAAGCCAGACGCAAAGCAAATGAGGAAAGAGCTAAAGAAGAAACAAGAAAGAAGAAAAGCACGTTTGAGTGGGAACGAGATTAAATGGGAACCGATGATAATTCCCCATATTTGTAAAACCTTTATATCATGAGAGATTATCCATCCAGCACGAGGAATGCGAAATAAAGAATCCACGGAAGAAACATGGGGAAACATGCACGTCAATGCTATATCCGAAGAAAAAACTGAAGAAGAAAATCGGAATGGTATCCGCCCTTATGAGCTTGGCAGCATTCTAAACAACTGGACCGCGGAGGAAATCCCTGTAACTTTTAGAACTTGTTCAGAGTAATATTCGGAACGCACTTGTTGCTCTAAGTATAGAAGCAATAAGATTCCCTTTTGAGAAGCATGACTTATGTCTAAAATCGTTATTTTCAATAAAATGCATCTTCGCTGCCTTTTGAGCAAATCTTCTTTTATTCTTTCTATGGCATTCATCATCATGATTATTCCTTTTATTCTTTAAATATTCTTTTAAAATATCCATTTTTTCACTCATAATCATACCATGCCAATCAATATGCTTAGATTCTTTTGTTTTACGGACCTTTATAACAGGTCCCCAAATATCAATGATCTGAGCAACGCTACTAATGACTCAGAACGTCCTTTTGAGCAAGACATGGGCAAGAAGAGAAACAGATCCTACCTCACGCAGAGTCAGTGGAAATAGTGAACCTGGGAAATGAGCAAGAGAAGAAGAAAGTGAAAATCGGAGTTTGTATTACGGCAAAGACAAGGCGAGACCTCACTGAGTTACTCCAAAAATTTAAAGATGTATTTGCGTGGTCGTATCAAGACATGCTCGGGCTCAACACAGATATCGTGGTACATCGATTGCCCATAAAAGAGGAGTACAAGCCAGTCCAACAGAAACTTCGAAGAATGAGGCTAGATGTTCTGCTGAAAATAAAAGAAGAAGTCAAGAAGCAATTTGACGCAGGTTTCTTGCAAGTGGTTAAATACTCAGAATGGGTAGCCAATATCGTCCCCGTCCCTAAGAAAGATGGGAAAGTGCGAATGTGTGTAGACTACAGGGATCTAAACAAGGCTAGCCCGAAAGACAATTTTCCGTTACCTCATATCGACACCTTAGTGGACAATGCGGCGGGTTATTCGCTGTTCTCTTTCATGGATGGCTTCTCAGGATACAACCAGATAAAGATGCATCCTGAAGACATGGATAAGACAACATTTGTAACCATGTAGGGAACGTTTTGCTATAAGGTGATGCCGTTTGGACTAAAAAATACGGGAGCGACATATCAGAGAGCCATGGTAACCCTATTCCATGACATGATGCACAAAGAAATTGAAGTTTATGTCGACGATATGATCGCGAAATCCCGAACCGAAAAGGAGCATGTGCAAGCCTTGAGGAAATTATTCTTGAGGTTGAGGAAATTTCGTCTAAAGCTTAATCCAAAGAAATGTACCTTCGGAGCCTGGAGTGGAAAGCGCTAGGATTCATAGTCGATGAAAAAGGGATTGAGGTTGACCTGGACAAAGTCAAAGCTATACAAGAATAGCCTCCACGCGCACTCCAAAAAGAAGTTCGAGGTTTCTTAGGAAGATTAAATTACATCGCCCGGTTTATTTCACAACTAACTGAGAGATGTGACCCCATTTTCCGTCTTCTTAAGAAACACAATCCAGGCGCATGGGACGAGGAATGCCAGAAGACCTTTGACAAAGTGAAGCAATACGCCCAATGCCCTGAGATTGACGCCGCCTAATCCCGACAAGACATTAATCCTCTATTTGACAGTACTTGATAATTCAATGAGATGTGTGCTTGGCCAGTACGATGAGTCAGGAAAGAAAGAGAAGGCAATATACTACCTTAGTAAAAAGTTCACTTAATGTGAAACAAGGTACTCACCAATCGAGAAACTATGTTTGTGCCTTGATCACGGACAACTCGGAGGATCGAGGCGGTATATGTTGTATCATACGACTTGGCTCATCTCGAAGCTAGACCCTCCGAAATATATGATGGAGTCGATTGCGTTGAATGGAAGGATGACCCGATGGTAAATTCTACTTTTTCGAATTTGACATAGTTTATGTAAACCAAAAGGCGGTGAAGGGAGTGCAATAGCAGATTTTCTAGCCGTAGAGCTCGGAGGATTACGAACCTTTGGATTTTGATTCCCTAACGAAGATTTAATGTACCTGGCAACCACCGAAGAAGGTACCCCAGAGGATCGTCATTGGAAATTGAATTTCGACGGGGCATCAAATGCTGTGGGCAATGGAATTGGGGTAGTTCTGGTATCCCCAAATGGAGATCATTATCCATTCACTTGTAAATTGGATTTTGATTGCACAAATAATATGGCAGAATACGAAGCTTGTATTATGGGTATCCGCGCCGCTATAGAACGCAACATTAGGGTACTAGAGGTATATAGAGATTCTGTACTGGTAATTTATCAACTCAGAGGGGAATGGGAGACAAGAGATCCCAAGCTAGTCGACTACAAAAGATTGGCCCAAGAATTGATCAAGGAGTTCGATGGTATCACCTTCAGTTATCTGCCAAGAGACGAAAATCAGATGGCTGATGCTCTGGCCACCTTGGCTTCCATGGTCCGAGTAAACAAAAATGAGGATATGAAACCTATCCAAATGAGTATTTTTGAGGCCCCGACACATTGCTACAACATCGAAGAAGAAGAGAAAAATGATCACCCGTGGTACCACGATATACTGCGATACGTGAAAAATCATGAATACCCTGAGCAAGCAACTGAGAATGACAAAAGGACGTTGAGAAGTCTAGCCTGTGACTATGTCTTGGATGGAGAGATCCTATACAAAAGAAGAAAGGATCAAGTACTACTGAGGTGTGTGGACGCCGCCGAGGCCAAGAAAATCCTAGAAGAAGTCCATGAGGGTGTCTGTGGAACACATGCCAATGGCTTTACAATGGCTAGGCAAATCATGAGATTCGGGTATTATTGGTCTACCATGGAAGGAGACTGCATTGATTATGCCAAGAAATGCCATAAGTGCCAAATTTATGGGGATAATATTCATGTACCACCTTCACCTCTACATGTTATGACCTCCCCATGGCCTTTCTCTATGTGGGGCATGGACGTCATTGGACCAATCTCGCCAAAAGCTTCCAATGGACATCGGTTCATCTTCGTGGTAATCGATTACTTCACTAAATGGGTAGAGGCCGCTTCATATGCTAATGTGACGAAATCAGCAGTCAGCAAGTTCTTGAAAAAGGAAATCATATGTCGATATGGATTGCCCGAGAGGATCATATCCGATGTCGCGTTAAACTTGAACAACAAATGATGATCACAGAGGTCCTGCAATCAATTCAAGATTAGACACCACAATTTGTCACCGTATCGTCCAAAAATGAATGGTGCGATGGAGGCGACTAATAAGAACATCAAAAGGATAGTGGGAAAAATGATCGAGACTTACAAAGATTGGCACGAGAAGCTACCATTTGCCCTTTTCGCCTATCGAACGTCGATTAGAACCTCCACCGGGGCAACTCCTTTCTTATTAGTCTACGGAATGGAAGCAGTTTTACCCATCGAAGTTGAAATTCCGTCCCTTCGAGTCTTGTCCGAACTGAAGTTAGACGAAACAGAATGGATCCAGGTTCGATATGATCAGTTAAATTTGATTGAAGAAAAGAGGCTGAAAGCTATCCGTCATGGTCAGATGTACCAAAAGAGAATGATGCAAGCATACGACAAAAGGGTGCGCCCAAGAGAATTCCACGAAGGAGATTTAGTTTTGAAGAAAATCCTTCCCATACAAAAAGATTTCAGAGGAAAATGGATGCCGAACTAGGAAGGACCTTATGTGGTAAAGAAAGCATTCTCTGGAGGAGCATTGATTTTGGCCGAAATGGATGGTAAAAGCTTACCTAATCCCATCAACTCAGTCTCGGTCAAGAAATATTTTGCCTAAAAAGAAGAGGCCAAGGCGAAAACCCACAGAGGGCGCTTTAAGGCTTCCTTTAAAAAAAAAGGAGAGGTCAAAGTGAAAACTTGCAAAGGGCGCTTTGAGACCAAAGGGGTTTTGAGTCGAAAACCCAAAATGAGCAACTCAAATTCTGAAAAAAGGGGGGTGTGTGACAATTTTGTTCTCTCAGAAAGGGAGGAATGTTACACCTCAGGACATCTACAAATCAGTGAAGATCTCCCAACTTCTAGTCAGCTCGAAATGATCTTCAGAAGGATTGGGTAGTGAAGCTCAGACTGCGATATCTGGGGCACCCACTTTTTCTTTTTGCCAACTTTTGTATTCCAATAATGTTTGCTTTTATTGATTAATTCAACTCCATTCTTCATAAATTCCATTGTTATCCATCATTTAAATCTTTTAAGCTATTTGCAATTGAAATAACGGTTAATGGACCCATAATGCTTCCATAAAATGAGTTCTGCCTATTACTCTGGAAGTCTCTAAACAACGCAGGAACCTGAAACAGGACTGTTGTTCAGGACCACCACACCTAGGGGTTAGAAACATTCTAGAAAAGAGAAGTTTAAAATCATGACTATCTTCCCAAAATTCTCTGTCAAAGATATCAGTTACATGAGAAGACGAGAAATAGCATCAGTGATAAAACTCTGATGGACAACGAGTAGTGACAACCCTAAGCATTAAAAAAGGGGATCATTTCATTTTACATTCATACATCATCATTAGGAGCGTTTCAATCATCGCATCCTGATCCTTATACATTTTTAACAAAGAATCATTATCATGACATTCTGCATTCATGCAAATGTCGTCCATAATACATTTAGTTATAAGCATTAGATTCATTCCGATCATAGCATCCTAATCATTTGACATAAACACAAGCATATAAAACTGAGTCTACAGGATATGTCCCTAGAGGACGGTGTAGCAACATTGGTGAAGCTACCATCCTATTTCCACTGACCAGTAGTGGAATAGGTTGAAGATTGTCCTATTGCCACTGACCAGTAGTGGAATAGGTTGAAGATTGTCCTATTGCCACTGACCAGTAGTGGAATAGGTTAAAGATTGTCCTATTGCCCTGACCCGCAGTGGAATAGGCTGAAGATTACAAACCTTATCTCCCTGGAGATACAGTGAAGCAATTTAAAATAAACAAATCTCATCCCTCCAAAGTTGCAGCGCAAGGAGCGAATTGAAGCTACAGTCCTATCTCATTTGAAGTAGCGGTAGAGTGGATCAAAGCGACAAGATGCGGCGGACTAAAAACCTAAAAATATAGAGCACTTTGAAGAATCAAGACTCAGCAAGACCGGGCAAATTTGGCCTTTCTTTATGTCTTTGCTCTATTCCCGTTGCACGACAATGAGCAAAGAGGGGCAGCTGTAGGACCTATAATTTGCCCGGGGCCCATTTCCCAAATAAAACCCAATTACAAAACCCGCATGGCCTATTTTATCATTACCCAAGCCCAAACCCTCACAAATCAGACCTAAACCCAACAAAACAAAACCCAAAACTAATCAACCCAATTACAATAGCCTAAACCTAGCCCATTTCGTAAAAATTAAACAAAAAAACACACACAAGCAAACCCTAGGTGCGCGCACCTAGGTATCGACTTTCGACCCACGACATTCTCGACGCGCTGCGCAGCCACCGCCACCGCCTCGTCACATCTCCACCGCCCACACCACTAGCACCTGCAAAGAATAAATGAGAAAAGACAGAAAGTAAACAAGTTGTAAAGAATTTTAGGCTATAAAAGCCGATTGGATTTCTTTGTAAAGGATCCTTTTTTTCATCATCAATATAAAAACACAAGATTAAGCCTAAGAACACTTGGTTAAACGCAAAGAAACCACTAAAAAAATCAAAGTCGAGGCAAACAAGAGGTGAATATTTTTCTTTTTTTGAAAGTTTTAGCACATGTACATACCTATACTTTTTTTTTAAAAAAAAAAAAGGAAGAAAAAGAAATAAAAACTTATTTTTTTACCAAAATCTTGCAGTGCTGCGCGCGTCGTCCGGCACCGGAAGAAGCGATGGAGGAGCGGTGGCAGATCGATCGGGGCCGCGTCGGAATCCCCCTCTCCCCTTTGACCTGCAGAGAAAAAAAACAAGAAAAGGATAGATTTTTTTTTAAAAGCAGGTGACAAATGAATTTTTTTCAGAAATTTGGGCCTTAAATAGCCTTCCAAAACGACGTCGTTTTGGGGCTGGCTTAACGCCCAAAACGACGTCGTTTTGACCAAGATCCGCGCTCGCGACCCGACCCGTCCAGAGGATCCGCGCGTTTTCGTTAATTGGGCTAATTGCCCTTTTGGTCCTTCCGCGTTTTTAGTTTATTTAAATAAGACTTTCTTTTATTTTAATTGCGCCCAGAAATTTCACGCAGTTTTTAATCTAATCCTTATTTAAACGCTGCGTTTAATAGCTCGGGTAAAATTGCGCTCCTCGTCCCTCACCATTTTGCACGCGTTTCAGTTCAGTCCCCATGTTATTTATTTCATATAATTTGACCCAAAACTTCCGTTTTTAATGCAATTTAGCCCTTTTTTTTTACTATTTTGCAATTTTTATTATTAATACTATTACTTAACATCTTCATTTTTATTATTATTGATTATTTATTATTATTACCTTATTGTTACTATACTATACTATCTTTACTAGTATTAGTATTAGTATTTATTATTATTATTATTATTATTATTTTAATTATTATCGTCACAATTGCTTTATTTATATTATAATTATTACCATCATTATATATATATATATATATATATTTTTCCATTTATACTATCTATTATTATTGTTATTATTTTATTATCACTATCACCATTGTATTTATTTATTCATTTACTTATTTTATATATTTTTGTTTTGTTTTTCTTAATCATACTATTATTATGTGATTATTATTATTGTTATTATTATTATCACTATCATTATTTTATCGTTATTTCTACTATTGTTAATATACGTAATACTTTCATTTTATCACTACCTATATTATTACTCTTACTTTATCATCATTATTTTATCATTATTATTTTTTTCACGTATAACATCGTGTTTTCACATTTTCACGCTAATTTTTCTCGATGCATCGCTTTATAACAACCAATATTTCGTATTAAAGATTCGAGAAGATCGAGCCCTAACTTATGGGTTTAGGTTTTTTTTTTAATCGAGCAATGGAATATCCCTTTAAAACCGCAATATAAGTTTCAAATAAAATACTTGTTCTCGGAAATATCAAAATGTTGCGCCCTAACTTACTGGACACGACATCTAGATACCCCGAGATAAGTTTTTTTAATAAAGGAAATATTCCGAATTTGGAATTTCGAGAAATCAAGCCCTAACTTACTGGATTCTGGTTTCTCATTCGACAAATAACGGAATATCCTCTTCAATTCTAAAACCAAGTTTTAAAATCAAAAGGCAAACTCAGTCTCAGGAGCCTAAAGTGTCGCACCCTAACTTACTGGATATGATACTTTATCTCTTTGAAATGGGAGACCCTTATCATCCATCTCGAAGTTTTGAAAGTAAAAAGGATTGTATTTTCGAATCTTTTCAAATTTTCAACATTTGGACATGATTAATCAATTTGGTACCAATTTTGGGCGTGACGAGAGGTGCTAATCCTTCCTCGCACGTGAATCGACTCGAACCCGTTTTCTCAAATTTCGTAGACCTAAAGCACTGTTTTAGTAAACCAAAACGTTTTATTAAAACAAAGGTGATCCGATCACACCTAATAAAGATCGGTGGCGACTCCCATTTTTAATTTCGTTTTCAAAAACCAAAGTCGATCCCCGTTTTTTTTCCAAAAAAATGGTTACGACAAGCTGTCTATAAGTTTTCACATTTCCCTCTCTCTCTCTCTCAAAAAAAAAAAAAAAGGAGAGAAAAGGAAAAAGAAAAAGAAAGATAAAAGTACATAATGTTTTACAAAATGGTGGGATGTATCTTGGATAAAGAAACTATGCTTTGTTTGTTATTAAGATTCAAGTTAAATGTCATGTAGGAATGTGTCCTTTAGGTATAAATTTTCCCAAAGCTTTAGCATATATTCTCTTGGTGGGTGGTGCGGTGCCAGCAAGTCTTTCGCTGGCTGCTGGTCCGTGACATTAATAATGGTCCCATAATAGACATATAGAATAATCCAGTGCAGCGAAATCGGTCGAGATTTGTTCTCTTCCACTTAACAATTATACAACCCGTACAAACATTTGGCAGTATTTGGATGGCCAATTGCTTCGATTGATCATCGTTTTGCTTGATTTATACATAGACGAAGACTTCTCTATCAGAAGTATAATTTACTTGCCCACCATATGCGATTTGATGACACATTCGAGAAAAAAGAAAGAAAAAAATTTGGTAAACTTAACTCTAATGATATTGATCACAAGAAGGACAAATCAGTTAATGAGGATATATGCTATTACTTAAAGAAATTAGAATTAACTTTGAGATTAACTCCGTATCAATATTGTTTTTACCTTTATCAAATTATTCATCTCTTGCAAAATGCCTACAACTACAACCTCAGTATGAACTCGGTTTTTTTTTTTTAAAAAAGTTGATCGGCAGTGATGACAGGTAGAAGTCGAGGGTTTTGAATTTCTACATCCCCTATTATTACACTTCGTTTCCCAACTCCTCTAGACAAATAACCAGGTTTTTAATTTATGCCCTCATGTTCTTCCTCTCTTGCTTTATCGCCTCGTAGGAGGTCATTACCTCTTTAAATTTTGCCTCTGCAGCTTCTGAAATATAGCACAAAGGTCCCAGGAATGTAACATTAAATAAAAACCCCAAATTAATGCTGTTAAAATTTATAAGCTTTTAATACTGACCGCACATCAGACGCATCACATCTCACCTTTATTGTTCTGGTTCTGATCTGGGTGGAACTGTTTTGCCTTCGCCCTGAATGCTGTCTGCAGACAGACAATGTAATCTCAGTTCAGCACCACAGGCATGACATGAAATCCAGTAACGAGCAGAAACGGTGATAATACCAGTTTTTCAATTAAGTTCTTTGATTGATATAGCTCCATCTTAAAAATGAGAACTATAAGCTAACAAACTATACAACAAATATAGTTGATATGACATAGACCAGCCAATTTTGTCAATTAACTAACCCTTACATTTACAGGAAGGGTTTTGCAAGGGTGTCCTATCTACTGGAATATGACATACTTGACCAAATGTGGTTCAGTCACAATGTAATACATTTATGAAGCAAACCACTCATTACAGGAACCATTTTTGAAGATTATGAATTCATTGGGTTATTTGATGGACATTAACATAAATTAGCAATCTGTCCACCTTGAGAAGATTATGAGCTTAATGGTTAAGCTTAATGGTTAAGACAACCGGTATAGTGGGTAAAGTTAAAGCAAGTCAACTTTTAATAAAGATGTACCAGAAATGTCATATTATAAAAAAACATAACTACTATATCAAAATGAAGTATCAAATTTGGGAAATGGAATACATGATATACCTCAGAACAACAGAAAAGCATAATAAATATAATTAATTTACCTTAATCTCATCTTCTGTATATGGTTGCGTTCTGGACCTGTGGAGAAAAGAAGTCCAGAAAGGTCAATTATTATTGCTAAATACCCAGTTGAGCTCTTGGCTATATACTGAAAATGATAGGGTGGAAGAGCATTTATAACCCTGTGTTGCAGCAGCATTACCTGTCAAGACCTAAAACCGAGTAGTGATGTGATAATGGATAGCTTGCACTATCTCTTTGAGGTTGCCTGAAATTGGTTCTTTGATCCCTAAATTGTGCTTCAGCCTTCCAATACCAGTCATCTCTCTGGTAGTGCTGATGATAAGCACCAGGACCATTTTCCCTCCAGCTCTCATAGCTCCTTCTGTACTTATTTCGCTCCCTGTTAAACACACTTTGCATGCGCCTTATCCGCTCCTACAAAGAGAAACAGAAACTAATAGACAATATGATGATATCCCAGTGGTATACCAAAAAAGTCAATCAATATGAGCACAGCTAAATGCTCGGCGCCCCAGATTCTGAAATTGCTAGAAAATATTAAGGACTACAGATGGCTAGTCCTAAAAAGAGTGATCTGCTTGGTGTTAAAAGAAGAAGAATGATTATCACGGGCAAGACTTGCTG
Organism: Gossypium sturtianum; assembly: GCA_025698515.1. NCBI lineage: Eukaryota > Viridiplantae > Streptophyta > Magnoliopsida > Malvales > Malvaceae > Gossypium > Gossypium sturtianum. The sequence goes on from CM046947.1 coordinate 4,106,861, forward strand.
CCACCCAACTTACATTCTATAAGAATCATGGAGCAACATAGCCACACGAAGCTTAGGTATATCACCCAGAGATTCAAAGTTTCCTAAGATACAAGTTTTCATCATCATCAAATGCTAAATGTTACAGCTTATCACTGCTTCAAAGTTTGTCCGTAATTTCCTATAACAATTTAAAACAACACAAACTAATGTTTTGGAAACCATGTAGGAAGTTCAACATAACCAAGAACTTACCACTCTCTCCATTTCTTCCTCGTACTCTTCTTGCAGTCGACGGTTGTACCTTCTCCATGCTTCCTCCTGAAAGGATGTTCGAAAAGAACCTCCCCTTTGAGATGATTGAGACCTGGCTAACTTTCATGGTGCAATTACACACATAATCGGATTGGTGAATACAAAAAAGAGAAAACAGAAATGCTATATTCAACTGTCTTCATTGTGATATTATGTCAATGCATAAGTATCAGCAGACATAATAGATCCATACGATAATTCAACAACGCAGCAGTGAAACATAATATAGCTAGCTTAAACATATTCCTAAAATCTAAAAATAAGAGCACAGGAAAACAGAGGTACTTCTTCCTGATAAATGTCGTCATGATTGTTAACACTTATTGGCGCGATATGGCAGAGCTCAGTGTCAAAGCAATTATTTTTATTTCAAATAGACCCATAGAATTGAATCTTCCTCTTAAAATCCAATTTATCTTTGCTTTAGGAAAATTTATATCGTCCTATAAACAGTATATTTTCAGCAAAACCACTACCCATGAGTTCAAATTTATAGTTACAAAAGCAATCCTCATAGAAAACAACTAAACACAATCATCTATCATTGAACTGAGAAAGAACTTCTTTACTATATATACCTGAGCAAACATCCAATCAACAGATCTCCTCAGCTGACTAACCTGCCAAATTGCAACTACAATCAAATAGGCAATTCTAATAAATAACTGCTCCGACCAGCATAAACTTCATTAAATCAATTACTTAAAATTCCCAGAAAAAAAAAGTAACCTTTCTTCTTAAACAATATTTAAGGCAAAGGAAAAAGAAAATCAAATTATGAAGGAAAAAAATCAGACTAAAATGTTTAAAAGTCTGAAACATCAAAAGAGGAAATGGAAGAACTTACAGCGAAACTGGTGGCAGTGGCGCCAATTAAACCAAAGAGGAAAAGTCCCCAAAGTTTGGGGTCTTCCTCCTTCCCTTTATAAGCCCTGTTTGGAGACGACCATTGCTTACTCTTATCACCATCAGCGTCTTCGCCTCCCATTTCTGTCGAATTCCCCAATTTCCAATAATCCAAATTTCAACAATCCCTTCGCTTCAATTCAAATTCAATCCCAAACCCTAATCGCATGGTTAGGGTTTCTCCTGTTCTTTTTCCCTATATTTTCTTTTAAATTTTACACAGAAAATTAAATATATATTTTTCTTCTTTTTCACCGCCATTGGATTTGATACTCTCTCTAGTACCGGAGAAAGAGTTGAGACACTTGATCAATTTCACGGGCATAGTACACGTGTCGCTCATCTAATGGGTTGATTTGAGCCGAAACAAGGCTGATATTGAGCCCCGACTATAATGCTTAACTTTCTCGTTAACGAATCAAAACCGTTGGATTGGGATATCACGCGCCAACGCTCACGCGCCTTTTAATAAAACCTGAGATCCGACTCTGGCTCTTCGCTCACTAAACTACGTGTCCTTCAGTCTCTTATCTCTCGGTTAATAATAATAAATATTATTTTTTCCGGATCTTACACTTCAGAAATTCTAATTAATTAATCATACTGAAATTATTTATTATATAAATATATATATTTTTTGCAAATTGATCTTCTTTATTGAATCAGAAGTGTTGAACAAAAAACCAAAAAAAAAAAAAAACGAAAAAAAAGAAGTAAAAAATTGTAACCGAAGTCTGTAGGCAATGTCGAGGAGGCCAGTGAATCCCTCTAGACGTTACGGCGATGCCGGCGGCGGAGCTGCTCTCTTTTCGCTGTCTAAATCTCGTTCTCCGCCTTTGCTCTCCATTGTTCTCATTGTCCTGGTATATTTTTAAGAAAACAAATCTTTTGATTTAATTATGTTTTCTATAAGTTCTTTTTTTTAAAAAAATTATTTTTATTTTTAATTTTCAGGGGGCATTGCTTATTGTTGCGTATTTCCATAGCGGATCAGGTTTGATTTTCTGATTGAGTTCATTAATTGAGCATTGAGTAATCACTTAAAATGTAATTAATGATTTTTATGTTTCTAAGCTGATCAGTGATAAATGATATTTTGTTTCTTTCAGGATCTGGAGGCATAAGGAGCCTTGTTTCCAGAGTTGAAGGTAAAAAAACCTTCTCACTGAAAAAAATCACATTGGTGCTTACGTTCGCGTTATACCATACGGGCATTGCTGTTAAGTGAATTGCGTGTATTGATGGTCGGCATCTTGGATTTATGTATATGTAAATGCAGTTGTTGATACTTTGCTAACATGGAATTTTCTTCTTCAATTAGATTTAATTAGGTTTGGTGAGGATCGGTTTATGCTTGTAGAATCTTAATGATATGTTTCATCTGCTGAGGCATCATTTACCTATGCCTTTCAATTTGCTATTAGATAAACGAACTTTAGATTTTAAGATAGGATTTGATCTTTGTGTGCAGGTGACTTTTCCTGCACATTTGAGGTTCTACGGGCGCTCCCTATTCTGAAGAAAGCTTATGGTGGTGGCATTCATAAAGTTTTGCATATTGGTCCTGATTCTTGTTCAGTGGTCTCAAATTTGTTAAAAGAAGAAGAAACTGAAGCTTGGGGGGTGGAACCATACGACATTGAGGATGCTGATGCTAACTGCAAAAGACTAGTGCGTAATGGCATCGTGCGTGTGGCTGACATCAAATTTCCTCTTCCATACAGGCCAAAGTCGTTCTCTCTTGTAATTGTTTCGGATGCATTAGATTACTTGTCTCCAAGATATCTCAACAAGACACTTCCAGATTTTGCAAGAGTATCGGCTGATGGAGTCGTCGTATTTACAGGTAAAAGAAGCTTAACTTTTATTTTGATCCCTGAACTTGCAAGTCATAAGTGCTTTCCTATCCCATAATATTCTTTATTTGCTTGCTGATGGTTTCAGCCATATTTTTTTCCCATACTGTATCTATGTCATCATGACCAGCTTCTTCTCCATGTTCTACTTTTCATATATCAATGTTCTGTATGTGTTATGAAAAAAATATGCACTAAGCTTTTCTAGCAGTGCTTTTGTAGCTTGCGTGCAATATGTGATTACAAAGAAATAATCTGAGCTTTTTGACATATCAAGAACCTTTATGATTATTACAAATGTAGGTTTTCCAGGCCAGCGGAAAGCTAAAGCTGCAGATGTGTCCAAATATGGAAGGGCGGTAAGTGGCTGTCACTGTCTTTATCTTTATCTTTTTACTGTTGGGTAGGCTTCCAACTGAATGTTGTCAAGTAGAATCAACAGTAAGTTTTCAGACTTTAGTAACTTTGAATGCACTTTGATGAAATAGACAATCTAGTCAATAACTAATACTTTAAAAGTCTGGGAAATTCCAGTGTATGTTAAGGAGAAAGAAACGTTCTGATGGCTTGGTTAAGCGAGTGTAGAGTGACATGATGTGTTCATTGCTTGGGTATTTGTGCTATTGACTGTTTCGGTTACCTTGTGTTTTGTCTTTCTGACCATTTGCTTGATGTTCTGTTTCTGTAATTTTGGAGCTTGAAATAAACAAAAAGTAATACGAAGGTTGAGATGTTATCTAGTAATTTTCTTCCCCTTATCCTTAAGTAATTTTTTACATAGCTTAACTAAATGTGAGACATGCTGAAGTGGTTTCTTGATATCTGAAGGCTAAACTGAGGAGTTCTACTTGGTGGGCGCGGTATTTCATCCAGACCAGCTTAGAAGAAAATGAAGTTGCAGCCAAGAAGTTCAGTCGTGCCGCAGAAAAGAGCTCGTATAATCCCAGTTGCCAAATTTTTCACCTAAGGTCATACCGCTGATTTGTTTACATGGTAATTTCTGTTTCACCCTTTTGCAGTTTCATAGTGCAACTGATAGTTTAAATTTTGGTTTAAAATATTTATTTTGCTTTCATTGGCATACTTTTAATTCCATCAAATATTCCATGTATTCTTTAATTCATATTATTTTGAATCAAAACATTTCTGTCTTTTTTTTTTTTTCATATGTAAAGCGCAAGGAATTCTAATTGTATGACTTCACTTCCTTTGCTTGATGTTGGCACAAGAATTTAGATGACGATCTCAAGACGATATTGTCATTTTGTAGTCGACTCTTTTGATTCTAGATATTTATGATAATCGCCTTTCGTACAATCACGATAAACACAATGCAACCAAACGCTTATATGAACCCTTTTGTCCGTCATCATTTGGTTTGGTCCTAATCCTGGATGAAATAAGAGCTTGGTCTCTACAATTAGAAAATAAAATGAGACATTTTCCACTTATTATGATGCTTTGTCTAGTACTCGTAACATTACCAGACACAGAATCTGCTCATTGATTTAACTCACCAGTGTAATTAAACATTTCTTAATGATGATTTATTTTTTCTTAATCTTCCATGTCTTTACTCAATTTAAGTTATTGCGCTTTCAGAACACTGCAATCTCATGCTACAAGATTCAAGTTCTTGTTCCTACACGTCTCGATCTTTAGATTTAAAATAATTCGTCATTAAGATTAAGAAATATTTGATATAAGATGGTGCCAAAACCCAAGCATTTGTTTAGTTCAACTGTTCCTTCTGCAAAAAAATAATTATTACCTAACAATAGTTATATTATGAAAACAGAAATTCTATGCCAGAGTACTGGTGCTAATTCAGTTGGTCGATTGTAGCTTTTGGCACTGATGAAAAGCTAATGAATGTGGCATGTACTACGAGTAAGCAAGGTCTTATCAAGCTCGATAATGAGCAAATATAAGTCAATTGAGCCACGAGGTTTTTGGAGTGCCTCAGAATATTTTAGAAGCTTGAAGAAGGGGCCAGATCCGTGTAAAATCATGTAGAATGTTTCAGAAGTTCTAGAATACTCCAACATTGAATAGCATTTAACGAGTAAGGTGGGAAAGTTCTAGAATTAGATCTTAACCGTTTATTAGGATTAATTGTAATCATTAGATCGATGTAGAATACTCCAATGAATAACATTTAATGAGTTAGGTGGAAACGTTCTAGAATGAAATCTTGGCTGTCCATTAGCATTAACCGTAACCATAAGATCGAAAGGGGTTTGCCTATATAAGGAGAGGCTCCCCTCCCTCATTTGTATCCAAGCTAGATTTGACAAAAATACGCTATCGGGGCCAAAATCTCGGCACGTGACAAGTGGTATCAGAACTTGCATTTTTAGTACTGTGATGTTGAATAATGGCTAACGAGATCAAGAAGATTAGGGGTGAGCGTTCGATCGAATCGAGTGAAAAAATTTCAAGTTGACGAATCTTATTTTATCATCTTGACTCGACTTGAAATTTTTTTGAACCAAGTGAAATTGTTTGAGTTAAATTAAAAAATTAAACATGTCAAATTAAAATACTGTTACAGTATAATTAATTTCATGTTAAAGTATATAAATTTGAAATCATATGTATTTGAAACTTTTTCAAAGCAAAATAATAAAAAAATACTTTAGTATGATAAATTTGAATAATTAATTAACTTATTTAGGTCCCAAAATTATTATCCTATTTTTTTTTAAAATTTTTAACTTTCTTTATATATTTTTAAAATTTTTAACTTTCTTTATATATTTTTTAATTTTTTTTAAATTTTATAATTTTTTTAAAAATATAAATTTTTGAATTTTTGAAAATTATTTTGAATTATTTTGTAATTTTTGTTGAGAGTGACAAATTTGCTCATTTTCAAACTTGACAAGGACCAAAAGGGTATCTACACTAATCTGTTATTTGAATTATTCGAGTTATTCAACTTGTAAAATTCAACTCGATTTGAACTCGAAACTTGAATCACTTGTTCGAGTTGACTCAAATAATTCAAATAACTCAAAATTCAATTTTTTTTTTAATTTTTTCGAATCGAGTTTTGCTTACCCCCAAAGAAGATGAGCGAGTAAGAGGAAGGCGTTGTTGAGAATCAAGGTGTTGTGAAAGGCAAGAAAGTTTTGTCGAAGGACTTTGTGAATATTGTGGAGACCCGGAGACCCGGAAGACACCGAGGATTCCCGTGAAGAGATAAAGCTCGAGATGATGGTGTCTCGAGAAGAGCTAAAAAAGCAACTCATGGAGGGGTTGAATGGGTCTATGAGCGAGGCCCTAGGTGAGCTTGCTTGAAAGAACAAGGCCCTCAAGGTGTTAGGGAAGGTGATGCTGGCGGGATCAAGAAGCTCAAAAGTGAGCTTTCGAGCATTAAGGCAGCCAAGGGTTGTGGCGTGTCGATGTGGTCGAGTTATTGAGATATGCCAAAAGCCAAAGGAGTTTAAAGGCGCAAGTGATGCCAAAGATGTGAACAACTTCCTTTGGAGTGTTGAGCAATAATTTTGTGCGACTGAGATCGAGAAAGATGCCCTTAAGGTAAGTATCATTTTGATGTACTTAATTGATGTTGCCTTACTTTGGTGGCATCATAAGAGGCGAAATCGTTGATACTTGGGAGGCCTTTTGGAGGGGGTTTAAGTTGTAATTCTACTCGAGTGTGCCAATGAGGATGCTCAATTAAAGCTTAGGCAACTTTCCCAACGCGGGACAATGTGCAACTATGTGAGCGAGTTTTCTGAGTTGATGCTTCAGATATCAAATATGGGCAAGACTAAGGCCTCATTTAGTTTCCTCGATGGACTTAAGCTGTGGGAAAAGATGGAGCTTCACCGTAGGGGCGTTCAAGACCTTATGCGAGCCATGGTGGTAGCGGAGTCCCTAGTCGAGTCCCCCAAGAACCATATCAAGGAAAAAAGGAAAAAGAGTGGGGGAGCTAATAATGGACATTTATCAGATGATGAGAGAATGTGTGCTAAGCCTCGTCGAGACGAGGCGAGAGACCTAAGGCAACCATGAAGGAGGTGGGCGAGAGAAAGGCGCTCAATTGCTTTTTATGTGAGAGTCCCTATAGGGTGCGAGATTGCCCCACCAAGGTCAAGCTATCTACGATCGTGAGAACCTTAGAGGAATCTGAAGCCGAAGGTAATGGAATTGTCCGAGAGCCGCAAGGGGAGCTTGGCAACATTCGAGTGATAAGGGATGAGCACGGCGTGGAGCTATGAGTGTTAAGGTTGGCTATCATCCGAATGTATCTCAAGGTAGGCGCCAACCAAGGCAAAAAAACAACAACATAGGCTTCTGTTGCAAATGCAAAGGAGAAATGGGTGTCACGTAAATCACACTTTCCCATCATCGCGCCTGAATGTCTCAGATCACCTGAAACTTGCATCTGTAACACCCATTACCTGGTTCAGTCGTTGGACCTGAGTTACAGGATGTTACAACAATTAACAAAATCAAACACATGCATTTATCGCAATAACATTCAAAATATCAATAAATACGATTCAATATTCATGTTTAATATGAATTACAGACAATTCTAAGTTTTAAACGAGCATACGAAAGCTTTTAATTTGACCCGAGTACAAATTAAGACTAAATTACAAACTTTTAAATAATTAGGGAAAATTCATAAAATAGGGTCACACGACCGTGTGGCCAAGTCGTGTGACAGACTGAAGCCGTGTAAAATAGAGTCACATGGTCGTGTCATCAGGTTGTGTAACAAACTGAGGTTGTATGGATCTAAATGTAAAATCGTACAATCATTTACACAACCGTGTAGCTAGGCCATGTAAGAGACTGTGATCGTGTTTAACCAAAACCATCATGATCATACAGAGCACAGGATCGTGTCACTTGCCCGTGCGTGACACACGGTTGTGTGTTAGCGCGTGTATGCCAAAATGTGCCTTAACAATCGAGTTATCTAACCAATTCTTTAGTTAAACTATGTATATGCAAACACCAATTCTTAAACTTGTTTCAAATACACAAAATCATATCAAAGACATAATCAAATCCTAATTTTAACCAATATGCCTCAAGGCACCTCACTAACACATCATAAATCAAGTCTAAAATGCATCACCATTCAATCCAAATTAGAAATGACAATACACATGCTTTATATGCAATCAAAATACCAAAATTTCATTCATCCATTTGACCATAATGCCAACAATAACAACTTCCAATATTGGTACCAAACATTTACACATAATCAAATAATAACACAACCAATTCAATTATCAAATATTAAACCTTAAACAAACATACCATACATTCAAGGTTATCAACTCAAGCCATAATCAATTTAACAACTTGCCAAAACACACTTATACATATGCTAGTATACATACCATCATCTTTCATTTAAACTCACTACTAATTAACCTACCATATAACAACAAAGTTAAACATCAATCATTCCCTAAAACATTCAAAACTACTTTCAACATTCATTAACCATCAAAGTATTCAAAGCGACAACCTTAGGTACATGCCAATTACTTATTAAAAATAAAATACAAACTTTAAGGAGTCTGGGGCCTCGGTTGGATGCTGAAGTGAGACTCAAAATGTAACTACGAACCTAACCTGCGCACAAAGAGTAAATATTCATAGTAAGTAAGCAATGCCATGTATCTCTATATAATAAAATGCTATAGAATAGTCCATTCAACTATAAGCCTTTATAATAGAAAGGTTTCCCACCATTAGATTTCAATAATCATGAACATCATCTTGTATTGTACTTCTCTTGAAGTTTTCAAACTCATAAATCCATCTTTGATAACTTCTTGATGTCATTCTGGATTGCCCAACAACAATGACTGTCACCCCGAGTTGCCTGGCAACGATGACGTACCACCCCAGATTGCCAAACAACGGTGGTTTCTCAATTCATTTATGTAATGCTTGATTGCTTGATAACGATGGTTTCTTAATTCATTTATGTCATTTCAGATTGCCCGAAAATGATAACCTGCCACCTCGGGTTGCCCAGCAACGATGGTGTAGTCGAGTCTAGTCCACTGATACATCGATCACCTTCACCTCTTATCATATGGCCAAAGTCGATACATCTTCATTTCTCGATTCTTATATTCATAATGCTTCTATTCAAATAATTCCTAATAGCAATATAATTCACTCCATAGTCATGCATTTATTCATTTTGGAACGTATCTCAATTTTCAATTGTAAATCTTCCAAATTGTTTCGCTCATCACCAACTAGTTAATCATAGCAGTATATAATATCATAAAATCAAGAAAATACAAAAATTAAATAAGTGTTAGACTGTAGGAACTGTAACACCCCTTAACCCTTATCCGCCGCCAGAACAGGGTTACGGAGCATTACCGAATATTTTAAAACAAATACGAACAATCATATAATAATATAATATATACATCATAATTTAATCATAATGTCCCTTTATTGAGCCCTCGATGCCTAAATGACGTGTTAAAAACAAATCGGAACTTAATTGGTAGTTCAGAAAATTTTTCATGGAATTTCAAATTTTTTTCTAAATACAGGGCTCACACGCCAGTGTGGCCTAGGGACACGCCCGTGTGACCTTAAACACGCCCGTGCTTCAGGCCGTATCCGACTCCATGTAACTCTCTGACTTAGGCCACACAGCCAGCCACACGCCCGTGTGCTAGGCCGTATGCCTCACACGGCTGAGACACACGCCTGTGTCTCTGTCCGTGTGCAATTTCCTGGATATTCTGTTTTAAATTTTTAAGATGCAGGGGACACACGGCCTATCTACACACCCATGTGTAAGCCGTGTGTCTCACACGGTCTGGTCACACGCCCGTGTGCCAGGCCGTGTGGACTCAAAATGAGTCTTACACATCAAGTTTACCAACCCTGCAAATCTTGAACACCAAGCAATTCAAAAGCCAATCGTTCAACCAGTCCAAAATACATTCAAATACACCTAAAACATGTTAAAACTATCAATCCATTGACCTATCTAACATATATTCATAAGTATTTCACATATATTATCCAAACCAATTCAATTAACTTCTTTCAAGCCAAATCTAATTTTATACCAAAACATACTATTTTATAATCTTAACATAACTCATAAACTTATATATAAGTAACCAATAACATTTTATAATATATTTTACAAACACTTTCCAAAATAACAAACACAAACATCCTAGGTACATGCCATTACCAAAAAGAAATGTACTTCACCACAATGAGTTCGGGATCGGCCCTGGATGCTGATTCAACGATCTAACTTTAACCTAACCTGTGCACGGAAACAAACCGTACGCTGAGTATGAACTTAGTGGTATTTCTATAATCCGAATGCTTTAAACAAAATATCATATAAAACATACACTTTAAACCATATATATACACATTAGTCAATCAATAATTCAATTCATCCATTTAACTTTCGTTTCTCATCAACGTCTAATTCAAATAGCTTGTAACATCCTAGATTAGGGGTTATGCGTTTGTGCATAATTCATGAGTTAGTAGGTTTTGGCAATGTTTGGAAGTGTATTAAGGGTTTTTAAAATTCTAGGATGGAAGAGAAAGCTTAGAAAAATTATTGGTTTCTAAGTAAAAAGGGGAGCTAGGTAAATGAGGCTTGAAAAGAAACTCCGTGTGAAGCATGACACAAGGAACCATGTGGTAAAATGGCATGTTTTATGAATTATGTATGAATGTGTTATGTGAATTCTAGAAATAAGGAAATGTATGGAAATGTATGGAAATGTAAGGAAATGTAAGGAAATGCAAGGAAATGTAAGGAAATGTAAAGAAATGTCTTGTCTTGGAAATGTAGGGAAATGTCCTGAAAATGTATGGAAATGTTTAGTTTAAAAGAGGAAAGTGAACATTTTTGGAAACACTGAAATGTAAGGAAATGATTCAAAAATGGAAAGTGAACATTTAGGAAACTTGGATATGTAAGAGAAATAAAGGAGTTTTATTCACATAAATATGTGAATAATAAGAGATAAATAAAGGAGTTTTATTCACATAAATATGTGAATAATAAGAGAGAAATAAAGGAGTTTTATTCACATAAATATGTGAATAATAAGAGATAAATAAAGGAGTTTTATTCACATAAATATGTGAATAATGAGAGATAAATAAAGGAGTTTTATTCACATAAATATGTGAATAATGAGAGATAAATAAAGGAGTTTTATTCACATAAATATGTGAATAATGAGAGATAAATAAAGGAGTTTTATTCACATAAATATGTGAATAATAAGAGATAAATAAATGAGTTTTATTCACATAAATATGTGAATAATAAGAGATAAATAAAGGATTATTTTCTAAGGAGATAATTGAGGAGATAATTGATGGATTAAAGGCTTTTATCTTTTAAATAAAAGAGATAATATTATCAAAAGAGGAGTGGTGGCCAAGTAAAGGACTCCTAGGGTGATAACTTTGGCTATAAAAGGAGGACAGGAGGGCTACTCATCAACATTTGCTCCTCTTCCTCTCTCTGCCGAAATTCTCCTAGGCAAAACCCCTCTCTGCCGAATTTTCATTAAGCAAAAATCCTCTCTTTTTCTTCTATTCTCTTCTCCGTTTCTCTTCATTAAAATTTGAATCTTTGTGGATTCTAAGAAAGAGGGCAATCATCCACAACATCAAAAGGGGATTTTTCGGGAAATCTAAGGATCTAAGGTAAGGGATATTCGGCCAAGGCATAAATTGTTTAAGTGTTTTCCATTATTTCAAAAACCGAAAACTGACTTGGTTACATACCTAGTATTAGCCGATTTCAAGGAAGAGGAATTCTAGCAACTGTTGGGACTTGATTAAATCAATTCGGTAACTAGGTAAGTAATTCTACTTCTAGTAGGATTTGGTTTTAAGACCAAATAGGTTTATTTATATGTTTTAATTAATGGCCGAATATAGGAGTGAAAGATCTAGATCGGTAGATCGCTCTACGGGAATTCACGGAAACTATTAAGCGAAAAAGGTGTGTACCCTTACTAACCTTCAATAAATTACGTGGTAATTATTAAATATATGAATATGTATCAGTATGTGAATGTGGTTAAGTACCACAAATGTGGTAAGGAGTACCCAGGTATGTTTCCTACTTTTGATAGGATTATGAATGTGATATACTTTGAACATGTGATTAGTAACATGAATGAAAATTAAGTATGTGGAATATGTTATAAAATAATTGGGGCATTTGGGATATATGTGAAGGAAGAAAGTGAAGGTGTTGACTTCGGTCTCACCAACGAAGGTGTTGACTTCGGTCTCACCAATGAAGGTGTTGGTTTCGGCCTCACCAACGAAATATGGTGGCTACGGCCCCATTGCGTGAATATGGTAACTTCGGTTACATTATTTGAATATAGTGTCTAATGACACAACGTAAGTGGGCGATGAGCACGTCGACTGCAGCGACTGCCTTCGATGGTGTGTAGCGGATGGAGGGTTGACTTAGTAGTCCCCACGGTGTAATTGGCAGGTACGGGTTGTGTGTAGCGGATGGACAAATAGGCTTGGGTTGGGTTGCATCATTATTTGATTTGAATATGCTTTGATATGAATATGTATGCCTGGAATGTTGATTGTTAGTTTGTGTACACATTGAGTCTGTTGACTCACCCCTTTGTGGGACTATTTTTCAGGAAATGAGCGGTAATGGACCGGGTCGGCGGGGAGCTAAAGGTGGCCATGCATCACTTGAAGAATTTATTAGAATTTGGACTTTACTCAATTTTAGTATTTTCAATTTTATCTTTGGATTTGAATGATGTAATAAGGCCATAAGGCCCAAGTTGAATGGTTTTATTTCCACCTTTTATTTTCAGTTGTTATGTTATGAATTATTTTTGACTAAGTTTAATTAAATTTATTTTAAAAATAAACCCTAAATTGTTTTGTCACCAAAATTAAATGTTTTCTAAATTAAATAAATGGGTTTCCAACCTAAGCCCAACCCAAAACCAATATCTTTCTAAAAATTCACAAAAATTTTCTAAGTAACAAAAGAATTTGAAGCCGATTTTCTTAAGGAACATACCAGATCCGGTTCAGGCTCGTGGGCCGGGTGTGGGGTGTTTCAGTTGGTATCAGAGCCCAGTTTTAAAACTCTCGGCCTGTGGGCTAAGGCCCAAAACATTTTCAAAGCGAGCCTAAATGGGTTTTATGAAAGTATTTTATGAAATAAGCAGGTTTTCTGGCATGGCACCTAAGTCTCCGACCCGAAGTCCACCAGGTAAGTACCTCTAACCTTTGGGTGATTTATATTGAGATCTGTAGAAGGGTAGAAATAGAATAGAACGTAGATTAGTATGATAGGTAGTTGAACTATAAGGCTAGCTTACCCCAATGAGTTACATAAGACATAAATGCTTAATAAAACAAACTTGTGTCTAAGTCGCCGAGTTAGGGTGTGGTAACCATTGTGCGCATGTCTAGGATTGGATCCGGAAGAGCTTGGTATTTAAGCAGTCCTAGTGAGTCACCTCCTCTTCGCGGGAATCCTGCAGTGCGTAGCTACGGTTCACCCTAACCAAGAGGACTTATTCATAGGCTAAACCTCTAACTAAAACCCGAAAGGGAACTAGCCGTATTTTCTCAAAAAAAAAACCTTAGTTTTTTTTTAAAAGCTCTTAAATTACTCTTTTGATTCATAAAAGCTATTCCACAAAAATTTTTTTCTCAAATATTTCTTGATTTATGAAAATTACTAAAATATACCCTATTTGCAGAATTACTAAAATGCCCTTGAGTTTTAAAATTACCATATTACCCCGATTTCAATAAAATTTTCTTACTTTGTAAAAGTATCCCAAACCTCTATTTTGCAAAAGTCCAAAATACTCCGATTTGGAAAAAATTTACGAAATTTCCCCTGGTTTATCAAAATTACCAAAATGACCTTGATTTTCAAAATTTTTGCAACATCACCGATTTGGAAAACAAATTCTCAAAAAGAACCCTCAAGTTTTGCATATTTTGAAATACCCCTGATTTATTGAACTTTACAAATTTACCCTAATTTGTAAAAATTTACTGAAATACCCTTGAAATTTCAAAATTTCCGAAATGCCCCAGGATTTCAAAAATTACCAAAATACCCTTATTGACAAAATCCACAAGGAACCTTATTTTGATAAATTACGAAATACCCCTATAGGACAAATTACGAAAATACCCCTGGGTAGTGGAAAAAAACAACAACAATGAAAACTACAACGTTTCTCTAAATGAACGAAAGTTCATAATTGTTTGATGGATGTATGAATGAATGTAAAGACTGTGTGCATGTATGAATACGAAAGAACCACTCCTAAAACTCTTTTCATAAAACTTCTTCGCGGGTAATAAGTGAAACAAGTACTAATGTATAAAACTTTTAAATCAGATTAAATCGCGGTGTTAGAAAATGAGTTCTAAGGGATGTGAACTTAGAGATTGTGCCTAGAAAGTATGATGGTTCTATTAAGATCAGAGTGCGCAGCGTAAGCATAGTACGTTGAGAAGGATTGTACGACTGTTAATAAGTAATTTCGAGGACGAAATTATTTTTAAGGAGGGTAGAACTGTAACATCCTAGATTAGGGGTTATGCGTTTGTGCATAATTCATGAGTTAGTAGGTTTTGGCAATGTTTGGAAGTGTATTAAGGGTTTTTAAAATTCTAGGATGGAAGAGAAAGCTTAGAAAAATTATTGGTTTCTAAGTAAAAAGGGGAGCTAGGTAAATGAGGCTTGAAAAGAAACTCCGTGTGAAGCATGACACAAGGAACCATGTGGTAAAATGGCATGTTTTATGAATTATGTATGAATGTGTTATGTGAATTCTAGAAATAAGGAAATGTATGGAAATGTATGGAAATGTAAGGAAATGTAAGGAAATGCAAGGAAATGTAAGGAAATGTAAAGAAATGTCTTGTCTTGGAAATGTAGGGAAATGTCCTGAAAATGTATGGAAATGTTTAGTTTAAAAGAGGAAAGTGAACATTTTTGGAAACCTGGAAATGTAAGGAAATGATTCAAAAATGGAAAGTGAACATTTAGGAAACTTGGATATGTAAGAGAAATAAAGGAGTTTTATTCACATAAATATGTGAATAATAAGAGATAAATAAAGGAGTTTTATTCACATAAATATGTGAATAATAAGAGAGAAATAAAGGAGTTTTATTCACATAAATATGTGAATAATAAGAGATAAATAAAGGAGTTTTATTCACATAAATATGTGAATAATGAGAGATAAATAAAGGAGTTTTATTCACATAAATATGTGAATAATGAGAGATAAATAAAGGAGTTTTATTCACATAAATATGTGAATAATGAGAGATAAATAAAGGAGTTTTATTCACATAAATATGTGAATAATAAGAGATAAATAAATGAGTTTTATTCACATAAATATGTGAATAATAAGAGATAAATAAAGGATTATTTTCTAAGGAGATAATTGAGAGATAATTGATGGATTAAAGGCTTTTATCTTTTAAATAAAAGAGATAATATTATCAAAAAGAGGAGTGGTGGCCAAGTAAAGGACTCCTAGGCTGATAACTTTGGCTATAAAAGGAGGACAGGAGGGCTACTCATCAACATTTGCTCCCTCTTCCTCTCTGCCGAAATTCTCCCTAGGCAAAACCCTCTCTCGCGAATTTTCATTAAGCAAAAAATCCTCTCTTTTTCTTCTATTCTCTTCTCCGTTCTCTCATTAAGTTTGAATC
This sequence comes from Gossypium sturtianum, assembly GCA_025698515.1. Classification (NCBI taxonomy): domain Eukaryota; kingdom Viridiplantae; phylum Streptophyta; class Magnoliopsida; order Malvales; family Malvaceae; genus Gossypium; species Gossypium sturtianum. The sequence continues at coordinate 4,122,673 of CM046947.1, forward strand.
TTTGTGGATTCTAAGAAAGAGGGCAATCATCCACAACATCAAAAGGGGATTTTTCGGGAAATCTAAGGATCTAAGGTAAGGGATATTCGGCCAAGGCATAAATTGTTTAAGTGTTTTCCATTATTTCAAAAGCGAAACCGACTTGGTTACATACCTAGTATTAGCCGATTTCAAGGAAGAGGAATTCTAGCAACTGTTGGGACTTGATTAAATCAATTCGGTAACTAGGTAAGTAATTCTACTTCTAGTAGGATTTGGTTTTAAGACCAAATAGGTTTATTTATATGTTTTAATTAATGGCCGAATATAGGAGTGAAAGATCTAGATCGGTAGATCGCTCTACGGGAATTCACGGAAACTATTAAGCGAAAAAGGTGTGTACCCTTACTAACCTTCAATAAATTACGTGGTAATTATTAAATATATGAATATGTATCAGTATGTGAATGTGGTTAAGTACCACAAATGTGGTAAGGAGTACCGTGTATGTTTCCTACTTTTGATAGGATTATGAATGTGATATACTTTGAACATGTGATTAGTAACATGAATGAAAATTAAGTATGTGGAATATGTTATAAAATAATTGGGGCATTTGGGATATATGTGAAGGAAGAAAGTGAAGGTGTTGACTTCGGTCTCACCAACGAAGGTGTTGACTTGGTCTCACCAATGAAGGTGTTGGTTTCGGCCTCACCAACGAAATATGGTGGCTACGCCCCATTGCGTGAATATGGTAACCGGTTACATTATTTGAATATAGTGTCTAATGACACAACGTAAGTGGGCGATGAGCACGTCGATTGCGCAAATGCGCGCCGATGGTGTGTAGCGGATGGAGGGTTGACTTAGTAGTCCCCACGGTGTAATTGGCAGGTACGGGTGGTGTGTAGCGGATGGACAAATAGGCTTGGGTTGGGTTGCATCATTATTTGATTTGAATATGCTTTGATATGAATATGTATGCCTGGAATGTTGATTGTTAGTTTGTGTACACATTGAGTCTGTTGACTCACCCCTTTGTGGGACTATTTTTCAGGAAATGAGCAGTAATGGACCGGGTCGGCAGGAGCTAAAGGTGGCCATGCATCACTTGAAGAATTTATTAGAATTTGGACTTTACTCAATTTTAGTATTTTCAATTTTATCTTTGGATTTGAATGATGTAATAAGGCCATAAGGCCCAAGTTGAATGGTTTTATTTCCCTGCTTTTATTTTCAGTTGTTATGTTATGAATTATTTTTGACTAAGTTTAATTAAATTTATTTTAAAAATAAACCCTAAATTGTTTTGTCACCAAAATTAAATGTTTTCTAAATTAAATAAATGGGTTTCCAACCTAAGCCCAACCCAAAACCAATATCTTTCTAAAAATTCACAAAAATTTTCTAAGTAACAAAAGAATTTGAAGCCGATTTTCTTAAGGAACATACCAGATCCGGTTCAGGCTCGTGGGCCGGGTGTGGGGTGTTTCATAGCTTTTCTCACTTTGATTCACATATCATTTAACAATAATCATGTTCATTTCATGAACCCATAGTTCATGCAATTTCATGCATTTCAATTGTACAATTCTTTCATTGGTCATTCTAATCCATATTCAATATCATTCAATATCAATCAATCAGCCAATATATTTATTTACCCCTATTAACAAGACTCGAACTTTGGCGGATACACGGATCCAACCAAAACACTCCATTATGGCACCCAGTGCCTCATCGGATAATTCGAAGTAATAGATTGACACCCAGTGTCTCATCGGCATTGCCGAAGTAAATTGGTACCCAGTACCTCATCGAATTTATCCGAAGTAATAATTTGACACCCAGTGTCTCATCAACTCGTAGTCGAAGTATCCCTAAACACTTCCTGTAACGGCCTAATTTTCAGTGGTGTCGGAAATAGTGATATGAGATCACTAAATCTGACAGGTAAGATTGAATAAGATAGTAATTTAATATTTATGAGTCAAGTGAGAATTTAGAAGAATTTGTGGATTGGTGAATTTAGTGAATTAAAAGAATTTATTAGGTCAAATGGGTCAAAAACGAGGTATCGAGACCTCAAATTTGAAAATCGAGCCATAAATATTTTTAAAAATATTTATGGAGTGTTATTAAGTTAGTATTAAAGTTTGGTTGAGAAATTTAAATGTTTGGGTAGTCAATTAAATAAAAAGGACTAAATTGTAACAAATGCAAAATTGCTACAAGAATTAAATAGCTCAAGTGTTAAAAGAAGGAGGGTTTAAAGGACAATTAAACCTAAAGGTGAAAAAGTTGGACGGTAAGGGGAAGAAAATCATGAAGATAAGGGAAATAAGGGCATAATTGGAAATTTAATAATTTTAACATGTATAATAAAGATAAAATTGAAAGATCTAGAGATATCTTCATATTTTCTCAGCCAAAACGCCATAGGAGGTCTGGAGAAAGCTGGTTTTTCATATTTTCACATCATGTGAGTTTATTTCTTGCTTTTTCTTGATAATTTTTATGTTTTTATGACTTTTACAACTAGATCCACTTATAGAATTCATTAGTTTTTGATTTGGTGAGTAAAATTAAAAGTTAACCTTGCTGAGAAATGGAATTTTATGATGAATTATTATGAAATTTAAATTTTAATTTCATACTAAGGTGGTTTTATTAAGTGATTTTGATAGGAAATGATATTTAGGACCTAATTGTGAAAAAGTTGTGAATTAGAGGTTGGTGTTGAAATTCAGAATATAAAAGGTTGTGAAATAGTTTGTAATGATAGAATAAAGTGTTGATTGAGAAAAATTAGTTCAATTGATGGCTGAATTGAGCAGGGACTAAATTGTAAAAACTGTAAATTTTGGGGTAAAAGTGCAATTTCGAAAATTGAAGAGCATAAATTATGAAGTGAAATAGAAATGAAATATATGATGATGAGTGAAAATATTTTACATTATAGATCAAGAAACCAAAGAAGAAAGAGGAAAAGAAAAAGTTGCAGAGTAGTCCCTAAATTTCAAAATCTTCTACAAATCAGTGGGTAAGTTCATATGGTTGAATTTATATGTTTATTTGTGAATGATTGAATGATATAATGTGCTGTTAAATATGAATTTGCTGTGGGATTGTGAAAAATATGATAAATGAAAGAATAAATGGTGGTAATTCAAATTAGGAAAAACGCAGATTGAGTACGTTCGTGTCGTGACATGTGATGAATTGACGGATAAGATCATGGTTAATCCATGGCAAATGTGAAATGTAGGTATGGTATCATCCATACTGAGTTATGAAATGTAGGTATGGTATCATCCATACCGAGTTGTGAAATGTAGGTATGGTATCATCCATACCGAGTTGTGAAATGTAGGTATGGTATTAACCATACTGAGTTGTGAAATGTAGGTATGGTATAAACCATACTGAGTTGTGAAATGTAGGTATGGAATTATCCATACTGAGTTGTGAAACGTGGCACTGAGCAACGACGTACTCAAATTCGTAAGACGTTTCCTAATTTGATAAGAAGTAATATAAAATGAGTGAATCAAATGGAAGAAATTGAGTAGTTGTTAATGTTGAGCTCAACTATGTGAAGGATTTTAACAATGGTTGTGAATGGCAGGGAACTTTAGTAAATGTTTTGTTATTGTTTTGGAAATATTATGTGTGGTAAGCTACTTTTAAACCTATGAACTTACTAAGCTTCATTAAGCTTACTTGTGTGTGTTTGATATTTATGTAGATTGAATTAAAGAGAAGTGGAAGATCGGATCATCACAGCAAAGCTCACTATCCAGATCAATTCCGGTAGCTTTTGTTTTATGTTTAAAGATTTATATGGCATGTATAGAGTTTAAATGAGATGGAGAAAAGATGTTATAAACTAGTTAATAATATTTTGTAATGAAACAGTTTTTGATTTACAGCAGTAACGTGATTTTGAAAAATCACCAAAAATAGAAGAAATGGAATTAGAAAGTGAAGGAGATATGAATTGAAATCTCTTTTAGTCTATTTTCATATAAAATAAATAGAGTAAGCAAAAGAAATGGAAATAATGAGATATTTAAATTTTAGTGAAACTGGTTCTGAATGAATTCGTGATCCCCTGTTCTGCCTTTGAAAAATCATTAGAAATTGTACAAAAATAATTGTGGATTAAAATTTATATGTATGAAATTCTGAATGAGTCTAGTTTCAAATGAGCTAAACAAGAAGGCCATATAAATTCTGTACAAAGAGAAAATTGATTTATAGTGAAAAGAGGTCAGAGTAGTTGAATGGTGAAACAGGGGAAACTTTAATGAATAAACTGTACCAATTGGCCACATGAAAAATTCTGGAAAAATTACAGTAAAAAGATATATGAATCTAGTTTCAGGGAAAATTTACGGATCTTAATTTGGAGTTCCGTAGCTCCAGATATAAATATTTTAGTGACTATGACGCAGATGGACAGTTTTAAATTTTATGCCGAATTAGTAGTTAAGTTTAGTAATGCCTCGTGCTCGATTCCGGCAACGGTCTCGGGTAAGGGGTGTTACACTTCCAATCCTATGGCATGCCAACTATATCCGACTCAGTCCGATACAGTTAATAGGGTTTTCAAATCACTTTTCAATTTCCAACCAATATATATTTCAAATAATCACACATATACTCATAATTCAATTCAATTCAATACATTTCAATACCAATACTCACCTCAATTCCACTTACCATATATATAATAATAAATACGACAATTAATAATTAGCTTCGGATTATAGAAATACAAACTGTAATTCTCGAGTTACTCCTCGTTAATCTTGTCTTTTCCTTTCTTAGCCGAGGTCTCCTGCTCAACGTTAGCTAGGGAATTAAAACAATTAAAAATCATCAATACAACACAATTTAACATTGAATATTTCAATTTATACACAACTTTTGCCTAAATTCCAATTTAATCCTAATCAAATCTAACCTTATTTTCTTCACAATTTTATTTTTTATTTTCATTCAACTATCACTTAAAACTAATTTCAACTCTCTAATTTCATCGTAAAACCCTAATTTTGATATTCTTTCAATTTAGTCCCTATTACTCAAAATTTATGATTTATTTTACAATTCAATCCCTTTATCACTTCTAACTTGAAATTCTATCAATTTAACCCTTAATTCTTCAATTTATTTAACATGAACACCTTCTAAAAATTCACTAACTTCTAAAATTTCAACATAAATCAAGTAGTATTTTGTTCTAGAATTCCAAAAACATAAAAATTTTAAGAAAAGGGACTAAATTGACTTACCAAATTAAGCTTGAACCTTAAATCTTAAATTTTTCTTTTTCTTTTTCTTTCCCCTTTCTTTCTGCCCTGTTTCGTTCCTTCCCTGTTCTTTAGTTTCTTTTTCTTTCTTTTATTTATTCTTTTGTTTCTTTTATGTTTTATTTTATTATAATAATATGATATAATATACTATTATATTCTTAAATATTAAATATTCATATATTATTATTTTATACATATGTTTGGTATTTATACACTTATATTTTACAATTACCATACACTTGCATTTACTTTTTACTATACAAGTGTTATATATGGTTTATTTACTAATTTAGTCCCTTCACTTTTCCTTTAATCTATAAATTAAACTTTCACCCTTTATTCAATCTAGTCCTTATACCTAATTATCCATAATTTAAGCTAATTCACCTAGACAAAACCTAATTAACCACACAACTAACTTCGTAAATATTTTTAATAAATATTTACTAATCCGTTTTATAAAAACAGATACCCGAAAATACACTTTCCGATACCCGTAAATTTTGAGTCGTTACAGAAACAATTACAGAAACTCGGACTACTCGTCGTCGATTTTTGCCTTCCTCGTCCCTTTTGATGCTCTCATATCGTCTTTAGCTATAAACATCAATATCACAATGCAAACCATTATTTTCCAATTAAATTTACAATCGATTTCAAAGTTTTACATATTTTGACATTTATTGAATTTAGTCCCTAAAACAAAAAATGCCATAACTTTCGAATTTGGGCTTCAATTTCAAAACCTATTTCAAATTTAACCTTAGCTAACTTACTAGCAGCACATAGCATATAATTTTTACCCCACTATTTGCAAAAGTTTACACTTTAGTCCTTAATAACAAAACTATCCAAATCTCACTTTATAAGTTAATCCTACTAGCATTTGAGCTTAACATGCAAGTAATTAGTACTAAAAACTTCAATAATCCTTCAATGGTAACTCCTCGACATTTTAATAGTTTCATGAAATAGTCCATTGTGTTAGAGTTGTGTGACCCGAATCCCATCACTTATTCTATTTGACATTGATTACAATAGGGTTTTTCAATCTTTAAATAGATGTAGTTGAAACTCCTCTTGTATCATTTGTTTCTCAACATCAGAGAATTTCTTCTCCTCTGCCCGTGGTTTTTTTTCCCGAAAGGGTTTTGACGTAAAATCTGTGTGTTCTTATTTTTTTTATTTTTGTGATCATTCTCTTGTCATTATCAACATCTATTATAACACCTTGGCTGGCTAAATCAAGCTCCTGCAATCTCAAAAACATAAAAAAATATAAGAAACAAATTTAAAATGACTCACCGAAATAAAAATTAGAAACTTTTAACCCTAACTCTCCTTTTCGTGAGTGAAGAAGATGAACATTTAAAATGTTTTCATTTTCTCTTTAATTTTTTATTGATTAAAGTAATTAACCTTTCTTAATTAAATTAAACATACCTTAAACAAACTTAATTAAGGCTATTCCATCGTGGAATTCCACTATCCCAAATTACCACCTGGTTTATTTGCTCCATTAGTCATTAACAATTTAAAAATATATAGCAATTAATTTTTATCAATTTTACCTATTCAAAATTCAATCCGCCTATTAGTTAATTCTATAAATATTTATTAAAAATATTTACGACCTCAGTTTAAGAAAATGGAATCCGTAAACCACGTTTTCCGACATGTTCAAGTCATTACAACATCAAAGTCAACTTTGTAGCTATCATCAACAAGAGTGGACTAACATTTTAAGTGGTGAGATCTTTGAGAGGGAGAGAAGTTTGGACATTTGATAATTCCAAAAGGTAAGATTTTACAAAATCCACGGTTTGTAGAAGTGCTTTAAGCTTGCTTTCATGAATAAATTGGTTTGTGCATATGCCATAATGCCCATATAGTGACTATAAATTAGAAAACTCGTCTGTGAGTTATTTTGGTTAAATAGAGAGGATATTCAATCTATGAAACTAACATTGCTCAATTCTTGTGGCCATGTAATATTGAGATGAGCCCAAACTGAACTGAGAGAGGGACAATCGCGACAAATATGGAGAACAAACTCCTCAAATGATTGACAGAGTAAACAAGTCCCCTTCGAAAGCAAATGTCCTGTAAACAACTTAACAAAAGTAGGGATAAACCCTTGTAAAACCTCCATATTGTGAGAATAATTTTGTTAGGTAGAAAGAAATTCCATAGCTTAGAAAAAATTGTTGGTGTGTAATGTTTATTTGAAATTCCATATTGTGTAATTTTGGCAGCGGCAAAAAGGCGATTAGCCGTGCTCCAAACATCACAAGCCGATTTCGCTGCTGTAAAACAAGACAATAGAGAGGAACTAATGGTAGAAAGTAGCCAAGAAGAAAGAAGCTTATCTTGCTGGATGAAAACAGAAGCATCAGGATTTGGAGTGAGCACGCCACCCGGAGAGGAGATGAATCGAGGCGGAACAGGTAGCGTCCCTTCCAAATATCCGAGTAACTCGTATCCTTCAACTATTAACCTTATATGCTGCTGCCATTGAATGAAACTGCCTTCATCCAATTTCACCGTGTCATGCCTAGGAAAAGTCTGAATCAACCGAATGCCAGAGAGAGCGGGACTGCCACGATCACCAGCGGTAGAGTCAGTGGAATTCACCATGAAAGCAGTGAGAAGAATCTCCAGGAACGTCAGGCGACTGGTACCATGTTAGTAAGTACAGAAATAAGAAACGAAGAAAGAATTGAAACGCAAACAGAGAAATAAACTGAATATTCTGATTGTATTTTGGTTGCTTTGATCAGTACATTAGTAGGTCTTATATACACAAAGGAATGACTAAGTGCTGTTAACAAACTCTATTAACAGAATAACAAAATGCTAACAACCTAACTTATCCTATACTTAACATGGGTAAAGTAAATTCATGGCAAGAGAGTGAGGAATGTCGGTACCAATTATCTGTAATTAAGTGAAGTGTAAAAAACTAAACTAAAATAGCTGAAGTCATCAAAATTCAATAGTCATCTTTTTTGTAGTCACGGGGAAGGTGTCAAATTCAGTATAAAGCTTTAATTTACACCTATTTAATATTAGTTTGTAGGAAAGCTCAACCTCGATCATCAATGCCAGATTGATTTTGGTACTCATACCTATAATGCTCAGCAAAATACCTAATGAAGTTTAACCATAAGTGTAAAAAGTAGAATTGGATGTCAACCGATGTATTCGCGGAGTTAGGATGTTAATTTTGGGAGGATAGGTTGTTTCATAAATATTTTTCCTATAAATATATTATGTATGTTATTTTTTTCTTTTTGTTTTTATTAAGAATATTTTTTAATATTATTTTTAATACTATAAAAATATTGGAAAGGCCTACTTCTATATTTGGAAGGACCATAGTATATATATATAAAAGAAGAAATTGAAAAATCTTAGACCTTATGGGGGCTCTGAATGGAATTTACTTATATTCATTTACTTAATTAATTATAATTTTGGACAAAGGATGAGTATTTCCAAGTTTCAGTATTTTTTTTTAGTGAAAGGAAGACACAAAGTGAGATTACAGAAAATCATTAAAGAAAGAAGTTGATTTCATTAAATGTTTTCAAATTATAACTCTCATTTTAAATTGATTCTTAAATTTTAAAATATTCTAATTACATTTTTAAATTATTGACGTAACAGGGTTTAACTAATGAATTTCTAAAAAATTGGATATTAGATGAATTGATTAGGATAAACCATGCAAAAATCATTAAAGAAATGAGTTAATTGCACTAAATGTCTTCAAATTATAACTCTTATTTTAAATTTATTTTTAAATTTTAGAACATTCTAATTACATCTTCAAATTATTGATGTTATATCAATAAAGTCCTTCCATTACTAAACTTGTTAATTTAACTTTTAAATGAGACGTCAAATCTTGTGTGATATAATTTAAAATGAATAACTTAAAGAAAAAAGAATATTGTAAAACTGGATGTTGTAAAAAGGTTTTCAAAGCTTTTATAGAAACTATCATTCACACACTCTTTTTTTCAATTTTACTTTAATTTTTAGTTTTGAATTTTAAAAGTTATGTGGCAACATTTTACTTTTTTTTTTTTAATTTTCATTTTAAATTATATCATATAAGATTTTAAGGTAAATTACACTAATAGTTACTCAACTTTGGAGTAGCTGACAAAATAGTCACCTAGGTTTCATTTCAGTCACTTAACTTTAAAAAAAATAACAAAACAGTCTTTTTAACCATTTTCCGTTACAGATGTAACAGAAAAGTGATATGGCATTTAACGGAGGGTTAGCTGCCATTTAAACAACCCCATAGCCCTAGCTGGGCAACAGAAAAGAAGAAAAGAAAAAAAAAAAGAGAGAAGAAGAAGAAGAAGAAGAAGAAGAAGAAGAAGAAGAAATGGACATACCCTAACTACGACCGTTTTGTTCCTCCAAGGTGGAGCCACCACTCAGTTCGCTGCTATCTGTTGAATCTCTGTCCCTTTTTTCTTCTCTTCTTCTCCTCTCTTTTTCTTTTCTTTTTATTAACTCTAGTTGTCGTCGTTCATGGCTTTCTCTGGCTAATCGTCATCACCAAATGGCTCATCTTTGCCTCTTCTCCAATCTCACTTTAGATTTTCCTATAGGCCTTCAAAATCCCAAGATTAAAACCTTAAAGCTTCAAACAAGGCTTCAACAGATCTTCACCGTCCACCGTCTGATCACCACCATATTCTGGCCACAGCTTTTCTTCGACCAACCATGACTTTTGACCACTCAGATCATCGAATTGGTGGCTTGAGTTCTCCAACCCGCAAAACCCGAAATGGGTGTGGGTTTCTTCTCTTTTTATTCTCTTCTTTTTTAGTTTTTTTTCTTCTCCCTTTTGATGTAGGCCAATTTGGGATTGTTATTCTTTTTTTGTTGGTTTGATTTTGGATGCTTGCTATTTGGTATTTTTGTTTTTGTTGATTTTTGTTGTTTTGTCGTCGATTTTGATTTGAAGCTTCATAACATCGCCACAAGCAGGAGCTTCGACTAAACCGATGCCAATCAACGGGTTGTGATGGGATCTCCCTTGACGTTAGCCCAATCAATCATTTTGATGCCAGCCTCAACATTTTCACAGCCGATTTTCAATTTTCACTACCATGAAAAAAAATCAAGCTTCATGGTAGCTAAGAGCTTTTCCAGGTTACGTCAGCCAAATTTTTTTTTTCCCATTCTGGACCCTAATTTTAGGTAAATTTTTGGTAAATTCCATGTCAATCAGCCATGTCAGCTAATTGGATTTTCAACGTGGCAAGTTAACTGGCCATATCAGCCAGGTTAACTTGCCACATCAGCGGTCCCGTTAAGACAGTAATAGAAAATGTTAATAAGTGACCGATTTGTCACTTTTTGATAACGTTAGTGACTGTTTTGTTATTTTTCTAAAGTTGAGTGACTGAAATGAAACCTAGGTGACTGTTTTGTCAGCTACCCCAAAATTGAGTGGCTGTTGGTGTAATTTACCCAAGATTTTATCTGTCATTTAATAGTTAAATTAATGTTTCAATAATGAAAAGACTTAATATAATATCAATAGTTTAAGGATGTAATTAGAATGTTTTAAAGTGTAGAAATCAATTTAAAATGAGAGTCATAATTTAAGGATGTCTAATGCAATTAACTCGTAAAAAAAATCAAACAAGATTTAATGAAACTACGTACGTGGCAGCCCCTCAACAGTAACAGTACCATTGAGTCTCATTCGTCGAAAGAAATCAGCACCGTCAATTTCACAAAATATTCATTTGCGTCGTGGCCAAGGCCCCCCCCCCCCAAAAAAAAAAATTATAAAATTAAAATTTCCATATCCATCCTAGCTTCCTTTAACCTCAAAAGCCTCAAAGCTCAGCTCTCTCTTCGCCATTTTTAAATTCAAAAGTCGGTCACCCATAAAGCAGAGCCAGTGTAAGTAAGGATGTTGTCTAGCAAGGCAAGCTGCAATTCTCATGGACAGGATTCTCCCTACTTCCTGGGATGGCAACTTTACGAGAATAATCCATTTTATGAAGTTGAAAACCCAACATGAATCATTCAGATGGGGCTTGCTGAGAATTAGGTGATTAACCCCATTAATGCATAATGTTTTACTTACACTAACATCTCTTAATAATCCCAAACTATATATTTTTTTTTGTTTCGTGAAAACTCATTCCTTATTTATTATTGCAAAAAGAGGACAGTTTTCATATACTAAATTATAGTTTGTATTTTTTTTTTCCTTAGCTTTCTTTCGACCTTGTCGAATCATAGCTTAGAAAAAACCCGGACGTCATGGAACTGAAGAAGGGTGGAGAATCTGTATTCAGGGACCTAGCTCTCTTCCAAGACTATCACGGATTGCCTGCTTTCAAAAATGTAACTATATATCATTTGCCATATAACCAAAATAAAATCCTATGCACATCGGTCCTTGGTGTGTATATATAGATAATTCTGAAACATATACATGATCACTTCACTTGTATAGGAACTGGTGGAGTACATGGCAAAAATTAGAGGAAACAAGGTCATCAAGTTCGATCCCAACAACCTAGCTAGTGCTTGTCGCTGGTGCAACTTCAGCTAACGAGACTTTAATCTTTTGCTCGCCGATCCTGGTGAAGCTATTCTTCTTCCTACACCGTACTACTCTGGGTAACTTTAAATATATCTTTAAATATATCTTGTATATATACTCCCTGAATTAAATATTATTGACAAATTGTATATATATACTTTTGTTCCAGGTTCGACAGGGATCTTAAATAGAGGACTGGAGTGGAAATTGTTCCAGTACATTGCTGGAACTCAAATGGATTCAGAATTACCATGTTTGCACTGGAAGAAGCCTACGAAAAAGCTCAAAAGCTTAACCTCAAAGTTAAAGGGGTTTTGATAACGAATCCTTCGAATCCACTGGGCACAACAATGACCAAAGAGGAGCTCGACCACCTCATTACTTTCGCCATGGCCAAAAACATTCATGTCATAAGCGATGAAGTTTTTTCAGGAACAGTCTTCGACTCACCTGGTTTCATAAGCATTCTAGAAGCCGCAATGGACCACAACCTCGAAAACACAGACGTATGGAGCCGCATTCATATTGTTTACAGCCTTTCCAAGGATTTAGGTTTACCGGGATTTCGTGTGGGTATGATTTATTCCAACAACAAAACTGATGTCGGTGCGTCAACTAAAATGTCGAGTTTTGGCCTGGTTTCATCCCAGACTCAGTATCTACTCACCAACGTGTTAGCCAGCAAGAGATTCACCAGCAAATACATGAAGGAGAACCAAAAGCAGCTCAAGAAGAGGAAAGAGATGCTGGTTTCAGGGCTTAAAAAGTCAAGGATCGAATGCCTGAAAAGCAATGCAGGGTTGTTCTGCTGGGTTGACATGAGACATCTCTTGTCTTCCAACACATTGGATGCAGAAACAAAGCTGTGGAACCAAATGGTTTGCGATGTCGGGTTGAATATCTCTCCTGGTTCATCTTTCCATTGCAGTGAACCAGGGTGGTTCAGGGTCTGCTTTGCCAACATGTCCCGAGGATCCCTTCAAGTTGCAATGCGACGAATCAAGGATTTCGTCGAACGTTCGAACTTTATGGGTAGGATTAAGATGATTTACCAGCAAAATATGTCGAGTTTAAGCAGGAAACTGCTCAGCAACTGGGTTCGCAAATTATCCTTGCCTGATCCTGATGAACATGAGCATTAGCTTAATATTATTAATTATATAGACCTAATCAATTCATATTATCTTGATTTATATAAATTATAAATTAAAAAAAAAAAGGTTGAAACTTTGTTCCACGAACAAGTCTAATTTTGACTTTATGCTGGATTTATAGGCCCTAGTTACAGATATATCATAGAAATCAATATTAATATTTAGAATATTGTTTATTTTTAAATTGCTGTATTTTCTTTAAAAAAGTATGATACTAAAACAAACATGTATTTATATAATCATTAAATTTGCTCTAGTGGATATATGTATAAATCTAGTAAATAATAACAGTTTTAAAAAATTAAATTAAATTGAAAACATGTAAAATAGTTATGGTTGATGATGTTAATGGATGCATGAAATGTGTATTAATGTAAAATTAATTGGTATTTTATTATACAAAAATATAAATAAAATGATGGCAAATCCTCCTTCAAGAGGTCAACAAGAATCTTTGGCCACCGACCGCGGTTCCACTATAAACAAAATAGGTCGTGAGGCAGCAAATGAAAACCGTTGAAGGGAAGATTCAGAAAAAGATTCACAAAGACAGTTAAGACGGTTGAGGTTCTACTACTTCAGTTAAGAGTATCAGCACAGAGAGGATCTCATAATTTTTGTATTGTCCCCTTAGTTGTCGCCAGGTGGCTATTCGTTGCTATATCGTGGTGAGAAAATTTATTGCATATTTCCCCCTATTTATCCGCATTATTTGTTAAATCACTCATTTCCACATCTTTTAATAACAAAAAAAAAAAAAGGGGCGTGATAAATTCCTTAAAAGATATTTCGATCTTTGTAATTTATTTTCCTTCTTTTTTTCTAAATTAAGGTTCTTTCTTTTCTTTCTCTTCAAATTGGTCAATTTTGTTCCTTCAAAATTCTTTTTCCTTTTGTTTCTATTTGAAGTTGAAGCAACGTTTGGCCTTTTATGACTAAAGAAAGCTCAGGCTAAGGCTCAGAATTTCCTGTTTCTGGTTTCCAACTTCTTAAGCGAATCATTTTCGCTTCTGCATTTGGGAACCATTTCGAAGTTCTTCCCCTTCTTCTTTTTTTCCCTCAGATATTTGTGCAGGTACTTTGTTTTAATTCATCTTTTAATTGTTTATCCGAAATGATTTTTTTTTTTTAATTTTGCTCCTGGGATTGTTCGTTTGGTGCATTCAAATTAAAGGGTGAGGTTTTATGGTAAAATTTATCAAGCACATCTTCGATTGGGTCTTACTCCAATAAAATGCAGCTGCTAATTTAGGGGTTCAATTTGTTTCTTAAAGTTGGCTGATGTTTTCTTTTTGGGGGGCTGCATTTAGCTTAACCATTGCTTTTTTCAGCTGATATTTCGTTGAAGCTTTTGTTTGACATCTAATCAATTTTGCAGCAAGTGATTAGGAGGCAAACTTGTTTCTGCATTGTCATTTTCATAACACACATTCCTCCGTTTGAAGCAAATTGAAAGTGATGTGATGTTGTTCCACGGTCATGTACTTGAGTAATTGAATTTCTAAATCTTGAGGAAAGGATATAGGGGGATTGAGATGGATGTCGCGGATCTTTTAACATCTGCCGGGATCAATATATCTGTATGCGTTGTGGCTTTTTCTTTGTATTCCGTACTGAGGAAACAACCAAGCAATGCATGCGTGTATTTCACCCGGAGATATATTTCGGAACCGATACGGCATGATGATCCTTTCAGCCTTCATAGATTCGTGCCATCGGCGGGATGGATCATGCAAGCCTGGCGAGCGACCGATGAGGAAATTTTGGAAGCTGGTGGTATTGATGCTGTAGTTTTCATGAGAATAGTTGTTTTGAGGTCATTAACTCTCCCCCATAGAAAATTCTAAATTTTCAAGTCTAAGCTCGCAATCATATCCAAACATTTTTCAAGTGCTTTAGTATTTCAAATATCATTGGTTTGTGTCCAGTTTCACTTTTGCCGGTTCACTAACTGCATTGCTATTTTCCAACCGTTCTTTACAGTATTCGGATATTCATCATTGCTGCTGTTATTTGCGTTTTCCTAGTGCTTCCAGTGAATTATTATGGAAAAGATATGGAGCACAAGAATTTCCGTTTTGAATCAATCGATGTATTCACTATTGGAAATGTAGAAGAAGGTTCAAAATGGTATATATGTTCTTTTGGATCCATTATCATGATGTCACAGTTTCTTTGTTATTGATTGATGAAAATCCACTCTATATTGATTGTTTTCTTTTTGTTTTAAAATCTTTTAGGCTTTGGGCACATTGTCTTGCATTATACATCATAACCTGCGCAGTGTGTGTTCTACTTTACCTAGTAAGAATGTTCAAACCTAAATGCACTAGTTGCTCCTAATCTCAGATATATAGTTTTTTTCCGGTATTGATGTGATCTTAAATTTCTTCTAGCATTCACTTAAAGATTATTGCTTCTATATAGGAGTATAAAAGCATCACTAAAATGAGGCTAGCGCATATTACTGGATCTCATCCCAATCCAAGTCATTTCACAGTTCTTGTCCGTGGCATTCCGTGGTCCCAGGATCATTCATACAGTAAGTCAGTGGAGAGTTTCTTTTCAACTTATTATCCAGATACCTACGTGGACCACCAGATGATATATCGGCCTAGTACAGTTCATAAATTAAAGGTATGCATCTATTTTGAGTGACTTATATTAGTGACAATAGCTTGTATGAATTCTGTAATTTGAAAAAAGCTTTGATTTTGAAATTTCCTTTTAATCTTCTTTGCTGTTTATTCATTTAGTGCTATTTATTCACTACTTTCTTGACATCTATTGAATGATTTTTGGTTTTCATCTGAGGTGAATATATTTGGTATTGGTGCTGATAAACAAAAAATGTTGCCTTCGTTTTCCTTTTCTATCATTGTGCTCTTTAGACCATATAATGGAATTTACAACTTAACACACAACTTGATATCTTGATTCTCTCCACTTTTGTTTTTGAGATATCTTTTTAAATCTTTATATTATTGGCTTCATTTGTTGTTTTTTTCTTTTACAATATAAGATAAGACAAGACTTAGTTTGCCATTGCTGGCGCATTGCATTTAAGTTGAATTTTCCAATTTCTCAAAATTTCAATTGGTTGTCCTCATTAGGTGTTTTGAAGTTAAACCAAGTTTCGTGAAATAAACTTGTATTTGAATTTTTCTATGCTCATTCTTCTTTGTTGCACACACAACGTTTGTAATGAGTAACAAGTTCTATGTATATTCTCTAACAATGCTGTCTTTGCAGAAGGATGCAAAGAAGATGTACAGAATTCTAAGACCTGTCGAGACAGAGTATGTACGGGGTGATAAGCCATGTTATCTCTGTGGAGGAACTGCACATACCTTTAAGTTGCTTCAAAATGGAGAAGACAACATTAGAAGTCAAACCAGCATTGATGAATTACATCCTACTCAAATTGAAAAGGTTGAAAATCCTGGAATAAGTTCAGTTGAATAATTTTGATTTTACGGACATAGTATGCATGCCTAAATAGCACACAATTATGTTTTTCACTTTTAGTGGTTTGTTGCCAAAAGTTAACTTGTTTCTGATACTGTTTTCAGTCTTCAAAGTTGCTTTACTTGTGTATCTCCTCTGGGTTACTTTACTATGCTTTAAGAGGCTTCATTTCCATCGTGATTGAGTCTTTCCTCCTATAACAAATAACTCTAGTGGATATGGATCTGCTCTTTGCCACCCTAGGAATTTCTGTCATTTGATTATGAAAGGCATTTTGCATACTTTGTTTTTTTGGATGTTTACATGTTATTAATATCATTCTGAATTGTTGCTGGGATGGATGTTTCAGCTTAATGTTACATTTGAGCAACTAGATTTCTACTGTTTGCATAAAGGCCCGAATTTAATGTACTGATAATTCTAACTATCAAAAGGATATGGAGTTTTAGTAGTGGCCTTTGCATTATCTGAAGACTTGTTTTTTAAACTGTTGTTGCCTTCACAACTGATGGTAATTTTATTTGACTTCTTAATGGAGTTTCTCTCCCAATGTGGTTTCAGTCTTATCAATCCCAGTTGCCATCATGTGGGTGTTGATGTTTGAAAGCAAATATGTGTTACTAACGTTTAAATCTTGGATGGAAATGGCATTGTTATATCCTATGTTATTTTGGCCTTTGATACAGGAATGTCCCGCTGCTTTTGTTTTCTTCAAGAATCGTTATGCTGCTGTTGTTGCTGCACAAGTTCTTCAATCATCAAATCCCATGTTATGGGTGACACAACTAGCTCCAGAGCCACATGATGTTTATTGGTCAAACCTTGGCATACCATACAAGCAAGTTTGGGTCCGTAAAATAGTAGTTCTTCTAATTGCTTTGGCCTTTGTGTTTGTGTTTCTTTTTCCAGTTACCCTTGTGCAAGGCTTGACTCAACCACACGTGCTAACACGTTGGTTTCCACAAATTAAAGAAGTTTTAAAACTGTGAGTAGCATTCTCAAACTCTATTGTGAAATCGGTGTTAGCTTGTTAGTCTCTATTATGTTGCTATTATTACATATTGCAGTCACGGTTGATGCCTGATGCAATGAACAGGGATATGGAAATTGCAACGAGTTGGACCATATGCATTTATAGAAGAAATAATGAATGGAAAAAACCATAGAGAGACACCCTATTTGTACTGCAATTTCTATCATTCTAAGCTCCTCCTTTATGATAATGACATCCCTAAGAATGCTGCTATTGATTCTGATGTTTTTGGGAATTATATAGAAATTAGAATGGTTGGACATATCTAGTACAGCTGACACTAACTTATCAACTTATGGAAGTATGTTATTTGTAGCAGCTCCTTTTCTTTGATTCTTTTCAGTACATCATAATTTGTTGTTTTGGTTATTAGTGGAAATGTGGCAATTATCGTAGAGGACCTGCAATGTTTGTGATCCTATTATGTTTGTTGTTTTGAGCAGGAAGTTCCTAAACCGGCTGGTAACAGGTTACCTACCAAGTGTGATTCTGATATTATTTCTGTATACTGTTCCACCAATCATGATGCTGTTATCCAGAATTGAAGGAAATGTTTCACGTAGTGATAGGAAAAGGAGTGCATGCATTAAAGTTTTATACTTCACAATCTGGAATGTTTTCTTCGTTAATGTTCTTTCCGGATCCTTTATCAACCAAATGAGTATTTTCTCACAAATTAAAGAGCTGCCCATGATGCTTGCCAAACAAGTGCCTACCCAGGTAATTTTCCATCACTCCCTAATAGTTGGCTTAATAACACCTAACATCCTGCTACAAAAGTGTACACTTTAATGCCCTTGCCCTTTCTTTCCTCACCACGTTCATGTAGCAAAAAGGTTGCGTTTGGTCCCTTTTATATGTCATGTGGTTGTGAATCTTCAGCTTCTAACTGTAGATGTTATTCTTGTCTTTTTTATTATCTGCAGGCTACCTTCTTTACAACTTATGTTCTGTCATCAGGCTGGGCTAGCTTGGCCTTTGAACTCATACAATTGTTTGCTCTTATTTGCAATATCTTGAGAAGATTCATACTAAGAAGTAAGAAAGAGCCAACTAATATTGCTCTAACCTTCCCTCACCATACTGAAATTCCCCGACTTCTTCTGTTCGGGCTCCTCGGCTTTACACTTTCTATCCTTGCACCCATAATACTGCCATTCTTGCTGGTTTACTTCTTTCTTGCCTTCCTTGTCTATCGAAACCAGGTTCGTTTTTGCCTCATTGATTTTATGTCCATCCTTTGTTTTTGCTTCTTGTTGATCAAATAATAGTCATTTGCAACTGTTTATTTTGTGACCACCAAGTTTCTTAATATAGGAATGTGTTTTCTGCAGTCAGTAGACCTTGTATGTAATTTCAGTGCATGATGATCATGTTATTCCAGTATTCTGTTTACATATTCGTCATTAGGTCAAGCATAGTTTTGTTGATGACAATTCAATCAAGTGCAAGACAGATTCTAAAGAATTCAACTTTACCTGTTTTATGATTTTTTTTGTTCTTTTTACAGATTCTCCATGTATATGTAACAAAATATGAGAGCGCAGGACAGTTCTGGCCTATTGTTCACAATGCAACAATCTTCTCTTTAGTGTTGACACAGGTTATTGCGGTGGCAGTCTTAGCCATGAAAAAATTGCCAATGGCTTCTGGTTGCACCATTCCCCTTATAATAATCTCTCTCCTGTTCAATGAGTACTGCAGAAAGAGGTTTTCCCAGGTTTTCAAGAGGAACCCTGCACAGGTAATTAGCGCCAGAACTCTTACACTCTTTCTCTAGAAAACTTCCCCAACCATTTTCTCAATCGGCTGTACAGGTTCTTATAGAGATGGATCGACGAGACGAGCAATGGGGGAAGGAAGAAGGGATATATAATCGGTTGCGATCAGAATACTGCCAATTAGCCTATATTTCAAGGGACTTGACCATTTCTAAGGATTTTAGTGTTGCCGGACCCAACCGGCAGAGTAGTACTGATCATAATAGTCCCCAAGGTGCAGATGAGAATTCACTGAAGCAAGGTATGTTTGTTGTGAGTTTTTGGTGGTTCCTTCAATCCAGAAAACCCATATTGAATCTGTACTTTCAACTTTTCAGGAACTCACCATATTAAATTACAGAAATAGTGGGCAGTCGTCCATAGCAGTTCAGAAAAGGGGAGGGGCCTAAAACTGATTCATTGATTTCATTCATTCTTATTCTTTAGAGAAACATAAATGATTAGAGGCTGAGTTAGATGGCAATGGGAAAATAGCAAGTAGGATATGAAGAGTAGGAGACATTTTTTTGCTCTACTTTCCATTATGATTCTCATAGTTTGTGGAGCACAGATACGATTAGACAACAAGCACATATACAGTTTGATATGTATACCATTCATTGTAGAATTTCAAAGGAAAAAGTAAAGAGTGTTGTTCTATCTTGTTAATGTGGGAAACATAATCAAATCATACTTCCTTGATTACTCTCTTTTCTACAACTTTGGTTGCACTCTTCCTTAAATAAGCAAAGGATGTTATATGTAATTTATGTATATATATGTTTAGAAAGTGATTCCAAAGAATGAAAATTTATGCAGCAACCGAGTTGGAATTGAGGCAGTAGTACCTTAAATTTCGGCTTTGTTGAAGGCAACACAGTACGGTCTGTATGGAACGGAGGACGCCAAAAGCTCCATTGTTTACAGTAATGGTCTTTTCTCTCACCTGAAGTTTCTTCTGTTTGTTTAGCAGAAAGGCTTGGTTGAAGGGATGATTTAAGGATCTCTTGGGCCAAATGGGATGAATCTCAACCCAAAATCTTTGGGTCTAATTGGGCTTCTTTTGTTAACTAAATTTTAGAAAATGTCAGCGGGTTGAGTTGGGTTTAGGTGGAGTTTTTAATTATAATTTTATATTTGGATCTTTCGTGTAATAATTCAGTTTATTTTTATTTTTATTTTTTTATATTAGTTTTAGATTTTTATTTTATTTTGATAAAATGTGATCTGCTTTACAACTTTTAGGTATCATTTAGTAAAGTTTTAAAATCCTTAATTTTTCTAAGTTTGAAAAATTATTTGATAAAAAAATAAGATTAGACTTCAATATGAAATAAGGTTGAATACTTAAAACTTAGCATTTGATATCTACTTTGTGAGTTGGAAACTTTTCTTTTTTGAATGTCATATTTAGCCCAAACTTCAATTAAAAACAGACCTTAAGTTTGGTTGAATTTTGTAGTTTTATGATCTCATAATGAAAATTTTAGTTGTTGACATCTTTTATCAATAAATTCTTTTTCTTTTTAAATTGAATTTGATCATTAATCTTTTAAAAAGATTCAAATCATTCTTTTTAACACCAATGTTGACTAAAACATTAATTTTTTTAAAGATATTCTCATGGCAAACCTAAGTAGCAGTCCAGGTGCATTTCATACTAACATGGTACACATTGATTGCTAGGTAGAGTGCCATGTTTAAAATTTTTAGCCTTTTTAGTTAGTATTTTCATTAAAAAAATAGAAATTCAACTTTTTTTTAAAAGGTTGATGATCAAATTTGACTCTTTTAAAAATGTTGAGGGCCAAATTTAATTAAAAAAGAATAAGAACCAAATTAACAAAATGATATAAATATTAAAAGCTAAATTTATTATTAGAACTTTTATAATTAAGAAGTAGATTTATGGAATAAGGAAGAGAAAATAATAAATGAAAATTTAGATAATAACAAAATTGGTATTAGCGGAGTTAATGCAGCTAAGCATATCTTATAACTTACTATAATGTCAGACAAGTAGCTATATTAGCATAAATTAATTTAAAAAAAAAAAAAGAAAAGAAAAGAAAAAGACAAAAATGTAAGCCCCAGAGAAGTATCATCATCTCCAAAAATCCTACTTTTTGGGTACATTAAAATCCCACTTTTGACAAAGCTAAACGAATGGCTTCCGACGGCTATCATCCTACGAAAATAACATTAATTTAGACCTACATTTGATTTTGATGCATGCTATAATATTTGTTTTTTTTTTACCCCCAAGACGTAGATCAATATATTGATGTTAATGAGTGTCAGTATCAGTATATAATATAATAGAAGAGTGGGGGTGAAATAAGTCGTCGTTTGGTTGTTGTCATCCAGGAAGAAGGGGGCCTTAATCAAGGTTTGTGCCTACTTGTTCAATTTTAATTTAACTCTGAAATATTGGAATTCTTGGTTTCTTCTTTTGGACCTTTTCTGTTCTGCTTCTTCCTCGCCTGGGATATTCTTTTTTTGCTTTACAGTTATTCAAATTAAACTAAGTAATTGTTTTTCTTTTCCAGAAATTATTGGCTCATTCTATGGCACTTTCCTTTTGCCTCTCTGGCTGCCCTATCTTATTATTATTATTTTTGCATTACTCTGCAAAGCTAAATGCATGTCAGGGAACGTTTCCAACATTAATTTCTTACCCTTTTTATCTTTTGGGATTAACGGCAAGGTTTTCAGTGTGGTACAGTGGACCCATTGTTTTTTTTTATTTTAGTGTTTTGGATTTATTGATATTTTTTTTAAAAAAAAATATTATATCAAATTAAGATATATTTATTGGGAGATTATAATGTTCATACTAATATTTTATATAAAAAAGATAAACACACCTTCATCTTAATATTAGCTATTTTGTAAAAATAATGAAATTTTGATTATTTTTCCAACTAAATTAATGTTCTATTAACAATAAATTAATCGAAAATTTAAACAATAATACAGTATAGATATTTTAGTTTTTTAGTTACTACTATTTGGTACACTTGAGTAAAAATTGATAAAATTTTTGATTGAAACAAGACTTAAATTATTTAAGTCTGATTTAAAATGTGATGGCAAATTTAACTAGCACAATCTGTAGCGTTATGATATCGATAATAATTTTTTTAATTTATCAGTTAAGACATATATCTACGTTAATTCAATCATATGTCCACGGAATTTTATTTTATTTTTTAAAATAATAAAATAAAAATAAAACCCAAAAGTTTGGAAACTTGAGAGGGGGAAAAGAGGTAAAGGATTAGTGAAAAGGAGCTAGAATGTGAAGGAAATTTATCACATTGCTAATATATTGTGATGACAGCATTTATTAAGTAGTAATTAGGGTTTTAAAGTTGGTTTAGGTGAGGACGGGACCAAACCTTTAAAAGAAGAAGAACAGGTAGGGTTTCTGGGAAATTGTCAACCCATTTTAACAGATATTATGACCAGGCCTTACCAAACAATAGAAAAGTTTGTCAACAAATTACACATTTAATCAGTTTTCTTATTCTCATCCAACTGTAATCAACACAAGGATTTTGACTTTGGACATAATCTCAAGAAGCTGCAATTCTTCTGATTTCCAATGTGATGCATTGAAAAGAGGAATATATCCAAAAATTTTGACACCCTACTCTTAGCCTATATATATATTATTATGTCCTTACTTTAATCAAAATTAGAAGCATGAGCTGTGACAGAAAAATGAGCTACGTTCAGGAATATGGGATTTTAAAATTAACCCCCCCATTGCCTGTGAGCAAATGCCACCCAGTAATCAGATGGAACTGTTAGCAACCGTTCAAATGATTAGAGCTAGTTAGGTGAAAACAACGTCACCCCACACCAATTAACGTCTAACAGATTAAGGGTGTCTTTAGTAATTAAATTTTCATGCACTTTCAAATTTTGATATTTATACATTTTCAAATTTCATTTTTTTTTATTTACAATATATATATTTGAATTTGTAAGTTGTTAATTTTAAAATCATCAAATTTAAATTTAAATTTTATATTTTATATATCAATGGATATTCAATAATAAGTTACCATAATTTTTATATATTTTTATTAATCTAAGTGAGTATATTTCATATATCATATAATATTAACAATTTTAAATATCATTTAAATATAATGTTTAAAATGAGTATTTTAATTTTGCAAAACTTTTTTTTATAATAATATTGAAGATTTAAATCTTAAACCAAAATTTTCAAATGCGATAAATATCAAATTTATATATTACTTTTATTCCAGTGAACTTTGATTTGGTGCAATTATATACATGAAACTTGAATTGTGATTCATATGTATAGATGAAATTTTAGTTTTGATTCAATTGCAAACATTTAAATAAATGAATGCATACATTTATTTTCATATTGGATTAATATAATAGTTTGTGTATGCAGTATATCAATATAAAATTATGCTAATTTTATAATATTAGTAATATCTGAAAATTAAATCAAATCAAAATTTTATGTATAAAATTATACAAAGTCAAAATTCATATATGACATTGCACATTGAATCAAAATTTATATATAATTTTATATTTTTCTTTTTTTCAAAAAAAATTATTTCATTTTTCAAAAGCCGTGCTAAATTAAGTGGAGGGTAGTTTGTTTGTTTTTTTAAAGTAACTGTAAGAGTAGCTTTAGCTCTCATTTTCCTTAATTTCCACTCTCTCACATATCAAGACATTCTTCAAATTAATATGTGCGATAAAACCCTAAGTTTGAACTTGTTCAGTCACCCATTCCCCCCACCTCTATATTTTGAACAGAAAGCTCGAAGTTAGGGGCCTTGTGTTTTCAGCTACCCGAAGTGAAAGATTTTCTTATAGGAATGTTACTTTGTCAGAAAGAGATATACATAGATGGGAAGCTCAAGCTTCGGCTATATATATACTTATATTATATATAGGATGGCAGAAGCTGGATATATAGTAATCTGAAACTCCAATATCTACATATATCAAACAAGAGGATGCTGCTACCACATTTGTCTAGCTAGCTATACGCATGAGTATAACTGATAGATGTCAGGGATATTGTCAGTTTTCACACGTGCTGATGGGACGGGAGTAAACTATTTGGACCCTGAATATCGAGCAGCATTGATGTTTTCAGTCGCCATTGTGATTCAAGTGGATGCATGATAAGTAGCTTATTTACTTACAACTCGGATGCATACTCGAAAGAAGTAAGCCTTGTCGCAGGTGTTAATTTCAGTAGTTTCTATATCTGCATGTATCAGTTCCCTGAACAGAAACTTATCATTACTTGGCTGCAGGCACCTTAAATATTTCTACAAACTATATATAGCAAACAAATAAAGCATTACACGCTTGGTTGAATATTGATGAATTACATGTAATAGGAGATTGACGGACAAGCTAGCCTAAAATGTTGATGATTAGAAAAGGAAGTGTTCTTTAAGAACATTGATGAATAATTAAAGAATGGTAGCATGTGTTTTAGCCTTTGAAGATTTTGTTTATGTTTGCTGGCATGCAAATAGTTCTAGCCAGTAGCCCGCTAATGCATAGATAAGATTCTATCACCAAAAGGCTAGAAGATAGTTAGATAGATACAACGGATTTTATTTTTAAGGAATCTATAGCATGCTGGCTGCGGCTTGTTGACATCCCAAAGGAACATTCGTGACATGTAATAACATGAACATGGATATAGAAGGTAAGAAAATGCATACCATTTCATCAGTTAATCATCTGAGATACGTTGATCTATATTTGTCCACAGTTGGCAAAAAAAGAAAAACACTAGATATTGAAGCTTCACAATTCCCTAGTTCAACAATCAGCATAGAGAATGAATATTATGGAAAGCGCAGTATAAAACACAAGATAAATTACAGTCACTATTGATTGATTAAGCATGAACAAAGAAAGCAAGCATGTAATTCAACGAGATTATTATTAGGGTTTTTGGTCTATGATTCCAATTTCCAACACCACCATTTCCTATGCTATTGCGCTCCTCCTGGGTACCTCATCTCACTAAAACCATATTCTTGAAGCATTCCTTGTTGCATGACTCCATATTCCGAAGCACAAGGAGGGCCAACCAGAGAGCTTGTGTCACCCCAGCCAATGCTTTCACAAGGATTCACACCTCTATTATCGACCATGTCTTCCCCATATAAGAACTCCATTCCATCTAATCTCTGTGGGTTGTTGCTATATCCCATTTCCTGGAGCTCTGATGAAAAAGTAGTGCTTTGTCCTTGCAGCATGGGCAGATTTCCTCCATCTATGGCGAACTGAGAGTTCACAAACTGAGAACCGATGTTATTGCTTAAGCTCAAGGCATCCATGGGAGAAGAAGAAGAAGAAGAGGGCACATAGACAGTCTGCTCGTAAAGATCCTGATCAGTGGTGGATAAATCATTAGGAAACTGATGAAGAGTTGTCCCATCATTAACCACATGATCATCCTCAGAAAATCTTCCCCCAAGCTTGATTAGTAATCTTCTCATCGAGGCTTGGCTGTCAATGCGATGTTCTTGACTTGAGTGCGGTATGGGAGCCGCCGCCGCAGCCAGCACAGGCAGCTCTGGCCAGTAAGGGATTTGATTGATGTTATCTGCAGGAACCATGGAATCCCCCACACTAGCTGATGATCTCTTCATATCTTGCTTTAGGCTGTTGCCTCTTCGAGACTGATGCTCTTTGCGTTGCTTGCCCAGAAGCTTCTTCTTAAGCCTTGTGTTCCAATAGTTCTTTATATCGTTATCAGTCCTCCCCGGTAATTGTGCAGCAATAATAGACCACCTATTAACACGATACCATGCAAGTTTTGTTTCAAATGAATCGAAAAATATAGGGTTTGTTGACTTTATGAATGATTTTTAGAACCAAAAGGTACCTGCTCCCAATACTGATATAGAGGCTGCAAATGATTTTATCTTCTTCTTCGGAGAATCCTCCATGCTTAATATTTGGGCGGAGATAGTTTAACCATCTGAGGCGGCAGCTCTTCCCACATCTCTTAAGGCCTAAGATACAGGGAAAAAAAAACACCCAACCCTTTAGAAATCTCATCAGAGACCACAAAACGCAAAATTAATTTACTGATAATCAGTACTATTTCTGCTTGAAGTAAGGAACAACAAAAGCAAGCACAGCTGACTGATTGATTGATTTTAGGTTTAAAAATTACCAATTTTGTGAGGCAAAGCGATCCAGTTTCCGCCAGTGCCATGCTGCTCGATGTATGCCTTGAGCTTGGTGTCTTCTTCAGGTGACCATGGGCCTTTCTTGACGTTAGCTTTGTCACAGCAAGGAGCTCTCCCCATGCTCTTTTTTTTTTTTTCTCTCTTAGTATTCCTTTTTTAACTTTTCTCTCTCTTTCCACTGAAGCAAGAATTATAGGAGAGAGGAAGGGATTAATAAAGCTGGAAAAGGATAAACATGTTTCTGAGATGATCCATATATATATATTTATATATGTGTTCCTTTTTTTAAGAAAGAAATAAAAAGGTATGGCATAAAGAAAGACTTTGGTATAAAAAAATTATAGAAAATAAAAATGCCAGAACAGGAGAATAGGGTTTTTTCTACTTGTCTGCCTTAGTCTAGAATGATACCAAGTAATCAATATTTAATTTTATACATAAAAAAGGCTGCTGTTTCTTTTTTTTTCTTCCTTAACCTATTATGTTCTTCAAATTAACATCAAAATCGAATGTAAGTGTCCTATGTTAATATTTGTAATTTATATATATATGTGAAACGTCAAATTTATATTTGTATTTTTGTAAGAGTATATATATTGGCATTGAGTAGTGGAACGTTACGTTTACCTGCATTTATTTATAAGTACGCACATAGAGGTATGACTTATATATATTAATGTTTGTACTATTTACTGCAGAACCTTAGCATTAATTATTTATTATCATTCTTGTTGCATATTGTATTTGCTATTGTTTTCATTCTGAAATCATAATATATATATATATAATGCTGATAAATTTCTTTTCTTGAAAGGAAATGGTAGCAAGGAAAGAGATAGTGTCATTAATTTATATATGAGAGGGGTTTCATAAGAAATTGCTGCAGCACTTTCCATGGATTTGCTCATCACTATTATAACATCAGTATATTTAATTTGTATAACAATTAGATTTATAATGGTCAATTATATTTATGAAAACAAAAAATCATAGAGAGGAGTTGTAGGTTGAAATAAAAAGTTGAAATTGTGAAACAAAAGTCAAATCCATTGATTGGAATCTGATGAATGACCACATAATCCATATACAAGTACTGCAAGCTGCAGCGAGACAAGTAGCACAAAATCTAGAAAAATGTGGATATATATTGAAACAAATGAAGGAAGTTTCTTCCTTTTCTTAGTAGGTCACCAAATTTATTTAGTGACATGCATGCAGTGTATTTAGCAGCATTCAGAACTAGGCTGCAAGCCTCCACATATACTTGGTGAAGGCAACACCTGGTCAACAAGAGAGGGCTTTTCAAATCATCTGTTATGTGACTGCGTATACCTCCTTATTTCAAAGAGAATTGGTCAATCTTCCCCCCATAAAATCTTAAGAAATATTAAATTATAAAAAATTATATTTATAAAAATTTAATATTAAAATATTAAATAAAGTTTTAGTTAAAATGATAAATATATTAAATATTATTGTGTTTTGGATTCGAATCCTATTAAATATTTTTTTAATTTTACATAATATAAAATGACAAATATCTTTATAGCAATAATGCACTTATTTTATAAATGAAAAACCTTTTGTAATTGCTCAATTAAATTAAAATATAATTGACAGGAGATCATTAAACTTCATTTATCGATTACTATTTATTAAACTTCATGATTCCAATTTCTTCCCTTCTTTTGAGCTCAATTAGCTACCATCACATCTTAAGCCATATACTTGTGAGTTATCAACAATTAAATAAATTTTCACTTAAAAAATACATATATATGAAACAACAACAATAATGATAGGGTGAAGATGGAAGTGGCGGGCAAGAGTCCAAGCGTCAACATCACACCTTGCTTGACCTTGTGAATTGTTGGGTGTCGATATTATATAGTTTAGTTTTTCTTTTTGGGGGGTACATATATAGTTTTGTTAGTGCAAGACAGATATGCTATTAATGTAGTGGTGCAGCCATATTTGAAGGCAGCCAAACCGTTTATCATATCCAGCCCCAACCATCTTACCTTTAACCTTTAATTTCCATGCCAAAAACCCTGCCCTATATACATACTTTATTCAATAAAAGCACAAAGGGAAAATCCTACTTTCTCAAATTCATACACTTTCCACCTTCCAATCCTTTCTCTCTATCCATTGAATAGCAAAAAATCTGTATATATTACCTCAATGAAAAATCAAAAAGATGTTAGAAAATTACAAATCCCAATGCGTTTTGACCTTCCTACCCCAAATAATAATAATAAATAAAACAAGGAAAAAGGTAAAGAATAAAGTATGTATTACCAAGTAACACATATGGAAGAAGAAAAGAAAAAAGAGGTGTAATTTCAAAAAGAAATGTGCACATGGAGAAGGTCAATTTAGTAGGTCACCATTAACCTTGTTTTTTCTTGCAACATAATTTCCAAGCTTCAATATTGGACCTACACCTTGCAAAAGTCAATCTTCCCTTTGACAATCTTGTTCTTTAGTACAGCTCAAGACAACTTCCTTCTCCAGGTTCTATTCTCTTTTCCCCTTGTTTTGACAGCCATACAAACATGTAAAAGAAAAGACCAAACTTATCTTATTAAAATATGATTTTCCCAACAGAGCCAACACAAGCTGTTCTACATTTTCTGTTCATTGATTTTCTTTCCTCCCCTTTTTCATGTCAAAAAATGAGTACGTACCTGTATTTGATACATTAGCCTTTTCTATGAAGGGTACGTATATGGTGACGAAGACATGAAGAAGCAATAAACCTAACTGCTGGACAAACAGCGAAATAGTAATAAAATAGAGTGAAATGAAGGAGCATAGAACAAGCTAAAATTGTGCCTTCTAATCAACGAAAGTGTATATAAAAGTCTAGTCCAAAATTATACATGTAGAATATTACATGTAATAATAATTCATCACCAGTCCATTTTACACAGCTGTAATTTCCTCATTCAATCTTCATTTAATGACGAACTAGAGGCATATACATGCATCACATGACTTTTTTCATCATAAGCTATATTTGTTCTGAATTTGCAGTGCTAATATACATTAGGATACCCTCCCACATTTTAAGTCCAAGACTTTAGTCAAGTATTTAACTCTAAAATTATATAATATATACGCCTTTAATGAATTTCTAAATTATTTTTTATTGAATTAAATATATTAGTTAGAAAAATGGTTTTGGGTAAACATATAATAGGTAATAGGAAGTACCTAACCTTTTATATGGTATATCACATATATTATTTTTGTAACCTTCAATGATTTTAATAGTTTTTTTTTTTATTTTTTATAAAGTGGTGTGATGTAATAGTTGCTCATTTCATCTTTTAATCATATGTCGGGAGTTCGATTCTCATTTATAAAAATTGATTTTATTTTATGATAAGATAAGGAGATTAATCACTACTACCGACAGTGAATACTCTGATTTTGACAACAAAAAATAGCTTTTTTATATAATTTTGATCCATTTTAAAATGACTTTATCATCTTTGATGTAATTCTAGTAATCTTTATGATAAGCTTTGACATAAATTTAAAAATTTTGATAACTTTGGTTTTTATTTTTTATTTTAAATTTAAAACCATTTAATATGATTCATGTACGACCCAATTTTTGCCCGGGCCCGCTAAAGCCCGTCAAGACTAAAAATCAGAGCTCATTTTACAACCCAATTCCCAAAATCAAATAACCCAGTGACCAAACCCAATTTCAAATGCCCAAACCCGATTACAAAAAAAAACTACACTCCCCAAAGCAGTAACCCAATTCAGAAACCAAATTCAAAAGCCCAAACCGAATTAGCCCAAAACGCCTAAAACAAAAAAACCTAACCCTAATTTTCCCTAACCCAAGTGGCGCGCCGCTGGGCACTGTCATGCGCCTTCGACCGGAAGTCACGCCCACCGCCACTGGTCTCCACCGCTTGACCACTTGCGCGAGTACTGCAAGCATTAAAAGAAAAGATGACGAGTGTAAGATGAGCAAAAATGGCTATAAAAGCCGATCTGAAACTATTGTAAAGAGGAGGATTCTTTTTTTCAATAGAAACAGATTCGAGAAATTTCAAACACAAATACAGAGATCCAAACACGAAAGTGCAGAGAAAATATTAAAAACTACAAAAAAAAAACGCGAAAACAGAGTCCCAAAGAAAATGTGATCTTTTTTTCTTTGTATTTTCGAAACTTTCCATTTTTCTTTCTGATATACATATACATATATATATACATATATATTGTTATTATTTATCTAGAAAATATAAATATATATATATATATTTTTACCTTTTTAAACTGCGGCGCTGTGTGATCATGCTGCACAACACTGGCGGAGCGAGCCCCATGGCGTGGTCGGACCCTTCTTTGGAGACCCAGGCCTGCGCAGAAAAAAAAGGGGTTAGGGATTTTTTTAAAAACCAGCTGAAAGAAATGAAATTTTTGGTTTTTTAAACTTATATAGGCCATGTAAAACGACGTCGTTTTGGCCGGCGTCCATAAGCCCCAAAACGACGTCGTTTAGCCCCTCTGACCCGAGATCCGACCCGCTCCAGGACTAGGATCCGCGTGTTTTTGACGGAAGGGCTAATTGCACTTTTAGCCCTTCCGCCTTTTTATTTATTTGCAATTAAGTTTATTTTATTTTTCAATCTCGCCCTGTAATTATTTTGGTTTTCAATTTGGCCCCCCCTTATGCTGCGCGTTTTGGAGGAGAAGGGAAAATTTCCCTTTGAGTCCCTCCATGTTATTCGCGCGTTCAATAGGGTCCTCTTCCTCTTTTATTTATTTCAGATTTGCCTGCACTTTTGCATTTTAAGTGCAGCTTAGTCCTTTTGATTATTTTTGCTATTTTATTGTTAAAATTTGATTAATTTGATGTTCTTCTTCTTCTTATTTATTATTATTATTATCATTTAATGTTATTATTATTATCATTACTTTATCACTATTATTTTTATTATTTTTATTCCTTTTTACTATTTCCCCTATTATTATTATTATCACTATTATTTGTTTTTTTAATTTCTTAAGCTATTATATTATACATTTATTATCATTTTTATTATTTTTATTTTTATTTTTGTTAATATTATTATTTTCTTTAATGCTATATTATTATTATTATGTTTATTACTATTATTTATTATTATTGCTTTCAATATTATTATATCCGCCGTTATTTACCATTTTTATTTTAATATTATTATTACATTATTTTTACTTTATCATTATATCTATTTTACCTATTATTATTTATTTTATTCCTAATATCATTGCTACATTGTATTCATTTTTTTTGTATACGCTATTATTATATTTATTGTTTATTATATTTCCTATCATCATCATTTTATTATTATTTTTACTATTACTAATATACTACTATTATCATCTATATTATTATGTTTATTTATTATTACTATTAACTTATTAGTATCACTCGTATTAGTATATTATTCGAATTTCATATCGTTATTTTATTATTATTATTCTTTTCACACGTAACATCGTATTTTCATATTATCATTTGTCAAACTAATCTTTCTCGATACATCAGGTTTTTAAAATAATCGATATTTCGTATTAAAGATTCGAGGAAATCGAGCCCTAACTTACTGGGTTCTGGTTTTTCTCATTCAATCTGAATAACGGAATATCCTTTTTAAAAATCGCAATACAAGTTTTGAATAGAATACTTGTTCTCAAAAATCGAGGTGTTGTGCCCTAACTTACTGGCTATGACATCTAGATACCCTGAAATAAGTTTGTTTTAAAATAAAGGCAATGTCCCGTATTTGAAATTTTGAGAAATCGAGCCCTAACTTACTGAGTTCCGGTTTCTCATCTGACAAATAACGGAATATCCTCTTCAAATTTAAAACCGAGTTTTAAAATCAAAAGGCAAGCTCAGTTTTGGGAGCCCAAAGTGTCGCATCCTAACTTCTCTGGGTATGATACTTTATCTCTTGAAATGAGAGGGTCTTATCATTCATCTCGATTCGTTCAAGTTTTAAAAATAAAAGAGGATCGTATTTTGAATCTTTTCAAATTTTCAACATTAGGACATTAATTAATCAATTTGGTACCAATTTTGGGCGTGACGAGGGTGCTAATCCTTCCTCGCGCGTAATTGACTCCCGAACCCGTTTCCTCAAATTTCGTAAACCAAAAGCACTGTTTTAGTAAACCAAAACGTTTTATTAAAACAAAGGTGATCCGATCACACCTAATAAAGATCGGTGGCGACTCCCTTCCTTTTCATTTTCAAAAAAAATTGAGTCGACCGCGTCGTTTACTGTTTTATCAAAAAAAATGGTTACGACAATTCATTTCTCATTTGTTGTAAGAGAAGCCAATGGATTGACTGCTCGATGCTCAAGGATGGGTTGTTGCCTATTGGATTGGATTTAATAATTTCCCCATTAAGTGAAACTCTTATGTAAGAGCTGTCCCTATGCTTTTATCTGTTTTCAATTAATAAAATAAAAATAACCTTTCATTTCATCTATAACCTTCGAAAATGATAAGCCTATTAAAATGAGATAACACAACTAAAATAGCTTGGCGCGGGCCTAAAATTTCAGCATTCACACTATAATTTTTATTTTTCTATTCTGATTTTTAATTATTACGTATGGAAGGGAAATAAATCTTAAAATTGTATATGAAATTTTATTTAATATGTAATTTTATACGTGATATTTTGATTTGATCTAATTTTCAAAAATTATTAACACAATTGTTGATGTAGCACCATTCTGTGTTTATATATCGCATAAAAAATAATTATATTTATCAAATATAAAAATAATCTGATATGTTTATTTCTTTAAATGTGTATAATTAACTTAAAAATAAAATTTCATGTGTATAATTACACCAAATATAAATTAATATATTAAATTACACATTAAATCAAAATTCATATATAATTATGAAACTTATCCAATAAGGCAATAACCCAATACTCATTTATAAAATCTAACCCAATTTTCTAAAATCTTATACTTAAAAAAAATAGTCAAAATTAATGCAGGTTTAGACAAGGGTAGTGTTTAGAAAGTTACATATAATTGTATTTAGGTGTAATTGTTTCGTTTTGTTTTTGGTGAATGAAGAAGCTAAATACAATTAGCCATGAAGAATCTTATGTTGAATACCAACACTCTCTTGTACGACTTCCAAAGCAATCGGTTTGGGGGGAAACTCATGGATTCTCATGCCAATAGGATCCTATTGTATAATTAAAAACAATTATATGCAAGAACGATCCTATTGGCCTGAGAATCCAAGAGTGACATGTTTAGGTAATCATGATAATTAATAGGTTCCATTGAATTGAGTGTAATTGAAGCACCCTTGTAACACCCCAAACCCGTATCTGACGCCGGAATAGGGTTACGGAATATTACCAACCAATCAAAGCATTTAACAATCAATTCATAAGTAATCATATGCATATTCTAATTCAATCATAATTATGCAAATTGTCCCTAAATCGAGCTTTAAAGTTCCCTTAAAAACACTTTGGGACTAATAGAAATCATTTGAAAAGTTAAAGAAGAATTTGCAAAAAAAAAATTACTACAGGGTTCACACGGCATTGTGGCTAGGCCGTGTAAATCACACGGCCAAGACACATGCCCGTGTCTAAGGCCGTGTGGGCATTTTAAGTAGGGACATACGGCCGTGTCCCAGTCCGTGTCTATGCCCGTGTAACTCATTGACTTGGGTCGTACGGCCATGCCATACACCCGTGTGCCAGGCCGTGTACCCTTCGAAATGGCCTCACTCACCAGTGTGTCTGGCCTTGTGGATCTAAAATGTGCCAAAATCACTCAATTTAGCCTAACATAAAACTACTTAAGACACCAAGCTTTAAGTTTCATACACATATCAAGCCTTTGGTCAAAACGCATACTAACATTTAGCTTCAAACATAAACATATACTTATAACTCAATTTACATCACATTCACAAAACAACTAACAACCAAAGGCATTCTTAGGTACATGCCATTGCAAAATTAAACATCACCACACTTGAGA
Source organism: Gossypium sturtianum (assembly GCA_025698515.1). Classification (NCBI taxonomy): domain Eukaryota; kingdom Viridiplantae; phylum Streptophyta; class Magnoliopsida; order Malvales; family Malvaceae; genus Gossypium; species Gossypium sturtianum. The sequence continues at coordinate 4,157,269 of CM046947.1, forward strand.
TCGGGATTGTTGTTGTTGGATGCTGAGTCGACGATCAAAAGAGAGTACTAACCTGCGCACGGAAAACAAAATCACACGCTGAGTAAAACCCAGTGATATTTCTATAATCCAAATATTTTAAGACACGATATGATACATGAATGCTCAAATTGAATTATATCATCATACTACTATCTAAACATACAATGTTATTTTAGATTTAAAATATCTAAGCCACCAGGGATTAATACAAACAACAATTACTACATAAAGTAGCTAAATTACTCAAAAAAAAATAGTCATTCATCTATATTTTTCCAGCACAACGAAATACCTCAAAAACCAGTCCCTAAATTTATTATAATTTAGCAATATAATCCCTTTATTAGTTGGGCCTAACATCAATGGCTCCAAAAATACAAAATTTACCAAAAATGAAGACTAAAAACACTTACATGCATTCAAAGTTAGTAACAAAATAGCAAAGCTTTCTCCAAAGCTTTCCATGGTTTTCGGCAGCAACAAGAAAGAAGAAAAACACCCCTCTCCCCCACTAACCTTCTTTTCTTTATTTTATTTAATATCCTTTTATTAACATTTTCCTTTGTTTTATTAATAAAATAATAAATATATATAATATAACTATCATCTTATACATGATGATACTCATACTTTTCCACTATCAAAATCTATAAAAACAATGGTCTATTTATTTAATAAGTCCTTCAATATAGATTCACCTTATAATTTAGTATTAATTCTTACTTTTATCACTTATTTGATTTAGTCTCTTTATTTTAATTAAACACTCTTTCTTCAAAATTACATAACCAAAAATTTAATTCACTTCTAATATAACTCTGCAAATATTTTTATTAAATATTTTTGAGTCCGGTTTAAGGAAACGAGGTCTCGATACCTCAATTTCTAAAACCATCGACTTTAGAACTGATACACTTGTATCTTGTCTAACTTTCCAATAATTAAAATTATTAGACCAAACTTCAATATAATACTGTAATATCCTCGCAAATATTAATAAATAATATTCACTGATCCTATCATAGGAAACAGTATTCTGAAACCACCGTTTCCGACTTCATTGACTTTCGGGTCGTTACAACCCTAATTACACTTTCTAATTCCTAGGGGAGGGTGAAAATTTGAGTAATTACATAGGTAAATTGCACCCAAATTCAATTTTAGAAATTATTTTTATACAAATTATAAAAATTATATTATAATCATGAATATGTATGAGCATTTGAGATGGTTATAACAAAAAAATTCTTATATTATAAATACTAAAAAATTATATTATAAAAATAATTTGTGTATTTTATAAATTAAAGTTATAAAAAATTATATTATTTAAATCATAAATTTTTTTTAAAGTTATGGCCAAAAAATTTATTATAAAAAATAATTTATAGGTTATAAAAGTGTTATAATATATTTATTTATAAAAAATTTATAGACAAGAAGTATGAATATAACTTATTTATATGTTCATGCTATATATTATAAAAATAATATACTTATTCATTAAAAAATGTTATAGTATTTTTTTTTATCATAGCTTATTTTTTTAAAAAAATAACTTTATGAAGTTATGTCAAAAAAATTATAATATTATTTGTAAAAAGTGTTATGAAAGTTTTGGACAATTTATAATTTTTTTTTTTATAAAACTTATATATTATAAATTTTATATTATTTTTTTACTTAATTTAAACTTTATAAAAATAATATAACCTATCATAAGTCTTTCTCCAAATTAAATTTATATAAATTTTTAAAATTAAAGTTATGTGTTAGTTGGACTGTGAACCCAATATTATGAGATCGATGTTAGTTGTGCAAATAGAAAAGATTTTCCAGCATTATATCGTGGGGTATGATACTATTTGATAGAAGCACCATAAATAGCTTCCAAACTCTTTAATATGAGATATTCAAGGCTTCAAAATTTGGTTGAAAAGATATTTGTTATTTTAAAAAGATATTTCTCATATTAACATCACCTTAATATAGCATTAAAAAAAAAGGTTGGATCATACCAATATGTTGCATATTTCATAATTTCAATTATAGGTGGAATTTAGATGATCCACACTTCAAAGAACTTCGAATAATATATGGAAAAAAGAAATCTTGATAATTTTGATAATGCATATTTAAGTTCAGGAGAAAGGATTGTATGAAACAGTGACGCCATGTCATCTGTATCCCTTTCCAATAGTTTTATGCCACATCAGTATTTTCATCCCGAATTTTGGATTTTAATTTGAATTTAATTTTTTCGGGATGAAAATCAGGATTTTAATTTAGATTTGATTTTTTCAGGATGAAAATACTGATGTGGCATAAAACTATTGGAAAGGGATACATATAACATGGCGTCACTGTTTCATACAATCATTTCCCTTAAATTCATATGATAATAAAGAGCATATATTCGAAATATTAAAGAGGGAATAGCCCAACAAAAATGCAATAGAACAATTTGATAAAATTCTATATGATATTTGTTCTTCTCGCTATATTTATTAATAATTGTATTATCAACTACTTTTTTATACTGACATAATACAAATGACGATTTAATTTTAATTTTTGTTACTTGTTTAGGAATTATTTTTTATTATACTAATATTTTTTTAAAATATAACTTACGTAACTGTGTAACTACAATTTGTACTACCAAACATGAAATAAGGAATTACGATATAATTACACTCTATTAACCAACGGGTTGAGGGAATTATAATTTTTTATAATTACACTTTTATTCTCTATCCAAACAGACTTTTTAAATGATAGGTTTAAATAAAAGATTAAATGGCTGGATAATATAATAAGGAAGATCTTATTTGAGCCCAACTCATAGAAATTGTTACTGTATGTAGCAAGATCAGCCTACTTGAAAAGGCCCAAGCACATCCCTGAGCTTCATTGGGGTTTATCAAGGTAAATATCTAGGAAGATTAGATAGTATTAATCCATCAAATAGATGCTATTATTATATTTTCCATTTTATTCATATGCAAATTACTAAGTACATATTTGAAGTCCAAACCAGATTTTGTATAACCAGTTTTCTCAGTGCCAGTTTAAAAAAAGACCAAACTCCTATACCCCGTTCATATATAATACAACAAGTTTATATAAGCCTTGGAGTGCTTAATGGATCTCCACCGTCCATCCTTTCTTATCCTCAATGCGACCAGTTTGCAGTCCCACCAGAGTTGAGTACAGTTCTTTGCAGACCAAGCTGCCCTCTGTTTTGAATTCAATTCTGCAAATACACACGGTTTAAATAGATTAACAACACCGACTCCCAGCCTTCCTTTTTCTAATCCTATCAGTTACCTTCTGTTCCGATGTGTAATGCTACCTACAGGAGCAACTCCAACAGCAGTTCCAGTGCAAAAAACTTCATCAGCATCACCCAGGTCATCCACTGGAATTGCCCGTTCTTCAACCTATATAATACATTAGTGATTTAGTTATTGCATTAAATCCTGTCCTTGTCTTATTTGCAGTATTGATAGTCACCTGGTAATCATGATCCCTAGCAATCTCAAGGATGCTTTTTCGAGTTATCCCTTGAAGGATAGTTCCACTTATAGCAGGAGTTGAGATACGATTTCCCTGTAAATGGTCCAACGCGGCTCTTTAGTTATAAGTTTAGCCTGACAAAAAAGTGATAATTAACCGGTAATTAGCCTGAAATCAAAGTCCAACAATACCTTCACAATAAAAATATTACAAGTTGAGACCTCTTCCAGATATTTCCTGTTCACGGCATCAAGGTATAGGACATCGGAAAATCCTCTGTCTTCTGCTCTGGCTATTGCTTTCAGAACCTGTAACAATGGCATTAAAAAAATTTACTACCTACCCTTCATCTCGTACAACTTAATGAGAATATAGACAATACAAAATAAAAAATTCAATATTGAAACATTGAAATGTTATTATGTTGCGTACTGGAGCATAGTTCGTGATTGTCTTGACACCTCCTGCTCCTCCAGGAGAAGCCCGAACAAATTCTTCATCAATATATAAGCTCAGAGGTGCAGTACCCTCCTGAATCCAGGATAATCAGAACATAAACCAGCAGCTTTTATGGAAATCCAAAGCTTGGGAAAAAAATTTGAAATCCACCTTGAAATAGTTACGGACAGGAGAAGCATAAACGAGGAATGTATATTCAGGGGCAGGTGCCAAACCTAAAATAGGACCTGTTCCCACAAGAAGAGGCCTAACATACAATGACCCTTTTCCTGGAGGAGGAATCTGCACGTAATCATGGAATCAATTCATGAATTTGTAAAAAGAAAATGAAAATCTAATAATTTTCGGGGAAAACTGTGTACAGATATGCGAAGGTTTTTTTTTTTTTTTAAATTTACCCAACGCTTGTTAGCAAGCACAGTTTCTTTCACTGCATCGACAAACTGTTGAATGGAAGGTGAAGGCATGCACATTCTTTCGGCCCCATGCATCATTCGAGTCGCGTTTTGGTCTGGACGGAATAGAAGAATCCGTCCATCTTCTGTCCTGTTTGCTTTCGTGCCTTCAAATATGGCCTGGATATAGTTTTTAGAACCGGATTAATTAGATTATTATGAATCTGACATAATGGGAAAACTTGGTAACCTTTAAAAAAACCATCTTTGTCCAAATCTTTACTCTTTTGACTTTAGATTTGGATTTGTCTCCAATCTTAAGTATTCAACATGTGCGAAAGGTCCCAAATTAAAGAAATAATATAATGGAAAATGTTTGGTAAATGCACTTGTCTCCAAGTCAGCAACGGCAAAAATATTTCATAAATTTCTTCAGTTTGGTTGTCAACTCCACGTTTTTCTGTTTTTTGTTGCAATGAAATGTTAGGAGAAAAAATAAGGGGAATGGAGTGCTTGCCTGGCCATAATTTAAGACGCCTGCGGAAGGGCTTATTTCGATATTGGCGTAGCGACTAAGTCGTCCTTCTTTAAAATTATCGTCTTTGGAACATCTCATAACGTACATGTAATCAGTAGGTGTCAAACCAAATCCAAGTTTATCCCAATCCACATCTGCGTACTCATCGTCACTATTTTCAAATTGGATTTTATTATTTTTATATAAAAAATTAGGAAATGGAATAAAATGTTCAGTATAGTCGACAATAAGTTAACAATGACCATAATGTTTGAGTATTTTAATAATTTATTCACTTATCCAAAACATTCATGAACACGACTTCCCACGTGTTTGGGTTTTTTTTTCTTTTTTTTTAATTTCTCTCTTTGAAAACCACAGTTAATAATACAGAAAAGCATGCACGCACATTGTAGCTAAAACCAAACACTGCGACCCGAACATTTTGACAAGAACTTGTTAAGCTGAAATCATATTTTAGCTCAACTTTGTTACCTGTAAGTAGATGGGTGACTGAGAGAATGAGAAGCAGCCCGAGATGTGTAGCCGCGGTAATTTGCAAGCTATATATAGACATGTATAAAAGAAACATATTAGTTGTACTTCTTCAGCCTAAATCCTCTGTTTTCATTATTTAAAAAGCTTAATTAGCTTGGACAAAAACCTGTAATACAGAACATACATTGGAGCTATCTCATTCTTGTCTTTGAGAAGTTACATCTCATGAAAACATAGACCAAGTGACTAACATTATATGTTCGAATCATTAGTGAAAACAAGTGGTATTCAGAAACAGTTATGCTTCTGATTGCTGCCCTATTTCAATCACCGGAATATATATGCATGGTACAGTTATTACAGGTCTAAATTAGACAACTTATCGTCTGGGATTAATAAGCCAATAGTTAAAGCTTTAGGCATATCCTGGGATAATTAATACAAGATCAAACAAAGTTTAAAAAAAACAAAAAAAACAAGAGATGTTGTAAAACGCTGAGTTAAAACCAATAAACAGAAAAAGATTAGAATAATTGAAATCCAGCAATGAACAAAGCAGAACAATACCAGATAAATACTCTGAAAAGGAAATTTTATAAATGAAAGAAACAACTTTTTTGATCATGCAAGCAAAAGCAGTAAGTAAAAAATGTAGAGTATATAAGAACAACAGGCAGTCAAAGGGGATATAAGTAACATACCTTGGGTGGAAAAGAAGCAGGCCGTAAGGATTGAACCAGGCTGCATATGTAAGAACTCCCTTGAACCATGTTTTTTTTGGATGAAGAAGAAGGGAAACCCAGTTGGGTTGTTTTAGGAAACTTCAGAGAAGAAGAGGTGAGGGATAAAGATTTGAATGAGAAAAAAAAAAAATCAAGGGAATTTGATAATCGAGTTGTTCAAGCAAAATGGAGAGAGACGTTTTTGGGAGTTGGAAAAATAAAGGAAGAAAGCGCCAAATCTACGCTAATCTGACAAATAAAGAAAAAGGGAAAATTTTGCTAAGCTACGTCTGGGGTTGGACTCAGGATATTATTTTTTAAAATGAAATTAAATTCATGTTTTTTTTTTAGAATTTATTTATTGAAGCACATGTAAATAAATACTATCAATTTAAATATTGATTGTAATTATTATAAATAAATATTATTAACTTTTATTTTAAGATATTGTGTTTAAAGGTTTAAGTTATTAGGTTTAGGTTATAGTTTGAAGGTTTTAGCATTTATTTATAATTAATTATTATTTAATTATGTTTAAATAAAGTTATTAATATTTATTTATAAGCCTTTTACTATTTTTTTATTTTAATTAAATGATGAGGTGTTATGTTATTATTTATTAACGATGCATAAAACTTATGCCATCGAATAGTCTCTCATTAAACATCTGATTGATAATCTTCTCTCTTTCTCTTATAAAAAAAATATAAAAATGATTTATGTGCTAATTTCTAATAAAAAATTACTAAAGACTAAATAACATTTTTAATTTATTTTAAAACATATGAACTTAAACAAATTTAAATATTTTATTTATTTTCAAATATAGATGAATTTAATTAAAATTTAAAGTAACTATACTTAAACAAAGCACATTAGTACTTGTTAAATGAATATGAATATGATTGCTGCATTTTTTGAATTATTTGAATGTGTTTGTTATATGTAAATTATTTGAGTATTATTATTTAAAATTAAAATTAAATAAAATAATATTATTTGTTGGATATTCAAATTTATAAAAAATTGATTTTGAGAATTTCATTCTTTTTTTGGATATCTAAATTTGCATAAATTTGAATTCAAAATACATTAAAAGTCCTATTTATGTATATAAAATCAAAATTTTAAGGTAGTTTCGAATTCGAAATTTCATCCATTATCCAAATAAGTAATATGAATTCGGATAATGACTATCTAAGATATTCACATTTACTCCGAATTCGTAATGAATAATAAATTTAAAATATGTGAATTTATAAGAAAAAACTAATTGAATATCGATAGATATCCAAAACTGTAATCCAAGTTGATATCTCTAAAAAATCATTCAACAATAAATATTTTCTAATAATAAGAAATAAAAATTAAGATTACTTGAGATTGTTATATCATATTCGATTCCATTATCAAAAAAAATGATACATAAAATCATACATCGCTAGTGCATGAAAAGACTTCAACTAGTTTGGTCCTACCCAATATCCCTTGCAAAATAACAATAAAGGATTTAATATTGTTACGACAACACTCCATTAGAACAATAAGCTAAAATACAGACAAGAAACATAGTTTGAGTCGGCACTCAATCTAATTAACAAAACTAGTTGGTGAAAGGACAAAAAGAAAATCTATTTATTATAATAAATAATAATAATAATTAAACTCCTACTACAAACAACCCTTTATTTAATTTTATAAAAGCAAATCAATCTGTAATAAAACCCAACATGGAACGATGTTTACCTCCCACAACTTTACTCTTCTCTATTTATTGGTATCTCCATAAAATCTTTAATTAAATATTTTGAGTTTTAACCAGTACCCCTAATTATGGTTCAATCAAGATCTCAACATCTACTAAAACCAATCATGTGACACTATTTTTACTAGAAAACCACAAACCTAAACACAACCAATCAACACTTGGCTAGTAAAACAACCAGCATTATGTCATTAGCCTCACAATCCTCCAATAAGCTAAAAAACATCCATAATCGCATTTCAACTTTTTCCTTTCTTTCTTTATCCCTGCTTTAGTTCGTTTCCATTAACAAAGTGTTTCAATCTTTTAGCCTTATCCTTGATTTGATATCATCATTTATTTTTGAATTTATTGTTATTAACCTTTATTTTTATTGGGACTTGTTCAGATAACTTGCTCAAGTGCTTCTTTCATTCCCATGTTTAAATATCTTGTTTAAACAACTTATCGCTTAAACAAGCTGTCCTACTACAGATATTTGGACAACTCAAATCAAGTTAAATGTTGGTTTTTTTACTTGGTCTTTCGTGATTATTTTTTCCATAAGCAAATGAGTCTCAGAACATGTCTCAAGGCTTTAATACTTAATAGGATTGTCTCGAGACTAGCTTGTCAAGTCTCGAGACACTAAGCATATAGATTAAAATATAAGGTAAATTTTATTCTTATAGTCTTGAGATATGTTCATGCTGGTACCTTAAACATTCCTAAACTTTACATCAAATTAAGACCATTAATTAAACGCATATAAACACAACCAATCATCATCAACTTATAACTATCAATGCAACATCATAAGAACCAGCATACTTATCTACTAATTAAAGATTAAAATTCAACTTATAAGACCTTATAGGCCAATATACCAAATATACCAAAATGACCATTTAAGAAGTATGCCCAAAACAATCTAGGTACATGTCATTTCAACTTAAACACATATATACATACAAAAGAGGTAATAAGACGTGTTTTGAGCTAAGTTGTTGAGTTGGATGCTTGACCATTATAATTTATGTCTACTCACATTCGATACCTGCATACGGAAACAAACATAATCGTACACGAAGTATTCAATACTCAGCGGTGCTAATATAATTCAAATTCAAACATATTGCATTAAGAATAAATTAAGTATATATAACAAGTATCAATTCCTTTGATAAATACTACTTTAACTCATCGTAACATTTTCTAACTTTCTTATTCATTTCACATGTTAATATCAATTTCAATGTTTATTCATTCCCACCCCTATTATTCGACGATAAACATTAGGACGGATACTTAGATTTATTTTATTTGATCATCTCCGTTTTTCCAGCAATGAGGACTTTTAGAATTTGTATATTCTACCATCCCGGGTTGCTTGTGTAACACCCCTAACCTGTCTCCATCGTCGGATTAGGGTTACAAAGTATTACAATGCAAAACAAGACATTTCACTTCATTTCAGAATAATTAAACAAATAATTTATAAACATATAACAAAAAATCAATTTATGGTATAAATACACTTAAGGGCCTTAAATCGAGCTCACAGGGCCCTAAAAATAGTTTGGGAAAAATTCAGAATTAATTTGAATCAAAACAGAAAAATATGCAAAAATTAGAAAATTTTGAAAACATGGGTCACATGGCTGTGTGGAATAGCCCAGGTCATGTGGCTTCACACATGGCCATGTGGCTTCCCCACATGCCCGCCTGGGCAAACCATGTAACTAACTGTAACCATGTGTAAAATCCTACACCTAATAATTAATAAGACACATGGCCATGTGGAATAGCCCAGGCCGTGTGCACTTTAAAAAGCTTCTCAAACAAGGCAAACTTTCCTCCAACACTTAGGTTCCAAGCCAAATCAAAATAAATTATTTCCATACTTTAAAAACACATTTAAACAAGCCTAAAACATGGCAAAACAATTAACCTAAGTGTCTAACCAATGTGTCCTCATTGACACTACAATTCAATTATCAACCTCAATTCACTTGACACATCAACTAATTTGCATTCAAATTCATAAGTTCATATATAAAACTCATGCCAAACTTATCATTTCTTCTTAATCATTCACATTCATTCATACTATGATTCAAACACTTAAATAAGGTTTATATCACATGACCAAAACAACTTTATATGAACATATTCACACCAAGATTAAAGGCACATACACAAGTAAGCTTATACCAAGCTTAAAATATAACATTTGTAATAAGTATCTAAACATATACAAAAACACCTATAACATGCCATATAACCCAAAATAAACATATCAAAATCTACCAAAATGTACCTGGATAATGTGATCTTCAAGTTGATCTGATTGCCTGCCTCCACAAAACATTATCTACAAGGAACAGAAAAGAACACGAGTAAGCTTCACTAAATCTTAGTAAGTTCAACGATTAAAACGGTAAAGCTTACCGAATTAAATATAACAATTTTAATAACAAGATTAAAAGTCAGAGTCTCCTGTCAACCACAATCCACAATAGGTGTGTTTATACATAAACAAGTACGAGATCATTCACTATCAAGCCACAATGCTATCATAAGATTCATGAATAATCATTCAACAATTCAATAGCAAGACATTTAACACAAGAAACATTGTCCGATGAACGATATACATATATCGTATATACGTATATTCGTATACAAATATGAGTACACAATTATCCATACGAAACACACCAAACGCTCAAACGAGCCAATCCAACTGATAACACGCCTCGGCACCAGCACCAAGTGCCTAGCCTGTAGGCTAACATCCCTCCTATTGTAACACCCCCATACCCGACCCAATCGCCGAGTCAAGGCATCAGGATGTCACATTCATTGCCGAAGCAACTACTGAAAATTTCAGATTAATTTATCTTATTATTTAATTAATGTAGATCATTAACTAATTTTAATAATATTGAATTTACGATAGAACTAATTATGAGTTGAAGAAGCTTATTAAAACATCCACAATTGATCAAAGGCCAAATTGTAAAGTCCATAAAGATTTTTGAACTGACGTTGCTGTCGTAACCATTTTTGAGTTTTGGAAAAAAAACGGGGTCGACGTGGGTTTTGAAAACGGATATAAAAAACGGGAGTCGCCACCAATCCTTTTTGATGAGGTGTGATCGGGTCACCTTAAAAAGTGTTTGTTTTTAATAATCAGATTAATTTATCAAAACACAATTTTGGTCTCACGAAAATCGAGAAAATGGATTCGAGTCGGTTACGTCACGAGGAAGGGTTAGCACCCTCGATACGCCCAAAATTGGTACCTAATTGATTATCTAATGTCTTAATGTCGAAAGTTGAAAACTTAAGAATTCAAAATACGATCCTCTTGTTGTTGAAGAATAAATTTGGATAAATTGGAAATGTATGCCAAGGGCCGTCTCGTTTTAAGGTGAAGTGTTACATCCAATACTTTAGGACACCACATTTCGACCTTTAAAGTTGAATTTGCCTTTTATTCAAAGCTCATGGATTTAATTGAAAGGATATTTTGTTATTTAGAATGGACGAGAAAAGGAAACCCAATACTTTAGGGCACGATTTCTCGAGCTTCTAAATACAGAACATTGCCTTGGTTTTAGAAAATATTATCTCGGAATAACAAAACATCACATCCAATGCATTAGGACACGACATCTCGAGTTCTCGAGAATAAGCTTTTGGTTTAAAAATGTATTTGTTTTAAAAGGATATTCGGTTATTTAGATTAAACGAGAAAAATCGAAACCCAATACTTTAGGGCACGATCTCTCGAATTTCTAAATACGGAATATTGCCTCTGTGAAAGATCTCGATTTTGTAAAAGTTAATATAACCATAAAATATAAAGACAAATTACAATGTTAATGGATTCAAAGAGAATAATGATAGATGCACTAATATGGACGATAAAAATGCGATAATAGTAAACCAAAGAATAATAACAATGACACAATTTATAATAATAATAATAGGAGAAATAATAACATAAATAGAAATAATAGTAATAATAATAGCAATCATAATAAAGTAATAGTAGAAATAAAATAATAAAATGAGGAGTAATAATAACAAAATAATAACGATGGTATTATAAAGAAACATAAAATAATAATAATGGTAATGATAATAATAGTGATAATAAATAAATAATAAGAATATATATATATATATATATAAAAATATAGTGATAGTAATAATAATAGATAATAGTAAAATAGATAAAGATAATAATATAATAATGGTATTAATAATAAAATAATCGTAATAATACTAACAATAATAGTATAGTATAGTAATAATAAAATAATAATAATAAAAAAATATTAAAAATAATAACAATAACAAAGTAATAATGAAAATAAAGTAATAATAATAATAATAGTAATAAAAAGTTGCAAAATAATTAAAAGAGGGACCAAATTGCATTTAAAACGAAGGTTTGGGGGCTGATTCGAAACAAAATATAAAGGAAATGGCCTATTTGAAACGCCATGGATTACATGGGGGACTAAAAAGGGGAATAACCCTTTCCCACCAAAACGCGCAGCATTGGTGTGAACCCGATTAAAAATCAAATAAATTTTCGGGGCGAAATTAAGAAATATAATAAACTTAATTTAAAAGAACATAAAAAGCGGAAGGGCAATGAGCATAAATATCCCATTAATCGAAACACGCGGATCCTCCGGTGGTGGGGTCGTGTGTCGGATCTTGCCAAAAAAACGCGCGCCGTTTTGACATTTATCGATCAAGCAAAACGACGCGTGATTGCTGCTATAAAAGGCCGATTTTTGAAAGAAAAAATCATTTGATTCTTTGTTGAAAAAAGGAAAAAAGGGGGATTTTCTCTGGACCAGTCCAGATCCGGCGAGAGATCGCTGTCGGCTGCGCTGGCGCCGGATCACCGTGTGCGGTGGCGGAAAAGGTAAAAATCTTTTTTTTTTCTTTTTTTTATAAAATATGTTAGCATATATATATATAGTTTTTTTTTTAAAAAAGAAAATCTTAGTTTGGATATGAATAGTTTCAAAAAAAGAAAAGAAAGGAAAGGTAAAAACAGATGAACAACCTTTTCGTTAGAACCCTTCTCTATTTCGTGTTTTTCTCTGCTTTTTTTTAATCTCTAAATTTGTATTTTGATGTTCGAATCCGGTTGTGTTTTTTTTCCAAAAAAAGTCCCTGTTTACATGGTTTTTGCTTGGCTTTATAGCCTTTTTTACACGATTTTTTCGGACTATTCTATGCTGTCTTTTCCTTTTTATTGTTCCTGCAGGTAAGTGGCAGTGCTGCGCATGGGCGGTGGCCGGTAGAGCAGTGCTCAGAGGTCAGAGCAAGTGGCTGATGTGAAGGCCCTAGGTGCGGCGCACCTAGGGTTTGAAAATTCTGATTTTTGTTAGTGGGCTTTAGGGTTAGGGTTTTTCTTTTCTGATTTGGCATTGGGCTAATTGGGCCTGGTTATTTGTAATTGGGTTTAGGTTTTAAAATGGGTTTTTTAATTTGGGTTTTATTTCTTTGTTGGGCCCGGGCAATAATTGGGTTCTACAGCTGCCCCTCTTTGCTCATTATTGTGTAACGAGAATGGAGCAAAGACTTTCAAAGGACCAATTTTGCCCGGTCTTGTTGAGTCTTGACTTCTTGGGTGCTCTTCCACAGATAGCTTCATTCCTGTTCACCGCATCTTGTCGCTTCGATCCATTCCACCGCTACTTCAGAGAGATAGGACCTATAGCTTCAATTTGCTCCTGCTGCGACTTCGAGGGGATGAGACTTGTTTATTTTAAATCGCTCCACTGCAACTTCAGGGGGATAGATTTACATCTTCAACCTGCTCCATTGCAACTTCAGGGGGTAAGGTTTGTAATCTTGACTTATTCCATCTGCTTGGCCAAGACAATAGGATGATGGCTTAAATCATGTTCCCCTCTGTTTAGGAGACAGATTTGCCTTCGATCTTGCCCCACTCTTGGTTTAGGGGCGACAAGATCTACAAATTTGACCTATTTCTTCGCTGTCGGTGGCAATGGCAAGGACGGTGGCTTAAATCATGACCCCTCTTTGTTTAGGAGACGAGATTTGCCTTCGATCTTGCCCCACTCTTTGGTTAGGCGACAAGATCTACAAATTTGACCTATTCCACCGCTGGTCGGTGGTAATAGGATTTGTCTTCAACCTATTCCATCTGCTGGTCAATGGCAATAGGAAATCTTTTACCTATTCCGCATTGGTCGGTGGCAATAGGATAATCTTCAACCCATTCCACCATTGGTCGATGGCAATAGGATAATCTTCAACCTATTCCACCACCGGTCGATGGCAATAGGATGTTGGCTTAAATCATGTTTCCTCTGTTTAGAGAGACAAGATTTGCCTTCAATCTTGCCCCACTCACTGTTTAGGCGACAAGATCTACAATCTTTAACCTATTCCACTTCTTTGGTCGGGCAATAGGGACGGTGGCTTAAATCATGTTTCCCTCACTGTTTAGAGAGACAAGATTTGCCTTCAATCTTGCCCCACTCTGTTTAGGGGCGACAAGATCTACAATCTTCAACCTATTCCAATGTTTGGTCGGTGCAATAGGATGATCTTCAATCTATTCCAATCTTTGGTCGGTGGCAATAGGACAATCTTCAACCTATTCCACCGCTTTGGTCGGTGGCAATAGGATGGTCTTCAACCTATTCCACTATCGGTGGCAATAGGACGGTGGCTTAAATCATGACCCCTCTTTGTTTAGGGAGACGAGATTTGCCTTCGATCTTGCCCCACTCACCGGTTTAGGCGACAAGATCTACAAATTTGACCTATTCCATCTTTGGTCGGTGGTAATAGACGTCTTCAACCTATTCCACTGCTTTGGTCAATGGCAATAGGAAATCTTTTACCTATTCCGGCTTTGGTCGGTGGCAATAGGATAATCTTCAACCCATTCCACCGCTGGTCGATGGCAATAGGATGTTGGCTTAAATCATGTTTCCCTCATCGTTTAGAGAGACAAGATTTGCCTTCAATCTTGCCCCACTCTTTGTTTAGGCGACAAGATCTACAATCTTTAACCTATTCCATTGGTCGAGGGCAATAGGACGGTGGCTTAAATCATGTTTCCCTACTATTTAGAGAGACGAGATTTGCCTTCGATCTTGCCCCCACTACTGGTTAGGGCGACAAGATCTACAAATTTGACCTATTCCAATGCTAGTCAGTGGCAATAGGACAATCTTCAACCTATTCCAATGCTGGTCAGTGGCAATAGGACAATCTTCAACCTATTCCACTGCTGGTCAGTGGCAATAGGATGGTCTTCAACCTATTCCACTCTTTGGTCGGTGGCAATAGGACAATTTTCAACCTATTCCACTGTTGGTCAGTGGCAATAGGATGATCTTCAACCTATTCCACTGCTGGTCAATGGCAATAGGACAATCTTCAACCTATTCCATTGCTGGTCAATGGCAATAGGACAATCTTCAACCTATTCCACTGCTGGTCAGTGGCAATAGGATGGTCTTTAACCTATTCCACTGCTGGTCAGTGGCAATAGGGTAATCTTCGACCTATTCCACTGCTGGTCAGTGGTAATAGGATGGTCTTCAACCTATTCCACTACTGGTCAGTGGCAATAGGACAATTTTCAACCTATTCCACCGTTGGTCGCTGGCAATAGGATGATCTTCAACCTATTCCATCGCTTTGGTCAATGGCAATAGGACAATCTTCAACCTATTCCATTCTTTGGTCAATGGCAATAGGACAATCTTCAACCTATTCCACCGCCTGGTCGGTGGCAATAGGATGGTCTTTAACCTATTCCACCGCCGGTCGGTGGCAATAGTGGTAATCTTCGACCTATTCCACCGCTGGTCGGTGGTAATAGGATGGTGGCTTCACCAATGTTTCTACACCGTCCCTGGGGACATATCCGTTGAGACTCGATTTTATTAGGATGCTATGATCGAATGAATCTAATGCTCCTAACTAAATGTACTATGGACGACATTTGCATGAATGCGAGAATGTCATGAGGGTGGTCTTTTACAATGATTAGGATGCAATGATCCGAATGAGTCGAATGCTTCTAACTAAACGTGCTTTGAATGATGATGTATGAAATGATCCCTTTTTAATGCTTAGGGTTGTCACCGCCGTTGTCCATCGAGTTTTTTATTGCCGACGTATTACGCTACTATCTCGCCTGCTTTGGTACCTTTTTCAAAAAATCAAAGAAACCATCATATTTTGCTCAAATGACTTGCCCTAATGTAACTTCAAGGTCCATTCCATGGTACCTATAGGACTTTAAGGCTTATACCATCTTCAAACCTCTCTCGCAATTCGGGGGTATAGGGTCTGCGTCATCTTCGGCCTATCCCATTGCGACTCAAGGGTATAGAATTTGTGTCATTTTCAATCCATCCTATCGCTGATCGAGGGGCATAGAATTCGTAAACGATTTGGTCTCATTGCACCTTTCCATTCACGGGGATCGTGATCGGTGTGCACGCATGATGGATACAAAATCATTCTTCGCGCGAATGATTGCCCATTCATACATCGCCTTTTTCATTGAGATGATACTACTTACGTAATACCTCGTCATTTTGTTCAAACACTTTGTTTTTTCAACCAAATTCAAAGAGATAGCCTCGATTGTAATTTTCCTCCATCATTATTCCTGATCCTTTAAACTCGAGGAGTTTTAAGCAATGGTCCTGTTTCAGGTTTCGGTACTACTCAAAAGTTTCATAGAGTAATATGCGGAACTCTTTTTGTGAAAGTGTCGTTATTCTATTAATCATTATTTCAATGCAAAATGCCTGAAAGAGACCATAACTACGGATAAGAGAGAAGCTAGTTAGGAGCAATGCTCGAAACAAATAGGTAAAGCAAAAATAGCAAATGTAATTAGGAAGGAAATTTATTGGCAGTATTTTGCAAGGGAAATAAATAACAAAAAATGGGTAAAATAGAAGCTAGGTGCCCCAGATATCGCAGCCTGAGCTTCTCTGTTCAAACTTCTTGAGGACCATTTTAGGCTCAATATGTGTTTAGGGGATCCGGAGTACTTTGTCGATGCTTGAGACGCAACATATTTCTTCATTGTTAACCCAAGCGTGGCAAGACTACCGTATGCCTTACTTTCGGTCAAAATTTGAGTCGCCCTTCTGGGTTTTCAACCCAAATCCCTTTGGTCTCAAGGCGCCCTTTGCGGGTTTTCATCTTGGCCTCTCCTTTTCTTCTTTTCCTTTCCTTTTTGTGTGTTTTTCTTTTTCTTTTTTTTTTTTTTTTTTTTTGCAAATCTGAACTCATAGGATTAGGCAAGTCCTTATCATCCATCTTGATTAGTGCCTATGTTTTCCAAGCCCTGTGCCTTCTTTCTTTGCATAGGGCACTTACTTTTCCTCCTGAGTCCTTTTGGATATGAAGAATCCTTCTTAATGCGAGTTTTTGAGCGGACCTTTTTTGTCGTAAGCCCGGTGAGGATCTTAGCCAACATAGAAAGTAAATGGTAACTTCTCGATGCCAACTTTTACAAATATCGCTTGTCCTCGTAAAGAATTTGGATGGTTTTGGCTCTCTTCTTTGATCGATGTGGTGTCCGACCTTTGAGCAGGACTATAAATTCGTGTTATCACGTTAAACACGTTCCTTTTCGGTATCCTTTATCACCACTCTCTTTTTCTTTTTCTTTTTTTTTTTGTGTTTTTTCGAATTTGAATTTGAAGTTGAAGTCGAACCATGCTTCTTGATTTTGTAATTTTGACATGTGAAGCGACCTTTACCCTCCGGGTAAGGTAATCAAAGGCTATGAATATGAATCGATGTTGGTTCGAGATTATGAGGAGACTAGCTTGATAGCGTCCATGCCTCACATATAGGAATCCACGTTTTTGATGGCCCCAACATGTCCTGTTTGTGATCCTGCGATAATGTCTTGCCTTATTCTTGCGGTGAGCTAAGTTTCCATCTTCATCTCCCTCGTTGGCTCGCGATGCCTCGGTGACATTTCGCAAGGTAGGATCCGCCATTTTTAATCAAGTTGGAAATAAGTTGCAATCTCTATCATCTTCTAAGTCCTTAGATTCTTACGGACACATATCTCACTAGAAAGGAGTCCGTAACGCAGCGTCGCTCATGTCATTGATATCCGGGACCCATTGTCAAGATGAAAGTAATTTCAGAGAATAAATGATTCCAAGAATGGTTATTTATGAGTGAAGAATAAAAGAACATTGATAGAATTTAAAGCATGAAAAAGAACAACAACAAAAAAATATTGGTTCAAAAAGATGCATTTTTCTTGAAATAGTAATTTTTAACACGAGCCTATTTCACAAAAGAGTTCTCATTGCTTCTAGGCTTAACGCAACCAGTATATTTCGTACATTACTCCGGGTAAGCTTCTAAATACTACAGAATTTCTTCCGCAGATCTCATTGCTCAAAATGCTCCTGCAAGTTTATGCTTACGCTTTTGGTGCGTCGCCTATCTCCACAACACCTATTTTGATGAATTTTTCCACCAACTTCTTAAAAAGTGTGCAATTTTCTATTGAGTGTCCTGTAATCCCCGCATGATACTCACACGGACATTTAGGTTATACCATTTTGGGTATGGAGGTTGCGGTGGTTTTATATAACAAGGAGCTACAACATGCATATCAAATAAGTTCGGTATAACTCCATATACGTCATGGGAATAGGAGTGAAGCGAGGTTTTTCCGAATACGCTCATGGATTGGGTTTTTGCTTTGGGGACCGGTGACCTGTAACTACCTTCTTTGGTTGGTTTGTCAGAAACGGCTTCAATAACCCTTAGTATACCCACTCGTGCTAGCCACATCCTTGTCCTTCCTCTTGGGGCTTTTGAAGCCCCTTCTCCTTTTTTTCTCTCGCCTCTGGTAGACCAAAAACAACACGATTGACTTGCTCATTACTAGGGCCCATCGGAGAGTCCAAAGAAGACCAAGTATCACCCTATATTGAGATCCAATAATGACAGTACCACGCGAGTGCGCTGCGTCTGGTTGAGTTGGGAAATTCATTGGGAATAAACGATGTCTTCATCATTATCCACATTGTCGATCGCTAGGTCACTTCTTTTTCAAGTCCTCGGCTAGTGGCGAGTTAGTTGGCCCATCATGTTCTTTTGGAAGTCTAGCATTTGCTCTCGCATTTCTTGTTGAATTTGGGTCAATTGCTCTTGCATCTGTATTTGCCTTTGCTCAATCCTCACCAACCTTTGTTCCATGTTTTCCAGTTAATCAAACATTTTACCTAATTAGGTCCTTTTGTAAAGGTCTAATACAAATGAATGCAATGTAATGCGAATGCAATGTAGTACGAATGCATGAATGCAAAGAGGTATCGATTCTGATCAACTTCATTTTAGGAAACTTTATTAGAAAACAAGTTCTTTTACATAAAACGGACTACTATATGCTTTTCGTCCTAAGTCCTAAAGGTTTTGGTTTCCCAAGCAAGTGGATCTAGCTCTTGACTATGGTTAAGTCGCTGCCCGTATTTTATGCTTAACATATTCACCTGTAATGCCAAAATCTATAGATGACCAGCTACCTTTTGAATCGCACTATTGCTTCCCTCACGAGGTAATCTCGACTCTTTAAATTGTTGATCATAAGAATGATGAAGGTCTTTACTCCTCTCTTGTTTCGAGAAGCTCGATCGTGATTCACAATTGTGTAATCTTTGGTTCTAACTTTTCGATCCCACCTTTCATTTCCTTAATCTTGTTCAGCTTAACTTCAACTCGATTGCAGAGTTATAGCTTCGATGGTAGTGAAGAGGTCGTCTAAGCTTAGCATCAATTCTTGAGAAAAGTATTGATCATTCACTCTAGCTAGCGCCATACCCCGAGGGATTCTTCCGCTTCCAAGGCTCATAAAGATTAGAGTTTTTCTAGACAAAGAAGAAAGCTCATGAGCTCGGACATTTTAGATCGTATCCGTTCGATAGCTTTTCCAATTCTAACCACGGTGAAAGTCGTCTATTCGGTTTGTCTCTTTTGGATCTATCTAATCGGGTCAATACAAATTCCTTTCATTTCTTCACACGAATCAAATCCCTTGCAATGTTGTTTGCATCACCACGATGAGCCTAGAAGTTAACAAATGACCTATCCTTCAATCCTAGATGGTTACCAATTTCAACGCCCATTCTTGGAAAGAAATTTCCATCATTGCCCCGACAGAGCACGACCTTCAACTTGGGTGAAATTAGTGTTTGAAAGAAACTCCATAAGAACACAAAGATTGGCTCGGCACTATGGTCGCTCCCCGTGAAGCATAGAATAAAGCTTTTATTCTTTCCCGAGACTTCTGTCTTAACCAAAGAAGCTCTCTAGTTAGCGCTTTGTCAATTGCAAATACATCAAGGAATGGAGCTCCAAAGGAATATATGTAGGTTGTTTGGCTCTCCAACATTTAAGCATGGCAAGCCTTACGGAGAAGCGCGACCGTATGTTGCGATGGTCGACAAAATGATTATATAGCGAGTAATCTCTAGATTCTCACTTCACCATTAACTTTTTTTCACACTTTTCTCCTTTAATGAAAACAACGGATCTTTGCGCAACCGGTCGCTCAATCCGGTGATCTTGTACTCGTGATTGGATGGGTGACTTTTGTCCTCGTGTTCTTAAAGCTTTGCTTAGCTATGGTCCGATCCGGGATCCATAGCATTCGATTGGCGAAGGATCCATAACCGGGCTGGGACGAATATCAATATTCGAGGAAAGGCCTCTTTGAGTGGCCATGAAATTTGAATGGAAGCCCCTATTGTCAAGGGCACCTCTTCCAATGTCCGTGAGGTTGTTACGATTATCTTGAAAGATTGGCAAACCAAGAGGCATCCTGTTTCGCAAAGATGCTATCTTAAAACGACATCTATCACCTCAATGCTTCTTGAGAGTTTTGATTCTGTCCGCGCCAAGCATTTTGAGTTGCTCGCATGGGTGTCTATGCAACAAAGTTGATTTGACCGATAAGGCCGTTTAACTCTCTTTCTGTCTTGCCCATTTAAGTCATCATGGACATCAGGTCTTGCATTACCGTTGTTTTTCATTAGATGTAACATCCTCAAATACAACTATAAATTCATGCTTGTTATTTGGAGGAGTACCAATAGTAAATAAACTTTTCTCCTTGTCGTAAGCAAAGTCCTTTTCACCAATTCAATGTCACAGTCTCTTGCCCTCTCGCCAATCACTTTCCTTCCAACCCCTTTGTCGTCTAAAGGATGACCACCAGATTTTAGCATCGCCACATTTCCTTTTGCTCAAATGGATCCATACCCTTCTAATCGCCTAGGTTCTAACTATACTTAACGATCGCATTGTCTTCCATTTTATCAAGGAATCCGTTTCCCATAACCCGACTTTCTAACTCAGAATCGACCGTGAATCGATACCTCTTTAGAAAATGAGATGAATGCACGAAAATAAAATGCAACGCAGTCAAGATCGCAAAGTAAAACAAGTGAAAATGAACAAACACCTACCAGGTGACCACTAAGGTTTGATGTAGTTCTATCTAAGGTGGGCTCCTAGGGTTCACTATATGTGGTTTTAGTTCTAGAGTTTGAGGTACTGAACCAACAGATTCCTCGATCCTCACCCATTATAGGCTCATATAGACCGAGTTCGATTCGGGGAATACATTTCCCTATGGTCGCACGGAGATGAAAATCTCACGAAGACATAGGTATGCGGATGTATCCCTAAGCGATCCACTATCCTCGCACTGAGGTGAAAACCTCACGAAGGAATAGTTTCTCACTCCCACTTAAAGGTGCGACCACAACGGTCATGCAATGTACTGTGCACAAGAAAATAGAAATCATATGCAATGACACAAATGAATGCAACACAAGGATAGTAAAAAAATTTTAAATCAAATTTCCAAACTTTCGACAAAGGACAAAAATAATCAATTTACTACCGACTCTCTTTTTGGGGTCCCCATTGGAGTCGCCAAGTCGTCGTAACCATTTTTGAGTTTTGGAAAAAACGGGTCGACGTGGGTTTTGAAAACGGATATAAAAACGGAGTCGCCACCAATCCTTTTGATGAGGTGTGATCGGGTCACCTTAAAAGTGTTTGTTTTTAATAATCGATTAATTTATCAAAACACAATTTTGGTCTACGAAAATCGAAAATGGATTCGGAGCTCGATACGTCGAGGAAGGGTTAGCACCCTCGATACGCCCAAAATTGGTACCTAATTGATTATCTAATGTCTTAATGTCGAAAGTTGAAAACTTAAGAATTCAAAATACGATCCTCTTGTTGTTGAAGAATAAATTTGGATAAATTGGAAATGTATGCCAAGGGCCGCCTCTGCGTTTTAAGGTGAAGTGTTACATCCAATACTTTAGGACACCACATTTCGACCTTTAAAGTTGAATTTGCCTTTTATTCAAAGCTCATGGATTTAATTGAAAGGATATTTTGTTATTTAGAATGGACGAGAAAGGAAACCCAATACTTAGGGCACGATTTCTCGAGCTTCTAAATGAGAACATTGCCTTGGTTTTAGAAAATATTATCGGAATAAAAAACATCACATCCAATGCATTAGGACACGACATCTCGAGTTCTCGAGAATAAGCTTTTGGTTTAAAAATGTATTTGTTTTAAAAGGATATTCGGTTATTTAGATTAAACGAGAAAAATCGAAACCCAATACTTTAGGGCACGATCTCTCGAATTTCTAAATACGGAATATTGCCTCTGTGAAAGATCTCGATTTTGTAAAAGTTAATATAACCATAAAATATAAAGACAAATTACAATGTTAATGGATTCATTGAGAATATAAAGAGATGCACTAATATGGACGATAAAAATGCGATAATAGTAAACCAAAGAATAATAACAATGACACAATTTATAATAATAATAATAGGAGAAATAATAACATAAATAGAAATAATAGTAATAATAATAGCAATCATAATAAAGTAATAGTAGAAATAAAATAATAAAATGAGGAGTAATAATAACAAAATAATAACGATGGTATTATAAAGAAACATAAAATAATAATAATGGTAATGATAATAATAGTGATAATAAATAAATAATAAGAATATATATATATATATATATATAAAAATATAGTGATAGTAATAATAATAGATAATAGTAAAATAGATAAAGATAATAATATAATAATGGTATTAATAATAAAATAATCGTAATAATACTAACAATAATAGTATAGTATAGTAATAATAAAATAATAATAATAAAAAAATATTAAAAATAATAACAATAACAAAGTAATAATGAAAATAAAGTAATAATAATAATAATAGTAATAAAAAGTTGCAAAATAATTAAAAGAGGGACCAAATTGCATTTAAAACGAAGGTTTGGGGGCTGATTCGAAACAAAATATAAAGGAAATGGCCTATTTGAAACGCGCGGATTACATGGGGGACTAAAAAGGGGAATAACCCTTTCCCACCAAAACGCGCAGCATTGGTGTGAACCCGATTAAAAATCAAATAAATTTTCGGGGCGAAATTAAGAAATATAATAAACTTAATTTAAAAGAACATAAAAAGCGGAAGGGCAATGAGCATAAATATCCCATTAATCGTAAAACACGCGGATCCTCCGGGTGGGTGGTCGTGTGCTATGGATCTTGCCAAAAGCGGCGCCGTTTTGACATTTATCGATCAAGCAAAACGACGCGCGTATTCATTTGCTATAAAAGGCCGATTTTTGAAAGAAAAAAATCATTTGATTCTTTGTTGAAAAAAAAAGGGAAAAAAGGGGATTTTCTCTCTGGACCAGTCCGAATCCGGCGAGAGACCGTCGTTTGGTGCGGCGCTTGGTCACCGTGCACGGTGGCCGGAAAAGGTAAAAATCTTTTTTTTTTCTTTTTTTTATAAAATATGTTAGCATATATATATATATAGTTTTTTTTTTTAAAAAGAAAATCTTAGTTTGGATATGAATAGTTTCAAAAAAAGAAAAGAAAGGAAAGGTAAAAACAGATGAACAACCTTTTCGTTAGAACCCTTCTCTATTTCGTGTTTTTCTCTGCTTTTTTTAATCTCTAAATTTGTATTTTGATGTTCGAATCCGGTTGTGTTTTTTTATTCCAAAAAAAAGTCCCTGTTTACATGGTTTTTGCTTGGCTTTATAGCCTTTTTTACACGATTTTTTCGGACTATTCTATGTTTGTCTTTCCTTTTTATTGTTCCTGCGAGCAGTAAGTGGCAAATCGTCGCGCATGGCGGTGGCCGGTAGAGCAGTGCTCAGAGGTCAGAGCAAGTGGCTGATGTGAAGGCCCTAGGTGCGGCGCACCTAGGGTTTGAAAATTCTGATTTTTGTTAGTGGGCTTTAGGGTTAGGGTTTTTCTTTTCTGATTTGGCATTGGGCTAATTGGGCCTGGTTATTTGTAATTGGGTTTAGGTTTTAAAATGGGTTTTTTAATTTGGGTTTTATTTCTTTGTTGGGCCCGGGCAATAATTGGGTTCTACAGTTGCGAAGTTGGGGGTTTTCACGTCGTGACATGCCGAACTTGTCATCATGACGTTCTCCATTTCCTACAAGTTTCACGCTTTATTTTTATTTATGTTTTTTATATCATTACTTGAACCGTGTTCAGATGTCATAACCACCACTTCATTTTAAATATCATCCACTTACATCTATTTCTAATCTCAAGTTCTCATAAAAATATGATATTCAATTAAATATAACAAAGTTTATAAAATTAACACAAATATTAAAATTTTACAAATAAGACCATTGGAGGACTTGCACTTGCAAAATTAGTTTACCCACTTTATGTATATTTCATATTTATTTCTAAATTGTGCCAATCAATTTAATTCTTCATAAAATTTTAACAAAGAATTCACATCAATTAACAATTATTCGCTTATTATGTTATCAATTCGTTTAAACATACTCATATGTATCAATCATTCCATCACCTACAACCATTTCAAAACATTTCAAATTCATCTACTATATATATATATATTCATATATTTTACAAATAAGACCATTGGAGGACTTGCACTTGCAAAATTAGTTTACCCACTTTATGAATATTTCATATTTATTTCTAAATTGTGCCAATCAATTTAATTCTTCATAAAATTTTAACAAAGAATTCACATCAATTAACAATTATTCGCTTATTATGTTATCAATTCGTTTAAACATACTCATATGTATCAATCGTTCCATCACCTACAACCATTTCAAAACATTTCAAATTCATCTACTATATATATATTCATATATTTTACAAATAAGACCATTGGAGGACTTGCACTTGCAAAATTAGTTTACCCACTTTATGTATATTTCATATTTATTTCTAAATTGTGCCAATCAATTTAATTCTTCATAAAATTTTAACAAAGAATTCACATCAATTAACAATTATTCGCTTATTATGTTATCAATTCGTTTAAACATACTCATATGTATCAATCATTCCATCACCTACAACCATTTCAAAACATTTCAAATTCATCTACTATATATATATATTCATATATTTTACAAATAAGACCATTGGAGGACTTGCACTTGCAAAATTAGTTTACCCACTTTATGAATATTTCATATTTATTTCTAAATTGTGCCAATCAATTTAATTCTTCATAAAATTTTAACAAAGAATTCACATCAATTAACAATTATTCGCTTATTATGTTATCAATTCGTTTAAACATACTCATATGTATCAATCGTTCCATCACCTACAACCATTTCAAAACATTTCAAATTCATCTACTATATATATATTCATATATTTTACAAATAAGACCATTGGAGGACTTGCACTTGCAAAATTAGTTTACCCACTTTATGTATATTTCATATTTATTTCTAAATTGTGCCAATCAATTTAATTCTTCATAAAATTTTAACAAAGAATTCACATCAATTAACAATTATTCGCTTATTATGTTATCAATTCGTTTAAACATACTCATATGTATCAATCATTCCATCACCTACAACCATTTCAAAACATTTCAAATTCATCTACTATATATATATATATTCATATATTTTACAAATAAGACCATTGGAGGACTTGCACTTGCAAAATTAGTTTACCCACTTTATGTATATTTCATATTTATTTCTAAATTGTGCCAATCAATTTAATTCTTCATAAAATTTTAACAAAGAATTCACATCAATTAACAATTATTCGCTTATTATGTTATCAATTCGTTTAAACATACTCATATGTATCAATCATTCCATCACCTACAACCATTTCAAAACATTTCAAATTCATCTACTATATATATATATAGTCATATATTTTCTTCCTCCTCTTTTCCATTCCACATCCTTTATGTATATATTTTTTAGAATCTTTAACTTTTAGTATATAACATGCTTATATGTAACCTTATCTATAATTCCACTATTTACTTATGTGTTCATATCAAAGTTGTCCACTTGAGTCATAGTCACTAAATTATTTATATATTAAGCTAAAGAATTTGAAATTAAGATCCGCTTGATGTTTTTGAAACTAGACTCAAATATATTTTAACCATAAAAAATTCAGAATTTATGACTAAGCCAATAAGTACAATAAATTCTTCAAATTTATCCATGTTCTGCTATTTGACAGCTTCGACCTTTCTTTACTAAAAATTAATTATCTCTTAGTACAGGATTTGGATGATGTTTCTGTTTGTTTCTCTTGAAAACAGACTCATTAAGAATTTAAAAATATAAATATAAAACCCTAATTATTTTTTTACAATTTTTTATGATTTTCCAAAGTTAGAACAGGAGAACCCGAAATCAATCTGACCTTATCTCACAAAAATTCATATATCTCATAATGTGATTTTTTTTTGCTTACACCGTTTCTTCTATGTAAAACTAGAGTCTATAGGATTTAATTTCATACTTTAATTAACCTCTAATTCAATTTCTAAAATTATTGGTGAATTTTCAAAGTCAGACTACTGCTGTTGTGTCGAAACCATTTTTAAAGTTTTGAAAAAAGGTGGATCGACTTTTAAAAACGAAAATGGGAGTCGCCACCAATCCATTTTTACTTAGGTGTGATTGGATCACCTTGAAAATCATTTTATTTCAAAATACTGATTTTGGTCCACGAAAAACAAGGAAAATAGGTTTGGGAGTCGGTTACGTATGAGGAAGGATTAGCACCCTCATAACGCCCAAAAATTGGTACCTAATCGATAAAATCATGTCCTAATGTTGCAATTTTGAAAAAAATTAAAATAAAATCCTTTTATTAGAAGAAAAACCAAGACTTGCCTATCTCAAAGAAATAAAATACTATAACCAGTAAGTTAGGATATAGCATCTCATAATTTCGAAACTAGGCATGTCTTTATTTTAGAAAATTTCCACTTCGAGATACAAAACATCATATCCAGTAAGTTTGTAACACCCCAAACCCGACCCAAACACCACGACCGGATCTGGTATGTCACTAAGAAAATTTTGGAAGAACATGTCGTATTTTCAGAAAAATATTTTTCTAAAGTTTATCTTCTTATTCGAGAGAAATTTAATAGTTGATAGTTTAAATAAAATATGCCTTTATAAATTAAAAACCCAAATTTAAATAGATACATTAGTTCAATAAGAATTTAAATAACTAAAAGTAATTAAAGCCCAAAATAAAACAAAACATAAACTAGTGGCCCATAGCCTTATTACAACGAGATTTAAAATCCATTAATTAAAAATATAAAGTATTAACTTGAGACTTTTTCTTTGGATCCAGTTGGTCTTTTGCATGGCCACCTTGCGTTCCTCTCACCCGATCGAAGCACTAGGTATCACCGAAAGGTTAATTAATAGGGTGAGTCGCGAGACTCGATGTGCAACCCTCATGCACCACTAGATTTTGGCCTTAGGCCCATAAAACAGATTAATAATTCCATTTATAAAAAAAATAACAAATAATATGCAAGGCCCAACCCGTTTGCCTAGGTTTCCATCCGCTACACGCCTCCGTACCAGCCATGTAACATCCTAAATTAGGGGTTGTTTGTAACTTAGATAATTTCCCATGTGTGTGCATGAAGAATAAATTTTATGATTTATTTGGCGTATTTTGGGGTCTAGAATTAAACCCGAGCTAGGCCTGACTTAGTATTAAAATTTATTTTTTTTAAGTGTCTAAAAGGAGGAGGCTAGGCGAGATAGGGGTTAAGTAAAAATTTGGGAAAATGTGACACAAGGAATAGGTTTGGTTCAATTGGGTGAGTGCGTCTAAAGGGTGTTGCAAGGGCACAGGTTCGAGGCACGATGGCAGCAAGTGGCGTTTCAATTTTTGTTTTGGGCGTTGGAATTAGCGAGGAAGGCCTTAAAATTAGTTCGTGAAGGATCTTGGCATCAAAGCCCGAGTTGTAGGAGTGGCTTGGGTCGCCACTTGAGAGTCTAGAAGAGGCGGTCGCGGGTTCGAGGGCTGGAGCAAAGATCTTGCATGTTTTATTTTTGTATGCGGTTATGGGTTGGAGTAGAAAAGGTTTAAAATTAAATGGTGTGGCTTTATGGCATGAAAGTCGGGTGGAAGAGTTGGCAAGGGCGTTGGAAGAGGGGCTGCAGTGGGGTCTTGGTTTGAATCCCAAAGAATTTGCAAGTGGGTTTTATTTTATTTTCTTTCGCTAACGTGGGTGAAGAGTTGGTGCACATGGCCTTTGTTTTTGCATTCGGTGGAGTTTGGAAGCACATGGATTCTTTGTCTTTTTATTTATTTGATAAGTGATAATCAAGGATAATATTATTGTTATTTTGATAACAAGATAATAGTGGATAAAAGGGATATTATTTGGATTAAATTATGATAAGTTGGCAGAGGAAAAGTAGGTATGTGGCTAATTCAAATTATTTCGAATTAGTTCAAGTTAGTGGCTAGGAGAATTTCAAGGAATTGATTGGAAATTGAACTCCTTGTTGAAAGGGGTGGACGGCAAGCTTTGGAGGAGGGTGCGAATCCTTTTTAAGGCACATACTTATCACTTTAATTCCTTTTCTTCATTCTTGCACACATAGAGAATTTCATAGGGAGCAACTTTTCTATTTTCATTCTTTTATAAACGTGATTCAAAGTCCCAAAACCCCAATCTTTTGTTTCTCTTTTGCCAAATCCCATCCTCAATTCCCTTTTCTTTATTCATTTGTTGGCCGAATATTCACTCCTCTGTTGCGAAACCTTAAACACCTTTTTCCTCATTATTGTTCTCTAGCAAGTACTCCACACCTTGTTGCCGAAATCTCTTATCTCCTATTAAGACTCCTTGTGGCGAATATTGGAGTAGGATAGATCCCCTTGAATCTTCCTTGGCAAACGATTTAAGAAGGTGAGAATCTTGGCCGAATATCTATTGTTCTTTTCACTCATGTTCTCATCGACTTTTTACAAGAATAAAGTATTGATTTCGGCAAGAGGGCTCCTAAACACTTTTGGTAATCGATCTCTTCTAGGTGCGTAGGGAAGCGTAAAGCGATCGATTGTGCCCCGATCTCTAATATTTGATTTTGGTAAGTAATGGTAAGATCTAATTTAAGCAAGTTATTTAGTTAGTGTTTAAGCCGAAGATTACTAACATAAGGTTGCCGATTAATAGGAAAGCAGAACGCTTGGAGTAGTTATTTAAAGACACTCGGGTAAGGACTCGGGTTCAAAAAGAGAACCCTTTTAAATGCTTGGTTTGGCCGAATAGGCCTAAGTCCCTAACCATGCTTTTTGGTCGATTATAGGACAAGAGATCTAGCGACGTAGATCGGATCTTGGGATATAGGAATTCGGTAGAAGCGGTGTGTAAACTCTTTACACACTTTATTAATAAACTTGCTATATTATTGTCTTGAGTACAAATTTTGGTAGTGATCTATTATATGCTTGCGGGCTTAAGCATGGTTTCCGGGTAAGTCCCCTAACTTGTGATTTTCGATATATGATTTGCATGCCATCACATGATGATTAAATGCTACGTTATGATTTATGAAAATTGTTATAAAAGCATGTGATGGTGGGATTGATGAGAGGAGGGGATGATTTTATGGGTATCGTCGGTGGTTTTGACCACAAGATGGGTTGGCCCCATCAGATTATTTGTGACCTATGGTCATCGGTGGTTTTGACCACAACGACTAATTATTTGCGACTAAGTCCCGGTGGTTTGGTACCACCGATGGTTTTGACCACATTTGATATATTGTGACCTATGGTCATCGGTGGTTTTGACCACACGATGGGTTGGCCCCATCATCCGATTTGTGACTCTAAGTCATCGGTGGTTTTGACCACCGGTGGTTTTGACCACACGGGGTAGAAAAGGAGTATGGATGGTTAGGTTGGGTTGCATGTGCATGTTTATTAATGACTTGTGTATGAGTTATCTTACGGGTGGGGATTTACACACCGAGTCTTGGTGACTCACCCTTCCCTTAACATTTTGCAGATGAGTAGATCGCGGAGATGGAGTAGGATGGACTCGAGGTGGCCATGCGATGGACATTTTAATAGATGAACTTGGATTTTATTTTATCTTATTTTTATGGTTGGTTTTGTTTTAATTGAGTTGTAATAAGGCCTCCTAAAATTATTTTATTATTGTTACATGCTTTGAATATTTGTTTAAACTATTTAATTATGTTAATAATGAGTTCACATGTTTTTCCAAATCA
Organism: Gossypium sturtianum; assembly: GCA_025698515.1. Lineage (NCBI taxonomy): Eukaryota > Viridiplantae > Streptophyta > Magnoliopsida > Malvales > Malvaceae > Gossypium > Gossypium sturtianum. The sequence continues at coordinate 4,187,863 of CM046947.1, forward strand.
AACGAAAAATGTTTTAAAGTACCATCGGGTACATTTGAAAACTATAAACAACTCGACTTAATAAATATTTCTAAGCAACACTAAGTATGGTTTTTAACAAGAGACTTGAAAACACAAGGTTTTCGACAAAACTTAAATCGGTTTTAAAATGGTTCTCAAATTGTTTTCTCTGTAGCAAACCAAATTCGGTCGTAGCGTTTGGGCCGGGTTGGGGTGTTACAAATTGGTATCAGAGCCCAGTTCAAAACTCGGCTGTGGGGGCCCAAGGCCCAAAAATGTTTTAGTAGGCCTTATGGTAAGATTTTTGGGTTTTAAGCGGCATGGCCCGAGTCTCGGCACCAATCCGCCTGTGTAAGTATATCTAAACCTCTTGGTGAATTATATTCTGTAGAAGGGTAGGAAGCATGGGCGTAGATAGACTTATAGGACTTGGACCCTAAGGTTAGATTACTCAAACACAAACGAAGCATAAGACTTAAAGAACTAAACCGACTATGACTTAGTCAATGAGCTAGGGTGTGGTAACCCCATGACGCATGTCTAGGATTGGATCGGAAGAGCACGGTATTTAAGCGGTCCTCGTGACTCACCTCCTCTTCGCAGTATCCTACACTGGTGCGTAGCTTCGGTTCACCCTAACTCGGAGGGCTCGGTGGTGTGGTAACCTCGTGCGCATGTCAGAAAGGTTCGGTGAGAGCTTGGTATTTAAGCGGTCCGCGTGACCCACCTCCTCTTCACTCAGATTCTGCACTGGTGCGTAGCTTTGGTTCACCTACGACCGGGAGGGCTCGGTCATAGGCTAAACACAATGATTAAAACCCGAAAAGGGAATTAGCCTTGTTTTTCAAAATAGAATGAAACAACAAACCCTAATGTTTTCAAAACTTGTGCAATAACTTTCTCAAATCCTAGAACATTACTTTTACAACGTTTTCTCGAAAAACTTGACTTGTGAAAAATTACGAAATACCCTTAGGAGTAAAATTACCAAAATGCCACGACCCATAAAATATTAATTCAATGGTTTTACCCAAAAATTTTAACTATTTTACAAATATTCAACAACTTAGCTTTGGAAATCATCAGCAAAATATTCTCAGTTCGAAAAATTACGGAAAAAAAAAAAAAAAAAAAAAAAAAAACCCTGTAGGAAAAAGACGAAAATACCCCTGGGATAGAAATGGGCAAAAAATGTCCGATGAGCGAATAGTTATGGAAAGTATTAAGGAATGGATGCATGAACTTCTTTGTGTGAACTAGGAAAGAAGATGGAACATTGTTTGCTCGAAAGAATCTACGATCAAACCTTATCCATAAAATTTCTTCGCGAGTAATAAAGTGAAACAAATGCTAACGCATAAAATTTTTCTTAATCGATTAAAAGCGCGGTAGATAGAATGAGTTCTAGAGGACGTGGGACGCCGTGGGCGTGGTAGGGGGGTAGGATGGCGGTGTCCGAACCCGTCAGTCGGGACAAGGTTACGAAAATGAGGTACCATCGCCACCACCACCTCCTACTTTTAGAGTGAGAGCCGGATCGGGCCGGTGGTGGCGGCGGTATCGCAAGTCGTGTTGCGAGTCTTGGAGATGGTGGTGGGGTGGTGGAAGTGTGGGAGCTCGGAAATCGTTCCCGGCGACTCCGATCTAACTGGAGCGGAGGTATTCCGAGGTGTGTCGAGTGGCACCTAGTGCGTGAGAATCATCGGCTGAGAGTCAACCGAAAGGATCATGGATGATCTTGACCGACCGAGGAAGAAAAGTCGAAAGGCGATGATCGCTTCTAAAGGATGAGGCGTATCGGTGGTGGCTTACGGTTCGAGATGGGGCTACAGCAGATGATTTGACTTGGGAGTATTTTGAACCACCTATCGGAAGAAGTATGTGGGTACTAGCTACGTAGATGCACAATGAAAGGCTTTCTTGAACTGGTCCAAGGCAATAAGACAGATGGCGGAGTATGAGGCCGAATTCTTCGGTTGAGTAGGTATGCTCGTGGTATTGTGGGTACCAGAGCATGAACGCCGTGTTAGGGTCGAGGATGGGGTGAGAGATGAGCCGAGGATGATGATAGCTCCACAACAGAGCGAGTTTCTTTGTTCTTGTGGAGAAGTCTAAAGTTCTTTGAGGAGTAAGACAGTCCATTAAGCGGAACCAAGAACGGAATTGGAATAAGAGAAGCTCGGAACCTTCAAGGTTCTTGGGTAATGAAGCGAGAAGAGGACGAAGTTTGATGGGTCGGATCAAACTACTAGGCTCGCCGCCGCCAATACCCAATGGCCGCCACAATGTGCTCGGTGTGGCAAGCCTCACAAGGGTGAGTGTTGGAGTGGTAATCGAGGGTGCTTTGAGTGTGGATCATGCGATCACCGTGTAAGGGATTGTCCTCGGAAGTTAGCTAGGAATCAACCGGAGAGGGTCGAACCGTGCTCGGGTTAGAAATGAAGGACCACCACAGAGGGTCGAGGTGCGGCTAGAGGTAATGATAATGGTAAGGCGTGGCGAGGGCCGAGGTCTTTGAAGGTGCAGAGGCGAGGCAACCAAGGCTGGTTTATGCGGTTGGCCGTCGCGAGGAGGAAGATGTGCGGACATAACAACGGGTAAGTTTCTTATTTAGGAATACCCTCAATTGTCTTGGTCATGGTTACGTTAGTTCATTCTTATGTTGCTAGTAAAGTGTATGGAACTTGGATTATGAGCGTAGGAAATGTTTCTAGGAAGTATGATAGTTCTTTAAGATCAGAGTGCTTGCACGATAGCGTAATATGATGAGTTAAGGATGCTGTGATTGAGCGATAGTAAGTAATTTCGAGGACGAAATTATTTTTAAGGGGGGTAGAATTGTAACATCCTAAATTAGGGGTTGTTTGTAACTTAGATAATTTCCCATGTGTGTGCATGAAGAATAAATTTTATGATTTATTTGGCGTATTTTGGGGTCTAGAATTAAACCCGAGCTAGGCCTGACTTAGTATTAAAATTTATTTTTTTTAAGTGTCTAAAAGGAGGAGGCTAGGCGAGATAGGGGTTAAGTAAAAATTTGGGAAAATGTGACACAAGGAATAGGTTTGGTTCAATTGGACTGGGTGCGTCTAAGGGTGTTGCAAGGGCCTGGGTTCGAGGCACGATGGCAGCAAGTGGCGTTTCAATTTTTGTTTTGGGCGTTGGAATTAGCGAGGAAGGCCTTAAAATTAGTTCGTGAAGGATCTTGGCATCAAAGCCCAGGTTGTAGGAGTGGCTTGGGTCGCCACTTGAGAGTCTAGAAGAGGCGGTCGCGGGTTTGAGGGGTGAGCAAACATCTTGCATGTTTTATTTTTGTATGCGGTTATGGGTTGGAGTAGAAAAGGTTTAAAATTAAATGGTGTGGCTTTATGGCATGAAAGTCGGGTGGAAGAGTTGGCAAGAGGCGTTGGAAGAGGGGGCTGCAGTGGGGTCTTGGTTTTGAATCAAGAATGCAAGTGGGTTTTATTTTATTTTGCTGCTAACGTGGGTGAAGAGTTGGCTGCACATGGCCTTTGTTTTTGCATTCGGTGGAGTTTGGAAGCACATGGATTCTTTGTCTTTTTATTTATTTGATAAGTGATAATCAAGGATAATATTATTGTTATTTTGATAACAAGATAATAGTGGATAAAAGGGATATTATTTGGATTAAATTATGATAAGTTGGCAGAGGAAAAGTAGGTATGTGGCTAATTCAAATTATTTCGAATTAGTTCAAGTTAGTGGCTAGGAGAATTTCAAGGAATTGATTGGAAATTGAACTCCTTGTTGAAAGGGGTGGACGGCAAGCTTGAGGGGAGGGGGTGCCGAATCCTTTTTAAGGCACATACTTATCACTTTAATTCCTTTTCTTCATTCTTGCACATAGCCGAATTTCATAGGGAGCAACTTTTCTATTTTCATTCTTTTATAAACGTGATTCAAAGTCCCAAAACCCCAATCTTTTGTTTCTCTTTTGCCGAAATCCCATCCTCAATTCCCTTTTCTTTATTCATTTGTTGGCCGAATATTCACTCCTCTGTTGCCGAAACCTTAAACACCTTTTTCCTCATTATTTTTCTCTCTAGCCGAAGTACTCCACACCTTGTTGCCGAAATCTCTTATCTCCTATTAAGACTCCTTGTGGCCGAATATTGGAGTAGGATAGATCCCCTTGAATCTTCCTTGGCAAACGATTTAAGAAGGTGAGAATCTTGGCCGAATATCTATTGTTCTTTTCACTCATGTTCTGTCGACTTTTACAAGAATAAAGTATTGATTTCTGCAAGAGGGCTCCTAAACACTTTTGGTAATCGATCTCTTCTAGGTGCGTAGGAAGCGTAAAGCGATCGATTCAGTGCCCCGATCTCTAATATTTGATTTTGGTAAGTAATGGTAAGATCTAATTTAAGCAAGTTATTTAGTTAGTGTTTAAGCCAAGATTACTAACATAAGGTTGCCGATTAATAGGAAAAGCGAACGCTTGGAGTAGTTATTTAAAGACACTCGGGTAAGGACTCGGGTTCAAAAAGAGAACCCTTTTAAATGCTTGGTTTGGCCGAATAGGCCTAAGTCCCTAACCATGCTTTTTGGTCGATTATAGGACAAGAGATCTAGCGACGTAGATCGGATCTTCGGGATATAGGAATTCCGGTAGAAGCAGGTGTGTAAACTCTTTACACACTTTATTAATAAACTTGCTATATTATTGTCTTGAGTACAAATTTTGGTAGTGATCTATTATATGCTTGCGGGCTTAAGCATGGTTTCCGGGTAAGTCCCCTAACTTGTGATTTTCGATATATGATTTGCATGCCATCACATGATGATTAAATGCTACGTTATGATTTATGAAAATTGTTATAAAAGCATGTGATGGTGGGATTGATGAGAGGAGGGGGATGATTTTATGGACTGTCGTCAGTGGTTTTGACCACAAGATGGGTTGGCCCCATCAGATTATTTGTGACCTATGGTCATCAGTGGTTTTGACCACAACGACTAATTATTTGCGACTAAGTCCCGGTGGTTTGGTACCACCGAGTGGTTTTGACCACATTTGATATATTGTGACCTATGGTCATCGGTGGTTTTGACCACACGATGGGTTGGCCCCATCATCCGATTTGTGACTCTAAGTCATCGATGGTTTTGACCACCGGTGGTTTTGACCACACGGGGTAGAAAAGGAGTATGGATGGTTAGGTTGGGTTGCATGTGCATGTTTATTAATGACTTGTGTATGAGTTATCTTACCTGGGTGGGGATTTACACACCGAGTCTTGGTGACTCACCCTTCCCTTAACATTTTGCGGATGAGTAGATCGCGGAGATGGAGTAGGATGGACTCGAGGTGGCCATGCTGATGGACATTTTAATAGATGAACTTGGATTTTATTTTATCTTATTTTTATGGTTGGTTTTGTTTTAATTGAGTTGTAATAAGGCCTCCTAAAATTATTTTATTATTGTTACATGCTTTGAATATTTGTTTAAACTATTTAATTATGTTAATAATGAGTTCACATGTTTTTCCAAATCAAACGAAAAATGTTTTAAAGTACCATCGGGTACATTTGAAAACTATAAACAACTCGACTTAATAAATATTTCTAAGCAACACTAAGTATGGTTTTTAACAAGAGACTTGAAAACACAAGGTTTTCGACAAAACTTAAATCGGTTTTAAAATGGTTCTCAAATTGTTTTCTCTGTAGCAAACCAAATTCGGTCGTAGCGTTTGGGCCGGGTTGGGGTGTTACAAGCCATTCACACCATTGGGGATTTCTACAATCGACCCACACCGCTACACGCCAAGATGGCAGTCATGCTGCTCATCAACATATTATGGCCGAAGCCCTTATAATGAATCACGGCATTAGCCGCTACAACATATAATGAGATCACGGTATAAACCGCTACACGTATAACTTCCTCCTTTCATCAACCCAACCCATGCGATCATAAAATCAATATGCTTTTATCATATAAAGTCAAACATTCATTGACTGGTGATTTGCTTCACCCTTTCGGGTTTCCAACATTAAACCGAGATATCGGTATTTATCACAACATATAAACTTATGAGCATACATTAATAATCGATCTAGATGGTGGGGAAGTATTACACACGATATCGCGAAATCCAATATTCTTAGTCGATGTCCTTGCTATCCGGATCTATTATCCTCAATGTAAAGCCTTGCTCAAAAGCCGGAAAAACACACAAAGATTTAGCCCCTTCAACAATCGGCCAAGGTTAATAAATCCCAAATTATACGTTAAAACTAATAGACCCCCTTACCTTGAAATCCCGAAAGTAACATGATTCTATAACTTAGAGATCTATGCGATTGACTCCACTAAAGTTCCCTTGATTTCGACACAAGTAGGCACCACATGAAGTAATTCGGCAATCACAGGAGATGAGATCTAGGATTTGGCTTTTAGGAAAATCCGGAAAAAGTATGAACAAGAGAAGGCTGATGTGTCTTTGGCTTTTAAAATACTTGAGTGAGGAGTTTGATTTCGACAGAAAGAGAAGAAGAAAAGAAAACAAGGAAGAGACTTGAAGATTTGGCTAGGAAGAAAAAGAATGGAAAGAGTTTGGCTTTTGAATCAAAGTGAAGATGAGGAATAGGCTTAGAAATTTCGGCTTTTTTGAGAGAATGAAGAAGAAGATGGAACTTTAGGAGTTTTCGGCTTTTACTCGAGAGAAGAGAGAAAAGAATGAGAGAAAACCCAAATCTTTGAAATTGAAGAGATATTCCCCTATTTATAGAAATTTCAAGCACTTACCTAACCTTGCAGATAAATCCTATCTTTTCTCCTTTATCTTAATCTACTAGCTCATCTAAAAAAGACTTAATTATCTCTAACTCCTCCATCGTTTATCAGCATATTATCCACATATTTTAATCATTAAAATCCTAAATTTTAGCCTTTATCTGCTTATTATCCACATAAAATAAATTCCTAAATAATAGCCTTTATCTGCTTATTATCCACATATTTTAAACATTAAAATCCTAAATTTTAGCCTTGTTGCCATCCACTCCACCTAATCCTAATGCCCAAAATTTAGCTAACTTAAATTAAAAGAATTGGGCTCCATGAAACTTAAATTTGGGCCCCTTACTCCCTTGTGTGGCGTCACCTCCTAAGATTGGGCCACAAGCCCACTTTGGTATTTTAAACATAGATACTACCTTTTAAACCCTATAATGCCCAAACAAATAATTTTAATCAAGGCCTCTACCTAAGCCTGAGCCCAATTTGGACCCCTAACACTTAAATTAACAAATTAAACATATCCACCCATTAAACGCATAGGCCCAAAAATTCAGGATGTTACAAAGTTAGGACACAACGTCTTGAATTCCAAAGAATAGGTTTTTGATTTGAAATTGGTAAGTCTCAGTTTTTTAAAAAAAGAAGGGATATCTAATACCTTAAGTTCTACGAGAAAAATCGAAACCCAGTAAGTTAGGGCACAATTCTTCTCGAAGTCCCCAAATATCACATATCACCGTATTTTTAAAATATTTGAATAAAATGCTTTAATTCAACAGATTTTTTTATAAAAACAATGATTTGAGTAAGATATTACTACATACATATTGAAATAAATAACAAATTATAAATAATAAAAGAATAATATAAATAACAATATAACTACAAATTATACTAACAATAAAAGAGTAATATGACATAAATATATAATGAACTATGCTAAACAATAATAAACAATCTAAAGAATATAAATAAATAAACATGTAATATAAAATAAATAACAATAATTGAAATTTCCACGAAATAATAAAATAAAAAAAAAGAATAACATATTTAGGCATTGAATAAAAAAAAGAATGTGATGATTTTTAAAATGATTTAATATCTATATAAAATAACAAAAATTAAAAGTAAAAAATACTTATGATAAATATATATATAATTTAATAATTTAATACAGGTATAAATGATTACATATAATAAAAATAATTAGTAAATAATAAATAATAATTTAAAAAAACATATATATAATACACTAATCATAAAAAAATATGTAATAAAATATATTATATAATATAAATAAATTTTATATGAAAAAATAAAATTTTAGAATTAATATATAATATAACATAATACTATATGATATAGAAGTTTTTAAAAAATTGTATAATGTAATAAATAATATACAAATTATAAAATAATATATAATATAAATAATATTAAACCAAATAAAATATATATAAGGTTAATAAAAAATACATATATGAATTTTTATACTATAAATGAAGTTAATATATAAATAATAATATAACATTTTTATATGATAAAATAATTAAATATATAGTAGTAAAATAATTTAAAAATAAAATAAAAAAAGGTTTTAAAAAAAGATAAGGATTAAATAGCAATTAAAATAAGTAAAATAGATTAAATCAAAGCGCGCGTCGTACTGTAGGGACTCATTAGGCAATTATGCCTTCTTTCCAAAACGACGTCGTCCTGATTTTAGCCCTTAAAGGAGTCCGAGGGACTAAATTAGAACAAAAACACACTTTGGGGCTAATTTAATAAAAAATAAAAATGCAAATTGGACTGAATTAAAATTAATTAAATTGCGGAAGGACCGAAAATGCAATTAGACCATTTAACAAAAACACGCGGATCCTCCCCGGGTTTTCGGGTCAACGCGCGGGTCATCCTTTGAAACGACGTCGTTTTAGGCTTATTAAATTAAACAAAAACGACGTCGTTTCCAGTTAACTATATAAGCCAATTTCGGCCTAAAAAAATTCATTTTAACGCAGAATTTAAAAAAAATAAACAGAGGCCTTAAGAAATCAAACATGCACGAAACAAAAATAAAAATAACTAGAAAACCGAATGTAAATCACCTTTGTATTGCAAAAGATTCGTTCTTTTTTATATCTGTATTTTTTTCTGTGTATCCAGTCTGTATTGTCTGTGGGTATCTTTTTTGTGTATCCTGTACCCGTATTACAAAATAATCAGGCTTTTATAGCCTTTGAAAATAAAAATGAAAAAGGAAATCATCATTGCTGCCATTTTTGCTACTGTCTTCTTTCCTTTCTTGTGCAGGAGCGGAGATCTCGACAGTGGCTAAGCGTGGATTGCGGCGTGACTGGCAACGTGATCGAGGGGCTGCTGCTTGCGACGCGAAGGCTTGCGGCGCCTAGGGTTTCAAAAACCCTAGGCTACTGAAATTTGTTTAGGCATTGGGCCTTTTGGGCCGTCTCTGTTAATGGGTCTGGGTAGTTCGGGTCAGGGTGTATTTGAGTTTTGGGCTAGTCTGGTAATGAGTTAGTGGGCAGTTTATTTGGGCTTTGGTTTTGTAAACTGGACATTTATTATTTATATTTTTGTTTATTATTTTGTTTATTTTTATTTTTTGGTTTGTCATTTAAGCCCGGGCTAAATTGAGTTCTTACAGCTGCCCCTCTTTGCTCATTGTCGTGTACGAGAATAGAGCAAAGACTATAAAAGGACCAATTTTGCTCGTTCTTGCCGAATCTTGACCTCTTGGCCCTCGTCTTCTGCAACTTCAATGATATTGGAACTTCTTTTCAATAAGTCTGATGGCTTCGATCTGCTTAACTGCAACTTCAGGAACGCCGAATCATGCTATTTTATAGTCTGCTCCACTGCAACTCAGGGAGACAAGATTCAATGTATTTGACCTACTTCCTGCAACTTTAGGAATGCCAAATCTGCTATCTTCAATCTGCTCCACTGCAAACTCAGGAATGCCAGACTGATGTCTTCGATCTGCTTCCTGCAATTTCAGGAATGCAAAATATGCTATCTTCAATCTGCTTCCTGCAAACTCAGGAATGCCAGACTGCTATCTTCAATCTGCTTCTTGCAAACTCAGGAATGCCAGACTGATGTCTTCGATCTGCTTCCTGCAACTTCAGGAATGCCAGATCTACTATTTTTCGATCTGCTCCACTGCAACTTCAGGGAGATAAGATCTGATGTTTTTGATCTGCTTCCTGCAACTTCAGGAAGATCAGATCTGCTATCTTCAGTCTACTCCGCTACAATTTCAGGGAGATAAGGCTGAAAGTGCCTTTGATCTATTTCCTGCAACTTCAGGAAAATGAGATCTGCTGTCTTCAGTCTACTCCGCTGCAACTTCAGGGAGAAAAGGCTGAAAGTATCTTTGATCTGCTTCCTACAACTTCAGGAAGATGAGATCTTCTATCTTCAGTCTACTCCGCTGCAACTTCAGGAAGACAAGGCTGAAAGTGTCTTCGATCTGCTTCCTGCAACTTCAGGAAGATAAGATATTCTGTCTTTAGTCTACTCCGCTGCAACTTCAAGGAGATAAGACTAAAAGTGCTTTTGATCTGCTTCCTGTAACTTCAGGAAGATAAGATCTTCTGTCTTCAGTCTACTCCACTGCAACTTCAGGGAGATAAGACTAAAAGTGTCTTTGATCTGCTTCTTGCAACTTCAGGAAGATAAGATCTGTAAATTCACTAATATTGCTACACCGTCCACTGAGGGACATGTCCTGTAGACTCGGTTTAGTATGTTTATGTCACATGACTAAGATGCTATGATCAGAATGAATCAAATGCTATGATGCAAAAATGTTATGAGTATGATTCCTACTCTAGGTGTTATCACTCATTTGTTCTTCATTTTTGTTCATCAATCATGTTTTGCTCAACAAGCTTGCCCCAATGTAATTTCTTAATCAACTCCACTTGAATCTTAAGAACACAAGGCTTGTACCCTCCTACCATAATGGGAATCGAAACTCTTCCAATCCGACCCATCTGTAATTTTTAGGGTATAGGGTTTATTTCGAATTCAACCCATTCCACCATAATTCAGGGTTTCTTAGTTCATCGCACCACCCCCTGAATGTTATGACCTGATGTCATCACTTATTTCCATCACATCAACTCATTTACTTTGTCCAATTATCAATTGGACAAAGAATTCAGAGAAATAGTCTCTATCCAGACTCTTCTTTCTTAAATATTTCTATGCATATGGAAATTCTAAACAATTGTCCTGTTTTGGTTCCTTGTCTTATCTAGAAATTTCCAAAGTAATATGTAGAACTTCTTTTTGTGAAATTATTAGTTCGTCAATCATTATTTCAATGCAACACATTTATGAAAAATGGGCAACAAATAAATTGCTCAAAAAGAGTTAAAATTGAATAAATTATCAAAAATACAAAGAAAATTAACTGAGAACATATCTTTGAGAAGAAAAAGAATCCCAAGATAGTAAAATGAATAGGACAAAAATCAGATGCCCTAGATATCGCCTATTGAGCTTCTATATACAAACTTTATGAAGACTGCATTGAGCTTAACATGTGTTTAGAAGACCCCAAAGTACTTTGTTGATGCCCCGATATGCAACATTCTTCATTTCATTGTTGATTCAAGTGTAGCAAGATGACTGCATGTCCATTCAGCATTTGAGCCGCCCTTTTCGGGTTTTCAACTTAAAACCCCTTTGGTCTCAAGGCGCCCTTTACGGGTTTTCGCCTTGGCCTCTCTTTTTTTTTTTAGAAACTTAAAGTGCCCTTTACGGGTTTTCACTTTGGCCTCTTCTCCTTTTCAAGCAAAATACTTTTTGACTGAGTCAGAATTCATAGGGTTGGGTAAACTTTTCCCATCCATTTCGGTCAAGATCAGTGCTCCTCTAGAGAAAGCCTTCTTCACCACATATGGTCCTTCCCAATTCAGCATCCATTTTCCTCTGGAATCATTTTGTATAGGAAGGATCTTTTTCAATACAAGGTCTCCCTCATGAAACTCTCTTGGGCGAACTTTCTTATTATAGGCTCGCATCATTCATTTTTGGTACATCTGACCGTGACGAATAGCCTTTAGCCTCTTTTCTTCAATTAGATTCAACTGATCATACCGAGCCTAGATCCATTCAGCTTCATGCAGTTTTATTTCTGACAAAACTCGAAGAGAATGTATTTCCACTTCAATGGGTAGAACAGCCTCCATTCCATAAACTAACGAGAAGGGCGTTGCCCCAATAGAGGTTCTGACAGACGTTCGATAAGCATAGAGTGCAAACGGTAGTTTCTCATGCCAATCCTTATAAGTCTCAGTCATCTTCCCTACTATTTTCTTGATATTTTTGTTGGCCGCTTCCACTGCCCCATTCATTTTTGGATGATACGGGGACGAGTTATGGTGCTTGATCCCAAATTGACTACAAATTTCTACTATCGTGCTGTTGTTCAAATTCAGCGCGTTATCTGATATGATCCTCTCGGGCATTCCATATCGACAAATAATCTTCTTTTTCAAGAAACGACTAACTGCTGACTTAGTAACACTAGCGTATGAAGCAGCCTCTACCCATTTCGTGAAGTAGTCAATTACCACAAAGATAAAACGATGCACATTCGAAGCTTTTGGCGAGATTGGTTCAATAACATCCTTGCCCCACGTGAAAAAAAGGCCATGGGGAAGTCATAACGTGCAAAGGTGACGGAGGCACATGAATTTTATCTCCGTAAATTTGGCACTTATGATATCTCTTAGCATAATTGATACAATCACCTTCAATGGTGGACCAATAATATCCAAATCTCATTATCTGTCTGGCCATTGTGAATCCATTAGCATGTGTTCCATAAACACCCTCATGAACCTCTTTCAGGATTTTCCTAGCTTCAACTGCATCGACGCACCTCAATAGTACTTGATCTTTTCTTTTTTTGTACAAGATATCCCCGTCTAGAACATAATTAGAGGCCAATCTTCTTGAAGTCCTTTTCTCATTCTCAGTGGCATGCTCCGGGTATTCACGATTTTTTACATATTGTAATACATCCTGATACCAATGGTGATCATCTTTTTCCTCCTCTTCCACATTATAACAATGAGCTGGAACTTCAAAGATACTCATCTGAATAGGTCTCATATCCTCCGGTCTGTTTACTTTGATCATAGAAGCCAGGGTCGCCAATGCATCCGCCATCTGGTTTTCATCGCGTGGGAGATAATTGAAAGTAATGTTATCAAACTCCTCAATCAATCCCAGAACTATTTTTCGGTAATCAATTAGTTTGGGATCTCTTGTCTCCCACTCTCCTTTAAGCTGGTAAATTACTAGGGCAGAATATCCATATACTTTTAGCACTTTGATCTTACGCTCTAAGGCTGCTCGAATTCCCATGATGCAGGCTTCATATTCTGCCACGTTATTTGTGCAATCAAAATCCAATCTGCATGTGAATGGATAATAATCACCACTAGGGGATACCAAGACTGCCCCAATTCCATTTCCCACAGCGTTTGACGCTCCATCAAAATTTAGCTTTCACGGACATTCTTCGGTATTTGCCACAAACATCAACTCTTCATTGAGGAAATAAAAGCTCAAAGGTTCATAATCATCTAAAGCTCTACTAGCCAAAAATTCTGCTACTGCGCTTCCTTTTATAGCCTTTTGGTTCACATAGACTATATCGAATTCAGACAGCAAAATCTGCCACCTAGCCATCCTTCCTTCCAAAGCAGTGGACTCCATCATATACTTTAACGGATTAAGCTTCGAAATTAACCAGGTAGTATGATATAGCATGTACCGCCTCAATCTCCGAGTTGTCCAAATCAGGGCACAACACAATTTCTCAATCGACGAATATCTCATTTCACAATCAGTGAACTTTTTACTAAAATAGTATATCGCCTTTTCTTTTCTTCCTGACTCATCGTATTGTCCAAGCACACACCCCATGGAGTTATTGAATACTGACAAATACAGTATCAACGGTCTATCTGGATTAGGCGAAGATAGTACTGGTGCATTTGACAGATACTGTTTGACTTTCTCAAAAGCTCTCTGGCATTCATCGTCCCATACACCTTGATTGTGTTTCTTGAGAAGACAAAATATCGGATCACATTTCTCAGTTAATTGTGAAATAAACCGAGCAATGTAATTTAACCTTCCAAGAAAACCTCGGACTTCCTTCTGAGTGCGCGGTAGAGGCAATTCTTGTATAGCTTTGACCTTGTTTGAGTCAACTTCGATTCCTCTCTCGCTAACCACAAAACCCAGTAATTTCCCTGATTGAGCTCCAAAAGTACACTTTGCCAGGTTGAGCTTTAATTGAAATTTTCTCAACCTCAAAAATAATTTCTTCAAAACCTCAATGTGTTCCTTTTCTGTTTGAGATTTGGCGATCATGTCATCAACATACACTTCGATCTCTTTATGCATCATGTCATGGAATAAGGTTACCATGGCCCTCGATATGTTGCTCCTGCATTCTTTAGCCCAAATGGCATCGCCTTATTAACAAAAGGTACCCCATAAGGTTATGAAAGTAGTTTTCTCCATATCCTCAGGGTGCATTTTAATCTGATTATATCCCGAAAAGCCGTCCATGAAGGAAAACAATGAAAATCCTGCCGTGTTATCCACCAACGTGTCAATATGCGGCAAAGGGAAATTTTCCTTTGGGCTAGCTTTATTTAAATCCCTATAATCCACACACATCTGGACCTTTCCGTCCTTCTTAGGGACAGGAACAATGTTGGCAACCCACTCTGAGTACTTGACCACTTGTAGAAAACCAGCATCAAACTGTTTTTGGACCTCTTCTTTTATTTTTAACACTACATCAGGCCTCATCCTTCGTAGCTTTTGCTGAACTGACTTGCACTCTTCTCTTATGGGAAGGCGATGTACCACAATATCAGTGCTTAATCCAGGCATATCTTGGTATGACCATGCAAAGACATCCTTAAATTTCCGTAACAACTTAACAAGATCTTGTTTTGTCTCCTCGGCTATGCGTGTCCCAATTTTCACAACCTTTCCTTCCTCCAAGGCTATGTTCTCTACCTCCTCCTCATGGGGTAAGATCTGTTTCTCCTCTTGCTTTACCATCCTTAACAAATCTGGAGATAAATCACAATCTCAGTCACCTTCAAAATCCTGAGATTCCTCTAAACACATGTCTTGCTCAAAGTGGACCTCTGGATCTGTATTATCGTTGCTCATATCATTGATATCTAGGGACCTGTGATGGGTACCAAAGAATGTACAAAGAACAAATGAAATCGAGAACAATTATTCACATGATATGAATGAGAAATAAAAAATTTGGAATGAAATTAGAAAGTCAAAAGAATGAAATGAAAGAATATTTGCTCAAGTTAATTATCAAAAATGTATTTTATTAAAACAACAATTTCTGAACATGAGCCTATTTCACAAAAGAAATCTTATTGTTCCTAGGCTAAAAACAACAAGAGCGTTCAGAACATTACTCTATACAATCTCTAAAAACTACAGGAAGTTCCTCTGCAGTCCAATTGTTCAAAACGCTTCCAGGTTCATAAGGGCGAATGCCCAACAGGTTTCTTTGTTCAATTCCCTCCTCATGTATGGCATTGATATGAGAACTTTCCAGTAACCCTCTCGCAGGGTGAATTATTCCTCCGGATACAAAGGTCTGGGATATGTGGGGGAATGTCATTGATTCCCACTTGACTTCTTTCCCGTTTAGCCGTGCCCTTTTTCTCTCTTGCTTTTGCTCTATTTCTTTTTTCCTCTGTCTGGCATCTGGCCTAAAACCCAAGCCAAAACGGTCTCTCTTTTCTTTCAGCAATGGCACTTGAATCTCTCCTTAGAGATGTCTGCCCAGCCCTTTTCCTAGTAGGGCTCCCTTCTCCATCATCATTTGTAAACCCATCCTCGTGGTCTTAGATATCTTGGGTACCGAAACTTCATTTCCTTCCAAAATGAATGTTACGTTGATGAACTCTATAGACCGGAAAGAACACTCAATGGCCTCCTCATTTGTCTCTACATATGGCGCGTCATTGGTAACAGTCGCTATGATGTCTTTCTCCGTGTTTATAGTAACCAGCCGACCATCTGTCACCAATTTCAGCTTTTAGTGCAAGGATGAGGGCACTGCCCCTGCTGAATGAATCCAGAGCCTTCTCAGCAAGCAATTGTATGAGGGCTTGATATCCATCACCAGAAAATCCACTTCGTACGTGTTTGGCCCAATTTGCAACGGTATGTTAATTGTCCCCATTACTCTTCTCTCGATGCCATCAAACGCTATCACTATGTTTTGGCATGTCTTTATGTGAGAACTGTCTATCGACAACCTCTTTAGTGTCGACAACGGTAAGACATTCAAGGTTGATCCATTGTTGATTAGCACGCTTGGTAAAGTATATTCCTTACAACGAGTAGTTATGTGTAGGACATTGGTTGATCCCATACCCCCAGGTGGAATTTCATCGTCATTGAAGGAGATAAAGTTATCAGCACTTATGTTACTAACCAATCGGTCAAGTTTATTGACAGATATATCTTTAGTCACGTAAGTCTCGTTCAACACTTTAATCAATGCCTCACGATGTACTTTTGAACTTAAAAGTAAGGCTAGCACCGATATACGAGCCGGTTGCTTGCACAGCTGCTCTACCACGCTGTATTCACTATGCTTTAAGAATTTTAAAAAAAATTTAGCCTCTTCCTCCTTCACAGGTTCGTTGATAAGGGCGCCAGGTCCTTTCTCCAGTTCAACTGCCACAGTCTTTGCTTTCACTGGTTCTGTTCTGACGTTTATCGAGTCGTAACGCCTCCCACTTTGTGTGTGGAATCCCTCACTTTGGATCTCCTTAAAAGTACTAGCTGAGCTTTCCACTCCTGGCGTTGTCACATTACAATCGTAATTCCTTGGTACCATCTTGTTATCCTTGTAAGGAAAGGAAACAGGTTTCTCGATTACAACTTTTGGTGCAAATTATGTTCCGCCTTCTGTATTTCTCAGTCGAGAAATTATGATCCTCGGATAATTGACCTTTCACTTTGTCAATTCTTCTTCAGTTGCATGTATGTTTCCTCCTTCCAAGCCTTCTTCGTAAAACTCCAGCTTTTTATTGTCCATGAGATTTTGTACCAATAGTCTGAACTCAGCACATTCCTGGATCTCATGTCCTTCAACTTTGTGGAACTCACAGTAGTTCCTTGGTTCTTCACCTTCTTCCAAAGAATCGGATAATATCATTCCTCTTCTTACTATTTCTTTCCACACCATTCTCAACGGAGTTTTTACTTCTGAGACATCTCCTTTAATCTGTCTCACGACATTTTCCCCAATCACATTTATCCTCTTATCTTCATGATTGGGTAATGGGTTTTCCGTACTAGGTGTATCATCAAACTTGACAATCCCCATCTTGATGAGCCTCTCAACTACCTTTTTGAAGGCAGTGCAATTTTCTGTCGAATGCCCCGCTATTCCTGTGTGGTAATCACATTGGGCGTTTGAGTCATACCATTTAGGATATGGGGGTTGTAACGGCTGTAGATAATATGGGGACACTACGCGTGCATCAAATAAACTTTGATATAGCTCCTTATACGTCATTGGGATTGGCTTAAATTGGAGCTTTTCAGAATTTTACCTGGGGCCTGATTCTTGTCTTGTCGACCCTTGTTGCCCGGCAATAATCACTTTTGGCTGGCTGACAATAACTGCCTTTGAGTACCCTTTGCTGTATGTACTCGTATTATTCACCTCGTTGTCCTTTTTCTAGGAGCAGATATTCTAGTACTTTCTCCTGCTTCAATCTTACCACCCCTTATGGCGTTTTCTATCATTTCACCTGCCATCACTATATCTGCGAAGCTTTTGGTGGTGCTTCCTATCATATGGGTGATAAAAGGTGCCTTTAAAGTATTGATAAACAACATGGTGGTTTTCTTCTCTAGGAGAGGTGGTTGAACTTGCATAGCAACTTCCCTCCATCTTTGCGCATATTACCTGAAACTTTTATTCGATTTCTTTTCAATGTTTTGTAACATGATAAACCGTAAAAGTAACATATTCTAAGCCCACATTTAGTATGCTTTTGGATGATTTAAGCCCCAATTTATGTAAAAAGGTGCTCTTAAATCCTTTCTTTTCATGTCTTATACTCAGGAAAGCACCCGATGACGAAAAGAACGAGAAACGGGCTTAAAACGGACCAAGTTGGGCCAAGCCACGAAATCAACACGGCCTGGACTCCAAGCCACACGGCCGTGCCACCATTCCTACTAGAACACGGCCTTGACCGCGACTTACACGGCCGTGCCTCATTCAATAGTCTCGAACACGACCTGACCACGATTTACACGGGCGTGTGCCATGGTCGTGCCTCTACCGTGGAGAAGAGGAATTTCATTCGGGAAAGGATACTTAAGGAGAAAGAAACGTGTTTCAAAAGCCTATAAATACACCCTAGGTACCAGCTGAAAGGGGGCAGAAAGCTAGGCTAAAAAGCCAAGCCGAAAATGTCAGATTTGTGGGAATCACTCGAAGATAGCCAGTTGATCCATCTCAAGAAGCCGGAATTCTACTCAAGACGGAGGATCTCCTCTTTAATTCCTTCAGGGGGTTTTAGGGATTTCTTATGTTTTGTGTTATCTTTTCTCTTGAGATGTTTTCCTTTATTGTTATGAACTAAACCTTCGGATACCCGAAGGGGATGAATCTTATGATGAATCTTGTTATTTGATTTTTGAATTATATGATAATAACTTAGTTTGTTCTTAATTGTGTGAACTTAATCCAAATCTAATGTGCTTAGGTGGAGGAGGAATAGACCCTGCCTAAGAGTAGATCCAACATAATTAAGCGGAGTTGATCGCACGCCTAGAGATAGGGTGACGAGATTTTGCCGGATTAGGGTGAAACCTAATATGGGAGTCCACAGATCGATTTACTGCTATTCTAGGGGGTTATTATAAGCGAACGAGAGTTCCACTAATTAACATAGGGTTAAACGTTATTCGCCTTGAGAGAGGGTTTAATATATGTTAGGGAGTCTCACGGGTCAAACTAAGTGAATAAATCATATGGTTCAAGGTTAGATAACAAGTGAAGTCTAGGTGGATTCTTCCTAAGGGTATCGCTTGAGTCAACTGAGTTTTTCCAAAAGTTATTTCCCGAATTCATTCTTTTTGTCTTTGCGTCTTAGCTTAGTAAGTAGATTAGTTTTAGTTTAACAACCATCACTTTATCTTAAGGCTAAATAATAAAAAGACGGTGAGTATTAGTACTTTTAGTTCCTTTGGGTTCGATAATCCGGTCTTGCCTAAACTATACTATTGTTCGATAGGTGCACTTGCCTTTAATCGTTGTCGAGTTGGTTTCGAGTTCGATCAGTCTTTTATAAATTTTAAAACTCGATTTCAATGATCAAGTTTTTAGCGCCATGTTCTTGGGAACTAAAATATTAAGAAAACTTTATTTTTATTACTTTAGCCACTATTTTTATTTTTCGCAATTTATTTTTATTTTTAGTTTTAATTTTAAATTTGCTAAATTTTATTTCTTTATTTTCCTAGCAGGTACCTCTAGTTTATGACTAGAAGGAACCCGAGAGGACCTTTAGAATACGACAGTGATATTGAAGCTACCGCTCGAAGAAATCGCAGAGAAATTAGGCGAGCCCTAAATTACCAAGGAGAGCGAGAAAACCGATCCAATCCTATTGAAGGGATGGACGAAAATAATCCACCACCACAAAACGATATGGCGGATCAGAATGCTTCTCGTACTATGTATGATTATACTAAACCTCATTTAACAGGGGCAGAATCGAGTATTGTTAGGCCTGCTATAGCTGCTAATAATTTTGAATTAAAGCCTAACACTATTCAAATGATTCAACAGTTTGTTCAATTTGATGGTTTGCAGGACGAAGACCCAAACACTCATATAGCTAACTTTTTAGAATTCTGCGATACCTTCAAAATAAATGGCGTTTCTGATGATGCCATACGTCTTCGGTTATTTCCCTTTTCACTAAGAAATAAAGCTAAACAGTGGTTAAACTCGTTACCACGAGGGTCAATCACTACATGGGAACAAATGACTAAAAAATTTCTATTAAAATATTTTCCACCGGCCAAAACGGCCAAGTTACGTAATGATATATCTTCTTTTGTGCAGATAGATTTAGAGACATTATACGATGCATGGGAGAGATACAAAGATCTCTTGAGGAGATGCCCACACCACGGATTACCATTGTGGCTCCAAGTCCAAACTTTTACAACGGTGTGAATCCTTCAACGAGGCAATTAATTGATTCAACCACGGTGGAACCACTGAATAATAAAACTCCCGAGGCGACCTTCGAGTTTATTGAAGAGATGTCATTTGAACAACTATCGGTGGCAAGTTACAAGAACAAGGCCAACAAAAAGCAGTAGGAGTTTACAACCTCGACGCAATAACCATGCTATCAAATCGGTAGAGTTGATGAATAAGAAGATTGATAGTTTGTGTTTCTTCGCAGTACATCCGGTCATGCGATGCGACACAAGTGGGCTCATGGCGAATCCTGAGTATCCACCCTACCAACCGAGCACAGAGAGCGAACAGATTAACTATATAGGTAACAATTTCAGATCTAATAATAACCCATATAGTAATAACTATAATCCAAGTTGGAGGAACCACCCAAATTTTTCATGGGGAGGACAAGGAAATCAAGGAAATCAAAGACAACAACCTCCTCAAAATTTCCAAAATCAGCCCTATCCACAAGAAAAGAAACCGAGTCTTGAAGTGACGTTGAACAAATTCATAGCATCCACAGAAGCCTGTCTCCAAAAGAACGAGGTAACACTCGACACCCAACAAACATCGATCAAAAGATCGAGAACCAAGTTGGAGGACTTACAAAGGCAATCGGGAAATTACCCGATCGATCGGAGAAATCGCAAAGCTATTATCCGAACGACCACAAGGGCGTCTACTGAGTAATACTGAAATCAATCCAAAGGAGCAAATCCAAGCCATAACAGCTCGAGAAAACGAAGAAGTAGACAAACCCAGTCCAACACAAAACGAGGGTGAAAAAGGTAAAGCTGAGATAACCCAAGAAAAGCCAAAACCGATAATCAAAGCATACCAACCTTGCATACCCTATCCCGAAGCATTGAAAGGAGACGACACAGAGGAACAGTTCGGTAAGTTTCTAAAACTTTTAAAGAAATTACACATTAATTTACCACTCCTCGAAGCTCTTTCCCAGATGCCTGATTCCAGGAAATTCTTAAAGAAGCTTCTGACAAACAAGCGGAAACTAGACGAAGATTCGCATGTGGAACTCAACGTAAAGTGTTCAGCAATCTTGCAAAATAAGCTACCATAGAAACTAAAAGATCCAGGGAGTTTTGCAATTTCATGTTTAATTGGTAGACTTACTGTTGATAATGCGTTAGCTGATTTAGGGGCAAGCATAAATGTCATGCCTTATAAATTGTTTAAACAATTAGGTCTAAGGAAACCCAAACAAACTAGGATGAGCATTCAATTAGCTGATAAAATTGTTAGAATTCCTAGGGGTATTATCGAAGATGTTCTTGTAAAAATTGATGATTTGTTTTCCCAAAGAGATTTTGTTGTCTTAGACATGGATGAGGATAATTCGATCCCCTAATTTTAGGAAGACCCTTTTTATGGCTCGCCAGACTAAAATTGATGTTGATGCAGGAGAACTAATACTTCGTGTAGGTAATGAGACCGTCACCATCAAGGCTCTCGATTCGGCTAGAACATCGAGTAATCAAGGTGAGAACGTAAATTTCCCTAATAACCATTCGGTTAACCCTTCTTTTCAGGAAACACCACCAACGAATACAACTGAACCCGATCCTGACCCCAACCCCTATAAGGAAATAATTCGTAAAGGTCGAGGAATTTAGATCGATGATCTAGACGAGTGGAAGACACACTTTAAGGAGAAATTAGGGATACAAGACGAAGAGCCAGAACCACACAAGGAAAAATCGAAAGAGTCCCCAGAAGAGCTTATAGGAACAACAAACCACTTCAAAATAGGGGACAAGGTACTGTTAGACGAAGCAGACCCTCGAATATCGCCTCCGGACCCTAACACAAACAAAGAAATACCTTTTAGGGTAACCAGTATTTTCCCATACGAAATAGTCGAGGTAAGTAATCCTATTTTTGGTACTTTTACTATAAACGCATCTCGACTTAAATTTTTTCACGAGGATACAGATAATAACATGAGGAAGGACTTCCAACTCAGAAACCACCACGAAGATGCAAACGAGAAGAGAGTCTAGCTTAAGACTATAAGCAGCGCTTCTCGGGAGGCAACCCGAGCACTAACATAATTTATTCTCACATTTTGCTTTAAATTTATTTTCTTTTCTTCTTTTCTTTCTGAACACGTAGTTATAAACTAACAAGGGGTGCAGAATTCCAGGACAAACGGCCTTACACACGGCCGTGGCCGTGGCCGTGTGTACCTCAAGAATCTTGGTACTAACATAGCAGGGCGGTACAAGTCAGAATGAACTAATTTCTGGCAATCATGGACTCAACCACTCTCCCACGGGCGCCGAAAAAGTGACACGGCTGTACTTGACAGCCGTGTGAGGCTACTGACTTGTTAACCACGGGCTGAACACACCCGTGCCATCTAACCGTGCTAATATACTGACTTGTCGAACACAGGCTAGACACGAGCGTGGGGATCCAACACGCCCTAGAGCACGGCCGTACGAGGCGGCCGTGTGAATCGACACACCCTCAACCCACGGGCGTGGGAAACCGCCAGACCTGAAATTTTATTTAAACACCATACCTCTCTCCTCCCTCTTCTTAACTCACTTTCTTTCTTTCTTCTCCGTTTTCTTTCTTTCTCTCTTTCTCTTCTCGCTCTTCTTTTTTCCTTTTTCCTAAGAAATCCTTAGATTCTTGAGCCACAACAAAATCATATCAATGGCAAAGAAGCACAAGAGGCCAATCTCCTCAGAGGAGACCGATTCACATGAGTTCATGCCGACAGCTTCATCCAAACAACAAGCCAAGGGTCTTTGAGACCAATTTTATGTTCTTTTATTTTTCTTTTCTCCTTTATTTTCCTTATCTTCACTTCTCTTCTACTTAATTTAGCTTATTTTATCTTATTTTCTTAATTTTAGGTTCTAAAGGCTGCTTGGTAATTACGCCACCACCATCACCATAACCTCAGCCTTAGAAATCACACCCAACAATAAGGACTCTACGGTCCATCCATCATTTCTTTTAATTTTAGTTTTCTTCTTAGTCTCCTTCTCTTTATCTTCCTTGTCCTTAATTTTATATTTAGTTTACTTTAATTATGTTTTAATGATCCCTGGCTAATTCTCTACGAGCGTCCCAATTTCTTCATCTAGCGCAGGTTCGTCATTCAGACGGGCCATCACCACCACCAAAGACACAATCTTCTTTCAAGGAATCATCCATTCATTCAGGGAGTGTCACTCTCTCCCCTCTCTTTTGGTTTTACATATTAATTGTCATTATATATCTTTGTACATTGAGGGCAATGTACATCTTAAGTGTGGGGGGTGAACAACCTAAAAAGATACCTAACAAAAACCCTGAATTTAGTCTTGTTTTTAAGTAATTTACTCATATTACTAATTAGGATGAAATTTCTGATAATTTATGATTTTTATTGATATGTTTTAGATTAAGTCATTGATAATTGTGCATTGATAATTAAATTTGAAGAATACTAGAGAATCAAGCATGATAAGTCTATTTTTCAGAAATTAAAAATTTTCTAGGTTGTCGAACTGAGTTTAAATATTACTTCGAAGTTTGAAATTTACGAGGTTGACATCAAAATACCCATAATTTTTGTGAGTTTTTGAGCCTTATAGAGCATACATTCTTTTTCTTGCTCACTTTATTGATTATGAGTATGTCAACACTGATTTGTTATTCTAGAACTTGCATCGATTATACATGTCGAGACCACATTTTTTGATTTGAAACACAGAGATGATAAAGGCACCTAGGATCTAACCCACTTACCCCATAAAAAAAGCCTACCTTCACAAATTAACCCCTAGTGAACCCCTTTTAATCCTAACAACCCTATTTATTGACTCACCCACTGATATTAACCCAGAACCCCTTTGTTTTTGTTATCACCACTCCTTTTGACTACCCTTATATCGAGATTTGATTTGATTAATAGCCTAACTATGATTCCTATTTCAGTTATGTATTTATAATTTGTTCTTAAAAAAAAATCAAAAGTATATTCATTATTCATTTATTAGTTGTGATTAAATGAGCTTATATGCTTGAATCCCAGATATCGAAGAAGAAGCTCGTAGTGTTAGCATTATTAGTTTTCAATTGATGTAATTATTATTAGTCATTAGTTCTTAGTTAGGAAATTTTTCAATTCAATCTCGATTCTAACCCTCTAATTCAGCCTTACTACACACCTTAACCCTAGCCCCGTTACAACCCTAAAAAAGACCTTTTGATTTGTGTTTCATCTCATATTTCAGTGGTGGGGATTTGATTTTCATGCAAGCCTATGAGATTAACTCTTCATGTTTGACTTTTGAGTGATTTGAGCGAATCTTTAATGAGGATGTCAATCCTTGTCGATTTTGAATCAGAGGTAATTATTTAGATGAAGGGAAACACCTATGTTTTGTGCTACATAATCTATGACTTATACTGTTTGAAATTTTAGGACACTTTGAATTGAATTATCCATGTATAAATTATCTATGAATTATGATGAGACACTATCAATAGGAATTATGAATTACATGAAGTTCGTTTTAATTGTAAGTTGAGAATTTTGCTTGAGGACAAACAAAAGCTTAAGTGTGGGGGTATTTGATAAACTGTAAAAGTAACATATTCTAAGCCCACATTTAGTATGCTTTTGGATGATTTAAGCCCAAATTTATGTAAAAATGTGCTCTTAAATACTTTCTTTTCATGTCTTATACTCAGGAAAGCACCCGATGACGAAAAGAACGAGAAACGGGCTTAAAACGGACCAAGTTGGGCTAAGCCACGAAATCAACATGGCCTGGACTCCAAGCCACACGGCCGTGCCACCATTCCTACTAGAACACGGCCTTGACCGCGACTTACACGGCCGTGCCTCATTCAACAGTCTCGAACACGGCCTGACCATGATTTACACGGGCGTGCGACATGGCCGTGCCTCTGCCGTGGAGAAGAGGAATTTCATTCGGGAAAGGATACTTAGGGAGAAAGAAACGTGTTTCAAAAGCCTATAAATACACCCTAAGTACCAGCTGAAAGGGGGCGGAAAGCTAGGCTAAAAAGTCAAGCCGAAAAGGTCAGATTTGTGGGAATCACTCGAAGATAGCCAGTTGATCCATCTCAAGAAGCTGGAATTCTACTCAAGACGGAGGATCACCTCTTCAATTCCTTCAGGGGGTTTTAGGGATTTCTTATGTTTTGTGTTATCTTTTCTCTTGAGATGTTTTCCTTTATTGTTATGAACTAAACCTTCGGATACCCGAAGGGGATGAATCCTATGATGAATCTTGTTATTTGATTTTTGAATTATATGATAATAACTTAGTTTGTTCTTAATTGTGTGAACTTAATCCAAATCTAATGTGCTTAGGTGGAGGAGGAATAGACCCTGCCTAAGAGTAGATACAACATAATTAAGCGGAGTTGATCGTACGCCTAGAGATAGGGTGACGAGATTTTGCCGGATTAGGGTGAAACCTAATATGGGAGTCCACAGATCGATTCACTGTAATTCTAGGGGGTTATTATAAGCGAACGAGAGTTCCACTAATTAACCTAGGGTTAGACGTTATTCGCCTCGAGAGAGGGTTTAATATACGTTAGGGAGTCTCACGGATCAAACTAAGTGAATAAATCATATGGTTCAAGGTTAGATAACAAGTGAAGTCTAAGTGGATTCTTCCTAAGGGTATCGTTTGAGTCAACTGAGTTTTTCCAAAAGTTATTTCCCGAATTCATTCTTTTTGTCTTTGCGTCTTAGCTTAGTAAGTAGATTAGTTTTAGTTTAACAACCATCACTTTATCTTAAGGCTAAATAATAAAAAGACGGTGAGTATTAGTACTTTTAGTTCCTTTGGGTTCGATAATCCAGTCTTGCCTAAACTATACTACTGTTCGATAGGTGCACTTGCCTTTAATCGTTGTCAGAGTTGGTTTCCAGGTTCGATCAGACTTTTATAAATTTTAAAACTCTGATTTACAGCGATCACAACATGATTCTATCAGGCGTCATGTCTGTGACATGGTTGTATTGCTTCATGAAGGCTTGAGCTAAGTCTCTCCATGAGCTAATATTAGCACGGCTAAGTTGATTGTACCACATAGACGCTGCTCTCGTCAAACTATCTTGGAAACAATGAATCAAAAGTTGATTATTGTTCACGTAACCAGTCATCCGTCTACAGAACATAATGATGTGGGCCTCAAGGCAACTAGTCCCATTGTACTTCTCAAATTCCGGCATCTTGAATTTATGAGGAAGAACCAGATCTGGGACCAAACTCAAGTCTTTTGCGTCAATGCCATGGTGATGGTCGGCATTTTCCAAAGCCTTGAATTTTTCTTCCAACCATCTACAATGATCTTCCAACTGTCTTGAAGATTCAGTTCTGATCCCCTCTCTCTGCTATGTCCAGATCAGGAATAACAGGATTAGCGGGGTTATCCCCTGGGTTGGATCCTATGCCAACTTGAATATTCCTAATTGTGACAGGTGGCCTTCTAGAATATTCCTCAGGTTGTGTTTGAACATGTGGTGGAGTGAATCCCCTAGGAAAATCCTCATTGTCTTCAGCGTTAACTATGGGACCCTTTCCCTTGTCCATTGCCCCACTCAGCATCTGGGCCATTTGAGTCATCATATTCTTTTAAGCCTCCAACATCTGGTCCCTCATCTCTTGTTGGAGTTTTGCCATTTGCTCTTGCATCTGGTCTTGCATGTATCTTTGGAATTGTTTCAATCTTTGATCCATTTTCTTTAATTTGGCACGTGTACCGTAAGGATGTTCAACTTCCAGATTTTCTTTTTCTTTCTCTCTCTCTCTCTCTCTCTCTGTGTGATAATTTCAACTAATTAGGCTCTCTCTAAGGACTTAAATGCATATGATATAATGTAATGCAAATGCATGAATGCAAAGAGGTATCGATTCTGATTCAACTTCATTTTAGAAAACTTTATTAGAAAACAAAATCCTTTACATAAAACGGACTACAAATATGCTTTCGCCCTAAGTCCTAAAGTTTTGATTTTCCCAAGTAATGAAGCCAGCTCTTGACTACGATCGGACTGTAGCTCATACTTCATGCTCAACATATCAGCCTGTAATTCCAAAGTCTGTAGGTGATCAGCTACCTCCCGAATCTGAATTATTGCTTCACCCATAAGATGATCACAATTTCTAACTTGATCATGCGAGTTGTGTAGCTCTTCCTTCCAATGCCCCTCTCTTGCTTCAAGTTGCTCGATCCGGAGTTCACAATTCTGCAACGTCGATTCTAATCTCTCGATCTTGCCCTTCATTTCCTCAATCTTGTTCAAACTTGACTTCAACTCGATTGAAGTCTTACGGCTTCGATGGTGGTGAAGAGACCGTCCCAGTTTAGTGACTTTAGCCTTCAATCCACTTTTCTATTTTTGGCTTTCGGCCAAACTCCTTTCTAGAGCCTCATTCCGTATCTGCATCTCTAGGAACTTCTTCTCCCAATGGTCAGCCTTGGCTTTTTCCTCTTGAACCTCTTGTTGCCATTGTTCCGAAGTCTTTCCCAATCCAGTGTTCTTCATCGTCAGACGCATCTTCTTATACTCTATCTTCAAACTGTCTCGATCTTCTTCTATCTTCCTCTTTTCCTTCCTTAATTTCTCGGCCTTTGATTTCTGAACATCCACATCTAGCCTCAAGTACATATTTTCTTCTTCCAACTTTTCTATCCTCTTTCCAAGCTCTGAACTCTTCTTTTCGAAATCTTGCTTCACAATTTCTAATTCTGATGGGACCACTTGCAAGCATTCATCTCTTGATCGGGCGTCTTCTGTATTCAGCTCGGGGATGTTATCATTAATCCTTCTAATCTTCCATCCAATGTATTCTGGGGTCGTCATTGGGCCTGCGGATAAACTCTTCATCCTACGAATCTGATTCCAAGCACCAGAAATCTCTTTAACCCTCTTCTTATAATTTTCCTCTCTGTAGGAGAACTCACACTGAGCCAGCCCATATGTCGTTGGTACGAACTGTCTTGACCCATATTGCCTCAGTACAAGCAAATGAGCATATCCAACGGCTCCCCAAACTCCAAGTAAAGGAACCCAGTCAAAACTCCTACATCGATAAAGAATTTCATCTGGAATCATCCAAGGGGCCCTCCACTCAATGTCTTCTTCTTAAAGGTTTTGAAGAAGCGCCATCCAACTTTCCTCGGACACGTCTTCTCTCCTCGGTGTAGCTACTATCTCTTTTAACGGAGAATAGTTCTCAGAAAAAACCCGATAGGATACTTTCTCCACCTCTCAGAAATGACTATGAAACCAAGCTAACAGCAACTGCATACATCCAATGAATCTACCTTCACCTGCTCTCTGACATGCGTTTAAAGATCTGAATGTCTCGGCTAAGATCGCAGGTACTAGAGTGACCCCTTTGTCAAGTCGATCGAATAACTCTGTGACCGCTTCATCTACATGTCTTAGAGCCTTTGGGAAGACTACCAACCCATAGATACACAAGGCAAAGACGTCAACCTTTTTCTTTGCATCTGGATGGGCTAAGATCAAGTCCCTCAAGCTAACCCAAGGAATGCATTTACCCTCACCTTTCTTCTGAATTTTGGCTGCGACCCACTGTTCGCTCATCCCTGTGATATTCATTAACCTCTTCACGAAAGTTGGAACGTTAGCAACCTTAGAATAAGCTTTGTCGACTTGGACCCTTGGAAATCGAAGCAAGGTTGTATATTCCTCCACCATGGGCACCAAATCTACTTTCCTGAAAGTGAAAATGACTATAGGCGGAGTTCTAAAAAGCGAGTCATGGCTGGAGCAGATGCTTATCTACCTTGATGTCGAGTAAATAGGGTAGATCTCCATAATTACGATAAAATAATTTGCTTAGCCTCATCATCCCATTGAGCCCATATTTCTTTCAACTCTTGGAACTCATTTTGTGTAATACTAATACGAGTAAAATCCCATAGTTCAGATACGTACCCGTCAACTAAGCAATTCCCTTTCTCCAATTGCGTTTGCTCTGACCTGAATTTAAGTCTATTTTTAAGGAATTAAAAATTTTTCAGGATGTCTACCTGAATTTAAATATTACTTTGAAGTTTGAAATTTACGAGGTTGACATCAAAACACCCATAATTTTTGTGAGATTTTGAGCCTTATAGAGCATAAATTCTTTTTCGTGCTCACTTTATTGATTATGCGTGTGTCAACATTGATTTGTTATTCTAGAACTTGCATCGATTATACATGTCGAGACCACATCTTCGATTTGATATACAGAAATGATAAAGGCACCTAGGATTTAACCCACTTACTCCACTAAAAACCCACCTTCATAATTAACCCCTAGTGAACCACTTTGATCCTAACAACCCTTTTTATAGACTCACCCACTAATATTAACCCAAAACCCTTTGTATATTTGTTATCACCATTCATTGACTCCCTTTTTGTCGAGATTTGATTTTGAGCAGTTGCCTAACTATGTTTTATATTTCAGTTGTTAAAGTTCTTTATTATTACTTGATTTGTTCTTAAAAAAAATGAAGTATATTAATTATTAGTTTTATTAGTTATGTGATTAAGTGAGCTTATACGTTTGAATTCCAAATATTGAAGAAGAAGCTCGTATTATTAGTTTCAAAGTTTCAATTCATGTAATTATTTATTTATCAGTTCATTTTTCTAGTTAGGTAATTTGTCAATTCAGTCTCAATTCTAACCCGCTAATTCAGCCTTATTCCACACCTTTAAACCAAGCCCCGTTACAACCCTTTCAAAGACCTTTTGATTTGTGTTTCATCTCATATTTTAGTGGTGGAGATTTGATTTTCATGCAAGCCTATGGGATTAACTTTTCATGTTTGACTTTTGAGCGCTTTTTCCTGAACCTTAAACACTTTGAGTGATTTGAGTGAATCTTTAAGTGAGGATGTCAATCCTTGTCGATTTTAAATCAGAGGTAATTGTTTAGATGAAAGGAAACACCTATGTTTTGTGCTACAAATGATTGACTTAGACTGTTTGAATCTTTAGGACTCTTTGAGTTGAATTATCCATGTATGAATTATCTCTGAATTATGATGAAACACTATTAAGGACTATTATGAATTGAGGGAAGTTCGTTTTAATTATGAGTTGAGAATTTTGCTTGAGGACAAGCAAAAGCTTAAATGTGGGGGTATTTGATAAACCGTAAAAGTAACATATTTTAATCCCACATTTAGGATGCTTTTGGATGAATTATCCCTTATTTTATGTAATTTGGTGCTCTTAATCCTTTCTTTTCATGATATATACTCAGAAAGCAGCACCGGGGATGAAAAGAACACAAACGGGCTTAAACGGGACAAATGGGCCAAAGCATGAAATCGACACGGCCTGGACCAAAGATCACGGCGTGCGTGCCTCCTTAAAGATCTCAAACACGGCACGGACCACGATTTACACGGTCGTGCCTCATCAACGAAGTCCACACGGCACGCCACGATTCATTCACACGGGTGTGCCATGCCATGGCGTGTCCTGCCTGCGCATGCCAAGAGGAGTTTTACTCGGATTTGGATGCTTGGAGGCAAAGAAACACACTCCAAAGTCTAATTAAACCCCAATTAGGAATTGCACTTAAATTAGGATACTTGGAGGCCAAGTAACACATCTCAAAGCCTATATAAACACCCTAGGGGCAACTTAATCGGGAGTTTGGCGAAGCCTTTCTGTCGGGGCTTTTGTCGGGCGTCGTGCTAGGCCGGAGAAGGCGATTTGTGGGGATTCACTCGAGGATAGCCAGTTGATCCATCTCAAGAAGAAGGAATTCTACTCAAGACGGAGGATCTCCTCTTCAATTCCTTCAGGGGTTTTAGGGATTTCTTATGTTTTGTTTTATCTTTTCTCTTGAGATGTTTTCCTTTATTGTTATGAACTAAACCCTTCGGATACCAGAAGGGATGAAACCTATGATGAATCTTGTTATTTGATTATTTGAATTATATGATAAATACTTAGTTTGTTCTTAATTATGTGAGCTTAATCCAAATTTAATGTGCTTAGGTGGAGGAGGAATAGACCCCGCCTAAGAGTAGATCCAACATAATTAAGCGGAGTTGATCGCACGCCTAGAGATAGGGTGGCGAGATTTTTGCCGGATTAGGGTGAAACCTAATATGGGAATCCACAGATCGATTTCATTGCTATTCTAGGGGGTTATTATAAGAGAACGAGAGTTTCACTAATTAACCTAGGGTTAGACGTTATTCGCCTCGAGAGAGGGTTTAATATACGTTAGGGAGTCTTACAGATCAAACTAAGTGAATAAATCGTATGGTTCAGTGTTAGATAACAAGTGAAGTCTAGGTGGATTCTTCCTAGGGTAT
This sequence comes from Gossypium sturtianum, assembly GCA_025698515.1. Lineage (NCBI taxonomy): Eukaryota > Viridiplantae > Streptophyta > Magnoliopsida > Malvales > Malvaceae > Gossypium > Gossypium sturtianum. The sequence goes on from CM046947.1 coordinate 4,219,337, forward strand.
CGTCCAAATCAACTGAGTTTTTCCCAAGTTATTTTCCAAATTCATTCTTCTTTATCTTAGAGTCTTTAGTTTAGTAGTTAATTAATTTAGATTAATAAACAACTTCACTTATTTTAGGCTAAATAATAAAAAGAAAGTTAGTATTAGTACTTTTAGTTCCTTTGGGTTCGATAATCCGGTCTTGCCTAAACTATACTACTGTTCGATAGGTGCACTTGCCTTTAATCGTTGTTAGAGTTAGTTTCCATGTTCGATCATTCTTTTATAAATTTTAAAACTCTGATTTACAGCGATCAAGTTTTTGGCGCCATTGCCGGGGAACTAAAATATTAAGAAAGCTCTATTTTTATTACTTTAGCCATTATTTTTTATTTTCTGCAATCTATTTTTATTTTTAATTATTATTTCTTTTACTTTGCTAATTTTTATTCTATTTTGCTTTTGGCAGATAATTTTAGTCTATAGAGACGATGGCACTGAATAATTATCAGTGGCAAGCGATGAGGACAATTCCTACTAAAACAGCCAGTTTCTTCAACCTCGACGTGGTACACCCAGAAATACAATATGATTCGAATTTAGGAGGCGTGGCGAATCCTGAGTACCCACTCTACGGATATGACATGGAAAACGAGTAAGCTCACTATACGGGTAACTATTCTAGACCACAAAATAATTTTTATAATGACACTTATAATGCAGGTTGGAGGTACCATCCTAATTTCTCGTGGGATGATCAAAGTAGCCAAGGACCGGAACCTCCTTCAAATTTTCAACAACCACCTTACCAACAGGAAGAGGAGTCGAACCTTGAAGAGATGCTGACAAAATTAATGGCAGCTACAGATAACCGTCTCCAAAAAAATGAGACAACACTTAATGACCAACAAGCATCGATCAAAGGGATCGAGAGCCAAGTTGGGGAACTTCTATGGGTCGGTTGGGGAACTTACTAAGTCGGTTATACAACTTGCTGTCGATCTCGAGAACTACCACAAGGAAGCTTGCCAAGCAATACTGAAACTAACCCGAATGAGCAAAATCAAGCCATTTACGATAGTGAAGGGTTAAACAGAACCAAACCCAAGGAAGAACCGTGGTAAGTGAAGGTAAGGTTGAAGTGTGCCATGATATATCAAAGCGGCAATTACAGAGTACCAACCTCGTGTGCCATATCCCGATGCAATAAAGAAAGACTACACAGAGAAAGAAGTCGGTGAACTCACACTTCGTGTAGACGATGAAACAATCACTCTTCAAGCTCTTGACTCAGCTAGGACATCGAGTAATAAAGGTACGAACGTTAATTCTATTGATAACCATCTGGTTCAACCTTCTTTACAGGAAGCATCACGAAATCACCTAGCTGAGCTAGATCTTAGACCTCGTACCCATAAAGAAATAATTCATGAAGAACTAAGGCTTCAGGTCGATGAATTAGACAAGTGGAAAAAACACTTTAAAGAGGAACTAGGAATACACGAAGTGAAACCGAAGGAAACCCCAGACGAGATGATAGGAACAACAAATCACTTCAAAATAGGGGATCAGGTATTGTTGAATAAGGAAGACCCTCGAACCGCCAATTCAGACCTCAAGACAAACGAAGAAATAACTTTTGAGGTACTTGATGTCTTCCTATATGGGCCAGTCGAGGTAAGCAATCCTAAATTCAGTACTTTTGAGGTAAACACTACTCGACTTAAATTTTATATCAAAAATCGAGTTGATCGCATGAGGAAGGATTTTCACCTCCTCAAACCACCTTGACCATACGAATGGGAGGTAAAGTCTAGCTTAAGACTATAAATGAGCGCTTCTCGGGAGGCAACCCGAGCACTAACCCTATTAATTTTTACATTTTTTATTTTACTTTTATTTTTCATTTTAGCACCTAACCATAAACTAACCAAAGTACAGATTTCCATGCTCACACGGCCTTGCACATGGTCGTGTGGAAGCCAGAAGGACAAACCACGGACGTGCTAGTAACCGTGCATGACAAAGAATGATTTCTTTTCCCAACACGGGCTGCGATAAAAAGCCACGCCCGTGCCGACTTCCCGTGTGAGGTTCTCGACTTATTGAGCACGGGCGAGACACGGTGCGTGCCTACAACCGTGCGAGGTTACCCGACTTGAGCGAGCACAGTTAAACACGCCCATTCTAAAGGACCGTGAGAATAATACGCAGGCGTGCTCACGAGACCCACGGCCGTGGTAAAAACCCCAACGCGCCCAAAATTTAAAATCATGAAAACACAATTTGATTAAACTCGAACAAGGCGTGGACCGTATCACTATTTAAATATTTACTTTTATTTCTATTTTTATTTTTATTTTTATTTTTATTTTCATTTTTATTTTTATTTCCTTTCTTTTATTTTCTTTATTATTTTCTTCTTGTTATTCATTCCATTTAGATTTAGCTTAGGATACAAAAGAAATTAGGATGGCTGCTTCGAGGACTCAACCAGTTCCAGACGCTTCCCCATGTTCACCTCCAATCCTATCCGGTTTCTTTTCATTGGCTTCATCCAAAATTCAGGAAGTTTCCCTTCTCTCCCCATCTTACGATTTTATGATTATTTTGATATTATCTACCTTTGTACATTGAGGACAATGTACATCTTAAGTGTGGGGGGGTTAACTATAGTATTATTTGAAAATCCCTAAATTATGCCTTGTCTTAAAGCAAGTTTCTCATATTATGATTAGAATGAAACTTCTGATGATTTATGATTTTTATTGATATGTTTTAGATTAAGTCATTGATAATTGTGCATTGATAATTAAATTCTAAAGAATACTAGAGAATCAGGCATGATAAGTCTATTTTTCAAGAATTAAAAATTTTTTAGGATGTCTACCTGAATTTAAATATTACTTTGAAGTTTGAAATTTACGAGGTTGACATCAAAACACCCATAATTTTTGTGAGATTTTGAGCCTTATAGAGCATAAATTCTTTTTCGTGCTCACTTTATTGATTATGAGTGTGTCAACATTGATTTGTTATTCTAGAACTTGCATCGATTATACATGTCGAGACCACATCTTCGATTTGATATACAGAAATGATAAAGGCACCTAGGATTTAACCCACTTACTCCACTAAAAACCCACCTTCATAATTAACCCCTAGTGAACCACTTTGATCCTAACAACCCTTTTTATTAACTCACCCACTAATAATAACCCAAAACCCTTTGTATATTTGTTATCACCATTCCTTGACTCCCTTTTTGTCGAGACTTGATTTTGAGCAGTTGTCTAACTATGTTCTATATTTCAGTTGTTAAAGTTCTTTATTATTACTTGATTTGTTCTTAAAAAAAAATGAAGTATATTCATTATTAGTTTTATTAGTTACGTGATTAAGTGAGCTTATACGTTTGAATTCCAAATATTGAAGAAGAAGCTCGTATTATTAGTTTCAAAGTTTCATTTCATGTAATTATTTATTTATCAGTTCATTTTTCTAGTTAGGTAATTTGTCAATTCAGTCTCGATTCTAACTCGCTAATTCAGCCTTATTCCACACCTTTAACCCAAGCCCCGTTACAACCTTTTCAAAGACCTTTTGATTTGTGTTTCATCTCATATTTTAGTGGTGGAGATTTGATTTTCATGCAAGCCTATGGGATTAACTTTTCATGTTCGACTTTTGAGCGCTTTTTCCTGAACCTTAAACATTTTGAGTGATTTGAGTGAATCTTTAAGTGAGGATGTCAATCCTTGTCGATTTTAAATCAGAGGTAATTGTTTAGATGAAGGGAAACACCTATGTTTTGTGCTACAAATGATTGGCTTAGACTGTTTGAATCTTTAGGACTCTTTGAGTTGAATTATCCATGTATGAATTATCTCTGAATTATGATGAAACACTATTAATGACTATTATGAATTGAGGGAAGTTTGTTTTAATTATGAGTTGAGAATTTTGCTTGAGGACAAGCAAAAGCTTAAGTGTGGGGGTATTTGATAAACCGTAAAAGTAACATATTTTAATCCCACATTTAGGATGCTTTTGGATGAATTATCCCTTATTTTATGTAATTTGGTGCTCTTAATCCTTTCTTTTCATGATATATACTCAGGAAAGCACCAGGGGATGAAAAGAACGCAAAACGGGCTTAAAACGGGACAAATGGGCCAAAGCATGAAATTGACACGGCCTGGACCAAAGATCACACGGCCGTGCCTCCTTAAAGATCTCGAACACGGCCTGGACCACGATTTACACGGCCGTGCCTCATCAACGAAGTCCACACGGCCTGGCCACGATTCATACGGGCGTGTGCTATGGCCGTGTCCCTGCCGCGGCCAAGAGGAGTTTTACTCGAATTTGGATGCTTGGAGGCAAAGAAACACACTCCAAAGTCTAATTAAACCCCCAATTAGGAATTTCACTAAAATTAGGATACTTGGAGGCCAAGTAACACATCTCAAAGCCTATATAAACACCCTAGGGGGCAACTTAATCGGGAGTTCTGAAGCCTTCGCGGGGGCTTTTGTCGGGCGTCGTGCTAGGCAGTAGAAGGCGATTTGAGGGGATTCACTCGGGGATAGCCAGTTGATCCATCTCAAGAAGCCAGGAATTCTACTCAAGACGGAGGATCTCTCTTCAATTCCTTGAGGGTTTTAGGGATTTCTTATGTTTTGTTTTATCTTTTCTCTTGAGATGTTTTCCTTTATTGTTATGAACTAAACCCCTTCGGATACCGAAGGGATGAAACCTATGATGAATCTTGTTATTTGATTATTTGAATTATATGATAAATACTTTAGTTTGTTCTTAATTATGTGAGCTTAATCCAAATTTAATGTGCTTAGGTGGAGGAGGAATAGACCGCCTAAGAGTAGATCCAACATAATTAAGCGGAGTTGATCGCACGCCTAGAGATAGGGTGACGAGATTTTTGCCGGATTAGGGTGAAACCTAATATGGGAATCCACAGATCGATTTATTGCTATTCTAGGGGTTATTATAAGAGAACGAGAGTTCCACTAATTAACCTAGGGTTAGGCGTTATTCGCCTCGAGAGAGGGTTTAATATACGTTAGGGAGTCTTACGGATCAAACTAAGTGAATAAATCGTATGGTTCAGTGTTAGATAACAAGTGAAGTCTAGGTGGATTCTTCCTAGAGTATCGTCCAAATCAACTGAGTTTTTCCCAATTTATTTTCCAAATTCATTCTTCTTTGTCTTAGAGTCTTTAGTTTAGTAGTTAATTAATTTAGATTAATAAACAACTTCACTTATTTTAGGCTAAATAATAAAAAGAAAGTTAGTATTAGTACTTTTAGTTCCTTTGGGTTCGATAATCCGGTCTTGCATAAACTATACTACTGTTCGATAGGTGCACTTGCCTTTAATCGTTGTCAGAGTTAGTTTCTAGGTTTGATCATTCTTTTATAAATTTTAAAACTCTGATTTACAGCGATCACAAGGAAAATAGGTTCGGGAGTCGGTTACGTATGAGGAAGGATTAGCACCCTCATAACGCCCAAAATTTGTACCTAATCGATAAAATCATGTCCTAATGTTGCAAATTTGAAAAAATTTAAAATAAAATCCTTTTATTAGAAGAAAAACCAAGACTTGCCTATCTCAAAAAAATAAAATACTATACCCAGTAAGTTAGGATATAGCATCTCATAATTTCGAAACTAGGCATGTCTTTATTTTAGAAAATTCCTACTTCGAGATACAAAACATCATATCCAGTAAGTTAGGACACAACGTCTTGAATTCCAAAGAATAGGTCTTTGATTTGAAATTGGTAAGTCTCAGTTTTTAAAAAAAAGAAGGGATATCTAATACCTTAAGTTCTACGAGAAAAATCGAAACCCAGTAAGTTAGGGCATAATTCTTCTCGAAGTCCCCAAATATCACATATCACCGTATTTTTAAAATATTTGAATAAAATGCTTTAATTCAACAGATTTTTTATAAAAACAATGATTTGAGTAAGATATTACTACATACATATTGAAATAAATAACAAATTATAAATAATAAAAGAATAATATAAATAACAATATAACTACAAATTATACTAACAATAAAAGAGTAATATGACATAAATATATAATGAGCTATGCTAAACAATAATAAACAATCTAAAGAATATAAATAAATAAACATGTAATATAAAATAAATAACAATAATTGAAATTTCCACGAAATAATAAAATCAAAAAAAAAAAAAGAATAACATATTTAGGCATTGAATAAAAAAAAGAATGTGATGATTTTTAAAATGATTTAATATCTATATAAAATAACAAAAATTAAAAGTAAAAAAAAATACTTATAATAAATATATATATAATTTAATAATTTAATACAGATATAAATGATTACATATAATAAAAATAATTAGTAAATAATAAATAATAATTTAAAAAAACATATATATAATACACTAATCATAAAAAAATATGTAATAAAATATATTATATAATATAAATAAATTTTATATGAAAAATAAAATTTTAGAATTAATATATAATATAACATAATACTATATGATATAGAAGTTTTAAAAAAATGTATAATGTAATAAATAATATACAAATTATAAAATAATATATAATATAAATAATATTAAACCAAATAAAATATATATAAGGTTAATAAAAAATACATATATGAATTTTTATACTATAAATGAAGTTAATATATAAATAATAATATAACATTTTTATATGATAAAATAATTAAATATATAGTAGTAAAATAATTTAAAAATAAAATAAAAAAAGGTTTTAAAAAAGATAAGGATTAAATAGCAATTAAAATAAGTAAAATGGATTAAATCAAAGCGCGCGTCGTACTGTAGGGACTCATTAGGCAATTATGCCTTCTTTCCAAAACGACGTCGTCTTGATTTTTTCCCTTAAAGGAGTCCGAGGGACTAAATTGGAACAAAAACACACTTTGGGGCTAACTTAATAAAAAATAAAAATGTAAATTGGACTGAATTAAAATTAATTAAATTGCGGAAAGACCGAAAAGGCAATTAGACCATTTAACAAAAACAAGCGGATCCTCCCCGGATTTTCGGGTCAACGCGCGGGTTATCCTTTGAAACGACGTCGTTTTAGGCTTATTAAATTAAACAAAAACGACGTCGTTTCCAGTTAACTATATAAGCCAATTTCGGCCTAAAAAAATTCATTTTAACGCAGAATTTAAAAAAAAATAAACAGAGGCCTTAAGAAATCGCTCTGCCCTCACCGGTCATCGACCTCTGGCCATCATCGCGCACGCGCCTCACGCGCATCACGCGCCGATGCCTACGGCGGCGTAAAGGTGAGAATCTTCATTGTTTGTTTTTTTTTATTTAAATATTGTTTGGTAAATCAAACATGCACGAAACAAAAATAAAAATAACCAGAAAACCGAATGTAAATCACCTTTGTATTGCAAAAGATTCATTATTTTTTATTTCTGTATTTTTTTCTGTGTACCCCGTCTGTATTGTCTATGGGTATCTTTTTTGTGTATCATGTACCCGTATCACAAAATAATCAGGCTTTTATAGCCTTTGAAAATAAAAATGAAAAAGGAAATCATCATTGCTACCATTTTTGCTACTGTCTTCTTTCCTTTCTTGTGCAGGAGCGGAGATCTTGACGGTGGCTAAGCGTGGATTGCGGCGTGACTGGCAACGTGATCGAGGGGCTGCTGCTTGCGACGCGAAGGCTTGCGGCACCTAGGGTTTCAGAAACCCTAGGCCACTGAAATTTGTTTAAGCATTGGGCCTTTTGGGCTGTCTCTGTTATTGGGTCTGGGTAGTTCGGGTCAGGGTGTATTTGGGTTTTGGGCTAGTCTGGTAATGAGTTAGTGGGCAGTTTATTTGGGCTTTGGTTTTGTAAACTGGACATTTATTATTTATATTTATTATTATTATTATTATTTTTGTTTTTGGTTTGTCATTTAAGCCCGGGCTAAATTGGGTTCTTACATGTTGTTCAAAACTGTTTTAGTGCAAAATGTTGATAAACAAGTTTATAACATCCTCCTTTCCTTTCTCTACAATATTTTCCATCACTTCCTCTTATTTCTCTTCACTAACATATCAAGAACATAAAAACTTATATAAGAAAACTCTACTTTAACATCATTTTCATGCTTTTTTCAATAATATCAAACTTAAAAATATATAGAAATCTTGATGTTCTTACTTTGTCATTTTGATTTCAATCTTTAACTTGATTTTCTCTCTCCTCCAACTTCCATTTTCTTGAATCCAAGGTGATTTTCTTGTTCTCCATAGTCTCCTTATCACTTTTCTCTCTTGATGATTATGAAAATTTCTTGAAATTCTTGGTGAAAATGATGGAATTTTAATGGAAGGATCAAATTGTAAAGACAACAAAGTTTTCTTCTTCTCTCTCCCTCACTCACGTTGGAAAGATGGGAGGAAACTCTCTCCTTTTTTCTTTTTTTTTTCATCTTCCTCTCCTTTTATACTAACTATTTATAATAAAATATTAGTAAAATATCTCATTAAAATATTAATAAAGTAATATTTATCTAATTAAATAATTATAAAATATCATCAAAATATCTCTAACATCATCATTGCCTTCTAGAGTTCTCTCTCTTTCTAATTGACCATTTTACCCTTTATGATATTTTAAAATTTCATCCTTGAATCATCACTTAATTTGGTAAAATTGCGATTTAATCCTTCATAATTCTTCACCTATTCAATTTGGTCCATGCATGCCAATTCCATATCATAGTAAATTGGATTATTTTCACTTTTGGTCCTTCAACTTTCTTATTTTTACACTTCAATCCCCTAAATTTTGAATATTTACACTTGAGCCAAAAACTTTTCACATATTTACGATTTAATCCTTACTTTAAATCAATATACTAAAACCTACTTCTTAATTATTATTATTATTTTTAATACTCCTCAATATTCTCTTTTATTATCTTTATATCATTTTCTCATTTTATCGAGAAATCAATTATACATCATGTCATGCTTCTTGATTTAACTCTATTTTAATATCTTGCAACTTTCATTTTCTTTGATGTTATACATTATTTCACTAAAATTTTATCTCATATTATTTACGACCAAGGGGATTTTGATGATGTTACACCTATAACACACCTCAGCACCAAGTGCCAAGCCCGAAGGCTTTACATCCGCCCCGGGTAACACGCCAGAAACACTGTAAATATAACACGATAGTCCGCAACAAATGCTAGACTTCGATATATTTAGTGAACAGGAAATAAATAGGAATCGTCATCTCATCTCAAACCAATATCGAACAGCGTGCACTATAACCTATTGATATGCCAATCGTATTTTATCCTACGTTCACCTAGCTCAAAAGTTGTTTTTGTAAAACACTAATCCAAGCAATTTATTACCTCAATTCATATTAAATTAACAATAAAACATTTATTTCAACATTCAACATTCAGTACCTTATTCAATTTATATTGCAATTCATATCAAAATAAATTGAACAAACTTACCAGGACTAAACTACATTAATGGCAAAGATTCAGGGACTATTCAGCTACTTACCCTTTTTTTTGGTTATTTACTTGTTCTTTATATATGATATAATTTATTTTAATTATTAGCCTCAATTTCATATACTATTCAATTTAATACATAAAGCTTCCTATTTACAATTTTGCACATCAAACCCCAAACGTTTACATTTTATTCAATTTGGTCCTTAAGACGAAAACAAGCTTATTTAACATAATTAAACTTTAAACCCAAAGAACCCAATTTAAACCAGTCTAAAACAACCCCTTAATTTCTAATTTTTTCAAGAAAAACCATATCTATTTAAATTTATTTTCAATTTAATCCCTAGACATGAAATTTACTAAAAATCTCTTTACAATTTATTCTCATCCAACAATCAAGCTTTCAATAAAATCACATAATATAAAAAATACTCAAAATCATCAATGATAATTTTTTAAACGTTTAATGGTTATACAATTTAGTTCTTAAATTAGTTAGATATCAAAACAAAAACATAAAATTCATGAAAAACGGACCAAGAAAACACTTACATGCAAGCACGAACTCAAACCAAAACTTCCCCAATTCTTCCCATGGAGGTTCAGCCAACATAAAGAAGAAATGAAAAAGATGACACCATTTTACACTTTCTATTGTTTTAATTTTTTACTTAATTACAAAAATGTCATTACATTTTTTTTTAATCCATTTCCATTTACCTGCCATCCACTAGCATCAAATAAGGTTTAATTACCTTGTAAGACCCTCACTTCATGTTTAAATATCCATTTAACGTATAATCTATTAATGGCTTACTTTTGTAACTTTTACAATTTAATCCTTTTTACTTAATTAACTATCTAAACATTTAAATTTCTTAACCAAAATTTAATATGACACTAATGACCTCATAAATATTCAATATTTACAGACTGACACATCAGAACTTGTGTTCTCAAAACCACTGTTTCGACACCACTGAAAAACAGATTGTTACAACTTGGCAACGATGACTTTTACTATTTGTCTGTACTTGTAACGGCCTAATTTTCAGTGGTGTCGGAAATGGTGATTTGAGATCACTAAATCCGACAAGTAAGATTGAATAAGATAATAATTTAATATTTATGAGTCAAGTAAGAATTTAGAAGAATTTGTGATTTGGTGAATTTGGTAAATTAAAGGAATTTATAGGTCAAATAGGTCAAAAAAATGAGGTATCGAGACCTTGAATTTGAAAACTGAGCCATAAATATTTTTAGAAATATTTATGGAGTGTCATTAAGTTAGTATTAAAGTTTGGCTGAGAAATTTAAATGTTTGGGTAGTCAATTAAATAAAAGGACTAAATTGTAACAAATGCAAAATTTGGTAGAAGGATTAAATAGCTCAAGTGTTAAAAGAAAGAGGATTTAAAGGGCAATTAAGTCTAAAAGTGAAAAGGTTGGACGGCAAGGGCAAGAAAATCATCAGAAAAATAAGGGAAATAAGGGCAAAATTGGAAATTTTACAATTTTAACATGTATAATAAAGACAAAATTGAAAAATCTAGAGATCTCTTCATATTTTCTCAGCCAAAACGCCATAGGAGGTCTGGAGAAAGCTGGTTTTCCATATTTTCACATCATGTGAGTTTAATTCTTGCTTTTTCTTAAAAAAATTTATGTTTTTATGACTTATACAATTAGGTCCACTTATAGAATTCATTAGTTTTTGATTTGGTGGATGAAATTGGAAGTTATCCTGGCTGATTAAGGGAATTTTATGATGAATTATTGTGAAATTTAAATTCTAACTTCATATTAATGTGGTTTTATTAAGTGATTTTGATAGAAAATGGTATTTAAGACCTAATTGTGAAAAAGTTGTGAATTAGAGGTTGGTGTTGAAATTCAGAATATCAAAGGTTGTGAAATAGTTTTTAATGATAAAATAAAGTGTTAATTGAGAAAAATTAGTTCAATTGGTGGCTAAATTGAGTAGGGACTAAATTGTAAAAACTATAAATTTTGGGGTAAAAGTGCAATTTTGAAAATTGAAGAGCATAAATTATGAAGTGAAATAGAAATGAAATAAATGCTAATGAGTGAAAATATTTTACATTATAAATCAAGATTCCAAAGAAGAACGAGGAAAAGAAAAAGTTGCAGAATAGTCCCTAAATTTCAAAATCTTCTACAAATCAGCCGGATTGAATTAAAGGGAAGTTGATAGATCGGATCATCACAACAAATCTCGCTATCCAGATCAATTCCGGTAGCTTTTGTTCTATGTTTAAAGATTTATATGGCATGTATAGAGTTTAAATGAAATGGAGTAAAGATGTTATAAACTAGTTAACCATATTTTGCAATGAAACAGTTTTTGGTTAACAGCAGTGACGTGATTTTGAAAAATCACCAAAAATAGGAGAAATGTAATTAGAAAGTGAATAAGATATATAATTAAAGCTTATTGTGTCTATTTTTATGTGAAAGAAACAGAGTAGGCAAAGGAATTTTATATTCTATGATATTTGAATTTTAGTGAGACAGGGTCAAGATGGTATTTGAAGTCCCCTGTTTTGACTTTAGAAAATCATTCAAAATTGTAAAAAAAGAATTATGAGTTATAATTTATATTTATAGATTCCTTAGTGAGTCTATTTTCAATAGAAATAAGTGGGAACAACATATGAAAACTATACAATGAGATATTTGAATTTAGGTTAAGAGAGGTCAGAACCGTTGGTCAGTGAAATAGGGAAAACTTTAATGAATAAACTGTACTAATTGGCCACACGAAAAATTCTGGAAAAATTATAGTAAGAAGATATATGAGTCTAGTTTCAAGGAAAATTTACGAATCTAAATTTTGAGTTTCTTAACTCGAGTTATAGTCAATTTAGTAAACATGATGCAGATGGACAGTTTTAATTTTTATGTCCCGAATTAGTAGTTAAGTCTAGTAATGCCTCGTGCTCGACTCCGGCAACGGTCTCGGATAAGGGGTGTTACATTTATTGGTATCAAAGCTTTGGTTTAGATGATTCTCGGAATGAATGTGATGTGTAAAATGTCTAGAAATACATGCCATATAAATCTGTGATAGTGGGATGTGAATGATCCGATCTAACTACTAATTTTTGTTATAGATTGTAAATATGTCTGATAGACCCGAGGGTGCTGGTCATGAAGAGGAAGTTAATAGTAGAATACAAACTTCTGAGCAGAGAACAAGTAGTAATGTTCCGATTTCTTTGATGAGAGAGGAAGAACTTAAAAATATGATTTACGGGTTAATGAATCAGTGGTTTAGTGAAACAATACAAGGAATAAGTCAGGCACAACAACCTCCTACTCCCCCTACTGCACCACCAGTTACAACTCCGTTTGCTCCTCCTTTAATAGATGAATCTAGCAAAAGAACACCGACTGAGAAACTCAGAAAGTTCGGAGCTGAAGAATTTCGAGGAAGATCGGACGATGATCCAGTTAAAGCAGAGTATTGGTTAAAGAGTTTGGAAAGAGTTTTTAAACAGATGATGTGTCCTTCGGAGGACTATCTGAGGTGTGCGGTTTCATTATTGAAAGAAAAAGCGTATAATTGGTGGGAAACCATTGAGGCAGTGGTACCTGCAGATAAACTTACTTGGGAATTCTTCCAAAACGAGTTTAAAAAGAAGTATGTGGGAAGGAGATATTTAGATAAAACGAAGAGGGAATTTCTTGATCTTCGACAAGGGAATAAAACAGTGGCCGAATATGAAAGAGAATTTATGTATCTCAGTAGATATGCTCGGGATCAAGAATTTACACAAATTCTCTTTCATATTCGGCCACTGTTTTATTCCCTTGTCAAAGATCAAGAAATTCCCTCTTCGTTTTATCTAAATATCTCCTTCCCACATACTTCTTTTTAAACTCGTTTTGGAAGAATTCCCAAGTAAGTTTATCTGCAGGTACCACTGCCTCAATGGTTTCCCACCAATTATACGCTTCTTCTTTCAATATGAAACCGCACACCTCAGATAGTCCTCCGAAGGACACATCATCTGTTTAAAAACTCTTTCCAAACTCTTTAACCAATACTCTGCTTTAACTGGATCATCGTCCGATCTTCCTCGAAATTCTTTAGCTCCGAACTTTCTGAGTTTCTCAGTCGGTGTTCTTTTGCTAGATTCATCTATTAAAGGAGGAGCAAACGGAGTTGTAACTGGTGGTGCAGTAGGGGGAGTAGGAGGTTGTTGTGCCTGACTTCTTCCTTGTATTGTTTCACTAAACCACTGATTCATTAACCCGTAAATCATATTTTTAAGTTCTTCCTCTCTCATCAAAGAAATCGGAACATTACTACTTGTTCTCTGCTCAGAAGTCTGTATTCTACTATTAACTTCCTCTTCATGACCAGCACCCTCGGGTCTATCAGACATATTTACAATCTATAACAAAAATTAGTAGTTAGATCGGATCATTCACATCCCACTAACACAGATTTATATGGCATGTATTTCTAGACATTTTACACATCACATTCGTTCCGAGAATCATCTAAACCAAAGCTCTGATACCAATAAATGTAACACCCCTTATCCGAGACCGTTGCCGGAGTCTAGCACGAGGCATTACTAGACTTAACTACTAATTCGGGGCATAAAAATTAAAACTGTCCACCTGCATCATGTTGACTAAAATGACTATAACTCGAGTTACGAAACTCGAAATTTAGATTTGTAAATTTTACTTGAAACTAGACTCATATATATTCTTACTATAATTTTTTCAGAATTTTTCGTGTGGCCAATTAGTACAGTTTATTCATTAAAGTTTTCCCTATTTCACTGACCAACGGTTTTGACCTCTCTTAACCTAAATTCAAATATATCATTGTACAGTTTTCATATGTTGTTCCCACTTATTTTTATTGAAAATAGACTCACTAAGGAATCTAGAAATATAAATTATAACTCATAATTATTTTTGTACAATTTTGAATGATTTTATAAAGTCAAAACAGGGGACTTCAAATACCATCTTAACTCTGTCTCACTAAAATTCAAATATCATAGAATATAAAATTCCTTTGCCTACTTTGTTTCTTTCACATAAAAATAGACACAATAAGCTTTAATTATATATCTTATTAACTTTCTAATTACATTTCTCCTATTTTTGGTGATTTTTCAAAATCACGTCACTGCTGCTAACTAAAAACTGTTTCATTGCAAAATATGGTTAACTAGTTTATAACATCTTTACTCCATTTCATTTAAACTCTATACATGCCATATAAATCTTTAAACATAGAACAAAAGCTACCGGAATTGATCTGGATAGCGAGCTTTGTTGTGATGATCCGATCTACCAACTTCCCTTTAATTCAATCCGGCTGATTTGTAGAAGATATTGAAATTTAGGGACTATTCTGCAACTTTTTCTTTTCCTCGTTCTTCTTTGGATTCTTGATTTATAATGTAAAATATTTTCACTCATTAGCATTTATTTCATTTCTATTTCACTTCATAATTTATGCTCTTCAATTTTCAAAATTGCACTTTTACCCCAAAATTTATAGTTTTTACAATTTAGTCCCTACTCAATTTAGCCATCAATTGAACTAATTTTTCTCAATTAACACTTTATTTTATCATTACAAACTATTTCACAACCTTTGATATTCTGAATTTCAACACCAACCTCTAATTCACAACTTTTTCACAATTAGGTCCTAAATACCATTTTCTATCAAAATCACTTAATAAAACCACATTAATATGAAGTTAGAATTTAAATTTCACAATAATTCATCATAAACTTCCCTTAATCAGCCAGGATAACTTCCAATTTCATCCACCAAATCAAAAACTAATGAATTCTATAAGTGGACCTAATTGTATAAGTCATAAAAACATAAAAATTTTCAAGAAAAAGCAAGAATTAAACTCACATGATGTGAAAATATGGAAAACCAGCTTTCTCCAGACCTCCTATGGCGTTTTGGCTGAGAAAATATGAAGAGATCTCTAGATTTTTCAATTTTGTCTTTATTATACATGTTAAAATTATAAAATTTCCAATTTTGCCCTTATTTCCCTTATTTTTCTGATGATTTTCTTGCCCTTGCCGTCCAACCTTTTCACTTTTAGACTTAATTTCCCTTTAAATCCTCTTTCTTTTAACACTTGAGCTATTTAATCCTTCTAGCAAATTTTGCATTTGTTACAATTTAGTCCTTTTATTTAATTGACTACCCAAACATTTAAATTTCTCAGCCAAACTTTAATACTAACTTAATGACACTCCATAAATATTTCTAAAAATATTTATGGCTCGGTTTTCAAATTCAAGGTCTCGATACCTCATTTTTTTGACTTATTTGACCTATAAATTCCTTTAATTTACCAAATTCACCAAATCACAAATTCTTCTAAATTCTTACTTGACTCATAAATATTAAATTATTATCTTATTCAATCTTAATTGTCGGATTTAGTGATCTCAAATCACCATTTTCGACACCACTGAAAATTAGGCCGTTACAGTACTGTTCATTCTATCATCCCATATTGCCCAACAATGGTAGCTAGTAAATCATTATATCGATGACACTATGACATGCCAACTATACCTAAACTACGTCTAACATCGTTTAACAAGGCATTAACATCATAATCACCTTTGTAACACATATCATCATAATATAAAGTCTCAACATTTATATACATAGCAAACACAATTTCGAATGGTTATCTCATATGGTAAATATCACCAATCGGATCCATTATCGAAAGTTTATATGGCTTTCGCTTTGTCTCGAAACAGTCCTACGCTGTCTTTAGCTATGAAATTAAACCTGAATACAAAAATTCATTAATCACACGATTCAAACATAATTTGTGGTAATTTAAACATGAATGCATTTATTACAATTTAGTCATTTGAATTCCTAATATCTAAAATGCTCGTACCTCGTGATCTACCCGATCGAATTTAAAACTAACTTCATAACTATAGTACAGGGACCTCATGATACTATTAGTTATCATTTAACCTCAAATTTTCTACCATTTACAAATAAGTCCTTAAACAATACACAACTTATCAAATAATTCAAGCTTAATTCAAGATTAAATTACTACCTTCTACTATGTTTTTATCATGTAATTATATAAACTAATTCATCTCACTCATGCATGAGCTTAAGCTTTACCATGCATCCAATTTTTCTTTAAGCATTCAATAAGGATAATTTAATTAACTCTCTTGAATCCTCAAATCCTATACATGGATGGGGTTTATTTACCATGATTCATATATATTAGAATTTATATAAAAACTAAACAAATTCACACTTACATGGCAAATGGGAGAGACGACAACTTGAGAAGAAAAGAACCAAAGTTTGCTTCCTCCTTACTTAGCTAATAGGTGGAGAAATGAAAGAGATGAAGATATGTTTTAATCTTCTCTCTCCCACTATTGTATAATAATGTTAGTTGACTTAATTAACAAAATAAAAATCAATGGCTAAGATGCGATCATAAATCTGTTAATAGAATTCAAGGGAGGAGATCAACTATCTCCACTAATTCATTTTCTTAATGGTAAAATTACATATTAAACCATGGATCAATTGCATGTTAAGGACTTGTTCTAAGCTTCAATCGATTTTTTTTTATTTTACTATTTATTTATTGCAGTACTTTTTGTGCCATAAAGCCGCTGTATTCCTGAAAATAGTATTTATTGGCTTCAACATTGTTCGCACTAGGATGGTTTAGATTGTACCTAAACAAGCGAAACAGAAGTGCACCAGGGAAGCATTAGAATAAGCAAGGAAAATTTATAAGTTATAAATAAAAGAATGTAGTGACTAAAATTATAATTATTCAGTTGTATTTATAATAATGACTTAGTAGGTGGAAAATCAAAATTTACAACAAAGTCTACGTGGGTTTTCCATTACCTATTTTAACGAGAACGATAAAAATGAACATACCATGTAACGTTGGTGTTTATTTTGCAACGTATTTTTTTTGGGTGCTTAAAATGAAATTTTGTTAAAATTGGACAATCAACTATGTAGTTTACTAAAACATATAAGTACTATTTCCATAATTTAGCATCCAGTTCGCGTTGACCCCTTGCTCCTCTTTTCATTCATGAAAATGACGAGTCGTCAACAAGAATAATAACTTGAATCTTTAGGAGAACATCGTAATCATGATTGAAATTTATCAGTCGATTACCCTTATTGGGCTGAAGTGGTGATAATCGTAGGCAGCGGGCTCAACCCACATTTAATTAGAAAAAAGAAAAAGTTCGCATACTGGTCAAGTATCTTTAATATTATTAACTCTAAGCTTAATTATTGAGTTGAGTTTGAGCTTAAATTCGAGTATAAAAATGGGTAAATGAACTTAATTAAGCTCAAGCTCGAATAGCTCAATTATAGCTTGAGTCGAACTCGAGTTTAAAAATAGATATTCGATCGAACTCTAAATTTTGAGTTGAGCTTGAGCTCAAGCTGGACAATATTCGAACTCGACTTGGCTCGATTACACCCCTAATCCCACTGGTGAAATCCATCTTTAGAATTCATATAACCAATTGTGATTAGACCAGATGCAATTGAACTAAAACTTTATTGGTAAAAGACCTCTCCGATTTCTCCCAATTTCAAAATTGAGCAAGTTGATCACTCTAAAAAAAAACTTGAAACAATTTAATCATTGTCAATTTTGAAAGTGAGCAATTAAAGATAATTAATCATAGCGTTAATGTCTTCCCATCAATTTTACATAATTTTGATTGTTATAATAACAGATTTAGCTTTTGATGTTTACATATTTTGTTATTTTGGTCTTAATTCTGAAAGTTTCAACAAATTCAGCCTCAACATTTACACAAATATTCCAAGATAAATTTATTAAATTAGGACCAAATTGACAAAATGTGTAAATTTTAATGGCTAAATTTGTTATTATATCAATCAAAATCATGTACAATTGATAGAAAATATTAATGTCATAATTAATTATTTTTAATTACTCATTTTCGAAATTAACAAAGATTAATTGCTCTGACTTCTTTGAGGGAGACTAATTTACTCGGTTTCGAAATTGGGAGGCATAGGAGAATTTTGTTACCATCTTTATTCTTTACGGATAAATACAAAATAAGCTTATTTGTTATTCGTAATGATTTACATAAGCCAAAGAAAAAACAAGCCTGGAACAATTGTAAACCACACCGATATGACAGCAATAATCAGAATAGATCCATGTCAAGGCTGTTGATAAACTTGGGCTTGCTCTTTTTCTTCACTAGCATATAATGGGCTTCGTTTTCAGGCCTTCAAAGCTTTTCTTACTTTGCGAGCACCGACAAAACGGCTCCCTGTTTCAGAGCTCGTGTCAATCAAGTTATGTCTCGTACTTCACCAAAATTTAATGCATAAAACACAGGACGAAGCAAAGGCAGAATATTTCCTTCTTGCGCCGGACAACCCCATATGGAACACAATGTTCTTTCTCCAATCTATTGGGGCCACCATCCAATAATTTTACTCCCTTTGAACCTGATTGCTTCCTTGCCTTCATCTTTTTTACTCTGCCTTTTGGACTCGATAACATGTTTGAATACTCCTTTTCCGATAGTTCAAATATAGCTCCAAAAAGTACCCTAAAGCTCCTTTCTTGTGTAATAATAACCCAATACTCCATGACAAGGTCCCAATGGTGTACCCTTCAGGAGCAGAGGCTGTGATGAGGTGATTATCACCTCCCATTTGAAACACAAGCATGTTGTTGGCCAAACTTGAAAATCAAATGCCACAAATATAGAAAAGGAGAAAGAGTAAACAAGAGATCCAAGACAAGGGAAGTGGGGTAGGCCAACCATTTGCTTTTAGGAAAGTCGGTGCCTTGATCATGCTCTCATCTAATGGAAGTCCATAAGGATTATATATATGCTTATGTTGCACTGAGTAGGCTTCTCTTTGTCCCGTTGTTCCATAAATACCTCTCATCGAACTCTTATGACATCACAGGCCACGTTACCCCTCAAAAAATATATACTAACATGCTTAAGTTTCTTGCTCATCTCAACACCAGAAACCATATGTTTCTTTATTGTCACTAATGGGTGGGCAAATGTTTAACATAAAAAGAATCTGTTCCACGGGTGTCATGCTTTCAACGATCAATGTTGAGGACTTTTTTTAATATAAATGAAAAAGCTTAGGTGCCAATAATAATAAAAGGGTAGATTACATCTATGATCACTTTAAGGTAGGGTTTGTCCTATTTTGATCACTTTAAAAAAAATTTAATTTAATCACTCTAAATAAGATAATTGTACGAATTAGTTACTACTATTAAAATTTATATTTTCTTTTAATTAATTATTGACGTGACACATTGACTGGTTAACACATGACTTTTTTGTTGACTTTTAACTAAAATTTAGGGGCTTCTTATAATTAGACCAAAACATTTTCCCTAAACTTTATAGAGAGGTCCATGTAGATAATCCTAATAATAATAATGGTTAAAGTGCAGTGTAGGTAGTGATAACGTAGATTGCAATCAATAAAGGGCAAGTTGTAGTGGAAAAGCAGACAAAAGTGATGAGTTCCTTGATATGGACGGTTGGTATGGTATGGGAATGAATGATGAAAGAAAAAAAGAAAAGAAAAGCGGGGAGTAGAAATTAGAAAAGCCAAGCAAAGAGCACAATGCCTGGTTATCACTGGCGGGCTAAGCCTGATAGCGCGGAACACATTTTTGAAACCTTATCTCCAACACCACCACCCCCTTCTATCATTTGCCTACCTAATAGCTATAGCTTAGCTACTCCTTTTTGGTTCCCACAAATCATGATATCCTTTTAGAATCGAATGCTCCATCCCCATCTTTGCCAAATCATTTCTTGCCGCCAGTCCTACTTGTCATTCCTCTCCTCTCGCCACCTCGATTCCCCATTTCAAAACTATCCTATTTGCATTTTTTCTGTCATGTGTGAACCAAGCACGAGGATCCTTTGTTTTTAAGCTACGTTTTCCCATTTGTCTTTCAGATTAAAATGTTTGATGGAAAAATATGGGTTAATTACATCAAATATTCTTAAATTATATATTATTTAAATTTTCAGAGTATTAGTATTATATTAATTGTGTTGTTGGTAATTTAATTATTAGCTCAAGTTTTAATGCTAATTCACATATAACATGGAGTATATTTAAAATATATATATAAAAAATTGTAAAAACTTATAAATTATTTCCATGAACAACTTGGATCTAACGTATTAAAAAAAAGTAGTTATCCTAAATCTTATCGACATTGTCTTTTTTTTTAACATATCAAATTAAATTATTCATATGATTCAATACCTAAATTGACAACTAAGCCAATGAAATGATCAAATTGATATGATAAATAATATTTTGAGAACTCAACTAAAAATGATTTTAAATATAAAAACTAATTTAAAATATGAATTAAAAACATTAGATGCAATTAACCCCAAAAGTAATTATTCGCGCACTTGTAATAGACACTGAATCTAATTTCAATCCTGGTACCAAGTTTAATTTTAAAAAATTAATAAAATTTTATACCATATTCTTACACTGTTTCAAAGTCAATACTTCATCCATTTCTATTCACATCAGGGGTAGAGTCAGATTAAGATTCGATTCTAAAAACTTTTTTATGTTGAAGCTTTTTCATTTTTTTAAATATAAATTTATTAATTCATTCAATAAATAAAACCATTACAATTCAGGAAAGAAAAATAACAAACACTAATCGTAAATGGTGAAGGACAAGCTCCATCAACACAACAAAAGCTTTAGTCTAAGCATCAACAGAACATCATGACACATCGACAATTGGTTTTGTTACAACTCAAGCACGACATATTTGGAGTGATTACAAGCACTTAATACAATAAGAAAATCAACCGAGGATGGTCCAAAGCGGCGAGCAAAAAATCGACAAAAGAATCGAGCATTCACCAAACTAGAGAAGACGACAATAAAACTATCCCTAAAATCACTTGTAAAACTAAGGTTACATGCATAAGCAAGACTAAAAAAAGTGCTACAAGAAGAGAAAAAAACTTTTAAAACCGAAAATTTATTAAATAATAGAAAAACAAACAAAAAAAACATATAAAATTTAAGACAACACGGGTCCAAATCGAATTGTGTACTCTCAAAACAGTACTCAAGCCTATTTTTAGATGGCTTGGAGTGTCCAAAAATTCTATTTTACTATTCAAATACTTTTATAATTAAATTTGAATTTAAATTTTATTATTCAAATTAAATTAAGGCGAAGACTCTATTTTAATCAGATTGAATATATGGAACGTAGATGTCTAAGTGAGTAAGATAGAAACTTGGTTATGAAGGCTTGGATAAACACTTTTTATCTTAATGCTTGCTAAAATGCTTTTTCATGACCTAATTAGCATATACACCAATGAGGTCCATGTCTCTACAACTATTTCTATAACTCTCCCCTTATTCACTTTATTAAATATATTCGACGGTTAGATGTCTCATCAATCAAAAACTTTCTCCCGACCCCACAAAGTAATGGATGCATTCCACATATGGATTCGTCGGTGGACTAACCCTACCATTCATATGCTTATATCCTTTTTCCCATCACCTATATATAAGATTCTGTATTTGTTTATCATATATACCACAATTATGATTTAAATTGAGTGAAAATAATTATTTATATAATAAATATATTAAAATGATTAAATATCTTCCGTTCAAATATTTTCATATAATATTTTTTTCTTTTTTAAAATTATATTAAAAACTCTAATGTGTATTTATTATTTTATAAAATATTAAATATTTAGTAATTTTCTAAATGTTGAGATTCGATTAATAAATGACACCAATTCATTCATAAATATATATTTACTTTAAATTGTATGTATCTCTTTTTTTTTTTTTATTTAAAAAAGAGCAATAGAGGCTATTAGTAGTAGATAAACTGTTAAGATCTTCATGCAGTGCATTCAGAGCAAAATTAGGGGGTTGAGACCAACAATGAATGCCAATGCCCATTTTCTCTACGGCCTTTGCTAAAAAAATTGCATTCTCGATGCACATGTTTTAAGTTGGTATCCCAATCACGGCACAACAAATCTCCTTTATTTGTTTTTATGTTTAAATATATTAATTAAAAACATTGTAATTCAAAAGGGCAGGATTTGAAGTTGGGCAGAATTCAGATTAATGGGTTTGGGGAAAACCCTATATAGCTTAGTGCCTATCCACCTTTTCTTTTTCTGGTGCCTAAACCACTTGGTGAAAAGATTCAAGAGCGAATGGTATCAAAAAATCATATTAATCCTTACATCTCCTTTTTATCTAAAAGGATATTAATGTTAATATAATCTTGTGTACTCTTGAAAATAAAACTATAGATAGAATGAATGATATGAATTAGTTGGAAACTCAAGAATGGGTGCTAAGGAATTGTAATTGGGTACTAGTGGATCATCTTTCACATTTGGTATCTACAATATTAATGTTGAATGATTTGATGAAGAGAGGCCCTGGACTTTGCCTTTTATACCTGGTGCAGAATTGTTTTCCCCCGATTGATGACATTTGTGGGATAAATCCAATTAGAAATGTCAATAGTACTCCATTAATTGTGCATTGAATTCTTAAAAATTTTAGGTAATTTAAGACTGTTTTATTAAAGTTGTGTTTGCGTAACCATTTATAATTCGCTTTGACAGAAAATGTTATTTATTTGTCTGTTTTGGAAATAAAAAATGTTTTATCTTTTCTCGAAAATTTATATAAAACAAGTGTATTGGAAGGAAATTTATTTGACTAACTAAAAATTGAACAAGTCTCACATTTGTTAAAAAACTCTTTTTTCTTTTTTAACCTTGAACCCTAAAGACAATCAAGGGCTAATGGTCACTCAAAATTTTAATATCAAAATCCTCTTTGCTGAAGCAAAATCAACCCATTGTTGTGCTGACAAAGGATAGGAAATTGTTAAATTGGTAGAGAAACATAGGCTTATAAGTAAAAGATTTTCCCTTTCAAATGAGTAAAACCCACAACATTAAAATTCCCCTTTATAACATTCGATTCGTTTATCCCCATCGGCAAAGCTTTGTTGGAGTCCGACCACTTTACAAGAAAATCATAAACTTGTCTATTGGTTCATTTTTTATACATAAATCCCAACTTGCCTGCTTATGTCGTCCGGAAGGTTATAGGAATTTAGGGCAAGTTTTACAAGAGTGTATTTATCTTGTTAAAGAAGAAAGGCATAAAATAGTGGGGGACATTTGGGTGGTCTGCGACTAGGTATACACTCAACCCATGATGAAATGTTGTCTGCTCTCATTTATCTCTCACTAATATCAACATCATTGTTTGTAATTGACAATAATTGTTTAGCTATCTCACCCCTTCAATTAATCACCGCCCCTTTGCTGTTAACTTGTATAATCTATTTTTAAAAAATCCTAACTTTTTTTTTATTTTTATTATAATCAAGGACTATTATGTTTTAATTTATACAAAAATCAGTTAGAAAGTTAATAAAAATAAATCTAAGTGTGTAAAGGTGTGGGTTTGAAGTGAAAAAAGCAGAAGAAAAGTTGAAAAGAAGACGAGGAATTTCATTCTCCTTTTATGTGCTGTTGTGTACATCCCCACTTTCCATGTGATTCCACGTATACAATCCATTGTATGCACTTTATACACTGTATTCATGGCTCTGAATGGTCAACCTATGAAGACAAAACCGAGATGGGGGGTATTTTTCATCATTTCGCAACCGGATTCGTTAGTCCTTTCATTATTTCCTTTTTCCTTTTCATTAATAATTTGTCCCAATTAACACTCCACCACACCCTCTATTTCTCTCTAAAAAACCCCCTTTTTTTTGGCCTCCTTAACATCAAGATTCTCTGCTAGTTATCAATATTGAGCTACGTTTTAATCTTCTTCTCTTTTCTTTTTCTTTTTTTTAAGAAAAAGCAATGGGACTCGACGATATCTGCAACACTGGCCTTTGCCTTGGTCTAGGCATAGGCTGCCTTGTTAAGCAAGAAAACATTTCCCAATCGGATCATCACCAACAAAAGAAGAAGAAACCGTTCCTCAAACACGATCAGCTTTTTCCATCTCTTTCCTTAGGCCCATCTCATGACGTGCATGGCCATGGCGAGTCCATTGATTTGCACCAACGTCAAGCCTCTTCCCTCAGTCTCAGTGCAGTGTCTTCGTTTTCCAACTCCAGCGTTAAGAGGGAGAGGGATTTCGGTGGTGAAGAGGTGGAGTTGGAGAGGGTTTGTTCGAGGGTCAGTGATGAAGACGAAGAGGGCAGCCCCAGAAAGAAACTTAAGCTCACCAAAGAACAATCCGCCGTTTTAGAAGACAGCTTCAAAGAACACAGCACTCTAAACCCAGTAAACCACTGCTTACTCGTTATAAAACTTATATATTTGCATATATGACTTGTGTTATCTTATTTGATACCAACATCCTTTCTTATATTAAACAGAAACAAAAGCAAGCTTTAGCCGAACAGCTGAATCTAAGGCCACGCCAAGTGGAAGTATGGTTCCAGAATAGAAGAGCCAGGTTTCTTTACTTACCATATATAATTAATATACGTTAGATCTTATCATAATTTTTTTTTTTGGTAAAACTTTTTTGCCTTATTGTATATAGGACAAAGCTGAAACAGACTGAAGTGGATTGTGAGTTATTGAAGAAATGCTGTGAAACACTAAAAGAAGAGAACAAGAGGCTTCACAAGGAAGTGCAAGAGCTTAAATCATTGAAACTAACAGCATCGTATTATATGCATCTGCCGGCAGCCACCCTCACCATGTGCCCTTCTTGTGAAAGGGTCGACAATGGGGGTGAAGCCCCTTCGACGTCGAGCCCGTTTACGATGGGGCAGAAATCTCACTTCTTCAGTTCCTTCAGTCACCCATCTGCAGCCTGCTAGACAACTTGTTGAGACCATAATGATCTGTACGAAGTAATTAAAACCTTACTAGACTTTGTATCTATATATTTCTTTTATAACTTGAATATTTTGTACATACTTAGCAAAAACTGAGAAAGTTTTTGACTAGTTAGTAGTTACCATCTTAAGTGACTATGATTCATTGAAGTTAGGGTATATATTGTACTACGCATATATAGAGAAATGGAAAATTTATTTCCTTTTAAATGTAGTCGCGGTGGGACGTTCGTATTAGTTGATATTTTCTTAAATCTGCAAACACAAGCAATATAATGATCTTCTCAGTTTTGCTCCCTCATTGGGGTATAAGCGTTACAATTTTCTATAGCTTTTTGCGAGGAAGAAACTCAATTGCCTTTGGTTGCTTAATGACCAAGAAAGAGAAACATAGAAGAAATGCAAGGACGAGCAATTTGCTCATAAACCCTTCTTTTGATTGGTTTAGATAAAGGGAATTTGGATCTGGAATCTTTTTTTTTTTTTTTTTTTGTTCTCTTATTGTTTGTAATAAATGTGATTACAATTGGATTACCTGGGTCACAAAAGAAAAAGAAAAAGGAGCTTTGTTCATAGATTAGCTTACAAAGTAATTAATTTGAACAAGACTTTAATACAGATTAGGCTAATCATTCGCATGTACATACATACATACATACATACATACATACATTCCACATGGGGATGATCAAGAAGTTCAGAAAAAAAAGATGGAAGAGATTAGAAGATAAGATGATGATGTTTGTAAAAGTTATGAAAAATTAAATGATGTACTTATCATGTGTTTCACAATTGATTACAAATTAAATTTGACTTTGGCTTCTTTGCTTGCCTTCGAATTGTTGGTGACAAATTTTCATTATTTCCTTTTTCAATTTAAGCCTATCTCCATTCTTGAACTTAGAGCAAGATGATGGGGATTTTGAGATTCAAATCGGTATGAACTCCAAAATAATTTCATAAGACGAGAGTTATATTTATGGAGCTTTCTAAATAATTTGTAGATATGGAGCGAGATGAACAAGCTCAAGTGGGCTAAATTGGCTGACGAACCCAGTTTTACGGGGGCCTTAATATTTGGTCCAGGATCATATATTTACTTTCTTTATTACACCAATCTTTCGCTGTATCGTTGTGGATGAGAGGTTTATACGACTTCAATTAGGATTCTAAAGGTTTAGTTTAGTCAGGTAACTATTATTTTATATTTAAATTATTTGAGATGTACTGGAAATAAAATTACTTAATTATAACTTCTTGTGTTGAATTCTAATTGGTGCATTACGTAGTTTAATTTACTTAATTAGAATTAGGTAAAAGCTTGGTCTATAATTATCAAGGTTGGCCCGCCCTATATTTCGCATCTTCAATTCTTCTTAATAATTTAGTTTGCTAGAGAGCCTTGATTACTGGGGTAATAAGATGATTTTTCTGTTTTTATTTATTTATTTAATTTTCATGGTTCCTATTTAATCTTTTCGATATTAGGTAGTTAACTGAAACTTTGAGTAGTTATTCCAATTCAAAAGATCGTGAAGCAAGAATGTAGAGTCGAAGATTTTGGGACTTTCTAAAAATGAGGATTTGTAACATCCTCAAAACCCCATTGGTCGTAAATAATATGAGATAAAATTTTAGTGAAATAAGGTATAAGATCAAAGAAAATGAAAGTTGCAAGATATCAAAAGAGAGTTAAATCAAGAAGCATGACATGATGTATAATTGATTTCTCGATAAAACGAGAAAATGATATAAAGATGATAAAAGAGAATATTGAGGAGTATTAAAAATAATAATAATAATAATTAAGAAGTAGGTTTTAGTATATTGATTTAAAATAAGGATTAAATTGTAAATATATGAAAAAAATTTGGCTCAAGTGTAAATATTCAAAATTTAGGGGATCAAAGGTAAAAAAAAGAAAATTGAAGGACCAAAAGTGAAAATAATCCAATTTACTATGATATGGAATTGGCATGCATGAACCAAATTGATTAGGTGAAGAATTATGATGGAATAAATTGCAATTTTACCAAATTAAGTGATGATTCAAGGATGGAATTTTAAAAGATCATGAAGGGCAAAATGGTCAATTAGAAAGAAAGAGAACTCTAGAAGGCAATGATGATGTTGGAGATATTTTAATGATATTTTATAATTATTTAATTAGATAAATATTACTTTATTAATATTTTAATGTGATATTTTACTAATATTTTATTATAAATAGTTAGTATAAAAGGAGAGGAAGATGAAAAAAAAAATGAAAAAAAGAGAGAGTATCCTCCCATATTTCCGACGTGAGTGAGGGGGAGAGAAGAAGAAAACTTTATTCTCTTTACAATTTGATCCTTCCACTAAAAATCAACCATTTTCACCAAGAATTTCAAAAAAAAAATTCATAATCACCAAGAGAGAAAAGTGATAAGGAGATTATGGAGAACAAGAAAATCACATTGGATTCAAGAAAATGGAAGTTGGAGGAGAGAGAAAATCAAATTAAAGATTGAAATTAAAATGATAAAGTAAGAACATCAAGATTTCAATATATTTTTAAGTTTGATATTATTGAAAAAAAGCATGAAAATGATGTTAAAATAGAGTTTTCTTAGATAAGATTTTATGTTCTTGATATGTTAGTGAAGAGAAATAAGAGAAAGTGATGGGAAATATTGTAGAGAAAGGAAAGGAGGATGTTATAAACTTGGTTATCAACATTTTGCACTAAAACAGTTTTGGACAGCAGCAGTAGTCTGACTTTGAAAATTCACCAATAATTTTATAAATTGAAATAAAGGTTAATTAAAGTATTAAATTAAAACCTATTGAGTCTAGTTTTACATAGAAGAAACGGTGTAAGCAAAAAAAAATTCACATTATGAGATATATGAATTTTTGTGAGACAATGTCAGATTGATTTCGGGTTCCCCTGTTCTGACTTTGGAAAATTATCAAAAATTTTAAAAAAAATAATTAGGGTTTTAAATTTATCTTTTTAAATTCTTGATGAGTCTATTTCAAGAGAAACAAACGGAAAGATTATCCAAACCCTGTACTAAGAGATAATTAATTTTTAGTAAAGAAAGGTCGAAGCTGTCAAACAGCAGAATAGGTATAAATTTGAAGAATTTACTGTACTTATTGGCTAAGTCATTAATTCTAAAATTTTATGGTAAAAATATATTTGAGTCTAGTTTCAAAAAAATTAAGCGGATCTTAATTTCAAATTCTGTAGCTCAGGATATAAATATTTTAGTGACTATAACTCAAGTGGACAGCTTTGATATGAACACATAAGTAAATAGTGAAATTATAGATAATGTTACATATAAGCATGTTATATACTAAAAGTTAAATATTCTAACAAATATATACATAAAGGATGTGGAATGGAGAGGAGGAGGAAAAAAATATATAAATATATATATATATATATATATAGTAGATGAATTTGAAATGTTTTGAAATGGTTGTAGGTGATGGAATGATTGATACATATGAGTATGTTTAAACGAATTGATAAGATTATAAGTGAATAATTGTTAATTGATGTGAATTCTTTGTTAAAATTTTATGAAGAATTAAATTGATTGGCACAAATTAGAAATAAATATGAAATATACATAAAGTGGGTAAACTAATTTTGCAAGAGCAAGTCCTCCTATGGTCTTATTTGTAAAATTTTAATATTTGTGTTAATTTTATAAACTTTATTATATTTAATTGAATATCGTGTTTTTATGAGGACTTGAGATTGGAAATAGATGTAAGTGGATGATATGTAAAATGAAGTGGTGGTTATGACATCTGAATACGGTTCAGGTAATGATATAAAATAAATAAATAAAAATAAAGCGTGAAACTTGTAGGAAATGGAGACGACGTCACGATGACAAGTTTGTCATGTCACGACGTGGAAACCCCAACGTTGCGACGACAGTTCAAAAATCTTTATGAACTTTACAATTTAGCTTTTGTTCAATTATGGATTTTTAATGAGCTCATTTAACTCATAATCAATTCTATCGTAAATTCAATTATTACTAAAATTAGTTAATGTCTACATTAATTAAATAATAAGATAAACTGATCTGAAATTTTCAGTAGTTGCTTCGACAACGAATGTGACATCCTGATGCCTTGACTCGGCGATCAGGTCGAGTATAGAGGTGTTATAGGATCTCTTCTTTTCCAAACAAGAATGATCCTGAGAAATACTTTGATTTACCACGATTGAATTTGCTGATTATGCGTTGATATGGTGGAACCACTACCAGAGTTAAAATAAAGAACGCTCAATTAATACATGGGACAAGATGAAAAGAGTTACGAGGAAGTGCTTTGCTCCTTCCTACTATTATCAAGAGCTTCATCAAAGGCTTCTCTGCCTTATTCAAGATAACAAGTTCGTGAAAGATTATTATAAGGAGCTAGATATGATTATGATTCGTGCAACCATGAAAGAGGATGAAACTATGATCATGGCTCGATTTTATTGCGGGTTGAATCCAAATATTGCAAACCTAACACATTTCTATGAGTTAAAAAGGCCATAATTATTTGTAGTGATGGTAAATGATAGTGATAATGATGATACGCCTCCTTTAGAAGATGATAATGTTTTTGATTTTGAGTATGATAATGATTTTTATCCTTATTTTTTATTTGATTTTTATAGTTGTTATTTAACCTTTTTAATTTTATTTTCCTCTTGTATGTGTTAACTTAGTTTTATATAAATTAAGGGTAAGGTTTTACAGAAAATATTTTCTGTATTTTGTGTATGTTTGTTTCATAAAAAACAGTTTGGTCAACGAAAAATGACTTAGAGGTGAGTAAAATAAGTCATTTTTCCTGTAAGATAACTTACCATTTTGAAAAGCGTAACTTATTTTTTCGGAAAAGAGCTCCTCTATAGATAATTTTATTTTTATATAAAAATTAACTTAAATCAAGCTTAATATTATTATATTGATAATAAATTTTAATTTTATTTTTAAAAATATTTAAAATTATTAAAATATTATATTTTTCAATATTATTAAACATACATATTTAATTATTTATATTTAGTCATATAATAAATTATTAATATAATAAATATAATTTATTATTTTAATAAATTATTTAATATTTCAATTTTATTTTAATAATAAATTTTGAAAATATAATTTTAAATAATATTATTCACATATTATTGAAAATATTCAATATTGATATTTTAATAATAAATATTTATTACAATTATAAATATATTAATAATAATTTTTTTTGTAGTATAAAGGTTAAAATATGTCATAAGTCTATGTACACTTCACAGATTTGCAATTTAGTCTTTGTACTTTTATTTTCAAGAATTTAGTCCCTTTACTTTTCAGATTTGAAAATCAAGTCCAATTGTTGGCATCGTTAAATTTTTTTGTCAATTTTGTTGATGTCACATTTTTAAATAAAAAATACTCACTTGGTAATCATGTAATTAAAAAATGACATTGTAATGAACCTAAATTTAACATAATATTTTTAATATATGCAAAAACAGTGTAAAATATAAAATTATAGATAAAAATATATTCAATTAAACAATGAAAAAATAAGAAAATCTCAAATGTATATTTGTTTTATTGGAAACTTTAATGAAATATTTTTAAGAATTCTACCAAATAACAGAAAATATTTTACACATATTCATCCAAACAGCAATAAATATTAGCTTTTCCAGAAAAGTAAATCATTTTCCAAAAATCATTTTCCGGGAGTCATTTTCAGCGAAACAAACGGAGCCTAAATTTAAATTATTTTCCTTCTCAAATATTTTCCGATAACTATTGAAATTATACATGAATTTGTTTCTAATATATAATGTTAATTTTATAATTTTCACAAACATAACATCATTTTAGATTTATATATTACATACACAAATAATCCAATAAAAAATAAATTGATCTAAGTATTTCTTATCAAAATTCATGTATCAAATTACACATAAAATCAAAGCATATATATAGTTTTGATATTTATCTCAATCTTCTCTCTCCCTTTCAATTTCAATTGCATTATATTATCTTAATCCTTATCACGTTTTTGCGTATTACCAAATTTTTCTTTTTTTTCTTATTATTATTTTGAATTTTGGATCTTGAATTCCATCTTTATTTAGTCTTTTTTATTTTGATTATACTTTTATGTTAGCACCAAAACAAAAGGACATTAATTAATTGATTGAGTTTTAGCTCGATTGATATTGACATTATTACCAATGTAAGATGACGTGAGTTCAAATGCACAGAAACACATTATCCTCTTATTTAAGGGTTAGAGAGACTATGGGTAGTTTTAGGTATATAAAAACCTATAATCAGATTATGTTAAAAAAAATCACCGGTCATACTCGTTCAACTCAATCACATTTATACATACAGTTAGAACAGAAGTCCTAAATTACCCAAAATTGGACAATCACTAACTAATATGGAAGATATTTATTTGGTCTGTTATAAAATACAAGGGACAAGGAACATAAAAAGCTTAATACAGCTGATTAATATGGCATCCTGTGAATGTTTGGAACCCCTTTCCTTGTCCGCAAGTTGCAGATATCAAAGGAAGATCACAAAGTATTACAACTACTTACATTAACTAACCCAAACTTTCCCAGCATACTTTCTCACTATATACACTTAAAAACATGTAGTGCTGCCCCCCACAAAAAAACGTTTCAACTTTAACATTACAATCTCTCTGGCAGCACTAGCTCCTTTAATTACTCTTCACATTCAGACAGCAATGAAGTAACAAGGCGCAACACCGTGCCTTTGAACATAAGAAACACAGGCAGGCATCCCGGACCCGACAACAGGGATCCCCATCCTCGACAATCATCATAAGGAATAGGCAGGCAGGAAACTATAAGGGTGCTTTTTTCAAAGATGCTAGATTATGTTGTAGGAGAAAGCTGAATCCTAAGGGATGAACCAAAAAAGAAAAAAAAACAATGGAAGACTAACATCTACTATGGCTGAAATGTAATGGAAACAAACACTTAGTATATATATATATATATATATATTCCTGCTGAGGCAGGTAATTTATAATGCGCTGTTGCATATTATATCATGGGCCCAAACGGTAAGGACCATCACCCATGTAGTGACCATCCATATATAGAGCTGCATTTTGTGGGTGCAGACCATCCATCACCATGAATTGCATGTCTTCAGAAGGTTTCCAATGACGCTTCCTTTGATTTATGAACCAATTATTGATTTGTTTCTGGTCCAAACCAGTTGATTCAGCCAATGCCACCTTCTCCGATTCCTATGGGATTATCACCGGGTTTTATTAGCAATCCAAGATAAAAACTAAAGCGGGAATTCTAATAGCTTGCCAGTGAATAGTTTAGCTAAAGAAAGGATACATACTGACGGGTACGGCCATTTGTAGTGTAACTCCCACCAACTTAGCAATTTCTGTCTAGCTTCTTTCGGTAGTTTCCCTTTCTTCTTTTTCTTGGAGAGTTCTTGCTTGAGACTACTTAAATAACCACTATATTTTCTCAATAGGTGGTTCTTCAGTTCTCGGTCTTCAACACGCGGATCAAATTCAGGAAGTTCGGTCTCTCCGCCGCTATTTTCTTGATCCTCCTCGGATGAAGCAACACCCTCACACTTCTCCTCTGTTCAAATTTAAGTGGAAAAGGTACATCAACTTGAAAATATGCACTTGACTCGAAAAACGTAAACACAGTGCAAGAAAATTTTCACAACATTATACTCTGTCCAATGACAACCATATTCACAACCATCATAATCGAATTCACGGTAGCAATGCAATATTTACTCGGTATAGGTATGATGCAAGCAAATTAAATCAAAAGGAGACTATAGTATAAAGTAAATATAACTGCCCATATCAAGTCGACCTCATTGTTTCGTATTCGGGCAAAGTAGGTCAAACTATTATCAAAAGTAAATTCCATCAGTTAATAGTTTCATTGCTTCTTTTACTACATTTCTCCGGATCTTTTGAATGAGGTGACTTACCAATTCAGACAGATGTCCAAGAAAAGATGACTACTAGAGAGATAGGACATGTAAATCAATAGTTCCTAAATTAGCACACAAAGGCAAGGTGCCACAAATGGACAAGTCACAGAGACTTTAGGGGAGTAAAGTTAAAGGTAAAGGAGAATGAATGGTGCATTGCCTATTCAACTTAGTGAAAGTTGACCAATTAGGATTTATAGCTCACCAGCTAGACTTGTAGTGAAGTGAAACTGTGACCAACATGGCCACAACAGTAAAATTATAATGATATGTATATCTGATATTTGACAAAGAGAACAAAGAGAGGAAGTTGTGAGCAGTGAAGGAGAAACAGCTAGATAACGTCTGCATTAACCAACTCGCAACTTTCTTCCAACATGCTTACGATTAACATTTTAAGTGTGTATAGATGCTCCCATTAGCATAAGCAAAGTAAACTAACAAAAATCCCATATATTTAGCCCTTTAGAAGGGAATGACTGGAGTAAAAAGCTTGGGCTCATCATATCCGCATCAAGAGGTGTCAACAGTCCAGGAACCGCTCGGGTATTCATTCCATATCTTTACTCCCTTACAATTGGATTAACATCCTATTCTAGTTACGGTGATTGGAATAAACAACCACCATATCCCATCTCTAAACTTAGAAACAACGGCAAACCTATGACTGATTTACAATTTACCAAAAATGACTAAGATGAACATCCTGCTAAATACGCGAATCCTCATTCATGTGGGAACATAAACACCAGAATTCCAGTGCATGAAGGGGAAACCATTAAAATGATTAAAACAGTGGGATGCTGATGCTTAAAACAATATATTTGTGCATTAATAATCAGCATGAATGGTTTATATATGATCAAATGAGACTTACAAAGATGTACCAACATCTTTGTCCCTCTCATGAATCACTTCATATATATTTCGTTCAAAATCCTACATATCAGCTTTAACACTATTATCAGCATCCAGACTTTAATTCCAATAGCCAAGGGTATTGAAGGCTCAAAGCTATCATGCAACGGTTAAGAAATGTCTATGGTGCATTCAATGTTTAATCTTCGCAGGTTTCTCGAGTTGGAACAAGAAAGAGTCCAAAACCATTTACCAGACAAAATCCAGCTCTAACAAGCATAATCTCACAACATCACCTTGAAAACTCAACTTGCCAAAAGTATTCCAATTATGAAATTCAGCCGACATTCATTCCATATCTTCAGTGATCAACAATTAGAAAACAATCCATGGAAGATTGCCAATAATTCCATAGACCTTAATGTATATATAAACAAAGGTTGACACAAGTTTTACCATAAACGGAGGTTTCTTCTACGCCATTCTGAGAAGGATTTTGATTTCTCACCAAAATCATTTGCGTCGAAGCATTTTTCTAATTCATTTATGAGGTTAAATTCGAGTGAAACATGCTAGAACCTACAAGGCCTAGAGTATACTTCCCAGGAAATCAGAACCCTCCCTGCCTTTCCCCCAAAGAAATGCTAAAATGAAAGTTTAATGCTTGTAATGATGATCATTTTAATTAAATATTTTGCTAACGATTTGCCTCACTCTTTAAGATAAGCTAATATTTACTTATTATAATAACATCATTATATTATAAGCAAAATTGATAACTTTATTCATTTTAATTAACGCTAGACGAAAATATCTATACAAGTACAAAAAAGCATCCTTCAATCAATATATATTCCTTCATCTATTGTTTTGACAGATCAAAAAAATTAGAAAATTAGGGGCTAAACTGTGATGATAAAACCCCAAAACAAATACCAATAAAGGAATCTATATATTATTTTTCATAAAGCCGTACAGAATGGGGTAGCACTGATTTGAACAGCATCCTATGCTCTCCAATTTTCCTAACCTTTATAATTTTTTTTTCACCAAAAAGGAAAAAACAACCTACAAAACTACTTGTTTTAAACGAAGAACAGCTGGGGAAAGGGAAGACACTAATTATATCATTCATCTCTCGAGGTATGAATTTATGTACAAAAACCCACTTGGAACAGAATCAGGTTTAGCAGAACCAAATAGAATAAGAGTATCTAGATTTTGGGAAGGAAAAATAAAGAAAGAATAAAACCCTAAAATAAGAATGGCTCTGTCAGAGATCATTGAAAAGGTAAACCCATTACAAAAAAGCCAACGTGTGAATTTTATTGCATAAAGCCGGCAATAGCATAAAACCAAGTGCGTTTTATCTTTGTTCTTTACAAATATAGATAAATCTGTTAAGCATTGGAACTTTGCAATCAATTTATTACTATATAGATTCGTGATTAGCTAGGGTTTCGTCCATTAGCTCCAAAAAGAAAAAAAAACCTCAGTGTAGCTGTTTTCTTTTTCCACTATTGGGTCTTCTCCTCCGTTTTTATTGATCTATTTTTTGTTGGTTTTTTTTTTCCTTGTTCATTATTGGAAGGCGTGATTTGGGTCACAGCTATCAATGGCGAAATGGATGAATACGAAAGATGTAGACTCAGGTCTACAATTTCCAAAGGAAGCCTAGCCAATTAGATTATCGGTTCTTTTTGGTGATATTACGAATCCAAAGGCACCAGCAGTTACCGTCTCTTCCGTTTCTTTTTCCAGGCTACGGCATTAGGCAAAGGTAAGCAAAGCGCTAAATCATCATCATTATCATCATCACCACCATCTTCATCAAGTGTTTAAGCATGTACTAAAAGCAAGCGTGTAATACAAAGAGGAAACAAAAAAAGAGAGGTACCAGAGTTGAAGATCCGCACAGGAGCGTTGGTGAGCATGTTGAGTTGAGCTTCGATCCTCCGCATGAAATCCAAAGCTTCTTGTAATGGCCTCGTTAGTTCCTCCCGATATTTCACCAACATGTCGTAGTAAGCTTCCTGGTTTTATGGATCCACAATTTTTGAGTCAGAACAAAAAACAAAAGAAGAAGAAAAGAAAAAAAAAGGTGCTGAGCCGAACAAGGAGCTTTCATTAAATCCCCAAAAAGGAGATCATAAGCCAAAGAGAAGAAGGTTTCGCTAAACAAATCACCATAAACTGATCAAGCTCTGGGTCTTTTGAGGTGTCTCTCGATGTCACTGAAGATCGCTGCCTTGCTTCAAACTCTTGTCGAACAGCAGCTAGTCGGGCCACTACATCAGGTGGAGCTCCCACCTGTATGGCAACAGTATAAAAAATGATTAGTGGTGAGAAAGGGTCAACGAGTTAATCGAATTTCTCTCGAGTTTTAAAGCAAGTTTCGTCTTCGACTTCACGGAATATACTGCTTTTGTAGGCAAGACTTACCTTTTGGCAATCCATGTAAGCTTCCAAGAGGTTAGAGTACTGAGGATGAGCAATGATCTTGGCTTTGATAGCTTCCACTTCGCTGGAGCTTTCATTCCTATCTTGTTGGTGATGAACTGCTGCTTGATGCTCTCTCAATAAAGGGTAGTGAAACTTTTGGCCATGCTGTGAAGTGCTAGCTTCGGTCTTCACGATCGGATGCACCTCCGATTGGTAACACTCGCTCGACTGAAACTGAAAAGAAATCAATGGCATCTCGACCTGCTGATTACTCACGTTGGAGCCGCTACTCCCTCTCCCATACGGAGAAGAATTCGATGCAAGAACTGGAGTTGCGTACAAGAAATTTCCCCTGGGTGTACTATTCTCGTTTAGCTGATTATATTCTTCCATTATTTTTTTTGACAACAAATTCAGCTGAGCCAAACAAAGCAGAAGGATAACACTTTATTCAAGCTACAAATCAAAAGACTCAAAGAAACCCTAAAGAAAAGCAGTGTAAAGGAATAGAAACCCTAAAAGAAGATAGCTAGACCCCCACTGATAATTCACTGCAAAAAGTTTTCCATTTCCATATCAAATCGAGTAGACTTGGAAAAACTTTGGATCAATGAGGAAAACAAATATATTGAAATTCTTTGCAGTTTTATGTCACCTTGAAATGAAATTGCACCAACACTTGCGCATAGCAAAGAAAAGATAGGGGAAAAAAAAAGGCAGCCCAGAACGGAACAAAAAAAAAATAAAGAAGAAAGAATAAAGAGTTATTTTGAGTTGATCTAACGAAGGTTGAAGGGTGAGAAAAAAGGGTAAGTTAAGCGTAAGCCGGAACCGGCAAGCGACTGCGTGGCATTGGGTGGTTGACAAGACGTTCTTTGTTGAAAGAAAAAGAAATATTTGAAAAATAATAGAGGCAAGGCACGACCACGAGATAAGGCAAGTAGATTTTTATTTTTAAATTTTCCTTTATAATAATAATAATAATTATTATTGCACTTCCTTCTCTAGGACGTACCAATGTATTCATTCACCCAATATTTTAGTAGTTGCTTTTTCAAATGTTTCACACTTTGACAATAGAGGGGCAAACTGTTCACTCAATTTCTAAAAGGTTTTCATATACTATACTTTAAAGGAAAATGTTACATCAACCAGATTAGAGGGGTTTTCCTTTCTTACCTTTATGTTTTATTGGTCAATAATCAGCCTACGGAAATGATTTGCTTGTAGACTACTAGATACGTCATATTTAAGAGGTAATAGAGAAATTTAGTCCTATATTTTTTTATATTTTTAAAATTCAGCCCATTGATAATGGAGACCTACTGTATTTATTTCACCACCTTAACTTTACAAACACATGCTGTTAAAGTTTTATTCAATTATCTCATTTGAGCAAGTATTGTCACTAAATTATTCCTAACCTAATCATTTATTTTCTTTTCCTCACTTACAATAAAATTGTAATTCCTTCAATTATTTTTAAGAAGAATGCCACTCCTAAACTTACAATACAAAGATATCTTATTTTATGATTTCTTAAAAACTCACTTCAACATCTTTGGCTTATGAATTTTTTAAATTATTTCATATAATCATAAATTTACATCTTTAATCAATTTAATTTTTATTCTTTTTTGATTTTTATAATTTTTTTTAAAAAATAGTCAGAATTTAGCCATTAACATCTCAAAAAGAGTTGAATGGTTGGTTGTTTTTTAAATAGAAATACTGATTAAAACGCTCTATTTTTAAACATGACCACTCGTATGGCAATCCACACGTACTTTATGTTTCTTTATTTTTATGAATTTTGAATTTTTTAATAATTTTAAATTATTAGTTGATGTGACATATATGACCAACAGTGTCATGTTAATATGAAATACACATAGACTGTCATACATGTTGTCACACTAACATCATTAAAAAACCTAACGTTTTAGTCAACTTTCCTATTAAAAAAAGTGATTTTACTTTTTGAAATGTTAATAGCCAATTTTAGTTTAAAAAGTTAATTAAGTGCCGTATTGACAAAAGATTTAAACATTGACGGCTAAATTTATCATTATACCAATTATTTATATTAAGCATTTGATTGACAGACAATGGTTTATATGGAGGAGCACTTGGGTGAAGGTTAGGAAGGAGATTTTTTTGTGGGAGAGTCTGGGATTGAGGAAGAAAAAGTGTGTACATGAGAGAGTATGAGTTGTTTGTATGTATCGTTTTATAAGTGGAGACAACCTTAGATACATGTTTTAAGGTTACTGACATGGAAGTTTGATTTGATCATCCTAACAGCGACGATGCTATATTCCAGGATAAGACGTTGGCAATCAATGACTCTAAGCTCTTACATGGACCTCACATTGTCTTAGCAGAAACTCATAGTCTCTAAGGTTTGCAAGCTAGTTCAAGATCCACCAGTTAATAGGTTAGCTCATTGGAATGTTAGTTCTATTAGAAAACACATGTCAAGCAGGGGCGAAGCCAGAACAATATTTTAGGGGGTCGAATGAAATTTTAATTTTTTATACCTTATATATTTATAATTTTTAAATAATTAAATCGAATTTTTATAATTTTAGGCGGCAAAAATGTAATTTTATCTTTACTAATTTAAAAATATAAAAAAATTAAATGATCAAAATAATAATTTTCCATTTTAAGAGAGGCTAGCTCATGCCAACCCTCTAAATTCGCCTCTGATGTCAAGTTGTCTTTGAATAAACTATATAATTAGAACAATCTATGATAGTAATCAATAAAATTTAATCATTTCCCCCGCACCCAGGGGCGAAGCCAGGGGGGCTGGCATGGGCCCCGGCCCCCCTAAAATGTAAAATTGTTATTTAGGCCATTAAATTTTTTTAAAAATTTTAAATTAGTAAAGGTAAAATTGCACTTTGGCCCCCCCTAAAATTATAAAAATTTGATTTAATCATTTACAAATTATAAAGATATAAACTATAAAAAATTAAAATTTCATCCGGCCCCCCTAAAAAATTGTTCTGGCTTCGCCCCTGCCCGCACCCTTCACTAAAAACCAAACACAAACAAATTGCTTCTTGTTAATTGTTTGTCTAATTTAAATGAAATAATTTCTACGGTTGAAAATTTAAGAATTTTGCAATAAAAATAATACATGTTAGATGGATAGATTCCGTCTAAGTCAATTTGATGAAGTTTATCAACATTTGTTGCTTAAACTTTAATCATTTCGGCATGGAATTATTCCTTTCTTGACTTGATATCAACACTAGGCATTAAATTTATTATTTTATTTTTAAAAAAAATCTAGGTTAAACTGTAAATGAGATAACATATATCATATATTTTAAAAAATCAAATTTGGTTCAACTTGTTAAGTTGAGATTAAAATGAATTATATTTGTGTATTTTAAATTTTTTTAAAGTTTTCCTTAATATTATAAAATCTCTAACTCCGACTTAAACTCAATTATGAATAACAAAGTTTTCACAAATTTAATTAAGTTTAATCAACCAAACTTAAACAATTTAAACTTTCATGCACAGTAAAACTTGAAGTAGAGTTTGAGGTTGAGGTGGAGGGAGTATACCCTAATATTAAACCCGGAATTGTAATTATGATTTTAATATCTTTTACGTGTACTGAGATTAATTATTGTAGTTTTGAATTAAAATTAGTAGTAGAATATATGTTCGAATGTAATCGCAGCGATAGTGAAAGAGTGAATTATAATGAAAAGAGAAAATAACCTTTAAAGATATTAGAATAATATTTATATGTAATGAAATTTTTTAATAATTTACCAAATAAGTAATTATGCACATTAGAATAATAGGTACATTATTTTATATATTTAAATATCTATTATATGAAATAAAAATATTCAAAACCTTTTACCAATATAATTAAAAACTAAACTAATAAATAATTCAAAATCTTTTAATTTATTATATATATATATATGTGTTGAGAATTGATAATAAGATACAAAAATTGAATCGATAAAGTTATTTGATTTTTAAAATAAAAAACGTACAAGGTGAAATATGGTGCAAGACAAATAAAAGAAAATGAACCATGCATGATGTGTGGTGTGGTTGGTGCTCATCTATTCCCTTAATCATGAGGTTGAGGGTTTAATTATTATCCATGAAAATAAAGCACATTTTATGACCAATCGTCTATTTCATTGAAAAACAATTACGACATCCAACCTTACCTTTCTAGTTATTCATTCATCATTTGGAAAGGATAATGGTATTTAGTTGTATAAAAAAATCTATTTTTTTTCCTTATTTCATTTTGTTATTTAAATTTTGTATAATTATTTAATGAATGCATAGATTTGTTTTTATATGATAAACTAATAAAAACATTTATTAAAGGAAAAAAATGTTTGAAACAATACTATATTTTTTTATAACTTTTATTTATTAAAAAACATTTGAGATATAAATAATTTATTAATTTTAAAATGTCAAATACTTTCAAAGACTTTATTTTATATATACACTCATTTTGATA
The DNA here is from genome assembly GCA_025698515.1 of Gossypium sturtianum. NCBI lineage: Eukaryota > Viridiplantae > Streptophyta > Magnoliopsida > Malvales > Malvaceae > Gossypium > Gossypium sturtianum. The sequence goes on from CM046947.1 coordinate 4,260,749, forward strand.
CAATGTCTTTAGAAGTCATTTCTTACATTCATCTCATTGTTACAACTGAATTTGAATCCAAATATATATTTTACCGTTGATTTTAATTTCACTGCTACAATATTTAATCTCATCATAGATAATTTTAACAATGATCCAAAGGAAACCTAAAGCGTGCAATCTAAACAAACCATTGAGATACCTCCGGGCAATAAAAGTACATAAAATGTGCCATTAAGAGTTATATCAAATCCAAATGGACCCTACACCAGTCCATAGGTTGGGTTAGGTTCGAGCCGGGCCTTGATAAAATTCAGACCCGTTTAATAAGCCCAGTCTGAAAATGGGCCTAAATTTTCACCCAAGTTTGGCCCGGATAAAAATGCTAAAACCCGAGCCTGGTCGTATTAAATTTTTATATTGTTTTTTATATATACATTTTTTAAAATATAATACATTAAAATAAATGTTTCCAAACAAATTGAAAATAAATTTGAAAAGATCTTTATACTTAAATAGCATTAAGATAGATGCAACTTAAAAAGCAAATAAGAATTATATAATATTCAAACAATAACAATAAAATAGTAGCAACATAATAGTGAAATGGCAACAAAGCAATGAGAAAATAGTAAAAAATAACAGCAAAACAGTGGGAAAACAACTTTTTTTTTCTTTTTGCAAATTCAGGCCGAGCCCGGGCCAGAAAATGTTTACCTGAGCCCGACCCGTTTTTTAAACATGCCTTATTTTTTACCCAAACCTATTTTTTTTGTCTATATTTTTACCCAATTCCTCTTACTTTTCGGGCGGACCTTTAAACCGTGCCTAACTCGGCCCAGTGTAAAATTAATTCCTAACATTTTTACCTCTAATCCTCTATACCTTAACTAAATCAAAAAGGTTATCACCATTAGTCTCTTTTTCTTTTCAAGAAAACTTTATTTTTTTTAAAAAAAAGTTACTTGATAATTTAAAAAATAATAATTATTGATAGTAAAAGAAGTATAAATTATTTTGTTAAAGAGGTGTTGATTGTGTTGAAAAAGTTAACAGCTAAAGCTCGGGTTCAAATATTTAGGGAAGTAGTTTTTATTTTATTTAAAAATATATATTGTCTATATAATCCTATTAATATAAAAAATAATATTTTGTTATTTATATTGTATTTTTTCCAATTATATTGAGATTAATTTGTAAGTCGTAAAATAAACTCAATCAGACATTTTATACGAATGTCATTGATAGATCATAACTGATAATATTGAAATTTAAAAAACATACATCCTCAAACATTTGATTGGTATATAAATTTATTATTGATTGAGTATAATTGACTGAATTTTTACGGGTCACTGATTATATAATTGAATAACAATAAAAAGAATGCTATCACTTTTAATAACAACAACTAACGGGGTTGTGAATTTGAACCTATAATTAAATTTTAATAAATTAAAATTAAGGGATTAAATATCAAATTTGTCTAAAACCGCGCATTAAATATAAAAAGAAAGAAAGAAAGTGAAGTGTTGAATTAAGTAAGTCCATGCATAATTGCGTATTAAGGCATAAAATGCAAGACTTGAATAAAAAGCTTTGAGACTTACATACAAGACAATTTAAGGATGGAGGGAGCTGAGAAAATGAATGTAACGACCTAAGCCTTACTATCAATGGAATTTCCATTATTGCTGTAATGATACAAAAGAAGGAAGAGTGGAAGGGGAAATTAAATGTCAAGATCATATTTATTTGCCTTCCACCATTATAATTGAAAAACAAAATCATGTAAGATTGATATGTGTAGGGCACTTCTTGTTTCATTCATTTCCTCCCCCTTTGGAGAGTTTTATTGGATTAATAAGACAAAGCAACAAGTAATATCATATATTATGAGCAACATATTCCTTCACTTTCTTATTATTTTATATATATTATTGTTCTACCAAATCTATCATGCTTCCTCACTACCAAATGTGGAAACCTGCAAATGCCATTGGTTTACTTCATTCTATATTTTTTTTGATTTGTTTATGGTAATTTGAGTTTTTTACTTTACCATTCTAATCTTTTAAAATTGTTTTGTTAAGTATTTTTAAAAGAATATGTTTTTAAATAAATAAAAAAAATCAATAATATACTTTTTTGGAAAACAATTTTATATAAATATTTTAAGTTATTTTCACATCATAAAATTTAATTTGTATTCTATAAACCGTCCAAACATTTCTATTCAAATTGATTTATAATTTTTCAACTTCTCTTATTCAAACTACCCATTTTAGTTTGGAATTTTTTTTCATCCCCTTATTAAAAAAAAAAAATTCAGACATGAATTTAATAAGACATGACACATACCAAAAAAGAAAGCAGCATGTATCTTTCACTTCCAATAATTCATCAAATTCAAAATTTAAGTTCTGGTTGTAAACTAAAAAGAAACTTACAAACAGCAATACATTCATATGGGACTGGTTTTTTTTCCCCAAAATTTGATTGGGACATTAAAACTGATTAATTTTGGAATTAAATCAGATGGAACTTAAAACTAAAATTTTAGTTAAAAAAATTGTCATTTAATCTAACAAGGTCATATCCACCTCTAAAGCATTTTTCCCAACCACCAAAGTATCCATGGTGATTAAAAGTTTAAAGCGTTAGGTGTTGATATTAATGTGTGATTTCATGGGGTCGTGTTTGTGCAGTCGTAAAAGGTGGTTTAAGAATAGAAGAACATAGAAGTTGCGTACATAATAGTTATTTTCAACGGTTAACAGTGCAAAAAAGCCCCCCCTAGCTTCAGTCTAACCAACATATCAACTGTTTTTTATGACCATTTTGCAGTAAAGCAGGTATGGGAGGCAAAATTAAAACAACACCCCCAACTGAAACTGGAAGAGCTTTGTTTAAAGTTGCCTGGCATGGCCTCCTTTGCTTCTCTGCTATCATCTTCTTTTCACCAAATCACTATACCATAATTAATATTTTCATTACAAAGTGTAAATTCATCGAATGTCTCACGAATCTGAAAGAGTTGGAGAGACACGGAGGCCCACAGGCCATAAAATAGCCTCTTCCACCCCCGATAGTCGCGCGCTATATAAGTAAATAATTAAGGGAGGGGCCAAAATGATAAAGAGAGAAGCTATCAAATTGGTTTCTAGTGTTGCTTTGTTTGCCCCATTTTTTTATTTTATTTAAAACTTTCTGAAGAGGATTGGACATGTCTAAAACTCAACAGCAACCTTGCAGGAAAAGGGAAAAAATAATCAACTTCACCCCCCATATTCATTTGTCCTTCACTGAATTCAGTCACAGTGCTGTTTTCTTTGCTTCTTCTCCATGCACTGTTCTCTATAGTATGTGCAATCACTTGCCTGCCATTGCCCTGCAAAATCACTACTACTTTAATTACCATCACTTTCTTAACATCAAACCCAGTAAAAGAGCAGATGAGTTCAATTCATGATTAATTTGATCAAAGTTGGTTTCTAATCTACATAAAAGAGAGGTGAAGGGGGGGGGGGGGTTTGGAGATGGTGATGTACAGTTGAGTTGTCTATTATTGGTGCTTGCCTTTTCCCAGTCAAATCATCATCTTCAATCATCATTTGAATGAGCTGTTCCTGTCATGTCATCTTGAAGCAACTTTGTGTGAGATAAAAGAATAGTGCTTCTAAACACTTAGCATATTATAATATTTAATCTTTGTAATTTGCTATGCAATTATATGTATATTAATCTAATAGTCAAAAAGATGGTTCATTTTTACATAATATGATTTCGATTGAACAAAACAAGTGAAGTGACACATCAACCTCCATTATTTCTCAGATTTTAAACCTTGGAATTAGATTATAATAATATACTCATAACATTCCTGATTCCTTTGTTTGCCTCCGGAAATCAAGCAACAAACCAATTTGTTCATTCACACTCTTTTGTTAGATTAACTCTTGATTTGGCTGAATCGGTTTTATTGTCAATACAGAATTATATAATTATAATTATTTTTTGAATATGATGTTTAATAAATTTAATATTTAAAATAGATATCAGGAAATTAAAAGGATAGCACTGACCAAAGGTGTGCATTAAATGGAAAACATTCCCGAAACTATTGATATTATTGTCAAATGTGGTCTTTTACCATTTGGTAAAGTTTTTTCAATTCAATTTGATGCCTGTCAGGTTGGATCCAGCAATTTTCTACATTCACTGAACTTTATAGAATTTCAACTTTCGGCAATTTTAATTAATATATTTTGATATTTAATTCAGTATTTGAATTTTTTTTTCTCAACAACTTTGATTTTAATGTTTATTTTTGTACTTCAATTTTTTAAATTTAATACCTGAGTTTAATTTGTATCTGTTAAATATTTGAGTGCGACTTTTATGTTTAATTTGGTACATGTACTTTGTTTTATCCTAATTAAGTACATATATTTTTATTAGAGCATAAGTATTAAATATTCATCGAACCAGGGGCGAAGCCAGGGGGCTGGCATGGGCCCCGGCCTACCCTAAAAGGTAAAATTACTATTTAGGCTCTTAAATTTTTTTTAAAATTTTAAATTAGTAAAGGTAAAATTACACTTTGCCCCCCCCTAAAATTATAAAAACTCGATTTAATCCTTTACAAATTAGAAAGTTATAAACTATAAAAAATTAAAATTTCATCCGGCCTCCCCTAAAAAAGTGTCCTGGCTTCGCCCTTGCATCAGACCATGTAATGTCATTTGGTCTTGATACCAAATTAAATATTGAAGCCAAAATCATACATCAAATTAAAATAAGAAAAACTCAAGTACCCAATTGAATATTGAAACTAAATTTAAGTATTGATAAAATACATATATATTAGTAGTAGTTATGAACTTAAGATGATAATTTTTTTAAAATAACCATTATTAAAAAAAGCGAATATATTTATTAAATTTAATAAAATAAATAATATGCTAAAAGTATTGAAGGAAACATAACTAGTAAAAACAATTAGCAGGTAATTATAAATATATCCTGACCGAAACTTATGAAAATCAAAAGCACGAAAAAAGTGATATATATATACATAGCTTATTCTCATTAATTAAGCTTAATCGACGTAATTAATGTTTGATTTATTTATTTATTTATTGTTGAGTGGTGGTGGTTAGCGCTTAGGAGTTTTAAAGTCATTAATGATGTAATTAAAATCGGAGCTAAATTCATTTTCAGGATGTGCATTTTTCAACAACATCAATTTATATTCATCATTCATCTTTTAAGTATTTAAAATGAAATAAAGTCGGTCCAAATATAGAAAATTTAATTGAATACGTATATTTTACATTTTATTTTTTTATTCGAAAAAATATGTTTAAAAATGAAAAGGTGGAAATATAAATTTTTTAGATACAATAACATTAACATTTTACCTTAAGCCATCAATAAAAAAAATTAGGGCTTTTTAGTAAAAAAAAAAAAAATTGTGATTCCCATTGCAAATTGCAATGACCAAGTTTTATGTTTTGTTATGTGGAATGATATGGAGCACCCATATACTTTGATTTGATAGCAAAATAGGATCATTAGGTTTTGTCTTTGCTCCTCCTTTTCATTAATTCCAGCTGCTTGATTAGCATTTAATTTTATTAGTGGCAACAAATTAAAAGCTAACTTAACTATCTTACTTTTTTTTTTTTTTTGCTTTATTAGGTAAATATATATTATTCCATCTTTATGTCTACTAATTACACTAATTATGATTCCTTCTCAAGGAAATTTGAGTTTGTAAAACAACTTTTTATGCTTTTTATGAAAAAGAAAAGTTTTATGGGTTCTATATTTAATTAAAATAAGGGTTGTACTTGTACCCATAACATAAAGGGTAAATTACGTTTAAGGCTACTAAATTATTAGTAAATTTATATTTTGGTCACTCAATTTCAAAAAGTTATAAAATGGTCATTAAACTATTCTAAAGTTTTCATTTAAATCACTGAGCTGTTAAAATTGTTTTGTATGGCCTTCTTCGTTCACATTGCGTACACTAGTTAAAAGCTCTTATTCCCTTTCTCTTCTATTGTTCATTTTGTTTTTTTTTCATGAAACAACTTTGAACATTACAAATCTGCAAATCAAAATTCAAATAACTTTCTTCTTCAATCTTTAACACTAACTATCAGATCAACTTGGATCTAATGTATATTCTTCTACTTGTCAATCGGTACTAATTCATTGTACCGATCATCGAATCCTCACTTGAAGCTCATTAGCTGGACTTTTAAAAAAACTTAATAACTCAATGACTTAAATAAAATAAAATAAAAACTTTTAAATAGTTCAATGACTTAAATAAAAACTTTTGAATAGTTCAATATCCATTTTGTAACTTTTTAAAGTTGAGTAATCAAAATGTAAACTTACTAATAGTTTACTAATTGTGAGTGTTGTTTACCCTAAAATAAAATAAAGCAAGGGAAATTAAAACCAAATATAATTACTAACTAGTTTTCTTACGCGTGTAAATACACGGGTTGATTGTACGTATCAATAAAATATACTGTAACTTTTTAAAAAAGTTTATCTCTAAATTTTTTTTTTGAAGAATATAGACTGATATTAATGGGCCAGGCTCAAACCAAAGCCAAGGAAAAAAAAACCAAAATAAGGTACAGTAAAACACATGACAAAACATAAAGAAATCTGGCAGCAACAAACAATAAATAATCTCGTGAAAATAAACAGACAGAAGACCTTGAGCCCAACGCCACAGAAGCTTGAAAACCAACAAAATATCAGCCAAAGGTCGCTCTCCATTAATGCGACGATTGCTTTGCTCGACACCAAATAGTAGTCTGGGGATTCAATGAACCTTCCCCAAGAACAAAGCAAAAAACAACCCCTTAGTTACCCAAATTCATCTGCAACCTCTCCTTAATCGCAAGCAAAGACACCGAATCTGGTAAACCATGGACCCATTCCCCATAGCAACTGATTCTCCTCCCTTCCAATGCCAGAGTATGAGCAACTCCATTGGCAACGCGCGGCACAAAAAGGTAAGAAATCTTATCAAAACTCAAGCCCATATGATAGATGTGTTGGGTAACCGATCTGATTAACGATTTGTCGTGTCCCATCTTCTTTATGCTCTTAATGACAGAAATAGCATCTCCCTCCACAGCCAAACGCTGGAAACCCATGGATTTCGCAAAGAGTAAAGCCCTTTCACACGCCCTTGCCTCCGCCATAAAAGAATCTGCAACGTTCTCAAAAAGATAAGTCTCTGCCCCTAGAATAATTCCTGTAGAATCTCTGGCTATGACTGCTGTTGTTGCTAATCTGACCTTACTTTGAAACGAAGCGTCAAAATTAATCTTAACAACTCTATCCTCCGGGGCCTGCCATAGATCCTTCAAAGTAGGTTTGACATGAAATTGAAGATTTGCATGAATTAAAACAAGTTCTTGTGCATACCCCCGAATAAAACCCACCACCTCATCTATTTGAAACTTAACCCCTTCGTGGATTAGTTTATTTCTTCGAAACCATAGACTCCATAAAGAAATGACAATAATGCATTTTTGTTGATCTTCATGTGAGAGAGAAAGTTCGAGCAAAACACATTTTGGGACTCACGAGAATCGTCAAGAGTTTGGAACTGGATGCGGAAGTAAGCCCACACCGCCGCAATATACCGAGGACCAAAGAAAATGGTCTAAGTTTTCCAAATCTCCCTTGCACAGAGGACAAACAGTTTCGACGGCCAACTTTCTCTTCACCAGATTTCAAAAGTGGGGAAACAAATTATTAAACAAGCGCCAGACATGTATTTTTATTTTACCTGGGATATTCAACCCTGGAGGCCTTTGTAAAATTCTTTGAAATCATCCTTCTTTGGGATTGTTTAAATTAGTTTGTACTAGGGATGTAGCTAGGGCCCGATACCCACTCTTTGCTGAGAATATACACGAGAACCCTCAAATTTCCACACTAATGTATCCTCCGTCCGCTTCCGAGAGATCGGAATAGAAAGGATCCTGGTTGCAGTGTCCTCATCAACAAGGCTACGGATCAACTCTCCATTCCAGGTATTAGTGTCAGACTGCATGAGATGATTAACAGTTGTCCACCTTGTTCTAATTTCTTGACCCGTTATCCTGTTATTCTCCCTTCCAGGTAGCCAAGGATCGTTCCAGATGTTGACACGATCGCCCTTGCCAATTCGCCACAGCACTCATTCTTCGATTAGCTCTCTAGCATTACAGATGCTACGCTAGGTAAAAGAAGGGTAAGAACCGACTTTAGCTGCTAATATATCGAGAGCGAGAAATAACGCGCTTTTAACACTCGGCTAAAAGACATTGCGGCTGAGTCAAAATACGCCAAACTTGTTTAGCTAAAAGGGCCTTATTGAACAAAAATAAGTTTTTTAAATCCAAGACCACCATCAAACTTCGGTAAGCAAAGCGTATCCCAACAACTCCAGTGAATACCTCTCTGCGTTTTATTATTAGCCCACCAAAACCTGTTCATGATATTTTCAAGTTGTGAACATAATTTCTTCGGGAAAAGAAAACATTGCATTGCATATAGAGGCGTTGCCTGCAAAACAGATTTTATAAAGACCTCTTTACCCCCCATTAATAAGTAACGTAGGCTCCACCCATCAACACGTTTTCAAAATCTATCTTTGAAATTAGCAAACGCCCATGCTTTCCTTTGGCCCACCATCATCGGCAAACCTAAATACGTCTCAGGGCTTGGTGCCACCCGAACCTCCAACACTCTTATAATGTCCTCCTTTACCTCTTCTCTAACATTGGCTCCGAAAAAGATTAGAGACTTGTCATAGTTCACCCTATGTCCTGCACTCATCTCATACTCGCGAATGATATCTCGAACCGTTCTAACCCCCTCATTTGTAGCATCTCCAAAGAGAATACAATCATCTGCAAAAAACAAATGATTAATAAAAACTCTTCCCCTCCCAACAGATGCGCCCCTCATACAACCCCTCTGCTTAGCATCTTCCAAAAGAGTAGAAAAACCTTCAGCACATATCAGAAATAAATAGGGACTAAGAGGATCTCCTTGTCGTAAACCCCTTGAAGGAGAAAACCAATCACTACAAATACCATTGAGACAAATCGAATAGGACACTGAACAAACACATCTCATTATCAGAACAATTCAGTCGTCATGGAACCCCAAAGACTTCATCATTCCTGCCAGAAAATCCCATTCCACACGATCATACGCCTTGCTCATATCTAACTTGAGAGCAAAATTCCCTCTCTTGCCACTCTTCTTCATCTTCAAAGAATAAAGAACTTCATAAGCAACCAACACATTGTCAGAAATGAGCCTCCCTGGAATAAATGCACCTTGAGCTTCGTTAATACAGTCACCCAGAATGTCGTTCATACGATTGACCAGGACTTTCGCAACAATCTTATAAATAACATTACAAAGGCTTATGGGTCGAAAGTGAGACATATTTTTAGGATTATCAATCTTTGGGATCAACACAATGCGTGTCCTATTAATATCACCAATTTCCTTCTGCCCATTCAAAATAGCAAGACAATAGCTAGAAATATCCGGTTCAACGATGTGCCAGTATCTTTGAAAGAAAATTGCAACAAAACCGTCAACCCCAGGAGCCTTCAAAGATGGCATAGATTTTACTACATTACAAATGTCCTCCTCCGAAAACTGCTTAATGAGGGACTCATTCATACTTGCAGTAACTCTTTTCTCCACCAGCCCAAAAAGATGCTCATCCAAACCCGCATCAGAAGCGGAAAAGAGTTTTTCAAAATAATCCGACGCAATCTTGATCATCTCCTCATTCGCCGAACACATAATGCCACACTCATCTTCTAACTCAGCAATCCTACCCCAAACCTGACGTTGACCAGCCATTTTATGAAAAAAACTAGTATTACGGTCGCTATTCTAAAGCCAATTAACTCGGGCTCGTTATTCCCAGAATAGTTCTTCCTTATCGGCCTCCAAATTGAGTCCCAGTTGAACTTCGGCAATCTCAGCTAAAATATCATCAGATATATCTTGGTTATAAAGATAATTCAATCTCTCCTCCAAACAGACCCGCTTTCTCTTCTCATCCTTGTTTCTACTTTTACTCCAAACTTGCATTTTGTGTCCCAAAAACTCAAGCTTATTAGGTTTACTCCCAACAGATTCATCCCACCATCCTCTAACCAATTCCTCGAAAGAAGATTCTACGTACCATTTCGCTTCAAAGCAAAATCTATTTGAGTTATTCCTGTAATCGATTCTTTCCACTCCCATGGTGTCTAGAAGAATAGGACAGTGATCAGAAAACGAATGGGTCAAGTGTTCAACCTAGAATCTTGGAAAAAGCTCCAACCAACTAAGTGTAGCAACCCCACGATCAAGACGTTCTCTAATGTTTGTGGAGCTAACTCTGCCTCTTTCCCACGTTAACCAACGGCCTCTGAACCCAAGATCAGTAAGATTACAATCCTCTAAAGCCGATTGAAATGCCATCATCTGACGTTCTAAACGACGGCGCCCCCTTTCTTCTCAAACGAGTTAGCAATTTCGTTAAAATCCCCCAAAACAACCCAATGGATGTTAATGTTGTTACTCAGTTGTCTGAGTAAATTCCACGACGCACTTCTACCTCTTTCATCCGGATTGCCATAGAATCCCGTTAGACGCCATTTGACTCCGCAATCTATGTCATGAACCTCAACATCAATATGATAGGAGGAGAAGCTCATAAGATTTACCAACGAATTCTCTTTCCATCCTAGTGACAATCCCCCTCTAGAACCCATCGACCCAATATCAATGCCATTTTCAAACTCGCATTTTAATCTGACCATTCCATCTTCTTAGCACTTAATTTTGTTTCAATGAGAAACAAAATTCGGGGATTAATGGCTCGCAACTTACTTTTGAGCCTACTAACAGTCCGTGGCCTCCCCAAACCACGAACGTTCCAACTTAGGATTTTCATTATTCCCGGCTGCTCTGAGCACTAGAGCTAGCCGATAAAATTGATGAATCACTCCCAGCCTTCGAAACCAATGGAACCGAAGCTCCTACCACAATTCTCTGACGTTTTTTGCCTTCCACAATAGAAATTTGATCATTTTCTTCTTCAAAACCCAACTCCATAGGCCCATTCGTTATCCCCTCATCAGTCAAAATCTCCTTGCTCCAATTACTCATCTGAAGTCCCCCATTATGGAAATATTGCTGATTGGCGCCTAATGGAATAAAATTAGGATTCACAATCTGATTTTCCATATTTCCGTCCATTTGTCTCCTAAAATCTTTTCCTGCATTTAAAGAGCTGCCATGATTAGAGCTTTCCAAGTTTCCATCAACACACAGAGTACCATCAGCTTCCCGCAACCACCGGCTCGCCACCGTTCGTCTACGTCTCGGCTCTGCACGCAATGATAAGTCCCATCCGAAAACAATTTTGGATGGCTCAATTCTTAGCCGATAAGGGCAGTAACTTTCGCCATGACCCAATCTACCACATATGAAGCAAAACAAACTAAGCTTTTCATATTTAAAACGGGCATAAACTGTAACATCCTAGGAAGGGCCTATGCATTTTTCAGATCAATTGTACGAAATGACAAGTCTTGAGTATTATGAATAAATTTTTGATACTTTTGGAAACCTAGAAATGAATGAAAATGGAAATGAAAATGGAAATGGAAATGGACATTTTTGGAAACTTAGACATTTTTGGAAACTTAGACATTTTTGGAAACCTAAACATTTTTGGAAATAATCCAAAAATGGAAACTTGAACATTTCGGGAAACTTGGATATATGAGAGAAATAAAGGAGTTTTAGTCACATAAATATGTGAATAATAAGAGATAAATAAAGGAGTTTTATTCACATAAATATGTGAATAATAAGAGATAAATAAAGGAGTTTTATTCACATAAATATGTGAATAATAAGAGATAAATAAAGGATTATTTTCTAATGAGATAATTGAGGAGATAATTGATGGATTAAAGGCTTTTATCTTTTAAATAAAAGAGATAATATTATCAAAAGAGGAGTGGTGGCCAAGTAAAGGACTCTAGGTGATAACTTTGGCTATAAAAAGGAGGACGGGAGGGCTACTCATCAACACTTGCTCCCTATTCTCTCTCTCAGAAATTCTCCCTAGGCAAAACCCCTCTCTGCCGAATTTTCATTAAGCAAAAATCCTCTCTTTTTCTTCTATTTTCTTCCGTTTCTCTTTAAAATTTGAATCTTTGTGGATTCTAAGAAAGAGGCAATCATCCACAACATCAAAAGGGGATCTTTCGGAAATCTAAGGATCTAAGGTAAGGATTATAAATATAAATATGTGGTTAAAGATTATGATTCACGTTTTCAAAGTTAGATCTAATCTAACACGAAGTTATAGGATTTCAACGAGCTTATAAAGGAATCCTCTTGATTTGGAATCCCATCATAAGGTAAGGGATATTCGGCCAAGGCATAATTTGTTTAAGTGTTTTCCATTATTTCAAAAACCGAAAGCCGACATGGTTACATACCTAGTATTAGCCGATTTCAAGGAAGAGGAATTCTAGCAACTGTTGGGACTTGATTAAATCAATTCGGCAACTAGGTAAGTAATTCTACTTCTAGTAGGATTTGGTTTTAAGACCAAATATGTTTATTTATATGTTTTAATGGCCGAATATAGGAGTGAAAGATCTAGATCGGTAGATCGCTCTACGGGAATTCACGGAAACTATTAAGCGAAAAAGGTGTGTACTCTTACTAACTTTCAATAAATTGCATGGCAATCATTAAATATATAAATATGTAACAGTATGTGAATGTGGCTAAGCACCACAAATGTGGTAAGGAGTACCAGTGCACGTTTCCTACTTTTGATAGGATTGTGAATGTGATATATTTTGAACATGTGATTAGTAACATGAATGAAAATTAAGTATGTGAAATATGTTATGAAATAATTGGGGCATTCGGGATATTTGTGGAGGAAGAAAGTGAAGGTGATGACTACGGTCTCACCAACGTAAAGTGGTGACTACGGTCACATAAAGTGAAAAGTGGTAACTTCGGTTACATCTAGTGAATACGATTGTCTAATGACACAACATAAGTGGGCGATGAGCACGTCGATTGCAATGATCGCCTTCGATGGTGTGTAGCGGATGGAGGGTCGACTTAGTAGTCCCATGTGTACAAAGTTGGTACGGGTGGTGTGTAGCGGATGGACAAATAGGTTTGGTTTTGGGTTGCATCATCCTTTATTTTGTATGAACTTGATATTGATATGACTTGTATGCCCGATTTGTTGGAAATTAGTACTATGTACACATTGAGTCTGTTGACTCACCCGTTGGGGAATTATTTTTCAGGTGATGAGCAATAATGGACCGGGTCTGCAGGAGCTAAAGGTGGCCATGCATCGCTTGAAGAAATTATTTGGAATTTGGACTTTATGAAATTTTAGTACTTTAAACTTTATTTTGGGTTTGAATGATGTAATAAGGCCATAAGGGCCAATTGGATTTTCTTTATTTCTACATTTATTTTTATTTGAATATGATACAATTTATGTTTGATTAAAGATAAGTAAATTTATTTCTTTTAAAATAATAAACCCAAAAATTATTTTGTCACCTTATTTAAGTTGGATTTCAGAATTTATTAAATAGGTTTCAAATTAAGCCCAACCCAAAACAATTTTTTTAAATTACACAAATTTTCTCTAAGTCATTTAGAACATTGAAAACCGATTTATTTAAGGAACATACCAGATCCGGTTCAGGCTCATGGGCGGGTGTGGGGTGTTCGATTGGTATCGAGCCCAGTTTTAAAACTCTCGGCTGTGGGCTCGGGCCAAAACGTTTTCAATTCGAGCCCAAATGAATTTCTTTGAAATAAGCGGGTTTTATGGCATGGCACCTAAGTCTCCGACCATGATCCCACGGTAAGTACCTTTAAACCATCCGTGTGATTATGTGAATTATGAATTGTAAAAGGGTAGCAAAGGCATGGGGCGTAGAATAGTGTGATAGGAACTTGAACCCTAGGATTAGACTACTCAAACACTTGAAACTCATAAGACTTAATGAACTTAACAAACCTATGACTAAGTTATTAAGCTAGGGTGTGGCAACCCACATGCGCATGTCTAGGATTGGATCCGGAAGAGCACAGTATTTAAGCAGTCCCTAGTGACTCACCTCCTCTTCGCAGTATCCTACAGTGCGTAGCCGGTTCCCCTAACTCGGAAGGCTCGGTGGTGTGGCAACCCTGCGCGCGCATGTCTAGAAAGGTCGGTGAGAGCTTGGTATTTAAGCGATCCCGCGTGACTCACCTCCTCTTCATTCGAATCCTGCACAGTGCGTAGCTTTGGTTCACCACGACCAAGAGGGCTCGGTCATAGGCTAAACACAAAGAATAAAACCCGAAAGGGACTTAGCCGCTTTTTCTATAAAAAAAAAAAAAAAAAAAAACACCCTTGGTTTATAAAATGACCAAACCACCCATAGTTTTAACAAAATTTCATTACTTTATCAAATGTTCAAAAACCCTAATTTGTAAAATATCAAACTATCTTGATTTTGGAAAATTACAAAATTGCTCTAACTTACAAAAAAATTACCAAAACGACCACGATTTCCAAAATTTTTACAATATCATTGCTTTGAAAAGTGTAACTCTCAAAGGAACCCTCAATGTTTTACAATCTTGGAAAATATCCCTAACTTAATAAATTTTACAAATTTACCTCGATTTTGGAAAAATTATCAAAATATACTTCGAGATCAAAAATTACCAAGAAATACCCTCGGATTTCAAAATTCTTTCAAAATTTCCCGGAACTTTAGAAGTACCAAAATGCTTTCGTCAAAATCACCCAGGAACTTTTATTTTTGAAAATTCTGAAAATACCCCTGTAAGATAAAATTACGAAAATGCCCCCGGGTAGTGGAAAAGCAAAAAATAACGAAAACAACAACAAGAATTACAACATTTCTTTGAATGAACGAAAGTTCATATTTGTTGATGGATGAATGAATGAATGCAAGATGTATGCATGTATGAATACGAAAGAACCACTCTTAAACTCTTCTTCATAAGATATCATCATGGGTAATAAGTGAAACAAGAATACTAATACATAAAATTCCTTAATCGGATCTCGTCGATAATGAGCTCAAGAGGACGTGGTCGCCGTGGAAGAGGTAGAGGAAGGATGACTGTTAGATCGGGACAAGGTTCGACAATGAGATACCACCACCACCATCATCCCCCCGGTTTGTCAATGTTGAGCGGCGAGGCTCGTGCGATGGGAAGATGCCGTGTCGCAGTCGTGTCTTTGCGAGTTTTGGAATTGGTGGTGGTGCAGGGAAACAATTCAGAAATCGTAAGTGCGTGCGGAGCGGCTCCGTGCTAATGGAGTGAAATGTTTAGAGGAGTCGGAGGGAGTGGCAAAGATGTCTGGTGATCTTGGTTGGAAGCAATCGAGCGCATCATGGATGAGCTCGACTTGACCCCGAGGAGAAGTTGAAAGGGATGACGGCCTTTCATTACGCGATGAAGCGTATCAATGGTGGTTAACCGTTCGGGACGGTGCCACGGCGGAAGATCGACACGGGAATATGCTAAGGAAGCATTTTGGAAGAAGTATGTGGGAACCGGTATATAGATGAGCAAAGGAAGGCTTTTTCGGGGTTGGTACAAGGAAGTAAGTCCACACCGAATATGAAGCGGAATTCTTGAGGTTGAGCCGATATGCCCGAGGAGTAGTGGCGATCGAGCATGAACGCTGTGTTCG
This sequence comes from Gossypium sturtianum, assembly GCA_025698515.1. Classification (NCBI taxonomy): domain Eukaryota; kingdom Viridiplantae; phylum Streptophyta; class Magnoliopsida; order Malvales; family Malvaceae; genus Gossypium; species Gossypium sturtianum. Next base: position 4,276,554 of record CM046947.1, read on the forward strand.
TTTTGAGGACGGACTTAGGGACGATTTGAGACTTTTGATAGCACCGCATCGAGAGCGGAATTCTCTCGCCTTAGTGGAAAAGGCTAAAGTGGGTGAGAGGAATTAAGGGCGCCACCAAGCGGTGTGGAGTAAATAAGCCCAAAAGAGGTTTTGGGCCATCCGGAAAAGGCCACAAGAGGCCTAGAGTTGACAGAGCCACAAAGTCAACAGGTGGTACGGTGGCAATTTCGCCCTTGTGAACATTGTGGAAGGAAGCACGGGGAGAGTGTTGGAAAAAGGCGGGACGATGTCTCAAGTGTGGGTCCAAGGACCATATGATTAAGGATTGCCCCAAGCTATTAGATGAGAGCCAACCAGCCAGACTCGGAATGCTAACCGGTGGTAGAGGCGGACAAGCGACCTCAAAGAGGTCGTGGGTCGCCAACAGAGGTAGTGGCGAGGCCGTGGAGCTCGGGGCCGAGTGCACTAACGCCGAAGCAAGGCAACCGGGTTTGGTTTATGCGGTTCACGGAGGGAAGAGAGGAGACGCGCGGATGTTATAACCAGTGACGTTCTTTATTCATGACAAACCCTATTTTGCTCTTATTGATGTGGGCTCAACTCATTCCTATGTTGCATGTAGGGTGGTTGAAACACTAGGCCTAGACTCGAACTTTACGATAGGCGGATAAGCGTGTAGTAAGCCCTTTAGGCCAAGCGGTGAGGATAGATAGGATCTTTCGGAATGTACCCCTAGAGATTTGGGGAGCGAACTTTGGTGACTTAATGGAATTACCCTTCGGAGAGTTTGAGCTTATACTTGGAATGGATTGGCTAGTAGAGCATCGAGCCGTGTTGGATTGTGCGCGCTAAACGTATGGAACTAAGAACCCGGAAGATGAGGTAGTAGTGATGATCGGAGAAAGGAGGAACTACTTGTCTAACGTAGTTTCGTGATTGAAGGCCGAGAAAATGGTTAAGAAAGGATGTAAGGCATTCTTAGCCTTCGTGAGTGCGTTAAGAGGAGAAGAGGAAGGTGTTAAGGGAGTTAGAACAGTAAGGGATTTTGAGGATGTATTTAGGAGGAGTTGCCCGGAATACCCCAGATAGATAAGTGGAATTTGGAATAGATTTGCTACAGAACGACTCCCGTGTCAATCGCTCCCTACCGAATGGCACCAAAGGAGTTAGTGGAGCTCAAGGCTCAAATCCAAGAGTTGTTGGATCGTAGGTTCATTCGACCCGGTGTGTCTCTCCGTGGGGAGCACCGGTTCTCTTTGTGAAGAAGAAGGATGGAACTATGCGGATGTGCATAGATTATCGTCAGTTGAACAAACTGACCATCAAGAACAAGTATCCTTTGCCAAGGATAGATGACTTGTTCGACCAACTGAAAGGGGCAGCTGTGTTCTCAAAGATCGACTTAAGGTCGGGGTATCATCAAGCGAAAGTGAAGGAGGTCGATATTCATAAGACCGCTTTTAGGACAAGGTGCGGTCATTTTGAATTTGTGGTGATGCCGTTTGGGTTGTGACGAACGCACCGCCGCGTTCATGGATATGATGAATAGGGTTTTCCAACCCTACTTGGATAGATTCGTCGTGGTGTTCATCGGCGACATTTTGGTGTATTCCAAGACGGAGGAGGAGCACGATGAGCATCTCCGAGTTGTGTTAGAAGTGTTAAGGGAAAAGAAGCTTTATGCCAAATTCAGCAAGTGCGAATTTTGGCTCAAGGAAGTGGCGTTCCTAGGACATGTGGTATCCGCAGAAGGAATAAGAGTGGATCCTAGGAAGATCGAAGCAGTGTTGGATTGGAAACCACCTAGGTCGGTGGCTGAAATCAGAAGTTTCCTAGGCTTGGCAGGCTATTACAGAAGGTTCGTGGAAGGATTCTTGTCAATAGCCGCACCTTTGACAAAGTTACTAAGGAAGGAAGTACCGTTTGTGTGGACGGATAAGCAACAGGAGAGCTTTGAAAAGCTTAAAAAGGTGCTGACAGAAGCTCCGGTGTTAATTCAGCCGGAGGCAGGTAAGGACTTTGTAGTATATTGTGATGCTTCGCATTACGTGGTTAGGGTGTGTGCTAATGCAAGAAGGAAAGGTAGTCGCTATGCATCTCGTGATTAAGGCCGCATGAGGTGAACTACCCAACTCATGACTTGGAACTCGCGGGTGTGGTTTTCGCCTCAAAGTTTGGAGGCACTACCTTTACGGAGAAAGGTCGAGAATACGGACCACAAAAGCCTTAAGTATTTGTTGACTCGAAGGAGTTGAACTTGAGGCAACGAAGGTGGGTGGAGTTATTAAAAGATTATGGTATTCGATAGAATACCATCAGGGCAAGGCGAATGTGGTAGCCGACGCCCTAAGTAGGAAGGTTGTGTCGGATTTAAGGGCTTTGTTCGCTCACTTAAGTTTGTATGATGACGGAAGCTTTGTTGGCAGAGTTACAAGTCAAGCCAACTTTGGTGAAAAAGGTGAAAGAGGGACGGTTGGCGGATAAGGACTTAAGTACTAAGTTACAGCAAGTACGGCAAGGAGGATTAAAGGATTATGGCGTCAATGATGAAGGAGTCTTGTGCTACAAGGAAAAGGTTTGTATGCCGAGGGATAAGGAGTTGAGACAAAGGATTCTTCGGGAAGCGCATGGTAGTCCTTATGCTATGCATCCCGGAGGCATCAAGTCAGTATAGAGATCTAAGGGAACAATTTTGGTGGTCGGACACTGAAACGAGAGGTGATCGAATTTGTGGGGAAATGTTTGACATGTCGCAAGTAAAAGGGTGAACACCAAGTCCCATCAGATTGCTTCAACCAATTGAGATTCCCCAATGGAAGTGGGAAAGAATTACCATGGACTTAGTTAGTGGGCTTCCCCACGCCCACTAAGAAGGACTCAGTATGGGTGATAGTGGACCGTTTGACCAAGTCCGCACATTTTATCCCTGTGAGGATCGACTATTCCCTTCAAAAGTTAGCCAAGTTATATGTGGCGGAGATCGTGAGGCTACACGGGAGTACCGATGTCGATCATCTCGATAGAGACCCAAGGTTTACGTCTCGATTTTGGAAAGCACTTCATCAAGCATTAGGCACTAAGCTAGACTTCACTACGGCTTTTCATCCACAATCGACAGGCGATCGAACAGGTTATACAAGTGTTGGAAGATATGCTAAGAGGTGTGTGATGGATTTCCGAGGAAGTTGGGAAGATTACTTGCCTCTAGGTGAGTTCGCCTACAACAAAAAACTATCGTGCAAGCATTCGGATGGCACCATACGAAGCATTGTATGGAAGGAAATGTAGAACACCAACTTGTTGGACCCGAGTTAGGAGAACGCGCGTTTTGGGTCCGAGTTAGTGGCGAAGGCGAGGAGAAGGTGGAATTAATTCGGGCACGGTTGAAAGAAGCTTCGATAGATGCGTAAGTCGCACGCTTGGACCTTAAGAGGATAGAAATTGAGTTTGAAGTAGGAGACCAAGTGTTTCTAAAGGTCTCACCTTGGAAGAAGGTTATGCGGTTCGATCGCAAAGGAAGCTAAGCCCAAGGTTTATAGGGCCCTATCAAATCTTGAAGCGAGTTGGGCGATGGCATACCAATTGGAGTTGCCACAGAGTTACATCAAATGCACGACGTATTTCATGTGTCCATGCTACGTCGCTATCGATCGGATCCGTCTCATGTGGTACTGTTGAAGAAGTGGAGTTAAGGCGGATCCATCCTACGAGGAGGAGCCGATTCAGATCTTGGGCGTGACGTGAAAGCACTACGAAAAGTCGGTGCCTTTAGTCAAGGTGTTATGGTGCAATCATGGATCGGAAGAAGCTTCGTGGGAGCCGGAAGAGACAATGCGACAGCAATACCCTCAATCTGTTTAGTTAGGAAATTTTGAGGACGAAATTTTATTTAAAGGGTAGAAGCTGTAACATCCTAGGAAAGGCCTATGCATTTTTCGGATCAATTGTGCGAAATGACAAGTCTTGAGTATTATGAATAAATTTTTGATACTTTTGGAAACCTAGAAATGAATGAAAATGGAAATGAAAATGGAAATGGACATTTTTGGAAACTTAGACATTTTTGGAAACTTAGACATTTTTGGAAACCTAAACATTTTTGGAAATAATCCAAAAATGGAAACTTGAACATTTCGGGAAACTTGGATATATGAGAGAAATAAAGGAGTTTTATTCACATAAATATGTGAATAATAAGAGATAAATAAAGGAGTTTTATTCACATAAATATGTGAATAATAAGAGATAAATAAAGGAGTTTTATTCACATAAATATGTGAATAATAAGAGATAAATAAAGGATTATTTTCTAATGAGATAATTGAGGAGATAATTGATGGATTAAAGGCTTTTATCTTTTAAATAAAAGAGATAATATTATCAAAAGAGGAGTGGTGGCCAAGTAAAGGACTCCTAGGGTGATAACTTTGGCTATAAAAGGAGGACAGGAGGGCTACTCATCAACACTTGCTCCCTATTCCTCTCTCAGAAATTCTCCTAGGCAAAACCCCTCTCTCGCCAAATTTTCATTAAGCAAAAATCCCTCTCTTTTTCTTCTATTTTCTTCTCCGTTCTCTTATTAAATTTGAATCTTTGTGGATTCTAAGAAAGAGGGCAATCATCCACAACATCAAAAGGGGATCTTTCGGGAAATCTAAGGATCTAAGGTAAGGATTATAAATATAAATATGTGGTTAAAGATTATGATTCACGTTTTCAAAGTTAGATCTAATCTAACACGAAGTTATAGGATTTCAACAGGCTTATAAAGGAATCCTCTTGATTTGGAATCCCATCATAAGGTAAGGGATATTCGGCCAAGGCATAATTTGTTTAAGTGTTTTCCATTATTTCAAAAACCGAAAACCCGACATGGTTACATACCTAGTATTAGCCGATTTCAAGGAAGAGGAATTCTAGCAACTGTTGGGACTTGATTAAATCAATTCGGCAACTAGGTAAGTAATTCTACTTCTAGTAGGATTTGGTTTTAAGACCAAATAGGTTTATTTATATGTTTTAATGGCCGAATATAGGAGTGAAAGATCTAGATCGGTAGATCGCTCTCACGGAATTCACGGAAACTATTAAGCGAAAAAGGTGTGTACTCTTACTAACTTTCAATAAATTGCATGGCAATCATTAAATATATAAATATGTAACAAGTATGTGAATGTGGCTAAGCACCACAAATGTGGTAAGGAGTACCAGCACGTTTCCTACTTTTGATAGGATTGTGAATGTGATATATTTTGAACATGTGATTAGTAACATGAATGAAAATTAAGTATGTGAAATATGTTATGAAATAATTGGGGCATTCGGGATATTTGTGGAGGAAGAAAGTGAAGGTGATGACTACGGTCTCACCAACGTAAAGTGGTGACTACGGTCACATAAAGTGAAAAGTGGTAACCGGTTACATCTAGTGAATACTGATGTCTAATGACACAACATAAGTGGCGATGAGCACGCACGCCGACGCAGCGATCGCTTCGATGGTGTGTAGCGGATGGAGGGTCGACTTAGTAGTCCCCGCGTGTACAGGTTAGTACGGGTGGTGTGTAGCGGATGGACAAATAGGTTTGGTTTTGGGTTGCATCATCCTTTATTTTGTATGAACTTGATATTGATATGACTTGTATGCCTGATTTGTTGGAAATTAGTACTATGTACACATTGAGTCTGTTGACTCACCCCGTTGGGGAATTATTTTCGTGTGATGAGCGGTAATGGACCGGGTCGGCCAGGAGCTAAAGGTGGCCATGCATCGCTTGAAGAAATTATTTGGAATTTGGACTTTATGAAATTTTAGTACTTTAAACTTTATTTTGGGTTTGAATGATGTAATAAGGCCATAAGGGCCAATTGGATTTTCTTTATTTCTGTTTATTTTTATTTGAATATGATACAATTTATGTTTGATTAAAGATAAGTAAATTTATTTCTTTTAAAATAATAAACCCAAAAATTATTTTGTCACCTTATTTAAGTTGGATTTCCAGAATTTATTAAATAGGTTTCAAATTAAGCCCAACCCAAAACAATTTTTTTTAAATTACACAAATTTTCTCTAAGTCATTTAGAACATTGAAAACCGATTTATTTAAGGAACATACCAGATCCGGTTCAGGCTCATGGGCCGGGTGTGGGGTGTTTCATAAACTGTCATCAAATTTCCAATCTGGATCTTCTTTTTCCGTTTCAAAGGGACGGATATATCCAAGGATATACGAATGCGCATAAAATTCTTAAACCCCAAGGAAAGGATAGAAGTATTATATTCAAGAAATTTACCACAAAAATTACCAACTTGTTTGGCCATCACCTCTGTCATCAAACCCGGGGGTAATTCATGGACTTGTACCCAAAACTCGGTAAAATTAAGCGGCATTGTTAATGGGTTTTCTCCATTAGGAATTCTTTGAACTATAAGCAGATGATTATTAAAGAACCACGGAGTACCATCAAGAACCCTTTGTATATCAACCTCATGAAAAAAATGAAATAGATACTTCTTCTCCCCAAGATCAGTAATGCAAATACCTCCAATAGGATGCCATAGATCTGCTATAGTATTTCGCAACGAGGGAAAATGGACTACACTATCCGTTAAACAGCGACCAACCAGACAGCATTTGTAGGACCTTTCCACCATTCTTTCTTCTCCGTGGAAAGCGTCCTCTTCATCGTCAATAATACTCAGATTCGCCAGATCCTCCTCCATGAAAAAGATTCTGAGGGACCAACCAGTACCAAGAACAAAAGGGAGAAAAACAATTAAGCGAAAGCCGGCAAAAAAAAATTGATCGCTAGAGAAAAGATTTCAAGTGAAAAAGAAAAAGACGTGCCAAAAGGCAGACAGAGAAAAACGTGCCAAACGGCAGACAAAACAAGCAATCATCCCAGTTTACCTCTAAATTATGAATGTGCAAAATTATCACTATATTTTAGGTGAAATTGAAAATTGCCATTATAATTTACTTTAATTGATATTTATCATCGTGTTTATAAATTAAAGGCAAATTTACCACTATGCTTTAACTCTATATTAAAGGCAATTTCATTCTAAAAAACTTACTATATATGTTAGATTAAGGTCTAATTGCCCCTTTATAGAGAAGTTAGTCAATTTGTATTCAACTTTCCCATTAATTTTCCAATTAAAAAAATAGTAGTTTAGCGCACAAAATTAATAAATAATATAAAAATTTATATGCAATTTAGATAAAAATCATGAATTCAAGTTGATGTATTTATCAAAAATTAAATTAAATTATATGTTTTTTTAAGTATAAGAATAATTTTTTAACAAATTGAAGTAAAAAAAAACTAACGACTAAAAGATAAAAAATGAAATTCATAATTAGTACATCTTTTAATTAAGCCTTCTTTCTTTGACTTACATATACATACATAAAAAATTAAATTGGTAATTATATCAGATTAATAATATTAAATGCATTCCAATTTTTTATCATAGTATTGTCATTTTTCTACAACACGTTAAAATGTCATAATGTTGGTGAAAGGAAAATTCAATATAATAATTCAATTAAAAATTAAATATTGAGTTAATTTACGACACTAATTCAATCAAAAACATTATCTATACTAGATTTTGTCACACCTACGATAAGGGTGAAAGAAAATACTTTTTTTTTTAAATTTTATTCAAAAATAAATATAAGTGGAGTGGTAATAAACTTCTATTTTAATATTATTTAACACATGTTTAATCATTGGATTTGAAATTTTTAATTATTTTTATTTAAAGATAATATAAAAAACAAAAATGTTACCATAATAATATTAATTCTAATTTAAAAGAAAAAAATATTTTTATAATATTATAATTGAATTGATGATCCGATTAGAAGAGACAGAAATTTAATAAAGTGCTTAAATATAAATAAATATTAAATTAGATGTAGGTATATACTCCATGAAATATATATATATAGATATAGATATCTTCCATGCATAAAACATGATAGAGATATGTATGGTAGTAAATAAATACACTTACACCAATTTGAGAAATAAGGTTAACAACAATGAAAAGAAAAAGTGTGTGAGAGAATCTTCTTTCTTTTCTTTAATTGCACTTTGAAAAAGAAATTTGAAGGAGGAGTATACATATATTATATTATAATTTATTGTGATGTCGATAGCCATTACTACTCAATCTTCATTTTCTATTTTATTTATTATAACGCCTTTTGAGTTCAATAAAATAGCATTTTTTAATTAATAATTAAAAGGTTAATTTAACATTGCTTTTGAAAATTGTATTTTAAAACAATATGACCCGTGTATCTGTATCTGGTTTTTTATAGTTCATTGGGCTAAAATGTTAATGAAAAGGTAAAAGATTGTATAAGAATATATTTGATGATAGAGATGTATTTATATATGTGATTCGAAGAATGTAAATGATGAATTTGATAGATTGGTTTTGAATGGAATTGTATGGTACAATTCGAAATGTTATTTGTTAAACTCAATGCACTGTTGGGATTGTATTGACGGGAAAGTCATGTAGTTATTTAAATTGGCTTACTAACTGTGATTTCCAGTAAGCTTTATAGTTTCTTAACCTATGAACTTGCTAAGTAAATATAATGCTTACTCAATTTCATTTTTTGTTTCTGTTTCTGTAGTTGAGACTTTTGCAGAACCCGTCGATCGAATCAACTCGAAGCACACATTACCCAGCTTCTGATTCGGTAGTTTTTAAATGTTTTGGACACGGTTATGTGGCATATAAATAGAGCTTGTTTTGTACATATGTTTGCTTTCTATACTTATGGAGATGTATCAAGAATGTTAATGGTTTTTGGTTGCTTGAAAATAATAATTTCGAATAGTATATGATAGTAATTTGGCAAGTTATGCTTGAAGCATAAAAATGGCCAATTTGGATGTGTAAAAGTTGCCTTAACATGTTTGATATGGTATATTATTTAGTTATGGAAATGTGATGGTAGCTGAGTACTGTAACACCCCTATACCATGTTCGACTCAAGAAATCTGATATAGGAATATTACATTTGGTGCTAAATTAAGTCTTGGCTAATTACTATTATATTTGAACATAAAAACGGATGCTACTTAATTTTTCCTAAGTACATACCATTCTATTCAAAATTTTAAAACATACCCTGTTGTTGCTTAAAGATGTGATGAGATGAAAGCTTGCAATCTCAAATTCGACTCTCAAAAATTTCTGTACCTAATCTGCGCACGGAAACAAACCGTATGCTGAGTATACACCCAGTGATATTACTATAATTCAAATACTTAAACAATAAATATGCACAGTTTACCTTACCACTATTTTACTTTCAATAAAACATTCATGCATTTAAAACTTTAAATTTTCTTAATAATATGTATCTTAAATAGCTTTTCTTCATTTTAATTTATATATCCTTTTACTATTTCCATATTCATTTCATGCATTTCATTAATAACCATTTCATAAAATCATTATCTCATGTATTTCATTTCTATATCCTAATTCAATAACTTATTCTATTTCATATCTAAAACCTTACAACATTAGTCTTTCAATAATTATTTAAACCAACATTTTTCAATAAAAATAATTATAATTAATTCATAAGATTATATTCAATTAACTCATACACTATTTTATTATTTCCAATTCATTCTATTTTCACTTCCTATTTTGATATCTCAATTTCAATTCACATTTTAATTCATAATTTCACTTTCTCATACTTTCAATAGTTCAATCGATCAATTTATTTAATTTTCTCATTTCAATTATTCACCCTATTAACAAACCCAGACTTTGACGGATACACGGATTCCAACCTAAACACTCCAGTACGGCACATTGTGCCTAAAACGGTACATAGTACTTGATCAATAATCAATAACGATAACAGTAACAGTAACAATCTTCAACACACAAAGTGCTGAATGAATAAAGATACGGTGAATGCAGATTCGACACACAAAGTGTCGAATCGATGAACGATAACGAATAATAATAATGATGAGTCGGCACATAAGTGCCTGATCAGTATGCCGGCAAAAACCCGTACTCTTCCATATCCTATAGCATGCCAACTATATCCGACTAGCCCGACTAGTTAATAGGGTATTTAATTCACTTTTCAGTACAATTCCCATCTTAGTTCAGTATCAATTATAATTTCCTTATTTCAATCAATTTCACAGTATTGCAGTAATTCATTACTTCAGTAATTTCACAGTTCAATGCAGTACTCATAATAATATTCAGTATTCCATAATTCAGTTCAGTATCAGTCTCAATTTCAATAGCCATAAACATTTTTAAATTAATTTCATTCAAATCAATATCATTATTTCAATTACTTTCCTAATTTTATCTACCATGCATTTTTATAACAATTAATAATAAATAGATTTGAATTATAGTAATACAAACCAAATTTTCGAGCTATTCCTCGTCAACTTTCTCCTTTCCTTTCTTTGTTGATGTTTCCGGTACGATGTTAGCTACGGAAATTAAAATAATTAAAATTCATCAATACAATACAATTCCACATTGAATATTTCAATTTTATTCAACTTTTGCCTAATTTTCAATTTAGTCCCTAAATTGAGACTAACTTTATTTCTTCACAATTAATTTTATATTTTTATACAAATTCTACTTTAAACTAAATTTAACTCCCTAATTTCACTTAAATTCATAAATTTCAAAATTTTCACAATTTGATCCTAACATCAATATTTAACAAAATTACTTTATAATATCATCATACGACAAAATTAAAACTCTAAACCCACTTGATATTGATAATTTCTTTCAATATATTAATTTAGACAATAAAACGATTCATTTCATGTAATTTGGTCATTTTTGACATTTTACAAAATTACCCCTAAAGTTTTAGTTTTATTCAATTTAGTCATTGAGCGTAAAACTTGCAAATTAGCCATTTTTAATGTAACCCATGTTAGCTAAATATTCATATATATTTTCCTACTCTTCCTCTCCATTCCACATCCTTAATATATATATATATATACATATAATTCTACTATTTACTTATATGTTCTTTCAAGGCTGTCTACCTGAGTCATCGTCACTAAATTATTTATATCTTGAGTTAAAAAATTACAAATTAAGGTCTGTTCGATGTTTTTGAAACTAGACTCAGATATGTTTCTACCATAAAATTTTTAGAATTTATAGTTTAGCCAATAAGTACAGTAAAATCTTCAAACTTACCCCTGTTCTGCTGTTTAACAGCTTCGACCTTTCCTTATTAAAAATTATTTATCTCTTAGTACGGATTTTGGATGATGTTTCCGTTTATTTCTCTTGAAAATAGACTCATTAAGGATTTAAACATATGAATTTAAGCCCATAATCATTTTTTTTTAATTTTTGATGATTTTCCAAAGTCAGAACAGGGGACTCCGAAATCATTCTAACCTTGACTCACAAAACTTATTATAACTCATAATTTACAATTCCATTTCTTATACCGCTTCTTCTATGAAAAACTAGACTCGATAAGATTTAATTTCATATTTTATTAATCCTCTAATTCGATTTTTAAAATTTTTGGTGATTTTTCAAATTTAACCTACTGTTACTGTCCAAAACTGTTTCTTATAACTTATTTTACAATTAAATCCTTTACCCAATTTTAACTTGAAATTCTATCAATTTAACCCCTAATTCACCAATTAATTCAACATAAACTATATTCAAAAGCCTAATAACTTTCAAAACTTCAACTTAATTTCAACAAGACTTTGTTCTAAAACTTATAAAACATCAAATTTAAGTAAAAAGGACTTAATTGACTTACCTATTAAAACTTCAAGCTCTCAAACCCTAATTTCTCCTTTTCTTTTCTTTTCTTCTTTCTTTCCCCCTATTTCGTTTGAACTCTCTGCTTCTATTTCTTCTTTTGTTTCTTCTCTTTTTACTTTTTATCTTACACACATATATATATATATATATTAATTAATAGTAATAATAATAATTATTATTATAATAAAAATCTATTTAATAACAAATACTTATTTTACACTTGTCTTTAATTAATTTGTTTATCACAATTAAATCTTATGATATAATTATTTAATTAATAAATATCTTTGTACATTTGTACACTATCATCACCCTACAATTGTCACCATATGATTTATTTATCACAAAAAATCTCATAATATAATTATTTATGTCATAAATATTTTATTAATTTAATTTAATAATAATAAATATCTATTTACTAATTAAATAAAAATATTACAAATGTGCATACTTAAATTAATACACTTGTATTTTATCTTTACCATACACTTGGCAAAATCATAATTTATTATCAACCAAAAAATCTTATACTAATTATTTAATTATTAAATATCTTTTTAAATAATAAATATCTATCTACTAATTAAATATAAGTATTGCAAATGTACATATATATATTTTTTACAATTGTACAATATCATCACCATCCATTTGGCAAATTTTTGATTTATTCATATAATATAATATTTTTAATTTATAACTAATATAAATTACCATATAATAAAATAATTATATACATTATAATTTAATAATAATTAAACAATAAAAATCTTAGATTTTTATCAACATTTTCCGCCTCATTTATGGTGAATGGTATATTTTCCATTTTGGTCCCTCTTTCTTTTTATTAATCTATAATTCTACTTTTACCCCTTATTCAATTTAGCCCTTTTTTTTCCTAATTTCTCTTAATTAAGCTAAATTCACTTAATTAAAGCCTAATTAAACACATAACTAGCCTCACAAATATCCCTAATAAATATTTACAAACCCGGTTCACTAAGACGGAGGCCCTATAACTCGCTTTTCCAGTGCCCGTGAATTTTGGGTCATTACAAGTACAGTTGCTTATGGAATTAGTAATGGAATAGATGGTTTTGGTGCATGGGTGTATAACATTGAATTGGGCTATAATTGAAATGTATGAGTGGTAAATGTTAGAGATGAAATTATTGGAATTAGATGTTGATTTGAAGTGCCCTTCTTGTTTGAATTCTTGATAGTTTTGTGCATATGTAAATGAACACTTTGGGTACATATTTTAGTATGTTTTGGTGCAGGTTTAAAGGTGCAAGTATGCACCAACATGTTAAAAGTTTATGTTGGTATGTAACAGATCTAAAATGACATATTTTTTATCCATACGGTCGAGTGACCACTAAAATGTAGGAAGCTTTGGAACCACATGGTTCCCGATTGCCATGTGTGTAACAGTCTAAGTTTCAGTGGTGTCGGGAAACAGTGATTCGAGATCACTAAATCCGACAAGTAAGTTTAAAAAATTTAGTAATTAATAATTATAAGTCAAGTGTGAATTTAGAAATATATTTGAATTAGGGAATTTTGTGAATTAAAAGAAATTATTAGGTCAAATGAGTCAAGAATGAGGTATCGAGACCTCAAATTCATAAACCGAGCCATAAATATTTTTAGAAATATTTATGGAGTGTTATTGAGTTAGTATTAAAGTTTCGTTAGGAAATATTAACGTTTTGATAGTTAATTAATTAAAAAGGACTAAATTGTAAAAGGTGCAAAATTTGCTAAAATGATTAAATAGCTTAAGTATCAAATGAGGGAGGATTAAAAAGGAAAACTAGCCTAAAGGGAATGGCTGAGGCGGCATAAGCAAGAAAAAAAATCTGAAATTAGGTGAAATAGGAGCAAAATTGTAAATTTTGCAAAATTAAACAAATAAAATATCAATTAAAAGAGAAATCTAGACATTTCTTCAAATTTGACAGAAAAAAACGCCATAGAAGAGTTCCTCCAAGCTGGTTTTTTATAATTTTGCTCCATGTGAGTTTATTTCTTTTCATTTTCTTGTAATTTTTGTGTTTTTAAGACTTTTGCAATTAGGTCCAACTATCTAATTCATTAGTTTTTGATTTTATGGGTGACTTTAAAATTTACCATGAACAATTTATGTATGTTTATGATGAATTTACATGGATTTGAAGCTTTAATTTCATTAAATGATGATTTTATTAAGTGATTCTAATAGAAAATGATTTTTAGGACCTAATTGTGAAAAAGTTGTGAATTAGGGTTTTGTGCTGAAATTATGAATTTCAAAGGCTGTGTAGTAGTTTAAAATAGTTAGATAAAGTGTTAATTAAGAAGAATTAACTCAATTGATGGGTTAATTGAGTAGGGACTAATTTGTAAAAATTGTAAAATTTGGGGTAGAAGTCTAATTATAAAAATTAAAGGGCATAAATTATGAAGTAGAGTGAAATTGAGATAAATGCTAATGAATACATGATTTTATAATTATAGATCAAGAACCCGAAGCGAATCGTGGAAAGGAAAAATTGCCAGAATAGTCCCTAAATTTCTATGACTTTTGCAAATTAGCCCAGGTAAGTTCATATGGCTAAATTTAATGAATTGCTATGAAAATTTCATGAATTCTATGGCATGTTATAGTATTTAAATGTTATTAAACTGAGATAATTGTGAAAGTATAAATGTTTAAATAAAAGTTCTAATTTAGTGGAACATCGGATTGAGTACTTTCGTTCAGTGACTAATACGCATTGACGAAAAAGACCATGGTTGGACCATGGCAGTATGTGATATGTTATTTTCATATAAGACCATATTTGAGATATGGCATCGGTGTGATATGTGATTTCCGTATAAGACCATAGCTGGGCTATGGCATCGGTGTGATATGTGCATTATGTATAAGACCATAGCTGGGCTATGGCTTCGGTGTGTGATATGTGACTATGTGCAAGAGCATAGTTATACTATGGCATTGTGAAAACGAAGTACTCTGTAACACCCCTTACCCGAGACCGTTGCCGGAGTTGAGCATGAGGCATTACTAGACTTAACTACTAATTCGGGGCATAAAAATTGAAATTGTCCATCTGCGTCATGTTGAATAAATTGACTAAAACTCGAGTTACGAAACTCGAAATTTAGATCCGTAAATTTTCCTTGAAACTAGACTCATATATCTTCTTATTATAATTTTTCCAGAATTTTTCATGTAGCCAATTAGTACAGTTTATTCATTAAAGTTTCCCCTGTTTCACTGACCGATGGTTCTGACCTCTCCTCACCTAAACTCAATTATCTAATTGTACAGTTTTCATATGTTGTTCCCACTTGTTTCTATTGAAAATAGACTAAATAAGGAATCTAGACATATAAATTAACTCATAATTCATTTTGTACAATTTTTAATGGTTTTATAAAGTCAAAACAGGGGACTTCAAATACCATCTTGACCCTATCTCACTAAAATTCAAATATCACATAATATAAAATTCCTTTTCTTACTCTATTTCTTTCACATAAAAATAGACACAATAATATTTAATTCTATATCTTACTCACTTTCTAATTCCATTTCTTCTATTTTTGGTGATTTTTCAAAACCACGTCACTGCTGCTAACCAAAAACTGTTTCATTGCAAAATATGGTTAACTAGTTTATAACATCTTTACTCCATTTCATTTAAACTTTATACATGCCATATAAATCTTTAAACATAAAACAAAAGCTACCGGAATTGATCTGGATAGTGAGCTTTGTTGTGATGATCCGATCTACCAACTTCCCTTAAATTCAATCTACATAAAAATATCAAACACACACAAGTAAGCTTATTGAAGCTTAGTAAGTTCATAGGTTTAAAAGCAATGCTTACCAAACATATTTTTTTTCCAAACAATAACAAAACATTTACTAAAGTTCCCTGCCATTCACAACCATTGTTATAATATTTCACATAGTTGAGCTCAACATTAACAACTACTCAATCTCTTTCGTTTGATTCACTTCTATTGTGTTACTTATTATCAAATTAGGAAACGTCTTATGAATTTGAGTACGTCGTTGCTCAGTGCCACGTTTCACAACTCAGTATGGTTTCCTCATTGAAATACCATACCTACATTTCACAACTCGGTATGGGAAATGCCATACCTACGTTTCTTAACTCAGTATGGTTAATACCATACCTACATTTCACAACTCAGTATGGATGATACCATACCTACATTTCACAGCTCAGTATGGATGATACCATACCTACATTTCATACTTTGCCATGGATCAACCATGGTCTTTTCCGTCAATTCATCACATGTCACGATATGAACGTACTCAATCCTGCGTTTTTCCTAATTTGAATTACCACATTTATTCTTTTATTTTATCATAGTTTTCACAACCCCACAACAAATTCATATTCAATAACACATTATATCATTCAATTATTCACAAATAAACATGTAAATTCAACCATATGAACTTACCCGACTGATTTGTAGATGATATTGAAATTTAGGGACTATTCTGTAATTTTTTCTTTTCCTCGTTCTTCTTTGGATTCTTGATCTATAATGTAAAATATTTTCACTCATTAGCATTTATTTCATTTCTATTTCACTTCATAATTTATGCTCTTCAATTTTTGAAATTGCACTTTTACCCCAAAATTTACTATTTTTACAATTTAGTCCCTGCTCAATTCACCAATCAATTGAACTGATTTTTCTCAATTAACACTTTATTTTATCATTCTAAACTATTTCACAACCTTTGATATTCTGAATTTCAACACCAACCTCTAATTCATAACTTTTTCACAACTAGGTCCTAAATACCATTTTCTATCAAAATCACTTAATAAAACCACCTTAATATGAAATTAGAATTTAAATTTCACAATAATTTATCATAAACTTCCATTACCCAACCAGGGTAACTTCTAATTTCACCCATCAAATCAAAAACTAATGAATTCTATAAGTGGACCTAGTTGTAAAAGTCATAAAAACACAAAAATTATCAAGAAAAAGTAAGAAATAAACTCACATGATGTGAAAATATGAAAAACCAGCTTTCTCCAGACCTCCTATGGCGTTTTGGCTGAGAAAATATGAAGATATCTCTAGATCTTTCAATTTTATCTTTATTATACATGTTAAAATTATAAAATTTCCAATTTTGCCCTTAGTTCCCTTATTTTCTGATGATTTTCTTTCCCTTGCCGTCCAACCTTTTCACTTTTAGGCTTAATTTCCCTTTAAATACTCTTTATTTTAACACTTGAGCTATCTAATCCTTCTAGCAAATTTTACATTTGTTACAATTTAGTTATTTTTATTTAATTTACTACCCAAATGTTTAAATTTCTCAACCAAACTTTAATACTAACTTAATAACACTCCATAAATATTTATAAAAATATTTATGGCTCGATTTTCAAATTTGAGGTCTCGATACCTCATTTTATTATTATTATTTTAACCTATTTGACCTAATAAATTCTTTTAATTCACCAAATTCACCAATTCACAAATTCTTCTAAATTCTTACTTCACTCATAAATATTAAATTACTATCTTGTTCAATATTACTTGTCGAATTTAGTGATCTCAAATAGGCCGTTACAACTCTCCCCCCCTTTACAAATTTCGTCCTCGAAATTTGTTACCTGAAAATAGATTTGGATACTGTGATTTCATTGACTCCTCTGTTTCCCAGGTTGCCTCCTCCATACCATGTCGATGCCATAATACTTTAACCAATGGTATTTTTTTTTGTTCCGCAACTCTTTAACTTCACGAGCCAAAATCTTCATTGGTTCTTCTGAATAAGTCATATCTGGTTGAAGCTCAATTTCAGTATAAGGAATTACGTGTGAAGGATCTGACCTATACCGTCTTAGCATAGACACATGAAATACATTGTGAATCTTTTCAAGTTCCGGAGGTAAAGCCAACCGATAAGCTACAGGACCAACCCTTTCCACAATTTCCTATGGCCCTATAAATCTCAGACTCAATTTTCCTTTTCTGCCAAACCGTAACACCTTCTTCCACGGTGAAACTTTTAAAAATACTCGATCACCCACTGCATATTCTATGTCTCTTCGTTTCAAATCTGCATATGACTTCTGACGGTTTGATGCAGCTTTTAGACTGTCTCGAATAATTTGGACTTTCTCTTCAGTTTCCCGAATCAAATCAACCCCAACTATTTTTGATTCACTCAACTCAGACCAACACAACGGAGTCTTGCATTTCCTACCATACAGTGCCTCAAATGGTGTCATTTTTATACTAGACTGATACCTATTGTTGTAAGCAAACTCAGCTAAAGGTAAATACCTTTCCCAACTATCACCAAACTCGAGTATACAACATCTTAACATATCTTCTAGAATTTGAATCACTCGCTCTGACTGTCCATCTGTTTGAGGATGAAATGCTGTACTAAAATTCAATCTGGTACCTAAAGCGTCTTACAGTTTGTTCTAAAATCTCGAAGTAAACCTTGGATCCCGGTCCGAAATGATAGATACTGGAACTCCATGTAGTCTCACAATCTCTGACACATACAATTCTGCTAACTTCTCAAGTGAAAAATGCATTCATTTGGAATAAAGTGTGCCGACTTTGTCAATCTATCAACAATCACCTATATTGAATCTTTCTTTCTTGGAGTCGTAGGCAACCCTGACACAAAATCCATTGTAACATGTTCCCACTTCCATTCAGGAATCATAATGGGTTGTAATAAACCCGTTGGCACTTGATGCTCTGTTTTAACTTGGCGACAAATCAAACATTTTGCAACAAATTCGAAATTTCTCTTTTCATACTGTGCCACCAATATATCTTTTCAAATCACCATACATTTTTTATCTTGCCGGATGAATAGAATACATACTATTATGTGCTTCAGAAAGAATATTATTCTTCAAATCGAATTATTTGGAACACAAATCTGTTATGATAACGCAACATACCTTCATCATCAATGCTTTGAACTCGAATCTAAATTATCTCGAACCATCCGTCGTTTAAGTACCAATTTTGGGTCTTCATCCTGCAGTTTCTGAATTTGCTGAAGAAACATGGGTTTTACTTTCAATTCTACTAATACACACCTTCTTCATTAAGAGCCAAATGAGCATTCATTGCCCAAAGTGCAAACAAGGATGACTTTCGACTAAGTGCATCAAAGAACTACATTAGCTTTCCCTGGATGATAGTCAATAACCAAATCATAATCTTTCAAAGAACTCTAACCACCGCCTCTGTCTTGAATTCGGCCTCCTCTCGAGTCATTAAGTATTTCAAACTTTTGTGATCTCTGTATAAATATAACACTTCTCACCATACAAATAATGTCTCTAAATTTTTAAAGCAAAACGATTGCACTAATTCAAATCATGTGTAGGGTAATTCTTTTCATGTGGTTTTAATCACGCCAGTGAAGCATAAGCCACCACCTTCCCATTGCATTAACACACAACCCAAACCATTTAAAGATGCATCACTGTACACAACATACGGTATACCTGATTCTGGTTGAGTCAAAACTGGAGCTTCTGTTAACATTTTCTTTAATTGGTCAAAGCTCTCCTAACATTCATCAGACCACACAAACTCAACATTCTTTTGTAATAAACGAGTCATTGGTGAAGCAATCATGGAAAAATTCTTTACAAAACGGCGATAATACCCTGTTAGTCCTAGAAAACTTCGCACTTCAGTTACATTCTTTGGTGTTTTCCAATTCACCACTGCTGAAACTTTACTTGGATCTACACGAATTCCTTCAGCTGATACAATGTGACCCAGAAATCCAACTTCATGAAGCCAAAACTCACATTTACTAAATTTTGCATATAACTGCTTTTCCCTCAAAGTCTGTAATACAATTCTCAAATCTTTGTGCATGTTCGGATCTGTCTTTGAATAAACCAATATGTCATCAATAAATACCCACAAATCTATCTAAGTAAATTTGAAAAATCCGATTCATTAAATCCATAAATGCAGCAGGGGCATTTGTTAAACCAAAAGGCATTACCAGATATTCATAGTGACCATACCGAGTTCGAAAAGCAGTTTTTGGCAGATCACACTCTTTAACCTTCAATTGATAATACCCAGATCTAAGGTCTATCTTTGAGAACACTGCAGCACCTTTCAGTTGATCAAACAAATCATCAATACGAGGCAACGGATATTTATTTTTAATTGTTACCTTGTTCAACTGTCTGTAATCAATACACAATCGCAACGAGCCATCTTTCTTTTTCACAAATAAGACAGGTGCGCCCCAAGGTGATGTACTCGGTCTAATGAACCCTTTATCCAATAAATCTTGCAATTGTGTCTTCAACTCTTTTAACTCAGCTGGTGCCATTCTGTATGGTGTTATTGATATCAGAGCTGTACCCGGAATTATATCAATTACAAATTCAACCTCACGATCTGGGGGTAAACCAGGTAATTCCTCAGGAAACACATCAGTAAATTCATTAACAACTGGCAATTGTTCCATATTCAATTCAGAACCCCGAGTATCAAGAATATAAGCTAAAAATGCTTCATTACCCTTCCGAATCAATTTCCGAGCTGTAAAGGCTGAAATAGTTTTGACATTATTCTTTTTATCTCCAAACTCAATTTGAAACTATTTCTCGTATCGACATTTTAAATCAACCCGTTTTTCTCTACAATTCACTATGGCATCGTGTTTAATCAACCAATCTATTCCAAGAATAACATCAAATTCTCGGAAAGGTAACAACATTAAATCGCAGAGAATTCATGACCTTGTATTTTCAAAGTGGACAATTCAGACATATTAAATTAACTAACACACTTTGTCCTAACGGATTAGTGACTTGCATATCAAGATCAATGGACTCAATAGTCATTTTCTTTTTCGACACTAATGCGGTGCAAATATATGAATGCGTAGATCCGGGATCAATTAAAGTATACACAGAATCATCAAAAAGATAGAAAATACCAGCTATCACATCTAGAGCAGAAGCTTCGTCCCTTGCCCGGATAGCATATGTACGTGCAGGTGCCCTTGTTTCGGATCGGGCTGCAGTATCCCTCATTCCCGAACGAATAGTCCCAACAGCACTACTTTGACCTGAACGTCTACTTTTCTGAGGAGTATTTGCTTGCTTCTCGCCTTGTTCTTTATTTTCTTTTAATGATTGAGGAAAGTCCCGAATAAAATGATCAGTTCCACCACATCTATAACAAGCTCCGGTTCTTCCCCAACATTCACCAACATGAAATCTACCACAATTTTTGCATCTAGATCTCAGAATATTTTGCACACTACTAGCACTAGCTGCTGGCTTCTTAGTTACTTCGACATCTCTTTGAGTTGTTTTACTTTTATTCGATTGTTCCGGAATTGTAACAGATCGACTAGAATCATCTCTGAACTTTTTAGCTGGAAAAGTCGAAGTTGGTCTAGAGAAACTTCTTTTGTATACTTCTTTACCTTTCCTTTCTCTTTGCATCTTTCTGTTATACACTTCTTCCATCTTTTGAGCTCGATCAGACAGAACCACAAATTCTCGAATCTCTGTGCCTCCAATCATCATTCTGATTTCACCATTAAGCCCTTCTTCGAATCTAATGCACATTTCTTCCTCTGTTGGTACAACATCCCGAGCATATCTACTGAGATACACAAATTCTCTTTCATATTCGGCCACTGTTTTATTCCCTTGTCAAAGATTAAGAAATTCCCTCTTCTTTTTATCTAAATATCTCCTTCCCACGTACTTCTTTTTAAACTCGTTTTGGAAGAATTCTCAGGTAAGTTTATCTGCAGGTACCACTGCCTCAATGGTTTCCCACCAATTATACGCTTCTTCTTTCAATAATGAAACCGCACACCTTAGATAGTCATCCGGAGAACACATAATCTGTTTAAAAACTCTTTCCAAACTCTTTAACCAATACTCTGCTTTAACTAGATCATCGTCCGATCTTCCTCGAAATTCTTCAGCTCCGAACTTTCTGAGTTTCTCAATCGGTGCTCTTTTGCTAGATTCATCTATTAAAGGAGGAGCAATCGGGGTTATAACTGGTGGTACAGTAGGGGGAGGAGGAGGTTGTTGTGCCTGACTTCTTCCTTGTATTGTTTCACTAAACCACTGATTCATTAACCCGTAAATCATATTTTTAAGTTCTTCCTCTCTCATCAAAGAAATCGGAACATTACCACTTGTTCCCTGCTCAGAAGTCTGTATTCTACTATTAACGTCCTCTTCATGACCAGCACCCTCGGATCTATCAGACATCTTTACAATCTATAACAAAAATTAGTAGTTAGATTGGATCATTCACATCCCACTATCACAGATTTATATGGCATGTATTTCTAAACATTTTATACATCACATTCATTCCGAGAATCGTCTAAACCAAAGCTCTAATACCAATAAATGTAACACCCCTTACCCGAGACCGTTGCCGGAGTTGAGCATGAGGCATTACTAGACTTAACTACTAATTCGGGGCATAAAAATTGAAATTGTCCATCTGCGTCATGTTGAATAAATTGACTAAAACTCGAGTTACGAAACTCGAAATTTAGATCCGTAAATTTTCCTTGAAACTAGAATCATATATCTTCTTACTATAATTTTTCCAGAATTTTTCATGTAGCCAATTAGTACAGTTTATTCATTAAATTTTCCCCTATTTCACTGACCGATGGTTCTGACCTCTCTTCACCTAAACTCAATTATCTCATTGTACAGTTTTCATATGTTGTTCCCACTTGTTTCTATTGAAAATAGACTAAATAAGGAATCTAGACATATAAATTATAACTCATAATTCATTTTTTACAATTTTTAATGATTTTGTAAAGTCAAAACAGGGGACTTCAAATACCATCTTGACCCTGTCTCACTAAAATTCAAATATCACATAATATAAAATTCCTTTTCT
This sequence comes from Gossypium sturtianum, assembly GCA_025698515.1. Lineage (NCBI taxonomy): Eukaryota > Viridiplantae > Streptophyta > Magnoliopsida > Malvales > Malvaceae > Gossypium > Gossypium sturtianum. Next base: position 4,299,379 of record CM046947.1, read on the forward strand.
TACTCTATTTCTTTCACATAAAAATAGACACAATAAGATTTAATTCTATATCTTACTCACTTTCTAATTCCATTTCTTCTATTTTTGGTGATTTTTCAAAACCACGTCACTGCTGCTAACCAAAAACTATTTCATTGCAAAATATGGTTAACTAGTTTATAACATCTTTACTCCATTTCATTTAAACTTTATACATGCCATATAAATATTTAAACATAAAACAAAAGCTACCGGAATTGATCTGGATAGTGAGCTTTGTTGTGATGATCCGATCTACCAACTTCCCTTAAATTCAATCTACATAAAAATATCAAACACACACAAGTAAGCTTATTGAAGCTTAGTAAGTTCATAGGTTTAAAAGCAATGCTTACCAAACATATTTTTTTTCCAAACAATAACAAAACATTTACTAAAGTTCCCTGCCATTCACAACCATTGTTATAATATTTCACATAGTTGAGCTCAACATTAACAACTACTCAATCTCTTTCGTTTGATTCACTTCTATTGTGTTACTTATTATCAAATTAGGAAACGTCTTACGAATTTGAGTACGTCGTTGCTCAGTGCCACGTTTCACAACTCAGTATGGTTTCCTCATTGAAATACCATACCTACATTTCACAACTCGGTATGGGAAATGCCATACCTACGTTTCTTAACTCAGTATGGTTAATACCATACCTACATTTCACAACTCAGTATGTATGATACCATACCTACATTTCACAGCTTAGTATGGATGATACCATACCTACATTTCATACTTTGCCATGGATCAACCATGGTCTTTTCCGTCAATTCATCACATGTCATGATATGAACGTACTCAATCCTGCGTTTTTCCTAATTTGAATTACCACATTTATTCTTTTATTTTATCATAGTTTTCACAACCCCACAACAAATTCATATTCAATAACACATTATATCATTCAATTATTCACAAATAAACATTTAAATTCAACCATATGAACTTACCCGGCTGATTTGTAGATGATATTGAAATTTAGGGACTATTCTGCATTTTTTTCTTTTCCTCGTTCTTCTTTGGATTCTTGATCTATAATGTAAAATATTTTCACTCATTAGCATTTATTTCATTTCTATTTCACTTCATAATTTATGCTCTTCAATTTTTGAAATTGCACTTTTACCCCAAAATTTACTATTTTTACAATTTAGTCCCTGCTCAATTCACCAATCAATTGAACTGATTTTTCTCAATTAACACTTTATTTTATCATTCTAAACTATTTCACAACCTTTGATATTCTGAATTTCAACACCAACCTCTAATTCATAACTTTTTCACAACTAAGTCCTAAATACCATTTTCTATCAAAATCACTTAATAAAACCACCTTAATATGAAATTAGAATTTAAATTTCACAATAATTTATCATAAACTTCCATTACCCAGCCAGGGTAACTTCTAATTTCACCCATCAAATCAAAAACTAATGAATTCTATAAGTGGACCTAGTTGTAAAAGTCATAAAAACACAAAAATTATCAAGAAAAAGCAAGAAATAAACTCACATGATGTGAAAATATGAAAAACCAGCTTTCTCCAGACCTCCTATGGCGTTTTGGCTGAGAAAATATGAAGATATCTCTAGATCTTTCAATTTTATCTTTATTATACATGTTAAAATTATAAAATTTCCAATTTTGCCCTTAGTTCCCTTATTTTCTGATGATTTTCTTTCCCTTGCCGTCCAACCTTTTCACTTTTAGGCTTAATTGCCCTTTAAATACTCTTTATTTTAACACTTGAGCTATCTAATCCTTCTAGCAAATTTTGCATTTGTTACAATTTAGTCCTTTTTATTTAATTTACTACCCAAATGTTTAAATTTCTCAACCAAACTTTAATACTAACTTAATAACACTCCATAAATATTTATGGCTCGGTTTTCAAATTCGAGGTCTTGATACCTCATTTTATTATTATTATTATTATTTTAACCTATTTGACCTAATAAATTCTTTTAATTCACCAAATTCACCAATTCACAAATTCTTCTAAATTCTTACTTGACTCATAAATATTAAATTACTATCTTGTTCAATCTTACTTGTCGAATTTAGTGATCTCAAATCACCATTTCCGACACCACTGAAAAATAGGCCGTTACATACTCAATTTCGAACCGTTCCCTACTTTGATTAAGAAAAGTAAGCGATAAATGGATCCAAGAGATTGAAATCGATTAATCATTAATATTGAGCTCAATCAAGTAAATTTTATCATTGATTTTGTGATTGACAGGATGGATTAGTGAAATTATATATTGTATGATTGTTATAAGATGTTCGGTAAGAATTATTTTCTATTCCTATGAGCTTGTTAAGCTTTCATAAGCTTATATTCGTGTGTTTAATGTTCTTGTAGATTAACATAGATAAGGAGGATCGGATTAGCACGAATGATCACACTATCCAGATTATTTTCGGTAGCTTTTGTTAATCATCTTTTGATTTATATAACATGTATAGGAGTTTAGTAAAAATGATATAGATTAAATAGTAATGGTATGACTTGAATGATAAAATATGTATTATAACCTAGTGTGATGAATATGTTAAAATATATGTAAATGATACATGTTTTGGTTTGGATTTGGTTGATTGGGTTGGACTATATTGGTAAATGAAAGTGTTAAGTGCAGGTTAAAGGTGTATGGGTGAGAAAAATGGTCTAAAATGGCCAATTTTCGTCCACAGGGGCATGTGTCCACACGGGCTGCCTCATGGGCGTGTATTGAAACCGTGTGTCCCTTGCACCTTAAAAATTTGAAACAGAATGCTCGAAATTTGACACACGGTCAGAGACATGGGCGTGTCTCTCAGCCATGTGGACGACACGGCCTTGAACACGGGCGTGTACCATGGCCGTGTGAAGTCTGCACCTATTTTATGAAAAATTATGAAAATTTAATCGATCACACGGCCTAAGCACACGGGCGTGTGACTTGGCCGTGTAACCTCAATTTGATGATGACGTCATAAACAGAATGCACCCTAATTTGAACACGGCCTGAAGCACGGGCGTGTTTCGAATCCACACGGGCGTGTGACCCCTTTTACATGAAAATTTTTCTAAGTTTTCCAAAAAGTTTCTGAAGTTCTAGGTTTAGCCTCGAACCACTTCCGATGCATGTTTTGGGCCTCGAAGGCTCGTAATAGGGACAATATATATGTTTTTGAAAATTTTTAAATTTGAGTGGAAATTCATGTCTCGTTTTTGAATGTTTGCTTGTGAATAAGTCCAGTAATGCCTCGTACTCTATTCCGTTGTCGGATATGGGTAAGGGGTGTTACAATGTGAGCTAGCCACATGCCTATGCGAGTACTATAGATTTAGTCACCTATAATTCGCACAACCTCATTTTGTTACATGGTCCAGCCACACGATTATGTGACTTTTGATGAAGTTTTAGTGTTTGATCCACACGACTTGAGAGAGTTACACAGCCTATGCACACGACCGTGTGACCCCTATTTTACATGAGTGTCTTTGTCTTTTGAAAATGTTGCAATTTGATCCCTGTTCATTCTCGGGTTAATTTTAGAGCTTTCGTAAGTTCGATTTAAACTTGATTTTGTTTGTGATGTATGATATATGTAATAATTGCATGTTATTTGAAATATTTGAATTTAATGTTGCATGTAATTATTTCGTCGACTGTTATAACATCCTATAGCTTGGTTTCGACGATTGGACTGGGTGAGGGGTGTTACAAAATTGAATAAAATGTAAAATATGAGAGAAATAAAAAATGAACTTATTTAATATCATGCATCTCATGACAATATTTGCAAAGTTTAGTATGGATTTGGTATATAAAATATGTGTATAAATCAAGAATTGGATCAAGTTGGAGTTAATAGGGAAAAAACTAAAATTATGGATTAGCCTAGCCCATAAAGAATCTACTCGTTTTGTGTTTCGAAAAGGTAAGTTCAATTGGAACTTACTACCTTCCCTTGTGTTATATGTATGTTTGTGTTTGTTTCATTATTATTATGCTTGAATATAATTTGATATGTTAATGAATATTGACATAGAGATATATGTTTACTATGTTATAATACATTGTACAGGGTATGATATGTAATTGAAAATGATTACATGATATGATATGTAATTGGAAATGATTATAGGGTTGAATTTGCAAATATGAATAGTTGATATCCATATGAACTTAGTAAAATGTTATGATATGATTGACATGCCAATAAGGTATTATGCGCGCTTGTACGAAATATGTGATTGTACGAAGATTATTACAGGTTATATTGAGATCCAGCATCTGTTGCGGATCATCGAGTATTTTATGTCTTTACGGAAACTTTTGTGTGGTGAAAGGATGTATTTGAAATGTTTATATATTTGATGCCTATGGGCTTTGCACTTCGGTGCGCTGGTGTAGTGTAGTTCACCTGTGTATTTGAGTCCATTTTACTAGTGTTTCATTGGGTGAAATACTGAAATTGGATCTTGGGTTAAAAAAGAAGAAGAAATGAACTAATTTGATATGGTATTGTGATTTGTGATTTATATTGAAATAACATGATTTTGTATCTTGATGTATGCAAGTGAGATGGTATAGTATGATTTGGTATGAATTGATGATATTCATGATATGTTATAATGTCTAACCTATTTGGATGTCAATGTTGTCATGTGCCTAGTTATGACATTATGTGCTAAGGTTAGTCAAATGTATGTCAAAATTATGGTAGCTAGTATGTGTAAACCTTGTGTTTTCCATTTGAAATCACTAAGCATTTATATGTTTATTTTAGTTTTTTCTCCTACTTGTAGATATTTAATTTGTGGAACTCTCAAAATCGAATCTTTGCGGACGTCACACTATAATCGAACGGTAAAAATATGTTATTTTGGTTCCAAAGAATGTGGCATGTATATAAGGTCATTATGCTATGGAATGGTCAACTTGATGTCCTTGTTATTTAACTTCGGACTTCTTGCAACAGATGGAAAAAAATCTTTCGATTGAATATGAAAATATTTTGACTCAGGAAGATTTGTGGCTTCAGAAATCTAGATTAGATTGGATTGTACATGGTGAATGGAATACCAAGTTCTTTCATTTGACTACGCTAATACGAAGAAATAGAAATAAAGTTGTTGGGTTGATTATTGAGGATCAATGGGTTATGGATCGGGATCAGATTCACGTTTATGTGGTTGACTTTTACCGACAACTTTTTATGGACAGGGAGGTGCAACCTTTGTTGGGTGATTATGGAAGATTTCGACCAAGTTTGTCATAATCGGAGAAGGAAAATCTATTGAGTATAGTTTCTTTATCGGAGGTTCGAAATGCACTATTTTCAATGAAGGCTTTGAAAGCCCCGGGGTTGGATGGTATTCGACTTTTGTTCTTTCAGAAATACTGGGACATGGTAAGCAAAACATTGTTGTCTGTTGCACAGGAAGCGTTTACTACGAGTTGTTTTGATGATTCGGTTTTGAAAGTAATGTTAGTCTTGATTCCCAAGACAACTACGACGCATAGGATTTCCTTGTTCCGACCTATTAGTTTGTTTAACTCGTCGTATAAAGTTTTGTCGAAGACGATTGTAGGCAGATTGAGACCGATTCTTCAATGGATCTGTCAGAGAGACTCTTACCTCTGTTGCATTCAGATAACTCAGGACATGGCTTGTTGCGTGCTTAACTTGGATCTTTATTTTTATGTACCAAAAACAAATATAAAAGTATGAAAAAATAAAAACGCATTAAAATAATAATAATCATTTAATAAAAATGATATATTAATTTTTTTTTTCCAATTGGACTAGAAGGTATATATATTTAACATATTTTAATTTTAATTTATAAATTGACAGATAGTACAATAAATAATAAAAAAATATAGATATAATTGAACCCACACTACAAGTTGCAGACTGGCAGTTGTGTAATGTAATAGAGGTGAAAGACAAGATGAAGCACTCCCACTTCCGCTGCTACTACTGCTGCTAATCATATCGATGGTGGATCTCTAACTCACCTTGTCAACACTTAAACTTCAAAGCCCCATAAAGAAACTCAAAGAGTTTTTTTTTATTATGGTTGCGGTGGCAATGGCAGGGCCTGTGCGTTGGGTCCCATTTCAGAGAGAGCCGCGCGAAAACAGCGCGGGAGCTGTTTCCCGATGCACTAGACATCTCATAAATCCCTGTCTCTGCCACTCTTTGCTACAATTGTTTTTATTTATTATAATACTTGGTGGGGTGGGGTGGGTTCCCAATCACATAAAATGTTACCTCCTTTTTGATCATTCACAGACAACCCCCGTCCCTTTTCCCATTTCATCTCTCTCTCACATTCTCCTTTGGAGGAAGAAAGGTTTTTAGGGAAGCGACTGAAGCTAACGTGCACTTGTGTGGAATTGGAAACGACCCAACACCCTTCCACTATACGCCCATGTGGGCAATGGGGTCCATTGGAACCATGTATTTTGACAGAGACAATGTGAGAGAGAGATAGAGAGATACTGTTTTCGGGTCCAATCAAACACACCAAATTTGAACCTCCAGCATCTCAGAAACTATGAGCCCCTCATCATCATCAACCTACTTTTATACTTTGTGTATACAGTATACATTCTATATCTCTGCATCTTACTTGTGTTTTGGATTTAGGAAAAACTTAGAATATCGTATATATATGTTAACACTGTTGTTAATAGTCCCCCCTCCCCCCTTTTTTTTGTACTTATCTATTTTTCTTGGTCTATGGTTTAGTGGAAGGAGTAGATGGTGAGAGAGTCCATCAAATTGATTACATTACACTTCCATTGTTTGATTAAGATAGCAATATGTTGCAGCTTCCTATCCCACAAAACATCAAGTCATTCTACATGGTACCTGTTTAGTTTTGGAAAGAACATCATTATAAAAAAAATCATAATTAGTTACAGCTATCTATGTGTAAAATAAAAAAACAAAAACTGATGTTGATTCTTACACATTACATGCAGGAGATGATATTGGGATTTTGACATCAGATTTGAATGAGACTACCAATTGGGATATTTAACTGAAATGATGGTAGAATCCAATACAAAATAAAAAAATGGGGTCCCCATTTTGAGTCCATGAACTTCCATTTCTCCCACCTAACTTTCATTCTTTTTCTTTTCTAGTTCTCTAACTTCAGCTTTCAATTGGAGAGCTTGTCTAATCCCTTCTTGGCTGCTATTTTTTTTTCTACATTCAGTCATTTTCTCCTTTTCTTTTTAGTCACTAAAAACCCAAGTCCTTTTGTTTTTGTCTGAACCTTTGGGCCTTGTCTAGTTTGACACTCTTCCTGGACCTCAACTTTATTTTCACAGTGAAAGGAGTGGGCTGAGTCACCACCCTTTCACCCACCTAATAAACGACTCTGGGAGACAACAAAAGGTAACGCAGACCATATTTCATGAAACTTTCTTGAAGGGGATATACATGTACTTACCAGATTGGAAAATGGGAGACAAATCATCAAGATTTTGTTCTACTGGGAGAAGGACCACAAGCAATTTGTTTCACTATTACATAATCAAAGCTTTTTCTTATGATTTCCCATGTTTTCTCCCAACTCTATTACAATATATAAAAGTTATCCCCCAATTCATTGTGAAACCGGGATTCAAAACATTGGACTCAGCTTTTAATTCATGCTATTCATTTTAATTTTGAGGGCTTTTTCGGTAATTTTTAGGATGGGCTAAGTGCATGCATTCAATTACAAAGCAATTTCGGGAGTTAATTGTTTATAAAATTATAATCTTAAATTTTATTAATCTACAATTTGTTTAATCAGTAATGGTTTTTTTTATGTTATTCAAAATACTATAAATGGGAAATTAGGGTTTATAATTTAGGTTAATATATGCTTGTACTCTTTATATATTTGAAATTTAATCTTTTTATTTTTATTTTAAAAATTTAGTCCTATTATTTTTTAAAATTCAAGTCTAATTGTTGAAATTATTCTCTTAAATTTATTGATGTGACATTTAAAAAGAAGAAAAAAACCACTCAATAATCATGTAATGAATCTCAAGTTATTAATAATTGAATTAGGACTAAATCAACTTATAGCATATTTTAACTTATAATTTACGTCTTATTCATGTTGTTTTTCTTGCTTTAGTTATCTTCTCATATTAACTTTGTGTCACATCTTGATTCATCCCATATTTTATTCATAATAATTCGATTTTACAGATCTATGGACACCACCAATGGGGAGTCGCCCTTGTCAACAACAAATGTTCTCGAAACTTTGTTCGATTCAGTTTCAACTTCCACAACATATGTCCCATGAAAGCCTCTGAATTCGAATTGTCCTTGAATATCGATACGTCCGTGTGCATGAGACAACCATTCATGTTTAAGAGCAAGAAATCTCTTCCCAGCTTCATTGATTTCACCTTCTGCATCAACCAGATGGGCATTGTCCCGGCTCATGAACAATTCCCAAAATCCCCACAGCATTACACCCTCCACAGCAGGATGTGCAAAAGCTTCTCTAAGCATAACTTCCAAATCCTCCCCTCGAATGTGTTCATTGAGGGAAGACACATCAAGCTCTGTAAACCAGATAGGAAGACCAAGAACGCCTAACTTATCCAGAGCACTACACACTATTGGTCCTACTGGATTATCTATATGTCCTTGAATCCCAATCCCTCCAACAGGTGCACCTTGCTGCTGCAAATCAAGAATTTGTTCAATATACTTTTCAGGATATGATCTGGTGTCCTTTCCATCTTCAACATGATAATCATTCACAAATAGGGTGGCAGATGGATCAAGCTGATTTGCAGTCTTAAACATGTATGTTCGGATATCTTTTCCCAACCGGTCTTGATAAAATGACCCATGCAACATCTCGTTGTTCACATCATAGTGCCTGAACTTTCCCTTGTAACGTGTGAGAAGGCCTGTTAGACGATTTTGAACAGCTTTCATCAAGTCATTTTTGTTCAATGCTTGAATCCATTGCTGGACAGTGGACTGAACTTCCCAGAAAATACAATGACCTCGGGTTTCTATTTTGTTGTTTTGACATAAAGCCAACATATCATCAGCATCTTTGTAGTTGAAATTTCCTCTTTGTGGTTCCGTCCAATACCATTTCAATTCATTTCCGAACACCGCCCAGTTGAAGTTTTTCACAAAGAAATCAACAAAATCTTCGTTCTCTATATTTGTTCTATTGATGCAAGACCCTATAGGGAAACTATTTTGTGTTTGCATGACTGTAACAGAGGTTCCAAACAAACTGCTTGATTCAGATCCTGAGAATTGAAGGATAACATCACGCTTTCGAGTCTGTACATAAGCCAAATGAAACCCCTTACAAGTTAAAAGTGAGCTAGGACTACAAATACACAAGAGGCTTGGTAAAAAAGGACCCAACGTTGGAAGTTATAATGTCAGCATACTTTTGATAAAGCAAATACTACTGAAATTGCAACTGGATATTACCTTGTCAGTTTGCCTCGCCAAATGCTTAAACCGGACCACACGATCAACAGGGAAAATCTGAAGTCCAGCAACCATTAAATCAACACCTGCAGCTGGACCCTGGACATAAACCATAACCTTGGATGGTCGCTTCTCAATTCTAAAGGAACCACCGATTTCATGCCATCTACCATCTTTAATCTCAGCTTGTCCACCATTTACCCACTGGTTGTCCACACTAAGTGCGACATTCACATTTTGAGGACCACTTGCTCCAGAACCAATTCGAACCCAAGCAGATACTTGGTATGTCAAGAAAAGTTTCAGCTTATCAGTGATCATCTGAGCTGGGCCCATCCAAGTTTGCGTGCGATTTTTCACCAGGATATAGCGGCCGCTTAAAGGTTCATGGACACCAAGGGAATCTCTAGCCATTGGAGGAAGTATCTTTGGTGAGCCTGATGCAGCACTCAAATTGCAGTTACCAAGAGGAAACCATCCATTGGTTCCATCACTTAGTTGGCTATTTGTAACTATATTAACTCCATAATCAGGATTCTACAAGAAAATAAGAACACATCAGGAAACCATCACTTGGGTTATTTTTAACTGCATCAACTTCAATATGTAGATCCTACTGTCAAAAAGCGCATGCTTATATCAATTAGGGGGTTTTATTGTGGGAAAGCATGCAGCAAATCTAAGCATCCGATATCTTCTCTAAAGTATAAGAAAAACAATAAGAACACATCAGGAAACCATCCATTGGTTCCATCACTTAGTTGGCTATTTGTAACTATATTAACTCCATAATCAGGATTCTACAAGAAAATAAGAACACATCAGGAAACCATCACTTGGGTTATTTTTAACTGCATCAACTTCAATATGTAGATCCTACTGTCAAAAAGTGCATGCTTATATCAATTAGGGGGTTTTATTGTGGGAAAGCATGCAGCAAATCTAAGCATCCGATATCTTCTCTAAAGTATAAGAAAAACAATAACAGATTCCAAAGCAAAATCATTCAGCTCACCTCAATAATCGGTGGTGGTAAAGGAGGGATTTTCTTGGCATGCTTTACGCTTAAGGCATTGACAAGAATATCCGTGCCTGGAGGTGGGCCTTCCAAATAGATGATTACTCTTGAAGGGGAACCATTTAGAAGGAACTTTCCCTGCAATTGCACCCAATCCTTATCGGTCGCCTCAACTCTATTATATTAAAAGAAAGGATCAAGACCCAAACACCAATGGAACATATGGGATCTTCATAAACCAAATAAATCTAGGGAAGAACGTGTAAATGCCCGGAGATTTTGAGTGAAAAAAACACTAGTACTATGCACAATAAAACAAATAAAAGAACTTACTTGCCAATTCCGATGTACTGTTCGCCACGATCTGGTGTGTGGACCCATAATGTAGCTTGTACAGTAGCAGTTGTGACATTGTTACCAAATATCCGTACAACAGCTGTTACATTATATGCTAGCTTTCGCTGCACTCTTCCAGTTATCTCCTGCTGGATTCCATTCCAGTTCTGAGTGCGCTCTGATGCAGATGCAAAAACTTTCCCAGTTTCTGGTACAATCTTCCCATCTGCCATAGAATCATGCAAAACAACCTGGCAGCCTCTTCCAGACCAGTTACTGAGACCATCTTCAAATTGAGGGTTTATGATGACCTCGTCTCCAACAGCACTGCATCCTATGCTTGTACTCTTCTGAAACAAAGAGGATGGCAAAGGGATCAAAAAATCACTGTAAGACTACGTAACAGGCTTGCTTCTTTTTGCTTTTCCCCTTGGCCAGAAGGGAGTGGAGTTAACAATTGAAAAATTAAATAACTCATACTTTTTTCCTTTTGTTTTTTTTTTTTTTTCGGGGGCGGTGATTGAGGCTTCCTTATATTAAACTCTTAGTTACCAAATTTAACAGTTTAGCAATTTACTGACAGATCACGCAGGCAGTCGGCTACTCATAGACCATTTCAGCATTATGAAAATGAACATTTTACAATACTCAGTTATGGAAAAGAAAAAGGATAAACTTCTCTAAGGCAATGTTACCTCTGACTTGCTTGAACTAGGACACCTAATAACCACTGAATCAATAAGCAGCTCAACACCCGGAGGAGGCCCTTCCAAATAAAATATAACCTGATTAGGCACTGTCGGTAATGAGAATGTACCTTCCACCATTTCCCATTTTCCCTTTGACACAGATGTTCTGCAATGACAAACGCCATTAGCAAAAACTTCCTTCTTAAGTTTATATACAAAGAAATGTAATGCAATAAAAATAAACACCATTACTTTCCAATGAACATATAGCTCGCTCCTGAACCATGGTTTAATAGCTTCAAGGTTGCCATGACATCTGTAGACCCTGAAAGGGGCCCCGATACTCCAACACAAGCAGAAACTGAGTACGTAGAACCTGGTGTAATTTTGCTTGTGATATCTTGCTCCAGACCCTGCCAGTGTTCTGTGCGATTTTTGATAACTGCATAATTACCACCTGACTTTGGTGACAATCCAACCTGGTTACCAGAATTGGCTGATACTATAAAGCCATTGCAGCAATTGGGATGCCAAGAGTACAGTCCCTTGTAGAAGTCATGGTTTACTATGATATTATCAGTTGGATTCCCACTTGTACAGATCCCCATCAAAAACCACCAATTACACGTCCCACTATCACACATACAAAAACAGTTCCCCATCAAAAACCACCAATTACACGTCCCACTATCACACATACAAAAACAGTTCCCATGAACCACCATGCAACATGAAAGTGGAGGGCAGCGAAAACGTGGGGTAAGCAGTTCCAACAAAAGAAGCAGCCACGAAATTTCCTACCGGTTTAAGCTTAAAAACAGCAATCGTCAAGAAAGATGAAAATTACACAAGCATGACAACGAAATTTAAGTTTACTAATAAAGAGAAATAGCCAAAATTAAGGAGAATAGAACGAAACTAGCTACCCGTCAAGCAAAAAGGAAAACACCCAATGAGGATAAATGTAAACGAAATCGCAATAAAGAAAAAACTTTATGAGGTTTAAGTAAGGAAATAAAGCAGAAGAAATAACTACAGTACCTGAGGAGGATGCTTTATGCTTTCAACTCGTGAAGCAGCAAATGGAGAGCCTCATCATTTATAAGGCGCATGCCAACCTTCATTCGGAGTGCTTTGAAAGTTGAGTCTAAGAAAAGCGCGGGACCTAATTAACCCAACCAACCTTTCAAATCTCTTTAAGCTCAAAAAACCCAAAAAAGAAAAAAAAAAAAGCTTTTACAGTCTGACCCACTTCGGTTTAATCAAAACAAGACGACCTCTTACCTTCCAATCACAATAAAAACCTTTTTGTCCTGTTTTCTTATCTTATTTTCTTTGTTTAAGAAATGATTGGGATTGAGTAGGCCATTGCTTTTTCTTGCAGATTAGGATAACCCTCCCAATATGCATTTCAATGCTTGAATTGGAATAGAAGGTTTTAAGAGTGGGGAATCTGTTCATTGATTTTAATGTTTTATTCTTAGAGCTTGTTCTATGAATCGTTGATTTCAAGGCAGTCTTTGATGCTTACAAAGTTAGGTAGGATAGGGTTTTAACTTGCTTTTATAGCTTTAAGAATCTTAAATTTCCTTCATTGTTCATAGGATTTTAGTTTTCGAAATTATTACATAACTGAATGAACTTTGGAATGGCGTGTTCCTGGGAACAAAGTATCATCCTATGATATACCTGTTTGACCATTATTGCCGTTTAAACCAAGTTAGGATCATAACTGAAACAACGTACCCGCCATGCTAAATGATGGCAGCCTCTGTGAACAACTCTGAGGTTTCAAACCAGACAGCAGGATTTAGCTTTTAACTTAAAAAGTTTCCAAACAATTCCAACACATACAGAGGTATTACAGAGTCAAGATTCCCATGTCACTTTTGAACAATGATCCGATCCTTTAAGACCATGAATTGGCTAATGAATGTTTGGTTGCTGGGATTCTGACTCCTGAGTCCTGACCGATAAGGGGGACGGACAGGTTGAAACTATAGGTTAATGTTAATTGCCAAAGGCGACTCTCCCTTCTCAACAACAAATGTTCTGTTGATTTTCATGGTAGGGGAATTGATTTCTATGTTGTATGTTCCATAAAAGCCTCGGAATCTAAATTCACCTTGCACATCAATATAACCACGAGCACGAGACAACCATTCTTTCTTAAGAGCAAGATACCTCTTACCAGCAGCATTGATCTTACCTTCTGCATTCACCAGATGTGCGTTTTCCCTGGACATGTACAGCTCCCAAAATCCCCATAGAATTATGCCTTCCACTGCAGGATGAGCAAATGCTTCACGCAGCATTACTTCCAAGTCATCAGCTCTAATGAACTCATTGGCAGATGACACATCGAGTTCCGTAAACCAGATTGGAAGACCAAGAGTACCCAACTTATCCAAGGCAGAACTAACAATCGGTCCCACTGGACTGTCAATGTGTCCTTGAAGTCCAATGCCCCCTACGGGAGCACCTTGCCGTTGCAAATCAAGAATTTGGCGTATGTATTCCTCTGGTGACGATCTAACATCAGATCCATCCTCGATGTGATAATCATTAACAAAAAGAGTGGCGGAGGGGTCCAGTTGGTGAGATGTTCTGAACATCGTTGCTTGGATATCTTTACCTAACCGATCTTTATAGAAAGATCCATGCAACATTTCATTATCTACATCATAGTGCCTGAATTTTCCTTTGTAACGAGTAACAAGGTCTGTTAGACGGTTTTGAACGGCTGTAGTTAAATCACTCTTATTAAGCCCTTGGACCCATGGTTGTATAGCATATTCCACCTCCCAGAAGATGCAGTGACCTCGAACTTCCAAGTTGTTGTTCTTACAGAAGTCCAAGAGCTCTTCAGCATCCTTATAGTTGAAGTTACCTTGTTGTGGTTCCGTCCAGGACCACTTTAATTCATTTCCAAACACAACCCAGTTAAAATTTTTTACCAAGAACCGAACCAAGTCTTCATTATCGATGCTGCTTCTTGTTATGCATGAGCCAAAAGGGAAAGAGTTTTGTATTTGCTCAACTTTCACAAAGGCACCACTGACATTGTTGGCCTTTGAGCTTGAGAACTTTAGTATGAGGTCACGCTTACGTATCTGCAATGCAAAAAAAAAAAAAAAGAAGAGATTTTGATATTAGAACCTTGAACAGTTGGTAACGAAAAGCAAAACGCTATTTGCAGAATTAGTTTTTCATTGTAGCTTGTCATTAGATACGGCATGCAAAATAATTAACAATGTAACATTTGCATGTAATCAGTCTGAAAATAAATTACATTACAACACATCTTTGATCCCACTATCAATTTCTAAACCATTGATGAAGAAGAGTATACAGTAAAAAAGAACTGAAGCATAAGCATAAAGAAAACTACTTTTACATAGTGTCCGCCATACTGGCCAGATTCATTAAGGATGGTGAGCTAAGAAAATTTTATTGACATGTCACAACCAGTTGAGACTCCAAAAATTTGTTGTCTCAAAAAAGAAAAAAAAAAATCAAATTTATTCAGCTTAGCAGAAGACAATTGAAACTTATGGAATATTCTATAACTCTAGAGTTTAGAAACTTTTACCAACTTTTGATAATAATCATAAAGGTGAGCTTGGAATTACCTTATCAGTTTGTTTTTTCAGAAGTTTAAACCTCGCCCTTTGATCAACAGGGAAAATGTAGAGTCCAGCAACCATTAAGTCAACACCAGCAGCAGGACCTTGTATGTAAACCATAACATTAGATGGTTGTTTGTCAATTCTAAACGAGCCCCCAACCTCATGCCAACTTTCATTGTTAAACTCAACCTGGCCTCCATTGACCCAATTCCCATCGATACTAAGTGCAACATTGACTATCTGAGGACTAGTAGATCCAGGACCAATTTTAACCCAAGCAGACACTTGATATGTCAAGTACAGTTTCAGTTTGCCACTGATCATCTGTGCAGGACCCATCCAAGTGTCAGCACGATTCGTTACAAGTATGTATCGTCCACTTAGACGCTCCTGCATTCCGAGGGAGTTCCTTGCCATTGGAGGGAGTTCAATTGGTGAACCAAACTCCATGTTTAAAGAGCAATTTCCAAGAGGAAACCATCCATTAATGCCATCATCAAGATTGCTGTTCTCAATTATATTCACTCCAAAAGCTTCATTCTACGAAAAACCAGACAGAAGAACCTTACTAGAATTAAAACCCAGATTTCACGCTTGAAAACGGTGTAAATCAAATTACAAATATCACCATATTTTCTATAAATCTCGTGTGTCAGCAAGTCTCATTTATTTATACATGTAAGATTATCAAAAGATTTTAGAGGCCCCAGTCCCTTGTTTACCAACCTTCATGAATGGTCGAAGTGGAGGAGGAGCCTTCTCAGCATGCTTGACCACCAATCTATTAATAAGAATATCAGTTCCAGGAGGAGGACCTTCTAGAAATATAATTACTTTTAAAGGGGAACCATTAAGGAGGAATTTCCCCTGCAACTGCACCCAGCCTTTGTCAGTTGCCTGTGAACTTTGGAACAAAGTCATTTTGCATTAGAAATTTGAGGAACAGCAAAGATAACTCTCACCATACAAGTAAAGCCTGTAATACCACATAATAAAATTCCATATACCTCAAAGGATGAAGTTAAATAGAAAAACATATGATGTTACGTGCCCGACCTTTCCTTAACTAGTCATCTCATAAAGATTCAAACTCTGCACATTTTACTTAATGATGTAGTAAAATATTTTAAATGAACTTAGGCTGTTGATATTTTTCATTTTGGAAGTAAATTACCCAGACTTGCTGAGCATGTTAACCTTTCACTACCCTGAAGGTATGCAATATAAAAGCCTACTAAGTAATGAAAGGTAACAATAGCTACAAGGTTTTCTCCAAAATCAATCAAGGGTCTAATTTTCAAGCATAGTCAAATGATAGCAGGCATAAATGGTTATAATAGCCGATTAAATAACGCTGAACATTTTGTCCACAGAAGATGCATGAGACACTGCAAGTACATACTAAAGTGCACTATAGACAAGAGGGGAAAAAAAATACTTACATAGCTATTTTAATGTACTGCTCATTAATATCCTGGCTTTGAACCCATAATGTGGCCTGTATATTAGCATCAGCAACATTGCCACCATATATCCGAACTATCGCGGTAACTTCATAAGCAAGCTTTGGCTGCACTCGACCTGTGATCTCCTGCTCAATTCCATTCCAGCTCCGCGTACGATTTGTAGCAGAAGCAAAGAACTTTCCATATAGTGGAAGGATTTTTCCATCTTCCATTGATTCGTGAAGAAGAATATTGCAGCCCTTGCCAGACCAATTACTAAGCTCATCCTCAAACGTAGGATTTAGTATGATGTTATTGCTTCCATTGGCAAGATGTCCTTTTCTTGTACTCTTTGTGCATACAGAGGAAACTATCTATCAGAAGAAATCAATATCCCACAAACATATGCAAGAAGTATGCCATAAATCCCTCACTTCTTCAGTTTAAATAGCATTATATACAGTAACTGAAGAATTTAATGTATGGACTATGGAGTAATCGACATGGTTTCGTACTTCAACGAAGGAAATGCTTAAGGATTTTATGATTTTTTGGGGTTGCTCAAAACAGACCTAACGATTTTCTTACGTAGCCATTAGTAAAGTTTCAAATATATATTTAAAAACTCGCGGCTATTCGTAAGAATTACTTGCACAATGATCCCTACGTTATCAGTCGAGTAATGAGCATTAAGATAAAAGAAAATGTGGGAAATACCTGGTCGAAGACGTGAAATGATGGGTTTGTCTCCAATGCCGGTAAATTTGGCAGAAAAACAGATTCTACAGGGAAAACCCAATATAAAACAAAAAGGAAAAGCTGGGAAACAAGGGAGAAAAAGAAGATCTCCATGAAAGGTTGTGAAATGGAGTTGATTGTGGAAAGGTTCCATTTGGCATGAAAGAAAAAGAGAGAGGAGAAACATCTAGAGTTGAATTAGTTATTAAAGAATGTTGAAGCTGAGTCAGGAACGAAGCAATGAGTTATGGAAGATAAAGTTTAATAAACATTGATGGAGTTTTTAAAATCAAAGAAAGAAATGATCCAAAACATGAAGTTGAATGCAAAGCATTTGATTTCAGCTTTACAACTCTGTTTCCACTGTTACAAGAGCGCGCAGCTCGTAGTGACCGGCAAGTGACGACTTGTCGTTTTCCTTGGACGTTAGAAAAGAGAATATAAGCCAATAAGGCCTATCCATCAATTGATGAGCCCATAAGGCTTTGCAATTACAATGGATCGATGAATTTGAATAAAACAAGCTATTTATAATTTGAATTTGGATTAATCCCATCAAACGTCCCCAAACTATTACATAAATTTTAAATAGATCCTAAACTTCAAAACATTGTAATGAAGCCCTTAGAGTATCAATTAATTCCTTCTGTAAGTCTACCTGTCAATGTAGGCATGAATGTAATTCGGATCTGGCACGGAGCATATTTAAAATGCGTGTATACCTATCACATAAATATGTTGAATTTAACGTGTTAAAAAATATAATGTCAATAAAAATTAATAGTTTTTTTCTTCAGAATTTTATATCTAAGTTATCCATGCAGTAGATAAATATATGTTTGCAAATTGATTCACATGTATTTAAATATATCCACATTACATTTGAGCTAACACTTAACGAGTACGTTAAAATACTTAATTAATATGTCACTAAATTTTAGATACATAATTTTGAAGTTTAGAATTAATTTAAAATATGAGTGATAGCTATAATATATATAAGAATGACTTTTGAAAAAAAAAACTTTTAAACTAACCAAATTAATTTTTTATTATTTACTATATTACTAAATTATTTTTAAATAAAATCATAATAATTCATTTTTTTTTATTTTATCATAATATTAAACAAAATAATAATAAATTTTTTTTTGAAATAAAATCTGTGACTTTATATTAAAAACGAACCCTGACCATTTCGTTTGTACAAAAAGATAATTAATAATATTTAATTAATCCAAATATTATAGTTCTTAAAGGACTCTTTTTCACATTTAATTAATAATATTTAATTAGTAATTTGTTTTTTATTAGTGATAAATTATGTATGTATTATTTTAAATCAATTACAATTATATATATCAAATAAAGCTAAATTTAGCACAGACCAGCACCATCCTAACACTTCCCGATAGTACCAAAAATATAAGGGGAAAATAGTAAGAGTATTTCAAAAGTACCTAAAAGATTAGGGGAAAAAGCGAAGTATTATTGGTAATATTAATAAGTTAGAAGTATTTTAAAAGTATTTAAAATATTAAGAAAAAAAGTATTAATGTTATGATTCTTCAAAAATGAAATATTGAATTATAATCAAATGAAAATGATATTAAGGAGATATAGAATTTTCAGAGAGAAAATATTGAGTCATCATCGAATGAAAATGACATCGAAGAGAGATGAAAAATCTAGTTAAACGACGATGAAGTAAATTTATAATATTCATATTTTTAAATTAAATTGTACTCAATTTTTTTTAATATTTTAATCTTTATGCTATGAAAAATTTTAAGATCTTAAATAAATTGATAAATAAAAATTTACATTAATCGAAGATGTCGATAAAGATGACAATAAGAGAAAAATTCGAGATCAAAGACGACGATAAAGATAATAGGTTGACAATATTTACACGATTTTATAATATTATTAATACTTTAGGAAATTGGGCTGTTTTTATTTCTAAATTTACCTTTTGAATTATATAAACAACTAGATGGAATAGAATAGTATAAAGTCGAGAAGGAAAAGAAAGAATCTCATATTTTGGTAATTCTTTGAAGAGTGGCTAAGCCATGTCATTGATGATGATGATGATGATGATATCTTGGAATTTGGAATTAGAACTTACAAGGCATGGAATTGGCCCAAACAAACTTCACATGTTAGGTAAAACATTAATCCATGTACTCCTTTCCCAATTTTTTAGTACTTAAATCATTTCTATAATATATAGCTTTTTCCATTATTTTTTTCTGAGAAATTAGTTCTTTTTCCAATTAGTACAGCTACCTACCTTTTTACGGGTAATTTATCAGAAAATACAAATTTTCAAAAAAGTTTACAAAAAAGGACTGAAAAAGTAATATTTACCAGAAATGGTCATTTCTCTCGAAAACGCATCCACGTCAGCGCGTTTTCAGGGGATGCAGCAGGAAAAC
This sequence comes from Gossypium sturtianum, assembly GCA_025698515.1. Lineage (NCBI taxonomy): Eukaryota > Viridiplantae > Streptophyta > Magnoliopsida > Malvales > Malvaceae > Gossypium > Gossypium sturtianum. Next base: position 4,319,198 of record CM046947.1, read on the forward strand.
GCGTCCACGAGGGAGCGTTTTTTACCACATCAGCAAAAAACGCTTCCTTGAGGGCGCGCTTTGCTGATGTGGCAAAAACGCCTTTTTTCTAAAAAAAATTATTCTCGAATTAAATTTTCAAAAAAGGTCATTTTTTAGATATTATAAAAATAGACCAATTTTTTTAAAAATTTACCAAAATAAACCTTTATAAAGGCTCAAAGTAACAACACCATTTTTTTTTAAGATGTCATCAATTAATTTAGAAATATAACTTACAAATGAAATCTTTATATAGACCCAAAGTCTCATTTCCCTTGTTTTCTTGAGCAATGTGGGATATGAGATATGTGTATATATAGACTCATGAACAGTTTTGCAGCTTGTTCCTAAACAATGTGGGATTCCTTCCTCTTTTAACTAACAACATGAGATGAAATGCTACACTATATTTGATTTTTTTTACTTAGAGTTTAAATTTTTTTACAAAAAGTTAACATTTGTTACATTATAAATAAAACTTTTAAACTCTATAAGTAAAAAATATATAAAATATAAAATGAGTATGGTAAAATATTAAAAAAATAAATATTTAAAAAATTACTAATAGTTGAGTGATCATTTTGTAAGTTTTTATAATTCGATAGCTAAAAAATATAGTTAAATCTAGATATAAAATATGAAAAATAATTATTATATTTTATGTATATTATATATTTCTATAAAAAAAACTTATTTAACATAATTATATACTATGTTTAAATAGATTATCTATCTAGTCAAAATATATCTGAAATAAATTTATCGGCATTCATTAGGTGATGAAAATTAAATTAAATTAGAATTAAAAAAATTAACTAGTATAGTAAAATATTAAAAATAAATAAATATTTAAAAAGATATATCAATTTTTTAAAATTACAAAAAAATACTATTTGAGTACCAAATACTCACCATTTATTTATTAATCAAACATTCATAATATAAAATAAAATAAATAATAAAAAAATTAAAAGTATAACTTCTAAATTTAAATAATGGAAAATTATTTTAAAAATTAGAATTGCATTGATATTAACTTCAAACATTTAAAATTGAATAGAAGATTATTGCATGTACAAGTTTCATATGTGCAATTTGTTCTCTTTTTTTTTTAATAGTTCTTTTGTATATGTTAACAATTCTAAAATGCAACAAGATTAAAGATCTCAAAAGATAATTTTATAATATAAGAAAATGTTAACAAAATATAAAAAAAAAAGAAGAAATTATTTTGTAAAAAAAATATCAAATATAGTGTAACATTTAATCTCATGTTGTTAGTTAAAAGAGGAAAGGAATAACAAGCTGCAAAACTATTCATGAGTCTATATATATATATATACACATATCTCATATCCCACATTGCTCAAGAAAACCAATAAAATGAGACTTTGGGTCTATATAAAGAATTCATTTGTAAGTTATATTTCCATATTAATTGATGACACCTTAAAAAAATGGTGTTGTCACTTTGAGCCTTTATAAATGTTTATTCTTGTAAATTTTTAAAAAATTTGGTCTATTTTTATAATATCTAAAAAATGACTTTTTTTGAAATTTTAATTCGAGAATAGTTTTTTTTTTTTGAAAAAAACACGGGCTAAAATGCGTCCTGGGGAGGCGTTTTTGCCACATCGAGAAAGCGCGCTTAAGGAAGCATTTTTGTCGATGTGGCGTAAAACGCCTCGTGGACGAGGCGCGTTTTCTCTTTGCATCCCCAAAACGCTACCGACGTGGACGCGCGTTTGGAAAATGACCCTTTTCGATAAATAATTATTTTTCAGTCTTTTTTCGTAATTTTTTTTTAAAAATTAGTATTTTCTGATAAATTAACCCCTTTTACATGGTTTGAAAAAAGAAAAAAAAAGGGGTATGATAAAGTCCCGTAAACAAAACAAAACAAAGCATCTCATATTCGTATATGTATATTTTATGCCATTGAAAAAGACATTTAATTATTATTCTTATATATATACATGAAAAACTAAAAACTGCAATTTAATTTTTTAAGTGTTATTCGGATATTTAATATTTTAGGATCCATTTGTTTATATGTAAAAAGTTTTATAGAAAATATTTTTTTTTATATTTTTTTTGTGTTTGTTTTATAGAAAATAACTTACTCAACGAAAAATAAGTCATAAAACTTTTATATAGGTAATTTAGTTTTATATAAAAATTAACATAAATCAAGTTTAATATTAATATATTAATAATAAATATTATTATTATTTTTTAAAAATATTTAAAATATTAATATAAAATATTATATTTTTCAATATTATTAAACATACATATTTAATTATTTATATTTAGTTATATAATAACTTATTAATATAATTTATTATTTTAATAAATTATTTAATATTTTAATTTTATTTTAATAATAAATATTTATTACAATTATAAATATATTCATAATAAATGTTTTATAGTATAAAGATAAAATGTGTTGTAAGTCTAGGTACTCTTCACAAATTTGTAATTTAGTCTCGATACTTTTATTTTCAAGAATTTAGTCCTACTTTCCAGGTTTGAAAATCAAATCAAATTGTTGACATTGTTAATTTTTTTTTTCAATTTTGTTGATGTCACATTTTAAAAATAAAAATATTCAGTTAGTAGTCATGTAACTAAAAAATGACATTGTAATGAACCTGGATTTAACAAAATATTTTTAATATATGCAAAAACAATGTAAAATATAAATTTATAAATATAAAATAAATTCAAGTAAACAATGAAAAGATAAAGAAAATATTAAATATATGTATGTTTGTTTAATTGAAAACAGTTTTTATAAAATATTTTTAAAAAATCTGTCAAATAATAAAAAATATTTTACACAGATTTATTCAAACACAAAAAAATATTAACTTTTCTAAAAAATAAATTATTTTTCAGAAATCATTTTTCAGAAACTATAAAAAAAAGTTACTCATTATAAATTTATTTTCATTTAAATATATTTTAACTAATATTCTCATAAGTATTGTTAAAATTTTATTTATGAATAATTAATGTAAGATTGGAAAGTCAGCTATCGTTAGGTTCCGAAGGTTGAGAATTTAGAAGATCGAGAACATGAGAATTAAATTAAGGACTGCACTTGTTGCACGAGTTCTCCAATGTTTGAACAAGTCTGCTATGAAAATAACAGAAAAAAAAAAAAGGAGATAACAGTCAATAAAAAAAAGTCAAAAAAAAAAAAGACAGTCCGTAACTACTAAAACCGCTCTCATCTCCGTTTGGGCTGGCAGAGTAATTTGATTCCCTCCTTTTCTTTCGCACCAACAAAATCTAACACAATCTCTGGATTCTCGACTAAAATTATTTTGTTTATTCTGTTTTCTGTTTTTCGCTGCTACCTTTTTATTTTTTGCTTCAATGGCGGAAATTGAGGGAAATTCTAAAGAAGTGGGAGAGAAGGAAGTTGATGCTAAAGAGGTCAACGATGAAAACGAGAACAATAATAATAATACTAAGGGGATTAAAAAGCTGCGCCATAAGAGCATGAAGAAGGAGAGAAGATCATTGAGTTTTGCGAGATTTGGATGCTTGAGAGTAGAATCTGATGAGAATGGAGGCGTTGATATGGAAGTCCGGTTCCCGGAGAAGCTCAATGATCCTTCTCATCTCGTAATCATGGTTAATGGCCTCATTGGCAGGTTAAATCAGTTCCCGGTTAATTTTGTTTTTAACTTTTTATTATTATTTGTTTGAAGCTGCTTGATTGATTTTTGGATTGATATCTGTGCAGTGCACAAGATTGGAGATTTGCAGCAAAGCACTTTTTGAAGAAGTATCCGGGAGATGTTATTGTTCATTGTAAGTTATCTGATACTTTACTTTTTGTTTCTTTATTTTAATCCGTAGTGATTAACGTCGACTTAACTTTTTTGGTTATCATTTTACTCTTCTTTTTTTTTTTTAATTCTGCTCTATTATATGATTTTTCTTTTTTTCTTTTTTTTTTGGTGAATAAAAACACCCCTTTCCTTATCTGCTTCAATAAATTCTAAGGCTTCTCTAGGAGGGATTATATTATTATTCTTTAATAAGTCTTTGTGGTACAAAGTAATTTATTATTAATTAGCAACTTATTCACGAATTTTATTATTATCATTATTCAAATTGTTGGTTGATTAAATTATGTTATTTTCATATTTAAGATTTTGCTGGATGGTGGATAACTATCCTAATTAGGGGCCATCTCTATAAAATCATTCACTGGGTGAATGCATGTGAATTGTAATAATTGATTATTTGGGTTTTGAAATGATTACGGATGGTTACTGACTTCATGCGCGTTGCAGGCAGTAAGCGCAATTCTTCAATATTTACCTTTGATGGTGTGGACGTAATGGGCGACAGATTAGCAGAGGAGGTATGTTATGAAACTTTTATTTATTTTTCTGAGTATCATGAAACTTTTATGTTAGAAAACGTCGAGTGTTTTATCCATAATTGCAACTGGCATTATTTTTCACATGTTGCAAGACTCTTGCCTACAGCCGAGAAATAGGTGTTAATTCTTTGGTGTAATATTGTCCGTTATTTTTTTCTTCTAATCATTATTATGAAATCAGATTTGAGGTTGCCATTGTCAATAGGAGAATACTGTTGTGTCTTTCAGGTTAAATATGTCATAAGCCGTCACCCAAGTGTTCAGAAGATTTCTTTTGTTGGTCATTCATTGGGTGGCCTTATAGCAAGATATGCCATTGCACGACTTTTTGAACAAGATCTTACTCAAGAAAATTCTCAAACAAACGGAGATAGTAGAGCTGATCAATTGGAAGATTCATGGCTTGAAGGGAACGTCAAATGTAAAATGGCTGGACTAGAGCCCGTGAATTTCATAACACTTGCAAGTCCACACCTTGGTTCTCGGTGGCATAAGCAGGTAGTTCATTCACCAGCTTCTTTTGCATGATATTTGCTGATGACATGCATATTTTTCAATTTTATTGATAAGACATTGATAAATTTATGTTTGTTTGCGTGTGCTTTTTACCTTAAGAGGTCGGTAATTTTCTCTTTGGTGGTTCTTCATTATCAAGGTTCCACTGTTTCATGGCTCCCATGTGCTGGAAAAAGCTGCTACTCGCACATCATGGTTTCTTGGTAGGACTGGAAAACATTTGTTTTTGACAGATGGAAAAGACGGAAAACCTCCTCTTCTTCTACAGATGGCCAGTGATTGTGAAGATCTTAAATTTATGTGAGTTTTCATAAGCTTCCTATATTTAGTTTACAGTGTGTGACTGGGAGCTGAAGCTGAATTACAGACTTATAGCTGTATATTATCTTTAAACTGCAGATCCGCTTTGCTGTCCTTCAAGCGTCGTGTTGTTTATGCAAATGCAAGTTTTGATCGTATCCTTTTATTCTGCGTACACACACACACATACATATATCAGTTGATATTGTGGTTATGCTCTATCTGTTAATTAATTTTTAAAGGAAGCTTTAAATAGTGGATCTAAATGTTTTTGGCGTTAGGAAAAGACTTAATCCTTATCCCCACTATTCTGACTGTTTAAGAACTTAACACTTTCCTTAGATATTGTTGGGTGGAGCACCTCTTCCTTAAGGCGTCGAGATGAGCTTCCAAAGGTAACCATGAAGCAGTTTTTCTTTCTTGGAATTATCACTTGTCATAACTCGTAATGTTATTGTGAATCTCTTTCCATCCTCAGTACCAGATTAAACATCTTCCAAGAGGTGACAAATACCCACACGTTGTAAATGTGGAGACAGGAAAGACTCCTACTCTTGATGTAGTCCCTTATGAAGCCCAGATCAATGGAACTGAGAAGATAGACATGGAAGGTTTGCTTCTTAATTTTTATCTTTTAAATTACTAATCTAATAACATTCTATTAAAATCTTTTAGATATCTTCTTAATCCTCCTTTACTGAGCTATTTTGGGATGTTGGCATCATTTTTCTTCACTGGAACAGATTTGTAATATATATATATATTTTCTAATTATTAAGACTTGAGAGTTCAAGTAGATGGGAAGAGATTGAAAGATAGCATAAAGAAACAGCATTCCTTTCCACTAAGCAATGTATATGGCATAGAGAAGTAATTAATGTGGTAGGATGGCATTTACTTTTTCAGTCACTGGACAATTGGATTTGAATAATTTTTCTTGTAATAGTATTTCTTTTTCAGCCTGTTTACTTGTTCGGGATTTGGATTGGAAAACAAGATGACGATATCGTCGTAGAATATTCAATAGTTTATTGTCTCTAGAATAAAACAGCCCGAAGGCTTCTTTCTTATGGTCTAATGTTTGAGGACGTTCCAGTAGCGTAGATTAAGATGATTAAATGGTGAAAGTGATTCTTTTGAGGGTAATTGATGCTTTCCTCCTCTTTAAAGGATCACATATGGTTGCTAAATTGTCGTTCTTTGGTTGTTTGTTAGTTCATTGGGCATAGAAACATTTTTGTAAATGAAAGCAGGGGATGAAATAGTCAAAGCAGTTGTGGGTTACCTTTTCAAATGCTTGCTAGGCTAGCTATGTTGCTCACAAATTTCATTTTTCTTGTCTGTTGTCGACACTTGTACCAATGCATGGAAAATCTTAGGAAAAATTCAATATACCTGTGTCCGACACATATATGTATTCAAGAATTACATTCGAGTCCAAGTACTGTTGCTTGCAAATAGTTACGTTTAATTTTCTTAGCTTGGTATTTCTTTTTTATGCTGGAAAGCTGCAAAATCACACATCCATTGCATATATAAAGCTGCGTAATTGACTCAATTTTCACTCATTTTTTAACTATCAATTGCAGAGGAAATGATCAGAGCTTTAACAAAAATGAGCTGGGAACGTGTTGATGTTTACTTCAAAGGAAGCAGACAAAGACTTCTTGCACATCTTGCCATTCAGGCTAGTTTACTCTTTACAAACGCATTATTTTTTTTGGATGTACTTAATGCTTGCAATCCTTTTCACCCTCCATTCTATTTTATCATCATATTCTTCAGGTCAAAAACTATTGGGTTAATTCTGATGGAGCTGATGTAGTCCAACACATGATCGACAATTTTGTGTTGTAAAAGGTGCCAACTTGTTTATTACCACACGTAAATCACCCGATGGCTTTTGGATGCAATGGCATTCGGGGTTCTGAAGGGATATTGGCTGGAGGGTGGAACTTGGAAGGTTAATTTACTTTTACAGGTTTAAAAGGGGGGGACTGGGCATTAACATTAACATAGAACAGAAGATGAAATCCCAAAACTTGTGTTGTAAAGACGGATTACCTGCTATGAACCTGTGCCTAATTCTGGAAATATTACTCAGTTCAGCTGTTACAAAATCTGCTTCGTTTCAGTCACAAAGAAGACGCGGTTGCAAAGATCTATGTTATCCGAATTCTTTACTTCTATCGAAGTACTCGTCAACAACTGGTCTTGTCATTTGATTTCGAGAGCCGATAAGAACATATTTTCTGGCAAAAAATGTAGCTCATAGATTAATTCATCAAGAGCTTAAGTTAAAGGTGTGAAATTAAAAGATGGGAAAAAAACATCACACAAGCTACAAAATGAAGGGATAAATAACAATGTAGTTTTAAATTTTTTTTAAAAAAAATTTATAATGCACAAAATATGATTATAAATATTTAAAAAAAAAATACAAATTTAATTTTTATTTAGCATATGAATACATATAAACACTCATTCCAAAGGCAAGTAATAGATGTTTGAATATGTGTGCGAATGTGATTTTCTAAATACATGAATGGTCTTTCAGTATACGCTGTATATATGGACAAAAGAGCGAGAAGGTTGAGAGCAAGGAGGTCCACGTAAGTTGGCGTTGGATTGTTGTTAGGTGATCTTAGATCAATGTGTGGCGTCTTGCCGGTCCCAGCCCAGCTCACACTCTGTTCCTTGTATTGGCATTTTACGTTGCAGCCATTCTTCTACTGCAGATATATAATGGCTTTAAATCGTAATGCTGGTGTAACACTGATTATCAATAATGGAGAAGGTATCAGAACCCAGAAGTAAAAAGAACCAAAGAAATTTAAAACGCAATTAGAATCTTCTCGATTCTCGTGAGTACAATCCCCGGAAATTTAAGTGTTTGCTTAAAGTAATATTATTAAATTTATAAAAGAGATTGGTCTGTGGTGGTAATTCAGGATCGATAAGCAGATCCTTAACCGGAGGCAATTATGATTTCTGGATACGGAAATTAAACAAAACTTGTAGGCAGGAGCAGCGGAGAAATCTACAAGCAGAAGCAGTTAGGATTTGCAAAGCAGATTAAGGAGTGGTTGTGTGTGATTGGATCATTCCCAAGAGCGTGCGTGAGGTTTGTTTGCAGTTGCAGGTAAAATATATTTTCAAGCCAAACTCCATAATCTATTCCCTTACAAATACCAAACCCAAAAATAGTATCCTCCTTGGGAAAATAATAGTAACACAAATACCAGGGAATTGAGAGTATGGATTTGGATTTGGCGTGTTGGAGTGGAACTAGTCAAAACTCACCAGCTAATACCTCAAAACCAAGACCCTCCCTTTGAAAGATACAAAAACGTGGGTGGAAGCCATTGGAATAACCTCATGGTCATTCCCCAGTTTTGACATTACATAAATGAAATAAACCCTTTTTTTGTTTTTTGGGGGTAGAAATTAGAAAACTCTCTATCATTTGGTTTTTGTGTGATCTTTTTAGTTTTGCTGTTTTCGTTTTAAATTTCGGTCTTTTCCTTTGGCTGACTTTGCTGTGCATTCTTTTTGCTTTTCTACCTCCCCTGCTACTGCTACTACAGTTGTTTTCACATTGATATATGTATATATATTTGGTAAGGTACATTGGTTTCTTTGGCTCATGAAACGAGGCTGAGGTCCTTCCCTTTTCGGTTGAGGTCCTCTCCCAATTTTGCCTTTTAGCTTCATTTGCAGTTCTCTTTTTTGCCTTCCACGTTCCTTCCCTTGATTCAGAGATTTTACAAGGTAAAATCAGACTTTCTTTTTTCTTATGCATTGTAGTTGTGGAGGTGGCATTCAAGTACTGGAAAAGAAAAACTTTACAACAAAAACATTCAGATTCAGTTACCTTCTACACTGCCAACCATATTTAATTTCCCCTGCTTTGGTCCTCTCTTTTTTAACTGCTCTAATACCAACTCCCTATATCTCTCATCTTTTAAGGATTCGACCTTTCACCCTTCCCTCTTTGAAGAAAACAAAATGAGCAGCTCTCCCAATTATGTTTGCTGCCATAGAAATAGACTCCTTGTTGTCTTGCTGTTCCTCCTGGTTTCAAGCTTGACCCAAGTTACATTCATGGCTGCTGAAGGTAAACTTTCTTCTTTCCTCGTTTAAACTCTCCAAATTTAGAAACAAGGAAAAGAAAGAAAACCCCCATTTAATAACTCCATCTTACACTCGCTTTCATGTAATTCCAGGAAGGTCTCTTTCCAGGTTGCTTGAAGTAGCTCAGGTATCAATAATCAAAATCCCATTTCTATTTTCTGTCTTTATTTTCTTAACATCCAATCAGAAATGACAGAATTCAATAAATGTTGCATGAACAGAAAGAAACGGAAGAAGAAGATAAGCCATTTATGATGAGAAGTCTGATAGGGTCAAGGCCACCAAGGTGTGAGAGAAAGTGCAGTTCTTGGCCCAACTGTGAAGCAATTCAAGTTCCTGTCACAACACTATTCAAAAACCGTAGAGACCGCCATTTCTCAGCTGCATTGTTCTCAATATCTTTCTCTAGAGGAGATGACATCTCAAATTATAAGCCCATGAGCTGGAAATGCAAGTGTGGGAACCTGATTTGTAACCCTTGATTTGAAGTAAAAAAAAACCAACATTGTAAAGCTACATTTTGTTTGAGTTTGAGGTTGACGGTAACATTTTTATTTTGCCGTTTATTTCATGTTCCTTCTCCTAATGCAAGATCATAGCTTTCGCTACTATTTGTTTACTTTAGTTACAGTTAAAAACATCAACAGATTAAGATACACTTAAATCGAGACTGTTAATATTAAAAAAGTACCTTTTTTTTGACGAGTGATGAGATGAGATCAGATATTTGTTAATTTTGATGACAAGTGACGACATTGATCATTTAAAATAGATAATAAAGATGCAGACAGTTACTGGTTTCGTATATTACAAGACATGTAAGCTTAGAGGGGTTTAGACCCTGTTCTTCCTCTTGTATTTTAGACACCCCCACCTCGAAGTGATAAAAATACCCCAACGTAACTCATGATCTTAATCGTGATTAACAAAGTTAAGTTAAATGGATAACCTTCACGTGGTGTTAAAGTTAACGAAAAAGTTTTTTGTCGGATATTGTATATGAAGGAGACAGAAAAATATCTTTGTACTGATGAGAAAACGGGCTTCAACATAGTAATAATAAAAGAGATGCATTTCAAGGTATGGGCCATGCTTTTTCTCTGAAACTGGTCTTACATAAATAATTGAACTGCCTCTGTTTGAATCCTACTTGTAAATAATAAAGAGTTGGTGGATTGTTTGTGAATTGTCTGGTTCCTTTCATGTAAAAAAGATTAGAGGGGAGAAAAAAAGACATTAAATGCAGCATTGAATATGGGCCTGAAAAAAAGATTGCAGTTGGAAATAGTAAAGTGAAGGCTTCATCTTCTTGATTCATTGGTTTTTGCAGAGCTGCGATCTGTCTCCTCAGCCCTTCTCTTTCTACTTTATTGCTTACTAAGGTGACTGGTGACTAAACCTAAGATTAAACTTGATGATGTTGTGATTAGAAATTTTTTGTCATAAAAAAGTAACCCAGATGCTTAATAAATGAGTTTGATAAGTTTCTTAGCAAATATGAAGATGGTTATGTTTATGCATGGATTTGCGTGGTAAACCTTGAGAGGTAAAAGATAAAAAAGAACCTTGTTAAAAGTTCTCTTCTGTTTCTACACTTTTTTTCTGATTCTGGTGGAGCTGTGCGGTACGTGACAGTGGCCACCAGTGATTAGCAAAAAGGAGATTTCATGGTTTCAGTTGAAAAATGAAAAGTAAAGGCGATAAAGGTTGATTTACCACCTCTCAAGATAAAAATAAATTGAATGTTATGCATTTCAGGCATGTCGATGAGAAAAACCAAATGGCATGCTTCTTAGGAAGATTAAAATCTTAAGGATGGGATCTTCAGTTTTGGTATAAAAGACATTTTTTAACATCATTTTTCTTTGGAAGAAAATGATTTTAGTCATCTTTTTCATAGAATCAAAGAACATCCACAAGTTAGAGAGTATTCATGGCAGATAATTGCTAAACGAAGTAAAAACCCATAAATTAGACATGAATCAAACAAATGTCGGCTGAGGCTGACATTCCCTTTGCTTCAAAGATGAATAAAACACAATCCCCACGTTGTTTTGTTTTCATTGCATAAAGTTTGAACCAACTCACTTCATTTTTTTTATGGCTATACATATTCCATGGCATCCACTAGGCCCTTTGGATAATGATTTTTCCTTGAGAAATATCAGTCTGTGGCCGCTGCTGGTGAAAAGTAGAGATTCTCTTGGATATAAGCGAATCCAAAATTCCATGTTACGAAAAGGGTTATTGTTTTTTCCTTAATCAAAGTCATTTTTTGTTGTCAATGCCTTTTCAAGAGGGTATCATTTCTTCTTCCAACTTTTGCATTCTGGTTTATGAGCTTCTGACTGGATTTTGTACAAAGCCTAAATTGCCCGGGCCCACTTCAGCATCAACCCCAGACCAAACAAAAAAAATAAAACAAAACCCAAATCAAATAACCCAATACCCGAATGACCCACTAAGCCCAAACTTAAAACCCAATTCTGCCTAGCCCAATACCCAAAACAAGTAAAAACCTAACCCTAGCCACTTGCTCTGCCCAGCGCCGCAACCCCCACCTGCCCCCTGACAGCCATCTGCTCCCTGCACCACCGGCCACCGTCAGAATCACCCCACTTGCACCTGCGAACATTAAAAAGGGACAAGACAGAAAGCAAATGGGGGGTAAAAAAATCAAGCTATATAAGCCGATTCAATTGTACACAAATGGGGGCTTTTTTTTCTTCCCTCTTTTGGAGTCGATCAATACAAGCAAAATAAAAAAAAAAAAGAAAAGGGAATTCGGCCATTTTGTTCTTCTTATTGATACGAAAATAGAGATTTCAGTACAAACACTTGCAAATAGAGACTAATACAAGCATACAACAGGCGATCTAAGAGAAAAAGAAACAAGTTTTAAGTTTATATACATACATATAATATCAAAAAAAAGGGGTACAAGACTTTACAGCGACGGAGCCCACGATCGAGGACGGCCGAGAGCAAGACGGAGACCAACCCCCTGCGAGAGAAAAAACAAAACGAAAGAGTTTTTTTGTGTAAGCGGTGAAATGAAGAAATAAAGGGAAAGTTTTGGTTTTATAAAGGTTTCAAACGACGTCGTTTAGGGCCTGATTCAGTGGCCTCAAAACGACGTCGTTTCGCCTCTATAACCGTAGCGTTGACTGACCCGATGAAGGATCCGCGTGTTTTCTCTGAGTGGGCTAATTTCCCACTTGGTCCTTCCACTTTTTCAGGATTTAAAATCGAGTTTTTTCAAGCATTTTAATCGGACCACGGGAATTTGCACATTTTGCAATTCGGTCCTTGCTTAGATCGCGCGGCGTTTTAGGGGATGGGCTATTGCCCGTTTGGTCCTCGATGTTGGTTGGCGTCTCAAATAAGTCCTCTCCTTTATTTTTATTACTGATTTGCCCTAACAACTTGTTTCCAATGCGATTTTGGTCCTCCTTCGATTATGTTGATTATCTTGTTATTAAATTTGCTATTTTTAACATTATTATTATTATTATTTATTATACTGTATTTGACATTGTTAATACTATACTACATTATCATTATTATATTTATTATTAATATTAATATTATGATCACTACTATTATATTTATTACTTTATATTCAAGTTCTTGATTTACTTTATTTTATTTCATTCACCTTTTATATATATATATATTATTATCTTCATTATTATTATTATCATTATTTTATTGCCACAGCCACCATTTTACTTATTTAGTTGTTTATTTTATGTTTTGTTTTACTATTATTTTGCATATTATTTTCTATTATTGTCATTATCTTATTATTACTACTTTATCTCTACTATTACTATTACTATATTATAATATATATTTGCTTATTCTTTGGCATATATTACATTATTTATTAATGACTATTACTATTATCATTTTATCTTTCGTTTTATTTTACATTACTACTTATACATTATATATTATTATTAGTATTATTTATATTTTCATTGTCATTGTTTATTATTATTATTATTATTATTACTATTATTTACTACTATCACCATTTTTTGTATGTCATTACTTTTATGTTGTTATTATCATCATATTATTTTCATCACCATGGTTATTTTATTTTCATTATTTATTGTTATTATTATCCAATATTATCATCATCATTATTAGTAGTATTTTTACACATGTTCATCATCAAACAAAATACATTTCGGAAAAATATCCTTTTTTCATTTAAAGGTTTTTAAAATAAAGGCAATGTTTTGTATTTAGAAATTCGGGGAATAGTGCCCTAACGTGCTGGGTTGCGATTCTCCGTTTCACTAAATAATTAAACATCCTTCGGTCTAACTCCATAAAACACGAGACGACTTTGATTACGAGAGACTAAAACATCGTGTCCTAACGTATTGAATGTGATGTTTACGTCTTTTCGAAGCAAAGAAATCTCGATTTTTTGGCTCGAATACTCACACTTATTTTTAACTTAAACACTATAAGATCAAAGAACATTTTACAAAACCACTTTATTTCGTCCAAAAGTTTTCAAATAAGGCAATGTTTATGTGTTTAGAAATTCGGAGAATAGTGCCCTAACGTGCTGGGTTGCGATTTTCCGTTTGACTAAAATACTAAGCATCCTTTCAATAAATTTTACGAACTCCGAGATAACTTTGATTATGAAGGCTTCGAATATCGTGTCCTAACGTGCTGGATGTGATGTTTGTATCCTCTCGGAATAAAGAAATCTCAAATTTCAGCCTCAACTATCCTAACGTTTTTTAAAGGATCCGAATTTTAAAATCATTTCAAATCTTCGACATCGAGACATTGATTAATCAGTTTGGTACCAATTTTGGGCGTGACGAGGGTGCTAACCCTTCCTCGCACGTAAGCGACTCCTGAGCCCGTTTTCTCAAAATTCGTAGACAAAAAAAAAACAAAAAAAAAAACAACATTGTTTTAGTAAATAAAAATGTTTATTAAAACAAAGGTGACCCGATCACACCTAACAAGGTCGGTGGCGACTCCTGTTGTATTTTCATTTTCAAAACCCTAGTCGTTTCCCTATTTTTTTTTCAAAAAATGGTTACGACGACTTAAGCGACTCAATCGGGACTTTAAAAAGAGAGTCAAGCCATGAGTTGATTAATTTTTGTCCTTTGGTCGAAGATTGAAAGTTTTGTTTTAACATACGATCCTTTTCTTTATATACATTGGGCCACGATCTTCATTATTGCATTTACCCTCATATGCTCTAAGCTTTTGATATACTTTGGCATTGCATTGCATGACCGTTGTGGTCACACCCCTAAGTGGGAGTGAGAAACTACTCATTCGTGAGGTCTTCACCTCCGTGCAGGATAGTGGATCGCTTTCGGAATACATCCGTACCTATGTCTTCATGAGATTTTCATCTCCGTGCAGCCATAGGGAAATGCATTCCCCTGAACCGAACTCGGTCCATATGAGCCTATAATGGGTGAGGATCGAGGAATCCCTGGTTCAGGTACCTTTACCCTAAAACCAAACCTCATATAGCAAACCTTAAAAGCCACCCCAGGCAGAGCTACGCCAAGCCCTAGGAGGTTACCCGATTAGGCCTTTGAATTCTTTACTTATGAAATATTCACCTCATTTTATTTTGATTGCATTGACATATTCATCAAAAAGGCGTTGATTCACGTTCGGTTGCTGTATAGATAACTTGTCATGAAAAAGGGGTTTCTTGATAAAGTGGAAGACAACGCGGCTGTCCGAATATGGGCTGAAACCGTACAGCAAGAAAAAGGCGATAGTCTTACGGTGGGATACACGTCGGAGTTATGGGATTTCACGCGCGTCAGTGTTACCCAAAATAGTCTCCAAGAGATGAGGGAAATATGGAGTCAATGGAACGACGAAGTCAAGCAATTATTCTACTGTCATTATGGTGATTTGCCTTATCTGCTTGATGTTAAGATAGACCAACACTTATTCCGAGCTATAGTCTAGTTTTGGAACCCTGCCTATAGTTGCTTTACTTTCAGGAAAGTAGATTTGGTACCCACTATAGAAGAATACACGGCTTTGCTTCGCTGCCCGAAGATTCAAGTTGACAAAGTATATGTGAGACCCGTTAATGTCCCTACATTTTTGAAAAAGCTAATGAATATTACGGGAATAAGCGAGCAGTGGATTACTGCCCGGATAAAACAAAAGGGAGATTGCAAGTGCATCCCTTGGAGAAGCTTAAGAGATTTAATCATAGCGCACCCAGATGTGAAGAAAAGGGTCGACATCCTCGCCTTGAGCATTTATAGACTGATCGTCTTCCCAAAGGCTCTAGGGTATGTGGACGAGGCAGTCTCTGACTTGTTTGACAGATTGGATAGGAAAGTCACACCCATTCCCACAATTTTAGCCGAAACTTTCAGATCCCTAAATACATGCTGAAGAGCAGGCGAAGGAAGATTCATCGATTGTGCGCAACTCTTGCTGACATGGTTCCGCGCTCATTTCTGGAAAGCAGAAAAAGTATCGTGTCGGATCTTTTCCGAACAATATTCCCCGCTAAAAACATTATGAGCTACAACAAGATGAGACGATCTTACCGAAGAAAGATGGACGACGATTCTGCAAAGCTTGCAAGAAGAAGATGTAGAATGGAGAGCTCCTTTGATGATTCCGGATGAGATCTTGTATCGGTGTGGCGATTTTGACTGGGTTCCTCTGTTGGGAATATGGAGAGCTGTCGGGTACGCGCCTCTCCTCGTGTTGAGACAGTATAGATCAAGACAGTTTACGCCAGTGACACAAGGGTTAATGCAATGTGAGTTTGAATATAAAGGAGATCATAGCAAAAAGAGAGTTCGTGAAATATCGAGTGCTTGGAGCCGGACTCACAGAATGAAACAGTTTGCTGCTAATCCAATGATAACTCCTGAATATGACCGATGGTGGACTCAAAGAGTCAACGACAACATCCCCACATCAAGTCAGGAAAATGCCCGACCGCTAGAAGAACACTTGCAGGTGATCCCGTCTGAGCTCGAAATCATCAGACAGGACTTTGAGAAAAGAAGTCTGGAATGGGGAAAAAGGATAGAGCAGCTAGAGGAGGATAAAATGCAGCTAGGGTTAGATGTCGATATTCACAAGCTAGAAGCTGAGAGACTGAGAAAAGGAAAGAATAAAGCTGAAGAAGACTTAGACAGCTTAAAGACATACTATAAGAAGCTGCGAAGGTCGATGAAAATTGCGGGACTAGGAAAGACGTCGGAGCAATGGCGTCAAAAAATTAAGGAAGAGAAAGATAGATCCAGTCGATGGGAGAAAAAATTCCGAGAAGCTCAAGAACAAGAAGATACTCTGAAAAGAAATTTGGCAGAAAGTCAAAACGAGAAAGAGAAATTGAAAAGTCGAGTGTCGGAGCTAGAAAAATCCTTATATCAGTATCGCAGCCGTAATTCTGTGATTAAATTGAAGGCCAGCCTAAGCAAAATTGAAGAGATGAAAGCAAGGATCGAAGAGTTAGAATTTGCTTTACATGGTTGCGAGCTTCGGGTGGAGCTTCTCGAAATTAATGAAGAGCGGTGGAAAGAACAACTTTACCATTCCCAGAGTCAAGTCAGAGATCGGGACTCATCATGGGGGAAGCCGTGGCGCAAGTGCGAGAAGTGGCTACAAACTTTAGCAGTCCAAGCCGATGTACTAAGCCTAAAGTACGAGTCAGAGTCGGACCGAGGCCAAAAGTTAGCATGGCTTCTCAAGAAAGTCAAGGCCCTAAGTGTTAGGGCTAGGCCTTATATGTAATCCATTTTATGTAAAGAAATTTGTTTTCTGGAAAAGCTATCTTAATGAAATTGAATCGAAATCAATGCCTTTTGCTGCATACATGCATTTTCATCGCATTGCATCACATCATATGCATTTAAGTCTATAAAAAGAGCCTAATTAGTTAAAATTATCAGACAAGAGAGAGGAAAGAGGAAATCTGGGAACTGAACATTACTACGAGACTCGTGCTAAAACTAAGAGAATGGATCAAAGGTTCGAACAATTCCAGAAAGAAATGCAAGAACAAATGCAGGAGCAAATGTTGAAACTCCAACAGGAAATGAAGGACCAAATGCTGAAAGCTCAGAGAAACATGATAGCACAGATGACCCAAATGATGAATGGGGTAATAGACAAAGGGAAAGGTCCAATGCCTCCAGTCGATGAGGATAGCGAAGGCGCTCCCCCGGGTTTTACCCCGCCGCACTCAAGAGCCCTGCCTGAGGAATATCTCCAAAGGCCACCAGTTACAATCAGGCCCCAGCAAGGGCAGGATGACACTAGACCTCCCGTGAGCCATCACACGGGCTCTGGATCCCAACCAGGAGATAGCCCGGCCAACCCTGTTGTGCCCGATTTAGATGCAATAGAGAAAATGGGGTCGAGAATAGAATCCCCAAGGCAACTAGAGGATCATTGCAAATGGCTAGAGGAAAAGTTCAAAGCGCTGGAAAGCATCGATCATCATCATGGGATCGACGCAAAAGATTTAAGTCTAGTTCCCGATTTGGTACTGCCCCATAAGTTTAAAATGTCTGAATTTGAAAAATATAGTAGGACTAGCTGCCCGGAGGCCCACATCACCATGTTCTGCAGGCGAATGGCTGGCTACGTGAGCAATGATCAGCTCTTAATCCACTGCTTCCAAGAAAGTTTGGTGGGTGCAGCAGCTAGATGGTATAACCAGCTTAGTCGGGCCAACATTAGTTCCTGGAGAGATTTGACTCAAGCATTTCTGAAGCATTACAGCCACGTCACGGACATGGCACCGGATAGAATTACTCTACAAAGCATGGAGAAAAGACAAAGCGAAAGTTTCAGACAGTACGCGCAGAGGTAGAGGGAGGTCGCCATGCAAGTCCAACCACCCCTCTTAGAAAAAGAGACTACTATGCTCTTCATTAATACCCTGAAGGCCCCTTTCATAACCCATATGATAGGGAGTACGACTAAGAGCTTTGCCGACATAGTGATGGCAGGGGAGATGATCGAGCATGCTATAAGGGGCGGCAAGATCGAGGCGGAAGAAAGCACTAGGAGGGCCGCTCCTAAGAAGAAAGATGGTGAAGTAAATAACGTGAGTACATACAATAAGGGGTACTCGAAGGCGATCACGGTTAATCGACCAAAGCGACTCATCGCTGGACAATAAGGACCAAAGCAAGACAGAATCGGGAACGGACCGAATATCGAAAAGATTCAATTTACGCCAATTCTGATAACGTACAAAGAGCTATACCAGATTTTATTCAATGAGCACATCGTGTCCCCATTCTATTTGCAACCATTGCAACCCCCATACCCTAAGTGGTACGACTCTAACACTCACTGCAATTACCACGCAGGGATAGAGGGGCATTCGATAGAGAATTGCCTCGCCTTTAAAAAGGTAGTCGAGAGGCTAATAAAGATGGAGGTTATAACACTCGACGACATGGTAAAAAAGGGGAACCCACTACCCAATCACGAAGATAGAGGGGTAAACGTGATTGGTGAGGAAGGGGTGAGGAAGATTAAGAAGGATGTCACGGAAGTGAAAACCCCATTGCGAATAGTCTGGGAGGAGATGGCAAAAAGAGGATCGATAGATTCAGATCCTGCGGAGAATAGGAGGCATATAAAGAACTACTGCGAACTCCATAAGACAAAAGGACACGAGATTCACGAATGCGCCGAGTTTAGAATTTTGTTGCAAGGCCTTATGGACAACAAGGAACTGGAGTTTTATGAAGAAGGAGTAAAGGAAGAGGACGTATGCGCGACCGAGGAAGAATTGACAAAGCCTGGAGTTAATTACCCGAGAATCATCATTTCGCGAAACACAGAAGGCGGGGCACAGGGAAGACCGAAAATTATAATTCAGAAACCTGCTTCTTTTCCCTACAAAGATAGTAAAAAGGTACCTTGGAACTATAATTGTAATGTGATGATACCAGGGGCGGAAAGCTCCACTAGCAGTCCTGAGGAGGGCAAGAATGAAGGGTTCTATACGCGTAGTGGGAAGCGTTATAATCTTGGAAACAAATGAGAAGAACCAATGAAACCGAAGACTGTGCTGATTGGGCAAAAAAAGGAACCCGAAGCCCCTATCAACGAACCCGTAAAAGAGGAAGAGGCCAAAGAATTCTTGAAATTCTTGAAACACAGTGAATATAGCGTGGTGGAACAACTGCACAGACAACCAGCCCGCATCTTCGTGTTAGCCCTACTTCTAAGCTCAGAGGTGCACCGCGAAGCATTGATGAAAGTACTAAATGAGACCTATGTTACTAAGGATATATCCGTAAACAAGTTGGACCGTCTGGTTAGTAACATAAGCGCCGACAATTTCATCTACTTCAGCGATGACGAAATCCCACCCGAGGCATGGGATCAACGAAGGCCTTACACATAACTACCATTGTAAGGGATACACTCTACCAAGCGTGCTAATAAATAATGGGTCGGCGTTGAATGTCCTACCACCGCTACACTCAAGAGGTTGCCAATAGACGATTCTCACATGAAAGCATGCCGAACATAGTGAGAGCGTTTTGACGGTGACCGAAAGAAGAGTGATGGGGAGAATAGACGTACCTTTATTGATCGGGCCTAACACTTACGAGGTGGACTTCCTGGTCATGGATATCAAACCCTCGTACAATTGCCTGTTGGGGAGGCCATGGATTCATTCGACGGGGGCTGTGCCCTCTTCGCTGCACCAGAAACTGAAACTGGTAATAGAAAATCGGTTGGTAACTATAAACGCGGAAGAAGACATCATAGCGACTGTTACCAACGAAGCGCCGTATCTAGAAACGAATGAGGATGCCATCGAATGTTCCTTCCGATCCTTAGAGTTCGTAAACGCGACGTTCATCGCAGAGGGAAGTGAAGTTCCGATGCTCAAGCTATCCAAGACCACCAAAATGGGATTACAAATGACGATGGGAAAAGAAGCCCTACCCGGAAGAGGATTGGGCAAATATCTCCAAGGAAAAATCCAGACCTCGATGCTGAAGGAGAAAAGAGACCGTTTTGGTTTAGGTTTCAAACCAAATGCTAAACAAATGAAGAAGGAAATGGAAAAGAAGCAAGAACGGAGAAGGGTTCAGCTGAGCGGAGAGGATGTTAAGTGGGAACCGATGACATTCCCCCACATATCTCATACCTTCATATCAGGAGGAATAATTTACCCGGGAAAAAGATCTCCTAGAGATGAATATCCTCACATTAATGCTATACACGATGAGGAGACTAATCAAGGGAATCTGTCGGGCATTCGCCCATATGAACCGGGAAGCACTCTAGACAATTGGACTGCAGAGGAATTTCCTGTAGTTTTTAGAGATTATACAGAGTAATACTCAGAACCTTGTTGTTTTTAAGCCTAGAAACAATGAGATTTCTTTTGTGAAATAGGCTCATGTTCGGACATTTTGTTTTTATGAAATACACCTTCAATTCTACTAAACATTCTCTCATATTACATTTTTTATTATTTATTCTTTGTTCTCATTCATATCATGTGAATAGTTGTCCTCAAATTCATTTGTTCTTTGTACATCCTTTGATACCCATCACAGTCTCTAGACATCAATGATATGAGCAACGATACTACTGATTCGTAAGTCCGCTTTGAGCAAGACATGTGTTCGAGAGAAATCTCGGGATCTTGAAAATGACACAGAACGCGACTTGCCTCAGATTTGTTGAGAATGGTAGAGCAAGAAGAAAAAGCAGATCCTACCCCATAAAGAGTCGGTAGAAAAGTTGAACCTGGGAGAGGGGCAAGAAGTGAAGATTGGAGCCCGTACATCGCAGAAACCAAGCGGAACCTCATCGAGTTACTCCATGAATTCAAGGATGTGTTCGCATGGTCGTATTTCAAGATATGCCCGGACTAAATGCGATATCGCAAAGACAACCGATTGCCCATAAGAGAAGAATGCAAGCCACCCAATGAAGCTCAGAAGAATGAGACCGGATGTCTTGTTAAAAATAAAAGAAGAAGTCGAGAAGCAATTTAACGCTGGGTTCTTGCAAGTAGTTAAGTACTCGGATTGGGTAGCTAATATTGTCCCGGTCCCCAAGAAAGATAGAAAAGTACGGATGTGCGTGGACTATAGAGACCTGAACAAGGCCAGCCCGAAAGACAATTTCCCATTGCCTCACATCGACACCTTGGTAGACAATACAGCAGGCTATTCGTTGTTCTCCTTCAAGGATGGTTTTTCGGGATACAACCAAATAAAGATGCATCCTGAGGACATGGACAAGACAACGTTTATAACCATGTGGGGAACATTTTGCTACAAGGTAATGCCATTTGGGCTAAAGAATGTGGGGGCGACATATCAGAGAGCCATGGTAACCTTATTCCATGACATGATGCATAGGGAAATTGAGGTTTACGTCGATGATATGATCGCCAAGTCCTGAACTGAAAAAGAACATGTACAGGTTTTGAGAAAATTGTTCTTGAGGCTGAGAAAATTCCAGTTGAAGCTTAACCCATCAAAGTGTACCTTCGGAGCTCGGTCCGGAAAGTTGCTCGGGTTCATAGTCACTGAAAAAAGGATTGAGGTTGACCCAGATAAAGTCAAAGCCATACAAGAATTACCTCCGCCACGTACTCAAAAAGAAGTTAGAGGTTTCTTAGGAAGGCTAAATTACATCGCCCGATTCATTTCACAACTGACCGAGAGATGTGACCCTATATTTCGTCTCCTCAAGAAACACAACCCAGGCACGTGGGATGAAGAATGCCAAAAGACCTTCGAAAAGGTAAAACAATACTGCCCCATGCCCTGCATACTAACGCCGCCTCAACCGGACAAGCCACCGATCCTTTATCTAACAAAGACTTGATAATTCGATGGGATGTGTGCTGGGTCAGCATGATGAGTCGGGGAAGAAAGAAAAAGCAATATACTACATTAGTAAAAAATTCACCGAATGTGAAACGAGGTACCCGCCAATCGAGAAATTATGTTGCGCCTTGATTTGGACAACTCGAAGATTGAGGCAATATATCTTGTATCATCACGACATGGCTCATCTCAAAGCTAGATCCTTAAATACATGATGGAATCTACCGCCTTGAATGGAAGGATGGCGGATGGTAGATTCTACTTTTCGAATTTGACATCATTTATGTAAACCAAAAGGCAATAAAAGGAGTGCGATAGCGGACTTTCTAGCCAGTAGAGCCCTTGAAGACTATGAGCCTTTAGATTTTGATTTCCCTAATGAAGATTTGATGTACGTGGCAGGCACTGAAGAAGGTGCCTCCGAAGACCATCCTTGGAAGCTGAATTTCGACGGGGCATCAAATGCCGTGGGCAATGGAATTGGGGCAGTCCTGATGTCCCCAAAAGGAGACCATTATCCATTCACTTGTAAACTGGATTTCGATTGCACTAATAATATGGCTGAATATGAAGCTTGCATTATGGGCCTCCGTGCCGCTATCGAACGCAAAATCAGGGTGTTGGAAGTTTATGGAGATTTTGCTCTGGTAATCTATCAACTCAAAGGAGAATGGGAAACCAGAGATCCAAAACTGGTTATCTACAAAAGATTGGCCCAAGAATTGATCAGAGAGTTCGATGAAATCACTTTCAATTACCTGCCCAGGGACGAGAATCAGATGGCTGATGCTCTGGCCACCCTGGCTTCCATGGTCCGAATAAATGAAAGTGAAGATATGAAGCCAATACAAATGAGCATTCATCAAGACCCAGCCCATTGCTACAATGTCGAGGAAGAAGAGAAAACTGGCCCACCATGGTACCACGATATACTGCGGTATGTGAAAAATCGTGAATACCCAAATCAAGCGACTGAAAATGATAAAAAGACGCTGAGAAGACTAGCCTGTGATTACGTCCTGGATAGAGAATTCTTATACAAGAAAAGGAAAGATCAAGTGCTGCTGAGATGTGTGGACGCCGCCGAAGCTAAGTTAATCCTGGAAGAAGTCCATGAGGGTGTCTGTGGAACTCACGCTAATGGTTTTACAATGGCCGACAAATAATGAGGTTTGGATATTATTGGTCCACCATGGAGGGAGATCGTATCAATCTGTGTTAAGAAATGTCATAAATGCCAGATTTATGGAGACAAGATTCATGTGCCCCCGTCACATTTACATGTTATGACTTCTCCATGGCCTTTTTCCATGTGGGGCATGGATGTCATTGGGCTAATATCTCCGAAGGCTTCGAATGGACATCGGTTCATCTTTGTAGTCATTGACTACTTCACAAAATGGGTAGAGGCGGCTTCATATGCTAACGTCACCAAATCAGCGGTTAGTCGATTTTTGAAAAAGGAGATCATTTGTCGATATGGAATGCTTGAGAGGATCATATCAGACAATGCACTAAACTTAAACAATAGCACGATAGCAGGGGTTTGTAGTCAATTCAACATTAAACACCACAATTCGTCACCAGTATCGTCCAAAAATGAATGGGGCGAAGGAAGCGACCAACAAAAACATCAAAAGATAGTGGGAAAGATGACTCGAGACTTATAGAGAGGCGGCATGACAAGTTGTCGTCGCACTCTATGCTTATTGGACATCCGTCAGAACCTCTACTGGGGCAACACCTTTCTCATTGGTCTACGGGATGGAAGCGGTTCTACCTATTGAAGTGGAAATATCTTCTCTGCGAGTGTTGTCAGAAGTAAAACTGGATGAAGCCGAATGGATCCAAGCTCGATATGATCAGTTGAATTTAATTGAAGAAAAGAGATTGAGAGCCATTCGTCACGGTCAGATGTACCAAAAAAGGATGATGCGAGCTTACGACAAAAAAGTTCGGCCAAGAGAATTTCATGAGGGGGACCTCGTGCTGAAAAAGATCCTTCCTATACAAAAGGATTACAGAGGAAAATGGATGCCGAACTGGGAAGGGCCATATGTGGTGAAGAAAGCTTTCTCGGGAGGTGCACTGATTCTGACCGAGATGGACGGGAAAAGCTTGCCCAATCCCGTGAACTCAGATTCGGTTAAAAAGTACTTTGCTTGAAACAGAAGAGGCCAAGGCGAAAACCCGCAAAGGGTGCTTTGAGACTTCAAAAAAAAAAAACAGGAGAGGCCAAGGCGAAAACCCACAAAAGGGCGCATTGAGACCAAGGGGCTTTTGAGTTAAAAACCCGAAAAGGGCGGCTCAAACTTTGAATGGACACGCGACAATCTTGCAGCGCTAGAATCAACAGAAGAGGAAGCACGTGCATAATTAGGGCATTAACGAAGTACTTTGAGTCTTTTAAACACATGCTAAAGCTCAAAACAGTCTTCATGGAACTTGTATAGAAGCCCAATCGGCGATGTCTAGGATGTTTAATTTGTGCCTCACTCATTTTTACTATTGTTGGATTCTTCTTCCCCGCAAAAAGGATATGTTCCCAATCAATTTCCTTGTATCATTGATAATTCTTTTTAAAACTCTCCTTGAAATTAATTTATTGTTTCCCATCATTTATAAACATGTTGCATTGAAATAATAATTGATGAACTAATAATTTCACAAAATAAAGTTCTACGTATTACTTTGGAAATCTCTAGACAAAGCAAGAAACCGAAACAGGACAATTGTTTAGAATTTCTACGTACCCAGATTAAAGACATTGAGGAAAGAAGGGTCTCAAGGGGGACCGTTTCTTCAAGTTCCTCACCCAATTTATTAATTGTAATGGAGATAAACAATGTTACCTAATCATCCAGAAAGTGGTACGACAGGTCAATTTTTGACAAGGAAAGATTCGAAAACCCTAAATCGTTAAGGAACGAATCCAAAACGAACCAAGTCGGGTATCCTTCGAGAAGGAGTTGAGAATCCCGGGAAAGACAACTAGAAGTCAATATAAGCCCGCGTCCTGAGGCTTAAAATGGGCCTTGAAATTCCCACAAGGGCAAGTCGTTCATACGAAAATAGTTACTGCAAGGAAAACGAAGACGAAACCTTGACAGATACATAGATGATAATACCTCAAATAGGAAATCACACTCATAACATTCTAACTCATCATGCTCATGGCATCCTAATCATTAGGCATAAGCATGTACTCATTCTACAGGTTACGTCCTCAAGAGGACAGTGCGGTTGAGCAGATCTTGTCTCCCTGAGTATGCAGTGGAGCAGATCGAAGATAGCAGATTTGACATTCCTGAAGTTGCAGGAA
Source organism: Gossypium sturtianum (assembly GCA_025698515.1). Lineage (NCBI taxonomy): Eukaryota > Viridiplantae > Streptophyta > Magnoliopsida > Malvales > Malvaceae > Gossypium > Gossypium sturtianum. The sequence goes on from CM046947.1 coordinate 4,344,777, forward strand.
GTAGATCGAAGACATCAGTCTGGTGATCCCTGAGTTTGTAGGGATCAGATTGAAGAAAGCAGATTTGACATTCCTGAAGTTGCAGGAAGCAGATCGAAGATATCAGTCTGGTGATCCCTGAGTTTGTAGAGATCAGATTGAAGAAAGCAGATTTGACATTCCTGAAGTTGCAGGAAGTAGATCGAAGACATCAGTCTAGCGATCCCTGAGTTTGTTGGAATCAGATTAAAGAAAGCGGTTGACATTCCGAAGTTGCAGGAAGCGGATCGAAGATATCACCGTGATCCCTGAGTTTGTAGAGATCAGATTGAAGAAAGCAGATTTGACATTCCTGAAGTTGCAGGAAGTAGATCGAAGACATCAGTCTAGCGATCCCTGAGTTTGTTGGAATCAGATTGAAGAAAGCAGATTTGACATTCCTGAAATTGCAGGAAGCAGATCGAAGATATCAGTCTGGTGATCCCTGAGTTTGTAGAGATCAGATTGAAGAAAGCAGATTTGACGTTCTTGAAGTTGCAGGAAGTAGATCGAAGACATCAGTCTAGCGATCCCTGAGTTTGTTGGAATCAGATTGAAGATAGCAGATTTGGCGATTCCTGATGTTGCAGGAGTAAATCGAAGTTAGCAAATTAAAACAAAGAACCCTATACCCTTGAAGTTGCAGCAATGGAGTGGATCCAAGCAACAAGATGTGATGGACTAGAACGAAGCTACTCGGCGAGGCCGGGCAACATTGGGCTTTTTGAAGTCTTTGCTTCATTCTCGTTACACGACAATGAGCAAAGAGGGGCAGCTGTACAAAGCCCAAATTGCCCGGGCCCACTTCAGCATCAACCCCAGACCAAACAAAAAAACAAAACAAAACCCAAATCAAATAACCCAATACCCGAATGACCCACTGCCCGAACCTAAAACCCATTACGCTTAGCCCAATACCCAAAACAAGCAAAAACCTAACCCTAGCCACTTGCTCTGCCCAGCGCCGCAACCCCCACCTGCCCCCTGACAGCCATCTGCTCCCTGCACCACCGACCACCGTCAGAATCACCCCACTTGCACCTGCGAACATTAAAAAGGGACAAGACAGAAAGCAAATAGGGGGTAAAAAAATCAGGCTATACAAGCCGATTCAATTGTACACAAATGGGGGCTTTTTTTTCTTCCCTCTTTTGGAGTCGATCAATACAAGCAAAATAAAAAGAAAAAAGAAAAGAAAAGGGAATTCGGCCATTTTGTTCTTCTTATTGATACGAAAATAGAGATTTCAGTACAAACACTTGCAAATAGAGACTAATACAAGCATACAACATGCGATCTAAGAGAAAAAGAAACAAGTTTTAAGTTTATATACATACATATAATATCAAAAAAAAAGGGTACAAGACTTTACCTTTTAAGCCGCCATGCAGGCACTGGTGGTTTGCATGACGGAGCCCACGACCGAGGACGGCCAGAGCGGCACCGGAGACCAACCCCCCTGCAGAGAAAAAAACAAAACGAAAGAGTTTTTTTTTGTGTAAGCAGCTGAAATGAAGAAATAAAGGGAAAGTTTTGGTTTTATAAAGGTTTCAAAACGACGTCGTTTAGGGCTCGATTCGATGGCCTCAAAACGACGTCGCTTCGCTTCCTATAACCCGCGCATTGACCCGACCCGACCCGATGAAGGATCCGCGTGTTTTTCTCTCGAGTGGGCTAATTGCCCACTTGGTCCTTCCGCTTTTTCAGGGATTTAAAATCAGGTTTTTTCAGCATTTTAATCGGACCCCGGGAATTTGCGCATTTTGCAATTCAGTCCTTGCTTAGACTGCGCGTTTTAGGGGGATGGGCTATTGCCCGTTTTGGTCCCTGATGTTGGCTGCGGCCTCAAATAAGTCCTCTCCTTTATTTTTATTACAGATTTGCCCTAACAACTTGTTTCCAATGCGATTTTGGTCCTCCTTCGATTATGTTGATTATCTTGTTATTAAATTTGCTATTTTTAACATTATTATTATTATTATTTATTATACTGTATTTGACATTGTTAATACTATACTACATTATCATTATTATATTTATTATTAATATTAATATTATGATCACTACTATTATATTTATTACTTTATATTCTGAGTTATTGATTTACTTTATTTTATTTCATTCACCTTTTATATATATATATATATATTATTATCTTCATTATTATTATTATCATTATTTTATTGCCACATACCACCATTTTACTTATTTAGTTGTTTATTTTATGTTTTGTTTTACTATTATTTTGCATATTATTTTCTATTATTGTCATTATCTTATTATTACTACTTTATCTCTACTATTACTATTACTATATTATAATATATATTTGCTTATTCTTTGGCATATATTACATTATTTATTAATGACTATTACTATTATCATTTTATCTTTCGTTTTATTTTACATTACTACTTATACATTATATATTATTATTAGTATTATTTATATTTTCATTGTCATTGTTTATTATTATTATTATTATTATTATTATTACTATTATTTACTACTATCACCATTTTTTGTATGTCATTACTTTTATGTTGTTATTATCATCATATTATTTTCATCACCATGGTTATTTTATTTTCATTATTTATTGTTATTATTATCCAATATTATCATCATCATTATTAGTAGTATTTTTACACATGTTCATCATCAAACAAAATACATTTCGTAAAATTATCGTGTTTCATTTAAAGGTTTTTAAAATAAAGGCAATGTTTTGTATTTAGAAATTCGGAGAATAGTGCCCTAACGTGCTGGGTTGCGATTCTCCGTTTCACTAAATAATTAAACATCCTTCGGTCTAACTCCATAAAACACGAGACGACTTTGATTACGAGAGACTAAAACATCGTGTCCTAACGTATTGGATGTGATGTTTACGTCTTTTTGGAGCAAAGAAATCTCGATTATTTGGCTCGAATACTCACACTTATTTTTAACTTAAACACTATAAGATCAAAGAACATTTTACAAAACCACTTTATTTCGTCCAAAAGTTTTCAAATAAGGCAATGTTTATGTGTTTAGAAATTCGGAGAATAGTGCCCTAACGTCCTTGGGTTGCGATTTTCCGTTTGACTAAAATACTAAGCATCCTTTCAATAAATTTTACGAACTCCGAGATAACTTTGATTACGAAGGTTTGAATATCGTGTCCTAACGTCTTTGGATGTGATGTTTGTATCCTCTCGGAATAAAGAAATCTCAAATTTCAGCCTCAACTATCCTAACGTTTTTTAAAGGATCCGAATTTTAAAATCATTTCAAATCTTCGACATCGAGACATTGATTAATCAGTTTAGTACCAATTTTGAGCATGACGAGGGTGCTAACCCTTCCTCGCACGTAAGCGACTCCCGAGCCCGTTTTCTCAAAATTCGTAGACCAAAAAAAAAAACAAAAAAAAAACATTGTTTTAGTAAATAAAAATGTTTATTAAAACAAAGGTGACCCGATCACACCTAACAAGGTCGGTGGCGACTCCTGTTGTATTTTCATTTTCAAAACCCTAGTCGTTTCCCTGTTTTTTTTTTCAAAAAATGGTTACGACAGATTTTATTTTATTTTTATTTTTTTAATCAATACCTTTTTTATTCCTATGTTGTTTGTTCTTAATTTCTTTGGCAACTTCGAAGTTCTTAAGGCTAAAGAGATAAATAATGAGACTTGTCAGACAGAGAAAGGGTTAAGTATGTATCTCCAATGGTAATCACAACTTATTGGCTCGCCTGATATGAATGTTTCTGGTTGTTCTCTCAAAGGAAGTAGTGCCAAAGAATTTTTCTATGATCTTGCTAGGTCATTGCTATTGAGGAGATCCATGAGGCTGTGTTTGAGCAAAATGGTGATAAGGCTCCTGGGTCGGATGGGTACACTGCCCATTTTTTCAAAGTTGCCTGGCATATTGTAAAAGCTAATGTGACTAAAGAGTGCTATATTTTTTCAAGTATTCAAAGCTGATGTCTGCTTTTAATACAACCACTATTGTATTGGTACCCAAGGTGAAAAATCATGGTCATATGAGGGAGTTTCGGCTAATTTTTTTTTGTTCTGTTGTTTACAAATGTATAACTAGGATTTTGGTTAAAAGGCTTAGAAAGCACTTATTAGATGTGATCTCCAGAAGCTAAAGTGCCTTTATGAAAGGAAGAAGCATAAAGGATACTATTTTAATGGCCCAAGAACTTGTAGAGGGCTATAGGAGGACAACTTTATCTCCTCAATGTGTTGTCAAAATTTATTTACAGGGAGCCTTTGATTCTATTAGCTAAGATTCTAATCGGTGATTTTCAATGTTCAAAATAGTTGGTGTACGCAATTCTTTTTCCCTAAAATAGTTATTCAAAAAATCAATCAAATTGCTCCAGTTTATGATCCAACAAAGGGAACAAGAGTAAGTTGGAGTTTGATCTGCCATCCTATGTCTGAGGATGGTCTGGGGATGAAGGACTTGATCACATGAAAGCAAGCTTGTTTAGTGAAGCTTAGAGAGATTCTTTCCGGTGGAGGATCCTAATGGATATCATGGTTACATGCTTATGTTTTAAAGGGCGTATCCTTTTGGCAGACTTCAATTTCGGTAAATGGAAGTTGGATTTGGAGGAAACTTATGAAGTTAATGGATATTACTGTTGGAGTAAAATCTGTTTTTTAAATCGGGAGCACATTAGGAGGAGAAAAGTGAAAGTGAAATGGAATAAACTAGTGTGCCATACTTTGAATATCCCCGAACACTCCATTATTACTTGGATGACTATTCTTGACATGTTGCCTACTAAGGAGAGACTAATTTCAATGGGACTGTCTATTGAAGGAAGCTGTGTTTTTTGTGGTAGTGAGATTGAATCTAGAATTCATGGATATTGGGGCATCAACAAGTCTCTTTTTGTGTCGAAACTTGCATGGAATGCTTTTATTTACCTTAAATGGAGAGAGGAATAGGAGACAGTTTACTCGCCCTAGCGTTTACCTTCTCTTTTTCACTTTGGTCCCTTTTTTCTATTTGGACCTTCAATCTTTCAAATTTAGTTAAACTGTTGTTTTTTGGACAAAAAAAGCTGGTTAGACTGTTAGATTTTAAACGACACCAATTTGATCATTTTATTAGGAGCTACATTTGTTATTTTTGTGAATCAAAAGAATGTAATATAGCTCAAATACCAGTGACCTTTTGAAGTTTATAAGAATAAAAGGCTTTGTTTCAGTTTATAACATTCTTGATCCTACTTGGACAGATTAAGCTTTGGGTGGAGCTCTTTGCTTCGGATAGCTTAAGGAAATAAATTCAAGAGTTCACCAATCAAAAGCAATCAACCAGCAGAAACCAGAGGTATAAAGGTTTCAAGGTAAAGCATGTTCTAACAAAAGGGGAAGGGACTCTTTTAGCATTTTAGCCATTGTGCAGGAAACCATGAAAGAAATGGTATAGAATGAAGATGCCTCAAGTGCTATTGTGCAAAGCAAGCTATACAAGGGCAGCTCAATTTCCACGTTTTGAGAAGTGTGGAGGAAATGGTAAAGAAAGGCAAACAAAGATTCAAGGAAATGGCTTCTGTACATAATATCATCTGACTAAGGCAACAAAAATATGCAGAGATTGTAAAGCTTTGCCAACACAAGGACATGGAAAGGAAGGCCTTACAAACACCCATTATTTTATTGGCAGCTTTTTCACAGTATCATCCACTAAGTGTACGCTCCTGGGACCTACAACTGGGTTCAGAAAACTACAGATTCCAAATACCATCAGTTAAGAAAGCTATGGAAGCTTAAAATCATGTCTCTTTTTTAAACTATAGAACCGTATGTTCTCAATTCATTGCGAGTCTATTAGACAGTAACTCCAGAATCTAATTGCAAACAGATGTTATCAGTTAGTACTCATCAAGAATGTAAAATGGATACTGATAAATCCCCATGCCTGAGATAAGATTAAACAAACTGAAACCAAAGGAGTTCATTTTCAGGTACGCTTGACATGTGCCGGTTGATGTGAATTCCACTGTAATAGCATCCATATAATTGATGTCCCTGATTTTGAGGTGTAAAAAGACAAATTTATTACAGGCAAACATAGGGACTTTTACATAGTAGCATGATAATCAATGTCCCAAGGAAAAAACCAGACCATGGTGATTGGTGAGCGAAAAACTTACAACAAATAAATGACTAAAATGCTCAAAGAACCCCTATAAGCTCTTATCAACGATTTTACTCAATTGGGCCCTTAAAGTACTATTTTTTGTTTAATGAAACCCCTTTTTATACATGAAAACCACTAAAACCGTTGGAAAATTAAGGGTTTAGTTAAAGTGCTTAATCAGAAAAACATAGTAATTTAGGAGCTTAATTGGATACAAATTAAAGGTTAGAGGCTTATATAAGAATTTCACAAAAGTACAGCGGCTTTTATATGAATTTAACCAATATGGCGAAATATTTTAATCTGATTAAACAATCATCGTTTATCAAATTTTAATCTGATTGTTTTTATTGGTCAGTTATGCAATCAACAAACTTATGATAAAAACAGTAAAAAACTAAAAAGTTGAGCAAAAAAAGGTTTCAGCAACTTGAATTAAAGCTTCATGCATAAGTAGTGACAAGCAACACAAGCTCAATATGATGGCATGTCTACTCATGAGCAACATACCTGCAAATATGCCTACAGTCGTCAGATTTGAGAGGGCCATTGTTTGATAGAAGAGGTATTCGGTCAAAAAGTGACCAAAGGCGTAGATGAATGACAGAAACGTCACCAAGTACAGCGGCTTATTTTCCAAGTTAAATGCACAAAGAAAACAGAGAGTACAAGTCAAAAGCGTCCAAACTCCAAACGTCCTCCCATGAACTTCAGACACTGCATATCAATTAGAACAAACAGGAGCTGACCAATTAGCGGAAAACATATTGCAGTCTTAGGTGGAAAGTATATGTAAAGGTACAGAAGGAAAACTGAAACTGCAAGAGTAATCAAGTTGCCATTTAACACACAAAATGGGATATTAGAAAGTTCAGTCACCGGAACAAAATGTAAAAAATCATATCAATTCCAGAATTGACAAATATTGTTATCTCAAAGGAATATTATCACAAGTTCCAATCTCTCCACATCCATGTAGGTTTCAATAGTGGAAAAGAATTTTAGAGCATCTTAATAGCAAAAAAGCAGGGGTTCATTCCTAATCTCGTTTATTTTGCTTGAAACAGATACTTGTACTTTTCGTCATGAAATGCGCTGTCAAAATTCCTAAATATGTGCATCTCCATTGGATTACATGCACAAAGTATCATGCTCAAGCCATATCTGATATGCATGCAGCGTATACGAGTGAGTGCATTGTATTAACTAGAACTTAGGTAACCCTTCCTCTTGATCCCTTTCACTAAAGCATGTGCGAAGACAATTCTATAAACATGCACCCGAATACATGAAAGGAGCAGGGACATTTTCGAGTTGTAGTTAATTTTTCTGATAACACAGTCAAAATCCAAATTTTGTATCTTTCTTGACTTGTGATCTCAACTCAAGCCAGTTGCCTCATAAGCCAAACCCATTCCCTCCAAAAACCTGTGATTTAATAGTTTCTTCGCATCTGTTTCAACTAGAACCAAAATCCACAATCCTCATTAATTAAGTTGTTTTCATGGGGGAAACCACCTATGACCCCTTAGTCATCAACATACTACATTTGAGTTATGCAATGGGCTTATACATGCACTTAAAGAACTATAATACTCAAAGATGCAATGAATACATGTAGAATTTCAGTTCCACCAAATCGTTTTGTGCTTGTTTATCCCAATTCAGACATCCTATATCTTTCTTGGACAATGGACCCAAAATCAACTGTCTGATCACCAAACTCATCTACCATGGTATTAATACTTAGTATCCACTATCCACTATCACATGACAACTTCAGCTAGGTTTTGTCTACTTTTTGGCTGAACTATTACAGCTAAAACCCACCAGTGTGAATCTTTCTTGGTTTTGGCACTTTAGGTTAGGTAGAAATATGAATCTTGCATTCTCCTCTACCCTCCTTCATTCTCATCAACCAAAACAAAATCCAAAAAGTTATTGTATAAAAATATAACTTCAAGTAAGATGCATCGTCGGACTATTAGGCGGGAACAAATTGGGATATTTAACTTAAACAGAAAAAGTTAATTTTGAAGCAGTTCAATGAGCTCTAGCAAATCTCAATTACTAGAACTAAACATGGAAAAATATTCCACTAATTTAAGCTAAATAGCATGCTAATTAGTAGTAATCTCAACATGGAGTGAATACTCCATCACTCAATGCATCATTCAATTAACCAAGATCAGTGTGCTTCTTGCTGGCTTTTAGAAGACAAAGAAATTATTACATCGTAAAAACTAGTTTTCCAAAAGCATTGCTCCCAGAAAGGCAACAAAGCTAACATGTTTCCTATCACAATCTTCAAAATGTCTAAACTTTGGATCCAAAATTACTCTTTTTTCCCTACTTTCTAATCTGGGTATTGAAGCTTCGATCTCAAACATTAAAGAGACATAACGCAACACACTTAGCACTCACACCGAGAACAACACATTGTATCTATAACCAGAAATACAAGCTCATTTCCTCCGTTTAAAAATCAAAGATTTGTTTTTTAAAGAGTAAGTGATCTTTCCGATATATCGTGAACCATTGTAATATAAAAAATAATAATTAAGGTAAAGAATTAAGCAACCAAAGAACAAACTTCGGAGAGGAAGCATACTAGTGGTGTTGGAGAAAACAGCAAGACGAAGAGCCCAAATATCGAAGAAGCCGAACCAAACGGATGCTAATCGAAGTGAACCCACCAGCATTAACCACCATCCCAAAGCCTTCATCTTCTTAGTTTTTCTCTCTTCCCTTCCCTTCTCTGTGTGTTAGTGCTGCCAGTCGAAGAGCAGATTTTACTTTTCTTTAGCACTTCAGTTTGACTCCATTTTTATCCTCCATTAATACTTTGGTATGCAATAAATAAGGTCAAATTTTTATATGGATATCTTTTTTACTTTTTGAAAACATCAACTTCATAATTTTAAAATTTTATTATTGAATAAATGGCATGTTTGGTACTATAGCTTAAGTATTAAATTAAATTTTATATTCTCCAATTTGATTAATCTTAGTTTCTGTACTATTCTATGATATCACACATGTGATCATATGCATGTCTCATAAAATTTTTGAAATATTATAATTTAACTTGATGAATTTTACAATTATCATTTGACATAACTGAAATTTCAAAATTTGAAAAAATATAAAGATTAAAAATGACTATATTAAATTATTTAAATTAATTTAAACCTCAAGTTGTTGTGACTTATTGGTTAAATATTCACTTTCTCCATAAAATAGTATTATCGCTAATCTATCTTCCTTCGACAAAAGTATTTTAGAAAGGTGAGATAAGAAAATTCAAAATGGGTTTAAAGTGTCTTACCATGATTTTGGCTATAACCTTGTAGACCACATTGCATAAGTTTATGGGTTTGTAATGATTCACTTCCTCTGGGTTCTTCCTTTTCGGGATAAGAACTATGTACATCTTATTTGTTTCTTTTAGCATCTTTCTCGTATTAAGAAGTTCAAACAAGCATCCGTCAATAAAAGTCCTACTATCTTCCGATTTTGTTGAAAAAATAGAGTCGGATTATCATCAAGCCCAAGAGCCTTAAGAGGGCCAATCTCAATCAATGCCTCCTTCACTTCTTTTTCCTCACACAGCCTGGATAATAGATGTTTTAAATTATCAAGCACTGCTGGTACTTCTAGCTCTTGAAGAAATTACTTCATTTCATTGAACTCAACGTTATCTGACTTGTTAAAAATGTTTTTGAAGTGATCGTTGAAGCATTCCTCGATTTCTGTTTCTTCATCCAAGAACTTTCCATCGTCATTCTTATCTTGTTCACCATTAGGTGAAGGAAATTTGTGTTCCTTTCGCCCTTTGTAATCCAATTCCCTCTTGCTTTTTGAAGCCAAAACACTTTCTCTTCATCCAAAAGCAAATTCATTTAACACGCTTCTCTCAGCTTAAGTTTTGATTTTTTTTTTCTTTTTGAAATTTTTTTGAGTTTAATCTATTTTTATTATCAACCATTCTAATTTTGAAACAATTCGTGATTGAGTTCGAGTTATTTGAATTAAATTATTCTAAATTTAAATTATTTTAGATTATAGATTAATTAAAATTTAGATTGGATTATCAATTAAATCTTAATTTAATTAGTATAAGTATTATTATTAATACAAAAACATATAAATTCGAGTGCATTAAAATACATTATCTTATTAAATATCACTCCGAAACCCCAACCTAAAAATTCCTCCAATATAAATCGAAGTGATTGAGGACAGAATAGAAACCAAACACTAATTGCCACGAGACCTAACTCCTATAAGGCGTAACGACGATCGACGGGTGAGGAATTGTGGGCGCTGGTCCCCAGCCCCAACCTATTACCACCACTCGCATAATAAGGCTCTCGCCACGATTTTCATTCCCACTAGAAAACACTTTTAAAAGTGTTACAAAACTCAAAAAAGAACTTCTCAAAATTAAATTTTTTGTCTGTACATGATATCGAGAAAAATTTCTTTCTCTTCCATTTCATGATAATTATTTTGCTCAGCCTGTGTAACAAATGTGATTATTCTTAGTTAATTTTTTTCATTTAATTTCATATTATCACAATTCATATTAAATCACATATACATATTATTAAAATCATCCATAACTTGAAAAGGTAAACAAATAATAAATCTATATTTTATAACATTTCATACAACACAAATACGCTTTAACAAAAATACTTCAACAAAGCAGTATATCACATCATCGTACATGAAAAGTATCATATAGCAGAGTTACGCATTAAGTCTAAAATATAAATATAAATATACATTAAGTATCATAAAGTAGTTTAACAAATAAAAATCCAAAATACCATAACAAAACCTTCAAAGATAAAATGGGCATAACCATGTCACATTAATAACCCTAAGGACTTTGTGATGGAGGTGGTAGTCGAAAATGTTGAAAATTGTATGAAGATATTGCTAGCAAGGATGAAAAACGTGCATTAACAATTTGTTCTTCATACTTACATTGAAGCGACCAAGTTCTAATATTTGGATTTAAATTCAGAAACATGGAATATTTTGGTGGCAAAAAAAATACAATTTTTTTTTTAAAAGTTTCATTTTCCAAAACACGTAATACATCTATTTATATATTACAAGATATGTAATAAATAGTGTACTGTGATAATTTTGTGTAAGAACAATTTTTATGTTATTATAGAAAATATATTGTTAGTTGTATTACAAAATACAATACAACATATGTAATAAATAGTGCAGTAGGGTAAATTAATTTATATATTATGTAGGTAGTAAGAAATTGTGTAATTAAATTATATATGTTGTAATTCATGTTACACAATACATTAGAGGAAATAAAGGTGGTGCAATGAAGGTCAGCTCACCTAAAGAGGCCAAGAGGATAGGCCGGTCAAGAAGACAATTGCACAGAGTAATTTTAGGGTGCTAAAAGATTGATCCATTCTTCATTGTTCCTTGTGATATTTATAGGGAAGGTCCTCTTGTCCATTGATGTGAGGTGGCCGAATAAACATTCAATCTTGCTAAATGCGTAAAGGATATTCATGGGGTATATCATGGGACTTATCAATATGATGCCATTGAGCATAAATGGACTACTTATTATATTAGGAGCATGTTCACACAAGGAGAGTGTTCATACTTAAGAGCGGACGGGTGATTCCCTCTAGGAAGAACAAGTGGTCTTACCAAAAGATGTTGGGAGTGGGTGAGTTGTCTAGGCGTTACTTTATATGTAGTCAATGCAGAGATTAACAATGTATTTGATGTAGACACGTGTCCGAGCAGCAGAAGGGTATAATAATAATAAATAGTACTGTAATGGTTTTTATAAAACTATTATGTAGAGTGTAAAAAAGTGTAAGTAAACAGTATATATTGTAATTTATGTTACACATTGTATTATATAATGTTTAATAATTTTTTTTTGATACAATGCTTATATCTACTCAATCTCTCTTCAACTTCTAAATTGAAGGAAAAACACAATTAAACACGCTTGAAACTATGTCATCACGATTGTTGTAATAATAACAATATCAATTGATCTAAAACACAATTCACATGATGTTCAATCATTTATATAATATTTATAATATTTTTTAACAATAAACCTTTAATTGTAGCTAAGGTTGTGTTAAACCTAACTGCAAAAAGGGTTCTATCATATTTTGAGGCTTGAACTTGACAATTTTTCTTTCATCAGGACTTAAACTTATTTTTTGGTCCAAGTTAGACCCTGAATTTGGCAATTGTTCTTACATTGGGACCTGAACTTTTTTTTGGTCTAAGGGTGGGTTTGGATGAGCGACGCGTTTACCTGCGATTAGTGTAAAAACAGCAGTGGTGTAAGATTAGATATTGTAGTGATACTGTAGCGTGGGACAAAAAATAAGTTAAACGCACTGCACCGCATCGCCTATCCAAAATCACCCTAAGTTAGGCCCTAAACTTGGCAAATATTCCCACATTGGGACTTGAACTATTTTTATCTAAGTTAGCCCTTGAAAGCCCTAAAGTTCAAGCCTCAATGTGAGAATAATTGTTAAGTTCAAGGTCTAACTTGAAACAAAAGAAAGATTTAGAACCTAATGTGAGAAAAATTGTCAAATTCAATTCCAAATATTAAAATAATTATCAAGTTTAAGACTTAATTGAAAAAAATTATCAAATTCAAACCTTAAATAGTAATTTAACTATTTAAAAAGCATAGCGTAGAAATCCGCGGAAGTTTATCCAATACTAGTTAGTATCCAAGAAACTATCAAGTCAAATCAAACGGCATCAGATGGAGCATCCAATGTAAATTTAGTTCTGTGTCAAAGTTTTATTGCATGAGCGAGTGACCGTTAATTTTGTGGCTCTAATTGACTTGCAATTTTCAACAGAAATAACGCATGGTTAAAAGCTTATTCAGATTAAAATATATTTATTTAAAGTATTTAAGCTATTTGTAGATTTAAATTTTGATAGATATTTATTTTTTGAATTTAAATTAAATTATTTTTCTTCCAAATGTAATATCAGTGATATAAATAATTGGAATAAAAAGATTAAAATTAAAATATATTTAAAAATTATGAAACAAAGAACCGGAGAAGAGTTTAAGGAAAAAAGAGGAGTGAAGCAGAGATTTGAAAAGGAAAAGCGAAGCAAGGCACAGAGACGTGAGCGTGACACCTAAATATGTAGTGTCTGTCGACTCCAGTGGAGCAAAATCTGCCAATCCAGCGTCATTTTATTAGTACGACTAGTTATTTATATTATTGAAGCTTTTGCTTGTTTGGTTTTACATGTGCCACTCTGACGGACACATGGCTTCCCTGTTTTAAAGTGAAGGGCAAGGGGTATAAGGCACCACCAAATCCAGGCCCTACAACTTTCCCTTTACACCCACTTTCCTTGTATTTTAAAATACCATTCCTTTGCTGCATATATCGAAATTTTGTCAGCTAATCTAATCCAACCTAATCTTTTTCTTCCCTTCATTAATTAAAAGAGACTGGAGTTGAGTTTGAAAAGTATACTCCAATACTCTCATTCCTACCCCCACTTTGCACGCTTCATTTTTATAACTTCTTTTCTTTATTGCTGGCTACTAATGAAAGCGGATTACAGCTATCATTCATAAAACAATTCTTCAGTACCCACCAAGCAATAGTAACGTGCAAGGACTTCTCTTCATTCCTCAACGACCAACCCTCCTCGCCTTTCATTTCTTTTTCATAAGCATTTGATGACAATTTTCACTACATAAAATAACATTTTCATATTTAGTTACAACACATCAAGTCAGCTTCACGACAATCATATCTCACAAAAACCAAACCCACACGGTTAAAAAAAAACAAAAAAAAAAACAAACAGAGTGTGGTAACTGGTAAATGGAAATCACCCCCTTGCTTTCCTTTTTCTTTCTATCTTACAGAGTTTTGGATTTGTTTGTTAGTGGTAAAACCGTAAAAAGGTAACTAAAAATACCTCTCGCGGAAACAAAAAAACACTTTTTTCTTTTTGAAAAAAAAGGGAGGGAAAAATCTGAATCAACCAAGTAATTCCTGGTGATGATTACAGAGCTCTTTTCTTAGACGTTGAGAGAAGAGCCTGCAAGCATCAATGCTCAAATCAACGGCAGCGGCTAATGCCACGTAAGCAGCTGCATCTTCCGTGCAGTTCACGTGCTGCACACTCACCTCCACGCGAGGTTTACTACACTTGCCTTCTCCTTCCACGCCAGCCGACATTACGAATCCTTGATGCACGGCAAACGGCCATAGCCCGTACCTGAAATCACCGCTACTCCTCGGACTACAAGCCGGCGATGTCGCACTCCTCGGCGTCACCCGTCCGTTGGAACCGCTTCCGCCACCTAGGTCAATCACAAACTTCCCTCCTTTACTTGAACTCAGCGTCGACTCGGCCAGGACAATGGCTGCCGCGCTCATATCAGGAATGAGTTCAAAACGGTAACCGAGTCCGTCGGAAGAGCCGCGTTCTCGCCAAGCCTCGAGACGGCCCCAGGGTTTCCAGGTACCACCTCCTGGACGGAGAATAAGCCATGAGCCGGGATTAGAACGACTGACTCGGCCCGATCCCGGTGAAGCCACGAAAGGAGTAACCATCGAAGCCGCGGCTACAGGTGAGCCGGATAAGTCGTGAACCGTTATGGACCAACCTTTACGTTCTTTTCCTAGCCTTTCCCTTTCACTTCCAAACGAGCTTAGCCATCTCCGAGAGCTACTTGGCTCTGACCGTAACGACCTGTCCGATTGTAACTGAATAGTTAACTTCACAAGCAAAGAACAAACACTGCACAACTAACTAAACAGTAAAAAGTAACTAAAAAAATGAAAAAGAATTGAAGGACATAATCCTGCAAACTTTAATGTCGCTTTATCCTACTATTTTGCATTCAAATTGAATAACTTCATAGAAAATACTCTGAATTAAATAACTAATTATAACTAACCTGGATCCTTGATTCCGGTCACCGGTGTTTCTGAAACTGAATTTGCAAGTGAAAACGGGTTGCCGGATATTTCCTCGGATCTGAAACACTTGAGGGCTACATTCCGGTTCGCCGTCGAACTGGAAAACAAATCTCGGGTCGGGTTCCGCTTTCACATTCAAGTGAAACCGAGCAGAGGAATCTTTTTTAGTTTCTTTCCCGACTGAAATCCAGCCATTGTGGAAAACACAAGCCTTGGATTCGGTTCCCGCCAGATCCAACGGTACCGAAACTTTTCCTAACAGACACCCTGAGTTAACACCGCAGGTACTGCCTCTCCGGCCGGTGTAGACAGCGATCTTGAGACAAGGCTTGGCGGAAAAGATCGATTTCTGAGCAAGTTTGTCGATATCGGCTTTGCTGAGGTGGAAAGTAGCGGCGAGGGTTTGTAGCTGGTTGTCGGGAAACTGATTCTCCGGTGGAAAGTAGGGAACAACGGCGGTTTGTAAAGGGAAATTCTTAAGCTTAATCTTACAAAAACACGGCGACAAAGAAGGATGAACGACGGACCGCGCTGGTTTAGACGCCACCGGAATTTTCAACGCTAGATTGCCGACGGTGAGTCGTACGAAAGGGCAAGGATCCATGGCTTTTTATTACTGGTTCTAGCACTCGCCCTTCCTCTTTAAAAAGAACCAGTCTTGCATATATAGCTAGCAATAAAGACAGGAATGCATGTTACATGGGAAATCGTGTAATAAGCTAAACATTTGAGAGAATTGGGAGGTAGGAGGCAGGCTGGGGATCAGCGAGGAAAATGGCTGAGATTTAGACTAAAACATGATTTGAGTTGCAAAGAAGAAGCTGACCACGGTATCTGATGTGGAATATTGAGGGGGTTGGGGTTTTAACGGGAGTTTTTTTTTTTTTGGGGGCAGTCGTTAAGATGGATCAGAATCTATTTGCACTCACAGTCACAGACATGAAGGGTGGAAGAATTTTGCATGCTAGTCTGTGACTGTTGGCACGTGGGTCTGTGAAACACTCGTGACGTGAAGGTGCTAGCCTGAATGGGTTGGGTTCACCCAAAGGCCGAATGCTAACATTGAAGCCCAAAGCAAATTGAGATTTAGTCGATGTGAATTGTGATGTCATACATACTGTGCGTAAAAGGATAACGCACGTAATCCAAAAGCAAAGGTTCGGAGACCCCCATTTCGTTTCACTCTTTTTTTGTGCGTAAAACCCACAGAAACAAAGGCAAAAGAAAGTGAACTAACCGAAGAAGAAAACCATGGGAATGCCGCTAGTTTCCATTGCTTCAGCTCCCAAAATCACCTTTGTTCCCAATTCCATCTCTCTACCTTCAATTAAGGTGCGTAATATTCCATCTTCAACAGCTTCCACCGGTGGGTTGTCGATAGAATGTTCGTCGAGGCCGCAGAAGAAGGGAACGAAGCATCATATGAAGACCAGGCCACGCAAGACGCAGCCATGGGACATAAGGAGGAAGCCCACCGTTTACGCTCCTTTGCCTCCGCTGCCTCCTGATTGGGCCTTAGTTTCAAGCGGCGGAGAAAATGATGGCGCCGATGTTGCTGAGGTTGATCTCGCTGGCTCTGCTCTACAGGCTCCTGCTTCAACTGGGTAGTTTCTTTGTTCACTGTTCATCGTTATGTCGGCTGTACCGTATTTGCTTCTCCAGGTTTTTTTTGAATTATGATTTGATTAAACTGAAAAATGTAATCTGATGAACATCTATGCATTTAAACCTGTCTTAGATTTCGAGGTGAATTTGCCTTTAATTTAATTTCAGTTTTTCTAAAAAATTATACCAACGTTTCCAAGCTTATCTTCTTTCTATTCTTCAATAAGGATAATGCTAACAGTAAGACATTGCCAAGAGGACACCCTTTGTCTTGATAGTAGTTGAGATTCATCCATCTGTGAATTTTGATTGAAAATTTGGGTTATCAGTTTTGATTTAACATCTATAGTGTTTTGGGGATTGGGAATAAAAAATGAAGTACATATAAGTTCTACTTCAGACTACTCTACTGTCATAAAAAACAAAGAGATTGGAAAGAACAAAACAATGTGTATTTAATAAAAAGATGAAACATCAGATGATGTTATTGGCTGGTTGCAGAAAGAGCTCCACCCATCATGATGTTTACATGCAACAGCAAAAGGGTAAATACAAAGTAGGAGAAAAGAATTGAGCCACCACAAATCTGATTTCCAAAGAGCTGTTTACATCATTTAACACCTATGTAGTAGTAGGGAGGACAATCCTCTACCAGCTCCATGTAAACTACTTAACTTGGAGGCTTGGCTTCTTCTGTGCTTTGATATGCACCCTCCACCAGCTCGATGCTATACAAAGGGGTAACGGAACAACCGCGAACACATCATATCTTCCATATGATTATTAACAACACCATCAGATGCTTTGGAGTGTCCTAGGCTTCCATTAAGTTTCTAGCTAGATCTTTTCTTGTATCGACTCTGCACAAGGCTCAAGAGGAAGTCTGTAAATATATGCTCATACCCCGGCATTTTCCCATACCCTGCAATATTTTCACCAACAATTCCAAGTCAGCTGCCTGCAAGGTGATTCAAACAAAGAACAATGATAATAGCAAGGGGCTTTTAAACCAGGTCTAAAAATGGCACTTGCCAGGAAAGTAGTTTATGTCAATCACATAAAAATGATCTCTAGTTCCATGCTCCCGGATAATGTCTAGGTTAAATAGCCGAAGACCCTACATGTAACAAAAATTTCATATAAATATATCAAAATTATTCCAGAGATTGGTATACATGTACGGACAGAAATAATAGTCAAAATTTTGAAAGCTACCAGTCGCCACCTAAGCTCTTTGGCCAGTCTTTCAAGTAAAGGGCGAGGGGGAAGTTCTGCAATAGCATAAAAGAAAACGTTTAGGGCCTACAAAACCCACATGTTGCATGAAATTAAATGAAAAGCCACAATCAAGTAAGGTTCAACCTTTTCTGGTTCAACCATGAAACCTTATTCAAACAAATTCCAAATACAACTACGTTGATCAAACATTCATGTTAAAGAAGGGCAACAAGCAAAATCACAAAAACAGCAAACAAGAAAAGGGTAATCTTGAATGGGGAAACATACCAGCCACACTAGGGTCCAAATCTGCATCATCTGCAGAAGCTGCAGCACAGGAAACACGTGGAAACCGAAAAACACCCGTAACTTTAGAGAGTTCTCTTTTAGTTACATCAGGTAAAGAGAAACGCCTGACCACTTTAATGGCTTCTCCAACAATATAAACCTTAAAGAGAACACCTCCTACAGACATTAGAAAAAAAAGCAGCACAGCAGTTAGGCATTGCTCAGCAAAGCTGGAAACACTATTATGAAGTCTCTAGAAAAATTGCAGTTGCATACCATGGTTAACAAACTCCTGAAGAACAAGTGGAGGTTCTAGTTTCTGGAGGGAGTACTGATCATAAGCAAGTGACAATTCATGTGACTTTGCACTTCCATCAGCAACCAATGGTTTTGCAACTGCAACAGATGAAAAAAAAAATTTAAGTTTGATTAGAAAGAATTGAAGTGGAAACTAAAAGCAGAATAAGTAAATGAGATGAACCCTAAAAATAAATCACAAGATTGGGCAAAGCATTTTTATACGTTTTTTGGTTGATATTACAGGTAACATACAGACAGCAGGAAACAGATTCTTAAACCTAAAACACAACCTATATAGTACAGAAGACTGTCTATCAACTTAAATACCCCTATATAATGCTATTACGTGTAATAACACAGGTCAAAATGTGCATACCAAGGGGTAGTATCAACCCAGCTTTATCTACAGCATCAGCAATAGAAGATGCATCCTTTTTAATGACTAATTGCCTGGGAACACCAACTCTTCCTGCATGGCAAAATATTAAAATCAACTTCCATCAGCATGAGAGTTCATTTGATAACCTTTCATCGAAAGCCAAAAAGCTGCGGGAAAGAGAAGAAGAAAAAGGCCTAGGTTCTAATGTCAACAAATAGGACGGCACAAATTACCATAGGAGGTAGATAAATTCATGTCTGCAACACATTGTAGCATCGATTGGCGATTGTGTAAATGTTGTATAGCATCAGGAGGATCTAGAACTGTGACTTCAGGATGTGTTTGTCTATAATCCTGTAAATATATGGTAAAGAATGTAAGATGGATTGGTCTCAACACAAATGTGTAAGTAGCAAACAAATAACCCTAGAGAGAGCAACCTTTTCAAAATTAACTTTTAATGAATGAAATGCCCATTATTGTCCAAAATCAAACACTTCATAATCCTTTGGCCAGGAAGAAAAGGCTTTACAATCTTCTTTCTTATTTTCTCCATTTATAATTTCTACCTTAAGAATTCCATTCATTCTATTCAGAAGAAAAGCTTCTGAAAAAAGATGGAATATTTTATAGTGTGTATCATCCACTCAAGCATTTATACAAAATCACAAGATCACAAGGCATATTTCTAATTTTTTTCATTGGGCACTGTAATGAACAACCAACCATCCTCATATTGCAACATAAATTCATGCAGAAACTGAACCATTGAGACTTGAAAACAGCTCATACAGGTACAAGATATTTAGGAAATCAGAGTCACAGGCCAGGAAGGATCCCCATTAAATAACCAAATCAACAGACCACCACAAAATAGGGAAACCTTTTAAGATTAAATGACATAAAACTTAAAGAGGCCATTCAAAACAATCTCAATGTATAAATTTTTTGCAGACAATTCAAATATATTGCATCATAGAACTTATTTAACATGAATGAGTTAGCCAAGCACTAGAACTTTTACTAGTACGGACACTAACATTGCTAAAGAACTGGATTAAAACAGATTAGGGGAAAAAAAATTAGAACTTGGTATCCCATGAGTAATGAACGTATATTCTAGCAATAGATTCCAAGGAGTATGACTTAAGCAGCTGTTGCCTATATAAATCTATAATTATAAAATTCAAGAATTGTTCACCTTAAACACTTGTATTAATCTTAAAATTTTAAAAAAAAAAAAAGGAAAAGAAAAGAAAAGCAATATCCAAGTTCCAAAGAACAACTACTAGGAAATTTGAATGTAAGAATTTTCATCTTGCTGAGGTCATAAGTTTTTGCTGTCATTGTTTCTGAATTTTTGCAAATAAGTGAATCCTTATGCCAGCCACTTCCTCAAGCATGATATAACAAAAATAGAGGTACACACGACCCTACACTTACTAGGTTTGAGTCAGGACAGAAAGGGGTCATAGTTATACACAGGACAAAAGAAGCCATTCAAAACAAAGAAAAAGTTTGTTTCACAGGTAATGCTAAGGAAAACCTGAAAAATCAGCTAGATGGCCATGGAAGTAGAAACATCCTCACTTGCTGGAATCTTAAGGCCTCGACCTCAATTATCAAGTCAGGTTTCATGAGGAAGGAAAGTGCAAGAAGTCTGCAAATTATGTCAACCACTAATGAGATTTAAACAACAATTTTCTGACACCAGTCTCTGGGTTATTCGGTTCCTCACATGTACAACACATCAAAACCACAACATAATATATCAAACACAAGTGGATTCACACTCAAATCATTCCAGAACATCCATCACTTAAAAAGTAAACAAAAATGATAGGTTCTAGAATTTGGACCAACCTCAAGAATCTGGCGCCATTCTTTTCCAGTCAACTGCATCAGATACAAAAATGGGTCATGTTAAGTATGCATCGCTTCATAATAAAATTTAAGAACAGGTAAATGAAAGACAGTTAAACATATACAGAGAAATATCTACTAACCTTGTGCAATACAATATCAAAAGGACCCTGGTCTGAGAGAGGTCTATTTTGATCAATTGCAACAAATAATATCCCCTTATTCCTGCACCATTTTCAACATTTTACTCTGTTACTAACATGAAAGAAAGAAACAAAACAGCAACAGCAACAGACCCTTTATGCTAACCGCAAAAGACAAGCTTTTTCTCTTATCAGGGTGCACAACTTGAACAAATTTTAAAAAGCATAACGGAAAAAGAACTCATATTTTAATATTAGAAGCGAATCATGGTCCAGGTACTGAAAAGGAAAGAAACTTGCCACAGATCCATCTAGTAAGTAATGATAAATATCTCCATGTATTAATTCGAAATAAATTGAGGAAATGACAAATTATAATCACCAAAATAAACGAGGGTCACAAAAAATAAAAATATCAAAAAACTTTGGCTGATTGGAGTTCAAGTGTTTGATGTAATGTCGTTCACATAAATTATTTCATTCCGCACAACCAAAACGAAAACGACGTCAAATGGGACGATATTCTCAATTTTGGGATCACAAACATTAGATTCCAAAACGATCAACCGAACCAAAAAAAAAAAAAAAAAAAGACCCAAGATTCACCTGGCTAAACCTTCGAACTTTGGTTGTAAAAAGCTCTTGATTTTCTTAGAGGTAAGGGCATAACCGACAACGACAAACTTTTGCTGCTGCTGTTGTTGTTGTAAAGCTCCGATGGAACATTGCGACATCGTTTTGGGTTCCTCCTCTTCGTCGTAGTTGTCGCAATGAGAGAACTCTTCCTCCAGCCTCATCTTCCGAGTAAAATCAGGCTATAATTAAAAGCGAAAATGCGTGTAGAAAACCAAAGATCCGCGATATTTCAGAGAGTCAGTTAAGCTATTAAACAAAAACCAAATAAAACAGCGAAAGGGCGAATGAACAAAAAAACGTTTTATTATATAAAGAAAAAAAAAAGGGGGGGTGGGAGGAGGAAAGGAAGAGAAGAGGGTTTGGCGATGGAAAACGCGTCAATAAATAAGCGTATTTGGACGGAAGGAAGAGACTGGATCAGATGTTTCGCTTGCTTTTAGGCTTAGGTTGTGGGCGCCTTTGATTTGTCTTTGACTTCAATTATTTTGATCCCACGGTCACGCTTCGCCTGATGACGGTGCTCCATTTCCGCACGTTGGGGTATGTGTTTTCCAAGGGAATGGTGGCTTATGACGTGGCGAATTTTTGGTGATAGACACCACAGTTTTTGTTTTTTTGGATTCTTTGTGGGAATAATAATAATATTTTGTCTAACAAGAGCATATCATTAAAGTTAAAACGCTGTAAAATGGGAATGATATAGTCCGGTAGGGAAGAGCAAAAACACAAAATGTCATTGTTGTTACAATTTTTACTAAATTCACTACTCCAAGCATTACTTCCTAATCTAGCCAACATGTCTGCAATACAATTCCCCTCCCTCTAAATATGCTGAACTTGAACTGGTCCAAGTAACCTGCAATCAACCATAAGAGTTCCAGAAAAATAAATATGTTAATTATGACTCCTATTTCAGTCAAATTTGAGAAGTAATCTTCTAATTAAACTTTGTTTATTTGTTTCAATCAAACACTGATTAGTTGGATTATTTTATTATTATTTGACCTATGAATTTAGCCCATAAATAGGCTCTTTTACAACCTTAGAAAAAACACCCATTAGATATTAGAACTCATAACACATTTAGAGAATTTTGTGTTTACGTTTTGAGGGTTCTTTGTTTTCGTGTTTTCGGGGTTTAGTTTTTTTATCTCCATCTTTTGTACTCTTCGTTCTTGCCATTTGCCATTATAGTAAAATTATCTTTGCCCGTGGTTTTTATCCTCTTTGGAGGTTTTTCCACGTTAAATTTGTGTGTCTAATTTCTCAATTTATTCCGCTATTATTACTTGTTCGTTTGCTTAATCGGGTCGATCCTAACAAGTGGTATCGAGCTAGTTCAATTTTCATAGATCACCCATTCGGATATGGCGTGACAACAAGGTTTGAAATTGAGAAGTTCGATGGTGAGACAAATTTCAATGCGTGGCAAGTTCGGATGATGGCAATTCTAGTTCAAACCGGCTTGAAAAAGGTTGTTACCGGGAAAAAGCCTGAGAATCTAAATCAAACAGAATGGGAAGAGCTTGATGAAAAGGCCTTGTCTGCAATCCAGTTGTGCCTCGCGAATACGGTATTGCAGGAGGTATTGATGGAGAAAACCTCATCCGCCTTATGGAAATGGTTAGAAACTCTTTATGCGACTAAGTCTCTGGCTAACCGTTTAGTGTTGAAACAACGTCTATTTACGTTTCGCATGAACGAAGGTGAGCTTCTTAGAGATCACATCAGTCAATTCATTACTCTTTTAAATGATTTAAATAATGTTGAGGTTCATATTGACGATAAAGATCAGGCTATGCTATTATTGTGCTATTTACCCCCTTCATACAAGTCTTTCAGGGAAACCCTGGTTTGTGGCAGAGACAAACTCTCATTTGAAGATGTGAAGGGTCATTTGTTGAGTAGAGACAAACTCGACAATGAGCTTCATTTGGATAGCAAGGCAGATAGGCAAGCTTCCATTTTGATAGCATCAAAGAAACGAGACAAAAGGTGTCGCTATTGTAAAAAGTTAGATCACGTCAAAGCAGATTGTTATAAACTGCGAAAGAAAAGAGCTGCTGAGAGTAACAAGGAAGATGTTGCTGGTGCTAATTTGGCCGATGAAAGCGGCGATGATTTCTTGTTAGTGTCAACGTGCGATAACTCTCACGTCCGAGTGGGTTCTAGATTCAGGATGTTCTTTCCACATGTGTCCCAATAGAGAATGGTTCTCCACATACAGTTCGGTTGAAGGTGGAGTTGTGTGCATGGGAAACGATTCATCTAGTAAGGTAATTGGTATTGGTACTGTTAAAATTAGGGTACACGATGGGACGATTAGGACACTATCAGATGTCAGGTATGTACCTGATTTACGAAAGAATCTCATCTCCTTGAGTATTTTAGACTTGAAAGGATGCAGAATCAACATCGAGTCGAGCGGCATTAAAGTATCTTGTGGAGCTCTCATTTTGTTAAAAGGTAAAAGAACTGGCAGTCTTTATATTCTGAAAGTTTCTAATCGGATGTCCCTCGTCCGTTACAGAGTCGAAGTCAACTCATTCAGAGTAGAGGCAACTTGGTCATAAGAGGGAAAAAGGTATGACCGTTTCGTTGAAGAGATGTTCTCTTTTGGATGCAGGTTTTGAAAAGTTAAGGCATTGTGTTCGTGAAAATCAAACCCGGGTTAGTTTTAATTTGGCAATGTACAAGTCGAAGGCTAGAAGTCTTCCAGTTTCTAAGCACAGATTCGACTCAGTTAATTCCCTGCATGGTTCAAGATAGGCTCGTGGCGGGCTTTGGCAAAGATGGCATTGTGGAAATATGAGTCAAGGTGGAGATTTGTTAATTATGACTCCTATTTCAGTCAAATTTGAGAAGTAATCTTCTAGTTAAACTCTGTTTATTTGTTTCAATCAAACACTGATTAGTTAGATTATTTTATTATTATTTGACCTATGAATTTAGCCTATAAATAGGCTCTTTTACAACATCAGAAAAAACACCCATTAGATATTAGAACTCATAACACATTTAGAGAATTTTGTTTTTACGTTTTGAGGGTTCTTTATTTTCGGGTTTTCAGGGTTTAGTTTTTTATCTCCATCTTTTGTACTCTTCGTTCTGTTACCATTATAGTAAAATTATCTTTGCCCGTGGTTTTTTATCCTCTTTGGAGGGGTTTTTCCACGTTAAATTTGTGTGTCCAATTTCTCAATTTATTCAGCTATTATTACTTGTTCGTTGCTTAATCGGGTCGATTCTAACAAAATATTTATGTCCAAATTAGTCATACAGCTGATAACAATTTGAGAATCAATCTCTTATTCAAATTTAATTACAAAGTCATATTCAAACCATCTTTTTTAAGTTTCCATAGTTCAACAGCTACACTAGTCGTATTAGGAATAAATTGATAGGAACCAACCACCCATTTGCCATAACTGTCACGGATAATAGTCATTGCACCACCTTTATCAGATTTTTCAACTAAAGGTTCATCTGTATTTAATTTAGACCAATCGTTTTCAGGTGGTTTCCAAAAACATGTATGAAGCTAAATAAGGGTATCCGTTTAAGTTTTCCTTGCAACACAAAAAACTCACCAGCTCGAGTAAGAACCATCCTAGGCACCTCACTGCTATAATATCTACCTTTGAAAATTATAGAATTTCTAAGTAACCACACTCCCTAAATGAAAAAGAAAAATATGGTACTTATTGAGACACGATAGTTAGTATGAAATTCCTTCATGTTTGCGCTCTCCCTCAACCATTGCATCCAAGGGAGGTTCGCTTGAGATTGTGAGTGACTCTTAGGGAATAAAATATGCCATTTTTCACTGCTTATATGACACGACCTAAAAAGATGATCAATGGTTTCAGGCTGTCGACTATACAAAGGGCACTCTTGAATAAAACACATACCTATCCTACTTAAGAAACTTCTAGTGGGCACAATACCATGCATGCACTCCCCAAAAAAATACCTTGATTTAGTTGGGACATTAAGTTTCCAAGCACTTCCAATCACCTTTGTTTTTAATTTTTTAGGGTTAAGACCTTTCACAAGCAAATAAACACTGTTTAGATTAAACTCAACATCATTGGAAAAATTCTAGCGTATAGAATCCTTGTTATCCGTGCAACAAGTGATAGGTGTACTTATGATTTTTCTAATATATTCATTTGGAAGAACCATAGAGATAAGAATGGACCCACTCTCTTCCCATCTTTGTTTGAGTTCCCTGAATGTCAGCCTTTCATCCTCCTTACTCAAGGGACCATCAAAGAGTTGTCGAAGGGGTCCCTCACCTGTCCAATTGTTAGTCCAAACATTAACATTGTTGCCATTACTGATGTGTCTAAAACTAACTATGAACATAATAAAGGCAAGCGCACCTATCGTTTAATAGTATAGTTATGGTAAGACCGGTAATATCGTATCCACAAGGACCAAAAGTACTAGTAATTACTATCTTTTTATTATTTAGCCTAAGTATTAGAGTGATTTCTTTTAAACTAAAACTAATTAAACACGATAATGAAAGAATTAGGAAAATACTTTTAGACAACTTTATGAGATAGGCAATACCTAAGGAAGAATCCACCTAGACTTCACTTATTACTTTTGATTCATACGATTTATTCACTTGACTTATTCCGTAGAAATCCCTGATTTATGTTAATATCTCTTTCAAGACTAAAAACAACTGACTCTAGGTTGATTAATTGAAATCTCTTTCTAATTAAAACCCCTATTGTCGCATTAACTCGATCTATGGATTCCCTTATTAGATTTGACTCTAATCCGGTAGATTTTCGTCGCCCTATCTCTAGGGTTGCAATCAACTCCGCTTAATTGTGTTGATCTACTCTTAAACAGGGACTTTTACTCCACTGAATAAGTATATTCGACTTGAATCAATAACCTGAATTATCAAAACAAGAATAAAAACTCACAATTAAGAATAAGAACAAATATTTATCTTATAAATCAAATAATAATAAGATCCGTCATAGGTTTCATCCCCTCAGGTATTTAAGGGATTTAGTTCATACTGATAGAAGGAAACATCTCAAAATAAGGAAAACAACAAAACATAGGAAAACCAAAAACTTCTAAAGAACTTGATGGGAGATCTTGATCGATGGAGATCCTTCCTCCGAGCCGCTCGACAACTGTTTGTCTTGAGTATTTTCTACGTTCTATTCCGCGTCCCCTTTTAGGTCACCCCCTAGGGTGTTTAGATAGGCTTTGGAACGTCTTTCTTTGCCCACAAGTAACCTTTTTCGGATAGAATTAATCTTTGATACGGTAGGGACACGCTCGTGTTCGTTGATCCAGGCCATGTTTGATTCTGCTCGTAACACACGGTCGTGTTTGATAGCCCAGGCCGTGTTGGTTTCTAAGGTAGGCCCATTTTGTCCCATTTTGGCCCGTTTCTTGTTCTTTTCGACACCCTAAGCTCTTCTGAATGTAAAACATGAAATTAAGAGATTAGGAGCATCGAATTCATCAAATCTAATGAGAATTCATCCAAAAATAAGCCAAGCATGGGGTTAAAATATGTATAAATTAATGTTTATCAAATATCCCCACACTTAAGCGTTTGCTTGTCCTCAAGCAAAATTCCCAACTCACAATAAGAATTAACTTCCTTAATTCATAACTTTCATCAATAATGTCTCATCATAATTCACAGATAATTTATACATTTATAATTTAACTAGAATAGTCCTAGAGATTCAAACAATCTAAGTCATAGATTTTTATAGCATGAAAACATAAGTGTTTCCCCTTACCTAAATAATTACCTTTGATTCAAAACCGACAAGTATTGACATCCTCACTAAATATTCACTCAAATCACTCGAAGTGTTTAAAGTTCAAAAATTAAGCACTCAAAAGTCAATCATGAAAATTTATTACCATAGGCTTGCATGAAAATCAAATCTTCACCACTATACTATGAGATGATACACAAATCAAAAGGTCTTTAAAAAGGGTTGTCACGGGGTTTGGGTTAAAGGTGTGGATAAAGGCTGAAAAGGAGGGTTAAAATCGAGATCGAATTGACAATTCACCTAACTAAAAAAACGGACTAACACTGAATAATTACATCAATTGATAACTTATCACTAATAACACGAGCTTCTTCTCAAAATATAAAATTAACTACTTAAGCTCAAATAACAAATAACTAATAATGAATAAATTTCCAACTTTTTTTTAAGTAAGAACAAGTATATGATATAAGGTGAATTTAACCACTGAAATAAAGAATATAGTTAGACAACTGATCAAATCAAATCTTGACAAAAGGGGAGTCAAGAAAAATAGGGATAAAAATTCTAACTGGGTTTCGGGTTAATATTAGTGATATATCAAGAACTGGTTGATTATGCTTCAAAGGGGTTCACTAGGGGTTAATTATGAAAGTAGGCTTTTAATGGAGTAAGTGGGTTAAATCCTAGGTGCCTTTATCATCTCAGTATATCAAATCAAAGGTGTGGTCTCGACATGTATAATCGAAGCAAGTTCTAGAATAACAAATCAATATTGACACACTCATAATCAATAAAGTGAGCAAGAAAAGATATATGCTCTAAAAGGCTCAAAGACTCGCAAAATTTATGGTTTTTGATGTCAACATTGCAAATTTCAAACTTCAAAGTAATATTTAAATTTAGGAAAACAACCTAGAAATTTTTAATTCAGAAAATAGACTTATCATGCTTGATTCTCTAATGTCTTAAAGTTTAAACCATCAATGCACAATTACCTATGACTTAATCCGAAACATATCATTGACAATCATAAATCAATAGAAGATTCATTCTAATAGTAATATGAGAAAATTACTTAAGAACAATGCATAATTCAGTATTGTTGACACCTCCCCACACTTAAGATGTACATTGTCGTCAATGTACAAAGATAAATAATGACAACATAGTAAGAAAATCATAAGAGAGGGAGAGAAGTGAAACTTCCTAAATTTTGGATGGAGTCAAAGAAAAGAACCGGTGTAAAGTTGGGCAGGGGTGGTGGATACTCCGGTGGTGGTGTGGTCGTTCCTTAATAGCCCCTTGAACCTAAATTAAAGAAATCAAAATGTAATAATATAACTTAAAGACGAGAAAGATAAAAGGAAAGAATTTAAAAATGAAATTAAAAGAAAAAGAAAAAATAAATGGACTCAAAGGTTATTGTCTTATCGAGTAAATGAAGCGGCCAACATGAACTTATGTGGAGTGGTCGCGCACGGGGAGACCGTGCTAGGAGCCTTTCACTTTTTCGACATGGAGATGGTGGCTTTGCTCTTGCCTCTAGTATTTAATATTTGTGTACGGTGGCAAGGATGGTGGTTGGTGTAAAGAAAGAGTAAGGGAAAGGGGGAAAGGAAAATGAATGGAGAAGATAATGGGAAAAGAAAGGGGTGTGGTGGCTAGGGTTAGGTAGAAGAAGAATTGAGGAAGAAAATGAACAGAAGAAGGGGGTTTAAATAGAAATCGTGGCATCTGGTAGTCGCCCATGCCCGTGTGCCCTGGGCGTGTTAGGTCACACGGCCGAGTTGCACGGCCGTGTGATGCTTCGTTTGTTTCTCCTACGGCCGTGTAGAGGTTTCCATGCCCATGTTCGTTTGATCAGTATCGACCACGGCCTAGGGACACGGGTGTGTCGCACACCCGTGTTACTTTCTCAGTATCGACCACGACCATACCGCACGGTAGTGGCATTTTATCGCAGCCCGTGTTTTGGGAAAATTGTCGTCCTTGGTTCGCACGGTCTCTGCTACGTCGATGTGCGTATTCGTGGTGTCCACACGGTCACGGCCACGCCCGTGTGCAAGGCCGTGTGGTAGGAAAACCTGCGCTTTATTAATTTGGTTAGTTTTTAGTTAGGTGTTAAAAATAAAAAATATGAAAATTAAAGGGGTTAATGCTCGGGTTGCCTCCCGAGAAGTGCTCGTTTAAAGTCTTAAGCTAGACTTACCTTTTATTCGTATAATCATGGTGGTTTGAGGAGTTGAAACTCCTCATTCTTGCTATCAATTGTATTAAAATACGATTTTAGACGAGTACGATTTACCTTGAAGGTGCCAAATTGAGAATAAGTTACCTCGACTGTACCGTATGGGAAAGTATTAAGTACCGTGAAAGGAGTTATTCTATTAGGTTCAGAAGTGGCAACACGAGGATCTGTATTATCCATTAGAACTTGGTCTCCAACCTTGAAGTAGTTTGCTTTATCTTTAAGTTCGTTATGGAGTTGCCTCGGTTTTGCTTCGTGTGTTCTTGGTTTCTCCTTAACATGTGTCTTCCACTCGTCTAGTTCATCGATCTGAAGCCTTCGCTCCTCATTAGTTATTTCTTTGTTGGCACGAGGTCTAGAATATGGCTCAGTTGTGCAATTTTGTGGTGTTTCCTGAAAAGAATGTTGAACCAAATGGTCATTAATAGAATTTATGTTCTCACATTTATTACTCGATATCCTAGCCGAGTCAAGAGCCTGGAGAGTGATTGTTTCGTCACGTATACGAAGTGAGTTCACCTGTACCAACATCAATTCTAGTTTTAGCAGTTGTTAAAAAAGGTCTTCCTAAAATTAAAGGAACATTATTGTCCTCATCCATGTCTAAAACAACAAAGTCTACTGGAAATATGAATTTATCAATTTTTACTAGTACATCTTCAATTATACCCCTAAGAGCTCTAATAGTTTTATCAGCCAATTGAATGCTCATCCTAGTTTGTTTGGGTTTCCCAAGACTTAGCTGTTTAAACATTTTATAAGGCATAACATTTATTTTTGCCCCTAAATCTGCTAAAGCATTATTAACAGATAAACCACCAATTAAGCAAGGAATTGTAAAACTCTCTGGATCTTTTAACTTTTGTGGTAGTTTATTTTGTAAGATTGCTGAGCACACTGCATTTAACTCCACATGCAACACCTCGTCTAACTTTCATTTGTTTGTCAAAAGTTCTTTTAAATTTTTTTTTGAATTGGGCATCTGCGAAAGAGCTTCAATAAACGGTAAGTTAATATGTAATTTTTTTAAGAAATTTACCGAATTGTTCATCTGTGCGGTCTTTCTTTGTCGCATTGGGATATGACACACGAGGTTGGTATTCTGTACTTACCAGTTTTAGTTTTTCATGGCTTATCTCAACCTTACCTTCTTCTACAACATTCTCTTGCCTCAATTTTGGTTCATCTAACCCTTCACTATCGTGAGCAGTAATGGCATGAATTTGCTCCTTTGGGTTAGTTTTAGTGTTGCTTGGCAAGTTGCCTTGTGGTCGTTCAGATATGAGCTTAGCAAGTTGTCCTAATTGGTTCTCGAGCCCTTGAATCAATGCTTGCTGATTTTTGAGTGCTATTTCGGTGTTTTGGAAACGGGTTTCTGACATCGCGATAAATTTTGTTAGCATCTCTTCAAGGTTCAGTTTTTTCTCTTGTGGGTAGGGTTGCTGTTGAAAGCTTGGAGGAGGTTGTTGTCTCTGATTTCCTTGGCCACCCCATGAGAAGTTTGGGTGGTTCCTCTAACCTGGATTGTAAGTGTTACTGTAAGGGTTATTTTGAGGTATAGAATTGTTACCCATATAGTTCATCTGTTTGTTTTCTATGCCAGGGTTGTAGGGTGGGTATTCTGTATTGTTCGACCCTCCTCCATTTAAATCACACTGCATTACTGGATGTACCTGCGAAGAACCACACAAACCATCAATCTTTTTATTTAATAATTCTACCTGGTTTGATAGCATGGTCACTGCATCGAGGTTATTTAATAATCCTCATAACTTGCCACTGATAGTTATTTAGTGTCATCTCCTCTATAAACTCATAAGCCACTTCAGGGGTCTTGTTATTTAGGGTTCCACCGGCGGCTGAATCAATTAACTGCCTAGTTGAGAGGTTCACACCATTGTAAAAGGTTTGAACCTGTAGCCACAAAGGTAACCCATGGTGAGGGCACCTTCTTAGTAAATCCTTATATCTCTCCCATGCATCGTAAAGTGTCTCTAAATCCATCTGCACAAAAGAAGAGATGTCATTCCTCAACTTAGCAGTTTTAGCCGGCGAAAAATATTTAAGTAAAAATTTTCGGTCATTTGGTCCCATGTAGTGATTGATCCTCGTGGTAACGAGTTCAACCACTATTTAGCTTTGTTCCTCAACGAAAAAAAAAACAAACGAAGGCGAATGACATCATCCGAAACGCCATTAATTTTGAAAGTGTCGCAGAATTACAGAAAGTTTGCCAAGTGATTGTTTGGATCCTCATCCTGCAAACCATCAAACTGAACAAATTGTTGAATCATCCGAATAGTGTTAGGTTTGATTCAAAATTATTTGTAGCAATAGCAGTCTAACAATACTTGATTGATTCTGTTAAATTAGGTTTAGCATAATCATACATAGTACGAGGAGCAGGATTTTGATTCACCGGATTTGCGGCAACCACAGGAGGTAGCGAATTATTATCAGCCATCTCTTCAGTAGTGTTAGTTTCGTCTTCTTGCTCTTCTGCTATGTATTGTAGACTTCGCCTTATTTCTCTTCGGTTTTTCGAAATTTGTACTTTCAATCTCATGTAAAAAAGTAATGGTCTGACGGGTTCCTTCTAGTCATAAACTAAAAGTTCCTGCCAGAAGCAAAGAAAAAAATTAGTGAATAGAAATAAAAAATAAATTGCAAATAAAAGTAAATAAAATGGCTAAAGTAATAAAAATTTAGCGTTCCTAATATCTTAGTCCCCGGTAACGGCGCCAAAAACTTGATGTGTCTAAAACTAACCATGAACACAATAAAGGCAAGCGCACCTATCATTTAATTGTATAGTTATGGTAAGACCGGTAATATCGTATCCACAAGGACCAAGAGTACTAGTAATTACTATCTTTTTATTATTTAGCCTAAGTATTGGAGTGATTTCTTTTAAACTAAAACTAATTAAACACAACAACGAAAGAATTAGGAAAATACTTTTAGACAACTTTATGAGATAGGCAATACCTAAGGAAGAATCCACCTAGACTTCACTTATTACTTTTGATTCATACGATTTATTCACTTGACTTATTAAAGTAGAAATCCCACGATTTATGTTAATATATCTTTCAAGACTAAAAACAAGCTGACTCTAGGTTGATTAATTGAAATCTCTTTCTAATTAAAACCCCTATTGTCGCATTAACTCAATCTATGGATTCCCTTATTAGATTTGACTCTAATCTGGCAGATTTTCGTCGCCCTATCTCTAGGGTTGCAATCAACTCCACTTAATTGTGTTGATCTACTCTTAAACAGGGACTTTTGCTCCACTGAATAAGCACATTCGACTTCAATCAATAACCTGAATTATCAAAATAAGAATAAAAACTCACAATTAAGAGTAAGAACAAATATTTATCTTATAAATCAAATAATAATAAGATCCGTCATAGGTTTCATCCCCTCAGGTATTTAAGGGATTTAGTTCAAACTGATAGAAAAAAACATCTCAAAATAAGGAAAACAACAAAACATAAGAAAACCCAAAAACTTCTAAAGAACTTGATGGGAGATCTTCAGTCTTGATGGAGATCCTTCCTTCGAGCTACTTCCGACGGCTGTTTTCGAGTATTTTCTGCGTTCTATTCCGCGTCCCCTTTTAGGTCACCCCCAGGGTGTTTATATAGGCTTTGAAACGTCTTTTTTTGTCCACAAGTAATCTTTTCCGGATAGAATTAATCTTTGATACGGCAGTGACACGCCCGTGTGACACGCCCGTGTTCGTTGATCCAGGCCGTGTTCGATTCTGCTCGTAACACATGGCCGTGTTTGATAGCTCAGGCCGTGTTGGTTTCTAAGGTAGGACCATTTTGTCCCTTTTTTGCCCGTTTCTTGTTCTTTTCGACTCCCTAAGCTCTCCTAAATGTAAAACATGAAATTAAGAGATTAGGAGCATCGAATTCATCAAATCTAATGAGAATTCATCCAAAAATAAGCCAAGCATGGGGTTAAAATATGTATAAATTAAGGTTTATCAATTACTAACTTGCCATATGAGACCTTTCTCAAGATAATAGACTAATTTTTCTAAAAGCCTTCCACGTTAATGACATATTACTTAGAGGCTTACAAGGGTCTCTTCCATCAAGATACTTAGAGAGTAACATATGAGCCCAAAGATTATTGGGTTCCTTAATGATCCACCAACCAAGTTTAATCAAATAAGCCTTTTTTTTTTTTTTTTGGTCTAGTGTTAGGCAACTCAAGTCCACTAACTTCCTTTGGTTGTGTCACTTTTCCCCTCAAAGGAGATGGACTTTTTTCCTTATTTCAGGGTCATCCCACAAAAAGTCCCTACTAACTTTATCAAGAGCATTACAAACACTAGTAGGTAAGGCACGACATTGAATGTAATAACTTGGAATAGCGATAATAGTAGATTGGGCTAAAATGAGTCTACCCACTCTCAATAGGCAATTGCTTTTCCAAGTACCAAGCTTGTTATTAACATGTTCAACAATGAAGTTGTAATCAGTTCACTTAATTCTACAATTGAGAATTGGGAAACCCAGGTACTTTTCTAAATCAATTATTTTTTTGAAGCCCAAACCATCAATGGTTCTCTTCTGTTATCTCTCATCTATGTTTTTTCGAAAATAACATTCTAGATTTTAAGAGACTTACTTTTTGGCCCTATTCTTGGGAAAAGTCCTCAATTGCTTATTTTATGGCATCTACAGTACTTTTCTCAGTTTTGGCAAACAAAATTACATCATCTACAAAAAAAGATGTGCAACTTTTGGACCCTGTCTTAAAGTATTAACTCATTTCCATTTCTTAGATTTTATAGCCTCGTTAATACGAAGATTAAGGTATTTCATGTAGAGGATAAAAATATACGAAGATAGAGGGTCCCCTTGTTTGGTCCCTCTAGAGTGTTCAAATATTTCCAACTTACCTCCATTAACTAGGACCATCATCAAAGAAGTGGAAACGCAACTGAAAATCAGCTTAATCCATTTCTCAGGGAAATTAAAGGATATCAACACCTTTTTGATAAAGTCCCATTCCAGCCTATCATATACCTTTTCCATATCCAATTTAACAATCATGGAACCCACTTTTCCTTTCAGTCGTTGGAAACAATTTTCCATCTCTTGAACAAAAATCGCATTGTCAAACATCTGTCTACCTTTAATAAAGCTTCCTTAAATGGAAAAAACCATCTTATCCATGAACAGTCTTAACCTTTTGACAATGATCTTGGTAATTGTCTTATAAGAGGTGTTGCAAATACTTATATGACGATAGTGTTGAATGCTGATAAGGGCACTCGATTTGGGAATTAATGCTATTAGTGTGTCATTGATCTAATGAGGGACCTTACCAAATTTGAAAGCCTCCATGATTAGCTCACACACTCTATTTCATAGAATCCCAACATTTTTGGAACAACATTAGATGGAAACCATCAAGGCCGAGAGCTTCAAAAGGGTTAAAATAGAACATAGTCTTCGTGATTTTCTCCTCAGGTAGAGGGATGTTAATCCTCTATTTTTCTTCCTCAGACAAAGAACTTCAATGCAAGGGAATAGGGTCGACTATTCTTTATATCATAAATTTAGAAGTCGAGAAGAGGTCTTTGAAGAATTCGTTGACAATAGGTTCAAGGGTCATTCATCCAGTAACCCACTTCCCTTAGTTATTATTTATACCCTCAAAACAATTATAACTTCTTCTTTTCATGGTTGTAAGGTGAAAAATTATGTTTCTATCCCCTTCAACAATCCAATTCATATGAGATTTCATCACCCATAAGTCCTTTTATTGCTTCAAAACATCTTGGTACTCGTTGGCAAGAATTCAGTAGATATTTATGAGAAAGTCATTGGGGTCCCTCTCCAGTGCCTTCTCAATCCCTCTTAACCTCGCAATCAACTTTTTTTTTCTTAAACACATTTCCAATAATAGAGCGGTTCAATTATTAAAGGAATTAGCAAGAGCATGAATAACTATAGGAAACAGATCATTAGAACAATTCTAGACTAAGTTAACAATACGATCAAAATCAGGATAGTCAAGCCACATTTTTTGAAATCTGAAAGGTTTACTACTAGATCTTGAAGATTCGAGGAATAAACATAACATAATCGACCTATGGTTTGATTTTGTTCTAGTAGCGTGGAGGACCGTAACATCCTCATATAGTAATTTTTAAGTTGTGTTAGCAAAGACGAGGTCAATCTGCTCCTGAATTAGTTGACTAGCAGATATGAGATTTGACCAAGTGAATTGATGCCCTTTAAAACCTAAGTCCAGCATGTCACAATAGTTAAGGTAATTATGAAACTCTTTGATATAGAGTTAGGAGACGATCGCCCACCTTTCTTGCCATTACTTAATAAAACTTCATTAAAATCACCCGCCATTAGCCATGGAAAATGATGATTTTGAGCCACCATTTTCAAGTTCTTCCAAAACAAATGTCTAAATCTAAATTTAAGGTTTGCATAAATAGCTTAAAGTAACCAAATTGTGTTAAAAGGCTGTACCTTAACAAGAGCACGAATCTCTTATTTTGTGTTGCACAACTCCTCATTTGTCACTAGATCAAATCGCCAAAGCAACCAAATGCCACATTGAATACTAATTGTGCTTAAGCCCCTCTAATATAATTTCTACTAGATCAAATTGCCAAAGCAACCAATTGCTTCGGTTTACCCAATGATGCACTATGCATGCTAATATAATTGTTTTGATTTGCCCAATGATGCACCTTATGTGTCAATATAATTGCTTCGATTTATCCGATGATGCACTATGCGTGTCAGTATAATTGCTCTGGTTTGTCCAATGATGCACCTTGTATGTCAGTACAATTGCTTTGGCTTGCCCGATAATGCACTATGTGTGCCAATAGCTTTTATTTGGTATATCTGATAAGGCACTACGGTGCCAAATTAAAATCCAGTTTGTCTATTCCATGTATTAGACTTGAAACCCGAGTTATGTTAATGAGGAATACACATTTTAAATTAGTTAATTGATATTTGAAAATGAATTCGACATTATGAAATTGTATTACAAGTACATATTTGCGATATATATTTATCGATAGCATGTGAAAGATCATGCGAACCGCTTGAACAATTTTGAGGGTTGATATGGAATGATAATGGTAAATTTGATTATAGTTCCTGAATGATATACAGACTTGATTGAATGTAATAGAGTGAAAAGTAATGCGAATGTTAAGTACATTGGTATGATATGTTAATTAGTTGTTAATTGATGTATATATTTAGTTGGTTCTTTTGGCATAAATAATGTATCTTGTAGCATATGTATAGTGTTATATGTATTGAAGAATGACATAAGTTATATGTGAATTAGTTGGTATTGAATTGGAATTGATTGTATGCATTTGATTTGAAATTTATATTAGTTTGAATTGAATCATGGAAATACCACTAAGATTTATTACTCAGCGTACGGTTTGTTTTCTCCGTGCATAGGTTCAGATATTTTTGGAAGCCCAAAGACCCGAAGTTAGCATCTAGACTATTGTTTCTGACTCAACAAATATTGCAAAGTACCATTTCGATTGTAAATGTCTTGTACTTATGGTTTAAGTCAGTTTTGTATCGAAAATGGTCAAATTTAGAACTTAGTTACTTAACGTCACTTTGAAGTATCAATTTGGTATGTTTTGCCTCATATACTGTTGAAATATTGTTGTTTTGGTTGTGAATGTGATGTTATACGTTATTATAGGTTTTTTAAACTTGGTTCAAACTAATCCTTTTCAGAAATAGTGAGTCACATCACAACGATGTACTCTTAACATCACGATGAGGTGTAACCAAAGAATCATGTCATGACGACGTTCATTTGAGGTCACGACAAGAACAAGATAGAGAGTTGTGTCGCAATGAGAAACACCCTGCATCGCAATGTCAACAAAAAATTTTGAAATCCTTACAATTTGGTCATTTTTTTTACCCCTGGTTAGCAAAAGAGCTTTCGTAAGCTCGTATAAGACCCAAAAATGATTATGTATCATTTATATACTTGTTTTACTTATAATTAAATGTTTAATGTTGTCAATCAGATTGTGATTTGATCATAGTTGCTCCAGCAACGAATGTGACACCTTATAGTTTGAACCAGACGATCGGATCAAGTATGGGGTGTTACATACTCTCCTCCCCCGTCGGCTCTTCGACATCCCGTTTCGTCTTGCTCGAAACATGTCCCTTAAACGACCATTTTCCCTCCTAAGGATCATTCAACCTCTCATTCTTTGATGAACCTTCCTTGTCTTTAGGATTTTTCAATATTTTTTCTTTGAAAATCTCTCTGTTGCTTTTCTCGTTTCCAATCAACAAGGTCTTTTCTACTGCAAGAAATTTTTTATTAGTCTCAAACAAAGGGTTTTTCAAAATAACAACATCCGAATTCCAAGAAAGATGAAGATCAATGTCTTTCTCTTGATGCTCACTTTTACCATTTGCCAAAATTTTCATATTAGAGGAAAGATTTGTTGTAGAAGCAAAACCAAGGGGTCAGTTCTTTTTCCCCAAATTCTTATGACTAAAATGAATCCCTTAGTCGATGTCTTTTCTCTTTTTGAACTCAATTTCTCATTTTTCTTATAAGTGTCCGAACCTAGGGCAGAGTTGGCTTTTTTCTATCATGTGTCAGTATGCCTTGAATTTTTCTATTACTTTTTGACTTAGCTTTGACAACTTTTTTCTCTTTAAGGTTTGGAGCTTTTGCGTACAAGTATCCAATTTGTGACCTACCAAGCCACATTGAAAACACAACGCATCAATTCCCTCGTAAGTGATGTCTTGCTTCCTTCCTTCCATCATGAATGATTTTCTCAATGGTTTGTTCATATCAACTTGCATGCATAATATAGTGAACTTACCCCTCTCACTTGACACGGTAAAGTTGTCGATCCACAATAGACCCCCCAAACTCCAACCAATCTTTGTGAGAATATTTGGATCATAGTATTCAATGAGAAGTTCAGGTACCCTCACCCACATTGCAACAGAGTCAAACGATACCTCTGAGGCTCTAAAGTTTGGAGCCGATTTTCGCATAGCAATGAGTCTTTCTCCGATGAACCAAAGACCTCCCCTGATAACTTGTTTGTAATTCTAATCATTCTCGAGTTTAGCAAGGAAAAAATCATAGCCCAAATCAATCAACTCTAAATCCCCTTTAGGCTTCCGTAATTGTCTCAACTTGAATATAAGGTACTGATACCCGGTGGTTTTCCCAAACACTTTTAACAATTAGCGTATTTCTCCACCGACTGCGGATGAGTTTCCGTTCCTCTTTGGACAAAATGATATGAATTACACCTTCTTCATCAGCTATGTCATTATTTGGTATGGGTTCATCCCCTTCAAAATCTGTTTCAATAAGTTCCTCTTCATCTGCTAAAAGTTGCGAGTCATGTTTATCAATGGTTTCTCCCAACAGTGTGTCCTTATAAGAGACCAACTTTCTACTAGAACCGTCACCCACAACAGACCTTATAATCTCGAACTTCTTCACTTTCCCAGTGCTCTAGAGTAGTTCCTCTTTTTCTTTTATGCTCAAAACATTTTCCATATTGTCCTGTATAATCATGTGAACTTAAACTAACTCCATTCTCGATTCAAAATAATACAATATTTAGAATTTTTTTTATTTAAATAAAGATGTTCATGAACTAGAATAGACGAAATCAAATTAAATCTGAATGGATTAGTTACAATAATATATGTTTTTTTAATTTTATTTGATTTAAAAATTTTAGTACTTGAATTTTGGCTCAAAATTGTCTAGATTTATGAATAAATAGTTTGTTTTTTAAAAAAATTATTAAATTCATTTTTTAAAATTATTAATAAAATCTTGAATATTGATACTTGTATTTAATTTTTAGTAAATCTTAAATTATGTTTAATATTTAGAGGATAATTATAAATAATTACATTCAATAAAATAAACAAGTGTTTTGTATGAGCCAAGTTTCAATGGAGAACCTAAAACTTCAATTTTTATTCATTTGGGTTAGAAGAAGAAGTTCACACAAACATAAACTGATGTGCTAATTGGATAAGCATTGGATATTGAACCTTTATAAATTAGTATATTTTATTCATTAATAAAGCGGAGTTAGTTGTGGAGTTTTTCATTAATAAAGTATGTGGATGATTACAAAAATATTCATTTCCTACATCTCTCATGATATGTTTAAGTCCTGGTGGGGGAGATCTTATCATCTTCTGTTGGGCTAATCATTGTTATTATTTTTTAAAATATTAATTATATATAGAGATGGTAAAATTGACAATCTGAATTTAGTAATTAAATTAAAATATAATTATAAAAGATTTATTTAGGAGTATTATTCTAACATTTTTAATGAATTAATCATTTATTTTATAGTATTTTTTTTTTAAGAAAATGAGATGGCCATTATCATACAAACACAAAAATTCTATGATTTTACTATTTAACCGATGAGTTCAATATTTTTATTATTTGCGATCCTATTTCATTAATATTATTTTAGTCTTTTTTATTTTTACAAAATAAATTTATATTGAATTATTATTATTTTATTTCCAAGGCTTAATCTAGATTCATTTACATTATTTTAATTTATAATAAATTCATAAATTAATAAAAAGAACTACACACATAAATGATGATAATGTATGTATTAAAATAATGGATAAATTATTATTAATGTTAAAAACAGGATAAACTTATGTTTTCCCCTCAGTTTTTCAAAAAAAATTAATTTGATTTATTTTATAATATTTTATAAATTTTAATGATAAATTTAGTTTAATTTGGGTAAAGTAATACTGACTAGTATTTAAATATTAATTTGATAAAAATAAAATTTAATAATTCTAATATCTAAATATAAATAGGATTTAAAATTTAATTAAGTAAAAAAATAAAATTAAATAATTAAAATATCTAATGCAAATTGAGCATTTTACTTAATTTTTTTTTCTCTAAATTTTAGTGATAAAATTATCAAAATCTTAAAATACTTCATTCAAAGTAGATCGGGCATGTATATTTTATATAAACATTCGCCCGCTTATCAATAACTTTAGCTTCGATCATGCTCATAATTCCTTTAAATTCTTAAATAGAAAAAAAAAACGTTCTTAAGCATGCTTCAACCAACGTTTTTCTAGTTGTTACAATAAGTGCTAAATGAATTAAGGCTCAGTCGTCACATGTTTTTTATTAACTCGAGTTTAATGTAAGCATTTTATGCAATCCTCATTAAAAATAATATTTAATAATTTTAAGATTCGAATATTAATAATAATAATAATAATTTTTATTTCACTAAACAGTAACATATTTTCTAAAAGAGCCCTGCAAGATTGACCTCTATTATATATACAAATTTGAACATTAGATCTTCAAATCATTTTAAAGAAAGAAAAAAAGCCTAAGTGGGATGTTATTTCTAGAAAAATCACATGTAATAAAAGTTGAATTGTCATCATAAAGGAGTTTGGCACAAAAAGGGACAAATATTGATTCATTGATCCCATTCACAATTATAAAGGAAAGTGAAGGCAAAAACCTTCAAAAACGAAAATGATGGATGCTTCTCCTAGCACTATAAAATGTCTCCTTATTAAAAGCTAATACCCAATAATAATAACAATATGGAGGACCACTTAAATCATGTATTTTATCCTTAGTAAATATTTTACACGATTTTATGTTTCCTTCTTTAATCAAACTCTTACTTCTTGTCAGTGCTTGTCTTGTATTTTTCGTAAATATTTCATAAGGTAGTTTGATTTTTATTATTATTTAATCA
The DNA here is from genome assembly GCA_025698515.1 of Gossypium sturtianum. Taxonomy (NCBI): domain Eukaryota; kingdom Viridiplantae; phylum Streptophyta; class Magnoliopsida; order Malvales; family Malvaceae; genus Gossypium; species Gossypium sturtianum. Next base: position 4,386,235 of record CM046947.1, read on the forward strand.
TTATGGTTTTTTTTTAATTATTTAATATATTGTCAAGTTTTTTAGACTCCACAAGTAAGTTGTGGATGTGACAAATGTCATATTTATTTATAATTTTTTTTACTATACGTTATAATACAATTGTCAAACCCTCAATCCACTTGTAACGTCTAAAAAACTTCACTAACAATATATTAAATAATTTTTTTTTATTTCAATCACTTTATAAATCATATGCATAATTTAATGGATTTAAATATTTGCTCTTAGATTAAATAGCTATCAATGTACAAGCTATGGTGTGCTATAGGTGAGAATTGATATTAGCATATCTTTTACTGTTTTTCAAGTGGATTGTACCATTCATGCTGTGCTCTAATAATCATATTTTTACCTCAATCTCTCAAGATATCTTTCCTATGTCTCGAGACAAAGACTTACAGACTGCATTTAATAAGAAAAGTTAATGCTCCCAATGGTTAGAAATTCCCTTCAACGACTCCAAATGACCCAAAATCAATAAAAAAGATATAAATATGGATCAATGACACTCAAATAAAGACAATAAACAAGCTTACAAAGATCAAGAACAAAAATCTAATCATTTCACCTTGTTATTCTTATTTTTGCTTGTAAACACTTGTGGCTTCAACTATTATTTATTCTTTCAAGTGTTGTTTTGTAATTGCGATAGCTTTATCATTATATACCTACCTTCTAGATGTGCTTATTCATTCTCAATTGTATTTTTTAAAGTTGTGAGAGATTACTTGAGCTTTTGGGTAGAAGTCTTAAGGGTAAGTGGCTCTATCTTGTCCAATTGAAAATATAGTGTGTAAAGGTTAAATCTTGTCCTTAAAAGGTTTCAAATTAGTGAATTTGGGAAATCCTTAGTGTGGTAAGCTAAAGTAGTTAACATAAGTAATTAGGTCAAACTACTTTCTAAATCTTTTATGTCATTTTTCTTAATCTTATTGTTTTAAATTTTTTAAACACCAATTCACCTCCTCTTATTGCCCATTCATCATGACAGTTTGAAACTAACATGATGATGTTTGCTGCTCTTGTTGATGGATCGGTAAATTATTTAAAGCAATGTATCTGTGTTGCTCCCTTTAGATTTTTGAGAGGGAGTAATATGTGTTGCAGTTGCCCATGTTACAGGGGGAGTTTTACTTGTTGTATGGAGCTCGTTAGAGGTAGATATATTGAGGGGGGGATTTGCGATTTATTTTATGTGCTTGAAACTTGGTTATGGTTTACTTATTTGAATTATAAAATTATGGTGCCTTGCATTACAAGTATTGTTACTATGTGTTTTGCTGCCACAAAAGGGAGTGATTGTTGGTGCATAATGTGTTGGAACTAATGTTGGCATTTCTTTTACTGCACCTTCGGACATATTGTATTGTATATGATTGACAATTTTTTTATTACGAATATACTTCGTTTTTATTTAGATATTATTCAGATAAATTAAAAGAAAAGCTTTTTATACTTCATAAATCAAATAAGCAAGCAGTTGAGAATAATAAGGGTATGTTGTGATAATTATCTTAGGTGATAATATGGTTTTCGCGTGATAAGTAAGACTAATTAGTATTATTTTTATAATTCATGTTTAGGTTTTCTGGTTACCTCTCCTAACAATGTTGTCTTAAAGTTTAAACTCGTGTTCTCCCATTGGAAATGTAATATATGCTTTACTACTATACCTAACAGTTGTTAGTTGTAAGGAATATTTTATGTACTTTGTATTTTTCACCTTTGAATAATTTATTGTACCTTCGATAGGAAATGTGATTGAGGGAGAGTCATACTAAGAGTGTGTTTGGTTGGGTGAAAAAGTTGAAGTATGAATGGAGGAAATGAAAAAGTGAAAAGAAAATAAAAATTAAGTGTACTTAATAATAAAGAAAAGTGAGAAGAAAGAAAATAAGAGAAATGATTATTTTTCATTCTAATACATAAAAACTAATCTTTTCAAATTGTAATGATGAAAGTACCGTTAAAAAAATAACTCTTAATTTAAAGAAAACAAACGTAATTATCTAAAAAAAATGTTTCAAAATGAATGCATACGTTTGTTTACTGAGAGGTTTCAAAAAGATAATTAATAAATTAAACCGAAAATACTGAATGTGTGCATTCATTTTGAAACCTTTTTTTAGATAATTATGTTTATTTTCTTTAAATTAAGAGTTACTTTTTAACTTCATGAATTATTTATTTTATTATTTTTCACATGTAATTATTTTATTAGTTTATCTAATTACATCTCATTAAAAATATTCCACATTATTCCGTTAACTTTTTTAACGGTATTTTCATCAAATCTGTTAAAAAAAAAGAAGCAATTTGATAAAAGGAATAAAGGTTAATGGCTAAAAAAAAAAACTAAAAAAATACAATTAGGATCATTTTGACAAAACATATAAAAATTAGCGGCCAAATATATCATTAAACCATAAAAAGCTTCCTTGACATTGGATGTAACTAAATTTATTGGCTCAACTTAGAATCATTTCTTCGATTTTTTCAATAGTTTTTTTTTTAATTATTCGAAATGATTCAATGATTGTTGTGTTTTTGCACTACAAATCAAGATTTGTTTTTATTTGTTGATTTCTTTAGGACATTTCCTTTTCTCATGATCTCTAGAAAGGTACATTGAAGGATGGCATTGTATGTTGTGCTCTTTCTTTGGCCACAACTTCTAGTGGAGCCAATTGAGTGTTAAATCTCATGTATTGTTCTCAGCTACAAGTTGCATAATATTCTAACATAATAGAGTTATGGAGAGAAAATCTTAATAATTAAAAATTGAAAAAACCTTGATTCTTATTTTAAAACAAAAAATATTCATAAGATATTTTAGGATCATTACGGTTTAAATTTAGATAAATATGTAATTTAACTTTTGAATTAGCCGATTAAGTCTTGATTCGATTGGCATGGACAATGTTGCCAATACATGAGGACATGAATTCGAGTGCATGAAGCGCATTATCCTCCTATTTATAGGTTGGGAGGGGCTGACAGATATGATCAAAATTTATAATGAAATTGTTCCAAACAAAAAACTTTGGAATTATAACAAGTATGAGCATATTAATTAATAACTTTACCAATAAGTGTTGGTTGTAGTGGCAAAGCACATTCCACTCTCAAGAGGAGACACGTATTCAAACTTTGGAAACAATATTCTTAAAAAAAACCGTCACAAACCCTGAATATGAATCGCAAAATAGATATAACCAATACCAAAAAAAATATCAATTGATAAGTACATTAATATTAAACCATTCAACAAATTATCCCATACTTTTTATAATTGGAAGTAAGTAGAATTGTTAGGAACTGACACAATATAAATATTCTTACCACTAAATCAAAAAATTGTTAGGAACATTACTCCAAACTTAATGAAAGTATGATACATAAAATAAATCTGATAAAGTGCTAACATATTACTATTTTTGATGCATGTGAAATAATTTTTAAAAAAAAAATTTAAATAACAGTACTGCGAAAAAGATTATATATTTTTTTACAGATAAACAAATCACAAAAATGTAAATAATTTTTAAGAAAATCTGGAAATTCTTAAAAGATTAAAGATTGAAAATTTTAGAAAATTAAAATTTTGAGTTTAACTTTTTCAAAATAAATAGAATTTTTACATGTTTTTATAAATTTATAATGTCACAAAAATAAGTATTTTTAAAAATATGAACAAATAAAATTTTCAAAAACTTATATTTATTTTAAAAATTTAAAATGTCAAATTAAAAATTAATTTTTTAAATATATAATATAAAATTATCTGAATTTTAAAATTTGTAAATTTTCCTTCTTCAAAAAATTTAACTTTATAAAATTTATTTACTTTTATGTTTATTAAAAAAAATCAAACTTTTACCAATTGATGGTTGGAAAGGGTAAAAGTGAATTTTTTCCTCAAATATTTAAACCAAGGTCGAATTTTAAATTCGTCATTTTTAAGAAAATTTTATTTGAATATCATCCTGATCGAAACAGAATTGATGGGTGAGAAATATAGTTTTATACCCAATAAAAAGGTGCACTCTTATAATTTATATGGATGCGTTTGTTTTTCTTTGAATTTTTTAGTTTTTTTTCTTTTTTCAGATTTTAGAATATTTTCAATTTTTGTTTTTCTAGATTCTTAAAATTTTTAAATTTCATAATTTCTAAAAGCTATAATTTTTTAGTTTATTTTTTTCAGCATTTTCTTAATATCTTATGAGAATTTTAATATTTAAAATATTATTTTTTTTAATTTTAGTTTTTTAAATTATGTTTATAAAATTTAAAACTTTTATTTTTCAGATTTTCAAAATATATTTCACTTTTTTTTCTCTTTCTTCGCATGTAATGAGAGTGATACTAATAAGGGTGCCACGTGTTATGGATAAAAAATGACACGCCATACTTTCACTATGTTTCTCCGGGTAAAATGTCAAATAGTTTAAAACTACTTATATGTAAAAAACAAAAATTAAGAAAATGCAATAAAAAAATCAATTAAACTTTTATATTAATTCACCGCTGTTAATTAAAATAATTAAGCTCTTCTATTAGTAGGTTTTATTATTGACCACGTTGACTGTTAAAATAAATTAATGGACCAATCAAATGATGACAAGTGATAACTTCTGGTTTAATCTAATATTTCTTTTCATAAAAAATATTAAAAAATTATAAAAACTGAAAAATCATAAAAAATAAGAAAAACCATAAAAAATTTTAAAAACCAGAAATTTAAAAAATATATAAAATTATTAAATATAAAAATATATGAAAATTGATATAAATATTATAAAAATATAAAATTCTAATAAGTTATAAAAAAAATTATAAATTTATTAAAACATATTTAAAATATTTAAACTTTTGTAAAAACATATTAAACTTCAATAAAAATCATAAATATTATAAAAAATATTAAAAGTATTGAAATTTATATAAACATATAAAAAATATAAAAAAATCATAAAAACTTGAATTGGATCGAATCAATCAGTTGGACCAATTAAACCGAAATTGATAAGTGTATTGGTCCAGTGAAAGCCATTAAACCAGTTGATCTAATAATCAGACGGTTGAACTAATTTTTTTTTCTGTTTTTTTTTATTTTTTAATGTTTTATTTAATTGAACTGGATAGATCAGTCGATCTGAAAAACTGATGACCTGATCGATTCGAACATCAGTTCGATTTTGAAAATCTTGGTTAGAATATTTCATTTTGACATATGCTAATAGTTGGATAATGAAATTTTGGTTTGATAAAAATATTTTAAAAAATCGGTTCAACTGCCCAATTCTTGGTCAACCGATCTAATGGCTATCCCCAGATCTGTACCCTTGCCGGTTTCGAGCTAATTGGTCCAGTTAAAGATTTTATGATTTTTTTATAATTTTTATAAGTTTATATCAATTTTAATATTTTTATAATATTTTTACAATTTTTATTATTTTTTAGAATTCTAATACGTTTTTTTAATTTTAAATAAGTTTTATTAATTTTATATTTTTTTATAATTTATTAGATTTTTTGTTTTTATAATATTTATAAGTTTTTATGATTTTTTTAAAAATTTTAATAAGTTTATATCAAATTAAATATTTTATATTTTTTTCTAATTTTTTATTTTTTAATATATTTTTATGCTTTTTATGGGAAAAATATTAGATTAAACTAGAAGCTGCAATATATCATCATTTGATTAGTCTATCAATTTATTTTAACGGTCAACGTTGTCAATGACAAAAATCGTTAATGGAGGGGCTTAATTGATTATTTTAGTTAACTACAGGGGTTTAATTGGGTGCAAATTTAATACAATGACTTAATTGATTTTTTTGCATTTTCTTAAGGGGCTTTTTGACATATAAGCCAAAAAATTAGATTAAACCAGAAAATGCCATGTGTCACCATCTGGTTGGTTTGTTAATTAATTTTTAACGGCCAACGTGATCAATGACGAAAACTGTTAACGAGAGGTTTAATTAATTATTTTAATTAACATTAGGAGCTTAATTAAATTTAAAATTAAGACAGGGACTTAATTGAATTTTTTTACATCTTCTTAAAGACTTTTTTAATATAATTAAAAGTTGCAAGTTGAGAAAAAAGAATTATTGAAACACCATGTTAGAAGTAGTTGGATTGTTGGATAGAATGTTTTTCAATTTTCCTATTCCCTTATTAGTTATTACAACAAATAAATTTTTAATTGTACTTTTTGTACTCTATTGAGAAAACTTGAACATCTTATCTATTGTATAAGAGAAAGCAAACATGGATATATGTTAGGTATTGACTAAAAACATAAGATATGAACAAAGTGGATTAGGTTGAAATTTTGATGTTTATCAATGAGCAAATCAAAACTAAGTTGATTATTTTTAATGTAACAACTCTTGTATTTTTGTATATCACTTTAATAAAATTGGTTAAATATGCAACCAATCATTGTACTTAAATAAAGTTTGAGATTTAGCCCTTAGGCTTGAAAAGTTAAAAGTCTTCTTCCTTCTTCAATTTGAAAATCTTAGCATGACAATTAACACTATTATTGAAAATCTTAGCATGACAATTAACACTATTAGTATATTTTATAAAAAAAAAAAAAATTAAACTTTGACATGTTTAGTTTTGTTAACACCTTTAACATTTTAGTGTTTTTTGTTAAAAATTTCCAAGAGTTTTCAAAGGAGAAAGAAGCCAATGAAGATAAGGAATGGTTCAACCTTAAGGGCGAGAGCCATTGTTCAAGTTGGATATCAAAGAGATAAGAGAGAGTAAGATATGAGAAGAAAGTCTTGTCCTCTTTAATTAGACAATAGGGCTTTTATAGGAGTATCTCAGGGAGTTAGTGGAGGCACCCCAACTATGGAAGGAAGTGTTACGTAAAGACACCACAATTGTGAACGAGTCATTTCTTGTCTCCTGGTGAAGGTAGCAAAGTGACAACATAAAGTGCTCTGACATATGATAGTTGTCTTGTCATGATTAAAGGGGTTTAGTAGTGAAAGTAGTTGATGGTATGGTGGAGGTATTCTAGGGAGGCAGGGCACAGATGTATTATGCGGAGATGATATAACAAGTTTCTTTCAATTATATGTTACATCATATGAAGCCAACATAAATGATATGCGATGATGATAATTTTGATAGAAAACATTAACTATTTTTTCTATATTTTAAAATAGAGATTAAATCTAAAACTTTATCCAAGTGCATATATTAACGACATATTTTAACCTAATTTGCCATCAATAAACCCAAAACACAACTCATTTGAATCAAACAATTAATCTTAGCTAGATGTAAAATTTAAGTTATAAAACCTTTTCTTTTACCTCAAGTAATAAAATCGTGACCTCTTTCATTTATTTACTGAAAAAAAGGACAAGGATGTTGATTTATGAAATTTCCTTTCCATTTTTTGTTGAATATGATTGCAAAGATATTGATGGAAAGGTGTGGTGTGACAAAGCTGCTTGAGATTTTTTTTTAGATTCGAATCGAGATGTTTGAATTATTACAAATAAAATATAAAATTAAATTCGAATCGATTTAATTTTTTATTTAATTTTATATTTTTATGATAAAAAAGACTAAACACTTTATATTTAAAATATTAAAAATAATTTTAAAAATTATATATAAAAATTATTTTACAAAAAAATAGAGTTAATTGCGCTAGACGTCCCCCTTAAACTAAAACCTTCATTTTAAATTGATCCCCAAACTTCAAAATTAAGATTTTTAAAACATCCAATTTTACAGTATTCATTTTTCTTAAATTTTTCATTTTAAATTATGTTAGATAAGATCTGATGTGTTATTTAACAGTTAAATTAATGATTTTAGTAACGGAAGGACCTAATTGATATAACCTCAATAGTTTGAAGATATAATTAGAATAATTTAAAATTTAAGGATCAATTTAAAATAAAGATCAAAATTCGAAGATGTTTAATGCAATTAACTCTAAAACATACCATGTGAAAGTTATTAATAATTATTTTTACTTGAAAATTTATTTTAAAAATATTATTGAAAAAGAAAAACTTCAAAACTTTATGAATGACATAAATGAGAACATATTTTTATCAAAATAAAGTAAAAGAAATGGTATAAGATAATTACCCTTTTAATAAATACATACATGATAATGAAATTACAAATATATAGATTATGGTTGTCTTCAAATATAAAAGGATTCTGAAGTTCAACCCTGACAGAGTTAGGGCCACAAAACATCTCCAACTATCGAGGTGCAGAAATCATAAAGAAAGCAGGGCACCATCACTGCCAATCCATGATTTGATCTCACTGCATTTAACTGCATGATTTTTGGTCCCATAAAGGCTTAAGCCAAAAATTCCACACATGTATTGTCATTCTCATAATAAAGTTGACTTTAGCTGCTCAAATAGTGCTTTAAAGTTACAAAAACAATGATTCAAATCCTCTCATCTCACTTTACCCCATAATTAAGTAAAACGTGCTGTGAAAGAAGACAAAAACACAAAGCAAACAAAACAACGTCTTCAAATTGGTGGACTTCATTGCTGGTGTCCACTAAATTTATATATATCTCATGTGTGTGATTTTATACACCAATATGCCACGCTTGTTTTGCGTTTAATTAAATCTCGACTACAAAAGAATCTCATAACTCAATTACCCAAACTGTAAGCTACTTCAATACGAGGCAAATGTTACCATCTTTTTCTCTCAAGGGATAGTCCGATGGAACTACCACAAATCATTTTCGTCAGAAGCAAGATCAGTTGGCACTCAACATCTTTCATAGAGCCCTTCGATTATGATGAAACGATGATCACTTGTCAAGTCAACCTACGATATGATGACATTGCTAACCTATAAGGTTACATCATCACCCTCACTAAGAGACAAGAAGGTGATCCATACACAAGTAAGATGCCTACATGTGGTATCCCAAACCTTTCATATAAAAGCTTTCTCACTTCTATAGAAAGAGAACATATAAGGAAAAGCTCTCTTTACCGCTGCTAGCCTTCCTCTTTGCTGATTCCCAGTATCAACAGGAACTAATTCCAACAACACTTTGAATTGAGATCATCAAGAGGCTCCAAAATATCTAAAATTCGTAATACATTAAGGAAGAATACAAGTGTGGTATTCTCTGATCATACCACATACGAATTTGGGTTCTTAAGATCGGTGTTAAAATCTTCATTAGATCAGTAATACTGTTATTGATTGAAATGGAAGAGTGGAAAAAGATCTATATTCAAAATTTTAGTTGATAACAATCTTGAGTACAATCTTTGAACAACCCTTATCCCTTCCTTTACACAGCCTCGACATAAGCATCTCAACAACCTTAAACTGCTTCTAGAAAATGTTGGAAAATTTGAGATATTTCAAAAGAATTAAATCACACATTCCTTAAGAAAACCTTGAGACCCTCATTATGCTTCATTAGGTTAATAAGAGCTAAGCTGAAAGGGTGTACTTGCACATTAGGCCTAAAAGCTCTCCTTTTTATAAGGGACCAGCTTGTTGAATCCTAGAGAATATGCTATACGACAAAATATTTTTAAGTTGCGTGAATTCATATATAATTATTGAAAAATTAGTGAGCCTTAAATTAGACTTTAACAATGTGAAATTCTTAATGTGAATTTACTCAGAACTTAGTTCATATTAATTTTACTTTTAATATGAGTTGGATCAAACCCAAGTTAAAAAGACTAAAGTTTTAATAATAAATTATTAAATTGAACATTGGGTTTAACATGAACTTTGTTTAATAATTTGACTCAATTGTTAAAATTGTATTAAACTGCAACTATGATGAAAATTTCTTATATGCCATGTTATCGGATTTGAATGAATATGTAAGTTTAGTTTATTTATTTTCGAAAATACTTTGAATTGTATGCTTATATATTTGTGAGTTGAATTTATGTTAAACATGATTTATGACAAGTATATATTTTTTGCATTGGCCACAATCTCAAAATTGGTTGCTGGGAATAAGTGTGATAGCATGAAAGTATAGGTCTAGGAACGATTCTGGCTAAGAAAAACTCGATACTTAAGAGGGTCATGTACATCACCTTTCTTTCTTCGAAACCTGTTTGATTTTTATTCATCAACTATGCTCATTATTCCAGTATCCAATTGTGATGATAAATTGGATAATTATATAACTTTGTGCAAAAACGAAGAATGAAGAAATGATAATATTGTTAAGCCAATTGTCAATTTGGTTGAAATAGATGATATAATTTTTTATTTTCATTTCTCATGTTAATATTGTGACTAATATGAAAGAGTAGGTACAAGACAGTGGTGCCACTAGACACATTTGTGGCAATTAAAATACCTTTACGTCCTACTCTCAAGTGGAAAAATGAGAAGATGCTGTCTATCTTAGATACTTTGGAAACTACAAATCTGCTTAGAAAAGGCAAGATTTTGTTCAACTTTACATCTAGAAAGACTTTAACCTAAGTGAGGTGCTTCATATTTCTAAAGTTAAAACCAAATTGGTTTTTGTTGGATTATTAGGAAAAGTTGGAGTGAAAGTTTCCTTTAAATGTGACAATGTTATAGTAACTAAAAAAAATACTTTTATGAGAAAATATTTTTGTAACCATATATTATTTGCTATTTGTTTTAGAAATTATTAATGATGATTTGTTGTAATTTAATACGTCAAATTAGGCTCTCTAGAACACTTGATGAGTTTGTTCTCAAGCAATTTACGAGTATTTTCTATGCTTTTCGTTGATTTTTATTTTTTTTAGTATTAATGGTCGTTTTTATTTAATTTTAGTCCTTTTGAGACCCAAATTGATAAAATGGTGCCATTGGAAATCTAATGGTGTGTTTGAGTTTGTGTAGGAAGATGAACACGACCAAACATTGAGGAGAACTGCACCTAACATTGGTGTTATGACATTGATGCTAGGATGTCGAGACACTGAGCCTTCATCGCCTTAAGGAAGCAATACTTCAATGAGAACCAACCTAGAGTAATCTGCCGAGGATGTTGCGAGACCAAGGGTGTTGTGTCATGACACCAAGTCTCCAAGGTTGCGATATCATTGCTGCTTGTTGAAGTGAAGGAGTTAAGGCCACTGCCGAAGATTTCATGACGCCAACTACTCAATGTCGTGACATCAAGACCCTCTAAAGCCAAGATTGTGCCACTGTCGAGGGTATTGCAACACCAAATCTTAGGTGTCGCGACACCAATGTTTGATAGGATGAAAACTATTACAAGGGTACGTAGTTTTATGTCCAACACAAACACAAGTCAACCCATACACTTTAAGGGCATTTTTGCCAAAATTTAGGGCTTTTTTTTTTTGGTGAAAAGAAACAAAACAATTGAATTACATTATATTAAACTGAGCAAAAACACCACCTGCTTTATCAGATAAAGGATTACTAGCATCTCCCTAGGAGGATCAACGAATACCTATAAGCCCTCTTTCCCACCTGAGGCCATTTTAACTATATGGTCAGCAGTTTGGTTATCCTCCCTTGAGACGTGTCGTAAATGCTAGTGCCCGACATGCATCAAAAGTTGCTAAATACACCTGATCAAAGAAGAACTCGGTGCTGCTAATAGAGTGTCGTGGAGAACCTTGACCACCTCCAAGCAATCACTTTGAATCCTCACCCTTTAGTACCCACAACCTTGAATCTTGGTTGTATTAAAAATGCTTTTGTTGTCAAACTTAAAGGAGCCATCTTTTATCATCATTCTAGCTTAGTTTTTATTCTCTTCTCCATTTTTAGGTTTTAGTTCTTTACCTATCTCTGCTTGGTAGTTGTAGTTGGTAGTTTTCTAGGGTTTTTACTGTAGATTTTATTTCTTTACACTTAGATGCAAAAATATTATTTTGTATTTTGATTTCTATTAAAACCTTTAATACATTTAAGCTTTGTTAACTCTTAAAAGTGTAAAAATTTTAACTTTAGTCATACTTTCTTCTTCGTTGTTGCTGCCGTCATCTATAAAAGCTCCATCAAGAGTCCCTAAGATTTTCTTAACCTTGCTTTTTATACTTTCTTTAATGAATCATTTGAGCATATATTTGATTAATGTTCATGTGTTGATGATGGGTAGTAAATAAACTTTATAGTAGTTAGATGATGGAAGTGTTGCATAGTTAGTTTTTGGGTTAGGAATTAAATTGTAAAAGTTACACTAAATCGAATAGACTTCAAAACATAAAATTGACGCCTCTAGGTGAACAATTAGATATGTGAGACAGAGAAGAGAACCTGTTGAGAACCAATTCGATTGTCCCAATTTAATTTAGTGAGATCGAGAGATAAACCAAACTAAATCGTCTGATTTAGTGAAATAGGGAACGGAATGTAAAATTAAACTAATTAGGAGTTTGAATCATTTAGATCCCTAATACAAGAAGTGACTAAGAATATGGAAGTCAACTGACCACTTTAACTTTTTGAAATGATATTTTGTACTTTTGACTGTTTTACAATTTAGCCCTTCTAATTGTTAGTTTAATTAATCTTTGATGATGAATTGTCGTAGTATACTATTCAGCGAGTAGCTAGCTAGAATTCATAGTTACTGGATAAACTTAGGAGAAGAAGAAATTGCTGAATTCATTTCAAAATTTGAATCGTTGGTAAAGACATTGTCGTACCTGTTGTAACAAACTGTACCAGAGGATTATTTTTTTACACAGCTGGCATAATAGAAAATAAAATGACTAGTGTTGGATCTAAGCATTGGGCTAGTGTCATCTCGGCCCATTAACCATCAGCATTCAATTTCCGGAGTCCATCTTGGATTGGTCTTCTTGTTAGTAACCCTTTCAATTGGCCCACTGTCAATAGACCCATCGCCCGGTGTTGGCCTTTCCTTCTCGTCTGTTGACTGAAAGTCTCCTTTCCTCAATTCTACCAAATCCCTAATTTCCTCTTAAATTCAATCGATTAGGGTTCTTTTCCCCAATTCTTTCGAAACAGTTTCCAATTCCATGACAAAAAACCAGATGGACAAAATAGAACTAAGAAACATAACTTAAAACAGGAGCAAGGTGACAAGCACAATTGCAAAATAAAGTAAGTTACATTGGAAGTAAGTAATCAAGGGCCATTACTTAATGACAAGCAAGCATGTTAAACCCAAAGGAATACTATAGATCCACATAACACTAAAAGCCAACAAAATACAAATCGGAGCCAAGCTAAAATGAAAACCACCAAAACATAAGAAGATACTGAACACAAATAATTAGATGACGCTTCGAGAGCAAAAAGAACCCATGGATATAGGTGAGAAACTAAGGGTAAGTAATAATGTTTAGAAAGTAAAGAGAAACATGCCTTTCAGAGATTTATAAGAGTGTATACGCTAAGCTTGCCAGCTTTAATAAAATTAACAGTGAACTTCCACAAAATAAAATCTATAGTGAGAAAGGAAAATGAAAAATTAAGAGACAGAAATTGTGAACTTTATAATAACTTAAATCATGATTGCTACACATTCAGTGGTTTAAAACAAAGAGAAACCCTAAATCCCCCGATCAATAAAAAACTAAGAATTGACTTCTGTCGTTTTAGTGGTCTAGGCATTTGCTTTCCTAAGCTAGTTGTGAGGTAACAATTACATTTGGTATTTCCCTCTCTCAAACAGCATAGGCAAATAAATAGGTAACCCAAACAATTCCCAAACTTCCAAATCATCCAGAAGCATTGATATCCTGAATAGCGGATCTCAGGACCTCATCCCCAGCAACCTGCCGTAATTTCTTTATAAAAGCATCCTTGGCCATCATTCCAGCCTGTGGTAAACAATTGGGCAAAAAAAAAAAAAAAAATTCAATACATGCTTAGATTTTAGAATCGACTTCCATTCCAAGCAACAAGATATATCTGGAGCTCCTTTTTGTATATTATATAGATGATTCGATCCGCAAGGACAATGATTGGGAATTATTTGATCGTCTTTCTCCGAGTAAGAGGCGAAACATAATCAACTTGAACTCGGGACAGCTATTCGAAATCTGAGTGAAAGACTAGATTTGTTATCTCATGTTCACTTTTCGTGAAAAAATACCAATTGAAGTGGAGGGTTTCTTCAAACAACAAGGAGGTGGGTCAACTATTCAATCAAATGATATTGAGCATGTTTCACATCTCTTCCTGAGAGGCAAGTGGGCTATTTCTTTGCAAAATTGTGCTCAATTTCATATGTGGCAATTCCTCCAAGATCTCTTCGTTAGTTGGGGGAAGAATCCACACCAATCGGATTTTATGAGGAACATATCGAGTGAGAATTGGATTTGGTTAGACAATGTATGGGTGGTAAACAGGGACCGATTATTTAGCAAGCTACGGAATGTATCGTCAAATATTCAATATGATTCCACAAGATTTAGTTTTTTCAACCTAATCTAATTGACAAGCAACCTACTTACCCTATATGTGCTGTATATCATCAATATTTCTTGGACTTTGCCAGGAGGTAGAGAGCTCTTAATCTTCGAAAATAATTTTTCAAGGGAATACTTGACACCCGCAACTGCCCTCAGTGGAGCTTGACCTACAAGAGAATCATACAAACATACAAAACGTTAACTTCTAAAATATACAAGGAAACAAGAAAAAGGGTACCAAGGAGAGAAGAAAAGCTTACCTTGCATGTTACTAGGTCTGAAACTCACAACAGACTCGGGAAGAATATGCATGTTTGCAATATTTGACCATACCACATACCACTTCGGGTTCTTGGGATCATCAGAACCAGTGTCAAAATCTACACTAGATGGGAGATACTGTTCTGATCCGGCTTCTACTTTTTCGACATTTCCCAATATCACCCGGCACAGAATAAGATGTTTTAGACCATTACCATCAACATCAGCAAGCTTTGCACTGCAACCATTAACCCAACATTAAACAGATACAAAAAATGACAGCATGACAGTAAAAATTACCAGAAAAGAAACAACGTAACAAGGAGTAATGAAACCAATCAAAAACTGAGAAAACCTGGTATACATATTACATAAATATATGATACTAAACCACTTCTAGTTCTAGTTTCAGCTAGAGAACTGCTCAAGCCAGAATTTCCCCTTGCACCAACTAGGCTTGAGCGACTTCAATCTCGAATCCAATAGTAATCTAATAGGGTAACAGCCTTAGTCCCTGAGGTAAAACTAACTTACTAATAGTAGCAAACGAAGATTTTACCTCAAGTGTGGCAAGCCTACGGGAGATAAATAAATGCCAATCCCATAAGCATCAGCCGCGGGAAGCTTACTAGGTAACCCAAACCCATGGGCCAGAACACTCTCCACACGCTTGGCGGAAGCCCCAAACCATGCATAAACCATATTTGAAGTGCCCCTGGCAGCCTTAGTAACCTCATTCTGCTTTTGAAAAACTTCATGACGAGCTTTGTCCAAATGCGTTTCTCGCTTACATTGATGAATTGAAGTAACCAAAGCTCCAGTATCAACTTTCGCAATTCCTTTCAAGAAATTATCCTTCACGAGCATAGACGCCATATCTGTTTCATTTAACCGTATCGTATTAGGCCATTTAGCATCTCCTCCCTCCTCCAAACGCTGACATTTGACCGCATCATTCCCCGCGGCTTTGTAAGAGGAGCTCACTTCAGGCTCCTCCTCCCTCTTTCTCTTCGATGAAGGTCGATCAATCTTAACTTCAATCTCAATCTTAGGATTGCAATTACAATTCTTATTTTTATAATTACAGCTAGTATTATCATCCCACTCACTACATTCTGATTGAATAAATTCTTCTTCGCTAAAAAAATCGCTAGGGAAAAAACACTTGCCACTTTCGTCTATCCAAGAAATTGACCGGCAATTACCTGTCGAGTACTCGATCTGCAGCATCCTCTTGAAATCAAATATATACTTCGAACCGTCAATCGACGTCTCGATAATCGGTTTCCGCTCCAAGAAACCGGCTCGGAGCGTTTCTACTACATCGGCCGAGAAATTAACCCATGAATCATTACGAAAGTACATGAACCGCAACGGAACCGCGCTCCGTCCGAAATTCGCGTTGTTCTGTGAGAAATCTCGTTTGCAGAAACCAGATCGGACGCTGCCGCCGCGTTTACACGTACCTTTAGAGGAGGAAAACGATGCCGGTGCACTAGGAGGAACCCTAACGCCAACGGATTCCACCAAATTCATGGTCATCGTCGCCGTTAAGATTTCTTGGAACTATAAATAATAAATTAAAAACCAAAAGGAACTGAAGAAATTCTTCAGGATTCAAACAAAAAGACAGCCGGTAGAATCGGAAGAGATTGAAAACAAAACCCGCCTTATATAAAGGCGCTCAAAGCATGAAAATTCCGTGAAAGATTAAGATTAGGGTTTTATGTGAAATTACAAAAGCAGGTCTTCGTATTAATGACCGTTAAGGCGGCGTTGCTGGAAATGAATAAGGGGTGTTTTAGATAATTCGATTTGAGGCGGTTACGGATTTGTGGGGCCCGCAACAAACGTTCGTTCGAGACGAGAGCGATGATTATTAAACAACAAACTTGTTGGCTAAGTAGCTTTTCTCTTCGTTTACTTATCTTTGCCACGTCAGATGTTGGATTCGGACATTTTTTTGTTCTTTCTTCGGCTCAAAGAAATTAGACATTTAAAAAGAAAAAAAAAATGAATTTATGCCGTACATAGGTCAACGCCCCAAAATGCCGACTTTTATACTCTCAACTTCCCTTCAATTCCGTCTTCCAAACTTGCAAATTAAGTATTCTATAATTTCATTAATATTTTTTAGATACTCCGAATTAAGTTTTAAAATAATAAATCTTATCGTAAAATTATTTTTTAAATTATTATTTAAAATATATTATTAAAGTTTGTACTTTAATCCTTAAAGTGAACAAAGAAATCTCAATCAATGATCTAAAATGGTGTTTACTTTTTTAATTTTAATTTTAAAATATATCTTCGTTTCATAAATTTTTTTCTTTCATTCGCATTCGCATTTTGGATGTCACATAATCCAATATTTTTAACATAAATTAATATATAAATATTAATTTTAGTTTCATAATTGAAAAGAGCTTAATACATGTAGTATAAGTCATCAAGGGCCCAAAAAAGAGGCCCAGCATGCCCAAACAAAAGTAAACAAAGGCCAAGCCCATTCCAATAAAAATCACAAAGAACCAAAGGGCACTAGCACCTTCACCAACCGCCACCAGGCACTGTAGTGAGCTCCGGCCAAAGAGAAAGGAGCCCCATGTCTTGACCCGTCTTCTACTTCCTAAACAACCGGAACAAGAAGAACCCGTAGCAACCATAAGCAAATACCCACCCATCTTCAACTAAGGGTCCATTTGCTTCATGAAAAACAGTTTACATAAAATAATTTTTGAAAAATGAATTTATTTGTTAGAAAATGTGATATTCTCTTTTGGATGATTTTATGTAAAATATTTTTATGAGATTTGATAAGTTTATTCAAAATTATTTTTGATCGTAATTTTTTTATTTAAATTAAATAGTATTAATTCTCATAAATATCGTAATAATTATTGATGGTTAAATACAATTTAAATTACATAAATAAATATGTGCTGTAACATCTCCTTTAAACACATTAATTGAGTAATATTAAAAGCAAACAACAAAATCATGACTACAGATATTCCTCACAACATTATATCAGTGGCTATTTATATAGACTTAAATAATTCACAAATATAGAGCAAATATAGGATCTTAATAGTTCGATGCCACGTGATTTATGGCCAATAATAGTTGCTTAGTTATTAGGAAGAACTAACAATGATATCAAGAACTACTAGAACACCAAGCATAAGAAGAAACTCTACCCATGAATATGACTTCTCAATCCTGGAAAAAACCACCACCATTACCATCTTCTCATCACACTCCATCTGTTTCATTTCAATTTTTATCATCTCTATATAAAGACTGAATTACTTATCACACTCCACCTTTAAGCCAATGCCATCATTTCAATCTAATATTTTGAATGATGACAACACTACTTTGGCTACTAATTATTCTATTATTCACACTTTGGAGACTTTGGTGAATTACATGCAGTGTTACCAATAAAGAAAATTAGTTTTCTCATGTTTGCGAGTGCACCAAGCTGCAGTAGTTCATTTGATGTTAGCTCTACCCATATCAATTTTGTCAAAGAGATCAAGCAAGAAGACGAGTAATTTTCAAGTTTTGGTGCCTTTAATGGGTATGAAGATAATCACAACTTCATGTTGTGTCCTAACACCAATAACGGAGGTTAAAATGTTAACCAATAAACTGAGAAGCCAAGTAAATATAATTTACACAATCCCACCCATTTTAGCTAACAGAACATGAACCATAAAAGAAAATATTTTCACATTTGCTATCATAAAAAATATATGCTAGAACTAACATTAACACACATGTCCATTGCATCAAGTTTCATGGTTATAGCCCTATTGAACAGCAAAAATAACTAGATTAATTATAACCCAATGGTTGACTGCAAAAATAACTAGGTTAATTTATTATTCATAGAGATGGTAGTTCTAAATAATGGATTTATATAATAAATAATTTTTAAAATATTTTGTTCACGTGGCATATGAGTTAAATAGTGTTATATCAGCGTGAAATACACATTGACTACCACAAAAGTTGTCATGTCAATATTGTTAAAAAATTTAATGTTTTAATTTCCATTTCTTTTAAAGAAAATTAACTTAACCTTTTTTTTAAAAGGTTAATAGTTAAATTTAATTTTTAAAAAGAAATTAAATTAATAAAAATATAAATATTAAAAATTAAATTTATCATTATATCTATTTTTTAAACTCAACTTGATTTATATATGATAAAAAAAATTTAGGGTTTTTTTTTAAGGTTTGTATATGATAATTCTTATATATTTAATGTTTTTATAAATCAATCATTACAATTATAAATTGCAGAGCATATTTAGCAACTCGTTACAATACACCTATGTCAAACTCACACGTAGTGATATTTGCATCTTAGACTTTAAAGTTTTGAAAGATTTCTTACCATTAAATTTAAGCCTCATCCACTTGTTAGTAATGGAGAATTCGGTTCGGCCTGAGTTGATTTTTGTGAATTTTTCGAATAGTTCGATGATAATTGGATTTGATTTTAGTTTTTTTTTAAATTTTATTTTTGAATTTAGGATTTTTGGATTTATTTTAATAATATGATTTTTTTTAATGATTTTTTAGATATTATTATTAAATTATTGTTTGATGTATTGGTGATGGAATTTTTTTACTCCACAAGCGAGCTTAAAAAATTATTAGTGGAGCTTTTAGACTTCAAAAGCAAGGTTAGGCGTTGACAAGTGTATAATGTATAGCAAAATATTAAAAAAAAAAACAAATATCAATTTTTTAAGATTACTTGTGGAATAAATAAAAAATATATTGTTAGTGTATCAAATACTAACCTTTTAAAATATCAATTAACGATACTTGATAATTTCTTAAACCTACTAATGGAATTAAAAGAACATTAAATAATACCCTTTATTTAATAAAGTCTCAACCTATTTTTTTATAAATATTTCTAAAAATAAAAAATTCAACATGATTTTTCTTAAAATATTTTATATAAAATGTTTTCATCATAAAAATATTAAAATAATTATAAATCAAATACAAAATTTATATTGGTTCGAGTAACTATGATTATTTAATTTTTATATTTGTATTCCAAAAATCTTTCAAACAATTCGACTTAGATCAACTTTTTATTTTTCCTAATTTTTTTTATTTAACCTACTCATTAATTTATATTTTATATCTCACACTTATTTATATTACCTTCATCTTTTTCTTTTTTCCCATTTTGTTAAGATAAACAAGTTTTATTAATAACTAATCGAGAAAGACAAGTTGGTGCAACATAGCATAATTAAAAGACGGAACATTTAGCAAGTTTTATGAGCTTCCATGTTATTTGAGCGCTGAATCCATTGGATTTTGATGACCTAAAGTTTGTGTAGGAGATCCTAGCATTCGAGAATGATTCAACCAAACTTGGACCAATCTTCCTCCATTGAGTGGATCGCAAATGAAACCTTTTTAGCATTCATATTGATTGTCCCTTCACTCTCAAAGTTTTGGATCACCCACCTTAATGTCTGTCTTAATGCCAACAGTTCCACAACCTAGAAACTCAAAGATGATAATGCAAGGGCCCTCATAAAAGAACCCTCACTTTTTTGAACAATCATTCCCATTACTTTCGAACTATGATGCATCAACCCAACAACACTACCCTCCTCCCATAGTCATGATCTCATTTGAAAGTTATTCACGCCACCATACAGAGGGCCAACAGCTTGTGCATCTTGCCACTCCCTCAAATTCCTAATAGCTGAGTTTATGATGATTGAACCATGTAAATCAGAGCTGTTCTAGACCATCTCCTTCCTCGCCCACCAATGACGCAACATCCTTTAAACCAGTTCAAGGATAATGCTCCATAAGGACCATGAAGCATTCAACAATTGATACGTTAGACACTACATTAATATAATTCCAATGGTCCTAGCATTAACATCCTTTAGGACAAGAAATTAACATATGATTAATGTCTCCATCGGTTCTACGATACTTGCAAGTAGTCTCAAGGTCAATATCCTTCTTTTTTAATACATTCTAGTTCATGGATACCACAATTTAAAAGGTATCGTGGTTATACTATTATATATACGGTTTATTTTTAATGAATTATGGATCTTTAATCAACGGTTTGAAAATTTATACACTAATATTTGTTAAGTACACATCGTATCTCCTCTTTTTTTTTTTTTTCCATTTAAATATAACAGCTCACGATTAATTTTATTATCTGTAAATTACTATTCATTTGTAGTAGAAAATTCTGCTTCATTCATTTTTTTTTTCTTTGGTTTTTATGCAAGTCAAGATTTCATTATCATTGGTTACAACTTACAACTTAAAGATTAAATAGAATTGAAGAATAAAATAAATACAGGTCAACGGCGTGCTCTTGTGTTTATTTTCTTAGCTTTTAAAATTCTTCCAAAGGTTTGGTTACAACAAAAATGTTGTCAGCAGTGAGTTGGTAAATTTGACAAACTTAAGGTTTGTTTTCTGTTTTCCATATCAAGGTGCCCTGATTACGAATTATTCTAAACAAATTCCAACCAGAGTTTTTCCTTTTTCTTTCCATGATTTTCTTCTACGTTGAAAATCTGGAAGGATTGGTTGGTAAGCCGTAAACATCATGGGAAATGGTTATTGTTTTCATATAGAAGTTAGTAGTGTAAACCATATAAAAAAAACAAAAAAAAAAACCTTATTGTTTGAATTTGATCGAGACTTCATATTAAAATTTAAAATTTAAAGTATATTATCGGGCCTCCGTCTTAGTAAATTGAACTCATAAATAATTATTAAAAATATTTATGAGTCTAGTGATGTGTCTAATTAAGTTTTTATTAAGTGAGTTTAGCTTAATTAAGAGTAATTAGGAAAAAGAACTAAATTGAATAAAGGGTAAAAGTCTAATTATAGATTGAAAGAAAAAAGAGGGACTAAAATGAAAATTAAGCCATTAACAAAGAATGAGACGGCAAATGCATAAAAATCTTTTTGCATAAGTAATATATTAAATTATTATTATCATTATTTATTATTATGGTTTCATATTAGATATGTCTTCTTACACTAGCAACAATGTCTGTGCCAATTGAGTTAAGACTCAATCGACTTTTATACCATTATTTTTAATTATAAAAACATATAAAATAACTAAAAATTGTACCTCTAGAATGAATTTGAATAAATGAACCGCTTGATTAATCTAAATCTAAACACTTATTTATTTAAGTTTTTTATGCACATGAAATAAAAAAATTATAAGATTTTTAAATACTATTATTCTTTAGAAATTTTAAAAATTACATTAAAAATTAAATATTTGTAACTTTGCGTCTACCAAGTATAAAAAAGATTATTAATGGTGTAAAAATATTCTCAAACTTAAAAAAAAAAATTAAGTCCCTGCTCTTTTTTTTTTTGTATTGATTAGGTACTTGAACTGCCAAATCGCATCAAAAAGGCTAAGGTGGATCTAGGGGGAGGGCTGACAGGGGCCTCAACCCCCCTTAAAATGGATAATTTTTCTTTTAGGCCATTTATAATTTATAAAATTTTAAATTAATAATGGTAAATTTACACTTTGTCCCCCAAAATAATAAAAAATTGATTTAATCCTCTAAAAATTATAAATATATAGGCTATTAAAATGACGAAATTGTATTTTTACTATCATAAAAATATATAATTTAATTTCGGTCACCCCCAAACAAAGTTTCTAATTACGCCCCTGCTCCTGCTCCCCCTAAGTGAGTTGTATTTCTGGATCCGCCACTGAAAAAAACAACTTAGTTAACAATTTCCAAATTCAATTATTGATTAAGTTTAAAAAAAATTACATACCATCATAGTACAAGTTACTAAGTTTAGAGGCTAAAATAAACATTAATCCTTACAAAAATAATATTTACATATAGATGTGTGTTCATAAGTTAAGCTGAATTGTGATCTAATTTTAAAAAAATTTAATGCTCAGGCTTGAGCCCAATTCAGTTTAACCTGTCGCAATTGTCACAGGTCGCAGATTAAAACCTGTGACGAATGCGCAAAGATTGTCTCGTGGAGGTCAATTGATTAAATGTGGCTCATTTAATCCACATGCACTGACCCGATTCATGAAATACATGAAGAAGCCCATCTACTTGAAGCCTTAATGGTCCAGTGAAGCATTCCAATAAAGCTAGAGTTACTACATCAATTATTGTAAATCTCAAGGGATAAAGATGTATAGAGTTTAAATCTCTTAGTACTCTCATCTTGTAGATAGGCAATAATTTTAGTCATCAATGTAATTCGATCTATACCGTTAAATCTACAGGAGCTCAACTATAATTAAATGTATTTCCTCTCATTTGTAATCACTCGGTTGTAAACATTTAAAGTAATAAAATACTTTTAAGAGCATTTGCTCAAACACTTGGTGTGCACTATTTTTTGTAGCTTTTTTGTTCGTTAGTTGCTCTTTCGTTTTGAGTTTGCTTTTGCTTTATTTTGGTGCCTTAAGAGAATTTGAACTCAAGAAATCGCCTAAGGTCGTGCGATTTGCCAAACTAATTAAAGTTCTAGTCCCGTAACACTGACTTACTTTACTTGCAAAAATTAATTTTATTATATTTAAAAATAAATAAAAAAATATTTAATTTGAATTCAGAAATCAAACTCACTCAAAATTGAAAAATCCTTGTTATAACCCACTCGCACAAATCACTTAACCCATTAGAACATTCAATGCCATATTCCGTTAGCCCATTGCATCATTAAAAGAAGGCCCATATCAGCATCCGGGTTAATCCACCCGCCCATCAAACATCACAAACCAGTACTCCAACGAGCTGTGTTTAACAAGTTTTTTTATAGTAAAAACATGACTTTCTGAACATTCTCTTTCAGAAAGGTAACACAAAATACATACAAGCAGTGAATTTTGATTTGGAAAACAAAAGCAAAGGGAAAACAAATTACAGTTGTCCACAATTTCTTATATTTTACATACAATCAAAGCACTGTACGCAAAAGGATCCCTAATGCCTTCATTCCTGAGTCTGAAACGGCTTATATGTCTTGAGGCTTTGAATCAGTCCCTGAACCGATCCGGCTGCAGCAATGAGCGACACGATCAAGCACACCCAGCTTAGTATTTTCAGCCACGTCCACCTAAAAGAGTACTTGGGCAGATTCGTTTGAGCAATGTGCATTTCTATGGGGAAGTAGACTGTTAATGGCCAAAACGAGCCCGCCCCGATAAGACCCAAGAAATCGTTGAAGAATGGGAAAATCATGGCTACCACGGCTGTCACGACAACGTAGGCTGTCCTCCACACCAACCTGAACAAGTTGAGGTAATAAACACCGTAGCATGGAATGTCAACGGCGTGTTCTCTTGTAATGAACTTGCTATCAGGCCATTGCCTGGCGCACCAGCCTTCGACGAATCCGAATAAGGGTTGGGCAAAAACCTGGATGCATGTAGGAATATTCAATGGAAATGAACTTGTTTCATGTATATATACGTATCTGTGTGTGTATGTACGTATGTATGTATGTGTTTTACCTGGTATGCACCAATAAGATGGATGGCAATGCAGATGTTGGCGAAGTCGATCAACCAAAAGGGTTCGTAGAAGCCGAAGCCGGTGAGGAAATTTCCCGGTGCGTCGTTCCCGAAGGCTGCGTATCCTACGAGGCCGCAAAGCACGTAGAATAAAGTGGTTGTTGAGACACCTAGTTTGGTTGCTCTCTTCATTGATTTGTTCTCTGGTGGGCTCGATTTGATCGTGTCCTGAAATCATAAGAGAAACCAAATAAATAAATAAATAAGAGCATGACTTTCATATGCCTTTGTATATATTCCCTTTTCACCATTTAGTAGATCAGCATGTGCTAGTTATCGATTGCCACGAATCTAAAGGCTGCGCTTTGGAAAATGATTCTCTTTTTTTTAGATGGGACAAAAAACAGTTGAAACTCAACTTAGCTTTGGACGTCACAATCCGTTGCTAATAGGTTCTTGATAATTGATAACAAAAAAAAAAAAAAAAAGAGTTGGAAAAAGAAAGGTTTCAATACTTTTTCCTTTTGGAAAAAGGCAATAGAATCTGTGGACCAAATTCTGCAGCATTTTGGCCATAGGAATCTTTTGGATCTCTATTATCTTACATATCTATCTTATACTTACCCAAAACTTGACTAAGTATCTAGAAACGAAAGACAACCAAGTCTTCCATTCCGGCATTTAAATCAGGCACACATTTCAACTTTCATACAATCATCACATGATCTTATATACTTGCCTGAATCTCAACTAGGACGGTAGAAAAAGCATAGGCAAAGGCAATGTCTCCAATAGCTTGGAATGTCCTCCAAATCTTTTCAGATCCTGACACGTCCACCCCTACTGTCACTCCAGTTAAGGTTGTCCTTACAGGTTCACCACCTTGATGTAATCCAGGGAACAATTTGATTTAGATTAAATTCAAGCCACTTTATCAAGTAAATAAAACAGATTTACTAAACTGATCATTGATTTTGTTTGTTAATTTTAAGTGGGATATGCTACTGTCATTCTTATTAGATGTTAAGGTTACCTGCAACTTTAGCTATGGAGAGCCCAAGGCCAATGGAAGAATAAGCGAAAGACATGATGGCTGCGAGAATGGATAGCCATGAAAGGTTGTGAAAATTTGGGATTTGGCTGAGAACGATTTGGATGCAAGCAAAGATGAGCATGAAAGGGTTGTTTGATGTTTGGCACTTTACGTGATGGCCATGCTTGTGGAAGCAATTTGACCTTTTGACAGCCCTGGTCAAAATGCAAATAGCGCACAACAAAAACAAGCAGTTAATAAAATCATTGTTACTGTAAAATTTTATAGTAAAAAAAGGGGAGGGGGATGTAGTTTAATGTGTAAGTAAGAGAATTTTACACTTACACCATGCTAATGGATGCGGTGATAGTGTAACCAACGGTTACTCCAACAAGATTTGCATATTGAGCCAATCCACAAAGTTGGACTTTTCTTCCTCCTGCAAAAAGATAAGAAAAATATAAACATTGAATATGGTGTGCTTCCATTAATGTTCTTGAAAGAAAATCCACTTGGATTTTGGGATTGAATTGAAATATCTACATGGGGAAGTAGTTTTTCTCTTTAAAATATAGTATATTATTCTTGGAACTGTAAACATGTTAAAGAGGTAGCAGTAGAGAAGAAATAATACGTAGTGAACACTAAACAATCATTTAATATAGTATTAATGTGAAGATTAACCGGTGAAATTAGTACCTAAGTAAGCTCTAACAACATCCATGTAGGTGTAGTTTCGCTTTCCGTGGACAGGATCAGGAGCTCTATAGCAATCAGCAAGGAGGGAGGAGGTGAAGTAGGTGATGAAGGAGAAAGCCATGAGGACAGCTGGTCCAACCACCCAACCCAACTGGGCAATTGCCCATGCAAGAGATAGCACTCCAGAACCAATCACAGCAGTGATAATATGAGCACTTGCAGTAACCCAAGTCCCTTCAAGTAAAAAAAATAAAAAAATCAGGATCCCAAAGCAAGAACAAGCATATTGAAAGAAGAAAAATTACCATGCAAAAAAATAAGCATTTTGAGGGGAAGAAAACAAATAACTACCGGTTCTTTTGGGTCGACCATCATCATCCAAGTTCTTGCAGATATCACCATTCTCATAATCCTCAGGGTTTCTCTCAATGAACATGCTAGTCTTCTGCATCTCTTTGGCCATCTCTTAAGTTCGCCTCAAAGCTCTGTCTCTCAAGTGTTTCAAGCTAATATATTGGAAAAGTAAAGAGCAAGAAGAGATACGGAGTTTAGAGAGAAAAGGCAAGCATATATAGGCACGGTTGGAGAGGCTTGGGGCAGTGGGGCAGTGGGGCAGTGGAATCACTGACAGTGTTTTGGGCACGTTGGATGGTCGTCGTTTGGAGCTCGTGGTCTTCACTGATATATATGGGCTGTCCCCACTCCCCATACTAAGGTTTTGGGGAAAAATAATGATATTCCAATGGTAACCAACGATCCATTGTGATATTACAACAAAGCTGGGTTTTGACTATGCCACTTTTCTATTTACTATTTACTACAAGTAGTAGGTTCCATGATTTGGGGTTTGGGAAACTAAAAGCGAGCTACCCTTTTCACCCAGCACTCCGAGGAACACGCGTACTTCGAAATTTGATTGACCCCTCCACGGTTGACATTCGATGGTGTGATGAATAATATCGGCGGCAGGGAAAGATCATTTTCTTAAGCGTTAGGTGCTCAAAGCAATGCTCCAAATGGATTCTTTGATTAGATTTTTTGGTAGTTCAGGCCTCATCTATAATGACATATACTAATCACTTTCATTTTTGCTAATACTAGTTTTTAATGCATGTGATTCCTAATTATTTTGTTAATAAATTTAACATAATATATATGAATTTTCAAGCTGCGGTATTTGAAAATTTAATATTTTAATTAGTATTTCCATTAAAAATGACAACTTAACCTTTTTTGAAAGGTTAATAATCAGATTCAACTCTTTTTAAAAGGTTAAGGGTACTAAATTTATAAATATAAAAATAGAATAAAGTCTTCACCATTAAAACTATGAGACAGATGTAATTCCCATGAATATTTTTTTTAAAAGTCTTACAAGTAAAATCAAAGTATTAATACAAATACATTTTCAAGGAACCACAAGGATCAAACTATTATAGCACGGATTTTTCAAGGAATTACAAAGTAAAACCAAACCATTAAAGTATAACCAGAATAAGAACTAGTCTAGTTCAGACTAAAGTTAACAAATTAGACTAAAATCCATACATGTCAATTGTTTGACACATGATGGACTCGAAGACCCACACATATAATTGTGTATGGTGGATCTCGAATTCGGATACTCAAGACTCACGACCTCCGCCTAAGTCCTATAGATTAAGAATGAAATGAATTATAATAAAAAGATAAAATTACCATAAGTGTATTATTATTGACCACTTTTTTAAAAAATCAGAAATATATAACAAACATTGTATTTTATTTGATATTCGTGAAATTAATAAATAAATTGTATTCTATTAAAATCATATCTATATCAAAATAATTATTTTATTATATTAAAATTTAAAATAATATTGAAGTAGTAAAAGTATCAATGGAAGGATGAAGAAAAATGTTAACAAAAAGTTTAATAAAACATTAAAAAAAAAAAACTTTGAATAGAAATAAAAAAAATCAATAAAATATTAAAATTATTAAGAATGTTAAACAACGTGAATGAAAAAGAAAAATAGTATGATCAGGCAAAAGGGGAATAGGAAAGCAATTGGAGTTTGACTACCACCTTTTCGAACCGAATATTTATTTTTAATACAGTGTGTTTAGTTTTTTTATCTTACTGTATTCAATTTTTTATATTAATTATAGATAAATATTTCATCTATTTAAAAAAGCTCTAATTGTTTAATTATCTTATCGTTAAACTCTTTATAATTTGTATGGTTATGATTTTAGTTAATTATGTTTTGGCTTGTAAATTCATTGGTTCTAAATTGTCGTATTTAACTAAAACAAGTAATTCTTAAAATTTTGGAAAGTTTAAAAATAAAAAGTGAATCGTAGTGCAGCTATTATTAGGTATTATTGTTGTCCAAAGAATCGGCCCCTACTTTGGAGGAAGTAAACGACTTCTTCTTTTCATCTTATTGAATTTGTTTTGCTTTTATTTTACTCTTTTGAGTGTTTGCTCTTTTTCCAATTAGGCTATATAGGTAAGGCTATAGAATATATATTTTTAGGCAGGCAAGCATTTGCTCAAACGCATTAGCCATGGAATTTGGAAACGTTTGAGCACAACCATGGACCGTGCTTGTAATGGGGGGCTCTCCCTAATCATAATTTCCTTGACTTTGTTCCTAGATAATGCCCCAACTTTTACATTTAATAGGTGACAACACATTGAAGAGTATGGGTCTGATCTTTATACACCTCCCTCTACTGTGATTGATATCACTTTCTCGTGCACTCCTCACGAATTGGATGACGATACTTTCGATCCTTCGACAGCTTCTCTCAATATATATATATATATATATATTTATATATTTAAGTTTTGTCTCAATTTAATATCTTTCTAGCAGGCTGTTTCCTTGACCTAACTTCTATTTTTTTATTTTTTTTTACATTAAAGGGAAGACCAGAGACAGAGACATCTCCCCATCAAAATAATCAAGGACAAAACAGGGTTCTTAAAAAACCCATATGGGCTACAATTTTTTACATACTACAAAATATGATGCGAATTTAATCAGAAAAAAGTGAAAAGGACGACAACAGACAAGAAGCAACAGCCTGTTATAAATGTCTGAAAACTTAACCAGCTTTGCTTACTTCAAGTTGACAAGTTAACAGAACACAGTAGTTTTGATTGTTGTTCTATTGGTCGGAATATATTATGTCAGTTCACTAGTGGCGGTCCTGTCTTTTGCTTGCTGCTAACAGCCAGGCATTTTCATAGAGTTTCGCCTTGGACAACAATAGCTCTGAAACAGAGCCTCCTCTGCTTTCCTTTTCATTCTTTCTCTCTTTTTTCTTTCTTTTTTGGGTTCGACTTTTTCACTTTTATTTGACGTAAGTGGAATTTAGATTCACGGAATGAGTTGACTTCACTGATCTTGCATTCACTTCTCAAACACGTGGTGAGCTTTACTTTCAACTTGGAAGTACATGAGAAGTTGGATTTAACTAAAACAAAACTTGCTTGGTGCGTCAACAATATTACCTAATATTATCCTCATAATTAGTTAGACGAGTATAGATACGGAAATGATTGTATGAAACAGAGACGTCATATTATTTTATATTTTTATTAATTATTTAATGTTATTTCAATATTTTTTTATATCATTCACACATCATTTTAATAATTTTTTAATATGAACTTTGGACCTTGAACCTTGGACCCTGCACCCTAAAATTTTAGATTTTGAACCTTGAAATCTTGAACCGTAAACTAGGGTTCAAGATCCAAGGTTTAAGTTAAAAAGTTATCAAAATGATGAGTTAATGACATGAAAAGAGATACTAAAATGACATTAAATAATTAGTAAATGATATAAAATAATGTGACGTCTCTATTTCATACAATTCTTTCTTGAATAAGTATTAATCACAATCGAAGAATAAAAGTATACTGTGGTTTAAACCCAGGGGTAAAGTCAGAAACTTTTTTAAAAGGGGTCGAAATTAAATTATAATTTTTATGATAATAAAAATATAATTGTTAAAAGGTTAAATCAAAATTTTATCATTTTAGGGGATAAATTATAATTTTATTTTTATTAATTTAAAATTTAAAAAATTTAAAAGGTTAAAATGAAAAATTTGGGGTCCGTAGATTCGCCCCTGTTTAAACCCAAGGTATTTAACATATAGAGATACCACTTGGGCTAATTACTTTAACGTATCTCCATATGTTTAACACACGCTTGTTTATACACCAACACCCTTTTTTTTTTTTTTTTTTTAAGAACGAAATACTTTTTCATATTGTAACGAAAATACTCAATTTATGTTATATTTTATTTCAATAAATAATAATTCTTCATGATTCACGGACTTGGTGGCATGCTCGTTGCGGCCACTGGAGAACATCACCAAAACCAGCACTAAAGGTCGTAATAATTGCCAATTTAACTAGTCAAATTCAGTCATCTGAATTTAAACTTTATTTTTTTTTTCACACCTGCTGTATGAGACTTTAATTATGTGCCCATCAGCTCGGGTCAATCCAACAATCATCGAAAGCCACCTGAAGTCCACGATATCCCTCGAAAAATTCAAATCCGACAGCTCTGAAATTTGCAAGAACAGGACAGGTCTTTTAAGATCTCAACAAAACGGTAATGAAACACCTAAAACCTGACAAAACAATCGAGACGATGGTGGAAGGAAGGGCTGTAAAGGATCAAGAAAAAAACATTGCTAAATGAGCTTTATTCATTGCACGCCTATTGTCGCGTTTATCTTATCACCACCTGCTTATGGGCTATGGCTTTTGCATAAACAACGACAGTGAAAAGAAAAAAGAATATGGGTCCACGTGCCATACTTGTATCGTGATAGAGATGACTCTAATGCAGAGGGGTCTACGGTATGGCCATGGCAGCCGCCACACTTTTTTTTCCTTTTCAATAAATAAAGATTCTTAATAAAATTTTCTAATATTAAACAATTTCTTTTTTTAGATTTAAGGAATAACTTATCTATGTATACGTTTAAGCATGAACAAACAAAATGGGAAAGTGAATTTCACATGGATTGCTATTTACGAATAATTGATTGATTTATTATCAATAATATTATTTAGCAAATAGCAAGGGACCACTTGTACCAAACTTTTTTTAAAAAAAAAGAAAAAGAAAATCAGTTCAAGTAGAATGGAAATCCACTGACGTTTAAGGCTTAGTTTGGATGGGTGGTGTGTTTATCTCCGGTGAGGTTAAAAACAGCGATGGCAGTGAGATTAGTTACTGTAGCGGTGAGATTAGAAACAATGGTGGAGTGTGTGTTTAGATTCAAACGCAGCTGTAGCGGTGAGGTGAAAATATAAAATGACTAATAAGGACATTAAATTAGAAATAATATATAATAGAATTTTTTTAAAATTATTTTACTTTTACGAAATTATTAAAAATAGGTAAATTTATAAATTCATTTAATAAAATATGTTTATTAAAATGTTTATTTTTAATTAATTAATATTAATTTTATAATGTTAATATATATAACTACTATTTAAAAAAAAAATCAGCAATACAAACATATATTAGATAAAAGGTTAAAATTATAAAAAACCATGTTGACTGGGGTTGCTTTTTTTTCATTGAGTGAAATCTCCAGCTAATTTTTCACCTTCCAGGTGTGGTTGAAATGCATTCTCTTTGGACTTTCATGTTGAACCAAATAGCGGTGCTGATGGCGTTGGTAGCAAGAATCGCACCTCACTGGCAATAACTGCTGAACCAAAGGCAGCCAGTGTGATCCTGGATATGCATAGTAAGATTCTG
Organism: Gossypium sturtianum; assembly: GCA_025698515.1. Classification (NCBI taxonomy): domain Eukaryota; kingdom Viridiplantae; phylum Streptophyta; class Magnoliopsida; order Malvales; family Malvaceae; genus Gossypium; species Gossypium sturtianum. Next base: position 4,418,010 of record CM046947.1, read on the forward strand.
GGTGTGTAAATTAAAATGAATATTTATTAATTAAATCATATTTCAAAAATTTAAACACATAAAAAAATATTTTAAGCCTTGAACCAAATATATATATATAAATTTTTATTTGAGCATGATTAAAAATATCTTTTAATCTAAAATTTATTGCATTATAATTTCAGAAATTAAAATTTTAATAGAACATTTGCTCTATAAACTACATATAAATTACCCAAAAAATATATATATCATAAAATTAACCTTCCCGAAAATTTTGAACTAAATTGATTAAAAATAATAGAACAAAGGTCAAAGTCTTTTTTTTTTTTTAAAAAAAAATTGGGACAAATCTCAAAATAATACATGAATTTTAATCTGGTGTAATTATACGAATAAAATTTTGATTCTGGTTTAAATGTATACATGAAACTTTAATTTTAATTTAATCATACACATTTGAAAGAAAAAATACACCAATTTATTCTAAATTGGATAAATATAATTATTTGAGTATGTAATATATAAACATAAAATAATGTTATATCAATAATTATATTAATAAATTGTGAGAATTAAATTAAATTAAAATTTATGTATAAAATTGTATATAAAATTAAAGTTTTTATTTTTTATTTTTTATCAATCATAAATATCAAAAGTTTCATAAGGGAAAATAAGGGGAAAAACTCAGTAAGATTAAAGATATTTTGTTTCTTTTACTTACGAAATAAAGTCAGTAATATTCTTTTAGAAAAATATGACATTTTTTCTCCTTAAAAACATACCCATCCATATTTCATAAACGCTCGTATATATGCATGCATGCATGTGTAATTTAAATGAACTCCAAAAACACCACGTTAAAACAGGGAACATTATCAATAAGTAAAAATAATCTATTTTTTGTTCTTTACAAAGAATCAAGCAACAACAAAAAAAGACCACATTCCGAGAGATCTCTTCTCTTCATTTCATTTCATTTAATTTCTAATATTCCCTTTTTTAGGTTTTTTGGTTTTGAAAAACCTAGTTTAGATTTTTATCGCGCACACAAAAAAAGATGCAGATCTAAGCCCAGGTTTGTCCTTCTTCTGTTTCTATCTCGTAATTTTCTCTCTTTTGCCCATCATTTTCTTTTCATTTTTCGTGTTCATTTTAATTTAAACATCAATTTCGTAGTCTTTTTTTTTTTGTTGAGGTTATAACTTGTTGTAAATTAACAGTCACAATTTTATTCTGAACAAAGCCAATTCGATTTTCTTTATAGTATCAAAATGTTTTTCTTTTGCTCTTTTTGTCAATAAAAAACTAGAATTTACCTTAGGTTTAAACAGCACATTTTTATAATGTAGCAGCTATCCTTCAATGCAAAAAAAATATAGCGCAGTATTTTATTAGCATTATCGTCTCTAAATTCTAATTTGAAGTTCTAAAAAGAGTATGATTATTTCTTTCTTAAATTTTGTTTATTGTAATTCCTTATTTGCAGCTGTTGGCACTAGTTTTGTACAAGGAGAATTTAAAAACCTTTGACGTATAAAGAGCTGCTTTTTTTAAGATTCCATGAGAATATAAACGCAAATTCTATGGGAATTTACTTAAGGAGGGATGCAAGATTTGGGGATACTTGATTACATACTTTTCAATGTCTTGGGTGGTCAAGTTGTTTGAATATTAGGCAAGGGGGACAAGCAAAGGGGTTACCAGATGCAAAGCCGGGCCCGGCTATATTACAGCCGGTGGTCATGTTGGATACTTCCCATGAGATTGCAATTTACCTTCATAGGTTTCATAACCTCGATCTTTTCCAGCAAGGGTATGGAAGGAATTTTTGTGTTTTATGTTTGTTTTGAGTTCTGCACACCATCCTTCTTACGTTTGTTGTGGGTTTAGATGGTATCAACTTAAGATTACCGTGAGATGGGACAATGATGCACATGCTACGACCGCGATGCCTTCGAGAGTCTTGCAATATGAAGGTAACTTGTTAACTTATGAAACAATTTAAATGTAGCTGCACTGTAGTGTTTTCTACTGAAACCGGTCCCTCTAGAGACCTAAATTGGGAAGCGCCACTGCTGATAGAAGAATATGCTATGGTAGCCGGTTCATTGATCAGAATAGTTTTGATGCAGTTGAAGCAAACAAATTTAATATCCTTTGATACTTAAGATCGACCATTGAATTTCATCTTGTTCAATAGTGAATATATTTGGAACTATATGTTGTTTATTCCTACTTATTTTTAAGTTTGCATATGCTTTCAAAGTACAATGTTATAGTGTTCTCAAGCAGCTTTTTGCTAATAAGACTAGAAAAATATTGCAGCTCCAAATTTTGGTTGTGAGGGTGGTGGATATGGAGTATGGAGGATTGATGAAAAAGACAACAGTTTTTTAACACAGCCTTTTCGAATCAAATATGCGAGACAGGATGTTCTTTTATTTACCATGGTTGCATTTGATTTACCTCTAAAGGGAAATGAGGTACGCAATCTCTCTGTGCACATATCGACATGCTCACACATCACACTCCTTTTAGCCGGAGAGCAAACCAATTGCAGAACTTACAGACTCCATAAACTTTCATTAGAATAATATATTACTCTATGTTAGTCTATGATAGTTTTGAATGCTTTGATCGTTGTTTCCTAGTAGATACTAAAACCTATATTCCAATATAAATGACCATGGATTTTCCTGAAAGTTATGACTTGCACCAGTATTCGCTTCATTTGATTTTGGTATTGAAAAGGACTTGCATATAAGTTTTTCTACCTTGATTGGTTTGGCTATTGGTTTGCTAATGTTCTCTTATATCCCGTTATGGTGTTGATGTTACATTGTGTGACAGGGTCCTTCAACATCAGCTGTCGTTTTGAAGTTTGAGCTTTTGTATGCTCCTCTGTTGGATAATGGGTAAGTTTGACAAGTTGCATGTGTGTTTCATTTCTGTTATTATTTTCTTTCTGCAAGTTAAAAGGTCACATAATCTATCCGAATGCACTGTATTCAGTTCTGAGTTTCAGGCTTCTCCAGATAGTTGCCCTGCTGCTGTCCATGAATTTCGGATACCTTCTAAAGCTCTTTTAGGACTGCATTCCTATTGCCCTGTTTATTTTGATGCATTTCATGCTGTTCTTGTGGATGTAAGTGTTCACATCACTCTCCTAAAAGCTGGTTCCTACCATGACTCAATGAAGGTATCCAGGTTTGTCACAGATTCTAGAAATAATGGTTCTTGGTGGAAATGAGAGGAAGGAAGAGGGGTAGTTTATTTATAAAGATAATTGTGTTCTATCGATTTGTTGAAGTAACTTGAACTGTTGAATTGTTTCAGCAATTCGCGTACTGCCACTGCTGATGTTGCACATGAAAGTACTGGTGGATCAACTCAAGTTTGTTCTAAACATCGAATATTCATATACAATAACTCATCCCCTAATCGCAACTTGGTCTATTTTTGTATTTACTTGAGCAATAGTGGAAAATCATCTTATTTCTTTAATGTGGCTTCTTTTTGTCCTTGCTAATCAATATTCTATGTACTGATAGTTCAATTATGTGATTGAGCAGGCGCTGAATCAAGCGGCTCCTAGTGACCTGAAACAGGTCATGCTTGTAAAGGCATTATTAGATGCTCGTGAAACCTTGATTGTAGAGCTACAAAAGCTTGGAAGTGCTATTAACCGAACTGTTGATTTGACTGAATATACCTCCAGAATGAATGATACGAAGTTATTTGATTCATTTCTCCAAGCAAATCAGGTTACTGCTGATAATGAAGTTTCCGGACAAGGCAAGCCACAAAACGGTCCTGAGGTCCTTGCTTTATTTTACCCAGCAGCACAGTCTATTTCCTATCTTTTACATTTTTTTTTTACAGTTTTATAGTTTTATTACAGATTAAAATTACAATACTTTCCTCTCTTATAACAGAAAGCTAATGGCGGATTAGATTTTCAAAGTGATCGATTGCCCCAGAACTTATCCAAAGATGATGTAACTAGAATGTTTAATATATCTGGTGATCAAGTGTTACATTTGTGGAGCACTTTTCTGACTTTCCACAGGTTAGTTCATTACAGTTTTACTTCTAGTGCTTATTTTAGGTATTGAAATTGTATTTCATTCCAGGGATAATAAAACAAAGATAATGGAAGTCCTTCATGATGCATGGGCTAAGGATCGGAAAGCTGAATGGTCGATATGGATGGTTTACTCTAAGTCTGAAATGCCTCAACATCATATAAATGGCAATTCTGATGAGAGAACAACCCACCATGTTGGGCATAAGAGGGGTTCAAGTTTGTGGAAGTTATCTGATGATGTGAACACTTATTTATGTTTTCATTGAGTAAATATGTTGCTCTTAACTTACATACTCAGTGAAGAGCAACACTAGTTTTTTCGCTCGTTTCTAATTTTGGGAAATTGATATTGTGCAATGCAGCCTGCGCATATGGCAGCTATGCGGGCTGACCTTCATCGACGGAGTATTGGACAAATGAAGGTAAGTTACTTTATTTAACAGTTATAGTCCTTATTCCCAGTTTTAAGTGGCAAAGTTTGCTTGCACACAGATTAATAATCGGTCAATCCAAGACATGCAAATATTTGGAGATCCTTCAGCGATACCTATTGTAATTGTAGAACGTGTTCTGAATACTCCTCAACGTAGTTTAAGTTATAACTCATACATGAAGAATTTGGACCTAAAGGATTCAGTTCCCTCACGCATTGATGTTAGTTCTGAAGATGGGAAAAAGCCATCAAGTGCAACTACTGCAAAAAAAGCCCGTGATTTGAAGATTGTTGTCTTTGTGCACGGATTTCAGGCAAGTTTTACTCTCATATACTTGTTCCTTAGGTTGAACCTTTAATGCCTTATTTCGATATTGTCTATTCCCAAATGAACCATTTGAGTCTGAGTATGTCCTGAAGTAATTTTTATTAGAGACCGATGGGTAAGTCAGTTAATGAATGTCTAATCCTAAGTTGCATACAATAGGGGCATCATCTGGATTTGCGGCTTGTTCGCAACCAATGGCTTTTGTTGGATCCAAAGATCGAGTTTCTCATGTCGGAGGCAAATGAAGAGAAAACATCTGGAGACTTCAGAGAAATGGGACTGAGGCTGGCGCAGGAGGTGATTTCTTTCCTTAAAAAGAAAATGGATAAAGCTGCAAAATATGGACGCCTAGGAGATATCAAACTTAGTTTTGTCGGCCACTCTATTGGAAACGTCATAATAAGAACAGCAATAGCAGGTAGATACACTCTTGTTGATTCCCCTTTTTTGTATTTCGAAATGCCTGCTAGATATATATGCATTTCTTTCTGCAGACACTGTTATGGAACCTTACCTGGGATACCTTCATACATACCTATCTCTATCTGGTCCACACTTGGGATATCTATACAGTTCAAATTCTTTATTCAATTCCGGATTATGGGTTTTGAAGAAGTTCAAGGGGACACAATGCATCCATCAGCTCACTTTCACCGATGACCCCGATATCTGTAACACTTTCTTCTACAAACTGTGTAAGGTATTGAGATCGAAGTAGCATTATCGTTTTTTAAGCTCCAAAGTTCTGAAATCGTTTCTTTGCTTTTTTCAGCAAAAAACTCTGGAAAATTTCAAGAATATAATCCTCCTCTCTTCACCCCAGGTATTCCATGCCGCTTCCAATAACTGTATTAACTTAAAATGTTCTACGTTTAAGGTCATTTAGACATGATTTTTCTCTCAGGATGGCTACGTCCCGTATCATTCTGCGAGGATTGAGTCATGCAAGGCAGCATCAGTGGACAACTCGAAAAAGGGAAAAGCATTTTTGGAGATGTTGAATTCCTGTTTGGACCAGTTACGAGCTCCTACAACTGAAGATCGAGTGTTTTTGCGATCCGATGTCAACTTTGACACATCCGCTTATGGCAAGAACTTAAACTCGTTCATTGGACGGGCTGCACATATCGAGTTTTTGGAGTCCGACATTTTTGCTCGCTTCATTATGTGGTCATTTCCGAATCTGTTTAAATAATTGTCACGAGCAGTCCATCATTTCTGTTGTTCCACTTTATTCGATCCCTGGTCTCCATATTGATTGCGAAATGCTGAGCTTGTGATCTCGGTTTCTAGTTTTCGAGCATCGCAGTCACAAAAGAGCAACATTGGCGTATAGGAAAGTGCAGTTGCTAGATTAACATTATTTCCTCACCACATAACATGTAGCATAACATTAAAAGAAAATCTAATAGTTAATTGGGGTGAGAAGGGTTTATGTAATAATTACTCACACATCTGACAGGTAGATAATTGTATCGGTGTTGACCGTAAAATATAGGTTTGAAGATGCTTCTGTAACCAACATGGACCCTAACATTTATCTCTGTTAGAAACAAACTCTTCAGAGCTGACACAACACATTTTTAATTATATAAAAATTTTAAATTTTATATTAAATAATAAATCTTCACCTTCATCCGCTTTCGCTCATCACCAACAATAACCGAAAGGGACTTCGTGATTTTATATTCATAGTTGTGCAAATCATACCATAGAAAAGGTTACCAACTTGGCCAAAATTCCATAGGAAATGACAAATAATTTGCCATGTTCTATATGAGGGAGGACTGAGGAGCTATCTACGAATGAAGAGAAAGGTGATGGTGTCGACATAGTATATGGTGGTGGTGGGCGGCATGACGGCCACACAAACAAATATAATGGCAGCGAGGGTCAAAGCAGAGAGAAGTTTGATACCACGATTGTTTGAGAGGTGCCAATTGGTAGTAACACTGTCTCTTCAAAAAACTTGTAATATTTAAGTTGATAAAATTTGGCAACAAAAATTTTTGAACTATTATTTTTATTAATACTTTGGATGGCAACTAACCCAACTTTGATATCTAAACTATACGAAGCAATATACCTTGGAGATTGGTCTGGATTTGGATCGAAGCAATCAACTTCCCGAGTTTGGAGGATCGAATAAGGAAAAACTTGGAAGTATATCATGAAGATTCAAGGCTTATCCTAAGTTAACTGAAGATATTCTTTATGCTTATTACCTTGCTTGTTTTGAGGGAAGATTGATTGTAATTGACATAATATGTTAGCAAGTCTCAATTACTTATATAGTGGAAACTTGTATTGTAATGAACCGAAAGCACTTTATCTTGTTCATTGAGGAACTTTTATTTGAGTGCATTGAGTGTGTGGCTTGATTAATATCCTAAATTTTCACAGGAAAAACTTAGAAGAGAGTTGTCTAAATCTTAGGTACATGAAGATTCTGATCTGGTGAGTATTAGAGGTTGAAATCACTTGTTCTACAAGGAGTTAAGATAGTGAATATTCTATATGGGCAATGCCCCACAGATGTAGGGAAATCACACTGCGTAAACATATCGTGTGTTTATCAGGTTTTTTTTTCTTGTTCATTTTTAATTCCTGAAGTAATTGGAACTAGTCTTAGTACTGCTTCTGGCACTACTTGTTTTTTGCCTGCAAATATCAATTTTGGACCCAACAGTTGTTGATTCGTATGTACCACTTGGCATACTTTGAATTCTCAAAGTCCATTTAAAAGTCAAGAAATCATTTGACTTATTTTGATCACATTCTTAGTTGTGATAATCTAGATAGGAAGACTATTGGCTCGAATTCAGAACTTAGACATTGAGAAGTCTATCTCTTTGAAGGTGGCTCATACCAACCAATCTTTTAGGAGAAAATAATAGTTTGTTACTAACCATGGTTTTCTTTTATCGACTTCTTCCTAGTAATGCTTATTATTAAAAATAAATAGAAAGATATTTCACTTTAGATTGTGAACTTCCATCGACCTTTGGAGGGGTCGGGCTTTAGAGAGAATGGCTTTAACAAGACTTAACTTCTCGTTTTTTTTTTCAACTATGACCTTACCCACGAAAGAGTTTCTCTTGATCTTTTTCGCAGATTTGTTTGTCTAGTTGGAGGTCCAACATCTCCATGTCAAAAAACCAATTCTTCTTATTCTTCTTATTTGGTGTTGGGATTAGTTGGTTCAATCTTTGTGCAAACTTGAGGTTTAAATACCTATAGGTAGTTTGCAAAGAATAAAGGCGAAAAAGTTGTAACAACCATATTAATTAATAGGGAGACAACCCTAGATTCAAACCTTAAAAAACAAAGGTTAACCATTAAAGGTGAAAATGACACACTTGGAAAGTAAACAAGTTCAAAGCAAATCTTGTAAACAAGATATGCAACACTCGGTTTTCAATAAATCTAAAATTTAGAATGAATAAGGGATTAAATTGAAAGAGATCGCAAGTTGACGGCCTATATTGGGAGAAATGGGAAAGTTAAAAACTGAATTGAACAAGGTTGAGAACCCAACCAACCGATTCCTTAGTGGGAGACATCATAATTAGCTATGGATGGCTCTTATAGGATTGTAATTAGCACAATAAGGGCTCTAAATAGCTAGGAGATGGCTTCCTATGGATGATTTTCATCCCAACCTTGTTCCAATTTCTCCCGTTCTTCATCTTCTTCGATGGCCCGAAAAAGGAGTAGCCATAGAAGGTTTTGCATGGAGAAAACTTCACGGTAACGGAGTTAGAAAAGTAAGAAAACCAGCAAGTAGGTAAGGCTCTTAACCATTTTGTGTATGTAGGACAAAGTTATGGGCATCAGAACTATTTTAAGGATTATGCATGTTTCTAAAAATATTTACATCGAATGACAACCCACCTATAAAATGTCTCCCTTAAGTACTTCTCCATAGTCCATTCCCCGTAACGAGATAGAAACCCTGCTCTATCAATACACATTTCCCCTCTTAACATCTTCTCCTTTCAAACACTTTACAATACCTTCTTCTCCTCCATCATCTATGGTTCTCAACCCTCTAAATCAAAGCACCATATTAATCTCCTCCAACATTTATTCCTCAAAACAATTATGATTTTTATGAAAAAATTGAATAACACATGAGTGAAAGTCTAGACTAAAACTACAATTTGAATTAATTGGATAGGTAAAGAGGATATCTTAACTCTTTTGTTAAAGAAAATAAATGCAAATATTTTATAAAATATAAAATAACTCCTCTCATAAAAATATTAAATATCTTATAAATTATAATTTAATTTGATTAGTTATGATATTATTATAATATTAACAAATATTTTAACGAAAAAGCTTACAAAATGCAATTCGGTAACAGATGTTTTAAAAATAATAATTAATCTCAATTAAGGAAAAAGAGATTTTACAAATATTTAAATTGATCATCACAATTGATTTGTTGTAGTAATTTATTTCTTTCATAGTGAAATATTAGTATTGGTTCGTAACTAAAAGAAATTACATTTAATTATAGAAAGTAAGATATGTTAAATTCTTATATTTTTGTTTTAATAAATAAATATATTTATAATAAAATATCAAGACATGATTCGTGAACTAGGATAGTAGGATCTGGTTCGGTGGGAGGGAGGAGTAAAAACAAACTCTTTGAGTACTAATCATCCAACAAAAAGATCTGTCCTCATCCTTATCTACTATCCCCGTCTTATGGAAACTCTTTAGCTGTTTTAATCACCTTTGCTATTTAATCAAAACACCTACCACTGCCTCTTTCTCTTGATTTCCTTTTTGTTTTTCTTCAAACCAGTTCTCTTTTGATTTCATTTAGAATTATGGGGGATTTATCTCTTCCTTATGACGCCCTCTTCCTTGGATTTGATAGTTCTACTCAGTAAGCTCTCTCTTTCATCTCCGTCTAGTTACATGATCCAAATTCCAATGTCATTAAACTACCTACTTGTTCATGTTATAATGTTCAAAAAAATGTTTTTTTTTTTTTAATAAAATAGGTTGAAAATTTGTGGCCTTTATGATCAGGGTTTAGATTCTAAACCGAAAACTGGAAGAACCCATGTAGCCAAATAGCGGATTTGTTGTTATGTTGTAAAGAAATTGAGTTGTAGAAGCTGTTATGATCAAGGTTTAATGATTATCCAATTGGGTTCAGTTGATGTTTTATTATTCTTTAGGACTCTGCTGGATGAAAAATTAGAATCTTTTTAAGCTGATGTTTTGATCTTTTTATTTTTTCCCCCTTTGAGTAAAGGTCGTTGAAGGCAACTGTTTTGGACTCCAATCTCGTTATTGTTGCTTCAGAGATGATCCACTTTGACTCTGATTTGCCTCATTATAAGACCAAGGATGGTGTTTACAGAGACGCTAATGTTAATGGCAGAATTGTTTCACCCACCATAATGTGGGTGGAGGCTTTGGATCTTATTTTTCAAAGGCTTTCTAAATCCAATTTGGATTTTGGGAAGATTGCTGCCGTTTCTGGTAGTGGACAGCAACATGGCAGTGTTTATTGGAAGAAAGGTAGTTCTGCATTGTTATCATCATTGGACCCCATGAAGCCATTAGTTGATCAGCTCCGCGATGCCTTTTCTGTTAAGGAATCACCGATATGGATGGACTGCAGCACAACTGCTCAGTGTAGAGAAATAGAGAAAGCTGTCGGTGGTGCATTGGAGTTGTCTAAAATTACTGGTTCTCGTGCTTATGAGAGATATACAGGACCACAAATTCGGAAGATATTTGAGACACAACAAGAAACTTATGAGAACACTGAGAGGATCTCTCTTGTTAGCTCTTTCATGGCATGTCTATTCTTAGGGGCTTATGCTTGTATTGATACGACTGATGGTGCAGGGATGAACTTGATGGATATAAAGCAAAGGGCTTGGTCTAAAGCTGCATTGGAGGTTTGTTTTGCATGCTATCTGATTTTTTGTGGTTTATTTATCAATCTCTGAATCTTTTTCATTGATTTTTCTTATGTTAAGGTTGTTATTTTCGATGTTAATCAATGAATAATGGTATTGTTGAACTTTAATTCTATTACAGGCTACAGCTCCAGGTTTGGAGGAAAAGCTTGGAAAGCTAGCTCCTGCACATGCTGTTGCTGGTTCTATAGCATCCTATTTTGTGGAGAGGTTAGTGGCATCTTTTTTGTTGGAGGTTCACCTTTGTTGATTTGTTACCGACATTTCAAAGGGTTAAAAATTGGTATTAAACTTTACTATTTGCATTCTCTTTTGTGATTAACAACACTCTGCATGTGGGTTATAGCGTGTATGGCCTTCAAATTGTTAGGGCCTATGTATGTATACTGATAAAGTATTTGCTTGACCATGCATATAGTTGTGGGCAGTGGTTGTGTATATGAGCTCTTATACTGCATGAAGGCATATATTTCCCAGCATGCATTGGTATAAATTAAAATACCTTTTCTTTTTTTTTTTTTTTTTTTTTTTTTTTTTTTTTTTGTATTTGTTCATACTTTTGCCTGTAGAGACAGGTTGAAACTCATTAATGTCTTTTCAGGTATAAGTTCAATAAGAATTGCTTGGTGGTTCAGTGGTCTGGAGACAATCCTAACAGTTTAGCAGGTCCATGACTCTATTCATCTATTATTAATTGAATTCTCTATGTGACTTAGATCTCCACTACTCAAAATTGTTCTAGTTTTCTAATCAATCCCTAATGTATGTTTATAGCAGTCTCCTCTCAATATGCACTTAAAGTCTATAGTTAAATTTAGTATTATTCTCTCCTTCAAATATTCAATCTATCACATAGAAGTGAATAGAGCATAATATGTATTGGCAACCAAATTGATATGCACTTAAATGTATTTAATCTATTAAATATTCAAATATTTAGTCTATATTTCTTCTGTTTTCATCAACTAAAATAGTTTGGGCCTGCAGGTTTAACTCTAAACACCCCTGGGGATCTAGCAATCAGTTTGGGCACCAGTGACACTGTAAGTGCTATTTATGCCTCCTTATTTGATCAGTGATTATCTCCATGCTTACAATGACTCAAAGATCAATGTAAGCAACATCACCTGAATCTTTTAGTTTGTTTAAGTCCCAACCATGTCAACAAAGATTCCTGTTTGAACTTTTAAGTGGTAGGGCCTATACTTCTCAGAGTTCATGTCTGACACTCCCCTGAAGTTTTTGGTTTTTTTTTTGCTTTGACCATACAACTAAGCCAGAATGTTCCCTCTTTTTTTTTTGGAAGAGTTACTTTTCATGATTCTAATAATGCATTACTGATAATAATATTTTGCTTTGTGTTTCTTTTGCTTCTTTGTTTCCTGTAATCTTCTGAAACTTTCTAAAATGATTTTAAGGAGATAGAATTTTCCTTTGGGAATTGTCAATTTGTTCTGCACTATATACATTTTTCCTTTATCCTTGAACACATTGAGCTTAGAGCACTACAAGCTAGATCTTCGTCACCAAGTACATATACGGGAAATACAAATAGATCAAATAACACTTGCAGTGGAACAAGTTATCCCTTGATGTATTAGATTTTTTTCTTTGGTAATAATTTTCAGCTTTTGTCACTAGGTGTATTTTTCAAGGCATTGAAGTTACGCTTTCAAGTTCTTATTGTTTAGTCTACCGTGCAAAGAAGTGTTGATGTCTGTCTTAAGCTGTGCCCTCATGGATGTATTCCAACTTGATTCTGCCCATTCTTGTTGCAGGTCTTTGGAATCACCAAGGATCCTCAACCTGGTTTAGAAGGGCATGTTTTCCCAAATCCTGTTGATACAGAAGGCTACATGGTAATGTTGGTCTACAAAAATGGGTCTTTGACACGTGAAGGTATCAGAAACTTCCTCCTATTTGTTTGGTATTAAGCTGGTTGTGTATTTATCTAACAAAGTCTCCATGTTTATAGATGTACGTAATTGCTATGCTGAGAAATCTTGGGATGTTTTTAACAAATTTCTCGAGCAAACTCCTCCACTAAATGGTCAGTAAATTATGTCTTCTAAGGCCATTTCCTGTATATGAAAGTTATTTGTTCTTTATTTCTTATTCTATTTCTTGCAACAGGTGGGAAGATAGGTTTCTATTACAAGGACCATGAGATTCTTCCTCCAATGCCTGGTGGGTTTCAAGATTTTTCTTGCAGGTCTTAGGTTTGAGTAATGAAATACCATGGGTTGTCTAGTTTCATAGCTATATTGCTAACTAATAATGAAAGTCATTAAAATAATGGAATTCGCAAGAACAAGATAGGAAACTTTTATGATGTGGTAAGTTGATTACACTTGCAATCTGGAATGAAGCACATGTATGTGATAATTTATATTGTTGAGCAATTTTCAATCTGCTGAAATTTGTGTATTTCCTAGGCCCAATGATTATCTTAAAGCTTCTTTTTTGAAATTCAGTTGGCTTCCACCGCTACATTCTTCAAAATTTCAATGGTGAAACTCTGGATGGCTTGAATTTACAAGAAGTCCAAGAATTTGATCCTCCTTCCGAGGTAAATTATTTGTGAAATAATTAGTTTTTTTTAATACATTGATGAGTATCACTATCGCTGTTTCTTGAAAAACAACGGGTTTTGTTTGCAGGTTCGCGCCTTGATTGAGGGCCAATTTCTGTCGATGCGTGCTCATGCAGAAAGGTTCGGAATGCCTTCTCCTCCAAAACGAATCATTGCTACTGGTGGAGCATCAGCAAATAAAAGCATTCTCAGCTCAATTGCATCAATCTTTGGCTGTGATATATATACGGTTCAAAGACCTGGTAATTTGTTGCTATATGTACTTATCCTTCTTTTAAGTCAATGAATTCATCCTTTTTTGCCACTCTTTTTGTTATATCTGAAGTCCGAGTTACATGATTACCACATGCTTTGTTAAATTAATCAGATTCAGCATCTCTGGGAGCTGCATTGAGGGCTGCTCATGGTTGGTTGTGCAACAAAAGGGGCAGTTTTGTGCCGATGTCTTGTATGTACAAGGATTTAGACAAGACATCCCTGAGCTGCAAGCTCTCGATGGCTGCTGAAGACCAGAAACTGGTTTCCAAGTACACTTCATTGATGAAGAAGAGAATGGAACTAGAGAATAACCTTGTCAAAAAGTTGGGACGGTACTAGAAGTCAATAATAGTGTGTTATATCTCGTGATTTTTAGGTACTATCAGAGTTCAATTCAAATTTAACATGGACATTGTTGTAGGTTTTTTTTTTTTTTTTTTTTTTTCCTTTTATTTAAATCATTGCAAATAAAAGGTATTATCAGAGTTCAGTTAAAAAAAAAAAAGAGGTTTGTCATATTTTTTAACTTGGATAGGCAATAATGGGAACCCGAATGTTTGGTCCATTGGTAAAACGTGTTTATTTGTGATTCAAGAATTTCCTTTTATTTACTCTTGCCATTGATGTCAAGTTGATCTCCACGGTGCTTGCGCGGTGAGAAAAGCCTTAAATCTATCTTCCTTAATACTAGCCAAATATTTATCGGATCTCAACAATCTTCCTAACAGGAAACATTGACGTGCAGTGTAATAGAAGTATCATGAAGACTCTTACATTAAAAGTTAAAATTAAATTTTGTTTTTTTTTTTTACTAAAAAATGACAAATGATTTAAAAATTTAAAAAGAAATTAATTTATTATTTTTTGAGTAAAAAAAAAATGCAATCTGAAGGGCTTCGATCTTATAATTTTACCGTGCACTTTATTCATAGAAAATACCAAAAACTAGTACATCATCCGAGGTATTCAACCCTGAAAACACACATTCAAAATCAACAATAAAATACATCACAGTAGCAAAAGGATAACGGTACATCCCTCAATACTCCTCCTCATCCCCTTCGTCTCCTTCACCAGACTCAGCGCCAACTTCTTCATAATCTTTTTCCAGTGCAGCGAGATCTTCACGTGCCTCGGAAAACTCTCCTTCCTCCATGCCCTCACCAACATACCAGTGCACAAATGCTCGCTTGGCATACATGAGATCAAATTTATGATCAATGCGAGAAAACACTTCCGCAACGCTGGTTGAGTTGGAGATCATGCAGACAGCTCTCTGAACCTTGGCAAGGTCCCCTCCTGGAACAACAGTTGGTGGCTGGTAGTTGATACCGCACTTGAATCCAGTAGGGCACCAATCCACAAATTGGATTGTGCGTTTGGTCTTGATGGTGGCCACAGCCGCATTCACATCTTTGGGCACAACATCTCCTCGGTACATCAGGCAGCAAGCCATGTACTTCCCGTGGCGTGGGTCACATTTGGCCATCATTGAAGAGGGTTCAAAAGCACTGTTGGTTATCTCAGCCACCGATAGCTGCTCATGGTAAGCCTTCTCAGCTGAAATGACAGGGGCATAAGAAGAAAGCATAAAGTGGATCCTGGGATATGGGACCAGGTTAGTCTGGAACTCAGTCACATCCACATTCAGGGCTCCATCAAACCTCAAAGATGCGGTAAGAGATGAGATAACCTGAATCATACATGCCAAAACACCACATGTATGAACAACAATCACTAAATTTCATTAAATTTCATAACATAAAGACGAGTATTTTAGTAAAAATGCTTATAGTTACCTGAGAGACAAGGCGGTTAAGATTGGTATAAGTGGGTCGTTCAATGTCCAAAGAACGCCTGCAGATGTCATATATTGCTTCGTTATCCAGAAGAACAGCGACATCAGTGTGCTCAAGGAGCGAATGAGTGGACAGCACACTGTTGTAAGGCTCTACAACTGATGTAGAAACCTGAGGTGAAGGATAGACAGTGAAACCAAGCTTCGACTTCTTTCCATAGTCAACAGAGAGACGCTCCAAGAGAAGAGATCCAAGACCAGAACCAGTACCACCACCAACAGCATTGAAAACCAAGAAGCCTTGGAGCCCAGTACAGTTATCAGCAAGCTTTCGGATACGATCCAAGCAGAGATCAACAATCTCTTTGCCAATTGTATAATGGCCACGAGCGAAATTGTTGGCAGCATCTTCTTTGCCACTGATGAGTTGCTCAGGGTGGAACAACTGGCGGTACGTACCAGTCCTCACTTCATCGATAACAGTAGGCTCCAGATCAACAAAGATGGCGCGAGGGACGTGCTTCCCGGCACCAGTTTCGCTGAAAAAGGTGTTGAAAGCATCGTCTCCTCCACCAACAGTCTTATCACTTGGCATTTGGCCATCAGGCTGAAAATCGAAAATTCTAAAAAGATCACCACCATTATCCACATTCAAAACCTTAGATCTCGCCTAAAGTATCTATAGAACTGGAATCGTTCAGCTAACATTTCAATTAATCCAGATCTATCCATTTTTAACGAGTCCGATCACAATTTACAACAACAGAAACACAATTAACAAATTTAAACATAGTCAAACCAAATCACAATGTTAAAATAATTAAGGGAAAAAAAAGAATCTAACAGCAAAATAAATGAAATATACAAATCGGAAAAAAAAAAAATACCTGAATGCCATGCTCGAGACAGTAAAGTTCCCAGCAAGCATTTCCGACCTGAATACCGGCCTGACCGATGTGAACTGAAATGCACTCTCTCATTTTTCTTTTCCTAGGAAATTATACGAAAATTGAAGGGAAATTTTGTTTGAAAAATAAAATAAATGGGGGCGTGTATCAAGACGCCTTCCGGAATATGAGATCTGAGGTATTGTTTAAACTAGCAGGGGTTTATATAGGGAGGAAAAAAGGTTGAAAAACAGAAAACATTTGAGGTTGGAAAAACCAGGGTTAGTTAACCGCGGTTAATGATGACAGCGAGGAGCGGTTCGGCTTGTCGTTATTTTTAAGCCAGTACCTGCCTGGCTGGCTTTCCTCTAACTACCTACTAATTAATTTTACTTTTAAAGGGTTGATTTTTCTTTTGGTTATTTTGAAAAAAGAAAATTTATAAAATTTAGCTATTAAATTACTGATTTATACCTGCATGGGTGAGACAAAAAATGTAAAAAAAGTTATATTTTTTATCTTTAAAATAAATTATAGATTTTAAATAAAATTATGTATTTTATTGTATTTTTTAAAATTTGTTTTTTATGACCATTAAATGTAAAGTAAAAATGCCTAAAAATGATTAACTGATTGATCTATTAAAAAGTTTAGTTTTTGTTTTTCAGAATAAGATTTAAAAAATATCTTCTTCTTTTTTTGTAAAATGAAAATATTGAATATTTTTCTGATATTTTTTAAGAGTGAATTTTTTATTTACATTTTATATATTTATATTAAAAATTAAACATATTTTAGTAATTTACATAATCCAGTTGATGCCATAGTTTTATAAGAAAGTATCTTTTTGCATATTTTTATGAAGTGATTTAAGTTATTTTATTCAAAAATATTATATGAAAGAGTTTTTAAAACAATAATACTCTTACAATGATATTTATAATATTACTTATTAAAAAATTGATTTAAAGTGTTTTTGTCTGAATTATTGCTGATAATTCATAACACCAAACTGAAATAAGGAATTTTTTATATAAAAAAGATAAAAGTATTGCGGGGAGAACTAAATTATGTTTATTTTAGTATAATGAAAAGGGGCTGGTGAGTGGATGGGCTATCAAAAGAAGAGTGGATTTTACGTTTCTATCAGTGGGCCCCGAATCTGATAGAACGGACCAATGAATTTCACCTCGTACCTGTTTTCAAATCAATTTCTGTATCTATACGCTGCATTCCTATCTAAAACTAGTATGCTTTTCCTTATTTATATGTGTAATATTATAAAATTAAAATGTTAAAACCTATTTTACGTCTCTATACTTTTAATTTCGAAAATCTACCTCATCTATTTTTCAATTTTAAAATTTTATATAAAATTGTTCTTACATGTGATATTTGGAAATTAAAAAAAAAATAAAAATTGGATAGTCATATAACAATAAAAATAGCATTTAAAATGTGTATATAGATTATTTTCCCTTAAAAACATCCACTCAAACTTGTTATTTTAAAATAATCTTTTTGTTGGTATAATGTTCCTACAAAATATTGACGTTGACATTTAAATTAAAATAGTTAACAATATTAAGTATTTAAATTAACTAATGATATTACAAAAGATAGAAGAATGACCAAATTGCATTAAAAATTAAACCTCAAAATTGAGCATAGCATAGGGATCAAATTAAAATTTGACCTTTTCTGTATAACCTGAAAATAGAGGGATCAGAATTGAAATTTAACCATTATTAACATAAAAAAAGAAAGAAAAAAGCCATGAATGGCTGGAACATTTGTCAAAGAAAGACCTTCCTTTTTTTTTTTTTTAATAACATATCATGTTGTCATGTTAACAATACTAAAGCTTTGAAACTCTTAATCCAATTCGAATATCTGTCTAAATCAACTGTCAATAGTTTCAAGGTTTCGACAAAAGAGATGATAATCTAATAAAGGCTATTATCTGTCTAAATCAAGACATGGAGAAAGTGCTGTTCAGCATTAACTCATTAATTCCAGGATCCCCGACTTGAAATATCTGTTCTGTTTGAGGCTAAACGCAGCTTACTGAAATTTCAAATTCAATACTCCACAAACAGAACCAACCTACCAATTTGACTTTTCATAAATGTCATAAACAGAAGCCTTCCTCTGAGTCTGACTATTTCTATTTGGTCCCTTGGACAAAAATGCAGGCCGAGCAAACTCCATAAACAAACATGAAAAAAACGACAGACAACCATCATTTCTTCAAAGTTCTGCCGGATTTTTCTCTAAAGAAAATGTATGTCCTGTCCTACATACGAAAATGTTATCCTAAATACACACACTACTGGAAGAAACCCATGCATTTGAATAAGTAACAAAACCGAGCTTCAAGACAACAGGAAAGATCGTAAACAAGTCAAGACTGAATTGATGCATGAAAGAAAATGGTGGAAGGCATTAGAAAAAGGTCCTACAGAGTCACATCATTGTACTTGGTTAGACTTGATGACAGGTCATGAATCGTGCTTGTAGCGAAAAACCATGTAGGTCATATTTAAATGAGGTTTTTAATTCTACAAAGAATGATCTCAAACAAACTTCATTACGAAAATAGATGTAGAATTGGATTCTGAGGAAGTAATCATCTGTAATAGCACCCAAAGAAAATATTATAGCATCATATTGTGTACATATGTAATCGGCAAAGAGACACTCATGCCACAAGAATGAGAACTTAAGACTATCATGCAGATGAAGGCTGCAAAAGAAACAATATAAGCAGAAATTGAATCATTGAAACCTGGACAAAAGCAATCTAAATAATATGAGAAAGCTATAAAATATTTGCATGAACAAGGGTACGAACTAGCCTTTGAGTAAAGGAGTAGAATATTGGAGCAATCTACTTCTCAAAGTGAAAGAATAGCAAGTTTGGAAGACCGACTACCTCACAAGCGGTTAGATGCAGAGATATCGAAAGGTACATGTATTAAGTAACATTCAGCAGTATATCGAAACTTGAGGAACTACAAAGTAATCAGCCAATAGGAGATATTAAAGACAGAAAGGACCAGGCCTAACGTATATTGAGTTGATAGTTACATTGGCTAGGTGAATTTTTAATGGGACTACTGTAACTTTACTTTGATTAGGTAGACAGGAAACAATATGCATATATCTATATTTTGATCAACAGAAAGCAATTGCAATCATGATTTTAACATAAAGTAGGATGGGGACGCAAAAAGCATATCATATAACAGAATCCATGGATCTAATTAAAGAACTATTCTCTATCAGCAGGCATGGTTCGCCAAGCCTTTTGTCATCAGATTTTCTAGTAAAGCCTGCACTAAAAATTGATTTACTGAACCACTGTTCCACATGGTTAATACAAGAACAAATAAGATCAGAAAGAGAGATCTAAATCCAAGCTATAGTACAGACTATGAATGAGGAACGCATTCAGTGATTGCAATGCGTATGCTTGTTCAGAAGATTTTCAGGGAACCTAGGTAAGTTTTTTTATACCAAATGTCAACTGTCTGTGCACAAGGAAAGAGTAAGTGGCACATTAGACAGTAAAAGGCGGAGTTCACACCGATGACATATAGCAAACAGAGCTAAACTGCCTGAACATGTAATGTTTAATACAATATACCAAGGATAGCCAAATCTGAAAGCACACATATATGGGGAATATTGATTAAATTAACTCATGTCAGCTGCAGAAATCAACCAATCCGTACTTTATCTCATCATTATTCACTTAAGATGTTAACATGCAGTGGGGAGGAAGTTTACTTAAATATCACCATTGCTGTCACTTATAAAGTAATTCTTGAAAAGTAAAACCACAAGACACTCAAATTTGAAAACCCCAACAATGCATCAATGTAAAAATCAACACAGAAAAGTCAATCACAGTAGCATCCTCAAACCTCATAATTGACAAATCAACTGTTTCCCTGTTTCACTAATAAAAAACTCCAAGCTTGTTACATGCATGGACCACAAACAAATGAAATGATCCTTTTCCAGTACTCTTCTGCAATTGGCTTTCAAGGGACCACTATAATACTAAATATGGAAACAATTTTCTAAATGCCATTAAAGGCAAAATGGAATCATTCCATTAGAATGAAATCAAATGCAGCAATGAAATTAGAGATAGAAAATAATTTCTAAATGTCATTAAAGGCAAATGCAACCATTCCATCCTCAGGTGGCTTCTGTATTTCAAATACCAACATCAGAATCACCTACATTTCCTACCACACTTCATCTACCAAGCAAATAGTGAAAAATAAAATATGAGATACTTGAAAAAAAAATGTGGGCATAACCAGAAATAGAGTAACTATATCTCTATATTTATAGAAGCAAAGTCAATATACGGAAAACTGGGGAAAACTTACATCATCACCATCACTGTCAGTAAATATATTAAAAACAAATTATCTTTGAGAAATAAATGATAATAACAATACGAAGAAAAATGCTTCACAACCCCCACCGTCTTCTTCCTCGGTGCATTTCAACAGATGATTACGAATGCCCATAGTTGATGATGATGAACTGTAACCTCCTCCTCCACCTTTAAAATCTCATAAGAACAAGAAAACAAGAGAAAAACGCCAGAAAAAGAAAAAAAAAAAAAGAGTAAACTAAAAAAGGGCGTAAGATTTTACTTTTAGCAAGAAAAAAAAAACTATATATGAAAATATTTATATTTGCCTGGCTCCATCCTGTCTGCCTTTTTGCAAGCAATAAGGGAAGGGGAGTTGTTTTACACAGGGAGGAACAGAGCTACATTGTACTCTCTCTCCTGTGAATGCACAAAAATAACCTCCGATTTACAATGGTGTGGAGAGGATACACCTCTTGAAGACCAAGGGTCGCTTGGTCATTGAACCCCCCTCTATAGCCATTACAGTGACAGATTTTAAGGTTTTGCCGCTGGGCTTATGGTCAAGCCCCTTAAAAAAAAAAAAAAAGAGCAAAGAAAGCTGATTACTATTTTCTGAGGTTATATTTTTTTTCCAGAGAGAAACGTGGAAAGGGGAGGAAGATAAAAATGAGGTTTATGTCTAAAATGGGAATTGCAAACAAGTTATATAATATATATATATATATATTAATTTTTGTGGGATTTAAAGAAAAGGCCGGTGAAAAGCCATTTTCAACTTTAGCTTTGTTCCGTTTCTGGTAAGACTCGCTCCATTTTTGTCTCTCCAATTTCTTTGCCTCTTTTTTTTTTTTTTTTTGTTCTAACTTCGCCTCTAGTACTTATATAGCAATATTTCTTTTCTTTCATTTTTCTTTATAAATTTATTTAAAAATTTAAAAAAATAATACGATTTAGTACACTTAAACTTACGACCTCCTACACTAACAATAATATAAATAATATAAATGACAATCAAACTAAAATTTAATTGGCAAAACTAAAAAAATATATATATTAAATGCATGAATTTCTCTTTTGGGGGCATAAAACGCATGAAATTCAATCATCAAAAACTCATTATCTTCCCATATCATTTATTCTACCTGCTTTCTAACAAAAGAGAGATAAGAGAATTAGTAAAGATAGAATGATTGAAGTATTTTATTTTATTATTAATTATTTGTTAAATTTAAAGAGGAAAACACATTAAAAAAAGGGGCATGAATATTGTAGGAATTTAAAACACAGGCTGAAAGTGTGACTTATTATTATATTATTTTACGTTTGTCTAAAACTTAGAGGAGAAAAATATCAACAGCTATACGAATACTATATAGTTAATACAATAATGCAATTAATTTGATACATTCAAATATATATGATTAATCCAAAAAATATAAAAAAACCAATAATCCATAAAAGGAAAAAAAAAAAAACCAAAGCAATGATTTTTTTGTTCTCCAACTTAAAAAAAAATCATTTTAGTCCTTCAATTATTTTTTTTGCTCATTTTAACCCTTGAATTTGTATTTTTTTATCAAATCACTCTAAAATAGAGGAAAAGTTAACATTTGTTAACTTTGTTGATGTGACATACATAAAGATTGCCACATAGATTACACATCAGTATTCAATTAAATTTTATAATTTTTTTATAATTTTAATGTTTTATAGTTTTTTAAAATAGTTTTTTACTTTTTTTGAAATTTTAAAATTTTAAAAAATTAATTAAATACTGATATTTCATCTATGTACATGCAATGTTGAAAAAGTTTAAAAATATTTTTTTTATTTTGGAGTGATTTGATAAAAACACAAATATAAAAAACTAAAAGAATAAAAAATTAAATTGATGTAGAGGAACAAATAAATTATTATGCGAAAAAATTAATCCTCAATGCATTGGTTTGCAAGAGACAAAACAGGAGAAACCTGTGGGGCCAACAAAAGATCCCTACAAATTTGTCAGGTTGATTTTGTTATTTGTAGTTTTGTCCCTAACATGCATCAAAGGTATGAAACTATAAAATAAAAAAAATAAAAAAAAATATTTTTTTAAGGAAACTATTTTTATTGTTGTAATTATATTTTATTTTTTCATTTTATGATTACTAATATAAATTGGAATCACATGTAATAGAAATTTAAAAAAAAATGAAACTCATTAATCCTCATTATCGTTGTAATTCCCTCAAAATTCAATTTTTTAGAATTACAGATTCATTAATTATAATTTAAAATATACGAGTTTGATTATGTGTATTAATAAAAATATTATTTTATATAATAATGAAAAATAGTTTATCACTTTCTAAAAAATATATTGTATTAGAATTTTTTAAAATTTTGAATTTTTAATATGAAAAACAATATTTCATAAAATAGTAAGGAAAGATTTATAATTTTTTGGGAAAAAAAAGACATTGTATTAATTTTTTATTAAATAAAAATTGAAATGAATTTACTAAACTTAATGGATTGAAATTCTAAAACTTTTAAAACTTCATTGCAAAAGGCTAAAAAAAAAAATACAAAAAAGAAACCTCATTTTTTCTTTTTCTTTTTTCTTTTTGTTCTTTAACTGTTGGCGGTAGAGGTGTCCATAGGCGGGGCTGGGTTTGGGTCAGGCTCAACAAAAGCATTAGGCTCATTTGCTAGGCCCGGCCTGAGGAATGGACTTGAAATTTTCCCGAAGTTCGGCTCGCTTATATTAATTTTTTTATATTATTTTTTAAAAAAATATATAATACATCAAAAATATTAAAAATATTAAAATAAATGTTTCCCAACAAATTGAAAATAAATTAAAAAATATGTATACTTAAATAACACTAAGATAAATATAATTTAACAAGTAAATGTGAAAAATAATAACAAAATTAACAATAAAACAAGAGTTATACAATATCCAAATAATAACAACAAAATAGTAGTAATATAACTGTGAAATGATAACAAAATAATAAAAAAAAGAAGAAGAAAATAGCAAGAAAATAATAAAAAATAGCAAAAAAAAGTTAAAAAAAAACAATAGGTTTTTTTTTGTTTTCATATTCGGGCCGGGCTCAGGCTAAAAAACCTTTTCTAAGGCCCGACCCATTTTCTAAATAGGCCTTTTTTTTCCGAAGCCCATTTTTCAGGCCTATATTTTTACCCAAACCCTCCCATTTTTCGGGCAGACCTTAAGGCCGGGTGGCCCGACCCATGGACAGGTCTAGGGGTGAGCGTTCGATCGAATCGAATGAAAAAATTTCGAGTTCACAAGTCATATTTAATCATCTTAACTAAATTTGATTTTTTTTCGAATTGCATCAATCGAGTTAAATTAAAAAAAGTAAACATGTCAAATAAAAAATTTGTTATAGTATAACTAATTCCATGTTAGAGCACATAACTTTGAGACCATATATATTTGAAATTTTTTTAAAGCAAAATAATAATAAAAATAAGATACTTCAGTATGATACATTTGAATCATTAATTAGGTCCCCAAAATTATTATTTTAGAAAATTTTAAAATTTGAATTTTTTATAAATGTTTGTAATTTTAAAAATTATTTTAAATATTTGAAAATTATTTTGAATTATTTTGTATTTTTTGTTAAAAGAGAGACCAATTTGCTTATTTTCAAAATTAACAGTGACCAAAAGAGTATTTACACAAATTTGTTATTCGAAATATTCAAGTTATTTGAATTGTGAAATTCAACTCGACTCGAACTCAAATTGAATTATTTGAGTTGACTCGAATAATTTGAATAACTCGAAATTCAATTTTTATTTTTTCGAATCGAATCGAGTTTTACTCAACCCTAGTTGACGATAAGTGATGACCTCACCAGTCACCCTAGTGACACCAATGTAGCGGTACTCTTTGACCAACTACACAACAATTGCAAAATTATCACTTCTCATGCTAGCTACTCTCAAATTATACGATAAAACAATACTTGCAACAGAGAACGAGGGGTTAGCAACTGGAATTTTTAGGGAAAAAAACCCAATAAATTGTTCTCAACTAACCCATTGTCAGATCTTTGTATACCATCTACCATTCTATTGGAAAAATTCAGTTAGAAAAAAGTTTTGTTGCACAATGATTTTTTTTTTCTAAAACCGAGTAATTATGTTATTTATGGTAATAAACTATTTATTAAATTTGTACGTGTTTTGGAATAGGCGGTCTGAGTCATTTCTCAGCTTTTTACTAACTCAATATTCTCTGCTCTTATCAAACATCGGTTTACTTAGACTACAAGCTCTAATTTATGAATCGATGAACACAATGAAAACCTTATGGATGTTCTAGCGGAGAAGATTGATAATTCTCTATGGGCTAAAAACCAAAAGCAAAACTCTCTCAAAACTAGAATTTATTTGAAGAATAATTCTCACTAAAAATTGACAGTGTTAATGCTTAGTATTGTATATTTAACCTAGTTCATGATCTTTATTTTAGGAGAAAATCACAAGAGTTTTAGTTAAACATGAGAAGCAAAGTAATAATATTTTAATCAAAAAACACATATCCCTACTAGGATAATAAGGTGGGTAGCGGCACCCACATTGCCTTCGAGAACCCCGTGTGTTGCTCATCCCATGTATTATGGGCCTAATGAGCCTTTTTCATGTATCAGGTACAATTAAATAGTTCTTGGTCTTTTCAATCAATCCGTATAATTTTACCAAACCAATAACTTGTTTTATATTCTCAAAATGTTATTTATTTATTTTAAATAAATTCTGATTCCATTAAAATAATGACGATTTTATCATACTAGAATATATGAATAAATAAATATAATTATTTTGTTCAATGAAACTACAATGATTAATTAAGTTAATTTCTACTTCAAACTTTAATTATTTAATTACAATCAATTAAATAATAATTCAAAAAAATTAATTAATCTCCAAGTTATCTATTGCTTATACTGATAAAACATATTCAATGCAAATAGTGATACATACGATCTATTTTTCTAATTCTTCATTTTCATTTATTTATCTCATTGATTCAAACACAAACCATCGAGATTATATCGAGATAACAAAAATTACTAATTGAACATATATAATTAACGTTAAAATAATTTATAATTATGTTTGATCCATGTTTTTCGTGATGGAAACTGTTGGGCCGATGCTCTTGCAAGAATGGGCAATAATTCTAGTTTGCTAAATAACTTTAACTAGCCCCTTAACTACAGGAGGCCAGGATACATGGGATCACCAGCTGTATAGTTGTAGGTTTTGATCCCAACCCAACCAATTAACTTCAGTCACTGGAGTGGGCAAGTCCCATACTTGTTTTAATTGTGTTTCTGATTATCATTGGTTCAGATGGCAGGATCCATTGGATGTGAGGAGTTTTAAGAAGTATGAAGATATCTCTGCAACTGAATGCATGTTTGGCCTTAAGGGGCTACTTGTTGGGGATGGTCCTTGGGAGGAAGTAATCATATTTCATACACATATACATTAGGCAACCTTTGGAGTCTTAACTATGTCTTTTTTGGGGCACAAGCTCACATTTTACCTTGTAATCAGCTGCTCCAGCTTCCATAACTTAATGCAAGCATTGCTGATGAATGGTCAGCTAAAATTTTTCCTACGTCCATAACATCAGTACATAGCAAACAATATGGTGTTATATATCCACATAGATTAACAAATACTTGCCCTGCTTTATGATGTCCTACCAATTCTAACCTTGTTATGCAAATAAATTTACTAAACCAAGGGGCAAAAAATAAAAACAAAATTCATTAAAATTTCCCACTTCTTCTAGACTTGGTTTTGCCTCCATGCCTAACTACTCACCTGAGTTTGGATATGGGAAACATGGAGCCTTGCGGAAAAAAGTTTATAAAGGGAACTGGGTTCTTATTAGTGAATGGAAATGAGTCAATGACCAACAAACAAAACAACATATTAATGCAATTCTTTCAGAAAATTGCATGGAAAACCAGACATGATAGGAATGAACAAGGTAAGGTTTCTTCTTCTAAAGATAAAAAACAGTAAGGCATGCTAGCGAATGCAAACATAGATATCAGAGGTCCTTCGACATCAGAAACCATAGTTCGAGATTGGTAGTAAGACTGCAAAACAAGTCCAGAATCATGCAAGAAAAAGAGAATTTTTCACGGAGCAAACGTCAAAGTAGCCAAATCATTTAAGGCCTCAATGCAAGAGCAGTGGTGTTTGCTCCTAGCCAGGTTGACTTAAAAAGATCTGCAAACTGAGATGATTCACCTAAGAAGAAGATGATGAAGCATATGATTGATGATTCAAACAGAGGTCATCAAGAACAACACCAATCAATTGAATATAAAGAAAAGCCAACACTATAATATAATGTGGGAAATAAAGTTTTTAACTACTTTGATGCCTGTTTCAACCCTTGTGCTCAGCGATAGGGTGTATATAGCATGCCACAGTTTATTCATTTGTAAGCAGAAATAAAGTCATATGATATGATAGCAAACCTGCTATTATTTGCAGACCACTACAGCGAAATGCAGCAAGCAAAGTTTTCTTATGACATTGAATAGTTGAAATCAAATCCCCAAATGGGGTTCTAAAGATTAGCTCAAACAGTAACAGTTCAATTGAAGTTGATAAAGAAAATTTAAGAAAACACATTCTAGCACCACAAATCAGATTTCAAAATGTTCATATAGGGTACTTTCTCAGGCTTCATCATACAATGGAATATTTATGATCTTCCAAAGTGATATCCAGTAAAATGGTCAGACAGATTGGAGTTACTGCTTCTTCTCTTCTGCTTTCCTTGGCTGAAGAAAAAGGGGAAAAAACCATGTATATATAAAAATTTAGTGTATATATTTGGTGAGATTAAACAAAATAACAGCATAAAATAAAAACAAAAGACAAATACTTGGAATAACTATTTATCATCAGGTTTGATATCCTTAAGTTTATCATTTTAAGCAAACAGAATATTAATAGAGTCAAAGTCAGACCACATTATGTGATAATTCCACAACTTACCAAGACATACCAATTATTCGACAAAATGCCTCTACCAACAAAAAATAAAGAACAACAATTGAAAACCAAACCCAGAAGAGAAAAATGCCCAAACCTTGGTTCCAGGAAAGGATTGGTGAAGTTCCTCCTCGGGTATAATAACGGGCCACTTCTCGCCTGCTTCACGGAACATTTGCTCAGTCTCAAGCATCTGACCTTTCTCGAGGATCATGGTCCTAATGGTTTGAGCAGGAGTGGAAGTGGCATCAAAAGCTTCTTCCACTCCGTTGACGAAAGTAACGGTGATTTGGGGCGGGTGATCGTCGGTTCGGCGCTTGACCTGAAGTTGGCAGGCGGGGTTGGACTCTTTAGCTTTGCGGGCGTTGCACTGGGCTAAGAATTCCATGCATGAAGCTATGCGTGGGTCCAATGCATTGAACTCGATCTTCACTTTGGATAGAAACTTCAACATCTTCTTCCAAAGTTGGATTGTTTGCTCTTAGGAGTTTTGGTTCAGCCAACTCGCTTCTAATTTCCACAGAACATCCATTTGAGTTATTTACTCCCAATTAGAGGTCATCGTGGCTGGGACCGTCCCAACATAATTTTAGGCCCAGAGGATATGCCCAGGCTTGGCCTGAAAATAGGCCTGAATTTTTATCCAAATTCGATCTGGATTATAGATGCTGAGTCTCGACCCGATTCATATTATTTTTTTAAAAAATTAATTATAAAATAAATTTAAAATATATAATAACTAGCATAAAAGAAAAAAAAATCAAAATCAAAATATTGAGTATTGAAAACATATGATAAGCTACACTTTCTTTTTTGCTGTACAAATACCCAAATGCTTAAAAAAAAAAAAAAAGTCTTGTTGCAGTTTCTCAATGAAGCTGAAAAACAAATGAAGCAGCCAACACTATGTTTATCCTATGATTTGGTGTTCAAATTTTGCAACCAATTGTGATTAAAGTTCAAGTTTTATGAATATTATAGTTTGGTTCCTTCCACTACCGTACATGAGAAAACCTTACCAACTATTAATTTGGAGGAGAAGCTTACTTGGAGTTTTTCATGGCCTTTTTTGTAAGGCTCAAGTTAGATAATAGAGTTTCATTAGAGATCATACCTCCTGCTTCCGCATCTCATTTAAACATTCAACGCAAAGGAAAAGAGACAAGAGATTGAAGAAAACCAAATCAAACCAGTAGAAAGTTACAACTATACACTTAAATATTAAAGATTCGGATCCATTGTGTTAAAGAAAATTGAATCAAAGTAGATTTAGGGTGGGTTTGGATGGGCGTTGCATTTACCTGCGGTTAGTGTAAAAACAACGGTGGCGGTGAGATTAGATACTGTAGCGATACTGTAGCGTGAGATAAAAAGTAAGCTAAACGCACCGCACCGCACTCAATCGCCCATTCAAACCCACCCTTAAATTAAATATAATATGACTGTACAAATACAACAAATATCTAATATTCCAATTAGTACAGCAAACAAGAAGACAACAAATATTATAAAAACAAAAATGAAAGCATCAAGTTATTCAACATTAAATATTAAGAATCACTAACAAAACACTAATTACATTCACTATCCAAAACCCTAATTTTAGTCAAAAATTTTAGATTAAATTATATAATCGGTCCTTATATTTTTTCGTTTTAAGTAATTTAATTCTTTTCTTTTATATTCTTTTAACTTTCTTTTCTTTTCATTTATTTTTCTTTCTCTTCTGCTTCTGTTGTTTTCCTACCTTTTTCCATTTCTTTTAACGTAATTTTTTTATGTTTTCCATTTGTTAAAATTAGTCTCTATACTCTTATTTTTTTGAACAATTTAATTTTTTCTTTTTATTTCTTTATTTATTAAAGCCAAATATATTTGATTACATCCTTTGTGTGTAAATTCAGAGACCATTTTTGATCATTGTAAGATGAATAAAATCGATCCTATTGAATTAATCAATATTGATTCTTCTTCAATATGTAATAGAACACCAAGCTAAATTCTACCAAATACATCGATTTCCTTACCAATTTGATGCCAAAAACGAGAAACCAAGCTAACCCTATTGAGATCAAGGGTTAAGCAAATTATGAGAATCTTCATTGAAATATCAGGTCCAAGCAATTCTATAAAATCACCACAATAATCCATTTTTGGATCCTCTATATAACTTCGGCAATAATTTTAAAATATCAAAAACCCCAATTAACAATTGTCTATAATAATAATAAAAGATTAAAAAAAAAGAATCTTTATTTCGGGTTTTCGTTGAAGATCAATACAAAATTGTTACCCTAAGCTGAAAACATATTAAAAACTAATCAAAAGGAATATTAAACGGAATGTACATGAAATAACCAATACCAAAATAAAGTAGAGAGACTAGTTTTAATAAATGAAAAACATAGAAAAACTATGTTAAAATAAATGGAGAAGGGGGGGAAATAGAGGGAGAAGCAAAAGAGAATGGAAAGTTAAGAAAAAAAAAAGAAGGTTAAAAAAATATAAAAGAAAAAATTAAATTGATCAAAACGAAAAAATATAAAGACCAATTGTATAATTAACCTAAAATTTTCATTTAAAATGATGATTTAACATGTACCGTTACACTGTTAACAACAATTAACGGCTCAGTGACTAAAATATTACAACACGATAACGTAAGTGACTAAAACGTAAAATTTCAAACATAAGCGACTAAAATGTAACTCAAGGCAAACAAAAGTGACTATTTTGACAGTTTATCCTTAAAAAATCAGTCATAAAGGTTTAGGTCGAGCCGAGCCTGTGCAAGAAACATACTCGAGGCCTGACCTGTTTTAAAAATGGGCCTCATTTTTTGCCCTAGCCCATTTTCGAGCTTAAATTTTTGTCCAGACCTCTCATTTTTCAGGTGGACTTTCGAGCCTGGTTGGGCAACCCGACCCATGATCAGGTCTAGTCCCAATATATACCAAGGCTTTTGGGCTCTCTACCGTCTTATTGTTTTGTTTAAGGAATTGAAATAACTTATTAGACCATAAGGATTGGACCTCAGGGACCATAACTTATTGGACGGAGAGTAAGTGGTTTGACTAGTTCGATCATCGGTCAAATTCTAAAAAACTCACGTGCCCATTAAAATAAGTTCATGCTAATTACTTTTAAGTATTATTTTTATTTTTTCACAATTATTGTTAAAAAATTTTAAAATATCAAAATGACTTTTCAATTATAGTTTAGGACAAAATTAGTTATTAATCCTTTGAATTAAGATGCGTTATTACTCTTTTAATGAAAATTTATAGCCGAATGATAAAAAAGTAACAAAGTAATATCGTTAATGATTATCATATAACTTTTGAAAGTTGAAATACCGAAATCTAATTTTAAACAAAATTTAACATAGTTTACTAAAAAAGAAATTGATGTTCCACAGTCCAATCAAGCAAAGTAGTTAGAAATTTGAGCTTCACTTTCTTGATTCGGTAGTCGTAACCAAAAGGGAAAAAGCATTTGGGCTTGAGCCAATAATTTATAATATTTGGGCTGTCTCTAAAAAAATTATTCCAATAATTTTATTTTAGGTAAAATACTAAAAAAAACCCTTATGTAAATAAGTCCTTTAATAAGTAAATTGTTATTTGGATCATTTTAAATAAGCCCTTTAAATATATTTTGGATCATTTTATTTTTAATAAGTAAATTGCTATTTGATTAAATGAAAATGTGAGTATTGAATTTGAAGTACTTTAAATATACATTGCAATGTATATATTAGTAAAAATTAAATATTGAATATAATTACATTATTTGATGATAGTAAATCTTGATTTTTGGAAAATTACTTATTTCATAATTTGATTATTTGGTTTTTTAATTACAAAAGTAAAGTGATAATTTATTTCAAATATAAATTTTATATAAAATACAAAAATATTTTAAAAAATTTCAAATGATAATGTGGTATAATTTCAGAGTGTCATGTTATCATATCTTAACAGAATCCAAGTTCATCTCCAAGACTAATGTGAATTAAAAAAAAATGAAAAATTACAAATTTCAAGGACTAAATGTTGTATTATCCCTTATTTATTTTGGTATCAGATGTTTAACCCTGTAGTATAAGAGAATCTGTAATTAATTGACCCTTTGGGCAGTTCATTATCGTTTTCTGTGCCTGGAACCCTAGTTGGGAACTGTAAATTTGATAAGAATCATTCATATAATTTTGACTTTTCCTTAATTGGAAGATTGATGTGATTGAAAAATGTTACCATTTTCTGTGCCTCATGTCTATCCTTAAATTGTACTTTAACCTGGAAAGCAGCTTCTATTCTCATTTCATAGTCGAGCTTTTTTTCTTCTTTATTGGAAAGCCCAAGCTTGCTTTTAATAACCTGTCCTTTTGGTTGATTTTTAGAGAACAATTCCATTGATCATAGCTTCCCCACTTTTCCATATGGACTCTCCACCATCTCCAAAAGCAACTATATTTTGCCATTGAATCTTATTCTTTCCATGGGGACCCCGCAGACCATACACACTTTATTTGCATTATTTGAAGCAAATAATTCAACTATGTCTACATGTCTCTAGCTACTATACCAGCTTCCATCAACTTTCTTTACTTGATTATTATCATTATTATAGTTTAAATATAGTTTATTATTAGTTTAAACTTGTTAGTGAAGATATTTAAATGAAATTTGATGTAGAAAATGGAGGAATCCTGTTCTTGTAAAAATACCTTTCAAGAAATGAAAGTGTACTCCAACTTGTGAGTGGACGATGGTTTTTGGCTCACTATCTAAGGTGAAACAAGCTCCAACCCTTCGAATCCTTAATGCATGTCTCGTGCAAATCAGCTAAATAATAATAATAAAAGAACAAATGGAATCAAAGAAGAGAAACCTGAAGGCATCTCTGTTTTTTTGTCTCTCTTAACTTACATGTATAGACAATGGATGCTTCTTCAAAAGTCTTAAGTAATTTCATCATCTCTTAATGGATAGCTTGTATGGTGTGGACCCCACCATGGGAATCATGCCAGCCTTATAGTTTTTATAATCAGAACCAGGAACTACCCCCACTCCATTTCAATAAATAAAAGCCTCTTAATAAGATCACTCTCATGAGGCGGGGGAAAA
Organism: Gossypium sturtianum; assembly: GCA_025698515.1. Taxonomy (NCBI): domain Eukaryota; kingdom Viridiplantae; phylum Streptophyta; class Magnoliopsida; order Malvales; family Malvaceae; genus Gossypium; species Gossypium sturtianum. The sequence continues at coordinate 4,450,914 of CM046947.1, forward strand.
GCCTATTAAGAGCTATATACACAATTATTTCATACGGATGCTATGCATCATCATAAAGCACTTAAGTTGATTACAACTTACAAGAGCAAAACAAAAGAAAAAAGAGCTTGATTGGTCTTTACACACACAAATATTGATATGAATACCAAGGTAAAATCTTCCAGGTACATGAAATAACCTAAAACATTTATATTTGAAACTTACATCCTAATCCGAATAACATAGGGTGGGCGGATGGTGGATACCCTGCTGCTTCATCATACACCGCTGATCTGATCATACTTCTGGTTGGCTCTATACTTTGGTGACATTTGATGCTTCTTTGGTTTTATTAATTGACAGCTTGCAAGAATCGAATCTGCAAGGGTCAGCCTCAATCAACAGCTGAACAACCTCATTCATCGGTGGACGTTGGGATGGATTCCTGTATGTACAACGCATCGCAATTCTGAGAACCTGAATCATCTCGTCCTTGAATGACCCCCACACCCGCTTGTCCAACACCTCCATCACCCCTTCCTTCGTGTCCAGCTTTGTCGAAACCCAATACACGATGTTCTTGTTCTCCCCGAAATCTGCCTCCACCGGTTTCTTCCCGGTTATTAGTTCCATCAACACCACTCCAAAGCTATACACATCACTCTTGGTCGTTGCTTTGCTTGAATACGCATATTCTGTCCGTCAAACACATTGATTGAACTTAATTGAACAAATTTTTTAAAAAAATAATACTAGAAATATATGAATAAACAAGATGTATACCTGGGGCTAAATAGCCATAGGTGCCTCCTATGACGGTAATGGTTGAATCTTTGCCTCCTCTGGCTTGTAAAACCTTGGCTATTCCGAAATCCGCAACTTTGGGTTCATAATTGGCGTCCAATAGGATGTTGGTTGACTTGATGTCTCTGTGAATAATAGGTGTCAACAGATCATGGTGAAGGTATGCCAAGCCTTGTGCGACCCCAAGTGCTATTTGGTGTCGAATTGGCCAATCTAAATGGATCCATCCTTTATGAAGAGCATCCCAAAGGTTCCCATTCGGCATGTACTCGTAAACCAACATTTTGCAATCGAAGTTCGTGATGTAACTATAGAGCTTGACTATGTTCTTATGCCTTATGCTTCCAAGAGTCTCGACCTCGGTCTTCAACGCTTTGTCGAAGATCAATTGATCTTCTGGAGTGGAGTCTTTTTCTGTTCTACTCCACAGCTTCTTCACTGCAACAACTTCTCCACCTCGCAACCCGATTCTATACACGGTGCCAGACCCTCCGTGGCCCACGATGTTTTTTTCAATCATTGCTTCGAGGATTTCGTGCCGGTCAAAACATATTCTATGGAAGCTCTTCACATCGTACGAAAAAAATGATGAAGACAAGGTCTCGTCATGTTCTACTACACCTCTTTGTTTGCTGTAACTACGTCTCAGGAACAGGATGGCTCCGATAGTAAAGACAATGACTGATATCATGATTGCCCACACAGAATTTCGCTTCTTTTGGTTGTGCTTGTGTGAACATTTGGGGAAACTTTGAACTTCGACAGGAGTACAAAGACCTGGATTGCCTGAAAAGCTTTCCACCAACCCGTCTTTAATCAACGAGAGAGGAATTGGACCATAAAGTTCATTGTTTGAAAAGTTGATGGTGTTAGACGACAGTTCACCCAGACTCTCTGGGATAATCCCAGTCAAGTGATTGTTGGAAAGATCAACAACACTGATAGATTTCAGCAAAGAAAGTGAACTGGGGATCGAAGAGCTTAGCTTGTTCCCTTGCAACATCAGTAAATTCAGTTTCTTCAGATCACCAATCTCTGTTGGTATTGGACCGGACAAGAGATTGTTACTGAGATCAATCTTCATCAGATTTATAGCTCCCGAGATTTCAGGAGGTAAAAAACCCGACAATTTGTTGTTCTGCATGAACAGTTCGGACAAGTTCTTGGCATTTCCAATTGAACTTGGAAAAGGACCTGTAAAACTATTGTCTGCCAAGTCGATAATTGCAGCATGAGGGAGTCCTAGAAGATCTTCTGGTATGGCGCCTTCCAAGTAGTTTTTGCTAACTCGGAACCGAATAAGAGACTTGCAGTTTGCATAACTATCGGGCAACTTTCCAGAGAACTTGTTATCTAAGACAAGCAAATACAGTAACCTTCCACCCCGACATACCTCTGCAGGCAATGGACCTGATAGGTTGTTCTCCGACAAGTCTAAAAGAACCATAGCGGAGGACTTCCCCAGATTCTGTGGAACTTGTCCTGATAAGAAATTCTCATAGAGTGACAGCATGGTCAAGGTTGTTGACTCTGCAATAGCACCAGGGATTTCTCCTGTAAGACTGTTGTTGTAAAGTTGAAGGACTTGAAGTTTGGGGAGTCGACATAGAGATTCAGGAATGCTTCCACTCAACCGATTGACCGACATGTCCAAGTCTACAAGCTCTGTAAGGTTTCCCAGTTCCTCAGGTATTGAGCCAGATAAGTGCTGGTTGTAGTATAACTCGAGCTGCTGCAAGTTTTTCAGCAATCCAAGCTCCTTTGGAATCTGACCTGAAAGGAAATTACCACTCAACTCGAGATCAACAAGCGATGTCATGTTCCCAATCGATGCCGGGATTGAACCGTACAACATGCAAGTCGTGAAGACCATAACTCTGAGCTTTGTGAGCCTAGAAATGTTCCCCGGAAGTTGCCATAAGTTCAAGCCATCATTTTCATTGAAGTAGATCACCTCGAGATCGGTGAGATTGGTTATCGACATGGGGAAGTCACCTGTGAAGAGGTTGTACGACAAGTCGAGCATACGCAGAGAAGTCATTTTCGAGAAATCCGGAAGTGTTGTTCTAATGTATACGGAACTCATATTGAACTCTTCCAAGAGAGAGCAATTAACGATGCTGTTAAGAAAGTTGCCACGGAGATTATTGCGGCTGATATCGAGAACGCGCAACTCTGGTAGATGAGAGCACACGTCAGCCGGGAAATTGCCGGAGAGGGACCAGCCTGAGATGTTAATGCTTTCAACGTAGCCTCTATTGTTGCAGCTGACACCACGGAAATCGCAAAAACTTTTCATTCCACTGACATCCCATGCAGACGAGGCCTTTCCTGATAGAGAGGCCTTCATGAGGCTAAAGAACCGAAACTGATCATCTCTTATAGCTTGAGAAGAATCATAAAACACAAAACTAAGCACCGCCAGCAGCAGAAGGAGATGAATAAATTTCCGTGCCATTTCATAGAAAATGAAAAAAGAAGCTTAATGTTAAGGCAATTGTTTGCAGCAGAGAAAGGTGGAAAAGCGAGTATATAAATGAGCTGATTGAGGGGATCATGGGGTGCAACAGTAATAACCCCTCGATGATGGAAAAGAAAGCTGGTTCCCCTGTTCTTTTTTTTTCTTTTTGCATAAAGAGTCTTTTATTTTCAATGTTTTATACCCCACTACCTCATATCATATACAGGAATAACATCCCTTTGGCTCTTGATGTGATCAGTCCTGCTTTCTCGTGGATGGCCATGGCCCAAAGTTCCACAAATTTGCAGGTCTATATGTTGCCAATATTGCCACTTACATGCATCAAATATACAAATTTATTCAAGGCATGAGCATGTGTGTAATGTATTTTTGTAATCAAAAGCCAACTGCTTTTCTGGCATTACATGAAAGATACCATGATTCTTCTTCTATCGCTGTACGTGGTGCAATAATGTACGAACATATAAATTCCTTAGGGGTCCTACTGCTATACATTTATAATGCTGCTAGCTGTTAATTTGCTTGTGGAAAATTATGCTCATATCATTGTTTCATTTCATGTCCCAACAGGAATTTGCTCTCACGTGTGAGATTCATATATAATAAAATATGATATAGTACAGTGAATCCTGTTTTTGTTTGTCTGGATCAGATTAAGTTAAAAGTACCAAATTAAGAATTTTAAGTAAGCTTCTATTTACATCTCAATATTTATTTCATAAAGATCGAATCAAATGTTTTAAAGAAAGAGTGAGTTGCTGGGAAGCTCATCACCTTCCAACTGACTACAATACCAGTAGGTGATTGAAGTTAGCATGATAATTCATGGAAATTAAGATGGATGCAACTGACAAGCTTATATAATTACTATATTCACAATGCTATAAGCTTAAGGGAATCTTTGGATTGGATTGGATTGGATAGAGCGGGGAATAGAGATGATATGCTCAAGGATGAATAGCTTGTAGCAAAGATGCCCACTCTTCATAAAGTCTTTGGTGTTGTTTTGATTCTCAGCTAAATATTTAACATATTAGGTTTAATTTGACTTCAGTCCTTATACTCTTCAAACCTTTGAAATTTAGTTTTCTTTTTTCCACTTTTATTCCATAAAATTTAGTCCTTTTACATCTCCTATTTGAAACATTGTTGTTAAATTTGAATATGTTATATTTTAATATTCCAAGTTCTTATTAAGAATTAAAATCCATTGGTAGCACATATTCAAATTTAACGAAATTAATTAATCGTGTTATCAATATTAGATATTAATTTTTAGATAAGATAATTAGAAGTACTAAATTCTTGGAATTAAAGCAGAAGAATGAATTTTTCAAAAGTTCAAAGAATAGAGGGACTAGAGACAAAATTAGACAATAAGTATGATTATTACCTATAAAAGTAATCCTTAGTCCCTGAATTTTTTTTTTGTCCACATTATCTTCAAACTTTAATTTTTTATAAATTTTGATTCTTATAATCGCATAGCAATTTAGGGTGTGTTTGTTTGCCAGTATTTAATTTTCCGGAAATTGTTTTCCAGTTTTCCAGTGTTTGTTTGCTAGAAAACATTTTCCATTTGGAAAATGAATTCCAAAACACGGGTAAAATGACTCACAATTTGGGAAATTGTCTTACCGTTTGATTTTCTGTAAGACATTTTCCTAAAGCTCTCTCAGACAGATTCCCCTTTTTCCTTCCTTCCTTCATTCTTTCTCAGCCAAATTCCTTTCTCTCTTTCCCCTAAATTTTCCTATTCCTCTTCGGGAGCGTGAGAGATTCTATCCCAAATAAGGATTGTGACATCATTGAAAACCCGTTATTGAATCCATTTATTGAAAACCCGAAAAATCTAAGCTTTTTACAGGTAAGTATTTTTGGGTTTGCTTTGTTTTTTATGTTTCCTTTTGTTGGGTTATCATTTCTTAGTTGTTCTTTTGAGTTTTCTTGGTGCTTATTTTCCCTTCTAATTTGCTTGTTCCTTCTTGGAACTGAATAATGAAAAAGGAGTTCTATTGGTACTAGTTTCTTGGGTTTTCAATTTTTTGAATCTTTGGTGATTGTTATAAGTTAAAAAATATTCTGTAGGATGTTTTCATGACGACTTCTTGTTAATATTTATGTTCATTGGATCTAAACTTGAGTTCTGGATTTGGATTTTCTATTTGCATCTGTTAGATGATAAAGGTATTGGATTTTCATGATTTATATAAGTTCTAAGCAATTTATATGGATAGTTTCGTGAAGGATTGATGTTGTTTATAAGTTCACTGGATCTAAAGTCGACTCGTTGATTTGGTTTTTTTCGATTTTTAGATTCGGGTTTAAGGAAGATTTTTGTAAAGGTTTAGCTACTTGGGTAGATTGAAGTCTAATTTGAGTCTTGCATTGGTCATTGGGTTCGGATTCGATTGGTGTAATTTTGAGAAGCAATTGTTGGAGTATTTGGTAGATATGTCTAGTTATGTGGGTGTTCTTGTCTCCGATCAATGGCTTGAACCACATGACCAAGTCTACTACTGTTACACACAGGATGGCTTTAGTGATTTTCTTTTTATTCTTTTATACGTTTAAGAAAAAGCAGATCACGAAAGTAAATTTAGGAATAGGATAAGGATCGTAGGTAACCAACTTTGATCTTTCCTAAGAATAAGCCTATAAAAATTTGAGTTAAGGAGGGTCTCAAAGCTATTTAAGCTGAGCTTTAATTGCACGTATTAGATGAGCAGATTCCTGTGCTCTTTCTGATTCATCTTAATATTAACAGACCTGCCTCAACAATTCTATACAAATTTGCTTGTTGGGGTGTCCTTTTCTGCTAATGCAGCTTCATCTAATTCTTATATGGTCATCAGAATTTGATGAAAAATTGCACCCAATGTATTGATTGTCAATTTAGGAATGATTTCATAATGGCATATAGGAGTTGGCTGTATGATATGCACAAAGCATTTTATTTGATATGCTTTTGTGATAGGAACCAGCTCCTTAAATTCTTGGCGGTGTTTAAAGCCCTAATCATAAAAACAAGACATGGTTGAGGGTTACGCTCACCACTACATTTTTAATCCTTTGCTTCTTAATTTTCTCGTATGTGAGAGTGTTTGTTGGATACGCATACATGTAGGGTGTATATATATTGGATTTTTCCTGATAGTTTTGGCAATAAAAATCATAGAAAAAGTGTCAGGGTAACTTAGCTTATGACAAATAGGTAAAATTCGCAGGAACGTAATTTTATTTGTTAGCAAACTTGATGTCCGGTTTAGTGTTGGCTTTATTCCCTTACCAAAAGTCATTTGCCAAGAGAGGAACAAAGATCTTGTCTTTCGTGCTTTGCTTTGTAAAAGGTTGCTTTAACAGTTCCCTATTCTACTGTGGGGACATTTATGGAGAAGTTAAGTTCATCTCAGTAAACGGGTGAACCAGACTTGGTAAAACCTGCACAAAAATAAATGGATTTACTCACAAGTTACACAATAAAAGGACTTTTTTTTTAAAAAAAAAAAAGTGCTTTGCAAATGACTGTTTTACTGACAAAACTAACACTTATATACCCTTCATACCTCATCTACCAAAGGTGTTATTCTAATGTTTATATTTGTATTGTATGGTTGTTTTCCATGGATATTTCCTGTTACTGTCTGAGACACAGTAGAACTTCAATCATGAGACAGTGAAGGATCATGCTTGGTTAGGTTATTTGAGTAAATAGGGTTTGAGGGAAAGCTTTTATAATCATGTAAGCATAATAAGTTTTGATAACATTAGTTATATGTCAGATTAAGAAATGTATTTTGGTGTTAAGTTGCATGATATGTAAAAATCTTTAAATCCCAATCAAACAACACTTGATTGTCTCTGTGATGAGAACTGATATGAGATTCCAAGCAGAAAGGAATATGTAAATCATATGGAAGAACATCAGATGCTTAACATGATTATGTGCAAACTATTGTGGGAATTACGGTCTATGTTCCATATCCGCATTCACAGATGACAAATGAGTATTTGATCCTCACCATCTGCAAAGCACTATTGTATATAGATTGTATGGTAGTTGCCAACTTGCAAAGTGATGAAGTTTTTATGGAAAGTCACATCCAGGCCTTGCTTGAAAGTTGGTTAGAGAAGTTGACATTTTACTGTGTAATATTAGTTATGCACTTGGACAATGTTGTTGTTATTATGTGGTGTACTACTAATTATGCATTTGGATAATATTATTAATTTCTAGTATTAATTGTGGTTTGGAAGCTAATTTATAATTATTCAATCCTTGTTTTTTTTTGTTTTTTTAACACAATTACAAATAATTTATTTGACTTTAGTTGTTTTCAATTTATGACGGTTAATATTGTAGCTTAATAATTGAGTATTATTATATATTTAATTTGATTTATTTATTTATAAATAAATCATTGCAATATATGTAAAAACAATTTAAAATATAAAAATTTATTAATATGTAAATAAATTTATTAATATATGTAAAAACAACTTTTAGAAAAATATTTTCAGAAATCGCCAAACAATGAAAATATTTTACACAGATTCATCCAAACACCAGAAAATATTTTCAGTAAATCATTTTCCAGAAAAGTAAATCATTTTCCAGAAATCATTTTTCTGAAAACATTTTACTGGCAAACAAACATTTTCCAGAAATCGTATTAATGTTATCTCAACACTAAAAAAATAATATTTTATAAAAAGTTTAAGTTATTATGTGGTACAATATTAAAATCTCACATTATCATAAAATTAAATTTTACAACAAAATTACCAAATTTCAAAAACTAACATCAACGAAGAAAACAAATCAAATAGCATATTAAGAAAAATTGACAAACTGTAAGAGTAAATGTTAGTCTTTCCCAAAGTAAAATAAAAACTATACAAATTATTAGATCTAAAGTAGATGAATAAGAGTTTAATGGTCAAAAAAAATCTTTAGTAAAAAATTAAAAAATCATTTGAGTCTTTATGAAATAAAAAATTTAAAAAAATCAATTAATCCCTTCTGTTAACAAAAACCGTCAATTGATCGATTTGATCATTAATATCGTTGACATGATTGATGGAATCCACTAGAATCTATCATGTGACTACCACATCAGCAAAAAAGTAGTATATATATATATATATTTTAAATAAGTAAAATGTGCATATAGAATGAATTTAGACGCATTATTGTCCAAATTTAAATAAATATGGACAATTGGTTGTACAAATTCATTTTAAATGAGTGCAAAACTAAAAAGAATTCAAAAATTATAAAAAATATATTAAAATATTAAAATTTTTATTTATGTTTAGAATATTAACCATTTTTAATAGTAACCATAGAAATTACAAAAAGCAGTGATCTTAATTTAATCATTTCCCATAGGCACAGAAATAAGTATAATATTAAACAAAACTAAATTATAATGTAAGATTTAACCCTGTAATACTCTTGGAGGCTAAGGAGATGATGGAATTGGATATAAAATATGTGTCTTTGATCGTTGTTTTATGCGATGTCAAAGTCTTAAAATTTATAATGAGAATGATCGAACCTGGAAACTAACTATGACAACGATTTGAGGCAAGCACACCTATCGAACAGTAGTATAGTTAAGGTAAGACAGGAATGTCGAACCCAAAGGAACTAAAAATACTAATACTAACTTTCTTTTTATTATCTAGCCTAAAATAAAGGGAATTTGTTGTTTAATCTAAATTAACTAACCACTAAACTAAAGACTCTAAGACAAAGAAGAATGAATTTGGAGAAATACTTGTGGGAAAAACCAATTGATTAAGACGATACCCGAGGAAGAATCTACCTAGACTTCACTTGTTATCTAACTCTGAACCAGACGATTTATTTACTTGACTTGATCTGTAAGATTCCCTAATGTATATTAGCCCCTCTCTCGAGGCGACTAACGTCTAACCCTAAGTTGATTAATTGAAATCTCTTTCTAATTAAAACCCCTAGAATTGCATTAACTCGATCTATGAAATCCCATATTAGGTTTCACCCTAATTCGGTAAAATCTCGTCACCCTATCTCTAGGCGTGCAATCAACTCCGCTTAACTATGCTAAATCTACTCTTAGGCAGGGACTTTTGCTCCTCCACCTAAGCACATCAAACTTGAATTAATATTTCGAAAATATCAACACAAGAATTAAGAACACATAATTAAGAACAAATCAAGTATTTATCATATAGTTCAGAAACGATAACAAGATTCATCTTAGGTTTCATCCCCTCCTGTGTATCCGAGGGTTTAGTTCATAATATAATAAAAGAAAACATCTCGTAAGAAAAGATAAAACAAAACATAAGAAATCCCTAAAACCCCCTGAAGGAATTGAATGAGAGATCCCCGCAGTCTTGAGTATGTTTCCGCTTCTTGAAATGAATCAACTGGCTTTCTTGAGTAAATTCCACAATCTCGCCCTCTTTGGCTTAGTTTGACGCCCCGACTGTAAGGCTTCACATCGACTCCCCTTCTAGGTCATACTTAGGGTGTTTATATAGGCTTCGGAATGTGTTTCTTCACCTCTAAGTATCCTAATTCGAGTGAAATTCCTCTTCTCCACGGCAGGGACACGCCCTTGGCACACGCCCGTGTGAATCGTGGTCAGGGCCGTGTTCGGGTCCGATTAGGGAGGCACGGCCGTGTTGCTTAGCCTGTGCCGTGTCGATTTCTTTTTGGCCCATCTGGCCCGTTTTAAGCCCGTTTCTCGTTCTTTTCATTCTCCGGTGCTTTCCTGAGTATAAAACATGAAAACAAATGATTAAGAGCACCAAATTACATAATTCAAGGGATAAATCATCCAAAAGTATGCTAAATGTGGGTTTAAAATATGTTACTATTATGGTTTATCAGTCTTTCATGACCTTCCTTCAAAGCAAATAAAAAAAGAAAGAAAGTGTAATTACAATCCATCTGCCTTATTGCAAGAGTTGCGGTCGTATTAAATTACCACACTTCTTCTACTATAGTGGAGATTGTGGACAGAACAGTGAATGAGGTGATTCATCGGGTTAAGTATGTGTTTTGTAGGTGGACTAAAAATATTAAGCTTTTTCATTTTTTTTTATGAGTAAAAATGTGTAAAATTCGAAACAAATAACGAGAACATACAAGAAAGCAGAGAATGAAGAGAAATTTATGAGAGTATTGAAGATAAAGCATATGGATATGGGTGATATTCAATTATGTTTAAAATATTAACAATTTTTAATATTTTTTTATAAATTTTGAAGTTTTTTTTAGTTTTGTACTCACGCAAAATGAATTCGGACAACCATTTGTTTATTTCATTCTGTATGCACATTTTAATTATTTTAAAAAATAATTTTTTTTACTAATATGACATGCTACGTTAACATATTGCCATTTGGTAATTTCTGATAACTTCTATCTATTATTTTTCTTTCACACCAACTTTTCTAGGAAAAAGAAAATTAGTTTTCTTGTCTATTTCATTTCATCAATCAAAGTAACTGAATGATTAATAAATAAAGAAAAGGGAATAACTTTTGAGAGTGTATGTAAGAATCAACTAAGATATTTCACATAAATAATTTAGATATGCTTCCAATATAAGCTTCATTCCCTAAATTAATTTCCTATGGAATCCTCAAAGGTTTGATTATGATTTCTAAAATAGTTTACTGTAGTGATTTAATTCTTACAAAAAAAATAAATTTAGAGTTAATCTTGATAAGAAAAATTGAAATAATTAAAATCGCGAAAAATAAAATTAAAACATGAAATAAATACTCCATTTTAAAAAGAGATATATTATGAATTAAAATACAACACGAATGCGATATTACCAAATAAATTATTCTCGCCTTTAAAAATGTATAAATAAATTATTCTCTAAATTAAACCGTTATAAGTATATCTATAAAACATAACGCATAAAAGTAATATAAATACGATATCCACACATAAAAGTAATAGGATTTATAAAACTTAAAAATATATAAGTATGAATATGACATAAAAATATTACTTCAGAAAGAAACAAATAATATAAAATATCAACACGACTTGCCAGGTGTGTAAGGAGAATGAATAACTCTACGAAAATCGAATGTAATTTCATGGGATAATTTCTTAATACAGTATTAGATCATATTTAACTTTATCATAATTAGTCGATTGAATCTTAACTTTATCAATATAGAAAGATGTGAATTCGAGTACACTGAAAGTCTTATCCTTCTATTTATGAGTTGGAGAGGGACTATAATAAAATTATTATTTTTTTTTTGCCATAATTATCCTCTTAAATACTTTAATTAATAACATAAATGACTTGGCCTTGTTCGACGTTGAATTGTTTTATCTCATGCATTAAAACAGCTAATATTAAGTAATGTTATGGTTTAATTCTCAAATAAATAAATTATGATTATAATTAAATTATTATGAAAAATTATGAAAAATACGAGAGACATTGAAACACGATATGAAAATTATTAAAACAGAATACATATTATCAAAAATTACATAAAAAGCATATATTTATACAAAATTACAACCTTTTAAATATATGAAGATGACACAAATTATAAAATTTCCTCTTTAAGTCGAGTTATTATGTAAAATATGAAATTCATTAAATCACAATAAAAATAGATATAATATTCTTTTAAGTTGGACTATTATTATAAACTATGTAAAACAACATGACATAGAAAAGGGAAAAAACAATGACAACAATATTATGACTGCAACATTCACATATCAACATGTCATGAAAAATTCTATAAATTTATAATAACACAAATGTCGATATGAAATAATTAAAAGAGTGCTTTAAAATCGACATAAAATGACTTATAAATTTACAATATTTTAAACGAGCATAATTTTTAAACCTAGACTCAAATACTTTAATTGATTACTCCACCATGATTAAAAATGTCCGGAACACATTATCAACATAAATCTAAAACTATTTTAATTAATGTGTTAATTATAAGATTAACTCATTCAGAATAAATCTTTGAAATATCATTCACTCAGAAACTGAATGTTTGAGACAATAAATTCAACAACACGGGAATACCTCGTCAAAATAAACCATGTGTGCTTACCTAAAAAAATACGAGCATAATGTTACCGACTATTAGAATATCAAACATAAATTAATTGACAATATATATATAAATTTATATGCAAGTAAATATAACATCATTCCTACAATTTGTATTTACATGTAAATATAAATACGACTCCATCACATTTTTTATTACATCCATCTAGGCCCATACCCAATTTTCTTTTTTTTAGACAATTACTAATTGATATCAAATTGGGTTGTTTGTGTCTATAAGCTCAAGACCCAGGCATTGATAATTGAAAATCTTGTCTAAATGGGCTAAAGCCCGATGACCTAGCCATACTTTCTTTTAATGATACTATTTGAAAACCAACAAATTCAATATTTAATAAATAGGAAAATATTATAATAAATACAATATTTTAAGATCCGACCTAGCTAAACTAATTATATAAGTTTTAGCAATATTTATTGAATAATTATATCTCTTGGTTCTATTTTTTAATAATAAAGGACAGGTTTTGTTATTAGTAGTATACTATACGTAAGTGTGGATTTAATCTATATATATATATATTAATTTCGTTAATTTTTCAAATTTTATGTTGGATCATTCTCAATCATTATATTTTTTTAATTACAAAATTTTAGTATTGATGCAAACATTAACCGTTAAATCATTTAGCCGACCTTTTAGTGAGAAATATATAAAAATAATAACATGACATAGCATTATATAGGCAATAATATGTTCTTCGTGTTGCATGTTGGAAATAACATAACTTAATGAATATAATGTCTACTATTGGGTCAAGATTGAAATTTCAAATTTTGAAAAATATCATTACTAAAATCACCAAATTAAAGTATATGGATTGAATCCATAACTTACGCATAATATAAGGACCGATAGCAAAGTTTAACAAAAAAAAAACCAAATAGCTAAATGTTTTTTCATTGAAAACATCTAGCATAATGTCAAATTTAACCCTTAAAATTTACATATTTTTGTTAATTTGACTCTTGTTTTTTTTTTTAAGTTAAATTTGGCTCACAACTTTTTACAAAGAGTCAAATTCAATCATCAATCTTTTGAAAAAAAAGTCGAAATGATATTTTTCTACCAAGAATACTAACTAAAATGTTAAAATTTTAAACACGATAACTTGCATGACGGTCCACGTGTAGTCATCGACAAAGCCACGTGCATGATTGTAGGGCAATTAAAGAAAAAAAAATAAAAGAAATTTTACTCATAAATTTTTTAAAAAATTTATATAATTGATAAATTGACCCATAAAAATTTGAAAATTATTTACCAAAATTTTTAAAAATAATTATTTTATAAAAAATATTTTATATAAAAACAAAAGAATATCCATATCCACTAAAATCTATTTTATTTTCTTTTAACACTCGTTACTTTTCTCTCAAAATTTTCTTATTCTCTGTCAAAAAAAAAAGTGATAATCTTCCAATACTTTCAAACCGATCTCCCTAATTGGTAATTCTAACTTTTCTTGTGATAGATTAAGATTTTTATACAATATCTAGTTTTTTATTAATTGAATGATTTTGGGCTATTTGTACGAGATTACTAATATATTGATTGGATAATAATTTGTACAAGTTAACTAATACAAATATGTGAAGAAATTAAGATTAGTTGTATTTATAATCTTGATTTTTTAAAATATTGATTAAAAATTTAGTATTTTTATTTAGAAATTATTATTGTCAATGTAATTATTGTGAATCTTGTGTTTGAAAACTGATATATTGTATTATCATGACACCAAAAAGTACTTAAATGATTTTTATTTTTGTGAAAAAAAAATAATTAGTTGTATATTGGCTTCGTAAAAACTTTTTTGTGTAAGGTTTAAATGTATTTTTTTAAAAAGTTTACAAATAAAATAGGAGAAGAAGAACAAGAAAAGAGTGAATAGTCAAAGTGAAATACAAACCAATATTAAAAAAAGTCAAACTAATCAAATTTAGCCTTTAAAACCTTCTAGCTATTCAAGGATTGAGAGTTAAAATTACAAATTATCATCCATCTGATTGCCCCTTTTTTGTTGCGTATAAGTAAATTAAAATGGTTTAAAATAACACGAGTGTTACGTCACAGCTATGCAAAGTTTATGGCAAATTAGTTAATAATCTGAGGGTCACCATTGCCTTGGAAATAATATAAAGTTGAGATCAAGCCTAGGCTTCTAGAATTAGAACCATCATCTAAATTGGCTCTTGCTTGATTGGTCAGCTAAGCTCTAAAACGTATGGAATTTGTTTTCCGACGCAACGCCTTCCAACTAATTAATTGGATTAAATAAACCTGTTGGATCAAAATGTTTCAGATAAGTAATGTCATAAGATTTCATGATAACAGTGTTTATTGTTTTTGGCAGATTTCAGCTGAAAAAAAGAGAGAGAAGAAAACTGGCATTTCTTGTCTCATATAAAGCGTACAACTAATACCACTATCACAGGCTCTAGCTAATACTTCACAAGTGATCAGAGCTGATTCAATTTTACAATATGGTACAAAAATGGTTATTACAATAGCTGGCAATGTTACAGGATTTTGGGACTATAGGTTGAACTTATCGGCGGAATCCATGGCTTCCTTTTTCTTCACTTCACCGTCCTTATTGATTACGATGCTGACCAATTTGCATGGTTCAGCTTCTTCCAGCATTTGGACCACGCTTCTCATGGTGGGTCTAAGTGCCGGCAGCTGGGTCGTGCACAAAATGGCTATTTTCAGCACCTTCACAGCATCTTCTTTGAAAGCAACTGGGATTCTAGGGTCCACTATACTTAAAACACTCTCTTTGTTCTTTAGTTTGCTTGAAACCCAAGACACTATGTCTTTATTATCTCCGAACTCCGGTTCGATTGGTCTTTTTCCGCTCACTAGCTCCATTAATACTACTCCGAAACTGTACACATCGCTCTTCTCGTTTACTTTGTATGTGTAACCGTATTCTGCAGAATTAACATTTGTACTATTAATAAAACAGGATCTGTAAAAGATAATTTTGTGACCAATGCTTCATTTGGGAAGTAAACAACTGAAATTTAACTTACCAGGAGCTATGTATCCATGGGTGCCTGCAATGACATGGGTTGAGTCTTTGCCACCATTGGCTTGGACAATCTTGGCAAGTCCGAAATCTGCAATCCTAGGCTTCAAAAACTCATCCAGCAATATGTTGCTGGATTTGACATCCCGGTGGATCACCGGCCTTTCACATCCATGATGAAGGTACTCCAGTCCCTTAGCTGCACCGACTGCAATCTCGTACCTTGTATCCCAATCGAGCTCCATTTTTCGACTCGCATGCAACCGATCCCACAAGCTCCCGTTAGGCAAGTACTCGTACACCAACAGGCTCGAGTCTTCGCTAGTAATGCTGCAGTAAAGCTTGACCACATTGACATGTCTTATTGAGCTCAGTGTCTGTACCTCCGCATCGAACTCCTTTTCCTTTCCCGAACGTCTGCCAAGGATCGGGGTGCTACTCCGGCTCTTCCAGCGGCCATGAGAATCCGTGTTCCATATGTGTTTCACAGCGAGTTCTACACCATTAGAAAGCATAACTTTATATACATTCCCGGCCCCTCCTTTCCCAATAAGATTCTCTTGCTTGATAGAATCAAGAATATCATCTTCAGTGAAAGTTAACACATGGAAAGACTTAACATCCCATGATTCTTCCTTCAATGAACGGTTATGATCTTTTTCCTTCCTCCTTAAATATAAGATACATCCAAGTGAAGCAAGCATGATTGCACCTACTGCCAAACAAACTATAAGCGTACGAACATGTTTTGACATGCCGGAATCCGGTGGACATTGCTTGAAAGATTTGATAGTTGAACTGCAAAGGCCTTGATTTCCGGCCAAGCTACCGTTATATGCATCGACGGCAAGAGACTGGGGTACAGGACCGGTCAAACGGTTATAGGACAGATCAAAAAGGTTCAACCTGAGAAACGACAAGCTCTCTGGAATTCTACCCGAAAGTTCATTTCGAGACAAATCCAGAGAGTTCAACGTCGGCAAAGAACCTAAAGATGACGGGATTTTGCCCGAAAGAGAATTGTTAGCCATGTTTATGTTACTGATGGAAGCACAAGAGCCTAAAGAGTCTGGTATGGGACCAGAGAACATATTGTTCTGCAATTTAAGGCCGCTCAATGCTTTCAGTTCCCCAATTCCATCAGGGATTTCTCCTGACATCTGATTGTCATTTAGCTCAATTTTAACCAAAGACGTGGCTCCTGAAATCTCTTTAGGTAACTCACCTGATAACCGATTGAACTCAGCTGACAATATCCCAATCTCTTTTGCATTCTTGATATCAGATGTAATTGGACCTTCAAACCGATTGTAAGCAATGTCAATTATTTCCACTTGGGGCAATCCCCATATTCCGTTAGGAACTATGCCTGCAAGCGAGTTGTTGCTGACTCTGAACCGCTTCATAGTGGCACAACTCGCGTAAGAAGTCGGGATTTCACCGGTGAAGCGATTCTGAAGCATAAGGAGCCCTCTCATGGTTCCCTTTTTGCACATATCTGGAGGAATTGGACCCGTCAAGAGATTCTCCGATACATCGATGTAGTCAAAATCAGCCCAAGAGCCTAGCTTTTGAGGAAGGGGACCAGTCAACATGTTGGTATAAAGTGACAGATTCACCAGCTTCTTGAACTCCCCCAACTCGGGCGGTACTCCACCGTTAAACCGGTTCTCAAAGAGCTGCAGACTCACCAGGTTGGTCAAATACTTCACTTCCGAGATATCCCCTTCGAGAGAGTTGCTCGAGGCATCAAAATATTCCAGGCTTGTCAGATTTCTCAATCCAACAGGAAGTTTTCCGGTGAGTTCATTGGCGTAAAGCTCCAGCTGCCAGAGCTTGCGAAGTTTTCCAATCTCCGATGGAATATCACCTGATAAATAATTGAATTGGAGCTCCAAATCTTTAAGCTCGGTGAGATCTCCAATGGCGGGTGGGATCTTCCCTTCAATGCTGCAATTCGCCAAATAAAGCCAATTCAGTTTCTTCAACTTCACGATTTGATCTGGAAACGGGGTTCGATCGAAAAGGTTGTCCCCCAGGCTCAGAACAGTAAGATTGTTCATGTTTTCTAGCGATTTCCATGGGAAACGACCCGAAAATCCACTGCCGTTCAAATAAAGGTACTGCAACTCGCTGAGAGCTGATATATCCGGGAATGGACCCGAGAAAGGATTGTTCCCAAGATCCAAATATCGAAGCTTTGAACAATTATTCAAATCCTCGGTGATCACACCATACAATGAATTGTGCCCCATGGAAAGCTTATCCAAGGATTGAAGCTGGCATATTGAATCCAAAGGAAGAGCGCCCGTCAACTTCTGATTCGAAAGCTCGATTTCCTTAACCGACCCTCCACCGTCACAGGTGATTCCATTGAAGCTGCAAACGGAACCGGTAGCCGCCCATGAATCGAGAACATCGGTGGTTGATTTATTGAGAGCTGATTTCAACGTCAGCAGTATTTGAAGTTCATCGGATTTTACATAACAAGGGAAGGTGAAACAGAACAGGAAACATAGAGAAAGAAAAATTTGCCGGTGGGAACAGGCGTTGGACATGCCGGCGATTTGAAGAAACAGACAAGAAAGGGAAGACCCTTCTTTTATACAAGTAAACAGAGAAAGAAGAAGAATTGAAACAAAGAGTGGACTCAAGGTAGTGGCATTTAAGAAAAAAAGATGGCTGCTTGGCGTTCACATTAATCTGCCAGACCAAGCAAGCATAGTGACGAACAAGGAAATTGGCCGGTTTCTAGAGACGAAAGTTGTCATTATATTGAAGGCAGTTAAATTATTATTACAGGGTTGACAAGGGACTTCCTTTTTCTTCGTCTGTTTGTAACCGTTGTTGTTTTGTAGAAAATTTCTTAGAAGAAGTAAAAAAAAAAAAAAAAAAACAGAACAATGGCAAAAGCACATTTGTTCGGAACACAACAAGCTTTTAAGTTTAACCTGTTGTAAATATTACAGAATAACTCAAAATTTATTAATCAATTAGCAAAAGAGCCAAGAAAGAAAGTCTTGAATATGACATTATCAGAAGTTAACTCAACCCCTTTTTTTCTTTTTTAAAGATTCAGTCATCTCTCAACGTGATGTTAAAGCAATTATAGATTCATTGGATTATTGTTCTTGTTAAAAGGTAATGGAAGAGGACGTTTTTCCTTTTTTAATTTATATAATAACCGCAAAGGGATTGCGGTAAGCAAATATGGAGTGAAAATAGTGGGTTTTACTTTCCACTAATTTATTTACAATTAATTATGACGTGGAAGATGTGTGGAACTTCATGGAGCCGCAGATGTTGAATTGTTTCCAGAGAAAAACAAAAAAAACTATATATGTATTTATAATAATGATCGTGGACCTACAAAAAGCAAACGTGAAATCTGAAACGCTCCTGTCGGGCGCGTGGTAAAACATCTCTCTTTGACCCTAACAATCATATAAAAATCATGAAAGGTCGCTGGTTCGAAGAAGGTTGGTATATTTTCCTTCTGGTTCCAAAAAGAAGATGGATACATTGAATCTCGCGTTCTAGAAGGCAATATTTAAATATTTTACACGTGCCTTCTTGGTAGGGTAAATTATGTATATGATGATCCAACTTTTCAAGCGTTTTCATTTTAGTCACCGCTTCCACTTTACTATACTAGAATATGGGGTGTTAAAATTTATGAAGAAATAAGTGTGTTAAAATTATTGATATGGATCCTATAATCCATTTTATTGTCCTCATAATTTTGTTTTCTACTCTTGCTCAACTTCATTGTCTTTCTCTTTTTAAAAAATAAAAATGGATATATAATGTGTTAAATTAATATTGATACGACATTACCATTTTGCATACCATTCAAAACAAAGATGATTTGTAGTAGGTGAAGACAAAGGGTGAAAGTATAAACCATGAAAGGTTGGCACTAATAAACCCCAACTTTTTTATATTGGACTCACGTTTCGCTTTTAAATAAAGTATACTTTCTTCTTTTGCCTTTATTTGAAAAAGGAAAAAAAGAAAAACCATTGATGAAAAGCTATGAATTATGGTTTATCGAAGGATAAAAAGGCAAAAGGACAATCTAAAATTAAACATTTTATTCCATTACCTAAATAATAGAAGGGTAAATTATAAAAATAGTCACTTTTGTTTGTCTCATATTACATTTTAGTCACTTGTATGTGAAATGTTACGCTTTAGTTTTGTTACGAAATGGTCACTCTACCGTTAAGCTCCATTACCTCCCTAACGGCGATCCTACATAGTAGTCCAAACAGGTTTTAAATGCCAACTTGGCAGTCCAAACTAAATTTATTTAATTAAAAACCTATTTTCATCCCAGTAACTGGACATCCAAGTTGGCATTTACAACCCATTTGGACTGCCACGTAAGACTGTCGTTAGGGAGGTAACGGAGTTTAACGATAGAGTAATCACTTCGTAACAAAACGATAATGTAAGTGACTAAAATGTAACATTTTAAACATACGTGATTAAGATGTAATATGAGTCAAACAAAAGTGACTATTTTTATAGTTTACCCATAATAAATATATATCAACTTTCGTATTGTTGTGAAACACTTGACTTTTATGCCACTAGATATAATTCTAGATGTGCCAAATGGCATTTTAAAAACTATCTTTGACAAGTCTTAGTTATTACCATAAATTAAATTTCAAAATAAGCAGATATGATTCTAGATTGAAAAAATAATTATAGTGCTTATCTCTGTCTTTTTTTTCTGGGTATAAAAAGAAATATTAAAATGCAGTAGAGCTAAGGATAATTCAGACTTTTTCATTGGAATTTCGAGAGAAAGGAAGAATATTAAAATTCAAATAAATGACAAAGCATATATAGAAGGGGAAATGATTGTATGAAACAGTGACACCGTGTCATTTGTATCTCTTTTTCAATAGTTTTATTCCACATCAGTATTTTCATTCTGAATTTCAGCATTTTCATCCTGAAAAAAACCAAATCTAAATTAAATCCTGAAATTCAGGATAAGAATAATGATGTGTCATAAAACTATTGGAAATAAATAATATCACTGTTTCATACCATCCTTTTCTATATAGAAAAATTAAATTAAACTCTGGTTTCTAGAAATACCAACTCCCTCCATTTAATATTATATTGCTGTTCAAAGATTTTATATAGTTACCCTCCTCTATTTATTCTTACGGCAGATGGTGGATCATGGTTGTTGGACCCCCAAACGACTAGTATTAATATATAATTATCTCAAGGAATGTTCGTAAGGTAGACTAACCCTAGAAAATAATAGGATCTTCCTTGATTACCATTACCCAAGTTAATATATAAATTTGCATAATGAATTACCTCAATCTGTAATTTTGTTTTTGTTTTAACCTAATCCATGGTTTTGAATTTAAAAATTTTAGATTATGATATTATACTTTGCAATGTTACATTTTAAAATGAAATTATAGTATTTGGATTTCAACATTTCGACTATCTCATAATATACGATGTAATTTCATTACAGCTCATTCCTTAAATAATCTTAGATTACATGCGTGATCTTAAATTTTGGACCAATTTACTCTTTATTTTTATTATCCTAATCAATTTAAGTTTTTTTTTCTTAAATAAAGTAAACAAAAGATATTTTTTTCTTAATAGTGAACTAGTATATGTCATACTTTACAATTATAATTATTACATTTTATTTAATACTTTATTTATTAATATATTAATTATGGTTACAATTATAATTATGGTTAGTGTTACAATCACTTTTCATGAATTATTATAATTATGATTTATAAATTTATTTCAACATAATATATTTACTTATTAATATAAAAATTATAATAAAAAGTAAGAATTGCAATAAATGATCATAATTTTATGGAAGTTAAGACTAGAAAATGTTAAAGGAACTAAAGTTGTTAAAAAAACAAATTCCATAACGAAGACAACTGAGTAAAATATGCTTCTAGATAATCTTACCTTCCACCTAATCCTTACATTCCAGTCAAATGAACCAAATAAGGTCATTTATATTTTTATAACTTTACTACGGAACGTAATTTAAAATTCGACGAATCAAATGTCCCTTAAATTTAGTGTAAAATATATTTACCCTTCCATGGATTCAAAAATATCCATTAATTTTTTTTGGTTTAAACAAAATCCCATAAAACATCTTATATCTATTCACTAAGCAAAATTTAAATGAAAAATAATTATAATCTTGTTATTATTTATTTATGTATTTTTTATTTTATTTATTCATTTTTTAATTTTAATTACAAGATAATAAAAATTTAATTACATATTGAAGTACTATAAAAATATTTATATTTGACTTTTTCATAAATTAAATTATATTTAATTTCAATTAAATCAAGTATTTCAAATTTATATTTTGTTGAGTATGCCTCATATTTCAGTCAAATTTGAGAGATAATCTCCTAGTTAAACTCTGTTTATTTGTTGCAGTCAAACTTTGATTAGTTTAGATTATTTTATTATTATTTGACCTACGAATTTAGCCTATAAATAAACTATTTTACAACCTTAGAAAATATACTCATTAAATATTAGAACTCAAAACACTTTTGGGGAGAATTTTGTGTTTACATTTTGAGGGTTTTTTGTTTTCGAGTTTTGGGGTTTAGTTTTTTATATCCATCTTTTGTACTCTTCGTTCTTTTGCCATTATAGTAAAATTATCTTTACCTGTGGTTTTTATCCTTTTTAAAGGAGTTTTTCATGTTAAATTTGTATGTTCAATTTCTCAATTTCTTCTGCTATTTTTTACTTGTTCGTTGCTTAATTGGGTTGATCCCCAACAAGTGGTATCAAAGCTAGTTCAATTTTCGTAGATCAGCGTGTTTGGAGATGGAAACAACAAGGTTTGACATTGAGAAATTTGATGGGTCATAAATTTCAATCTGTGGCAAGTTCGAATGATGACAATTCTAGTTCAGATTGGCCTGAAAAAGGTCATTACTAGTAAAAAACCTGAGAATCTAGATCAGACATAATGGGAAAAACTTGATGAAAATGCCCTATTTGCAATCCAGTTGATGGAGAAAACCTCATCCACCTTATGGAAAAGGTTAAAAACTCTTTATGCGATTAAATTGCTGGCTAACCATTTAGTGTTGAAACAACGTTTATTTACGTTTCGCATGTACGAAGGTGAGTTTCTTAGAGATCACATTAGTCAATTTATTACTCTTTTAAATGATTTAAAAAATATTGAGGTTAAGATTGACGATAAGGATCAAATTATGCTATTATTATGCTTTTTACCTTCTTCATACAAGTCTTTTAGGGAGACCCTGATTTATGACAGAGACAAACTCTCATTCGAGGATGTGAAGGGTCATTTGTTGAGGAAAAATAAACTCGACAATGAATTTGGTTCGGATTGCAAGGCAGATAAGCAAGCTTTCGTTTTGTTATCATCAAAGAAGAGAGACAAAATGAGTCGCTATTGTAAGAAGTTAAGTCACGTCAAAGCAGATTGTTATAAATTACGAAATAAAAGGGCTGCTGAGAGTAACGAGGAAAATATAGCTAGTGCTAATTTAGCCTACGAAAGTGGTGATGATTTATTGTTAGTGTCAACGAGCGATATCTCCAAGCTTATGTTAGACTGGATCCTAGATTTGGGATGTTCTTTCCACATGTGTCCCAACAGAGAATGGTTCTCCACATACAACTCGGTTGAAGGTGGAGTTGTGCACATGAGAAACGACTCATCCAGTAAGGTAGTTAATATTGGTACTGTTAAAATTAGGATGCACGATGGGACGATTAGGACACTGTCAGATGTCAGGTATGTATTTGATTTACGAAATAACTCATTTTCTTAAGTATTTTAGACTCGAAAGGTTGCACAATCAACATCGAGTCGAGTGGCATTAAGGTGTCTCATGTGATCTTATTTTGTTAAAAGGTAAAAAGACCGACAATCTTTATATTCTAGAAGGTTCTACAGTGACCGGTGAAACCGAACGTCCCTCATCTGTTAATGATTCGAAGTCAACTCATTTGGAGCAGAAGCAACTTGGTCATATGAGGGAAAAATGCATGACCGTTTCGTTGAAGAGAGGTTCTCTTTTGAATGCAGGTTTTGAAAAGTTAGGGCACTGTGTTTGTGAAAATCAAACCTGGGTTAGTTTTTATTTGGCAGTGCACAAGTCGAAGGCTAGAAGTCTTCCATCTTCTAAGCACAAATTCGACTTAGTTAATTTCCTGCATAGTTCAAGATAGGCCCATGGTGGGCTTTGGCAAAAATGGCGTTTTTGAAATACGAGTCAAGGTGGAGATTTGTTGAGTATGCCTCATATTTCAATCAAACTTGAGAGATATTCTCCCAGTTAAACTCTGTTTATTTGTTTCAGTCAAACTCTGATTAGTTTAGATTATTTTATTATTATTTGACCTACGAATTTAGCCTATAAATAGGCTCTTTTACAACCTTAGAAAATACACCCATTAAAGATTAAAACTCATAACACTTTTGGAGAATTTTGTATTTACGTTTTGAGGATTCTTTGTTTTCTGGTTTCGGGCTTTAGTTTTTTATCTCCGTCTTTAGTACTCTTCGTTCTTTTGTCATTATAGTAAAATTATTTTTGCTTGTGATTTTTTATCCTCTTTGAAGGGTTTTTCCACGTTAAATTTGTGTTTAATTTCTTAATTTCTTTCATTTTTTTTACTTATTCATTGCTTAATCAGGTCGATCCCCAACATATTTAATTTAAACTTAGAGATGAATTGATTTAAATTATTTTATGTAAATTTTTAGTTCTAAATTAGTTCTCCTCTTGTCAAGTGTTACCATTAATTGGTTGAGATATTAGTAAATTGAGTTTAATAATAGTGTGTTTCCCATTAGTTGTATATAAATTTTTTTTATATAAATTAAATTTGTTAACAATAATATTGTAATAGCTCGATTTTCAGTGGTGTCAGAAACAGTGGTTTGAGGCCACCAAATTCGGCAAGTAAACTCGTAAATTTTATTATTTAATATTTATGAGTCAAATATGGTTTTAAAAATATTTTTGAATGGATAATTTATGTTTTATAATGAATTATTAGGTTCGAGGGGTAAAATCCTAGGTCAAGTGGTTTTAGAAAGTGAAGTATCGGGACCTCATTTTTATAAACCGAGCCATGAATATTTTTATAAATATTTACGGAGTGGCATTAAGGTGGTATTAAAGTTTCGTTAAAAAATTTTAACGTTTCGATAGTTAATTAATTAAAAATGACTAAATTGTAAAAGATGTAAAATTTAATCACTATTTGATTAAATGGGTAACTGATAAAGGAAAAGAGACTTAAATGGTAATTAAACCATGGTTAAAGTTTCCAAGCGGTGGTGTTATGAATTCCACTAGCTTTTGGATTAATTGTTCTTTTAGTCCTAATAAATTTGGGATTAAATTGTAAATAAGTTTATTTAGTTAGACTTTAATTAAATTGAAGGACCAATTGTGAAATTAAACCTTTCTTTGATGGTAATTGATAAACCGTAAAAGCAACATATTTTAAGCCCACATTTAATATGCTTTTGGATGATTTAAGCCCCAATTTATGTAAAAAGGTGCTCTTAATCCTTTCTTTTCATGTCTTATACTCAGGAAAGCACCCGATGACGAAAAGAACGAGAAACGGGCTTAAAACGGACCAAGTTGGGCCAAGCCACAAAATCAACACGGCCTGGACTTCAAGCCACACGGCCGTGCCACCATTCCTACTAGAACACGGCCTTACCACGACTTACACGGCCATGCCTCATTCAACAGTGTCGAACACGGCCTGAAAACGATTCACACGGGCGTGTGCCATGGCCGTGTCCCTGCCGCGGAAAAGAGGAATTTTACTCAGATTTGGATGCTTGGAGGCAAAGAAACACATTCCTAAGTCTACTTAAACTCCCAAATAGGAATTGCACTCAAATTAGGATACTTAGAGGCCAAGTAACACATCTCAAAGCCTATATAAACACCCTATGGGGCAACTTAATAGGGGAGTTCGACAGAAGCCTCTTCCAGGGCTTTCGTCTAGGGCGGAAAGCTAGGCTAAAAAGCCAAGCCGGAAAGGTCAGATTCGTGGGAATCACTCGAAGATAGCCAGTTGATCCATCTCAAGAAGCCGAAATTTACTCAAGACGGAGGATCTCCTCTTCAATTCCTTCAGGGGGTTTTAGGGATTTCTTATGTTTTGTGTTATCTTTTCTCTTGAGATGTTTTTCTTTATCATTATGAACTAAACCTTCGGATACCCGAAGGGAATGAAACCTATGATGAATCTTGTTATTTGATTTTTGAATTATATGATAATAACTTAGTTTGTTCTTAATTGTGTGAACTTAATCCAAATCTAATGTGCTTAGGTGGAGGAGGAATAGACCCTGCCTAAGAGTAGATCCAACACGATTAAGTGGAGTTGATCGCACGCCTAGAGATAGGGTGACGAGATTTTGCCGGATTAGGGTGAAACCTAATATGGGAGTCCACAGACCGATTTACTGCTATTCTAGGGGGTTATTATAAGCGAACGAGAGTTCCACTAATTAACCTAGGGTTAGACGTTATTCGCCTCGAGAGAGGGTTTAATATACGTTAGGGAGTCTCACGGATCAAACTAAGTAAACAAATCATATGGTTCGAGGTTAAATAATAAGTGAAGTCTATGTGGATTTTTCCTAAGGGTATCGCTTGAGTCAACCGAGTTTTTCCAAAAATTATTTCCCGAATTTCATTCTTTTTTTGTCTTTGTGTTTTAGCTTAGTAAATAGATTAGTTTTCGTTTAAACAACCATCACTTTATATTAAGGCTAAATAATAAAAAGACGGTGAGTATTAGTACTTTTAGTTCCTTTGGGTTCGATAATCCGGTCTTGCCTAAGCTATACTACTGTTCGATAGGTGCACTTGCCTCAATCGTTGTCAGAGTTAGTTTCCAGGTTTGATCATTCTTTTATAAATTTTAAAACTCTGATTTACAGCGATCAAGTTTTTTGCGCCGTTGCCGGGGAACTAAAATATTAAGAAAGCTCTATTTTTATTACTTTAGCCATTCTTTTTATTTTTCGCAATTTACTTTTATTTTTAGTTTAAATTTTTACTTTGCTAATTTTTCTTTTATTTGATTTTGACAGATAGAGGAGATGGCACTGAATAACTATCAGTGGCAAGTTACGAGGACAAAGCCAACAAAAGTAGCCGATATCTACGACCTCGACCCAGTAACCAGGCTATCAAACCAGTTAGAGATGTTACATAAAAAATTTAATGGTTTATACGGTTCCTCGCAGGTACATCCAGTTATGCAGTATGAAACAAGTGGAGGAGTGGCGAATCCTGAGTACCCACCCTACGGATATGGCATGGAGAACGAACAAGTCCACTATATGGGTAACTATTCTAGACCTCAAAATAATTTTTATAGTGACACTTATAATGCAGGTTAGAGGTACCATCCCAATTTCTCGTGGGACGATCAAAGTAGCCAAAGACAGGAACTTCCTTTAAATTTTCAACAACCACCTTACCAACAGGAAGAGGAGTCGAGCCTTGAAGAGATGCTGAAAAATTTATGGCAACTACCGATAACCGTCTCCAAGACACTGAAACCACCCTTGAGACCCAACAAGCATCGATCAAAGGGATCGAGAGCCAAGTTAGGGAAGTCATTGAGTCAGTTGGGGAACTTACTAAGTCAGTTATACAACTTGCTAAGCTGATCTCAGAACTACCACAAGAAAGCTTGCCACACAATACTGAAACTAACCCGAGTGAGCAAAATCAAGCCATTCACGATAGTGAAGGGTTAGACGAACCAAACCCAAGGGAAGAACATGTGGTAAGCGAAGGTAAGGTTGAGATGTGCCATGATATATCAAAACAGGCAATTACAGAGTACCAACCTCGTGTGTCATATCCCGATGCAATAAAGAAAGACCACACAGAGGAAGAAGTCGGTGAACTCACATTTCGTGTAGACGGCGAAACAATCATTCTTCAAGTTCTTGACTCAGCTAGGACATCGAGTAATAAATGTACGAACGTTAATTTTATTGATAACCATTTGGTTCAACCTTCTTTACAGGAAGCATCACGAAATCACCTAGCTGAGCTAGATCTTAGACCTCGTACCCATAAAGAAATAATTCATAAAGAACTAAGGCTTCAGGTCGATGAACTAGACGAGTGGAAAACACACTTTAAAGAGAAACTAGGAATACACAAAGTGAAACCGAAGGAAACCCCAGACGAGCTGATAGGAACAACAAATCACTTCAAAATAGGGGATCAGGTATTGTTGAATAAGGAAGACCCTCGAATCGCCAATTCAGACCTCAAGAAAAACGAAGAAATCACTTTTGAGGTACTTGATGTCTTTCTATACGGGCCAGTCGAGGTAAGCAATCCTAAATTCAGTACTTTTGAGGTAAACACTACTCGACTTAAATTTTATATCAAAAATCGAGTTGATCGCATGAGGAAGGATTTTCACCTTCTCAAACCACCTTAACCATACGAATGAGAAGTAAAGTCTAGCTTAAGACTATAAACGAGCGCTTCTCGGGAGGCAACCCGAGCACTAACCATATTAATTTTTACATTTTTTATTTTACTTTTATTTTTCATTTTAGCACCTAACCATAAACTAACCAAAGTACTGATTTCCATGCTCACACGGCTTGCACACACGGCCGTGGCGGCGCGTGTGGAAGCGGAAGGACAACCCACGGACGTGCTAGCAACCGTGCATGACAAAGAATGATTTCTTTTCCCAACACGGGCTGCGATAAAAGCCACGCCCGTGCCGACTTCCCGTGTGAGGTTATCGACTTATTAAGCACGAAGCGAGACACGGTGTGCCCTACAACCGCAAGCTTGAGGTTCTGCGACTTAACGAGCACGGGTTAAACACGCCCGATCTAAAGGACCGTGTGAGAAGAATACACGCAGGCGTGCTCACGAGACCCACGGCCGTGGTAAAACACTTAAACACGCCCAAAATTAAAAATCACGAAAAGCACGGACTGATTAAACTCGAATAAGGGCGTGGACCGTATCACTATCTAAATATTTACTTTTATTTCTATTCTTATTTTCATTTTCATTTTCATTTTTATTTTTATTTTTCATTTTTCATTTTTCATTTTTCATTTTATTTTTATTTCCTTTCTTTTTTATTTTCTTTATTATTTTGTTCTTGTTATTCATTCCATTTAGATTTAGCTTAGGATACAAAAGATTAGGATGGCTGCTTCGAGGACTTAACCAGTTCGAGACGCTTCCCCACGCTCACCTCCAATCCTATCCGGTTTCTTTTCATTGGCTTCATCCAAAATTCAGGAAGTTTCCATTCTCTCCCCATCTTACGATTTTAGGATTATTTTGATATTATCTACCTTTGTACATTGAGGACAATGTACATCTTAAGTGTGGGGGGTTAACTATAGTATTATTTGAAAATCCCTAAATTATGCCTTGTTTGAAAGTAAATTACTCATATTACTAATTAGGATGAAATTTCTGATGATTTATGATTTTTATTAATATGTTTTAGATTAAGTCATTGATAATTGTGCATTGATAATTAAATTTTAAGAATACTAGAGAATCAAGCATGATAAGTCTATTTTTCTGAAATTAAAAATTTTCTAGGTTGTCGAACTGAGTTTAAATATTACTTTGAAGTTTGAAATTTACGAGGTTGACATCAAAATACCCATAATTTTTGTGAGATTTTGAGCCTTATAGAGCATACATTCTTTTTCTTGCTCACTTTATTGATTATGTGTATGTCAACACTGATTTATTATTCTAGAACTTGCATCGATTATACATGTCGAGACCACATTTTTTTGATTTGATACACAGAGATGATAAAGGCACCTAGGATTTAACCCACTTACTCCATAAAAAGCCTACCTTCATAATTAACCCCTAGTAAACCCCTTTTAATCCTAACAATCCTTTTTATTGACATAACCGCTAATATTAACCCAAAACCCTTTTTATTTGTTATCACCATTCTTTTTAATTACCCTTATATCGAGATTTGATTTGATTAGTTGCCTAATTATGAATTTTAGTAGTTTATCCTTTATTATGCATTTAGTTTGTTCTTAAAAAAAAACCCGAAGTATATTCATTATTAGTTATGTGATTAAACGAGATTATACATTTAAATTCCAAATATCGAAGAAGAAGCTCGTATTATTAAGTACTATTAGTTTTCAATTGATGTAATTATTATTAGTTCATTAGTTCTTAGTTAGGTAATTTGTCAATTCAATCTCGATTCTAACCCTCTAATTCAGCCTTACTCCACACCTTAACCCTAGCCCCATTACAACCCTAACAAAGACCTTTTGATTTGTGTTTCATCTCATATTTCAGTGGTGGAGATTTGATTTTCAGGCAAGCCTATGGGATTAACTCTTCATGTTCGACTTTTGAGTGCCTAAATTTTGAACCTTAAACACTTTGAGTGATTTGAGTGAATCTTTTGAGAATGTCAATCCTTGTCGATTTTGAATCAAAGGTAATTATCTAGATAAGGGGAGACGCCTATGTTTTCGAGCTACAAAATCTATGACTTATAATGTTTGAATTTTTAGGACTCTTTAAGTTGAATTATCCATGTATAAATTATCTATGAATTATGATGAGACACTATCAATGACTATTATGAATTGAGGGAAGTTCGTTTTAATTGTAAGTTGAGAATTTTGCTTGAGGACAAGCAAAAGCTTAAGTGTGGGGGTATTTGATAAACCGTAAAAGTAACATATTTTAAGCCCACATTTAATATGCTTTTGGATAATTTAAGCCCCAATTTATGTAAAAAGGTGCTCTTAATCCTTTCTTTTCATGTCTTATACTCAGGAAAGCACCCGATGATGAAAAGAACGAGAAACGGGCTTAAAACGGACCAAGTTGGGCCAAGCCACGAAATCAACACGGCCTGAAGACGATTCACACGGGCGTATGCCATGGCCATGCCCCTGCCGCGGGAAAGAGGAATTTTACTCAGATTTGGATGCTTGGAGGCAAAGAAACACATTCCTAAGTCTACTTAAACTTCCAAATAGGAATTGCACTCAAATTAAGATACTTAGAGGCCAAGTAACACATCTCAAAGCCTATATAAGCACCATAGGGGGCAACTTAATAGGGGAGTTCGGCAGAAGCCTCTGCCAGGGCTTTCGTCTAGGGCGAAAAGCTAGGCTAAAAAGCCAAGCCGGAAAGGTCAGATTCGTGGGAATCACTCGAAGATAGCCAGTTGATCCATCTCAAGAAGTCGAAATTCTACTCAAGACGGAGGATCTCCTCTTCAATTCCTTCAGGGGGTTTTAGGGATTTCTTATGTTTTGTGTTATCTTTTCTCTTGAGATGTTTTTCTTTATCGTTATGAACTAAACCTTCGGATACTCGAAGGGAATGAAACCTATGATGAATCTTGTTATTTGATTTTTGAATTATATGGTAATAACTTAGTTTGTTCTTAATTGTGTGAACTTAATCCAAATCTAATGTGCTTAGGTGGAGGAGGAATAGACCCTGCCTAAGAATAGATCCAACACGATTAAGCAGAGTTGATCACATGCCTAGAGATAGGGTGACGAGATTTTGCCGGATTAGGGTGAAACCTAATATGGGAGTCCACAGATCGATTTACTACTATTCTAGGGGTTATTATGTTTAACGAGAGTTCCACTAATTAACCTAGGGTTAGACGTTATTCGCCTCGAGAGAGGGTTTAATATACGTTAGGGAGTCTCACGGATCAAACTAAGTAAACAAATCATATGGTTCGAGGTTAAATAATAAGTGAAGTCTAGGTGGATTTTTCCTAAGGGTATCGCTTGAGTCAACTGAGTTTTTCCAAAAGTTATTTCCCGAATTTCATTCTTTTTTTGTCTTTGCGTTTTAGCTTAGTAAATAGATTAGTTTTCGTTTAAACAACCATCACTTTATATTAAGGCTAAATAATAAAAAGACGGTGAGTATTAGTACTTTTAGTTCCTTTGGGTTCGATAATCCGGTCTTGCCTAAGCTATACTATTGTTCGATAGGTGCACTTGCCTCAGTCGTTGTCAGAGTTAGTTTCCAGGTTCGATCATTCTTTTATAAATTTTAAAACTCTGATTTACAGCGATCAGTAATTGTGCCATATATTTATGTAGTGGAAAAATATGGGTATAGATTTGGTGTTTTAAATTAATTATTAACCAAGGGTAATATGATAATTTGATGAATTATATTAAAATAAGTAAAATAAAAAGGAAGAAAGATATTTTTGGTACTTATCATCTTCTCCAAACCACCGTAACAACATGGCAAGAAAAACTAAAGTTCGGACATGCTTTAATTCATGCATTTAAATTTTTATGTTTTTGAGATCGTTGCAACTAGATTCAGCTAACCCATACTTTTGATTTTGAAACTGTTAAAGATTTTGGATGTTTCCGTTGATGAATCTATATTATTTTTTATGCTAAATGATGAAATTTAGATATTAGTTGTTATTTAAAAGTATTTTGTTAAATGATTTTGTTGAATTTTTCGATTAGGGATTAATTTGTTAAATCAATAAAAGTACAAGGATTTAATGTGAAACTGTTGCATAAATGAGATGTTTTGAATATCATGAACATTCAGTTAGCTTGGGTTTTCATTAAAAATGGTTGATTTGAATGTTTTGGGCTCAGGGACTAAATTGAATAAAAGTAAAATTTTAGAGGTAATTTTGTAAAAATGTCAAAAATGACCAAATTGCATGAAATCAATTGTTTTATTGTCTAAATTAATAAATTGAATAAAATTATTAATTTAGATCAAGACCGGGTGGAAAATTAAGGAAATATAAAATTACCAAAATGCCCCTGAATCTTGGTATTTCTGCAATTTAGCCAGGTAAGTTTGTATGAACTGTATTTGGTATAATTTTGATTAAAGTGAATGTTAATTGGTGATTGGTAATATATATAAGTTCTATTTTTGGAACTGAATTATTGTTGTAAAAATAATATCGAATTTAATACTCAGTTTGGATTGAACGCGGGATTTGAGTACATTCGTGATTTGGCGAATTGACGGTTTTGAACGACGATATTGGCAAATTACCTAAGTAAATCGGGGTTCAGCATTTATTGTGAACTCCCGTGTTTTACTTTCTGTTTTGCTCTTACGAGCTTCTGTTTAACTCTTATGAGTTTCTATTCAGGTCTTTTGAGCTTCTGTTAACCCTTATGGGTTTCCGTTCAACTCTTTTGAGCTTCTGTTCAACCCTTATGGGTTTTTGTTTAGCTTTCATGAGCTTCTGTTCAGCCTCCGGGCTTCTGAAAATGATGTACTCTTATTCGTAAGTCGTTCTTCGAATTGAGAAAATTTCGGTAAAGTGATTTATTTAACGAATTTGAAAGTTATCCAACGATATTCTAAATGGTTCAACGGGTAATGTTCTGTTACAAGATGATATAAGTTGATACAAATTAATATAGGTATATACATTAAATACATGGAAATTATGTAAGTTGAGACGAGTATAAACTCAAGTGTCACATGTTGAGATAATAAAGTTACCGATGTTGAATTTATATGAAATATGTTCAGGTATGCTAACAAGTGTTGTTGTTTGTTGCTTAGGCAAGTGACAAGCTGTTGGTTGAATGGTAATATGTTTAATTATAAATTGTATTGAAATGGTAAGTGTTCAAATGAAAATATGCTTGAGCTCATGAAAGAGTGGTAAGGTTTAAAGTTATTTAAAATCCTGCTATGCTAGGGATGATATGTATAAGCGATGATGTAGATTTATTCACCTTGTGAGTTGTTGAATATAGCTTCATGAATCTTGCGGTATCGATATTGGATTGTTATTGATATGTATAAATTTTGTATTTGAAATGAATTAATATGATTAAAGTTTATATGAGCTTATTAAGCATTCATTGCTTACGTAGTTATTTTCCTTTACTTTTCAGATTATCGGAAGCTTGGTTGGGTTGGAAACTTATCGGAGTTATATTACACTATCCATCGGTACTTTTGAATGTTTTGATTTTGGTTATAATGGCATGTATAGGTATTTTGTTTAATGTTGGCCTATAAGTAAATTGTTA
The DNA here is from genome assembly GCA_025698515.1 of Gossypium sturtianum. Classification (NCBI taxonomy): domain Eukaryota; kingdom Viridiplantae; phylum Streptophyta; class Magnoliopsida; order Malvales; family Malvaceae; genus Gossypium; species Gossypium sturtianum. The sequence continues at coordinate 4,484,490 of CM046947.1, forward strand.
AGATTAGCCACTTATTTTGGCTTGTTTTGGATCCCTAATTATGGCTTGTTGATATGTATAAGGTTGGTTGTAGGTTGACACAAAATTGGGTGAGAAATATGGCTCTTAAAATGGCCTATTTTCGTCCACACGAGTGTGTGTCTCAATCGTGTATGACACACGGCCAGGTGACACGGCCGTGTGTCCCCTGTATATTAAATTTGCACAAAACAGAATGCTCACTGGCCTAGCACATAGGCGTGTGACTTGGTCGTGTGACCCAAGTCAGTATACTCATATGCGCGGTCGTGTGTCCCTATTTCGAATGCCCACACGGTTTGAGACACGGGTGTGTGTCCTAACTGTGTGAGTTGGATGGCCTGGCCACACGGCTGTGTGACCCCTGCAGTGTGGAAAATTTTGAAATTTTGAGAAAAAAATTTTGAGCTTCCGGTTTAGTCCCGATTTACTTCTAATGCGTATATTGGGCCTCGAGGGCCCATACAAGGGGCAATATGAGTGATTTATGATTGGGTTTTGATATGTGTATTAAATGTTATGAAAGGTTCGCATTTGACCTAAAAAGTCAGGTAATGCTCCGTAACCCTGTTTCGGTGATGGATAAGGGTTAGGAGTGTTACAAATATAATTAAAATTTTATATTTATCATTTAATCTAATAAATGATTCACATGATAAAGTTATTTTCTAATTTGTTATCTTTAATGCTTTAGTCATATTGTAATAGTGGTTTATTGATTTTTTTTTAAATTGCATTTTTTTATTGTATTATATGTACAATTTATAAAAATAATCACAACTTAATATAAAAATAAGTTAATATATTTTAATTGATCAATACAATCAATTCATACAATACAAGGGTATGTAAACTAATATATTATATACAAGGTATACACACATTTATGAATGTTTTCCTATGTGAATCAGGGCGTAGTTAAGAGGGCTGGCAAGAACTCCGTCCCCTCCAAAAATAGAAAATTTTTCATCTAGGCTTTTTAATTTCTTTTAAAAATTAAAATTGATAAAATTAAAATTACACTTTGACCCCCCTAAATGATAAAAGTTTGATTTAATCCTTTAAAAGTTATAAAGATATAGGCTATTCAAATAGTGAAATTGCATTTTTACTATCGTAAAAATTAAATTTTAATTTTGGCTCCCTCTAACAAAATTTTCTGCCTTTGCCCCTGATATGGAGTATTTCATATTAGGGCAAGTGACACATTTTAAGATTGACTAGTAAACATTTTGACTATAAGTATGATATGAGTCCCATTTTTTAATTGATTTTTGTTAAAAAAAGATATTTTTATTAATATATTATGTGAAAGTTATTCAATTTACACTTTTTAACTTTCACATTTAAAGAATTATTGAATGTGTAAATAAATTTGATAAAAACTACTTAAAATAAAAAAGTTAAAAATAAAATTTGTTTATATTTATAGATTTCAAATTTTTAAAAAAATTATAATATTTCTTTAACATATATAAAATGTGCAATATATAAAATTTTATTGTATATGTTAGAGTTTGTGACCCAAATTCTAAGAGATTACTTGCAAGTCAAGTTAAACAAAATATATTTTCTTTCTAGAAGATTTAGTATTTATTAGTATAATATATTTAGCATTTATTAGCATAATTTGCTTAATTTGATAATTTAGCCTATAAATAGGTTCTTTTACAACCTTAGAAAGACACACCCATTAGAGATTAGAACTCATAACACATTTAGAGAATTTTGTGTTTACGTTTTGAGGGTTCTTTGTTTTCGGGTTTTCGGGGTTTAGTTTTTATCTCCATCTTTTGTACTCTTCGTTCTTTTGCCATTATAGTAAAATTATCTTTGCCCGTGATTTTTTATCCTCTTTGGAGGAGTTTTTCCACGTTAAATTTGTGTGTTCAATTTCTCAATTTCTTCTGCTATTTTTACTTGTTCGTTGCTTAATCGGGACGATCCTAACAAGTGGTATCAGAGCTAGTTCAATTTTATAGATCAGACCGTTCAGAGATGGTAGCAACAAGGTTTGAAATTGAGAAGTTCAATGGTGAGACAAATTTCAATCTGTGGCAAGTTCGGATGATGGCAATTCTAGTTCAAACAGGCTTGGAAAAGGTTGTTACCGGGAAAAAGCCTGAGAATCTAAATCAAACAGAATGGGAAGAGCTTGATGAAAAGGCCTTGTCTGCAATCCAGTTGTGCCTCGCGAATACGGTATTGCAGGAGGTATTGATGGAGAAAACCTCATCCGCCTTGTGGAAAAGGTTAGAAACTCTTTATGCGACTAAGTCTCTGGCTAACCGTTTAGTGTTGAAACAACGTCTATTTATGTTTCCCATGAACGAATGTGAGCTTTTTAGAGATCACATCAGTCAATTCATTACTCTTTTAAATGATTTAAAGAACGTTGAGGTTCATATTGACAATGAAGATCAGGCTATGCTATTATTGTGCTCTTTACCCCCTTCTTACAAGTCTTTCAGGGAGACCCTGATTTATGGCAGAAACAAACTATCATTCGAAGATGTGAAGGGTCATTTATTGAGTAGAGACAAACTCGACAATGAGTTTGGTTTGGATAGCAAGGCAGATAAGCAAGTTTCCAGTTTGGTAGCATCAAAGAAACAAGACAAAAGGTGTCGCTATTGTAAAAAGTTAGGTCGCGTTAAAGCAGATTGTTATAAACTGCGAAATAAAAGAGCTGCTGAGAGTAACGAGGAAGATGTAGCTGGTGCTAATTTGGCTGATGAAAGTGGTGATGATTTCTTGTTAGTGTCAACGAGCGATAACTCCAAGCTCACGTCCGAGTGGATCCTAGATTCGGGATGTTCTTTCCACATGTGTCCCATTAGAGAATGGTTTTTCACATACAGTTCGGTTGAAGGTGGAGTTGTGCGCATGGGAAACGATTCATCTAGTAAGGTAATTGGTATTGGTACTGTTAAAATTAGGATACACGATGGGACGATTAGGACACTCTCAGATGTCAGGTATGTACCTGATTTACGAAAGAATCTCATCTCCTTGAGTAGTTTAGACTTGAAAGGATGCAAAATCAACATCAAGTCGAGCGGCATTAAAGTATCTCGTGGAGCTCTCGTTTTGTTAAAAGGTAAAAGAATCTACAGTCTTTATATTCTAGAAGGTTCTACAGTGACCGGTGAAATCGGATGTCCCTCGTCCGTTACGGAGTCGAAGTCAACTCGTTTGGAGCGGAGGCAACTTGGTCATAGGAGGGAAAAACGTATGACCGTTTCGTTGAAGAGATGTTCTCTTTTGAATGCAGGTTTTGAAAAGTTAGGGCACTGTGTTCATGAAAATCAGACCCGGGTTAGTTTTGATTTGGCGGTGCACAAGTTGAAGGCTAGAAGTCTTCCAGCTTCTAAGCACAGATTCGACTCAGTTAATTCCCTGCATAGTTCAAGATAGGCCCATGGCAGGCTTTGGCAAAGATGGCGTTGTAAGAATTCGTGTCAAGGTGGAGATTGTTAGAGTCGTGTGACCCAAATTCTAAGAGATTGCTTGCAAGTCAAGTTAAACAAAATATATTTTCTTTCTAGAAGATTTAGTATTTATTAGTATAATATATTTAGCATTTATTAGCATAATTTATTTGATTTGACAATTTAGCCTATAAATAGGTTCTTTTACAACCTTAGAAAGACACACCCATTAGAGATTAGAACTCATAACACATTTAGAGAATTTTGTGTTTACGTTTTGAGGGTTCTTTGTTTTTGGGTTTTCGGGGTTTAGTTTTTATCTCCATCTTTTGTACTCTTCATTCTTTTGCCATTATAGTAAAATTATCTTTGCCCGTAGTTTTTTATCCTCTTTGGAGGAGTTTTTCCACGTTAAATTTGTGTGTTCAATTTCTCAATTTCTTCCGCTATTTTTACTTGTTCGTTGCATAATCGGGATGATCCTAACAGTATACATACAATAATCCTATAGAATGCACGAGTAAAAAAAAATATACATATTCTTTTATTGGTATCATGAGTGTATTATAATTTTATATTTTTTATGAAAAAAAATCATCTATTAGTTGGAGACGCATATTTTTCCACATATGGTACTTGAATTGTTACCCCACATTTGATGTTGTTCGAACGTGATCCATCAAACTCTATATTGAAATGTTTTCCACACTTAGATCTTTGATTGTTGGCTGTTGCTATCTATCTTAAAAATATTTATAAAAAAAAAAAAAACCTATTCAACCTCAATTCCAACATAAATAAATAAAAAATTCAAAAATTAAACTCAATAGTCACCGCTGGCAATGGGAATGGAGAAAAAAGTAGTAAAGGAGAGCAATCCAAGTTGCAATTTTCTTGGGCAATCGCGTTGAAGGTTGATGGTGTGTGGGTCAGGCACGAAGCAATTAGCCACATCTTTCAAAATAATGGATACATCAAATGCTCTCTTTCTTGCTTTTGTTTACTTTTTATTATGGTGCTGCTTCCATCAGTCAGCCAACCCATGTTATAGGCTACATCAATATTTTTGTTTAATTATGAATCTTATCCTAAATTACCATCTTTTTATTAAATTATGCACCTTGTTTATTCCTTCTTCTTCTTTTTCTGTCTTATCTTGGAATATATGTTTTAATTTCATTGTCGGCTATTTTTATGTTTTACTTGATGAAAGAATAGAAAAATAGGAAGATAAAGAGATGTGCGAGATTTTTCTTTCTATCGGTATGTTGGGTAAAAGGATGAAAAAATTGAAAGAATATAACAAGGTTAGAGTATGATAAAATATTAAACGAAATGGGACACATGAAAATTTTTTAACTCTACTTATAATTTTGTTATTGTTTTTTCGTTTCTTATCATTCTAATTTAAAATTATTTATTTTTATATATTAAGATAAAAAAAATAACGATATTTGTTTTATTTTTCCTCTCATTTTTTAATCCTATTAAACACATTCAAAATGGAGGTAAAAAGTATTAGGGAAGCCTATGTAGTTAGGGACAATTTGCATTTCAGCCTCTCTATAGAAAAAATGAACAAATTAATCATTATACATTTCAAAACGTACAAATTAGTCCATCCATTAAATGATGACGTGGAATGTTTGTAATGGCTTAAAGATTAAACCTTCTTAGGGTATTAAACAATAAGATCTTCAAATGAGAAAATTTGTAATAGTTGAGAGGATGCGAAAATGAGTAATCAAAATTTTATAATAATGATTGCACACCATCAGGAAATACAAAAGTTTAAGAGATGCAAAAATAAGTATTCACTAAAGTAGAAAAAAGTAAACGTTAAATAATAATTTATGCACCTTTTAGTTGAAAGTATGAAATATTTGAAAGTGAGTAATCAAAACTTTTAATCGGTTTTTTTTTTTGGCTTCAATCAAGCATGAGAAATTGTTTTGATTTTTATGGGTTTTGTAAAATAAGAAATAAAATCTTGTAAAAGACGGTGGTTTTGAGTTTCGATTCAAAAGTTTGATGAATTTTTTAAATATTTATTAAAAATATTTTAGAATTTTTTTTACATATACATTTTGAAATTTTAGAAAATTTTTATTTATAATTTTTATTTATAAAAATATTTTAACATAATTTTAATATTTTAAATATTTTATATTTAGTTTTAATTTTTTATAACTATTTATTAAAAAATATTTAAAAAAATCAAAATAATATTTTAGTTATAATTTAGGGAGCAAATTAATAACTAATCATTTAAATTAACCTTCCACATCATTATTAACAGAAAAAAATAATTATCAATATTTGTTGAATTGAGTGATAAAAAATTTGATATATTTTAAGTTTAAAATAATCATACAGATATAATTTTTCTCCCAAAATAGAATCTAAGTCGGCTCTTCTCCATATTTAATTAATTCTTTTTCTGGCTTTCGGATACCAAAATTAAAAAGAAAAAAAGAAAAACTCTCTCACTTGAAAACTGGGACTGTTAAATGATGCAGACAATCATTCAATCTCTATATGAACAAAAAAAAAGGAGGAAAAATCCAACCTAATAATATTTAATTGACAAATGAAATGAACAGTTACAAAGATGGTAATTGAAGAAATTAGATTAGATTAGTGTTTAATCAAGCTCAAAACATAGCAACACAGCTTAGAAGATCAAACCTTCTTTTTTCTACTTTTGGATTGCCTTTGATTAAGAGTTGGAATTAAAAAAGGAAAAAGCACAAAAATCCAAGATCATCATTCTGAAAATGCAGCATGTACAAACACACATCAACAATGATCACAACTCAAAAGTGAGAGGTGTAGATCCAAATTTTGGATTCCTTTTTCACACTTTCACCTGTCCCCCATCTCTTAGATCGGAATCATAATCCACTCCCATCACTTTTTCATATGCCTTTATGATCAAATTTTAAAATAATAACAATAATAATTGAATATATAAAATATGATATTTGATATCAAATAATATGAGTACATAAAAAAAACAATATTTAAATATATAAAAAAATTTTGATTAAATGGTATGAAAGGTTTTTGTGCTATGTGTTTTCTTTTATTATTATTATTATTATTATTATTATTTACTCTTTATTTTTAAAATATGTATTTTTATTCATGAGATCAATTTTTCATGATAATTTTGTCAAATAGTTTGACCTTATTTGTTTTTTTTAAAATGTAATGTTGTTAAACATATATCTTCTCACAATGTTGTAAAAATTAGGTAGTGATTTTAGTTTTTAGTTCAATCAGTTGAATCATATAAAATAAAATTTTTAAAAAATTATAAAAATAAAAAATATAGATAGAAATATAAATTTTTATTTTATAAATTATAAAGATCAAATCAAATATTTAAACCAACTTAAATTCGGTTAAAAAATTTATTTTTTTCCCAATTTTATAGTATCAATTGAACATGTTGAACTACCAATTTTTAATTCAACCAATTAATCTGGTCTAATTCTGATAATAATGCACACTTTTTTCTCACCTCTTTTTAATTTCTTTAGATGTGTAAAAAAAAAAAAAAAGAAAGAATAATGCAGTTGTACAAAAAAGTCTAAGTGCATATACTAGTCTATTACATGTTTAAAAAAAAACATATCGATTGAGTTTTAGCTCGATTGGTATCAGTATTGTTACCAGTGTAGGAGAATATGAGTTCGAGTGTAGTGAATCACATTATCATCTCATTTAAGGGTTGAAGAGGGACTATGAATAGTTCTAAGCATTGTATCAAAAGGAGCAGATATGATAAAAACCAATAATAAAATTAATGTTTAAAAAAATATATCAAATTTTTGTTTTGACAAAATTAACTAAAAAAATCTTATAAAGTAAAAATACAAATTGAAAAATAAAAAATAAAAAAAATTAAATTATAATAAAAAAAGACTAAATTCACTGAAAGCACATATTTAATGGAAGAAGAAAAGAAAAGAAATAGGTGGAGTCGACCTGGCTAATGCCTCATTGGTCCATTTATTATTGATATTTGTATAAAATTATAAAATGTAGACAATAATTGAAGTGCATGTTGTGTCATAAAGTTATAACCCATCACTTGTTGCTTAGATCTTATTTGTTTATCAAATTATTTTTCCTACTCACCAACCCACTTGATTTTTACAACTTTGACCACCCCATTCCTCCCTCCACTTTCCCAACTTCCTTTTTCTTTGTATTTTTTGGATAAGAAACTTTCCCAACTTTCACTTTTACTTTGGCCTATCTTTTATATTTTTCCCCCTTTCTTTAGCATTTATTTAAAGCTGCTTTAATCTTTCTAGTGCTTTAGAAAACAACTTCACTGTTGTTGCTATGCCCATTTATAAAGTCTAAGTTTCAACAGTTCAAATTTTTTTTTTATAAATTATAATTATTTTGGAGAAAATCAAATTAAAAAGCCATTAATGTCCAAATGAAGATAAAAACGAAATATATATTTTTTTTGGTGAAAAATAAAATAATTACATTAAATTAATTATTCAAAAGTACCACAAGCTTTATCTTGTTGAAGAATTCTCAACACCTCATTAAGTAGCACATTAAAATTTTGTAAGCTTGACTTCCAGACTAGACAGAGCTTAGCCAAACGGTCCGCAGTTAGATTTCTTTCTCTGGACACATATCTGACCTGCCTCTGTCCTTCAGAACGCATAATCTTTTGAGCTCGTCTAAGTACTGTGATACCTGAATCTTCCAACCCTTTATCAATCAAGGCTTTAGTCACATTTGAATTATCTATCTGAACTGTGGCCCGTTTATAACTTCTATTTAACAGAATGAGGATCCCATCCAGCATATCCCAGAATTCTGCATCAAAAAGAGTATAACTATCCAGATAGTAATTATATCTCAAAATCTAGTTGCATGCCTCACAAAAATAAAATATTAATCATGATAATATTGAAGGTTGAAGTTTAATTGATTTAGTAATTTATGAATTATTATTAATCCAACATTATTCACCCTTTAATTTTAGTGATCTTATCTCTTAAAACATCATTATCTATGGGTTACATAATGAAGAAATTTGTACATCGATTATGTTAGATTTGACCAAGAAAATGGTGTGAAGGCACAACCTGTTACAATAAATGTATAGTAATAATTGTCACTCTCTAGGCTTAACTATTCCATTTATATTCTTATAGTCCACTGTTGCTTCGTCAACATTCAATCTTTCAACATGTTTTTGAAAATGACCTGGAAACTACAAATTAATCAAGTAAAACAAAGTATTTTTTATATAAAAGAATTTCAAGTAAAAAAAGAGAATAATATATAGCTCCAAAGGAAAAAAAGTAGAGGATAAATTTAATTTTTTTTAAAATTATAAAAATTTTCGATTGATTTCAGAAAATAGAAATAATTTTCATTATCTTAAAAATATATACAAAACATACTGATTTAGTTGTTTATATTTGAAAATTTTAAAATCATCGAACCTTAATATTGATCTTAAATTCAATTCTAAAATCATGAATCTCTCTGATCCATTATTCTAATTGCAGAATTGGGACCATGATCCCCCCTACAAGTAAGCAGAAATCTAAGAACTTTTGGATGCTTCAGTTAACAGAACTACCCAGTCGTATAATTATGATCACTTTTGAAATTATCTTCTGTGAGTTTTTCTTCTTCCTAAAGATTAACAAGGATCAAGCTTGCCACTGAAATTTTAACTGTGTTAGTAAAGATTGGAGTTTTATCATATGTATAAATTATTGTAAAATTTAGGTTTTATTATGTGGGATCATGTTCATATATATTTTAATTTTCAATCTGTATAATTTATTTAAGTTTTGATTGATTTAAAGTCTTGAAGAAAAGAATAAATAAGATTAGGAGATCCATCCGGGCTTAAATCTTGAAACCCAAAATATTTGGGCTGAAATTAATTTGATCCGAGCGTAGCTGAGATTAACCCACCAACTAGCGGATAGGCCATAGCTCCTTTTACGCTTCTTTCGAGCCCATTAGAATCACTGTGGAGGACATGGGCCTAGAGCTTCTCGAAACATACCATTTGCTTCAGTTTCCCTTTATGAAAGTTTGTAATAAATTGTTGGCTAAGTTGATATAAATTCAGACAAGCAGAAATATTTGTCATCAAATATCAAATTACAAAGTAATCAAAACTTGCAAATCCCAGAATTGATCACACTTATTCAACTAAACATTTATCACTTCAATTCCTGACAAAAGTACTACTGACAAATGTAATTGATGGCAGACTCGATTTCTGCTATAGCACGAAATACTATACTGATAAAATGATTGAAAAAAAAATTCCAGGACATTCCCAGCCTTTTATTATCATTCCAATCCCGTTGCTGCTCTCTCTTGGTCTTTCTGCAAACCCCATTTCCTTACAGCAAGCTGAAACTCGGCCGAGGCAGCTAGGAACTTCACTGTCTGGATTGGATTCAGTGTCTGAAGCAACTTCCTAACAGTCGATCCTCGTAGTTTATCGGCGCTCTCCAGTGCCCTTAGCATATCCTCCTTCAGCTTCCTCACTGCCGACTCAAGTTCCAATTCCTCACCGTCAACCGCCCTCCCACAACACCTAACCAGGTTCAACAGCGGAAGGGCTGCCAAGCTCTCTTGAATCGCCGCCGATGCCTGCGTCAACTCTCGTTCTTCCTTTCTTGTCTCGCATTTAACTCGCTCGATGGCTTGTTCCTGTTCTGGGGTAAACTCTGTTACTGAGTAGGTCAGTATTTTGAACAGTATGAATGGCTTGAACCCACCAACCCAGAGTTGAGCTTTCTCGAAAGATGTTAACCATGGGGGAGAGTAGAAGAGGAGCACTTGTTCCCTCGCTGCCTTGAATTTCTCTGCTAAGTACTGGTCGTAGTGGGACAGCACTTCTTCAATCAAATCCCCACGCCGCTCAATTTCCTCTTCATCTTGGGATCTCAGTGCTTGAACCAGTTGTTCAAGGAATCTTTCCTGACGGACCAGCCAGCCATTGAAGAAAGCTCCAAAATTCTCAACAATGCTTGAAGTTGAACCATTTCCATCCGCCATAGCCCGTCAATATTTGGCTAAAGCAGTCATTTAAGTGAGTGTTACGAGGGGCTTTTTATATACAGTTCTAGAAATATCACTTACCAACTGTCATTTCCACTTACCAACTGTCATTTGATTTTGCTAGAATTTTAAATTAGTTCTCTTTACTTGTTCCTTTCTTCCACGAAGGAGACAATGATCTTTGAATTTTTCTTAAAGGTTAAGATTTGCAGATTAAAAATAAAAATAGAAACTTAAAAGAGAATGAAGCAACAAAGCTTTCAGCTTTTTTTTTTCTTTTCCTTACATGCAAAGGTGTTGGAATTATGTTGGTTTTGTGAGAATGACATTTTGCTTAATATCAAAGGAGCAAAAAGAAAAAAGAAAAAAACAATAGACAAAATGGTATGGCGGTGAAGGCTTTCTGCAAATATCCAGATAGACAGACAGAACCCATTTTTTTTTTTTTAAAAAAATATCAAAACAACAACATCATCATTATCATGTTTGTGGAACATTGGAGAATTTAAAAGCAGTCAACTAAGACGCGGGTTTGACGCCGAACAGGTTGTTTGTAGAATATCATGTCAATCTTATTAAATGCATTGCAGCCCTTACTAACACTAGATTACAAGAGTGGCCTTTTTCCAGGAAATGGGCTTTGTTTATTCATATGAAGAGCAAAGGGCTTTGTGTTGGACCAGAGAAGGAAATGTCAGGGCCAGAGCAGCCTACGATGGTTTTCTCTTTTTGTTTTGTGATGGCAAATAAAACATTTGGCGGGCAGAAAAACATTGGGTTTCATTGTGACGGGAAAACCCGCCGACTCATATGAAAGGGATTTAACATTTTGTGCCGCCTTGGTACGTATTTAACATGGGCAACTTACCTTATCTGTGTTTGTTGTCTTAAAATGTAACTGAGAATGTGGGCGGCTTTTGTCGTCCAACGTCTACGAGGTTAGCTCAGCTGCCATCATTTTGCTTAAAGCTTGGTTACTTGATTTTTCTCTACCCATCTTTTTCTTTTATAAATTACGTCTTATGGTATCTTATCCTAGGTGGTGTTGCCATAATTTATAGGCTTTTGGGAGGAGGAAATGATGCAAGTAATTTCCAAGATTATAATTTTAGAGAAAAGAAGAACACGAAAAACACCAGATAGGGAGAAAAATCTGGATAGCTTACCATCTAGTTTCTCTCTATTTCATTTGGAAATGTCTATTATATTACAAAGGAAACTCTAACACCTACAGCAACTTCGATTGGTTACAATATCCACCCTTACACGTTAATGCTACGTTTGATTAGAAAAAAAAAACACTTATTTAATATATGTCTTGAAATAGCTAGACATAAAATAAAGAGTAATTAGTACAAATTTAAATATGCAATTAAAAATATGAGTAATTTTTTTGGAAAAAAGACCTATTCAAAATAAGCGACAACTTTTTCTTTTCTTTGCCACAAATAAGTCATGTTAGTGGCTAACAATTACCAATTGCGAGTAGTATATAGCTAATTAATGACTAAAACATGCGGAAAAAATAATACTCCAATAAAACGTAACATGACAGTTCATATAATATTCTTTACACCATATAAAATATAATAGGCTAGTTATACAACACCGTTACAACAATTCAAGGTAATGAGTATTAAAATCAAAGAATTGAAGAATACTCTTGCAACAAATACTCCCTTCATCTCAAGGATGAATGCAAAGTCTCTTATGTAGCATCCTCAAGAAACGTGTTAGTCTATTGCGCCAACATTTGTGTGATCGCACTATTACCTCGTTTGACAATTCTTTTATTCAAAATCTTGTCAAGTTCTTTCACCATTGTCCCATTTGCCCCCACAACATGTAAGGTTGCTTGTATCAGTGCTATGCCCACTTGTTTCTTAAAGTGCAACATGTGGAAAGTAAAGTTTACCTTTCACCTAAGTGGTAGCAACAACTTATTGGTCACATTTCCCACCTTATGTGCGACATAGAATTGTTCATAATACTCAGCAATTAGCTTCTGGAAGATTCACGTTTCACTGAATTTTGCTTATATGGTTATAATTTCAAATGAATCAGATTTCCCACTTCAAACTCTCTCTTAATTCTCTTCTTATCAACCATTACTTTCATTTTCTTGAGTTCTTTGCAAGTGGAATATCAAGTCTAGTTAGCAACTTCCCTCTGTTGCATGCTTCTATCTACTAAATCCACAACTAACTATCCTACCATATAAGGTAAATGGATGAGTGGTGCTTAGCCATAAAGACCTTGATAAGGAGTAGTATGAACATATGAATTGTAGGAAGTGTTGTAACATCATTTAACTAGAGCCAACCAATAACTCTAATCACTGGGCTTTTCACAAATCATGCAACATAGATATCCCTCCAAACAATGCTTAACTACCTCTATTTGACCACTTGTCTATAGATGATAAGCTATTGAAGGTTCTGCAAGTTCCTAGCCTTTTGAAAAGTTACTTTTAGAAGGAACTTATAAAAACTCTATCTTTGTTTGTGGCAATGTTATCAAGCATACAATGTAACCTTAAAAAATGGGTAAAATATTCTGGTGCAACAACCAAACCAAAGAAAGGGTAAGTTACATCTTCAAAATTAACATACTTAGCTTACCGCTACCATAATAAATGTGCCTTTACCTTTAGAATGTTAGTACAAATCTCCGGTGAGGAAAATCTCGAACACACGAACGAAACTCGAACAAAAGAAGAAATAGGACAAGGCTCCAAGGCGTGTATCAAACCACTATCTTTAAGGTTATATTCGCCCCCACCTATCTTCGGTGTGCAAACGAGTTCCAAGCAAATTAATCTCGAGGATACAATGAAGCCAATGACTATTTGCGTTTTGCACTGACGAGAATAGCCCACTACACACTAAGCAATGTATGACAAGAAACTCAATTTCTATAAAGAATTTCTGCAGTAATACTTTATAGAATAATCTAATAATATTAGAAAATAAAGGAAGTAAAGAAAGAATATTAGAATTTGTTGGTATGATTTCTAAATGAAATCTCATTCCTATTTATAGAAATTTTCATGTCTCTTCATAGAGACATCTTTCATCAATAGGTGTCTTTCTGAATAATAATATTTTTAAAATAAACACATAATTATTCATTTAATTATAACTATTCAAATAATATTATTTAAATAGTTATAATTCTTTTTCAAAAAATCAAAAAATATAATCTTTTGATTAATTACACCCATTCATTTATAGTTATTGGAACACTATAAATATTTGAAAATGTTCCAACAATCTCCCTCCATTTTCAAAATATTTTAGATTTTGATATTCTTGGAAATCAATTTGCATAAATGAAGGTATCTTACGATTGAACCTTCACTTAATGAAACCATGTTAAAGTTAATCGAAATTGTATGGTAGACTAAGCTTTGAACCAACTATTTCATTTGATTAACCGAACGTATCTCACACAATGATTTCAACATCAGTCAATGCATAGTATCTAAGGACACTATTATGGCCATGTGTCTGTGTCCTCTTTTCATGAGTCTTTGTCGAGCCAAGCCCTTGAGCTCCTAGAAGCGGCCACACTTCCACTCACATAGGTAGATCCCATCAAGAGTGTCCCGTAATTATAACACTCTAACATATTTATGTTATGGGTCCATTAAGAGTACATTACTCATCCTTCCCTTATCATTACGGGTACCTAGCACTTTAATCTTAGGATGAATTTATTTATAGTGCTAACAGTCACATACTAATGATGTACTTTGTCTCATTGAACTCAAGACTTGACGTTATACCAAGCGTTGAGTCGAGTTTCCATCATGGATGACTCTAATTAATGGGCTTGAGTCCCATCCCTTTTGAGGTCCTTTTTATTGCATCTCTACCAAGACTTTTTGTCAAAGGATCCGCTAAATTTTCACTTGACCTCACATAATTAATAGTGATCACTCCATCAGAGATTAATTGTTGGACATAACTATGTCTTAATCCAATGTGTCTAGACTTTCCATTATATACTTGGCTATATGCCTTTGCTAGAGTAGCCTTACTATCACAACGGATAGAAATAGGTGAAATTGGCTTAGGCCATTAAGGTACATCATAAAGCAAATTTCTTAACCATTCTGCTTCTTTAGATGCAGTGGCTAATGCTATAAATTCTGCTGCCATGGTGGAATCAGTAATACATTTTTGTTTCTTGGAACCCCAAGAAATGGCTCCTCCGCCAAGAATGAAGATCCATCCACTAGTAGATGCATGATCTTCCAAACTTGTAATCCAACTAGCATCCGAATACCCTTCTAAAACTGGAGGATATCCATTATACCACAATCCATAGTTAATAGTTTTATTTAAGTACCTAAGTACTCTATTCAAAGCTTGCCAATGCAAACTACTTGGATTACTTGTGTACCTACTTAATTTCCCAACAGCATATGCAATATCTGGTCTTGTACAAGTCATTATGTACATAAGACAACCAATTAGACTTGCATATTCCAATTGATCAATTTTCCTATCAACATTAGATACTAATTTTATTTGAGGATCCATGGGTGTAGATGCTAGTATACAGTTGAAAAGATCAAACTTTTTAAGCACCTTTTCAATGTAATGTGATTGTGATAAAGCTATAGTGCTTTCATCTCGGGTTATTTTAATCCCAAGAATAACATTTGCTACACCCATATCCTTCATAGCAAAGTTGTTTGACAAGAATTTCTTTGTGTTTTCTATTTGTTCCAAATCCGTGCCAAAAATGAGCATGTCATCTACATATAAGCAAATTATGACACCTTTTCCATTTTCAAATTTGCTATATATGCACTTATCGGATTCATTTATTTTATAGCCATTAGCTAAAACAATATTGTCAAACTTTTGGTGCCATTGTTTTGGTGCTTGTTTAAGTCCATATAAAGATTTAACAAGCTTACATACCTTATGCTCTTGTCTTAGAACAACAAATCCTTCCGGTTGTTCCATGTACACTTCCTCTTCCAATTCACCATTTAAAAATGCAGTTTTAACATCCATTTGGTGAACAACCAAATTATATATAGAGGTAAGTGATATTAAGAGTCTAATTGTAGCAATTCTTGCTACTGGAGCATAGGTATCAAAGTAATCAATACCTTGTTTTTGTGTAAAACCTTTGGCTACCAACCTTGCTTTAAACTTATCAATGGTTCCATCAACCTTCATTTTCTTTTTGAAGATCCATTTACAACCTATTGGTTTGGAACCCGGTGGAAGATCAACTAAGATCCAAGTTTGATTTCCCATTATTGAATCCATCTCATCATTTATTGCTTCTTTCCAAAAAGCAAAGTATTGAGATTTCATTGCCTCTTCAAATGTAATAAGATCAGATTTCATATTATAACAATAAGGTATCTTATTGCATATAGCAGAAATAATATTTTATTATTATTATTAATATTCAGTTTGAACATACTCTCATACATATACCATTTCCCTACAAAAATTCCTCCTTAGACAAAATAAACTTATTCTGCCTCAAAAATAAGTTTGAAACCAAACTTATTTAATGAGACTTCCGGACACTAAATTCTTTCTAACTTCTCGTACATAATATACATCATTTAAGGTTAAAACCTTTCGAAGTGAATTGTAGTTCAATGGACCACTTTGCCTTTGATTGCTGCGGTGGAAGAATTTCCCATGTACAAGACATTGTCATTTTCACATTATGTGAACTTTGTGAACATGCTTTTGTCTTTGCACACATGTTTGGTTACTCCGGTATTAATCCACCATGTATTATCATCTTGTGCCATATTAATTTCAGATATCATTGCAACGAACTTTTCGTTATTATCAGCCTTAGAAGATGATTTCTTCTTTAAAAATAGACATTCATTCTTGAAATGTCCCGGCTTACCACAATGATAGCATGAGCCCTTTTGTTTCTTTTTAAACTTAGGCACTCTATCAGTCTGTTTGAACTTTCTCTTGAATGGTTTAGTAGTCTGTACTTCCTCCGTAACATGCACTTAAGCATTTTCAGAATTTAGATTCTGATCTTGCTTTCGGTATTCTTATTCAATATGAAGATGATTTGCCAAAGCCTCAAGAGATATTTTCTCTTTCTTATGTTTTAGACTTCTTTTAAAGTCTTTCCAAGATGGAGGAAGTTTGTCTATTATGGAGGATACAACAATCATTTCATCCATTTTCATATCATATTGCTTGAATTGATTCAGCATCTTTTCAATATCACAGAATTGTTCCATAACAGAATGACCATCAACCATTTGATAATTATTGAAACGACTGACAATAAATTTCTTACTTGTAACATCTTCGGTCATGTATCTTGTCTCCAATTTGTCCCATAATTCTTTAGCGGTGACCTTGTTTTGGTAGGTGTCGAACAAACCATCAGATAAACCATTCAATATGTGGCCCATGCACATGTAATCAGCATTGTCCCATTTTTGTCTTTCTCGGGTTGCAGCAACAGATTCGTTTTCAGTCTCGTCAGGTCTTGGAGTATCCAAAACATAAGCAATCTTCAAAGTTGATAATAAGAAGTGCATCTTTTTCTACCATCGTCGAAAATTGCCACCATCAAACCGATCAAGTTTGACAAAATTGGAAGCCAACTCCCTTAGTGTTCCACTTTCATGAGTTGTGGTAGTCATCATGAAATATAACCTTAAAATTGTTAGTACAAATCTCCGGTGAGGAAAATCTCGAACACAAGAACGAAACTCGAACAAAAGAAGAAATAGGACAAGGCTCCAAGGCGTGTATCAAACCACTATCTTTAAGGTTATATTCGCCCCCACCTATCTTCGGTGTGCAAACGAGTTCCAAGCAAATTAACCTTGAGGATACAATGAAGCCAATGACTATTTGCGTTTTGCACTGACGAGAATAGCCCACTACACACTAAGCAATGTATGACAAGAAACTCAATTTCTATAAAAGATTTCTGCAGTAATACTTTATAGAATAATCTAATAACATTAGAAAATAAAGGAAGTAAAGAAAGAATATTAGAATTTGTTGGTATGATTTTCAAATGAAATCTCATTCCTATTTATAGGAATTTTCATGTCTCTTCATAGAGACATCTTTCATCAATAGGTGTCTTTCTGAATAATAATGTTTTTAAAATAAACACATAATTATTCATTTAATTACAACTATTCAAATAATATTATTTAAATAGTTATAATTCTTTTTCAAAAATCAAATAATATAATCTTTTGATTAATTACACCCATTCATTTATAGTTATTGGAACACTATAAATATTTGAAAATGTTTCAACAAAGAATTAAGAATACCCTCTAAAAAACCATACTAATCTCAACCCAAGCCATTGTTGGAATAGGTTAGAGTTGTAGTAAACCTACCTTGGTGTATTATCAATCTTACACCTTTAACACTCCATACATTCTCTTACTCAGTGGCTCACAACCTTCTACAATATTAAAAATATAATACACCAACTAATTTACTGGTAGTCACTTGAGCACTTGAATGCCTCCATCGAATTATTATGGAAATATTCCAAGATTTCTTTCTGAAGTGCAAGTTCATTACCCACCACAATCTTACCCTTTCTCTCCAACTGCTTGCCATCGCATAATATATAGGATGCAATGCAACATTCTCTTCAAGCTAAACTATTAAGTTTTGAAGCATAAAATCCTTATGCTAAGATGCACTAATTTTAGCAGCCATTAGATTGATGGTCATTGTAAACATTTGAAGCACATAAGCCATTATATTACTAGCTTCTTTCTTATAAATTATTTCAAAATCATATTCTAGTATTTTAGTCACTCATAACTAATATAGAGTAGTGGCCTAAATGCTGGATAAAAATTACAAAGTTTTATGATAAGTTCTAATTTTTTCATGTGTCCACCTACCAAATAGAGGCTCCATTTCTATGTTGCCAACTGAACAACTATCATTTCTTGATCATAAATGAATAAGGCTTGGGGCTTGGGGGCCAAAGCCTTACTAAATAAACTAAGGGCAATCCCTTTTTAGTAAGAACAACTTCTACCCCATTGCAAAATTATTCTCAAAGCCTGATAACACTAACACAAGTGCTATAAACAAATCTGGCTTTAGCACCTTAAATGCTCGTGTTGCATTATCAATCCACTTCCATACTTGTTGGTGCATGGGATGAAAATAAACTTAAGAAAAAATTAATTGAAGGCTTCAAGACGTGTGACCACACTGTTATCTTTAAGGTTCTATTCGCTCCTACCTAAACTTCGGTGTGCAAAAGAGTTACTTGCAAATGAACCTCAAGGATAAAATAAAGCCTAATAACTTTCGGTGTCTTGCGCTGACAAAACAGTTCGCTGAGCATTAAGCAGAGCATAGCAAGTGTATCAAATTCTATAAAGAATTTATGTTTATAGAATGATATTTGAACATTAGAAGATGCAAGAGAATAAAGAAACTTTTTCTAAGTTTTTTGGTGTACCATGAAACTGAAATCTCATTCCTATTTATAGTTATCATATCTTTTCATACAAACATAACTATTCAAATGGATGGTCACATTTTTTAATAATAAACACAATTATTCATTGCATATTACTTAAATAATCATAATTGTTTGTTAATAATCAAGTAACATAATTCTTAGTAATAAGAGACATAACTCATTGCAACCCTTGGTTAATAATCAAGTGATATAACTATTGGTTACTTATAACTTTTCATTTGCAACTATTGAAACGTTATATATATTCGAAAATATCCCAACAATCTCTCCCTCCCAATTTCAAAATATTCTAGATTTTGATAATCTTTGAAATCAATTGCATAAATGAATGAATCTTGCAATTGAACCTTCACTCACTCAAAACAAGTTAAAATTAATTGAAATTGCATGGTAGACTAATATTTGAACCAACTATTCCATTTAATTAACCAAAACACATCTCACAAAATGATTTCGACACCATTCAATGCATAATATCTAGAGACACCATTATAGTCACGTGCCTATAACCTCTTTTCATGAGTGTTGTTAGAGCTAAGCCTTTGAGCTCCTAAAGCGGTCACACTTCTACTCACATAGGTAGATTCCACCGAGAGTGTTCCCGTAATTATAACATTCTAATACATTTTATGTTATGAGACTATTAAGAGTATATTACTCATATTTTTAGAACATAGTCATATTTAAGGACAACAACTAGCCAATCATTTAATTATAATATTACACATTTATACACCCTTTATCATGGACATTATTAGTCATTTTGTGACTATAATAAAAACTATGCCCATCACCTAAATGAGATAAATAGCTTTATGTTGTTATTTTCATGCAATTGAGATATTTGATTCATAATTTCCAAAATATATTTGAAAATTTACTATATTTAAAAACTTTATTGATTTATGAGATTATAAATCGTATTTCAAGCCATATATTAAAAATCATGTGCACCATCATAAACATACACAATTTAATCTTGATACCTTCTCACTTGGTTCTCTTTATATTTTACTTGGGAACCTATAATATGTTACAATAGAAAACCCAAATAGTTATCAAGCTCGGCCCTAATAGTTATAGGGTGTAATATTTGATTATTTTAAAAAATATGGATAATTTCCTAAATTAATCTTATATCACATAATGTTATTAATGTTATTTTTTTTTATATCAAAACAACAATCTTAAAATGCTACTAAATCATTACAGATTGTTTTTTAATTTTTATATAAAAATAATAAATATGATTTTGTAAAATTATAATAATATTATATGCTAAATATTTTCGTATTATAATTAATTTAAAATTTAAATTATATACATATGTATGAAAATACAAATTAGTTATATATAAATTGTGATTCCTTAATGAAAAAAAGGTTTTAACAAATAAAATTGTCATACCTGTTTATAAACGAGCATCTAATTGTGTGTGTATATATATATATATATATATATATATTTTCATTCCTTAAAAAAAGTTTAAACAAATAAAATTTTCATATCTGTCATCTCAATTAGTTGTCATAATTAAACTAGACTATTACTCTTTGGACTAACCACTAATTCTAATTATTGGTCTCCCGTCTCCTTTATATCTTCGATTTTCATGGCTCATCCTCTATTACCCACCATAGTATTTATAGTAAAATTATTTAAAATTTTCTTTTTTTTAAAAAATAATATGACAATATTTAAAATTAAAGATAAAAATGTAAAATATTATTTAAAATTTAAAATTTATGTTTATCAAATAATATAATTCTATTTAGATTTACATCAAACAAATATTATAATTCAAATTCAACATTTAAAATTTCAATTTATTAAATAAGATTTTAATGTACTATTAATTTGCGATAGGGTTATATGTTGAGATATTAATCACTTGTCCTCAATTAAACATAAACATAAAATTTTCTTAAACCCTAACTTTCTAAAACATGTTCAATATGTATACCATCTTATTTAATATTAAGTTGTAATGCAACGAATTAAACAATTTTAAAAAAAAATATTTTATATATCAAAGAGTTTATAGTTAAAAAAAATAAAAACAAAAGAAGTTAGGTTTGAAAGTTATAATATTGTTGAATGATTGAAATTAAAGTAAATTACTAGTAAGGTGAAAAGAAAGAAAGATGGTGACCAAAGTGGTGAGTCATCGACTAGATTTGTATGGAGAAGCAAAGATAAGAGCCAAAACTCAAAAGTCAAGCAGGCTAGGCTAGCAAGCCTCTAAACAATGTTTGCCAACCCAAGCGCCCAGATTAGCTAAGATTTTCTCTTGTTGACTATAATTAGCTAAGACGTTAATCTTTTGGGTAGGACACTCATAAGACGACAATTCAAATAGCACTAAGTGGAAGTAACCCTTTGGGTACTTGGCAATTAAGCATATGCTCTTTTTTAACAGCCTCAAAAGCTAGAAGGCTAAAAGCTAATGTTTAATTATTGGAATTTGTTTCTGTTTTCCCCAAAATAACCATTTTCTTTTGTATTCTTCAAAGGCTAGATTCGTCATTTGAGGATACGTCCTAGAATTTCGAAACGGGAAAAAAAAATCTTAGCTGTTTGAGTTGAGGTCACGATACTGTCCGAAACAACCAAAAATATGTCTGATCCGAAGTTTGCCCTTGTAATAAACTAGAAATTTCCAATTCAGTCAATCCTCTCTCTCCCTAGTTCTTAGCTTTTATTTGTGGGAGGCTTTGTTTGTAATTTTGTTCAATTCCAAGGCCATTTCAAATTTCTGGCTGTTTCCCTCGTCACACTCAAACCCGCCAGTCTCACTGTGGACACTCTCTCATCTGGAACCGCCACTTTCTCTGCAAGGGACGAACCTTTAGACCCTGAAAACCCGGTTTTAGCGAGAGAAACAGAAGGGGTTGTAGAGAGAGAGAGAGAAAGAAAGAAGGAAAGGAGAAATATCGTGAAATTCAAAGGGAAGGGATGGCGATCCCCGAAGTAAACCGCCAACAAGCCAGAGGGAGACCTCCGGCGTCTTCAACACGACCGCCGGTTCGAGCTAGAATTCGGCTCCGGCAGCTGCTTCGAGTCACTTCCGTGGCATGCGGGATACAGTTCGGATGGGCTTTACAGCTCTCGCTCTTGACACCTTACGTTCAAGAGCTAGGTATACCTCACCAGTGGGCCAGCATCATATGGCTTTGCGGGCCGCTTTCGGGCCTCCTGGTGCAACCTCTGGTGGGACACATGAGCGACCGATGCACCAGCCGCTTCGGTCGTCGCCGACCTTTTATCGTGGCTGGTGCAGTTTCGATTATCGTTGCCGTTTTGATAATCGGTCACTCCGCCGATATCGGATGGTTGTTCGGCGATACAGAGGCGTCCCGGCCGAGAGCTATCGTGGCGTTTGTTTTCGGGTTTTGGATTCTTGATGTTGCTAATAACGTGACTCAAGGTCCTTGTAGAGCTCTACTTGCTGATCTTACTGGTTAGTTTCTGTTCCTTCATTTATGTTTCTTTTTTTTTTTTTTGCATTTTTTTGGCGTTTAATTATTTAAATGGGAAAAAAGTATAATTATATCGCTTTATATGGCATCTTTTTCAAAGATGAAAGCAAATATGTCATCCTGGAATATAAATTATTTTACATTTGATAATTGGTATTTCCTTATCTATTTATAACCGTGCCTCTAGTGCTTGTCGAAACATCGTCTTTCAGAACAAAAATTCGGTGGACTGTTGTGTCCCTTCGTTTTCTGATACAATGTTGGTTGTTATAATAATTATATTACAATATTATCTTCTGTCTTAATTTTTCATTCAGACAGTTTGTTGGACTATTCGATTGCTTCAATTGAGTTTGGTGGTTAGTTTGCAAATGCAATGTGCTAGTCTTGGGTGTTGCCAATTTGGGTTTGTTTATGGAGTTTGATCGGATTAACTATTATATAATATGTTAGTTTTCCTTCAAGAATGAATAAACTTCTGAGATTGTTGGGCATTTATATGTTATAAGACCATATATGCTAATCAGATGGTTTCAACCCCCTCATATACATATATATGTTTTTGAATAAGTAGTTGAATTTTATTATCCAAGAAAGCAGCATAGCTGCTACAGAATTACAACTCATGTTCTTTGTTGTACAATTAATCAAACATCTCAAAGTTTAGCTTCCAGTGCGTATGCTGTGTCAAATCAATAGTACCCAATCTAATATTTTTTTGGTTGTACAGTTGCATAGCTACCACTCCTCTAATTTGCTCTAGCAAGTTGTCTTCAGTCCTCTCATTATGTGTATGGATTCTACTATTCCTTCTTGACAAAATAAATCATGGTAGTCCAAGCTACGCATATGATGGTTTTTGCCAAGCTCTTGCTTTTGATTTTCATACTGATCCATCACAACTCTTCCTCCCAGCTTCTTGCTTGTTGTTGCCGTATCTTCTTTGTAAAGCTGCGTTTTGAATACAAGTGTTCTCTAGTCTCTCTTTCACGCTTGCAGAGGGAGTAACCCCTGTCAAGTGTCATCTCCTAGGCAATGAGTAAGTCCGTGGTTGGAAGTCTGTTCAAAACTACCATCCAAGCAATCAGTGAGTGAGTGGTTGGAATGAAGAGCCTTGGACCGTAATTCTTTGTGCCAAGTTACATTTCCCCTCAATGCCTTATTGCATTCCAAACATCTGGTACTTGAAATTTAATACGTTTAAAAGGCCAACTACATCTTCCACCATCTCCTTCAGTTACCACTTGCAAAGCAGTTTGCCTCATTTGTAAAAGTTCTCTCTAGTTCCAACTGCAACTTATTTGGGAGGAAAATTCTTAGATTTCCTTCCCTTTAAGAATATATATATTTTTTCCCAAGCTATCCAAAGAGAATCCACTTTTGTCAATAAAGTCCAGAAATTTCTGGGAAAGCATGTCTGGTTCCATGTTTTCTTTTATGCCTAGGGCTTCTAGTTTTGGCTAAAAAATATGGCTCTAGTAGCAATCCCCTCCTTGTCCTTTCATAAGAAGCTTGAACATAGTAGTGCGAGTTTGTGAATGCGTGCTTTGGGAGCATGAAATGTCTACACCATTAGTTCTGAATATGGAAGATTGATTGTATCAGTTTGACAAGTGTATGATAAATGTTTTAAAGACCATCCTGCAGTCTTGGCCCCTATTGTCTCAGTAAGTAGTTTACAATCCCTCTTGGATAGCCTTCTAGTGACCAAAGGCATTCTAAGGTACCTAACTAGAAGTTTACCAAGCTTAAACCTTGATGCTTCATGGATAACCATAAGCTTTTCTTTACTCCAATGGAGTAAAGTTCATACTTTGCATTATTAATCTGAAGCCCAGAGAATAGATAGAACTATTCCAATACCATCTTGATTCCTTGAACAAAGTCAAGATGAGCAAGTCATCCATGATGGGTTATGCGAAGCTTGTTGCCTTTTTTATGGTAAGCAAAAATTCCAACCTTTGCTGCACTGTCCAAAAGTCTTGATAAAATATAATTGTCAATATAGAGAGGTAGAGGAGAGGGGGTCACCCTCACCCCTTTTGCTCCTTTAAAAAAAAACCTTAAAGCCCCCCATTAATAGAGATTGAAAATCTTAATGCTGTTCTTTTGTTGTTATTATTGTTTGCAAAAGCTCAATAGTTAAGCTTTATGGACAGGCAACAAGGTTAGAATCATTGGTGCCAAGTTGACTTTGAAATGAAGATGTAACTTCTGTTGAAATTTGGGGGAACAAATCCAACCTGTTCCTGTTTTCTTGAAGCAATATCTTTATTGAATTCTTGCATTGATGACTCTTCACTATCATATAAAAGTAAGCTATATGGAGATCTTGTTCCCATAACCATTGTACTCGTGACTGTTGTCTATACAACACTCACTTTTCATTTGTTCTCATAAGTTTAAGGAAGCTTGTTTTGGAACCATTCCTCAAAACTAAGATCTGAATAGCTTTTAACTCCCTCTTTGTGGCTTTTACCTTGTTAGATATGCTCCCATAGTTACTTCTGTTGAATTGCCTCAAAATGGACTTTGTAATGGAAGTAGAAATCGAGAAAAAGTAAACAGAAATTTATGAGAAGAGAAAACTTGTGTTTATTCACATCATATGGTATCCTATTTATATTAGTTATAAGAGTAAAGGAAAGAAATTAAAGTAAATAAAATTCCTTACTTTTTCAATATTCTGCTTTTGTGCTCGATCTTGCTACAATATCTTTTTTTCCTCTTCATGATATTAGATTCCTTCAAATAAAGACACAATATCTTGAAGTGAACTACCTATTTGAGGGAGATCTTACCCAATTGGTATATGAGTATCCACCAACTTGTGTATTACTTTATATTCATATAATAAACCTTGCCCAGGGGCACCTTTGGCATATCTAAGGATGCCTATTATTGCATTTCAATTGGAGGAATTGACTAACCACACTTATTGTAAAGGAAATATATGAAAATGTGATAATGAGATAATTAAGTTTCCCAACTTATCTTTGATATTGACTAGGATCCTTTAGTGGCTCGCCTGTCGTGAAACAAGTTTAGCATCAGGATCCATAGGTTTACAATCCAACATTCTTGTTTCTTTCAGAATATCCAATGCATACTTCCTCTAAGATGTAACAATGCTTTTGTTTGATTGCGCTACCTGAATGCCCATAATATATTTAAACTTCCCCAAGTCTTTAGTTTGAAAATTGTTGAAGAGATGTTGCTTGATTTGAATAATTCTTTAATGATCATCATCTATAATAACAATATCATCCACATATACCACCAGATAGATGCAATTTCCATGATTGGTATGATGGTAAAAGACCGAGTTATCTGCTTCACTCATTCTCATCCGAAATTATTGGATAACATGCTAAATGGACTAAGGATTATGAGAAGAATGAATACCTTGCTATGGGTTGAATAGGTTCTTCTGCTTGAGGTAAGATTGATGGTGTAGGAGATTAGCCACTTGGAACACACATCCGTTTTGTATATGTACAAGGATAATTAGGAGCAAATGTAGATGGTCGTCGGGAGTATACTTGAGGAAATCTAGTTGATGGTGTAACATTAGGAATAGGAAAGATAGGAGTTGGGAGAGCTTCTCCAACATCTTTTTGGTCAAGTGGTTGAGAGTGGAAATAGGGAGATGCCTCAAAGAAGGTTACATCTGCTTACACAAAATATTTGTTAGTGGTTGGATCGTAGCATTTGTACCCTTTTTGATGGTGAGAGTCCCCCACGAATATGTAGTTAATGAATTTGGAGGAAGTTTACCATTTTCTGGTGTATGATTGTGTACAAAGCAAGTATAACCAAAGACACGAGTAGAGAAAGGGTAAGATGGCTAACTTGGGAAGACAATAGAATAAGGATTTTGATTTTGCAATACCAAAAAGAGCATACAATTGATTGAATAGTATCCAGTTAGAACAACATCCCCTCAAAAATGAAGTGGTACTTTATGATAAATGAGCATGATACAAATTGTTTAAATGAGATGGCGGTCCTTACGTTCAACCTTTCTGTTTTATTGTGGGGGTATTTCAACAAGAAGTTTGATGTATGATTTATTGAGAAGTCATGAATTGTTGAAAAGGAAGGGAGAGTTTATATTCTAGAGCATTATCACCGTGTAGAACTCTAATGGAAACACTAAATTGATCATGAATCTCAGAACAAAAAATTTGAAAATATTAAACAACTCAATTCTCTTTTTCATGAGAAACAACCAAGTGCAACGAGAAGATAAACTAAAACAGTAGAAGAAGAATGGTTGATGTAGCTAGGTAAGAAAGATATTATAATCTGTGTTTCATGTCCTTAGCCGATCATTTTCTTGTACTTTGATTCTACACAAAAACAAAATGAGAATCAAAGATGACTCTTCAATCAAGTTTTTTTACGAAGTTTACTATTGGAAATGAAGTTGTACGACATTGTGGGGCATATAAAACTGACTCTTAACGAAATGGAAGAAAGAGGATGAATTTCTCCTACCCCTTCAATGACAGTTTGAGATCTATTAGCTAGGTGAGGAGGTAATGGAGAAGCAAGAGTAGAGAAAATGATTTTATTGGTCATGTATCCAAGCGTCATTGGAGGGAGATTGTGTTAGGCAATCAAAGGAATTACCTGATTGAGCAACAGAAACCATGGGAGAAGACTATTGTTTTGATGTTTGATACTATGAGTATTCATCATAATCTGCACTAGTTAATGTGATTAAAGTTCCTTAATCTTGGGCATTTGGTAGCGGAAGAAGTCCATCTCTTTGAGACTGAGCTATGTGAGCAATGGGCTGATTATACCGCATCACCTCCTGACTGCACATCGATTGTTTGTGGCATCTCCATCAGAGCATCCATCTCAAAATATATATTGGCATAAGCAAGTCTTTGTTTAGTTGCTATGACCCTCTCATATTTGGCAATCATTGGTGGTGGATTTTTCAAACTAGTCAATATTTTTCCCATAGGTCTTGTTTATTCAATATTAAATACCGATTATGTATGTACTAGTCATGCAATTTCATGAAGTATTTGACAAAGAATTTTTCGAACTAGTCAATATTTTTCTCATAGTTCTTGTTTATTCAATTATCACATAGTAATCATGACAAAATTGCCATTGTAGAGGATAAATCTTCGTGCTTATAATTTCTTTTGTGACACTCCTTTGAATGTATTTTCTAAGCGTGGGGCCAAACTTTTCTGTCCCAAAATTTCCAATAGGTTGTCCCCAACCATCTTAAAACATTTCATGACAATAATACCTAAAGTTCCTTCACATAGAATAAATAGAACAAATTTGATAGTTGTTGTTGCCAATTTGCAATTCTAACCACAAGGCAGTGAAGATACTTTTATGTTTACATTTTTGCTATTCAAATGTACACACAAACAAATTAAAATTACAATGGTGGAGTTATTTGTATTGTCAAGTACCATAAAAATTCGTTTTTGTAACTGTTTAATGCATAAACATAGAAACCATGAAACCAACCACAAATTGACATTATCTTCTGTCTTTCTTATGTTAGGAAAGGATCATCGAAGAACTCGAGTGGCAAATGCTTACTTCTCGCTATTTATGGCTGTTGGTAATGTTCTTGGCTATGCAACAGGATCTTATAGTGGGTGGTTTAAGGTTCTTCCATTTACCATGACAGCTGCCTGTGGTGTTGACTGTGCAAATCTCAAATCTGCTTTCTTTCTAGACGTTATTTTTATTGCAGTTACAACATATGTAAGTGTTTTAGCTGCTAAGGAAGTGCCTCTAGGTTCAGTTGAGATGTCTACAGCCTCTCATGAAGAGAGACCTGAACACTCAGGTGGCAATGCTGAAGAAGCTTTTCTATGGGAATTATTTGGAACATTTAGATATTTCTCAGGGACTATATGGATAATCTTGTTTGTTACTGCACTAAATTGGATTGGATGGTTCCCTTTTCTTCTCTTTGACACTGACTGGATGGGTCGAGAGATCTATGGTGGTCAGCCAAATGAAGGGGCGAACTATAATTCTGGGGTCAGAATGGGGGCAGTTGGATTGATGTTGAATTCCGTTGTTCTGGGAATTACTTCAGTTCTTATGGAGAAGCTTTGTAGCAAATGGGGAGCTGGTTTTATCTGGGGAGTTTCAAACATTGTCATGGCCTTGTGCTTTCTCTCAATGCTCATTCTATCGTATGTAACAGACCATATGGGTTATATTGGCCATGATCTACCCCCAGCTGGCATTGTGATTGCTGCACTACTGATTTTTTCCATCCTTGGCTTTCCATTGGCAGTAAGCTGCTTTCTCTTTCCTACAGAAAATCATTTGAAGTTTTGATTGAATTTGTAAAGAACATAGGTATCTTGATTTTAGTTGTTTTATCGACATGGACCATGTAGCCATTGAGAAAATTGCAGTCTAATCAATCTCAATTTGGTGATCTTGGTTCAAAGCCTAAAACATCATTTTTGGCTGTCTATGTACTGTAATTTAATGGTCAATACAATTACCGTGACAGCTGGATCTTAAAACAGGTCCAATAATGACTAGGCCTGAGGTTAAACTTGTTCAGCTGAAGTCTCAATTGATCTTCTTTAAAAAAAGAAAGAAAAAGTTGGGAGCTTTTAGTTTGTCTGTTTAACTGATGCTATTATATTTTATTGCAGGTTACTTACAGTGTTCCATATGCCTTGATATCAACGCGTATTGAGTCCTTGGGACTTGGTCAAGGTAGGCAATATTTTTATTTTTGTATCTAGAATGTTGCTATTTTTTACCTTCTGGATAAGTTGTGAAGGCGCTATTCTCTTTGTTGTGTCCTACAGGATTGTCGATGGGAGTCCTAAATCTAGCTATTGTTATTCCACAGGTATTGCTTAGCTCCTGAACTCATTTTATCACGATTTACTTTCTTGTCCTTTTTTGGGTACACTGTTTGACATGATCATTTTCATACATGATGTACATTTGAAAAATTGAAGTGGATTGCATCTTCAGCTTCTCTTATAAACATCTATAAATTTCTTATATGGGGTTTAAACAATTCATTGTTCTTGATGTCATTCAATATTAGGCTGTCTCACGTATTTTGAAATGATCATCTCATTGATTGATGCACCCCTTTAAAATTTGAAGTGGACTGGATTTGAGCCTTTATTGTAGCATTCTTATATGAGTTTTAAACAATATTCAAGGAACTTAATAAGTTGGAACCATGTAAACTTGACTTAGTAATCAATATTATTTAGGTTTGGGAGGAACAAGACCTCTCTTTTATATGGGGTTTAAACAATTCATTGTTATTCCAAGGATTTTAATTGGTAGGAACTCTCTCATGGACTCACACATGCACACGGATAATGCATGCATGGTAGCATCAATATTTTAGATACTACCAAGCATCCCGCTCCAACAATTTAATGGAAGATGGTTCGTTAATTTTTCACTTCTTTTTGTTTAGTTTTGTTAACCATCCAACCTAAAACCAATTGTTAAAAAATGGAGGGGCCCAACTTGAAATCAAGAGCATAGGAAATTCAGTATTTAATAGATATGGAATAACAACACTTAACACTCCCCTCTCCTGT
This sequence comes from Gossypium sturtianum, assembly GCA_025698515.1. Taxonomy (NCBI): domain Eukaryota; kingdom Viridiplantae; phylum Streptophyta; class Magnoliopsida; order Malvales; family Malvaceae; genus Gossypium; species Gossypium sturtianum. The sequence goes on from CM046947.1 coordinate 4,514,577, forward strand.
AGTTCAACAAGAGCATACTTAGATCTATTAATCCAACTTAACGCAGTATATATTATATAATGTTTCATTGACAGAAATTCTTGTGTTAATCTTTTAATTTAAACTGTGAAACTTTGGTTGTTAACAATAGGTTGTGGTGTCCATGGGAAGTGGACCATGGGATGAACTATTTGGTGGTGGAAACTCACCAGCTTTTGCTGTAGCTGGTGTCGCGTCCCTCACCAGTGGACTGATAGCAATCTTGGCTATCCCTCGAAGTAGTCCACAGAAGATCAGAGCACTCCCATGAGGTATTGTTGTACCTTATTTTTTGTATGCCATCAACATGAATATTAAATGTTAAGATAGAAAGAATTTGTATATAGGATATTGTTACTTTATTGATCAATAAAATTATTACAATCTGAGGTTTTGTTTGGCAATACTTTATTTCTTTTTTGACATTTGAAACACTGAAATACTATCAGTGTATTATGCTGCAATTAGTGAGTTTGAAGCTTTTACATCTTTGAGCTTAGAAGCCAGAGACTTAGAACAAGGTTGTTTCTAGAACGGTAAGTTTCCAGAATTATTCATTGAGACTGCCCTTCAAAATAGAAATGATGGAAAATAAAAGACCGACGGGGCATCACTTTGCATTCTGATCATGATGGCAACTTAAATGTAATGCTAACAAATATTTGTAGTTTCAATGAGGTTTGTCTTAAAAAGAAGAAAGAAAAAAAGAGAGATATACTTCACTTTTCATTGAATTCTGGATGAGACAAGTTATCTAAAATCAGTGGAGAATTTTTTGGCATGAAAAATCTGCCCACCTGCTGGTAATGCTAGTGAAAAAGCCTGGAGTGTTTGATTCGAGAATTAGTCCTGGGACTACTACTTCCTTTAGCACCAAGATAAGTTGCTGCTGATTGGGATCTATTCCTTAGAAAACATCAACTTTTTAATTTGGTACAACGAATTTTATTGGCTGAAAGGAAACATTGCAATTGCCCATTTGTGGTTCAATCATGATGTATTGGAATCTCGTGCATTGTTGTGTGCCAGAATTTGCTGTATGAAGGTGGTGAATTGTGCTTTGTGGCCAACAGTATGAGTTGTGCTGATTTAATACTTTTGATGGAGACATGTCTTTTATGCTCTGATTTTTCTGGTTCTTTTAATTTTTCCCTGGAAAAGAAAAAGGCTTGATTGATTTTTATGGAACGGGTGTTTCTCTTTATGATTATTCTGTTCCTTTTATTAAATTTTAACATATATCTTCCTCTCTTCTTGTTGCTTGCTTGCCATCTGAATATTGGAATAAGTTCTTTGTGTTTTATTACACTTTTATGAAAGGCTGTTTTGCCTTGAATGCTCCCCCATAATCTGAGAACACAGCATTTAAAAGACCCCGAGTAACAATCATAACATGGCTGATTAACAGTACTGTAACCTTATTTATTAGCCTTTATGGTGCCTCCTAGATTCGTTGAAGAACTTTCTACCCTTAGTAAGGTTAAAAATTGTACAATCTCAATGTGCTGAAATGCATTGGTTTTGGTGCCATTTTTCAAATTATCATCACTGACACAGCTGAGGCATTTGGATGGAACATTGGAATCAGGAAAACAGCAGCAATAATATTGGAATACTTATGACTTTTCTCCGTACAAAACAAAACGAAAAATATCAAACGCCATTCGTATTTTTTCTTTTCTGCTTTTTTTTTTCTTTTGGTTGGTACATTCAAGCTGAATTTAATTGGCATATGAAGTTGTAGTAAGTGATACTTATTTAAGGCATCAATTCCATCTGTTTCTTTATTTTGCTTATTAAGACTAAGCAGGCAAGCATCAAGTCCTTTTTTCTAATGGGGGTATCTATGAATTTGTTCGAGTTTCTAGACAATAAGTATATAGAAATCTTTATTAAATGTCAAAAATACTGAAAGGTCTTGTCACTGTTGCATATCCTTTTCCTTCATTGAAACTTGTATATATTTGGGGTATTGTCACAGAAAGCTCTTTCTTGACATGCCAATAAAAATTCTGCCTCGACTCCACCTCAACAACAACTTGGTATAAAAAGTGAAATGTTTCTTTTTCTGGTTAAATGCTAGAAAACGAATATAATCGTTTTCATTCTAGAACATCTTGTCAATTCCTATTTCTACAGCTCCCCCACTTCCCATTCCACAAGTGCTAAATTCGAACAAAAAGGAAATTGCGTTCACATTTTTTTTCTTCTAAGTTTATAATTTGAGACGAACATTTGTCCGATTGGGTTTTTTTTGAGTTGCTTGACACATGGAATCTGATAATAAGTATAATACCCTATTGTAACAAACAACAAAAGTAAAAACTGATTCTTGAAGCTGCTTGTAGTCTACAAAACGAGCCAAAAAGAGCAAAAAAAGGTGAGGGTAGCTGGTTCGGATGAATAGGAAGGCTCAAGTGTTTCTCACCCGTAGAGCCACTATACCATCTGGTGTTACGAGTATAGATTATAAATGGTTGCAGTTGAAGCACGTAATTATCTATCTGTGTTCCCTCTCTACCATCTGCTGGTTTTCCATACAGCCATATCTACTGTCATATCTCCATTAACACACTTGGTGGTCCCATTCATGAAACAATACCTACCTCCACATACCCATGGAGATAACCTTTTTTAAACAAAGGCCCCCCGTCCCCTTTTTTTTTTTTCAAAAAAAAAAAAACCACTGGATATGACACATTGGTCACTTGAAAGTTAAAACCCCACATGTTGTTTAGCATTTCCTTGAGCTCTCAATTAGTTTCCCGCAAACAAAGCATGATTTTGTTCCCCTATTTGGAAAAAAAACGGACTGTTTCTTAAGCCCATCTCTTTGCAAATCCCGACGACACCTGAAGACCTTGCGACTTGGTGTTGCATGATAAAAGCCTTTCATCCTACTCCAATACTCGATAGTTGTACTATTTTAATTGCTTAAGACGATATTTATTAAGTAGGCTCTTAATGGAGCAACTACAAACAATTTTCTTTTTTATACTTTGTTTTCACCTATGGAGTGTTAGCCAGTTATGTTAGAGAAAGAAACTCCACCACAAGTTCTTTTTTTGTGCCAATGTTAAAGTTTTATTTTATTTGCTTTCAATGAATGCCAAGCCGGTTTATCTCTACATCACTTACCCTCGAAAACGGATGAAGTAAAAAGAAAAAGCCAGAACAGATGGGACCATATATGCAAAACACAGATGTCAGCCAAAGCTTTGTCACCTTACATACTGAACAACTAGTCTCAAAGAGATCGATGTTCGGTTTTTCCCACTGGTGCTTGGTATGGGTTTCATCACATGGGTTGTGTGAAAAAGGGACATATGCATGGCTGCCGTAGAACATGCAAAAAAACAATTTACCTGCCTACAAAAGTTACACACACACACATATATAATAGCACAAACATAGCAGCCATTGCCAATATAAATAAAATATATGTCTTTATGCCGATATATATGCCACTGTCATTTCTCCAACTAGAGGCTGAAGTTAATTTGCCTGTCAATCCATCCCCACTTGACAAACTCAAGATAAACTAAAGTAATACAGAAATACATACAAATGGTCTAAAGAATAACCAAAAAAAAAAATTGTCCATTATCATTATACCAAACAAAATTTATTGACACCAAAAACAAAATGTTATGCGAAATCATCATGGGGTTTTCACCACATCTTCCTAATGATATAATATTATATCATACAAACAAAAGGATGAGCAACAAGGCTTTATTAACTTGAACCTATCTTTCTCTCTAAGTATAGACTGTTGACCTCTGAACAAAAGGAACTCAAATTCGAAGTGACTAACCTTCACATTCAAGACATAGAGAGAGAAAAAAGAACAAAAAAGCTAAAGAAAGGATAGGATGGGCGGCCCCCTCCCCTTCCAACTTCCAAAGCATTTTTGAGTATACGTATTTCTAGCATTTGCTTCGATCTGTTGTAACATCGACACGTTCTGAGAACCCCAAAGAGTAGGCCCCAATGGTCTGTGTATAAATATCGACATTCATTCCATCATCTCCAACCCCCATAATAAGCACAAGCAACATAATAAGCACAAATAGGGTCGACGTTCTTTACCATTGCAATCAATCTCATTTAACTTATCCATTCCTTTCCCTTTTTTCCCCGTAACTTCTTTTATCCATAAAATCTTAAGATAGCCAACCTCTATAGCTATGTATAACCAAAAACCATCTTCTCCAACATCTTCATTTCTCCCTTGTACAAAAACCGTTTTCAACAAAACTGCGGATCTTCCCATTCCCAATGATGATGATGTTGAACTACATAGATTCCCTACTCTCTCTGAGGTATAAAACAGCTTAAAATTTATATATCATCATGTTTCTGTAGCTGTTTAGAAAAGGATATTTTTTTTTTTTTATCAATATATCACCCAATGGCTTATTTATCTTGCTTTTGTTTGTTTTCAGGCCCTGGAAGAGATCAAAGCCATTGGGAAGATCTCAGGCCCGACAGCGATCAGTAGTTTACTGCTATATTCAAGAGCTATGATCTCCATGCTCTTTCTTGGATACCTTGGTGAACTTGAGCTCGCTGGTGGTTCTCTTGCCATTGGTGTTGCCAACATTACTGGTTACTCTGTAATCTCTGGTTTAGCCATGGGAATGGAACCCATTTGCGGACAAGCTTATGGGGCCAAACAATGGAAACTCCTTGGGTTAACACTGCAAAGAACGGTGCTTCTCCTCCTCTCGGCTTCTATCCCTATCTCTTTCATGTGGGTCAACATGAAAGGTATCCTTCTTTGGTGTGGTCAAAACCAGGAAATATCATCCGTGGCTCATACATTTATTCTTTTCGCCATTCCCGACCTTTTTTTCCTCTCACTTCTTCACCCGCTTCGAATCTACCTCAGGACTCAAAGCATTACATTGCCCGTAACTTACTGTTCAGCCATCTCTGTGGTTCTCCACGTCCCCTTGAATTACCTCCTTGTTTTCCATTTCAAGCTTGGTGTTGCAGGGGTGGCTATATCCATGGTTTGGACCAACCTCAACGTCTTCCTCTTCCTCTCTTCGTTCGTCTACTTCTCGGAGGTATATAAAGATTCTTGGGTAACTCCAAGCACCGATTGTCTCAGGGGATGGTCCTCTCTGCTTGCTCTTGCTGTACCAACTTGTGCCTCGGTTTGCCTTGAATGGTGGTGGTACGAGTTCATGATATTGATGTGTGGTTTGCTTGTTGACCCCAAGGCTACCATTGCTTCCATGGGGATCCTTATTCAAACAACTTCTCTAGTCTATTGTTTCCCTTCAGCTTTAAGCGTTGGAGTATCCACAAGAGTTGGGAATGAACTCGGCGCGAACCGGCCCGGGAAAGCTCGGATTTCCATGATCGTCTCCCTCGTTTGCGCAGTATCGATCGGCCTCTCGGCCATGTTGTTTACAACCTTGATGAGACACCAATGGGGCAAGTTTTTCACCAACGATACCGAAATCCTCGAGCTTACAGCCGTTGCATTGCCTATTGCCGGGCTTTGCGAGCTCGGCAATTGCCCACAAACAACCGGTTGCGGTGTGCTGAGAGGTAGCGCCAGGCCGACCATTGGGGCCAACATAAACTTGGGTTCATTCTACTTCGTGGGGATGCCAGTAGCTATCCTAATGGGGTTCATAATAAAAATGGGGTTCGCCGGACTCTGGCTCGGTTTGCTTGCGGCTCAAGCATCATGCGCTTCCCTCATGCTAGTAGTTCTTTGGAGAACAGATTGGATGGTCCAAGTGGAGAGAGCAAGAGTGCTCACACAAACAACAAATACATGCAACAATAAACCAGTCCCTCCATTGCTGATTTCACCTAAACCTAAAGAAACTAACAACAAGAAAATGGGTGATGATGTTGTTGAAGAGATCATAGTGTGCATCAATGATGAGCTTGTGAAGCCTACTTCACTTGAAACACACCCTCTCCTATCTAACTCACACATTGATGAGCATTAACCAGAGTTTCAATTACCCTTTTGCCTCATTTTTGCCACCACCCCATCACATAAATTGAGTTTGATCTGAACATTTACTGTTCCTACTCTTAATTTCTACTGTACAAGAGAGCCCTTTTACTTTTTTATTTTCTTGTTTTAACTTGATTTTTTTTCCTTCCATTTTTCCCTTTTTCTATTTAAGTCCCCATTATGTATTTAATAATGAATGTAGAATGTAGAATGAGATAGATATATTTAAATTACTTCTCCTTGGTATATATGTTTTGGACCGACCGATTGAGAAAAAGTAAAATTAAATAAAATAATAAATAAAGGGTTAAGCTGTCGGTTGTTTTAAAGATGTGTGGAAAGTGATTCTGCCTGCCTTTCTTCTTGTTCCCTTCCTTTTTAAGGCTGGAAACCCATTTGCTTGAGTAGTTCCTAAAAGGGAAATTTAGCATAATAACATATATGCAAAAAGTCTTAAATAATAATACAAATGATTCCACCAAATCAAAAATCATAATACAAATGTTTCAGATGTTAATATCTCCGCTTCTATTTGCACACTCGTGAAAAATATAAATATATTAATATAAAAAATAAATTAAGTTTTGATTGAAATGATAAAGTTCAACTCATTCATAATTACTTAAAGTTCCGTATCAAGAGCTGAGTGCACTGTAATCCACTTACCTTAGTGGTTTTGAAACAAACCTCCAATTGTTAGTGGAAAGTGATTGCTTGCCTGTTGTCAATATGTTTAATGTTTAAACATTGGAGATGGGCGAATTATTAAAGCACTGTTAGCTAGGGAATGGACTATTAAGGTGATGTATATTCCACACACAGCAAAAATGGTTGTTGATTTTATGACAGCTTTATGTAAGAACGATTCTATTGGCCTGAAACTCCATGAGTTTTCCCCCAAGTCGATTGTTCTAAAATTATGAATTGCATTATGTGTATATTTTCTATTTTTTATATAAAAAAAGTAAAAAAAAAAATACTTCCAAAATAATATAATTTATTTTCTGTAAATAATAGTATTTTAATTAAATTAATGCTCCGTTGAGTATAGATGTATTATCTGTTATATTCTAGTTGTTTATTTCCTTATTCCCTTAAAGCTTTCATTTGCTTTAAAATTAACACCAAATTTTGAAGAAAATTTCTTTTTCTTTCCACTGAAATTTTGTAAAAGCAGACATAAGATTTTAATATATAGTTGTGTTTATTATATATACATGTTGTGTTTTAATATGAAAAAGGCCAAGTCTAAGCTCATGCTAGAATCTCTCATTGTAAGGCCATCCATTTACTACCCAATCGAGATGTGTATATGTATTTATTGTAAAGTGGAATAATTGGGTGTATTAAGTGCCATCACCACATTAAATTAAAGTTCACACTCAGTGATATCAATTGAACTTTAATTTTTAAATTAAACCATTAAATATGACAACTTTAATTTGAGTCGGCAACGACCCCGATATGTTACATTCAATGTCTGAGGGCATCGCAATTGACATGGCCAATGAACAATGATTTTCTAACAATTTGGTGACTTGAATATAAGAATGTCACACAATTCAAAATTGAGGAATTTTAGGCTTTAATTTTCATGTGATTAAATTCTTAAAATAAAAAAAAATAGAAAAATTAAATTTCAAAAAACCCAAAGAGTACAAGGACCAAGGTCATAATTAAACCAATAAAAAAAAACCTTGGGAAAAGTATTTATGGAATACAAGAAAGAGGGAAAGAAAAGTGTAATAATTGGGAGTAGTGTGAAGTAAGAGAAGGGGTTTTGGTTAAGGGGGGTCCCCTGCTTCTTCTGCTTCAACTCAAGAAACAAAATCTACCTATTATTACCTGTCTACTTCTCACATGACACACTGCTGCCTCTGCTTTTGGCAGTTTCTCACCACCACCACCTCCACCTCCACCTCCACCACCTTCCTCCACCACCACCACCTCCTAATCATTCTTATTTTTTGTCCATATAACATGTGCATGCAACACTAGAGTATAAGAAAAATAAAAGAAAAGAGGATAATAACATGCAAAGTGCTCCATTGTAAGTGGTACCTTCAACCTCTTTTTTACATATATATATATATATATATTATATGTATTGATTTCCATTTCTTATATATATTTATATATATATAGCTCTTCCTGTACAGTATACACCACCTTTCTTTTGGTTTTCCTTATCTTCTTATCTACTACGTATCTCCCATATATCAGATATAGCATGCAACCGTGGTAAGGAATTTCCTTTAAAACGTGTGGCACACCATTTTTTTCCTTCTAAATATTTCAACTCCATGAACTTGGTTATGCTTGTATATATGCTCTACTTTTTTTCTTTTTTATTTATTCATATATATATTGTATACATATTCCAAAAGTTGTAGCTTTTGGACTTTTTGGGCGTATAAAGTTGTAAAGTACTACATAGAAAGTTACAAGGTCATATCCTCATCATCTTGATAATTTAATTTATATGTTAATATTTTAATTAAACAACTTGTCAAATTAATTAATACAGAATTGCTTTAACATCGGGATTGAAATGGGTCGGTGTTCAAAGTCAAGTCTAAAGAGGGGCAAGCAGGGGGTTTCATCTCCTAAAATAAAATTAAAAAAAAAAATTAATTTCGAAATTATAAATTAATAAAAATTTCAAAAATATAAAATGCACCCCCTACTAAAAATTTTTAAATTCATCATTGTCATGATGACAATGCAGGATCCCCATCAGAGTCCCACTCCAATGTGACAATGAAAGTAAAATCCATGCAAGGCCACCATCTCCTTCCAAAGGTTTTCTTGTCCCATATATAGTAGCCAACTTAGGTTACCCTCTAGCCTTAGATGGATTTGGAACCCTTCAAAATTACATCAGTACACTAGATATTTTTGTATATATATATATATGTAATATCACACATTTAATTTCTGATTTTTTTTCCATTATGGTCTCAAACTTATGTTAAAATTTCGTAATGAAACTACTTAATGTGACATTCATCATAGCATTCTTCACTCAATAATTCTTTTGTGAGTGGGTTTGTTTTATATATAAGTACGAATTTCTGCAAAAAAAAAAAAATGCATTAATTTAAATTGTGTGTGTTTGAATGTTATCTCAAGTACTAATGCGCTAAGTAATGGTTAAAAAGTTAGTTATTTTATTTGATGTATGTACTATGAAATTAGGTTTGATGAATAACAAAAATGTACTCTATTTAAATATTGATTTTAATTCTAAAGATAATATATCATATACTACTCCAAATCCATTGAATAAAATAAGATTTATCCCCAAACAATTTGATTAGGTTTCACCTAAAACTTAGGTAAATTTTGTTTCAAACCAAGTTACAAAAATTGGTTTTCTATTGTATCAAAAGAAAAAACAAAGTGAAAAGCTGAAAAAGAGAAGCCATCCTTTGGAGCAAATTAAATTATTTAAGCATATATAGCTTTCCTTTATGCACAATAAAGCTGCTAAAATTAAGATTTCTATTCTTTGATTATTTTAAAAGTAGGGATTTTTAAGAATTAAACATTATAATTATATGTATTTGCATTAGAATTTGTTTCTCAATAAACTATCACTTAATTATCTTATGAACATTTGAAGTAATTAAAGAACATGTTGTGGAGAATCTGCACACAATGCCACCCATTATGGGGCATATCTATCAAGTCATCATTTGAATTCCAGCAAATCAATGGTGAACTTTTAAATCGAATAAATTTATGCCATGTGTCATTGGTAGCCATTTCCAATTCTTTATAGGACAAGTGGCTCCTTAAAAACGTGACACGACTCTCTAATGTCGACCCACTTTGTTTGAACTTAGTAGTCCACCAATGGCATCATTTGGAGTGCCACAAGAATCCCATTTTCACCGATTAAAAAAATCCCCCAAGAAAACAACATTTCTAAACAAAACAAAGAAAAGAAACCTACAAATTAATCAAACCGCCCCAATTGCTTGAAAATAGTGGAGTAGAGTGTTAATGCACTAAAGAAAGTGACCAAAAAAGAAAAGCTAAAAGAACTATAAGAAGGGTTACTAAAGAAAGGGTTTTTCAAGTCCTAATCAGTATATAAACAGATTGATTAAACCACCACAACAAACAATTAGTACCTAAAACTGGTAAAGGTATATGTGCCATTTAGCTTATATTTTTGCCTTGTAACAACGTCTTTTCAAAGAAACCAACTCACCATCCTTTATTGGCGGAAGCTGTGGTGGGTGGTCGGCCCTTTATCTTTCTTGGTTTCTTTTTCATTTCAGTGAAATGAAACTAAGCTATGCCGCGGTGGCCAGTGGCCATCATCTTTTAAAACCATAACAAGTGTTTATAGGGCCTTGAATTTGTGTAAAAAAAAGCTTGGAAACCCCTACTACTATGAGTATTATTATTTTTTCAATGACCCTTGGCCGAAAGCCACCCCTTTTTTGCGGTTATAAAAAAGCCTTCAAAAAGGATCTTCTCCTCAATGATCCATATTATTGATACGTACTTTTCGTTTGCCAGTTATTGCCTATATTGTCAAAGCTACGCTTGTGAAATTTCGTAAAGTGATAATAAATTTGCAATGTCTTGTCCTGGTTCATGCCCCCCCCCCCCTCCCATGCAGCCGTTGGCATCACCTTTGGGATTGCATGCAACCCTATATATCTAAGTGTACCCTTTTGGCCTATGCAGTGCATTTCCATGCCATGATATTCCTTCTTTGATCGATATTGACAGATGCCAAACCAGTACATAAAAAGTCAATCAAGTTGATAAAGTGAACATATGTTTTTCATGTGGATGTGAGATATCATGGCTTATTATTTGGAAGATGGATTTCCAACTTTAGCTACGTAACATAAATAGTTTATACATACAGCATTTGCATCAAAATTAAGATAAAATTAGGCGTTTAATAAGGAATATTCAGATAAATGAGTTCCTGAATTATTGTATGGGAAAAAAAAAATCAACAACTCTTACATATCTTACAGAATCTATGTACAAGATTTTGAATAATGGATGTAATTAATGCTTTGGAGCATTTTTTAGAACTAGGGAAAAAGAAAGTGCAAAAAAGCTAAAAGGTTAACCTATAGGGGGGGGGGGGGGTGATTCTATTATATATATTATGTAGTGAATGAGATGGCCAGGCTAGCAAGCGATCAAAATATGCGGTGTTGGCCAATGAACGATGTTAGGATAGGTAGCCATAGCTAGCTAGCTAGCTGTTTGGGATCATGTCAAATTACTTCTCCTTCAAAGATGCCACTTCTGTGGCATTTGGATGGTCACCAAGGAACATCAAAAAGCACAGCAGTGAACAGTTATGGTAATGTCTTTTTCCAAAAGTATCCCCCTATATATTTATTATAAGTATTGCATGTTGCAAATGCATTTTGCTTTACATATATATAGACACACACAAGTATGTGTGTATATATATATATGTCCATAGGGTATATGCACTATGGGACCGACACGTTCCCATTCCCAAATGACTAGTATATATATGTGTATTATTTTGGTGTGGGGGTGTCAATGGCATGTGGTACCACTAGGAGGAAACGAGAATAGTCAATTGTTGTGTAGGGCAACTTGGGTTTGTAAAGGTTTGACAAATAGTAAGTGTATTTGATGTTTTGTCTCTTTGTGGAGAGCCATATATTTCAGTTCCTCTAAACAAGAACTCATCCAATCAAACCCTTCCCTCTTTTTGTTTTCATTGTTTTCAAACATGTCTAATAGCTCCCCCCAACAACAAAAAAGTCAATCTTGGCACTTTTATATGATATTTTTGTTAATGTAAAAGTCAATGAATTAGAAAAGCAATTATCACCGAAGCCAGCCACCCTTGATGATCCAAGATAAGACACGCCTTTTACCACTAAAAGAGTGCAAGGCAAAGCTTTATAAGGATAAAGGATTAATCAATATATCGTTTTTTTTGTTTATATATGTTCTTGGGTGAAAAGAAATTGTGTAAACACTAAATTCTTCAGCTGATAAACACGTGGATTGATAAGGCTAAAAAGGAGTGGGGGAGAACTATGTTTTTTATTTAAGTGTGTATTTGCTTTGCTTGATTATTATGGCAAAGTATTTTTTTGCAATGAAGTGAAAGCTAAGCAAGCAATAAAAAGAGATTCCCACTTCTGACTTAGTGACTTTGACATTTTTTTTGGAGGGGGGGAGGGGGTTTGGCTATTTGGGAGATTCATGGTGTTTTTGACACTTTGACCTGATTTTCTTTTGTGGTTTGACTATATGTAAGCTTTAGGTGGTTTTACTTCATTCTCCCTTTCTTGTTTCAACCACCCAACCAATAAGGGAGGGATTGAGAAAACTCAGTCCAACAAGCCATATAAAAAGTCTTTGGTACAACGGGAACCTGTTAAATTATGAGACATAATCTCATTGGAATAAAAGGAAAAGATGCTAAAACTTGCCCTGTTAACATTCCCATTATGAGTGGGGGGTATTTGCAAAAGCTTTCAAACACTAGTGCCTGTAATGGCTGATGATTATGTTGAAGACCATGAGACCATTTTCAGTCAAAAACAGATTCTCCAATTACAGATAGAAAATGAAAAAGGTTTGGGCCTTTGAGAATCGGCAACGTGCAATACGAAAGCATGCCCATTCCGATCAACACTAATCCTTTGGATGAATTGTTATTATACAAGCGACAAGAAGTTCCTTCAAGTAAAGTACCATAACATTGGAGGTTTGAGGTTTAGACTTTAAGCGATGGTTTTGGCAACGAATGACACGAAAGTATACTACCAATACAATTATTGTCAAACAAATTATTGATGGCAAGACAAGTCAAAGTTTGTAGCTTTTAATTCAAGTAACATATATGATATGTACTTGTGTATATGGTCTACAATTGAGCATGAACAAAAAAGATCCTATCAATTTACGAAGATCACCAAAAATCTGTATCAGATTATTGCATTTACATTCAAATCTAATTTGAGTTACAATCATCATAGTTACATTTCATTAAAACGATGACATTTAGCTGATAAGTTACTCATCAATTTTTTCTGTGAATCAGGAATTGATTGGCATAAATTTCCACCTCAAAACTCAGCATTTAATAATTTGAGAATGTAAATCGTAAATTTTGAAGCCAAAGAAGTCTTTTCTAGCAGCAAGTTTAATTGGTTAATTGATAAAACTTTAAGCTAAATCAAATCAACACACTGTCTGGGAATGGTAATAATGGACCTAGTTAAAGAAGACCCTAGCTAATAAGATAAAAGGAGGAAAACTTCAGAGACAAGTCATGATAAGGTTAGTTAAGAGTTGAGATTTTCACTTAAGTTTCTACCTTGGTAAAATGTCTGCAGGCAATTTTGAGATTATTTGACATTACCGCTAGAATTGTCTGGTTCTCTCACAATTCAAAGAACCTATATAATATATGACCTTGAGGCTGAATAATGAACACAGTTCTTATGCCAGACTCAGAAAACGTACGACATATATAGCACGCAATGCCACAAATAATTGTAGCATCTGTGACACCAAGACCCAATGAAATGAGAACAGCAGAGGGATGGGGGGGACAAGAGGCTGAGATTTCTTTTGAAAAAAAAATAGAGAAGTCAGCAAAGTAGAGAAATAGTGATGAAAAAGCACGAGTCATTTATTTACTACAATACGATATTTACCAGTAGTCTTTTGAGTCCAAGAAACACAAAGTAGATATCAGCTACAAATTTATAGCAACTTTAGCCCACAGCGTTGGACCTATATCATATAGACAAGTTTCATGTCAATCTCAAATTTTAGCAGTGGACAATAGATAGTACAGAGGCACACAAAATGTACATACCCGATTAATTTGATGTCCATGCTGCAGTCGGAAAATCTTAACATGAAACAACATATAATTGTTCAAAGTCTTTTGTTCTTCCATGTGTAATTTAGATATGGACTTTAATTGGTTAAATTTTAAACCATATTAAAAGTTTAGGGTCGAGTCATTTGATATGTTTACATTGATTTTTCCTTCAAAATCAAAGGATTCCCTTTCGCCAAAACAAGGGAACCATTGATAAGCTAATGCAGACCTAATCTAACTGGCGTTGATTCACATGTGCCGGAAAAATTAGCAGTAAGTTGGTTCTCAAATGTAAAGGGTGCTATGGTACAACCTTTGAAGGAGCTTGGAGGGAAGAAACAGACCACCTCTTGAATGGTGACCCCTTGCTGTTTCATGAGCAACTGGTTGTCGTGTTATATCATACTGATCTCAAGCAATGGTCATATTAGAGGCTCAGTCATATGTTCCTCAGTGAATCAAATCCTTGCATGGGGAGTAGATCAGATCTGCATAATGCTCGAGGTGCTGCAGCCGGTCAATTTCTTAAAATCTTAACATGTAGAAGTTATCACGTCAGAGTTGCTCCCTGGGCTGAAGAAGTTTCTGAAGGATGCAAGGTTGATACATGCGGTTGCTGCATATGGGACTCATTTGCAAGATGAAGAACAGCTAGTGTTGATCTGCCAAAATGTATATACAAAGAGATGTGAGAGTTATACGCACCATATGTACCAAAAAGAGAAAGATGCTTACAGTAAATGTCAAAAACTTTTAAAAGCTAGAAATGTATGCAACTTTGTCCGAGTAATAACTTGTTTTAAAATCTTGAAATACTAGTTGAACCAAGAAGAAGAAAAAGAATAGGAACCAGTATTACATTATCTTCTTTTCAAGTTTTTGGTTCTCAACTAGAATAAGATGAACTGTACCTAGGCAGTGAACCCTTTCTAGTTGGTTGGTTTGCATAAGCAGCCAGAGAACTTCTGAGACTACCATATTTATTCAGTGCACTATCAAGTTGTGGAGGCGGCAACTGCAAACGCCAAACAGGAAAAGAACAGTGTAAACATAAACATAATAACAAAGAACCACAGCTTCTTCATATGCACTTGGGAAATGGGGAATTCATATGCAGTGGATCCTGTAGTTTACCTGTAACAAAACAGGAAAAGAATGTGGTTGTGTCTGAGCCACACATTTCAAGAACCCAACCCACAACTTTGGCATTCTCCAGACCTACACTCAACAAGCAGACAGAATATTAGTTGACCCCTGGCAAGGTTAAACAGCATGGGTATTCATATTTCTAAAGCTTACAAAGCAAATGATGGGTTGAGTCACTGACCTGTTTACTCACAAGTTTGGATAGGATTTCCATGACAAAATCAACCTGGATACACAATATATGACTCAGAAAATTATTTGGTCAATCTTTGCATCATGTGATTTCATTCATATGCTGATAGAAGCCATAAAGAATCATGCATGGGCAGTAGCTCCTGGTTTACAAAAGAAAATCTATTCAACAAAACCTTAAAATATTCACATAGGAACAAGAAATGAAACCATAATACAATCAACACAAATGACTTGATCATGCACTCGTACTTTGTTTTGGAGTTGAGAATCTCAAAGAGGCTCAGCAGTAGTTTGTCGCAAATGATTCAATAAACATATGAAAACAACATTTAGATATGGTTTTTGATCAGGTCAAGAAGGTCAAACTCACACAGACTCCTTGAACAAAAAACAAAAAAAAAAAACCTCGCCAACTACAAAAACAATCTGAATCTGCCATTCGAGTTTTTACCAGGAAGTCTACATGATTTAGAACCAAAGTGTAAATGAAATGAACAATATTAAGACTTACCATGGTAGGAAAAGCATCAATTGACTGTATAACTGTTCTCATGAAAAGTAAAGGAAGAGGGATCTGATCAACCTGAATTCCATTAAGGAAAACATTACTACAAATGTAAAAGCATGGTATCAACCCCAGATACATAGTGCACAAACATACCATCTGATTCAAGGCCTTAGCTAAGACCTGCTGCGTAAAAACTGTTCTCTGCTCGAAACAAGCTGAGCAAGCATCCGTTATCTGGAAAATTTTTAACAGAGAACAATATATAAATATCAAATATGGTAACAATGTGCGATAAATACAACCATTTATAAATCCTCAAAATGAACAATACTTTGAAGGTTTTACAGGTCCAAAGTTCTATTTCTCCCTATTTGGTTAAGTATTAAATTAATCTCTTGTAAGTATGGAGCATATAATATCATATATAAAATCAGTCGATCAGGAGGGAAATAAAAAATTTACCTTCTTGAGTGGAAGGCCACCTTTTTCAGGGATGATGTCATGGATGGCAACTAAAGCTTCGGCAGGGGTCAAAGCAGGACCAATGTGAGCTGAACCCTGTAAGAACCAAGAGCCAAAGGAAAACCTCAAATTACAATGTACTAATCAACATATTAACTCTGAGCAATGACTTGCAAAATATCCATAAAGAAAGACTCAACTTGATTGCTACTTTTACTAGTTCTTTTGCTTGCGATACAAAATGAATGTGCATACTAATATGTGGACATAGTGCAACAAATATTGCTGAACTTAAATTAGAACTAATATACAGATAGGTTCTCTTTAACGCACATTTATCGTGTTTCACTTTAATCATTTGTTTACTCTTATAACCAAATACAATGCGATTTTCTCCTTTTTTTTTTTGTAAAATTTGAGAAACAAAATGGTAAATACAAAAACCCAGTAGAGAAAGAGCAATCACAAGGGGCATTGGCCTAAACTTTGAAAGTAAGTTCACTTCCCCAAGAAGAACAAAACTAAAACAAGCATTAGAGTTGCACATAAAGGTCCAGCTTCATGAAAGAAAGTGGACATTATTGTTTCCAGCTGATGTTTTATCAACCCAAATAATTATTAAGATCCTATAAACATATCTTAGTGAAGGAAAAAGATGCTAAAATGACTATCTTCAAGATTTGTTGATCCCAAACCTGCCCTGGTTCTTCCTTCAGAATGATAAAACAATGTAGTAATGTGAAGTTATTTGTGGAAGTACATAAATATGCAGACCTGATGTCTCCTGACAATTCATACCTAGGAGCTGAAAATGACTGGAATATGTTATCATACTCCAACCAAAGAAGAAATTGCAAAATTGTATCATTCACATGTACCTGTAATATGTGAGCAAGCGCAAGCTGGAACTTCTCCAATGGAAGGTCCACAAGCCGAGGGAAAATAGGTAACACCTGATAAAAGTTAATGAATACAGCCAACTTGAATAATGTTACTTTTGCAAGAAAATTAAGTTATTTAGCAGAGAGTACAAGCCAGATGTGCAATGTGAAATCATATCAGCACCACCAGTCTTTATATTTCAAATGCAATGAACATACAATCATGCTAAGTAAATAAGCAAAGGAAGAAAAAAGAAACGGAAAATTCTAAACAAACCTCATTTTTGGAAAGAGAAGATAACATTGGAATAAGGATGGTGGCATCCTGCAAGAAATCAGTCACAAAGGTTCATATGGCAGAAAAAAGATCATAATAGACTGCAAAAGGAAAAAAACATAGGAGCCGTAAGTGTTAGGGGAAAAAAACCTTCAGCTTAGTTTCATACAAATGCTTCACAGTAGCTACTAAATCAGGAGAAGGAATTGTTTCTTGAGTCAGCATTTGCAGCACCTTACCAGGAAACAGAACTGCTATCAGTGTTATTTGTAGAAAATTAGAGATATTTCTCATATATTATTCTGCTGTTTTAGCTTACAAATATATAGACAGAAAATATCCTAAGGTAGGAAATAATCACAAGAAGATAGTGAAAGCCTAAGAATCAGTAACTAGGATTAGTTTCTATTTACAGATGATCTTCTAGAATCTATCCTTAATTTAAGGAATTCTAACACTCCCCTCAAGCTGTAGTGTAGATGTTTATCAAACCCAGCTTGCCAACAAGTTCTTCAAACAAATTCTTGTTCAAGCTTTTTGTTAATACATCAGCAACCTGTTGTCTGGGAGGTAGATAGGTAACACTCACTTCTCCTGAGTGTATTTTCTCTTTTATGAAATGACGATCTATTTCAACATGTTTAGTACGATCGTGATGGACAGGATTGTGAGCTATACTGACAGCAGCTTGGTTGTCACAAAACAGCTGCATAGGCCTATTATAAGGAACTTTTAGTTCCTTCATTAGTCTTTGTACCCAAACTCCTCGCAAATATACCATGCGCTAGTGCTCGATATTCGCTTCGCCGCTGCTGCGTGCTACCACTGCATCGCTTTTTACTCCTCCATGTCACTAGGTTTCCCCAAACATAGCTACAATAGCCACTTTGGTAGAACGTCTGCCGTTGATAGAACCTGCCCGATCAGCATCCGTATAGATCTCCACATTCCTGCTTTGTCATTCTTCTTGAAGTATAGGCCTTTTCCAGGAGTTCCTTTTAAGTACCTTAGTATTCGATATGCGACTTCTAGGTGTTTTTCCTTGGAGCATGCATATATTGACTTATGACACTCACACTAAAAGCAATATCGGACGAGTGTGAGCTAGGTAGATAAGTTTACCTACCGATCGTTGATATCTCCCCTATCAACTTCTTCTCCGTCGTGATCGAGTACCCAACTTGAGATTAAACTCCATAGGAGTTTCAATTTGGTTTGCAACCCATCAAACCAACTTCGGATAGTAAATCGAGGACATATTTCCTTTGGGAGATGGAAATGCCTCTTTTAGATGTCGTTACCTCCATGCCAAGAAAGTACTTAAGATTCCCCAAGTCTTTAAGTTCAAATTGCATTCGAGAAATTCTTTCAATCACATCAATTTCACTAGTATCATCTCCTGTCACGATAATATCATCCACATAGACAATGAGAATGCAACATTTTCCTTGCTCAGAGTGCTTGTAGAACATTGTGTGGTCACTGTCCTTGTGTATCTTTGTCTCGCTCATCATCGCTTTGTAAATCGATTGAACCATGCCCTTGGAGATTGTTTGATCAGCATAACGACTTTTTCAACTTGCAAACTTGATCCTTACTTTCTTTCAAACCCGGAGGAAAATCCATGTAAACTTCTTCATTCAGCTCCCCATTGAGAAACGCATTTTTGACATCATACTGAGTCAAGTGCCAATTAAGATTGATAGCGAGAGATAGGAGAACTCTAATGGTGTTAAGTTTGGCAACCGGTGCAAACGTCTCTTCATAGTCAAGCCCATAAGTTTGAGTGAAGCCCTTAGCCACAAGTCGAGCCTTATATCTATCAATACAGCCATCAGGTTTGAATTTCGTAGTAAAAATCCATTTGCTGACCCTATTGTTTTCTTCCCTTTAGCGGATCAGAAATTTCCCAAGTTCCATTATTCTTGAGGGCATCCATTTCTTCCATTACTGACTTGTCTCCATTCATCGACTCAAATTGCTTCTTCTATATTTTTTGGAGTTTTTACAGAATCAATTGTTAGAATTCCTTAAATTAAGGATAGATTCTAGAAGATCATCTGTAAATAGAAACTAATCCTAGTTATTGATTCTTAGGCTTTCACTATCTTCTTGTGATTATTTCCTACCTTAGGATATTTTTCTGTCTATATATTTGTAAGCTAAAAAGCAATGAGAATAATATATGAGAAATATCTCTAATTTTCTACATGGTATCGGAGCCTTAGGAATCTTTCGATCTTTCTTTCTTCTCGAAAAATCCCTTCCTAAAATTTTTTTCTCGGTTTTTTTCCATGGGTGACCTCAATGACACTATGTTGTTCAAATCGAGATATCACAAATATCTCGCATCGTCAATCGAGGATCAATCAAAGTGACCTCAATTCTTCATTGATAATCACTAGTCATCGACTAGATGGAAAAAACTTCCGCAATGGTCTCAATCTATCCTCATGGTGATTCGTGGTCGCGGCAAGTTAGGGTATATCAATGGAGACCTCCCACGTTCGAATGTAGCCGACCCGACTTATGCTACTTGGGAGCTCAACAACTCCATTGTTATGGCATGGTTGATTAACTCTATGGAAGGCCACATAAGCCGAACCTACCTTCTCTTCAAAAGCGCAAAGACATGTGGGATGCGGTTAGAGAGAATTATTCGATCTTGGAAACGCTTCTCAAGTGTTTGAGATAAAACTCAAGTTGAAGGGTATTTGACAAGGGACATTAGAGGTAACTCACTACTACAATAATCAAAATATTGTGGCGGGAGTTAGACATGTACTACGAGGCGATTGGGGTGAAGGCTTAGAACACTCTAAGTTCATGACTCACCTAAACAAGGAACGGCTCTATGAGTTTCTAGTGGACTAAGGAATGAATTAGATGAAGTTCGGGGCGACTGCTGGGTAGATCACCCCTTCCAACCATTGGTGAAGCTTTTTCTTTGAAGTAAGACGAGAAGAAAAACGTCGTCTTGTCATGATGGGAGAACCTAAACCAACAATCACTTCGAAAATCAGCCTCATCGGAAGCACGCTCTCGTCTCCAAAGGTCCATCAACACAAAAATCACGTCTTTGGGAGTGATTACGGATCAAGCAGAACAAGAGTATGTAGCCACCGCAACCGTATTGGTCACACTAAGGAAAAATGTTTTAAGCTTCATGGTTATCAGGATAAAAACAGAGAGAAAGAAAAGCGCCATGTTATCCTCAAATGCTGCGAGATGAAGTGCTTGATGTCCGTCTAACCAAAACTCGACTTGAAAATCTCCATAAGATACTTAGTACCTCATTTGGACATGGGACTCTAGCCACTCAAGGTATCGCTCTTAATATTGCTCTTGAATCTAATAACCAATCCTCTTGGATACTAGATTCGGGAGCCTCGGATCACATGACAGGTAACATCACTTTGTTTCAAACCTACACCACTTGTCATAACAATTCCGAGAATCCGTATAGTGATGGTTCATACTCACCGTGGTTGGAGTAGGAAAGTAAAAATATAAAAACTTTTCCCTTGATAATGTTCTACATGTCCCAAACTTGTCTTGTAATTTACTCTCAATAAGTAAACTTACAAAAGATGGAAACATGCTTGCTGAATTTTCTAAACTTGGTTGTGTAATACTGAAGTAAATCGGGGAAGATGATTGGTGCTTTGCTAAAGTTGATGATGGATTATACGTTTGGAATAAAAACAGCACACAAGGGAGATTGGCCCTATCTACTTCAAAAGAAGACACTATTATGCTATGGCACCAGTGAGGTTAGGACATCCAAATCTCTTGTATCTAAAAAGACATCTTCATTTGTTATTTAGAAATAAAAGAATAAATTCTTTGAAATGTGAAATTTGTGAGTTATCCAAACATACCCGTGTGCCATATCCTTTAAAACCATATACCCAATCTCAAACCTTTTCTTTAATTCACAGTGACTTGTGGGGAGCTAGTCGAGTGAAAAACATTATTTGGTGCTAAGTGGTTTATAACATTTATTGACGATCATACTAGAGTATGTTGGGTCTATCTATTAAAAGAAAAATCGACACACCCAATGTTTTTAAAAGTTTCACTCTATGGTTCGAACCCAATTCAACTCCACCATACATACCTCCACATAATGATAATGGAAGAGAATACTTTAACTCTGTCCTAAGTACTTACCTTTTCGACCATGGCATTATACACCAAAGTTCTTGCCACGACACTCCCCAACAAAATGGGATTCAGAGAGAAAAATCGACACCTCTTGGCTATGGCTCGAGCCATTATGTTCACTATGAATGTCCCTAAATACCTTTGGGGCGAGGTCGTTCTTCTCGCTTGTTACCTCATAAATCGAATGCCCTCAAAGGTATTAAACTTTCAAACACCTCTAAATATCCTTCTAAAATCTTTCCCCTATTAAGGTTACTAACCTTCCAGCCAGAATATTTGGTTGCAAAGCCTTTGTCCATAACCATCAACCAAATCAGTCAAAACTTGACCCTCGAGCTCACACCTGCATATTCATTGGTTATTCCTCCACCCAAAAGGGCTATAAGTGTTATTCACCTCTTTTACGCCGAATGTTTGTCTCTCGAGATGTGACCTTCTTTGAAAATGAACCATATTTTGGAGCCTCTCATCTTCAGGGGGAGACCTTAAATGAAGATGAAACTCTTAACACCCTTCTTATCATAACCCCTCAAGATCCTATCACTACCCTCAATATAGATACTGTTTCTCCTTCCCTATAAAACCGCATAGCAGTTAGCACAATCCTACCCGATCCTAATACCGAATTGGGGCTGCCTTCTAATCAGAAAAAAAAGAAGAACAAGTGCCTAAAGCTGCAGTTTACACCGAAGAAATCGCCATCCCGAAGCCCGATCAAAGAAGTGCCGATTCCATCTTTTTCCGAGGACTGTTCGAGGCTCACGACATCGAAGTCTCACCTCCATCACCGTCCATCTATCTTCCAATCGCAAAGAAGAAAGGGTACAAGGAGCCGCACTCAACACCTTATCTCTCGGTTTGTCTACTATGGTAACTTATCTAAGACCTATAAAGTATTTGTGACTAATGTTGATTCAGTAAAAACTCCAAAAATATAGAAGAAGCTTTGAGTCCGATGAATGCAACAACACCGATGGTCGTATTGATAGATACAAGGCTCGATTTGTGGCTAAGGGCTTCACTCAAACTTATGGACTTGACTATGAAGAGACGTTTGCACGGTTGCCAAACTTAACACCATTAGAGTTCTCCTATCTCTCATTGTCAATCTTAATTGGCACTTGACTCGATTGGATGTCAAAAATGCGTTTCTCAATGGGGAGTGAATGAAGAAGTTTACATGGATTTTCCTTGGGGTTTGAAGAAAGTAAGGATCAAGTTTGCAAGTTGAAAAAGTCGTTGTGCGGATGAAACAATCTCCAAGGGCATGGTTGATCGATTTACAAAGCGATGATGAGCAGAAGATATACACAAGGACAGTGACCACACAATGTTTCTACAAGCACTCGGAGCAAGGAAAATGTTGCATTCTCATTGTCTATGTGGATGATATTATCGTGACGGGGAGATGATACTAGTGAAATTGTGATTGAAAGAATTTCTTGGAGTTTTTACTGGACTCAAAGGCTTCTTCTATATTTTTGGAGTTTTTACAGAATCAACATTAGTCACAAATACTTTATAGGTCTTAGATAAGTTACCATAGTAGACAAACCGAGAGATAAGGTGTTGAGCAGCTCCTTGTACCCTTTTCATCTGCGATTGGAAGATAGATGGACGGTGATGGAGGTGAGACTTGAAGATCGTGAGCCTCGAGCAGTCCTCGGGAAAAGATGGAATCGCATCACTGACGGGTTTCAGGATGGCGATTTCTTCGGGTGTAAACCTGCAGTTTAGGCACTTGTTCTTGCTGTTTTTCCTGATTAGAAGGCAGCCCCAATTCGGTATTAGGATCAGGTAGGATTGTGCTAACTATGCGGTTTATAGGGAAGGAGAAACAAAGATCTATATTGAGGGTAGTGATAGGATCTTGAGGGGTTATGATAAGAAGGGTGTTAAGAGTTTCATCTTCATTTAAGGTCTCCCTCGAAGATGAGAGGCTCCAAAATATGGTTCATTTTCAAAGAAGGTCACATCTCGAGAGACAAACATTCGGCGAAAAGAGGTGAATAACACTTATAGCCCTTTTGGGTGGAGGAATAACCAATGAATATGCGGTGTGTGAGCTCGAGGGTCAAGTTTTGACTGATTTGGTTGATGGTTATGGACAAAGGCTTTGCAACCAAATATTCGGCTGGAAGGTTAGTAACCGGAATAGGGAAAAGATTTTAGAAGGATATTTAGAGGTGTTTGAAAGTTTAATACCTTTGAGGGCATTCGATTTATGAGGTAACAAGCAGTAAGAAACACCTCGCCCCAAAGGTATTTAGGGACATTCATAGTGAACATAATGGCTCGAGCCATAGCCAAGAGGTGTCGATTTTTTTCTCGGGAATCCCATTTTGTTGGGAGAGTCAGTGGCAAGAACTTTGGTGTATAATGCCATGGTCGAAAGGTAAGTACTTAGGACAGAGTTAAAGTATTCTCTTCCATTATCGATGTGGAGGTATGTATGGTGGAGTTGAATTGGGTTCGAACCATAGAGTGAAACTTTTAAAAACATTGGGTGTGTCGATTTTTCTTTTAATAGATAGACCCAACATACTCTAGTATGATCGTCAATAAATGTTATAAACCACTTAGCACCGAAGAATGTTTTTCACTCGACTAGCTCCCCACAAGTCACTTTGTGAATTAAAGAAAAGGTTGAGATTGGGTATATGGTTTTAAAGGATATGGCACACGGGTATGTTTGGATAACTCACAAATTTCACATTTCAAAGAATTTATTCTTTTATTTCTAAATAACAATGGAAGATGTCTTTTTAGATACAAGAGATTTGGATGTCCTAACCTACGGTGCCATAGCATAATAGTGTCTTCTTTTGAAGTAGATAGGGCCAATCTCCCTTGTGTTTGTTTTTATTCCAAACGTATAATCCATCATCAACTTTAGCAGTGCCAATCATCTTCCCCGATTTCTGTTCCTGTATTACACAACCAAGTTTAGAAAATTCAGCAAGCATGTTTCCATCTTTTGTAAGTTTACTTATTGAGAGTAAATTACAAGACAAGTTTGGGACATGTAGAACATTATCAAGGGAAAAGTTTTTCGCTATTTTTACTTTCCTACTCCAACCACAGGTGAGTATGAACCATCGGCTATACGGATTCTGGAATTGTTATGACAAGTGGTGTAGGTTTGAAACAAAGTGATGTTACCTGTCATGTGATCCGAGGCTCCCGAATCTAGTATCCAAGAGGATTGGTTATTAGATTCAAGAGCAATATTAAGAGCAGTACCTTGAGTGGCTAGAGTCCCATGTCCAATGAGGTACTAAGTATCTTATGGAGATTTTCAAGCTGAGTTTTGGTTAGACGGACATCAAGCACTTCATCTGCAGCATTTGAGGATAACATGGCAGTTTTCTTTTCTCTCTGTTTTTTATCCGGATAACCATGAAGCTTAAAACATTTTTCCTTAGTGTGACCAATACGGTTGCAGTGGCTACATACTGGTCTGTTTGATCCGTAATCACTCCCAAAGACGTGATTTTTGTGTTGATGGACCTTTGGAGACGAGAGCGAAGCTTGGTGAGGCTGATTTTCGAAGTGATTGTTGGTTTAGGTTCTCCCATCATGACAAGACGACGTTTTTCTTCTCGCCTTACTTCAAAGAAAAGCTTCACCAATGGTTGGAAGGGTGATCTACCTGCACTCGCCCCGAGCTTCATCTAATTCATTCCTTAGTCCAGCTAGAAACTTATAGAGCCGTTCCTTGTTTAGGTGAGTCATGAACTTAGAGTGTTCTAAGCCTTCACCCCAATCTGCCTCGTAGTACATGTCTAACTCCTGCCACAATATTTTCAGATTATTGTAGTAGTGAGTTACCTCTAATGTCCCTTGTCTAATACCCTTCAACTTGAGTTTTATCTCAAACACTTGAGAAGCGTTTCCAAGATCAGAATAATTCTCTCTAACTGCATCCCACATGTCTTTTGCAGTTTTGAAGAGAAGGTAGGTTCGGCTTATGTGGCCTTCCATAGAGTTAATCAACCATGCCATAACAATGGAGTTGTTGAGCTCCCAAGTAGCATAAGTCGGGTCAGCTACATTCGAACGTGGGAGGTCTCCATTGATATACCCTAACTTGCCGCGACCACGAATCACCATGAGGACAGATTGAGACCATTGCAGGAAGTTTTTTCCATCTAGTCGATGACTAGTGATTATCAATGAAGAATTGAGGTCACTTTGATTGATCCCTCGATTGACAGTCTGAGATATTTGTGATATCTCAGTTTCGGACATAGTGTCATTGAGGTCACCCATGGAAAAAAACGGGAGAAAATTTTAGGAAGGGATTTTTCGAGAAGAAAGAAAGATCGAAAGATTCCTAAGGCTCCGATACCATGTAGAAAATTAGAGATATTTCTCATATATTATTCATTGTTTTAGCTTACAAATATATAGACAGAAAATATCCTAAGGTAGGAAATAATCACAAGAAGATAGTGAAAGCCTAAGAATCAGTAACTAGGATTAGTTTCTATTTATAGATGATCTTCTAGAATCTATCCTTAATTTAAGGAATTCTAACATTATTCAACAATAAACAGACAAAATAAACTTCTAACGTAAACTAGATTTTCAAAATGGAAATGGAACTGGAGCTTACCAATGTCAAAAGATTTTCACTTCCTTGTGGTGGGTCAGATATTATTTGGAGCAACTGAGAACAAGACTGACCTAAGGCTCTAATTACAATAGGGATATGACGATGAAACACCTGCATCAGCGGCAAATAGAATACAAATCAAGAAACCAGTAACAGTTTATGATTAAATGAAGTAACAAATAGGTTGCAATAGAGGTTCATTTATTCAACCAGAAGTAATTTTCTTGATCAAGAAAGGATCACATTTCCAAGAAAGTTTAAATAGAGCAGGTGGCCAATCCAGCATCTGGCAGAATCTTAAGTTTTCTCATGTAACTACACAATATCTACAGTTCAGAATAAAAGCCAGCCACTGATTCTCGTGACATTCCAGACTAGTATTCAGAGAAAAGATAATGACATATCCAGCCTACTGTTCCACTCGAATGGGATTCTATTCAACATGGAGGTAAGTTGACTTCAGCCAAGGACCACGAACATTGAACTTCACTGTAGCTAGACCTAATTCAACTCAGTCCTGATTTACAACCAAGAAGTCAACTTAAAAAGAATACTTGTTAGACAGCAGACAAACCAAGACCATGGTTTACTTTCAATGAGATCAAACCACCTTGGATTTAGAACTTAATCTTACCTACAAGCACTTTAATGTCACATTTGTATAAGACACGCTCCAGGACCAAACTCAAACTTTCAAATCAACCTAACTGCTGCAAGCTCAGAAAGACCCAATGTAAAAATTACTAGAGGCCAGGAAATTACTAGAACTATGGGGCCTTTAATTAAATTGAAAAATTAAGTGCTGGACTTGGGAAGTGCTGTATTTATATTACAAACCTGTTTGGTATATAAGTAAAAATTATCAAAATATAACCATATTATTAACAGTAAATCTTGAATTTTGAAAATTATTCATTTCATAATTTTAATCTTATTAATAGAATATTTCTCATATTTTGTAAAAGAAAGAAAGATATAATATATGTCAAAATCAAGTAAAATGAAAATGAAAAAGCATTTTCCACAATAAGTGATAAGTAGCTCTCTGGCTAATTATTCTATTCAACACTAGTTTGTTGAAAATTTTGTATTATGTAAAATTTAATATGAGTTATCAAACACGTTGAAAAATATAATGTTGAAAATTTCAATGATTTACCAAACATTCCCTAAGTCACATACAAACTATGTCACTTTCAGGAAACACATGCTACTCTATTACTTTCACTGAGCCTATAAAAAGTTATAAACCGTGCACTATGAAGCTACATCAACCTGTCACACACCAGAAAACAGATTACAAGGACAAACAGCATGATCTAATTTGGTAGTAATAATTATATAATGAGTAATATAAAAACAGAAAAGAGATACCTGCTTTACAGTTTTTGGTGCTCACCCATAAACATCAAATAAGAATTGAAGAAGACTAGGCTTCTGAAACCAAAAAGAAAAAGAAAAAAGACCATTAACCTTAAGGCACATGCCACAAATAAGCATTAAAAGACAGTAATAGTCAAGAGAGGCAAACCTTTGTGCATAAAGCAAAAAACAGAGAAATGAGTCTTTGAACTTCAGCAAATGACACTACTGAAGCACTATTAGTTGTCGACTCTGCAATCATGGAGTCAATTCCGGAAACTCTGGGCTCTTGAAATTGGCTGCCAGTAGTGGATGTGTCTCCACTTCCCACCTGAGAAGAATTTTGGGCAAGAAAATACAAATTTGAAACAAGTTTAATACTAGCAAAAGGTCCAGATTTTTATGAAGCAGGACATGCAGAAATGAGTAGGTTGTGTACTTGGTGATATATGCTATAAATAATGGTTTACGTTCTCAGGGCAAGGCATGCAAAAAAGAACTCACAAAATAGAACTTGACCGCATAACACAAAAAGTGTATGAAATTTTTAAACATACACAAAATACCTTGTGAATAAACAACAGAAATAGCTAATAAATTATGCACCAAACACCAACAAGAAACTAATCCAACTTTATCTCACATCCTATGATGGTGAAATTTATAAAAGACACCGGTTAAATGTTGAAATTCAGCACACTTGGAAAAGCAAACAAGGAGGAGCTTATAGAATTTCTCCCTAACCTCCATTTCACCTCTTTCATCAGCGGACCCAGAATGCAAAAACTTTGCACCTGCAGCATGCCGATTGACAGCAGAGAGCAACATATTTGTTGCAAATTGCTCAATTTCTCCAGATATGTAGTCCAGCTGATAAAGTTTGTTTGCTACCTGTGCAGTATAAACTTAGAAATTTGAGAAAGGACGGATTTTTGCTTGAGCAGAAATCTTGAAACACTAGATAGCAGAAACACAGGACATTGTAAAGGGGCAAGTTCTATACCAGCTGGATGGCTTTGCCTCGAATGTCATCTTGAGAATTAACAGCAGACTGCCATGGGGTAACAGGAAACAAAGATAAGAAAACAATAAAAAGAGGAAAGTCATGCACAAAAACAAGAGAGAGGGCAAAATGAATTCTATGATGCTTCACCAGTTCATGTAGAAAAATATAGCCTAGAAATCAGAAAGATTATTGTCATGCAAGTGTTTACACCTTCAATGCTATACTTAAGCAGGCTTGCCGATTATTTGGACGACCCAAAATTAAACTCCACACAACATCAAGGCCCTGCATCACACGCTCAGCATCACGAGTCTCTTTCCCAGTAGCATCAAACACATTAAAGCAGCAGAGATCATCTAATAGTTTCAAGGCAGAGTCAGGAAGGAATGGAACTTCACCAAGAAGTCTGCTGAATGACTTATCTGAGGCTGGAAAAGTATCCAGCAAGGATTTGGCCTGCAGAAAATTAAATTAGATAAAAATATTACTCTGAAGGAAAAAAATTATTACTAGGCCGATTCACTTCAATAAGAGCTTACCACTGCCAGGAGAAATTTTTCATAAATAACAGCAGAATACGAAGAGGTATCATCTGAATTTGAAACTGTGAGAGAATACAGATGGTAGAGAATGTGCAACACAATCTCGTGACCCTAACAAGCAGCAGAATTTAAGATAACATTAAAAATGTTTGAAAGGGAGGATCCAATATGCAAAAATCAGAATGTAATATAAGTTCAGAATTGATTGGACCCCACAAGCTGATCCAACCAAGACAAACAGCCTAGAACCATTGTGAATATCAAAACAACAATCCATGAAATTTTGTACTAAACATGGATAACATCCAATATAGTAGGCACTGAGATCCATTAAGGGAATTCTTGAAATGAAAAAGAAAACTGCTTGCATTCATTCCTTCTAGACCAACAAATAAACAAGAAAAAACGAAGAATCAAGATTCAACCATACTGTACGGCACAAAAACTGCAAAGACAATTAAACAATCAACAAGAAGCAGCCATCAGGTCAGAACAAAAGTACAATGAGAACATTGTAAAATTAATCCAAAGCAAATTATCTGGACAAACAAGATACTGTCTGCCACTGGTTGCCACACACTATAGAGTAATAACACCAAATCGATCAAATGACATAAATTGGGTGATGAACAGAGCTACCAGCTTAGAAAATGTCTGTGTCAAGAGAGAGACAGAGAGATTTCTAGCTATTATAACACCTGCTAGAACTTCAAAAATGGAAGAAGAAAACAAATGGAAGATATAGGCAAAGACTGAAAGCAGAAAAGAAGTAACAAATTACAACTTGAATACCTTTTGTTGTTGGTAATCCACAACAATTTGTTTTCCCAACATGACAACAACTTCTTCATCAGCATCAATCTGAAAAGAAACCACGTGATTTTGCATGTCACTTCAGATAGGCACTTAATAAAACATGTATTGAATGCTATTGTCTAAGTATCTGAAATTGTGAAATCATCCATCAAGATTCTAGATGTTATTCATAGACATAGTTATGCAACTCAGAAAGTTTCCAAGAGCACAACTTGCACAAGATATGAGCATATTCACAATTAGTCAAGACTGGGGCACAGGAATATCAATTTGGATATGGGGGAAAAGAAGGATTCTAACACATCCAAAAAAGAGATCATTACTTCAGGATATCTCAGAAAGGAAACTAAGACTCAGTTTGGGACAAATGTGTACCTATTTAGAAGGCTTTTCATCCATGAAGTGATGAAACTAATTATTTCAGGTTACCCAGAAATGGATTCATCCGCATTTCCCATCATAACCTAATCAAATCCAACCCATTTTCCCATCATAACATAAGAATCCCTTGTTTTCTTAAATATATGCAAATGAAAACATACTAGTAATTTGCACCAAAAAGAGTAAAACAGGCAGATTTGCCCCAAACCTGCCTTGTGTTAATAGTTGGCAACAAACAGTGAAGCATGTTTTCAAACCGCTTAGATGGAAAGGCTTCTACTATAAAAGCTGTCATCGGCCTATTGGCCTTTGAAGCAGACTGCTATTCTCTCAGAATCTCTGGCATGTTATCTACTTAACATTTTTATCTGTCTTGCTCTAAGCAAGGTGGTTCTCTCTCTTCTCAAGTATTAGATGGTGATGAAGGTACATGTTTAAGGCCCATAACTCAAGCAGGTGAAGCTCAGAACAAAAGTTATGCCTTTACTTATAAAAATATAAATATTTTACGATAATCTGCCCCTTACCCCCCATACATTATGCAGTATATAAGTTTCATTCTGATGTCAAGAAAGAATTAAACTCTACATTTATTCAGCAGAGGCATAATAAACATGCAATCATAAGTTAGAGAAGAGCGTAGGATAAAGAGCAGAAAACAGTCAGAAGGGAGAGAAATCCGAAAATATAGCCTCTTGCCTGACCAACCAATCGACCAAGTAATGCCATACGTGTTTGGCTACAATCTGACCAATGAAGATGCAAGTATGATTCAGCGATCTGTTGAACAGCTGATTTTCTCATCCTTCTTTTCTGCTCTTCAGTTAGCTCAACATATAGTGGTAGCACAGGTAAATCCCGACCAGTCTCATCCAAAGAAGATATGGTTGTAGAAGCCAGATGGTTTTCTTCAGACTCTGGAAAAGATGACGCATCAATCTCATGTTTCGCTTCAGCATCTACCTTCATCTCAGCTGCATTTTCATCAACCATACCAGGAGGAGAAAGTGCACGATTGGAAGAAGTATTGACCTCTAGAATGGGAACAATGTCTTCGTTAACACTCAGAACATCCCCTTCAGGAGCTGGCTGCTTAATAACAGAAACTGATGGACCTTCAATTGCCTTATCATAGCTTTGGACGTTAGATGTCAAATGCACAGGAAGATTTTCAACAACTGGAACTGAAAGAGGCTTGATAGAAATAGAGCCATCAAACTCAGCCATAGCAGTGTCAGTGTCCTCCAAAACTGGTAAAGATGACACTCCAACAGATACAGCAGCCTGTCGTGGATCTAGGCGACGAGGGTCCTGAAAAAGTTAGGGTTAACTTCCATTTGATAAAAAGAAATTTGTAGAAACTGTAGAAATCAGATTCTTCCTTTAGCTAATTAGGTTACAGGTATAAAAAGAGATAAACTACTCTAAGAAAGGAAATAATCCCTAAAAGATGTAATTATCCTAAGAATCAATAACTATGATTAATTTCTATTTACAAGATTTCCTCAATAATCTATCCCTAATTCTAGGGATTCTAACACTCCCCTCAAGTTTGGAGTGTAGATGTTTATCAAACCTGACTTGCCAACATGTTGTTCAAACATGTTTTTGTTTAAACTTTTGTCAACATATCCGCAACTTGTTGTCCGGTAGATAGATAGGTGACGCTCACTTCCCCGAGTGTATCTTCTCTTTTATGAAGTGTCGGTCTATCTCGACATGTTTGGTACGATCATGATGCACGGGGTTGTGAGCTATATTGACAATGACTTGGTTGTCACAATGCATTTGTATAGGTCTATTATAAGGAACCTTTAGTTCTCTCATCAGCCTTTGTATCCAAATTCCTTCACAAATACCTTGTGCAAGTGCTCGATACTTCGGCACGTGCTGCTGCGTGCTACCACTGCATTGTTTCTTACTCCTCCATGTCACTAGATTACCCCAAACATAGCTGCAATAACCACCGGTTGATCGTCGTCGTCATTAATAGAACACCGCCAACAAGACATCGGTATACACTTCCACATTTTCTTTGTCATTTTTCTTGATGTATAGGCCCTACGAAGTTCCCTTTAGGTACCTTAGTATCCGATATGCGACTTCTAGGTGTTTTTCCCTTGGAGCATGCATATATTGACTTATGACGACGACACTAAAAGCAATGTCGGGACGAGTGTGAGCCAAGTAGATAAGTCTCCCTACTAGGCGTTGATATCTCCCCGTCGACTTCTTCTCCATCTTCATTAGTACCTAACTTGAGATTAAACTCCATAGGAGTTTAAGGTGATTACAACCCATCATCCCAACCGATAGCAAATCGAGGACATATTTCCTTTGGGAGATAGAAATACCCTTTTGAGACCTTGCTATCTCCATGCCAAGAAAATATTTAAGATTTCCCAAATCTTTAAGTTCAAAAACTGTTCCAAGAAACTCTTTCAACCTTCCAATTTCACTTGTATCATCACCTTTTACTATTATATCATCCACATAGACAATTAGAATACAACATTTTCCTTGTCTTTGAATGCTTGTAGAAACATGGTGGTCTGCACTGTCCTTGAGTATATTTCCTGCTCATCATAGCTTTTGCAAACCGATTAAACCACGCCGCCCTTGGAGATTGTTTCAGCCCATACAAAGATTTTTCAACTTACACACTTGGCCCTTTCTTTCTTCAAACCCGGTGGGAAGTCCATATAAACTTCTTCATTTAACTCCCATTGAGAAAAGCATTTTTAACATCCAACTGGGTCAATTCCCAATTCAGATTGACAAGAATGGACAAAAGGACTCTAATTGTGTTTAGTTTGGCAACCGGTGCAAATGTCTCCTCATAATCAAAACCCATAAGTTTGAGTGAAGCCCTTAGCCACTAGAGCCGAGCCTTGTATCGATCAACTTTGGCCATCGGGCTTGAATTTGGTAGTAAAAATCCATTTTGCGACCCTCTTTGTTTTCTTTCCTTTAGGTAGATCAGAAACTTCCACGTTCCATTATTTTTGAGGGCCTCCATTTCCTCCATCACGGCTTGTCTCCATTCTGCTGATTCAAATGCTTCTTCTATGGTTTTTGGAGTTTTTATAGAATCAACATTAGTCACAAAGGTTTGATAAGACTTAGATAAGTTACCATAGGATACAAACCGAGAGATAGGATGTTGAGTGCAGCTCCTTGTCCCCTTTCGCATTGCAATTGGAAGATAGATGGATGGTGATGGAGGTGAGACTTCGTTTTCAGAACAGTCCTCGGTTGAAGATGTGAGTGGCACTGCTGATGCTCGATTTCAGGACATCGATTAAATGCGGAATAAACTCGCAGATTCGGGCACTGTTGCACTTTGTTGTTCTTCTTTGTTTTCCTTGATCAAGGGACCATTCGATGATGGTGTTGGTATCGGGAAGTATAGTGTTAATTTCTTGCGGCATGGGAGGAGAAATAACAGTATCAAGGTTGGGAGGTTTAGTGATAGTAGTGGTAGTAGGGTCGAAAGGTATAATAAGGAGGGTATTAAGGTTCTCATCTTCATTAAGAATCTCCCCTTGAAGATGAGAAGGTCTAAAGAAAGGTTCGGTTTCAAAGAAGGTGACATCCCGAGAGACAAATAGCCGGTGTAAGGTTGGTGAGTAGCATTTGTAGCCTTTTTGAGTAGGAGAATACCCAACAAATATACAGAGGTGGGCTCGAGGATCAAGCTTGGATTGGTTGGGTTGATGATTATGGACAAAGGCTTTGCACCCGAATATTTTTGTTGGAATAGTAGGAATATGAAATAGAGGAAATGATTTGTGAAGAGTGTTTAGAGGTGTTTGGAAATTTAGGACTTTTGAAGGCATCCTATTTATTAGGTAGCAAGCAAAGTGAAAACGACTTCGCCCCATAAATATTTTAGAGGCGTTCATTGTGAACATTAAGGCTCGAGCAACAGCAAGGAGGTGTCGGTTTTTTCTCTCGGCGATCCCATTCTGTTGAGGGGTGTTTAGGCATGAACTCAGGTGTATAATTCCTTGGTCTGAAAGGTATGACCTTAGGACAGAATTAAAGTATTCTCTCCCGTTGTCGGTGTGGAGAGTTTGGATGGTAGAGTTGAATTGGGTTCGAACCATTGAGTGGAATTTTGAAAAACTTTGGGAGTTTCAGATTTGTCTTTTAAAAGATAGACCCAACATACCTTAGTGTGATCATCAATAAAAGTAATAAACCACTTCTCACCAAGTAATGTTTTTCACTCGGCTAGCTCCCCATAAGTCACTTTGTGTATTAACGAAAAAGGTTTGGGTGTGTATATGGTTTGAAAGGATATGGAACACGGTATGTTTGGACAATTCACAAATATCACACTTCAAGGAATTTATCTTTTTATTTGAAATAACAATGGAAGATGCTTTTTAGGTACAAAAGATTTGGATGTCCTAACCTCACGGTGCCATAGCATAATAGTATCCTCTTTTTGCAAAGAGATAGAGCTAATCCCCTTGTGTCTTTGTCTTTATTCCACACACACTGATCCATCATCAACCTTAGCAAGTGCCAATCATCTTCCCGATTTTGTTCTGTATTACACAACCAAATCAAAGAAAATTCAGCAAGCATTTTCCCATCTTTAGTAAGTTTACTTATTGAAAGTAAATTACAAGATAATTTTGGAACATGTAGAACATTATCAAGGAAAAATTTCAGCTACTTTTACTTTCCCTACTCCGACCACGGTGAGTATGAACCATCAGCAATCTGATTCGGGACTTGTTATGACAGTGGTGTAAGTTTGGAATAGAGTGAGGTTACTGTCATGTGGTCCAAGCACCCGAATCTAGTATCCAAGGAGAGTGGTTATTAGATTCAAGAGCAATATTGAGGCGTACCTTGAGTGGCTAAATTCCCATGACTAGTAGTAGGTACTCGAGAATTTTATGGAGATTTTCGAGTTGTGTCTTGGTTAGCGCACATCCAAGCACCTCATCACCGTATTGGAAGATAACAGAGCGTTTTCTTGCCTTTTCTGTTTTTATCCGGATAACCATGGAGTTTAAAACATTTTTCCTTTGTGTGTCCAACACGATTGCAGTGACTACACCATGGTCTGTTTGATCCGGACTCATTCCCAAAGACGAGTTTTTGTGTTTGAGGACCTTTGGACACAAGAGCAGCAGATTCAACAGGCTGGTCAGTAGAGATTATTGGTTTGGGTTCTCCCATCATGACGAGACGACGTGTCTCTTCTCTCCTCACTTCTGCAAAAGCTTCACTAATGGTTGGGAGAGGTGATCGCCTAAAATGCTCGCCACGAACCTCGTCTAACTCATGCCTCATTGACTAGAAACTCATAGAGACGTTCGTTGTTGAGGTGAGTCATAAACCTAGTGTGTTCTAGGCCTTCCCCCCATTTAGCTTCATAGTACATGTCTAACTCCTGCCACAATATTTTCAGATTGTTGTAGTAGTGAGTTACCTCAAGTGTCCCTTGTCGAATGTCTTTCAACTTGAGTTTGATCTTAAAAACTTGGGAAGCATTTCCAAGATCGAGTAGTTCTCTTTATTGCATCCCACATGTCTTCGCAGATCTTGAAGAGAAGATAAGTTCGCTTATATGGCCTTCCATAGAATTGATCAGCCATGCCATAACAATTGAGTTATTAAGTTCCCAAGTAGCATAGGTAGGTCTGCTACATCAGGTCGTGGGAGGTCTCCATTGATATATCCTAACTTACCACGACCACGAAGCACCATTAGGAATGATTGAGACCATTGTAGGAAGTTTTTTCCATCTAGTCGATGACTAGTGATTATTAGTGAAGAATTGAGGTCACTTTGATTGATCCCTCGATTGTGACCGAGATATTTGTGAGATCTCGATTTCGGACATGGTGTCATTGTGAAGATCACCCATGGAAAAATAGGAGAGGAAATTTTAGGAAGATGGCTGAGAAATCGGAGGAATTTTTAGGAAGATAGACAAGAGAATCGAATAATTCCTAAGGCTCCGATACCATGTAGAAACTGTAGAAATCATATTCTTCCTTTAGCTAATTAGGTTACAGGTATAAAAAGAGATAAACTACTCTAAGAAAGGAAATAATCCCTAAAAGACTGTAATTATCCTAAGAATCAGTAACTATGATTAATTTCTATTTACAAGATTTCCTCAATAATCTATCCCTAATTCTAGGGATTCTAACAAAATTATTTATCTTTTATCAGGGAAAGGTTAACATAGTTCGAAAAGAAACAGATGGTGGCAGACAAAGTGGTTACCCTTCTCGGTTCACGTTTGGTATCAGCAGCAATATTGACAATAGATATATCAGATATTGATGAACTAGTTGTAGCAGCTGAAGTAGAGGGCAATTGTGCTACGGGAGCATCTAAAGAATTTGTTGGACCAGGAGGCGGCACAGCTTGAGCCACACTATTTACATAATCTGTTTGTTTAGTTATAAGCAAAGTCCTAAACCTTGTTAATGGAGGAGGACTTTTAGGCAAGTGTCTCATATTTGTGATGACAATATCAGCCAGCAGATCAGAATGAATTTTTGAAATAAGAATTTCAAGAGATTCAGCACCTCTTTCTCCTTCAGCCAGTAAAGCACCAACCATTGAGATCATTTGCTCAACAGCAGTTAAATTACCATCCGAAAGAGGAAAACTAGGCGATTGTCCATTCACAGAAGCAAAATCCTGCCCAGAATCATTTATTTGAGCATGTGGTATTGGATGGGAATTGGAACCAGAGTGAATACGCTTGGAGACCATCTCAAAACCATTTGTTAGTTCTTCATTATCCTGAGGCGTAAATCTTTTCTTTGACACATCCCCTACAACATATGGTTGGCGAGATGATTGATCATCCTGACAAAAAAAAATATATTTACCATGAGAAACTGGTAAAAGCTATCAGGTACTAATTCTTACGACTGACAGAAACTTATAACTGCTATATACTAAAACAGCTTTGTGAAAGATCATTACCCTGCTTGACCGAGTTTCCCGTGAAGCACGCTCACTATTTTTTATCATCTTTTCAACCTGTCTGATGACTTGATCAGCAGCATCCCCAGCATTCATCTCTCTTAAAGCTCTAAGCAATCTCTCTCTGGACTGATCATAAAAAATAATACCCAACTTGTCAGGTACATGAGCAGTGAACAGCCTTAAAGCTCATAATTACTAGCCTTACAGGCCTCGGTATCTTTTTGTCATTCAACAACCCAGGAGTTGTCAAATCAACCTTTGAAGTACATATTTCCATGACATATAAAAAGAGGATAACGAAGATTATTATAAAATCTGAATTATTAGAAAACAGTGATATCTGGCTGCCAATTCTATCAATTCTTACAGATTCATATAATATAAATAACAGATAAGATAGATACTAAAAGAAGAAATCATTAGCTCCTTTAATTGGTGTCAGTGTCGTCCAAAAATTCTAAAATATTACCTCTACAATTGCTGGATAAGTACACCTCAGGAATCCCAAAAATGCAGTTCTCAAGGAATACTGAATGCTGACATAATGACATCCTCTTAAAGTCTCACAGTTTGGATTAAAATCGAGCAGTGCAGATAGAACAGTGCCATAATGGAGGGGTCTCTTCCTTGCTATGGCAGCAAGACTGTCGAACAAAAAGGGAATTAATTATAGAGAAGAAACAGTAATGGAAGCTCTAGCAGTGAAAAAATAATCCAAGTTCCCAAAACCAAACAAATACAAGAAAGCGA
Source organism: Gossypium sturtianum (assembly GCA_025698515.1). Classification (NCBI taxonomy): domain Eukaryota; kingdom Viridiplantae; phylum Streptophyta; class Magnoliopsida; order Malvales; family Malvaceae; genus Gossypium; species Gossypium sturtianum. The sequence continues at coordinate 4,552,534 of CM046947.1, forward strand.
AACTAATTGCTGAGATCTATGTTAATTTTTGAGACCTCTTGTTAGTTGTCACAATGAAGTGGAACTGTCCTAGGAGCCACACTTAGAACCATAATCCCCTTTATCAGTGACAGCTTTTAAGAAGAATGTAAACAGATGTACCCAAGCCTAAAGGGAACCAGAAAAACAATCGTACAGTGTTAAGAAAATTAGAAAACTGAAGTAACACATCTAACTCACTTGAAAACAAGATAACTAGAAAAAGACTTAACCAAAAGCCTTCATGACAAAGACAAGAAAAAAACATTGGTTTAACCATCCATTATTGACATAAATCTCTGTTTCAATCACTAGTCTTCACCCAAGAGAACCTTTCCTTAAATCAACTACTCGTTTCAATGCTTATGTCCAAGATTTGCAAATTCGCTCCACTAAACCACTGGAACAAAACCAAGCTTATGGATCAAGCTAATCTTTGGCATTCATCCATATTACATCAGCAGGTAGCAAGCATCATTTTAGAATCTTATTTGAAATGTCATCAATGAACTAATTTTTGGCAATAAATCTTAACTCCTCAGCAGGATATCCAGGAATAAAAGGCAGAAACAGAGTATAACTGGTGACAGTAAATACTTGACTGTGGTGTGCTTACCAACAAAGCACACTGAGCAATACCGTAATACTTAATTCAACAAACGTATAATATATTTACTATAAACAAACTTCTCTTTCAAACTACTTTTTAATTTGAACATAAAACAATTCAATATTTAGAACTTCACCATATCTCATGATCCATAGATAACCAATCTCTTCAAACTTACAACAGTCAATTCAAAATCCAAAATTCTAGATCGCTGACATGCATTGGAATGAAGAAACCATCCCCAATACTATCATCAGCAAAGAGCATGCAACAACCAAACACCATTATGCTCCCAACAGCTCTTAATAGTTGATTGTCAAAATCATTACAATCTCTATCATCCTGTTAATTCAAGTGCTTCCACATGAGATACCCTCTTTGATAATAGGTTTCAAGAATAATGGATTTACAAAGTTAAGCCATTTTAGTTTTTTCTATATATTTTTCTAGGTTCTCAACCAGAATTGTCAAGCAATAATTCAAAATTGGACATGCTCCGATAGGCAGGATACAACTTTATGAATAAAAGTTCAATCACCATTATTGAAGGAATTGCCCTAAAATGTCACTATTACCCTAAAACTCAGCAGATGAAGGAATTGCAATCCAGTTAAAAATTAGGGGGAGAAAAAATGGAAAATGATAAATCCTACTAGCAACAATGGAAGCAAATAACTCAAGTTTTCATGGATATTAGATTCCAACCTCACTGATAACTAGAGGAAATCAACCTGTAGTTGCAATATGCAGTTACGCATCACTATATCAGCAGGCATGCAGTGAACCGTATCATCTGCTGCCTCAAGGGAATCACACACACACACACGTATATATATATTACTAAGAAATCAGAAAACTTTTTGTTTTACTCTGAGTTCCCAATAATAAGGTGCCTCAATGGATGCAACCACGGAAACCTTGAAGAAATAACATTTAACTTACTACCAAACCAAGTCCATATAGACACAATTATGCATGTCTACCAACCACACCTGTTCTATATATCATACAAATACACAGAAGAATTCAGCACACACAAAGACCAACAAACATATGCAACATCACATAAATAAGAATCTTTAAAAAGCTTCTACCAAAAGTATCACTCAAAGTTCTTCATGGTTCCGAGCACTGTAAAAAATCTGAAGATATTTCTATGTTCGAACTGCAATAAGATGCCTTCAAGAATTTTTCAAGTTCATGCACCAGGTATATCAGAAATATAATTACATATCATGCAGAAAAGCAACATCACAATATTTCCAATGAATTTGAGTCCGAAACATTTGACAGATTTCAATAAATTGTACCTTTGCAATATGATATTTTCTAACATTTGAATTAAAGCTTAGTATATTCTACTTCTAAACAACAATATTTACTCTAACAAAGTTTCTTTGACCATTTCAAAGCTTGTTTGTTCTTTGATCATTCTGGAGAGTTGAGTGCTCCAAAATATTCAATACCCCAACTTCCCAGCTGCGTATTCCATCATGTAAAAAATTAGGATCTCAATTTCAATGAAGATGTTATCCTTTAAGAAAACACTGTCCGTACTTTTCACATAACCTCAACCATTTATGCAAACCTGCTCAACATACAAAAGACAGTGCAACCTGCAAACTTAACTGCACTTGCTTCTCGCAATAGGAGTGCATGCCAAACAAATAATTTGTATACTGGTGGAAACAAGCCCAAAAGTACACACCATGCCATCAAACAAAATTTTGAACAATTTTCTAAAGAAATTTGCAAGTGACAAGATTTAGGAACTTTGAAATTCTGAAATCCCTTACAGTTCTCTTTGTTTCTGGCCAAAAAAAAAAAACACTCTGGGTAGTTTTGATGATAATAGTTCAAAAGCAATAATGAGCGATATAAAGGAAAGAAAAAGTTTCTAAGATAATATCTCAGAGGGAACTAGGTAGTTTTGATGATAATGGTACAAAAAATGATTATGATGCCCTCTCCCTTTTGAAAAATAACAAACCCCCGTAAAATGCCAACCTAAAAAAGTGAACATTTGAAAACAAAGAAAAGAAGAAAAATCTGAGCTTTTTGTTAATGTTCATTCGAAATGCTTAAAATACCACTCCATATAATAACTTAGGGCCACCATGCAACAAGCAAAATCCTCGCACACAATCAAAATGCATGCCTTCATGCACATAGGAAGTAGTTGAGGCATGACATTGACAGGAAGGGTCACTGGTTAAACTCAGAGATTTCTGGGAAAGCAAAATGTTTTGCATCCTACCACATTCATGCCCGTGCATTACAACTTAATTCAAAGACCAGGGTCCAAAGACAGCCAATCTATTACCTACCAAGAGAAGTAAAACAAGAAACAGGCATTTACGCCAATATCTAATAGCTGAAGAGCTTGCAGATGTAGTCTTAGTCTTACTGTCGACCACAAAACCAACAAACATAGAATGATGAAGAGAATGCAGCATCACAAGGGTAAGTATAAAGAAAACTGGAAGTCACAAAATGGAACATGGAAGATTTAGCAGGATAATCCCCAGTTAAAAAATAATTTTGATTATTAAATTACTTAATGTGCATCAACTGTTGTAAAATAACCAATACATTTTAAAGTATCTTGCACATTTTCAGCTGTACAAATATACAGCAGATACCGAAATAATAATATGATCTCCTAGTAGTTTACTGCGTTGCCTGATCACCAAGTTTCTCAGCACAATTTGACTGACCATTATATCCATCTATTAACAATTCCTATCATTGGCCAATGGTGCTCCGTAGTACACATAATTGTGAAACGTTGTCTAGGCCTGTAGCTCCCAGTATCTGAACCAGCAATGCAGCAGCATCCAAGGCCATTAACTCCTCAAAACAGAGTCGGACAGCATGCCGAAATTGTATCAAAAACAAGCTGTTGAATGTGTGCTATAACCTGCTTCCAATCTTCAGCACCCTCCAAAACTTTTAAAGATAGTAAAGCAGAGGGAAAATGCTAAATGCAGTGTAGTCCTCGTATGTATAGAAGTTAATATTAAAGATCAGATATGGACAATAAATGCAATTAATAAGTTTGCATATGCAAAAGCAGAAATAGCATGACAAGACAGTCACCTTCTAGCTTTAATGTAAGTACTCTTCTGATCTGACAGGGTATTATATCCTATTGGATTCAAAAGATACAAGTAAAAGGAAAACACGATGAAGTTTGGAATAAAGAGAGTTGATACCAATGCTAAATCTCAGCACTAAAATCAATGGAAACAGCAAAACAACTTAGAGTTGATACCAATGCTTATCAAGTACAAAACAAACAGAACAGTTTTTCTTTTCCAATTCCATTCAAAATTTTATACATCTTAACCTATGAAACTAAAAAAACAAAAAATAATTACCAATACATTGGGCAAATTGGGGGCAAGGGGTGTTAAACTTATCCAAGATTTTACCCTGACAAATTAGCAACTAATCAAGTTTGGATTCTTCACGAATTTGGGAATCTCCATAGAAACATTTTTCTTTAAGCAATTAAACCCCAACTTCCCAGATTTTATCAAAAACTTAAAAAAACAAAACAAAACTTCTCTCTCCTTTTTTTTGGGAGGATAAAGGCTCATAAACTGCAGAACAAATAAAAACAATTGACTACTGGTGGCAGAAAACTCACCAATTGACAATGGTAATTGTCACAGAGACAGGGAGACTACTGGCTGATTGCAACATGCCCAATAAAATGAAAAGAGTCCTGTTTGCATCCAATGTTAGTGCAACTGGATCCAAGATAGGATGACCACCACTTAGCCATGATACATTAAAAGTCTGTCTACTTCCTCTTGTAGCTAGAGAAACATATAAAGATATAAGTCACCAATGAAGCCAGCCACTAGAATATATTATTATGGAAGTCCTAGAGAACTTTGGGCCCTTGACAATAGGAAGGCAATACCTTCAAGAAAATTTGCAGAATCAACATTGTCTGATGTAAAAAGCAAGACATACGTCTCCAAAAATTTCAGAGACAGCAACTTCGCCCCAAGAGGACCAGGCTACAGATTTAAATCAAAGAAACATCAATTATACATGATTAGCAAGTGGAGAACATAAAGTCCTAAAACTATAAATTTAAATAATCCACAATAGACGGGAGTTACAACAGTGAGGGGAAAGAACAAAAATGTAAGTGAAAACAACAATTATATTTCAGCACATGAGCACATAAAAACCATCAAACAAATACCACAAAGGTATTTTTCCAACAAATCATTGAAAAAAATTTATTAGTAGGATTTTTAGGTTTGCAACAAATTAAGATTTTAACTATGTTAGGTCACTCATTTTGGACACCACTTGATCAAAAATTTTAGTTGGAACCTGCCAAGCATGTTAAGCAGTAAACACCTACTTAATGCATTCATCCATCAATAATGTTTTAAATAAAATGTCATCTGATTAAATTAACAATATTATTTAAATATATTTTATTTTATTCCATTTTTTGGTATCTCTTGTTAGGTGTGAAGTCTTTACTCATACATCTACTTTTCTTTTCTTTTTTAAATTCAACCAAAATCTATTTAGCATATAAATATTTTCAACAAAGAAACAAGTTTGCCTAGAATTAATTCGGTAGTAACTTTCTGTTTATCAACAGCTTTTAACTAGTTCATAATATTACAACGAGGTCAACCATTGAAATCAGCCCACACTTGTTTAGAATTTGGAAAGCCAAGTCAATAAGTCATACCTCCATTGCAATGGAAAACACACCGTCCTTGAACCTAACCATCCATATCCATAGTTCTTTGAGCCATTGGTCAACTTTACCATACTGCTGAAACTATAAGTTCCCAGGAAAAAAAGGAAAGGATTTACATGTAGGTAAGAAAGGCAGATAGTTTGACAGATGAATCAAATAAAGAAATACAACAAACGCAAATAAAGGATAATATCATCATTTATTTTTTGGAGTTGTTGAGATTATGAATTAAAAGACACCAGCACTAAGTGGTTACTGTTATGCACTCAGGAAAAAAGTACACAGAAACATCTTCAATAGTTCAAAACAAATATGCTCAAAATCACTAATTGTACATAGAGACATAAAATATTCTTGAAATTGGGAAAAGAACTCATAAATATATATACAAATGCATCTGACTAAGTTAGGACTACGTATTTACGTATAAAAGGACAAGCAACCTGTAATGCCATTTCTTCCAAGACGCAGCAGAAGAAATTCCTGCCACTAACGATAGATTGTTTCACAACATCAGAGTCAACATCCCTCAAAAACGCTACCAGCACATGTACTAGTAAAGAAGAATGTTCTATTGCTTTCAATGCAATATCTTCAATAATCCTGCCAACAATTGACAGAAAATAGCATGAAATTCCACCTATAAAATAGAAACCTAGCAACAAAAAATTAGACGAGAAAGCAACCCGCAATCCTTTAATTGTACAATTTTTAACAGGAAAAAAATGCCAGTTTTAATAAATTCAAAATACACGAAAACCTGCAAATTTGCAGCTCATGAATCAACCTAGTCGCGAAACCAAGAAAAGAAGCAGTTAAGCATTCATTGGCGCGATTTTAAAAAAGTAAAACAAAATCTTAAACAATTAACACAGAATTGGGGCTGATTAGGGTTAGAAACTCACTCGACGAGAAACTTTCTAACGAGGCTGTGAGGGGAACCCTTTAGGTCGGCGAGGTAAGGGAAGAGATCGGCAGCGGAGGAAGGAGAGAGTGAGTAAAGAACATCTTTGGCCTGTTTGAGAGATGAAAGCCTCACCGCCAAATCGGCGTGGTTGTTAGCGGCGATGAGGAGAGAGAGGGCTTGGTCTCTAGAATCTGCAATGGCCATGGCTTCGGCTTCCCCTGAAGACTTTTGATGGGTTTTTGGGATGTAACCGTTGGAAGGTTAAGGTTTTGAACTGTGAGGGGTTTGGAGTAGAGGGAGCATTGATATGGGATGTGAGCAAGAGATTGAAGAGGATGCTTCTTTTTTTTCTTTTTAAAGAAATTTTGGTTTTTTTGGGGGGAAAACGTAAATCGGAATCGCGGGAGAGTGAGGTCGAGATATCGTTTTAAGGGGATAGAATCAATGTGTGGGCTTCTTTAACTGGGCTTTTTAACTGGGCTTCTTCTTTTACAACACGAGTCACTAACATGCACTCTTGGTAAATTGTGCCTTTTCAATGAATGTTCTTTGCTTCTCAGTTAAAGTGTTCTTTTTATTGAATAAAAAGTAGGGTTATTTACATTAAATATCCCCAAACTATGATCCTTATTTTATTTTGTCTCTAAACTTTAAAATATTTTAATTATATCTTAAATTATCGATGTTATATCAATTAGCTTCTTTCATTATTAAAATAATTAATTTAACCGTTAAATGACATGTTAAATCATATGTAGCTAAATTTAAAATGAAAATTTTAAAGAATAGAACTTTATCACATAACTTTTAAAAGTAAAAACTAAAAATAAAATATACTTAAAAAATAAAGAATGAACAATAAAACTTTTGTAAAAGCTTTAAGAATCTCAATTAATATTTTTAAAACATCCACTTTTTACGATATTCATTTTTTTTTAAATTTTCATTTTAAATTATATCATATAAAATCTTATTTGTCATTTAGCAGTTAAATTAATACTTTTAATAATGGAATGACCTAATTGATATAATCTCGATAATTTAAAGATGTAATTAGAATGATTTGAAGTTTAGGGATCAATCTAACATGAGGATCATAAATTAGAGATGTTTGGTACAATTAACTCTAAAAAATATATTAAGATGTAGAAATATTCAAGACAATTAGTGATATGAAAACATATGTGAATTTGGATATTTGTAGATATTTAATTTGTTGGTGAATTTGGATATTGTGAATTTTGATATTTTAATTACTATCCGCAATGACTTCAAAGTAGATATGGATAATTAATCTTCGAATATCCATTATTCAGATCTAGTCTATTTTTTTTGTGAATATGGATATGGGTTCTAATAATGTATATCCAGATCCACTTATAATGGATTAAGATAAATGAATTAATTACATTTAGAAATTTTTATTTAAAAAATATGTTTATGCTCTCTAAATATAGATATTCAACAATTTAGATATTCGATGAATAATTTAATTAATTTAGATTCGGATAGTAATATTAGGAGTTAATGATATAATATATCAATTTGGTTTTTTAAAATAGACTTACAAATTCAAATTTTACAAAAATTACAAATATTCAAATTCAGTATCATCCCTAAAAAGGATGTAGGACAAAAATTCGAGTGTAAGAAAATATTAGTAAACATACATCTACTAACCAATAATTAAAAACAAATAAATAAAAAGATAAATATCAAAATTAAGCATGTTTTTTATTTAATATGCAATATCATATGTTTGATTTGGTTTAATTGTATGCATAATATTTTGATTTTGATTCGTTTTTCACATTTTACCAACACCAAAATCATATTACAATATTTTATGATTACTTATTGCGTACCACAAATAATTATAATCATCCAAAGAGAAAATAAATTAATTTTTTTTTCAAATGTGTACAATTGAATTAAATTTAATGTGCTATATATATGATTGAATAAAATTAAAAATGTATCAAATCAAATTTTATATATAATTTTTTATATTTATTCCATAAATAAATAATTTGATTACACACTTTGAAAAATAGTATTATTATATGCAAAATTTTCTTCTGAATAAAAATATAGTTTAACAACCTGACTGATGATGTGTAAGAGAGCCGCATTATGGAGCCGCATAAATGCTTTTCTGTCCAAGCTATTGATTTCAACAGTAAGAGAGCCGCATTATGGAGCCCCAGGCTACCTGTATTTGTCCCGGCAGAGACTGAATGTTCATAATTTACAGTAATGGAGATTTAAAAGGAACACACGCATACACACAAATTCTTAAACATGGTGGATGTTGAGTATGACTCCTATTTCAGTCAAATTTGAGAAATAATATTTTAGTTATGCTGTTTATTTGTTTCAATCAAACTTTGATTAGTCTAAATTATTTTATTATTATTTGACCTATGAATTTAGCTTATAAATAGGCTCTTTTAAACCCTTAGAAAATATACCCATTAGAAATTAGAACTCATAACACATTTAGAGAATTTTGTGTTTACGCTTTGAGGGGTTCTTTGTTTTCGGGTTTTCGGGGTTTAGTTTTTATCTCTATCTTTTGTACTCTTCGTTCTTTTTCCATTATAGTAAAATTATCTTTGCCCGTGGTTTTTTTATCCTATTTGGAGGGGGTTTTCAACGTTAAATTTGTGTGTTCAATTTCTCAATTTATTCTGCTATTTTTTTTTACTTGTTGCTTAATCGGGTCGATCCCAACAAGTGGTATTAGAGCTAGTTCAATTTTCATAGATCAGCCCATTCAGAGATGGCAGCAACAAGGTTTAAAATTGAGAAGTTCGATGGTGAGACAAATTTCAATCTGTGGCAAGTTCGAATAATGACAATTCTAGTTCAAACCGGCTTGAAAAAGGTTGTTATCGGGAAAAAGCCTGAGAATCTAAATCAAACAGAATGGGAAGAGCTTGATGAAAAGGCATTGTCTGCAATCCAATTGTGCCTCGTGAATACGGTATTGCAGGAGGTATTGATGGAGAAAACCTTATCCGCCTTGTGGAAAAGGTTAGAAACTCTTTATGCAACTAAGATTCTGGCTAACCGTTTAGTGTTGAAACAACGTCTATTTACGTTTCGCATGAATGAATGTGAGCTCCTTAGAGATCACATCAGTAAATTCATTATTCTTTTAAATGATTTAAAGAATGTTGAGGTTCATATTGACGATGAAGATCAGACTATGCTATTATTGTGCTCTTTACCCCTTTTATACAAGTTTTTCAGGGAGACCCTGATTTATGGTAGAGACAAACTCTCGTTCGAAGATGTGAAGGGTTATTTGTTGAGTAGAGACAAACTCGACAATGAGTTTGGTTTAGATAGCAAGGCAGATAAGCAATCTTCCGTTTTGGTAGCATCAAAAAAACGAGACAAAAGGTGTCACTATTGTAAAAAGTTAGGTCACGTCAAAGCAGATTGTTATAAACTGCGAAATAAAAGAGCTGCTGAGAGTAACGAGGAAGATGTAGCTGGTGCTAATTTGGCCGATGAAAGCAGTGATGATTTCTAGTTAGTGTCAACGAGCGATAACTTCAAGCTCACGTCCGAGTGGATCATAGATTCGGGATGTTCTTTCCACATGTCCCAATAGAGAATAGTTCTCCACATACAGTTCAATTAAAGGTGAAGTTGTGAGCATGGGAAACGATTCGTCTAGTAAGGTAATTGGTATTGGTACTGTTAAAATTAGGATATACGATAGGACAATCAGGACACTCTCAGATGTCAGGTATGTACCTGATTTACGAAAGAATCTCATCTCATTGAGTATTTTAGACTTGAAAGGATGCAGAATCAACATCAAGTCAAGCAGGATTAAAGTATCTCGTGGAGCTCTCGTTTTGTTAAAAGGTAAAAGAACCGGCAATCTTTATATTCTGGAAGGTTCTACAGTGACCGGTGAAATCGGATGTCCCTCGTCCGTTACGAAGTCGAAGTCAACTCGTTTAGAGCGGAGGCAACTTGGTCATAGGAGGGAAAATATATGACTGTTTCGTTGAAGAGAGGTTCTCTTTTGGATGCAGGTTTCAAAAATTTAGGGCACTGTGTTCATGAAAATTAGACCCGGGTTAATTTTGATTTAGCAGTGTACAAGTCGAAGGCTAGAAGTCTTCCAGTTTCTAAGCACAGATTCGACTAAGTTAATTCCCTGCATAGTTCAAGATAGACTCGTGGCGAGCTTTGGCAAAGATGGCATTGTGGAAATATGAGTCAAGGTGGAGATTTGTTGAGTATAACTCATATTTCAGTCAAACTTGAGAAATAATCTTTCAGTTATACTCTATTTATTTTTTTCAATCAAACTCTGATTTGTCTAGATTATTTTGTTATTATTTGACCTATAAATTTAGCTTATAAATAGGCTCTTTTACAACCTTAGAAAATATACCCATTAGAGATTAGAACTCATAACACATTTAGAGAATTTTGTATTTACGTTTTGAGGGGTTTTTTGTTTTCGGGTTTTTGGGGTTTAGTTTTTATCTCCATCTTTTATACTATTCGTTCTTTTGCCATTATAGTAAAATTGTCTTTGCCTGTGGTTTTTTTATCCTTTTTGGAGGGGTTTTTCTACGTTAAATTTGTGTGTTCAATTTCTCAAATTATTTCGCTATTTTTTTTTACTTGTTGCTTAATCGAGTCGATCCCAACTGTGGAAATGAGCAGAGCTTACCTTTAGGAACTTCAATTGCTGAACTCATTTGTCTTGACTCTTGATTTAATTGCGTTAATCAACGACAGTTCTCAATCTGCATATTTCTTCAAGACAATGAGAGCAACTAAAATGAAGTAATGGAAAAGAAATAACTAATATAACATGTAGCAATCCGGGAGAATTTTTAGACCTTAATGAGATGGCCAGATGGGCTGCTCTGAAGCTCTTGTGATCCAATATCGACATTTGTAACATTACTTGTTAAACAATCTTCATTTACGTCCTTCTTGCACCTCTCTTCTGGAGCGCGACATTCCAGGAATAGATAAATGTTGAATGCAACTAGTAACTGCAGATCACTGGGAGAAGTTAGATCCGAGTGAGGACGATTACGATGGCAGCTACGAGTTTCTAGATTCTGCATTGAGGTAACAACTCTTGAGAGTGGACAAATATTAGAAACTGTCATGTAGAGAAACCAATATTGGATAGCATATTATAGTCAAGTGCCCAAGGGCTGTTAGAAATTGCAATTCTACTGGCAAGGACACCAGTTTACTACTCAATTGTCAACGAAGAAGAGAGTTCAGGCCTTTATTCCAAAGAGAAGAAAGAAGTTAACCTACCAAAAGCATGATCAAATAGATGGCTTTTATTCTAATTAGCGTGACAAGCTGCTAGCAACATTCTCTTTCTTGAGCTCTGGTGATCCAATGTAAATATGCGTAATATGAGCTATTTTTGGCCAGCCATCACCTATATTTTTCTTGCAATGCTCTTCAAGCCTTAGACATTCTTGAATAGAAAGACGCTGGAAATTGGTAAGACACTGAAGGTTGTCTAGAAGTGATGTGATATTAGGACAATTTGATATTGCCAATGATCTTAGAAGTGTAAGATTGATGATCCACTGAGGCAACACATTTAAACCAGGACAACCATGGATTTCTAGATTTCGCAGTGTCCTTACGTATTGAATACTATCAGGTAGATATGATAGTTGTGGACAGCTTAAAATGCACAAACTCCTTAGCATGGAAATGTTTTGCCACTCATTTGGCAAAAAACACCAGACTTGGACAATACATTATCGTTAGATGTTCGAGAGAGCTAAGATGTTTCAGTCCAATCGGTAATGATCTTATGTGACTGCAGTTCTAAATGGATAAATATTTAAGAGATATTAACCCACTTATACTCTGGGGTGGAGCAGAAAGGCTATGGCATTCACAGATCTCCAAGGACTGCAGGAAGCTGGGGTTTTGCAATTGCAGTGGCAAAGATACGAGCTCCTCACACCAACGGATCGTCAATGTTTTTAGATTGACGAGGTTCCCTAAACTAAGAGGGATGTACCAAATCTTGGGACAAGAGCTGATAGTTAGAGACATGAGATTAACGTTGTTTTGAAGCAAGTTATCCAATAGAACCAACTGTCCCGTAAAAAGATCAATAACTAGGATACAAAGTGAGGATACATTTACCACTAATCTTAATAAAGCTTTGTGGCAGTTCCGTAACTCTAAATGCTTAATTGATGGAAATTGTGGCAAATTCAACAACCTAGGGCTTTTATTGATTGTTAATTTAACGAGTGATGGGTATTCTTTCCCTCCACTTATGCTCCACCAGAGTTCCAAATCAGGGAAATCTATGAGGGTTAGCTCATTTAGTGATTGAAACAATCTCCTTATGTCTTCTCCATAGAACTCTCTGCCAATAACCTTCACAGCTTTCATTCCACGCATGTAGATAATCTCTAAAAATGGAAGTTCCCCTAAAGTAGGGAGATGTTCACATCTTTTGCAGTTGATCAACTCCAATTTAGTTAAGCCAAGAAGTTTGAGAGTGTGCATCCACCTTGGGAAGCAGATTCCTGGATATCCTTTTAAGGACAAACGTTTGAGATTTTCAAGTGGTTGAAGACACTCAAGCACATTTTCTCCCATTTTGCAAATAAAATCATTGTTCATGTTTAAGTTAAAACCTTCATGATCATCTCCCCATGATAACTCCAAAGAATAAAGGTTTTTCTCTACTAAGTTTGCTTGAGCTAAAAACTCACGTTTTACGTTTTCCAGTTTTCTAATTGTCAGCTTACCTTTGAGCTTCAGTCGTCTCAGCCCAACTAGATTATCATTTTCCCTGAGATCAGTCTCATTTGAAACAATGAACAATGGCAATGTCTGAAGATAATGAAGTCTACCAAAGTTACCTGGCAAGCGATTTAATCTTTCACAACCATTTATTATAAGATGTCTTAGTTGGAGCAGTCTTGCCAAGCTCCTTGGTAGTTCAATGAGATCAGAGCAGCCTGATAGGTTCAGCACCTGCAGGTTATGAAGGCTGCATATGCTTTCTGGTAATATTTCTATGAAGGTATTTGAAAGGTTGAGGTACCTCAAATATTTCAAGCAATAAATTGTGTTCTGCACCCTTTTGATACCACAATTACCCAAATCTAGGACTTGGAGATACCTGAAACTTGATAACAATTGAGTTGGGATTTCACCAAGGTCACATTTTGGATATAACAAAATGATAGTTCGCAACTCCTTAGCTTTGTACAATGCTTCTGGAATAGTACATGATCCAGAATCGCAGACCACGGATAAGTATCGCAGTTTAGCCAAATTTCTTGGCATGCACACACCTTCGAATAAAAAGTACTCTTCTCCTGCAACAGATTTTGCAAGATCATGAATAATTCCATGCATTTTGCATTCTATTACATCGCCAACGTTGTTTTTCTTCAAATCTTCAAAGAAAAGCATCCACAACAAGTTATTGAAGTATTCATTTCCAATGTCCTATAGAGATTTTCTTTCTTCAGTGTGATGAATCAGGTCTTCTGCTATCCAAAGATAAATTAACTCATCTTTCTTGATGACATAATTTTTAGGAAATATTGAGCAATACATAAAGCACCCTTTTAGAGCCTTAGGACAGGCAATATCCCGTTTTCCTCTTCACAAATATTCCACAGATCGCTTTCCTGCACACATAGCCACTCTGTTGGCTCTCTTTTGAAGCACATTAGACCACCTAGTGTCTTTGCAGCTAGAGGAACTCCCCCGCACTTTTTCACAATTTGTTTCCCAATAGGAAACAAGTTTGGTGGTGACGTTACGAACTAACTAAAATACGACAAAGGCAAGCGCACCTATCGAACAGTAGTATAGCTATGGTGAGTCGGGAATATCGTATCCACGAGAACTAAAAGTACAAGTAATAACTATCTTTCTATTATTTAGCCAAATAATTAAATGGGTGTTTTAATCTAATATTGAACTAACTAATTAATTATGAACGTGACAGAGATAAAATTGGGAAAATACTTTAAGAAAACCAATGAGAGAGACAATACCCATGAATGAATCCACCTAGATTTCACTTATTATTCCGATTCTGAATCAAACGATTTATTCACTTGTCTTGATCCGTAGAAATCCCTAAATTATGTTAATATCTCTTTCGAGACTAATAACAACTGACTCTAGGTTGATTAATTGAAATTTCTTTCTAATTAAAACCCCTATTGTCGCATTAACTCGATCTATGAATTCCCTTATTAGATTTGACTCTAATCCGGTAGATTTTTGTCGTCCTGTTTCTAGGATTGCAATCAACTCCGCTCAATTATGCTAGATCTACTCTTAAGCAGGGACTTTTGCTCCACTGATTAAGTACATCAAACTTGGATTAATATCCTAAAAATATTAAGGCAATGACTAAGAACACATAATTAAGAACAAGAACAAGTAGTTATCATGTAATTCAGATAATTAAATAATAAGATCTATCATAGATTTCATCCTCCCTAGGTATTTTAGGGAGTTTAATTTATAATGTAAAAAGAAAACATCTCAAAACAAGGAAAACAACAAGACATAAAGAACCCAAAAACTTTTAAGAAAAATTGATGGAGATCTTCAATCTTGAATGAGATCCTGGTTCTGAATTGATTTCGACGGCTTCCTTTGAGTAATTTCTTTGTTCTACTCTGTGTGTCCCCTTAGGTCTTCTTCTAGTATGTATTTATAGACTTTTGAATGCTCAGAAACCCTAAAAATTGGCTTTTTCGCGTGCTTGGAAAATAGGGAGCGATATCGACACGGGCTGGCACATGGGCGTGTGGCTTGCTCGTGTGGATCACATGGGCGTGTGCCCAGCCCGTGTGGAAAATGCCCAGGCCGTGTGGATTCTGAAGACTCTGATTTTGGCCCCTTTTTCGCTCCTTTTGCTCCCAAATGCTCTCCTAAGTATAGAAACATGAATTTAAGGGATTAGGAGCTTAAAATTCACTAATTGTCATCATAAATCATCCAAATATATGCCAAGTATGGAATTACAATATGTTACATTTATGGTTTATCATTTGGATTGTCCTTTTGGCCATGAGGAAAGGCTCGTTGCTTGAACAAAGCCCAACATTCATCATCAGACAGACCCTTCAGAGGGTGAGAAGACACTGTTCCAACTTTTGCTGCAACCTTTGCACTTCTTGTTGTGACTATGACTTTGCTTTCCTCTGCACCAAACTTCAGTAACATTTTAAGCTTATCCCATTCATCCCCATCCTCGTTCCATACATCATCCAATACAAGCAAATATCTCCTCTCCAACAATAAATCTCGTACTTGAAACTGAAGAGCATCCATTCCCAGGAGATCATCACATCTTCTCCCAGTCGCAGATTCTATCATCAAGTTAAGAATCTTTCTCAATTGAAATCTTCATTAACACAGACCCACATCCTCAGCTCAAAGTTTCTCATCACCCTCTCATCATTATAGACTGTTTGAGCTAGAGTAGTTTTACCAATGCCCCCTAAACCCACTATGGGAATAACTGAGACAAATCTGCCAGCTCTTCTCTCAGTAGTTAACAGTAACATCCCTATTATCTTTTATTTATCTTCTTCTCGTCCAATAACTTCAGGTTCAATCACAAATGACCCGGTCTCTCTTTTCTGTCTACGTTTCATATCTTTATCACCAATTTTTTCCTTGAGCTTGAAACAAGACCTTTATTCCAATAACACGTCTAATCTCTTCCTTATCTGTGTTAGCTCAGGTAACTTTCTGAGGTATGTTATAATAGGATTCAAAGAGGGGATGATGTTGCTTACTTGCTGAGTAAAAGTGCTGTCATTTTCTTGCCGCAAAGCCTCCGGGGTAAATTCTTCAAGCAAGTCATCAGCATCATAAGCTACCTCTTTAAGCTTAGTTAACCACAACTTCAAAGCTTTATCGGTAGCTTGTCCCTCTTCTGCATCTTCAAGTACAGCTTGGATCATCCGCAATGCACGTTGAAGCTTTTGGATCTCATCATTGAACCCACAACGATAAGCAATCTCTTTCAAGACCCGAGAGGCCACCTTTTCAAACACAACCTGCAACAGAGGGGCCAAAACTATCTCCGCCATAATTTTGCTGCAAAGAAGTCTATCCCTTCTTGCTCTTCACACCGACGGTCAAGTAAGGTTTCAAGTTGCTTGTAGTACAATCCTATGGCAATTAAATTCTCCTTGATTGATTTTTTTTTTTCGAATTATAAAATTCAACTCTACACGAATTTAAAACTCCAATTAATTATTCGAATTGACTCAAAAAAAAATTAAACAATTCAATTTATTTAACTCAAAATTTAATTTTTTTTAATTTTTTCGAATCAATTTTTCTCAGTATATACAAACTGTACATACATACACACATCATTTTCAGCTCCAGTTCATGACTTTTCAACGGAGAACTCAACTGGTGGCACATGTCTGAGCATTAATGAAAATCCATTTCCAAGTTTTAAGTTTCAACTGATAAAACATTGGTAGGACAGCCGTTCTCGGTGATATGCTGATTTTTCTTTTTATTATTGTTCATGTTATAGTTTTCAAAGTGCCACGTTTTTATTTTAAATTATTTTTTATGATTTTTTTATTTATGTTTTCAAATGATTTGATGGCTGAAAACAAGCCAAAAAATAAATTAAAGATCATTTACCAGTATCATCATCTTTTTTCATTGAAGTTACTTTTTCCCTTTTTAACTGCAAATCTTGTAAATAAGATTATATTAAAAAAAATTTCTCTAAATAATAAGGTAATTTAACAACATGAAGATGGGAAATCGACCCATGCCTTTGTCATAGCATTCTGTCACTGCATCCATCCCTTGCAAATACTGGAACTCAAGGAAGGGAAGTTGACCTAACAAAGGAAGATGTTTACATCTCTTGCAGCTCATCCGTCTTGTGATGAGATGGATAATGTTGAAACTTCTTGAATTCTTAAACTACTCGAAATATGAACCAGGGTGAAGTAAATAAAAGGAAATTTTGTACAAGTTATGCATCAACGATTCATTGCCACACATAATAAGGAAATACATCGTTAACAGTCATTTTACAGTTTTATTTCCCCAAACCACTTATATAATACAAGAATTGAATATTATTTCCAAATACGGACTATAACAAATGCTGTAATACGTAATCAGTAAGAACCTGCACAAGGAGGGTTTCAGCTAACCTTGAAGCCAACTAAAGCTAAGAACTAGAAAACCTGGTAGAACAGAAATCCATAAAACTAGAAAATTTAGCCTCCTCTTCTGTGTGGCTGTGGTGAAGTAAATCATAGAAGCTGCTCACAACGGAAATGGTTGGCAATGCGACAAATCTTTTTGCCACCCTAGTATCACCAGCAATAAGAACATGGTCAAGCGTTATTTGCTGGAGGAAGTACGTGCTTCTGACTTTTTGTAACGAGAATTTTTACAAATGGCGCAATTCCACGAATTTTCTGCAGGATTCATATTATTGAAGTTATCGACAACAACAACTTACCAAATACCATATTCATTGGCTTAAATGGCAGAACATAGATCGGTTAGATTCACAGGAATATTAATTTACTAAAACCATGTAAAGAAGTGTCTGCAGCAATACAAGCATGACGGATAATTAATAATGGAGATGTATTAAAAGAGAAGAGAATGAACTAAATCTAATTAAACATTATTTCATAGTTGCAATGCAAAAGAGCAATGAGAAAAATTATTATACCTAAGAACTTGAGGAGCTGGCTGCAGTGTCCTGTCGGTTTTGAAGTACTGATGCTCCAATATAAACATATGGGATGTGAGATATCTTCAGCCAGTCCTCACCTTTTCCTTTCTTGCATCGTTTTTCAAGTTCAGGACAATCTTGAATGGACAGGTGTTGAAGTTCACTCAGTTGCTCGATGCCTTCTGGAAGAGACTTTATATTTTGACAGTCTGAAATTGCCAAAGATCTTAGAGAAATGAGGTCCTTTACCTTCGGCAGTACCATGAGTTTTGGACAGATACGGATTTCCAGATTTTGTAGCATCTTCATATGTTGAACTCCGTCTGGGAGAGATGCTAAATCTGGGCAACTTAAAATCGTTAAGCTCTTAAGCACCAAGAGATTTTGAAGGCCATCAGGTAGAGAAGCCAGATTCGAACAATACATAACTGTTAGGCGCTCAAGGGCCGTGGCATGCTGCATTCCTCTCGGCAAAGAAGTAAAGCCATTACAGTTTTCGATAGAGAGTGATCGGAGTGAGCTCAATCTTTCTAAGCTTTGCTCTGGCAGAGTGATCAACGAAGGGCACTCGATGATTTCCAAATTCTCTAGAGAGACGAGATTTGATAACCCACGAGGCAAACTGTATAGCATCTCACACCAACCAATTTTCAATGACTTCAAAGCCGTGATTCTCCCCAAATTAGCAGGCAATCTAGGAAGCATGGGACAAGAGATGACTGTCAAAGACACAAGAAGCAGACAGTTTTCCAGTAGTACTTTTGGTATGAAATCTAACTCACAGAAAGAGTCAATAACAATCGTCAAAAGTGTTCTTAGATCTGCTGCAGATCTAAGTAACAATGGATCACAGTCCTGCAGCATTAAGTGTTGAAGAGTTGGAAACGATGGCATTGTCTTTAAGAGTGGACATTTCATGATGGATAGTCTCTTGAGGCAAGGGAAAGCTTCTGTTGAACCCATGCCTTCCCAAGTTCTTAGTTCAGGGAAGTCTTGAAGGGTAAGTTCATTCAATGATGGAAACGGCCTCATAGCTCCACCAGAGAACTCATTATCGATTTTCACCACATTGTCCATCCCTTGGATGTTGAGACACTTGAGGAATGGAAGTTGGCCAAGCATGGGGAGAGATTCAACAGTTTTGCAATTGATTAACTCGAGTACTGTCAAGTTGTGGATTGCATTGGACTCCATCCAGAAGGGGAATTTGCATCCCAAATATCCTTTTATTGACAACCTTCTTATATTCGGGCTTGGTTTAAGCCAGTTTATCAGTTCTTGAGAAACAAATTGTGATTCTCCTGTTTGTCTGGATGTGTTTTGATTTAACTTGCCCTCGCCGCCATCACCCCAAAATAGATCCAATGTGCGAAGTTGCAAATTGTTCAGATATCCTATGCTACAGGGTACCATCCGATTTATTCGTGCTGTACAATTCTCGAGGTACTTAATTTTCAACTCACCTTGAAGATCTTTTAGATGATGAAGCATATGTAGGTTCTTACCAGGAATAACTATTGGTAAAGTCCGAAGACTCACCATAAACCACCAAAAAGCAGGCAAGCTAGCAAGCCTTGTACAATCCTTTACTTTTAAATGCATCAGGTTTACTAACTTTACTATTTCTCCAGGTAACTCTAGCAGATTGGTGCATCCTGAGAGGTCAAGAGTTCGCAAATTGCACAGATGACCAATTGTCTCCGGTAATGTTTGGAGAGGAGTATTTGAGAGATCAAGATATCTCAAATATATCAGATCACCGATAGATCTGTGCAACCTTTCGATGCCACTTCCACTCAAATTCAGAATTTTAAGGTGCCTAAAACACTGGACTAGGTTTCTTTGGGCTTCCATTGATATATCTCCGGAAGCCAAGAAGTTGAGGGAGCACAATTTATGTGCTTTGTATAAGGCTTTTGGTAGGAGACTGGACCTGTAATTATTCTCTACCAATGCGTATCGAGTTTCTGCAAGATTACGACCAGTAACCACTTGTGCTTGATCACTGTTTTCTATTGTCCGGAACTCTTTTCCAGCTATAAGTTTTGCAAGATCATACATCAAACTGGGTATTTTGAACTCCACTGCATCACTACTGCTTGTGAGTTGGAAAAACGACATCTCCAGTAAATCATTAAAGCACTCATTGCCCATCTGCTCAAGCATGTGAGGATTATCACCAGCAGATTGAACTAAACCCCCAGCAATCCACTGTTGGATTAACTTCTCTTTATTCAAATGATAATTTCTAGGATATATGGCACAGTATGCAAAGCATCGTTTTAAATTTGATGGCAAGTGATTGAAACTCAACCTCAGGACTGACAATATTCTGTTCTCACCTGTATCAAGGCTCCATAGATCACTCTCTTGCACACGCAACCATTCATCTTCCTCTCTTTTGGACCGTAACAAGCCACCAAGTACTTTAGCTGCTAAAGGCACGCCTTGGCACTTGTCTATAATCCGCAGACCAATAGGCAATAGGTTTGGAAAGTCATTTTCTTCTCCATATGCAAAAGCTTGCTGCTTAAACAGAGTCCAGCAATCATCTTTGGCTAGGCCTTCCAACAAGTGGGAAGGAGCATTACTCATTATAGAAGCAACTCTTTCAGTCCTGGTGGTGACTATAATCTTGCTTCCTTCTGCTCCACATCTTAACAGGCTCCGTACTTTATCCCACTCTTCTTGATCATCGTCCCACACGTCGTCCATCACAAGTAGATATCTTTTTCCGTATAATGAGTCTCGCAGCTGGGATTGAAGAACACCCATATGAGAGGATTCGCATCTATGTTCAGTCAAACACTCCAGAATCTCAGTCAGAAGCCTCTTTGTGCTGAAACTGTCATACAAAGAAACCCAAATTTTCTTATCAAAATGACCATCCAGCCTCGGGTCATTGTAAACTAGTTGAGCAAGGGTTGTCTTCCCGATTCCCCCAATCCCAACGATTGGAATCACCCAAGTATCAGCACCGGATGATAATAACAAATCAACAATCTTTTTCACGTCTTCTGCTCGACCATGAACTTGTGATTCATCCACGTCAGGTCCAGTTTCACGCTTCTCTCTAGTATCTGATCTTTTATAAGCTACCACATCTTTGAAACTGAAAGTAGACATCTCTCTTGCTATATCGTCCAATCTTTCAATAATATCTGTAAGCTTACGTCGCATTTCAAAGCTACTTAAGATGGATTGAATAGCGAAAGAAGTGATCCGAACCTGCCTTCGAGTTTCTTTACTTATCGATGACTGAATTCTTCTAAGCTGGTCTTTGACTGGATCCTTCCACTTCCAGGGCGAATTTTCACTTGGAACCCTTTCCTTCAGCGAACGCCTCAGCAAAGGTTGAGTAGTGATCTGATCCAAGAGATCATCAGCATCATAAGCCGCATCCCTAAGCTTTGACAGCCAAATCTTCACCCTATTATCATTTAGTTGTCTTTCTTCTGCATCTTGAATTACAGCTTGAATGATGAACAACTTATCTTGTAACTTCTTGATATTCCTCTTCTGAACTTTAGGAGTTTCCACACCGTTGACATAAGAAGCCAATTTCTCATAGATCACCTGTAGAAGAGGTGATACAATTAAGGAAGCCACCTCCATTCCTGAATGAGAGTGAAGCTGATTGCGAAGGAGAAAAGCAGAAGCAAAGTGAGTGAGGAGACAGTTGCAGACACAGGAATGGGTGATTAAGCGAAAGTACGTGATTAAGCTGTTTTGAATGAGTACCGTTTCGATATCTGCTTTAAACTTGTGATCGAAAAAGAGAACAGTTTTGTACGTAAATAAATACGTGTACAAATCTCAATAATTTAAAGCTTTAATAATTGAGTTCACTTAAATGTTTTTTATCAATTAGGTAAAACATAATATCAATTTACTTATAAATAACTTTTGACTTTCGAGATGAAAGAACCATATGTTCATTTCCGTGATATGAAAGAGCGACGTGTTTTATTCTGATAGGTTGAAATTAATTTAACAATAAATGTTATTGTATTTTATTATTGTTTGTATTTTACCCCTATAAACATTTTATCTTCAAAACGTCGTCACTTTGAATAATGATGAATAAGTAGCTTTCCTTCCGGACAAATTTTCCTTTTTACTTATTTTTATTATTTTAATACAATACATTTTCTCTTAAAAATATTTAATTTTAAATTCATTTTAAATACTATTGAATTAAATTTTAAAACATACTACAACTAATACATATTAAATTTATTTTAAATTAATATTATTTAAAGGTAAATATATTAAATTACTTGTTTATGTTATAAAATGGATTTCCATATTACTCCCATAACTTCTAAGAATTTTTATTTTTATTTTTATTTTTTGTAACTCTTGTAATCTCTAAAAATTTATAGGGTACCTTAATTATATATATTAGAGTTTTGTAACTTATGATGATTAAAGGCCTATAAATAGAGGGCACATATACGCTTTTTGATATCCCAAAGTGAAAGTTGAATCATCCTTTCATTTTTCTACTATTCTCTTTTAATTCTCTTAATTTTCGTTACTTAAATTTTTTTTATTAAAATCAAATTTAATTTCTCTTTTAATTCATGGTAATCCTAAATAATATATCTTTATACTACTTTTTTTTTCATTCTTAAAGACATTATTATAATTATGATTCTATAAAAATTATGTTTATCAAATATTTTCAATCTTGTTTTTCCTTCATTTATTTTCTATAGTGTTTACGTAGATGAAATATTTTTATTTTTAATATTTAATGTTTTAGTAATTGACAATTTAGATGTTTAGTCATTGGACTAAATTATTAATTAGTTAATAATTAAGGTCTTTCATATTTTTTAACTTTTTATAGTGAATTTTGTTTGTTTTAATGAAAAGCATGAATATTCATTATAATTTTATTAGATCTAAGATCGATGGACACATGTGTCTTGCAAATAATGCTACAATACATACTATAATAAAAGATCAAAAATACATTTTCTCATTTGATAATGAGTAATGCGTATATTAATACCGTATCAGGTAATTCAAAACTTATTGAAAGCTCCGAAAGAGCTAATATATTATTATCCAGAGGAACAGAAACTGTCATTGATGATGTTTTATTTTTTACTAAATCTAAAAGAAATTTATTGAATTTTAAAGATATTCACCCTAATTTTATTGGATCCAAGATCGATGGAAACATGTGTCTTGCAAATAGTGGCACAACACATACTAAAATATAAAAAATATATATATTCTTCTCATTTGACAATGAGTGATGCTTATATTAATACAATATCAGGTAATTCAAATTACTGAAGGCTCTAAAAGAGTTATTATATTATTATCTAAAAGGACAAAAAATGTCATTGATGATACTTTATTTTCTATTAAATCTAAAAGAAATTTATTGGGTTTTAAAGATATTCGCCTTAATAGATATCATATTGAGACTATGAATGAGAAAAATATTGAATACTTATATATCGCAATTGTTAAATGTGGAAAGAAATGTGTTTGGAAAAGACTGTCTGCTTTTTCATTAAGTTTATACTATACACATATTAGTGCAATTGAGGCACATGTTACTACAAACCAGAAGTTTGTAGAACAACATACTTTTACTATTTGACATGATCGGTTACGCCATCTCATATCTATTATGATCTACAAGGTTTGAACTCATGTTATCTAGATGCTAAACATAAATTTTAATCACGTCAAATTTGACGTGCGTGATCTAAATGAAAGAAATATGGAATATGATAGTTAGATCATTAAAATGTGGGATAATGTAACATTTGGCACTTGTACTTTGAAAATGTCCAATGTGGTATCTGAACTATCAGGATGTGTTTTATTATGATATGTGTACTATCATAAAATGTCCAATGTGGTACATGTATTTTGAAAATGTCCAATGTAACAGCCCGAGTTTGACCCTAATCGAAAATAGTGGTTTCGGGACCACAAATCCGAGTCAATAGAAAATTTTTATATTATATTTGGTGACTATGATTCATGAGTGTGCATGTGCAAAAATCTTCGTGAATTAATTTGACCGTTTATGTGTTCAATTTAACGAAAAGGGCTAAATCGCGTAAGCTGTAAAAATAGCCATTTATTAAATTAGGTGGCTAAAGTGAGTTGTCTTCTTTTGCATGAGTATTAAAGATGCAATTTGACCTTTATATAAGAGTAGTGGACGGCAATGTGACTTAATATATATATAATGTATAATTGTTTTATATGTTAAAATATATTAATGATAAAATAAACATTAAAAAAACATTATAATAAAACAAAAAGAGAAAAACAATTTGCATGTCCATATTTTTGTTCTTGGTGCCGAAATAAGGAGAAACAAAAATTAGAAAATCCAAGCTAAGTTCGGCCATGGATTAGCTTGATTCAAGGTGAGTTTTAGTTTGGTTTTTGATAATTTTTACGTTTTTGAGATCATTGCTTCGAATATTATCTGACCCATGTTATAATTTTTGTTATTAATGCATGAGTGATGTTCGGCCATTGATGAAGGCTTGATATTTTTTATGTTTGATGATTTTGTTTTAAAGATATGTTTTAGATTAACATGTTTTGTATTGGAAATTTTGATAATTTTGAGTAAATAGGACTAAATTGAGAAATTTGTAAATTGAAGGGTCCAAATGTGAAATAAATGAATTGTATAGTTTTGTATGGGCATGGGTAGTATTCGGCCCTAGAGGAATAAATTCAAATTATGTGTATTTTGTGTTTTGTGCAATAGGGGCTAAATTGTAAAAGTTGTAAATGTTAGGGGTAAAATGATAATTTGCCCATTTATATGATTTTTGTATTAAATTGAATGAAAATATATTGAATAAGCTTAAATTTGAATTTATTTAGATCAATAACATAAAGTCACGGGGTTGGACCGGGGAAAGGCGAAATTGAACGAGTAGCCATGAAACCCTGATTCGTCGATTTTCGAGGTAAGTTTTTAAGCAGTTGGATGAAATGAAATTGATTATATACTAACATGCATATGAAAATAAATTATAAGCATGATAATTCCCCTATTGCCGAATGTATCTTGAGATGAAATGAAATGTATTTATAATAGCCGAATGTTAAGTTGATGTGTATATAAATATATATATGTAATTGTTGATTAAATGAGTTACATGAGTATAAGCATTTATAAAGAGGTAGTTATATATATGATTATGAAATGAGATATAGATGTATGCTATGAATAAATATATGTGTAAATTGAGTTTGCCGAATGTAATGGTAAGTGAAAAAGGCAAATGGAGATGTTGAAAAATACATGTATGCTATGACTAGATATATGTAACGTGTGTACGCCGAATGTGTTGGTATTTGAAAAAGGTAAATTGAGTATGTATAATTGAGAATGGAATTATATATGTTTTGAAGAGCAAAGGAAGGGTCTGTTAAAGGGCACTAAGTGTGCGATACATTACTGTTAAATGGCACTGTGTGTGTGGAATAATAAGTAATGGCACTAAGTGTGCGATACATTACTATTAAATGGCACTGTGTGTGCGGAATAATAAGTAATGGCACTAAGTGTGCGATACATTACTATTAAATGGCACTATGTGTGCTCTTTCTCACGTAACAGCACTAAGTGTGCGATACGTTACGTAATTTGCACTATGTGTGCGGGATTACAGAGACTTGGGACATAAAGCGATGAAGGGAGATAAAGCGAAGTGATACATGAGTAAGTGTTGCATGATAGCTTAATAACCAGGTACTAGTGAGGTAAGTTACTTTTGTTACGAAAATATAGAAATGAGATGTGAATGTTAAACTTTGAGCTTATTCGAAATGGATAAATAGTACTTGAGTATTCGATTTTGAGATCTATTAGATATGGTGGTTATTGAATGGTGACAAGTTATGCATATTTGTACTTATGAATTCATTATTGCTCATATTGGATTAATTAAATTGTTTATTGATTAGTTGTATAATTTTTACCATTGCTTAAAACTTACTAAGCTATATTAGCTTACCGTATGTGTGTTTGTTTGACTATTGTATAGATCTTGAAGGCTAGCTCGTGCTCGGGGATCTTCGTCAAAGTCATTCGCACTATCATCTATCTTCGGTATTCTATAAGTTGTACCCCTTTTGAAACATATGGCATGTATATGCAATATTTCTTGGGTTGTGTTCGAATGATATTTATATATATGTATATGCCATGCGAAAATGGCTATGCTTTTATGTTTGAGTCGGTTTGATCATGTTTAAATATGGAATTATTACTTGAGTATATTAGTATTTTATTAAAAGCCTAGTTTGAAAGTTATTTCATAATATGTTATTTGAGAATTTTTGAGTTCATAGAATTGGTTGAATTATGGTATAAGACATTGGGTTGATAAAAATGTTTGTGGCATAATTATTTGAATGTGCCAATGTGACTAAACATGAATGGAATAGGTCACATTTTTGTGTATGTGATTATCAAAGGTGATATATTAATGAGCAATTTAATGTGTACGTATTTGTAGATATTCGA
Source organism: Gossypium sturtianum (assembly GCA_025698515.1). NCBI lineage: Eukaryota > Viridiplantae > Streptophyta > Magnoliopsida > Malvales > Malvaceae > Gossypium > Gossypium sturtianum. Next base: position 4,579,092 of record CM046947.1, read on the forward strand.
CCATGATTTGTTTTAGTTTGGAGCATAGATTCTCCCTTTGAGATATATATTATATTCGGCCATGTGTTATAAATGGTTAAATCATAGATGTAATATCTTGTTAAGATGTGCATATTATGGAAGATATATATATATGTAATGAACATAGCCGAATGTGATAAGAAATTTTTTGGAGATAAATAAGTTGGTTTGATATTTTTATTTATGGTATATTCGATTGTGAGATGAGTAGATAGGACAATGATATAAATTGTATGTGATATTGAAATGATCGAAAGTAATGTATATGTTCAGGAATGATATATGTTTGAATGTATGGATGATAATAGCAATAGAATGAATGAATAAGTGCACTATACCTATTCGGCCTTTACTTTTAAATGACCTAGTGAATAGTGATTTTGCTATTTGAATGGAATTGGTTTTAAAGATGCTAGTGATAATGTTTGGTGGTAACTTATTTGTTTATAATAGCATATTTTGATTATGTATTAATTATTGTAATAAGATTCATTTGAGTGCGGGGACTTGTGATTGGATAAGTAATGCCTCGTAACCCTAATCCGGCGACGGACATGGGTTAGGGGTGTTACATCCAATGTGGTACTTGAACTATCAATATATCATTTTTATTAATTATATGTTTAGTTATTTGTTTTAAGTTTAATTTATTTTTATTTAGTTTTTCACATAATATTATATTATCAATGTGTACTTGATGACCTAAAAAACAAATTTACCTATCAAAATTTCATTGATTGGTTTAGCAATTTATTAATGGTGTCAACCCCAAGTACCATTGTCGAAACTATTTTTTTTGAAAAAGGGGTCGACTTTTATTTTGAAAACGAAAAATTGGAGTCGCCACCAATCCTTTTTATTTAGATGTGATCGGATCACCTCGTAATTCAATCATTTTAATAAGAGTTTCAATTTATTAAAACGATAATTTTTGGTCTACAAAATCCAGAAAACGGGTTCGGGAGTTGGTTACGCACGAGGAAGGATTAGCACCCTCGATACGCCCAAAATTGGTACCTAGTTGATTACTTGTTGTCTTTAGTGTCGAAAATTGAAAATTTGAAAAGATTTTAGAAATATGATCCTTTGTTAAAATATTATTTTAAATTTTTTTTTTGAGAAAATGGCATATTCCACGTTAATCGAGGAAAAAAATTATGTCCCGTAAGTTAGGACACAATATCTTAAATTCCCAAAACGAGAATAAACACCGAAAATTATTTATTTTAAAAGACATTTGATTATCTCAGTTTTAGAAAGAAACCATATTCCGTAAGTTAGAACACGATCTTTTCGTAATTCCCGAGATTACTTAAGAATTTTAAAACGTTCGTTTGTTCGGATTTATCGAGAAAGTCAAAATCCCATAAGTTAGGGAACGACCTTTCGAATTTTAAAAACACGGAGTATTGCTTATTTTAAAAACAAAATCTTTTAATGCATCGCGTAAAATGTAGCGCGGTTTTGTGGTGAAATGTAAAATGGGTTACGGTGTTTACGTGCATAACATAATAATACGTATGTTAATGTGAATGGCAATATGAAGAACGGAAATAAAATAAACAAGCCAGAAATAAAATGACAAATAATAAGAGTAACAAACTAAAAATTTGAAGCTAAAGACCTAATATTACATAAATAAATAAATATGGTGTAAAACAATTTAAGAATAATAATAATATTAATAATAATGATTATATTAATAATAATAATATAATAATAAAATAAATTTTAAAATTATATAAAAGGATATAAATAGATAAATGATAAAATAAGATAAATATATATGTATATAAATTTTTTTAGGTAAATAAATATATATATATAAAAATAATAATAGCAATAATATTGCAAAACTAATTAATTCAGTAATATGATAATAAAACAAATAAGTAAATACAAAAAAAGAAAATATAATAATAATATTAAACTAATTAATTTAATAATAAAGTAGCAAAAATAACAAAGGAAGGACTAAATTGAATTTTAAAACAAAAATTTGGGGCAAATCAGAAGTGAATAGAAAGGAAAAGGACCAAGTTGAACGCGCGAATAACAAGGAGGGACCAAAATGGAAAATAATCCCCACCCTCTAAAAGGTGCAGCTTCAAGGTGGACCAATTTGTAAATCAAAATAAATTATAGGGCAAAAATTAAAAATAAAAAGAACTTAATTGCAAAAACATTAAAAAGCGAAAGGGCTAAAGGTGCAATTAGCCCCAAAAGCAAAAACACGCGGATTCTCCCTGGCGGGTCGGGTCAACACGCGGATCCTAGGGGCAAAACGACGTAGTTTTGAGCGTATGAGGCCAGTCCCAAAACGGCGTCGTTTTGGGGGCCTATATAAGTAAAAAAATTCCAAATCATAATAAAACGATGTCGATTTTCCAGCGACGGCGCCGCCGTACACGGCGGCCAGAAAACTGCAAATTCCTCTTTTTTCTCCGGTGGTCTAGAAAGGTAAGCCCTCTTCCCTTTTTTATTTTTATTTTTATTATGTATATGTAGTAAAAGAGAAAAAGAACAGATTCGAGAAAAGAGAAAAATAAAAAATAAAAAAAATAAAATGAACACCTTTAAGCCTCTAAATCGGTTTCTTTTCTTTTTCTTTGCTTGATATTTTTTTGAATTTCTTTCTCTTTTTCTTTGATTCGATCCTCTCTATGTTTGTTTCAATATTCGTAAAAAAAATAAAAATTACAAAGGATTTAGATGGCTTTTATAGCCATTTACAAAGTTTTTAACCTATTTTTTTTTATGTTTATTGTCACTTCTGCTGCAGGTGGCGGTGCAAGCGGAGGGTGGTGGCCGACGTGACAGGCGGTGCGAGAGGTCGAGTCGAAAGGTCATCGCGAGGCTAAGGCGACTAGGTTTTTGTTTAATTTGGGCTTTGTAATTGTAAAATTGGGCCAACATATTTTGTAATTGGACTTTAATTTATTTTTTTATTTTGGTTTTATTTTTCTGGTTTGGGCCCGGGCGAAAATGGGCCATTACAACCATAATAAAACACATATTAATAATTCATGTAGCACATTTGACATTTTATGAAAGTACATGTACAATAATAAAACACAAATTAATAGTTTAAGTACCAAATATGACATTATCCCTTAAGATATTAATTGTATAAAAATAAACGATATATATATATATATATACGAGCTCATGAGGCTTAAGTTTTATCAAATGCATATATTATGATATAATAAGTATTTGGAAAGTGTAAAACGCATGAATTTGCCAAATTCATGAATTCCTGAAGAATTTCAAGTTTACTATTAAATAGGCCTCCAACAAATATATGTACTTGATAGATAACCAACAATACGCATGTGTATTATCACTCAATTTACACTATTTTTAAACCAAGTTTCTAAACGCTATTTGCATTTGACTCCACCAAATTTCTATCCCTCAAAAGATTTTTTTTTGAACTTGGGTCATTGTAAAATAATTAGTTTGAAATTATAATTTTGACAATACTTTTGGTCTAAACCCCATTCATTGGATTGTAGTTGGCCAAGGAAAGATTCATCTTTCTGGACTTTCAAATTCCAACACTCTCAACTCGTCAAAAGGATTCTGATGACTGAGCCTAAACCAGAGTAAGACTTTAAGTTTGGAGCCCTACCTTGTTTGGTCATGAAGGTTGCCTATAGAGGTTTCCCTACCACTACCAGCTCATATTTTAATTACAACACACGTTTTCTAGTTTCGTTTAAACCATTGAAAACAACCCTTAAATATCTTTTCATTCATATCTCAATTATTTTTAGTAATTTACGTAATATACCACTTCTGTTGTTTCTTAAACAGCATGCACATTCTTTAGTAAAAATTGATTAGCTTTCTTTTAGAAAACTCAAAATTCGCTTCCTTTATTTTCATTCTTGCATTATTCATGCAAATTTTTTCTTTCTTCATCTACCAACCCTTAGGTTCAATCCAAAATCATATTTTTATTATCTCTTAACCGATAATACAACAAACCCAATAGTTTTCCCAAATCGATTAATAAAATCATAAGAAATTTCATAAATTTTCTAGCTGTTCTCCATAATAATGTTTACCCGCATCATCACAATAGATCCAAACAATTTCATTATTTATCAAATGACAGCTTTCTCTTACCTTTATCTTTAAATTGGAAGACCAAAAATCAATCTCCCTCGTTCCTCTTCTCTTTACAGCTTCTCTTCTTTTTCACTCGACTTTCTTCCTTCTTGTATGCTTGATAAGAAACTGACGATTAAATTTCCTTTTTTTTAAACCCTCACATATTATTTACTCATGGCCTTTTGTCAAAAACTCTTACAAATATGATTGGGCTTTATTGGTTGGGTATTACAATTGGTTGATTGGATTTTTCGCAGCCAAGGGAGGGAACATTACCTTGATTGCCTTTCTAACGACAGATCATAGTGTTACAAATGTTTTTTGTTGCTACCGTTGTTTGTGTTTCTTGCGATTTCATCATCCATAGACTGGGGGTAATACCACCCTCTATTACCATTTCCATTAATGGCAATGATTTCATCTACGGTAGGGGGCAATACCTACTTCAGTTGGGAGCGTCATTTTTCTACCTGCTTATGGTTTGGGTAGGGCTAGCTCCTCCTTTTTGTTTGCGCTAGTTGCTCGAAGGGAGATTCACCTTTCTAGACTCTCAAATCCAAACACCGTCAACGCATCAAAAAGATTTTAATAGCAGAGCCTAAATCAAGGCAAGACTTTAAGTTTAGATCCCTGTCTCATCTAATCATGAATCTCTTATTTTTGCATGGTTTTTGGTTGAGGTTTCCCTATCATCTTATGGTTCTTTTTTGTTTTCTGTTTCTATTGCCTTTGGGCCGTTGTATATATATGTTTTCGGCCATTAAGGGTGGGTTTGGATGGGCGATTGAGTGCGGTGCGGTGTGTTTAGCTTACTTTTTGTCTCACGCTACAGTATCGCTACAGTATCTAATCTCACTGCCACCGCTGTTTTTACATTATTCGCAGGTAAACGCACCGCCCATCCAAACGCACCCTAAGTCTTTGCAGTTAAATGCTATTCTCTCAGTTAAAAAAACATTTATTCGTTAGAATTTATTATTACGAGTATTACATTTCGAAATTAGATTATAGTGTTTAGATTGTCAATATTTTGATCATCACGTAATCTTACATTACAGAATTACTGCTGTAATATAGGTTGTAATTTTATTACGGCTCATCCCTTAAGTTACTTAGATTATGACCATAATTTTAAATTTTGGGTCAATTTGCCTTTTGTTTTTATTTTATTATTTTAATCAATTTAGACATTTTTTAAAATAAAGTTAAAAGACTAATTAAAAAAATAATTTTTTTAATAGTGAACCAATAGATCTCATACATTACAATTATAATTATTATATTTTATTTAATAATTTAATAATTATGGTTGGTGTCACTTTTTATGAATTGTTATAAGTATGATTTATAAATTCCTTTCAATATCATATATTTAATTATTAATATATAAATTGTAATAAAAAGTAAAAATTGTAATAATTTATCATAATTTTTTGGAAATTGAAATTACAAAATATTAAAGGAATTAAAATTGTTAAAAAAACTATACTTGTTAAAAAATCAAATTCTATAACAACGACAGTTGAGTAAAATGTGTTTCTAGGTAATCTTACCTTCAATCAAACAACATTTGAATATTATATTTTAATCAAATGAATCAAACAAAATAATCTCCCATTTCACTAATAATCTAATATTTTCGTAATTTTATTACGGAACATAATTTAAGATTCAGTGGACCAAATGCACCACTAATAAATTTCATTTCAATGGTTAACCAAAACCTAAGTCAAATTTGGGTAAAATGTTTTCTAAATATGGATAGCAATATGGTTTGTAAATGCCTCTAATTTCGGCCTCCCTTGTCATTATTATTAGCTTACTTCTTGTATACCTCGTACTCATGTATACGACGAATCCGAGAGTACCATAGAGATGTAGCCAGTTAGAAGTATATGCAGCTGAACTAGTAGTCATCATTCCATTAACTGGCTGGGAAGAGTGAGAAGAATCCAACAACCTGATATGGATGCTAATTACTGTCGACTAGAAGTTTTAAACCTTTTATTACTAATTAACTTCATTGAAATCTGTACACATAGTTTAATCAGCTTTGTCGGGACCCGTGCTCCAAGCTTGTGGAAAAAGATCTTATAAAGATACTTTTATACATCAAAAAAGATAGGCTGGTTTTCATTTTGTTTTACCAAATACCGAGTCCTGTTTTTTTTTTTCTTGAACAGTGTTGCAAAAAGCAGAACTCATGGAACTAAAATCTATGGGCGACAACTTGTGTAAGATTCTTGGAATGCACTACAACCTTGTACCTGAAATGAAAACAAAAAACAAAACTTTTCAAGCTAAAGCTTTCCTTTATTAGTATTGGGAAAACCCTAATCTTCACACCAAGCTAGCAAAACCTTCCCAATAACACCATGTTAAGCACTTGCACGAGTCTGACTCTTAATTGGACATCTGTTTTTGCTTTTGTAGAACACAAAATTGCAGGTGCTTTGTCTTGTACCATGGGAGTTTTTAAGACAAACAAGATGAAGAAAGCATTTCCATATTAAAATCTATTTAATTATATACATTATATAGGGATATCCTTTAGCATCAAGGCAAGATTGTCGGATTAGATTTAGATAGGCTAATAAATCCTTGATATTCGATAGAGTTGTTAAAACTATTTGCCTCAAGTTGGTTGGAACATTCTCCACGTTGTGCCTACTGCCCATTTTTTCACTTGATTATTGATTATGAGTATCAAACAATCACAATTGTGCGTACGAAAATATTTGAATATTCATCTTAACTTTTAAGTAACTTTAAATAAAAACCGTAATCAAAACGGTTTAAAACTTTTTGCATACGATATTTCAAGATATAATTGAAATATGCATACCTAATTTAATTTATTAAATTTTTTTCAAGCTAAAATCATAATCCATTCCATAAGTGATTATGAATATAAACTTGTATTAATATTTAATCTTACGTAACTTAATTTTACGTGATTGTCAATGAATATATTAAGAAGTTCTATTGGGATTATGTATGGTACCATCTTAAATGTGGGTCATGTTGGATGAGTAACATGATCATTCATTCATATGTAACATTTAAGAGTTAGAAGTTTGAAGAGTGAACTGAAAATTTGTACAAGCAAATCATTGAATGGTTGGCAGTTCAGTAGTCAGTACTCGTAAGAAAAAAAAAGAGTTGTGGCGACCAGAGATCCCTGTTGAAGTGAAATCTTGGAAACCCAATGTCCACCACAAATGGCCGCTCCCCCCATCTTATCTCTTTTCTTCATTTTATCTTTCTATATATTATATGTATGCATACATATAGCCTATGTGGAAAGAAGAACTTAATGGCCAGAAGAGGTCCACGATGTGAAGCTGTCAATCTTTAGTTAGCATCAGCTAGACGACGATAATGTAAATGTAGACAATTTCGAAGAATCGTATTTATAACGATGCTTTGATACTCTCCTTTTGATATTTTTTCTTCTCTTTTTACCTCTAATAAAGTTAGGCAAAGGGTAAAATAAAAGAAAAACTTATTTAAATAAATTCAACTAAAAATGCTAAAAATCAAAAGAAAAAAGTTAATTTGCCATTCTCCTATTGGGAAGAGATAAGGATGACGTGTAATGATATACAATTAAAGTATTATTATACACACAGTGGGAGCGGACTTCGCATTTGAATTAAGTTCAAATCTGGGAAGTGATATTGTTGGTTCTATAAAACGGATAAAAACACTTGTAATTATACATCTATCTGTATTATACTCAAACTCATATTTTTCTTGTTATTATAATAGCAGCCATGCCAATTTAGTTAAAGTTAAATTAAATGTATAAAATAATATTTATATGTAAGTATAAAAATTAAAATTTTAGGATAGCCCAAGTTATTCTAAATCACAAAGATTACCAATTAAAGCATTAAAAACCACTTTGATTAACTTGCTAAGAATAATGAACCTTTTGTTTGAGTACTAGATTAGTTTACTTGAAATTGAGGTCTAATATTATAAAAAGAAAAAAAAAATTACAGTTGGTTCATAACTAATTAACAGTTAATACAGTTAGAACTTAGGATCAAATATGATTAGTTTATACAGTTATAATTAGAAATGCAGTATATTGTAAATTTGAGGTTCTAATTTTAACATTTGCAGATTTTCCAAGTTGCAACCTCTAAAGAAATTTTTAAAACAAAAAACTATAATCTTGCTTGATTAATGAAACATCAATCCAAACCACTTCTGGTTTTAGCAAATTGCAGTAAGAAAAACGTCGAGAGGAAAATTAAAAATTCTTGCTCTCCAAACAAGTAATAATTAGTAGGGTGAGGAGAGGGGGACCCTATAAAAGGATGAAAATCAAAGGCAAAAGGAGTGTGGATAAAACGTGTGTTTCATCAGCCAATCATATTTCAGGAAACAAAATCAGAATCCTCCAATCTCAATCCCAATCCCAATCCTCCATTTTTATATCATAAGTTAATAACTCGAATTTTCCCACTTTTTTTTTTCCTTTTTTGTTCTTTTTCCCAAACAGAAAGCTTGAATTGACCCGACCCGTCAATTCTGAATTTTCTGCTTATAATTTCATACCCATTAAACTAAGTTCACCTCCAGCCTTTACCCTGAGGCCCTTTTTCATCCTTTTTCTTGGACAAAAACAAATACTTGAGTTCACGCTCTGTTCCTCCCTTTAATTTGGGTTTTCGGATCGTGAGCTTTCGGGTTTTTTTCTCTCTCCAAAACAATGGCGGTTTCTTCGACTTTTTCCGGGGCTAAGTTGGAGCGTTTGTTGATCAATTCTTGCTCATCGCCTTCGGCTTCTTCTTTGCGGGCTTGTTCTCTTTCTCACCAGCAAATGAAGGCCTTTTCCAAGCCTAATCGTGGAAGAAAAGCTTTGGCTCAGAGGACTGGTGGAGTTAGATGTGAAGTTGCTCAATCCGACGCCATTAACGAAGGCGAAAAAATGGATCCTTCCAAGGCTTCTGCACTCTCCGCTCTTGAACAGCTCAAGACTTCCGCTGCTGACAGTACGTTTACCTTTAATTTCTGCTAAATTTTCCTTCTTTTTTTTCTTCCTCCTTCACTTGTTTTGGCTGAATTTTGTGTTATTCAGTTTTAGATTGAATTGTGAATTTGTAATTGGATGAATTGCTGCTTAATAATGTGATTAGACTGAAAAGTTTCAATGTTTAGAAGCAGACATGTTTGACCAGTTATAATATTAAGATTTTTTAGAGCATCAATTAACTAGGAATGGTAATTGAGATTAAGATACCCACAAAATAAAATTGTTTTATTTCTGTATTTGGTATATTTGTATAGTTTTATACTTTATGAGCTAAACAGAAATATTATGCAAAAGAATTGCTTTATTTCAACCTACTAAGCATGCATTTGCTTCTTTTAGGTGGTTGAATGGGGAAAAAATTCAAACTTTGTGCTATGCCTTGAAATATAGAACCTATTCTTTACTTTAGATATACCTTGGAATTGTATAAAACCATAATCAATCTCTTTTTTCTTGAATTTGCTTTGAAGAAGAGGGAGGAAAGCTATGTTGGTTGAACTCAGGGGTGTCAAATATGGATATATGTCCAACACGGGTATTTAATCTTTTACTGAAGTCTTCATGTAATGGGAGGGTCCTTGGAGGATCATATCCCGATACTCTTGTCTGAGAATGTGTGGGACATGATACTATCACAAAAACTGAAGAGTCGGAGTAACATAGAAGGAAATTGTCTCCATGAACAAACTCCTAATACTGATGGTTCCCTATTTTATGCCTTTACTGTCTGGAAACTTCTAGATTTTAGAACAAAATTTTGATATGGGACCCTTATATCTCTAACTTAGTTCACTGTATTTAAGGCCCTTTTTCAGGTATTTTAATCAAATGTACATTGTATAATCCTTTCTGCAAAATATACATGTTAATATTCCTGAAAATCTTGCTATTGGTCCATACCAGGGTATACAAAGGAAAGGAGCAGCATTGTGGTCATAGGACTTAGTGTTCACACTGCGCCTGTGGAGATGCGTGAGAAACTTGCCATTCCTGAAGCAGAATGGCCACGAGCCATTGCCGAATTATGTGGTTTGAATCACATAGAAGAGGCTGCTGTTCTCAGCACCTGCAACAGGATGGAAATATATGTTGTGGCTCTATCGCAGCATCGTGGAGTCAAAGAAGTAACTGAATGGATGTCAAAGGTACATTATTCGTTGGACTCTATAGTTTGTGATATTTACCTCTACGAAAACTCCAAATTGGCAGTAGTTTAAGTAACTGCAAATTGGTTGCAGACTAGTGGTATCCCAGTTTCAGAGATTTGCGAGCACCGGTTTTTGTTGTACAACAAGGATGCTACACAGCACATCTTTGAAGTATCTGCTGGTCTTGACTCTCTTGTTCTTGGAGAAGGTCAAATCCTTGCACAAGTTAAACAAGTTGTCAAAGTTGGGCAAGGTGTTGTTGGCTTTGGAAGGAACATTAGTGGGCTGTTCAAGCACGCAATTACTGTTGGGAAGCGTGTTAGAACAGAGACTAACATTGCTGCTGGGGCTGTTTCTGTTAGCTCTGCTGCTGTTGAACTGGCTTTAATGAAGCTGCCTGAGTCCTCGCATGCTACTGCTCGAATGTTGGTTATTGGAGCAGGAAAGATGGGGAAGCTTGTGATCAAGCACTTGATGGCAAAAGGTTGCACCAAGATGGTTGTTGTTAACAGAAGTGAGGAGAAAGTTGCAGCAATCCGCGAGGAGATGCAAGGTGTTGAAATTATTTACAGGCCCTTGACAGACATGCTCGCTTGTTCAGCTGAAGCTGATGTGGTCTTCACCAGTACCGCATCAAAAACCCCATTGTTTCTGAAAGAGCATGTCAAGGATCTCCCCCCTGTCAGTTCTGAAGTTGGCGGTTTAAGGCTCTTCGTTGATATCTCTGTTCCACGAAATGTGGGATCATGTGTCTCAGATGTTGAAGGTGCACGTCTCTACAATGTTGATGACCTGAAGGAGGTTGTAGCTGCTAATAAAGAGGACCGACTACGAAAAGCAATGGAAGCTCAGGCCATTATTGCTGAGGAATCAAAACAGTTTGAAGCATGGAGGGATTCACTGGAAACTGTTCCAACCATCAAGAAGTTGAGAGCCTATGCAGAGAGAATTCGAGTTGCAGAGTTGGAGAAATGCTTATCAAAGATGGGTGAAGATATCCCTAAGAAAACAAGGAGGGCTGTGGATGATCTCAGCCGGGGAATTGTGAATAAACTTCTCCATGGTCCAATGCAGCACCTGAGGTGTGATGGTAGCGACGATCGAACTCTCAGTGAGACCCTTGAGAACATGCATGCACTTAACAGAATGTTCGGCCTCGAGTCAGATATATCACTTTTCGAGCAGAAAATTCGAGCCAAGGTGGAACAAAGCCAAAAGTAAGTGTCAATATAGAATCTCTCGCGTTACAACCAATTACACTCCCTCACAGTCAAATAAGAGGAAATTTTCCTCACATTGTCATGAGTTTCTAGTGGAGTAGCTAATCTATTTAGGGTCCTTGTGGGGTCATCTTTCAATTCATTAATTTGTGCAATTCAGACGCTTGTGCTTGAATCTCATTTGACTTCACAGTCCTACAACATTATTGTTAGTGGTCTTTCGGCTTTGTAGTGTGCAGTATGAAGTGAGTTTGATCCCTGTATCATTCATCTATAGAATGTAAGATACCTATTTGAACAATATAAATCATTGTAATTAATTCACTACTTGTTTTAATATCAAGCTGGAATTTTCTGTAAAATTATTTATTCAGATTTATTTTTTCTTTTTTTGTTAAGTGAACTGCATTGCTGATTATGACCCCCAAAAAATGATAGGTACAGTCTATAAACAGCCAACCCAAAAGTGAAACAGGGAAGGGATGGTTCTTTCATTGCATTGATAGAAATCTATCTAGAAACAAAACATCCTCTATTTCTTAGAGAATCGTTGGTTTCACCGACGAACTACATGGGAAAGTGGACCGTAGAACCGGCAATATGAATATGTATTGGCTAGATGTACACCTTGGCTGTCTGAAATACCTGGCTGTTCTACTTGGCTTGCAATTTGTGAAAGACTTGGTATAAAAGTATTTGTGTGATTCCCAGGGAATGTTGAAAAAAGCCATAAATGGAATCACTCTATACACATATATGGGCTTAATTCATTTTGTTTATCATTACAGGATAGTGGAGGTTGGGAATCTTACTATCAGGGGCAGCAATGGAAGTTGAATTCTGGGCTATACTAAGTATTTCTATTCATATGGGCTATGATCTATGGGCAAACCTGAAGTTACAGCCTAAAACACTCTGCCTTTGTGTTCTCAAACTTGAAGTTTAGTTATAATCCTTTTGAAAAGGTTGATTGGGAACCAAGCTGAGTCTGAGCTGCAGTTGTCCATGGCTTGCACCAGAGGACAAATGAAGCAATATGTGGAGGATTGGGTGTAAACAGGTGCCTCCATGGCAGACAATTTTGTGACCAATGAATTTCTTTCAAAACCAAAAGGAAGAAGACATACAAACTAGGGAGGGTACACCTTGCCTGCTAACTAAGATAGTCTAATGGCTGATATATATCGTTATAGCCTTTGGAATCACACTGACAACAGTAAGACTCCAAAAGGAAACCTTGACTGTACATTAAGGTCCATGAAAACCACATGGTTCATCAAATATCAGATGATAGATCAACCAATTATGGTTAGACCCCCCCTCCCAGCTATCGTTATTCACCAATAATGCTGACACAGACTTTACACATAGGACCATTTATTTTTGTCATTTGGCACCAATTGATATTATCACCCAGGACAAACCAGCTATGAGCTTGGAATCCAAGGACAACCGAGCTAGAAAATGAGAAGACGTGCAGATTTTTGTAACCACCGGTTCCCTTGTCCGTCATTATAATACCTGCAATGTTTTGGGTCCATGATGTTTTGAATACGTTTTTGGACAAAGAATAGCACTAATTGCGCTACTAAGAAGACTTGCAAGCTAAGGCAAATTGTGATTGGTTTGGCATTTTGGTTTAAATTGCATGAACATCATCTATCAGTTTGAAACGAAATACACTGCCAAATTCTGTTAACATGTCATACTAAATAAACAGCACAACGTAAACTCCTTGATACAAGCCTTTTTCCAATTATACGGCCATCTACAGGATTATATATTGGATTATGTTTTAACCTTGGCTAGGAGTTTGGAACTTTCCTGCAAGAATCTTTAGGAATTTGGGGGATTTGCAAAGGGACCCAAAATTGAAAAACATGAAAATCTTTTTGGGTCCCTACTCCTTCCCCGTTTCTAAGAGTTAGATCCCCTCCAACAAAACTGGACCTAAAGGGCTCTCTCCCTTCAAAGCTAAGCACCCTAAGCTGCGAAATGAGGGGCTTTTTTTCAACATATGGAAAACCAGAAAACCCATTTTTTCTTAGCTCCAAAATTCAACAAACGCTCACAAATTTTTCTTTTTTTTTCCTCTTGAAAACACGTAACAAATGTGTGTACTTTATAACAATAACAAGTAAGACCCATGTTCATAAAGCGAAGCAAACGTGGACCTTCCCTTCCTCAGAGGCTGCCCACAAGTTGATAGGATAAGGTATTACAGGTAAAAAATTCTTTTATTTCTGCTACTGCCCAAGGCTAAGCAAAAAGAAAGGAAAAGCGTTGTGGAAATGGACCCTACTTAAGGCTGGACACTATAACATCTACATCTATGCCGGTTACCATGTCTGTCAGATAAATCCCCGGCGTTGGTTTGTTTGTGATTGTGAAAGTGTTGATGGAGACTTCGATCTGTGATGCTGCACACTCAACAAGCTTATGAAAATCAACCACAAAACCATCAATTTTGTATTTTAAAAAACATATAGTTTCAGGGTTAATTTCTCATGTTTTGGACAGACCATTTTCATTTCCAAGCTGTATTAATATAATATATAGTTATCACATGATATATATAAGATACTCCAACTGTCGGGAAAAAAAATAATGAGGAGGTGAAGCCCATCATATATATGTCAGAACTCTGAAACACAAGAAAGAAGGTTCAGTTGTGGTTATAATTCAGGGATCCAAAAGCAAAAATATAAAAATAAAACAAAGAGAATATAAAAAGAAGAAAATGATTCATTCATCATTTATCAATTCCAAGTCCAAGTTACCCCAATCATTCTTACACCATTTCCCACTTTTTTCCTTTTTCCAAAAGGATAACTTTTTAAACTACATCAAAATAATAAAGGATTAAAACCCCACTAATTACTCCATAAAAAAAGCCAAGAAAACAGCAACCCAATTATAATACTAAGCATTTACAACTTTGTAAGCTGATGATGATGATACATACATTTCCCTAAACAAGTTACAATGGGGATTTTAATTTAGAACCAAAAACAGAAGAGTATTTTCCATTTAAAGCCACCCATCAATCAAATGCTTGAATTTTTAGTTTATAGTTCATGGCAGAAAGGCCCGCGCCGTCTGCTGCCACCAGCATGTTCCCCTATCATGATATAACTAGATTTTTTTTTTAAAATAATATTTAAAAGGAAAAAAGAAACTAAAATCTAGCATTTTCGAAGCCGTGTAAATCGCTGACTCTATTCAACGACTTCTTCATCATGGCGACTTTAGCCAACTTCTCAGCCGCTCTCCAAGCCGAAGACGGCGTAAGTGGCTCTCCGTTTTCATCCATCACCACTAGCATCGACTCCCTTTCTCTTTCCCTTTCCCTTTCCCTTTCGTTCACCCTCCGTCGTTGGATTTCCATCATCTGCTGTTTCCTCCAATGCAATTCCGCCAACTCAACTTCTAACCCTCTGGCATACTCTTCGGCCGACTGCGAATTCGACTGCATCAACAAGGCTCGAGCCGAGCCCAACAAATGGTAAGCGCTTGTCAAGTCGTTACTGCACTCTATCAGCCTTCTCGCCTCGGCTATGGCTCGAGTCGAGATGAAAAAGAATCTCAACTGTTCGATTTTAGGAGCCGATGATCGAACGTCGTTGGGCTGAGGTACGAGAAGCGCTTGATCTCTGCCGTACACGACTTCTTGTGTGGCGGGATCCTTGTAAAGACAGCGAACGCACATCACGTGGCTGGATCCAACCGCCGAAGTTGGGACTTTCAGTTCCACGAGCAATTCCCTTTCTTCCTCCGCGTATAAATCGCCTAGCCGGACGGAGCCGGAAGTTAAAACAGTAGGCTTCCCGTTACATGAATAAACGGCTGTTATTTCAGCTGGTGCAGAGCCGGATGCGAAGCTGAGCTGGATTCTCAAATCTTGGACCACAACGCTCAATAACCCACCAACGCATTTGGCAAACGCATCCTCAGCTGGCTCATGACTGTACCCGCCGCTCTGCCCGAACCCGAACGCGTGAACCGGGATTTCAATGTGGGCGAAACGAGTGGACGAGGCGTGGCTTGAATGGTGCCGTTGATTGGAAGCGTTGGATTGGACTCTTTCATCCTGACCGTCGGACAACAACATTATGCTAGCAACTGGATTTCTTTCCCTCCGATCCTCAAGAACTTTGGTTGCCTTCCTCAACGCATCGCCAACGCTGGTTCCTTGACCGCAGGCGAGCCGGTCAATAATGCGCCGAGCAGCTCGTTGACCCTGAGCCGTCATCCTCCGCAAAGGCAATAACCGTTTCGAAGTAGCCGAGAAAGCCACGATGGAAAGCCTATCAGCCGAGCCGAGCGACGAAATGACTAAACGCATGGCGCGTTTCAACATCTGGAGCTTAGCGCCGGTCATGCTACCGCTGACATCAAGAACCGTAACCAAATCGATAGGCGCACGATGCGAAGGGTCCAAATGCGACGTCGAATTGCTACTATTCCTCGAAGGAGCCAATATTTTAGCGGGGGGAGGTGGGGCCTTGATTTTTAAAGCCACAGCATAAGTTTCGTATCCACGGCCCACTGAAACGACCGCCGTTTCGGGAGATAATCTGACCTGGACATTCCTAAAATCACGGCCGTTGAACGAGAGTACGTCATCGGATTTGACGGCGGATGAAGATTTGGGATTAACGAAGAACCCTTGGAACTCCTCGACGTCGTCGTCGTCTTCTTCTTGTTCGATGTTTTCATCAGCTTCTGGGATGGGAATAAAACGAGCACCGGCGGTTGGGGATAGCAATGGCTCATCGTCATCGTAGGATCTTAAATCGGACGGTTTGGCTTTGGGTTTCGGTTTGGGTTTTGGTTCCGGCTGGTTGACAATTCTGGGCGAACAAGATTCAATGATTTTTTTCTCTTCAACTCTAGGGGTGGTGTTTTCGATCAGAGGTGTGTCGTTTTGAGGAGCTGAGTTTCTGTGGATGGAGAGAAGAGGAACATCTTTCCAGGTGGTATTACACACCGGGCAAACGAGGGAATCATGTTTACGAACATGAGCAGCGATGCATGGGAAATGAAAGGCATGTGCACATTCAGCTGTGTAAATGGCAGTTCCTTGACCTGTCTTCACGCTGTTCAAACAGATTCCGCAGCTACTCTGCCAAATTCAAACAAACAAACAAAAAACCCGAAACATCAGTCTTTAAGCCATCAAAATATTTAATATTTAACCACATTTTGACTGTCAGAATTTTGATATTGCTTACCCTGAACTTGAAGCTGTTACGGAAAAGTGAGAGCTTGAGAGGGGAACGAGGAGAGGAAGGATTGGAGGATAGAATTGGTTTAGGACTTTTAGTGGCTGCTCTAGGGGTGGTTTTGCAATGGAAAGTGGGGCTTTCATTTGTGGAAGACGGTTCAACAGTAGTGCGGCAACGAAGACTGGGGCTAGAAACCGGTTGAGATTGGAAACGGGGCGTAGAAGGGTTACTTCCAGTAGAAAAAAAGCTCAGCTTGGCACAATTCCTGGGGCTAGGACTTGGACTCTGATGTTGTTGCTTATCTATAACAGTGTTTTCAGGGTCTCTAGGGATTGTAGTGCAAAAGGCTCTTCTCCAACCCGTACCCATGTTTCAGTGCACTCCAAAAAGAGAAAAATATGTAACAAAGACACTCACTCTCCTTTCCCTTTTCTTTCTCGTTTCTCGTTGCTCTTTTATCTCTTTTAACTAATTCCACCTTTATTTATCTTTTACCCATAAGATGAAGAAAAATGGAATAGGAAAGAAGGGTTTTGTTTTGATCGATCTAAGGTTGCGACAGAGGACAAAAGGGTAGGGATCAAAGCTTTAAAGATACGAAGAGCATGGGATCAAATACGACAAATTAGTGGTATTTAGCTCCTTTCTCTGCCCTTTTTCCATTTCCATTTTCCATTAATAACACCCCCAAAAAGATCTGTGCAAGGCTTGAGATCTACTGCTCCTTGTCTCTCTCTCTCTCTCTTTGAGAAACCCAGAGCTAAGCTTTTCTTCCACTGAATATTTATGTCCATTGGAAATGGTAATTCGAAGGAATTTTAACCTGTTTAACCGGCACGTGTTGGTTGATTTTTCACGTTACCGGTCAACGATCACCTCCCTTCCCCTTTCTGTCTCCACCACGTTATCCCACCGACCTGTTATCTCACGCCATGCCCCTTTCATGGCTCCATGCAGTTTGTATACCGCTACCTTCACGCGCCATCTTGATGCGTGAACTGGAATCAAGGCGGTTTCTTAAAGTACGTGCTCTTCCTCCGCGTCCCTCGAGAGTATTAATGTTTTTCAGAGTTGAAAAAAACAAACCACCTTTGGGGGTTTATCTGTTATTCATGCATGATTCATATATACCCGGTAGGCGCCAGGGGATATTATATTATATCATCCCTTATTATTTTTGCATGTTCTGCATCTCATCATACTTTTCATCAGTCCTTTTATTCGATTCATCTCAGCCGTTCATCAGGCTAAATGAATTTAATGATGATCATCATCATCATTAAATGATCTCAAGTCTTAACCAACTACCACCTCATCATTGAACCCCCAAGTTTTCTTTTTTTTTTTTTTTTTGTGGGGTTGAAACCAAGAAGTATCAAACCAAAAGTGCTATAGTGCTAATCCATGGTTTAAGTAGGAGCCTAGGATGGCAGGCTAGAGTAGGTAAATCTTAGTGGTAAAAAATAAACAAGGTTGATGTCAACAAAGAGCAGCCTATGGCAATGGCAAATCTTTGAATATTAATTACTGTATCACAGTAGGATAGTGAAACACATTGATTGCAACTGAAAAGGAATCAGAAAAAACCATATAGGACTTTAGGGGTAAAGGGTAGGGGCCGGGGAAAGGTGGGGGTGGCTTAGACACCCACATGTTGGGTCCTTTTGTATGAAGGTGTGGGTGTCTGTGGTTTAGAGACCGTGGCCTAGAAGGTCCCCCATTGGCCCTTTGGATGGCTTAGGGTGCCTCGACCTTATGGGATTCTCAACCTAATTGCTTTGCCCCTTGGTGGGGCATGGGGGTGGTGCTCGGTATCAGGCCATGTTTGTGAATTAATTTGCCTTTTTTTATTTTTAAATTTAAATAATAATAGGATTCAACGATTTTATGCATTAATTTGATGATCGTCATCATCAGATAACGAAGTCATGAAGCACGTGAATGCATAGGCTCTCCTCCTTTAATACCCCCCATAACTAATGCCTTGCTATTTGATAGAGGCTGATGAATTCCTTTACGTCAATACCCGAAAAAAAAAAAAGAATAAAAATATTGTAGAATTTAAAACAACTCTGACTGCATAATAAATGAGATATCGAAGTTAGCAAACCAAATCCCAACCATGAAAATTAAATTCGAATCACGGATTTTGTTACCTTCCCAAAAACAGCATCACACTCGGAGAGTAAAACATTTGAACCAAATACAAACATTGAATTTTATTGGCTAAATAATTAATGAACACTTGCTTACATTTTTAAATTAGGACTAATTAATGATCACCAAAGGAGTTAATGTGCTACATCCTCACTATAGTTTAAGTGGAAGCAATATGATCAATGTTGAAAATTTAATCACATCCCAAAAGATCAAATAAAATAAAAAAAATTGTTGATGATTGGTTGGCGAAAAACCGATTATCGTTAGCGAATAGGTTGTACATCTATGAGGTACCTCCTAGAGCCATTGCTAGTTTGTTGTTAGCTGATGCAATGAGTATTCCTTCTCTTAGTATACGTCAATTTTAGAGTATTTCTTTTTAGTTATAAAAGGTTTAGAGTAATTTATATAGTAAATACATGCATCTATAAGTTTTTGATTAAATTAATGTTATAAGTTAATTAAAAATATTATATATTATATCATTACAAAAATATTTGTATATAAAATTAATAAAAATCCAATTACAATTATATTTGAACCTATTATATAATTTTAATTTTATAATTTCAATAAATATCTCATGTGATTTTTATATATAAATTTTCATATATGACATTATGCATAGATAGAATGAGTAATTTGAAGACGACTTGTTTAGTCAAATAATTCCGACAGTTAGGTGGGACCCCTTTCTCTTTTTAAGCTTAAATCTAACCCTTTTTGGTGAGGTGTATGACTGTTATAGGGACCAGTGAGGGAATAAAGTATGATACAAATCCTCCCAATCTTAACCTAATCATTATTTTCTTTATATTTACTGTTTTTTAATCAATGTTAGGCAAAGTAATTAAATAATCCCACTTTTTTTTCTTTATTGCCTTCAATTAAAAATAAGTGAATAAAAAGAAAATAAGTTCCTTTGGTTGTAAATTAAATGGATGTCATAATCCTCCTTTAAGCATATTAAAGTAATGAGATAAAACTCTTTACTTAATTTATAATCAGAAGATTATTAAATAGGGTAATTAAGAAACTTTAATTCATTAAATGTAATACCTTTATTAATTGATTGTAAATGAGCTTATAAATAGCACCTTGTAAGTGAAAATAAAACAATAAAATTCTCTCGTATTTTTCATCCTCTTTTATTTATTGTTTTATTAATTTTTCTATAACACGTTATTAGCACGAGCTTCTATGAGTTCATAGTGAAGTTCACGTCATTTCGACTTTATATAATTTACCCGTATAACTCCCGTTAAACTATATACGAATATGAATATTCAACAAAATTTCGATGGACCCAAAATCAATGAAGACATGTGTCTTGCAGATAGTGCTACAACACATACGATACTCAAAGATAAAAAATATTTTTCTCATTTGACAATGAGTAATGCCCATGTTAATACAATATCGGGTAGTTCAAAACTTATTGAAGGCTCTGGAAGAGCTATTATATTATTACCTAAAGGTACAAAATTTGTCATTGATGATGCTTTATATTCCACTAAGTCTCAAAGAAATTTATTGAGTTTTAAAGATATTCGTCTTAACGGATATCATATTGAGACTATGAATGAGAAAAATATTGAATATCTATATATTACAAATGTTGAATGTGGAAAGAAATATGTTTTGGAAAGGCTACCTGCTTTTTCATCAGGTTTATATTATACACATATTAGTGCAATTGAATCACATGTTACTACAAACCAGAAGTTTGTAGAACCACATACTTTTACTATTTGGCATAACCGATTAGGCCATCTCGGATCTATTATGATGCGAAGAATCATCGAGATTTCAATTGGACACCCATTAAAGAACCAAAAGATTCTTGAATTCAAGGATTTATCTTGTGTCGCTTGTTCTCAAGGAAAATTGATTATTAGACCATCACCAGCTAAAGTTGGGATTGAATCTCCCGCATTTCTAGAACGTATTCAAGGTGATATATGTGGGCCTATTCATCCACCATGTGGACCATTCAGATATTTTATGGTATTAATAGATGCATCTAGTAGGTGGTCACATGTGTGTTTATTATTGACTCGCAACCTAGCGTTTGCAAGACTACTTGCTCAAATAATTCGATTAAGAGCACAATTTCCAGATTATGCAATCAAAACTATTCGTCTTGATAATGCTGGTGAGTTTACATCCCAAGCTTTTAATGATTATTGTATGTCAATTGGGATAAAAGTTGAACATCATGTAGCTCATGTTCATACACAAAATGGTTTAGCTGAATCATTTATCAAACGCCTCCAACTAATAGCTCGACCATTGCTTATGAGAACAAATCTCCCACATACTGACTTGGGGATATGCTATTCTCGCATGCAGCAAACACTTGTGCGCTTAAGGCCAACAAGTTATAATAAGTACTCCCATTACAATTGGCTTTTGGTCAGAGCCAAATATTTCCCATCTTAGAATTTTTGGATGTGCAGTATATGTTCCAATTGCTCCACCACAACGCACAAAGATGGGTCCTCAAAGGAGGTTGGGAATATATGTTGGTGCAAAATCTCACAAAATCTCACATACCAGCTAAAAATGCTCCAATACGAATTGATATCCCAATAAAGCAAATTGTTAGTGCAAAAGAAAGTAATCCACGCCTGAAGCGTGGAAGACCAATCGGTTCCAAAGATAAAAATCCTCGTAAAAAGAAAGGATCAATTATTCAAGATGGTAATATTGTGGAGGCAAGTGCCCCAGAAGAGGCCAAAGATATAACTAATCAAAAACCCCCAGAAGAGGTTTATGTACCTGAAAATGGTGATAACGAAGAAATCTCAATAAGTTATATTACTTCAGGAAAAAGATAGAACCGAAAAAATATAGTTGCCGACAACAATTTTGCTTATAATGTTGCTATTGAAATAGCAAAAGAAAATGAGGATCCTGAGCCTA
The DNA here is from genome assembly GCA_025698515.1 of Gossypium sturtianum. NCBI lineage: Eukaryota > Viridiplantae > Streptophyta > Magnoliopsida > Malvales > Malvaceae > Gossypium > Gossypium sturtianum. The sequence continues at coordinate 4,600,960 of CM046947.1, forward strand.
AATCTATTGAGGAATGTAGAAATAGAAAAGATTGGCTAAAATGGAAAGACGCAATTCAAGCAGAATTAAATTCACTTTCTAAACGCGAGGTTTTTGGACTTATAGTCCAAACACCTAAATATGTAAAGCCGGTAGGATATAAATGGATATTTGTGCGAAAACGAAATGAGAAAAATGAAGTCGTAACATATAAATCACGACTTGTAGCACAAGGATTTTCGTAAAGACCCGGCATTGATTATGAAGAGACATATTCTCCTGTGGTGGATGCAATCACGTTTAGATACCTTATTAGTCTGGTAGTATGTGAAAATCTTGACATGCGTCTAATGGATGTTGCTACAGCCTATTTATATGGTACACTTGATAGTGAAATTTATATGAAAATCCCATAAGGATTTAAAATCCTTGAAGGATATAGAGTTTCTCGGGAAAATTACTCAATCAGATTAAAAAAAAAGTTTATATGGATTAAAACAATGCGGACGTATGTGGTACAATCGTCTTAGTAAATATTTGTTAAAAGAAGGTTATAAAACGATCCAATCTGCCCATGTGTTTTTATAAAAAGGTCTGAATCAAATTTGTGATAATTGCTATTTATATTGATGATCTAAATATTATTGGAACTCTTGAAGAGCTTCAAAATGCAGTAAATTATTTAAAGAAAGAATTTGAGATGAAAGATCTTGAAAAAAAAAGTTTTGTCTTGGCTTATGTGATCGAGCATTTAAAAGATGGAATTCATGTCCATCACCAACTTGTACTGAAAAGATCTTAAATAAATTTTATATGGATAAAGCACATCCATTGAGTACCCCGATGGTTGTACGATCGTTAGATGTGAATAAAGATCAATTTAGTCCTTGTGAGAATAATGAAGAGTTTCTTGGTCCTGAAGTACCATATCTAAGTGCCATAGGAGCATTGATGTATCTTGCAAACAACACTTTTGTTGTAAACTTGTTAGCAAGATTTAGTTCCTCTCCAACACATAGACATTGGAATGGAATTAAACATGTATTTAGATATCTTAGAGGGACCATTGATATGGGGTTATTTTATTCAAATGATTCAAAATCCCTATTAGTTGGTTATCTTCGATGTGGATATTTATCAGATCCACATAAAGGTCGATCTCAAACGGGATATTTATTTACATGTGGAGGTAATCGCCATATCATGGCGTTCGACAAAGCAAACATTAGTAGTCTTTGCCTCTTCAAATCATGTTGAAATAATTGCAATGCATGAGGCAAACCGAGAGTGTGTTTGGCTAAGGTTATTAACCCAACATATCCGTAAGATATGTAATTTGCCTTTACAGAAAATATGCCAACTATCTTATACGAAGATAATGCAAAGCATGTATAGCTCAATTAAAGGGTGGTTATATCAAAGGTGACAGAACGAAACATATTTCACCAAAATTATTCTTTACTCATGATCTTGAGAAGAAATGTGACATAGAAGTTCAACAAATTCGTTCTAGTGATAATTTAGCAGATCTTTTTACCAAGGCATTGCCAACTTCAACATTTGAAAGAATACGAAACAAGATTGGAATGCGTCGACTCAAAGATATAATGTGATGTCGCCATTAGGGGGAGTCTAAAACATGTTGTACTCTTTTCCTTTAATCAAGGTTTTGTTCCACTGGGTTTTCCTGGTAAAGGTTTTTAACGAGGCAACTTGTAATAGGAGATTGTGTACTATTTTTCCTTCATTAGGTTTTTATTCCACAGAGTTTTTCCTAATAAATGTTTCAATGAGGCACATTCTTATTTAAAAGAATCCAAGGGGGAGTGTTGTAAATTAAATGGATGTCATAACCCCCCTTTAAGCATATTAAAGTAATGAGATAAAACTCTTTACTTAATTTATAATCAGGAGATTATTAAATAGAGTAATTAAGAAACTTTAATTCATTAAATGTAATACCTTTATTAATTGAATGTAAAGGAGCTTATAAATAGCACCTTGTAAGTGAAAATAAAACAATGAAATTCTCTCGTATTTTCCATCCTCTTTTATTTATTGTTTTATTAATTTTTCTATAACACCTTTATGCTTTCTCCGGTTATTAGACTAAAGATAAATTTAGAAATTACATTTATTATAATAAAAAATACGATTAAAATGATTCATTTCTTTAGTTAAAGTTATTGACGAAAGCTTGGTTTCCAAAATAACGCTACATCTCAAATGTTTATGCTTTTAAGGAATGAGGTCGCGATTTTATTTTTTGAATATTCTAATTATAGATTTTGATTATATATATTCTTTTAACACAATGCTTAGAACTACATATAACTCATTTTTAACCCATAAATAGGATAATGGACTTCAACACATTCAAACTCACATCCTCTTGTATTGACAACAAGACCCATGTTAAACAAACTAATACTCAATCGACCAGTTTATCATTTTTTTTAATCTCATAAAATTATTAAACCATAATTTACAACACATTCTCAAATATACTTTGTTTTATCAATCTTTAATAATTTATATATGTATATATATATATTTACCTTGTTCATAAAAATATAAGAGATGTCATCGTATTCGTAGGAGTTAGAGATGAGAAAATCTAAATCACTAGATGGATTTTGAACTCATTAGCTCTAAATGGAGTAGTTTTTTTTTTTTTTTTTTTGGATAATGGGCATGGAGTTAGTTATAACAATTGCTTGCCCTATCCCCACTTGTTCCACCATATTAAATTACAATTTTATCCTTATATATAAAATGTTAAAAGGGTAAAAATGTAAAATAGAAAAATTCATATATTTATGTTTATTTTATTAAGATTCATGTTTAAATATTTATTTAATTTTAAATTTTTGAAAACATTAAAGATAGGGGATTTATTTGGTATATTGTTAGTGGAGTTTTTAAACTCCATAAGCAATGTTAAGGGGTTGACAAGTGTCTTATAGAGAAATCGTAAAATATTAACAAATAAATATTTCTAAAGTTGCACGTGAAATAAAAAAAAGTACACTATCAGTGTACTAAATACTCACCCTTAAAGATAAGTAGCAAAATTTAAATTAAAATGGACTGGGTGGGGCGAGGATAAATGTAATGGTTTTGAATATTATATATTCATAGTGAAGCGGGACTAGAGGTGTACATGGGCAGGGCGGCCCGGCCCGACCCGAAGGCCCGCCCGAAATGTGAGAGGGTTTGGGCAAAAATATAGGCCCAAAAAATGGGTTTGGACAAAAAGATAAGGCCCGTTTAAAAAATAAGCTGGGCTCGGGTAAGGCATTTTTGGCTCGGGCCCGGCCCGAATTCACTAAAGAAAAAAAAACTATTTTTTAATATTATTTTCTTATTATTTTCTCTTTATTTTGCTACCATTTTACTATTATGTTTCTATTATTTTGTTGTTATTGTTTAGATATTATATAAAACTTATTTTATTGTTAATTTTGTTATTACTTTAAAGACATTTGTTAATTTTGTTATTATTTTAGAGGCATTTGCTTGTTAAGTTACATCTATTTTAGTGTTATTTAAGTCTACATATTTTTTAAAATTTATTTTCAATTTGTTGAAAAATATTTATTTTGATTTTTTTAGTTTTTTTGATGTATTATATATATTTAAAAAGTATATAAAATAATATAAAAAATTAATACGGACGGGTCGAGCCCGGGTTTTAGCATTGTTATATGGGTCGGGCTTTGACAAAATTTTAGGCCCATTTTTGGGCCTGGCCCGGCCCAAGCCTAATAAACGAGCCTAAATTTTTAGTTAGGCCCGACTTAAACCCGGCCTGGCTCATGTACACCTCTAAGCGGGACAGGTGAAAAAACAGACAATGCCGATTACGGAATGATTATGAATTTAACAGTTGTCATATCCGTTTCATTGCCATCCGATAGTTATCTAATATTTTAATTATATTTAAAATGCTTACGTTTAGTTTAGGGAGACAACACTCGACTTCTAATCACGTTTCACTGCCATAAATAGAAAAGCAGAAACCAATACATTTCTGCAAATTTCTTTAAACAATATTTAAATATAGGCATTGCGAACTTATATATCACCCAAAATATTTTTTTTGTGTTTTAGTTAAAATCGCATGCTTTTGAAGTAGATTTCCTCATTTAAATACAACAATATTTATACTGTAAGAAAAATAAAAATAATTTTTGAATAAGTCACGAATTTACCAATATATAAAATTTATACAAAATGAAATATTAATATATTGGAATTCAAATAAATAATATATTAATATATTAATATTAATAAATTTATACCAATATAAATAATTTATACTTTTTTTTTTCATTTATCGTTTTTAGATATTAGATTTGAGATTAAAAAAATAAAATATTAAAAAAATAAAATAAACAATTATATAAATATACTAATAAAATATAGAAAGTATTAGAATAAAAAAATTAAAATAAGTTCATTTGATTGTGAGATTTACATATTATTGAGAGTATTAGAATAAAAATAAAAATATTTATTGCATAGAACTAAAAATAAGTAGGTTACTGTGAGTACCGAGGTAGTTAAAAAAGCTTGTGGACCCACCCCTTTTTAGTCCCACGTGGCACTATAATGTCATGTGGCTTGTCCATTCGTCGTAAGCTTACACGTGTCTGAGTCAAAGATATTTTGACTATCAGCTGTATTTGTATCTCTGATCCTCTTCTTCGTCGCCAAGCAAAGTTATTATCCCATTTTTCTAGGGCATAATGGTTTATTACATACATTTTAATGGAATATTTAATTATTTAATATTTGGAGATAACATAAAACCAAAAATTAGAAAAAAAATACATAATGATTGATCCAGATCATAAGTTTTCATGGTCTTGATTTCCTGTCTTTAGTAAGAAAAATCCAAACCCCTACTTTCAATTTAATTTTTCTAATTTACTTTTAGGTTCATAATTTATTTAATTAGGTTTATTTCTCAATTATATATATATATATATATATCTGACAAAGCACATGATTTTTATCATAGAAGAGGTTAGGTTTGGAATAAGATATATATTTAAATTATTTAGTTCAATCAAAGGTTTTCTTTTTTTGAAAAAGTATTGATTAAATATTGTTTTGGGTTTGTAATCATAGAATGGAAATTAATAAAATAATTATGGTTGAACAAACTAACATGATCAACATGCTCTTCAATTTTGACATATAACTGAATTATTTTATTTCTAAATTTTGTTAAAACAAAATATTTTTTCCTAATTATTTAATAAATTTAGGGTTTTCATTTAATTCTCAAACTTCATTAGGTATACCTTTTAGTTTATAGTTTTTATTTTTCACTTATGACATCACATAGAAAAAAATATTATATCATATTTAACATCGAAATATAAGTAATTATAGATTTAATAGTGAATCTGAAAGATTAGTATCCCCCGTTTACTTTGCTACAGAACTAAAATTATATGGATTAGTCTCTTTCAACTTTATTTAATTTAAATCGATTTAGAAACAGTTGAAAATACAATTATAGAGAGAGATAGAATATGGTATTTGTTATTCTCCTATCTGGCTTAGACGCATGAAATCATGAGGAATTACTTGAAAAGGACATGCAGACAACTCTCCATCTCGCATTACCTAGAGGGTCACTGGGTGAGCCATCACTCGAATAGATTGTACGCTATTTTGCCACCTGCTTCCAGCAGGAATATTCTTATCTCTAAGAGGGGTCACTTGGAAATCACTGGAGCATAAAAATCTTGTATTGCCTCAACAAGGAGGATGTCAGTGTAGTATCATGCTTGACAACAATCAATGTGTAATCAACCTACCACCTAACTGATGACATGACATAAGTGGACAAAGACCCCCCACCTATAGATACCTGAAGAACGAGGAAGAAGCAATCGAGTCTTGGACTCTCCTACTTGCTCTAATCCTATATCTTCCTCAACATACAATTTCCTTCTCCCTCTATGTAACATCCTAGGAAGGGCCTATGCATTTTTCAGATCAATTGTATGAAATGACAAGTCTTAAGTATTATGAATAAATTTTTGATACTTTTGGAAACCTAGAAATGAATGAAAATGGAAATGAAAATGAAGATGGAAATGAAAATGGAAATGGAAATGGACATTTTGGAAACTTAGACATTTTGAAACCTAAACATTTTGGAAATGATCCAAAAATGGAAACTTGAACATTTCGGGAAACTTGGATATATGAGAGAAATAAAGGAGTTTTATTCACATAAATATGTGAATAATAAGAGATAAATAAAGGAGTTTTATTCACATAAATATGTGAATAATAAGAGATAAATAAAGGAGTTTTATTCACATAAATATGTGAATAATAAGAGATAAATAAAGGATTATTTTCTAATGAGATAATTGAGGAGATAATTGATGGATTAAAGGCTTTTATCTTTTAAATAAAAGAGATAATATTATCAAAAGAGGAGTGGTGGCCAAGTAAAGGACTCCTAGGCTGATAACTTTGGCTATAAAAGGAGGACAGGGAGGGCTACTCATCAACACTTGCTCCTCTTCCTCTCTCAGAAATTCTCCCTAGGCAAACCCCCTCTCTGCGAATTTTCATTAAGCAAAAATCCCTCTTTTTCTTCTATTTTCTTCTCCGTTCTCATTGTTAAATTTGAATCTTTGTGGATTCTAAGAAAGAGGCAATCATCCACAACATCAAAAGGGGATCTTTCGGGAAATCTAAGGATCTAAGGTAAGGATTATAAATATAAATATGTGGTTAAAGATTATGATTCACGTTTTCAAAGTTAGATCTAATCTAACACGGAGTTATAGGATTTCAACAGCTTATAAAGGAATCCTCTTGATTTGGAATCCCATCATAAGGTAAGGGATATTCGCCAAGGCATAATTTGTTTAAGTGTTTTCCATTATTTCAAAACCGAAAATCGACATGGTTACATACCTAGTATTAGCCGATTTCAAGGAAGAGGAATTCTAGCAACTGTTGGGACTTGATTAAATCAATTCGGCAACTAGGTAAGTAATTCTACTTCTAGTAGGATTTGGTTTTAAGACCAAATAGGTTTATTTATATGTTTTAATTAATGGCCGAATATAGGAGTGAAAGATCTAGATCGGTGGAGATCGCTCTACGGAATTCACGGAAACTATTAAGTTTAAAAAGGTGTGTACTCTTACTAACTTTCAATAAATTGCATGGCAATCATTAAATATATAAATATGTAACAGTATGTGAATGTGGCTAAGCACCACAAATGTGGTAAGGAGTACCTGTGCACGTTTCCTACTTTTGATAGGATTGTGAATGTGATATATTTTGAACATGTGATTAGTAACATGAATGAAAATTAAGTATGTGAAATATGTTATGAAATAATTGGGGCATTCGGGATATTTGTGGAGGAAGAAAGTGAAGGTGATGACTACGGTCTCACCAACGTAAAGTGGTGACTACGGTCACATAAAGTGAAAAGTGGTAACCGGTTACATCCAGTGAATACAGATGTCTAATGACACAACATAAGTGGGCGATGAGCACGTCGATCGCAATGATCGCTTCGATGGTGTGTAGCGGATGGAGGGTCGACTTAGTAGTCCCCATGGTGTACAAAGTTGGTACGGGTGGTGTGTAGCGGATGGACAAATAGGTTTGGATTTGGGTTGCATCATCCTTTATTTTGTATGAACATGATATTGATATGACTTGTATGCTCGATTTGTTGGAAATTAGTACTATGTACACATTGAGTCTGTTGACTCACCCGTTGGGGAATTATTTTTCGGTGATGAGCAGTAATGGACCGGTCGGCAGGAGCTAAAGGTGGCCATGCATCGCTTGAAGAAATTATTTGGAATTTGGACTTTATGAAATTTTAGTACTTTATTTTGGGTTTGAATGATGTAATAAGGCCATAAGGCCCAGCTTGGATTTTCTTTATTCTGTTTATTTTTATTTAAATATGACACAAATTATGTTTGATTAAAGATAAGTAAATTTATTTCTTTTAAAATAATAACCCAAAAATTATTTTGTCACCTTATTTAAGTTGGATTTCTAGAATTTATTAAATAGGTTTCAAATTAAGCCCAACCAAAACAATTTTTTTAAAATTACACAAATTTTCTCTAAGTCATTTAGAACATTGAAAACCGATTTATTTAAGGAACATACCAGATCCGGTTCAAGCTCGTGGGCGGGTGTGGGGTGTTTCGATTGGTATCGAGCCCAGCTTTAAAACTCCTCGGCCTTTGGGCTCGGGCCCAAAACGTTTTCAATTCGAGCCCAAATGAATTTCTTTGGAATAAGCGAGGTTTTATGGCATGGCACCTAAGTCTCCGACCCCATGATCCACCGGTAAGTACCTTTAACCATCCGTGTGATTATGTGAATTATGAATTGTAAAAGGGTAGCAAAGGCATGGAACGTAGAATAGTGTGATAGGAACTTGAACCCCAGGATTAGACTACTCAAACACTTGAAACTCATAAGACTTAATGAACTTAACAAACCTATGACTAAGTTATTAAGCTAGGGTGTGGCAACCCCGTGCACGCATGTTCAGGATTGGATCGGAAGAGCACGGTATTTAAGCGATCCTAGTGACTACCAGTGCGTAGCTTCGGTTCGCCTCTAACTCGTAAGGCTCGGTGGTGTGGCAACCTCTCAGTGCGCATGTCTAGAAAGGTCGGTGAGAGCTTGGTATTTAAGCGATCCGCGTGACTCACCTCCTCTTCATTCGAATCCTGCACAGTGCGTAGCTTTGGTTCACACCCGACCAAGAGGGCTCGGTCATAGGCTAAACACAAAGAATAAAACCCGAAAGGGACTTAGTTTTTCTTTATATAAAAAAATACCCTTGGTTTATAAAATGACCAAACCACCCATAGTTTTAACAAAATTTCATTACTTTATCAAATGTTCAAAAACCCTAATTTGTAAAATATCAAACTATCTTGATTTTGGAAAATTACAAAATTGCTCTAACTTACAAAATTACCAAAACGACACGATTTCCAAAATTTTTACAATATCATTGCTTTGAAAAGTGTAACTCTCAAAGGAACCTCAATGTTTTACAATCTTGGAAAATATCCTAACTTAATAAATTTTACAAATTTACCACGATTTTTGGAAAAATTATCAAAATACCCCGAGATCAAAAATTACCGAAATACCCCGGATTTCAAAATTCTTCCAAAATTTCCCGGAACTTTAGAAGTACCAAAATACTTTCGTCAAAATCACCAGGGAACTTTTTATTTTTGAAAATTTACGAAAATACCCTGTAGGATAAAATTACGAAAATGCCCCCAGGTAGTGGAAAAGCAAAATAACGAAAACAACAACAAGAATTACAACGTTTCTTTGAATGAACGAAAGTTCATATTTGTTGATGGATGAATGAATGAATGCAAGACTGTGTATGCATGTATGAATACTGAAAGAACCACTCTTAAACTCTTCTTCATAAGATATCATCGCGGGTAATAAGTGAAACAAGAATACTAATACATAAAATTCCTTAATCGGATCTAAATCGATAATGAGCTCAAGAGGACGTGGTCGCCGTGGAAGAGGTAGAGGAAGGATGACCGTTAGATCGGGACAAGGTTCGACAATGAGATACCACCACCACCATCACCCCTTTTTTGCCAATGTTGAAGCAGCAGACTCATGCGAGGAGAAGATGCCGTGTCGCAGTCAGGCCGCGAGTTTTGGAATTGGTGGTGGTGCAGAAACAATTCAGAAATCATAAGTCCAGGCTCGAGCGGCTCCGTGCTAATGGAGTGAAATGTTTAGAGGAGTATCGGGAGTGGCACCCGATAACCGAAAATTGGTTGGAAGCAATCGAGCGCATCATGGATGAGCTCGACTTGACCCCGAGGAGAAGTTGAAAGGGATGACGGCATCGTTACGCCGATGAAGCGCGTATCAATGGTGGTTAACCGTTCGGGACGGTGCCACGGCGGAAGATCTCGACACGGGAATATGCTAAGGAAGCATTTCGGAAGAAGTATGTGGGAACCGGTATATAGATGAGCAAAGGAAGGCTTTTAGGGGTTGGTACAAGGAAGTAAGTCCATCACCGAATATGAAGCGGAATTCTTGAGGTTGAGTCGATATGCCCGAGGAGTAGTGGCGATCGAGCATGAACGCCGTGTTCGTTTTGAGGACGGACTTAGGGACGATTTGAGACTTTTGATAGCACCGCATCGTGAGCGGAATTCTCTCGCCTTGGTGGAAAAAGCTAAAGTGGGTGAGGGAATTAAGGACGCCACCAAGCAGTCGTGGGACGTAAATAAGCCTAAAAGAGGTTTTCAAATATCCGAAAAGGCCACAAGAGGCCTAGAGTTGATGAGCCACAAAGTCAACAGTCGTGGTGCACGGTGGCAATTTTGCCCTTGTGAACATTGTGGAAGGAAGCACGGGGAGAGTGTTGGAAAAAGGCGGGACGATGTCTCAAGTGTAGGTCCAAGGACCATATGATTAAGGATTGCCCCAAGCTATTAGATGAGAGCCAACCAAAGAAACTTCGAATGCTAACCAGCCGGGTAGAGGCGGACAGCAGACCTCAAAGAGGTCGTGGGTCGGCCAACAGAGGTAGTGGCAGAGGCCGTGGAGCTCGGGGCGAGGTGCAATGCTAACGCCAAGCAAGGCAACCGGGTTTGGTTTACGCGGTTCGCCGGAGGGAAAGAGGGAGACGCCACGGATGTTATAACCCCAGACGTTCTTTATTCATGACAAACCCTATTTTGCTCTTATTGATGTGGGCTCAACTCATTCCTATGTTGCATGTAGTGTGGTTGAAACACTAGGCCTAGACTCTGAACTTTCTCGATAGGCGAGATAAGCGTAGTAAGCCCTTTAGGCCAAACGGTGAGGATAGATAGGATCTTTCGGAATGTACCCTAGAGATTCAGTGGAGCGAACTTTCTGGTGACTTAATGGAATTACCCTTCGGAGAGTTTGAGCTTATACTTGGAATGGATTGGCTAGTAGAGCATCGAGTCGTGTTGGATTGTGCGGCTAAACGTATGGAACTAAGAACCCGGAAGATGAGGTAGTAGTGATGATCGGAGAAAGGAGGAACTACTTGTCTAACGTAGTTTCGTGATCAAGGCCGAGAAAATGGTTAAGAAAGGATGTAAGGCATTCTTAGCCTTCGTGAGTGCGTTAAGAGGAGAAGAGGAAGGTGTCAAGAGAGTTAGAACAGTAAGGATTTTGAGGATGTATTTAGGAGGAGTTGCCGGAATACCCCCGAGATAGAGAAGTGGAATTTGGAATAGATTTGCTACCAGAGCAGCTCCTGTGTCAATCGCTCCCTACCGAATGGCACCAAAGGAGTTAGTGGAGCTCAAGGCTCAAATCCAAGAGTTGTTGGATCGTGGGTTCATTCGACCCGGTGTGTCTCCCGTGGGAGTACCCGGTTCTCTTTGTGAAGAAGAAGGATGGAACTATGCGGATGTACATAGATTATAAATTGAACAAACCGACCATCAAGAACAAGTATCCTTTGCCAAGGATAGATGACTTGTTCGACCAACCGAAAAGGGGCGGTGTGTTCTCAAAGATCGACTTAAGGTCGGGGTATCATCAATCGAAAGTGAAGGAGGTCGATATTCATAAGACCGCTTTTAGGACAAGGTACGGTCATTTTGAATTTGTGGTGATGCCGTTTGGGTTGACGAACGCACCGGCCGCGTTCATGGATATGATGAATAGGGTTTTCCAACCCTACTTGGATAGATTCGTCGTGGTGTTCATCGACGACATTTTGGTGTATTCCAAGACGGAGGAGGAGCACGATGAGCATCTCCGAGTTGTGTTAGAAGTGTTAAGGAAAAGAAGCTTTATGCCAAATTCAGCAAGTGCGAATTTTGGCTCAAGGAAGTGGCGTTCCTAGGACATGTGGTATCCGCAGAAGGAATAAGAGTGGATCCTAGGAAGATCAAGCGTTGTTGGATTGGAAACCACCTAGGTCGGTGGGTGAAATCGAGTTTCTTAGGCTTCAAGGTGGCTATTACGTAAGGTTCGTGGAAGGATTCTCGCCGATAGCCGCACCTTTGACAAAGTTACTAAGGAAGGAAGTACCGTTTGTGTGGACGGATAAACAAACAGGAGAGCTTTGAAAAGCTTAAAAGGTCTTGTGAAGCTCGGTGTTAATTCATTCACCGAGGCGGTAAGGACTTCGTAGTATATTGTGATGCTTCGCACACGTGGGTTAGGGTGTGTGCTAATGCAAGAAGGAAAGGTAGTCGTTTATGCATCTCGACAGATTAAGGCCGCATGAGGTGAACTACCCAACTCATGACTTGGAACTCGCGGCGGTGGTTTTCGCCTCAAAGTTTGGAGGCACTACCTTTATGGAGAAAGGTCGATGAATTTACACGGACCACAAAAGCCTTAAGTATTTGTTGACTCGAAGGAGTTGAACTTGAGGCAACGAAGGTGGGTGGAGTTATTGAAAGATTATGACTGTTCGATAGAATACCATCCGGGCAAGGCGAATGTGGTAGCTGACGCCCTAAGTAGGAAGGTTGTGTCGGATTTAAGGGCTTTGTTCGCTCACTTAAGTTTGTATGAAGACGGAAGCCTGTTGGCGAGTTACAAGTCAAGCCAACTGGTCAAGGAGGTGAAAGAGGGACGGTTGGCGGATAAGGACTTAAGTACTAAGTTACAAAGCAAGTACGGCAAGGAGGATTAAAGGATTATGGCGTCAATGATGAAGGAGTACTGTGCTACAAGGAAAAGGTTTGTATGCCGAGGGATAAGGAGTTGAGACAAAGGATTCTTCGGGAAGCGCATGGTAGTCCTTATGCTATGCATCCCGAGGCATCAAGTCAGTATAGAGATCTAAGGGAACAATTTTGGTGGTCGACCAAACGAGAGGTGACCGAATTTGTGGGGAAATGTTTGACATGTCGCAAGTAAAGGTGAACACCAAGTCCCATCAGATTGCTTCAACCAATTGAGATTCCCCAATGGAAGTGGGAAAGAATTACCATGGACTTAGTTAGTGGGCTTCCCCTTACGCCCCACTAAGAAGGACTCGGTATGGGTGATAGTGGACCGTTTGACCAAGTCCGCACATTTTATCCCCGTGAGGATCGACTATTCCCTTCAAAAGTTAGCCAAGTTATATGTGGCGGAGATCGTGAGGCTACACGGGTACCGATGTCGATCATCTCGATAGAGACCCAAGGTTTACGCCTCGATTTTGGAAAGCACTTCATCAAGCATTAGGCACTAAGCTAGACTTCACTACGGCTTTTCATCACACAATCGACAGGCGATGCGAACAGGTTATACAAGTGTTGGAAGATATGCTAAGAGGTCGTGGTGATGGATTTCGAGGAAGTTGGGAAGATTACTTGCCTCTAGCCGAGAGTTCGCCTACAACAACAAAGCTATCGTGCAAGCATTCGGATGGCACCATACGAAGCATTGTATGGAAGGAAATGTAGAACACCAACTTGTTGGACCGAAAGTTAGAGAACGCGCCGCGTTTTGGGTCCCGAGTTAGTGGCGGAAACCGAGGAGAAGGTGGAATTAATTCGGGCACGGTTGAAAGAAGCTTCGATGAAGAAGAAGTCGTGACGCAGACCTTAAGAGGAAAGAAATTGAGTTTGAAGTAGGAGACCAAGTGTTTCTAAAGGTCTCACCTTGGAAGAAGGTTATGCGGTTCGGTCGCAGCGGAAGCTAAGCCCAAGGTTTATAGGCCCTATCAAGTCATGAAGCGAGTTGGGCGGTGGCATACCAATTGGAGTTGCCACCAGAGTTGCATCAAATGCACGACGTATTTCATGTGTCCATGCTACGTCGCTATCGATCGGATCCGTCTCATGTGGTAATTGTTGAAGAAGTGGAGTTAAGGCGGATCTATCCTACGAGGAGGAGCCGATTCGGATCTTGGAACGTGACGTGAAAGCACTACGAAAGAAGTCGGTGCCTTTAGTCAAGGTGTTATGGCGCAATCATGGATCGGAAGAAGCTTCGTGGGAGCGCCGAAGAGACAATGCAACAGCAATACCCTCTCAACTGTTTAGTTAGGAAATTTCGAGGACGAAATTTTATTTAAAGGGGTAGAATCTGTAACATCCTAGGAAGGGCCTATGCATTTTTCAGATCAATTGTATGAAATGACAAGTCTTAAGTATTATGAATAAATTTTTGATACTTTTGGAAACCTAGAAATGAATGAAAATGGAAATGAAAATGAAGATGGAAATGAAAATGGAAATGGAAATGGACATTTTGGAAACTCAGACATTTTGGAAACCTAAACATTTTTGGAAATGATCCAAAAATGGAAACTTGAACATTTCGGGAAACTTGGATATATGAGAGAAATAAAGGAGTTTTATTCACATAAATATGTGAATAATAAGAGATAAATAAAGGAGTTTTATTCACATAAATATGTGAATAATAAGAGATAAATAAAGGAGTTTTATTCACATAAATATGTGAATAATAAGAGATAAATAAAGGAGTTTTATTCACATAAATATGTGAATAATAAGAGATAAATAAAGGATTATTTTCTAATGAGATAATTGAGGAGATAATTGATGGATTAAAGGCTTTTATCTTTTAAATAAAAGAGATAATATTATCAAAAGAGGAGTGGTGGCCAAGTAAAGGACTCCTAGGGTGATAACTTTGGATATAAAAGGAGGACAGGAGGGCTACTCATCAACACTTGCTCCCTCTTCCTCTCTGCCAGAAATTCTCCTAGGCAAAACCCTCTCTGCGAATTTTCATTAAGCAAAAATCCTCTCTTTTTCTTTCTATTTTCTTCTCCGTTCTCATGTTAAATTGAATCTTTGTGGATTCTAAGAAAGAGGGCAATCATCCACAACATCAAAAGGGGATCTTTCGGGAAATCTAAGGATCTAAGGTAAGGATTATAAATATAAATATGTGGTTAAAGATTATGATTCACGTTTTCAAAGTTAGATCTAATCTAACACGGAGTTATAGGATTTCAACAGCTTATAAAGGAATCCTCTTGATTTGGAATCCCATCATAAGGTAAGGGATATTCGGCCAAGGCATAATTTGTTTAAGTGTTTTCCATTATTTCAAAAACCGAAAACCGACATGGTTACATACCTAGTATTAGCCGATTTCAAGGAAGAGGAATTCTAGCAATCGTTGGGACTTGATTAAATCAATTCGGCAACTAGGTAAGTAATTCTACTTCTAGTAGGATTTGGTTTTAAGACCAAATAGGTTTATTTATATGTTTTAATTAATGGCCGAATATAGGAGTGAAAGATCTAGATCGGTAGATCGCTCTACACGGAATTCACGGAAACTATTAAGTTTAAAAAGGTGTGTACTCTTACTAACTTTCAATAAATTGCATGGCAATCATTAAATATATAAATATGTAATAAAGATGTGAATGTGGCTAAGCACCACAAATGTGGTAAGGAGTACCTGTGCACGTTTCCTACTTTTGATAGGATTGTGAATGTGATATATTTTGAACATGTGATTAGTAACATGAATGAAAATTAAGTATGTGAAATATGTTATGAAATAATTGGGGCATTCGGGATATTTGTGGAGGAAGAAAGTGAAGGTGATGACTACGGTCTCACCAACGTAAAGTGGTGACTACGGTCACATAAAGTGAAAAGTGGTAACTTCGGTTACATCCAAATGAATACAAAGATGTCTAATGACACAACATAAGTGGGCGATGAGCACGTCGATCGCAATGATCGCCTTCGATGGTGTGTAGCGGATGGAGGGTCGACTTAGTAGTCCCCGCGTGTACAAAGTTGGTACGGGTGGTGTGTAGCGGATGGACAAATAGGTTTAGATTTGGGTTGCATCATCCTTTATTTTGTATGAACATGATATTGATATGACTTGTATGCTCGATTTGTTGGAAATTAGTACTATGTACACATTGAGTTCATTGACTCATCCCGTTGGGGAATTATTTTTCGGTGATGAGCAAAGAATGGACCGGGTCGCGCAGGAGCTAAAGGTGGCCATGCATCGCTTGAAGAAATTATTTGGAATTTGGACTTTATGAAATTTTAGTACTTTATTTTGGGTTTGAATGATGTAATAAGGCCATAAGGCCCAGTTGGATTTTCTTTATTCCTGTTTATTTTTATTTAAATATGACACAAATTATGTTTGATTAAAGATAAGTAAATTTATTTCTTTTAAAATAATAACCCAAAAATTATTTTGTCACCTTATTTAAGTTGGATTTCCAGAATTTATTAAATAGGTTTCAAATTAAGCCCAACCCAAAACAATTTTTTTAAAATTACACAAATTTTCTCTAAGTCATTTAGAACATTGAAAACCGGTTTATTTAAGGAACATACCGGATCCGGTTCAAGCTCGTGGGCCGGGTGTGGGGTGTTTCACTCTATACCTCCTTACACTTTTTTCGCTTTTTTGTCTTTTTAGGTGAGCCAGTCTCCTCTTTGTCTCTTCCCTTGCTAACACAATATCAACACTATTTATTGAAAAAATCATTTAAAATATTAAGACTGCCTATCAATTCGATCAAAATACCAAAGTTGTCTTTATTAACAATTTAAATAAAAATGAATTGTTCTTTTTTACCCTAGTTACTCTAACTGTTTTTTACATTCATCTATTTTTATAAAAGTAAAATATAGTTATTTCTAGGGATAATATATCATTTGGTACCTAAATTTAGTTTCAATGTTTAATTTGGTATCCAAACTAAATGACATCATGTGGCTCAATAAATGTTTTGATTCGTGTGCTTTAGTAAAAAAAATATAAGTACTTAATTAGGACACAAAAAAAGCTTAGGTACCAAATTGAATATTGAAATCAAACTTAAAAATACTTAACCGAAACAAAAAACTCAACTATCAAATTGGAAAAAAAAAACCCCAAGTACCAAAGTGAACATTGAAGCTAACTTTAGATACTTAATTGAAACAAAAAAAATTGAAATCTCAAATTAAATATTAAAGCCAAACATATGTACCAAATAATAAATTAACTCTTATTTTCATCTATTTATTTAGTTAGTTTTCTTTTCCACCAAACACTTAAATTTTTTTTTTCACTTTTCACTCTCATTTATTTTTTTTCGCTTTTCTTCTCTACACTACAATCAAAATAAATATTTTTTTTTAAAAAAAATACATCATTAAACCCTAAAATGAAATATTGCTTGACAAATGGAAAAGTTGTGTTTGGAAATTTAGATTTCAAAAGCTGGATTTGGATTTTAGTGATTATGTTTCAAATAATATATTTTTTAGATCTTAATTTAATATTGAAGTCGAAGAATCTATAAAATTTTATGAATTTAAAATTATTGTTTTATACATTTTATATAAATATAATTTTCATGAAAATAAATCTATTTTGACCCTAATATTTTTACCATACCAACATTATCTTTATTTACTCCTAATAACTACAAAAAAGAAAAGTTAATTTTATATTATATATACTAGTTTCTATCGTAGAGTTAATTCACTTAATTGTGTTAAGTAAATTACATTTATTTATTTCTTAAACCTTTTTCATAATATTTTAAGATTTTATTAATAATATATTTATAAAATTAAAACATAATAATATATAAGTTTAATTTTAAAAACATGATCATTGATATTAGATTGAAATATTTAAATAACTAATATTTTGAAATTATTTTTTAAAATTTAAAGATATAATAGTAAATTGTCTGAAATTTTATTTTTATATATTTTATCTTAATTTTAATTATTAATTATTGAGTGTAGGTTGTTAATTAAATTTAGATATTGTGTCTACAAATAATTTATTGTTACATTATTTATATTTTAAATATATATTTCAATTTTAATAACATATTTAATTTATAAAAATAGTATTAAATTTAAAATATCCTTTTAAATGTTTTCTAAATTTATAATAACTTATTATGTAAAATTGTAAATTTAATTATTTAAAATAAACAAATTAAAAAAAATTATTATGAAAATATAATTTACGGAACAACCATTAAAAATAACATATAAAGGGGAGGGGTTTATGTTGGATTTCCCCCTCCATCAATGCTTACTTTCTTTCCTTGCCGCGTGTTAAATTTTTAGAATGTGAATACATTGGAAACTTATTTGTAAAGACAACATTATATATATATATATATATATTCTTTATTAGAAGATCATGTACCTACTTCCTTAGCATCTTGCTCTAATTAATAATAACATAAATAACAAATGGGTTAATATGCTATTTGATATCTAAATTTGATTATAATGTTCAATTTGGTATCTGAGTTTTTTTAAATTAATACTTAAGAGTTTTCTTTTTTCCTAGTAAATTATTTAAGTTTGGCTTTCTTTTTGTCTCAAGTAAATACCTATGTTTATTTTACTAGAGCATATGCGTCAAGTCTTCATTAGGCAACATGATGTCATTTGGTCTAGGTATTAAATCGAACATCGAAGTCAAATTTAAATACTAAATTGAGACAAAAAAAAAACTCAGGTGTTGAATTGGAGATTGAAACTAAACTTAGTAACTAAATAGTATATTAATCCATAACAAATTAAGAAATTGAAAGAAAAGGCTACTCTATTTTCCTGCACAGCTTGAAAAAAAAAAAAGAAAAATGTTTTGAGAAGGTGATTTTGAAGTTTTTTAGTAGGCATATCCAAAAACTTGATAAGTTGATAAAAAGATTAAGGGTGGGTTTGGATGGGCGGTGCGTTTACCTGCGATTAGTATAAAAATAGTAGTGGTGGTGAGATTAGATACTGTAACGATACTGTAGCGTGAGACAAAAAGTAAGCTAAACGCACCGCACCGCACTCAATCGCCTATCCAAACCTATCCTAAATGTAGAAACATATCAAGGTTAAGCTTAAGTTCCCTTGCGTTATTTCATGCAAATGATGGATAGTTTTGTTGTTTTTAATAAGAGGAGAATGTAAAGGATGAAATTTAAGATTTGATGTCAAAATGTACAATTTCAGTTCAGTAAAAATTCATTGCTCTTACATCACAGGGTAAATGATTCTATTTTTACAAATGGTTAATGGATTTAAATGCTGGTCAACAACAGTAAGTATATTCTATATGAATGGTAAGTAGGTGAAAATTAGCAAAAATAGATTTATTTATTTAAATTTTGTATTTGGGTGATGAAGTTGATATTAGAAAATGGGGGAAATGGCCATCATATCACATGAACAAACTGGACAACCCATATGGGAAAGATCCCATCATTTCCTAAACCCCCAACTTGAGGATGGTTGCTTACGCTTATTATATTTTTAAGTTGCAATCAATTATTTTAGAATTAAATAATTTAACTTAAATCAAATTACAAATTAAAGCTTCATTCGCAGATACTAAAAAGGTTGAAGAAGGCATCATCATAAAATAATTGATGGTTTTGACCAAAAATTATTTAGACCACCTGTATTGGTCACCCATGTTCAGTTACATAGAAAATTGGATTTTGAAGAGAGAATCTATAATAAAGAAGGTTAGCAAGTCCTTGATTCTATCTAAGACATTACCCATTTCTTGAGTAAAGTTTTAGGGTCTCATTTGGCTGATTGATTCAATGAGGGGTAAGTTTGGATTAAAATTAATTAATCAGCATCTCCAACTAGTTAGAGATGCAATCTTATAAAGTAATAAAATACAACCTAACTTAATGGAAATCATATATGGAAGATGTGTACTTCAAATCATTGACCAAATCTTGTACACATGTCTTTGACAATAACAATAATATTTCAAAATATATTTTTGTAAAATTTTAGTAACACACAACTATTGATTTCTCAGATTTCATGTTATATGCAATTGGCAATATTATGAAGCAAAACACTCTCAACTTTTCACAACAGAAACCCTAACCTCTTCTCTCTCTGCCTTTGTTGGCAACCATACTGGCCTTCGGGCTGGTAGCTGACCACTAGCTACCCCTTCTCCTCCACCTTCACCGTCTCTCCTCTTCCACTCTTTTTTTTTTTTTTTTTTTTTCTTTTTAGCATTATAATGACTTTAGCCTGTGTTTTCACTGGGCTTCCCTTTTGCTTTTATGCATTATTCTGATAGTTTCTTTTGGCCTTTAGACTACCGTGTAACCATTCCTTTACTGTAATAGAATAGAATCTTCATGGTTAAAAAAAAAAAAAAAAAAAGACATTCCCTTTCTTCCTTGTGAACGAGTATATGGTGGAAAAACTAGTGCGCTGGCGACGGCGTGGCCTTGTCATGAGGCGTTGGCAACCAGCCTACCATCATCATAAAAATTACTATAAACAAAACAGTTTGTATACCACATTTTGCAATGATAGAAAACAAAATAGGAAGATGGTGATGCCATGTATCCAAGGACGATATGGTGAATTAACATTTGATTAATTTCTGACAGAATATTCTGCAAATTGACTAGTTGATTTTAATGTTTATTTCATGAATAAAAAGTAGGTTTAATTTGCATGAAATAGAAACTGAAAACTCTTATTTATTTATTTTTCTTCCCTTTGAGCTGTTTGGTTGTTGAGATTGTTGTCATTATTGGGGCACATGTTATGGGCTATTTATAAATATAAATAAACTACTATAACTACTAGCTAGGATCCCTCAACGATCAATCATACACTTTTTTTTTTTTTGGGTTGACCAGCATGGCTACACTTCTTGGAATTATAAAAATGTCTGGGGCTGCTGGGATTCAGTGCAATACTTGTTGGCATTATTTTTTTTTTTTCTGAAAATCTGGTGAAGAGATGGAGCTGAAACAAACATTTACTTGCATCTAAAAGGAAGGTGGGATTTTGTTATTAAAGACTTGGATTTGCTAGGATCATGGAAATTTTGGCTTCATCAACCAAGACAGTGAATCAAGTTTATAATTCAGAGTGCAGCAGATATGTACCAACTTGAATTAATGCAGTGATGTCTCAAAACGTGATGCCAAAATGGGTAGATGTTAGATTGTTAATATTATATATATTCGTCATGGGGAAGAAAGCAGGCAGATAATTTGGACTAAGAAAGTAGTTTTCATATTATACTCCAGCTCCAAACATCATAATTCTATTGCACAAATTACTGTTTGTAGATTAATTTTTGGAAACAGCTTTTCATACTGAAAAAGTTATGGGATTAACTTTCGAATCAAAACTATCTTGGGATCAATTAACTTTAGTAATAAGATTATGTCTAGAACTTTTATTTTTTATTTTGAGGTAATTTAACAAATAATGTAAATTTAAGAGTTAAAAAAGACGAAAAATTAAATTAATTTTTTTTTGTAAATTGAAACACTTAACAAGTCATTATACCTATAATTTATCTTTCATTATGTAATTCTACCATTTCCACTATTCGGTATTCACAATTTTAGCACACACTTTTTTTTTAAAAATTATTATAACCAATTTTTAATAATTTTTAAGCCTATAAATAAATACTTAAACATTTCATTTATAACTTTTTTTGAATTTTTGGCAAACTGAAGTATGCTAAAATTTTCCTGTGCAACTTTCTTTGCTCTTATTTCTACAATCACCAAAGCTTTCACCAACCTCCACCGTTACCACCTACCACTGTACTTAATTTCTAAGATTTCCTCTGATTTTACCCTTTGCCATTTAGTACTCTACTAGGTTGTTTTTTTTATTAAAAGAGGATAAAGCAAGGAGTTACATATACTAAACTAGTTCAATATCACTTAATAAAAGTGGATTAATAGCTAGCTTCAAAATAACCCTTTTTGATGAAAATTCTAGCTATCACCTAACAGAGATGGGATACAATTGACTGGTGTTATCATATATACAACAAGCATTTCAGTTGTCACCCACGATATACAACTGGCAGGAGCTTAGTTGCTTAAAATCGTAATCATTGGGATATATATAATGTTTGGCCCCATTTAGATTCTGATAGCCATTGAGTACTTGTACCCTACCAAGGAGTCCTTCCATGATTGGGGCACTCTAGAAGCTTGCACCAACAAAATTTGGGTCCAAAACTCTCTCTGCGGAGATTCCTTTCTTTAGCTCCGGTAGAGCAACCTGGCCAAATAGATAACCCTTTTTTTTGGTATGTTGCTGTCTTTCTACAATAAAAGCTGCTAAAGCTATCTAATAAGCTAGTATTAAACATTTGTTTTTTCTGGCTTCTTTTTCTATTAATGAGCATGGTGTTGTCATAATCTTCTAGATGTTAAAAAAGTGGATCAAAACCAAAGAAAATTATGCCCCCAGTAATTGGGTTCGTTAAGTCACAAGGACAGGTAAGTGTAGCTCTCTCTTTTTTAAAAAAGTGGTATATATAGGTAAAGTTAGATGATTAAAATAATGGAAAACCAAACCATAAGATAATCTAAATTATCATTGCCTTTAACCGACGAAGACCTTGAAATTACCTTTTGAAAAAAAAAAAGTATTCATATTTCTTAAGCAGTTTTGGTACCTACTTTTCAAACCAAGTTCATTATTGCATGCAAACACAAAGCTGTATTTCTTTACATATATATATATATATATATATATAAAAGCTTTCACACCATTTTCAACTCGTGAAAATCTTTTTATGAACCAAACTATGAAGTTGAATGAACCGTAACGTAACGAACAATACCCTATAGTTTAGTTACAGACGTCTTTGCTTTTTACCTTCCAAATCCCAGTGAATCTATGTAGCTACCACTTTATTTCACTTTAGTTTACATTATTTAATATTCTCTTTGGGATTGCGTTTCCAATCTTCTAACAGCAACCTTTGAAGTCATGGGAATGAGGAGGTTAAGGTGGGTTTGAAAAGGTTGGAAGAATGGGATATGGTGGGAAAGTAGTTTGACAATGAACAAAACAAGGCATGTGGGATTGTTTTAGATAAGACTTTTAAACAAATAGTATTGAGTGAGGTTTGATATCAGTGTCAAAGAGAGGAGCAAAACTGGTAAACTCAATAACTCCCATGTTGGTTGTGGATGGAGTGGACACCATAAACATATTGGTGTGGATCTGTGTCTCGCTATATATATATATGATTAGTGTTATGTCCTTGTACTTGTACAGAATTTCATGTCTAACTCTAAAGGTTGCAGTTCAAAGTGGATGAGGCTAATACGTGCGTATGTCATCCTTTTGTATTCAATTCCCGTGTGAGTTGAATCCTATTTTATAATTGATTACCGTCGTGTAGTTATAATAACTTTTAGAAAAGGAAAAAGTTGCAGCCCAAAACCAAAGGGTAGGCTTGAAATTGAAAGGAGTATACACTTCTGTTAGTGGAGTTCTGGTCTATGTATGACCTTGGTTTCACTCGGGATATAGACTTCAAATTCCATCAATTTTCGAGGTTAAAAAAAGCCAAAATGTTATTCTCTTATTTGGTTTTTAGTAATTTTATGTATTTTCTTTTATTAAAATTTTACGCACAAACATATCATTATTTTTTGGGTCGAGATTCGTGTTATCTATTTTTGAGGTTTGAACATATTTGCTTTACCACTACTTTCAATATTAAAAACAATATTTTTAATGTTTTTATTACAATATTATATATTATTTTTTCAATATGTTATGTATTTAATCTACACCAAGTTCATGTCCTACATGTTGTGATCTTGGGCTTTTTTAAAATGGGCTTAATTTTATTACTCAAGGCCCATTCTAAAGTTTAAATGTTTTCTTTTCCAAACCTTTCACAAGACTTGGGTTCAGACAAATAATTCGATTTTTAGAAAAGAGTCAAAATCAGCATTATGGAAGAAGTAGAATGTGGCCACCACATCCATCAACCCGGAGAGAAAGTTTTATGTAGGATATTTTTGATGCTCTTCTTGAGTCCAGGCCGACTTGTTTTGCCTATCTCTGAGGTTTTGAAGGATTTTAAAAATAAACAAGATTAATGTGTAATGATGGTGCAGGAGCCTCTGAAATGGACAGTTTTTGGGGTATAAATTGACTTTCATGTCGTTTTCCGAGAGTTTTATTTCTAATCTACCACAGCTTATGCTCTTTTCCTTGTAATGATTCACGAATGAATGGCCATTCGGAAAATGACGAAAAAATAAAAACATTGATTTCCAACAAACTTTTAGAAAAGCTTCCAGTTGCTGTCTACAAAATAGTAAAGAAGAAAGAGCCTTTCAGTTGCCCCCACTTTCCATTCATTTCTCTGTCAAATTATTATCAATACTTTGGGAAGTAACAGTGAATGGGGAATGGATTCTTTTTACACAATAGAAACCGACGTTATTCACTCGAACCAAACATCAACGGGTGTTTTCTCTGTATTTGGCAACCTCTCTCAGTCTTCTGCTAATATTTGCATGAGGATTTGGCATTATTTTATTCATGTGATTCTAAAAACCAAGATGCATTACACAGTGAAGTGGTTAATAATGAGATGATAAAGGTGAAGAAGAGTGGATAACAAAGTGACAAGGAGGCCTACATTTATTCTGAAAAGTTAGTGGTAGGGTGGGGGTGGGAAAGGTGGTAAAAAAAATACAGCAAAAATGGGCCCTTCACAATACAAATTTACTAATGATGTGGAAATCTCAGCAGCAGCATCCATTGTAGGGTAGTTAGGACAAGAACCATTTTGTTCTATAAGGCTTTTCACACAGTTTTTGTGCAAATACAAATTTGCAGTATCATTGCTCTTTGCCTGTCATCCCAACAACAGTCAAGTCCTGCAATGAGTGAGAATTTTGACTAAAAATGATGAAATCTCCAAATACCCTTTTAAACTTGAGATTGAAATTGAACCAGTTTTGTAGAGAGAAATGATTAAAAAAAAAACACCCTAACATAATCCAGCAAGAAATAGATAGTTAAATGTAATTAGGAATGAATTAAAAAATATGGAATGAACTTAGTTTAAATTATAGACGAGAGGGATATTCATTTCCAAGGATACACAGTCCTAAAAGTTGTAAAATCAGAATCTCATGTTTACACTATGCAAAGATTGAAAGTAGGGTTCAAAAGGAAAACAGTTCCTGTAAAATACAGGGGAAATGAAAACCTCGAAATTGAGTGAAGGCCATTGGCACTGGCAGAGCAGTTTGGATAAGATGTTTGGAATTGACAAAGCTCATGACTTGAGACAGCTTTGTTCTCCCATTAATTATTTGTAATCTAATAGTTTAGTAACAGATGCATTGGATGTTTACTACCTTGATTATTTAGGTTGAGGAAATCAAGAATAATAAAAGGAATTGCAAGAATAATAGCATCCTTACTTCAGGGCTTCACTTATCCTGTGAGCTATTTGTTACTTCCAATGACTGAACATATTTTTCAGAGAGGTACCAATAAAAAATAAAACACATGACATGATAATTAAGGTGTTCACTTCATGTGGCTTGAATTTGAATTGCGTTAGACGTATTTATTTTTCGGGCTGTACCTTATCTTGTTAATAGAGAAATAACACACTTTTTTTCACTTATTAATTTTTTAATAGAGTTGGTCAATTTTTCTAAAACAATGTTTTCTTTGAAAAGATATGTTCCTCATTTGATTTTAGAAACATGAGTCATTTTCATCTAATTGAAAAATGAAAAAACACAAGAAAACATGCATAAATAAGATTTTTAAAATAAGATTTTAAAAAAAAAAGTAAAAATAATATGTGAAAATTTAAAAATAGAGAAAATAATAAAAATTTGACTTCATTAAAAATCAATGTTTTAAAAACAAAATTAGTAGTCAAACCAGTCAAATTAACTATCTTCATCCATTAATAATTAAATAAATTATTTAAAAATTCATAAATAAAATTACAAACCGATTCTGCCATCAATTTTTGTTTTTTTACCAATTCCAAATGGTTTGCTCAAAAGTCAATTCAATTCTTTAATCCGAATAAATACATCAGTCAATTTTCAATCTAACTAATCCAACTCGATTCTAAGTAAAAATGCTTTATAAAACTTAGAGAGTTAGCAACTTCAAAGTATGAAATTTTCATCAATGAAGCCAAAAGCATGGTTTTAGCCTCGACCAATACTTGCCAAGTGATAATGAACTTGATGAAGGTTTTGGATTTCAAGTCTTGTAAATAGAAGAACTTCTCCCATTAAAAATCCAGTCCAGCTCAATCAAACCAAAATTTAATCTAAGACTACTCTCGTATGTGAGTGATCTTGAAAAAAAAAACGCCATGACGGTAGGATTAGTGTTTTTGACACAGACGGGGAGCGGAGAGACATGAACGGGCGCTCGCAAAATAAACCAACATTGTCAATTTCAGGAGCCAGGAAGGACCCCATCCAGCAACACCCAGAAGCTAAGCCACAAAAGCAGACAAATTTCATTTTTACCATTTTCTTTATTGTAATAAATATCGGATAAAGACAAGATCCATCATCTTATCAGTTTCCACTTCTCTTTCAATTCCTCTCCATCACTTCTCACACCCCTATCAAAGTAATTTTTACTTTTTCAGAATCTTTGCTTTACTTTACTCTTTTTTTACTGCAATACCTCAATTAATGTACATAATCTTTATCCGGGCCCCCCTCTTTTTTTTGTAACTATATGTATATATTTCCCTAGTTGAAGAAAATCCTATATCATCCACGTGCATAAGCTGAAGTCTTGTTACTATAAAACATGGTTAAAGGACAATCCGAATTACAAAAAAAAAGGGGGCATTTGTGGTACCAGGAGCTCCTTTCTCTAGGTCAATGCTCTAAATACCCAACAATTTGTGCCCCTACAATACACAGTTAAAACCAGCCTTCAACCTAACCTAGTCTATGGTCCCTCACCCTACTCACTTCCCCTAGCCTTACATTATTTATTCTGAGCAAGTGCATAACAATAATGCAGTCCCTCACATGCTTGTTAAGCCTACTCCCCGACAAACACATCCCAAGGGCTGGAACCATCTCTATAGTTTTTTACTTATTATAAAACTTGAAACCAAACAGAATTCAGACAAGCCAGCATACCACACACACACATATATAATGCTTGAAAAAAATAATGGTTATGCAGAATAACACGCAAAGCAGCAGCACACAGGATTAATACAATCAAAGTCAGGGGTTTACAGATAATGTCGGGGGTCTTTCAACATGCAAAACACGCACACGATGAAAGTTCAAGAAACAATGCACTTTACAAGCTTAAAAAAAGATTGGGAACAGGGACTCGTTCAGAGACTCTAAAACACTAGACCTTGATGGTTTTATAATTTTAGTAGATAAAAACAAGCGTACATGATATAAATTCCCATGCAAATAGAAGATAAAAAGTAGCACCATGTGAAAGCAGATACCCTGTCATGTCCTGCCCGCTCCAACATCCTCTTATTTCTTCAGAAAGAACTGCATCGGATAGCAAAAATCATGTATCAAACTAGCTAGTTCCGGTTCCGGCCTTTTTCCACGGCCCTTGGAGCTGTACGCAAAAACAAAAGCACCATGAAAAGAGAAGTTGAAAACAGAAGGGGCAAGAAATTTTGATGACGTTATATTCATGTATCATTTTGAGTTCCTCAATCTTAAAAGCTTGAACACCCCCATGAAATTTAAATGCCATAAAATAGAGCCAAATTTATGCATCGGTTTAGAACTTTAGATGTCCAATAAGAAGGTTGAAGCACATAAAAAGGCTTTTGTCAAGAGGAGCATTCTCTATACTATTAGCATGTATTTTAAGCATTTTTTTTTAGAAAAATGTAAATACAGAAACTGGTTCCGGTATTAGCTTCATCTCATGCATAATAAAAACATAAAATTATTTACCGAGTCCAATAGCATCAGAGCTTTTTATGATCCTCAGCCTTTTGCAGGTATCAGTAAACATCCTGAAACAAGCATAAACTTTGAATTAGGTTGCAGTGAACTGCCATTATTTGAGTAGAAAATTGAGCAATAAAATACTAAGAAGCTGAACTGCATAATGTACCAATTTGTTCTGACTCAGATTGACGCAAACAAAAGAACCATTATGCCAAAAATTGGAAACTATTGGGAAAAATAATTGCAGGTCTAAGCAACACGAATTTTAATTTTTCCTATCTACAGATAGCAATAGCACACATGTTTTGGCAACTGCAATTGTTTTACCTTCCCTTTTCTGGCTGATGGTCAGCTAAACATAGGGAAAACAAATTAGTGGTCAAATCAATTATTACATGCATGCATAATTTATGCACATATTTTTTCCACAGCTAATGACCAGGGCACCTTTCCATTTTTCAAGGGCTTATAAAAACTCTTAAAGATACTATATGAGGAATTGTTTGAACATGGTAATTATTTTTATTGATTCAAAACATTTAGGAATTGTTTGAACATGGTAATTATTTTTATTGATTCAAAACATTTTCTTACTTATAGCAGTTCTGCAAAAGCTCAAGACAGACCAGAAAGCTTAACAACAGATTGCTAAAGTATTATGGCAGAAACAGTATCTGTTTCGTGTGTTCCTTTGGTTTAACCGACTGCAATGAGTTCATTTTCTATAAGCATACCTTCTTTAAGAAGGTTTTTATTTCTTCAGAAGTAAAATGGCTGACATTTAGCTAATAACCTGAAAATATATTCTTATAGCAGCAACTCAATTGCTAAACTATGAAAAATATCATAATAATCGAATGGTGGGAAGCACAGTATTAGAAGCAAACATATACAAAAAGGGGTTTAGAGCTTACTCCCATGGGACATCACCCACAAGCATCCAATCACCATCTTTATCCTCAAAAGTGAGAACATATTCTGATCCATGCAGAAGATCCTTCAGCTTGCTTTCGCTCAGCAGCTCCCTACCCAGGGTTCCATGAGATCCACATTGACCTGAAATCGTGATAAAATAGCAGTAACTTGAACCATGAAAACAAATCGCAGTAGCTTGAATTACATACATGTAAAGCCTGCATCCTAAAATCTTTATATTGAAATAGCTCACCTATGGTAAAACAGCTGAACATCTTTTCAAGAGCAGAAGACAGATCCTGATATTTAGAGTAGTTTTTCAAGTCCACTTTCCTCAGATAAGGAGCACCATCCATGCTGACCTTAACAAAAAGAGCATCAGGCCCTGCCTTTCCATCTACTTCATCAGTGTTCTTGGAAGAGGTGGCCAATGAGTTCTTTCTAAACGATCTAATAGGAGGCCAACCTACAACCTGTGCCCTACAAATGGAAGAGGATCATAGAATCTTCTCATGGTTAACATAAAATAAAACTTATAGCAAAAAGAAAACCATGTACACTTACTTGGAAGCAGGTGCTCCACTGTTATTGTTTGCAGATGCATTATGATTGGGCCTCGTCTCATTGGCAGCATGAGGCGAGTCCT
The DNA here is from genome assembly GCA_025698515.1 of Gossypium sturtianum. NCBI lineage: Eukaryota > Viridiplantae > Streptophyta > Magnoliopsida > Malvales > Malvaceae > Gossypium > Gossypium sturtianum. The sequence continues at coordinate 4,630,263 of CM046947.1, forward strand.
TTACCACCTTGTGGTTCGTGACCTCTTTGGCCTTTGTTGGTTGAACCCCAAGGTTCTCAAGCATAGAACCAGATTTCAGTCCCAAGTTTGACGAAGGCCTGGGTGTCAACATCACATCTTTTTTCGAATTAGAAAGGAAATTCCCCTGCAACATAGATTAGGTTAGTTGCATGTTAGACTTATTAATTAGTCTCACTATTCACTAATAATAGTCACTACCTCTGAGAAACCATCCATTGCATCAGAGAAGCCTCTTTTGTTGCCTGAAACTACAGTCTTTTGAGATGGAAAGCAGTGACCATCACTTGAAGGATGCAAAGGGAAAAGGGGTTTCTCATCAAGTTGGGCAGAGCTTAACAAGCAAAGCTCAGGATTTCTTTCAGGAGACTGTGATCCAGGAAGCCCAAGCCTGAGCTCTGTTGCCTTCAGATTCAAACTTACGTTGCTATCGTCGGAACCAGGGGTGACAACAGAGCTATCAATAGAAGAACAATCAGACAAGCCCATGTAATTGCGCTCCTTCAATTCAGCATTATTCTGGCACACACTATCCATAGAGCCAGAAGAACCCAGTAAAGTCACATTGTTCTGACCCCCTTCCTCCACGCCAAGAAGCGGCGGAGACATCAGATTTCAAAAAACAAACAGAACACCAGACAGCTTCAATACTTCAACACTCTGCAAAATTTAAAGCTAATCAAATATAATATCCTACAAATTAAAGAAGCCAAGCTGCATATATACATCTATCTTAAAAAAAGGAACCTTTGATTGACATTATAAACTATCTCCAATCATATATAAACAGCAGAATGTTTTAAATAATTCCTTCAGAAATATGAGAAATTAAGGGATAAATCAAAGTAAAACAGAGTGAACCTTAAGGATTTGAAACATCACCTTCTCTTTTCTTAAATGAAAAACAATCTTATTAAACAACTACGAGCCTAAAAAAACAATTATAAAATAATTGGCTTATCCAAGAAAGAATCAACGTTTAAAAAAAACCCCCCAAAACAAGCGAAAGCTGAAGAGACTTCAAACATCCTTGCAAGTGAAATAATGATAAATTAAACCGTGTAACATCAAACGAAATTGTTGTATTACTGAAAATTATTTACCTGCAATTTCAAGTGTTTTCTGTTCTGTTAAGTGTTGACAGCTAGCTGTAAATGCGTGCAAAAAATAGAACAACAAAACCGCAAGCACGCGCCAAAAGAAGAGAAGAAAGTGGTAAGAATTTTTATAAAAGAAGAATATGGAAGTATACAAAAAAAGAAGAAGCAAATAGTTGTAGCTTGTTTGGTTACTGAGAAAATGGCTAGAAAATCGGGATTTAAAGCTAAGCTTTTTTTCCCAAAAGCTTAGACTAAAACCAACAGTCAAGAGGTGAGCTAGCAGGCGCAGCCTGCACTCTTACACTGTACGGAGAACTACCAACAGAAGCGAGATTCCGGCACTTTTTATCTTTCACATATTTTCCTCAGTTTTCTCAGGAAACAATAAAGCAATAACTAAAATAACAACAAAAATAGAAAGAATAAAAAAACAGAAGAGCAAAAAAAAAAAAAAAAGGAGAAATGGGGATGAGAACAAAAACAAATTTACCTGATTGGATTGGTGGATCAGAAACAGAAAATTTGATGATCAAAATCAAAATCTTTTTATATTATTTAAGTTGTTTTTCGTTTGATTTTTACTTGAAAGGAAGCAAAGAAGAGAAACTTTTTTTTATTTTTTATTTTTTTTGCAGAGAGAGAGAGAGAAAGCTAAGGACCCTCCATTTGTCACAAAGTAACAAAAGTTTATTTGCTGTCCGATGTGAGACTCTATGCATTAAAATAAATATAAACTCTAAAAATATAAAAAAAAAATCCTTTTGTCTAAAAAAAAAAAACTTTTTAAAAATATATTATTCCTTTTTTTTTTCTTGCTTTTTTCCCCCTACTTTCTGTCCCTGCTTTTTGCTCTGTTTTGTTTATTTTAATTGTCCGCCAAAACTTTCGAGGGAAAGCAAATCAATGGCTATGGATTACTAATTGATTCCATCACAGCCGTTGATATTTTCTTTTCAGTTCCTAGATCAATGCTAGGAATAAAAAAATTATTTACAAAATATCCCTTCCCTTTAATCTTCATTTTTTACCATTTTTTTAAATTTAAGGTAGTTTTTTTTTTTAAATTAATTATTTTGACAGATAACAACATAAAAGTCATTTACATAAGATATAAATCATAGTCACATTGATCATAGTTTTTATTTAACTCAATTTCACATTAAAATCGTAGTTTTTGGAATCATTGTCCGATTTTAGTAGGTACAATGGAGAATAAAAGGAGCATGCCAGTACAAGGAGAATTTCCGTTCCATTTCAACGCAAATTGGGTGTTGGAAAAAGACTTTGAAGATCAAATTAAACAGGAATGGTTATCGAATGAGAAAGATCTTATTTAACTCTATTCATGTGGTAACTTGAGACAATTCATGTATAATTCATTCTGACATGACATTATTTGTATTATATCTCGCATTAATAAATAATTTAAAAATTATAAAAATATTTAAATGATAAAAATTTAAAATTTAAAAATTATAAAAGTTAATTTTTTTTTAAAAAACAACAATTTAAAATTTTTTAAAAAAAATTGGTAATCAAATTTAACTAAAAAAATAAAAATCAAATTATTAAAAACTAAATTTTACATTATAGATTAATTAAAATCTCAAAATTAATTCCTAAAATCAAAATTTAAAACAACAAAAATACCAATGTATGGGATATAAAGTATTGATGGAAACATAAAAATCCTCAATTTATATACCAATGTATTTATTTAATTTTTTAAATTCGGGACACAATTATAAATTAATATATTCTTTTACCAATATAATCTATCCCTCTCATTATTATGTTTCCCGCAAGATCGCAAGTAGTGGCCTGGTTAATCAAGTGATCCACTTTTCGATTTTCCAGTGATACTAATGTTTGTTATATTTTTAGTTTGAGTTTTAATTTGATTGGAATCGGTATTGTTACTAGTGTAGAAGGATGTAGACACTCTAAGTATTGTATAAAAAAGAACAAAGATATATATATATGATTTTTATTAATGTAAAAAATTATTCGATTTTCACTGACACAAAAAATATTTTAATATATTTAAAATAATATGATTTCATGAGTATAAATAATTGCACTATTAAACTCAAAAATTTATTTCCAATTATGTAATATATATTTTTTTCAACGTAAAACAAAATCAGAAAAGAAAAATTAAAGATGAGTCCAAAAGGATTTTAAATATAAATTAAAAATATATAATAATTTATTAAAATTACAAGATTTAATCAATTAATTAAAAACGAAAACACTAACTGGGGAAAAAGAAAAGGGAAGAGATAGAAAGAGTGTAAGTTACGTAGGGAGAGCATTAACGAGGAGGCAAAGAAAAACAGAGTAAAGTGATATGATGTGTTGGGGGGACAAGAAAGCGGCTTTTAATTTTTGTTTGCCGGCTACAGAACGAGACATATAACTTCCTTGGATGAACTACATCACTGGTCATCCAACTATTGCTACTTTATTTTTTGGTCACTCAACTATAATTTTTTTTAATTTGGTCATTCAAATAAGGTTAGGTGCCATTAAATCTCCAGTGGTGACGTGGCAATTAAAAAATAGATATAATAACAAATTTAGCTCTTAACTTTTACATATTATATAAATTTAATCATAATTTTCAAAAATTAACCCTCAAAATTTACTTTCCTCTGCCACTTTCCCCACCACCATTAGCATCGTTGCCTCCACCTCCACCTTCACCCCAAATATCATGAACAAAAGATACAACAGACCTGCACGCCAACATCTACAGTTTCATCACCATCAATATCACCAATGGCTTCAACAATAACTTTGGTGGCTTCCAAAACTTCATCTGCATCGCTGCCATCTTCAGGTTCCTTTTTTACACACCATCTTCCTTCTGCTCATCATCACCTTTCATATTTCCATATGAAAATGCAATTACAAATCCCCACGCAATAAAGCGTATAAAGAACATCATACTCATGATGAGAACTGTAATCCCATCCATCTTTAATTCCCGAAGTTGCTGCCTATACAAAGATTCAATGCAAAAGTCAATGAATCATTTATGTATTATATGTTTTTAGAAGCTTTTGAATAGTGGGAAAAATATCAAAAGCTTCGTATTTCACTATGAACTAATGGATAAACTGTCTGCAATATAAAAACCCCCTTTTTTTTTTGTTAAGGAAACAAGATGGAATCAGCAGCTATATTGCTCGAGCATTTTTATTTTTTAACAATGATTATTTTAATTTGTGTTTCATCTTTGAGATTTGTACTTGTTTTAGTGTTGAAGCTTTTGCTTGTTTTTGGAGAAAGCAGAAGGTGGAGGTCGAGGCAACGATGTTAGTGGTGGTGAGGGAAACGGAAGAGGAAGGTAAATTTGAAGAATCAAATTGAGATTTTTTTTTTATTTAAATTTTGAGAGTTGAATTTTTTAAAATTATGATTAAATTGATATAATATAAAAATTAAGGTTTAAATTTGTTATTATACCTATTTTTAACTACCATATCACGATTTAATATCCTTAAAAGAAAATGGACCCAAAAAAATAATCTCCATTGATTCGGTGGTCAAGTTAAAAAAGTTTATAGTTGGGTGATAAAAAAAATAATAGTTGGATGACCAAATTAAAAAAATTGATAGTTTGATCACAAGAAAGAAAAAAGGGAAATAGTTAGGTGACTTGTGATGTAGTTTAGCCAACTTCCTTTCTCACGCTATACTCTCCATGCTTTGGAAATGAAATTCACGCACCAATCACTGACCACCACTCTGTAGCAAGTGAGATCTGTGAGTGACATGGTGGCGGAAGTTGGATGATGGGTGTTTCGCAGGCAGGGGAAGGCACGCGCGTTCATGTGAATCCTCTTTTTGGGGGGATATTTTAATCATTTTGTGTGTGGAATATAATTATTTTATTAATAAATTATTAAGAATGTTTACATTAAAAAAACTCGTGTAATTATTTTATTAATCCTTAACCATAATTTAGCTACCACTATCAGTTGCACGCTTTGCCCTTTAATCCCAACATTACATACATACATTTGGATATCATCAGTCATGTATGGTATCTCGCCACATCATCATCAACATCTCCTTACGATTTTCTCCACGTCATTTGCACGGCATCATCATATGGTCATGCTACATAACAGAGATTCCATTGGTCACAGTTATTATTAATTAATCAACTTTCGGTAATTAAGTTGATAAATAAGCTCTAGATTTTCATATTAACTCTTAAATAATCAATAAAATTTAAAAAAAAAAACTATAAAATTTCTAAAAAATGAAATAATATATATTTTTGGTTTCAAACCATTTAACTTTGAGTCAGAAAAAAATTAAACAGTCTTTTATTGCAAGGCAGGCAGGCAGGCAGGCAGTCGTGAGTCCCCAAAACGGGTCAAAGCAGAAATGGATAATATTATTGTTCCAAAAAGCTATACTCTGAACTATATTTATTGTTTTTGTTGTTATAATTTCCAACATCATTTGATTTCAATGGTTTTATTTTTTTTATTTCAATGTAAATTTATGATACTTTTAAATATCGATATGTTTATTTATAGTCAATATAAAAATAATATTAGCGATATAATTAAATATTATAGCGTGAAATAAAAGGTAAATTAATCGCACTGTATCGCATCTAATCGCTCATTTAAACTCACCTTTATTTTCAAATATTTTGAATGAATGATCCGATTTTTATGTTTTCTTTCACCCCTGATCAGTGTGTTAAAGGTCAGTAACTGAGAATTGAGGTTGTCTTCAATGTCTTCTAGGTTGTGTTGTATTTTTAGGCACCAAATATTTAAAAAAACAATAATGTTTTGTCAGAAAAAGGACATGGGGGTAGATGGGCCGAAACTGGAAGGCTAGTGATCCATTTCGGACAGTTTTACTTTTGCATGAATGATGAAATTCCTAAGACTGAGAACCGAAAAGTTCATGGGACTTCATAACTAAAGGTTATAATAAGATCATGGAACTATTTTTTCTAAAGGACTTGATTGATAGATAAAATTTATTCAGTTTTTATTAAAATTGTTTTCATTCTTTCTTTTTTTTTTTTCAAGTTTCGAGTCTTACATATATAAATTATCTCTATTATGAGAAATCATATAACAAGTTGATATTAACGAGTAAGAGGTCAAAAGCAAGTAACCAAATATTACAAGGCCAAGTAGATTGGTGCTGTGAGGGTCCTAAGTGATCCCATTTGTGTCTTAAGTACTCCTGCTTAACTCTATAGTCCTTTGTTATGACTGTTAATGAATTGCCTTGCTTATCGTGCAAGTTATTAGTCGAGAAGGGTTTCCTTGAGAGGTTTCGTCTTGATTGCTTTGGTGGGAATCTCGGTCAGAAATAACATTTTTTATTTATTTTTAAGAGATGATATTCTACTTCTAACTAATTTTTCTACCATAAAAAATTATACCATCAAATGTTTTTTTTTTAAATAAAAAAAAATATTCCATCAAAGCATTTTGCACAATAGGTTAGTAATCCTAAAACTGAATAACAACAACCATCAAAGCAAGCATAATCACCTTGATGCGAAAATATTCTTTTTTTTCCATGTCTCACTTCTGTGGCAAAAGGAACATCACTGTTAATATAGAGCAACAATTATGAAGGGAGCTCAAAGAACAATAAAACGAGCCACCATTGACTCGGCAAAAAGCCCCAATCGTCACCCTCAGTTGAAGACCACTATCCAAGAAAACAAACCAGCGAAAAAGTCAATGAAGCAAGCTAGTCAACACTACTCGAAAAGATCCTCCAATTAAAGAAAGCAAATGTCTAACCCAAGACCACAACATCATTATCCCGATCGAGCCTCTTCACACCGAATAAATGGTGGGTGGCCAACAAAAAAGGCAAGGTGACGAGTGAAGGTGGCAACTGGCTGCCCAACGATATGTGGTCGGCCATTGTGCAAGCTTTAAAAAAATCTCTAGAACGCTCTACAAACTAGATCTATAGTGACGTCTCCCACGGAATCCTAAATGCTCTTAAATGCTCTTAGAATTAGCACCAAACGACAATGGAAAGCCGATGAAAATGAAAATTGATAGTGGTAAGCTCCATGTACTCCGACGATTTATTCAACAAGAAACAATAGTCAAGGATGTGTTTGAACATAAATTGGTCGGAATATCGCCTTCAAGAGAGGTATCAAATTGATTGAATTGTAAATTAGATTAAAAATCGATTGAACCATTTTTCTATTTTTAAACTCGAATATAAACATTTAAACTCATCAATTTAAATTTATTTTTAAAATTTTGAATTTAAACTAAAATGTTTAATATTAATTAAAATTAAAAGAACTCAATTAAAGTTTAATGAAAAAAATATATGATTGAAACTGAATTTAATTTTTTTTTAGCCCAAATCAAATAACTTAGCAGCAATCCACTGACATCGATAGAAGAAAGGTCAAAATGGCATTCAACCGTTTAACAGGTGAATGCATAATCTGATCAGAAAAGAAGTTTTAAATACTAACTACATATATTCTGGTAAGAAGGAACACGAGAACCAAAATACGACAAACAAAGTTGTTGTCTCCAGACTACAGTCTGAGCTTCAAAACATTAATGCATTGTCCTAATCAATAATCCATACCAACACTCAACTGCAAAGCACGAAACACGCAAATATTGCTCTGCCCCCTAATATCCCTACGCATTTATCTTCACTTCTAATCACTACCATAATTATCCTAAATAATAAAACATTGAATAGGAGCAGCAGATGTATAACGATGGAAAATAGTGACGAGTAATATGTTGGGGTTCTTAATTTCATTAATCAGCGCAATTTAAAAAACATCCGAACAAAAAGTCACTATGAGTAATGAAACGGCACCGGAAGAGGCGGCGGCTTTTGTACGGTGTCCTTAATCTTTTCCACTGTGGGTGGTTCACATGGACAAGCCATTGCTACGAACCTTGGAACCTCATCCCCTGGCATTAAAACCGGTAGGCTTTGCCCTACAATTTTTGGCCTTGCCGCCTTTTCATACATTATGCCATTAGCCATAACCAAAACAATTACGATATACAATAAAAAGATAAGAGAGGAAAATACAAACCTTGAGAAGGGGTGCAGGTCCAACTACGGGTGAGCGATCGATATCTGGTCGAGTATCGTCGTTGTCATCGTGGTCGTGACCGGAAGATTGGAGGATAAGGGCACGAAGCTTGTCCCAGTTGACGCAACCGATAACAAACCCGCTTATGCAAAACAATAAGATCAAAAGGAAGGCGAAGCCTAGTGGGAACCCTATAGTCAATGGCCTAGTTGACGATGACATTTCTTCATTCTTCATCATTCTTGTTCTTCTATAAAAAAATGTTACGTACAAAGGCAAAATAGGTAAAGCTAGGTGGTGCAAAATATATATCTATAGTAGTCGTAGATAGTGATATATAGTTTTTTTTTTTTTTAAAAAAAATGGGTGAGTTGGATTAAAATTGATAAAGAGTTTTGATGGGGTTGCTGGGTGTTGGGGAAGTAGCAATTTGATCGAGTAATATGAATTACCCAGTTCTTAGAATTCTTGAATCTCTATAGTGTTTTCAGTGAACATATACTTATTTTTTACTTAAACAAAAAAGACTTGTTATACCTCTCTTCGTTCATTGGATTAATTTGTAAATGTTACGATTCGAATATCAAATCATGCAATTTAACTCGAATTTAATCCGAAATTGATTGTTGACTTTAGTTTTAGCATCACATGTCAAACAGTTATGAGTTTAAACGTAATTATATCCGCTGTGTTTCTGGAAACAAAATGAAGATGCTTTAGCCCCACCATTTTTAATACCTACAAATTAATAAACTCCAGGAGTCCCATTATTACCTGGATTTTTACGCATTTCTCTCAAACTTATTGTCACCTTTTTCAATCCCATTCATTCTTCTTAAGTAATCATAGCCTTTCAGTGTACTTATAATCTTACAGATCATTTCAGTTTCATCATCATCATCATCATATATATATATATATATGGGTGCTCTACAGCTCCAAAAAGCACTTCATAAATTGATCTCGTTGACTTTTATTCCTATTAAAGCAATGACTACAGATATGAAATTTCGGTCCTCGTATTCCTCTATATGCATGCAATTTTTTTTTTAACTAATAATCTTCGTATCGACCTGTATATAAAGACGAAGTTCAGGCCTTGAGGGTGGCTGCACCAGTCCTGGCAGAGAAATTTAAATGTAACTTATAATATGTTATTTTGATTTCAAACTTCCCAGATGAAGATGGAATTTACATAACGTCTAGTGATAATATATAAAATAGAGCTTCGAATTTGATCCCTTTGTTCCTTAATTGTAAACATATTTAGGTGGTAGTCTTTTTCACTGCCTAATTACCAACCAATTCGGCTGCTTCTACATTCCACTCTCATCCCAAAGTGGAATGTGCAATCATTCAATGTCCCTCTCTTATTTCTTCTCTCTCTCTCCATATATATAACATCCATTTTCATGTTATAATCTTAAATTTGGATCCAAGAATATTTGTGAATTGAGCGGACCCAAACTATAGTTCAATTTAAAAAAAAAAATAAAAAAAATCCAAACTCAACCTCCAATAACTATTTCACTAATTACAAACAATAATTCTATGCTAATATTTATTAAATTTAAACTAATTATTAAAAACTATTTAATTTAATTTGGTATATGGACTATTCTTAGAATTTAAGCTTTATTAAAAATTTAAAAAATATATTTTCTTTAGAAAATTTTTTTGGTATGTTGTTAGCGGAGTTCTTTTTTTAATTAAATGACCTTAGTTCTAATTTTGGTTAATTTTTATTTTTTAATATTAAATGATCGAGTGTCAACTTTAATAATGATGTATCATGTTATTATTCACATGAAACTTATAAATCGACAGTGCATCGAATATTTTCTTACTCATTTTCTTCTTCTGGTCTGGATATTTGAAATAATTGAACTAAAGTAGGTAAAATAATTCAAAATCAACAGTGAGTAGAGGTAGATTGTAGCATAGTTGGAGCAATCATAAAATTGAATTATTCAATACAAAGTATAGATGGATTAAGAATTAAAGTAAAACTGACTCTACCAACAAGTGATGGGTGAAATGGTAAAGCACATTGTATTCTCAAAAGGAGATATAAGTTCAAATCTTGAAGACGAAGACTCTAAAGAAAGCCGCAACACCTCTTACTGCAGCAAGTAAGGCTCAATGTGAATCTAACAATGAAGGATCAAAGACAGTATACATCAGAGGAAAGCAAACACCCCCAAGCTTTAGAACAAAGCTCTGAATAATGTACTTACCGTACTTCCAAATTTTAGTGCTCCATCATCACTCGGCTTCAGCTACCTCCACTACACTACTCCTTGATAGAAAAAGGCATTTAATCAAAAAATGTAACTTTTTGAGAGACTAAATAATAAATACACCTATTTTTGAGGCTTTGATAAACAGTAGTAATTATTAGAGGGTATTCTAAAAGCATAAAGAAATATCCTTAAATCCCTTTTTCGGCACGTGAAATTGAAACTTCCTCATTCATTCTTGTTTTCTTCTTCCTACGAAATAACTCAGCACCTTCTTCCTGCTGTACATGGGACTTCATTATTGTGCCTTTCCGCAAAGTGATGACTTCATTAAGAATCTATATACACCATGAATGGAATTTAATAGTTGGTACAAAAGGCCTGTAAATTTTGTTTGCATCTATAAATAAATATGTGTATATATTATATTTGATGGGTTTGGCTCACATTCCCAGATAGAATTGCTTGCAAGAAAATCTGCAGAGCTTCATTATTTCAAACTCAATGATTTTCCATTTTTTGGAACTCTATTTCTTGTCATTTATCACCATATGTCAACACCATTCTGCCATGTAATAATGACAACAATTTTTTTTTTTAAAACCAATAACCATTAAAAGTCAACTTGTGTGTATGCAGAGCTGTCTCCTGCATGAAGAAACCATGGATTGGAGACATCTGCAACTGAACCCTGAAAAGCATTATGATAATTGTCGATGTTCTCCAATTCATGGGATTTGCAGAACAGACCACTCTCTTGGACTTGTTCATGTTGCTTCTGTTTTTACATCAATGCTGAATTTTATTTTTATATATTTTCTGGAAGGCCAAAACATTACTAACAAACACACCGAAGAGAAGAATTTAGTAATAAAGAATTTTGCATTAATAAACAACTCCAGTTTAAGAGGGCAAAATTTACTAACAATCCAATCAATTCAAAAGCTCATTTTAGAAATAAAACAGAGAATTTAGAACCCAAAAATAATAATAAATAATAATCACTAGAAAATTGCTTCTTTTGTAGTCATTCAGTTTTGTTCCTACAAACATCTTCCTGCATATCCAGCATTTCTAAACAACGTTTGCTTTATGTCTTCAGAACTTATCAATGTTCTCTGTTCCAAGTCCTGCAATGATGACCAAAATGTCTGTAAGATTATTACAAGTTAAAAGCAGAGACAATCAACAATTTCTGTCTGACGTTTTGGTTACCTCTGAGCAAGATGCTTGCATTGCAAAATCATTGAAACAGCTAATAACACATTGTTGAATATCAAGGCCTAATGCTTCCAACGTCGTTAGTGTCGACAACAACAATCCTGGTTTCCCCGTGCAACAAATCTCAATCCTCGTATCCACATTTCTCCTTTCCACTTCGAACTGCAAGAACCAGTTTAACAATGGAATTTATTTTTAGTTCATGGTATTTTTGAAATTATATACACCTCTAAGAATGTTGCAGCAGAATCAGAACATACCTTTGGTGTCTTTCTCACCAAGATTTCATTTGGTTTTACATCTTTGAAAATGTGAGACATGTTTAACTCATTTGGACCTGCTTCCATTTCTTGCTGCAAACTCTTGATCCTCTCAAGGAGCTCCTTTGTGTAATCTATGGTATCTACAAGTATGGATGTCCTATCCATCTGTTAAATAAACAAAAACCCAGATTAGTCCTCTGTAAGAACTTGCATTTTGGCACTAAAAAACTGTCAATCTCCTTGATTTTTTTTTTTACCTTGCTTATCTTAGGAACAATTGATCGTAACATCGAAAGGCGGTCATTTAGCCGCTTTCGTCTCCTTCTCTCGGCCATTAGATTCTTCGATGGCTGACCCTTTAATCTCTTGGCTCGATTGTTGCGGTCTACACTGCAGCTCCCAACGTTGAAAACCGGTGCTTCGGGTGATCGAATAGGCTCTACTTTACAAGCGGGTGCTTGTGGATCCAACATGTTGAGTTCATCTACAAGGGTCCCCCATTCTTCTTCCTCCACCATATTCATCCAGTGATGATGATCGTCTTGAACCGGGAACGGCGGTGTATCGAACGTTTTACTCGATGTATCAGTCATTTGTGGCGCTGCAGAGAATTCATCGCCAAATGATCCGTAGGCTTCATTGAAGTTGAAACTCAAATCTTGCTCCAATGGCAGTGAGAAATCTTGGCAGAAAGACTGAGGAAGAAAACTGGCAGCTGCTGAAGCATCATCAAAGCAATCGAAGTCGAAGCCATTAGAGAAAATGTCATTCATTTGTGGTGGAACTGTGTCCCAGTTGTCTCTTCTCAGAGCCAATAATTCCTCTAAGAAACTTTGTTCATTAATATCCAGCTCCATCTCTCTATATGTATATTTCGTTTTCCTTTTCCTTTAGTTTCTCTTGTGTTTTCTCTATGGGGTGAATGCCTTGAGAAAATCCAAGTCTCAGAATTTATAGCTACAAACACATTAGAAGTGGGAGTATAGTTGATAATAAAATATTGAATATATGATTATTGTATGAAACTAAATCGTATTTATTATTAGTCTTTTTAAGAAACCTAAGATTGAGATGGAATCTGCTTTGGCCTTTTTCTCTCGCAGCTGGCAACTTCTCCACTGCAATCTATTGTATTTTAAGCACTTCCAAATCACTATTTTTCACTTAATTGGTTCGATATATAATTTTTAATATTATTACAGAAAAATAAAATTGGTTTTTGGAATAATCTTAGAGCCTTATACCAAAAATTAAGGTTTGAAAAGAAAACAGTCCAATTGATGGAGGAGTCACTGTCAAAGAGGGATGATTTCAAGTCTTTTTCACCGAAATCTCTCCAATTATTGTTTTTATGAAACACATAATATATTCAAGTATAAATTCCACTCAAAACTTTGACCTACATATATACTTAACTTAATTATTAAAATACTTTCGTAGTTACAACTTAAGTATAATTAAATGTGTATCCCTGTTAAAATTTATTTAACTCGTCTCCAATTTCTTTTTTCATTCGAATAAAAATTCGATTAGCAATAAAATCCATTTCATTATACTCACTGAGCTCCAGTCTCTGATAGGCACAGAAAAGAATGCTGCGACGGGGTCCCATTTCTTTCCGCCTCTAGAATTGTTGGGGTTACCTCAGCTCAAATTTTCATACTTCATAATTAGTTGGTAGGGCCTCATTCTTTTGTTGTTTCCTAATCTTTTCCTAATCACTCATTTTGGAATTATTATCCCCCATTTTGTTATCTAACTTAGCGCTTTAATTGCAATGCCTACACATCTACCATATTTCTCATTTTCCAAAAAGGAATGGTGGCATCTTATCCCATTCTCACCTTCTCACTTCCCTTAACTAAACACTAGTATTTTCTATAAAAATTTACATGATTAAGAACCCGACCAATGTAGAGTCTACAAGTGATAAAGGGATTGTTTTGGCACATTCATATGGCTTTACTCTGTGCATGAACATGTAGACTCACTCTATACTCCATAGTCTACACTCATTTTATTATGTCTGCTGTTTTTTTTTCTTCTATAATTTAGGCTCATCTGTCTGGTCTACCAGGATTGGCTTTACTTGAATGTGGCATTTATATGCTTGTCCCCTTCCTAATTCTATCATTGTTATTTGGATTTTTCTTTTTTCTTTTTTATAATATCCTGTTTGTATTTCGACTGAAACATCGAACAAATTTATAATTTTTTTTTTAAAATTGCGTTAAATATATTCATTATTATTACTTTTTGATTATCTATTAATGGTACCGGTTTTAAATTTTTTTTTTTTAGGAAGCTGTCAAGTGAAGGAACTTGATGTTTGACTCTGCAGGCTTCACTTAATTATATGATGGCAGAGAATCACTAACTGCAGGTTTTTATTGGAACTTAAAGGCGAGGAAAAAAAAAAACCATAATAAATACAATACAATGTAAATGTGTATATATATGTAAAATAAAATAACAATGTATTTGGCAAAGCTAGAACACCTCTTTGTTTTTTCCAAACCTGAGGCTGAGGCTATGAAATTGCAATATTTTATTATGTTTGTAGTAAGTTGGTAGGGTTTTATTTAAAGTTCCGATGCTTCTTCTTCTTTATACTGCCAAGTCAAAACCCTTTTTTTCTCCCTTGCACATGAAATGAATCTATGTGCTGTAATTTTTTTTAAAAAAATTTAAATGGTTGTGATAAGTGAAAATTTAAGATCCATAAATAGGGGAAAGTAAAAAAATTCTTAAGGTAATTGAAATAAAATTATTAAAATTTAAGAGAGAAAACCCCAAAAAAAAATTGTTAAAAGGATTTAAATTTGTTTTTGAAAGATGAAATTAAGAATATTATTTTCATTAATCAAAATGTTAAAAAACTTAAATTGCATAATTAATTATTAACGAGGGTTAGAATTGAAATTATTCCAATTAACCAGGGGCTCACCCATCTAAATATATAAATAAATCAAACCCCATTCTGGATCCTTGACAAGATAACATAAACCCCACAAGAACAAGATGGGGTAACTGTAATTATACCTAATTATAATCATAGAAAAACAGTAATTCTCATCAAATCATTAGAGGTAGGTTTATTTTCATTACTGTTAGTTAACAATTATTGTTATTATATTACTGTTTTGTAAGATAATATATAGCAAGAGGTTAGTCGTTTAAGGATAAAGTTTGTACTAATTATTTAGGGTTGCACAAATTAATATATCCAACCCCATATGCTTTGCATGAATCGTACGAAACATTGTTCTTCCCAATTTACGAAAAAGGTCAAACTCTGAATCCTATATCATATGATAACCGAGGTTATTATTGCGATGCTATAAGAAGATGTTTGGCAAATTAAAGATAGCAATAGAAATAATGTCCGTGTCAATCGAGTTAAGATTCAATCATAGTTTTGAATATTTAATAGTAAAGAAAGGCGTTGGAAACGTTTAAGTTTAGTTTAATTTTCTTCTTGATAAATTGTTCAAATGTATTTTAATTTAGGGTAAATTACACCTAAGGTTACTAAATTATTAATAAGTTTACGTTTTGTTCACTCAATTTCTATAAGTTACAGAACAATCATTTAACTATTCAAAAATTTTCATTTAAGTCATGGGACTAGTCGAAAGTTTTTATTTAAGTCACTAGGCTATTAAGTTTGACTAGAGAGCTCCAAGTGATGATTTGATGATCGGCACAGTGGATTAATACCCATCGACGAGTAGAAGAACATAACTTAGATCCAAGTCGATGTCGGAGATCGAAGAAGAAAATTTTTTGAATTTTGGTTCACAGATTCGAGACGTCTAAAGTTGTTTCATGAAAAAAAAAACTGAAATGTAGAAGAGAATATAAGAAGGAAGGCTTTTGATTGGTGCAAATGGTGTAAACAGAGAAGACTCTACAACAACGATTTTAACAACTCAGTGACTTAAGTGAAAGTTTTCGAATATTTAAATGACCATTTTATAATTTTTTTAAATTTAAGTGATGAAAACATATACCAATAATTTAAATGACCTTGGATATAGTCTTGAACCATGTAATTATAAATTATAAATTATAAATCACTTAAAAGAAAAAGAATTTTGATAAAAATGTTTTTTACTTTTTCAATTTCTTAATAAGTAATTCACTTTATTTTAATTATATCCTTTTTACTATACTAATAATTGGAGGGAGATTGAAAGTAGCTATAATAATACACAAGGAGAAGCCCCCTCAAGTGAAATTCACCAATAGACGTGTCCTATTGTCACATCCCCACCTGTTAAGTGGAGGAATCTGTTTAGAAAGGAAGCTTGGCTAATAGTCTAGCCTGCTTAAAAGGAATATAAACCAAATTAACCTTTTTCTATTTTCTATATTTTGAATATTAACATAAATAAAACATTCGTTTGTAAAATTAAAACAAATTTGTATCAAATCACTATTCTTAATATAAATGTGATTACATAAGTTATATAAATGCTAACGAGGCTCGGGGGCGATGCCAGAACAATTTTTTAGGGGGGCTAGATGAAATTTTAATTTTTTATAGTTTATATCTTTATAATTTGTAAATGATTAAATTGAATTTTTATAATTTTAGGGGACCAAAGTGTAATTTTACCTTTACTAATTTAAAATTTTTTAAAAAATTTAAGGGCCTAAATAATAAATTTATATTTTAGGGGGGCCGAGGCTCATGCCAGCTCCCCTGGCTCCGCCCTTGAGTCGAGGCTTTGGTATTGTTAATGATTAAAATTCTTAAATTTTATGTACTTAAGTTGGAATTTTATTATGTATAATTTTTATATACGAGTTTTTAATCTTAATATGCATGTATTAAATTATTTTTAATTATCAAATTATTTAATTTTACGTAGCATGATACGGCATATATAGTTTTCTCATTCTGAAAATGTCATTTCGATCTATCAAACATCATCACGGATGGAACATTATTATTTCACTTTAATCTTTTAAAATTTTACTTAAAATAAAATGTTTGTCCACTCAAATATTATATACGGAGTTGTTGCTAGGATGATTTCATTTTATTTGGTTGAATAACTAGAGCTTTGAACTTGACTTTGTATACAACAAATGATTGTTTAGTTGTTTCATGGCATCATGGTATCGTTCAAGACATGTACACGTGCATGGTCGTACTATAAGTTGTGGCTGCTATTCCTCGCCCTTTGCTAATAGCTAATTAATTGGTTATTGTAATTATGATTTATTAACTTCTTAACATATATATTATTATATAATTATAATAAAATAAAAAAAACCCGACCTCGGGTCCGACCTAATATAATAAAAGAAAACCCTAAACTCCAAAGGGGCTCCTTTTTCGACTTCCATTTTTTTTCTCAAAAACAAAAGAAGACCATTTTCTCTCATTTTGAGACCTCCATCTTTACTTCTGTTGGTTCTTTGTATCAACATATATGGAAGTGTTTCGTCTCTCCATCAATCATCTCACCATTGATAACTTTGACATAAACAAAGAAAACTCAAATTGAATTTGTTTAATGGGACAACATTATAAATATACATATAAAATATTAGCTTATCAAATTATTAATATTCTCATAATTAAAATTTAACTATATAAGCTGCTAGTCATCATGTTAAATCCATTCTTTTTCTTCTTCTTCTTCTTCTTCTTTTCAAATAATATCACTAATAATCATGGATGATTTTTCTCGAAACAAACCAGTATAATTTATACATCGGAATAAATAAATAAAAATTGCAGATGATATCATTGCATTTTATGGGTTATTATGCATCCATGATTGAGGTATATATACTTATGTATAATTGAGGTTGCTTTAGAGATTGTGCTTTGATATTTTATGAATAAATCGTACAACTATGAACACGATATTACTTAATTTTCCACAAGTAGATCATAGTCTTATCGAATGTGCATTATCTTAATCGATTCCACTAATTAACTTTTGATGCATATCTTGTAAAATAACTAAATAATATCAAAATTATCAATCTATAATCTTAATAATATAAACCTAATTGTAAAATGACGAAATCTTTCGTTTTTTTTTTTTTTTGACACTCTTTAATCAATTTGTCCAAGTAGCTAATTGTAGAATATATATTGGATTTCTTTCCCATTGTTATGGATCTCTAACCTTCTATTATACACTATCTTAACCAATATTATTACAAACTTCAACTTTCAAATTATTATTTTCTTTCTTTCGGCAAAGCTCTTTTTATATTACGTCTTCATTCACAAAATTTAAACTTAAAATCTTACTTATCACTTAATTCAACATATATCGATATTCATAATAATTTATCATTTGATACTAAATCTCAAGTTGTGAACTACTGATGGGACATTCACCTTCCCAGAAATAATTTGGGTTCAAATTATATATGTAAAAAAAAAATTGTCACTAAGAACAACTAATATGGTATTTAACAAAAGATTTAATTGGAAACAAACCTTAGAATGGGACGAAAATAAAATTAAAAAAAGAGAGCAATATTTATTATTTAAAATTGACAACGACTCACATCCACGAGATACATAATAGAGGGGGAAAAAAAAGTGAAACGAAGTGGGAAAAAATGGTGGTAAAATGAGAAAACCACGGGCAGTTTCTCCCTACCGCCCCGACACTAAGCGGTTTCCCAACAGCAAAATATACCATACCAGTTTAATTCCTCCTTCACTTTCAACTTGACAGCCCACAATATCTTCATTTAGGGTTTTGTTATTTTCAGCTCTAAACTCAAAAAAAAAAACCATTTTTTAATTATTTATTTATTTCCCTTCATCATCTTCTCCTTCTACTTATGATGGTGGAATTTGTCAGGTAGTGATTTGTTGGGTAGTGGGTTATTCAATGGGGAAGGGATCCAAAGAAAATCCTAAACAGTGCTGCCAAATACAGGCTTTTGATCATTCAATAAACATATGGTTATCTATTTGTTTTTAAGCTGCTTCTTTTTTCTATTTAGGGTTTGTGTAACGTATATACAATGTATGGGACTCTCATGGAATTGCATGTGAAAGAAAGAGAGATTCCATTTTATTTTTTCACATAAATAAATCTGATTAAATATTGGGGGGCTACATAATTTTTGCTTTTGAACATAAAAACGGAAAGATATGATTAGGAGGTTTGAAAAGGGAGGGTTAATTCAATTGGTTTCACGAGTCATTTTGTAGCTAAGGCAAATTAAAAACTGGGGCATACCACAACCCCACAAACCACACTTATTAAAAGACGTGTCAATATCAAACTCTCATCTACCATACAAATTAAGTTGGGGGAAAGTTTTATTAAAAAATTAATCAAACCCCCTTAGTTAGGTTTGATGAAAAATACCCGGTTAAAATAATATTCATTTACTGATTTTAGTAAAATCTTATTAATTTCTAACAATTATTTAAATAAGAAAGAATAATTGAAGATATAGTAAAAGTTTTTTTTTTTTTTATATGTGTGAACAAGTATATCGTAAACGAGATTGACGAAAGAATTTGCAAACACAAGTATCGATTCTTGAACTTCATATTAATCAATTCGAAACCCACACAAGTTTATCATTAGTTGGCTAAAAATTTTACGCTCAATGTGAATTCAGATCTAAATTTAGTTTTATTGAGATAGTAGACTAATTGTTTCAAATAATTAAGAAATGTTGAAATTTAGACAATCTTCGGAAGCTGCTAATAAAGGCTTTAAATTTGTTAGCCAAGTCTAGCTACAATTCTTATCCTCTTAGTTTTTTACTTACCCACCACTCTTAGCTATATCTAACATGTGACTGTTGACCAAAATTGAAGGTCCTATTTGCCATCATCCTACCTGGCTAACTTGTTTGAATGTTGAGTTATTTTGTGCCCACATAAAATGTAGCCTATTTGACGTTTAAGCTATCTTTTGATGAAAACTTGGAAAAAAAATAATTATAATAAAGGGTATTTAATTTTGTAGTACCAGTGGATCGGCCTACCTTATACTCTTTTGCATAATTAAAGTAAAAAAGAAAATTAGTAACACTTGAGTTGCCTCATTGTTGGGGCAAAAACCAATTAATGTTGAATTTATCTTAAGACATTACGAAATTTGTTCTTAGCACTCGGTGTTGAATCAGTTACACAATGGTGAGTTGAAATCTTAATTATTAAATACATTATGAATGGCAATCTTACGTTAACTCCACCGACCTCTCTCATCAGTCACCGCACCATCTTTTCTATCGTATTGGCTTCACTTGGTTGTCATGTTGAGAAACCAATTGGCTTAGGATTATTTCAAATTTGTGGGGGTTTTTTTAACATTTTTAATTTAATGGGCATGCATAATTTAAATCCAATAGATTTATCGATAAATATTAGATGCAGTAATAAATTATATGTAGATGTAAATATAAAAGATAGATAGGGTTTTGGTCCCAAAAATGGAAAAATACTTTTTACTCCCCTTATGATATATGAAATTAAAAATTTATATATGATAAAATTGAACTTTGGCCCTCCTAAAATGAAAAGATTTTTAGTTAGTCCTTTCAAAAATGATGAAATCATAAGTTAATACATGACGCTTTGATCTCTCAAAAAGTTTATGGATCCAAATCCGACCCTTTGAAAATAACATTGTTATTAGAAGGGTAACCAAAAATCAGATAAGAAATTTCACAGATCATAATAATTTCGTTTTTTGTGTTTGCGTATATAAATGAATTAGAACTAAAAATATAAATGATTTGGTATTATGTTTTTGTCTTTTTCGCCAAAATAGATGATTTAATTAATTAGCTTTTAAGGAATATAATTATGAATTAAGCCATAAACCAACAAAAATCAAAGATGGCGAATACTAGTTGGTTGAGTCAACATTGACTACAAATCATAAAATCTGTTTTAAGTTTGTTAAAAATAACAAATAATAATAAATTTTGGTGTGTGTTTCATCCTGTTTAGGGTTAAGATATATACACAATTTCAGAAATTACTAACACTCCAATTTAAAAATCATTTAAGTAGAATTATTGGTAAAATCCAAATCTTGATACTTGAGCAAGTCTTTTTACTTTTTATTTAGTTTTTTTTTTTTTTTTACGTGAATCCCACTGATTTACATGTGTTTTTCTTAAAATAATTGATAGTATACTTAAAAAGGTAGAATATCTAGTATACTAGTAGTGTATGTTGATTGAGTCTTAGTTCGATTAGTATCGTCATTGTTGCTAGTATAGGACGTTGTGACTTCAAGTGCATTGAGTCGCGAGATCCTCCTCTTATTAAAAAGTGGGAAGGGGGTATGAGTAGTACTAAGCATTGTATAAAAAATAAACAGATATGATAATAATCTATAATGAGACTAATGTTCTATTTTCTAATATTGACGCATATCCTTTTTTTAATATCTATTTTCTAAATATTTTACTATAGACATTTATCAACCTCTAACCTTACTTATAGTATACCAAATATTTTCCTATACTTAATTATATATATACACATATTATATTTCAAGAATCTTGGAAAGCTCCTCGCATCAAGATTTCTTATATAGCTTTTCAAGAAACATAAAAAGACCCGGAATAAAGACAAAATCATACCCTCTCTATGTACGAGTTGTGGATAATCTTAGCAATCTTTTTTTTTTTTTTCCCTTTTCATATAATAATTAAAATTTATATATAAAGAAAGACCAATTATATGTGTGGACTGCTTGAAGATCGAAACGACTCACTAGAAAACTATATTTATAAATAAAATGGGATGTTATTCAATTGTAATAATATCTAAGCATACTATATGTTTCTTAAGGAATCCATTAACTTTCAAACCAAAAAAAAAAAAAAAATCAATTGGTTCTATGTTTGGGAGTCGCACTACATGAAATCTATCATTTTGTCGGTTCAAAGATTGAAAATATTAATTCTACAAATATAGATTTAATTTGTAATTAGTTTGGTTTAATTTAATTAAATACATAAACTTTTTGGAAATAAAAAAAGCTAATATTAATGATTCCTCTTATATATATATATATATGTTTTTGTCATATATGAAAATCTTATTATAGTTGTTTACGTCCACCAACTTTATCGAACAAAATCCGGTCCAAAGTCTAAAAAATTTGCAACTTGACGTACTAATTGTTTCATAAAATTAAATTTTAGCCCCAAAATCCGATTTGCTAGACTGTCTCGTAATTTGATTTGCACAGCTGGCTAAATTCAACTTTGAATATCTGACTTATGACTATATCTAATGATTATGTTCATTAATTTGTATTTTTTAAAAATTTCGTTTAGTTAAAGTTGGATGTCTTGGCAATTCAGTATTGTTTTGATAACATAATGTTGTTGATAGGTTTCCTAAAGTATAGTGTTTGAGAGAATTTAAATGTATATTTTTATTTTTACCATCATATTACGCCAATTTCATCATATGTTAATAACTTAATTCATTCAATGAATAGAACCATATAATTCAAGGAAAAATAATAATAAACACTCGTCATAGATGGTGAACGACAAGCTCCATTTAATAGAACGTCATGACACGTTGACAATTGGCTTTGTCACAGCTCAAGCACAACATGTCTGGAGTGGTTGCAAGCACTTAATACGATAAGAAAATCAACCCTGGATGGTCCAAACCGACGAGCAAAATCGACAAAAGAATCGAGCATTCACCAAACTAGAAAGGATGATAACAAAACCACCCCTAAAATCACCAGTAAAACTAAGGTTGCATGCATAAGCAAGACTAAAAACGTGCTACAAGAGCAAACAAAAACTTCTAAAACTTAAAACTTGTCAAACAATGGAAAAACGAACAAAAAAAATATAAAAATTAAGACAACGCGGGTCCAAATCGACTCGTGAAATCATTTATTATTCTGAAACACTCTCAAAACAGAAACATATTAAGAAGCTGACAAAGAGTCATCCACTTTCCAAGAAAAAATTATTGGTGGCCGGTGGAGTTTTAGCGACCGACAGCCGCTGTAATCTGTCCATCACAATTTGGGAAGACAACATAGATACCCATAAAATATATCTATAAACTAAAAAGAGAGAATGCATACGAAATGAATGAGAAGCAAAAAGAAAAAAGGAATTGATGGGAAGAAGAAAAAGCAGACGATAGTCAGTCCATGTTATTCAATTCTTTACTAGTTATATTTTGTACTGTTATAAATTATTTCAGCATATATTTACTTTTGTATTATACTTATAAAATCTACTCTACTTATAATAGTATAACTTTCAAAAGCAAAAAAGAAAAAGGGATTTGAAGCTAAATGTTATTTGGCGACTTCAACTTCCATTTCTAGAAGACTAATTATGAGCTTAAGATATGGTATTAGCTGTCTTAAACAAGGGAAAGGATTGTATGAAACAGTGACGCCATGTCAACTATTACTGATGTGGCATAAAACTATTGGAAAGGGATACAGATGACATGGCGTCACTGTTTCATACAATCCTTTCTCCTTAAACATATATACAAATTCCCCCCTCGTTATTTGGAGATACAGGATACGAAACGAATTAATTGTTTGACTAATCAAGGGACTGATTTTGTTTAGCCATAAAATACATCAATATATATGTATTTATGTAATGGGAGATTTTCATTTACATCGGAGTAAAATTATTTTAGTTTTTTTTTGTATTTTTAGGATTAATATTTTAATAATTCAATCGTTAAAATTATCGATATAATTATACTTGTTATATATGTAAATTTTCAAACTTATTCAATATTTCTATTACACCAGTCCAAAATATTATATATATTAATATTTATTGAAGTTTGAAAGTTTTTTATATAAGCAAATAGTTAGAAAGTTTAAATTTATGTCAAATTTGACATACAAAATCTGTATAAATATAATATGAAATATGATAGTTGAATCATTAAAATATTAATCGTAATAAATATATATATAAGTTTATATCAAAACAAGTGATTTCTTGGGTTTTAATTTGTATATATAAAAAAAAAAAAAACAGCTTCCTTAGGTAGTATATATATTTTTAATAATTTTAATTTATTTTTCTTAAACCAAAATAAAATAAAATAAAAAACTAAATCAAAATTTTCAATTTTTTAATATGTTCTTCAAATAATATTTCAACTAACTTAACATTTTGTCTACTATATTCTTCTTGGAATATTAATTTTATACCAATCTTACCATTCTTCTATATCATTTTGAGCTTAAATCTTTTCAAAATAACATGTTTTAATAAAAGAAAAAACATTATATTATTAAATTTCATAAGTTCAACTTAGTAAAATGTGCTTCTTTTAAAAAATAGTAAAATATTCTTTTAGCTAATTTTTTTATTTCATCAACTAAATAATAAAATTTTACAGTTCAGTCAAATGAAACAAATAAGATAATGTAACATACCCGATAATTTGCTAAGTAATCTTATATTGTAAAAATTTTATCACCAAAAGTAATTTTACGCTCCATGAATCAAACTACCCTAATTTGTACAAATACAAGTACATATCTAAGTAATCACAAATATCAATTTATTACAACATAAATAGACTCTCTGTGTAATCACTAAGTAGAATCAAACTATTAAGGCACAATCACTAAGTAAAATGAAATGGCTGCATTTGGATTTTTCCTATTCTACTAACCTTTTAGTGAGTTTTAAACCCGTTGGATATTAATAAAATTTTATTTTCGCTGAGCAAAGAAAAAAAAAATAAAACCAATGATTTGGGCTAAAACTCACACAAAATAACAACAAATGGTGAGGCTTAAAAACTCATATATATAATTGTTCATGATAAATCTCAAACCCGAATATTCAAGACCGAAAACTTTCGCCTTTATCAATTATATCAATGAATCTTTGACTTAATTGAAAATTAATCAAAGAATAACCATCGTTTGGGTGCAATTAAAACAAAACTGATGAAATAGTTGAAGGAATTTTAAAATTTCAACTCTTGAGGCCGTAAGTATTATTTTAAAATTTCATTTCATGTGATATTCTCCCGAAAAGGAAAACTATATACACACTAAAAATCGTAAAAAAAAAAAAGAAAAAAAAAAGTAATTTTTAAGTGTAGTTATATGAACAAAAAGTGACTACTTTTAGTTTGCCAATGATGCTTTAGCATTGGTTAGGACCAAATTCTAACATGTGTGAGATTTGTCCTATTATTTTTATTTTTTCATTTGTTATATTTTATATTAATTTAATTTTAGTTCGGATTGTTGGTATGTATATTTACATTTGTGAATATATTTTATTTATAAAAAAAAAAATGGGGCTGAAAACAATAGCAATTTTCTTGAATATGCGAATCCTTTTTTTTTATAGAAAAATTAATGATAATAAATAAATTTTGTCATTCGTTTATACATAGAAATTAAAATCAACCTGTATTTAATAGGTTTGAAATAATATTTTATTGAATGATGAATTAATTTATTTTTCTTATTATTAAAAGTTATTTATCAAAATTTATCCAAAAAAGAACTTGGTTTTAAGCGTTTTTATTACTAGTTTAGAGTTCGGGCTTGATAAAATCTTGGCCCAATTTTCCATTTTATTAGATTTTGGGCCGAAAACCACCCTAATTTCCCTTACAATTCATATGCTATGTTAGGTTGAATTTTATTACAAGACCGAACATGCTTCTTTGCCTTATTATCAAACTAGTCTTTCTTTTTTTCATTTATTTCCTCTCCTTTTTCCCCCTTCAAATGGATCTGATACGATATATATATATATATATATATAGAATTTTTTAAAAATAAAATAAAATCAAGGAGGCATCATCCTAGAAACCAAAGACATGGACGCCTTTGAAAACTCAAACGTTTGAAATGTTAATCCAAAACAGCCATAAAAACATTGTAAGCTGCCGGTAAATTGAATTTAAACTAGAATGTTTTCCCCGCTATGGTTGGGCTTCAATTTTGTAATTATATTTATAATTATTTATTAAATACTTATTCAATTCTTACATACATTTATTAAAAAATTATTGTTGTAATTATCTTTATTTTGATTAATTTTTTTTATTATAAAAGTAAACATTTTTATTAAAACAAATGACAGGTCAAATTATGATTATGGTCCCTTTACTATATTTAAATTTAAGATTTAATATATATACTTTAATTTGACTTAATTTGGTTCTTCTATTTTTAGTTAGTCCAAATAATTTATTATTTCGATTAGAATGCTTAGGCTGAAGTTTCTCTTGAAAATACTCATTCCAAACTTACCATATCGAAATAATTTTTTTTTTGTGTGTTAGAAAGGTGTACTTATCATACTAGAATATATATTTTTTGGTATGTATTAGAAAAGTGTTTTTAAGAAAAATTCACGACAACATTTTAACCGGAATAGTTAAAGATGTTAATTAGACCAAATAATGTCTTTGATAAAGTAGATGACCAAATTATGTCAAATTAAAATATAAACTAAATCTTAAAATTTAGCAATTTACAGGGATCAATATTAAAATTTTACTGTTCTCTTATATGAAAAAAAAAAGCAGAAGAAAAAAATATGACAAAATCGCTTTGAACCTTATTTTATATAAATAAGTAATGAATTTATAAGCACTAAGGTATCAAATAATGTAAAAAGATAAATTATGAATATTAAATCTTAAATTTGAGCGTAATACAGAGACCAAAATTTAAATATCATCATTTATATGTAATTTAATAAAATAAAAGAATCAAAATTAAAATTTAATCATTTATGTTTATAATGAAAAAACAAAAAAATAGCATTGGACATGTTCAAAAGAAGGAAGGGTTATAGATACTAAAAAAGGGTAAACTATATAGATAGTCATCAAACTATAAAAAAAATTTATTTTAAGTATCTAAAATAAAAGTTTTACAATTTAAACACCTATGTTACATAGTTTTATCATTTTGGCCACTCAGATTAAAATCACAAACTAAAAATTGGTGTGGTAGTTAAAAATTTTAGTATAATAATATATTTAGCCCTCAATTTTTATAAATTATATTAATTTAGTCATACTTTCAAAAAATTAATCCTCAAAATTTATAAATGATTTCAATCTGATTCTAATTCTAAAATTTTCAAAAAATATACAAAAATACAAAAATATTTAAAATATATATAATAATAATTTAAAAAAAATATAAGAATATTGTTGCCAAGATATAATAATATATAAAATTTAAAAATATGTAAAAATAAATAAATATTTTTAAAAAATTATATTTTATATTAATATTAAATAAATATAATTGTATATTAAATAAAATAAAAAACCCCACTCTCATCCCTCTCCCTCCCCCACCGGACCCACCCCTCCCCTACCACCCGTCTCTCTCCCTCTCTGCGGGCTGCTGCTGCAATTTTATTATACCTCAATTTGCAGCAGCAAATTCAATATAATAATACAGTATCAATTTGATCCTCAATATATATGGTATTCCGTTTCTGATATTAAATTTCAATTTACCCCATGATTAAACACACGTTAACAATATAATACTGGAGTTCTAGTTTCGAAAATCATAGGAAAATGGGATAAGTTTTTTTCCATCGGCTTGTTTTCGGTCATGAAAAAACAAGTGGATAAGTTTTTGCCATTTTAAAGGAAGCATAGGAAAGAGCACTTTGCTAAATCAAACCAGTAAGCGCAAGAAAATGGGAAGCCGAGAGGTAGAGGGATGGGGATGGGAGATTTTTATTTTATTTAACATTAAAATTATTTTTTCTGAAAACATTTATTTATTTTTATATATTTTTAAATTGTATATATTATTTATTGTTAACAATATTTTTATTTTTATATATTTTCTAAAATATTTATATATATATTTTTAATTTTTTTAAATTAGGATCAAATTGAGACTATTTATAAATTTTGAGGTTTAATTTCTTAAAATTATTATTAAATTGATATAGTATGTAAAATTTTAGGGCTCAAGGTGTTACTATAATAATTTTTTAACTGCTATATCAATTTGCAATTTATAATTTTAATAAAAATAACTAAAAGAGTTAAATTATGTAACGTAAATATATAAATTGCAAACATTTTATTTTGAGTGTTTAAAATAGAATTTCTTTTATAATTAAATAATTATATATTGCACTAATAAAAATCCCATTTATTCAATAAATTGCTGGTAGAAATTCAGTGGAAGGCGCGTAAAAATTTGACAAATTGAAGTAAACATTTGTGTGCAATTTGCTGCTTACAGATCCAGTCAACCATGTACTACTGTTTAGGCTTTCCGTTGTGTGTGTGTGTTTTTTTTTTCTAAATAATTAGCAAGAAAAAGGAAATATAATTCACCGAACAAACAAAAGCTTTGTAATTGTTTTCTCAAAACATATTTAAAAAAGTTAAATCTTTATTTATTTAATCATAAATTTATTTTACATGATAATATTAGTCACTTTTAAACTTTTGCCTCTATAATTTCATGAGATCTATTTTTTGATGCCATCAGACTATGTAATGACATTGGTGCCAGTATTGGTATTGATACTGAGCAGAAAATATCGATATTTAAGTCAGATATCTTATAGAAAGTATTGATATTTTTGATACATTTTTAAGCATTTTAGTAATGGTGACCGACATTTCTTCCCCAATCTTCTTGCTTTCCACTGTTTGATTTCCATGATAAACTTTCCCGACATCAACTTTCTTACTAAGGCCACATTCCATCGATTGAATCAAAATGCCATGGCAACACCAGTGCCAACTCCAGCTAAATTCCCTTGCAGCTGAAAGCTCTGTACCAGCACCACCCTTTACTACTTTGCTTGCCATGTTTACTTCTTTTCTCATCTTTCCTCTGATTTGTACCAACACCACCCTTTACTGCTTCGCTTACCATGTTTACTTCTTTTCTCATCTTTCCTCTTATTTTTCCTATCTCTAACTTTTTCTTTAAATTTGTGCTTCCTATTGAGCTTTTTATCTGATCTCTCATGGTGCTAAACTCAGTTTTTTAAAATTAGAATGCTTAAGTATTATATATTCTCAGTCTATTTTGTGCTGCTAATTTAAGATTTTAATTATCTATAGATGTTATTTGTGTTTGTTTGAATATAGTTTTATCGTCGAGTGAAAAAGTATAAGAGCAAAGAACAAACGTCATCACCATTACTGAAATCCATAATAAAGCTAAAAAAAATATAAAAAATATCGTTACCTCCTGTCTATTATGAAATCAATTTGAGCTTTTGAGTCTGTTATAGAAAAATGCCCAACAAAATCATATTTAAAAAATGAGAAGTAAAATTCATTTTTACTTTTATTTTGACCAAGAAAGGTCAAAGTTGAACATGGATTTTGCTAAATTTGTCAGCTGAGCCGACAGGCAAAAGGCTGCAATAATATATTTTTATTATTTTTCATATGGAAATTCTGAAATCCACGTTAAAAGTTCTCTATATAATTTACTATTTGTGTTTGGAAATAAAAAATATGACGACCTTTTGACAAAAAGATCGAATGTATTATGGATCAAACAGGGGGGCCCAAGACATGCCTAATTTGGGGCTCAGGCCTTTGAAAGTTAGCTTATATAATACGTTAAGTAATTACTATTTATGGTCTGTGATAAGTGGTTACTATTATTACTGACGAAAAGAAAAAGATAGAAAGTATTATTTTTTGTACTCAATTGTCATCTGCACCTTTAAATTCAATTAAGTTATCGAATTGTTAAAATTATTATTGTATATTTTTTTATTATTGGATTGAGTTATTTTTAATGATACTTTGAATCGTTAATGATAATTTATTATGTTTATTTTTAGATAAAATGTTTAAAATATTTTTTAAAAACAATTTATTTTAAGAAGTAATACTTATTTATTAATCATAAAAGAAAATTAATAATAAATTAAATAAAATATAAAATTGAAGTTTGAACTTTGAATAACCACAGCAAATAGCATGGATAATAAGGAAGCAAAGCAAAGGGGGAAGCTGCCAATTGGCCATGTGGGCGTGGTCGGTGATGTAAAATAGAATATCTGGTCCAAAACAATGGCTTCTAAAAAGTGGGGCACTCATCGAAGCATCTTAAAATACTACAAATTTTGACATCACCCTTTTCCCCATTCATATAAAGTTTCATTCTTTTTTTCATTCAGTAAATCTTATTCTTTGTTATTCCTCCACGCTGCATACCTCTCTCTCCCATCGGCCCATTCCACTTTCAAAGCCCCAAAACCAATTCATTTTTTTCCTCTGTGTCTCTCTCAACTCACGGTACCCTCTTTCTCTTTTCTCCCTCTTCCCATGGTAAAACTTGTTTCGTTTTTTTTTATATTTTGTTGTTTTGGGTGATTGCAGAAATGGATGCAACGATCAGTCCTGGATTATACCCTTTGCACCGTTGTAAAACTCTCCATCTGGTTCGTGTCGTTGCTGCAAAAAATTCATTTCTGTTTTGATTGATTTGGATTTAAAAGTCGTTTAGCCAATCTGGTTTTTAAATAAATGGGGTTTTTTTTTCTTGCAGGTGAGGCATGCTCAGGGGGTTCATAATGTAGCAGGGGAAATAGATCATGCTGCTTATACATCTGAAGAATATCTCGATGCCCATCTCACTCCTCTGGGCTGGCAACAGGTTTATAAAGCAAAATGATCGGTTATATCATTCTGTTTTTTCCACCAAACAGAAACGATTGGGTTTATTTAGGATTTGTGTTTTCCTTTTCGATTGCTAAAATCTGGTGCATAAAAGTTAGTTTTTAGAGAGTTTAATTCTTTAGAATATGCTTTTGAACAATGCTGTTGTTTGGTTTTGGTGAGAACATTATTGCTTTAGTATAATTACTTTTGTAACCGATATCATATCAGGTTGATCATCTGCGCAACCATGTTCATGAAACTGGGCTTTCTAAGAAAGTGGATTTGGTCATTGTTTCCCCTTTGCTCAGGTATTATAACTTTTCAATTACTATTGTTTGTTTCTCGAGAATTTCTGTTTCGCTACTTTCTTTTTGTCCTTCCCCTCCTTTCTCTTTTACTAGTACTACTGCTTTTAGAGAAAAGAGAACTTTTTGACATCTCCTTTATTGTAGTGTTTCTTTTGTCAAATTATTTATATTTCCCTTTGCTTTTCATATGAAAAATCATATTTTATAGTAGTAAAAAATTGAAGTTTATACCATGTAGTTGGAATAGGTGGTACTGGCAGGTACTTAATATTTCAGTCTTAAACCAGTACCAATTAATTTATATTTCGTCCCCATTAAAATTTCAATAAGTTTCAGTTATTTCAATATGTTCCGGTCTTTTTTGATTAATATCGACTTGTACTGGTGTGTAGTGGCCTATATTGGTTGAGACAAAATTTTGATATTTTAAACCAATTTTTAATTTTTTTTACCTTTAATTATTTTAACTTTTCTATAATTTTATTTAAAATTAGTAGTCATTAAATTGAATTATTGAATCTAATTAATAATTTTAAAACTTGTATTTACATATAAATGTATTTATATGGATATAATTGAGATATATTTACATATATATATATAATATGTAATTTATTTTTTACCAACATAATCTATAATTTATTATGTGGAAAAATATTTAAATATATAATTTATCAAGAAATTAAAAATTAGACTATAAATATGTATATGTGAAAAATATTAAAAAACATGATAAACCTGAAATGATACTCCAAAACATACCGGTACATACCAGTATCAAAGCAAAAACGTTACATCCGGTATTGATTACCTTGGTCATACCCTACTTGCCTAGGCATATTTGTTCAGACTCCTATCCTAAGAACAATTGTCTGCTTCACTTAATAGGTCAGTGCAAATTCAACAATCTGTTTTTGTAAATTTGAACACTAGGAAAAGAAAAGGACTAGGAACTAATCCAAAGGGAAAATGAAAACAATTTTTTGTATGTATGTAAGAATCATTGTTATTGTTTAATAGTGAATTTTCATTGCCCAGAAAATGCATATATATTCATGATGTTTTTATTAATGTATACCTAGTTTATGCTTCTGGTTTTCCTCAGATTTCTCATGCTTGAGTTGTATGTTTTGGGATTATAGGACTATGCAAACTGCAGTGGGAGTCTTTGGTGGTGAGGGGTATAAGGATGGGATAGAAGTTCCTCCACTAATGGTGGCAAATGCAGGGCAAAGTGACCGTCCTGAGATTTCAAGCTTGAATTGCCCACCATTTGTAGCTGTTGAACTTTGTCGAGAACATTTGGTATGCCCTGCAACTTAATGTGTTTCTGCTTGACACCAATGCACCATACAAAAAAAATCATTTGCAACTTAATATGTTACTGCTTATATTTTCATGTGCTGTTGCATACAAGGGATATGATTAGCCAATTTCATGCACGGATTGCTATCATAAGGAACTCTGTTTTCTCCATTGAGAATGAAAAGGAGTAACATTATATTTAACATGGATATTCAATATCCATCAATATACTTACAAGTTTGATCGAACTCCTATGCTTTCGGAATAACCAATATCTTTTAATCATCCATTCTATTATTCTTACTTGCTGCAAGTTCACTTCCCACTTTTCTGCTTTGAAAATATGAACTTCTGATGCTCCAATGTTCAATTTCATGTCTGTATTAATGTATTTTCCCCTATGTCCTAAGGGAGATCTAGCCCCCAAAATGTATAAAATGTTGCTAAATATCCATTGTAGATATCCGAATTATGCATGAACACTTAAACATGCATTCGAAGATGCTTAGTATTAGTCACAGACTCATAGATGTCAAGATTGGAAGGAGCAATCAAGGTTATGATAGAGCATAAAAAATTTGATGGTTCAGTCTTTATCATTATAAAAATGTTAATGGTTCAGTCTTATCATTGTAATTCATCTTTTAGATTGCTTTCTTCTGAAATTCTGTACTCGGAGAATAATTGTTATTTAGATTCTGGTGTAGTATGTAAGAACCAACCATAAGTTGATATATATTATATGTTTACTTAAAAGAGTTGGTTCATGTTGTAGAATTTGCAGTTAATACCAATTGCCTAATGATATTATGCCTTTTTAGTCTCATTTTCATTGTTTCCTCATCGAACCATTGAACCACAGGGAGTCCATCCATGTGATAGAAGAAGAAGCATCAACGAGTATCGGTCTCTCTTTCCTGCAATTGATTTTTCTCTGGCAAGTAGTTGATGTCAATTCTTGCTCATTTTGACTGATACCAGCGATGATTATATAGTTTCAATTTCGATGATGGCTGATTGCAAGCATTCTTGTTTTATTTTCTCCTCTTCAGATCGAAAATGACGATGACGTTTTATGGAAAGCTGACACCAGAGAAAAGAACGAAGAGGTTGCAGCCAGAGGAATGAAGTTTCTCAGCTGGTGAGTGACCCGTTTCTCTTTCTGCTGTACAAGTTATACCTATATTTTGGACCAGCATAGCAAAGAAATGGAAATGTATGCTAAATTTGAACTGCCCCCATGACTAATCATATAATATTTGCCGCAGGTTGTGGACGCGTAAGGAGAAGGAAATTGCAATTGTTACGCACAGCGGATTCTTGTACCATACGTTAAGTGCTTTTGGTAGTGATTGTCATCCATCGGTGAAAGACGAAATATGCAAACAGTGAGTTCCTCAGAATCGTTAATTTTTAATTTTAGTATGAGGGAAACGTATTTCAGTAGGTATAACCTAAAACCTTGAATTTTTTTCACTGGTTAACTAGAAATTTCGGTATATCTTTTGCAGCTTCGCGAATTGTGAGCTCCGGTCCGTAGTTATCATCGATAGAAGGTATTCATGATGGTTTTAGAGCTTGAAATGGAATTCGTTTCATCACTGTGGGGCCATTGTTGAAAACTTCTTTTTCTAATATCTTTGGTTTTTTTCTTCATTGCAGTATGATGGGATCAGATCCTGCAACTACTAACTATCCTGGAAAAATCCCTAGTGGCCTTGATCTTCCAAGTGATGTTGCTGATGGGAAGCTTCCAGATGAAGGAAAAGCGAATTAGTTTCTTCTTTTTTCGTGTTTCGAGGAGCGATCGAGCATTGAACACTCAGTTTGATTTCCTGACATGATTCATCACAAATTTACAGAGAGAGAATTTGTTAGGTACTCGGAACAATTTTTGTAAGCTCTCAATCCACATACGTTAGGCAATCTTTAAATGATTTGAAGAATGTTAGATAAAAATTGCTTTATACAGCTAAGGAGCTGTCAATTCTTTATAAATGAAAGCACATGAATTCCTACATCCTATTATTGTCCGTAAGACCATTAAATGACAACATGGAAGGCATGTTGAACCAGTCCACAAGTTTAACACCGATTTTCTTTCGAGCTGTCTGGAGGGTTTAAATTATAGACATTGATATTGATTTTGTGCTTTAGTTTTCACAGTCAAGGAAAAGGGTCAAAACTACATAATATGATTCTTATATCCTCGTTTTACCTGCTGCATGAATGGAAAACTGAACAAGTAAAGGAAACTGTTTTGTATATATATATCTATAGTAAATTCAAGTTTAGTTCATATATTCATGGACCCAATTCAATTCAGTAAGATCTTTCATTCACATTTTTTTTCCCACTAAAAACGTTTTATAAATGTAGAGGCCCAATTTAGCCCGGGCCCAAACAGAAACTAAAAATGAAAAAATAAAAATAATAACAAAACCCATTAATAATAGTCCATTTAAAAAAATATATATCAGTCTAAATCATTAAAAACCCTAAAGCTCAAATGGCTCACAACCTAAATTAAGTTTCAATAAAATAAAAAAACCCTAGCCTCCAGCGCCGCTGCCCCCCACGTGAACGCGCGCCGCCTGAGGCGCCTCGTCCCGAGGTCTGACGCCCCTACCGCCGTTTTACCAAAATGGCAAGGGCAGGCTTTTTGCCCCGTCGTTGACTCTCCACTACCTGCAAAGAGGAAACAAAAAGGACAGAAACAGTGGAAACAACAGAGAACAGAAGCAAAATAGTAGAAAAGACAAAGAAAAAAAGATAAATGATTTTGTAATATGGCTATAAAAGCCACGAACATATCAATGTAATTTTTTTACGCACAGATAGAAATACAAAAAAAAGTTTCAAGTTTTGAAAGGTAGAAATTTTATTTTTTATCTGATTTTTTTTAAGTAAATAAATAACAAAAAAAAAACCAGTCACCTAAGTCGTCGTAGTCGGAGTTTTCTCCGGTCTGGAGGGTGGCCGAGTCAGTGGGCTCGCCGAAAACCCCATCAGTGGCAACGGGGAACCGAAAGGTCCCGTCGTTTTCTCTTTTTTCTTTCTTCATTTTTTGAAATCTTGGTGGTTTTTTGGGGGCATTTTGGTTTTAAATCGAGACTAAGGGTGAAAAAGCGATCAAAATAGGATTCAGGTGATTTTTTCAGCCACCGTGGACGGTGGCACCGTCGCCGGTTATCGGCGGTCGTCACGGTGGCCGATGGCCGGAGCCAAGACCGGAGAAAGGGAGAGAAAGGGAGAGTCTGAGAGAGTTCTCAGAATTTTTTTAAAAAAATGAAGTTTTTTTTTTCCTATTTTTTTATATTTATATAGGGATCAAAACGGCGTCGTTTTGGACTTAAGCATCAGTTGCCAAAACGACGTCATTTTGAATTAGGACCCGACAACCCGACCCGAACCGCACAGGATCCGCGTGTTTTTGACATGGGGGTCTATATACTCTTTTGGTCCTTTCGCTTTTGCGGCTTGTTTCAATCGAGTCCTTTTTTTAAAAAAAAAATCACCATTTAATTGTCTTTTTCCGTTTTGATCCCCCTTGAAACGGTGCGCTTTGCGGGCCTGGAAATAATTTCCTAGTTGGTCCTTGCCTTTTTTTGCGCATTTAATTTTAGTCCTTTATTTTGTTTTATTATTTAATTTATTTATTTTATTATGATTTATACTGTTAATTTCGTTTAAATTTCAATTCAGTCCTTCATTTAATTTTTTTTTTTGAATGAAGACTGATATTATTATTGGGCCAGGCTCAAAAATAAAACAAAAACAAAGGTCCAGAAAATAAAATAAAATACACAAGCCAGACGAAGCAAAGAGGGCCGCATCAACAAAAAAGCAAACTGCAAAAGCTAAACGACAAAACTCTTGAGCCCACTGCCAAATACTTGAAAACAGCAAAATATCAGCCAAAACGTCACTTGCCATAAAGCGACTGAAGCTTTGTTTTTCTTTAACCAGAACATGAGGATTCAAAGAACCTTCCCCAAAAAAACAAAGCCAAGAACCTCCCCTTAACCATCCAAATTAAATGCGCAACTCTTCCTTTCTCGCAATGGAAATCACCGATGATGGTAACTCATGGATCCAAGCCCCAAAATAGCCGGTTCTCCTTCCCTCCAGTGTCAAGGCATGGGCCGCTCCGTTCGCAGTTCGCGGCGTAAAAAGGTAAGCGATCTGATCAAAACTTGAACCCATAAGATAGATATGATGAGTAATCGATCTAATCACCGAAGTGTCCGTGCCCTTCTTCTTGATGCTCTTGATGACAGAAAGCGCATCACCCTCCACCTCCAGTCTCTGGAAACCCATGGTTTTCGCAAACAGTAACGCTCTTTCACATGCCCTCGCCTCCGCCACGAAAGGATCTGCTATGTTCTCAAACAGATAAGTTTCTGCCCCCAGAATAGACCCTTTAAAATTTCTTGCTAAGACTGCTGTGATTGCTATTCTGTCTTTGCTTAAGAATGATGTATCAAAATTTATCTTAACAATCCCCACCTCCGAGGCCTTCTATTGGTCCTGCAAATGAGGTTTCACAGTAACTTGACAATTTGTATGGGTTAATAAGATTTCTTGCGCATATCCGCTGATATATCCCACCACTTCGTCAAATTGAAATTTAACCCCTTCATGTATGAGTTTATTACGCCTAAACCAAAGACTCCATAATGATATCGCAATAATGCATTTTTGTTGGTTTTCCGCAGCAGCAAACACTCGAGCAAAGCTCCTTTTGACACATACGGACTCATCAACAAACTGGATATGAAGCTGGAGGCAAGTCCAGACCTGGCGCAAGGTACCACATGTCCAAAGCAAGTGGTCTATGCTTTCCACATCTTCTTTTCACAATGGGCAAATCGGATCCACAACCAAATTCCTCTTCGCCAGATTACAAAAATAAGGGATCATATTGTTAAATAATCGCCAGACATGTATTTTGATTTTACCTGGGATATTCAACTCCCATAGACTCTTGTAAAAGACTTTTAATTCATCGTGATAGGGGCTGTAATCAGTAGTATGAAATAGGGATTTAGAAAGTACCCGATATCCACTCCGCACAGAATATGTACCAGAACCCTCGAACTTCCACACTATAGAATCCTCCAAGCTACTTCCAGAGATAGGAATAGAACGGATCCTGTTGGCAGTGTCCTCATCAAAAAGGTTGCGAATCAGTTCATCATTCCAGGTAGCTGAATCTGGTTGCATTAGTTGATTAACAGTAATCCACCTGTTTCTAATGTCATGTCCTGAAAGTCTATTATTCTCTCTTCCAGGGAGCCAAGGATCGTTCCAGATGTTGACACGATCGCCCTTTCCAATTCTCCACAACATTCCATCTTTAATAAGTTCTCGTACGCTGCAAATACTCCGCCAGGTAAAAGAAGGGTAAGAACCAGTTTTAACTGCTAGAATATCAGTAAACGGAAAGTAACGCGCCTTTAACACTCTAGCTAAAAGACATTGCGGTTGGGTCAAAACGCGCCAAACTTGCTTAGCTAATAAGGCCTTATTAAACAAAAACAAATTCTTGAATCCAAGGCCTCCATCGAACTTTGATAAACAAAGCTTATTCCAATCACTCCAGTGAATCCCGATCTTCATTTTATTGTTGGATCACCAAAATTTATTCATGATGTTTTCAAGCTGCGAACATAAAGTCTTTGGAAAGAGAAAACATTGCATTGCATATAAGGGTGTTGCCTGTAGCACAGACTTGATAAAGACCTCTTTACCCCCCATTGATAAGTACCGAAAGCTCCAGCCTTCAACTCGCTTCCGAAATCTGTCTTTAAAGCTAGAAAATGCCCAAGTTTTCCTGCGTCCCACCATCATCGGTAAACCCAAGTATTTCTCAGGATTTGATGCCACACGAACCCCCAATATTCTTATAATGTCCCCATTTACCTCTTCTTGAACATTGGCTCCAAGGTAAATTAGAGATTTATCATAGTTGACCTTTTGACCAGCACTCTTCTCATATTCTCGAATGATGTCTTGAACTGTGCACACTCCCTCTAGAGTAGCGTCTCCAAAAAGAATGCAGTCATCTGCAAAGAACAAGTGGTTAATGGAAAACCTTTCCTTCCCAACAGAAGCCCCTCTCATTAGTCCCTGCTGCTTAGCATCCTCCAGAAGGGTAGAGAAACCTTCTGCACAAATTAAAAATAAATATGGGCTAAGAGGATCGCCTTGTCGCAAACCTCTTGAAGGAGAGAACCAGTCACTATTCATTCTATTTAGAGAAACCGAATCGGACACTGAAGTAACACATCTCATTATTAGAACCATCCAATCATCATGAAACCCCAAAAACTTCATCATTCCTGCCAGGAAATCCCATTCCACGCGATCGTATGCCTTACTCATGTCCAGCTTGAGAGCAAAATTCCCTCTCCTCCCCCTCTTCTTCATCTTCAACGAATGGAGCACTTCATAAGCAATCAACACATTATCAGAGATTAGCCTCCCCGGTATAAACGCACCTTGAGCTTCGTTAATACAATCACCCAAAATTTCACTCATTCGGTTCACCAAGACTTTCGCAATAATCTTGTAAATAACATTGCAAAGGCTTATAGGTCGAAAGTGAGACATATTCTTTGGATTATCAATTTTGGGAATCAACACAATCCTCGTCTTATTGATATCTCTAATTTCTTTTTGTCCATTCAACATATCAAGACAATACCTAGAAATGTCCTGTCCAATAATGTGCCAGTACTTTTGGTAAAAGGTTGCAACAAAACCATCAATCCTAGGAGCCTTTCGAGGTGGCATAGATTTTACCGTATTGCATATGTCCTCCTCAGTAAACTGTTTCTTGAGGGATTCATTCATACTGGCAGTAACTCTTTTCTCTACCAGCCCAAAAATATGTTCATCCTCCCCTTCCTCTGATGCAGAAAAGAGCTTCTCGAAATAATCCTGCGCGATCTTGATCATGTCCTCATTCGCCAAAAATCTAGTACCAACATCATCTTCTAACGCCGCAACTCGATTTGAATCTTTATTGACCGCCATTTTGTGAAAGAAGCTAGTGTTACGATCCCCATTCTTAAGCCAGTTAACTCGGGCTCGTTGCTCCCAATAAAGTTCTTCCTTGTCCGCCTCCAAATTGAGATCCAATTGCACTTCTGCAATCTCGGCTAAAATATCGTCAGATATGTCTTGAGTAAAAAGATAATCCAACCGATTCTCCAAGCAGGTTCGCCTTTTTTTTTCATCCCTTTTACAGTTTCTACTCCATACATGCATTTTGTGACCTATATCCTCAAGCCTATCAGGTATACTTCCACTTGAATCAGCCCACCAGCCTCTGACCAAATCCTCGAAGGAAGAGTCCAAGCACCATCTTGCTTCAAACCGAAAGCTACACGGGTTAAACTTATATTCCCGTTTTTCCACTCCCATGGTATCAATGAGGATCGGGCAGTGATCCGAGAAAGAATGGGTCAAGTGTTCAATTTGGCCGTTTGGAAATAACTCTAACCAATTAAGATTAGCAACCCCACGATCTAGGCGTTCTCTGATATTTGTGGACCTAAATTTGCCTCTTTCCCATGTGAACCAACGGCCTTTGAATCCAAGATCAGTAAGATTACAATCTTCTAATGCTGACCGAAAAGCCACCATTTGCATCTCAGAATGACGACGTCCCCCTTTCTTCTCAAATAAATTTGCAATTTCGTTGAAGTCCCCTAATACAACCCAAGGAGCATTATTAATGTTGCCCAATTGTCTAAGTAAATTCCACGATACACTTCTACCATTTTCATCTGGATTGCCATAGAACCCCGTGAGACGCTATTTTACATCACACATTGTGTCATTTATTTCTACATCAATATGATAAGATGAGAAGCTTAGTAGACTGACCAACGAATTACCTTTCCAACCCAGCGACAATCCTCCTCTAGAGCCCATCGAACCAATGTCAATACCATTCTCAAATCCATATTTTAATCTAACCATTTCCATCTTCTTAGCACTTAATTTTGTTTCAATGAGAAACAAAATTCGGGGATTAATGACTCGCAATTTATTTTTGAGTCTATTAACAGTCCGTGGTCTCCCCAATCCACGGACGCTCCAGCTTAAAATCTTCATTGTGCCCGGCTGAGCACCAGAGCTAGCCGATAAAGTTGTCGAATCTTTTCCATCCATTGAATCCAAAATAGCCGATTCTCCCACCATAACTTTCTGTCGTTTCTTACCGTCCACAAGAGGGATTGGAACATTTTTGTCATCAAAGCCCAATTTCATAGGCCCATGTGTTATTTCTCCATCATTCAAAATCTCCTTACGCCAATCCAATCTCTGAACCCGTCCATTATGGAATAATTGTTTATTAACGCCTAAGGGAGTAAAATTAGGATTTTTAGATTGATTCTCCAAATTTCCCTCCATTTGTCTCTTAAAATTATTCCCAGCTTTGAAAGAATTGCCATTATTAGAACTTTCCAAAATGTCCTCAAATCTCCGGGAGCCATCCGCATCCTCGACCATCTACTCACCACGACTGCCGTCTCGCGCCTGCTCGCGCACGCAAAGATAGATCCCATCCGTAAACAATTTTGGATGCCTCAATTC
Source organism: Gossypium sturtianum (assembly GCA_025698515.1). NCBI lineage: Eukaryota > Viridiplantae > Streptophyta > Magnoliopsida > Malvales > Malvaceae > Gossypium > Gossypium sturtianum. The sequence continues at coordinate 4,671,058 of CM046947.1, forward strand.
TTAGTCGGTAGAGGCAAAAACTTTCACCATGACCCAGTTGTACAAGCCCATTTTTGCCCGGCCCATACACAAACAAAATTAAAACCCAAACCCGAAGCCCAATACTAAACCCATTACAGCCAATTACACCCAAAAGACCCAAACTACAATCAGCCTACCCTAAGCCCAATTACAACTAAACCAGAAAAAAACAAAACCCTAGCCTCTAGCACAAGTGGCACCGCAAACCTAGTGCGCCCCTGCCCACTTGCTTCTCGCTTCACCGCTGCGCTCAAGACCGCCCATGACCGGGCTGCCACACCGCCATCGCAGAGTCGGCCACCGACCATCCACCTACCCTCCACTTGACCTGCAAAACACTAAACAAGAAGAGACAGAAAGCAAGAATAAAGGCAATGTAAATAGGCTATAAAAGCCGAATCAATTTCTTTGTAAAGGAGGTCCCTTTTAAAAAAATCAATACAAGAAACAAATCTTCTAAAAATTCCAATTACTTCAGATTTTAAACGCTACCAAATCAAGCGTAATAGGCATCTAAAACCAAAAGAACAACAAGTCGGATCGGTGGGAGGTGATTGCATTTTTTTAGTTTCCGAATCTCTTACCTTTTTTTCTCTTTCTTTTATTGTTTCTACGCATAAACATACACATATATACACACATATATATTTTTAAAAAAAGAAAAAACAATTTTTACCTTTTTCATGACGGTGGGCGGCGCACGACGCGCGTCGACGGGAGGAGCGGCCCACTCAGGAGAACCCTCCACTGCGAGAAAGCAGAGAGAAATCTCGCTTTTTTTTAAGAAATAGAAGAAATGATTTTTTTGTTTAAAATCGACCTTAAATAGGACCGGTGAAACGACACTGTTTCACTCGTGCCCCTAGGGCCAAAAACGACGCGTCGTCTGGTCACAAGGTCAGCGCGTCAACCCGACCCGATCGGAGGGTCCGCGTTTTGAAAGGAAGGGCTAATTGCACCTGTTAGCCCTTCCGCATTTTTAGTTTTTTAAATCAAGTTTTCGATATTCGCACGGTGTGGCCCGAAATTTTGTATGGTTTCGCGATTTGGTCTTCCTCAAGCGCATGACATTTAATTTCTTTGGGAAAATTGTCCCTTTAGTCCCCATGTAATCCGCGCACTCCAGATAGGTCCTTTCCTTTTTATTTTATTTTGATTTTCCCCAAAAACTCGTTTTCAATTCGATTTTAGTCCCTTTTTAATTATTATTGACTATTTCGATTATTAAATTAATTACCTTTAATATTATTTAGCTATTATATACTTATGTTATTATTATTATATTTATTATCGCTGATTTAAATCTTAGTTTCGTACCATTATTATTATATTGTATTTAATAATCATTTTAAACATTATTCTTAACATTTCTTAGCTATTTTATTATTAACCATGTTTATTTTTGTTCTTGTTATCATTGCATTTACTATTATTATTAGTATTACTACTCTTGTTTTATTATTATTACCATTATTTTATTTTTTTCATTTTATTATCAATACTATTATTTTATTTTCATTATTATTGTTATTTCTAATATTACATCATCATTTTTACATATACTTATATATTAGTTATTATTACTATTTATTATTATTATCATCATTATTATTATTTTAATTATTTTGATTATTATTATTACTATTATTATTATCGTGACTATTATATTATTAACATATTTGCTTTTTATTATTATCCTTATTAATACCTTTTACTTTCATTGTTATTTCTATTATTATTATTTTATTGTTTTATATATTACTTATTTATTTATCGATTTACTATTAAGTTTCCTTTATTATTATTCTTATTTATTTTCATTTTTATCTCTTTTATTACTTTTACCTATTATTTCCCTTTTAAGTTACATAGCTTATTTGTTATATTTCTTTTATTTTTCGTACTACTCGTTTATTATCATTTCGTTATGCTTGTTAATATCATGATTCATTTCTTTTCATTTTACTATAAACTTGCATTACATCAATTTTCGCTCGACACAAAATGAATTCTTTTATTAAAGGCAATATTCCGTATTTAGAAATTCGAGAGGTCGTGCCTAAAGTATTGGGTTTCGATCCTTCTCGTTTGATCTAAATAACCGAATATCCTTTTAAAACCAATACATTTTTAAACTAAAAGCTTATTCTCGTGAACTCGAGATGTCGTGTCCTAATGCATTGGATGTGATGTTTTGTTATTCCGAGATAATGTTTTCTAAAACCAAGGCAATGTTTTGTATTTAAAGCTCGAGAAATCGTGCCCCAAAGTATTGGGTTTCCTTTTCTCGTCCATTCTAAATAACAAAATATCCTTTCAATTAAATCCATAAGTTTTGAATAAAAGGCAAGTTCAACTTTAAAGGTCGAAATGTGGCGTCCTAAAGTATTGGATGTAACACTTCACCTTAAAATGAGACGGCCCTTGGCATACATTTCCAATTTATCCAAATTTATTCTTCAACAACAAGAGGGATCGTATTTTGAATTCTTAAGTTTTCAACTTTCGACATTAAGACATTAGATAATCAATTAGGTACCAATTTTGGCGCGACGAGGGTGCTAACCCTTCCTCGCACGTAACCGACTCTCGAATCCATTTTCTCGATTTTCGTAGACCAAAATTGTGTTTTTGATAAATTAATCGATTATTAAAAACAAACACTTTTAAGGTGACCCGATCACACCTCATCAAAAAAGATTGGTGGCGACTCCTGTTTTTTTATTCGTTTTCAAAACCCACGTCGACCCCGTTTTTTTTCGAAATTTAAAAATGGTTACGACAGCTTGGCGACTCCGCTGGGGATCCCAAAAAGAGAGTCAGCCGTAAATTGATTATTTTTGTCCTTTGTCGAAAGTTTGGAAATTTGATTTAAAAATTTTTTTTACTATCCTTGTGTTGCATTCATTTGTGTCATTGCATATGATTTCTATTTTCTTGTGCACAGTACATTGCATGACCGTTGTGGTCGCACCTTTAAGTGGGAGTGAGAAACTATTCCTTCGTGAGATTTTCACCTCCGTGCAGGATAATGGATCGCCAGGGATACATCCGCATTCTATGTCTTCGTGAGATTTTCATCTCGTGCGACCATAGGGAAATGTATTCCCGAACTGAACTCGGTCTATATGAGCCTATAATGGGTGAGGATCGAGGAATCTCTTGGTTCAGTACCTCAAACTCTAGAACTAAAACCACATATAGTGAACCCTAGGAGCCCACCTTAGATAGAACTACATCAAACCTTAGTGGTCACCTGTAGGTGTTTGTTCATTTTCACTTGTTTTACTTTTCTTGACATCGTTGCATTTTATTTTCGTGCATTCATCTCATTTTCTAAAGAGGTATCGATTCACGGTCGGGCCGAGTCGAGAAAGTGGTTATGGAAAACGGATTCCTTGATAAAATGGAAGACAATGCGATCGTTCGTATAGTTAGAACCTAGGCGGTTAGAAGGGTATGGATCCATTTGAGCAAAAGGAAATGTGGCGGTGCTTAAAATCTGGTGGTCATCCTTTAGACGACAAGGGGTTGGAAGGAAAGTGATTGGCAGAGGGCAAGAGACCTGTGACATTGAATTACTGAAAAGGACTTTGCTTACGACAAGGAGAAAAGTTTATTTACTATTGGTACTCCTCCAAATAACAAGCATGAATTTATAGTTGTATTTGAGGATGTTACATCTAATGTAAAACAACGGTAATGCAAGACCCGATATCCATGATGACTCAAATGGGCAAGACAGAAAGAGAGTTAAACGGCCCTATCGGTCAAATCAACTTTGTTGCATAGACACCCATGCGAGCAACTTAAAATGCTTGGCGTGGACAGAATCAAAACTCTCAAGAAGCATTGAGGGTGATAGATGTCGTTTTAAGATAGCATGTTGCGAAAACAGGATGCCTCTTTGGTTTGCCAATCTTTCAAGATAATCGAACAACCTCACAGACCTTGGAAGAGGTGCCCTTGACAATAGGGGCTTCCATTCAAATTTCATGGCCACTCAAAGAGGCCTTTCCCGAATATTGATATTCGCCCCTAGCCCGGTTATGGATCCTTCGCCAATCGAATGCTATGGATCCCGGATCGACCATAGCTAAGCAAAGCTTTAAGAACACGAGGACAAAAGTCAGTCCATCCAATCACGAGTACAAGATCACCGGATTGAGCGACCAGTTGCGCAAAGATCCGTTGTTTTCATTAAAGGAGAAAAGTGTGAAAAAGTTAATGGTGAAGGTGAGAATCTAGAGATTATCGTCTATAATCATTTTGTCGACCATCGCAACATACGGTCGCGCGCTTCTCGTAAGGCTCGCCATGCTTAAATGTTGGAGAGCCGAAACAACCTACATATATTCCTTTGGAGCTCCATTCCTTGATGTATTTGCAATTGACAAAGCGCTAACTAGAGAGCTTCTTTGGTTAAGACAAGTCTCGGGAAAGAATGAAAGCTTTATTCTTTGCTTCACGGGGAGCAAAACCATAGTGCCGAGCCAATGTCGTGTTCTTATGGTGTTTCTTTCAGCACTAATTTCACCTAAGTTGAAGGTCGTGCTCTGTCAGAGCAACGATGGAAATTTCTTTCCAGAAGAATGGGCGTTGAAATTGGTAACCATCTAGGATTGAAGGATAGGTCGTTGTTAACTTCTAGGCTCATCGTGGTGATGCAAACAACATTGCAAGGGATTTGATTCGTGTGAAGAAATGAAAGGAATTTGTATCGACTGATTAGATAGATCCAAAAGAGACAAACCGTAATAGACGACTTTCACCGTGGTTAGAATTGGAAAAGCTATCGAACGGATACGATCTAAAATGTCCGAGCTCGCAGCTTTCTTCCTTGTCTAGAAAAACTCTAATCTTTATGAGCCTTGGGAGCGGAAGAATCCCTCGGGGGTATGGCGCTAGCTAGAGTGAATGATCAATACTTTTTCTCAAGAATTGATGCTAAGCTTTAGACGACCTCTTCACTACCATCGAAGCTATAACTCGCAATCGAGTTGAAGTTAAGCTGAACAAGATTAAGGAAATGAAAGGGGATCGAAAAGTTAGAACCAAAGATTACACAATTGTGAATCATGGATCGAGCTTCTCGAAACAAGAGAGGAGTAGAAGACCTTCATCATTCTTATGATCAACAATTTAAAGAGTCGAGATTACCTCGTGAGGGAAGCAATAGTGCGATTCAAAAGGTAGCCTGGTCATCTATAGATTTTGGCATTACAGTGAATATGTTAAGCATAAAATACGGGCCGCACTTAACCATAGTCAAGAGCTAGATCCACCGCTTGGGAAACCAAAAACCTTTAGGACTTAGGACGAAAGCATATAGTAGTCCGTTTTATGTAAAAGAACTTGTTTTCTAATAAAGTTTCCTAAAATGAAGTTGATCGAATCGATACCTCTTTGCATTCATGCATTCGTACTACATTGCATTCGCAGATTACATTGCATTCATTTGTATTAGACCTTTACAAAAGGACCCTAATTAGGTAAAATGTTTTGATTAACTGGAAAACATGGAACAAAGGTTGGTGAGGATTGAGCAAAGGCAAATACAGATGCAAGAGCAATTGACCCAAATTCAACAAGAAATGCGAGAGCAAATGCTAGACTTCCAAAAGAACATGATGGGCCAACTAACTCGAATTACTAGCCGGAGGACTTGAAAAAGAAGTGACCTAGCGATCGACAATGTGGATAATGATGAAGACATCGTTTATTCCCCAATGAATTTCCCAACTCAACCAGACGCGCACTCTCGCGTGGTACCCGCTCATTATTGGATCTCAATATAGGACCGATACTTGGTCTTCTTTGGACTCTCCGATGGGCCCCGTAATGAGCAAGTCAATCGTGTTGTTTTTGGTCTACCAGAGAGAAAAAAGGAGAAGGGGCTTCAAAAGCCCAAGAGGAAGGACAAGGATGTGGCTAGCACGAGTGGGTATACTAAGGGTTATTCAAGCCGTTTACAAAGAAACCGACCAAAGAAGGTAGTTACAACACCTGGTCCCCAAAGCAAAAACCCAATCCAAAGAGCGTATTCGGAAAAACCTCGTTCACTCCTATTCCCATGACGTATATGGAGTTATACCGAACTTATTTGATATGCATGTTGTAGCTCCTTTTATATAAAACCACCGCAACCTCCATACCCAAAATGGTATAACCTAAATGTCCAGGTGTGAGTATCATGCGGGATTACAGACACTCAATAGAAAATTGCATGACTTTTAAGAAGTTGGTGGAAAAATTCATCAAAATAGGTGTTGTGGAGATAGGCGACGCACCAAAAGCGTAACATAAACCCGAGAGCATTTTGAGCAATGAGATCATGGAAGAAATTCTGTAGTATTTAAAAGCTTACTGGAGTAATGTACTAAATATATCTTTGGTTTGCGTTAAGCCTAGAAGCAATGAGAACTCTTTTTGTGAAATAGGCTCGTGTTAAAAATTACTATTTCAAAGAAATGCATCTTTTGAACCAATATTTTTTGTTCTTGTTCTTTTCATGCTTTAAATTCTACTGAATGTTCTTTTATTCTTCATTCATAAATAACCATTCTTGGAATCATTTATTCTCTGAAATTACTTTCATAATCGACAATGGGTCCCGTGATATCAATGACATGAGCTTTTTATTGCATTACGGACTCCTTTCTAGTGAGATATGTGTCCGTAAGAATCTAAGGACTTAGAAGATGATAGAGATTGCAACTTATTTCCAACTTGATTAAAAATGGCAGATCCTACCTTGCGAAATGTCAGCCGACATTGCGAGCCAACGAGGGAGATGAAGATGGAAACTTAGCTCACCGCAAGAATAAGGCAAGACATTATCGCAGGATCACAGCCAGACATGTTGGGGCCACTGAAACGTGGATTCCTATATGTGAGGCATATCAAGCTAGTCTCCTCATAATCTCTGAACCAACATCGATTCATATTCATAACCTTTGATTACCTTACCTGGAGGGTAAAGGTCGCTTCACATGTCAAAATTACAAAATCAGCAGTCGTCGACTTCAACTTCAAATTCAAAAAAAAAAGAAAAAAAAAAAGAAAAAGAGAGTGGTGATAAAGGATACCGAAAAGGAACGTGTTTAACGTGATAACACGAATTTATAGTCTGTTCAAAGGTCAGACACCACATCAGTGCAGCAAGAGAGCCGAAAACCATCCAAATTCTTTTTGAGGACAACTGATATTTGTAAAAGTTGGCATCGAGAAGTTACCATTTACTTTCTATGTTGGCTAAGATCCTCACCGGGGCTTACGACAAAAAAGGGTCCGTTCAAAAGACCTGCATTAAGAAGGATTCTTCATATCCAAAAGGACTCAGGATGAAAAGTAAGTGCCCTGTGCAAAGAAAAAGGCCCGGGCTTGGAAAACATAGGCACTAATCAAGATGGATGATAAGGACTTGCCTAATCCTATGAGTTCAGATAAAAAAAAAAAAAAAAAAAAAAAGAGGGAAAGGAAAAGAAGAAAAGGAGAGGCCAAGATGAAAACCCGCAAAGGGCGCCTTAAGACCAAAGGGGATTTGGGTTGAAAACCCGAGAAGGGCGACTCAAATTTTGACCGAAAGTAAGGCATACGGTAGTCTTGCCACGCTTGGGTTAACAATGAAGAAATATGTTGCGTCTCGAAGCATCGACAAAGTACTCCGGATCCCCTAAACACATATTCAAATCCTAAAATGGTCCTCAAGAAGTTTGAACAGAGAAGCTCAGTGCGATATATGGGGGCACCTAGCTTCTATTTTACCCATTTTTGTTATTTATTTCCTTGCAAAATAACGCCAATAAATTTCCTTCCTAATTACATTTGCTATTTCGCTTTACCTATTTGTTTTGAGCATTGCTCCTAACTAGCTTCTCTCTTATCCGTAGTTATGGTCTCTTTCGGGCATTTTGCATTGAAATAATGATTAATAGAATAACGACACTTTCACAAAAAGAGTTCCGCATATTACTCTATGAAACTTTTGAGTAGTACCGGAACCTGAAACAGGACCATTGCTTAAAACTCCTCGAGTTTAAAGGATCAGGAATAATGATGGAGGAAAATTCTGAACTGAGGCTATCTCTTTGAATTTGGTTGAAAAGCAAGTGTTTGAACAAAATGACGAGGTATTACGTAAGTAGTATCATCTCGATGAAAAAGGGCGATGTATGAATGGGCAATCATTCGCGCGAAGAATGATTTTGTATCCATCATGCGTGCACACCGATCACGATCCCGTGAATGGAAAGGTGCAATGAGACCAAATCGTTTACTTAATTCTATGCCCTTCATCGCAAAGAGGATGGATTGAAAATGACACAAATTCTATACCCTTGAGTCGCAATGGGATAGATCAAGATGACGCAGACCCTATACCCCCGAATTGCGAGAGGGTTTGAAGATGGTATAAGCCTTGAAGTTCTATATCGGTACCATGGAATGGACCTTAAAGTTACATTGGGGCAAGTCATTTGAGCAAAATATGATGGTTTCTTTGATTTTTTTGAAAAAGGGTACCAAAGCAGAGCGAGATAGTAGCGTAATACGTCCGCAATAAAACTCTTATGGACAACGAAAGCAAAGTGACAACCCTAAGCATTAAAAAGGGATCATTTCATACATCATCATTCAAAGCACGTTTAGTTAGAAGCATTCGACTCATTCGGATCATTGCATCCTAATCATTGTAAAAAGACCACCCTCATGACATTCTGCATTCATGCAAATGTCGTCCATAGTACATTTAGTTAGGAGCATTAGATTCATTCTGATCATAGCATCCTAATCATTTGACATAAACACAAGCATATAAAATCGAGTCTACAGGATATGTCCCCAGAGGACGGTGTAGAAGCCACCATCCTATTGCCACTGACCAAAGAAAGTGGAATAGGTCGAAGATTACTTCTCATTGCCACCGACCAAAGAAAGTGGAATAGGTTAAAGACCATCCTATTGCCACTGACCAGCAGTGGAATAGGTTGAAGATTGTCCTATTGCCACTAACCAGTAGTGGAATAGGTTGAAGATTGTTCTATTGCCACTAACCAGTAGTGGAATAGGTTGAAGATTGTTCTATTGCCACCGACCAACAAAGTGGAATAGGTTGAAGATTGTCCTATTGCCACTAACCAAAGAGTGGAATAGGTTGAAGATTGTTCTATTGCCACCAACCAAAGAGTGGAATAGGTTGAAGATTGTCCTATTGCCACCGCCCAAAGAGTGGAATAGGTTGAAGATTGTTCTATTGCCACCAACCAAAGAGTGGAATAGGTTGAAGATTGTTCTATTGCCACTAACCAAAGAGTGGAATAGGTTGAAGATTGTCCTATTGCCACCGCCCAAAGAGTGGAATAGGTTGAAGATTGTTCTATTGCCACCAACCAAAGAGTGGGATAGGTTGAAGATTGTCCTATTGCCACCAACCAAAGAGTGGAATAGGTTGAAGATTGTCCTATTGCCACCGTCCAAAGAGTGGAATAGGTTGAAGATTGTTCTATTGCCACCAACCAAAGAGTGGGATAGGTTGAAGATTGTCCCATTGCCACCAAACCAGTAGTGGAATAGGTTGAAGATTGTCCTATTACCACCGACCAAGAGCGGAATAGGTAAAAGATTCTATTGCCACTAACCAAAGAGTGGGATAGGTTGAAGATTGTCCTATTGCCACCGACCAAAGAGTGGAATAGGTTGAAGATTGTTCTATTGCCACCGACCGGTGAGTGGGATAGGTTGAAGATTGTTCTATTGCCACTAACCAAGAGTGGGATAGGTTGAAGATTTCCTATTGCCATTGACCAGCAGTGGAATAGGTTGAAGATCGTTCTATTACCACCGACCAGCAGATGGAATAGGTCAAATTTGTAGATCTTGTCGCCCTAAACAAAGAGTGGGGCAAGATTGAAGGCAAATCTCGCTCTCTAAACAAAGAGGGAAACATGATTTAAGCCAACATCCTATTGCCATCGACCGGCGGTGGAATAGGTTGAAGATTATCCTATTGCCACCGACCAAGTGGAATAGGTAAAAGATTTCCTATTGCCATTGACCAAAGAAAGGAATAGGTTGAAGATCGTTCTATTACCACACGAAAGCAGTGGAATAGGTCAAATTTGTAGATCTTGTCGCCCTAACCAGAGTAGTGGGCAAGATCGAAGGCAAATCTCGTCTCTCTAAACAAGAGGGAAACATGATTTAAGCCAACATCCTATTGCCATCGACCAGCGGTGGAATAGGTTGAAGATTATCCTATTGCCACTGACCAGCAGCGGAATAGGTAAAAGATTTCCTATTGCCATTGACCAAGAGTGGAATAGGTTGAAGATCGTCTCTATTACCACCGACAAAGCAGTGGAATAGGTCAAATTTGTAGATCTTGTCGCCTAACCTAGGTAGTGGGGCAAGATCGAAGGCAAATCTCGCCTCTAAAAAAAGAGGGAAACATGATTTAAGCCAACATCCTATTGCCATCGACCGGCGGTGGAATAGGTTGAAGATTATCCTATTGCCACCGACCTGCCAGAATGGAATAGGTAAATGATTTCCTTTTGCCATTGACCAGCAGTGGAATAGGTTGAAGATCGTCCTATTACCACCGACCGGCCAGTGGAATAGGTCAAATTTGTAGATCTTGTCGCCCCTAACCCAGTAGTGGGGCAAGATCGAAGGCAAATCTCGCCTCCCAAACAAAGAGGGAACATGATTTAAAGCCACCGTTCTATTGCCACCGACCAGCAGTGGAATAGGTCAAATTTGTAGATCTTGTCGCCCAACCAAGAGTGGGGCAAGATCGAAGGCAAATCTCGCCTCCCTAAACAAAGAGGGGTCATGATTTAAGCCACTGTCTCTATTGCCACCGACCAAAGCAAAGTGAAATAGGTCAAATTTGTAGATCTTGTCGCCCTAACCAAGAGTGGGGCAAGATCGAAGACAAATCTCGCCTCCCTAAACAAGAGGGGAACATGATTTAAGCCATCATCCTATTGTCTTGGCCAAAGCAAAGTGGAATAAGTCAAGATTACAAACCTTACCCCCTCAAGTTGCGATGGAGCAGTCGAAGATGTAAATCTATCCCCCGAAGTTGCAAAGTGGAGCGATTTAAAATAAACAAGTCTCATCCCCTCGAAGTCGCAGTGAGGAGCAAATTGAAGCTATAGGTCCTATCTCTTTGAAGTAGCGGTGGAATGGATCGAAGCGACAAGATGCGGTGAACAGGAATGAAGCTATCTGTGGAAGAGCACCCAAGAAGTCAAGACTCAGCGATACCGGGCAAAATTGGTCTTTCTTGAAAATCTTTGCTCCATTCCTGCATACACACGACAATAAGCAAAGAGGGGTTTGTAGAAGCCCATTTTTGCCCGCCCATACACAAACAAAATTAAAACCCAAACCCGAAGCCCAATACTAAACCCATTACAGCCAATTACACCCAAAAGACCCAAACTACAATCAGCCTACCCTAAGCCCAATTACAACTAAACCAGAAAAAAACAAAACCCTAGCCTCTAGCACAAGTGGCACCGCAAACCTGCGCGCCGCCCACTTGCCCCGCTTCACTGCTGGGCCAAGACCGCCATGACTGTGCCCCGCACCGCCATCGATGAGTCGGCCACCGACCATCCACCTACCCTCCACTTGACCTGCAAAACACTAAACAAGAAGAGACAGAAAGCAAGAATAAAGGCAATGTAAATAGGCTATAAAAGCCGAATCAATTTCTTTGTAAAGGAGGTTCCCTTTTTAAAAAAATCAATACAAGAAACAAATCTTCTAAAAATTCCAAAGATTTCAGATTTTAAACGCTACCAAATCAAGCGTAATAGGCATCTAAAACCAAAAGAACAACAAGTCAGATCAGTGGGGAGGTGATTGCATTTTTTTTAGTTTCCGAATCTCTTACCTTTTTTTCTCTTCTTTACTTTTTCTACGCATAAACATACACATATATACACACATATATATTTTAAAAAAAAAAAAAAAACAATTTTTACCTTTTCCGCCACCGCGCTGTGGTTTGGTGCGCATAAAGGCGTCGGCGACGGGGAGCGGCGGCCCACTCACCGGAGAACCCCCCAACTGCAGAGAAAACAGAGAGAAATCTCAGTTTTTTTTTTAAGAAATAGAAGAAATGATTTTTTTGTTTAAAATCGACCTTAAATAGGACCAGTGAAACGACACTGTTTCACCTCAGCCCCTAGGGCCAAAAACGACGCTGTCGTCTGGTCACAAGGTCCGCACACAACCCGACCCGATCAGAGGGTCGCGTTTTGAAAGGAAGGGCTAATTGCATCGTTAGCCCTTCCGCATTTTTAGTTTTTTAAATCAAGTTTTCGAAGATTCGCACATTGCCCCGAAATTTTGTATGGTTTCGCGATTTGGTCTTCCTCAAGCGCAAAGCATTTAATTTCTTTGGGAAAATTGTCCCTTTAGTCCCCCATGTAATCCGCGCAAGACTCAGATAGGTCCTTTCCTTTTTATTTTATTTGATTTTCCCAAAAACTCGTTTTCAATTCGATTTTAGTCCCTTTTTAATTATTATTGACTATTTCAAGATTAAATTAATTACCTTTAATATTATTTAGCTATTATATACTTATGTTATTATTATTATATTTATTATCGCTGATTTAAATCTTAGTTTCGTATCATTATTATTATATTGTATTTAATAATCATTTTAAACATTATTCTTAACATTTCTTAGCTATTTTATTATTAACCATGTTTATTTTTGTTCTTGTTATCATTGCATTTACTATTATTATTAGTATTACTACTCTTGTTTTATTATTATTACCATTATTTTATTTTTTTCATTTTATTATCAATACTATTATTTTATTTTCATTATTATTGTTATTTCTAATATTACATCATCATTTTTACATATACTTATATATTAGTTATTATTACTATTTATTATTATTATCATCATTATTATTATTTTAATTATTTTGATTATTATTATTACTATTATTATTATCGTGACTATTATATTATTAACATATTTGCTTTTTATTATTATCCTTATTAATACCTTTTTACTTTCATTGTTATTTCTATTATTATTATTTTACTGTTTTATATATTACTTATTTATTTATCGATTTACTATTAAGTTTCCTTTATTATTATTCTTATTTATTTTCATTTTTATCTCTTTTATTACTTTTACCTATTATTTCCCTTTTAAGTTACATAGCTTATTTGTTATATTTCTTTTATTTTTTCGTACTACTCGTTTATTATCATTTCGTTATGCTTGTTAATATCATGATTCATTTCTTTTCATTTTACTATAAACTTGCATTACATCAATTTTCGCCCGACACAAAATGAATTCTTTTACAAAGGCAATATTCCGTATTTAGAAATTCGAGAGGTCGTGCCCTAAAGTATTGGGTTTCGATCCTTCTCGTTTGATCTAAATAACCGAATATCCTTTTAAAACCAATACATTTTTAAACTAAAAGCTTATTCTCGTGAACTCGAGATGTCGTGTCCTAATGCATTGGATGTGATGTTTTGTTATTCCGAGATAATGTTTTCTAAAACCAAGGCAATGTTTTGTATTTAAAGCTCGAGAAATCGTGCCCCAAAGTATTGGGTTTCCTTTTCTCGTCCATTCTAAATAACAAAATATCCTTTCAATTAAATCCATAAGTTTTGAATAAAAGGCAAGTTCAACTTTAAAGGTCGAAATGTGGCGTCCTAAAGCATTGGATGTAACACTTCACCTTAAAATGAGACGGCCCTTGGCATACATTTCCAATTTATCCAAATTTATTCTTCAACAACAAGAGGGATCGTATTTTGAATTCTTAAGTTTTCAACTTTCGACATTAAGACATTAGATAATCAATTAGGTACCAATTTTGGGCGATCGAGGGTGCTAACCCTTCCCTCATGACGTGAACCGACTCTAATCCATTTTCTCGATTTTCGTAGACCAAAATTGTGTTTTTGATAAATTAATCTGATTATTAAAAACAAACACTTTTTAAGGTGACCCGATCACACCTCATCAAAAAAGATTGGTGGCGACTCCTGTTTTTTTATTCGTTTTCAAAACCCACGTCGACCCCGTTTTTTTTCGAAATTTAAAAATGGTTACGACACCAGTTTTCCACATATGAAACAAAACAGACTAAGTTTTTCATATTTGAAACGAGCATAAACTGTCATCAAATTCCCAATCTGAACCTTCTTCCTCCGTTTCAAAGGTACGGAAATGTCCAAGGATATACGAATGCACATAAAAGTACTAATTCCCAAAGAGAGATTAACCGAATCATACTCAATAAATTTGCCACAAAAATTGCCAAATTGCTTGGCCATCGCCTCAGTCATCAACCCCGGTGGTAAATCGTGAACTTGTATCCAGAACTCGGTATGGTTGAGAGACATTGTTACAGGATTTTCGCCATTGGTGATCCTTTGAAGAATAAGTAGGTGATTATTAAAAAACCATGGGGTACCATCAAGAACCCTTTGAATATCAACCTCATGAAAGAATTGAAAAAGATACTTCTTTTCTCCAAGATCAGATAGCAGATGCCTCCAATAGGATGCCATAGATCTGCCATAGTATTTCTTAGTAAAGGAAAATGGACTATACTATCTGTTAAGCAGCGACCAACCAGGCACCATTTATAAGATTTTTCCACCACAGATTCTTCCTCTTGAAAAGCTTCCTATTCTTCATCAATGATACTCAGATTCGCAAGGTTCTCCTCCATGAATCGGATTCTGCTAAATCAACCAACCCACGGGAGACAGTACGTAGTTGACTAGAAAACTGAAAACAGACAAAAGAAAAGAGAAAAGAAAAAACGTGCTAAGAAGCAGACAAAGAAACGTGCCAAACGGTAGACTATTAATTTTTTCAGTCATTCATTCAATTAATTTCATTCTTTTATGAGTTGTTTTATCTATTTATTTATTTATTTGTTATTCTTTTACTTTTAAATATTTAAATTTGACATTATATATATCCGTTTTATCTATTTATTTATGTATTCCTTATTCTTTTACTTTTTAAATATTTAAAATTTAATATTATCTATATTTGTTTTATCTATCTATTTATTTTTTATTCTTTTACTTTTTAAATATTTAAAATTTGATATTATTTATAAAATTCTTGGACTCCCGAATTTGGAGTATCCTACTTTTACGCGATTCACAGGATTCAGCAAACAATCGATATTTCACGATCAAGTGTGTAGTATTATTTGTAGTAGCGGTCCTTATATATCGTATTAACAATCGAAATATGGTCGAAAGAAAAAATCTCTATTTAACAGGACTTTTTACTATACTTAAGAATTCCATTGAACCCATAAATGATATATTGGAAGACTCAAAACTTCCAATATCATTAGGTTAATTGTTTTGGTCCTGTATCTTAACAGGAAATCTAATATTAAAATCTTTGGCTATTTTACCAAACTAACCTAAAAAAATTTAATATTTACAAAAATAACTCAGGTTTAAAAATAATCACAAAAATAACCCGAAATGAACAGTAAATTAGGGTTGTGGCCTGTCAATGGCCATCACCCCCTTGTATTTTGAACCCATGATTGCCTGATAATTGTGTCAGGCTTAAAAAAATTATTTTTTTGGTTCCGGCCCGTCAATGGCCGGAATCATGGTATTTTTTTTTTACACCGTATAAAATTGGTATACAAAAATATTAAAAAAGAAAAAAACGGAAAAAAAAATTTAGGTGTTGGCCTGTCAATGGCCGGCACCCCCTGTACCAAAAAAAAAATTTAAATTTTTTTGGGTGCTGGCCTGTCAATGGCCATCACTCCTTGTACCAGAAAAAAAAATTAAAATTTTTTTGGGTCTTTGGCTTTCACAATGGCCATCACCCCTGCAGAAAAAAAATTAAATTTTTTTGGGTCTTTGGCTTTGTCAATGGCTGACATCAAAGCTTATATATAGTTGGTGATTTTTGTGCTAATTGTGTAAATGGAAAGGAAAAAAAATTGAGACAGCCATCAAAATGAGAGTGTTTAATAGTATATAATCAAATGAGTTTTTTTGGAGTGGATTATATATAGAGTTTTTTATAGTGTACAACCAAATTTCGGGGTTGAATTATATACTGTTATATTTTAGCGGAGTTGAATTATATACTGTCATGTCCACCTTAAAGGTTGTGCCATTAAGGGTTGGATAATTATTTGCACCATAGATGGCTCACCGAGTTGTCCAACGCAGATGGACATTATCTATGGTGCAATACTATTTATTCCGCAATTAGGTTGTAGTTGAAACCGGTTGGTAGAGTCTCCATGCAAAGATATCTCATGGGACAATATAAGAAAAAAAGGTCTGGAGCAGAAGGCGATTAATTGTGAAGAAACTAGTACCGATGCAACGAAGACCTGATTCAAGCAGAAGACGATTAATTGTGAAGAAAGTAGTATTGAAAATAATTGTATTATTTCTTAAGAATGTTTTGTATTTTTTTATATTTGTAAATTTAATATTGTAGAATGATAGTATTTTTTTTCGGGATGGGGATGATTGCCATTGAAAGGCCAAAAATTTTTTTTTTTCGGGATGGGGGTGATGGCCATTGACAGGCCAGCACCCAAAAAAAATTTAAACTTTTTTTTCTGGTACAGGGGGTGATGGCCATTGACAGACCAACACCCAAAAAAAATTCAATTTTTTTTCTGGTACAGGGGGTGATGGCCATTGACAGGCTAGCACCCAAAAAAATTTAAAATTTTTTTTTCTGGTACAGGGGGTGAAAAAATTTAAATTTTTTTCTAATACAGGGGGTGCCGGCCATTGATAGGCCAGCACCTAAAATTTTTTTTTCCGTTTTTTTTTTTAATATTTTTGTATACCAGTTTTATACGGTGTAAAAAAAATACCATGATTCTGGCCATTGACAGGCCGGAACTAAAAATAATAATTTTTTAAAGCCTGACACAATTATCAGGCGATCATAGGTTCAAAATACAAGGCCACAACCCTAATTTACTATTCATTTTAGGTTATTTTTGTGATTATTTTTAAACTTGAGTTCTTTTTATAAATATTAAATTTTTTTAGGTTAGTTTGATAAAATAGCCTACTTTCCTTATTATAGAAAAAAATGGAAATGGTTGTAGCGTCACGCAACATGGAAGCCAATGTCAAGTGGGAAATTTCCACTGTTGAGTTAAATTTTACTATAAACAGAGGAGGAAGGTGAGATGGAGAGCCTATCAAGAAAGGAAAAATTATAAAATTCGAAATCCCAACGTGTGCAAACTTGTCCATTATAATCCATTTTATTTATTGCTTCGTAGAATAATCCTTTATTTTTTTCTCAGTTGTAGAATAATCATATTGTTCAATTTTCAACCAAGTAAAACAATGTGTTCTGGTTGCCTTCCACCAGCATGAACAGTTGACCGGTTGACCAATTTTATCTGAATATTTCATCCTATCAGAAACTTATCGAAATTTCCTTTTAAATTCCCTCACTGCTCTGGGTAAACACCCCATAAGCTTATGATTGATTTTCTTATCTTTGAATGATATCACTCTCTTTATAGAATAATTTAATAGTAAGTTCTGTTGGAAGATCAGAAAAATCAAATACCTGTACTAGTTTCCTCCTCCTCTCTGCACAGGCAATTACCTGGGAAATTTCCTTCGATCGGTAAGTAAGGATCATATTAATTGTCATGGTCTTTTATTCGTCAACGGAGTTTGGATTATCGTGCATGAATGAATGGGATGTGGGGAGGCCAAGTCAATTACGATGCACAGAAATAAAAATGTCTATTTAAATCTATACTATATAGTTTTCAACCTTGCACAGCTATTGAGGAGCGAGAGTTGTAATGGGAGATTAATTGCTGCAACAAACTTTTTCTATATTCAAGTACAGCAACATTAGCAATGCCCTTTTTTTTTTTTGTTCTTCTTTCTTCTTGTTTGGTTAATAGTATGTTAAAAGTTGTTAGCTTTGAGGTTGTCAACTAAGACGGAAGGGAAAAAAAAGTTTATATACTTTGTCTGTGGGACTAATGACAATGGCTTTTTCTTTTTTAAAACTTCAGGTCTCGAATTTTAGTTTAATTTATTGCTTTCCTCGTGTCTAGTATACCTCACGCATTCAATATTTATGAGTCCTCTGCCTTGTTAGGTTTTGTGTTATCTTCCTCTGTTTTTCGCATCTGCAGAAAATGGATACAATTGCAGCATCTCCCCATAAAATTCTCCATCTGGTTCGTTTCTTCTTTTTTACTCTTTCAGTTTTAAACAAGCAATCAACTCAACAATTTTGAATAAAAAGATTTATGTATGAACAATTCATCAGGTGAGGCATGCAGAAGGAATGCATAATCTAGATTCAGACAAGAGTCGTGACCCGCTAACATCATTCGAGTTTTTGGATGCTCAACTCTCCTCTCTGGGCCGGCAGCAGGTGAGTTAGAATCCGAACACAGCTCTCACACTTCAATTCAAATCTATAAATTATCCTTACTTGCTATGCTGGGATTGATGTTTTAGAGTGCATGGATTTGTTTTGAACAGGTTGTTGCTGAGAGGAAACATGTTCGTGAAACTGGACTGCTCGATGAGGTTGAAGTTGTCATCGTTTCCCCTATGACAAGGTACCTTACACTTTTTCTCCTATTTCACACCCACTTGATTTAACCGTTCTAAAATCCGATCGTTACACATATCAACCGTCCTCCTTTATTTTCTCTAATGCAATATTTTTTTTCCCTTTCATTGTTTCACCATTAAAATGTTTTTGAATGGTTCAACTGTAGAACATTGGAAACGGCAGTGGGGATATTTGGGGGTAAAGAGCAAGCAGATGCATTAGACGTCAGCTCATGCCAGGATTCAAATGTAAATAGCAATGAAACATCGGCGATTTTCAATAGTCGGCCACGAATTGTAGCATATGAGCTTTGTCGAGAACGAATGGTATGTTGTTGCCGTCGCAGTTTCCTCTTTTTTTGGCATCATTTTAACAGCTATGCATTAATTATTGAAAAGATAATAATCTGTCAAACAATTAAGCATGGAGTTGGACGGTGTTGTGTGTTGTCTTCTTCCCAGTCCCCACATGGAAGCTGCACCCGTTGTTCGTCATTGTGTTTAGTTAAAATAAAAAAAAATGAAAAAAATTGAGATTCCTTTTCTTTTATTTGATATGATGATGACAAATAAATTAAAATTGATAAAATAAATAGATTAGATTTTTTTTAAAAAAAAAACTCTATTTTTACTTTTATTTTTCTCATCTTTTAATCAAAATCTTAATTCACCTTGTTATGGTTTGAACCGGTTGTAGGGAATATTAGAATGTGACAAGAGAGTAAGTATTAGTCAATATCAGTCTCGTTTCCCTACAGTTGATTTTTCATTGGTAAGCACTATTTTACTCCATAATTTGTCTTAAATATTTTGCAATGCCAATAACATTAATTAACATAAACAATTCACTATTAATCAGATTGAAAATGAAGATGATGTTTTGTGGAAATCAGATGAAAGAGAAAGCTACGACGAAATCCAAGCTAGGACAATTAAGTTCCTCAAATGGTGAGTTCAAAATAAAATTTTGTATTTATATGTTCAAAAATCGGAATCTTACTCTGGTTCTCATTGGATTTTTTAATATTCTATGATGAAATCCAATGAAAAACCAAGAACTTGGATAATATACTTGCTTAATTCAATGGTTTAGGTTATGGGAGAGGAAAGAACAGAAGATAGCAGTGGTGAGCCATGGTATATTTTTGCAAAAGGCGATGATCGAACTTGTTAAGAATAACAATTTTTACCGCTTGCCGCTTCGAGGACATCCGATTAAATTAGAACGAAAAAATTGGTACCCTTTAATGGATGATGAGTATGCACGCAGCCGGTCAGTATCTTTTTACCTGTCTACACCTAAACAATTTCACACATCAATCTTAAATATTATTATTAGATATAATGATAAATTTAGTCTTTAATGTTTATTTATTTTGTACTTTTACTTTTATTTTTTTTTGGTCATTTTGACCTTCAATTTTTAAATTTTAGTTAAATTATTTATTTTTAGACCAAAAAAATTGATTAAAATTTTAAAATTTTAATAGCATTGATGTGGCTACTTGTATGACAGTCCATGTATAATTCATAAAAATTTAAAAAAAAATCATAAAAACTTTCAGAAAATTTATCCATGTCAGCAGGAAAGTATATTTGAAATGTCACAGAGCTGCTACATCAATGCCATTAAAATTTTATCAGTTCAATCAGTTTTTTTATTAAATAAATGATAAAATAAATAAACATTAAAGATTAAATCTAAGATTTTTTTTATTACATTCAAAACACACGTCTACCTTGGACCTTTGTTATTGTTGAAGAGTACTTATAAAAATATTGCTTCAAGTGTTGTACATAAAATATTAAAACGACCCTTAACGTATGATTGTAGCTTAGCCTCTTTTGGTAGTTACAAAGTGTTTAATCTCAGGTACATTTCTTTTTTTTTCTTTCTAAAATCATGACTTTTGTCTTTGATCAAAACATGTGATAAATTGTATATAAATAAGTTTAAATTGGTAAGAACATAAACATTAAAATAGATATAAAAAAACAATTTTAAATCTCACGTACTACCAAAGACTTGCTTCAAAGTTATTTTCTGATGAAAGAAACATTTATTATTTGTTTACGCAGCTTTAAAAATTGTGAAATTCGTTCAATCGCCATTTTGCATGAAAGGTAAAAACAACATTTGTTTCCATCCAATTATTAAATAATATTGTAAAAGCAAAAATGTAATTGAATTGGAAAATTGGTAGCATGATGGAATCAGATGCGATGATCAGTAAGCAGCAATATTGTGGAAGAATTGGAAAAGAAATGCTCCAAATTAGGGATTCTAGCAATGACAAAATGGCAGTGGAGGAGCTGGAAGTCACCATTTAATGATTGCCTCATCTGCAAAATGGGTGTATGATTTCAAGGTCCAACTCCCACCCTTACATCTTATATTAAGGTGCTTTTCGAAGAAACTGCATCTACTGTTGTTTTTCTTTTGTAAGATTTTAAGTTTTAATGATTTGGAAAAAATAAACTGTTGGCTCAGCTCTGTTCGTGACAAGAAAAACAACATCAAATCAATAAATAAATTAAATTCTACTATTGTTGATTTATAATTTATTTGATTTTAGTTTTATAGTTTTCAAATTTTGAATTTTGAATTTTTAACACAAATCACATTCGTTAGTTTATTACTTAAATTTTTAATAAATAATATGTGGAAACAATAAATTTATACTATAATAATATCTCTGTCACATCATATTTTAAAAATAGCCAAATTTAATTAATGAAAATTAAAATTTTAAATATTAAAAAATAACTAAATTATAATTATATTTTTTTACAAAATACATATAGTAGAATTAAATGTTTAATAAATATAGGTGCAATTGGTGTTGCATGCAAGGTAGCTAAGGACAGCGGTAGGTCGGCTTATTACTTTATATTTGGACGGCTGTTGCATGATCTGGTTAATTGTGAGTCTAAATACTCTTAGGACTTGCATACTATTCATTCATATTTCACATCTCCTTTTTCATTTTTTGGAATTCAACACATGTCCTGTTGAATTCAAATAAATTTAAGCTTTTTTATAGTTTACGTCTACATTTTTAAAACCCTAATATAATTATATAAAATAGAATTAAATTAATATAAAATATACATGGACAAAAAAACAAAAAAAAATTGGTAAAATTAAATTTCAACATAGTTACTCAAGAAATTAATATTTCAATTCTTGCCAACAATATTTAAGATTTATTGACTGATAAATTAAAATTTTAAATGTTGTAAAATTAAGTACTGAAATTTTGTCCCTAAATTTTATAAGTACTGAATTTATATTAGAAAATTATTTGGTAAATTAGTAAATATGAGTACAAAATATAATTATGTTGTTTGTAAAAGTAAATGTAGATTTTTTTCTAAAAATTATTATTTTTAAATTTAATATTAGCAATATATTATTTTAAATAATTTTGAATGAAAGATAAATATGGTAATTTAAATATCTCATTTTTTAAAAAATAATTTATTTCAATTTTTTAATAAAATAAAATCAACTTAATATTTTTTATAAGTAACTACTTATCTACTTATCTTATTCAACATTTTTTGGTTGAAAATTTTATATTAAGTAAATAAATAAATATCGAACATATTTAAAATATTAAATATTGTAAATTTTCATTTTCATTTAAATAATTTTTTTAATGATTTATCAAATATACCCTAAATCAAACTTAAACAAGCAAATCAATTTTAGGAATCAACCAAGCGATTTAAATTTCTTGGATTCTTGTGTGCGGCTTTTGTGCTTTGTTTGTTTGTTTTTTTTTTTTTTTTTTTTTTTTTTTTTTTTGTGTTATGAATTTTTGAATGCTTGTGTTCTTTTATGGGATTTTTGGCTCTTATTCGGTTGTATTTTGCTTCATTTTCTTATATTGTGTCTGTGATTTTTTATTTTTTCTTGTTCTGTTTGCAGGAAATTTTCAATATTTTTGAGATTCAATCCATTTTGTTTTCCAGATTTCTTCCTCTGTTCCTCTTCCTCCCTATTTGATCTATATAGATTCAAAAGAATTATGGGAAAATTTGATTTTAAATTAAAAAAAAAACAATAAAATTAATAATATAAGACTAAAGGTCTATTTGGATGGATTGTGAGTTTTAACTCCGATGATATAGAAAATAATGGTGACCGTAAGATAAATTACTATAACAATAAAATTAAGTATTGTAATAGTGGGATTAAGATTAATATTGAAAGAAGTGTTTGGATTCAAAAGCAGTAGTGATGTGAGATTAGAATAGAAAAAGACCATCTTAAACATTAATTTACAATGTTTTATAAATAATAAATAATTAAAATTATATTTTTCTATACAATACCTACTTTAACTCATAACCCAAACTTTAAGTCAAAAGAAAAATGCATTTAAGCACATTCAAACTCAAATTTATTTTTTATTGTTGCAATACGAACTGTGCCAATTAAACTAAAGCTAAACCGGAAATTAAAATTATGTTTATATATATATATATATGGCTAGTTTATATTAAAGAATAAAATATATTTATGATAATAAATATTAGATTGTTATATAAAACTTACATAATTATTATATAATAAAATTTATAACATATTTACTTTCTGTAATTATAAGAATATTAAATAAGCATACAATCTTCCTCTCAATCATGTTCATGTGCACAGAAGCTCCTAAACAGGGTTGAAGTGAAGAAGAAAATTCTAATCGAAGGCTAATTAGAGCAAAATATTCGAGTGAGAAATTATATTTCCGATGCTGTAGGAGATCCTGGATTGAATAAAAGTATTGTTATTTAAAAGTAACATTATACAACATTTGTGCAAAATCCATAAGTACACTCACTAAAACATAAGTTGACTCAATCCAAGAGAAGAAATTCTACTACACTCCATTCATAGAATAATTTAAGCTAAAGGCCATTCACACAGATAACGTAAGTGGCGAATGGGAGTAATTGTGATCGCCCACATCGCTTTGTCTTGTTCTAATAATTGTTTACATCTTTGCTTTATTTATCAATCCAATTTTGGAATCAACGAAAGGCCAATTTATTAATTTCTTACCCATTGTCTTCCCTCGAGAGGGCAGTCAATTTTCAGTTACAAAACACGTCGTCTACTTTATCCTATTCCTATTTTGTCATAATTGATTAAGGTTTTATTACTTTTTCTATCATCAAATTGCCTTTTTTCCATAATTCATAAGCCTTATCATTTACTCCATTTAAAAATTAACTTTTCCATGACTTCATTGGCCCCTCTCATCGACACATAGAATCCAAAGTTCTTTTGATAGTTGACTTATGAAAAAAAGTTGGGTGTATTTTGTCGAAACTATTTTTTTGAAATCGACTCTTATTTTAAAAGCGAAAATGGGAGTCGCCACCAATATTTTTTATATGAGGTGTGATCGGATCACTCCGAAATTTGATCTTTTTAATAAAAGGTTTAATTTATTAAAACAATATTTTTCGGTCTACAAAAATCCAGAAAACGGGTTCAGGAGTCGGTTACGCACGAGGAAGGATTAGCACCCTCGTGACGTCCAAAATTGGTACCTAATTGATTAATTAATGTCTTAATGTTGAAAGTTGAAAACTCGAAAAGAATTTAAAATACGATCCCTCTTTGTATTATGTTAATCTTACTCGCAAATTGCTTGAATAAATCGAAATAAATGTTAAAGACTCTCTCGTCTCGATAACAAAATGTCACATCTCGTAAGTTAGGACACGACATCTTAAACCTTTGAGAATAAGCTTGCCTTTATTTTTTATTTGAAATCTTATGGATTTTAAATTTAAAAAGATATTCGGTTATTTAGGTTCAACGAGAAAAATCGAAACCCCATAAGTTAGGGTACGACTTCTCGAATCTCTAAATACAGAACATTTGCCTTATTTTGAAATTTTTGAATAATAACATATGTAGTATTTAAACGAAATATATTTTTTGTTTAAAACGATGATATGCGAATAAAATTGTTGCGCTAATAAGTAACAATAATATGAATACACTAATAAAACAATTCACGATAATCATGTGATATACTAACCTTAATGTTAATATGAACAATAAAAATAACAAAATAACTAATAAAATGAATAATAACAACAACAACAATAATACTAATAAGTATAAGCAGTAGCAAAATGTGCAAATAGAGAAATAAAGAATAATATGAATTTTAATACAAAAAGAGTAAAAAAAGGAAAGAAGAAAAAATATATATACATGAATAAATACATAAATAAATAAGCAAAATAACAATAATAATAAAATAATATACAAATAACATCTAAAAGGGTCGATTTTAAACAACCAAGTATAAAATTGTAATTTAGACAAAATTACAGGTATAAAACATAATAAAAGAAAATTAATTAAATAACAAAACAATATAAGGAATCAATTCGAAATGCGCAAAAATACGAGGGATTAATTGGGAAAATATCCCAAAACCTTGCTAAGCGCATCGTTCCCTTTGGCAAATCACGGGACTAAATTAAAAATGAAATAAAATTAAGTGGCCAAATATAAAAGGAAGGTAAATAAAGGAGTTAGGACTTAATTGAAAACGACTCCAAAATTGGAGGGACTGGGAACATAAATAAGCCAAAGCTGTGAAAACACGCGAATCCCTCGGGTCGGATCGGGTCGGATCCTAGGTCAAAGGAAAACGACATCGTTTAAGGTGTTTACTTGCTAAAACGGTCTAAGGACCAAATTGGGACAAAAATAAAATGTGTGGCAAAATTTAAAAAAAAAACAATAAAAGAGGATAGGACCCAATCGAACCAAGCTTCAAAGGCGGAAGGGCCCATCGCGCAAATAGACCATAAGCTAAAAAAACATCCGGATCCTAGGTCGGGTCGGGTCAAGGCGCGGGTCGAAGGCAAAGAAACGACGTCGTTTAGACGTCTGAAGTTCGGCCCAAAACGGCGCCGTTTTGCAACTCCTATTTAAGTTAAATTTTTTTTCAAAAATTTCATTTCATTCCTCTTTCAAAAAAAAAAAAACCTCTCCCCCTTTCCTCTCCAAAGTCCCTAGATCCGGGCTTGGCTCTAGCCATCGGCCGCCACGCCGATCACCGGGCCGGTGCGGTCGTAGAGAAACTGAAAAGTTTCCTTTTTTTTCTTTTTAAACCTAGGTTTAGATCAAAGGGGAAAAACCCCTAAAAAGAGGAAAACAACCCAACCCCCACCTCTCTCCACTTTTCTTTCGAAGCCCGAACAAAACCCGAAGGGTTTCCATGGCTTTCGCGAACTGAAGCGATCTCCTGTGGTGGCGAGCGACCACGAAACGGGTAAGTTTCAATCCCTTTTTCCCCTTTTCTTTATTTTTTTACTTATTAAAAATAAATTCGTAAAAAAAATAAAAAAACCACCTTTTTAGCTTTGAATTCGGTTTTTTTATTGCTATTGTGCCCGTAATACAATATGTTTTTCATGGCTTTATAGCCGATTACAAAAAGTCTTCGTTACTAATTGCTTTCTACTGTTTCTACTTTGTTTCGTGCTCTGTCTTCCTTTCTTTTTTTGCAGGTCTAGGGAGGAGTCAACGGATGAGGAAGCCTACCATTTTGGTGCAAGAGAGGCCACCTCAAGCGGCGAATACGCTAACTCGGCATGTGGAGGCAGCGGCGCGGCGCAAGGGTTGGATAGAAACCCTAGGGTTTCTGAAAATTTTAAATGTTTTGGGCCTATCGGGCTTTGTATTTTTTTGGGCTAGGTTTTTTTTTTTATCATTTTGGGCTTGTAAAATTTGGACTTGGACTGTTTACTATTATTATATTTTTATCTGGTTTTATTTATTTAGTTTTGGGCCCGGGCAAATTGGGCCTATTACATATTTAAGTACAGATGATTCAGTGAGATATGATAAAGGATTTGTTGCAACAAGAGATTTAGTGTGGGATAAAAATGTAAATGGGTCATTGGGTTTAGCAAATGCTTGGGAAATTGTACAATAACAGAGGCTGAACTTTGGGGTATCTTGGATGGGTTAAAGTTTATCTTAGATAGAATATTTGAAAGGGTCTTAATTCAAACAGATAGTTTCGAGGCTGCTATTGCCATTCAGGAAGGTACCTTTAGAATCTCGAACTCAACTCTCCTCAAAAGGATTCATCAGATCCTGACAAAGGTAAAGCAGTGGAAGATTCAACATATCCCCCGGGAGGAAAACACAATTACAGATAGTCTTGTTAAGATGATTCGTAATAGAAAGTTAAGATTGTATGAGGATCTAGTTTTTTGAGTCTGTATCTTATATTTTTCACTAAAAAAAAATTGGCCCGGAAAAATTATTATTTTGATTACCTAAATTTATAATCTTATTAGTTAATTAAATGATTTCAAAGTCAAAATTTATAACTCAATTTGGATTTCCCAAATAAAAATTTATTAACTTCATCCTACACCACTCAAACAATCCACTAAAAACAAGGTGGGAATTGGTGTTTGCATGCGCCACCAATGTTTAATTTCCATAGTGCAATGATACGAGAATCGTTAGGTTGGCCAACGGAATTAGGAGTGGACTACTTTTGTTTAGCCATTTGTGCAATATGGGAACTTAGTCAGCTGAAATATTGGGTTCTTATGAATCATCAGTCAAGTCGTCTTGCAATGTTAGGTTTTACGGTGGATGGTGGAGGAGACTAAGACTTCTTTTTTTTTGGTTGGGGGGGGGGGGTGAGGGGAAGGTAAGTAGACAACTAAAAATAAAAGCGAACGTCAGAGGGATTAGAGTTTTTTATTTTA
Organism: Gossypium sturtianum; assembly: GCA_025698515.1. Classification (NCBI taxonomy): domain Eukaryota; kingdom Viridiplantae; phylum Streptophyta; class Magnoliopsida; order Malvales; family Malvaceae; genus Gossypium; species Gossypium sturtianum. Next base: position 4,698,478 of record CM046947.1, read on the forward strand.
TTTTATGGATTACACAGAGTTTGAACTATGGTCTATGATGCCAATTTATAACATTTTTTTTGTCACTATAACTATAGCATTGTAATAAATAAAATTTTAAACTATGAGATTTTTTTAAGGTTGAGGATTCATTTTTTAAGATTTGTTTTCATTTATATATATATAAGGATTTGCTTACATCTATACTTCCTAGTTATGGTGTTTTTACTTCTTTTCCCTGCCATTCAAGTTTCTAGATACTAGAGGGTTGGTAGATAGCCTTTGATTATTATTAGTGTCGGTCACAAATTTATTAAAAGTGATTCAAGTTTTTAGATATAATTACGGGAATTAGGTGATATGGTAAGGGTCTTTCTTATCTTAATCAGTGGTTAAGGGTTCGATCTTTGCCTTGGGAATGGAGCAGCTTTAAAACTCGTGATCAGCATCTATCTCCTTAACAAGTTTACAAAATATAAAGAACTAATTACTGGGCTCGCTCTAATAGATATATTGATAAATTAAAAAAGAGAGTTGATAGGTAGCGTTTGATTATCATTAATGCTAGTTACAAGTTCATTAGAAGCTACGTAGGGCAGGGGCGAAGCCAGAACAATTTTTTAGGGGAGCCAGATGAAATTTTAATTTTTTATAATTTATATCTTTATAATTTGTAAAGGAATAAATCAAATTTTTATAATTTTAGGGGGGCCAAAGTGTAATTTTACCTTTACTAATTTAAAATTTTTAAAATATTTTAAGGGCTTAAATAATAATTTTACATTTTAAAGGGGGCCGGGGCACATGCCAGCTCCCTTTTAGCTTCGCCCCTGACGTAGGGTAAATCATGTTATCAATATCTGTTTTTACTTTTTTTGGTTTAAATTCAACTAAATCAGAATTAGAGTTTTCTCTTGTTGGGTTTCGCATCATCTTAGATCACTATAAATGTCACAGTCCACAAACATTAGTCATGAGCCCATGACTAAGGTGCACACAATAGCACAAATTGTTCATATAAATATTGAGCTTATTTAATACGTAAAAATTCATCAAACTCCAAAATCATTTTAATTCTAGAAGCTTCAAAACTCAATAAACAACCGTTAAATTATGTAATTTTTTTTACGAGCGAGAGTTAAAAAGAGTTTGATAAGCATATTATAAGATGTAGTAAAATAATAAAAAAAATTAATTATCTATAATATAAAAGTATGAGTTTGAAAAAAAATTTGCACTAATGAGAACACTCTTTAATTTTTAACATATTACTAAATTGAAATTTAAAAATATTTATAATTTAATTTAAAATAATTAGTTATAATTGCATTTAAAAAAAAAAGTTATGATTATTTTATCAAGTTTAAAATAAAGTTATAACTTGAATATAAACATACTCATTACCAATAAGTAACGTTAAAGTCTTATTTTAAAAAAGTCTGAATTATTTTATTTTTTATAAGTAAACTTTTTTTTCATATTTATTAACATAATAAAATAAAATTATAACTTGCGTTGCAGGTGAGAAAGAAATATAGTATAAATAAATGTGACGCTTATTATACCCTCGATTCACTTGTGGAGTCTAAAAACTTTATTGATGGTGTATCAAATAATTAGCCCTTAATTATAGCTTGTTAGGTTTATTAAGTGTTTTTGTGAGTCTGTCTCTCAAGGAGACTAATTTCTCTATTTATATGATACGGTTCCTAGATGTGACGTCTTAGGTAAGCTCCCATGCATGCCAACACGTACCCTATTCATAGATTAACACGTGTTCACTAAGCTTGGGTTTGCTTGCATGGTGATACGAATCCATCACATGTGAACTCATATAAGCGAACTATGCAAGCAATCACTACTGAAGTAAAGAGGATCGGTCGGTCCCAGTCGGGTAAGCGGGTAGTGGATCAATAATGACAAACACCGATTAATTTGAATTCTGAAAAATGTTTAAATCGTTTAAAACTTAAAAATAGAATTGAATTTTAGTAGTAGATGTAGATGAGTGATGTAAGGGAGATTTTTATATCATTGTTAATAGTAACACGAGAGAAATTAGTTTTCATCTTATTGGAGTTATTAGGGTTTAGGTTGTTGAAGTCGAATCCAAGCCCATTAGGCAAACAGGTAATGAATTTTTTAGACTCCTTAATCCAAAGCAAAGGCCTTAAATATGTGAACCGGAGAAACATAGTTTAGTACATTGGATGGTCCAAATAATTATTTTTGGAAAAAGGGTTTTAGCTTAGTTTCGGCTCGGAGGATCAAGGCGTTAAACTTTCTTACGACCTCTTCTACACATTGCACTTTGCAGCTCTACCATCAAAGATACATGCTTTGGCCCAATTATGTAAATAAATAAATAATATGGACATAAAAATCAACATACAGTTATTCATAACTTAAAGTAAATAGGCACAACGAGTTTAGAAACATGATCGAGAGCCAAAGATGAATAAGAAAATAATCAATCAAAATCTGTCAAATACAAAGCTGGATATATAACTTGTTAACAGACTAACTTCCAGTAATACATTATACAATCGTAATAGCCCCTCATGAATGTTGAGGAGGCCCGTCTCCACAACCAATGAATGAAGAGTAGGATAACGAAGAGCTTTAGTAAAAATGTCAGCTAGTTAGTTGGAAGATTCAACATGAAATAGCTTTAAAATATATATATATGTCACGGACAGTTGATGTCAATATGTTTAATCCTCTCGTGGAAGACTTGATTATTATCCAAGTGAATGGCAACTTGATGACACATTAAAGATATTGGTATTGAATGAGGATAACAGAGCTACTAGATATATCATTAAATATAATATATTTTTATTCAAACTGACGATGACCCAAGATAAATAATGTTACACTCAATACTTAAAAGTATATTTACGAACATTCCATTTATTCACTCACCTATAAACAATCTTGGTTCAATCAATTCATTCTCCAACATATCAAAACTTTATACAAATATAGTACACCCTTCCAATGATCCATTTAACCACTAATAACAAATAACATCAAGCTCCCAATAGTACAATGTACATAGCTTATTTAATTATCTTCTTTTTAACTAAACTCTTGTTTCACTACTTATCCAAATTATGGTTTCAAATTAAGATTCTCTTATTTATGTCATTGTAACTTTGATTTTGATACCTTATCAATTCATAGGTATAGTTTGATTGTAAATTATTCGTTAGCATGTTAATTAAATTCTTTCTCATATATTTATCATACAATGTGTAACAGCCCGATTTCTCAGTGGTGTCGAAAACAATAGTTCGAGGCCGCCAAATTCGGCGAGTAAGTTTGTAAATATTATTATTTAATATTTACAAGTCAAATATAGTTTTAAAAAGGTTTTTAATTTGGTAATTTATATTTTATAATGATTTATTAGGTTTGAGTGGTAATATCCTAGATCAAGTGGTTTTAGAAAGTGAGGTATTGGGACCTCGTTTCTATAAACCGAGCCGTAAATATTTATAAAAATATTTACGGAGTGTCATTAAGGTAGTATTAAAGTTTCGTTGAAAAAATTTAACATTTCGATAGTTAATTAATTAAAAAGGACTAAATTGAAAAAGGTGCAAAACCTGTTAATTTTAATATTTAAGTGACTAAATGGCTTGATTAGTAATTAAAGAAGGACATAAGTAATAATTGTACCTAAATTTAATAGATGAGGCGGCATAATAAGAGCAAAATAATAAAATAAGGCCATTCAATGGTAAAATTGTAAATTTGATGAAATCAAAATAAAACAAATTAGATTTGGATAGTTTTCCAGACATTTCTTCTTCAATTTTCCGTTCAAAACAGACATAAGAGAAAGTTTAAGCTGGTTTTTTTTTTTATTTTTGCTTCATGTGAGTTCAATTCTTACCCGTTTCTTGTAATTTTTATATTTTTGAGATTGTTCCAATTAGGTTCAACTAAACCATACCTTTGTTTTTTTTTTATTTTATTAAAAATTTTGGAAGTTTATATTGATAAATATTAGATTTTTTTTATTAATAACATGGATTTAGAGCTTTGATTGTATTGTATGATAAATTTATAAAGTGATTTTGTTAAATATTGATTTTAGGATTAAATTGTGAAAATGTCAAAATATTAGGGTTTAATAGTGAATTTTTGGTTTATTAGGGGCCGTATGATGGCATAGAATATTTTGATAGATTATTGAATGAGAAAATTAGTTAATTTGATAAATTAACTAATTAAGGGATTAAATTATAAAAATTGTAAAAGCTTGGGGTAATTGTATAAATTTAAAAAATAAAAGGGTATTAATTATAAGATGAATTGGAAATGAAATATATGCTAATAAATGAATAATTTTATATTTTAGATCAAGATCCCGTAGATACTCGTGAAAAAGGAAAAATAGCAGAATAGTCCCTGAACTTCTACAATTACTACAATTCAATCCAGATAAATTCGTGCGGTTAAAATTTAAAATTTTGTATAAATTGGCGAATGGTATTATTTATTTATTCCATTGTTGGAATTATAATATTGAATTGGATTTCAATTTGAATGGAACGCGAGATTTGAGTACATTCGTATTTTGGTGTATGATGGCATTGGAAGGAGACAACGGCATTTTTCCCAAGTAAATCGGGGTTCAGCATTTGTGGTGAACTCTCATGTTTTACTTTATGTTCAGCTTTCGAGCTTCTGTTGGCGTATTCGGGAGGACCAACTTTTATGAGCTTTGTTGACGATTTACTTTTATCCATAAGTCATTCTTCGAATGGGAAATTTTGGTAAAGTAATTTATTTAATGAATTTGAAAGACATGTTATGTATTTTTGTATTAATTTGAATACCAAGGTATTTATCAATTGAAGTTATGAATGACAGGGAGTTGACATGAATGATTTTATTTATTCGACTTGTTATAATAGGTTCGATAAGATTTATGTTTAACCTGTCAAATTTACTAAGCTTCATTAATCTTATTTGTATTATTTAATGTCTTTTTAAATTTTCGAAAGGTTGGACAATCGGATCGGCACTCAAGTCACATTATCCAGCTTATTTCGATAGTTTTTGAAACATTAAATACAATTTATATGGCATGTATAGGCTTTTGTACGGACTTAGTCAAAATTTAGCTCATGTAAATATTATGAATAATATTTTGCTTATATAAGCAACATACATATTGATATGAAAATATTATGAATAATATTTTGTTTATATAACCAACATACATATTGATATGAAAATATTATGAATAATATTTTGTTTATATAACCAACATATATATTGATATGAAATTAAGGTATGAGTGTGATGTTAGTATAAGTGGTATATGTATATATATAATTGAGTTAAAGTGAACTTTAGTAACTTGGTTAGATAGGTTAATTAGGTAAGTTTGGAGACTTGGTCGACATTTTTCTAAGTGGTCATTTGAGGTATCTAAGGGTTTATTAGTTGTATGTGGTGATAATACATGTTTAAGACTTGATTTTAGTTTGTGTTAAATGCCTTGTTATGATTTGTTGATGTCCAATTGTTGAGGCTAGGTTGGTATCAATTTGAGTGAGAAATGTTGCTTAAAAGATTGACTATTTTCGTCCACACGGGTAAAGACACGGGCGTGTGTCTCACCCAGGAGACACGGTCTTGTGTCCCCTGTATCTTTTAGGAATGCAAGTCAGTATGCTTACACGGCCTAGCACACGGGCGTGTGACTTGGCCGTGTGACCCAAGTCAGAGAGTTATACGGGTATAGACACGGGCTAAGACACGACCGTGTGTCCCTATTTTAAATGCCCACATGGCCTGAGACACGAGCGTGTCTCCTGACTGTGTAAGTCACACGGCCTGGCCACACGACTGTGTGACCCCTGCAGTGTTGAAAATTTTAAATATTTTTAAAAAAATTCTCTGAGTTTCTGATTTAGTCCCGACTTGTTTCTAATATGTATTTCGGGTCTTAAGGGCTCGTTTAAGGGACGATATATATGATTTTTGATTGGTTTTATTATGAGTATTGATATGTAACGAAACGTTTGAAATTTCTATCTGATTGATCTGTAAACCTCGGTAATGCTCTGTAACCCTGTTTCGGCAACGGATACAGGTTAGGGGTGTTACACAATGCATTCAAATCAATAGTGATTCTGTAATAGCCCAAATTTCAGCGATGTCGAAAATAGTGGTTTGAGACCACCAAATCCGATAAATGAACTCGTAGATTATATTATTTAATATTTACGAGCCAAATGTAGCTTTTAAAATATTTTTGAAATAGTAAATTGTGTTTTATAAAGATTTATTTGGTCAAGAAATTGAGAAAAAGAGGTATCAAGATCTCGGTGTTATAAACCGAGTCATTAATATTTTTATAAATATTTACGGAATGTCAATAAGGTAGTATTAAAATTTCGTTAGAAAATTTCGACGTTTGGGTGGTTAATTAAATAAAAAAGATTAAATTGAAAAAGGTGTAAAAGTTGCTAGAAAGATTAAATAGCTTAATTGTCAAATGAGGAAGGACCTAAAGTACAAATAAGCCCAAAGGAGATATTTTGGGGGGCAATAGCTGAGAAAAATCAGGAAATGGGTGAAATAAGGGAAAAATTAGAAAATTGCCAAAATTAGCTAAATAAAAATGGGACCAAATTGGAATATCTAGAATTCTCTTCATTTCTCTTCATCTTCATCAGCTGAAAAACAGCCATGGAATAGGGTTCAATTTGGTTTTCATACTCTAGCTTCATGTAAGTTTAATTCTTGCTTTCTCCTTGAAATTTCTATGTTTTTGGACTTTTACAATTGAGTCCAACTTACTATGTCATTAGTTTTTTATTCTATGGCTAATTTTTAAAGTTTCTATGGATGAGTGATGGAAGAATATGATGAATAAACATATAATTGAAGCTTTAATTTTGATATATGATGATTTTATCAAGTAAAATTGATGGAAATTGGTTTTAGGACCTAATTGTAAAAGAGTTTGGAATTAAGGTTTAATGCTAAAGTTATGATTTTCAAGGGTTAGGAAGTAGTTTAAAATGATAGAATAAGGTATTAATTGAGAAAAATTAACCCAATTGAGGGGTTAATTGGACAAGGACTGAATTGTATGAATTGTGAAATTTGGGGCAAAATGGAAATCAACACTTTGCACAAAAACAGCTTTGGACAGCAGCAGTAGTCTAACTTTGAAAAATCACCAAAAATTGTATAAATCGAATTAGAAAATTAATAAAATATGGAATTAAATCTTATTGAGTCTAGTTTCTTACAAAAGAAACGGTGTAAGCAATGGAATTGTAAATCATGTGATATAATAGGTTTTGTGAGACAAGGTCAGAATGATTTCGGGTTCCCCTATTCTGGCTTTGGAAAATTATCAAAAATTGGATAAAAATAATTATGGGATTGAATTTATATTTTTAAAATTATGAATGAGTCTATTTTCAAGAGAAATAAACGGAAACATCATCCGAATTGCGTATGAAAAGATAATTAATTTTTAGTGAAGAAGGGTCGGAACTATCAAACAGCAGAACATGGGTGAATTTAAAGAATAAACTGTACTTATTGGCTAAACTAAAAATTCTAAAAATTTTATGGTAAGAATATATGTGAGTCTAGTTTCAGAGAAAATTAGCGGATCTTAATTTGGAGTTCTGTAGCTCAAGATAAAAATAATTTAGTGACTAAGACACGGATGGACAGCTTGAATATTCACATAAATAAATAGTGAAAAATTATAGATAATGTTACTTACAAGTGTGTTATTTATACTAAGGATGTGGATGGAGAGGAGGAGGAGGAGGAAAAATATATGAATGACTTATGCATAAATTGATCACATGCCCGATTATAATCGATAAACGTTGAATTAGAAATGATATAATGTTTTATTTCAAATATTTATTATGAAACTAAGATTATCGTTATGGTATAAAAATCAAATTGTAAGTTCGTGTAACTTGAATTATATTCCTAAATGCTTGAAACATATTTTTATTGATGTGAATATGATTTGGATGTTTATTGCATGATAATTGATGAAGTATTGATATTCTTGATGAAAATGGAAAATAAATCCCGATTGAATGAAAGGAAAATTCGATGGATCTCTGAAAAGGAATTGACGTTAAAAAGGATCTAGCCCGGACGGGTGATCCTATCCTGATATAGCCCTCCTGAAGAATATGTGGAAAATGGATTAAGCCCGGACGGGTAATCCGAATTAGGGTCTGAATTTAGCCTGGACTGGTAATTCAGATCCAAGCTCATTAGAGTAATTGTCGTTGAAGGGGATTTAGCCTGGAATGATAATCCTGCTGTAAGAAATGAGGTTCGTGAGAGTGTGCTATCTGGAAAGGACTTATGTATATATGAGTACGAATTGACGGTTAATGAGATTGTACACCATGAGTGTACTACAGGAAATCCATCGAAATTCCGATAAATTCAACGGGATAAATATGGAAAACGATAAATACATAGAATTATGAAATTTGTGAGCATATTCACAAGAATTTGTCATTTGAAATTGTGATTGACAGGAAGAAATAGCGAATTGCATACTTATGTATGGTTACAAGTATTTATCTGAAATACAAGAAAATGATGGTTATTGATAAATGGAGACACAAGACTATGATATATGAACATGGAATATGTTTGATAAATATGCTCATTCATAATTATGGAATTATGTACCTCATGTTACTATTTGCATAAAGATGATATTTCAAATACTTTGATGAGTAAAGCTCACATATAAAATAGTATGAAATCAAGACAAGTTGTTATGAAAATGTATTTAAAATACTAAGATATGGTTGTTATACGTTATATGATTACATAATGTGAAATTGTCTATATATATGAGAAATTTAATGAGAATTGAGCTCATATACGTTTCTTGTTATTTATATGAAGTGTACGACTAACAAATGGTAATAAGTATAAGGCTCGGTTGAATATTTTAAATTGGTTTTTGTATGTATTAAATGTGGGTGAAGAATAAGGATCAAATTAGTGAGAAATATGGCTTGGAAAATAGCCTAATTTATGAAAATTAACTTCACCACACGGCCTAGCAACACGGGCGTGGGACTCTTGTAAATGAGATAAACTTAGGAATTTTGCGAAAAATTTCATACGATTCTGATTTAGTCCCAACCCGATCCTAATGCATGATTTGGACCTCGAGGATCCATTAAAGAAACTTTTATAATCAATTTCGTTATTGATGCGTCGTTGAATGCACCAAAATATATCCTACTCCCTGCAAAATAATGAAAATAATAAAGAAAGGGCAAGTAGGGTCGAATCCACGAGGATCGGATTATACAAATGCCTATTTCTCGAGATCTCAGGCGAATCGTGCCCAAGAAAACTCTGCGTTCTGAAAAATAAATAAAAACAGAATTAATAATTTTCGATCTGGAAAAATAATAAAAAGCAGAATTTAAGATTTAATTGAAATCACGAGAATAAATTACTAAAATTAAAATAAGGAAAAAAAAGGGTTTAGAAAAGTTTCTTATGTGGAGAGATTCCAGCCTCTCGGTTGTCTCATTCTTCCTTGGCTCGTCTTGGCTTTTGGATGACCCCTCTCTACCCAAGTAAGCCGCTTATAGTGGAAGAGGACGCCACGACCACCAACTCCAAGAGTTTAAACTTACGGATTTAGGAGCCCGACTCTAGCTTGCGATTGCTTTTGTGGAGTCATTTACGCTAGATCAACGTTTCTCAATGGCTAATCCCACGCCATTTTGTCTCTTGGGCTCGCTAACCTCCGACGTGAAGAAGCTCACGAACCGACGGTGCAATCCTCCCAAAACACACAAAGCGGCCGCTTTGCATACGTTGAAAGGGTTACTTTTAAAGGGACACGGACGGAAGCGCCGGCCGTGTGAATGCGGAGAAACGATGAATACTTGGGTGAGAAAGTTGAGTACGGGTTCTAAGCCTCAAGAACCTTTTCTCTGGGAATTTGGCAACCTTGGCTAGATGGAATTTAGTGGCTCATATTTGTGGTGGAAAATATAAAAATATGGAAAAGGGAATTTTTATTGAAAGAAAAATAAATGAAACACAAAAGAATTATGAGGGAGGAGTGTACAGAAAAAGATGAACAACCAAATGAACTACTCCATCCCCTATTTATAGTGCTTAGAGTAGATAGCCTAATTCTATTCAAACTCTCCAAGATAATTATAATTTAACTAGAGATAAATAAATAAAGAAATCAAAATAATCCTAGATAATTATCCTAAAAATTAATTATCCTAATTTAAAATAGAGTTTGATAAAGCAAAGTCTCCTCTTTTTGCACTTCAGTCCCTCTGCCCTCCATGTTTACACTTTTGGCACCATCTTTCCCTTTTGTCGCACATTGGTCCACTTTTGTCTTTAATTTCATGATTTTAGCCCTCAATTTTGCATTGGTCTCCGATTTAGTCCCTACGAGATAAAAGTCCATAAAATAGCTCAATTTAGTATAGTCTCATTCGAAATTAATATATACTTAACACATAAAAACATGTCGTTTTAAAGTGTTATCAAATTCCCCCCTACTTAGCCCATGCTTGCCCTCAAGCATGGTTCCTATCCGCTGTGAAAATTGGATCCTGAAAGAAATTCTACTCCAAGGTTTTATAAAGATTAGTCAAAAATACGTATGAAAAATGAAGAGAACTTCTAAGCTTGCTTTGAAGTAAAACAAAAAAAGTTTTCTAATTAACACACACAAAAATTAAAATCGTCTTGAATTATTTCATGACAATTAGGTGATTTACCAAACCTACCGAGTCACTCTACTTATTCCCACTTTTAGTCCTTAGCTGAAATTTTATTATTATATTTTTTTTCTTTTCTTTTCTTTTCTCTTTTTTTTTCTTTTTTTTTCCTTTTTTTTCCCTTTTCTTCTTTTTTTTCTTTTTTTCTTCTTTTTTTTCTTTTTTTTTATTTACTTAGGAATATATTTCTGGTTAGCGGAGTTTTACCCATCACGTCACACAACCTTTTGACGCGAAGTAGAATGACAACCCAAGCACCCTACCCCGGTTACTCAATCAGTCACGTTCTGAGCCATACTCATAACCTTGGCTAGCGGAGTTTTACCTATTACGTCACAAAACCTTTTGACGCGAAGTAGAATGACAACCCAAGCACCCTACCCCGGTTACTCAGTCAGTCACGTTCTAAGCTGTACTCATAACCTTGGAAATATTTATTAGTCACTATTTTCACGAAATATAAACTTCAAGAGGACCTAAGAGAAATAATCAAGTGTCAAAAATAAGTTTTAGTAACCACCTAATAGTCATGAACACAACTTAGGCATGCAAATATATAAGTGTCCACTTGATATTAAACTTGATCAATTTTACGAAAAGCAAGATAGAGTTAACTTATTAGTCATAAATATTATTGGCCTAATAAGAATAAAACAATGGAGATAAAATCAAACAGACAGAATCAGAATTAACTCAGTGGCCAAGAATCATGTATGTGGGTGAAACAGTGGCAAGTCGTGGGCAAATTCTTGGGCATGATTCGCGACAGAATGTTCTAAAAAAAAAAAAAAAAAAAAAAAAAAATATGGACAACCTAAAAGAGCCTCAAGCAGGAAACACAAATCTTAGCAGAATATGGCAGTAATACGAAGAGTACCTCCCCCCTACTTAAAAAACATTGTCCTCAATGTGGACGCAAAAGAAATAAGAAGAAAAGTTTAGTAAAACTCCCCGTGTAGCTACTGTCGAATGCGGAGGATAGCAATGAGTTCGGTGAGTTGCTGGCCAAAAGTGTCGAGTCGAACCTCAATGCGCTCCATTTTAGCTAAGCAAAGAAGAGAAATTTATTGATATTTAGATAAAAGAAATTAAAAAGAAAAGAAAAGAAAACAATAAATAAAAATAAAAATAAAAATAAATAATAAAAAAAATAAAGATTGGGTTGCCTCCCAATAAGCGCTTGTTTAACGTCATTAGCTCGACGACTTAAATGGTTCTACGGTGGCTCAAAATAAATCTTTTTAATCATGTGAGCTTGGAAATTCTCATTTTTTATCACATCCACCATCTTTGGGTTTAATTGTCCTTGCGCTTTTTTCATTGGTTTTATATTTTCCTCCAAGGGGTCAATCCCTTTTAAGTCGGCAATGGTCTCATCATCCTCCAAAAATGTGAATTTGAAATGTTTGAGAGGTGGTTTTAATTTTGGATCTGGCTCCTGCGCAACAGAAGGTAAAAGCTTAGTACCTGGGGATAACAACTCATTAACGGATTCAAATTTATCAAAGTCAAATTTAAAGTCATAAATGGATTCAAAATTTTCTTCCACTAATGAGTCGATTATATCGACACAATTTACGCTCAAAATTTCACTGGGGTGGCTAATGGCATCGTAGACGTTAAATTTCACGATCTCCCCATCAAACTCCATCGTGAGAGTTCCACTTCGAACGTCAATTTTAGTACTAGCTGTACTAAGGAATGGTCGTCCCAACAAGAGATCTGAAGATCCCGGAGCACTGTCCTCCTCCATTTTTATCACATAAAAATCTGCAGGAAAAATAAGTTCGTTAACTTTTACCAACACGTCCTCGAGGACTCCTTCGGGACGCACAACGGACCTGTCTGCCAGTTGAATGATAACACCTGTTTTTGTTAAAAAACCTGCGTTAAGTGATTCATAAATAGAATAGGGCATTACATTTATGGAGGCTCCTAGATCACACATAGCCTTTTTTATTCCTAAATGTCCTATTTTGCATGGTATCGCAAACATACCCCTATCCTTACATTTTGCCGGCATTTTCCGTTGTAATACTGCAGATACGTTTTCACCAACATTCACCCTTTCGTTACCCGTTAATTTTCGTTTGTTGGTGCATAGTTCTTTAAGGAATTTGGCGTACCTGGGTATTTGTCTGATGGCATCTAACAGTGGAATGTTAATTTCGACGTTCCTAAAAGTTTCGAGGATCTCCTTATCCTCCCTACCTTTTCGACACTGGTTGAAACGTTCTGGAAAGGGAGGTTGAATTTTAGGCAATGGGGGCCTTGGTCGAACCTGTTCGTCTCTCTCAGATTTTTCTTGGGTGGTTTCTTGGGCACGATTCCTGTCGGGAATCGGTTCCAGTACTTTTCCACTTCGCAGCGTTACTGAATTCGCGTTTTGCCTCGGATTTGGCTCTGTTTGTGACGGCAGCTTCCCTTGAGAACTTATTTTCTCTATTGATGTGGTCAACTCCCTTATGGACGCCTCGGTTTTCTGCTGAAACTCAAGAACGTTAGCTGCTAATTTATTGACAAGAGCCTCTAGATTATTACCTGGGTTTTGTGGCTGTTGTAGAGGTCGATTTTGGTATGGTTGATTGTACCGTGGATTTGCCCCATAACTCAGATTAGGATGATCCCTCCACCCCGGGTTGTAGGTATTAGCGTAAGGGTCGTATCGCCTCTGTGGTGGACCAGGAAAATTACCCACGGCATCCAAATGAGCCATCGTGTCATCATTTAAACTAGGACATACATCGGTTGTGTGCTCGGGTGTAGCACATAGTCCACATAACCGGTGGTTTAGCTTTTTCTCGCAACAAGAGAACTCACAATATTAGTAAGTCTATCAAGCCTATCCTCTAAGGAAGAATTACTTAGCTGATGAACCCTTCCGGGAGGTTGGGGTTGGCTCAAAGCTGCGAGAATTAGCGACCATTGTAGAAATTAAGTCCCTTGCTTCTTTGGGGTCATGTTGACCAACGCTCCTCCACTAGCGGCGTCTACCATGTTCATCTCCATCGGTTTCAAACCTTCATAAAGTATCTTGAAGGAGAGATTGCTCGATTATACCGTGTTGTGGGCAGCTTGCACATAACTTCTTGAACCGCTCCCAATAATCATATAGAGTTTCTGCTTCTTTCTGCCTTATCCCCACGATCTCCCTTCTTAGCTCAATTTTGCTCTAGATCTTTGGGAAAAACTCGTTGAGGAACAAACGAGAAAGATCAGCCCATGTAGTTATAGATCCAGGAGGTAAATAAAACAACCAATCCCTAGCTGAATCTGCTAGGGAAAAAGGAAAGCGCGCAATTTAATCTGATCCTCAGTTACGCCTTGAGGTTTCATACTCAGACAAACCATATGAAACTCCTTTAAGTGTTTATGGGGGTTTTCATTTTGTAACCCTCGAAATGTTGGCAAAGAATCGAATCAACCCCGATTTCAACTCAAAGTCGGTGATCCATGGTAGGATATGCGATGCATACGATGGCGGTTGTTCCGTCTGAGCTTCGGCTAGTTGCCGAATCGTTTGAGCCATTGGTTCTTGTACCAAATTAGGGTTATCGTCAACCCTAGCGTTGAACACTTCTTCAAATGGATCGACTTCTTCTGCTTTACTTTCAAGCGTTTGAGTAGGGTTTTCGTTAACCCTAGACTCGCTTCGCCGTCGTCGGTCCTAGTTTTTCGGTGGTGGATTGCTTCGAGTCACTACCATCTGCCGATCGCTTTTTCTCAACTTGGTTTCTTTTCGATTGGCTTTGCGCATCTTTTCGATCTCGAATCAAACGCAAGAATGCCCGGAGCGAGATCTGGTCATAGAAAACAAAAAAACAGGATTAGCACGTTATCGATCCCCTAACGGCGGCGCCAAAATTTGATGCGTCGTTGAATGCACCAAAATATATCCTACTCTCGCAAAATAATGAAAATAACAAAGAAAGGGCAAGTAGGGTCGAATCCACTGAGGATCGGATTATACAAATGCCTATTTCTCGAGATCCGGCAGAATCGTGCCCAAGAAAAAACTGCGTTCTGAAAAATAAATAAAAATGCAATTAATAATTTTCGATCTGGAAAAAATAATAAAAACAGAATTTAAGACGAATTGAAATCACGAGAATAAATTACGAAAATTAAAATAAGGAAAAAAAAGGGTTTAGAGAAAAGTTTCTTATGTGGAGAGATTCCAGCCTCCGGTTGTCTCATTCTTCCTTGGCTCCGTCTTCGGCTTTTGGATGACCCTTCTCTACCCAAGTAAGCCAGTTATAGTGGAAGAGGACGCCTACGACCACCAACTCCAAGAGTTTAAACTTACGGATTTAGGGAGCCTGACTCTAGCTTGCGATTGCTTTTGTGGAGTCATTTACGCTAGATCAACGTTTCTCAATGGCGAATCCCACGCCATTTTGTCTCTTGGGCTCGCTAACCTCTGACGCAGTAAGCTCACGAACCGACGGTGCAATCCTCCCAAAACACACAAAGCGGCCGCCTTTGCATACGTTGAAAGGGTTACTTTTAAAGGGACCTGGACGGAAGCGTCAGCCCCGTAATGCGGAGAAACGATGAATACTTGGGTGAGAAAGTTGAGTACGGGTTCTAAGCCTCAAGAACCTTTTTCTGGGGAATTTGGCAACCTTCGGCTAGATGGAATTTAGTGGCTCATATTTGTGGTGGAAAATATAAAAATATGGAAAAGGGAATTTTTATTGAAAGAAAAATAAATGAAACACAAAAGAATTATGAGGAGGAGTGTATGTAGAAAAGATGAACAACCAAATGAACTACTCCATCCCCTATTTATAGTGCTTAGAGTAGATAGCCTAATTCTATTCAAACTCTCCAAGATAATTATAATTTAACTAGAGATAAATAAATAAAGAAATCAAAATAATCCTAGATAATTATCCTAAAAATTAATTATCCTAATTTAAAATAGAGTTTGATAAAGCAAAGTCTCCTCTTTTTGCACTTCAGTCCCTCTGCCCTCCATGTTTACACTTTTGGCACCATCTTTCCCTTTTGTCGCACATTGGTCCACTTTTGTCTTTAATTTCATGATTTTAGCCCTCAATTTTGCATTGGTCTCCGATTTAGTCCCTACGAGATAAAAGTCCATAAAATAGCTCAATTTAGTATAGTCTCATTCGAAATTAATATATACTTAACACATAAAAACATGTCGTTTTAAAGTGTTATCAGTTATTTGAGTGATAAATGGTTTAAATTGTCTGTAAGTGTTCCGTACTCCTCGGTAATGCCTCGTATTTTATTCCGGCAACAGATACGGGTAGGGGGTGTTACAGATTCTAATTCCAATTACAAATCTCTAATAAAGTATATCACATATATTAATTTTAGACGTCTTAATATAAGTTATTTAATATTTAAGACTAATTCAAAATTTTGAAATATGCACATATGTATATCCATTTGAATGATTATACTGTATCACAATTTTGATCACAATAATTTTATTTTATTCGCAACATTTAGTAAATACTAGTGGAATACAAAATTGGATATACGAAATAACACACTCATCCAATCGGAACATTGTTGAGAATTACTAGTCACACCCATTTAGTACAAACTACAAAACTTGTTGGGAACTTTAATTCGCACTCATTTAAATGTAAGATATAATAAGACAAACACTGGTTGGTGAGATTTCAAATACATTCATCCAATACGAGATTGGAAAGAATTAATAATTTATAATGAATCACAACACTATTATTTTCTATTAACATGTTAATCATATCAAAAACTATTTCCTATCGGATTTACCAGGACTTTTAATCAATATTCTTATAGTTTCTCACTTCGGAAATAAATACACAATTTTATTGTTTTTTGTATAGTACAATTATCCTCATTTACTAGTACCATATAATTACTCACTCAAGGAGCATACATTCATTTCTTTCTTTATTGCATAGTAAGAATATTCTTACCTTGACCAACCAAGTACATAATCATTTCTTCTTCTTTTTTGGTGAAATACAAAAGTCTGAACAACAAACACGACTAGCACGACTCGAACCTAGTGTAACGACCACATTTTGATTTGGAGCTAGGTACAGTGATGGACCGGGTCAAAAAATAGTGGAGAAATTTTGAAATTTACTAAATAGGGATTTTTAGTATTAAATTAGGAAGTATTTAGACTCGATAAGAGATTAGAAAATATTTCCGAGATAGAAACTATTTAAATAGAAGCTTAGACTAAATTGAAAGAGTATAAAAATTATTGTGGTGTAAATAGGAATTTAGAAAGTTAGAGATACATAGCGGTAATAGAAAGGAAGGAATGATTAAGAAGAAATTTAACCAAGTGAAGTATGAGTCATCCTAGGAATTATAAAAGATGAATTGGGATAAAATGGTAAATAGTCAAGTAGATATTTTAAGGTGTAATGATATGGGTAAAAGTGTAAAGATGGATGGCTTGAGGACTTATTAGCAAATTGACCATTTAATAAAAAGGTGAGATATTTTTAATGGAAATGTGTAGAAAATGGAGAAAAGATGAAAGATATCATCTTTTCCAACTTACCAAACCGTCACTCACCCCTCCAAATCCATCCAACTTTTATTTTATTTCCTTTCATGTCCTTCCTCCATTGTTGAACCATCCAAGCTTCAAACTTCATTTTTCTCAGAAATTTCCTTAGTAAAAGCTAAAAAGAAGACCAGTGAGCAACTTTATTTCATGAGGAAACTTCCATAGATGGGTTAAAAGAGAGAATACATGAATTAGGGTTTTGGGTTTTCAAAAAGGTTAAGGCAAGAATGATGGAAATTCTCATAACATACATGTTTATTTTCATAATCTAGCATAGAAAAGTTATTTGGTTTTAGTTTTAACTTATAAATGTTATATGTTGTTATGAAATTGAAGAAAAAGAGAAGAAGTTTGAGAACAAAAGTGAAGGGAAAGGAAAAGAAGTGGCCAAGGAGTAGAAGAGAAGAAAAACTCATCATCCAAATTTTGGTTGTAAGTACTTCAAGTAGTAATTTTGTTTAAGTTATGTTAATTAAATAATTATGTTAATTAAGTATTTTAATTACTAAATTAATGATATTATAATAAATATTTAGTAGGGGTAAGTAATGTAAATGTCATGAATTTTGACTTTAGTATACCATTATATGATGTATGGTGGTGATAATGAAAAAGGACTAAATTGAAAGAAATTAAAAAATGTTATGATATTATGAATATATGGAAAGTGAGTTTAAATGAAGTGATGTAAAAATTATAGTGTTGTATGTGGTAAAAATGAAGAGAATTTACAAGTTTTAGTGCTATTATTGTAATAAGGATAAAATTGTGAAAAATACAAAGTTATATTATTTTCTGTCAAGTGAATGAACAAAAAGATTTAATAATAAGAAATGCTCATGTAGACGAGTCCCGAACTATTGGGATATTGATGGCATGCCATTAAGGAAAAAATTAGCGCGCTTATCGTATTATTTCGCACTTCGGTGCTTATCGTTATTTGCACTTTGTGCTTAGTGATATATGATATGCATTAACAATGCATTATCGATTTATTTCCGTATATCCTAAATGTTCAGTTAGTCTACATTGGGCTACAGTGTCGTAATTCGGCTATTATCAATTTATGGGTTACGGTAAGTAATGGTAAGTGTGATTTTTAAGAAAAATATATTAAACTTTAGTGAGTAGTTTGATGAGAATTATATATCTATAAAATGAATAAAATTTTATTTTATATTATTATTAATAGTAGATTTTAAAAATCTTGAAGTACTTACGAAGTCTTCACAGACTTACTGCGTTATTTCTCTAACGCGTAGGTGAAGTAGATCCCGTTAGGCTAATATCGAGGTCGCATGATCCCATCTC
Source organism: Gossypium sturtianum (assembly GCA_025698515.1). Classification (NCBI taxonomy): domain Eukaryota; kingdom Viridiplantae; phylum Streptophyta; class Magnoliopsida; order Malvales; family Malvaceae; genus Gossypium; species Gossypium sturtianum. Next base: position 4,717,126 of record CM046947.1, read on the forward strand.
ATCACCATTCCAAGAGGCAAGGCTGTATGTATGAATTTTGGGGTTAGTATGACATGTACATACGTTCTTGATATAAGTGAATGTTTGATAGACTAAAATGCAAACTTTGGAAACCTTGTTATTTTGGTGATCTAATGGCATATTTTGTTAGCTTTTGAAAGGAATTTATAGTAGCTTAACATATGCATGCATATATGATGTTATTATATAGATTTTGTGGTGAATTTTAAAGAGTTTGAGGGTAATTGAATTGGTTTGGAAGTATTTGAATGTTTTGAATTAGTGCAGGGGGCTTTTTAGAAAATTTTCCAACTGTTTTTGTGTAAACATAACCTAAGGTATCGATACCTGAAGAAGGTATTGATCCCTTGACCCAAAAATTAATTTTTTTGAGAAACAAAGAGCAATTTTGGTATCGTTTTTGAGGTGGGTATCAATATAAGCCTAGGTATCGATACCTAGGCCTAAGGTATCGATATCTTCATCAAAACTTGAATTTTTGGAGTTCCAGAATGCTATTTTGGTATCGATTTTGTGTAGTGGTATAAATGCTTTTCATAAAATATCGACACCTTTTGTTTAAGTATTAATATTTTGCCCCTGTTTTGAGTAAAAATAATTTTTAAATCATTTCCAAATGCAAACGAACATCCAATTATAACCCCGGATGTTTATATTAATGATTTTTGGATTAAATAAGTTAATACATTATATATGAATGATTGAATTATACAATGTCTAGCCAAAACCACTCTGGCACCAAATGTAATAGTCTTATACCAAGTCCATATAGTCGGACTGGGTATAGGGGTGTTACACCTAGGCCACACTTGCGATGGTGAATGATAAACCGTAAAAGTAACATATTTTAATACCACATTTAGTATGCTTTTGGATGAATTATCCCTTATTTTATATAATTTGGTGCTCTTAATCCTTTCTTTTCATGTTATATACTCAGGAAAGCACCAATGGATGAAAAGAACGCAAAACGGGCTTAAAACGGGACAAATGGGCCAAAGCATGAAATCGACACGGCCTGGACCAAAGGTCACACGGCCGTGCCTCCTTAAAGATCTCGAACACGGCCTAGACCACGATTCACACGGCCGTGCCTCACTAGTCGACCCAACACGGCCTGGCCATGATTTACACGGGCGTGTGCCAAGGCCGTGTCCCTGCCGCGGCCAAGAGGAGTTTTACTCGGATTTGGATGCTTGGAGGCAAAAAATTACACTCCAAAGTCTAATTAAACTCCCAAATAGGAATTGCACTCAAATTAGGACACTTGGAGGCCAAGTAACACATCTCAAAGCCTATATAAACACCCTAGGGGGCAACTTAATGGGGGAGTTGGGCAGAAGCCTTCTGCCAGGGCTTTTGTCCAGGGCGGTGAGCTAGGCCAAGGAGCCAAGCCGAAAAGGTCAGAGTTGTGGGAATCACTCAAAGATAGCCAGTTGATCCATCTCAAGAAGCCGAGATTCTACTCAAGACGGCGGATCTCTCCTTCAATTCCTTCAGGGAGTTTTAGGGATTTCTTATATTTTGTTTTATCTTTTCTCTTGAGATGTTTTCTTATTTAGTTATGAACTAAATCCTTCAGATACCTGAAGAGGATGAAACCTATGATGAATCTTGTTATTATTTTCTAAATTATATGATAAATACTTAGTTTGTTCTTAATTATGTGAGCTTTATTCAAATTTAATGTGCTTAGGTGGAGGAGGAATAGACCCTGCCTAAGAGTTGATCTAGCATAATTAAGCGGAGTTGATCGCACGCCTAGAGATAGGGTGACGAGATTTTGCCGGATTAGTGTGAAACCTAATATGGGAGTCCATAGATCGATTTACTGCTATTCTAGGGGGTTATTATAAGAGAACGAGAGTTCCACTAATTAACCTAGGTTTAGACGTTATTCGCCTGGAGAGAGGGTTTAATTTACGTTAGGGAGTCTTACGGATCAAACTAAGTAAATAAAATCATATGGTTCAGTGATAGATAACAAGTGAAGTCTAGGTGGATTCTTCCTGAGGGTATCATCTAAATCAACTGAGTTTTTCTAAAAGTTATCTCCCCAATTTTAGTTTTTTTTTTCGTCTTTGTTTCCTTAGCTTAGTAGTTCGTTAATTTTAGATTAAAAGCAACTTCACGTGTAATATCCGGGAGTTATGGCTTGTGCATTATTGTTTAATTATGTGAAGTAGCATGCCTATGTGAATTATAAATATGTTTTATGAATTTTGAGAACTTAAGAGTGTAGGTGAATGCCTTAGAAAATATTGTATTTTAAAGTTTTAAAGAGAAGCTAGGCAGAGTAGCCTTAAGAGAAATTGTAGGGGAAATATGACACACAAATGGGCTTGGAAAAGTGGCAAGGAGGCGCCACTTAAAGCCTTAGTAAGTGACGCCACAAGCAGTTAAAAGGGCCTAGGTTCGAATCACAAGGGAAGCAAAAAGGGGGCTTTTATTTTGCGGCAATAGGGAGCAGTAATGGACAGCATTGGGAGAGGCGAGGAGGAGCTTTAGATGTGATTAAATTCTTTTTAAATTTCGGCTAGGAAGAGGAGATAAAGGTTGGACGTATTCAAATTATTTTGAGTGGGTAGCATGGAGAGAATATAGGAGAAAAAGATGGGATATGATGAGAGAATGAAGCAATGGCCGAATGTGGGACTCTTTGGGGTTGCTTAATCGGTTTTGAAGCATAGAAAAGGGATAATGTCGAATTTTGGGGTGTCCATCTTTTATTCTCTCTTTTTCTTCTTTGACAATTGAAGCCGAATTTCCCTTTGACACCATTGCCGAAATTCTCCTAACTTTTCTCTTCTTACTCTTTCTCATTTCTCTCAACCTTGATTCTTCATACTTGTTTTCGAGATAGCCGAACACTCCTTGCCATTTAGAACCATAGCCGAATCTCAAAGGGGCTTAATTCCCTATTCCTTGCTCAAAGCCTCGAAGCCGAAACCTTGATCTAGTTCATTTGTGGCCGAATCCTCTGGAACATTAAACTCCTTCCACTTTTACGTTTTCTTTCTTCACCAGTAAGTGCCAAAATCTTTCTCCTTGGGATCTAGAAGCCGATTTTCTGTGGATGCTTGTATAGTGCCGGAAGTAAGGAAGCATCAAGGATTTATTCGGGATTCGATTTATCAAGGCAAGTGATATGTGCAATTCGGCCAAAGGCCATCTTTATGGATTTATTGGTTATAGTCGAATCTAACATGTGACATATAGGAATCTCGACAACTTCAGGAGCTAGCGAGCAATTCGGGCTTTAGATAAGCAAGGTAGGTAGTTGCTAATATTCGGCCATAGGCCATATTTGGTATTTAAGTGTGACCAATTCTAACCATGGCTTATAGGGCAAATCGACGATGGTTAATAGAAGCTTTCGGGATTTTAGTGAACTCGCTAAGTATACTGTGTGTATCCCACTAATCGAATCTTGATTGATTTACTGGTATTATTTTAATATATGTGTTAATAATAATATGAAAAATGGGCTAAGGTACCATGCAATGGTACAAAGTACTCAGTGCACGTAATCTTAACATCATGTTAATAAATGTTATGAATATGTGGAATATGGCATGTATGTGAATATTGATAAGAATGTGAAATAAGGCCTAAGCCTTGATAATTGCATGATTTGTATGACATAGGGCATATGGGTTATATGGAAAGGGAAGTGATTGGTGGTTATATACCCCAATATATGAATGTGGTGGCTTCGGTCACAATATCTGAATGTGGTGACTTCGGTCACATTATCTGCATGTGGTGTCTCATGACACAAAATAATTATCTGGTGGCTATGCCACGAATATTATAAGGGCGATGAGCACGCCGATCGCAACGATCGCTTCGATGATGTGTAGCGGATGGAGGGTTGACTTAGTAGTCCCCACGGTGTGCGAGTTGGTACGGGTGATGTGTAGCGGATGGTAACTAGGTTTGGGTTCGGGTTTGCATCATTTTATTATTTAATTATATGCATATGTATGAACTGATGTGCCTAAATCGTTGGGATTAAGTGTTGGCTGTACACACTGAGTCTGTTTGACTCACCCCGCTGCCAGGATATCTTTTAGGTGACACTCAGTGATGGACCGGGTCGGCAGGAGCTCAGTGGTGGCCATGCTTAGCACAGAAATTATTTTATTTTGGACTCCCTATTTTCAAGTATTTTGGATTTATTTCGGGTTTTGCTTCGATGTAATAAGGCCACTAGTAGAAAACCGTTTATGCATGCATTTTAATTATTTAATATGATACAAATTTTATCAATCTAAAGTTTAAGCAACTCTTCTTAAAAATAAATGTAAATGTTTAGACACCTAAACACAAACGATTTCCGAATTAAAGTTTAACCCCAAAACAACTTGGTATTTTTATAAAACCACCCCAAATTTTCCAAGTAATAAAACAGGAAATTAAAACGTTTTACTCGAGGAACATACCAGATCCGGTCTGGGCTCGTGGGCCGGGTTTGGGGGTGTTTCATCACCTATTTTAGGTTAAATAATGAAAAGAAAGTTAGTATTAGTACTTTTAGTTCCTTTGGGTTCGATAATTCGGTCTTGCCTAAGCTATACTACTGTTCGATAGGTACACTTGCCTTTAATCGTTGTCAGAGTTAGTTTCCAGGTTCGATCGTTCTTTTTATAAATTTTAAAGTTCTGATTCACAGCGATCAGTGAACACCCTCAACCATCAAGCCATCACATGGGGTTCCATAATCATTTCTATTTGATTCTCCTAGTAGTTACTACCTCTTTTAATCAAGCATTTTAATTGATGGATTTAGTGTCACACTATTATTTTTTCAAATTTAATCACCTTTTACAAGTTGATTTTCTCTTTTAATTATATTACTCAACATCTAAAACCTAAATGATCATATATCTATTCACTCCATTATACTCACTTTTTTTCATACCCCAATCAATCATAAGTTATCATGTTTAGCTATATCTTTTACCAATAAATCAATTGTATATTATTTCTACTACTCTCACATAATTCACATTTTTTCTAATGTCTTATTATAACTTATGCAATAACTCCATAAGCAAGGTTTACTTTTACGCATAAATCTCCAAATTTAATTTAATATTTAAATCAGAAGAAAATATATATTTAAGCATACTCGAATTCACGCACTCCTATTATTACATTAATAACGATACCAATTAAACTAAAATTCAATATATTATATTATTTATCAACTACTAATTCTCATAAATATAATTCATTTTACCATCTAACCCCACATATAACATTACCATTAAATTCATCATCTACCCTTTTCATTTTTAACTCATATATATATATTATTTCCATATTTATTAATTTCTTCTTTAGTAAATCAATGTTTATATATTTAAATATTAGGCAAGTATTAAATTTAGCAAACACATAGTCTGCCCTCTGGCACGTTCTCTTTGTCTGCCCTCTGGCATGTTTTTTGTTCTCTTCTCTCTTTTTCTTTTTCTTTTCTTTCACTCCTAACGACTCTGAATACTGTATTATCTTTTATTTTGGTTCTGTGCGATTCATCAAATCAAGTAATGGAAGAGGACTTGGCAAATCTAAGTCTTCTAGATGACGAGGAGGAAGCTTTTCACGAGGAAGAAGCAGTTGTGGAACGATCTTATCGATATTATATTATTTATCAACTACTAATTCTCATAAATATAATTCATTTTACCATCTAACCCCACATATAACATTACCATTAAATTCATCATCTACCCTTTTCATTTTTAACTCATATATATATATTATTTCCATATTTATTAATTTCTTCTTTAGTAAATCAATGTTTATATATTTAAATATTAGGCAAGTATTAAATTTAGCAAACACATAGTCTGCCCTCTGGCACGTTCTCTTTGTCTGCCCTCTGGCATGTTTTTTGTTCTCTTCTCTCTTTTTCTTTTTCTTTTCTTTCACTCCTAACGACTCTGAATACTGTATTATCTTTTATTTTGGTTCTGTGCGATTCATCAAATCAAGTAATGGAAGAGGACTTGGCAAATCTAAGTCTTCTAGATGACGAGGAGGAAGCTTTTCACGAGGAAGAAGCAGTTGTGGAACGATCTTATCGATATTGTCTGCTAGGGCGCTGTTTAAGGGATAGTGTTGTCCATTTCCCATCACTTCGGAATACCATGGCAGATTTATGGCATCCTATAGGCGGTATTTGTATTACGGATCTAGGGGAGAAGCGGTATCTGTTTCAATTTTTTCATGATGTCAATTTACAAAGGGTCCTTGCTGGTACCCCATGGTTTTTTAATAACCATTTGCTCATTATTCAATGAATCCCTAATGGCGAAAATCCATTAATAATGCCGTTACATCTCACTGAGTTTTGGGTACAAATCCATGAACTCCCCCTGGCTTGATGAATGAGACGATGGCCAAGCAATTTGGGAATTTCTGTGGAAGATTCATTGAATATGATACTTCAAATCTTTCTTTCGGTATTAAGCAATTTATGCCTATTCGAATATGCTTAGACACATCGGTCCCTCTGAAGCGGAAAAAAAAGATCCAGATTGGTAACTCGACAATTGTCTATGCCCGTTTCAAATATGAAAAATTGAGTCTGTTTTGCTTTACCTGCGGAAGATTGGGTCATGGAGAAAGCTGCTGCCCTTATCGGCTAAAAATCGAGCCTTCAAAAATTATTTTCGGTTGGGATCTATCCTTACGGGTGGAGCCTCGACGGAGGCGTACGGGGATGAGCAAGTGGCTACGGGAAGCCGATGGGTCACAGGTGGCTGATGAAAATTTGGAAAGTAGCAATTCTCGTAAGTCTTTTAAGGAAGGAAAAGATTATACGCATAATATGGAGGAATATCCGGCTAATCTGATTGAGAATCCCAATTTTGTTTCATCAGGAGTTAATAGGCAGTTTCCCTTTAATGGGCATTTTCAGGGGAGTAATTGGAGTAAAAAAGGGTTGACCAATGAGGAAATTAGGGACGGACCAATGGACTTGGTAGTGGAGGATGAACATGATCCACTTACATTTTTGGAAGGAAAAAAAAAGACAGAGACGGGTGGAAAGACATTCAGTGGCATTGGGTGCAAATGTTGGAGATGGTTCGTTAATTTTATCGGCTAGCTACGGTGATCGAGAGCGTAGGGAACAATGAAAATATTGTTTGGAACGTTCGTGGTTTGGGAGACCACTGATCATGTTATGAGGCTCAAGAACAAGCCGAGAGCCATAAATCCCGAATTTTGTTTCTCATTGAAACAAAATTTGTGTCTTTGAAGATGGAGAAGGTTAGACTGAAATGTGGGTTTGAAAATGGAATTGATATAGGGGTAATGGGTTCTAAAGGAGGATTGTCTTTGGGATGGAGAGGAAATTCTTTGATCAGCCTTAAAAGCTTCTCTTCCTATCATATTGACGTCGAAGTTCAAGATAATGAGTGTGGTACAAAATGGCATTTAACGGGGTTTTATGGTAATCCGGAGGAACGGGGGAAGAGAGAGTCTTAGAATCTGCTTAGAAAACTAAGTATTGACCGAAATGTTCCTTGGGTTGTCATAGGGGATTTTAATGAGATCACTAGTTCCTATGAGAAGAAAGGGGGCCGTCGACGATCAAACAGACAAATGATGGATTTTCGAACTACTTTGGAAGATTGTAAGCTTGACGATCTCGAGTTTAGAGGCCGTTGGTTCATATAGGAACGAGGCAGACAAAGATCCTCTAATATAAGAGAACGTCTAGACCGAGGAGTTGCTACGATTAATTGGATTGATCTTTTCTCATATTATCAGGTCGAACATTTGAGTCACTCTTTTTCTGATCACTGTCCGGTACTACTGGATAACATGGGAGGGGAAAGGAACGAGCATGGGTCCAAGACACAGTGTTTTCGGTTTGAGGCTAAATGGTGTCTAGATAGTAATTTTGAGGAATTGATTAAAAATTGGTGGACGGAATCTGATGGAGATTTATCGAGACGGTTAGAGCGTATGGGGCACAACATGCAGAAGTGGAGTAGAGATAGAGGTAAAGAAGAAAAGAAAAATCGTGTCGTCTTAGAGGACAGATTGAATTGCCTCTATAACGAAGATGTCTCAGATGATACTTTAGCTGAAATTGCAGAAATCCAGTTGGGGCTCAACTTAGAGGCTGATAAAGAAGAACTGTTCTGGGAGCAACGGGCTCGTGTTAATTGGCTACAGCATGGAGACCGTAACACTAGTTTCTTCCATAGGATGGCAGGACAGCGTCAATTTCGTGGCAGGATTTCTGATCTGGAGGATGATTTTGGCACTCGAACTACGGAGAGGGAAGAAATGATTAAAATTGCCTCTAATTACTTTGAAAAGCTTTTTTCAGCATCTGCAGAAGAGTCGGATGAACACCTTTTTGGCCTCGTGAAAAGAAGAGTCACAACAAGGATGAATGAGGCCTTGCTTAAGTAGTTTACAGAATAGGAGATTTGTCAAGCGGTAAAGGAGATGCCACCACTGAAAGCTCCTAGGGTTGACGGTTTTGCTGCTATTTTCTTCCAAAAATCTTGGCACATTGTTTGCATCTTGATATTTCTAAATCTTTGTTTGGCTATTCTAAATGGACAGTTAGAATTTGGGAATATTAATAGAACAGGAATTGTGTTAATTCCTAAGGTTGATAAACCGAAAAATATGTCACAATTTAGACCCATAAGTCTCTGCAATGTTTTATATAAGATTATTGTAAAGGTTTTGGTCAACCGTATGAGTGATATGTTAGGAGATTGTATAAATGAAGCCCAAGGTGCATTTATTCCAGGAAGACTCATTTTCGATAACGTGTTGATAGCTTATGAGAGTCTTCATTCTCTTAAGATGAAAAAACGCGGTAAGAAAGGGAACTTCGCTCTAAAACTAGACATGAGTAAGGCTTATGACCGTGTAGAATGGGATTTCCTGGCAGGGATGATGAATTCATTGGGGTTTCATAATGAATGGATTGTGATTATCATGCGATGTGTGTGCTCAGTATCTTATTCCGTTAGCCTTAATGGAATGAATAGTGATTGATTTTCCCCATCACGTGGGCTGAGACAAGGAGATCCGCTGAGTCCTTATTTGTTCTTGATTTGTGCAGAGGGTTTCGCTACTCTTTTGGAAGATGTCAAACAAAGAGGGATCATGGAGGGCGCACCTATTGGTCGGGGTAGGATTTCTATTAACCACTTGTTTTTTTGCAGACGATTGCATTCTTTTTGGAGATGCTTCACTGGAGGGGGCTAGGACGGTCCATAAAGTCATCAACGAGTACGAACGAAGCGCAGGGCAACGGGTGAATTATGACAAGTCCTTAATCTATTTTGGTGCCAATGTTAGAAACATGGTCAAAGGGGAAATTACAGAGCTGTTGGGGGTTCGGATGGCGTCAAGTCCAGAAAAGTACCTAGGTTTACCGATGATGGTGGGCAGAAGTAAGATGTGGGCTTTTAACACGTTCATTGACAGATTCAGGAAAAGAGTTGAAGGTTAGAGTCTACGCTATCTATCCATGGGTGGAAAAGAGGTTTTTATTAAGTTCGTATTACAGGCCACTCCCATTTATGCAATGCAATGCTTCCTTTTTCCGAAAAAATTATGCAATAAACTTGAAGTCATTATGAATAGGTTTTGGTGGGCTAATAATAAAACCTTAAGGGGGATACGATGGAGCCGCTGGGATATGCTTTGTTTGCCGAAGTATGATAGTGGGATGGGTTTTAAAAATTTGTTTATGTTCAATAAGGCGCTCCTAGCTAAACAAGTGTGGCGCATTCTAGTCCAACCTCAATGTTTTTTAGCTCGAGTTTTAAAAGCCAGGTATTATCCGTTTACTGATGTTTTAAATGCTAAAGTTGGCTCTTACCCATCCTTTATCTGGCGTAGCATCTGCAATGCTAGAGAGTTGATTTCAGAAGGAACGGTGTGGCGAATGGGCTCGGGAGAACTTATAAACATCTGGAATGATCATTGGCTTCCTGGGAGAGAGCATAACAGATTATCAGGTCTTGACATAAACACAAGGTGGACATCAGTTAATCAACTAATGGATACGGGCAATTTTACCTGGAACAGGGAGCTGATTGGTGAACTTGTCGATGAGAATACGGCTTCCAGAATTCTTACTATTCCGATTTCTGATGGTAACAAAGAGGATACTCTAGTGTGGAAATATGAGGGTTCCGGGAAGTATACAGTTAAAAGTGGGTACCGAGCTCTAACCACTATTAGGGCAATACAAAAATTACAGTTCTTTGGAGGATGGTTTTAAAGCTTTTTACAAAACTCTTTGGATGCTAAACATTCCTAGCAAAATAAAAATACATAACTGGAGGTTGGTTAATAACATGCTTCCCTATTACAGTAATCTGGCCAAAAGAAAACTAGCAGTGGAGTCGGTTTGCCCCTTGTGTAAGAAAGCTCTGGAAGACTCCAGCCACTTGATGTGGCATTGTAGTCTGTTGCGATGTGTGTGGGCGCACTTTCAGATACCCTTTCCAGCTTTTGATGACTCTCTTGGGCCTCAAAAGAGCTTTGCTCAGATGTTTGTTGAAGCTGAAGAACACCAAAGAAGCGTTATTGCTATCTCAACATGGAGTCTATGGTACCGAAGAAATAAGTTAATTCATGAGGGGGCTAAGTTCCAGCTACAAGAGATCCTGGGTTTCATTAGGGGTTATGTATCAGAAATCGAGCTTTCTCGTAAGAATGTACAGCCACAAGTCAGACCTATCTTGGAAGAATTATGGCGGCCTCCGGAGGAAGGTTTTATTAAGATTAATTTTGATGCGTCTTATCAAAGTAAGGAGAAATTAGCTACAACTGCAGTTATTGCTAGAGATGTTACAGGAGGCATTTTAGGAGTAGATACTTATCTATTTGAGGATACTGCGGATCCGTTTGTGGCAGAAGTACGAGCGTACGAAAGGGCCGTCCTCTTCGCGAAAGACAGGGGTTATAGAAGACTGGTTGTGGAAGGCGATGCTTTGACTGTCATCAAATGTATAAAGAGAAGGAATCATGATAAATCGATTCTCAGATCGATTACCCAGCACATCATCCAATTGGGTTTGTATTTTGAAGAAATTTCTTACCTCTATGTGCCGCGTTCGGCTAATGGAGTGGCTCATACTCTGGCATTAGAAGGGCGAAGAAGCAGGTTCTCTGGGTGTTGGGGCGATAAACTTCCAGAATCGATGATAGTGCTAGCGAAGAAGGAGTCACGGGAGAGGAATCTGGGTAACGAAGGGGTTTCTTGAGATGTTTTGTTCTAGGAGAAGGTTCACCGAATCTCCAGGCGCAGGTTCAGCGTTGTGCAAAGCTGTTGTCGGTCTTCATTTCTTTGGCATTTTCTCCTCTGTTGAGAAGGAATTTTGGCTGATGAATCGTCTGGTTGAAGATGAAAGGATTGGGCTCATGCTTTCGATTTTTTTATTATTATTATTTTATTTCCCAAAGCACATTTATGTGGTTGTTGTTGCCAGCTTTATTTTTTGTTTTGTCTTTTCGTTTACAGTTTTATGATTGTTGTTTTGTGGGAGCCTGAGTTAATAAGATATCAGCTCAATTTTTACTCAAAAAAAATATTAGGCAAGTATTACTAAATGTCGTAATTCTAACATGTTTAATTTCATAACCAATTTTCTCATAATTTAACCACTTGTTCACATAATAATTTTTCTTTTTTTAAAAATATATTTTTTTAATTGAAAAATGGGTGACCAAACAGGCCTAAGTAGTGTGTATTGTTTATATGGGTTGAGGTTGGACAAAAAATATTATCCAATATTTGAGTTAAATTGGGGTTGAGTGGATATAAAAATTATTAGGTATAATAATTTATTTGGCCTTCCAACTTTACAAAAAGTTATATTAGCCCTCCATTTAATTTTTTTTGCCTTTTTTAGCCTTTAAATTTGCACTATTTGTCAAATTACCCTAAAATAGATGGAAAAATTTTGTGTTTGTTAACTTTTTGATGTGGTATACATATAGATTGCCATGTGAATGCTAAGCAAAAAATTAATTAATTTTTTAAATTTAAAAATTCAAAAAAGTCATAAATTTTTTTAAAAAAATTAAAATTATTAAAAGATGTATAAAAATATTATAATCATTTTAAAATTTTTAAAAATTAATTAATTGCTAACGTGGCATACATGAGTGCCACGCAGATGCCATATCAACAAAGTTAACGGATGTTAATTTTTTCATCCATTTTGGGGTGATTTGATAAACAATACAAATTCGAGGACTAAAAGAGACAAAAAATTAAATGAATGGTTAAAATGACTTTATGTGTAAAATTGGAGGGTCAAATAAGTCATTATATCAAAATGATTAATATCTTACTTTGATCTGACCTATAAACATGTTTAAAATGAAGCGATTCTATAATGGTTTGTCTAATCCTGATATATAAAATAATAATTTTACCCTTATATATAATTATTAAAAAGATAAAAATGTAACGATGCATTGTGGAATACATCTTAAATTCGTCTAACTTACATATATTTATTAAAATATAAAATTACCATTTTACTCCTATGATGTATTTTTTTTACAATAACATTATATTATAGGGCAAAATACCCAAATATACCAAAAAAAAATTATTTACGGAAAATGACCGATTTTTTTTTAAATTTACGGAAAAGGGCCATTTCCCCACAAAACGCGTCAACGTCAACGCGTTTTGTGGGGATGCAGCAAGAAAGCGCGTCCCTGGAGGAGCGCTTTTGCCACATCAGCCAAAAACGCGTCCTTGAGGGCGCTCTTTGCTGACGTGGCAAAAACGCTCCCCAAGGACGTATTTTAGCCCGTGTTTTAAAAAAAAAAACTATTCTCGAATTTTTTAAAAATTTACGAGAATAAACCTTTATAAAGGCTCAAAATGACAACACCATTTTTTTTAAGGTGTCATCAATTAATAAGGAAATATAACTTACAAAGGAAATCTTTATATAGACCCAAAGTCTCATTTCCCTTGTTTTCTTGAGCAAAGTGGGATATGAGATATGTGTATATATAGACTCATGAATAGTTTTGCAGCTTGTTCCTAAACAATGTGGGATTCCTTCCTCTTTTAACTAACAACATGAGATTAAAGGCTACACTATATTTGATATTTTTTTTACAAAACAATTTCTTTTTTTTTTTATATATTTTGTTAACATTTTCTTATATTATAAAATTATCTTTTGAGATCTTTAATCTTGTTGCATTTTAGAATTGTTAACATATACAAAAGAACTATTAAAAAAAAGAGAACAAATTGCACATATGAAACTTGTACATGCAATAATCTTCTATTCAATTTTAAATGTTTGAAGTTAATATTGATTGTTTTATACTTTATTATTACTATATTGTTGCACTAATCTAATGCTGACTATGAGATGCAATTTATTTGGACCTTTAGCTATCGGCACTGATATTTTTTTTAATCTTTTACCCAAGTAATGGCAAAGGAAAAATCTTTTCAGCAACTCATCACCAGGATTTGTGGAATGGGGTTGCCTATATTTGTATGGAGGGAGAGGAATAACTGCTGAATGTCTGTCACATTGCAGCAGTACTTTGAAATTCAATTTTATGGATTCTATTAACCTGGGGATCATCATGTTTTCTTAATTTGCTTTGGGTTTGATGGGAGTTTTAAGGAAGTGATGACAAATATTTGAGGGATTAGCTTAGCTACTTATTCTCAAACATGGAATTGCATATTCGTTCAATCTGAAAGCGATGTCCTAGCTATGGAAAGTAAAAGGAATATTGTATTTTATATGAGAAAGATAATGTGTAATTGTTGGAGTGTAGCTTTGGAATGGCCACAATGTTGCTTTTGAAAACGGGACCAAATACGATAGGAGAGGAAGCTCCAATACTCACCGTTGAAAAATATAAAAGAAAATATTTTTTTAATTAGTTTAATTTATGATAAAGTTTGATTAATTTTGAAAAGTAATTGAGAGAATGAAATTATATTTTAAAAGTCGTGAAAATAAAGTATAAAACAATCAATATTAACTTCAAATATTTAAAATTAAATAGAAGATTATTGCATGTACAAGTTTCATATGTGCAATTTGTTCTCTTTTTTTTAATAGTTCTTTTGTATATGTTAACAATTCTAAAATGCAACAAAATTAAAGATCTCAAAAGATAATTTTATAATATAAGAAAATGTTAACAAAATATATAAAAAAAAAAAGAAATTGTTTTGTAAAAAAAATATCAAATATAGTGTAGCTTTTAATCTCATATTGTTAGTTAAAAGAGGAAGGAATCCCACATTGTTTAGGAACAAGCTGCAAAACTATTCATGAGTCTATATATACACATATCTCATATCTCACTTTGCTAAAGAAAATAAGGGAAATGAGACTTTGGGTCTATATAAAGATTTCCTTTGTAAGTTATATTTCCTTATTAATTGATGACACCTTAAAAAAAATGGTGTTGTCATTTTGAGCCTTTATAAAAGTTTATTCTCGTAAATTTTTAAAAAATTTGAGAATATTTTTTTTTAAAACACGGGCTAAAACGCGTTCTTGGTGAGCGTTTTTGCCACGTCAGCAAAGCGCCCTCAGGACGCGTTTGGTCGATGTGGCAAAAGCGCCTCCGTCGGCGGCGCTTCTCAGCATCCCCACAAAACGCGCTGATGTGGACGCGTTTTGTGAGGAAATGACCATTTTCCGTAAATTTTAAAAAACTAACTATTTTCTGTAAATAATTTTTTTGGTATATTTCAGTATTTTGCCCTATATTATATACTAGATCTCTTTTAAAAAAAATTGAAGTAAAGCGGTCATGATAATTAATAACATCTGATCCGACCCGTATGCATCGACGAACGTACTCAAGTTGATCACGCGGCTTTACTGGGTCAATGAAGTCCGAGGGATGGGGACTTTCTGTGGGCTTTTTGTTTCCCTAGTGGAAATTGCTTTGTATTTTCCACGTATTTGCTAAGCAAAAATAATAAATTATATAAAAAAATTAAACACTTTTATTTTGGACCGGCTGACTTAGTCGTCACTGTTGTTAACACGTGTATGTACGCAAAATTTTCCATATACATATAATTTTTGTTAAGGTATAAATAGAAAACAAATTTGGAGATGGTGCATACGTTGAGGAATTTGAGGAGTTTTTGCCAACAATATTGTTTTTATGGGAGGAGGGTGGTTGTTATTTTTATTATAAATAATAATCTCGACCACTCTACCTCTTTAGGGAATTTTCTTTTCTAAAAACAAACTTACATAGACATACAATTTACTAAATCATAAACCATCCTTATATCTCCGTTAGCTTATGAAGGTTATCATGAGCGGTGAAGTCAAACAAATTGTATATTTTTTAATGAGTTATATTTTTCTTATTAATTTTATTATTATATTAACTCATAATTTTACAATTTTAAAAAATTATAATTAGATAAATTACATTAGTAGTCACTTTACTATATTTTTCTTTTTTGGTTATCCAACTACGAAAAGTTAAATTGACCACTCAACTATCAGTAAATTTCTTTTTCAGTTACCAAACTATGAAAAGTTATAAAATAGTCACTCAACTGTTTATTTTTGTTTTTCTTTTATCACCCAACTATCTTAGATTTTTAAGTATTTCCATTTTTACGTTAGCTAGTTATTGATAATAATAAAAGAGACAAAATTTAAAAGTTTGGTGATTATTTTATAATTTTTTATAATTGATGATAAAAAAAAGAAATTATTAATAATTGAATGACTATTTTATTTCATAGTTAGGTGATCGAAAAAAAATTATAGTTAAATAATCTCTATTGTAAATTATTCAAAATAAATTTATCATTTTTGAGTGCGAAGTACCAACTACCAAGCACCTTACATACCCTACCCCATAGTTACTGTAAATAAAATAATAAAATCAAGAGCTATACATTTATTGAACATTAATTTTAGGTTAAATATTGAACATAATGACATATTCCAATTATGTGGGTATAATTAAACTGAGAAATTTATATTTGACATATTAATAAGATGTAAAATAAACTCATAACTCTATTTTAAATAATGTAACAACATCAAATTCACTAACAATATATAAATTTGTATATCAAACATTAAATACTACACAATTAATTAGCAGTTGTTGAGACTGGTTGACCGTTCCCTAAGTTGTCAATAAAACGGGTTTCGGCCTCCCTGTAAATCCAAAATCGCGTTTCCAAAGAAAAACAAAAGGAAAACAGTTGCTTCACACCTACTCGCGCATTGAAAAAGGAAACCCCATAATCCCTGTTTTCACGTTGCATGGATTTGATTGAATCTTATTCTTTGTAAACAAACATAACTCTATTTAATGTATGGACATGAATTAATTTTATCATCATCAAAATTTTAATATAAATTAAATAAAATTATAAGTAAGACTTGAAGTCTAGTATTTGCAAGAATAGCCTTCCATCCCGCGGTTGGCGTTAACTAAACCAAGTTCTCAATTTTTCCACAGCTTTCCTTTGATTTTTATTTTCTTCATAATTTTCCTGGCAAACAAGGCTAAGACTTGCAGTTTGCATGCCAATTTTCCTTCTACGAAATGTTTATGAATTTTAATGGTATTATTATATAAGTTAGTATCAACTAAGGATGATTAACTGAACCAAATTAGTATTAATTAAATTAATCGAATTTTTTAATTTTTTAACCGTTAATCAAACCGAAATATTTCGATTAATTCAGTTGGTCAACCAAATTAATCAAAATTTATATATATATATATATTTGTTAAAACAAGTATAAAACATATCAAAAAAAAATAAATTGATAATATTCATTTAACCGAATTAAAACTACATATAATTTATATTATTAATTATTAAATTCGGTTAATTTAGTTATTTCAGTTAATTACTCGATTTCTAATTGAATTAACCGATAAGCGAACTTCCAAAAAATTATTAACCGACCTCCGACCGAATTAGATCGATTAACCGAATTAGATTGACTCAATTGGTTAATTCGGTTTTAATCGAAATTTGAACACCCCTATTATCAACCAAAGTAATAGGATGGATCATTTACACTAATATAAAATTTAAGGTTAAAATGTTAAAATATTAATTATATAAAAAATTATAAAAATATACAAAATTACTTAAATTTTACACCGGTATAAATGAGTTCCTCCCAAGAATAATATATAATATTATATAGAATTTGAAACTTGAAAGTCTTTTCCAGTTTCATTCTTAAGTTCCATACTTTTTCCTTCTTCATACGCTCGCATAATTCCACCATTATTAAATATTTATTTACGAGTCACATAGCCATGATCATATGAACCAACCTAGAAAAATACTCATCTCAATTTCTCTCTCACATTATATATATATATATAAGTATTTATCCTGCAGCGTTTTAAACAACTTAATTTGCATCACAATAAGCTTTCTTCTATTTGCTTAAATTTACTTGACATTTGCAGAAAGTTATGAACACCACCGCAGCTCAATTTCCGTACCCATGGCAGCGTTGCAAAGTTATTCACTTGGTATGTACTTGGTTTACATATATAATATACCAACGCCAATAAAGGGCTTTTCTTTTTTATTAAACCATAGACGTCACTTATGAGTTTCAGGTGAGGCATGGACAAGCAATGCATAACGTAGAAGGAGACAAGGACCGTAATGCACTGTTGTCTCCTCACCTATTTGATGCCCAACTCTCCCCGTTGGGATTGCAGCAGGT
Source organism: Gossypium sturtianum (assembly GCA_025698515.1). Classification (NCBI taxonomy): domain Eukaryota; kingdom Viridiplantae; phylum Streptophyta; class Magnoliopsida; order Malvales; family Malvaceae; genus Gossypium; species Gossypium sturtianum. The sequence continues at coordinate 4,734,903 of CM046947.1, forward strand.
AATTTAATAACCAGTGTCTTCTTATATATGGATCGTCAAAAACTTATATATAATGATCATGTTTAATCTTTACATTTGTTTTTTCAGGTTTGTGAACTTCGCAAGGAGGTTCATGCTAGAGGGCTTCTTAAAAGGATCGAGTTAGTGGTCACCTCCCCTTTGTACAGGTAAAAACATAAAATAGTAAAAATTTTCAAACTCCTTATGGTCAAAGGTTGATGAGATAAGTTATTGTCATATATATTTGGATCCGAAGCTAACGAGCGTTGATGGTATCATAATTATTAGGACCATGCAAACTGCTATTGGAGTTTTTGGTAACGAAAGCAGCGCAGATGGAGGGAATACTGATAATTTTTCTGCAAAACCCGGTGGTCTCGATTGCCCCCAAATCATGGCAGTTGAGCTTTGTCGAGACCGCTTGGTATGGCTTAATTAAATCTATCATTTTAAATTAAACCATGTTGTTGGAGTTTTAAACTGGAAATTTCATAACTTTATAATTCAACTGGATGCAGGGGGTTCGACCTTGTGATATGAGGCGAAGGGTTAGCGAATGTGAAGCTCTTTTCCCTTCTATTGATTTTTCAATGGTAAGGTCTTTAGCCGCCATTATTTTATCTTTAAACATTAATTAATTAAGATGATGTCATATAGACGTACAAGTGTTCAATGAATCCGTATTAAAGTATGCATATCTTATATTTGTTTTGTATCGATCAGATGGATGGCGAAGATGACAGCATGTGGAATCCGGACATTCGAGAGCCTGAAGAGGAGATTGCTGCACGCATGGTCTTGTTTATGAACTGGTAACAACAATTGGATGTGAAATCTTGGCCCTGTTTCGTAATTACTGGTTGATGAAATTATATTTAATTCCAATTCCAGGTTGTGGACAAGGCCAGAGCAGGAGATAGTGATTGTCAGCCATGGCATCATACTTCAGCAAATATTAAAAGTACTTGGAAATGACTGTCATCAAGCTGTTAGCTCTGCCTTATGCCAACGGTACTCACCCTTAACCATTAAATAATTTGTATTTTGAAAGCTTTCAAATGTTAAATGTTTGTGAATTGTGACTGATGATGAGTTAATTGCCTGATCTGATCTTAGCTTCGACAATTGTGAACTTCGTTCGGTGGTCATTGTCGATAAAAGGTAAATTATGCTTCTTTTCTCTTTTTTGGTTTGCAAATTTTGAGTTAAAGAGCGACATTGAACGACGCCGTATCTTATGCTTAATCGCTGCCTTCAACTATTGCAGCCCAAGGGCAGTGGATTCAACGCTTTGCTCATCAAGAGATGTTGCAAAGCAGCAGCATATGTTAAGGGAGGAAGTTTCCAACTAATTGGACATTACACTGTCGGACTCTCCAAGAATTCTTTAATCTGTTCATCCAATTTGTATTCTTTGATCTTTCTTCATTTGTCTTCTTAATTTTAAAGGAAATTTGACCCAAAAAAAGGTCTCTTTGCATTGCTAAATAATTGACTAAAAAATGTACGCTCAATTGTTTTATTAATAAAGTTTCCGTGTTTATTGAAATCTTCTTATTCATGTTAAACTCAATGCAAAATGGCTTTTAAAATAGACATCAATCAAAGTTCAGAGTAACATCTTTTTATCATGGCAAACAAGGAAAACTCAAAAGGCACATATCTTCTCATACAAAAACTATTGCCATTTCAATCAAAAATGTCCAATGGCATTGAAAATGGTTCTCAGAACAAAATTTCCTTTTAAAAAATTTGTTTTCTATTATAATTTGAAGTAATCAATCATAACACTGCTTGATATGATACTGATTCTAAGAAGGCTCCATATTACTACCGAAATCTTCACCCACAGCACTATGATTTTCTTACAAACACGAAACCTACTAATACTGAGAGGAGGAGGATGATAACAGCTGCAATGAAGTAGAGACTGGGTGACTTGCTAGTTTTCTGGCTATTTTCTTTGCCGGTAATTTCTATGTTCTTTTCTTGGGTAGAGCTTGATGTCGAACAGTAAGGGAGGACTACATCCCAAAAAGATCTAGTGGACACTCTAATGGCTTCTTCTTCAGGTTCCAAAATTTTTGATGCATCATTTGGAGCTTCCATGGACATCAACTCAACACAATGATCTTTTAAAACCTACTAGCGCATGAAAACAACAAATTAGAAAGCACAGAAATATGTTACCCTCCAATTAAACAAAGAAGAAAAAGAAGAAGAACCTCAAGTGTCTCTGATGGTTGGAGATAGTCACAGATATATGTACCCGCCAACCATGGAACAAAGACTCTCCGAGGTAGTGAAAGATTGCAATTTTTCCTGTACCAATTTGTTTAGCATGCAGTAGAGAGAATCAATATTGCAAAAATATAAGGGGATTAACAGGTACTCTATGAGGTGCAAGCTTAGAAATGGAGGGAAAAAAACACGTATTTAGGAAATGAAAATAATGATTTAAGAATGAACACAGAAAAGCATAGGCTATTTTGGAAGCCACTTGTGAACGATGTTTTATTGTAATCAATAATGCAGCCACAACATAGCCAGATCTTGAATTTAATAGCATGAAGCCATGATGGTAATAATGTACAGAGAAAAGAGGAAACTAGACATTGGATGACAGACAGCAATCAGTATTCTAACTAGAGTTAGGTTCTTTTGATAAAATAAAGACTTATCAACAGCACAGCTAATGCACCTCAAGGAGTGTAAAACGAGTTGGGAAACTGGCTTCTCAGAAGCTAAGTCATTTCCTGCTTCCTTAATTCCATTGTCGATTGGCCCTGGGTCTTCATCTGCTTCATCGCAAATAATATCGAGCCTGCTTCGCAAACTCCTGATGATATCATCCTGATCACAGCCATATACAGTTGCACAAGACAAGATTATATACCCATGTCATTCAAGCAAATAAGACAGTTTGTTTTTCGGATTGAGAACATACAAATAACCTTTGAACATTAGCGTTTCAAGAATGTTCTCATCACAACAAGGTGGTTTTGAAGAAATTGGGTAATTCAATAAAGACAAAGTGAAGACAAAATATGCTATATGCTTGTGTAAAGAACATCAAATGAACTATGCCATGTCAAATAAAATAAATTAATATGCTACATGAAAAGGCTTGCATCATAATAGCACACATAAGCATAGTTTAAAGATGACATAAGACTCAAAAAGACTCTTCAGACCAATGTTTTAGGGGTAATATGCGTCTTTTGATGTGCAAGAGAATGTAAGAATTTAGGTGCATGTGTTTGTACTGAATTTGTCAACAGGCCTCACTCAACTAAAATCAGATAATTTCACATACTGAATTCCAAATATTCTATTCTACTCGTCCATTTGGATAAACAATTGAAATAAACTGGTCATTGTTCATATTCATCTTGCACAGAGATGGCAACATCTAATCCCTTTTATTTACCAGGACAGGCATTTCCATGTCAACACTTCAAATATCAAAAGGAGACCAAGTTATCATCTAAATCAAGACAAAAAAGTACAAAATAGAAGAAATGGGTTACCTTTATATCAGCAACAGCTTGTGAAATTGGTTCCTTGGAATTCAAGAATGAAAAGGAACATAGAGAGCCAGTAAAATTGACAATACCTACAACATCTTTCTGGCTGCATGCTTCACAAATTTAAACAATTATTAAACGTTAGTTTTAACAGTATAAACAACATGAAAAGACAATCAAGTTCAAAATAGAAAAGGCCAGATCACCTTCAATGTACATATCCTTCATAAATGGTAGAAGCAACTCAACTTCATGCAAACCCTCTGTGGTGCATGCTTCATCATTAACAACCTAAACAATAGAATAGCATCAGAAGAAATTACCAGTTCAAAGGTGAAGGAATTATTCAAGAAGTAATGGATATTTTTCCATAATTAGAAAGATTAATGAATAAGATGCCTGGACATTTAAGAGGTTGATTAGAGCAATTCTCACCAGGTTCCCATCAATCACAGCTTTTGCACCTCGCAGCTCTTTAACATAATTAGAAATTCCATTACAGAGAACATCAACAAGCGTCTCAGATTTTGATGTTTTCTCTTGATAAATTGGCAGCCTGAGTAACATATACCTTCGTCGTTCAAAAATGACTAAAGACATACTTTTGATGCTAAAATAGCTAGCAGGAAAATATCAACATATGTATCAACTATCAAGAGAAGCAACAATGCAAAAGTGAAACCAAGTTCCAAATTAAGCATAGCTATATGGTAGCCTAATACTTTAGCAAAAAGACTGTAAAGAAGTTATGAGGAAGCAGGCAGTAAGAGATGCTAATGAAAGTTTGGTGAACCCCATATGGAACAAAGAACAAATTCAACAGGAATTATCAAGCCAAACAATAGAAATCTGGGATGGGAAAGAAGTTTAATAAATAGATAATACTTACCTAAGATCAAAATTGTACAAGCACTTAAAAGTTTGAAGAGAAGTTAAGACCCTCCCCATTTTGAAGTCACAGGGCCGTAAGCTGCTTGACGTAATATTTGATGACAGTGTACAATTCCGACATGTCCATCTACCAAAGAAGTGTAATTTTGAGGTCAAAATAGAAATTTAACTTTAACAACTAAGGAATATCAAACATCAATAACAAATAATGAGTACAGATACAGTTCTTGTAAAGTACCTCCTTGGGCTATAACATATGTGAATAAGCAATCTTTCATCAAGGTCATCCTCCAAAGTGGAAGCTGCTTCAGCAACTCCCTTCACAGTCTGCAAAAACCATTAGATTTATTTCAGATCATAAATTGGTGAAACCAAACTTTACTCCTAACGAAAACATGCCAAACTTCAATAAAAATGAAGCAAAGATAAAGTGAAACACCTGGCAAAGCACCATGGTCGAATTCTTGAAAGCGGCCTCACTTGCCCACACATAAATACCCACTACTTTGATTCCACCCACCATCATTCTTGACACCTTGATTCAACAACATTTACATAATTTAAGGGAAAAAATCGAATTCAGTTCACTAATTCAAAGTAAACAAATAAATGAATGAATAAACGCACTTGGCGAGCATGTTCAGCGACCCAATCCTTGTCAATGACCAAATTAGAGGAAGAATCAGACGTCTGAGATTTGGATTTCGATCCCTTTTTCTTGTTGTCTTTTGCTGGCTCCAAAACCGAACAAGCTGGTTGTCCGGCGTCGTTTTGAGGAGTGGGTACTAAATCGAACACGAAGCCGCGGTCCAGAGCGGAGTTGAGTTTCCCAATCACCAGACCAACCTGCATTTAAACGGGCAAAAACGAATTTAACATGAAATTCTTCAGAATTCATCGATCTCTGTAATTTTGTTTCAACGAGAAAACGGAATGGACCTGAGCCGGTTCTGAAGATCGGGAGAGACGATCCTCAGCTAGCTGGAGTTGGCTTTCTTCTCCGACCACTGCTTTCACCATGTTTGTTTGACTTCAGTGAACAAACAGATCGAAGTCGAACCACCTGGGATTTCAGAGCTTAGCAATAAGAACCGGAGAAGAAATTATGAGAAAAAAAACGGCGTCGTACCGCCATCATGGACTCGAAATGGGCTTTTGGTTAGGTCTCTCTTGCTTTGTTTGAGGACATTTGAAATGGGCTTCTTTTAGCCATTGTGCTTTATATGGGCTTCATCATCAGTCTCATAATTTTCTTCTTTTCTTTTAGGCCCTGATAAATAATTTTATATTTAGGAATCTTTTTTTAGCTTTTAAATATGTTACTAAATACATAAACAAATAATTAATTCATTACCCTGGTATTACAAAGTTTAGTCTCATTGACCTAAATGAATGTACGAATCCACACGTGGAATTAGGGGGCGTTAGTGGGGCGGGTTTCGTGAGTCCCGTCCCACTTCACACTCAATTGGGTGGGGATTGATACAAGTTTCGCAGGTGGTGGGGCAAAGATGAAGACAAAAGTTAGATCCTTTGTGGGTGGTGAGGCAGGTGTGAGTATGATCTTGTACCTGTCTCCTCCCCACCCGCCATGCGTAATGTAATAAGCATATTCAACAAATAAACATTTATAAAATTTTAATTTTGATAACAGTACTCATCTCACGTTCACTGCTAGTTTTTTTAGAAAAAATAAGAAAGAGAGCATTCCACAGTTTCTCACCTAATTTTAACACACCTCACTCCTTCAGTTTCTCACTTTCTCTATTTTACATAAAAACCCTAAAATTACTCACTATTGCTCCACGCTGCAACTTGCAAACTTGAAGCTCCTATTTAACTGATACTTATAAATATATTATATGGAGTGAGTCGTGGGACGGGTATAACAAGAATTAGATGGGTCATGGGACCCAAATGGGTGGTGGGACTGAAATAATTTTGGGTTTTATACTCGCAACGAGTCGTGGGACAGGAATAGGGATGAAAATTCCCTCACACCCGCCCCGCCGAATTGACATACCTGGGTGGAATGACGGTGTATTTGTTGGAGGCATTGCCTGTGGCCAGAAAGATGATAAATTTCCAAACAGTTCTTAACTGGCCTTGCCATTGATATTAATGTTTAATTGTTGTGATATTAACTATAACAACAATCAACTTTTGTATTACCTTTAATCAATTTCTTTCCATATTTTGATCCTGTGTTCTCAAAGGGAATGCTTCATTGTTACAGTAGCAAAATTAAAATCATCTCAAGAATTTCAAATCAATTTCTCCAAAATGGAGAGACTACCTTTTTAAGTTAAAATAAATCATTGTTATTTTTTGTTCAAAAAAAAAATCATAGTTATTTGTATTGTTGGCAAATTTAAAATTTAATTTTTGTATTTTTAATTTTAAGAATTTAATTCTTTTATATTTTAATTGTTAACAAAAAGTAAGTTATATTAATTTTGAATTTAACAAAATAATTTTAAAATAATATGTATAAAAAACTTATAAAATAATAAAATGTTAAACCCTAAAATATTTAGGGAAGATATTTATATGTTTACATGTCAAATGCGTATTAAAATAATTTATGAATTTTAGTGTTAGGCCGTCACAAGAATTGTCTACTCATAATGAAGGTTAATGATTTGCTCTTGTTAATATCAAATGAAATGGAATGAACAAATATATCTAACATTTATGGATTAGGTGATAGTATTGTTTAAATTTTAATATTTATAATAAAGGAGGATGGGTCTAGACCAAATATGTCAGGATTTTAGTAAAGGTGTTGTTTCAATTTTATAAAATATCTTTTATTTAGTTTTTCGTTTTATTTTATTTTATTTTTTAATTTATGTTTTTTATTGATTCATTCAAAAATAAATAAAAAAGTTAACATTTTTTAACTTTACTGGATGTTGCACCCATGCGGATTGTCACGTGGGTAACATATAAGTATTTAATTAATTTTAAAAAAATTTCAAAAAATTATATAAACTATTTTTTAAAATTAAAATTATTTAAAAAATTATAAAAAAATATTTTTTATATTTTTAAAATTCTAAAAAATCAATTAAATGTTGAGGTGTCATCTATATGGCAATTCACGCATATACCACACGAGCAAAGTTAACAAATGTTAAATTTTCCATCTATTTTTTTGGGTGATTTGACAAAAAAATACAAATTTAAAAGTTAGATGAAAATTAAATAATTAATTAAAATAATTTTTTTATAAAATTGAAGGATTTAAAAATTTATTATGCCTTTTAACAAATCCCCTGATGCAATAATAGGTGACCAAAACTAGAGTTGTCCATGGGTCGGGCCGGACGAAGGCTTCCCTGAAAAATAGGAGGGTTTGAGCAAAAATATAAACTCAAAAAATAGGCTTTGACAAAAAAAAAAAGCCCATTTAGAAAATATGACCGGCCTTGAGTAAAGTTTTTTTGGGCTCAACCTGAATTTTCAATAAAAAAACCTATTAATTTTTCATGTTTTGTTGTTGTTTTCCCATTTTTTTACTACTATTTAACTATTATGTTTACTCATATTTTTTTTTTTTGAATGAAGACTGATATTATTATTGGGCCAGGCTCAAAATTAAAACAAAAACAAAGGTCCAGAAAATAAAATAAAATACACAAGCCGTGATTTAAACAAAGAAAAACTGGCATCAACAATAAAAAGCAAACTGCAAAAGATAAACGACAAAACTCTTGAGCCCACCACCAAATACTTGAAAATAGCAAAATATCAGCCAAAACGTCACTTGCCATAAAACGACTGAAGCTTTGTTTTTCTTCAACCAGAACATGAGGATTCAAAGAACCTTCCCCCAAAAAACAAAGCCAAGAACCTCCCCTTAACCATCCAGATTCGTCTGCAACTCTTCCTTTCTCGCAATGGAAATCACCGATGATGGTAACTCATGGATCCAAGCCCCAAAATAGCTGGTTCTCCTTCCCTCCAGTGTCAAGGCATGGGCCACTCCATTCGCAGTTCGCAGCGTAAAAAGGTAAGCGATCTGATCAAAACTTGAACCCATAAGATAGATATGATGAGTAATCGATCTAATCACTGAAGTGTCCGTGCCCTTCTTCTTGATGCTCTTGATGACAGAAAGCGCATCACCCTCCACCTTCAGTCTCTGGAAACCCATGGTTTTCGCAAAGCGAGAACGCTCTTTCACATGCCCTCGCTCCGCATACGAAAGGATCGCTATGTTCTCAAGCAGATAAGTTTACGCCCCAGAATAGACCCTTTAAAATTTCTTGCTAAGATCTTTGTGATTGCTATTCTGTCTTTGCTTAAGAATGATGCATCAAAATTTATCTTAACAATCCCCACCTCGGGGCCTTCCATTGGTCTTGCAAATGAGGTTTCACAAGATAACTTGACGATTTGTATAGGTTAATAAGATTTCTTGCGCATATCCACGATATATCCCACCACTTCGTCAAATTGAAATTTAACCCCTTCATGTATGAGTTTATTACGCCTAAACCAAAGACTCCATAATGATATCGCAATAATGCATTTTTGTTGGTTTTCCGCAAAGAAGAAACACTCGAGCAAAGCTCCTTTTGGCACATACTGGACTCATCAACAAACCTGGATATGAAGTCGAGGCAAGTCCGGACACTGGCGCAAGGTACCCCACAGTCCAAAGCAAGTGGTCTATGCTTTCCACATCTTCTTTGCACAATGGGCAAATCGGATCCACAACCAAATTCCTCTTCGCTTGATTACAAAAATGAGGATCATATTGTTAAATAATCGCATGGACATGTATTTTGATTTTACAGGATATTCAACTCCCATAGACTCTTGTAAAAGACTTTTAATTCATCGTGATAGGGCTGTAATCATTAGTATGAAATAGGGATTTAGAAAGTACCCGATATCCACACGCGCATGAATATTTACGAGAACCCTCGAACTTCCACACTATAGAATCCTCCAAGCTACTTCGAGAGATAGGAATAGAACGGATCTGTTGGCGTGTCCTCATCAAAAAGGTTGCGAATCGAGTTCATCATTCCGGTAGCTGAATCTGGTTGTATTAATTGATTAACATGAATCCACACTGTTTCTAATGTCATGTCTCGAAAGTCTATTATTCTCTCTTCCGAGAGAGCCAAGGATCGTTCGGATGTTGACACGATCGCCCTTTCCAATTCTCCACGGCATTCCATCTTCAATAAGTTCTCAAATGCGCGCTGCATACTCCGCCAGTAAAATAAAGGTAAGAACCAATTTTATTTTGCTAGAATATCGAAGAAGCGGAAAGTAACTTAGCGCCTTTAACACTCTAGCTAACAGACATTGCGGTTGGGTCAAAACGCGCCAAAACCTCGCTTAGCTAATAAGGCCTTATTAAACAAAACAAATTATTGAATCCAAGGCCTCCATCGAACTTCGATAAACAAAGCTTATTCCAATCACTCCAGTAAATCTCGGTCTTCATTTTATTGTTGGACCACCAAAATTTATTCATGATGTTTTCAAGCTACGAACATAAAGTCTTTGGAAAGAGAAAGCATTGCATTGCATATAAGGGTGTTGCACCATAGTATGAGACTTGATAAAGACCTCTTTACCCCCATTGATAAGTACAGAAAGCTCCAGCCTTCAACTCGCTTCCGAAATCTGTCTTTAAAGCTAGCAAATGCCCAAGTTTTCCTACGTTCCACCATCATCGGTAAACCCAAGTATTTCTCAGGATTTGATGCCAAACGAACCCCCAATATTCTTATAATGTCCCCCTTTACCTCTTCTTGAACATTGGCTCCAAAGTAAATTAGAGATTTATCATAGTTGACCTTCGACGACCAAAGACTCTTCTCATATTCTCGAATGATGTCTCAAACTGTGCACACTCCCTCTTGAGTAGCGTCTCCAAAAAGAATGCAGTCATCTGCAAAGAACAAGTGGTTAATGAAAAACCTTTCCCTCCCAACAGAAGCCCCTCTCATTAGTTCCTGCTGCTTAGCATCCTCCAGAAGGGTAGAGAAACCTTCTGCACAGATCAAAAATAAATATGGGCTAAGAGGATCGCCTTGTCGCAAACCTCTTGAAGGAGAGAACCAGTCACTATTCATTCCATTTAGAGAAACTGAATAGGACACTGAAGTAACACATCTCATTATTAGAACCATCCAATCATCATGAAACCCCAAAGACTTCATCATTCCTGCCAAGAAATCCCATTCCACTCGATCGTACACCTTACTCATGTCCAGCTTGAGAGCAAAATTCCCTTTCCTCCCCCTCTTCTTCATCTTCAACGAATGGAGCACTTCATAAGCAATCAACACATTATCAGAGATCAGCCTCCCCGGTATAAATGCACCTTGAGCTTCGTTAATACAATCACCCAAAATTTCACTCATTCGGTTCACCAAGACTTTCGCAATAATCTTGTAAATAACATTGCAAAGGCTTATAGGTCGAAAGTGAGACATATTCTTTGGATTATCAATTTTGGGAATCAACACAATCCTCGTCTTATTGATATCTCCAATTTCTTTTTGTCCATTCAACATATCAAGACAATACCTAGAAATGTCATGTCCAACAATGTGTCAGTACTTTTGGTAGAAGGTTGCAACAAAACCATCAATCCTAGGAGCCTTTAGAGGTGGCATAGATTTTACCGCATTGCATATGTCCTCCTCAGTAAACTGCTTCTTGAAGGATTCATTCATACTGGCAGTAACTCTTTTCTCTACCAGCCCAAAAATATGTTCATCCTCCCCTTCCTCTGATGCAGAAAAGAGCTTCTCGAAATAATCCTGCGCGATCTTGATCATGTCCTCATTCGCTAGAAAATCTAGTACCAACATCATCTTCTAACGCCGCAACTCGATTTGAATCTTTCATTGTGGCCATTTTTTGAAAGAAGCTAGTGTTACGATCCCCATTCTTAAGCCAGTTAACTCGGGCTCGTTGCTCCCAATAAAGTTCTTCCTTGTCCGCCTCCAAATTGAGATCCAATTGCACTTCTGCAATCTCGGCTAAAATATCGTCAGATATGTCTTGAGTAAAAAGATAATCCAACCGATTCTCCAAGCAGGTTCGCCTTTTCTTTTCATCCATTTTACTGTTTCTACTCCATACATGCATTTTGTGACCCATATCCTCAAGCCTATCAGGTATACTTCCGCTTGAATCAGCCCACCAGCCTCTGACCAAATCCTCGAAGGAAGAGTCCAAGCACCATCTTGCTTCAAACCGAAAGCTACACGGGTTAAACTTATATTCCCGTTTTTCCACTCCCATGGTATCAAGGAGGATCGGGCAGTGATCCGAGAAAGAATGGGTCAAGTGTTCAATTTGGCCGTTTGGAAATAACTCTAACCAATTAAGATTAGCAACCCCATGATCTAAGCGTTCTCTGATATTTGTGGACCTAAATTTGCCTCTTTCCCATGTGAACCAACGGCCTTTGAATCCAAGATCAGTAAGATTACAATCTTCTAATGCTGACCGAAAAGCCACCATTTGCCTCTCGTAAGCAATGGCGTCCCCTTTCTTCTCAAATGAATTTGCAATTTCGTTGAAGTCCCCTAATACAACCCAAGGAGCATTATTAATGTTGCCCAATTGTCTAAGTAAATTCCACGATGCACTTCTACCATTTTCATCTGGATTGCCATAGAACCCAGTGAGACGCCATTTTACATCACATATTGTGTCATTTATTTCTACATCAATATGATAAGATGAGAAGCTTAGTAGACTGACCAACGAATTGCCTTTCTAACCCAGCGACAATCCTCATCTGGAGCCCATCGAACCAATGTCAATACCATTCTCAAATCCACATTTTAATCTAACCATTTCCATCTTCTTAGCACTTAATTTTGTTTCAATGAGAAACAAAATTTAGGGATTAATGACTCGCAATTTATTTTTGAGTCTATTAACAGTCTGTGGTCTCCCCAATCCACGGACGTTCCAGCTTAAAATCTTCATTGTGCCCGGCTGCTCTGAGCACCAGAGCTAGCCGATAAAGTTATCGAATCTTTTCCATCTATTGAATCCAAAATAGCCGATTTTTCCACCACAACTCTCTGTTGTTTCTTACCGTCCACAAGATGGATTGGAATATTTTCGTCATCAAAGCCCAATTCCATAGGCCCATGTGTTATTTCTCCATCATTCAAAATCTCCTTACGCCAATCCAATCTCTGAACCCGCCCATTATGGAATAATTGTTGATTAACGCCTAAGGGAGTAAAATTAGGATTTTCAGATTGATTCTCCAAATTTCCCTCCATTTGTCTCCTAAAATTATTCCCGACTTTGAAAGAATTGCCATTATTAGAACTTTCCAAAATGTCCTCAAATCTCGGGAGCCATCCGCATCCTCGACCATCTACTCATGCCACTGTCTCGTCTCGCCTCGGTTCTGCACGCCAAGATAGATTCCATCCGTAAACAATTTTGGATGCCTCAATTCTTAGTCGGTAGGGGCAAAAACTTTCACCATGACCCAGTTTGCCACATATGAAACAAAACAGACTAAGTTTTTCATATTTGAAACGAGCATAAACTGTCATCAAATTCCCAATCTGAACCTTCTTCCTCCGTTTCAAAGGTACGGAAATGTCCAAAGATATACGAATGCGCATAAAAGTACTAATTCCCAAAGAGAGATTAACCGAATCATACTCAATAAATTTGCCACAAAAATTGCCAAATTGCTTGGCCATCGCCTCAGTTATCAACCCCGGTGGTAAATCGTGAACTTGTATCCAGAATTCGGTATGGTTGAGAGACATTGTTACAGGATTTTCGCCATTGGTGATCCTTTGAAGAATAAGTAGGTGATTATTAAAAAACCATGGGGTACCATCAAGAACCCTTTGAATATCAACCTCATGAAAGAATTTAAAAGTATACTTCTTTTCTCCAAGATCAGAGATGCAGATGCCTCCAATAGGATGCCATAGATCTGCCATAGTATTTCTTAGTGAAGAAAAGTGGACTATACTAACTGTTAAGCAGCGACCAACCAGGCACCATTTATAAGATTTTTCCACCACAGATTCTTCCTCTTGAAAAACTTCCTCTTCTTCATCAATGATACTCAGATTCGCAAGGTTCTCCTCCATGAATCGGATTCTGCTAAATCAGCTAGCCCACGGGAGACAGTATGCAGTTGACTAGAAAATTGAAAACAGACAAAAGAAAAGAGAAAAGAAAAAACGTGCTAAGAAGCAGACAAAGAAACGTGCCAAACGGCAGACCTTTTCCCGAATTCATGTTTACTCATATTTTGTTGTTAATGTTTGGATATTGTATAACACTTCTATTATTAATTTTGCTACTATTTTATAGGCATTTACTTGTTAAATTACACTTATTTATTTGAATATAAAGACCCTTTTTAATTTATTTTTAATTTGTTAAGAAATATTTATTTTAATATTTCTAGTGTATTTAGTGTATTGTATTTTTTTAAAAAATTATATAAAAATATAAAATTTAAAAAAATTAACACGAGTCGAATCCAAATTTTAATATATTTATCTCCGCTGGACTTAAACAAAAATTTAAAATCACCTTTCGAGTCGGGTTGAACCCAAATTTAATAATCGAACTTAAAATTTTGTTAGAGTTAGAATTCCACCCGACCATCACAACTCTATATCAAAACCATTTGATAAAAATAATCTTTGAGTCCAATTTTAGAATAAAAAACCGTGATGCAATAATACGTGACCGAAACAGAAGTCATCATATTGCAAAGTGACGAAGACCTTGGAAAATGGGTTGGGGTAACAATACGGAGCAAGTTCCAAATACCAAACTTTCAAGGAAATAAGAAGGTGATTTTAATATTAATTTATGACAACTAGACAAGCTTTGGAAGATTGCAGGTTTGAAATTATTAAAGTGTGCAACATTTTTTTTAAATGATAGAATTTTGTTTTGGAAAAAGAAAATTGAAAGACGTATTTAAAAAATGGGAAAGGTAGGAGTTGGTGGAAAAGAAACAAGTATGGGAAAATGCCGAAGCAGAATATTTGTTTTTAAATCCTGCAAAAATATCAAATATGTATGAAATCAACCCGACCAAAGCTGAGATGAGAAACATAAAAAGCAGAGGGTGAAAAAGTGTTTTCAAAACATTATGATACCTACCAATGATTAACCTTATTATTTTTCCTTTTTAACTTTCTTATATTTAATAATCATATTGTATTATATCTTAATACCATATTTTTATTTACAAAATTCCATTTAAATAATATTAAATTTCTAATACTTGACACAATCAAATATACATGCCCCTACTAAATTTTAAAACCTTAACGCTAACCTAGTCTATGGGTAATTTTGGTTTGTTTTGGCAGCATATTAGTATTACCAGACAGGTCCAGTAACAACAACACTGCAGCGGCAGACCAAAAGCGAATCCTTCCCGCTGCTCCATAAACTTTCACCAACAATACAATCAAAAACTAATAAGTCGACAAAAAACCAAAGGCTTTTGCTGTTTGTCGTGTCTGCGCAGTTGATTTCTTCCGCCCACGGGTTTAATCTAATTTTGAACATCATTACTTATATCGAATCTAATGATGAAGGGTTTTTATTAGAGAACAGATAAAATTAAAATTTAAGTATTTATATTCACTTTTTAAGAATTTTTAAACTTTTGTGTATTCTGCTTTATCCAGCCGTCGTTGATGTCAAATAAAAAATTGCATTAATATTATGTTTAAATAATAATTTTGCTTTAAATTATAGCACTTTTTCAATTACATAATTTTTTATTAAAATAATATTAGAATTATAATTCCCATTTTATAAAATTAGAAATTTTATCATACGTATATGCATGTAGAAATCATGTATTTAAAACATAAATATGTGTTTAAAAATAATATACAATAAATAATATATATGATTAATGGATGTAATAAAATATGCATAATAAAATTAAAATACATAAAGAAATTAAAATAAAATTTTGGTTGAGTGGTAAATTTTTTTAAAAAACTAACGTAATTGTTATGGATTCAAATCCTACAATATGTATATTTTTATTGTTTTTTTAAAATGAAAAGACTAAAGTATCCTCAAATAATATAAATTATTTTAAATACGGAAGATCATTTTTGTAATTTCTTAATTGAATTAGTATTCGATTGACTTGTAACACCAACTTAATCAGATATTTTATTAATAATATAAACTATGCAATTGTTATTCTTGTTGGAGTGACAAGTGATATTTTAATTGAATATTTTTTAAATTTAAATTTAAATTTTTATTTAATATTATATTTACAAATGTCACTCTTTCTCTTATCTTTTTTTTTTTTTTTCTCATTATCTTCCATCCATGCAAGGAGTGATGAAAACCCGTAGGGTGTAGATGCCAACCATTGAGAAACCTTGCTCACCAAAACTAGTATAAACACTTTCAAATTTAGCCACCAACAATAACGTATCATCATAATGTCACGACCCATGTACAAAGGAATGTGACCAATGCATGCAAAACAACCTAAGGCAACAATTTGAGCAAATTAGAGTTACTTAACTTATCAAGACTAGATCAACTATTTATTTGGAGCCTAGTGACCCAATGAACCACTATAGTAAATTGTAGTTATCAGAGTAATTTTGTAATCCTAAGGATAAGATTATCGAGAGTTTAAATTCCTTATGAATCTACCGTATATATAGGTTTGAATTTGAGTCATTAATGTAATTCAATTTGTATTATTGGATGTAGGGGGCTCAACTATAAAAGAGGAATTTCCCACCTCATTTCTAATCATTTTTCACTTAGAGTAATTAAATTGAGAGCATTCATTTTAAAAGCTTTATTAAGCCTTTTTTACTTTCTCACTTGTTTCATCAATTACTTTTTTACCATTGGTGACTCAGAATTCCTTTGAGATTATCATATTTCGAGTGTTCAAGTTAACTTATGCAAATTTGAAGCGAATTCACCGCTTAAGGTCACGCAATTTCCTAGGCTAGGTTCATTAAAGTGCTTAGTTGAGATGACAAATCAAAAAGATTGTCAACATGTCTCACTAGAGACCCATGGGGGCATAAAAAGGTAGCAATTCAAGGGATATTCTGTTGGCGATAAATGGAAGAATTTCCAAACTCAAAGAATCCATGGGTGATGTTAAGAAAAGCTTTGAGGTGGTTGAGGGTCGCATCATAGAGTTAGACTCTATAGGATGAGCTTAAGGAGCAAATACAGGATACACCCAATGTCACTGTGGAACAGATGTAAAGGGCTCTTAACTCCATTGTGAATATGCTGACCTAGAGGGATAATGCTCTCGAAGCCATGATGGAGGCTTTGAAGAAACATGTGGAATAGCTCGAGGGGGAACTTGTTCTATGCAAAGCAATTGTGGGTAATGGGTTGTGAGTCGAAACACGCAAACACAAGATTGACGTCCTTAAACTGAAAGAGTTTAAGGGGATCAAGTCTATATATTTAATTAATGTTACCCTTTTGTGGTGGCGGTGTAGTGCACAAATGAAAAGTGAGGTGGCATCAATATTAGGACTTGGGTGCAGGTCTAGAAAGAATTCAATGAATAGTTTTACCTTGAGTATGTTAAAGATGAGGTTTGGGCTAAGTTGCAACGACTTCTGCAACAAGGCACTATTTGGGAGTTTAGTGAATTAATGATCTAGATATTTGGCTAGCATGAGATAAATACATTTTTATCTTTCATGGATAGACTAAGACCTTAGGCTAAGCTTGAGTTATAGTGAAGAGGTGCCCAAGATCTTACCAAAGCTATGACGACAGTTGAGTCCTTGATTGAGCTTGACATTAAAAAGGTCAAGTTTGAATCTTCATAGGCCAAGGTGAAGGGCAATGGTAGGGGAGATCAAAGACAATCCAAGAATGGCAATGTGAAGTCACGGGCAAGGAAGTTGAAGTCTAATAAGCCAATAGAGAAAAAAAAAGATAACGAGCTAGAGAAATGCTTATTTATGTGATGGTTCGCATAAAATGTGAGACTACCAAGAGCGAGCCAAGCTTACCGCCATTTATAAGGAGGATGTGAAGCCAATGGATGAGGCTTTGATGCTTGGTTCTTTGGTACTAAATTTTGCCAAGGCAAAAAGGGGTTGAAAGTAGAAATGATTGATATTTATAGACATCAATATTGCAGGCAAACAGTAACACCCCTATACCTGGTTCGACCCAAGGAACCTGATACAGGAATATTACATTTGGTGCCAAAGTTATTTTAGCTAATCACTAATATATTTGAACATTAAAAAAAATTCTTATAATTTAGGGTTCGTTTGTTTGCCAGGAAAACATTTTCCGGAAAATGTTTTCCTGATTTTCTGGTGTTTGTTTGAATGAAAACATTTTACATATGGAAAATGTTTTCAAAAACACGGGTAAAATGTCTATGCTTTTAGGAAAAATGTCTTACGGATTTTTTTTCTGTAAGACATTTTCCAACTCTCACCAATTTTTCCTAGCCGTTCTTCATCTTCCTTCTTCTTCATCCAGGGAACTTTCCTCATTCTACTTCTTCTGTTCTTCATCTTTTATTTCTATTTTTCCTTAGCTGTGTCGGTCGCATATCTTCTCTTCTCAGGGCTGCTCTTTCATTTCGCTCAAATCTTCATCTTCGAAGGGTCTTGGCTTATGATAAACCATAATTTATACATATTTTAACCCCATTCTTGGCTTATTTTTGGATGAATTTTCATTAGATTTGATGAATTCGATGCTCCTAATCCCTTAATTTCATGTTTTACACTCAGGAGAGCCTAGGGAGTCGAAAAGAACGAGAAACAGGCCAAAAAAGGACAAAATGGGCCTACCTTAGAAATCAACACGGCCTGGACTATCAAACTCGATCGTGTGTTACGAGCAGAATCGAACACGGCCTGGATCAACGTATACGAGCAGACCACACGGCTGTGTGCGGCGAGCAGCATCGAGCACGACCTGGACTATTACACACGGGCGTGTCACACGGGCGTGTCCCTGCCGTACCTAAGTTGAATTCTATTCGGAATAGGCTACTTGTGGGCCAAGAAAGACGTTCTAAAGCCTATATAAGCTCCCTAGGGGGTAACCTAAGGGAGGACGGAGAGTAAAAGACAGAAAATACTCGAAGACAGCCATCGGAAGCAGCTCGGAAGAAAGATCTCCATCAAGACTGAAGATCTCCTATTAATTTCTCTTGAAGTTTTTGGGTTTTCTTATGTTTTGTTATTTTTCCTATTCTATGATGTTTCCCTCTATCAGTATGAACTAAATCCCTTAAATACCTAAGGGGATGAAACCTAGACGGATCTTATTATTATTTGATTTATAAGATAAATACTTGTTCTTATTCTTAATTGTGAGTTCTTATTCTTGTTTTAATAATTCAGGTTATTGATTCAAGTCAAATGTGCTTATTCGGATGAGCAAAAGTCCTGTTTAAGAGTAGATCAACACAATTAAGCGGAGTTGATTGCAACCCCTAGAAATAGGAGCGAAAAAAATGCCGGATTAGAGTCAAATCTAATAAGGAATTCATAGATCGAGTTAATACGAAAATAGGGGTTTTAATTAGAAAGAGATTTCAATTAATCAACCTAGAGTCAGTTGTTTTTAGTCTCGAGAGAGATATTAACATAATTCAGGGATTTCTACGGATTAAGTCAAGTGAATAAATCATATGAATCAGAAGTAATAAGTGAAGTCTAGGTGAATTCTTCTTTGGGTATTGCCTATCTCATAAAGTTGTCTAAAAAGTATTTTCCCATTTCATTCTCTGTCGTGCTTTTAATTAATTTAGTTTAAAAAGAAATCACTCCAATTCTTAGGCTAAATAATAGAAAGATAGTAATTACTAGTACTCTTGGTCCTTGTGGATACGATATTTTCGGTCTTACCATAACTATACTATTAAACAATAGGTGCGCTTGCCTTTATTATGGTCATAGTTAGTTAGAGACACATCAAGTTTTTGGCACCGTTGCCGGAGACTAAGATATTAGGAACACTAAATTTTTATTACTTTAGCCATTTTATTTTTATTTTTATTTTCTAATTTCTTCTTTCTTTACTTCTGGCAGGTATCTCTAGTTTATGACTAGAAGAAATCCGTCAGGACCTTTGCTTTACGATAGTGAGATTGAGGGTACAGCTCGCATAAACCGTAGAGAGATAAGGCGAAGCCTACAATACATACAAGAAGAGCAAGAAGACGATATCACTAATACTAAGGAGATGGCTGATAATAATCCGCTACCTCCTGTGGTCGCTGCAGATCCAGTAAACTAGAATCTTGCTCCGCGAACTATGTATGATTATGCTAAGCCTAATTTAACAGGAACTGAATCAAGTATTGTTAGACTGCTTTGTTGCTTTGCAAATAATTTTGAAGCTGAAACCTAACACTATTCAGATGATTCAGCAGTTTGTTCAGTTTGATGGTTTGCAGGATGAGGATCCAAACAATCACTTGGAAAATTTTCTGGAATTCTGCGATACTTTCAAAATAAATGGCATTTCTGACGATGCCATTCGCATTCGGTTGTTTTCCTTCTCGTTGAGGAACAAAGCTAAGCAGTGTTTGAACTCGTTACCACGAGGATCAATCACTACATGGGAACAGATGACCGTAAAATTTTTATTAAAATATTTTCCGCCGGCTAAAACGGCTAAATTGAGGAATGATATCTCTTCTTTTGTACAGATGGATTTAGAAACGCTTTACGACGCATGGGAGAGATACAAGGATTTGTTGAGAAGGTGCCCACACCATGGGTTATCGCTATGGTTACAAGTTCAAACCTTTTACAAAGGTTTGAACCCTCAACTAGGCAAACAGCGATAGATCAAACGCCGGTGGAACCCCTGAATAACAAAACTCCTGAAGTGGCTTACGAATTCATTGAAGAGCTATCACTGAATAACTATCAGTGGCAAGTTATGAGGACGAAGCCAACAAAAGCCACCAGAGTTTTCAACCTCGACGCAGTGACAATGCTATCAAACCAGGTAGAGCTTTTAAGTAAAAAAATTGATGGTTTATGTGGTTCCTCGCAGGTACATCCAGTGATGCAGTGCAATACAAATGGAGGAGAAACGAACAATACAGAATATCCATCCTACAGCCCTGGCATAGAAAGCGAACAAATGAACTATATGGGTAATAATTCTAAACCTAAAAATAACCCTTATAGTAACACTTACAATTCAGGTTGAAGGAACCACCCAAATTTCTCGTGGGGTGGTCAAGGAAATCAGAGACAACAACTCCCTTCAGGATTTCAACAACAACCCTACCCATAGGAGAAGAAGCCGAACCTTGAAGAGATGCTTACTAAATTTATCTCGGTGTCAGAAATGCACTTCCAGAACACCGAGACCGCACTTAAAAACCAACAGGCATCGATTCAAGGGCTCAAAAACCAAATAGGTCAGCTTGCTAAGCTGATCTCTGAACGACCACAAGGCAGCCTGCCAAGCAATACTGAAACTAACCCAATAGAGCAACTCAATGCCATCACGGTGTGCGACGAAGAAAGGTTAGTAGAATCTAAATCTGAACCGAGGAAAGAACCTGTGGTAAGTAAAGGTAAGGGTGGGGAAAGCCACAATACACAAACACCGGTAAGTAAAGATTATGTACCTCGTGTACCATACCCTAACGCGACGAAGAAAAACCGCACAGATGAACAATTCGGTAAATTTCTTAAACTTTTAAAGAAACTACATATTAACTTACCATTTATTAAAGCTCTTTCGTAGATGCCCAACTCAGTCAAATTTTTTAAGGAGCTTCTAGCAAACAAGCGGAAGTTAGACGATGCATCGCACGTGGAGTTAAATACAGTTTGCTCAGCCATTTTACAGAATAAACTACCCGATAAATTAAAGGATCCAATGAGTTTTACTATTCCTTGTTTAATTGGTAGTTTAAATGTTAAACATGCTTTAACTTATTTAGGGGCAAGTATTAACGTCATGCCCTATAAAATGTTTAACCAACTAGGTCTTGGGAAACCTAAACAAACTAGGATGAGTATTCAACTCGCAGATAAAACTATTAGATTTCCTAGAGGAATTGTTGAGGATGTGCTTGTAAAAATTGATAAATTTATATTCCCAGTAAACTTCGTTGTTCTAGACATGGATGAGGACAGTAACGCACATTTAATTTTAGGGTGACCCTTTCTAGCAACTGCTAAAACTAGAATTGATGTTGGTACAAGTGAGCTCACACTTCGTGTAGGTGACGAAATGATCACTCTTCAGGCTAGTGACTCGGTTAGGTCGTCGAGTAATAAAGGTGAGTATATAAATTCTATTAATAATTATTCGGTTCAACCATCTTTTCAGGAAGAACCTCAGAAATACACAAATGAGCCACGTCCTAGTTCTCGTGCCAACAATGAAATAACTCATGAGGAACGAAGGCTTCAAATCGATAAACTAGACGAATAAAGGACACATGCCAAGGAAAAATCAAGAACACACAAAGCAAAACCGAGGTAACTCCATGACGAGTTTAAAGGAGAAGCAAATCACTTAAATGTTGAAGATCGAGTTCTAATGGATAATACAGATCTTTGTGTTGCCACTTCTGAACCTAATGGAACAACCCCTTTCACGGTACTTAATATTTTCCCATATGGTATAGTCAAGGTAACTCGTCCCAAATTTGGCACCTTCAAGGTAAATGGTACTCGTCTAAAACCTTATCTTAATAAAATTGATAGCAGGAATGAGGAGTTTCAACTCCTCGAACCATCATGACTATGCGAATACGAGGAAAATCTAGCTTAAGACTCTAAACAAGTGCTTCTTGGGAGGCAACCCGAGCACTAACATCACTAACGTCTATATTTTTTATTTTTAGCATCTAACTAAAAACTAACCAAATTAATAGGCGCAGGTTTTCCCTACCACACAGCCTTGCACACGGGCGTGGCCGTGACCGTGTGGACACCATGAGGAGGTACATGGGCGTGGCAGAGACCGTGCGGGCTAAGGACGATAATTTCCCAAAACACGGGATACGATAAAATGACACGGCCGTGCGATGCGACCGTGGTCGACACTGCCGTGCGATGCGACCGTGGTCGACACTGACTAAAGAACACGGCTTGTGAAACTTTTACACGGGCGTGCCTTACAATCGTGGGTGAAACTGAGTAAATGACACGGGCGTGTGACACGTCCGTGCCCTAAAGCCGTGGTTAAAGCTGAGAAAGTCACACGGGCTTACGACACGCCCGTGCTTATAGGCCATGGTTGACACTGATTAAGTAACACGAGGGTGCGAAACCTTTACACGGGTGTGAGAGAAACGAACGAAATGTTACACAGCCGTGCGACTCGGCCGTGTGACCTAACACGCCCAGGGCACACGGGCGTGGGCCGCGACTATGTGTCCCAATTTTTATTTAAACTTCTTTTTCTGTTCACTTTCTTCCCCATATCCCTTTCTCCCCAACCCTAGTCACCACAGCTTTTCTCCCTTTTCACCACCGGCCACCGCCTCCTCACTCTACTTACTCCACTTTCCCACCTTTTCTTCAGCCCAAAAACCCCATTTTCCCTTTTCTTTTCCCATTATCTTTCTCCCTTCATTTCTCTTTTACCCGTTCCCTTATTCCTTCTTTACACCGCCACCACACCAACCACCATCCTTGCCACCATACACAATGACTAATACTAGAGGCAAGACCAAGGCCACCATCCCCTTGTCGAAAAAATGAAAGGATCCTGGCACGGTCTCCCCGTGCGCGACCACTCTACATAAGTTCATGCCGGCCGCTTCATTTACTCGACAAGACATGGACCTTTAAGTCCATTCATTTTTTCTTTTTCTTTTATCTTCATTTTTAAATTCTTTCCCTTTATCTTTCTTGTCTTTAATTTATATTAGTATATTCTGATATTTTTTTTTATCTCTGGCTATTTTTTATTAAGGAACGACCACACCACCGGAGTATCCTCCCCCACCTCTGCCCGAATTTATCAGGTTTCTTTTCATTGACTCCATCTAAAATTAAGGAAGTTTCACTTCTCTCCCTATCTCATGATTTTGTTACTATATTGCTATTATCTATCTTTGTACATTGAGGACAATGTACATCTTAAGTGTGGGGAGGTTAACTATGGTATTATTTGAAAATCTCTGAATTATATCTTGTTCTTAAGTAAATTTTCTCATATTACTATTAGGATGAAACTTCTATTGACTTATGATTTTCATTGATATGTTTTGGATTAAGTCATAGGTAATTGCGCATTGATGGTTTAAACTTTAAGACATTAGAGAATCAAGCATGATAAGTCTATTTTCAAAATTAAAAATTTATTAGGTTGTTTCCCTAAATTTAAATATTACTTTGAGTTTGAAATTTGCAAGGTTGACATCAAAAACCATAATTTTTGTGAGATTTTGAGCCTTTTAGAGCATACATTTATTTTCTTGCTCACTTTTTTGGTTATGAGTGTGTCAATATTGATTTGTTGTTCTAGAACTTGCTTCGATTATACATGTCAAGACCACACATTTGATTTGATATACTGAGATGATAAAGGCACCTAGGTTTTAACTCACTTACCCCAAAAAGTCTACCTTCATAATTAACCCCTAGTGAACCCCTTTGATCCTAATAAACCGTTTAATTGATTTACCCTTATTATTAACCTAAGACCCGTTCTTTTTTATTCATTGAGAATTTTTCCTATTCTTTTAACTCTTTTTTGTCGAGATTTGATTTGAGCGGTTACCTAACTATGTTCTTTATTTCAGTGTTAAATTCTTTCTATTTATTGTTCTTATTCTTAAATATATATATATTGAAAGTATATTCATTATTAGTTCTATGTTATATGAGCTTAAACGTTTAATTTCACATTTTGAGAAGAAGCTCGTGTTATTTTTCAGTTGTAATTATTCAGTATTAGTTTATTTTTCTAGTTAGGTAAATTGTCAATTCGATCTCGATTTTAACCCTCTAATTCAACCTTTATCCACACCTTAAACCCAAGCCCTGTTACAACCCTTTTTAAGACCTTTTGATTTGTGTATCATCTCATTTTATAGTGGTGGAGATTTAATTTTCATGCAAGCCTATGGGATTAACTTTTCATGTTTGACTTTTGAGTGCTTAATTTGAACCTTAAACACTTTGAGTGATTTGAGTGAATCTTTAGTGAGGATGTCAATTCTTGTCGATTTTGAATCAAAGGTGATTATTTAGGTAAAGAGAAACACCTATGTTTTCATGCTATAAAAATTATGACTTGGATTGTTTGAATCTTTAGCACTCTTTTAGTTAAATTATCAATGAATGAATTACCTGTGAATTATGATGAGACATTATTGATGAAAATTATGAATTGAGGAAGTTAATTTTAATTGTAAGTTGATGATTTTGCTTGAGGACAAGCAAAGGCTTAAGTGTGGGGATATTTGATAAACCATAATTTATACATATTTTAATCTCATGCTTGGCTTATTTTTGGATGAATTTTTATTAGATTTGATGAATTCGATGCTCCTAATCCATTAATTTCATGTTTTACACTCAGGAGAGCCTAGGGAGTCGAAAAGAACGAGAAACGGGCCAAAAAAGGACAAAATGGGCCTACCTTAGAAATCAACACGGCCTGGACTATCAAACACAGCCGTGTGTTAGGAGCAGAATCGAACACGACCTGGAAAAACATACACGATTAGACCACACGGCCGTGTGTGGCGAGCAGCATCGAGCACGACCTAGACTATTACACACGGGCGTGTCCCTGCATTACCTAAGTTGAATTCTATTCAGAATAGGCTACTTGTGGGCCAAGAAAGACGTTCCAAAACCTATATAAACTCCCTAGGGGGTAACCTAATGGAGGACGGAGAGTAGAAGGCAGAAAATATTCGAAGACAGCCATCGGGAGCAGCTCAGAAGAAGGATCTCCATCAAGACTGAAGATCTCCTATCAATTTCTCTTGAATTTTTTGGGTTTTCTTATGTTTTGTTGTTTTTCCTATTCTATGATGTTTCCCTCTATCAGTATGAACTAAATCCCTTAAATACCTATGGGGATGAAACCTAGATGGATCTTATTATTATTTAATTTATAAGATAAATAATTGTTCTTATTCTTAATTGTGAGTTCTTATTCTTGTTTTGATAATTCAGGTTATTGATTCAAGTCAAATATGCTTATTCAGAGGAGTAAAAGTCCCTGTTTAAGAGTAGATCAACACAATTAAGCGAAGTTGATTGCAACCCTAGAAATAGGGCGATGAAAATATGCCGGATTAGAGTCAAATCTAATAAGGGAATCCATAGATCGAGTTAATGCGACAATAGGGGTTTTAATTAGAAAGAGATTTCAATTAATCAACCTAGAGTCAGTTGTTTTTAGTCTCGAGAGAGATATTAACATAATTCAAAGATTTTTACAAAGTAAGTCAAGTGAATAAATCATATGAATCAGAAGTAATAAGTGAAGCCTAGGTGGATTCTTCTTTGGGTATTGCATATCTCATAAAGTTGTCTAAAAAGTATTTTCCCAATTCATTCTCTGTCGTGCTTTTAATTAATTTAGTTTAAAAAGAAATCACTCCAATTCTTAGACTAAATAATATAAAGATAGTAATTACTAGTACTCTTGGTCCTTGTGAATACGATATTTTTGGTCTTACCATAACTATACTATTAAACGATAGGTGCGCTTGCCTTTATTGTGGTCATAGTTAGTTAGAGACACATCAGCTTAAGGTATGGCATCTTTTTTATGTTCATTTTAAAGCTCATTTTTTTCTTCTTGTTCTTTACTTGTCCACTTTTTAACCGATAATTTTGGCAATTCCCTAGAATTTTGATTTTAATTTTTATACTGTTGAATACCCTTTTGTTCTTTGTGCTGAATTTTGGGTTTTATCTGAAAGTGAAGTAGCGTTGGTTATGTTGAAATTTCGGTTCATATGCCTGAAATTTTATGCCTTTATCTGTTTCTTTATTTTTAATTTTTTCTGGGTTTGGGATTAAATTTTATTCTTGTGCTTATTGTTTTGTTCAATTTTTGTTGCTTTCTATTTGTGTTGATCATATTCTTTTGTAACGTCTGCAATAAGTTCAGGTTGATGCTGGGCAATGGGTGGTCATTCTTTGTAGGGTTAATTAGTCTACCATATCTAATTTTTGTGATTCTGAGTAATGTATAACAGTTTTAATGACATGGTGAGGTGGAACCATATCCAACTACTAAAAAATACTTGGATTTCACAGCTTCGAAAGCAAAGAATACCATGTGAAAAGCAGCTTTTTAACAATATATATATAGTTTTAATGGCTAATAATACATTGAAAAAGGCTGAAAATAGAGGAGTGGGGTTCCCTGCTTTATCGATAATAATGCATGTGATATGTCAAATCCCTTGTTGTGCTTTTGTATCATTTTCATGCTTCCCACCATTGTTGTTTTGTTCTTAAATTATCTTCTTACATGTCTCTTTCTTACCTTCAATGGCCATTATTATGAAACTCATCGTCACATTGCCAGAAAACACACCAATTGGTCTCTCAAATCTCCTTTGGGATTTTAAAAACTTATTGGATGTTTCATTGCATACATAAAGTAAAGGAATTTTCAGATTAGTTTTCCCCAGAATATGAGCTGCATGTCTCACACTCTATTCCCTCTCTTCTATGGCGCTGGTCGAACACTTGATTGAAATGAAACAGTAGCATGTTTTTGAACATTTAAATGAAGGACTTGTGATATTCTCGACATATATACATTAGTCAGATAGATTTTAGTTTTAACATCATCTCAAGCTCAGTATGAGAACTATTTTGGGGGGTTTTGAGCTTGTACTCATTTATATTTCCTTGATATTATTTGAATGATAACTAGCTTTATATATATGCACTTTATAATATAATTAACTTCATGCTTGTTAATTGTTAAACCATAAAAAATCACTACCACCGTTGTAACAAAACTACATACCTAGAATGACTTTGATTATAATACCTAAAAAAAATCGGATGGAATCTCATTTTTCTCTTGCTGTTGTTATTCATATTTATGTTTATGGGTGTGGCATCATGGTTTACTGGTTGAATTATGTTCTCTACACATATATTTATTTACTTTTTCCTTTTTTCTTGAGTCTTATGCTAAAGAGAAGTTAACTTTGTGTCATTAAGTTTACTCTTCCTCTTTAGATTAGTCACACAACATTCTTTTCTTTTGGATTACATATCTATCTTCTGATTGTTTGTTAATGCTATGCTTTCTCTTCATTCATTTCATTTGCATAGTCTTTGTTCCGCTTCTTCTGCATAGTGAAGGAGGAGGATCATTCCAAGCTATCGATACTTTGAATGGGAAGCTGTTATGTGGATGTGATGATATTCATGCATGTGTGGTAAGTCAAAATTACATTTTGCAAATGAATGTAGTTCTTAGATTAATATAAACCATATTTTTATACTTATTTCGAGCTCAATTATTTGTGTCCAACCCCACTCTCAAATATCTGCAGACCTTCGAAGTTAGGTAGATAGTAAAAAAATGTGGTTTGTTTTGTGATTGCAGGATGGATCAACTTCAGGTGCCTGCACACCATAAGGTGGATTCCAAGCAGAGGATGTGGCACAAGATTTCAGACTACAACATTTTAAGCATTGAATTCACTCTTATCGTAAAATTACAAGTTGTAGACATATACATAAATATATGTATGTATGCTGAGTTCCATGAATTTAATAAAATTTACAAAAGGAATTTCAATCTGCTCTTATAGCATATTTTTTCTCTGATTGTCTGCTCTTATAACTTGATTGCTTTTTGATTAATTCTTGGTTTTAAAATACGGATGATAATATTACGGAACTCACCATTGATGATGGGGAGGAGGAGCCATAGCAGATTAATTTAGGGGAAGTGGCTACTACATTTGCCTATGATTAAGAACATGGCTTGATGGATAGTTTCTAGTGGTGTGCATTATTAGTCCATGCGCAATATGTTAGTAAATATTTGGCATCCAATTGAGGGTATCACAATTTCAGAGTGGGGGAGAAGAGATTTGATTTTTATTTAGATCCCACTAGAAGTTGATGTGAAAAGAGTGGGGAGGAGGAGGATGGAGGTTTAACAATTACCTGATGATTATCGATGGGTAGAGAGATGATCTGATGCAGGTCTTGATATACTTTATTGTTTTTTAGGTGTAAATTTACGATTTACTGAGTGGATTAACATCCTAATGAATTAACTTGCATCTAAATAAATCTATGTCATAATATATTTTATGAATTTAATTTAATTTAATTAAGATGGCATTTAATCCTTGTTTTTTATTTCAGTCCTTGTTTTTTTTTTAATAACACAATTAGAAATAATTTATTTGACTTTGGTTGTTTTCAATTTATGACGGTTAATATTCTAGTTTAATAATTGAATATTATTATATATTTAATTTGATTTATTTATTTATAAATAAATCATTGCAATATATGTAAAAACAATTTAAAATATAAATTTATTAATATATATATATATAATAAACTCAATTAAACAATGAAAAGATAATAAATTCTTAAATATATATTTGTTTAATTTAAAACAGCTTTCCGAAAAATATTTTGAGGAAATCTGCCAAACAACAGAAAATATTTTACACAGATTCATCCAAACACCAGAAAAGTAAATCATTTCCAGAAAAGTAAATCATTTTCCAGAAATTATTTTTCGGAAAATATTTTACTGGCAAACAAACGGAGCCTTCTATTTTAGTCCCTACTACTTGGAACACACTTTATCTTCCTAAGTACATGCCATTCTATTCAAAATTTTGAAACATACCCTCTTGGCACTTGGAGATGTGATGAGATGGATGCTTACAACCTCAATTACAACTCTTCAAAATCACTGTACCTAATCTGCACACGGAAAACAAAACCGTACGCTGAGTAAAAACTCAGTGGTATTTCTATAATCCGAATATTTAAAAACAATATAATATAATATAATAGGCACAAATAAATTATAAGGACATATTTATGTCTAGTATCATAACTATCATTTTCATTTATTAAACATTATCCTAATTCACATAATTGCTATATAAATGATTATTCACATATCAACCATATTTATTCGTATAATAGCATCAGTCATGCAATACTCAATTCATGAATACATCATTTCATACCATACTCAATTCATGAGTATATAACTCATATATTCCATGTATTGCCAACATATTTCACATTCTATTTTCAATTCACTATATCACTTCCATTTCTCATACCATGTCATTTCAATATCAATTATAAAACTTTATTATTTATTTACCCCTATTAACATAACTCGGACTCTAACGGATAGACGGATCCAACCAAAACACACAAGTGTGGCACCCAGTGTCTCATTGGATAATTCGAAGCAATAAGTTGACACCCAGTGTCTCACGGCCATGCCGAAGTAAATTGGTACCCAGTACCTCATCGAATTTATCCGAAGTAATAATTTGACACCTAGTGTCTCATCGACTCGAGGTCGAAGTAATCCCTGAACTCTTCCAATCCTATGGCATGCCAACTATATCCGACTCAGCCTGATACAGTTAATAGGGTTTCAATTCACTTTTCAGATATAATCAATATCCAATACTGATTTTTCATATAATCACATAATTACACATATATTCATTTCAATTCAAAAATCAATCCATTCAATATATATATATCTATCAATTCAACTCATTCAATCAATTATCAAAATATCAATTACTCATCTCAATAATTACCATAAACATTTAATCAAAAATACAACAATTAATAACTAAGTTCGGATTATAGAAATACAAATCAGGAATTCCGAGTTATTCCATGTCGACTTTATCTTTTCCCTTTTTAGTCGAGGATTCCGGTACTACGTTAGCTACGAAATTAAAACAATTAAAAATCATCAATACATCACAATTCAATTTCATATTAAATATTTAAATATTTACTCAAATATTGCTTAATTTCTAATTTAGTCCCTAAACCGAGACTAACTTTATTTCTTCACATTTAATCTTATATTTTCATACAAATTCTACTTTAAACTATATTTAACTCCCTAATTTCACTTAAATCCATAAATTTTGAAATTTTCACAATTACCCCAGCTTTTACAACTTTTACAATTTAGTCCCTTAACTAGTTAATCAAATCAACTAATTTTTATCTATTAATACTTTATCCATATATTCTAGGCTATCATACAACCTTTAATAAAACAGAAATTTAATATCAAACCCTAATATTTTAACTATTTTCACAATTTGATACTAACATTAATATTACTTTATAGTATCATCATACAACAAAATTAAATCTCTAAACCCACTTGATATTAATAATTTCTTTCAATATATTAATTTAGATAGTAAAACAATTCATTTCATACAATTTGGTCATTTTGGATATTTTTACAAAATTACCCTTAAAATTTTACTTCTATTCAATTTAGTCCCTGAGCCTAAAACATGCAAATTAGCCATTTTTAATGAAAACCCATACTAGCTGAATATTCATATATATTTTCCTCCTCCTCCTCTCCATTCCACATCCTTAATATATATAATTCCACTATTTACTTATATGTTCATATCAAGCTGTCCACTTGAGTCATAGTCACTAAATTATTTATATCTTGAGCTACAGAATTCTAAATTAAGATCCGTTTGATTTTTTTGAAACTAGACTCAAACATATTTCTACCATAAAAATTTCAGAATTTTATAATTTAGCCAATAAATACAGTAGAGTCTTCAAATTTGTCTTTGTTCTGCTGTTTGACAGCTTCGACCTTTCTTTACTAAAAATTAATTATCTCTTAGTACGGGATTCGGATGATGTTCCTGTTTGTTTCTCTTGAAAATAGACTAATTAAGAATTTAAAAATACAAATTAAACCCTTAAGTATTTTTATACAATTTTTAATGATTTTCCAAAGTCAGAACAGGGGAACCCAAAATCATTCTGACATTGTCTCACAAAATTTATTATATCTCATAATTTACAATTCCATTGCTTACAACGTTTCTTCTATGAAAAACTAGGCTCAATAAAATTTAATTTCATATTTTATTCAATCTCTAATTGATTTTCTACAATTTTTGGTGATTTTTCAAAGTTAGACTACTGCTGCTGTCCAAAACTGTTTTAGTGCAAAATGTTGATTACTAAGTTTATAACACCCTTATTTCTTTTCTCTACAATATTTCCCATCACTTTCTCTTATTTTCCTTCACTAACATATCAATAACATAAAACCTTATATAAGAAAACTCTACATTAACATCATTTTCATGCTTTTTCAATAATATCAAACTTAAAAATATATTGAAATCTTGATGTTCTTACCTTGTTCTATTAGTTTCAATCTTTAACTTGATTTTCTCTCTCCTCCAGCTTCTAATTATCGAATCTAACTTGATATTCTAGCTTCCCATAGTCTCCTTATTATTTTTCTCTCTTGGTAGTTATGGAAATTCTTTTGGTTTCTAAGTGAAAATGGTGGATTTTTGGTAAAAGGACCAAATTGTAAAGAAAAGGATTCTTCATCTTTCTCTCCTTATATATTAAATAGAATAATAAAATGATAATAATAATAATAAAATATCTCATTAAATTATTAATAAACTAATACTTATTTATTTAATTAATCCAAAATATCACCAACATCATCATTTCCTTCTATATTTCTCTTTCTTTCTAATTGACCATTTTTTCCTTTATGATCTTTTAAAATTTCATCCTTGAGTCATCACTTAATTTGATAAAATCACAATTTCATCCCTCATACTTCTTTACCTATTCAATTTGGTCCTAATTCATCCATTTTCCTTAGTTTCTAGATCATTCCACCCTTAAAATATTTGCACTATTGGTCTTTCAACTTTTTTTATATTTACACTTTAACCCTCAAATTTTGAGTATTTACTCTTGGGCCACAAACTTTTCTTACTTTTGCGATTTAGTCCTTTCTTGGAATTAATATATCATAATATACTTTTCAATGTTGACATAACTCAAAATTTCCCTTTTTGTCACTTTATTTCATTATTTTACTATATCAATGATAATATCTTACTTTCTTACTGTAGTAATTTTCAGGATATTATACAGACAAAAGAGTGTTTTTGTTGACACATGAGAATCTTGCATATATTGTTTTAATACTTAATTATTGTTTTCACTACATTCAAATAAAGCAACCTAAAAATCAAATTAATATTAATATTCTATTTTTTATTATAATTCTCACTATTACCAATAACTCCACACCCTTACCGTATGTTTCGGTAAATAATTATAAAGGAAAAGAAATGAAATGAAGGTTAAAAAATAGGTTATGATGCATGTTTATTTTGTTTAATAGATAAAATTAGTAAAGTACTTTGGAAAGTGAAAGAAATGTTTGATTATTATAAAATAATTCTAATTATATTCTTTTTATAAACTAACTCATGTGAAAAATTAATAGGATAAAAAATATATAATTTCGCATATAAAAAGTAACATCACCTTTTTTCCATAGTTTTTCTCCCAATTTGAAGTAAATAAAAACCATGTAACTTGGGAAAGCAAGGGAAATTCAACTCTCTTTTGCTTTTCATTGCTTAAATAAAAGAAACAATCCAACCCCAAGTTCTAACTTATTAGTTGGGTATTCATTTTTTTTAGAAATAATTTGCGTTCAAATCATTATTATACCAAAAAACAAATCCAAATAAAAGAAAGGTTCTTTACTTTCCTCAAAATGTCATTTTTTTTTTGTATGTCTAAAGTTTCCTTCATATGGTGTCAATTGAGTTAGGGCTCAATCCGCTATATTTTTTTAATATGTCTAGAGCAAATGGTTACTTACTTTCCTAAAAATGCAATATTTTTGGGTATGTCCAAAGTTTCTTTCATGTGATCCCAATTGAATTAAGGCTTATTCTGCCATATTTATTGGTATGTCTAGAACGAAAAGTTATTTACTTTTCTCAAAATACCTTTTAGGTATGTCCAAAGTTTACTTCATGTGACGTGAATTAAGTAAAGGCTCAATTTATCAAATTTATTGGGTATATCAAGAGGGAAAGGTCTTTTACTTTCCTCAAAATGCCATAATTTTTTGGTATGTTAAAAGTTTTCTTCATATGGTGTCAATTAAATTAAAGCTTAAATTGCTATTTTTTTATGAATACTAATTCTTTTAAAACTTATGACAGTCCCTCTTATTTATGTCATTTTTTCTTTCCTACGAGGACAATATAGTTTACCATTGTATCTATCTTTGTTGGTCATGGTAATATTATATTATTAAACTTTATAACAAAAGGGATAACATTTATAAAAGAAACAAATAAAATAATGAAATAAAAATAAATAAAGGCAAAAACATTTGCTTTCACGCTTCTAAATTATTTAATTCCAATCCAGCTCCAGCTGGGTCCACCACGCCCACATTGCAAAAGTAATAATCAAACCTCCATTCTCCGCTGTCTTTCATTTTTCAATGGAACCCTAAGGACTAATCCCTCAAACCTCACCAATTTCATCCCATGGAAAACTTCTCCTACTCTTCTTATCCTGAATCCGGCGATTCTTCGCCTCGTTCCAGAGAAATTGAATGCGAAAACCAATCATGGGACGAGTCGCCCTCCCTCAATGCTACTAATAATAATGTTAATTATAAGGTTAAGTTTATGTGCAGCTATGGGGGCAAAATCCAACCGCGTTCCCACGATAACCAGCTCGCTTATGTTGGTGGAGATACCAAAATCCTGGTCGTTGATCGCAACATCAAGTTCTCTGCTATCATGGCCAAGTTATCTTCTCTTTACGGTGGGGATTCTGAGGTTTGTTTCAAGTATCAGCTTCCCGGTGAAGATCTCGACGCTTTAATTTCCGTTACCAATGATGAAGATCTGGAGCATATGATGATGGAATACGACCGGTTGCATCGTTCCTTTGCCAAACCGGCCCGGTTGAGGTTGTTTCTATTCCCGTTGAATTCGCCGTTGGTGGCGTCAGGATTTGAAGGGAGTGAACCGAAGTCCGATAGGCAATGGTTCATTGACGCATTGAATTCGGTGCAGATTCAGAATCTCGATGCCTCTTCTCCTCCTACTGTGGCGGTTCTGGCGGCAAATCCCGATTTTCTATTCGGGTTGGATAAGGTGAATGTGCCGGATTCTGTTCCTCCGGTAGTGACGGTGGCACAGGAAGTTGTTGCGAAGGATGTAACGGCGGGATCAGACTGTGGATCGGAGGACCAGCATTTGATCACGGACCCAATGGTATCTCCAGCAGAGATCCAGAGGCAAATCCATGAATTACAGAGGATGCATATTGCTGCTACACAAGAACAAGGCATTTTGCAGAGAAAAATCGATGAATCAAATGCTAGAGCTTACAATACTCAAGATTATTCAAAAATGTTGGATAAAATTGCCACTTCACCGGTACCAGTATCAACTCCGCTGCAAATGCCAATTCAAACGGCGTATTTAACCTCTGCTGCTTATTCCGTATCTGCGACCGCAGCCCCCGCAAACCAACCAGTTTACCTCATTCCGACTCCTGCAGCCGGATTTTATCAACAGCCTCCAACAATACAACAGGTAAATGTACCAGCTGGTCAACCTTACTACGGGGTACAGCGGGTGGTTCAAGATGTTTACCGAGAGCAGTCGGTTTACAATGCGGTTCCATCCACGAAGGTTGGGGCATACACTGAGGGAATCCAAGTTATGCAGCCGACGGGTGGGATGCCTGAACCAGGATATGTACAGGTGGGTTATGATGGGGCAGGAAGGCAGGTGTATTACACGGCGGCGCCATATCAAGGGATGCCGCCTGGTAGTGTCCCGGTGTTAAGTCAAGATGGTAAGGTTGCTGCGAATGCTAATGCTCCTCCCCAAACTTCTTCTCTGTGATTTCAATTAACAATTTGTCAGTATTGTTTTGTTTATCAAGTTATAATTATAATATAGTACTTTGAATAAGACTAAATATTTTTATAGGTTTTGGTGAATTCTTCGATGTCTTACGGAACTTTTCAACAATTTATTTTAAAATTTTTTGGGTGATGTTACCTTTGACATTGTTTGATGTGTATAAGAAAAATGGATTTTCATAATGGCTGTAAATTAAGTTGTTGATTTCCTGATTAGTTTATTGCAATCGGGCAAGCTCCTTTCAGGTTAAATAAATCCTTAAAACCCTGCTGAAAGTAGAAAAGTAAATATTTTACATCGTCTTAAACAAGTTCATTACTCCGATGTTGTCTGTTCTTTTGGAGAGAATTACGGTTGATGCTGGGTGTTATCTGATTGAAGTTTTAATTCAATGTTTGATTGTTAATCCATGTTACTTTGGGATCTTCAGAATTTTGGACCTTCTTCTAAGATCTGGATTTGGTTTATTACTGTATTTGGGCGGCGTATATTTGTAGCTATAGTCTTGCTTTGAACATTCTAATCAAGTTACCATGTCCCGACGCATCCATGTGATTTTGTTGTTTCTTCAATATGCATCATACTTCATTTATACATATACTTGCTACCTCCCCTACGACGGCTACTAGTAATTGCTTCCACGCCTCCTTCCATAACCAGAACCTCTAGTTCTACCACTTATTGCTCCACATTCCACCGGTGTCGTGTTGTCTGGGGTGGCCATATCGGCATTCGGTATTATACACCTTTTCTCCTCCTATTCGCAAACTCACGATTAGATTCATGGTTGATTTTGAAAAGTAACTGCGCACCTGTTGCAGGAACCTAACGCATGCTGTCTGGCACTTAATTATTGGAGCTTTTCTCATTGTTTTTCCAAGCCGTCATTTATAAATCTCTACAATGACAGTGACTCCACCTTCACCCCCTTTTGTGACTATTCATTGGTCTGTTGACGAAAAGTAAGATGAAGCTTGTTTCCATAATGCCAGGTATAAATAAAAGTTAAGCAAAGCTACAGCCTTCCCATAGAGGACTTTACAGCCACCAAAAAATGGCCGTTCATTCTTGCGGTTATTAATCTCATACCACTATTTTTTTTCTTTCAAGAAATACAATCATGTAGAGCCACAATTTATAGATAAATTTGGGGTTTCCAATATGAAATAAATCTGGACGTGTTTGAACCATGTTCAGCATGTAGGATACCATTTGTCGAAGCAAACAAACATCAGCGAATACAGAATAAATGAACTAATTAGATTACTCACCCATAAATGGCCCGGTCTAAGGTTCCTCTCAACCTTGGCAGTGAATCTTAGTTGTCGTTTGCCTGCTGCAACAAAGATCCAAGCTTATGGCAACAATTTGTGCATCCACTCATTCTACTTCTTGTTCATTCATTTAGTTTCGATGCTGAATCAAACTTTATACAGTCTGGGACCTCTTACTTAAATGTAAAAGGAAATTCTAAAGCTCAAAAGCATCCTTGTACATTTTACAAGACAAAATGTGTGTCGGATTTGAAAATTATCCTGAGAATTGGGGTGACCCTATTTGAAGCTTTCATGAAATGTTACATCGCTTTTGCTTGAGAAAGGTTTGCTTGAGAAAAGTGGAGCATAAAACGCTGATTCACCGACCTGAATGTGTGCATCGAGGAAAAGACATAACTTCTTTCTTTGTTGCTTTGTTTATGCTAAGATGCATGACATATATTTTTCATTTATTCTTATGCTATGATGCTTCTTCTATTGTTAATATTATTAATGCTGGATGATAATGTGGGAAGCTAGGATTGGATTTATTGGAAAAGCCTAATGGCTTGGGGTTAGATGCTCCCTTTATTTTATTTTTGTATATTTGACTTGTCTTTCAGTTTGATTTTATTAATGAAATTGTCTTTTTTCAAAAAAAAAATAAAAATTAGGTAACTATTTTTTAGTGTACAATTAAAATGTTAGTACTCATGTTCATCACATAAACACACATTATATTCAAAGAGAACTGTTCAAATAAAGGTTTAGGGTTTAGGTTTACAACTTGCTTCTCTAACAGCTTGAACTTAGATGAGTTATATGAATAAACATTTATAAATTAAAGAAGATTTAAAATAAAAAGAAAAAAGTGGTAGTTGAGGCCTCTTCCACTTTCTTAGGGAGACATTCCCCATCTTCTCCACTTCTTTAATCTTATCTTTTCTTGCCCTAACAATATTTTTTTAGGTAGAGAGGGTTAATTAATGTCCAGTGATCTTGATCAAGATAATGATATGCATGTAGAAATAAAAATACAATGTAAATTATCATTCCTGACACTGACTAAATTGATAATAATTAAACACGTGGCCAATGTTTCACAAATGATCTTCTTCCCAAAGACAATAATTAAGCCCATGGGTGTGCATCAATGTTGTTCTCCATTCTCTTTTCTTCCCTCTAAAGCTAAGAACCAGGACTTCTAAGTAACAATATAAAATTATGAATTCTCAATGGAACCAACAACCCCTACTGCTTGTCTAACGCTTCTGGTTATTTATGTTTTCTTAAATCATTATTAATATTAAAAATTTTATCACACGTATGTATGTAAAAATAATAAATTTAAAATATAAACACTAGTTTAAGAATAAATTATAATAAAAAATAAAATTTATAATTTGAAATTGATTAATAATAACATTAGAAATATGTACAATACTATAATGAAAAGAATTTAGATTAAATTATGAGTAAAACGAAATTTAAACACATAAAACATTAAATTAAGAATATTAAATGAATACAATTGTTTATCATTGTATTGTATTTTAATTTGTCATTCTTTATTTTTAGTATTGATCCAAATAACGGCCATTAAATTTTGATATTTTTTATGATAAACATATTATCACGTATATAATGTCATGTCAATTTCTTATTTTCATATAATATTAAGAATTATGTTATTTTAGTGAATGGATTTAATAACTACCATTTTAAATTGTGATTGAAATTTCAAATTTTAAAAAAAATGTAAGAATTAAAAAAAATTAAATACGAATTAAACTAATAATTTTTGCATAATACGAAATTAATAATAAAAATTGACCGAACAAATTTAACCACTATTATTTAATTAGGATTAAAATTTGATAAATATAAAATCAAAATTATTCAGATTAGAATATATAAAAGAAAATATAAATAACTTACATCAATTTAGTGAAGAAATTTATAACAGTGTAGATAAAAGGATAAGATTGTTAACTAAATTAGATCATATAATATACCTAAAACGAATGCGTTGTAACTAGAGATTTATTATTTGAGCCATATTGAACCTTTAAAGATAATTAAATTCTTTTAAAATTGTTTTCTCATAAATAAAATTTAATTTCGAAATGTTATTTAAGAGAGATGAATTTGTTATTATTATTATTTTAGTGAATTATAATAATAAGGTAAAGTTCGCATAACAAATGCGACAACTCATACAACACTTGGAGTGGTGAACACCGTTGACCATTAGGTCATTACATTGGATTTAACTTTTTTATATTTAACTTAATATATATAAGTAATTTATGGAAAAGTTAGGATTTCTAATTAAATATTAATAAGTGGAAATGTAATTTCTGTTTCTAGAATTTATTTTCGAAAATGAAAAACAAAAAGGATAGCCCAAAAGTTGAGTGTAATGACCCAAAATTCACGGGTATCGGAAAAATACATTATCGGGCCTCCGTCTTAGCGAAATGGGTTAGTAAATAATTATTAGAAATATTTATGATTCTAGTGATGTATTCAATTAGGTTTTGATTATGTGAATTTAACTTAATTCAGAGTAATTAGCAAAAAGGACTAAAGTGAATAAAGGGTAAAAGTCTAATTATAGATCAAAATAAAATAAAGGGGACTAAATAGGCAATTGTGCCCATTTTAATAGGTGAGCCGGCATATGTTTAAAAGATTATTAGATTAATTATATTATTATTATTATTATTATTACTATTATTATAAATTAAAATAAAGACAAATGTATGATGATAAAATTGTACATGTGTAATATATGTATTTGTACACTTGTAATATAATTGTATATTTTCTTAAATTTTAAGTAAAAGATATTTTATATATTAAATTATTATATTAAAAAATATTATATTAATTAGATAAAAAGTATATTATAAATTATATTATAAAATAAATTGAATTGTAACAAATGTATGGTAATAAAAATATATGTCGAAACCATTTTAAAATTTGTTTTAAAAAACGGGGATCGACTTTTAAAAACAAAAATGGGAGTCGCCACCAATCTCTTTTTACTTAGGTGTGATTGGATCACCTTGTAAAACGTTTCATTTTAAAACATTTGGTTTTGGTCTACGAAAAACGAGGAAACGGGTTCGGGAGTTGGTTACATATGAGGAAGGATTAGCACCCTCATAACGCCCAAAAATTGGTACCTAATCGATAAAATCATGTCCTAATGTTGAAACTTTAAAAGATTTAAAAAATAAACCTTTTATTTGAAGAAAAAAACCCAGACTTACCTATCTCAAAGAAATAAAACACCATACCCAGTAAGTTAGGATATAGCATCTCATGACTTTGAAACTAAGCACGTCTTTATTTTAGAAAATTCCTACCTCGAGACGCAAAACGTCGAACATAATAAGTTAAGGCACAACGATCCGAATTCCCAAGAATAGGTTTTTTTTTATTTGAAATTGGTAAATCTCAGTTTTTTTTAAGGAAAAAGGGATAGGTAATATCTAAAGTTTTACGAGAAGAATCGAACCCAATAAGTTAGGGCAAAATTCTTCTCGAAATTCCCCAAATATCACATATCACTGTATTTTAAAAACCATTTGAATAAAATGCTTTAATTTAAAAGGTATTTTTATAAAAAATATTTATAACAAATATCTAATTTTAATACATATAAATGATTATACATAATAAAAACAATTAATAAATAGTATATAATAAATTTATAAAAAAATATAATAATACCCTAATCATAAAAAAATTATATATGTAAATAAAATAGGTTATATTATAAATAAATTTTATAAATAAATTTTTTTAAAAATAATATATGATATAATATTAGATAATATACAAATTTAAAAA
Source organism: Gossypium sturtianum (assembly GCA_025698515.1). NCBI lineage: Eukaryota > Viridiplantae > Streptophyta > Magnoliopsida > Malvales > Malvaceae > Gossypium > Gossypium sturtianum. The sequence goes on from CM046947.1 coordinate 4,775,435, forward strand.
AAGCATAATATAAAAATTAATATATAAATCATAATATAAAAATAATATTTAAACCAAATAAAATAATAGATAATAAATAATAATAATTTAATATGTATAAAGATAATACAAAAAATATATATAAATATATATATGCATTTTATACTATTAACAAAATTAATAAAATAAAATAGTAAAATAGTTTAATATAATAAAATAATTAAGGGTTATAATAATATTGATAAAAATAATTGTGATATAAAAATAGTAATAATAATGAAAAAAAGATAATAAAATAATAATATTAAAACAATAACAAAAATAAAAAAAGACCAAATTAAACTTAAAAATGAAGTTTCGGGGTAAATTGGAAATAAAAAAAAAGAGATTGCAAAACCATGAAAAAGTGGAGGGGCCAAATGCGCAATTAGCCCCTCCAAAAAAAATGCGCAGATCCCAGGTGGATTGGGTCGGGTCAGTCTAACCTATCTCAAAACGACGTCGTTTTTGTGTTAAATGGCCCAGGGTGAAACGACATCGTTTCACCCTTCTTATATAAGTAAAAAATTTTTACAAAAATTCATTTTTCTTTCTTTTCTCAAAAGAAACAGAAACTTTTCTCTCCCCCTCTCTCTCCCTTGCGATTTCAGGTGAGTTCCTCGGCGAGTCTCCGACCGTCCCATCCATCATCGCTGCCACATGTGTGGTGAATAAAACCCTAAAATGTAAGCTTTTTTTTAAAAAAAGTATTTTTATATGTATATTATATGTGTAAGTTTAAAAAAATAAAACAAAAATAAAAAAAATAAATGTACTTGTAAATAAAAAAAGAAAAGTAAAAGAAACCTTTTGATTTCGGATTATTTTTGTATCTCTGTATATATGCGTATATCTAATAAAAATCTCTTTTTCTCTCTTATGTATTTCTCCGTGTATATTTGTCTCCCCGTATCTCCGTGTCTCCTCCCATCGTTACAGGTTTTGGGAAGGCTTTTATAGCCTTCAAAATAAGCAAAATAAAAGGAAATAAAAAGATTTCTGCCACTGTTTTGCCTCTTCTGCTGCGATTTGTTTCCTTTTGCAGGTGGACGATTCTGGTGGTGACTGCGGCGTGACTTGCTGCGCGATTCGCGGCTTGTCGAGGTCCGGTGGCTGCGGCGTGACGATCGGGCTTCTGCTGGGGTGTTTACTCTTGCGGGGCCTAGGGTTTGAAACCCTAGGTTTCTGCTGGTTCTGTTTAACATTTGGGACGTTTTGGGCCCCGTATGTTTTGGGTCTGTTGGGTAGTTTAGGTTATGGGCTAATGGGTGTAAGTGGGCTGCTGGGTAGTCTGTTTAGGAACTAGGCCTCTGAATTGGGTCACGGGTATTGGGCTTGTTTTGTTTTGGGTATTTGGCTTGTAAAATGGACTATATAAAACTGGACTTTTATTTTTTGTTTCTGTTTTACAAGCCCGGGCAAAATAGGCCTATAACAATATACATGTGTAAAAATCATATTTGTACAATTGTAATTTAAATACAAAATTTACTTATAATTTAAATATAAAGATATTTTATAATTATTAATTAAATTAAATATAATATAAAGTAAATAAGATAAAAGAAAGGAAACAAATAAAGAAAAGAAGAAACAGAATAGCCATTTCGAGACAGAGCATGGAAAGGAGAAAAAGAAAAGAAAGAAAAATAAAAGGAAAAACTAGTGTTTTAAGGTTTGAAGCTTTAATAGGTAAGTCAATTAAGCCTTTTTCTTTTAATTTTGATATTTTAGAAGCTTTAGAATAAAGCTTTGTTGAATTTAAGTTGAAATTTTAGAAGTTCTTAGATTTTTGAACATGATTCATGTTGAACAAATTGTTGAATTAGGGGTTTAATTGAATGAATTTTTAGTTAGAATTGATTAAAGGATTAAATTGTAAAAGAAGCTGTTAGTTCTACATAGTAGGGACTAAATTGAAAGAATTTCAAAATTAGGGTTTTATGATGAAATTTAGATAGTTATGTCTAAGTTTGGTTGAAATTTGAATAGAAATAAAGTATTAATTGAGATAGAAAAGTAAGTGAATTTAGTTAAGACTAAATTGAAATTAAAGTAAAAAATTGAATAGAAATTCAATTAATTAGATATAAATTAATAGTGTATTAATGATAATGAAATTATCTTAATTTTTCGTAGCTAATAAAGAACCCGAGGTATCGGCACAGAAAGGAAAAGAGAAGATCATCGAGGAGTAATCGCGAATTTCGGGTTTGTATTACTATAATTCAAACTACTATTTAGTTATTGTTATATTTAAATTTTTATGTATGGTAAGTAAATTATAAGGTAAGTATTACTATTGACATGAATGAAATTGAAATGAAGTATCAATATGTTTGAGTATTTAAATCGTTTATTGATTGGAAAGTGGAAAAAAAATGTATTAAATTGAATTGTGATTAAATTGAAAGGTGTATTTTGAATTGAAATGAGATTGAATTGAGAAATGATTTGAATACCCTATTAAATAGTCGAGCTGAGTCAGATATAGTTGGCATGCCATAGGATTTGGAAGAGTTCAGGGAACTTTTCGGTTTGGCCGAGGAGATACTGATGTTACTATATTTCTTCGAATTATCCGAAGAGGCATTTAATGCCTTTCTGATGTGTTTGGGAGGATTATTTATTCTGGTGTGTTTGAGAGGATTATTTATTTATTCTGGTGTGTTTGGGAGGATTATTTATTCTGGTGTGTTTGGTTGAAATCCGTGTATCCGCTAAGGTCCGAGTCTTGTTAATAGGGGTAATTAAATGAAAAAGAAAATGAATAAATCTTGATCTGAATGAGTTGATGGAAGAAATGAGATAGTGAAATTATGAATCGAAATGTGAAGTGAGAATGAGATATGATATTTGAAAGCATGAACTTAAGGTTCATGAATTGATCAAAAATGCAAATTGTTGATATATGATATCTGTTGATAGACTATTATAAATGAGATATTAAATTGATTGTAAAATGTGTTCTTATGATTTTCTATGTTACAAATTGATATTATAATTTATTAATGTTATATAATTTGAATTATGGTAATACCACTGAGTATAGACATACTCAGCGTACAGTTGTTTCTGTACGCATGTTAGTAGAAGTCAAAGGTCCCGGTTCAGCATCGAGATCAATCCCAACTTCAACACAACTTTGGTGATGTACTTTTCCTTTTGGTAAATGTGGCATGTACCTAGGTTATATACATAGGTCATATGATTTTAATTATAAAGTATGGATGGTTTGTAATGTTTTGAACTTAGTCTAAGTGAAATGGTAAAGAGTATACTATAAAATTTGGTATTAAGATTGAATGGAAAATGAATGAAGTTATTAGTAAATTTTGAATGATATTATGAATGTTTAATTATTAAATTATAGTGTTAATGAATTGGTTATGATTTAGGTGTATTTGAGTATAAATTGTTTTGGTTGTGCCATTAGTTTTGGATTGGTTGTGGTTTGAAATTGCAGGAAGGTTAGATGTGTATAAAGGGGTTATATTGAGTTCAAAAAAAAAAATTATGAAAAATTTTCGGAGCACCCGATCAAGTCTCAATTCACTTCTAATTCGTATTTTGGACTTCGAGGGTCCATGAAAGGGACTTAATGAATGTATTAAATTTTAAATGTTAATTAATTGTATAATATTCGTAAGTTGTCCGCAATGTCCGGTAATGCTCCGTAACCCTGTTTCGGTGACGGTTTAGCGTTAGGGGGTGTTACATTGAGTTTATTAGATGACTTGTCGGTTGGCACCAGCTATGTAAAAAGGTAGTAGTCAGTTAGTCACCGCTAGGCGCTAACTTCTTAAAAATTAAAAAAAAAATTCTATTTCATTTATCTATCTTCATAAAATCGAATCCTCCATCATTTTTTTATTTTTTTTTTCAATTTAAGAAATTTATTTTTACTTAAAATTAATATTTAATTTGATATCTAAATCATATCATATGATTCAATAAATATTTGATATGTGTATTTTAATAAGTATTTAATTAAAATAAAATAACTCATGTACTAAATTAAATATCAAAATAAAATTCATGTGCTTAATTGAAAAACATTTAAATATTAAAATGAAAAAATTAATTATCAATTTAAATATTAAAACAAAAATATACTAAATTGAACATAAAACTTAAGTGGCAGATGATATATTAAACTTTTCCTTTTTAACTGTAACACTGGAATGTTATTTATTAGTAGTGTGGTAGTTTTGAAGTACAAAAGGAAAAGCTAAAAGCTTCGCGCAAACGCTTTGATTGATGATTCCTTTACCTTAAACTCTTCCCTTTATTGTCTTTTTCCGTTTATCCTTCTGTTTGGTGAGAGAGAAAGTGGGATGCGGAGACTGAGAAAATCGGAAGAAAATTAGCGATGGTGGTCAGAAAAGTAGGGAAGTATGAGATTGGAAGAACAATCGGCGAAGGAACCTTCGCGAAGGTTAAGTTCGCGCAAAACACGGAGACCGGCGAAAGTGTTGCCATGAAAGTCCTCGATCGCAGCACCATTATCAAGCATAAAATGGTCGATCAGGTCAAATTTCCATCTTTTATGTTACTGGAATGAAATTTCGGTAAATTTATGAGAAAGATGTTGAACTTGCAACAAAATAGTAGTTTTATTTATTTTTGTCTACTTTTTTTTTATGTAATTTTATTGAATCAAAGGTGAAATCGGTAAATTATCATCGCTCAAATAGTGGTCATAGTTATCATTTCTTATAATTAAGCTTTATTATGATTTGAAATTTTGAATTTTTTTTCAAGTTAAGAATCATGACTTTTGTTTTCTTTTTATATTTATTAATTAATTCAGATCAAAAGGGAGATATCTATAATGAAGCTTGTTAGACATCCTTACGTTGTCCGTTTGCACGAGGTAAGTAATTTAGTAGCATCACTAGACTACTGAATTTTTAATATCTCTCATGATTGGTTGGTTTCTAACAGTGTTAATTTTTTATTTATTAGGTTATAGCGAGTCGAACTAGGATTTATATCATCTTGGAGTTCATTACTGGTGGCGAATTATTCGATAAATTAGTATGTATCTTAGAAGAAAAGATCCAATTTTGGTTGCATTATCGGGTTTGTTTTAAGGGCGGACGGTAAATTGGTAATCTTGCAGGTTCATAATGGTCGTTTTAGTGAAGCTGAAGCTAGAAGATATTTCCAACAGCTTATTGATGGTGTGGAATTTTGCCATAGCAAGGGAGTCTACCACAGAGATTTGAAGGTGCTCTTTTTCTTAACGATCGAGTTGCTATTTTTCTTTGCATGGTTTCATAAATTCTGACTTGTTGGCTTCTATATACAGCCTGAAAATCTTTTACTTGATTCTCAAGGAAATTTAAAGATTTCAGATTTTGGCCTTAGCGCGTTGCCAGAACAAGTAAGAAATTAAATGAAGAGTGAACTTCTATTTTCGCTTCCTCCCTTGACATCAAAATAGGCTGACAGAAATATATAATGATATTGGTTGTTATTTGATGATATGTATATTTAGGGAGTTAGCCTACTTCGGACCACGTGTGGAACTCCCAACTATGTAGCACCAGAGGTAAAATTATAGGATAGACAGCTTTTATGTTGAATGCGCCTAATTTAAATGTTTATTTTCTGTTGTTGTCTTGCTAATTAAACCGATATTTCATTTTTGTTGCAGGTTCTTAGTCACAAGGGGTATGATGGTGCTGTGGCGGACGTCTGGTCTTGTGGGGTCATCCTTTATGTTCTGATGGTAGGTTATCTTCCATTTGATGAGCTTGATCTCACCACACTATACAGTAAGGTATGTACGTTTTTATGTTCACTAGTTTATATGAAATTAATGAAAGAAAGTTTTCATTTTGACATTATCATTTATCAGTACTGCATAGCTTTTTTTAATCTGCAGATTGAGAGAGCAGAGTTTTCTTTCCCTTCTTGGTTTCCTATGGGGGCAAAATCCTTGATTCATAGAATTCTAGATCCAAATCCTCAAACTGTAAGTAATTGTTGTCCAACAATTTTGAATTGCTTGGGCTGCCTAATTGCTACAATAAGTAATAGGGTTGTAGAAATTAATGGTGTGGTTTCAAGGTATATGAAATGATGCCTAGCTATCCTGGAATGCACCATAAAACCTTTATGTCTAGCCCGATCACAAGTATACTATCACCTTTCTGATGGCTTCGGAGGAGCCATTATTTATTTGGTGTTAGTGTTCTGATATCGCTCATGCAGAACACTTTATTTTGCATAACTTTTTACCAGTAGAACCATGAAGGATTCGAATTCTGTTCTCGTTTGAAACTAGGTGCATTGGCACCTAGCACCATATGGTATTCTTTATATTGATATATTTGTTTCTGTAAATATAATAATGGTTTCAATATGGCTAGTCTCTTTCTCCCCTTCTGCACAGCGAATTACAATTGAGCAAATCAGGAGTGATGAGTGGTTTAAGAAGAGCTATGTTCCTGCCAGACTTCTTGAGTATGAAGATATTAACTTGGATGATGTAAATGCTGTTTTTGACGATCCTGAGATTGATAAGGTATTTAACAGCTTTAATATAGTTAAATATGATGTAAAAGTATAATTTGTGTTTTCCCGACAATAACTTCAACCAAGTTTCCTTGTATGCATGTGCCTAAATTGAGTGAGTTTGTTTGAATGTTTCACTATGATTCAAACTCTTATTTCCTAATATTATACTGTAGGAAGAAAGAGGTGATGAGCCATCAAGAAATGAGGATATGGGTCCTTTGAATCTTAATGCATTTGACTTGATCATTCTCTCTCAAGGCTTGAATCTTGCAACACTTTTTGACCGCGGGAAGGTATAGTTCTTTAATAAATAGTCAAAATTGCATTTCTACCTCTTTTGACCAGTTTTTGAAGGAACTAATTGTTTTTATGGGTTTTTTTCCAACCAAACAGCATGCTTGGAAAAGCTGCTCAGTTTTTTGTTTTTGCTTTTTGATGTCTAGTGCTGTCTGTCTATGAGCAGTAGTTTACTATCAGGAAATCATATATGGCGATTTCTAAATATCTTGAATTTGGGATATATTTCCTTGAGGCAGTCCAATACATGTTTTTTCCTTCCATTACTAAACTATATGAATGCGTTATTCTCCCTGTCAGGACACCATGAAGCACCAGACAAGATTTGTTTCACGGAAGCCAACAAGGGTTGTTCTGTCTAGCATGGAAGTTGTTGCTCAATCAATGGGCTATAAGACACACATTCGCAATTATAAGGTAGATGACTCGGGATATTAACAATTGCTTATTTCAGATTTTTCTCTTTATTACAATTTACATATGGCTATTATGCATGCTACTAAGTAAACAAGTTCTCTAGTTCCTTCACAATTGTTTCATTCCCTCTGTTTGCCAATAATGTCATTGACTGGACTGGAGAATAATCTTGTTAACTCTGGTCATGTGTTGATTTTTTCAGATGAGAGTTGAAGGCCTTTCAGCTAATAAGACTTCTCATTTTTCAGTTATCCTCGAAGTAGGTTTTTGATCTCAACTCTTGCTGAATTCTTCATTAGCTTTTAAATAATTTTGTTTTTCTCCCCTATTCCCCTGATTGCTCTCGGGAATTCGAAGGTTTTCGAGGTTGCTCCCACGTTTTTGATGGTAGATATTCAAAAGGCAGCTGGTGATGCCGGGGACTACCTAAAGGTTAGTTACCTTGTTCCACTTGCATGCCGAGTGTTGTTTAGTCAAATAATCTTGCTTTTAACATTCTTTTTTGACACGGTTTCTCGGAATATCCTTCCGGGTCAGCCTTCCCTCAATGCCCATTCCTTCCCCCTTGAATATAATCTCTCTTTCGCTCTCTGTTTTCATTAGCATTCGGATTCGAAAATAAAAAATGCACCTTCGTTTCACAGTTCTACAAGACATTTTGTAGCAACCTGGATGACATCATATGGAAACCACCTAACGAATCAAGCAAATCAAGGATCACAAAGTCCAAGAGTAAAAGACGTTGAACATTGCCCGTATTTTGAGTCCATAATCACTATGTATACGTAGGATTACAAGTTACAACCTCGAGGTTGACGTTACGGCTTACCTAACCCTTCCAAACTCCTCTGCAACCCCAAAGAGGAACAGGAAAAACATATATGTATGTATAGTATTTATCTGGAATTTCTGTGTGGTTAATGTTTGTAAAGCTTTCTTTGATTTGATCCATAATTTATTTCCTTGAGCAAAATGCTATATGTTGCAACCATGCTGTAAACACGCAAAGTACCCGAGTTTATCAAATGGAGAATGTCATTTTACGGTTCCTCAAAATTATAGAGCATTACGAATGCCAAATTTATACTCGTAAGGCCTTTTAGATTACTCATGAATTTTTTTTATTAACACTCATGAATATTAGATATATATGAATTTCTATGGAACGAATCCAGCTCTATTCATTTTCAATAATAAATTAAAACGATTTCATGTAGCTCGATTTATTTATATCATCATCACTATTATTGAAAAAGCAAGCTCGATTTGATAACGAACACACAAAAATAAATTGCCTGATGCTTATACCTTAATGAAACGGAACATATTTTTGTAAAAATTTGTGCAATTAAATAATATTGAATAAGTTTATAATTTGAAAAATTATTTGGTACCCAATGAAATTTTTAGACTCCGCAAATAAAGTTAAAAGTTGATAAGCGTCTTATAATAATATAGTAAAATATTAAAAAAATAATACTTAAAAAGAAAGCATATATAATTTTTTAAATTTGCTTTACTAAATACTCGCTTATAGTTTATACAAAATTTATAATAATTTATATGATTTGATTAACATTTTATGTGATTGGAACTCATTTCCACTCTATAGAGTACACGTAAAATTTTCCCAAGCTCATTAAGTTAGACATTTGGTTCGGGAACTAGTAGGAAGCCGAACCTCTAGGCTTGGTTCGAACCTAGGTCGAACGAGAGACTACCCAATCATAGCCTGTTAAAGGGGCAATGGGCATCAGTTTGGATTGAAGCTAAATAATCTTAATATAAACCTCTTCAAAATTTTAAATTAGAATATAATACATATTTAAATGGGTTTAAATTCATTATTGTTACAACAATGACGACAATGTCATCCGATTATAATATATTTCTTTTTGGGATGTATCTCATAAATAAATTTATAAGAATTATAATTAAATATCACATTAATATAAAAGATTATTAAAAAATATAATGATAAATTTCACTTTCAACATTTATATATATTTTCAATTTGATCCTAATATTTTGCTTAAGTTAAATTTGATCATTAACTTTTTTAAAAAGTCAAATCGTTTTTTAACAAAAATGCTAACTAAAACATTTATTTTTCAATGATGATTACACGACAATTTGCATGATAATCCATGTGTACTTAATGTTGGCATAAACTATTTGTTTTATATGTCACATTAACAAATAATTTGAAAGTGTAAAAACATTCAAAATAAAAATTATAAAAAGTTCATAAAATTTTTAAAAAAATGAAGCACACATGAATTGCCATGCAGGCTGTCATGTTTAAACATTTAACGTTTTATTTAGTATTTCGTTAAAAAGAATTATTTAATTCTTTTTAAAAAGTTGAGGGCCAAATTTACATTAAAAAAAGAATAATGATTAAATTGATAAAATATATAAACATTAAGGTCTTAGTTCATCATTATGTCTTATAATTTAATGTAATTGAAATAAAAAATTATTCTAACAAGAGATATTCATCAAGATAATAATAAAAAGAAAATATTTAATACATTGCGAGTTTTTAAGTTACATAAATAGAATTAAATGGTTGATAAATATTCTACAATTTTTAAGATTATAAAATAAAAATAAAATAATCCCGATGTAACAAATATTCATCTATAGTAAAAATGATAAAAAACGAAAAATTGTGATAAATGATAATAATAATTAAAAAAAATGGTAACTTCTTATATCATTATTTGGGATTGAAAGGTCATCTATTCATAAAAAAAACAAAAAAGGAAAGAAAAGAAAAGAGGATTGAAAAGTTAGCCACACTAATTAATAAAGGGCATTTTTTAGTAACTTCGTATACATCCAGTCTTTTCAATATCTTTTTTATTGAAAAAGACGTACGAACCTATTGAGAGAAAATTAAGCTTTTAAACTTGAAGTAACGAAAGAGATTGAAGTTTATATTATTTTATTATTTTTAAATATTTCTATCACATTCAAATTGAAATTTATTTTGTTCTAAATTAAAAGTTAAAAATCTTGTTTGTCCCACTTTACAAAAGTCAAATTTTATTATATCATACTTACAGATTTAGTTTTTATATTTTAATTTAATTATTTTTAGTGTAAATTTGTTTGAATTTTAAAATTTTAATTATAATCTAAATGATAATCATTAAATTCCTTAACTTAAACTGACTTAAATAATAGTCATTAAATCATATTGTTACATATATAATATCATATTATTATTTTTTTATTATATAACACTTATAAAAAAAATTATAATAAAAAATAGATAAAGTATAACCTAATTTTATAATTAAAACTAGGTTATACGTCAATTATAATTTTTTGAGCGATAGTGCAAAGTTGAAATCGGAATTAATTAAAAAAAAATTAGATTTTGGTTGAGAAGAACGATGAGGTAACTAATTAATTTTTAATAATTAATTAACCATTGACTAAAGATATTGGAATCTATGGAATTTTAGAATCTTTAGCCCTGGCTGGCTGTCTTATAACGTCAAGCTACCTCCATGAACAGTGAAGTGATTGTCTCCCATAATTAATTAATTAATCAGACACATTTTGGACGAAACGGCCTCCCTTCCGTGATTTACTTTTTTATTTTATTTACAAATTGATGTTAAACCTTTTTGTATTATTAACCCACTAATTTGTAGCTTTGCCCACCAATTAAACAACCACCATTTATTACATCATATAGGAATCATCGTTCAAACAAAAGTAAGAATAAGAAGTTGCCCGCCCCATCATTATCCAATAATTAGACTCTCTCAACTCTCTCAATTACCTTAGATTTAAATTTTAAAATTACAATATTAATGTACTGTTTAGATATAAAATGTTAGCTTTAATTTGAAGTTGAGTATATTTAAAATATATGACATTTATATAACTTATCAAATGATTAGTTTAGGATTTTAGAATTTAGATTTAGATTTTAAAAATAGTGTAAATTGAGTAGTAAAACGGTTAGAAATATAATATTTATGATAATTTCTCAAAACTATTAATTTGTTAAATACCTATTTAGTAATGAATTTGAATATATATATATATATATTTGGCATTTGTCAACTCCATGTTTTTATATTTTTCAAGTATATATCTAACTATTTTAACTTTACATAATAATCAGAATTCAAATCTAAAATTTCACATCCATATTACCAAACAGAGCTAAAAGGAAATGTCCTTAAAATTTAAAGATACTATGTATAATTTTTAAATATATTATTGGTCTAGCTAAAATTTAACCCCAAGAACTTAATTAATAAAATATCCATACAATAATGATTTAATTCAAACATTTATTTAAAATTTAAGCTACGGAGACGTAAAATTAATAATATCAATAATACTAATAAGACAACTATAGGTATAGTGGACATATAGTGGTACTATTTAAAGGAGAGTCACAAACATATAAACACCCAGTAAAAGCAAAATATTTCCTTTAATTTTTCTTAGGACTAAAATATAAAAGTAAATAAAAGAAAGTGACATAGATGTTCTAAACAAGAAGCAGGCATTGCAGCTAAGCTAAACTCATTCAATAGTTTTTATTCTCTTTAGTTTTTCGATTGTTTCTCAAAAAATGGGAACTATGGAAATTGCAGCAACAGTACCAAAACTAGCTGAGGAAGTGGTGAAACAGGAGGGGGAAGTGGACGAAAGCGAGGTGTCTCCGATTGAACAAGTTCGTCTGACAGTGCCCAACACCGATGACCCTTCGCTCCCTGTATGGACTTTCCGTATGTGGTTCTTGGGTCTTTTCTCTTGCGCCCTCCTTTCCTTCCTGAACCAGTTTTTCGGCTACCGAACCGAGCCGCTCGTCATCACCCAAATCACCGTCCAGGTGGCCACTCTTCCCATCGGACGCTTCATGGCTTCGGCTCTTCCCGCCACTAAGTTTCGTATACCTGGGTTCGGTTCGAAGGAATTCTCGCTTAACCCCGGACCGTTTAACATGAAGGAGCATGTTCTAATAACGATATTTGCTAATGCTGGAAGTGGTTTTGGAAATGGTACTGTTTATGCTGTTAGTATTGTTACCATAATCAAGGCTTTTTATGGAAGGAGCATCTCTTTCTTCTCTAGTTGGCTTCTTATCATGACTACACAGGTTGGTTTACTGCACTTCTTTTTGACTTTGAAGTTAAAAGAATACCTTGATTATGGTATATATATCATATATGTTCGACTCTTTTCAAAGAAAAGGATTAACTGAGACTATAGATTGAGAATCGAGAATTTTTCAAGTTTAAATATTAATTTCCATTTTTTTATGGTAAGTAATATGTAGGAAAAAAAAACACAAAGGTCTCTCTCTCTATATATATACATTTTTTTATAAGTCTAGCTAGAATTCTACTACAGTTCTCGACGTTTTTTTTTTTTTTGTTTGGTTTCTCACATTTGAAGTTTTTATAAAGGATTAGCGTTTCTTGGAATGAAGTGAATTTTTTTTTTTTTTATCGAGTTGATAAGTCTTATTTTATTATTCTAATTTAATTTAAAAAATTTCGAATTGAGTCGAGTAAAATTATTTGAGTTAAATTAAAAAATTAAACATATCAAATTAAAATTTTGTTACAGTATAATTAATTCCATATTAGAGCACATAAATTATTTTTGAAATCATTTATATTTGAATTTTTTTTCAAAGCAAAATAATAATAAAAATATTTAGTATGATTAACTTGAATCATTAATTAACTTATTTAGATCCCAAAATTATTATTCTAAATTTTTTTAATTTTTAAACTTTTTATATATATATTTTAGATTTTTTTTTAAATTTTTATAATTTTTTTAAAAATATAAATTTTAGATTTTTTATAAATATTATGAAATTTTGAAAATTATTTTAAATTTTTTGTAATTTTTGTTAAGAGGGAGACCAATATGTTATTTGAATGATTCGAGTTATTAGAATTGTAAAATTTAACTCGAAACTCTAATTACCTATTCGCGTCTTGAATAACTTGATTCGATTAACTCAAAATTTAAATTTTTATTTTATTTTTTCGTATTGAATCGAGTTTTGTTCACTGCTAATTTAAACTTTATTTTATTTGTTTGTTGATAAATTAAGTTGTGGTGTGTTATAAGTGCAGGTTATGGGATATGGTTGGGCGGGGATACTGAGGAAGTATGTGGTGGAGCCGGCGCACATGTGGTGGCCCTCTACCCTTGTTCAAATTTCTCTCTTCACGTAAGTTACTTTGGTCTCCTTACTAAATATATATATGTTGCATGTATGTTGATGTTTTAATTGGTCAACATATATTTGTTATACCTCGGAAACATCTCACATGGAAATAGCAGTAATACTTCTATTTTCAGTTTGCTTCAGCATCCAGTATTCTACTTTGGAAAGGCGATAACTGGCATATATATATATATATATATATATATTCTATTGTACACTTTTCATTGTTTAGCTACAAATTCAAAAAGTTATTGTACTGTACACTTGTGATGAATATGACATTGCAGGACCTTACATGAGAAGGAAGAAAATAAGGATGGCAAGCGCCCCATAGCACGAGTGAAATTCTTCGTGATAGCATTAGTGTGTAGCTTCTGCTGGTATGTTTTCCCAGGTTACCTCTTCCAAACCTTGCAAAGCATCTCTTTTGCTTGCTTGGTCTTCCCCCATTCGGTAACCGCCCACCAAATCGGCTCAGGCATGAATGGTCTCGGCATTGGGGCCTTCACACTTGACTGGACAACCGTTGCCTCTTTCTTGTTTAGCCCGCTTGTTTCGCCCTTCTTCGCCATTGTAAACGTCTTCATAGGATATGCCTTGATTATATACCTCGTTATGCCGGTATCTTACTGGGGGCTAAACCTATTCAACGCGAAAACTTTTCCCATTTATTCATCGGACTTGTTCACCGCACAAGGTCAGGAGTATAACGTTTCGTTGATTGTTAACAAGAAGTTCGAGATCGATTTCCCAGAGTATGAGAAGTTAGGGAGGGTCCATATGAGCACTTTCTTCGCTATCACCTATGGATTTGGATTCGCTACTATTGCTGCCACCGTAACACATGTGGCCTTGTTCTATGGAAGGTAAAAATTATTTGGTTATTTCACAAGGTGAAACTTCATTCTTCTATTTGATGTTCATCTTTTAAGTAAAAAAACATGTTGATTGCAGGGAAATTTATAGTCGATATCAAGCTTCTTCAAGGGAAAAGCCTGATGTTCACACAAGGCTGATGAGAAACTACAAAGACATACCTTCGTGGTGGTTTTATTTGCTTCTTGCCGTCTCAATTCTTCTGGGCCTTGTACTCTGCATCTTCTTTAAAAAGGATGTTCAAATGCCTTGGTGGGGACTGTTATTTGCTGCTGCACTTGCCTTCTTTTTCACTTTGCCTATCAGCATTATAACAGCTACGACTAATCAAGTAAATTAAGATGGGAATTTTGCTTATCAACAAGGATTATATTTTTTTTTCAAAAAGAAAAAAACTCACCTAATTGATGAATGTTTATGTTCTTTACCGGCAGACACCAGGGTTGAATATCATTACAGAGTATATAATGGGAGAAATATTGCCTGGACAACCAATAACCAATGTTTGTTTTAAGACCTATGGGTACATTAGCATGGCTCAGGCTGTGGCTTTTCTTAGTGATTTCAAGCTCGGTCATTACATGAAAATTCCTCCAAGATCAATGTTTCTGGTTCAGGTATTATAGTTTATCATCTGTATACTTAAAAATTGTTTTTTCAACAGAATTTTATTTGGATAATTCTCTTACATTGCTCGATTCTTGGTTGCATTTGCTTCTCAGTTCATCGGAACCATGTTAGCCGGAACGATAAACCTTGGAGTGGGCTGGTGGCTTCTATCTTCCGTCGAGAACATATGCCATAA
Organism: Gossypium sturtianum; assembly: GCA_025698515.1. NCBI lineage: Eukaryota > Viridiplantae > Streptophyta > Magnoliopsida > Malvales > Malvaceae > Gossypium > Gossypium sturtianum. The sequence goes on from CM046947.1 coordinate 4,790,599, forward strand.
AAATCTTCTCCCAGCAAATAGTCCTTGGACATGCCCCGGCGATAAGGTCTTCTTCGATGCATCGGTCATCTGGGGTTTGGTTGGACCAAGACGAATTTTCGGCTCACTGGGGGAGTACTCAACACTTAACTGGTTCTTCCTAGGAGGACTATTAGGACCAGTTGTAGTATGGCTGTTGCACAAGGCATTCCCCAGTCAGGCTTGGATTCCCCTTATCAATCTGCCAGTGCTTTTAGGCGCAACAGGCAACATGCCACCAGCAACCCCATTGAACTATACTTCCTGGATTATCGTTGGAACTATCTTCAACTTCTTTGTCTTCAGGTATCGAAAGCAGTGGTGGCAGAGGTATAATTACATTCTATCAGCAGCATTGGATGCAGGGACAGCATTCATGACAGTGCTGATTTACGTTGCACTGGGTGTTGAGAGTAAGAGTTTGCACTGGTGGGGTGCTAGTCCTGATGTTGTCCCGGAGCACTGTGATCTAGCAACTTGCCCTACCGCTAAGGGTATATTGGTTGAAGGGTGCCCAATATTTTAAGCTTCGTGCTCTGTTAGAGCCTGCTACTTTTTTAATTAATGTTCTCAAGGTCTCAGCATGGCAAAGAATTAAAAAAAAAAAAAAAGAGAGAAGAAGAAGCTCAATTCATAATGAAAGAATTTGGTTGCAGAAAAGAAGATTCTAATTAGTATACAACATTTTAAGATTATTGCATGAATCGAAAGAAAACCCAGTTCAGTTATTTGGATAATTTGTGGACAAGTCTACTCATATATATATATAAATATATTATAATAAAAATTATTTTTGATGAAAGTAAATTGTCATTATCTTTAATATCTATTATTAAATATTTAATATTTAATAAAAATTTAAATAATGAATATTAAATATTTTAAATTTAAATAATTATAATTATTATTTTATAATCGTATTTTAATGTTATTTTAAATTTAAATACTCTTTCAAGTATTGTTCAATAACACGTGGTGCTCTCGCATTTAAATTGTGTATATATATTTCAATAATTCGATCTTTGTCTTGATTATATAAATATAAAAAATTAAAACATATAATAATATTAACAACTTAATAATGATATTGATTAAAATAAAATAATAATATTTTATTACAATTTGTAATTGGACGTTGGATATATGTCTGTGATCCAAACGAATTAAAAGCGTCGACATTTTTAAAATCTGTGGCATTTATCAAATTAAATAAGATTAATTAATTTAAACAATGAAATAAACTAAAAAAAATATAATATTATTAAATTAAAAATTTATTTAAAATAAAAATATCTTTAAACCTATTAAAAAATAAATTACCTCATTTTGTTTGAAATCTTTGAGATGATGAAAATCGAATAAAATTAATAAATTACTAACTGTTAGGATAAAAAAGAAAATGAGAGAAGAAAAATTTGAGAGATTAGGATAGAAAATTAAGGGAGAAAGAGTTTCAAAATGAAGAAAGATGGATGAAATTGAATAGAAAAAATGATAAGCGGAGAGATTTATTTAGGGTTAGAGTTTGGGAGCCGTTGAGTGTTTTTAATTTACTTTTTCATTTTTCAATTTCTAATTGTTGGAGATTCAACTGTTTATATTTTTATTTTTTTTAAATTCTGTGTAGAGCATCGCTGCCAAAATCAAATTATTTCCTTAAATTTAGAAAATAAAATCTATTCCCATTTGAAATCTGCATATTCCACTAATTTATCCTGTTGGAATCTATAGAATTTTTGAATCTTTAGCAGTTTGGTCCAGTAATTGCACCCTGGCTTCTTGTATTAACAACGAAAAACTACCACGTTTGTAAACTGATAGCCTCCCATAACTGATGTTAAACCTTTACTTTGTATTAACCCACTAGTTTGTAACTTTGCCAACCAATCTCATCGATTTAAACAACCTCAACAACCTTTGTTACATCTTATAGAAATTATCGTACAAACAAAAGTAAGACTAAGCACTTGCCGGGCCATTCAATATCGAAGAAGTCAACTTTAAGACTCTGTAATTTTCTTCTTGTCTCATATAAAACTTCATTTGAAATTTTGTAAGAATTTCGGTTTTTGAAAAATGGGTAATTATAATTAAGATAATAACAATAAAAGGGACATTGTTGTTTTAAACAAGAAGCAGGCATTGCAGCTAGTTAAGACTTGTTCATCATTTTTTTGTTTTTGGTTTCTCTTTCGTTTTGATTATTTATCACTATGGGAACTGTGGAAGCTGAAGCATCACCAAAACTAGCTGAGAAAGTGGTGAAAGAGGAGGGTGAAATCGACGAAAGCGAGCTGTCTCCGATTGAACAAGTTCGTCTGACAGTGCCCAACACCGATGACCCTTCACTCCCAGTATGGACCTTCCGTATGTGGTTCTTGGGTCTTTTCTCTTGCATCCTCCTTTCGTTCCTGAACCAGTTTTTTGGTTACCGAACCGAGCCGCTCGTCATCACCCAAATCACCGTCCAGGTGGCGACTCTCCCCATCGGACGGTTCATGGCTTCGACTTTTCCCACGGCTAAGTTCCGCATACCTGGGTTCGGCTCGAGGAAATTCTCGCTTAACCCCGGACCATTCAACATGAAGGAGCATGTTTTGATTACGATATTTGCTAATGCTGGGAGTGCTTTTGGAGGTGGTACTGTTTATGCTGTTTTAATTGTTACCATAATCAAGGCTTTTTATGGAAGAAGCATCTCTTTCTTCGGTAGTTGGCTTCTCATAATTACAACACAGGTTGTTTTACTCGACGTTTTTTTGGCTTCAGGGTTCAACAGTAAGACGTAAAAGGAGATATATAGTATAATCATGTATATATGAGAACAGTTTTCAAAGAATGGTCTATAGAATGAGAATTTAGACTTTAGAAAAAAAAAAAAAAAAACAAGAGATAAGATAATATTACTACTGTTATTTAAGTGGTTCTTTGGCTAATTTCGTGGTGCCTTAACTGCAGGTTATGGGATATGGTTGGGCGGGGCTAGTGAGGAAGTATGTGGTGGAGCCGGCGCACATGTGGTGGCCCACTACCCTTGTTCAAATTTCTCTCTTTAGGTAATTATTTTTCAACTAGCTTATAGCTTAATGATAAAAAACTTCTGTATTTATTATCCCTTGGAAATATCTCACATGAAAGTAGCAGAGAATATTTCTGTTTCAGTTTGCTTCAGCCATCGATCTTCTTTTTATCTCTAAGGCATTCAGTATTCAACATTAGAAAGGCGACAACTGGCGTATATATTGAACACTTTTGCATTGTTTTAACGTTGTACTGCTGTTATATATTCCAGGGCCTTGCATGAAAAAGAAGAAATCAACGATGGCAAGCGCCGCATATCACGACTGAAATTCTTCGTGATAGCATTAGTGTGTAGCTTCTGCTGGTATGTTTTCCCAGGTTACCTCTTCCAAACCTTGCAAAGCATCTCTTTGGTGTGCCTGGCCTTCCCCCATTCAGTAACCGCCCACCAAATCGGTTCGGGCATGAGCGGTCTCGGCATAGGGTCCTTCGCGCTTGACTGGACAACCGTTGCCTCTTTCTTGTTTAGCCCACTCGTTTCTCCCTTCTTCGCCATTGTAAACGTCTTCATAGGATATGCCTTGATTATATACCTTGTGATGCCAGTATCTTACTGGGGGCTAAACCTATTCAACGCGAAAACTTTTCCCATTTTTTCATCGGACTTGTTCACCGCACAAGGTCAGGAGTATAACATTACGTCGATAGTTAACAGCAAGTTCGAGCTCAATGAGGCGGAGTACAAGAAGTTAGGGAGGATCCATATGAGCACTTTCTTCGCTGTCACCTATGGATTTGGGTTCGCCACTATTGCTTCCACGGTAACACATGTGGCCTTGTTCTATGGAAGGTAAAAATTCTTTGGTTATTTCACAAGGTGAAACGTCCTTGTTCCATTTGATGTTCATCTTAAGTGATGAAAACCATGTCGATTGTAGGGAAATTTATAGTCGATATCAAGCTTCTTCGAAGGAAAAGGCCGATGTTCACACTAGGTTGATGAGAAAGTACCCGGATATACCTTCATGGTGGTTTTATTTGCTTCTTGCCGGCTCGATTCTTGTCAGTCTTGCACTCTGCATATTCCTTAAAAAGGATGTCCAAATGCCTTGGTGGGGACTGTTATTTGCTGCTGCACTTGCCTTCTTTTTCACTTTGCCTATCAGCATTATAACAGCCACGACGAATCAAGTAATTTAAGATTGCAATTTTGCTTATCAACAATAATAATTTTATTTTTCAAAAATTTGACTTAATTGAATATTTTTTATGTTCTTTCCCGGTAGACACCAGGGCTGAACATCATTACAGAGTACATAATGGGAACAATATTGCCTGGACAACCAATAACCAATGTCTGTTTTAAGACCTATGGATACATTAGCATGTCTCAGGCAGTGGCTTTTCTTAGTGATTTCAAGCTCGGCCATTACATGAAAATCCCACCAAGATCAATGTTTCTGGTTCAGGTATTATAGATTTATAGTTTATTATAGATCAATTTCTCTGCATTAACCTCCATAATTCTCTTACATGGCTCCCTTGTTGGCCGAATTTGCATATCAGTTCATTGGAACCGTGTTAGCCGGCACGGTAAACCTTGGAGTGGCCTGGTGGCTTCTAACTACAGTCGAAAACATATGCCATCGAGATCTTCTCCCAGCAAATAGTCCTTGGACATGCCCCGGCGATAGAGTCTTCTTCGATGCATCGGTCATCTGGGGTTTGGTTGGACCGAAACGAATTTTCGGTTCGCAAGGCCTGTACTCATCACTTAACTGGTTCTTCCTAGGAGGGCTTTTAGGACCAGTTGTAGTATGGCTGTTGCACAAGGCATTCCCCAGGCAGGCTTGGATTCCCCTTATCAATCTGCCGGTGCTTTTAGGCGCAACTGGGAGCATGCCACCAGCAACCCCATTGAACTACAATTCCTGGATTCTTATTGGAACTATCTTCAACTTCTTCGTCTTCAGGTATCGAAAGCAATGGTGGCAGAGGTATAACTACATTCTATCAGCAGCACTGGATGCAGGGGTGGCATTCATGACGGTGCTGCTTTACTTTGCGTTGGGGATTGAGAATAAGAGTTTGAACTGGTGGGGTGCCAGTCCGGATATCTTTCCAGAGCACTGTGATCTAGCAAGTTGCCCCACTGCAAAGGGGATATCGGTTGAAGGGTGCCCAATATTTTAAGATTCATGTTTTAACATTTGTACCCTGTTGGAATTTGCTACCTTTTTTACTTAATTTTCTGAAGGTCTCAACAGGTCAAAGAATAAAAAAACCCCTCCAATTTAATGAAATGAACATGGTTGCAGATCAGGAGATTCTAACTTTAAACTTTCTGATACTACATAATTTTAAGATGATTGCATTAATCAAAAGAAAATTGGATTCAGTTATTGCGTGAGTTGGTCACTGATTAAGAGAGAGGGCTTTACATTTTTTATTCCTTATACATGCAAGTAAAACGTTAAACACTATGTTGGGATTTGGAAAAAAAAAAAAATCATTTTTCTCGTAATTTGCTTTTAATTAAGAGAAAGAATGAAAAAAAGAAATTGAGAATCTTCACTTTTCCTCACTTTCTCTATTTTTTAATATCTCAAATTTGAGGTAAAGTGAAAAGAAAGAAATTTGGTAAATTTTTATATTATGTGAAATTTTATATTTAACCTTTATTTTAAAATTTTCAAAACTTTCGTTTTCTACCTACAGACCATTTAACATCAAACTTATCCCTTTCCTATTAACTTTAATAGAGATCAAAACATTTGACTATTCATTATTATTCTTGTAAATTTGAATATTAGTTAACCATGACAAAACATTTGGGGCAAAATAATCAATTTTTTTTAATTTTATGATAGCTAATATTTTACATTCTTTTTAGATTATTAACCTCTTTTATTTGAATTTGTAATAACTTTATTTGTAATATTGGGTAACCCTTTAACTATCTTTCTATATTTTATAATTTTTAATTTAATTTAATTATTGTTATTGTTATTTATGCAAAGAATAAAATTAAAAATTTCATTCACAATAAATCATTTCCATTCCTTTCCATAGTTTACCCAAATAAAAAAAAAAATCTTAAAATCACTTTCCTTTTATTTCCTTTATTAATCTTAATTATCCAAACAAAAAATAAATTTAATCTTTCCTTTCTTTAACCTTCCACTCTTTTCTTTTCCTTTCTTTTCTTTTCCTTTCCTTTCCTTTAATAATATTTATCCAAACATAGGGTAAGGGTAAACTATATTTATAGTCATCAACTATTAACAATTTTTTTTGGTCATCTAATTATGAAAAGTTATAAAGTGGTCACTCAATTATTCATTTTTTCTTTTTCAGTCACCAACTATTCGATTTTTTCTTTTGTAGTCTTTAGACGATAAATTACTAATTATGAAAAGAGGACTTGACAGATTTTAGAATTGACATAATAACAACTTTAACTCTCAATATTTATACATTGTGTCAATTTAGTCACGATTCCAAAAAAAAATAACCTTTGACATCTACACATTGTGTAATTTGATTTTTTTTTTCAATTTTACTTCTAATTGTGACATTAAGGGTTAATTTTAAAAGAATATGAAAATTATTATCTTGGATTTTGGATGTTTCCATTTTTTATATATTTTCGATCAAATTTAATTAATAGATTTTTTTTAAACTTTTTAGATGAAAGGGATACAAAGAAAATCAAAATTAAAAAAAAAAAACCTAAATTACTTAATGTGTAAGCGTTGATAGTTATTTTTTTTTAAATCAAGACTAAATTGATACAATGTATAAATGTTAAGAGTTAAAATTGCTATTATGCTAATTTTGAAAGTCATCACGTCATCTTTCATCAACCATTTTAGCAATTGGTGACAAAAAAAGAAAAACTTGAATAGTTAAGTGATCATTTTGTAACTTTTTATGGTTGGTGACAAAAAAAACTATGAATAATAAATTATTTGGCCCTCCAATTTTACAAAAAAAAAAAAAAAGAAGTCATTTTAGCTTTTCACTTAATTTTTCACCTCTTTTAGCCCTTGATTTTATAGTTGTCAAAATACTCCAAAATAGATGGTGTACAACCCAATTATTGCCCGGACCCAAAATAAACCCAATATTAAAACTAAGCCCAATTCACAAGCGGCCCAAAAGGCCCAAAAAATATCAAATTTTTCAGAAAGCTAGGGTTTCTGAAAACCCTAGCAGCTGCTGACCTAAGGCGCCGTTTGACCCACTGCTACCTCACCGACCCCTCTGCCACCACCATGCTCCTAGCTTTGCAAAGCGAGAAATAGAACACATAGCAGACAACAATAGCGAGAAAAAAAAGGAAATCTATTGTATTTTTATTTTTCTTTCTTCAATCTCGATTATAAAACCGAAGAGAAATCAGATTGTAAAGGGGAGGATTTTCGGAACTCAAAAGGAACTTTCAAGGTTCATTTTATTTTTATTGTTATTTACTGTTGTTTTTATTTTATTTTATTTATTTATTTCAAAACCTATACAAACAATAACAAAAGGGAGAAAAGGAAATGACTGAACCTCGGGATCTCGTCGTGAGTCTCTCTCTCCGTCGCCGGCCGGATCGAAGGCAAAAATGGGGTTTTTCCTTTTTTTTTTCTTTCGGTTTTTTTGAACCCAAAGGGTTGGCCTTCAAATGGGGATCGAAACAGGGGCTAAAGGCCCACTTTGCGCATCATCGTCCACCGGACCGGTGGTGGCGCGACGGGCGGCTGAAGGGAACCCAACCGTCAGACGGAAATGAGGATGAGAGGGAGAGAGAAGAAGCTTTAAAGTTTTATTATTTTTTTCTCTTTATTCTGAACTTGGACTGAAACAAAACAGAAAAGTGGGTCTTATGCCCTCAATGAAACGGCGTCGTTTGGTTCAGGGAAAACTGCGTATATCCCTTAAAAGGGATAATTGCGCGTTTAGTCCCTCCTTTTTGCTGCGCTATTTGATCAAGTCCTGTTTCGCATTCTTTCTTTTTTTTTAAATTTTACCCTATTATTTCTATGGTGTTTTGATTTGGTCCGCGTCCAGGACATTTGAACGCAGCGCATTAGGGGCGGGGTTATTCACCCATTTAGTCCCCGCAAGTTTACCAGCGTGGCGTAGTGGTCCTGTTCGCTTTTTTTTTATTGCAATTTCAATTTATTTTGATTTTATTCTCGATTTCAACATAGTCTTTAATTTGCTAAATGAGTTTATTCATTTATTTGTTTTCTTTAAAAATCATATTATTATTATTATTATTATTGTTATTATTATTATTATTGTTGTTTATTTATCTATTTATTTATTTCATTGTTATCATTATTATTTCATTTTTTATTACTAATACCATTATTATTATTATTCTCATGATTATTCTTATTTATTTATTTATTAGTATTACTCGTTTATTAATGTAATATTATTCATTACTATTACCTCATTTTTATTATTACTATTATTATATTATTATATCATTAATTTTTATATTATTATTACTATCACTATTATGTCTTTATTTCTATTTATTTGCCTAAATTTTAAATATATTTCGTCTTACTATATATTATTATTTATTTATCATTTCTAACATTAGATTATTTGTTATTTTGTTATTAATATTGTTATTATTTTATTTACTTATTTATACACTTTTCATAATTTTTTTTTTAAAAACTTTATTATTTTATTATTATTGATATTATTATTATTTGGTCTTCTTATATACCATTTATTTACGTATTGGTATTATCGTTTTTTTTTGCTTAGTTTCAGTTTTTACTTGTTTTATTTATTACCAGTTTTAATTTATTTTCGCCTTTATTAATGTCATTCATACTATCGCATCCATTATTTTATGCGTATCAGCGTTGTAATTCGTTTTACATTTCACATCAAAATTGTGTAACATTTTTCGATTTTTGAAATAAGCAAATATTTCGCGTTCTAAGGTTCGAAAGAAAATCGTACCCTAACTTACTGGGTTTTGATTTTTCTCGTCGAGTCCAAAGAACCTATTATTTTCTTTTTAAAATCAAGGCATTAAAGTCAAATAAAAACTTATTTTCGAGAATTCAAAATTGTCGTGTCCTAACTCACTGGATGTGACGTTTTGTTATCTCAGGGATAAGGATTTTTAAATAAGGCAATATTTCGTGTTTGGACATCCGAGGAATCGTGCCCAATCGTGCTGGGTTTCGTTTTTTTGGTCTGGCCAAATATTGAAATACCCTTTTTAAAATCGCAACGCATGAATTTTGGAAATCATGAAATGATCTCGGTCGAGGGTTGAAACATCGTGTCCTATCGTGCAGGATGTGATATTTCATCTTTTCGGAACAAGAGAATTTCGATATCCAATTCGAATTATCCAAACATTTTCTAAAGGGTTCGTATTTTAAAATCTCTTTCAATTTTCGACATAGGGACATTAATTAATCAATTAGGTACTAATTTTGGGCATATCGAGGGTGCTAACCCTTCCTCGTGCGTAACCGACTTCTGAACTATTTTCTGAGTTTCGTAGACCAAAATCGTTGTTTTGATAAATCGAGCTGTTTATTAAAAATAACCGTTTTACGAGGTGACCCGATCACACCTCAACAAAAAGGATTGGTGGCGACTCCCATTTTTATTGTTCGTTTTCAAAACCAAAGTCGATCCCCGTTTACAAAAAATGGTTTCGACAGCTTGGCGACTCCATTGGGGACGTCGAGAGTCAGGCCATAGATTGATTAGTTTTTGTCCTTTTGATTAAAAATTTTGAAATTTGTCTTGAGAATTCATGTTTCTTTTAACGCATTTTGATGCTATGATTGTAATAATGTCGAGTCTCGTAAAATACTTTGGCATTGCATTGCATGACCGTCGTGGTCGCACCCTTAAGTGGGAGTAAGAAACTACGCCTTCGTGAGGTTTTCACCTCCGCATGGGCTAGTGGATTGCTTCCGGGATACATCCGTACTTATGTGCTTCGTGAGATTTTCATCTCCGCATGGCCATAGGGAAATGTATTCCCCTGAACTGAACTCGGTCCGTATGAGCCTATAATGGGTGAGGATCGAGGAATCTGCTGGTTCAGGTACCTCTCTTTAGAACCGAACCTCATATAGCAAGCCTTAAGTGCCCACCTTAGGTAGAGCCATGCTAAACCCTAATGGTTACCCGAGTAGGTGCTTTATTTCTTGCTTACTTTAAGCTGTGTGTGAAATACTGACTTGTTTTGTTTTATTTTAATTGAATGGCATTTTCATCACACTTAGTTCACTTCGCGCATCATATTGCATAATCGTTCGATTTTTACCCACTAAAGTGGGAGTAAAAAACTACGCCTTCGTGAGGTCTTCACCTCCGCATGGGCTAGTGGATTGCTTCCGGGATACATCCGTACCTATGTCTTCGTGAGGTTTTCACCTCCGCATGGCCATAGGGAAATGTATTCCCCCAAACCGAACTCGATCTATGTAAGCCTATAATGGGTAAAGATTGAGGAATCTGCTGGTTCGGGTACCCTTACCTTAGAACCGAACCACATATAAAGAGACCTAGGAACCTACCCTAGATAGAGCCACACTAAACTCTAGTGGTTACCCAGACAGGCATTATGTGTTGTTTATTTCTCCTGTACTAACGTGTTTTCTCCTATTTTGATTGTATTGCATTGCATCATCATAGAAAGGAGGTGTTGATTAATATTCGATTACTAAATAGAGGAGTTTGTCATAAGGAAATGTGTTACTTGATAAAGTGGATTATAATACTGGTCGTTCGAACATAGTCGGTAAACACGAGAGAGGGTGATAGCCCGCAGAGAAGAATACAAGACTTTTCCGAGGATTCAAGCCGACAAGGATTATTCGAGAGTCATCATGTCTCAATTTTCTTAAAGAAACTTATGAACATCGCGGAGGATAAGCTAGTGAAGAGGTACGGCCTGAACCAAGCAACAAGGAGCTAGAAGAGGCATCTATTGAGAAAGTTCACGGGACACAATCATAGCCTCCGGATACGAAGAAGAGGATTGGTTTTCACTTGGACTATGAGGACAAAGCCGTATATGCAATCCGTTTTATGTAAAGAAAAGTATTTTCTAGAAAAGTTCTTCTAATGGAATTGAATTCATAATCAACACCTCTTTTTCTTTTTGCATTCATTCCATGCATTTGTATCGCATTTCATGCATTTTCATTACATCATATTACATGCATTAAAATTTGTAGAAAGACCTTAATTAGTTGAAGTTATTTCAGAAAAAAAAAGAGAGAAAGAGAGAAAAGAAAAATCTCGAAGCTGAACATCCTTACGGTACACGCGTCAAATAGAAAAAAATGAATCAAATAATGGAACAATTCCAAAAAGATATGCAAGACCAGATATGCAAGAAGAAATCAAATGAAAGCTTCAGGCAGTATGCGCAAAGATAGAGGGAGGTCGCCATGCAAGTTCAGCCACCACTCCTAGAAAAGGAGACTACAATGCTATTCATCAATACTTTTAAGGCTCCATTCATTACTCATATGATAGGAAGCACCACCAAAAGCTTTGCGGATATAGTGATGGCAGGAGAGATGATTGGAAATGCCATAAGAGGTGGCAAGATTGAAGCAGGGGAAGCCACTAAAAGGTCTGCTCCTAGGAAGAGGGACGACGAGGTGAATAATACGAGTACATATAATAAAGGGTACTCAAAAGCAATTACTGTTAACCAGCCAAAGGTGATCACTGCTGGGCAACAAGGGACGGTGAGACAAGAATCAGACACCAGACAAAACTCTGAAAGACTCCAATTTACGCCAATCCCAATAACGTATAATGAGCTATATCAAAGTTTGTTTGACGCACACGTGGTGTCTCCATTTTATTTGGAACCGTTGCAACCTCCGTTCCCAAAATGGTATAATGAGAATGCCCAATGTGATTACCATGCGAGAATATTAGGGCATTCCATAAAAAACTGCACTGCCTTAAAAAAGGTAGTTGAGAGGCTCATCAAAATGGGAATTGTGAAAGTCAACAATTTATCAAATCCTGATCACTTTGAAGAGGCAGTAAGTGCTATAATTGAAGGAGGAGACAAGAAAGTTTTGATCCTTTGAAGAAACCGAAAGCGAAGAGGGAATCAGAAAACGAAGTTTCCAAGACCTTGCGTACTTGGGAGTGTCTTGAACAATAGGGTTGTGGAAGAAATCCTTGCATTTTTAGAGTTGATCTATAGTAATGTGCAAAACATGCTTGTTGTCTTAAGCTTAGAGGCAATAAGAATTCTTTTGTGAAATAGGCTTATGTCCGAAAATTTATTTCAATAAAATGCATTTTTAAGCAAATATTCTTTTATTCTTTTCATTTCATATTGTACATTCTTTTACAATATTCTTTCATTCTTTATTCATGACCATACAAATAACTGTTCTTGGAATCATTTATTCTTTTGAAATATTCTTTCGAACCTATACTAGGTCCCCATATATCAATGACATGAGCGACGTTGTTACTGACTCCCTCTTTGAATGAGATATGAGTCAAGGGGATCTCAGGACTTTGAAGATAACAGAGATTGTAATTTATCTTCTAATTTGTTAAGAATGATAAAACAAGATGAAAAACAGACCTTACTCTACAAAGGGTCATTGAATATTACGAGCATAGGAAATGAGTGAGAATGGTAGTTTAGCTCATCACAGAAATAGGGCGAGACATTATTGAGTTATACTCGATAATTCAAAGATGTTTTTGCGATCATATCAGGATATGCCTGGACTAATAATACGCGGGCTAAACAAGAGGATAGAGCACTGTTGGTCTATCATGGAAGGGGATTGCATCAGTCATATCACAAATACTGAATTGAAGAAGACGGGATTTATGTGACTCTTCTATTTTCTTCACAGACTTTTCTATATGTGGGGCATGGATATTATGGGTCCAATTTCGTCAAACGTTTCAAGTTTCCATCGATTTACCGTCATGGTCGTCGTCTACTTCACTAAGAGGGTAGAAGTAGCTTCATATGTCAATGTTACAAAGTCGATAGCCATCAAATTCGCCAAAAAAAAAAAAGAAAGATGGCTAAGACTTGTAAAAATTGGCATAAGAAGCTATCACTACTCTCTATGTTTCTTGAACGTTGGCCAGAACCTTCATTGGGGCAACATCTTACCCATTATGGAATTGAAACATTTTGTTAATTGAACCTAGTTGAAGAAAAGGTTAAAGTTATCCAAGCTTATGACAAAGAGGTTCATCCTAGATAATTCCACGAGGAAACCTGATGTTGAAAAAGACTTTTCCTCTATAAAATGATTTTAGAGGAAAGCAGATGCCAAAGAAGACCTGTTCTAGAGGAGTATTGATATTGACCGAGATAGGTGGCGAAGACTTGCCCAATCCGATGAATTCAGATTCAGTCAAGAGATATTACCTGAAAGAGGAAAGATCAAGGTGAAAACCCGTAAAGGGCGCCTTGAAAAAAAAAGAAAAGAAAAAAAGAAAAAAAGGAGAGGCCAAAGCGAAAACCCGCAAAGGACGCTTTGAGACCAAAGGGGATTTGAGTTGAAAACCTGAAAAGGGCGACTCAAATTTTGACTAAAAAGCGAGGCATACAATAGTCTTGCTACGTCTAAATTAGTAATGAGGAAGTATGTTACGTCTTGGGGCATTGACAAAGTACTCTGGATCCCCTAAACACATATTGAGCTTAAAATGGTCCTCGAGAAGTTGGAACAAAGAAGCTCAGGCTGCGATATCTGGGGCACCTAGCTTCTATCTTACCCAATTTTGAATTCGTTATCTTCGATTTCTTTATTCTTTTTGAGATATACCCAAATCAACTTCTTTTTATTGCCTGGGTTATCTTTGATTAAATTATTTTTCTGAGCTATGCTCCTGACTAATTTCTTTCTCGTCCATTTTTGTGACCTTTTTCAAGCATTTATATTGAAATAACGATCTATGGACTAAAAACACTTTCATAAAAGGAGTTTCGCATATTATTCTAGAAGCTTCTAAATAATATGAGGAATCTGAAATATGGCTATTGTTCAGAACTCACCAAGCCTAAAGGCTGGAAACATCAAAAAATGATTATCTCTTCAGATTCTTATTGGATAAGACAATTTCATTAGTGACACCATATCGGCAAATGACGAACAAGGTCAATCCAAGTGTAAAAGGGGATCATTGTCGAGATACTCTGCATCTATTCAGACACATACATCTGGTCATTACACCCAGGGAATGGTGTAACAGATTGAAAGTGATTCAGGTTCTATACCTCTGAGTGGTAACAGAAATATAGAAGAAATCAAATGTCATTCCCCTGAAGTTGCAGTGGGAAATACCAACTTCATGACTTAAGGTTCAAGCGGGGCTGACTCAGAAATTACATTGGGGTAAGCTGGTTGAGCAGAACATGATTGATGAACAAGAATGGAAAAACAAATGAGTGATAACACCTAGAATAGGAATCATACTCATAACATTCTTGTATCATACCAAATTTCATTAGGAGCATTTGATTCATTCCAGTCATTGCATTCTAATCCTTGAAATAGGAATCATCTTCATAATATTTTTGTATATCATAACATGTCTAATTAGGACCATTTGATTATTAGACGTAAGCATATACCCACTCTACAGGTTATGTAGCAAGATTGAAGATAGCAGATCTGACAATTCCTGAGTTTGCAGGAAACATATCGAAAACATCAGTCTGGCAATCCCTGAGTTTGTAGGGAGCAGATTAGAGATAGCAGGTCTGGCAATTCCTGAGTTTGCAGGAAGCAGATCGAAGACATCAGTCTGGCAATCCCTGAGTTTGCAGGGAGCAGATTGGAGATAGCAGATTTGGCAATCCCTGAGTTTGTAGGGAGCAGATCGAAGACAAAGAGTGCGGCAATTCCACGAGTTTGCGAGGAAGCGATCGAAGACATCATCGGCAATCCACGAGTTTGTAGGGAGCAGATTGGAGATAGCAGATTTGGCAGTCCCTGAGTTTGCAGGGAGCAGATCGAAGATATCAAATCTGGCAATCCCTGAGTTTGCAGGGAGCAGATTGGAGATATCAGGTCTGGAAATTCCTGAGTTTGCAGGAAGCAGATCAAAGACATCAGTCTAGCAATCCCTGAGTTTGTAGGGAGCAAATTGGAGATGGCAGATCTGGCGATTCCTGAGTTTGCAGGAAGCAGATCGAAGACATCAGTCTGGCAATCCCTGAGTTTGCAGGGAGCAGATTGGAGATAGCAGATCTGGGGATTCCTGAGTTTGCAGGAAGCAGATCGAAGATAGCAAATCTGGCATTCCTGATGTTGCAGGAGCAGATTGAAGTTAGCAGATCTGGCATTCCTGATGTTGCAGGAGCAGATTGAAGTTAGCAGATCTGGCATTCCTGATGTTGCAGGAGCAGATTGAAGATAACAGGTCTGGCATTCCTGAAGTTGCAGGAGCAGATCGAAGACATCAAATCTCATCTCCCTGAGTTTGCAGTGGAACAGATTGAAGATAGCAGATTTGGTATTCCTGAAGTTGCAAGAAGCAGATCGAATACATCAAGTCTTATCTCACTGAAGTTGTAGTGGAGTAGACTGAAGACAGTTAACCCTATCTCCCTAAAGTTGCAGTGGGTCAAAGCAAGGTTACTTGAAGAAGAAGAAAAGAAGCGCCAAGACTCAGCAAGACCGGGCAAAATTGGCATTTCTTAAAAGTCTTTGCTCCATTCTCGTTACATGACAACAAGCAAAGAGGGGCAGCTGTACAGCCCAATTATTGCCCGGGCCCAAAATAAACCCAATATTAAAACTAAGCCCAATTCACAAGCGGCCCAAAAGGCCCAAAAAATATCAAATTTTTCAGAAAGCTAGGGTTTCTGAAAACCCTAGCGCCGCAGCCTAGGTGCCGTTTCAGCCACCTGCTACCTCACCAGCCCTCTGCCACCACCATGCTCCTAGCACCTGCAAAACAGAAATAGAACACGCAACAGACAACAATAGCAGAAAAAAAAGGGAAATCTATTGTATTTTTGATTTTTTCTTTCTTCAATCTCAGTTATAAAACCGAAGAGAAATCAGATTGTAAAGGGGGGATTTTCGGAACTCAAAAGGAACTTTCAAGGTTCATTTTATTTTTATTGTTATTTACTGTTGTTTTTATTTTATTTTATTTATTTATTTCAAAACCTATACAAACAATAACAAAAGGGAGAAAAAGAACTGACCTGAACCCCGGGATCTCATCGTCGGAGTCTCATCTCCGTCGTCGAAGCCGGATCGAAGGCAAAAAGGGGGTTTTTCCTTTTTTTTTTCTTTCGGTTTTTTGGAACCCAAAGGGTTGGCCTTCAAATGAGGCTCGAAATAGGGGCTAAAGGCCCACTTTGCGCATCGTCGTCCACTGGACCGGTGGTGGCGCGACGGGCGGCTGAAGGGAACCCAACCGTCGGACGGAAATGAGGATGAGAGGGAGAGAGGAGAAGCTTTAAAATTTTATTATTTTTTTCTCTTTATTCTGAACTTGGACTGAAACAAAACAGAAAAGTGGGTCTTATGCCCTCAATGAAACGGCGCCGTTTGGTTCAGGGAAAACTGCACATATCCCTTAAAAGGGATAATTGCACGTTTAGTCCCTCTTTTTTGCCGCGCTATTTGATCAAGTCCCGTTTCGCATTCTTTCTTTTTTTTTAAAAATTTTACCCTGTTATTTCTATGGTGTTTTGATTTGGTCCGCGTCCAGGACATTTGAACGCAGCGCATTAGGGGCGGGGTTATTCACCCATTTAGTCCCCGCAAGTTTACCCGCGTGGCGTAGTGGTCCATGTTCGCCCTTTTTTTTGATTTATTGCAATTTCAACCCCCTGATTTTATTCTGATTTCAATATAGTCTTTAATTTGCTAAATGAGTTTATTCATTTATTTGTTTTCTTTAAAAATCATATTATTATTATTATTATTATTATTATTATTATTATTATTATTATTATTATTATTATTATTATTATTATTGTTGTTTATTTATCTATTTATTTATTTCATTGTTACCATTATTATTTCATTTTTATTACTAATACCATTATTATTATTCTCATGATTATTCTTATTTATTTATTTATTAGTATTACTCGTTTATTAATGTAATATTATTCATTACTATTACCTCATTTTTATTATTACTATTATTATATTATTATTATATCATTAATTTTTATATTAATATTATTATCACTATCATGTCTTTATTTCTATTTATTTGCCTAAATTTTAAATATATTTCGTCTTACTATATATTATTATTTATTTATCATTTCTAACATTAGATTATTTGTTATTTTGTTATTAATATTGTTATTATTTTATTTACTTATTTATACCCTTTTCATAATTTTTTTTTTAAAAAACTTTATTATTTTATTATTATTGATATTATTATTATTATTTGGTCTTCTTATATACCATTTATTTACGTATTGGTATTATCGTTTTTTTGCTTAGTTTCAGTTTTTACTTGTTTTATTTATTACCAGTTTTAATTCATTTTCGCCTTTATTAATGTCATTCATACTATCGCATCCATTATTTTATGCGTATCAGCGTTGTAATTCGTTTTATATTTCACATCAAAATTGTGTAACATTTTTCGATTTTTGAAATAAGCAAATATTTCGCGTTCTAAGGTTCGAAAGAAAATCGTACCCTAACTTACTGGGTTTTGATTTTTCTCGTCGAGTCCAAAGAGCTATTATTTTCTTTTTAAAATCAAGGCATTAAAGTCAAATAAAAACTTATTTTCGAGAATTCAAAATTGTCGTGTCCTAACTCACTGGATGTGACGTTTTGTTATCTCAGGGATAAGGATTTTTAAATAAGGCAATATTTCGTGTTTGGACATCTGATGAATCGTGCCCAATCGTGCTGGATTTTGTTTTTTTGGTCTGGCCAAATATTGAAATACCCTTTTTAAAATCGCAACGCATGAATTTTGGAAATCATTAAATGATCTCGGTCGAGGGTTGAAACATCGTGTCCTATCGTGCAGGATGTGATATTTCATCTTTTCAGAACAAGAGAATTTCAATATCCAATTCGAATTATCCAAACATTTTCTAAAGGGTTCGTATTTTAAAATCTCTTTCAATTTTCGACATAGGGACATTAATTAATCAATTAGGTACCAATTTTGGGCGTATCGAGGGTGCTAACCCTTCCTCATGCGTAACCGACTCCCGAACCTATTTTCTGAGTTTCGTAGACCAAAATCGTTGTTTTGATAAATCGAGCTCTTTATTAAAAATAACCGTTTTACGAGGTGACCCGATCACACCTCAACAAAAAGGATTGGTGGCGACTCTCATTTTTATTGTTCGTTTTCAAAACCAAAGTCGATCCCCGTTTACAAAAAATGGTTTCGACAGATGGAAGAGCAAATGTTTCTTAACGTTGATGGCATGGCACATCAACAATTATTTAGTTTTTAAATTTTAAAAAATTCAAAAAATTAATTTAAAAAATTAGAAGTTATTATAAATTTATAAAATATATTTTTTAATATTTTTTAATTTACAAAAATCAATTTCTAACATTGTATACACATGACAATCCACATATATGTCACACCAATAAAGTTAACAAGTACTAACTTTTCTATCCATTTTAAGGGAATTTGACAAAAAATATAAATTTAAAAGTCAAAATAAACAAAAAAAATAAATAAAATGCTAAATTTTTTTTTATAAAATTAGAAAGCTAGAAAAATCATTATACATTTTATTGAAGGAGACCACTAAATTTGATTACAAACTAACAACGTGTTTACAAGTAAATGCTAAAAAGAAAATGGGATTACAAAAAAATTCTACTAAAAATCTAAAATGCTTCGAAAAATAAAATTTAAAGTCTCTAAATTTCTCTAAAAGAATGATGAGAATAACTAAAAAAGGTATTTAAACAAAGGACTTTCGAGCATGAGCGACATCATGTGATTTTTATAACATTTCCTAGGGTAGGTTAAGTGCGTTTTTTATTGATAATTTTGTCATAAATAATTAAAAGCAAAAAATACAGAGAATAATTTTAGTAGCTATTCTTGGCATGTGATTGGTATGTCTTGCCAACTCCAATCCCGATGAATGTACAAATTAAAATTATATTTGTTATCAAATAGAAATCTATCTCCATTTGCAATCCAAAAATAATGTTCGACAGCTAGAATTCTTTTTCAGGTTACAAATAAAATCAAGGAATATTTTTAAATTTAATTTAGAATGATATTTACAAATTTAAATCAAAATAAATTTAAAATTGTATAATCAAAATATATTTGGTTTTAAGTAAGAATAAATAAGATTTATACATAATAAAATTAAAATTAAAATAAATTCCAAAAAAAATTACTCATATTTTATATAAAGTGAGACTTGAAATTGGAATTTAAGGTTAGGATTTTAACTAAAACCTAGATTCCATATAAAAATAGGATTTAATTAATTAAAAAATTTTATATTTAAATTTATATATCAATAAAGTCTTAACTCAATAATAAAATTGTCCAAATAAAAAAATTTGAACTCATATTCACAAACATAACTCTAATTAATTTTTTATTTGCTCGATACACGAGTTAATTATATTTATTAATAAAAATATATTAAACGTTTCTCATAATTACTCATTTATGTTTATAGATTATACATATACGGATAAAAATCAGCAAATATTCATAAACTAATAAGTCATATTATTATAACATACCAATATTAACAATTATACACCGAAGGTTTCTTATCAATCTAGAACAAATTTATCTTGTGCCTTGCAAGTTTATAGAACTGTAACATAAGTCTTGGAATAAATAATTGTCGAAACTATTTTAAAGTTTTAGAAAACGGGGTCGATTTTTAAAAACGAAAATGGGAGTCGCCACCAATCCCTTTTTATTTAGGTGTGATTAGATCACCTTGTAAAACGTTTTATTTTAAAACATCTGATTTTTGGTCCATGAAAAACAATAAAACGGGTTCGGGAGTCGGTTACGTATGAGGAAGGGTTAGCACCCTCATAACGCCTAAAAAATTGGTACATAATCGATAGAATCATGCCCAAATGTTTGAAATTTAATAAACCCTTTAAAATATGACTAAAAAAACTGAACAATTTGATTTAAAATTTGAGATTTCTTTGTTCCGAAAGAATACAAACATCACATCCAGCACGATTGGACACGATATTTTTAAACCCTCGTAACTAAAGTCATCTCATAATTTACGAAATTTATTAAAAGGGTATTTAATTATTTAGTCAAACGGAAAATCGAAACCCAGCACGTTAGGGCACTATTTCCCGAATTTCTAAATACAAAACATTGCCTTATTTTAAAACCTTTAAATAAAATATGGTAATTTTGCAAAATGCATTTTATTTTAAAATGATGATCTTATGAAAATATCATATTAACACATTATGAAACATCAAAAGCAATTATAATATACTAACATTTAATATAGGCAATAAAGAAATAATAATACAAAATATGACAAATAATAATTCCTACACTAAAGTAATTGTAAATACATGATGAAGTATAAACGAATACAATAAACAATAAAATAAATATGAACACATTTAATATAAAATTAAACCTTTCATGCAATGGCATATACCAAATATTAAATAAATGTTGTAAAATAATGAAAAGCATAATATATGTATATTTTGAATAAATAAAATACATTTGAAATAAATAGATGGTTTATAGTTTTAAATAAAACATTTTCATAATAACTTAATATACATATAAAAAAACTATATTCAAGAATAAATAATATATTATACAATATAAATATAAATAAAAAATATGTATATATAATATGATATAATACTATATAATATACAAATTAAAATATAATATAATAAATAATATATAAATTATAAATAATATATAAATTATTAAACCAAGTAAAATAATATATAATAATTAAATATATATATATAAATAATACATATAAATATATATATGTGAATTTCGTAATATTAATAAATTAATAAATATAGGAAAATAATATAGAATATTTGATATGATAAATAATTAAATATAATGTAAAATAATAGAATAAAATAAAAGGATAAAAATAAAATAAAACAAAGAAAACAGGGGTTAAATAGCAATTAAAATAGATATAAAAGGATTAAATTAGAAAGCGCGTTAAATCCCAGGGACTAATATGGAAATTATGCCTCTTTTTCAAAACGGCGCCGTTCCGATGTTGGCCTTTAAAATGCTCGAGGATTCAATTGAAACAAAATACAAATTTAAGGGCTAATTTAAAATTAAAGAAAATGTTAGATTGGATAAAATTAAAACAAATAAAATTTTAAAGGGACTGAAATGGCAAATTGCCCATTTATAAAAAACGCGCGGATCCTACCCAGGTTTTCGGGTCAACGCGTGGATCCTACCCAGGTTTTCGGGTCAACGGGCGGATCTTTTAAGGGAAAACGACGTCGTTCTTTCAGGCTTATATAATCTAAAATTCGGCCCTAAAAAATCACTTTTACTCCGTTAAAAAAAAATAATCAAAAAAGCTCTCCAGAAACCTCCCTTTTTACTGTCCGAGGTCTGGTCATTGGACTTTTGGGCTCTTGCCCCTACGCGCGCCACGCGCCTCCGTGGCCGGTGGCCGGAAGCCAATAACTTCGTTTTCAGACCCGATTTAAAAGGTAAAACTTCTTTTTTTATATATTACTAGAATATTTACTATTTGCAGGAATCGGAAAGAAAATAAAAAAAAAAGAACAACACGAATACGAAATGGGTAATCACCTTCTGTTTGGTGTTTTTATTTCTATTTTTTTTTTTTGAATATTAGCCTCTCTGTGTGTATGTTTTCTGTCTATTTTCGTATATGTCCACTTCGTCTTGGGGTTTTGTAGCCCCGAAAATAAAGAAATAAAAAAAGGAATATAGGGATTTTATCCCGTTTTGCCATATTTGCTGCTCCCTTGTTTCCTTTTTTTTTTGCAGGTAAAAGGCGCGGATCTGGTAATGAGGCGACACACGCGCGTGATTTTTGTGCGAGAACAGTTGGACGAGGTCATGGGGAAGAAAGAGTGGACAAGGTTGCGACGCCTAGGGTTTTCCAGAAACCCTAGGCTACTAAAGCTTGCAAGCTATTTGGGTTTTTTGGGCCCCGTATGTTTTGGGTCCTAATTGGGTCTGTTTAGGATCTGGGCTAGAGGGGTCTGTTTAGGTAGTGTCTGCTTAGTTGGCTAAGGCTGTAATAGGTTTCGGGTTTTAAGTATTGGATTGAAGTCTGTTGGGCTAAGTGGGTTTTAGGGTATTGGGAAGGACTTGGGTTGCTGTTAATGGGCTTGTATTTTAGACTGTTTAAAAATATTTGGACATTTATTTTTATTTTGATTTGCTTTAAGCCTGGGCATAAATGGGCCTCTATAGCTGCCCCTCTTTGCTCATTGTCGAGAAACGAGAATAAAGCAAAGACAATAGAAGGACCAATTTTGCCCGGTCTTTTCCGAGCCTCGTCTTCTTGGTCCTCGTCTTCTTCAAATGGTTTCCAACTCCACTGCAACTTCAATGGTATTGGAACTTCATCTTGATTTCAATAAGTCTGATAGCTTCAATCCACTTCTCTACAACTTCAGGAATGCAATATCCACTATCTTTTAATCTGCTCTCCTACAAACTCAGGGAGACGAGATCTGATATTTTCGATCTGCTTCTTGGAACCTCAAGAATGCCAGATCTGTTGTCTTTCGATCTGCTTCCTGCAACTTTAGGAATGCCAAATCTGCTATTTTCAATCTGTTCTTTGCAAACTCAGGGATGCCAGACTGATGTCTTTGATCTGCTTCCTGCAACTTCAGGAATGCCAAATCTGCTATCTTAGTCTGCTCCCTGCAACTTCGTGGATCGCCGGACTAATGTCTTCGATCCGCTCTCGCAACTTCGGGAATGCCAAATCGCTATCTTAATCGCTCTCCCGCAACTTCGGGGATCACCGGACTAATGTCTTCAATCGCTTCCGCAACTTCGGGAATGCCAAATCGTTATCTTCAATCGCTGGCCCCGCAACTTCGTGGATTTTCGGATCGATGTATTCGATCCGCTCCCGCAACTTCGTGGATTGCCAATCGCTATCTTCTATCCGCTCCCCGCAACTTCGTGGATTGCGGTCGATGTCTTCGATCCGCTTCCCGCAACTTCGTGGATTGCCAATCCGCTATCTTCAATCTGCTCTCGCGCAACTTCGAGGATTGCGGATCGATGTCTTCGATCCGCTACGCAACTTCGGGAATGCCGATCTCGATGTCTTCGACCGCTTCTTGTAACTTCGGGAATGCCGGATCTCGCTATTTTAATCGCTTCCTACAACTTCGGGAAGATAAGATTTTTGTCTTGATCTACTCACTTTGCAACTTCAGGGAGATAAGACTAAAATCCTCTTTTGATCTGCTTCCTACAACTTTAAGAAGATAAGATCTTCTTTCTTCAGTCTACTCCACTGCAACTTCAGGAAGATAAGACTAAAATCTTCTTTTGATCTGCTTCCTGCAACTTCAGGAAGATAAGATCTTCTTTCTTCAGTCTACTCCACTGCAACTTCAGAGAGATAAGACTAAAATATTCTTTTGATCTGCTTCCTGCAACTTCAGGAAGATAATATCTTCTTTCTTCAGTCTACTCCACTGCAACTTCAGGGAGATAAGGCTGAAATTTTTTTTGATCTGCTTCCTACAACTTTAGAAAGATGAGATCTTCTGTCTTCAGTCTACTCCACTGCAACTTTAGGGAGATAAGGCTGAAAGTGCTCTTGATCTGCTTCCTGCAACTTCAGGAAGATAAGATTTTCTGTTTTCAGTCTACTCCACTGCAACTTCAGAGAGATGAGACTGAAAATGCTTTTGATCTGCTTCCTGTAACTTCAGGAAGATAAGATCTTCTTTCTTCAGTCTACTCCACTACAACTTCAGGGAGATAAGGATGCAATTCTTTTCGATCTGCTTCCTACAACTTCAGGAAGATGAGATCTGCAAATTCACCGATATTGCTACACCGTCCACTAAGGGACATGTCCTGTAGACTCGATTCCATATGTTTATATCACATGACTAAGATGCTATGATCAGAATGAATCAAATGCTTCTAGCTACATGTATTATGAGTGAGACGAATGTAACATGTCATGAAAATGATTCCTTTTAAAGGATTAGGATGCAATGATTGGAATGAATCAAATACTTCTAATTAGATTTGTTATGATGCAAAAGTGTTATGAGTATGATTCCTACTCTAGGTGTTACCACTCATCTGTTCTTTATTTTTTTTCATCAATCATGTTCTGCTTAATAAGGTTGCCCCAATGTAATTCCTGAGTCCTCTCCACTTGAACATTGGAACATGAAGTTGGTACCTCCCACTGCAAACTTAGGGAAATAACATTTGGTTTTTTTCATCCTTCTGTTACCACTCAGAGGTACAGAACTTGTATCACTTTCAATCAATTTAAACTGTTACACCATTCCTTGGGTGTAATAACCAAATGTATGTGTCTAAAATTTACACGAATACAGGGTATCCCGACAATGATCCCTTTTTACACATGGATTGGCCTTGTTCGTCACTTGCCGATATAGTATCACCAACGAAATTGTCTTATCCAATAAGAATCCGGAAAAATAATCATTTTTCAATGTTTCTAACCCTTAGGCTTGGTGAGTTCTGAACAATAGTCATGTTTCAGATTCCTCATATTATTTAGAAGTTTTCAGAGTAATATGCGAAACTCCTTTTATGAAAGTGTTATTAGTCCATTAATCATTATTTCAATATAAAATGCTTGAAAAAGGTCACAAAAATGGACGAAAAAGAAATTAATCAGGAGCATGGCTCGAAACAAATAAGTTAATCAAAGATCACCAAGGCAATAAAAGAAGATTGATTTCGGTGTATCTTGAAAAGAATAAAGCAATCAAAGATAACAAATTCAAAAATGGGTAAGATAGAAGCTAGGTGCCCCAGATATCGCAGCCTGAGCTTCTCTGTTCAAACTTCTTGAGGAACATTTTAAGCTCAATATGTGTTTAGGGGACCCGGAGTACTTTGTCGATGCCCCAAGACGCAGCATACTTCCTCATTATTAATTCAGGCATAGCAAGACTACCACATGCCCTATCTTTGATCAAAATTTGAGCCGCCCTTTTGGGTTTTCGGCTCAAAGCCCCTTTGGTCTCAAAGCGCCCTTTGCGGGTTTTCGCTTTGGCCTCTCCCTTTTTTTTTTCCTTTTTTTTTTGAATGAATTTGAGCTCAATGCGCCCTTTGCGAGTTTTCACCTTGGCTTTTTCCCTTTCAGGTAGAATACTTCTTGATTGAACTTGAATTCACCGGATTGAGCAAGTCTTTGGCATTTATCTCGGTCAATATCAATGCTTCTCCAGAACAGGCCTTCTTCACAACATAAGGTCCTTCACAGTTTGGCATCTGCTTTTCTATGAAATCCTTTTGTAGAAGAAATATCTGTTTCAATCATCAGGTTCCCCTTGTGGAATTTTCTAGGATGAACCTCTTTGTCGTAAGCTCGCATCATCTGACCATGATGGATAGCTTTTAACCTTTTCCTCGATTAGATTCAATTGGCAACAATGCTTCCATTCCATAAACCAATGGGTAAGATGCTGCCCCGGTAAAAATCTTGGTCAACGTTCGATAATCATAGAAGATAAATAGTAACTTCTTTATGCCAATCTTTACAAGTCTCGATCATCTTTTCTACGATCCTTTTTTTTTTTGCTATTGTTGCTTAATGATATGGCGTCTGATCTTTGAACAGACTACAAATTTTTGACTTTGTCCTTTTTAGTATTCTTTGTAGGTGCCTGGTCTCCTCTCTTTTTTTTTTTTTTAGAATTTAATGACTTCGACCTTGTAACATTGGCATATGAAGCTACTTCCACCCTCTTAGTGAAGTAAACGACGACCACGACAATGAATTGGTTAAAAACTTTTAACGAGATTGGCCCCATCATATCCATGCCCCCACATATGGAAAATTTGTGAAGAACTGAAGAAGGCACATGAATCTTGTCTCCTTTAATACGGCATAACTGATACCATCTCTTTCTATGTAGATCAATAGTGTCTGATCCTCATGTTTAGCCCGCGTCTTAGTAGCCCAGGCATGTCCTGATATGATCGTGCAAAAACATCTTTGAATTCTTGAAAATAACTCAATGATGTCTTGCATTATTTCTATGGTGAGCTGGGCTTCGATCTTCACCCCTTTTCTAGGCTCGCAATATTCATTGACCCTATGTAAGGTAGGATCTATTTTTTCTCTTGTTCTACCATTCTTTAATAAATCAGAAGATAATCTCCTTCATCTTCAAAGTCCTAAGATCCCCTAGACCCATATTTCATTCAAAAAGGGAATTCATAACAACGTCGCTCATGTCATTGATATCTGAAGACCTATTGTAGGCTCGAAGGAAGATTCTAAAGAATAAATGATTTAAAGAATAGTTATTTGTATGATATGAATGAATAAAAGAATATTTGAAAGAAAAATAAAAGAATCTATACATGGAAAGAATGAAAGGATATTTGTTCAAAAAAATGATTTTTATTGAAATAAGAATTTAGGACACAAGCCTATTTCACAAAAGGGTTCTTATTGCCTCTAGGCTTAAGGCAACAAACATGTTTTGAATATTACTCTAGATCAACTCTAAAATTATAGAGATCTCTTCCACAATCCCATTATTCAAGACACTCTCAAGTATCTAAGGGTTTGGAAGCATTGTTCCCCAATTCCCTCTTCGCTTTCGATTTCTTCAAGGGATTGCAATTTTTTTGTCTCCTCCTTCAATTATCGCATTTACTGCCTCGTCAAAGTGATCAGGTTTTGATGAATCGTTGAACTTCACAATTCCCATTTTAATGAACCTTTCAACTAACTTTTTAAACGCAGTACAGTTTTCAATTGAGTGACCCATTATTCCCGCGTGGTACTCGTATTGGGCATTCTCGTTATACCATTTTGGGAACGGAGGTTGCAACGGTTCCAAATAAAATAGAGACACCACGTGTGCGTCAAACAAACTTTGATATAGCTCCTTATACGTCATTGGGATTGGCGTAAATTGGAGCCTTTCAGAGTTTTGCCTGGTGTCTGATTCTTGTCTTGTCGACCCTTGTTGCCCAGCAGTGATTACCTTTGGCTGATTAATAGTAATTACTTTTGAGTACCCTTTGTTGTATGTACTCGTATTATTCACCTCGTCATCCTTTTTCCTAGGAGTAGACATTCCTGCTTCAATCTTGCCACCCCTTATGGCATTTTCAATCATCTCTCCTGCCATCACTATATCCGCAAAGCTCTTAGTAGTACTTCCTATCATATGAGTAATGAATGGAACCTTCAAGGTATTGATGAAGAGCATTATAGTCTCCTTTTCTAGGAGTGGTGGCTGAACTTGCATGGCGACCTCTCTCCATCTTTGCGCATACTGCCTGAAGCTTTCATTTGGTTTCTTCTCCATATTTTGCAAAGTGATTCTGCCAGGCGTCATATCTGTGACATGGTTGTATTGCTTCATGAAGGCTTGAGCTAAGTCTCTCCGGGAGCTAATGTTAGCACGGCTGAGTTGATTGTACTACCTAGACGCTGCCCCCACCAAACTATCTTGGAAATAATGAATTAAGAGTTGATCATTGTTAACATAGTCAATCATGCGTCTACAAAACATAGTAATGTGGGCTTCAGGGTAGTTGGTCCCGTTGTACTTCTCAAACTCTGGCATTTTGAATTTATAAGGAAGCACCAAATCCGAAACCAAACTCAAATCCTTTACGTTAATGCCATGGTGATGATCAGCATTTTTCAAAGCTTGAAACTTTTCTTCCAACCATCTATAGCGATCCTCCAACTTTCTTGAAGATTCAATTCTTATTCCCTCTCTCTCTGCTATGTCCAAATCAGGGATAACAGGATATACAGGGTTATCTCCTAGGTTAGATCTTGAGTCGACCTGAAAGTTTATAGGTGGTCTAGTATTAGCTTGCCCCTGTTGAGGCCTAACTATGACAGGTGGCCTTTGGGGATACTCCTCAGGTTGTAGATGCGGTGGGGTGAAACCCCTAGGAAAGTCCTCGTTGTCTTCAGCATTAACTAGGGGACCCTTTCCTTTGTCCATTATCCCACTCATCATCTGGGCCATTTGATCCATCATGTTCTTTTGAACCTCCAACATCTGGTCCCTCGTCTCTTGTTGGAGTTTTGTCATTTGCTCTTGCATCTGGTCTTGTATGTCTCTTTGGAATTGTTCCAATCTCTGATCCATTTTCTTTGACTTGGTACGTGTACCGTAAGGGTGTTCAGCTTCTAGATTTCCCTTCTATTTCTCTCTCTCTCTCTCTGTTAATTTTAACTAATTAGACTCTCTCTATAAACTTAAATGCATATGATATGATGTAATGCAAATGCATGAATGCAAAGAGAGAGAGGCGTTGATTCTGAATTCAATTTCATTAGAAATTTTTCTCTAGAAAACAAATTTCTTTACATAAAACGGATTGCATATACGACCTTGCCCTCATATTCCAAGCAAAAACATCAATCCCCTTCTTTACAAAGGTCAAATCTTGCATACTTCTAATAGATGCCTCCACTAGCTCCTTTTTGCTTGATCTGAGCCGCGACTCACTGCTCACTTATACTCACAATGCTTGTTAGCCTCTTCAAGAAAGCCTTGTCGTGGTGGTTCTCGAATAATCTTTTTCAGCTTGAATCCTTGGGCAATAAACTCTTGTATTCCTTCACGGGCTATCAGTCTTCTCTCGTTGTGTTTGCTTGAAACATATTCAGACAACCGTATTATAATCCACTTTATCAAAAAATCCATTTCCTTATGACAAACTTTTCTATTTAGCAATTGAATTTGAATCAACACCTCTTTTCTATAATATGAATACAATGCAATCAAAACAAAAGAGAACACGTTAGCACAAAGAAATAAATAACAGAATAGGGCACCTATCTGGGTAACCACTAGGGTTTGACATAGTTCTACCTAGGGTAAGTCCTTAGGTTTTCACTATATGCGGTTTAGTTCTAAAGTTGAGGTACCTGAACCAGCCAATTCCTCGATCCTCACCCATTATAGGCTCATATGGATCGAGTTCAGTTCAGGGAAATACATTTCCCTATGGCCATGCGGAAGTGAAAACTTCACGAAGGCATAGGTACAGATGTATTCCGGAAGCAGTCCACTAGCCCATGCGGAGGTGAAAACCTCACGAAAGAATAGCTTCTCGCTCCCACTTAAGGGTGTGACCACGACGGTCATGCAGTGCAATGCAGAAAGATATATTTAGAACCACATGCAATAAAAGGATCATTTTTTAATAAAAAAAACTGGAATTTTAAATTCGGACAAAAGGACATGAAATTATCAATTTTACGGCTTGACTCTCTTATTGTCCCCAGCGGAATCGCCAAGCTGTCGAAACCATTTTAAAGTTTTAGAAAACGGGGTCGAATTTTAAAAACGAAAATGGGAGTCGCCACCAATCCCTTTTTACTTAGGTGTGATTGGATCACCTTGTAAAACGTTTTATTTTAAAACATCTGATTTTTGGTCCATGAAAAACAATAAAACGGGTTCGGGAGTCGGTTACGTATGAGGAAGGGTTAGCACCCTCATAATGCCCAAAAAATTGGTACCTAGTCGATAGAATCATGTCCAAATGTTTGAAATTTAATAAACCTTTAAAATATGACTAAAAAAACTGAACAATTTGATTTAAAATTTGAGATTTCTTTGTTCCGAAAGAATACAAACATCACATCCAGCACGATTGGACACGATATTTTTAAACCCTCGTAACTAAAGTCATCTCATAATTTACGAATTTATTAAAAGGGTATTTAATTATTTAGTCAAACGGAAAATCGAAACCCAGCACGTTAGGACACTATTTCCCGAGTTTCTAAATACAAAACATTGCCTTATTTTAAAACCTTTAAATAAAATATGGTAATTTTACAAAATGCATTTTATTATAAAATGATGATCTTATGAAAATATCATATTAACACATTATCAAACATCAAAAGCAATTATAATATACTAACATTTAATATAGGCAATAAAGAAATAATAATACAAAATATGGCAAATAATAATTCCTACACTAAAGTAATTGTAAATACATGATGAAGTATAAACGAATACAATAAACAATAAAATAAATATGAACACATTTAATATAAAATTAAACCTTTCATGCAATGACATATACCAAATATTAAATAAATGTTGTAAAATAATGAAAAGCATAATATATGTATATTTTGAATAAATAAAATACATTTGAAATAAATAGATGGTTTATAGTTTTAAATAAAACATTTTCATAATAACTTAATATACATATAAAAAACTATATTCAAGAATAAATAATATATTATACAATATAAATAAAAATAAAAATATGTATATATAATATGATATAATACTATATAATATACAAATTAAAATATAATATAATAAATAATATATAAATTATAAAATAATATATAAATTATTAAACCAAGTAAAATAATATATAATAATTAAATATATATAAATAATACATATAAAATATATATATATGTGAATTTTGTAATATTAATAAATTAATAAATATAGGAAAATAATATAGAATATTTGATATGATAAATAATTAAATATAATGTAAAATAATAGAATAAAATAAAAGGATAAAAATAAAATAAAACAAAGAAAACAGGGGTTAAATAGCAATTAAAACAGATATATAAAGATTAAATTAGAAAGCGCGTTAAATCCCAGGGACTAATATGGCAATTATGCCTCTTTTTCAAAACGGTGCTGTTCCGATGTTGGCCTTTAAAATGCTCGAGGATTCAATTGAAACAAAATACAAATTTAAGGGCTAATTTAAAATCAAAGAAAATGTTAGATTGGATAAAATTAAAACAAATAAAATTTTAAAGGGACTGAAATGGCAAGTTGCCCATTTATAAAAAACGAGCGGATCCTACCCGGGTTTTTGGGTCAACGCGCGGATCTTTTAAGGGAAAACGACGTCGTTCTTTCAGGCTTATATAATCTAAAATTCGGCCCCAAAAAATCACTTTTACTCCGTTTTAAAAAAAATAATCAAAAAAGCTCTCCAGAAACCTCCCTTTTTACTGTCCGAGGTCTGGTCACTGGACTTCTGGGCTCTTGCCCCTACGCGCGCCGCGCGCCTCCGTGGCCGGAGGCCAATAACTCCGTTTTCAGACCCGATTTGAAAGGTAAAACTTCTTTTTTTATATATATATATATATATTACTAGAATATTTACTGTTTGCAGGAATCGGAAAGAAAATAAAAAAAAGAACAACGCGAACACGAAATGGGTAATCACCTTCTGTTTGGTGTTTTTATTTCTGTTTTTTTTTTTTGAATATTTTCCTCTCTGTGTGTATGTTTTCTGTCTATTTTCGTATATGTCCACTTCGTCTTACAAATTTTTAGGGTTTTATAGCCCCGAAAATAAAGAAATAAAAAAGGAATATAGGGATTTTATCCCGTTTTGCCATATTTGCTGCTCCCTTGTTTCCTTTTTTTTTTTTGCAGGTAAAAGGCGCAGATCTGGTAATGAGGCGACATGCGCGCTGATTTCGGCGCGAGAACAGGCTGGACGAGGCTGCGGGGCGAGGAGCTGGACAAGGTTGCGGCGCCTAGGGTTTTCCAGAAACCCTAGGCTACTGAAGCTTGCAAGCTATTTGGGTTTTTTGGGCCCCGTATGTTTTGGGTACTAATTGGGTCTGTTTAGGATCTGGGCTAGAGGGGTCTGTTTAGGTAGTGTCTGCTTAGTTGGCTAAGGGTGTAATGGGTTTCGGGTTTTAAGTATTGGATTGAAGTCTGTTGGGCTAAGTGGGTTTTAGGGTATTGGGAAGGACTTGGGTTGCTGTTAATGGGCTTATATTTTGGACTGTTTAAAAATATTTGGACATTTATTTTTATTTTGATTTGCTTTAAGCCCGAGCATAAATGGGCCTCTATACACGAGTTAATTATGTTTATTAATAAAAATATATTAAACGTTTCTCATAATTACTCATTTATGTTTATAGATTATACATATACGGATAAAAATCAGCAAATATTCATAAACTAATAAGTCGTATTATTATAACATACCAATATTAACAATTATACACCGAAGGTTTCTTATCAATCTAGAACAAATTTATCTTGTGCCTTGCAAGTTTATAGAACTGTAACATAAGTCTTGGAATAAACAATAATATGAAATCATCTTGTACCATGCAAGTTTATAAAAATGTAATATAATAAGGCTTTAATTTAACCAATTTAATTTTCCACTTTAATATATAAACTTTTTTTTTACCCAATTTAGTATATAAAGAATTTTTTGGTTGATTTAATAATCTTATTTATAACTCAGTTATTGAATATATATATTAAAATTAAATAACTGAACATAAAGATTGTGTAGCAAGCTCATCTTCCACTTCAAAGAATCTTCGTACATTATCTCTATTTGAGGATTCATCAATGCCATACACCTTCAAAATGGCCCTACATTTGTAGGTAAATTACGACATCTAATCATAAAATTATTGGATTTTTACATACTTTAATGATATAAAAATAATTTTGGTTTTAGTTTTCCAGGCTAGATCTTAAAGATGATGAGAAGGATACTCTATTTTATTAACTTTAATTGTTGTACCTGCATGGAGATTTATGTTTCCAAACATTTAACTTAATTACCTTTCACATTTTATGCATCTTTCCTTTATACCTTGATCAATATTTTATAATTGATAGGCTCTCGATCTAGCTTGATGGTTTGGTTTGCTTGGTTCAGACTAATTGAAGGCCACGGGTCACAATATTTTACTTAAATTTATATTGATTAATTCATTTTTCATAAATTATTAATATAAAATTATTTATGTATTCTTATATTTTAAGCTACAATCTATGTTGTAATATTAAACTTATCCAATTTGTTATTAAATGTTTTTTTTTAATAAAATCATACTAACTTTTATGTTCTCAAATTTGATGCTTGTGAGTCTACGTCAATGAAATCTTCTCCCAATAATTATAACATTAAAATTAACTTTTTATTTACTGTAATCGATTTGGTGGGAAAAGAGAACAAGCTTTGATTTCTCTACTAATTTTTTTTAGGGTTTTTATTTTTCTTATTTTCCCGTATTTTTATAATTGTTTTTACTTTTTGCAATCTGTTTTACAATATCTTATTAATAAACCAACTTATTTTAAAAAAAAATACCATTTTGTAAAAGTTTACTGGAAAAATTAGATATTAATATCAAATGGTAAAATGAATTTTAAAATTTTCAATAAGTAAACTACTCCATATATTGTTTCATCATTCTTTTTAAATAAAAGTCTGTATATTTCGCTAATTTTTTACATTTCCAAAAATTTGTTATATCAAAATATAATCACCGTTTTATCCATTTTTTAAATTACAATATACAATGAATTTTTTTAATCTCAATATTATTTTAGAAATAACAACAGAATAATAGACAAGATGAACCTATGTATCTCACGGATAAATTATAAAATGTCGAAACATTTTTTAATATCAAAATATAATTTTATATTTTTAGGCATATAATATATGCGGTAATTTTTTTATCTATTTATTTTTTAAAAATAACAATTTAATATTACACAACAATATAAACTAGTTAAATACCTAAAGTGGCCTTCCATTATGTGTTTTAGTGAATTTTATTTTTATTTTTTTGTAAAAAAAAAAAAAGAGAGCTGCTTGATAAATAAATTTATCCCTAAAGCATACCTCATCTTTCCACTTTAATACTTAAATTTTTTTACACAACATTAACTGCTTTTCCTACATAGCTGACCTGTTGGGCATTAATTTGTGTATTTTAGGAAGTTAATAATTAAAATGGAGATTTTATTATCCAAAATAACAAAACTACCTTTTTTTGTTTTTGCAAAAAAAGTAATGTTTCTGAAAATATCCAAAAGAGAATAACATTATTTTTTATTATTCCGTGATTATATTTTTCCTAATTATTTTTTTTTTCAAATCTAGTTGCACCAATACAGATATACGTATCTTGATATAGGATTCACATATTTTATACATTAAATCGGCGTGAACAATTGAAATAAAAATAAAAATTGATAATTGATATAAAAATAAGCATTTCTTACAAATGTTTGTGTATTTTACTATATATGATATACTAGATCAGATTAATTAGAAAATTTTATATAGAAAATGATTGCTTTAAGCTAAAATTTGAATGAGTAAAAAAAAAAAAAAACCGTTTATAATTAATTGTCACAGGTAAATAATATCCTTTGGATCAAGAAATCGTCCACATGCATTTGTTAAAGATTTTTCAAAGCCATTATAAAGCTTGTTGGTCGCTGCTTAATGCAGTATTCAAGGGATGGATAATGGATTCAAGTAAAAGAATCCCATAGAGTCTGCGAAACCATTCACATGTGAAAAATGGCTTCAGAGATCCTCCCCCCCATTACCAATCCGAAAAATTCCTCCCCGCCGTTAAGAATATCACCCGCTTTTTATCTTTCTCTCACTAACAAACCCCCCAAAAAATAGAAGAAAAATATTTTTAAAGAATAAAAATAAAAAGTCTCCCCACGCTCTCGATGTCGTCTCTCGAAATAGATTCGGCCAGCGTCGGCGACGTCCTCGTCGTTTCGGCGGCCGATAACGACGATGTTTCCCCCATCGAAGAAGTACGTCTTACAGTTTCCAATGACGACGACACGACACTCCCCGTTTGGACATTCCGAATGTGGTTCATCGGACTCTTCTCTTGTGTTCTCCTTTCTTTCCTCAATACGTTTTTCAGTTACCGGTCGGAGCCACTCCAGGTTACCATGATATCCATACAGGTTGCGTCGCTCCCTGTGGGAAAGTTCATGGCGAGAGTGCTACCAACCACCAAGTTTAAGATCCCCGTGGTAAACAAGGAGTTTACGCTGAACCCTGGTCCGTTTAACGTCAAAGAACATGTGTTGATCTCTATTTTTGCTAATGCTGGGGCTGCGTTTGGTGGCGGCACGGCTTATGCTATCAGTATCGTGGATATTATCCGGGCTTTTTATCATAGGAAGATCGGTTTCTTAGCTAGTTGGATTTTAGTCATCACCACACAGGTTTAAATTCCCGTTCTTTCGAAAATAATACGTTGTTCTTGGAACTCCTCTTTTGTTTTACTTTTTTCCAAGTCTAAAATTGAAAACGTATGGGCAGGTTTTGGGGTATGGATGGGCGGGGATTATGAGGAGGTTCGTGGTGGAACCTGCGGAAATGTGGTGGCCAAGTAGCCTGGTTCAGGTTTCTCTTTTCAGGTAACGGTGTCGTTTTCGTGCTTTGTGGTATGCCTCTTCATCGTAGTGGCGTACTGAATTTTTAGACTTTACCCTGTGTAAAATTAAATTGAACTTTATGGTTACTAGGAGTAACACATGCAGTTGTTAGAGTTTGCCCTGTGTAATCATCTCATCTTTTAGAGTTTCTCTCTCTCTTTTTTAACCCAAAATAAAGTTTGAATTTCATGGTTCATTATTTCAATTTCAATTAATTATAAGTGTTAGGTCTACCATTTAGCCGAAAATTAAAATGATGAAAAATTGGAAGAAAAGAAAAAATTCATCAAAATGCTCGGAAGAAATAGATTTTTTTTTCGAGTTAAAAATGCGAGAAAAAATCAGCATTTTAAAAATACATCATTTTGAATTAATGTAACTTTTCTCTTATTTTCTCTTCATCATTAAGATGAACATGGATCTCTATTATTTTCTTTCTTTTCATGTTTTTCTCCTAGTAAGTTAATTTAAATTTAAATTTTATATATTTTTTCATTTTACTGCACACTCTTTTCTCTTTCTTTTTTTTCAACTAAACACGCTTTCCAACTATATGTGTTTATATCATTATTTGCATTAATAGTGATTATTATTTTATTAAAAAATTTAAGTCAGTCAAAAATTTTCAAAAGAACTTTTGATTGTATAGATTATCATGGCTTTGCAATAGCTTGTTTTTCCTTGCCAATGCTTGAAGTCAATGAAAAAGCTCATAAATTCTTCAGGGCCATGCACGAGAAAGACAATAGCCGCATGTCCCGAGGGAAATTCTTCTTGATTGCACTTATTTGCAGCTTCTCCTGGTACGTGTTTCCAGGCTACTTATTCCCCACGTTGTCAGCCATTTCTTGGGTGTGCTGGGCATTTCCCAAGTCCGTAACAGCCCAGCAGATCGGATCGGGAATGCAAGGGATCGGCATCGGATCGTTTGCAGTCGACTGGTCGGTCATTGCTTCCTTCCTCGGCAGCCCTCTGGTGACCCCTTTCTTCGCAATTGTTAATATCTTTGTAGGCTTTGCGTTATTCTTGTATGTCGTACTTCCAACTGCCTACTGGGGACTTGACCTTTACCAAGCTCGCAACTTCCCTATTTTCTCCTCACATTTGTTTAATCACAAGGGGGAACCATACAACGTATCAGGCATTGTAAACCAGAATTTCGAAATCGATATGCCGGCATATGAGCAGCAGGGACTTGTAAACTTGAGCGTCTTCTTTTCTCTCACTTATGGCATTGGCTTTGCTGCCATTATATCTACTCTTTCACACGTAGCTGTGTTTAATGGAAAGTAAGCGATCGAAAGCTTTTAATCTTATAGCTTCACACCCGACTTTTTGGATTGGCCGTCTTTTAACGTAAAACTTTGTGTTGAATGTTTGGAACAGGGAGATACATGCACAACTGAAAGCTTCTTTCAAGGGAAAAGAAGATATTCATACAAGGTTAATGAAGAAGTATAAGAGCATACCAAACTGGTGGTTTTACCTGTTGCTCGGGTTGACATTGCTGCTTTCTCTTGCGTTATGTGTTTTTATGAAACGTGACATCCAAATGCCTTGGTGGGGACTTATCTTTGCAGCTGCCATTGCTTTAGCTTTCACTCTTCCTGTTAGCATCATAACTGCCACTACAAATCAGGTAACAAGCTCTCACTTTTGTACGTAACTCTTCTTCTTTGAAGTACTCATATCCGACACATTCCATATGGTCCTTCAAATATATAAGAAGAGGCTTTAAAAATTTTGAGCATATCAATGTCAAAAAATACATGCCTATATCCAACATTCAATATTCGAGTATGAGTAACATAGCCATAGCATGTTAATTGAAGTACTGGAAAATCGTATAGTTCTGAGTTATTGCATGATTTACCTGAATAACTTTTGTATCTTGATGATCTGCATTTGCTGAGTGTCGCCCTTTCTGTTGCTAGTCACCAGGACTGAATATCATCACTGAGTACATCATGGGTTACATTTTACCAGGAAAACCAATAGCCAATGTTTGCTTCAAAACCTACGGATATATAAGCATGGCACAGGCAGTTTCCTTTCTTAACGATTTCAAGCTCGGCCATTACATGAAGATTCCACCAAGATCGATGTTTGTAGTCCAGGTATGTCCCATAAAGAAATCGAATGTTTAAAGGAAATAATGACATTTGCAAAAGACAAAACGTTGACAATTAATTGAGTGTAGCAGGTAATAATTGCTGATAGACATGATTTTGACAATTTAAAAGATAAATATATATTAGAATAGAATAGGACCTTTTGTATAGGGTATATTTGCTAATTCTCTCTTCTTCATAATTTGTGTTGTATTAAAAGAGCATTGGGACTGTGATAGCTGGAACAGTGAACCTTGCAGTGGCATGGTGGCTGCTGACCACAGTTGAGAACATATGCCAGGATCATCTACTTCCTCCCAACAGTCCATGGACATGTCCCGGTGACCGAGTCTTCTTCGATGCATCGGTTATCTGGGGTCTGGTCGGACCGAAAAGGATCTTCGGTCCCCTCGGGAACTACTCTGCTCTCAACTGGTTCTTTCTTGGAGGTGCCTTGGGGCCTGTAGTGGTATGGCTATTCCACAAAGCTTTCCCTAACCAGAAATGGATCCCACTGATCAATCTTCCAGTGCTCTTGGGAGCAACAGCTGCGATGCCACCAGCCACATCATTGAACTTCAATTGCTGGCTTATAATTGGATTCATCTTCAATTACTATGTTTTCAAGTACCGAAAAGGTTGGTGGCAGAGATACAATTATGTTCTCTCTGCAGCACTTGATGCTGGGTTGGCTTTCATGGGAGTGCTCTTATATTTCACATTGACAATGCATGGAATTAGCATATCTTGGTGGGGAAGTGATGGCGAGCACTGCGATCTAGCTTCTTGTCCAACCGCGAAAGGCATAGTTGTAGATGGTTGTCCAGTTTTTTAGATTCATTTCACTTCAACATCAAATAATTTAGGCTTCAAGAACTCTACATTTTCATAATTAGCACATTCTCTAGAAGAAAAAGAAAAAAATAGTATTTGTTTAAATGTTTTAAATATAGTCATTTTATATTATTTTCTTCTCTGCATATAATGAGCTTACAAATCACAATATAGAAAAAAAACTGAAGCATAAGTGGAAATAAAAGGAAAAGAAAAATGTAATAGTATACATATGATATCTATATATTATCTATATACATATTAACGACCCAAAAAGTCACTTCACTTGTGAGCAACTGATCTTGATAAAGGAGCGGCATATCTGGAGGAGAACCCACGATATAGAGAACCCTGAAGATAATCATCTCCATTGCAGTCGTCGAAGTTATGAGCATAACTTAAAGGGTCGTACCTAAACCCACCAACTGGTCTTGGTTTCCTTGGCATGAAAGCTGCCGTTATGCTATTGCCCAAAGCTTTTATTTTTCTTTTCGTGCATGGGAGCTTCAGCTTGAGCCGACCCCAACAGGAAAGCAACCCTTCTTCCTTGGTTTTCCTCGAAGCTGAACTCTTCTCCATGGTTTGCTTGAGCTCTTTCCAAGACAAACTTTATTGCTTCAGAGTTCGGAGTGGTCGATGAATAATAGATAAAGGTTTGTGAGGTCTCTAGATTTTGTCTCGTTTCATTTAGTTTGGATTTTGAGTGTGTGGTAGAGAAGAAGAGCATTGGTCAAAAGGATCAGTACGTGAAAATGTTCTCCTTTTGGGTTTTAAGGGGGAGGAAAAGGCAAAGAAAGAAAGGTGAAACTGAGAAGTAATGCAGACAAGGAAGGTGAAGAAGGAATCTAAAATCAGAAAGAGACAGAGTGAGTGAGGAATGATCTGTCGCTATTTCTTTTCGCCAAGCGATATCGAGTACATGATAGAAGGTGTAATAAATCTGCACCATTGGCTACGTCGAAGAAGCAGAGTCGAAAGGGCCCATGACCGCTCCTCACTTTTTTAAAATTAACGCGTACATTGCAAACAAACAAACAAACAAAAATTGATAGGAGGAATATATAAAAATATCAAACTTTACATAACAAGAATATAAATCCATCAATTTTTTTTGTATAATTCAAAAAAAGGATTATCATGTATATGGAAAAGTGCATATATTCTAATAACGGGAAATTTGACCGTGACTTGGAGTCTAAAAGCATAACTGTCAAGTTTATATTTAAAAACACAATGCATAAAATATCTAGTTAAAAGAAGTGATGATTCAAAACCGATTAAAGAACCAATTAAATTAATTAAATTGAAAACTAGTGGTTTGATGAATTAAATTTAATCTTAGTTGTCATGTGAGGTTATCTAGTAGAGGGGTTATTTGGTCTTACTTATATGGTTTTCTTATTTAGCGAATTTGGAAGAAGAATAGAAATTTATTTATATTCCAAGGCATAATTTATAATGGCTAATGAGATTGTCAAGATTTCACGAATTATACAGCATTTTAAATGGCTTTCTTATTCTACCCAGCAAAGGAATAAGAAAGGTCATAATTCAGACAGATAATCTAGAGGTGGTCAGAGTTTTACAAGATAATGCGATGGCCGACTCAGGAATCACTGTGCTTAGGAGGATCCAGCTGAAGGTCAATGGCGGATGAGATATGTTCCTAGAGAATGTAATCTAGTTACCGATTGCTTAGCTAAGTTGAGTTTAACATGGAGGTCAAGCCTATAGGTTATTGATGTCGCACATATCGAAGTTTCGGAGTTCCTTCAACCAAATAAAGCTAGTGGTGTTTTCGCTCAATTTAATTTGATATAATTTCCTCTTCAATTATCAAAAAAAAAAAAAAATCAAAGTGGGTAAAAAAATACCATTACCAAGAGAGACTTAGATACCAAATCCTATATTATCCCTCTTTAATTTTTTCCTCATAGAAAAACAATATTTCTTTTACTTTAATGGTGAACATAAAATTGAAAGCTTTTAAAGGGAAAAACAATGGGTGGATATATACCACTTGCTTTAAGCCATGGCCAATGGTCCCTAAAACCATGTGATTCAGGGTGCGGACATTTCTTTCCTCATCTGTTTCAGTTCATACTATCTTTTCCTAGTGCCACATGTTACTATGCCCTACACTCGTCCAGTCACCACTGCATTTTTGCTTTCCCCTTTATCCAGTTATTCTATGCCCGTATCCTTGCAGAGGGCCTGAGAGATCACGCACTATCAGCTTTTTTTCCCGTGTTTAAAGCCGTTGGTATCAGCCAGAAAGATCCACCATCGTTTTGCTTTAGGATCAATAGCCCAAGACAAAGGTATGACATCGTTTTTGCTAATGAAGTTGCTGATGGCAATCAGGAAAGTAGTATGCCTCCACTGCTCTGCTCAGCTGATAGAAGATTGGCATGGCCGTTAGGCTGTTAACTATATCTATCCACTACTTGCATCTAGCAGAGTGCGAAGAAGCCCGTAAATTTATGGAAGTAAACATCACTAATTCACGATACCAATCATTGCAGATTAAATGCCTCATCATGTGTAAAGGGAAAAGAAAGCACCTAAAAGATTTTCATTTACAAAATAGTGATGTAATGCCTTGAGAAGCAATGAAATGTCATGTATCCATAAAGCACCATCAAAGAAATCAACTAAATGAGATTATATTAAGCAAAAAACATAACTACCACTTCAGCTGCAAATTTACTGAAAGCAAGCTAATTTTGTGTGTTTAATATATTTATTTATGATCAAATTTTAAATAAAATGCTACTAAATTTGTGACTTCTTGTTTTAATTTTGTCAGGACACAATTGAAATATCGAAGTTTAAATAAACAAGTAAATTGGGCTAAATTGGAACGGAAAGCAATAAAATGGGCCAAATTAAAAAATTATAGAATTAGTAGATGATTAAAAATCAAATTGTGAATTTGTCAAACTCTATGAATAAAAAACTATATATGATTTTAGTTGGTTGTTAGGTATAATCTTAGGAAGAATCATGCTAAATTTGGCATATAAAAAGTGTATAAATAACTTGTAATGGTGCATTGGAAAAAACACACTGGAATATAATTAAAAACAATTCTTTTCTCTTTCAGTAGCTATTCAAAGTTTACTACCATTTTTTTTTCCATTTCCTTATTTTTGTCCTTTTTACCTGTCACCATTACGTTCAAATTCGCTTTTAAACCCCAATTGAGTATGATTAATTTAATGTTCAACTAAACCTCATTTAGCCTTAGGCCGGTATCATTCCTATCGAAAATCGTGAGATATGAACCCGCGCTAAAATCTTTCAACACAGTATTCATTATCTCTCCAGCAATGGCGTCAAAATTTGATGGGCGTCGAAACCACCAAATATAATTTCCTACGCTCTAATTGAATTAAACAGTAGTATAGAGTAGTAGGGTCGATCTCACAGGGACTGAGATTCCAAATTTTCCTATTTAAGTAACCAAATTCCTAAGTCTAGGCAACTGTTGTGCCCACGACCTGTACGTGCAGAGCTGAAAAATAAATAAATGAGGAGTTTAATTGATAAAGAAAAACAAGTACAAAATAAAATGGAATAATAATAAATTAGTTGTGAACCCCAAACCTTGAACCCTAAACCCCAAAATCAAACTCCGAACCCCAAGTTCAAAGTTTAGGGTTCAGGATTCGAGTTCAAGATTTAGGGTTCAAGTTCAAGGTTTATGGATTTATGGGTCAAGTTTGGGGTTCATGGTTTAGAGTTTAGGGCTTAAGGTTTGAGATTCAAGGTTTAAGATTCAGGATTCATGGTTTAGAGTAAAAAAATTATTAAAATTATGAGTTAATAACATAGAAAAAATTGTTGAAATAGCATTAAATAATTAAAAATGGACCATGAATGATGTGGTAGGAAAGGCCAAGAAAATAATTTATCAAAAAATTAACACCTAAGATAAGGGTGCCGTAGACAAATTTAAAGCGGAAATATCATATTAAATTTTTTATTAAAGTATAAAGGTAAAATTTGTTATTATCCGTTTTAAAAAATAGGAATATATTGTCAAAAAATGGATCTATTTATTTACCAACCAAATAGGACATATTGGATTTTACATCTTTGCTAATCTTCCAATGAAAAAAAAGGCATGTGGCCTTTCAATTAAAAAAAAAAATTTATTTTAGTTTTTCCTTTAATCTTTTATCTTTTTTAGCTCTTGAACTTATGTTTTTTGTTAAATCACGTAAAAAATAAATGGAAAAGTTAACATTTTTTAATTTTACTTGTCGAAACTATTTTTTTGTTTGAAAAACGGGCTGACTTTAAAAAGGAAATTGGAGTCGCCACCAATCTTTTTTGAAGTGTGATTGAGCCACCTTAGAAAACATTTTGGTCTACGAATCTTTAAGAAAACAGGTTCGGGAGTCGGTTACGCACGAGGAAGGATTAGCACCCTCGTGACGCCCATAATTGGTACCTAATTGATTAATTAATGTCCTAATATCGAAAATTTGAAAGATTTTAAATTACGATTCTTTCTATCTTAAAGGAAAAAAACTTGAATAAAATAAGAGCAATCAGACCCTCTAATCTCGAGGAAGTAAAATGTCACGCCCAGTAAGTTAGGGTACAACATTTCAAATCCCCGAAATTGAGCTTGTCCTTTGACTTTCAAAATTAATGTGTTTAAATCGAAGAAGGATACTCGGCTATTCGGGGTCTAATGAAAAATCGGAACCCAGTAAGTTAGGGCTCGATTTCCCAAAATACCAAACACAGAATATTGCCCCTTTTTTTTTTTGAAATCATTATCTCGAGATAACAAAACGTCCCATCCAGTGAGTTAGGACACGACGATTTTAAATTCTCGAGGATAAGTTTTTATTCAACTTTTAAAAGAAAGTAATAGGTTCTTTAGACTCGAAAAGAGAAATCGAAACCCAGTAAGTTAGGGTACGACTCCTTTCGAACCTTAGAACACGGAGGGTTTGCTTGTT
This sequence comes from Gossypium sturtianum, assembly GCA_025698515.1. Taxonomy (NCBI): domain Eukaryota; kingdom Viridiplantae; phylum Streptophyta; class Magnoliopsida; order Malvales; family Malvaceae; genus Gossypium; species Gossypium sturtianum. The sequence goes on from CM046947.1 coordinate 4,834,018, forward strand.
TTGAAACGAAAACTGTAATGGATCGAATAAAATAAAATGTAAAACGAGTTGCTATGCTAGTTTATATAACAACATTACGGTGATCAAATATGAATAACAATAATAAAGGTAGAACTAAAATACGATAAAAAAGTAAAATAAGCAAACAAAATGAAATAAAAGAAAATAGTAACGAAAAGGCAATGATAATAATAACTATGAAATATACTAATAAACAAATAATAAGAAGAAGAAGAATAAGAATAATAATAGGTTAAAAAAATATAAATAATAATAATGAAAATGGCAATAACGACGTTGATAATAAAAATAATAATAAATATAATTATAAGAATAATAATATGTATAATAAAATAGTGATAGTAATAAAAAATAGTGGTAAAAAAATATTATTAATAGAATAGTATAATAATAAATATAAGAAATATAAGAAATAATAATGGTAGGTGTAATAATAATATATATAGAAAAGATTAATAGTGGTAATAATGAAAATAATAATAATAATACAAAATAACGATAATAATAAATATAATAATAAAAATAATGAATATGATTATAGTAATAGTAATATATATATATAAAATATAGTGGTAATAATAAAAATAATAATAATCGTAATATTAAAAATGATAATAATAATAATAAATGACAATAATCGAAAAATAATAAAAGAAACTAAGAAAAAGGATTAGATTAAGCTTAAAATAAAAACTTGGGGCAAATCTGAAAATAAAACAATATTTTAAGCATAATCAGTAAATAAATAAATTATTAAAGCTGAATTAGGGACTAAAATAAGGTGCGCGCAAACCAGCGAGGACTCACTGGGAAATTATCCCAGGCACACAAAACGGCGTCGTTTAACGCGGGGCTAAAATGGAACAGAGATGAAATCATAGGGGCGAATTCGACAAATAATAAAAATAAATAAAAAACTGAATTAAAACAATTGAAAACGCGGAAGGGCCTCGCGCGCAAATAACCCAAAAGATGAAAAACACGGACCCCACGGCGGGTCGGGTCGACGCTGGTGGTCGAGGACCGAACGGCGCCGTTTTGGTGCTCAAAGCCTTGGTGCAAAACGGCACCGTTTCAGCATGGTATTTAAGCAAGCTTTTTTTTCAAAAAATTTCATTTTCCATTTCCTTTCTCCAAAAACATAAAAAAAAAACTCAAAACCCTCTCTGCTCTCTCCCTCTCTTCAGGCGATTTCCGGCAAGCCCTCCGGCGAGGTTCCGGCGCCGGCGCCGTCGCCGCCGCGGTGGCCGGAATTCCCAAAATAGGTATATTTTTCCCCTTTTTTTACGTATTATATATATATATATGAGTTTGGTTTTTTAAAAAAACGAAGAGGAAAAAAAATAAACAGATTCGAAACAGAAAGAAAAAAAAAGAGAAAAGAAAAAAAACAAAACCGTGTCGATTCGTTCTGATTTTGTATTGATTTCTCCTAAAAACGTACTGTTTGTGTCTTTTTTCCAAAAAAATTCCCCCCATTTACATGTTGGTTCGGCCTCTTTATAGCCGAAATGAAAATCAAAAGTAAAAAAACAATTATTTTCTCCGTTCTTTCCGTGCAGTTTCTATTGCTTTTCGATTTTGCAGGTAAACGTGGAGCGAGCATGGAGGTACGCACGATGCTTTGGTAGTTGGCGTGCGGCGCTGGTCGTGGGTGAGAGGCGCGTACGATGCGGAGGCCACTGCGGGCTTGCGGCGCAAACAATGCTAGGGTTTCTGCTCTATTTTGGGGCGTTTGGGCCCTAATTTAATTGGGCTAGAGTGTTTTTTTGTAATGGACTGTATTTTTTTTATTTTTGGACTTTGTTTTATTGGGCCCGGGCAAGAAATTGGGTTCTACAGCTGCCCCTCTTTGCTCGTTGTCGTGTAACGAGAATAGAGCAAATACTATAAAAAGACCAATTTTGCCCGGTTTTGGCCGAACTTCGACTTCTTGATCCTCGTCTTCTTCAAATGACTCCAACTCCACTGCAACTTGAACAGTATTGGCACTTCATCTTGATTTCAATAAATTTGATAGCTTCAATCTTCACTGTAATTTCAGGAAGGTAGTATCCACGATCCTTTGATCTGCTCCACTGCAAACTCAGCGAGACAGGGTCTGATGTCTTCAGTCTGCTTCCTTGCCATCCTCAGGAAAACTGCATTCTTCAGTTTGATACACTAGGGAACAAAATCTGATATTTTCAATTCTTCAGTTTGCTCCACTAGGGAACAAAATCTGAAATATTTTCAATTCTTCAGTTTGCTCCACTAGGGAACAAAATCTGAAATTTTCAATTCTTCAGTTTGCTCCACTACCATTTCTAGGGAACAAAATCTGAAATTTTCAATTTGCTTCCTTACTATCTTCAGGAAGACTTCATTCTTCAGTTTGATCCACTGGGGAACAAAATCTGAAATTTTCAAATTGCTTCCTCACTATCTTCAGGAAGACTTCATTCTTCAGTTTGATCTACTGGGGAACAAAGTCTGAAATTTTCAATTTGCTTCCTTACTTTCTTCAGGAAGACTTCATTCTTCAGTTTGATCCACTGGAGAATAAAATCTGAAAATTTCAAATTGCTTCCTCACTATCTTCAGGAAGACTTCATTCTTCAGTTTGATCCACTGGGGCACAAAATCTGAAATTTTCAATTTGCTTCCTTACCATCTTCAGGAAGACTTCATTCTTCAGTTTGATCTGCTGGGGAACAAAATCTGAAATTTTCAATTTGCTTCCTTACTATCTTCAGGAAGACTTCATTCTTCAGTTTGATCCGCTGGGGAACAAAATCTGAAATTTTTAATTTGCTTCCTTACTATCTTCAGGAAGACTTCATTCTTCAGTTTGATCCACTGGGGAACAAAATCTGAAATTTCCAATTCTTCAGTTTGCTCTACTACCATTTCTAGGGAAAAAAATCTGAAATTTTTAGTTTTGCTACACCGTCATCTGAGGGATATGTCCTGTATACTCGAATGTATTATGGATAACTTTTTGCATGAATGCAGAATGACATGAGAATGATGATTAGGACGCATGATTGGAATGAATCTAATGCTCCTAACTAAATGATATTAGGGATGACATTTGCATGAATGCAGGATGTCATGAAAATGATTTTTTTTAAAAAAACGATTATGACATAATGATCGGCATAAACCAAATGCTCCTAATTAGAGATGAGAAAATGATCCCTATGGGTTGTCATTGCTCATAGTTCATCAAGGTTCTATCAATGATGCGCTACCAAGCTTTCTCATTCAGCTGGTATCTTGGACAAAAACCCAAAGAAACAATCATTCTGCTCAGCAAGCTTGCCCCGCTATAATTCCAGAGTCCCTTTCCTTAGGACATAAAAATTTATACCTCTCACTGCAACTTCTGGGGAATAACATTTGGTTTTTTCCATCCATTCAGTTATCACCTAGAGGTATGGAATTTTCAATCAACTTGGTCTACTATATCATCCCCTGAGTATAATGACCAGATATATGTATGCAGGGTATTCCGACAATAATCCCCTTTTATACTTGGATTGACCTTGTTCGTCATTTGCCGATATGGTGTTACCAACGAAATTGTCTTATCCAATTATTTTCAATGTTTTCAATCCCCTTAGGCTTGGTGAGTTCTGAACAATAGTCCTGTTTCAGATTCTCATATTATTTAGAAGCTTCCAGAGTAATATACGAAACTCCTTTTATGAAAGTATTAGTCCAATAATCATTTTTCAATATTAAAATGCTTGAAAAGATCAATGGACAAGAAAGAAATTAATCAAGAGCATAGCTCGAAACAAATAAGTTATAAAAGATAACCAAGAAAATTTATTGGGTGTATATTGAAAAGAATAACAAATTCAAAAATGGGTAAAATAGAAGTTAGGTGCCCCAGATATCGCAGCTTGAGCTTCTCTTGTTCAAACTTCTTGAGGACCATTTTAAGCTCAATATGTGTTCAGGGGATCCGGAGTACTTTGTCAATGCCCCAAGACGTAACATTCTTCCTCATTGCTAATTCAGACATAGCAAGACTACTGTATGCCCCGCTTCTTGGTCAAAATTTGAGCCGCCCTTTTCGGGTTTTCAACTCAAACCCCCTTTGGTCTCAAAGCGCCCTTTGCGGGTTTTCGCCTTGGCCTTTCCTTTTTCTTTTCTTTTTTCTTTTTTTTTTTGAATGAATTTGAGCTCAAGGCGCCCTTTGTGGGTTTTCACCTTGGTCTTTCCTCCTTTAGGGCAAATATTTCTTGACTGAACTTGAATTCACCGGATTGGGCAAGTCTTCACCATTCGTCTCGGTCAATATCAATGCTCCTCTAGAACAGGTCCTACATAAGTCCTTCTCAATTTGGCACATGAATTTCTCTGAAATCATTTTGTAGAAGAAAAATCTTTTTCAACGTTAGGTTTCTTCGTAGAATTCCCTAATATGAACTTCTTTAACATAAGCTCGCATCATCTGGCCGTGGCAAATAGCTTTTAACCTTTCCTTCGATTGATAAAAACACTTCAAATCTATAAACTAATATGTAAGATGTTGCCCCGACAAAGGTCCTGGCCAACGTTCGATAATCATAGAGAGTAGTGATAACTTCTTATGCCAATCCTTACAAGTCTAAGTCACCCTTCATAATTTTTTTTTTTGGTTTTTTTTTGCAACTTTTGCTATACTGTGATACGCTGCCTGATCCTTAGACAAACTGTAGACTTTGTCTTTGTACAGTTATTTAAACGCGATCCTTTATGGCATTCTGCTAGCATCTTGATCCTTTTCTTTTGGCGAATTTGATGACTTCGACCTTGTAATATTGGCATATGAAGCTACTTCCACCCTCTTAGCGAAGTAGACGATGACCATGACGGTGAATCGATGTCAACTAGAAGCGTTTGACGAGACTAGCCCCATCACATCTATGCCTCACATATAGAAAATTTGTGAAGAATTGGAGAAAGTACATAATCTTGTCTCCTTAAATTCAGCATTTGCGGTATGACTGATGCAATCCTTTTCCAATGGTGGATCAACAGTGCCCCATCCTCTTGTTTAGCCCGCGTCTTATTAGTCTAGGAATGTCCTGATATGATCGTGCGAAAACATCTTTGAATTCTCGAAGATAATTCAATAATATCTCGTCTCATTTCTGTGATAAGCTAGGTTACAATCTTCACCCCTTTTCTAAGCTCATAATATCCGTTGACCCTTTGTTGAATAGAGTTTGTCTTTCATCTTGTTAAACCATTCTTAACAAGTCAGAAGACATGTTACAATCTCTGTCATCTTCAAAGTCCTTAGATCCCCTAGACCCATACCTCGTTCAAAAAAGGAGTCAGTAACAACGTCGCTCATGTCTTTGATATCTGGGTACCCAGGTACGAAGGCAAGAAATCCAAAGAATAAATGATTCTAAGGATGATTATTGGTATGGTCATGAAAGAATATTCAAAAAAAATGAATGTACAGTATGAAATGTAAAGAATAAAAGAATATGTATTCAAAAAGATGCATTTTATTGAAATGATAATTCTGGACATAAGCCTATTTCACAAAAGAGTTCTTATTGCCTCTAGGCCTAAGGCAACAAACATGTTTTGCACATTACTATAGATCAGCTCTAAAACTATAAGGATCTCTTCCACAATCCCATTATTCAAAACACTCCCAAGTATACAAGGGCTTGGAAATTTCATTCTTTTTAAGGAGTCGCAACTTTCTTGTCTCCTCCTTCAATTATCATATTTACTGTCGCATCAAAGTGATCCGATTTTGATGAATCGTCGATCTTCACAACTCTCATTTTAATGAACTTTTCAATCAGCTTTTTGAACGTAGTGCAGTTTTCAATTGAATGACCCTTTATTCCCGCGTGATACTCGCATTGGGCATTCTCGTTATACCATTTTGGGAATGGAGGTTGCAACGGTTTTGAATAAAATGGGGACACCACGTGTGCGTCAAACAAACTTTGATATAGCTCCTTATACATCATTGGGATTGGCGTAAATTGGAGCTTTTCAGAGTTTTACCTTGTGCCCGACTCTTGTCTCACCGACTCTTGTTGCCCAGCAGTGATCACCTTTGGCTAGTTAACAGTAATTGCTTTTGAGTACCCTTTGGTGTATGTACTCGTATTATTCACCTCGTTATCTTTTTTTCTAGGAGTAGATCTTTTAGTGGTTTCACCTGCTTCATTCTTGCCACCCCTTATGGCATTTTTAATCATCTCTCCTGCCATCACTATATCTGCAAAGCTCTTAGTAGTACTTCCTATCATGTGAGTGATGAATGGAGCCTTCAAGGTATTGATGAAGAGCACTGTAGTCTCCTTTTCTAGGAGTGGTGCATTTGAACTTGCATGGCGACCTCTCTCCATCTTTTTTGCGCATACCGCCTGAAGCTTTCATTTGGTTTCTTCTCCATGTTTTGCAAAGTGATTCTATCAGGCGCTATATCAGTCACATAGCTGTAATGCTTCATGAAGGCTTGTGCCAAATCTTTCCACGATTTGACTTGAGTACGACTTAACTGGTTGTACCATTTAGCCGCGGCTCCAGTCAGACTATACTGGAAACAGTGGATCAACAACTGGTTGTTATTGACATATCCCGTCATTCTCCGACAGAACATTGTAATATGGGCCTCAGGGCAGCTGGTCCCATTGTACTTTTCAAACTCCGGCATCTTGAACTTCGGAGGAAGTACCAGATCTGGGACTAGACTCAGCTTCTTAGCATCCACCTCGCATTGGTAATCAGCACTTTCCAATGCTTTGAACTTCTCCTCTAACCATTTGCACCGATCCTCCAACTCTTTCGGGAGTTCCACCCTTGCCTTTTCCTCTTCTGCTGCATCATCAAAATCAGGGACTATCGATTTTGCCATATTGTCTCCAAGGTTGGAGCTCGAGCCTACCGAAAAGTTTACCGGTGCTGAGGTACCAGTTTGATACTGAGGTCTGATATTGACAGACACTCTTGGCGGTTGGACTTGGGAGTTTACCGGGGCTAAGCCTGGAGGATAAGCAGAATTTTTATTTTCATCTCCGACATCGCCCATAGGGCCCTTTCCTTTATCATGACCTCTAGTCAACAAATGTGTCAACTGGCTCATCATGCTTCTCTGAGATTCCTGCATTTGGTCCCTTACATCCTGTTGGATCTTGGCCAACTGCTCTTGCATCTGAGTCTGCAATTGGTCATGCATCTCTTTCTGCATTTGTTTCAGTTTTTCCAACCTTTGATCCATAACTTAAGTTTTCCTTCGTGTGTAGTAGCGATGTTCCAGGGTAACTATAATACGATCTCTAGTTAATAGGATTCTTTTATGATAATTGATGCATATGATGCGATGTAATGCAAATGCATGAAATGAAATGCAAATGAATGAATGCAAAAAGAGAGAGAGGCGTTGATTCCGAACTCAATTTCATTAGAAGAACTTTTCTAGAATATGAATCTCTTTACATAAAACGGATTACATATGCGGCTTCGTTCTTATAGTCCAGGTAAAGACACCAATCTTTTCTTTCGTATCCAGATGTTATGGTCGTGTCCCATGAACCTCAATAAATGCCTCTTCTAGCTCCTTGTTGCTTGATCCAGGCCGTGGCACTTCACTCACTTGTCATCCACGATGCTCATAAGCTTCTTTGAGAAAATTGAGATGTGATGGCTCTCGAATAATCCTTGTTGGCTTGAATCCTCGGGCTAAGTCTTGTATTCTTCTGCGGACTATCAGCATTCTCTCATTGTTTACCTGGACTATATTCGAACGACCGTATTATAACCCACTTTATCAAGTAATCCATTTCCTTATGACAAACTCTTCTATTTAGTAATCGAATAGGAATCAACACCTCCTTTCTATGATGATGAAATGCAATATAGTTAAAACAAAAGAAAACATGTTAGTGCAAGGGAAATAGACAACACAGAATACCTGTCCGGGTGACCACTCGGGTTTGGCGTGGCTCTATCTAGGGTATGTTCCTAGGGCTGCTATATGCGGCTTGGTTCTAAAGCAAGGGTACCTAAACCAGCAGATTCCTCGATCCTCACCCATTATAGGCTCATATGGACCGAGTTCAGTTCAGGGGAATACATTTCCTTATGGCTGCACGGAGGTGAAAACCTCACGAAGACATAGGTAAGGATGTATCCCGAAAGCGATTCACTATCCTGCACGGAGGTGAAAACCTCACGAAGGAGTAGCTTCTCACTCTCACTTAAAATGTGTGACCACAACGGTCATGCAATATGATGCAAAAATACCCTAGACACTTAAATCACAACAAACATAAGACACGACCCAAACTCATGCAATGAAAAAACAAAATCAAATTTTAATTTTTGATAAAAGGACATTAATCAATCAATTCTAACGGCTTGACTCTCTTATTGGTCCCCAGTGGAGTCGCCAAGCTGTCGAAATCATTTTTTTTGTTTGAAAAACGGGCCGACTTTAAAAAGGAAAATGGAGTCGCCACCAATCTTTTTTGAAGTGTGATTGGGCCACCTTAGAAAACATTTTGGTCTAAGAATCTTTAAGAAAACAGGTTCGGGAGTCGGTTACGCACGAGGAAGGATTAGCATCCTCGTGACGCCCATAATTGGTACCTAATTGATTAATTAATGTCCTAATATCGAAAATTTGAAAGATTTTAAATTGCGATTCTTTCTATCTTAAAGGAAAAAACTTGAATAAAATAAGAGCAATCAGACCCTCTAATCTCGAGGAAGTAAAATGTCACGCCCAGTAAGTTAGGGTACAACATTTTAAATCCCCGAAATTGAGCTTGTCCTTTGACTTTCAAAATTAATGTGTTTAAATCGAAGAAGGATACTCGGTTATTTGGGGTCGAATGAAAAATCGGAACCCAGTAAGTTAGGGCTCGATTTCCCAAAATACCAAACACAGAATATTGCCCCTTTTTTTTTGAAATCCTTATCTCGAGATAACAAAACGTCCCATCCAGTGAGTTAGGACACGACGATTTTGAATTCTCGAGGATAAGTTTTTATTCAACTTTTAAAAGAAAGTAATATGTTCTTTAGACTCAAAAAGAGAAATCGAAACCCAGTAAGTTAGGGTACGACTCCTTTCGAACCTTAGAACACGGAGGGTTTGCTTGTTTTGAAACGAAAACTGTAATGGATCAAATAAAATAAAATGTAAAACGAGTTGTTATGCTAGTTTATATAACAACATTACGGTGATCGAATATGAATAACAATAATAAAGGTAGAACTAAAATACGATAAAAAAGTAAAATAAGCAAACAAAATGAAATAAAAGAAAATAGTAACGAAAAGGCAATGATAATAATAACTATAAAATATACTAATAAACAAATAATAATAAGAATAATAATAGGTTAAAAAATATATAAATAATAATAATGAAAATGGCAATAACGACGTTGATAATAAGAATAAAAATAAAAAAATAATAAATATAATTATAAGAATAATAATATGAATAATAAAATAGTGATAGTAATAAAATAATAGTGGTAAAAAATATTATTAATAGAATAGTATAATAATAAATATAAGAAATATAAGAAATAATAATGGTAGGTGTAATAATAATATATATAGAAAAGATTAATAGTGGTAATAATGAAAATAATAATAATAATACAAAATAACGATAATAATAAATATAATAATAATAATAATGAATATGATTATAGTAATAGTAATATATATATTAAAAAATATAGTGGTAATAATAAAAATAATAATAATCGTAATATTAAAAATGATAATAATAATAATAAATGACAATAATCGAAAAATAATAAAAGAAACTAAGAAAAAGGATTAGATTAAGCTTAAAATAAAAACTTGGGGCAAATCTGAAAACAAAACAATATTTTAAGCATAATCAGTAAATAAATAAATTATTAAAGCTGAATTAGGGAATAAAATAAGGTGCGCGCAAACCAGCGAGGACTCACTGGGAAATTATCCCAGGCACACAAAACGGCGCCGTTTAGCGCGGGGCTAAAATGGAACAGAGATGAAATCATAGGGGCGAATTCGACAAATAATAAAAATAAATAAAAAACTGAATTAAAACAATTGAAAACGCGGAAGGGCCTCGCGCGTAAATAACCCAAAAGATGAAAACACGCGGACCCCCCTGGCGGGTCGGGTCGACGCGCGGGTCAGAGGACCGAACGGGCCGTTTTGGTGCTCAAAGCCTTGGTGCAAAACGGCACCGTTTCAGCATGGTATTTAAGCAAGCTTTTTTTTTCAAAAAAATTCATTTTCCATTTCCTTTCTCCAAAAACATAAAAAAAAAAAACTCAAAACCCTCTCTGCTCTCTCCCTCTCTTCAGCGATTTTAGTGAGCCCTCCATGAGGTTCAGCGTGTCGCGCGCACATGATGGCCAAAATTCCCAAAATAGGTATATTTTCCCCCTTTTTTTTTACGTATTATATATATATTTATATATATATATGGGTTTGGTTTTTTAAAAAAACGAAGAGAAAAAAAAATAAACAGATTCGAAACAGAAAGAAAAAAAAAAGAGAAAAGAAAAAAAAAACAAAACCTTGTTGATTCGTTCTGATTTTGTATTGATTTCTCCTAAAAACGTACTATTTGTGTCTTTTTTCCAAAAAAATCCCCCCCGTTTACATGTTGGTTCGGCCTCTTTATAGCCGAAATGAAAATCGAAAGTAAAAAAATAATTATTTTCTCCGTTCTTTCCGTGTAGTTTCTATTGCTTTTCGATTTTGCAGGTAAACGTGGAGCGGGCATGGAGGTACGCACGATGCTCTCGTAGTTGGCGGCGGCGGCGCTGGGTCGTGGGTGAGGCGCGCGTGCGATCACGCGGAGGCCATCTGCGGGCTTGGCGCGCAAACAATGCTAGGGTTCTCGCTCTATTTTGGGGCGTTTGGGCCCTAATTTAATTGGGCCAGAGTGTTTTTTTGTAATGGACTGTATTTTTTTTATTTTTGGACTTTGTTTTATTGGGCCCGGGCAAGAAATTGGGTTCTACATTACTAATGTGGCATACATGTGGATTGTTACATAGACGACATGTCATCATTAAATTATTTTTTTATTTTTAAAAATTCAAAAAAATATAAAAATTAGAAGTTATTAAAAATATAAAAAATATTTTTAAAAAAATTATATTATTTTTAAAAAATTAATTAAATGCTTACATGTCATTCATTGACTATCCACATATATGTCATATTAATAAAGTTGACAAATATTAATTTTTTTTATCTATTTTAAGGTAATTTGATAAAATAAATATAAGTTTAAAGGTTAAAAGAGGTGAAAATGTAAATGGAGGATTATAATTTTTTTTATAAAGTTGAAACGTCAAAAAATAAAAAATCATGAAAAAGAGTAATCTTGTGTCTTAACACTTGAAATTAAAATGGACTGTGTGCATAACACCTATTTGCTATTCCTTTATTGTATCTGTCCCTTGTTTCTATGAAGATGTTTTACAATTGTGGCATAAAATATGGAAAAATATTGGAGTATGTAAATGTAATTGATTCGATCAAACAAAATGTATGTGCACAGCCCCATATTTCTTAATAGGACACAAAATATAAGAGACATAAGCTAAGCCAAACTTTTAAGTTGTTTTATTATTTATCAGAAATTTTTTACTGATTTTTTTAATTGGTTGAGTATTCATTTACATTTTAGTAAGTACCAGCATTTGAATTTTTATCTACAATCCCATTTGACCTATCCAAAAGAACATTAGGACTTGCTCTAAAACAGAAATTCTGATGTCCCTCTAATTTACATTACAAGTTTGCTCTCCACTAGAAAACCAGTCACTAGATTTTAGTGGTGATAGATATGTTGAATCCCTCAAGAAACATAAAGCAAACCTTTTAGAAGGGATAAAATTATTCATGCAGATATAATTTAGTCAGCATTAAAAAATTGGGCATCAATTAATAAAGGAATTTAACTTATATTAAAATCGGTGTCTTGACTATTTTGTATTATTAAAATTTGACTTTTTTCCCTAATTTAGGCAGCATCATTTGATAATTTGAAATTTTAACTGTTAAAAGAATAAGTATTGAAAAAATTAAAAAATAAAAATTTAAGTAGTTTTAATTTTTGTTTGGTATATTACTTAAATAGTTTAAGTGAGAAATATAATTAGAATTTTTTATAAATTCAATTTTCAAATTAAGAAAAAAATTATTCTATATTTCCTCCTTAATTTTTATATATTTCTTATTGTTTTAAATAAAATCAAATTTTAAATATAAAATTTTTATAAAATAATATAATATTAAAATAAATAAAATTGATTGAACATGTTATCTATTAAGCGATAACTAACTCTTATTACATATCAAATTTCACATTTTTTGTACTAAAAATTTTATCGAATTATTTTTATTTTAAATTATCAAAGATATGTAAAAAATTAAATCATTAAAAATATTGTTTTGCAGTTAACTTAAAATTTTCAAAGGTTTATCAAGCAAATGTTTGAAATTTTATATTCTTAGCCTTTAACCAACACTAAAACCTATTTAATTTTTGGGTAAACTACATCTAAGGTCATTGAACTATTAGTAATTTTATACTTTAATCACTCAACTTTAAAAAACTACAAAATAGTCACTAAACTATCTAAAAGCTTACACTTTGATCACTCAACTTCAAAAGGCTACAAAATGGTTAATGAACTATTCGAAAGTTGTTGGAACATTTTCAAAATATTTATAATGTTTCAATAGTTATAATTGAAAAATTACAAGTGATCCAAAAAATTATGTCACTTGGTTATTAACCAAGAGTGCTCACTATTCATGGTGATGAGTTGTATTTCTTGTTACCAAAAGTTATGTCAATTAATAATAAAAGGTCATGAATATTCAAGTGGATATCTATTGAATAGTTATATTTATTGCTAAAGATGTGACTTTCCATTTGAGTAGTTATGTTCCTATGAAGAAACATGAGACCACCTATAAATAGGAGCCAAATTCCATTTGCCTGACACACCAAAAAAATACATCAAAAGTTTCTTTCTATTCTCTCACCATCTTTTATATTAATAGATTGTTCTATAAAGAATTATTGCAGAAATTCTCTTTTCTTTTTACATGAAAATGTTTATGGATAAAATTCAATTCCAATCTCTCTACTTTTTAGATTATAAGAATGGTTAAATTTCAGTTTGATCATTATATTATGCTCAAATTTAAGATTTAATCTATATATTTTAATTTTGACATGGTTTGATACCTCAACTTTTACAATGTCATTAGTTAATTTAAATATTTTATTTTAATTAAAATAAGGGTAAATTACACCAATAATCACTCAACTTTGATGCAACTGACAAAACAGTCACTCTAATTTCAATTTAATCACTCAACTTTTGGAAAATAACAAATCAATTTTTCGTACCATTTTTCGTTACAGACATAACGAAAAGTTAACTTGTCATTTAACTGGCCACGTTGGCATCCTAGTTGTCGTTTAAAGGGCTAGCTGGGCAGTAGAAGAATGAGAAGATAAAGAAGAAGAAGAAGAAGAAGAAGAAGAGAAAAAAATATACAATCTAAATAATGTTTTTTTATCCATGTCTTTCTTTCTTTATTGTTTCAAAAACTGGAAAAAAATGGTAATTATAATTACTGGGGAAAATTCTTATTGTCTGTTAAACAATAGAAAGAAACAAGAATACTACTGCATTAATCATGGAAAACAACTTAACCTCAATATACATGCATGAAGAGTATTTATAACAACGTACTTCAACTGCTTTGATAACAGCTAACAGTTAACTGCTTAACTAACTAACTGCTAACCACCTCCATCAGTTATCCTAACATTCTCCTGGTTTTCTTTCTTTGCAAAAAAAAATTCCTTAGGCAATATGCAAAGGGCCTGTTGAAAAAAACTAAATCGTTTAGGGGTGATGGGTTTTGTGAAGACATCAGCAATTTGTTGATCCGATGGGCAAAAATTGACCTGCAACGTTCCATCCAACACTTTCTCTCGAACAAAATGATGATCGATCTCAACATGTTTTATTTTGGCATGACGAGTTGGGTTGGCGGCTATTGACACCGTGGATGAATTATCACACCAAATTATAGGGGACTGACGGAGATCCGGACCAATCTCGGACAAAGAATTGGTTGATCCACGAAGTTGGATCACGCAATTGGCAAGGTCGCGATATTCTGCTTCTGAGGAAGACCTAGACACCACAGCTTGTTTCTTTGAGCACCACGCAACTGGATTTGGACCAAGGTAAACTATGTACCCTGTAGTGGATCGTCTGTCTTCAATGGAAGAAGCCCAGTCAGCATCGGTATAGCAGGTGAGTTGAAACTGTCCTCTGGAGTAATGGAGTCCATGGGAGATCGTGCCTTGGAAGTATCGTAGAACACGTTTGACAGCCTTTCAATGATTTTCATTGGGAGCATTCATATATTGACTGAGCTTGTTGACACAGTAGGACAAGTCAGGGCGAGTGATACATACATATTGAAGCATGCCGATTGTACTTCAATAGAGATGACTATCAACTAGCGTTTCACTCTCATCAGCTGCAACCAGCTTTGAAAAACTCACCATGGGAGTCAGTGTAGGTCTTTCAGTAGCCAGCCACGCCGCTTTGACCGAAGATCTCACCGATATATACGCTGACTTAGGAGCAGGACCTTGAGAAGTACGGTGAACCACAATACCCAAGAAAAAATTGAGTGGTCCCATATCTTTGAGAGCAAACCTTTTGTGCAACAATTGAACCACATTGTTAACCTCTTGATCAGAACTTCCAGTGAGAACTATATCAACAACATATGCCGTAAGGATAAGCAGATTTCCAGATGTTGCACGAATGAACAATGAAGGATCAGCCTTGGATGCACGAAACCCGAGTTGACTAAGTAAAAACTGTCGGAGAGTTTGGAACCATGCTCAAGGGGCTTGTCGCAGGCCATAGAGAGCCTTGTTGAGTCGACACACAAGCTTCTGTCCATTAGAACCATATTCTTCAAAACCAGGGGGCTGCTCCATGTAAATTTCTTCAGTCAATTCTCCATTAAGGAAGGCATTGTTGACATCAATTTGCCTTAATGACCAGCCTTTCATGACAGAGAGAGCAAGAACAAGACGAATGGTAGTGGCTCAAACAACAGGACTGAAGGTATCCCGAAAATCTAGGCCTGCATGCTGAGAAAATCTTTTAGCTACAAGACGAGCTTTGTACCTTTCAATTGTGCCATCAGCATTTATTTTCACTTTAAACAACCATTTACAGCCAACCGTTTGTCTGTTTTCAGGTAGAGGACACAAGGACCACGTGTTATTTCGAACAAGGGCTTCAAGTTCATTAAAAACAGCAGCTTTCTATGAGGCATTAGTCATTACAGCATGTATATCTTTTGGAAGGTTATCAGCAGGAGGAGATGCAGTGCTTATGAACACCTTTGGTTTAAAGACACCGGCTTTGCTACGTGTGACCATTGCATGCGTGTTGCATGGAACATGCACTGGAGAGTGCGTGGGTCGAGCGAGATTAGATGGATTTGAAGGTAGAGGCGTAGGGTTAGGACTAACAAAGAGTAACAGGAGGTGTAGGGTTAGGACTAACAATGTAGTAACAGTATAGATTGTAATGGTTGAGTTGATTGGCTTGGAAAATGAGCTGAAGGGCAAGCTGATGATAATACAAGTAATTTTGAGCTGGACACTGGTGGGTTTAAAGAAGAAATTGGTTTTGGAGTGAGGGTTTTAAATGGAAAAACTGTTTCATGAAATGTAGCATTACGAGTAACATATAGTCGACCATAGGTGTCTAGACATCGATAGCCTTTATGAAGGGATGAGTATCCTAAAAAGGTGCAGGGTGTTGATCGAAACTGTAACTTGTTTGAGTTGTAGGGTCATAGGTTAGGAAAGCGGAGACACCCAAAAACACGTAGTGAGGTGTAGTTGGGTTGGTTATTGAACAATTTTTCATAAGGTGAGGCATAGTTCAGAGGCTGGGAAGGTAATCTGTTGATGAAGTAAATTGCAGTAGCAAAAGCATCATTCCAGTAAATCAATGGCATAGAAGCATGAGCTAGCATGGATAAACCTGTTTCAACTATCTGCCTATGTTTCCGTTCAACCAGGCCATTTTGAGCTGAAGTGTAAGGGCATGTAAAGCGATGCACAATCCCTTGCTGAGCAAGATACATTTTTAAAATTTGAAATTCTCCTCCCCCATCAGTTTGAAGAGTTTTAAGTTTGCAACCCGGTGATTCGCTTCGACATGCGTGAAAGCGTGGAAACTTGTTAGAACATCGATTTCTTCTTTAGAAAATAAACTCAAGTGTATCTTGTACAAGCATCTGTAAAAGCAACATAATATCTAAAAGTATTAGAGGAAACTGGAGCTGGTCCCCAAACATCAGCAGCTACTAATTGAAGTGGTTCAGTGTATACAGTGTTTGATGATTGAAACGGCTGCTTGTGTTCCTTGCCCAAATGACAGTCAATACAGGAGAAAGAGTCTTTATATGCTCCAAGAGGTACATTACAGTTGAGTAACGCCTTTGTAAGAACATCTTTGCAAGGATGGCCTAGTCTATAATGCCACTGATCAAAGGGAATAGATGAATTGTGATGAAGAAGACATCGAGGTGATGAAGGCAAGCTTATGCAGGAATCGAATCGAGGATATGAAGCTTGTGCAACCCATCTTTGAAATGCACCCTTAAGAAGCATTTTCGCTTCTGTATGCATGTCACGAACCTGACACTGTGTAGGCATAAACTCAAAAATCACCTTGTTATCTTTAGTAAACTTTGAGACAGATAAAAGATTCTTAGTTATCCCAGGCACACACAATAAAGATCGCATGTATAAGGGCCTTGAACGTGTAATTAAAGAAGACTGACCAGAATACAGTACAGGAAGGGCATCACCATTTCCAACATACACCATACCTGGACCCTTATACGATGTGCTTTCATCTAAGGCAGCAGGTGAATGTGTGAGATGATGCGTTGCACCAGAATCAGAATACCATGCATTATCTCCAACTGTCTCAGGAGTGGTAAGAAATGCTTGAGGCTGTGAGCTTGGAGGAGCAATATCGCTCTCTTTGGAAAACCATTGTTGACAAACGGATTGGACCACGCATAAGGACGCATCATAGATGGGGGAAGCCAGGTTGTTTGAGTATTGGGAACAGTGGGTGACATCCAAGGCATTATGGGAGAGCCAGCACCAACCATACAAAGGTTGGCTTGTGCAGGCTGAGGTGGTCTGTACCCTGTGCTTTTGTATGAGGAATCAAACCTATAGTAGCAGCGATCGACAAGATGACCTTATTTTCCACACAATTGACAGAAACCTTGATCCTGACATTCGACCACGACCTCGCCCTCGATTGTTAGAAGGACGATAAGTGGGTGTAGCACTGCTATCAACCTACCTTGTTGACTGACTTGTGACCACATTAGCAGAAGCAAGAGCCTCAGGAACCAAGGAAAATTGTCGTGTCTCAGCATCTAAAAGCATGGTAGTGACTCCCTGGACAGTATAAGGAGTTTGACTGGCCAAAATGATTGTAATTACAGACTCATACTCTGAAGGCAAACCATTGAGAATAGCAGTAACATGCTCATGATCGCTGATGATCTCACCACAACTGGCAAGACTAGCACAATATCCTTTAATTTCATTAGGAAATCTCTCATAGACAAATCACCTTTGCGTTGAGAGTGTAAAGCTCGTCGATAAAACATTAGCCTAGAAGTAGTTTTGCTGCCATACAAGTTAACAATTGCATTCCAAATCGAGCACTAGTGTCCATACCAATAAGATGAGGAGCTTTGCTTGGTCGATGACGACAAGAGCCAAGACGCAAGAGCACTATCTTGCTGCTCAAATCTAGTAAACTCAAGATTTTCTTGAAGGACACCATTATCATCTGGAAGATATTGAACATGAGCAACAGTTCGAGAATCCAAGAAACTTTGAAGCTTGAATGTTTTTACCACTAACAAAATCTGTTGACGCCATAATAGCTAGTTAGTATCATCAAGAACTACACTAACCTTCTTTGTCGAGAAAAACCGACTATCAACACCATCAGTAACATTGGACGCCATCACAGGTGCAGTAGACTGAACGGCAGACGGACTGGAGGGACGAGAATACTACTGCATTAATCATGGAAAACAACTTAACCTCAATATACATGCATGAAGAGTATTTATAACAACGTACTTCAACTGCTTTGATAACAGCTAACAGTTAACTGCTTAACTAATTAACTGCTAACCACCTCCATCAGTTATCCTAACACTGTCTACCATTTTTGGTTCCTCTCCGAGCTTTGTTTGCTGCTCTGTCATTGATTCGAGAAACCAATAAAACCACGACAAATGCTTCTTGGTTTTGTATTCAATTCCTTGTAAGTCGAATGGCCTAAGCATCGGGAAAATGTTCGAAAGGTTGGGTTCTCCCATCAATCCCACAAATTCCTCTAATCGATCCTTAATTTCAATCCCAAGCTTTGCTTCTTCTCTGTTCAACGAACCACCCCATAGCATGCTGATCGTAACGCTCAACGTTGTTAAGAAAATTTGTTTGCTGAGGTTGATGGGTGACCCGATTTTCCCATGGATATTCTTCACCATTTGTCGGATCTCTCGTCGGCAAAGTTCGTAGCAGGCATTGAGGCCTTTGTTGATCATGATTTCACATACGACAAGCTTACGTAGCTTGTGCAATTTTGGGTTGTTGGATCTCCACACAAAGTCGAGTCCACCGAAGGTTCCGTTTATGGCCGCCATCAGAATGTTACAGTTGGCGAAGATGGCGTTGTGGTCTTTGAGGATTTGTTTGGCGATTGATGGTGTAAACTTTTTTTTCCCAACTCAAGCTTGATGATGGGGCTTGGTGGCGACGGCGGCGAGATTGTTGGGATGGAGAAGAAGAAGCATAAACATATTGGGTCATTTACGCAAAAAGTAAAAATATTGGGTCACTTATTAAAAAGAGGGAAAATGAATGACAAAAAAAAAATATTGGGTCTCGTCCAACGTGGCAAGTTATCTGGCCACGTTAGCTTTCCCATTAAGCCTGTGACGGAAAATGTTAATGGGTGACTGATTTGTCACTTTTCGATAATGTTAGTGACTAATTTGTTATTTTTCGAAAGTTGAGTCACTAAATTGAAATCAGAGTGATTGTTTTGTTAGCTAGATCAAAGTTAAGTGACTGTTGGTGTAAATTACCCTTAAAATAATGATGTGAATTTTTAAAATTGTTAGCATCTTTAATTTTTTTTATCAAATCCAGGCTTGTCATAATGTTATTTTGTTGTTATATGGATACTGAGTTTATTTTATTATTTTTTTCAAAATACCACACCAATACAAATAAATTCTAACAATGTTAACAAATGAACTTGAATTTTTAAATTCGAGAAATAGAGATATTAACTTTTTAAAAATAAAAGTATGAAGATTAAATTTTAAATATATAAAAAATACAAAAACTTTAAACAAATTGTAACATTTAAATTTTTAAACTATAATTTAATAAATAAATAAATAAATCATATTGATATGTATTAATAATAAATTTAAAATTTTGGGACCAAAGCCACGTGGATTGCCATGGCCATCAGCCATTGAGATATAATATAGATAACCAAATGAAAACTTTGCATACTCTCTCCGTTCTTCAATGAGTAATTTTACTTTATAAGTCGAGTAACTTACCAACTTCGCGGATAATTCCACAGTATCACAGTAAGAAGCACTCTAGCTTTTCACGGTCTACCTTTCCTTCAAAATATCTGAACTTCTCCTAAATATCTTCGGCCTTTTATCAATAAAATAATTCTCCTACATTTCAACCTCATCTCAAGAACCTGACACGTGTTCCTGACAGGTCGGAAAGCTCGAATAAATACTTTTTTATTTACAAATGGAAGTTTCTTTTGTTGATGCTTTCCAAGACTCAAGAAAAAGTCAATAGAAAAATGAGCCTTTGCGATTTTAGGGAACTTTAACATACACGTGTTAAGTTCCCGTTCGTTTAATTGGACACGTTATAAGGCCTAAAATTCTTATGGTTATAGACGATTCATCGTTGTATATGTCTTTTTGTTGACACCTGTCCAGTTAGTTTGCCCATCCTTTTTGGCCTTCCTTTGGTTTGCTTACCTAACCACGTCAGCCAATTTTCTTAATCTAATTGTGATTTTAGTTCCCATTAAGCTGAATTTTTAAAATTTTAAATTTATACTTTGATTACTAATTTATTTTTTTATTTCTATAATACTATTAGTAGTTTTAAAGTAATAATATATTCGATTTATATAAAAACTTATATTTATTGAATACAATTGATTTATTTTATGTGATCTAACAACAACCACTAATTATATTATTAATTTAAACCAGTTAAATAACATTATAACAATTAAAAATAAAAAAATTAAAAAGCAAACTTTTTTAAGGAGAAAATTTTAAATCTTGATTAGACCCTTCCTTTTCTATTTAATTAATGGCATGTGAAAACAAGTGATATTGGCACTACAAACTTAAGGTTGATTTTCAATAGTTGTTCCAGTTGAAAAATATTTTTTAAAAGTATTTTTAAAAGAAATAATTTTGAAAAATATAGTAAAAATGTAGTTTGTTAATTTTTAGTATTTATCATTGTCACTAAAAATTGTGGTTGAATATTTAAAATGTTTATTTTAGATATAATAGTGAAAAATAAAAAATTAATTAAATTATATGATATTTAAATAATTTAATATAATCATACATGAAATATAATTTTTAAATACATTTTAAGTAATTAATATAAATTGTCCGTAAAATTAGTAAAACATAATATATTTTAAAAAATTAAAAATAATAAATAATATTTAAATAATTTAATATAATAATATATAAAATAATTCATATAAATAAAAATATTTTAATAATTTTTAAATACCTAAATCTCATCTTTTGCATGAGAAACATTTTTTTAACCGGAATTTTAACTCCAAAAATTGACTATCTTCTTTACTTATGCGGGAAAGAAATATTTTAGCTTTCCCTCGCAATAAAGAACGCAGCCTCCATGTAGCGGCTTAACCAAAAACGCGGATCATTATATTAGAAAATAAACTAATTACCTAAAATGTTTTGATTAATGAATAATTTTATTTAATTAAAGGTAAGAACCAGATTAAGTGGGGGCATCCTTTCCTTTACTCTCCCCCACATTACCTTTTTAAAAAAAAAAAAATTAAATCCGTCCATCTCTCATCTGCTACTGCTTTAGATATTTTTTCCTTCTTCGTGTTACTCTTCTTCAGCTTCCCTAGCTTCTTCAGGTATAATTTTCGCGGTCTCTTTGAACGAAGCAGATCTAGTTATTTATCTGGTTCTCTCGTTTTAATGTTTCTTTTTCTGGTTTACCTAAAATATTCGTAACAGATCGTTGTTTTTGTTTTTGTTTTGAGCTTGCATTCTCAGCTTTAAACGTGAATGCTGATTCTTTTTTCTTTTGAGTAATTTGTAGTTTGAGATTTTTGCGAACTGTTATTTTGCTTTGATTCTGAATTTGTTAGTGATGGCAGTTCAAAACTTTGTTTTATAGTTACTTTTGTTAAAATCCGTTTGGTTACCGAGAAATTGATCGAAAAGCGAAAGCGATAGGAGAATCGTACTTTATGTTTAAAACATTTTTACGATAATCTGTTTTTGACATATTTTCCAAGTTTTTCTGGTAATGAACTGGAGAAATTTAGTGTTTTACGTCTACGGTAGAAATGGTGTTGTAAAATCTATTGCTATCATTTTCTTTCTCATTATTACATTTTATTTCCTAAAACTCATTTCTGCAGAAACTTGACATTTTGGACCATTTTCATGTTACATTAAGAGAAACTTAGGAGAGTTTTTTAGATTCAAAGCAATTTAGCTTTTTGGCCTTCCAGGTAATTTTTACTATTATTCTTCTTAAAATTTTTATGTGTGATATCTATTATTAAAAAAAAAATAAAAAAAAATCTCTCGCTTGCTTTTTAATAGTGTGTTAGTACGGTTCGCCTTCTTTTAGTTTCGATTGGGTCACTAACAAAGCAATTGTATGATTATATCACCATAGCTTCAATTTAAAATTTTGTATTACTGAATGATATTTGATTACCCCTTTTACATTGAGATGCGAAAACTCTGTCATAGCATTCACGTTTTCGCACAGTTTTCATCTTCTCTTTTTTTCTCCCCTTTTACATATTAACATTCCACTTGTTTTCTAATCGTAATATATTTTATGCTTTCTCTGCTGGAGAATCATCTTTTTTAAGGGATTATAAGGTGCATAGTACTATAGTCCATGGTTCTTTCAATAGAACAAAAAAAAAAAAAAAAACATAAAATATTGTGGTAATGGCTGTCTTTAGTGTCATGCTAGATTTTTTTAATACCTACAATTGCTGGTCATAAACACTTGTTAAAAAATTAGAACATTGCTTTTTAAATAGGGTTCATGATTTGTACCGTGTATCAATATTTTGTATGCATAGGTTTTATGTGTAGATTAGCTTTATTGGCTGTATTAGCTATTTTTTTTGTGTGTGTGTTTACTAAAGCCAAACTCTAACTTAACTAATTTTGATTTTCCTTAGAAGTTTTGCCGGCACAGGCGGAGGAAGGTGGGTTTCAGTGCTTAATGACCAGTTTTCAATTTGAGCTATGTTATTGAGTTTCTTAACGATAGTTTCTATAGATGCTTTCATCCCTTCAATGGAACTGCTGATGGGTTATTTGTTAGCCTTCCCTCTGGTATTCTTCAATTTTTTTACTAGATATTACTATTAAGATTTCTTTTCCATAATTACAAAAAAAATAAATAATAATAAACAACATCTACGTGGAACTTGAGTTTCACAAACTTTTAACTCAATGTTAAACTTGCTGGCTGCCACAAGGGTGGAGGAATGACATTATTGGATAAGTGATCTTAAGATGTTATGATTTTCGGAATATAGAGCTGGAGGGCACCTTTTATGCCTTTTTCCTCGCATTCTTATCAATATGTTTAAATTACTGAATCTTTGGTATTTATTGGAAATAGACTCTTGTTTGTTTCAAATTTTGCTATTTCTAGATATAGTTATAGGAACAAGTATTCTTCTTCTGTTTGAACTGTTAGGTATGTATTTATGGTTATGATTTGCTAAAGTGAAGTTATGGAGTAATATCAAATCACTGGTGGTACATATTTATAACAATATAATTTTGAGATGATATTGGTATCTAGATTGAAGTGTCATATCATGATACAAGAAGAGATTTCTCCAGTTGGAGTGTAAGTGGTATTTGCTATATTCTACATAACCAGTAGGAGATGTATAGTTGTATCTCTTTCATTCTCATCTCCTTCCGATTAAGTTGTTAGAGATTAGATTAATCTACAATGTGCTGATCTTGTAAGGTAGAGATAGCAGCACTAGAGGATTTATATTATCAATAATCAGTATGGTTATTAGCAGAGTACTACTTGGTAGCAGCTAAACATGGTTGCCATAGACTTTAAATGACATCTACCTCTATCAGGTTCTTTAATCTGTTATTTGGCTCCAATAATACATGTTAAGATCATACTCGGCATAATAATATATAATGTTTAGACAATAGCCCATCTTACTTTTATATTCTTTTTTATTACTATTGAAGGGAAAGAAAGAAATTCGTTGTTATTTTCTTTTAAAAGGTAGCATATATGATAACTATTAATTTTTTTTTTTACTTTCCACTGCTTTTTGTTAGATATGCAGGCATTTGTTTTGTTTGCGCCTGTATATATATATATATTTTGAATCTGCTAAACATTTTAGAAATTGTTAAATACAATTGATGTTCAATTATTCTTATTAAGAAAATAAAACTGTAATAGTTAAAAGGTTCAACTATTATTTTTAGTTAAACTGCTTATATTCCAACCAACGCTAACAGAATTCAGTTAATGGCGTGTATATAAGCCTTTCAGTGAGTCCTCAATTGAATTTTGTGGGATTCATAATTGATTTTTCTCTTGACTCTTTATCATGTCTCTTCTTTTCCTAAGTAGTCTTGGTCCAAAAGTTTTCTTCATTGTTTAATACACTAGCTTATTTGAAGTTTCCAATCTTTCAAGCAATTGCTGACCTTGTTTCAATTTGAAGAACAATCATCTTCATCAAGATCACAACTTATTTCTTAAAGATTCAGCATGTTGTGTTAAGAATTACAAAATGTGTAATTATGATGCCAATTTCTTATTAGAATGTACACTATCTTAAAGGTAAATGGTGATTAGGGGATTGAATTTTGCCTTGTCATATGAGTGCAAAGTATATTTGGGTTAAAATTAGCAAAGTAGGATTATAAAGAGAGCGATGGGGTATATTCACTATATAAGTTGGTAACGGTTTATTACTAATTGTCCAGTTGCTTAAGGTTGAAGTGGATTTAGGTTATTCACCAATGCCTGAGACTTCTTGTTAAATGTTTTAACACTTGTGGCAGAACTATTAATTCTCCATCTTATTGTTAAGTCCTTACATAAGTTCCTTCAGATTTATGATTACTATATGGAAATACTTGTTTTGCCTTCTGATATGGGGAGAAGATGACTTGATGAGGTCAAAAGGTTTACTAAATGGAGTAATGCCCTTTTTTCTAGCTAAAATTATAAACCTGTCTTTTGTATGTTCAATATGTATGTGTCTGTTTAGGCATGTTTATGTGATTTGGCATCTCTAGATCTCTTGGAACACATAGTAACTGAGTGGAAGCGAGCAAAAGGATTGATGTAGCTGCTAGTTTGAGATTAAGGCTTTCTTTAGTTGTGTAGTGGAAAGACAACAAATTCTCAATAGATTGTAAAAATTATTCTGTCCTAATTTCCCTGAAAAAAATGCACACTATCCTAATAACTAAATTTGTTCTTTAAGCAGACAACAGCTGAATCCTGCACTTTCCAGGCAAGTGTAGAATGCTGGATACGTAACATGTCAAACCTTCAAGTGGCTCTGATGGCTGTGATTTAGTATAGGTGTCTTGCAGGTAACAACTTCAAATCATTAATTTGCAAAAGAGTTTCAGAAATATCAAGCTGTAATAAATTTCAATATGCATGAGCTATGCTCAAGTTTCCTTTACAAGCCCTATGCTTAGCCCTTCCTCCAAAGAACCAGAAAACATGTCTCATCATATGTGTTGGAATTTTGGAGGAAGGGAAGAATTTACAGTGACGAAATTATAGAATCTCATAAATTTTTTATGGTGATTAGTTTTATCTCTATATGTTGGAAAATTATTCTGCTGCTTTAAGACTAGTCCTACTAGTTCATGTTTATGGGTTCATCAAGCCTTTGCGAAAGGGTGATGAGCAGGTAATTAATGTTTACTTTTTTTTTTCTTGTACGTTAATGTTATGTATGAATTTATTTCTTTGGTTTTTTCTCCCATTAACTTCTTGTCTTTTTACTATGTTAAGTTTCATGATGAATAGCTTGGATTTCTTTGCATCTAATTTTCATGTTCCCAATGGAATTCTAAGGTATATGTTAGATATGTATCCAAGCTGGGTACTATTTCTTGATGAATAGGTACTTTGGATCTACTGTAGAATATAGCTAAACTTAATCTGCAAGGCACATATTTAAGCTCTATTTTGATCTTGCTATACTTGCCTTTATTTTACTGATCAAAGTTAGGTTATTTTGATAGTGCATAATTGTTTGAGTGTTTTTTTTTCTGACATGTTGCAACCCTCCTCCTTTATCCGGGCTTGGGACCGGCTGTTTCACAAATATTTAGTGTTTCCACAGGCGGAGTTATTGCAGAATATGCTTATAATTCCTTGTTAAATGTACTGCCCCTTGTTATGCTAACTCTATTTTTTATGACATATCTAGATAGTATTGGGTTGTGTACCTTTTGAGGCTTGTATGCTGTTCAATTTTTCTGTGCTCTGTTCTGACAGTTGCTGACATTAAATGCAGCCTTAGTTACTTTTAAGGCCCATCATTTTAGCAGGTAATTCTGCTAGCTGCTTTTGTGAATGCATCTTCTATTCGAGCAGTAAACTAGAAACATTATCCTATAGTTTTCTTATTTTGAAATATCACTCATCCTATTTATATATGTTTATGTTTCTTAATATCGCCCATATTATCAAATCATGATATGTATAAAATACTGAAGAAACTTGGTTTCACCTTCTGTCATATAGTCTTGTGTGCATTGTAACAATGGTATTTTCTTTGGGTACCCTGAATTGGTGTTCTCAGACAGTTATATGAACCATTCTTTATGTATTGCAGATAATGGCATCAGTTTATTTTAGAAATTTGAGTTGCACTAAAACTATGGAGAGTCTTTTAAGTGTTGTGCTGCAGATGCTTCTATAGTCAATTGTTTGTAGCTTCACCTATGTAAATAATAATATCTTTCTGAAGCACCTTGTTGCTATCATATAAGTTCCATGACATAACTACATTAAGATTTTTCATGTTAAATCGACTTAAATTAAGTGTTAGTTGTGGTCTCCATTGGAGTTATCTTTAAAACTGGAAAAAAAAGGTACTACATTGTCCGTTTCTCCTTCATATTATATTTTTTTATTACGCTTAATTTATCTTTACATAACTAGCTGGTTTTTTTGATCATCACACTCATGCTAAATTTCGTTTGTTTAATCATTTTTCAAACCAATTTTTCTTTTGGCTGAATGATCAGTGGTTTTAACATAAAACATCTTACTATGAGAAGCATAACTTTTGGAACCGGGAGCTATTTGTTGATACAAATTGAGTGACATCCAAGCCCACTTTAATGCATCTTCTTTTGCTAATGCAATTGCAATCTGCTGGGTTACCATGCAAAAAGCTGGAGATCAGTTTGTGGCAAAGTAAATGGTTTTTTAATAAGAATCATTTACTGTATGAAGGAATATATACCCCAATTTTGTAGCTCTTGTTGGTGTTTCATAGTTTTGCTGCTGTGGCTGGCTTAGTTGGAGATGGACAGGCACATGTACGTCCTCCCCAATGCTTTGACCATTTGTGACTACCAATTCTTTGTTTGCACCATTGACATCCCTTGTTCCGTAAACCTGGATGAGAAACTTTTCTGTTAAGGTTGGTTTTTAGACATCTCATAGATGACAAATGTTAATGGCCGAATCTTTTTAATATCTCTAGGATAATTTATATTGTTACGAGTCATTCAAATTTATACCTTCTTATATAATTCTGTGTTTTCTTGACGAATTAGGTTTACCTTCTTATAGAGTTCCACATTTTCTTGATGAATGAGATTACCCTGCAACAAGACAATGCAATTTAGGCACTTTGAGCTAATTCAGTATGATAGTAAGGAGTTGAATGTATCATTTCAGGGTTTACCTTTCTGGTCAGTTCTTGAATTTCATCCATTAACATTTGGTCCTACAGCAGTGGAGTAAATGTTACCAAATGGTGTTTGCTTTATTTGGCATGCTATTTTGAACTTAAAAACTGACGTGACATGGAAATAGAATTTTCAAACCTTCTTCATACGGACACCACGAAGGCTCATTTCCAACTGGCTCTCCAAATTCTGTAAATCTTTTACGGTCAATCCAGAAAGTTCCTCACCCATCATTTGCCTGTTTTGACGTGCAGGAGCATAATTTCAGTAAACAGGATTTGTTTCGTAGACAATAAAGCTTTTCATAGGCATACACAGGAGATGCAATGGACCTTTTATTTCTTGTCTATTATTGGGGCCATTTTTACTGTTGGTGCATTCAATGCTTTAAGGTTAGATATGGATCTGCCTTTTTTAGAACAGAAGTTTATGTCTAGGACCATCAGTCTGTGTGTTATTGAAGAACAATTGATTCATTCAATCTGATATTCAAAGATATGAACCATAGCATAAAGGATAGAACATCCTAAGCATAATTGCATCATAAAAGGCTGGAACAGAGTTACAACAGGTTGAAGGAGAAAGCTATTTTGCTATTCATGTAATTGGTTGAAAAGCAGGAGACGGTCTATGTTGAATTGAATCATGGCCATATTTTTTGTGTTCCGCAGATTGCATAATGTAAAATTGGTTTCTTGATTCTGCATTTTTGGCTTAATGTACTCTTATTCACGTTTGATATAGTGATTTATATGGTATAAAAATCAAAATACCTGTGATTTTCTTGCAGGTTTTGCAGTTGTTGTCTAAGAACTGCTGCCTCCCTTTGCCAGAACTGAAAAATAAGATTTTGCAGTTGTTGATACAATGGTACGATTCAGTCACAGAATTTATTGCTCAAAGTATGAATGTGCATATAAATAAATTCAACAATGAAACATTACCATAACAATGCATATTTATAGACCTGACACTGCTATAGATATAAGGTAATTCACAAAAGAATCAAACACATTTAGGTCCAAGGCTCTTGCTAGATTCTTTTTTAAATCTTGTAAAGGAAGTTGCGTTATGTATTAAACTAATGAGTTAGTCAAACCAGGATTTTGATAGTTTAATTATTTGGATGATAAGTCACTTATCATGTCCTTGGTGTACTTGTCAAAGTTATGCACATTATCAGCTACTTAGTTCTTTCTCTGGATGCTTGATTCATTTTTGAAATCCTTATCAAGCAACTTAGCAAGTAAAATTAGGCTGTTAGAGCTAGCTTTTCAAAATCCCATGGGAAATTTATATCAACTGAGAGACTGACAAATGCTGTTTATTGTAGAAACTGCAAATTGTAAAAATTGTTCTTGAAGTAATAGGGCTTCTATTTGGAGATCAGAGAATGCTTTTGGCTTATATCACCGGTAAAAAGTTTTAAGGCATATAAAAGAGATGGAAAAATGAATGCAAAAGTAGATAGATCATTGATGAGTCTCTGGATTGACCTAGAAGCAGTAAAATGTTTAAAGGCATAAACGAGATGGAGATATGAATGTGAAAGTAGATAGATCATGGATGAGTCTCTGGATTTGATCTAGATTCAAGAAATACAAGATATATTTACCCTTGGAATATGTTGTTGATTTGGAGCTGTTTGTTGATATGAATTATTGGATAAAGCTTATGCATTTTTTGATACATAAAAGAGATGAAGATATATCTTCTCAAGAAAATTGTGAGATCTCTAGGCAAAGGGGTAAGGATTATCCTACTTTATAACGTTAACTGTTTGTTGAATGCTAATTATAGAGATCTAAACTTGAGGGGAAGATAAAAGAGGCTTTACTACTGTCAACTCTTGTACTGGAGATTTCACCATGGTGAACTACAATAATTTTTCATGGACAAGCTTGTATGGGAGAGTTCAAGGCTTCATCATCTACTCCAATCTTCAAAGAGCAAGACAGGTGCAGAGTAAATTTCCTATCGACAATGGCTTTCTAAATTAAGCAAATATTCTTCTGTTTACATAGGAACCTTAGATAGCTAAATGCAATGTTAGTAACTTTTGCAGGTTGAATGGCATCACTATGAGACAGTCAGTTATATGCTTTTCACATTCTATTGCACTACATTTATGTAAGGTGTTGCCTTGTTCCAGCATTACATGCATACAGTATATTGATCTTCTACCCACCAAGCCTCAAAAAGATCCTTCTGTGATGACTCCATGTAGCAATTTATAGTAGGAATCTGGGCTACTAAACATAAACATAAAACATGTAAGTTAAGCATATTACTAAGAACTATATACAACATGAAGACTAGTGGATGATTTGACCACAAATCCTCTCATTGGAATCTTACCGGTCAGAATTAAGACCTGCTCAAACTGTTCAATTATCTATGCATGGTCTGGACCTTTTTTTTTTTAAATTTTAAAATAAATTCTCTTTCACAGAGCTAAAAGTTTGTCCTACACTCGTAGAGTTTCTAGACATCATCTCATCATAGTATTTCCTTTTTATTAGTTTCAAAAAGTCACTTGCTAGTTGTACCCATAGTGTATCATTTGAATATAGTATTTATCTTTTGGCAGCTGTTTCCTGTGGTTTATGATGAGATTGCCTGTCTTCTAGAAATTAAAAGTCCCAACCTCAGAAGAAAAGAGTATTTTGGTGGGTATAATGACCAACAGAGGTTTAGTTAAATCTTAACATAGATTTGAAGAGAGCAGAGCTTAGTTTTAAAATAATTCTGGTATAATTTGATGAGAAGCATGAACAGAAATTAATTTTTTATGTTGCCTAGCCTTACTGTGAAAAAGGTCTTAGAATGTTGGATTATTCAAACTGATTCCTATTTGAAGTCCCTGGTCTCACCTGAAGCTAATAATTTGCTTCCTAGAACCATATTTAGCTGATTTTTACCATGGGCCTTGTTTCATTTCCTTGATGTCTTCCATTGATATCCTATTGGTTCTCTTTCCAAAACCCTGTAGCTATAAGAAGGACACAGCCCTAGCATCGCAATTTAGCCTATGCATGCAATTAATCGTTCTCCTATTCCACCACTCACAAGAGGAGTTAATGGTATGCATTCAAATCAATTATTATCTTTTAGGCACTGGTGCTGCCGACTTTTGGTCTATGATTGCATAAAGTCTAGACCTGAAGGTAATGTCTAGCTATAAATTTTGCATGCACTTAGTGTCAGCATCTTATACCCACTGCAAACCTGGAAAAGTACAAAAAAAAAAAAAAAAAACTGCTATGTTGCTCTACTTGTTCAGTGAAAACAGTGTAAGCAAAGTTGGGAATATTGAACTTTGCACATCACATATCAAGGTATGCTTGTTAATGTTTGGTGGCATGAAGTGGAAATTTATTCAACCTTTCAATCTTACCTTCTTTTCCAGTAGAAGCTAAAAGCATGCAGATTCACTGATTTATTAAATTATGCATTCGGCGTGCTCTGAAGGTAAAATACAATAAATTTGAAGATTTCAGTACCGAAGAATACCTTGACTTCAGAGGTTGGATTCTCCGGTTGTTGATGTTCCTCCTTCGTTTTGTTGTATCGCTCGATTACTGATTTCATGCTGGCAAAGAATAGATTCGACTTGCTTCAGAAAATCTGTAATTTCTAAAGGCTTCAAAGAGAGAAGGAAAACAGACAAAATGATAACACATAACATCCAAAATCACCACACATGGGCTCTCGGAAGTATGACGATATCTTCCGTCAACTTCACTGCTTTTGTTATCTTCCTTTTATATAAAATTGATATCATCTGACAATTTTGTGATTATATTAGTCAACCATAGCTCCCTTCCAGAAAGATATACCAGCTGCTGAACAACTGAAGTTTCAATCTTAAGAAGTAAGTTCCCTTTTTTGTTGAATATGAAAGTTAACTCTCAACTGGTCTGAGTGTTGTTCTCTTTCATGCTTGCTTTATTTAATCTTGTACTTGGCTGTTCAACTATACAGAGGCTGCATTCTTTTAATCTCTACTTTGCCACCTTACATTTCCCTCGTAACTTTGTTTATGAATCTAGTTATTGAAGAAGTCAATATTTGAGAAAAGATCATTGATCCTATTGTTATGCTTTAATTCTCCATTTTAGGCTTTAGGGTAGGGTTTTACACTTTGACTTCATGATTGCAACATATGCATATTTCTATGTCACCCAGACTTGGGGGTGAGTATTGGATGGGATATCTGTCCCAAAAAAGTATACTCGAATTATTTTTCAAGTTTTTAAGCTGCTATAACATCATGTTGAACTTTTCGTCATCACATTTGTTATTTGATCCCAAACTCATCCATGTGCATGGTAATATATGTTTGTATCACTTTTAATGTAATATTTTCCAGAAGCCTACCCCACAGTTTGTGCTTTCAGTACAAGCAAATCTTCATCAGAAGGTTTGGCTTTAGGACCTGCACGGAGGTTTTCTTGATCCAAGAGTCCTTTGCCCCTATATAGGTAATAGTGCCATTTTGGTAAAAAACTTTTAAGTTCAGAAATGGTTGGATTACTCACAATGATAGAGGATGAAAACATTTAAAACTCATGCAGTCAAGAGTACGGATATAAACAAGTCAATCCAAGCTCAAGCTAGAGCAAGTTTTATTTTTAAAATTCAAGTTTGATTCGATAAAGATCCAACAGTTCAAGGACATGTTTTCCTAGTAAAAGATGTACCCAATTTCCTACGTTTAACTTCAAACTTGGTTATTTGTGTATGAGTGAGTATAAAGACTATTTAGTATAATAAAAATGAAAAATATAATATTAAAATTTGAAAGTTTGGTTAGTCTTGCGAGCCTACTCAAGTTGTGCATTAGATTAGTCATGGCTTGCTTCATGGTTTCGCTTGTTTGAACTCTTTGACTTTTTGTTTTTTTAAAGCATAATTATCAATTGTTATATACTGAAGTACATCATTGAAGAGCCAAATAGTCATTCTTTCAATAAGTAATTTTTATTTATTCTTATCTTAAGATGATATTATAAATATTAAATATATATTTCATTCGTGTTAAATAATGTATTATATTTTATAATATAAATTATATATTTAATATATAAAATTCTTTTATAAAAACCCAACAGTTTCTCATTTTTCCCTCTCATCACCCACATCTATCATGTTCTTCATTTGAAGAACAAAACCCCAAAAGCCAATCTTTTCCAGATCTAAACCATCGTCTTATGTTGTAGGTGACGGTGGATCGCCACCTTCCAAATCCAAAATCATTCCAAATTTTAGTTTTTATTCTTTTTGACCTCGTCTTTTTATATTTGGTTAAGCTTTTGCACTTTACATAAATTTAGAATTTAAATTTTATCTTTTAAATTTCAAATTTTAAATCAAATTGTTAATTGTGTTAAATCTTTTTTGTTAAAGTTATTGATATTGACATTTTGAAATAAAAAAAAATACTCACATTATAATAATGGAATTAAGACATGACATTGTAATGAACTTAAATTTAACAAAATAATTTTAATAGTTAACTATTGGACTTGAATTTTAAAATTTAAAAAATCAAGAATTAAATTTCTAAAAATAAAAATACATGAGCTAATTTTCATTTTTACAAAGAATATATGATCTTATTGCATATTTTAACTTTTATATTTCTAATTAATTTTTTCTTCAACCCCCTCAAAAGAAGTATAGATTTGCAAAAAAATATTACAATTTTTCACCTCATTGGGATTCACCACCTTTTAACTCTGTTGTTTTATTTTTCTTTGACTACTTTCTCTAAGCCTTAATGATATCCCAATACTCTCTAAAACTATTTGCTCTAAAAAATAAACCTCTATCCCTTTTCTTAGATTCTTCATTTTTTTGGTTCGTTAGTATATTTTTGTTGCTTTGGTGTTGAGATTTTTGCTTTTGTTTGTTTTCTTTTTTGTTAAGGCTATTTTCGAAATGAAAATTTTAGATTTATTCAGAATTTGTTTAGAATGGTCATTCAGAGGGTGCTATTCTGGGACTCTGTTTGGTGTCCCACAAAAACCAAAATCCTCACATAAAGTTACCTTAATTTGTTGATTAACAAATAACTGCAAAAAAAGTTCTAACCTTAGTTTGGAGAAGAGTGAAAAAGGGATAAAAAGAAGAGGAAAATAAAGAAAGAAAAGGAAAAAAAGTAATTAAATTTGACCTAAAATATCATTTGATATAATATTAATATGCCACATTAGCTTGTCATTACCTCTTAATAAGAATTAATGTGATAAATTGATGATATGCTGGTGATCATTAATTTTTAAAATTTAATGATCAAAATGTAATTTTAAACAAACATAAGTGACTAAATTTAAAGTTTATTTTTAAATTTTTTTTTTATTTGTTGAAACTTGTTTTTCAAGTTTAAAATATGTATTAAATGAATGGTTGTTTTTCAAGTTTAAAATATGGATTAAATGAATGGCTCAAATTCTTTAAAATATTATGAATAGTTGAATTAGCGGAAAAATATTTTTTTTGTCAAAATTTACATTTATTTTAAGAACATAGAGAAAACATATGAACTTAGACGATGAGACATATCCTAAATCAATTATAAACAAGACCCAAGCTAGACACCTCATAAAACATGTTTCCAATTGGTTCAAACGTGAAGGCCTAAGAGGGAACAACACCTCATAGCGGTTTCAACCATTAACGATGGAATCTCGAAAATGGGCATGAATCCCTTCACTAAGAAGCTTACGAGCCTCCGACCCGAAGGGATTCACCAAACTTGTAAGCAAAAACATAGGGAGACAATAACACTAAAAATATATATAAAACACAAAACATCAAGTGATTTTTTATCTCAAGACAAGTAAATATATAAACTAAATTAGAATTGACCTATTTCATGTCTCGAGATAACGAATTTAAAGGTTTGAAATATAGAAGCCATGTCTCAAGACGTAAGAGGTCAAGTCTTGAGACTTTTTAATTTTAAAGCAAAAATAAGTAGGGGAAACTTATCTTGAGACATGACTTAACTATCTCGAAACATTTTATTCAATTTTGATATTTTGAGATTAGATTCGAATCCTAACATTGAATAAGACCCGCATGATCCCAAAACACTATGTATGTAATGTTTTGATTAAAATTAATGCGTAAGTTTAGTTTTGCAAGAAAAATGGTGATTGTGCTACATTTTCTGAAGTCAATATAATGAATTGAGTTGCTCTACAACGCAATGCAACATCATGTATTTGAATCTAACAACCGGATCAAATGTGGGATGTTGTCACACCATTGATGCTAATGGTTATTACCTCACTAAATTTAATTATACAAATAAGATACATTTTTTTATTATTCAACTTTTCTTCATTTTCTTTTAGATTTTTTTACTAATATTTATTTAAGGGTTAATATGTAGTTTATTTCTTGAACTTATCTAAAGGTATTTAGTTAGTATTTGATTTTTTTTTTTTGTATTACCTAAACTTGTATTCCATCACACACATTGTCTCAATTTCTTAACATTAATTTTTCAAGGGTTAATATGTAGTCTGCCACTTAAACTTGTCCAAAAATTATACTTTTTTAAATTAATTTATACTTATAAAGTATTTTAAATTTTTTAATTTATGTTCACCACATGTAATATTGAGAGGCTATCACGTGTCACTATAGAATTGTCCATCAATGCCACCTCAACACAAAACTAATAGTATTAGTGCGAAAGTATCAACCTGTGTGACAGAATACAATGTTAGGTATCAACTAGGTAAAAAAAATTAAGCACCAATTAAGTACTTTTAGTTAAATTTTGAGGCAAACTACATATTAATCTTATATTCAAATATGATGCTAAAGTTATTGAACGTTGCATAAAAATTCTTTTAGACAAGTGTTTAAGATCAATTTTTTTGCTATCAAACTATCACAAAATTGATAGTTAATATAAGATGAAGATTGGGAGCGTGAATTAGGTTTCTCTCTTGAGACAATATACACCCTTTTGATAATAATAACTGTGTAAAGGAGTTTTATTACGTATAGCATTCTAAAATATAACTTAGTCCCACATTGTACACTTTAGTAACTTGTAAAAGTAAGAAAGTAGCTTCCACACTTTTTCACCCAAATAATTAGTACTCTCAGAAAAAAATTAAACAACCTTTAAAGCTAGAGTTGTTACTTTATCCATTATTAATGGAGTTTTTAACTTTATATAAAGATATTTGAATTAGATTAGACTAGACCAATCGATTGACCGATTAGACCAAAAATCAGTCAGGGTACCAATTTGGAAAATGGCTTTGAACTAATTAAATTGGAAATTAATACGAATCGATTGAACCGACGGTTGAATTGAGCTTTTATTTTTGTTTTTATTTTTTAAAAATTTTAATATTTTTTAATGAGACTAATTTAATTGATTGGACCAACAAATCAATATCGATTCGACTACAAATCTAGTTTGAAAATACCTATTTGATTTTTATTTTTTTAATATGAATTATCATTTAGTATATTAATAATGAAACTTTTAACCTTTAAAGTGAAATTAAAAAATAATTAAAAAGGAAATATTTTCTTTTCTGGGAACTAAAGCATTTAATAGAAGAAGTTGAAGTATTTATAATACGAGACCACAAGAAGTTGAAGTATTTAATATTTTTACATAGAACTAAAGCAACTATTAAGTTAATAAAGCTTACCTACGTTTGATTTTAAAACTTTCTTTGCCATTAATGAAATCATTTTTTTTATTAAAAAGACGTATTGTGATTTTTAATAGAATATTTTCAAAAGAAACGAAGTAGTGAAACCGATTTCTTGGTGAAGTAAAGGAAAAGAAACGATTAATATATAATATAGAAATTTATTTTTTAAAAAATAAAAATTAAATTGAATCAAAATCTTTTTAATAAAACCTATAGCAAGGGATCTTTATGCTTATTTTTCGCCATCATAAATTAGCATCAATCTTACTGTTGCATGATTGAAACTTGATGGTAAGGATAAAATAAAGAATTTTGTGTCACGGAAATTGAGATAAAATTATATATTTTTATGTTAAAATTAAGTTTTTTTTGTATTAAATTTTTTTAAGTTAAATTATTAATTTTTTTTAAAAAAAAATCAGTATATATATATATTTTCATTTTAATCACGGTTCAATAATTCTTCATGCTCTTTGCTGGTCTTGTTATATACGAGTACTAACTTATTTCGGCGTTCTATTTTGAATGTATTATTATTTTTAAAAAATATTTGATATATATAATCTTTATAAATATTAAAGAGTTAAATTAAATAAATCTTAAATATAAAATACCCATAATTATAAAATGTTGTTGTCAGTGCAAGATGTGGGTTTGGACTGAAACACGTTTATTCTCTTATATAAAAGTTAAAAAGAAATTATGAATAATTTTAAACATTATATCAAATATATATACTCTTTAATAAATTTCACGAATACAATTCACCATTAAATGAATCCAGAATAAACAAGTAAAAAAGTATAATTTCATATATTAAACAATAAAATATTCGATATTAAGTATATAATAGTCCATCATTCGATAAACCCAAAAAAAAAAAAGTTTATTTTTTTCAATGATAGTGGCGAAATCAATTGATAAGTATCAACATGACCGGTACCTATTAAAATTTACACCAAAATAAAATTTAAAATTTGTTGGTTCAACTCAGGGGCGTAACTAACTGGGTTGGCAAGGGCCCTCGTTCAAGGTTCAATTTTTAAAAAGTTATCAAAATGATATGTAAATATAAAAAAAAAAAGATTAAAATGACATTAAATAATTGGTAAAAAATATAAGATGATGTGACATCTTTGTTTTATACAATTATTTCCCTTAATACACATAGTGTGTAATCTAATTAATTTTTTAATATATATGGCACAATCTATTGGTTGAGGATAATAAACTTAACAAAGTCGATTAGATATTAAGTAACAACTTGTTCAAATTTAAATATCTTTAGATTGCAGCTACGTACAAATATCTTATTTTAAATAATCAAGAGATTAAAGTTGCTTAGCAATTAGAATCTTACATAAAATTATATGAAGCAAAATTTTATACATTCTTTTCTTGTAAAGAAAGAAAGAACAAACCATAAAAAAAGATTTTTTCTAGCATATCACCAATTGACCTATTTTTTGCATTTCTTTTCATAAATAAGAATCCACAGTCGAAAATTTTGACGTAATAAAGTTAGGTTGGCAGTAGTTCACCAGCTAAATGCTTAAAACCTTTGGACTTGCCAATGACTGGCTTTTTAAATTTCAACCACGATATCCAAGAAAATCATATATAGGGAAAACCCCAACAGCTTTTTCTTGTTCCTCTAAAAAGAATCAATAAAGAATGGCTAAAGAGAGGACTTGAGTTTGACAATATTTAAAAAACAAAAGAACAAGTGGTGAATGTGTTTGAAACCCGTCAATGTCAGCCAAATTTCTCTATGGGTAATATAATAATATTGTATTTAAATTGTATAGTTAAGAATCTCTTAACGTTTTATATGATTATAAGATTGATTTCTTTCCAATATTAAATTTCATAGGAATCTTAAATTAATCTGCAATATTAGTTTATGCAAATGTTAAGCTATTGTCTGTTTAAAAGAATCACGCAAGATTTCTGTTTTTCTATAATAAATTTCCTTCATTCATAATTAAAACATCTTAGGCGAAGAAAGATGATTAGTTGTTACCTCTTCTTAAGTGCCCATTACAGTGCTACTGCCTAAGGCAATGAAAACAAAATGAAAGCCTAACTTAACTATAATATAGAACTCAGTTCTGAATATAACATGATTCATTCTGCACTCTTTAAAGAAATTTTAGATCAAAATAAAGTTAAAGGGATAATTACTTTTACATATTCGTATGTTTGTGTTGCAAAGTATTATATATTATATAAAATTTGACACATTCATGTATTTATATTGTGTTCTGTATTTTTTATTTCATCATTTTTAATTATATTTCACTTATTTTTCATATTGTGGGTAAAATTATCATATTGTTATAATAAGGTTCCTTTGATTTATAACATTTTATTGGAAAGAAAAAGGAAGGAACCCGTGTTTTTACTTTTTGAAATATTATCAAATTTCTGGAGATCCAAGGTTGGAATGTCTACCCTCTGATCCTTCTTTCTTTTTTGTTTTTCTGAAGAAGCATGTTGTTCAGTGTTTTCTTCATTAGATGCTTATTAATAACGAACAAGGCTGACCACCTTGGTGCAGCTCTCTCCACCCTGGGTTCGGACGATTCATTTTTCCTAGATTAATCTTAACTTATATATCTACAAAACCCTATGATAATTAAGATACAGTTCAATCTGCAGATTAGTTTGTCTTGGATTCTTTTCCCTCTTTTCCTTCGTTTATTTATCAAATACTGTTGTTCCCTAAAAAGTTTTAGAGAATTGATCAGCCTTGTCTTGAATCTTGATTTCCTCCGACAAACTAATGGAGTCATGGAGAGAGTAAATGAATTTGAAAAAGTTATCGCTGATGATTGAAAAGGTGAAAAGAAATAATAGCGTGATGTTTGTACCTAAAACATATTTAAGAAGTTTTAATTTTTTCCTTCTAAGTTTCTTACTATTTATAGGATATCATAATATGTTATGTTTACAAAGGTCCAAGTAATCATATAGATTTCAGATATTTTATTTAAGTAGGTTTCTTTTTTTTTTTTTAATAACAAGTGTTTCATAGTTTATTAAAACCATTAAAAAGCATTATATTTAAATATTATCTTTTTTATGGTATAAATATTATTATTAATTCCTAATAAAAATTATTATTTATTTTCATATATAGTTTTTATCTACAAAATGGGAATTTCAAATGTTTGTTTTTTTGTTTGGGTTTTGTAGTTTCAATTGTCAGTTGTTTTCCTTGCTAACTTTTTTGGATTTTCCGATAACTTTCTGAGTATCACAATTATCAAATTTTTTATGTTGATTTCGGTGTATTGATTGCTTTTATTTTTTATATCTTCGATTAATTAAACTGGGGCTTATAAGCTGAAATAGCCAAAAATTCCTATGAAATTCAAGTTAAAAATACTTCACTACCTATGTAATCATAAAATAGAAAGACGATTAAGGAAGTTAGTTCAGTTGATAAGAGAAAAGCATTTTTTCCCCTTATCAATTTAGGGTTCGATTTTCATGAGGAGCAGTCTATAAGTAAATAAGGCACTAGTGGTAGAGAGCCTTCTCAAAATGTTACTAAGAAGATTAAGAGCAGGCAAATACTTGAAAATTTCAAAACGAATTATAAAAGCAAAAGAATGTACTGATATAGAAAATAAATAAATAAAAATAAAGAGCAGTCCAATTAAGGAAATAAATTTAATTATCTCATTCCTAATTAGAGTTTCAATAACTTGGATTATCTTTTCTTGTCTTTTATTGGCCTTCTAGTCTTTATGATTTAAATCACCCTCTTTTGCTCCTCCTTTCTTTTTGAGAATTCCCTTCTAGACATGATTTTTGTTATCTCACTTCAAGCAAACTCAGGTAATTTATTACTACTACACCTATCCATTTGCTTATAATGACCTCATAATACCACACAGGCCTTGCTAATTTTGCTATCTTTGCACTGATC
This sequence comes from Gossypium sturtianum, assembly GCA_025698515.1. Lineage (NCBI taxonomy): Eukaryota > Viridiplantae > Streptophyta > Magnoliopsida > Malvales > Malvaceae > Gossypium > Gossypium sturtianum. Next base: position 4,874,092 of record CM046947.1, read on the forward strand.
AAATTATCGCAACAGCCTCAATCAGTGTGTCATTATCGATCATCACATTAATCATATACCTCTAAGTTAATCTGTATATATGTTCATGTCTGCCACCCTCCATAAATTAATCAACTTGCTGCGACCAGTTGTTAGCTACTTAACTATATCATATCCAGCCGGTCTACGATCAATATACTGAGGCTCTAAATTATATGCATACTCATAAACCCTATTTAAAGAGGGACTTAAGAACAAACTTATGCAGTAATGCTTCACGTACTGGGATAATAAATTCTACACTGGCTTCGATTGTACAAACCAGCGTGTACTGTTCCAATAATAAATTGAAACATCAAACTCCGATAAAAATTCTAGGATTTTGGTATAAGTTGTATCTTCTTGATCATTGTTTAAGGTCTTGTTTATTTAAGTTTTCGAACAATAATACAATGTCTTTTTTTTTTTTTCATAAAATTTATGATAGGGCACTTTAGACAGTGTAACCTAGCTTTGCTTTTGCAACATGCATGGAGCTTATCTAATTAACTTTTTTGACATGGCAAAAAAAACGGTTTCCCCAAATATTTCATTGCACAAACGCATGGAGCTTTTAAAGTTTGGTTCACTTATAATCCCTTCAGATGTAGGTGTAACTAAATATTCATTATATACTTTTTTTTCCTTTTGTTTTTAAACTGTTGACACCATCATCTACTCTTTTTCTCTTTCTTTTAAGCTTCTTTCTTGTTTCTTCATGCATTTTCAAGATAATTAGTAATCTAGATGTGGGGTCGAGATATCCCTAGCCTGACCCTTTTCACCTAAGATTCTAAGGTTTCTTTAAGTCCTTCAGCTACATATATCATTCTAAATGTCTTCTATAATTATAACTATAAGATATATAGCAATGCCTGGACCCCTTGCATTTAATTGGAATCCTCACTGACAAATCTTCGAAGTTTTACATCACAAAGCTTTTATAGGTTTTCTCTCTTTTCCTACTAATTTTAGGTGCTGTCATGATTATATATGATGTCTAAATAGGAGGGAAAATAGCACTAATGTTTAAGGTATTTTTAACTGAGAAATTCAATTCATAAGAGTGTTATATAGGGGGCATAGTACTAACATTCAACTTTTTTTTGGCTTTAGTTTTTCAACCACGCATTATGATTAATTATAAACTATAGGGATTATATTCACTCACATTTCAAATGTGAATTTGACTGTGAAAAAAAGATGATGAGTTAAGTTCCTCTATAGTTGTTTTTCTTTTTTGGCCAATAGTTCCTCAAGTTGTTTATGAAACAAAAAGTAGAATTCTTCTTAGTACTCAGAAATTTTAGCAAACTGATCGAAACCTCGAAGTCAAGCAGTAAAATTAATTACTATCTCTATAATCAGTGATTCTACTCCACTTATGAAACTAGGTATACATACGCTCACTTTCAACAAATTCACAACTCAAATTCAACTGAAGTCATAATAATATCCAATCGAAGACGAACAATCAAAGGAAATTCTAGCTAAATTCACACAGTGAAACTAATCCGTAAATTTTTAATCATAAAATTATAAAATCAAAACTAAAAACTATTAAATTCCCCTATCATTTTTCAACATTTTACCGTCACATTTAATCAAATATATATACCAATTTTTTTTATGAAGAAACTTTCAAATCTCATCTATGAAAATCAAATAATAATAGCTAGCATGATAATAAAGTAGGAAAAAAAAATCAACGACAATAAGAGATCTTAAAAGAACCTGGTGCTAGCGAAATCGTAGAGCTTTCCGGTGCTGGAGAAAATCATTACTCCAACTTCAGCATCGCACAAGATCGCGAGCTCTTTAGCTTTCTTCAGCAATCCATTCCTTCGTTTCGAAAAAGTTACTTGCCTGCTCGTCGAGTTATCGATCCTCCTTATCACTATTTTCCCTCTCCCCATAGCTTTAGCTCACCGCAGTTTTCAAACAATTAATCTTCTCTAATTATTCAAACAAAAATTGAGAAAAAATCGAAAAATCAACACTCGATGTTCGATTAAAAGAGAGAGAAGAATAATGAAAAGCTATTAAGCAAACCAAAAAAAAAATAAGAGAAATGCAATGGAGGTTATTTTTAACTATTTTTGAAAAAAAAAATGCTTGGAGAGGAAGTGAGGAACGGGATAGGAGACAAACCGTAGTTTCAGAGACGTCGTTTTGCCTTTTGGTCTTTAAAGTTTTTAGTATGGGAACAAAACCATCTATATAAGGAAAGTTTTTGGAGGGTGAAAGCAAAAACCAGCTGTTTTTGGCATAAAACCGCTAGTGGTTTAGAAATGGATTAGGACACGTGTACCAATCAGAGTCGGAACTAATTTGTTTAATTGCTTTGATTTGTGGGAAAAGAGCCGTCCCTCGTATAGATCACTGACGCGTGGGTCTACGAGTACATTAGACGCTAGGCCGTATTTCCTCCTTTCGGGGAAAGGAAAAATTAACAAATTTTCTTGGGTTAAAAAGAAAGGGTAAATTTTTATTTTGATCATTTAATTAGAAAATAGTTACGGTTTGGTTATTGAATTATTATAATGTTTTTATTTAGTCAATGGACTGATAAGGTTTAAAAAAAGGTTTCGCCAACGACTTTCAAGTGACGATTCAATAATCGGTACGGTGAATCAATACACATCAACAAGTAGAAAATCATACCTTAGATCCAAGTTGATTTGATAGTCAATATTGAAGATCGAAGAAAAAATTGTTTGGATTTTGGTTTGTAGCTTCATAACGTCTAAAGTTGTTTCATGAAAAAAAAATGAACTGTAGAAAAGAAAGGGAAATAAAACTTTCAATTGGTACAGGCAGTGTGAACAGGGAAAGCCATATAGCATCGATTTTAACAACCAAATTACTTGAATAAAAACTTTTGATGGTTCAATGATCAAATTGTAAATTGCGCTTTGCACATGTATTAAATCAAATTATTAAAAGTTTTAATATTAAATGTAAATTATTTAAAATTTATAAAATAATTTAATATTTAATATGATTTCGTTTAATTAATAATTTATTAATATCATAAAAATATAAATTTTAAATTATTAAAAATATAAATATTGTTTAATAATTATTAATAATTTGGTTTAAATATAATATAATAACATATTTAATATATTAATAATTGGGTATTAAATATAACATATTATTGTTTATAATATTGCACTTGTATTAAATATAATATATTAATAATGTTGACGTCTAATTAATAATTTATTTAATTATTAATAATTAAATTAAATCATAAACTTAATTTATTTTAATTATAAATAATAATTATATATTTTAATTATTTAAAATATACTAACATTTTCATATTATTTATTTTATCATATATTTTTGTACAATCATGAATAATTTATTTAAAATTAACATATCTAAATAACATATTAACAAACTATAAATGACCTAAATAATCTAAGTCGTTAATATATTTTAATAAAGTTATCTAAATATTATCTAAACAACAAATTATCTAAATAATTTTAATTAAATTATCATAAGTGAACTATGCATTTTCTAAAAATTAAAAATAAATTAAATATATTATATACATAAATATATTAAAAATTATTTAAATAATAAATTAAGCTAATATGGATAATAAAGAGATTTCTTTTCAATTTTTAAACCTAAAGATGGGTAATTTTTAATTTTTAAATTTTAAAGACGAAGAAATAAGAGTTATGAATGATTTAAAACTGTAAAAAAAATTCTATAAAAAGGAACATATGAGAAAAATAAAGGTGATACATATAATTGTTTAGAAAAATACCAATTTCAAGCGAAATATCTATAAAAATATCAATCAAAATTACACCTCAAAATATGAAAACCTTAAACTCTAAATTTCGATGAATGTTCCCAGGTGAAGACAACTCTGAGGTTGAGTACAAAAAAAAAATGGAGACGGCGATAATGATGTGCTCCATCGAGTTGTGGTGGACTCCTAATATAATGATAATCAAGAGCATCATTTGATTCACATCGAGCACGCTTGAATTACTTCTATTTTGAAGCTCTCAAAGTCAATGGCGCACATAAAAGTGGCTACGAAGTACATTGTTCTTTTGTTTTATAATTTAGACTATTAGATATGAGTTTGTAGACAGACTCCATAAATATGCATGAATTTTCATATATATATTTATTAGCATATTATAATAAAATTGCATAGATATTTTATTTTAATAGATACAACTTCATAAATATTCACATATTTTTAATCATTTTACTATTTTAATAAATAATTAAATACACAATATTTTTTCGGGTATATTTATATTAATATACATGTGTATAAATATGTACACAATGTATTTTAGTTAGATATTATATATATTTACCCCTATATTTTTCAGGTATTATTTATATTGAATATATACTCAAAAATGTAATGCGTATAAATTCACAATAATATACCCTAAATACACATATAATATCAACTATTAATTAATATATATATATGCACGTATATTTAATCATTTTAATCAATAAAATCTATATAAATGCACATATATTTATTAAATATACATGGATAATATCCATTTAATTATTTATCCTTAAAAAATATATTTTAATTTTTAATTTAAAAATATAATATAAAAATGATCGTAAAGATAAATAATATTTAATTACAATAAAGATAAATAATATTTGTATTAACATTAAATAATATTTATATTAAATATTAAATATTATCCTAAAGATAAATATTATTTATCTTAATATTTAAAATTTTATTACCAGATATTTAAAAATTAAAATCACAATTATGAATTAAATTTAAATTCAAAATTTAAATTAGATTTAAGTTAACTATATATAAATTTATTAATTTATAAAAATCAAAAATCTATATAAATATACACAACTATGATATAAAATTATTTTAAATAATAGTATTTTATTTTTTTACTATAATTTTAAATTTAGTTGACTATTGTATACATATTATTTATTCATTTATTCAAATACATTGTTAGTGCAAATGAAAATAATTAAATAATTAATTTGGTAAGATTGCATATATGTTAAGAAATTTTTGTATATTTTTAATATTTTTATTTTTTAAATAGTATGATTTAATATATTTATCATATTACATTAATTATCAACAAAATAACATTAATATTTATACGATACAATTTCATAAATTATATTAAAATATAAAATCAAGCTATGCTTCACTCGAGTATACAAACTAGCATATTATATTACGAAGTTCTTAAATTTATAATGTATTCATACAATAAAATTTTCATATATTACAACGGATGAAAGAAAGCTTTTGTGGACAGGAAAATTGTAACATAAAGCCTTCCACATTTTTTATATATAAATTTGTGTTCTATAAGTTATATTTTCATAATAAGTCCCTTCAATTTTCTTATATTCAATAATTCAATTTATAATTTTACATAACCACTGTAAAATTTTAAATTGTTTTTTAAAAAAAAAAGAGTTTTTAAGTTTATCACTATTTTTACAAATTAAATACACTACTGAGACTGAAATAGATTTTTAAAAATATAAAAAATGTTACAATAAATTGTTCAATGGTCACAATATCTAAATTTAATTAATAATCTACATTGACCAACTAATAATTAAAACTAAGTTACAGACTATATATAAAAATATACTTTTCACACAATATACTATTATAATGTTTATAAAATTAATTTCAAAATATTGTTTATTTAAATTTAGTCTAATACCATTTTTCATGATTTTTTAAAATTACATGTTAATGAGACATTTTGGATTTTATGAAAAACTTTAAGAAATAATTACATGTAATTCAACTAATACTACAATCACCACATGCATCGAACAAGTAAAGAAAACTAGTTAATATTAAATCTCATCACACTCGCGATGTGGGTGAATAAAAATATTTTATATTTGATATTTATAAAATTATTTCTACACATAATTATAGGTGGAGTGGTAAGATATTTTTATTTTAACTTGTTGATCTCGTGTTCGATTTTTAAATAATATTTTCGAATTATTTTATTTAAAATATTATATAAAAATATGAAATAAAAAATTACTCATGTAATAATATTAATTATCCATTGAAACACAAAAAAAAAAAAAAAACTTTAAACATATTTTTTTTATTACTTTACCTTCGAATTGTTCAAAATCAATAATGAATGTAAAATTCAATAAAACAAAAATAAAATAGCAAACTTCAATGTTAAATTAAAATACAATGATAAATTTGGTTTATTTTCAAAACCACAATCATAAATATCAAAGTAGAATATAACAATAAACTTCAAAGTAAAATATATTATGGAGATTTATTGTATTAAAAGGTAAATTGCATTTTATTCTCCCAATTCAGAAAATGGTAAAATTAAATCATGTAAGTTAGATTAAATAGGAAGTTGATCTTTATTTTAAATGTTTCATCCATTTTTAGTCTTAAAAAATATCTCTATATATAAACACGAGGTATATATGATACGTCATTTATTATTGTCTAATAAGTCCGAATGCAATTAAATAAATTTTTTATAAAAAATTATTTTTTAATCTAATATGCAAAAATCTATCTACCCGTATTTTAAGTAAAATAAACAAAATATAATATAATTCTATGTATATGACACTTTTATCAAAGTTTCAATCATATTTGCCATTAAAAATTTTGGAACCGACGTTTGAGTCCCGCGATGCGCCTCTAGAAGAGTGGCGAGTGGCACTAAAGTGACGAGGGAAGCGGTACTTTTCCTGAAAGGACAACCGCCTCATTATCTTATTTTTGAGTCATATGGACCACCGATAAACATCATATGGAAATGCAACAAATATTTAATATATCATAATTTATTCATTTTACTATTTCAAGACTTTTTTTTTGTTCGATTTTAATTTTAAGACTATTTTAAGACTTAAATGGAAGTCAATTGACTTGCATTTATTATATTCTACGGGTGCGATTTTTCCAAGATCAGTAACTTTGCAAAGTTGAATTTGAATTTATCAACTTGTGGAAACTTTTTCTTTAGAAATAAATTTGGAGATATGTAGTAAGCTTGAAAAGTAAATGAATTAGTTTGTTTTGTTTTATTAGTATAATTCAATCTCCTGAAATTCAATTACTTAAGTTTTAAATTAAATAATTACATTTAAAAATGGATCCATCAATTTTAGTTTGATTTTAGCGTAAAAAATTAACAAGTTAAATTGAGGATTACTTGAATTTGAAATGAGAGGTATCAATAACTCGTATCAGAAGTGATAATAACATAAAATTATTAGATTCAATTTTAAAAAAAAAAATTAAATTTCAAATCCAAATGATTCAAATTCAAAATGGCCTAATCTCGAAATAATATCTACTCTAAATTTATTCAATATTTTTTATAACATATATCAAGTATTAATTAACTACTAAATATTAATCACTAATTATGATTTGTTTATATAGGCAATTTTATGTGGGAGAATAACTGGTGATTACGGAAGTGTCTTGAATTTGCTGTACAAATTAAAATTAAGACTGTTGGTTAAATTTTAGGCAATTTGGTGAGACTTTATTTGCAAACAAGGAAAAGACTGAATCTTTCCAATTCATGGGGTGACATCAAATAATATTCCTCAACAGTTAATTTCCTCCAACCGAGCATCTTCCTTTTTTTTTCCACAGAAAGAGAAAGGCTAAAGAACAAAAGAAAAAATCCCAGAATAGGTAAAATTAGGATGTTTGGATTTATAATTTATTTGGCAACTTGTCAAGCCACGATCCATGTCTTCCCAATTAAGCATTAAAGATTCAAATTAGTTGTCCAATTAAAGTAACTTACTTAATATGTCTAGCCCACCACCTTAGAAAATTATTTTAAAAAAGGAAAATATATAATGTAGGGAGGAAAACACACCTAACAAGAATGGTAGTGGGATTGGCACAGTTCCAATTTAGTTTTAAGTCAAATCAAAGCCATGATCATGAAAATAGAATATGATCAATATATAGATTAGGTTTAGTAGAAAATTTATTTTTTTTACTTTTTTTTATATCCTTTTAAAAAGAGTATATATCTTGATAAATAAATAAATATAGTGCTAGTATAATTATGCCATTTTTAAAAAAAGAAATTATGACATACTTTTTCTTTTCGAAAGTTAAGGCAAGAAATAGAATATCTATCTCCTAAATATAAGAAGAGAAAGGATTGTATGAAACAGTAACGCCACATCATCTGTATCCCTTTCCAATAGTTTTATGCCACATCAGCATTTTCATCCTGAATTTCAGTATTTTTATCTTGAAAAAAATCAAATCCAAATTAAAATCCTGAAATTCAGGATAAGAATACTGATGTGGCATAAAACTATTGGAAAGGGATACGGATGATGTGGCGTCACTGTTCCATACAATCCTTTCCCATATAAGAATTGGGTTTTTTTTATTATAGAAATCATTCTTAAAAGCAGAATCCAATGCAAATTAAATTATAAATACAACGCAATTGCATTTTTAAAGAGAAATGGTATTAAAAACGATATTATTAGTTATGAAAATGATCCAAGTCTAAATTTATGTATGAAAATAATATGTTCTTCATAGTGCCTGTCGCCTGTCGCCTGTCGCTACTGCTTGACACATAAGTGGCATCGCCCCCAATGATGATCCAATCATTAGTTTTTAAAAAAAATAATTTTTTAGGTACCGTCACTGTGTCAACCGGCACCAGTCTTTATTTTTTAACATACTCACTAAAAATACAGGTATTCGAGGAAAAAAAAAAGAAAAAGAAAAAATATATTTTAATGTGTTATAAATTTTTAGTGGACCCTAAACTCTTCATTAAGTCCTTTAGCCTAATCTAGGATTAGATGGGTGGCTGAATGCTTCCCTTTAAGCGCCACATTATTTCTCTCATTCCACAAGTTCCACACAAGAACCATAAAATCCAAAAAAGTACTTTAATCCATTAGCCGCATAACTCGCTCTAGCCAATCAATTCCGCAAGCCACATCACCATTATACTGGAAAAAGCTAAGGTATTATATGAGATAGACAATTCTGAAGAGTATGTAAAATTGACTCCACCAAAGTACCACATTGCACATAACTAGGGTTAGTCACTTGCCTTACCGACCCATACTTTATTGCCATGGACAACAACTCATGTCCCACTCTTCATATAAACACCTTTACCTTAGGTAACATTTTAAACTTCCAAATAGCAATTCCAACATGCCGAAGAAGTAACCACGAGTAACCAAACTTGGTCGTATAACAACCCTGTGGAGAACGACCCCAAACCATCACATTATGCGGTTCATTATGTACAATTGAAATTGAGCAAATCGTGCATGTCACCTCTCTCCTAAAGAGGCCCCTCATCCTCCACGCATCCCATCCATTCTTATATTGTCAAAACAACCCATCAAACGTGGTATGCCCCGACATCAGTTTATCATAACCTTCATACCCAGCCGTCTTTCCAAACTTGAATTGCATTACCTCTCCCAACTTTCCAAAAAAGAAAAAAACATCCCCTAATTTCCTTGAAGTCGCAAGCATACTAAACTAAGTATAAGAAGCTTTCCCTACTTGTTTCAATTTAAAAATATTACCATCTGAAAAATATTTTGTGCTAAAAATTCGAAAATAAAGAATATCATTATGATGAATTTAAACATAACAAAATTGAATTTTTGCAAATCCCGAAATCCTAAACCTCTCATTCCAATCTGAGGGTTATAAACTATCTTATAACTAAAAAATAGTTTATAACCCACTTAAATAATAAAAAAACATTAAATTTATATTTCCAAATTTATTTTTACAGTACAAATAGACCCGTTATTTCACTTGATAAGATATGAAAAAACATTAAATTTATATTTCCAACAAAAAAAAAAAGGAAAAAATATTTGCCATGATTACGTTAACCATTTTTTATATTTTAGCTACGTAGGAACTCGCATTTCAATAGTTTTGAAAGGATATCCTCGTCATTTCAGGCAAAGATTAGGTACATACCTGGCAAGGAAGGTGACGGCAGGTGCAAACTGAGTCATTAAATTGATCGAACTTGGTGCGCGTCACCACGTGTCGACAAATGTGGGGAATTGGAAAGCATTTTCCCTTTCTTTTTCTTCTTCTTTTCTTTTTTTTTTTCAGATTTTAAGGTTTCCTAATTTGGAAAACTGGACACCGACACACCGTGCAATGAAAAGAACAAAGAAACAACGAGTTCCAGGTTCCAAGGCGAAAATATCCATAAACCTTTTATCTTTGCCAACGAAGAATCCTGAAATATGCTCTTCATTCCCCTTATTTTATTTAGATTTTTTTAAGGTTAGATAATTAATTTATATGAGAACAGGCAAACACCTGAATCATCTCTTTTTGATCTGTTTGGTTTCAGATAAAAGCAAGTTCCCAGGTTTTAGAACTGCCAACCCATTAGCTCATCTGAAACCCACCAAAATCTTCAACTTGTATTAAACTAAAGTACTAAATTTATCAATTTTTCATCACAAAAGTTGCACCTGCACCACACCATCTTCGAATTCTTCCATTAATAAGAAAATCCTTATTTTGCGTGGGAATGTGTAAAAACTTGTAGTTCCTTGCTTTTACTTTTAGGTAAACAAGAATGGATATTATATATGTTTAATTATAGTACTACATATATTTGTTTTACAAACAAGTTCTAGTATTAGGAATAGAAGGTGTTACCCACACTGAAATTTAAATTCAAATATATTAGAGGGCATATCTTAAAGCTTGTTAAAAAAAAAACAGAAGAAAAGAAAAATAGAGTAATACATGATCATGTTGGTATGACATATTGATCATTTTTCATTTAATTATTGCGTAAAATATTGAGTTTTTGTTATTTGGTACGGTTACCAATAGATAATTTCTTGTTTCTATTTTAAAGTTATTATTAAACCATGTGAAAAGAACTGAAAAAGGGGTTCAAAGAGAAATGTGCTTTTTTATTAGAAATAAAGAGGAGGGAAGAGCTGATGATGGGGTTATGGTGATGAGGAAGTATTGCCATCACATAGATGCTCCTCAATATGCACATTAACTTTTTTTTTTTTTTTGGTTATCAGTTTTTTTTCGATGATTATGATTCAAAATGTAATGATTATGAATCCAACTGTTTGTTTAATAATATAATCAAATTTGCGTATTACGATAAAATTATTGGTGACATGTCATAATCAATCATCAGTTTAATATATTTAAATACTCATATGCTATTTTTTAATAATATGGATAAAAATAACTTAAATTTAGTGAGGATTTAATCCCCTTTTCAATTTTTTTTTTTTTGTAAACGTATTCTCTTACGTCAATCCATGGTGTGTATTCAAGATTTCACTCTTAATTTTTCTTCCTTTAAAAAGTAATTAAGTTATTATATATATATATTATATCAAGCTATTAGACATTAGTGCACACATTGCTTATTTGTAATGATCCTTATAGTCAAAGAATATTTAGATAATGTACCATGAAAATAATATTATTGGTGAAGGAGACATATATAACACTTTAGCATATTAAGAAGGAAAGAAAAAAAAGCTTCAATGGATTAGCTAACATGAAAATTGATAAAATGAAATATGTTATAAGTTGTTTTATTTGTCGTAAATTTAGAATTTAGTTTTTTTTTTATTTTAAGAATTTAGTTCTTATTCTTTTCAGATTTCAAAATTTTGATCCAATTATTTTTTTTTAAATGGTTAATATCACCTTAACGTTCTTCTTTCAAATTTGTTAGTATGATATTTTAAATTTAAACAAATACTCATTTAAAACAATGTAACAAAAAAAAAAAACGTTGCAATAACAAAAAAAAAAATAGTAATAACAATTGATCTTGTATTTTCAAATTTAAAAAATAGAAAAAATTAAATCCTTAAAATAAGAATAAAAACTAAATTCCAACTGAATTTGCTTACCATGAAATAAACTTAGTTAAGAAATAAAAAAAAAAAACCCAAACCATAAAGTAAAAATTATAAATTTATAAGAATGTAATAGTAATTTGATTTTTAAAAAATAAATTGATATAAAATCGTTTTCTGCTCTTATTTTCAACTGTTTCTAATTTCACTCGCCAGTATTCCTTATATTTTCTCTATTAATTATTTTTATTATATATAGTTTCTCTATTTAAGTTGCTATTATGATGATGATGTTTCCATGGGAGATCCATCAGTTGCAGGCAATTAGTCAACAGTTTCAATGTCCTATGCCGCGAAAGGTAATGCAAGTTGAGTTGGATCGCAAATTTTGCGGGTTTTAAATCAATAAATAATGATAAATCCAGGGTAGCAGGTTATATATTAATTATATACATATAGCTACTTAATTAAAATATTCCACTTTTGGAACATGCTGATTGCATGTTACATTATAATATTGATATACATTTTGATGCTTCCTTTATATTTAATTTAAATAATTAGATTTAAGATAAATAAATCATTTAATATATTCATAGCTATTCTCGAACAAATTTAAATAAGTAAGAAATAATCATTTTCAAATAAAAATATAATACGTATTTAACATTTTAAAATTCGAACAGGACATCTCTATTTTTTTGCTGTTACTTTTTCATCAGAAAAAAAAAAAAAAAAAAAAAACTCTGTTTTCAGTAATCACGTTACACCTTTTGTTATTCCTTAAATAGTTGTCATCCATGTCATAATTTTAATCAATTCAGATCCTAACCTGCATGTTAAGAATTTTTTTAAAAAATTATAATTTATATAGTTATCAAAACATGATTGATGTAACACTTAATTTTGTTAAAAAAATGTCTGCACCAAATAATATATTTTAAATTTCCTTCGACACATAAGTTGATTATATTCCAAACAAAAGCTGAAGCGAATCGTGATTTTTGGGTAAAAGTAAGGACCAAAATGCACTAACGCTATAGTATAGGGACTTGAACAACATTTTTACCGATTTTTTGATGATTAAACGTGAAATAGAAAGATAATAAAGTAGTGTCGGCGTTAATGGCTTTAACATTGATCATCTTGGCGTCGGCTCAATAAGTTAAAACAGAAAGACAAAATAAATTTATTTCTTTTGAAGAGTTTCAAGACATATTAGTAAGGTAATTGTTACAATATCTTTATGATGTTTTACGAGTATATCAAAAGAAATAAAATTGAAGTTCCCATGGATCGAACGAACCAATATTATGTGGATATTATATATTATAAATATGAATGATAATGTCTTCCACTAAGCTTGTAAGTTGTGCATAAATTAAATACAGTCCTAGGATTGTTTTTCAAATATGGATAAGTTTAAATATAAATGGAACCAAAATCTGAGATCATGGGAGTCGCCAAATACACGTGAAGATCATGACACCAACATCAGCAATATGTTGGCCAGTTCGATCGAGGGGTTTAAGGAGTTTTCAGAGATCGACTTTCAGTCCAATGGCAGAATTAAGGATAATTAAAACCAGAACCACAACCCACAAGCATATAAGGAAAGTACATAATTTGAAGGGCCAACTAATTTATCATTTCGCTTATTTTAGGAACAAGTGGTGTTTTTCTTTTTATTTCTTTATATGAACAACTTGTTAGAACTTGATTGCTCCATTTCTTCTTTTCTTTTCTTTTTTTTTTCCCAACTTTTTTGTTGAGAATTTCATGCATTTTCGTTTGTTGATACTTTTTTTAAAGAGATAAATTATTTCATATTTTTATATATATTTTAAATAAAATAATTAAAAATTAAAAATTTAAGGATCAAATATGTGTTCAATGTATTAAAATACTAATTTATTATCATTTCACCTATATATATTATTGAATAAATTTAAAAAACAATATTTTAACATAAATTATTTTTTTTCAACTACATAGTGAGTAATTGAGTATATGAAAAAAATCTTATTATTTATAACAATAATAATGTGTATTGTACAAATTAATGCAATTATTCATTACTTTATGCATAATTTTCAATTTATGGGTTAAAATATTTATAACAATCTTAACGAAGTTTAAAATTAATTAAGTGATGTTCCTATAAGCATTTATTAAGGAATAGTCATTAAGGATCTGCTAATAAGTGCGTAGTTTTTTTAAATTTAGTAAAATTTTAAATCCTAGCGACACAAGGTGACATACTCATGATATACATCCATATATATATATATTAATTATGACATTGATTTTTCTTAAATTAAGAAAAACAATATACTAAATATAAAAACACTTTCTTTAAACTATAAATAAATACATCGAAAATAACTTATATTATGACGGTTTTAAAAAGTGTAGCTTTTGTAAGAAAAAACGTAGGTTTTATATTTAATTTTTTCTCAATAAGTGCAGCTTTTTTATGTCAATAAAATAATTTTGCGCCATACCATTTAAAGGCATATAGTTGTTATTATAATTCATCTACACCCAATAAACTTTCTAACTCATTTGGTTATAATAATTTCATTTTAAAATAAAATTAATTATAAAAAAGTTGAAATTTATCCAACACTTATTGCAAAAAAAAAAATAAAAAATCATAAGCTCCAATATGCTTTACTAATGACAATTGTAAAGAATATTTTGAAATAGAAAAAACAACTAAAGCACTTGATTAATATAAAAACAAAAAAGATTTCAATTTTTTTAGAATTATTTAAATACTTTTAATTTTAAAATAAATTATTAGAATTAAAATTTAGTTAAGGATTCCATTGAATGTGGATGTCATTTGCCACTATAACACTAACTCAATAATAAAATTATCAAAAAGTCAAATTTTAATTATAATACATTTATTAAATAAAATATATCACTTACTCTTAAAAAAATATTTGAAATATTTGTTTTCTTTTATCTCCAATTACAAATAACTACCATAAAAAAATATCGTGTCATTTACTCTTTAAAAACATTAACTACTAATATTTTTTTCCTTTTATCTATAATAATAAATAACTATCAACGAAAATACGCAATCACTTAAAAATATTTTTAATTATAATTTATTTTTGAAAATACAATTATTTTAATAAATACTATTATTTTGAAAAAAATTAACTCTTTAAAAGGGATTTTGAAAAAGATTATTGTTAATATGAATTCTAGTAACGATTAAATGTCTTTACCTTTTTATGATGTGGTTTTATTTTATTAATATCTAATAACCATATTTTTTAATGATTATCGTGATACAATTACTTCATTCATTAAAACAGTTTTTTTTTTTGTGGATATCAATTTAATCAGTACAAATATTTGTGAGTAATATATTTTATCCTCAAATCACCTTATCCTCTAGGGTTTGAAGACTGTCTGTAAGCTCAAACTTTGATTGGACGAAGCCACGTGAACCATGTTAGGGTAATTAATCCAATAAAATTTTATGCTACTTTGAGAAATGCACCAATGGGAATCCTTTCACAATTGCTTTATTACAACTAAATATGAAGGACAAGTGTCAAATCCAAATCAAATGATGTTTGTGCATGGACCAATGACAGGTTAGGTTTATTCACATTATGATTTGGATTTTACTTTAATCAAACTCATAATTGAGGAGTTGTAATTTTTTAAATACTGGTTACCTACACAAACGCGGTGATAACTACATATTTTATTCACACACAAAAAATTCAAATTCTTAAACAAAATTATGAATTATGAGGATTTGTCATTGAAGATGAGAAGGTAAAATATATACAATAAAGTTAATTATGAAAGACAAATTATTAAGTATAATGTGAATTTATGATACTACACCCTAAATTCTTTAAGTCTTTAAGAAATTTTTAGGAGATTCAAAAATAAATAAGTTAGTTATGTAACTTTATTAATATCCTATTTTTATATAAATTTATTTTATTTATATTTTTGAAATTGAATTAATATTTAATTAATTCGTATATCCACTCAACCAATCATGTTATTTATTTATTCCCTATCAATCATTTTATTTATTTATAATATAAATACTAAATGATCTAAAACACAAACATAAAAGTTAAAAAAGATATATTGGGAATAATATTTATGGAATCAAAATAAGTATAATTATTACATTACAATTACTTAATAATATATTAAATATGTAGCTTCAAATATATTATGTAAAATAACATTAAATGCGTAGTGTTACACATGCTTAGATGTAACATCCTAGGAAGGGCCTATGTATTTTTCAGATCAATTGTATGAAATGACAAGTCTTAAGTATTATGAATAAATTTTTGATACTTTTGGAAACCTAGAAATGAATGAAAATGGAGATGGAAATGAAAATGGAAATGGAAATGGACATTTTTGGAAACTTAGACATTTTTGGAAACCTAAACATTTTTGGAAATGATCCAAAAATGGAAACTTGAACATTTCGGGAAACTTGGATATATGAGAGAAATAAAGGAGTTTTATTCACATAAATATGTGAATAATAAGAGATAAATAAAGGAGTTTTATTCACATAAATATGTGAATAATAAGAGATAAATAAAGGAGTTTTATTCACATAAATATGTGAATAATAAGAGATAAATAAAGGAGTTTTATTCACATAAATATGTGAATAATAAGAGATAAATAAAGGATTATTTTCTAATGAGATAATTGAGGAGATAATTGATGGATTAAAGGCTTTTATCTTTTAAATAAAAGAGATAATATTATCAAAAAGAGGAGTGGTGGCCAAGTAAAGGACTCCTAGGTGATAACTTTGGCTATAAAAGAGAGGACAGGAGGGCTACTCATCAACACTTGCTCCTCTTCCTCTCTCAGAAATTCTCTCCTAGGCAAAACCCCTCTCTGCCGAATTTTCATTAAGCAAAAATCCTCTCTTTTTCTTCTATTTTCTTCTCCGTTCTCATTGTTAAAATTTGAATCTTTGTGGATTCTAAGAAAGAGGCAATCATCCACAACATCAAAAGGGGATCTTTCGGGAAATGTAAGGATCTAAGGTAAGGATTATAAATATAAATATGTGGTTAAAGATTATGATTCACGTTTTCAAAGTTAGATCTAATCTAACACGAAGTTATAGGATTTCAACAGCTTATAAAGGAATCCTCTTGATTTGGAATCCCATCATAAGGTAAGGGATATTCGGCCAAGGCATAATTTGTTTAAGTGTTTTCCATTATTTCAAAACCGAAAAATCGACATGGTTACATACCTAGTATTAGCCGATTTCAAGGAAGAGGAATTCTAGCAACTGTTGGGACTTGATTAAATCAATTCGGCAACTAGGTAAGTAATTCTACTTCTAGTAGGATTTGGTTTTAAGACCAAATAGGTTTATTTATATGTTTTAATTAATGGCCGAATATAGGAGTGAAAGATCTAGATCGGTAGATCGCTCTACGGAATTCACGGAAACTATTAAGCGAAAAAGGTGTGTACTCTTACTAACTTTCAATAAATTGCATGGCAATCATTAAATATATAAATATGTAACAGTATGTGAATGTGGCTAAGCACCACAAATGTGGTAAGGAGTACCAGTGCACGTTTCCTACTTTTGATAGGATTGTGAATGTGATATATTTTGAACATGTGATTAGTAACATGAATGAAAATTTAGTATGTGAAATATGTTATGAAATAATTGGGGCATTCGGGATATTTGTGGAGGAAGAAAGTGAAGGTGATGACTACGGTCTCACCAACGTAAAGTGGTGACTACGGTCACATAAAGTGAAAAGTGGTAACTTCGGTTACATCCGGTGAATCTGAGTGTCTAATGACACAACATAAGTGGGCGATGAGCACGTCGATCGCAAATGATCGCCTTCGATGGTGTGTAGCGGATGGAGGGTCGACTTAGTAGTCCCCGCGGTGTACAAAGTTGGTACGGGTGGTGTGTAGCGGATGGACAAATAGGTTTGGATTTGGGTTGCATCATCCTTTATTTTGTATGAACATGATATTGATATGACTTGTATGCCCGATTTGTTGGAAATTAGTACTATGTACACATTGAGTCTGTTGACTCACCCGCTGGGGAATTATTTTTCGGTGATGACGATAATGGAATGGACGGGCGGGAGCTAAAGGTGGCCATGCATCGCTTGAAGAAATTATTTGGAATTTGGACTTTATGAAATTTTAGTACTTTAAACTTTATTTTGGGTTTGAATGATATAATAAGGCCATAAGGCCCAATTGGATTTTCTTTATTTCTGTTTATTTTTATTTGAATATGATACAATTTATGTTTGATTAAAGATAAGTAAATTTATTTCTTTCAAAATAATAAACCCAAAAATTATTTTGTCACCTTATTTAAGTTGGATTTTAATTTATTAAATATGTTTCAAATTAAGCCCAACCCAAAACAATTTTTTTAAATTACACAAATTTTCTCTAAGTCATTTAGAACATTGAAAACCGATTTATTTAAGGAACATACCAGATCCGGTTCGTGCTCGTGGGCGGGTGTGGGGTGTTTCGATTGGTATCGAGCCAGTTTTAAAACTCTCGGCACTGTGGGCTCGGGCCCAAACGTTTTCAATTCGAGCCCAAATGAATTTCTTTGAAATAAGCAGGTTTTATGGCATGGCACCTAAGTCTCCGACCCATGATCCACCAGGTAAGTACCTTTAAACCATCGTGTGATTATGTGAATTATGAATTGTAAAAGGTAGCAAAGGCATGGAACGTAGAATAGTGTGATAGGAACTTGAACCCTAGGATTAGACTACTCAAACACTTGAAACTCATAAGACTTAATGAACTTAACAAACCTATGACTAAGTTATTAAGCTAGGGTGTGGCAACCCTCATGACGCATGTCTAGGATTGGATCCAGGAAGAGCACGGTATTTAAGCGAGCCCTAGAGACTCACCTCCTCTTCGCAGTATATCCTACCTGGTGCGTAGCTTCGGTTCGCCCTAACTCGGAAGGCTCGGTGGTGTGGCAACCTGCGTGGCGCATGTCTAGAAAGGTCGGTGAGAGCTTGGTATTTAAGCGATCGCGTGACTCACCTCCTCTTCATTCGAATCCTGTCAGTGCGTAGCTTTGGTTCACCACGACCAAGAGGGCTCGGTCATAGGCTAAACACAAAGAATAAAACCCGAAAGGGACTTAGCCGTTTTTCTTTTAATAAAAAAATGTATAACCAAAATTTGGTTTTAAAACTCTTAGAAACTTATGAGAACTATTTTACAACATTTTCTTCAAAAAAAAAAAAACCCTTGGTTTATAAAATGACCAAACCACCCATAGTTTTAACAAAATTTCATTACTTTATCAAATGTTCAAAAAACCCTAATTTGTAAAATATCAAACTATCTTGATTTTGGAAAATTACAAAATTGCTCCTAACTTACAAAATTACCAAAACGACCCTGATTTCCAAAATTTTTACAATATCATTGCTTTGAAAAGTGTAACTCTCAAAGGAACCCTCAATGTTTTACAATCTTGGAAAATATCCCTAACTTAATAAATTTTACAAATTTACCCCGATTTTTGGAAAAATTATCAAAATACCCAGAGATCAAAAATTACCGAAATACCCTCGATTTCAAAATTCTTCCAAAATTTCCCGGAACTTTAGAAGTACCAAAATACTTTCGTCAAAATCACTAGGAACTTTTTATTTTTGAAAATTTACGAAAATACCCCTGTAGGATAAAATTACAAAAATGCCCCAGGTAGTGGAAAAGCAAAATAATGAAAACAACAACAAGAATTACAACGTTTCTTTGAATGAACGAAAGTTCATATTTGTTGATGGATGAATGAATGAATGCAAGATCAGTATGCATGTATGAATACGAAAGAACCACTCTTAAACTCTTCTTCATAAGATATCATCATGTAATAAGTGAAACAAGAATACTAATACATAAAATTCCTTAATCGGATCTCGTCGATAATGAGCTCAAGAGGACGTGGTCGCGTCGTGGAAGAGGTAGAGGAAGGATGACTGTTAGATCGGGACAAGGTTCGACAATGAGATACCACCACCACCATCATCACCCCATTTGTCAATGTTGAGCGTTGAGGCTCGCATGAGGGAAGATGTCGTGTCGCAGTCGTCTTTGCGAGTTTTGGAATTGGTGGTGGTGCAGAAACAATTCAGAAATCGTAAGTCCAGTGCTGAGCGGCTCCGTGCTAATGGAGTGAAATGTTTAGAGGAGTATCGGGAGTGGCACCCAGCGATACTGGTGATCTTTGGTTGGAAGCAAATCGAGCGCATCATGGATGAGCTCGACTTGACCCCCAAGGAGAAGTTGAAAGGGATGACGGCGCATACGCGCGATGAAGCGTATCAATGGTGGTTAACCGTTCGGGACGGTGCCACGGCGGAAGATCTCGACACTGGGGGAATATGCTAAGGAAGCATTTCGGAAGAAGTATGTGGGAACCGGTATATAGATGAGCAAAGGAAGGCTTTTCGGGGTTGGTACAAGGAAGTAAGTCTGTCACCGAATATGAAGCGGAATTCTTGAGGTTGAGCCGATATGCCCGAGGAGTAGTGGCGATCGAGCATGAACACTTGTGTTCGTTTTGAGGACGGACTTAGGGACGATTTGAGACTTTTGATAGCACCGCATCGGGAGCGGAATTCTCCGCCTTGGTGGAAAAGGCTAAAGTGGTGAGGAATTAAGGACGCCACCAAGCGGTGTCAGGATGAAATAAGCCAAAAGAGGTTTTGGGCCATCCGAAAAGGCCACAAGAGGCCTAGAGTTGACAGCCACAAAGTCAGCAGTGATGCGGTGGCAATTTCGCCCTTGTGAACATTGTGGAAGGAAGCACGGGGAGAGTGTTGGAAAAAGGCGGGACGATGTCTCAAGTGTGGGTCTAAGGACCATATGATTAAGGATTGCCCCAAGCTATTAGATGAGAGCCAACCAGCAGCTCAGAATGCTAACCAGGCTGGTAGAGGCGGACAGCAGCCTCAAAGAGGTCGTGGGTCGGCCAACAGAGGTAGTGGCAGAGGCCGTGGAGCTCGTGGTCGAGGTGCGACTAACGCCGGGCAAGGCAACCGGGTTTGGTTTACGCGTTCGCCGGAGGGAAGAGGGAGACGCGCCGGATGTTATAACCGGTACGTTCTTTATTCATGACAAACCCTATTTTGCTCTTATTGATGTGGGCTCAACTCATTCCTATGTTGCATGTAGTGTGGTTGAAACACTAGGCCTAGACTCGAACTTTCTCGATAGGCGGATAATCGTAGTAAGCCCTTTAGGCCAAGCGGTGAGGATAGATAGGATCTTTCGGAATGTACCCCAGAGATTCAGGAGCGAACTTTCTGGTGACTTAATGGAATTACCCTCTGAGAGTTTGAGCTTATACTTGGAATGGATTGGCTAGTAGAGCATCGAGCCGTGTTGGATTGTGCGGCTAAACGTATGGAACTAAGAACCCGGAAGATGAGGTAGTAGTGATGATCGGAGAAAGGAGGAACTACTTGTCTAACGTAGTTTCGACTTTGAAGGCCGAGAAAATGGTTAAGAAAGGATGTAAGGCATTCTTAGCCTTCGTGAGTGCGTTAAGAGGAGAAGAGGAAGGTGTTAAGGGAGTTAGAACAAGTAAGGGATTTTGAGGATGTATTTCCGGAGGAGTTGCCCGGAATACCCCAGATAGAGAAGTGGAATTTGGAATAGATTTGCTACCAGAGCAGCTCCGTGTCAATCGCTCCCACCGAATGGCACCAAAGGAGTTAGTGGAGCTCAAGGCTCAAATCCAAGAGTTGTTGGATCGTAGGTTCATTCGACCCAGTGTGTCTCCGTGGGAGAGCACCGGTTCTCTTTGTGAAGAAGAAGGATGGAACTATGCGGATGTGCATAGATTATCGCCGATTGAACAAACCGACCATCAAGAACAAGTATCCTTTGCCAAGGATAGATGACTTGTTCGACCAACCGAAAAAAGGCATTTGTGTTCTCAAAGATCGACTTAAGGTCGGGGTATCATCAATCGAAAGTGAAGGAGGTCGATATTCATAAGACCGCTTTTAGGACAAGGTACGGTCATTTTGAATTTGTGGTGATACCGTTTGGGTTGACGAACGCACCGGCCGCGTTCATGGATATGATGAATAGGGTTTTCCAACCCTACTTGGATAGATTCGTCGTGGTGTTAATCGGCGACATTTTGGTGTATTCCAAGACGGAGGAGGAGCGCGATGAGCATCTCCGAGTTGTGTTAGAAGTGTTAAGGAAAAGAAGCTTTATGCCAAATTCAGCAAGTGCGAATTTTGGCTCAAGGAAGTGGCGTTCCTAGGACATGTGGTATCCGCAGAAGGAATAAGAGTGGATCCTAGGAAGATCAAGCAGTGTTGGATTGGAAACCACCTAGGTCGGTGGCTGAAATCGAAGTTTCTTAGGCTTGGCAAAGCTATTACTGAGAAGGTTCGTGGAAGGATTCTCGTCAATAGCCGCACCTTTGACAAAGTTACTAAGGAAGGAAATACCGTTTGTGTGGACGGATAAGCAATGCAGAGAGCTTTGAAAAGCTTAAAAAGGTCTTGTGAAGCTCGGTGTTAATTCAGTAGGAGGCAGTAAGGACCGTAGTATATTGTGATGCTTCGCACACGTGGTTAGGGTGTGTGCTAATGCAAGAAGGAAAGGTAGTCGCGATGCATCTCGACGATTAAGGCCGCATGAGGTGAACTACCCAACTCATGACTTGGAACTCGCGGCGGTGGTTTTCGCCCTCAAAGTTTGGAGGCACTACCTTTATGGAGAAAGGTCGAGTAATTTACACGGACCACAAAAGCCTTAAGTATTTGTTGACTCAGAAGGAGTTGAACTTGAGGCAACGAAGGTGGGTGGAGTTATTAAAAGATTATGACTGTTCGATAGAATACCATCCGGGCAAGGCGAATGTGGTAGCTGACGCCCTAAGTAGGAAGGTTGTGTCGGATTTAAGGGCTTTGTTCGCTCACTTAAGTTTGTATGAAGACTAGGCTTTGTTGGCGAGTTACAAGTCAAGCCAACCTGGCTGAAGGAGGTGAAAGAGGGACCGTTTGACCAAGTCCGCACATTTTATCCCTGTGAGGATCGACTATTCCCTTCAAAAGTTAGCCAAGTTATATGTGGCGGAGATCGTGAGGCTACACGGGTACCGATGTCGATCATCTCCGATAGAGACCCAAGGTTTACGCCTCGATTTTGGAAAGCACTTCATCAAGCATTAGGCACTAAGCTAGACTTCACTACGGCTTTTCATCCACAATCGACAGGCGATCCGAACGGGTTATACAAGTGTTGGAAGATATGCTAAGAGGTCGTGTGTGATGGATTTCGAGGAAGTTGGGAAGATTACTTGCCTCTATCCGAGTTCGCCTACAACAACGCCTATCAGGCAAGCATTCGGATGGCACCATACGAAGCATTGTATGGAAGGAAATGTAGAACACCAACTTGTTGGACCGAGTTAGGAGAACGCCGCGTTTTGGGTCCAGAGAGTTAGTGGCGAAACCGAGGAGAAGGTGGAATTAATTCGGGCACGGTTGAAAGAAGCTTCCGATGCGAGTAAGTCGACGCAGACCTTAAGAGGAAAGAAATTGAGTTTGAAGTAGGAGACCAAGTGTTTCTAAAGGTCTCACCTTGGAAGAAGGTTATGCGGTTTGATCGCAAAGGAAGCTAAGCCCAAGGTTTATAGGGCCCTATCAAATCTTGAAGCGAGTTGGGCGGTGGCATACCAATTGGAGTTACCACCGAGTTGCATCAAATGCACGACGTATTTCATGTGTCCATGCTACGCCGCTATCGATCGGATCTGTCTCATGTGGTACCTGTTGAAGAAGTGGAGTTAAGGCGGATCTATCCTATGAGGAGGAGCCGATTCAGATCTTGGGGCGTGACGTGAAAGCACTACTGAAAGAAGTCGGTGCCTTTAGTCAAGGTGTTATGGCGCAATCATGGATCGGAAGAAGCCGTGGGAGCCGGAAGAGACAATGCGACAAGCAATACCCTCAATTGTTTAGTTAGGAAATTTCGAGGACGAAATTTTATTTAAGGGTAGAACTGTAACATCCTAGGAAGGGCCTATGCATTTTTCAGATCAATTGTATGAAATGACAAGTCTTAAGTATTATGAATAAATTTTTGATACTTTTGGAAACCTAGAAATGAATGAAAATGGAGATGGAAATGAAAATGGAAATGGAAATGAACATTTTGGAAACTTAGACATTTTTGGAAACCTAAACATTTTTGGAAATGATCCAAAAATGGAAACTTGAACATTTCGGGAAACTTGGATATATGAGAGAAATAAAGGAGTTTTATTCACATAAATATGTGAATAATAAGAGATAAATAAAGGAGTTTTATTCACATAAATATGTGAATAATAAGAGATAAATAAAGGAGTTTTATTCACATAAATATGTGAATAATAAGAGATAAATAAAGGAGTTTTATTCACATAAATATGTGAATAATAAGAGATAAATAAAGGATTATTTTCTAATGAGATAATTGAGGAGATAATTGATGGATTAAAGGCTTTTATCTTTTAAATAAAAGAGATAATATTATCAAAAAGAGGAGTGGTGGCCAAGTAAAGGACTCCTAGGGTGATAACTTTGGCTATAAAAGGAGGACAGGAGGGCTACTCATCAACACTTGCTCCTCTTCCTCTCTCACGAAATTCTCCTAGGCAAAACCCCTCTCTACCGAATTTTCATTAAGCAAAAATCCCTCTTTTTCTTCTATTTTCTTCTCCGTTTCTCTTTGTTAAATTTGAATCTTTGTGGATTCTAAGAAAGAGGGCAATCATCCACAACATCAAAAGGGATCTTTCGGGAAATTTAAGGATCTAAGGTAAGGATTATAAATATAAATATGTGGTTAAAGATTATGATTCACGTTTTCAAAGTTAGATCTAATCTAACACGAAGTTATAGGATTTCAACAGCTTATAAAGGAATCCTTCTTGATTTGGAATCCCATCATAAGGTAAGGGATATTCGGCCAAGGCATAATTTGTTTAAGTGTTTTCCATTATTTCAAAAAACTGAAAACCGACATGGTTACATACCTAGTATTAGCCGATTTCAAGGAAGAGGAATTCTAGCAACTGTTGGGACTTGATTAAATCAATTCGGCAACTAGGTAAGTAATTCTACTTCTAGTAGGATTTGGTTTTAAGACCAAATAGGTTTATTTATATGTTTTAATTAATGGCCGAATATAGGAGTGAAAGATCTAGATCGGTAGATCGCTCTACGGGAATTCACGGAAACTATTAAGCGAAAAGGTGTGTACTCTTACTAACTTTCAATAAATTGCATGGCAATCATTAAATATATAAATATGTAACAGTATGTGAATGTGGCTAAGCACCACAAATGTGGTAAGGAGTACCAGTGCACGTTTCCTACTTTTGATAGGATTGTGAATGTGATATATTTTGAACATGTGATTAGTAACATGAATGAAAATTTAGTATGTGAAATATGTTATGAAATAATTGGGGCATTCGGGATATTTGTGGAGGAAGAAAGTGAAGGTGATGACTACGGTCTCACCAACGTAAAGTGGTGACTACGGTCACATAAAGTGAAAAGTGGTAACCGGTTACATCCAAAGTGAAACAAAGGTGTCTAATGACACAACATAAGTGGGCGATGAGCACGCACGATGCGGCAATGATCGCCTTCGATGGTGTGTAGCGGATGGAGGGTCGACTTAGTAGTCCCCGCGGTATGCAAAGTTGGTACGGGTGGTGTGTAGCGGATGGACAAATAGGTTTGGATTTGGGTTGCATCATCCTTTATTTTGTATGAACATGATATTGATATGACTTGTATGCGATTTGTTGGAAATTAGTACTATGTACACATTGAGTCTGTTGACTCACCCGTTGGGGAATTATTTTTCGGTGATGAGCAAAGTAATGGACCGGGTCGGCAGGAGCTAAAGGTGGCCATGCATCGCTTGAAGAAATTATTTGGAATTTGGACTTTATGAAATTTTAGTACTTTAAACTTTATTTTGGGTTTGAATGATGTAATAAGGCCATAAGGCCCAATTGGATTTTCTTTATTTCTGTTTATTTTTATTTGAATATGATACAATTTATGTTTGATTAAAGATAAGTAAATTTATTTCTTTCAAAATAATAAACCCAAAAATTATTTTGTCACCTTATTTAAGTTGGATTTCCAGAATTTATTAAATAGGTTTCAAATTAAGCCCAACCCAAAACAATTTTTTTTAAATTACACAAATTTTCTCTAAGTCATTTAGAACATTGAAAACCGATTTATTTAAGGAACATACCAGATCCGGTTCATGCTCGTGGGCCGGGTGTGGGGTGTTTCATTAGACCTGATCATGGGTCGGGCCACCCGGCCCGGTCCGAAGGCTCGCCCGAAATGTGGGAGGGTTTGGGCAAAAATATAGACCTAAAAAATGGGCTTAGACAAAAAAATAAGACCCGTTTAAAAAACAGGCCGGGCCTCGGGTAAAATTTTTTTTGCCTGGGCCCGGCCCGGACCGAATTCACTAAAAGACAAAAAAATCTGCTTTTTTTTTGTTTTGTTTTTGAATGGTATTTTCTTGTTATTTTCTCCCTATTTTGCTACCATTTTACTATTATGTTGCTACTATTTTGTTGTTATTGTTTGGATATTGTATAAAACTTATTTTATTGTTAATTTTGTTATTATTTTAAAGGCATTTGCTTATTAAGTTGCATTTATCTTAGTGTTTTTTAAATTTACATATTTTTAAAAATTTATTTTCAATTTGTTAGGAAATATTCATTTTGATATTTTTAGTATTTCTGATGTATTATATATATTTAAAAATTATATAAAAATAATATAAAAAATTAATACGAGTGGGCTAGGTCGGGCCCAGGTTTTATCATTTTTATCTGGGTCGGGCTTGGGCAAAATTTTAGGCCTATTTTTTGGGCTAGGCAGGGCCCGTGCCTAGTAAATGGACCTAAATTTTTAATTGAGCCCAGCCCGAACCCGACCCGGCCTGGCCCATGAGCACCTCTTCCACCAAAAGTATCTCTACAAGTATACTTCGTCAGTGGTTTGTCTTGCTAAGGGAGTTACTTCGTTTCGCGCATGCTTCACCTAAAACTAAGGGTACCCTACTCAACTACCATGAAAACCCAACCATACTAAAAGTTACAATTATCACTTGTGAACCACACGTATATGGTAACTTAACCACATCATATCATATTATCAATCTAACAAAGAATTACCAAATGATAAGCCCATTTATAAAAAGAAGACACGTTGCATAAAGAAGTCAACACAATATATAAACCTCAGTAAGAGGAACTTCTTCTAATTTTTCTTCCTCCTCCTCTAATATCTCCCACTCTCTTATTTGAGAACTCTCAACCTACTACAGTCGTTTCCTCCTCCCTTCATGAGTTTTCCACAGTTAGGGTGAATCGCCTCTGACCTCTTTGCCACATTCTTGTACCAATAATTAGTGCGATGAACATAGATAGACATGACTCACTTTAGCTCAAACATCCCTGCAAATAGATACAAACAAGAACAGAACTCTTAAGCCCAGACAAAAGCCCCAAACAACCCAAGGTTGAGTAGTTTAGTGCATGCCAACAATTCTTCTAATAATAGCCACAACCAAGTCGTTACTTAGTGGATGCATCAACATGACATAAATACATGAGTTTCATAGATTTTTTTGGAGTTACCACCGGATAATTATGGTAGATGAAGACCAATAGAAGACATTTTCTTTATGAAGGAAAACTACTCATTTTTTTATGAGGTCATGCCTTTATACTAAAAAAATTTGGTACAACTTATAACATTTAATCAACAAACAATTCAACCATTGAATAGAGCATAGTGTTAAAGTTTATGTCAATGATATGTTGATGTAAAGTGCTTCCATGGAATAACATGTAAAGGACCTACAAGAAATGTTTGCTATTTTGAGAGCCCACAACACGAGATGAATCCCACTATAAGTGCACTTATGACATAGGAGCTAGAAAGTTCATTTGATTCATGAAATCCATTAGGGGGAGGCAAACCCTAAGAAATTCTAGTCCATCCTAAATCTCACATCTCTCAAAAATACAAAAGAGGTTCAATAACTTTCATGCAATATCATAGCGATGAACAAATTTGTGTAAAAAATGGTAGAAAAGTGCCTACCAGTTAGCTCGATAATTTAACTCGAAATCACCAAGAGGGGTGAATTGGCCTCTTAAAGATTTGTGGTTGCTAAGAATGATAGAGACAATAAACACTTCTATTTATAGTGGTTCGACCGTAATTGCCTACTCAACTACCTTAGCTTTTCACAACTAGATTTTTTTTCAAATTCACTAATTTGATAACCTTTGAGGACAAGGTTTAACCTTACAATCTCCCTTAAGATTTCTATCCAAAATCTTAAGATTGCAACTCCCTTAAGGTTTCTACCCAAACCTTAAGACTCAAACTCTCTCAAAGAGTAAATACAAATAGCAAACTAAGAAGTGATTCTTACTAGATTAAAATGTTTGCCAATTAAGCACAAATAAACAAGTATACACTTGAGCTAAAGAATAGCAGCGAAGGCTCACAAGTGTGTACAAGGAAAGTATGAAATAATTAAGCACTAAGGTTATATTGATTGATCTTTAGGCTTGATGATCTCTATAGTTGTTGTAAGACCTTTGAAAGATGGTATTTATACCCTCTAATTCATTTGCAACCATTGTGGTTGTTGGAAACATGAATAGAGTCATTGGTAATGAAAATACCAAATCATTAAATTCACCTGCAACAAAAGGTATCGATACTATTAACATTTAATGTCTGATTCAGTGACCGTTAAACATTTAATGTCTGATTCAGTGACCGTTAAAGTTAGTTTACAACGATACGAATGACAATTTATTGATACCTGGTAAAAGGTATCGATACTTTTTGTAATTGATTGAAAACATAATGTCAATTTGGTATCGGTTTTAGAATGGGTATCGATATTTTAAAAACTATCGATACGCAGGCCAAAAAGTATCAAAGAGTACTTGAGTTCTTCCCCTACTAATTTCGCGATCTTTTGAGGTCTATCTACATTTGTACTTGGTGGCATTAGATGAGACAATGGCAACAGTCTTGGTAGAAAAAGAAGCAGCCCACCAGAATCTTCTTTATTATGTTAGCAAGGCTCTGTAGAATGGCGAACTTAATTATCCAAATGTGGAGAAAATAGCCTTCACTTTGGCAGTTGTAGCAAGAAAGCTTCTCCAATGTTTTCAAACATATCTCGTATTAGTGTCATTAGACCATCCTCTTAAGGACATAAACATAGTGAAATTTTCAAGTAGAATGGTGAAATAGAGTGTGGAATTGAGTGAGTTTGGATTGAAGTTTGTACCAAGAAAGGCTATCAAAGCATAATTTGTCACAGATTTAAAAACATGCTTGTAGAAGAATTCCAACCAAACCAAACAACAAAGCATGCAAATTCTCTTTCTCCAATGTTTGATACACTTTCTTTCGAAAATTCTCTTAGCTTGCTACAAACTTCCTCCTCCCTTTTGCGGCTTTCCACCCTTAGGGTTAGGCTTCGATCTCCTTGCCACATTATTATATCAACAAGTTGTATTTGAAAGATGTTATGTAAACTATACAATTTTCGGTGAGGACTCTACATGATTTTGTATAATTTTAGATAATTATATGATTGTATAACAAAATTAATTGAGATACAGTTTACCAACTAACTAAATTTAGGTAAGAGTATTTTTGTTACAATTTAAGTACGTTTGCAACACAAAATACTAGTAAAATATTATTTTAATATCATGTAATAAAATGTGAGTTTTGAATTTATAATTCTACAGTGAAAGATTCTAATAAAAATTAGGTGAGTTTTTTCGTTTGAAAATCATACTTCTATTTTGTTTTGTTTTGTTGTGTTTGACGTTTATGGGCAAATAATGCGAATTTTATTTTTCAAATATTGACCTTTCCTTAGAAAGGTGAGATTTATAAAGCAAAATGTTTGCTTTTGTAAATGTCCATGACTAATGATGGTTCCACTTGAAAAAAAATGCTCTTTCCCCTATGGATATGCCAAACCAAACCACTTAAATACTTTTTAATAGAAAATAAAACTGTTGAAGAATAAATGTATATGAAGTTTATTTTCAACTTAAACATCAAGGAAATAAAGTTGAATAGTTGTTTGCCAAAATTTATTTAGAACAGTGATTAAAATTTTTGTTTAACACTTAAATGATATAGATTCAATCTCAATTATTTTTTAAAAAAGAACTTTAAATTGAATCTAAAAATTCAAACGAATTATATTTATATAATTTGAAATATTTTATCTCAACATTGGCCCGAGTAGACATGTAATCCTAACTTTCTTATAAATTCGAAAAAAGAATCCCACTTATTTACTTTTGTTTACCCCATAATTGGAGCATTGAAATTTAACGTACCCTAGGTACACACAAAAAAAATGTGTTTACTTAGTTTAACAGATAAAGTTGATCACTTATTGAGTTATTTTGGATTATGATCAACATGTTACTCAATTTGATAGAAAAAAACACGTTACTCATTTTAATTAATTGCATAAAAAATATTAATTTTTTCCTTGATAAAATTATTTAATTGTATATAGTCTTTTTTTTTAAGGATATATTTTTTATTGTTTCCAGAACAATTCACCAAACCCATATGATTTAAAAGTATTTTTTAAATAATAGAACAGATGGGGCATTCTTTATATACATTTCATGACTATCTTAACAATAAAATGCATATTTATTTCGTTCGTTTATACTTATTAATAATAATTAACTAATGGCGTTGAACAACCATATAATTTGGTGCTAAATGTTGATTTTTAGCAAAAAATACTTAATTGCAAGTTGAAAGATTAATCTTCGTCGCGGCATAAAATAATGATTTAGCAGTCAAACTGACGGAAATTATGAGTTTTAATATCCGTATATTTTAATTTCCTTCAAAGAGAAAATCCATATATTTTAACTTTTATTCTATTTATTAGTTGATTATAGATACTCTTTTTTGTTGTTTTATTAATTATGACTTAAAATAATAAGCCAGCCCACCTGCAATCACCAAACTTTTGCACTTTTCAAATATGAGATATAGTTTGAATAAATACATAAATTATTAAATATTAACAATAAAGGGCAAATATTATTCTACTTTTTATTTTTTATGGGAAATCATTAAATTTTTTTCTTGTCGTCACTTAAGATGCTTTTAATTTGCTAAAACTCTAGCAGATGCTTCAACGCTCAATGTGATTTTGGACTATCAAAGTAAATTTAAAAGTTGATTACAAGAAAAATAAATATTTAATGTATCGACCATATATAAAAATTACTTTATAATTTTTTTTCCAAAGTATAAATTACTATGTTATTTTATGTTGATAATTTTGTGTAGATATGCGAATAAGAGAATTTATGCAATCTTTTCATAGAGTTAACTTTGAAGGGCTTACTGCTGACGGCCCAACTATAAAATATTAAGTCCACGAGATTTGGAAGCCCAAATTGCAAATAGTCGTGGTACTCACCGCCCTTGGAAGGAGCGTAGGGAAAAAGTTGAACGGTGGACTCCACGGGTGGGCCCCAAAGTCATCATCTAATTCGTTCAACCAAAGTATTAATCAACGTAAATCTCTCTCTGTCTTCGCTCGGTTTTTTTTTTTTTATAATTTTCTTTTCGTATAAATTTTGGGAAAAATAAGAGAAAAAAATTAAAAAGGAAAGAGGAGAGTTTCCTACGAAAATCAAGGGCTTGTTTTTTGCAGGTTTAATTACTAATCTTGATTAAGAATTTTAATTATCACATCTGATTTCCCTCTCAATTTTATCTTTAATTGATTTAGGATTTTCTTTTTGTCGACCAAAGATTTTTGAACGGATCGCTATGGCAGTTGCTTCGGACGAAACCACCCGTATATGCAATCACTGGTATTTTTTATTAGTATATTTGCAGACCATTTTCTAGAATTAATTTTTCATTTGTTGAGTTTTCGACGCAATCTTCCTGATCGCAGCCCTTTTGTTCCTTTATTCGAATATCAGCTTAGAATTTGCTCTTTCTGCTTAAATTTGTTGTTCTTTTTTCTTTCTTTTTTTTAATATATATTTTTATTGGCGTTGTGGAGGAATTTTTATTGCCTGATTTGTCAAGAATCTGTGTGGTACGATATTAATTCATGCATAAAGAAATTTTTAGTAATTTAAGTTGACCAAATCAAGCTGGAAAGGGAATGACTTTAGTTGAATTACCTGCTTTGATGTCTGTGAGGACCTAAAACATTTTTATTTGATGCGTTTATGTCTTCGTGGTTGTATTAGTTAATCTGATCATGGCATTTTTCGTGCCCATAGCTGAAAATCCTTTGAATTTTGAAAGTTTGGATGTGATTATAGGATATGTTAAACATTTCAACTTAATTGTTGGTGTTTTTGAGATATTTCTTTGTTTTCTAGTTTTCTATTATCAATAATTTTGTAATCAACTTGATGCTGGAAAGTGTGTGCGTATGTTGAATAAAGCTTGAAGCTTCCACTTTTTCCTATACATCTGAATGCTCACAACACGTGACGACATGTTTGAAGTATGCTTACATTGTTAGGAAGGTGAGTTGTGGATGAAAGATCACCGAGGTTTGTCTATTACCTTGCTTTCTTTCAAGATAGAAGTACATTATCCTTCTGAGTTTTGTTTTGATGTATGCCTCTGTTTTGAAGTGGTTGCTAATTTATTTGATGTTAGAATGATGTGTTTTGCAATCCATTTTTACGAGGATGGAGTTCCTTTTACTCAAATAGGTAATTATTTTGGAAATTCCCCCGCTTTAAAAGCTTTTAATGAGTGCTTTTCCTTTTTAATGGTTCAGTGACAGGGCCATACCTTCTTCAAATATTGATTTGCACTATGCTCATTGTTCTCGTAATCTTGAAAAATGTAAAGTTTGTGGTGATATGGTTCCAAAAAAGCATGCTGAGGAGCATTTCTTAAACACACATGCTCCGGTAAGTCCTTTCTAATTGTTCTCATTTGAATTGTTTCTTTATGTTGCTTTTTCTTATTTATCTTCTTTCCCCATCGCTATGATGGCTTTTTGAGTGCTATTTGAGCTAGAGCAATGAAATTGTTCGATCCTTGGAGATGACTCAATAAACAGAAATAATACGTAGCATTCAAATGTACTGAAATTTTGGAACTTTTCTTCGGCCTTTATTTTTTCTCTTTTACAATGAAATAACTAAGTTTTTGCTTTTGCATATTCTCCTTGCCAAAATATCTTATTGGCCTAGGACTTGTGGTTTATCTGACAAAGATAATTGATAAAGCCGGTTTAAAGTGGTGGATATTTGAGTTAATATTCCCCCCTTTCTCTTCTCCCCCCTTTTGAACCCAAGTTTTCTCTTTTGGGTTTCAATGCGTGGGTTTGTCAAGGGAAGACTTTTTTCTAAGATCATAACTGTAAGGTAGAAATTATTCAACCAACTGATAGTTAAGTTTAACTGTTTATTGTCAATGAAGGTTTGAATTATTGTTTTTGATAAAAGTGAACTAAAAGACAAACACAAAGATTCTTCTAATTATTCCTTTAACATTGATAATAATGGAAAAGTGCAGTCAACCACAAGTTTGTTTGGCCTAGGTTATCGTTTCTCGATTCTGTTATGCTTGTGTGTCTGTATCTAATGTGCAGGTGCAATTGCAATTGCACATCTACTGTTAAATCTAACATAATGCAGTTGTTAACATTTGTGATGTTATTGGCTCCATATATGTCAAGCAGGTTACCTGTTCACTGTGCAGTGAGACAATGGAACGTGAAATTCTACCTATCCATAAAGGTGAAAATTGCCCTCAGAGGATTGTTACTTGTGAGTTTTGCGAGTTTCCTTTGCCTGCTATTGATCTGGCTGAGCATCAGGTGCTAATTCTGAATCATTTTCAGTGAGAGGATTCCCACAATATTTGTTAGGTGAAACTGTTATAATCTTGCCGTTTCTTTGCTATTTTAGGAGGTATGTGGGAACCGGACAGAACTCTGTCATCTCTGTAACAGATACATTAGACTGAGAGAAAGATATAACCATGAAAGTCGATGTAATGGTATTCCAGAAGACCATGTCGGATCTTCCAGGTATACATGCTATAGTTTACAGTTGGAATGTTCGGGTAGGATTCAGTTATTGCGTTTCAACAATTTTTTTTATACTACTAAGCTTGTTATTGATGCCCTATGTTGTGAAGTTATATTTTTGTCTTCCTAGTATCTAGCGCAAGTTAGCATTTTGTACTCATTGCAAGTTTCAGTCTGGAAAATTGGTAACTAAGTCAACGTATGGGGATTTATGTTAAAAGTATTCATTGAGTTAGTTCTTTGGACAATCGAGTCTATGCTTCATTCAGGACAAATATAGCGAGTTAAGAGTTTTTTCTTAGCTTGTTACTTTATATCAACATGGGCAGTTTAAGCTTGTGATTTATATCAATGGTTGTATGCGCCATGTCATTATTGTCTTTTTTCTACTCCCTTCCATTAAGCTATGTTGCTCCAACTCTTTTAACTTCAAGTATTTGTGTTCAAGACTTCTGGCTGGTGAACATGGGTAGGGGGGTATGATCCTTCAAGGATCCTCCAGTTACACGGAAAAACTTAAAAAATACTGAATGCATCCTTGTTGGGCAAATATCTTTTTGAGATTCTAATCTGAATCTGAGTAACATGACCATCAATCACAAGAACTGAGCCCCTAGTAATCTAGGAAATAGTGCATATTTAACTTGTGTTCATCTCACCTGAATATGAATCGAACCTATTTCTATTTCGGAAAACGCCTCTTGATAAATCCTGAGATCGATTGTGATGATGTTTTACTGTTTTAACATTGGGCACACGTCTTTATTATCTGAAAACCATATCGGAATGTAGCTCTTTTTTTCTGCATTGTCTGAAGAGAATTGTACCATGTATGTGGGTTTAATTTAATGGATTGGGACCTATGTTTAGGAATGTTAGGCCAGTTGAAAGGGAGCAAGGAGCTCGGAGAAGGCAGCCGCCCGAATACTCACGGAAACGACTTCTATTCACCATTGCAATAGCCGGGATTGCTGTTTTATTAGGATCCCTTTTATTCCAGAAGACGATGGAGACCGGTCCAGTAGTTTAGCCGAGTAGAGGATGCTCATTGGCTTGTTTAGATCAGCTGGAGAGCTTACATATTTCATTTCTGTATCTCAGATTATCCTAGAGCGTATACCATTTTTACTGTATTAACACTCAATTCAGATTCTGATAATCTATGGACAATCCCATCGCCATATTTGCTCCTTTCCTTCTGAATTTATGTACATGAAAGATGACAATGTTGCCTTTCTTTTGTAATTCCAAATTATTATCTCAATAATAATGCTAAATGTACCGAAAATATTTTAACAAGTTGAAATCCTTTTCTTTTGCTCTTATACTGATATGTCATTGCTTGCAATGTTATTAACTGAGGGTGGTCACGTTATATGTTCGAGCCGTACAAGTCAAACTTTGGATTAGGGGTTTCCATTTTCAAGCTAGTCTAAATTAGTATTTAGCAGCAATTCTTAAAATTAATTAAAAATATATTAATATTAATATAAAAATTAATGCCCTGATAAAGAAGCTCTTCAATCTCTGATCATCTTCGTCGAATGATAGTCTAATTCCAATATGTTCCTCTTCTGAACGATTTTTTTTTTTTTTTGACATTTTAGATTGAGTTTTTATGACCTAGAATTCTATCACAAACTCCTAATTGAATTTAGTACTTTGAGTCTCTTTTTTGTTGATACTTTGATTCCCTTTTCTATGATTTTATTTTGTTTCTTTGCTTTTATTAGTATTCTTTGGAGTTACTGAAATAAGTTTATTTGCTTTTTTCTTGGTTAGAGGTGAGAGCTAAGGGGGTTTGATAGCGGCTTTACTAGAGATTGAGATTTGAGTTATTGTCGATATTGTTTAGATTATCAGGTTAGGAAATAATGGTATAAAGATTGAGTAAGTAAAGTGTAAACTTATAATTTAATGATCAACTTGTAATTTTTTTGAAATTAAGTGATTAAATTGTAGACTTACTAATAATTGAGTGACTAAATTGTAAATTTACCCATCCCCACATCCAGGCAGCATTAGGGGCACGTGTCATGGACCACGGTTCAAAGTCCATGACCATTGCACAAAGAACGTATCGTGGAGGTCAATCTATTAAATGAGGCTCATTTGACCCACTGCAACTAGCTCGATTCGAAGAATGTAACATCCCCACTTTTTTTTTAAAAAAAAAAGAGAAGAAGAATATTTATGGTAGATGTCCTTGAATAAGTGATCTGTAAATAAATAGTAGTATAAGAAATTGTGATCGTTTTTAGAGAAAACCATCAGATATGAGAACACAGAGGATTATTAGTAGGAGTACGTGGTTAAGTTAAAAATTCGGTATCGAGTTCAGGGATTAAATTGAATAAGTTAAAAAGGTATAGAGACTAAAGTGCAATTATCCTATTTTATTTTGACGGAAAGAATTTAATGGCAATTTTACCATTACTTAAAAAAAATCAAAAGTTTCATGATGACTTTAAATGATATTTTTATTAAATAATTATTATTTAATATTTTATTTAAAATAATAATAATTTATTAAATATTATAATATATATATAAAGAGAGAAAGATAAATTCTTTCTCATCTTTCTCACGAAAGAATGGAAAAAAAAAAAAAAACTCCTTTCATCATTTTCCTTCAATTTCAAGCTTAAAGTATGGTTTTTTCTTCAATTTTTTTTTTTTATAGATTTTGAATCTTTGAAGCTTGCTTTACATATATATACCAATAGTTTTTTTTTTTTTATCAAATATTTTGAAAGTTGCCATTAAAGGACATTTATGGAAACTTAGAAAACATAAGTGAAATAGACATATATTTGGATAGGAAATTATTAGAAGATGAGTTCTAGCTTGTTAGAAGTGTGAAAAAGAAATAAAAATGGATGAAAAGTTTATTTGGTAGAGAATATTAGCCACTTTGTGTAATATTGATGCTAAATGATAGCTTGTGAAGCAGTAAGTACTCTGGTGAAGATAGAATTAAAAACGGATAATCGAGTCGAAAGATATGCGAATTTCATACTAGAAAACTTAAGTTGTCAATATGAATAATCATGCATATTTAAGTTTGTTTTTATTAGTTTTAGTTTTAGAATGGATAAATGATGTTGTTTCGTATTGAATTGCTCTTATTGTAGCTAAAAACGAAGCGAATATCTTGAAAGAGAACGGCAAAGAAAAGAAGTAAAACGGTTAATGTAACACCCCTATACCAGGTTCGACCCAAGGAACCTGATATAGGAATATTACATTTGATGCCAAAGTGATTTTGGCTAATCACTAATATATTTGAATATTAAAAAAATAAAGTTTTCATAACTTATATTTTAGTCCCTACTACTTGATTCACTTACTCAGCTTCTCTATTCATCAACATGTCAAAAACACAATATTTCCTCATGAGAAATTTTTACTTTAACACCATTTTTATACTTTTCTAGCACTACTAAACTTAAAAATAACATAAAACCTTAACATTCATACATTGTTCTCTTGAAACCAAACTTTAATTTGACTTTCTCTCTCCTCCAACTTCTATTTTCTTAAATCTAACTTGATATTCTAGCTCCCCATATTCTCCTTATTATTTTTCTCTCTTGGTGAATATGAAAATTCTTTTAATTTTTAAGTGAAAATGGTGGATTTTTGGTAAAAAGACCAAATTGTAAAGAAAAGAAAATTTTATTTCTTTCTTTCTTCTTCTTCTCACGTTGAAAATATTAATAAACTAATATACTAAAATATAATTAAAGAGGGCAATTGACCCATAAATACCAAAAAATAAAAAAATTTACGGAAAAGGGCCGGAATTGGGAAAAATTACGGAAAAGGGTCGATCCCCAAAAACGCGCCACGTAAGCGCGTTTTGGGACGGGAGACAAAAGCGGCCTGCTGCCGAAGCGTTTTTGTCCACGTCATCCAAAAACGCTCCCACGTGGACGCGCTTTGCGGCGTGGACAAAAACGCCCAGCAGGCGCGTTTTGGTCCCAACGATCAATTTTTTTTGACCGTTGGCTCCCAACAGTCGAGAAAAAAAACTATAAACCCCCACCCTTTATTCTTCACATTTCAATCCTTTCTCAATATTCTCTCAATTTTCTCTCAATTTTCTCTCAATTTTCTCTCAAGGTCCTTGAAATTAACGCTCAAATTTCAAAATAGTCCTTTACTATTTACTGAAAAAGCCCTTAATTTTTTTAAGATATTTTTATCGGAAAATTTTAAAGCCGATTACAATGGGCGGGAATTACTTCGCCTAGGCGAGAAGCACATTGCCGTCGAGCAAATAAAAATGGTAAGTTTTAATTTTAATTTTGAAATATTATTTAATTTTTATCCAATTATGTAATTTTAATTAATTTTGAATTTTATGATTTTTAAACGATCTGTAGATCGGGTGTTGGAATGTTATATTCGCAACATGCATGATCCCCATCGCCGTTGATCGAGAATTACTGCGTGAAGCGGGTTTTTGGCATGTGGCCACGATAGGCCGAGGGTTCAAGTTGGAGCCGCCTTTGATCGGTAGCGTTGATTGAGAGGTGGAGAGACGGAGACGCACACTTTCCATTTGCCATGCGGAGAGTGTACCATCACCTTAGAAGATGTGCGATTCTGATTGGGATTACCGGTGGGCCGGGCGGTAGTCACCGGGTCCGTAACATCTCTCGATTGGATGGTTTGTATGCTACGAGCTTACGGGTGCCATTCCGGATAGAATTCGAGGAGCTCGGATCGATATGGCGTGGTTACGAGACACATTCCCGCAGCCGAACGAGGATTCGATCAAGTAGAAAGAATACGGTATGCTCGAGCATACATTCTTCAAATAATTGGAGGCTATATCGATGCTGGGACCTCTCTAGAAACCTCGTCCACGAGATGGCTCACGAAACTTGTTGACTTCAGAGCGGCCGGTGAATTGAGTTGGGGTCCGCCGTGCTATCGAGGTTATACTGAGAGATGTGTGCGCGGCACACGCGAGTAAACAAAAAATCGGAGGTTGCCTATCACTACTGCGATCATGGGCATGGTTTCGATTTCCATTTTTACGTCATCGACTCGACCGACCATATTCATTCCCAGCGATAACGAGGTAAATTTAATATTATATTTTACAATTATGTCGTATATTTATAGTATAATTGTATGCTAAAAGTTTATTTAATTAGGTGGAACCATCCGTGAATCATGTTGGAATACCGAAATCGCTTGAGGATATACGGCTCCTGTTGGACCAAAGGTCGGAATCAGAAGTAAGTTTCGAAATTTGTTATTATAATTTAGTATTTCGTATGTAGTGTCTAATATGAGGTATATGTCTAAAATTTTCGTAATGTGAATATAGTTTGAATGGACACCGCATTTACGACCCGTAAATTGTGCGATAATTCCGGAGGAGTTCCTCCAAAATCCGAACGGTTGGCACGTAAAGGTCCCATTGATCACCTACTCGACCGTGGAGATGCACCAGGCAGATCGGGTTATGCGGCAATTTG
This sequence comes from Gossypium sturtianum, assembly GCA_025698515.1. Classification (NCBI taxonomy): domain Eukaryota; kingdom Viridiplantae; phylum Streptophyta; class Magnoliopsida; order Malvales; family Malvaceae; genus Gossypium; species Gossypium sturtianum. Next base: position 4,913,748 of record CM046947.1, read on the forward strand.
GATTTCGGCAACGGATTCCCGTACCACCGGAGGTGCTCGATGATGAGCACAAAGTAGACTTACGGCAAACACATACGAATTGGGCAAGATTTTGGTCGAACATATCGAGGCGTGGGAGAACCGATATGACTATATACCGACAGAGAACCGATAGTCGTTCGGAGTTAGCATGCGTGCGGAGTACATGCCATGGTTTAGGATCCATGGCAAGCCATATCTATGCGTGCAGACGATCGTTGTAGTACGCAGGTTCCGTTTCAAGCCATATCCAGCACCTGACACCACTGCCACACTTCATTATATGAAGTGTCCCACCCACCGTGTAACTTTTCTAACGCTTCTTCGCTTGGCTATCCAAGCCTTTCTCGAAGAGGGCGTGTACCCCAATTGGCTACGAATCACGCCAATTAAGGTCGGCACCGTAGTATTTGGATCGGCCTTCAACATCGGGATTATCATGTCACCAACATCTCTCGAATCCATCCTCGGATGATCTTGTGTTACACCACAACAAGCACGTTAAACAATGCAATATTACATATTATTATTTGTTATTCGAAATCACCGAACACATAGTGATACATGTGCATCGGCAAGACATGTATGTCGACCTTTGTACTTTTAATCTCCCACAACCCTCGTCTTTTTCTTCAACGACTCCATGATTTTCCATTGACATGTGCCATCTTGCATCGCACACTTCGCCTCGAACTTATCGAGCTTGATTTAACCACCGTAGTTAACCCCGTTCTTATCTAATTCAGATTGTTTCAATGCAACAAGAAAATTATTCTTGTTCGCAAACCGGTTACCAACTTCTAATTCGTTCGGAATCAAACGATGTATCTGCATGCGGTCCACGCGTCCGGTGTGTTAGTTCAGAAACTCCAATGCATCATCATGAGATAGATCGACATTATGCATGTGGGCTGGAGGCGAGTACATACGAATAGCGGATCTTCTTCTTCTTAAATCGAACGCGCCTCAACGTCTTCAGTACAATTGGAACGGGCTCCGGTCGAGAAAATAATCCAACACGCACCGTCGGGCCGCGCTCTCGAGGTGGATCCACATCGGATTCATCGTCCGACCCTCCATAACCCGCAACAAATGAGGGCCCTCGCCGGTGGATGTCGTCGGGAGTTCATCATCCCTCCTTAAACATCTTTCGCATCTGATTCCAATCGTATGTGGATTGCCAACCACTAGAACTTGCCGGCGTCCCCCAAGACGTATTTCTATCATCGGACGTCGGTCGACGGATATGCATGTCCCATCCACCAACCGAGTGTCGTCGTGCGGGGTTATGTTTTCCATACTACGACCGCACACGGGCACTTACGTGTTTGGCCTCCCACTTACAGAGTGTCGGCTTGGGGTCGTGTATTCCCTCGAACGGCAAGTACATGTCGAGGTCGCAGCAAGATCACTTAGAGATGAAAATTCTACATATACCTCCATATAGGGTGATCCACTTGGCAATATGAGTCTCCACCATTGCCTCAAAGCCCCGAGCACCTTTGATGTCGAACGACTCATATCTCACCGGATCAACCAAGCGCAAAACCTATACTTAATACACCGAACTTTCATTGGCGTTGTTCCAAATATTTTACGCCTAATTCTTTGCGAAGTTCAACCAAATCGATGTTCGATTAAAACTCGATCGTATTTGTGTTCTTCGATAAGAAAACAACGCCATTTTCGGTTATCACGAACTTCACCGTCGTAGTAAATAACAAAAGATTAATACGTTCACTCATTTTCAATTTTTTCCCTTTGCCTCAATTTCCCTTTACGCCAACCGAGAATGAATTTTCACCGATTTATAGCCTAATTTTGCCGTGGCTATCAGAGTAAAAAGCGCGTCCACGTGGGAGCGTTTTCATTACGCATGCCGACGATGCGCCTGCTGGAAGCGTTTTTGGCCATCGTTTATTCGTAAACGTCCCCTCAAAATTATTTCTCCGTGAGACTCATCAGTAGCAAAAACGCGCCCACGCTGGCGTTTTCGTAACGCATCTTTGTTTTTGGCGGTGTTTGTTCGTAAACGTCTCCTCAAAATTATTTTGCCGGAGACTATTGGGCCAAAAACTTCAACACGGTAGTAAGGACCAAAACGCGCCTGCCGGAAGCGTTTTTGTCACGTCGGCAAAGCGCGCCCACGTGGGGCGTTTTTGGATGGCGTGGACAAAAACGCCTCAGCAGGCGCGCTTTTGTCCCCGCCCCCCAAAGCGCGCGTACGCGGCGTTTTTGGGGATTCGACCACTTTTCCGTAATTTTTCCCAATTCCGGCCCTTTTCCGTAAATTTTTTATTTTTGGTATTTATGGGTCAATTGCCCATTAAATTTCAAATAATAATCTAAAATATATACTAAATAAAATATATACTAAATAAAATAATAATTAAATATAATTAAATGTCAAATCAAAATATTAATAAACTAATATTTATTTATTTAATTAATCTAAAATATCACCAACATCATCATTACTCTTCAAAATTATCTTCCTTGCTAAATGGCCATTTTGCCCCTTATGATCCTTCAAAATTCCTCCATTGAATCATCACTCATTTTAATAAAATTGTGATTTAACCCCTCATACTTTTTCCACTTATTTAATTTGGTCCTAATTCATCCATTTTTCTTAGTTTCTAGATCCTTCCACCCTTAAAACATTTGCACTATTGGTTCTTCAACTTTTTTTATATTTACATTTTAACCCCTCAAATTTTGAGTATTTACTCTTGGGTCACAAAACTTTTTTCACTTTTGCGATTTAGTCTTTTCTTGAATTAATACATCATAATATACTTCCTAAACAGATTTTGTTGACATAACTCAAACTTTCCCTCTCTTTTTTTCCACTTTATTTCCTTATTTTACTGTATCAAAGATAATATCTCACTTTCTTACTGTAGCAACTTTCGGGGTGTTACAATTAAAACTTCGGTTTGTGCTAATATCTTATTTTCATTACATAAAGCTTTAGAATATTTAATTTAATATGACTAGTTATATTTATTTAATTTTATTTTTATGAGTTTTGGATGAGCTTGAATAATTTAGTTAATATTTATAAAATTATGTTTCGAGGTGAATACTATGTTTTTCCTAAGACTAAATTAGCGAATTCATTGTTATGATTTGGATTTGAGTATTATGATTTTAGATGATTGAGTAATAAAATATTTAATATGTTTCAAATTGGAAGTCTATTTTACATTCGGCGATATGTGATTTGAATATGAAACAGAATTGAAATGAAAATTATATGAAAATAGAATTGAAATGAATCATGAAATTTGGTTTTTATCCCGTTTCACTAAGTTAGACTAAATCAGATATAGTTGGCATGCCATAGAGTCTTTATATCAAAAAATTTAGATCTCCCCAATTCCCAGAGGTTGAGGGAGAAAAGGCCTAGTCGGTCAGTTGTTATTATTGTTAGCCCCAATTCCCAGAGGGTCTTGGGCAGTCCCAATTCCCAAAGGGTCGTGGACTACTCTGATAGCCATCGTTGCCGAACAACTCGGGTTGGCGGATTCGTGTATCTGGTTATGTGTCTAAACTTTAGTACAGGGTCTAAATTGAAAGAAAAGCAAAAACAAAACTTGAATTTTCATATTGTGCAAATTAAATTAATTACACGATTTTGAATTTAATTAAAAAGTTTATTTTCTTTATTCGATTTGTCAATATCAAAATATTAAAGTTTATTAATATTAGAATTTTCTTTTATTGTGATGTTATTAATGATATTTATAATTATGTTTTAGTTTATTTCTATAAATTAATTTGTGTCTAATACTTATGTAATGATTTATATGATATTAGCACCACTGAGCATAAAAAATTGCTCAACGTACGGTTTGACTATTTTTCCATGCGCAGGTAGTTAGATTCGTTAGATCGTTCCAGCAACATCCGAAAAACCGAAGTTCAGCTCAAACAATGTTGGTGAAGAGTTTACTTTATAGTTGATATAAATGACATGTACCTAGGCTTATATATATAATATTATGTCGTAAACTGAATTTAAATATTTTCATTATGTTTTCTTAGCTAGTATTTTATAACTAATGTTTTGATAAAATAGTAAAGCGTAGAAATCTAGTTTATTGATATGTTTTGAGAAATCATAGTGTTGGGAATTGATTTGGGAGATAATTTGAATGTGGATATTTTGTGAAAATCTAAATTTTGCAGGAGTTTTATGTAAAATAGCCAGAAATGCTGCCGAAATTTTTATAAAATAATTTTGCCACTGCGTTTCCTTTTAAAAAAAAATGGAAAAGTGAGTTGTTTCGGCAACAAAATGTGACATTTTATATTCGGATCCAACAACTGGGTCGAGTATAAGGTGTCACATTTGAGTGGTATCAGAGCTATCCGAATTTGATACCGGATGTGTAAAAATGTGATGTAATATGTATAGTGAAGTCTAGTGTACATGCCATTATTAAATATTGAGTTTGAGCTGAAATCGGATGCTGAAATTGTTTTGTTTAAAATTTTGCATAATAATATGTCTAAGGAATTGAAAGATAGTATGGAACAAGAAGTAGAAAATGAAAATAGACCCAATGCACCTGGTGAAGAGGGAACTAGTGTTCATTAGTCCCCGAAAACTTCTAGAAAAAGACAGTTGGCTCAAGGTGATAATCCATTATTGCGTATTGTTGCTGATTTGTTACAGAGAGTTACTGGTATTGCACCTCAGCCTGTACCTCCCGCTAGACAGGGAGGTTCTATGATTAAAGAAATAAGAAAACACGGGGCCGCTGAGTTTAGAGGTGTAAGAGGTGTTGATCCTTCTATTGCTGAAGAATGGTTAGAATCAATTAAAAGGATATTCGAACAATTAGAATGCACCCCAATTGAGTGTTTGAATTGTGTTGTGTCTCTACTGTAATGAGATGCCTTCCATTGGTGGAGAACAGTGGTTCATTCCCACCGTACATATTGGATTAATTGGGAGTTGTTTCAGACCGAGTTTAACAAGAGGTATGTTGGAGAATTGTATCTAGAAGAAAAGAAGAAAGAGTTTATCGGGCTAAAATAGGAAAAGATGAACATTATCGATTATGAACGAGAATTTCTTCGCCTGTCCAAGTATGCTCCAGAATTGGTTCTTACTGAGGAAGCTACTTGCAAACGCTTCCACCAGGGATTGAGAGATGAGATTAAAGTCCAACTGGCTTCTCACAGGATTACAGAGATTGCTGATATGGTAGAAAGAGCTAAAATGGTAGAGCAAGCAATAGGGTTAGATAAAGAGAAAGTGGATGATAAATGTAACGACCTGAAATTTACGGATATCGGAAAGTGCATTTTTGGGTCACCGTTTTCATAAAACGAAATATTTATTAAAAATGTTTACGAAGATAGTTGTGTGGTCAATTAGGTTTTGGTTAGGTGAATTTGTCTAAATTAAGAGTAATTAGGTATAAGGACTAAATTGCAAATAGGGCAAAAGTTAAATTATAGAATAGAGAAAAGTGAAGGGACTAAATTAGCAATTAAGCCATAAGTGACAAGTGTGTGGTAATAGTGAAATACATGTGGTAAAATAAAATACATATATTAAAATATATTTACTTATTATTTAAGTAATAATTATTATATTATATTATTAAATAAAAGAAATAAAAGAAAGAAAAAGGAATTAAAGAAACAAATCAAACGAAACAGAGAAGGGGGAAAGAAGAAAGAAAAAGAAAAAGAAAAATTAGGGTTTAAGGTTCAAAGCTTGATCGGTAAGTCAATTTAATCTCTTTTCTTGTAATTTTGATGTTTTTAGAATCCTAGAACAAAATACTATTTGATTTATGTTGAAATTTTGAAAGTTAGTGAATTTTTAGATGTTGTTTATGTTGAATAAATTGAAGAATTAGGGTTAAATTGATAGAATTTCAAGTTAGAATTGAGAAAAGGGATTGAATTGTAAAATAAATCATAAGTTTTAAGTAATAGGGACTAAATTGAGAGAATTTCTAAATTAGGGATTTATGGTGAAATTAGAGAGTTAAATTTAGTTTTAAGTGTTAATTGAATGAAAATAAAGAATAAAATTGTGAAGAAAATAAGGTTAGATTTGATTAAGGATTAAATTGGAATTTAGGCAAAAGTTGTGTATAAATTGAAATATTCAATGTAAAATTGTGTTGTATTGATGATTTTTAATTATTTTAGTTCCGTAGCTAACGTTGAGCTGGAGACCTCGACTAGGAAAGGAAAAGACAAAGTCAATGAGGATTAGCTCGGAAACTACAGTTTGTATTTCTATAATCCGAATCTAGTAATTATTATTTGTTGTATTTTGATTAAATGTTATGGTAAGTAAATGAGGTGAGTAATTATCATTATGACATCAAATTGAAAGTATATGATTTTGTGATATTTGAATATTGGATGAATGTGACTTTGAAAAGTGAAATTGAAACCCTATTAACTGTATCGGGCTGAGTCGGATATAGTTCGCATGCCATAGGATTGGAAGTGTTCAGGGATACTTTGACCACGAGTCGATGAGACACTGGGTGTCAAACTATTGCTTCGGATAAATTCGATGAGGTACTGGGTACCAACTTACTTCGGCATGGCTGATGAGACACTAGGTGTCAATTTATTATTTCGAATTATCCGATGAGGCACTGGGGGCCATACTGATGTGTTTTGGTTGAATTCGTGTATTCGCCAAAGTTCGAGTCCTGTTAATAGGGATAAATAAATGAATTAGCATAAGATTGAAATTGAATGTGAAATTCAAATGGGACATTGAATTGGATTGTACAATTGAAATGTATGAATCAAGGGTTTATGAAAAGAGTAATGTGATTGTCAAATGATATGTGAATCAAAGTGTAATAACCCAAATTCTACGGGCACCGGAAAAGTGAGTTTAGGGCCTCCGTCTTAGGAAAACGAGTCCGTAAATATTTATTAAAAATATTTACGAAGTTAGTATGGGTTGAATTAGATTTTTGATAAGTGAATTTAGTTTAATTAGAAGTAATTATTAGAAAGGACTAAATTGAATAGAGCATAAAATTTTAATTATAGAATAGAGAAAGGTTAAAAGACTAAATTAGTAATTAAACCAAATTAGTGACATGTGTAAGTTAAAGAATAAATAAATGTGTAACTAAAATATTAGTACAAATGTATATTATATATGTATTTACTTATTAGTTAAGTAAAATATTATTATTAGTATTTATTTATTATGTTTATTATATTATTTTTGTTAAATAAATATGTTAGTGCCAAATGTGTGGTGATAATTTATACATGTGTGTTTAAATGAATTAGTACACATGTAATATATATATAGGTTATTATATAGATATTTTATGTTTAATAATAATAATAATAATAAAAGAAAGAAAAAGAAAAGAAAAAGGAATAGAAACAGAATAGGCAAACGAAACAGATAAGGAAAGAAGGAAAGAAAGAAAAGGGAAAATTGGGGTTTTGAGGTTTCAAACTCAATTGGTAAGTTTAATTAAGTCATTTTCATGTGATTTTAATGTTTTTGAAGTCCTAGAGTAAAACACTCTTGAATTTATGTGGAAATTTTGAAAAATGATAGATTTTTTTTAGGGTTTATGTTGAACAATAATGAAATTAGGGATTTATTTGATAGAATTTGTGATTTGAATTGATTGGAGGACTATATTGTAAACTAGGCTATAAGTTTTAAGTTTTATGGGCTAAATTGAAAGAAACTTGAAGTTATGGTTAAATGATGAAAAATTGATGGTTATATTGAAGTTTTGATGGAAATTGAATAAGGAAAGGATATGAATTGTAAAAAGGAAGAAGGTGAAAAGGGTTAGGACAAATTTGGGATTTAGGTAAAAGTTGCATGGAAAGTTATTATTTTATATAAAATATGTGTGTTATTAATTAATTATAATTATGTTAATTTTCGTAGCAAACAAGGAAATCGAGACGTCTAATACGAAGGGAAAGGAAAAAGTGATCGAGGAGTAGCTCGGGAAATTATCGGTTTGTATTATCATAATTCAAGTTATTTATTATATGTTTAATTTCAATGTATGTGTATGGAAAATGAAATTGTGGTAAGTATTGATATTTGAATTGAATGTGAATTAGATTTAATTGATGAATATATATATATATGTATGTGTGAAATTAATTAGTGTAATTGTAGTGTTTGAAATGAAATTGGGTAGTGAATTTGAATTGTGAATTTGAGATTGAATTGATAATATGTATGATTTGAATTTGGATGATTTGTGATCAATTGGATGAGAAAGAGAAATTGATATTTGAACCAATACCCTATTAACTAGTCGGGCTGAGTCGGATATAGTTGGCATGCCATAGGATTGGAAGTGTTCAGGGATGCTTCGACCTCGAGTCGATGAGACACTGGGTGTCATTATTTACTTCGGATAGTTTCGATGAGGTACTTGGGTACCAACTTTACTTCGGCTAGGCCGATGAGACCTTTGGGTGTCACTATATTACTTCGAATTATCAGATGAGGCACCGGGTGCCGTGATGGTGTGTTTGGTTGGATCCGTGTATCCGCCAAAGTCCGAGTCATGTTAATAGGGGTAATTACGTGAAATGAGAAAATCATATGAATTTGATTATTTGAACCATTGAATGAATAGTGAAAGAGATATTGTGAAATGAAATAAGAAATGAAATTATGCTATGAGATTGAAGGCATGAATCAAAAGTTCATGAATGATTCCTTTTGAAATGTGAATTGAATATTTATATGTGATTGAGGATGAACCAAAGGTTCATGAAGCAGATTGGAATTCTATGGATGAGATATTAATTCAATTATTGAAAATGTCACATTGGAAATATAATAACTTAGTATGAAATTTGTATGTATGATGTGTTATTTATTCATCTAAGTATGTTTATGATAATTGATTGTTGCTATAAATCTGAATTATGATAATACCATCGAGTAATTCCAATACTCAAATGTGACGATTTGTTTTCGTCCGTGCGCAGATTAGGTCAAGATAAGTTGGACTCAAAGATCCGATTCAATCCTCGGCTTCACTCAATTTTTGGTGATGTATCAATCTTTTGGTAAATGTGGCATGTACTAGGGTTAGTTTTGTCATTTGTAAATGTTTTATATTTTGGTTGTAAATGTGGTATAAAATCTTTAAGAAGTTTTTGGGTATAATGAATGTCATATGATCAAGATATTATAAGTAAATGATTGTGTATGAATTAGGTGTTTTTAGTATGTAAAAATAATCTAAAAATGGTGAAAATAGCAGTTTTCACACGGCCTAGACACATGGGCGTGTGCCCAGGCCGTGTGGCAAAAGTCAGAATCAAAATAAATTGCCACGGGCCAGTCCCACGGCCGTGTGTAGCAAGTCAGAATATGCCCATGGGCTGCCCACGGCCATGTGATTTCCCACGGGCAGGCCACACGGGCATGTCCCAAACCACACGAGCATGTGCCCTTAATTTCAAGAAAAAGTTTCTAAAGTTCCTGGTTTAGTCCCAAACCACTTCTTAATCATGTCTTGGGTCTCGTAGGTCCATATTAGGGACTTAAATATGAAATTTGAAAAGTTTTAAATTGAAATACGGAATTATGTCTCAATTTACTTGTTTATTAGTGTTTAACTCAGGTAATACCTCGTAACCTTGTTTCGGCGACAGTTTAGGGTTAAGGGGTGTTACACAAAGTGAGAAAGCTATTGATGAGAAATGAAGGCAAAATGGATAAATTGAATTATTGATTACATAATGTTTATCTATATATATGGTTAAAAGTGTCTATTATATAATGTTATTTATTTAAAGTATTTAGATTATAGAAATACCACTGAGTTTATACTCAGCGTACGGTTTGTTTCCGTGTGCAGGTTAGGTTAAAGTTCAATCGTTGAATTAGCATCCAAGGCCGATCCTGAACTTATTGTGGTGAAGTACATTTCTTTTTGGTAAATGGCATGTACCTAGGATATTGTGTTGTTATTTTGAGAAATGTTTGTAGTGATGTTGTAAAATGATAATGGTTGGTATATATATATGAAATGTTAAAGTTATCAAATGATAAGTTTTAGTATGAAATTTGTATGAAATTAGAATTAGTTTGAATGAGTTTTAATTGGATTGATTTAGTTAGTATATGTGAAATACCTATAAGAGTATATTGGTTAGGTACTTAGGATGATTAATTAGACATGTTTTAAATATATTTGAACGTGTTTTGGATTGGTTGAACATTTGGTTATTGAATTGCTTGTGGTTTAAGTTTGCAGGGTTGGTAAAACTTGATGAATAAGGCTCATTTTGAGTCCACACGGCCTGGCACACGGGCGTGTGACCCCTGCACTTAGGAAAAATTTTGAAATTTCACGAAAAATTTCCAAAGCACACGATTAAGTCCCGATTTGTTTCTAACACGTGTTTTAAACCTCGAAGGTTCATAAAGGGACTATATGATTGAATTATTATATTTATGTGTGAGTAATTTATTAATTGTTCTTATTTGATCTGTAATGTCTGTATTGCTCCGTAACTCTGTTCCGGCGACAGATAAGAATTGGGGGGTGTTACAATAAAGCTCAAGAAAAAGGCCGATTAGTTCTAGCTCACAGCCACCTTCTAAACGAGCTAGAGATTTCAGAAGTCAAGGGAGATCCACTACACTTCAGATTGGTGTTGAGGGCAGAAGCCGATCTAGACAATCATCTGCTCCAATAGCCAGAATAGATCATCCTGGTCGTACTGTTTGGATACCACAGTGCGATTATTGTGGGAAGAGTCATAAAGGAGAGTGCTGGCGTAAGACCGGAGCATGTATTAGATGTGGTTCCATAGAGCATTATGTTCGAGATTGTCCGAAGTCGGTTGATGTTACTTTTGTGTCATCTTAGAGATCAACTTCTACACCTCGAGGTCGTGGTAGTACCCAAGGTCGTGTTGGTGGCAGAAGCAATTAGGGGAGAGTCACTGATTCATCTGCGAGTTGTGCAGAGACTACCATTCCTGCCGGAGTCTATACTGTCAGGACCAGAGGGGAAGGTGATGTCACCGATGTTGTTTCTGGTATTTTTTCTCTATTTTCTGTATCTATTCATGCATTGATAGATCCAGGTTCTACATATTCATACATGAGAACTGGGTTGATTAATATAGAGAAACTAATAGTTGAGATATCTGAGGTTAGAATCAATGTTTCAAATCCGATGGTACATTCGGTGAAAGTAAACCAAGTATGTAGGCGGTGCCCTATTGAGATTTATGGTAAAATATTTTTGGCCGATTTACTGTTGATGCCATTTGTTGAATTTGATGTGATTTTGGCAATGGATTGGCTATCAGAGCATGGTGTAATTCCTGATTGCCAGAAGAAAAAGTTTAAGATACATGATTTAAATGGTGAAGAGATGGAAGTGAAAGGTATGAAACCAGTTGGTCTTGCCCGAATAATCTCAGCAATAAAGGCAGATAAGTTGATTAACCAGGGTTGTGAAGCGTTTCTTGCTTATGTCATAAATTCGATTACGAAAAGTCCGAAATTGGAGGAAATTCGTACGGTGTGTGAATTTTCAGATGTGTTTTTTAAGAATTACAAGGACTTTCGCTTGATCGAGAGGTTGAGTTTACAATTGAAGTTTATCCGGGAACTACTCCAGCATCTATTGCCCTTTATCGCATGTCGCCAAAAGAGTTGAAAGTACTGAAACTACAATTGCAAGATTTATTAGATCGAGGCTTTATACGACCCATCGTATCACCTTGGGGCACACCAATATTATTTGTAAAGAAGAAAGATGATTCGTTGCGGTTGTGTATCGAATTATACCAATCGCCATTATTTGTTTTTCTCTTACTACTTTTTCTGAACTTAACTTTTTATTTTTATTTTTCCCTCTTAATATGATGTCATGGCATTTTCTCCAATTAAAAAAAAAAAAGAAAAGAAAATTTCTCCCATTCAATGTGTTAAACTCTCTCCTAAGTTTTAGTTTTAAAAAATATTTATAAATATAAGAAAAAAATTATGAGTATTTGCTGTGCATTCTAAATATATATATAAATATTGCTATCATATAATGTAATATTATTTATTTAATTTTCCTTTTCGTATTTGGCCTAATTCAGTGAAACTTAATTTCTCACTTTGATATATAAATTTCATTTGACCCATTTTGATATTTAAAGTATTATTTCATTATAATTTTTAGTCTAATTATTAAGGTAAGTTAAAAAATGGTGGCTATATTAACCAAAAAAACACTAAATATATTATATATTTTTTATGTATCTCTTATATATTGATTTATATTTTTATAATTTCTTAAAGTTTATATATATTTGAAGAAGGAAATTTTAATATATTTTAAAAAAAAAGTCACATTTTATCGGCTAAAACAACCATAATTTTTTGTTTACTTCTTTTAAAAGTTGGAGCAAAGTGTAAATTAAGCGTTTAATGAAACAAAAAGGTATTCGTTTTCTATTTCCATCGTGAAATCAAACACGCGCCTTCAGAGGTTAAACCCTTACCCGCCACGTAACTGTCTCCGGAGACCAATCGCTATAGCAACCGCTAGCTCTCTCAATCGCCTACGGCGGTCGCTTCAACATTGAAATTAATTCCGATCAACCGATCACCGCCGTTTCTCTCTCGTACGATGGAACTTACAACCGCCTGATTCCGTGACAGACTGATTGTCCATGACGAGCACACTGCGGAGAATCATAGATTGTTTCAGTGACTGTAGTGGCTGTAAAACATGTAAAGGAAATGCAAGGCAAGGTAATTCAAAATTCAAAATTCTTATTTTCAATTTTATCGTGACTGGAGATTTTTATTTATTTTCAAAACTTCTCCTTGAAATGAAAATGAGGTACATCTTCAATGAAGAAAGGGAGTGGCAATAGTAAATGCTCGACGTGAAAGCAGCAAAGCCAAGTCTTGATTATTGATAAAGATCCTATATTCAAAATTTACATTTATGTTTAGACATTTCTATTTATGATATGTTTGCTTTAGGCTTGTTACTCTTACATGCTTATCCTAGTTTAAGAAGATATTGGTTTGTTCTCTAATCAAAAGCCTCAAGAAATTTCTATCGTTTTCATCGATTTATTTCTCTATTCGGATAAAATTTTTAATCGTGTCATAAAACTGTTTCTTTACCCTTTGTATTTCCAGATATGTTGAACATGAATCAGGATACAAATTGTGCCCCAATGCTGACTCAGGGAGTCCGACTGCATATTCAAGACCGTTATGTAAGTTAATTTTGTTGTCTGATTTTTCAGCTTGGATTCCAGAAATTGATGGAATTGGATATGCGTCAACACATGAATGGTTGGCATCTTATGGAAATTTACATTTGACTGATTTTTAGTTGGTTGTGATTGTGAATGGTACTTTGTGCAGGTTGTGATGGATAATGGCATAATTCAAGTCTCACTATCAAAACCAGGGGGTATTGTTACGGGAATACAGTATAATGGGATTGACAATTTGCTTGAAGTTCGAAACAAGGAAACTAATAGAGGGTGTGTAGTATTATAGCTACTTTACTTTTCCCCTAGTTGTTTCTGCTTGTGATGGTTAAGGATCTATAAACATAGAACTAATTTGGAGCATAGCAATAAAAAAAATTAATTAATAGGAAATTCTGAACATGGAATTAATGTAATTAAATCAAGATACTAATTTAGACTATGCAGTTTAAGGGTAAAGAACTTCTAGGCATCTCAGGAATATTATAAGCAATTTTCCGTAGTCCTCATATGGAGGGTTTGTTACATACTTCCTTGTGTATTATATTATTTTTCTTTCTTAATTAAATCATAGCTAATCAGACCTTTTCTTCCTATTTGACTAAAAATTTCTGATTGTAGGTACTGGGACCTGCACTGGAATGAAATAGGAGGCAAGGGAATATTTGATGTGTATGTACATTTTCCTCTTGTCTGCATATATGATACATAATGTAACAATTCAACCTCCTTTCATTAGGACAGATTTTGATTTCAAGAAATGTCTTTCTTACTATTTGGAGTGCCAAATGGCTTTCCCATATATTTGTTTTTCAAAGCAAGATGGATAGGAACTACATTGCAATAGCATTTATATATATTTGACTGAGAAAATTGGTTGATCCAAGAATTCTGAAATTATACATAATTGTTTTCATGCTAGCAACATTCTCTGCATAGCAAGGTTTCTTTCTCTATATCTCAAGAGTTTTGTCATTATTGTTAGCTTGCGGTTCCCTTTCAGACAACTATTTCTTCTTTGCTTACAAAGTTTGGTTCCTACCGTTTCCCTTTAGGTCTTTTCATTAGGATCAGCTAAAACTAATTCTGATTGAGTACACTTGATTTGTTGATCATAAAATAATTACATCATGGCTAGCTAAAGTGTGAAGCAAGAGTTATTGCATTGCAGGATCCAAGGAACAAGTTTTAGAGTTATAGTGGAAAATGAGGAACAAGTTGAGATCTCATTCACAAGAACTTGGAATCACTCCCTGGAGGGCAAGTACATTCCCCTAAATATTGATAAAAGGTCCTTGCTTAAACCATATATTGGTTTGCTACTGAGATTTTCTGCAACAAAATTATTAATTTTGATAATCTTTCTCCAGGTTTATAATGCTTCGTGGTTCATCTGGCTTTTACTCCTATGCCATCTATGAGCATTTCAGGGAATGGCCTGGTTTTGAGCTTGGAGAAACCAGAATTACTTTCAAGCTCAGAAAAGACAAGTAACAAATTCATAGCATGTTCTTCCCTTTAATAATTACGGTGCTTAAATGATGGATTTCTTTAAAAAACCTACAATTTCAAAGTGAAAATTTGAAAATTTATTTTTCTTATTCCCGAAATGCTATTGTGAGAAATATGCCTTCTATTCCTGTCAATCTGGAGTTTGATTCAATTATAGACAAAACTTAGTAGTTAGTTTTCTTGAATTTATTTTGACTCTATTGATTGACTCGCTCAACTATAATTTTCCATTTTAAGAATTATGTTTCCATAGCATGTTAAAGATAACTTCCAGTTATTGTTTAAGGCTGATGCAAGCCACTAATCCTAGATAGGTTATGAAATGGATTGAAGTGCTGTATGGGACCTCAATTTGATTCAAACATAAGTAGAACCTTTTAGTCATCGATGTATGGTTTGTAAGTGAAGTAATTTTGACTAACTAAAAATTGGTTGATTGTATGGACTTCTGAGTTTATCACAGGTTTCAATACATGGCTGTAGCAGATAACAGGCAAAGATACATGCCCTTCCCTGATGACCGATCAAATGGAAGAGGCGTACCTTTGGCTTATCCAGAAGCAGTCCTACTTGTCAATCCCCTAGATCAGAGGCTAACAGGAGAGGTATTTCTTCCATCCTCATTCTCCTTGTGTAATTTGTCTAGGCTATTTTCTCCATTATCTGCAGCAACCGCTTTTCAATTAAATTGTTAAACAATTTACAAACTTAATTGAGTCCAATTTGGCAAAGTTTAAATGTTTCTTGTCCTTGTTAACTCGAGATTTCTAGCCCTAGCATGGTTAGGTATTAGAGTTGCTTTTTTCATATGTGTGTGCACACAGGAATATATGTTGTTTGATATGACTTCTTGATTTATAGGTGGATGACAAGTACCAGTATTCATGTGAGAATAAAGATCTTCGGGTTCATGGTTGGATCTGCTTTGATCCACCTGTTGGGTTCTGGCAAATCACACCAAGTGACGAGTTTAGATCTGGTGGACCTCTTAAACAGAACCTAAGCTCACATGTAGGACCCACCACTCTGGCTGTAAGTGCCTCGTTTTGGACAACAGTATTTAGTACAATTTTGACATCACTTTGTTTTTATCTCGGCATGTTATTCACTACCATGATCATAAACTCAAGTTACATTAACTCTTGGCCTAATCTGCAGATGTTTCTTAGTTCACATTATGCTGGGAAATATATGGTTCCACAATTTGAAGCTGGGGAGCCATGGAAGAAAGTTTTTGGCCCTATTTTTATGTATTTTAATTCCGCAGCCTATGGAAATGACCCACTTTTGCTGTGGGAGGATGCTAAGATCAAGGTTTAATATTGGAACCTCCATATACATTTTTCTGTGAAACAAGCTGAAATGCTTTGTATTTTTGTATTGACATTTTTCTGGAGAAGATAATTGTATAATTGATCTACAGATGATGGTTGAAGTTCAAAGCTGGCCATACAGTTTCCCTGCTTCGGAGGATTTCCCGAAGTCTGAACAACGGGGTAATGCTAATGGCAGAATATTAATCCAAGACAGGTATGCATGCAAAATAAAATTTACCTTTTCAATCACTTAGTTATCAGAGGTTCGTAGAGCTCATGCGAGAAACATGATTTAGATGGACAGACTTTTCAATAGATGCTTCTTTATCAGAAAAGTGACAAGATTATTCATAGCAGTCATGTAATATCAAGAATAACTGCAATAGTCACACTGTGACTGTTACTGCAGTTTCCAAGTTTGTAAAGTACGAAAATAGCTAAAATGCTTAGATGTTCAAGAGTTCCTCTTTTGTTTTATCCACTCATGTTTTTTGAACCATCAAAATGAAATATTGATTCCTATTCTAGTTTTTCTTTATAAGTAAATGTAATGACTACTTTTTCTTGTTAGGCAATGCTTACTTGTTCATCAGCAACTAATCTAGCTCCTGAAACATATGACGTATTACTCTGTCTAGGTATATCAGCAATTACTGCGTAATAGCTAGTGGTGCATATGTTGGCTTGGCTCCTCCAGGAGACGCAGGATCATGGCAAATGGAAAGCAAGGTAAGATTGCTTGAACTCATATTATAATTCCATTTAGCATGCAAAAGTAGCTGATACCTTTGTCCTTCATTCCTTTTCTGTTGACATTTAAGATTTGTGCTTGTAGTTTGTCTTGAAAATGCCACACTCTTCAATATAGTGATTTTTGCTATTATACTTCTGATTAGAACTATCAATTCTGGACCCAAGCAAACGAGAATGGATTTTTCTCCATTAGAAATATACGCCCTGGTGACTATAATCTGTATGCATGGGTCCCTGGGTTTATTGGAGATTACCGACACGAAGCTGTCATTACCATAATCTCAGGTAAATGTTTGTCATACTTTGATGTAGTAATTAGTTTGCTAATATCACAATCATGATATGCTTTATGTAATACGTAGTACAGGTTGTAACATTGAAATGGGTGATGTGATATATGAACCTCCAAGAGATGGACCAACATTGTGGGAAATAGGCATCCCTGATCGGTCAGCTGCGGAGTTCTATGTTCCTGATCCTGATCCGAAGTATATCAATAGGCTTTTTGTCAACCATCCTGACAGGTTAGCTGCACTCTTTTGCAATCTCAAAACTATTTTATGAACTCAAAAGTTTTTACGTTGAGCAGAACCAATTCTTTTGCTTTATCCTTTCAAAGGCTCAATAGTATTTGTCCTATCAGTTTTTTAAAGAATTTTTTGCGTATGATCACACCAGATTTGGGAAGAAAAGTCTCCTGCCTGGAACCTTCTCTTATGGAGATCCTCTCTCGAGTTTACTTATTTGATATGCACAGTCCTAAGAATTTGCAGCTATGCGAACTCCTTAATATGTTCTCAGTTATCATTTTCTGTTCCTCCACTGGTAGGTTTAGGCAGTACGGGTTGTGGGAGAGATATACAGAACTATATCCTGAAGGCGACTTGGTTTACAAAATTGGTGTTAGTGACTACAGGAAAGATTGGTTCTTTGCACAGGTGGTCAGGTACACTGATACAGCTTTTAACATCATTTTTTGTTTTATGTTATATGTCATTTCTCAAGATTAGAGAATTATTTTGAAAATTTTCAGGAAGATAGGCGATAATGCATATCAAGGAACTACATGGCAAATCAAGTTTGAACTCGATAATGTTGATCAGAATGGTATCTACAAATTGCGAGTGGCACTTGCATCGGCTACTCTAGCTGAATTGCAGGTAAAAAACTACACTACATTGCTGATGGGTGATGCCAGTGAAAATCTTTGGGTCATTTAATTCAGTTATACAATGAAATCACTATTTTCTTTTATCAAAATCTTTCTTTCACTCTAGGTTCGGGTTAACGACCCAAATTCAAATCGGCCTCTGTTTACAACTGGACTGATAGGGAGGGACAATGCAATAGCGAGACACGGGATTCATGGGATCTACAAGCTGTACAATGTGGACATACCTGGTACTCGATTTGTTAAAGGGGAAAATACCATCTTCTTGAAACAACCAAGATGCAACAGTCCTTTCCAAGGATTCATGTATGACTACATCCGTTTAGAAGGTCCCCCAATTCCATGTTAATTCAGGATTCTGTTAATCACTTTTCTATATATTCATCGTTACCATTCATATATGTAGGATCCGTATAATGTTATATTTGTGAATGATGATTAGTGATGTATTGAAAAGGAATAAACTACAAATTGATGGAAGAGAGCCAGATTTGCCCGTAGCTAAAATATTTTATACATATATGTAATGTACTTGTTTTATGTAAAAGAATAGTTCCTTTTATCAGAAAATAAGCAGGTGCTGATGTTTCTGGCAAGATTGGTTTCTTTTCTGGATTTCTTTTGAGATCTAAACTTCTTAATGTTTTGAAAAACCAGCCATGCCAAAATATAATCAAAGTCATCAACTACGAACTAATTTTTGTACCCAAAAAAAATGAATTCATAACCCTTTACTTGAACAGATTTTTTTAAATATATTTATTATAGGAGTAATAAGATAATAAATATAACTTTAGAAACATCCTAACTTCAGCATGATGCTAGGGATTGTTTT
This sequence comes from Gossypium sturtianum, assembly GCA_025698515.1. NCBI lineage: Eukaryota > Viridiplantae > Streptophyta > Magnoliopsida > Malvales > Malvaceae > Gossypium > Gossypium sturtianum. Next base: position 4,932,607 of record CM046947.1, read on the forward strand.
GTACTTTCGAAGGAAAAAAAAAATTGTATTTTGAACTTTTATATGCTATACCAAAATGTTTTGTATTTTCTAATTAAAAAACTGAGATGACTCGAGCACTTTATTTTTGTTTCAAATTAAGTTTAAGTACTTGAATTAAATTCTCAAGTCTCAAAGCAAAACTAGAACTTTTTTTTTTGTAATTACTCGATAGTATTTATAATCTTTATCCCTTGTTGTTGTTGTTTTCAAATTATAAAATCTCATTTTTATTTAAAAGAATATAGAGCCATGATGCGCGTAGGAGCTCCAAAGTTTTCTATTTTCATTGCATGAATGGATGGTACCCAACTGCGGCATGTAAACAGGAGCTACTTAAGAAATTGTTTCAATATCATTGCACCTTTGTTTGCCATTTATTTTTTGAAGCATTCATTTATGGATTTGATCTTTTGCCCCTTCAAATGGTTCCTTGATTTTTGGCTGATACACAGAGTTTCCTTGAGTTTCCAAATAACATATAGGTCCATGTTGAGTCACGTAAAGAGGTTTTTGATAATTTAAGATGCGCAGATTTCCTACATTAGCTTGGCTTGTTAGACAGTTACCATGTTTGTCGCCTTAAGTAAACCTCACACGGAAACATTGGGATATCTCCCAATCATGTTAAAACTTGCAAGTATGCTTCGATTTCTGATTTCTTCAAAATCATTATAAAAAACTTACCAACTCCAGTTTGCTATGAAGGAAAGAAATAATGGTTTCCCAAAGTCAAAAACAAAAAGTAGGTGAAATAGATTTCTTTAAGCATTTACCAACTAACGTATCCAGGAGGGTTTCTGATTGTACCATTAGGCATGAAGTTTCACCAATGTTTAGCGCTTATATATATGGTTTAGCATTTTCCTCTTCTTTCTCGGAAAATTCAAAGCTTTGCTGAAGTAAGTTCCAGAGCTAAGTTAAAGAAAACCATGTCATCACCAGGGGTGCAGCTGTATATTCAAGATCACTACGTAATTTAATTATTTTTCTTTCTTTATTATAACGTTTTATTGTAATACTTTTTTTATCTTTTAGGTAGGGTGAAAAGAAAATTAAAAGAATAAAAATAATAAAAAAATGAAAAATATATATTTCTTTCCATTAAAGTACTATTTAAAAATATTTTTTTAAATATGCATAACTTTGTACACTTAGGTCTCACATTTTCTCTGTCACTCCAAATTGGAATTATTTATTTTTATTCTTCGGATAAAAATTTTCCTATTTTCCTTTTCCTCACTTTTCTATTCTAAAAAAGACATTCAAGATTAATTTCCTTTTCATTTTTCCACTCTCTTCTTTCCATCCTTTTAATTTTTACTCTGTCAAGCACCCATAGTTCTTCTGATCAATGTGCCGGTTTGAAAATGGTTAGAATAAAGGTAGAAGCTATGTTACGTAGATTTAGGTATAAGTGTAGATACAAGTATATGTTCCACATGGATATATTGAATTTTTTTTTATGTTTCTTTTTTAGGTATTAAAATAGTATGATTTGGAAGGTCATATCATTCCTCTATCCAAATCCAAATATGCATCAGACATAAATATTTCAAGAAAAAACAAAAAATCAGAGCAACATAAGTCACAAGGGTAATTTGATCAAAACTAGCAATGCCCCTTAGAGGCTAAGAAAGAACTTCTTAGCCAATGTACTTGAAAAGTTTGAATAATGTTCTGTTTAGTTATAAACGAGATAATTGCTGCAGGTGGTGATGGATAATGGAATAATACAAGTGACGATATCGAGTCCTGGTGGAATTGTCACCGGGATACAGTATAATGGCATCGACAACTTGCTTGAAGTTGAGGATGAGGAAGTTCATAGAGGGTAAACATTGCCTCATAGCATCACCCATTGCTCTGTTTAGTTCTTGTCGTCCATTATCTTTTTTCTTTTTTAAACATTGTTCTTGTTACAAACAACTTATTTCCCTATGCCATTGGCAGGTATTGGGATCTAGTTTGGAGTAAAACAGGAAGTACAGGGACAACAGGAACATTCGATGTGTACGCCCATTATCCCGTTCTTATGCCGTGTTATCCCGATTCTTTATTTTTCTCTATATATGTCCCACATATGTGTCCAAACACAGGTTTAAAGGAACAAGTTTTAAGGTTGTAGTAGAAACCGAGGATCAAGTTGAGGTCTCATTCACTAGAACGTGGGATATCTCTCTCGAGGGCGATGTTGTGCCTTTGAATTTAGACAAACGGTCCGTGCTTACACCAAATATAGTTTGAGGCCATGCATACAAATTGTCAATCAACAAAGGCAAACTAAAACGATTTGTAATGATGGGTTTTTCAGGTTCATAATGCTTCGAAATTCGCCGGGATTCTACTCGTACGCAGTTTTCGAACACTTAGAGGAATGGCCTCCGTTCAATCTTCCGCAAGTCAGAATTGTATTCAAGCTCAGAAAAGACAAGTAAAAAGATGGAGGCCATTACATGGACTCAAATGTTATTAGTTTGACATGTTTGGAAAAAAAGCTATGGTTGTCATCTGAAATATTGCATACTTTGGTACTCAAATGTTAGATTTCATTACATGGCCGTAGCAGACAACAGGCAAAGATTCATGCCCCTGCCGGAAGACCGGTTACTAGACAGAGGTCAACCTCTGGCAACCCCGGAAGCTGTCCTGCTGGTCAATCCAGTGGAGCCGGAGTTCAAGGGAGAGGTAAAAATCGATAGGCCTTAAAAGTCTCACATCATTAGATATTCATTTAGATTAATATATTTGGTTAATGTCGTATATGAGCAGGTTGACGACAAATACCAATATTCATCTGAGAACAAAGATCTAAAAGTTCATGGGTGGATATCATTGAACCCCCCTGTGGGATTTTGGCAAATTACTCCCAGCAGTGAATTCAGGTCTAGTGGACCTATCAAACAGAACCTGACATCCCATGTTGGTCCCTATTGTCTTGCAGTAAGTGAATCAATTAGCTATGTAAAGTATTAGTTAATGTTCTAGACATGACAACACAGTTCTCCAATGTTGGTAAAAGTACAATAGATGTCCCTATATTAACACTCTGATTGCATTTTGCTCTTTTTATTAAAAAAATAGGTAAAATAGTCATTATATGTAAATTCAAAGAATAAATTTGTCATTTGTATTAAAATTTCATTAATTTGTACTATTAAAAATTGACATGGCTGACAAAATAACTTGATAGTGACATGTGCAAATGACATGCCATGTGTACCTCATGTTGATGTATAAGGATCAATTTTGCTCTTGATTTAACGCACATGGATTAATTTACTCATTTTTTTAGTAGCGGAAAAATGCATTCTGACTCTTAGTATGGTTGCCTCCATTATACTTTTACCCTCTAATGTTTCATAAATCCCTCCGATCTTGGCAAAGGTAGGATTTGATCTCAAGTCAATGAACATTACAATGAACCATAGATTGGATTCTATTTGGTCCTTAATGATGATATACCTAATTGCATCAACTCTGTTTCAAACCAGATGTTTCTCAGTGCTCACTATGCTGGAGAAGATTTAGTGCTGAAGCTCAATCCAGGAGAGCCATGGAAAAAGGTTTTTGGACCAGTTTTCTTGTATCTGAACTCTGTTTCAAGTGAAGACAATGCCTTTTCCCTTTGGGAAGATGCTAAAAACCAGGTTTGAATAAGAAAAAACATTGAATCTTACCTGTCTTTTTTATTGGTACCAAAAAAAGAAAACTTATACAATTAGACCTTCAGATGCTAAGGGAAACCCAGAACTGGCCCTACAGTTTTCCAGCATCAGAGGATTTTCCAAAACCAGATCAACGGGGTAAAGTATGCGGCAGATTAGAAGTTCAAGACAGGTTCCATTTTCTTAGTTTCTGTCATTTGCTTGTACTAATATCACTTGAAGTTCTATAAAGCTATATGAAAATCAACATTATTCAGGTATGTTAGCTATGAACCCATCCCAGCAAATGGTGCTTATATAGGCTTGGCACCACTGGGCGATGTCGGCTCGTGGCAAAGAGAATGCAAGGTGATCAAGCTCTAAACCAGAAAAAAATTCATTACTTGTTTCACAAGCTTCTAATTATATATGTAAAAAAAAATGGTATCTCATATCAAATGTTTGGCCAGGGTTATCAGTTCTGGACCAGAGCAGATGAAGATGGCAACTTCACAATTGATAATATAAGGACTGGGGAATACAATATTTATGCATGGGTCCCTGGTTTTATTGGAGATTATAAATATGATGTTGTGGTTAACATTACAGAAGGTTTTTCATTTCTGAATCATGAACAATAAAGAACTATACTGAATTGTTGTTGTGTATTTTATTTCATATCCAATGATATGCAATGCAGGCTGTGACATTAGTATGGGTGATCTGATATATGAGCCTCTGAGAAACGGTCCTACGTTATGGGAAATAGGCATCCCGGACCGTACGGCAGCCGAGTTTTACATTCCGGATCCTGATCCCAAGTACATTAATAAACTTTATGTCAACCATCCTGACAGGTTAGTTGAATTACGCTGGTTTATTTAAGGTACCTTTGAACTTGTGATGAAATAGTAGATTGCACCTTTAAAGAGAGAACTTAGATTGAAGTCCAAAAAAATACCATTGTAAACCCTTAACCGGATTAATTTTCTTGGTCATAAACAAAACATTTTATTGAATTGAAAGAACTGAATTCTCTTGGAATTCATTGGAAAATTCAAAATGTATGTGATGGACAGGTATAGACAGTATGGGTTGTGGGAAAGATATGCTGATCTTTATCCAGATGGAGACTTGGTTTTCACAGTTGGAATCAGTGACTACAAAAATGATTGGTTCTTTGCCCAAGTTAACAGGTTCACCTATTCAAGCTTTATTTTCCATTTTTTATTTCTCTCTTAAAATATTCAATACATATCCGGTCATTGATATAAGAATATTATCACATAACCCTCTGGAAACCTCAAAAATACATTAAATAAAACCTTAAACAATGAACAAATACATATCCATATCCATAACCGACACACCGGAGTTTAAAAGAATCATTAAAGTATGTTTAACCGCATAACAGGAAGAAAGAAGATGGTACATATCAAGGAACTACATGGCAGATCAAGTTCATGCTCAGAGATGTTGATCATACCGGAACTTATACATTGCGGCTGGCCCTAGCAACTGCTCATCTTGCTGAATTGCAGGTATATATATGCAGAACAAGTAATCTGTTTTACATAAGTGCCTTAGCCATTTGCATTTTGTAGCTAGAATTTGAACTGCATTTTCAATGCCCCACAACAGGTTCGGGTCAACGATCCGAAATCAGACCCTCCTCTATTCACAACTGGAGAAATCGGGCATGACAACACAATTGCAAGGCATGGAATTCATGGTCTCTACCGACTTTACAACATAAATGTGGCTGGAGTTGAGCTTGTTGAAGGGGAAAATATCATTTTTCTCACACAAGCAATGAACACTGACCCTCTTCAGGGGATCATGTATGACTATATAAGGCTTGAATGTCCCCCTTCAACTTCCAGCTAAAGAGTATGAATTATAGCTTTAGATCCTTGAGTTCTCGAAATGTATTCGCAAAAAAAAAAAGGTTTGGGTATGCTTCTATTAAGATGATTGTTTCATTTATGCATCCTAGAAAAATTCATACCATATAAATTTACTTTCAAAGGTCATATAATCAAATATTCAACTAAACTTCGAATCCCAGTACATATAAACCCTTTTTTCCCATTTCGATCCTTTTTGTTTGAAAAAAAAACACAGTCAATTCTTTTATATCTACTTATTATTCATAAACGAAGAGGTTTTATTTACAACTGCACGAAAAGAAAGCAACATGTTACATGAATGTATTGTTATGTATTTCGATTACGTGGATTTGTATTTTTTTTTCTTGGTATCTTCAGCTTCATCAGCTGCTTTAACCTGCATTTTTTGAGCTTGTAAATCAGCTATTGCCGCTTCCTGCTCATCTCTTGCTTTCAGCTTTTTTGCCTGCATCCAAAAAAAAAGAAAGAAAGAAGGAGTTGAATTCACCAAGATTAAAAATAAAAAGGGTGGTTCGATATGGCTTTTAAGTTTTGTTTTTTTACCAGACCAACTAAGGTTGCTTTAACGTATCGAAATCCCTCTTGCAATGAAACTCCAAAAGCAAAGCAATCTTTCTTGATTCGCGACAACATCGTAGACGTCCCTTGCTCTCTGTTGCCTTCGGCAGTAGTGGTGGTTGTCGAAGTGTTTGACAGTGGCGAGTACTTCATCTCCTCCATGGCGGTTTGTATTAAAAAGGCGAAGCTCCGTTGGAGAACGGCATCTGATGAAAACTGAAAACGAAGAGGTTAGGCAGCCTGATGGGCATGGGAAAATTTAACACGTCTGAGCCTATACGTGGCAGCTTCCGAACACGCCATGGTTAGTTGTCAGTCTTTTCTGTTTAGTTCCGTGATCGGCTTATTCGGCTAGCACCACGAGATGGGCCCCAAGCCTGATAAGAGTCCATATCTAATCTGGCCCTTGATGACTCAATCCACCAAAGTTTTTTTTATTTAATAACCTCATTATAAATTTTGATCATATTTAAAATTTTTGACACAATTCTTAAAATTATCCATAGCTCCTCCTCAACAATAAATAAGAGTATAATGCACTTCAGCGCACTCGAACCCACGTCCTCAATAAATAAGAGTATAATGCGCTTCAGCGCACTCGAACCCACGTCCTCTTGCATTGACAATAATACCTAGGTCAATCAAGTTAAGACTCAATCGACAATCCCCACCAAGTTATATTGGTAAAAAAAGTTTAAATTCTTCTATTAGATCCTATACTTTGTGTAAGTTGTAGATTTAGTACCTGTATTTTTAGAATTTGAAATTTTTAGTTCTAACCAAATGATAACTATTAAATTCATTAAGTTAAGTTCTGTTATTTTTAAAATTTAATGCGTCATACATATTATCACATGTATAATGCTATGTTTGTTTATTATTTTTGCATATTACTCACAAAAAATTAAAGATTCAATGACTGTCATTTGTATTAAGGCTAAAATTTTGAAATTTAAAAAATATAACCACTAAAAATGATCTAATTGGTAAATATGGACTAAATCTAATATTTTCTTTCACTTGCATCGTGCGTGTGATAAAATTTAATATAAAATTACATAATATATTTATAATTAAAACCACGAATTAATCAAATATTAACTCAGTTTAAAATATTCCTAGAAAAACTCAAAAATAAAAAGTAATCTAATAATTCTTAAATATTTTCTAGCAAAAAAAACTACAAAAAGTTATAAAAAAAAATCACTTTTCACATTTTTAACAAATACCCACCACTTAAACAAAATTAAAGAAAAAAGTTACTAACATAAAAAAAAAAAAGAGCACTTCCTTTCACAAATTCAACAACTCTATAAATTTTTATATTTTTCTCTCAGCATTCTACAATTTTTATTTTTTTTACTTATTATTAATAATTATTATTTTAAAAAATTAAATTGTTTTTTTTTGGTGTTTCATAAGACTACTTTCTAATAAAAAAAATAACAATTTATCTTAATTTATTTTATTAGAAGGACATTCTCAATTTGGAGGTAGTAGTTTGGGTCAGATCCGTCAAAGCACAAGACTCGGCCCAAACCAATTCATCCTCTTCTGTCTACGGAGAAAGAATAGAAGGGCAAAAACGTCATTTAATATATCTCAAATTGTCTTTCCTATATATACCTTCATCTACAAATTCTAGGGTATAAAAAGCCCCAAATCTTCTTGCGCCATTTTTTCTTCTTCCTTTTCTGAGCTTTTTCACAAGAACTGAACGTTAAAACTCTTAAAATCCTCAAAGCTCTACAATTTACGAACATCTACAATCTCCCTCAACGTCGCCTCTAAACTTTCGTAATTTCTTCCTCCAAATTCAATTCATAAATTAACTTTTTTTTCCTCGTTGTCATTTATTTATTCTTTTAATTTTTCAACATCGAGATTCGAGATTTACGTTTTCTTATTCCATTTTTTTGGGCAGATCGGGTGAATTATGGCGACATTTGAGCTTTACCGGAGGTCAACGATCGGAATGTGCTTGACGGAGGCTTTAGATGAGATGGTTTCAAACGGTACTCTCAGCCCTGAGCTCGCTATTCAGGTTCTCGTCCAGTTCGATAAGGTACTGTTAAATATATTGTTGGCTTGTTCGGCCTTTCTTTATCTAAATTTTATTTGTTCATCTGGTTTATGTTTTTGTTAGTCTATGACCGAAGCACTGGAAAGTCAGGTGAAGAGCAAGGTTACCATTAAGGTATTTTCCTTCTTTTTAAGGGAAAAAAAGGTAAGATTTCTGTTGATTTTTGTGCTTGTTAAGGTGCTAATGTATTTCTAGAACCTTCTTTCTTTTGTAGATTGTGTTATATGTGTTCATTGATTGTTAAATTGACGGTGATTTTGTGGCAGTGATTAGCTGTTTCTATGAATAGCTACGGTGAGATATTTTTGTTTTATGGAGTGCCTATTAATAAGTTCTGTGTTACAAAGGAAGCTGATATTATTTTGATATGGTCCCTTGCTCTCCCCATCCTTGAAGAAAGATAAAAATGATTATGACAATTTATGAATGGTGAAGGACACGTTTATTGCCTTACATATAAGTGCAGGATCAACATTTAGCTGAATGTTGATTTTTGCTACTTCAATTGTACAAATTTCATTTAATTGTACCTGGTTGTGGTGATTGGCTATTGTTTTGTCAAAATATACCTGTGTTGCACACATACGAGAATTAAGAAAGATTAACATGCTAAACACATGAATCTTTTAAATTAAGTAATGCCTAGAAGACATTTTTGACACTTATGAATTATTTAGGAATTTTGAAAGGAGAAATGTGTTTTCTGACACAATTTGAATTGGTTAAGATTTTTGAGTGGGTAATGGTTCTTTACTTCTTGTTAAACCAAAGCTACCTCTTGTCTTCAAAGACTCTTGATGGTTTAGAGAGTAGGGTAAACATATCTCAATTCTTTTCCCATAGACTCTTATGAAAAGTTTTGGGTTATTTAGATTTCAGTATCATTGCTAGAGAAAAATTATCAGGAACCTGAAAATATAGATTTGCTTCAACCTTGGTTCTTGGATAATGCTTTTCTTTATCATACATGATAATGTATTGTCCTTTGTGGTAAAAAAATTTCTTCGGTTTCCAATAACACTCAAGACTGGTTGTTGAAAATGCCTCTGGTTGTGCATTAGTGTTTATTTTGTGGTGCTTTTCTGCTACAGTTGAACTTTCAGCTACCTGTTTTGGTGTATCGATTTTAAATTTGTTATCTGACTGATATATTCTCATTAAAAACTTTACAAATCAAACATACCTTCTGGCATCGCAATGCGCAACCCGAGTTGCTATTCATATTTGAACTGTGCTACAGGGACATCTACACACATATAGATTCTGCGACAATGTGTGGACCTTCATTTTACAGGATGCTTTGTTTAAGAAAGAGGATTCTCAGGAAACTGTCGGTCGGGTGAAAATAGTAGCATGTGATTCAAAGCTACTCTTACAATGAAATCATTTCTGACGATGGTGGAAGGGGATGGTTGATTGAGATTGGACATACGATACAAAGCCTCGACCTTTATTGGATGAATTTTTCGATGTACTTAATTGTATTTTTCTTTCTGATAACATAATGTACAACGGTGAAAGTTTTCGGACAAAAACAATGGAACCTCTGTATTTATGACAAGAATCATTTCTATTCCACTGTTGAGTTATTTCAGTCTTACACCAGCTTGAATAGGATATGGCGGTGTTTGAACATTGAAATGCCCATGTAATGAGTTGCCCCTTTCATCTTCCCTTGATTCTATTGATTCTTTTTCTCTTCTGGTTATTCTGAACATCTGTTTCCGACCTGACAATTTGTGTGTTTATATTGTGTTTATGTATTTTGTTATGTCATAATCTTTATATTTTTATTTGAAAACATTCGTATGGTGTCCGTATATATATTTAGATACAATGTAGAAATGGTGAGGCGCAATTTTCTATTGAAATGTACTGTCCTATTCACATGATGCTTATGGTCCAGAAGACGAGGAATAAGGTGCTGAACTGATATAAAAGTTTACAAAAAGTTCTCCAGTATTATCTTTCCATTTTATTTGTGACATGTTTCTATCGTCGAAAATGGCAATGGCCATTCAAAGCACGTAATGGGAGAATCTATATTCGCATTACGCATCACTCGCCCAAGTGCAGAGCTTTTTGCTTTTAAAATTCCAAAGCATGGGCTCTAACCTAAGCTGGCAGGTTCCAAACATCCGATTCTGTTCCATCTTTTTCCCCAAGTTCCCTTTTCCTCTTCAAGTTCCAATAAGAAAACCTTTACTCCACTATAAAAAAAAGACATGCAAAGGGTAACTAACTTTTCAAAAAAAATAGTCAATTTGGTGTCCTATTTTCATTTTTACAGGAAGGTTTTCAAACCTGTTGTTAATTATACAGCGGGTTTAATTAAAGATGCCTTGAGATGCATCACATATGCATGCTTATATGCCATGGTTGATACCATGCTGCAAGGCAATTGTCAGATGGATATTGAATTGCTTTGAAGTGGACTTCAGCTCACATCAACTATGGACCATGGAATCATCTTCGAAGCTTTGTTAGCGATGGTAATTTAATATTCCCTTCAGGAATCTCATTCATCAGATTTTCGCTTTTAAAGATACTCCAGCTTTTATGTAACTATGCTTAGAGAAGCGTTTAAATGTGTATAAAATTGGTTGCTTGTCTATCAGATATGGTCTTTCAAACCCATTGAGTTTCATTGCTGTGACTGATTATAATGGCGGCCTCCGGTAGTGTACAGGTTCCTCGTGTTCTTCATTTTCAGCTCATTGATGGGATGCAACTTCAGGTTTTGACTTTTGATTTTGCATGGGTTTTATTATTGTTGTAGATTAATGTTCTACAATAATTTTTCTTTTCATCCTTTGCCTTTTATGCAGATTAATGTCTCTGGATGTTCAAATAAGCGCAATGCAAGAGTTGAATTTCAGCTTAAAAACTGCACAAGAACTTGGATTCTTCACTGGGGTTTTCTTTACCTTGGGAACCGGTCAAGCCTGCACTGAAAACTTCTCATGAATATGAATTATATATTTCATGGTATCTTTGCACATCAAACAATCTCTTGACTCTTGAGATTATTATATCCTTCTACAGGAACTGGTATATCCCCAGTGGTGAAGACTCATCAGGGGCAAAAACTTACAAGCAAGGTGCACTGCAGACACCATTTGTGAAGGTGTATTTTCTTTTTGCATTTTATGCTTCTTGGTTTATTTGGATTTTACTGTTGTCGATCAGAAACAAGATTTTGTTTGCGATTTTAAATAATTTTAATTTGGTGAAATCGGTCTTAAACTGCAGAATGGAGACATATATGTAGTAACTATTGAGTTGAGAGACCCCAAGATACATGCTATTGAATTTTTGTTGAAGGATGGAAGTCAAGACCGATGGTTGTTTTTTTTTCCCCTTTGGGCCATCCCTTTTTTTTTTTGGCTAGGCTTTTGAGGTGTTTGAAATTATATATTTTCCTTCCCAGGTTGAAACTAAATCACGGGAATTTCAGAGTTGAGGTTCCGGAATATGATGCAAGTAATCCGCTTCCATCTATACCGAAAGAACTAATAGATCGGAAGGCATATCTAATCTGGGAAAGTAGAGGTAGACCCCAAAGCTCGCCAGAACAGCAAAAGGTGTATTATGGTGCAAAAAGATGAATTATTTTTTCAGTCTCCTTTTAAATTTATGCATTGTTTTTCATTTGTTCAAGCATAACAGTTCTATTCTTCATATGCTTGTTGCTATCTAACTTCCCTTTTCTTTGCAAGCTAGTGAAAATCAGTTTGAGGAAATTCATAAACATCATTAAGTTATCGAAACTAGTATATGCATTATCATGCATGTTCTGATTTTCCAGATACTCTCCACTGTTTATGTTACATTCAGAGTTCAAACCATAACTTGAAACCATTTTTACTATCTGAAGATATTTCTGCGACCAATATCTTGTGTTTGGAAATTTTCTCACTTCATGCAAGTACTATCATTTCCTTTCCCGTTTGTAGATCATGGTGGTTCTTTTCCTCCTTTGCTCTCTCAACTATTTGCTGTTTAGCTTATAAGGCCAATGCTGGATAATAATGTAGCTTGTACTTGAGTTGGGTGCTATTTCTATAACAATCAGTATTGAGTGTTCCCGGTCTAGGTACTCATATATATCATTGTGTGCATTGTAGCAAGATTATGCGGATGCTTTAACAGAGCTGCAAAATCAGCTGCGCAAGGGAATATCCTTGAATGAGTTACAGAGCAGCTACATGAATGCAAGAACAAAAATAAAAGCCCTGGATGATGTACAGCCATCTAGGCCTGTAACACCATCATCTTACCTTAGAAGACATGATGTTGAAAAGTGGTTGCAAAGGCAGTCTAAGGGGCCAAACGAGACCAAGGCTGATCAGTCTTCTTTGGCTTTGATGGATCTTGTGGAGAAATCAGCTGGAGGAAATAACGTGGTCTCAAAGCAAAATTATATTGTTGGCATCTACGAAATAGTGGTTAGTTTCCTGCAATATTTTATTTGTTGCATGAGAGTAAACATGGTGATAGGGTTGTATCAGCTTCTTCCATTTATTTAATTCCGTGAGGGACTTAGTTTTCCTGATCAGTCAGTCAGCTCATGTTCTTTTAGCCATTAATTGTTGAATTTATTACCTATTACATATCTACAGAAGACCGACTTCCAACATCTCTGGAACAACTTCTTTTTTTGTTTTTCAGGTCCTCTCTAAAGTTTTAAGTGGTGATTATCACATATTTGTTGCTTTGAACGTGAGAGGCACTGCAATTCTTCACTGGGGAGTGTCAAAGTCATCAGCTGGTGAATGGCTGGTGAGATACTTGGTCCTTCATTTAGTAGGGAATACATGCTCATCGTGTGCACTGACACTGGAATTTTCTACCTATGGAATGCTTGCAAGTCTTACTTCAACTCACTGCCTGCTTTCATCTCTAATTTTTCAGGCTCCTCCATCAGATATGTTGCCTGAAAAGTCAAAAATGGTTGTCGGAGCATGTCAGACTTATTTTACAGAAAAAACAGTAGGGGGAAGACCCTTCCAGGTAACTTACTCAAAGCAGCTTTCATGAGTTCTTGTGCTTACTAACATGTTCAATTGATTAACCCACCTGCTCCTGGAAAAAAAGTTGGTAGATGTTAATTTGCAGAAGAGGAATTTTGTCGGTATTCAATTTGTAATATGGTGCGGCGGGTCTTGGATTAAAAACAATGGGGGTAACTTCTTTGTAGCCCTACAACATGTGCTGCCAATTCGAAAGGTAACATTATTATACTGTACAAGGTACCTTGCTTTTGCAATTGATGTATGGATATACAAACTGCCTATGCACTTGAGAAGGTTTTTTCACATCAAAATAGTTTTCTGGTCTTCAATGAAGCAAAATTATTGGAGTAAGGCTAATATGCTTAATTTCCCCCATTTATTAAATTAGTTTGCTCAATTTCAGGGTTTTGTTTTCTCATGAAACCAGTAAAATGATACAAGAAAAAATTGTCAAGGAGCTGTTACTATTTACTGGTGTATATTTCCACTTGACATGTTTCATTACCTAAGATGCCATTGAAAATGATTTCATCCTTTAAAGCATCTGGTGGAAGGATACCTTAAACTGTGCGATCTTATGGTCTGATGATGTTATTCATACATATTTTATTTATATGGAAATGAAACTTAAACGATGAGCAGTTGACAATTGCTACAAAAACTATTATTGGAGGCTGACTGCATTTGAACAGAATCTTTATCTAATTTATTGGAAGAAATGAAGTAATATTTATGGATTTGACTATTTTGTTAAGGATAAAAACGGAGTTAAGAGATGCTTATTTTTGTGACTTTGTTTTTAACTCTGATAAAATAGTTACACATTCACACTGAAAAATAAGGGGAATTATTATGCTCCTCGTTTGAGTTATCTCATGTTAGTCATCAGTGAACTTAGGAGGCCCTTTTTTGCAGGTTAACGGATACAGTAATGGAATTGTCAAATGGTTGCTTGATGAAATATCCCAAAGAGAAAAGGAGGCTGAGAGATCCTTAATGCATAGGTAAATAAGAGATAAGCCAAAGCACGTTATAAAAGAGTCTAAACATATCTATCTTTTACAAGTAATATCAATTTGGAAACACTGGGACCATGTCTCAGCCATCTTATAACATTTGAGATTTTAGGATCTATCTAATATGTCTCTTTACCTTGGTTTTGTCACTAAAAAAGATTTGATTACATGCTCAACTTTTTCAAAGGTTCAATATTGCAATGGAGTTGACAGAACGCTGTAAAGCTGAAGGAGAATTAGGGCTTGTTGGTATATTAGTCTGGATGAGGCTTATGAGATGTAGACATCTTACATGGAACAAGAACTACAATGTGAAACCTCGGTAAAAATTGCATTCTTTTTTCAAAAACTCAAATCTATGAATTTATTGTTATACAAATTTAAATGTGAAAAGTTGATCCAGAGATGTATCAAATATATTATTTATCTGCAGCATATGCAAGTAATATTAGCCTATTAAGCTGACATTCACTGCTATGTCTGCAGCGAAATTAGTGAAGCTCAGGACAGATTCACCAATTTAATGCAAAGAATATATTTGAACCAGCCAAATGACAGAGAAATTGTGAGGCTAATAGTGTCATTTGTTGGCCGTGGAGGTCAAGGTGATGTTGGGCAGAGAATTCGTGATGAAATACTAATGGTTCAGGTATATATAAATTATGTCCTACAGATATGGACTCTGCTGCATCATTTTTACAAAACTAATTCTCTTGCTTGTTCATTAGAGAAATAATGATTGCAAAGGGGGCATGATGGAGGAATGGCACCAAAAATTGCACAATAATAGTAGCCCAGATGATGTGGTTATTTGTGAGGTATGTGATTAAATATCAAGCAACTGCCACTAGGTCAGATGAGGTAAATCAATTGAAGAAATGATCTTTCATAGATACATGTCACACTAGCTAAGTCAGTCTATTACTTTTGATTGGCTAAATTTGTTTTACATAGATATAGGTTCTGTTAATGGAATGTTGTGTTCTTTTGTAACAGGCACTATTAAACTATTTGAGAGCTGGTTTTAAACTTGATGTTTATTGGAAAACATTGCATGCCCATGGTCTCACAAAGGAAAAACTTGCAAGTTATGACCGTCCGATTGTGTCAGAGCCTTGTTTCAGGATGGGTGCTAAAGAAGGTCTTATTCGTGACCTCACTATGTACTTGAAGACGTTGAAGGTATCAATCCTGTTTTGACAAAGTAATATTTTGATGAAAATTTCCCTTTTTTGAGTTTATATTTCATTGATCATCCTCTATCTGATCAAATTTACAGAGTTCTGAGTATCTTCAAAGAGATCAAACAAATTACCATGTTCCCACAATGTCTTTTGAATTTATCCTTCATTGATCACTATTTATTTGTATGACCTAAGTAACAAGATAGACCATATGGTATCTTTTAAGTCAATAATAACTGCAGTCTTTCTGTTGTAACTTTCCTCTTTAGTTTAGTCCTTTTTATTATTTTGATGTTAATTTAGTTATATGCTGCATTAGATTTACTCTCTCTCTTTCTCTAAGATATGTCATAAACTGGATTTATTGTTCAAAAGTTCTTACTGTTTGCAATAACATGTGACAGGCTGTTCATTCAGGTGTAGAACTTGAATCTGCAATTGTTAGTTGTTTGGCTCCCTCGTTAAACGTTAGTTGCAGCAATACCAGACAATCAGTTCTTTCAAGTTGTGCTTTTTCCATTACCTTAACTACTAATTTTGAGTTTTCACTAAATCAAATCTTGATCTTCTTACTGGTGCTCAGAATCAAAGTTTTGCAACAGCAGATAGAGTTAATGTGTATGGTGGCTTATCACTAGAGCTGCAGGTAACTAAGTAAATCAGCATTCTCTTTATGGATCATAAGTCTGTTTATGGACAATCATAGTATTTTGTATGATACAGTTTTTTCTTGAAAAATTCTCATTTCTCACCCAAAAAAATTATAGAAAGGAACGACTTTTTTTCATTGTTGTTGTCAAATTCCAGGACTGCCTAAACTTTGTCAAAACTCATATTGGTGATGAACGCATTGGCCCTTTAATGGAGGTACTTGAAATAAGATGGAGCTTGTTTTATCCAACTTCTAAGCTACATTTTCTGCGATTGATTTGTTGTTCTTTTTTCCATTGCAGAAATTACTGGAATCTCGCATTGAGATCCGCCCTCTTCTGCTAACACCTCATAGATTGGCTAAAGAGCTGCTATTCCTTGATCTCGCTTTGGCTTCAGCTGTTAGAACAACCATGGAAAGGGGACTTAAAGATCTTAACTTTGCAAACCCGCCAGTAAGTCCTAATATTTGCAAACCAGGAAATAAATTACCTTGAAGGCAACCAATCTATTCAAGCTTTTTTTTTTTTCTTTTGTCAAATTTATGAGTCAGGAAATCATGTTCTTCATTTCCTTGGTGCTTGAAAGTTTGTGCCTGTCCACAGTCAAGAATGAAGATCTCATTTACTGTACTAAGGTATATTATCTGTTGAGCTTTATTGAAATTAAACTTTCTCCATTTTGAGGCATCGAGTTTTGGATAACAGCATTCTTATTTACTCGCCTACAATGATAACCTTCCATAATTTCTCAAGTGATAATTAAGTAATACTTGATGCTTATAATAGTCGTCAGCAATTGTTGTTTCTTTTGACCTTCATAGGACTGGTATCGTGCCTCTGAATCACACAAATCCGGTGATGCCCAGTGGGCATTACAAACAAAGGCTATTCTTGATCGACTGCAAATAATACTTTCTGACAGGGCTGTTGATCTCCAGATTAAGATCCAGCCTAGTGCTGAATATCTTGGGAAATTGCTTGGCATTGGGAAAACAACGGTACATTATTAACGTTGAAACATATTTAGTGATCAAGGTTGAGTATTATTTATTTCTCAGTCGCAGACCAGTTTACTAGTTATTTTCTTTTGTTCTGCTATCAGATTGATACTTTTTCCGAAGAATTAATAAGAGCGGGATCTGCAGCTGTTCTTTCTATGCTCATTACTCGTTTTGACCCCATTCTTAGAAAAGTTGCAAATTTAGGATGGTAAGTTTTAAATGAAACCTAAGAGTTTGCGAATAGCATGTAGTTGGTCCAAGCCAGGTTGTGATATGCTTACTTTCGAACTGAGGTTATATGTTTCGTTTCAGCTTGTATTTTTTTTTTCTTTCAATTAATGAGAGATTGCTTTCTATTTTATGGTCTCCTTTTTTATGGCAGTCTATGGTGTTTGCTGTCAGATTTCTGAGATTTGTGTTCCAACAGTTGGCAGGTTATCAGTCCAGTTGAAGTTAGTGGATTTGTATCTTCAGTGAACGAGCTTATTACTGTTCAGAACAAAGTTTACCGAAAGCCAACAATTATTATTGCGACTAGAGTAACAGGAGAGGAGGAGATTCCAGACGGAGTTGTTGCAGTTTTGACATCTGATACGCCAGATGTCCTGTCTCATGTCTCTATTAGAGCAAGAAATAGTAAGGCATGTGTCCTTCGGATAGCTCATCAGAATTTAAAGTCATTTTCAACAAAGAGTGGATATTTTCACCTTATATGAAAAGTTCAAAGCTACCCGCAGTGCTTAGGTTGAGAAAGTCAACATATTAAATTATAGGTTGAGAAAGTCAACATATTAAATTTACTTACTGCATCATGGTGCAGATATGCTTCGCCACATGCTTTGATCAAAATACTTTCAGGAATCTCAAGTCAAAGGAAGGACGTGCGGTATCTATACAACTGAAGTCCTCAAATTTGATAGTCAGGCACGCTGTTATATAACTGTTTGATCAGTGATCTTGCAGACCTCTTCACCCGTATTCTAATGAACTGTTTTTCGCTCACTTGCAGTGGCATCGGTGGTTCTATCTTACCTTTAAGTTCCCTTGTTCCCTCAATTTCTCGACGAGTGACCCTTAAAAGAAAGATCTTCTGTGGGAGATATGCTCTTTCACTCGAAGAATTCACCACTGAAACAGTAAGCTCGTTCTGTTTATTATTCTGGATAGAATGAATGACTGGTTTGCAGAATATATTTGAGCCAAACCAATGATCTTTGATTCAGGTTGGCGCCAAATCTTGTAATATAAAATTTTTAAGAGGAAGGGTGCCATCATGGATCAGGATCCCAATGTCAGTTGCAATACCATTTGGAGCATTTGAGACTGTGCTATCACTAGATGTTAATAAGGTACAGTTTATTAGTTAAGCTTTTACTTCTCTAAAAGCACTCGTTTTTTCAATTTTTTTGTTAATTATATTCCGAGGTTCTATAATCTGTGTTTCAGATGAACGTGCAAGTTATTATCACTTTCTTTGATCTAAACTTCATGTATTTCAGGATATATCGACCAAGATTATGTTTCTTCGCAAATTAGTAAATGCTGGCGATGTTTCCAAAATTCAAGAAATAAAAGGAGCTATTCTACAAATGAGTGTTCCTGTGTCTTTGGTAAGCCATTGGGGATTTAACGGTGTTATAGCATGGTGCTGTCGAACAGATCTTACATTATAGTTGCTTTTATAGCAATCCTAAAATTGAAGCCATTTCCAAGAACTTTCAGATGTTTATGTATATTATATATATAGCAAGATAGTTGATGTCGTATTTACTAATATTTCAAACTGATAGTTTTCCGTTTTTGAACTTTGTGGTAGACCACAGAACTTACAAGCAAAATGAAAAGTGCTAGAATGCCATGGCCTGATAAAGGGGGTGATGACCAATGGAACCGAGCTTGGCAAGCAATAAAGAAGGTTGGGACTTTTCTATTGGCATATAATGCATTAATCATATGCTTCCTTTCAACGAGTCACCTTTTCCCACCATATTCAGGTTTGGGCTTCCAAGTGGAATGAAAGAGCATATATTAGTTGTAAGAAAGCTAAACTTAATCATGAGGATCTTCGCATGGCAGTACTGATTCAAGAAGTCATTTGTGGCGATTATGCTTTTGTTATTCACACAAAAAACCCATTATCTGGGGACACCTCAGAAATATATGCAGAGGTAAGCCTCTCTCTTTTTGATTTTATATGAATTTATGGTCTAAGAAACATGTTTCATCTATCTTCTTGGGTTTAAAATAGATTGTGAAAGGCTTGGGAGAGACATTGGTGGGTGCATATCCCGGCCGCGCTATGAGCTTCATTGCGAAAAAGAACAACCTAAAATCTCCTATTGTAAGGCAGTTTTTTTTTCCCATCCACCGCTAGTCAATCACTTAGTTCTGGATAAACGTACCTGATTGATATGCAAAATTCACTTTTGTTTCTAAGTTCCTTAATCAGAATCTCAGAATGCTAAAGTCAAAGAAAATTTGTAATGAACTCCCAGGTTACTTGTTATGCAAGCAAGAAAATAGGGCTCTACTGTAAGCCGACTATCATCTTTCGTTCCGACTCAAATGGTGAAGATCTCGAGGGATACGCAGGAGCTGGGCTTTATGACAGGTTTGATTCTGAAATCTTAAATTTTGGACAGCATTTTCCAAACAATAATAGGATTACAAGTGGTTCATGATCAATGCTAAAGAGTCACCTTCTTATACCGAATAATTCAAATAAATCCAACCATGTTATCCAAATGGCTGATCAATAGCAAGATGATATATTATTGATTAGTAGCTCATCAAGGTTTAGTTTTGGTATATATCTTCATTTAGAAGTAGAAAAAGAACTCTTGATCTGCATTTCTTGAATATTTTCAGTGTACTTATGGATGAAGAAGAAAGCATGGTTTTGGATTATTCCAATGATCCAATGATGGTTAACAAAGCATTCCAGACCTCAATCTTGTCAAAAGTTGCAGAGGGAGGGAAAATTATAGAAACCCTGTATGGATGTCCACAGGATATTGAAGGAGTAGTGAAAGATGGGATGATATATGTTGTTCAGGCAAGACCACAAGTCTGATATGTTCCTTGGCATTTGAACAAACATATATATGTAAATTCCTTCAGCTTCTGTTATAGACATTGAACTTTAGAATATCTGATTTTGATGTCATGAAATGTAATTAAATTGTGAAAAATAGAACGTCGATAATAACAATGTATTGCAATTAAAAAAGAAAGAAAAGTAAAGAACAGACAGATTTTTAGGTAAAAACCCTTTCGGGAAAAGCAGAGGAGAGATAATTCAGTATATCGAATTCAAATGATTACAAAAGTTGTAGATTATGTCTATTCAATATCAAATAGATGAAGTATATTAAGGATAAAAGAAGTGTAGTTCTATATGGATTTTACTTTTATTTTATTTTACCACTGTATTTTATTTTAACAATGATTCGAGTCACTTAATTCTAACACAAACAAGGATATCACTACTTGCTCCTTGATTTGTTCAACAACTTCTAAATGCATTGAAATTTTCCATTTTTATCAATACATAAATATAGGGGTTAAAGTACCTAGAAGGTCCCTATATTATAGAGACTAGATCAAATTAGTCCCTATATTATTAAAAAGAATTAAATAAGTTCAAATTGTAACAAAGTTAACATTATAAAATATGTCTTGAAATTGTTGTTTTCAATTGCAATTCAATCCTAAACAAAATGATTTTATTTATTGAACCACCAAAATTTTAAAAATATTATTTCTAAACAGTAAATATTAACTCTATTCTAATTTGGTCTTTTTTTAATTCTTTTTAATAATATATAAACTAAATTGGTCCATTGAATAGTAGAGGGACTAATTTTATTATGTCCCTATATTTCTTAGCTTGATGGTATAATATCTTTTGTTAGCCTCCGATAAAATCAATAATTCAATTTAATCCTTTTTAGTCATTAAGTAAACACAGTTTTTTTTTTTTTTTGCCTCTTCCAAAAATTATTAATTCAATTTTAAGTCATTTTAACCCAAATTTTTTAGCTTTGGCTCCTAATTTTTTTGATTTCATCTTGTCTTTAAAACAAAATTTGTAATTTCACTCGTGATTACTATATTAACGAAAAACTCGATACTATCAAACACGATACGATAAGAAAATTTAAAATACGATACGTTTGTTTGAAAATATATAAGCAAAATGATGTATAATATATAAAAATCTTTCCATTTTCATCCTAAAAATAGAAATGACGATATTAGTCACGATACAATAAAAAAATACAATTAAAGAACACAAATATGATACTAATATACAATTGTTATAATTCGAAATATAAATGTATCAAAATTTATGAAATAAATTATACAAATACAAAGAAATTTTAGGAGCTTTCACTTTTCCTTCTTGTCAAATCATGTCAAGAAAACATTCCACGAACTTGGTAAAAAAGTCGTGGGTGTATATATTGGTAAGTCACTTTTGCTTGAATATTTACTACTTTCTATGTAGATGGGACTGTTTACTTTGCAGTCCACTTTCAGCTATATTAAAGACCCAAAAGAATGAAAACAGTCCAACCAATCAATGAATAAACAAAAAGATAGAAGAAAGTCATCATCGAAGAAAAGAATATTCGCATGTTTTAGCTCTGATTTGGTCAATTCTCAAGTCGTCTGTTGAAGTTAATCTTTGGCTATCTCAAATGTTTGGTACTTATTTTCCCCGGATTTGTTGAGATATTGAGAACAATAAACCAAAATCACGGAATTGTTTTTCGCACAACAGGTGTAACTTCCTTTGCTTGGGTCGCCCTCGAACGGCATTTTTGTGGCGCGTGCAAGCAATAGCTAAAGCGTAGAGTTCAGATGTGAATGTCCTTAGCCAATGTCACCTTCTATGGTTAAATCCCTTACGGCATTTTCATAATTAATTGAGTTCGAACGGTCCTTTTTTCTCCATTTTGGATTTTCACGATAGCTTTTATAGTTGGCACTTTTCTCCCACTAACTTAAAAAATTAATTTTAGTTACTCATTTAATTTTTCATCTTTTTTAATTATTAAATTTGTTTTTTTAAATCACCAAAAAACAATGAAAAATTAAGGTTAATTAACTTTGTTAGTATGACATCCACGTGGATGACATGTTAGCATTTAATTAATTTTTTCAAATTTTAAAAATTATATCTACTTAGATTAATACAACTTGGGTTAATATGTAGAGCGAATTATTTAAACTTGACAATTTATATTTACTTGATATTTTTTTTCGTTTTACTTAATTAATACAAATTTAAATACCTCGATATATATTAACTCATACAACTAAAACTCAATGATAAAGTTAAAATTATTTTGAATATAACCCTAAAAGAAACGACTCTAATTGTTACTTCTCTATGAGAAAATTAAAATTTAAAGTTTAAACCCACATTTTAGTTTCTTTCAAAAATAAATCTATATTGTAGATTGGCAACTAATTTTAATCTCTCAAATAAAAAAAAAGGAAAATATCTGATAAATTTTTTTATATTATAATTCCAATGAAATGTGATTCTTTAGAATGTAATTATCGAAAAAAATACTTTACAACATTTGATATACATTAGAAGAAATGATTAAAATCTTAGAAAAGTTACGGTAATTTACGAATTTACTCTTATTAAATAAAATATAATAGACATTATTCCTAACAAATATTTGGATTAATTTAATATTTTTTAATTTACAATTTTAATCGAAAGTAAAATTTATTTCAAATTTGCCTTGCATATATTTTTTAAATATAATAATGCATATATATAATTAAGTATATATAAACTAATTGTAATATATTAAAATTGTTTGATATATTTAAAAAATTAAACACCAATTATAATTATTTTGTTTGAGACTAATAAATCTTAATTTTTGAAAATTTATTTATTTATAATTTTAATATTATTAATATGATATTTTTATTTTATTTCTTAATAATTTTAATATGTTAATTTTTAATGAAATAAGGAGATAATTTATTAAGAACAATTTTGAAAATAAAAATAAACTTAACATTTTCAATATTAAGGCAGCGTTTAGTGTTTTCTCATATTATGATTAAAATAAAATGTAATTAATTGAAATGTACTTGTTGTGAATGTGATTTTCGGGAAAATTACTTTACAACGTTTGGTATACATTGGAATGTATTGATTAAAATTCTAAAATACGATGAAATTTACACTATCACATTTAGTTCACTAAATACTTTCTTAGGAATGTAATGCTAATTTATGATTTTACTTTTATAAAATAAAATAAAATATTTATATATTTAATTTCTATACTAAACTTTATTCTTAACAAATATTTGAATTAAATATTTAATAATAAATTTTAATTAACATTTTTAAATTTTTAATTTGTAATGTTAATTGGAAATAAAATTATTTTTAATTTGTCTTGCATATATTTTCTAAATATAATAATGCACATATAAAATCAAGTATATATAAAATTTGTTTTGCAATAAACTAAAAAATTATGTATATATAATACTTGTGAATAATCTGTTAAAATAATAAAGAAAATCAAGTAGTAGGACAAAGGAATAAGGCAATAATTTTTTTTTTTCTTTTACCTTTATTTATAGATTAATACCCTAGACCAATATAAAATAAGGTTAATTTTGTCATAATATTTTTTAAAACTTTCCAATCTATATGAAAAAGTTTATCATGAGAATCACATTACCTTGTAATGAAAAATGATATCCAAAAGAAAATTAGATTTGAAGGAAAATAAATAATACCCAAATGCTAAAAGTTAGAATCACTTTCTAACTCTAAAAAAGTAGCTGTTTTTCATAATACCAAACTACTTACTTACTTATCATATTCAACATATTTTGTTAAAAATTTTATATTCATGGAAAATTAATATGATTATTAAATACCATTAAAAAATTAAATGTTGAAAAATTACATTATTTTAACAATTAGGGGCGAAGCCAGAATAATTTTTTAGGGGGGCCGGATGAAATTTTAATTTTTTATAGTCTATATCTTTATAATTTGTAAAGGATTAAATCAAATTTTTTATAATTTTAGGGGAAGGCCAAAATGTAATTTTACTTTTATTAATTTAAAATTTTTAAAAAACTATAAGAGCCTAAATAGCAATTTTTAGGTTTAAGGGTAGGGGCACTACTACACCCCGACCGCGCCTATTAACAATAAATCTAAAATAAATTTAAATATTTTCAAATCAACTTGGATCAATTTTAAATTTGTTTTCTAAATATTAATTAGTTGATGAGAATCTTTCAGTTAATTCTTAAACACCTTGAAATCAAATTTTAAAAAACGCAAATTACAAAGATAATGTTTAAAATAATATTTTTCTGGTCAATATTAAAATAAAATGAACAAAAAATTAGAAAGAAGGAATAGTAGTATGTAACTATGTATCGCTAAAAACTGGATTTTTTCTCAAATTGGGAGATATTTTTGGAGATCATGAAAAAACTACACTGATACCTTTGAAAAACAATCATTTATTTATTATTAAAAAAGAGTAAAAAAATAAATGAAAATAAAAAAGAAAAAATAGAGTTTCAAAACGACCTCTGGAGTCTGTGGCGGTGTAGTCGTCGTAGGTCTCTTAACACACCCGCAAATGTACACATATTTTTTAACTATTTCATACTTCATTTACTTTCATTTCACTCCTCTTTTAAGAGGCCCTAAACCTTTTTCCCCTATTTATTGAACCCCCTTTGATTTCCTTGTTAATACTATGTGAAAATTCCTCAGAGAACTCAAAAATTGTATAAAACGCCAAAAATCAAACAAACACTTAAACCAAGCACCACTCTCTCATCAAACCTCCATTCTATTCGCTTTTGGGGTTTTCTTTTCTCTTTCTTTCTTTCATTTTCATAAATCTCTCTTTGAGAATCAGTTTTCTTTGGTTTCATGCTGCCTACTTTGAATGTGTAAGCATCCATCGCTAATCGCTCTCTCTCGCCTTTCACAGGTTTTCTCTCTTTTCTTTCTTTTTAGACTTTTCAGTATGTCTATTTTTTATGTAATTTATATCTGATCTGTTTTGTTTTTTTTTTTTTTCGATTTCTAAAATATATGTTCTCGCTTTAAAAAAATAATAATTTGTTTCGTCTTTTTAGTAGTTGGAAGTAGAGGAGTAGAGGTGAGATGGCGAATATAAGATCGACTTTGCCTTCGAGGCTTCGCCAGCTTTTGTCTGGTGAAACTGACCTCGGTCCTTCTATTAAACTCGATTCTGAGCCCGTAAGTTTCTTTTTCTTTAATTTTTCGTTTAGGTTTCCTGAGAAAATGCTGTCTAATTAGGGTTTATCAGAATCTCTCTTTTTCTTGTACTCCTTTCTCGGAGTGATTGCTATTTTAATGCTGTGCTTGTTTCTTTATGTTTTCTATGTTATTATTAGTTGTTGATATAATTGATTGTTTGTTTGTTACTATTGATTGCTTCCACTATATGGCGGTTAACTGAGAGATATTAATGCTTTAAGAACGAATTGATTCTTACATTATTAGTTGTAGTCACAAATTTGTTATCTGCATTTTTTAAAAAAATGAGTACAATGTCTTAAAGCTGAAGAACTTATATTGTTTATGACATGTTTTCTGTTCTACCTGCTTAAGAATGTGCATTGGAGTAAGCATTCCGTATTTGCAAATGTTTTCTCTAATAGTAAGGGCAATAGTTGGTGTCAGTTGTTATGGTTCATGTTGTTTCTCTGACAGGATCATGCACCTTTACTTCTCATAATTCATACCAAGTAAGAATCCTGGAGGTTTTAGAGAGTTTTGTATTTATTTAAATAATGCTGGACTAGAAAATTGAAGCATGTAGTTTGTTGTGGATAGTTGTCTTAGGATGTTATGATCTTTTTTTACACTATATTTTTCATTTTAGAATAAAAAATAATGTTAGTAAATTGCTAAATTGTGCATTCTGTGTTATTTTGCCTAGGTATGAAATTTTCTGTATGGTTCTACGTGTTTCTGGGCTTACATGCTGATAACTTAGTTTCTTTAATTTCAATAAATGAATGAAATATTTTTTCCAAGGTTATAGAGGACATTTTGGTTTCTTTCATTGGAGTTTTTGGAATGCCATTTAAGCCTAGAATTTAGGCACTTCAAACTGATCAATGCTAGTTCTTTTCCTACTTTCTACTTTTAGAATATTTGGTTATCATGTGTTTACTGCCAGTGCTTGTAATTGGATGTCTGTGTGAAATTTTTGTTCTGGTACTGCTATAATTTTGTAATTCATGTGATACATCTGCAATCAGTATGCATGTCCTGTTCTGCTATACTATTAATAGCTTTTATAAGATGGCATTCTCTACTCTCAATTAATTGTTGCTTGGTATGAGTTTTAGACCTTTAGCAAAGTGCTTATATGAATATCCTTGTGAGCATCTATTTTATCTTTCTACATTGTGGAAGTATTAGAAGAATTTTTTAGTTCTCTTCTATTTTATACTCTCAATTAATTGTTGCTTGGTATGACTTTTAGACCTTTAGCAAAGTGCTTATATGAATATCCTTGAGAGCATCTACTTTATCTTTCTACATTGTGGAAGTATTAGAAGAATTTTATAGTTCTCTTCTATTTTATGTGTGAAATTTTTGGAAGTCATCTAAGTTGGCATCTTGGCATATTTTACAAGAACACTACATAAATTTAATTTTAAACATAGTTTTATGGATAATTATGATGTGCCAGCTAGTCAATACTTGGCTAGCTTTAATGCAATGAGCAAGAGATGATGTTTTGAGTTCCCATGGTATTATTATTCTTGCTCTTTTGACCTTCAATTATTGAGCTTCAAATTTTGGCATTAGTTTTATGCTTTAAAATTTCTTTTAGATTTTCTTTCCAATATTATTTATTGCTTTCATTACTCATATTTGGTTATTCTCATCTTTCTTTAGGGAATTAAGATCCAACATAAACTCCCAAACATGCTTTAGGGAACTTATGCATATACATTGATGTATGTTTACTGATTGCCATGGGAGTATATACTGGTTTCAATAAGCTTGCCTGAATGTCCAGAAAATTTCTGTCTATGTATGTTCTCTTTTTGTTCTGGGAAATATATCTAACATGCACTGTCACTTGCAGCCTCCTCAAATTAAAGCATTTATTGATAAAGTGATCCAGAGTCCTTTACAGGATATAGCAGTACCTCTTTCAGGCTTTCGATGGGAGTATAGTAAGGTGATTTTTGCACTACTTATTCCTCTTTGATTGCCTCCTTTCTTGGTTCTTTCACTCACTTGTTGCTTTTAATTCAGGGGAATTTTCATCATTGGAGGCCACTATTTCTTCATTTTGATACATATTTCAAGACTTACGTGTCTTGTAGGAATGATCTTCTCTTATCAGATAAAGTTCTAGAAGATGATAGTCCATTTCCAAAGCATTCAGTTCTTCAAATACTACGAGTTATGCAAATGATATTGGAGAATTGCCACAACAAAAGTTCATTTGATGGTTTGGAGGTATGCTGAGATGATGCCATAAATTATTTTAACTATGGTGACTTGCAAACATGTTTAGGTCCTAGTGACTTGTTAACTTATGGATGCTCTATGTTCTTCTCCTATACTTTTTTTTTTTTCTAATATAACTCTCACATTCGCCTTTCAGCATTTCAAGTTCCTGCTTTCATCCACTGATCCTGAAGTTCTCATAGCTACCCTGGAGACTCTTTCTGCTCTTGTTAAAATAAACCCATCTAAGGTCCACGGGAGTGGTAAACTGATTGGATGTGTCTCAGTAAACAGCTATCTGCTTTCTCTTGCTCAGGGATGGGGGAGCAAGGAGGAGGGCTTGGGTCTGTATTCATGCGTTTTGGCAAATGAGAAAACAAATGATGAAGGGCTTAGTTTATTTCCATCTGACATGGAAAATGACCATGACAAGTCTCAACACCGAATTGGTTCTAGCATTTATTTTGAATTGCACGGGCCCAATACTCAAGGTACTGAAGAAAGCAGTGGGAATGCAAGTTCTACTTCGAGAGTCATTCACATTCCAGATTTACATTTGCAGAAGGAGGATGATCTTTTAATAATGAAGCAATGTATTGAGCAGTACAACATACCGACTGAGCTCCGGTTTTCATTGCTAACAAGAATTAGATATGCACATGCCTTTCGGTCACCCGAGATATGCAGGCTGTACAGCAGGATTTGCCTTCTTGCATTTATTGTGCTTGTTCAGTCTAATGATGCTAATGATGAGCTGGCATCATTTTTTGCAAATGAGCCAGAGTATACAAATGAATTGATCAGAATCGTACGCTCTGAGGAAACGATTCCTGGAACTATTAGAACACTTGCGATGCTTGCATTAGGAGCTCAGTTAGCTGCATATTCAGCATCTCATGACCGGGCACGAATTTTGAGTGGATCAAATATTAGTTTTACTGTAGGAAATCGGATGATTCTCCTGAATGTGCTCCAGAAGGCAGTTCTGTCACTGAAAGGTTCTAGTGATTCATCATCCCTTGCTTTTATTGAGGCTCTTCTTCAGTTCTATCTGCTGCATATTGTGTCATCGTCTGCTTCAGGGAGTAATATTAGAGGGTCAGGAATGGTTCCAACCTTTTTACCTCTTTTGGAGGATTCTGACCCAAATCATATGCATCTTGTGTATTTGGCTGTAAAAGCTCTACAAAAGCTCATGGATTACAGTAGTTCAGCTGTGTCATTGCTTAGAGAACTGGGTGGGGTGGAGCTTTTGTCTCAGAGACTACAGATAGAAGTGCATAGAATTATTGGTGTGTCTGGTGGAAATGATAATTCGGTGGTCATTGGTGAATGCTCAAGATACAATGATGATCAGTTGCATTCCCAGAAGAGGCTTATCAAGGTGCTTTTGAAAGCTCTTGGTTCTGCTACATATGCCCCTGCAAATTCTGCCAGAGTACAGAATCCACATGACAGTTCTCTGCCCGGGACGCTCTCACTCATATATGGCAATGCTGAAAAATTTGGAGGGGATATTTACTACTCAGCTGTGACTGTTATGAGTGAAATTATCCATAAAGATCCAACTTGTCTTGCTGCACTTCTTGAACTTGGTCTTCCAGATGCCTTTTTATCTTCTGTCTTATCCGGAGTGCTTCCATCTTCAAAGGCTATAACATGTATTCCAAATGGCCTTAGTGCCATTTGTCTTAATGCCAAAGGCTTGGAGGCCGTGAAAGAAACATCAGCATTGCGATTTTTGGTTGACATTTTTACCAGCAAGAAGTATGTGCTTGCGATGAATGAAGCAATTGTTCCTTTGGCTAATGCGGTTGAAGAGCTTCTGCGTCATGTATCTTCATTGAGAAGCAGTGGTGTTGATATAATAATTGAGATTGTAAATAAAATTGCTTCCTTTGGAGACAACAGTACCTGTTCCACATCATTATCTGTTGAAAAAGTTAATGGGAGTACTGCAATGGAAACTGATTCTGAAGACAAAGGAAATGAAGAGCATTGTTGTCCTGTTGGTGAACTGGAATCTGTAACTGATGGAATTAGTGATGAGCAGTTTCTCCAATTAAGCATCTTGCATCTGATGGTTCTGCTTCATAGAACAGAGAATTCTGAAACATGTCGCCTGTTTGTGGAGAAATCAGGAATTGAGGCTTTACTGAAGCTTCTTTTAAGGCCCAGTATTGTACAGTCATCAGAGGGGATGTCAATTGCTTTACATAGCACCGTGGTTTTTAAAGGGTTCACCCAGCATCACTCTGCTCCTCTTGCACGCGCATTCTGTTCTTCTCTTAGGGAACATTTAAAGAAAGCTTTGACTGGATTTGGTGCAGTTTCAGGGTCCTTTTTACTGGATCCTAGTGTGATGCCTGATGATGGAATCTTTTCTCCCCTTTTCCTCATTGAGTTCCTTCTATTTCTTGCTGCTTCCAAAGATAATCGCTGGGTTAGTGCGTTGCTTGCAGAACTTGGAAATGGCAGCAAAGATGTTCTGGAAGATATTGGTCATGTCCATCGTGAAATTTTGTGGCAGATTGCTCTCCTTGAAGATGCCAAGGTTGAAATTGAGGATGATGGTGTGAGTGCTAGTTCTGCTGAGCCTGAGTCACAACAGGGTTCTAGTGCTACTGATACTGAAGAGCAAAGGATGAACTCCTTTAGACATTTCCTTGATCCATTATTAAGGAGGAGGACACCAGGATGGAGTATTGAATCCCAGTTCTTCGACCTCATAAACCTTTATCGTGACCTTGGCCGTGCTACCGGCTTTCAACAGAGATTGCGCATTGATGGTTCGAACGTGCGTTTTGGAGCCAATCATTCTACTTCATCTGATGCTTCTGGATCTGTCAGTAAAAAGGAACATGACAGACAGAGATCCAATCACACCTCTTGCTGTGACATGGTGAGGTCACTTTCCTTCCACATTACCCATTTGTTTCAAGAGGTGGGAAAAGTGATGTTACTTCCATCACGTCGTCGGGATGATACTGTGAATGCTTCCCTTGCATCAAAATTGGTTGCTTCTATTTTTGCCTCTATTGCATTGGATCACATGAACTTTGGAGGTCATGTTAAATCTTCAGGCTCAGAAGCATCCATATCGACAAAATGTCGCTACTTTGGTAAGGTTATTGATTTCATTGACAGCATTCTTCTGGACAGGCCCGATTCCTGCAATGCTGTAATGCTAAATTGCTTATATGGTCGTGGAGTTGTTAAATCTGTTTTGACAACTTTTGAAGCTACCAGTCAATTACTATTTGCAGTTAATAGGGCACCAGCATCTCCAATGGATACGGATGATGGTAATGTAAAGCAGGATGAAAAGGAAGATGGAGATCATGCATGGATTTATGGTCCATTGGCTAGCTATGGTAAACTTATGGATCACCTTGTGACATCTTCTTTTATTTTGTCTCCATTTACCAAACACCTGCTCGTGCAACCACTTCTGAGTGGAGATGTCCCTTTCCCAAGGGATCCTGAAACTTTTGTGAAGGTGCTTCAATCCATGGTGCTTAAGGCAGTCCTTCCAGTTTGGGCAGACCCACAGTTTACCGAATGCAGTTATGATTTCATCACTACGATTATATCTATCATTAGGCACATTTACTCTGGTGTTGAAGTGAAAAATATTTCCAGTGGTAATAATGCCCGTGTTACTGGACCCCCTCCAAATGAAACAGCCATAGCAACAATTGTAGAGATGGGATTTTCAAGGTCCAGGGCCGAAGAGGCTTTGAGACAAGTTGGATCTAACAGTGTGGAGTTAGCAATGGAGTGGTTATTCTCCCATCCAGAGGAAATCCAAGAGGATGATGAATTTGCTCGTGCACTTGCCATGTCTCTTGGAAACTCTGAAACTGACACAAATGTAGATGTTACAAATGACAGTAGCCAACAACTGGAAGAAGAGATGGCCCAACTTCCCCCTATTGAGGAGTTGTTGTCGACATGTACAAAGCTGCTTCAGATGAAGGAACCTCTAGCGTTCCCGGTTAGAGATCTTCTTGTGTTGATATGCTCCCAAAATGATGGTCAGTATAGGTCCAGTGTCATTAATTTCATTCTTGACCAAGTGAGAGATTCTAGTTCTGCTTCTGTTAGCAGAAACAATTCGCTGCTGTCTGCTCTTTTCCATCTTCTTGCTTTAATTCTTCAAGAGGATGTGGGGGCACGGGAAATTGCCTCAAAGACTGGACTGGTAAAACTTGTGACTGATTTACTTTCAGAATGGGACTCTGGCTTAGTAGATAAGGAGAAACCACAAGTTCCAAAGTGGGTAACAACTGCTTTCCTTGCTCTTGATAGGCTACTTCAGGTGGATAAAAAATTAGATTCTGAAATTATTGAGCAGTTAAAAGGGGATAATCTTAGTAGCCAACAGATATCTGTCAGTATTGATGAGGATAAGAAAAGTAAGCTGCATTCTTCATTTGGATCTCCAAGAAATATAGATATCCATGAGCAAAAGAGACTGATTGATATTGCTTGTGGCTGTATAAGGAACCAGTTTCCATGTGAAACAGTGCATGCTGTCCTGCAGCTGTGTTCTACTCTTACTAGAACCCATTCTCTTGCTGTTTGTTTTCTTGATGGTGGGGGTGTAAGTTCACTTCTTTCATTGCCGACAAGTAGTCTCTTCCCTGGGTTTGACAATGTTGCTGCTACTATTATCCGCCATGTCCTTGAAGATCCTCACACCTTGCAGCACGCGATGGAAGCTGAGATAAAGCACAATCTTGTGGCTATGGCTAACAGGCATTCGAATGGAAGGGTTAGCCCACGCAATTTCCTGGTCAACCTAAGTTCTGTTGTTTCTCGTGATCCAGTGATATTTATGCAAGCTGTTAAGTCTGTCTGTCAAGTTGAGATGGTTGGTGACAGACCTTATGTTGTTTTGATTAAAGACCGTGACAAGGATAAATCAAAAGAGAAGGAAAAAGGGTCAGAAAAAGATAAATCACAGCAAATTGATGGAAAGGGTAATTTGTGTAATGTGAATTCTGCAGGTCCTGGGATCGGACATGGAAAATTTAATGATTTAAATTCAAAGTCTGTTAAAATGCATAGAAAATCTCCCCAGAGCTTTGTAAATGTGATTGAGCTTCTTTTGGACTTGGTTGTTTCTTTTATACCTCCCTTGACAGAAGATATTAACATGAAGGTGCATGGTGATGCACCACCATCAACTGATATGGAAATTGATGTTGCTGCCATCAAGGGTAAAGGAAAAGCCATTGCTTCTTTGTCTTTGGAGAATGAAGTTTCTAGCCAAGATGTGTCTGCCTCACTTGCAAAGATAGTATTCATCTTTAAACTTTTGACAGAGGTCCTGTTAATGTACGCATCATCTGTTCATGTGCTGCTTCGCAGAGATGGTGAAATTGGTAGCTGTAGGGCCCCTCATCAAAAGGGCTCAACTGGTTTAACCGGTGGTGGAATATTTCACCACATTCTTCACAGGTTTATCCCATATTCACAGAATTCAAAGAAGGAAAGGAAAACTGATGGTGACTGGAGGCATAAACTGGCAACCAGAGCTAGTCAATTCCTGGTTGCATCTTGTGTGCGTTCTGCAGAGGCAAAGAGGAGAGTCTTCACAGAGATCAATTGTATTTTCAATAACTTTGTTGATTCCTGCCCTGGTTTCAGACCACCAAGGGGTGATATGCAGCATTTTGTTGATTTGCTAAATGATATACTAGTTGCTCGTACCCCAACTGGTTCATGCATCTCGGCAGAAGCTTCTGCCACTTTTATAGATGTTGGTTTGATCGTGTCGTTAACACGCACCCTTGAAGTTTTGGATTTGGATCATGCTGAGTCACCTAAAGCTATCACAGGGCTCATCAAAGCTTTGGAACTTGTAACCAAGGAACATGTTCATTCTGTTGATTCTTTTGCTATTAAAGGTGAGAATTCAGTCAAACCTGTTGATCGTAATCAAACTGGGAGAACAGATAATATTGTTGATGCATCACAGTCCATGGAAATGGCATCGCAGTCCAATGATGCAGTTGCAGCTGACCGAATTGAATCTTTCAACCGAGTCCAAAACTATGGTGGTTCTGAAGCTGTTACAGATGATATGGAACATGACCAGGATCTTGATGGGGGTTTTGCTCCTGCTGCTGAGGATGATTATATGCAAGAAACCTCTGAGGATGCAAGGGCTCTTGAAAATGGTGTAGACAATGTGGGGATCCATTTTGAAATCCAGCCACATGAGCAAGAAAACCTTGATGATGATGAGGATGAGGATGAGGAGATGTCCGGAGATGATGGGGATGAAGACGATGATGATGATGACCACGATTTGGAGGATGATGATGTACATCACCTGTCTCATCCAGACACAGATCAAGATGACCATGAGATTGATGATGATGAGTTCGATGACGAAGTGTTGGAGGATGATGGTGATGATGAGGACGATGGCGATGATGAGGGTGGTGTTATTCTGCGGTTGGAGGAGGGTACCAATGGAATGGATATGTTTGATCGGATTGAGGTTTTCGGCAGAGACCACAATTTTGCTGATGAAACTCTTCGTGTAATGCCAATTGAAGTTTTTGGTTCCAGGCGTCAAGGACGCACCACATCCATTTACAGTCTTTTGGGGCGGAGTGGTGAGAATTCAACCCCCTCGAGGCATCCTCTTTTATTGGGCCCTTCATCACTACAATCAGCCTCTCCAAGGCAATCAGGTTATTTTCTGCGTTCTAATAGTGTACTTTTTTTGGGTTTTGTTGTAATTTACAAATTAATGCTTATGAATTTTGTACTTATGTGCATCTCAAATTTTAACAACACTTTCTTCTTTACTTTGTTCCTGTTCAGAAAATGCCAATGATATGATTCTCGCAGACAGAAACTCTGATAGCACCTCAACACGTTTGGATACTATTTTCCGGTCTCTTAGGAATGGGCGTCACAGCCATCGTTTGAATTTGTGGGTTGATGAGAGCCAGCAAAGCAGTGGGTCAAGTGTGGCTACTGTACCACAAGGTCTTGAAGAATTGCTTGTCTCCCAATTGAGGCGACCAGGCCCTGAGAAATCTCCTGATCAGAAGACATCAGTAGTGGAACCTCAGAACCAGGTTGAAGGTAGTCAGTTACAGGAACCAGGGACTGGTTCAACGCCCGAGAATCCTGCAGAAAACAATGTTTATAATGAAAATGCTAATGCATCTCTATCTTCCGAAGCAATTGGTAGCTCTCCCAATGCTGATAGGAGACCTGCAGTAAGTGATCCTCTACAAGGCACAGATGCATCAAGTGTACATTCACAATCTGTTGAAATGCAATTTGAGCAAAATGATGCAGCTGCTCGAGATGTTGAAGCAGTGAGCCAAGAAAGTAGTGGTAGTGGGGCTACTTTAGGGGAAAGCCTTCGAAGCCTTGATGTTGAGATTGGAAGTGCAGATGGCCATGATGAAGGTGGAGAGAGACATGGATCTTCTGATAGAACTCCTGAACCACAGGCTGCTCGTGCAAGAAGAACAAATGTTGGTATTGTGAATAGTGGGAGAGATGCCCCGCTTCATAGTGTCACTGAGGTTTCAGAGAACTCAAGTCGAGAGGCAGATCAAGATGGTCCAGCTGCAGAGCAGCAGATAAATAGCGATGCTGGTTCTGGATCAATTGACCCTGCATTTTTAGAAGCTCTCCCCGAGGAATTGCGTGCTGAAGTTCTTTCAGCTCAGCAGGGTCAAGTGGCACAGCCTTCAAATTCTGAACAACAGAATTCTGGAGATATAGATCCAGAATTTCTTGCAGCCCTTCCCCCAGATATTAGAGCTGAAGTCCTAGCACAACAGCAAGCGCAAAGGCTTCATCAATCTCACGAACTTGAAGGGCAACCAGTTGAAATGGACACGGTCTCAATAATTGCAACATTTCCTTCAGATTTGCGAGAAGAGGTATATTTTTTGTTATTTTGTGGTTCAATTTTAAGTTGTAAGTCAAGTGTGCCTAAACATTTTCTTTTTGCTATTTTTTATCCTCAGGTTCTCCTAACGTCATCTGATGCTATTCTTGCTAATCTCACTCCTGCACTTGTTGCGGAGGCGAACATGTTGCGCGAGAGATTTGCGCATCGCTATCATAATCGTAGCTTGTTTGGAATGTATCCTAGGAATCGCAGAGGTGAATCTTCTAGGAGAGGCGAAGGTGTTGGATCCAGCCTGGACAGAATGGCAGGAAGTATTGTGTCCCGCAGATCTGTTTCTGCTAAGCTAATTGAAGCTGAAGGAGCGCCTCTGGTTGGCACAGAAGCTCTTCAAGCAATGGTTCGGATACTTCGCATAGTTCAGGTGTTCCCTTAGCAGGTTAATTTTTCCTTTTGGTTCTTGATTTTGATCTATGCATTAACACATTAAAACCTGCAGCCACTCTATAAAGGTTCGTTGCAGAAGCTGCTCTTGAATTTATGTGCTCATAATGAAACAAGAAAAGCGCTAGTTAAAATCTTGATGGACATGCTGATGCTTGATACAAGAAAGCCTGTCAATTATTCAAATGCAATTGAACCTCCTTACAGGCTTTACGGTTGCCAGAATAATGTTATGTATTCTCGTCCTCAACATTTTGATGGTAAGATTTGGAACAGAAGAATTCACAATCCCTAGTGATTCAATATGGCTTATCTTAAGAACTTTTCCATTTTTGTCTCTACCTATTTTACTTCCCTTTTATTTTTCATCAGCTAAATATATATAGTTTTATAGTTTGGTCATCATCTGACTTGTAGCATTCAGGTTTGAAGTGATTTTCTTCTATTTTATCCCTTTCTTTCTAGGAGTTCCTCCTTTGGTGTCTAGGCGAGTGCTTGAAACTCTCACTTACTTGGCTCGAAACCATCCATATGTTGCGAAGATTTTACTTCAGTTCAGATTGCCTCTTCCCATCTTACAAGAGCAAAGGAATATTGATCAGTCACGTGGAAAAGCTTTGATGAATGAGGTGCAGCTGGAAGGATTCAGTTCTATTGCATTGCTTCTTAGCCTTCTCAATCAACCCCTGTACTTGAGAAGTATAGCCCATCTTGAACAGGTAACATGTGACAACCCTATTATAAATATGTAAAGCAATTTTATGTCTTTTT
The DNA here is from genome assembly GCA_025698515.1 of Gossypium sturtianum. Classification (NCBI taxonomy): domain Eukaryota; kingdom Viridiplantae; phylum Streptophyta; class Magnoliopsida; order Malvales; family Malvaceae; genus Gossypium; species Gossypium sturtianum. Next base: position 4,969,329 of record CM046947.1, read on the forward strand.
GTTTAGTTTGCTCATTTCTGGTTTTTGCCCCAGCTGCTTAACTTGCTGGATGTCATTGTTGACCATGGGGAAAGGAAGTCCCTTTCATCTGAGAAATCGAAAGCATCTTCTACTGAACAAGTACCTGCTTCACGAATTTCATTGTCTGATGCTGACACCAGTGCGGAGAAGGCTCCTTCTGATGTTGAATCACAATTGAAGGCTGTTGACTGCTCCATACCTTCAACATCTGATTCAAGTAATGAATGTGATCCGCTCAGTGTACTGACCAATCTCCCACAAGTGGAGCTCCGACTTTTATGCTCATTGCTTGCACGGGAAGGGTAAGTTATATGTCTAACAATGTATTGGTTTTAGCAGTTTCCTCAATGAGAAGTTCGTTTTTCCTCTGTTTCTTTATTATGCTTCAATTGAAGAAGGGTCCTCTTTTTTCATTTTCTGTGACCTGTGGAATTATGGGGTTTTGCACTTGCTACGTTTATTATCTTTCCATTGTCAAATTTCAATATGATTCAGTGCTTTGTTCCCATTTGCTCAGTCTGATGTTCTGTTCCCCTCCCAGATTGTCAGATAATGCATATGGCCTGGTTGCTGAGGTAATGAAGAAGTTGGTTGCAATTGCTCCGAGTCACTGTCATCTGTTTATTTCTGAGCTAGCAGATGCTGTACAAAATCTGATTAAATCTGCCATGGATGAGTTACGCATGTTTGGAGAAGCTTTGAAAGCTTTACTCAGCTCAATATCTTCTGATGGAGCTGCAATTTTAAGGGTCTTACAGGCACTGAGTTCTCTTGTTTCTTCAATAACTGAGAGAGAAAAGGATCTGCAGCTGCTCCCTGAAATAGAGCGTTCTACTGCTCTTTCTAAGGTGATGGACATTAATGCCGCCTTAGAACCTTTGTGGACAGAGTTGAGTACTTGCATAAGCAAAATAGAGAGCTATTCAGATTCTGCACCAGATTTATTAGCTCCTTCGAGAACCACCACAACACATTCTGGTGTAACACCACCCCTTCCTGCAGGCACTCAAAACATCTTACCATATATTGAATCTTTTTTCGTGATGTGTGAGAAGTTACATCCTGCACAGCCAAGTTCTGGTCAAGATTTTAGCATGGCTACACTTTCCGATGCTGAGGATGCCAGCACATCTTCTGGCCAGCCGAAAACTGCTTGTCCTGTCTCAAAATTTGATGAAAAACATGTTGCCTTTGTGAAGTTCTCTGAGAAACATCGGAAGTTGCTAAATGCTTTTATCCGCCAAAACCCCGGGCTGCTTGAGAAGTCATTTTCACTCATGCTGAAAGTTCCCCGCTTTGTTGATTTTGATAATAAACGTGCTCACTTCAGGTCTAAAATAAAGCATCAACATGATAATCATCACAGTCCTCTGAGAATATCAGTTAGAAGGGCTTACATTCTTGAGGATTCATATAACCAACTGCGGATGCGGACAACTCAAGATTTGAAGGGGAGATTAACTGTTCACTTCCAAGGAGAGGAAGGTATTGATGCGGGTGGGCTTACAAGGGAATGGTATCAGCTCTTGTCCAGGGTTATATTTGACAAAGGAGCTTTGCTTTTCACTACTGTGGGTAATGAGTCCACATTCCAGCCTAACCCGAACTCAGTCTACCAAACAGAGCATCTTTCATACTTCAAATTTGTTGGGCGAGTTGTGAGTACCTTCTCTGGTTGCTTTTATTGGATTGACTCTTATTTTTTTGGATAAAGTAATTTTCATTTTTCTAAAAGCAAAGTATGCAACTCCTCTTTTTCATTTGGGTCTGACTTTTTCTTCACTTCCTAATCAAAATTTTAAAGGTTGGCAAAGCACTTTTTGATGGGCAACTCTTGGATGTCCACTTCACTCGATCTTTCTACAAGCATATCTTGGGGGCGAAAGTTACTTATCATGACATTGAAGCAATTGATCCTGATTATTTCAAAAACCTAAAGTGGATGCTTGAGGTCTGTCTTTTTTCTGTTATCTTTTCCTCTTATTCTCTTATGAGGGAGAGGGAGGGAGCTTTTAGTTTGTTAGCTATTATCTTTCTCAGTCCATTAGATAATTGTTTTGCATTTCTTTTTTTCTCCTCCTTTCCTTATTTGTTTCTCCAGAATGATATTAGTGATGTCCTGGGCCTTACTTTTAGCATTGATGCTGATGAGGAGAAGCTGATATTGTATGAAAGGACACAGGTAAGTGTTTTCATTGATCTTTTCAAGAAACCCTTTGTGGTGACATTTCTTTTTTGGTTATAAATTTATGATTTATATTCTACGAAATATGGTGCAGGTGACTGACTATGAGCTGATTCCTGGTGGTCGGAACATTAAAGTTACTGAGGAGAATAAACACCAATATGTTGACTTGGTTGTTGAGCATCGTCTGACAACAGCTATTCGTCCTCAAATAAATGCATTTTTGGAAGGATTCAATGAATTAATTCCTAGGGAATTAATTTCTGTTTTTAATGACAAGGAGCTGGAGTTACTGATAAGTGGTCTTCCTGATATTGATCGTAAGTGTTTATAAACCAATTTATTTAAATGTTAATTACTTGATGATAGAATGCTTTATTTTGCCTATCATTATTTTAATATGACATGATCTCAATAACTCTCTCCTAGTGGATGACATGAGGGCAAATACGGAGTACTCTGGTTATAGTGCAGCATCACCTGTTATTCAGTGGTTTTGGGAGGTTGTTCAGGGGTTCAGCAAGGAGGATAAAGCTCGGCTTCTACAGTTTGTGACAGGCACCTCAAAGGTAATTCAACGCCTGAAATTGTAGTTAATACCACTTTTAAGTTAGCATTTCAGGTTGTTATCTACAGTTCAATACAAATTAAGTTATTAAATGCTTGAACTAAGGTTCAGATAGGATAAACAGGTTTTGATTTCTGTGAAATTGTGCTGCTGTTTAACTCTTCTAGCATTTAGCATAGCTCTATATTAGTTCACTAAGATAAACCGAGCTTAGCTTAGCTGACTGATTGATTCATGCAACCATCTGCAATTCATTCTCTTATTTCCAAACCGCAGCCTCCTTTGTATGAAAATAATAACAACAATAATAGTAGTAGCTTTTGATTCATAACCAGTCTCAAATCTCAGTCGTTGCTCAATATAATTTCACAGGTGCCATTAGAAGGCTTTAGTGCACTTCAAGGAATTTCAGGTTCTCAGAAGTTTCAGATACACAAAGCATATGGCAGCCCTGATCACTTGCCTTCTGCTCATACCTGGTAATTCTATGTATTTGGTTAATTCTGCAACTTAATTATTTTATCTTTTCTGCGAGTTTTCTTTCATTTGCTTTGCAATTTTCAGCTTTAGATCCTTCTCCCTTAACAAGGAGCATTATACTTCATGATTATTGCAGTTTCAATCAATTGGATTTGCCCGAGTACCCATCTAAGGAACATCTAGAAGAGAGATTGCTACTCGCAATTCATGAGGCCAATGAAGGGTTTGGATTTGGTTAAAGATGGGAAGCGGTGATCAGAGTCATCTTGTAGATAAAGCTACTTAATATACATAAGATGCATATGGGGATCCTGTTATGAGGGTATAAGGGGCTAGGCTAACGCTGAATTAGTACATGTTTATATGCTGTACAGTCGCATATTGGCTACTGTAATTGCTCTGGCAGTTTTAAATTTGCCACCTTTGTCGTTCCATTTAAATCTGCCTTGGAAGTAGAGGCTCGTTAACGATTCATCACATTGTTGAGTCTTTCCTTTGTTGAGACCCTCTTTGCAGGAAGTCTTTTCTATTACATTTTAGGTTGTACAATAATTGCATCAAATTAGTTTATTGCTACCATGTTTTGGTTAGTATTTTTTCTCTTGCCTTGTCTATTTATTTGTTTTGTTAAACGAGTTTAATTGGTTTGGTAACGAAACATCACTGTGGCTTGATTAATTTTTTTAATAAAAGATGCTTCATATAATGAAAAGTAATTTAATAATAAATTGAGCCCTTAATTGAAAACAATACTTAATTGGGCTCCTTCCCTAATAGGAAGGAAGCAATCAATTGACCCTTGAATCAAATCCTAGTATGAATTTTTTTCTAAATTCAACTAATGAAACTAGATATCATGATCCCAAACCCTTGATCTGAAAAAGAGAAATCAGAAATTATTCATTGATAGAAATGTTCTTAGCCTGACTGATACTTCTCAGTTCGTCCTTAAACCTTATCCCTAAAACGCAAAATTTACTGCAAAGAGAACCCTTCAGCCCACTACTTCAGCCAAATCCTGTGAATCGAAACTATTTTTGCTCTTAATCCTTTGAATCCACAGCCATTTCCACCTAAACTGAAATTAGGTTGAGGGTGTGAGCAACTGGTATAGGGGATTTCGATACCCTTGCTTACATTGCTGGTGGTCGTATATGCAAAAGAAGATAGCAGGTATGGTTTTTTTCCCAGTCTGGTTCTTGCATCTTGCGTCCTGAAGGGTTTAGGGATATTTCGCTTTATTTCTGTGGGTTTTTCTTTTTTCTAATTCGTCCAGTATATATACATTGTTGATGAGGCTGATGCTTGCTCAATATATAATTTTAGGGCTATTTTTTTCTTATTTTTATGATTTTTAATTATTTGTATACAGAAACTATTATATTAAACTAGAAGTTATCACGTGTTATCATCTACTTGGTCTGTCAATATATTTTAATGATCAATGTGATAAATGACGAAAACCGTTAATGGAAGGATTTAATTAATTATTTAAGTTAACGACAAGGCTTAATTAAGTGTGAAATTAATATATAGGCTTAATTTTTTTTTTTTTTACATTTTCTTAAACTACTTTTTTATATATATGTTTTTTTTTTAATTTACAGATATCATTGTTTTAAATATCATTAATTACTTATAAATTAAATAGTTTTCATTCAAAATTAAGTACATATATACCCGCAGTCTATTAAGGCCCAAGCCCCAAAGGCGGAATCTTCGGTTTGAAAGTTAACTTGGGGGTCAATTGTGTCATTTGGCAAGTGAGATGAGAGCATTTTAGTCTTTTCGACGTGGAGGAGAAAAAACCCTAGCACTAGCCTATATATATCCGCTAAGGGTCTCCTCCTACCACGCAGCCTAATTAAGTTGTAAAACAAAGGAGGCAGGTCTTTTGATCGTTTTTTCATTGATGATTGTTTGTGTTAGGCTTTAGATAGTTTTTGAAAATTTGGGGAAAAAAAAGTTTTCGTTTGTCCTGTGTACAATAAGCCGATGCTCTGGAAGAAAAAAGAAATGAAGGTAGCATGGTAGTGTGCACAGAAACTGAATCTTACGATGGGACGACATGTCTGCTCTCTCTGAACCTCATTTCTATTGGGGTTTTGATGAGGGGGCCTGGTTTAGTCCCACATTTATTTATTTTTTCTTCAGTTATTATACTCTTCAGCCGTTCTTTTCTTTTATCTATTTTTTTAAAATCTGGCTGTTGACGATTTTTTATGGTTGTTTTGAGTGGATCTTTTTATAATTTGGGTTTTTATGCGATTAAATTTAGCAGAAGGGGTTTGAATTGTCGATGTGTCTTGTCAAAATGCTCTTATTGTTTAACTTTTTTTATGGAGCCATGTCTAGCTTCTGGGAAATTTGCTTTTTCTAGTTTTTTTCTCCCATATTGAAAATGAAGTACTTACGAATTGTGCCTTAATATAGCGGAAGTGTGAAACCTGCAAATGTAACCTATTTAATTTTTTTTCGTAAGGGCTATGAATGGTCACGCCTTGAGCTCGTGATGTTAACTAGTGAATGTGAGCCAATATTAAATATTAAATATTAAAGAAAAATATAAAGTAGACTATTTACATCAGATAAACCTATAAATGATTTTTTTTAGATTCCTGCTTTACAGTCTTCCCAAGGTCTCTTGTGTGCCTGTAATCGATAAATGGATTTATTTGGCACTTAAAAGTTGAAAATTTGTTGAATTTTTATCAAAAAAATAGTCAGCTTATGACATCCCAGATGCCAAATTGATCCGACCCTAATTATCAAACAGGGGAACCTAAAAAAGGATCTGGGCAGTCCAAGTGATCAAATTTGTTACAGTTAAATGTGTTAATTTACTTGAAAATAAGATGCTATTTCAGGTTTAACAGATCAAGCGATGATTAAATAACAAAAGCAAAATATCTTTTTTATTTAAAAAAAAAAGAGCTATTAAGACCACGTTAGCCTCCAAACTGAGAAAAAGGCAAGCTTTTTTTGAAATTCTATTATATTATGAATTATCAACTTGTGAAAGTTATAGCTAACAATTATTTGGAACAAATCTACGAAGGAAAAAGAGGAAGAAAAATCTCAATTGGTCCATCGGTTAAACATTTTTATCAAGTTAAATGGATTATATAAACATTTTTTTATATTAATTAGAAAATATTTTTGTCAAGTTAAAAAATACTTCAAAAATAATTTTAAAAATATATAAGATTATTTTGTATTTTATAAAAATCTTTAAATAAAATCATTTAAATTATTAAATAACATAACCTCCAACAATTTTTTTTAAATCTACTAATCATTTTAAAAGTAAATTTTTATATCTTCAATAAATATATACTTTTCACTTGATGTTTTTTTTAATATGGATAATATCAAAACTTTTAATTTTGATTCAATGTATAATATATATTATATATGAAATTTGAATATATTTTTGTTGAGAAAACAAGTGACTAACCGCTTAAAGATGATAGGCTCTTGATCTTGTTATTCCAATAATATCATCATCGATTAATCTCATGAGAGTATGAGGAGGGATCCTAATATTTTCCATTACAAACCCGTCTTTGCGCCCAAGCAATAAAGAAATCAGCACAACAAATTCTCTCTAAAAACGTGAAAATAAATCAAAATACATATATCAAATAATACATTAGACTAAAATTCATGTATAAATTTGATATTTATATTAATCAATCAAGAAATGATTACACTGGATTATATATTCTCAGTACTAAAAACACTTAAAGCTAAAAAAGGAAGAAAAATAGAACAATCATGTCAAAATCATTTCCGACCATCATCTTAACCACATTTTCAACTTATTGCTGCTCTCTCTGGGCTCTTTACCCTGATCCCAGTTGATTCTATTGCCGGTGAAGCTTTTCTCAACACTATTTACCGATTTCCCACTCCTTGTAATCCTACATGGCCACTGCTCAATTTGCCTTGCTTTGTTTGTTTCACTCCATACCTTCTTCTCCACCAAAGCAGACGATAGCAACACATTGTTCTCAATCCCTTTGCTCTCGATCTGTCTTTTCCTTCTCAACTCTCTAAGCGACTCCGTTCCTTTCAACAAGTCTGACCCCATCTCATTCATCCTTCTCCCATTTGAGTTTAAGCTCCTTCTAGTTGAAGGATTCATGCCATATATGGTTTCAATGGGTGTGACTTGTGATTTCTCTGCAGAATATGATAATCCCGGTCGCATTGTCTCTTCCTGGTGTTGCCTCAACTTTTGTTCAAGTTCATTACCCTAACAAAATTTCACGTATAAGGGTTTAGTTTCTGACTCTAGGATCCTAAATTTTATTTCCCAAGTTCAGAAAAAAAACAAACATTTAAGATGGAAAAAAGAACCTTTTGTTGTGATCCTCCACTTTCTCTTTCCATTTTCAACTTGTTTTCGAGTTCTTTAACCTGTATCAATAGAATCATATCAGATGGCCCGGGAGCAGTGATGAGCCAATGGCTAATACAAGGAGAGAAATGGACTGCCATAAATAACATCATTTGCCAGTAGTGGTTGAATTGAACAATGGGAAAGGGGAAAATATTTGGCTAAATGCTTAAATTAGGCTCAACCTTTATGTTGCTCACATAAGGGCCACACCTTTCAAATGATCATATAAGGGCCTCACCTTTACAAAAGTGTTAAAATAAGGACTTTCCACACACTTCAATCCAATTTGTAATAAAAATTAAATGAATATTGATGTGTTTAGAATAAAACACATAAAAGTTGAGTTCGACATTGCTTAAAAAAAAATCTTATTTGAGCACTTTCGAAAATGATTCACCCTTATTTGAGCATTTTCGAATATATTTGGCCCGTATTTGAACACTTTTGTAAAGGTTAGACCCTTATATGACCATTTTGAATAGTTAAGTACTTATGTGAGCAACCCCTAAAAGGTTGGCTCCAATTTGAGCATTTAGCCAAAATATTTTGATATTTAAGTCAAACATTTTCATTAGTTACAATTACCTTCTGTTGAAGCGTCCCTGAATGAATCTCAAATTCCCGTGTTCTCTCTTTCAGAATGTCTTCAAGCTTCTTCACCTGTGAAATTATACAATCAAATGAATTTAAAAACCTCTTGATAAATTAGTATTGATGCTAAGTTTTACTCAACAAAGTTAAAATGTCAAAGTTTCATTTTAGGCAAAACCTTTCTCTGTAGAGACAAGGATGCTGTCTGATTCTGAACATGCTCTTTCAGTTTGTTCTCGAGCTCCACAACCTGCGGTGAAAATACAAGTCAAAACTGGCATTTGGTTGATTTGAAGGCAAAATAAAGTAAAAAGATAGAGAACTAAAATTTTCAGATGACAATCAACCTTTAGCTGGGAATTTGAGCAAATTTCTTCCTTTTCCATCATTCTTTCTGAAAGTTGCCACAACTGCCTCTCTAATTGTTTACATAACTCTGCCTTGGATGAAAGCTGGTTTTCAAGTTCATTGAGCTTTTCTTCTTGGGTTTTGCAAAGTTGACCCTTAGCTTTGGCTTTATCCTCTAAGTTGTGAAAGTTCTCCACTGACTTTCTTAAAGCGTCATCTTTTGATTTCAATTCTTGCTTGGCTTTGTCAAGCTTCAATAGTTCAACAGGAAGACGAGGCAAAAAAAGGTACATATTTAGGTTTTGGTTCCGAAAGATATTCACTTCACGTTCTAGTTTTGTGTTAGATTCGGTAAATTTAGTAATCAGCTTACCATCTGTTTCAACTTTTGAAGCTCAGCGGTGTCAACCTGTTTCTTTGTTGGACCCAACTCCACTCCTCGGACCCGACTTGCAAAATTTAATGAACTTAGGGTCTCACCTAAGTCCTGCTCCGAAGGGCTGATTTGTACAAACATCAAGGTTTTAGAATCGCCTCCTACAGCAGATTAATAAAGGCTTTTGAGAAAGGTCGATGATACTTCCATATAATAAAACTAATAACCCATCAATCATGGTTAAGTGCACCATATTCTATAACAAAAGCGTTCCCTTTTGAACTCTGAACATTCTTCTAAATGTGTTCATACATATGCAAGTACGTGACGAATTCTTTCTGAAGTCTATATTTGAACATTTTCAGAGTTGACTAATAGGATATTCGAATAGGAAACTCCTTCCATGTGCTTGCTTACCCAAGGAATCTTGGAGTAGATGTGTGAGCTTGGAATTCCTGCAAAACCCAAATAGATAATATTGGAGTACTCAAAACCAGTAATATACATCTAGGATACAATGAGATAAACAGCAAACCTATATGGGATGTGGCTGCTTTTGTTTGCCAAAGCAGAAATCACATCTCCTAAAGCAGAAAGTGATCTGTTGATATTTTGGGCTTCCTTAAGCCGATCTCCTTGCACTTCAGTTTTTGCTAGCCTTTCACTACCGGCCAAATCCACAAGCCATAATTTGCTCTTGGTGCACTCACCAGTGATCAAATTCTTTGCTTTAACTAATATGCATAGCATGCTGCAAAAACAATACATAAATGCAAGCCTCAAATGATAACTTCAATTGTAGCATATAAATTCTTTCCTTTTATCATTTTATACAGATACGAAGAACATTTGTAAAACTAGAACAGAAACGAAAATGGTTATTAGAGACCCTTGCATAATATGGCAAAGTCGGAGACAACTAATTTTGCTTGCTGTCTTGAGCAAAAACCAGAGTTAATCATAACAAAAAGAAAGTTTTGGTGATACTAACCAGTGAGATCGGCTACTATGCTCATTCACATTGTTTGACCCTATAGCTCTTGCATTGTTTCCAGCCTGTAGCACATTCCAAACCTCCTTAATATTTTCAACTTTAGCCTCCACTATACCAGGAACATGATGAAACCCCTCTGAAGCTTGCCTTATCCCCAACCTTGAATAAACCAGACCAATCAATGGCAATTCTTACACTCACAACAGAAATACACCAAGCCAAACTAATCGTCAATAAGAATAAGATTTTAATTTTACCTTTTTGATGCTGGTTCAGTTGCAAGCAAGTCTCTGATTTGCTCATTGTAGACTTCAAGTACACTGACAGATATACTAAAGGTAGAAATTTCTTTCCGCTCTTCGATTAATTTAAACAACTGCTCTAAAGTCCTATAGTTGACTCCTCGATTTTGTCCTGTACCTTCCATGGTAAAAGTCTTCCCAGTTCCTGTCTGCCCATATGCAAATATACAGACATTGTAACCATCTAAAACCGAAGTTACCACTGGGGAAGCATCTGCAAACACCGAAACTGTAAAAAGCAAAAAAGTTTCGAGTTAGAGTATGTTCTCATATCCTTATCCACAACTGTACCATAACTCAGTCAAACTATAGGGACTGACTTTTTTTCTTTTTTGCTGCAAACCTCCACAGTCAGAAATCAATTCCTCTGGAGTATGCATTATGCAAATTTCTGACTAGGCGATAAAATGCAGTAATCACATTTAAGCAGGAAAGACAGCTGATGGAGGAAAAATAAGCTGACCTATTGGGATAAATTTTCCAAAATAGTAACAAAAAATTAAAAGCTAAACTAAATTTATTTATGATATGTGCTGTTCATTAAGCTATTAAATATAGCATAAACTCAGATCAGGTATGCTTGAAGAGAAGCTAATTCTTTAGTGTTGTTATTGAGAAAGCAAATGCAGCACCATACCTTGATCATCCTTAGGTGTATAAACTCGATCAAATTTGAAAATTTTCTTCATGGAGCTTCCTGTAAGTATCCCTATATCTCCATCCTTAGCTGCACTAAAATCTACAATCGTTGTATGCCCAGCTGAAGCCTCGTCATTACTTAATGGACGGCACCTACAGAACACTCTGATCTTTCCTGCGATAAAATAACAAAGCTGGGATTAGATTCAATCCACACTGCAAACATAGAAAATTCGATGTTAAAATTTTGAACATCAAAACATGCCTTTTGCTTCCTGTATCTGGTTATGTAGCTTTTTCCTCATTGCCTGCTCCTCATTGAGCTTTAGTTTTAGGTCTTCACACTGTGCCACTGCAGTTTAGATAGATTATGAAGATGTAGAGATTCTTACAAAAAAAAAAAAAAGTTGCTTGGTGATACATACATACCCAGTGCTTGAACTGCAAATATCATCTTGTTTAATTCTGGAATTGAATCAGCACAGTCATGTGCCTTATTAGATAGCAGAGAATGCTCTTGCTTTATGATCTGAAAAAAAGAGTGATTTTTAAACAATCTCTTTGATGTTTCACTAGGTCTGTCAAGAAAAATTGTACTAGTTGTGGTCAGAAAAAATATAGTTTACCTTTATTTTTCTTTCCAACTCAATGATGGAATCAACCCATAATCTCTTATCACACTGATATTTAGTAGAAATGTCTTTCAACTTTGCAGCTTGTTGTTCCAGGGCCCTATCTGCATAAGCATTAGGCATGATCAAAAGATTTCAAGTTTTCTAGCAAACAGAACAATTCTTACATTTCTTAGGCTCTTTCTTTTTTTCCCTTTAGCAACCTACATTTAATCGTTCTTCCATCTGAGACATTCAGCCAAACCCTCCTTACCTAAATTCAAATTCTGGAAGAACTTGTTGTCGAGTTCCATTCTGACCTTCTCTAGTTGTTCATTTGAAGTTGTTAATGACATCCAAGCTTCATAGCATTCATCTGTCTTGAACTGGCACAGGTTCTTCAGCTCTTCTATCTTCTTTTCATACTTTACTGTAGATTTCATTTTCATATGTTTCTTCTGCAAACCACGTGAACAATAAATCAACATAACCTAAAGCAAGAATCTTTTGTACTTCAGACGGTCTCAATCCAGAGTTTGTATCTCACCAGAGGTGATGAAATTTCTATTTCAGCATCACAATTGTTGCATACAAGATAATCGCAATTCAGTCGAGACACTTTATCTAGTTTAGAAGATAATCATATAAGCAAATCAGCAAGTCTCTCAGGGAAAAATTCACAACAGAAACCTAACATGAAAGAGAAAAAGATACCAGCTAATTCTGTTGCCCGTTTTATGCAAATCCCATTAACTATTGGGCTTCCACAGACACTTTCAAACCTTACAACAATCTCCCTGCTCGCCCCCACGGAAGCTCTAATATCAACCACTTGTAATGGCTTGTTTGCTCCAACAATAGAGTATACATCAAGTTCAGACAATACCTGCCGTTTTCACCAAAAGAACAAGCGAAATTCCTTAACAACAATGAACCAAACTAAATATATACACTATAAGTCGTATAATTTTAACTTGCCTTGTCTTCTTGAATAAAGACATCAAAAACTCTCATTCCTTTAGGTCCATTGGTATTCACAATTTCAGCAAAATGAAGATCAACCAAATAGTCCCCCGGGGGGAAATCATTGAATCGGTAAGTGACGTTTCCAAAGCGTGCTGATTGATAAATGGGTGGCATATCGCCACCACCATTGATGCTTTCAATGGTTCGCAAAACATCCCCTCCTTCGAAAAATTTATCTCCACAAACATCAACTCCGCTCGTTCCTTCTTTCTTTAAAGCCCCTCCTCCAGCATTTACAAACATAACAGCAGTGTCTAGATCAAAACAGAACAGTCACAGTCGCTTCCACTTTTAAAAACCATCAACTTTATTTAAGATATTTCCAAAATAATTCGAGATTATTGTTCATAGCAACCAAACAGACTCAAAAACATCAACAACGTTAGACTCCGCAACAAAATAGCAAACAAGAACAGAAGAAAACAGGAAATGAAAGTAAATTAGATATAAAGAAACGGAAGAAGAAAAAAACCTGAAAATTCAGAGGTTTCAAAACCAGATTTAATCAATCTTGAACCAGAAAAGCAGAGTGTCGAATCCACTTCATCTTCTTGATTCTCATTCTCGAACTCAGAATTCATAGTATCTTGTTCACAGTTAAGCAAACTGCAAGGCCTGGAATTTGGGCTTTGGATCTTGGAGAGTTGGAGATGAGATTTAGGGATTTGAGATTCTGCCATTGGAGAAAGACCTACAAGGAAAAAAAAAAAGGAGGGAATTCGTAGGTGGAGCTGTGTTTTTCAAAATCTTGCTTATGTTTCTTTTACCTTTTTGACTATGTTGCTAACTATAAAAACTACTGATATTTTGTGGAAAGTAAGAGTACATTGATATTATAATATCACATGGCCTTAATTGATTCGAAATTTAAATTTGCTAAAATGGCGTTTGAACTTTGAATTTGTATTTGCTGGACCGTTAGTCCGTTACTCTTTTAATTGAGTCCTTTAGGCTCCCCTGCCGTGAGTCATATTTGTGGGCCGGGTTTTCATATGTGTTGTATTGTTGTCTGATCTATGTGGTCCAAATTTACTTTGTCCTATTTACTGCTTTTTTTTCTTTTTTTTTTGTTAAAATAACATTTTTATAATTTATAATTTTGAATATTTTTTCACACTAATAAAATTTAAAATTTGAATTGATTGAACCATATATCCTCAAATTATGTTTGACATTTTAGATTAGTTTCAAATTTTTAAATTAGTTAACAAATATTTAAAGTGTTTTAATTGATTTATTAAAATATTAATATTGCATCAATTAAATAATATATTAAAATTTTTTAAAGAAAAAGAGGTTGAGCCGAAATTGGCTTTAGAATGTTGGAGTCTAAACTTAATCTATATTTTAAACGAGTTTTTATTTTATTTGCCTAAATCCATTTTTTAGTATAATAATTTTGTTCAAACCCTCTTAAATATTGGGCAATATTTTAAGCTAAGACATGTCCACCTTCTATCAACATAGTCATTATCTTACATATTAAATGTCACTTCAAATATAGATGTCAACTACGATGCGAACTTTATTGGTGCGAACCAGTTGCATCTTAGTCGTTGGAAGTTGATTTGCAAAACAACATTAGATGGTTTGTTGATAAGCCACGTGTAATAGAAAGTACCTACTCAACAAGGATCTAAAGTCATTTTTTTAAAAATTTAATTCAGACAAATATATTCGATTCGATTTGAATCGAATTCTATCTCACTCGACTTGATTCGAGAAAATTTTAAATCGAGTTAGAATGATAAAATAGAATTCGTCAATTCAAATTTTTTCATTCAATTCGATCGAACACTCACTCGTAGTTGAAACGATAATAGGTTTGCAATGCTTATCTATGACGTGGCAACATTAATGGACCACATAGTTGATCAGTCATCCAACGTCTCATATTCAGTTTTGCATGGGGTTTGCACTCGAAAAGTCACATCGTAGTTGTCACCCAAATATGATGTAAAATATGTATATTAATTGGATGTTTACCTACATTAAGAATAGCTTTAGTTTAAAACCTTGTGGTACCAAACAAATTATAAAAAAAATGTGTATATTTACTATATCGACTGATCCGATTTAAAAAAGTTTGAAAGTTAATAATTCTTTTAAGAATTATTAAGACTTTATTTTTTTTAACATGTCATATTTAAATTGTTAATGCGATTGGTACACATATGACTACAAAATCGCATATTTTAAATATGTTCTACATTGATGACCAAAAAGAATATTCTACTTATTTGAACTAATATTTAATACTCATATTAATAATTATGATGATACAAATTTTAATTGATATAAAAATGATATTTTAAAATTTTAATAAAACAATTTAAAACTTAAAACTTAAAAATGAATTTTAACCTAAATATATTTAATGAAATTAACCCTTCAATAAATTCTCATTCTTTAGTTTATACACGAATAAGCTCTCATGAAAATGATTGTTTTTGTTCAACATATCTTTCCTAGCTTTTTGCTAGGAAAAGAGTAGACGGTAAATATCACTGAATGCCAAAAGAAGAGTACCAATTAACCTATCTCAAATTAGGATTGGCAGAGAGATCACTACTATGCAAAGATTAGTTCACGAATTAGGGAGGAACTTCTATATCATGGATTCATGGTAGAAAAAGAAACGATTGAACTTTGGTTTAACAAAAATTTCCGTTCAAGTCAAAAACCGGTTCAGATAAACTATAAACGGACCATTGTTTCCGCCCGTAGCCAAACGAGACATTAGTCTGCCTCCTTTGTTCTCTTCTTTCTCCAGTCAACCTTTCTTCCTTACAATGTCCTTCCCCCTCACGTCGTCGTTTTGTTCGCTTCCCTCCCATTTTGCAGCTTCCTTCCTTGTCAACTCCAATTCAGCTAAGCTCCAATCTCCCATCTTAATGTCACTCCCTCAAAACCCTTCTTCATTTCCCCGCCATATTAGCCGTAGCTTCACCAGAGCTCCAGCCAACAGCTCCGCCGTTTTCCGCCCAAACCTCAGAGTTCGCGCTTCAAGCAAAACGCCGAACCAGGCGACCGACGCTAAGCTAATCGCAATTAGCTCCGCCGTGACCATAACATTCGCCGTTGCTAATCGCGTTCTTTACAAGCTCGCACTTGTTCCCATGAAGGAGTACCCATTCTTTTTAGCTCAATTCACCACCTTCGGGTAAAATTTATTTCTACAATTTAATTTCAATTTTGTTGGAGGAAAAAAGAAAAATAATTGTATTTGAAAAACGTAGGTACGTGGCGATTTATTTTTCGATACTGTTTTTACGTTACCGGGCGGGGATTGTGGCTAATGAAATGTTAAGTTTGCCTAAATCTCGATTCGCTGCCATTGGTATGCTAGAAGCTCTTGGAGTTGCTAGTGGAATGGCTTCTGCAGGTGCAAACTTTTCAATAGTTTATTGGAATTCTTGATATGCAAAATTGAATTTGTTAATTGTGAAAAGATCTTTCCAAATGATTCATTTTTTTCTGAATTTAGATACAGTAAATGCAATTTTTTTTTTTTTGTGTTTGGATTTGATGGGTTTACTTTTGGCTTCTGTAATATTTTGTAATTTCTACAGCGATGCTACCGGGACCAGCCATTCCGATATTGAATCAGGTTTTCTCTTTAAAGTGATAGAATATGCCTTTGATACTTCTTTGAAAATGTATAGTAACACACAGATGATTATTGGATTTGGATTAGATGCTCATGGTCAATTTATGGATGTTTGATCTAATGTTTTATCAGGAACTGAAATAGCCTCTTATCATCTTGCAGACTTTTTTAGTGTGGCAGCTCCTATTTTCAGCCGTTCTATTGGGAAGGAGGTATTCATTTAACCAAATTGCTGGCTGCTTGCTTGTAGCAGTAGGAGTAATAGTGGCTGTTACAAGGTATGCTAATGCTATCTGTTCTCTATAGCCAATAATCCTACCCGTAGGTATTCACATTCAATCTCGTGTAGTGTGTGGAAGTGCAAAGCAAGCAGAAGAGTTTACCTGCCTAATGGGAAAACAAAGGCCTCAAAAATGCAAAAAAATAAAAATAAAATTACCTAATTGTCTAAGATACTGAAAGAAAATAATAGAAATATTCCAGTCTACATCATTCATCTGTTGTGCTATAGCATTTTAGCTTAAAATGCTTAGGTGGTCTTGGATGGAAAGGAATAAATCTCTGTTCCTCTTAGCTGCCAAGCATGAGTAAACAGGTTCACGTATTTTTCCCTTTGGCACTGCTGCTTTGGCAGGACTAACCAGAATTGAGTGTCACCATACATGCATTTCTCTTTGCTACTTGAGTTGGGGTAAAGATATGATGATAGTTTGCTGTTTTTGTAATTGTAGCGGTTCTGAAACTAGCCAGGTGCTATCTGGAATTAAGCTTATGTGGCCAGGAGTAATGATAGCATCGGCAGCTTTTCAAGCTGGTGCATCTATTATTAAGGTTAAAGCAATTCCAATCTGTCTTGAGTTCTATGGAATTGTATAATCAAACATAACAATTTTTTTCTTTCTTGAAACAGGAATTTGTTTTTATTGATGCTGCAAAGCGCCTCCATGTAAACCTTTTCTCTCACTGGCTTTCCATATTAGCGTGTTTAGTTTATTTCCTCATTGATGCTCAGACTATCAAACACACTCGTGCAGGGGAAGTCACTTGATATATTTGTTGTCAATTCTTTTGGATCTGGATTTCAGGTATGTCTGATGTTGTGCTGTAAAAGCTTTCACTTATATTCCATTAATCCTATTTATGCATGCTCATTGATCTTTCAATAATAATAAATCTTGCTCATAGATACTTTCTTTTCAATCCTTTTGATGGAACTCATTCTGATGGCATAAAAATGGAGCTCTTTCTAACTTATCTTAGTTTGACAGGATGATTTTAATGTTTCTGTAAAAACTTTCCATGTTTACAGAAACTTAACATGAAAGAACCAACTCCTATCCATGCTCTTCCTTTCTTTGTGCTAAAGAAAGGGAATCAAATTGTTTTAAGTATTGCCACACCAAGATTTGGTCATTTAGTGTATATATTGGATGGTTCGAGAAATCCTGAGCAATGACCAGATTCAGCTGCTCTATTAATCATGTTTTGCAGTAATAGATATTCATTACTAACAACTCGCGAAGCTTCATTCCAATCAAAAAGATCTTACATGTTAAGCTGCATGTGTCCCCTTGTTGAATGTTAATGTTTCTTCGGATATGTAGGCTCTCTTTGTGCTTCTTTTGCTGCCTTTGCTGTCAAATTTGAAAGGTATACCATTCTTGGAACTTCCTTCTTATCTAAAAAGTGGAGCTGCATGCTTTCTAAATCTAGGAGGTGAAACATCAGGCAAGTTCTTACATTTAGAGTTCATACAAATGGATATGTCAATACTTTTCCCTTTTTTCTTAAACCTTAGGCCTGTAGGGTTTTTTTATTTATTGGTAAGATATATATCTCTACACACTACGGAAATTTGATTGTCAGTAAGGTCAGCATTTTAACTCTAATTTTGTGCTGAAGTTTGACCTTGGCATCACAAGTTACTGTCAAGAGTCTTACCTTTTACTTTTAGATATTTCAGACTAATTGAATAAAAATACAGTACTTTACCAATTAGCACCCTATCTGTTTTTACCTTAATTGCCCCATGTTGCTGGACTTACAATAGGTAAGGCAAGTCGCTTAAGTTAATGCGGGCATTAACCTTTCTTCTGCCCGCAAAATTTAAGTACCTCTTATTGGTGGACTCTAATTTTCCTCTGAACTATGCACATTAAAATAATGGAGAAATTTTAGCCATTGGCTTTTTGCTGTTATGACAATATGAAAATTATCAGTTTCCTGTTTAAGCATTTAGTCAATCATGCTACGGACGCTTTTATTAGTCAGTCAAATAAATTAGATTCGCAGTAAGTTTTGGTTTTTCTTAAGTTGCATTTTTCACTACAGGTTGTGAAGGAGCTTCATTACTTCCACTACTTTACATAGTTACCAATATGGCTTTCAACATATCAGTGCTCAATCTGTTGAAAGTATCCTCCGCCATTATTGCATCGCTCACTATAACATTGTCAGGTCAACTCTCTCACTTACTCTCGCGATTTGCATGCATGGACATGATTATGAATGCATGTCATAACATGTAACATAGCTGGATCTATCTAATGCCAAGCTAATGCATTTCTACACTGTACTAATGGATTTTCTTTTCTCGTTTCCTCTTTGGTTCACATTTCAGTACCCCTTTCGATTTACATTCTCTCTCTTCCATTGCCGTATCTCCCTAATGGTGCAAGCTTAAGTCCCTTTTTCCTGTTTGGTAGCTTAATTCTCATGTCCGGTCTTGTTCTCTTTAACATTGCACAACCTTCGAAGGCTGGCTCAAAATGAGATTGACATTACAAAATTCAGTTGATCAACAGAGATTCTTAAAACAAACCGGTTCAATTGTAAATACGACGATTTAGTATGCGCTTAAGGCAGCATTCTTTTACCACTATGGGGACAGTCTTTTACATAAATTGTGAATCGAATGGCCTTGATTGCCTGCTCCTTTGGATTTAAGTATTTTGTTACTACAAAAGAAACTCCAATAAGGAATTAGAATTTTATTAGAACATGAATCAATTGAACTAGATAAACTAGATATAGCTTATTCATTAAATCAACCGGTTTTCCAGGATTGCACTTTTTGGTTCTTCCTACCAAACAAAACTTAAATGATCAGCCAGGGACAGCATTTCATTTACTTCCTATGTTAATTTTTTTAAGTAAAACCAACTCAAGGGGGCAGCAAAAGAAGATTTTTAGTGCAGAAACATGACGAATCTTAGTCCCTATGGTAGTTTCAATCTAATCAGCTAATCTATGGGAGCAAATAATAATAATAAATTCTTCGCACAATCCAAAACTTTAGAACATGCTTTCAATAGAAAACTTCAATGCAAAATTGCCATTCCACCCCACTTAAAATGTACATCCAGTTTGTTGCCATTTAATGTTTCCTCTGCAAAAAAAAAAAAAAAGGCAGAAAACAGATGTCAGCCTCTACGTTGTATATATCTGGGAAACGTTTTGATTTTCTATATACTAACTACCAAGCCTGACTAAAAGTTCTACGAAGGAAAAATACAGCATAATTATTACATAAAGCAAAAGAGGTAAAGAAAACCATAGGGGTGCCATTTGATATAAGATAAACTAACGTCCCGTCTACAAATGAGATAAGCTTGGATTTGCCACCTCGCGCTTCTTGCAAGATATGAGGTGCTTCATGCCAAACCACAATACAACGGGCATTAGGCTATAATAAGTAGTCCCATAAACAACAAGTTGAGTCCTAGCCTTGCGATTAGAATTATAAAGTACATGCACAACTTCAATCCCAACATAAAACTGAATAACTAGCCTCAGGAAATGCTATGATTCGGTGCTATCCAGGTCAATAATATTAGATGTGGTAATGGGAATGAAAATTTAGCGCAAATGACGAGACGACAACAGAATGTTCAAACAACATACCTTGCGCTTTTTGATCTTCCCCATTCCACTGCTACCATTACCAAAGACTGTTGGTTGCTCATTGGTATCAACCCCCAGCGGTAATGTTTTAATTTCATCATAGAAACTGTCTGTCAGACCAAGCAACCTGATACAAACAAGGGGTAGACGGTCAAACAGAGGGAATTACATATACAACCAAAAACTCAACCATGAAAATAATTCATTGAAAATCCTCACTGAGAGTCAAAGTGCATACCCATTTCTTGACTTCTTCAAGTGTTTCTCTATTTTTTTGTCCTTCTTTGTGACGGGAGCACGAGTGAAAAGTTCTTCCTCTTGCTGCGCGCGCCTTTCCATCTTTTCCATATATCTAGTGAGTTCTCTACTTTCAGTTCCAATAATTTCTCTAACCTGGAATAGTTAGCAAGAAAAAAGTGTTAGCTGAATTCATAAGTCCAAGTAATGAAACAAAAACAGTCAAGCGACGGACCTCTTCAGGTTTTCCTTCTAAATCATCCATCATTTCCCTAATATAACCACTCCTTGAAGCTTTTCGCAAAGTTTCTTTTTCCCTCCTTAAAGCATTCCTCTCCTCTCTCGACATCTTTTGATCCTCTTCCACAACCGCAGGAGCGAATTTGGGTGGTCTATAGACACCAGTACCATCCTACAATACACAGAAAAAAGCTTAATAAACAAAAACAAAGCAAAACAAAACAAAAACAACTCAATATGTAATATTTATAGCAAAACTAACATCTGGTATCATATCTGCTTTGCTAATAAGCATATCTGGATTCGGGCGATAAGTCAACGGATCCTGTGTCTTCTCATGTCCATCTGATGCTTCATTTGAAGCTCCTTGTTGCTGCGTTGCGCTCCCACTAACCCTTGTAAGCTTTTGAATTTGGTACTGAAGTTTTTTGTCAATTGGCCTAATCTGTTTATAACAAAAAAAAACCCAATTATTGAGACCATAACATAGAAATCGATCAAAAACTAAATAGCCAAAGAGAAAGAAAGATCCTTCAAACCTTTTCAAGAAATAATCTAATCTCAACAAGACTCCTAACAACAGGATGTCCCTCAATTGAATACCCTTTTGCCTTGCGAAGTAAATAATACACAAGTGATTGACAATAGTTTAGAAGCAACAAATGCTTGGCTTCCAAATAACTTATCCCATCCGCAGTTGGGAAATTATTTGCTTTCACCTGTCACTCAAATCAATAGAAACTATTGATATAAAACATCATAAGACTAAAAAAAAAAAAAAAATCAACTGCGACTGGACATGGCAGAAGCTTGTTACCTTAGCAGTTAAAGCCTGTACTTTGGTAGTCACTACATCTAAGCCTAATTTCATTTCTTTCAACACCGTAGCTAATTGGTTAGATTCCCTGAAATCCAAACAAAAAAAAACAATAAATAAATAAATAAATAAAATTATATACTCCTAAATGCGAAAATCAATCACACAGTACTTACTTTCTTAACCTTTCATTCTCGTTTCTGTTGCTTATCTCTTCCATGGTTTATCGACTAAACTTCACTTCACCGGCAATTTACGAAGAACGAACCTGCCACGCCGTACTTTGAGCAGGGAATATAAAGGAGGAGGGTTAGTCGGCTGACCCCATTAATTTAGTAGCATTCGGATTTTAAATTGCTTTAAACCCTTATTTGGGCCTCAGGCCTTTTAAACCCAAAACCTGAATTCTGTTCAGCCCAAGCCGGACTACGGATCTATTGGTTGAGTCAAACTGGATTCGTTGACCTAAACTAGCTCGTTTAGGTCCATTACCATTCAAATTAGGGTTAATACCACTTTCAGCCCCTGTGCTATAGTTAAATTATCACTTTGATACCTGCACTATTTTTTTATCAGTTCGGCCCTATATTTTCATTCTGTAATATTTATATATAAGTCCTCAAATATTTTATTGTTTTATTTATTGATGAGATGGTTGATTGATGATGCATGAGATTAATTCACCGATGGCTAATTATTTAAATTCACCGATGGCTAATTATTTAGACAGATTTATTAACACCCTAAATAAATATGTAAAGGACATTTATTCAATCCACCCCCCACCTTGATAGGCTTTATTACGACTCTTTCTTGTTCAAACCTTACTTCGTAAATGGAATGTTTCTTAAGAAGTTCGAATAACAGTACAGTCTTCATTCAAATCAATCCCACCTTACCTTCGCTGCATTATTTTAGCCAACTAATTCCACTTGTTCTTTAGCTACTTTTTTTCCACAACAAGTAATTTCTTTTTATTTCCCTTAATTTTAGCCAGTCAAATGTACTTTTAGATGGAAAAATTGTCGGAGCAATAGGCTTTGCCCCCCTTTCCTCTTATTATGCTTCTTCTCAAGTTTGTTTTCCTTCCACCAGAAATTGTCATTTGTTGCATCATAGAAGAGGAGAAGAAAAAAAATGGGGAATTGGATGTTAATTAGAAAGGCGAATCCAAATATCCGACGCGTTTACTCCATCTCCGATCACAGCAACGCCGGTGCAATCTTTGTTGTATTTTTTTTTTTTTTTGGGGTGCTTTTTAATTATATAGATATAGAAAATGGCCAAATCCAGCTTCTGCTCATTTCTAACAATCCTAACATCGAACTCGACGTTGAGTTTGTTGAATTTCGTAGCTATTTACTCTCAAAATCTTATAAATATGTTTATTTTAAAATTAATGAGTTGGTGATATTGATATTAGACGCATTCAATAATATTTATGTTTATCAACATTTGTTAGATTGAGTAGTAAAAAGTTCGATATCATTCGTATAATGAATCGAGTTTTAATTTTATGAATGAAGAATATGATAATAGAAGAGATTTATCCTTTGTTAAAGTATATTTCGAATTTAATTAAGATTGAATGTTGTGTGATTCTAATATTTTCTTTATTTTAAAATCTTAATTAATTTCGTTTGATCTATTTTTCGTATGAGGTCAAAGTTCAGGCTAGACAAAATTTAAAGCAGTATATACAGGTAGGTTTTTTTCAGCATAAGATATTTACTGTATGCTGGGTTTTTATTTCTAGATAATATATTGTCCATTCATGGAAATGAGATGTTTCAATTTGGAATGACAGTGAAATAGACTTAAAATACATGCAAATTTGTTTTAATATTAATTTAAATTACATGCATTTACATGCTTATGGCTAATATCAATATGTAAAGAATGTGAAAGCCTACCATATGAGGTTTTGTTTTATTTTATTTTTTAAAATTAATTTCTTTTCACACCTTTTTACTAGCAAAATGCTTTTATTATGTATTAATGATATATTATTGAGTTACTTGTTTTTATATTTAATGATTTTTTAAATGTTGCATGGTATGTGAGGCTTAGTTTTCATTATGCTTTATTTTTTATGGGTCTAAATTAAAAACCAGGAAAAGATCTTTATTCCCATCATTTCATCCCTATTTGATAAATTTTGAATTTTTTTGTAGTTTGTGATGGTCTTTTAACTTTATTTTCAACTATAAAATTGTATTAGGTGTTGTTGTCATTAGATTTAGATCTATTTGGTCTAGAGGCTTGTTCGAAAAATTGGAAGGTTTGAATAAAAATACAAACTTGAAAAATAAGCTTGGGCAAAAAAAAAAAAACAATGCTCGTTTAGAAAATGAGTCGGGCCTCATGTAAGATTTTTTGGCCCGACCTAGTCCGAATTTGCAAAAAAGAAAAAAATATGTTGTTTTCTTGTTATTTTTCTGTTATTTTCTTAGTACTGTTTTGTTGTCATTTTATTATGTTGTTGTTATTGTTTGAATATTGTATAACTCTTATTTTATTGTTAATTTTGCTACTGTTCTAAAGGCATTTATTTATTAAGTTGCACTTATGTTGGTGTTATTTAAGCATAAAAATTTTTTAAAATTTATTTTCAATTTGTTGGGAAATATTTATTTTAATGTTTTCAATATTTTTTTATGTATTATATTTAAAATATATATATAAAAATTTAATACAAGTGGGCGGAGCCAGGTTTGTATTTTAACATTTTTATCAGAACCGGACATTGACAAAATTTTAGGTCAATCTTTTGAATTAAAATAGGCTCGAACTTATCTAACAGACCTAAATTTTTTATAAAACCTAACTTCAACCATACCTAACCCAACTCATAGACAAACTTAGTTGGCCCTCTCTCATTTAATAAATTATTTATTATTTATAGTTTTTTTCCACTTGCTGTTAGTTTGTTATCTTTCAAAACTAGTTTCTCTTTTAATAATTTAACCTAGCTTTTTAACAGTGTTATTGCTGTTACATATTTTAGCTTTCCCAATGTCATCACTTTTGCGTTTATGTGCTTTATGGTAAATTATTTGATATTTTAGCTTTGTTCTTTTTCTCTTATTTTGATGAATATTTTAACTTTGTTAGCTCAAAATTTTTTGTGCTTCTATTAAGTAAACTAATATGATATTTGATATTAAATTTTTAAATTAAGTCTTTTGATATAATTAACTCATTATATCCTCTAAATCCATGATTGATGATGTCTCTTTCAAATATTATGGTGATCCCCCATTTTGATTCATAAAACCATTTAATTTAAATTTCATGCATAGTTTGTAACGTTATCATAGCCATAATCGCTTGCATTTATTTAATAACAAGCAAGACACATTTAGGATTTTCTTTTTCCTCGAAAGGAGATTATTTACTAGCTAGGATGGAAGTTTTATAAAAGCATTATTTATGCTTCACCATTGTCCTAATTAATAATTATTAAATAGATGAAAATTTGATTTAATGGAAAGGTTAAAATCTTGAACTTTAAAATCTTCCTTACATAAATGTATGGAATCTTCTTTAAATAGATAGATTTGTTACTTGATTCTTAAGTTAATTATATTATGGATTAGTGACTTAGTTTGAATTGAATTAGTGTAGGGAAAAAAAAATCTATACCTATATTATTTATATCAAGTTTGTGTCACTTTTAACATGTTGTTATGAAATTATTAAAATACCATTGAACACATATTCAATAGTATTAAAATACAAATTCATTATCACGCCACCTATATTTATTATTGAATAAATTTTAAAAGAAAATACTTTTAACATAAAACATTTTCTTTCACCTACATTATAGGTGTGACAAGTTAACTTGATACTAAATTAAGGCAAGACTACTTAGAAATTCTCTTTTAATGAAGAGTTTAATATTAATATAACGATATTTTTATCATTAACTATTAGTATATGAAATGTTTAAATAAAATAATTAAAAATACAATTTTAAGAATTGAACACAAGCCTAAAAATATGTTTATTTATAGACATTTTACCATTTCACCTATAATTTAATTAAAAATTTAAATTTAAGATTATACTTTTCTGAGTAATTTTCTTAAGAAAAATATATATATTTTAAAAGTAGATAGTTGCTTTTAAAATACTAAAACATATTGTTTTTAAAATAGAAGTGATTGAACTCGTATTAAACAAACAAAATATTTTATTACTATGTATGGTCTAAGATCAACTTCCAAAAAGAACAAATTGATTTTAATTTTACAATAGAACTTTTAAAAGTTACTAAAATGACTCTTATGAAACAAAATACTAAAATGAAATATACCTTGAGTTGAGAGAATATTAAAATTCTAGGCTTTAATTGGTACAAGTGAAAGGTAAACTAAAATCCAAAATTTTAATATTGTGTAAAAATTGTCATTGATTTTATCCAAATTATCCTTTAAAAGAAAATTCTCTTGAACTTTCCATCGTATTCATACATAGAGAAAATAAAAGATTATAAAATAATTGCAATCGTTAACTACCTTGTTGGATTGGGCCAATCAAATTCAGCCACGGCACCAGTTCCACGTTAATTCATCCTCAACCAAATAAAAAAAGGACTAATAACATTTTGGGACTTGAACTTGACATTTTTTTCATATTGGGGTCTAATTTTTTTGTCCAAGTTAGGTCTTGAACTTGATAAATATTCTTACATTGGGCTTGAAATTTTTTTATCCAATTTAAGCCTTGAATTTAGCAAATATCCCCACATTGAGGCTTGAATTTTTTGCCCAAGTTAAGCCTTGAACTTAGCAAATATTCACACATTGAGGCTTTAACTCTTTTTATCAAAGTTAGTCCTTTAAAACCCTAAAGTTCAAGTCTGAATGTGAGAACAATTCCAAGTTCAGACTCTAATGTGGGAAAAATTGCCAAGTTTAGGGCCTAAATTGGACCAAAAAAAAATTCAGGCCTCAATGTGGGAAAATTGCCAAATTAAGGACTTAGATTGAACAGAAAAAAAGTTCAGACCCCAATATGAGAAAAATTATCAAGCTCAGGCCCTAAATAGTGATTTAGCCCAATAAAAAATGCCGAGTTGCCGACGCAAAACAAAACGCACCGTTGCGCGTTGACTCTCCTTAGTCCCCCACTCGTCTCCCGAGGACAATTTCGGCATTTAAAATTGACATCCCGTTCACGTTTCTCGAGAAAAGACCCCAGCACACCAATCTTCTCTTGCACCCTCACACCACTAGATCCTACCCTTCACTACTCGCCAAATCAAATTAAAAAAGAAAAAAGAAAACCGGAAACAAAGAACAGGAGCAGTCAGTTCATTTGATCATCGAGCAAATCATGGATCGGATCTTCTTTCACGTCGACACTCTCCTCTCCGATCTCTGATCCTCGAAGAGTCGCTCTCATTGCTTCAACTGAACTCTCAGATCGCTTTCTATCTTTTGGAAACTCAATTTCTTTAGGGTTTCGTCTCCTCTTTTTCTCCTTCTTATTCTACTTTGTAATGCTATTATGTTCGGACGCTGTTACATTTGCCGCTGCTTCGTATTCTTTTTTCCGAATTGGATGATTTGATCGGATTTTCTACGGTTCCGTAGAATTACAATTTTGTCGCTAGAAAAAAAATGGCGGCTTCTCCTGTCAAGTTTCTCTTCGGATTCTTTATGATTTCCATCACATTGTGGATGGTTTTCATGTAAGTCCCCCTGCTTTTGACTTGTTGCGTTTGAAGTTGTTTATCTAATTGTCGGCACGCATGCTTTTATTAGTATATTATCTGAATTTCGATCAGCTTTTTGCTTATGCATTTGATTGTTTCTTCTTTTTAAATTGGCATCCTTTTGTTAGCCTTTAGTGTTTCTTGATGTTATTTCTAGTTTCTAAGACGAAGCTGTCTCATACGTGGTTAATTTGTTACAGACTTGTAATTGGCATTGTCAATGTATTTATCCTTCTCTTAAGCAGAATAATTCCAATGACATATTTATGTATCGGAACTGTTTTCATATTACCTTGCTTTTTTATTCCTCAATTTATTGCTTCTTTTCTGTTCGAACTTTGGAGCTGGTGATCCCCAAGGGATAGTTAAAGCTTCTGTTATATGTTTTATTCCCTTTGCAGATTTGCATCAAGGTTGCTAGCTTGGATTCTAAGCAGGATAGTTGGAGCATCGGTTGGATTCCGTGTTGGTGGATGGAAATGTTTGAAGGATGTTGTTGTGAAGTTCAATAAGGTTCTTCCTGTACTTCAATTGGTTGTTTTCATATTCAATGTTCTGTTAAATTAGGGTCCATACATGTAATTTAGGTATTAAAGCCTCTGCTAGTCACTTATACGAGAGGAGTCATATTTTTGAACAACTTGACTTTCCTTCCGGTGTTTATCAAATTACTTGCGAGAAAGACAAGTAATTTCCTCCCTGGAAAGGAGAGAAAAGTGGATGCAAAGATAAAATATTTCTCATACTTGCTTGGTAGGATGGAATGACAAGGGGGGAAAAGTGAAAAGTTATTGCACTTACATGAGTTTTTCGTCAGTCCATAATCCAATGTTTTACCAAAACCATTCCATGTTCCTTTCAATCTAAGAGGGGGAAGGGAGGTTTAAGTACTTAGAATCCTGGCAATTCAGTTAAAATTGGATAGAAGAAACTGTTCATTCACAAATGCTTCCAATAGATTACCTCTCCTATTTCTGAGAAGTGTCTTTACTTTTCTTGCCAGCTTTCTCTTGCACCTTTCTATCATTCCATTTCTTTTCCAATCAAGCACAAAGTAGATCTAGATTTGTTTAAGAGAATAATACGGAGTAATTTCACCTAAATAGTAGCATGGACCTTTATAAGTTGAAGTTTCCTCTCATTTTGTGTCTTTGGGTAAGTTCTTGGTATTTGTTTCTTATATGATGGGCCATACTAATCGGCAGATTACTGCAACTATAGGTGTTTTTCTTGCTGTCAACTTTAAGCATTACTTTGTCATGGATTTGGTTTGTGAGGTGACATTTTACCTCAGTAAAATCATTTTGTGTTTAGTTTGCGGAGAACCTTGCCATCCCAAGTCTTTTTATTTTGTTTTAAGTTGGGGTGAGTTGTGTTTCCTGGAAATAAATCTAAATGGATGTTCAGGAGGCACGTGCAAGAGATAAGTGTGCCTTTAAGTTGAACTTCTTTGACTGGAATATTTATATATATAATATAGGGTTAAATAATGAGTAGGATGCTATAGTTATGGCCTGGTATGTAGTTTTACTCTGATTACTGACCTTTCTACTCTTAAGTGGATTAGGGGTTTTGTTTTTGAAGCCAGTCCAACACATTAGAAATAGTTTAAAATCCCCTTTGAAAATCATGAAGGCTATCTGAACAATCTGAATTTATTTCAGTATGTATTAATTTTTTTATAATTTATTGCTTTTTTGTTCCAGTTCCTATTTCGGTACCTATGTGCCTGTTCATGGTGTTGAACATATTTTGTTTCTTGGGAAAATTTTCAGGGTGCTGTTGAATCCATATTAGTGGGTGAAATCAAGATTAGTTTACGCCAATCCCTGGTTAAACTCGGGGCTGGCATTATTTCTAAGGATCCAAAGCTGCAGGTGTTGATATGTGACTTGGAAGTTGTCCTAAGGCCTTCAAGTAAAAGTCCACAGAAATCTAGACCCCGGAAACCACGCACTTCAGGCAGGGGGAAGTGGATGGTTGTAGCTAACATTGCAAGATATTTTTCAGTGTCTGTCACAGATTTGGTTATGAAGGTAACTGATCTTTGGCCTTTTTTTCTCCTCCCTTTTAAACAGTGATCTGACTGTTTCATAATTCATTTTCAGCACATAATTTTTAAGGTTTGGGGGATATGTCTTTGTTGTGTGTGCTCTGGAGTAATGTTGAATGGGGAGCTAAGGGAGTGGTGGGGGATGATGTATATTGTTAATGCTTTTTGATTGCTACCTTTCTTCTGATTGTAAGTTACTGAATAGGAAATCCAGTAATAACATTTTGTTGGTTCATATGCTGCTGCATGATTCACACACCTGCACGGTTTGGAAGTCAGTTCATCTTAGAGTATGATTCTGATTGACATATTTGTTACTTCATTTGATCTTGTTCATACACCTAATATCATATGTGCATTATCATCTAGTTAGGGTTCAACAATCTCTGAATGCCCTAGTTTCACATAGATCCTAGACGAATGTATGCTTTTATTAATTATGTATTTTTCTGTTGCCCTTTTTCTTTTACGTTCTTATGCTCAATTGTATCTTGTAACTATGCAGACGCCCAGAGCAACTGCTGAAGTTAAGGAACTCAAAGTAGACATATCTAAGGATGGTGGCTCCAAACACAATCTGTTTGTTAAGCTACACATATTACCCATTTCTGTCTATGCTATTCAGATGCTCTCTGGCTTTATGGAAAAGCCTTCTGCTTCTTTTAGCTGTGAAGAGTTCTCTCTCTCTTGTGAATTTGGCCATGATAGGTATTTCTTTTCTTTCTGGAATTTTCTTTACAGTGCCCAAACCATTGCAACCCATTATATTTGACATAAGTTTGTTGGTCTGTTAATGATGGTAAGTTTTACGCTCCTTGGGTTGCATTTTTGTCTCATACACATATTTTCTGCTTAATCATATATATATTGTTTTGGCTTTTACTTTATGCGCTAAAATGCTCCTCTATTTGTATCATCTTCGTTCAGGGAAGCCGGCGTAGTTGTTCGAAATGTGGACATTAACTGTGGAGAGATTGTTGTGAACCTCAATGAGGAGCTAATCTCAAAGAATAAAAAAACGCCAGATGTTTTTACTCAAACCGATAAAGTTACAGGGCCGACTGCTGATTTTGTAACCACTAAAAAGCCTCAGAAAAAACAATCTGCAATTTTAGCATTGGCAAAGTATACTTCTATGTTTCCAGAAAAGGTTTGTGCTTTTACTCATTGGTAGAAATAAGCTTGCTATGTGTTTTCCTGTCTTCTAAGGTTGGTTGCCCTTATCTGTTTAAGTTACTATTGAATTCAAAGATTAGAAGCATCCACTGGCAACTTCATTATTAGTGTGTAAAATACTATTTTTGGGCTTGGTCGTGATTGTTTTACATCCTTAGCTATCATGAAAATTGTTATTTTTAATCTTCCACTGGATTGAGCAATTATAGATGTAATTCCAACCTGCTTGAAATGGATCTTTTCATTTGTGCGGGCAAGCTTATGGACAGACTGCCAGCTTCCTTAGGTAACAATGAAGCTAATGGAAGAAACTAAATAAGTAACAAATTCTGACAAAGAAGTGCATTATAGAGATTCTAAACCCTATAAAGGAGGATGAATATGTTTGTTTGATGAACCCATATTTTCTTGTGTTGATCAGTGAGAACTAAGAATTGGATGTGTAGCTCAGAGACAATTCTCAAGTTATTAGAATGCATGATAATAGTTTGCTAAAATTTAAGAAGATAGGTGGTGGTCCAGTTATTTGCATGCATTGGTGGGAACTTTTATTTTATTTCATTCATTTTTTTTTTTGAGACAGATTTGCTTCAACTTACCAAAACTAGATGTGAAATTTATGCATCTGCAACATGATATTGTTGTTGAGAATAACATCATGGGCATTCAATTGAAATGCATCAAATCAAGATCAACTGAGGATGTGGGGGAGAGTGCGCGTCTTGATGTTCAGTTGGATTTCAGTGAGATACATGTATAGCCATTACTATTTATGTTGCAGCTCTCTGTTTTATAATGTAAATCATAATCTTGCAACTTGGCCAATTATTATCTTTTGTTTTTCTGTTTCAGCTTCTTAGAGAAGCTGGCTCTTCCGTATTGCAGATAATGAAAGTGGATGTTGTCTCTTTTGTCTACATTCCGATACAGGCAAGTCCTGTGCAATCATGGCAGGTTGGTGTCTTTGTCAGGTTGTTACCCTTTACTTTTTCAATGTGGTACAACAGGTAAAATATGTTTTAATAGCAAATCATCAAGTCAGTGTTGTCATGGGTGCAAGGTGTGCTCTAGGCACTAGAACCCTTATATCGCCTCAGGTGCAAGGCGCAAAAAAAGCTCTATATATTTATATATGAGTTTTTATAGGTCTGTGTGTATATATATAAAGCTTAAGATATATAATAAACTCTGAAGTGCGGTATAGCTTATCTACAAAGCATGCGGTTCTTTTATTGGTCAATATGCATGGTTTTCTTATGGCCAATGTTTTGTGTCAAATGCTCAAATATTGCGAAGTATAGAGTTTGATATTATCCCTTTCTTACTTGTAAAGGTATATCAAATGAAAAAAAGTGAAAAATAAAAGAAATTAAATAGAAATTTAATTAGGCGGCTGTTTCTTTTTTATGCCTATTGCCTTACAAAAAAGTGTGCTTAGGCGCACCAGGCATGCACCTGATCAAATGGGCTTCGCCTGAAACAGTCTGAGATGTTTTTGTCGTATACTAAGGTGCAAGGCACAGGCACTGGCAGGCGCACAGACATGCCTTGACAACACTGCATCAAGTTTTCATTTTATTCTGTATTACTTGGCTTCCTGCCTTTTACCAAGTGATCTCAGATGAGTATGAATTTAGAAACTATCATATTTATTGTCTATAAGAAATTATGGATTTGACCTGGGCAACCTGGCATCAGCATTTTATGTGGTCATATGTCTAGCATTGTAGACCGGTAGAAAATGAATAGTAGTTGATATCGTCTTGTTATGCTCTTTTTGGGTATTGGTGGTTGAATCATTTCTATTAGGATGGCTAGGCCTTGTGTGGGTGATTTGGTGCATCTTCCAAAGTTTGTTTGGTTAACCTGAAGGTCCTGAACACAAATAGAAAATGCACAATTTACCTAAACCTGACCCAATTAACCCAACTGTGGTCTTTCGTCTTTACAATTTTTAGCATCTCTCTCATGCTCGCCGAGAAAAGATAAATTCAAATTTGACCCAACTTGACCTGCCTTTAAAAGGTAATGACTTCATAAAAAAGAAACCATATAATTTCCCTGCCAGGAAATGTTTTTTTAGGAAGTAAAAAAACTTATCAATTCCCAAATAGGGACTAGTTTTGACCATTTGAGGCCCAATACAGGACCAGGGAGACGAATTTCCTGGATAGCTGAATGGTTCCCCCTATTGAACTGGTTGGACTAACTAGTTTATGGTTCTTTTAGTGATTCCTGGCAATTGGAAAAGAAAATTTGCTAGTAGAGCTACCTTTACTGATTCCAACTTCTCTAGTTTTCTTATTCTATTCATTCCCATTATCTGATACCTTACCTGGCACACAGACTTACTCTTACCACCACCTTGTTTGGGAAAAAGGAGATTTTTTTTTTCAATCTACTTCTAATACCAATTTATCTCACTTTTGTTTGGTATCTGTATATTTTCGAAAATAGGTGGATTTGGTAAATATATTGTTAGTGCCATGTTTATAGTTTATCGGGTTGCTTTATTGGCTTATTATTTTTAGCGCTGTTGCTTTTCAGCCAATCTCACCTATTAGAGCTGAAGTTGATGTTAAACTTGGAGGGACTCAATTTAACATTATAATGAGTAGATTGAAGCCATGGTTGAGGTTGCAGTCCTCCAAAAAGAAGGGAATGGTTCTTCAAGAGGAAACTTCTACTCTGGAGAAGCCACAATCAACTGGATCCAAAGCTATCATGTGGACATGTACTGTCTCAGCCCCTGAGATGACGATTGTGCTTTATAGTATAAGTGGTGTGCCACTGTATCATGTAAGCAACATTCTGTGTCTCATTTATATTGGGTATCTAGGAAATGATTGAGCCTTCATCTTGCTGCTCATGCTGTGCTAGCACATGACTCAATATCTGAAGGTGCATAATTCGCTTGTAATATTTTTCTTCCAAGATAGTTGGTATTGTAGGATTTATGTGCAGAATAGGTTCTTTAGTTCTTTCTTATGATTTAATTTCAGCTCTTCACCAACAGAAAGTTTTTTGCCAGATGATCATGCCATTAGCACATCACTTCTAAAGCATTAGTCAAGTGCCTTTTTCTTCTGGGTGGTTGTGTTGTGGAGCCAATTTTTTGCTACCAAGTGGGGGGAACCATGGTGGCAGTCTATATAATGAACAATTTGTGTTCGCTTGAAATTAGACCAACTAAAATCAGCATATTGCTAAAAGAAGAATCCCACTTTAACTGTTTATGAAACTCTTAATATGGACAGGTTGTTCTTTATGATGGTTTCCAGACATAAGAAGTTTTATATATGTGGGTGTAGGACATTCTATGGTCACATCTATAATTTATTTGCTATTTTGAGTAGCATGATCTTCTGTTTGGACTATGTTCATTTGTTTCCTTGTTTTTTGTTGTTATTCACTTAATATGCCTTAGTCGGTTTATGTTTTGACTTTTGGAACGAAGCAACCACTGAGACTCCAATTTTTGACTTTGATTTCTAAATGCAGGGATGCTCACAGTCATCACATCTGTTTGCTAACAACATTTCAAGTATAGGAACCACAGTACACATGGAACTTGGTGAGGTGAATTTGCATATGGCAGATGAATATCAAGAATGCTTGAATGAAAGCCTTTTCACTGTGGAATCCAATTCAGGTTCGTTACTGCATATAGCAAAGGTTAGTCTAGATTGGGGTAAAAAGGACATGGAATCATCTGAAGAAGATGGCCCTAGATGTAAATTAGCTCTTTCTGCTGATGTGACTGGAATGGGCATTTATTTAACCTTTAAGCGTGTTGAATCACTCATAGTAACAGCTTTGTCCTTTCAAGCACTCTTAACAAATCTTTCTGCTGGTAAGAAAGCAACACAGAGCCGGACAGGACGTTCTTCAAAACCATCAGGGAAGGGCACTCGGCTTTTAAACTTTAATCTTGAACGTTGTTCAGTTAGTTTCTGTGGTGACACTTACTTGGAAAACTCTGTTGTTGCGGACCCCAAGCGTGTAAATTATGGGTCTCAGGGCGGTCGAGTTGTTATTAGTGTTTCAGCTGATGGTACACCACGTAATGCAAATATAATGTCCACAGTTTCTGATCAGAGCAAGAAATTGAGATACACTGTTTTGCTTGACATCTTTCACTTCAGTTTGTGTGTGAACAAGGAGAAACAATCCACGCAGGTGGAACTTGAAAGGGCTAGATCTATTTATCAGGAACATCTTGGAGAAGATAAGCCAGAGACAAAAGTTTCGTTGTTTGACATGCAGAACGCAAAATTTGTACGACGCTCTGGTGGCCTTAAGGAGATAGCTGTTTGCTCTCTGTTCAGTGCTACTGATATCTCCGTCAGATGGGAGCCTGATGTGCATCTGTCTTTGTTTGAACTTGTTTTGCAACTGAAAGCACTAGTTCACAATCAGAAGCTCGAGGGACTTGGAAATGAACACATGGATAATATCTCTGGTATAAAAGATGCTGAGCAGAAGAAAGAAGTCACTGTGATTGAAGCGGGTAATCTTGATAAAACAAAGAAAAAAGAATCTATATTTGCTGTTGATGTAGAGATGCTGAGTATATCTGCTGAAGTTGGAGATGGAGTTGATGCACTTGTGCAGGTTCAGTCAATTTTCTCTGAGAATGCCCGTATAGGAGTACTTCTTGAAGGGCTGATGCTTAGTTTCAATGGGGCCCGGATACTCAGAAGCAGCCGAATGCAGATTTCTCGTATTCCCTCTACTTCCATCTCATCTGATGCAAAAGTATCAACGGCTGTTTTGTGGGATTGGGTGGTTCAAGCACTTGATGTTCATATTTGCATGCCTTTCAGGCTGGAGTTGCGTGCCATTGATGATGCTGTTGAGGAGATGTTGCGAACTTTAAAGCTTATAACTAAAGCTAAAACTGAGCTAATTTTTCCCATGAGAAAGGAAAGCTCAAAACCTAAGAAGTCTAGTTCAACAAAATTTGGACGTGTAAAGTTCTGCATACGCAAGTTAACTGCTGATATTGAGGAAGAGCCAATCCAGGGTTGGCTTGATGAGCATTACCATTTAATGAAGAATGAGGCCTTTGAATTAGCTGTTCGGTTGAAATTTCTTGATGATTATGTCCTCGCCAACCAGTGTCCTAAAACAGCAGAAAGTAATGATTCTGCTTCTGAAAGAAGGATTCACCATAATGGAGCTGAACTTGATGTGCAAGATCCTTCAGCAATCCAAAAAATGCAAGAAGAGATCTATAAACAGTCTTTCCGATCCTATTACTTGGCATGTCAGAGGCTAAAACAATCAGAAGGCTCAGGTGCCTGTAGAGAAGGTTTTCAGGCTGGTTTTCAGCCAAGCACTGCAAGAACTTCTCTTCTTGCAGTTTCTGCTACAGAGTTAGATGTGACATTGACAAGGATTGATGGTGGAGATGACGGGATGATAGAGGTCCTAAAGCAGCTTGATCCGGTATGTCGTGAAAGCAATATACCCTTTTCACGTCTATATGGGAGTAATATTCTCTTAAATGCTGGCAGTCTTGTTGTTCAGTTAAGAGATTATACATTTCCTCTTTTTTCTGCAATTTCTGGTAGATGCGAAGGACGTGTTGTGCTAGCACAGCAGGTAAACTCAAAAGCTTAATGCCTTCCCCCCCAACCCAACCCAATTTTTTTTCTTTACTTGTCCTATTAAATGCAAAGATAATCATATTTTGAATTTTATCTTTTATATGTCCTTTTTGGAAAAAAAAAAGGAAGGTGGAAGGTTGCCGATCTTACTCTGATTGAAATTATTTTCTTTGAAAATTAGGCAACATGTTTTCAGCCCCAAATTTCCCATGATGTCTTCATTGGGAGATGGAGAAAGGTCCGCATGCTTCGTTCGGCTAGTGGTACAACTCCACCGATGAAAACATACTCTGATTTGCCTATACATTTTAAAAAAGCAGAAGTGTCGTTTGGGGTGGGATATGAACCAGTTTTTGCTGACATAAGCTATGCTTTCACCGTTGCACTTCGTAGGGCCAATTTAAGTAAAAGGAGTCCTGGTCTTCCACAGGTTCCAAAAAAGGAGCGGAGCTTACCGTGGTGGGATGAAATGAGAAATTACATCCATGGAAATATCACCTTATTCTTTTCTGAAAGTAAATGGAACATTCTTGCGACTACTGATCCTTATGAAAAGCTTGACAAGCTTCAAATTGTTTCTGGTTCTATGGAGATCCAGCAATCAGATGGCCGTGTGTATGTTTCTGCTAAGGATTTTAAATTTTTCTTGAGTAGTTTGGAGAGTTTGGTAAATAGTCGAAGCTTAAAACTTCCCACCATTTCATCTGGTGCTTTCCTTGAAGCTCCAGTCTTCAGCCTTGAGGTTACAATGGATTGGGAATGTGAGTCTGGCAATCCCATGAATCATTATTTATTTGCAGTTCCTATTGAAGGGAAGCCTAGGGAGAAAGTATTCGATCCTTTCAGATCCACTTCTCTTTCCCTCCGATGGAACTTTTCTCTTAAACCCCTTGTTGCCCCATTGGACAAACAATCCCCATCTGCCTCAGCCTCAGATTGCACTATTCTAGATGGAGCTGTAAATGGGGCACAGTGTAAGGCGGGGAATGTTTCGATTGCTTCACCAACATTCAATGTCGGTGCACATGATCTAGCTTGGATAATTAAGTTCTGGAATATGAACTATATTCCTCCTCATAAATTGCGTTCCTTTTCTCGTTGGCCTCGTTTTGGAGTTCCAAGAGTTCCTAGATCAGGAAACTTGTCCTTAGATAGGGTGATGACAGAATTTATGCTCCGTTTAGATGCTACACCTACTTGCATAAAGCATATGACATTAGATGATGATGATCCAGCAAAAGGACTGACATTTAATATGACAAAGCTTAAATATGAAATCTGTTACAGTAGGGGTAAGCAAAAATATACTTTTGAGTGCAAGCGTGATCCTCTTGATCTTGTGTACCAGGGGCTTGACCTTCATGTGCCTGAGGTTTATTTAAACAAAGAAGACTGCACTAGTGTCACGAAAGTAGTTAAAATGATGAGGAAAACTTCTCAGTCTGCATCCATGGAACGAGTTCCTAGTGAAAAAAGTAAATATGTGAATGCTTGCACAGAGAAGCATCGTGATGAAGGATTTTTGTTGTCATCTGATTATTTTACTATCAGGAGGCAGGCCCCTAAGGCTGATCCTGCAAGGTTATTGGCATGGCAGGAGGCTGGAAGAAAAAATCTTGAAATGACATATGTCAGATCTGAATTTGAGAACGGGAGTGAGAGTGATGAGCATGCTCGGTCAGATCCTAGTGATGACGATGGTTACAATGTGGTTATAGCCGATAATTGTCAGCGAATTTTTGTTTACGGCCTAAAACTTTTGTGGACCATAGAAAATAGAGATGCTGTGTGGTCATTTGTTGGTGGAATATCAAAAGCATTTGAACCTCAAAAGCCTTCACCTTCTCGGCAGTATGCACAGAGGAAGTTAGTTGAGGAGAAACAGAAACCTGGTGAACCTGAAATGCCTCAAGAGGATGCTTCAAAGTCCCCTTCTACCAATCAAGGTCTTCCTTCTCAGAACATAGAGACATCAGGATCACATTCATCTCTATCACATGCAGTTGGATTGGAAAGTTCATCTACTGCTGCAGTTGGTATGTGTCAAGCTTAGTATGAGATTTTGAGATTTCGTTTTTTCACATTAAGTTTGAGATGCTTGCATTCCATTTAATGCTAGTGTGGTTTTGGCAATTACAAATTCATTCATCAACCACCATAAATGTTAGCTGCATCAGAGACATTGTTATAATTATCATCATGTTGCTAAATTACAGTATGTTTTACTGTAGCACTAGCAAAATATGAGGTCAATGATTCGGAAGAGGAAGGGACTCGGCGTTTTATGGTGAATGTTATTGAACCTCAATTTAATCTTCACTCTGAAGAAGCCAATGTAAGTTGTGACATTTTTGCATCTTATAAGCTTGTTCATTCTTTTTGCAAACATTCAGTACATTTCTTTTACTTATGAATCATTGCCTGAGTTCACTATGCATGATCTTATTTTTGCATCTCGTAGTGATTTGTTGGGGGTTGTCATCTTATGCTAGTCATGTTTTCAGTAAAGTTACTCCTTTCATGCCTATCAGGGGAGATTTCTTCTTGCTGCTGTTTGTGGTCGTGTTTTAGCTCGATCATTTCATTCAGTTCTTCATGTTGGCTCTGAGCTGATTGAGCAAGCACTTGGTACTGGAAATGTTCATATTCCCGAAGGTGGGCATGACATGACATTGAAGCGCATGGAGTTTTCTGTGATGCTGGAGCATGTACAGGCTCATGTTGCACCAACTGATGTGGATCCTGGGGCTGGACTACAGTGGCTTCCAAAAATTCGTAAAAGTTCCCCGAAGGTCAAACGTACTGGCGCTCTACTTGAAAGAGTGTTTATGCCTTGTGATATGTACTTCCGGTACACAAGACATAAAGGTGGAACCCCAGACTTGAAGGTATGTAATATTCTTGAGGTATTTGTTTCTGCAAGGATTTCTATGTCCATCTCCAAGTATTTGAACATAAGTAAAAAGAGATGTAATTTAATTGTGAAGCATTTAAACTAAACATTTCATGAAGAAAGGAAAATGTTGATTTTTAAAACAATACCAAAGATAACGAGGAGAAATAACGGGAGAGTACTGTTTATTTGATGCACAGCATAGAAGTTGCTGTCTTTTATAGTTAATAACTTTACTGGTTGGCAGTTTATTGAATTGTAGACTTCCATTAATTTTGCATGTCTTTCTTTTTAATTCTGTTGCAGGTGAAGCCATTAAAGGAACTGACCTTTAACTCTGACAACATAACAGCTAGCATGACATCTCGCCAGTTTCAGGTTATGCTGGATGTATTAACCAATCTTCTCTTTGCTCGACTTCCCAAGTGAGTACATTCCACAGTATTTTCCTTCTGTTTCTTTGATTTTTTTTTTTCAGAATAATGTATTTTTTTTAATGAAATTAATTTTAGGAGTTTCCACATGTTCATGTGCTTCAGCCTGTTGAATCTATTTGTTGGCAGATACTAGTCTTTAAAAATTATATTTGTTTCTCCATTTTTATCTTTTGAAACAAGTAGTTCGATAAATGGGCATTATTATAATAGTGTTTCTGGATAGATAGCATTTTCTTTTCATTTGCAAATGTGGGGCCTACCCGTGTGCAAACGCCCTTGATGGATCCAAATCCAACCGTTGCATTTGGCTTGATAAGATCAATTTGACCATGGGTTGCCATCTTTTGCTTAAAAAGCATGTGTAAAGCAATTTTGCCTTGTTTAGACGAGCTACTCTACTTCCTTTCTTCTGGTGTTTGTTTTCATGTGCTTAGATGATAGTGAAATTTTCGTTTTATTTTCCATCTGCAGTTGGGTTTTATTAACCTTACTGGGCCTCTTTTTCAAACTATATTAAAAGCTATAATTGTACTTATTGTTTTATTATTATTTATTAATATGTCACTCAAAGCTGCTTTACACCTATTACCTAACAGTCTTATATTGATCTTTTTTAAATGTAACCTATTCTTCAACATTCACCATATATTGTATGGACGCAATGATCACTTAGTTTATTAATGAAATCAGTTGCGTGATCTTTGCACTGCACCAAAGACTTTTTTGGTATTTAATACTGGTATATTCTTCTAAATTTAATGCAAGTAACATGTTTAATTCAGGCCTCGAAAAAGCAGTCTCTCTTGTCCTGGTGAAGATGATGAAGATGTAGGAGAGGAGGCAGATGAAGTGGTTCCTGATGGTGTTGAAGAGGTGGAACTTGCCAAAATTACCCTTGAACAGAAAGAGCGGGAGCAGAAATTGCTACTGAATGACATTAAGAAGCTGTCTCTTCATTGTGATACTTCAGGAGACCATCTGGAAAAGGAAGGTGATTGTTGGATGGTAAATGGCGAGAGATCTATATTGGTAAGAAAGAGAACCTTGTCAACAATCTCTAAATATCAAGTTTCCATGGTTGTGGAGTTACTCTCATGTTGAATTTTTAAAAGATTAATATTGTTAGTGGGCCTAAATTATAAGCAAATTCATATAAGAAAAATGGAGAGCTGCAATTTTCTGTGCTTTACTTTATCAACAACATTTTAATATGCAATGTGAAAAAAACTGGATTTGGAACATATGGATCCCATAAATTTCTTTCTGCAGTAAATGCAGTGATTATTGGAAATTATTATCAGTAATACGCGGTTAAAAGAAGATGCACACTATCTTTCTGGTTTAAGACTGAATTTTAAGTTTCCTCTAACATCCCTTTCTTGCCAAATCCAATTTGTATGAAGTTCTCTCAGCTTGTTTATACCCATCACTCAAAGCATGTGTATCTGAAACTATAATGGTATGAACTGAGGATAATTTACTAGAAAGTGAAATTCAATGTGGGTAATCTATTGTCCTTTGGTGGGCTATTTTTTTGTCAGTATAACTTCACGAATGTAGGAAGATACTCCACCTACCCGTACTGTATCATCAAATCTAGAAAAGACCGATTTACATTTACTTAATTCTGTGATCTGGCATTTATTTCAAAAATGCTCTTTGGACATTAAAGAGTGCACTCTGATAAGGCATTTTACAGTTGCTGTAAATGCTGCAGGCTCTCTGTTTATGACTATATCTCTTCTTATCTGCTCTTTTTTGTTACATCATTTATTCATGGTTTCATATTACTGTCTGGGCATAGATTTTGTTTTTGTGTACTTGTCTTCTAAGATTCCATATGCCTATTTGTCTTCTAAGATACCATGTGGATTAGTTGTTATTCATTTGCGTGCAACAAATTTTAAGCAGTATGAACTTTATATGTATAGGTGCAAGGACTGAAGAGAGAACTTATTAATGCAAAAAAATTGAGGAAAGCTGCATCTCTATCCTTACGGGTTGCTTTGCAGAAAGCAGCTCAGCTACGGCTAATGGAGAAAGAAAACAACAAAAGTCCATCCTATGCAATGCGAATTTCTTTGCAAATTAACAAAGTTGTATGGAGTATGCTTGTGGACGGTAAATCATTTGCTGAGGCAGAGATAAATGACATGGTGAGTTCCTGAAGATTTGATATGCTAGTGAAGTATCAATTGATATCTGCTTTTATCTCTTGATGGAGGCCATATTCCCAAATACATTTGTTGCCCTGAACTAACAGTAATCAGGATTATTCAAGCCACGTGCTTAGGCACAAAGCAAACTCCCGCCCTCCCAAATGTAATCTAGAGTAAATAAACAGCTCATCGCACCTCCTCCATGTGCGGTGTCTTTACATAAGAAATGAAGAAATATTAGTTTTAACAAGATAAGGCATCAGGATAGAAAGCTGTAATCATAAAAATATGAAATATTAAATTCAAGAAATATATGATCAATTCATTTTGTTATAAATTTTTTCATTGGAAAGATATGCAGACCTATTTGTATATATCATCTGCAAGAAAAGTTATTGAGAAACTCATTTACAATAGTAAATCAAATCAAGAAAGATTAATAAAACAAGCCAAAGTAAATTTGTTTTATTTGAAATGTATACTTTCATTTTTATGCCTAGATGGTGATCTTGAAAGGCAAAAGGCATTGCTTTGAAATTCTGCCTCCTCTTTTTGAATTTTTGTGAGCTGTAATTTTATTTGATGGTGAGATAATACATGTATCGTTTATAGGAATAAGAAAAGGGTGAAATACTTTTATATTTTGTTGAAGATAGCTGTGAAGGGAACTTAGAGCTTTTGATTTTGATGAGGACTCTTGATTAGGTCAGATAGTGCCTGTATTTAGAATTCATTAGAAAGTGATTTGAATCAACTTTTTAACTTGTATAATCAAACTTATATATTTGACATATTAAATATAAAGTTGTTCATTGATTTCTCATTTTAGAAATTAGTGCCTTGCTTGTCATAGGCATCTGCCTTTTCTGCAGCTTGCACTTTTGGGTGCTAGGAGTCAATATTGGTTTTTCTGTCCATTGCTTTTATTATCATTTTGAGATTTTGTCTTCCTTGTTATTTATTTGTTGAATCATGGTTTAATTGAGGTTTAAACTTTAATTTCCATATGGGTTTGCATTTAAATATTGTTTACTTTTGAGGCTGGTATCTTACAGTTTATTTTTTCTCCTGTTCATGCAGATTTATGATTTTGAACGCGATTACAAAGATGTTGGTGTTGCTCAGTTTACAACGAAGTATTTTGTTGTGAGAAACTGCCTGCGCAATGACAAATCTGATATGCTTTTATCAGCATGGAATCCTCCTCCAGAATGGGGAAAGTACAAACTATTTCCTTGACTCTGTCGCTTTAGGTGTTTTATCTAATTATAGTTTTAGTTGCAACATGCCTCATTTCAACCTCCTTAAACCTAATTTGGTGGTTCTCTGCCAACAGAACCTAGTCACATATTCACTTCTATCTTATGGTTGATTGGTTTTGCCACCAATCTTTACTTTACCTTTCTGCTATCAGAAACTTGACTTTTTTTGTGAACATGGTTTTCTTTATAAAGAAATTTTATTTACTTTACCAATATTTCCTTGTGGTTTTTCATGTGGTTGTGTGGGGGAGGGGTAACAGGGATTATGTCCTCCGATATATTTTCATTTGGACATTTCAGTGTGAAGAGTTTGGATTACATAGCTCAGCTTATGTTGTAATAATTCTCTACAAAATCTTGATATATCAACTTTCTGTGTTGCAGAAAAGTCATGCTTCGTGTGGATGCGAAGCAGGGTGCTCCGAAAGATGGAAACTCCTCTCTGGATCTTTTTCAGGTAAAATTCAATTTTCTTATTTTCTTTTTGTCAGCCCTTGATTCCTTGAGCATATATTTCAAATGAGTTTGAGTGTTTAATGATTGAGAAGCTAGGGTGCCTATTTTTATATTAGATATTAGAAGCATTTGTGACTACTATTATTTATAAAAATTACGATGAGGTATTTCTTTACCCTGTAGGTAGAGATATACCCCCTTAAGATTCATTTGACAGAGACAATGTACAGAATGATGTGGGGGTATTTCTTCCCAGAAGAAGAACAAGATTCGCAAAGACGGCAGGTTAGTTTTGGGCTTCAGATCACCAAGTCCATAAGCAAATTTCTAGTGCAATTAGCAAATGTCCTCATGCTTGAATTTTGGAGATGCAGGAAGTTTGGAAGGGCTCCACAACATCTGTTGCAAGACGTCTAAAGAAGGGTGCCTTAAACCATGATGCTTCTGCGTCAGGCATCCACTCAACAAAGGAGTCTGAGGTACCATCCAAGCCAAGTGTGTCTTGTACATCCATTACCAATCAGTCTGCTCCTGCTGGATCTGCCCAAGTGAGGATCGTTTCCCTACCTTGTAGTATTTCGTCAACTTAGTGATTTATTTAAGTCATATTCCTATATTAAGCTTTGGGTCATTATATTTCTCTGTTTTAATTTTCATTTTTGAACCCTGCATGCAGGCATCTAAGATACAAGACCCAAAATCACATGTTTCTGGTTCTGGCCCTGAGTTGAGGAGAACATCTTCTTTTGACAGAACATGGGAAGAGACCGTTGCAGAATCAGTGGCTACTGAACTTGTCCTACAGGCTCATTCTTCCAGCGTTTCTTCCACTAAAAGTGGACCACTTGTTTCCACTGAGCAACAAGATGAATCCTCTAAAAATAAAATGAAAGACACAAAATCTGTTAAGACTGGTCGATCATCTCAGGAAGAGAAGAAGGTTGGAAAATCCAATGAAGAGAAAAAATCTAGGCCTCGGAAAATGATGGAATTTCACAATATCAAGATAAGTCAGGTTGGTTTAGTTTTGGTTAATTTTAATTTGGTCATCTCTTGTTCTGTATTTCCGTTCTTTGGTTTTTATTCCTGTATATTTCTGTTGTGCATTAGGTTGAACTACTAGTTACATATGAAGGGTCCAGATTTGTTGTAAATGATCTCAAGTTGCTGATGGATACATTTCACCGTGTGGAGTTCACTGGGACTTGGAGAAGACTGTTCTCTCGAGTTAAGAAGCATATTATATGGGGAGTCCTAAAGTCTGTAACAGGAATGCAGGTAAGGAATATGGATGTGAACCCACCTGCAAATCTCCCTAACCATAAATTTCTCTTACTTTTACGGTAACTGGTGTCCATGTTCCCCCTCCTATTCCCTGGCTTATGACTTGG
Source organism: Gossypium sturtianum (assembly GCA_025698515.1). NCBI lineage: Eukaryota > Viridiplantae > Streptophyta > Magnoliopsida > Malvales > Malvaceae > Gossypium > Gossypium sturtianum. The sequence continues at coordinate 5,013,846 of CM046947.1, forward strand.
AAATTGTAATGCTTCATCTCACAATTAAAAGTATCATAATAATTGCAATAACATGGGATGGCAAACATTGTTAGTATCTAGAGTTTATAGTCCTTAACTGCATTTGCAAGTATGGTGAAGCTTAATTTGTTTGTTAAACCACTAGGCTGGCTGAATGCAGATCTGCTGACTTCCCTATTAATTATTTGGTTTTTGCTAAGGGTAAAAAATTCAAAGACAAGGCACATACTCAACAGCCAAGTGGAACCGGTGTTCCTGATAGTGACCTCAATCTCAGTGATAATGACCAGGTTGAGAAACCTGGCCCGTACCCGATAACTTTTCTTAAGCGTCCAAGTGATGGAGCTGGTGACGGATTTGTTACTTCCATTAGGGGCCTCTTCAACACTCAACGGCGTAAAGCCAAACAATTCGTGCTACGAACTATGAGAGGTGAAGCGGAGAATGATTTCCATGGAGAGTGGAGTGAGAGTGAAGCTGAATTCTCTCCATTCGCTAGGCAGTTGACCATAACCAAAGCTAAGAGACTTATTAGGCGGCACACAAAGAAGTTCCGTTCAAGGGGACAAAAAGGTATGTACGAGTTTATCTCCCTTTTAACTTCACCTTTCTTTTTGCTTTTTTATGGAAAAAAAAAAAGAAGAAAAAAATGGCATTTCCTCATTTTATAGTATTGTTCAAACACTTGTGTAATTTTTGAGGTTTTCCCTATCAGGCATTGAGGGATATAGTTTTAGACCAACTTGACTTCGTTCTGGTTCAGGTTCAGGTTCAGGTTCATCTTCTCAACAGAGAGAATCACTTCCATCATCACCGATGGAGCTGGAGATCACTTCATTTGAAACAGACTCTTCTAGTGGATCCTCACCATATGAGGATTTTCATGAATAGACTCGTCTCTCATCAAATGACAGTATTATTCGAAGGCCTTGAATGGAGCAAACAGTATGCAGTCCGCAAATATGTGCCCAATTACTTCAGAGCAGTGATGACAAGCAACCGCATTTTTTTGCTAAAATGTAACAGTGCTTGAAGACAGACTCGTTTCTGATCTTCAAAAAAAAAAAGATGGTTGAAGAACACCGAGCTCGAGAAATATGAAAAGGTATGCCTGCTTGGTTATTGACTGTGCAGGTACTGGTTGATGATGTACCCTTGTATTCTATGGTGATTGATCTTTGAAAGCCTGGGTTAGATCATGTTTGTTGTTTTATGACCCTCTGCTTCATTTGACCAAGTGATTGAAGCAGGTTCAAATCCATAAATTTTGTAGGTTGGGTAGAAAATATAAACAGATTATACGAGCTACCAGGTACTATAATTTTGTACATACATTTAAATAATATATATATTGGAATAGAAATAAATGTGAAAGTTACTATCCTTGTGATGCCATTTGAACATTAAAAATAATCTTAGGCATTGGATCGGATCCTATCTATTCTGCAGTTCACTTTGTTTAAGTAAATCCTAGGCATTGCTTCTTTTGTGGTGGCAAACATGGTTGTATCTGAATCACTTTTTTTTTTTTTTTTGGTTCATTCTGGATTTGGCTTAATGCATCAATTTGTAACGTTCTTGTGGGTAGGTTAATCGGATTAGATATGGTTAATATGAATAAAAAATGTACTGATTTATTTATTTTAATTAGTTTCTTTATCTCGTGCAGCAGTTGATTGTATGTATTAATTAATGTATATTAAATTTATTTATATATTTTAAAAAATTAATACTTTTGACAAATAATATTAAATAATGTATTTTAAATACCATATAAAATATTGTAAAATATGCACTATTTAAATAATATATTTTAGTAACTGTAAAAATACTATATCACCTTGCTTCAGAATTTAATATTTCCAAAAATACAAGAAATTCTTGTTTTATTATAAATATAATATGATATTTATGAGGTTCAATATCTATTCTACTTATTAAAATTGGATTCTCAATTATAATTTCATATTAATTTTGAATTATAAAATTAATTACTTATTTGTCTAACATTAAGGTAGTTTTATTTAAAATTTCATTATTACATTTATTATATCTTATTCTTTTATTTTAGAAAACTCTTTTAATATGGTATTTCTTATTCAAAGGTAATTTTAAAAGATATATAGTATATTCTATAAATATTCTAGGATTATTTTTTATAATTTTATTTGAATATAATTGCATATTATTTTTGAAAATACATTATTCTTAATTTTAAGTTATAAAGAAATATTAATATAGCAATTATAATAGAATAGTTTTTAAAAAAAACTTGAGTAAAACTTAATTGCATTTTGGATATTAATTAAGTTTAAAATAATTTCCTTGTCATTAGGTAAAGAATTATGAAAAAAATGGAAACTTTATATTAAAGTAGATTTTAATGTAATTTTATGGTGCCAAATGGCAACCATTTAATTATGACAACAAAGACAAGTTACCAATTTTGTGTCTTTATAGTAATATATATATATATATTAGATTAAATTATGAATTACTCAGTTTGATTTAACAAAAAAAAAGGAAAACTGCAAAATCAAATAAATCCATTTAAATTACTAAGCAAAACAATTGTTTGATGAAAATAGTATTGAGTATTGACTCGAATAAAACAAATAACATTGATTTTGATCCATTAATAAACCAATTAAACTGTGTGATCTTTAGTATACTTTTCTACCGTCTTAATCGGCTTATAGTGGAGTAACATTTTCAGCTCAGGCTCTAATATCTCCATTATCATATATGCTCCTGTTTTTTACAGGAGCATCTATACCAACAATCAATTGTCATTAGCATGATTCCTTCAGATATTGTAGACAAATTAAAAGTTTCAACTTTGCATATGCTTTGTTTCTTATTTAGAATGTAGCATACTTATAAATAATATCAGTATTTATTTCTTAAGCTAGTGTTTAGGTTTTAAATGCTCTCATCACTGTCTCCAAAAGTATTCACTTCTTGTCGTATTTATACTACTCCTCCATTAGTGGCCTAGCGTCTTGAGCTCCTATCTATTGATTTCTTTTTATTTTTCTTGGTGGATGTGAGTCATGACTTGATCTATTCTCGATGAGTAAGGTCATTATCAAGATTTAAAACCAAATTCAATTTTTAGGGTATAAACCGTGTCGTGAATGTAAGGCCCAATTTTAAAATTCAAAGGCCCAATCAAATCAGAGCCCAAAAGGCCCAAAATAAAAATCTGAAACCCTAGGATAAGGGCTAAGAGCCCTCGAGCCGCACGCCGTTCTCCAGCAATCCCAGCGCCGCATCGTGCGCTACCAGAACACCACGCCACCACGCCACGTCCGCATCATACTCTAGCACGTCTCTGCAAAATAGAAAAAAAACAGCTGTAGATTTTAGGCTATAAAAGCCACTGTAGAAATCTGTAAAAGGGAGTTTTATTTTTTGGGGGGAAATAGAGAGCAATACTTCTTTCTGATTACGTAATTTACACAAAAGAGTATAAGAGGCAGTACATACGAGTCCGAATAGAGGATATTTGTTTTTTTTTCTTTCAGAGATAAAGCAATACCAATACAGAATCAAGAGAAGCCAGAAGAGGTTTCTTTTTATTTTTTTCCCTTCCTAAATCTGTTTGATTTTATTCTTTATCTATTTTTTTGTTTTAGTTTTTCAAATACAAGAGTTTTCAAGAAAGCAAACAAGGTTTTTGTTTTTAAAAAAATGAAAAGAAGGGATCGTTAGGGACTCACCGTCGTTTCCTCTGGCCGTCGATGAGAGTGCGCGCGCCTGGGAATTTATGGCGAGGGAAGCGCTCGAGCCCTAATGGGCAAAACGGAAGAAATGGGGGGGGTCTCCTGGTTTTCGAAACTGAAAGAAAGAGATGAAGGATTTTTTTTCCCTTTTAGTTTTAAAGCAACAAATGGTTCTGTGTAAAAGTGGGGGCCCTTGCGCATGCGCCATTTTACCCTAAATGGGTAAATTGCGCAGTAGGCCCTTTTCCTTTGCGCTTGGTTTTAATTGTGTCCCCCTCTGTTTTTTTCATTTTTTAAAATTTAACCCTAAACCTAATCAGTCGTTTCAATTTAGTCCTCGTTAAATGCACCATTTAAAAGGGTTGGGATTATTTTCTACTTTCGTCCTCCAATGTCGCGCGTGTTTTATAATTTAGCTTTTTTTATCTCCTTTTATTTTTGATTCGGCCCAACACTCCTGTTTTGATCCAATTTAGCATTTTTGATTATTTTATTATTAAATCAATTATTTTTTGATGTTCTCATTACAACTTTTTTTTTTGTATTATATTATTATAACCGTATTCTTTCTATTGTATTTGCTATTATCACGTATATTATTGCTTACCTTTTCTTATATTATCATTATATCTATTTTTTTTTATTTGTTATCAATTTACTTTTATTTTTTTTTACTGCTACTATTATTTTACCATTGTTGTTATTATTTTCTTATTAATTTTTTTTATTTTTGCTTATTATTATTCTATCATTTTACTTAGTATTTTAATATTATGTTTACCCTTTTTTTCCTTATTACTGTATTCATTAATTTTATTGTTTTTATATTTCATTATTACTCCTACCATTATTACTATTATTTTTGTTTTCTATTATTGTTACTTATGCTTTGACCATCCTATTTCCATTACACATATCAACATTGCGAATTATTTTCCAAATTCTTGTTCCATTAACTTTATTTGACACTTAATTCTTTTCAAATAGAGGTATTTGGTGGTTGGGAAACTCAAGGAATCGTTTTTTTTAAATAGAGGTATTTGGTGGTTTCGGTTTTCTGTTTGGCCCAACCATTAAAAACCTTTAAAACCGTTTTTTTAAATGAAAAGCAAGGCAATATTTTGTGCTTGGAGGTTTTGAGAAATTGTGCCCTAACGTGCTGGGTTTCAATTTTTCGCTCGTCCAAGGTCTGAATATCCTTTTAAACTTTTGATCGTGCTTTCTCAACTGTAAAAATAAGGCAATATTTCATGTTTGGAAATTTGAAGGATCGTGCCCTAACGTGCTGGGTTTCGGTTCGTTCGCTTGGCCAAATAATGAAATACCCTTTTTTAAAATGACCATCATGAAATGATCTTGGTGTCAAAGGTTTAAAACATCGTATCCTAACGTCTTTGGATGTGATGTTTCATCCTCTTGGAACAAGAGAATTTCGATATCCGATTCGAATTGCCTAAACATTTTCCAAAGGATTCGCGTTTTAAAATCTTTTACGATTTTCGATGTAAGGACGCGTTAATCAATCAATACGGTACCAATTTTTGGGCGTTGCGAGGGTGCTAATCCTTCCTCGTATGCGTAACCGACTCCGAGCCTATTTTCTTAAAATTCGTGAGACCAAAATATTTTCTAAAGTGACCCAATCACACTTGAAAAGGATTGGTGGTGACTCCGTTTTCCTTTTTAAAGTCGGCCCATTTTCCAAACAAAAAATGGTTTTAATGACTTTGGCGACTCCACTGGGGACCAATAAGAGAGTCAAGCCGTGGAATTGATTGATTAATGTCCTTTTATCGAAAATTAAAATCTGATTTTGACTTTTTTCCCATCGCATATGTTTGTTGTGATTTAAGTGTCTAGGGTACATTTGCATCATATTGCCTGACCGTAGTGGTCACACCTTTAAGTGAGAGTGAGAAGCTACTCCTTCGTGAGGTTTTCACTTCCGTGCAGGATAGTGGATCACTTTCGAAATACATCCGTACCTATGTCTTCGTGAGGTTTTCACCTCCGTGCAGCCATAGGGAAATGTATTCCCCTGAACTGAACTCGGTCCATATGAGCCTATAATGGGTGAGGATCGAGGAATCTGCTGGTTCAGGTACCCTTGCTTTAGAGCCAAACCACATATAGAGAGCCCTAGTTACTTGCCTAGGTAGTGCTATGCCAAACCACAGCAATCACCTGCATGTGTATTGTGTTTTTTTCCGCATGCCTTATTTTTGTTACATAATACTAACTTGTTGCATTTTATTGTAATGGCATACCATTTCATTTTAAAGAGGTGTCGACTTACGTTCAGTTTCTAATTTAGGAAGGCTTATTATGGAGAACGGATTCCTTGATAAAGTAGAGGATAATGCGGCCGTCCAAATATGGTCAGAGCAAACTCAATTAGGAAAAGGGGACAGCCTAGCCGAGGGATATACATCAGAGTTATGTGGTTACACCCGCACCAGTGTGACGCAAAATGATCTTCGGAAATTAAAAGAAATATGGGACCAGTGGGATGAAGAGACTAAGCAGTTGTTCTATGGGAATTATGGAGATTTACCTCACTTGCTTGGCCTCAATATAGATGAGCATTTATTCCGGGCCCTCACTCAATTTTAGAATCCTGCCTATAGTTGTTTTACCTTTGGGGAGGTAGATTTGGTACCCACTATAGAAGAATATACGGTTTTACTTCGTTGCCCGAGGGTCCAAGTCGACAAGGCCTATATTAAGGCCGCTTGTGGCCCAACCTTTTTAAAGAGGATGATGAATATTACAGGGATGAGTGAACAGTGGGTTGCAGCAAGGATCAAGCAAAAGGGTGAGTGCAAGTGCATCATATGGAGGATTTTGAAGGATTTGATTCTAGTACATCCTGATACGAAGATGAGAGTTGATGTTTTCGCTTTGAGCATCTATGGATTAATGGTTTTCCCTAGGGCCTTGGGATATGTAGATAAGGCAGTCTCGGATCTCTTCGACCGACTTGATAGAGGTGTCACACCTGTTCCTGCGATATTGACCGAGACGTTTAGATCTTTCAATGCATGTAGGAGAGCCGGTGAGGGCAGATTCATAGGGTGCGCACAGTTATTATTAACTTGGTTCCATAGCCATTTTTGGAAGATGGATAAAGTCTCCTATCGAGTTTTTTTCGAGAATTACTCACCGCTAAAGGAATTAGCAGCCACCCCCAGAAGAGATGACATATCAGAGGAAAATTGGATCGCGCTCCTTTCAGATTTCAAGGAAGAGGACGTTGAGTAGAGAGCTCCTTGGTTGGTTCCCGCCGAAATTCTCTATCGGTGTGGGAGCTATGATTGGGTCCCTCTGTTAGGAATTTGGAGAGCCGTTGGGTATGCTCATTTGCTTGTGCTGAGGCAGTATAGATCAAGACAGTTCATACCGGCAACGTTTGGGTTAGCTCATTTTGAATTTTCATATAGGGGGATCATTATAAGAAAAAGGTTCGAGAGGTTTCTGATGCTTGGAAGCAGACTCGTCGAATGAAAAGAGTTGCGGTAGGTCCAATGGCAACCCTCGAGTATAATGCATGGCGAAATTGGAGAATCGATGATAATATCTCTAGACCAACACAGGATGGTGCTCGACCGATAGAAGAATACCTGCAAGTAGTCCCTTCCGAGTTGGAAATCATAAAACAAGACTTCGAAAGTAAAAATTTGGAGTTAGGGAAAAAGATAGAATAGCTGGAAGAAGAAAAAATGCATTTAAGGTTAGATGTTGATATCCAGAAATCAGAGGCTGAGAAACTGAGAAAAGGGAAAAGGAAGGCCGAAGAGGATTTGGATAGCTTGAAGACTGACTACAAGAAATTGCATTCATCGATAAGGACTGCTGGGTTGGGTAAAACCTCAGAACAATGGCGTTAAAAAATTCAAGGCCAAGGTCGATCAGTGGAAGAGGAGGTTTCATGAGGCTCAAGCACAAAAAGATACCCTGAAAAAGACTGTGGGTGAGAGCCAAGGCGAAAATAAAATGTTAAGAGCTCGAGTAGCAGAACTAGAGAGGGCATTGTGTCGAAGCCGCAACTCTACAGTAAAGTTGGAATCAAGCCTCAACCAGATTGAAGAGTTGAAAGGAAAGGTGGTAGAGCTCGAAACGGCGCTGCAAAATAGTGAGCTCCGGGTCCAACTATTGGAGACAAACAACGAGCGATGGGAAGAACAACTTCAACAATCTCTGAACCAAGTCAGAGAAAGAGACTACCTTATGGGCGAAGCTGTGGTTCAGATACGAGAAGTGGCCGGTCATCTACAAACCTTAGCGGTTCAGGCCGATGTGTTAAGTATAGTATATGAGTCAAAGTCGGACCGGGGTCGAGAGTTAGCTTCGCTTCTTGAGAAAGTTAAAACTTTGGGCATAAGGGCTAGGTCGTATATGTAACTCTGTTTTATGTAAAGGATTTTGTTTTTTAAATAAGTATTCTAAAAGAAATGGAACCAGAATCGACTCCTTTTATTTTTGTATTCATTCATTTGCATTGCACTTCATGCATTTGCATTACATCATATTATATGCATTGAATATAATAAAAGAACCCTATTAACTAGAGATCATATTATAGAGATATCCTGGAAAACCGCTACTACACTCGAAAAAAGACGAAAGCTATGGATCAAAGGATAGAAAAGTTAGAGCAGATGCATAAGGAGATGCAAGACCAACTGCAAGCTCAGATGCAAGACCAACTGCAAGAACAGTTGGCCAAGATCCAACAGGACATGAGGGATCAAATTCTGGAATCCCAGAAAAGTATGATGAGCCAGTTAACACAGTTGTTGACTGGAGGGCTTGGAAAAGAAAAGAGCCCTGTGGTCGATACTGGATATAATGAAGATTCTACTTACCCTCCAGGCTTGGCCCCGACAAGTTCCCAAGTGCAACCACCAATAGTGTCGGTCAATATTAAACCCCAGTACCAATCTGATCCCCCGGCACCGGTAAACTTCCCGGCAGGCTCGAGCTCTAACCCAGGAGGTAATTTGGCAAAAACCATGGTCCCTGACTTCGATGAGGTAATAGAAGGAGAAAAGGAAAAGACGGAGCTCCCGAAGGAGTTCGAGGATCGATGCAAATGGTTGGAGGAGAGGTTTAGGGCATTGGAAAGTGCTGATTACCAATGCGAGGTAGATGCCAAAAAGTTGAGTTTGGTCCCGGACCTGGTACTCCCACCAAAATTTAAGATGCCTGAATTCGAAAAATATAATGGGACCAGCTGCCCTGAGGCCCACATTACAATGTTCTGTCGGAGAATGACGGGACATGTCAACAACGACCAATTGTTAATTCACTGTTTCCAAGATAGCCTGACTGGAGCTGCAGCAAAATGGTACAATCAGCTGAGTTGTACTCAAATCAAATCATGGAAGGATTTAGCACAGGCCTTCATGAAGCATTATGGCCATGTGATTGACATTGCGCCTGACAGGATCACGTTGCAAAACATGAAGAAAAAGTCATGCGAAAGTTTCAGGAAGTATGCCCAGAGGTGGAGGGAAGTTGCTACACAAGTCTAGCCACCTCTACTAGAAAAAGAAATGACCATGCTTTTCATTCATACCCTGAAAGCACCTTTCATCAATCATATGTTGGGGAGTGCGTGCAAGAGTTTCGCAGACATAGTGATGTCAGGCGAAATGATAGAGAACGCGATAAGGTGTGGAAAAATAGAAGCTGGGGAGAGCATAAAAAGATCGACTCTAAAGAAAAGGGAGAATGAGGTAGGTAATATAGGCTCGGGTTATCCCAAACCCATTACTATTAGCCAACCGAGAGCGATAGCTGCGGGCCAGCAGGCCCTACCGAGACAAGAGCCCAACACGAGGCAAAAGTTCGAGAAAGTCCAATTTACTCCCAGACTAGTGACGTATGGGGAGTTGTATAAAACTCTGTTCAATGCGCACGTTGTAGCCCCTGTCTACTTGAAACCGTTGCAACCCCCATATCCTAAGTGGTATGACACAAATGCTCAGTGTGAATACCACGCGGGAGTAGCAGGACACTCCATAGAAAATTGCATCTCATTCAAAAGGCTAGTTGAAAGGCTTATCCAAGCGGGTGTTGTAATGTTCAACGATACACCAGGTATGGGAAATCCGTTATCCAATCATACAGATAAAGAGGTAAACGCGATAGTTGAGAACAGGGGGAGGAGAACCAAGCAGAAGGTTGCTGAGATCAGAACCCCATTGAGGGAGGTTTGGAAAGAAATGCAAAAAATGGGGTTAGTTCTGCAAGAGAATGTGAACACATCTCGAGATGCAAGGAACTACTGTGAGTTCCATGACAAGAGAGGCCACGAGATCCAGCAGTGCAACGAATTCAGAACCCTAGTACAAGGGTTAATGGGTAATAAAGAGCTGGAATTCTTTGACTTTTCCGAAGAAGAGGATGTATGTGCCACAGAGGGTGGGTCTGCAGACAGGATCCCTAAGGTTAATCACCCAGTAGTGATTATCACACGACCAAGGGTCGACGAAGCAGGAGTGAAGGTGGCACCGAGGGTTGTAATTCAAAAACCCGTGACTTTTTCTTGTAAGGATACACCGAGGGTTGTAATTTAAAAACCCGTGACTTTTCCTTGTAAGGATACACCGATGGTTGTAATTCAAAAACCTGTGACTTTTCCTTATAAGGATAACAAGAAGGTACCTTGGAATTACAATTGCACTATGTGGTTTCGGGAAAGAGTTCGCCAAAGACGCCCCCAACCGAAGCCAAACGCATCGAAAGAAAATCCTCTGTGATCAGAGGGGAAGAAGAGAAAACAGGGTCACTGGTTAATGAGACGGTAACCGAGAATGAGGCTAGAGAGTTTTTGAAGTTCCTAAAGCACAGTGAGTACAGTGTTGTGGAATAGTTGCACAAGCAGCCAGCACGCATATCGGTACTGGCTCTACTTTTAAATTCGGAGGCACACCGTAACGCATTGACAAATGTGTTGAACGAAACCTATGTCACTGATGACATTTCGGTAAATAAGTTGGACCGCCTTGTTGGTAACATAAGCGCAGACAATTTTATCTCTTTCAGTGATGATGAAATTCCACCAGGGGGCATGGGATTCACCAAGGCTTTGCACATCACTACCCGATGCAAAGGGTATACGTTACCGGGGGTATTAATTGACAACGGATCGGCACTGAACGTCTTGCCCCTATCTACGCTGAACAGGTTACCGGTAGACAGCTCTCATATAAAAACATGCCAAAACATAGTGAGAGCATTCGATGGCACTGAAAAAAAAGTGATGGGGAGGATTGAGATACCCCTCCTAATCGGTCCCAATACATACGAGGTAGACTTCATCGTGATGGACATCAAGCCCTCTTACAATTGTTTATTGGGGAGGCCCTAGATCCACTCAGCAGGAGCCGTACCATCATCATTGCACCAAAGGTTAAAGTTGGTGACAGAGGGCCGGTTGATAACTATAAATGCGGAGGAGGATATCATCGCGTCTGTTACTAGTAATGCACCGTACATAGAGAATGATACGGAGGCTATAGAGTGCTTCTTCAGGTCGTTGGAGTTTGTAAATGTGACTTTTATCAGTGAAAGAAGTAAGATCCCGGTGCCCAAAATCTCTGAAGCAACAAGGATGGGCCTCCAACTGACAGTAGGAAGAGGAGCATTACTTGGGAGCAGATTGAAGAAAATATCTCTCGGGGCGGTCGAGTGCGAGATTGGTTGACAAACATGACCGCTTTGGTTTAGGGCATAAACGGATGCCCAAAAAAAAAAAGAAAAGAGCTGAGAGGAAGCGTGAAAGACGAAGGGCACGATTGAACGGTGCTGAGATCGAGTGGAGTTCAATGACTTTTCCCCATATTTATAATACATTCGTGTCGGGAGGAATTATCCATTCAGGGCCAGAAAATATGAGTGAGAAAATGGCTGAGGAGATGATGAGAGCTTTGAGCATCAACGCCGTGTTAAAGGAGGATCCGAAGGAAGAGAACTTGGCGGGTATTCGCCCCTACGAGCCTGGGAGTGTTCTGAACAACTAGACTGTGGAAGAAATTCCTGTAGTTTTTAAGACTAAAACAGAGTAATGTTTAAAACACACTTGTTGTTTCAAGCCTAGAAACAATGATAATCTTTTGTGAAATAGGCTCATGTTCAAGCATCTTTACTTTCAATAAAAGTGCATTTTTCTTTCATACCGTGCAGTTATTCTTTTGCTTCCATTCCATTCAGAATCATAATGTATAAATAAGTCATTCTTAAATTCATTTTCATTGAATATTCTTTCATACCTACCATAGGTCCCCAGATATCGATGTCATGAACAACGCTGTTACGGACCCAGAATTTCCTGATGAGCAAGATATGTGCCTAGAGGGACCTCAGGACTTTACAGATGACGGAGATTGTAGTGTATCCCCAGACTTGTTAAGGATGGTAGAGCGGGAAGAGAAGCTGATTCTACCTCACGAAGAGACAATTGAGAATGTACTTCTAGAAAATGGGAAAGAAATGAAGATCGGCACCTGCATAACTAAGGAAACAAGGTAGGACCTCATTAGACTTCTGCTAGAGTTCAAAGATGTCTTCGTGTGGTCATATCAAGACATGCCAGGGTTGAGTGCTGATATTGCGGTACACCGTATCCCCATAAAGGAGAAATAAGCCGGTCTAACTGAAGCTTCGAAGGATGAGACCCGATGTCGCGGTAAAGATAAGGGAAGAAATCAAGAAGCAATTTGATGCTGGATTTTTACGAGTGGTAAATTACTCAGAATGGGTAGCCAACGTCGTCCCTGTCCTTAAGAAGGATGGAAAAGTACGAATGTGCGTCGATTACAGGGACCTAAACAAGGCCAGCCCGAAAGATAACTTCCCACTGCCTCACATCGACACCTTGGTGGATAACACGGCGGGGTTTTCATTTTTCTCCTTCATGGACGGTTTTTCGGGATACAATCAAATAAATATGCATCCTGAAGACATGGTAAAGACCACCTTCATAACCTTATGTGGAACTTTTTGTTACCAAGTGATGCCATTTGGGTTAAAGAATGCGGGAGCAACATACCAAAGGGCTATGGTAACCTTGTTTCATGACATGATGCACAAGGAGATTGAGGTCTACATCGACGACATGATTGCAAAGTCTCGAACGGAAGGGGAGCATGTGCAAGTTTTGAGAAAACTATTCTTGAGGTTGAGGAAATTTCAGTTGAAACTCAATCCAAACAAGTGTACTTTCGGGGCTCGATCAGGGAAGCTACTTGGTTTCATGGTCAGTGAAAAAGGAATTGAAGTAGATCCGGATAAAGTCAAAGCCGTACAAAAATTGCCTCCGCCGCGCACTCAGAAGGAAGTCCGAGGTTTTCTAGGAATATTAAATTACATCGCTCGGTTTATTTCGCAATTGACTGAGAAGTGTGATCCAATATTTCGTCTTCTTAAGAAACACAATCCAGGCATTTAGAACGATGAATGGCAGAAGGCATTTGACAAGATCAAACAGTACTTGACTAATACTCCAGTGCTAATGCCCCCTAGTCCTGATAGGCCATTGATTCTGTATTTGACGGTATTCGATAATTCAATGGGGTGTGTGCTCGGCCAACATGATGAGACAGGGAAGAAAGAAAAAGCGATATATTACCTCAGTAAGAAATTCACTGAGTGTGAAATGAGATACTCGCCAATTGAGAAATTATGTTGTGCCTTGGCCTAGACAACTCGGAGGTTGAGGCAGTACATGTTGTACCATACGACTTGGTTAATCTCTAAACTGGACCCTCTCAAGTACATGATGGAGTCAACCGCTCTGAATGGGAGAATGGCTCGATGACAGATTTTGCTCTCCGAATTTGACATAGTCTATGTGAACCAGAAAGCTGTGAAGGGGAGTGCAATAGCTGATTTTCTAGCCAGCAGAGCGCTAGACGACTACGAACCCTTGAATTTTGATTTTCCCAATGAAGATCTGATGTTTGTAGCGACAACTGAAGAAGATACCCTAGAGGATCGCCATTGGAAGTTGAACTTCGACGGAGCATCAAATGCCGTTGGTAATGGAGTTGGGGCAGTCCTGATATCCCCGAACGGAGACCATTATCCATTCGCTTGCAAGTTGGATTTTGACTGCACGAACAATATGGTAGAATACGAAGCATGTATCATGGGAATCTGAGCTTCTATAGACCGCAAAGTCAAGTTGCTAGAAGTATATGGAGATTCCGCGTTGGTGATCTATCAGCTCAAAGGGGAGTGGGAAACGAGAGATCCCAAATTGGTCAGTTATCGAAAGTTGGCCTTGGAGCTAATTGAGGAGTTTGATGACATCACATTCTTTTACCTCCCGCGTGATGAAAACCAGATGGCTGACGCCTTGGCCACATTAGCTTCTATGGTCAGAGTAAATGATCAGGAGGGTATGAAGCCCATCCAAATGAGTATCTGCGAGACTCCGGCTCACTGTTACAATATTGATGATGAGGAGGAGAGAGATGATCATCCTTGGTGTCATGATATTTTGCGATATGTAAAAAGCCATGAATATCCCGACCGAGCAACTGAAAATGATAAGAGAACATTAAGAAGACTTGCCAGTGACTATGTTCTAGACGGAGAGATCCTGTATAAAAAGAGAAGGGATCAGGTGTTGCTAAGATGCGTCGATGCTGTAGAGGCTAAGAAAATCCTAGAAGAGGTCCATGAGGGTGTTTGTGGAACGCATGCCAATGGGTTTACAATGGCCAGGCAAATCATGAGATTTGGGTATTACTGGTCCACGATGGAAGGAGACTGCATCCGTTACGCCAAGAAGTGCCACAAGTGCTAGATTTATGGGGACAAAATCCATGTGCCTCCTTCACCTCTTCATGTTATGACTTCTCCGTGGCCTTTCTCAATGTGGGGCATGGACGTCATTGGGCCGATCTCACCAAAAGCTTCTAATGGACATCGTTTCATCTTCGTGGTCATTGATTACTTCACCAAATGGGTAGAGGCGACTTCATATGCTAATGTCACGTAAGACGGCAAGCGATTAGTAAGTTTTGAAGAAAGAGATCATCCGTCGCTACAAGATGCGGAAAGGATCAGATTCGACAACGCTTTAAACTTGAACAACAGCGCGATAGCGGAAGTTTGCAGTCAGTTCAACATTAAGCACCATAACTCGTCGCCATATCGTTCGAAAATGAATGACGCAGTTGAGGCAGCTAATAAAAATATCAAGAAAATTGTGGGGAAAATGACTGAGACCTACAAGGATTGGCATGAAAAGTTACCGCTTGTCCTCTACGCCTATCGAACATCGGTTAGAACCTCTACCGGGGCAACTCCTTTCTCATTGGTTTATGGGATGGAGGCAGTCTTGCCAATTGAAGTTGAAATCCCTTCTCTCCGGGTTTTGTCTGAGCTGAAGTTGGATGAAGCGGAATGGGTTCAATCTCGATATGATCAGCTGAATTTAATTGAGGAAAAAAGGCTAAGAGCCATCCGTCATGGTCAAATGTACCAGAAGCGGATGATGCGGGCTTACAACAAGAAGGTTCGCCCTAGAGTATTCCGTGAGGGATACTTGGTATTGAAACAGATCCTCCCTATGCAAAAAGACTTCAGGGGAAAGTGGATGCCTAATTGGGAAGGGCCTTACGTTGTAAAGAAGGCCTTCTCTGGGGGAGCGTTGATACTCGCCGAGATGGACGGCAAAATTCTGCCAAATCCAATTAATGCAGATTCGGTCAAGAATTATTTCGCTTAGGAAGAAAAAGAGGTCAAGGCGAAAACCCGCAAAGGGCGTCTTGAGTTCAAAAAAAAAACGGAGAGGCCAAGGTGAAAACCCGCAAAGGGCACCTTGAGACCAAAGGAGTTTTGAATTGAAAACCCGTAAAGGGCGATTCAAATGTTTGGGGCATGCGCTAGCCATCCTATACCTAAAGGAGATATGCTACACCTTCGAGGCATTGACAAAGTACCACAGATTTCCTAGACACATGTTGAACTCGGAAAAGTTCGTACAGAGAAGCTCAGGCTGCGATATCTGGGGCACTAATTCCACCCTTTTTCATTTTTTGTACCTTAGCAAAATTTGTTTCTTTTGTTCAATCCATTCTTCACGGGTTTTGTCCCGAATAAATTTCAGTTTCATTTATCTCTATAATATTTTTTCAAGCATTTCGTATTGAAATAATGATTAATGAACTAGTAACGCTTTCACAAAAAGAAGTTTTGCGCATTACTTTGAAAGTCTCTAAATAATACAAGAATCTGAAACAGGACAATTATTTAGAACTCACTGAGCTTAAGGGCTTGGAACCCCGAAATAAGTGGTCTAAGCGAAGTGGCGACATCTTGAACTCACAATGGAACAAGAAGGTATACAACGGGAATATTGCCCTAACAAGCAGCGAGCAATGATAACCCAAGAGTAAAAAATTGGATCATACTCATGACATTCTGCATGCATCCATTCATTCGCAATACATTGGTTAGGAGCATTTTTCAAACATGACATCCTAATCATTTGGCATAAGCATAGACCCCATAAAATCAATTCTACAGGTAGGTTCCCCAGAGGAAAATGTAGCAAAATTTATGGGAGTTACAAAAATTACAGATCTTAACTCCCTAAGCAGTAGGGTGACAGATCGAAGATGATGAGCCTTAACTCCCTAAGAAGTAGGGTAACAGGCCAAAAACTACAGATCTTAACTCCCTAAGCAGTAGGGTGACAGATCGAAGACGATGAGCCTTAACCCCCTAAGCAGTAGGGTAACAGGCCGAAAATTACAGATCTTAACTCCCTAAGCAGTAGGGTGACAGATCGAAGACGATGAGCCTTAACTCCCTAAGCAGTGGGGTAACAGGCCAAAAATTACAGATCTTAACTCCCTAAGCAGTAGGGTGACAGATCGAAGACGATGAGCCTTAACTTCCTAAGCAGTAGGGTAGCAGGCCGAAAATTACAGATCTTAACTCCCTAAGCAGTAGGGTGACAGATCGAAGATGATGAGCCTTAACTCCCTAAGCAGTAGGGTAACAGGCCGAAAATTACAGATCTTAACTCCCTAGGCAGTAGGGTGACAGATCGAAGACGATGAGCCTTAACTCCTTAAGCAGTAAGGTGACAGATCGAAGACGATGAGCCTTAACCCCTTAAGCAGTAGGGTAACAGGCCGAAAATTACAGAGCTTTAATTCCCTAAACAGTAGGGTAACAGACTGAAGAGAGCAGATCTTATCTCCATTGAGCAGCAGTGGAGCAGATCGAAGATAGCAGATCCTATCTCCACTGAGCAGGAGTGGAGCGGATTGAAAATGGTGAATCTTATCTCCATGTATCGGCAATGGAGCAGATTTAAGCCACTAGCCTTATCTCCACTGAGCAGGAGTGGAGCAGGCTAAAGATATCAGATCTTATCTCTACTGAGCAGGAGTAGAGCAGATCGAAGACGATGAGCTTTAACCCCCTAAGCGTTAGGGTAACAAGCTGAAAATTATAAATCATAAGCAGTAGCGGAGCGGATTGAGACAAAGCTCTTGTGCCCCTGAAGATGCAGTGGGTCAAAGCAATGCTACTTGAAGAAAAGAAACATCAAGTCAGGACTCAGCAATACAGGGCAAAATTGGTCCTTTTAAAGTCTTTGCTCTATTCTCGTTACACGACAATGAGCAAAGAGGGGAAGCTGTAAGGCCCAATTTTAAAACTCAAAGGCCCAATCAAATCAGAGCCCAAAAGGCCTAAAATAAAAATCTGAAACCCTAGGACAAGGGCTAAGAGCCCTCGAGCCGCACGCCGTTCTCCAGCAATCCCAACACCGCATCGTGCGCTACTAGAACACCACGCCACCACGCCACGTCCGCATCATACTCTAGCACGTCTCTGCAAAATAAAAATAAAAAACTGTAGATTTTAGGCTATAAAAGCCACTGTAGAAATCTGTAAAAGTGAGTTTTATTTTTTGGGGGGGAAATAGAGAGCAATACTTCTTTTTGATTACGCAATTTACACAAAAGAGTATAAGAGGCAGTACATACGAGTCCAAATAGAGGATATTTTTTTTTTCTTTCAGAGATAAAGCAATACCAATACAGAATCAATAGAAGCCAGAAGAGGTTTCTTTTTATTTTTTTTCCTTCCTAAATCTGTTTGATTTTATTCTTTATCTATTTTTTTTGTTTTAGTTTTTCAAATACAAGAGTTTTCAAGAAAGCAAACAAGGTTTTTAAATTTTTTTTTTTAAAAATGAAAAGAATGGATCGTTAGGGACTCACCGTCGTTTCCTCTGGCCGTCGATGAGAGTGCGCGCGCCTGGGAATTTGTGGCGAGGGAAGCGGTCGAGCCCTAATGGGCAAAACGGAAGAAATGGGGGCTCTGGTTTCAAACTGAAAGAAAGAGATGAAGGATTTTTTCCTTTTAGTTTTAAAGCAACAAGCGGTTACGTGTAAAAAGGGGAGCCCTTGCGCATGCGCCATTTTACCCTAAATGGGTAAATTACGCAGTAGGCCCTTTTCCTTTGCGCTTGGTTTTAATTGTGTCCCCCTCTGTTTTTTTCATTTTTTTAAAATTTAGCCCTAAACCTAATCTGTCGTTTCAATCTAGTCCTCGTTAAATGCACCATTTAAAAGGGTTGGGATTATTTTCTACTTTCGTCCTCCAATGTCGCGCGTGTTTTATAATTTAGCTTTTTTATCTCCTTTTATTTTTGATTCGCCCAACACTCTGTTTTGATCCAATTTAGCCTTTTGATTATTTTATTATTAAATCAATTATTTTTTGATGTTCTCATTACAACTTTTTTTTTGTATTATATTATTATAACCGTATTCTTTCTATTGTATTTGCTATTATCACGTATATTATTGCTTACCTTTTCTTATATTATCATTATATCTATTTTTTTATTTGTTATCAATTTACTTTTATTTTTTTTTACTGCTATTATTATTTTACCATTGTTGTTATTATTTTCTTATTAATTTTTTTTATTTTTGCTTATTATTATTCTATCATTTTACTTAGTATTTTAATATTATGTTTACCCTTTTTTCCTTATTACTGTATTCATTAAATTTATTGTTTTTATATTTCATTATTACTCCTACCATTATTACTATTATTTTTGTTTTCTATTATTGTTACTTATGTTTTGACCATCCTATTTCCATTACACATATCAACACTGCGAATTATTTTCCAAATTCTTGTTCCATTAACTTTATTTGATACTTAATTCTTTTCAAATAGAGGTATTTGGTGGTTGGGAAACTCAAGGAATCGTGCCCTAACATGCTGGGTTTCGGTTTTCTGTTTGGCCCAACCATTAAAAACCTTTAAAACCGTTTTTTTAAATGAAAAGCAAGGCAATATTTTGTGCTTTGAGGTTTTGAGAAATTGTGCCCTAACGTGCTGGGTTTCAATTTTTCGCTCGTCCAAGGTCTGAATATCCTTTTAAACTTTTGATCGTGCTTTCTCAACTGTAAAAATAAGGCAATATTTCATGTTTGGAAATTTGAAGGATCGTGCCCTAACGTGCTGGGTTTCGGTTCGTTCGCTTGGCCAAATAATGAAATACCCTTTTTAAAATGACCATCATGAAATGATCTTGGTGTCAAAGGTTTAAAACATCGTATCCTAACGTCTTTGGATGTGATGTTTCATCCTCTTGGAACAAGAGAATTTCGATATCTGATTCGAATTGCCTAAACATTTTCCAAAGGATTCGCGTTTTAAAATCTTTTCTGATTTTCGATGTAAGGACGTTAATCAATCAATACGGTACCAATTTTGGGCGTTGCGAGGGTGCTAATCCTTCCTCGTGCGTAACCGACTCCCGAGCCCATTTTCTTAAAATTCGTAGACCAAAATATTTTCTAAAGTGACCCAATCACACTTCGAAAAGGATTGGTGGCGACTCTGTTTTCCTTTTTAAAGTCGGCCCGTTTTCCAAACAAAAAAATAGTTTCGACAGTGAAAATATAATATCAAAATTATTTTACATGAATATTTATAAATCTTTTAAAATTTTTTCACTCTCAAGTGCACTTTTATAAATTTAAATTTACATTAAAATAAATGCAATATGCAAAATGAATAATTGATATCTTCAAAAGTATCCACATTATTTCATCAATGATGTGAAAATTGACTAATGTAAATAATTATTGAAGAGTTTAAATGTAAAATCTCTCATATGAATGTCAATCCAGCTATTCAAAAATCTCAAAAAGATATTTGAAACATTTCTTCATGAAAAAACATATGGAGAATAAACACTTTTTTGAAATGAATATATATATATATATATATATATATATCATAAGTTTTTCTGAATTTGCAAATAAATAGAGAATTAGAAATGCGAGACCAAGGAGACATTGCATTGATGGGGCCAAAATTTTATATGAACCGGTGTAGGGCATACATTCAACACATGTATATTACATAAATTCTAAAAAAAAAAATTATAAATTTTATAAAATAATTTTGGGATAATACAATATTTGCCCCCTGTACTTTGATAAACTGTTCAGTGTGGTACCTAAAGTTTCTATCTATCCAGTGTGTCCTTTGTACTTTGCTCCTGTCTTCCAAAAAAGGCACCTGATTCTGAGGCCGTTAAAACGCGACGTGGCAATACACGTGGACCTATTAATTATCGGCACGTGGAAATTTTTTACAGGGAAAAAAGTCTGGCATTAAAACCTAGGGGCTTGCTAACAATTTGACCTTATGAAGGCAAAAAAAGGGGCTGACAACTCCTAGTTCTATTTACGAATATAGATATTTTCTTCTTTAAAACCCTAAATCAAATTCAACTTTTTCTCTGTTCTCTTCTTAAGAAAATAATACTTCTTTAAAATAGCCGTTCTAAACCTAAAACCCTTTGTCAGCCCTTTTTCTGAGAAGGGCTATTTTAAAGAAGAAGAAGTGTAATTTTTTTAAGAGGAAGAAGAGAACAGACAAAAAATTGAATTTGATTTTGGGTTTTAAAGAAGAAAATATCTATATGCTAAATAGAACTAAGAGTTGTCAGCCTTTTTTTTTTTTTTTGCCTTCATAAATAAAAATGGTCAAATTGTTAGCAAACCTAATGCCAGACTTTTTTCCTGCAAAAGTGCCACGTGTCAATAATTAACAGGTCCAATGTACTGTGACGTTGCATTTTAACGGCGTCAGACTCCTTGTTGGAAGATGGAAGCAAAGTATAAGGGGCACATTGGACATTTAAAAATCTTAGGTACTACATTGAACATTTTGCCAAAGTATAGGGGCAAATATGTCATTATCCCAAAAATTTTGGGAATCAATTTTCTTTAATTACTTTATTAAAAAAAAATCTTAATCCATTAGATTAGATTAGGTCACGTGAGTGTGCAAAGATGTCATGCATATCTTGTTGAGAAAAGGAAAACTTTACAGATTTCATAAAATTGTTGTCCTCCACGAAAATGGTATCATTCCAACCTTTTCTTGCTTTAACAACTCAAAGTATCAATCCAAACATAAAACGCTATTATATTATCATTAACAAATGCAAATTTATATTCAAACAATTATAATGTAAAATCAAATCAATAAAAATTGCATCGAATGAAAATTGAATAAAATTTATTCATTACATAATAGCACATGTTGAGACTAAAGAACCACATATCATAATTATATTTGATGAGATTTAAATTTAAATATTCAAAAATCGAAATCTCTATCTTAATCAACACATTAACAATGCACACAAAATTTTAAATTCGAGTTAAAATAAATAAATTTCATATACTGCAATGTTGATAAACACAATGATGTATGACACAATATCTAAATACAATGAATACGATCCACACTTTTAACGAACATATTATATTTACATGTGTGTAAGATTTTAACTCGTATAATAATTTGTATAGTGGTATACGGTTAATACAAAAGACAGCAAACAAAGATTTTGGTCACTTAAAAATTAAGAAATTACATTTTTACTCTTTTTCAATTAATACTTTAATTTAGATTGTTTTAATAGAAAATATTTTTAATCCTTTAAAAAATTTATAATTTTATCTTTTATCTTCTAGCACAAATTTTTTGGCATAGTTTCATGTGATGATATTTATATATATAAAAACTGAATTAACTTGTCACTTTTTTTTTTGTTGAGACTAATTTTTCTAACATTGACTAACTATATAAATTAGATTGTGTAACAACCCTTAGGTGGGTGAAAAAAAAGTCTTAAACAAAATATATATGATCAAATTTCTAAGAAAAACAATATTTTTAAAGATAATGTGATTTTTAATAGAAAATATTTTTTTTTCTAAGGCAATTCTTGTAAGAGAGTCGATTATTTTTAGAAGAAATATTATATATAAAAATTTAAATGACATAATTATGTCTCACGTATGTTTTATTTTGAATTATTTTTTTAAAGGTTAAACTTGTTTTCATAAATTAAATAATTGAATTAGTAAATAAAAAATTATATGTAATATAGATAAAATAATATGTGAAAAAATTTGGTTTGATCCATAATGCAAATTAGGGGAGGGGATGAGATAACAAATTTTAAACCTCGATCTTTAGAGTGCTAACAAGGGGTTTACCCATTGCTATTTTCCAAGATAAAGTTTTGAAAAATTAAAATATTTATAAAAGTCACAAATTTATGCATAATATCAGCTCATGATAAATAAAGCTAAATATGGTTAAATGTAAGATTATTACAAAACTATTGAAGTTTTTTATAAAGTTGTGATTGCAAGGTTGATAGTATATTTTTTGCAAATACGTCCTTATATTGTGTCTATCATTTGAATGATAATTTGTAATCTTAGCTCACAGCAAATGATTGGCTAGAAGGTATTAAAACTAAACTCAATCCGACTCTTTTAGCCCTTTTTCGAATTGGTTTGTATCTCGCGTTGCCTATTCACTCTTTTTTCTTGTTATTCTTGTTTTACTTCACTAGTAGGCTTTCTTTTAAATTGTTTTTCAAAAGGCAACATATAATTAGAAATTTTCATTCATCAAAAATAAAAATTACTTTAGTGCTTTTTGAAGTAATAAGAATGCAATATGTCAAATAAAATATGAACACAAACACGATATTCACACCAGCAACAATGATTTCTAAATAAAACTATTAAATTTTTAATCAATATTCAAGAATTCAAAATTATAAAGACAATCCACATAATTTTTCAAGGATTTATATTAATCAACCTCTAAAATTTATTACCCGTTAATATGTTGGGAATCTCATACAAATCAATAGTCTAAAACAATTCGATCAATAAAAAATTGAATCTTGGATAAAAATTTCATCTATCACAAGAAATGCTATAATCTTAATCTTTTTAGAAATTAATCAATAAAGCTTGAAAAAATTGTTATCAAATTAGGGAGATCTACAAAAAAAAAGTATTAAAAGATTGATCATTTATCTTGTAAAAGTTCTAAAAATAAAACCACGAGGGTTAGGTGAGATAGTAAGGGTTTTTCTTACCTTAACCAGTGGTCGAAGATTCGATCCTTTTTTTGGGTATGGAACTTTAAAACTTGTGGCTAACGTCTACCCTCTTAATGGGTCTACAGAACGCGAAAGATTAATTTTTAAAGTAATTTTTAAAGAAAAATATTTGATGATATAATTTTTAAATTTTTTATGAGATTAATTTACCAATAATATAAATTAAAATATTTTTATAAATAATTTTTTTCACTTTTTCTTTGTGAGGTCAATCTTATACGTGACTCTGTCATTTTTTTTTTCTTTTGTGTTGTTGCCAACATTTTTTCATAATTAAAAACATATTTAGCCAATAAGCTTAAGGAATTGAGATGCCAAGTTTCAATCTCATTATACATAAAAACGATAATTTTGCTTAATATTTATACTGGTTAATTTATTTAACATTTAATTATATTGACTATATAATAAAAGAAATTGTTAAGAAAACTATATAAGCGATAATATAAGTTGATGTAAAGCTATCGCTTTACAATATCATCGAGGGATATCTTTTATTTCCTTGGAGGAGTCATGACCTTAGTTTTACTATAAAAAAAAAAATACTATTTTCCATTTATTGTAATTGCCTATTTGTTTTGCAAACAATTTTTTAGTCCAGTTATAAAAGTATTATGTTATAGGCATGAAAACTTAAAATTGATCTCAAGTAATCACATTCTTCTTTTAAAATTTTAAATAAATTACCTATTTATTCTTTTCTTATTCTATAAGAGTCAATATTTGGTAAGCAAAAATAAAATAAATATAATGTCATATTTAGCCTTTTACGTTTGTATTTTTTTGTCAATTTGGTCTTTATTTTTTTTTTAGTTAAATTTGACTCATAACCTTTTTTTTAAAAGTCAAATTTGACCATTAATCTTTCGAAAAATAGTCTAAATGATGTTTTTTAGCAATAAAATTAACTAAAATGTTAAACTTGTAAACATGACAGCCTCATAATTCACATGTATTTCATGCTAATTTTTTTTAATTTTATGAACTTTTTATATATTTTAAATTTTAAATTTCATTTCTTTCATTTTTTGAATTATTTATAGACGTGACATAAAAACAAATGGTGTTATATTAACATGTTGTGCATATTGATTGTCATGTGAGTTGTCACATAGTCAACATTAAAAAATAATATTTTATTCATTATTTTTATTTAAAAAAATAAATTAATTAACTCTTTTTTGAAAAATTAATGATCAAATTTAACTAATCAAATTGATAAAAAATATAAACGTAAAGATTAAATTTTTCATTATGCAAAATAAAAATAAATTTTCGATGCATTTGCCCTTAAAATTATGAAATCTTAGACCATGGATGCATTGACATTATAAATCTCCATGTACTATAAATTTAGCTGACTTCTACTTATATTAGCTCACTGCTTCGCGCCTTGGCCGACAGACTAAATTTAGATCATTATTTTCCTTTATCGGCTACATCTTCTTTTTAGAAATTAAAGTGCTTCTTTTTTTAATAAAAAAAATTGCAACTTGTGGTTCTTGTTATCTCATATATGCAAGTTGCATTAGAATAATTAATACGTTTGGGCATTATTTCATCACCTTTCAATCTTGTACTAATTAAGCAATATTTCAATATTAAGAACATGAATGATTGGACCTCACCTTCTCCAGCTAGCTACTCCCCCTATATTTTGGGAGCCATCACAACCAAATCTCCATTTGCCCCAATTTGACTTCCATGTCAGGTTGGCGAATAACCCATTTTGTCTGCTACGAAAAAAAAAAGAGAGAATTTAAAAAAAATTAAAAATAAGTGACTTCAAAAAAAAAATGAATTTAAATTTTATTTTATTTAAAAAAAACAAATACAATCAATTAAAACTAGGACAAAATGATTATTCAGAAACAAATGCAACCCTTCTCCCTTGCTGAAGGTTGTTTTAGCCATTCAATCAGTTTTTTTTTATTATCTTCTCTAGGAATATATTAAATTGTCCATTTTTCAACATTCTTCAAAAAGTGATGTATGTGCTTGATTATGGTCGATTTCGGAGACGTTGGCTCCAAAATTTGGATAGCTTCAATAATATTTAAGTTGTCTGTTTGGATTAATAAAATAATATGATTAATTTAAGTTGATATAATTACTTATTTGAAAGTAAGAAATTACCTCCAAATTATTATTATTATTTTGCATTGAACAATTAATGAAACCATATATTTTCAAAGCTTAATATGTTTGATCATACAAAGAAACAATTGATATATCAGATAATAACGGTTTTTGGCCAAAAGCATGAACATAGCAACGTGAGCTTCTCATATTATCTTTTTATACAACTTGTCCTTTTGTTTAATTTATTTTTTAAAAACTTGACGTGACTATCAACTAATGGTACGTACAAATATTGGACCACAAAATCTTTATTTTACTCCCAAATTTCACCCAAATAATAATGAACATATAATAATATCCAGCAAAATGCACGCACGCAGGTAAGGAAAAAGGGAAGCAAGTCAAGTTGAGATTAATGGGATTTTTATTGAATGTAAGGTAGAAATCACAAGTAAAACAATTTTTATTCACGGGTAGTGTGGGAGTGAATCAACAAAATTTGGTTAGGAGTCCTGCATTAATTTATCAACAAATTTTGGTTAGGTCAAACCACATTCGACAACGTCGTTTTGTGATCCACCTTGTATCCCTCTTTTCACCTGCTCGGTTGGAAGCCTAACATCTTCTTTTTAAGTGATTAATATAATTAAATGAATACTAATTTTAATTTTTCTTACCAAATAAATATTAAAAAAACAAGCAAATGGGATGGATAAGAAATAATGCCTATTTTTAAATAATGCCTAGTTTTTTAGTAGATTTGAGATAGATTTTTATTGAAAAATTAGAAATTTAAAAAGTCAACAAAAAATTGGATGTTTGTCTTAAATATTTTGCTAAAAGGAACTAACTATGTGAATGAAGGGGTTGTGCAAATTGTAGTTAATTTATTAAAATGCGATGACAGTTGTGAGGATATCTGCCACGTTGCTTGTACTCTGCCTTAGATTTCTTAGGTTAATTTCGAATATCTTAATTTAGTTAGGCTCAACAAGATATAACAAACAAAGGTACGTGATCTGAAAGGATAATTTAATAACTAATTTATTTATATGATATTTTGATATAAATAAAACAATTATTTTAGAGAGAGTATCTTTCTTATTATAAAATCATGTAGGTATATATAGGCAAATAAAATTTATTTTAAAAAATATATATAACTATTTTAAAACCTAAGTTATAAAAATACGTGTCTATATGCTGTCACTTAAATAATTGTTTTTATTATGAATTTTCATGCTTTTTCCTTTTTCATTAGGGTGGTGGATCCTGTTCTCTATTTCTATTATCATTTCTATAAATGGAAAAACATATTGAATTTGGAGCCAACTTTTAAATAAATAAAAAAGACATGTCTTCTTTTAGACTGTAATGACACTTTGTTTTGTCTCCAAAAACAAAAGTCACTCACTCAATTCATGTGCGACTTGATGGCCCTTTTCATTAAACTAGGATAAATCAAATCACTATCATATGTAAGTAGTGACGTCACTAGAACTATCCTGATTAACTATCAAATATATTTTTATATATAATCTTGTTTACTGTTTGAAATATTAATTTCATATTAACTTTGAATTTTTAGTAATTTCCTCATACACGCTAAATTATCACATTTCAAATATATATTTAAAGTTTTTTTTGTTTATCTTAAAAATGACTATGGGTGTTTATGGATGGTTGTTTATCTTTAATATCGTGCGTTTAGCTTTTTTTTCTTTTACGCTACAGTATCTAATTTTACTGTCATTGTTATTTTTATACTAACAGTAAGTAAACACACCGCCCATCCAGAGAGACCCTAAATAGTAACCAACATCTTTAAGTTATGGTTTTTAATCAGTTTCTAAAGTTTAAAATATTGTAATTGAATTTTTAAAGTATTAATATTATTTTAATCAGGTCCTTTCATCTGTTTAGTAACCAATTAAGGCATTAAATGTCAATATAAATATGATATAAAATACGTGAATTTAAACAAGTGTAGAGTACTTGATGCATCAACAATTAGGATACAACTTGTTAAAATTATAAAAGCTATTTTTTTACACATTAGATTAAGTTGTCTATTCAATAGGTCTACTCTTGATTAAAATTCGATATATATATATTTATATACATATTCTCCCCATCATATTTAAGCTAGCATTTAACATGTAAGTCGACAAGTAAGTTGATGAAAGAACTTTATTATACTATATCAATATTTAGATAATTCAATTAAAACATTTTAAAGTGAAAATTATTTAAAAATCTGAAGTATAATTTAGGGATGTTAGGTGCAATTAATCCTTTTAGTGCTAGATTTATGGTTAGATAGAGATTAAAAAACTCTATGCAAATTTAAATAGCTGTCGTACTTCTTTTAATTAATTTCTATTTGTACTATAGTTATCCTTTTAGTGATTTCGTTTGTGGTCTTTAAACTTTATTATAAATATAGGATAGGATAACAATCCATATATATTAATATACTTTATAACAATACAATTATTTTACTCATTACTAGTACTAAAATATTCTAAATTACAGAAATCTAGAAAAGAAATAATTTTCAGAGTGAACTATAACGTGCACTCTATTTTCTTGATGTTCATGAAAGTCCATTTGCATTAAAAAAGATTTACTGTTATTATCTCTAAAATTGTACTGATATTATTATGAAAATGATCCTATTTCGAAACTTTTTGAATGGAAATTCATTTAGTGTTATATCTCACTTGTGATTAAAATAAAAAATAATATTTAATCTCACCGTTAAATAATTGGTCTCAGTTACCAACTTTTCCATTGGTCCAATAGTTATTAAACACCATAATCTAGATTCAAGTCTATAAACAATCCCTAATCGGCTAATCCCCGAAAAGGGAAAGCAACAACATATAAAAATCAAAATGATTAACCGTATTTTAATAGAAAAGCCAATAATTTAGTAGCAACGTGACCATTCAAGTAAGTAAAAAGAAATGTTAAAAAATCATATTCTTAATAAAATAATTCATGGTACTTTGAGGGTATTTTTTTATTTTTTATATATAAAATATAAAAAACCAGATATAGTAAGATTTTAACCCTAAATGTTACATCTTAAATATTACTTTATGATGAATTTCTATTTAATAAATTAATATTAAAAATTAAGATTGGATTAAAATGTTGTTAAGAAAAGTTGATCCCGTGATAAAAATATATAATATTAGTTAAGAACCATATAAAAATATATGAAATGTTATTTATAGCCTAATAAATTCAAAATATCAGTTAACCATTACTCAAAATAGCAAAACGATAAATAAAATAAGAGATCGTCAGCCCCTAGACAACAACAAATCAAATCCAACGGTCTAAATATAGAAGTCTTCATTAAAAAATATGAGAGAGATTCAAATAGGTAGTTTCACGTTTTGAAATTTTTTATTAATTTAATATTTTAACAATTTAATCTTTAATTTTATTATAATAATTGTACTTGTGATGCTCAATTTTATATATATTTTTATTATATAGATCTAAAATATTGTATATATTAATATATATTTAACGGTTAAAAAATTTTCACTACAAATTTAATAGTTAGAAATTTTTAATTTATGTGAAATTTGACAAATATAATTTATGTGATTGGAGTTTCAATTGTTAAAATATTAATAGTATAAAAAATTACAAAAGAATACACTAATAAAATTTTCTCTAAAATATATATAATATAAAATTTTTAATTCTACATTTGATATTAAAAAATAATTATATGTGTTAAGTAATAACCATAAATTTTAATCGCCCCTCTTCGTATATGATGATTTTCTAGTGCCAAAATATCAAATTTTGGTATTATTTTTGTAAAAAACCCTGCTTCCGTTACTACCAAAAACCTGTCCAATCCAATGCCGTCACGGTTCTCTGAAAAACAAAAACCAAGGACATTTTCGTCATCTTGAGTTTTCGCATTTTCCGATGACGATATAATCATCCCATTCGGCCATTGCTCCTCCCTTCCCCCCCTCTCTCTCTAAGAGCCAAAGTCAAGATTGTATAACGGAAGCTCCAGTTCCCAGTCAGTGTTTGTTTTTGTGATCACGAAAAACCGCGACTTCCCCTATACGCCCATAACGCTCTTCTCTATCCTACGCTCAGGTGCGCACCGCCTCCTCCTCGTCTCTACGTGTCGCCACCACCTTCCTTCTCCTTCTTACGCGTGCGCCTCTTATAGGAAGCGCGTGCCTCCACGCACCCTTCCGTGCTCGTTAGCCTCAACCCCACTGGCTCTCTTCCTTCTTTTCATCGTATTATAATATTGATATTTCAGTTGTATTCTTTCTCCCTGCACTCTGCAATCAAAATTACTGAAAACTACTGTCCCCTTCCTTTCACTTCCAAAACCGTTTGTTCCCGCGGTTTTGCCTCGACTGAATCAATATATTTCGATACTAAAGCCAAAACTTTACGTTGCTTTCATGTCGATTCATTGATTTCTTCGTTTTTTGTTTCTTTAGAGCTAGTTCTCGGGGTCCTTTGATTGGCAGGAGTTGTACGGAATGAGAAACTAGTTCGGTCCATAGGTACGAACGGGGAAGGAGGGAAGAACCGAGGAAGTAAAAGAGATAAAAAAAAGAAAAGAAAAAAAAGTGTGATATTGTGAGTCCCGTGTGGTGTGAAAATGCCTCATCGAGCGACTTACTTCTTCCCCAGGCAATTTCCCGATCGTGGGTTCGATGCTTCTACGAAGCAACTATTGGATCACGAGAAAAAGCTCGCTAAGGAAACATCAGCCACTACAACAGCAGCTGTAACGAGCAACTTTGCTGAAAATGACCGCAATAACACGATCTCAAGGACAGCTCCCAAAGACTTTAAGCCGCCAGCTGTTGCAAAGACCAACGGCAAGGACGACTATTACTCCCCGCTTTCTGATCTTTTCACGGACGAAAAGCTGCACGCAAAAAAGCAGCAGCTCGCCGCTTTCCGCGATTGGTTCGTCGAGAAAAAAACGAGTACCGACCGACCACGTCACGTGAAACGGTCCTCTCGACGTGTCCCTTCGAGTACTACCGATCATGATGAAGATGAAGATCGCCGGTTGTTATTAGCTCCGGAACCAGCTCTGCCGTCGACGCCTTCCCCTCCTTCCCCCCTTCCGACGCCTGCCACTGAAATCACAGCCGTCGTTGATGACCGTAGTGTTGACCAAAACTTTGACCGGCAGGTATCGCTGCCAAGGTTCTCGAGTGGTAGTAGCTATGCTGGGAGTTTGTTTTCCGCTACGACATTGGATGGCAACTTGTCGAGTGATGTTAAAGATACATGGACTAAGGAGACATCATCGACCACCGTGCCGGCGACCGGGGAAGTCGAGGCACAGGAGGTGGAGGAAGGTAAAGATAACTTAGCGCTCAAGTCAAAGGAAAGTTATTATTTACAGGTTATGCTGGCTAGGAGGCTTACTTCTCAAGCAAGTCTACTAGGCGAACCTTTGCTTTTACAATGCAGTGGACCGGGTGTCGTCGATGCAGAAACTGTTTCTTATCGTCTTTGGGTATTCTTCTCATCGTTTTTCGCTTGAAATATATTTTTGTTTCTCTTCCAAGTTCTTATCCATATTCAAACTTTCCAAATCTCTAATGGATTTACATTCGATTTGCAGGTTAGTGGCTGTTTATCATACAACGATAAGATATCAGATGGCTTTTACAATATTCTTGGGATGAATCCATATCTATGGGTAATGTGTAATGAGTTGGAAGAAGGCAGACGCTTGCCACCTTTGATGTCTCTTAAAGAAATTGAACCAAGCGAGACGTCAATGGAGGTTGTACTTGTTGACAGACGCGGTGATTCGCGCCTCAAGGAGCTTGAAGATAAAGCACAGGAATTATATTGTGCTTCAGAAAATACCTTAGTGTTGGTCGAGAAGCTTGGAAAGCTTGTTGCTATATACATGGGGTACAATTTATTATTTTATTTTTCAATCTATTTTCCCTGATGATTCATTTCTATCGAATTTTCACTGTGTTTGAATTGTTTTTTATATATAGAGGATCTTTTCCTGGGGAACAAGGGGATCTTCACAAACACTGGAAATTGGTTAGTAGGAGATTGAGGGATTTGCAGAAGTGTATTGTGCTCCCAATTGGTAGCCTATCAATGGGACTTTGCAGGCATCGTGCAATCCTCTTTAAGGTGCCAAAACATTGGCCTTTTACTTTTATGTTCTCACCAACTTCGTTCTACTCTTAGGATCCATCCACTAGCACACACCAGGAAAAAAAATAAAACCGATAGACGTGGTTTAGGGATCTGCTCCTATTGGAACTTGAATGTTAAAATATACGCGACACGATGAAGGAAGGATTTTTTTTTATGTGTTTGTTTCTTTATTCCATCTCTTGAGCCAGAAATACTTTTCTATGGAATGTAAGGCTTTCTGATATAAATATTATATTAATCTGTACATGATTTTGGATTGACATTTTTGTTTTCAGTTCGTTCCTAAGTGTTTCAAAAGTTATTTAAGTTATAGGAAATGCCCCTCTTATATAAGTTCTTGGTAAAAAAGGACTGCAAGTTCGAAGTACAAGAATCTTTTAAAGCCATCATACAGTGTGATACTTGTATCCTGCAATGGTGAATTGACAGTTTTTTTTTTTTTTTAATATGGGGTCTCCATGTTTCCCCCCTGAAATCGGTTGTTAAAATAATGAACTTCTAAAGCTTTTGAATATTTTCTCTGTTTCATAATTCAGAAGATGTAAAAGATGTTATTGAATAATGTTCTTGCCAAACATAGCTTACGCTGCTAGACCAGGATATCATATGAAGATGAGCGTTTGAGATCACTGATTTCTCTGTAAAATGTTGATGTGTGAAATGTATTTGCATTCTTAAGGACAGATCAGCCTTTGAATATAGATGTAATATATGATGATCTTACTGAACATAGTGTATTGTTTAAATACACAGAAATTGGCGGACTATATCGGTTTACCATGCAGGATTGCTCGAGGAT
This sequence comes from Gossypium sturtianum, assembly GCA_025698515.1. Taxonomy (NCBI): domain Eukaryota; kingdom Viridiplantae; phylum Streptophyta; class Magnoliopsida; order Malvales; family Malvaceae; genus Gossypium; species Gossypium sturtianum. The sequence continues at coordinate 5,046,166 of CM046947.1, forward strand.
GCAAATATTGTGCTGCCGATCATCGTTCTTCATGCCTCGTCAAAATCGAAGATGACCGGCAATCACCAAGGTAAGATCCACAACTTTTAGTTCATATATTTGCTAATGAAATGTTGATAAAATAATTAGGAATAATTTTGTGCCATTGTTTAAAAAATTTCTTGCATTGAGAATATTAGCTATTCTTTGATCTTCAAATTTTTCTAGTTCTGTTTTGATACATTGTTGCTCAGAGACGAATCGATTGTCTCGCAGGGAATATGTAGTTGATCTAGTTGGGGAGCCAGGAAATATTCACGGTCCGGATTCCTCCATCAATGGAGGATTCCTTTCTTCAATGCCTTCGCCATTTCAAATTTCTCATCTAAAAAAGTTCCAGCAACCTGACATGGATACTGCACCGTGTTGTCAGATAAAAGATTCGAAGAATTCACATTCTCTTTGTGAGAATCCTCTACTTTCCGGTACGTGGTATATTTTGGATACAAATTAGTACACAAAATTGTTAAACCAAATTGACAACCGTGGAGATCAATCTCCTGCAGGTAGCATTGAGAAATCTCAACAGTTTAAGAGCAACGGCTTGCTTGAAAGTCAAAAGGCACCAATGTTTACACCAATTGATCAAGACTGTTTTGGAAAGGAATCATTGATGACTTTTGAAGCTACAGCCGTGACAACGGTGCATCAAAGTTCTAAACCCCGTGGAGACGAAGTCGCCGTAGAACAAACTCTTGGAAATGAGATTGTTATATCTGGTACCTCAGTGGTGAAAAGTGTGAAGCAATTGAAAGGTAACTTGCCTAGTCAGTCGAATCTCGAGGAGATCGGTGTTGAACTTGATAGCCGAGGTAGATTCTCTGCTGTGACCATTCCAAGATATGTAAATCTTGAACCTTCTCTTGCAATGGATTGGCTTGAGATTTCATGGGATGAATTGCATATTAAGGAACGCGTCGGTGCTGGTACTTCTCTTTGTTCTTCGTTATATGATATAACTCCTACATGTTTCCTTTTCTCTTTAAGCCTCTTAAATGTTGGATCTGTTAGTACAAACATTGTTTGCTTAAACTCTCCTTTTGCAGGTTCATTCGGAACAGTACATCGTGCTGAGTGGCATGGATCGGTTAGTAACTTTTCTCCCCTTGTGACTGAAAACCATTGGTTTTCTAATTTCTTGGATGATGAATGATTATGATATCAAGATTTGCCTTTAATTGATGAATCCGATATAGAATGTAGTACTCTTGTGCATGTTTTGCAATGTTTAGCAAACTAAGCTTGATGAATATCTTGATCTCGTCTTATTCATCCTAAGGAATTTAGTTCACATCATGAATTTAAACTCTGTTAAATTGAAGGAGAGGGTGAGAAATATTGTCTACATTTGATATTGGAATTGAATAATAAATGAGCTTACGTGAATTGTACCTAAGGCATCATGTAGGATTCTTAGTTGATATATGACACACTGTTGCAATGGAGAGCAAATTGTTAATTGTTGCTTTGTTTGTTACATGATCAGTTTATTTTTTGGATTTTTTTTTGTCATAATGTTTTATCGCCTAAAATAAACTATTGTTGTTCTTATGCAGGATGTTGCAGTCAAAGTTTTGACTGTCCAAGATTTTCATGATGATCAGTTGAAGGAGTTTCTAAGAGAGGTTTGTACTGGAATAAACCTGATAAAGTAGTTAATTGTTATCATCCGTATGTTGTTAACATTACATATTTCATTTGGCCGGTTCCACTTTCACGATGCATCCACCTACCGTGTTCTGTAAATGGTTCAATATATGCATCCTATGGCCAAGTTATCGTGCATGTCGTTGATTGAGATGAATATAGTCATTTGATACGACTACAGCTCAAGTTACTGATGCATTTTGTTTAGGTTGCTATAATGAAACGTGTTCGACATCCAAATGTGGTCCTCTTCATGGGTGCTGTCACAAAGCGTCCTCATCTGTCAATAGTGACAGAGTATCTGCCAAGGTAAAATCAACTTATTTCATATCATGATAGTGAACTGGTGTTTGCAATAAATGTATATCCTAAGACTTGGTTTTTGCCAAATAGGGGTAGTTTATACCGCTTCATTCATAGGCCAACTGCTGGGGAAACACTGGATCAGAGGAGGCGATTACGGATGGCACTGGATGTGGTTCGTAACATTCTCTACACACTCATTTTTTTATCTATTAATGCTTCTTGATGTTGACACAATATTAATGTTTTGCATTGGAAACAGGCCAAGGGGATCAACTATCTACATTGCCTTCGTCCTCCTATAGTTCACTGGGACCTTAAATCACCGAATCTGTTGGTTGATAAGAACTGGACAGTAAAGGTACTATAGAAAGAGTTTCTCATTTTGCCAATTCTGCACGTAAATATATATTGTCATTTCAAAAGCGTGACTTTATCTTCTTATGCCATTCCTAGGTGTGTGATTTTGGATTGTCCAGATTCAAAGCGGGCACTTTTATATCATCAAAATCTGTTGCCGGAACAGTAAGTACTCCGTTACCTCCTCTTGCATTGAAACAAACTAGCACATTCACACATCGATAGGTGGTCAATTCCATTTAAGTTGTCAATCTATTGGGGTTCGAGAATATGTCTTCCTACTGCAACAACAGCACGTAAATAACTAGTTTGTTTTTTTTAGCCCGAGTGGATGGCTCCGGAATTCCTTCGTGGAGAGCCTTCAAATGAAAAATCCGATGTTTACAGTTTCGGAGTAATCTTATGGGAGCTTGTGACCATGCAACAACCTTGGAGTGGACTCAGTCCTGCTCAGGTGAATGAATAATATATATGCTTTTTTTTTTTTTCCATATTCCCATACTAGTTCCTTCTTGTATGTTTTCTTACAATAGAATTCGGAGTTACAGCGTACAAAAAAAGTTATTGTCAAACACAAATTGCTAATTGTGGTGCATGTATAAAATTATAGGTGGTTGGTGCTGTTGCTTTCCAAAACAGAAGGCTGGCCGTTCCTCCGAATACTTCTCCAAAGTTGGCTTCCCTCATGGAATCTTGTTGGGCCGAGTGAGTATGCTTTAGTCACTATGATTCATTTCGCTGCACTTAAATTCATATTATGTCCAAATTAGGCTACCATTTATTGCTGATGATGGTTGCTTTTGATTGATTGCAGCGATCCGGCTGAACGGCCGTCATTTGCTAACATAGTAGAAGCACTAAAGAAGTTTCTCAAGTCACCATTGCAGTTGGTGCAAATGGGAACTCAGTGACCGAGTGGCCCTTAAAGGCCATTCCCACTGTGAAATAGTTCGAATAAAGCCGATTCCAGGGATCTATTTTTTAACCTTGCAGCAAAGCAACTCTTGGACTTGGCTGTATAATGTTATTCCACTAACAGAGCTGCAACTGTAGATGCCTATCTTACTAACCCGTTTGGAAGGCAGTGAAAATCCCATCTTAAAAAACAAAAAACCTATAAATAAAAATCACAGCAAACTATTACCTGACTTTGCTGTGTTAAAACTAAAAACAGGTTTTGTTTTTGAAAACCATGGGGGATTGAATGCTTTCCAACATAAAATGGCTATATTCAATGTGTAAATCCGAAGGGGTTTAAAATTTCGGAAATTTACCTTAGATAATATAATAATTTTATTATGTATTTTCCTTTGTAAAACCATGGGTTGTATTTGGGCTGTAATCAGTCAAAAGAACCAAACTTGAAGGTATGATATATATATGCTTTCTACTATATAGTTTTGTTGATGGGCCTTGTGTAGGAGAGATGGTTTTGGACCTTAAGTTGAAGGCTTTCAAGTTTTGGACCTTGGGTCTATTTTGACTCTTTTATCTTATCGATTTCTCCCTCTTGTTTTTATGTTGAAGAAATTGATATTGATTTTCTTAATTGACATATAATGAATATATTATGTCCCAAAAAAAATTTATTTAAGATTGATAATCCTTGAATATCTTTTTATAACTACAACTAATTATTATATTAAATTTGGGATATCAAGTGTGAATGAGAAATTTGAGTGAGTTTATTAGTTTAGACAATTTGAGTTGAGCTAGTTATTAAGCAATTAAGCTTAGTGTTTATAATCATTTATTGTAATTGGAACAATTGTTATAGATAATTTAATTAATTTGAGTTGAGTTAATTATTGAATTATTTAATTTAGCGCTTCTAATGAGTGATTGTAATTAGAACTATTCATATAATTGTAATTTCAAAAATAAATAAATAAAATTTGAAGACCGATATCTTATATTTTAATTTGATATAATATAAACGAGTAATTACATGAAAATATAATACATTAGTTCAATAAATACTCTAAACAAGTAACAAATCTAAAATCGAATCATCTTATATAATACGTTAGTCCAATAAATATTTAGCAATACAATTACTAATAAATTAACAAAAGAAATACATATTATATACAACTTTATCTTACTCTAGCATTTCACATTTGTTAAGTTATTCTCTCTAACACTAAGGGTGGGTTTGGATGGGCGATTGAGTGTGGTGCGGTGCGTTTAGCTTACTTTTTGTCTCACGCTACAGTATCGCTACAGTATTTAATCTCACCGCTACCGCTATTTTTATACTAACCGCAAGTAAACGCACCGCCCATCTAAACCCACATATACTCTTTGTTATCACCGTTGGTCTTTAACCAAGTACAAAAAATAAATAGTAAATGCTATGTAACTCGTTTAAATTTAATATAAATAATTTATAACATATACAATGTAATTTAGTTAATTATTTTGTAGGTCAAAATATATAAGAAATTAATAAAATTTCAAATTATTTAAATTAGATCATAAAATAATATACAATTATATTTAGAAATAAAATATTCTAAAATTAAAATACTAATATTTTTATATAAAAATAATATTTAAAACTTAAATCACTTACTTACTTAGAAAGCCATAGAGTAATTAAATTTAAATATAATTATTTATAAAAATACCACAAATGTATAATTATAAATAAATACGCTTAAATATGTGATGTTTCAAACGCGTGGCATTCTAAATGCATATTAATACTGTTAGAAATTTATTTAAATTTTTTTTCTTTCAAATAATTAGGTTTAAATATAGCATGACAGTCAAGTTAAAAAACGTATCAAAAGAAATTTCTTCTAAAATGAAATTTTAATTAACTCATTTAAAAATAATTTTTAATCGAATAAATTTTAATATAAAAATTTAATCAACTCATTTATTTACTCTTTCTTTGTTTGAGCTCTAATTATATCGGAATCGAGCTAAACTCTAATAGAAGGAAACAATCTTGAAACAATTTTTTTTGTTTATAATACTAGTATCCGAAAGTTCATAATGTATTTTCAATACAATCAATACCATTACAAGTAATTCTCTCAAAATTAAACCCCTACTAGAATCTGTTCATATATTTTTTATAGGTAAAATTTTGAAGATAGTACATATGTTTATTGATATTTGTGTGGATTTAATCTCTCTACTGTTATTTATTTAAAACTAATTCTTTTATTTTTCGAATTGTTAATTATCAATCCCTTAAATAACCTTTACGTTACGTTTTTTATTTTACATGTGATTATTAGAATATAATGTGAGATACATGTTGGATGCCACATAATTTAATTAAATAAAAGGTAGAATTCTATTAAAAATAATTAAAACAAAGAAAATTGAAAATGTTTTTGAGTAAACTTCTAGACCCTCCTTTGAAATCAATTGGAACTGCCTAAATTTTTATTCGATCTAAAACTTTGAATTTTTTAGTAGTTGTCAAGAATTAAATTCATGTAAAATATCATTTTGAAAAAAAAAATATAATCATCACGTATATAATAACAATAATTATGTGTTATTATTTACTATCATAAAAAGTTAGCTTAAAAGTTAAAAGTAATTTAATTTGATTAAGGCTGATTGAGTTTCAATTACTAAATAAAGTATGGGTTAAATATGTATAGATACTCTAGTAATTAATTTTTAATTTATGATGAGTTGATTAGAAATTGAAATTAATGTGCAAAGTTATATATATATTAAGGATATGGTCCCTCGAATTACATAGCATCCCATCTTAGTAAAAAGAGAGAGTCACATTCTTTAAATTACTTGTGTTAATTTGAAAAATTAAAATCATAAGACTTAAAATTTTCAAAATATCAGTAGATTTTTTCATTTAGTTTTATTGTTAATTTGTTCTTAATATTAATTTATTAATATTTATATATGATTTTACGGTTGTAATATGAGTTTCACACTATTGTTATTGAACAAATATTGTTTCCTGCGTATAACAAGAAATCTAGAAATGGAAGGTTCCTTTGATGCTCTGTGAGACAAGAGAAGCTTTAGAAAGTAGAAAGACAGAACTCCCTGTCGTCACTTCTAATTATGTATGTCACATAATACTCTAATAATTAGATCTAAAAGTTAAAACAAAAAATAATAATTCGCATCATCATTATTTTAACAGGAGTTAACGAAAAAGTTTATTAAAGATTGAAAAAAAAGCCATTTGAAAAGAGATTAATTTTTAGCAAATAAAAGTAAAGATTATATTCGTATAAATTGATAAGTTTAGGGACCATCATCAGAATTTTACCTTTTTAAAGATTTCCATTCACAAATAAACGGCTTTTTTATTAAAATAACCCAAACAAATTAATTAATTATCAAAATAACCCACATTTTTAATTAAATACTAAAATAACCCAAAAGCTACAGTAAAATTAGGTGGAGCCAAATTATATGGCTCCACCAACTTGCCACATCAGCAAGGGGCATAAAAAAATATTTTTTTGGTGGAGCCATATTGAATGGCTCCACCTGTATAAAATACAAGAGAAATATTACAAAATCTAGAAAATTAGGGGGCCTTTAAAATAATTTCCTATTTTTTGGTAGAGCCATTTGAAGTGGCGCCACCACCCCTCCTGACACTTTTTTTTTTAATTTTGTCTTTTTTTTACTTTTTTTAGATTTTTGAAAAATTTGGGGGCCTTAAAAATAATTTTTTATTTTTTGGTGGAGCCATTTGAAATGGCGCCACCACCCCTCGCACCCTTTTTTTTTTAAGTTTTTTTAATTTTGTCTTTTTCTTTTTTTTTTACTTTTATATTATTTTCTTATTTTATTTTGTTTATTTAATTTATATTATTAATTTTAAAAATTTGTAATGTATATTTAAAATGTTTTATAATATATTTTTTAAAATTTTAAATATTATTTTTAAATAAATTTTTAACTTTAGATATATATTTTTGAAATTATTTTTATAAATTTTAAATGTATATTTTTTAAATTACTTTTGAAATTATTAGTTTTATAATATTTGAAATGTATGTTTAATATTTTATTAATTTTACATAGAATTTTTTAAATTAAGATTTTTAATTTTTTCTTATTTTATTTGAATTTTTATATTTTTTCTTATTTTTTTGTTTATTTAATTTATTTATTTTTATTATTAATTTTAAAAATTTGTAATGTATATTTGAAATGTTCTATAATATATATATTTTAAAATTTTAAATATCATTTTTAGATTATTTTTTAAAATTTTAGATATATATTTTTGAAATTATTTTTATAAATTTTAAATGTATATTTTTCAAAATAATTTTTTAAAATTTTAAATATTATTTTTAAATATTAACCATATTTTTAATAATATAAAACATTTAAATATTTTAAAGATATGATATTTCAAATTTATTACTTGTTTTTATTTTTAATAATATAAAACATTTAAACATTTAAAATTTTTAAATATAATTTTTATTAAAAAGTTAAAAAAGTTAAATATTTTTAAAAATAAATAAAAATATTATAAAATTAATAATAAATTTGAAAGCTCATATCTTTAAAATATTTAAATGTTTTATAATATTAAAAATATATTTGATATTTAAAAATAATTTAAAATTTAAAAAATAATTTCAAAAATATATTTTTAATATTTATAAAATATATATTAAAAAACATTTTTAAAAAATATATTTCAAGTAAAAATCTGAAATTGTTTTAAAATATATTTAAAATACATTTTAAATATAGAAAATTATTTTTAAGGCCCCAAACTTTTCAAAAATTTAAAAAAAGTAAAGAAAAAGACAAAATTAAAAAAAAGGTGTCGGGGTGGTGGCGCCATTTTAAATGGCTCCACCAAAAAATGGGAAATTATTTTAAAGGCCTCCCAATTTTTCAAATTTTGTAGTATTTCCCTTGTATTTTATATAGGTGGAGCCATTCAATATGGCTCCACCAAAAAATTATTTTTTTATGCCCCTTGCTGACGTGGCAAGTTGGTGGAGCCATATAATTTAGCTCCACCTAATTTTACTGTAGTTTTTGGGTTATTTTGATATTTAATTAAAAAATAAATTATTTTGATAATTAATTAATTTGTTTAGGTTATTTTAATAAAAAAAACCCAAATAAACTAACCCTCGATTGCTAGAAAACAGAATTAAAAAAAAAGAATTATTATTATTATTATTATTAATAAAAAACTTTCAATTTCAAAACCAAATTGACGGCTAATTCACAACAATCATAACTGCAACCACCATAGTCGTCTTCTTGAGAAACCCTCTCTTTAATCCGTTCCTTTTTTTCCCTCCTCAAATTCTAAAGGGATTAAGTTAAAGATGTGGACGGATCTACTTTTACAAGCCGCTATAATTCTCGTTACGATCTTTATGTTCCTTGCTATGCACGATATTCCCAAAAAGATCTTCACCAAAATCCGTTACCGGAATCGAGCCGACTTCCAGGCCAAGCGTCACTTCGTCCTTGGAGCCCAGCTCTTGGCTCAAGCCAGATCCTCCAAGTCTCGTTCATCCACCGCCTCTTTAGCCAAACAAGCCGAAGCCGAAGCCGACAAAGCCATTTCTCTCGACCGGAAAGACGCCGCCGCTTACATCCTCAAAGCCCTAGCCCTTGATCTCCAGGGCTTCAAGACCTCCGCTCTCGACTCCCTCGACGTCGCTCTCTCCCCTATTGCTGCCAAGTCGTTGACTGATAAAGAACGAGGCGACGCGCTGTTTAAACGAGCCGAGTTGAAGATGAGCATGAATCGGCGCGGCGGCCGCGTCGACTCAGCTATTGACGATTTGACCAAGGCTCTAGAATTGAGCGGAGATAACGCCAAGGCTTTTTGTCTGTTGGGAGAGTGTTATGAAATGAAGAAGATGAAATCGGAAGCTAAATCGGCATTCGAGAAAGCTCTTAAGGTCGAGCCTACCTCCAACGTCGCTCGCACCGCCATTGATCGACTGGGCTCGTAGTCGGGTCCTTTATTTTCTTCCACCACCTTGTTCTCGACGCCGCCGTTTCAGATTTTCTATTCCTGTATCATTTTGTTGTGTATTTCACTATTTCGATGTTTTTTAGAACATTCTCAATTCAATGAATTTGCCGCTTTTTTTAATTAAAATAAATCCGAAATTTATTGAGATTTATACTTCAATTTTGTTACAAGGAATATTTGATAAATTAGAGGAATTAAGGAAAAGTAGTATACGTTGTTGTACTATAGTACGGAGCAATGCATCATTTTATTTTATTTAATTTTATATAAAATACATTTAAAATCAAGTTTTTATAATACCTTTTTTTCGACATCTAAAATTCAATGCGACGAAAAAAGTAATAAATTTATGACATAAAATTAAAGTGACGAAGAAATTACCATTTTGCTGGCGTTTTAAAAGTAGAATATAAAAATACACTACTTTTTAACTTGCACATATCTTAATTCTAAGCAGAGGCGAAAGTCTACATAGGAATTAAGGTCTTCGTTTTCTCCCATGTTAGTATTGCAAGAAAAATGAGATTAGTTGACTTAGAAAACGTGTGGTCTGGAAATTGGCCAACTTTTCTACTTTGGTGAATCATAAAAGAGAGATAAATTTCTCCTCCTTTAATGCAATGAGAGCTTGACTTGGTGCTTACTTGACTTCCCTTGCGAATCCATTTTAAAAAGAAGCCTGTAAACATAAAAATGGCATCAAAATTGAGAAGGTGGAGCAAGGATATTTATATCTCTGCTCTGCTTGGAGTGCTTCTCTATGTTACTTTAACCACTTGTTTCCATGGATTACATAACTATTTGGAGGAACATACCCAAGTCAACCTCGCCAACAACTCAGCTCAGTAATACAATTTATTAAACCTTTTCTCTCAATAAACTCTTTTGAGCAAACGAGGGATGAAAAGAAAATTAATAACCGAGTTGGGTCTTAACATTGCCATTTTCTTTTAATAAACTACGGCAAAATTGATACTTCTTGTTTATTTGCAGTTAAAAGACAAGGCTTGGTGGTAAGAAGCGTAAGAGATGGGTTTACAGCATTGGCAATCCGGTTTCTTCATTTCTTGGTGTCGAAATTGTTACAGTTCAGACATGTGCTGGTGCTGCACCAACCGGTTCCTTTCATGCCCATCACATTTTGGCTAGCCTTTATGCTATCAATCTTCCATCAGTCTTTGTGATAAGAATTTCAAGACATGATTGTATTTTTGGAGAATGAAAATTAAACAAGTTTTTTTTTTCATTTTTACTTGTTCTTGATTAATCTTGAACCAATGATTAATTAAATTTATTATACTCTTTTGAGATTGCCGAAACTCAAATCTGAAACTAGCCAACCATTTATTTTATATATCAAATTACATTTATAATTAATTAAAGGCATAAAAATAAAATTTAGTCTCTAATATTTACTCATTTTATCGCTTTGATTTTTTTAATCATTTTTTATTTTTAATTTTCAAATTTTAATCAAATTATTTTCTTTTGGAAAAAGATTTGACTGAACTCTTTAAATTTTTTATAACATTAATGTGTCACCCGCACAACAAGTTACATATATTTCATTACTAACATGGATAATTTTTTAAAAAAGTTTTATGATTTTTTTTAATTTATTAAATTTTAAAATATTTTTATTATTTTATTGAATTTTTATGAATTATACGTGGGCGATCATATAAGTAACCATGTCAATGCAGTTAAAATTTTAACAATCAATTAGTTTTCTCGTTAAAAAAGCAATTTTACTAAAATTTTAAAATTAAGAGTCAAAATAATCCAAAAAAAAAGAAGAATAAAGGTCAAAATGACAAAACAAATAAAAGCTAAAATTATTATTATGTAATAAAAAGTTTTTATAGTCTTTTGTTATATGACAAACCATAAGATGCCGTGGAAGTCAAGAAATATTAAATGAGCAATGAATATCTTTGTTTCTAATTTGGGTGCGAATGTACGAATAAGATTAAATTTTTAATAATAAAAAAAATCATGTTTTTTTTTTCTTGGACAAAACACCTTTGGATGGCTTTGGTTTGACACAATCAAAATTTGCGAAGTAGATAGGAAATGAAGAGATTGAGGTCCAAGGAAATTTCAGATGATAAACGTATCCTGCAAAACAAAACGGAGTGGTTTGACTACGTGCTTTGCAAGTTTAGAATCAATAATTTTGTTTACTATATAACCAAAAAAAACATAATATAAAATTTGCATACCATTAATTATTAATGTATCAAATTTTATATTAATTGGTAACACCTTGAACACAACTAAAACATAAGTATAATACCATGTTGACCCCCATTAGTGTTGACCAAATAAGCTTTCCTACTACCATTTTTTTTATTATTGAATGACATTTGTTAATAATAAATGGTTTCTGAAACAATGTATAAGAGGGCTGTGGGATCATGGTAAAGGCACAACTCTTTCCTGTTTCAGAATAAGCCAGAAAGTTAATACAGAAGAAAAAGGTTGAAGAGGGGAATTCAGGTTCTTAGTGTCTTATAATGGCGTCAAAGTTGAAAAGCATGAACCAAGATATAATTTGGGTAGCCTTACTTGGGCTGGTTCTTGGTGTCTTAGCTCGCTCATGTGTTGAGGGGCTGCAAAAGAGTATGGAGGAAGAGAATGTAAGACAACAATTTGGTGAGTTCTTTTTTTTTTAACGTTCATAGTTCCTAAACTAAAACTAATTCACTCAACATGATTTTGTCTGAAAAATAGAGTCAATTTGGTTGATTTCGTACTAACATTTTTCGTTTTGGTAATTGGCATTTGCAGATAAAGTATGCAGTAATGCGTTTAGAAGAATTGAGGATGGTTTTGTTACATTAACAGTGAAATTCCTCCATTTCTTCATTTCAAGGTGGTTACAGTTGAGATATTTACCGGCATTGTTTCCGGCGCCTCAGACCATGTCTATGTTGTTTTGGGTAGTATTTACTCGATTGATCTCATCCATGCCGGATAAGCCTCTGCAGTAAATTTTGTTTCATCTCCATTTTTCTCTGATAAAAGAATAAAATTAGAGAGAGGACTAAGAAAGGGAGCAAAAAGTTGGAAGGTTGGATTGGCATTGTGATGATGTGCATGAATTTGGGTTATAAACAAAATTACTGTAACACCATAGCCCCCACTCTCCCAAGTTTCTGAGAATGCAAAGCTAGGCAAAACTATTTCTCATGGTTAAATATCAATGAAAATCAACAATGAGATCAGCCATTACTTGGTGAATTTTTATATTTTAGTTTCTCATTTTTGACTTTTAGAAACCCAGTTTTTAAGCATACAACAGTGCAAAAACCTTAAAAAAGAGAGAGAGAGAGAGAGAAGGGATAAATAGACACTAGCACTTAATGCAACAACATGAAGCTGATTTTCATTCTTTAAAATGTTCAAAACTCACAACACGCTGATCTGAACCCTGCTAAAAGTTTCCTACTTTACAATGAGTTATTTTAATAATGAAGACAAATTCTAATTTACTAATGGTGCAAAATTCTCAAGATGTCTGTAAAAAATAATAATAATAACTAGAAGAAAAATCTAGTATGGGACCTGGTTCACCCTATTCCTTCCATTCTTTGTTTTCTCTAACAGCAAAATCAAATCCGGACGACAAAGATACCGCCTACTTTTTCTAGGACCTAGCCTTGGCCTGCGTATGCGCAGATCCTGTCTACTGCTTGGTTTAAACCAGGAATGGTTTTTGAAGCCTATGCCAGACCCAGAGAGGGATCATTAACCATTGAAGCCATCTCGTCACCATCAGTCAATTTAACCAAATCAGTTAGATCATCATAAACAATGGAATGTTCCATATATGGAAGCTCGTGATTGCTATAAATAGAATTCAGAGAGGTTAAATGCTCATTTTTAGAATCAACAGCAACCTGGTGAGCCAATGCAACATCTGCAGAAGGTGTATCTCGCTCGCTCAAGTCAGTCTCTATCTTTGTATCTTGGGGAGTCCCCATAACTTCAGTACCTAAAGTTTCTGAACCCAATATGGTAAAAGAATCAGTTTGAACACATTCTGATTTTAGCAGATCATCCGAACCAACGACTGAAATACCATTTCTTTTGTCGTGAGAACGATCAGTATTTTTCCCAGAGAGTTTTCTTTTCAACATTTTCTTCTTGAACCGGGCTTTCTTTGCTTTGGGAACTTTCACAGTCTCGTCAGGATTAGTAGCCGTCTCTGATGCTCTCTTTCTGCAAGGAATAACCATAAGCCGAGAGTTGCCAAAAGACTGATCAGGTAACTCAGATGCACTTGATTGAATAGCCAGTAAAGCAATTCTGGCAGCTTTGATCTCTGCTTCCTTTTTGGTTTTTGCTGCAGCTCCAATGTACCGAATGCCTCCAATCTCAACAGTACATGAATAGCTAGACAACCGCCCCAATGCTTCATCCTTCTGACACTGATATACTGGCATTGCATAATTCATCTTCTGCGCATACTCCTGTAGGAGATTCTTGCATAAGCCTGTCTCGTGCTGAAGCAGACATCCATAGAAGAAGGTCAACCATGAAAAATACTTTTTTAAAAAATGAGAAGCCAAAGTCACAAACTACATGAAAATAGTTATTTTACCACAAGAAGGTTTAGCAACTTCAAAACAAAGTTACAGAATTAATTATTACAAGCTACAACTCAATTTCTGAACCGTAACTAATAGTTGAAAATGCCTGGCACTAAGTGAATATATAAACTAAACCACGGTAAAAACTTACAACGGGTTGAGAAACGCTTTCATTGATTTCACCAGTCTTGAACAACTCCATGAGAGCAACTTCAGCAGCTGAATGCTCTGCTGCCTTGCGATTAAAAAATCCAGGCAAAGAATCATATCTGACATTATTTACTATCACCGTCGATCTAAATGACGGTTCATGGGAAGGACCTTCCTTGATAGTCTCGTATACAGGTGTAGGAAGACCCGCTTTTTGCGCATATTCCTGCAATTGACTCTTGAAAACATAGCAATTGGAAACACCTGGAAGCAATATTGGAGTAAAAAGAAACAAAATGTAAGTTCCAATCCCATGAAGTATGAAGAATTCTAAGGAACAATCCCTTAATCAATCAGAAAAACACAATCCCAGCTTTGAACCTATAATGCCATGCAAGGTCTCAAGCAATATGATCTTTGAAGATACTAAAATGGGTATGAAGAATTCCATGAATACCATAAAGGAACAATCCCTACTAAAATAATCAGCCATGAAAACACAATTCCAACACCGAACCCATATTCTAGAGCTTGAAAAAATAACCTATAAAATCATCCAATATCAAGGAATAAAATCTTTGAAAATATTTGAACGAATACTAGGAATATAAGCTTCGTAATCCATCATAGCAATTAATCACTCGGATTACCAGAACAAAATCCCTTTTTCACAATCAAAATTCACTCTTTACCATCTCATCAATTATAAACTGAAGCAAATCCAAGCTCCGTTAAACAATGATTTTGATTCAAAAGAATGCTCATTTCATTAAATTTGGAAGATAGATCAACATCAGTGTTATTTAGCAAGGAATTTCCAGCAAGTAAATAAAATAATATATATTACCTGAGAAGTTTACATTGGTGGGCATGGCTTGAAGTGATTCGTGAGCTTTTTTTGCTTAACTGAAATTTTTAAGGTAAAAAAACACGATATGAATGTATTTAGGTGAGAAATTGACACGAAAGGCGGTGAAACTTTCCTAGCAGTTTGCACTTGCAGGACACTGGATGAAAGGGTTTATGGAAACTAGCGTCCATGAGAGTGTTAATGAAGGTGAGAGATCAACGCCATCCAAGGTATGAGATTGGGGTTAATCGCACGGCTACTGAAAAGTTCTTCTTTTTCTTTAAAAAAGAGAAAAAAAAAACAAATAAAATCATAAACTTTTTTTAAAGAAAAGCAAATTGATTAGGTTTAGATTTTTTATCATACATAATTTATAAATATTAAGAGTTAAAGTTGTTATTAATTTTAAAAATTATCATCATTAATTTTTTGGTAAAAAAATAAACTTGAATAATTGATTGACCATTTTATTTTTTATTTTTATTTTTTAAGTGATCAAAAAAAAATATCAATAGTTGAATGATTATTTTAGGATAAATTACCAAAAAATACTATTCTCGAATTAAATTTTTAAAAAATGTCATTTTTTAGATATTATAAAAATAGACTAAATTTTTTAAAAATTTACGAGAATAAACATTTATAAAGGCTCAAAGTGACAACACCATTTTTTTTAAGGTGTTACCAATTAATATGGAAATATAACTTACAAAGCAAATCTTTATATAGACCCAAAGTCTCATTTCCGTTGTTTTCTTAAGCAATGTGAGATGTGAGATATGTGTATATATAGACTCATGAATAGGTTTGTAGCTTGTTCCTAAATAATATGTGATTCCTTCCTCTTTTAACTAACAACATGAGATTAAATGTTACACTATATTTGATATTTTTTTTACAAAACAATTTCTTTTTTTTTTTATATTTTGTTAACATTTTCTCATATTATAAAATTATCTTTTGAGATCTTTAATCTTGTTGCATTTTAGAATTGTTAACATATACAAAAGAACTATTAAAAAAAAGAGAACAAATTGCACATATGAAACTTGTACATGCAATAATCTTCTATTTAATTTTAAATGTTTGAAGTTAATATCAATGCAATTCTAATTTTTAAAATAATTTTTCATTATTTAAATTTAGAAGTTATACTTTTAATTTTTTATTATTTATTTTATTTTATATTATGAATGTTTGATTAATAAATAAATGGTGAGTATTTGGTACTCAAATAGTATTTTTTGTAATTTTAAAAAATTGATATATCTTTTTAAATATTTATTTATTTTTAATATATTACTATACTAATTAATTTTTTAATTCTAATTTTAATTTAATTTTCATCACCTAATGAATGCCGATAAATTTATTTCAGATATATTTTGACTAGATAGATAATCTATTTAAACATAGTATATAATTATATTAAATAATTTTTTTTTATAGAAATATATAATATACATAAAATATAATAATTATTTTTCATATTTTATATCTAGATTAAATTATATTAGTAGTCACTTAACTATATTTTTTAGCTATCGAATTATAAAAACTTACAAAATGATCACTCAACTATTAGTAATTTTTTAAATATTTATTTTTAAATATTTTACCATACTCATTTTATATTTTATAT
Organism: Gossypium sturtianum; assembly: GCA_025698515.1. Taxonomy (NCBI): domain Eukaryota; kingdom Viridiplantae; phylum Streptophyta; class Magnoliopsida; order Malvales; family Malvaceae; genus Gossypium; species Gossypium sturtianum. Next base: position 5,062,728 of record CM046947.1, read on the forward strand.
TTTTTTTTACTTATAGAGTTTAAAAGTTTTATTTATAATGTAACAAATGTTAACTTTTTGTAAAAAAAAATTAAACTCTAAGTAAAAAAATATCAAATATAGTGTAGCCTTTAATATCATGTTGTTAGTTAAAAGAGGAAGGAATCCCACATTATTTAGGAACAAGCTGCAAACTATTCATGAGTCTATATATACACAAATCTCATATCCCACATTGCTCAAGAAAACATGAGAAATGAGACTTTGGGTCTATATAAAGATTTGCTTTGTAAGTTATATTTCCATATTAATTGGTGACACTTTAAAAAAAATGGTGTTGTCACTTTGAGCCTTTATAAAGGTTTATTCTCTTAAATTTTTAAAAAAATTGGTCTATTTTTATAATATCTAAAAAATGACCTTTTTTGAAAACTTAATTCGAGAATAGTTTTTTATTTGGAAAAAAACACGGGTTAAAACGCGTCCCTGAGGGAGCGTTTTTGCCACATCAGCAAAGCGCGCCCTCAAGGACGCGATTTTTGCTGATGTGGCAGAAAACGCTCCCTCAGGGACGCGTTTTCCTGCTGCATCCTTTGACTTCGCGCTGACGTGGACGCGTTTTTGGGGAAATTGGCCCATTCCGGTAAATAATTGGAAAATATGTCATTTTCCGTAAATTTTGAAAAAAGAAGGTATTTTTTGGTAATTTGCCCATTATTTTGTAACATTTTTTGGTTGAGTGAAAAAAAATACTAAAAATTTATTGACTATTATTTTAATTTATCCTTAGTTTACTTGTTTCAACGAGAAATACAAATATAATAATGAGTTCAACCAATTAAATCTTAACTCAATTGACATAAGCATTATTATTAATATAGAAACACATGAGTTCAAATACACTAAAATGATATTCCCTTCCTATTCAAGAATTGAGAAAGGTTATAACTAAATCTATGTGTTGTATCAAAAATAATAATAATGAGTTCAATATATTCCTTAACAAAATAATGGGTTAATATATGCTTTGTCTTTCAACTTGATAACTTGTCTAAAGTTTTATGTTTTTTTTACTATCCCCGACTTGAAATTTGTTGATTAAATCGTTGTTTATTATATTACATCAAATTAAATATGAAATATAATTAAATTGTTTAAAAATTTTAAAATTAAATTAAATTAAATTAATCTAATAAAATTTATATTAAGTGATAAATTGCTTCTTATTTACGTATTGTTTTTCATACATTTTATAGAAAAATTTAACATATATTTATTAATATTAAAATTATTAAAAAAATTATATCACTAACAATATTAATTTTATGTTGATTTAATTTTTGATGGATTATTAATCAAAGCTAAGTTAGTAAAGTGACTAATGTTGTTAACTTTTGTATTGATGGTCAACAATTAGTGATACATGTTCCAAAAATTAAAAATTCAATAAAAGAATTGAGTAACTCGTGTGGTTTTCGAAAATTACTCATAATTTTATTTAATTTAATATACATTATCTCATTTTTTAATTAAATTTAAAATTTAAAACATTATTTTTATTTAGTTATAATATGTTATAATTTATATTATTAAAATTATTTTTTATATATTTATAAAGAGCAATTATTTGATACATAAGCAGTGAAAATTTTTAATTTCACAAGTGAGGTTAAGATTTTACCGGTTACCATATGCCATATTTATTTATTTTGATATTCTTTATATCCATTTTACTGTTTATGTTCGAAATTTCTCAAAAATATTGTCTCCCCCACCAATGTACCAAATGGTTATTCATTTACAAATAAAATGATGTACATATTATATATTTTTACATTATTTATTTTTAATATCATTATTATTCTTTTATAATTATTTTTAACAGACTAAATTCAATTAATTTAATTTTTCTAAAAATATTATTTATTCAAACAAAATAATCATAAATACAAATATTTTTAATTTATGCATTTTGAAATAGCATTTTAAAAATTCTCCAAATTTTAAAATTTCTTATTTAAACCCAAATTATTTTTTGGATAAACTACACTTAAGGTCATCAAATTATTAGTAAATTTACGTTTTAGTCGCTCAACTTAAAAAAGTTACAAAATAGTCACTAAACTATTCAAAAGTTTTCATTTAAGTCACAGAATTATTTGAAAGTTTTTATTTAAGTTACTAGGTTGTTAAGTTTTTTTTTAAGTCCACTAGAGAGCTCAAAATGACGATTTGACGATTGGTAGAGTGGATCAGTATCCATCGACTAGTAAAAGAAAATAATTTAGATTCAAGTTGATTTGATAGTCAATGTCAAAGACCGAAGAAAAAGTTTGTTAGAATTTCGGTTCACAGATTTGTGATGTTCAAAATTGTTTTATACAAAAAAACTAAACTGTAAAAGAGTGGGAATGAGAGCTTTCGATTGATGTAGATAATGCGAACAAAGAATGCTATATAACAACAATTTTAACAACTCAGTGACTTAAATAAAATTTTTTAAATAGTTTAATGACCATTTTATAACTTTTTGAAATTAAATGACCGAAACATAAATTTACTAATTAAATTGGTACCTAAACTATTAGTCATTCATCAATGTGGTATCTATGATTTTTCTTTTTCTCCCAATTTAGTACCCGTGGTATTATTTCGTTAACCACTTTATTTCTTTTATATTTTCCTTTCTAATCTCCACGTGGAAAAACGGTTCCTTTTAAAAAAATATTCCCTTTGAACCGCTTTCACACAAGATTCTTCTTCTCTTTCACAGAAACTCCATTGGCGCTGGTTCATCTTGAAGCAAGGTAAGTTGGGTTCAAAGATCTGGCTTCCGTAAGTCGTCGATGCTCTTCGCGCAAGGTATTTTCTGTCGGCGCTTGCCTCGCCGTCAAGGAAACTGAGGATATCTTGAACAGGGCCTTTGCTTGCTGACCTGAAACGTTCTGGGTTGGTTTGGAACTCGAAGCCTTTGTAGCCATCCAGATCCGGGTCCTGACTTATTGTTGCTCGTTATAGATTCTCCATTTTTTAAGAGAAGGGAGATTGGGAGAGGCAATAGCGTTTTGGGTAAAAGTGAAAATCCATAAATGGAGAGGAAAGTTCATTAGAAAAATCAAAACTGAGTATTAAAAATGAAAAATAGCAATGCCGGAATTTGAGACTTGTTGCCGGAATCTAAAAAATTATGATTTTTTCGGCGAAAACATTAATTCTAATGAAGATAGTTATAGGTTTTCGATCTCTATTGCATTTTTCCCGTTTTATTATAAAAGAATGGAACAGTTGGGGGGTTATATATATGACGATGGGCTGTCCAAGAAATTTTGTGCAAGAATGAAAACTATAAAATTGATGCCTGAGAAGTTTAAATTTTAGAATGAAAACTAGAAATTTAGGAGGAGTTTCGTAAATGTTTAAGAGAAAATGAACAATTAAAAAGGAAATATAAAACAACTAAAGAAAAAATTGGAAAAAAATATATATAATACCACGTGTCAATCACTGATTTGCCTAATATTAACACGTCATTTTTCGTAACGAATAATATCACAGATACCAAATTAGGAGTAAAAAAAACCATAAGTGCCATATTGATGAATGAAGTATAGCTCAGCTACCAATTTGCATATTAACCCTAAAAGGAATTTGGTTACAATAGGCCAGTGGGAGTTAGGCCTCTCCACCTAGTTTGTTCGGCTGGCAAGTTTCATGGCTTTTGCCACCCAACCAACAACAGCATCGTAATTGCGTCTACAATGAACAAAAGACGCATCCATGCATAAAGATAAATCTGTCCAAATACTGTGGACGATGGAGACAATCTCCCATGGTATGCTAGTTGTGGCTTATAATGCATTGATAAACCCAATATCTTTAGTTTTATAATTATGTTGGAGTTGGACCATCCATTTCTCTTAGCAAGTGCATCTTCATTGAGCTTCGCAGCCAAGTGTTGGGCATAAAAATTTCCGTGCTTTCACCATCAACGACTTGTCCTTTATGGTTTTGCACCACCGCAACAATTCTTGCCTTTGCTATGGTTAATTAAAGTCGCTGGAAAATTCAGTTTAAAAATATTATTTTTAAATATAGTTAAAACTGACTCTTGTAATATTTATAATAATAAACTTTAAACCAAAATATTATATATGATTTGTGCGAAGCGGTTTAATTCGTTTCTTGACCTTTTATCAAACAATATTCTTCATTATCTTCAAACCTCCCAAATTATATTAAGTTTTTATCAAATGATCTTCTTTACTATCTTCGAACCTTTCAGATTGCTTTGAGTGTGAGCTCAAAATGAACTAAATGCACAAAATAAAAACTTTATTAACTTTAGTAGAAAAGTTAATTTCTCTCCATGGAAACGAAAACTTTAGGTTTTTCAGAAAATAGAATTTATTATTGTAAATAAATTACCACTATCTCCTTGTAGAGTAACAACTCTCAATAGCTTTTTTGTAATTAGGTGATCCCATAATTTCTATTTATAGAAAAATAGTACAAGAGTTTTACTTTATTAAATAATAATATTTTAATAGAAAAATACAACCCTATTGTGCACTAGGGTTTGCCACCCCTCTCTTATGTAATGAGCTATCAGGCCCGTTTCGTTTATTGGGTACAATTATATGTGTTATATGAACTATTAACTAACCCGCCCCCACGTGTGTGCACCGAAGCTTGTAATTATGCAATTAAATATATAATTTTAAGCGCAATATCTGCAAGTATACTGGTCAAATTGTAATATAGTAAAGCGTTACAATGAAACAATAAAAAGTATTCCAAGGATTGTACCTAAGAAAGGTTTGCCTAAACTAAATTGCAAATTCACACACTACTAGGTTTAAATACTACTTACATACTAATTATATTACGGCAAAGCAAACAATAAAAAGAGAATTTATAAAATAACATACAAATAAATACTAAAATAAAATAAACAATTTCAATCAAATTAAGCAAACTGAAGATTAACTCGCATCCGTTTTCATGATTAACTTCAGGTTCATGTTTTTAACAGATTAGCTAATGATTAACCTAATTAATACCTTTCGGCCTATAACCAGATTAATTGATCGATTTAATCTACTTATCTTTCGACCTGATAGCTTAAACCAAACTAGATTAAGTTAGTGCTAAGTAAACTATCATTTCGGCCTCATCTACCTAAGTTACTTCTTAAGGTCGTCAATCCTATGGTTTAATCTCACATAACCTATTCAACCGAATTTGTGGTAAACCCCAAACCCTTAGTCAATCACTCCCACTTCCACTCGTTAATCTTCCTAGGGTTCTTAGTTCATGGCCATACTAGATGTAATTTTCCCTACTCGAACATTAAACGTTCAAATTAAACATAAAAGCAAGATAAGGGAGAAAAGAAATCTAGATTTGAAAATATTTGTTGAAGCTTTGAATCTGTGAACCCTTGAATGGATGTTGATCTTGATTAGGTTGAAGTATAAACGCAAATAAACAAAATGAAATTGCGAAAAAAACTGAACTTGAACTTTAATTTAAATCATAAAGTGTTTAAACGAAAAACTAAATTAAAACCCTAAATTTAAGAAGAAGAAAAATTCAAATAATAAAAAGAAGCTCCCTTAACAGGTTATAAGAGCTAATTTTTATAACATTGTTGTTAGATGACCAAATAAGGTCAATTACAAGCTGCTAAACACGTTAATTATCATTGTGCAGATGAAAAATGCCCTTGGCAGATAAATGCTCTTGGCTGATAAATGGACCTAGTCGGACTGGTGTCGCGACATCCCATGGCTATTTTCGAGACATTGAACATCAAATACTCCTTTTTTTGGTTTGAAGTTGGATGTCGCGACATTGAGTAGTTGTTGTCACAACATTAAAGGCTGAATGCTCTCCTCTAAGTCCGAAGTTCGTTGTCGCAACATTGGATGGTTGTTGTCGTAACATTGAAGGCTGGATATTCCCCCTCTAGGTTTAAATTTGTTATCACGACATCCTTTTTTAATGTTGCTACAATTGGGATAGTCCACTTACTCATAGGCTCAAAATGTCATCCTACATACTTAATTAACATGTCAGTTTCCTCCTTAGGCCCAGAATGGCCTAACAAGTCATAAAACACACTAGAAAGCTCATTTTATTTAATTCAAAGGTAAAAACTACTAAGTCCATAAACTAAATAAAAAAGACATCAAATTACTCAAATACAAGCTCATTAAGTGTTGAAAAGAGCTTAATTTACAACAACAAATTGTGGCAAATCATTAGCCAACCTTATAATTTATTCAACCCAATAACTATTTTTCTATTTTCCAAGATATTAATTAATTACTATAACGACTAATTAATTTAATTCTTACTTCTAACTTGAATAAAAAATTTCTCACTTCAAACTTCAGTTATTTAATTACAATCAATTAAATAATAATTTCAAAAAAAATTAACTTAATTATTAAGTCATTTTTTGTACTTTGCGAGATAACGCATTCACTCTAGATAGTGATACATGTGATATTTTTCTATTAATCGTCGTTTTTATTCTTTCTATATTATCGATTCTATCTGCAATCTATTTTGGATTTATATCTAGCTAGCAGATGGACCAATTGAAATATATAATTAGGACTAAAAATAATTTGTAATTAAGTTTTGACTCTTCATCTATTAATTATGACATTATTTAATCATGGCTTCATTCTACTAAAGTACCACGATTGAGCTTTCCTTATTATATACCATTATGAAAGCAACTTAATAAATGTTTGTCCAATGACCTTGTCATAAGTATGTTACTCTCGTAGGATATCCTTACTCTTTATGGGTCAAATTTGTTCTATGTTCACCCAATATAATCTTATTTTATCTCATGGTATTCATTACATCTTCCTTCATGAAAAAATCAATTACTAACTAATAGTAATTAAATTATTTGTCTTAGACAAATGACTCGTGGCTATGTTATTTTTTCATCTATCATGTAATACCAATGAGAGGATATCACTTACCCTTTATTGGGCTATGAATATTGATCTACCATAATTTGATATGTCAAATTAGGCTCTCCAATACACTCGAGGAGTTTATTCTCAAGTAATTTAAGTGTCTTTTATATGTTTTTGTCTATTTTTAGTTCTAAACATTAATAAACATTTTTGTTTAGTTTTACACCCTTTTGTGATTCAAATTGGCTAAACGTGACATGGGAAACCTAACAATGTGATTGAGTTGGTGTAGGGAGATGATAAGGGCTCAAACTCGAGGAGAACATCATTCAGAGTGAGTATGCGACACCAATGCCAGGAAGTATTGATATCCTTGAAGGTGTTGAAGTGAAGAAATTAAGTCCTTTTCCAGTGGTATTGCGACACCAAGATCCTAAGACCCCAATTTTGCTATTGTTTTGGGTATCATGACACCCACCGAAGCTTGGATTTCGTGATACCGCTACCTGACAGGGGGAAAATTTATTGTAAGGGTATTTTTTGTTAAACACCAACACCAATCAAAATATAACGTCTAGAGGCATTTTGGTCCAAAATTTTGGGTTGTAATAAGATGTTAAAAGTCACTTTTGGCCGAGAGAAAAAAAAGAGGTTGATCACTTTACTTTCTTTTTATCTTTTTAGCTTTCTAGTTAACTTCTTCTTCCTTTCTAGGGTTAAGTTTTAAGTTTTTTTTTTTGGTTTTAATATTAGTTAGTTTTCACTATAGCTTGGTTTTATTTTCACTTTAGTACTACAACTCTGTAACACCCCCTACCCGTATCCGTCGCCGGAATAAGGTACGAGGCATTACCGGAGTTTACAAAACCATTTTTCATTAATCCGAGTCATTTTACTATTTATATTCCGAACATAATTATAATGTCCCTCTATTTGGCTCTCGAAGCCCAAAACATACATTAGAAATGATTCGGGACTAAATCGGGATCATAGGAAATTTTTCGCATAATCCCAATTTTTTTTTCTCTATTACAGGGGTCACACGACCTTGACACACGCCTATGTACTAGACCGTGTGTCACACACGGCCTAGACACACGCCCGTGTGTCTACCCGTGTGGACAAAAACAAGGCTATATCCAAGCCTCATTTCTCACCCAATTGGTCTTTTACTTACACCAACATTTAAATATGTTAAAGATTCAATTTATATGGTTAAATATCTAAATTTATCAATCAACTATTCATATATATATATAGACATATTCATAAATTTTTATAGCATTCTTAACCATCATCTTCATCCCTATACTTATACCATCTCATCATTTGTTCATTTTAAACCCATATCAAACATGATAAAATCATAATTATATGTAACTCAAAACTTACTAAATACAAGCCATACCAATGGCTAGTTATAGTTAGATCATTTATAAGCCAACATTTACTAATTAACCTATACATGCCATTAAAACCATAATTCATTTACCATACATACCAAAATAGGCCGATGGATAGTGTGAGTGATCTCCGTCGAGCTTTCTAACCAACGAGCTTCCGAAAACTAACTCATTTAAATTTAATATAAACATACAAGGTATATTCAATCATCTTGATCACGAGGCCTAACACAACCTCATCACCCTTGTTAGTCGCACACTTCATATAAATACCAAGAAACATGTATGGGCTCAATTCTCATTAAATTTCTCATATATATAGACAATTTCACATTATGTAATCATATAACGTATAGCAACCATATCTTTGTATTTTAAATACATTTTCATAACAACTTGTCTTGATTTCATACTATTTTATATTTAAGTTTTACTCATCAAAGTATTTGAAATATCATCTTTATGCAAATAGTAACATGAGGTACATAATTCCATAATTATGAATGAACATATTTATCAAACATATTCCATGTTCATATATCATAGTCTCATGCCTTTATATATCAATAACCATCATTTTCTTGTATTTCAGATAAATACTTGTAACCATACATAAGTATGCAATTCGCTATTTCTTCCTGTCAATCACAATTTCAAATGACAAATTCTTGTGAATACGCTCACCAATTTCATAATCCCATGTATTTACCGTTTTCCATATTTATCCCGTTGAATTCCTCGGAATTTTAATGGATTTCCTGTAGTACACTCATGGTTTACAATCTCATAATCCGTCAATTCGTACACATATATACATAAGTCCTTTTCAGAGGGCACACTCCCGTGAACCTCATTTCTTACAACAGGATTACCAGTCCAGGCTAAATCCCCTGTAAGAGAGCACACTCCCGTGAACCTCATTTCTTACAGCGGGATTACGAGTCCATGCTAAATCCCCTGTAACATATGCTCAAAGAGTATTGTCGGGATTACCAGTCCAGGCTAAATCCCCTACAATGACAAATACTCTATAGAGCTTTGTCTGGATTACCAGTCCAGGCTAAATCCAGACTCACATTTACTTTGGATTACCCGTCCGGGCTAAATCCATTTCACACATATTCTTCGGGAGGGCTTATATCAGGATCACTCGTCCAGGCTAGATCCTTTTCACACATATTATTCGGGAGGACTTATATCAGGATCACCCGTCCGGGCTAGATCCTTTTTACCGTCAAATCCTTTTTAGTGATCCATCGAATTCCATTCTATTCAACCGGGATTTATTTCCCTTTTTATTGAATATTATCAACATTTCATAAATAATCATACATTGAGCATTCAAATCACATTTTCATCACATAAACATACATTTCAAACATTTAAGAATACAATTCAAGTTACACAAACTTACAATTCAATTTTTATACCATAACAATAATCTTAGTTTCATAATAAATATTTGAAATAAAACATTATATCATTTCTAATTAAACGTTTATCGATTATAATCGGGCATGTGATCAATTTATACATAAGTCATTCATATATTTTCCTCCTCCTCCTCTCCATTCCACATCCTTAATGTATATATCACGCTTATAAGTAACATTATCTATAATTTCACTATTTACTTATATGTATATTCAAAGTTATCCATCCGTGTCATAGTCACTAAATTATTTTTATCTTGAGCTACAGAACTCCAAATTAAGATCCGCTTGATGTTTTTGAAACTAGATTCATATATCCTTCTACCATAAAAATTTTAGAATTTATATTTAGCCAATTAGTACAGTAAAATCTTCAAATTTATCCCTATTCTGCTGTTTGATAGCTTTGACCTTTGCTTACTAAAAATTAATTATCTCTTAACAAAGAATTTGGTGATATCCCCGTTTGTTTCTATTGAAAATAGACTCATTAAGAATTTAAACATATAAATTTAAGCTTATAATTATTTTTCTCCAATTTTTGATGATTTTCCAAAGTCAGAACAGGGGAACCCGTAATCATTCTGATCTTGTCTCACAAAATTTATTATATCTCATGATTTACAATTCCATTGCTTACACAGTTTATTCTATGAGAAACTAGACTCAATAAGCTTTAATTTCATATTCTACTCATCCTCTAATTTGATTCCCACAATTTTTGGTGATTTTTTAAAGTTAGACTACTGCTGCTGTCCAAAACTGTTTTAGTGCAAAATGTTGATTACCATTTTTCCCCTAAACTTTTAATACATGACAATTTCGTCTCTAGGCTCGGAAAATGAAATTCTTACAATTTAATCCTTATTCCAAGCCTAATTATTCTCATACATACCAATCATAGCCCATGAATTCCATGAACTTTTAGAATTTTCCATAAATTTAACACTTTTCAATTTAACCCCTAAAACGTGTTTTCATCCAAAATTCTTTAATAAAACACCTTTAAACATCCATTAACATCTCAATTTTATCAATAACAAAAATAATATGAACTTATCAATGGTAACTTCAATTTTCAACAAAATAAAAAACTAATAGATTACTAAGTTGGACCTAATTGTAAAAGTCCAAAAATATAAAAATTTCAAGGAAAAAGCAAGAATTGAACTTACTTGAAGCTAAAATATGAAAGACCAGCTCAAAACCCTATTCCATGGTTGTTTTTGACAGAAAGTTGAAGAAGAAATGACCTAGAAATCATTAAAATCAACTTTGGCCATGTAACTTTTGTTAAAATTCCAATTTTGTCCTTTTAACGTAAAAATCTTTGATTTTTTTAACGCTATGCCACCTCAGCCATTTTAAAATGGTCCATTTTCCCTTTTAGTCCTTCCTTATTTAATGGTTAAGCTATTTAATCACTTTAGCAAGTTTTGTACCTTTTCAATTTAGTCCTTTTTATCTAATTGACTACCGAAACGTTAAAATTTTCTTACGAAATTTTAATACTACCTTGTTGAAACTCCGTAAATATTCATAAAAATATTTATGGCTCGGTTTATAACACCGATATCTCAATACCTCTTTTTCTCAATTTCTTAACCAAATAAATCTTTATAAAACACAATTTACTATTTCAAAAATATTTTAAAAGCTACATTTGGCTCGTAAATATTAAATAATATAATTTACGAGTTCATTGCCGAATTTGGTGGTCTCAAACCATTATTTCCTACATCGCTGAAATTTAGGCTATTACAAACTCTCTTTTTATTTTCAGTTTAATCTATAATCATTAGTATAGCTCAGCCTCATTTTCTTTTCTTAGATAAAAATCTGAACTTTAGTGTTATTTTTAACCACCATTGTTGTCACATTCATCTTCTTCAAGCAACTATCAAGAAAACTCTAAGATTTTTTTAACTCTCTTTTTGTGCTTATTTTAATGTGTGATTTTAATGTATGTTGGGTTGTTGCTTGTATAGAAATGATGATGAGTAGCTAAATTTATGGTGGTTGGTTGATGAAGATGTTGTTTGGTTAGTTTTTGGTACAATGATTAAATTGTAAAAATTGGGTTAAATTGAATAAACTTTAAAACTTATAATTGATGCCTCTAAGGGAACACATAAATAGGTGAGACCAATAGGAGATCCTATTGAGCATCAATTCGTTTATCCTGGGTTAGTTTAGGCTTTTTAGATCCCTAATCCAAAGACTAATCATAAGCATAACAGTCAACCAACCATTGTCGTTTATTGAATTATTAATTTCATAGTTTTACAGTTTTACAATTTGGTCCTTATTAGTGTTAGGTAGTTACTTAGCTTAATTAACCCCAATCATGAATTATCGTAATATAGAACTTAACGAGTAGTTAGCTAGACTTCTTTGTTGCATGATTGTCAATTAGGAATCACTTAGTCCTTGAACTTTATTGGGTTCGATCATTGGAATACTGTAGTGGTTCATTGTAACATTAAAAATATTACAACTCGACTTGTCACACTTATAGTACACCACTAGATTATTGATTGTTTTTGTGTTGATTCTTAGCCCCAATACATGTATGTCGAGGCATAGTCAAATTCCAATATTGTAAATGAAACTTAATAATCCACATCACATTGCTATTTGTTCTTTAGCATATTTGGCAAATACATTTACTACATTTAAGATGGGCCGAATGTAAACATGCATAGTATAACCTGATTTTTATCACACGAAAAGATCAAAGCAAATCCATACACATAAGATATAACATTACTTAACTAATATATATAATACATACCATGACTTAAACAAGCATCCATTATTTACTTCATTGCTTAAGCCGAATGATACACTATACTTACCATTTCCCATTTCCGATTCATATATATATACTATGTATTAGACTTATTATCATGAACTAATTTATAAGTGATTTATATCATAACCAATCAAGCCATTTAACCAATCACCAAGCATAAACACATTAGAATTTATACTCCAATTTAAGACAATAATATAACCGAATCTATATAAAAACCATAATACCACGATTTAGCCATTTTCGCATGGCATTTATACATATATATATATACACCATTCAAAATCAACTCAAAAGTGACATAGCCTATACATGCCATAGTTTCAAAATAAGTACTACTTATAAAAGTACCAAAGTTAGTTGATAGTGTGATAGACTTTGACGATGATCCCCGAGCTCGTAACTAGACTTCAGAATCTATAAAACCATACAAATAAACACACACAGTAAGCTATTATAGCTTAGTAAGTTATAAGCAATTTCACAACAACAATTCATTATAACACTATACTAACAAAGTCAAATTAATATAATCACAACCAAGGTTTATAACCATGACTTTAGTTTATATCACCTTTCAAAAACTTTCTCATTTCACAGCCCAAAGGCCGAACTTCCATGCCTTCGATAATAGATTTCACATGCATATATATATTACTTACCGAACTTATACTTGCACTTCAAATCCATATAAATCACATATTCAAGATTTAAAACTAATCAAATGAACTCTTTATACAAACTTCCACATGACCGAATACAATATATAAAATTCATGTAGAAATCAATGAGATTTTGTAAGCATTATTCTATGTCAACCTATATCAATTGAACTATAAAATTAATTGATACATTCCATCCAAACTAATTTGTCACTCTTACTTGATTTCAATTAATATCATCTCATAATATCAACTTACCAAAAATCAATCCAGGATTTAAAAATTAATCACACACTTAGTGCTCCTTGTCCGATTTCGCACACTTACTGCATAATGATCGATTTCGCACACTTAGTGCTCGGTATTTTAAAATTCGCACACTTAGTGCTCATTATCCGATTTCGCACACTTAGTGCTCGGAAGTTAAATTTGCACATTAGTGCATCTCCCAAACTTGTTCCTTATTCATACATATACATATAAACTTAACTCCAACCATATATATTCATTTTCTAATCAACTAATTCATTTCATAAACCATTACCACATTCGGCAATATCCCTTATATATATATATACTTCCATTTAAATTTATTTACATCATTATAAATAAATTCAATGCAACTCAATTGCTTAAAAACTTACCTCGAGTATCGACGGACTTCGTTTTCCGACTATTCAATTAACTTCTCCTTTTCCCGATCCAATCCCAATCCTTTTTGTTCTTGATCTAATAAATTTCAAATTTAGCTCATTCAAACACATTTTCATTCAATTTAATCCAAAAACACATAAATGGGCAAATTACTTACCCCTGACATTTACAATTTTTACAATTTAGTCCCTATTGCACAAAACACAAAATACTCAAAATTTGACCAAACTTCTTTAGGGCCGAATCTTCATCATCTTATTACAAGCTCATACATTTCATTTAGTTCACATTTTAGTCCTCAAAAATTTATTTTTGCAATTTAATCCTAACTACACAATTTCATAAAAAATTCAAAGACAAAACTTGTTAATCTAACACATATAATCAATATTTCATCATCAACTCACAAAAACAACAAGCTTTCTTCAATGGCAATTCAAAAAATACACAACCAATTCAAAAATTCAAGCATGGGCTAGCTAAATCACATAGCAACGATCTCAAAAACGTAAAAATTATCAAAAACCGAACAAAATCACTTACCCAATTAAGCCTCCAAAGTGCCGAACCTCATGAAGCTTTTCTTCTTTTATTTTTCTCTTAGTTTCGGTCAATAGAGAAAGATGAACACTTTCTCTTTCATTTCTTTTATTTTATTCAATTATACATATTAACATATATTAAATTAATACATTATAACATAAAATATAATAAAAATTTCCAATCACTATTACATGCAAATCATGACCGGTCACTGTGATGAATTTTGGTCAATTTACACTATTTATACCTCAATTTAAGAAACCATCATCAATTTGACACTTAGGCATTTAACCCCCAAATTTTCTTTTTATGCGATTAAGCCCTTTCTTTAAAATTAAGCACCAAAACAATCAAATTTTAATACGAAATTTTCACACACATCAATTCACACATAATGAGCATAGAAAATAATATTAAAATATTTTTCTGACTCGGATTCATGGTCCCGAAACCACTATTCTGACTAGATTCAAAAACGGGTTATTACAATAGACGACATAATAATCCTATAACTGATTTGTTAATTATGATTTATCAGAACATGAACATTTTATATTACCTACTAATACTATTTGTCTTCTTGCATTACGATCCAACTACGTAATGCAACTTAGTTTTAGTTAAACATTAGGTAATCAATGAGCCTATATTTGCTTACATTATGCTTTGTGTGCAAAATCGTTGAGGACACATACAAATGATATTAATGTGAATGGTGAAAATTTATTTAAATCAATCTGTTCAAAAGATCACAAGTATGAATGACGAATAAACTACATTTATGGCACTAGATCCTAACAAATGTTACATCACAGTTGAATTTCAAAGTGGAAGTAGTGGGTTCCAAGATTCAAGAGTGTTGGTTTTGTTTAGATTGCGTTGTGGAGGAGAGTGTTGGATGTTATATTCACAAAATCCTTTTTTTTGCTTTGAGTCATACCTAAAATGGAACAATTTTACAACCTTTACAACATTTTGTTGTAGGTTTTCCATGTTTCTTAACATAGAAAGATGATGAGAGCCAGGTCATCGAGTTGATTTTGATGAGCATGTGGATGATGCACGTTCAATAGTTAAAGCAAAAGCTAAAGCTTAGTGAGGGTGGGATGTAACCACACCTAAAGTAACTTCACACAGTTTTAGCAAAATGACATAGAAAAAGATGTGTTCAGTAGATTCCACTACATTCTCACATTTGTGTCATTTGTCGTGGAATTGTCATTTCATGAGGTTATCTTCTTCCAACTCCTCCATATAAACACTTACATTTTCAAAGGACAATTGAGTTTCTAGATGGTTTTCCATATGGTTGTTTCAATGGGACTGATTGATTGGACCAGGAATTGGCCGAGAATCGGTCCAAGGAAAGGAATCAGATCAATTGATTCATAAATTGATATGAACCAGTTGAATCGAGCTAAAAATCTATTGAACTAATGGTTAAACTGTAACGCCCCATACCTGAGTTTACTAGCGGATTAGTTAGTTGGGAAAGGAAGAACTTAAAACCCTAGAATTGATGACCCTAAGAAGTCATGAGGTAGGAATGAAGCCAAAATTGGTATTGCCTGCCGTGAAAACCTTACCTTGACCCGGTCTGACTTGTGACATCGAGAAATAAGTAGTTATTGCCGACTCATTAGGTTAGTTGGACGCCAAGAGGCGCAACTAGGCTGATGACTAGCTGGTTGAATAGAGCCCTACATCAATAGTTAATAGGTAAAGCAATTGGATTTAGGCTAAAGGAACTTGGGTAGTCAAAACAAGGAATAGGAAAAGTTGATGTATTAACCTAGGGTTAGATTTAGACTTAGTTCAATTTAATTAGTTATTATTATCATCTTGCTTCCAGATTAACATTATTAATTCGTGACTCGAGTAGATTAGTAATTATTTTCGGTAATTGGCTTAATAGCAGTTTTCCCCAAATTGCAATCCTTTGGATACAACCCTAGGAGTACTCTTAGTACTTTGTTGTACTAACAAACTATATTACAATTTGACCGTATACTCGTGAAAACCGCCTAATTTCCTATCTTTTGTAGTAATATTCTCACTTCTGATGTTAGTATGTCGGGAGGCAGTCAATACCTAATCTGTGGTTTATGTAAGCTTACGAAAGCTTGTTTATCCTTATCTCTTGAGAGTTTTAAAGCTAATGGAAAGTTGTTTTGTGAATGGCTTTATTTGAGTATTTTTCCAGATAATTTATGGAGATAATTACTGACATCTAAACATGTGATAATGATACTTTTTCTAAGGTGATAATCACGTTGAAGGAGAATTTGTAAATAGGCTGTTAATAAACTTTCTTCTCCAGTAAATTGGGACGGTAGATTGGATTACAATTGAGGTGATTCAGGTAATTGTTGAATAAAATCATTGTCTAAGCGAGGTTTCACAGACATAGGATTGGAGAATCCGAACTTCGTTAATGAACATCATGTGTTGAATCTATCTTTATTTATCTTTTGGACTCACGGTTTTACATTTGGATTTGTTATGCAACTTCTCTAAATTTCGTCTTAATTTTTGTTCCAATAGAAGATAGAACAGAACAGTTTTCTTAAATGGCTATAAATCAAAATTTGTTGTTTCACAAATAGTTGGAATAAACAAAATGTAAATCGAGACCTTTATATCATTTATCTAGTGATTGAAGCTAGTAACGAGATGGATCTCAATGTTACAATCCCCCCTTTCTTTTTTTTTGGATCCAACAATGTAGAAATCCCCCCAACACCATCCTAAAGTTTAAGAGGATATTTTTTTTTTTTTGAATAGGTAAGATTCAAACAGTTAAATACACGTATTGGAATACGACGTATATTAAATTGTACTTTAATTAACCCAAAACAGAAACATTAAAACTAAACGGATGATTAACACAATGAAAAAACACTAAAAACGAAAAAGAAAAAGAAAAGAAAAAGAAAGCCTATTATTTTTGTCCTTTTGGTTTGGGCCGTGTCAACGATTCCGCTGAAATAATTAATTGCAAGAACGCGGAAGCGAAAAAATAAACTTTCTCACAAGTTTTCCTTTTCTTATCCTTTACCGTAAAAAGTGCATCTCCAAAAGGTAAAACAAAATAAAAAATAAAAACCCGGACGGACCCCCTTCATTTGCTCTGCCCCTAAATTTTCTGGTCAAGCTCAATCCTTTCTCTTGGGTCCCTCCCCCAAAACAAACACTCTTTTCAACTCCACCACCATCTTTAACCCTGACCAACCTCATCCCCAAATCTTCCCATTTTTTGTTCCCTATAAAATTTTGATCACTTAAATTGTTTTTTTTTCCCAAATTTTTGGGGGTTAAAGATGAGTTCGAGTTCCGATTTGGTGGGTTTTGTTGAATCGGTATTGGGAGTGTCGTTAGAGGGTTCGGTAACGGATTCTATGATAGTGATCGCGACGACGTCGTTAGCGGTGATTCTGGGGCTTTTGGTGTTTTTCTGGAAGAAATCGGGTTCCGAACGGAGCCGTGATGTCAAACCGTTGGTGGCACCTAAGCCTGTTTCACTCAAGGACGAGGAAGACGACGACGCCGTTATCGCTGCCGGCAAAACTAAAGTTACCATTTTCTACGGCACACAGACGGGAACGGCCGAGGGATTTGCTAAGGTGGATAAAAATAAACTGATTTTTGAAGTTCTGATTTTTTATTACTGAGCGTGGTGATTTGACTGATTTGTTGAATATGTAGGGCTTTGACCTGTTGACTGGTTGAGTGAAATGAAAACGTTTTTGTTGATTGAAAATCGGAAGATAACTGATGTCTGTATTGTTGATTAGCTTATTATTCTAATCGCTGATTCGTTGTGGAAAATTAGGCTGCTGGTATAACTCACTACATGTTCAGATCTGGATTAAGAATTAGCCAAGAGATTAGGGGAATGGTTTCTTTTATAGTTATTTTTTATGAAGAAATTTAGGGTTAAAGGCAATATTAGATGTTTGCTGCACCTTTCATTCAATTTCCGTAGAATTCTGGAACTTAATTGTATGTTTAGTTATAGTCGATTTCTAATTTGCTGGCGATTTAGGCAGCATGGAATTGCTAAGTTTTTGCGTTTGTTGATTTTGTGGTCACCCCAAGCTCAAAGAGATTGAGACATGACAATTGATAGAAACGTGGCATCAATAATTTTTGGGCAGTGTCCTTTTTTATCCTGTTACTCTCTGTTACATTGGGCTAAACATTGATGTGTGCTAGGGACATTGCCCCGCATGAGTGAAAGAGATTTCTATTTGTATTTAAATGTTAGATTTTCATGCGAGAATTTCGTATTGCAGGCTTTAGCCGAAGAGATCAAGGCAAGATATGAGAAAGCTGCTGTCAAAGTTGTTGACCTGGTAATGCATAGGGAACTATTTTGTTACTTTGTTTTCTTACTTGAGAATATGTTCTAGTATTTACAAATAGGTCCGCTAAATTGTGTATGTTTTTTGTTAGGATGATTATGCCATGGACGATGAACAATACGAAGAGAAGCTGAAAAAGGAGACTTTAGCTTTTTTCATGGTGGCCACGTAAGATAAATTCTTGCTTCTAATGGCGCTATTATTGGTTATGTATTTGTTCTGGAGTTACATAAAGAATAGGGTTAATATGGTTGAGCATGACATTGCAGTTATGGAGACGGGGAGCCAACCGATAACGCTGCTAGGTTTTACAAATGGTTTACTGAGGTTGGTTGCTACGTCAAAAGAAGATTCAAATATAGACTTTGAATTATGCTAGCATTTGCCCTTTTTTAAACTGACACTCATAATTACTCTTTATTCTACTTTAGGGAAATGAAAGGCAGCCGTGGCTTCAACAACTCACATATGGTGTATTTGGTCTGGGTAACCGTCAATACGAACATTTTAATAAGGTAAAATTGACAGAGAGACGCTATACCCATCCACTGAATAAGGCACTTTAAGATTACGCAATTTTACAAAGCTGCTTACTTGTTTTCCCTCTTTTACAACTGTTAATCTGGTTTGCTGATCTTTTTTGGAAATAGATAGCAAAGGTGCTTGATGAGCAACTTTCCGAACAAGGTACTTTTCCGTCTTGTTTTAAATTCCACCCTTCTGATCTAATTTATGGCATTTTCTTACTAATGACTGTGGTGTCAAAATTTCAAATTCAGGTATGAATTGGAAGTTCAGGATGAAAGTTCATGCTCAAGGGCTTGGGCACTATACATATAAAGCATATTCCTTGCATACTTTCATGAATGTCTTTTAAAGTTGCCTAAAAAATAAGAGTTAGAAAAATATATTTATAACCGATTCATATCCTTTCATTAAAAAGCTTGTCCCATGCTTTTCTTTGAATCTAGCTTTGGCGTTGAGAAATTGGAGGGAATGATTAATAACTGTACTGCTTTTTCTTGTGTGAACAGGTGCTAAACGTCTTATTGAAGTTGGTCTTGGAGATGATGATCAATGCATTGAAGATGATTTTACTGCATGGTATGTAATTTACTTGAAGCGGTTCCCTATAGCCATATTAACGATGTGATGATGGAGATTTCTTGGGACTGTGCTTCAATCTTGTGCTCTGTTAGCTTTATTGTAATTCTTTTCTAATTTTACATTTATATTCCTCCCTTAGGAGAGAACTGCTCTGGCCAGAGTTAGATCAACTGCTTAGAGATGAAGATGATGAAAATGCTACCTCTACCCCGTATACAGCAGCTATTCCTGAATATAGAGTAGTGGTTCATGATCCTGCTATGATGCACGTAGAGGAGAATTACTCAAATAAGGCAAATGGGAATGCTACATATGACCTCCACCATCCATGCAGGTAATAGGCGCATTATGATGGTTTTCGAACCCCTTCCTTCCTGCTTCTATTTCCCTTTCTGAGGTAACTTTTACATGATTTGCACACAGAGTTAATGTTGCCGTTCAGAGAGAGCTCCACAAGCCTGAATCTGATCGCTCCTGTATACATTTGGAGTTTGACATATCAGGGACTGGTATCACGTAAGTTCATACTTTGTAATGTTTATTACTATAAATTTATAATTGATTTTCTGAGTCAATCTCTGTGACAGTAGTGTTAATATTTTGCTGTGTTTAAGTTCTTTTGGCCTCGTGGATTTTGTTTTGCAAAAATAGATAAAATTGGCTTATGATTTATGACCTTGTGCAATAATAAGTTCAACTGTCCCAGATATGAAACCGGAGATCACGTTGGTGTCTACGCGGATAATTGTGTTGAGACTGTTGAGGAAGCTGCAAGATTGTTGGGTCAGCCTCTGGATTTGCTATTTTCTATACACACTGACAACGAGGACGGCACATCTGCTGGAAGCTCATTGCCACCTCCTTTTGCCAGTCCATGTACACTGCGAATGGCATTGGCACGATATGCAGATCTTTTAAACCCTCCACGGAAGGTAAAACCACATCTCCCCGCTATTTTCTTTTTCTTGAAAAGGAGGAGAAAGTTTCCATCTGATTTCTGCCATATCTTCTGTTTGCTTCCGTTTGCTTAAGTAATTTTTTGTGGTCAGGCTGCTTTGATTGCCTTGGCTGCTCATGCCACTGAACCCAGTGAAGCAGAAAAGCTTAAGTTCTTATCGTCACCACAGGGGAAGGTTGATAAGTGCTGCTGTTGTTTTTCTCCCTTTTTCTCTGCTTATGTTTGATATTCTTGTTTTTTATATTCCTCATTGTTTATTTTCTCTTGTTCCTTTTAAATATGTCTTCCTTTTTCCAGGATGAGTACTCACAATGGGTTGTTGCAAGTCAGAGAAGTCTTCTTGAGGTTATGGCTGAGTTCCCATCAGCAAAACCTCCTCTTGGTGTATTTTTTGCTGCAGTAGCTCCTCGTTTACAGCCTCGTTATTATTCTATCTCATCCTCCCCTAGGTTATTGATTTTATCCTAGCTATATTACCCGTATGCAGCATTACCTTATACATGAGATTTTTAAGAAGGTTGGTTACTTTTGAGCAGGTTTGTACCTGCCAGGGTTCATGTAACCTGCGCTTTAGTTTATGGTCCAACTCCAACTGGAAGAATTCACCGGGGTGTGTGCTCAACATGGATGAAGGTAGTGATTGCAATCTTTTCAGTTACTCCATATTTTTCTACTTTATTCTTGTTGGCATTTATGCAAAGCCTGCTGATATCTGTGATGTGCTAGACATTTCTTAGGCTTTAGTGACATCTAACTCCCTACTCTAATAAAAAAATTCAGAATGCAGTTCCTTTAGAGAAAAGCAATGATTGTAGCTGGGCTCCTATTTTTATTCGGCAATCCAATTTTAAGCTACCAGCAGATCCTTCAGTTCCAATCATCATGGTTGGACCCGGGACTGGATTGGCACCTTTCAGAGGTTTTCTACAGGTCTGTTACTTTATGTTTATACACGTTTCTTTTATTTTGCAAAAAGGAAGAAAGTAACTTAAAGTATTAGCTGTTTACAGGAAAGATTGGTCCTCAAAGAAGATGGTGCAGAACTTGGCTCTTCTCTACTCTTTTTTGGATGTAGGAATCGGCGAATGGTTAGGATCTGGTTCTGATGCTAATGATCTTATAATCTTGTAGCAGCAATATTGCATGTCTTACTGTAATTAGCTGCCAATGTTGATATTTGTATTTAGGATTTCATCTGTCTACCTTTTTGGCAACTTCTTGTAGGATTTCATTTATGAGGATGAGCTCAATAACTTTGTGGAACAAGGTGCCCTTTCTGAGCTTGTTGTTGCATTTTCACGAGAAGGTCCGCAGAAGGAATATGTTCAACACAAAATGATGGATAAAGTAAGTAGTAGCATTAGGAAGAACATGTACTGTAGTCAATGATATAAAAGTGGCTCCGTATAACATCCATTGCTTTCGGCTTACAGGCTGCAGATATATGGAACCTAATTTCTAAGGGTGGATATCTTTATGTTTGCGGTGATGCCAAGGGTATGGCAAGAGATGTTCATCGCACTTTGCACACTATTATTCAGGAGCAGGTATTGATCATTGTCTCTTTTGGTTTCCTTCTCTCTCAACTTTAATTGTAATCAACATTTTAACTCAAATCACAACATCCTGAGAGCACTTCTTGATTTGTAGTAACATAAATTCCCAAAAACTTGTGTACAAATATCAGGAAAATGTGGATTCATCAAAGGCGGAGTCCATGGTGAAGAAACTCCAGATGGACGGACGATACCTTAGAGATGTGTGGTGATGGGTATAATTTCTTGTAGCGTTCTTTCACCAGTTCATCTCAGAGAACAAACGGTTGGGTTTGATAGTGATAGCAGAAAGCTAAACTGGTTTTTCATATTGGGAGAAGATCTGCTAGATGTTAGATCTTTTTTTTTTCTATTTAAATTTTCTAAATCTTGAAATAATACTCTAAATAGAAGGATCAATTGTTTTTAGACTTTGCCCCGCCATTGGAAGTTGTAATTGGGAACAGTGTGATATAGCTAGTTTACAAGCATGTGAAAAACATATTTAAAAAACTTCTTGTAGGTTATAATATTTTGGATTGTCAGCATCATTCTACTCTTTGTACTGACAAATAAATAAATTTGTACAATAAAACTGGATTTACGTCACTTTTCGAGTAAAAGAGAAAAACTAAGTGTGATGATCTACAGTCGGTCAACGGAAGCAGACCATTTTTGTACCATGAAAACTATGTCGTTTTTGTTTAAACCCTAATATGTTTGTTTCTGAAACAACCACGAATAATCAGTTATTAAAAACAATTCATTTTTATTCATCAAAATAATAATTTTACAATTTAGGTTACATAATTTGGATTTAACTTTCAAAATTACAAAGATTTTCAATTTGATTCTATTCTAAAAAAAATTCAAGAAATATATAAAAATAAATAAATATTTCCATAAAATATAATAAATTTAAATTTAAATTTTATATTAATGTTAAACAAAATAAAAATCCCTCCCTCCCACCTGTCCCTCTCCTTCTCTACTGCTGCAAAAGCTAATTTTATATCCATCCTATTCAATTGCTTTTAATTGTCATGGTCTGCTTAGCTTCTTGAGAAAATTTAGAGAGAAAAAAGCAATGCTAGAAACTTGGACAATTCACCTATTTTATTTTATTGTCATGTTCTGGATGGGGGAGGGATGGGGGTGGGGGTGAGGGGAGTGGGGACGGTGATGTGGGGGGATTTTTATTTTATTTAATATTAATATATATTAATATAAAATTTAAATTTATTACTATATTTTTAAAATTTATTTATTTATTTGCATATATATTTTTTGAATTTTTTTGAATTAGGATTAAATTAAGAACATTTGTAATTTTGAGAGTTAATTTTTTAAAATTATGACTAAATCGATATAATATATAAAAATTTGAGGACTAAATTTGTCATTATAATTTTTTTTAACTGTCACACCAGCTTGCTGTTTGTGATTTCAACAGCAGTAATCAAAATGATCAAATTATGTGATGTGGTACTTAAATTGTAAACTTTTTATTTTAAGTACCTAAAATGAAAATTTATGATAGTTTAGTGACTATGTATAATTTACCCTATCCGAAAAGAAGAAATCAATGCGGCTGGTATTTGCTGGCTGTCCAATAGCAACTGTGATGAGTAAATGAGTAGTTGAAATATATTAATTAAAGTGATGCACATAGAAAATTATAATTAATTTATATTTAAAATGATAAAATAGATAAATCATTATCCCTATAAAAAATGAAGATATTGACCTTGAAAACAAATGTTGATGTAGAGTTGGATGTGAAAGCATATCGTGCCAAAAATATGAAAGGAAAGGGGGAAAATCGAGCTGGATGATGAAACCTCAGATTATGACAGTAGATAACTTTGAGTAGTTTCTTCATTTTACTTTTATTTTAATATGTCAGGAAATTTTACTGTATTTCAAATATATCAAGAATTCTATCAGGAATCAGGAATTTTTACTGTTTTTAAATTTGTGATATAGAGGAAGTTTGTAAATGAAGGGCAGAACAAGTTTGAGAACAAAATATCCAATGTGTTTCTCTCAAGCATGTGAATCTCTAATGAGCTTTGAGTATGCTCTGTGTTTACTAAATTCTCATGGATCCTGCACAATAAAACTTAGACCATGAACTTTAGGATTTATAAACTTCTGATTTAATTGTTGTAGCTATAAGGCAGTGCCTACCCAGTAGCCTGGCATAACATACTTGCTACAGTAGTTTCAATTCTTATCCCTTGATTTGGTATGGAGCTTTGAACTAAACTTATGATAATCTAATAAATATATTTGTTGAAATTTTACATAAAAATTAATTGATATTTTGATTATAATGATAAAGTTAATTGTTTACCATGTATGAAATTTTAAGTTTAAATTTTAATTGATTTATCATATAAAAAGACAAGAACTTAAAAATATAACTTGATCTATAGAGTATTTTAGTAATTTCATAATTAAGTTAGTGTCTAGTTAACTCATGACACCGACCTAATAAAACACTTAAATAGATTAAATTATGGTGGTATACTTATTATATAAGTGAAAAATTATGTAAAAATTTATAATAAAAATTAAATATGATTTAAGTTGAAATGATAAATTTGTTATACTGATAGTTTGTATTCAAGTTTCATGATTCTCATATTAGTTTCAAAATAATATTTATTCATTTTATAAAAGTACGAACTTTTGATAATTTTACAATTAAATTAAAATTCAAGTGAAATATTTTATATTTAGCATAATATTAATATAGATACAAGCTGAATTTAATACACTAAATCAAATTTGTTAAATGAATGTAGTTGTAAAATTAATATAACATTAAATTTTAATTAAATAGTTGAATCAGATCTGTAGATTTCCATAAAAAAAAATTTTAACTTTTCGTGAACACAAAGTACGTTATTTCGCAATCAAGATTTTAACTCCTCAGCAATTTCATCTGTCTTTTTTAACTGTGAACAACGTCAAATTAATCAACACATTTCAAGGATTCCAACTTTACACGTTGGATCCTTTCTTGTACACGGACCATAAGAATTGAACCCCAAAATAATAAAAAATTCCAACAAGAAACAAAATAAATGCATTTTCATGGAACTGGTAGTGGTGAATACTTTTTTAACGGCGGCAGTTCTCTTTCTCTTCCGAGGTTCTTGTTGGTCTAACAGGACTGGTAGGAACAAGGGCAGGTGGTTCCTTGGTGGTGTTGGTGGATTCATCCTCAGCATTTCTTTCTCTCAGTAATTTGCTGCCATTTGATCGCATTGCTCTTGGTAACTTCAATGGAATGGTATCTGATTCACTTGGACACGAATTGTCTGGTTTTTTTGGAGGTTCAATTTTTTCTGGATTATCAGCTGCTGCAACATTCTCTGGCTCTGAAGCTGGTGGAGCAACAGGAACCAGCTGAATCATTGATTTCCCCCATTTTTTCCTCCGATTAGGCTTCGGTACATCGGGTTTAGGCTGTCGAGAAAATAAGTAACTAACTAAAATGAGATAATTATACAAAAACAACTATGTTACTTAAGACTCAGGTGTGTTGAGACACTGGTATGTATGTTCAAGGGTGTTGGACCTGAATACATTTAAGAAATGAAAAATCGAAGTAACATAGCTAAACGATGATGCGTATGTTTTTATCATAGAAGACTAGAAATGATACCATTGTGTTTCCAATATCAGAAAGTGCTTTCCGCTTTGTAGTGAAGTCATCATTTGTTTCAGCTGGTTTCTCACTCCCGAATGCATTCTGGAGCAGCATAGCGCCTTGAGCAACGAGGTTGTTCGTTTCGTTAGTTCCAGCATCATTTGCACTGTTTGCTTCTGCTTCTCTATTGGAACATTTGATTGATGTACAACCGCATGACTGTCCACAAGAACTTCCATTTGCTCTACATTGGCATTTCGATGTTTTGCATGAAGACTTGTGGCTGCAAGTGCAGCATATCCCATCATTTTTCCCAGTAACCTCATCAGTACATCCCTTACTGTTTTCTGAGCCATTGCTATCTGGTTGATGAACTCCCAAACTCGAAGTCCTAGATTTAGAAGCTCGTCTCCTTATTTGCTTTTTGTCCGACTGCACCCAGTCGTCATCATCGTCATCATCAAGTGCATCTATATCTGAATGTTCAGATTCAGATATATCCATGTCCTCTGTGAAGATCATAGAGCTTCGATATTCCTGTAACAATAGTTCTACAATAAGTATCAAGCAAATGGCAATAGAAAGTTGTAGAGGAAAGGAGTGGCACCCACCGGCTTCCGCAACTCATACTTATGTCTTCCGCCATTGAAGTCAGGGATGCCAGAATAATCCATGCTTCCTTTCATGGAATGCTTAGCGGTTACATTCTGCTGCAAGATCACACAAAATAAGAATCAAGATCATAGAAAAGGGAATCGATAAGATAAACAAACATGTATCAAATGATACATTCCCCTTGAAGTTATAGCTTGAACACCGATAATAAATTACTAACCATCACTTTCAGTTGATGAACAAGATCGGCTTTTTGTACCTCCAGTTGTCTAGCCAAACTACTAAGTTTCACCACCTTTTCCTTTAGATCTCTTATTTCAGCGTCCTTTTCTCTGCAATTAACTTCCTTATCTCGCAATGAGCACCTTCAAAGAAAGAACATCAAAACCCATGTTAACAGTCGTGATAACAAAAGCAAAAAGTTGCAGCAAAATAATTAGTTGGAGAATTGGAAATGGAAAGATTAGCATGCAAGTGTTCTACTTGGAAAGATGCATTACCTTGAGGTTGATGCTAAATTGAATAGATAATTCATAATATTTTTTGCATCAGCAAGAGAGCGGACATGATTCCAACGCCCTCTTCCACTAAAAACACGTTCACGCTCTTCAGCTTCGGATAGTTGTGAGGCCATAGAGACCAAAGTGCTAGACGTAGCAGCAAGCATGTTTTCTAGAGCGAAAATTCTTGAGTTTCTTGCACCAGGAGACATTGTCTCGGGATGATCTCTGCATTTGGTAGCATAAAGTCAGTATTTGACCATTGGTTTACTTGTATGGAGAAAAACAAGAAAACTATTCAAATTATGAAGAGCATATACTAAAGCAAAAGTTCTAACCTTAAATCACCACGCTTAAGTATCTCAGCTTCTTCCTTCAGTCTTGCAACCTCCTTGGCCATCTTCCCCCTCCTATAGTACATACAAAACATTATTTTAATAGATTTAACAACATTCTATTAAGAGTACCAAAAGAAAGATTCCACTTCCTAGTTGGAATCTTATGTTACAGAAATTAATAGATACCAAACCCGAATGCCTTAATCTAAACAAACTTTCCCAGTCATCAAGAGAACTCACTCTTCCATTTGTCTTTCATACTCGGAACGTACTTCATGTACACGCACTGTCACCTCAAGTTCATGCTCAATTGTCTGCATTATTGCCTACAAAAGAAGAAAAGCTTATTATATAAAAAAGAGAGCCATTTCCAGTTATAAATACAATCGAAGAAAATGCAAAAACAATCGAATCTGTTACCAGTTATATACCTGAATTCCAGGACCATTGCCATTTCCAGCACCTGCATGTGAAACATTTATTGTCATTGAGTTGTACTCACAAAAATAAACTGCAAAGACATAAAAAAGATCCTAACTGGAAGCTTCACGTGAGGAAGTCTTTCGAGATTCTAGAAGCTCCTTTAGCCTTTTTGTAGCCATAGCAGCTTCTTCACTCTTTCTTTGCAAAACCTAACACCATATATGCAAAGTGTGAGATTAGTTCACTAGAATTAGAATGATCAAAAGACTTTCCATGTGGAAAATAAATCTTACCATCTTTTGCCTCTGGTTCAAAGCTAAGAGCTTGTGCATCTCATACTCATTTCTCCTTCCCTCTTTCTTAAGCTAGTTATTAAGAAAAACAGAAAACTTATAGTTAAAAAATATTTTTAAAAAACTGTAGCTATAATTATCTAAATTATAGAACTCCCTAAATTTAAAAAAGAGAGAGTAATAACACTAAATTTCTACTTAGTGATAACCGTAAGCCTTAGGAACAAGTAGCAACCACATTCCCTTTAGCATTTGAAAGCAGCTCCTATTATATATATATATATATATATTATATTATGGTGCAAGAGGAGCACTGCGGTTCAAACGTAAGATCTATTCAAATTAGAAACATCTATCACATAACATAACCATAAATTAAATATGCATTATATCATATCTGCAAGTACCTGAAGAACCTCTTTCTCTCGTGATTGCTTCCATAACCTGAACTGCTCAGATTCTTGCTTGATCTTATGTTGTAATTGAACCTAAAAATGGACATTTGCATTGGTATTGGTTGCAAGAATCTTATCCCTATTTTGCAGAAATTAAAATTAAAATTGGAGAGCATGGGGATTGGGATTTACCTTCTGAGATTTGATTCTGTGAATCTCATCTTGAAGTCTCCTTGCT
The DNA here is from genome assembly GCA_025698515.1 of Gossypium sturtianum. Classification (NCBI taxonomy): domain Eukaryota; kingdom Viridiplantae; phylum Streptophyta; class Magnoliopsida; order Malvales; family Malvaceae; genus Gossypium; species Gossypium sturtianum. The sequence continues at coordinate 5,091,585 of CM046947.1, forward strand.
GCTTCATCACTTTTTTGTTTCTGTCTTAAAAGTTGAGCTTGTGCATCTTGCTTCCTCTTCAACTCGGCAACCTGCAAAGAAGAACATTAATCTAGAAACTGACAGCCGCTGCTAACAGGGAGAAATAAATCCAAAACTCACCTGTGCCTCAAGGGCAGTCAACTTCTGAAGGTATTCTTCCTTTAACTTTTGAGCACCATCATCAGAAGTAGAAGAAATATCGGCAAGATTGTGCCTGAGGTCCTCAATTTCTCTCTGTCGATTGACAAATAGAAACAAAAGGAATTGATATTATAGGATGACCCTAACCAAAAAGTAACACAATAACTTTCAGTAGGAGACTAACCTGCAAAGCCCTTTTCTCTTGTTCCAACTCATTAACTTTCTTCTCATAATGTTGTTTAAGAACTGAGGTGTCAGAATTTGCAAAACGCTTCATTTCAGCCTTGAAGAAATTGAAAGATGTTAGGAAATACTGATGGTTTTGAGGAAGCCAAAAAAAAAAAAGAAAAAGAAATGTACTGACTGATATTCTTGAATATTAACGATTACTAGTACCAAATCTTTGGTTAATAATCCAAGCCACGCGTACCTCTTTCTGTTCAAGTCTTTTGTCCAACTCCTTAAGTTCTTTGTCCAATTTTTCTTGGAGAGAAGTATGTTCAAGTTCCGCTTGATTATCCTCAATCTCATCTGCACAGGAAGAAAGAATTATTCTTATCTGCATTAGAGCCGTGGTATGCTCATCGTCAGAAGTTGGAAATAGATTGGAAGAGCAACGGGGATGAACTTATATGATATAAAATGCTTAAATGATATGTCTCGTAGAAGAGATTACATTCTCCAAATAAATATGTGCCCAATAACCACTAGAATATCAATATGACAAGATGCGCATTGATGCTTCAGAATCATCAAGGTTAATCCTTACTGAGGCTTCTTATAGTAATCAGTTATGTGAATGGATAAAACCATTAAATTCAAGGGATAAGACAAACGTGTTTTAAGTGCAATTCAATTAGAACTTCTATATGAGATTTAGACGTGAGAAAAGAAAATGACAAGGAAGAAAGAAAAACTTTGGAGGGGGACTATACTATTTATTTGCTTTTCAAAAATGTAATAACACTTGGAACATCTTGTAACGAACAGGTAGAAAATTTTTAACAAACAAATGAAGTGAGCATCAACAGAAATAATGAATAGTTAGCAGCAAGGTCGCCACTTTGCTAATATACCTGAAGATAAATAACCATTTTCAGAAGAAAATAATGAATTTTTTGAGGTTCCATCATCATCGGAATCGACGCAGTCAGAAAACCGGCTACGCTTTGAGCTATTTACGCTTTTCAAGCGTATCAATTCTCCTTCTAACTCTTGAATTTTCAACACATAAGTTTTCATTAAATTAAGATCCTGCAATAATGCAAATACACATGTCAACCAAGATTATGTTCCTCAACTGCTAGATTTAATAGCTAGGCAAAGACGTTACCTGATTCTGATTAGAGTCAACCTCCTCCCATGATTTACCATTACGAACAGATTCAATTTGCATTACTAGTTTGTCTTTCTCAACCTGAAATATTAAATATGCATGATATTTAATAGTGCATTTGACCAGTATACATTTGAAAACAAAAAAGAAAACAGAAAGACACCTGAGCATCAAGTGCACGCTGGGCTAATTGTTCACTAGTGAGCCTACGTTCTTGAAGCTCTCGTTGTAGCTCTGAATTGCTAGCTTCAAGTAAAGATACCTTGTGCTTGAGAATCTAGAAACCAAGAAACTTACTTTAAGCAACTAGGTTAAGAAAGTCAATAGAAGTATTTTCAATTTCTATATGATATAACCTGAAGTTCATCAAATGGTGCTTGGCCATCACCACGATAAAACAAAAGCTCAGCTTGCAATTGCTCAATTTGGCTCCGCATTCTTTGCAACTGAGCTGCCATTGGATCACGGTTTATCTGATCAAGTAAAGTGATGAGATAGTCAGAATGAGACTTATAAAACCAATAAAAGAGGTTTTCTTCTGGAAAGCACGTAAACACTAGTACTTACAACTGCCTTATTCTGAATGTTTCGAGCACGATTGGCATACTTCAAAGTGTTTAGGGTTTCTTCAGCATTGGTATCAGCCGGACTAACACAAGCTGCAATCACATGTAGAAAGAAACAATACTTAAACGAAGTAAAGAAATTCAAAGCAAAACCTGGTACTAGCATATAACAATAATGCCAACTATTTAACGCTCTAATATATTTAACTGCATACCAATCATCACCGTTTTGCTGTTTCCACCAAGTGAATCCTGTGAATTTAAATTTCCATCAGCAAATGTAAAATTTATTTCTGGAGCAGGTAGTTTCAATTAAGGACATCTATAATACACACACACACACGCACGCACGCACACACACACAGAGTGTGAGAGAGAGAGAGAATTTAGTTAAAAAAAAGGAGAATTATAGCCATACATCTCAAGACTAATCACATTCCAGATCCAAGGAAACACAAAAATCACGACATCCAAGTGGTAGTCTTATAGAAGAAAACTGAATGTGTTCGTCTTTTGCTTGACATACAAATACCAATTTTCTAGTCATCAATGTTGTCAGTTGTTAATGTATAAAATGTACTCTAAGTAGAATGAGCTCACTTCCCAATTGTTTGTTGCTTAACAAAAGTCTAAGCGTTACAGATTTATTGAACATTTCAATGCATTAAACCTAAAGACTAATTGAATTGACTGATAACAAATTGATTTATGTTGTCCAATTTTTCTGAAAAGACAGTCTACTTCAAAAAAGTGAAACGATCCAATTAAACCAACTAGTTTGAATGATTATACACAAACAACCAGATATATCACCATTTGAAGCAAATTGCTGAAATTAGAATAACAAATGGAAACATGCCTGCAACAAGCGTGTCAACTTGCTATCACGATACGGGACATGTCCCCCTTCTTTCCTCTTCTTCTCATCACCCAAGGCACTAATGACATTCCCTAGAGCTAGTAAACCTTTATTGATATGAATGCCTGAAAAAACAAAATGTCAAAGTTTTAGATAACAAGCACAAAGTTCATGCCAATACTTACTGATAGAACCTATCGCTATTTTAATACATGAAGCTTTGGAAAATGGAAAATCAGAGATACCTTCTTTAAAGCGCATGCCATCAGCACCTGTTCTTTTTGCACGTTCTGAGCCAGCAAGGTCCACTAAATGAAGCTTTGCACATAAGATGTCATCACTAATATCATCATTTACCCCATTTGGGCAACTAGCAATCCTTTTTTGCTCCAGGGTTATTGTAAAGATGGCATGTGAGCGACTAGAAACAATATAATGAACAATGAACTTGACATGAGAACAAATTTACAAAATATAATGGAATTAAATTGATGTATGATTATGTAAAACATGTATACAAAATAATCATTCTATCCTTATCTAAGAATTAAGTAAAGCAAGATAAAAAGCCAATTGCAGAACTTCATACCTTTCATTATTTCATAAAGAAAAACGATATATGATTATGTAAAACATGTAAACAAAATAATCATTCCATCCTTATCAAAAAACAATTTTAGAACATGTTCATATATTTTGTTATTTAAAAAAGAAAAAAAATGCTAATTTGCAAAGAAGCAAATTATTTTAAATCAAACAGAAAACTATTCCTGGTAAGAGAAAAGAAAGGTAAAGGCTGCTGAAAGATATAGCTTTATGACGTTCACCTTGACTGACTATTCATGTTGGTACTTCCTGTTGCACGAGATAAAGAACCTCGTGACAAGTATGATGCCATCTCTTCTTTTGTCCGAACTTCTGCCTCAGTCACTCCAGCAAGTGTTATTCCTCCGTTCACTGTTTCTCTAATTTGTATCGGAAGTCTTCCAGGAGCTGTAGGCTTGGAAAAAGGAGCCCCTTCAGCTTTAGACAAAGTAGCTGAATTTGAGTCAAGTAAATCGAACACTTCTTCTTTAAATATCTGTCAAATTCAAAGATCACAGATAAGCAAATTAACAGATCACTAACAAAAAACAAGTAGAAGAATTATTTTATCCAATTACCTCAATAAATGATACTCTAATCAAAATTTCCGTGGAGTGCTTGGTTGCCTCGACTCTTCTAAACATAGTTTCCATTACTTTGGGTATAATCCCACCATTACTTCCTTCTCCAGTGTAGTTGGTTCCCATAGTATAAGTTTTACCAGAACCCGTCTAAAAACCCCCCGAAATACAACACTATTGTCAGTCAATTATAAAATGTAATGGAGAAAAGAAAACTAACAGTAATAATAAAGCACCGACTGTAACAAGATGAAACTAACCTGACCATATGCAAGTACAGTAGCATTATAACCATGAAAAAGTGCATCAACCAATGGAGCAACGCAATCATCAAAAATAGCTGAAGAAGGCGATCCCGCTCCACCATAAACATAATCATAGGTAAAAGCATGTGATCCAATGTGAACCTATAAGTGTATTGATAAAAAAGAATTAAAAACAAATTTTCATCAAGATAAGACTCCAAACATCCATTTTCATTTCAAATTCACGAGATAAATGTTACAGATTAATAATACCTGAGGTTCGCCGGGAACGACAGTGATGCAATCCGTACATCCATTGAGAAGCTCTGTGGTAATCAACGGCCGAATATTAACGGCGACTCTCACGGATTCCGAGTTATCCATCTCTTAATGTAATGCGATCCAAATCTGAAAACAATGCCACGAAAACCTTTTAAGAATAAACTATCAAAACATCTTTTGAATAACTCAAAATCAACACATCAGATCTGATAGGAGATTATACGAAGAATATAAGAGATTATATGAAGCTGAGGAGATTATACGAAGAATATAAGAGATACGAACAGAATTTGATAGGAGAATGGAATTACCTGAAGGAGATCTGAGATATTTCCTCTCCTTTTTTTTTTTTTTTTTTGGTTTGATTTCTGAGACGTTGAAATTTGAATTTGGAAGGGACAAAAATGGGGGCAGGGGATTTGAACGATCGAGGCAAATGGGGAAACTTTTTAAGCATTTGAAAAAATAAACTGGATTTGAGAAAAGGCGCTCAGGTCCGAATTCAAATTTGTTCGATGAGAGAGAGGGGGGTTGAGTCACGTGAAATTCACGTGATTATTTTTTATTAAATAAATAATAACGTCTTCAAGTCTGAACGTAGGGTCCATCAATGCAAACTGGGCTTGGCTTTAAAATTGGGGGTCGTTCGTTGAGGAGCTTTATATATTTGAGCAATTTCTAACACTAATAAATATAGTGCCAACGATTTTTTATCCTTTTTGTTTTACACTCTTTCTGTTTTTTTATTCTTGTTTGGTGAAATTTGATTACATGTTTTGGTTTCTTTTCCTGTATATAGAAGGCTATATTTGAAGAAAACTGAAAAAGGACAAATATTTTAAATTTTATCATTTGTAATATGGTTTTCATTTATTAGTGAAGCCAAACACACTAATATGATACACTCTAATGGGTGAAAGGAATAAAGAAATATTTAAGCAATGTTTTTTCTTTTAATAGTAATCATTAATAAAGTCATAAAAATGTGAATAATTTTATTAATTAAATTTTGATTATGCTCTCAATGTTAAAATAAAAGAAATCTTGTACAATCAAGTTAAAATCTTTAGGAGAGTTATTTTAAAATATATTAAATTATTTATATAACATGACTTATGTTTTAAAATCTAGTCATTTACATATTAACTCAATTAGAGATTTAAATAATAGTATAAATATTAGCTCATTACCTTTCAAAAATAAATAGCAAATTACCCTATACTCCCGTGGATATTTAAGAATTATATAAGAAAATTTTGCATAAAAATACTAATATGACTTTTTTAGTTGAGTTGGTGTCACATATTAACCGGACACCAACTTAATTGAAAATTAAAAAATATATATATTTAAAAAAAAAACAAAAGATAAAATGTGTAAATGTTATTTAACGTTTTTTAATAACCCTAAATATATTACAAGTATTTAAATAATAAAACAATTCACCTATAACTTTCCATTGTTTCTCAATTCTAGTTCCCATAGAAATTTTAATCTTCTTTCCTTTTAAATAAAATTTCCGGTTTCAATTTCTCACCCACATTATCTTATTAGTATTTTATTTTTAAAAAAAACTATTTATCTGTCTCTCACGTAAGTTTTTTATAACTATTTTATTTTCACTCATAGATTTTATTTGTCTTAATCTACAGAATAAACTCTTAAAACTTCACCACTTTTCTCACTTGAACAATATACTAAAACTATTAATCTCATCTCATTTGCCTTGATATTTTTATTGATTGGTATCAAGTATTGAAATAAAATGAGACAAAATTAATTAATAAACAAACCCTTAAAAGTGAAAAAAAGCAATACAGTTTGGAACGCCAATTTTGCATTTAAGCTTCTAATATAATATGAATAAAATGTAATTACTATTGACCCAATACATTTCTAAGCCATTTTATTGAAACCCAAGTGGCGGCTGACTTTTTGGTCTGGAGATTATTGCACACTCAAACACAACGGTTAATAGCTTTTCTCTAAGTCAGCCTTCCTTTTTCTTGCTAACACCATCATAGCGAATCAAATGTGATCGAACGTTAAGGGTAAAGCAGATAAGATGAAAATTTGAAGTTAAGACTGACCAAAGAAAAAAAAAAAGTGAATAAATAACTGCTAACTGAAAATTATTAAATAAATAAAAGAATTTAGGTTGGTTTTCCTTATGTATCAACAGAATCCTCGAATAATTCAGAATATTATCACTTCCTCGACCTATACTCTCAGCAAGTGTGCAAAGCAGAGTATAAAAAATACATGATCATTTGATTTTAATGCCGTAAAAACTCATCTGGGTTAAAAAAAGCACGATGAAAAATATCAGAAAATATTGGCAAACAGAAAAGACACATAAAATAGCTTCATACCATAATGTTTACGAAGTTTAAGCTCTACACATGCAATCTGGGGCTGGATATGTATATATAGATTGCTTCTCCTTTCTTAACCTCATTTGGCCTTGCCTATTTTTATGTCCATTGATAACCGCATGCTGAAACTCAGACCACTCTATGGTTTTGTTCAGGAATAGTGGGCCCAGCAGTAACATGTTCGGTCGAATGGTTTTCAAGTTCAAGTAAGCTCGATGTCCAAGCTGAAAACAGATATATATGAGCTCTCATTTATGAAATTTGTCCTATGTAGGACACTCAAATACAATAAAAAAGCTGAAATTTGTAAGGGAACCTTAAAAGGAGATTCTTACCAGAGCATTGTGCATGTTTCCAGGAGAAGCAGAGATGAAGATGTCACTTTTAAGGCTCACATAATAATCAACAGCAGCCATCAAAGAAGCCTTATCTTCAACCTCAGCGAGCTCATTCGCTGAAGCAAGGCTCTTCTTATCTTCCATGAGGGGAAACATTGTACGCAATGTTGAGATCCTTGCCTCTCCTCCATAAACCTGAAAAAAAAGAGAAGGGGGAATGCTCCTTTTAAACCATAGTCCCACTGAAAACAAAAGCTTTCAAATGTAACCTAGAGAACATGACAGATCAAACGGACTAAGAAAGAAGGAAGAAAGCGGACTTTGTGTGAAGCAAGATAGAGGTGAGTATTATTGTTGAAGCCCAAAGCAGTTAGCAGCAATCCAATTTCCTCCGGAGTCAATGGGCACCGCCCTTGATTTCTCAGCTCATGATCAGTGAATTGAGAGTTTAAAACCCTTCCCTGCCATAAAACTTGGCGATATTTAGCTAGGGCCAGTTTCTCAGCTTTGCCTCCACCAAAATCGCAAGCTGAATGAGCAGCCATGTCCTGCACAAAGTCTAATTAGAAAGGTAATTACAATTGCTACAGCATATATATATATATATATCCTGATAAAAAGCAATAATAACCCATAGATTCAACACTCATCAAACCATATGGTGTAATAAATCACCTACCCAGAAATTACCATAAAAGGGCACTCAATATATACAAGTAAATATGCTTTTGATATTATTTATATCCTACCAACTGCAACGTCATGTAGTGCACCAATGAACAATCCTGAGAAATTATTTAATGAGAGTGCATTCTTTTCAGTTATAAAAGGACTAAGCAACATCTACTTTTAGCCTAAGAGGCTCTAGGAACACTACAAGTTAGATTATAAATCGGTTTACTAATTATTTAAAAGAGTTGGGGTTCATACTTTGTCAAAGCGAAGATGTAATACAACAAACTTTCCAGCTCTCTCTTTCTCTGTATCATCTGTTCTCTCTTGTAGAACCTCAGTGCGTGATGCTTGAAGCTTCCCAGAAGGATCACGGAGTCGATTAACAAGGGTCTCTCCAATTAATCTTATCCGAGGAACAAAAGCTAAAGCTTCGAAGTTTACTTTACAACGTAAATGTTGGATTTCCACAGGCAACTTGTCAAAAGCTAGACGATGGGAGAATGGCGATATAGCAGCAATCCCATAACTGCATCCATAAAGATTTGTCAACTATCATAAACAATATTGTTTTTTTGAAGTAGCTGAACTGCACACACAAGTGCAGAGATTTCCAGGACTATTAGTCACCAAGTGGAAATCTCACATAAGGACTGAAAATATTACTAATTTACCAAAGAAAATGGTATTTGTTGCTCAAAGCTTTACCTTTGCATAACAGGCAACACATTTTCCAGATACCAGTCAGCTGAAGCATGAACAGGTGCTGTTTTGATTCTAGTAGCTCTTATACCTGTAGCATAATATTCCCGTGAGCTCCAAGAATATTCTCTAGGCAACTCTTTAACTATAGAAACTTCATCTCGAAGGACATTGATAAAGTGATCCACATCAAATATATCTGTGAATGAACTGCAAAAGCAAACCACCAAATCTCCTCAGATTAAAAGATAAGATAATAATAATTAAAAAAAAAACCTATAAGAGGCTGAATATCTTGCTCATGAAATACCTTGAATCTTGCCAAACAGGATTGACTTCAAGGTGCGGTATCACCAGTGTCGCATTCAATATTTTAGCGACAGCAACTGCATCACATATCTTGGTAACAATAAATAAATAAGTAAAAAAAATTAGAGCATTAAAATTAAACAGCAAAAGACATGCATTAGCATTAGCTATTCATGAACTCACCCCCATTCTTTGCTGGTTCAATCCTCCATCAAGAAATACCTGAATATACCCCTGAGATCTCTCTGGCAGTGCTTCAAGAAGTGGAAACAAGCTTATTATTAGTTTTTTTTTCTTTTTTAATTCCCATCTCATTCATTTTTGAGGTCCAATTAATGATCAAATCCAAGAATCTCATAATATAAACTTCAAACACTTACATGGGGTATCGGCAGAGTCGATGCAAGGTTTCCATCCTTGATTTGGCAAGGGAGACCAGAGATCGAGCTGTTGTTTAATCGGCTGAAAGTACAGAACATTAAGAAACATAGTATTGAAATTCGAAGACTTTTAACCAATAAATAAACAAATTCATTGAACTAAAAACAAACTAGAAAGGATACTAACAGTTTTCCAATGTAAAGCGACCTCAAGTAAAGACAAGTGCCTTGGTTTCGGAGCATTCCATTCCTGGAAAGAAACAGTTCTTTCAATTAATTATTTAATTATTAAACAAATCATGGTAAAAGAAAAAAAGAAAACAGTAATCGTAAAATGAAGAATTACGGAGAACAAAGAGGGAGAGGCGCGTCCCAGAGGGGCGAAGAGATTTGGGAAAAAAATTGGCAAGAGAACAAGGAAAAGCGCGGCAAATGCACTTCTTTGAGATTGATGAACCTGGTGATTGTAGTTATATGGCTGCCTCATTCTTTCCCCTTTTTTTAGTGTGCGCGCAAAATGCTAAAACCCTAACCCTAATTCCATGAAAATCAGAATCTTTGGGAGGGGGTTTCTAGTGAAATCAGAAATGGCGATGATTCAGAGGAAAACGACAGTGTGCTGAGACTGAGAACGGTCTGTTGATCGTAAAAATTGTTTTATTTTTTGCACATAATTAGAGCCATGTCCTAATGCTAGCGCCTAGTTACTGAGGGCTCATAATGCCTTTGCGATCGTCAAAGTAGTACAATCCAACGCCTCGAATTATTTTTTTTGTTTTTTCAAGCAAATAATTGGGGGAAAAAAGAGAAGTAGAATCCATAGGACATTTCACATCTCATTCACTGAATTATATAAACTTTCGGACTTTGAAGTATTTTAAATGATAACACACTGTAAAATTAAATTTACTTGATTTTTTAAAGAAAATTTGAGACAAATTTTAAATTCAATTAACAAAACACAATTCACTTATAGCTTATAGACCAAATCTTTTGCAAAATCTGCAGCAGCTCTATGCAAGAGAAATATCATTTCCAATCTAAATTTTCTGAATTTAATACTATATAATTTGGCAGGCAGGGAATTTCGTTAGTTCTTGTATGATTTAGCTATGAAAGCAAGAAATGTATCCAAAACTACTCAACTGCTGTCTCACCTTCACAGCTCAAATTACAAACAAATACTATTTCACTTAGATTTGGGTTCCTAGCATCATAAGGTGTAGGAAAAATTCATCCTGTCCTACTTCTACTTGCATAAACAAAATGCCCTCTTTGACAGGCTGCCTAGGAGTCCACTTTCTCCTCAAGGGATGGCGTAAGCCGCATCCTCTTTGCTGCTGGTTGCTCGGATAACTCTGCCAGAGAATCATTGACAATGATGGCCTCCTTGTTTTCAGCCACTTCAGAATCTTGATTCAATTGTTGCATCCTCTTTGCTGCCGGTTGCTCAGATAATTCTGCAAGAGAATCGTTGACAATAGCCTCCTTGTTTTCAGCCACTTCAGAATCTTGGTTCAATTGTTGCATCCTCTTTGCTGCCGGTTGCTCAGATAATTCTGCAAGAGAATCATTGACAATAGCCTCCTTGTTTTCAGCCACTTCAGAATCTTGATTCAATGGTTCAGCCACCATACAAGGATTTTGACCTGATAATAACATTGAGTTATCTTTAGACGGTAGGTCGTCAATAATTGTTTGCACTTCATCACAACTAGCCTCGTTTTCAATCAGGTCGGAATCCCGATCCAACTGGTTCAACACCGTACCAAGAGTTTGATCTGATGACACAGTTTTATTATCTTGGGACTCCATGTTCTCAACCATTTCGGGATCCACATCTAACTCGTTCACTGCTGCACCAGGATTTTGATGCAACACAACAGACGAGTGAGCTTTGGAAGGAAGATCTGCATCTTCAGTTTTATCATGAATCTTGTCAGTGTCCTCAGAAGCTCCAGGGACATCGGTGATAGAAGTCTCCAGCACCTTAATGGAGGCGGGCATGAAACCTTTCTTCAGACACTCAACATTTTCTACTGACTGAGATTGTACCTGATCTGTATCCCGTTTTTCAATCAGAACTACACTATCCTCAATCGGGTTATTTTCAATAATCCCAATATCATCGTCATCATCAGAGGTACAAGATGTTTCATGCGATGTGTCAACTTTGTTCCCTCCTATCAAGGAAATTCCAGGATTCCATGAACTGCCCATGACAAAACCACTCGATGAATATGGAACTTCACACGCTTGAGATGTGATTCCAGTGAACTGCGGAAAACTGGTTTCTCCAGAAGCTAAATATACAAACTGTTGACCAGTTTGCACGTCTTCTTGCTGAAAATAAAACAGCTCTTTCTTATTTGAATTTAGAAATAGAAGATTCACTGACATAATAGTAAATTACCAAGCCAACTTAGAACACTGAATATGATACAAAGGGAGAAGCCCCTCCTCTATTCCCCAATTTCTCACTTTAATAGAAGCATTTCCCCTTTTTATCTTGTGCATAAGAATGTCTAAATATATAGGGCAAGAAGGTAGCAAGGAAGAAATTAAGTAGATATAAATATAATGCAGCAAATGCATTTTAGACCTAATTGGGCCAAACAAATGATTATAAAAAACATGATGAAATTCAATACCTCTCTAGGTGATACAGCTCCATTCATATTGTAATATGACGGCTGCTGGTCAAAAGATTGAAATTGTCCAAGCAAAGATCCTGCGGTAACTCCAGGCTCAAAGAACTCCCTAAGAACCAAGCCAGAATCATTAACAGTCTCCACATTTCTCATAGAAGACGATGCTAACAGAGTCATTTCAATCCCTTGGCTCGCTTGGGAATTTAAATTCCCATGACAAGCTACTTCTGGGCTGACACTCTTTGAAACAAACTCCACACCTCCATTTCCAATCTCTTCTGGAAATTTAGAGGAATGAGGTTCATCACTGCAATCAGATGAACTCATTTCCCGAGAACGGATCTCTAGGAGTTCAAAGATTAACTTCTGGATGAGAGTGCGCTTTAGAGATGCCTCAGTAGGTGGGAACCAATCCAAATTAAGCTGGGAAAGAAAACAAAGACAAAACAAAATTACAAAACTAAGGCTGATTACACAAAGCATATAACAATACAAGATTGATAACAGATAGTCACGATGTTATTACCAGATTAGCTTAAAGAAACATCTTAACTTATTTCCTGGTCCTAATTCCTAAGAACAAACTCGGAAACATTTGCATATTAAACCATTTACACTTCAATAGAAAACCTTAGATCACTTAAATAGCAAACTGGAAAGATATGGAGCAGAAAATAAAAAGGTACAAATTTAACAAAATTACAAAATAAATATAAAAAAGGATGGAGCTTGGATAACAATTACAAACTTGAGCATCAATTGAGCTATGCATCAAAATAACTGCGCAGACCACTTACAAAGTTGGAGAACTTGGTTATTTTGAATGGATTGAAGTTAGGAGGAGCTTCAGCTAAAAAGAGCTCCAGATAGTGGAGTAAGAACAGACCACAATCAAATGAATTCTCCTGCTGTGGCAGCTAATAATAAATGAACAAAATGTCAGATAAAAGGATTACTTAATATGCCATCAGCCTAGTGAAATGAAGCTTTGTTCTTCATAAGCTGGCATATTTAGTGTAAAAATAATTGTATTGCAAATAAATACATAGCATTCATCATGACATAGAGTGACTTGAGGCAGCACTACTGAAGTATTTTCACTCTGTACGCTAGACAAAAAGTGCAAATAAAAGATAGTGGCAACCAAGGAGCTCCCCTAAAACAAGATTATCAGATAAATTTCAATGCAAAGAATCAAATGGGACAAGATATCATGGTATTTAAAGCAGTTCTGACTGGTTCTTAAACCCCCCAGGTGGGTGCAAGAAGTTAAGGAAATTCTTATTCCAAGACTGTACCTTAAAATAGCTGCTATTAAAACTGAGATTAACAATACCTCAAGTGAGACAAACCGCAGATTCAAGAATTTTGAAGAAAGATCTTCAGATGTCTCCTTGTGCCTCTCTTTCCATTCTTCCCAAAGGTAACTATCATTTTAAGGGACAAAAGCCATGCCAAGAACTTGCAAGATTTAGTATTCAAAAATGCATACCAGCTAAAGAAGGACATAAAACAAAGTTAAAAGACTCACAAAAGTGAACAAGCATGAAATTAAAGATGTAAACAAAAAGATTCATCATGAAGGATTAGAATAAATCAATAAATTCTTCAATTAATTTGTATATGACCAAAATGGAGAAAAGAAAAATAAAAGATACGATGAGACCAGTAAATACAAATAAGGTTTGAACCACTTTCGTTTAAAGGCTACCATTTGCTGCAATTTAAAGCATGTTAGTCACTTCTGATGTATTCTCCTCCTATTTCTTTTTTGCTACTTTATAAAGTCAAATTTCAACATGATACTTTTACTCTCTTTTTTTCTTTTTGGTATTAGCAATATGAAATTACAAATTTATGCAACTTCAATAGAGGATTTCGAAGCTATAGTGTTTCACTATAAGGGAAGGGAAGAAAAGAACTTGGTCAGCATATCTAAAGCCAACTCCACAAACTCAGACTACGAGTGGTATTTCTAATGGCAACGAAGCTGAACAGCATTTTGATTACACAACTTACATCTTGTGTAAAATACTGCTGAATGTTAGCAAAACAGAAAAAAAGAAACTCAAGTACCTAAAGCTCAATAGTAGGCAGTGTGCATTCCTCCATTTTCCTGGTCAGTGGAAGGACCAGAAAAAACACAATATGCAGTGCTTTCCATATAGATTACATATGCATGAGCAAAAGTACACCCCATACAAAAGAAAACTGAAAATGGGTTCAAATAAAGTTCTGCCTCTGAAGGTTATCTTTTCTAGAATCTTGCTGAAGAAGCTTTCTCAAGCTCTAATTCATGTTTAACACAACAAAGGAAAGTTCAATCATTTCACCAATGAATGGTTAATGATGGCTCATCTTATCACAGATGGGCATATATTACAGCAAACTCAATGGAAAGAACAACAATCACAGACTAACCCGGATGTCTAAAATCAGGTACAGTACGAACTATTCAGTGAATGAAAAATTAGTCGCCTTATTAATACTACTACTCTTACTATTGCACATTTGACTAGAGGCACACTAATCCTTCAATCACAAAAACACAATCCAACTTTAAAAGTTAATGTTCCAAGGCAAACTCACAAGGACCATTCTGCAGAATGCTAAAGTTCCAACATAAGCCTAGAAATATTATATGAAACTAGATTTGCAGAATACTGAAGTTCCAACAACTAGCACATGTTGCTCAAAATAAACATCCTAACCAAGCTAAGATATAACATGATAGTTTCAGAGATCAAAAGCAAAAGATCTTACATTTAATCTAGAAATATTATTAAGTAATAACAGTGAAAAATTAAGTCAAATATACGAATGGTAGAAACTTTAGGATACCTTTGGACAAGATTTTCCACTCACTGAATAGCTCTAGAAATATTATATGAAACTAAATTTGCAGAACTGAAGTTCCAACAACTAGAAAATGTTGCTCAAAATAAACATCCTAACCAAGCTAAGATATGAGATGAGATGAGATGAGATGATAGTTTCAGAATCAAAAGCGAAAGTTCTTATATGTAATCTAGAAAAGCTTTCAGTACTTCCCACTTAGAGACCCAACCATGAATCAGGAAAATCAGTGAAAAAGTAAGGGAATTTTGCAGGGGCGCACATTTATTAAGTTGAATAAATCAATTGTAAAAGCTTTAGGATACCTTTGGACAAGATTTTTAAGACCTGCATGATTTCCTTTGATAGAGTCCATATGCAATATGCATGGTACTTTGGATGACTTGTCCAAGTCTTCATCTGAAACATGACAAAAATGCATGAATGAAAGGTAGAACTCCCGAATGAAATTCAACAGTGACATGAATGTACCTTTAAAACCAGCTACTTCACCAGGATGGCATATGACTATCAAACTCCAATGAAGACTGTGAGCAATATGCATATATACTTTATCTTAGCTCACAAATTCTCATATGTTATATCTTCAAAGAAATAAATAATTGTGTTCGACAAAAATATTACCTGAAATTTACAGGAATAAAGATGTAATCTTTTCCAAACATATCCAATTTCCTTGTCCATTTACGAACGCGAAGGAAAGCAGCCCTGCCATCCGATATACTGGATGGATCTTTGTCAAGGTCAGCAAGTTTCCGAAAGAAAAAACTGTTAAAAAAGTGAAATCTCAGCCTTTCCTCAGGTTGAATCTGATTCTTCAGATACCTATCAAACAAACCTCGTTAAAGCTTCTCTACAAAGAACTACATATGTAAGCCATAAACCCTAGATTTTATGTTCCAATTTTGACTCTGCAGCATTCCTTGAAAATAAAGACATGCAATGAGAAAAAACTACATGCATCTTACTTGATGTAGAAGTCAATGATAGTATCATTGACAAATGTCTCTGGTAGTAACAGATCAACATCTCTCTTGCTAATGGAAACTGCATCAATATCACCTTTTGGATATATAACCTCCTCAAAAGGCTCGTCAAAACTGCAAAATATGTGTTTTGAGTAAAACTAGAGAACATAAGCAAGAATACATGATGTCCAACAAGAACATGAATTAAGAGAAGATTGAGGAAACATTAAAGACGACCACACTTTTATCCCCTTTTCTTTGGTTATGTGATAGTTCCGTAACTTACTTGGGAAAATAGGACCTTTGTACAAGTGAATCATCTCCATCCATTTCTACAAGTGGACTGTGACCATATGCAATATAAAGAAGAAAAAAAGAATATTTTAGCCTGCTCTAGATTTAACAACATAATATCATTACAGGCATGTAAGAGCCTTTTAAAAGATAAATAAATAAATAGATAGCAACATAAAATTTCAAAAAGTAAATAACAGACTGACAATTAGGATTGAAGATAGTTTTAAAAAGAAACATTGATTTAGAAGCTTACTCTGGCATAATATTCCATAAGGCCTGGTATTGAAAATTTAATGAGATGATTGCGGCATGTTTCTCGGACCATCTGGGGTCAATAACTGTAAATTTCAACTCCTCATCGGCTGGAAGAAATATACATGAGCAGATAAAGTCAGATAAAAAGGAAAAAAGAAACTGTTAGCTGACGGCTAACTTCCATATGGTAGTCAAAGTAACTTTAAACAAAGAAAAATGATTGAACTAGGTTCAAATCAAATCCTATAAACCTTCACCCCCCACAAAGGTAGGAAACAAATTTACAACAAATAAGCAAGTTAAGCATATTCATTATGTCCAATAAGAAATGATTACTTGTGTTCAAATTTTCTAGGTGAAAAAACAACAAAATTTTGAATAACAAAACAACATTCTTTTTCCAGTACAATGCATCATATACATAACAGATTATGAAAAATTAGTTCTAGCTGCACCAAGTTCATATCACATTATGGAGTTCTCCAAGTTCTTCCATTCCTCTCCTTTGATGGAAACAAAAAATATACATCATTTGCTCAGATCGGCACAGGCAATATAAGCCATATAAGGCCACTGACCTGAAGTGTCACATGCATTCTCAGCCTCTATCGCAACCTTGGATGGGACTTTCATCTTTAATGTCATATATCCAACCTAATATACAGTCCATACAGAAAACTTTTTACTGTTAATACCAAGAAAGCATACAAAAGTGCTAACTTCAAATATTCCAATTTAGGACTCACCCTTTGAAACCACCGACAATTGATACTAATAATATCATCAATTCTGCTTTCAAAACTAAAGGTTCTTTGGTGTTCACTCACAGTTGAGCCCTCAATTTTGACACCACTAGGAGAAAAAATGACTGACACACCTGTATGATAATCATTTTGATATAGAACATAATCCGGACAGATAACAACTGTCCTCTCTAAGTTATCCTGCAATTTCACAAGAAGGATAACCAAAACAAATGTGAAAAGCTTACAGAACAAATAGCAGGCAGTAATTAATTTGTATCTTATTGGAAAATAATTTTCCTGGAAACTGTTTTTACAATTTAATTGACAAAGTCCCCCAGATATCTAGTTAAAGGTATCTTTTTTCCACATACAGATGGAAGTGGAAGCTCATCGAGCCTTTAGGTTGCACAAAGAAAGTATTTCTCTCCTATTTCATAAACTCACCACCCACCACAAGTTTCGAACTCAACCTCCAAGTTGAATTCACAAATCCAAACCATAGAAACCTACAGCTCATTGCGAGCATGGTAAATATTCCATTACAATTAGAGGTAAAGCATTCTTAGACCAAGCAACAGCAAATGCAAGTAGAGGCAAATAACAATTGGAGTTTCAATGCTAAAAAAGCGACGTTGTTTCAGGAATGCAGGAAAAATTGCTTTATAAGTAAACGGAGACTGTGTGTCAACCAAAGAGTACCCTAAATTTACTTGTAGACAGGGAATATTCAGAGAATCAATAACCAGAGAGATTATATAAATTGGTTAATGAACACTTGGTATATGATGAACTCCTTAAAGATGAAATAACACTCTACAGCATCTCCAAGCTAGTTACCATTAATTGATAATTAATATATTTATATGAAAAGGAAATTACCATAGGGATATGGCCAAAGCAATGGTCTGACATGTCGCCATTCAAAGAAACTGAAATTATGCAGATAATTATGTTTAGAACATACAAACCATTGATAAAAATGAACACAAAATTTCAAAGCTGAAAGAATACCATCATCCTCTGCTACATCTGAAGAAGGACTAGTTGGAGATCTTTCAGCCATGCTTTCATTAGCATCTGAAGCCATATCAACTGGCTTATTCTGCAATGTTAAAACAATCTAAGCCCAAGCCAAAATATAAAATATTGTATTCAAAATGTAGTTCAGGAAAAACTTGAAAAGTACAATTAATGGAGAATTAGAAAGGGCACAGTTTAATTGTCTTTTTCCAGGTGAAGGTACTTCAGGACATGAATCTCTTGGCTCCATATCAGAAAAGGTACATCTAGGCTCATGGCTATCTTTTACTAAGTCTGCCTGTTGTTCAGAATGCGTAGACTTCGACTCTGGGGAAACATTCAGTTTGGGATTTCCTTCCTTTAAGATGCAATCCTTTTCATCACTACCCAGCGAGGCAACAGGGGTAGTAACATCACAACTACAATCACCGTCATTTGCATCAACATCTAAACAAGGAATGTTGTCCATTTCCTTTCTTAGAACAGCAGCACCATGGCCAACTTGAAACAAATGTAAAAGAACTGCTATCAGAACAGCAGAGTTATATATAAATATGGAGCATCCACAGTCCACGCATCTTATGATTATCCTATAATACAAATTTGCGGATGAATGTTGCACATAACATTACCTTAAAGAGAATATGAGTTACACTATCTAACCCCCATTACCACCCGAATGCATGAAGTAGAAGAAAAAACAACAAGATCCATTGCGAATTGCATGTTGATTATTAAGCTACTAGTGTAAGGAAACAGTAAACCCAAACACAAGCAACCCGAACAGAATTACACGTTATCATGCTAGTGAGAAATAAAAGGAGCATCGACTTGTTGGATACAACTAAAACTTATCAAGCATGTTTGATCAAATCATCCATAAAGCTAGTAGTTCACAATATTTCCACAAGTTGATAACATGGAAACATTCGAGCTACCTCAAATGTGAACTAAGAGCTTCAACGTTCACTGATTATGAAAGTCAATAAAAGAAAGAAAGTGAAGCAAAATGTTTCCCATAACCTCGTTGATAAACCACCGGGAAACAACTGAGACCTTAATATAGATCCAAATCATACAATTAATCGCTAAGATTTAATAATTTCCATCATATCGCCTTAAACTTACCGAAAATGAAAGGATTCTGATCATTTAAAATCAAACAGAAAAAAAAATGATAATAAACTAGCGGCTTTTTCAGCGCCTAATCAAACTTATTTCGAAAAAAATAATAATAAATATAAAGTTAAACTTCCCTTCTTTTCTTTTAGAAGCGTACCGTATTCGAGAATTTTGTATCTCAGAGTTGCAGGGTTTTCCAAATTAGGGTTTTCACTTCGCTCAAGTACTTATCAGCTGCCAATTCCAAAATCCAGTCGTCCTCCTTCAAGTCGAACACCTCGAGACCATTCTTCACGGGAGCGTGAGACGATTCAAGGTAAGACTGGAGGAGGAGTTGGCAACTCGGTGAGTTGGAAATGAGAACTCAATGAGTTGAACGTCGAGGAGAATTACCCGCGATCTTCCTAGAAACAATGCCCTAATTTCTTTGAGTAAATGAGCCAATTAGGGGGAAACAAGGCAGCTCAAGGGAGGAAAAATATGGGAAAACGTGATGGCTTTGGGATTAATCAATAACGCGCAAGCTTGGAGATTGCTTAACACGATTCGGTCAGTTGAGAGAACAAGTTAACGAACGCTTTTCTTTGCGCGTCGGGTTTGCACTACAGGAACTTAATCTGACAAATAAAAGGGATTTATATGAAACTGATCGCTCCTAATTTTTTTAGACTTTATATGGATTAACTACCATTAGTAACATTATTTATCTTAGCAAAAAAAATTCAAGGCGAAGTTTGAAAATTGAAGCTCAATTATCAAACCTTGTTCATGTTTAATAACAATATTTTAAATAAATAACACGAAGTTAGTCACTAATTTTGATTTTTTTACATACTTCGAATACTTAATCTTTATCCTCACAATGTTCCACATTTCTTCAAGTATTGTTTGATCATTTGGTATTAAAATTTATATTAATATCATATAAAAATTCATATCAGCATCCATTCAAAATTAAATTTTTTTATTGACACTTAAAATGTATTGCAGATATTAGCAGAATCCAATTTCATTCTGTAATTTAACAATTCTTCAAATTACATCTTAACTGAATGGTGTTGAGAGTATTTTTTAATATGAACTTTAGTTTTGACGATCATAATTATAGTTTCTGTCAAAATTAAAAGAGGTAAAAGAAATTAATTAAAAATAGTTAAATGAAATAATTGAATTAACAATTTTTAAACTTATAAATGTGTTAATAATTTATTGGATGAGATATAATTAATGTTTTATAATAATATATATTATAATTTTTTTTATCTAAATTAAAACATTAAAATATATTGATAGAACTGGAAAAATATTTATTACATACAAATCATTAAATATGAAATAACTATATTTATTTTATTACAATAATCATTTAATAATTTAATCAATAAAGTAACTTTAGTTCTTAATTAGTTACTCAAAATAAAATATTAATTTATTTTTAATTGTGAAAGTTATAATAATTTAATATCACAATATTATTATTGGTTGAAAAATGTATATTATTATGAAAGTCAAGCTTACAAATTTTCGATAGGCCTCTTTATGAGGGGGTGGGAGTTCTTCGACAAAATAAAGCTAATGGTACTTTTGAACAATTGATTTGATGTAATTTTATTTACTTTTCATAAAAAAATATATATCCTTAAGTACATTTTATTTTAGAAACAATGTTGTTAAATTATAAATAATTATATTTCTATACATAATTTATAAAATATAATATATAATGTTATTTATTTAAAATACTAATAAGAAATTACATACGGTAAATTAAAATGCCGATAAATCAGCTATAATTGGTATTTGTTTAAAATCCTAACAAATTAATCAATAAAATAATTATTATGCCAACAAAGACCGTATCTTAATAATTTAATTGTGACTTGTGATCCAATGAAGTATGCCAATAAAGTTAAATCAGGCTATGGATCATATATATATATAGTTGTTTTAGTTATGTTTGAGTAGTAAACCTTTAAAGCTTTTATTTTAATAATGTATTTTTTGCCAAATAAGATATTGAAAAAGTGAAATTTTATTCTTAAAGGTGGCTAATAGAACGTTAAAAAGGTGGAAAAAGAATATGTTGAAATTCAACATCTGAAGCCTTAATACTATAGCAAAATCGCAATATATAGCCTGACAGGAATATACTGAAAATCTCATAATTAAAGAACATCAGCTTTTGGGTTTAACTCATCTCTTAATCAAGTGTTGATGATGACTAATAATCAGAATGAATAAGGCTCTGCAATATTTTAAAGGTCTAAAAACTCCCAAAATGTCAAAATAATATAATAGAAAAAGGGAGTTGACGTAGTAAGTGTTCTTCATGTTTAATACTTGCTATTGCTTTATCAACATTAGTGGGTAACTGGGTTAATTGTTGATTCTAAAAATGTTGTGATTAGTGGATGTAAAACTCGAATGATGCATCTTCAGTTTATTTGATTTTAAATGTGTAATGATATAGACATATATTGTTACCGTACATAACCATGTATGAATGGTGTTTGCAATAGTATTATTGATATTAAATTGACATAGACGTATGTTAAATTAGTTAAATGACTGAATATAGTGACTTCAAGATAAATTAATAAATTGTTACAATGCCGTAATATTGTTACCAGTAGTTGCATATTAGGGAGAAATAATTATTCTGCCTCTTCATTTCTTTGCTATTAATTTATGTTGCTGTTTTTAAAATTGTTTTACATATCCTTTTTTCGTTCAATCATATTTTACTTTACTTTTCAAGTTGTCATTTGTTAATTTTGCAATTTATATTTTAAAATAAATCCCTATGGAGACGATAACTCAAGTACTTACTACTATGTTATTTGTTAGCAATTGCGTGCACTTGCATATCATAAGAAAATTCGCGATAATTGTATTTATGCTTACTCTAAAAAAAAAAACCTATTGTAAATATTTGTGTAGAGGTGGTTTCATCTTTTTTTTTTATCGGCGTTTTTCATGTCCAACTTATTATTTATGTTCGGGATTTGTGACGGTCTCTCTCAACAATATTATCTCTACACTCAACACTCACTGGTACATTGAGTTTCATCTTTTTTCCTCTTAAAAATAGAGATAAATACGTTTCGGCGTGCTCAAATCATATCCTCATGTACGGTCAACAATACCAATATTTACTGAGCATTGACATTTTTAAAAGATAATAAAAAGTTTAAAATTAACTTATATAAATATTTATACATTTTCAATTTAAAAATTTTAAAAATTAGGTCAAAATATGCTATAAGTCATGTACAATTCAAAATTTTAGAATTTAATTTTTATCTAAGAATTTTAGTCATTCTATTATTCAAATTTCAAAATGTAGGTCAAACTATTAATTTTGTTAATTTTTCGTTAAATTTAATTTTACTACAATATTGTTGTTTAAACTACATGGATATAAAGTGAGTATTTTTTATTTCAAAATATTATACCAATAAATTTAACTAATTTTTTTTAATAATGTTAACAGATAGATTTAAATTTTGAAATTTAAAAGTAAAAAAAATTTTAAAAATCAAAATATAGAAACTAAATTTTAAATTTTAAAAAGTATATACTTAAGACATATTTTTAATCTAAATTTTATTAATTACCATTTTTTAAATAAAAACTTGTAAATTAAAAATTCAGATTTTTTTTAATAAGGGATTCACATAAAAGGGATGCTTTTTTGAAAAAAAGGATCTAACTTTATTTTATTGACCAAAGAGGTAACATTTTTAACTTTCTAATTTATATCCAACGAGTAAAAAAGGAAAAAGAAATCCAAATAACCCTGAAACATTTATTTTTCTTTTCTAAAATGGAAAAATGATTTTTTATTTTGGTGATATGGTAAAATGATTTTTTTTAAAAAATAATAATGTCTTCATTTTATCGTATTTGTAAGAGCTAAAATCTTTGTCTTAAATTAACAAAAGAATCCGTTTCACTTCGCCAAAATCACAAAAACAGAAAGTTAAATCTTAAAAGACAGAACAAGCAATATTGTATTATCGTCAGAAAATCCATGATTCATGACCAAAACACCAAAAACACCCTTCTTTTCAATCTCATAATATCAAATAATTGTTTGTAATATAAAGAAAAATCTAGGATTAATTTCGTCCATCTAGCCTTCAAATTTCCTACATAAACAAAAATTTAAATTTCGTAATTTACCCTACACAATCGCAGATCCAATCGTTTTCTCGCCCTCCAAACAGACCCCCTTACCCTCCCCCTTTTGGAAAATGGAGGAAAACGGTAACAGAGCCGAAGCCGTTCGTCTTCTAGGAATTGCCGAGAAGCTTCTCCAGAATCGTGATTTCAACGGCTCAAGAGACTTCGCAATCTTAGCCCAAGAGACCGAACCCCTGTTGGACGGGTCGGATCAGATCCTAGCCGTCGCCGACGTTATCCTCG
Organism: Gossypium sturtianum; assembly: GCA_025698515.1. Lineage (NCBI taxonomy): Eukaryota > Viridiplantae > Streptophyta > Magnoliopsida > Malvales > Malvaceae > Gossypium > Gossypium sturtianum. The sequence goes on from CM046947.1 coordinate 5,115,320, forward strand.
CAGGCGAGAAGAGAATAAACAACCACCAAGATTGGTACTCCATCTTACAAATCGACGGCCGATCAGAAGACAACGATCTCATAAAGAAACAGTATCGTCGCCTAGCTCTCCTCCTTCATCCAGACAAAAACAAGTTCCCGTTCGCCGATCACGCGTTCCAGCTTGTGGCCGATGCGTGGGCTGTTTTATCTAACAGCTCGAAGAAATCTCTTTACGACAAAGAATTGAGCTTGTTTACGAGAATTGATTTAAGCAGCGGCGGCGGGGACCGTTCGAATCAAGCTGGAAAATTACCCGTAACGAGAAAAGGACAAAGCTGGACGCCGAATCCAAAGACCCTAAATGAGAACCAAAGGTCGAGAATGGCGACATTTTGGACAGCTTGCCCGTACTGTTATAGATTGTTTGAGTATCCTAGGGCTTACGAAAGTTGTTGTTTAAGGTGCCAGAATTGTGAGAAAGCTTTTCACGCGGTCGATATTCCGACATTGCCGCCGTTGGTTCCTGGAAAAGAAGCTTATTATTGTTGCTGGGCGTTTTTTCCGTTAGGGTTTGTGTCTGGCAGTCCGGAAAGTGAAGGAAAAGCCCCAACCGGCTTTCCCAATTGGATGCAACCTACGTTTCCAGCAGTGCCGCCGCATGAGAGTGAAAGAAATGGAGGCATTGAGCAAGCTACACCGCCTGCCCCGATGCCGGCACCAGTGTCAGCGGCAGCACCAGCACCAACGCCGCCTTCATTTATTCCTTCGACCACCGCAATGAAGGTGGTAGAAAATATGAATAACGTGGCAGTGGTTTCAGGTCGGAATGTGTCGAATTCGGGCTCAAGGAAAAGAGGGAGGCCGAGGAAGAATCCTCTGTGAGGTTTGATCGGTAAGGAAATTCGGTACTTTTTTTGTAGCTTTTTGGTTTAGAATGAACCTGACCGTAATGCAGGAACTTTCGAGGTGGTAACAGAGGGTACCAGAGGATTTCGATGAACCGAGAAAGAAGAATAAGGCTGAGGCTGAAACACTGCAACGGTTGGGGGTTAAATTTGTAGGTATTGTTGTAGTTGTTAATTATTTTGTTTGTAGATTGTTTTCTATGTACTGACTAGCACATAGGCTATCATTGTAACATTATGATATATTCAGCAATGTCAAGTCAGCAAGTTCTTTCACCATTGATTTTGAGCGGTTTTACTACTCGGCATCTGATCAAATCGGTGCATTTTTCCTTGGACTAAAGTTTTAGTGATGCTGATACAAATTTCTTCTTGCAATTGAGAAATATGACAAGTTTTAGAACTTTACCATAATTGTTGTGTGTTTATTCCATATTTCATAGGTTGCTTTGTTATTGTTGGATTGGTGCATCTTCGTTTTAGCCAATCCAATTGCATTTTTCTTTATGTTTTGGCATTTGTTAGTTATCGGAGCACTTCGTAATGCCTTGGCCTAGCAATGCGAGATTGATCCCAAGCCAGTCTTTTTGTTCGTTCGATCAGGTATGTTTGCCTCACTTGGTGATCATGCACTTTTGAACTTGAGCTAATCCTCTGAATTTTATAGAAGCATATGGCTTCTAGGTCGATGGTTGAGCTAGAAATATTTCTCTAATAAGACAAAATTAGGTGAGAAATTAAGCAAGAAGTTAGGAAAATATACATGAGACTTAATTACATTTGCAATAGCTCTTTAATCTTCTATTACATTGTTATTACCCTGAAAAATGTGATTCAAAATAAGTAGAGCATATGATGATCAATAATTATCGACTGGCTGAGGGATTTAGAGACGAGTCAAAATTCCTTCAATTGGCTGTGCACTAGAGTTGGTCTTGGGACACAAATGTTCATACATTGAAATGCCTTGCATGCAAAACTGGAAGGCTCAATGGGCCGAAGTGCTGAGTTTGTAAGTTGGTGTGAACTATGACACAAAAGGGAAGTGAGACTAGTCAACTCGTCTTTCCGGAAACAGTTGTCTTTCTCAGGATGACACGGAGAGGAGGACGATGAAAGATTCTAGAAGGAGGTTACAAGTTATCGCTGCTTTCTCCAACACAACAGCAGGCATATATGTGTAATATATAAATGTAGGTTTCCTACAGCTCAGTTAACTTCGAATTTTGATATGTGGTTCCATCTTTGGCTCATACTTTCTCTAAAGCAAATTGGATACTTTTTATTTAGACCATAACGGACCCAGCAAGTGGATTTTTTTTAATTTTTTTTTTTGTAAAAAAAATAATTGCATTTGAAAGTTATGGTTTAAAATCTAAACTAATTTTCAAACTTCAAAATGTTTTATTTATCTCTTTTAAGGTATGAATGTGATGTCAATTAGATACTTATGTCTGCTATAGTATGGGTGTTAAATGTCGATTCAATATATTTAAGACAATTTAGATTTTTTTTTTTAAATAGCACTTATAAATTTTATTATCTTCTCTTCTTTTTAACACATCAATTCTAAACTTTTTATATCATAGGTATATAGCATTCATAATTTGATTCTTGTTATTTAAATATGTTTTATGTCATATTTAAATTGACATTTAATACCTAAATTAGTATAGAAAAATTTAATTAAAACAATATTAATATATTGAGAACTTAATTAAACTTTTAAAATTTAAGATAGATTCATAATTTGGGCAATGATTTTAATACGTCATAAATTATTAAACTTGGAGAGTTTTGTAATTTTCACTCATTGAATTTAGAGTCAACAAACCTTGTAACACCAGATTCACATGATCTTGTTTACGCGTTAATTTGGAAAGGAAAATTGTTATACTATCGCTAAACAGTACAATTTTTTTCCTCTTGAATCATATGTAGCGTAGCAAGGAATTTGTCAGTTCACGTTTATTTCGAATTTGATCATGGACGACTTTTATTTTTATTTTTGAATTAAAAATTAATTGGGTATTAATTTTAAATAAAACGTCAAATTATTTAACTCGTAGATTGGTTGAACTAATTGAATTCATTTAATTAACCATTAAATTATTTTTTTTAATTTTTAATTTTTATAATTTATTCAATCAGATAAATCGATTAAACAACTTAATTTAACAACATCACTCAACCGTCCAGTTTCAAAAACATTCTCTTTCCCTATAAAACATTTGAGAATAGAGATACCCTTGACACTATTTTTGTTCCACTCAGCCTAACCCAAGTAAAAATATGACCTATTCGGCTTTTGATTATTTGTAAAAAGTATACTTTGGTACAGAGTTTATTAAATGAAAATAATAGCAAGTAGCTATAGAATAGAGATATATATATATATTAAGATTATTGTATAAATTTTTGTTACTTGCTTATGAAATTAATTTTAAACACACGATGCTTCAAATTCCAATTATGCAACAGTAATAATATGAATTTAAAACAATAAAAAGTTATTAATTGTTGTATTTAATTATACGACTATTATTTAGTAATACAGAGTTGAATGAAGAACAAAAAGGAAAATACAAAATTAAGTGAATAATACTTGAGGGAAATAATAATAACTCTGTAAATCACAAATTGGAAATAACTTAGTTTCTTAATGAAAGGTCTCTTGCTCTGAAATGTAAAGTCTCATCATCATTATCATCACGCATAAACTAAAAACAAGATGAACCAAACATCATTAAACACAAAATCAAGCTCTGTCCGAAACTATTTTTGCAACAATTTTTTTTTTTAAAAGAGTTGTCTGAAAGTGAAAATTTTAAAAGAAAAAAACAATTAGAGGTTTAATGGGGTATTTAAAAAAAGGCGATTATGGAATTACTGTAGGGTCATCAAGTCACTGTCTCGACGCAGTACCCCAAAGGAAAATTTATTTGGGTTTTTATTTTTCGAGAACTTTCTTTGGTTTCTCCATTAAAAATTGTTCATCTTCTCCTTCTTCTTTTTTTTTTTTTTACCCTTTTCATTTGCATCGAATCCATTTGTCTTTCATCATGCATCTATTTTCCATCTTAGCTAAGACGGTAAGTTCTTATACATTTGATCTTTCTTTTTCCTCATTTGGATTTTGGTTAAATGGGAAGTGTAGGAAAAAAGTAGCTGAAAGTTTTGGGTTTTGCTTGGTTGATTTTCTTTTTGTTTCACATTTTCCTACTGACCAAACAAAGGGTAAAGATAGAATGTTATTTTCCAGTATCTATGAGGATTTGCATATACAATTTACTTAATTATTAGGGTTTATGACATTCATCGGTAACCCCTTTTTTATTTTTTGAAGTGACGCTTTCTTTAAGGATCAGCATTTCAGTGAACTCTGTTGGACTTGAATTTGAGATGTGTAAACTGTTTGAGTATTTGGAAAGACAGCAACATGCACTGAAGTTTCTACTCTTTATTTATTGTTTTTAATAAAATCCCATTAGATGATCTGTTAAAATATACTATACTATTGGATTTGGGATATCTATTTTAACGCTGATGTTTCTTTTTGATCCTGGTGTGTTCATGTATATGTCTTCAAACATACTGGCTTTTGATAGATTGTGTCTGAGTCACAAAAAAGACTACCTCCAGAAGATAAAAGTGGTGCTGGTATCAGAATTCATGATAACAATGGAGGAGAGGAATCTGCGGCCGTGCGATTTGAAGGGGAAGTGTCACTGGGAGATTTAATATGGCTCAAACTCCTTGGGAAAACATGGTGGCCTGCAGTGGTATGCCTATTGCAGTGGTTGTTTGATCTTGCAACTAGTTCTTTTTTCCGGCCTTCTAAAGATTAATTAGCATTTGGAGCACAATTATGTAGTTCTGTGGATTTTATTTGTCGATATTGTTTCAGGTTGTTGATGAGAGAAGTGTTAGTAAGAGCAGTAAACCTGGAAAAAAATCGAAGGGGGAGGTGCTCGTGCGTCTATACGGGAGCCATGAGTAGTTAGTTCTCTATTTCCTTACTTGAAGATTGTAGTTCTTAGAGGAAAGAAAGATTGAAAAAGCTGTTTGATATTTGTTCAATTTTGACAATTAAAAAAAATGTAAGGATTTAAACCTGTCAATTTGTCCCCTCTGCAGCTCATATGCAGACCCTATGAAATATCGTTCCGAGTTTAAAACGGTACGTACCCAGATTGTACTTCCGTCTTTTGTTGATTCAAGCGTTTATGTTAATTAAATTGCATAGTTATTGTAATCAACTTATTTAATGATTATCTTCACATGATGTTTCTACATTGACAGATTCTAGAGCAGAATAACGGTAGTTATTACGACATTCTTGAAAAAGGTTTGGAGCAGGTAATAGATTTCTTCTTGTCTCATCGATGTTGTTTTTTCTCTACAATCCGAAGCCTGTCATACTTAGCAAATTGTTCCTCATGTTCGTAATATATGGTTCTCACATCATTTTGGATATGGCTGCAGTTTCGCTCTCGCCTGAAATCTAGTAAACCAAAGGGGCAAGGATCTAAGGCTACAGGTTTGGCTTCTTTAGTTTGCTTATCTCTTTTCCTAATCAGATTATTGTGTACTGTGCTGCGGTTCTACGATATGTTAGTATAGCTTTATTGCAATAAATACCTTGACTGTCAATATATGATGTATAATATTCGAAGTGATACTGTGGCTTGGTTATCCTGAGAGAATGCTATAGAAGCAAAGAACCAAGCATTACAGACATTGCTTTTACTTTTTTCACCGAAACAGAAATCAGCTTCACTTTCTGGTTTTGATATAATCAGCTTTCACAAATTACCTCGGTATGATAATGTCGCAAATGAAACCTGCTGTGGACTTTAATAAGTACCGTTGCTGCAGTTCCATGGAACTTGGCTATTGGTTCTTCACATTGTCATTAACAACTGTTTAGGAACTTCGGACTTCAGAGAACCGATATCTTTCTCTTTGGTTTCCCAAATATTTAAATAAAGAAAAGTTGATACCTTCCTAATATGGCTTCTTTTTTACGATAAAATCTTCATGAAGTCATCACTCTCTAGACTTTAGACTCATGAGTAAATCAGCATGTTATGACGATATGCTCACTGAGTTGTGTTTCTAAGATGTTTCATAATATTCAAAGGATTGCCATATTCGAAACGGATTTCGATGTTCACATCTCATGTTTATTGAATTAACATTTTGGATTAAACTTGCTGGAAGTTTACATTCTTTAGCTCCAAGTATACATTTGATATTATGAAGATTTATATTGTGGATTAGCAAACACAAGATCTGAAGAGAAAGAGACCACAAAAAAGAAAAATCCCCAGCAAAAAGGATCAAATGTCGAGGAGAAAGCTAGTAAGAAACTCAAGCGAAAGAGCCCTAGTACCGATAAACAGGGTAAGAAAAAAGCCGATGAGCAAGAGAGGCCCCCAAAGAAACAAAAGAAAAATAACCAAACTGTGGAGCCAAATAGTCGAAGTGCCAAGGCAAAGCCTAAAAGTTCAACTTCCAAGGAACAGAAAAAGAGCAAAGCTTCGAAGCAAGGCAAGGAACAGAAAAAGCCGAAGCGAAATAAGCTGAACTCCATTGACACAAAGAGCAGAACATCCAAAGAGAAAAAGCTGTTAGAGGAGACTGATGACCAAAGCTCTGTGAGTATACAGTTGGTTTTCCCCAAAAAATTTCCCTACAAGTTTTTACTTTGTTCTTAATACTAAATTGTATCTCTCAGGAAGGATCTTCACCCGGAGAATCTCCCAAGTCCGGCGCTCGACGAACTAGAGTGATGCAAGGTTTGGGTTTGATCGCACCTCCCGGTTCACCATTCCATAAGAATGGACTCATATAAGCCAAGTTTGTCATAACAAGTTTTGCCAAAACTTGCTCCATGGCATGTTATTATTCCAGTCAATTTGTGATGTGGCTTAAATGAACTTAGCTACAAAATTAAGTTCATCCATGAACAAAGACAGATTTGCAATAGTAGCAGCTAATCCACACTTTCCTAAAATCTTTTGTAGCAATTATTGCAAAGTAGCTGAAAGTTATTCAACTGTGCACTCAAATCTCATTGAAAGTTTTTTACTCTGGGATAACATAGGGTTGGGCATTGGCATTGCTTGTATTAATAATTACAGAAAAGGGTTGGGGGGGGGGGGGGCAGCTTTAGAGGAACATCCGTAAGAGAGAACAGTGGTTGAAGATGTTCCCTTTGCCTTAAAAAGGACCTTCCAAAATGGTGTCTGAAAGAAACCAAATGCCCCATCTCTTTACCGTCATATCGTTTCCATTGCTTTCCTTAACTTTGTAACATCGTCAGCTTTTGGTTTGGTTTTTCACAATAAGAGAGGGGAGAGAGTAAATTTTGTGTTTCAAGTACGAATTGCAAAGTGTCGTTTTCGGAAGTTGGTCCCTCACACACAGCCTTGAGTTTTAGGCAGTGGAATATGGGAAGGACGTCATCAGAGCTTTGTCTCCCTGCCTGCTATCACTCAGATCTTCTCTTGTTTTTACCTTCTAGGTTAAGTTACTTTCATTAATAACTTGATTTCTAAATTTCTTAACCCTATCGTATGTTACAATATATTTTTATTTCGAATTTCTCTTCTGGTGTTAAATTATTTGTCCGCTTCAATAAGTCTGATTTGTCATGAGCTAACTTTGGAGTTAATGATTTTTGTCCACACAATTTAAATTTTGGGCATTGATACCCTCACGGTTGATTTGGTTTTTTGTTTTTTCGTAGTATCTATTACTGCTATTTTCTTACTTATAATTTATAATTTTATTTCAACATAATTTTAAAAATTATTTTAACATTTTTTATAAAACTCTAAAACACTTTAATCCTAGATTTTAAGGTAGTGTTTGAAAAGTTACCTAGTAATCGGATTTGAGTGTAATTGCTTGTAATTACACAAGAATCACATGTTTGGATAACTATTGTAATTGATGAATCTCACCGAATCAGTGTTCCAATTTTTAGGAGGGATTGTGAGAATCAGAGTAATTACGTAGTAAGTTACACCCAAATTCAAATTTAAATAATTACTTTTATACAACTTATAAAAATTATATTATAAGCATGAATATATATGAGTATTTGGGATGATTATGACAAAAAATTCCTTGTATTATAAATCCTGCAAAATTATATTATAAAAATAATTTGTGTATTTTATAAAGTTATAACAAAAAAAACTATATTATTTAAATCATAATTTTTTAGTTAGCCAAAAAGTTTTATTATAAAAAATAATTATATGTTATAAAAATATTATAATATATTTATTTATAAAAAGTTATGGCCAAAGTATGAGTTTTTATTTATGCTCATGCAATATATTATAAAAATAATATACCTATTTATAAAAAATGTTATAGTTTTTTTTTATTATAACTTATTTATGAAAAATAATTTTATAAAGTTATGTCAAAAATATATATTATAAAATTTATATTACTTTTTACTTAATTTACGTATTATGAAAAAGGATAACTTTTTCTCTAAATTAAGTTTATATAATGTTTTATAATTAAAGTACTATTTGGAATGTGAACTCAAATACTATAAGGCTGATGTTAATCATGCATAGAAAAGATATTTTTTTGCACCATATCGTGGGGTATAATGCCATTTGAGAGAATGGTACCAGACACAAGCACCATAGACAAGTCACAAACTCTTTAATTTGAGATATTTAAGGCCTCAAAATGTGATTAAGAATACATTTATTATTTTTTAAAAATATTTCTCATATCAACAACATAAGCTTAGTATAACATAAAAAAACAATGTTGGATATAGTAGTGATAAACCGTAAAAGTAACATATTTTAAGCCCACATTTAATATGTTTTTGGATGATTTAAGCCCCAAATTATGTAAAAAGGTGCTCTTAATCCTTTATTTTCATGTCTTATACTCAGGAAAGCACCCGATGACGAAAAGAACGAGAAACGGGCTTAAAACGGACCAAATTGGGCCAAGCCACGAAATCAGCACGGCCTGGACTTCAAGCCACACGGCCGTGCCACCATTCTTACTAGAACACGGCCTTACCACGACTTACACGGCCGTGCCTCATTCAACAAATGTCGAACACGGCTACGAAGGCGATTCACACGGGCATGTGCCATGGCCGTGTCCCCGCCATGAAAGAGGAATTTTACTCTGATTTGGATGCTTGGAGGCAAAGAAACACATTCCTAAGTCTACTTAAACTCCCAAATAGGAATTGCACTCAAATTAGGATACTTGAAGGCCAAGTAAAGCATCTCAAAGCCTATATAAACACCCCCTGTAGCAACTTAGAGGCAGAGTTCGATGAGAAACCCTCCGTCGATGGGGAGCCAAAGCCATCATCTAGGGGGCGTCGTGCTAGGCCGCAGAAGGCGATTTGTGGGGATTCACTCAGGGATAGCCAGTTGATTCATCTCGAAGGAAGCGAATTATACTCAAGACGGAGGATCTCCTCTTCAATTCCTTCAGGGGTTTTAGGGATTTCTTATGTTTTGTTTTATCTTTTCTCTTGAGATGTTTTCCTTTATTGTTATGAACTAAACCCTTCGGATACCCGAAGAGGATGAAACCTATGATGAATCTTGTTATTTGATTATTTGAATTATATGATAATAACTTAGTATGTTCTTAATTGTGTGAACTTAATCCAAATCTAATGTGCTTAGGTGGAGGAGGAATAGACCACCGCCAAGAGTAGATCCAACATAATTAAGCGGAGTTGATCGCACGCCTAGAGATAGGGTGACGAGATTTTGCCGGATTAGGGTGAAACCTAATATGGGAGTCCACAGATCAATTTACTGCTATTCTAGGGGGTTATTATAAGCGAACGAGAGTTCCACTAATTAACCTAGGGTTAGACGTTATTCGCCTCGAGAGAGGGTTTAATATACGTTAGGGAGTCTCACGGATCAAACTAAGTAAATAAATCATATGGTTCAAGGTTAGATAACAAGTGAAGTCTAGATGGATTTTTCCTAAGGGTATCGTTTGAGTCAACCGAGTTTTCCCAAAAGTTATTTCCCGAATTCATTCTTTTTTTGTCTTTTCGTCTTAGCTTAGTAAGTAGATTAGTTTTAGTTTAAACAATCATCACTTTATATTAAGGCTAAATAATAAAAAGACGGTGAGTATTAGTACTTTTAGTTCCTTTGGGTTCGATAATCCGATCTTGCCTAAACTATACTACTGTTCGATAGGTGCACTTGCCTTTAATCGTTGTCAGAGTTGGTTTCCAGGTTCGATCATTCTTTTATAAATTTTAAAACTCTGATTTACAGCAATCAAGTAGTATGTTGCATATTTCATAACTTCAATAATAGATGGAATTGAAATGATCCATACTTCGAATAGTACATGAAAGAGATGATGATGAACTCGGTCAAGGACCAAGAGATGATAATAAGGAGCATATGTTAAATATTAAAAAGGGAATAACCCAATATATATGAACTGGAGTAATTACATAAAATTGCTTGTGTTGTTTATTTTTCTTGCTATTTTTTTGTAATCGTATTATTAACTACTTTTTTAAATTAACATAATATATATAACAACCCAATTTTATTTTTTATTACTTGTTTAAAAATTATGTAAGTGTGTAACTACAATTTGTACTACCAATATGACATAAGGAATTACGATGTAATTACACTCTATTAACCAAACACGTCTAAAAAATTAGAATTATATGTAATTACAAAAGAATATACTTACAATGCTAATAATTACACTTTCATTAAATTATTTTGTGTTTTTCAAATATACCCTTAATCTTAAATTGATATTTTAAATTCTAAACCTGCATTTAAAAGAAAACTAGCTAAACAAGGCTCTAGGATGTCAACTTCCAATAACAATGAGGACGATGGGGCTTTTTCAACGGATGGTCGTAATATCAAAAAAATTTGATCTAAAGAAAAAAAAAGAGAATACCATCGAAATTGATAGTTGATCCGAATCCGGTACCGACACAAATTGTATCTTGGAAGGATTTGCTCCTGGGGAATTCTGTCAAACCTATGGAAGGAACTGGGGGAGACGGTAAGGAAAATTTTGATTTTGAAGAAGGAGATTTCACTAGGACCATAGTTAACAGGATACCCCGCGATCGATTTTTCCAAGCGGGTATAGGAATACTTGTTAAAGGGCATGGAGACCATCATTGTGGTTAAACTGTTAAGGTGGAGCATTAGATACACTACTCTTTAGAATATGGTTTCAAGTCTATAGTGGCCTTCTAAGTCGTTTCAATTTATGGGTGTAGAGAATGGCTATTTTTTCTTCCAATTTCAAAGTAAAGAGAATTATGAGAAAGTGCTTACTCAAGGTTCTTGGACTGTCTTTAGTCAATACCTCATGGTTCAACTGTGGTCATTGGATTTTAATCCACTCCAACCTTTCCCAACGGTCGTTGTGACTTGGATCTGGCTGCCAGGACTACCTGGTTATCTGTATAACCAAAAAATTCTAGAGGAGATAGGGGAATGATAGGCAGGGTAGTGAAGCTTGATTTTAATACTGATAAGAGGTTGAGGGGACGATTTGCCTGATTGGCAATATTATTTAATCTAGATAAGCCTCTAATTTTATAGATATTGGTAAATGACAAACCTCAAAGAGTTAAGTACGAGTCCTTACCACCATCTATTTTTCATGCGGGCGTTATAGCCATGTTAAGGATTTTTGCTATTTTCCGGCCGATTTTGAAGGGAACACCGGAGAAACTGAGGGCTTGGTGGAGGTTGAACCTACGGTTAGAGGTTCGGTGAAGGAGGCGACAAAGTTTGGCCCTTGGATGATCATGGAGAGACAATCACGCTGGAACCTTAGAGATTCGTGTAAATAGATAGCCAAAATTTTGGGTGGGGATGAAAATGGCTCCATATTTAGGGCGTTAGTTTTGGAAGATAACCAATTTGGGGAAAAAGAAGATACCATGGCTGATTTATCAGGGTTCAATTTTAAGAAGGGGGATTTTATTAAGTTGATTAAACATGCTGAAATTCGGAAAGATGATAAGGTTGTTGGGCCGATCATTGTAAAAAGGGGTTTCGTTAAGGCAAGCTATAGATGCGTTTCTAGACTTGGGGGCAGTCCAAAAATATGGATGCTGACTATTTGGGAGTTGAGCCGAATGTGTAGCTAAAGTTAATAGGGCCTTAGCTATTGTTAGGGTTGTTAAGGTTGGGAAAAAGGATGCTTTGATCGGGCTAGGTTTAGAAGCTTATGGCCAAGTCGATGGCAGCCTCAAATTGGTCAATGGCTCGTCAGACACAACTGGTAAGTCTCCTTCAATTCACGAAATTAATTTGGCTAATGAAAATGTTGGCTTTTTGCAAAATATAGTTGATTGCATGAAAAATATCAAGAAAGGGTCCAATTTCACTAGAGGCATTCAATTAAATGCTACTTCACATTTTAACCCTACCTTTGAGGGTCCGGTTGAAACGAGGGTAATTTTAAATTTAAACTTGTTAGATACTGGGAAACACTCGACAGTTGTTTTTAAAGAAAATCTTGAACCAAATGTCGTTAGTCCTTTAGAGGCCGGAGACTTAGTTAATTCTACTTTCAGCTTATCATATTCAAAAGTGCGTGGTTCAATAGCTAAAAGTACTTCAGTTCAGAAATGTATGGTCCTAAATAAAATTGTAAGGAACAGTGGAAAGCGATTTAAGAGTGCTAAAAATACCAAAGTTTCATTTTCAGATTTGATAATCTTTATGGTAGAACTCATTAATACTCTGATTGAAATCGGTCTAATAAGCCAATGACGGTCCTAGTAAGTAAGAAATAGGGTGTTGGGACTCTCAAGTCAGTAGAGGTTGGTCAATTCATTTAGGGTTCGTCGAGAGGGAAAAAGAAGATGGCGCGTGTTAGTTGAGAGACTGTTTGTTGATAAACCGTAATAGTAACATATTTTAAGCCCATATTTAGCATGCTTTTGGATGATTTAAGCCTTGAATTATGTAATTAGGTGCTCTTAATCCTTTGTTTTCATGTTTTATACTCAGGAAAGCACCGGAGAATGAAAAGAACGAGAAACGCGCTTAAAACGGACCAAATAGGCCAAATCACGAAATTGACACGGCCTGGGCCCAAGACCACACGACCGTGCCTCATTGATGGACTCGAACATGGCCTAGCCACGACTTACACGGGCGTGTGCCATGGGCGTGTCTCTGCCATGGCAAAGAGAAATTCTATTCGGATTAGGGTACTGTAACAGTCCGATTTATACCCTAGTCGAAACAGTGGTTTTGGGACCACAAATTCGAGCCCGTATAATATTTTAATATTATATTCTGTGACTATGATGTGTGTATATGCATGTGCTAAAGTTTCGTAAGTTAATTTGTCCATCTGTGTGTTTAATTTGAACAAAGGGCTAAATTGCATTGATTTATAAATTAGCATGCTACATGAAAAGGTACTTAATTATCATGTCTTTATAAGTATGAGGATTTTATGTGGCAATTAAGCCATTAGTTTGTAAGTGGACGGTTAAGGTCAAAAAAGACCTTGATTTATATGTTATATATGTTTTTATTATAAGGATAATTTGGTAATAAGGTTAATAATATAATTGTTAATAAAATAAAGCATGAAAATGGAACATTCATTCATGCATTCTCCACTGAAAATAATAAAGAAAAGAAAGGGTTTGAGCTTGTCATATTCGGCCATTTGAGAGCCAAATTAGAGGTATGTTTTCGGTTGGTTTTCGATAATTTCTACGTTTTTGTAATCGTTGCTTCGAGAGCTTTAAAACCCATGTCTCAATTTTTGATGAATTTAGCTAAATAGGGCTAAATTGAGAAAATGGTAACTTGAGGGACTAAATTGCAAATTTGATAGAAAATATGGGCTTGTATGTGATGCATATGTATTCGGCTAAGCTTGTTCGTGTATGGATTTTTTGAATTTGATGTTTTGAGAAAAATGGACTAAAATGATAAAATGTGCAAATGTGAGGGCTATATTGCAAATAGTCCAAAATATGTGTCTTTGGATTGAATTGAATGAGCTATTGAATAAAACGGTTAATTCTGAATATGTTTAGATCAAGAGCCGAGGAAAATAGATTTAGATCGCGGGAAAGCGAAAGTAACCGAGTAACCGTTTTCATTCCAATAAACCGAATCCGAGGTAAGTCACTATGCAAATAAATGTATATGTATGTAATTATAATTGTTCATATGATTAATGTTGATAATGAATGCCTATGAGAAGTTCTGCATATAAATTCTGAGGAAAGTTCGATATAGTGATTAAGTCCGAGAAGTCTCGTGTGAACCTAGGGTAGATAGGATTAGTCATGTCATGACATAGGTATCTGTTCTGTTTTATTATGTAAGACCATGTCTGGGACGTTGGCGTTAATTTGAGACTTCGTGTAAGACCTCGTCTGGGACGTTGGCATCGATATAAGTTTTATGTATAAGACCACGTCTGAGACGTTGGTATCGAGATAAGCTTTACGTGTAAGACCATGTCAGGGACATCGGCATCGTATTGATACGTGTAAGACCCTGTCTGGTACAGCGGCATCAATGTCTGAGTACATGTAAGACCTCGTCTGGGACGTTGGCATTGTACAACCATTCCGAGCTTTCTGAGTATCCTACTAGACTCCTTACGGTTCAACAGGCAAGTTTGTGATACGAAATAGCCATGTAAATAGTGAATCCGATTCAGGTACGTTGATTCATACACTAAGTGTGTATATAAGGTAAGTTCCTATGTAACCTTGCTATGATGGTTATGGACCTTTGAAATAGTTTTGTGCATAAGAGATTTTTGGAATGGATGAATGTGGCAAATATGGCAAATAGTATGAATCAAAGTATATATGTGAGAAGATGTTATGTATATGAAATGTGCCTATATTTCTATATGCTTATATACTTGTCTATTAAGTTTATTTGTATATGACTTACTAAGCTTTTAGAAAGCTTACTCTGTGTGTGTTTTCTCTGTTTTATAGGTCGTCAAAGCTACTGAAGGCTCGGAACCGTCAAGGATCGTCATCACACTACTAAAATCATTTTGGTACACTTTGAAAATGTATAAAGTTAGATATGGCATGTATAGGCTAGTATTTTAGTACAAGTTGTTATGTGATCTTAGCCATGTGATTTGGCTATTTTTGAATTAAGACTTTGCTTAAATAAATGTGATATATGATGCATATCATGGTATGGTGAAAGCATGTGAAATGACCAAGGTTTGAGTGAGCAAATGAATGAATTATGCTTGTAATGATATGAGTTTTATTCTTTGAAATTGTCATGGTTGGAAATGGTATTGAATGCATGGTTTGAATGATTATTTTGGTATGTTTTTTTATGGTTATATGTGCATGAGATATGTTGGTAAATATGGCTTGTAGGTTGACCCTTATGGGTGGCATTTTGGCCTTGTAAATGGCCTATAATGCCACACGGTTGTGGCGCACGGGCGTGCCTAAGACCGTGGTTGAATTGGCAGAATGTAGCTTAAGTTACACACGGCCTCGACATGGGCGTGTTAGCTGGCCGTGGTGTACAAGTCAGTAGCTAGCTAAGAGCACACGGCCATGGCACACGAGCGTGCTTGGTGGCCGTGTTGGAAAAGTCGAGATATGTAGTGCAGTAGCACACGGTCATGGCACACAGACGTGCCTAGTGACCGTGTTGATATAGTCAGTATGTAAACACGGATGGACACACGGGGGTGTCTAGAAGCCGTGGAGGGTACACGGTCTCCTCCCACGGGCGTGTCTCCCCTGAAAGTTAGAAAAGTCTTTAATTTTTATGAAATTTCATATGTGTTTCAGTTTAGTCCCAACTCGGTTTATATGCATGCTTTGGGTCTTGATGACTCATCTAAGGGACACTATGATCGTTAATGATGATTGTAATGTATGAAATGTTATGTAAGTTTTTGAACTGTTTGGTAATGCCTTTAACCCTAATCTGGCGTCGGATACGGGTTAGGGGTGTTACTGGTACTTGAAGGCAAAGAAACACATTCCAAAGCCTATACAAACACCCTACTAGGAATTTCACTCGGAATAGGATACTTGGAGGCAAAGAAACACATTCCAAAGCCTATATAAACACCCTAGGGGGCAACTTAAGGGAGAGTTCGACAGAAGCCCTCTGTCAGGGCGTCCAGCTAGGCCAAGGAGCCGAGCCAGAAAGGGCAGATTTGTGGGAATTTACTCAAAGAAAGCCAGTTGATTCATCTCAAGAAACCGGAGTCATACTCAAGACGTAGGATCTCTCTTCAATTCCTTCAGGGGATTTTAGGGTTTTTCTTATGTTTTGTTTTATCTTTTCTTCTGAGATGTTTTCTTTTATCATTATGAACTAAACCCTCAAATACCTGAGGGGGATGAAACCTAAGACGAATCTTGTTATTGTTTTTTGAACTATATGATAAATACTTGATTTGTTCTTAATTATGTGTTCTTAATTCTTGTTTTGATATTTCAGGATATTAATTCAAGTACTGATGTGCTTAGGCAGAGGAGGAATAGACCCTGTCTAAGAGTAGATCTAGCATAATTAAGCGGAGTTGATCGCAACCCTAGAGATAGGATGACGAAAATCTATCGGATTAGGGTCAAACCTAATATGGGAGTCCATAGATCGAGTTAATGCAATTCTAGGGGTTTTAATTAGAAAGAGATTTTAATTAATCAACCTAGGGTTAGACGTTAGTAGCCTCGAGAGAGGTATTAATATAAATTAGGGAATCCTACGGATCAAGTCAAGTGAATAAATCGTCTGGTTCAGAGTTAAATAACAAGTGAAGTCTAGGTGAATTCTTCTTCGGGTATTGTCTTAATCAATTGGTTTTTCCCACAAGTATTTCCCCAATTTCATTCTCTTTGTCTTCGCATCTTTAGTTTAGTAGTCAGTTAATTTTATATTAAAATAATTCACTTCAATTTTGAGGCTAAATAATAAAAAGAAAGTTAGTATTAGTACTTTTAGTTCCTTTGGGTTCGACAATCCGGTCTTGCCTTAACTATACTACTGTTCGATAGGTGTGCTTGCCTCAAATCGTTGTCATAGTTAGTTTCCAGGTTCGATCATTCTCTTTATAAATTTTAAAACTTTGACAAATCACAGCGATCATTTGTCAACCACGGTCCTGTGGTGGTATTGGTTTTAGGCGTTTGAAAGATCATAATATGTTGTTTTTGATAAAACTTAGATTTAATATTGTGTCCAACTCCAACACTTTGTGGGTTCGGGTCCTAAAATTGAAATATGGGGTTCCAAATAGATTGTCAGAGTCCTTAAACTGGGGGCGATGCTTTTTTCTTTGGAGAAGTATTTCTAAAGTCTGGCAACTGGTAAAGGAAAATCTTTTATGGTCAATTAGGAATGGTAATTTAATCAATTGTTGGCAAGATCCTTGGATTCCGAGTTATGGTCATTTGATTAATCATATCCCTACACACCCAAATATGGAAAAGGGAGTGCATGCTTTGTGAAATGGTTACGGAGGAAGACTCTTGAAATCTCGATCTATTTTGTTTATGGGTGTCGGAAGATGTGATTAGGCATATAATGGGTATTCCTTTGCCCCATCCAGAAGTAGGTTATGATAGAATCATTTGGGCTGAGTCTTCAAACGAATCATTTTTTATAAAGAGTACTTATTAGAAAATTTGAGAGGGGTCATGAATTCGAAAGATGCCATTTGGCAATTCCCGTTGAAGTTTTAAGGTTCTCAGAGGGTTAAATATTTCATTTGGCTTATTCCCAAACAACGTTTACTTACTAATTCGGAGCGTTTGAAGAGAAGGGTTAGGCCGGGTGGTTCTTGTGGTTTCTGTAGATGGGCCTCTAAAAATACCTTACACGTCATTCGCGATTGTCCTACAGTTAAGGATATATGGTCTCGGATAATACTAGTAGATAAGTTTAATACTTTTTTAGATGAGGGGTTACATGAGTGGTTAGCTGCCAATTTATAGAATAAACTTAGAATACAATTGGAAGGGGTTGATTGATATTGCTTTTTTGGTATGTGATCGACTCTGGATGTACTAACGTTTAGAGTATGAAAATTACAGCTAAAAGATATGGAATCGAGGTGATGTCCATAAGTATATGAATTAGGTTATAATATAGTTACAACGGAGTGGGTGAGTACTCCGAGGGTCGTACCCAATGGAGATGAATAATAATAAATTAATTTTAACTTAAACGTAAATAAATCTAACGTCGTAGCTGATGCGTTGAGTAGAAAAGCAACGGTTGATTTGTGAGCAATGTTTGCTCAGCACAGTATCAATGACGATGGAAGTTTGTTGGCTAAAATAAATATCAAACCAGTGATGTATGATCATATCAAGTTAGCGCAGTTAGATGATGACAAGTTGGCGAAGAAAAGAGAAATGGTTCAAAATGGCATAATAAAAAATTTCAGCATTGATGATTGTGGTTTCTTGAGATTTCATAACCAAATATGCGTTCTGGATGTTTCTGAATTAAAAGAATTGATACTTCACGAAGCTCATGATAGTCCTTTTGCTTTGCATCCTGGAGAAATAAAAATGTATCGCGATCTGTGAGAATCCTATTGGTGGCCAAGAATGAAAAGAGACGTGGTCGAATATGTGGCGAAATGTTTAACTTGTTAGCGATTTAAGGCAGAACATCAGGTTTCTACCGGATTACTTCAGCCTATTTCTATTCATGAGTAGAAATGGGATCATATCACAATGGATTTTGTAACAGGGTTACCTATATCATCAAGTAAGAAAAATACTGTGTGGGTGATAGTTGATCGACTCACGAAATAGACTTATTTCATAGCAGTCAAGACTGATTGGTCACTTTAAAAGCTTACTGAAGTTTATATTCAAGAAATTGTGAGATTGCACGGTGTCCTTATGTCGATAATCTCTGATTGAGATCCGTGGTTCACTTCGAGATTTTGAAAACAGTTGCACGAATCTCTTGGTACGCGACTTAATTTTAGCACAACTTTTCACCCACAAACGGACAGACAATCTGAGCTTGTTATTCAGATTTTGGAAGGCATGCTTCGTACTTGTGTTATTAATTTTGAATTGGGTTGGGAGCGTTACTTACCTTTGGCCGAATTCATATACAAAAATAGCTTTCAATTGAGTATTCAAATGGCTCCGTATGAAGCCTTATACGGTCGTAGGTGTCGAACACCTGTTTGTTGAATGGAATTGGGTGAAAGAAGAATGATCGGGCCGGAATTAATTCAAGAAATGAAAGATATTTTTAAGAAAATTTGAGACAGATTGAAGATAGCTTTCGATAGATAAAAGTCGTATGTGAATTTGAAACATCAAGATATCGATTATTCTGTTGGCGACAAAGTATTTCAAGTTTCGCCTTGGAAGAAAATTTTGAGATTTGGCCGAAAAGGGAAGCTGAGTCCTCGTTTTATCTGATCGTATGAGATCACGAAAATAATGGGACCAGTTGCGTATCGTTTAGCTTTGCCTGCGGAATTACAGAAAATGCATGACGTTTTTCATGTTTTAATGCTTAAAAGATACCGATCGAATCCGTCTCACGTTATTTCGACAAAAGACATTGAAATTCAACTCGATTTGTCGTATAAAGAAAAACCAGTTGAGATTTTGGCTCGCGAGGTGAAAGAGTTACGTAACAAGCGAGTTCCGTTAGTGAAAGTGCTATGGTGTAGTCATAGTATCGAGGAAGCGACTTGGGAACCGGAAGAGACGATGGGATCTCAATACCCCTACCTCTTTTTAGGTAAATTTAGGGGGCGGAATTTAATTAGGGGGAGAATTGTACCGACCCGATAGTTAGAGGTGTCGGATAGTGCATTCCCGGGACTTCTTTCTCGTAAATCAGACTCGTAATATTTTTAATAAATATTTACGAAGCTAGTTGTGTAGTTAATTAGGTTCCGGTTAAGAGAATTTGCTTGAATTAAGAACTATTAGAGTATAAGGACTAAATCGCGTATAAGATAAAAGTTGAATTATAGATTAAAATTTAATTAAATGGGGCTGAAGAAGCAATTATGCCTTGTTCCATTAAGCGAACATCATTAATGATGATTATATATATTAACTTATTCTATATTATATGTTATATTATATAATAAGAAATATATATGTATATATATTATAATTATAATAAAATAAAGTATAATAAAACAAATGAGAAATAAAAGAAAGAGAACATGCAAAATTAAGAAAGACAAATAAAGAAAGGAAGAACCATGCACGACCATAAGGGTTTTTAGGTTTCAAACTTCAATTGGTTAGTCAATTTAGTCTATTTTTTTGTAATTTTTATATTTTTAGAATCCCAGTGTTAAGTACTACCCGACCCATGTCGAAATTTTAGCAATTTTTAAGATTTTAAATGTTGTTAATGTTGAATAGTTTTAGTATTAAGGATTAAATTGATAGATTTTTAAGCTAGAAATGGAAAATTATTAAATTGTAGAACAAATTGTAAATTTTGTGTATTAGGGACTAAACTATGAAAAAAAATTAAAATTTAAGGGTTTAATTGAAAATAGGGAACTAAATTTAGCTTAAAATGAAATTAGTATAAAAATATAGGATTAAATGTGAAGAATAAAAATTAGCATTGGTTTAAGGATTAAATTGGAATTTAAGCAATTATTGAGTGAAAATTGAAATATTCAATGTGAAATTGATTTGTGCTGTATTGATGTGTCTTAATTGTTTTAATTCCGTAGCTAATGTCGTACCGGAATTCTCGACTAAAAAGGGGAGGGATAAAATCGACGTCGAATAGCTCGGAATCCACGGTTTGTGTTTCTATAATCCGAACTAAGTTGTAAATTATTGCATTTTAATTTCTTGCATGTGGTAAGCATTGGAGGTGAGAACTATTATGTTTTACAATTGAAATGGATTGACTTGGTATGTGATGAATTTATTGAAATGATATTGATTGAATTGAATAGGCATATATGTGACAATATGCTTATATGAAATTTGATATTGGATATATATATTAAAATTGAAATGGAACCCTATTAACTGTATCGGGCTGAGTTGGATTTAGATGGCATGCCATAGGATAGGAAGAGTTCAGGGATTTCTTCGACTTCGAGTCGATGAGGCGCTGGGTGCCAATTTGCTTCGGTTTAGTTGATGAGGCAGTGGATGTCAATTTATATAGCCCTAGGAACAATTGTTACTTCGGATTTATCCGATGAGGCACTGGGTGCCAACTGGTGTGTTGGTTGGATCCGTATATCCGTCTGAGTCTGAGTCGTGTTAATAAGGGTAAATAAATAATAAAGTTTTATAATTGATATTGAAATGGCATGAAATGTGAAATATGTTGTGAATAAATGGAATATGAGTTATGTACTCATGAATTGAACATGTAATGGATAATGCCATTGTTTAAATGAAATGTGGATTGATATGTGAAAAGCTAATTATGTAGCTAGTGATGTGTATTGAGATATTTGTTAAAGAAAACAAATATGGTAGCATGTGAAAATTGAATATGGTATGAAATGATATGGTAATATGCATGAAATTGAAATAATGGTATATGACAAATATAAGCTTAGACAATAGCATGTTCATATAATTCAAATTATACATTTTTGTATCATTATATCTTTAATTGTTCGGATTATAGAAATATCACTGAGTTTTACTCAGCGTACGATTTTGGTTTTTCCGTGCGCAGGTTAGGTACTTCTCTTTTGATCGCCGATTCAACATCCAGTAACGATCCCGATCTCAAATCTGGTTATGTTTATCTTTTTGTGCTGGCATGTATCTAGGATGTCTAGTTGATAGTTATTTTGTATATGGATTGTAAATGAAGTTATAAGTGTAATGTTGGTTTGAGTATATAAATGCATGTTTGTGTTTGAAGTCATAATTTGGCATGTTGTTTGAACCAATGCTTGTTATGTGTATGTGAATATAAGTTGATGTTTTAGGTAGATATGAGCTAGGCCAAATTGATGGATTTTGGCATGTTTAAAATTTTGATTTGAATGATGCATTGATGATATGTTTTGATTATATAAATGTGGTACCAACGAGGGTACATTGATCAGGCACCTAGGATGATTGCTTTTGCATGTTTTGAGTGTGTTTGATCGTGTTTTGAATAGATTAAACGAATGGTTTTTGAGTTGCTTAATGTCCAAGCAAGTAGGAAATGGTAAACTTGTAGTTTAAGGCACATTTTAGGTCCACACGGGCGTGTGACTTGGCCGTGTGAGACACACGGCTAACACACGGGCATGTGAGGCCATTTCGAGGGTTACACAGCCTAGCACACGGGCGTGTGGCTTGGCCGTGTGACCCAAGTAAGTGAGTTACACGGGCATGGACACGGGCTGGGACACGACCATGTGTCCCTACTTCGAATGCCCACATGGCCTGGCCACACACCCGTGTGACCCTTGCAGTGAATTTTTTCTAACTTTTTCTCAAAATTTTCAAATGTTCCCGATTTAGTCCCAAATCATTTTTAAAGTGATTTTAGGCTCTAAAAGGCTTGAATAAGGGACTCTATGCATGTTTAAGGATGAATTATATTATGATTATTATAATGTTTCGAAACCAATGAATTAGATTACGTTTATTCGGTAATGCTCCGAAACTCTATTCCAGCGACGGATATGGGTTAGAGGTGTTACAATGGGTGATTAGCTTGCTTCGCTAGTCATAACTAATTCCTATTTCGGGTTTATACTCAATCAACTAGTCATTACCCTAGTAGGATCTCTCGATCTTCCACTAAACTAATGAGTAGACAAAAATTACTTATCTCTCGACCTCACGTCCAAACTGGTTTGGGGATAAGGTGTTCATGGATAGGTCATACCAATTTTGGGTTAATTCCCACCTAAATGTCTTCCTAGGATCATCAAGCCTAGGGTTTAAGTTCTTTCTTTGCCAAACAGCTGATCCGCTAAGAAAACACTATATAATAATAGATTAATCACACCTCCACTCACTAATCCCCCATAAGAGGATTAGTTCCTCATGGATCTCATGAACACGATAAAATTGATGATAAAGATAAACATAAATAACAAATCAAGAGAAAGATTTAAGAGATTCCTGAATTGTATTGATTGAAGCGCAGAATCCACAATAGTTTGATCACGTTTACAACTCACGTTCTTTGAAGAACAAAAATAGAAAAGAACTGAAATAAGCCTAAAGCCTAAAAGAAAGGAAAAACTTAAAACTAAATTTACAAAGAAAGATTTAGAATATAAAAGTTGTCCCCAAACAAGTGTTTTAATAGCTTATTTATAGAGTTAGGGTTGTCATCATTCTCAACCCTAGGTCAACTGACGTTCTCGTGTTTAATTTCCATTGCGCAGTCAAAAACGCCACTGTTATAAGTGTTCCCCGTATAAGGCTGGTGTCACGACACCCTAGTGCTTGTGTCGCGACATCGAAAGCAATATGCATGCTTCAGGGGTATGTCGCAACATCCATTGGCTGTGTCGCGACACCAAAGGTAGTATGGTAATTCTTGCATTTTGTTCCCTATGTTGTGACATTAAACTCCCCGTGTTGCAACGCAGCGACCAACCTTGAGTTCCTACGCCTTTGAGTGGTCTCCTACACACTTAGTACGTTAGCTCGCCTTCAGGCCTCATTCAGCCCCTAAGGTCAATAAAAGACTCAAAATACACTTTTTATTGAATTTATACTGAACTAAGAAAAAGTAACTAAAACATAATGAAAATGCTCGTATTCAAACTCCTTAAGTACGAAAACTAGTTTAATGTGCTGCACCGTATTACGACATATCAGTATGGTTTCCTGGCGTATTTAGAAGAATCGTAACTTATTTGTCTTTCAGGGAATAACATGGAGTGTCGAGGAGTTGGTTAAAGTTTCATATAGTTGGGTTAAACAATATACCTTATACCATATGGCAAATGTTCCTAAATGGCAAGTGTCAAACTCAGTCCCACCTTTATTCGAGAACTGGATTCAATTGAACACTAATGATGGCATAGTAAAAGAGGATTCTAAGGTTGCCATGATTGGGGGTTTTACGAGACAGATACGAGAGTTGGATCCTTGGCTATAATCAGTTTATTGGAATCTATTCTATCTTAGGTGCGAAATTATAGGACATTTGGAATGGTCTGATGATTGCATTAGATATAGAATTTGACAATTTGATAATTTTTTCAAACAGTCAAGAGGCAGCACAAGCTCTACAGAGTAAGTCTTCAAAGGGTTCAAATTCCGCTTTGGTCAGAAGAATCCGACTGTTATTGGCTAAAATGGTGCATTGGTCTATTCATCATGTTTTTAGAGAACTCAACAAAGATGCTGATAGGCTAGCGAAAATGATGGTTGGTTATAACGGTGGCCTTCAATTTTTTGAAGCGCCTCCAAAGGGACTTGAGTATATATCTAAATAGTTCTTTGTAATATTTTTTCTTTAAAAAAAAGCATTTGTTTGTGAATTCTTTCTCCGAAATCACACACGACAGCTTTGGCATTACCCTTAAATTATTATTTTAGTAATAAAATTATTTTTTACTTAAATATAATTATAAAAATGTATAAGCATTGATATGAATATTATTAATTATTGTTAGCTTTAACTTATAAAGCTTTTTATACAACTAACATTTAAAATAAAATTTTTCTTAAGTAGTAATAAATTAGAACATTTTAGTCTGCCGTTTTTGGCATGTTTTCTCTCTGCCGCTTTTGGCACGATTTTTAGGGTTTTGTTAAAAAGTTTTTTCACTTTGATGTATCCTGTGTTTCTGTAGCAGATATTCCTTACTGGTGGTGTCGTGGGAAGGAACAAAGATCTGATGGGTGATAGAAAGGGGAATAGCGGAATTGAATCTGGAAGATGGGGAGGAGGAGGCTTTTTCCTTACCGGAAGATGTTGAAGAATCAAATTCTGCTTATAACTTCTATTTAGTGGGTTGTTTTCTTACAGCAAGTGTGGTACATTTTCCAGCCATGAGGAACACGTTGGCAAACATTTGGCATCCATTGGGAGGGGTGCAAATCACAGATCTGGGCGAAAGACGTTTTCTTTTCAAATTTTTCAATGAGATTGATATTTCCAGGGTCATTACAGGTGCTCCTTGGACTTTTAATAATCATCTATTGATTTTCCATCGTATTTAGGAGAATGAAGACCCAATGGTTATCCCACTGGTGTATGCAGATTGGTGGGTTCAAATCCATAACCTGCCTCCAGGATTCTTTAGAGATTCAATGGCAATTCAGTTTGGGAATTTTATTGGCAGGTTCTTAGAATATGATACAAAGCAGATTATTAATGGCTATAAGAACTTCATGCGTATTCGGGTGCAGATGGACGATGAAAACCCTTGAAACGGAGGAAAAAAGTCATGATTTTTGAGCAAAAGTTCTCGTATGCGAATTTTAAATATGAGAAATTAACGCTGTTTTGTTTTTTATGTGGGTGTTTGGGACATGGGGAATATTTTTGTCCAATGAGATTAAGTATTGGAGTTCAGAAATTAGAGTTTGGATGGGATTTATCTTTAAAGGCTCAAACGAGGAGAGCATAAACGGTCAACAGCATTTGGCTGAGGGATGAAGGAAATAATAGTCGTTTTGAAAATGATAGAGCTGGGCAGCAACATAAACACAGTTCAAGTCAAACTCAGGATCGTGAATTGTGAAAAAATTTTAATAATATCCTTGGAATCAACCTGGAGGGATCCAAACATGCAGATGAGATGAATGATGAACAGGAAGGAGTGGGATGCCGTCTTGTTGTGGGGGAGAGTGTGGATTCAAGACAGGTCCTGGATTGGAAGGGGCTGTTGACTGGAGGGGAGATGTTTAACATGGACTGTGATCAAGAAGAAGATCCCCTAAGTAATGAAGAAGAAAAATAAAGACAACGTTCTGATTCTTCACAACAAAGGGTCGATTCTTTCACCTCTAAGGTTTCTACTGTTCAAGATTCATTTGAGGTGTATGATGGGTCAATGGCTCACAACCAATAAATATCGGCAGCTGCCAGAAGGCAAGCCTACCAGAAGCAATGAAAATACTTTGTTGGAATGTTCACGGATTGGGGAGTCTGCGAGCAGTTAGAAGACTTCAGTACATGCTGAAATTTTATCATCCCAAATTGTCTTCTTTATGGAGACTAAATTGAATGCTATAAGGATGGAACGGGTCAGGCGACGGTGTGGTTTTTTTAATGGTATTGATGTTCCAGCAGATGGTTCTCGAGGAGGATTGAGTTTAGGGTGGAATGGGGGACATTTGGTTAATTTAAAGAGTCTATCAAAAAATCATATTGATGTGGAAATTCAAGAAGATGCAAAGCAACCTCGTTGGAGGTTTACGGGCTTCTATGGGGTGCCAGAAGTTAGAGATAAAGCGGAAACATGGGAATTACTTCGACAGTTAGGAGGAAACAATTCGTTACCTTGGTTGGTTGGGGGTGATTTTAATGACATTTTATATACACATGAAAAAAAAAAGAGGTCTTCCAAGGGAAGAGGCTAGAATGGAGGCTTTTCAAAGAACGTTGGAGGATTGTCTTCTGGAAGATATTGGTTTTTCAGGCCCGTGGTTTACTTGGGAAAGAGGACGAACTTCCGAGCGAAACATAAGGGAAAGAATTGACAGATGTGTTGCTACGGGTTCTTGGCTTCAAACCTTCCCAAATTATTTACTGAGGCATCTCACGTATTCTTTCTCTGACCATTGTCCTTTGCTTGCTGAAATGGAGGACGGAAGGAAGAAAAGTAATCAGTATCGCTTTCGATTCGAATCCTGGTGGGTCCTTGAGGAATCGTGTGAGGCAGAAGTCAAGAAGCTTTGGAGGAAAGCTCTGGACCGTATCTTAAGCGCATGACAGATCTTGCACAAGGGTTGAAAGCATGGGCTGGCAAAATGCAGTTCAAACATAAAGGAGAGATTCAACGGCTGAACAGAAGAATTGAAGAATTGAACGACGAAGAGAGATCAGAGGAGAATTTGGTGGAGCTCATGGAGGTAAAACTCCATCTGAATATGGAAATGGATAAAGATGAGCGATATTGGGAACAAAGAGCAAGAGTTAACTGGCTACAAATAGGGGACAAGAACACTTCATTTTTTCACAAGTTCGCTTCGCAGAGAAGACGTATTAATCGTATCAGGGGGTTACAGAGGTTGGATGGGTCGCTTGCAACAGATGAAATGGAGATCGATGAGATTACTAGGGTATATTTTTCTAATTTATTTGAGTCGAAAGGAGTAGGTGATATGGAGCACATACTGTCAGGAATCAACGCTTGTATATCTGATAGTATGAACCAAACTTTGACGACTCCTTACACAGAGGCTAAACTTATTGAGGCTTTGGAGGGAATGGGGCCTACAAAAGCATTCGGCTCTGATGGTTTTCCGGCTATTTTTTATCAAAAATTTTGGTATATCGTTTGCAAGGATACTAGGGATTTTTGTTTGAATGTGCTGAATAATGGTCATTCGATGGAAGATATAAACAGAACCCTACTGGTATTGATTCCAAAAAACTGTGGCTCCTACAAATCTGAAGAATTTTCGTCCTATTAGCCTATGTACAGTGATCTATAAGATTATTACAAAAGCTGTTGCTAACCGTCTACAAAATGTGCTAAATAATTGTATTGACGATTCTCAAAGCGCATTTGTTCCTGGTAGGCTCATTACAGACAATGTGTTGTTGGCATATGAGGTACTCCATTCTCTAAAGAATAAAAGAACAGGGCGAAAAGGTTTTATGGCCTTAAAACTAGATATGAGCAAGGCTTATGATAGAGTGGAGTGGCTTTTTATCAAATGTGTGATGTCTAAGCTGGGTTTTGCAGATGATTTCCTTGAATTCATATTTCGATGTCTCAATTCTGTTCAATACTCTATTCTAAGCAATGGTGAAGAAGGATTGAGTTTCAGATCTACAAGGGGTTTGCGTCAAGGAGATCCACTAAGCCCCTACCTATTCCTATTTTATGGAGAAGGTTTGTCTGCGTTAATGAGACTGGCTTGTCAGGAGAGAAAGATTAGGGGTGCTAAAGTGTGTCGCAGTGCTTCGTCAATCACCCACCTTATGTTTGCAGATGATTGTATTCTTTTCGGGGATGTTTCGAATAGAGGAATAAGTGTGCTCAAGGAGATTCTTAAGGAATACGAAGTTTGCTCTAGACAGTGTGTTAATTTTGAGAAATCAACGGTGTTTTTCAGTTCGAATGTTAACGATCAAGAGAGGAACTTGGTGTGTCAGGCCCTTAACGTTCAATGCTCGAACGACCCGAATAAGTATCTTGGGCTACCAAGTATGGTGGGGCGTAAAAGGAAGTTGGCTTTTCAAGGTTTAAAAGATCGGTTGAAGCAGAGAATTAATAGCTGGAGTATTCGTCATATTTTACAAGGAGGCAAAGAAGTTTTTATAAAAGCTGTGTTGCAAGCAATTCCTACGTATTCGATGACATGTTTTCTTTTGCCAAAATCATTGTGTGTGGAAGTGGAAAATATAATGAATTCCTTTTGGTGGAATAAAACCAACGAAAAGAGGGGCATGCACTGGTGTGATTGGAAGTCTTTAAGCGCAAGCAAGGAAGACGGGGGGATAGGGTTTCGTGATTTGAATTTTTTTAATACCGCATTATTGGCCAAACAGGGTTGGCATTTATTACGTAATCCTAATTCGTTACTAGCGCGCACGTTGAAGGCGAAATATTATAAGGAGTCCGATTTCTTAAAATCCAGCTTGGGTAATTTACCTTCATTTACCTGGAAGAGCCTGTGGACGGCAAAAGGTCTTCTTCTAAAAGGTCTTGGATGGAGAATTGGTGATGGCCAGAAAGTTTCTATATTGGAAGACAAGTGGGTTCCTGGAGATAGAATGCTTAATGGTCAGAACTCGATTCAAAACTCAGGTTTAGTCAAAGTTGCAGAGTTGATTGATACTAACACAAGACGATGGAATGAGGAGTTGATTTTCCATACCTTCGCAGAGCGAGATGCTGAAAGAATTTTATGTATTCCCTTGTCGTCGAGATCACACGAAGACTATGTCATCTGGCGTGAAGAGGCAACTGGAGAGTATTCGGTTCGTAGTGGGCACAGAGTTCTTGCAAATGGTGGACAGAATCAAATACAGGACAGTCTAAAGAATTTTTACAAACGATTATGGAGCTTAGAACTACCCTCAAAAATAAAGATTACAGTTTGGCGTAGTATGCGTAACTATCTGTCTAATTTCAGCAATTTGCATTTTAGGAGGATAATGGGGCCTGCTAATTGCCGAAGATGTTCAAATTAAACGAGCGAGAGAGAGCACTGTTTAGAAAGCGCCTCACATTGCAAAGGAAACATGGGAGAAATTAAGAATTTCCTGGCCTGTCTCAGAAGAAGCGACGGAGTTCACCGAATGGGTTAAATGTGTCTTCGATAACAATTCTATGTGTGTGTGTAGAAGATTTGTGTGTGCATTATGGGGAATTTGGACATCAAGAAACAAACTTATTCATGAAGGAGAAACTCAATCAGGAGCCCAAATCGCAAATTTTTCTACAAACTATTTAAAAGAATTGGATGGGTTGAAACAAATCTTACCGGATAGGAGCAATCACACGATTAGATGGACGGCACCAAAGAGAACACGAGTCGAATAAACTTTGATGCGGCTTTTAATGATCGTAAAAGAGAATCATGTTCGGGGTTAGTGGTCGAAATGGGAAAGCAGAAGTCATTTGCTCAAAAGCTATATTAAACAAGAACATACCGAACGTGTTTGCAGCCGAGGCGTTGGCATGTTACCAAGCACTTGATCTGGGAGTCCAACTGGGGCTTAATGAAGTTGAAATTGAAGGAGATTCAAGAACGGTGATACGGAAACTGCAAGAGAAGAAAGAAGATAGATCAGAAATTTCTGTGTATATTGAAGATGCAAAGAGAATGGGTCTCTTCTTCAGTTACTGTAATTTTTGCTTTCTCAAAAGGGAAGCTAATAAGGTTGCCCACTTAATTGCTACTGAGGGCATTAAGAAGGGGGAAGACACTTATCTGGTTCAGAGCGTTCATCCTTGTGCTGCGGATGCGGTGACGGACGATCATGCTTAGACAGAATTTGCGCAGGAGGCGAGTAGTCGGCGTTGTTAGGAAGGAGAACGAAATGGCTGGGGGAGTACAAATTCGCAAATCAGTGTGCTTTCCATGGGGAAGTGGTTTTGATAATTCTTGCTTGGTGTCTTTGAGATGATATTGGAAATGATGAAGAAATATTTATTATCAGATGAAAATCTTATCTACCGAACGGTTTCCAAGATGGGGATTGAGGATGGAATACAGCTGGGAGGCATTCCCAAAAGCACCCTGTCGTTTCTGCTACTAGGTTGGTTGCTTGGGCCAATTTCTATTTTGTTGCTGCTTCTATTTTATGTGTTTTTGTTCTTTATTTGCTGGATTTTTGGTTTTTGTTCTGTGTTATTTGGATATTGTATTGGGCCTAAGTTTAATGGAAATCCAGTTTTTATTTAAAAAAAAAATTTCTTAAGTAATTTCATGAAAATATTATTAAAAATCTCATTGTAGATTTTAAGATTTTAAAATAGTAAAAAAAAAACTTTAATAAAGTCAGTTCAAAATAATTTCAGTATGTTCCAACTTGTAAGCATTTTTCAAGGGTTAAATATGGATACCTTACCTAAAGTGTCAATAGAGGTCAGTAGGCAACCATTTCTGGAAGTGTTAAGTGTAAATATATATATTCTTCAGGTCTCAATGCTGAACACAAAATATATATATATATATATATATATGTATATATATATACTATCAATACTTTTTTGTCTAACGGTTATTCATTGGCACTCCAAAAAGCATGAAATTAATATTCAATCATCACAATATATATATATTTCTTACCTTCTTTCTCTTGTACATATTTTTGTGAAAGATTTATGTAAGCTTTATTCATTCTTACTGAAAGATTACGGTTTGTAAACACCTACCAGTTTTTTGTTTATACAAATTTACCATTTTGTAAGTCTGGTTCAATCTTTACCATTGAAAGAAAAAAATAAAGATAATGGTTTTTATGTTATAGTGAACTGAAAACTTGTTAGCAATTGAGGTGAAGGTAATAGAGATCGATACTCAAATCATTATAAATTATTCGTGTTAATTTTTTTAATTCGAAATAAATAAAATTTTTAATTATCTATTCATATTCTTTCGTTTTTCTTTTTCGAAAAGGGAGTAAACTTTTATTTAACAATTACTTTAAGGTTGAATACATAACTATCCCTTAGCATCATCTAAAAGTAGATTTCAACAAGAAGATGGATTAGAGCAAACACAGAACAAGTGATTTAAACAATCAAGAGATTTTTTTTCAATTGTATAAGTTGAGAAATTTGAATCGGTTGTTACCTACTGTCGGTAGGAATAATGTGGTATAACGAGTGCCAAGGAAAGCATGAACCATGAGACATAAGTTGGGTCTGGAAACATACCGATTGAAACCAGACGAAATACAGTGTTCAAGATGTTAGAAAACGAAACAAATATCATTTTACAAACGTTGTCGGGACTGGTCATTGACACTGTCATTAGATGGTGATCTCACTTTTCTATAGTCTTCAAGATCTAGTGGGGGTCCACCCAACACTCTCACATGCAATTTTTTATACCTTCCCCCTCCCCCCTTCTCTCCTGTCTTCATTTTCAATTTCTTTGGTCAAATAATAAACTAAACCCCTCAAAAAAAAAATCGTCCCATTTTTTGAGGTATAATATACTTACAAAGCTAAATTATTGTATGCAAAGTTTAAAAAAAAAAAAATGCAAACACAAACCATGACTGACACAGTGACATCAGGCATCCATGGACTCAAGGCCTTGAAAAAAAAACAGAAGCAGGCTTTGAATCATCATAACAATGACTATATTATCGTGTTGAAGTGACCAATATATATACATATGCAGGCGATAGCAGCCCAGGGACGACGTCGATAAATATGTAAAAAGAGAAAAGAAAAGAGAAACAAAGGGGAATGCGTGTGAAAATGAAGCAATGAAACAAATAGTGATGTATATAGAAATATAGTCCGGCCGAATCACCATTTTCATGATTAGGTCCTGCCCTGCTCCGACAAAAGCTGTCGGCGCCAACCACCGCCCGCCGTGACTCTTTTTTTTTTTTTTTAACCTTTCAAATCGTTTCATTCAAAAGCTTAATTAAAATTTACTATTTAATTTGAGTTTTGACCATTATTCTGTTTTTTACTTGCATGTTCTTTTATTATTATTTTCACTCTAACCAAGTCCCACCTCGGATAACGATTATTCACTTTTACTCAAGTCATTATCAACAATATCGATAAAAAAGAAAAAAAAGAAAGACCAAGTGCCTGTCTAAGTACTTCTTTTACCTTCACTTGTTCTAGTTTGTAAACTATAGTTGTCTTCTCCCCTCATTCTATTTTCTTTTTCTTTCTTCTTTTACGCTACATTATCGCAAGGGAAAAGATGTTTCCTGTGAAAAGTTTCAGTCGGGTTGAGAATAACAACAGCCCGGTCATGTTAATGGAGGGTGACGGTTCCTTTAAGGATTTATCGGAGAGAAAATCAATGGAAGCCTGTAAGAGTCACAAGGAAGCTGAAAGGAGGCGCAGGCAACGTATCAATGCCCATTTCTCCACTCTCCGTTCTCTCCTCCCCAACACCACTAAGGTTCTTTTAACAAAACAAAAACAAACAATGCTACTGTTAGTGTTACGATTGATGTTGTTTTAATGTCTTTGTTTTTTTGGAACAGACGGATAAGGCGTCGTTACTGGCGGAGGTTGTTCATCACGTGAGGGAGCTAAAGAGGCAAGTTGAAGACGTAGGGCGGCGCGACCGCGACGGTTGTTGTAGTAACAGCCGACCGGAGCTCGACACGTCGTGGCCGTTTCCTGGGGAATGTGACGAGGCGACGTTGAGCTTTTGTGACGAAGGAGGGAAGTTATTGAAAGCGACGATTTGCTGCGAGGATAGGCCGGGTTTGAACCACGATTTGAGCCGGGTGATCAGGTTGGTCCAGGCTAAGGTGGTTCGGGCTGAGATGACGACGGTTGGTGGGCGGACCAAGAGCGTCGTGGTGATGCAATGGAGCGGCGATGAGGAGCAAGTTGGACCGTTGAAACGGGCTTTGAAGGATGTGGTGGAGAACCGGGTTTCTAGGTTGGCCCAAGGGACGGGAAGTAAACGGGCTCGGGTTTTTGGGTCGAATAGTGAAACTGGACATGGGTTTTTGGTAGGTTGAGGAAGTGTTTGATTTTGTTGATGTGATAATGCCATAATGGTAAATTAGAAAATAACTTGAATATTATAAGGTTAAATTAAATGTGTATATATACTATATTATACTCTCAATTGGTTAATTTTGAGGAATTTGGGATGTTTTATTATTATAGTATATATAAGAGAGGTTTCTTCAAGTTTTCCTTATTTATCTTTTCCCTACTATTTATATTTATAATAAATAAGGCATGCTTGTCTATTTGGTGCTTTCTTTTTCTTTTTGTTTGTTAACTCTTTTTAACTCCATATGTTATTTTTTAAATTAATGTCAATTTAATTTATTACTACTTCTCCAGTGATTCAATTGATTATTTTCGTGTGTTATTAAGTTTTAATTTAAGCACGATGATTAAGTGTTAGCAAATATAACTAATTTAAGCAATAATGAGTTCTAATGACAATACTGAAAGGTGTTATATGTTAGGTAATATATAAATTATTTTTTTAAATAAAAGACATTTATTAAAGAGAAAAATAATATAATAAGTCAATTATAAAACAAGAAAAGCAGCTAATTTCAAATCATGATGCTTATCCAATACATCCAAACCTAGTTCCACTCATCAATATCCACATTAGCCAATTTCTTAGCTCTGGCAATATCCACAATAAAGAGAGGACAAGAAATACATTCCATGTAGTTTATTTTCCAAAGTCATTTTTGCGAAAATGTGTGTAACCTTATTGGCATTCTTACGAATCTAATGGAATGAGAACGCCGGATGTAAGTCAGAGGTAATAGTGACACAATATTTAAGAATTAATTTTGAATCCAAAACATCTAAATGACCAAAATAAAACGCTTGTCAGAAATGTTGATTATCGATTTCCAAAATAACACCATCCAAATGCAACGATTGAAACCAAAAAACAACCTTACGCGTAGCTAAAATTTCAGCCATAAAAGAATCAAAATTGCTCTTCATGAAGGTCGCAATACATCTCGCAGAACCACTTGTTTCATTGCGCACAATAGCAGCCCATCCCATATCGCCACTCTAGCGCTGTCAATATTTCATTTAAGCATCTCAATATTCGGCTTTCTCCAACAAACGTCGCATCCCTCAACCGCCGGACGCAGGGCTGACTGAGAGGAATGAACCATGCACGCCCCAACCAACATTGTAAAAATTCGTCCACATAATGCACAAGTTAGTCGGCTGTCATAGAAATTTGTTTCCAAACCATCACATTTCTGCGCTAAACCAAATGCCCCATAACAACCCCAGAACACGCCTCCTCTTTTCATCTTGCTGCTCAACCAGCATGCAAGCAACAAACTCCTTAACCGAACCATTGATAGGCACAAAACCAGTTTCCTGATAAACAGTTGTTGCAAAGGGGCAATGAAAAAAAATGTGCTCCACATCCTTACTGGCATGACGACATCTAATACAGATTCATTGCAAGTATGGTGAGACTTTTTATAAATAAGAATTTAATATATATTATTAATGTAATTAATTGAATAAGTATCACAAAATAGTCTTATATTCAATTTTGAGTTACATATAGGATTTAAATGATATTTAACACAAAATTTTAAATTTTTTATTAATTATCTTTACAATTTGCTGTTATTTCTTTTTGTAAAAACTACCTCCTTCATATATAAATATTTTACTTTTCTTTTTTAAAAAATGTCACCTGAGCGTATAGAAATCTAGTATATATTAATAAGAGAATGTGTTAATACAATTTATAAAAATTAAACCCTCACATCATATACCTTAAAATGGTAATAAATCATATCCAAGTGAAATCCTGTACTAACATAGTACGTCGTGTGGGAAAATGACCAAATCACAGTTCTTAAATGATTATGTTAGGGGACACATCACTACTCACAATTACACATTTAAACATGATGTTAAAATAAATCAAATTAAAATTGAAAAGAGACATATTTTATAATATTTATTATAATTATAACCGTTAAAATAAATCTTTATAATAACAACAACTAAATTCAGGAGTCATATAATCAAATATATAAAAAAAGATTGAATCAAAGATGTTAAAAAATTTCAAAGCATGAATGATTCATTAGCTTCGATGAACACGTTATATTGTAGTTTGAAATTTATTGCTTGAGAGGATAAAGGCAAAGCCACTTGTTTTGTAGCTTTGCATGACTAGCGAAGGGGACCAATATTTTTTTAGGTATTTATTTTTGCTTGTTCAGACCCCACAAAGATTGGATAACTATTGGTGTTCCGTTTGCTTGGATAAGCATGCCTTGATTGTCTTCGTCACCCTCTCAATTATGCCAACAATCCTGGAGAGCAAACAATTTTAAAATAAAATAAAATAAAATAAAAATACAAAAACCCCCAATCTGAAAACTTTACGTGATGATAAGGAGAACAGGATCATGGAAACAGAGTTATAAAAGGAAATTCATTATTACGAAGCAAATGCAAAGGTGGGAAGAGAAATGGCCTGGTTGATCCGTAAGTATAATAATCCTAAATTCAAGGAGTATAAGCATATTCTGATATGGAAGTTATGTAATTTTTCTTGGGTGATATGTGAACTTGAATTCAGGCTTTAAAGCTCGATCGCTTGTATCAGCGACAAGGCCACTACGCGATACCCTCGATTCTTATCGCTGCTCACAGTCTCATTTCTCTGGGTTTACTACCGATGACTCTGTTCGCAGTTTCCCGAGGAAATGGCTTTGTTCAAAAGCGGTGCGTTTTGTTGATAATATTCTTTTCTCTTGTTTCGTTTCTTTCTTTCTCCCACAATGATTCCCTCCTTTTGATATGTACATATATACTTGGATAGATGAGATTGAATGATGTGGACGACATACAATCAAGGTCATCGTCTTCACCGGAGATCACTAGGTAAAATATGGCTTTCAATTTCTGTTGTTTAGATTATTATAAGATATTAGGTTCAAATTCAGTTTTTGAGTCTGTTGATTCTCCAAGCTTTTAATGGAAAGATGATTGCAGTCAATGAAATTCCATAGCCAGAGACCATTTCAGTACATATTCCCATTTTCTTCATGTCATTAATAACCCCATGTTACTTAAATTCTGTTATACTTTTGGATTAGCTACTTGAAAGTTGAAACCATAGCATTCTCCATATCTACAGGAGGCCCTCGGTTTCTGCTTCAAGCAATTCCCTAGGTGTAGGACTACAAGAAGTTACAGGCTCCAAATTGAACTTGTTTGATGAGTTGAAACAGAGGTTTCTGAGTTTTAAACATCACAAATATTTGTAAGTTCTACTTAGCAGTAGGGTCATAAAATAAAGGTTCCCATGATCTGATTTTTTCTTTTAATTCCTTGTAAATTTTCATTTTCAAACAGGGAAGAATTGGAGCATTTTGAAACCCTTAAAGAAGCTCAAACACCCAAGGTTATAAACCAAACCAAACCAAAGCCACTTTATCAATTTCCCTCATCATGCTTCTTCTATGTGACCAATTAGACTAACAAGTTTTCAAAGACAGTTTATGGTGATTGCTTGTGCAGATTCCAGGGTGTGTCCTTCTACAATCCTTGGGTTTCGACCAGGGGAAGCCTTCATGATTCGAAATGTAGCTAATCTTGTTCCTCCACTCCAGGTATTATTATTATTATTTAGCCATGCTGTCTTCAACTTCATTGAATTTGACAAAGCAATGAAAACACATACTACAGATTTCATTAAAATTTATCCTTTTCGCAGAAGGGACCTTCAGAAACTAACGCTGCCCTTGAATTTGCAGTAAAAACTCTTCAAGTAAGTGATTATTTATTGGCAAGAATACACAAGCAGCTGTTTATAAACGTATAACTTGTCAGTTTTCATAAAATAGAGTATAAAAGGTAGATCAAAACTCAGAAAACATGGTTTTTTTTTTTTTTTTTTTTAATTACTAGGTTGAAAACATATTAATTATTGGTCACAGTTGCTGCGGAGGAATTCAGACCCTTATGAGCATGCAAGATAATAGTGACTCCAGGTGATGATATATGTTTTTCCTGTTTTAGCAACGAAGCCGCAGAATTTTTTGAGCCTCACCTTCTTTGTTCATTTCGAGCAGTTTTATCAAAACTTGGGTTACTAATGGGAAAAGTGCAAAGTTAACAACAGAATCTGCCGCAAACCACCTTAGCTTCGATCAACAATGCCGTCTCTGTGAGAAAGTCAGCACTCTTTTTCTAACATTTGGCATCACAAACTCTATAGTTATATGTATGTATTGGAGATGATAATTACATTGAATTGGTGTTGCAGGAATCCATAAATATGTCGCTAATAAACTTGCTAACATATCCGTGGATAAAAGAGAAGGTAAAGAAAGAGATGCTGTTTGTTCATGGAGGATACTATGATTTTCTCAACTGTACATTTGAGAAGTGGACGCTTGATTTCAAGGGAGGCAGTGATGAAGAAAAGGGAAGGTTCTTCGTCAAAGATCAACAACTTTGGTGCTGACTGACGCGTTCTTGGCCATTTTTTATATATATATATTTGAAACCTGTACATTGCAAGAAAATGACAATAATACAAATATAAACGGTGTTTGATAGGTAAAAAGCAAAGGCTGCAAAGCTCAATTTTCAAATCAAACCACGCCCAAACATTATATTGAGCCAGCTACGATATAGTTGACCTAATTTACGAGAATAAAAACTAAGGGTGTGTTTATTTGTCAGTATTTAATTTTTCGGAAATTGTTTTCTAATTTTTTAGTGTTTGTTGGAAAACATTTTCCATTTGGAAAATGAATTCCAAAACACGGGTAAAATGACTCACAATTTGGGAAATTGTCTTACCGTTTGATTTTCTGTAAGACATTTTCCTAAAGCTCTCTCAAACAGATTCCCCTTTTTCCTTCCTTCCTTCATTCCTCCTTTCTTCATTCTTTCTCAGCCAAATTCCTTTCTCTCTTTCCCCTAAATTTTCCTGTTCCTTCTCGGGAGCGTGAGCGATTCTATCCCAAATAAGGATTGTGACATCATTGAAAACCCTTTATTGAATCCATTTATTGAAAACCCGGAAAATCTAAGCTTTTTACAGGTAAGTATTTTTTGGGTTTGCTTTGTTTTTTATGTTTCCTTTTGTTGGGTTATCATTTCTTAGTTGTTCTTTTGAGTTTTCTTGGTGCTTATTTTCCCTTCTAATTTGCTTGTTCCTTCTTGGAACTGAATAATGAAAAAGGAGTTCTATTGGTACTAGTTTCTTGGGTTTTCAATTTTTTGAATCTTTGGTGATTGTTATAAATAAAAAGTATTCTGTAGGATGTTTTCATGACGACTTCTTGTTAATATTTATGTTCATTGGATCTAAACTTGAGTTCTGGATTTGGATTTTCTATTTGCATCTGTTAGATGATAAAGGTATTGGATTTTCATGATTTATATAAGTTCTAAGCAATTTATATGGATAGTTTCGTGAAGGATTGATGTTGTATATAAGTTCACTTTGGATCTAAAGTCGACTCGTTGATTTGGTTTTTCGATTTTTAGATTCGGGTTTAAGGAAGATTTTTGTAAAGGTTTAGCTACTTGGGTAGATTGAAGTCTAATTTGAGTCTTGCATTGGTCATTGGGTTACGGATTCATTGGTGTAATTTTGAGAAGCAATTGTTGGAGTATTTGGTAGATATGTCTAGTTATGTGGGTTTTCTTGTCTCTGATCAATGGCTTCAGAACCACATGATCAAGTCTACTCTGTTACACAGGATGGCTTTAGTGATTTTCTTTTTATTCTTTTATACGTTTAAGAAAAAGCAGATCACTTAAAGTAAATTTAGGAATAGGATAAGGATCGTAGGTAACCAACTTTGATCTTTCCTAAGAATAAGCCTATAAAAAGGCTGAGTTAAGGAGGGTCTCGAAAGCTATTTAAGCTGAGCTTTAATTACACGTATTAGATGAGCAGATTCCTGTGCTATTTCTGATTCATCTTAATATTAACAGACCTGCCTCAACAATTCTATACAAATTTGCTTGTTGGGGTGTCCTTTTCTTCTGATGCAGCTTCATCAAATTCTTATATGGTCATCAGAATTTGATGGAAAATTGCACCCAATGTATTGATTGTCAATTTAGGAATGATTTCATAATGGCATATAGGAGTTGGCTGTATGATATGCACAAAGCATTTTATTTGATATGCTTTTGTGATAGGAACCAACTCCTTAAATTCAAATTGGTGGTGTTTAAAGCCCTAATCATAAAAACAAGACATGGTTGAGGGTTACGCTCACCACTACATTTTTAATCCTTTGCTTCTTAATTTTCTCGTATGTGAGAGTGTTTGTTGGATACGCATACATGTAAGATGTATATATATTGGATTTTTCCTGATAGTTTTGGCAATAAAAATCTGTTAGACCAGTGTCCGGGTAACTTAGCTTATGACAAATAGGTAAAATTCGCAGGAAAGTAATTTTATTTGTTAGCAAACTTGGTGTCTGGTTTAGTGTTGGCTTTATTCCCTTACAAAAGTCTCATTTGCCAAGAGAGGAGCGGTGTCTTGTCTTTTCGGGCTTTCTTTGTAAAAGTTTGCTTTAATGAGTTCCTATTCTCTTGTGGGGACATTTATGGAGAAGTTAAGTTCATCTCAGTAAACGGGTGAACCAGACTTGGTAAAACCTGCACAAAAATAAATGGATTTACTCACAAGTCACACAATAAAAGGACTTTTTTTTTTTTAAAAGTGCTTTGCAAATGACTGTTTTACTGACAAAACTAACACTTATATACCCTTCATACCTCATCTACCAAAGGTGTTATTCTAATGTTTATATTTGTATTGTATGGTTGTTTTCCATGGATATTTCCTGTTACTGTCTGAGACACAGTAGAACTTCAATCATGAGACAGTAAAGGATCATGCTTGGTTAGGTTATTTGAGTAAATGGGGTTTGAGGGAAAGCTTTTATAATCATGTAAGCATACTAAGTTTTGATAACATTAGTTATATGTCAGATTAAGAAATGTATTTTGGTGTTAAGTTGCATGGTATGTAAAAATCTTTAAATCCCAATCAAACAACACTTGATTGTCTCTGTGATGAGAACTGATATGAGATTCCAAGCAGAAAGGAATATGTAAGTCATATGGAAGAACATCAGATGCTTAACATGATTATGTGCAGACTATTGTGGGAATTGCGGTCTATGTTCCATATCCGCATTCACAGATGACAAATGAGTATTTGATTGTATGGTAGTTGCCAACTTGCAAAGTGATGTAATATTAGTTATGCACTTGGACAATGTTGTTGTTATTATGTGGTGTACTACTAATTATACATTTGGATAATATTATTAATTTCTAGTATTAATTGTGATTTGGAAGCTAATTTATAATTACTCAATCCTTGTTTTTTATTTTTTATCACAATTACAAATAATTTATTTGACTTTGGTGGTTTTCAATTTATGACGGTTAATATTGTAGCTTAATAATTGAGTATTATTATATATTTAATTTGATTTATTTATTTATAAATAAATCATTGCAATATATGTAAAAACAATTTAAAATATAAAAATTTATTAATATGTAAATAAATTTATTAATATATGTAAAAATAACTTTTTCGGAAAATATTTTCAGGAAATCTGTCAAACAACAGAAAATATTTTACACAGATTCATCCAAACACCAGAAAA
Source organism: Gossypium sturtianum (assembly GCA_025698515.1). Lineage (NCBI taxonomy): Eukaryota > Viridiplantae > Streptophyta > Magnoliopsida > Malvales > Malvaceae > Gossypium > Gossypium sturtianum. The sequence continues at coordinate 5,156,198 of CM046947.1, forward strand.
TATTTTCAGTAAATCATTTTATATAATATTACAACTTTTTTATGTAGATATCTCAACTTTCATCTCATTTGATATCCATTAGTTATTTATAATAATTTCAAGGGTAAACTGTACTTAAAGTGATTAATCTATTAGTAATTTTACGTCATGATAACTAAATTATTCAAAAAAATTATTTAAGTAATTGAATTATTTAAAGGTTTTTCACTAGACTGTTTAGTTTTTTTCTAAAAAATGTTCGACTAGCGAGCTTCAAGTGACAATTCGATGACTGATACAGTGGATTAGCACCCATTAACGAATAGAAAAGCATACCTTTAGATCTTAGTTGATTTGACAATCCATGTTAGAGATCGGAGAAAAAAGCTATTTAGATTTTGTTTCGTAGGTTTGTGATATTCAAAACTGTTTCACGAAAAAAAATTGGATTGTAGAAGAAAAGAGGAATGAGATTTTTCAATTGGTGCAGGCCGTGTGAATAGAGAATTCTTACAATAGGGATCTTAACAACCCAATAACTTAAATGAAAATTTTTGAATAGTTTAATTATCTTTTTATAAAAATTTTAAGTCGAGTGACCAAAATATAAATTTATTATAAATTTAGTAACTTAAGTATAATTTACCATAATTTCAATGTGCACTGGTAATGCAATAATCTATAAACATCTAACTTAAATATTTTAAGATTTATCTTCTAAAAATTAAAATATAATTTCAAAATATTGAGACAGGAATGTTCACTTTTTAAAAAAACTGCTTCACCATTTCCTTTCTCCACTAAAAATAATACTTTCCATTAAGAATGGATTATTTCAGAATTCAGCTTTTGCATTCTTATTGTTTCAAATTAATTATGTTTATAATTCAACAAGTTTAACCATCATTTATGACTTCCACAATTCATCAATCAGCACTACACATTTGAATATTAATGATTAGTGTATTAAAGATTAGGGTAAATCACATTAATAGTTTCTAACATTTTTTAAAATTACATTTTAGTCATTTAACTTTTAAAAGTTATGTAATAATTACTAATATTATTGAATTGTTAAATTTTGATCACTTATCCATTATTTTTTTTTAAATTTATTGTTAAGAAAAATTTTAAAATGACATTTTAATTATAGTTTAGGGCCAAATTTATTATTAACACTTTGAATTAACGTGCCACATCATCAAAAATCGAATAATCGAAATGTAAATTTAAACAAAATTTAGAGACTTAGTGAAATTTGTCCTAGAAATTAATAAATGTAGTAATGGTCGATTGGATCCACCTTGGCATATAAAGTCAGTTAAATATCACTCCGAGGTCAAGAAAGGAATAATTTAAATTATAAGGTATGGACATAAAATTTTGAGATCTTTAAGGGGTCAAAACATAATTGTAAAATCGAAGTAAAAAACTGCCGAGTGGAAAGAAGCAGAAGAAACAAAGCCTAAAAGATCGAAGCTGCAGTGCATAAAAACAAAGCAAAATAAAAATCGCAGGCAGATTCATAGAGGGAAGGAAATCGGAGGAGACGATTTGAACGGCGAAAATCATGATCTCTCAGTTTTTCGTGCTCTCTCAGCGAGGCGATAACATAGTTTTTCGCGATTGTCAGTTCCCCTTCTTATTATTTACTCTTTGGATCTAAATTTCGTTCCTCTTTTTTTTTCTTCATTGGAATCTTGCGATATATTTATTGGAATGAGATCCTTACTTTTAAGCTTTTTTTCTCTCAATAATTAGTGCGATAATTGACTTTGTAGATCTGAATCTTTTTATTTAATATTCGATTCTTGCTCTGTTCAGTTGGATGGAAAATATTTAGTGTAAGATAATTCTTTTCCTATGCTGCATTCTGAATTATAGTTTATGCTAGTTTAGCTTTCAAAATTTCCTTTTATTTTCAACCATGATTCTCGAGTCCATTTAGATCAGCTTTCAGTTCATCTTTACTGATGAACGAATGATAAGCTTTGAATTGATTTTGCATGTAGTAATTTAGCAAAATCAGTAGGAATAGTTGGCCTGGAAAGCTATATATCAATTTCTGGACGCTGAAATTCACGATGCATATGGAAATGTCTTGACCTTTATTTAAATTTACAATTGGCACTTAAGCATGTACCTAATGGAAGATAATTGTAAATTATTATTTATAATATTGATTTATAATTGTGGTTTGATTTTATTGAACACAAAGATCTTTACAGCCCAAAACATGACACTGATTGAATGATTGTTACTGCAGATCGGGGTGAAGTAGCGAAAGGAAGTGCAGAGATTTTCTTCCGGAAAGTTAAGTTCTGGAAAGAGGATGGACAAGAGGAGGCACCCCCTGTCTTTGTAGGTATTATATTACTAAAGAATGTAATATCAGGCCGGATGCTTTTATGCCGGCTGGACAAATTATATGCATTAAATAGAATAATCAACATATTTGCTCTAGCTATCCCTCTTGGTATGCTTAGTTTTTAGATTGATTTAATCACTCCTATTATTTATCATGTATCAATGGCTGGTATAATCCAATGCATATTTACGTTATTGTTATAGTTTACAAGCTGGAGTAGTGCTCTAATAATTTTGTATAATTCTTTTCCATCAATAGAATGTGGATGGTGTGAACTACTTCCATGTGAAGGTTGTTGGGCTGTTGTTTGTTGCAACCACAAGGGTTAATGTATCGCCATCTCTTGTCCTGGAACTTCTGCAAAGGATTGCTCGTGTCATTAAAGATTATTTAGGGGTTCTAAGTGAAGATTCATTGCGGAAAAACTTTGTTCTTGTATATGAACTGCTTGACGAAGTCATTGTAAGTTCTTTTCATACTAAACTTTTCAGTTGGTATATATATATTTGGTCAAAGGCTTGCTACTCTTAATTAGCTACCAAGGTTTACTGCATTTTAGAATTGACTTGTACATCATAAAATTTAACATTCCTCTCCTATGAAATATGCATAAGGCTTTTCAAATTAGGTGAAGTATTTACCATTAACCATGTATTGTTCTTATGAAAAGATTCTTATAGGTTCTGCTTTTTTTTTTTCCACCAGGACTTTGGTTATGTGCAAACAACATCTACTGAAGTTTTGAAGTCCTACGTTTTTAATGAGCCAATTGTGGTTGATGCTGCACGTTTGCAACCTCTTGGCCCTGCTGCCATCTTTATGGTATGATGAAGTTCCTGATTATCAACCTTGATATAAATGGTAGTCTCTTATTTTATCAAAATGCATTTGTGCGGATATTTATTTTTCAATTTTGGATGTATGCAGCAAGGAACCAAAAGAATGCCTGGCACAGCAGTTACGAAGTCTGTTGTAGCAAATGAGCCTGGAGGCCGGAAGAGAGAGGAAATTTTTGTGGATATAATTGAGAAAATCAGTGTCACATTTAGCTCTAGTGTGAGTGACTACATTGTTATTTTAATTTGGAAATATCTGAAGTGTTCTGATTTCTAGTTATTAGACATTTGGATTTCATTATTTTTCTTATTTTTTTTGGATTAGTGAACTATTATCTTTTTTCTCCCTTAAAACCTTTTGACCTGTATGTTCATTCCCTCTCTTTTTGAACTAAATAAAGTGAAAGAACTACCATTGTGTTCTTTCTCTCCCCGTTATCTTCAAAGTTTATTTGCACTCTATCCCTCATCAGTTGTTTAATTTCAGTTTATGATTTTTTTCAAAAAAATAAAAATATACAGTCCAAAAACATGCTCCCATAACATCGTGCATGATTAAATAAACTGCTAACCAATTCAATGATATTTTAAACAGGGGTATATACTGACTTCCGAGATTGATGGCACTATTCAAATGAAAAGTTATTTGTCAGGAAATCCAGAAATTCGACTAGCTCTTAATGAAGATCTGAGCATAGGAAGAGGAGGGGGAACAATCTATGGTACTGCCTTCACCCATTCGTATTGCTTTTATATTATAACATATATATGTATATATTGAAAATTGTCTTTCCATAGAGTTGCTGTCTTCAAGGTTTTCATTGCAAACAGTTGAAACAGATGTGTGGAAAGTATAACTTAATCAATAAGCACTATTTCCGTTTATTCAATTACTTTTTAGTTAATGAAATTTTTTCTATTGTTTCAAGAGGATTATTTGTATATGATATTCAGCCATGATTGTCACTTGCCACTAGTATTTTGATATGAACGTTCTTAGCAATATTGGTTTAACCTACGTTTTTGTATCTATTATTCACCCTCTATTTCAAACCAATGATTTGTCATTCTATTGGGTCTGCTTGTTGTGACAGATTATAGGAGTTCATCTGGTTCAGGCGCTGTGATACTCGATGATTGTAATTTTCATGAATCAGTGCGTCTTGATAGTTTTGACATGGACAGGACTCTATCTCTGGTGAGTGAAGTTCTGATTGTAGCAGGTAGAAAATTTTGCAGACTGAAGAGATATATTTGCATTTTTTAGTCTAATGTTTCGTTCTGCTATTATCTTTCAGGTACCACCAGATGGTGAATTTCCTGTCATGAACTACCGAATGACACAGGAATTTAAGCCTCCTTTCCGTATTAATTGTTTAATTGAAGAAGCAGGACAGCTTAAAGTGAGCTTGTCTTTCTTGACTTGCATACATTATGATGGATTCATCATATGCTTTTTCCCATAATCCATAAGCATGCATATTTCCTGAAATAATAATAATAATTTGATAAGGGCCTATTTCATGTACAAGTAATTCATCAAGTTCTAATATAAATTTGCAATTCTAGAGCGGTTATTTCTGATTCCAATCTTTATGCTCCTCTATTAATTTTTTTTAGGCTGAAGTGATTATTAAAGTACGCGCGGAGTTCCCTTCAAACATTACTGCAAACACAATTGATGTACAAATGCCACTTCCTAAATATACTACTAGGTATTTTCCATTTCTCTGGTCAATGTCAAGTTTGGTGGGACAAATAGATATATTTCTGTGGATTACATCTTTTGGACTTGTTCTTTCAGAGCTAGTTTTGAGTTGGAACCTGGAGCTGTTGGACAAAGAACTGATTTCAAAGAAGCTAACAAGAAACTTGAATGGGGATTGAAGAAGGTAAGGCTTTTTACAGATGTTTTGAGAAGGTTTTACCATCAAATAATTCAATTATATGGTAGCATTTTCCCTTTCAATCTAATCATCATTTTGTATTGCTTGACAGATCGTGGGTGGATCTGAACATACACTTCGTGCAAAGCTGACATTTTCACAGGAATCACATGGTATGCATTATCCATAATTTATTTCTTTTAAAGAATCATTTTTCTAAACTTTTTCTCTCTCAACTTGATCAATTCATTTGAGAAAATGTGTTAAGTTCCTTTCTCATTGATGAAATATTTATGGTTTAATTCAGCAAACCTCACAAAGGAAGCTGGTCCAGTTAGCATGACTTTCACAATACCAATGTATAATGTTTCAAGGCTTCAGGTAAAGATACTCTTACTGGTAGTTTCCTAGAGGATTGAAATGTCTATATTTTGGCTGGTAAAAGCAAAAGGTCTAATGGATCTATGATAAAGCCTGGAATAGAAGATGACTTAAAAGGAAGAAGCAGTGCCTAAATTAGAAATTACTTAAAATTTTTTTTCTTTGTATATAATGCAATTGAAATATTATCAATGTTCATGGAGCAATTATTTGGGTTCAATCAATTGTCTGTCTTCTTGACGGATAATGCCTATTTGGACTTGACTTGGGACCTTGTTTAGGATAATACCTAAGCCTTAGACCAGTGCACTCTCCGTATGCATATATGCATGTTCGTTGATTTAGTCACTTAGATCAGGGTTCACAACTCGTTTCACCAATTAGGTCTATATTTTTGCCACATCATGAATGCTTCCTATCACGATTTTGATTTAACAACACGAAGTTTGTCATTTAGTAGTAAAAGCCAACTCTCAAAGCATTTTTTTATAGCGCATAGTACAAAGATTCAAGTCTCCGCAATGTTTCTAAACCCTAATCCACTGTTTCAAAAGATTAGAAATATTAATATTGTTCTGCTGCTGCAGGTGAAATACTTGCAGATAGCAAAGAAATCCAGCTCCTATAATCCATATCGATGGGTGAGATATGTCACTCAGGCCAATTCGTATGTTGCTCGAATATGATACTGTCAAACCTCTCTTTTTCTTTAATATTTTCTGTATTTGTTGACTCCCAGATGGCACTTTTTTCCTTTTTTTTTTCTTTTCATTAACTGCTTTAAACATTTTTATCATGTAGCCATTACCTGATTTCTATGTTAGTGGTCTTTGTATTGACAATCTAGTACAATTTTTGGATGTTGCGTTTGTGCCAAACTCAATGTTTGCGGGATGTTATTTGTTGATTCGCAAGCATAGAGCCGTTCTACTTACATTTAACTACCCTACATTAGTAAACCCTGCTATACTTGACTGGCACCGGCTCCGGCCCCGGCCGTCACGTGCATGATCATTCTTGTGTTAGAAAAGATAAAACAAACATTCCATGCTTTCCTTCTGTTACCTTGCATACAGACTATTCATGGTTTCCAGGCCATGAAATATCAACCCTTTGTATTTCCTTCCGTCAACTTTGCTTATATTAGTAGGTTTGCCCGGTCCAAGGTTTAAAAGAAAGGGCTTCTCTTTTCAAAGCCTGAGTACTATTATATGTATTCAGAATTTTTAATAGTTTTTGAAAAAAAAGTATATTTATATTCATATTTATGTTTGAATATATGTACTTTCGGCTTTTCTTCATTTTGATAAAGTCAAATGCTTTTAAAGACATCCAATAATCCTCATGCATGTTAGCACCTTTTTCCATTAAAAACAATTTTTTCAAAGTTCGGTTTCCAACAACTAATTCTTTTCAACCAATACAAGTTGTATTTAATAGAATGTTTGTTTTTTTTGGTTCAATACCCCTTTGACAGAATTATGTTATTGAGGTCAAAGCTTTGAAAATAAAGTTATAATAAATAAATTAAATTAAATTAAACACTTTCTGAAAGGTGAGATAATAATTAATATAATACTAAAACTGAGGGACTCCATTTTCTGTTTGGTCAAAGGACTCCATTTTCAAGGGAACTGCTTGAACCCTGATTATTCCACTATCTTATTATATCACAGATTTAACCATAAATTGTGTAGCTTATTACGGAAAGCCTTTGTTTTGTTCATCTTTATCTTTATATTATTTCTTTACCTTTGCTTTAATAACGAAATGAATAAGATGCCAAAAAAACTGGAACATTGTGATTGGGTTCTACTTTAACTATTGGCCTAGTTGGATTAATCCAATTTCCTTTTTCAGCAAATCTCATTTAGACAGCTAATTGTATATTAATCATGAAGAGTTCTTATTCTTTAATCACCTTGACATTGATTTTACTTGTGGTCCTAAAATGGCAAGCGAAAATGCCCATTTTTATTCTTCTCTCACCAATTTTGTAAACTTTCCATAAATTCAAATCATACACACTTCATTAAGAAGAGATTCTATTGGATTTAGTGAAAAGAAAAGTTAAAAACAACGATCCTCTTAGTTTCAATCTGAGTCGACTTTTTAGGGGAACAAATGTTTTTAAGGGCTTTGATTTTTTTTAAATTAAAGTTTTTGAAACTTACCTATTACAGGTATTGAAATAACTTAATATTTAATTGAACTCAATTAACTAATTTATACATAATTTTCATGCGGTGGAATTCCAACTTAGATGTCCAAAATCTTAGGAGTTCAACTTTTGCCTATTAATCAAGACCTCATTGGTTTAATTTTACATTTTCTATATGTTTTAACTAGATTTTTGTAAATTTTACAAGATTGTCATTTGATTTAGTTTTAAGGAATTTTTCCTTCACGAGATCAAGGTTGGGTGTCTAAGTTTTACACAAAATCGAGCCTATGCGAGTTTGAAGTATGCCAACATGAAAGTTTTTTTTTTTTTTTTTTAGATTATATATCTACATGAAAGTTGAGATAAGTAATACATGGTTCATGTAGAAAAATAAGATCTCTCTCCCTTCTTTCCAGAAAGTTCATTTTCTCTCTCTACTAGAGCTTGATTCTTGGGTTGCTTGTGAGCAGCTCTTCGACCTTTAGGTCCGCACTGCTCACATTTTGTTCTTTATTTTATTTATTTACTTCTCTTATGCGTTTCGATATAATAACTCAAGATTTCGCCTTTCATTTTTTTTCGCCAGCCTTAGGTCGTTGATAAGAGGTTGGTTTGTCTTGGAACTCCATGGTCATGGGTTCACCCTTGGTTTAGGTTGTCCATTCCCCAAGTCTCTATTAAGGCCTTTGCTTTTTGACAGACTTTGTTGTTTCTCTGTTTCCTTGGGGGTTTTTAGGATCTAAACCTCGATAGATTATGGTGTTTACACCAAATCTTGCTTCTAGTGGTTGTTGTTGCGGATGTTTTGGTTTTGGGTCTTCCTCTGTTGGTGTTTCTCGCTAGTTTTATGGCAACTTTGGCATTATGTTTTAGGGCTTCACGATGGCATGACCTCCGCTAGAGGTGTGCATGCCTTTAAGCCAGTTGCGACAGCCTCTAGCTATATTCCCCAAGTGCTCTCATCAGAATTAGCTGCTAAGATTTCTTGGGAACCGGGTTCTGTTGAGCTTAGCCCTATGGACTTTGTTGTTGTATTTTTTTAGGCCTTATGCCCTTTTTTTTTTTTTTTTCTGTAATTGGCTCTTTTTTAATGAATGAGTTACTTCGCATTTGAACCATTATATGTTCGTTGTGCCCCATTACTAATAGTAGATCACCCATCAAAACTTTTCGGTGCTTATTTTTATTCTTAAGAAAGATGCATTAAAAAAAACCAGATTATATTTCATTTGTAATGTGGGTGAAAAAGAAATTTTAAATAAAAATATGCTTATAAAAAAACCCAAATGAGAGGTTTTAGAGTTCTTGGTGTCATGGATTTATTTTGGATTTAATTTTTTTAATATTTGTTATTTTTTAAATAAAAAGATTTTTTTTCTTTTTTTTATTTAATTTATTCATGATACTAACTCATTAAAGGCTTAAATGGGAAATGATTGTATGAAACAGTGACGCCACGTCATCTTATCCCTTTCCAATAGTTTTATGCCACATCAGTATTCTTATCCTGAATTTCAAGATTTTAATTTGGATTTGATTTTTTCAAAATGAAAATCTCAAATTCGTGATAAGAATCGATGATAAGATAAAACTATTGAAATAGATCTGAATGATGTGGCGTCACACATTATTCATCTACAATCCTTTCTCAGGCTTAAATATAGTGTAAATAATAGTTTAGATAAATTACTTGTAAACCAAAATAACAGAACTTGGATATATATATATATATATATATATATATATAGTTGGCTTCATATATACCAGAAGCTAAAGTAGAAGTGAAGCTTCACTTTTTGGCTTTTGCTTTGTCTTTAAAATCTGTTGTGTGATGCCAACATATTCCATATTAGTGTAAATGCTTTTACTTTCCTATGCAGCTGCAAACATGTCTTATTCCATTTAAGTTACTCAAATTAGCAATTTCTTCCTTTTAAAAATATCCCTTCATTCCTTTGTCGTCCTAAAGTTATCCCATGCTTTGGTCTAAAGCTTTGCTATAAATTTTTATGTCTTGTCCCAAACCACTTTCAATCACTGTTCTATTGCTTTTGTATAAATTCCCTTCTCAATTCACATAAATCTAATGCCCCCTATGCTTTTTTAAGTCTCTTCATGACCTAGCACAAACATTTGCTATTTCATATGATCTTAGATTCTTTTCCTACTAAATTTTAGAACTTGGGTAGCTTAACATGGGTTTTTTTTTTTTTTTTTAAATTACATTACAAATATTATATATTTATCTTTTACAAAATATAAAGTATGTAAAAAAAAAGTTTTATAAGTGAACAAGACGTTAACTTCATTTTTAATGATGTGATAACATCAAATTCACTGACCAGATATAAAACTATATACGATCAATGCATCAATTATTAACCCAAAAAATATTATATAATTTTTAAGATAAATCAAATCAAGTTTCACTTACGAGTTTAACAAATTTTTTTTTTATCTATAAAACCTTGTGTGGTAAAACTATAATAATTATAGGAAGCAAAATGTGACAAATTGTTTAGTGCAATTTTATTGCATAATTTCAATAAAAAGAATTCATATTCAAAATTTGGAGATCACAATATGAAAAAAGTTGGATATAAATTTGAAAACAATTAATTTCAATAATAATAATTATCAACACTGGGACAAGAATATTGATAATTTTGATTAGTTAAAAAAAAAAATCTCATTACACAATTATTATAGTTACTCTTATAGTAGCAATATAGTCAAAATACATAAAGTGCAACAAATATCAAGTTGTAATCTCAACCTATATTTTAGTTGGCTTGAGTTTTAAGACAAAGTTTGTGGATCATACTCATAAATAGGTATAAAAGGTCAATAATTTGTTAGGAAATACCTAATTTAATGAAGAAAAAGAAAGTAGCAGGTTCAAGGATGCTTCCTCTCTAATCAGAGTAACGAAATCCCAGTTCCTAAAGAATTATGTTATTTAGTGCTCTCAACACTACTAATAAATACATAGATATTTTAACAAAAGTCATCCATCTTAAATTTTGAATATATCTAGTTGTTTGATATAAAAACATTTTATATTAAAAAAATTTAATAGTTGTGCGGTTAAAATAATAATCGTAAAAGAGGTTAATAAAGCAAATATTCTTCTTAATAAAATAATATGTGTTGAGGGGTCTATTCTTTCGAGAGAAGTCTTTGAAATGTTGTCCGTCAGACATCCAATTAGATCATTGACAACGGAATGTATTATTCCTATGTTAAGATTTTGTCATCTACCTTCACCAAGAGTTGTGTATGGTTCATAGAAGGGGTGCCTCTCTTGATGGTGATACAAAAATACAATCTACAAGACTCACTGGAGAAGTGTTAGTATAGGGCGTGACATTAATTATACATGTCACATGAGCGTGTAGGGACTCGAACCCTCAACCTAAGGAACTTAGGCAACATACTTGCTAGTATGTGGCTTAAGCGTCTTATATTGGTGACTTGAGTCCTCCCACCATGGTTGTTTAAATCGAATTGCACCAAGAGTTCAATTAGGATACCGACTTGAAGAGAGGTTTCAGATCGATTAGCTTGGGAATTGGTATTGACTGGTTGAACCAGATTTTTTTATTATTTTAAATATTTTTAATGATTTATTTAATCAAATTAGACGAACCAGTCAGATCGACGAACTGGTGGCCTGATTGGTTCAACCACCGATCTGGTTTTGAAAACCTTACCTCGTGACTACATAATTATTGTTACTTATATTTTGACACCTCTCCTTTAGGTCTTGCAAGTTGTATCTCCACCAATCGAGACGCTCTCCTTCCATGAATTGTACACAACTCTCAACGGAAGGAGACAAAACCCAAGTCGCGGGGACAACACCTAACATTGTTGAGGGTATGACCAACTGTTCGACAAATAATACTTTAAAAACTTCTCTCGAAAGAATTAATTGCTCAACAATATTATTAAAAATAAATAATATATGAAGGACACGTGTTAGAAAACAACCAAAAATTAAATAAAGAAAGATGATTGGAGGATGTAGGTAAAGACTGTTAGCCTAACTTGTCAAAAATATGCCATGCAATATAAGCAATGGGTGCTGCATTTTCCTTATCCTCAAAGGGCTAAGTTTCAACTAAGATTCTTTTCACAATCACCTTCAACTTGTTATGCAATCCTTATCTTTCAACAATGAACCCCATCTACTCTCTTCTTTCTTTTTCTTTTCTTTATAAATATAAATGACCCACCATTCTTCTATCCACCTACAATCAGCTTTTCCTTGTAAGATTCATTGAATCTATATGCCCATGCTATGCTTTTTTCCTTCTAATAATTAAGGGGTTTTTTTCTTCCTTCCTACCTATTCTTTTATTTTATAGAATATAATTTTACTTAATCTAGTAATATATCATCATTTAAGTTCAGGTTAAAAATTAAAAAGGTATAATCACAAATCAAGCAATTAATATTCACATCTTTTGCCAATTTGATCTTTATTTTTAAAGTTAAATTTAACTATCTACTTTTCAAAAAGAGTAAAATTATTGTTTTTCAACGGAAAGATTAACCAAAAATATTTAAAATTTTAAATATGATAATTCACATGGTAATCCGGGTGTACTTCATATTATATTTTTTTTTTGAATTTTCATGATTTTTTTATTTTACTATTTTAAAAATATTTGTTGACGTGACATATAAGACAAATAATGTCAATACACGTGGGCTACCACATGAGTTGTCATACTAATATCATTAAAAATTAATATTTTATTCAGCATTTCCATTTAAAAAGCAATTTTGACTTTTTTTTGAAAGATTAATTATTAAATTTAGCTCAAAAAAGAAAAAATGACTAAATTGATAAAAGATATAACATTGAAGACTAAAATTTAAAAGTATACCAACGAAAAAACCACTTAGGCATCCAGTTGACTTTCTGTGCAGGAAAGTAATATAATGAAATATAAATAAATAATAAAATGAAGTAGTCAAAACTTTTTGTGGAATGAAGATATTTTTATGTCCATTTTATAATTAATTTAAGTTAAAAAATTTCAGGATTTAGATTTAATTTGAATCATTATATTTAATACTAATTAGTTTTTTAATATAATCACAAATATTTTTATTTATTTTATGGTGTGAACTTAGTCCAATTAAAACCAGAGTCATACTCAGCAGCCAGTACTAGTTGATAGTAAAAGTAAAATTAAGTGCTAAGAAATAGCCCCGCATTGGTCAAGCCTTATACAGTACACAAATATATATACTCAACCTACCCTCCATTTGATGATTTACTACAACGGTAAATAAAATAAAGTGTTTTCTTCGCTGCTTTTTCTTACACACTACATGATATAATACAGAAAAAATGAAGTAAAATGCTGTAAAAATATGTAAAGGAAAACCACTACTTAGAAAGGTAGACTTCAAAAAATTATAGATGAAATTAATTGTAAATTATATATTTACAGATATTTCCATCATTTTTATTTTTATTTAATTATAGATTTCATTTTTCTACCACATGAAAGTTGATTTATTATAATTTAATTATGAAAATTAAGAAATTAATTTAGTTGTTGTTAGACACATGAATTTGAACAAATAATTCTTGCTAATTTATTGCATATAAATTATTAAATTGTTGATTATTAATTTAATAATTTAAGAGTAAAATTTAACATTATTACTTAATTGGATTAATTCAGGGTTATGGTAATAAATTCAGTTCACTAATTGTGAAACGTTTAATTCTTTGAATTGATCAACAGAATCGTTTGATTAGTTCTGCTAATGATTCCAACCATTATCCGATTTTTGGGCACAACAATAATTTCATTTTCCTTCGATTAATATCTTACTCACAAGGGGCAGAAGTCATAAAATCTCATAACTTACAATCAATTCATTCAATGACTTACAAAGATCAAATTATGACAAATTAAAATGGGTTGATTAACTTTTATTTTTGATAAAGTAAAATATTAAAATCCATAATTAAACCTTATTTTTAACAATTTTCTTTAGTTTCATAATTAAAGCAAGGGTTAACATTTAATACATTGACAATATACCTTTTTTATTCTATAAATAGCATTAAAATTTGTCATGTGTCTCTTTTTATTATATCTTTAATTTTTTAAAATATTTTATTATACCTCCACGAGATACTTGTCATCACCCAAATTCTATTTATGAGGTCTACCAAATATTTTCCCTTAAAGTATATGGCATTGTTAAAATGTACAATCACAAATTCAAAAATATTAGAACATACAATTAGATTAAAAATATTAAATAATCAAAGCTTACGTGACTATTGGGATAACAGTGTGGTCCGTGGCGGAGCCAAGGGGTAGGGGGCTTGACCCCCTAAAATGGAATTTTTTTCGTTTAGATCTTTTATAATTTATAAAATTTTAAATTAGTAATGATAAAATTATACTTTAACTCCCAAAAATATAAAAAAAATGATTTAATCTTTTAAAAAAAATATAAATATATAAACTATTAAAATAATGAAATTTTAATTTTAATTTCGTAAAATATATGATTTAATTCTTATTAAAAAAAATTCTGACTGGTGTGGTGTTTAAATGATGAGAAATGATTGTATGAAACAGTGACGCCATGTCATTTGTATCCCTTTCCAATAGTTTTATGCCACATCAGTATTTTCATTCTGAATTTCAGGATTTTAATTTGAATTTGATTTTTTTCAGGATGAAAATCAGGATTTTTATTTGGATTTGATTTTTTTTAGGATGAAAATTATGAAATTTAGGATGAAAATACTGATGTGGCATAAAACTATTGGAAAGAGATACAGATAATATGCCGTTACTGTTTCATACAATCATTTCCCAATAATGCCAAAATAAAAATAATTAAAAAGAGAAAGTCGTACTTGAAAAATCCCTGGCCACTTGAATGTTTTAAGCACGTGAGTGAAAATGGAGAAAAAGAAAACCACCTTGTTTATTTATTGTCAAAGTAAGTTAGCTGAGATTTTCAACATATTTATGATTGAATGAAAAAGAAAAATAGAGATTCCCCCTGAGACTGAGACCATGCGAGGGGGCTTAGCTACACAGTGATGAATTCAAATAAAAACACACAACTTGTAAAAGAAAATTAAAGAAAAAACCTATATATACAAAGAAATTAAGGATTTAAGGAAGGCATCCATCCATTCCCTAATAACCAAAAAAGGAAAAGACAGACATCGAGAGTCAGCGTCAACCCACTCGGTCGGGAGGACCAAAGGCTCTTCTTTTCAAATTTTATTTAAATTTATGTTTATGTAACTTTTTTTATATATTTATGCCACAGTCTCTTGCGCCGCACAGTAGAGAGACAACGACCAAGGCATACCGACACTTAAGGTTAGGAACCCCCGGTGCTCGCCTTCCCAAACTCATCCACCCCTTAAATCGATCGACAACGATCATGGCAAAGAGGAAGATGGCAAGAATGTTGTTAGTAACCCACAAAAACTAAGCAAAGACAGTGTAACAGTGGAAAGGAAAAAATGGGACGGATGGGATAAAGCTCGAAGAATAGTGTGGATGTTGTGTAACTTGAATATAAAAAAAAAATTGTATTCATGTTTGAGATAATTTGAGTAAATAATCCATGCTATTTTTTATTTATTTATATCATGCTTATAATCGTGTTATCTTATAAAATATATTTAAAGTATTATATTTATTTAAAATTTCGACACTCAAAAATGATTTTAATAAAAATTTGACAGTTTTTATATTCATTTCATATTTATATTATTTTAATATCATGTTGTATTAAATTGTTTACGTCATTTTGTATATCTTCTTATTATCATGTTTATAGTGAGAATGAGATTTTGACAACGTTAAAATCTCCCATCAAACCCATTTATATGTAGGTTTGATAATTATATTTTTATTTAATGGGTGATTGTTATACCTTTACCATGTCACCCTTCGTCATACTATCATACCTATGATAAAAGGGAAAAAAATCGACAAAGATCGGTCTCGTAATCTTACCAAAAGAGTATTTTCAAGTTCATCTTATCGAAGCACCACGTCATGTAAGCTAAGCCCACACAATCTTTAAAGGCAGGGGCGAAGCCAGAGGGGGGCTGGCATGGGCCCCGCCTCCCCTAAAATGTAAAATTATTATTTAGGCCCTTAAAATCTTTTAAAAATTTTAAATTTGTAAATGTAAAATTGCACTTTGCCCCCCCTAAAATTATAAAAATTCTATTTAATTCTTTACAAATTATAAAGATATAAACTATAAAACATTAAAATTTCATCCGGCCCCCCTAAAAAATTGTTATGGCTTCGCCCCTGCTTAAAGGGAAGATTTCCTAATAGCACTTGTCAATTTATCACTTCCACAACCAAACTAACACTCCATCCAGTCCCCTCAAGTCTGCTCCAACAATATTCTTAGTTGACATACGCCACTTAACCCTTTACACCTACTAGATAGATTGCTTGATGACTGGACCCATGCCAAGCCAGTCTCTTTTTACAAATACTTTTTCTCAGCATCAACACAAAAGACACATCAAGAGAACGAGACATAATATCAACTGTAGTGCCCTCACTTTGCTCAAATATCACCCTAACTCAGACAAACCACCATCCTTATTAGCTTTCCACACCACTTACAGTGTGAACCACCACCATCTTTATGTGCCTCCATACCACCTACGCTATGAACCACCATCTATCCTAGTGGCTCTCTTCACTATCTACAGTGTGAACCACCATCATTGTCAAACCCAACATCCTGAATAAATTAATTGTTATAACAAGTAGCGTTGTTTGTGGGAAGCAAATAAAAAGTTGTGTCATTACATTAAGAAGCTACCACCAAGTACAAAAAGATTAAGATGGCTCTTATTATCAACACCAGAGTGGATTCAAACATTGGGATCAAAATGATATGGTAGAGGTTTATCATCTCTCTTATTAGAATTTAACAATAGAACAACAAGCATACCTATCTATTTTCTTTCCCCTTACTATTAGGGTGAAGAAAATTACAAGTGTAACATCCCATACCTGACCTGATCATTGGGTCCAAGCTACAAGGTGTCACATTTGTTGCCGAAGCAACTACGATAAGATTACATTCGATTTATATTATTAAACATTTAATTACAAGTAATATAAGCATATGATACAATATATAATCATTCACAGGTCCCACACGAGCTTACGAAAGCTCTATTGATAATCCAAGGACGAGTTAGGACCAAATTGTAATATTTTCAAAAACTTATGTTGATGTCGCAACTACGGGGGTTCCTCATCGCGACACAACATACTGACTTGGCCTCGTCGCAATGTGATATACTAACTTGGTCTCATCGTGATGACAAATGTTCAACGTCGCGACATGACATATTGTTTCTATATGTTACCAATTTGACACCAATCTGCAATTACCAAATCATTCAAATTACACTTTCATAACGCATTTTCAGCCAGTTACACAGTTTTTATGACTCAACCATAAACTATAGCACCTTATCCAACAATGCACCAATGTCATACAACCTGCAAGTTAATTACCTAGTACAACCCAAAACCTACGTATTGGATAAAGATGCGAGGAAGTTTGACTCACGAACAAAATATGCATGTTTGTAGGATATATAAAGGGAACAAAGGGTGATTTGATAACCCGAAAGACCAAACTATAATAGTGTCAACTCATTCTACTTTCCTTAAAGAAAGTTACATGAATGACTTCAAACCTCGGAGGAAATAGGTACTCGAAGAACTTTCGGGAAATATACAAAACCCTACGAAAATGGTTCCAAAACAACCTCCTAATAGTGAACCTGCAAATAATCGGCAACATAAGGTGATTCATCACAGTGGGAGGGTCTCTTGTAGGCCTGAGTTCTTCCAATCTGGCGGAAGTGTTTTAACACTGAGTCTGCCGAATAAGAATATGATGACCCACTCATGTATACATAGTGTTGATTCCAAGCTTTGGGAAATAACTATAAAAGTTTAGATGGATTCTATGGATTCTAAATCAGTATGGGAACTTGTAGACTTACCGAAAAGGATAAAACCCATAGGGTGTAAGTGGATCTACAAGAGGAAAAGAAATGCGGATGGAAAAGTGAAAACTTGTAAGGCTAAACTTGTAGCAAAAGGTTATATTCAGAAAGAAGGCATTGATCATGAAGAAATATTCTTTCCGATTGTCATGCTCAAGTCAATCTGCATATCACTATCCACTGCAGCGACTCTTGATTAGAGATCTGGTAAATGGATGTCAAGACAGCGTTTTTGAATGACTATCTTGAAAAGAACATCTGCATGATGCAACCCACCGGATAGCTAAAGGAAAAGTGTATAAAGTTTGCAAATTGCTTAAATCAATATATAGACTTAAGTAAGCGTCCCGTTCATGGAATCAAAGATTTGATCAAATAATTAAGAATTTTGGATTTAAGCAAAAACGTAGATGAATCTTTTGTTTACAAACGTTTAGAGGATGGAAAGATGGTCTTTCTCGTTCTATATGTCAATGACATTCTACTCATTGGAAATGATGTAGGGAAATTGTCATCGGTTAAATTGTGGTTAACCCAATAGTTTAGCATGAAAGACTTATGAGAAGCTAATTTTGTTTTACGTATTCGAATCCTAAGAGACCGAAAGAACAAAGTGATAACACTGTCTCAGGCTTTATACATAGATAAGATATTGGAGCATTATGCAATGATTGAATCGAAGAAGGAAATTCAACCCTACATATCGGGATTTCATCTCTCTTTAGAGGACTGTCCTAAAACAATGAAAGAAAGAGAGAACATGAGAAAGGTTCCTTATGCTTCTACAGTAAGAAGTCTAATGTATGCTATGCTATGCACACGCCCAGATATCTGTTTTGCAGTAGGGTTGGTAAGTTGATATCAAACGAATCTAGGACCAAGGCACTGGCAAACAGTTAAACATATACTTAAGTATTTACGAAAAACGATGGATTATTTGCTTGTATATTCCAGACAAGATCTTACTCCTATCGAATATACTAATTTTGACTTCTAAACGTGTCAAAATTTGAGGAAACTGACATTGGATTATGGTTTTGTCCTAAACAACGGGTCCATAGTGAGAATAAGTGTCAAGCAAGCTTACATTGCTAACTTCACTATGGAGTACCATATATATGGTATGGAAAAGCTATGACACTATAACAGTACAAACCTAGCTAAACCTAAAAAGAAACCAAATAAGGATAAAACACAATAAGGGAGACGATTGTAACATCCTGAGTTTATGGGCTTGTGCATTTTGTGTAGTGCATGCTTAAAATATTAATTTAAGAATATGGGGTACAAATGGGGCTCAAATTGGGCTGAGGCCTTGTTTTAAATATTTTGTTTAGACACTCTAAGGGTTTAAATTAAAGTTTTAATAGTTTAAGTGACATATTGGGCTTGTGGCCCAGCAACTAGGAGCAAAGTAGAGGGGAAATTTAAGTGGCATCACTTGTGCATGAGGAGCGCCCAAAGTTTGGCAGCTTGAAGCCCAAGTTTTTAGGGCTAAAATTCGGCACTCCAAGGGGGGAAGGTAGGACGGCACACTAGCTACAAAATAGGGGATTTAACTCTTTTATTTTGATTATTAAATGATGATAATAGGAAGGGAGGAGTTGGTGTCAAGGAAGTCTCTTCTAGTATGAGTAAATTTAGAAAGATAAGGAGCTATCCCTAGGAGTTTAATGTTAGCCGAAATTATTAAGAATTTGAAAAAAAAGGGGCATTTGGTTTTGGCTTAAGGTATGAGTGCCGAAATCCCTAGCTAGTTCTCTCATCTTTGTTTTGCCGAAATTCCTATACTATTCTCCCTCTCTTTTCTTTTCTTTTTCTCTTGATTAATTTGAACCTTTGATGATTCTTTTCTCATCTCATTCAAACACTTTGCTTGAAACCTCTAAGCTTCCCTTACTTTTTGCTTACTTTCTTCAAAGCCCAAAAACCTCGCTTAGATTTTCTAAAAAGCGAAAACGGAGATCTAGTCTTCTATATGTGTGTTGAAATCATTCAGGGTACCACTGTGTAGAAATTTTGAAGAAATCAATAGGTATGTGTCGATTTTGAATTTCCAATATTTCTCCGGCTTTTCAAAGTCTCTAGCCGAATGGCTATTCAAGTGACTAATCAAAGGGGTTTTCTTATTTTTCGGTATTTTGGGATCTGAAGAGGAGTCCAACGCCTAGATCTTTAAAGCCAAGGTTCAGTAACCTTTGAGTCGTGTTATTTTTGGGATTTCAAGGTAAGAGATCTATTAGTTTTAAACGTGTGATTTGGGACTTATTTAACCTTGGCCGATTGTTGAAGGGGCTAAATCTTTGTGTATTTTCTGGCTTTTAAGCAAAGCTATAGATTGAGGATAATAGATTCGAATAGCAAGGACATCGACTAAGAATATTGGATTTCGCAATATCAGGTGTGTAATTCTCCACACCATCTAGATCTGTTTGATTAGTATATAATTATAAGTCTTATATATTTTGTTAAATGCCGAAATCCCGGTATAATGACGGAAACCCAAATAAGGTAAAAGTAAATCACCAGGTTAGTGAATGCTCTGATTAAATGATTTAAGAATATTGATTATATGTGGTTGCATGGGTTGGGTTGATGAAAGGAGGAAGTTATATGTTGTAGCGGTTCCTCACACAGTGATCATGTATGGCGGCCTGCCGTG
Source organism: Gossypium sturtianum (assembly GCA_025698515.1). Taxonomy (NCBI): domain Eukaryota; kingdom Viridiplantae; phylum Streptophyta; class Magnoliopsida; order Malvales; family Malvaceae; genus Gossypium; species Gossypium sturtianum. Next base: position 5,176,543 of record CM046947.1, read on the forward strand.
ATTCGTTGTAGTGGCTACGGCCATGATCGATGATGAGCAAAGACGATCGCCATCAAGGCGTGTAGCGGTGTGTGGGTTAATTGTAGAAATCCCCAATGGTGTGAATGGTTGGTACGGGCGTGTAGCGGATGGACACCTAGGATATGGGTTGGGCTTTGCATATTATTTTTGTTATTTATATTTTGATTATTTTGTTTTATGGGGCTAAAGCCCAAATCTAATGGTGCATGAGGGTTGCACACCGAGTCTCGCGACTCACCCTTTAATTTTAACCATCTCGGGTGACACTTAGGGCATCGGACCAGGGTGGAGAGGAGAGCAAGGTGGCCATGCGATGAGCTTTGAGAATTCAGCAAAAAGACTTAGTCTAATATTTGATTTTCATTTAATTAATGGGTTCAAATTTCTTTGTAATAAGGCCATGGGCCACTAGACTACCATTTATGTTTTGGGATTATGTTGGGCTTTTATTACTGGGTTTTAAGTTTTATGTTTTCAATTAAGTTAAGACCTGCATGAAATTTCGGTTTTTTATTATTTAAAATCTACCAAGATAATTGGTAACTTAATATTTTATACTTTAATGAATTATTAAGCTTTCGAAATAAAGGTGTAAACCTAGTAACTGTTTTCCGAAATGCGACATGTTATGTAAAATCTCTTAAGTGACATACCAGATCCGGTTGTAGCGTTTGGGCCGGGTTTGGGGTGTTACAACGATAGTACTTGAAGAAATAGTGGATGTAGTCAAATATCACATTTGAGGACAAACCCTGCGGATTTGTTTTGCTAAGACTCTTATAGCTTGAGAGCTCTTTGGGAAACATATGGATGGGTATAGGAATGCGGAACATGACTCATCTACTTCACTGGGGCAAGTGGGAGATTATTAGATCTCGGCCCTAAGTGTAGTATTTTCGCCAATATACACTTGTAATTTTTTCAAACTGACTGATTAATAAAATTATTCATGAATTAAATTAATATACTTTGTATAATTTTCCTTAAATGGTTTTTGCACGCAAAGCAAAATAGAAACAAACATTGCTCATTAGTTGTCTATTGTTTAAACTAATACTAAGCGATATTACGTGGCCGAATCATAGTACGGAAATACAACTTGTATTAGTAGACGAACCTAAACATGTCCTTAGTCTAATCAGAAATGCGCAAACTGATTGAAAGATTAATATGTTGTCTATCAAGTCCAAACTGGGGATATGCTTTGTCCTGGGCATCGGAACGGATGACTCCCAAAAAATAGATATATAGATTTGACTGATTGGACTGACAGTACATCAGACTGAACCTAAGAAAAATAGATCCTAAATCTGTTTACGAATTTATTCACTTATGACGTTCATAGTGTGACATACCTAAATCCTGAGTGGATGACGGATTATGTATGCATGACTCATACACTTTGATGCAAGTAAAAGCTTGAGTTCGAATAGGTAAGGAATTAAAATGTGGTGCATTGGGTGTACAACTTCTGCAGTATGTAACATTATTCACAATAGTGGAATTCATAGCTCGAGACAAAGGTAAATGATATCCTCTCATTGGAATTACATGGTTGATTAAAAGTAAACGTGGCAACGGGTCGTTCGTCTTTGTAATGAATGTTTTGATTACTATTTGATAGTAATTGACTTTTCATGAAGGAAGATGTAATGATTACCATGAGATAAAATATAATCATATTGGGAGAATGGATATTATCCCAAAAAGATTAAGGATATCCTATGTGGTTAACACACTTATGATAAGGTCATTGGACGGACATTAATCAAGTTGTTTTCGTAATGGTATGTTGTCGGAGAGAGCTCAGTCATGATACTATAGTGGAATAACTTCGTGACTAAATGAGTTTATATATAATGGGCAAAAAGCTGGAACTTAATTATAAATCATTTGATTCTCAATTGCATATGTCTAATCGGTCCCTTTGCTAACTCGTTGAAACCAGAAATGAATTGCAAGATGAATCAAATGAACAAAAATGGATAGAAATGATAAAGTTAGAGAAATAAGTTACATTCGAAAATGAATGTGGTTTTCTCACTAAGTATGAAAATGAACTGGGAATTAATTTATGGTTTTTAAATTATTACTTAATTAATTAAATAATTGAAGTTTAAAAATAAATTTAAATTAATTGGTCATCGTGAATCCAATTGAATGTAGAAAAAATAGATATGTTTTCTCATAAATTCTTTTACGATAAAGTTGTCATGATTTGAATGAAATTAGAATTATGTTGAGAACATTATTTAATTGATACATTAATTTATTTAAATTGATTGAGCAAATAATATTTAATTTGAAAAATAGAAAAAAGCATGTATTGGGTTGGAATAAATTATAAAGTGTTGGGTTAAAGTCTAAGAAGCACATATAATTAGACCTAGAACAGGAGATGCTCAACTCCCCCTATATGGAATACATGGGATGACAAACCCTAGTATTCCCATTCAGCATTGTCGCCCCTCTCCCTAAATAATGAGTTGGAGATTTTTCTATCAAAATAATATTATTTGTATTCTACCACTTCAACCAAGATTCTACCAACTCTCCCTATAAATAGATGGCACTAGTAGGCTTCAAATCATACCAACTGAAAGAGAAAATATAAGTTTCTCTGAAGTTTTCAATATTGTTATTCTGGCAGAAAATAATGGAAATTTATTTAAGAATAAATTCCATTTTCTGGGAATTACAATTCTACTGGTTTCTATTTAGAGATTTACTTTCCCACTGAAAGTAAAGAAAATATTTTTGGTTCTGTGTTTGATTCGATCTGTTCGAGCCCAAGCTCAATGTAGTTCGTGGTACAAGAATAGCGGAGAAAATCGTTTGGTTGAAAGCCGAGAATGACAAAGATCTGCCTATCCGAAAACACAAGTACGAATTTAGTCTAGGTTTTATTTCTATAAATATCACAAATCGAGTTGATTTCAAAATTTTAATTTTTCATTGTGCAAGAAAATCATTTTAAAACTAGATTTTTTCCAACAACATTATACTCAAAAACATATTGCATTCATATGACCATTTCCATATACCAAATTCTAACTCCAATGTTCATAAAATCATGTTATTACATCAATACCAACTCAACCTAGGTACATGCCATACTTAAACAAAACGAAATTATAAAAATTTTGTTGAGTCGGGGATCACTTCCTGGATACTGGATCTGACGTACACACTCTCAAGAATCAACTGTACTTGCACATGGAGAAAACAAACCATACGCTGAGCGAAAACACGCACTGGTATTTCTACGATTCAAGTCAATATAGTACAAGTATATATATATTTCAATGCAAACATTCTACTCTAATTCAATTATAGCCAAATCATGTACATATTCATGTCAAAACTCCCATGACCACATAACTTGCACATATCTATTTTGCACTTCAAATCATTACTTAAGTATCCAAACATACAATTCATGTTATGTATACATAAACTAGCCATTTCAATTCTCATTCATATCATTTACTTATTCATACACAACTTGTATATATATATATGCTCGATTTCATTTCATCATTTCTTTTGTTTTCGAGCCTATTAGCTCATTCAGATTCAATTGGCCCCTAGGGCTCATTTTCAACTCATTTCACATGTCGTCAAATCTCATGTTTCAATTGCATTTTAGTTCATAGACCACTTAACTCAATTCATGATTTATAACCATATTAACTAGACACAGACTTAGAACAGATATGTGGATATGTCACCCTAGGTTACCCAACAACGATGACACTGAACATGTACATATTACCACCCAGGGTTGCCCAACAACGATGATTTTCACAATCTGATTATCCTATCATCCAGGGTTGCCCGACAACGATGACACTATATGTACAATCTACTACTCCATGTTGCTCGAAAACGACGGTTTTTAATCAATATCCTGACTCTATGACATGCCAATTATATTCGACTCGGTCCAAACAACTAATAGGGTAACCAATTTTCTACTTTATTATATATAGTTCAATTTACATTATTCATCATATAATATAATATGCTTCAACTTAATTTAATACCAATCATCTTATATCAATTAAATCATATTATTTTCTATTCTATTCAATTTAGTCACTGTCTCGATATTTAATCTCAACCATAGCAATTCAGTTCAATAATCATTGACAACTCACCTCAACACCATATAATGCAAAATGTCATGGATATATAGTAAATAAGTTAATCCTAAATAATAGAAATACAAACCGAGAGCCTGTGTCACTCATCGTTGGCTCTCGCCTTTCCTTTCCCTCTCGACGACTCGACGTCGTCTTCAGTTACGATAATAATTCAATAATAACATAGTATCAAATTCCATCCAAATCAAAATTAAATGCAACGCCAAACATATTTTTCAATTTATTTAATTTAGTCCATAAACATGAGACAAGCATAACTTTCGATCTAGAGCTTTGGATTGAAATATGATTTCATTTACTCATTAAAGACCTCCTACTTTCTATTCCTACCAAAATTTCATGGTAGATTTGCCATTTATTCAATTTGGCCTCTAATGTACAAAATCAATAATTAAGCTTTATAATTCAGTCATTTTCTTAAACTAAGCTTAATTTCTATTAATTTCCCACCTAATTCTTCAAGAAATCAACAATTGCAACTTTCTAAAACTTTAATAGTTTCACAAATTGGCACATGGGCTAGCTAAATCAAGCTCCCATGACCTCAAATCTATAAAAATTACGAGAAAATGACTTGAATTTCATACCTAAATCAATGACTGAATGCTTATGGGACTTTGAAGCTTTCTTAGGCTTTCTATTAATGGTGGACAATAGGAGAACTGAGAAAGATGTAAATTTTCTACTAACTTTCTCTTTTATACTATAATTAACCATTAATTAATATTTATTAATTTAATTAACATAATTAACCTTTAATCACAATTAGTGGAAGATGTCATCATCATGCACTATCTCTAATGGAAAAATAGTTTATTTACCATTTTGAACCTTTTGTTAATTGCTATTTATGCCACCAAGCCTTTCGTCAATTAAAACTCTATAGTGATTGGACTTTTACAATTTAGTCTCTAGGCCTTAATTAATCACAAATTCGAAAAAATTGTCTAACCAATTTTCAATTCATCTATATATTAACTCCGTAAATATCCTTATTTAATATTTACAGACTCGGTTTACAAAAACATGGTTCTAAAACCTCAATTTCTGATACCACTGAAAATCGGGTCGTTACAACAAGGGTTTGGAGTAGAAGATGATTCTAGGCCTAGAGTCCAACAGTATCGAGAGTTGCAAGCCCAAAATTAGTTCCTTTGGGCTCAAATTTAGCAGTATGCCCAAGAAAGAGCCCAAAACGGTAAGGAGTAGATGCAATAAAAAAGAAAAAAAAAGTCTTATTAGAGTTAAAACAATCTCTAAGATGTCAATATAGCCCCAAATTAGGGGGTAGCCAAACCATCGCCCTGTCTAAAGGAAAAGCATGTTGTAAAAATTAGTTAAGAAAACAATTTTAATAGTTACAGCAGAAGTTTAAAATTTTTCAAAATCGAGTCACTTTGTGATATTTATAGTAATAAACCTTAACTGGAAAGTACTTATGCTTTGTGCGAGACGGATTCGAGTCAATCTTGGCTTTCAACCGAACAACCTTCTCCGCTATTCTCATCCCCCGAATTGCGCTGAGTGTGGCCTCGAGCAACATGAACCAAATCACAGAAAAGAAACGAGTTTATTACTTTCAATAGGGAGAGATACAAGAATCTTGGTTGAACAAGTCATTGTAAAATAATATTATTTAAATAGAAAATATTCTCCTAGTCTAACTAAGAGAGGTCTGGGTGGCACACCCTAGTTAATATTACTAGTGTTGTCGCCCCTCACATGTTTATAAGAGGTATTTAGGCTTCTCATGTATTAGGTCCATTATAAGGGCTTCCTAGACTTTTGATACAACACACTTTATAATTTAATCAAACTCAATACTTGTTTTCTATTTTCCAAAATAAATATTATTTATTCAATTAATTAATTAATTTAATTAAATTCTCAATTAAATAATTTTCTCAACCTAATTCTAATTTCATTAAAGTCATAACAACTTTGCCATAAATATTTACAAGGAAATTAAATTTTTCATTATTCAATGGATTTAGAATGACTAATTAATTTAATTCTATTTTCGAACTTCAATTACTTAATTATAATTAATTAAATAATAATTTGAAAAATCTTAAATTAATTCTCAAGTCATTTTTGTACTTAGTGAAAAAATGTGTTCGTTTGTGAATGCGTCCAATTTCTGTAACTTCATCATTTCCATTCATTTTTGTTCATTTCTATCTATTAGGTTCCACATGCAATTCATTTCTGGTTTTAACGAGCTAATGGAGAGACCGATTAGACATATATAATCATGGCTTAAATATTTTGTAATTAAGTTTTAACTTTTCGCCGTTTAATTATAAACTTATTAGTCACAAAGTTATTCCATTACAGTATTGTGGCTGAGTTCTCCTTAATTATATACCATTACAAGAACTACTTAATAAGTGCTCGTCCAATGACCTTATCATAAGTGTGTTACTATCATAGGATATCCTTAATCTCTTTGGGAAAAATCTATTCTACCAATATGATCCTATTTTATCTTATGATAACCATTATATCTTCATTAATAAAAAGTCAATTACTATCAAATAGTAATCAAGTCATTTATCACAAAGACAAATGACTCGTGACTATGTTTACTTTTTATCTATCATATAATACCGATGAGAGGATATCATGTACCATTTACTTAGTCTATGAATTCCACTATTGTGGAATCAAGCTACACATTGCAGAAGTCATATACTAAATGCACCAGCTTTCGATTCCTTATTTATATAAATTTAGGCTTTTACTTACATGAAAGTATACGAGTTATGCATGCATAATCCATCACCCACTCAGGATTAATGCATGCCACACTATAAACGTCAGAAGTGAATAAATCTAAACGAGTCTATGATCTATTCTACTTGGGTCCTATCTGATGTACTATCAGTCTAGTTTGTCACATTTATGTCTCTATCTTCTAGGAGTTAGAAGTGAATAAAATTTTCGAGTTAAGTTAACGAATCCTATTATTTATACTCAATATTGTGTTTACATAGACTAATTATTTAACTAGTAGACAATATAAATTACTTAATAATTACATGTAAAGAATTATTCTAGGAATGCAAAGTAACTATACATAACATTGCAAGACGATCATTGTGGCCATAATTCGAGTCAACTACATAAGCTATTACACCACACACATAATTATAGTTACATAGTGCATAATTATACATCAAGAACTATCCTATATACAAGATAACAAAATGATATACCAAAAGTATGATATAAAGATTCGAGAAGGAAAGGAAGTGTACAGGCAAAGTAAGGCTGATGGGTTAATGGTTTTGATTTTTAACTTTTGAAAAGGTAAACATTTATTAAAACGATGTAGTTTTGCCTTTTTTTTTTAGATTTTCGGATAACTTGAATTGTGTAATTCATATTCGAGTTAAACAAAAAAATTAATTTTTTTATTCGAGTTGGTCCGAATAACTCGATTAACTAAAATTATTTAATTCAAAATTTGATATTTCTATTACATTTTTAAATTAAATCGAATTTTACTTACTCTTAAAATATGAATCAACTCAATATCTCATACAATTTTATTATTATAAAATTTTTCTTATTAGGGTATATAGATTTTTATCCTATCTAATCTTAGCGTCTGAGTTGTCATGGTTGTCTACTTTAACTTTCCCAATCTAAATCAAATTGGTAGACAGAAAAACAAAGGCGGTGCAAAATGCAAATCCAATGCAAGGCTTCTCTCTCCCGGCCAAAAGGATTTCCATATTTGTCAAATTTCTTCGTCAATAATCTCTCTCATGGTGGATGTGTGGACCCTACTTTACCTCCAACCAGCGGCGCCATTAGTCTTTACTTGGTTTCAAAGTTCACCCACCTCCCTTTTCTCTCTCCTTCTATCTCAATCACCCCCCATCCCCCCATTTATATTATTTATTTTTCTCCCCTATGAACTACTTCAACCTTCCAAAACCCTTATCGTCTTTGTCTCTCAAATCTCAGCCCCCATCTTTCTTGCTCCTTCCCATATCCCCTTGTTCTTTTTCTTCAATTTTAAAAAACAAACAACTTCAATCTTTATTTTATTACTAAATTCTACTTATTGAAAAAAAGCATTTGATTTTTTTATTATCTTTTATACACAAATATATATAAAAAATCCATTTACAAACATGAAAGGTGAATATTTAGAATCCAAAAATCAGAACCCCAATAACATGTTCTCAAAGCTCCACCACCACCAGCACCACCCTCATCAACATCAACCCCAACACCAAACTCACCCTTTCTCTCATCACTTCCAACTCTCTCGTGATTCTCAGACTCCCGACTCTGATGACACTACCCACACCCCTCCCAAAGATCTTACCACCAACCACAGCCCTTCTCTTCCCAGTGGTGGTGGCAACGGCGGTGCTTCTCGTGGTGGTGCCAACAGTGGCGACGGTGCTAGCATCGAAATCGTTCGTAGACCCAGAGGTCGTCCTCCGGGCTCGAAGAATAAGCCGAAGCCGCCTGTCATCATCACTCACGAGCCCGACCCTGCGATGAGTCCTTACATTCTCGAAATCTCCGGAGGGAACGACATCGTCGAAGCTATCTCCCGGTTCTCTCGTCGCAAGAACATTGGAATCTGCGTGCTCACGGGATCTGGGACCGTTTCTAACGTGACGCTCCGTCAACCTTCTTCAGCAACTCCGGGAGCTACCATAACTTTCCATGGCAGATTCGACATCTTGTCCCTCTCCGCCACGTTCCTATCCCAAACGACGTCGTGTCATGTGCCCAACACGTTCTCCATCTCTTTGGCTGGTCCTCAAGGCCAGATCGTTGGTGGGTTCGTAGCTGGCTCGTTGGTAGCAGCGGGCAACGTGTTTATAGTGGCTGCTACGTTCAACAACCCTTCGTACCATCGGTTACCCGTTGAAGAAGAAGGGAGGAACGCGGTGTCGTCTGGTGGTGCCGGTGGACAGTCCCCACCTTTATCCGGTGGCGGCGGGGATAGTAGTCACGGCGGTGGGGCAGATTCTTGTGGGGTTTCGATGTACAACAGTCACATGGGTGGTTCAGATGTCATTTGGGCTCCAACAGCTAGACCACCACCACCGCCTTACTAATGACTTACAAGTTTTTTTAGCTTTTTCAGCTTTCTCTTTTAAAAAAAATTTTCATCTCTGAAAGCACTGTGAATTAATGGAGGTTTAGAATTTTTTTTCCCCTTTTATGAGTAATGTAGTTTCCTGTACTTTTGTTCCATCAAATGATCCTTAATTATCTTTGTTTAAATTTTAATTATTGCATTGCTAATTGATCAATTATTCTTTCTTCTTTCACTCGGGAAGAAAAAGACACGATCTTTGCTTTTCGATTCAACTAAAGGCAACTGTAGAAAATCTTGATGCAATATCTATCGTACGTCAAAAACGGAAAAACCCATTTTAATCTCGTTAAAACTTGAAAGGTTTTTGTTTTTAGTGTGTGTTGGTTTGAATGAGTTATTACATGTTAGATATGTGTTGTTTCTAATGGATAAAAAGGGGAGAAGCTTAGCTTTGAAGTTTCAAATTTTATCATGAAAATGTCTGAAAGGAGCAGAGAAGCAGCGCTGGGAAAAAGATAATGCTGATCATATATCTGATTCATCAGCTTCTTCATATAGATAAAAGCGTATGGCAGAAGAAAACATGGCTAGGGTTATGCCTGCCAGTTAAAAATAAATGGAAGTCTGCTTTTATCCAATACCATCTCGAAAGCTCTTCAAGTCTTATTCCACTTTAGTAATTATATATATTTTATTTCCTTTCGTTCTATTTATATCAGATGATATACTATAGATGTACTTTGATTTGTCTTTTTCTAATTTGTGTATCTTTATTTTTTTGATGTGAAAAAAGAAGACAATGATGAAAGCAAAGATTAGGGGTTGGGGTTGGGGACTAAATAAATAAATAAGTTTGATTGTGGAGCTGCTGCTGCTGGCTTCTGGGCAACTGCTTTATTCACCCAAATGGGTTAAATGACAAGTGTGTTTGGCTCTGAAGGGTCATATTCCATGGAGATAAGACATTCATTGCCTGATCCTGTCATCTTTTTATTTATATATATATTCTCTCTCTTCAAGCCTAAAATCTAATTTATATTTATAATTTTTTTTTTTGAAATTCATATCATTTACGTTGAATAAGACTCAAAATAAGCTATCAACATTCTCAAATTTTTACTTTTATCATTAAACCATTTATTTATATGTCATTTTCAGCCTAAACTACAATAAATTTAGATTATAAAACCGATAAGTATATACATATTTATATTAAAAAATATTTTAATACAATATAATTATATTCTGTTTAATATTTCCATAACCTACTTTACTGATTGTTTTGTTATTATAATTACTTTTTTTTCATCTCCATTTTAAGTTCCAATTTAAGGTTGGTTTTTAAAGTTTGAATTTGTGTTTTATTTTTAAAATTATAATATATTTTATCAGTACACTTAATATTTTTCGATTATAATTTGCCTATTTTTAGTTGAATTTTCCTTGAAAAGGATTTTGGCATTAATAATAAGATTTATATTTAACTCATTGATAGTGAAATTTTATATATTTTTAATTAATTTAATAGTGATATAAAAACGACTTGTTGTTTATCTCTTAATAGAGCACCCGTGATAAGGAGATTAGTCACTGCTATCAACGATAATTACCCTCATTACGATCAAATAATGATATATAAAATGATTTAAAAAAATAAATACTCATCATTTTCTCTACTTCCAAAAGGGTGAATATTCAGTTAAATCGAGTTGAATTAAGTGAAAATTCCGACTTAATCAAGTTGATGAGTCGATGAGTCTTATTTTAACATCCTAACTTGATTTGATATTTTTTCAAATTAAATCGAGTGAATTAAAATTCAAGTAAATTTTAAAAAAATAAACAGATTAAATTGAAGTATTGTTGACAATATGACTAAATTCCTAGCTAGAGCACACATATATATATATATACACGTGAAAAGTCTTGCAAAGCAAAATAAGATGAAAAACAATATAATTTAATATGATAAACTTGATTTGACAATGTACTTGTTTAAGGCCTTAATTATCAACTTCAATTTTTTAAAATTCTTAAAATTATTTTTTATGTAAATTTTAAGATTTGTTAAGAATTTTGTATCTTTATATATATTTTTTTCATAAAATTTGGATTTTTTTTTATTTTTTGAATTTTTTAAGGAGAAGTTTGCTCATTTTCAAAATTGATAGGGACTCAATGGATATTTATATCAATTTATTATTTAAGTTATTAAAATTATAAAATTGAACTTAACTTAAATTCAAAAAATGAATTTACTTCCTCAAAATAATTAAAAAATTAAAATAACTTAAATAATCCATCTAGTTAATTTAAAATTCGAAAAAATATTTTTAAAATCAGAATAAATTGTTAGTGACCTCGACCGTCAATGTACACGCATTCAATTTATCTTATAAACCCCTAAAATATATAAGAAGAAATGTTAGACATTATCAAAATAATATTTTAAAAATCATAAATTTGGTATCTTAAACAACTTTACTATACGACTTAAATTTTTAAATCATATTTTATTATTTATATTTGAGATTTATAGCTATCCTTCTTAATGATATTATCTTCAAATTTTGAATTCTATTATTTTATTGTGAGTATAATGTATTTTATCACTACACTCAATATTTATTAATTATTTTAAAAGAAATTTTTAATACATGAATAATTATCTTAAATAAATTTAGTATTTGTAAAATAGTGAAAATTTGAGAGAGGGGTGATTAATATCAACTCCAAAATCTACATAGATTTTGTAGCCGTATGCAGATCCTGTTGAGGGGGTAGTGGGGGTGGTACACAGCAGATATATGGTGTACTTTTTATCAAACACCTAATAGTTGACGAAATTATTAATTAGGGGAGATGGATACAAATTAAATAATTACCTACCTTATCCTTATCTCTCTCTTGTTTCTTTAGGCACCCGAGTTTGGAGGTACATCATCTTAATTTACTCCATCAATTTCGAGTTTTTACATTACATAATTATATCATGTGGGTTTTTAATTCTCATTATTTTTTTATTTTTTGTTCCTTTATATTGTGCAATAATTTAATTATATTTTCTAGTTGTTTGGAACTTACATATATTTTTATTTTTATTTATAAAATGTTCTTTCTTCCAAATTAAAATTATGATAAATTGTGTTATATACATTTCTATATGTTTTTATATTATTTTTCAATGACAATGATAAATTTAATTTTTAATGTTTTTATTTTTATTAATTTGGTTTTTATTTTTTTTTTAAGTTGAAGTTGACAATTAACTTTTTTTTTAAATTCAATCATTTTCTTAATTAAAATGTTGACTAAAATATTAATTTTTTAATAGTTCATGTGTATTTCATGATAACATGACATGATATTATTTATCTTATTACCAATATTAAAACAATTATAAAAAAATGAAATACACGTGACTTATTATATAGGCTGTCATGTTTAAAAATTTAACGTTTTTGTTAATATTTTCGTTGAAGAAAATAGCAATTCAACTCTCTTTAAAAGCTTGGTAATTAAATTTGATTATTTTTAAAATAATGAAAAAAATATAAAACTAAATTTATCGTTAAAATGTATGATATTATATAATCTTTCAGAACTTTCTTGGTGTCTTTGTTTGTGTTAATTTATTATTGAAAAACTTTGATTTTTTCTTCTTTTTTTTCTTGAAGAAAATAGTTAATGAAAAATGGGTTTAGAGACTATCACTACAGTAGTTGGGGGATTCAACTCATATTTCTTCTTCTTCTTTTGACTTAAAAAAAAAAAAAAAAAACAGAAATGGAAATGGAATGTATTTTGTATTGATGAAGGAAGTTCCAAGGAATGGGATTGTATCAGTTAACTTACCTTATCTTGCTGTTGCTGACATAGCCCACTATAGTCTTCAATTGATGATTTTATTTTTAAATCAGTAAAAATTGTAACACACTTGTTTAAATTTGTATTTGATGCATACATTGCAATGAAAATCATAAGTTAAAAAGTGAAAATAAATATTATATTATTTTAACATGTGACATTTGGTATGAATCTTATGTTTTTTAATACAAGTAAAAGCTATATTTATAGCGGATGTCTTACTTTAATTGACGTGGTTTAGCTGCTTAAGCATTATGGGTAAGCTTAAAATTGATATTGTTAAGCAAATTATATATATTGGCCTCCAACAAGTTCGCCTCCTATTTCGTGCACTACCTTTTTAATCAAATTAAAGGAAATAATAATAATCAAACATGAAATGGAATGTGGTAATGGGAATGTCTTGGGAATTTCATATTTTCATTACCAAGTGGGGAGACCAGTGTGGCCAATGCCATGAGGGTAAAGTCGTGTTTTATTTTATTTGTTTCCAAGTTGGCTGGCAAATGAGAAAAAATAAGAGCCAACCAATCTGTGAATGAAAACCCAAAATCTCTTCATACCATGGCGCCACTTTCTTTGACCATTTCTCCCCACTCCATACTCTTACTTATCATTACCACACGACCATCTTCATTTTCTTGCTCTACGGTACTTTCATTTTCCTTACATAAATTTATTTATTTTTTACTCAATGCATTTAACTTTCATCATTTTACGTGGTTGTTCAGATTTGACTTAATTTGCCTTCTGTCGGGGGGCTTTATTGTGTAATAAGATTTGCAAAATCCAGATTTGTCTTGCTGTTTTGTTTCATTACTTTACATATGATTTTTTTTTTTTTGAGTTTAACAACAAATTAATACGCCGTTTATTCTGTTTAGAATACATTGCTTCATTTTGGATGCCAATACAATCAAAATTCAAGGGACAAATTGATATCACAAGGAAAACATTTGGGGACACCAAATTCACTTTAAAATGGCTATTAAATTTTTTCCTTTTTTCCCTTTAAACCTTAAATCTTACAGGCCCCAAACATAACAATTACATAAAATAATTAAAGACTAGCATGAACCCAAAAAGGAGGCTCAAATCAGCTGCTTTGCCTAAGGTTCTAAGCTTGTCTGACGGTAAGAACAAGACAGGCATCTACAATTGCCTTTCAGCCGAAAAGAAGGCATTTGAACAGACATAAAATGGATGACAAAGATATATATCTTTTACACAAGATTTCCATCCTTTGCCCCAACATTCTCCGAAACATAAGGGGATTCAAAGAGGCTAGTGGGTGCAGATTAACTTTTTTTTCTTTCTGGGGAAAAAAAAAGGCCATGTGAAAACGATGTGAGAAAGCAATGCAAAGTGGAATGCATGGGGTACTATTATGTGAACATGAAACAAGGCATGGATATTGAAGAGGGGCGATGAAGATTTGTTTGTGAAATTTGGTGATTTTTCTTAGGGTCCCATGTTACCTTCGACTTGTTAGGAGATTTTCACTGAAGAAGGATATATACTTGATCGAATGCATGCATGCGATTAGCAGTGGACTTCTCGATGGTAGAATTTTAGTAGCTTTCATTGTCGGCCAGAATAAGCTAAACACAAAACCCACCACTTGCTCCGCCTTTGTTTCTGGTGTTTCTTAATCATTAAGACGTTCAACACTGGCATGCAGCAAGCCAAGCTAGCACACAGGAAAAAGAAAAACCACTTCGTACCAGATCGATGACAACGAACCTAGAGCATTTGGGACGCTACTGGACTTAAAAACAAACTTGGAAAGTCAAGCCTGCGTTCTTTGTTTTTCTATTCAGAACGTAATTTCAACGACATTACATTAGGTCTTGATTTCAATGTTTTATTTTTTGTATTTGTGAAATTAAGATGATATGGATAATTTCTTTGAATTTCTTCCAAAGTTTTATTAATATAAATATAGTACAATTACGAATATAAAATATATAAAAATAAATTATAATATATATATATATATATATCAATCAATACGGATAAAAAAATAAAATAAAAGCTGAATTAATTTAAAAAAATCTGAATAAAATTCATATAGACGTGATGAAAAAACTCCTACATCACAACAGCAAAGAATGATTATGGCTAATATAAGTTTTGGTTTCAAATTCCCACTTCCTTTTTTCTTTCAACTTTGTCCTTGGCACATAAAATTTGACTTTAACAACGTATAGATGACCATGTTTCGATACGAGTTTTTCTTTGGAATATAGCTTGACAAATGAACCCGAAATGTTTACTTTTCGATTATCGTCGAAACTCATTACGTCTCTCAAGTGTTGTTGGGATATTATGAATTACTAGGGAAAGTTCTTGCAAGTAAGATTAGCCTTTTCCAAAGCGAAGTTGTAATGCGACAAAACACGCACAGTTGGTCTTCATCTCTCGATACACCTTCTCATGTTTTCACAAAACAAAGCCGACAACTAGAGATCGATGTTAATTCAAATTTGTTTGAGTAGATTTGATGTCCGACTTAATCTTCCACCGCAAAGAAATTACGTTGCTATCACTTTATCTAATAATTAGATTTAAATATAATTATTTGTAAATAAATATATGGTATTTTTAATCATTGTAATTAGTAATTTATATTGAACCGAGTGTAATTAAAACATATTATTTATTTCAATTGAATATCTAAATTTGAATTTCATCTGTGCAATTATGATTTGTGGGTTTTTGTTTCACTGCGTGTATATACTATATACATGTGAGTTTTGTCTGATTCTTCGTATGTTGTGTGTTTTATATTAATTTGATTCTACATTATAATATATATTTATACTTGCATTATACTTACGAATGTACTATATTTGTAATAGTAAAACTCTCTGACAAAATTCTTTCCTTCAATTATTATGAAAGAGTGAAAATTAGAGAAATCAAGCGAGACAATAATATTTTTTATTTTTTATTTTTAAAATTTAATTACATTTAATCAATCAAATCCGATAAAAAATATTTTTTTTAGAAAAGTATGTGATTACTATCCTAACTAGTATAATTACATTTTCGTTGGTTTACACACTTAAAATGTGTGTATTTGATGAAAATTTATATAAACTAAAAAATCATAATGGATCTATTTTTTAATTCAAAATTGTATTTGTTGATTATTTTAACCATTGTAGAGAGTGAAAACCTTAGACCTATTGTTAGGTCTAATAGCTTTTGGGTTTATTGCTTTTATGCATGATATACAAGGAAAGATTTCTTGAATAAAGGTGTGCATTTGTTGCTTTATGCGTGATATTTAAAGATAAATTTCTAGAAATAAAAAGATATTGAGTTATCAATAAAATATTAGTTTCATCTTTGATTTTAAAAGGGTAATAAAGTTGATTGAGTTTTAATTCGATTGGTAAGAGTATTGTTGTCAATGTAAGAAAACATGCGATCGAGTGTGCTGAAGCGCATTATCCTTTTATTTATGAATTGAAGAAGGATTATGAGAGTTCTAAACATTGTGTCCGAAAAAACAGACATGATTAAAATATATAATGAAATTGTTCAAAAGAAATATTTATACAATGAAAATCAAGATAAAGTAGAAAAAAAGGTCATTTTTCTTTACAAACCCATGTAGAATAATTATTTGTTCATGACTTGAAATAAAAGAAATCAAAATTTTTTTTATTGGTTTCATTAAATATGAATCTATCTATTTTCTGTTTGCTGTGATTTTTTTAAGTAAAACGATCTTAGATTTAACTTAATTTCAAACTATTTGTAAATATCTATCTGTTCTCATTATACCTATACAAATATCTTGCCATAAATCAGATAGATAGTATTCACACTAAGGGCCAGTTTGGCAATGCTTTTAAGAAGTGCTTTTGAGAAGTGCTGTGGAAAAGTGCTTCTGAGAAGTGCTTTGAGAAGTGCTTTTGAAAAATTTAAGTGTTTGGTATTGCTGTCAAAAAGTGCTTTTGAGAAGTAAAATGTCAATTTTAGACATGATATTATAAAGTAACAAATATGTATTTAAATAATATTCAAATTAGTTAATATTATGATATTTTAAAAAAAATATAAAAAAATAATTTATTATAACTTATTGTTAATATTTTAATATTTTGGGATGAGATTGTGAAGGAGAAAAAGTGTAAGGTTAAAAAGGTAAAAAACCAGCCAAAAGCACTTTTGGCTTGAGAAATGGCAAAATTTTCTGCTTCTCCATATGTAAAAAAACACTTCAAAAAAGTACTTAAATTTGCTCCACTGATATTTATTCTTCGTTACTTTTTAGATAAAAGCACTTTTTTTGTTGAAAAGTTCATCCCAAAAGCAACGAAGAACACACCCTAATTAACTTAAGTTAAAATTCCTTTTATGATTTAAATGTTTAGCTATAATATTTATTTTTACACTTAAGCATTTAAACGGAAACTGATTCACATATTCAGTTTTTTTTTCTCTTTTTCTTAAATTCAAAATTTCGTTTTTACTTTTATTGATACGGATTATTAGAAGGGAGGGTGGATGGGAATGCTGGTTCACTTAAGTTAAGCAGAGAGACAATGGAAATAAGAGTAGAAGAGAAGAAGAGGGAGAGCTTGTAGAGTTCATTTTGTGTAGAAGAGGAAGAAGAAGAACCTTTGGTACCTTAGCTTATATAGTAAGTCATCCTCTGTTCTGCAGTGCCACATGGCCGTCCATATGATATACAATCTGGTTATGCGGATTGGTTAGGTGTCAATGCCATTACACAGTTTAGTTGTTATCATTGTGTGTACTGCACGATCCTACCCTTATTCGTCCTTAATGTCATATAAATTTGTTATGCTTAAGTGATCCCAGTGAAGAATGTGTCACGAGGGGTGTGTTATGAACCGTTTGCAGACCGATCCACCAGGAACCATTCGGCAATTTACCACGTGTCTTGCTTTGCAAGGGGCATAACAACTTTTGTAATATTAGTTAGCATTAATTCGTGTTAGGAATATTTAACTAGATTTATTTAAAAATATCCTACGTATTTAAGTTTTATAAAATAAAAATAAAAAGAAATTTATAAAGCTTTTCATATGAAAATAAATTATATTTTGGGAAGAAGGGAATGGATTATTGCACTCATCCTATAACATAATTTAGCTTTTTATAATATTTGAGAAACCCAATCCACACGCACAAAATCATAAGAGACAAATGTTAGCATGTTTAAAAGATATTGACTCACTTACGTATAATGATAATTAAGAAGATTTAAAGTTGAAAAAGATGTTTTTGTTTGTCTTAATTATTGGATCTAACAACTCCTATTGACTTTAAAAAATTATCATCTTTGCATGTTATGCCGTACGTAGCTTCAAGAATACACCAATCTCTTCTCTTTTTTACTTTTATATTTGGACTGAACTCAACGTAAGAAAAGAGATTTACTTTTAATTTAGGGATGGAGGGCCCAGAATCCTATAAACCTCACAATTACTTCGTGTTTCATAAATTGTTTGAAATTTTTTATCGCATTGATTTATTAAATGTGTTTTATAACTATATTAATTTCGTATTAAATATATATTTTAAAATGGAATAAGAGAAGTAATTATTTATCACTTAAAAAATTTATATATTTATATTTTAAAAAATTTATATTTGAAAAAGGTTGAAATATCACATAAATTCTAGTACTTTTCATAAATTTGGAATTTAGTCTCTGTACTTTTATTTACAAGAATTTAGTCTCTTCATTTTTTAGATTCCGAAATTTAGGTCCAATTGTTAACTGCGTTATTTTTTTTTGTTAAATTTTTTGATGATATTTTAAAATAAAATAAAAAAACCATTCGGTAGCCATGTAACTAAAAAAATGGCGTTGTAATAAACTCAAATTTAACAAAATAGTTTTAATAGTGTTAATAGTTGGATCTGAATTTTGAATTTTGAAAAGTTAGACTAAATTCCTAAAGATAAAAGTATAAGGATTAAATTCTAAATTTATAAATAATACAAGGCCTTACGACATATTTTAACCTTAAATATATATATATATTTTTGTTTCACTTAAATCTAAAGTTTCCTCCAAAAAACACCTTAGAGTTAAATCCCTGTAATTTGATTAAAGAGGAGTAGCTCAAGGGTGACAATTTTAGTAGATTGAGCTTCCTCCTCCCGATGCTCTGAATTTTCTCGCCTCAGGACTCCTCATACGACTCTCAACTTCACAATAAACTATTCATTCTTAGCGTTCCTTTGATTAAGGATATGCTACTGCTTCTTGAAACGATGTTCTTGCTGAGAAAACTACTCTTCCAAGCTGTAACACCCCTTAACCCTAAACCGTCACTGAAACATGATTACGAGGCATTACTGGACATATCGGACAATTTACGATTAATTCAAAAATACATAACATACATATTATAAATTAACGATTAAGTCGCTTTGATGAACCTTCGAGGCCCAAAATATGTATTAGAAGTGGAACGAGACTTGTTCGAGTACTCCAGAAATTTTTCGTAAATTTTTTTTTTGAAACTCAATATAACCTCTTTATAAACATCTAACCTTCCCTGCAATTTTCAAACCGCAACCAATCTAAAACCAATGGCTCAACCAAAAACAATTTATACTCAAATACACTTATATCATAACTAATTCATTAACATAGTAATCTAATAATTAAACATTTATAATATCATTCAAATTGACTAATAACTTCATTTATTTTTCTATTCAAGTTTAATGCCAAATTTTTTAATATACTCTTTACCATTTCACTTAAAACTCAGTTCAAAACATTACAAACCATCTATACTTTATAACCAAAATCATATGACCTATATATATGACCTAGGTACATGCCACGTTTACCAAAAGGAAAAGAAAATACATCACCAAAGTTGTACTGAAGTCAGGATTGATCTGGATGCTGAACCGGGACTTTTGACTTCTACTTTACTGCGCGCACGGAAATAACCATCTATTTGAGTATTCGTACTCGATTGGTATTACCATAATTCAAACTATATAACTTTAATGAATTATAAATATTAATCATATAACATTAAACATGTAAAATTTATAAATCATAAGAACTAATTTACATTCAATTTCATATTTCATATATAATAATTCATCAACAATATCATATCTTAATAACTTGAACTTGATCAATTCATGAACCTTAGGTTCATGTTTCCAAATCTCACATACAATTTCAATTCACAAATCGACTAACAATTTCTTTCTCATACTTTTGATCATACGATCAATCAAATTTATTCAATTCTCTCATTTCGAATATTCACCCTATTAACAAACCTGGACCATGGCGGATACACAGATTCCAACCAAAACACCAAAGACGGCACATTGTGCCTAAAGCGGTACTCGAGACACGATCAATATATCGAAGCGATATCGACACATAAAGTGCCTGAAACGACACACGTGGTACCTGATACGACACATATAGTGCCTGATCGGCAAATCCGATAAATTCCCGTACTCTTCCAATCCTATGGCATGCCAACTATATCCGACTCAGCCCGACTAGTTAATAGGGTATTCAAATCATTTCTCAATTTCAATTTCACTTTTAATGTACAATTCAATTCGATACAATTTTCCACTTTCCAACAATATACTATCAAATATTCATACATATTCATACTTCATCTCAATTTCATTCAATTCAATATTGATACTTACCTTATAATTTTACTTACCATACACAAATTTAAATATAACATTTAATAAATAGTAGTTTGAATTATAGTAATACAAACCGTGATTTTCTCGTTTTAGTCCTCGATAGCCTTCTCCTTTCCTTTGTGTGCCGATGCATCGGGTTCTTTATTAGCTACGAAAATAATAATAATTTTTCATTATTAATACAGCACCAATTTATATTAAATAATTGAATTTCTACTCAATTTCTATCTTAATTTCAATTTAGTCCTAACTAAATTCACTTACTTTCCTATCTTAATTCATACCTTATTTTTACTCAATTTCCTACCAAATTCAACTTAACTACTCAATGTTCATATTAAAACCCTAAATTCAAATTTCTTTCAATTTAATCCCTCTAACACAAAACTTATAGCTTCTTTTACAATTTAATCCCTTAATCAATTCTAACTAGAAATTCTATCAATTAAACCCCTAATTCATCATTTTGTTCAACATGAACTATATTCAAAAACCCAAGAACTTTCAAAACTTCAACTTAAATTCAACAAAACCTTGTTCTAAAGCTTCTAAAACATCAAAATTAAGAGAAAATGACTTAATTGACTTACCAATTAAAGCTTAAAGCTTCAAAACCTTAGTTTCCCTTTTTTCTTTCTTTTATTTCCCTTTTTTCTTTCTCCCTATTTGAATGCTTCTCTGTTTCTTTTCTCCTTTTCATTTCTTTCTTTTATTCTTTTATGTTTATTTACTTTATTAACTTAATAATAATAATAATTACTATAATAAATATCTATTTAATAACAAATATTTATATTACATTTGTACACACATATATTTTACACTTGTCTATCATCATCACCATCCAATTATCCTTATTTTATTTATTTTATATAATTTAATATATTAATATAATAAAAATCTATTTACTTAAATAAAAAGTAATTAAATAAATATAATACAATTGTACAAATATAATTATTACACATGTATATTTTTATTACCATACGTTTGTCTTTATTTTAATTTATTTCATAATATAATAATATAATATCAATTAAATAATAATAACAATAATAATAATAATTAATTAATTAATGTATGAAATCTAAGAAAAATATTAGATTTTTCAATTCATTTGCCGCCTCAATTAGTAAAAATGGCATAATTTTCATTTTGGTCCTTTATATTTTCTTTTAATCTATAATTCATATTTTACCCCTTATTCAATTTAGTCCTTTTTCCTAATTACTCTTAATTAAGCTAAATTCACTTAATTAAAGCCTAATTAAACACACAACTAGACTCACAAATATTCCTAATAAATATTTTTGAACTCGATTTACTAAGACGGAGGCCCGATAATGTACCTTTTTCGATGCCCGTGAATTTTGGGTCATTACACTTCTCCCCCCTTAATAAATTTCGAGGGCGAAATTTACCTGAGAAGAGATGAGGATATTGTGCTCTCATAGTTTCTTCCGGTTCCCAAGTTGCTTCTTCCACATTATGATTTCTTCACAATACTTTTACTAGAGGAATCCGTTTGTTTCTCAATTCTTTCACTTCTCGAGCTAATATCTGAACTGGCTCTTCTTCATAAGACAAATCTGATCGAATTTCAATGTCTTCAGTGGGAATGATATGTGAAGGATCTGACCTATATCTCCGAAGCATAGAAACATGGAAAACATCGTGAATCTTCTGTAACTCTGGAGGTAAAGCTAGTTGATAAGTAACCGGTCTAATTCTTTCTACTATTTCATACGACCCGATATAACGAGGACTCAATTTACCTTTCTAGCCAAATCTCAGAACTTTCTTCCAAGGCGACACCTTCAGAAATACTTTATCACCAACGGAATACTCTATATCTCGTCGTTTCAAATCCGCATAAGATTTCTGTCTATCGAAGGCTGCTTTCAATCCGTCTTTGATCTTATTAACTGTTTCATCTATTTTTTTAATTAATTCCGGCCCAATCACTTTTCTTTCATTCAATTCTGTCCAACATACAGGCGATCGACACCTTCGACCATATAAAGCTTCATAAAGAGCCATCTGAATACTAGATTGGAAACTATTATTATAAACAAACTCGGCCAATGGTAAATAACGTTTCCAACCTGATTCAAAATCAATGATAGAAGCTCGAATCATATCTTCTAATATCTGAATTACCTGCTCAGACTGTCCGTCGGTTTGCGGATGAAATGCAGTGCTAAAATTAAGCCGCGTACCCAACGACTCATGTAATTGCCTCCAAAATCTCGATGTAAACCGAGGATCCCGATATGAAATTATTAATACTGGAATACCATGTAATCTAACAATTTCCCGGATATAAACCTCGGCAAGCTTCTCTAGTGACCAGTCGGTTCTAACTTCTATAAAATGAGCTGACTTTGTGAGTCGATCGACAATTACCCAGATAGCATTCTTTTTACTCACTGACAATGTCAATCCCGTAACAAAATTCATGGTAATGCAATCCCATTTCCACTCGGGAATAGTAATAGGCTGTAACAAACCTGTTGGTACCTTATGTTTTGCTTTTATCCGCTGACAAGTCAGGCATTTACCAACATACTCGACTATATCTTTCTTCATCCCTGGCCACCAATATAAATCTCGTAGATCACGATACATCTTCGTTCCACCAGGGTGTATAGCAAAGGTGCTATCGTGTGCTTCTCGAAGGATCAACTCTTTTAGCCCATAAGCAACTGGAACACAAAGCCGATTTCGGAACTTCAAACAATCATGTTCATCAATGCTGTAATTTTCTACCATACCATTCTGTACCATCTCTCTTTTCTTCATCAACTTTTCATCTTCTAACTGGGCTGCTCTGATTTGATCAAACAACATTGGCTTAACTCTTAATTCAGCTAATAAGCTTCCATCATCATTAATGCTAAGCCGAGCGAACATTGCCCGTAATTTAACCGCAACTTTTCTGCTCAATGCATCAACTACTACGTTTGTCTTCCCCGGATGATAATCTATAACACAGTCATAATCTTTCAGAAGCTCGATCCACCGTCTTTGCCTCATATTCAACTCATTTTGCGACAATAAATATTTCAGGCTCTTATGATCTATGTAAATATAACATTTCTCACCATACAAGTAATGCCTGTAAATCTTCAATGCAAAGATTACTGCAGCCAACTCCAAATCGTGTGTCGGGTAGTTACGTTCATGTGGCTCTAGCTGTTGAGATGCATAAGCTATTACCTTTCCATCCTGCATCAATACGCAACCCAAACCGCTCAGAGATGCATCACTATATACAACAAAGTCCTTTCTCGACTCTGGTAAGGTTAAAATAGGTGCATCGGTCAACATCTGTTTCAAAGTCTCAAAATTCCTCTGGCACTGATCATCCCAAATGAACTATAAATTAATTAAACCCTTAATCAATTCTAACTAGAAATTCTATCAATTAAACCCCTAATTCAGCATTTTGTTCAACATGAACTATATTAAAAAACCTAAGAACTTTCACAACTTCAACTTAAATTCAACAAAACCTTGTTCGATAGCTTCTAAAACATCAAAATTAAGAGAAAAGGACTTAATTAGCTTACCAATTAAAGCTTCAAAACTTTAGTTTCCCCTTTTTTTTTTCTTTCCCTTTTTCTTTCTCCCTATTCGAATGCTTCTCTATTTCTTTTCTCCTTCATTTCTTTCTTTTATTCTTTTTGTTTCTTTATTCTTTTATGTTTTTTTTTACTTTATTAATTTAATAATAATAAAAATAATAATTACTATAATAAATATCTATTTAATAACAAATATTTATATTACATTTGTACACACATATATTTTACATTTGTCTATCATCATCACCATCCAATTGTCCTTATTTTATTTATTTTATATAATTTAATATTTTAATATAATAAAATTCTATTTACTTAAATAAAAAGTAATTAAATAAATATATTAAAATTGTACAAATATAATCATTACACATGTATATTTTTATTACCATACATTTGTCTTTATTTTAATTTCTTTCATAATATAATAATATAATATCAATTAAATAATAATAACAATAATAATAATAATTATTTAATTAATTAATTAATGTATGAAATCTAAGAAAAATCTTAGATTTTTCAATTCATATGCCGACTCAATTAGGAAAAATGGCATAATTACCATTTTGGTCATTTATATTTTCTTTTAATTTATAATTCAATTTTTACCCCTTATTCAATTTAGTCCTTTTTCCTAATTACTCTTAATTAAGCTAAATTCACTTAATTAAAGCCTAATTAAAAACACAACTAGACTCACAAATATTCTTAATAAATATTTATGAACTCGATTTACTAATACGGAGGCCCGATAATGTACTTTTTCTGATGCCCGTGAATTTTGGGTCATTACACAAACGTCGTGGTTTCTCTTAGGTCTTTGAGTCATGAGGCTTGGGGCCTGATGCCTGCTAATGGAAACTCTAGTTTAACGGAAAGGGGGTGCTACTATGAGACAGGTTACAAATTCTTGTAAATAAAAGGCTATGTAATTAAAAGGTCTGGGAGGGGTTTCACTAGGTTATGATTGAGGTGTTACAGCTATAAAGGGATTAGAGTGGCTAGAGGAACAGTTCTTGTTGGTGCAGTAAGAGTGGTAAAGTTAGAGGCTAGAGGACCTTTCAAGGCCTTTACCAGTTGTTTCAAGGTGGGAAGAAGAACGCTTGCATACTATAACTGAGCTCTAGTAGAAAAAGAGTCAGAAGGAGAGGCCTGTGTAGAGCTCAAGCCAGTAGAAACACCTGGGATAGGTGGTATGGAGGTGTTGAGTGGAATGAAAGAGTTAACTTGGTTAGCTGGGTCGCTAATCTGGTTGACTTGATCAGTTGGGGTGCCACTTTGGGATTGAAAAGCCATGTTTTCCATGCTCACCGCACCAATTGTTGATACAATGCTCAACAATGGGAGAGTACAAAAGAGAGGAGAACGGTTGCTGAGAAGGCCGGTTCACCCAGCTAGGGCGAAGAGCTAGAGGTTAGGAAGAATGGAGGAAGAGAGAGTTTGAAGGCTAAAGGTTAAAGAAGTAAAAAGAGAGAATAGGCTCTGTGTCGTTAAAGAATTGATCATTTTTTTTCGTTCTTGAGGGTATTTATAGGTAAGGATACCATGTAATATGGTGTTAACGTGTTAGGCTTGTCATCTAGCTATCATTATAAAGTGCGTGGGAAGGATGTCTTCGATGGGATGAGGATGTCTGTGACAGGACAAATCTTGTTGTTCATTCTGACTCTTATGGGATAATGCAGTTGAGCCCACGTGATGTTTGGTGACCAAAAGACTTCATGTTCCCAATGAAGACCCGGTCATCCGTTGCCTGGGTGGTAGTCTTCTCGGGAGGATGATTTCTCAAGTTGTAACAGCCTGATTTTTTAGTGGTATCAGAAACAGTGGTTTCGAGGCCACCAAATCCGGTGAGTAAGTTCGTAAATATTATTATTTAATATTTACAAGTCAAATATGGTTTTAAAAAGGTTTTTGATTTGGTAATTTATGTTTTATAACGATTTATTAGGTTCAAGTGGTAAGACCCTGAGGTCAAGTGGTTTTAGAAAGTGAGTTATCGGGACCTCATTTCTATAAACCGAGTCGTAAATATTTTTATAAATATTTACAGAGTGTCATTAAGGTGATATTAAAGTTTTGTTGAAAAATTTTAACATTTTGATAGTTAATTGATTAAAAAGGACTAAATTGAAAATTGTGTAAAACTTGCTAATTATAGCAATTAGGTGATGAAATGGTGTAATTATTAATTGAGGAAGGACTTAATTAGTGATAATTAAGCCCTAAATAATATAGTGGGACGGAAAATTGATGGATAAGGACAAAATAATTAAATTATAATGGCAAACTTGTAATTTAGTTGAAATTAAAACAAAATTAAGTAAGAAGAAATAGGTTTTCTTCTTCATTTTCTTTTTTTTTCACTATCGAAACACCATAGAAATAGGTTGAAGAATTGGTTGAGCATAGGAGCTTCCATGTGAGTTCAATTCATACTTATAATTTTTATGTTTTTGAGATCGTTGCAACTAGGTCCAGCTAACCCGTACCTTCGTTTCTGATTCTGTTAAAAATTTTGAAAGTTTTCATTGATAAATATTAGATGTTTTTGATGAATAACATGGGTTTGGAGCTTTGATTGTGTTGTGTGATGTTTTTGTAAAGTGATTTTTTTTTAAAATATTGATTTTAGGATTAAATTGTGAAAATGTCAAAATATTAGGGTTTGATAGTGAATTTTAGGTTTATTAGGGGTTTTATGAGGGGCTAGAATATTTGGATAGATTATTGATTTGAGAAAATTAGTTAATTTGATAGATTAACTAATTAAGGAATTAAATTGCAAAAATTATAAAAGTTTAGGGTAATTGCATAAATTCAAAAAATAAAATGGTATAAATTGTAAAATGGATTGGAAATGAAATATATGCTAATAAATGAGTAATTTTATATTTTAGATCAAGATCTCGTAGATACTCGTGGAAAAGGAAAAATAGCGGAATAGTCTCTGAACTTCTGCAATTACTACAATTCAGTCCAGGTAAGTTCGTACGGTTAAAATTTAACATTTGTATAAATTGATGATTGGTATTATGCTTATATTCTATTTTTGGAAATGAATTATTGTTTTTATTATAATATTGAATTGGATATTCAGTTTGAATTAAACGCGGAATTTGAGTACATTCGTGATTTGGTGTATGACGGGGGTTTGGAGTGGAGATGGTATTGGAGGGAGATATCAACATTTTACCCAAGTAAACCGGGGTTCAACATTTTTTGCGAACTCTCGTGTTTTACTTTCTGTTTGGCGTGATTGGGTGGATCAACTCTTACGAGCTTTGTTAAGCTTTCGAGCTTCTGTTGGCGTATTCGGAAGGACCAGCTCTTATGAGCTTTTGTTGACGATGTACTCTTATCCATAAGTCGTTCTTCGAATGGAAAAATCTCGATAAGGTGATATATTTAATGAATTTGAAAGACATGTTATTTATTTTTGTATTGATTTGAATACGAATGTATTTATCGATTGAAGTTGTGAATGGCAGGGAGTTGTCATGGATGATATTTTTATTATTATTTGATTTATTATAGTTAGTTCGGTAAGATTAAATGTTTATCTTGTCGAACTTACTAAGTTTCATTAAGCTTACATGTGTTGTTTAATGTCATTGTAGATTTTCAGAAGGTTGGTCGACCGGATCGGCACTCAAGTCACACTATCCAGTTTATCTCGGTAGTTTTTGAAACGTTAATTTCGGATTATATGGCATGTATAGGCTCTTGTGCTATTTTGGTTAATGTTTGGCTTATGTAAATGTTATGAATGATATTTTGTGCAAATAACCAATTTGCAAAGGGTATGAGAATGAGGTATAGTTGTTATGCTAGTATGTGTGGCTTACATATTTTTGATTTGTTGTGGTTGTGGTAACTTTGTTAGGTATTTTAATTTGGTATTGCTTGAATGAGTTGATGAATTGAATTAATGTGTATTTGAGATTAAATTGTATATAATTGTGGTACCAATGATGGTACATTGGTTAGGCACATATTAGGTTGGTTTTGATGTGTTTTTGACCCGATTAATGTCATTTTGATTTTATATTTTGGTTAGTATTTGAGTTTCTTAAGGTCCAAGCAATTTGATTATGTTTGTATTAATGTATGATTTGAATGATTTACTATTCTGTTGTCCTGTAATACTCCGTAGCCCTGTTCCAGCGACAGATACGGGTTAGAGGTGTTACACAAGTGACCTCCCGACTTGCTGGTGGTAGGTTTACTGTTCAGGTGTCCTCTAGGCTTGCCACGTGTCCTAACACAAGTGGGGTTATAACACCATTGGTTGCCCATCTAACCACATTGGTTTGTCAATCGGTTTTCTAATATGTTTGTCTAGTCTTGATAGCTACTTGCTATGCTATGTGGCTTGGTTCTTTAATTCATATACAATCAATCCTTTCTATAGCACCCACCATTTATAACAACATTTTGTTATAACAATTAAGTTTGGTGTAGAACCGATTTTTTATGTTTTATTTTTACCTTCTATAATAAATTTTCATCTATAATAATAATAATAATGAAGTACTAGGTGCACTATTTACTAAATTAGTTATTTATAAGAATTTATTGTCTCAAATTTTAGTAAAACCGATTACATTCCTAAGTGAAATGGAAATAATAAATCTTAGTTAAGATGTTACTTCAATAAAATGTTTAAATTATATATAAAAAATATTAATAATATTTTATTAAATGAAAATAATGTTTAATAAATAAGATTAAATTTGTAAATTTTATTAAATATTCATTCTAAATCTCACTTATTATTACTATTATTACTATTATTATACTTTTCTTTTTTTTCTCCAAGTAACTTGCTACTTGTTTTTTGTTTTGCTCAGCGACGGTGCTAGCCTCCGGGTTGGCTACCGCTTGCCCTTTTCTCCCTCTCACCAACCAACCCTTTTTTTTTCTCTTCATTCACTTTATGTGTTTCTTTTCAGTTTGCAGATCTATTTTGTGAGTATATTTATTATCTTTACAAGTTGTAACAGATAGATAACGGTTTTTGTCGTCGCTAAAACTCTACTAATGATCAGCAATTTCTCTTGAAAGTGGATGGCTCTTTGCCGACTTCTTAACATGTTTCTGTTTTGAGAGTATTTTAGAATAATAAATAATTTCACGAGTCGATTTGGACCCGTGTTGTCTTTAAGTTTTATATTTTTTTGATTTTATTTTTATATGCTTTTGCAAGTGATTTTAGGATGGTTTTGTCGTCGTCCTCTCCAATTTGGTGGATGCTTTTTTGTTGATTTTTACCCACCTCTTTGGATCATCCGAGGCTAATTTTCACATCGTATCAAGTGCTTGCAATCACTCCAGATATGTTGTGCTTGAGTTGTGATAGAGCCAATTGTCAACGTGTCATAATGTTCTATTGATGCTAAGGTTGAAGCCTTTGTTGTATTGATGGAGCTTGCTCTTCATTACCTACGGTGAGTATTTGTAATTTTTCTTTATGAAGTATATGGTCTCATTCATAGAATGGATTAATGAATTTTTCTTTTTAAAAAATTATTATTAACATACTATTTTTCTTTTACTTTGAAAATTTTAAAAATTTAAAAATGATATGAATCTTAAATATTGTTATAGATGTATAATAATCTGAAATTTTGAAAGATAAACAAAGCTGTTATAAACAGCATTAACTATGTGTTTTGATGTTAGAGGCAAGAGGTAGGCTATGGTGTTCCCTGTAGGCAAAGAAATGGGTATACGGTCCAAGTTCACAGTTAGCGTGCCCAAACTAGTACTACAGAAGTTTCCGTTTCTCATAAGTCATAATCAATGCTGTTTATTTTGGTTTTAATTTAAGTTTCAAAGGGCTAGAGGATTAAAGGCTACGGCTATATAGTGCCTTGTATTTAGGATTTATTTGATCTAATAACTCATATAGATACAGTCGGAATTTAACATTTAATGGTAGATTCGTTGTTATTTTAATAATTAAAATGATGTGAGTTTAAATGTTTTCAAAAAAATATTGTGAAAAAAAAGGGAAAAAATGTGAATATTTATTAAAAGTAAATATTTTATGTAAATGTAATAAAGACAAAACAAAAATTTAGATAATTTAAGGGCTGATTAGTATTTCAGTTTTTTTTTTTTTTTAATTAGCATTTGGATCAAATATAGAAAATAGCAAAAGACCCAAATTGGTTGAAAATGAGTTGTCATTGGATTGGAGCTTGGGCTTTTTTCTCGCCGAAACCAACCGCTCCCCATTATTATTATATTCTATTTGCCTACTGCCATCGGGGCTCTTCAAGTCAGTCGCTAATTGACAATGTTCACCAGTATTATCTTCCCTGCCAGCCTTGCCAAAATTAATCAACCTATAAAATTATAAATTTTCAAAGGTATAAAATAAAAAGTTTTATCAATAATTTTTTTTATTTCTTTAAATTTGTCAATACTAACATAATTATAATCGTTGTTGATAATAAAATTATTCGAATTACTCATTATCTTTTTTTCTCCTTTAAAATAGGAGTATAAAATGCGCTTGAGCATCAATGTACGAACTCAAACTTTCATACTTACAATATAATACCCTTGACACTGAGTTAAAAGGTTATTGACAACACTTGTTAATAATTTAATACCTAAAATTTATGTATATAAAAAAAATCTGAATTCAGAGTAACTGCATATATTATCTAATCAAATAATTGGATAGGAACTTAGGTTTACTTTAAATGTTTCAGATGATCCCTCTCGGAAATTGATCTCCAATAAATTTAGGATCAAATAAGACATTTAGAAAATTGCTTTATCTTTTTAAAAAAAAATAAAAAAAAATACTATCCCTATTTAATTCTAAATTTAAAGCTTAGGTGGAGGCTGAGGTGATTTATAGTCATTAGCAACCGCCTATTGAGTACCAATCGCTAGTAACTGTCCATTTTTGGGTTTGTTTCGAACCTCCACCACTATTGACGTAAGCTTTCCTTCGTGCCCTTTTACTTTTGCCTCTATCTCTACTTCTTCCTGCATGCACCCATCAACTCATCTTTATTTAATTACCTAATAGCACCAAAATTAAATGTTCTAATAATGTTTGGTTTTATTGAACTGAAATTAATTTAGTGTTCAAAATAGAAAGAAAAAAAAAAGAAGCAGCAGCAAATTAATCTGAATCTTAAATATGAAATGTTAAAATTGGTAGTCACATTTAAATGGTGACCAGTGGAGTAAATGGCGGTGCAAGCGACTGCTATGACTCCCGCATGCCAATTCCCATTTATATCCTATATAAACAACAAAATAAAAAATGATTTAGTATTTATATATATTTACTATTATTCTTGATTCGGAGATAAAAAGGTATTATAAGACTTCAAAGAAAACATTTTTGAATTAAACAAAAGGTCATTCGTTATATATATATATATAAGTAATTCAAAGCCATGAAGAAGAGAAAAGATAATACGTACGGAAGCAAGCGAAGGAAGGATGAAGTTACAACGCAAGAAGCCGGTGTGAGGTTGGACGATTTGAAGACCTACAAGGCTTCGAGACTCGAGCTTGTGACCGATGACGCCATTTTTGGAACCATTATAGAGATCTCTGCAATTGCAAATGCATCATCTCCATGCTTTGATCTTCTTTTTGAGTTTTGGGGTCTCTCACACACACACGGTTCTCTTCGTTACAATGCTTGATAATATATTGTGCATGACAGACAATGCTTGATATATTGATGTTAATTAAATTAATAAAAGAATTGATGGAAAGTAAGCTTTTCTTTTTCTGATTTTGTTCTTTCCAAGCATGGTAAACAAAGGGGGGAAAGGCAATAGAAGCAGTGGCGAAGCTAGAAAATTTTTTTAGGGGCGGATAAAATTTTAATTTTTTATAGTTTATATCTTTATAATTTGTAAAGGATTAAATTGAATTTTTCTAATTTTAGGGGGGTCAAAATGCAATTTTACCTTTATTAATTTAAAATTTTTAAAAAATTTTAAGAGCCAAAATAATAATTTTATATTTTAAGGGAGCCGGGGCCCATGCCAGCTCCCCCACCCCTAAATAGAAGCCAATTTTACCTATTAAAGTAAGCTTTTTTTATTTTCTGATTTTGGCTTAATACTTAAATGCAAAACTGGCCCAGTCAAATTATGACTCTCTTTTTTCACTTATTTACCTTTTTTTTTTATCTTAAAACGTAATATTAACTAATAAAAAATATGACATGTGATATGTTTTTATTGGATATTATACACTTAATTGATTATTTAGATATAACCTCAAAAAACTTTAGTATTTAAGAAAAATGGTACTTTGGAGGTTAATTTTTCAATTAAATCTTTCTTTAATATTGAATTACATATTAATTAAAGATATTATTTGAACCCAAACTTAGTAACTAGGTAAGTTAGTATCTAACTCCGTTAAAAATTTAACCTTGAGCCAATCAACTTTTATAATTTTCATAAATTATAAAACTTTAAAACTCTAAAAATAAATAAATATTTTTCTTAAATTTTTTTTTAAAATACGAAAAAAACATTTAACTAAAATTTTAGAAAATTTGTTGATAAATAAATCTTAACTAATCAATGGGTAAAAGTACCATTGAAGCTCTTATACTAAAAGTCGGATTGCATTTTGTCCCCTTTAACTCAAAACATAGACAAATTAAATCATATATGCTAGATCAAAGAGTAAAGTAGTCATTCTATTAAAAATTACATCTATTTCTACTATTAAAAACTAGTTCCTATGTCAGAATGAGGTACACATTGCATGCCATGTGTAATTGTCTATGAAGCCCTTTATACTAAAATTTAAATTGTATTTTATCCCCTTAACTAATAAAATGGGTAAATTAATTTTTATATGTTAGTTCAAAGAGCAAATTAGTCATTTTTGTTGTACTGTTAAAAATTGACATGATGGTGCGAAGAGTCGAAGCAGCCGAAGATTATTGGGCAAAGATTTGGTATGTTAAGAGAGTCCTGGCTATGATGGTGAAGAAAGGGGAACTTATAGTTGAGACTCGACTACTGGTTATCTCCGGACATCATCATGTGTTCACGAGGGTTTTGTCTAGGTATGCCACTTAAGGAGAAAGGTAGTCTTCACGTAAGTATTATCTACCAAACGGGCATAAAGATTACTTCCTGTACATATGATTTATCCTTTATAGATTTCATTATGGGCTAAGCCGTACCAAGTTTGGGTTGAGCTGATAAAAAAATTTAGGTTATTTTCTAGGCCTAGGCTCGACCAGAAAATGGGTTTAAAATTTTATCCAAGTTCGGTCCAGGTTAAAAATACTAAACCTGAGCCAAATCCAGTCCACCCGTATTAAACTTTATTAGATTATTTTTTATATAAAAAAATTTTACAAATATAATACATTGACTACACTAAAAATATTAAAATAAATATTTCCTAACAAATTGAAAATACATTAAAAAAAAATCTTTATACTTAACTAACACTAAGATAATTGTAACTTAACAAGCAAATGCCTCTAAAATAATAGTAAATGTAACAATAAAATAAGAGTTATATAATATTCAAATAATAACAATAAAATAGTAGTAATATAATAGCAAAATGGAAATAAAATAACAACAAAATGACAACAAAATAGTAGGGATACAACTGATCCGGGTTGAGCCCAAAAAATTTTAGCCAAGACCCGACCCATTTAAAAAATAAATCTTATTTTTTGTTTAAATCCATTCTTTAAATTTATAATTTTATCTAAATCATTCCAATTTTTGAATGAGTTGCAGGTCACCCTATAACGTTTTTCACTTACAAATTCCCTTCACATGATGCGGAAATGTTTCCTTTTGAAATTTGAGGCACATGCAAAGTTGACTTCTCTTGTTGTTCTTGAATATATATATATATAATTAAAGATAGTATTTTTTTGATAAGTAATTTCTGATTACGACAACCTCGTGAGCTGGTTGGTGGAGGAATCATTGAAGAGTGAGTGAAAATAACAAAACCATTCTTGTGATCTCTTATAAAGTCCCAACACATTTATCTAAAAAAGAGCATTTGAGTACAAGATAAGTGCAGTAGTTAATTAAATTTAGAATACATTTGAGTATAAGTTAAAAGTGTTTAGTCCGAAAAAGGTGAATGTCCGCCCGTGACTCCCATCTCATGCAAACCCAGGTAGGGACAAAATAGCAGTATCCCCCTTTCAACAGGGACTCACGAGCTTAATTAACTACTCATTTTACGCCTCGGTTTTCAATGATTCAATCTTACCTCTAGCCAATCAAATCAAAAATAAAAAAAAAAAAACTTACACTTGGCCAATTAGTTGATAACTAAGTGGCATTTTGAAGTCCCACGTCTTGCACGGGATAAGAAAGTGCAATGTCTTTGAGCCGTACGGGATAAGGACATTGCTTGATAGTAATACACATTTCTTCCCCTGTCCACACAACTCAAGGCTTACTTTTGTCCTTTACCATTTGGTCGCCAAGCATTGAAAGTTTGTCATTTTGCACCACTATCACCTGCAATTCGGGCCTTAATTTTATTGATAAATTTGATTTGGACATCATTGCGATCAAGGACATAACTTGTTTCTCTGCCTGCTAACTGGCCCACTTTAATTAATCCCATTTATCTACTCGACATTTCAAGCCGAGGCTATTTCAGTAATTCTATTTGAACTAAATTGCATGTATAAGATCCTCTTCGGGTACTCATTTCTAATGCACACCACACCACGCCACTCACTGCCCCTTCTTTACCACCTTTCAAGCTGAAGTTCTAGCTCTAAAGCATGGACTTCACTGCCACACTCTTGTTCTTTGCTCTTTTCATATCCTCCATCCAAGCTGTAGACCCTTGTGGTTCTCCGCCACAAAACAAAGACCTATCGGTGATTCCAATCTACGGGAAATGCTCGCCATTCAAACCACCCAAACCAGAGTCATGGGTCGACACTGTTATCGACATGGCTTCAAAAGACCCAGCAAGGCTCAAGTACTTGTCCAGCCTCGTATCCC
Source organism: Gossypium sturtianum (assembly GCA_025698515.1). Taxonomy (NCBI): domain Eukaryota; kingdom Viridiplantae; phylum Streptophyta; class Magnoliopsida; order Malvales; family Malvaceae; genus Gossypium; species Gossypium sturtianum. Next base: position 5,211,965 of record CM046947.1, read on the forward strand.
AAAAGACCACTGCGGTTCCCATTGCTTCAGGCCAACAAGTCCTCAGCATTGGCAACTACGTGGTCAAGGTCAAGCTCGGAACTCCGGGGCAGGTCATGTTCATGGTGCTGGATACTAGTAACAATGTTGCTTGGGTTCCCTGCTCCGTCTGCACTGGTTGCTCCGCCACCACTTTCTTGCCCTCTGCTTCTTCGAGTTACGGCTCGTTGGATTGCTCCTTGCCACAATGCAACCAGGTCCATGGGCTCTCATGCCCGGCTACGGGGGCTGCTGCTTGCTTTTTTAACCAATCCTACGGTGGTGATTCGTCTTTCTCCGCCAACTTAGCTCAAGATTCCTTAACATTAGCAAACGATGTTATCCCAAATTTTGCTTTTGGATGTATTAACATTTAACAGCATCTCTGGTAATTGAATCCCACCCCAAGGGCTATTGGGTATGGGCCGGGGACCCATGTCACTACTTTCACAATCCGGGTCGCTATACAAAAGTGTGTTTTCCTATTGTTTGCCCAGTTTCAAGTCCAATTTTTTTTCGGGCTCCCTTAAACTCGGGCCTGCAGGTCAACCCAAGAATATTCGAACCACCCGGCTGTTAAATAGCCCACACCGGCCCTCCCTATACTACGTAAACCTAACAGGGGTCAGTGTTGGCCGGGTTCGGGTCCCCATCCCCCCTGAATGCCTAGCGTTTAACCCGAATACTGGGGCAGGTACCATCATCGATTCGGGTACGGTTGTAACCCGATTCGTCCAACCCCTTTATGAGGCAATCAGGAATGAGTTTGTGAAACATGCGAAAGGCCCATTTTCAACAATAGGGCTATTCGACACGTGCTTTGAGGCAAAAGCGGAAGTTGAGCTACCGTCACTAACATTACATTTCGAAGGCTTGTCCATGAAACTGCCTATGGAAAACACCTTCTTACATACCAGTGCAGGGTCACGTGCTTGCTTGGCAATAGCACCAGTTCCAAACAATGTGAACGCCGCCATGAATATAATACCAATTTGCAGCAGCAAAATCATAGGATTTTGTTTGATGTCGCAAATTCTCGCTTGGGGATATCTCGTGAAGCTTGTAACTAGGCTTATTTCTTGTCGTTTAGGCTAAGTTTCTGGTTTTATTTAACGAAAAAAGAAGATGGTGTAGTAAGTTCAATAAACACAGGACAAGAAAAACCCTGTTGCGTTGGTTATTTTAAGTTTTCAATGAAATATCGAAGGGATGGAAGAAGCAACCTCTGAAGTTTAAAATCATCCCCATAATCTACTTGCTTTTTTCCTTCATTCAAAATAACATGTTTAGTTATTTTACTCTTTTTTTTTTTTTTTTTTCATTTTTACCTTTCAAGATAATTGCTTCATATGTAGAGATGGTAATGGTAGACCTATAAGTGATGGGAGTTGGTTCAGCCATTGATGTCAAAGTTGAATTTTATTAACTAAAGGCTGGCTATACTTCCATCAGGCCATTATTTTATATCAATATAAACCAAGACATCTTAAATTAGAAATTGCATTTGCCCGTACAAAATTATGTAGTTGCTGTTTGCTGACATTACTTGGTTTCTCTGACAACAAAAATCAGTCACCAAGATTTCAAATTATTCAGCTTATTACATTTAGGACACGCTTGTTGATATATATATATATATATATATATGTACATCTTGGATTAAAAAGGGTTATCAGCCTCTTCTCTTGCTGTTAATATGGGCTTCACCAGTCAGTCTCCTACCAACAATAATAGCATCCCTCTCTCTCCCATTAAACTTTCCTCGTGTTCTAAAGCACCGTCATCAGCAGATCGTATACAATCCACTAGCAAGAGACTAACCTATTTCTTGAGCTTAATCTGAACTGTAGGACAACATGACCTTTAGATCATTCCCTGTCTCAAAAAATGGGTTTTATTTGATCTTATCGAACCCCTTTGCCCGGATTCTAGAGTTATTGGCTAATGTCGGATCCTCTACCTTTTTCTGGATTTTTAACAGATTGGATAGCTTCTGGTCCTTTGCCTTTATCTGAGGAGGAGCTTGAGACACCTTGACTTGAACCACAGCTTTTCTCCTTGCCATGCGTTTCATTTGCAGCTTGGCTTCGCCTCTCCTTCATAGAGTTCAGCACATTTGTTAGTTTTATATGAGCATTAAGTTGAGAGAATTGCCTCTCTGAATAAAAGTATTAGCTCATAAAACCAATAAAAATAATACCAACTATGCACTAAAAGAAGCATGATTGGATCTTGAATTAGAAACTTTTGATGGTGACGGGTTCAAATTCTAGGAAACTGTTTTGCAGTTTGATAGAATTGATGTCTGTTAAAATAGAATAAAACATACCTCACCCCTTGTAGATGACTTCTTGGAATTACTTCTGGTGTGGCGCTTGTGTGAAACTGTCTCTGCTGCACTTGTAGGCTTGCTGTCATGTGTCGAATGATCTAATTGTTGGTTTTGAGGTGAATGTTTATTTGCCGTAGATGATTCTTGCTTCTTCCCTTTCTCAGGTTCTACTTTGTCCACATTCGTTACCTGCTGAAGCAGATTCTTTTGTTTATTTTCCGTGAATGATTCTTGCTTCTTCCCTTTCTCAGATTCTGCTTTGTCCACATTCGTTTCCTGCTGAACCGGATTCTTATGTTTATTTGCCGTAGATGATTCTTGCTTCTTCCCTTTCTCAAATTCCGCTTTGTCCACAATCATTTCCTGCTGAACCAGATTCTTATGTTTATTTGCCATAGATGATTCTTGCTTCTTCCCTTTCTCAGATTCCGCTTTGTCCACAATCATTTCCTGCTGAACCAGATTCTTATGTTTATTTGCCATAGATGATTCTTGCTTCTTCCCTTTCTCACCTTCCACTTTGTCCACTTTCATTTCCTTCTGCAGCAGATTCTTGGTTCAGAGAATTTCGTTTAAAACAAATTCTTACATAGCCATGAGATGTGAATTTAAGATAAAAGCAAAGCTGCCTAAGACTCCATTAGGATTATTCAAAAAGCCACACATCAATATGTAACTACCATTTAGGAATATGCACCGACAGAGCAGTGGCTTAATCACTCACCATTTGAACATTTATTGGATTTTCTTCACATGACTTTCAGGAAAGCTGAATTTGCTAGCTAGTACTATTTCCATGCTAACAAATTAAACGTACAAAATTCCAATAAGTAGGTAGAGGTTTGGATTTCAAAGAAAATGAAGCGAATTCATCAAAGTAAAACAATAGAAACAAATTCTTATTCTAGGAAACATTATATTGCCTCAAATGTATTTGAGTTTACCTTGCTTCTTGACCTCATAGGAGCTTCAGCACCCTTTGTCTTATCCATCCTGTATTAAGAGTAAACAAGCATGTCTATATGGTTACCAAGTTCATAAAGAGATGAGAATGGAGGAATTGAGAAGGAATATATAAATAAACATCTAAAGAGGATTATTGGCGAGTTAACAGTTGCCTAACAACTCCAGATGTATTTTACAATTCCAATCACTACAAGGATGACATGTATTCCACTCCAAAGAGACAAATCAAAGAAATGTCATGTAACACGTATCCACAAAATATGACATTGCGAGAGAACCAACTTAAATCTTACATTTTTGTTTGATGATTTGGTTCACGTTGAGTGCATGAATCACTCATGGAAACAGACTTTTGCTCAGGCTGTTGATTAAGCTGTGTCCCCAGCTCATTAACCCTTTTGTTCAAATTTCTTACGTCTGCCTCTGACCGAGCTATGTCCTTGAGATCTTCTTTTGTCTTTATAATATCCGCAAGTTAAAATTTGATGCAAATAAAGATTAGGCACACTAGTTAAATCTGAGGTACGCCATAGACTACCTTTTCGTCAATCTTCTCTGGGAGAGATGTGGGTCCTTGAGATGGGTTAAGTCCTGCTTCCAGAGCTGTCCTCTTTTCTCTCGCCCTTTGAAGCTCTTCCTCTAACCTTGCAACCTATAAGTACAACCAGGAGCAACAATCAAGGCGGGTCATTCACATAAAACTAGCACAGCACTTGCAAAAAAAAAAATATAAAATTCCATACATTACCAAATCAAAATAAAAAGATTTTTCAACAAAACAAATGAATGCTTCCAGGTTCCAGCAAATATATAATTGTCCGTTATAGATTTATTTTCATGCATCTACCCACTGCTGATATTGAGTCCTCACCTCTTTCTGCTAGGGAAAAATGGAAAGATGCCGGGTACCGTTTAATAATATTAACAACAAATTTACACAAGATTTTTGTCCTTCAAAAAGGAGTGTTTGCATTAGTAAAATGAACCGACACAAACAATGAAGCACCTAAATGCTTTTAATGCTCCTAATTATGACTTGTTTTAGCTAAGCCATGTTGATATTCAAGACAAAAGAAAGAAATGCAAAAGCAGATTTCTACTAACTTTTTTAAAAATGTTTCAGCAGAAAAGGTTGCCTTTAACGTATATGTTTTCTTAGGATCACAATATGCATGTTTGTTACCAACAGATATGCAACCTAACACAATGCATGAAACAGAAAACACAGCACAGAAGGAAACAAAGATCTCCTGACAAACATACCTCCTTCTCAAGAGCTAGACGTTGCTCATGCAGTGCCTTCTTTCGTTTCTCCAAGTTGGCTTCAAGAATGGTATTACTTTCAATCTATATAAGAAAGATGACTTGATATGAAATGTCTCAAAAACTTGCTGCAATAACAGTAACTAGAAAGGATGGACAAAGCAGAACCTCTTCCGTGAGTCTCTTTTGCAAGTCCGATTTTTCAGCCTCAAGTGACTCAACCATACCCCTAAAATTGGGTCAAAATCAGGTAAGTAGAAAAGAAAATAGAGGTATTTTTAACAACATACAAAGGTCAGACTGTATTATTTTTTCTTTTCCACTTTTGGCTTCAAAAATAAGTTAAGCAAAGGGTAAATTGCTTCACCCTAAGCATGAAAGAAGATTTAGATGTTGCTTGGAACTTTTAATGGGTCTCTGGGTTATTCAAGCATAACCAGGAAAATAAGTAGTAGCAGGCAAATTGATACAAGGTTTTTTTCTAAAGCTCGTGGGAACATCACTTACTCTTCTTCAATTGGATAATCAATGGAATCCATAGATAGTTTCTTGCTTCCCTGGACAAGCAAACACAATAAATTAATTGATAGTTACTAAAAGATTATAAACACGTGGATCAACTTAAGCAGTTATAATTTGTTTAATGCTTGGAAATACTTAATCCAACAGAAAAGTCAAAAGAATTAGCCCAAAAGCAGTAACACATCATCAACAAGAGAAAAAACACTTACACTACTCCTTCTCCACATAGTTCCTTGCCTAACATTGAGGCCAGGTCCATTTCCAACAGCTGGGGGTTTTGAGGCGGATGTGATTGAATTCTGACGAGTTGATGTATCCTCCAACTTGGTTACTCCATGAACACCTTTTGACAGCTCAGCTGGCTTATTGGTCTCAGTTTCTGAACTTTTACTAATTCGGTTATCTTCCTTCCCCTTTGACCTATCATTTGGATGAAGTGGACTTGATTTTTTCTTGGTGGCTTGGACATAATTACCAGATTTAGAGGACTCAGAACTAGAGCTCGAAGAATCATAATCCTGCAAATTTATTTTCAATTCATGTAAGTACAGTGTCTCATCTTTTAATTACCGATTTATTGCACTTTCACCTTATTTAAGTTAAAAGAATCAATACTCAAAATCTGAATTTGAGGGACCACTGAAAGTAAGAAGACAGCTACACATTTCAAATAAAAAATAGCAAAATGAAAAAAAAAATCATAATTCCTATATGGGAGAAGGATAGAGAACTATATACCATCAGATTCTAATACATAGTGCTGCAAAGATAATTTAGAACATAATCATATAGCAGTAATTCATGTTCATATCATGAGTATAAATTCAAAGGCATTAGGCATGCATTAGGCATGGAAACAATCAAACAATAGAAACCTCGAGTCACCAAATGGTGACAAATGAAGCAGATAGACAATCTACAAAATCATTAAAAAATGTAATTTGAGAATATAAATCTGGCTACCTACGAGCTCAGCACATATCTTGCACTATACAGAGGTGAATGTCTTAATGAGATCTGGAGAAGAGAGCTTTAATAGTCCAAAATTTTGTATTAAGTTTGTTACTGCCATCATGTTTGAAGTTTACGGACAAGATATAAAACATACATTCCAGTGTAAGAAAGTAGAGGAACAAACCTTATCATCACTTTTAACAGAATGACCACCCTCGCTGCCTGTTCCACTTTCTGCATAGTCGTCATCCTCATCAGACTCTTGTGATTCGTCATCACATTCATCGTCTTCATAATCTTCATCATCTTCATCGGACTCATCATCATCAGCTTCCTCCTCACTTCCACTTCCACTCTCTTCTGAGTCAGAGTACATATCAGGGGAAACACAACCTTCCTGCCAACAAAATGCTGAGCTCATAACTGCAATGTAAAAACCAAATCCAAACCAAAGCAATAAAAAAATTGGAATATGGAACAAGAACAACCAAATTCTCATCTTTTTTTTTTTTCTTGAAGAATATTAATATTATAAAAGACTTAGAAATATTCAATTACAAGGAAAGAATATAATGAGGATGTAAGGACTCAGCTTAACGGTATTCAGATTCCACCATTAGACAGTAATAATCTAGTCACCATGCGTGCAGGACAACGCATGAAAGTTTTGACTTAATGATCATGCTTACTCAAAAATAACAGAGAGAAATAAAACATAGTCCAAACTAAAGATAAAGCCTTATAGCTCATAGATTTATGGCATACATACTTGCCTGTATAGTGAATAGAGAAAGCCATATTAGAAGCAATTGTGAAAAGAAAACAGTAGTTACAGCTTACCCCAAATATTTTATCATACTCTTCCAGTAGTGTTATACAAATGGCTTGAGCATGATTGGCTGCAGCAGCAGCTTGCAGCAGTTGCATTGAGCCATCACCACCCACATCAAAATCGCTTTCAATCTCACAGTCGCCGGATAGAAGGGGGCGAAGAAGCAAGGGTGCCATGCATGCTGCCACAGCTGAAGAGCTCATTCGATTTTCATTTTTATGAGAAGCCACAATTTGCATCATATTTAGAATTCTGAAAGAGAGAAACAAGAAAAGATAAATATGGATAAGCAGGTAGAAGCCAAGATGGCAAAGAATAAAGATGACATCTTTACCATGGAAATAAGATCGAAATCTCAGTTCTTTTTCCCCCAAATGCATTCTCAAGGGATTTCACACATAGTTTTCAAAAATTAAACTTAAATTCCGAAAACTAACAGAAGGTATAGAGATGCATTCTGCTTTTGAGCACATTAAATTCTGGTGTGCTAGGAATATTGATTGCAGTTTCTATATTTATGTACTCTGCAAGATACTATATCATATCCCACTCACCCCTTTAGCAAGGACCGAGACATATATCAGAGGGTTACGCACCAGAAAAATTGTTGTACCAACAAGTAATTGTGGATAACCAACCAGTTTATACTCTGTACAGAAGGGGATTAAACAAGTGTGAAACTTCTTACCTCTAATTTTCACTACACTTGTCATTCTATATCTATATTCATTCATAATTTAATTTTAATCTAATTTTCTAATTTTATACATGCATGGACGTTTAACTATGCTTGATCTTTTTTTTAACTGTTCTGCTTATCTTCTATTAATAGTTTGTTATTAATAATTGTATTGTATAGGAAAGACCAGGTTAACTGCAACAAGAGTTATGTTGCATATCATTTAAATCCATAATATAAATTTACTTATGATAATATTTCTTCAGAAATAAATGCAAAAATTGCATACCGAATATAATTCGTACTAAGAAAAGCATTATACTTAAAAGGGCAAGGGCTGACAGTGAGAGTCGGCTACCTTTGTAATAAGCGACGGTTGGGCTCAGGAAACGTGTCCAATACTGCCATACGCATAGCATTGACTCTAGCACTGTGCTCGGTTCCTAATCATTGTATGATGTCCAATAACAGAATAACAAATCCAAATCTTCAAAAATCATAACACTTAGGTAATAAATCATCCAAAAAGCAAAATCATAGAGCTCAAAAATATGCAACCAGACAATTTCCACTGCATTCCTTAGGGAACCAACCAATTCAGAATACAAGAACTTCACCCAAGGGATGCTGAGAACTCAGCATATATTTACTTAAGATTAATGAATTGTAAAATGCAGGATATTTAACTCTAACAAGGATTACCCAACATAGACTTACCTTTAAAATTAGAGGCATCAAGATCCAATTGTGGCAAAGCATCTTATGGCCTCAATTTATTAAAAAAAAAAAAAAAAAAAAACCAAAAACCAAAAACCAGTTCAACGAAAGACTTACGGCATGCTTCTAGTAGAGCATTGCAGCATGATGCAGGGACAGGAGATGAAGGCAACTCTCGAATTACATACTGAACAAATGGCATGAAGCAGATTAAGCAACAAAATACCAGAAGTATATGTTGCAACTTAAATGAAAGAATCTAGCAGAAACTACTAATGCATACCTTGACACAGTCAGCAATGACATGTGCATCCTCGTCGGGAGAAAACTCAATTTTTCCTGCCAAAAGAAAAGCATCACCCAAGAAAGAGTTAAAAGACTAACAGAGGGCGTTGTAATGTAGAATTACAAGCATAAAAGTAGCTTTGACTTCCTGCTCTGTCCTATACAGTAAGAAAGGAAATTTCCTTACATGAGTATCAGTTCAAATTAAATACTTACAATGCTACCTTCGATAGCATTGTTTACAGCCAAACATTAATTATTGAATGTGCAAATCCATTGTACGAAAAGAATAGCGACAAGCAATTAAAAAGAAAAAATAGAATACTGAATATAGTCAAGGAAAGTGTGTTTTGGACAAACCCTGTTCATATTCCCGAATTCTGCGCTCAACATCTTCAACATCTGCAGCCTGCCGTAAGATCCCTTCTACTTTGACTCCTGTGAAATTATTTTAACACAATCAAAAGTAGCTCAATGAAAATGAATAACAGTGCTATGTCATGTGACTTAAATCACTGAAAGTAACATCACACGCACAGCTTCTGAGGCCACTAAAATTGTGAACAATGTGGAAAGTTCTTGAAACAAAGATAAAGAAAACGAGACACAAGCAGTGGTGCAGCCATGCAGGAACCTTATCCAGATTATGGATATCTCAAAAAATTATATGAATAAAAAAAGACATGCACATATATTCACTTGACTGTATATGCATTAGAGACAGTTACCCGGTATATGGAATTAGAACTTTAGCATACTACTTAAATGAGATTGCAACAATTAAAACAAAAGAATAACTCACCATGCTCTTCTACAAATCTCAGGGCCTTCTCCAAAAATGTTGGAGCTCCATCAACATCTTCCAGTGCAAGTAAAATTGGTCTGTGTAAGACAGAGGATCTCACAGGCTGTTTATCATTCACTAACAAAAAGAAGAGGAGAGCATCAATATCTCATATAAGAGGAAAAATAAATCAAAAGAGCCAACCAAGTTAGAGCCTAGAAAAAACCTAGCCAACCAAGTTAGAGCCTAGAAAAAACTTGACAAACTTGTAAAGAAAAATAACAAGATAAAGAAAGGAAAACTAGAAAAAAGGAGGGTACCTAGAAGAAAAAATGGAAGGAACTACCATCTAAGGCTCCGGATTAGTAACATGCTTGAACTTTTGGGATAATGGACTTATGTCATGCATTATTTCTGATGTTTAAATTAGAAGCAACATATGAATGAAGCCCTGTACATGTATCATTCAAAGTTGCACAAAATTCAAAAAAAAGTGGTGCAGGAAACTTACCCGGTTCCTTAGGACCATCAACCGCTTCTGCCTGATCATTCCCAAAGATGCCATTTTGTCCCGCTGAAAGAGCAGAACTTGGTGCTTGTGACAAAGCTTTCTCAAGTGCAGCCTTCCACTCGTACAAATCGTCCAAAGTTTCAGCCTGCAACATCAACAAATGGAACCTGTCATGTCATATGATATCCCAAAATCTCACTGTTATTTTCATTTGATTAAGCATTGAATTTTCCAATAACATCAAACACATAATAAGTACATTTCTGCCTTCAAAACCAGTAATGTGGCAAAAGAAATTCTTAGTAAAGGGTTTCAAAGGACAAAAGAATGCTATCAGCAGGGCATTGAGTGAACTACTTGTATAAAACTTCTATATACCAAAGATGAAATTTTCCTGTTCAGGGCATTCTGTTTACACGGAGGTGTTTGTCACTCAGAACCAAGTCTTCAGCTTTTCATTAAATTCAGCCTTGGTTAGATTCATTTTATCATCTTTAGGTGTGAGGAAGATCTTTCACTGTTTTGGCAGAATATCTTGATATATGCTGTTCAAATAGAAAGCTCACAACTATCTATCAAGCAAAGGAAAATGTAAAACCAAAGGGCCGCGAATCTGAAAATCTGATTAGTTTTAGAGGAAAGTATGATGCAAAAATGGTTAAAAAAAAAGGAATGAAAGGAGAAATTATAGATGAATGGGATGAACAACCTTGAGTGTGAAGGTTCGTCCATCGCGGCCATCTTGAAATAGTACGGTTATGAGTTTTTTGTCAGCTTTGACAACCACACTAGAAATTTTGAAAGGTACCACGAATTAGTAAACATTTCCAACTTTGATGTCATTCACAATTTGGAGAAGAGATCACCAATTAATAATTAATCTTTTCAGAATGCAAGCCAACCTGCCTGAATTGTTGAGATCAATACCACCAAGAGTTAAATTCACTTCATTCCCCTTCTGAGAAACAGCATTCTGGGAAGTTAACAAGAGTATATTAATCTTCTAAAATCATAAAGTACACAGAATGCAGCAAGAGAGAGAGAAATGCACTAGTGCACAGAATGTAGAGAAAAGAGAACATAATATAGAACAATAATAGCATCCAACCAATAAATATCAACCCATCTAGATGTTTTAATTTGCCTCAATGATTGCATACTTCAGTTCTTCCCCAATATCCTATCCCAAGCCCTTTCCTCAGTCGAAGCAACAGTTAAATAGTTTTGCTGTTATTCTTCGAGGTGAAGCTCTCAAATATCACACCTTGTAGAAGAGGCCCATATGTCTTATGGTACATCTAAATTAAGTTTAACCCAATTATATATTAGGACCCATTTGAAGAATTCCCATCTTTCCTTTAAGGTACTCTGCTGGAGAATAAAAGAACTGATATATACTGAGCTAAAAAACCATAATTGTCAAATTATACGGTGTTTAATAACAATCATTTCTACCACACTAAAAATGTACATCCATACAAATTGCTAATGGATCACTTAAATTAACATTCATTTCTTCTTGATTGGTAAATTTCATCAATTTATTAGCCACAATAATGATTTAATTTTAGGTCAGGTTTCCGGATTTCCTGGGATTAATCTAGCATGAAGACTTCCGGATATTCTTATTTAGTCTGTCCCAAGATAACCTAAAAAGTGTAAAAGCATTGACAAGACCTGCTGTGTGAAAAAGACACCAGAGTCTCATTTTCATTCATCTTTAGATTGAGATATATTCTAGCCACTAATAGTCATTGACAGAAGAGGAATGAAACTCAAAAATCAAATGCTTCTGACTAAAAGAGAACTAGACACAGAAAGACAATCATAGCAAATTAGTATCATTTTGATTCATCTTTTTGGTTGAGATATACTCCAGCCACTAATAGCATTCACAGAAGAGGAAATAAAACTCAAGAACCGGATTCTTCTGATTGAGAGAGAACTAGACCATATAAAAGATAACCGTACCAATTAGTATCATCCTTGGGATCCTAAAGCCTGGTATAGTCAGAAAAACAGTACATCATTTTACCTTTACTGCATATTTATGATTATTCAATTGTTGTGCCAAGAAAACAGCAATGTTGAGACTGACAATCTGCCAAATTGCAAGTACTTACAGGATCACTTCTGAAGAAAACCAGCGAAGTATGTGTCAAAATAAACCACCTTTTCTTCCATGATGTCCATCCAATTCCTTTAATCAAATAAAAATAAGGAAAGAAAGAAAAGCAAACGAGTAACTAAATTAAATTGCAAAGCAAAGTAACGACCCTCATAATGCACATTTTTCTAGTAAATAAAAGTAAAACAGTGCTTCACAAAACGTAAAGAGAAAGGCAAATGAGTAACTAAATTAAATTGCAAAAGCAAAGTATGCAAACCTTTTGATGATAGAAAAAGTGGCCCACTCTTTAAAACCTGCGAGAAAGTTTTTACACCTTGAAATGCACCAACTTTTACAGATTTGAAAGATGCATGCTTAAGAAACAGGGAATGCAGACAGCGTAAGTAAAGAACTTAGGAAGGTATACAAAAAAAACTAGTAATGGAGTTAAAATACAGGACAAAATTCATTCTCTTGCATCCAAATTCCTCATGGTCACTTTGCTTAATGTGGTTGGTAACAGCTACAATAAACATGATAAAATCAAAAGAGAAAAACTGCCATATATGCAATACTTCCACGAAATGGTTCAAAAGGCTCAAGCACATAAGATGTAGATAAGTGGTAGACAAAGATTTATAAGCAAGATTTTGATGATGACAAAGATGAGAGCATGGTAATTTAGATGGTCAGGTGCAACTTCCAATCAACAATTAAAAACTAAGAATAGTAACAACTCACAATGGGGGAAGAGCTGTTTGCTGAGTTGCCACTACGAGAATTCAGATTATCCGTTGGACTGGCTGGACCTGGAGGAGCTGCAGCAGTTGATGCATCTCCCTTATGGAAAAACAAATTTGATTTTCAGCACAAAATCTCCACTAAAAATCAGAGTTTTAGCTTTTGTTTTTCACTGATGGTTGAAACCCTTTCATTGAAAAAAGAATCAGAAAAGAAAGCAAGATTCATCTACACCTGATTTCCTTGTGATGGCTCCCGCTCATCCCTTTTGGGCATCATCCTCTGCCAAAAAAATTATACCCGAACAATCAGAGCTTTCAGTCCAAAATTTCCATAAAAACTATAATGTGAACAAGAAAAAAAAATGTCTACCTGTTGAGCTTGAGATGGCTCTTCCATTTTCTGATTAAAAAATAAAAGAAAACAAAGAATTACTGAACACTAAAATATTTCAAAAAAAAACTAATAGAAAACTAAAGAAGAAAAATAATAGAAAAGAAAGGAAATGTATATTGATCAAAACCAGTTGTGCTAGAGACGGTTCTTCCTTTTCGCTAGTCATTTCAAAAAAGAAAACGTAAAATCTCTACGAAATCACGATTTTTTTTGGAGTTGAAATTAAAGAAGAAAAAGAAATATATATATATATATATATATCGATCAAAACCTGGTGTGCTTGAGACGGCTCTTCCTTTTTGCTAGCCATTTTCTGATCAAGAAAATATAAAGGAATTAACGTAAAATCTCCATTCAATCACATTGAAGCTTTTTTCTGTTTCTGAATTCCGAACAATATATTCTAAAAACAAATAGAAAAGTAACGAAAGAGGGAAAAAAAAAAGAGAAAATCAAAACTTGTGCTTTAGACGGGTCTTCCTTTTTGCTAGCCATTTTCTGAAAATAACAGAAAAACAAAGTGAAAACTCCATTAAAACACACACAATGTTGTCCCGTCTTTTCTGCTTCTGAAGACTGAACACCAAAGCCTTCCATAAACGAGCTAGGAATTCAACTAAAAAAACGAAGAGAGATTGATGAAAAACCTGCGGTAGCAAAGTTGATTCATCCTTTTTGGTAGCCATAATAATCCTCTGAGCTCTCGGAAATTAAAAAAACCACATCCCAAACAGTTCACAAAATCAAACGATCAGCAGCCTGTGCACCACTCATCAATTTCAGTAATGCCGCTCATTCACAACATTTAAACGCACAGAAACTCAAATTCAAACCAAGATAACCCTAAAAATAATCCAAAAAGAAAAAAAGAAAGAAATTTACGTGAATTTGAAAAGTAATTAGTGGAAAAAGAAGGGAAAAGGGAAAATGTAGAAGAGAAGAGAAAAAATGGCGATTAAGGGAGAAGCGTAAATCTGAGAACAGAGAGACTTTTTCTCCTTTGGATCGGAACTCCTTGAGCTCAACGGAAACCCCGTTTCGGTCAAAGCAAAGGAAAAGCCTAAAAGCCCTCCCTCCGAAACCGAAGGGAGCCGTTGTACACGTCTAATTCTGCGCCTTTTTCTGTGGTCTAATTCTCTATTCTATCCCTCTATTTTACTAAAACCTAGAAATTAGTTCCTCTACTTTAATTTATAAGAATTTGATCCTCCTACATTATGCAAACCGATACGATAGTTTAATAGTCGGTCGACACAAGACCTTGAACTATTGGTATTTTACTAATTTAGTACATATAAATTATTGAATTGTTGAATTTTATTAAATCTTTACATATAAATTATTGAACTAATGATGTTCGAGTCAATGATTTAATGAATGAATTTAACAACATGACTTATTTGGACTAACTTTTCAATTTTTATCATAATACAAGAAGCAAAATTTGGCAAATTCAAATATAAGGACTAAACTATACATTTTTTATAAAATAGAGAGGTGGAATTTAGATAATTTTATTTTTCTAAAAATAATTGTTGCGAGGAGGGAGGGAAATATGATACTCCCGGGAATAATTATTTGCGTTTTCTTTTTAACCGCAAAGCCACCCGTGAATTGACGAAATGGGCCCAGCGGCCCAGACGATTTACGGAATCGATCAGGGTTGTCAGCTGAGCTCTGTGGTGTGGGGTCCAACTGGGTTATGTCGGGACATGGTGGATCCATCATCAGTTGATTTGACTGAGTTAAAAACAAAAAGGACAATCCATGATCTGGGGGCATGAAACATCAGTCGTTTTTGACTGAACCATTAATTTTAGTACTCTTTGTATCTCCTGTTTTATTCTGCCTTTTGCCTTCTCACAATTTCTTTTTTTAAATCAATTTATAACAGGAAAAATGAAGAAGGATGTGTCATTTCACTCTCATGGAAACGAAGGTAACGTTATTCCTTTTACCTATTGCTCGACTTATTTATTATTAATATAACTCTAAAAATCAATTTTATTTTCCAAAAATATTTTTTTCTTATTTTTATAAAATATAAACCTAAACTTTAAACCCAAATCTTAAATATTTTATTAACAGTAACAAAGTGAAATCCAATTATAGTCCATCTTTCTTTTTGGGTTTAATTATGAGCTCATTCCCCATATTTTTCACTGAAGTTAGTTTATTTACTTTTAATTTTAAAATTTTAATTAAATAACTCTTTTGAGTTAATAATTAAATTTTAATTGATAACACTCAGAAATTTTCACTAAATTAAATTATTTAACATTTTAGTTTTAAAATGTTGAATATGAAGTTATAAAATTTTTATTATGAATTTAGGGTGACGAGATTCGTCAACTTTATTCAAAGAATTAAAGTAAAAGTTGATATTTTTTTCCATAGTTTTCTATATGATTTTAAATTGAGTGTGTTATTGATGCCACATAATCCAATTTAAACCAATTGGTCAAACAGTTGAACCACTAATAAATTTTGTTGTTTTTGCATTCTTCCTCGAAAATCTTTGCCTTATGCGCAATGTCATTATCTATGAAAAGCCCTCCAAGGAAGACAGCATTGCCTCCAGAGATATTTCTATGGCTATCGAGTGTCATGGGCTCTGCATAATGGATACGAGACCCTCTTACCCCTCCTCCATTCAGGAGACTCGGTCTTCTCCTCCTATCAACTAACATCAACTTAATATGAATGGGTCTTCCTTTGAAAACTCAAGAGTTGCTGGAGCAGATACTATCATTCGATATCATCGTGGTAATTGGGTCATAAGATGTTATAAGTTTTATTGGCCACTCTATCAATATGGTTGCAGAACTTTGGGCACTTAGGGTTAGAGATGCACTCTACCTTGCCAATAATATGAATATTGATAAAATTATTTTTAAACTTGATGCCTCTACTATTGTAACACCAATGGCCAAAATGATAAAAATATTAAACATCAAAAGTTAAATTTATCATTATACCAATTAAAATTATGTACAATTGATGGAAGACATCAACGTTGTAATTAATTATCTTTAGTTGTTCACTTTTAAAATTAACAATAATTAAATTGCTTCATTTTTTTAGAGGGACCAATTTACTCAATTTTGAAATTGAAAAGGGTTGAAAAGTTCTTTTTACCAAGATTTTTCTTATGCAATTTTGATTTTTGACTCTCTTATTGATGACCGCAGGACTATGTTGACAAGTTTCCAATATAGTTGTGCCTAGAGGTGTACATGGGCCGGGCCGGGTCGGGCCCAAAAAATGGGCCTAAAATTTTGCCCAAGCCCGGCCCATATAAAAATGCTAAAACCGAGCCTGGCTCGGCCCGCCCGTATTAATTTTTTATATTATTTTATATAATTTTTAAATATATATAATACATCAAAAATACTAAAAAATTAAAATAAATATTTTTCAACAAATTGAAAATAAATTTTAAAAAAATATGTAGACTTAAATAACACTAAAATAGATGTAACTTAACAAGCAAATGCCTCTAAAATAATAACAAAATTAACAAATGTCTTTAAAATAATAACAAAATTAACAATAAAATAAGTTTTATGTAATATCTAAACAATAACAACAAAATAATAAAAACATAATAGTAAAATGGTAACAAAATAAGGAGAAAAATAATAAGAAAATAATATTAAAAAACAGTATTTTTTTTTTCCTTTAGTGAATTCGGGCCGGGCCGAGGCCGGGCCAAAAATGTCTTACCCGAACCCGGCCCATTTTTTAAACGGGCCTTATTTTTTTGTCCAAACCCATTTTTCGGGCCTATATTTTTGTCCAAATCCTCCCATATTTTGGGCGGGCCTTTGGCCTGGCCGCCCGGCCCATGTACACCTCTAAGTTGTGCCCAACATATTTGCCAATAAGGTAACAAATGTGCTAATGAATTAGGTAGAAAATGCTGCAATAATTGTAAATGTTGTAATTCTGATTCCAGGAACCATGATGATGATTATGTTGTCTTGTATAACATCCCAAATTTTACGTCTTCGTTTGTGAAAGCAAATCTTGTTGGCTTTCTTTTGACCGAACTCTTTCTTTAATGAATGTCATGATCTCCCTTCTATTTGACCAAAAGAAAGCCCAACATTACTTTAGAGTTCTTCCTTTTTTTAAAGTGATTTTTATCAATAATTATTATGTTATTTTTAACCAACGATTCGATCGGATAAATCGAAAATTAATTTATTTAATTATTGATTTAATTTTAACAATATTATACTTCAATTGTTAAATTAAAAGAGTAAATTAAATAAATTATTAGAATTAAAAGTAGATGGACTAATTTTAATATGTGCAAAAAGTACAAAGATTGAGAGTGTTATTTAAATGGCTGATGGAGTTAATGTGGCTCATCGACTGGGTTCAACTCAATTGAACAATTATCAAAAGTATTTCTTTTTATAAAATAAGAAAAAATACGTTAGAATATTTTTTGTTATTTTAAATTATATAAATTTTATAAAAATATATATAATTGATAAGATTCAAACTCAAAATATCATGTTTTTAATTTTAACTTTACCATTTTGTGTCATAAACTAGTTAAAGTTAAGTATTATTAACAAAACTCAGCTTTATTGTAAGATAATAAAGTTTATTTCTAGTTTAATTTTAGGTTAAAATATGATGTTAATCTTTGTACTTTAACAAAAATTGATATTTAATTTCTATACTTTAAAAGTTAAAAAAGGGTAAACGACATAGATAATCACCAAAATACCTAATGATTGAACTAGTGCCTAAATGCACTTTTTTGTGTGCTTACAATGGAATTTTTTTTATAGTCGGGTGACTATTTATGTGGTTTAAAAAAGAAAAAACCAATCCTCTTGCCGTTTCAATTTAAGAGTTTTTATGTTTTTTAGTCAAACAAGAAAACCTAGTTTAAAACTACTTATTATTTAGAGTTGCAGTATAGTTTTTGGATGTACTTAGTTAGTCTATGTAAAAGTCTCTTCATTGGTCATTAGAGGTACAATTGTTTTCATTAATAAATTTTTCTACTCTGGGAGTTAGTTTCTTTGTGCAAGATTTTGTTCTTGTGATTTCTAGATGTAGTTTTCTTCTCGATTTTCTTCAAAGGATCGTGAGAATTCATTCTTCTTCATTCAATTTGTCAATGAATTATTTATTGGATACTTATCCATTGGTTTATTCGATATATTTTCTACTATTTATTCTATCATTTCTTTGCTTAGTTATTATTTTGACTATTTATTTTTTACTCTTAAATTTCTTATTTTAGTTATTTTTACTCAATTTTGTAGGTCTCTCTTCTTTTCTTTTCTTTTCTTTTCTTTTTTTTTTTTTGTGAAAATAAAGTAGAACATTACAAAAAAACTAGAAAGGCACTAGAGGAGAAGTCTCAAATAATTGTAAACCCTCCTCCCTACCAAAAGCCATCTCGGGAATGCTATCAACTTCCATGTTTTCATCTCTAGGAACATGTTCAATTGACCAAACTTTCTCATTTTGTAAAAGTTGTGTAACAGCTCGTTTTCAGTGAAATCGGAACAGTGATTTTAGGACCAAAAATCTGAGGTCAAAAGAAAATTCATTTTAATATTATTTTATGGTCTATAGTATGATAGAAATATCGTATAAAAATTTCGTTAAGAAATTTTATCGTTTATATGTCTAATTTGATAAAAAGAACTAAATTGCATAAAGTGCAAAAAATGAATTCTAATAGCTAAAGGTATTAAATAGCTATGGAATTTTAAATTGGAGGTCCTTATATAGTAAATAGACCATTTAGAGTAGTTAGTGGATAAGAATGATTATTCATCCTTGGAAATTTAATAAATTATTAAGGTTAAGTTTGGAAAAAGAAATGATAAATGATGATAAATAAATAAAATAATCTAATATCATAATCTTTTACCAAATAAAAGGAAAAAAAAAAGATGGAAACTCTAGCCATGAAAGCTTGAAGTTAGCAAGCTTATTTTTACTCATTTAGGTATGTATTTTTGTCCCGTTTTTAATAATTTTTATGTTTTCGAGATTGTAATAGCTTAATCTAACTATCTCGGGGATTAATTTGCAAAACCATTAAAGTATTAGGATTTTTCCATGGATGAGTATGCTTGAATTTTGAAGTTTTATCATAGAAAATGAAAAGTTGTTGTTAGATAAACAACTTTTGTAAAGAGAATTTTGATGAAATTATCAATTAGGGACTAAATTGAAAAGATGATAAATTTATGGTAAAAATTCTGAATTTTGTGAAATACATGGGCTACTATTAATATCTATAAAAATTTGTTAGGCTTGAATAATAATTAAATTGTATGAATTTCATTTTTCGAGCCTAGGGACTAAATTGTAATAAATTAAAAGTATAGGGAAAAATAGTAATTTTTCCAAAAATATGTGTTGGACTGAATTGAATATGAATTATATTGAATTAAGTCAAATTCATTCGTATAGATCAGGATAGACCTAGTACGGAGTTAGATCGAGGCAAAGGAAAAGTAACGGATTAGTAGCCTTTGTATCTACATACACTTGTCGAGGTAAGTTCGTGTAACTAAATTGTACATTTATATGTTTTAAAATTGAATATTATTGTGTGTGATTTGTACAATTTCCATGTATAATTACCGATCACATATCCGATAATTTCTGAGTCCCGTGTGAACCTTAGAAATTCGGAGGATACAAATGACATGTCATTAGGGTTACCATTTTGGTTGTAGTCCTGCATGTGTTGCGGACACACCACAGCTCTCATGAGCTTCCCAATATTTAGCTCGCATGAGCTTCCCGATTTTAGCTCACATGAGCTTCCCGTTATATAGCTCGGAAGAGCTTCCCGTTTACATGCTCATATGAGCATACATGTACATGAATTGACGGATTACGATTTTGTACACTTCGTGTGTACTACCCGTGTATCCAACGATATTTTAAACGATTCAACGGGCAATGTTCTATTATGAAACAAAATGAGTTCGATATAAACTATTACCGGTATATACATGGAAATGATATTGCTTGATATATTGAAACATGATTCGGTTGATACATGTATGTGGAACTTGCTTAATGACTACGTTCATCCATGATTATGAGCTATTATATGTGTTTACATGGCTAACATGTTGAGGTTATGTGTTCAGGCTTTTGGCCAAATTGGTTTGAATATGTCTTGTATGCTTACCTTAAATGTGATTAAATGGTAAGTTAAATTCTATGTTATACGAACTTACTAAGCTTAAAAGCTTACTCCGTGTTATTTTTCCATGTTTTATAGTAATTTGGAAGCTCATTTGAGTTGGAAGCTGGTCGGAGCTGAATCACACTATCCATCGACTCTTTTGGTATTTTCAGTAAATTAATTTCGGTTATAATGGCATGTATAGGTTATTTTGGTCAATGTTGGTATATAAATGTTTTGTTGAAACTAGCTATTTGAATGACTTGTGTTTGGTATATTTTCGTGTGTATATAAATAGTCTTATCATGTTTGGAATGTGTTTGGAATGGTTGAATGATGGAAAATTATAGGTATATTGAGAATTTGTTGATTTGGTATATTTAGCAAAATTTGGTTATCTAGGTAAATTTTGGGATTTGATTGACATGTTTTCAAAGTCATTTGAATTGCCTATGGGCATATTGGTTGTATGTTGTGATAATACATGTTTAAGACTTGATTTTAGCTTGATTTGAATGCCTTGTTATGGCTTATTGATGTGCAAAAATGTTGAGTTAGGTTGATGACAAATTGGGTGAGAAATGTGGCTTGAAAAATAGCCTATTTTTGTCCGCACGGGTAGAGACACGGGCGTGTGTGACACACAGCCAGGTGACACAGCCGTGTGTCCCTTGCATCTTTTAAATTATGCAAGTCAGTATCCTCACACGGCCTAGCACACGGGCACGTGGCTTGGCCGTGTGACCCAAGTTAGAGAGTTACACGGGTTGGGACATGGCCGTGTGCCCCTATTTCGAATACCCACACGGCCTGAGATACGGGCGTGTGTCCCCTGCACCTTTGAAAAAATTTAATGTTTTTCAAAAAATTCTTTGAGTACCCGATTTAGTCCCGACTTATTTCTAAAGTGTATTTTGGGCCTCGAGGGCTTGCATAAGGGACAATATATTTGTTTTTGATTGGTTTCCGATATGAATGTTATTTTATATGAAATATATGTTTATTTGATCTGTAAACTTCGATAATGCTCTGTAACCCTGTTCTGGCAATGGATACGAGTTAGGGGTGTTATAAGTTGTAAGATACACCTAATTAACGCAGAATTGGATCCCCTCGATAAAGACCCCTTGATAGTACCCATGACTTCCATATTGTCTGTTTGCACTAAAACTATATCATGTTGTCTACCTTGTGCTAGTGTCACGCCATCGAGTATCTCCCATAGTTCAGCTTCAAAAAATCGAACATTTCCCCAATATTTGATTATAGCCAAGTATCCAATCTTTATTTTGATTTCTCAATACGCCACCTGCCGCAGCGAAACCTGAGTTGGTTTTAACAGCTCTATTGGATCTTATGTGGATCCACCTTTCTATTTCTGCCATCTCCGCTCTCGAGGTAGGTTTCATAGTAATGCCTCCCTTGCAAGCTGTAATGCATTGATTATACCAACTGTGCTAAACTTTGACAATCTCCTCTGCACTCCACGACGCCCTATTAAAGGTGCAAATATTCTTGTTCTTCTATATCCGCCAAGCAACAAGGCCAACGAAGCACGACCAATCGACATTTCTCCAGACTATGTTAAGTCAATTTCCAAATTAGACTCATTCCATTCCTGCAAATTACCTAAAAAGAAAAGGGTTAGTTTATGGGGGGATGATTCGGTTCCATACGTTACTCGCTGCATCACAATCCCTTAAAACATGTAATACATCCTTTGCTTCATGACCACGAAGTAGACATCTTGCGTCAATACCCACACCACGCCTTAGCTGTTCTACTTGAGTAAGTAACCGTTGTTTGAGAGCCAACCAAAAAAAAACCCGCACTCTTTAAGGTCCCTTAACCTTCCATGGCAAATGTAACAGACCGAATTTGACCCTAATCGGAACGGTGGTTTCGGGACCACGAAACCGAGTCCGAAAAATTTTTTTAATACTATTTTTGGTGCAAATTATATGTGATTTATGATGTGTGAAAGTTTCGTATAAAAATTTTATCATTTGAGTGTTTAATTTAACAAAAAGGACTAAATCGCGTATAGTGTAAAAGTTGCATACTATAGTGGAAAGTGCTTAAATGATGATGGCTTTCTAATATGGAGTATTAAAAGGGTAATTAACCCATTTTATGAGTTAGTGGGCGGCAAAGGTCAAGTGTGACCTTATATTATAAGTTGTTTTTATTATTAATTAAAGGTTAAAATGGTAAATCATTAAAAATGTTATTATATGTTAAATTATATGAAATTAAAAGCCATTCTTTTTGTTCTTCATCTCTCATTGCCGTATGTTAGCTAAGAAATAAGGGTTTAAAGACTTTAAAGTGTTCGGCCATCATCTAGCTCAATTTAAGGTGTGTTTTACTTCAGTTTTCGATAATTTTTACGTTTTTGAGATCGTTGTTTCGAATATTAGTTGACCCATGGTAGAATTTTTAAATTTGAGCATGCTTGATGTTCGGCCATTTACATGTTCTTGTGGTTTTTGATGTTTGATGAGTTTATATTAAAGATATGATAAAGATTAGCATGTTTTGTATTGGAAATTTTAGTGAATTTGAGTACTTTGGGCTAAATTTGCAAAAATAAATTTTTGAGGGACTAAAATGTGAAAAAAATGAAATGGATGGATTTGTATAAAGCCTATGAATATTCAGCCCTTAAGTTGTGAGACCAAATTTTGTGTATTTTGTGTTTTGTGTAATTAGGACTAAATTGTAAAATTGTGAAACATTAGGGGCAAAATGGTAATTTGCCCATTTAGGTGTTTTTGGATTAAATTGAAATGAAATGTGCTTGAATGAGATTAATTTGATCATGTTTAGATCAAGAATAAAATAAAACGGACTTGGATCGGGGAAAAGCGAAAGTTAACGAATAGTCGGTCTTCGTCGTCCGTCGATAGTCGAGGTAAGTCTTTAAGCAATTTAATACCTTTAATATCGGTTATAATCTTGAGTACATGTTGAAATTGAATTTATAGATTGGAAATTTAGCCAAAGCCGAATGTGATATGGTGTTTAAGTAATGAAATGTAGTAAACTTAATTGCGTTCATTATGTGAAAGTGATATTGAATTATGTGTGATACATGTGATATTAGTAATATGTGAAAGTGATATTGAATTATTTGTGATATATGTGATATTAATAATATGTGAAAATGATATTGAATTATGTGTGATACATGTGATATTAGTATTATGTGAAAGTGATATTGAATTATTTGTGATATATGTGATATTAATAATATGTGAAAATGATATTGAATTATGTGTGATATATGTGATATTGGTAGTATGTGATGTGAATGAGATGGCTCAATAATATGAATATTCGGGCTCGAGCCCAGCGTGCCTTGTGCTTGGTGAAGTTTATCAGCTTATTGCCCAGCGTGCCTTGTGTGGTGAAGTTTATCAGCTTATTGCCTAGCGGGCTAAATGCCGGTGATTTAATTTCAGACCTCGGGTCTAGCGGGCTTAGTCTTGGGGGAAATTCAGAGCTTACGCCAGCGATTTTAAAAACGGTGATGAATTTTCAAGTTGCAAGACAAACTTTTCTAGCTATGTAATCATCGAAGAAGTAAGTTGATATTACAAGTTATATATGTATGTTCGCCATACAGGTAAGTGACTACGAATTATTAAATTGATCTTCGATATTTGGTCCATAAAGTAAGTATATGTGTGTTAAGTTGTCGAACGCGAATGATACTAATTGATCCTATATATTCGGTATTAAGTTTATGTTTATGTGGCCATGTTGGATTACTTTGATGCCATGTATACGAATGTATGAAATGTCAAATGGATATATATATATATAAGTGAATATATTTTCTTTATGTGAAATTACTAAGTGTAAAGTATATACTTATTAGCATATACATATATATGTGATCCTATTGAATTATGAGTATCGAAAATATGAGTAGTTGGAGATGAGTTATTAATTTATATTTGAACGATATGATGTGATAATAAATTGAAGTTTAAAGGTAAAATAGTGATGATGATTGAGCTAATGAGGTATTAGCATTCGGTATTAGTAGACCAAATAAGTATTAAGTTTTAGATTTTATGATATTATGTGTGTTATTGAAAATGATTGAAAGATCACTTGATTTAAAACAATTGCTTAAGACTTATTAAGCTAGTAAGCTTACTCTGTGTGTTCATTGTTTTGTTTTATAGATTTTGATCAAGCTACGAGCTCAGGGGATCGTCAACGAAGTCATCCACACTATCGACTATTTTGGTACCTTTAAAGTCTAGATTTCGAACTAAAGACATGTATAGGCTAGACTAGGTTTTGAAACAATGAAATTTTGTTCCTGTATATATATTTAGAGCCATGCGAAAATGGCTAAATTATAGTACTTTGGTCTTTAATGTATTCGGCCCTAATGCTTGATCTTTATAAAGGTAGAATCGGTAAAGTTAGTAAGCATGGTTGATAATTTGGTTGATTTATATGTCTATTATGTCATGCATTTGCTATTTAGTAAATAGCTTATATTAGAAGTATATATTATAGTATATTATTTGTGATGGATGTTCTTATGACTTGACTTTGAGGTTAAGATAATTGTTGAATGTGTTTGTTTGTGCTTGGTTAATAGTTGGTCATATTACGTGTTTATGAATATTAGGAGTTGTATTAGGAAGTTTGGTATATGCGCATTTAAAGTTGATTTGAGCCATGCATTGATAAATACTTATTAATAGAGTGCACATTTTGAAATGCAAATTAGCTTGTAACAATGTCAAACATTTAATTAGGTATATTCGGCCATGATATGATATTATTGGTTAGAATGATAATTTGACTCTGTCAAACATGTTTTATAAAGTGTATGAGTATTATTCAAATTGATGTGAATCACGAATTATGGAAGATATTTATTTGATCTTGTTACTCGATTTTGTTCTTGAATATGTATGGATCTATACCTTGTTTGGATGTATTAGTACTTAGTATGGAAAGTTAGACAAAGGTTAAATTCGAATATGCAAGGTTAAAGCATAATTATTCATATACATGAAAATTTAGTTTTGATATTTAATATTTTGTTTAGGTTTGATAAATAAGGATATGAGCATTTTTGGTCATTGAAGAATGAGTGGCTAAATGAATAGTAATAAGGTTATTCGATGAAAAATACTTCTTTGTAATTGCGGCTAAATGAAATATGATAGGTATATTAATGTTTAAGTATGCTATGATAGTATACTATCCTTGTTGTATTCGATCATGTCTAATGAGCCGTTAATAATTGATATGACTTATACTATGTACGGTAATGCCTTATAACCCTAATCCTGCGATGGATACGGGTTAAGGGTGTTACAGCAAATCCCAAGCTTCCTTCCTAGGATTCCACAAACTCTCATTAATCTTACGATAAGCACTTTTAATAGAGAAGCATCGAGAAGAGGTTCCCAACCAAGTAATTTTGTCAGGCCCTGTTGCAGGATATGGAGGAAGAATGCTAGTGATGAGCCTAATTAAATCTTCAAAAAGCCAAACCTCAAAAAGTTCCAAATTTCATGTTTATTCATCTGTAATCATCTCCCTTAAACAACAATATGTGGCAATATTAGCACTAGCTGGGATAAGGTTAATTAGTGGGCTAATCTCCGAAATCCAATTATCCCTCCAACACTTAATGGAGTTGCCATCTCCAACTAACCAGAAAATATTTTCTCTAAGCAACGACCATACCTTAGAAAGAGCTCTCCAAAGAAATGAGCAATTACTACGAACGATATTGAGGGGTATGCCATCCTTAATCCCATACTTCGCACGTAGCACACGAACCCACAAAGTCTCTGAACTCGACAGAATGTTAAACCCCAACTTTAATAAAAAAGAAGTGTTCTGATCTTTCAGCTGCCGAAACCCAAGCCCTCCACAAGTCTTTGGCTGACAATCCGAGTTCCAACTAACAAGGGTCATTTTTTTATTCCCTCCCGACGGTCCCCATATAAACTGTCGAACAATACTCTCAATCTCATCACAAATACCTTGCGGTATTCTTAAGGACTACATGAAATAACTAGGTATTGTAAAAAGGACCGACTACACTAAGGTAACTCTACAAGCTAGAGACAATTGCTTAGCATCTCATCTTTGTATGACTCTTTTTGGGTCTTAATAATTGCATGTCTATTGTTTTCATGTTATCATGTTATAATTTTACCGAGAGTTCTTAAATAAATTCATGAAATAAAGTATTTATGAAAAAAAGCTCACGCTAAATTTTTTAAGGCTTTTGTAAAAAAATTGAATATTTGTATAAGTTAAAATAATTAATAAACAAATTTTGATACGTTTTTTTGAAGTTCACAGTAAAATAATGATACTTGCAACAACTTCCAGTCACCTGATTTAGGTCGTGGACTTTGCTCCGTATCTTCCCACGTAAACTTCTCCACCGTGTACCAGTATTACAATCGTGACGCGACAAGCTAAGCTGATAAAAAGCTACTCTGCTTTTTTTTTTTTCTTTTAATGTAATACCAGGTATATATAGCTCATATTCTTGATGGGTTTTATGCCTATCTCCTACTTTAAGGCAAAGCTGATCTGCTCTTTGCTTATTTACATTACATCATATGCCAGTTTTCATTTCATCTTCGGGTTGTGTACTTATTGGGAGTATCAATTTTACATAAAAGGGTGACTCAAGGAACTTATTAGTTTGTGATAGGCAAAGTTCGACAACGGCTTAGTGGATATAATGTTAGCTAAGTTAGTGATTACCCATAGCTTTGAATGGGCGGTATGTTTATTTGTACTTAGTGTAAAAATAGTAGTAGTGGTAAGGTTAAATACTGTAATGTGAGACAAAAAGTAAACTAGACGTACCGCACCGCATCCCATCGCCCACCCAAACCTATTCTAAATTTTGATGATTCCAAAATTCTAATCGGTGTTTGTAACAATATTGAAAAGTTTGCTCGAGATTTCATTTGGGGTAAGGGGTGAATTCAAAAATCTTTTAAGGGGTTAAAAATGAATTATAAATTTTTAAGATGTCAAAATATAGATTTTATCATGTATTAATTTATGATTTCATTATTTTTGAAGGAACTAAATAGAAAAAAATACTTTTTAGGGGGCAAAGTGTAATTTTATCCTATATTAATTTATAGGGGACTAAAACTGTAATTTTCCATTGAAGGAGGGCCAAGCCTGTGCAACTAATGGAGGATAAATTTTAAAACTATACACGAACTTTGGTTTAAACGTATAATTGTATATATGAATTTTAATTTTGTACAATTTCATACATGAAATTTAAATTTAATCAAATTCTCACAAATTATTAACACAATTATTGATGTAGCATCATTTTATATTTATATATTGCATATAGAAATGATTATACTTTCTAATATAAAAATAAATTGAGTCAAAATTAAAGTTTCATGCATGCATTTTAATTACAATTAAAATTTTGTGTGTCAAATTGCACATTAAATCAAAATTTATGTATAATTTTAACATTTATCTTGAAAAATGATGAAAAAAAGTGAACTTAATTGATTGAAACTCGTGTTGTGATAAGATATTGAGGGGAAAATACAAACTTAAGGAAGCTATTCCTAATAACACTGAAAGAGGGAATTGCTCGTGCATTTGAGGCTCACTCACTAAAAGTCTGGGATGATGTACGAGAAAATGTCTATTGGTCTATAGGGAATGGTAACTCAACGAGCCTTTGGGTTGACAATTGGATCCCGGACTTGGGCCCATTGAAAAATTCTCTCCCAAGGCCAATCGATAATGCACATGACCACGAAACAAGAAAGGTGGAAGCTGAGCGAAATTCAGGATTTGCTTCATCAGGGAGTTATTGATCGAATAAAATTGATGGCTCCCCTAATGCTTCGCTTAGGGAAGAGATGATTAGTTGGAAAGGGAGTCCTTCAGGCCTTCTTAAAATATCTGATACTTACACAGCTATTACGGAGGCTACTTAGAACCCGCAATGCCCGACGTGGAAGAAAATTTGGAGGATGCAAGTGCCGAATAGGGTACGTCATTCCCTTTGGTTGGTGATGCATGGCCGATTGCTTACGAACGAGACGTGCAACAGATGCTTTACAGACAGGCCTTCCCAACTGTAATGCTGGAGCAGCGGGCGGAGTAATTAAAGACTGCAAAGGTAATTGGATTGTGGGTTATAGACATAGTATTGGACAGGTCCCGGTAATGCAGCAGGAGTTACTTGGGCAAAGGGGTTTTAAGCAGGTCTTGCTGAGTGGTTAATACTTAATAGCCATGCTTAGTCGCTCATCAGGAGCATTTGTGCGAGGTTGCTATACAGTAAAATGGGGAGCTACACAGTTTCAAATTCACCAGTGCCCAATTCCAGGTGCATGGGCATTACTATGGAATGATGTAGGTGGGATTGTAGTCCCGGGTCAATGTAATTCATAGTATCCTTTTAATCCTAAAAAAAAGGGACTTCTATTGATAAGGAAGCAAAATAGAGGGCGATTTATACTACAATATTTGAAAATAAAAAGAGAGATTGTTTCAGTGAAGCTAAAACTAATTAATTTTTTAAAATTCAATTTGAAGTGAGCTTCTCTTTTTCACTAGAATTAAGAAAGACGTAAAGCAACGTAATAGATACTAAAATAAGTTTAATCATGAATTTCCATTTTCTTGAATTTGTCAAAATTTAATCCTGAAAATTAGAAAAGTGAAAATTTCATTTAATTGGACAATAATTCAATAATTTATATGTAATAAATTAGTAAGAATATATGTTTATATACAACAAACCAACAAAAGAATTTAACTAATACGAAACAAAACATTGTTCTTAGATAAATACGCACAGAAGTTGGAGTTAAACACAAAATTTAATATAAATAAACTAATAATAAATAATTAAATAAAATTGACCAAATTATAAATTTTTAATTAGCCCGTGTTGTCGGACACGCAACCCTGTGTTCTTTCTTTCCCTAATTCTATAATAAATAAATAAATTCAATTTTCTTTCATTTGCGATTTCCCTGTGATAGGGTAATTTCTTTTCTTTTCTTTTTTTCTTTTTTAGATTCAATATGGCTTGAAATCCGGGGATCTTAGGTGAATTTTCTTTTAGATTTGTTTTAGGGCTGGCGAGATGGAGATTGAGGTAACGGGTTCGAGCAGCAAGGAATCGTTTGCGATGGAAGTAGGGGGGTTGAAGAGAAAAGTTGTGGAAGATAAAGATCAGGTTCGTGTTACGAGGAAGACTTTGCAAGCTGTGCTGGAACAGTGCCAAAGAGCTATCGAATCGATTAGTAACAGCGAAGGTGGAATTGACGATGACGACGAGGATGATAAAGATGACGCGGATCCTCAAGGGGAAGCCAGTGGCGTCGGTCTTCAAAGAGATCAAGAAGTCGACGAGGTTTGTTTTGTTCTTTCTGCTTATTATCTGCTTTAGGTTTTTGTTTGGGCGCTAAGGGAAGGAGAGGAATTCTAATTGAGAAAACTTACATAATAACTTTCTTAGCTGGTAGAAATAATTGGTTTTAATGTTGGTTCTTTGTGAAGTTTAGTTTTTTTAATTTGTATTAACTTATTCTATGTTCAGAAGAGAATTTTGGAATTTTTATTTCATAGAGGTTCAGCTAAGTTTAGTAGTTCATTGGAGGATTAAGCGTTTCTTCCATGAGTGATGAGTAATTCGGTTTTGAGTTGAACTCAGCTAGAATGAGATAATTAAACAATTATTATAGCTTAATGGTAGTTCTCATTTGTATAATGGTCAGGTTTGTGATGCATCAGTTGCATATCTATGTCGACTGTCAAGTACTTTCTTCCTCTGCTTCATTAAACTTAGTAACAGGGTGTAGTTTTGGTGGACTTTTAAGATACTGACGAGGGTTGGTTTTTCCGTTTTGATTTGTTCACGAGTTTGCAGATTTTTCTATGATGACAGTTTTACTCTTGAACTGAGCTAGGTTGAGAGGTGTTTATGTTGTCCTATGTTGGAGAAATAATTCTCGATTAAAAACTAATAATGGCTGCGATTGCATTCTTTCAATATTGAATTGAACAAAAAAAAAAAATAGAGAAGTAAATAAGTTGGATTTCATCTCAAATCTGCCTCTGAGTCCATTTGCCTCTTGGCCTTTGTCTCGTTGATGTCATCTCAATTGCTATGATCCTTTCTTATGACTTTGTTTCTTTCTATGTATGTATAATTGTATATACATGCATGCATGCATGTATGTATGTATATGAGAATGAAAAACCAATAAGATACTGAAACTTTTCCATCATAACAGTCATCCTACGGAGAAACATTTTGATCTAAAGATTTACGATTGGGAATTAAAGCAAAAGGATTTCAAATTGATAATAGAAGTTCAAAAATATAGTGCAAAGTTTATGAAAAACTGGGCCCTTTTTTTTTCTCTTCATCAAGAAGTTGAGCCTGATGGTTTTGTAAAATAAAGAAATTGATTCTTTTTCCCTTTGGTAGTTGTATTCCAGTTTGGAGTTTGAAGCGTGTGTTGTATTCCATCATTCCGCTGTGCAGTTGCATGTTTATTAAATATCATGGGTCAAGATAAAAGCCCGCATTCCAGTTTTGTACTTGTATTGACAACCTGCATCTTCTATTGGAAAAATATTGAAATCCCACATAAATTATTGATCTCTAATACTTGATGTGATATGCTCAAATACTTGGGTTTATGAAGTAGTTATTTATTTATTTTTTAAATATAAATAGCTTTATGACAACTGCAACCTGCTAGAAAGGAGATAATTTATGAGGTTGGCATTTGCTTTCCTATCAAATATTTCTGAATATCTTGGTATAAAAGTTTCTGTCCCTTTTATTTTAAATGCAGTTGTGCGATCTTCTGAAATCTAGAGTTCAATGCTCTGATTTTCTAGAAAAGCTAGAGTGTGCTCGGGTGCCAGTTTCAGAAAACGTTTCAGGTATGCATCCAAAGATGGTCCCCTTTAGACTGTAAGCATATATCATTTTCAACTCGCTGCAAGGACTTTTATCAAGCATATATATTCAGTATATTGAAGTTCCTGCTTTTAGGAAAACTTTCTGTTTGTGTTTAAAAAGATATTTGTTGCCTGGATGCTAATGAAATTCTTCTATGGAACCAGAAGAAGGTAGTTCTTGGGACATGGTCAATGATAATGATCTTTGGGAAGATAAAGATGTTGATTTGGATCAAGAAGATTATGTTCTTGTTAGGCAGGAAGATATAGTAGAAGGCATTGCATGTTTTATGGCCGCATATTTGCTGTCACTTAAACAGACCAAGGTACTTGAAATTCTTGTTTCTGGAATACGATATTTTTATCTCAAAGTTTTCTGTGGCCGTACGTTTTGGCACTGTCTATATGATTATTCACCACTGAATGCTAAAGAGACTAAGTTTTTTTTTTCTTTCCCAGGATTTGAGCCCCAATCAACTTCAGGAAGGTGAGTTTTTGTATTCCTTCCTAAATGTTTTAAAAAAAAAAAAAATTTAAGATACCATTTCGCTGAATAACTTATATTTTCCATCTCAAGTATCTTTTATTCCAAATTTATACTATATTTCTGACCATGTATTTTGCACATTGAATTCTGACATCCATTTGAATTCTATTGTAGCACTGAGCAAGACCTTCTCTGTGAAAAAGAAAAAGGGAAAGCTTCGAAAGGCATGGGACGGAAGCAAAGTCGTTTATAATGTGGCATCCTGGGGAGCAACTGCAATCGGGTCAGTTATAACTTTAATCTCGACAAACCAGTGTTCCTCTGTTGCCTCAGTCATGCTTTGGCTTTAACATATGCTGCAACTTCTATATATATTATTCCATTGGCTTATATTCTAATTCATTTATTTATTTATTTGTTGGCTGGTTGGTTGGTTGTGGACAGGATATACCAAAACCCTCTACTTCTAAGAGCTGCCTCGAAAGCCTTCTGGGTTTCTTGTAATGTTATATCAAAGCTTATCTGATTTCCTTCTACTTGCATTACTTGGAGAACGGAGCTTGGTGTTTAGCAAGTTGTGTAACATGAATATACACTATTATTCTTTTATTTTCTGCAACAAATCCATTGATCTTTCATCTGTCAAAATATTTTTCATCCTTTGTAAATATTAATTTATCGAAGAATATCTGATTGCAATTCAAATTCATTGGCATTTCAATTGAAGCAAAATTCCACTACTTTCTATTTCTTCCTTTACCATGTGTTTGGATAATTGAAAGGAAAGGAAAAGGAAAATAAACAATACACACTTACCTCTTGGTTGGATAGCTCAAATATTAAAAAAAAAAAAAAGGATTGGTTAAAGTTAAAGAATGGAAATGTATATTTTTAATTATTAATTCAATTATAAACTTTTCTTTTCTGAAATTTCCACAAATTTGAGTATACAAGAACTAGGTATCAAGAAAGAAAGTAAGATATGAAGCTTATTAACGTCGGGTAATGCCCTCCATGGTTGGAGCTACACCTTTCTGCCTTCAGCATATCTGATTAAACAATATCTATTTCCAAAAGAGACTTCGAACCCCTTCTAAACCAACTGTGCAACACTTCACAAATTTTGATCAATGTTGGGCACAAATAAAACATAAAAAAATGCGCTTTGAACCCCTTTTACTGGAATATACTGAACATTATGTGGTTTGTACAACCACTATCCACCAGCCAACTCTCAGAAGTGCTTCTGCTTGCAAAACATGTTGCAACAGACAGTTGCTCCCTGGTATTGCTCAGCCGCTGCGCTAGTCTTCTCCTGCAACTGTTGAGTTTTACAAATCCTTCCCAAATGTCCTTGTCTGCCGCATTTGTTGCATTTCACATCTGATCTCCACCAACAATTTTGCTGAGGATTTGTTTTTTTTGCAATGAGGACAAGGCGGATAGGACCCATTTCTTTGGTTGTTTTCGCTAGGCTCTTTAACGTTCTTCTTGTTCTTTCTGTTTGCATTTGTTTGTGTGCCAGCTTGGAAAGCTCCTACAGAATTCTCTTGCCTCATGAGTCTCTTTTGTTCTAAAGCCTGCAAAGTAGTTAGTAGCTCTGCCGAAGTAATACTTGACAAATCCTTAGAATTCTCCAAAGAAGAAATTGTAACTTCATACTCTGCAGTTGATCAACATAATCTTGAACTGCTTCAGACTCTTTCATTCTCTTCGTTTCAAAATCTCAAATCAAGTTCATCACTTGCATGTTCTTGATCCTTTGATTCCCTTCATATTTTTCTCTAAGAATTCTGGTGAGAATTGATTGTGAAAAAGCGGGAAATAGACGCACCTTCACTTTAGCCTTTCTCGTCTTCTCCTTATGATTCTTCATTTGTGCCACTGTTGGATTTGCCGGAAGTGGAGGTATTTCATAATCATCCTCCACTGCTTCTCAGATGTCAAGAGCCTGCAAATGAACAATCATCCTAACAGCCCAAATTTGTTAATTTTCTCCATTGAAGACTGGTGGTGCCATTGTGAAACTTGTCTCTTCCATTTTTAACAGGTCCTCAAGATAACAAAAAAACTTTTGAGGCCAATTTGTTGGTAAAAAAGCACTCAGGAAACAAGAGAATTCTACATTTTTTTCACTGACTATACATTTTATTGAATGACCAATGCTGTATTTATACAGCAAATTGTAACAAAAAGGTAGCAACAAAATTTTTAAACAAAAATAGAAAATCAAATTTAAATTTTGAAAAGAAATTTTGCTGCAGCCACATATCTTTGATCGATTTCTAGCGGATTCTTGGGCATTACTTTCAATAGTACAGCACTTTTAACTTCTTTTTTTTCTTTTTTTTGTGATGGAGAACTTAGTACTGCCTAACCTCCCAGTAATGATGTCTGATCATGGCCCTATGATATTATATACAGATTACAGGATACCATTCTACAGACGGCCCTGTTAAATAGTTCGAAAATTAGAACTTACAAGGGATAGCCTTTTACGATGGAATCGACAGGTTTTGGTCCGAAGTGTTGGTGAATCAATTAAAGTATGGGCTGCAATACGTGCTCGCACACATGATGTCCTTTTTCCTACAGCCGCTTAGAGACAGGATTTTGAGTAACATTCGAAATGAGGGAAACATTGTTGCTGGTTCAATTGATTGGGGGTCAATCTTTGGTATAGTATGTTGGAACATATGAAAAAAAAACAATTTTATCTTCTTGTAGGAAAACTACTCCATAGAAGACATTAGTTGGCAAAGTTGGAGCTGGGCCAAACGCTGCAATGTCGCGATGCAATACGAGTTGAGAAGGCATTTAACAGTATCCAATGGTTGAAAACTACCTTTGGAGGGTTGGATAAAAATAAATACAGACAAGGCCGTGATTCCGGATTCTGGTCAAGCTTGTTGCTTGGTAACAAGGCTTCAAGCAAGTGATGGTGGAATGTGATAGTTCTGATGCACTCAACTTACTCAGGGAGAGCTTGGAAGTTGATGCTTGCTGACCACGTCACATTGCATTCGCTAGTTTCTTCCTCTCGGTAGTTTAGTTAATTACCTTTCATTTTGTAACCAAAAAAGGAAGGCAAGTATATTTCAAATAGATCATCATACAAGTTTCCATATTGTATAATGGGAAGTGAAAAAAGAAAATGTGAGGATTATTAATTATGGTTTATATATATGATTTGAGAGAAGCTATGAATTTAGAGCAGTTGAGTCACTTGCTCCCTTTCAAAACTTGAAGAGCTAGTTAATAGCCACAAAATTGTATCATATTTAACATATACAAATAACAAGATGACCAAATTCAATCATCTAATCTTTTATAAGGCTATTCAGATCAGAGATCATCTGTGTGGAAACTTCTATATCTCCATGTTTTTTGCTTTTGTTGGGTGGTTTTCTATATCTCAAGGCTTTCCATGTATAATGTGCGTGAATCACCAAACTCATTCATCTCTCTCTCTACCCAAAAACTGTGTGCTTAGAAAAAGAATGAGTTGTCCTTACTATTATGTGCATCCTTACAAAGCATCGACCGCACCTCCATTATTGACCTAGGTGGCTCAAGGTCTTTTTCCGGGAGTGCATTGCCAACGAGCTGCTGCATCTGTGACGCAAAAGTATCATCCAGGATCTGCGTATCAACAACAGGGTACAATGTCAGAAAAAAACTAAACATGAAGAAATTTTGAGGATTTCAATGGAGAAATCAAGAAATGACATAACCAGTGCATCAATGCAAACTTCATAATGACAACTGCATCAATGAAAGAACCAAAATAATCAGGTATTACTGAAAGATGCAAAGCTTGGAAATGCTCCATTGATAAACATTGTAATAACTTGGGACCTATTTTCAGCAAGGAAGCAAAAAAATTGTTATGTTTTCACTTACAGATACAGCAATTCTGGAACCTTTATACCACGATCTATTCTCTTTCCTGTTTTCCAGGAAGCTGAGAACATCCTGCAGTGAGCGGGAAAAAAAATCACGCCAGATGAGCAACATTATTAACTTGGATTCACAAAATTTGAACCACCATCACCATTAACCTATAACTTACCTGTCCCATTCGATCCCAGTACCATCGGCAGATAGCAATGAAAACGTGAGTCTCAAAAACTGTATGAAGGTGATTTACTGTACTGGTTAACTGTTCTTTCAGTGGCTCCATTCTACTTCGTATATCAGATTCTCCCACTGTTTCTTTAGAATCTTGGAGAATCTTTTTCAACTTTGTCGCATTCTGTAATTTGGTCTGGAATAAAGAACGAAAAGGAAAACAAAATAAATTCCACAGTGAAAGCAAACAACCACAAGACTTGCTGGTACCCTCCTCTGAACTTGGACCAGAGAAATTAAGCAAGACTTACATTCTCAGCAAGTTTTTCAACAACAGCTTGCAGGTACCCTCTGAACTTGGTTCTCAACATCACGGTAACCTCACTAAGACGCTCACCAGGGGCTGTGTTTCCACCATCAGGTATGCAAGAACCCCAAGACTTGAACTGTGTCTCTATCTTCGGACGTAGCACATCAAGCATCCTCTTCATAGAATTCAACAGGATGCCCAGCTGAAAGAAGCAATCGAACTCTCAAGCTAAAAAACTAACGGAGTAAGCAAAGCCAAGGAAGAAGATTCTTGTTAACCGATAAACCTACGACTTACCTCATCAGGAACAGTGTAGGCACATACAGATCGCTTAGCAAGTTTCTGCACGTACTTGAGGCCAAATTTCTTTGGTGCCATGTTTTCCTTCAAAGGAGTTACCACATCTGCATATTGCTTGTCCAGAGCTTCCACTATTGCTTTCTCAATATCCGAAATAGCCTAGTTTAGACAAGTAGCCCAAAGTTTATCACTTGTTATTCAAAATAACTGATAAAACAATTCATGATGTACATTGATCAGAAGAGCACTAGTGCAGAACATAAATAACTAGCACTTAGAAAATGAAAATTGAAATATATTAACATACATTTTCCAGCACAAAAATATATTCAGGCCACCGGCAGATGATGACTTCATAATCGCTTAAGGTCTCCTTCAGTCGATCATACATTTCATCAACAAAAGGAGTTGTAGAATATTGCGTTCTAACTCCTGACCACTTCACCTGCAAGTATACATTCAAATAATTCCTTGAAGGCCAGTTTGATAAAATATTTCATTTAACAAGAAACAGAGAAGCAGTACATTTGTGAAGTTACAAGCAGGAAATCTATTTCAAAAGTAAGAATATATGATTTCACATTAACCATCGACAATAAAGAATGTACCTTATCTAATTTACATGACTCTAGTAGAGATTGCCGCTTATCTTGAATCCATATCATGATATATAAGTGGAACAACTCCTTTGCCTCAACTCCACCTTTCACATGACTGGAAGAAAAAATAAATGAGTTTGCAATAGCGCAAATATATATATATATATATTGTTGCTAAAATAATCACCTTATATTCCAGCTGGAAAGATCTCGCTGGAAATCTGCTGTTGCAATGACAAGTTCTGCCACAGGTGGTGAAGGGCCAGATGGTGGGCATGCAAGAAGGAATGCACGTAATCTGCTGCAAAGTTCTGTGCTGTATATAGATGCCGAGAGATTTGGTAGGTCTATAAAGCTGCAAAAGAAGGCAATTTAGTGCTGCATAAACTACACATCATACAGGAAGCAACTGTATGCATGTTGAAATATGCATGGTATATGACCTGATATGATGTTCTCAAAAGTGAATAGACATATTGTATCAACAATTTCATTCAAAATGGTAATAAAAAAATTTTGCTTAAGCATATTAAGCTATAACTCGCTTGTGACCATACTCCACATGATTGAAAATTTACTTTCTGAGCAAGCTTAACAAAGCAAACAACAAATGAGAAAACATACCTGGGAAGTATATCTTGCTTGTGAATCTCGATATCAGTGAATATCTCGTTCTTAATGTTCATACATAGACTTGTCATCTTCTGGTAAGCAGTAGACATAGCAACTGGGTCCAAAAAATTTGGTTCATTGTTGGTTGTAATAAATTCATCTGTCTCAGCCAGTTGCCTTCTTGATCTCTTTCTTGCAGCGGCCTGTATAGACCCTAGTATTTAGAAAGTGGAGACAAGACATGTAGAAAGATAGGTACAAGAAATCAAGGAAATTAAATTCCTCAACCTGGAAATAATGACAAAGATTTTTCTGTGCTTCTGGAGACAAAACGTCATGTAGAAGACTATAAAGCTTGACAGCGGGTTCAAGTGCAGGTGCTGCAAGCCCTGTTGCAGGCTTGAAGACATCCATAATGCCAGAGAGTGACGATTCATCAAGGGATTTGTAGTTCTCAAAAACCAGAGAAAGAATCTGCTCGATCTGATCTTTGGTTTCTCCCAAAATTCGGTTCTGGTGAAGCAACAAACAATGAGCCATGTTATAGAGGGAATGAGGAACATATTATAAATTATTTTAAAAACAAAAGTGGAAGGCATGGCACCTCTTGATGACTCAATGTACTCTTACTGTGGCCCTTCATAATAACAGGCATTAACAATTCATGCACCAATGTGAGACAGTCTGCAGTGGGTGTAGCAACATCCATTACATAGGAAAGATACCTGTTAAAAATGTACATTAAAGATATCGACCGTAAACACATTTACCAAAAAAGAAGCCTTGTAGAAATGAATTGCAGTAGTTAACAGGAAAGGTAAACAATTTTGCCTTTTCCACCCCCAAATACCTTAGCTTGGTGTAGACATCAGAAACTCCATAATATGAGGCAAACTCTGTTAACAGCCATTTCCATGAACCATATAAATGCAAATTTCGTTGCTGGAAGCGTTGAACCTTCATTGCAACT
Source organism: Gossypium sturtianum (assembly GCA_025698515.1). Lineage (NCBI taxonomy): Eukaryota > Viridiplantae > Streptophyta > Magnoliopsida > Malvales > Malvaceae > Gossypium > Gossypium sturtianum. The sequence continues at coordinate 5,250,593 of CM046947.1, forward strand.
TCCAACACTAGGTCATATGCAACTGTTTCGGCAACAGAACCATACTAGAACGAGAAAAAGGACACAATTAATATCATAAATTAATAATCCCATTTTTCATCTTAAAAATTGAATCATGCAATAATATGAGGTTAGAACACAAAATAAATGGACTGAACTTTCTTCCTTTAATTTTTAAAATATGAACTACAGACTTTAAGCTAAGAAAAAGAACTACAATTTTCAGATTTTAAGCTAATCAAAGACTAGTTCACCTTGAGATGACTATTGTCATCCGAACTTGTTGAGTAATTTATATACAACTGCAGCTTCCCTACAGGCTCATGTTCTGGCTCGCGAAATATGGGCCACCACCGCAACTTGTCAGTCTGCATTCAACTATCATATGAGCGTTACTAAATGAAATTAAACTACAAATTAAGTAGAACTAATGTCGGAATGCAGAAACAGTACCGAGTCTTCAGCAATAGTAGCCACTTGTGCAAGGACACGACCAAATTGCTTCCCCTTGGAGTCTTGAACTTCAACAACCAGATCATCTCCCAAACTATCAGGGAAGCTGCAGAGTTATCAGTACCTATCTTGTCAGCATGTATCTTATAGAAATTTAGAGAATAAAGCAGAAGCATTTGGAGACAATCACATACAAAACATGTGTTTCACCAGATCCAGGCTGCATCCTTTTTCCATCTTCTTCAGTTGAACTTTTCAATCTCAGCACACAAGAGTATGTTTCTAAGGACATATGTGCACAAAGAGGAAGAATGTCAGAAAAATAAAAGAGAAAACAATAACTTGGCTTGATCCAAAATAAAAAAGAAAATGGATGAAAGAAATGAAAGGAACAATTACCAAGCAAAACTATCAGTAAGTACAATCCAGATGCTTTAGTTACAAACAATTAAATAAAGAGAGATTCCCTTAAAGGCTTGCAATCTATAATTCAAGAGCAAAACAATATCCTTCACAAAATACTACTCATAGCAAAACCATATGATGTGGGCATCTTAATGTAGTACGAAAAGGTACACCAAAGTCCAAGTCTGTGGCTAGGATGAATAAATGCAGTTAAACATGATCCTACTTTGTGTATGACAGAGTAAGGGAATCGGAAAGACATACCTTGCACAACTTCATATGATGATGAACTATTGCGTAAACTTGTCACACCAATTTTCAGCAGTCCGGATACTTGTTTTATATACTGAGTTCCAGCATGCACATATGCTAAACTTTGGCGTGAGAAAGAACCATTTGCAGGTAAACGAGGTGCAACACGAAGCTTTCTAAGAGCGTGCCACCTTGAAGCGAGTGTTGACTGGAAACTGGTCAAGTGATACCGTATGTTCCCCAGCTTAATTGTTGGTGCCCTAAGACTAAGAGATGAGATACTACAGCCAGTAGGTGGATCCAGGGTTGTTTTTACTTTGCGCACTGCCAGCAAAGAAAATATTTGCAATCACCAAGTCAAAGAGACTCAAAAATGAAAATCTGAAATCCAAGACAGAAAAATACCTTGCACCTTCATCTTGCCAATAATTTTCTTAGGTTTAGCAGCAGCTGCCTCACTGGTAAGCTCTGATGAGCGTTTTACCATTAGTTCTTCTTCTGATTGCAACAGAACTAGTTGTAATCTATGCACCACATAAAAGTATTAGTGGGAGTAGAACAATAAAGCATACTTGTTTACAAATGATAAACAATTTCAAAACCTCCATGATCAGATAACCGAATTAAGATTCTTTAAATCATTTCCTTCTGAGAATATGGATGGCATTTTCATCAATATAAGAGGCCGCTAGTCAAATAATTCTTTGATTTGATTGGACTTCCAGACATGAAAACCTTTATCAGACTAACTAAATCGATACAGTTAGATATCAAAAGCAATTGATCCTATCAGTATTAGATTTCTGCAAATATTGACCATACATAAACATGATAATTGGAAGAAAAAAAATTGCAAGGGCAGCTTTTGTAAACAAGACAAACCATTGTAGTACAATTACAGTGAGAAGATGTGTCAGTTGCTTTCTATAAGAACAAGGAGAGTAAACTCACCCAAATGTCTCTCGTAAAAGTGCACATTCATTTTCCAGAAACATTGGAGCCTCCATGCAACCCCTAGCCCAAGCATGAAGGCAAAGTCGAACACATGCATCATAGGCAATTACAGCATGCCAAGGTCCGAGAGCACTGGTTTTGATAGAATAAACAACTTAGAGCAGTTAGTGGTGAAGTGCATGAAAAAGAATCATCATTGGGATCATCTAACAATCTGTGTTTATCAGAGATACCTCGCATGAAATGTGGGGACGCGAGCTGGATGAACACCTGATGTAGTAGCAGTTTCTGCACCAACATCATTTCTGGGAACAAGGAGAATAATTAACATTCATGGGCACTAGATTGTATATGCAGTGGTTGGATACATTAATGTGCTTTCAGATTAATTTTTGAATAAGTATTACACAAAACCATTGCACAAACCTTACACACTCGTTCGATTTTTTCTGACTCGTGTTAAGCTCAGGCTCAACTCCTGACATGGATTTGAATGTCTTTGGATCACATGAATCAGCTGCACCCTTGGCACTTCCTATTTCAGTCACCGGAATTTGCCGAGAATCTTGTTTAGCTTCCTGCACTGAGCTAGAAAATGGCGGTGCACTTGGAATATCATCATCAGAAAACTTTTCATCCTGTAGCTTTCGAGAATTCAAATCCTGCAAAGAAACTATCTCAGCAAGAGCATTATATAAAACTCATAATAACTATATTTAAAACTATGTAATCTATATGTCAATCACATTGGTGAAAATGAATTTAGAAGCGAGGACTTGCTCCTACCATTGTCCAATTGTACAAACATTTTGAAACCAAGAAGTTCATAATCCCCCTTTACCAGAGGTTCTAGATGTATGTGCTCCATCAGACAACAAAAAAAAAGACTAGCTAATGAAGTACTAAATGCTAGAAATCTGCAAAGCTACTAATTGTATGCCTACATAATCCATTCAAGTTACATTTGCAAACCTTGATTAATGTAAAACTTGGCCTTCAATTATGTCCAGCTATAATGAATTTGCTACATTTTAATATATCTATCTGTGGAAAACAATCAAAAACATTGTGAAACAAAATTTTAGGAATACAAACCTTCTGAGCTGCACTTCCCACGTTAACCCGAGATGGTACACTCGATGCATAGCCTTCTGAAACATATGCTCTACCCCGAGGAATTCCACCATTAATACTCCCCACTTGTGTAGTTGAAAACTCGGAGCTACCAGCCGAATCCGAAGACTCGTCCTCCTCTGTAAACCCATCCCTCCCAACAGGGTATATCCCGTTGCCCCTCCCTAACCTACCCTCCAAACTACCTCTTCTCCCTCCCATTATCGTCTCCATTGAAGAACTAACATCTGAATATGTATAATCACTAGCAGTGGTGTATCGCGGCCGCCTTTGGGCCATGTTCCCGTATCTCTGAGCAGTTCCGTTAGGGATTCTTTCATCTTGAGGAGAAGAATCAAGAGAATACCTCCCCCCATAAACAGTATCTTCCTCTGAGTCGGTAGTTACGTCATTTTCAGAAGCGGATTCTTCGTCTACGGACAAAGTAGTGGAGGTCACCGGCAAATGACCGCTCCTGAATTTCGCCGTCGGTGGCAAGCCAAAATTCCGGCCACCGGAGCGGATGTTGGTAATCGGATCCATTCGAGGCCTTAAGCTAGAATTTGAATATGGAAGCTCCTTCTGCTAAAATAACAAGAATAAATGAGAATTTCTAATTAAATGAAAATTAAATAAACTCAAAGAAAGAAAGAAAGACAAAGCTCATATACTTCTCGAACCCATTTGAGGGCATTGTTGTCAAGTCCTTCAGTGAACATGATGTTTGTCTTGTCTCTTAAGTCTTACCTAAATCCAACATTGTCAATAATTTCCCTTGTAAGACAAAAACCGGTAGCTAAAAAAATAGTAAAAACGAAAAAATGAAGAAAACCGATGAACAAACAATGCAAGTAGTGAAACGACAACGACTTACATAAGAAACGGCGTTAAGAGTTTTGGTACTGAAAAAGCTCGAGCTTTGAAAAAGAACCAAAAAAATCCAGTGAAGAGATCAGCTTAGCGTATAGTATTTAGCAGTTAACCAAGTTTTCTGTAGCTTTAAGAAGAAAAACGAAAAAAAAAAGAAAAAAAAAAACTTTGCTTATGTGAAAAGCTTCCTTCGGATCTGAAATCAGAGAAAATAGAGAGAGAGAGAAACACTGAAACTCGAAAGCTTCACTGCAAAACAACATTTATGGGGACCCCTAGTTTTTTTCCGTTTTTCTTTTTTTTTTTTCCTTAATTCAATTTTTCACCTTCGGATTTCGTGCAAAACGACTGCGTTTTGAGTTTTGTGAATTAGGAAAGAAAAAAATGGGTAAAAAAGTGCGAATGAACAGCGCACGTAGCGAGGTGGAAAGAAAAAGGGTGAGTTGACGTGGAAAAAAGGAACTCCGTTATTTTATTTATTCTTAATTTTGTTTTTAATAAAAGTTACTATTCAGAGTCGAACGTTGTAAGTGGGGACGCTTTTTTAACCCTTATATTAATAAAATTTCCCGCTATTGTATGCTTCACATGGTTAGGTGGGTCCCAACACACCCGACACACACATTTCGCTAGATGTACTCTTCCTTTTTTTTTTTTTTTTTTTTTTCCTTTGGTTGGAATAAATTCTAAGTTATGGATTTAGTGTTTTATAATTTAATTTTATATTTTTTAAATTTATTAATTTTTATTTTTATATTTTTTGAATTGGTTAATTTTTGTCTATGTAATTTTTTAATGTTAAAATTTTAAATATTTTCTAATTGAATTATTCTAAGGTTTTACATTTTTTAAATTTTAAAATTTTAATCTTGACGTAAATAAAAGAAATTACTCCATTAATTAAATTTTTAGCGAGTGATACGTGAAAATAAAAAACTAATATAGTAGTATACATATAATAATATATTTGTCACATAAAATTTTAAAAATTACTAAACTTAATTGAATAAATTTGACAATTATTGTTTACACTAAAAATAATTAAATTAAAGTATAATAACTAAATTCATAACTTTTACAAAGTACAGGGACTAACAGCAAAATTTAACCAATTTTTGCCTCTAAGTTCAAAATATGTGTTTCTATATATTTTAATATCATATTTTATTTAGTATGTGTTTGAAATCGTTGAGTCATGGCCTTGGCTTAGTGTTAGTGTCCCGATTTAAAATGTTTTTTATTGGACCTAACAAAAAGGGAACAAGACAAAAGTGACATGATGATTTAAATAATTTAAGGTATTATGATGGACGGTTGCGATTTGCTTTTGACATAATTTATTTTTGTTTTGACTAGGCTATGACATGGCCCCCCCATATATTTGATAGTGATGAACTTAGCTGTAACGTAGCACTAGTTATTATTCAATGTTGATGGGCATACGTGGGCCGAATATGCTTTAATTTGAAATATTTTTGAACGTTTGTTTTGGTGGTTGTTGCATGCAGTTATGAGCTTTTTGAACAAGTTATGCATAAATAAAATATGATTAAAGGGTATAAAAAAAAAGTCAATTTATGAATGTAACTATAATTTGTATATATAATATTAGCTTAATCATAAAGTTAAAGGTTTAAATTCTTTTAAAGATTTTATATTCAAATTGTAGTTTGTATAAATTATTTATGAGCTTTCATCGCATTTTTATTATGATTTAAGTCTTATTATATGTCAAATTTGTTCAGATATATTTCTATTATTAGCTTGATTCTACTTGGTTATATTTGTAACTTTTCAAAATATAATATTTTAAATTATAACATAAAAAATGGTAAAATATTGCTATTTTACAATACATCCACAATGTGCGTGAAAATAGTTATATAATAAATTTTAAAAAAAAAATTGTAAATTTGAAGTAGTGAATGTCTTGGTGCTCTAGGTTTAAATGTCATCATATGTATTTTTCTAGATTTTATATAAAAATAAAAATAAAAATATACTCTCAAAATAATATTTGTTACTTTGTAAAAATAATAATTTTTGTTAATTTCATAAACGAATTAAAACTCAATTAATAGATGACACCAACTCAATCGAACTCTTACATAATATTAAAATGAAACTTCAAATGGGAGGTGATAAAGGAAGAATGGCTTAGATTTGAACCCTAGACATAATGTTAACCAAGATTACAAATCAATTAGGGAGAGGTGGGAACCGGCTTTCTTGAGATGGAAACTGCCGTTGCTCCTCACTACCTAACATTAAGGTACTCAACTACTTGTTGGTTGTCTTGAAGAGAAAGGATTCCAAACATGGAGGTTTTAGTCCAGGAACTTTCTTACTCTAATAGTAATCTGAGCAAATGGTCCTATAGCTGAGATGATGGGAGACCAAAACAAATACGTAAACAAGACAAACCAAGAATAACATCCACTATATTCGCACCACATTTGACAGAGACATGGGTGAATTATTTTATGTTTTTAAAAGCCTTTGGCAAGGAAAAACCCGTCCTGAAATTTGAATTTTAAGCAAACTTCCAGAACGTCAGAACCAAACGGAATGGAAAAAGCAGACTCCTATTGGCATTACCTTCTGTGATTTTCAAAACAATAGTAAAAAGGGGTAAACAGTTAAAATTTCTCATCCAGTGTGAATAGGAAAATTTTGATACCAAGCCTCGACCACAGTTTCATAGTTTCAATGCCTAAATCCTCATTCTCTTATAACACTCATATCATACATATATTCAAATATAAACACATAACAATATTATATATCATACATATTATCGTCAAATCCAGAAATTCTGCCCTTATCCTTCAATGACAGAACTGGAAACAGTGGATTTTTTTTTTATACTCAACATTGATAGAAAGAGAAAGTACCTGCTTCAGAGGGGAAATCAGATACATTGTAAACAGTTAAATAATTTTATTGAAGCTTTTTTTTCTTCACTGGAACACTATTATGAAACCTGAAACATGAATTTCAATGTGTTAAGCATACAATTCATCCAAGTTACACTCCCCTAGGAAAACCTTTAAGCTATTCGGTGAGCCACAATCGCCTTCAGCAATTAGTGCTCTGTCATTGGCAGCCATGTGCTCAATGATTTTGTAAATCATTTCAATCTGCAACCATTAAACAAAGGATGTTAGCAATTGTGTTTTATTGTACAAGTTGCAAGAAGTGCCCCTGAACAGTATTTTGTACATACGTCTTCAGGAGCATGGCAACGTTCAGCCACTTCTTCAAGAGTCAATGGTTCAACGGGTTCTTTACAGCTAAACAAAGTGAAACAGAAAACAGTAATCAGCAAAACAACAACAAACCACACACATGCATTCAATCCAAGCCCAATGATAAGAAAATAAAAAAGTTCATGCAAAGGGATTAGCATTGAAAGTCATCAAGCCCTTGAACCAAAGAGGAGACAGAAGAAACATAGGCTACAAGGACAGACAGGGAGAAAGAATATCAGTAGCTGCAATCTAAAAAACTTTTCAGTCATAACTTTCTTCAATTCCGACTTATAAGGAATAAGGATACTATACTTCATCCATAAAGGAAGTTTAGAAAATTCTGATAACCTTTGCAAAAAACTGTTTTCAGTATATTGCTTCCCTAAATAAATATCTGACATATAATGGCATCTGAGGCTTTCAGAAAAATCGCACCATAAATACCAGATTATAAGCATCTGATCTTACCTAGCCTCATTGAGTACTGCTAAAACCCGCTTTTGTAAAGCTAATACTTCACCTGCTGCTTTTTTCCCAGCTTCCACACCTAAGATGAAAATTAAGTGCCAAAACTAAATAATTAGCCCAACAAGAACATTTAGATCAAACAGCTAGGTGCCAAGATAGGACCCAATTAGTAACCAAACAATATCCTCCTTAGTCCACTTCAAGAACTAAATTTCTTAAATAGAAGATGGAACATATTTTTACCAGGTTGATGGTAAGCATTGATGTTGACAAGTGAGGCATAAAGTCCAACCGCTCGCTCATAAAGAGCTACAAGAGCCCCAACAGATCTAGGTGTCACCTCTTGGACAGTGACAGTAACGGACTCTCGGTCATTTGCATATAGAGCTGATCTTGTTCCCTGCACAAGCAAGGTCATATATTGCAAACACCATCAGTTTTTACCATGTGTACGTTCAGTAAAAATTTCCCTGTTTTAGGAAACTGGCACTTATCAAACCTGTAGCATTCCAAACAGGTAGTCACCACATGTGACACCTGGTTCAAGCTCCCAATCATGACCAGGGGGTCTATCACGTAACACTTCAATGAATGTCACAAAGAAATTATGCACACCCTCCCTCAGCTGTTGAATATAACTATAAATTGATAATATACGGAAGGTTGCATCAGGCCTGAGCACCATTTTCATCAATATAGCTCAATTTTGAAGGCACAAGGAGAACTTACGCATGCTGATCTGTGCTTCCTTTATTCCCATAAACAGATATTCCTTGATTTACCTGATGAATTAAAAATTGTGTTTTTACCAATTCTAATAATGTAAGAAAGCAACTCAAACATGTAAATAATGAGCAAGACGCAAAGCCTGAAAATACTTGCAATAGAATTGCATCATGCTCCACCATCAGTGATTTTTTATATCCAAAGTGATACATGTTGGCAGGTTTCTGGTTTGGTTGATATTGCTTTGATATTAATAAATTGAAGCTGATCTAATAATGCTTTTATATTAAAAAATTGTACATAATATGCATTGAGGGACTAAAGCACAGACTTTGTTGAATTAAGGCATGGACCTCCAATAAGGTTTGTCAAGACAAAATTCTACTACTTATTATTCATGTCATGCCAGCAAATAGAACAAATAAAACATGCATCTGGATCTCATCAATACATAACTAGAGGCCAAATTGCTTAATTGCTAATATTTAGCAACAATCCAACCAAGTAATAGATCTTTGATTATGCCAAAAAGCTTCATTGAGCAAGATTTTACAACAATTAATCCATTAAAACGGCTCCAGATAAGTGAGAAAACGTACGACACAAGGTATACTCTTAAGAGTCGATCAGAATTGGAAGACCATGAATCACTCTCCCCAAACATAAAATCTCCTCATATCAGCTTATATGCTTTATCTGGTACTACACCCAATATGAAGGGCGCTTAAAGTTATTGACAAGAAAAGGTCCTACAGTTTAGCTTTTTCTAGACAGTGCCCGCTAGTGATCCAAAAGTACTCTCCAAGATACACATCTTAAAATGAAGTGGTATGAGTCATCTTAAACAGTTATACATACCCGGTTACCATCCAGGTCAAACTCCTTGCCAAGTGATTCCATAACCAGCTGCTGTAAATACCTACTAAAAAGTAATAAGCTGTCCTTGTATGGAAGGATAACCATATCCTAAAAGAACCCCACGAGAGAAGCCATTAATATGAGAAACCAAATTCTGGACAACATAAGATCTGTAATATTGTTAAGTATACAATACCTTAGATCCAACCCCATCGCATGCCCAATACCAACATAAAGCAAGCAATGCTGCAGGATTATCCTTAAGCTGAAGGAAAGGAGGAAAAAATTCTTTATGACAACAGGAGGGATGACAGGTGGAATACAAGCCAGATACATAATATACATAGGAAGTTAAAGCAAACTGAAACAAGGAAACATTCCAAATAGAAGATGAGGAGCAAATTTTTCCCGTGCTAAGAAACTGCCAACTAAACTCTTTAGTTTCCAAAATGGGCAACACAGAATGAAAACAAGTAACCCAAGGTCACCAACTAAAAATTGCAATTATCATGATTCAATTCTTCCCTATTCAATCATTTGAAAGCAGCATCAAAATATGTTAAAGCAAATAGAAAACACCAGTCCATTACCACTCTGCTCCTTGTGGCACTGTCCATCATAGATGCACCAACTAGCATCTCCCTTATGTCAATTCCCTGCAGTAATATTCACTTAGAAGAACTGTTCCAATTTGCTCTGATAACCACAAAATATTAAATCCATGGACTACTTGCCTGAAGTGCTGCTGGAAGTAGACCAACAGCAGACATTTCAGATGTCCTGCCACCAACCCAATCAAACATAGGGAACCTGGCTACCCAACCCTCAATCCTTGCCGTGTTGTCCAACAAAGAATTTTCTTGTGTTATAGCAACACCCTGCATGAAGTGTAAATAAGCAACACCTATAAATCTGAGAATCAAATTACAGGAACAAATCTGCTTCCAGAGATGCAATAGTTGATTAAGTAATACCAAGTGAAGTCTCTATGCAAGGATCATATCGAACCAAGTAGATTTTCAGCTGGGGGGTTATGGTTTAAAAATTCTAGTGACCATCTAATAACTTGAATATTCATCAAGCTCACTAAACATAGTTAACTATTTCTTTTATAGAATGAGAAGACCAACCATTAGAAGAAAAAGGGGATCATAGGATCATACAAGTATTTGCAGAACACTCTTCATTAGAGTGGCAGAACATGGTCGGTTAAACAACCGCATTTAAGAAAGAATACTTCCAAATGACATGCATCTACATCTAAGTCCAATTCCAGTTACAAAGCCTTTTCACATACTCAAATTACAACCTACCTTGAATTAATTACCTAATTAAATTTTTAAAGTAAAACTCTGAAGCAGGGTAAACAAATAAAAGCAGAAACAAGAACCTGAGATCAAAACCTGTTTTGAAAAATCCAGACCAGCTTCACGGAAGGCTTTCTGAACTTCCAACAGACCATTTCTAGTTTCTGGGGTACCTCCACTCTGAATGGTTTAAGTTTTATTAGATAAATACAAACTATATGTAATATATGATATATGGTCCATAAAACAGATAAGTAGAGAAGAATAAAACAATAAAAAAGAAAACTAAGTAGATCTTAAGGATGACTTGATGCAGACCTTTGAGATCACAATTACAAGGGTAGAAGACAGCTCTGGACCGAGCTGTGCAATCTGATGATCTATTCCACCGGGATCTGTATTATCAATAAATCTTATCTGCCAATACAGAGAACAAATATCAATATCCTATTCCAGCATATAGTATGTATGTACGTAATTAAGACTTAAAATCATTCAATTAGAAAGCTACTCAATTTCTCAAAAGGGAAGTTGGTGGATTGCTTTAACAAATGAACACTATTGCAAAACGCAATTCAAGTTGATAAAACCAGGGATAAGATACAAGTTAACTAGTCTACTTATGTGATTGGTCCAAATTAATCACTAATTATTTAACTGGGCAATTTTACCGCTGCTTTTGATCAAACTGTTCTTTATCAGGAGCAAATTTCAAAGAGAATGAAAAACATTGATCAAATACCTGTAGAGGAGGATTATCAGGAGCCAATGCTTCGGCAACGAATTGTGGGCCCAGAGCCGAACCTCCAATCCCAACTGAGAGTATTTGAGTAAAACGACCCTCTGGAGAAGACGGAGGCTTAATCTGCAGTTCCAAAGGGATGAAGCAAATTGATAAGTCAACTAATCCGGCCTCAACATTGATGGTGAACTAGCTTGTCACAGCGAGTGAAAACGGAACGGCCAAACTGACCTTACCGCTGATGACGTCATCAGCGAACTTGCAAACGGCGTCGAGAGTCTTCTCAATCTGTACTTGCAAAATCGGTTTTGGCGCGAGCTTGGCGTTCCTCAACCAATAGTGGCCCACCATCCGCCCTTCATCGGGGTTGGCGATGGCGCCTTTCTCCAAGTCCTCCATAGCTTTAAACGCGGCTTGGAACCGGGGCTCCATTTCCGCGACGAACTCATCCGAGAACCCGATCCTACTGACATCGAGGTACAACCCGAGCTCCTTGTGCTGGTACAACCAGTCAACGTACCTCCTCCAAAGCGCTTTAGGATCTTTCTCCAGCCCAACTTGCTTGGCCTTCTTCAAAACGCCCACGCTGTTCGTTTTGGACAAATCGGCGGACACTTCACCAGCAACGGAGAGCTTGGAGCAATAATTGGACCGAGTAGGGAATGCGAGCGAGTACTTGCGAAACAATGGAATGACGACTCGGTCATGCTTAGGCTTCAAAGAATGGGAAGAAGAGCAGAGGCCCGAGAGAGCGGCCATTGCAGAACGCAAAGACAAGTGAAAGCGAGACGATGATAACGATGTGCAATAAATGAAATGGCGAGGATTTTTTAAATTTAGGCCATTGGCTTGGATTCGAGGAAGGGTTTGGTTCGATGTTTTCTGAAGAATCGATGAAGTGAAATGGTTTGGGGGTTTGCTTTTGTTTTACGTGCTGTGCTGGAGTTAACCTGGGCGGGTTGATTTTGTCTTTTGCTATTCGGTTCACACGTTGATCGTTTGGTTATCGGTTTAGGTTTGTATTGGTTGGTTGCCGCGGGTTAGATTGATTTTTTTTTTTTATATAAATATTAAGTTTATATATTAAGTTTCAGAATTTTGATTTTCAACTATTTTCTCATACAATTTTATTTGATTTAATTTTCACAAATTATTAATAATATATTAAATTAGTATTATTTTATATTAATATATTACATAAACAAATAATTATATTAGTTCAATATGAAAATAAATGTATGTATTCATTTTTTTAAATGTGACCAATTGAATCAAAATCAAAGTTTTTATGTATGTATTTGAATCTAATTAAATTTTCATGTGTATAATTATACCAAATTAAAATTCATATATCAAATTGTACATTAAACCAAAAATTATATATAAATATGATTTTTTTTGTTCTTTTTCTCATTTGTGCTACAACTAATTTCAAATAAAAAATTTTAAGATATTCCATATAAATTTAAGAGAAAAATAATGCTAGTAAAAAACATGCGTTATACTCTTATTCCTTGGACAGGCCTATCAAACTTTTACTCCTCGAAACCACCCATTGAAGCTAGCCTATTAAGATAACTCCTCGTGTACTAAATCATGTGAAACTCGAACGAATTTTTGAACCAACTCTCCGAATAAGTCCTCTTAGAATAACTCCTCGAATCAAGTCACGTTGAGCTAATGCTATAACTGTCGTTTAAGATATCAATTGTCAAATTTCATTTGAAGTGATTGGCAGCATATCCAATCGTCACCCTAATAACCTTACCTAAGCTTGTTGAAGCAAAGCAATTGACCAACTTACCTTCAAATTGGTTATAGGAAAGGGACATGTGGCACATCGAAATCATGCCCAAAATATTTAAATTTTGGATCCCCTACTTGAAGGGGTCTCTCTCTCTCTCTATCTATATATATTATTTTCTCATTTATCCTTCTTTTTTTTTCAGTAAAATTGGCTCTCTGTCTTTCTTTAAGTAAGATAAATCGCCATACGCTATCTCTATCTAATTTTTTATTGATATTCTATTAACATTATATATTTTTTTTAAAGTCAATATTTGAATGAAATTTAAATTATATTGATTTTGATTATTGTTAACTAATTTATTGTAAAATTTTAAATCTTATATCTCATTCATTTAACTACATGCAAATCAAAGATTAAAGCCTTGTTTAAAGTAGATGCTAAGAATATGTTTTGAGTGCAATAGAATATAAAAATTATTCAAATTTAATTTAACTTTTATTAGAAAAATTACTACTAGATTATATTTTAATTTGTAGGATAATTTGATCTGATCCCTGAAACCTTTTAAATACATTCACCCTTTAAAAACTAACATATCAATTATTAAATGAATCAATTATGTATTATTAAAAAGAATTAAATAATGTCAAATTAGGATAGAGTTAATATTTATTGTTTGGAAAATATTATTTATTGTCTAATAAAGTTATTATTTTTTAAAAGTTTTTATGGTTTTGTAAATGAAATCTATTATTTGGAATTGAACTACAATTATTTTTCAATGCACTTTTATATATTAAATGTTAACTTTGCTACAATTTAGACTTGTTTAATTTTTTTAATAATATTGAGACTAAATTGATCTATTTAATAATAGAGGGATTAATATAATTCAATCCCTGTAATAAAGGGACCTCCTAAATACTTTTACCATTTTTAAAGTATTTTTAATCAAAGGTGATCAGTCAATTATTAAGTTTATCTCATTTTTTGTATTGTATTCTTATTAGTTGATATCTCTTTCGAGGGAATAAAAAGCAAATTTTTGGAACTAGATTGATGCTTGAACCAATCACACCACTAGTTCTCGGTTCGAGTGGGTTTGGATGGGTAGTGCGTTCATTTGCGGTAACTGAAAAAACATCGGTGGGCGGTGAGATTAGATACTTGCGGTATTGTATTTACTTAGCACTAAATATTCCTTCCTTCGTTTTGATTTCTATTTTTGGAGTTTAGGGGGGGGGAACAATTATATGCTGAAGATAAGGTTGGTTTGATAAAATACAGATTGAAAGTAACTTCGGATAAATAAAAATTATGTGTTGATCTAAAATAAAAAGATGTTAAGTTTGCACATGGAGATAAGGTGTTTTTGAAAGTGTTCTCGTAAAAAGAAAAATATTGAGATTCAACAAAAAAAACTAGTTGAACTCAAGATACATTGTACCTTAGGAGGTTCTAAAACGAGTTGGACTCATAGCATATTGGTTAGCTCTTCCACTTGAACTAGATAAGATACACAACGTTTTTCATGTTCCAATGCTATGGAGATATCATTCTAATCTTTCATATATCATTCCAATGAAATCGATTAAGGTTCAATCTAGTTTATCATACAAGGAATAACCTGTAAAAAAAATTGACTTGGGAAACGAAGGAATTGAGAAACAAGTGAGTTCCTTTGGTTAAAGTATTGTGGTGTAGTTATGATGCTGAGGAGGCTACTTAGGAGCCCGACGAAACAATACGGCCACAATATCCTCATATATTTTCAGGTAAATTTCGCAGACGAAATTTCTTAAGGAAGAGAGAAATGTAACAATCCAATTTTTACTAGTGTTTGAAAACTCAATTCAAGACTGAATTTTCTTAACCAAGTTGTTTAAGATTTTAAATTGAGAAATTAGCGAGATGAGTATGAAATTAGAAAGTAGAATAATTGAATAGTTTAATTAAATCAATTAAATTATGGTATATGCCTTTTGTTATATGTTTTAACTTGTATATATATTTTTATAATTTAAGAAGAGAATAAGATTGTTTTAGATCGAATTCAATATTTTATACCTCGCAACATAATACTTTTACCATTAGATTAATAAATTGTTCGCAACTTATACGTGTTTATTAAAAACACCAATTAAAACTTTTTCATGAGTTTTGTTTTTTCAACACTCTTTCATGTGAAAAGATGAAACCTTTCTATCACTAGTGGAGTAAATCAGTGAAAAAAAAATTCAAAATTCATAATAGTTTCAATCTTTGATTCTTGAAAGATGTTATTTTAGGTTTTTTTTTTTTTTTTTACAAATAGTACAACTGAATAATTATAACTAAAATCAATAATTATAAAGCATAATTGAACTGATGACTTGAATATATATTGACCACCTTATCATAATAAATTTATATAGAGATCACATATGGTGTGATATAAATTATAATAAATATAAATTAAGCTAAGGCTTCCTTAACTCTAAGTTTATTTATATGAAAAACGTTATTAGTGATAATTATATTTTATTTTTATCTTTCTCATTTATTTTTTAAAATTTTTCATGCAAACATACAATAAATATTTAAATTTAAATTGAATTATATATTAATTTTGAAATAAATTCATTTATTTCTTTTATATTATTAACATTTTCATCTATTTGTTTTGGTAATTAAAATTCAAATAAAAATAAATTAATGGTTTCATTTCAACGTTAATATAAAACTGGATTGAATATAAATTTACAAATACTTACTTCCTGTTGAAGTCAAATATAAATTTAAAGTAATTAAAATCGTGAACTTAATTTCCACACATCTTCATGTTGTTTTTTTTAGTTTAATTTAGGATAACATATTGATATTCATAAAAATAAAAAAGAGTATGTTAAGCAACATTAGCATGAGAGCAATGTTGTGTTAGGATTATTACAGGATTAAGCATAATCAAATCATAGGGTGTTGTGTGTAGATAATTTAATATGCTTTTGCTTGATCTTCACAGTTTATGGCCTACCCTTAATGCAGGTTTACTTTGATGAGAATTATGGCGTTTGCTCACAAGTCTATAATGCACTTTCCATTTTTGATTAACTAAGATTTTAATTTAAGCCGACGTGCTTCAACTTTAGAGTGAAGGTCAACCTTACACAGTAAATTTAAACTGTGATGTTTTTATTTATTTATTTAAAATTTGCGAATATATTATCATACGTGGAAAATACTTTTATGGGTTCGACAAATTTCGCGGCTGAAGGCTGAAAGCCGCCAAAAGAAAAAAAACACACCCACAAAGCCAGCTCGGCTGGCGGCATGGGATAGGAGACGGAATTCAAATTCATTTCATTTCACAACGTATGATCTTTTGACCTCTCAAAACGCACCGGTCCAAGCTGGTTGAGTCCTCCGATGTTACTCGTTATTAGTCCTAAAAATTTCCACCATTCCTCAAATCAGATATAAGATTCCCCATGTTAATATATATATTTTTATTATTCCTTAAACAAACCAACAATTATTGCACTAATCCCAAGGACGTGATTACCATTTTGCCCTCCACATCCCTTTCATTAAAAAAAAACCTCTTCAATTTAGGCGCCCACAAGAAAAAGAAAACAACCCGGAAAAAAATATTCCTCTCTTTCTCTCCTTCGGAAGCTCACCAATTTCTGCAAAAATGGCGACGATGGTGCCTGACAACCTAAGCCGTGACCAGTACGTTTACTTAGCCAAGTTAGCGGAACAAGCCGAACGCTACGAGGAGATGGTTCAATTCATGCAAAAGCTCGTCCTCGGCTCTACTCCTGCCTCCGAGCTCACCGTCGAGGAACGGAACCTTCTCTCGGTCGCTTACAAAAACGTGATCGGATCTCTACGCGCCGCGTGGAGGATCGTTTCTTCCATCGAGCAGAAAGAAGAAGGTCGGAAGAACGAGGAACATGTGGTGCTCGTCAAGGAGTATAGATCGAAGGTTGAATCTGAGTTGTCGGATGTTTGCGCTAGTATCTTGACTTTGTTGGACTCGAATCTGATCCCATCTGCTGCTGCGAGTGAGTCGAAGGTTTTCTATTTGAAGATGAAAGGGGATTATCATCGGTATTTAGCAGAGTTTAAGGTTGGTGATGAGAGGAAAGCTGCTGCTGAGGATACTATGCTGTCTTACAAGGCTGCTCAGGTAACTTTTTTTAACTTAGAACCAAGCTTTGACTAAGTAATTGAATATTAAGAGTAGAATTTTTGATGTTGACTTGGAATTATGATTTTAGGGTTAGGTTTTTGGATTTGAGAATTCTGTATAATTTGAAGTTGAAAAATTTGGATCCTGTGTTGAATTAATTGAAGGATATCGCACTGACGGATCTAGCACCAACGCACCCGATCAGGCTGGGACTGGCGCTGAATTACTCGGTGTTCTACTATGAGATTCTGAATCAGTCCGATAAGGCTTGTAGCATGGCTAAACAGGTGCTCTTCATTTTCAACTCATGAACATGAATTGTTTAAAGCCTTTGCAAGTGAATCTGCTTTAAGCTCCAAACTACTCTTCACCTTGCTTGAGTTGATGCATAAACCAATCAAAAATGAAACATAATGTGACTTTTGGTCGATGATCTTGGCTGTTTCTTTATGGAGGAATATATTATTATTAGCTTAATTAATCTAATTAGTTTTGTAGTTTGACTTTGGAAAGTTTGCTCTTCTTTGTTAGGCTATTAAACTCAGTTTTATACCATGTCCAGTGCTCCTTATTTTATGACTTTTATCCTTAATTTTGTCCCTTAAAGTTTACTAGGGTCCAAAACGAGGTTGATTTGACTTCTTGTGTTGGTGACTTGGTCTAGATGACTTTGTTAAGAGCCAATTAGACAAGACTTTGAATCAGTTTTGGTTTTAACCAGCATTAGCGCAATTAAAGTGACAAATGATTTTATTTTATATTTTTGCAAATATATAGCTCTGTTTGTTAT
Source organism: Gossypium sturtianum (assembly GCA_025698515.1). Lineage (NCBI taxonomy): Eukaryota > Viridiplantae > Streptophyta > Magnoliopsida > Malvales > Malvaceae > Gossypium > Gossypium sturtianum. The sequence continues at coordinate 5,268,706 of CM046947.1, forward strand.
GTGCTTGATTCTAGTCATTCTGGTACCTTAAATTTACTTCTTAGTTTTAAGTTGGTGAAGTCAGGATTGTCTAGAAATTAATATCAATCCTCTTATTAGCAAAATTGTCATATTCTATATGTGTACATGTAGATATGCTAAACCAAATCCTTATTGAGCATAGCACACTAGAGTTTAAGTAGCAAATACATTATTTTCAAACATTACATAGATGCATGTTAGGAGATGAATTTTTATTTGGATGTTTTTCCTATTGTCTTCCTTGTTTGTTTTTATGGGGAGAAAATAAATGGAACGTGGCCAACCTCTGAAATTACTGCAACTTTCTGACCTGTTTGCGGACTTTCTTAGTTGGATGCTTTAAATAAATGCTATCTCTTTTTTGGCATTTTGACTTATTTTTCTGAAACATTCTTTGCCGTCTATGTATAAAATTATGTTGCTGAGTAGTTGATGGTTTTAGTAAGAATAAAAGATGAATTAATGGTTGGATATTCATTAAATATTCCATGATTTTTTATAAAAAGGCATTTGAGGAAGCCATTGCTGAGCTTGACACGCTGGGAGAAGAGTCTTACAAGGACAGCACTCTCATTATGCAACTCCTAAGGGATAACCTTACTCTCTGGACTTCGGATGTTCAGGTCATTGCCCTATCTCTCTCACATAGACACACGTACACGCACTTGAAGACCATGTTTATAGGGATTTTGACACATTGACTTGACCAATGCCTAACTGTATGTGATGTTGGTTGTGATGCAGGACCAGTTAGACGAGCCATAGAAGGTGGTGTAACCCGTGTTGGTCCTAGTCTTCTTCCGGAGGAGGTGGGCTTTGAATGTCATTTGCTTATGTTGATTAAAGTGTGTAATTTAAAATGGGAAGTAATCCATGGCATGATGCTATACTCTACTCCCGACTAGATTTCTGAATTTGGAAGTGACTTGGATAGGTGGCATTTTCCAATTAGTTAGTTATATTTACTGCACAGTAGTAATTCCATGATAGATTTTGTTTATAAAGACGGCATAGAAAACTGGACATAATAACTAGGGTAGAATTCATATTAGATAGAAAAAGAGATTAAAAACAAAGGAAATTAAGGAATTCAAAACAAATTGGTTGATTGTATTTATCCTTTCAAAACCGACTGTAAGAACACTTAAATTCTTATGAAAAATAGGTTTTAGATTTCATATGACATATTGTAAACATGAGAGAGAGTCTTTATTTAGGCCAGAAGAAGCCATATACATTCACACAAGCCAGACAGCAGATCCTCATAAAAGGAAACATAAAAGATTAAATGGTTTTACACACCGTCACTCCACATACAAGATCCGAGAATTTCACTCCCTTGTGCTGTTTTTGAGCCATTCTAGATACTCAGCGCTGCCGCCGCCAATTGGTAAGGCAATTACTTCTGGTACACTGAGAAAAAGAAAGGTTTAAAAAGTAAGATAAACAAAAGAATCTAGCCATTGCTGTTTTATTGTATTCCTAGTTTATTTGTTCAAAAATAAAACGGTGCTCTTTTCTTACCTTTAAAAGGGGTTCAACAAAAAATAAAAAGTTTTGATGCAATTGTAAAAAGATAATAATGTCCCGAAGTTAAAGAGGGACACCCGTAATTTTTTTTTCTTTTGAAGACAACCCTATGACTTCATCTACGTAGTAGCTGCAATTTCGAACTTTCAAATTCAACGTCTGAATAACATTTTAGTTGAAAAATAAAAATAAAGGGGAGGCTTTGTGCTTACTCATATTCATGATTTGCCTTTACATGTTCTGTGAGTGCTGGCAGGAGGGATTGCCTTGTTTTGATTATCAGCAGTTCCTCAGGATCTCTGTTGACCTGCCCATAAATCGGTTAAAGGAGCAGCGCCATAGCCTATTTACTTCGTTCTTTCTTGTATAAATGAATATAAACATAGCTTTAACAGAAGGCCATCAGAAATACTTAGACTGGCAGCCTAAGCAAAAACTTACAAAGGATTTTTTTTAAAGAAAAATTAGATTCTCAAATATTTCTCAATTTGCCAGGAAACCTGAAGCCTTAATGGTTTACTTGCATTATTCGAAAAAAAAAAGAAGAAGCAACTTATCCAAAAGAAAATTCATACCTTTCCCTCCCATTCATACACTGATTCCACACCTGCATTCACAATACATTCATGCTTCATAACAATTATATTTTAGTAACCATTGTTGGTTCAAATGATTACAAAATCAGAAACAAAGAACCTGTCAGTCTTTGACTGAACCAGATTGCTATGATATCATGGCAGTTTACATTTACACAACAAGATATATTTTCAATGGATGAAAAATGGCATCAATGGCGCAAAATAAAGAACTATATAGATTCCAACCTGGTACTATGTTCACACATGCTGCAAGTTTCTCTTTGACTATGCTATCAGCCAGCTTCCTACCTGCACGTACATTGTGAATGAATTAGAAAAAGGTGCGCCGTGATGCAAATGAATGTTTATGAATTGGCTATAAATTCCCAAAAGCTAAGATAGTGAAATATGGTTTCTTTCACCAAACCCAGATTCTATGACTCTTTCCAGCACCAAAAAAGTTAAAAAGACAAACAAACCTGCGTCCCTGTTTGGAACAGTAACATAAACGACGATGCTTGGAACAGTGTTGCTACTCGCTTCCATTTTTACAGCGGGGACGGTCTTATCAGGTGCACGGGTACTGAACTTGGATCTAAACAAGAATCCCAAAAGGATATTAGAGGCTAAATTGAAATAAAATTAGCATATATATATATATAGTTGAATTATTTAGCGGGGGTGATGCTAACGAATAACTGCTACCTTAAGAGACGAACAAAGGGGAGAGACTGGACGCAACCCGTTTTGAGATAAGAGGAAGAAGAAGAAGAGAGAGTGCAAAACGAAGCGACCAGTTGGAAACGGCGTCGTGTTGCGTTGGATGAAACAAGCAACGATGCTCTACAACAGAGAGTGGAAGCCATTGCTTGGTTTGGGTGTAGTGTTTTTTATATTAGGTGGCAGAAGGTTCTGGCATTCCTTACTGGAAACTTAAGAGTTCACTCCATTCGATTCGATTCTCTCAACGGACTCCCAACACAATTTTAGAATATTTTTTAGAATTGAGATTCTCTGTTTTTGCCACGTGTATTATCCACCATTTTATTCAGTAAGTTTTGTTGACCCATTATTGAAAGGCCCATGGGTTTTTGCCCCAATTACTTTTGTTAGTAAAGCCCCCTTTTGATATTAAAAGATGGGCTCAAACCTGAAAATATCATCATTGGATTTAGTTTGGTTTTCGAAAACAAATAATAATTATAGCTTTTTAATTTTTTAAAAATCAAAGATAATAAAACCGAACAATATCGGATTCCATTGTTTCAGATTCATTAATTTTTTTTAAAAATTAAGAATAATTTTATTTACTTTTCAAGTTATTTCATTGTGTCATAAAAAAAAAAAAATCTTTGGTTCAATAATACTTATTTTCACCTAATTTGATATCATTGCACTCTCGGGATTTAAAAGTTTAAATTTTTTTAATTAAATTTAGCTTTTATTCATTAAAATAATATCTAAGATTAAGTTAGGCTTGAATATCCAAAAGGAAAAAAAAAAGTTGGCAAAGACTCAACTCCAATAAGATCAAGCCCACCATACTAATTTAGTAATCTGAGGATTTAAATCCAAAATGTTTTTGTTCTCGGTCCATGACATCCAACCCTTTAGGCATTGGATATTGAAATTTCATTTTTTTATTATAAAATGCATTCTTACTTGAGTTTTTCAATGCGGATTAAGGATTTAATAAATGTATTGTGAATTGAAAGAAACGAAAGTGGATTTTTTTCTCGGATATTTAATTATTATTGAGAGAGTTTTACTTGAATATCACCTCTAACTTGAACAGTAAAACAAATAATTAAAAAAAAACTATTATAAAATTATGATAAACAACAAAAATGAAATTAAAATTTTGTGGACAAGACAGTAACTCATATTGGTGAGACCAAAAATGTCATATGATGTTATACAATGCTAGCTCAAAATGGGCATAATCTGAATGATTATGGCTGAGTGAACAAGTGGACAAGTGGGGGAATTCTTTTTTAAAGGGAGGTGGTGGCGTAAAATAGTAGAGACAGAGGAGATACGGCGGGTGTTGTGATGGCGGACCACGGCGTAGGTGGCGGTCCTACAAATAGATCACCAAACCAATGAACCAATTCTAACAACTCTTGTTTTATTTATGACTTGGGTTAGTTTATTTAAACTCATTCGTGTCGTGTTTGGGGTATTGGGATGAGTTAGCTAAGGCCATATTTTAAGGCAAGGGGTGAATCTCAAAAACTGAGTTTGAGTTATATATATATATATAATCAAGGTTTTGGGTAATGGGGGTGCAGCTACATTCCTGAATCTGGATCACTTAAAATGATTCCTCGATTTGTACTTCCTACTGTCTCATTCTTAACAAATAATATATAAATATATTAGTTTTTATGCAGTTTACATATTTTAAATACATCGATTTAAACAGCTTCACCACATGAATAATGCCATTACACAACATAACCCCACTTCAACCCTCTCATCTAAGTTTCTACCCACTTGTTTGTATTACTTATGGTAAAATTTCATTTGCTCGCCCTAATTCTATCCAAATTTTATATTTCCAGCTTTTGACTTTACGCACAATTTGCTTTTATTTAGAATTTGTGTTCTCAATTTCGATTTAATCTTCCATTCAGTTAGAATCATTGATCAAAAAACATAGATTCGGGCGTATTTAAACGTGTGTTTCATCTAATTTAAGAGTTGCGAAAGAATTATGAATAGAAATTGACGAAAAAAAATCACCCCAAATTTTAAAAAAAAAATATTTCATTTGAAAAATTAAGAAATGATGATGAAAATAATTTTAAAAAGTCATATAAAATGAAGAAATTATAATAAAAAAACATAAAATAATAATAGATTTTAGTATCATGTAAATGAGGAAAACAAAAAAAAAAACAAAAACTACGACAAGAGTAACAAAAGAAGAAGAAGAATATTGGAAGTGTGAGTTAAAAAAATGGGTGGTGGGCAATGAGGCATGACATGACACTCTGTTAAGCTCGGATCTCAAACACTACCATCACATTAACTCTTATGTTTTGCTTTTGTTTAGTTTAAGTTTAAATTTTAGATCAAAATGGACGTGGGTGGGAATATAGTCTTTGCGATTAGCACAAACATAACTGACAACAACATCACCCCCCATATGCCTATGGGAGGCTTCTGTTCTTTATTTTATTTTGACTCCCAAATTTTCATTTTTAAGTCCAAACAGGGGGTAAAACATTAAAAGTTAAATTAGGGTGAAATTTTGTAATAAAAAAAAAAGGGGGGGTTTGAAGAATAATATAGAAAGGTTGGAAAAAGTTGAAAGAATATTGGGGAAGGAAAAGAGGGTTTGAAATTTGTGATAATAAAGTCTCTTTAATTTACTTACTTATATTCTAAGCATGCCTTTGATGAATGCCTTGAGAAGTTACAGAAGCATCCAAGGTTAAATCGTAATTCGGTCCAATTTTTATCTTCTTGTGTTAATATAATCATGAAGATTGACTTCAAAGTTTTCTTCTACATTTTCTATCCTTCATAATTCATCATTTTTATTATCTTTTATCTAGTGCTCAATATCCCAAAATCCGAGATACTAATAGTTAATTTTAATGAAATCAGATTTTCGGTAGACTCACATCAACAATATTGATGGATAAACCAAACAAAGTTATCATAAGATGAAAGGAGGATGGAGAAGTCGAAGAACCACGAGTGGTGTTTTAGAACCAAGAAGCGCTATTAATTTATAGAGAACTACCAAAAAAAGGGGGACAACTATAGGTGTGCTAGTTATTTTATCTCCTCTATTGATTTAAAAAAAATATATTCAAAGGGAAATTAAGGCCATATAACATAAATCTTCTCATTAGATTATTAAACTCGAGATCACGATTTATGTGAATGATAAGTGACAATAAACTTATTGAATAAAATGGACAAATAATAATCCAAAAGCAAATATCTTGTCATTTAAAATTATTTTTTTTCATTTTTTTTAATCGAATTTTAAAATTGGTAGAAGAATAATTGATAGGCAAATGGAAGTCGTAATTGTAATGTGATTAACATGGGATTGGGATTGTGAGATAAAAGGAGGAATAAGAAAAATTCCTAGTCGAGGGGTATCGAATCTGGCTGTGTGGGATTTAAGAACATCTAAGAGGAAAAACAAAATAAAGAAAGGACCAACTGTCGTGAGATGTTCTTTTACTTGATCTCTACAGTCTTCATTTGACTGTAAATATTATTAGTCGACCAGACATTGTTTTTGTTTTAAAAACACACCATTACCGATGAAGTAAAATGGTGGGATTTTTACCCTCACACAATGTCTCTCCTTTAATGATTTTAATCCCATTTTCAAAGTCCAGTTTCACTGTTTAATGTTCCTAATTAAAAAAAAAAAAAAAAAGGATCTAATCACTCACTTGCTGAAAAATAATAATAAAAAAAGCTCTACTTGCAGAATCCAAAACAAAGTGAAAGGAAAAGCAAAAATCCATACCTTTTTGTACAAAAATGGGTTTTTAGGGGCTGATTTTGAGAAGATTTTTTTTCTTCTTCTTCTTCTACTTGCATGTGTTAATTGCTGTTCCCTGAGTTTCTGTTTGGGAAGAAAGAAAATTTTTGAATTAGTGATTGGGGTTAGCATTTTTTTCCCTTTGTACTTCAACTGAGAACATTAATTTTATACAAAGTAAAAATAGCAATTGCATGAATAAGATGGATAATTTAAGGAACATTTTCATTAAAAACTCCATTTGATTTCACCATAATAAATACTTCACCAACTCAAATCATTGGAATTTGAAATCATAAGTTCTAACTAATGCTTTAAAAGAAACGTTGGACACACACAGGAAGTTAAATGTCCAAAATTAAAAAGAAAAAGTAAAATATTATGATAAGCCTAGGTTGATAACATCACAAGGATTATAATTTAGACAGAAGTGGTCAAAATTTTATAAAACAATGTGACGGCGGACTCAAGAATTACACTGCTTAGGAGAGTCCAACAAATTATGAGAGCTAAAAGTCAGTGGTGGATAAGATTTATTCTCAGAGAATATAACCTAAGGCTCGTTTGTTTCACTGAAAATGACTTTCGAAAAATAATTTTTAGAAAATGATTTACTTTTCTGAAAAAGCTAATATTTTCTGGTGTTTGGTAGATTTCTTAAAATTATTTCATAAAAGTTGCTTTCAAGTAAACAAACATACATTTGAGATTTTCTTATTTTTTCATTGTTTAATTGAATTTATTTTTATCTATAAATTTATATTTTACATTGTTTTTGCATATATTAAAAATATTATGTTAAATTCATATTCATTACAACGTCATTTTTTAATTACATGACTACTAAGTGAGTATTTTTTATTTAAAACTGTGACATCAACAAAATTGAAAAAAAAAATTAACGATGTCAACAATTGGACTTGATTTTCAAATTTGAAAAGTAAAGGGACTAAATTCTTGAAAATAAAAAATACAAAGACTAAATTACAAATCTGTGAAGTGTACATAGCCTTATGACATATTTTAACCTTTATACTACAAAACATTTATTATTAATATATTTATAATTATAATAAATATCTATTATTAAAAAATTAATATTGAATATTTTCAATAATATGTGAATAATATTATTTAAATTTATTATTTTTAAAATTTATTATTAAAATAAAATTGAAATATTAAATAATTTATTAAAATAATAAATTATATTTATTATATTAATAATTTATTATATAACTAAATATAAATAATTAAATATGTATGTTTAATAATATTGAAAAATATAATATTTTAAATATTTTTAAAAATAAAAATAAAGTTTATTATTAATATAATAATATTAAGCTTGATTTAAGTTAATTTTTATATAAAAATAAAATTATCTATAGATGAGCTCTTTTCCGGAAAATGACTTACGCTTTTCAAAATAGTAAGTCATTTTACAGGAAAAATGGTTTATTTTACATTGACCTGTAAGTCATTTTTCGTTGACCAAACTATTTTCTGTGAAACAAACAAAAAAAAATGCAGAAAACATTTTCCGTAAAATCTTTTACATGTAAACAAACGGACCCTAATTGCTGACTGTTTAGCTAAGTTGAATTTAGTATAGAGATTAAGCCTACAGTTTATTGATGTCGCACCTAATGAAATTTTGGGTTCTTTCAACAAATCAAAGCTAGCGTTACTTTCGCTCAATTTAAATTGATATAATTTTCTCTTTTGTTTATCACAAAAAAAAATATAAATTTTTTTTATTTTTTTTATTTTCGAATATACATGTTATTTACATTGACGTTTAACTAAATTTTCTCGTGTAACGGGAGCTTAAATTGTTGACAATTCATTCCTCTTTGTGAAATTAGGTTTAGTGTAAAATACATTTATCCATCAAATTTGGAAAAAAAAAAATCCCATAAAATCCTATTAAAATTGATTTGTTAAATAAAAAAAATTCTATTTCATTCATTCATTCATTTCTTTTCAATTACCAAATAAGAAAGATCTAATTACACGTTAATTTATTATAAAAATAATATGTTTAATTTTTTTCATAAATAAAATTATATTTGATTAATTATATAAAACATGAAAATATTAAAAGAGAAAAGAGAAAAAAATTCTATCTCAAAATTAATATATAATTAATTAAAATATAAAAATAAATAAGAGAAAACAGAAGGAAATACTTTAATTTAATGATAAGGTTAAAGTTCCGACAACTTGATCTCAAAATCAAGTTTAACGTTTATATTAAACATTCAAATTATAAATTAAATTCAGAAAAATATAACAAATTAAATGTTGATTATTTTTAATTAAAAATTATGGGAATGAAAGTTTTATTGGTAAATAATTGGGAAACTGTACTTGTTTTCCTGCTCATGATTGCCAATCTTCACCCCTTTTGTTGTTACTTACGGCTTATGGCTGGTCCTTTCTCCCTAATCAGCTTTAATTATGTTCATTTAACAATGTAACAATACTAATCAATATAATCTTGATAGTTTGAGGATGTGATTAGAATGATTTGAAGTTTAGAAACCAATTTTGAAAGAGATCATAGTTTGGGAATGTTTAGTGGAATTAACTCTTCTTTTTTTCTTTTTCTTTTTTTTTTTTATAAAGCAGTGCTTTTAAAATTGAATTGGTGGTCGAACTAGTTAGACCCACTAATTCCCGATCAGTCTGATTTTAATTAAATAAATTATTAAAAAAATCATAAAAAAAGAGAAAATCAGTTCGACCACCACTTTAACCGTTTTTTAGCTCGTTTCAACCCTTTATCCATATTGATACATTGATTCCTGGTTCAACTAGTCTGATTCCAACAACCATATTATAGTTTAATGATTGAATTCGATATAACCGCGACACAAAGCCCCTTGCCACTTAACTAGTGGCTTAATCAAGATCAACTAGTCCCTTGCCACTCAACTACAACTGGTTATTTAGGTGTTCATTGATAAGCTAAAAAATTAAGTGTTGAACTTTTAGCACTCAATTTTTATAAATATTGGATTTATATGAAAAAATTATTTGATAAATTAATACAAATTAAGCACGAAATGTAATTATATTGTTTAATAAAAAAATTTTAATTTTTAAAAATGATACAATATTTTTATATAATTTGAATAGCTTGGAATAAAAGTTAAATATGATAACATTTGAAATACTTGATTAAAAAAAATAGATATATAATTGTAAATATATTTTAAAAATTAAAATCAGCTTAACAACTTCAAAGTTTTTCAATTAATTATTTTATTTAACATTTTTTCATTATTGTTAATAAAAAAATAATATATCTATCAAACACATTTAAAATATTAAATAATTAAATATGAAAAACGCTCATTTCACTCAAAATAATTCAATGATTTATCAAGCACAACTTTATTAATTTTGAGAATGTATAATTAAATAAACGATTTTCTTTGGCATTAAAACTCAATATATCAAATTAAGCTAACGCCATTAAGACACAATAAATCGAACTCAACTTTCTGAAAATGTACAACTAAAACAATGGTTTTATCTAATACCAAATTTCAATAAATAAAAAACTAAACTAACCTTCTAAAAACATATTACCGAATAAACGATTTTGCTTAATATCAAAACTCAATAAATCAAATTAATTTAATCTTCTCAAAACGTATAACTTGAATAAACGGTTTTACTTAATATCGAAACTCAATGAATTGAACTAAAATAGCCTTTTTAAAAACACATAATTGAATAAACGGTTCTACTTAATATCAAAATTCAATAAATTGAACTAAATTAACTTTTTAAAAAATACATAATTGAACAAGCGGTTTTACTTTGTGTAACAGAATAAATGGTTCCGCTTAATATCAAAACTCAATAAATTGAACTAAATTAAAAAAATTTAAAAATGCATAATTGAACAAAATTTTTTACTTAATATCAAATTTCAATAAATCAAACTAAATTAAGCTTCTGAAAATATATAACTAAATAAACGGTTTCGCTTAATATCAAAATTTAATAAATTGAACTAAATTAACCTTTTTAAAAACACATAATTAAATAAACGATTTTACTTGATAATTAATCGAACTAAACTAACCAAATTTATTCAATTGCAATCAAATTTTAGTGCAATTAAAGCTAAACCCTAATTATTGAGTTAAATTAATCAATTAATTTGAATGTCACAAAATATGTACAGTAATAAACTTGAACATTTATAGACTGAAATGGAAACAAAAAAACCCTTTCAAATTGATTGCAAAAAAGGAATGAATATTCAACCAAGCTTTCCTAATAATCAATACCATGGAACATTATGAAACCAAAACCGATTTAATCGAAACAAAGCGATTTTTCATTAATTATGGTAATATCTTTTCAAAAAGATATATAAAAGTGAATTTTTCAAAGAAAATAATATTAAAATTAATTATAAAGTTGATTTTTTTTTTTTAAAACAAGTTTCATTTTTGGCTAATTATGGTAAATAAACACACCAAATGAAGTGATAAATCATAATTTTCTACCATTTGTTACCAAAATAACAAAATATTACCTTTTTTTTCGACGCACTAAATTCTAAAAATCTATTAAGAAGCAGAATCCAAAAGCAATGGCGATTCAATAAAAATTCGTAGAAAAGTAAAAAAAAAAAAGTTCTACGTATATAAAAGAAAGTCCAAAGACTAAAAAACAACATAAATAATTAGTAAATTAGCAAGCAGTACTTATAAATCTATATATATATATTCTCTTCTTTCCCTCCGATTTTCTTACTCTCTTTCCCTATCAGAGTCACACACGCACTCTCTCTCTTGCTTTTACCCTAAAAAGGGCATTGATTTGCTTCTTAAGAGACCCTCTTCTTCAGCAGTCTTTTTCAGAGACTGCTGCAAAACTTCACTCTCTATTTGTATACTTGTTTTTTTTTTCTTTGTTTTTTTTTTCCATTTCTTACAAAACCCATTTCTATTCTTTGATTAAAGGAAAACTTTTTTTTTTAAAAAAAAATTCAAGTAGAAAATCCATTTATTGTTTAGAAGGTACGATAAAAGAGAGTTTAATTTAGATTTAGATTTTTTCTTTGAATTTGTTGAGAGGTTTTTTATTGTCTGCAATGGCACCCAGTTTCGATTGTATGGTTTCGAGTCTTCTATGTGCAGAAGACGACACCAGCATTTTCGGTGATAACGATTGTTACTTTGGCGGGAGTGGTGAGGTGGGAGAGTTTGGGTCGACATGGGATCATAGTTTTTATCGAAACTCGAATCAAAACCGCGTCTTTAATGGCGTCGGTGAAGATGGGTTGCCGTTGCAGAGCGAGGAATGTGTGGTTTTGATGGTTGAGAAAGAACATCAGCATTTGCCCAATGCCGGTTACTTGAAGAGGTTACAAGGTGGCGATTTAGACCCGGCGGCTAGGAATGAAGCTGTTGATTTTATTCGGAAGGTGGGTTTTTAATTTTATCCTTTTTAATTCAGAATTGACTCTGATTAGATTAATTATAAGGTCTCACATTTATGAGTTTTTTTTTTTTTTATGAAGTGGGTGCATTTATTTCACTAAATAGGACTTGTTTTTGCCATTATCAGAGGATCGTTTCAAAGTGAAAATCTTGGTTTTTTCCCCCCCTTAGATTTGCAAAGCTTTTTCTCTGTATTATTCTGAGTAAAACCCTTTCTTTGATTGATCCTGTTTATGTGAAATAAACTTGGTTTTGGTTTTCTCTTTGTTTTGGTATCTTTTTATTTTGTATGGGTGGATTGTTTTTCCTTTTTGTAATTGGGTCCTATGCTGATTGTTTAATTGTATTTGTCTCTTCATTTCTTTCTCGTCGGCTTCAAATTATTTCTGCTTTATTGAACATTCCATTTCCCTTTATTGGTCCTTGTTTGTAGGGTATAAGTTGCAATGCTTCCCTTTCCTGTTTGGATTCAATTATTTTGCCTTTTGGCCTTCATCATTTCATTCCTTTCCTTTTTCTTTTGAGTTTTGTTTAAATGTTTGATTCTTTTTAATTGTCATGTTTGTTTAACAGGTTCATGCTCATTTCAATTTTGGACCTTTGTGTGAGTATTTATCAATAAACTACTTGGACAGGTTCCTCTCTGCCTACGAATTACCAGTAAGTTTAAAAAAAAAAAAAAAAAAACCCCAATCAAACATGAGAATATTAAACATTTTGGACCTACCCTTTTCACTAAACTCCATTCTTTGGATAATGCAGAAGGGCAAAGCTTGGATGATGCAATTACTAGCGGTTGCATGTTTATCTCTTGCAGCCAAAATGGAGGAGACTGAAGTTCCGTTGGTTTTAGATTTGCAGGTTAAAAATCTAGCAATAGTTTTTATTTTATTTTTTATTTTTTAGGTGTTGTAGAAGATGATTTGATCTAATAGTTTTTTGTTCATGAATAACAGGTTTGTGAATCTAAATTTGTGTTTGAGGCTAGAACCATACAAAGAATGGAGCTTTTAGTGTTGAGTACCTTGAGTTGGAGAATGCAAGCAATCACCCCATTCTCCTTCATAGACTATTTCCTTTACAAGCTCAATGATGATAAAACCCCACTAAGGAGTTCAATATTGGGATCAATCCAACTCATCTCAAGCACAATAAAAGGTCCCCCCTTTCTCTCTTGTGTTTTCGAAGTTGCAGAAACACAGAAAGACAAATGTAGTATTTTCTTGTAATAATTTTGAGAGGGATCTGATGGTTGGTGGGGAATTAAATGTAGGGATTGACTTCTTGGAATTCAAGCCATCTGAGATTGCAGCAGCAGTGGCCATATATGTTGCTGTAGAAACCACAACAGTGGACACTGAGAAAGCTATGTCTGTTCTCACTCAACATGTAAAAAAGGTAAACGAGCCCTGGTGGTCCATAGATGATCGATTTAACTTTGATTACTTGCTAATATGGTTTGCATTTGCAGGAAAGAGTGATGAAATGTGTGGAAGTGATAAATGATATGTCATTGGTTGGTGGGCCTATTAAGGTAGGCAGCAATGCAACCGTCCCATCTGTGCCACAGAGCCCAATTGGGGTGCTGGATGCCGCTTGCTTCAGCTATAAAAGTGATGACACCGCGGGTGGGTCATTTGCAAACTCTTCTTCACAAACACATACCAGTCCCAGTCGCAGTACCAAAAGGAGAAAGCTAAACAGACCCTGTGAAGTGGAGCTGTAAAACCATCAAACAGACACACACACACACACACACACACACACAAAAAAAAAAAACCACTATGCTCGTTCCTACATTTTTTGTTACTGTTGCATACTATAGCTTTGGGTGTGTTAAAAAAGAAGGGAGAACATGAATGGTGAATAAGTTGTGTCATGGAGTGAGTATGGAAGGGATTTTGTATGAATTGCTGCCATTTCATGCTCTTGGCATGGACATAACTTGATGATGGTGTCACCAGCTGTTAAATATTAGACTTCTTAACAGCTAGTACTTGCAATGGAGAGAGAGAAAACCCAGTTTTTTTCTGCTTTGTGAGATACAATTTGTAGTTTTGGAGTTTTAAGTTTTTTTCTGCTTTGTGAGATACAATTTGTAGTTTTGGAGTTTTTTGGGAGAAAAAAAAATAGTAATATGAAAATGTATTTTATTATTTCCATTTATTTAATGTGTGTTTAGAAATATTTAATTCATCAAAGATTCAAAATTAATATTTACGTTTTTCTCCAAAACCACAGTGGCAATAGAATAATCAGGTTTGGGCACATACAACATAAGATATGGTCAAATAAAGGTGTTTTTTTTATCAATAATTTTCTCAAACTCTTAAATTAAAAATCGTTACAGAAATTAAATGCGGATTTAATTGAAATGATAAAAGGTGAGTGATACAATTGGGATATTTAAGCGTGATTATCAAGTTTAAATATCACAATTATCGATTTTTTTTTTTAGATTTATCAAAATATAAAAATATAAAAATATATTTAAAATAATATCGGTTGTTTTTAAAAAAGAATAACTGATAATAAAATTTCGCCTAATAAATTTAATTCTCATTATGACCAAAATTTTTAAAAAATAAGAATCAAATTAAAGATTGACTGTTTGTTTTACAATAATTAAAGATTGTTTCCCTGTGTTGGGCAATAAGACGAAATTTTATGAACTACTGAGGTTGCTGTTCCCTATTTATCTGCAGCTGCTAATACATAAAGCTGTTTTTGTTGTTATCCTCACTCTTTTGGCACATCAGCCGTTGGAAACCTATTCAGTCGATATATTTGTGGCCATCGGTTTCAATGGCATTGGGACCAATCAAGCGACAATGATGGTGGCTCCGCCGCTCTGCTCCGTGCAAACCAGGCCCGATAATAATAAAGAGGATTGAGTGAGATGGATTCTTAGGCTTTAGTCTTCATACATATTAGGCCCATTTATCGATGTTTGTCTCCTCTGACTCCCATCCCATCTCTACCTTTTACTATGTCTTTTGCTCAATTTATTAATAATCAATGAGGAATACAACAACACCTAACGTACCAAAACGAGGTGACTAGAGGAGTTTCAAGGTATCCCAAGCTTCGTAATTTGCAAAGCAATCGAAGAGCTCAACCATGCGATGCCACAACCACAGATTTTATCCACAAAAAAAGTACCTGACGAATTAAGGAGAGTGTGTGAACGCTAATACACAATGAATTCCTACCTCCGTCTCTCTCCTTGTTTTGACTGTTGTCCGGTTTACCCAAACTTGGTATGCTGGTGGTGGTACTTGGAGTACTTGATAATGCCGTCATGTTGACTTTGACTCCCACCTTAATGGACAATGGCCCATCCAACTTAACCATGTCCACTACCCAAAAGCTTTACTCCTTTCTCCCCATCCCTCCCTGCGTTTTCTTTATTTCTCACACATCCAATGAAATTTAAGTTCATGAATATTTTATATTGAAATTTAACCGATTAATACTTATTCATTATCAGGTAACAAAACCTTGACTTAATGGTAATACTATGATCATACAACTTTGATATTATATATTTAAGTTTCATACTGTTTGGATGAATGAGTTTTTTTTTTTTTTTCATCACTTGATATTTGAAATGTAAGTATGAGGTAGGGTTTACAGCAACATTTAAAATAGTTATGGAGGGGGCAAAAGGCAAATATAGACATCACCAGAGAAACGAAAAAGTCAAAAAGAAGAAAAAAACTAGCAGTTAAAACACACGCCACAAAGAGCACGCCACTGGCGGCTACATCTCCGCATTAGATGTTCTCTGTTTTATCAAAATCACATGATTGCACCAATGTTAAAAAAATTATTTATTGAATTAACTAGTGTGTTAAAACTCATTTCTACGTCTTAGATTCAATCCTTAATTCTTACTTGTTTTAACCAACATTTTTCAATTATTTTATTTAAATTTTTATATTAAAATATTAAAATATCATTATTTTTAATTGAGATTTTGTTTGATCACATTATAATAAATGGGGTGAGCAAAATCCGATTCGATTTAAAAAACTCATAAAATTTTCAAATTTTGAATTAAATAGTTTGAGTTATTTGAGTTAATCAAATTATTTGGATAAACTTAAATAAAAAATTAAGTTTTTCGGTTTAACTTGAATATGAATTACACAATTTGAGTTATCCGAAAATCCGAATAAGAAAAGACAAAACTAAATGTTTACCTTTTCTAAAGTTAAAAGTCAAAACTATTAAGTTAAAAAGTAAAACTACGTTGTTTTCTTAAATGTTTACTCATTAAGTTAAAAGATAAAACCATTATATTATTTATATAGTTAAATAATTTTATACTTTGTTTATTAGTTAAATAATCGGTTCATGTAAATGCAACATTGAGTATAAATAATAGGATTCGTTAACTCGACTCGAAATTTTTTGACTCGATTCGATCCGATTCAAAAAAAAATCAAATTAAGTTCGGTTGTTAAAATAGGATTCGTCAACTCGACAAACTCGAAATTTTTTGACTCGATTCGACTCGACTCGATCGAATACTCACCCCTAATAACGACACACTCACCTCACCAGTGGGTGAAAATAATTATAAAATAAATTTTTTTAAAAACTTAACATAAAAATAATTATGCTGAAAAAGTAAAATTTAAGTTATTATCACATGCATATAATTTTTAAAATTTATGAAAATATAAAAATACTCTTACAATAATATTTATTATTTTTTAAAATAATAATTTTTCGGTAAATTTATTGAGACTTGGTTGATAATTAATATCAGCTCAGTTAGATAAGGATTTGGGGTTATGAGAAAAATGTTAAATCCATATATATATTCTGATTTATTATTGAATTATACTCAACATCAATCCTAAGACCTTAACTCAACCCCCGATCCCATTCCCACATCGCATAGATCTCCCCGTACACCCGCCTGTAAGCTTATCACTCGCGTGCATGTTAAGCTATTTAATAATACTTTACTTTGACCCAACAAATAAAACCCTGTCTTACAGGAAATTAAAATATATATATTTCTCTTTCTTCCTTGTGTTATGAAAGCGCGAGCCAAAGCGTGCACAAATGCATGCGCTCTCTTTAATAAAATCCCGACGCTGATGCTGATGCAACGTTTTATTTTTGTTTCTTCTTTTTCCCAAAATTTTTAAAAAAAAAGAACAGAAAATTCAACTTTTATAAACTAATCCAACGCTGATAAACATATATTGTTTCTTAATCATTTATTTTAATTTAAATAAACATTTATAGGAACTTCAACTTCAACTAATTTTAAACAGTAAAGTTAATTTAATTAATAAAAACGATATTTTTTTAATCCAAATTTAGATTAGCTTAGTGGAATTTCATTTTATTTTGAGAGTGAACCACCATGATTTTTCCACGTGTCAACAGGAATCAAATCGTGAGGCAACGAGGGGAAGTGAGGTGGTATGCAAGCGGAGGAGCGTGAACATGTTGGGAAAAAGATAAAACGGCGTGGGAGACTTTTTTTTTTTTTAAAGTCTGCTGTTCCCTTACTGTACCAAAGATTTTGGTGTCGGATCGCAAGATTTTCTTCCCCTTTATTTATTTATTTATATTTCTCCTTCAAAGTCTTCCAATAAATATAATTTTAATTTTCTCGAGGTTAAACTGAAAACATTAATTTTTTTTAAAAATATATGTTTTACATTATTATTCGGTATGAAATGACTACATTGACCTTTCAATTTCAATCCAATATTATTATTATTATTGAATCATCTTACCAATGAAATTAAATTTCAAACATTGTGGGCAGCGTGCGAGTGACCTCTACTGAGTTTGGTTCATGTCTTGACTAACCAGGCTATGTTTAACCCTGAAATGCTTCATTATTAAATAAATAAAAACAATAACTGATCCTTTTTGTGAAATATATATTATAATTACAATCACTTTCTTGATTGGACCTAACCTCAATTATAACCAAGTGTTGAAGCAACTTGATTGGGGTACCCACTAATAATGTGACTTAAACTACCCAATAAAGAGGGGAAAAGAAAAGAAAAAAATCAAAACTAAAAATCCAACTTATATCTACCCAAAAAGCATCAGTCATGTTATTCACTATGATTCCTACGTTGGAATGAGGAATTATCAATCTCGATTTCTTTATTAGTTTTTAAGTTTAGTAACTCATTATCATAATTACTTTACTGTTAATTTTGACCTTAATTATTAAGGTAATATTAACTTCAACCCCCCTGACCTTGAGGGGGGCATGCATAGAGAGAAAAGAAAATGATTTATGGAATTGCTAATTGGCCTGCTAAGTCATGAGATTAAATAAACTCATAAAGATTTCTTTAATAAGTGTTATAATTGCTTAAGAGGCCTTTGCTTAATTATTGCAGTGTTGACATTGGCTTTTAGACACATTCTGACTTACTTTAAATATATATATATATTTATATCCCTCTAAACAAAAGCTATAATCTCAAATCTGAAGTTTACCTCGAGTTTTGTTAAAACAATATATTATTTTTTCATATTTCATGAACAATTTCTTTTGTTTTTTATCCAATAAATTTCCATTAATCATATTGGGTAGTGACAATTGAAGATTAGCATGTTTAATGGCAAGTTGCAAAGGCATGGGCGGGGGGGGGGGGGGTTTGCTTTACGCTTTTCAAAGCGTGGGGTGTTGTGTGTTTGTTGGAGAATCCACAACCAAAATGGTTCCATGCTCTTTCTATCCCCACCACCAATATTTAAATACCATATGGCCCCTTAGAACAAGTTTTAGTGGCATGAAACATGGAATTTTGTTTAAGTTTTTTGCTTATTATTCCACACCGCAGATGACTTTCTAATAAACCCCCTCCCCCATTATTATACTAATCCTTACAACTACCAACACAATATTATAAAAAATTAAATGGAATTTTGACTTTAGAACTAATTTTTCATGTTTGGAGTTTTTCAAGCATTGGGGTAGTCTATAATTTTGTATTAGCATTTAGCTAGCTAGCTAGGGTTTCAACTCACCATATCCATGAAAAATGGATGGTCCACTAGTAAGGGTGGGTTTGAATGGGTAATTGAGTACGGCGCGGTGCGTTTAGTTTACTTTTTGTCTCACGTTATAGTATCGCTACAGTATCTAATCTTACCAACACTGCTGTTTTTACATTAACCGAAAGTAAACGTACCGCCCATCCAAACCCACCCTAAGTCAATATATGTATATATAGTGAAATTTTATGTGATGGTGCCTTGCACGATATGTAAATTTTTATTTACTTCGTGGGAAAGATAAAATGACATATGCATTTTTATTTTGTACCAAAAAGAAAAGGAAAAAAAAAAAAAGTAGGGGAGAAATTCGGTTAAGTGGTTAGTCCACAACAACCACAATTATGCCATCTCTCGAGGCATTATTTGATAATTGATATTTGGTACTATTTTATTTGGAATTAAAAAAAAAAAAAGGTTGTAAAAAGTTTCAATATTATGGCAACAATGATGAGATTAAGCTTGTTTTCATTTGATGATGTCTCCATTTTTCTATTTGTATTCAAAATTTTATTTTTTAATGGAAAATATTTAAAAAAGAGTTAGTGTACAATTATTTATTATTTATGGATGTAATTGGATAATATTAGCATTTCCGCAAAATGGAGGAATTGGACCCAGAACCCGAACCGGTAATGTCATAACCACCCGAGAGGGGCCCGAACACCAAACACCCACCACACGGACTCTAACTGTGCTTCATCATTTCTTCACTTAATTCATGTCAAAACCTTTAATTTTAAATTTTAATTATTTCTTTAACTTTAATTAATTTCCTCTCTTTTTTAGGTGCATCAAGGACATTTTCGTCATTTTCTTTTCCCTATTTAATATATCCAGTAATATGTTAGGATCCGTGCATTCCATAAATCTCAACCCTTTGACTGTAATCCTCATTTTTCTCTCTCTGGAAAAAAAAATAAAAAATCCAGTTTCAGATTGCATAAGTCTCTCTTTCTCTATTTGTAGCTAAGGATTGGAGCAACCTGGAGTTTTTTCCCCCCCTGTTAATCGTTAGCTTCTTTGATGCTTTTGGTTTTCACTGTAATAAAGCTTCGATTTTGTTGCTAGGAATTTTAGCTCATTATGTTTAGTGGTAGTTCCTCTTTGCAGGGTTCTTGAATTGGTTCTGTGTGTGTGTGTTTTTTTCTGGGGGGGAGCGTTAACAAAGGGAAGTGAACGGTGGCTATTTGCAGTGAAGAAGGAACAGCATGCGTTGGTGGTTGAGTCGTTCTATTGATGTTTTTCGGAAAGTTATTTCTTTGAACTTGTATTGTAGAGTGATTCTGTAATTCCAAAACCTAGCGTCTTCAAGATCCATCCCTTTTTTTTCTTGTTTCTTAGTTAGTGTTATATCATCCATGGGATCTACTTTTTTCATCGTTGTTCCATGTTATGTCCGCCAGATTAGCTGAATACCTTCAATCACATCGCTCAAAATTTGTAATCCCAGAAAATTATCATTTCTTAGTAGTGGTAGGTGTTGAATTTTAGTTAATCTAGATTCTGGATCTTGGGGTTTTGAATACGTTTTCGTACCTGGAAGATCCTCTCCTTTGGCGCCATATTGAAGGGGTGTTGGGAAGTAGTTATGGTGTGCCAAGCAGCGACCCAAACAAGATTCCGGGCATTGAAGTACGAAAATGGTATTGCAGGGAGTGCCACCATTGTAGTTAGAGTCATAGCATGCTTTCAACCTCTTCAGGATTGCCAGGTTCATTTTTCTTCCTTATTTTTAATTGATGAAAGAATTAGATGCCCGTTTTGTTTGGTGATGTTTTTTTCACTTCATTGGTTCATATTTTCTTTTATTTATCATGAGAGATTCTTTGTTCTTTTTTTTTTTTTTTTTTTGTTATTGATGTTTGGTAAGAAAGTTTATGTCCAAACTCCTTACTGAATTTCCTTTTTATTTTTTTCCAGGCTGAATATTTCCGTCATTTGCTTAAGCCCGTTACGTAGGTTGCCTTTTACGTTTTCGCGTTCAAGTTAAGCTGGAATTTTTAGTTTTCTTTTTTCGCCTTGTTCTTTTTTTTTTTTGAGAGAAACTGCAAGTAGACTGCCATTTTCATTGCTACAGCATAAACTTCTGGTATGTGGTTATATCTCTGCTACTTGGTTTTATGAATATCTGCTTATTATTCTTTGGAATACCTTTTTCAAGTTTTATGGTGTTTTTATGCAGGTGATTGTTCTTGTTGAATGGGAGAAGGCTGTGGATCTTGGTTTCCTCAGCAGCAATTTCATTGGCAATCACCCAACTTGAATTCTTTGGCTGCTCCCAATCCGTTGGGACTGCAAAGTACTAATCCTAGATTCATGAACTTGGGCACTGATATGGTCTCTGCTACTGGGACTTCGCCGGTTTATGCAAATCCAGAATTACCTCACTTTGGGGTTAGCCAACGAAATGAACCTCGTGGCTGGTTTTACTGTTTGCCCCGTTTCAGACAGGTCTTTTCGCCTGCTTCAAACCCTTTGTTGAAAGAGCAACACCTGGCTGACCGATATGAGAATCTTAAGGAAAGTGGTACCTCCAAGGCAGGGACCGGGGCTGCTGAGAAGAGATTCCTTGTTTTTGATCA
This sequence comes from Gossypium sturtianum, assembly GCA_025698515.1. Classification (NCBI taxonomy): domain Eukaryota; kingdom Viridiplantae; phylum Streptophyta; class Magnoliopsida; order Malvales; family Malvaceae; genus Gossypium; species Gossypium sturtianum. The sequence continues at coordinate 5,290,460 of CM046947.1, forward strand.
ATCTGGTGATCAAACTACCCTGATTTTCAGTTCTGCTTTTGGGACTCCTACCAAGTGCCTGTCTTCTTGGGGTCCAAAATCTCCTGCTGCTGGTAACTTTAATGGGGATGTTCCCATGGCTAAAGCAACAGGGAATCTTCACTCTGGACCGATATCTACAGACGTGTCTTATCACAAAGGGACTGATGTGCAAAGTGAAATGCACGAGGACACTGAGGAACTCAATGCGTTGCTTTATTCGGATGATGATAGTGAGTATTCCGAGGATGAAGAAGTTACAAGCACTGGTCATTCCCCTAGTACAATGACTGCTCAGGATGAGCAATTTGAGGGAGGTAGTGAAGAGGTTGATAGCTCTACAAGGCTAATTAAAAAACGAAAACTGCTTGATGGCAGTTATGGTCGTTTGCCCTTGCTTATGGATACTGCTAATTCGGGGAATTTTAACAGATATTCTGAATACGAGGATGATGCAAATTCAAGCTGTGCCAAAGGCCAAAATCCTGGATCAGGTGATACAGATTCGTCTTCAAGCAACAAGAGAATGAGAAAGGATAAAATCCGAGAGACGGTGACTGTTTTGCGAAGCATTATCCCAGGTGGAGAGGGAAAGGATGCAGTTGCGGTTCTTGACGAAGCTATCAACTACCTGAAATCCCTGAAACTTAAAGCCAAAACCTTGGGACTTAACACTCTATGAGCTGCAGCCTGCAGCTGTTCTCACAAGTAGTATTAGTTGTTATTTCTGTCATTGTTAGTGGAGCTGTGTTAAATAAGTGAAGTATACACAATCTTGCATGGTGTTTTTCATATATAATTTGGAGCCCTTCCAAAAATAGAAGATCGTAGACAAAGAACATGAACCCTTCCCAATGATATGAGTTGGAAACCAGTAGCATAAGGGATCGAAATCTCATCTCTATTTCCTAAAGGAAGCAAAGGATACATGAGTGTATACTATGTCCCAATAAAGGAAGGTGAACCATCATTAGTCAACATCTTGGGTTGTAGAGAAAGTGAAACTCACAGCTAGGCATGAGGGATGATGGGTTGGATGTGTGAATGAGAAGACTGGTTATTCCAAGAGGGACGCGGCCTCATAAAAAAGGGGGTCTAAGTGCACGCCCATTAGGTGTTTTGGGACCCCCAATCCTTCAGTTTCTTCTCCCTTTTTGTATTTCTTGTCAAGTGTTTTTTCACCTTTGATGCAGGAAATTGCACGAGCAAGGAGGCTTCTCCTATTTCATCATATGCTAATGCCACAGTTCAGCCGGAAGGCCCCCTTTCCCATATCACACCATCTGATGTATTATTCCTTTGCCATCATGGGACTCTCTGTTTGTTTTTGTTGTTAAACTCGTGATTCTGCAGTGCTTTTAATGGGGGCTAGCAAGTTATATATATGTATGATGATGATGATGTGAGCAGCCATGGTTGGCATGGAACTTGATGTAATGTTATGTTTGGTTTGGTGTAATGTAATGTAATGTTTTGTCATCTAGCCAATGCGTTTACTATCTCGTGCATGCATTTATGTATGAGAAAGCGATGTGCTGTGCCCTTAACTCACTATCTGAAATGGTGCAAGGTAGTTTCTTTTTCCATTTTAATGGCGTCTGATGGTTTAGGTGATGCATGGGATCACTAAAGCTGCAGCCTGGCCTGCTTTATTTTTTTACATTAGGGTCTAAGTGGCATGGACCTGCCAGTTTACCATTTTCTCTCATGTGTATATATATTTTTTTCTTAAAATGGAAATTATTAGTCACGTTACTTCTTGAGTGTTATAAGTAAGTTTATTAAAAATAAAATAAATTTCGGATCCGAATTTTAAGGATAAATAAAATAATATCGATAGCTTTGTTTTATTATAGAGGGGAAATGGTTAATCCATATCCTCCTTATCCAATGATTCACAATTTAACTGGAAAAATTAACCCATTTAATGAAATGGGTACTTCTCTATTTCATTCCTTATTGTAAATACCAATTTTTTCGTGATACCTAGTCACTGCATGCGGCATTGAATATTAATTTCTCTTTCCATATTTGCCCTTTAAAATATTTATATGATCAAATAAATAATAAAATATTTGTTTATCAAAAGGTAAAACCATCTATTATTTGTATTTCTTTTCTACCACGTATCTATTGTGTTTTATTCCATTTGGTTGAATTTGAGCGTTTTGGAATTTATGTGAATAGAAAATAATATCTTATTAGTGAGGTGATGAGACACTATTATTGATTTGAGAAAACATGGCGCGTGCATGAAACTGGAGTTTCACCCAAAAGAGGTTGGCCCCTCATGTTATGTCATATCACCACCCCTTCTTCTTTCTTCAACCAATCCAAACCATTCAATTATGCTTTCATCAATTTGATTCAATATATAATTCAAAAACTATCTTCAGAAAATCAATAATGGCGGAAGTTTCCACGGGCTTTTTCTATAGATTGGACCTTCCTTACTGGGCTACTTTGCCCATTTAGTACCTACTCTCCTCCTCCCTTCTCTTAAACAATGCTCCTCATCACAACCCAACACTGTCTTTTTCTCCGAAATTTTGAGAATCTCTACACAGTACGCACAGAGACGCAAAGGAAGGGAAGAAACGCATTTGTTTATTTGCTTGCTTTCATGCTTTAACGTCTCCAGACGCATTGCGTTGTCGTAATTAAAACCAACAAAAAAAAAAAAAAAGGCCCGTCTTAGCTTCAAAAGGACCATGGGAATTGTTTTCCGCATATGTTCATCGCTGATTACCAGCTTCGCTGCCGATCAAAGCTAGGGTTTTCTAATATCTTTCCAGTTTTCTTTGTTTTTCGATATTAAAACTGGATGGAGCAGTGGCCGTTCCACGACGGCAACGTGCACAATCTACTCGAGAACAGCCGCATCGACATTGGCCGTGTATTTTCCTCTCATTCTTCACAACAATTTGGTGTTCTCGTTTGCAGTTCTGAGGATTTGCGGAATTAATATAATTTCTCTTTAGTTAATCTGATGTGTAATTGAGAATTTGAGTAAATGCTACTGTGTTACCGGATTTTATTTCATACGTGCTTATTATTGAAATTTTGATCAAGAATCGAAGTGCTGGAGCCTAATTTTTTTTTGTTCTGTTCAGTTTCCCCTGAATCTTGCTGATAGTTTAACTCTGACTATTTTTTTATCTTTATTAGTTTCTTTGTAGTCAATTACTATCAATCTTTTTCCTTCCTTTTTTTGACTTACAATGGTGACTGTGCTTTATCTAACAGATTCCTTTTTGGTGTTTATGTAGGATGTTGGTCGCAGTTTTCAGATGCATTCGTCTCTGATTCGTAGGCTTTCAATGGAACAAGAATTGGAGGTTGTTTCAATTTTTGCATATTTGATATTTGCATTTAGAAAGATGTTATAATTGACATGCATAACTTCTATTAGCAATTACAGTGGTAGTATTTCAGACTCTTTAACACTTTATTTATTTATTTATATATATGCACTTTTTTCTCATGATGCATCATACATTATAGTAGTGGCATTTTATGGCAGTTGATTGAATGTATGCATTTTCTGTCTTCCTAGATTACATTGCAGTTATGCGTTGACTACTGTGCTAAATTAAATGCTGTCTGGATAATTTTCTAGTTGCCCGTTGATTTGCCACTTTTAATTTCGAGGCTTCAATGGGACAATGTTTTGTTACACTTACAGTTTTTTCTTTTCCAGTCCTTGTAAAATCATCTTACTATGTTCTTTGTTTGAGCAGGGACATCAGGGCTGTGTAAATGCTGTGGCTTGGAATTCAAATGGTTCACTTTTGATTTCTGGTTCTGATGATGCACTGGTATGAGACATCTTTTTTTGTCTACGAGTGTAATAGGTAGCATGAAAGTGGCCAAAGTTTAATAATGTGAATATTGGCTGAACTATGTTATCAGGGGTTTTGTATTTATATGGTGTTGATTGTTTCTAAGTTTGCCTCATTTACATTTTAGTTTGGAAAATGTGAAATATTGAGTCTTCTAGTAATCCTTCTGAATCAGGATTACCGGGTTGTGTATCTGTGTTTAATGATGCCTGTAAATAATTTATGCAGTTTCTGAAAGGTTTTGAAGTAATTTTTTAGAAGATATAAAAACTTTTGTCTTTTCACCTAAGGAATGTTTTTTGTGCTTTCTAGTATGGCATATAAGTTTGATTAAAAGGTGAAACAAATTTTTGGTTTATGGGCCTCTAGTTCTTTGAAGTTTTTGGCACCTATAATCTGTTGAAAAAGGTGTGCCAAGAATGGTGTTTGTGGGTGTTGGTTTTATGGAAGTATGTCAAATTTATTGATGAATTACTTTTTGCAGATAAATATTTGGGGCTACTCTGGTCGAAAGCTTTTGCAGTCTATAGAGACTGGTCATTCTGCTAACATATTCTGTACAAAATTCATTCCTGAAACTTCTGATGAGCTTGTAGCCTCTGGAGCTGGAGATGCAGAGGTAATTCTTTTTGTCATATTGGTAAACAAGGTTCTTATGGTGGATCCTTATCGCGTTGCTATTAGTTATAATTAGTAACTTGGATGGCTAATATTTTTGCAGGTTCGATTATTTAACTTGTCCCGCTTAAATGGCCGAGGATTCAATGATGGTGCTATTACTCCGTCAGCACTCTATCAGTGTCACACAAGAAGAGTTAAAAAATTGGCGGTAAGATTTATTGCATAAATGACTGATAAATGGAGTAACAATAACTGCAAACAAACATGGGAAATTGGTAGCATTTTCAACTTTTATTGTTGATTTACATGGTGAAATGAATGTTTATCTGATTGCTCCAGTTAGTCACTTTTTGTACTTGTTTGCCAATTCAGGTTGAAGTTGGAAACCCCAATATGGTATGGAGTGCAAGTGAGGATGGAACTCTGAGACAGCATGACTTTCGAGAGGGCACTTCTTGTCCTCCAGCTGGATCTTCTCACCAAGAATGTCGCAATGTTCTAGTGAGACTCACATTCACCATGAAGGGCTTTCTTTTCATTTACTTTTATGTTCTAGATACCTCTAGAGAACTTTGCTGCTATAGTACTACTTGGCAATTTGGTGTGTTGATTGTAAATATGAAGCTATCCATGAAATGCTCATTAGGGAGTTTCAATTTGTTGTCTTCACCAGGTTATAATTGTTAGTTTAATGGTGATATTTCAGTTTTATTCTCTGTAGATCCTATGCAACACTGAAGTCTTTTCTTTGATTTGGAAAAGTACATCTGTTCCTCCTGGTTTTTTGCCGATCAGGATAATTGATAGAAATTCAATTTTTTCCTTGTTGGGATTGAAAACGAACAACCTTTCAATGGACCTTTTTAAATGTCTGAAGTTACTGGTTTGATATGGTTTCAATTACATAGCTCATCATTGTACATTAAACTTTACTTTAGAGTTTAGACAGCATGAGAGGACTTTAACCAGTGAAGAGAAAGACATCCCTTGATTCTTGGGTTAATGGATTATCATCTCAAGGTCATTTGATTACTCGTGTAGCTTGAAAATTTTCAGTATTGTTTGCCAATCTGTCTCCAGTTGTTATCTGAAGTTTGACATTGTACAATTGTCACAGCAAGTCAGATTAACAAATAGATAACATCCATTTTCTGAGTTCCTCTTTAAATGTCTGTATCTCTATAGAATTGTAAATCATTTAAATTTTCCTTCTTTTCTTGGCAGCTTGACTTACGTTATGGGGCAAAGAGGTCACTAGCTGATCCTCCTAGACTTACTCTGGCCTTGAAATCATGTGATATCAGTTCTACTAGACCTCATTTACTCCTTGTTGGTGGGAAGTATGTAGTTGATCTTTCCTTCCTTTATTATTCATTATTTGCTTTTTTTGTTCTCTGCTAATCTTGTATTTGAATGTTTGCAGTGATGCATTTGCTCGGCTATATGATAGAAGGATGCTGCCACCATTGACCTCCTGCCGGAAAAGAATGTTACCACCTACTTGTGTTAATTATTTCTGCCCAATGCATCTCTCTGACCGTGTTAGTTTTGAAATTCTTTGTTAGTTCTTACTCTTGTTGACTTCTTTCTTAGAAATATCTCTGGTAAATTTTATGATTTCTTCTCATCAGGACCAAGTTTTATTTTGTATTGTGTGGACTTATGAATAGATAGTCCTGAATGATGTAACTATTCAATTTGCAAATGATAATAATTCTCTGCTTGTTTTCCTTTTCTTTTCATTATTGGTAAGTGAGTGAGCTTATCATCTTCATTAGGTCACTATTGACTAGTTTTCTCTTACTGGAATCTTTTACTTCATTACTCTGCACATTGAAAAAAAGTTTTGTTGGATGTTTAAAGTTAAAAGTGCTGACAGGAGTCGGTTGTGAACTGCTGATTGTTATCAATTGACATCCCCATTAGTAACACTGCTTTCTTGCTTCTAGGTGTCATTATATATCTTTGAACTGAACCACTACTGGTTTATTATTTAAATACTGCTTTCTTTGCTTTTCAGGGACGTTCAAGTTTGCACTTAACTCATGTTACCTTCAGCCCTAATGGAGAAGAGGTTCTTCTTAGCTATAGTGGGGAGCATGTATATCTAATGGACGTAAATCATGGTAAGCATATCCCAGATTCTCTACTGTAGTCCAATTTGTTTGTCCGTATCTAATGGACGTATATCATGGTAAGTATATCTAATGGACGTAAATCATGGTCCAATTTGTTTGTCCGTTTTTTTAAAGGAGGTTTCATGCTGCCTGACTTGATGTCTAAAGTTTTGATTTCTCTCCATATTTAGGTTCCTGTTTTGAATTCGAAGAACTGAATTGCGTCTTAAGATTCAACTTAGCTTAATGTGTCTTGCCTCCCCTTCTTCCCTTGTTATTTTATTCTTCATTTTCATGTAGTGCTTTTTAGATTACAATATCAAGGTTAAGCCTCAGGTCAGTATAGGTGTGGTAGCTTGTCACATTCTCAAGTTTAGTTTAATGTTCTTTGGCTCAGTATTTTCTAGTTATTTGCTTTATTTGCAGTTAGTACGATGCTTATATGACTATTATTTGGATTGTTAAGATGTTATTCATCTGATCATCATCTGTTGTTTCCATAATTGCCAGCTAGTGGGAGTTCAATGCAATATACCTCAGGAGATGCTTCAAAATTGATGACCTTCACTCCTGTACTAAATAAACTAGAGCACCGACCACCTCTTTCCGGTGTCTTCCAAAATGGTCTCCGGAGTAGAGGCAAAACTGCTGCTGGAGTATGCATATTTTATTATATTGTCCTTTTCTTTTTGTAGATTGTTATTTAACTTATGTTGTTATTCTGTATGTATTTCAGCTATACTCTAACATGGCGGTTACAGATTGAAAAATGCAGGATGTTGGTTGAAATTGCTAAGAGATCATTAGACAACAGGACAAATATTTTTCATGCAATTGAGGCATGCAATGAAGTCTTGGATGGACATGGTATTGATATTGGGCCCACACTCAGGCTTGAATGCTTTTGTACGCGTGCTGCCTTGTGGCTTAAGGTTCCATGATTACTTTGTTTTTTTTTTCTTCTTTGACCATTCATCTATATGATATGCCATAGCCAACATATTAAGTTGCTTCCTTTTTCAGCGGAAGTGGAAAAACGATGCCCATATGGCTATTAGAGATTGCCATAATGCTCGAAGAATAGACAGTTCTTCCTTTAGAGCTCATTATTGTATGGCGGAGGCTTTAGAACAGGTAATCTGCAGAACGAGTTACAGTGGAGTTTATAAACATGGTATACTGAAAAAATTATAACTTATTTGGGTTGCCAAGAACATTTTAAATTGTTAAGCTTGACCCTCAGTTAATAGTTTCCCCGCTTTGGTTTTTGCTTCCGATCCATCTTTTATCCTTTCAAAATCATTTTATCTTAAACAAAATTTAAGCTTGTGGAACTCTTGTATATAATTTTAAAAAATGTGGAAAGTTGTTTAATTTTCACTGGGGAAATGTAATTTATTCCTTAGCCAAATTTATATTCTTAGAAGTTGGTTAATGAAGTAAAGCCAGTGGTTACCGCTAGATGAATATATGCACAACACAATAAGTATTTAGGATGAATTGTGTAGTTGTAAATCAAAAGATGTTATGTAGGCTAAATCTGCATCTGGTCCAAGACAGTTTCATGGTTGTCTCTTCTTGTTAAGTTGGTGGAACTGAGATTTTGGCTTTTATCATTTGTTTTCTACTTTTTTTTCAGTTGGGAAAACATAAAGAAGCATTAGACTTTGCTGTTGCAGCACAATGTTTATCTCCATATGATACTATGGCCGCTGAGAAAGTGGAGAACATTAAAAAACATCTTGCTGCTGGTTGGTGTCTTGTACAATCATATCATTGTCTCAATTGAAGCATCCTATCTCTTGACTTCAAAGTTGATAGCTGTACATGTATTCATGTGTGTAGGACAATGCTGTGATGGTTTACTCATCCTACTCTTACTGAAAGACTGTTTTATGTGTCTAATCGTGTATTGATTGAAATTTCTTTGCGCAGTTGGTGTTAAAATTAATACTAGTATGACTTTTCTTTGCTGTTCAGTTCACTGGATTTGCAGATGCCATGTTCTTATAAGCGATGTCCTGATCTCCTGAAGTTTCTTCTCTGCTCAATTCATCCTTTGGTTTTTCCCTAAGCCTTCCCGTTGTTCATAGGTTACCTTTAGTTTGTTGTTAGGCCTGAGAGCAATCAAGTTTCAAGTGTACTTGTAGCATGCATGATGTTTATATTTATCAAGTTGACAACATGCGATCACTATGGTTATTGCCTATGCTGAACTTTCCACTATTATGTGTGGAATGAACTTCAGTAATCACTTTAAGGCCGAACTACTCTTTCAATTTTCGTCCCTTCCTTTTAGTTTCCATTCCATGAATGTGAATGATCAATATCACTAGTATTGGTAATGACTTTTTCTGAATTTTAATCTTTTCCTTAATCTAGTTTCATTTTTTAATAGCTGAGGCTGAAATAAGTAACAAGGCAAGTGATGGATCACATAAGGGTGAACCTCGAACTGGAAGGGTATTGTCGTTGAGTGATATACTATATCGCTCAGAAGCTAACAGTGATGCTTTACAAGATGGTCCAAGATCTGAAAGAGAAGACTCTGATTTTGATGAGGAGCTGGAATTAGATTTTGAAACTTCAATATCAGGTGATGAAGGGCGTGATGTTGAATCCAACATATTACATGGAAGTTTAAATCTTAGAATTCATCGAAGAGGTGATTCAATTAGAGAAACTGGTGCATGTGGATCTCCTTCCTCGTCATCACAAAATGGAGTGGCTTATCAGGTTCACATCCTTATCTTTGGTATAGATTGCAAATGGTTTAAGTTTCCGGTAATCTGATGTCTCCTATTTTGTTATGTCATCAAGAAATCATCTTGAAAGTGACTCCAATCAATTATGAATTGTTAAGGCATTGCTAAATGTGTAACTGGTAAAGTTGCTAACCTTTGCTGGACAGATAACTTATTGTGATGTGTATTAATAACTTGAATAGAAGTCAAATTGCTTTGAAATGTTGTAGAAAAGTCTACAATGGAGTGTCCCATATAATATAGCATGGAAAAGAAATTTGTTTACTTCCTATATCTGTTTGGATATTATGTATGCTCGACAACATATTCATCATATTGCTTGTGATACACTCTTCATTAATCTTCTGGCTTATGGTTTTCATGTCATGCATTCATATTTTTTCTAGCCCGAGGCAGTAATTGATATGAAGCGGAGATATGCTGGGCACTGCAATGTTGGAACTGACATCAAGCAGGCGAGTTTCCTTGGTCAGAGAGGTACTTTTCTCATGTCATCTTAGTTACATTTTTAGCTGCAGTTGAAATTGTGTTGCTTTTTCTTTTTCTTTTTTATGAGATTTATGGCAGTTGCTTTGTGGTGTTGAATTTATGCCTTTTCATAAGTATATGGCAGTTTTTCTTTTGTTTTTCTTAAATCCAGTTCCTTATTGCATCCTAGGTCGAGTTAGCTTTTTAAATTCAATTTCTTGAATTGGGTCTGCTTGCAATTTTAGTAATGAAACTATTATATTGACATAATCTGATTGATTCGAATAGGTGAATTTGTTGCTAGCGGCAGTGATGATGGAAGGTGGTTTATTTGGGAGAAGCAGACTGGTAAATTGATAAAAATGCTTCTTGGAGATGACGCTGGTAATATTTCTCCTCTCTGTCATGCCCTGCAGATGGACTTTACTATCACCCTATGGTTTCTTAGTCGCTAAAAATGTCGTCTTGTCCTCTGCAGTTGTAAACTGTGTTCAGAGCCATCCATTTGATTGCTTTGTGGCAACTAGTGGTATTGACAACACAATAAAGGTTAACATCAATTATTATGGGAGTTCAGTTATATGCAATTTTCAAGATTGCTTTTCTAATTTTAGTTGCCCCATCATGTAGTTATGGACTCCAAGTGCTGCTGTCCCATCAATGGTTGCTGGTGGGTCAGCAGGGCCAGAAGCTGCGAATGTGTTAGAAGCAATGGAAAGTAATCAACAGAAATTATGTCGTAATCATGAAGCTTTCTTGTAAGGATTATGGATGATATTTCTTTTTCTGTTTCTAAAGTGGAGCATGCATCAAAAGAGATAATTGTGGATGTTCCATCTTTTTCACTATTCCTTCCCGGTTTCTCTCTTGTGTCTTGTTCTGGTTAATCATTTCGCAGTTATCATGCAAGTTTTCTTGTGCACAGGTGGAAATGCAATTTGTATAGTTTTATAAACTCTTATGAATTTTAACCCCCAAATATTTTTCATCCACAAATATCTGAATCCCAAGATATACAATCCTCCCTTGTCCTTGTAGCACCATCAGCTGGGCGAATTTTCACTGCATGTCTACTATTGTTTTTATAAATTGAGTTTCCTGTAGGTGAAATTTTAGTTCCATATACTATATGATTATTTACAACCATATAGTCCCTTCAGTTCTCATGGTATATTTAGACTCTGGTTTTCTGTGCCATAAGTGTCTTCTTATGATATTACTCAGTGCTATATGGTTCAATTTTCTGTGCCATAAGTGTCTTCTTATGATATTACTCAGTGCTATATGGTTCAAAAATCATGTTTGAAAGTGGTCAAACTTTACTAAGTATATGAGAATGTTTTAGACCTTGGGATTTTACTGGACTTTGCATCAGAATTTAACTGAGTGTCACTGGGTAGTGTTGGCTCAATGAAAACTAATTTCAGAAAGCATGATTTAGAATCTTTGGGTTTTGTAGAGCTTTATCATCAGAACTTAACCGAGGATCGCTTGGTAGCATTAGGCAGGCATAATGAGCTAACTTCACAAGCTGAATTTTCAGCTAAAAGATATTGGTCTACTTGGCTAGTTGAGGTTCTACATCTCTTATTTTGTATGGCATGTTTGTCAAAACTGTAAATTGATGTTTTAGAAATTTACGACCATCAACATTGTTTCTTGAAAGTTGAAAATGCCTTCACAACAACTTATTTACTTAAGCTACCTCACCATCGAAAAGCTGTTCCCAAAAGAAAAGGTCATAGGAAGGTGGAATTAGGTATTTTGACTTCCATTTAGGTATAGTCTGGGACTTCCAATTTAGACATGTTTCTTCTTTTTGAACGTTGATTGTTGTTTGAAAAAGATCTGTTGGTTCTTTTCGTAATTCTTATTGTCATGCATCTTGAATCAAAATACCTTTATTTGCAGGCCCTTTGAACTTTTGGAGCGATTTCGGATGCATGACTTTTCTGAAGGATCCTTGCAACCTTTTGAGTGTGCACAGACCTAACCAGCTTTTTAGCTCTTAACAAAGTATGCAGGTAGCTAGCCACTCTTTTACTGTAGACATCTTTTTCTCTCAAGTATATTTACCTCTTGATATTTGGCGAAATTACACTTAACATTTACTGAAAAAGACTGTTGCATGGTATTTTACCGACACAACCAGTTGGTCTATCTAAGGGTATTGGAAACCATATCTTGGGTTTTCTCATTTAATTTCATTTGGCAACTGAAGTTTGACCTGAATACTGCTTTCTTGAGTATTTAATGGTTTTTACTCACCTGCAAATGTGATTAGAATGTCACTAGTTGAGGCACAAGATTTATTGACATGGAAATGGATATCTCATCAAGGTACTGAACTTTTGCTTAGTACATGTGACCCATTTCCGGATTTCTCCTTTCTATTGCAGTTCTCAGCTATTACTGAAGTTAATTAGTACTTGAATTTAGTTTTGCCTTTGTACTACTAGTAACTAATACGCTATGCTGAGTGAATCTGTTGAAAATTCAAAAAGTGAGAAAATGTCTTCAAAAGACTGAATTGATGAATTATATGGATTACATCAATCATCAATTTTTTTTTTATTTTTTGTCACTTTTGGTTTTTTTCATGCAGAGAAGAGGAGTAGATTGAGCTTTTGGGGGGATTTATCATAAACAAAGTTTACAACAAGGTTGAATAAAATAGTACAAGGAGCCTCCATCAATTAATTGTAAGCCAGCTCTCAATCAGTTTAAATAATGTTAGATGTTCTTTTTTTCTTTTCTAGCATATATTCCCCGAAGAACAAAACATTGGAGTTGTATGTAGATTGTTGGAGATGGTGATGTAAATAGTGATCGAATGAGGATGGTTTGTGTCAGCCATATTGTTGTAAATGTTGGTTCAGTCCGGAAATGATCTCTTCTTTACTGAATTATGATGATAGATATTCATTCAGTCACCTTGACTTTTTCAACCAAAGAGAATCAATTTGTTGGAAATGATCAAACAGCGGAAGAGGTGGGGTATCCCTTCATATGTAAATATATGTATGGTCACACTTTCTTGAATTCGGGATGGTCGTGTTACCATATTCAATGGACAAGGTTGCTTGTGTTGTGTTTATCGTATAATTTAAAGAGAGAAATATATATATATATATACACTTTGCAGGACAGCCATCTTTATTGGAAATTGGTTATAAAGAAAATTTTATTGGCGGAGCGGAGTTACAGATGGTTGTCTTGTTTGTTCTTTTATATAGAATTAAAGTTTTCTGGTTGTACTGCTACGAAAATAAGAAAACCCTTTTGAAATATGCATATGCATGTATGACCTTTTTAACCATGTCAAAGGAGTCTTTGTGAGACATCATTAATCGACTTGCATGTATAGGTTTAGTTTTGGGAATGGGTTAATATATATATTGGGAGAAGGGATGACAAATTACGGGCTTTCACAGTAATTGGTTAATGGTTAAAATTACTATTGGAACGATTTTGCCAAAAGAAATGGATTTGGTCATACCGTAAAGCTTTTGTTAACATTAAAATCTGAGCTATGTACGACCCACATGCTAACTGCTACTTGGCATTTAATAAATATAATTTTATAAACAAAAAAAATAAGATTATATGAAGTTAGCAGATTACATTGCCCTTTAAACTACACCATTGTTGAATGCTTGCCTTGGTGGCACATTTGATGGTAATTAATCAAAGCTGCCATCACATGTCCATTTGATTTTTTTTTTTATACATAGAAAAAAAAAAGAAATTGCAAAAAGGACATGTCTTTAACTAATTCGATTCCCAAATCAAATTAGCTGTATCCATCCATATTTCCCATTTATTGTTTACTACCCCTCTATTGATTCTTTGCCTAAAAACCACAAATCCCAACCCTTTCTTTCCTTTCCTTTCCCTTAATGATGAATTAGGTTTTTCATTTCATTTCTCTGTGATTCTTTTCTTCATGTGGCAGAGAATTTACTCTCACACTTAAATTTTTTCTCTAAAGTTGGCAACCTTGCGGAATCTACAACATATATATGTTGGCCCATATTTTATGTATTCATTTCCTTAACGGAACTCTTTTATCTTTCATATATTAATGACTTTTCTTGGCACTAATTTTGGGGCATGACAAAAATTTCCAAAGGACTGGATAGACAAGAATGTTGCTATCATACATCTAAGACCCAATCTTCAAACCTCAATCACGCATTCTTTCTTGGGGTATTACCTTATCTGAAAATTTTGCTAACTAATTATTTAACGCGCACTCTTTTGATCAAATTAAATTATGAATCATTATATTTGCCATAAAATACTATTGTACTATTCATACTAATTATTTTGCACCTTTTAACAAAAATCCTTAATAATTAAATTACTTTTGGCACACGCGACGTTCATTTTGCAAATAAAACACCCTTCCATACATGGTGCGTGTGGGTGGTCGTCTGTTTTACTCCTTATAAATATCATGCTATTATCTCTGTGTCTCATATGAATCTCAAATGAAGAAGAAAAAAAAAATGACAGCAAACAAGGAAGAGAATGTACCAATAATATCACACCAATCAAGGCTAAGCCAGTGTTGTTGCATGTGTGGAGATTCTGGTCTCACTCATGAGCTTTTTCAATGCACAGTTTGCCATTTCAGATCTCAGCACAGGTCATTTTATATCCCTCCACAACCATCCTTTTTTTTATTTATTTTTCTGGGTTTTTGCTTTCATTGAATACCCCTTCCGTGGGGGGATTATGAAAAATAATATCATCATATATGGTTTCTGGGATTGTTTGTTTTGGCAGATACTGTAGCAATCTGTATCCAAAAGCCGACTCTTATGAAGTTTGTAATTGGTGTTTGAATCAAAAGGCGGATTCCAAGTCTCAGAATTCTTCTAATTCATCCCCGTCGTGTAAAGACAACAGCGAAGACGATGGAAAGAACCAGAAAAAGGGTGATCAAAACCATGGGAATCACAACAACCCAAAGCTGCAATTCACGAAGAAATACTCCACCGGAAAACCGAAATCGCCGGAGAAACGGCCGCCTTCCACGGCGCGGAAGAGGATCATAAGCAACGCCCGTTTAGAGGAGAAGTTTAGGACGACGATGACGAAGTCAGAAGAGATATCCAAGGGCGGGCACATTACTAGGCATGTTTTGAGAAACAAGGTACGGAGATATAAACTTTTGGATGAGGTTTCAAGTTAAACACACACACAAACACACACATAAACATACAATTTCTTGTCTGAAAATGAAACTACAAGAGACTGTTTTATGGTTTGGTTTTTCTTTCATTTTCCCTCGTTCCAAACAGATAAAAAAAAACAGTGTAATTTGGGAGAAAGTGTTATTGGAATGATAGAAAAAGAATCATGGATATATTACCATCTGGTACATGGTTTAACACCGTCGGATGTCATGTCATATTTCAAGTTACATGTATGCATGTATATATATTAATGTATGTGTATGTATGTATGTATGTAGTTATGTATGATAGATAAGTGGGAAAGGGAACTCATCAAATTTATAGTTGACTTGGGTAAACGCATTTGCCTAAGTCCTTCAATCGTATATATAAAATTAATTAAGGTCAAATTCTACTATTAGTCCCTATACTATCTATTTGTTACTGATTTAATCTTTATGCTTTAATTTGATATTTTTAGTTCTCACCTAATAGTTGCCATTGAACTCATTATGTTAAATCCTCTTATTTTCAAAAATTTTATACAACAAACATATTATCATATTTATAATGCTGTGTCAATTTACCATTTTTACATAATACCCATTAAAAAAATCCACATCATTTTAATTAATAGATTTAACCACTACTGTTTGAGTTAAGACTAAATTTTTAAATTTTCAAAATATATAGTAAAATTAATAAAAACTAAATCTACAACTTAACAAGGTAGTGGTACAAAACTAACTAAAATTTCAAAATTAAAAAAAATATAAAAATTAAAATTAACAAATTAGAATATAAAAACTAAATTTGTAATTTACAAAATAGTATAGGGATTTAAAAGTAGAATTTGACCTAAAATTAATTAAAAGTTGAAGGAATAAGTGTTTTTTTTTTTTTTTTATTTGAGTGATATGATATGTTTTTCCTATTTAGGAAAATAGTGAAATTTTTAAAATTTATAATTCTGTGTTAAAAGCGTGTAGAATGGGTTGTTGACTTTGTTGCTTCTAAACCCCGTTGTGGCCACATACGTATTATCAGTACAAAATAAATGTGAACTTAACCTCTCATTAGACCCTCTAATTTTATCAAAATTTATTTTAATCCCTTTTCTTTTTTTCTTTTTTTTTTATATTTAAATTTAGATTATTTATCAAATCACTCCAGAATGGATAGAAAAGTTAATGTTTGTTTATAAAAAAATATTTTAAGAATTAAAATTTATTAAAATTATCAAAAGAAAGTATTTAAAATAATTTTTAATATTTTTATTTTTAAAAAAATTAATTAATTACAAACGTGGCATATATGTAGCAATCCACGTGTATGTCTGCAAAACATTTTCATCCATTTTATGGTGATATCAAACATTGCAAGTTTAAGAGTTGAAAAATTAAATGTAGAATTAAAATGATTTTTTTTTTTTGTGTAAAGTTGGAAGGTCAGATATATTAATTCCATAATTATTAATAACTTTAGTTAGTGGTTTTCATGTAGTTTAATATTTAATTCTAAAACACTGAAGAATATAAATAAAATTTAAACCTAAACAAAAAATCCAATGAAGTAATTAAGGGTAGCTTAGTTTTAATGCTAATAAATGGGTGATGTGTGTTGCTGAGATGCTTCGTGGTGACTAAAGGTGAGTTGTTACAAATGATGAGTCCTCCCTTTCACATTCATTTTCATTCAATTTCCGTACGCTTTGAATATTGTATCTATTCCCTATTTGGCACCCATTATATATTAAAATCCCTCCTCCTCACACTTAATTCAACATCAATCTATTAACATTAAGCATGATTGACATAGCACAATCCACAAGCAATAAAATTTATACCGAAGTCTAGAGTTTTTAAAATAATTGTAACTTTGAATTACCAACTACAGCACACTTAGCCATATGATCTGCAACTTCATTATGTTCCCTTGAAACGTGACTCACTCTTACTTCCCACTCCCTATGCAAGAGCTTATGCAAAAGCCTTAACTCAACCAAGCTACCATTAGCACCACCACCTGCTAATAGTAACTCTACCAACAAAGTACTATCACATTCTACCTCAATCCTCTTAAACCTCTTTCCCCAAGTCTTTAATGTTAATTATAATTTTTTCCCTCCACATAGATGTCACTATATATAATTATTATGCGATCAGTTCATTGTTGTGTTCAGAATTCATGCATATTTTAATTTACATTTTCATAAATTTATTTACAATTTCGAGATTTAGTCTCAATACTTAAAAAAGTTAATATTTTAGCTCTTTCTATTTTTATTTTTGGAATTATCATTATTAATATCTTGCACCAAAATTTCTTATTCATATACATCTATGGAATCATATATACTAACTTTAATTATGGATTCAGTAAGCAAATTTGAATATAAAATAGGCTACTAATATTTAAACTTGTAATGACACTAACATGATATAAATGTACATAAAGTATCAACACATCAAATACAAAATGGTTATACAAATTACTAACAACCTATACTCCTAGGATCCTTTAAGTGGATGAGGAAGATGATGGGCGACTACATATCTGCAATGTGAGTGAAGTTGGTGGGGGGTGGGTTTATTTGGGTTAACCTCTTTGCATCGTTTGGTAAAGTTTCCATGGCTATTATCTTAATACAATCATCAAATGAAAAAGTCACTGTTATTGTTAAATGTTGAAGGCAAGTAAGTAAAGCTTATGAGATGTGAAAAATTGCAAAAGATACATATATGTAATGAAGGTTATAATGAAGATGGATGTATGGTAGGGCAGGTCAATTGCTTTTGTATGTAGTTTTGTCGACGTCAAATGGACCAATCTTATAACCCTATGTTTGTGAGCTCACCAAATCACTCCAATCAAAGTACCACTGAGTCAGCTGAAACGGTAAATCACTCCAATATGACACTTTTTTTTTTTTTTCCAACAATTAATAGCTCATTTTCACCTAATTGTATGCAAAGTTTCCAACGGTAGTTTAGAGGCATGTTTCACATAGTCCAAGCTTTTGGGTTTTAACGTTTAAGACATGATTTTTTTTTTTTTTTTTTTTTGAGATGGCAAATGAGAAGAAAATGGCATCAATAATGCAAATTACAAAATTGTACGGCTAACCAATAACCAATATGATTTATCTCCATCAAGCATTTAATTTTTTTTCATTGGATATGTCAGCCTATTCAAAGATTAAATTCCAAAGTGAGCCCACCCCCCACAAAAATGGCCATGCATGCAAGTAAAACTAGCTTTAATGGCCTATTTGTACAGGGCTAATGTTTTAGTGGGGTGGCAAAAACAAAGAACCTATGAAATGGTCCATATATTGAAACCCTACCCTATTCCCAATTACAGTAAAATAGTACTGCCTTTTCCATTTTCTCCACACACACACCTTACAACTTGGTACTTCTTTTTTAATCAGAAATTCTTTATTATTGTCACAAATATACAAGTCTTGAGAACCAACTGCTGAGTTAATCAATCTTCAATGGTCAAAACTATAAATTATACAATATGATTTAACATAGATATTCAACTTTAATGTGAAATGGTCAATTAATTGCATTATTAGTGACAAATAATCAAAATTTGATTTGAAAACAAAAGCCTTAGAAAGCTAATAAGTTGTAGTTCTGTCTTGTCTTTTAATTGTGACATTTAATATGCTACTTTCAGGGTGTAATCTTTTCTTTTTCGGTACATATTTCTAATATAGGTTGGGCCCTGGGCTATGTCCAAGAAAGCAGGGAATGGGATATTGAAAAATATAGTTAGCCAAGCCGGTGGCCTACCCATGGTTTTTTCTTGTTAGTGGTTTGCTCATAGAGATTATTTTTAAGACTGTGTGTTGATACTTGGGAGATTTTTAAAATTTTAGTAGTGTAGATTTCAATAATTTAAAATAACAGAAAATTTAATTATATTTTTTGGGTAAATATTTTTTAAAAAAAATTCAACTTTGAAAATTGATAAAAACAATTATAGAGAGAAATAGTAATATGTAAAATTCCATCTCTACCAAGGCTTTCAAAATTCAAAAAAAAAAAAAAATTACTTATGTAAAAATAATGGATATTTTAAATTTTTTAAAGAATTCTTTAAAAGAATTTAAATCATTTAATTTTTCTTTTCAAATTCCACCTAAAAAATCTTTTTCAAAAGAAATTAATGATTTTATTTCATTTAATATATAGGTACCAACATAAAATAAAATAACTTAAATTTTAAACTATCATTCTGATTTAATTATAATATATATAGTTTCAGTTTTACGGCCAATTATTTACTTCTTTAGAGAGCACTTATGACGAGGGGATTAATCATTGCTACTAGCGATGGATACATTAGTTTCGACCGAAAAATATTTATATTTTTTTATAAATCTAATGATATTACATATTTATGTATTATTTATTTTTTAATATCATTATACTTTTTGTAATTAAATTTTTAAATCATGAAATTTCAATAGTCTAGTTTTTTTAAAAAAATAATTGTTTATCCAAACAACAAGATTATGTCAGTATTTTGAAATAATGAATTTTAAAATGCTAGCATTTAAAATTTCTTATCCAAACCTCCTTGGATGTCATTTAGAAATAACTGGTTCATGAAATTTTATATTCTCATTAAAAGATGGCTTGTTATAGTTTTTTATGTAGAGTTTGAGAGCACTTTTATCTTGTTCGTGCGGAGAACTTAGTTTGTAACACCCCCTAACCCTAAACCGTCATCGGAACAGGGTTACGGAGCATTACCAGATATATCGGACAATTTATTAACAATTCACAAATCAATAACATACATAGTATAATTTAATTATTAAGTCCCTATAATGGACCCTCGAGGTCCAAAACACGTATTAAAAGTGGAACGAGATTAGTTCTGAGTACTTCGAAAATTTTTCGTAAATTTTTTTTTTTTGAAACTCAATATAACCCCTTTATAAACATCTAACATTCCCTGCAAGTTTTCAAACCGCAACCAATTTGCAACCAATATAATAAACCATACATTTCCACACTCAAATATACCTAATTATGCCTACAACATTAATTTAACAATTTATCTACTTGGTCATTCATAAATAACTTTTTAATTGAACTAATAATTTCATTCATTTCCCATTTTAGTTTCATGTCACATTTTACCAAATATGCCATACTAATTCATTTCATACTTATAACCCATATTAGACATCAGTTTACAACCAAAGTTTCAAGACTTAAGTACATAATTTATACAATACCTAAGTACATGCCACTTTTACCAACAGAGGGATTACTTCACCAAATTGTCTCTAAAGTCGGGATTGATCTGGATGTTGGACGGGAACCTTTGACTTCTACTGACCTGTGCACGGAAACAACCGTACGCTGAGTATGCCTATACTCAGTGGTGTTACCATAATTCAAACTATAATAACAAATAATAATGTATAAACATATAAATATCAAACATATAATAATTTATTAATATATACTAATTTATACTTTAACTTTCAAATTTTCAACAATAACAATTAATCAAATTGATATCACATATCATCAAACTGAATTCAATCATCTCATGAACCTTTGGTTCATGTCTTTCATTTTCAGTCTCCATTCAATTCACAATTTCAACTTTCTCATTTCTTCAATAAATCAATCGATTAATTTCATTCATTTTATCATTTCATTTGCTTACCCCTATTAACAAGACTCGGACCTTGGCGGATACACGAATTCCAACCAAACACACCAGAATAATCCACCCAAACACACCAGAACGACACTCAGTGCCTCTTCGGATAGGCCGAAGAAATATAGTGACTTCAGTGTCTCCTCAGCCAAGCCGAAAAATCCCCAAATTCTTTCAATCCTATGGCATGCCAACTATATCCGACTCAACCCGACTAGTTAATAAGGTAATCAATTTTCATATTTCAATTCAATCACTTTCTCATATTTTCCATTCAAATCATTCTCAATTTAATCACAATTCAATTCAATACAATATTCCACTTTCCAATCAATATACTATCAAATATCTATACATAATCATACTTCATCTCAATTTCATTCATTTCAATATTGATACTTACCTTAAAATTTTACTTACCATACACATAAATTTAAATATAACATTTAATAAATAGTAGTTTGAATTATAGTAATACAAACCGTGATTTTCTTGAGTTTACTCTTCGATAATCTTCTCTTTTCCCTTCTGTGTCGATGCCTCTGGTTCTTTGCTAGCTACGAAAATTAAAATAATTTATACTATTAATACAACACTAATTTATATTAAAATAATTGAATTTCTATTCAACTTCTACCTAAATTTCAATTTGATCCCTAACTAAATTCACTTACTTTTCTATCTCAATTCATACCTTATTTCTACTAAATTTTCTACCAAATTCAACTTAACTATCTAATGTTCACCATAAAACCCTAATTTCAAAAGTCCCTCTAACACAAAACTTATAGCTTACTTTACAATTTAATCCTTTTATCAGTTCTAACTAGAAATTCTATCAATTAAACCCCTAATTCATCAATTTGTTCAACATGAATTATGTTCAAAAACCTAAGAACTTTCAAAATCTTAACATAAATTCAACAAAACTTTGTTCTAAAGCTTTTAAAACATCAAAATTAAAAGAAAATGGCTTAATTGACTTACCAAATTAAAGCTTAAAAACTCAAACCCTAGTTTTTCCTTCTATTTTTCTTTCTTTCTTTTTCCTTCCCCTGTTTTGAATGGTCTCTGTTTCTTTTATTCTTTTACTTTATTTCTTTTATGTATTAGTTAATAAAATTAATAATAATAATAATAATACATTATAATAATAATATAATAATATTTAATTCATAAATATTTTTTTACTTAAATTATAAGTAATTATATATTTATTTTACAATTGTACAAATATTTTTATTACATATGTACATATTCATCACCATACACTTGTCATGATTTTAGTTTATTTATCATATAAAAATCTTATAATATAATTAATATATAAATATATTTTACTTATTATTTAAGAAAATATATAAATATTTTACAAGTGTATAAATACAAACATTACACATGTATTGTAACAGTCCGATTTAGACCTTAATCGGAACGGTGGTTTCGAGACCACGAATCCGAGTCAGAAAAATATTTTAAAATTATTTTTGGTGTTTATAATGTGTGAATTTGTGTGTATTAAATTTTCGTTTAAAAAATTTATCGTTTGGAGGTCCGATTTAATAAATGGGCTTAATCGCGTAAGTTAAAAGTTTGATGGTTTTTAGTAAAAGGGCTTAATTGATGATGTCTTTTTAATTAGAAGTATTAAAAGAGTAAATAGCCCAATTTTAAAGGTAGTGGCTGGCCATGGACAAGATTAACCTTATGTTATAATGTTTAGTTATTTTATAATAAAGGTTAAATAGGTAAATTAATAAAATGTTAATATATGTTATAATAAAACACAATTAAAAAAAAAATCATTATCATCTTTTGTTCTTGATGACCGAACCATTAAAAGAAAAAAGAAGAAACCATAGCTTAGGTTATTCGGCCATCTCTCAAGCTTGAATCAAGGTTAGTTTGTTTCCGGTTTTTGAAAATTTTTACGTTTTTGAGATCGTTGCTTCGAGTGCTACAAAGCCCATGTCTTAATTTTAGAAATTGATGAATATTTTGTGATATGCCATTGATGAATATATGTGTTTTGTGATGTTTAATGATGAAATATTAAAGATATGTTTTAGATTAACATATTTTGTATTGGAGTTTTTGATGATTTTGAGTAATTAGGACTAAATTGTAAAAATAATAAATTGAGGGACTAAAATGTGAAATAAATGAAATGTATGGACTTGTATGAGTGTAAGGAACATTCGATCTAAGCATAGTGTAGTCAAATTTTGAATATTTTGTATTTTGTGCAATAGGGACTAAATTGTGAAAATGTGAAATATTAGGGGTAAAAATGTAATTTGCCCATTTAAGTGTTTTTGGACTAAATTGAATGAAAATATGTTTGAATGAGCTTAATTTAAATATGTTTAGATCAAGAACCAAAGAAATCAGATTTGGATCGGGGAAAAACAAAAATAGTCGAATAGCCGATTACATCGTTCGTCGATATCCGAGGTAAGTCTTAAAGCAATTAAACATCGTTAATTTTGAATGTAGCTTAGTAATATGCTGAATTGAAATTTTGGAATTATTAGTGAGCTTGCCGAATGTGAATTAACATAAAAATATTGTGTTTGAGTTTATATTGATTGAGGTATAACATTTGAAAGTCCGTATGAATTATGTGGAATATCTGTAAAATTCGATATATGAAATGTGTATGAGACAGTTCTATAATATTGATATTCGGGCTTTGGGCCTAGCAAGCCTTGTGCTGGTGAATTAAATCGGCCTTTATGCCTAGCAGCTTATTCTTAGGTGTATAAAATCGGACTTTAAGTCTAGCAGGCTTTGTCTTTGGTGTGTGATCTGAGCTTAGGCCTAGCGGGCTTTATGCGGTGATTACGTATAAGCTTATGCCTAAAAGATTTCATGCTGATGTGGTATTTGAGTATGTTAATCAATCTAAATGGCCAGGTATGAATTAACTTCTTACCTATTTAAAATAAGGCAAGCAAGTAACTCAATTATTTATTACAAATTGTATGTGATACAAATTAAGTTTATATATATATGATTATGATATGTGTTCTCGGTTTTATAAATGAATGATATGAATATTGTGGTTTTGGTCTTTTAATATGTGTATACAAGACCAGGTATATTCGGCCACATGGATAGTTTGTGTATGTGATGCTATATTATAATAATTGAGCTTGAGTATATGAATGTTGATATATTTGGTTATATGTTTACATCTTGATTTTGGAAGGTTGGATTATGAGTAAATATTTTGATTATATAAGCATTCGGTTAAAGAGAAATTGTTCTATGAAATTATATGTTATATAGGTATGGAATTGAAAGCTTGGAATTAAATGTGATTACAAATGTACAAGTTGAATTATTTGATTTAAATGATTTAGTATTGAAATGATATTAAGCATTAATTGTTTAATTTGCTTAAGGCTTACTAAGCTAAAGTAGCTTACTTTGTGTGTTATGTTTATTCTGTTTTATAGATTTTTTGGACTCAAGTTACAGGCTCGGGGATCGTCAGCAAAGTTCACCACACTATCGACTGTTTCGGTACTTTTATAAATTGAAATCAGACTTATGGCATGTATAGGCTAGCCTTGAAATTAGGTTATTTTGAAAGTGTTTGTATATAAAGCCATGCGAAAATGGCGTAACATATTAGTTTGAATTTGGTTTTGTTTAGTTGAGTTTGAGTATGTTTGATTATGATGTTTTGTGCTATGGATAAATGATGTTTATGTTAGGTATATATATATATATTTGAATATGGTGAAAGAGCATAGATTAAAATGAGTATGGTTCAGCTATAATATGTCAAGGAAAGTATAAATGCGAAATTGAGTAATATTATTATATGTTAAGTTACGGATAAGTTGTGATTTATGAAATAGACTTGAGATGTTTTAACTTGAATTGATTAAAGTATAACAAAAGTTGACATTAAATAGAGTATAATTATTAAGCTTGTTTAATATTAAGTTTAAGTTTATGAAATGACCATATGAA
This sequence comes from Gossypium sturtianum, assembly GCA_025698515.1. Taxonomy (NCBI): domain Eukaryota; kingdom Viridiplantae; phylum Streptophyta; class Magnoliopsida; order Malvales; family Malvaceae; genus Gossypium; species Gossypium sturtianum. The sequence continues at coordinate 5,315,152 of CM046947.1, forward strand.
TAGTGATTTATGTTTTAATAAATAAAATAGTTGGATATGAGTTAGCTTGTAACTTTGTTAATGTGTTTTAATTATTAAATAATCTTTATATTATATTTGATGTTTATTATAGGAATACCAAATAGTAATTTCGGTTTATTTTAATATTTGATGATTTTTGAATGATTTAAGTTTTATATATGTTCATAAATATCCAGAAGTTGTGTTTTGTTCAGTAATACTCCGTAACCCCATTCTGGCGACGGATAAGGGCTAAGGGTGTTACATGTATTTTATCATCACCATACATTTGTCACTATTTGATTTAATTTATAATATAATATCATAATTTTATTTAATATAAATTAAATTATCTAATAAAATAATAATATTCATTATAATTTATTAAGATATTTATATAATTAAATCATAAAAATCTAAGATTTTTATGAAGTAATTGCCGCCTCAAATTCTTAAATAGGCTTAACTGCCTATTTGGTCCCTTTTATTTTCTATTAATCTATAATTCAACTTTTACCCCTTATTCAATTTAATTCTTTTTACTAATTACTCTTAATTAGACTAAATTCACCTAATCAAAGCTTAATTAAACACATCACTAGACTCATAGATATTTCTAGTAATTATTTACGAACCCATTTCGCTAAGACGGAGGTTTGATAATGTACTTTTTCGATGCCCATAAATTTTGGGTCATTACATAGTTTTAGTGTAAATTATTATAAATAAACAGATTTTTTTTATTGTTTAGTTTGTAACTAAACTTTTAAAGGAAAAGTCTTAGTAGGGAGAGTAATTTAATTTATGTATAAGAGTGAGATTGCAACTCAATGAATTATTTGAACTTAAATCATGTGTTGTACAAGTAAATTTTCAAACATAGATAATTTATAATAGATTACTTTTTGGATATTGCCTCGCAAACATAGATAATGTAACGACCCGATAGTTACGGGTAATCGGAAAGTGTATTTTCGAGTCTCCGTTTTCGTAAAACGGATTCGTAAATATTTTTAATAAATATTTACGAAGTTAGTTGTGTGGTTAATTAAGTTTTGGTTGGGTCAATTAGTTTGAATTAAGGGTAATTAGGTGTAAGGATTAAATTGAATATAGGGAGAAAGTTGAATTATAGATTAGAGAAAAGTGAAGGGACTAAATAAGCAATTAAACCATAAATTGACAAGTGGATGGTGTTGGATTAATACATATGTAAAAATAATAATCATATGTATATAATAATAATTTATGAAATACTTAGTATTTAAGTATATATAAATATACTATATTATATTATTATAATAAATAAATAAATAAATGAAATGAAATGAAATAAAAGAATAGAAAAAGAACAAGCAGAAAACGAAACAGGGGAAAAAGAAAGAAAAAAAAAGAGAAAGAAAGAAAGAGAGAAAATTAGGGTTTTAAGGTTTAAAACTTAATTGTTAACGTTGTGCCAGAAACCTTAGCTAAGAAAGGAAAAGATAAAGTTGATAAGGAGTAGCTCAGAAATTCTGGTTTGTATTTCTATAATTCGAATCTAAATATTAATTAAATTTTTATTATATGTTTATGGTAAGTGAATTAGGTGAGTAATTAGTATTTTTTATATTGAATTTGTGAAAAATATATCGTCGGTAATGACAAATATATCAAAAAAAAAAAGAGAAACAAAAATAAAGAACACACAGATTTTACGTGGAAACCCTTTCGGGAAAAACCACGGGCAGAGGAGAAGAAAATTCACTATGTCCAATTCGAATCAGTTTACAAGAGGAATAGACTATGTCTATTTATAGGCTTGTAAAGCCATATTCTAATAGGAGTGTAGTAAGATTGAAACTCCTTATTCTAATCAATATCCAATAGATGGAGTTTAATAAGGTTTAAAAAACCTTATTTAAAAAAAAATAAAAGAAGTGTAGTTCTATAGGGATTCTTCTTTTATTTTATTTTACCATTGTATTTCATTTAAATAAGGATTCGGGTCACTTAATTCTAACAATCTCCACCTTGACACGAATTCTAAATAAACAAGTTCTTCATCGCGAACTCTCAACGAACAAGTTCTCCACCTCTTCCATAAAACCCCTTAAGGGTTTAACTTCAACAATGAACACCAACCATGTAACACCCTGATTTAGGGGCTATGCAATTTGGGTATAATCCCAGTGTTGGAAGGTTTTTGGTGTTTTTGGATGTGGTTTAGAAGTTTAAGAATGCTCGGATTGAAGGGGAAAGGCTTAGGAAAATTTTAATTTTTGGGGTTAAGGAATGGAGCTGGGCTTTAGAGGTTTTAAAAGAATTAATTGGGCGTTTTAGGCACATGAAAGGCATTGGCAGAGTGGTTATGCGCTGCTTGGGGGCTTTGGAAGGTGGCGCCTATGGGGCTTGGGTTCGAGTCCAAGCAAAGAGCAATTTCTTGTTTTATTTTTGCGTCAAGGGACTGGGCTAAGTAGGCCTTAAAATTAAATGGGTAGGTTTGATGGACATGGAAGTCCGGTGGGCGAGTGGCTCTTAGGCGCTACTTAGGCGCTGGAGGAGAAGAGAGCACGGGTTCGAGGGGGTGGAGCCGCATTTGGGCGTTTTTGTTTTGCTTTTTGGTGATGGGTGAAGAAGGTAGGTGTTAAAAATAATTGTTGCGGGTTTCTAGCATAAAAACCAATGTGGCCGAGTGGCACAGGCGTTGGGGGCAAGGAGTGCGGCGATTGGTCCCGTGTTCGAACTGGAGAATGGCAATTGGAGTTTTAGTTTTTTTGTTATTTTGGGCAGCAATTTGAAGGTGTTGGACGGCACAAGGATTTGCATTAGATAAGGACTTAACTAAGGTGGTCTTTTGCTTTGTTTAAAGTGGTGATATTGGATAAAGTTCTATTAGTATTTTATTTATCTACTTAGTTAGTTTAAGTATAGGATTATTATTATTATTAATTAAATTAAGTGGGATAATTATTATTTATTTGTTTTTTAATGATAATGGGATAATATGAGCATTTTTATTGGATTTTTATTTGGTTAATATTAAGGATAATATGAGTTTTTTTTTAGGATTATTATAGGAGATAATCAAGGATATTATGAAGATTAAAAGAATTATTGGATTATTAGTAGAGTATTCAAATGGAATTGAATTAGTGAGGTGTTGGCCAAATTTTGGAGACTTCAAGGGGTTGGCGAATGCTATAAATAGGGGAGGGTAGAGTGCTAGTTATTCATCAAGTCTTTTGCCTCTCCCTCTTGGTGTGCTTGAAATTCCCTTCCCATATTTAGTTGTCACCTTGGTCGAAAGTGTTAAGTGTTTCTTTGTCGCTTGAAGACGAAATCTCTCTCGGTGTCCTAGTGTGGTGGGCGAATCTTAAGCAAGAGTGGTAAGTATGCTCGCCGCCCTTAGTAATCGATTTATGAATTCCTTGTTGTAGTGGCAAAACCGAATGGTTGGCCTTAGTTTTGGTATGGCCAAATGTCATAGTGCCATTAAGTATAATCTCTTGTGTGTAGCCAGAAAGAAGGAAGCATTGAGGAAGTCTCTTGGATTCGATCATCTAAGGGCAAATCGACAAAGTACTGAGAGGAGCCTTTGAGATTTTAGATCGTTTGATGTAAGTAAGTTAAATTGTAGTTGTTCGCTTGAGATTTTGTATTATGACGTTTAACCAAAGGGTTCTAATTAAGTGATTACGATGGACGTGGATTCGAGTACCGACCAAAGTGGGCAAGGAAAGTCCCCATCCCAAAGTTCAAGAAGAGATCCGTTTCGCTGCTCGAGATTGGCCACGGTGTGGGCCAACAAAGAAGAAACGTTAGGCAAAAAGCCGTAGTTTCGCTAAACGATAGCGTCGAGGATCGAGAGTCTAGAACTCCTAGTAATAAGGTGTGTAACTAACCCACTGTTTCCGGGTTTTATGTGTTATATGTTTTACTAACAAGTGCAGTAAGGAGTGTGCCATATATACCCCTAAAGGGTATGATGATGACCAGGTTAGTAGCAAATCGACTAATATGTGATAATTGATTTTCAATATGTGAGTATGCCTATGATTGTGAATAGCATGCACATGCATCATCTACGCATTATATTATGTTACATGTCCATGGGTGGGTTATGAAAAGAAGGTACGGGTGTACTTCGAGTACGTGGTTGATGTCAGCTTTGTGCTACATCGTGGATTGGCGCTGACTGAGGTCGCGTTGTGGATCTTTGCGATTTGGTTCGCGTGGTTACCTTGATTGGTATGGGCTTTATGCCATATCGTGGCTTGATGGATTGCTGTGTGCTCCATCGTGGTTTGATGTTAGCTATACGCTACATCGTGGATGGCATTGGTTGCCTTTTTGGAGGGAAAAGGAGAGGGTGACTCGATGGTCCCCTGGTGTGTGGTAGGCTGGATAAGGGGGTGTGTAGCGGATGGACCCTAGGTTGGGTTGGGAATCATGTTGCATTATTTTGTGGTAATGGGCCAAGCCCAATATGACATGTGGATAGGTATGTTTTGGGAACATACGTGGAAATGGGCCAAGCCCAGATGATATGTGGTTTATTGAGAAATGGGCCAAGCCCAGTATTTGAGTGTGATTTGAATGTGGGCCAAGCCCAGATTGTGGTAATTGTTAAAATGATATTTATATATTACTTGTTGCATTTGATAATTGGGATATTATGTGGCTAGCATGTGGGTGGAATTCAGTGGTTAACTTACACACTGAGTCTGTATGACTCACCCAACTTTTTAATCATCGCAGGTGAGTCGTGACTAGTGGACGGGTTGGAGTGGATACAAGGTGGCCCATGCAGAAGCAGATTTTCATGCAGAAGTAGACGTTTTGAATATTTTTATTTGAAGCTTTTTAATTCAAAGTATTTGGTTTATCTATTTGATGTAATAAGGGTCACTTTTGATTAAAGTACGCTATTTAATTTTGTTGAAGTTTACATTATATTCAGAAATATTTTTATTAAAAAGAGTTATATTATAGTAAATTATAGTAAAGTTTTAATTCATCCCAAGCTTATATTATTTAGTAATTTTAAATGGACATGACTTTACCGAAGATAATAAACTTTCATGTTTTCAATTCTAAGTAAAGAAACATATTTTCACTAACATAACCAGATTCGGTCGTAGTGAATAGGCCGGGTTTGGGGATGTTACAAACCAAGTCTAAGCAATGCTCAAACTTGGTTATAGGAAGTGACTTAGTCATCATATCTGCAGGATTTTCATGAGTACTAATTTTGCTCACAACAATATCACCACGAGTAATAATATCACGAACAAAATGATACCGAACATCAATGTGTTTTGTTTTCTCATGAAACATTTGATCTTTTGTAAGGAAGATGGCACTCTGACTGTCACAAAATACTGTACTGATTTGAAGGTGTTTATTGAGCTCACTAAAGAGTCCCTTCAACCAAATAGCTTATTTACAAGCCTCAGTAATCGCCATGTACTCAGCTTCAGTGGTAGACAAAGCGACTGTAGTTTGCAAAGTAGCTTTCCAACTGATTGCACAACCTCCGATTGTAAAGACATAACCAGTGAGAGATCTTCTTCTATCAAGGTCTCCAGCAAAATCAGCATCAACATACCCAATGACTCCATCTCTAGTTCTTCCAAACTCTAAGCAAACATCAGTAGTACCTCGTAAGTATCTTAAAATCCACTGAACTGCTTTCCAATGTTCTTTACCGGGATTCGCCATGTATCTGCTAATCGCACCGATCGCATATGATAAATCTGGACGTGTACAAACCATAGCATACATGAGAGATCCCACTGCACTAGAGTATGGAACATGTGACATGTGTTCAATCTCATCATCTGATTGTGGAGACATAGCCGATGAAAGCTTAAAATGGGCTGCTAAAGGAGTACTAACAGGCTTAGCACTCTGCATATTGAACCTGCAAAGAACTTTCTCAATATACCTCTTCTGACTTAGGTACAATTTACTTGATTTTCTATCTCTAAGAATCTCCATACCAAGTATCTTCTTTGCTGGTCCCAAATCTTTCATCTCAAATTCTTCACTTAGTTGGGCTTTGACCTTTCTTATCTCTCCTTTATCTTTTCTTTCGCTATCAACATGTCATCAACATAAAGAAGTAGATACACAAAAGAACCATCACTGCTTTTTCTTAAAGTAAACACAATCATCAAAACTACTTCTTTTAAAATTATGAGAAGTCATAAAAGAATCAAACCTCTTGTACCACTTTCTTGGTGACTGTTTCAAACCGTAAAGGGACTTTTTCAGCAAGTAAACATAGTCCTCTTTTTCTGAGATTGTAAAACCCTCTGGTTGTTGCATGTAAATATTTTCCTCAAGTTCTCCATGCAAAAATGCGTTTTTACATCTAATCGCTCAAGCTCCAAATCATGCATGGCCACAATACCAAGCAAAGCTCAAATCGAACTATGCTTCACAACCTGGGAGAACACATTCATGAAGTCCACTCCTGGAATTTGATCAGAACCTTTTGCAACAAGCCTTGCTTTATATCTAGGTTCTTCAACTCCTGAGTCCCTTCTTTCTTTTTAAACACCTATTTACAGCGAACAACCTTTTTACCTTTAGGAAGTTTCACAAGATCCCATGTTCTGTTTTTATGGAGTGATTCTATCTCCTCTTGCATAGCAAACATCCACTTTTACGAGTCTTCACAACTAACCGCCTCGAGAATAATTAGACGGCTCTTGGTTTGCATCTATATCTTGGCCACATTTAAAGCATAAGCAACTAGATCAGCCTCGGCATACTTCTTTGGAGGTTTAATTTCTCTTCTAGTTCTGTTTTTGGCGATAGAGTATTGTGGTGAAGAAGCAACTCTATTATCAATTTTTGTAATCGGCTTGAGAGAGTCGACTCTGTATTAATCGATGCTCCACCGCTTTTGATTTTCTTTATTGGAAGAGTCTTTAAGAGATAAGTTAGGTAGCATAGCAGTTTCATCAAAAACAACATCTCTGCTAATCATAACTTTTCTATTTTCAGGACACCATAACTTATACCCTTTTACACGACTTTATAACCAAGAAAAACACATTTAATGGATCTCGGTTCCAATTTTCCATTATCAACATGAGCATACGCATGACACCCAAAGATCTTTAAATCGTAATAATTAGCAGGATTACTGCACCATACCTCTTGTGGAGTCTTTTTCTCAATGGCAATGGATGGAGATCGGTTGATCAAAAATATGCGATGAAGGTCGCTTCGCCCAAAACAACTTTGGTAAGTTGGCATTTGACAACATACATCGAACTTTCTCTATGATCGTTCGTTCATTCGTTCTCGCAACGCCGTTTTGTTGTGGAGTATGACGAATCGTCAAGTATCTCACGATCCGCCGACTTGCACGGTTTATTAAACTCATCGAACAAAACTCTAAGCCATTGTCTGCATGCGGAGGTGTTTTATTTGTTTTCCGTCTGTTTTTCAATCATAGTTTTCCAAGACTTAAATGCAGAAAACACATCGCTTTTCGCGCCGGGAAGAATGCCCAAACTTTTCGGAAAAATAATCAATAAAAGTTAGCATATAATTAGCTCCACCTCTTGAAGGCACTCTTGATGGCCCCCAAAGATCGAATGAATATACTCTAACGTTCCTTCGTGTTATGGATTCCTCTCGTGAATCAAACTCTCTTTTGCTTCTCAAAAGCGCGCAGTGCTCACAGAACTTCAGTTTGCAAATTCCTTGCCCATCAAGAAGTCCTCGTTTGCTCAATTCTGCCATGCCATTCTCACTCATATGCCCTAGGCGCATATGCCAAAGTTTAGTAATATCATCATCGACAAGGAAGAGGAAGCGGCAATTTGCATCACCAATAACAGATAGAACCCTGCAAAACATATAACTTGGCAGTCTTTCTCTGCCCTTTCATCACAACGAGGGAACCTTTGGAAATCTTCAAAATCCCACTTTCAACTGTGTATTTGTACCCTTTTGAATCAAGAGTACTTAACGAAATTGAATTTCTCTTCAATTCTGGAACATGTCGTACGTCACTAAGTGTTCTGACAACTCCGTCAAACATCTTAACTTTAATTGTTCCAACACCTGCAATTTTACACGAAACATTATTTCCCATCAAAACAACACCTTCAGACATTGTTTCGTAAGTTGTAAACCAATCCCGAATGAGACTCAAGTGGAAGGTGCAGCCTGAATCAAGTATCCACTCCTCGCTCACTTTAGAATTGTTGTGCGACTAGAAGTTCACCATCATTTGTAGTCTTCTACAACATCAGCTTCATCGGAATTTTCTGGTTGTTTTCCTTTTTGATTCGCAGCCTCCCTTTTAATCTTGTTCTGTAGTTTATAACACTCAGATTTAATGTGTCCTTTCTTCTTGCAGAAGTTACAAGTTTTACCTCTGTTTGAAGACTTCGATCTACCCTTAGATTTACCGCGAGGATTTCGTTCCTGTGTCCTTCCTCGATCATCATCAGCATTCCGATCTTGTCTCTCACGAACAATGAGACCCTCTCCCTGAGAGTCGGGTTTAACCACAAGATGCTTCATCTTATCATACGAGGTCAAAGAATCATAAACCTCATCAACTGTGAGAGACTCACGGCTATATAAAATCGTGTCTCTGAAGGTTGAATAAGACGGGGGCAACGAACAAAGTAGAATCAACCCTAGATTTTCCTTATCATACTGAACCTCCATGGCCTCCAAGTTTGAGAGAATTTCTTTAAACACTGTTAAGTGTTCGTGCACAGACGCACATTCCTTCAAACGATGAGCATAAAGACGTTGCTTCATATGAAACTTGCTGGTTAGAATTTTCGACATACATATTTGTTCTAGCCTCTTCCATAATGCCACAGCGGTCTTCTCCTTCATCACATCTTGCAAAATTTCGTTAGACAAATGCAGATGTAACTATGTTAACGCCTTTCGGTCATTGCGCTTTTTCTCTTCCTCCGTCAATGTCGAAAGCATCTTATCTACCCCTAGCAGGGCTTCCTCTAAATTCATCTGTGCAAGAACTGCCTGCATCTTTATTTGCCACAACGCGAATTTAGTGTTGCGATCCAACAGCGGAATTTCATACTTCAAGGACGCCATTACCGTGATCGAGATGAAAAACCCGAAAGCTCTGATACCAAGTTGTGAAAAATATATCGTCGGTAATGACAAATATATCGCAAAAAAAAAGAGAAACAAAAATAAAGAACACACAGATTTTATGTGGAAACCCTTTCGGGAAAAAACCACGGGCAGAGGAGAAGAAAATTCACTATGTCGAATTCGAATCAGTTTACAAGAGGAATAGACTATGTCTATTTATAGGCTTGTAAAGCCATATTCTAATAGGAGTGTAGTAAGATTGAAACTCCTTATTCTAATCAATATCCAATAGATGGAGTTTAATAAGGTTTAAAAAATCTTATTTAAAATAAAATAAAAGAAGTGTAGTTCTATAGGGATTCTTCTTTTATTTTATTTTACCATTGTATTTTATTTAAATAAGGATTTGGGTCACTTAATTCTAACAGAATTGAATGTATGTGAATTTGTAAATAAAGTGATATTTGAATATTGAATAATGATTGTTTTGAAAAGTGAATTGAAACACTATTAACTGTATCGGGCTGAGTCAGATATAGATGGCATGCCATAGGATTGGAAGAGTTTAGGGATACTTCGACTTCGAATCGATGAGACACTGGGTGTCAAATTATTACTTCAGATAAATTCGATGAGGTACTGGGTACCAATTTACTTCGTCATAGCCGATGAGACACTAGGTGTCAACCTATTACTTCGAATTATCCGATGAGGCATTGGGTGCCAAACTGGTGTGTTTTGATTGGATCCGTGTATCCGTCCGAGTCCAAGTCGTGTTAATAGGGGTAACTGAATAAACAGTGTTATGATTGATATTGAATTGTTAATTGAAATATGATTAGAGACACATGAATTGTGTATTTATGAATTAGATATGAATGAACAATATTATTGTTCAAAGGATTTGTGTTCATATTGTGAAAAGCTATCTGGGATAGCAAATGATAAGATTTGAATGTGTTATAAATGCATATCTATGAATTGATTAATTGTACAACTATGGTTAATGTATGATTTAATGTGTATGTTATATTAATTTACCTTTAAGCATTCAGATTATAGAAATACCACTGAGTTTATACTCAGCGTACGGTTTGTTGTACGTATGTAGGTTAGGTTAAAGCCAGACTGCCGATTCAGCATCCATCAACGATCTCGAACTCAAAACGTGGTGATGTACATTTCTTTTTGTGTTGGCATGTACCTAGGTTGTCTAATGCTTACCAATTTGTGGAGTGATTGTAAATTATGAGTTGATATTGGTTGGTTAAATATATGAACATAAGTGTTGTGTTAAATCTATCAAATGATATGTTTAACGTTCGTATTTGATCTGAAAAGTCCTGTAATGCTCCGTAACCCTGTTTCGATTACGGATAGGGATTAAGGGGTGTTACAAATAATTTTCAAACTACGTAACTAAACTTCTATGAACATCTCATGTTTTTACTTTGTTATTCAATAATACTTGAACTAAAAATTGTGCATTTAAAAGACAAAATCAACCAACTTTCAAAGAGAAAAAAAAATGCAATATCAATGTTATTAGATTTGTACAAATGAATAGATATCTAATATCATTAAAAACAAAATTTATATTTTAAAATGAATTTTGTAATTAAAATTGAAAAAAAGCATAATGATCACATAAAATATATAATAAATGCTAATAACCTAGTAAAGATGGCTTAAAGTACAAATTTGTGATTGTGAATTTTCATTGATATTTGTCATTATATTTTAAAAATATAAATAAAATTGTCATTCAACTCTTATGTAATTTAATTTTACTATTAAGCTTTGACTTTTATTAAGTTTTGCAACCAATTTTGATTTTTTTAATTAAATTTTACCTCTATTTGAAAACATAATTTAATTAAAAAATTATTTCAAATATTTTATTTTAATAATTAAGAATAGTTTAACTTATAAATATTAAAAACTAAACCAAAACTTCTATTTAATGAAATTAAAACTTGAAAAAATAAAAATACATATATCATAAAAGAAAAAAAGAAGTTAATTTTTATAAAATAACCATTTTTATTTACTTTTAATATTATATTAATTAACTTGTTATTGCTAAATATTAAATTAAAATATAAAATTATTTCTTATTAAATTTATCTTCAAATTATTTTAAATTAAAATTGAATAGCAAAATTCAATTAAAATTTGATTTTAGTTGCAAAACTCAATCAAATAAAAGTAAAACAACAATGTCACACCCCAAAATATAAGGGGTTAATTGAAATAATTAACCAAGAAAATTACCTAGGCTTAATGGTTAAGTAGTTAGTGCACTCCTTAAACATCATAAAGTTTTCGACACAAGAAAAGGAATTTTACACATCCTTTTCTTGTGTCGAAATAATAACAATTCCGGGACTCGTTCGTCAAAGATTTCTATTCTTAGTTTAATTTTTTTTCAGATTTTTTAGAACCCTTTATTTTTTTGATTTACTTATTCTATTATAAGTAATAAGGGTAATATAATAAGTATAAAATAAGTTAGAATAAGTATAATATACTATGCAATGGACAACAAAAAAGAGAGAGAGAGAGAGAGAAGGAATCCTTACTATTTTTTTTTTTTATAAAATAGAATCAGGGAGATAAACTTATAAAATAATTTCAAACATTGATGAAATATTAAAATAAATTGAGTAAGGTTAGACTAATCTAGAAAAGGTTTGATTAATATCTGGTCGACAAAAAAAAGAAAAGAAATATTAAATATATATTATATTGTCTCATCCAATTGAGTGATTCCTTTTTTTCTTCTAACCTTGAAAGTATCGATAGGTACTATCGAAGAGCAGATCCTATGAATCAATTAATTGAAATTGAGTTCATTTTTTAAAAAAAAAATCATAAAAAAGTGATATATTTGTTGTCATTTATACGACTAGAATATTATGATCATGACCATTAAGAATTCAACGAGACCTTTCCTTGCTAATCAGACAAAGAAAGAGGAGACGGGCCCCGTTGAGTTCTTACACTTTCATGCCTGTAACTTAGTTCGTCCTATTATCCATTATTCCATATTACAGGGACGAACCAGAATATGAACCATAAAAGAAAATACCTATTAAACCGATCACAGGAATACCAATTACCGTACCTATTATCCAAAGAGGAATCCTTCTAGTAGTATCGGCTATTTATCCCGCTTCCCTCCTCATTTCATCAAGTGGTCATGCTAAAGACATAAACAGTCATAGATAATCATGAGAATTCCTACTATTATTTAGTATTCTACTACTCTCTTTTTTCTTAATTGAAAAAATAATTGGAAAATAAAACAACAAGTACAAAAATGAGTAATAACCCCAGTAGAGAATGGTATGATTCCATTCAATATTTTGTTCGTTCGGTTTGATTGTGTCACAGCTCTATAATTAATTCGAATTAGGTTTATCATTGGATGAACCTCATCGTTAATATTGACCCCAAAAAAGAAACGATAGGTACAACTAGTCCATGAACATCCAACCATCACACTGTAAAAATTGGATAGGTTCGATCTATGGTCATTGGGTCCTCCTAAAAAGATCTACTAAATTCATCGAGTTGTTCCAAAGAATCAAAACGACGAGTTATTAAACCTACGATCAATGGAGAAGGTATAATAATACTATGAATGCCCCAATGTTCAAGCCACTTCTCTCCTATTTCTTTTGCTTTTATTTTCAGAAAATTAGGATAAAACCACATTAAAACAAATATTGTTGGGAGTAAAAACCTAACAAGAGGTGGGTAGCAGCTTAATGGAAAAATATTTATTCTTCCCCCTAAGAAAACCAAGTTTGAGCCACCCCACTCTTAAGTCTTTTTCATTTTTTCGATAGACTAGGGGAAATTACCAAATAACCCCTTAGAGTTTGAAAACCCTAGGTATTTAGTCATTCTTTTCCTAATCACCATAAGACTTTGTTTTCTTTTCCAATTCAATTAGAATTTTCCCTCATATCTTTTTATCTTCCTATTTTTGCTTTCTCCCTTTTTCTTTTCATCAAGTTTTCAATCCATTGCTGAGAATTATTTTTGTTTCCACGAATTAAATCAGTATTGTTTAATTACTCTTCCATCAATTTTGGTAATTGGCAGCAATCGCATTCTGATCCTTGCCAATAAACGGTAAGTACATCTCGTTTCAGAGTTTAAATTCTGAACTTCTGTAATTTTTCTATCCAGCACTAACTCTACATTCGATTAATCAACCTTTATCGGTTCGTGTCACATCATTCGAAAATCTTGATTAATCTTGTAACCAACCATTAATTCCTGTGTAAATATCATTTGAATGATCCGTTTTAGGTGCATCGGATCACATTTGATCGTGAGGGACATCGTTCGAGCTTTCGATGAAAGGTGTGTGTTCTTTTACAAGAGAATCGGGGTAAACCGTGCTTAGTATTAGGACCACACAGGTGGAAAACACGACCTCTCTCACGACTTGCCTACCACACAGCCGTGTCATTGTTGTAGGTTAAATATTGTAAATGCCACACAACCATAATTTGTTACATGGCCTGACTACACAACCGTGTAACCCCTCCACACGGCTTCAACCCTCTCATATGGTCGTGTAACCCCTATTTTTTTATATTTTACAGTTTTCCCATAATTTTATAATTTATTCAGTTTAGTCCCGAGATAGTCCTCGAACTATTTTTAGAGCTTTATTTCTTTCAATTGAATCTATGAGAATATGAGTATTGGAATGCATGTTTTGTTTGACCGAATTATTATTGTATATGCATGTTATGTGTATAATATATACTTATTACATTTGTACTACTGAATGTATGTTCTTCATGCCACATGATACTGTTAATCCAAACATATGACAAGCATGTCTTTTGCTAGTGTATTGATTTATTATCAGCATATTAAATGTCACTATATTGATCCATTATAAGCATATTATTTGCTACCGTATTGAACTATTATGAGCATATAAATTGCTGCCGTATTGATCTGTTATAAGCATGCCATATTGCATTGCATCGGGGGGGGACGATTTGTACGGAGTAAGATCAATAGTTTATCTGCAAATTTGTTGTGCAAACCAAAACCATTGACAATCTATCTGCAAACTTGTTGTGCACCCATAGTTATTGCTAGTGTTTATCCTATTAAATTGAAATATGTTGTGCATCCACAACCCATTGGTAGCTATTACCTGCAAACATGTTATGCAGCCGTAGCCAGTGGCAGATTTTATCTGCATTGTTTTGTTGTGTACCCACAGCCCAGTGGTAGCTTTTATCTGCAAACCATTGGTGGTTAAACCACAACCTGATGTATAAGGTTGTTGCAGTTCAAGGGGAACTCTCATTGTGGTGTGTAGTGGAGTTGGGTAGGACCTTTAATTTGATATATTGAAATTGCATTGCCATTCACACGTGCATACATAGACTGTAAACTCTGCATTGATAATTGATGGTGCTATTTCTATGCTATGATATTTAGTATGTTTATCGACTGTTTGCATTTTGATTTTCTTATAATGGAACTCACACTGAGCTTCATAGCTCACTCCCCCTTTATTTTTATCTCTACAGATAACCCACCAAGTTAGGACGCAGACATGACATACAAAAGGCTCGGAAACATTTTATTTATATGAAAGTATTTTTAGGCTTATTTTTATAATTCTTGTTATTTCAGAACTGTACTATTTTATGTGGCACGGAACTCATGTTTAGGGTTTATTTAGCATGCATGATTTTTAATTTGAATTTAGGATAAGGAACATGGAATTAGATTTGGTTATACATTAAATAACTTTGTTTTAATTTAATTAAAACTGAAATGAACATTACTTTTCTGCTGCTAGGTTATAAATGAATTTTGAGTAATAAATAAATTAGGAATTAGCTAAGTTTCCAAAAGAAATCACCATTACAAGAAAAAATGTTAAACTTAATCCATTTTTGATAATTCGCGATCTTTCTTGAAAATAGACCAAGTTTTATTCTAAAATAATTAAATGTTTTAATATGGCTATTTTAAAAACTCCAATAGCTTATTGGCCATATCGATGGTCATTGTAATCTTCCGAAGGAAGGTTACAAACAAAATTCAAAATAGAATTAGAATATATTGATAAATTTATATTTAGTTCAGAAAGACAATAACAAATATGAATCAGAATTAAATTTCCACTTAAAATAAATATTGTTTGAAAAGAGTAAAATTTATCCATCAAATTCTAAGAATTTTAAAAAATCTCCTTTGCAAATGATTCTACATTTTATTTAAACACACTCCAAATTTACTTAAATTATTATTTTCATTTTTAAATATATACATATTAATATTTTGTATTATAGAAATTGATTTACTGGGGTAAATTAATTACTTGGATACCGATGTTTGAATTTAAAAAAAAAAAAAAAAAAAGCTGCCAAAAAAAGCATGGAAATGGAAACCCCTCTCTCACACCCTTCCCTTTTCTCGTCTTGTCGCAATCTCTGTTTCTTTTATTTATATCCTCATAAAAGTTCTAACGGAACGGATATTACCACCAAACAAAACCCTACCTGCGGTATGAGTAACACCTCATTGTCGCATCCCAAAACAGGGCTAATTAAGTTTTAAACATGCAGTTAATTTACCCTAATGTCTGTCGGGCTGAATGTTAAAAAAATCCACTTTTTTTTTAACCCAAAAATATAATTGGTGATTAAAACAAAGCCAAGTGATATGGATTATATCTAAAAATAGCCACTGAAGAGGGAGTGGTTTCCCGTCAGCTGACATGAGTGTGACTTTTGTACGGTGAGAGAGAGAGAGTGACGTCCTTACATACCGGGATTGGCCCCATCCCATTTTCATTTTAGTACAAACCTCGAGAATTTAATGTTTATTTTTATTGTTTATATAATATAAGATATTCATATTTATCTAATTTTTACTTCAAAATTTAAATCAAATATCATTTTTAATTACTTCATTTTAACTTACTCAGTAAAAATATATTTTGCTTAATGCTCGGTTTTTCATTGCTTTCAAAAAGTTTGATTTAGTATTTAATGTTACTATAAAGAGATAAATATTGTATAGTAAAAAAATATGTTTAAAAATTCTGTTAAATTTAATTAATATTAATAAAAATATAAAAAATAATATTATTAACAATTTTATATAAGAAATATAAATTTTAAATATTTTTAAGTATTTAATATGAACTGTTTGTAAAAAATAGTTTAAACATATAAACTTTTTTTAAATATTAGAAAATAAGTATTACAAATTCAAATATATTATGTTATTTATTTAAAATAAATTTCAATAGAAAAATAATTATTTACCCAATATAAATATTATATAAGATACTATGGATTATAAAAGAGTATAATCTGTATTTGAATTCTAAAGCACTTTTTACAAATGCAAAAACTAGAATTGATTTTAAGAACACCTTAACTTTTATTGCTTATGGTGTCAAAAGTGTTTTTCGCTACAAAAACACTTTTGTAGCGCACTGAAAAAATGGCATACTAAGGGTGGGTTTGGATGGGCGGTGCGTTTACCTGCGGTTAGTGTAAAAACAGCGGTGGCGGTGAGATTAAATACTATAGCAATACTGTAGCGTGAGACAAAAAGTAAGCTAAACGTACCGCACCGCACTCAATCGCCCATCCAAACCCACCCTAAGACATTAGCCGCCAGCTCGCAACTACGACACAAATTATGGATAGTGCTGTTGGCATTCACGTGCAGAGATTTTTAAGTCTAATAATTTCAAAAACAACACAAAATAATTATGCTCTAAATTTTATTAAATAAAAATAACTAAATTGTTAAATTTTATATAAATAAAAATACAAAAATAATCTCTGCACAATAACACCATCAATTGTTAACATCTACAATCTATCTATAATATATATATATATATATATATAAGCACGAGTTTGAAAAAAAATTGAACCGATAAAAATACCTTTATTTTTCATCATATTAATAAATTCACATTTTAAAATAATTATCATATTTAATTTAGAATTATTAATTAAAAAATTAAAATAAAATAAAAGTTGTGATAATTAACCCAATTAAGTTATTACTTTAAATAATATTATTTTTTATTAACTACCTAAAATAAAACTATATTATATGTTGAATATGTTAAAAATGGTTTAATTATTAGTGGAAAACTTTCTATTATAATGTTTGAAATAAAAAATTAATATATTTTAATTATATCTCATAATTTAAATAAAAAATATTATTTTACGGTAATTATTGTAATTTAAAATACAATATTTAAAAAAAACAATTAAATATTAAATGTGTACGTATATGACATTAAAAATTATTTTTAAAATATTTAATTATTGCTATCTCTCAGTACACTTAGCAAAGTCCCAAAAGAGTTCCAAATTGCAGTTTGAAGGGCATTATGAAGCAACAATTGTATTATCGGTAAGAGAGGGTTAATTTGTATGGAAATGCGCTTGGAATCTTCATTTAATTTTCCGATGGAAGATTATTGGGGGATAAAGAGTTGTAGGTTTTGGGGGGCTAAGAAAGCAAGGTGGTGTCATGCATGAGGTGGCATAGATCGACCTCGATTGCGGTGATCCGGCACAGAGTAATATGTAACCCAATCCAAATCCTGCCTTCAATTTCACTAACATAAATACTTGGAATCTCTCTCTCTATATTCTTAAATTAATTTATTTATTTCATGTATTATTAAAAAGAATCAAATAATGTCGGATTAGAATAAAGTTAATATTTTATTAAAAAGGAAAATTTTAGACCTTCTATTTTTTGTGAAGAAAATGAATCTTTTTATCGAATGATTAGAAAAAAATGGGTCCAGATCTCTTGCGGGAATGATTTGGAAGATCCAAAATAAAAAATAGTGGTATTTGCTAGCAACAACATAATAGAGCCAGTTAATCAAGATAGATTGATCCGAAATCTGATTCAAATCCAATACAGCACCTATGGGTACATAAGAAATGTATTGAATCGATTCGATCGCAACTTCAAATATGGAATTTCAAAGGGACCAAATAGGATTTAAAATTCTTATGGTTTTAGAAATGAAATATTTTTGTTAGAAATTAAACTACAATTGAAAAAAATAATTTTAAACATATTTACACAACAAGTATTAACTCTATTACAATTTGGACTTATTTAATTATTTTTAATAATATAAAGACTAAATTGGTCTCATTTAAAAATAGAGGAACCAATTTCATCAATTCCATAAATTTCAACAATGCAATTGGATAGTACAAGTGAGTGAGTTGGAAAAATTATGCCATTTAAAATTTCTCTTTCGAAATTTCAGAATTTTAAAAACTTTAGTTTTTTTTTATAAAAAAATGAGGTGTTAATTAATTTATTTAAATTGAATTATAAAAATATAGCTTCCATTTGAGTACCAGATATATATAACTTCACAAGTAAAAACGAGTGATCCAGTGTTGTCAATTTTACAGAATATATATTGATTAGATGGGTAGATTGAATAGCGCTCAAAAGAAACACCTAATCATGTGTTGGAAAAGACTAAGGGTGGGTTTGGATGGGCGGTGCGTTTACTTACGGTTAGTGTAAAAACAGCGGTGGTGGTGAGATTGGATACTGTAGCGATACTGTAGCGTGAGACAAAAAGTAAGCTAAATGCACCGCACCGCACTCAATCGCCTATTCAAACCCACCCTAAGACCGATCAAGCATTTTAAACAAATCATAATTTTACAATATTTATTTTCTACAATTTTGGTTCAGCTTTTACATTTTTTATATGTTGCTATAATTTTCTTTATACGCCAAATCAAATGAAAATTTTAAAATATTTTGTTTTCTACACAAGTACTTTCATTAATAATCAAAAGGTTTAAATATGTCACTACTCCCAAACTCTTTTAAAGCTTTAAAATTAGTCCATGTACTTTTTTATTTATTTATAAATCTTGGTCAATTTGTCTAATTTTACAATTAAAGTTAACGATGTCAAAGGTAAAATAAGTTTTTTATCCCTCAAAATTTACAATTTTTTTTGTTGATCTGGTCACTACCCTTTAAAATTACATGATTTTTTTTTTTTTGAAAATTTATTATTTTTCATATTTTAAATAAAAAATTTATAATATTTCAAAAAATAAAAAACTATAAAAAATTTAAACTCTTTAAAATTTAAAAAATAAAAATAATTTTAAAAATATAATTTTTTTTTCTAAAATTCATTGTTACCTGTACAGACACCAAAATGGAAATTAAGCAAGAAAATGTTATTCACGGTTGAAGGGTTGAAATCCAATGGATTATCCTATTTCACCGTTCGTTTGTCAAACCATCTCATATTTACATTCCCAACATCCCTGTTGTGTTGTGATTCACAAGTCCTTGACATCTCGATCGATAGTCAATCAACCCTCCCATGTATTTTGTCCATCGTTTATATGTTAAGTTAATGTTGATGAATCTCAAGTTCCTTAACAATCTACATTTAGAACCTAATAAGAATATACAATTTTCAAAAATTGCGGAGATATTTATGAAGTTTAAGTTGGAGATAGAACCCTATGATGAATCTGAGTGTTATGGGCAAGTCATGACATAAATTGACTCTACTCTCTCTCACCATGATACCCCAGCTAATCCCCGATCCAACCAATCCGATTTAGATAACAATAAATTTTATTTTTTTTATATTATTAAAATTATTTTTATTTTTAGAATTTTAAAGAGTTCTTTTTCATATATATTTTTTATTTTTACTTTTTAATGTTTTTGTTTAAAATATGAAAAAAAAATTATAAAAAGATTTCAAAAAAAAAAAAAAGAAAGTAGTTACTTTTAAAGAGTAATGACCAAATTGACAAAAAACCTGTAAATATTGAGGATTAAAAATTTTATTTTCATTTATATGTACTGCAACTGTTGAAGTGTCTTTTGAGGACCTATTTCAAAGAAAATAAAACAACTCTATTTATAAACATGATTTTGCTCGATAAGACTACCGTAAAAGTGATTAAAAAACTAAGAAAAAAAAGTAAAACAAAAAAGAACTACTAAAGTTAGAGGGGAAGTGGAGATCAAAATAAATCAAATTAACTTCATCTAAATAAAGCTAAACTTTAGAATTATTAACCTAACAATTAGCGTGTTTTTGTTTTGGTTACTCAGTTATAAAAATTTTCAATTTGATTACTCACGTTTTAGATCGTTTTTATTTTGGTCACTCATGTTTTATATCGTTTCTATTTTGGTCAATCTCCATTAAATGGTTAATGGAAGTGATAATGTGTGTAACGACCTAGTTTTTAGTGGTGATGAAAAAAGCAGTTTTAGAACCCCGTATTCGTAAACCGAACCCGTAAATATTTAATAAAAATATTTATAGAGTTGTTATATAAATCAACTGGATTTTTGATAAGCAATTTAGCTCAATTAGTGATTAATTAAGGTTTAGGGACTAAATTGTAAAGTCCAATTGTTATAGATTTTTAATTAGTAAATGGATTGAGGACTTAAATTATAATTAACGAAAGGTCTAAAATGGCAATTAGACCGTGTAAAATTTAGTGCTAGAGGACGATTGGATTAAAAATGCCATTGGTTTAATTAAATTAAGATTTAATTAGTTAAACATGTTTTATTAACTTAATTACATGTATATATAGTAAGTTAGTGGAAGAAAAAGATGATGAATCTTTTTCATCTCATCACCTAAAATAAACAAAGAAAACCTAAGAAAAGCTTGGAAACTTCCAGCCTAATTGGTATGTTCAATTTAGTCTCTATTCTTGAAATTTTTATGTTTTTGAGGTCATGGGAGCTTGATTTAGCTAGCCCGTGTACCAATTTGTAAAACTATTAAAATTTTAGAAAGTTATTATTAATAATTTCTTGAAGTTTTAGGTGCTAAATTGATAGATTTTAAGCTTAGATGTGTAAAAGGACTAAATTATAAAGCTTAATTGATAGTTTTGTACATTAGTGACTAAACTTAAAAAATATAAAATTGATAGTAGGAATAAGAATTATGAGGTCCCTGATGAATAATAGCGAAATCGGATTTCAATTCGAAACTTTAAATTGAAAATTATGTTAGTCTCGATTTTAGGGACTAAATTAAATAAATTGTAAAATGTGTGTTTATGTAATTGTTTGTGATTTGGACTGGAATTTAATATTATGTATTGTCAAATTATAATTCATAGCTAAAGACGATGTGAAAACGGCGAGAGGGAAAGGAAAGACGAGATCTGAAAACGATTAACCCGAGTGTTTGGTTTGTATTTCTATAATTTGAGTCACTTCAATTGTTGCATATTTATTCTATTTTGTATGGTAAAATTATGAGGTGAGTTGGAATTGATTGATCGAATTGAATTGATATTATTTTTATTTGTTATTGAGATATAGGACTAAATTGAATAGAATTGAAAATATTGTAACTTGATGAAAATGTTAAATTGAAATTGAATTTGGTTGATTCATGTTATGGTACAGATGAATTGATGATTTGGTTGATGAATTGAAAATGATGAATTGTGAAATTGAGCTAAATCTAGAATTAGATAATTGGTTACCTTACTAACTATTGAGGCAGAGTTGGATATAATTGGCATGCCATATAATAGATTGAGTAAGGGTTACTTCAAATACGTGCCGATGAGTGTTGGGCGCAACTTTTACTTTGGTTATATCGATTTGCACTGGAAATAGTCTATTTACTTTGGATTGTCCGATGAGGAACTGGGTGCCAAATTGGTGTGTTAGTTGGATCAGTGTATCCGTTCGAGTCAGAGTTAGGTTAATAGGGAATTAAAATCCAAAGTTGATAATGGTATATAAATTGAATTACTATTGTGAAAGAGTGTGTGAACTGAATTTACAAGTTCAAAGAATTGATATGAAAAAACGAGACAATTTAATCAATTCGATTCGAAAAAATGGTATGTTAGCATGAGATATCCTTATATTGATTAGTTGAATATGAATTGAATGAATCATATGGTTTAAATGGTACTTATGTCATAATGTTTGGTATTTGGTTTGAATGACATGTTGATTCAATGTTTTAATTGTCTTAACTTGTATTTTACTTATTGAATTATAGAAATACCACTGAGCTTTATCACTTAGAGTATAGTTTTGTTTTCCATGCGTAGGTTAGGTGCAATTTGAGATCTCGAGCATCCCAGACTTAAACAACGTTGGTGAATCTCTTTTGTTAGTTATATGACATGTACCTAGGAGAGTCATTTTGCTATAGTTGGATGCTTATAAAATTTGGAAGTTGGAATTGGAATGGTGAAGACAGCGCATGCACAATATAAATGCAATTTGGAGTTGTTTTAATTATTGTTAAGGTATGAAGTGAGTAATGAAATTATGAATGCATAAATATGTGTTAGTATTCTTCATATTATGGAATTTATGCTTATTGATGAAATTAGGCTGTTGTTTTAAGGAGAACGATGAAAGGAAAGGAATGTTTATATGTGTTTATCAACATCACAATTTACATATAAACATATTCCTACATATAATTATGCTATTAGTCTGAGTTTTTGGGTTTATCAACATCACAATTTACATATAAGTTTATCAAGATTTAGTTATATGTGTTTAAGGATTGAATTGATAATATATGTAAGTATTGAGGACTAAGTGTGTTATTATGCCAATTAAAACAAGATCACATCATCACTTTCGTTAACCAAAATAGAAATGATGTAAAACGTGAGTGACTAAATTAAAAAGTTTGATAACCAAAAAAAAAAACTTATAATCGGGTGACTAATTTTATAGTTTACCCATTAAATAAAGTGTGTGGGTGGTGAAATTATAAATTAGGTGGTTGAAAAATGATAAACAATGTAAATTAATTTGGAGTGTCCGTAGTTAATATAAATTAGGTTTGAGTGTAAACCATGTTCCATGTTTCCAAACACCACATCTCACCTTTTTCACTCCTTGCATCAAATTGTTTTGAATGGCTATTTCAAGATGGTAGAGACTGAAAGTCGGATTGGACTAATTTGTAGAATAATGATTTCACGTTGAATGTACTAATAATGAAATGGCCATTCCTTGGAACCAAACACCCTATTAGGGTCTTCCACTTGCTAAGTTAAGCAATAATTCCCTGTTTCTTTCTTTTTAAACTTTTTACCCCCCCACACCTCTCTTAACAAGAAATAGAAAAGGGAAGGAGACAAGGGTTTCAGGCCATCACCAATAACTAAACATCAATCTAAAGAAAAGAACAAAACAAAAGAAAAGAGATGAATTTTGAAAATTCACTGTCAATAAAACCTAATAATTATTAGAGTGTAAAGAAAAAGAGGAAATTTGTGTTTGTTTGCTTACTTTGCTTCAACAAAATGGAAAGCACATGAAAGGCTTTCGAGTAAGACACCCTTTTGCAGGTTAGCCTTAGCCCTGTGAGTGAATTCATGTCCACACTCTCTTCCCTTTTCTTATCTTCACTTCTCTGCTAAAACCAAACATTTTACTCTCTAACCCTCCCCCCTTCGCTTCCTTATTTATTTATTTTAAACTTACTCCTTTTTTTTATTATTATTGTTTATGGTGGATCTGATGCTGAATTAGCCTCGCCTTTGTGGGTTTCCTTCTGCATCAACAAAAACAAGGCCAGGGGGGGGGGAAAGTAAAAAGAAAGTGGCCACTGGGCAGTGAAATATATATTTTTTATAGAAGAAGAAATGGATTTTGAGGAACATGATGACCAAGACGAAGAAATGGGTATGGCTGTTCCAGCAGGATACGACTCACTCGGCAACTCGTCAGCTCCACGGTCTAAAATAGGACCCGCAGCAAGTGGCGGTGAAGGTGCGGCGGCTTCTGCACCACCGAGAAAAGTGGGGTCAGGCATAAGGTACCGCGAGTGTAAAAAAAACCATGCCGTGAGTATCGGAGGCCACGCGTTGGATGGCTGTGGGGAGTTCATGGCGGCCGGTGATGAAGGGACACTTGACGCCTTGAAATGCGCTGCTTGTAACTGCCACAGGAACTTTCACCGTAAAGAAACTGACGGTGAAGGTAGTAGTATCTACAACCCTCACCATCATCATCACCACTACCTGCAGCAGCAACACCCCCAATTCTCGCCCTACTATAGGGCGCCGCCACCGGCCGGGTACCTCCACCTGACGCCACAGCAGAGGGCTTTGGCCTTGCCAGCAGCGTCGGGAGGTGGTATTCCCGGCGGTTACAGCAGAGAAGACGAAGATGTTTCGAATCCTAGTAGCAGTGGTGGTGGAGGTGGCGGCAGTGGGGGATTAAAGAAGAGGTTTAGAACCAAATTTACGCCGGAACAAAAAGATAAGATGCTGGGTTTCGCTGAAAGGCTGGGTTGGAGGATCCAGAAGCATGACGAAGCTGCTGTGGAGCAATTTTGTGAAGAAACCGGGGTCAAAAGGCAAGTTCTTAAGGTCTGGATGCATAACAACAAGTACACTCTTGGTAAGAAACCCTAATTTCCCATCAAAACCAAAACAACAGTGCGTCAACATTGTTACTTGGGAAAAAACAAAACATCCAAGAGAAGCATATGATAATGGGGAATCGAAGAAAAAAAACATCATGTGATTTCAGTAGGGATTGTATTGAACTAGGGTTCTCACTTCTTTTTTTCTTTTTTCATTTTTGTTTTTTTTTTTCAATATTCTGATTTTGATTTAGTTATGGTATTATTATCAATGCCGATCAGTGTAGGATGATGATGATGATATGATCTGAAAGTTTCTGATGAGTACATTGTTGCTAACTGCAGGTTTTTTTTAAAATTTTTTTTCATTAATTAATGCTATAATCCATCTCTTCATCTCTTACATATATATATACTTCGAATTCTCTGTGGGAAACGAAAAAAACTGCACTTTTGACTGTTGCAAAGAGATCAAGGGAAAAAAAAACTCAAGCTGATGAAGTAATTAAGGGTTTTGTAAGTTAGTCATAGTAACATGTGATGATGATCATAAATTCATCATCAAAGGATCCATATTGGAGAGTAATTCCAAGTCCAACTAAAACGTGGCATGCAAATGCAAAGGCTGCAATATTTTCTCCCACTTGCATTAATTTCTTTCAAACCTACATTTTGCCAAACTCTTCTTCCAACTCTACATATTTTTATTATTATTTTATTCAGTATTTTATAATTACCCGTTTTAATCCCTCTTCATCTTCAAGCTTTTATCATTCTCTTTATATTTACTTAGTACATAATCTCAATCTCTCATAATCGCATGCTTTATTAATTTTCTTTTATATTTGGTACTTGAAAAAATAAAAAATAAATTGAAAAGCAAAAAATGGAAGATGGGGGAGCAGAGAACAAGTTAGGAGTGGTTATTAACATGGCACTATTGCAGAGGACACAGTCTTTTGCCAGTTTTATTGCAGTGTTTCAGACTTGTTCTGACCCCCAAAGGTCCCATGGCCATGGATGGGACGTTAAAAACACCTTTTAATATATACCTTCATTAAAATAAAAACACAAGAATCTCCCCCCGCCCCCCCCCCCCAACACACTGAATTAACAAATTAAATCCCATAACAACAATGTTTATAAAGATTGGGAAGAAACTGAACATGTTTGATGTTGGGGAAAGTCAAGTAAGAGAGAAGATAGCATAGTGGAGAATTGAAGCTGTCGGAAATAAGAGTTTCAAAGAGCTTTGAGTTTAGTTTGGTTTGGTTGGATGGATGCTGCTTTTTGGGTTGTCCCTGTTCAGGAACATGTGGGCTCTCTGTCTGGAAACAAAAGTAAACTGGAACAACATTAATTAATTGCACTGACATTACAGCTATATATACACACATATATGATGTTCTTCTCTCTTGCACTTCCTTTTCTTATTCTTGTGTCTTCACCTTCACTTCCATTCCACATAAATTGAATATCCCATTTTATTTCATCCAATAATTAGTTTTCTCTTTGTTTCTTAGTTTTTTAATGACTATATAACAGTTTCAGTGTTAATGGAGGCCAATGCGTTTTAGCATTCTAGTCCATCTTTTTTAACGGGATGAAATCAAAAATGAGTTTGATTTTCTTCTTTAAGACATTAAATTCGAGTTTCTTTATTTACGTAACTGGATTCCAGACTACCCAATATCAGAGGCTTTCTACATGAACGCATGCAAACTTGTAACCAAATTGCATGTTTAGCCTCTTCCACAAAGTAAACCACTTTGAGCATTAAATCTTCCATGTAATATAATATATACTTCAAATATTTTTTTAAGAGTAATTACAAGTATGCTACAACCTTAATCTATAATTAAGATAATTTTAAATAAAATATGGTTCAACCTAAATTAGAATAAATTTGATCTAAAACCCACACATTATTTACATAAAACGAAATTTAAATTTAAAATCTTAAAATTTTCATAGCTTCAATTTTGCTATTAAGGCTTCGTTTGCATATAAACTTCAAATATTTGGACTCGAGCGATGAGGTAGGAACCAATCAAATTAAGTACAGTAATTGTGAAATTAAAAACAGTGATGAGATATGTGTTTAGATTACATCAGAGATCAAAGTGAAAAATGACCATAAACGACGCTAGACTACAAAATAAAAGTATATATAATAAAATAAAACATATTAAACTAATATTTCTATTAATATTAAATGATAATTTAAAAGATTGTAAGTGTTTAAATATTAGATACATTAGTTTATATGTATATTAAATAATAAAATATAAATTACTTTTAAAATAATAATTAAACATAAATTAGAATATTAAAATTATTTTTTATATAAAATAATAATTATTTTTTTTTGAATGAAAATAAAAAAATAGATTTACCATAATAAAAAAAATATTTATTTATCATATTTTTATACAAAATAAATATTGTATAATAGCATAGTTAGTAATATCTTTACTTTCTATAATTATTAAATTTAAATTTATAGTATGGTTAGAATATGCCATATGTCTTGTCTCTTTACAAATATGAAATTTAATTCTATTTTTTAGATTTCAAAATTCAAGTCTAACTGCTATTATTGTTAAATTAATATTATTTTCTTCTTTAAGATAAGATTAAGCGCATCTCCCATTTTCAATTTCACCACTTATACATGAGTTTCCGTTTATTATTATTTCTTTTCTTCTTCTTCATACAAATTTATTTGCAAATATAACCTCAGGACAGATGTAGATTAGCTAAAAAGTGAGAAGACATGGACCCTAGTGGACGGACTGCATGGCCCATATATCAAGTATCATATGCCGTCAAACTTGGTGTATGTTCCCTCATATTTCAGCTTTGCCAGTTAAAACCAGGACAGACAAACTGACCTGGCCTAGCCTGGAGCCATCCTTCCTTTCGACCGACTCGCGGACCTGTCGGTTCCAACACATTTGGGCCTAATCAAAACACCATCTTTAAGCTCATCACAAACCCGGCCCTTCGTTCCAACGCACTGTTCCAAAAAAAAAAATGAAATGGGACCTTCCTAATCCTATTTCCCACACAATTTTTAATATATATATGTATATATAGTTGGTATTGGCAGCTGGGGATGAGAATTCCTTTCAATCATTGTGGGGGATCCAAATCTGATATGGCTGTTGAGTTTTGTCTATTTGTACTGCGAGTTCTGTAGGTACCCAATGTTTTTCAGCCTCCTTTCTTTCAAGGACAAGCTGGCAAACAACATATAAAACCCAGGTTTTTAGTCCATCAGTCAAAGTAGCCAAGATCAGATGGCCGTATAGACTGAATGTAGGATTCTGTGGTATCAGATTTGGAGGAATTTGGATTGGGGTTCTTGGGTTTACGAGCAAACGGAGTATCTTAGAAAACAATGGAAAATCTTTAAGTGCGGAGAAAAAAACAGGACGTTAGAGCATATTCCGAAAAAGAAAAGTGACTGTGTCACAGTGATGAGGGGAAATTGCAAGAATATACTTTTGAGGGGGGAAAAACGAAAAACAGAGTTCCATTATCTCACAATAATCCTATGCCAGAACCAACCCTTTTGCACTTAAAAGAAAAACGGTATAAAAATGACATTTCCAGTAGCAAACCATTTAACAAGCTCTCATCTTAATGTGTTTCGGAACCAAAGGAATAATACCACAGTGACACTCCAAACAAATGCAATATAAAACAAAGCCTATGCGTATGCTATACCGGTTATTACAAATCTGGCTCCAATATTTTTATCAACATCAATCTAGTAAAATGCAAATCACCTTTTGGGACATGGTTGTAGAGTTTTGATAACAGCACATCATGAGCCACGGGACTGCAATGCTCCTTGGAGATTTTTAACTGCACTGTCGTAGTGTACGAACCCCATGAACCAGAATTCATGGTTGTCGACCGATATAATCTGGATGTATTTCTCAGCTGGGTTGGCTTTGCTAGCTGATGGATTCACTGCCCTCAGCTGATGTAATGGGATAACCACCTACATGCATGTGTGGCGACAGGACACAAAATCCCATTACTAACCATTAGAACAAGTTAAACAAAGATGAATAACGGGGTTTAGATTTGATGCAGTTCACTGAAAATCTATGAACTTATAAACTAATACTGGTGTAGAATATAAATCCATAAATAAATGATGAAGGCAAGTATATTTACTAACACAATGAGCATAGGTATGTATTAATGAAAAAAATCTAGCAAATTTCTGATAATTCACTAACATGTAGATCCTTGTAAAACCGAATAAACACAATCCTAGAATTTTAACGAGTAACTTCCACTTTTCAAGAACAGGTTGACAGGGATGCAGTCAAACAAAACAAATATCCTACTAACATGGGGAACATGAACTCATTTGGCAAAATAACTTGATGTAGACCCGGTCTGTATAAGCCTTAGGCCAACTATTACTACAGGATGGCTTTCGGCTGGGTTCTTTAAAATCATATGGACAATTAAATTTAGAAAAACTGAGGATGTCATGATCTATATACAGATGTCCCAACCCACTGCATCTTGTATATAATGTTCTACCTTCAAAATGCCAATTAAGGTCCCCATCTTACTGCCAATGGTTAAAAGTTGAATTAAAGAGAGCATTGAACACTAAAGTATTAACTAAAAATTAGCAGTACAAGAGAGAACAAGTCTAGAAACATGGTGAAGTAGTTCTTACGAAACAAGATGACCACAGAATTCTAGCACATAACTGGGATAAATGTAATTGTTCAAGTGCGGTTTTCATGTAAAAAAACATCCGTGATTGTCAACTTCAAGCACTCCACTAACTAATCCACATAGAAATATCGAGTATCGAGCATTAAAATATTTTTCAAAACATGTAAATCAAGGAAGGAATGAAAAGCAAATAACTTTTAATGTCTTTTAGCATCATTTGAAACAGCCACACTCTAACAAATTTCTATCAGAGCATAAAAAAGGAGGCATTAAGTTCGCTGGTAATTGCTAAGCATCGGCCTACATTATCCCTTAGCTGCAAATGCAACAATTAGAACCACAACAGCAATGCATTACCTTATAATAGCTATATTGAGTCTGATCACCAACTTGATAAGCCAGAGGACTGTCACTGCAAAAACCAAGCTTATGGGTTGACAGATATAAAACTCCAATAACAGGACCAGCGGAGGTGGACAAGTAGCAAGCATATGTCTTCAGAAGCTGCTCCTCAGGAACAGTCTCAAATGTTGTCCGAAAGATCTTCTCATAACCGCCATCAGCAATAACTTTGGTTGTCTGAGCAATTCTTCCTACAGTAGCGTCAGCAAAACTCGGCCCAGTTTTCACTGTAACAATTAAAATATCAACGTACTTGCCCTAATTATCGTACTTCATATTATCCATCTACTTGACAGTACGTAATAAAAATGCCCATAGTCATATCTAGTACGCAAGTAGCAGGGGAGGGAAATAATTACAGTGTTGCCACATGTTCTCAGCTATCTCTTTCGCCTTCTTAGTGTCGTCCGCCGCTTTCTTTCCCCATTTCCCCAACACGTCTTTCACTGATTCCATCTTATCTGTTCAAAGAAAAAGGGCTTAAAATTAAAAATTGAAAAAGAAATCAAACGATATACAAAATACCACCAAGTAATCATAAACTGAAGCGATCGGAAGTGGGTTACTCTTGACGGAAGAAGATTGAACTGGCGCCGGAGAAACGTACGGGTTGGACTCAGCAGGCATGGTGGTAGCAGCGCTGCTGGAGATCGGGACGGGTCCCGGACTGGGATCCGATTGCGAAGCCATGGAAACGGTGGTCCAATTTTCCGGTGGAGGAGCGACGTCCTTCGGGTCTAATTTCGGGTAGGGAGCGTAATCAGAAGAGAGAGTCGCCGGTTGGGTTGACTCCGTGAACGACGTTGGCTGTTTGGTTTCCGAGACCTTTTCATGATCGGGCGGAGGCTGGTTCATGATTTCTTTGTGTTCGGATCGAAAAAATGGAAAATTAAGTTCTTAAACTTTGGAAAAGCAAATATGAAAAGCTGTAAAATTAAAAAAAAAAGGTGAAGGAGAAGACGTTCTTACAATTGCTGTCGTTATTCTTTCTTAACGTGTGTGAAGTTTGAAAATGAAGACAACAGTTGGCAGTAGCACAGGCCACACGATAATATAACATCCAGCAATCACCGTCATGATCGTAGGATGGGCTGGATTTACGTATCAAAATTCATAACTGGATACTCGGATTGATTTTTTTTTTTAATTTGAGTTGCTCCTGTTTTACAATATATAAATAAATTTATTTGTTTATATAACACGGGAAAATCTTTCCCACCAATTACCTTAAATGGGTTTTCTTACCAAATTTTGTCCTTCTTCGGCGGGAAGAAAATGGATCTTCCAGGATTAAGGTTAAAAGATGAAAACAATTCCAACAATAAGTGATGCGTAAATGGAGTTAATGAAAATATATAACATGATTTTTATTTTATTTTAATCATCAAATTTGCACTATAAATATCACATCAAGGAAAAAATGGACAATCATTTTAAAGGAGGAATCATATGTTATTAGTGTATATTATTTGGTTATTAGTGTAATAATATGAGAAAATATTTATTTAATATACGTATTAAAATAATTAGATGATTAAATTTGGAATTAGAAGAAAAAATAAAAATTCTTGTACAAAATAAAATAAAAATTACCATAAAATGATGTTTTTGCTAACTCATAGACGGAAAAAAATAACACGTACCATGATTTTGATTAGACTAAAGGCATGCCCATTTAATCAAGACTCTGTCACTCCTTTGGGCCTTCCCTTGTAAAGCACAATGAAAGTATATTTTGGGCTTCTTCATATGCCCATTTTTCTTCTTGCAATCAATGAAGTTCCAAGATGAACTGCTAAACCTTCTGCGACCTGAATGGAAGGAGCATCAAGGATAACATTTTCATCTTGGATAATCGTTCCATTTTCATCTTTGAGGAGCACCACAAAGCGTCGCCGTTAATTTTAATACCACCTTGATTAGGGGCTGTTCATTGAGAGAGAGAAATGGTCGACAAAAGTGTACCAACATCCAAAATCAAGTTGCAATCATCAGCATCTTTCATAGCTTGAAGCCAAATGTTTAAAGGATTATATTTAATGCCTTCAAAGATCAACCGATTGCTAGCAGTCCGTAAGTTCCAGCAAATGTAAGCGAGTAGTCCTACTTACTTTCACCTCGTTTGCCATAAACCAGCTACTAGTATCACTCCACCACTTGAACATCCCTTTCAAGCCTTCTTTTCTCGAGCAATAATTAGAAGTGGAAAGGTTCCAAACTGTTAAAGCAAAAAGGACAGAAAAAAAGAAAAAAAACATGTTCCATTGACTCAACTTCATGACCACATCTGGGACATAGAGGCGATAAAGCACGATGACTCTTGACTAGATTTACGAAGATGGGATTTGAGTTATGACGCCATCTTCAAATGAAAATTTTTACTCGGGCGCAATTTTCAAATCCCAAATACGTTTCTTCCAATCCCAATTTAAGCTTTCTTCATCACTAAATGATACAACTTAAAGCTTTTCTCTTTGCTACAAAAGAACATAAAAATATAAAATCCAGATTTTCACCTAATAGACTCCATCACGATTATGGACCCAAACACCTTTGCTAGTAAATACACATTTGAATTTATTACATATTAACCAAGCAAGGTGAATGAAGTTTGTTCATTTTTGGAACTTAAAAGACAGCAGATTGGTTGTCATTTGTCAAGCAAACACCCATTGTCTCACTGAGCAATGCATAGCCATTGTCTTTTTACCAGCATAGCTAAAAAGGCTATTTCCCAAAAGCATGACTTTTAAGCAAATATATTTTATATATGATATATATACTTATTTCAACCACCATAGGGATTTATCAAAGAATAAATTGATTTATTTTTATTAAAAAAATTCATCTACTTTTAACTGCGTAGTTGACAAAATAACTTACAATGACCAATTTTTAGCAGTAAAAATTGATAGAAATTTTAATAAAATGATCAATTTACTCTTTGATTAATGTATAGAGATTAATTTAATCATGTTTTTAATAATAAAAACAAGATACAATTTGACTCTTAATACAAGAGCAGCATAGTATTTTCACTTATTTTTTAAAAACTTTTATTCTCTAAAATCCATAGTAGCTTAGCCATAATTTGTTGCTGGCTTAATACAAACTGGAATCAAAGGCTTAAAAGAAACCTTCAGAAATGTGTGGACAAATCACAAATGTGATGGTTTTTTTCCAAATGTTGAAGTGGACCATTCATATTTGTTATCTCAGCATATGACACATCAAATATTTTTCTCTTCAATTAATGAAAATGAAAATAAAATGTATAATAATCATGAATATATTCAAGAAATTAAAAATTAATTCCAAAATTTAGAAGCAAAAAAACTAAAATAGTTTTTAGATCATTATAAAGTTCGATTTTTCAAAAAGAAATCTTTAAAGAAACATTTTAAAAATTCTGTAATATATTTTACATTATTTAATTTTAATTAAAGTTACATTTTAGAATTTTTTGAATTTTTACTCACATTCTAATAATATAAAAAAAATTAAATTACTGCGTTTATTTTGATAATAATTAAATTACTTTTTTCACTTTATACAACAACCTCCTAAATATCTATTCTATTTTTTTTTTTTAAAAAGGTGATGTTGGATTTTGATGAAGAATATTTCAAGAATAAAATTAATGATGCGTTACGGTAGTATAAAACACCACTATTAAACTCCATCCTAAAAAAGGAGAATTAAACCTTCCTACTTTTATGAAATGATTCCAAATTTTTAATTGATTTACTTTTAAAAAAAATAAAAATCTTAAAGTTAAGTCAACTATGTTCTCCTATGGGGACCAAACTACTTAGATCTTTACTGGATCTGTCTTGATGCATTGGAAGGAAGGTATACATTTATTCCATGCTACTAAGTATTTGGTTTGCGAAAATTGTTTGGCTACCGAGAAAATCAAGGAAATATTCCCTTAAATTAAAGAAAATAAAAAACCCCACGAGAATCAACTGTCTTTTCTTAATTTCTCCATTTCTTTCCAGATTTCACATTGATTTTTGTTTTTTTCCTGACATCCCAGAAAATGGAATCCACGTCTTGTTGTGGTGTATGATAGTATTACTTAATGTAACACTATGTTAAATATATCTAATATTGTCAGAATCAAAGATTAAACTCTAAGGACATCTTAATTCATAGCTTTTTGTCTTTATATTTTGTTATGTTAGGGCAAATTTTGCAGAGTTTTTACAATATTAATTAATTAAAAATAAAAATTGTGATGAGAAAGTATCAAAATTTCCATAGAAACCCTGAATTTATTCAAGGATTCAAGCGGGTTTATAATTTTATATAAATTTTAAATTCTGAATACATTGTGATATAATTATTGTAAGTGATATATTTAAAGTGAAAAGAGTTAGGGGGCTTTAAAATTCAACATAATGTCACAGATTCGTTGCATTTTTTTGAAGAACCATCATTAATCAGAATTTTCTTTTTTAAGAGTCAAATTGCAATTTTATCATGTATTAATTTAAATTTTTATAAATTATAAAATGACTAAAGGTGAAAATTTTCATTTTAAAGGGTTGGGGCCTTGCTAGTCCCTTTGGCTCCGCCTTTGCACTACCTTAAGAATGGCAATTTGTTTGGGAATCAACTCATGCATGCTTTGAGCTAAAGGCAAGTTGTTAGGAAAGCTACTTCAGAAGAAGTGGAGTGCTCTTCACTAGCAACAAAAAAATCCATAATGGATGACATCAAACATTTTAAGGAAGATGATGCTGCATCTGAGATGGTTTAACGAGGACAATGGGACATTAAAATGGGTAGTCAAAAAATTTGGGCAACCCTAAACTTTCAGGGTTTTTTTCAGAGAATAACTTTTAGGTTATCTCAAGTACTTGCATATTTGATCAGTTACTTTATTATTTGATACAATTAAGATATTTTCTATCTTCATTTTATAATCTATAAAAATTAATCTTCTCGGGGATCTATAATTGTCCTTTTTTTAACAATTAAGAGTGCATTAGACCTAACTCTTATTACTATTAATCTACCTCTCAACGTTTAAAAGGTAAACCATGCTTATAAAATGGTTTAAAATTTCTAAAAAAGAAGATTCCACATATTCGTAATTACAATTTAAAAAGATTCTCCTAATTTAAGGAATAAAAACGTTTAGTTTAGGTTTCAACTTTGAAACATGCAAAAAAAGATGAAGGTACTACTTCATAAACACGTGATTTATTGATCAAAGAAAGTACAAACCTAAAAGAAAACCAAATGACAATGAATTGCAAATATAATATAATTTCTATAAATGGATTTTATTTTTATTTTTCAACTGCAGACTTTATAAAAGAAAAAAAAAACACTGGATAATTTCAATTATTTGTTCAATTCTTTCATGAGTGGTGTACCTTATTGAATTATTGATAAATAAATGTTTGAAACTTTATAAGAGTGGGATAAATAATTAAGATTAAAAATACTAAAATTATATTTTTTGCCATGATAAAAAAAAAAAAAAAAAAAGGAGGAAGAATGTTGCAACATTTGTAGTGAAACTAAGATATGAGAAATTACCCGAAAACAATAATAGTGAAAAACCCTAATTTGGTTTAGGTAAAATTGACATAGAAAGTTTGATAATGATTAAAAATTACCTAACAAATGAGAAAAGAAAAAAAGGAGAATGGGGAAAGAAGATTAGGTCCAAAGACTTTAAGAACGACAAATGATGCCAACCTCATCAAACACCCAAAAAAGAAAAGAATGTAAGTTGTTACTTGTTTTTGTGGATTTGATTAATTGATGGTTTATTTATAAAAATAATTAATATTTAATACATCCATATTTAAATTACATAATTTCAGAAATACATATATTATTAAGTAATTATAATAAATGTTTTTAAAAATATTAGATTAATTTTTTTATTAGTTTATATTTTATTTAAATAAGCATTACATTCTTACCAGAACATATTGGTTTGTAGAATTTTACAAAGTAATAATGTTGAGATAATTTTTATGTTTGAATAAAAGAAATTCGATTATCCTATCAAAAGTAATGAGTTCACATGCAGTTTTTGGTATTTTTATTATTAATTAGTATATTAATTTTATAATTTATATAAAAATAAATAAATATGGTTGTTCGCTAGACAACAAGAAAGGGGAAGACAGCGGGAAGGGGGGGATTGCCGGCAGGTGATGAACACGCGGGTATGGAGCACGTGGAGAGGAAAAAGAAATGACTCTGCCACGTACGAGCTGTCAGCCTTTGCCCCTCCATCCAGCAGTTCCCCCCCTTCCCCTCTTAGAAGCTTAGGTAACTTTGAGACAACTGTTGGGCTTTGCAATTCACCGTGTTTTTCCATTTTCAAAACCGGAGCTAGAGCCATAGAGACATAATTTGTAAGGGATTATTTCAAAATAGGTCCTTCTCTTTTTCTGATAATTACAAAATAGCCTTTTTCTTTTCTTTATTCCCTATTTAATTCTACAATGTCAAGGCTCTTGATTTGTATTAATTTGAATACTATTTATCAATAAAAATACCCAAAATTATATCTCCTAGAAAAAAATTCATTCAAAATTGAAATAAACTTGAA
Organism: Gossypium sturtianum; assembly: GCA_025698515.1. NCBI lineage: Eukaryota > Viridiplantae > Streptophyta > Magnoliopsida > Malvales > Malvaceae > Gossypium > Gossypium sturtianum. The sequence continues at coordinate 5,351,382 of CM046947.1, forward strand.
AAAAGTAAAAGGGAGTAATTTATGAATAAAATAAAATATCAAGGGTTTTCATCAGAAAAAAGCCAAAAAAAAATTACAAGGTGACAAAAGAAGAACAATTTACCAACCAGTAGTTTACTGCTGTCGAAAATCCAATAATTATTTTAATGGGGGAAAAAAAACAAAGAAAGAGATAAAAAAGACAGAAGCTTGTAAGAAAAAAAAATCCAAAATAATGGAGGATAAGTGTGGAGAGCCATTGGATATTGCAGATGAAAGAGAGAGAAAGGGGCATGAGAATCCCATTGCTCAGAAGAAAGAGAGAAAACACCCAAAAAGAAAAGCTTTAAAATAATAGTATTATTTCAATTACTGGTTTCCTTTACATTGAATCCAAGTTCCCTTGATCTAAGAAGCTCAAATCTCAATCTCATCTCTCACCCCAAAGAAGAAAAACAGAAGAAGAAGAAGGAGGATTGTCTTTTGAGTTCGTAAAACCGCGCGTGTTGTACAAAGTCGCCTTATTTGTCTTCCTTTCGTTGTTTGTCGTGTGAGACAACAGGACGGAGCAAATGTCTGAGGACGACGAGAGGCAGCAATCTCCGCCGTCGGATCTTGAGTTCGTTTCCAACAAGGCGCGGAACTGTAACGCCACGGGATCTGGCTCGGGTCACCCGGAGTTCCAGTCGACGTACCCGGACCAGGTTCTGGAGAACGTGTTGGAGAACGTGCTCCACTTCCTGACCTCGAGGCGGGACCGGAACGCTGCTTCATTGGTTTGCAAGTCATGGTATCGGGTCGAGGCACTGACTCGATCCGAGCTGTTCATCGGGAACTGCTACGCGGTTTCGCCGGGTCGGGCCACGGCCAGGTTCACCCGGGTGAAGGCTCTTCACCTGAAAGGAAAACCCAGGTTCGCGGACTTTAACCTGATGCCGCCCGATTGGGGAGCGCACTTCAATCCCTGGGCGCTGGCGATGGCCAAGGCTTACCCTTGGCTGGAAAAAGTTCATCTAAAGCGCATGTCCGTCACGGATGATGATCTGGCAACACTTGCCGAGTTATTTTTAGGGTTTAAGGAACTTGTTCTCGTTTGCTGCGATGGGTTTGGAACTAGTGGCCTTGCTATTTTCGTTAGCAAGTGCAGGTATTTTTCTTCATTATTTTTGCTGTTAATAGTGTTCATTATTTACTAATAACCTGCTGATTGGATCTATTTATGGTGTTAAGAGTAATGTTTGTTAGCTTATATAATATGGGATTGAGAAAAAAAATTGTTGCTGTATTGAGATTTTTGTTTGATCTGATTGGTTGTGTTTATAGATTGAATGTTTTTAGATCTGTTTATGGTTTTCCTTGATCTGGGTATGAACTGGGGTTTTAAAATGTTTTGAGTTTATGTAATGTGTTGTGATAATCAATGAATAAAAGGAGAGTTTGAGGATGGATATCTAGATGATAGATATATTTCTATAATTGCAGACAGCTTAAGGTGCTTGATCTGATTGAATCCGAGGTTTCAGATGATGAGACGGATTGGATTTCTTGTTTTCCCGAGGGTGAATCAAATCTCGAGTCCTTGATATTTGATTGTGTGGAATGCCATATAAATTTCGAGGCGTTGGAAAGGCTGGTGGCTAGGTCTCCTTCACTTAAGAAGCTTAAATTAAATCGATATGTTTCAATTGGGCAGTTATATCGCCTGATGGTTCGAGCACCACAGCTCACACACCTTGGGACAGGGTCCTTTAGCCCATCGGATATTGCAGGGCAAGGTGATCAGGAACCAGATTATGTAGCCGCTTTTGCTGCCTGCAGATCCTTAGTTTGTCTCTCTGGGTTTAGGGAAATAATTCCAGATTATCTGCCTGCAATATACCCTGTTTGCGCAAATCTGACATCTCTGAATTTCAGCTATGCTAACATTACTGCGGAACAGCTTAAGCCAATTATAAGCAAGTGCCACAAGCTCCAGACTTTCTGGGTATGTAATCGATAGTTTGTTCTATAAGCTCGTTGAAGAAATTAGGTCTTTGAAGTTTACCTTAGCTTTCATTATGCAGGTTCTTGATTCAATTTGTGATGAAGGACTTCAAGCAGTCGCTGCAACATGCAAGGACTTACGCGAGCTTCGTGTTTTCCCTGTTGATGCTCGGGAGGATAGTGATGGCCCAGTTTCTGAAGTGGGACTCCAAGCTATATCTGAGGGTTGTCGGAAATTGCAATCTATTCTGTACTTTTGCCAGCGGATGACTAATGCAGCCGTCATAGCAATGTCCAAGAACTGTCCGGATCTTGTTGTTTTTCGGCTATGCATAATGGGGCGCCACAGGGCTGATCCTGTGACCGGTGAACCCATGGATGATGGGTTTGGAGCTATTGTTATGAATTGTAAGAAGCTCACTCGCCTTGCCGTATCTGGTTTACTGACAGACAAAGCTTTTGACTACATTGGTCGACATGGGAAATTGGTACGCACCTTGTCAGTGGCTTTTGCTGGAGATAGTGACATGGCGCTGAAATATGTCCTTGAGGGCTGTCCACAGTTGCAGAAGCTTGAGATTAGAGATAGTCCATTTGGGGATGCAGCTCTGCGTTCTGGTTTGCATCACTACTACAACATGAGGTTCCTTTGGATGTCCTCATGCAGGCTAACGCGCCATGGTTGCCAGGAGATTGCTCGTGCTATGCCTCGCCTAGTAGTTGAAGTGATTAGGTCTGCTGATGAGGAGGAGATGGATGATGTTGTTGGAACATTATACATGTATCGGTCTCTTGAAGGGCCAAGAACTGATGCACCAAAATTCGTCACCATCTTGTAGGTAAATGTGGTGCAGGAAGCTGTTTCAATTGTTCTCATGATAGATACAAAGCAAGTTTTAAACTGTTTCACAGGGAATATTGATACGGCAGGCATCTTTTAAATAACTCCTGTGTTAAGGTTCCAGCAATCCAAACCAAGCAAAAGTTGAGTAAATAACTTGTGCTTCGGGCTTGGGCTGTTATATTGGCATTGAAATCAGATGCCCCCTGTGACGGAGAAGGTTCATTTTTGCATGGGTTCTTTTGAAGGAATTTGGATGAGGGGACTAGTGCAGGAAAAGGGATGTCGTTGTAAGTTATCGGACCATTAGATGTTCTAGCGGTACTCATTTAAATTTTATGTTTCCTTTTTTGTTTTCGTATTCATTTGATCATAATTGAAGGGAGGAGGGGGGTAATCGAACTATACGGAGGGGCAATGATACATGTTTTTCGGGGCCAAATAGCTTTTAACCTTTGATGTAGAGATCAGACGGTTGTCAATGAATCAGAGTTTTAAAGGAGAGATGAAGATGGATGGATCTATTTTTCCATGCTTGCAGATTAAGAAGCATTTATCCACTCTGTAAAACATAGTCTGCTGTAATTTAAGCTTATAGGCTAAAGCTTTAGTGAAAGACCTAAAATCCCAGGCTTGCACTTCTCTTTTCTTTCTTTTTCACCTTGTTTCAGATTTGTTGTGGCAGCACCTGACTGTTGAATTTATTATATTGTTGTGGTTAGCAATGTGAGAAAGGGTATCATGTATGGACCATAAACTTCAGCTAGACTCTGTTTTTTTTTCTTTTCGTTTTATTTATTATAATATAATCCCTACTTTTCTCCCTCCTGAATGTGGAATGATTAAATGACAGGAAGGTCCATTAATTATGTGTGGAAAGTGTTGTATAAGTACACATAGCAGGTCCCTCTCCACTATGTGGGGTTCCATGTTCCATCCACAAGAAATCCCATTTCTTAAGAAAAGGATTGATGGATGTAATGGTGGATGGTGGATGGTCATTATAGTTTCTCACTCTCCATTGGAGGCTGTGAAGTTTGGTCTAAACCCTTTGAAGTTCATTGAAAATTTTATCAATGAGGCTCTAATGGAGAGAGACACTGGTTGTGTGTGCTTTCTTCTTAACTTTTGCATTATAGATTTTGGTATATCGAAAGTGGGACCGATGGTGTTATTGATGATTTGTTCACACCCCCTTTGATTTGCATTCTAAGCCAGCCATTGCCTTCTCTCTCTTATAATTAGGATGGAAACTCTTATCTGTTTTTGTTTGTTGGTATTCGCCATGGCAGCGAGGATGGTGAATAAAAGCAAAGCTTATCATCGATGTGGGATCTGACTGTGCAAATTGAATTTAAGTAATGGGAACCAAAGCTTTAGCTGATTGGCTCTGTTTCAATGAAAAATGGTAACCTGAATCACCATTCCCATGGTAGCCTCTGCTTTTTCTTTTGCTCTTTGATTTGATCATATACCTTTACACTTTGGCCTTTTTTTTTTTAAAGAGCAACTATCACCATGTCTTAAAAAAAAAAAACAGTGATAATGATCTCATATTTAGGTCCAAGATTTTGCCAAACTCAGCTAATTTCATAAACTGCCCCATTTTGATGTACCTATTTCTCCTACTGGAACATATCTTATCTAAGACTAATCCCATCATTTCATTTTGATAGATTTTCCTTTCAATTAATTGAATGAATGGCCTTAATTTATAAACACTGCTTCTTTCCCTGTTTTTGCTATGGTTTCCACATGCTCATGCTATCCCACATTATAATACTAATACTGCTGCATGCTTACCACCAAACTGATAGCAACAAAAAAGAAAAAACAATGCTTTGCTTTCTCTGTATATAAATAGTACAAACAATTAAATTAAACCCCAAATTCCAAAATTCTTGTTTTCATATAGAAAATGAAAAGAAGAAGAAGAAGAAGAAGAAAAAAAAAAGAGTAAGCCAAGTAAAGCTCCTTTTTGGAGCGACAAAAAGTAAGGGTGCTTTGAACAGATTGGTGGTGGGATACCCAGCACCAGATGAATTCAATATTAATATATGCATTTAAAAAACTTATTATTACTACTTTTTAAAATATAATAAAAAATGAGTGGATAAATGCAAGACCGTGACACAAGCGAAAACCCAGTTGGTGGGGTTTAAGCTAAGCGCATTCATGGCTGAACTAAGCACCATCAGCTCAACCACTAAAGTATGCTTTCTCTCTCTCTACTGCTGCACCACTTTTACTAAAATATCTTCCATCCCCCACCTTTTTTTATTTTTAATTTTTTTTATTATTAATAAATATATTTAAAGTACAAAATCCCTTTTTAAATTGCACTATTTCCAGGATTGATCTTTTCTTTTTCCCATGGCCCCCAACTTGGAAGTGAACACTGAACAGTAAACACACATCCCACTTGTTTATTTCTTCACAAAATTTGTTCTTTAATTAAGGCTTAAGGATATTGTAATAATAATAAAGCAACCTGTTTTTCTTTAACTTGGAATGTGTATGGTGTACATAAAAACACATAGGGACATTGAGTTTTTTGTCAAAGATAAAAGCAAAGCTTATGACATTAACATACATAGCCTTATTTATTTCACTTCCTACATTATTCAGCATTTTATGGGACAATATATTCTTATTTATGATTATGAGACTGTGAGGATCATTTGTATCTTCTGTTTAAGCCTTAAGAAAGAGCAGAGTTTTTTTTTTTTTTAAAAGAAGAAAGAAATATAGATAAGAAAGATTTGAGAATAGCTGGATATGAAATGTCAAAGATTTAGCAGTTCCAAAAATTCGATACGAAATTTCCCATCTCTATCTTTGAATCAATCTTTCAATATACTGTTACTGTTTGACAAAAACATGCACTCAACTCTCAACTCAACTCAAGCACTCCACCTCTTATTCCGTCTTTTATGGATCCAAAACACTATGAGAAATGTGCCCACCCTTTCTTTTGTTTACGACAATACAAATATGCTTATGCATTTAGCTTTACTGTATATGCCATGTTAATGAAAATATTCATCAAAGGAAGTAATGTTAATGCCAAAAAATGGGGTGAGGGTGGGGGACTTTTTAGATCAACTGGTATTTGTTACTGCTAAATGCACCCTTTGCTTCATTCCTTGTCTTTATGGTTTTTCTTGCAAGCCATAAGTCCTTATGATGTTTTATTGCTCTATTATGGTTTTACTATAAGATTACAACAGAGTCTTGTATAGTTAAGTTTAAATGAAGGGGGGTGGGGACTGTAAGTGTTGGAAAACAACCTTAAAAAAAAGAAAGAAAGAAGCGAGAGTCGTTAATTCTAGCTTTAGCTATGCCTGAAAATGTATTTATCATGTAAGTTTGAACTAATTTTGCCCTCAGAGTTTGAATGGATAGGAAATATCCGGACTATTCAGTTCAGTGCATATGTTGGTATTATGAAAGCATATTTTAATGATTCTTTTCCTCCATTTCATGGTAGTAATGGGGAAAAGTTGTGCATTCCATCTGGTTGGTGTTGGCTAAATGCAAAAGAAAACATAAAGTTGGTCTTGATAATCAACTCTTTGATGAGTTCAAGTTCAATTGTGTAGTTTAGTCCTTTATAGTTGGCAAAAAGAAATTCCTTTGTTATGCTTAGTGAGTGCGGGAGTCTTAGTTTACGGCAGCAAATGAGCATGATTAAAAAGTTCAAGCATGGGGTGCAGAATAACATGGGAAACTGGAGAAGATCCTCACGAACGATGGTCCAAACCATATTGCTCATGACATTCTTTCATGTGGTCCAAATTGTCCAATATGAATTTTTCTGGGACTGCTGAATAAATTTAGATTTGCAAGGAGTACCTAACCGCAGTCAACAGTTCCCATAAACAGTGGAAAATCGTATGGAAAATAATGGTTCAGTTTTCAAATGCTATGGTAAGAACACTATTTCCATCCTTCTAAAGAGATCTTGCACTATTTCAATAATCCATGGTTTTAATGACTGATAATAAGTGCTTAACAACACCAGGAAGAAAGTCTCTATATGAAGCATCCAACCTCCATAATGCCATGAATTGGCAAGTGTCAATCTTGTTTTCCTATCAGAATAATTGTTATTTATTAAGATTTGGCTTCTAATTTGCACTGCTTCCAGAGCTGTCCCTCAGTAAAACATATATTTCTAAGGAGCTATGTATACTTCTGCTATATACAGAAGCTTTCAAACCCGGTTGCCAAACACACACCTGTACAACTAAGGAGAAAGATCAATTCTGTACATGAATTCTATCCTGTCACCAGCCTAAAACAAATTATTTAGTTAACACCATGGCTTTGCTAAGAGATGAAACCATGTGGGATTTGATTGATGTTGAGTTCATCCACCATAAGTATCATTTGCCTACTGAAACAGCAACCAGGGCAAGTTAATTTTAAATCCTGAGCTCTCATGTCAGCACTGTCCGCAGTATCAGAAGGCTCTACAGAGGTTGTTAACCGTCAGATTAGATGAACACTGCTGCTCTATAGGTCTCGTGGGACTGCAAAGTCTGCTCCTCTTTGGTTCAGAAATCCTCACATGGGAAATTGCCACAGCAAGCAAATCCACCACACCATTTTTATCTTGTTCCTCTGATTTGCAGCTAGAACTGAGGGATGTTAAGACTTGCTGTGGAACCTGACTATGAGAAACACCATTAATCCTACTAATCATACTTGACTCAGATCCAGGAGAATTTGAAATTTGGATGGAAGGTCCTACTTGATTCTTCGACTTTGATTTGATGGATAATGTCTCCAATGAGCGCTTGGTGTAGAACAATATCCATGGATGTCCTGAAGTTAAGACAGCTCAGATGTCAGCAAATGAAGTCTAATGATTAAGCTTTTAAAAGAGCTCTAGGGTTAATCTCCTATTCAAGTCCTAAGACAAATTTATAAGTTTATACCAGATAGGCTCAGAAATAGATAAAAGAAACAAAAATAGTCCAAATAAGTTGAAAAAGAAAAACATGATAAACGGCAGAAGGAATCCTAAGACAGAAAAATTCATGATGAAAATAGATCAATGGAACACTTTATACAATTAGCAAAGTTACATGATTTACTAAAGACCGCAAGGCTAAGTCGCAAATTTCCAAAAAATATATATCAAATAATTATTTTAGTATTTAAGAAAGAGCAAGAACCTACTTAATCCTTCATCAGCAGTTATTCTTGATGAGACGTCCCTGGTCAGCATTCTTGCCAGCAGATCGCGTGCAGGTTTAGACACAGATTCCCATATCCCCGAAAATCAAGCTTTACATTCTTGATGGCCTCAAATACGGCCTTCAAGGAGTCTCCTTGAAATGGAAGAAAACCAACCAAAAGCACATGAAGGAGCACCCCTGCACACAATATATCTACCTTCTCAGAATAATTTCCTAATAGAACCTCAGGGGCAACATAAGCCAGTCCAGCCAAACCAGACAAAACCTGACCAGTAGTAAATAGTAAATTTATTACACAAAAGCATCAGGCATATCTCATAAGGAGACAAGCAAATGTTAAACAAACCTTTCCTGAGGCAACATGCTAATGCAAGCATCTTTTAGTATCATCAAATCTACTTATGCATAAATTTGCTAAAACAGTTAAGAATTAACAAACTAGAACATGAGAACATTTAAAGTGAAATCAAATAAAAGTAATCTGTTTGGCTTGTAATTCAATGATAACAATTGCATGCCCTTCCAAATTTATAGTTTCAAATGTTTCGGCAATTATGCTTTAATTTAGCTTCACAAATGGTTTGGCTTGATAGGCTCAAAGAAGAGCACAGTACCTCACATGCTCGGTACCTCACAATTCAAAAGATAACATGTCCTTAATCCTTTTCTTGATCAGCAGCTTCAGTTGTTGACAGACCGAGACATGACTATAGAAAGATGTAGCAACTTAGATTCTCTTCATCAATACACAGACAGGAAAAGAAGTCTTATTGTCTCAACCAAAAACTTATTTCTCTCCCTCTCCCTCATGCATATAAGTGAACGATGCCATACTTGATAAACATTGAGAACATACAAAATTTAAATCTCCATACATTGAGCATTGAGTTGCAAGATACTAAGTAAAGCAGGAACTTAATAGAATCAATAAAAAGTAAAGATAAGCATTCTACAAAGCAGGTGCCAGATATTCACCATTGGAAATTCTCATGGCAAGACCGAAATCTGCCAACTTTATTTTTCCAGAAGTTGCAAGGAGAATATTCTCAGGCTTGATATCTCTATGCACAACTCCCAAGTCATGACAGTACTTAATGACTAATATCATATCCTTAAAAATATTGGCAGGCAGGTTGCTCTGAATACGGACATTCTGTCATTTGATCAATCAAACAACCTCCAAAAGCACAAATCTATTACGAGATAAAAGCAGTCCGGCTCCTCATACACCACCTGCAAAGTCACAAACCCAGGATGACCAGATAAATGCTGCATTATCTCCACCTCTCTGTGAACTGTCTCTTCTCCCCTAAGCAAGGTTTTACAAGCAAACTCTACTCCACTAGTTCTAGAACTACACAACCAAATTGACCTGAATTTCCCCTGCAGGACCGTATCACCTTTAACATAATCATCCTCAACCTTTTTCGTCCCACTGATCCGTGTAATCACCTCAATGCAACCCATCTTCCTCTTAAGACCTCTACCTAGAGGCACCAATGAGGACGCACCGCAAGGCGGGGCAGTAGCAATGCCAGCGAGTCTACTTTTACATGAACCAACAGGAGGAGGGTGATTTTATTTTATGATAGTAATACTTATTATAGCATGCAGTAAAATATTATTTTTCTTTTCTTTATTCTTTAAATAAAATCATTTACCTGCTTCTGAACCAGTCGGGTCTCATCCTGTTACCCATTTATCTGCTACTGAACCAGTCGGGTCTTATTCGGTCACCCCTTATGTGGGTTATTTTTACGTGCTGACGCAGTTAATGTTTGGAGCGTTCTAATTGGTTTACGTGACCTCGCTGTCAGTGCGCTTTTCAGTTTACTTACGTGGCCTTATTGGTTGGACAAAGGCAGAGTCGGGTCCAAGATGTGGACGCGGAGTATTTCTGGTTCCAGTCGTACGGGTTGCGTTGCGTTCCCGAGAATGGAATCTATAAAAGGTTATTAATTTATTGCTTTATGAAATTTGGCTCCTAAATTATCTCTGTTTTTTTATTTTAGTATTGAATTTTATTTTTTTTAAGATCCTCATTTCATCACTCGATTTGGTTTTTTTTAGATGGTGTTAAAAAAAAGCCAGTCGCCATTTGATGCCAATCAAAATGTGCCATATAGTATATCTAACCAATCACAATATGCCAAGTAACAATTAAGTTTTAAAATAAAAATATTTAATTTAAACTTAAATTAAAAAAGCATCTATAACTTTAATTCACTATTGATCAAATATTGACTAATGTTGACCATTGTTGACCAATATTGATTAATATTTACCATAGTAGGCCATCCACATCGCGCTATATATGTATATTATATTGCTTAAAAATATTAAAAAATCAGATATAATGTATAAAAAATTTAAATTTTTAAAAAGTTAAAGAAATTTTAATAATTTTTTATAAAAATATAAAAAATTAAATATAAATTTTAAAAATTTAAAATAATAAAAAATATTATAAAAATAAAAAAATATTTAAATTAAAAAATGCAAAAAAAACTTAAATTTTCAAAAATATGTATTTAAAAAAATTAATTTTAATTTTTCAAAAACTTCAAATTCAAAAAAATTAAAAATATATCTAAATTCAAAATAATTTAAGTGTTTTTTTTCTTTAATATATTTGAAAATTTAAGTTTTCTTGTCGCAAATTTTTTAGAATGTAATACTTTTTTTTTAATTTTTTAAAATTTTATTCAAAATAATATATATAATATTATAAAAAAAAAGATAAGTGACGTGTTTTAATAGCATGGAATCAAGGCCAATGCTAGTCAACGGTGTGAAAGTCAAATGTGATTTTTAAATTTAACTTTAATATTTTAATTTAAATAGAGTTAATTATCACGTGACACATTTAACTGATTAGATGTGCCGAATGACACATCCTGATTGACAGCACGTGATTTTTTTAATATCATTGAAAAAAGGCTCCTTCGGGTAATATAGTATGATAATTTAAATATCATTTTGAGACAAACAAAATTTAGGTATCAAAGTGAATAAATAGGCATAGTTTGGGGGGCAAATTTAGCATTAAGCCAAAATATTTTGTTACTTACCTTTTTAAAGCCCAGCCCGATTATTTACTATAGTTTTTAGGGTTGTGTCTTAATTTTGTTTGCACTGTTTATATCTTTCGCTTTAGCTACTGCCACTTCTTCTTCCTCCTTTATATTCTGTTCTGCTACAAAGTGAAATTGTTTGATGCATGGTAAGTTTCCATCATAGTTTTCAATCACTCATCATCCCCAGACCTGAGAAAAACAGACAAGAAAAAAGTCTTTGTTGGGTACTGCCCGGTACCTTAAGTTCCGGCGGAACGGACGAATTTTGACCGAAACAACTGGTACCGAACGAAACTTGAAGGGGAACGGAATTTGTGGGTGAGTGTCCCGGTCTCTTACTGGAACAGAGTATTCCGGCCGGTACGGGTACGGAACTGATTTTTATGGTCTCAACGCAAAACTAAGGTACCCTAAAACATCAAAGTTGAGACAAAAGAGAAAAGCTGAAAATGGCCGAGTGTGTGAGGACAACCTTAAATCCTTCCCACTTCCTACTACACTCCACTAAAACCCCAACTCAAAATCCCTTTTTTTCATCAATCTCTTCCTTTGAAGCAAAACCCAATGCTAGAAAGTACCCCAAAATTTCCCTTTCCGTTATGTCCAGCCAAAACCAAAGCCAAAGCCAGGGCCAAACCCAAGTCCCATCTCTTGATGCTTTGCTCAACTCTGGTCGCAAAGAAGAAGTTTTTGCCAGCATAAAAGCCTCACTTCACAATTGTCTGTCAGAGACTAATCTTCAATTGACAGTCCCTGGTCTCAAATCCAAAACCAGAGGCAAGGTAGACACAAAGGACTGCCTTTTCTTTAAAAAAAAAAAAGTCAAGTTAAAAGATGGGAAATTTTTGTAATTTTGCTTGAGTCATGCAGGTTAGGGACGTTTATGATAGTGGGGATTATCTTGTTTTGGTCACTACTGATCGTCAGAGTGCATTTGATAGGATTCTTGCCTCTATCCCCTTCAAGGGCCAGGTTTTTATACTTGCTACTTTGTTAATGGTAAATATTAACAGTAGTAGATTTATCATTGTTGGAATTTCAATTTTCAGGTTCTTAATGAGACGAGTTTGTGGTGGTTCAATAGAACTCGGCACATGATTCCAAATGCAGTTTTGTTAGTACCAGATAAAAATGTTACAATTGCTAAGAAATGTTCTGTCTTTCCTGTTGAATTTGTTGGTGAGTATCTTTGATATTCTTATCATTCATTTTTGTCACATGGAGGGTGGTTGATTGGAATCGAATTGTTTCGTTTTTACAAACTTGGAACTCTGAATTTTTATGGTCACATTTCATGATAGGAGCTATTCCGAAGTCCATTATGAATGGAGTTTCACCCTATCAATTAAAACAATCAAACAAGTTTCCTTAATCCTTTGTTCGTTCACAGCATGTAAAATAGTGAAAATGATCCATGACTTTTTGTTTTAATATTTTTGTGGGAGATTGAATTGCCACAGGTTCAAAACAAGTTTTAAGTTCTAATTTTGCATGCCAACCTTGTCATTTAGAGCTATTGCTGGCGCCTGGTGTAAAATCCACATCTGATCTGGATTTTGGTGCTATATGCAGTTAGAGGGTTTGTGACCGGAAGTACTGAAACGTCACTGTGGACAGTTTACAAAAATGGAGTTCGAAATTACTGTGGAAATGTACTTCCGAATGGTGAGGCTTCTATGTAGTTAAATCACTCTCCGTTCACTTGGAAATTGTGCTATATGATGGTGAAATGATATGTTTGTTATAGGGCTGGTAAAAAATCAAAAGTTAACTGCAAATATACTCACACCAACAACTAAAGCTGAGGATCATGATGTTCCTGTAACTCCTGACGAGGTTGATCCTTCTTTTCACCAAAGTTGAGCTTTGAATGATATAGGGAAAGTATAAAGAAAAGAATAAGATTCTTTCTTCATCTTTCATGTTGCTTTAGTGTTCTCCTCTCCCCCACATCTGCCCCTTAAACTAAAGGCTAAAAAAAAGGGTCCTATTGGCTAATCTTTGCATATTGTTGATTGGTAACTGTTCATCTGCTGGTGCATTTTCCTTGCAGATTATTGAAAGAGGATTGATGACTCAAGATGAGTTTGATGAAGCAAGAGAAAAAGCTTTAAGTTTGTTTGAATATGGACAGGTGATTTTGATTCTGTTCATAAACTTCATGTGCTTTCATGGTGTAATATCTATTGAGATCAAATAAATTATAGATCATCATGTTAAAACTTAGAATATACATGAAATCGTATTAAAAGAAAAGAAAAGAAAAAACAGAACAAGAGTAGAATAAGAAGCAAAACAAATATTTATTGTAATTTGTGCTATGACAGCATGTTGATTAAGATGAAAATGGTGAATTTTGCATTTGCGAGTTGCTTCCTGTTCTCTTAAACTCCCATAGTTTTGTTAAATACCATTTCATTGTATGTAAGATAATATCTATTAACACACTGAAAATTCCACAGGATGAGATCAAACAAATTATAGATAATTATGTTAGAACTTAAGTGCTCAAGAAATTTTATTTTATTTTTTATAAAATGAATAGATTAGAGTAAGAAGGAAAACAAATATTTAATTGTACTTTGTGCTGTGACAGTCTTTTGATTGAGATGAAAATGGCGACTTTGGCATCTGCGAGTTGCTTCCATTCTGTTAAACTCCCCTAGTTTAGTTAGAAACCTTTTTATTACTACTCACCGTTGTACAGTTCATCCATGCTCTGTTGGTGATGAAAATGTTCTCATGCCAAGCATCACAGCAGATTTACAGTAATCTTTGGTGTCTCTGTATGTTTGTGTCTGTTTGTGCTTTCTACAACCAAACACTTTCACCATATAAGTTATTAAAATATGATGAGTTTTTTAATTATGTATTGCCACTTGCACTTGTTATTGCTCAATCAGTAACTACTGAATGGTTTATTGGAGCCGACTTTATGATTTGAATGATTTTGCTGAGAACAATGCAGCGTGTAGCTTTGGAGCATGGCCTGATTTTGGTAGATACAAAATATGAATTTGGAAAGAGTAGTGATGGTTCAATTCTATTGATTGATGAGGTTAGATTCCATTTTCCTGAAAGGTTCCCTGCTTCTGCCTGTCACTCGTATACACTTTACACGCACATTTTAGGTATGAAAAAATTCACACAAACTGACAGGCAATGATAAATTTTGCTTTCTTGTTCTGTAATTCAAGGTGCATACACCTGACTCAAGTCGATATTGGATTGCCAATTCTTATGAGGAGCGCTTTCAGAATGGTCTTGAACCTGAAAATATTGATAAGGTGTGCGAATAGTTTATGCATGTCAGAGTTGATGTTTAGGGACAAGAAGTTTAGAGTGAACTAATATTTAAATGGTTTGTGGGGTCTATAGGAGTTCTTAAGGTTATGGTTTAGAGAGAACTGCAATCCCTATGAAGACAAGGTAAGTCGCATCAAAAAGTTAAATTCTATGCTCATTAAAGTTGAGGATATATCGAAATACTAATTTGATCATGCAATCCTTAGGTGCTTCCTGATGCCCCTGAAGAACTTGTCTGCGAGCTTGCTTGGCGGTATATTTTCCTCTTTATCATACCTTTTAGTTGATGCAAAATATATACTACTAAGAATGTAAAGAGATGAGCAAAATTGAAATCCATGTCTTAATCATTTGAAGTTGCATCTCGCTTTTCTTCATTTCTTGTCTCCAGTCAACTGGAACACACTGTCACTGTTTTATCAGCACGCATTGGTAAATTTTTGCTATGTTAGGCTTCACAAAACATGACTGCACGGATCCAATTTCATATGTATGGGGTTCAGTCATTAATTTTAAAAGTGACAATAGTTGTAGTGCTTTAACATTTTGACCCTGTTTTATGTTTGTAGTGCTTTAACTAACGCCCGTTTGCACCCTTACTGCCAGATACATCTTTTTATACGAGACTATAACAAAATCAAGATTTGAGATGCAGCTGATGGGAGTAAGACTTAGCACTATAGATGTTCTTTTTAATGTTTTTACGCAAAAATGGCAGGTTAAAATTTTTTTTTTCCTTGCAGGAGCCAATACACGATCGAATCTCGCGAAATGTTTCCTCTGCATTATCATCTTTGCAGTAATTGAAGAAGATCATACAAGATCTCATGGTTTTCCTAGGATGGTAGCTATACTGAAACTTTGAATGAGCATTCCAGCATTAATGGAGTTTTTAGTGTTTTTCTCCTGTTATTTCCTGTATGAAAACAGGCTTTCTGCATCCTTGAGGCCTTTGGCAGATGAACTTAGGGTGGAAGACGAGCTGATTGCTCCGATATAATGCATTGGTCACTTATTTTGCTTTTAAAATCTATAACTAGGGTCAGTATTTCAATAAATTCTAAGATGAACGTCTGACATTTTTGTCCTTGATCTTTACCAATGAATGAATGGCTGATTCATCTTTTCATTTCTTATTCTTCCGTAGTTTTACAGCAAACAGGTCATGTTGAATTGTTGATGTGTGTGCGCATGTGTTTGTGTTTGTTGAGAGAGGAAACAACCACATTTAGACCAGAATCCGGCAAATTTTGTAGATCTCGATTGTGATAACCGATAAATTCCCAATTTTACTAGCAATGAAACATTATACCTTCCTGTTGAAAACAACTTAGGAAGAAGCAGTTCAACAAAAACAATGCCCACACATGGTAGTTAGCTTGCAATCTTAAGGCTGCTATCATGATTTTAATGGGGGACAACGTCCTAGTGGCATTCATCTAGAGCACCTATGCAGGCGCTCGTGCACTATTTCTCTGTTTTAAGTCCATAGGGTTTGATATCATCAGGAATACTGACACTTCGAGTTGTTTTTAACCCGGAACATCAGCCATCTTCTTTCCTCTACAATACAATCTATTTCATCCCAAGAACATCTGAAAGGCATTGCCTCTAATCTCTGGAGTCACTTTTGCTTTGCTCGTTGAGAGCTTGAACAAGGGCAGAAATCTCATTATCCATCTCAATTCCATCCTTATACATCATTTCAAGGATGTCACGCGCTGGTCTCTTAGCCAAAAGGTGGTTTCTAAGCCATGATTTATATATTTCTGAACTTGCAAGACCCAAACGCTGAACATCTCTAAAAAAGTTGTTTGCATCGTCTGAATTCCCATGCTTCTCGAAGTACTCAGCAATGGTCACGAGAGTATAATGGGGCGGTCTCCAATGACAATATTTTAACAAAGCGAACCCTTTCTTCATAGCAGTGACGGCCTTCACCATGTTCTGGCTTTTCACCCACCCTTCCATCAGAATTTCCCATGTCTTGTAATTAGGACACCCTCCTTTCTCCAATGTGTGGCGATGCAGTAACTCAGCTTTCCCCATCCATCCACTCTTCACGTATGCACCTAAAAGCACATTGGAGACTCTGATATCATAATTTCGACAGTTGTACTCCCACTCCATAAACACTTTCTCCGCTTCTACAATACCACCGAGCCGAACCAAGCATGACAATATGCACATATAGTTGGCACAAGTCATTCTCTTACCTATTAACTTACTGGTTTGCCAAAGCCGAAGAACCTCGGTCTTTTTCTTCAACACTGCATATTGAGTCATGAGGAAGATATAACCAAAGCTATTACTTGCAGACAGCTTTGTTTCTGCAGTTTTGAGGGCAGTTTCTGCTTTCTGAACCAGACCTGCTTTGGTATAAATATTAGCTAAAGTCGATAGAGTGCTCCAACCCATACAGACCCTCTCATCACTTAGCATTTCAGCATAGACGGCTTCAGCTTTTGCAACCCCAGATGATCGGGCTGAAGCATCCATCCAAAGGTTGTATGATAGAACATTTTTGGGTATTTTGTTTCGATTCATTTCTTTGATAACCAGAGGTACTTTTTCAAACTGAGCTGTAGCAATGTACAGTTTCATCATTTCATTGTATAGATGGGGGCAGAGGGTCAGCCCCATAGAAACAAGCTTACTCATGAAAGCCTCGGCTTTTCCAATGTCACTTTCTTTTACATAACCATTGAGAAGAGGGAGGCAAGCTGCTTTCTGTGAAGCAGTATTGGGTAAACGATTGAAATGTTCTTCAGCCGCTGTTAAATTACCAACCTTGATGAGTAACTTCACTTTAGTGGCATGAGCAACAGCTGACATTTGTAAGCCCTTCTGAGTTTCTTGCCATGTCAAAATCTGTTCGTTTCAGAGAGTAAATATAATACAAAACCAAATCCATTGAAAACCCGTTAAAATAAATTAATAAAATACACTTTTGCCTGGAAAAAGTTCCCTACCAATTAAAAAGAATGAAGGTTTATTTTTTTTATTTTTTTAGATATTGCAATATCAACAAATTCAGAAGAAGAAATGAAGAAAGGAACCTGAAGGGCCTGATTGTAGCGCCTAGATTTGTGGAGAATTTGGGTAATGGATAGGAGCTGCGGAATGTCAACTTTCTGACCCGAATCAACCCAACTGCGAAGCACCTCGGTTGCACTTTCCGTCGGCGACCTCAACCCCAAAATTCTCCCCTTTAGACTTTCATTGCTGGCAGCAGCAGCACTTCTAACACTAACCTTTTTCACCCGGGAAGTAACAGAACTTAGTAGCCGCCCCCACCTGGCGTCCGCAAGCTTATCGCCTTCATTGCTTTTGAGGTTAGAGAAAATGGAGCGACTCGTCATGGACGATATAACTCTGCTTCCGCTCTCTGTCTCTCTCCGCTCCTTTCTCGGTCGAGGAAAGTAGTAAACCTCGGTATCAAACGCCGTCGTTTAATGTGCTTTTTAGGCTTATTCAGCGCGAGTTTTGCATAATTTACAATTCCACAGCAAACCGGCAAATCGACCCCATTTAATTTTTTTTTCTCCAACACGCCTTTATATTTCCACAAATTTTACTCCTCCTTTTCCTTCAAACTTGGTTCCAAAATGAGAAAATTCAAGTAGCTTAAGATGGCAAGTGTTATTATTATTATTATTATTTTATAATAGAAGAGTAAATACATAGATTAAATAAACACAGTTCTTGGTGATATAACACTAATAGCATCAACACCAAGTTGATCAAGAAGTGTCACTGGAGGAGAATAATAGAAAACACTTTGTAATATTTGTCCCCAAGGCATCGATACTAGGCCATCAGCAAGTTTATTAAACATGCTGGATAACCATCTTCTACTCATTTCTCAAATAGTTTCGAGTTTTCCGAATTAAGTTAGTTATTAACCCAAATTCTTAATACAATTTTTTACTACATAGGTTTAATTCTGTCCCAATTTAGTAATTTATCAGGTTTAAAACTTAAAAGTCAAATTGATATCATTATTAATAATTAATAATGTTACCATTAGATTTCAATAAAGAAATTAAATTCAAAATTACACCAAGTAAATATGTTTGCGTGTAAACTCGAAAATGGAGAAGAAACCTTGGGAACGCAGTCTTACAAGGACACTATGGCTAATGCTATTTTCATATCTAACTAATAGCCAACCAAAGTTCGCACTTGGAATTTGCTGGAGATAACGATGATGACCAACCTTTAAATGATACAACCGAGAGAATTTTATATAAATTAGGAAATATAATTTTAGATTATTAAGAATAAAATTATACGTGGAAGCATATCTATCATGTTAGATTATTAAGAATAAAATTATACGTGGAAGCATATCTATCATGTTAGATTATTAAGAATAAAATTATATTCGGAAGTGTTTATAAATTCATTGTTAGAGATTATCCAAAAGGTTTTGAATTTCTAAAAGGTATATATCTATTTCTTTTGGGAACATTTACCTCTTTTTAAAATAATTGATTATTAAATTAATTTTGAATATTTATAATTTTACCCTTCATCTAATTATAAATACCACTTATGGTATCTACACATTATTTTCATAACACTTAAATACCTATGACACTTATAACATAATTGGTCACTTTATTTTATATCACACTTTATAATAGTATCATATATTATACATATGTGACACTTATAACATAATTGGTCACTTTATTTTATATCACATTTTATAATAGTATCATACATTATACATATGTGCGAGGATTTTAATCCAACATTAAGCACTACTTTCGAGACTATTGGGAGGCAGAGACGAGGCCATCTCAGTTTCAGGAGTTGGTTTCTTTGTTTTGATTCGCTTGATGTCACCATAGAAGTAGGAAAGGAAGCCCCATAGCGACAGAGCAAGAGACACACCCTTCTCGGCTTGAAACTTCTCATTGAAGAAAAATACTGCCAGAATCTCTGTAACTGGTAATAGAACCGATATCACTACACCCGATAGCAATGATGACGCACAAAACACTACTCCAATTGCTCCCAAGAAGAAAAATTGCCATATTATTGCACTAAAAATCGCAACTATGTAGTATTTTGTTTCTCCCAGCTCGAATTCCCTTGCTTCCCTTCCAATCACCTGCAAACACAAACAACCTTTCAATGTATTAGTTTCTCCTGGCTTTGAGCAATGTACTAGCAATGGTGATCAGTTGGTTTGTAGAAGCTGAAACGGTATCTCACTAGTGTTGGTTTTCAATAGGCCAAAGCTGCCTTGGCTCTTTTTATTAAAGACACAGGTGATAACTGATAAGATTAGAAAGTTTTACTTCTAGTTTATGTGGATGATAGAGTGATTATTGGAAGTACAGGCTATTGGTGATTGTGTATTCCTAAACCAGAGACAATATGTTCATAATCTCCTAAAGTCAGCTAGCATGAGTGAGTGCAGGGACGAAGCCAGAATAATTTTTTAGGGAGGACCAGATAAAATTTTAATTTTTTATAGTTTATATTTTTATAATTTATAAAAGATTAAATCGAATTTTTATAATTTTAAAGAGATAAAAGTACAATTTTATTTTTATTAATTTAAAATTTTTAATTTTAAAAGATTAAATAATAATTTTACATTTTAGGGGCGGGCCCATACCAACCCGTGGTTTCGCCCCTCTGGGAGTGCAAGTCTCTGCCAAGTCCCATGATCAGTTCAGCTAAGATGAGAGCTACAGAAGGAGATCTTTTGGCAGATCCTCATCATTATAGAGGTCTTTGTTGGGGAGCTACAGTATTTGGGTGTGACTAGGCCACACATCAATACTGTCGATAAGGCAGGCTAATACATGGCTCAACCTAGAGACAGCCATTGCAGGCTGGTCAAACAGCTCATTATCACAGCCTTTGCTGATGCTGATTGGGAAAGCAACTTAGGGGATCGAAGGTCAACGTCTGGTTATGTAGTGTACTTTGACTGCAATCTTGTTTCATTTCTAGAAGGAAACCTGTGGTTGCTTTGTCAACCACAGAGGCTGAATACAGTGAGTATTGCAAGTATAGTTTCAGAGATCACTTGGATATAGTATTTGTTCCAAGAGCTTGGAGTTAGCTTGTCAACCAGCGAGTTAGTGTGTATATAGATTTATACGCAAATTGAATCTATACATAAATAGTATATCAAACTATAATGTTATACAAATAAATTTATATTTGGTTTTCTAAAAATAGCATGCACATCTTAAATATAAATTAGTAAAAATTTTAATATATTTAAAAGATATGATTAGACTTCTATCACTTGTCCTGTAAGAAGAGGATAACTAAGAAAGAGACAAAAAAACAAACCTTGAAATCATTGTTGACCAGCATCCCGACGGTGCAAAAGGCAGTAGCAACCAAACACATCACCAACTGAATCTCCATCACAAGGGCGTAGCTGATCTCTTGTTTTGCCTTCTTGTACGTTAGTTCCACCAAAGGCAATATAAATCCGTATAAAGCCGCTGCAGCTAAGGTCATTACGAACCCCAAAATATATTCCTTGTTGGATTCATTCGCAGGCCGGTCGCTGCTAGAATGCAATGCCAGAACGCCAGCCCCTATGGTCAACAAAAACACGGCGTTTATGGAGTAGGCAGTGAACTTTTGTTTCACCAACAGGAAAGCAAACCCCGCCGTGAAAGCCAACTGCGACGCGATGATCAAAGAAGAAGTCGAAACGGGGAGACGAGATAAGCCATAGGCGTAGAAGTAGTTATCGAGGCCACTGATGATCCCGAGGACGATAGCGGCAACGAACAACGGTCGTTCCATACAGAAAAGCTTGTTTTCCGAGGTGGGATCGGCCGTCCTGGAACGATGCACGTAAGCACAAGCGATGGGGAGCAAGATGATGGGGCAACCCGCGGTCTGGAGCCAGCTCGAGAACCAGATTCGGTTGCCACCATGGATGAAGTAGAGACGGGCGATAAGTGGACCACCGCAGTTGCCTATAGAAAGGATGATGCAGTTTATTATTAAGAGAGCTTTTCTTATGGTGCCACCATCCTTCACCTCCATGATTAAATTCTCTGTTTTGTATTTGGATATTGTTGCATCTCCTTCCTCTGTTTCCAAGGTCTTTGTAGAATGGAAAAAAGCCAAAGTAAGGATAAGACAACCAGATAGCTGCTATTATTGACTAAAACTGAAAAAAAATAGCCTCTTTAGCCGAAGGGATATCAACTTGTTTATATTAAATTCCATAATTTACATGCATTTCGAAGCAACTATAAGTATTGTAATCTATGATATAGATCATATTTGAGTGTTATTAATCAATTCGATTCATCCAGTGTTTATCAAAAAGGGTCCAGTTTTTTTAAACCAGAGAATTTTATTGTCGATGCAACGTCTAACAA
Source organism: Gossypium sturtianum (assembly GCA_025698515.1). NCBI lineage: Eukaryota > Viridiplantae > Streptophyta > Magnoliopsida > Malvales > Malvaceae > Gossypium > Gossypium sturtianum. The sequence goes on from CM046947.1 coordinate 5,373,154, forward strand.
ACATTCCATAACTGTTGGTCTTCATCAGCTCTCAATAACAGCCATGAAATATTGCGGTCGGGATACTACTAGCTGCATATACATAATCCACTCAACTCAGCATATTCATTTCGTTTCAATCTTGAAAATTTTTAACACTACGCGCTGAATATACAGTTAAACACTAACTATTTTATGCTGCAATTGTTCAAAACATTATATTACATAGTAGCATTAAAGAGGTTCTCTTTGTGTGTGTGTGTTTAATATAAGAATATATTGAAGTCATCTTTTAACTAATTTTGTCTAGTCTTGGTATTGTATCTAAGTACCATCTATAAATACCTTCACTTGCCACTAAGATGAGAGTACATTATTGCAATTTAAATTTTTTAAATATTGTACAAAATTCAAATGAGATCAAATTTGAGGTGTTATGGGACGAGTTGGGTCGGATCGGATCGAGGTCCGGTTTAAAAAATTTTCAAGTCAAGACTCACTTTTGGGTCGGTTTGGTCCACCCAAAAGCCCATTTTACTATTTTAAAAATAATAAAATATTAAAAATATATTTTTTATATTTCTATAATTAAATTTAAATTTAAATTTTTATTATTATTTAAATTAAATTTGGGCCCGACGGAATCAAGGTACAAAAATCTTTATCCAAGCCTAACCCTTGAACAAGTCTAAATATAATTAATTTGAAAAACTATAAAATATAATAAAAATTAATTTAAATGCTAAAATTACTTCTTAAAATACTATCAAACTATAGTAAAATAACTCTAAATATGAGAGTTATCCCACTCCAAATTGGGATTTTTGCTAGTCCCTAACAAAAGACAAAGAAAAAACAACATAATAATTTAAACAACTCTAAATTAAATCTACTAGTCCTTGATATTCTCAAAAATTACCTCAATATCTTAGTCCAATTCCATTATTTATTGTTAACTTGGCACCACAGTTTTAAAATAATATAATATCAAATTTAGCCTTCAACGTTTATAAATTGTATCAATTTGATCTTGGTTCTAAAGAAATTAACCATAAACATTTATACATTATTTCAATTTGATCTCTATTCTAAAAAAAATAAAAAAATACATAATTTTTTTAAAAAATAATTTATAATAAATTTAAAATTGCATAAAAGTTATTAAAATATAATATAATATATATAAATACATAAAAAATTATAAGAAAATAAAAAAAAAACACTAAAACTTTATAATAATAAAAAAACTTCGATAAACAAAAAAAAATAATCAAAATACACATAAAACTTAAAAAAATAATTCAAAAAAACAAAAACGAACATTCTAAAAATTGATAGCTGATGATGATGAAGTTTAAGAAATGCCATTTCTCCAATCCTCTGATCCACAAAGTTGAATTTTCTTTTTATTACAAAATATCACTGATTTAACTTTACCAACAAATGACCTAAGCTAAATTCTAGAATATAAATATCAACCTTGGTCCACTAAAATATTTCTTACTTTGACCCATTTTGACTGTGACTCTTCGGCACCGGTCAGATACCACTGTCTTTTTTAATATTATATGTATATATATATATTATATTGATTAAAAATATAAAAAATCATATATAATATACCAATTAATTTGAAAATATTTCTTATAAAATTCTAAAATATAAAATATAAAATATTAAAAATTCAAAATAATATATAAAAGATGATAAATGTTTTAAAATTTTAAAAAGTAATTAAATTTCAAGTAATTGCAAAAAAACCCTTAAAATTTAACCTTTTTCTTTGTATGGGGTTGGCGTTGACTCTTGTTGTCTCCTCAAACAAGCAGTCGTGGATCCACCAGCTCGCCCCGAATTACGTGGTGGGTGACATTTTTGGAAAGAACTGCACCTCATCCAACCAACCCCTCAATAGGTAAATAGTTCTGGGATTAGAATCCTAATTTGTTTTTGAGGATTTAGTTAGGTCTGCTTTGGAAGAGGGAAAGAGTAACAATAAATCTAATATAAAGTTTCGATTTCACCACTTTTCTGGGTTTCTTTTTTCTTTTCGAGAGGGAAAAGTACAAGTGAAATGAAAATATTTATTATAATTTATTAAATGTTTTGAAAATTTCAATGTTTTCTTAATTTGTTTTATGTTTTTTCTGATTATTTTAATTAGGACGAAATTGAGATAGTATGTAAATGTTGAAAGACTAAATTTTTTAGAATCATCAACAAACTGAAAATATTGAAATTTTAAAACTCCCACAACATCCCATGTTACAAAGTTAATGGTCAGTAACAGAGTTGGACCAAAAACACAAAAAGTGATTAATTAAATGATCATTTTATAATTTTTTTTTAATAGTTAGATGATAAAAATAAAATCTAAACATAACTGGGTGACCTACCGAGTAAATTTCTCAAAAATTTATTATTTGTTTCACGAAACATAATAAAAGCGTATTTTATTTAGTTGTCTTTATTCATAACTAAAGATAATATCATTAAATTATATTCATTTTCTTATTATTTGGCCTTATTTCGATAACTAAATTATCTCAATCATAAAGTCATGTGACTTCTTTATGTGAAAAATAAATATTTTTTATTAAATGTATATAAACATTAAAAAATATAAAAATAGAAATATATATAATCTGAAAAAACATATAAATTATAAAAATTATAAAAATTATAAAATTTACAAAAAATACTATAATTAAAAATATATATATAATGATATTATTACAAAAAATTGTAAAAAATATATTTTTTAATTTTTATATAATTCTAAAATTCTAAAATTGTATTTCAATTTCAAGGTTTTTTTTTTAAATTACTTGAAATTTAAATACATTTTCCATTTTTATAACATTTATCAATTTTTATATATTATTTTGAATTTTAAATATGTATACTTTTATAATTTAGAATTTTATAAAAAAATATTTTTAAACTTTTATTTTAATTTTTTTATATATTATATATGACATATAATGCACTAAAATATATTATGTGTAAATATTTTATATATAAAAATATTAATTAATAAAATATATTTTTTAAATTTAAATTTAATAATTCTGCACATCTAGATAGTTTAAATTGAAAACCGAATAGTCTGCCATTTTGGTACGTTTCTCTCTGCCGTTTTGGCACGGTTTTTTAGGATCTTAATTTCATCCCATTTTCTTTGTTTTTGAGTGTGTTTTTTGGTTTGTGAATCTGATTCTGTTCGGTGTGGTAAAAGGGGAGTGTTCGCTGTAAGGCATGGAGAACGGTTTTGCAGATCTGAATCTGAATGATGGGGAAGATGAAGCTTTTTCTTTACCGGAGGGATTAGAAGAACAAATTACTGCGTATAGTTTTTGTTTGGTGGGCTGCTTCCTTACAGCTAGTGTGGTACATTTTCCAGCTATGAGAAATACTTTGGCAAATATTTGGCATCTACTGGAAGGAGTGCAAATATCAGATCTAGGGGAAAGACGTTTTCTTTTCAAATTTTTCAATGAGATTGATATCTCAAGGGTAATCACTGGGGCACCTTGGACTTTCAATAATCATCTCCTGATTTTTAGGCGGGTTCAAGAGAATGAAGATCCGATGTCTATTCCTTTAGTGTATGCAGATTGGTGGGTGCAGATTCATGATTTACCACCAGGTTTCTTTAGAGACTCAATGGCAGTTCAGTTTGGAAATTTTATTGGCAAATTTTTAGAGCATGATACAAAGCAAATCCTTAATGGGTATAGAAATTTTATGCGTATTCGGGTGCAAATTGATGTGAGAATACCTTTGAAACGCAGGAAAAAAGTTATGATTTCTGAATCTAAATTCTCGTATGCAAATTTTAAATATGAGAAATTAACTTTGTTATATTTTTTATGTGGATGTCTGGGCCATGGGGAGAGTTTTTGTCCAATGAGATTACGTATTGATGCACAAGAGGTTGACTTTGGGTGGGATTTGACATTGAGGGCTCAAGCGAGGAGGGCATACACGAGTAATAGCATCTGGTTGAGGGAGGAGGGCGAAAATGGGCATTTTGAAAGAGCTCAAATCGATCAGCAATTTAATCGTCTCAAATCAAAATCAATGGAGTGGTTCGAGGGGAAATTTTAATAGCTTCCTTGGAATAAATTTGGAAGGATCCAAATTTAGGGATATGGAGCATGAAGACCAGAAACATGAAAGATGTTGTCGTACAGGGGGGAGCGAGCTGGACTGGGTAAAATTAAAATGGGGGGATATACTCAAATTGACAATGAGTTTCAGAATGGTACGAAGAGAAATGTTTTTGCGAATGGGATGGAGGCGTCAAATATGGAGTGTGAGTTGGAAGATATTCCAATATGTAGTGGGGAAGGAAATAAAAGACAAAGGTCTAATTCTTTACTCTCTAATGTTTCTAATGAACAGGATTCATTTGAGGGTTGCGGTGGACTTCTAGCCCATAATCAACAGATATCGGCGGCTGCCATGGAGCATGCCGACCGGAAGCAATGAAAATATTATGTTGAAATGTTCGTGGATTGGAGAGTCCACGAGCAGTCAGAAGACTTCAGCACAAGCTGAAAACTTATCATCCCCAAATTGTCTTCTTTATTGAGACGAAGCTAAATGGTAGTAGAATGGAAAAAGTTCGGAGACGGTGTGGTTTCTTCAATGGTATAGATGTGCCAGCTGAAGGATCTAGAGGAGGATTAAGTTTAGGGTGGAATGAGAGTCATTTAGTTACTTTGAAGAGCCTTTCAAAAAATCATATTGATGTGGAAATCCAAGAAGAGGGAGGCAATCCTTGTTGGAGGTTTATGGGTTTCTATGGGGCTCTTGAGATTAGAAATAAAGTAGAGACGTGGAATTTACTTCGGCTATTGGGGAGGAATAATTCGTCACCCTGATTGGTGGGAGGGGATTTTAATGATATTCTCTTTGCAATGAAAAAAGAGGTGGTCTACCAAGGGTCGAGGCTAGAATGGAGGCGTTTCGTAAAACGTTGGAGGATTGCTTTCTGGAAGACATTGGATTCTCAGGCCCTTGGTTTACTTGGGAAAAAGGCCGTATAGCGGAAAAGAATATCAGGGAAAGAATTGACAGAGGAGTAGCGACAGATACTTGGATACAAATGTTCCCAAATTTTTCTCTGAGGCATCTACCGCATTCTTTCTCAGATCATTGCCTGTTACTCTTTGATACAGAGTGTTGCTGAAAGAGGAAGGACCCTACTCGATTTCGTTTTGAATCTTGGTGGATTCTTGATGAGTCATGTGAGAATGAAATTAGAAAGCTTTGGGAATGAAGTGTTGGGTCCTACCTTAATCGTATAACAGCTCTTGCAAATGGTCTGAAAGTTTGGGCAAGCACAGTGCAATTTAAACGTAAAGGCAAGGTGGAAAGACTAAATAGAAGACTAGATAGATTGAATGATAAAGAAAGAACGGAAGAGACTTTGACGAAAATCATGGAGGTAAAACTTCATTTAAATATGGAGATTGACAAGGAAGAGAGATATTGAGAACAACGTGCAAGGTCAAACTGGCTACAACTGGGAGATAAGAACACTTCGTTCTTCCACAAGTATGCATCGCAGAGAAGGCGTATTAATCGAATAAGGGGGTTACAGAGAGCTGATGGGTTTCTTGCGACAAATGAAAGGGAGATTGAAGAGGTGGCTCGGTTATATTTTTCCGATTTATTTGAATCTAGAGGAGTTGGTGATATGACACACATACTTTCAGGGATTAAATCATGCATTTCAGATAGTATGAACCTCAGCCTGACTGCTCCTTACACTGAGACTGAAATAGTTGAGTCATTGAAAGGAATGAGACCTACTAAAGCTTCGAGTTTTGATGGTTTCCCGACGCTCTTTTATCAAAAGTTTTGGCACATTGTGGGAAAAGATACTTGTGATTTTTGCTTGGAGGTGCTGAATCATGGACGTTCACTTGAGGAAATTAACAGAACTTTGCTGGTATTGATCCCGAAAATTACAACTCCTATTAATCTTAAGAATTTTCGTCCTATCAGTTTGTGCACAGTAATTTATAAGATTATTGCAAAAGTGGTTGCCAACAGATTACAGAAGGTACTGAATGATTGTATTGATGACTCTCAAAGTGCGTTTGTTCCAGGGAGACTCATTACTGATAATGTGTTGCTGGCCTATGAGGTACTTCATTCTTTTAAAAATAAAAGATCAGGGAGGAAGGGATTTATGGCGTTAAAGTTAGACATGAGTAAAGCCTGTGATAGAGTAGAGTGGTCTTTTGTCAAAGAGGTAATGTTGAAGATGGGTTTTGTAGAGGATTTTATTGAACTCATTTTACGATGCCTTAATTCGATTCAATTATTTATTTTAATTAATGGGGAGGAAGGCTTGAACTTTAGAGGCACAAGGGGCCTTCGCCAAGGGGACCCACTAAGCCCTTATTTATTCTTGTTTTGCGGAGAAGGGCTGTCAGCGTTAATGAGATTGGCTTGTCAAGAGGGGAAGATCAATGGAGCTAAGGTTTGTAGAGCCTCTCCCCCTATCACCCATCTCATGTTTTCCGGTGATTACATTCTTTTTGGGGATGTCTCGACTAGAGGGATAAATGTGTTAAAAGATATTCTTAAGGAGTACGAAGTATGTTCGGGATAGTGTATTAATTTTGAAAAATCAACGGCATTTTTTAGCTCAAATGTGAATGATCTGGATAGGAATTTGGTATTTCAAACCCTTGGCATTCGGTGTTCAGACAATCCGGAGAAATATTTGGGACTCCCTAACATTGTGGGAAGGAAAAAGAAACTGGCTTTCCAAGTTTTAAAAGATAGGATGAAACAAAGAATTAATAGTTGGAGTATCAGGCATATATCACAAGGAGGTAGAGACGTCTTCATAAAAGTTGTTTTGTAAGCTATCCCTACATACACAATTTCTTGCTTCCTTTTACCAAAGACCTTGTGTACAGAATTGGAAAACGTAATGAATTCGTTCTGGTGGAACAAAAGTAATGGAAAAAAGGGCATGCACTGGTGTGACTGGAAATCATTAAGCATGCTTAAGGAGGAAGGAGGGATGGGATTTCGAGATCTGAATTCTTTTAATATTGCTTTATTGGCCAAATAGGGTTGGCGTTTGTTACGTAATCCAAATTCGTTATTAGCACGTACGTTAAAGGCAAGATATTTTAAAGATTCTGATTTTTTAAAGTCAAATTTGGGTAGTTTACCTTCTTTAACCTGGAAAAGTATGTGGGCGTCAAAATGACTTTTGATGAAAGGTATGGGATAGAGGATTGGAGATGGGAAGCAGGTATCTATTTGGGAAGACAGCTGGGTCCCTGGAAATAACATGCTGAATGGTCAGTATCAAGAGAATAATCCAAATCTTGTGAAAGTTGCAGATTTGATTGACTCTAACACAAGGAAATGGAAGACAGAGTTAATCCTTACTACCTTTGTAGAAAGGGATGCTGAGAGGATCCTATGTATTCCACTGCCATTAAGCCCATTTGAAGATTTTGTTGTGTGGAATGGAGAGCCAACTGGGGAATATTCGGTGAGAAGCGGTCATAAAGCCCTTACACATGCTGGACAGACTCAAGTACATGACAGATTTAAACATTTTTACAAGCGACTGTGGAATCTATATCTACCCTCAAAAATTAAAATTACAGTGTGGCGAAGTTCGCGTAACTATTTGCCTAACTACAGTAATCTACACTATAGAAGAATAATGGGATCTGCAATCTGCCGGAGGTGCCAGACAGAAGCTGAAACAAGGAAGCATTTATTCAGAGACTGCCCTGTTGCAAAAGGAACATGGGAGAAATTAGATATTGAATGGCCAGTCATAGAAGAAAACATGGAGTTCATAGAAATCTTAAACAGTTTTTTTGCAGCAAACTCTCTGGGAATATGTAGGAAATTTGTGTGTGCACTGTGGGGGATATGGTCAGCCAGAAACAAATTTACACATGAGGGTGAAATGAAAACAGGAAGTCAAATCGCTGATTTTGTAATTAACTATATGAATGAGCTAGATGAACTAAAGAAGATCTTACCTAAGAGAAGTCTCCACACGAACAGATGGTTAGCCCCTTTAGGGACGCGATTGAAGATTAACTTTGATGCGGCTTTCAATAGTCAAAGAAAAGAATCATGCATAGGATTAGTAGTCAGAAATGGAAAAGCAGAAGTAATATGTTCAAAAGCTATTATTAATAAGAATATACCGTCCGTTTTTGCAGCCGAGGCGTTGGCGTGTTATCAGGCACTCGACTTGGGTGCTCAACTGGGTATAGAGGATGTGGAAATAGAAGGTGACTCTAGGACGGTGATTCAAAAACTGCAGGAGGAAAAAGAAGATCGATCTGAAATTGCCGCGTACATAGCAAATTCAAAGAAGATGACTTTTTATTTCAGATATTGTGTGTTTCTTTTTCAAAACAGAGAAGCAAATGAAGATGCGCACAAAATAGCTATTGAAGGTATTAAAAAAGGGGAAAATACTTATCTCTCACAACGAGCTCTGAATGTCGCTGCAGATACGATGATGACCGGAGGTAGATGGACGGAAAACGTGCAGGAGTTAAGGGCCCGATGATTGCTGAAAGGAAGAAGGAAGGCGGAGAGACTTCTGTTGTGTAGTGGGTCTTTGCACAGGAAAGGGAAGTTTTCAAAAGATCTGAGGGGTTACAGAAAAGATATGGTGGAAATGATGAAAAGAGTTAAATGAGAAATGAAGAAGGGTCTGATGATTGCTGAAAGGAAGAAGGAAGTCGGAGAGGATTCTGTTGTGTAGTGGGTTTTTGCACAGAAAGGGAGTTTTCAAATGATCCGAGGGGTTACAGGAAAGATATGGTGGAAATGATGAAAAGAGTTAAATGAGAAATGAATGCCTGCCATCTGATTTTGCTCTGTTCGAGATGGGGATTTAATTGTTCACACAGCTGGAAAGCAGATTTCTAAAGCACACCCATCGATTTGGAAGCTGGTTTTACTCTGATCTTGGGCCGGAATTTTGTTTTTTATTTTTCTGTTTTGTGGAAATTTTCTTTCTTTTTGGACAGTATGTTTTGGGCTTCATTTTCTTTCTGTTTCTGAATTTTGTTTGGCCTAAGTTTAATAATATTCCAGCTTTATATAAAAAAAAAAAAAAATTCTGCACATCTCTATATAAGTATTACTTTTACACCATTATCTATAATATATATAAAAGCATGAGTTTAGAAAAACTTTTGAATTGACGAGAATATCATTTATTTTCTATAATATTATAAAATTAAGCTTAAAAATAATTATATCTTAATTTAGAATTATTAGTTAAAATGTTGTGCTAATTTTAAAATAGAGTTATTACTTGCCTAGGGCACTAAACATAACATAATAAAAAATTTGTGATAATTATAATTATAATTTAATTTAATTTAATCTACAATTGACATAAAAAAAATTGTATTAATCTTAATTTTTTAAAATTGTGATAATTTTATTATTGTAAATAGAATTATAACCAATTAAAGTTTATATTTAGCTTTATAATAACATTCAGCATATTCAATCAAAATATGGTGATTTCTTTAAAGAGTTTGATGTTGTTTTGAATGGGCAATTGGTAACTTAAATGCAAGGCGCCATGTAAACCATCTTTGCTTGGTGGCTGATGTCCCATTGGTTGAAGGTGGGAGCACAAGGTTTTGGTTTTAACTATGTTTTCTGTCTAGGTTGCTCATATTCATGCTTCATCTTGTTTTTCTTCATGCAATATAAATTCACACAATTTGCTTTGATTTACATACTATATGAACTATAATCTTGAGTTGGACTGTTTTATGCAAGCAAATAGTACCACCAACTCAATCCTAAAGCAGATGACCTATGAGTAGCATCGTAGTTTCTGTTTGCACGTTTTTTTTTTTTTTTTTTATGAAACTAGCTATGAACTGAATCCCCATAAAAGAACTAATAGCCAACCAAACTTGGCACTTGGAATTTGTTAGGGATGACTATGATCACCAACCCTTAAACACTGCTTTTGAGAGCATTGGGAGGCAGAGAAGAGGCCATCTCGGTTTCAGGATCTGGTTTCTTCTTTTTACTTAGCTTGATTTCACCATAAAAGTAGGAAATGAAGCCCCACAGCGAGAGAGGAAGTGACACACCCTTCTCGGCTTGAAACTTCTCATTGAAGGAAAATACTGCCAGAATCTCTGTAACTGGTAATAGAACCGCTATCACTACACCCGATAGCAATGATGACGCACAAAATACTACTCCAATTGCTCCCAAGAAGAAACATTGATTTATTATTGCACTAAAAATCACCACCACATAGTATTTTGTTTCTCCTAGCTCGAATTCCCTTGCTTCCCTTCCGATCACCTACAAATAGAAATAACCTTTCAAGTTTTTACGTACTTGTTCATTGTAGTTATAGAATGAAATCATTATATTAAAAAAAAAAAAACCTTTTTAATCAAGATTAATAAACTCCGCTTCAGTTTCCTTCTTAAAAAAGGGTTTATCACCATAGCTACTTGATACTATATTATTTCATACCCTATAGGTCAATTATGTGGATTTCATCAATTAACAAATTTAATTAATTATATTTATTTTTAAACGTTAAAAACGTTTTGTATTAAATTTTGAAAAACAGAATCAAACTATAATGTTATAATCAACTGTACAAGAGAGCAGAGATTATACTCCCTTATCGATATCATGAAAATGAATTTAGATTTGATTTTTTGTATGCACATTGATATACTAAATATAAAATAGTTAAAAATTAATAAGATTTATAAATTAAAAAAATATATATTTCATCAGACTTCACTCACTTGTCCTGTAAGAAGAGGAATAGCTAAGAAAGAGACGAAAAAACAAACCTTGAAATCATTGTTGACCAGCATCCCAACGGTGCAAAAGCCAGTAGCAACCAAACACATCACCAACTGAATCTCCATCACAAGGGCGTAGCTGACCTCTTGCTTTGCCTTCTTGTACGTTAGTTCCACCAAAGGCAATATAAATCCGTACAAAGCCGCTGCAGCTAAGGTCATTACGAACCCCAAAATATATTCCTTGTTGGATTCATTCTCAGGCCGGTCGCTGCTCGAATGCAAAGCCAGAACGCCAGCCCCTATGGTCAACAAAAACACGGCGTTTATGGAGTAGGCAGTGAACTTTTGTTTCACCAACAGGAAAGCAAACCCTGCTGTGAAAGCCAACTGCGACGCGATGATCAAAGAAGAAGTCGAAACGGGGAGACGAGATAAGCCATAGGAGTAGAAGTAGTTATCGAGGCCTGTGATGATCCCGAGGACGATAGCGGCGAGGAACAACGGTCGTTCCATGTAGAAAAGCTTGTTTCCCGAGGTGGGATCGGCCGTCCTGGAACGATGCATGTAAGCACAAGCGATGGGGAGCAAGATGATGGGGCAACCCGCGGTTTCGAGCCAGCTCAAGAACCAGATTCGGTTGCCACCATGGATGAAGTAGAGGCGCATGATAAGTGGACTACCGCAGTTGCCTATTGAAACGATGATGCAGTTTATTACTAGGAGAGCTTTTCTCATGGTGGTGCCATCATGTTTAGGTTCCTTCACCTCCATTTGTTCTGTATTTGGATTTTTTGCATCTCCTTCCTCCATTTCCAAGCTATTTGTAACAGAATTTATCAAAGAAACAGAGGTCAATTACATGTACGGAACAAGCTAAAGTTAACAGAATTTAGTATGTAATGAATAGTTATTACATGGAGACTATGGCAAAGGCCATTTTCTTATCCAAGTATCCATGAAATGAATTCCTATAAACAACTAATAGCCAACCAAATTGCCATGAACAACTGTTGGGGATTAGGGACTACGATGAAAACGAAATTCTACTGTGCCTCTTTTTTTGTCTACCAATGAATATTTAATTTTTCATTTTGGTATTGATTTTTTTTTCAATCTTATATCTAAATTCTAATCACTTTTTAATTTGGTACCTAAAGTAATCTTATGACCAATCATAAAGTGCCATGTGGCGTCTTTATGTAAAAAAACAAATATTTTTTTATTGAATGTATACAATCATTAGAAAATATAAAAATAGAAATAAATATATAAAAAAATCAGAAATATATATAATCTAAAAAACATATAATTTACAAATAATTTATAAAAAAATAAATTTTACAAAAAAATACGATAATTGAAAAAAAATAGTTGAAATTAATTTTACTATTACAAAAAATGTAAAAGAAATTATAATTTATAATTTTTTATATAATTATAAAATTGTATTTCAATTTAAAGGTTTTTTTTTTCAATTACTTGAAATTTAAATACCTTTTTCATTTTTATAACGTTTATCAATTTTAATATATTATTTTGACTTTTAAATATTTATAATTTTATATTTTAGAATTTTATAAAAATTATTTTTAATCTTATTTTAATTATTTTTATATATCATATATGATTTTTTTTACATTTTTATCAATATAATATATAATATTAAAAAATAAAAAAGGACATATGGTATATTCTAATAGTGCCACATAGTCAGTCAACAATAGTCAACTCCAGTCAACAATCGGTCAAATTCAAATGAGTTTTGGTTGACCAAATGTTGACCGGTGTTGACTAGCATGGATCGGGTTTTGACCAGTCATGTGGCACTATTAGAATACAACATGTGTCCTTTTTTTATTTTTTTAATATTATATATTATATGGATTAAAATGTAAAAAAAATCATATATAATATATATAAAAAATTAAAAAAAGGTATTTAAATTTCAAGTAATAGTAAAAAAAAAAAACTTGAAATTTAAATATTTTTTAGAATTTTAGAATTATATATTTTAGAATTTTATAAAAAAATTATTTGAAGGCTACTTTAGCTACCGAAATGGCCTAGAAAAACCGTTTAATTTCGTAAACATTTATTTGTCTGATTTTCTTTTACAAAAAACTTAGGATAGTTATTCAAAAATGTCCAATTATTAAGTCAAATAAATTTAGAGTCCAGTTTATTAAAGGTCATGTCATTTGAAAAACTCGTATGATTTTGTCAATTAACTTTTTGTTTTTGAAAAAAAAAAAAAAACTCCTATTTCATTATCGCGCAACAAAAAAAGTGAAACCTTTAGTTTTATACGAAAAATCATATTTTATGCCATATTAAGCCAGTTATTAGGGTTATTCGATTTTTAACAAAATTCCATACATGCAAAATCTCAATAAATAACAATCTCATGCCACAATCCAAAATTAATAAAATTATAGTCCCAATAAAAACCATAATAAAAAGAAAGTAGAATTTAAATTTGCTTTATCAACTAAAAACCGAGATGAAACCTCTAAATGTTGTGTCCGACCCTAACCTCGGGGGTTATCTGTAAGGATAAAGTTATTAGGGTGAGCTTTAAAAAGCTCAATGTGAATCTTCACAGAATTAATAAACAATGTATCCACATACAGATAGTCAAATTACGATAAAAGGTATATCCAACAACATCCGTGAGATCATAGTAGAGCACGACATCATAAAAATACAATTTTATATGCGTGGGCATGCTCATATGAAACTAGAACTATCTGAAATACTTCCACTGGAATTTGAGGAAGATCTGGAATTTGAGGAAGAGGGATGAATCGTTGGCCCAAAGTAAGCTATATATTGGCATGGATGAGTAGCAGAAGAAGAATGTTCAGCAAAGATAGGGCTGGTAGGGCTGTTAAATTAAGAGTAACTGGCCAGCTGGACGGTTTTTTAACATCAAGGATGCCGTCACATGCCATGTCACTTTGCCATGACGTCTGTGACGGAAAACGGCAAAAAGAATTGTTTTGTAACTTTTTGAAAGTTGAGTGACTGAAATGAAACCTAGGTGACTGTTTTGCCAGCTACTTCAAAGTTGGGTGACTGTTGGTGTAATTTATCAAAAAATAGGATAAATTAAAATAAGAGATAAAGTAACTTTTTTTATTTTATTTTTGAAATTATTTTGCAGACATGAGATTCTGCATTAATTTATAGTAATTTGTTTATTATTTATACTATATATTATATCTTTGTATTATTATTGTTCATGATTTTTATTAATAATAATATATATATAATATATCACATTATTATAACTCATATATTGAATCTAAGATGATTTTGTTTTTTAAATATCTTTCTGGTGCCATTCCCCATGTTTGGTTAATTTACTATTTTCTTTCAATGTTGAGCATCTGCCCCTGCTCATTGTTTGAAGAATTCAAGGATAATATATTTTGTCTTGCCCCAATTAATGATATATCCTTTCTTTTCTGGCTAAAATACAGAGATATATCCTCTTCCACCAAAAGAGATTAATTATAGATGGCGGTCCAATAGAAGAATCATTGATTAGTCATAGAAATAGATTAATTATAGATTTTAATTATATTTATTCTTTTTAATAAAATATTTCAAAATTATTTATAACTTTTCTCCAACCTATAAATAAAAAAGATAATACGTTTCAGCACACTCAAATTTACGTTCTTCTATATTGACAACAATCACTAAATTATTTAGTTTTTAGATTAGTTAACGCAACACACTACTACTGTCATTACTTTTTATCCATTTGTATGGAAGATTAAATTTTATTTTTTGCTTCACAAAACATAATAAAAATATATTTTACTCATAAATAAAAATAAAAAAATTATGATTTAAACATTAAATTATATGTGTGTTTTTTTTTTTAGTTGATACTTAAATTATCCTTTTGATACAGGTCTGATCTAAAATCACTGTAAATATTATTGCACTATAAATCATAAAAGTTTATATCACGATTTATGACATATCTATAATACAGATGAAAATTATGTAACAAATATATTTATTAAAGATTTAGATTAAAAATATTCATATTTAGTTACTATGATGAAATTAATTATTTATTATGTGTGGTGTTTTGAGTTCAAATCTCATTATAATAAATTGTTTATTAATTTATTATATAAAAAAAGGCAAAAAAGAAATCTCATATAAATATAACTTAATTTATCCATGAAAATATATTTTTTAATAATTTTATAAACTTAAAATAAGTATATATAAGGTTCAAGAGTGAAGTCAGGAATTTGTTAGGAGACCGAAATTCAATTGTATATTTTTATGATAGTAAAAATATAATTTTATTATTTTAAAATTTTAAAATTTTTATAATTTTAAAAAAATTAAATCAAACTTTTATAATTTAAAAAAAAAAAAGTCAAAGTGGAATTTTATTATTAGGTGTATTTGTGATGGGGATACTAGTGGCTGCTTACATAATACACTTGACTGGGGAAATTAATTTGGTCTCACTTATTCAGCTTTTATTTTGTTTTAATATAGAGTTTTGGGTAACCCATACGTTTTAAAGTAATCATTATATTACTTATAGCTGAAGTTGGTGAGAATATTATTAGATGGTAGCATTTTTCCAACTTCTCATTAACATTATTACATGGTAAGATTAAAGAAAAAAATGTTAAGGAGTATGGATGTAATTTAACCAAAATTTTAAGTTGATAAATTTCAAATAAATATATTTAATATTAATATTTTGTTTAAATCCGATTCATAGATACCTTCACTTGTTATTGAGGTGACAGTACATTATTGTGACTAATAAATTTGAAATTGAATTAATTAATGAATATATTTATGAATATTGATGCAAATAATGGCGAAGTTTAAATCTTTTTAGGATCACAATTAAGTTATATATTTTTATGAGGGTAGGAATGTAATTTTATAATTTTAATAATTTATATCTTTAAAAATTTTAAATGATTAAATTAAAATTTTATGGGGCCAAAATTTTTATTAAATTAAAGTCTTATAAAAATTAAAAGATTAAAGTGAATATATGCTTTGTGAGGCTTGTAGAATTTGATTATTTTGAGTGGGGTCGAAGACAAGCCACCGCGTCTAGAGGGTAAACTATTGCGTGGTGGCAGAGGCAGAGGATCTCTGCCAGACGCCCCAAAAATGGGCATCATACACCACGACCAACAACAACAAGAAGAAGCTTTGATTCTCTCAAGCTCCGATCAAACTCAACACTTTCATTGTCATCAACAGTCTAAAGACTCAAATCTGATTAGCAAAGTCTGGGTTGAATCAAAGAAGTTATGGTTAATTGCAGGACCCTCCATCTTCAGCCGCCTTGCCATGTTCTCCATGACTACCATAACCCAATCATTTGCTGGCCACCTAGGTGACCTCAATCTCGCTGCCATTTCCATTGCCACCACTGTTATTATTAGCATCACTTTTGGATTCTTGGTAACGACCGATAACCCACATCGAAACTTTTCTTTTTCTCATCTCAAAATATCTCCTTCGTAAATTGATTTAATGTATTTTTTTAATTTTTTTTTTTTTACAGTTAGGAATGGCTAGTGCACTAGAGACTTTATGTGGACAAGCTTACGGAGCAAAACAGTATCAAATGTTGGGTTTATACTTGCAACGCTCATGGATTGTTCTCTTCATTTGTTCCATTCTTTTACTACCATTATTCATTTTTGCTGCTCCGCTCTTAAAATTCATGGGACAGCCAACCGACGTGGCTGATCAAACAGGTTTAGTTGCAATTTGGCTGATACCATTTCACTTAAGCTTACCATTTCAGTTCACGCTGCAAAGATTTCTGCAGAGCCAACTGAAGACTGCAGTGATTGCTTGGGTTTGTGGGGTTGCACTTGCAGTTCACGCATTAATAAGTTGGATTTTTGTTTACAAGTTAAGAGTTGGGATTGTTGGGACAGCTCTCACCCTTGATTTCTCCTGGTGGTTGACTGTTTTGGGATTCTTTGTTTATGTTGTTTATGGTGGCTGTCCACTTTCTTGGACTGGTTTTTCTACACAGGCTTTCTCTGAGCTTTGGGATTTCGTCAAACTCTCGCTTGCTTCTGGTTTCATGGTTCTGTATGTTCTTGATTAATTGATAGTTGAACCTCCTATCCTATATAACACTGAAGTAATTAGTAATAGATTGCGACTTTTTAATGTTTCAGCTTGGAGAATATTTATTACAGAACATTAATCATAGTGTCTGGATATTTGCACAATACAGAAACTGCAGTTGATGCTCTTTCAATTTGGTTAGCTCCACTTCCTTTGCTCACCTTTATTATTAATGTTACATAAAATTATACTATTTGGTTGCTGTTTTCATACTATGCTGCTACTTTTTAATACATTTTTATTTCTTTGTTTGGCAGCATGTCCATCTTTGGCTGGGAATCCATGATTCCGCTGGGATTTTTGGCTGCAACCGGGTAAGTTGCTGTTCCTTAGCTCCCTTCCCATCTCACTATACAAGTTCTAAGCAATAGAAATAGGAATCTTTAGGTTCCCATCTCACTATACCTATTGTCTTTAATTTAAATTCAATGGAACTTTGCCATATCATCGGTGTTATTGACGAGTAATTTTGATTTCCTTGAATACATGTTCTGCCGTAGTTTACTCTGATATGTTGGTTTCAATGATGATATCATTCATCCTAGTGTCTCCAGCAAAATGGTGGATTGCTGAAGGACATTTATATATGCTAACTGCTGTAAGATATTGACCCATCACCAATTCGTATGTTTGGCATTGGGTTATATAAAATGCACTTTATCCCCATATAATCAATGTTAGGTTCTTTTAGTCTGATATAAAATGAATTCATTTACATAAAAACTAACAAAGATTTTTTCATTGGAGTATATGCTAAATGCTCTTTCATCTTACGAAACATTGTGTTTCCTTAATGCAGTGTGCGTGTAGCGAACGAGCTCGGTGCAGGCAATGCGAAAGGCGCCAAATTTGCAACTATAGTGTCAGTGATTACATCTTTAGCAGTTGGAATTTTGTTTTGGTTAATTATTATGGCCTTTCATGAGACACTTGCAATGATCTTTACCTCAAGTTCTTCTGTTATTACAATGGTTAATAAGTACTCGACCTTATTGGCATTCACCATTCCTCTCAACTGCATTCAACCAGTTCTTTCAGGTAATAAGCTCAAAAAATGTATATCTATTTGCAATCATGACCTATGGCTCATTGTATATTTGATCTTCATGCTTTGAGTTCAGGTGTGGCGGTCGGATCTGGTTGGCAAAGTGTAGTGGCATTTGTAAATATAGGTAGCTACTATTTAGTTGGAGTTCCTCTTGGTGTCTTGTTCGGATGGCTTCAATTTGGTATCACTGTAAGTACAGTTATCGTGTCACAAGTTTTTGACAAAAGAATCTTCTCTTTCGTAAACAGACGGTATTACTGAATTGGAACACAAAAAACACGGCTGAAATCGAGTGTTTAAAACTGAAGCTTGTTATGTTTTTAATACCAGGGTATCTGGGCTGGAATGCTATGTGGAACTGTGGTTCAGACATTGATACTAGCTGTCATAACAATGAAATGCAAATGGGAAACAGAGGTAAGGTTTTGTTGTAATATATCAAATATAACCCTTGTATGTTTTCCTTTGCTCTAAATCAAGTTACTAAATTTCTTGTCTTAAATCTTAATTACAGGCAAGAAAGGCTCGTTCATATATATCAAATGAAACAGCTTCATACCAATAACGTCATTTTAAAGTGTGATTGTACTTGTAATACAATTCTTTTTGTTCAAGCTGTGAGTGAATAGGATAGTTCTTTTATGTTTTTTGTATAATATTTTCGTTTTCATATGTTCAAAACAAAATTATGTATTTTTAAGAGATAAAAGATTGCATTCTTCTATATGAGTAGGAGTCACTGAACTATAGCATGGTTGCTATTATATTATTGGACTCACCTTGGATGATGAGTTTTCACTTGGGAACTCACTCAACTCACCACTTAATTAATTAAATTTTCTTCATCGGCACTCAGTTACACTAATTTAATTAAATCGTTTAATGATCAGATTTCATTTTGCAGAAGGAAGTAAACTGAATTGAAAAAAAAAATAACCAAGTTAAAAAAATACTGAGAATTTTGAGAGAAAGAATATGGTTACCTTCTCTTTATGTGTCTCTTTGGATTCGAAAAATCTAGTTTTCTCTTCTCTTTCTGGCCATTGATTCTTACAAGTTGTATTCAAACTGCAACCCCTTTTACTCTTCAATTACTTTTAAATCTTGATAAACTTTAGTAGCATCTCATTTATGTCCACTCAATTTGAAGATCACTACAAAATCTCATCATGACACCCTCTGAATCCTCCTAAAGATTAGAACCAATCATGGTCATCTCTATCTCCTTAAAATAAGGCATTGAAGCCCTGTTTAGTCATAACCATCTTCATATCCTCCCAAGTATCAATGGGAAGTTGTCAATTTTGACTCCTACACAACAACTGATCCCACCAAGTTAGTGCATAATTAGTAACTTCAACAATGGGAAGTTGTTGATTTTTGGCATTTTTTTAGTTTGGGAAACAAAACCCAAAGAGAGAAAGAGAAATAAATTGAGAGAGAAGGAAGAAGAGATTGTTTTTTTTTTTTTGTTTTGTTTTACTTCTTATTTTTGTTGTGCTAATATCCTTTTTTAATTCTTGCTTCAGTTTGAAATTTACTTGTTATATCTATTTGTTTTTTGGGGTTTTATGTTTCCATTTGCTCGACAGATTGGACTTCTTCTTTTCTCTAGTGCAGCTTGTTTTCTGTATCAATTTCTTTCTTTTTAGCTATCAACTTAGTTTTGACTCTTCTCATAGTTGTTGGTTCATGAGGTGAATGTATCTATTGATTGTTCTCAACTTGCTTTATCTATGGATGAATTTATATTTGCTATTGAATTCTGAAAAAGGTTTAGTTTTTTGTAGACCCTAAAGAATTTATATCCTTGTAGGGAGTCCTTGAGGGTATTGGTATTTACAAACATTGATTTTTAGTTTTGATGATGAACACATTCTTTTGTATTACATTTTGAAGATTTTCAATTGAGATGAGATAACAATTGGGAAGTCATTGAATTCATCTGAAGGGAACAAATGGTTTAGCTGGAACCAGTCAACAAGCAATAAGTTAAAAGAGAGTAATAATAAAAGACATGGCTAGGAAAAAAGTTTCAATATTGCTACTGGGAAAAAGTAACAACCAGAACAAAGAAGCAAGGTTTAGAGATGAAACTCGATCAAATTCTTACTTTTTGAATAAGGTTTTTAGTGTTGTAGGTACTTATATTGGTTAGTTTCTGCAATTTTTACATTGTTGAGCAAGAAAGGAACATGGTTTTGTTTTCAAGCTGACTCGTAGTAGTAAGTTGTTCAATACTTGCTATAACACCTTTATTTTCACTAATGTTCCTTTCAAAATAGTAATGTTACTATATATTATCTACAACTTACTCACTGGGCATAGTAAAAGACATTTCTCCTTTCTTTTGATTCAATTATTCAAGAACGATAATTAACATGAACATTCATAATCTTTCCAAAAGTAACAAACGGGGGGCCCTCAAATTGGCAGCGAGATGGATAAAGGTAGCAAGAGGATTAGAAGACGATCTGAGGAGGACGACAAAAGTAACGATGTAATAATGAATGAGCATCAGGGTGATCAGACGTCCTTCAAGGATATTCTAACTCATACGGCTAAGCCATTGCCATGTACAGGGGCTGGATGATATTATGTTGAAAAATAGGGATGTGATTACTGGGGTGGAGAGTGGTGTACCGTCGATCTCTTTTTCAGAGAGAGTTCATATTTTAGTGAAGCAAAGTATGGCAAAGACAATGATTGTCAAGCTGCTTGGTAAACGGATTGGTCTTAATGCATTCTGGAACAAGATTTGTAGTCTATGGAAATTTTCAGTCTTTCCAACTGGTTGACTTAGAAATGGTTACTTCCTCGCTAAATTCCAAGCCTTTTGGGGATTGTACAAAGGATTTGTCTAAAGGATCATGGGCCATCTACTGGCATTACCTTACAATCTAATTATGGGTGAAAACTTTTACTACGGAACAAAATTACCTTAGTTGTCGAGCGCAATGTATAAAGAAAGTCCCTTACGAGCCATTGGTAATATTATTGGGCAAGTGATGAAGATTGACTACAACACCAACAATGGGGCTGAGGGTCGCTTTGCAAGGATGGCCGTGACCATTGATTTGTCAAAAGTCGTTAGTGTCGAAGGTCCTAACTGATGGGAAATTGCAATGAGTGGAATATGAGTCCTTGTGAAATGTCTGTTTTAAATGTGGATGCTTTGGCATGTGAAGGAATTATATGCCCAATGGCACGACATAAGGGAACAAGGGATGATCCGGAAGAGGAGGTTCCGGCTCCAGTGGAGAGGATGGAGTCGACGGCGGTGAAGGAGGCGTACGGGCCAGGGATGATCGTTCAACAAAAAATAGAAGAAGAATTTTAGGGATTTTAATAAGGAGATTGATCATAATCACATTAATTTAGGATCAAGATTTGATATCATATCTAATTTGGTGGAAGAGAATGAATTAATTGGCGCTAGAGATGAGAAGTAAAAGACTGAAATTGGGCAAAGAGTAAATGATAGCTCGGTTGTGGGCTGTAAAGCTACTGTTGAGTCAGTTTCAAATAAGGAGGATGGGCCAGTTCACCGAGCCTTAAGATCAAAGAGTGGAAAGGGTGGAACTGGGCTACCTAACGTGAAGGTTGATGGATGGACTGAAAAGTAAGGGGAAAGCTGTTGGGAAAAAATTAGTTTGAAAACGATTTTTTTGCACAGCGAAAAATTAAAATTTTGAAAACTAATTAACTTTTTATATTTATAGCAATAAACTTTGAACCGAAATCATAACTATGTTTTTGGATAAGCGGATCCTTGACGTTTTCCTGTTTTCAACCAAACGATATTCTTTGCTATTCTCGTACCACGAACTGCTTCGAGTGTGGGCTCGAACCAATTGAATCAAAACACAGAACTAGAAAATATTTTCTTTTATCTTTAGGGTGAAAACGAAAATTGTTTCTTCTTTTATAGAAACCGATAGAATTGTTATTATGAAAAAATATATTTAATGCTTGAGAATAATTTTTTTTTCGATAAAGTAACAATCTCTCCAAGTTATGTAAATAGCTCTAGCAATGTCATTTATTTATAAAGAGAAATTTAGAACCTTTATTGAATTGTAGAGGTGTATTTCAAATAAAAAACAATTTCCTAATCCAACTAAGAATGGGAGAGGGGCTAATAGGGTGTGCTTCCCCTCATATGTATTATGATGGGGATTCAGGCCTCTCACTGTAATGGACCCAATTATATGTGTTTTCTGAACTTTTAACCCATCACTTTATAATTTAATCTAACCTAATACATATTTTCTATTTTTGAAAATAAACATTAATTTTTCAATTAAATAATTTTCTCATCTCAATTTTACCCTAATAAAATTATTATAGATAAGATGTTAATTATTCAGGAGGTTGCACATTTCATGCGTGCGTGTAAAAGAAAGAAAGGGTGGATCACAATAAAGATTGATCTTGAGAAGGCCTATGACCGAGTAGAGTGGAACTTTATGGCGGATACACTGCTTTCTGTGGAGACTCCTACTCGTTTATATAGGCTTATGAACTGCATTTCTTTGCCAACTATGCAAATTTTATGGAATGAGGAACCGACAAATGTGTTTCTTCCAAGCAGGGGCTTACAGTAAGATGATCCTCTTTTCCCATATCTGTTTGTTTTGTAAATGGAAAGGCTTGGCCATATGATTGATAAGGAAGTACATTGAAAATCGATTCAATTTAGACAAAATGAACTAAGGTCATCACATTTGTTCTTTGCAAATGATTTGATTTTATGTTGTCAAACTGAACTAGATTAGATGACATTAGTTAACAATGTATTGAGTGAGTTTAGTGTTTTTTCTAGTCATAAGGTTAATGCTATGGAAACTTGTGTTTTTTTCGAGTAATATGGTCAACGAAGTGGCGAAATCTCTTGCCCAAATGCTCGATTTCTAAAAGGTTAATGACTTGGAAAGTTACTTGGGAATGTCTTTGTTCCATAAACGAGTCACTAGAAAAACCTTTCAGTTAGTTATTGATAAAGTGAGGAACCATTTAAATGGTTGGGATGCAAAAATCTTGTCAATGGCTAGTAGGGTCACTTTAGCTAAATCGGTTCTGATGGTTATCCTCAATTATTTCATGCGAATAACTTTGATCTCGGTTGGAGTTTGTAACGAGATTGAAAAGGTTATTAGGAATTTCATTTGGAGTGCAATGGACCGGGAAAGAGAGGTGACTCTTGTCAGGTGAGAATATTTATGCCAAGCAATTGATAGAGATAGTTTAGGCTTCCGTTCTTTAGTCTTACAGAATCAAACCTTTCTTTTAAAATTGGGTTTCCATCTTCTAAAAAATGCAAATGAGTTTTGGGTTAAAGTTTTGCGCTCCAAGTATGGAGTCACAGAGGAAGTTCCTTTGTCTATTGAACGATCAAATTGCTAATTCATTTGGAAATCGATTGCAAAATTTTGGTTCATGTGTTTCGTGATTGCCCAAGTGTTGGGTAAATTTTGAGTAGATTAATCCGAGGTGAACAAGCTAAAAATTTCTTCAATCTTCCTATCCAAGATTTGTTAGCTGTAAACTTAACTAATAGATTAGAGGTAAAAGTGGATGTGGTTGAGTGGATTACCTTGTTTGGGATTCTTTTTTGGCTCATTTGGAAGCATCGTAATCAACTGGTTTTTAATGGTTTAAACTTTAGCTGTGATGCTAAAGGTACGGCGTGGGTGAAGCATGTGATGGAAGCAAAATTGTATAACGAGGTGCGGGATCCCTCGATGTCGAAACATTTAGTTTGGATGGCACCAAAGGAGGGGTGGGTTAAGCGATGGTTCGGTCAGAGAGGAATCGGGACATGCGACAATGGGAGGTGTGATA
Source organism: Gossypium sturtianum (assembly GCA_025698515.1). Lineage (NCBI taxonomy): Eukaryota > Viridiplantae > Streptophyta > Magnoliopsida > Malvales > Malvaceae > Gossypium > Gossypium sturtianum. Next base: position 5,396,998 of record CM046947.1, read on the forward strand.
CGGGATCAAGTTGGTAACTGGCTATTGGGCTACTCTCGGCACTTGGGATCATGCTCTATTCTTGAAGCCGAATTATGGGGGATTTATGAAGGGATTAATATGGCTTGGAGTTTGGGTGTTCATCGACTAGAGGTAGCCAAATGGCTTTACAGCTTGTTGCAGATTAGCAGCGAAACAAGAGCAGCAACAGTAGCAGTTTGTGATTGGTATGAGATATGGTCTCGATGTGTGATCGGCCTTGAGAAGTATCCTTTTAACATGTGTATCGAATGGCGAATCAGCTTGCGGACGGCATGATGAAGTTGGCTTATGGTCAACCCTTGTGGATGGAACAGTTTGGAAGTCCTCTGGCACATCTATAGAGAATTTTTCTTAATGACACCATGGGTATTATGAATGTTGTTGATGCTAGCTAATATTTTTCTGTTAAGTGCTTCTATTACCAAAAAGAATAGTTGTAAACTAAATTGAGCCTCTAAAATTTCACTTGAAGTCGTAAAAAAAAAAACTCAAATAATTAATCACTGCACATTTTAGAAGATGTGACAGAAGTCGAGATCAATTAAATTCAAAAATTGATAATAATTTAAATTTAAATTATTCAAAATTTTAAATCATTTCAAGATTATCCAAGAAAATGTCATTGTCTTTGAAAATTAAATCAAAGGTACAAAGCTGGTTTCAGATGGGGACCAAGACGTGGTATACCCAACATAAAAATGGACCCTCGGAATAAATTTCATTCATATTTTCCTGATCTCTTTGTTGTGACTTTTTTATCAACGTGGCACTCGTGGAAAACTAATGTACGAACTGTTACAAAATTCTCCACCGCCAAAATAATCAGCTGTGATGTCGAAATCAAGTACAAATTATTATCTTTCTTTTTGAAAGCAAAAGTACCAATTATTACACATATATATATATATATAAATTGCAAAGCACACATAATTATTTATGGCTTTTCAAGACTCGGGTTGATGTGACATGTTATAGGGATGTCAGAAAATATAATAAAAATATTTACGATAATAAAAATATAATTTTATTATTTTTATAATTTTTATTTTTATAATTTTTAAAGAGTTAAATCAAATTTTTATCATTTTTAAGGGGATTAAAATATAATTTTATGTTTATTAATTTAAAATTTTAAAATAAAGGACCTAAATGAAATTTTTTTTATTTTATGAGGGTCGGGGCCTCTGCCTACCCCTGGTTTCACCCTTAACCTATGATGAATTTAACGTGTTTAGTAGAAGTTTTTTTCACGAAAAATGACAATAACCATTTTTAAATTTAAAATTTTAACTCTACTTATTATTTTTGTAATATTTTAAAATTTAAAAAAAAATCATTTAATAACGATGTAACAAAAAAAATTGTGTTTAAAAAACAAGGGATTTTTTTGTCATATTTTAAAATTTTAAAAAAAAAAATCAAATTTAATGTCATATTTCATTTTAAAATCATCGGATCAAAATCAATATTCATAAAACATATATTTAGAAACCAGTTTTGAAATATACCACCAATTTTTATTTAAATAAATTCAATATTAATTACTCCCTTAAAAAAAATTAAACTCGCAAATACTGTTTCATGTCATATTTAACGGGTAAATATTTTATTAAATTCTAAAAATGGGATAAAATATTTTTAAAATGTTCATTTTAATTTGTAAATTTTTTGCGTATATTTTAATATAGTTATTTATGTCGGTGCTTAATTAAATCTCATTAAATTAAACATTTTGAAATAATAAAATTTTTATATCATTTTGAAAGAGTTTGCACACAAATAAGGAAGATTTATTTTACAAATATTATTTCCAAAATAGAAAGCACAAATATTAAATTATCAAATAATTTAATATTTTTTATTTGATACACATAATTAAATTTGTGCATTGTACGAATATACAAACTAATATTATATATTACAAGGTCTTAGATTCCAGGAGATATGGAGGCTTAATTTATTAACTCGTGACGTTACACACTTTGCTATAGACGGGTTCTATAAAATTGATAAAATTTTAACAATTTAAAACATCATATTAATGGATTAAATTTTAATTTTAGAAAACTATTAAATATATTATTTATAAATTTAAAATAATTAGTTTTATTATTAGTTAAAATTATGTATGTGAATATATCAATAACAGAAATTATTATTTAATTATAAATTAAAGCCAAATTTTAAATAATAATAATTAAAATCAAATCCTAGTTACATATATTGTCATCATTAGAGGACTACTTTCCTAAATTAATGGTTACATATAAATTATTTATTTCAATCACAAACATTGTTTTCATTTATTTAAATGAATGAACTTGTTTTTAATTTTTTTTGGTTAAATTAGTAAATATAAAATTATATTTTGACTCTCTTAAAAATATAAAAATTTAATTTAATATTTTAAAAAATATAAAAATATAGTCTATAAATAAATATTTTTTTATCGTAAAAATTACACTTTTTGAGTATGATGATTATAACTTTTTGAGTAATTGAAATATGCGTGAAACGCGTGATATGTGTGGAACAAAAAAGGAATGAGGTTGTCGTCACAGACAAGACCATTTAAGAAAAGGAAACTCTAAATATGGGTCCATTGACCAAACTGTTGGTACTTTATGGCAGCAACATAACCATAAATTTGTGGGTCCATTTTGAGTTTGAAGACTCTTGGAGGGAATGCCCGCATTTAAAAATGAGGACGGTGGTCTTTCAAAAAAAAAGGAGGACGGCTAATTTGTAAACATTTATATTGTGCCCAAAACTTTGGCAAAAGGACAAAAATAGTGTAAAAGAAAAGAAAAAACCGAAATGCCCAGAAAAACCTTGACAAAATTGTGCAGTATCAACCTTAAACTAACAATAGAAATTGGGGTACCAATGAAAAATAAGTGATAAAATATATTTTGGGGGTTAAAAATGTTTTTATGAATGTTAATTAAAGGATTGATTTACAAGGGTTTAATTGGGTGTAGGTTCTTCATTAGTGTTTGATTGATTTTTTTATTTATTTTATGTTTCTATTTATTACTATTGAGTAAATATGTATATCAATCAAACACCATTAAAATTATTAAAAGAAAAAAACACATTCATAAATTACACTAGTATTATTGTTATACTCTTATTCCAACATATGATAACATGAGATGCAGCTTAAAAGATACATGCGAACCGCGCTCCATTTTGTACCATCCGACTGATCATTATGATCAACTACTCGCTTTTGATTGAAACTCATCTCTTTGTTGAAGTTTGCACACCGTATTCAAAATACATATAGGTTGTAACACCTATAACCCATACTCGTCACCGGATTGGAGTTACAGTATATTACCGTACAACTCAGAACATTCCATTACAGATAGCATTATGATTTACAATAAAAAAAAATTAACATAGATTCCTGAATAATTAAGTTTACGATAAATTATGCATCTATAGACTTTAAATCGAGCCTACGAGGCTCTAAAAAATAATTTTAGAAACAATCAGGGACCAATTCGAAACAACTCAAAGAATTTAAGGAGAAAACTATAAATTTTTCAAAACTATAGTAAGTATCGATGCCCAATTGATACATATCTGGAAATCGATACCAAAGTTCAATTCTGTTTTGTTGTAAATAATGGGTATCGATAATTATTTAATGGTGTCGATATTTATGAAATAGTATCGAAACTTAAGTAAAAATCGATACCATTTTGGCATTCTGTTTATTTTTAAAATTGTTCATTTGGTCTAGTATCGATACTAAATGCCATTGTATCGATACTTTTCTTAAAGATGGTAAAATCTCATCTTATTAATATTCAATTCACATCAAACTCACCTGCTATAATAGACATTAATAACACACATTCAAACACTTAATATCTAACCAATGTGTCTTTATTGACACCACAAGTTAGCTACCAAATCATTGACATTCAAACCAAGTCCAACTTATTTCAACTCAAGCAATCAACAAATTATTACTTAGTTACTTCCAGACCATCACATTTGACTATTCTTAGCACACATATAAGCTAACACTTACCATTTGATACATATAACCATCACTTGAACCTAGGTAGACACCATCAAAGCATGCATCAAAGTTTAAACTACAACTATGTATAAGCAAGCTATCTACACAAACAAGCCATTAAATCATCACTACACACAACTTAAACTCTTATTACATGCCATATAAGCCAAGATGTTTACAAAGTCTACCAAAAGAGTTTCCGAATAGTGTGATTTCTCGAGTTGACCGGATCTCCCGATTCCACAAAACGTAGTCTACAAAGAAAACAAGAACATGAGTAAGCTTACGTAAAGCTTAGTAAGTTCGTCGATAAAACGATATAACTTACCGAATTTAAACACAATAATTCAAATAATAGATTAATGAATAGAGTTCCAGTCACAAGACTAATAACAGAATTCCTGTCAATTACAGTTAACAACAGGTAAAAAAAATACTTAAACGTTAAAATGAATTAATAATCAATGCCCGATGAACGATACACGGATAAGAGTACACAATTAACCACCCGAGAACACGCCAAACGCTCATATGAGCTATTCCAACCGATAACACGACTTGGCACCAAGTGCTTAGCTCGTAGGCTAATGTCTGCCCCCGGTAACACACCAGAAAAACACTGAAATATAACACGATAGTCCGTAATAAATGTAGGACTTCGGTATATTCAGTAAACAGAAGATATACAGAGTCATTATCACATCTCATATCAATCTCGTACCGCGTGCATAATAACCTATTGGCATGCCAATCGTACTCTATCCTACGTTCATTGACTCAGAAGATTTTAACGATATTCAATGCTATAATGATTTGTCATCCAAATCTCATATTCATACATAACAGTAATATCCAAGTCGCAACAAATTAATTCATCCAAAAATGCAATTAAAAGTATTAGATTTAAACTGAGCGAACTTACCAGACTAATCCGCAGTGACAACGAAGGTGTAAAGACTATTCCACTATTTTCTCTTTTCCGCTGCACCCAACCCGTTCTTGATCTAGAATAATAATTTCATTCAATTAACTATATCAGCAGAAAAAATTTAAAAAATTTCATGTAATTAAGTCCTTTTTGATTTTTTACAAATTTACCCTCAACATTCCATTTTTATTCAATTTAGTCCCTAGGCCCTAAACATGCAAATTAACCATTTTTATTTTAAACCCACCTTGACTGAATCTCTTAGGGCCTCTCTACAGCTCCTGTTTGCTGTTATTTCACAACAAATTCTTGTAATTAATTACCTTTAACAATTTAGTCCTTTAACATTAAAATCATCAAAATTTACTTTGTAAATCTAACACCAAAGCTTAATAATCTTCCACAAACATTCAGGAAAAATTCAACTCTTCAATGGAAAAAGTTATAACGTTTGATAGTTTTATGAATTGGTCCTCGGGTTAGCTAGATTAAGCTAATAAAAGCTCAAAAATATAAAAATTACTAAAAACGAGTGAAATTTCACTTACCAAAAGGATATTAAAGCTTGACCGAAGCTTTCCCAACCCTAACAATGGCTATTTGGGTTTTCTTCCACCAAGAAGAAAAGAAAATGTTCATATTATCATTTAATTTTTTAAATTTTAACTTAAATTTTAACTATTTACTAAATTACCCTTTTTATTACAACTTATTAAATTACTAAATCATGTTGGCTATTTGGGTTTTCTTCCACCAAGAAGAAAAGAAAATGTTCATATTATCATTTAATTTTTTAAATTTTAACTTAAATTTTAACTATTTACTAAATTACCCTTTTTATTACAACTTATTAAATTACTAAATCATGTCCATAGTATAAGTATATGGTTTAATTACCATCTAAGGAGGGTTTAATTGCTCAATTAGTCCTTCAATTATTTTAAATTATTAGTTAATTAAACTTTATTTTAATTTAACCCTAAACTAATTAGGACTAAATGAGAAAATAGCCCAAAAGCTAGTGGATTATCATAACCACCACCGCTTGGACTTTTTCACCATGGTTTAATCACCATTTTGGTCCCTTTACTATTTTAAATCTATAGCGATTACATTTTACCTCTTTTACAATTTAATCCTTTTACCTTAATTAAGCAACTAATAGTCAAAATTACCAGACCAAACTTCAATTCACCTATAATACGACTCTGTAAATATTTAATAAAAATATGCACGAGCTCGGTTTATAGAAACGGGGTCCCAATACTTTATTTTTCGAAACCACTTGACTTCGAGAACAACCATTCATACTAACCATTAATTCAATTAGTTAAAATTCATTAAATCAAATTTCAATATAAATTTATTATTGACTCGTGTAATTTAAATGTTAATTATACGAATTTATTCGTCAGATTTATAGTTTTAAAATCACTATTTTCAATACCATTAAAAAACGAATTGTTACATAGTTACCTTCAATCTACAGTAACATAGGCTACCCATGGAACCAGTGTGCTATTTCAAAGTTCTGGTGGACATTGGACAGCCTTTAGTACTAAATCTTACTTCAAATAAATCGACCGAGAGATGAAAGCATCTAGATGATTCTTTCCGGCGGGCAAAACCTTAACTTTAAAGAAGATGAAGAAATCGTGAGAAAAGAATTGAGAAATTGAGAAATCATTTTTTGGAAATGTTTTGGGAATTTAATTCAATTTATTGGTTTTTATTTAATAAAAAAGAAATTACTCAAATTCAGCATTTTTACATGATAATTTCACGTAGGTTAATGAGATGGAAAAAATTTGCAACTTGGCAAGATTTTATTAGTCCAATTTTTTTTTAAAACGTGAAAAAATTGAACCGTTTAAGGATTTATATTTTATATTCTAATTTGAACAAAAAAAAAAAAAAAGTTAAAGCGAGAAAAACAATATACTTTAAATACCAATTTATACATTAAACCTCTTCCAACCCAACACATTGCGCTACAATCAATTTTATGAGATTCGGTTCAGTCTTTCTTTCCATTTTTCTTAATATATTTCACTTCATTTGTTTACAATATTTTCTCTCCACCTAAGAATTCTCCACAAAATAATAATAATAATAATAATAATAATAATAATATGCAAAGATAAACCACAACCAAAGTTGGATTATAATATATGGTCATATCATCATTAGCCTTTGAATCGTTTGCCTTTATTTAATCAAATTTAGTACCTTATCTTAGAGGTTTTCATGGGACCCGACCGAAATTTGGGAGGGTTTGGGTAAAAATATAAGCCCGAAAAATAGGTTTGGACAAAAAATAAGGCCCGTTTAAATGAGCCGAGCCTCGGGTAAGGTATTTTTGGCCTGGGCCTGGCCCGGCCCGAATTCACTAAATGACAAAAAATCTGTTTTTTATTTTTATTTTTTTGAATGTTATTTTCTTGTTGTTTTCTCCCTATTTTGCTTAGGGGTGAGCAAAATCTGATTCGATTCGAAAAACTCGATAAAAATTTCAAATTTTGAATTAAATAGTTCGAGTTATTTGAGTTAATCAAGTTATTCGGATCAACTCGAATAAAAAATTAAGTTTTTCGGTTTAACTCGAATATGAATTATACAATTCGAGTTATCCGAAAATCCGAATAAGAAAAGACAAAACTACGTCGTTTTGATAAATGTTTACTTTTTTAAAAGTTAAAATTCCAAACAATTAAATTAAAAGGCAAAACTACGTCGTTTTAATAAATGTTTACCCATTAAGTTAAGAGGCAGAATCATTATATTGTTCATGTAGTTAAATAATCTTGTACTTCGTCTACTAGTTAAATAATCGGTCCATCTAATCGCAACATTAAGTATAAATAATAGGATTCGTTAACTCGACTCGATTTGACTCGAAATTTTTTGACTCGATTCGATTCGAATCGAAAAAAAATTCAAATTGAGTTCGGTTGCTAAAATAGGATTTGTTAACTCGACTAACTCGAAAATTTTTGACTCGATTCGACTCGACTCGATCGAATACTCACCCCTAATTTTGCTACCATATTACTATTATGTTGCTACTATTTTGTTGTTATTGATTGAATATTGTATAAAACTTATTTTATTATTAATTTTGTTATTATTTTAAAGGCATTTGTTAATTTTATTATTATTTTAGAGGTATTTGCTTGTTAAGTTACATCTATCTTAGTGTTATTTAAGTCTACATATTTTTTTAAAATTTATTTTCAATTTGTTGGGAAATGTTTATTTTGATTTTTTAGTATTTTTGATGTATTATATATATTTAAAAATTATATAAAATAATATAAAAATTTAATACGAGAGAGCTGGGCCGGGTTTTAACATTTTTATATGGGTCGGGCTTGAGAAAAATTTAGGCCCATTTTTTGAGCCCGGCCCAAACCTGACCCGGCCCGGCCCATGAACACCTCTACCTTATCTATGAAAAGCAAGGCAGTCCAATTGCTTAAAGCGAAATTTCGTAGCACATTAGAGCATCCCATCAATAAGTCGAGGTGAGCCCATCGTTTCAATTCTACCAGAAAACTATTAATTTGTGGAAAAAATTATCTATCCCAAAATACTCTCAATCTATTACCGCCTTGAAAATATCATTACAATACGAATTTTGTAAAATGCGATAATTTTTTTTACACAAAAATTTAGTAACCTGTCGTATCATTCTATATTGAAAAATCACGTTTTTTTACACAAAAATTAAGTAAGCTAAGATGTGGAGTAATTTTTTTTAAAAAATCACGTTTTTTTTTAAAAAATTACTTGATTAAATTGTTTTTTTTTTTGAAAAATTTCAAGATTAAACCGAAATAATGAAATGTGACAGGAAGGAAAATGCTTTCAATTGGAAGCGTTTTCTACCCACAATATCTTTTCTTTAATTCTTTTTTGTGCCACTTCTTTTGAAAATAAAATTTACAAAACAGATCTTTATATAGACCTCAAGTCTCATTTCTCTTATTTTCTTAAGCGATGTGGGATATTGATCTATATAGACTCATAATCTATTTGTAGTTTGTTCCTAGACAAGGTGGGATTACTTACTTTTTTTAACTAACAACATAACATTAAATGCTACACTTGATTCTTAACCATTAAAGACAAAACTTTGTACAACATTAAACTTAATTCTTAAAAATAAAATGTTATTCTTTTGTTTGAGATTGTTCATATTATAATTTGAGGAGGTTGGTCATTAAACAACTAATTATTATCTTTAAATTATTTTTTTGGGTAATCCTGGTAAAGAATTCATGTTATTTATTTTATAATTTTTTTTATTTTTCTTTCATGAAAATTTTATACATTCATACCGTATTTGTGCTATTTTTCGTTTTATAATAATGTATTAATTTATATTTAAAAATATTATTTACAGTTGCAAATTTTTTATCTTTTTTTTACAAATAAGAAAAAAATAAAAATATTCTCATAATAAAATATATTTTTTCAAATATGTAAAATTATTTAAGTAATTTTCTTGATTTATTTAGTCTCAACTCGACACTAAATAATAATTACAAATTCTTTGTTACCAAATTATTGATTGACTAATGTACCTTTTACTTTAGACATATGGAGAAATGTAAAAATAAACATATCGGGTTAATACAATAATATCTATAATTATTGACAAAATAATATCTATATTTAACATATTCAAAAATAAAAACTAAAATATGCGTCACTATATTATCTCGTATAAAAATAATGTAGAATATTTAATGTACTCTCGTACAAGTTTTATACGCTATTAATGAATAATAATGTGATTCCATCATTAAATAAAATAAAAAATAGTATAGGACTTATAAATAAATGCTCATAACTTTTTTTTAAGTATAGTTAATTGTAAATAAATGCTAAATCTTGAAGCCCTAGACTATAAACTCTTAAATTTAATATTCTAAACTCGAGAGTTATTAATATTTATTTTTAATAATTGTAATTAATATTAAATTGTATTTAAATAAATTTATTAGTATTTATTTAATTATTCATTCATTTAATGATAAAGTTACCTTAAAATGGGGTAGGAGATAAGGTTTCTCTTACTTGATTTTTATCAAGTCACTACCAACATCTTTTGATGGTCTATATAAGAAGCCAAACGGGAAGTGAATCACTCACAAAATACGAACAGATCTCAGCCTTCAGATTTTTAGTTATATCAACTCATCTGAAACTGAAAAATGTTTTCTGTAAAAGAACTAGTTGAATCAGTTAGCCTCACTTCACTTCCTTCCAACTATATTTTCGGTAATACAGAATCTGATCGTCGTTGTTTGCTCATGGAACCAGAAGAAACAGTCCCCATCATAGATTTCTCTCTGCTCACATCTCATGATCCTCATCAACGATCCAAAACAATTACTCAACTCGGCAATGCATGCTTGAACTGGGGATTCTTCATGGTAAACTGATCGGTTCAATTACATATATATATGTATGTATGTATGTATGTATGTATGTATGTATGTATGTATGTATGTTTTCTCTTACGTACTGATGAAAGGTCTTAGCGTGGGTTATCTTATTGTTTTGAGCAGGTAATAAATCATGGAGTGGCGGAGACATTGAGAGACGAAATGGTAAGGGAAACTGAAAGTTTCTTTGATTTAAGAGGGGAGGAAAAGAAACAGTATGCAGGGAAGAAGCTGTTTGATCCCATAAGGTGTGGAACCAGTTTCAATGCTAATGTGGATAAGACTCTTCTTTGGAGGGATTATCTCAAGATTCACGTTCATCCCCATTTCAATGCTCCTGCCAAACCTTATGGCTTCAGGTACTTCATGCTCCATTACTTTTTTTTTGTTTTTTAATGATTTCTTTGCCAACTCATGAACCGGAAGATGTTTCTTTTTGCTTGATTTGCTTAACAGCAAGGTTCTGCGGGAATACTGCGAAAAGACTCGAGAAATGGCAAGTGAGCTGCTTAGAGGGATATCTGAAAGCCTGGGACTGGAAGAAAGGTACATAAATGAGAAACTGGGAATGGAATCTTCGGAGTCTCATCAGCTGTTCGTTGCGAATATTTATCCGCCTTGCCCACAACCTGAGCTTGCAATGGGTCTACCCCCGCACTCGGATCACGGGCTCCTCACAATCCTCATGCAAAATGGGATTCAAGGCCTTCAAGTGATGCACAAAGGAAAATGGGTTCTTATCAATCCCCTTCCCAACTCTTTCCTCGTCAACACAGGTGATCACATGGAGGTACTTATGGGTTTCCTTTCTTGTAAGGTTTTTGATAGTTGATCAAGACGTTATTGGTTGAAAAATGGATCCCTACCCTTTTGCAATGTTGATTTCAGATACTGACCAACGGCAAGTATAAAAGCGTGGTGCACAGAGCTGTGGTGAACAACAAAGCCACGAGGATATCCATTGGAACTGCACATGGCCCACCGCTTGACACCCTCGTAAGCCCAGCAAAGGAGCTGGTGGCGGACGACGCCGGCCAAGCATATCTAGGTATCACGTATAGGAACTACTTGGAGCTACAACAGAGTAAAAGTCTCAGTGAAAAATCCTGCTTGGATCGCCTCCGCTTTTCGATATGATCTCGTTCTAGTCACTGTGTTCATCATTTCGTCACTTAATATCACGTGTGCCTTATTTTAAATCATAGAAAAAGGAAAAAGTTAGTTGGTGTGGAGCTACAACAGAGTAAAAGTCTGAGTGGAAAATCCAGCTTGGATCGCCTCCGCCTTTCAATATGATCTCGTTCTAGTCACCGTGTTCATTATTTCGTCACTTAATATCACGTGTGTCTTATTTTAATTCATAAAAAAAGGGAAAAAGTTAATTGGTGCTATGTTGCTCGAGTCAATCATGGTACTTGTACCTAAATGATTGGTGCAAAAAACAATTATCCTGCTGTATCACTTGCAAAAATTATTGTCTTTATATAGATGGTATATAATATTTTGTTGAACCATGCTTTTGTGACTAAATTGTTAGATATGGCAGTAAGAACAAATAACCATAAGGGGACATGATACAAAACACATAAGTAAATCATAAGCAAACAAAATTCACCAACAAACCTTGAACATCGAAGTTCTGTCGCATGCCTTGGCCAAAGCATCAGCCCAACAATTCATCTCTCTTGGTATATAACAGAACTGAACAGATGAAATGGCAACCAACACTTCCCTCAGTTTCTAAGGTCGAACTCGAGATGCCGGATTATGACACCATGATACCGTTGTTTGAGAATCTGATTCAAGTAACACCCTCACATCATCTTTCCAATCAGCAAGCGAGACAAGTTCCAATGCCACCTTAATAGCTTCAAGCTCTGCATCAATAGTTTCCAACATTCCTAAAGGCCCTGAGAAAAGAATCTTCACTCTACGGTTATCATCCCTCAAAACTCCCCCATAAGCACCAGTAAGCTTCAGTGAAGCGAGTTTAATTAACACCTCTAACTGGACTGGTGAAGTGTTGGGGGTATCAACCATGCTCTCTAAAGCTTACGTTTACTTATAGTTGTATATTAAGTGATTGAGTATATATCACGAGCCAATTAAATATAAATTTCAATTGGATAATAATAATTTTATAAAATAAATTATATTATTTTAAAAAATATAATTTTTTATTTTATATCACGCAAGCCTGATAACTTTGAACATTTATACTTTATTATTTATATTAATTTTTTATACATATAGAATTATAGAATTTTGTTGTTTACTCGGTATAACCTAGTATAGAATTAGCGGATTGGACTTTTCTACCCAAAAATGAAAAAAGTTGATTGGACTTAATGAATCGATACAAGAAACACGGGGATACCAGTCTATCCAGTTACGGAGAGACTTTCCTTTTCGGGAAATATGACGGATAATTACCGACCAAATGCCAAATATAGTTCATTTTAGTAGCGAAAAGCTTGATAGTTGACAAAAGAACCGTTGGTTTTTTTACTTTATCCATTCGTAACTGCAATAAATTAACCTCCTTTTCCATGAAAGCTAACTGTTATCTTATCCTCTTATCTCTTCCATTCTTGTTATTTTTTCTTGAATTCAATGGGGTTTCGGAAAAACCTAAGAATAGTGTGCGGTAACCTGAAAGATAAGGGTTCATTGATCAAGACCGTCTTATCATCAAAGCCCCACAAATCTGCCGTTCGTTGCGTGATCCTACGCGCCACCACCCACGGCTCCTCCTCCCCACCATCAAATCATCGAATTGCCGCCGTCATCTCCCTTGGCCTTGAATCAAAAACCGAGGCATGTTCTTGTATCCAAGCTCTCATGGATCGACTGCATAGCACGAGCGATTCGTTGGTTGCACTAAAATGCCTCTACACCATCCATAACATCATAGGGAAAGGGTTCTTCATCTTGAAAGACCAGCTCTCAATGTACGAATACTTTGGGGGTCGAAATTTCCTCAAGTTGTTGACGTTTCGGGACGATTTGGATCCAGAAACAAGGGAAATGTCCAAATGGGTTCGATGGTACGCAGCCATCTTGGAACAAAACTTGGTGGTTTCCAAGGTCTTAGGTTGTCACCTTTACAGTAAACGTGCCAAGAATGTTATCGGTAAGGACAAAGACAATATCTCGAGTTCGTTGAACTCGGATTTACTAAATGATATCGATGCTCTCGTTGAGTTCGCATGCCAGGTAGGTGACCTTCCCGATTCGCTTCATCTTCAACGAAAAAGTTTGGTGTATGAGATTGTAAGATCTGTCGGCGAAGATTACAGATTGGTCCAACGTGAAATCGGTACTCGAGTTGCGGAACTCGAAGCGCGAATGATGAGTTTGAGTTCTAGCGAGTGGACTCAGTTCCTGAATTCGTTAACCAAGTTCGAGGATTGCAAGGAGGGAATATCTTTTTTGTTTAGAAACAGAAACAGGAACGATGAGTTGTGGGATTTAGTGAAGGAAACAAAGGCAAAGCTTGTGGCAGTGATGAAAGATAGAGGAAATGACGGCAAAAGGACGTTAGTGGTTAGATTATTACAACGAACGAGTCGAGCGATTTGACTAGGTTTAGTTAGCCGGTTGGCATATGGTCTGGGACTGAGTGGTAGTTGGGTGGGGTTTATTTGACCGGTTCCTATAACTCCTCTTATTTTCGGAAAAATTACAATGATGTTCTTTTAAGGACACATACATTGTGTGGTTTTCTCTTTTTTGGGTACATGTGCGGCATTTATTATTTTTGTTGACTTGAAAAAATAATAACCTTGTGCGAGGGTTGTTTATTTTATTTTTTAATTATATGATGGGAGTTTTATTCGGAATAGGGTATATTCTATAGTTAGTCGTTTATTTTTTCAGAGAGTATGCGTTAAGGAGATTAATTATTGCTATTAATAATGGATATTTTGGTTACAATCTTTTTTTTTTTGAAAAATCATTTTTTCTTAAAAAAATTACGAGATTTGATTGTTTTGGTGCATAATTTTAATATATTAGTTTCTAATGTTATATGCGTTTAATTTTTAATTATTTTTTAAATTTTTTATTTGAATTGTTAAATATAATTAAAATATATTAATTTAATTAACAAATCACCTACACCATATAAATAACAAATAAATAAATAAAAACAGTTCCATTCCAACCTATTTTTTTTTAAATAATATCATAATATTATTACCTCATCTCTCTCCGGAAAGATTGTTTTTCCGAATGGGATTCAATATCGTCTCTTCCAATAACCATTGTTTTAATGTTCAATTTTTTTTTTTATATAATTCTAACTTATGCTAATATTTTTCATTTTTTCATTTATTTGTTTTTCATAGGTGTTACTTGATTGACTATGCTTAACTATCAAATGTTACTTATAAAGCTAAACTTAATTTTTAATTGATATATAACTCTAATCTTAATTAAGCGATAATTAAGATATTTGCCGTTCTATTTAAGTAATAACTTTATTTTGCATCAATAAAAATTAGTACAACTTTTTTAGGTCTTTTTCTTTTTTGTAAAAACGTCAAAATTAAATTATATTATCACAATTTCTATTAAATTATAATTATTTCTAAATATATGATTATCACTACTTCTATTTTAGATAAAAAAAATTTAAACTAATAATTCTAAATTAATTATCAATGGAAAATAAAAAGTAGTATGATCGGCTTGTATATATTATGGATTTTTTTTTATACAACGATAATTTGAACCTAGACTATTCTTGAAGAAGGTGAACATCTGATCAATAGGCCACAACTTGAGGTTTTTATAAATATTATAGATATAGATATAAGTTATGGTTATTGCGTATGGACCCATATTTGTTTAATCAATATTAAAGATTTAATGAAAAGGCGACCGATTGAGAAATACAACAGATGGGGATAAATGGTGGACAAATTGAAAATGAGCTTACAACTTTTGCAGTTAGGAAATAAATAGTAGAGAATATAGTCCTATTCAAGCTGGATTAATATTCATGTAAAGTTGTTTCAATAATATCAATTCTAGAAATCGAACAACGAATAAAAGAAATTACTTTAAAGACATGTATGAAGTTTGATTAAGAAGAAAGTAAGACAAATCACCTATAATTTATAAAGAGATACAAGGAAAAGTATATTAAACCAACCATTCATTTTTTTTTTGGTAAAAAGAAAATAAACTAAGGACTCCTAAGAGGCAGTAACGGTTTTGTCATGTTGAAAAACCGTAACCACCATATCAGGTAGAACTTTAAATATCCGGAGCGAATTTTACCAAAAAAGTCCAATCTTTACCATTTGTTTTGCAGTTAAATTGTACTCCCTGCAGTTAAATCTTCGCCAAGAGCTCGCACGTCCCATTGAAAATTTGAAGTATTTCCAATATACCTAAAATTCCACTCAAGCCCAACATTTCGGAATGCTCGGCTCCTAAGCAGCACGCAATTGGGCTCATCTATTTAATTAAACTTCACTGCTTTTGGGCTATGTGGGCCCTTCCTATTGCACCTACAAAACTTAAAACGCTATCATTCAACTATAATTTTAAAAATATGATAAAATTTATCACGCAGAACAAACATATTCTTTCAAAAATATTTTTAAAAAAAATAACAAGAAAAAAAAACACAGCAAATTAAATTATAAAATATTAAAATTTAATAAATTACCTTAAATTTTTTATAAAACAAACTTGAAAAGTAGAAAACAAATACAAAAATATTTTTTTTCTTTATAAAGTAATTGTTTTTATTAATTTTAAATATTATATTAACTTATTATGGTTAAATATTAAATAAATTATTGAAAACATTTTTTATACTAAATTTGGTCTTCAAAATATTTTAAATTAAACTTATATAACAAACTTCAATCGAAGTCAAAACTTAGTGATAAATCTCAATATCTTTTTTTTTTTGATAAAAAAAATGACCTAAAACGGTCAACTCAATTTATTGCATCTTTCAAAATAATGTCATGAATTTCCAACAGGTAATCCACGTTGAAATCCACAATACAAGGATTGTCTTTAACCAACTTACATAACAAATCCGCAGCCTTATTACTAGATCTAGGCACCCAACTAAAAGAGAAAAACAGGAAAGCATCAGCTAACGTATATAGGTGCCGCATATAAGAACCAACAACAGTCACATCAACATTTCTTTTATTGAACCGATTAACAATACTGGCGCAGTCTGTCTCAAAAGCCACTCTGCTCCAGCCTTTCAAACGCACGTATCTGATGCTCTCATCCAAAGCTTTAATCTCCGCCCATTCGGCATTCGAAACCGTGGACAACCTACCCATGCAACCCCCTAGCATAAAGCCGTCATTGTCTCTCGTGATTAAGCCAAAACAGGCTTGATTTCCCTGAAATGCAGCGTCGAAATTGACCTTTATTACTCCATTCTCAGGTTTCTTCCATCTGCTGTTCACGCTTGAGATCGGCAGCAAAGGCTTCTCCACCAAATTGAAAATCCGAAAATCGTGGCTAAGGCATGAAGCTCTTTCCTAAATGGCTCTCGTCTCTTCCTCAACACCCCGAAATACTCTGTTGTTCCTGCTATTCCAAATATTCCAAAGAACATTAATGAAGCCAGCCATAGCCTTCTTATCCAGTATACGCATCGCCTCTTCAATCCAGTCGATGCACTGGATGAATTTCTCGTCGAGCAATCTGTTGTTTAGCCCCAAGTACCAAAGATCGCCTAGCCATGGGGCACTCCTTCATAGCATGGATGAGGGTCTCCCGGTCGTTCCCACATCTCGGGCAAAAGCTATTGAAGTCCCTCCTAATTCTAGCGATTTTGTCGTATGTCGGCAGGATCTCATGTCCCAGCTTCTAACAAAAAATTTGAATCTTGGAGAGGGTTTTCAGCTTCCATATCATTCTCCAAAAAAAACGGTGAGGGCCGAAACCAACTCCATTCAGCATAAACCAGGAATAGGCTGTTTTGGTAGAGAAGAAACCGTAGGGGTTATGGAACCAAATACGATGGTCTGCATGGCCATTATGAGAAATGGGGATTATACAGATTTGGTCCTTCAAGCTCTTGTCGTATAAGTCAAGGATCCTATCTTCTCTCCACCCCTCTTTGTTCACATCGATCAGGTCGGAAACATTATTCTCCGGCACTAGCCATTTCTCCACCCGGATTGATGATCCCGTCAGACCCTCGAACCCCAAGTTGTCCCTCCAGATATCAATATTATTTCCATTTCCCACGCTCCACCCGAAGCCCTCGTTCAATGTGCCAGCCGCCTTGGAGATGCTCATCCATGTGAACGACGGTTTATCAATGAGCTTGGGATGGAAGATATCCCCGTTCGGAAAATACTTAGTGCTGAGCACCTTATGGCATAAAGTATCTTTATAGTTCAAAAGCCGCCAAACCTACTGCCCCAAAAGAGCCACATTAAAAAGATGGAGATCCCTAAAGCTGAGACCTCATACCTTTTGGATAGCACAAACGGTCCAACGCCAGCATACTTCACCTCCTGTTCTTCTCCCCGCCGCCCCACCAAATGTGCCCAACCATGGACTAAATTTCCTCGATCACACCTTTCGGGGTAAAAAATACAAAAAATGCATAAGTTGGAATCGCCTGGATGACTGACTTGACGAAAACCTCCTTCCCAGCGCTAGATCACAAGCGTTTCGACCAGCTGTTGATCCTGCTGGCCGTGCGGTTCACAATATTTTTAAAAGCGTCGGACTTTTTTTTGCCAACCGGGATCGGTAGCCCCAAGTAGCTATCGAAGTTGTCCACCACCTTCATCCGGAAGAGTTCATTCGCTGCAGCTCTTTGAGCCGTAGGAGTTTTAGGGCTGAAGCAGACCATAGATTTGTCCATATTGATACTCTGACCCAACATTTTTGCGAAGTTGTTCAGGATCTGAATGTACGCCTCCACTTTCCTTTGATCGTTTCTGACAAAAAGAAGAGCATCATCAATGAAAAAAATGTGGTTTATTCTAGGCCCATCCTTACTTGCCCGAATACCTTTAATTTTATGATTATCTTGGGCAGCCAGAAGCATGCAGGATAGGGCATCCATACAAAAGAGAAAAAGATAGGGAGATAAAGGATCCCCTTGGCGAAGGCCCCTCTCCGAAATGATGACATCAGTAAGATATGAATTGCATTTAACTTTAAACTTAACTGTGCAGACACAACTCATAATTTTATAGACCCAACCACTCGAAAAACCAAGTTTTGACATGACTCTTTCGAGAAAACGCCACTCCACCCGGTCATAGGCCTTGCTCATATCGAGCTTGACCGCGCATCCTTTGTTCGGGCCATTTTTAGAGCTACGAAGGTAATGAATGAGCTCGTGTGCAATCAGGACGTTGTCATGAATCATACGGCCAGGCACGAAAGCGCTTTGATTCTGACTGATACACATATGAAGAGTTTCTTTGAGACGATTTGCCAGCACCTTCGAGATGATTTTGTAAATGACCCTGCACAGACTAATAGGACGGAAGTTAGACATTTCGCATGGATTATTAACCTTTGGAATCAAAACGAGAAGGGTTTCATTGATGTTGTGAATTTTTTCAGTATCCCGCAACACTTCATGACAAAAATTAAGGACGTCTTTTCCCACTGTCTGCCAATGATCTTTAAAAAAACTTCCAGAGAGCCCGTCGATGCCCGGAGCCTTCCTAGGATCCATCTGGTTGAACGCCGTTAAAATCTCAGCGTCTGTAAACTCTTTGCTGAGATTCTCGTTCATAATATCCATGATACAGCAAGGAACAAAGTGTAAGTCAAACTCATCATTAGGATCGATAGAACACTTGAAAAGATCATTAAAGTAACTCCAAGCCACTTTGCATATCCTCGAGCTATCTCCATGCCACGTCCCCTCAGAATCCTTAAGTTTATCAATACTATTTTTCTTCTTACGAATCGTAGCTCGAACGTGGAAGTAACGAGTATTGCGGTCCCCTTCTCTAAGCCACTGGGTGCGAGCTCTTTGCGCCCGGTATTTCTCCTCAACATCGTAAAGATGACCCAACTTTTCCCTTGCAGACTTAAGGAGCCTCGACGTATTCACGTTGCATGGGCCATCTATTAAGGAACAAATTTTCCTGTCCAAGGCATTGATCTTTCTCCGCATGTTTTTAAAGCGATTAAATTGCCAAGGTCCCAGCTTCTCCCGAACGTCCTCAATCTTATCCATAAGGTTCCTATTCCTTTTGGACCAAACGGTGTTAATGATATCCTCAGCTTCCTTCTCCTTTACCCAAAGACGTATCGTACCTAAACCAATGTTTAGATCATCACGCATCTCACCCTCGGCTTGTTCCCATCGGTATTCATAAGGATAACATCATGGTCGAACTTAGACTGGCGAACCACCATAGTATCAATGAAAGGCATGTTTTCAACAATATCTTCCGACACAAGAAATCTGTCGAGCCTCTCCTTTACAAGACCCGACCCTTCCCTATTGTTGCACCACGTGAACCATCTAACCCTAGTTTTAATATCGACCAAGGCCAGCTCCTCCAGAAGCTCACCAAACTTTTCCATAGCAACCTTGGGTTTCCTCCTTCCACCTTCCTTCTCAGCCGCGTTAAGGATGGCATTGAAATCTCCACCCACCATCCATCCCTCTCTAGTAGTGCTTTTGATCATTCTCAAGATATCCTACGCTTGGTTTCTCACAACTGGATCAGAGTGCCCATAGAAACCCGTGAACTTAAGGTTCTTCCCATCATCCAGGTCAACCAACGAATCAATATGAAACTTAGAGTAGCTTTGAATCGTCACCTTTGCCCCATCCCTCTACATCAAAGCCAAACCCCCACTCTTTCCTTCCGTATTTGACTGCCAAACAACCATCCATCGTGTAAATAGAACTAACACGAAAGATGTTATTAGCTTTAATCTTAGTCTCACTCAAAAAGATGATATCGGGGACATTATCAACAATAAGTTGCTTCAACTCACGAACTGTCGCAGGGTTCCCCAACCCCCGACAGTTCCAACACATAATCTTCATGGCTCTGGTGATGATCGCGACCATCGCTTTGCCTTGCTAGGTGAAATACAATCCATCAATCTTCTTTTAGCCAATTTAACTGGGCTCTCCTCCATGTTATCTCCATTTGACCCCCTCGACCTATTTTTTTTGCTTTTAAGCCGTCCCATACCATCCCGCATGTGTCTGTGAAACCTTTTTTCAGCTGGAGAAGCAGACATGATTTCTTCCTCACCTCTCCTGTCTCTACTCTTTTGGACTATTTGCCCGCTCTCCTCCATTGATTCCGAATTGCTGACTTCTTTGTCTTCAAACGATGCGGCTTTCGTTGATAAAACCTCTACTCCGTTTCGCCTGTTTCCCCTACTTTGACTCGGGGGTATTATCGTGGCCCTTAGCCAATTACCATATCGCGGGCTTAGTTCATTAGCATCCCTCAAACCATACCTGTCCTGGCATCCATCCTTCTTATGACCAATCACTCCACATAGAAAACAGAAGTCTGGGAGTCTTTCGTACTTTACAGCACAAGTAATATCAATCCCATCTCTGTCGACCAGCTTTACAACTCGTCTCAAAGGCTTTGAGATATCGATCAGAACTTTTATCCTAATGAACTCCGTCCATCCACCATCCCTATCCTTCCAATCGATTGCCACTAATTCTCCTATGGCCTTCCCCATCTCCAAAGCTGTTTGGCGATCCATAAGCTCTAGCTGTATGTTGAAAATTCTAAGCCAGAAAGGGGACTTATAGAAAACGTATGACTCGATGGCTTTTTCTTTCACAAATGAAAGCATCGAAAAAAGGTAGTTGTCAAAGAGCCATGGCATTAAGGTTTAGAATTCTGCTCCTATCATCCACATAGCCGAGCTTGACGATAATCACATCTTCCTTCAGGGCCACAAAATTCACCTCTTCTCTGGTGAACCAAAGCGATCGAAAGACCCTGTACATCGCCTCCCTATTTGGCTTTTCCACCGCCATTATTTTACCGACAGCCCAAGATTCGAACCCTTGAGATTTATTTTCATCTTTTGAGCGAAATACCTTGGTTGATTCCTCCTCTGAGAATTTTAACCTTTCCATCAGCAGATTGATATCATCCTCCATATTTTCTTTAGCATTTTCTGATCGATCTTCCATCATACCGCCAAAACAGGAAACCCTACAGAGAAAAACAGGTGCAGAACCAGACCCACAAAAAATAAAAGGGACGAAAAGCACAAAACGAAAAAAAACAGAAGACAAAAAACCAATCGAACGAGGTAACAAGAATCACAAAAAATCGATAACACGAATACGGGACAAGGAAAACACTATCTTAATGAAACAAAGCAAGAATAAGAAAAACAAGAAGTCAAAGCACAAGCACCGTCCCCAAACCTAGGACGACTGCGCCGTAACCGAAAACTCAAGAAACAAACAAGTCAGACGGAAAAGTTGCCAGTGAAAGGATGAGTGCACATAGACCAATTCTGGGGAGTCCCCATAGCGAATTTATAATACGTGCATAGTAGCATGAGAGAAAATAAAAAAAAATCAAGAAAAAACCTAAAACCATGCATGTAACGTAAGAAAACAGCGCAAGAATCAAAACAATGGCCACCGAGGGACCCACAAAATCCTCAGAATTCCAAGAAAACTCATGCAAGAGCCGAAAACAAACGTAATTAGCTCAGAATAAAGAAAAGTCAATGCAAAGGACAAAAGAAACAAAAGCAAACGAAAAGAAAGATTTTACCAGGTTCCGTGGAAATTTTGACGTAGCATCATCAGCGGACTCGATTGATAAGACATTGCTCGTCAGGCCATCAAATCAACGCCAAAAACGAAGAAACTCAAAAAAAAGTAGAACCATACGCGACAAACACCACCGAACGGGAACCAAAAAAACGAAAACAAAATAGAACTGACAGAAAAACAAAAAGGAACACGAAGATTCAACACCAACAACACCCACTCCCACCACAAACTGCCATAAAATTCAAACGAATTTAGGCAGACACACGAACCCCGATAAATCTCAATATCTACTTAAAGTAAAAGGGGTAATGTTACACATTGACTCTTGAATTTAGCAATTGATGAACACATATTAAGCAATATTTCAAACACCTCAAAGACTAAGTATAAATATTTTACCAACAATCTCTTGGTCCGGTAACAAAAATATTATACTGTAAACGTAAGAATTTAAATTCGATCCCAAACAGTTCCATTCCCTTCTTTCTATTATAAATTTTGCATGATTTTCTTCTTTATACTCTCAATTCCTGTAACATCCTAGGAAGGGCCTATGCATTTTCAGATCAATTGTATGAAATGACAAGTCTTAAGTATTATGAATAAATTTTTGATACTTTTGGAAACCTAGAAATGAATGAACATGGAAATGAAAATGAAAATGGAAATGAAAATGGAGATGGAAATGAAAATGGAAATGGAAATGGACATTTTTGGAAACTTAGACATTTTTGGAAACCTAAACATTTTTGGAAATGATCCAAAAATGGAAACTTGAACATTTCGGGAAACTGGGATATATGAGAGAAATAAAGGAGTTTTATTCACATAAATATGTGAATAATAAGAGATAAATAAAGGAGTTTTATTCACATAAATATGTGAATAATAAGAGAGAAATAAAGGAGTTTTATTCACATAAATATGTGAATAATAAGAGATAAATAAAGGATTATTTTCTAATGAGATAATTGAGGAGATAATTGATGGATTAAAGGCTTTTATCTTTTAAATAAAAGAGATAATATTATCAGAAAGAGGAGTGGTGGCCAAGTAAAGGACTCCTAGGCTGATAACTTTGGCTATAAAAGGAGGACAGGAGGGCTACTCATCAACACTTGCTCCCTCTTCTCTCTCGCAGAAATTCTCCTAGGCAAAACCCCCTCTCTCGCGAATTTTCATTAAGCGTAAATCCCTCTCTTTTTCTTCTATTTTCTTCTCCGTTCTCATGTTAAATTTGAATCTTTGTGGATTCTAAGAAAGAGGCAATCATCCACAACATCAAAAGGGGATCTTTCGGGAAATCTAAGGATCTAAGGTAAGGATTATAAATATAAATATGCGGTTAAAGATTATGATTCACGTTTTCAAAGTTAGATCTAATCTAACACGAAGTTATAGGATTTCAACAGCTTATAAAGGAATCCTCTTGATTTGGAATCCCATCATAAGGTAAGGGATATTCGGCCAAGGCATAAATTGTTTAAGTGTTTTCCATTATTTCAAAAACCGAAAACTGACTTGGTTACATACCTAGTATTAGCCGATTTCAAGGAAGAGGAATTCTAGCAACTGTTGGGACTTGATTAAATCAATTCGGAAACTAGGTAAGTAATTCTACTTCTAGTAGGATTTGGTTTTAAGACCAAATAGGTTTATTTATATGTTTTAATTAATGGCCGAATATAGGAGTGAAAGATCTAGATCGGTAGATCGCTCTACGGGAATTCACGGAAACTATTAAGCGAAAAAGGTGTGTACTCTTACTAACTTTCAATAAATTGCATGGCAATCATTAAATATATAAATATGTAATAAAGTATGTGAATGTGGCTAAGCACCACAAATGTGGTAAGGAGTACCAGTGCACGCGTTTCCTACTTTTGATAGGATTGTGAATGTGATATATTTTGAACATGTGATTAGTAACATGAACGAAAATTAAGTATGTGAAATATGTTATGAAATAATTGGGGCATTCGGGATATTTGTGGAGGAAGAAAGTGAAGGTGATGACTACGGTCTCACCAACGTAAAGTGGTGACTACGGTCACATAAAGTGAAAAGTGGTAACTTCGGTTACATCCAGTGAATACTGATGTCTAATGACACAACATAAGTGGGCGATGAGCACGTCGACCGCAATGATCGCCTTCGATGGTGTGTAGCGGATGGAGGGTCGACTTAGTAGTCCGCGGTTGTACAAAGTTGGTACGGGTGGTGTGTAGCGGATGGGACGAATAGGTTTGGATTTGGGTTGCATCATCCTTTATTTTGTATGAACATGATATTGATATGACTTGTATGCTCGATTTGTTGGAAATTAGTACTATGTACACATTGAGTCTGTTGACTCACCCTGTTGGGGAATTATTTTTCAGGTGATGAGCGGTAATGGACCGGGTCGGCGGGGAGCTAAAAGTGGCCATGCATCGCTTGAAGAAATTATTTGGAATTTGGACTTTATGAAATTTTAGTACTTTAAACTTTATTTTGGGTTTGAATGATGTAATAAGGCCATAAGGCCCAATTGGATTTTCTTTATTTCATTTATTTTTATTTGAATATGATACAATTTATGTTTGATTAAAGATAAGTAAATTTATTTCTTTTAAAATAATAAACCCAAAAATTATTTTGTCACCTTATTTAAGTTGGATTTCCAGAATTTATTAAATAGGTTTCAAATTAAGCCCAACCTAAAACAATTTTTTGAAAATTACACAAATTTTCTCTAAGTCATTTAGAACATTGAAAACCGATTTATTTAAGGAACATACCAGATCCGGTTCAAGCTCGTGGGCCGGGTGTGAGGTGTTTCAGTTGGTATCAGAGCCCAGTTTTAAAACTCTCGGCCTGTGGGCTCAGGCCCAAAACGTTTTCAATTCGAGCCCAAATGAATTTCTTTGAAATAAGCAGGGTTTATGGCATGGCACCTAAGTCTCCGACCATGATCCACGGTAAGTACCTTTAACCATCCGTGTGATTATGTGAATTATGAATTGTAAAAGGGTAGCAAAGGCATGGAACGTAGAATAGTGTGATAGGAACTTGAACCCCCAGGATTAGACTACTCAAACACTTGAAACTCATAAGACTTAATGAACTTAACAAACCTATGACTAAGTTATTAAGCTAGGGTGTGGCAACCCTCAGACGCATGTCTCAGGATTGGATCCGGAAGAGCACGGTATTTAAGCGGTCCTAGTGACTCACCTCCTCTTCGCGGTATCCTACCAGTGCGTAGCTTCGGTTCGCCCCTAACTCGAAGGCTCGGTGGTGTGGCAACCTGCGTGCGCATGTCTAGAAAGGTCGGTGAGAGCTTGGTATTTAAGCGATCCGCGTGACTCACCTCCTCTTCATTCGAATCCTGCACAGTGCGTAGCTTTGGTTCACCCCACGACCAAGAGGGCTCGATCATAGGCTAAACACAAAGAATAAAACCCGAAAGGGACTTAGCCGTTTTTCTATAAAAAAAATACCCTTGGTTTATAAAATGACCAAACCACCCATAGTTTTAACAAAATTTCATTACTTTATCAAATGTTCAAAACCCTAATTTGTAAAATATCAAACTATCTTGATTTTGGAAAATTACAAAATTGCCCCTAACTTACAAAATTACCAAAACGACCTTGATTTCCAAACTTTTTGCAATATCATTGCTTTGAAAAGTGTAACTCTCAAAGGAACCCTCAATGTTTTACAATCTTGGAAAATATCCCTAACTTAATAAATTTTACAAATTTACCCCGATTTTGGAAAAATTATCAAAATACCCCGAGATCAAAAATTACCGAAATACCCTGGATTTCAAAATTCTTCCAAAATTTCCCGGAACTTTAGAAGTACCAAAATACTTTCGTCAAAATCACCAGGAACTTTTTATTTTTGAAAATTTACGAAAAATACCTGTAGGATAAAATTACGAAAATGCCCCTGGGTAGTGGAAAAGCAAAATAACGAAAACAACAACAAGAATTACAACGTTTCTTTGAATGAACGAAAGTTCATATTTGTTGATGGATGAATGAATGAATGCAAGACTGTATGCATGTATGAATACGAAAGAACCCACTCTTAAAATCTTCTTCATAAGATATCATCGCGGGTAATAAGTGAAACAAGAATACTAATACATAAAATTCCTTAATCGGATCTCGTCGATAATGAGCTCAAGAGGACGTGGTCGTTGTGGAAGAGGTAGAGGAAGGATGACCGTTAGATCGGGACAAGGTTCGACAATGAGATACCACCACCACCATCACCCCCCATTTGTCAATGTTGAGCGAGTTGAGCTCGCATGAGGAAGATGCCGTGTCGCAGTCGTCTTTGCGAGTTTTGGAATTGGTGGTGGTGCGTGCAGAAACAATTCAGAAATCGTAAGTCCGTATGCTCGAGCGGCTCGCGGTGCTAATGGAGTGAAATGTTTAGAGGAGTATCGGAGTGGCACCCAAGACTGGTGAGTCATTGGTTGGAAGCAACCGAGCGCATCATGGATGAGCTCGACTTGACCCCGAGGAGAAGTTGAAAGGGATGACGGCCTTTATTCTGCGATGAAGCGTATCAATGGTGGTTAACCGATTCGGGGACGGTGCCACGCGGAAGATCGACACAGGAATATGCTAAGGAAGCATTTCGGAAGAAGTATGTGGGAACCGGTATATAGATGAGCAAAGGAAGACTTTTCGGGGTTGGTACAAGGAAGTAAATCGTCACCGAATATGAAGCGGAATTCTTGAGGTTGAGCCGATATGCCCAGGAGTAGTGGCGATCGAGCATGAACGCAGCTGTGTTCGCTTTTTTGAGGACGGACTTAGGGACGATTTGAGACTTTTGATAGCACCGCATCGTGAGCGGGAATTCTCGCCTTGGTGGAAAAGGCTAAAGTGGTCGAGGAATTAAGGACGCCACCCAAGCGGTGTGATTGTAAATAAGCCCAAAAGAGGTTTTGGGCCATCGGAAAAGGCCACAAGAGGCCTAGAGTTGACAGCCACAAAGTCAACAGGTGGTACGGGTGGCAATTTCGCCCTTGTGAACATTGTGGAAGGAAGCACGGGGAGAGTGTTGGAAAAAGGCGGACGATGATGTCTCAAGTGTGGGTCCAAGGACCATATGATTAAGGATTGCCCCAAGCTATTAGATGAGAGCCAACCAAAGACTCGGAATGCTAACC
Organism: Gossypium sturtianum; assembly: GCA_025698515.1. Classification (NCBI taxonomy): domain Eukaryota; kingdom Viridiplantae; phylum Streptophyta; class Magnoliopsida; order Malvales; family Malvaceae; genus Gossypium; species Gossypium sturtianum. Next base: position 5,424,367 of record CM046947.1, read on the forward strand.
AGGTGGTAGAGGCGACAGCAGACCTCAAAGAGGTCGTGGGTCGGCCAACGAGAGGTAGTGGCAGAGGCCGTGGAGCTCGGGTCGAGGTGCGTACTAACGCCAAGCAAGGCAACCGGGTTTGGTTTACGCGGTTCACCGGAGGGAGAAGAGACGCGCGGATGTTATAACCGAGACGTTCTTTATTCATGACAAAACCTATTTTGCTCTTATTGATGTAGGCTCAACTCATTCCTATGTTGCATGTAGTGTGGTTGAAACACTAGGCATAGACTCGAACTTTTGATAGGCGGATAAGCGTAGTAAGCCCTTTAGGCCAAACGGTGAGGATAGATAGGATCTTTCGGAATGTACCCCTAGAGATTCGGGTGGAGCGAACTTTCGGGGTGACTTAATGGAATTACCCTTCGGAGAGTTTGAGCTTATACTTGGAATGGATTGGCTAGTAGAGCATCGAGCCGTGTTGGATTGTGTGGCTAAACGTATGGAACTAAGAACCCCGGAAGATGAGGTAGTAGTGATGATCGAAGAAAGGAGGAACTACTTGTCTAACGTAGTTTCGTGACCAAGGCCGAGAAAATGGTTAAGAAAGGATGTAAGGCATTCTTAGCCTTCGTGAGTGCGTTAAGAGGAGAAGAGGAAGGTGTTAAGGGAGTTAGAACAGTAAGGGATTTTGAGGATGTATTTCCGGAGGAGTTGCCCGGAATACCCCCAGATAGAGAATTGGAATTTGGAATAGATTTGCTACCAGAATGTACTTACTCATGTGTCAATCGCTCTCACCGAATGGCACCAAAGGAGTTAGTGGAGCTCAAGGCTCAAATCCAAGAGTTGTTGGATCGTGGGTTCATTCGACCCAGTGTGTCTCCGGGAGCACGGTTCTCTTTGTGAAGAAGAAGGATGGAACTATGCGGATGTGCATAGATTATCGTCAGTTGAACAAACCGACCATCAAGAACAAGTATCCTTTCCCAAGGATAGATGACTTGTTCGACCAACCGAAAAGCGGGCAATTGTGTTCTCAAAGATCGACTTAAGGGTGGGGTATCATCAATCGAAAGTGAAGGAGGTCGATATTCATAAGACCGCTTTTAGGACAAAATACGGTCATTTTGAATTTGTGGTGATGCCGTTTGGGTTGACGAACGCACCGGCCGCGTTCATGGATATGATGAATAGGGTTTTCCAACCCTACTTGGATAGATTCGTCGTGGTGTTCATCGGCGACATTTTGGTGTATTCCAAGACGGAGGAGGAGCACGATGAGCATCTCCGAGTTGTGTTAGAAGTGTTAAGGAAAAAGCTTTATGCCAAATTCAGCAAGTGCGAATTTTGGCTCAAGGAAGTGGCGTTCCTAGGACATGTGGTATCCGCAGAAGGAATAAGAGTGGATCCTAGGAAGATCAAGCGTTGTTGGATTGGAAACCACCTAGGTCGGTGGCTGAAATCGAAGTTTCTTAGGCTTGGCGGCTATTACAGAAGGTTCGTGGAAGGATTCTCGCCGATAGCCGCACCTTTGACAAAGTTACTAAGGAAGGAAGTACCGTTTGTGTGGACGGATAAGCAACAAGAGAGCTTGAAAAGCTTAAAAAGTCTTGTGAAGCTCGGTGTTAATTCAAAGCCGAGGCGAGTAAGGACTTCGTAGTATATTGTGATGCTTCGCATACGTGGTTAGCGTGTGTGCTAATGCAAGAAGGAAAGGTAGTCGCTTATGCATCTCGACAGATTAAGGCCGCATGAGGTGAACTACCCAACTCATGACTTGGAACTCATGGCGGTGGTTTTCGCCCTCAAAGTTTGGAGGCACTACCTTTATGGAGAAAGGTCGAGAATTTACACGGACCACAAAAGCTTTAAGTATTTGTTGACTCGAAGGAGTTGAACTTGAGGCAACGAAGGTGGGTGGAGTTATTAAAAGATTATGATCATTCGATAGAATACCATCCGGCAAGGCGAATGTGGTAGCCGACGCCTAAGTAGGAAGGTTGTGTCGGATTTAAGGGCTTTGTTCGCTCACTTAAGTTTGTATGATGAAGCTTTGTTGGCGAGTTACAAGTCAAGCCAACCCTGGTGAAGGAGGTGAAAGAGGGACAGTTGGCGGATAAGGACTTAAGTACTAAGTTACAACAAGTACGGCAAGGAGGATTAAAGGATTATGGCGTCAATAATGAAGGAGTACTGTGCTACAAGGAAAAGGTTTGTATGCCGAGGGATAAGGAGTTGAGACAAAGGATTCTTCGGGAAGCGCATGGTAGTCCTTATGCTATGCATCCCGAGGCATCAAGTCAGTATAGAGATCTAAGGGAACAATTTTGGTGGTCGGACACGAAGCGAGAGGTGACTGAATTTGTGGGGAAATGTTTGACATGTCGCAAGTAAAGGTGAACACCAAGTCCCATCGAGATTGCTTCAACCAATTGAGATTCCCCAATGGAAGTGGGAAAGAATTACCATGGACTTAGTTAGTGGGCTTCCTTACGCCCACTAAGAAGGACTCGGTATGGGTGATAGTGGACCGTTTGGCCAAGTCCGCACATTTTATCCCTGTGAGGATCGACTATTCCTTCAAAAGTTAGCCAAGTTATATGTGGCGGAGATCGTGAGGCTACACGGGTACCGATGTCGATCATCTCGATAGAGACCCAAGGTTTACGTCTCGATTTTGGAAAGCACTTCATCAAGCATTAGGCACTAAGCTAGACTTCACTACGGCTTTTCATCCACAATCGACGGGCGATCCGAACAGGTTATACAAGTGTTGGAAGATATGCTAAGAGGTCGTGTGATGGATTTCCGAGGAAGTTGGGAAGATTACTTGCCTCTAGCCGAGTTCGCCTACAACAACAGCTATCGTGCAAGCATTCGGATGGCACCATACGAAGCATTGTATGGAAGGAAATGTAGAACACCAACTTGTTGGACCGAGTTAGGAGAACGCGCGTTTTGGGTCGAGTTAGTGGCGAAACCGAGGAGAAGGTGGAATTAATTCGCACACGGTTGAAAGAAGCTTCGATAGAGGCGGAAGTAAATGACTTGAGACCTTAAGAGGAAAGAAATTGAGTTTGAAGTAGGAGACCAAGTGTTTCAAAAGGTCTCACCTTGGAAGAAGGTTATGCGGTTCGGTCGCAAAGGAAGCTAAGCCCAAGGTTTATAGGGCCCCTATCAAATCTTGAGGCGAGTTGGGCGATGGCATACCAATTGGAGTTGCCACGAGTTGCATCAAATGCACGACGTATTTCATGTGTCCATGCTACGTCGCTATCGATCGGATCCGTCTCATGTGGTACTGTTGAAGAAGTGGAGTTAAGGCCGGATCTATCCTACGAGGAGGAGCCGATTCGGATCTTGGGCGTGACGTGAAAGCACTACGAAAGAAGTCGGTGCCTTTAGTCAAGGTGTTATGGCGCAATCATGGATCGGAAGAAGCTTCGTGGGAGCCAGGAAGAGACAATGCGACAGCAATACCCTCAAGCTGTTTAGTTAGGAAATTTCGAGGACGAAATTTTATTTAAGGGGTAGAACGTAACATCCTAGGAAGGGCCTATGCATTTTTGGATCAATTGTATGAAATGACAAGTCTTAAGTATTATGAATAAATTTTTGATACTTTTGGAAACCTAGAAATGAATGAACATGGAAATGAAAATGAAAATGGAAATGAAAATGGAGATGGAAATGAAAATGGAAATGGAAATGGACATTTTTGGAAACTTAGACATTTTGGAAACCTAAACATTTTTGGAAATGATCCAAAAATGGAAACTTGAACATTTCGGGAACTGGGATATATGAGAGAAATAAAGGAGTTTTATTCACATAAATATGTGAATAATAAGAGATAAATAAAGGAGTTTTATTCACATAAATATGTGAATAATAAGAGATAAATAAAGGAGTTTTATTCACATAAATATGTGAATAATAAGAGAAATAAAGGAGTTTTATTCACATAAATATGTGAATAATAAGAGATAAATAAAGGATTATTTTCTAATGAGATAATTGAGGAGATAATTGATGGATTAAAGGCTTTTATCTTTTAAATAAAAGAGATAATATTATCGAGAAAGAGGAGTGGTGGCCAAGTAAAGGACTCCTAGGGTGATAACTTTGGCTATAAAAGGAGGATAGGAGGGCTACTCATCAACACTTGCTCCCTCTTCCTCTCTGCGAGAAATTCTCCTAGGCAAAACCCCTCTCTGCGAATTTTCATTAAGCGAGAAATCCTCTCTTTTTCTTCTATTTTCTTCTCCGTTCTCATGTTGTTTTGAATCTTTGTGGATTCTAAGAAAGAGGGCAATCATCCACAACATCAAAAGGGGATCTTTCGGGAAATCTAAGGATCTAAGGTAAGGATTATAAATATAAATATGCGGTTAAAGATTATGATTCACGTTTTCAAAGTTAGATCTAATCTAACACGAAGTTATAGGATTTCAACGAAGCTTATAAAGGAATCCTCTTGATTTGGAATCCCATCATAAGGTAAGGGATATTCGGCCAAGGCATAAATTGTTTAAGTGTTTTCCATTATTTCAAAACCGAAAACCGACTTGGTTACATACCTAGTATTAGCCGATTTCAAGGAAGAGGAATTCTAGCAACTGTTGGGACTTGATTAAATCAATTCGGAAACTAGGTAAGTAATTCTACTTCTAGTAGGATTTGGTTTTAAGACCAAATAGGTTTATTTATATGTTTTAATTAATGGCCGAATATAGGAGTGAAAGATCTAGATCGGTAGATCGCTCTACGGGAATTCACGGAAACTATTGTTTAAAAAGGTGTGTACTCTTACTAACTTTCAATAAATTGCATGGCAATCATTAAATATATAAATATGTAACAGTATGTGAATGTGGCTAAGCACCACAAATGTGGTAAGGAGTACCAGTGCACGTTTCCTACTTTTGATAGGATTGTGAATGTGATATATTTTGAACATGTGATTAGTAACATGAACGAAAATTAAGTATGTGAAATATGTTATGAAATAATTGGGGCATTCGGGATATTTGTGGAGGAAGAAAGTGAAGGTGATGACTACGGTCTCACCAACGTAAAGTGGTGACTACGGTCACATAAAGTGAAAAGTGGTAACCGGTTACATCCAGTGAATACGAGTGTCTAATGACACAACATAAGTGGGCGATGAGCACGTCGATTGCAAATGGCGCCTTCGATGGTGTGTAGCGGATGGAGGGTCGACTTAGTAGTCCCCGCGGTACAAAGTTGGTACGGGTGGTGTGTAGCGGATGGACGAATAGGTTTGGATTTGGGTTGCATCATCCTTTATTTTGTATGAACATGATATTGATATGACTTGTATGCCGATTTGTTGGAAATTAGTACTATGTACACATTGAGTCTGTTGACTCACCCCGTTGGGGAATTATTTTTCAGGTGATGAGCGGTAATGGACCGGGTCGGCGGGGAGCTAAAAGTGGCCATGCATCGCTTGAAGAAATTATTTGGAATTTGGACTTTATGAAATTTTAGTACTTTAAACTTTATTTTGGGTTTGAATGATGTAATAAGGCCATAAGGCCCAATTGGATTTTCTTTATTTCTGTTTATTTTTATTTGAATATGATACAATTTATGTTTGATTAAAGATAAGTAAATTTATTTCTTTTAAAATAATAAACCCAAAAATTATTTTGTCACCTTATTTAAGTTGGATTTCCAGAATTTATTAAATAGGTTTCAAATTAAGCCCAACCCAAAACAATTTTTTGAAAATTACACAAATTTTCTCTAAGTCATTTAGAACATTGAAAACCGATTTATTTAAGGAACATACCAGATCCGGTTCAAGCTCGTGGGCCGGGTGTGGGGTGTTTCAATTCCTTTATTTGAAGAAGCTCTTACTTTCTTTTTGAATGAACCCTTTTGTTGATTTAAGTAGTCAAAAACATTTCAAAAAATAAACTATGACACCTTAGATAATCACATTCATTTAATAATCATCTAAACTCTTCAAACTTAACTTTTACATTCGATAAGTACCGTCAAGCTCTTTTTTTATCGAAAGGGCATGGACAATATCAAAATCAAAACAAATACAATTCAAAATTATTAAATATTATTACAAACATTATAAAATCTTGTGGATTATGCCTCACATTTCGGTCAAATTAAGACACAAACAGATAGCAACATTACGACGACAAAAATAAGGGAGAAGTAGAAATGACGTCGCAATGACACGATAGGGGATGTCGCGACATGGCAACATGTCATGTAATTTTCTCGGTTTTCATCTTCCAGTCAAATATTGATTATTAGTCCCAGTCGAACTCTAATTTATGTAGATTATTTTAAGAATATTTGACCTACAAAATTAGCCTATAAATAGTCCTTCTACAACCTTTGAAAAGAAAACCCATGACACTTTTAGCAATTAGCTTTCACAAGCTTTCAAAGAATTTTGTGTTTACGTTTTTTGGGTTTCGAGGTTTAGTTTTTATCTCCATCTTTGTACTCTTCATTTTTGCCAATTTAGTGAAATTATCTTTGCCCGTGGTTTTTTATCCTCTTCGGAGGATTTTTCCACGAAATATTTGTGTTCGATCTTTTCCACTTCTACGTTATTTTACTTGTTCGTTGTTTACACGGGTTTATCCCCAATAAATTGATATCAAAGCTAGTTCAATTTTCGCATTCAACTCATTCAGAGATGGCAGGAACAATGTTTGACATTAAGAAGTTCGATGCTATCAAAAATTTCAATCTGTGGTAAGTTCGGATGACGATAATACTAGTCCAGAATGGTTTGAAAAAGGTCATTACAAGGAAGAAGGTCGCAAATATGGAACAGTCAGAATATGAAGAGCTTGATGAGAATGCCTTGTCTGCAATTCAATTGTGCCTCATGAATAATTTATTGCAGGAGGCGTAGATGGAAAAAACGATATCCACATTGTGGACAAGATCAGAAACTCTTTATGTGACAATGTCTCTTGTTAACCGGTTGGTCTTGAAACAACATCTATACACATTTCGCATGGACGAAAGTGAGCACCTCAGAAGTCATATTAGTCAATTTATTACTCTTTTAAATGATTTAAAGAATGTTAAGGTTTAGATTAACGAAAAAGATCAAACTATACTATTATTGTGCTCTTTACCCCTTTCATACAAGTATTTCATGGAGACATTGGTTTATGGTAGAGATAAACTCTCATTCGATGATGTGAAGGATCATCTATTGAGCAAAGACAAACTCGACAATGAGTTTAGTTCGAATAGTAAGTTAGATACGCAAGCCTCAATTTTGGTAGTATCAAGGAAGCGAGACAAGAAATGTTGCTATTGTAAGAAGTTAGGTCACGTCAAGGTAGATTGGTACAAACTGCGAAATAAAAGAGTTGTTGGGAGCAACGAGGAAGATTTAATTGGTGCGAATTTAGCCGATGACAAGAGTGATGATTTCTTGTTGGTGTTAACAAGCGAAAACTCTGAGCTTAAGTCCGAATGGATCCTGGATTTGGGGGTGTTCTTTCCACATGTATCCCAACAGGGACTAGTTCTCCACTTACAGTTCAGTTGAAGGTGGAGTTGTGCTTATGAGGAATGATTCACCCAGTAAGGTAATCGCTATTGGTACTGTTCAGATTAGGATGCATGACGAGACAATCAGGACACTGTCAAGCGTCAAGTATGCACATGATTTAAAGAGAAATCTCATCTCCTTAGGAAATTTGGACTCGAATGGTTCAAGCATTAAATTCGAGTCAAGCAGTATTAAGGTATCTCGTGGGGCTCTCATTTTGATGAAAGGTAAAAAAAATGACAATCTTTATATTCTGGAAAAATCAACGGTGATCGGTGAAACAGGACGTCCCTCGTTTGTTAAGGAGTTGAAGTCGACTCGTTTAAAGCGGAGGCAACTTGGTCATAGTAGGGAAAAATGTATCACCATTTTGTATAAGAGATGTTCTCTTTTTGGTGCAGGTTTCGAAAAGATATGGCATTGCATTCGTGTAAATTAGACATGGGTCAATTTTGATTTGGCAGTGCACAAGTCGAAGACTAGAAGTCTTCCACTTTCAAAGTTCAAGCACAACTTTGACTCAATTAATATCCTACAAAGTTCGAGATAGGTCTGTGGAGGGCTTTAGCAAAGAAGGCGTTGTAGAAATATGAGTCAAGATGGAGATTTGTGAAGTATGCCTCGCATTTCAGTCAAATTAAGGAACAAACAGATAGTGACGTCGTGACGACAAAAATAGGGGAGAAGTAGAAATGACGTCACGATGATATGATAGGGGACATGGTGACGTGTCATGTAGTTTTCTCGATTTTCTTCTTCTAGTCAAATTCTTATTATTTGTCCTAGTCGAACTCTGATTAACGCAATTTTTAGAATATTTAACCTATGAAATTAGTCTATAAATAGGGCTTGTACAACCCTAGAAAAGATAACTCATAACACTTTTAGGTATTAACTTTTACAAGCTTTCAAGGAATTTTGTGTTTAAGTTTTTTGGGTTTTGTTTTTCGTGTTTTGGAGTTTAGTTTTTATCTCCATCTTTATATTTTTCGTTTTTGCTGATTTATAAAAATTATCTTTACTCATGATTTTTATCCTTTTCAAATATTTTTTAAATTTCTACGTTATTTTACTTGTTCATTATTTTATCAGGTTTATCCCAACAAATCCAAATAAAAAAAACGAATGGAGCATATATTCCTACAATTGAAGAAGTGTAAATAAAACCTAGCATTCAACATCGAATTTATCGACAAAATATAATATAGACCGACGAACATTAAAAATAAAAAAAATGAAGGAACAAATTTGTGGGATTGGTTATCGTGTGGAATGCAATCGGTGATGTTGTAATAAGAAGGTGAAGATTGAGGCGGTAGCCCCTGGTTTTAGGTAGGGACCGCGGTTTCGCTGCGTTACAACAGCTCTGACTGAGCCACTGACAAGAATCATGTGGTTGGGCTTTGGACCACGTGTACGGCTCCTATTTACCCCCACAACTTGTTCCTTGTTCCATTCGAATCAGACGATTTCGATATTCATCATCCCTCGTTTCCAATCATTTTCTGTTGACTCCTCTCACATAATATTCCCACGTAATTCTATTTCCATCTTTATTTTTTTTCTTACAGGAATATAGAGTAGGGATATACAGTAACCCTAGATTCCATTTTAATAATTTAGTTTAATATGTACGTCATAGTTGCATGCTTTCACATGCAGATAAATTTATGTGATTTTCTTTAAAATTTTACAAAAATATAATCTGTTTAATACTCAAAATTCATACATAGAAACTTTAATTTTTGTCAGACTTGTATGTGAATTTTATTTTTTAGATTTAATTTCTAAATTGATTTGAATGTAAGTGGGGGATGCTCTGTAAGTAGTACAATCCAGCAAATTATAAGTAATCGAGCTTACAAGCTGATACCCTAGGTGGAGGACATCATACAGATCATTATAACAGGGGTATCCATTTAATAATTTTGTTAGCATAAGACAAGAGAATTAATTTGATGATTTTTAACTAAGCTTTCTGCTCATGCACAAATTTTAATGTAAAAGGTCTTGGAATGAAGTGCATCAAATTAATATTCCAGCCGTAACATGCTTCTTTTTTTTTATTTTTGTCAGGTATTAATATTTTGGTATTATTTCTTTAAGTGTTTACATCACATTTATTTTTATCGTGTTTCATTTTCATGCATGCAAGAGATTAGTCAAATGGGTAGAAGCCTTAAATGTGTCATCTTCTTCGGCCCATACATACACTGGGCTAAAACAGTCTAATACGTCAGCTCAGGCCTTTAGAATTTCAATCTCAAAAGAATCCAAAAAGTAAATTAAAAAATAATTTATCATTTTATAACAAAAATCAAAAGAAAATATAGTTTTGAAAAAAAAATACAAAAAAAAGAAAGAAAAAGAATATTAAATCTATGAGAATAATAAAATCATTTTATAAAAAAAAAAAAAACAAAAAACAGCAGTATCAATTGAGCATTATTTTTTATTAGCTAACAACCTAAAAATGGAAGAAAAATAATTGGGGGGAGTAGGGCGTCTAAATCTTAGGCTGAGGCCATGGCAACAAAAGACGACAATAAGGTGCTGCTGTTTCACAGAATTTGAGGTCCGTGGTTCCTTGAACCCATATATACTTCTCTAATTTCCGTCCTCATTTTAATTAAAATTAAGTTGAGATTCTGATCAATGCTTAAACTTGTTAAAAACATAATTATAATTAATCCAGTTGGAATAATGTTGGCAACCATGTAATGCCCACATGCGCCATGGTTAGAATTTTTGGAAGCGAGCTTTGCGCTTGAAACACACATATATTATATATATGAGACGAAAACCAAGAACAAAGTAATTAATTAATTAAGTAGCTAAGCCTATGTTTGATTTTTTTTTTGGGTGTTTTCTTAGGTAATGAGCTGTATTTATGAGTATCTCCGTACGGTTTGCTTAGTTTTCCTACTTAATTATTAAAAAAAAAAACCCTAGCTAGTTAATTTGAACCGTAAACTCTATAGTTTAGCTGTTGAAGCACGTATTCGTGGTTTGGTTTTTACATTGTTTGTTGCGTTAAGCAAATGAAATCAGAAAGAAGCAATATTTAATGTATGTATATATTCAATGTTCATGGTGTACGATCAAAATATTCACCTCACGTTTTTCTTCAAACTCTGATCAAGTCAAAATTCAATGATCTTAATTATAAAATCAATAAATGCTTGGTGGATGGATTCCATATATCAACCAAAATCAAAGATCAAACTAAAAGACCAGTGGTGGCATTTAAAAAAGGTTGCATATAAAATATTTAGTTGTGCTGATGATGGTAATGGAGGTTGGTGTCGATAGTTTGTTTAAAGTTATTTTGATGAGTTCAGAGAAGAATGAAAGGTTGGGGAAAGTGGTGGTTTGGAGTCAGTGGAGAAGGCTTATATAGTGATAGTCAATAGGCTTGCTTGATGTGAGTTCCCTAGACATATGTCTTGTTAATAGAGCTAGTAGCTGAGTTATGGTGAACTTTCTGCATTTATACTTGGATGTGATTGGAGGACTTGTAGTCCCTGTCATAGAACGCAGGAGACAAGTGCTGGTGAAGAACATAGCCTAGCCATTGAGAGCTTGAAGCATCAGGCAGGATAGTGTCTGGTGATAAGGTCTTTTAGGCGAGGCAACATATTGGCCATAATTGGGTCAAAGCTTTAATGGTGCATCACTCTTTGACTATTGATCTTCAATGCAACAACACTTAACATGAGCGATATTCTTGTGTTATCAACATCATATTCATATGCTTTATCAAGTTGTATATAATAAATTTTATATTAAAATGTAAATTTTATTTCATGTAAACTAAATGTAAAATTCAAAATTTTCAAAATTCGAAAAGTATAAGGATTGAAAATGATGAGAATGGAAAACATGAACCAAGAGTGAATCTATAAAAATTTTTAGGAGGGACCAAAATTGAATTATAAATTTTAGGGATCAAGGTCAAAATATAATTTTATCATATATTAGTTTATGATTTCATCATTTTTGAAAAAGGACTAAACAAATTTTTTTTTTCATTTTGGGGGTTCAAAGTGCAATTTACCATATATAAATTTAATAATTCAATAAATTTTAAGACTAATAGTAGAATCTAACCAAATAAATTTAACTATTATCGTTTGAGTCATGAATAAAAACTAAAATTGACCAATTCATAAAATAAAAGGACTCAAATTTACCAATTAAAGTATATAATGCTAAATTCAAAACTTACACATAATACAAATACTAATAGCATAATTTAGCCATATTTTTATCATACTTATTAATTATTATTTTAGATGATTTCTATTTTATTAAAGTTTAACGTCTCAAATATAATTAACACATATTTTATTTCTAAAAAGATTTATCTTTATTTATCTCTTGAAATATATCGTGTTGATAGAGTGAAAGTATTGTTTTCTTTAGGTATTATTACGGTCAAGAGCAACGCATATTTAAGATTTTATCCCCCAATTCAAAAGAGAACCTAGGCTGCTTTTTTGAAAACATTGAAGAATGAGAATCATACCGTTGAAGAATCAAACCTATACCTTTGGACTCCTTTTAGAGTTGAGGGACAAAACCTCAAGGTGATGTTTGTTTCCAGTAATTTTACATTTATGTAGTAATGTAAGATTTCGGAATATGCATTATAATTTCAATGTATCTCTTCCTTAGGTATCTTACATTCACGTGGTAATTTGAGATTGTTTTACCATTTTACCTCTTTTTTAAATGATTTTGATTCATTTTAACAAAATAATACTAACTAATGAATTAAATTCTTCGGCTCTTAAATATATTTTTCAAGTAACATTTAAACTATTTATAATTTTGGTCAAATTTGTCCTTGACAAATATCTTGTTTTAAAAATGTAATTTTCTTTTTTTTTTTCCCTATCACAAGCCCTAGTAGGGATATAAAATTAATTTATTAATAAAATAAAAATTATAAGCTTAAATTATTGTGTAGTGAAAAAAAAAAAGCAAATTATATGGAGATATGTTTAGTAAAATGTATTTGTAAGTAATGAATGGAATAAAATAATGTAAATATACTCGATAATATGTTAAATAATATTAAAAATTAATAATCAGATATAATTTTACATTTTGTAAATTAAATAATGCTAAAAATAAAATCTTCAAAAGCACTTAAAAGAAGAAAAAAAAAATACGAAATTTCAAACCAACATTGCAGTTTAAATTTTTATTTATTTATAAATAAACTTTAAACATTTACTATCAACTTCTAGGCTGTGATTTTTAAAAAAATTAATTATAGTTTAAACTTTATGATAAATAAAGTAGGACTTTAAAAAAAAAAAGAGCCGAAAATAGGAAGATAGACTGTGAAACGGCGCCTTGCTTGCGTGTTATGAAGCTCGGAAATAGTTAAACGACAACACGTCTTGTTTGTAAACAACAAATTGCAATAAAATTATATATATGAAGTGAGTAATTGGTTGATTAGTTTAGAAGGAGAGGAAGGCAAATTGTATATTGCTAATTACCATATGGGTGAAGGAATCTGATAAATAATATTGTGATAAAATTAAAAGCATGCCAGTTGTTCCATTGGGAAGACTTGGAAAAAGAAAGACTTAAATTCCGACAGTGGAAGATTAGAATATTGAGATGGTGATAATAATATTCCATGGAAGAAGAACCCAAGGTAAATGAGGGGAAAGGGACCATAAAGAATTAATGTCTTATTGAAATTGATGTGCCTACCTACCTAGCTCATTTATATGTTTCGTAAAAAACCTCCCATTCTTGTGCAAAAATGGACATATATTTACTTGGAATGTGATTCATTGATTAATTTTTAATTTTATTAATATAATATTTTATGAAAACTATAAATTTAGAATATAAATATTGTGTTTAAAAATAATATAAAATAAATAATGAAATGTATGACTTTAAATTAATTTTAACATTAAATTTATTTTTTAAAATAAAATACTATTTAATCTTTAAAACTTCATAAATTTCAATTTATAATTGGAAATTAACATTAGGAAGTGGAGAATTTTTTGGGGAGAGAGAGAGAGGAGAAGCATAGTTTTTATTGTTTTAGGTTAAATGCATAGTCTTGGTCGTAGATGATTATAGAGTGGCTCTTTGTATGGTCACACGGATTCCTCTGGACATTTACCAGACACCTGAAATATATTTAAAAATAAAAATAAAATAAAACGATAAGCTGTTTTTATTAGGGTTTTTTTTATTTTATTTTATATAGATCTTTGATCAGAATCTCTGGTTTATCGTCAGCTTTTTGTCATCTTTCTGAGTTTAATGTCCAAGTGTCCGACCACATTATTACATAATGAAAGCCATAGTCATATCTAATTAGGCGCCTCTGTTTTGTTTGGACAATTTAGAAAAACAGTAATATAAAATTAAGAGGATATTCCGACTTAGTCTAAAGACGAAACAACCCTTTCCTTTTAATTATTAGTTTAATGTCGTTGGCAGGAGACATGACTGTTCCCTTGATATAAAATAAAATAAACAACAAAAAAGGTTACCCATTTCACGATATTAGATATGCCCCTAATTTGGAGTTTGGACCTTTTTTTTTTTTTAATTTTCTTACATTGGTATTGTTATTTACTTCGGGACGACTATCCTGAAACAGTAATTGCTCTTTCTCTCTCCAACTGCCATAGAGAATCTCTCTCTGTCTCTATCTCTATCTCTCCATGGTCTGCAATGTAATCTCACGTGCACCATGCTGTAGCTTTTGTTGTTTTTTTAAGGATTAAACCATCTTTTAAAAAGTTGATCAACTTTCTTTCATGAGGGAGAACCAGGGGATGATAAAAGGACTTTGTTTGGTCTTTTGGATGTGTAGTGCTTTCTTTCTTTCATTTGGGGTTCTTTGTAGGGAACAGTTCCACTCTCTCTCCCCCTCTCAATTCTCACCTTTCAGTTCTTATAATTACAAGAGATTCCCTTTTACGTATTTTATCTCTTCCTTCATCTTTGTCTTTCCACTTTCCTTTTAGGAAAAGGAAAAGGAAAAGAAAGGGAGAATAGACAATACAAACGTGTGTCTCTTGTGTATGTGTGTGAAACAAGGGACCAACTTTAGAGGGGGGAAAAAAGATTGGCAGTGTGTAATAAAGATCTGAATTCTTGCAAAACATGGCATTAGAGGCAGTGGTTTACCCTCCGGATCGATTTACTTACGGTTTCAAGGACATCTTCCCTGTTGCTGGTGGAGGAGGAGGAGCCTGGGGGTATGATTTTTGCTTTCAAGATGAAGATAAAGTTCTTCCTCTGATCCTTGAAACCAACTTACAACAACAAGGGAGTCATGCAAATTGGGACTCATCGTCTACTTCAGTCATGCAACAACAACATGCAAAGGAATTATGGGATCCTTACTCTTCTTCGCCTGAAACTTGTACAGTCGACCAGTCTCTCCCTGGTCCTGCAGCTGGTTTCCAAGCTCCAATGGAACCCCCACCAGCTTACACGGCGACCAACGGTGGTGGTAGACGAAAACGTCGTCGCACCAGGAGCAGTAAGAACAAAGAAGAGCTAGAGAACCAGAGAATGACTCATATTGCTGTTGAACGCAATCGTCGGAAACAAATGAATGAGTACCTCGCTGCTATTAGATCTTTGATGCCAGCTTCTTATGTTCAAAGGGTCAGTTTTTATTCTCTCTCTTCCGTTTGGACTAATAAAGTAATGATTAACCTTTAGAACAAGTTTATACAACCCTAATCAACGCTTTCGCTTATTAATTAAGTAATTAACATATTATGACCATTACTTTTTCGATTCTCAAATGGTTGAAGAATCGTAAAAAGGCATTGGCTGAAAAAAGTGTAGAAATTCCTGATTTTCATGAAAGATAATTTAGATTTGTAGCCTAGGTCAGCTATATTTATATCTTTGCTTTGTCTGGCAACGAGTTTATACTAACAAATGCATTAACCCTTTTCTCAGGGTGATCAAGCTTCGATTATTGGGGGAGCCATTAATTTCGTTAAGGAATTAGAGCAGCTTTTGCAGACCATGGAGGCTCATAAGAGGACCACTCAACACCCAGAACACAATGGCGACCCTTCACCCTTTGCCGAGTTTTTCGCCTTCCCGCAATTCTCGACATGTGCAACGTCTCACTGCAACAATTCCCCGTCGTCCATGGCAGCTGATCAGCCCATGGCCGCCGAAAGCGTGGCGGATATCGAAGTGACCAGGGTGGAAACCCACGCTAACCTTAAGATACTCTCCAAGAAACGACCCAGACAACTCTTGAAACTGGTTGCTGGGTTACAAAGCCTAAGCCTCACCATTCTCCACCTCAATGTCTCCACTGTTGATGAAATGGCTTTGTATTCAATCAGCGTCAAGGTATTTATTTAACAAATATTTCACTACAAATTTCATTAGTTTAATAGCAAAAAGAAAAAAACCATCTCAAATTATGGTTGCTGATTTAGAGTGTTAATGGGGACAGGTTGAGGAAGGGTGCCATCTGAACACTGTGGATGAAATTGCAGCAGCTGTTAATCAAATGCTGCGCAGTATCCAAGAAGAAGCTGCTTTTAGCTGAGAGAAAACTGAGACGTATAAAGCTTCTATGTCTTTTGTGTCCCGCTGTAATATTTTTTCCCAAAAATCGATGGATCGAACGGGACTCCATTGTTGTTTTGCTATCTAATTTTCTCGCAAGGTCTGCAACTTTAATATATATTTTACATCGATGTATTTTGAAGACATACAGTGTAAGTGTAGCGAAGTGAGTACAATATTTTTCCTAATGTTGGGCCTGCTAATGGAGGCAAGAATTAATCAAATTATATGTCTTATTATTACTACTTGGTAAAGAAAAAAAGTTGCCATCAAACTGTGTCCCATCAGCCACAGTGCAGTCGAAATAGACAGAACCCTGTTACCTACCATTGCGTCTCATGTATAAAAAAGAAAAAAGAACATCAAATAATTAAGACACTTAAAGACAGCCATAACCATATCTTCCGGCCGGTTCTTTTGACATGATGAACTTATTTTGTACTTATTGTGACAAATTGCCGAATTCATTCATGCAATTCCATTAAAAACAGATAAGATTTATTTAATCATTGTAATGTTGGAATTAGGACAATTTACTATGTTGTGGTATAATGCCACTGTTACAGTGTTACCTAGCTATGCGCCTTCGAGGAAACAGCAGAAAGAATAAATGTGTCTTTTTCCCAACAATATATTGCAGTTTTCCTTTGTCCTACTTTTATATGAAACCCCTTCCCCTCCTTCTCCAATATGTCCATTCCACTTTCTGAATTTAAACTATAGCTTGACAAACTTTTAACTATGTGTGGGTGCCACAATCACTTTTTTTCTCTCTCAAAAGATTAAGGCATGCAACAGTGAACTCCAGATTCGACATTTTTCTTTTTTTATTCTGAATCTGTTTAGAGGTTTCTTTGATGATTATCTTCCGCCATTACGTTATAAAGTTTATTTGATTCTTTATCCCCTTTTGGCCTTTTGTTCTCCTTTTTTGTCATTGAATTTGTCTGATTGAGTGGAAAATAAGTAAAGGGGGTTACTTTTTTTTTTTGTGCTGCCCATTCAGATGTTTGCTTTTTTTTTTTTTTCCTTTTTGTTTTTTCTGTTTTTTGAGATAATAAATTATTTTAATGTTTGTAGATGATCATGATCTGGAAACCATATGCCTAAAGTACCACACATGCAATCGATAGAATGTGGAACTTGGTTTCCTAAACTTTGCATGATATGAAGAATGAAAACAATAATAATAATCATTAATCAAGCTTATCTTTATAAAGATCCATTAGATTTTTGTCGTCCCTTTAGGGAAAATAAAGGAAAGCTAATGAAGGGGACTAGATGTAGCTATAGACCTGCATCAACAAACTTTATAAACAGCAAAGTTTATAACTATATTGTAATATTTTCGGATATGAAATTTGAGATGGGATCATCCCTACCCCTTTCCAATAGGAGAATGACAAAGAAAAAAGTTAATTTGTCATTCTCCTATTAGAAAGGGATAGGGATGACGTGGAATTACAGTTTCATACAATCCTTTCTCGAAATTTGAGTTGGCCCATATATAATTTTTCTTAGCTCTTTTTAACCTTTTATTAAGGTTTTAAAATTGACGTGGAATCATTTATTTTTAGGTTATTATTAGTACCAAGGATGAAACTTCATTTTTTTCCTTTTGAAAACTGAAGGAAATGCAAAATTAAACGCGATTAGTATGATTCGATTTCAAATCACACCTGAAGTGGTAAACATCCTAACCATTAAACCAACGATGAAACTTCATATTCAAATTTGTACAATTCCTTCCTTTTATTCTTAAAATATATTATGATAAAAAAACTCTACAAATCACATTAATTAGATTCTCCCCCAACTAAGCATGTCAAAAAAAAAAAAAAGAATTCAGCGAATTCCCCCATTATTTTTGGATCAATAATTCATATAGATATGCATTAAAAAGGAACATGTTGTTTTAAATATTGATTAATAAAATGGAAAAGACAATCTATTTCATGCTCACATTGCATGTCTTGATTTGCGAAATTCATCATTCCCTTGGGTAAAAAATTCACAACTGTTTATTATAAATTACAGATAATCATAAAAAAGAAAAGTGGGGTTTTTTCCAGTAAAAAAAGGAGTTTTCCTTAATCTGCACGAAGTTTGATTATTAAAACCAGAAGGTTTTCCTTTAGATTTGAAAGTAGATTGAAGGAAAAAAGGGGTTGTGAAAAAGCTTGGGAGTGGACAGGAGATTCTTTTATGACCTGTAGACAAAGAAAAGGGGGAGAG
Source organism: Gossypium sturtianum (assembly GCA_025698515.1). NCBI lineage: Eukaryota > Viridiplantae > Streptophyta > Magnoliopsida > Malvales > Malvaceae > Gossypium > Gossypium sturtianum. The sequence goes on from CM046947.1 coordinate 5,442,752, forward strand.
TTTCAGGAAAGATCAAAGAAGTTTCTTTAAGGAGATGATTGTAAATAGAAATCATTGTGATTTTGAATTACAATAATAACATCATCATCACTTCCTTCATATTCCTCTCGCATCTTCTGTTTTCCTCATTTCTACGCTTCTAATAATTATGAAATGCCAATAGCCACTGCCTACTGCATATATGCTACCAATGTGATGATAGTAAACATCAAACCTACATTTAGCTGCAACAGTAGAAGTCTGCCTGGGCGATTTTTATAATTAATTACTGCAATTCCTTTTTGTCCCACAACCACAGCTCCCTCAGCATTATATATTTAAGCTCATTTAATTTATGCTATATGATTTAACATATTCAATCAATTTAATTTAGATCGACTCCTTTTATTTAAGGACTTTAATGATTTTTTAGGTTTTTTAATGTTTCAAAATAAAAATTTTAAATTTCAATTTTAACTTTTTCCCCGTATTTTCATTTTTATCTTTTGCAAATAAAAATGAGCATTATGATATGTTTTTTAAAATAAAAATAAAAATCATGATCTAGTAATACACTTGTCACAATAAGTGTGAGTTTGGATGGGCGGTGTAGTGCATTTAATTTGCTTTTTATCTTACGCTATAATATAGCTACAGTGTTTAATTAATCTCACCGCCACCGCCATTTTTACACTAACTGCAAGATCCAAACCCGCCCTATAAGATTAGTTGAGGAGGCCAAATCACTTTTTTATGACGCTAACAAATTAGATTTGAATATATAACGATTTATATGTTCGGAGGGTAAAAAGGTAAAAAATACAAGTGTCATTGGGGATTTAGTTGCCAATTTAGCAATAAAAAATTACATTAGGCATTTTTAAAAGAGTTAATATATCATTTAAAATCTGAGTTTAATTTCAATATTCAATTTAGTAATTGTGTTTTTTTTTTCAATTTATTGTTTGGGTTCAATATTTAATTTGATACTCAGACTAAATGACATCATGTTGCCTAATAAACGCTTCACAAATGTGCTCTAGTAAACAAAACATAAGTCCTTAATTAAAACAAAACAAAAAAAAACTTAAGTACCAAATTGATTATTAAAACCAAACTCAAATACCAAATAGTATATTAATTTTTTTTAAAAACATTAGCCAATGATACCTTCTAGAGTTGGCATCAAGAGTTTGAATGCTTGAATTTGAGTTTCACCCAGGGGCAAAGCCAGAACAATTTTTTAGGGGGGCCGGATGAAATTTTAATTTTTTATAGTTTATATCTTTATAATTTGTAAAAGATTAAATCGAATTTTTATAATTTTAGGGGGGCCAAAGTGCAATTTTACATTTACTAATTTAAAATTTTTAAAAAACTTTAAGGGCTTAAATAGCAATTTTACATTTTAGGGGAGGCCGAGGCCTATGCCAGCCCCCTCTGGCTTCGCCCCTGGTTTCACCTTGCACAAAATCGTGTATGAACTTTATCTAAATTTATGTTTGGATTAAACTCCGTCATATGTAAATATTGTCTAAAACTATTCTGATATAGGATCGTATTGCGATTTGTACTGTTTAATTCTCCATGTAATAAATTAGAGATTAACCTTTGTAATTGTCCATATCCGCATTATTTTACAAGTACTTGTCCTTCAATAGGGAAAAAGAAAAACATTAGTGAAACGTCGGCGTATAAACCATCAAGCTATTATCCTAAGTATTACGTGAAAATGCTTACATACTAAAGAAATCAGGATTTAATAATCAAAATTGAAACAAATCAATGATTAAAAGGAAAGAATTTTGAAGAAAATCATCCCGTATCGAATATAAGGATAGTGTTTGACTCCTAATACTGTTTGACTCCTACTTTTTGGGTAATCCATCCAATTGAAAAATAAAGGGCAATTTGACTGCACCGGTGTGGCAAACGATTGAGCTGGCCTCGTGAATACATGTATGATATGTATGTATAGGGACAACAATGGAGCCGGATATGTAGATATTGTTAAATTTATTGCACATTTTTTATTTATCACTCATCCCGTACTATTATAGATATATAATTTTGAAAACTATTATCACATTCGTAAGTGTTGGATGCATTCATCCTTACTTTACTCGCACCGCTTCAATCTAATTTTTGTGACTTATAATTCTTCAAAAAAATATTTAAACATAAAATATATAATTTTTTATATATTATATATTACACGTTTACCCTTTTAATAGTTTATATATATATAAAAACATAATAGTATTTTTTATATAGTGAAGCGGGTTGGGGCGGGGCAAGCAATTACGATAGCCGCTCTATACTTGTTATCTAAAAGAAAAAGTCCACATTATCTCGCTCCACATTCATTTTTCAAATAAAAAAATCTGCTCCATTCAAAGTTAAACCAATTCAAAATCGACGGAATACACTTGCATGTGAAAATTTAAATTCGTCAATGTCTAATTTTGGAGCAACTTGTTCTTAAGGAACACATACGACACAAGTAAGTCAAACTCGAACAAGATCTGAAGAGATCTTAGAATGATGAAAGGATTTTAGTTTTAAAATAACAAAGGGAGTTGGGACTTGGAACAAAAACCATGTAAGACAATGCATGCATTGTTGTTAGTAAGTAGATATTATTAACTCCATGAATCTCGAAGTCGATCTCGCCAAACAAAAAGATTTATCGCTACGATCGAAAATGTTTTTTTTTTCTTTGTTTTAAGTATAGATATATATAAAAATTAGGAATTAAACTGCAAATCGATCCAAGTGTTTGTCTTTTGTGCTGAGCTTATTAGGTTTGACCATGGTTTTCTCTCTCCGTTGGCGTTGGTTGGTGTTTATTAATGGCATTTGCTGTCGATAATGCACCAACTTGCCCTGTTGTTTTTAGTGTAAGACTAAGCAATACAAAAATGGCGGATTTGAAGACGACAAAACAGTGTTTTTTTTAACTGAAGGGATTGGGTCGAGAGATGTAAGTTGATTAAATGCGTGCAGACCTTAATTACACTGAGCTGTCTGGGCCTGCTACTTCAAGCTTCTCGAGGCTCTATGCTTGGTGTAAAATTTCGTTCTTTTTGTCTTGCCTCGTGCATTAAAATCGAGTTAATTGAATTAAATTCATGGAATTTGATTAATTTGATTTTATTTGTTTATTTTCATTTTTATCTGGTTTTTAAATGTAATCATGGTATTATAAATATACGGGAAATATTTATAATAAAGTTTAGGGACAATATATTTTTTTATCCTTAAACTTCGTAGCTAAGTTTATTTTGGTACCTATAGCTTTTTCCTTTTTCTCCATTTTGGTACTTCAACTTGACCACTAGGTCTATTTTGATCTCTAAACTTAAAAAATATAAAAATTTAATGATGTGATACGCGGATTATGCCACATCATCATTTGAAATTTATATAAATTTTGAAGTGAACATGTAGTACAACCATATAGTGTTACATTCAATATTTTAATAACTAGATCCATGGCTGAACAAGTTAGATCACTAGTTTCCGATTCAATCAGTTCGATCGCCAGGCCAACAATAATTAAAGAAATAATTAAAAATTCATAAAATCTAAAAAATTAAATAAAAAAAAATTGTTGTACCGATTCAACATGTTCCACTATCGATTTTGTCATGATTTTTAATTTTCACCAATTTTAAGCAATTTTCAAGTCAACCGGTTCAACCCATTTGTTCGGACCATTATATCGATAAGTTCTTGGTTTGTTCGATCTGGTTCTATTCCAATGTCACTGGTTATATCATCAAATCTTGACAGAGTCCAAATTTATTATGGACCAATATATCTAATTGTTAAGTTTAAGGTAAAAAATTATATTATCGTTGAAGTTTATTACATTTTATCGTATGATGCTTCTTTAAAATATATATAAATAGAATATATATAATAATCTAAGATGAAAAAATAAATTAAAAAATAGAATTTATATATATTATTTTAGTTTTTTTTCCACCACTTTTTAAACTTTTTTATTTAATTATTTCATTTTATATTTAAAAAATATATAAATAATTAATCATAGAGGACTAGTTTCTTTAACCTAACCCGCCCACTACACCTTTATTTTTGTCAAGTTAAAATAAAAGAATTTGAACAATATAATATCTTAAGAAAAATGTTATACAAAAAATTCAAAACATAAATATTAGATGAAAAATGTTATTTGGTAATTGGTTTGGTCTAGACCTGTTCATGAGTTGGGCTATCTGTTCAGGCCAGAAGGCTCGTCCAAAATTTAAAAGGGTTTGGGCAAAAATATTAGGCCTGAAAAATGAGCTTGGGTAAAAAAGTAGGCCTATTTAAAATATGGGTCAAGCTCAGGCTTGAACATTCAAGGATTGAGCCCGACCTGACCCATTTTAAGTTTATAATAATTTATATTATGTTATTTTTAGATATTATGTAATTTAGAACACATTGAAAAAATAAACATATATTAAATATATAATACTACTCTAATGTAAACATTAGAATAATGTTAAGATCACTATATAAAAAATTTCAATAAATAAAAATATATGAAATTATTAAATATTAAAATAATATAATATAAATATAATTTTTTTAAAATAATATGGGTGGGCCTAAAATGTGCTTGAGTTAGTCTTTTGTAAATATGGACGGGTTTAGGTAAAATTTTAGGCCTAGATTTCGGGCCGGACTTGAGAAAACATGAAGTATAATAATATCATGCTTAGGCGCAACTCGGCCCATGAGCACCTCTAGTTTAGTCCCTCCGCCATGAAGACAACTCGAATCAGAGAAATTGGACATGGTTGGGCTCTAAACACTGGGCTTATGGCTGCAACCATATGAACCCAAAAACTGATAGGGCTTTGGATCAGTTACTGAACCAGCATCAGTATCAATTCAAAATCATGGCTGGTTGAAGAAGCCAACATCCAAATTTGTTTAGGACATGAAATATTAGTTATAGGTATATAAGCTTAGATCATCATCTTCAGAGTAAAGAAAAATGTCGATTGATTAGATGGAAATTAGGCCATGAAGAAAACCCAAGTCACCAAAAATTAGGCAAACCTTTTGACTGCTGATGAAATTGACTGGTTTTGGTTAGCCTGTATACCTGGTTTCAAGCAACCTCCAAATTATGACTTTCTCTTCTTCTTGACTTGAAAAGCAAGAATTAAAGAAAGATTGCTTCATTTAAACTAAGAACTATATTCATTTTATCCTCCATAATCATCAATCATTGAAGTTTACCAATTCAACATAAAAAAAGAAAAATCAAAATCAATCAATTCATCTCTCAGCTGAAACACACTCTCTGTTAACAGCGTAATGAGTTTCTCGCATATACAGATATCAGTTGATATTGAACGTGAAGCTTCAATCAAGTTATATATACTTCTGGATTTGAGCCCAAGGCAAAGCAAAATACATGGAATTTATTCTTGTTCCTCTCTTACGTCGTGGGGCTTCATCGGCTATCGTGCATACAATTTCTCTGTTTTTAACAAATACCGCACACTGTAAACCAAAACTATAATCTAAAAGAGGGAAAGAACTTTACTTTACAGGGGAAGAACTGAAGAATTCATGCTTCGGTAACGTTTGGATGAAGAGAAAAACCTTCCACCACATGAGAACGATCTTTTCATTGTAACTGGGCTTAAATGAAGATGCTGAGATATGGATGAATTCCCCATTACCCTAACCTCGTTTTGTGTTTCAACGATGCTTGAATCTGGGTTTTCCACATCCTCTTGAATGCCCAGAAACAAACTTGCAGCTGATGATGAAGAAGAAGAATCCATGGAAACGCACCTTTTGATTTGTGTCATCTCTTTAGCCACAACACTGCTTCTTTCCATGCAATCACTTGCTAACAAAACGCCATTTTCATCGCCTTCCTTTAAAACCCTTTGGTCATTAGCCTCTGCCAATTCTCTTTCAGCCCTGTTTTCATCAGAATTCATACCTCCAATCTCAGAAGTTTCTGTCTGATTATTATCGACAATTGCATCCATGTTATCGGGGTTTTGATCCGCTGAAGTTGGAGTGCTACAAAGAGCATTAAAGACGATATGTGCTCGGCACAAGGGACAATTAGTGTGAGCCCTCAGCCAAGTGTCGATACACGAAATATGGAAAGCGTGGTTGCATTTAGGCAACAACCTCACCGTCTCATCTTCTTGGAACTCATTCAAACACACCGAACATTCCGTCCCTTCAATCAATCCATCACCCTTTTTGTACTTACAAACAGTGATGGAGTTTATGATGGATTGTTGCAAACCAACGGTGGTGATGAACCAAATAGGATGATCAATTCGGTTCTCATCGAGGAACTCTTCGTCTGAAGCATCGGTTAGAGTTTGTGATTGCCTGTTATTCCTCGAACAGCACCAACCAAAACACGACTTCACTACAACCACGTAGTAGCCAACAAGAATGATCAAACTGGCGAGTACGGAAACCAAGATGATCACATAAGGTGAGATGTAATGGTTTTGGACCGAGAAGGGAGGAGGAGGAGGCGGCGGCGGCGGCGGTAGGTAATAGTAGTCGGGGTAAGGGTAGCAGTTGTAAGGGCAGCCAGGGTCACAAAAATCAGGGCATTCTATGGTTTCGTTTGTTTCAGTCACAGCCGGAAAAAGCTTTCTGGTTTTCATTGCTAAATGAAGAGAGAATTAAGTGAAGAAAAATAGGAAAGAAACAAAAAGACTCTTAAGCAGCTGTAAACCTAATATTTTCTTTGAATTTGAAGAGAAGGAATGAATGAAAAATGAAACATTAGACATGCATGTCACTTTCAAAGGTTAGTAAAGAGTAAAAGACATATTTATATGTATGTAAGGTGTGTTTAACAATTAGTAATGCCCTAGTTAAGCCTTATTTTACTATGTTGGAAAAAGCTTCGTAATGCAGTCTTCTAGTTATATAGATATACAGCATATTGACCTAAGATGTTGTCACTCGTTATTGGATTCTCATACTTTATTGTGATTTACTCCATGATAGATAAAAATTTTCCACAATTTTTTGGTAGGCGGTCTTAATCATGACGATAAAATTATAATTTAGATTAAGTGGATATTAAGTAGTGTTTAACCATATCTCTGATCAAGTTGCCCTAGGGTCATAGTTTAGAGGATATTGTGTAGTTGTCGACTGAAATGGACCTCGTATCTGCTATAATCCTTTTTCTTTTTTCTTAATCTTATGTTTTCTTCTTAATCAACCTTAAACCTGCCTTTCATTGATGGAGAGGCTGATCATATCACAAGGTTGTAGAGACTGAAAAACATATATACATGATGCATCTATTTCTTTATATAAAACTAAGATACAGTAGTGCACTGTAGAGCTACTGCCATGAACATCTCACACGTTTCTCTGTTTGTACGTGTGGTAAAAGAGAAAGGACCAAGGAAAGAAAAATATATATATATATTTTAAATGTTTTAAAGTATTATTTTATTTTTCGTATTGTATTTTAGTTATTCTGCCTAGTGACGTCAGTGGGGTGAGTTTCACGGTCCTGCGTCACTTCGCACTCAATTGAGCGGGGATGAGTCGCATCATATAATAAGCATATTTAAAAAATAAATATTTATAAAAAAAAAATTAATTTTAATAACAGCATTCAACTCACATTCACTTCTATTTTTTTTTAGAAAAAAAGGAAAACACTCCACAGTTTCTCATCCAATTTAGAAAAAAGGAGAGTACTCAACACAGTTTCTCATATGCAGGTTTAGGTGAAGTTAAAGAGATACAATGCTCACAATTGATAGAAGAATTAGAAGATGAATGTGATAAAGAAGCAACGGGAGTGACATGTATTGATTGATTTTTGGAAGTTTTACACTTGTGTTGCATTTGAAGATATTTATGATGTATTTGAGACATTGTTTGTATTTGGATATTATGTAAGAACTTTATTTTCTAAATTTTTTAAACTCGTGTTGAAATTATATTTTATTTACCAATTAAAGGATCGTGAAGACTTATTTTTTTTTTAAATGGTGATAATTGGAATAATGTCACATGTGTGGTGGGAGTCCGGAGGACAGGTATTTCATACTTTTTCCATAAAAAAATTGGTTTATATTTATTTCACTGATACTTATAAATATATTATATTTATTTGGACATGTATGTCATTAGTTAATTTAAATGATTTATTTCAATTAAAATGTTAACGTAATTTAAAGAATTGTTAGTATCGTTAAAATTCTTTGATGAAGTAGGTTTAGTACAATGTCGTCTTTTTTGTCACATAACTAGCGATTGAGGATTTTTTATTTTTTAACTTCGAAATGTCACACTAGAGAATTTAACCAAGAATTTCATGATGTCAACAGGTAGACCTACATTTTTAAATTTGAAAAGTAGAGGGCATAAATTCTTGAAAATAAAAGTATTAGAACTAAATTTCAAATTATAAATAAAAAGTACAAGAATGTAACTTTTAAATTTTCACTTCATAATTTAGCCTAAAAAATTAACAAAACTTAATAATATATTTGCATTTACAAACTGACATGGCATAACACATATAATAATATGTTTGTCGCATCAGATTTAGAAATAACAAAAGTTAATGAATTTAATAATTACCATTTGGTGATAACTGAAATTTTAATATTTTTAAAAAAGGTATAGAAACTAAAAATGATCAAATTAAAATACATGGATTAAATCCGCAACTCTTGTGAAGCATAGGGACTACTAGCAGAATTTAACTTAAAATAATAAAATCCAATTAAATGCATTAATAATAGCTAACCCTAAACACAACTTATCAAACAAAGTAGTAAGAGATAAAAAAAAATCTAAACAATTATTTTTTTTATAATATATAAAAATTTAAATAATATCCACGTAAATAAATATACCAACGCTTAGATCTTTTGGGAGTCACCACCAAACACATTGATCGTTCACATACAATAAATAAATAAATAAATAAATCATGTTTATTGAGTTTTATTAAAAATTGAAATCACTAAATGCCATTTTCTTGTTGCCTTTTAGTATCAAATACTTGAAAATTTTAGAAAGAGTTTTTTTAAAGTTAAAAATTTAAACTTTTAAGGTCTTTTTTTTGCTCTTGAAACCTCAAACTCAAAACATACGATGGTGGTTTCACGTTGTTTAAAGTTTATAGAATAAAATAAACAAATATAAATATTTTTTTTTAAGGCCAAAATAAGTGTGGAATCATGTTTAAAATTATAAAAATATAATACTTAATTATACAAATGAGAGGTAAAATGTAATTTTATCTCCGAGTATAACTATAATTATAACTAATACATATTTGAATTAGTCATAATCTATTAAGCTTTACAAACACACAAATGAATTAATAATTGAAATATATTCAAAGACAAACTTAAATAATTATAAAAAGGGCACAAATATGATGGGGTTTAAGCTAGAATTAATTTTGACGACAATTCACACATATTTTAATTATGGTGGAAACTGAAATTAAAGCATGTTAGAACCATTAAATTTATAATAAAACATGATTGATATGATGGGGCATGACAAGTGGAATTATATTTTTAAATATAATAGTTAATTTATTAAAATATAAATCATATAAAATTTTATTTAATAAGTGATACTTTGGAATTAATATCACAAGTAAAATGATGGATACCACAAAGTGTTAAACCCATTAAATGTTGCCTAATGACTAATTGACATGTTCACAACATGCTGTGTTTGGAAGATTTTTATAATCTAACAATTCTGATAATGTTTTTTTTAACACCAAAATTCTACGAAATATTACGGAGGTTTTTGTATTAAAAGTTAAGTATATTTAATTTCATTTATTTAAAAAATAAGTGAATTAGTTCTTGTACGTTATATCAAAGAATAAATTGATTTTTTTTATTAAAAATTTCATCTATTTCTACTGTTAAAAACTGGTGTGACTGACGGAATAAAATGATAAAGAAGCAAGCAGACCAAGGATCGTATTCAAGTTGTTCGACTCGAGAAAGAATGATTCAAATCTGACCTGTAAAAAAGAAATAAACAAATTTGGGAATAAAGAAAACCAAAACACTAAAAGAATAAATTTGAGGACAAAGAATAAATAAAAATGGTAAATAAAGAAACAAAAATTTAAAAAATAAATAAAATGAAGGATGGAACGAGTAAACCAATGATATGATGGATAGATGGATAAGTACCCAATTAAACCATTTGAGATATAAACCCCCAAATAAACTCAATTAATAACTCTAATCAACCCTCCAAGAAATAATTCATTGACAAATTGAAAGATGAATGAATTCCCACGACCCCTTGAAGAAAATCAAAAAGAAAATTACTTCTAAAAATCACAAGAAAGAAATCTTGCACAAAAAAATTAATCCCCAGAGTTGAAAACTTTATTAATAAAAACAATTGTGTATCTAACGAACAATGAAGAAGCTTTTATAGAGGCTAGCTAAATACATCCAAATAAAACTGTAAACTGAAACTCTAATTAATCTAAACAAAAAGTAGTTTTAAATTAAACTTTCTTTTTTAGTAACAAACATAAAACTCCTAAATAACTTTCAAAATCCAAATTTTGGAATAAGTAAATAATAAAATGAGAAAACCTAATAAATACAATATTGGGCTTATATATAATAAAAATTAAGCCTAAAAATCGAGCCAAATTTAATTCAAACTCGAATTAAAAGCCTAAAACTTGTAATTTCCGTAATAATCCCGTCCAAAAATTCTGCTTGCACAGTCTTCACCAAAATGGTTATAGCTTGAACTCCCAAACTCGAAATCGAGTGATTCAAAGTGCATTTTGAAGTTAAGAGATATATATTCAACTGCTATGAAAAAATCTCAACCTAGATTTACCTGGATCCCATTCAAAAAGTCATCGCAAGTCGACTGATTTTCTAAACTTGAAAATTGACAGTTTCGATGAATGAAATTTAATCAACTCATCCGTATATGTATCAACTAAACAATTATACGTGGTGTATACTTCAATTTAATACTTTTAAATTCAAATACTTTTGAATTCTTACCAAACTAATGATAATTAGAGAATATCAAAATTTGTGCTTCAAATGCTTGAACTTCCGTGATAGAGAAAACAAAAAGTACATGATTGACAAGAAGGAAGATGAGCGGAAGAAGATAATCCCCATTGGAATTAGTAACCGACGTTTACTCTTAGTCCTCAAAATTGCTCTCTTGTTGGCTGGTCTACCATGTGATGCCATCGTACCGTATTGGAAAAGGAGAAATGCCAGGGAAACTGATTTGAAATTTGCAGAGGAAAACAGTTCATTAGGAATTATGCCTCGCTTACTATTTGCTATACTTTTAAGATCAAACGTTGCATTCCCGTCTCAAACTCAATGCTAAAAAGATTTAAAAAAAAAAAACCTTTTATTTTTAATATCATAGTTTAAAATATAAATAAAAAATAAATTGAAATTTTTAGACAAATACTCTTAAGTTAAAATATGCTTTTAAGTCTTTGTGGTATTTGTATATTTAAAATTTAGTTTTTTTTTTCAAAAATTTAGTCTAGTTTTCAAATTTTAAAATTTAGGTACAATTATTAACTCTGACAAAGTAGAGGAACTAAATTCTTTAAAATAAAAGTAAAAAATTAAATTTTAAATATATAAAGAGTACAAATTTAAAGACTTAAATCAAAATTTAACTATAATCTTTTTGAAACATAACCTTAATTCGATTTGACCCAACCCATAAACATCTTTGGCCCTGATATTGTTATTGAGCCAAGGCCTTATTAGTTATCTTTTAATATTTTAATTCAATATTTCTTTTCTATTGCCATTTTTAGATATTTATGGCAAGACTCGATTGAAATGGTAGTTGAAGCTTTCGCTTGGCACTTAAGGGGCACAGGTTCAAACTCTATCATTCCTCTTTCCCTAATATTATATGATAAAAAATACTATATATAATACTATTGAGTTGGTTTCACCAATTAATCGAGTTCTAGTTCAGTTGTGAATTTATCAAAAACTAATTTATTTTAAACAAAACAACAAATACTATTTTAATGATGTTTATGTTTTTTTTATATATATATTTTGATAAATCTAGAAAAATATATACATGTAACGAGGTTTAAACTTAAGACACCTTAATGTTCACTCTCTCAAGTTTACCATTTTAACCAAAGTCATATTTGGTTTTTGTTGAGGGGAGGTCAGACTCGCTTTGGAGAAGTTTTTGAAGTGTCGATTGTCAGGAGACAACAAATCCCCCAGCGATGCTCAATTTTGTGCCCGGAGTGTCTATACTCGATTTTATCCTTGGGTTTTATCTCCCAACTTCATGGAGAGCGTCAAGAGGTTCACAAGGTAGGAGTGCCACACCCACCAAGGAAATGTGAGCATTTGCTTTTATTGGGGTTTGAACCCATGCTCTTTGTATGGCATTTTTGGATAATATGGGTACTATTTGGCTAGCTCTAACTTTTATTGTTGAGGGGAGGTCAATTTCTTTAAAAGAAGTTTTCGAAGTGTCACCAAACAGTCGGTTAACTTCTAACAATGGTTGGATGTTGTTCTTGTGCTAAGATTTTGTCTCTTAACTTTGAAGAGAATCTCGAGAGATTTATGGAGTGCCCACTTGTAAACCCCCTTAAAATTACCTACAGAGACGAAAGACAAAACTCAAAGATAAAATCCAACATAGATGCTTCAACCCCTATCTAAGGGTCCGATAGCTCCTGCAGACATTACTTTGAAAACTTGGCTAAGAGCTAATCTGACCTCCAATAAATTTTATGTAAATTTTTAATAAATTTATTACCGAGTATTTCTATAATCTAGTATAATATAAACCATCCCTTTAAACTTTTTTTTACGCGATTGATGAGTTATTAACTAAGAACAGACGAAACTGTCTCAAACTAAATACTGCTCACACAAGTAAAACGATGGGAAAAAAACAAAGACGATATTTTCTTTTGGCCATAACAAACACACAATTTGAACCATGAAATTTAAGGAATATAATCAAATTAAACGTTTCTTTTATCTTGGCCATCAAATTCATCGTACACAGAAAGGAAGATTATAATATTGTCTTCCTTACCAATCCATGTCTATAATATTTTGTTTCCCCGTTTCTCTACTCTCCGTTCCACACTTTCTTTTCCAACCCTTTTTCTAGACATTAAGGAATCTGTTCTCATCACAACTAACAAGTACTTATGTCGAGTAGTTCAGGTTTTATCCTTCCATGCAAGGTTCCCATGGAATCCCGCAAATCCCACCCTTCCATTGTTTGTTTCAGTGAAATCTTGGTGGTACCAAACCACAAGGGGAAACATCAGATTCTAAGAAACTCCAAGTTTCAACCTCTGGGAAGTGGTCTTAGATTCCAAATTACTGACAGACATAGTTATATGGTCTTCTGCAACAGTAGTGTTGAACAAGGACCTGTAATCCCTTCTAGCCCTGCTCCTGCTCCTGGATCCTGGTTTGTCTTTTATATATATTTGAAAGGAAAATATATCTTTTAATTTTGCTCTTCAATGGTGTTTGTCATAGTCATTTCTAAATTTCCAGGAAACCTTGGATTCTGGGATTTCTGATGAGTATAATCCTACCCTTTTGGAGGGGCAACTGGCGGCCATTATTAAAACTCAAACGTGAGCACTACCCCTCAATATCGTCAATAATTTCTATATATACTTCTTGAGCCTAAATTTAGATGTGTTGCTGTATATATGTCTGTAGAGGAAGCTGAAACTGTAATAGACACGGTGGAAACCGTGACGGATATCGTAGAAAAAGTAGCGGAGCAAGTGGAGCAAGTGGCGGATAAGGTTGGCGATAGTCTACCAGAAGGAAAACTTAAAGATGCGCTTGAAATTGTTGAAGATATGGCCGAAGGAACAGTAGACGATGCACGCATAGTCGGAGAGTTCATTGACAAGGTATTGCAATTAACTAAATGCCTTGGTTTTTACCATTATTAACAATTGGATAAGAAAGTTGGTACTTCATTATCCTGTATATATTATGTAGACTGCGCGCATCATGATTGATTCCAATCAAATCCAATAAATTAAAGATCAGCAACACCTAATTCCTGACACAAATGTTTTAATATATTTCTAATTCCAATTAGTACTCTAAAACCCGCAACCCCTATAATCTATATATTGAGTCTACTAATAAAACTAAATATAATGCAGGTAGACCAAGTGGAAGAAGATTTGGAATCTTTAATAAAACCAAACAGTGGTGATGGTGATGGTGATGATGATGAAGAAGTCAAAGAGAAAAAACAAAAGGCCAAGGGCCATGCTTAGGCAAAAAATGGTACATGTCCACGACTATTCAATTGCAATAATTAACTTGGATGAATAAAGACTGCTTGAATGAATCTTATATATTTTTTAAATTTCTTGCAAATCTCTACAACTTTTTTATGAAAAAAAGAAAAAGTTGATATTAAAATAAAACTTGTTTCACATATTCTTATCTCACAATTATAAATCATTATCGTCCATCATCGCTTTAACGAATCAATTTAGATTTCTCAAGGACCTAGTCTACAAGCTCACCTCACTCGAAGACCTCACCAGTCGTGACTTATGGTAACCCACCGTCAACAAAGTTTCTCGAACCTGTTCTCTCAACCTCCTAACCAACCCTTACGACCACCTTATCTACCTTACCTACAACATTCTCGCCCTCTTGAAACTACGTTGTTTCACAGATTCTTCAAACGAGCTCTACACTCTCAATGACTAAAATGACCACCATACGAAACTTACCCTCAACTTTACCCAAACCAGCTTGGTTCCATGCTCCCTTTCTCTCTTCGGTTCATCCATGTTATTCAAAAAGGGTTTTTTTTTATTATTCATTTTAAACGGAATGTTTAAATTAATTGATATTTTTTTTAGATTATTAAATAGCTATTTTTATATTTTTATATTTTAATCATATTATTAAATATTACATTTTATTAAATATTTTTAATAAAATAAATAAAATGAATTATAATTAATACATATAATCAATAAAGAGAAAATAGTATATGAATGTAAGAGTCAAAACATATTCGAAATGAGAAAAATGCCTCAAATTAACAACTTGCATTCTTTGAAAAGGGAAAAGGGTTTCTTGCGTTTCAAAATTGAACACTAATATCTAGGTTAAATTACGTTATTAGTCCTTATACTTTACAAAAGTTATGAATTTAATTTTTATACTTTAATTTGATTATTTTTAGTTTTTGTACTTTTCAAATTTGAAAAATTCAGCCATCACCAAACAATAATTGTAAATTCATTAAGTCTTTTTATTTCTAAAATTTGACACGACAAATATTAT
Source organism: Gossypium sturtianum (assembly GCA_025698515.1). Lineage (NCBI taxonomy): Eukaryota > Viridiplantae > Streptophyta > Magnoliopsida > Malvales > Malvaceae > Gossypium > Gossypium sturtianum. Next base: position 5,458,105 of record CM046947.1, read on the forward strand.
CATGTGTAATGTCATGTCAGTTTGTTATTTTCATATATTACTCACTAAAAATCTAGTTAAATGATTAACAACTGTCATTTACGTCAATATTAAAATTTTAAAATTTTAAAAGTATACGGACTTAGAATGATCCAATCGAAGAATATGGACTAAAATTAGAACTGTATGCATAGTACAAAACTATTAATTGAATTTAACCAAACAAATTTAATTGTTACAGTTTGGGTCAGGACTAAAATTGATCAATTGAAAAAGTACAAGGACTAAATCCAAAAATTTTAAAAAGGACAGAGACTAATAACAGAATTTAACCTAATATTTATATTACCATTTTGCAGTACCATGTGGAAAAATATTGTGGTGCATATCAAACTCGTGCAGATTTTCAATTACTTGAATAAATAAATGGGTATGATCTGAGAGAGGTAAATTAGGTTGTTGAACAAGGCTAATTTCATAGCAGAAAAATATGTTGACCATCGGACCAATTCTTGTTCTTGGTCCTGGCAAAGCTAAGTGCCTTCATCAGGAGCCCTTATGCAGATCACAACTCAAAAATACTGCTCTTTGTTTTCCCAATATCTCAAAGCAAAACAACGGGCAGCTGTTTCAGAGAAATCAAACCTTCCCATCACTCATCAATGGAGGTTGCAGAAACAAGAAGATGAAGTATAACTTGTCTTTTTGTTTTTCTTCTTATCTCCATATGCTAATGCTAGCTGTTTTGATTGCTTCCCTTGATTTTGAAAAGATTCAGGAAAAATATGCAAGTGATCGGCTGCAGTTTGGAATCAGGGCAACCATCATTTCCTTTTAATCTTATTCCTGCCGGTTCCAGTTGGTAATTAATTAATAAAACATGCAAATAATTAATACATCTTCATTATGCTATTTGTATTAAAAGAATTAGCACTGAGATATTGACAGTGCAGGCAACTGTGGGCTCTGGGAACGTTAGTACCACTTCTCCTGTCCTTCACAACGAGCAAATGGGGGCCATTCTTAAAACTGAAAAGTAAGGATCTTCTTCTTTCTTTTTAAAGTAACCAGGCATTTCATTTACTTATCTTTATTTGTTGGGTTCATATATGTGTAGATGAGGCTGATAACATGCTAGAGACAGCTGAACAGATAACGGATGTGGTGGAAGACGTGGCGGGGAAAGTGGAGGAGATAGCAGATCAGGTCGGCGAACAGCTGCCGGACGGTGGAAAACTTCGGGCTACTCTTGAACTGGTTGAGGATTTAGCCGAGGGAACAGCTAAGAACGCACATCTCGCCGGAGATCTCATTGACAAGGTTAGCACTTGGCATTCCACCTAATTATTTTGATTATAAAATTAACCTCGGTTTTTTTTTCATGAGAAACATGTTATTTTATTCCAAGTCAATTATCACATACTTTATCTTTTTACTCAATTATTGCACTTGACACTGCAATTTCAAAAGAAAATTACGTTTTTTTTTTCAGAAATAACCAAAATAAATTATTTATTTATAAAAATATCCATTTGTGAAATCATGTATGAAATAATCCGTTTTAAATAGTGAATCTCAGTGCCACCGTTGCCATTAGCGACACCATCCTTCATAATGTGTTAATCATTGACTGGTTTTTAAAAAGTAATATTTTTTTTTGGTGTTACTGTTGCCATTGGCGGTATCAGATTAAAGTGTAATTATATAAAATATTCAGGGACTTAATTAAGCAATTACCCTTTCTGAATTGGATGAAAGCAAAAAGCGCCGCCATCACTGCATGCGGGCTCCCAATTAAATGCTTCTAGTCTATTTATATGCTAGGTCTGTCTTATTTTAAAATTAAATTTAAATAGTCCTTAAAAATATAAGAATAATAAAAATAATTTTTTTTTATTTTTATATTTTTTAAAAATAATAAATTTAAAAAACTATATAAAATTATTACTTAAATTACCTAAATATATCCCTCAATAATTTTTAAAATCTTATATTATTAAGGGCTATTTAAATTTAATTTCAAAAGAGAACAAACTTAGCAAATAACCAAAAATTTAAAAGCATTTAATTGGCAGCGGCAGTAGTGATGGTAGAACTTTTTTCATCAAATCTAAAAAGGGTAATTATTTCATTAGGTCCTTGAATGTTTTATATAATCACACTTCAATCTGATACCACTAATGCCAACTGCGACCCTTAAAAAAATATTGTTTTTTTTTCTAAAACCAGCCAATAATTGGCCCATTATGAAGGGTGGTGCCGCCAATGACAGCAGCGACACCGAGGTTCACAGTTCAAAACGGATCATTTTCATATATAATTTTACAAGTGAGTTATTTTCGTAAATAATTAATTTATTTGTATTATTTCTGAAAAAAGCCAAAAATTACATATATAGGCATCATCACATTATTTATTTACTAAATAAATAAATAAATTATTTATTATTTTAAAAATTAATGATGAAGTTATTTATAATTTTCCTGTTAATTATAATTGTTTTACTTTTTGATATTTAGTTTTTTTATTTTAATATTAAGGCCTACTTCTATTTTAACAAATTTAGACCTTGTTTCTCGTTACACATTTGTGAAGCTAAAAGTGTTTTTTTACCACAGAAGCAATGAAGAATAATTGGCTTTTGGAGTCAAAATTATGGTGAAAAAATGTTTTTTCACCCAAACGTAAATGCTAAGATTTAGGTGCTTTTAACTTTTGTGTTTTGAAAGAAAAAATTATCATAATACCATTATTTATATTAACTATTTAAAAGTATATAAAATTAGATTAATTTATAATTTATGTATCATTATATTAAATCATTTAAATATAATTTAATATTATATTTAAATTTTAAAAATATTTTTATCTATCATTAATTTTAAAAATAATTTATATTAATTACTTAAAAAATATTTAAAATTTATACTTCATGTACCATTATATTAAATTATTTAAATATTATATAACTTATCTAATTTTTAATTTTCTACTATTATGTCTGAAAAAGACATTTTAACCTTCAACCATAATTTTTTGTAGCAATGGAAAATATTAAAATTACTTTTTTCACAGCACTTTTTTACCACACTTTTTAAAAAAATATTTTTAAAAGTAATTTTCAACCGCAACAGTAACGGAGAACTAGCCCTTAGTTCCTCTAGTTTCATTTAAAAATGTAAGTCTAATCGTTAACACTATTAAAATTCTTTTGATAAATTTAGGTTCATTACAATGTTATTTTTTAGTTACATGGCTACTATGTGAGTTTTTTTTTTTTTTTAAAATTTTGAAATGTTACACTAGCATATTTAATAGAAAAATTTTAAGGATGTTAACAAAACTTTAATTAAAATAAAGATGGAGGGATTAAATTCCAAATTTATGAACAGTATATAAATTTATTAGATATTTTAACTTTATTTTTATTACATTTTAAAAGTAAGATTCACTTTATTAAATTCAACTTGCAATTACGATAAAGGATTATATAAAACATAGATATTATCCATTTTTTATTAGTTTAATGTCACATCAGTAATTTTATTCTGAATTTTAGGATTTTCATTTTAATTTGATTTTTTTTAAGATGCAAATGTTGATGTGACATTAAACTATTAAAAAAAGATACAAATAACGTGGTGTCACAATTGCATATAATCCTTTCCCTGCAATTATTGGTCATCATCAATAATTGAATGATTTATTATTTATTGAAAATATACAAATATATACGTTTTATTATTATTATTATTATTATTTAATATTTAGTTATTAAAAAGCTTTAAAACATAAAAGATATAATACGAGTATAAAAAATAAATCAAATGTTGGACGATATTTCTAAAGTTTAGACAAATACCTTTTTTGATGCTTAATGTAAATTTTCTTTTTAAAATCTAAAATGCAGGTGCAAGAAATTGAAGATAAGATGGAGTCTTTAATGGAAGCAGTCGACACTAACGACAACAAGAAACCCAAAGACGTGCAGGATTGATGGTGTTTATGTGGATTAATCAAAACTCGATTAAAAACTAATATTTAATTTTGTACCAGAGCTTTGAGAAAATCCAATCCAAAAGACCTGACAGGGGTAGTCGAGAGATGGATTTTTTAAAATTTTAAATTAGTCAAAATAAAATTGTATTTTTAATTTTTTTAAATAATAAAAATTAAATATATTCATTAAAAATTTATTAAAGATATAAATTATTAAAATAGTAGAATTATATTTTTTATTATTAAAATTATAATTTAATTTCGACCCTTAAAAAAATTATTTCTTAAATTTATTTTATCAAATGCGTGTGTTGTTTTTATTTCAATATTGATAAGTATTGTTATTGATATATTTTGATTTATCAATATTTTGTAGATATATTTATGGTCAAATTTGTTTTGTGTGAATGGAAAGTACCAACAAATAACTAAACTACTTGTCATATAATGAACTACTTTGTATAAGATCACCTTTTAATATAATATATAATAGGATACATTTACAAATTTGTTTTTTGCTGCAAAAATTAATTCCAAAATGAGACAAACACAAAAAAAGTAATAATAAATTAAGGCAAACACAAAAAATATTTGTTTATCCGTTGCTTCTTTTATTGCTTCCCTGATTAGTGATTACAATTTTATTTGGGTTAATAAAATCCATAAGAGAGGTGTTACTGGCCCAAATAGGAAAAAGAAAAAAGAAAAGTTATTGCCAGGTAAGCAGTAGGGCCACGTTATAGATATTTGGAGTTAAATATGCCATAAGTCCTTGTACTTTTTAAAAATGTGAAATTTAGTTCTTAAATTTCTATTTTCAAGAATTTTAGTATCTTTACTTTTTAGATTTTAAAATTTAAGTCAAATTGTTAATATTGGTATTTTTTTTTGGTTAAATTCAAGTTAACTACAATTTAATTTTTAATTACATGGCTTGTAAGTGAATTTTTTTTTATTTTAAAAAAATTATACCAACAAATTTAACAAAAAAAATTAATAGTGTTAACAATTGGTCTTGAATTAAATCTAAAAGTAGAAGACTAAATTCCTTGAAAATATTTGGCCAAAAATAAAAAAATATATATATACTGAAAATAAAAGTATAGGACTAAATTATAAATGTTCGAAAAGTATAAAAACTTGTGACGTATTTTTACCATATTTGGGCTTATAAAACGCAGTCTAACGGCTAGTCACGGCTACTTTCCATTCAATTTGAAACAACGCAGCGAAAGTGAAAACACTCGAGAAAGTGAAAGACAAAAAGGGAGGAAAAAATCTCTTTCCGAAAACCCCCCAAATTCCTCCATTTTTGTCTTCTATTTCAAAATCCCTAACTCCAGTTCCGAATTACTTCTAATTTGTTACCCTTTTTTTCCCTACTTTTGATTCCACAGTTTCTCTACAAAGATTATATTTTGGATTTTGTGATATCTTGTGGTCTTCGTCATTTTGAGTAATTGAAAACATGGGGATTCCTCAAGAAATCGATGATTACATGAAAAGAACCATAGATGATTCGTTAGGTCTTCCAATCTCCACTGAATCTTTGCAATTGAAACTCCGTTCCTCCGAAGAAACCCAGCGCCGCCTCCGTGAGCAGTATCTGTTACTTCTCTCAAAATTGAAAGAGAAAGACCAAATCATCGAGCGGTCAAAGGTGGGTCAACTTTAAAACAAAGCCAAAATATATTTGTTTTCAAAATGTGAAATTATTGACATTTTTAATGGTCCTCTTCCCCCAAAGGCTGAAGCGAATATGAACGCAGTGGCGTTGAAGAGATTCGTGCAAGAGAATCAGAAGCTCGCGGCAGAGTGTGCAAATTTGTTAAGTCAGTGTAACAAATGGGAAAAAGAGTGTTTACTTTATGACCGTGATAGGGAGGCGTTGATGGATTTTGGAAATGAAGCTGATGAGAGGGCAAAGAAAGCTGAGATTAGGGTTCATGAATTGGAAGAGGAGTTAGGGAAGTTAAATGAAGAATTAAGGTTCTACCAACACCGTTATGAGAGCCAAGGGGTAAATTAGAATTCTTTTCCCACTAATTTGTTGTTACTAAGTTCTTACTTCTTGTTTATTTTTTGGAGGGATTGATTAGTTTTCTTTTCTTGTAGTAAATAATGCTATTTTGCTGGATTCAATTGCTAAATTATGGATATTTAGCTTATAAAGAACGGGTTAAACATGTAAACGTAGTTGAATATGCATTGTGAAACCGTTCTTCCTTGTTGCTGATATCGTCCTAGACAAAACATAAGTTGAACACTGTAAAACTGCTTTGGGGAGATTAATTTCAGTTTTTGCTTGTCTATGATTGATTAGAAAACCTGCAATCATATATAGCTTAGTCAAGAACTATTATATCTCCATACTGACAATCATAGATCGCACTTGTAGATCGATTCTTCTTCCGAGGGCGCAACCGAGGAAGAGAATTTACTTGAGTCAATTCTAGCAGCATTGATTTGTAAAAATGAAGTTACATCTGGACGTGCATTCTTGGAGGCAAATACTTCCCTTGAATCATGCCTAAGGTTGCTTAAAATGTGGAACAGGTGATGGTTTTCTTCTTTCACTGCTAAGGGCTTGTTCCATATTTCTGAATCAATTGTAATGACCTCTGGTGCTTTGCAGGTTGAGGCCTTCAACTCAAAAAATTTTGACACTAGCTGCTGAAGTAAAGACCCTTAAGAAAGACAAGGAACATCTCAGGATAAACCTTAGTAAAGCTGAAGAAGAGGTGAGAGAACCAAGGAATTTGGACATTGGGTATGCTTGTCGAAATTTGCTTTTGCCTTGTGACAACAAGATATTTTATCTATATAGGTCAAAATTCTGTTTGAAGAAAACAACATATTGGATGAGGCGAACAAAAGATTATTGAGGCAATCCCGTGAAGAAAAGAATCTCCATGATTCTGGTGGGAAGCATACTGGTAGTGCATCTGCAAAGGTGAGGAAAGAAAACAACATCTTGGATTCTCTGTATTTGTTGGTCAGCACATTCATTAGTTTAATGCTACAATTTGCTTGATTGTGTCACAGACAAACAAACGAAAATCAAGTCCCAAGATATGCAGCCCGATTGAGAAGAAGATTAACTTCACTGAAACAGATTCAGCAAGAAAGCCTCTGTCACCCTTCCGATATAACTCCCCGATGTAAACAATGCACAAGATAGGACCTAACTTCTTGTCCATCGATAATCTTTGTATCAAAGATGATGTTTTAAGTAGATTTACAGATAGCTTTTCTGAAGCTACAGTGTGTGTAGTTTGCGAGTAATATCTTAGTTTCAAGCACTGAAGGAAAATCTCATCTTTTTTTTGTTCTCTTATAAGTAATGTTCATTTTCTGCTTTTCTTACTATTCAGAAACCTCCATAACAACCTACCAGCAATTTGCGCATCACCTTCGAAGTACTTTCTATACAATACTTACATATGTGCTAAAAATCCCATCTTTCTTTTAGTAAATTGCTTTCAGTTTAAGGTATTTCTATATGCATGCTTGAATCCCCAAAGCGCACCATTCCAAATGCACACAATCAATACAATCTACCACAAGACTTGAAACAACAAAAGGAAAACTGGGTTTTGATACAATTATCAGACTGGTTAAACCACTGATTTCTTATATAATTAGTTTTTTGATCTAGTCCAATTTTAACAACTTTGATCACGAATAAACTAAATTTACCTCGACATTCTTTGGTTCAAAGTTTATGAGCCAAACACTTGTTTCCAAATGTTTCTTAGCTTTGCCTGCACACGAAGGTTTATGTTATTACTCATTACATCCTTAAATAAATGGTCATATTCTACTATTAGTCTCTGTATTCTCTAATTTTAAAATTTGAGTCATTACTATTAGTCTATGACTTTTCGTTTCTCTCTTTGGTTCTTTGTAACCATAGCATTCAATTTTAAAAGATTAAATTACAGCCTATTTGATAAGAAAAAGAAAAGGGTAACTTTATGAAATCATCAAACCAGCAGCACTGCATTGAAGCACAATCGATTTCCCATTACCTACAAAACCATCAAACAAACCAACAGTGCGCCCCCTCTCTTTTCGATGGCACCAAAGCGTTCAAACCCCATTTAAGTCCAACCAGCTGCTTCTTCCTCTGACGAGGTGACTTCTTCTGAGGAAGAAGAAGGGTCTTCAACTGAGGAAGATGATGAGGAAGACCCCAAAACCCAGTCTACTCCATTGATCCAGAAGAGCCGACCAACCAGAAAGCCTGATTCTGAGTCTGAATCCGACACCGCTATACCGATTATTAAGCCTATTGCTATTGCGACGAAACCCATGAAGGGGATTTTGAGTGCGAAGAAATGCAGATCTAGTAAGCCCTTGGCTTCTCTCGTTAGGGCTTCTTCATCTAAACGGCCTGGGGAGTATGCCAAAGAAGTGAAACCGTAAATACCAAGTTTTCATTGGAATCAGAAATTGCAGGTTTTTGTAAACTGCTGTAAATATTAAATAAATATTTATAAAGTCATTGTATAAGTGCATTAAAATATGGATGGTCAATTTAATCGAAATTATGATTAATTAGGGTCTAGATATTAAATTTTAAAGTAAAATCGTTATAGATTTTTAATTAAAAAATAATTTGGGGACTTAAATTGCAATTAGTCAAAGATTCAAACAACATGCTTAAGTAAGAATTAGTGGATGGTTGTGATGTTAGTTAATTAATAAAACAAATTGTGATTAATTAAGGTGAAAACATGATTAATTAAGTTAATTAACAAATTAACCTTAGTATAAAAGGAAAATTAGTGGAATGAGAGATGAAAAATCTTCCTCAACTAGCCAAAACAAAGAAACCAAGAAGGAGGATGCCATAGCTAGGTTTTTAAGTATTCAACCCTTAATTCAAGTACTTAATCAATTTTGCTTTGATTTTTATGAAAATTGAATCATGGGAACTTGATTTACCTAACCCATGTACTAATTTGTGAAACTGTTAAAGTTTTAGAAAGTTACCATTGTTGAAAATTAGATGGAATTGGTGTGAAATTGCTAAAAATTAAACTTAGATTAAGAAAAGGACCAAATTGTAAAGCTTAATTGTTAGTTTCGTATTTTAGGGACCAAATTGAATAAAATGTTAAACAACCATGAAATTTTAGTAGGAATAGAAAATAAGAGGTCCCTAATGAGTAATTGTGAAATCGAATTTCAATTTGAAGCTTTAGATTGAAAGTTATGTTTGTCTAGGATTTAGGGACTCAATTGAATAAATTATAAAATATGTTTGATATTGTAATTTATTTCGATTTAAATGAAATTTAATAGTATTATATGTTTTGTGATTTTATTTAGCTAACATTGATACGAAACCGTCGAGAGGGAAGGGAAAATCGAAAGTCGTCGACAAGTGGCTCGAAATTTTGGTTTGTATTTCTAAGATTAGGGAACCATTTATTTTTTGCATGTTCATATCATTTTGCATTATATGGTGTTGATATGAGTTATGAATTGAAATAGTATGATTTAATTTATGTGTTAATTAATATGAAATTGAGTTGAAGCATGTTGTGTTATATGATAAATTGAGATTGAAAGATTATGAATTGAACTATATATATATGAATCGGAAATTGGTTACCCTATTAACTATTTGGACTAAGTCAGATATAGTTGGCATGTCATAGGGTCAAATTATTGATTGAAAACCATCGTTGCTTGGCAACCCGAGGTGGTAGATTGTACACTTTGAGTCATCATTGTCGGGCAACCCGAGGTGATGAATCCGTGTATCTGTTTTGAGCCCGTGTCGGGTTAATAGGGCTATAAACATATGAATTAACTAAATGATAAAGTGAAATGGTAAATGTAATGGAAATATGATATGTGATAGAAAGTAAATGAATCAAAAACGAGCCCTAGGGGCCGAATGAGTATGAATGAGCCAATAGTCTCGAAAATGATTAAAATGTGAAATAAAGTGACATATGTGTATTTATATACTAAAAATGATAAATGAATTAGTATGTGTGAACTAAAGTTGAAAAAGTGAGATGAACAATGGTATGTGAAGTTGTATATGGTTGGTAATCTTGTGTAACTGCTCAAATGAATTGGTGTAAGTTTGATTATATATATATACACACACTTAACATTGTGAAAATGATTGTATTTCGGTATGAAATGGCACGAGTTTAAATTATAAATTGAATTTGAATTATATGTATGAAATTGTTTAAGTTCATTTTATACTGACTTAATCATAAAAATATCATTTAGCATATTTGTTCAGTGTACGGTTTATTTTCTCTGTGTGTATGTATAGTAAATTTCCAACAGTTTGTACAATAGATCCAGCATCTCGAAAGCAATCCTTGACTCAGTAAAATTTGTATAAATCTCGTTTTGTTTTAAGTATGACAAGTATTTGGGTTGAGTCAATTTTGATATAAAACTATGTTTATATACACTTTTGATTTGGAAGTTTAATGTATGAATTTGGTCAATTGAATACAATGTGTGAATGGATTCAAAATATGAAGTTGAATGGTATGAAATATTGCAATGGTTTATGGCATTGATGAATAGGTATTTATGCTTGAAGATAAGAATGATTTGTGTTTAATGGTTGAATTATAGGAAATGTGACATTGGTGTATCATAGAATATGTGTTATAGTTCAATAATTGGTTCATTTAAATAGCATATTTTAGTTGAAACTATATTGTGTTTAAGCAAATTGATACATTGAAAAATTGCAGGTTGATGATCACTTAATATTTTGCAAAAACAGTTTGTCACATTGTGACGTTGAGTGTATGTCGTCGTAATGATATCAAGCTACCATGTCACGACGCGACATCGAGCATGGATCATTGAGATGAGACTTACTTAGTATGTTGCGTCACGACGAGAAACTCTCTAATGTCGTGACGTCAACCTAAAATTTTAAAAACATTACAATTTAGTTTTAATTCGACCTCGAGTTAGCATTAAAGCTTTCGTAAGTTCGTATAGGACTCGGAAATAAATATATAACATTTATATACTTAACTTGTTTGCAATTGAATGTTTAATGATGTGAATTAGATTATAAACTATTCGTAGTTACTTCGACAATGGATGTGACACTTTATAATTCAGACCTAGTAATCGGGTCAAGTATGGGGTGTTACAGAAAAAACCCAAGAAGAAGGTTGGAAAAGAAGGGTTGGCTATTGCACCTGTTGTGGAGGAGGTGAAAAGGACTGGTGAAGATGCAAAGAAGCTACTGTTCCAGCGGCTGTTCAGTGAAGATGATGAGATTGCTTTGTTGAAAAGCATGTTGGCTTATTCTGCTAAAAAAAGGGCTGATCCTTGTGCTGATATGAATGGATTTTATGATTTTGCTAAGAAGTTGGTTCATATTGATGTTACCAAAGCACAAATGATGGATAAATTAAAACGTTAAAGAAAAAAAAATTCAAAAACAATGCTGGTAAAGGTAATGTCGTAACCATTTTTTTGATAAAACAGTAAACGACGCGGTCGACTCGATTTTTGAAAATGAAAAGGAAGGGAGTCACCACCGATCTTTATTTGGGTGTGATCGGATCACCTTTGTTTTAATAAAACGTCTCGGTTTATCAAAACGATGCTTTTGGTCTACGAAATTTGAGAAAAATGGGTTTGGAAGTCAATTACGCGATGCGAGGAAGGATTAGCACCTCGACACGCCCAAATTGGTACCAAAGCGATTGATCGATGTCCTATTGTTAAAAACTTAGAATTGATTTGAAAGTAGATACTTTTATTTCCAAAACTTGAAGGAATTGGAAGGGACGTTAAGACACTCTTAGTCTCAAGAGATAAAGCATCATGTCCGATGAAGTTAGGGCGCAATACTTTAGACTCCCGAAACTAAGCTCGCCTTTTAAAACTTAGTTTTATATTTGAAGAGGAGCTCCCGTCATTTGTCAAACGAGAAATCAGAACCCAGTAAGTTAGGGCTCGTTTTCTCGAAGGTCCAAATTAGGGATATTGCTCCTATTTTAATAGGAAAAGAAACTTATCTGAAGTATCTAGATGTCGAGTCCGAAGAAGTTAGGGCGCGACATTTCGAATATCCGAGACTAAGTGTTTTGTTTAAAATCTAAATTGCGATTTCAAAAGGGATATCCCGTTGTTTAGCTTTAAACGAGAAGAAATCGGAACCCAATAAGTTAGGGCTCGATTCACTCGAATTGCTAATACGGAATGTCGATTTAAAGCGGAATTTGTGATTTTGAAAGGATCTTCCGTTGTTTAGCTTGAACGAGAAAAATCGAGAACCCAGTAAGTTAGGGCCCGATTCTCGAATCGCTAATACGGAAATATTGGTCGTTATAAAGATTGAGATGTCAAAAATAGTGAGATGACGATAAGAATATAAGTAGTGTGTGACAGAAAGTACCGTGATAATGGTGTATATGTATTGACGATGATAGAGAATAATGACAATAATAGTGGTGGTAATATAAAATAGGTAAAATATATGCATATTGAGGAATAATAATGATACATGATAATTATAAATAGTTAATACATATTTAATAAAAACAATATAATACATATAAACATAATGTAGTAATAAACAATAATAGAAGATAAATAAAATAATGATGGAAAATAATAATAATAATAATAATAATAATAATAATAATAGTAGTAATAGGAATAATACTAGTAGAAATAAAAATAAAATAAGGGTGATAATAAAACTAACATTTATAATATATAATACATGAATAGTAATGAAAATGAGAAATAATAAAAACCATTGAAAAGAAAGAATAAGATGATAGTAATATTAATTAAGAAATAAATAATAAAATATATATAAAAGACCAAACAAAGCAAAGAAATATATATATGTATATATATATAACAAAAAATTATGATATAATAATAGTAATGATAATGGTGTTAAATAATGATAATAAGGTAGTAATATATTAGCAGTAATAATGTAAATATAATATAGTAATAATAATATATATATGTGTATGGAAATAATAATGATAATAACATAGTAATAATGGTAATATAATAATAATAACAATATAGTAATAATAATAATATATATGTATATAAAAAATATAGTAATACACAAATAAAGGACTAAACTAAATAAGCAATAAAATTTTCGGGACGAATTTAAAATAAGAGTAAGATTCGGGGACTTATTGGCGTGCCCAAACAGACTGGAGGGACCAGAGGGGGAATTTTCCCCAATAAGTTAAACGCAGCGCTTTAGGGAGGACCGAATCAAGACCTGCGGTTACAGGCCAATGTTGCAATAATTGAAAATTTGATTTAAAAAAAACCAAAAATGTGGAAGGGCCGAAAGCACAATTAACCCAATCGATTAAAAACACGCGGATCCCTCGGTCGGGTGGTCGCAAGTGCTGGTCTTTGGCCAAACGACGTCGTTTTGGGCGTTAAAGGTCACCCCAAAACGACGTGCGTTCGGGAGGCTATTTAAGGCCCAAATTTCGAAAAAAATCATTTGTCACCTGTTTTAAAAAAATTTAACTCTTCTCATTTTCTCTACAGTCGAAGGAGAAGGGGATTTCGCACCGCCCGATCGTCGTTTCTTCAAATGCATTTTGCCACACGCACATGATGGTGGCGGAAAAGGTAAAGTTTGTGTTATATTTTTCTTACGAAATTTTAGAAAAATAATAGCAAGATATATATGTATATATACAAAAGCAAATGAAAAGAAAAGGCTTCAAACTAAAAAAATAATCACCTTTAGTCTACGATTCGATTTTTAGTGTTTTTTTAGCGTTTTCGATGCTTTCTTATTTTGATTCCTCTCGTTAGTCTCTGATTTGCCGTTTTCTGTTTAAATCTCTCGTATTGTATTGATTTTTTTTAAAAAAGGAACCCCCTTTACAAGGAAATAAATCGGCTTTTATAGCCTTTGCCTTTTACAACAACTTGTCTTTCATCCTTTCTCGTTTATTGTTTGCAGGTTAGAGGCGGTGCTGGGGCGGTGGACAAGACGGTGGCAGGTGGCTGCAGAAGTCAGAGGGTCAGAGGGTTAGGTCAGACCTAGCGGCGCCACTTGGGGTTAGGGTTAGGAATTTTGTTTTCTTTTTCGTTGAGGGTATTGGGCTTGTTGGGCTAGGTGCAAGTGGGTTAGGGTTTGTAACCGGGTAGGTCTTAGTGGGCCACCGATTTGGGCTTCGAGTTTTAGGGTCTGTTAGGTCAGATTTATTGTAATAGGTTTGGTTATGGGCTTGTAGGCCCGGGCAAAATTGGGGTTGTACAGGTAAGGGTGAGGATCGAACTTTCTCTAAAGCCCATGAACAAAATGCTTTTGAGTTGTCGAAAAAATATTTGGGGCAAAGAAGGAATTAGTGGAAAAGTTGAGTCTTCAACTGATAAGAAAATAGACGAGCTGTCTAAGAGTTCCGATAGTTTGCTTGATAAGAAATTTGGTGTCTTTGACATGGAAGTGGAAGTTGTAGAGGTCGGGTTGGATATGGTTGATGGTGAAAAGAAGACGGCTTTGGAGGTGAAATGGAGAAAATTGCAAATGGTGCAGTAGGAGGGATTTGTGGAGTGAGCTGAATTTGTGGCTGAGCAAGCTAAGATTACAAGTCCAAAGAAATGCTTTAAGTTTTGTGCTTATTAGATAAGTAAACTGCCTTTGGGATAATATTTATCTCTTGCATAGAGAGGGTCGTTCATTTAAGGCTCAATTATGCTGATACTAAGAAGAAGAAACTTGCAAAACCTGAGAAAAGCCAAAGCAGTTGTAGAATTCAACTTGTTTGTGGCAAATCTTTCATATGAAGCAAGAGCTAAACATCTTAAAGAGTTTTTTTTTCACTTCAGAGGGTGCTAATGTTGTCTCTGCTGAAGTTATATTTCCTGATAATCCAAGAAAGTCATCTGATTTTTCGAATCGGGTGTGGCCAAGATATGCATTTGTTTGTTTAGTCAAGAAAATGACAAGTTATTTACCCTGCAGATGTTTATGGGAATACCAATACGGGTTGTGAAAGTACAATCAGAACAGAGTTCATAGTCTGATGATAATTCAACCGAGTTGAACATTATTTTGAAACGAGCAACCGCTGACGAAAGTTGAATGAGACACAGAGCAATGAGATTTCAATATTTGTCATTATGTAAATAAGGTTCTGAAACTCGGTGATGATGAAAGGAATATAGCTGTAACATTATACACGAATGTTTCAATCATTTAAGCTCTGTAGCATTATACGTACAGTAAGTGGCTTTTTTGCTGGGTGCTTTAACCTTTTTGGAACTGTCTGTTCTTTCAGATATCCACATTCAGGCTTCATTAAACTGAGGTGCATGTCTATCACAGGGTTTGGACTTTCTAGTTTCTTTTTTCCCCACTGTGAAGCCAATCCCAATATTCTGAGAAGAACTTCAATTTATTAATTTGATGTGACATCTAGCCATTGGGTTTCTTTCCTGATTCACAAATCTACACACCCTTTGCTTAGAATGAACTGAGATGAACTTTATCACATCATTTGAAAATGAAACACTTGTAACATCTCAACAAAACTGTGAATACATGTAGCCAAAGGAAATCCAATTGATTTTGAAACTACACCAAATGATTAGGTGTAGCATGCAGATGCAGCTTCTAAATTTTACACAAAATTTCCCCGTCTTTTGTTAGACTGAAAGGACGGTATCCTAACCAGGAAAATTTGGCTTCTAGACCTTTGTAGAAAATTTAACAGGTTCAGAAAAGAATAAAGTTGATCTCTCCATTATATTCTTCCTTTTTCCATTTCATGATGTTGAATTTGTTTGTTTTAGTGAAATTAGAATGATGATTCTTTTTTAGCATGCTTATGTTGTGGAAAATGTATGTTTCTTTTTCACTTCTTTGCCGGCGTTGGTGTCACGATCCACCTGTGAAGTCTCGACAAGTGACACCTTGCGGTGGTTGGCCGTCCTTGAGGCTGAAGAGCAAAGGAATTATTTAGCTTGGGATGGTGGGGGGATCCACAAAAGGTTGCGGTTGGTGAAAGTGATGATAATGCACGGCAACAGATAAGCTGACCAGGCTAGCTAGGTGGAGTCCAATCTAAAGAGCGGTTGGCCTAAACCAATTGAAAGCTTAAAAATAATTAAAATAATATATTAAAATTTGTATAGTATAACAAAGGTTAAAATGAGCCACAAGTCCCTCTACTTTTTGAAAATTAGGAATTTCGTCTTTGTACTTTTATTTCATAGAATTTAGTCCCTCTATTTTTTCAGATTTCAAAATTCAGGTCCAATTGTTAATATTATTATTATTTGTTTAATTCAAGTTAATTAAAAAAATCATTTTTTAATTACATGGTTATCAAGTGGATAATTAAAAAAAAATGTGACAACAACAAATTTAACAAAAAATAAAATTAACAGTATTAACAGTTGGACCTGAATTTTAAATTTTAAAAAGTAAAAGGACTAAATTTTATGAAATAAAAGTACAAGGACTAAATTCTTAATTTCCAAAAAGAACAAAGACTTATAATATATTTTAACCAAACAAAATATACGAGCATGTTATAAATATGCCAATTATCAGTTTCAATGAGCCAAAACAATTTTTTAGTTTACAGATAATTCTCATCCATGCCCATCAAGACCTTTAGTCTAGAGGTTGGTGAAATGTTTGATCAAGATGTGTGCATGCTACAGTCATTCTCCTAAATCTATTTTTGGACATAAAAAAGAACATTACTTTATATTATAAATTAATTAAAGAAATTAAAAGGTATCAAATCATTTCCATTTTAAGAAGTTGCACATGCATTATGTCATAAACAATACTTGGATTCATGTGTTAACCCCCTACATTATTACATAAATGCATTGTAATGAATTCCTCGTTCTTATTATTTCTTGGCAAGCCAAACAATAAATGCTTGCAAATTCTTGTTCTGTATTTCCAATTTCCATCTAGATACTTTGATGACCAATTTTAAACTATTAACCCTAATTAAGAGTACAACTGAGAACCCTTTTTTTCTCTGTTTAGGATTTTGTTTCTTACCTTCTTGGTAGTTGAATCTCCAAGTTATCATATATTTTGCACATAAGCAATGAAAATTGGCCTTTATGAGGTTGTTGGATCCTAGATTGAGTTTCAAAAGATGGGTTTAATCTGATCACATATTATTTGAGTAGAGTTCAAGCATGTTTGTTTACCTGTTTGCATTACTGTAATCTCTCTTTTTCCATTAATGATGATTATGGGCTTTCTTCATCAATTTGACAACCACCTCTCATAAAACACAATGGTGGCAACACCACATGATGACAACAAACTAACCTGTCTACAAAGAATCTAGAAGGAAAACAAGAAACCCTTTTTTTTCCCATGCTTTTTTCTTTATTCACAATCCATCATTCTCGGAGTTGAAAATGGATCCCTTAAAATTGAATTAAAAATGGTAGAGTTCCTTTACATGAATGCATAATTGATGTCTTTTGAACCGGCTTTGTAGCTAAGAACATCATTACCAAGTAACCACCATTAGGGTCCCTACTTAACAACCATTGTTCAAGATAGGGTTAAGGGACCCATGTTCCTTTTGCATTAGGTATAGGACCTGCCGCCCACAAGTCATCCTTTATGGAATGAGTTTCCTTTTCACAAATATTGGTTTGTATGGCATTAAGTGGACCAAATTTTACTCCTTCCCATCCCCCCTGGCCACCCACTTTCATGGCATTATATAAGGATTTCCATTTCAGAACATTGCTATCATACAAGAATCCTCACTATTCTTTTACATCCCCTGTTAATTTTACTCTAAAAAATGGCGAGCTCAAGTGTGGGAATGGTCTGTCTTTTGCTAGTCTCGTGCATGGTTGTGCCGAGCTTGGCCAAAGTTTACACTGTTGGTGACACCTCTGGTTGGACAACTGGTGAAGATTATAGCACATGGACTAAAGATAAAACCTTCAAAGTTGGCGATAGCCTTGGTGAGTCCTAAAATCTTCAATCTATATATACTTCCTAATGTTGGGTCCATCATATTGACTGACATAGTTAAATTTTGATGAACCTAGTTTTCAATTACCCAACAAGCCACACAGTGGATGAAGTAAGTTCAAGTGACTACAGTACATGCACGGTGGGCAACGCAATCACAACAGATAACAGTGGAGCGACCACCGTTGCTCTCAAGACCGCCGGGACACATTACTTCATTTGTGGTGTGGTGGGTCACTGTGCGAATGGAATGAAACTTTCAGTCAAAGTGGAGTCAGGTTCATCAGCAGCACCGTCTAAGTCGCCGTCTAAGTCACCATCGTCTTCTTCGTCATCCTCGCCGGCTTCCACCGATAAACCATCGACCGGCACACCATCTACTACAACTACAACAACTAAAGCCCCGGACGACTCATCCTCATGGAGTCTCTCCCCATTTACGGCTGTTGTCACAACTTGTCTTGCGTTGTTGGTTTTGGTCATTTCGTTATAAGCTTCTCGGCAAAGAGTGTTGGCCAGCCATGGTCAGGATAGAGGCAGTGCTGCTGATCTTATCTTTTTCCCTTTTCTTATTCCTTTTTATTATATTGTTTGTGTTGAGGATCATTGTTATCTTCATGAATGAGAAGGTTGGGCTTCCATGGTGTTAGGTACGTACATCATATATGTAAGTTATATTGTTCATTGTTGTATCATGTTCTATGTGAACATTGATTGGAATTTTCAATAATCCGTCACCTTTTGGCTACACCAGAAATTAGAGCTAAAGTATATATGACTAACAAGATCTATAAATATTCAATTATAATATTATTAATAAATGTTATATGAAGATATAGAAAAAACTAATATGAGAATATATATATATATAATTTATGTTATTTCTTGTCATACTAAAGCATTTATTTTCAACTGTTTGAAATGTGTGATTTATATATATATATATATATATATTAAAACTAATCAAGTCGTATCAATGATATTAAGAATTTTCTATTGAAAATTTAATCAAAGAGAGAATATAGACTCTTTTACCTACAGAAATTGGTTGTCAATATTTGATTATATTTAAAATAATTATTTTATATTTGATTATATTTAAAATTAAAAACTTAATGATTTTATATATGATTATATTTTAAT
The DNA here is from genome assembly GCA_025698515.1 of Gossypium sturtianum. NCBI lineage: Eukaryota > Viridiplantae > Streptophyta > Magnoliopsida > Malvales > Malvaceae > Gossypium > Gossypium sturtianum. Next base: position 5,477,216 of record CM046947.1, read on the forward strand.
AATTATTGAATTTAATAATATATTTATGCACATAAAACTAAAAACGTGTACCTACGTTGCTGTTTTCTTTTCCCCCTTATTAGAAGATTCCCTTCTTTTATAACAATCTTTGTGATTGAATAGAGGCAGCTATATTCTATGCCATTTATAACTTGATTTTTCCCCCTTTCCGGCGGTCCTTATTTCCTTAACCTAAGGGCCATTTCGTAAATCTAAGCTTGAACCCCAACCTCTCTAAAACAACCAATTTTGCCTCTTCAATGCCTAAATCAAATCCCTAAACTCCATCTAACTTCGTCTTTGTGAACATGTTAGAATGTCTTACGAATGGCATCAGAATGCTCATGTATGACATCCATATGTCCTGTGAATGGCATAGAATGTTGAATGTCCTATGAATAACGATTGAATGCTTTTACCGAAAACCGCGATATCCGAATGTTCTGGCAACTCTTTCCACTAACCTAAACATGAGTGCAACACAATAGTGATAACACCTATGTTACCTGGACTCATATGTAAGAGTCGGATACGGGGATGTGTTTGACAGAAGTATGTTCTATATTTTAAAGTTTTTAACGTATTTGGAGGATTTTTGGAGGATTATATCACCATACTTACACATGGGATAATGTATACACAAACATTTCAAGAAAAATAAAGAATCGCAACAACATAACACCATGTGATTAACAAGTCATGTACTGTAGCTCCGCTTAAATCCAAATGAGCCCCCAATCATCATGTTTCATATGTATCATCATTCATCAATTTTCAACCATGAACGAAGGAATGTCAAACCAGTACAAAGTGCAAATGCCAATGCCCAATTCATCCAGTTGAACGAAAAAAAGGGAAATAAAGTTTTGAACAATCCTGGAATTCCGTAAGAAAACAAAAGTTTACCCAGAAGACTACAAAGCTGCCCTCACAGACCCCTGCATAACAAAGACGACAACATTTTCATACGTTCTCATAGAAGGAAATGCAAAACAAGAAGAAACAGAGCAAAGTTCACTAACATAAAACAGATTCAAACACGGTAGGGGATGATAATACACGAAACAATTGGATCTTTCTTTAAAGAACTCAATTTTGGCTCAATCATAATCGATTCAAGCTAGAGCTTGAGAAGATCAGACTATTGGGTGAGCCAAATTCGTGTATCCTAATACATGACTCGAATAACTCGCAAACCTAATTGAGCTTTTTATTCTTAATTAGTATTTAAAAACCTAATACAAACTCAAACTCAAACATAATAATCTGATTAGAAATCGAGCATGAGAATCAAGCTTACCCTTTACTCGAGAGTACCCAGAAAATTGTGAATAATAGTATAGATTCAACACTGTAGCAGATGATAGTACACAAGACAATTGTGCTTGCAAGCTAATCAAGTTCATCTTGGAAGAACTCAAACTTGGCTCGATCGTTTTCAAGTCAAGCTAGAACTTAAGCAGCAGCTCAAGCTCTTGAACTAGCCGAATTTGAACATATTAATACTTGACTGAAATAGCTCAAGAGCCCAATTGACTTTTTAATTTTTATTTAGTATTAAAAAACCTAATTTTAACTAGAACTCAAATAAATAATCCAGTTTGAAATCATGCAGGATAATCGAGATTATTTTTTACTAGATAAAGAAGTTTAATGGAGTCTACAGTAAGTTCTAACAGTTTGTTTCTTATCTCGAATTGAACTCAAGTTATAAATATGAAACTCAATCAAACTCGAATTTCATGTTGAATTCCAGTTCGATTCAGTTCAATTATATATATCCTAGTATATATGTGTGTGTGTGTGTGTGCTTGGCATTCTGTTAGCATCATTCAGAATTTTAACTATGGCTATCTAAACGTAGAGTGTCAAGAAGACTGAAATTCAAAATTTATGAACTGATAAACTTCTCAAGTACCTGACTTTCTTGATGAGGATGGTTTGCAGCTTGCGAGCGTGGTCCTGTGATTTGATCTTACGCTCCAAAATCTTGCGTGCCAAAATCCGTTTCTCCGAATTCTTAATGTGATGAGTTTGTTCCTGCTTTATCAGCCGTTCGATTCCGCTAGATTGCATCACCCGCTGCATCACCGCCAACGCTTGCTCCAAGTTGCCGCTCCTTACCTTCACCCTTATCCCTCTCATTTGCTGAACCTGACTCAGATCATGACTCAATAAGTTGATCCCCTGTCTCGCTGGAGTAAAGATTCCAGTAATAGCTCGCCTCGATACAGCGTTCATTTTGTAATGGATTTTTGGCACAATTTTGGGTTTCCTTCAATCTGTCTGCATTCTCATTAGGGTTTATTTCGTTTAATTTTAAAACATTAAATTACTAAAATGCCCTTAATCAATGAAATATATTCCACTGCGTTTTTTCATTCCCCACTCGCCTAGACCCGCCTACGTCCCCCGGCCCAATTGAGTGTAAATATTTTCTGTTTTGAGTTGATTGTAGTGGTTCTAAACTAAATATCACTCCATTGATTTAATTAATTTAAATAGTTTGTTTGGTTTATTAAATAAATTATTAAAAATAAAAAATAAAAAAAAATCAATTTCATCAATTTTTTTGTTCGTTTCAATTCATCCGTATCAATTTCCAAATCCATTAATTTAATGATTTTCTTTAGACTGATACCCCAACTAGTTTCTAGTCTAGTCTAATTCGAACATATAATTTTATTAATCTATTTTAATTTTATTTATTTATAATATGTAAAAGCATGAATTTTATAAAAAAATTAATAAAATACTTATTATTTATTATATTATTACATTGACATTTAAATAATATTTTATTGGGTAAACTACATTGCAGGTATTCTAAAATAGTGTCATTCCTAATTTGGGCACTTTATTTTTTTTTGTCAATTTAATCATTCTAATTAAGATAAGTACCCGAATTTATCATTGTCGTTAAAAATCCCGTTAATCTACTAACGGATTGCTGATGTGACAATTTTTTTTTACTTTTTTACTAAAGCTAGGGATTTTTTTTTATAATTAGTTCAAAACATTTATTTTAGAGTAAAGTACACCAATAGTCACTCAATTTTTATGTCAAGAACAAAACAGTCACTCAACTTTTAAAAAATAACAAATCAGTCACTAACGTTACCAAAAAGTGACAAATTAGTCACCCATTAACATTTTCCGTTACAGGTCTAACGGGACAGGTGATGTGGCCAGTTAACTTGCCACGTTGGACGAGGAGTCGAAGGGTCTAAGGTTTGGACAAGTTTAGGGAAAATAAAAGATGGGTTGAGATTAAGGGAAAAAAAGATCAATTGGTATTAACATTTTAGGGTTTAGTGTTGGACAATTGAATGATTGAAACTTTTAGGGTAAGGGTAAGATTGAACGATTGAAGGTTGAACGATTGAAATTTTTAGGGTTTTAGGTGTAGGAAGAAAAGAAGACAACAAAAGATATCAGTGGTTAGGGTTTAGAGCCACAGTGGTTAATAGAAGAGAAGCAACTAATGTTGTTGCATCCACTGTAATGGGTAAATTTATTTGTTGGTTTATGCTTTTTTGGATTTAAGGGGATTTGGGTTTATGGTTTTTTGGATTCCTTTACTGGAAAATGTTGCATTCGCATGGGGTTTATGCACGGTGTATGTTTATTGGTTGTATTAAAGTGTGGCAAGTTTTGATTTCTTTTGTTATTAAAGTGTATGACAGGTTTGGATTGTTCTAAAGTTATTGTCTGTCGTGTGCATACAGATAGCCTTAAGAAAGAGACAAATCAATTTCTATTTTTATGACTAATAATATCAAGTTTCTTTGGATTCAAATATGACAAATCAGTTCCTAGTTGTCAAGAGCATTTTTTAAATGTTAATTCAAATATGATTATTGTTTGTATCAAAGTGTATGACAGGTTTAGATTTCTTTGGTTATTGTCTGTCATGTGTGTAACACCCCTAACCCGTATCCGTCGCCAGAATAGGGTTACAGAGCATTACCAAAATTTTTCGGAACATTTACAAACATTTCATGTTAATCACTATTCATTTACCGAGATTATACATAACGTCCCTTAAAAGGGCCCTCGAGGCCCAATACGAGCATTAGGAACGAATCGGGACTAAATCGGGATCTCAGGGAATTTTTCGTGAAATTCCAAAAATTTTCCCAAGTACAAGGCTCACACGCCCGTGTGGTCTAGGGACACGCCCGTGTGGTCGGGCCGTGTGGTCTCACATGCCCGTGTCCCTAACCCGTGTAACTCTCTGACTTCTAAGGCATGAAGAAATATAAGTCACACGGCCAAGTCACACGCCCGTGTGCTAGGTCATGTGGCAAATTTTTATTTTCGAAATTAGGTGTGGTTTTCACACGGCCGTGTCAACCACACGGCTGAGACACACGCCCGTGTCTCTGCCCGTGTGCTCAATTCTGAGCATTCTGTTTTCTCGAATTTAAGGTGCAGGGGACACACGGCCTGGCTATACGCCCGTGGGTAGGTCGTGTGTCACACACGACCGTATGTCTATCCGTGTGGACAAAATGAAGCCATTTCTTAGCTTCATTTTCTCACCCAAATTTACCAACAACCTACATCAATACTTGCATGTATGTACCAGCCAAATCAAGCATTAAAACCTAGCCTAAACTAACATCTATCATGGCGTAATATCACATGCAATTCATGTTTATAATAATACTTTTGGTACATATACAAGATAAACATACTCTATCTATCCACACTTAACACATAAGCATTGAACATGAGATAACTTATAAACATTCCAAATAAATCATTACTAGCCATTCCAATGGCTAGATTACAAAACATTACTTACAAGTCATTATTTGGCCAAATAAGCCTATACATGCCATTATACCAAAATGAAATTTCTAAGTATACCAAAAAGGAGATAATGAATAGTGTGATTATGCTCCGACCGATCCTCCAACCTTCGCGAGCTTACGAGCACTATAAAACAAGTGAAAAGTAAATGGGGTAAGCATTTTCATGCTTAGTAAGTTCGTATAACGGAAAATAAACTTACCGGTCATATCTATTCAAATAAGCATACATAACATACATTTCATCCATTATAGGTAGTTCACCTAAACATATACACTTGATCAAGCAAGTTAGTCATATAACATCATATACATATCAAGTAAACCTAAATGAGCTCATTACATACAAACTTCCATTAATTTTACCTTTCCATATTTTCAGTCTTTTCCGTTGAATTAATGAAATTTCGATGGACATTCGGGTGATATACATATAAATTATCCGTCAATTCGTACTCATTATTACCCATTGGGCATAAGTTCGAAGAGCACACTCTCGAGCCACATATTTTACAACAGGATTACCAGTCCAGGCTAAATCTCGATTTTCAATCGACGTTCATAAGAGTCATTTAGGTTTGCCATTCTGGGCCAAATCCTATCAATGACCTGTGCTCTAAAGAGCTTAATTAGGGTTACTCGTCCGGGCTAAACCCAATCTATAACATATGCTCAAGAGGCTTAAATTTAGGATTACCCGTCCGGGCTAAATCCTTTTTGTAACCTTTGCCTTATTTTACCCGTTTCAGGAAATCACCAAAATCCATCGAATTTCAAAATTCAACCGGGACATGATATTTTATCAATATTTCCAACTTGTAATTATTTCATTAATTATATAATCACATACATATTATCACAATCACACAATTCATTTCAAACATATTAGCGTACCAATTTAAGTTACACGAACTTACTTTGACAATTGTTCGGGTTTGAATTTCAACTAATCCGAAACTTTTTGTTTCCCTCGATCTAATTCCGTAGTTGGTCTTTCCGGGTCTATATAAGCAAGTTTAATTATTAACTCATCACATTTTACATACATTTGCATTCTACTACATCCTAGGCAAAAATACTTTTTGTCCCTACTCTTTTCAAAAATTCAAATTCCTTCCCTATGCTCGGAAAATGAAATTCATGCAATCTAGTCCACATTCCAAGCCTAACCGAAATTTAATAACAATTTTTACAGCACACACATTTCACAAATTTCAGAATTTTTCATGGGTTTTACCACTTTTTCATTTTAGTCCCTAAATCAAGTTTTCATCAAAAATTACTTTGTAAAAGTTGTTTATTTATCAACCATCTTTCATTTTCTACCATAAATTTCAAATTTCCAGCATTTACATCCATGGAAAAGTTTCTACACTTTGTTATCTTTTCAAATAAATCCCATAAATAGAAAGATTAGGCTATCCCGATTCTAAAAATATAAAAATCATTAAAAACGAGACTTGATTTCATACCTTTTCAAGCTTGGTAAGTTCTCTTCCTCTCTCTTAGGGTTTCCGTAGAAATTTTGGGGAATAAGATGAATAAAAAGATGATAATTTCCTTTTTAATTATTTGTCATCTTTTAATTTTAGTGATTTCCAATTTAGTCCCTAACTATTTTTAATTTTTCCATGGATGAGTCACAAAGAAAAATCTACATACTTTTCTTAATAGTCTAATTACCATTTAAGGACCTCTAATTTTGAATTCCATAGCTATTTAATCCTTATAGCTTCTAGAATTCAACTTTTGCATTTTATGCAATTTAGTCCTTTACCTAATTAACCACACAATCGATAAAATTTTCGTATCAAAATTTTCATGTGACCTTCCTATCATAATACCAACCATAAAATAAAATAAAATAAAATAAATTTATATTTTTGGGCTCGGATTTGTGGTCTCGAAACTACTGTTCTAATCTCACCGAAAATGAGTTGTTACAATGTGCATGATAGAAATGGATTTGTTTGTGTTAAAGTGTATGACATGTGCATGATAGAAATGGATTTTTTGTTGTATTAAAGTGTATGTCATGTGCATGATAGAAATTGATATTTTTTTTGTATTAAAGTGTTCGGTTATTGTCTGCCACTGCCTTTATTGATAAGTACTGGAATTGATCATTACCGTTAAAAATTTAGTCATTCTAATTAAGATAAGTACTCAATCATTACCGTTAAAAATTCTGTTAATCTACTAACGGATTAATGATGTGGGTTTTTTTTACTAAAGCTAGGGACTCTTTTATAATTAGTCCAAACATTTATTTTAATTTAATTGTTGCCATTCTCCTATGCCTCTGTCCGCTTTCGCCCTCCCAAACGACTCACCGTCTCCTTTCCTCTTCCTCAGCTTCTTCACTGTCACACAACACCCAAACCCTTGTGCTCCAAAATAACAAATCATTCAAGCTCGCACCGGCTTCTTGCGTTGTAACTTCATCGTTCCCCTTCATGCTTCAATAATTGCATGAATAATTGCAACAAATGCTCAAAGCTGGAATTAATAATCAATTCCAACATCAAGCAGTTTCACATGTTTAGAAAACTAGTCAGGAAGATGATCCAATGCCTTCTTTCCCGTTCCTTTATCGATGATATCAGCTTTGAATTTGAGGAAGCCTATTCGCTTTCCAAACATACCAACTCCCTGTAATCAAAGAAAACAATCAATCTAAAGTTCTGTCATCAAAGGGAAAAAAGTGAGTACTATAGGAGATATTTGACATTTCCTTTTACGCTTAGCAAATTCAGAATTTGCTTAAAACCCACAGCAACATCCATCAGACATAGCTTCCTATAATTTATTTAACAATTCTTCCATGATTTTCAGTACGAGAATGATAAAAACAAGTAAAACAAAAAGCACCCAAACCAAGAGGCCCAATGATGAATGCAAGTATTATGAAGTTCCCATTAGCCAAAATCCCATCTTCACTCTCCAGATTCTTTAACCATGGTCTAAACAAAGATGACTCAATAGCAGCCCTGTAAAATTTACGTCATGAATGATCAGACAATGGGTTCTTACCGAATTCCGAAATATCAAAGAACTGAAATCGAATAAGAAAAAAGGCGATTCACCTGAAGTCTACTATGAGAATACTAGTTTTGAAAAACAATGTTAATCATTATTCTAAAACTTTCCCACATAAGATTTTATTATGATAATCTCTAAGATGCATGCATTCATATGTATCTGTAATGATTAGATACGGTTAGGATGGATCCAAGATTTTATTTCAACGGGTGAAACTTCTAAATCTGAACAATCTTTTTTTTAATGTAAAAAAATATCAACTCTTTTCGGATATTTTTTTATCAAACAAATCAATTTAACGTTTTTTTAAAACATAAAAGATTTAACTGTAAAAAAAATAAAAGAAAAAAATCACACTATATAAAATTAAATATTTCTTTCCAATATGCAAAAAATAGAATAACTAATACTATACTAAAATTTTCATAAATATCCTTATAATTCCAAAAATTAAATTAAAAAAAAAACTTGGCCTTAGTCCTATTTCTCAATACTATGCATCCTAAATTGCACCATCTATTTTTTTTATAAGATTGAGCTCATTAATGATAGAATCTGTTAAAAATTCTCGAGCTATCTCTTTTTCGATGTATGCCACCAAGTAAGTTGAAAGAAAATCATCCCCATTCTGTTCTGAAGCCTTATCTTCACAATTTTCATGGCTGAAAATGCTCGTTTCATTGTTGCAGTAGACACGAGAAGAGTTAGCACAAGACAAATAATTCTATCAAGAAGAGGATAAATACTTGACTTATTTGTCTTAGCTAGCACTTGACACAACTTAGCAACTATAGAAGCTTTCTATAATTCCGTGCTTAGATGAGCATCAAGTTGAAAATGCTCCAATTGAATCTTCATGTGTAGTTTTTCTTACTCCGTAAAATCGTCCGGATAAAAATCATTCATAAGCTTGCAGATATCTTTCACCTGAAAAGCTTTGTAATTATCGCGTGGATCCAAAGTGGAACTAAGAACAAGTAACTCCACTATCTAACCATTAAAGCAAGAATTCATTTATGTTAGCAATGAATCGATACCAGTAAAAAATATATCAAACCAATAGGTCTTTTGTGTAAGGAGTCGAGAGGAAGATAATTTGTATTTTTTTACTTTGTGCTATCAATCTTGGCATCAAACTCTTTTATTTTTCTCTCAGCAGTGTCGACACTTTACCAAAGGAAGATAATTCCTTAGTAAGACATACAAATCAAAATACAAAAAAGTCACTAACCTAATATATATGGGTATGGGCGAAATCAAATAATTCTGGAATTTGACTTTAAAGTCCATATTGGGCCTTTAAATTTTGTCTTTCAAGGCCCATCATATATTAATATTTGATTATTACTAAAATTATATAATTCAAAATTCAAAAATACTTTGTTAATGTAAAGTATAACCTTATGACTTAAGGGGCAAATTATATGAAATACAATTTGACTAATGGGTGAATATTATACGATGTAGATACCAAATTTAAAATACATAATACTTTATATATAAAATTTAAAATTTTGAAAATTTCAAGGAGGGCGACTGCCCCCACGCCCCCCTTGGATCCATCCCTAACTATCATAATTATGCACGTAGCAAAGAACATGTATGGCTTACTAGTGCAAATGAAGTTGATAGCAAAACCTTTTCAAGAGCTATTCTTGCTAAGGTATATAGGGCGGTTAGGACTTGGACAGGTTGACCGAGTTAAGTTGTTAAGGAGATGGAGTCAGTTAGGAAAATCGATGATGTGACGGACATTCTGGAGCAGAAGGGTTTGGATGTTGTGTGACGATGAAGAAGTTGAGCGAGAGGAAAGAAATGGCAAGTTGTTTTGGGAGGGCGAAAGCAGACAGAGGCTTCGGAGAATGGCAGCAAATAAATAAATAAAGCTAATTATAAGCTAGCTTTAGTCAAGAAAGTTGAAAAGAAAATGCTACATCAATGATCAATTAATGGATTTACGAAATTTTTAATGACTCTAACTAATTTGCTCGATTACCTTAATTAAAATAATTAAATTAATAAAATAAATTAATTATTTTAAAATGAATTTCGATATAATTTACCCTATTTTATTTTACCAATAAATGATTAAAAGAAGTAATAATAGACATCTTACTGAATTTGAATCCTAAAGTTGTAATTGTTGACATTTAAATTATATTCTATTTTTACCATTAAATTTGAACATTAAAAAGTATTTTATTAAATACAAAAATCAAACTTTATGCCACTATATATATATATATATTGATATCCACCGCCGTATTTCACCATTATCTAAATTATTTAATTTTAAGTTACTGATATTTTAATAATATAAAACAAAAACTTGCGGCTATAAAATAACTACTACAAAATAGATGCATTAATGTTGAAGCACTAGTTAAAAGAGCAAAAAAGAAAATTGAATTTCATTATTAATTATTAATTATTTTAATATTGTAATATTTTTTTTGATACATTTATTATTGTAAAATATAATATTTTTGAAGCATAATAATATTACCTTACAATTTTAATCATGTACAACGCATTCTAATTAATCAAATAAAATGTCAAGATGTAAATATGAAAACGAACTATTTATTGCTTAATTATATTAGTTTTCACATTTGCTAAGAAGTTTCAACTTTTAAGAAGATTTAACAAAGCTTTGCAAATAGGATAACAAATCTGATCGTCTTCTAATCCAAAGTCCAAGGGGTTCAGGTCAGCTCATAATTATTTAGCTTCAAGAAGAATGGAAGAGTATGGAGCCACACTATAGGTGCTGCCAATTCCAGGGACTCCTTCACCCACAAAATCATCCGGCGACGCAAGATTGGTGTCCACCTGCAGTTTCAATATCCATTCCTAATCTCAGTTCAAGCTATCAACAACACAACACTGTTTCTATATTAACAATCAAAGCATGCTTATTCCCAAACAGGCTTTGTAGCTTTTGTAATATGGAAAATTGCAGTTAATAATGCTAATAAAATCTTCATTTCCTGTGAAAGTGCATTGGTGGAATCATAGATCACTAAAAAGTACCAAGTGAACAGAATCAGGTAGTTTGAGACTAACCACACGGAACCAACGCCTCTTTGATGGTGCCGGGGGTATAGAAGCTTTAACGAAAAAGTCATGAGCATTGAATGCCAGATAGATTTCTCCACCACCTTTGTCATGAAGCCTGCAAGAAAAGAAATCAGTCATGCACACACATAAAGGCACATCGGAGCCCCCAAGAATATTTACAGTCATGGGATGGATAAAGCGCATGATAAAGCAAACAAAATTGTTGTTTCTGAACAACATAATCAGTCGATGAAGCCAAATGTGGATATACAAGGAACGTGGTGAGTAATGTCAACACATTACTTAAATCACAAATGACTAGGGAATATCAACAACCTATTAAGAGACATGTAAATTTCTTACGTAAATGCGAGGAATTTGCTGTCTGGGTTGTCCCAGTTATCCTCATGCCAAGTCACATCACTCTGCACACATAAAGCACCTATTGAGATTCAGAGGATGTCAAAGCACAACGTAGTTTCACCAAGACAAGTGTAAAGAAAAATACTCTGTCAAGAAAATTCTCATGGGAAAATACTCGATGCTTTTGCCGATAGTGTATCACCTCAGAGAAAAACCTGAAGTGGTCACTCTTCCTTGCATTCAACTGTTTCAACATAAATAAAACCATCAAGCAAGTACTATATAGATCAAAGTTATTTAAAAAATGATAAATTTTAACCTGTTGCCACTGGAAATTATTAAGAGCAGTATCATGCCCGTAACTGTTGTTATTCCCGTATCGTGTATGCCCATATTCATCTCCCATTAGCATCATAGGAACTCCCTAATAATGATGCACTCAATGATTATAGTTTCTACAAGTTCAATCGCAGTATAAAGCAAATAATAGAAATCTAAGAGCAAAAATCAACAGAGCTTATAGATACACAAAATAGACAGTGTTTAAACAGATGGTTGGGGGTATCAAAGGGGACAGTTCCAGGACCTCTCGAGACCTCTCACTCCATGAAGCATATGACGTGCAAAATTAGTGTCTAATGTCTCTACCTGTGATACCATCAATGCCAAATGGAAGTTTTTCATTTGCCGGAAACGCAGGGCAATAATATCAACATTGTCAGTTTCTCCTATCAAAGAAATACAGGAAAAAGGAGTTCAGATGGAACAAATTTTAATAAAATGATACAATTGAAAATATTCACTTAACTGGAGACTCAAACCATGCAAAGAAATGAAAGGAAACAAGCTAAAGCCACTAAGGTAGTCCAAAACTATCATTATGCATGCTTAGAGAAAGAATAAAAAACAATTTCGAAGGGGGGAAAAAACATTTTTTTACATACCTTCAAAACCGCAATTCCAACTAAAGTTGTCATTGCTTCCATCATTTCCACCTTCTCCATTGGCTTCATTGTGCTGTCAAAACAAGCAGTAAGTGCAAATACTTCAAACCCCCCCCCCCCAAAAAAAAATAAAATAAAAGGAAACACACACACACACAAAGGAATCACTTTAATGGATGCACTGGACATCATATACCTTAAAATTGTATGAAACAAGATCACGGAGGGTGAAGCCATCATGTGCAATGACAAAATTAACACTATGGTACGGCTTGCGTTTATTTTTCTGTAGAATGAGCCAAAAATATGTTTTACAACCATTAAAATGGAAGAAGTTAAAGGTGACTGTATCAAGTCAAATTTACAACTAAGAGCACGGAAAATACTCCTAAAATAAATACAAATACCAAATATGATCAATTACAATATAACACATAAATTATAACAAAAAGCAATTTAATAACATCTTAAACAATTAAATGCTTCAAGTGCCTTCTTTTTGTCCCACATTAATGTCTAGGAATGATACGCAGACTAAAACCAAACCATGCAACAACAGCTTCATAATTTGAAAATTTGTACTGAAAATGTGGCTGGGATTCTGTTTAGCATTTCTAAATTTTCATCTATACTCTCCAAGCTTAGTAGTTAATAATATTTAAACACGAGAATTGGGGCATAAAAAGCGCAGATGCTAGTTAGACAGCTATGATTTTCCTTGATTTTAGTATTTAGAGTGCTAATTTACAAGTACTAATATCACTGCACAAATAACACTTACCCGGTAGAGGTCAGCAGATCCAGAGAGACGAGTTGCAAATGCTCCTTTCATACCAGGATCGCCCTAAATTAAGGAAAGTTCATAATTAGATACCAAACAGAGATCATCATATCATAAATAAGAAAGGATAATTTGAACCCATCAAGGCCTGAAAAGATAATTTCAGCATCATGTAAAATAATGGTTTAGAGTATCAAAAATTGAACTCAATACATTCCTACTTGTTTAATAAAGTACAAAACTGGAAAACCTAACATACAATCTCAAGCAGTTGATAAAAGTTAAATACTACATATATTCTTGTATAATGCTTATGTTAAAATTTCTTTGATGATGAACTAGGGATTCTGAAGCAACAAGCACCTTCCAGTGCAGTGTAGCCAAGAAGAAACCCCAAGTGCTAAGATGCAAGACAATCTAGCAAGTGCCTCACTCCAACCATCACCACCACCACCAAACCCCAACCCCCAAGGCGAGGTACCTTTATTCAGAGGCAAATGGAGCAAAAAACCTAACTCAGTTAAGTTTGCTCATCTTTTCTTAAAATTTACTGTTTCTATTGTTACATTCAACCGACAAAAAAGACAAAAATTATGTATCTTTAAAATGAAAAGGTTGAATGGTCTATGCATAACCTCTTATCAAAGATGGAACAGCAGGAGCCTATAGTGCCATTTAATAGCAATTGGGATTTGTCAAATACTAGGCAATTGAGGAGAGTTAATGCTTAAAGTTTAATAGGGTGATCTATGTTTCCTTAGTTCATGCTTTGCTTCACAGTTCATACATGTGAATCCTTGGTTTGCACCTTGCACCTCAGGATTATGCTCATCCCTGCACCTTTAGCGTGCCTCAGACTGCACTGGTCTTGCAATGTCATCAAAGTAAACTTAATACGGCTAGAATCCTTTTATGCATAGCCAACCAGTCAATCCATTAGGTAAGAGTAAAAGATCCCTTTCAATCACAACCTATGGGTCAATGTTCTCTTAGTTCCCATTGACTCTGTGTTCACTCTGAAGTTAAATCCGAATCAATGTGAATTATTTGTATGTTCATGTAACAAAATATTTGTTCCATATGGTGCTACCTTTATAAATCTTCTTAGATCATCACGGTACTTCCCATTCCACTCCGCCCACCTGCAAAACAGAATTCGAAAGTCATAGAGGAAAGGTGCACTGTGCTCTTAGAAGTGAAATTTTCCAGGAAGAAAAAAAGAACTATTTGAAGTAGAAAGCTAGAGGTGGAAACCTATGATTTATCACAAAATCATGCAACTAGGAGATAATAAGTGCAGACTCCAGAAAAGAAAACCAAGAACTGCAGGCAAGCCATAAAAATATTTTTATATCCAAAGAAAACCAAGTGATGCTATCCTCGCTGACATATACAATGGCAAAAAATAAAGAAATCTTACATAGAAAAGTAAGGAAAATGCCAAAATTGCATGTATCTTTCTCAAAGTTCAAAAATCCAAAGAAAACACTCCTCCCTCGAGGTTTCTATAACTAGATTTACTGCCAACTAGGGAGGTTAGTAACAATGACTGCACTTACAAGTTAAAAGTATTATTTGAAAATGAAATAGTGAAGAAGTAATTTCAGCTAGAGCTGGTCTTACAAGCTCTAAATGCTCTAGTTCCTTAAACAAACAGAATGAAGATCAAATGTTTTTTTAAGCAAACTACCTGTCCCAGTTAGGAAAACTGCCAACAAGATAGAGCCCTCCACAATCCCAAGGTTCAGCAATAATTTTGCACCTTGATAAGGTAGCATCTTTTGCAATAGCCTGGTTCATAAAGAATTAGTCGACAACTCACAAAAGGAAACAGCAACTTGAGAGTCCCCCCCTCCCCACCCCAACAAAAAGAAAAATTGGAAAAGGCAAAATTCTTAAGAATAAAAAAATTGAGAGCAAAAACTTTAGCAATGCTTTCATTATAATCTTTTAGAATAGGAGAATAAACCTAACAAAAAATATCCTCAGTAGATCTGGCTGTTAAACCATAATAGTATGTTGCCCTGTTATCGTACCATGTTAGATCAAAAGGGACTTTAAACCACTGTACTTTGAATAAAGCAGATATGCTGCGTGTAGCAATTTATAGTGAAAAGGCATTTAAGCCACCTACCCTGATAAGTGGAGGAGCACCTAGAGGAGAACCATCTGTGCCTCGACAAAGCACACTAGCAAGGTCAAACCGAAATCCATCTATGTGATATTCAACAACCCTACATTTGGTAATAGCAAAGAACAGGAAACATGTCAGCCAATAAAAAATTGTTGGTTTCACCATATATTAGGTTTTTTTGGTGTCCAGTAAGAAACTCTTGAAAGACTGAATCTTGTTGGTTCAAAGATAATACGCACGCATAAAGGTAAGAAAAATAAAATGTTGAACATTATTGATTATTCTCCAGGTGTAATTCAGTATGTTGACTGACTTAAATACAGATTATCCAACTGATCAAAAGTGTATCACAATTCAGTTAAGCCAATTCTGTTTTTCCTTCTTGAGTTGAAAATTATCCAACTGCAGAACTAAGTGTGTATGCTAAAGCCCATTTAAACTTTCTTGAGTTAGTAGTAATTCCCGTCAAAAGGAAAACCACAACAGCACTACATCTCAAATTATTTGTACATGAAACAATAATAAAACAGGACTTACAATTTAACGAACAACTCAGCACACACATAAAAAAAAAAAGGGAAAGAAGTAATGAAAGAAAACAATTCAGGACAGGATGTTAAAACCAAAAAAAAAAAAAAAAGGTTTCGAATTGCTTTAACTAAAAAGAAATATCTATACTATTAGCAGAAAAAGGCGTGAGTTCCTATAGGATTTGTATCCATACCAGTGTCTTAAGCTGTCAAGTATGAGCTCCATGACAACAGGATGATTGCAGTTGAATGTATTCCCTGAAGAACACCAAGTTTGCATCTCAAAAATCTTTATATTAGATAGAGGAAATTATAAATCTTCGTAAAAAAATAATATAGATCCCAAATTCAGCCTGTTTTGCACTCTCTGAAATAATTATTTTAGACGAATTCTTAACTGCCCAGCAATTGATTCATGAGATTGTAAACACCAGAAAAAGAAGCTAGATGTAAAACTAATGCCTGAGCTAAACCACTATATTTATGAAAGATGAATAAAGTGATCCAAATGTTGAAATATTTTACATCTTTATCACAGAGAAGACAATTTCAAAAGACATGCCTCGGGTTATACTCTGCACCAAACTTATGCAAACAGCAAGATCTTGACTTCAGTAGCATCACAATAACAGATCAGAAACAGAAACATAAGATGTTGAAAGTTGAAGAAAGATGCTAAATTCTTAATCAGACAAAATTATGGTAGTTTCTTTCTAAATTCGTGTGACTTAAGATGGGAATTATCTTTATAATTATCAAAGCAGGCAGAGATCATATCAATAGCTATGTAGACCTGGAAAGAGAAGATATAAGATTCTGAGAAGTAAGTTAGCAAACAAAACAATCTCAAAAGCAGTCTTGATATTCTAAAAAGAGACTAGCAATGAGTTACTTTTACACATCTGCAAGGGAATAGCTTTTTTAGGGAAGAAATTTGTGAGTCAACTGTTCTACATCTAGAAAAAGAATAATGGAACAGATTCCTCAGGAAAACCGTGAAAAAAGCCAAGTAGGAAACTCGGATTACCACAGCCAGAGAAGTTTAGCAGTTGACCTTTGTTGTTTAAGTCCACCATGTAATAAACCTGCAAATGAATTAGTAGGATACAACACCTGTGAGGGAAATATGTTGCATCAATGAGGAACATGATTTCTAATGCTGAAATGCCTTACTACAGTTATGGGGGAAAAGAGAAAAAAGAAAAACCACCTTGTTATCTATGCCACGAAATGAAGTGGTATAAGGATGCTTATCATCAGCTTCATTAGTGTGATTATAAACAACATCCAAAATCACCTGCAAGAAAATAAAAAGTCAAGAAACACAACAATAAGCATATTTCATACTTGCAATGGAACAACAAGAAGGAAATTATCACCAATTGTACATTATGTAGTCTACTAACCATAGTGATAAAAGACAGTTACCTCAATTCCAGCCCCATGCAAGGCTTTAACCATTTCTTTGAACTCCCGAGAAGCACTAACAGCTCCTCCACCACCACTACCATAACGACTCATAGGAGCAAAGAAATTTATCGTCGAGTAACCCCATGTATTGATCTTAAATTAAAAAATAAAACAAACAGGATTCTCAGTGTTATTAAAATTTCACTACAATTAACATATACAAATTATTTAATTTATTTTTAAATAGGGACACTGTAACAGAGCAGGTGTGACAAAAGAGCACACTATAAGACCTTGGTCCCAGAAAATTAATCCAGATAATCACAAACTGTTGTAACATGTTATTAATGGGTTTGGCATTTCATTAAGTAGTTGGAATCCTATGAACACTATCCACAAGGTGGGATCAACTACTTCAAACTATAAATAGAACCTAAACTTTCAAGTTCAGTGCAAAATATATACCAACTTATAAATTGATAACAAACTGAGCAACGGTGAAAAGAGCAGTGAAGTTAGTAACATTAAATACGTTTTGAGACCCAAAAAAAGTGTGCGTGCTTATTGAATATTCTAGTTACCATGTGATCTCTGGGATTGGGGCGCCTTTGAAACTCGAACTCGTCAAACTCAAAGACAGGAAGCAACTCCACTGCATTGATCCCAAGTTCTAGAAGGTGCGGGATCTTTAAAGAAAATTCAACAAAAAAACTGTCAGATAAATATTTGAAAAGAGTCCAATCATTTCTCTACAGACACAAATATGTAATCAACTCTCTGGAATAAGACTTCCATGCAGAATGAAAGAAGTTACTCTAACAAAATTTCCTTTAGCATGTTGATTGTCATATGGAGCACATGGCAGTTCTCTAGAGATAACAACATAATACTATGGCTTCATTCTCCCCAACCATTCTCATGCTTCTTAGTGCATATATTATCTTGCTAAGATTAATAGGGACAACTTAATTAGTTTGCATAAAAAAGTTGCTCTTCATTCAAGGAAGAGAACAACTGATGTTACAAGCACTGCAAATCCATCCTTTCAGGATGCCCTAACCCTAATGCCCATGTCTTTAACCAAAACCTGTGTTTGTGTCAATGATAAGTATCTAGGTCATATGTTCAACTGTCGGTTATCAGTCACAGAGTTAAGATTGAATTCCACACATCACCATGGCTTAATTATGTTAAAATGCAAACTGAAAGCACTATTAAATCTTGTAACTAATACATTATCCAAATAGCAATTTCTTAAAATGTGATAGAGCATAATGCAATAAATCAATACCTTCTCTATCAGACCAGCATAAGTGCCCCGTATATCTTGATCCAAGCAACTAGATTCGTCAGCTGTAAATGCACGAACATTCATTTCATATACGACAAGATCTCTCTGCAATCAAGTGGAAAGTGTCATAAAAATTGAGCTGCAGAAATATTCACAGATAAGATGAACCACAAACTCAATGACTTTGATTCTAAACAAAAAAAATAGAACTTGAGGAGAACTTAATATGTGGCATAAGTGACATGGGATCCATGTACAAGATATAAGAGATAAATTTAATTTAGATATGCATCAAACAAAAGTTGCAAAACGTGAGAAAGAAAGAAACAACAAACAAACGAGTGACTGATCTACCCAATAGGAGAATTGGCCGTGGGCCACAAAAACAAACTTTCTTGCCCATACCTCGGGGATATTTGGGAGCTTGTAGTCTTCTCCCCAGTCAAAAGGCAAGCTATCAAAATCGTATGTTCCAAGAAATTTTGATAATTTATGCTTTGCATCTCCAAAATTTCGACGACCTTCTACTATCTTTGCATAAGGATCTATAAGAACATTGCTGCTGTCAAACCGATGCCCTTTGTCCCAATCTTTGGGACCATCAATGCGATAACCATAGAGGACATTGCTCCGAGGCAAATCCTACATTTGGAGAGTCATTTTGGTGCAACCAGAAATCAGGCTACATCATGGCAAGAAAATTAAAGAGTTGCTTCCACTGTTCAAGTATGCATATTAAAGACAATGAAAAAAGAGAAGTTGATTCTAATTCAGAGACAAAGAAATTATTTCAAGAATCTTGTTAGAAATACTACCTCAATGCATATGTGCCAAATATCTCCAGTTTTGTTGAGATTAGGGTCCAAAGAAAATTCGATCATTCCACCAGCCAGCATGTCAAGTTCTCCCCTGATATACATTACCACAACAATGAATTACTCATCATCAACAATATTGACAAACACTACAAATATAAAGGAAGAGCAAACTTTTATACACATTTCCTGGAAGTATGCCAGAAAAGTTGTGTGAACAAAGAAATATCTGAACATATTTTTTCGTATATCTTTCCTATTTAGGAGAACAAAAAAAGCCAGTCATGAGAAATCAATTTTACATGTATGATAAAAAAGAACAAAATAACATGAAGTCCACGCTAGAGGATAATAAGTTTATATAAGCTCACAAAGTAATTTAATTAAAAACAGACAAAATGAAAACAATGAATTAGGTTAACTTATCCCAGAAGAATGAGTACACAGATAATATATAATGTATAAAGCGAAAAGAGGCAGTATTGTCACCTCTGGGGAAGTGATAAGCAAAGTGTAACTGCAGTCGCATGCTGTGAAAAAATGGCAAAATTGATCCCATTATCAACTTCTGATGCACCTAATGGAAATGCCTGACCTGGAAAAATTTTAAAGGATGGTGTGGCTTCTGCCATTTCAGGGGCCTCTTCCTGAAATTGCAGAGAGTGAATAAATAATGGTTTAGATCAATAAATAGTGTTAGTATACATACATTGCTTCTTAGTCAGGACCAGTATCATATTTGCAAAACAAGCAAACTTAGAAAAAAAATGCAAAAGAAGTGAGCATAATAAAAGACAGAGTACTAATAATAGCAGGGCTTTTTTTTTTTTTGGCTAAGCTACTAATAAAAAGCAGTTGCATGGAGCAAGTAAGGATTTTTGCAATTTACTATCAAGATGACATGTGGCCACACATCATGCACTATCCATGCAAGTTTACATCTTAAACGTGAGTAAGAGAAACAGAAGAGTAAGGTCAACTTCATTTACCTCCCTAGTCCCTTATAACTCCCACATTTCAATATTGCAGAACAAACTTAATGAAAGAGAAACAAATTCAGGAGATTAAGATACCTCAAGTACACGTTCTCTTGCCTGACGCCCGTAGACGTTTGCTGTCCTATGCTTGACACGGCTCCTTGCCTTGCAATATGCCCAAACACTCAATCAAATTGCCCCTCTTTTTTTTAGTCAAATTGGAAATTTTTATAACATCATTATAAGCATAGACATGCCTTACTTGAAAGTCGTTGCCCGCTGCTGCTACTGAATGCAATTCTACTCCACTTCAATCTAAAGTATCACTATCATAGGTCAATAAATTACCCAAACTAACTGCTTAAAAAACGCAAAAACAAGACATCCCATTTCAATATACACCATTTTCACTAGCTACCCTTAATAATTTACCGAAATAATAATACGAAATTCTCCCAATTGAGACCCGATCGAAACTTTTTCACCATTTTTTTAATTACAAGAGCTTAACAGTATATAAAAATTGAACCCATCCATATTAACTTTTTCCTGTTTAACCCCAAGACCTGAGAAATAATATATATCAGAAACACCAACGTATGCATTTAAAAAAAGGAGTATACCCCATTTGAAAATGAGAAGAAGCTCGGAAGGAAGAAAGGGTTGCATTTGCGGAAGCGAAGGAAGGAAACTTAGTACCATTTGATTTGGATATAAAAGATGAGTGTAGCATCTTTGCTTTCCTATGTTTCTATCCTTATCTTATTCTTCGCTTTTCTTTTGGGTAACGAAAAGACCAAACATGGAATGGATGAGATACTTGATCCTAACCCCAGACCAGAAGTTAAATAAGGATTCCAATAATAAAATTAAAAAAAAAAAAAAAGAGGGAGAAAGAGAGAGAGAAATAGCGAAGCAGAAAAGAAACAGCTCGAAGTGAGTGAGCCTTCCTTATTCCTCTGTGTTAAGCAGCAGCAATAATAATCTATGGGGATTGGATAGGGGAGAGACGAGAGATCAGTGAAGACTGATTAAGGTTTGGAGAGAGTACTGAATATGGAAGCGGGGAAGTCTGGTCTGCCACGTGAACGGAAGCGCGAGTATTCCATGGAAACTTTCATGCGACAGTTACACGTGTGTTTTTTTATTTTTATTTCTTTTTGCTAATGCAAGCTTGCTTAGAATATCATTCATTCATTCATTGAAATCATGAAATCCTTGGATCTAGCTATCTTTATCTTTCAAAATATCTCTCCTTAAGCACCCTGACGTGATTTTTTTGGTGAGGTTAAGGTCTTGTCAGCCGAAGCATGTAGATTGAGCGATGGACCCATACCCAACCCATAGGCCCAATATTCACAATTTGCCTCTTATTCTTCATTTTTGAAGTAAAATCTCATGCTAAACTGCGACCCACAATCATAAAACAGAAATTGCTTTATTTAGCCATCATTGTTTTTAATTTTATCATAGAGCTCCATGTGGTAGAAGCTAATATAGAAATTGTAGTTATCAAAAGCATTAATTATGAATTGAGTTTCCCAAGGCAAAAAACTGGTACCAAGGCATGTATTTGTTAAATTTTTTGACACTTGGATGGTAATTGTTCCATTTTTTTATTAATGATCTATTATCCCGGTTGCTTGGTTGACAAGCATTGAGATTATGGTTCTCCGTAACTGCGACAACACCCTAGCAAGCTGCTCGAACTTCCCAGCATGGCTTAATTTATATACAAATAAATATATTTACCAAGCCTACATTATGGCCCTTGGACTTTATGAATACTTTGTTGTGTTGCAGTTTCCCAAGTAAAGGAACTACCCCCTCAAATGGGCCTAGCTGCAAATCCCTTTTACGTCTTGTTTCACGACACCTTCGTTGCGTCAAAGTTGATTCACTTTGGCCGGTGGCACGTTGCTAATCTTCATAATTTTGAATCTTTGACTTAATATTTACAAAAGGAAACTAATATAATAAACAGTGGTGCAAAAGCTGGGAAAAGGAAACTGATTTATTCGTTGTTTGATTGAGGGGAAAAAGAAGAAGAAAAAAAAAGGTGAAGTAATATGCTCCTTTACATGCGATGAGTCGCAGCAGATAAAGTTGATTGGCTAGTGGCCCCCCTCTGGCCCTGATTGGTGGTTCTAGCTTTGACTCTCGGCTTTCCTTTCTGGGACCAAAGTTTACTCTGCTTCTTTCCAGGGTTTCATAAACTCCAATCCATATGGTTTGCTTGTCTTTGTTTGCTTCCTTGCCTATTACTTTAGCCATCCCCAACTCTAAAATGGCAGTGGCGTGAGTGAGTCAGTTTTCTCAACTCGCATTCCTTTCAATGACCGTACTCATTACTTTTGAAACTTGTGCTGATTTATCTTTGTTTTTGCTGTTGACGTTAACTATTAATACCCAATAATGCAGGTCGTCATGTTTCGTGATGTGAATGGCCATCATAATCATAGCATAGGTTACCATGAATTTATCAATTAAACCCCATGAAAATGATATACTTTATGTAATTGATGGCTCACTTGCCAAAATACGACAGTTGTTTCCACCAATAAAAAGGGTGCAAGAATTGTGAAACTCTATTGTTGTTTTCATTTTGATTATATATGCACTTAGGATAGCCATAGTACATAACCGGGGGGATGGTACAAATACACCTTTAACCCCAGTTGAGCAAAATCCGAGCTTCATTGTCCCTTTCTTGAAATGCCCATTGCTGATAAGCCAGCACCCAGCAAAGTGAAAAAGAAATCTGGAATATGGAAAAATACAAGAAGGAAACTTTTCCAGTTGTAAGGCACAGATCTTTTGAGCAAAACAATGTCGTTTTTTCTTTTCATTTTTTTAATTCGAAACTTTGAAAAACATGCACCCGAAAAAATGTGAACTCTGCCATGTTCACAACACTTTTTTTCTTTTTTTTTCAATAGTTCACAACACTTTTTGAAGCAATTATGCACACCCTTTTGTAATATACTTAAGCAAATATATGTCTCAATCCATAAAAACATCAATCTATATATTATATATCATATGATTAGATTAAAGCGCAGGAAGTCAAGAAAGATTCTCTGGGTCACTTCTTCCCTCACCTATCCTTTTGGACATGTCTAAGAATTAAGAAATAAAGCATAAAGCAAAAGCTGCTTTCCCTCTCCCCTATAGGGTTTGTGAAAGTCATTAATTGTCCTGAAAACCTAAACCCCACTTCTTTCTTCTTTACCTTGCCCATGTAAAAGGGCAGTATGGCACTACTCAATTAAGGCTCTAGCCCTACCTACCAGAGAATCCCCCTTTTTTCAAATCCTTATCTTTATTTACCCTTTTAATTACGACTTTATTCATATGTTTATCTTTATTGTAAGGATTAGTGTCTTTGTGCCTTACACGAAACTAAAGCATGCCAGCACTTTCCTTTCTAGAATTAGAAATCATAAATAGTACATGAAAGTTTTGTCTGTTAGCCACAGTTTTGAGATATCCGATTCTACCTATTTAGCTAAGCAAAGCTCCTTTCAGAAAAATACACTGATAAACAAAGTTCCTAGAAATGCCATGTGAACAGATACATTTCTTAAATTGATGGTGGAGTGATCATCAATTTGAGATTTGGACTGCAACTGCTAAGATCCTGGCATTGCCATGATCCTCCCCCTTGGAGCTGAAATAAAGTGATATGTAATGTGCCCACAAAAAAGTTGTTTATCCCATTGCTTATTTTTGGCTCCTAAATTGGATACCCTGGAATCAATGAAGATCTTTGAGAAGTATGCATCCACCATACCCTGTCTTTAACTAAGTTGTTCAGCTTTAAGTTTTTTAGGACTGATAGCAATGGTGGTGGCTGGTGAGGGGGGGTATTGATTTTGAGCTTGACTACCGACCTGTTTCAAACTTTTCATGTGTCAAATTCTCAAATTAGCTGTTATTTACTACTACAGAAAGGTCGGTGACCATTGACATTTTTCTTTTCTTCATCTTTGAAATAGTTTTAAAAAAAAGCTTAATTATTAGTGTATTAGCTTCTTTTAATAAGTCGACATATAAAGTAGATGATGCATCTTTTTTTCATTTTTGGGAGCTTGGAAACTTGTTGCAAATATAAAAAACAAAACGGCCTGCAAACCAAAATGAAATTCTTTTAAATAACCAACAAGCTATTGATTGAGGTAATAGCAGTCTCATCTGAGAATACAAGTACTCTTATTAAAAAGACTCTTTAAAGAAGAGGACTGTTCCACAAGGGGAAGTTGTTTCTTACACAAGTTGTTCATGAAGTAATTAGGTCTTTTGAGAAACAAAAAAGAAAATGTTGTTTCATAAATCAAGAAAGACAAAAATTGTGAAAACCCTTACTGTAAACGTGATTTAGGAACGTTGTAGGAAGGTTCAACATCTATATAAAATAATTATTCACCTTCACAACATGCAAGGCAAAACAAAAGCAAAGCAATGATGGGTTTGAAAAACATTACAAAAGTCAGGACTCCTTTTAAGGAAAAGAAGATAAAGAAAACCATATAAATTAGTGCAGCATCCGTACAAACCGATGAGATGAAAATCCCAGAATCCAAAATCCAATGGGACATTGACACCTTTGAGAGTAGGAGGGGGCGGCTGCCCCCATCTAAAGCCCTCCAATCTCTTTACAATTACTTATTTCTTTCATGGCTCTTTAAGGAAATGCAGATTAAATAAGTCATCAATCCATTATTATTACTAACAAAATAATAATAATTCTAATGCAATTTATGCTATTATTTGAAAAAACAAAAATATAAATATTATTACTAATAAATAATAATTCCTTCATTTTTTATACACAAGAAGATAATATTGAAAGCCAGGTTTGGGTTGCTATAGAGTCCACTGCTTACACTTGTGTAGTGTAATGGTTCACCATGAAAGACGAGACAAGTGTATGTTGCAACTTGCAGACAATCAGATTACATGTTGTCCAAAATAGATAATGATAGAAGATGCAGTAGCCTCCATATTTAAGGCTTGGCAGCTAGTTTATGCAAAACCAGATAGCCACATGTTAATTCAATGGATTTTTAGATTTGATTTCTTATGGAGCAGTTTAGTCTTATTTACTTACTATTCCCTTTTCTTTTACGGAAGAATAATAAAAATAACCAATGATCCAATTCATTTTGCAATGTTGGATGTGGCAAAATGACAACCTTACATATACAGACACATATATATATACATATATATATATTTGTAGGCTATATTATTTATGTGCCTGCATTTTTGCCAAGAATAAGTTACAAACTAACTCCCATGTGCAGTTGATCACTTATGATGGGCTCTATCATGGATGTTTATGTAGCCATTTATAGATAAAAAAACTAAAATGGTCCATAAAAACAAGTGAAATTCACAACCTTTTTTAAATAAAAATAAAGAAAAAGGACGAAATTTTCCAACTAGATGTCAAAAATTTCAAATCACTTCACCAATTCACATCAACTTAATGCCTTTATATAACAGCTTTCAAAGGAGCAGGTTCCTTTCAGAATTCTCTCTCTGTCTCTAAATACTGTAGTTTAACTTTAATTAAGAAAGAGTTTTTTTTTTTTTTTTTTTTTGAAAGTTTGTTCCTTGTAATTCTCTATAAATTCTTAGCAGGCCAATGATTTAGCCTTCATTTCTTTCTTCCAAGTACTTGAAGTTGAGAAGCGAGGATCATTAAAAGAAAGAAACATCTCTGTCTCTCTCTTTTGTACAAACATATTGTTGTCAGCTTTCAGTGGCTCAATACATAGTATTGTCTGTAAATTAGGGCCTCTCCAAATTAAGAGACTAAAAACAGCAAACCTGCTTGAAACTTGAACCCTCCATCACCAACACAAAAAACAGAGTTCCTTTAATCACCTAAATCATGAAGCAGCTCACTTGTTCAGGTTCCCTGGATGCTTTGAATCCCATCTTTCCACCAAAAGGTAACACAAAAAGCATTCAATCATTACTCAAATACATACATTCTTCAATATAACTTGTTACTGAGTTGAAATTGTTGGTTTGGTTTATCTAGAGGAGAAGAATTCAAAGAAGAAGCAAATTTATAGCAGGGAGTTCCAGGCGATGTTAGATGGGTTAGAAGAAGAAGACAGCTTGGAAGAAGCTGATCAAACTACAGAGAAGAAAAGACGATTATCCATGAATCAAGTTAAGGCCTTGGAGAAGAATTTCGAATTGGAAAACAAGTTAGAGCCAGAGAGGAAGGTGAAATTAGCTGAAGAATTAGGGCTTCAGCCGAGACAAGTAGCTATTTGGTTCCAAAACCGCCGTGCTCGTTGGAAGACTAAGCAGCTGGAGAAAGACTATGGTGTCCTTAAAGCCAATTATAGTGCTCTTAAGCTTGACTACGACAATCTTGAACAAGAGAAACAAGCTTTAACTGCAGAGGTATAGAAATAGATTGTTTATTAAAATCCCATCTTTTTAACAAGTTAAATTTCTTGAAGCTTAATATGATTTTTTGGGTGCTAAATTGCAGTTGAGGGAACTGAAAGCTAAGCTAGAAGAGAATTCAGAGAGCAGCCACTCTGTTAAAGAAGATTCTTCAAAATCTTCCCAGCAGGTCAAAGACCAAGGTTTCTTCGACAACGATGATGATTCCAATGAGATTGTCAAAGAAGAAAGCAATGGAAATGCTCAGTTACTAATTTCACCATCATCATCTTCTTCATTTCAGTTCAATGGGTATTCTTCATCTTCAGATTCATCAAATCATCTCTGGTTTCAACCATTTGACTCGAGTTTGATTCTGGGTAACATGTATCAGCCCCAGTTAGTGAAAGTGGAAGAGCAATGTGTGTTTACCACAGAGGAATCTTGCAATTTCTTCTCGGTTGATCAAGCTCCAACTCTTCAATGGTACTTCACAGGGCAGTGATAAAAAAACAATGCAGTCCCCAAAATCATAAAGCTTTTTAAAATTCTTGCAGAAGGAATAAAAATAGCTAAAGTTTTGTGATTTATGACTCGACTCGACTCAACTAGTGTTCCTATATTGTTTTAAATTTATATATATGATAATTAGTTTATGGCTTTATGCTTCAACAATGGACATTGGACATCGCTATGTCAGCTGTAAATTATATAAATATAAATAACAAATGAAAGTAGGTATCTCAAAATGTGGCCTCTCTATAAGCTGCTAATTTCATGTCATATAGGAGATTTTCTCTTCTAAATTGCATGTGCTTTAGCTTGAGTCAAGTTGCAAAAAAATGAAATTTCAAGTCTTTAAACTTTTTTTCATTAATAAAATCAGCTAAAGGGTGTTAGAAAATTGAATTAGCAGCGGCACAAAAGGCCGGCCAGCCAATGTCCATATCTGATACTGGAAAAATCCAACCTTGCTGGTCCTACCAAATAGTTCCCTTTCTTTTCATTTTTGGGACAGCCGCTGATTTGACTTAAAAACCGGAAGCTCTTGAACGTAGAAATAAATAAAAGATGACCCTTTTTCAAAGTTTTTGTGATTTTTTTAAAAAAAAAAAGCTGGTGGCAATGACCATTGTTAAAATACATAATAGGACTGGCCAAAGCTGTTTTCCATTTAAGAAAGCCAAGCAAAAACCTGTCCTCGTATGTATAAAACGAAGGAGAAACCCTCTTTAGTCCAATCTTTTATGTTTTACTTTCACTTTTGTTTTTTCCCCCATGTGGTTGGTAAAAAGTAGATCCTGACCCATAGCTAAACAATATTGAATGGCGAGTCTTTTGAGTTTAGGAGGGGAACATGAATGCTGAAGGACACTGAATTACAAACAAAGTGGCAAAGGCCCAATGGCATGAAACAAATGTAGTATTAGACCTGGTTTATCATGTTTGATTGGAGTTGATAATTACTGTAGCTTGTTTAAGAAGAGCTTTCGGAGCTGCAATGGAACGGAAGCTCCGTGGCAAGGCTAATGCTTAGCCGTTGAGGGATGGAACATGTGGAGGAGGAGAGGACGGTCGTCCCTTTCCAGTCTTGTAGTTTGGGTGGGAAAGAGACAGACCACAAAATGCAAAAGCTGCTGCGACTCTTGGCTCCTCCAAGTCCCTTTCATGTCAGTAATGGGTCCCGTATGTCATCTATATTTGACTGTTAATGCCCCCCTATGGAATCTAGCTATAGCTTTTCCATGACGTTTGTGGCAATCCCTAGAACCCACCAACTCTTTCACCTTCCACTTTACTGTTCTGAGGTTAGGAATTTTGTTCAAGGACTGAAATAAAATTATAAAACTTCTTAGGGTTAGAAATTTAAAAATATTTATTAAAAATGTTTAAATTAAATTATTTTTTTAAAGGAGTAAAAAATATGTTTTTTTTTTTCATTTAACAAAACGCTTAAAAAACTTAAATTACATGTTTGAATCAAAGGGTTAATAATATTCTCTTTTAGTTAAATGACACCAAAGCTCCTGCTTGCGGCTTTTTTCACCTAAATAATATAAAAATTAAAATTAATAACTAAAATGATATGCCCATAAGATTATTTACCAAAATGGTATGATTTTATTGGTGTCGCCTGTTAAATTGGCGGCATCAGACTGAAATGCAATGATCTAAAGTATTCAGAGACTTGATATGTAAATTTACCCTTTTGAGTGGCTGCTGAAAAAAAGTGAAAGGGTGACGCCTGGCGGCACCAAACCTTAAATATGACTAATTGCCTTCTAAGCCCTCCTTATTTATTATTTATTTTTATTCCCCTTCAACTCACTACATTGTGTTTAAACAAGCCCTCAACCTATTTTTATAGTTAAATAAGCTCTTAACTTATGACTTTACTCATACAAGTCTTTTATTTTAATATTAAAGTAAATATATTTTACCCAAAGTAAAGCTATTTAAAAAAAATATAAACTAATTCGCATTTTATGTTTATGTGAATTTGATGAGAATAGTTTATTAAATAAAAAAATTTTAAATTTCTTGAGAGTGCTTAAATACATGATATTCTTAACTACTCTTTTGAGATTTTTGATTAGTTTTTTAGATTTTATGTTGATGTAGTGTTAAAGTGTATATAATTTTTATTGCATCAACAAAAAATTAAGATAATAGCTTGAAATTCAAAATATATTTACTTTAATATTAAAATAAAGGGTTTTTATGAATAAAAATCATAGGTTAAGAGCTTATTTAACTACAAAAATAAGTTGAGGGCTTGTTTAAACACAATGTAATGAGTTGAAGGGGAATAAAAAGAAAATAATAAATAAGGAGGGGTTTGAAGGCAATTAGCCGTGACGCCACAATGTCGCGGCACCCTTTCACTTTTTTTCAGCAATCACTCAAAATGGTAAATTTACATATCAGGTCCCTAAATACTTTAGATCATTACATTTCAGTCTGGTGCTGCCAATTTGACAGGCGGCACCTGTAAAACCATACTATTTTGATAAATAATCTAATGGGCATACCATTTCAGTTATTAATTTTATTTTTTGTATTATTTTTTAAAAAAAAGCCCCTGCTTGCCTTTCTTAGCTATCCGGTTCTTATAAAATGGAGACTCGCTTTCACTTGTTGGAGGAGGTAAATGATATCAACCATTGTAGGTCTAAGTTTCCGGTTGATAATTGTGTGCCCTTTTAATAAGCTCTTCCATTTCCTTCCAACAATGAGACAAATGCATTGGAAGATCGCAATCTCTTACAGATATATTAAACCATATCATAGTAGTTTTTGCATTGTACTCTGATTGCATTTTGATTCATTTATCGAAAAAATTAATAAATTGATTCATGTACATTAAATGGATGAGCAAAATAATTTCTCCTATCAAATTATATATTAAATGTTTATTTTGGTGTTTATATATAAGGTATAATAATAAATTTAGTCATCGACCTTTACATCTTTATTCAATTTGACTCTACTATTTTATTTTGAGTAAATTAATCCTCAATATTTAATTTGCTAATGCGATATTATTTTTTTTTTAAAAATGATAGTTCTAAAATATGAAGAAAAAAATCTTCAAAATTAAAAACTAAATGAACATAAAATAAAATAATTGCATAATTGCATAATGATATGCATTTTGTTTATAATTTTTTTATTTTTCTTTTGCCTTTTTTTTAAATTTTGAAGATATTTTTTATAAGTTTTTGAAATTATAATTTTTTTAAATTTTTATAAAATTTAAATTATTTGTTGGTTTGTCTTATTTCCTAAAATCATTTAACATATTAATTATAATTTTTATTAGAAATTTGTATATACTAAAAGTTCTTTTATGCTCGAATCTTCGATTGCGGTTT
Organism: Gossypium sturtianum; assembly: GCA_025698515.1. Lineage (NCBI taxonomy): Eukaryota > Viridiplantae > Streptophyta > Magnoliopsida > Malvales > Malvaceae > Gossypium > Gossypium sturtianum. Next base: position 5,507,666 of record CM046947.1, read on the forward strand.
TCACTTTTAATTTTCTTTAATTTTGATTGAAGTTTTAAATTAATTTTTATATGTTTTATGGTAAAAGAAATCCAAAAACCAAAACCCAATAAATAATCTTGAAAAAAACCTTCAAAATTTGAATTTCAAGAACCATAAAAGTGGCGAGAAGAACATAAGGGTCTTTACAAATCAAAATCCTCAAACTTAATCAAAAACCCTTCTTTCAAAACATGTTATTTGATGATTTTAGAATCGGATTAGACCAGATGATTAGATTAATTGAATCAATAACCGATTGATACATTAATTTGGAAGAAGGTAAAAATTGATTGATCCGCATAACAGTACGAACCAATTATATCAAGCTAAAAATTGATCAAACTAACCATTGAACCAAAATTTATATTATTTTTTAGCTTTTTATGATTTTTTTAATAATTTATTTTATTTGAACTGGACAATTCGATCACACTGGGAATAAGTGATTCGATCGATCAAACCCTTGATCTGATTCAAAAAGCAGTGATGTTAACACCTCAAAAAGATGGCATCCTGACTTATTTGACTCTTCAACTTTATAGAAAAATGTTATTTTAGCCCTTTATTTAATTTTCACCTCTTTTAGCCCTTAAAGTTACGCTATTTGTCAAATCATCAAAAAAATGGATGAAAAAGTTAACAGATGTTAACTTACTAACGTGGCATACACGTGGATTATCACATTGATGCCACGTTAGCAATCAATTAATTTTTAAAATATAAAAAATTCAAAAAAGTATAAAATTTGTTTTAAAAATTAAAAAAGTACGAAAGTATTAAAAAAATTAATTAATTGCTAACGTGGCATACACATGAATTTCCATGTGGATGCCACATCAGTTAACTTAACAAATGTTGACTTTTCCATTCATTTTAGGGTAATTTGACAAACAACACAAGTTTAAGAGCTAAAAATGACGAAAAATTAAATGGATAGCTAAAATGATTTTTTTTTTTTTTTATAAAATTGAATGGCTAAATAAATCATTATGCCTATAAAGTATAGTACAAAAACTTATATGGTACTTTCATCACCTAGTTGAAATTATTTTTCATACAATACGTACATTCATGGGTGACCTCCCAAATCATGATTTTAACTATGGTTAAATTTTGAAGATAGTCCTTGTACTTATTGATTTGTACAGATTTAGTCCCTCTACTTTTATTTGCTCAAAATTGGTCTCTCGACTTTTCAATTTGCTCAATTTTAGTCCCTCTATTAATTCAATTAAAAATTAGGTATAATCACAAATTTAGCTCTTAACCTTTACAACTTTTGCCAATTTAACCCTTGTTCTTTTTAATTTTTACTTCAATTATTAAAAATTATAGAAAAAAGATTTAAAAAACGCTTAAACTTAATATTAAAAACCATTAGATTAGAAAACATTATTCAATTAATTATGAGTTTATTCTTACGCAATTGAAAAATAAATTTTCTTAGCAATTAACTTTGAAAAAAATCCCTCTCTTTTGACTCTTCTTGCTTTCTTCTTTCATACTCCTTCAACTATCATGGCTTCCCCTAGTAACCAAAACTAACAAACAAAACATTCACTCTCCATTTTTCTAAAAATTCAAAACCTTGAAAGAATAATGGAAAGAGAGTCTTCATGTCCCTTTTTTGCATGGTTTCCTTCCATTTTCCATATACCCACAACCTTCTTTGGTGCAAAGGTCTTGAAACTCGATGAAAACCTATATTCATTGGAGGTTATTGTAACACCCCTAAAATCATTATTTTATAAAAGTAGTATTAAGTGAGAATCGTGCAGAATGGATTATTCAGTAAAGTAAAATAAGAAATATAAATGATAAAAGAGAAGGTTGATGGATGTCAAAGAAAGTTGAATTAAGAAGTATGTCATGATATATATTAATTTAAGGCATGGACTAAGTTGTAAAGAAGTAAAAAAATTTGTGACACAAGCATAAATATTCAAAATATGTGGGGGCAAAGTATAAATATGGAAAATTTGAAGGACGAATCGTGCAAATTTCCCAAGGTTGGAAAAGACTAAAGAGTAAAATAAATTGGTGAAAAGGATCAAATCAAATAAGAGGAGAAATTAGAGGGACTAAATTGTAACTTTTCCAAAAGTGGCAAATGGCCTAAAAGTGAATATTGAAAAAATTCAAGGGCAAAATGTTCATTTCTAAATTTGGATAAATATTAGAGGTAATGAGGATAAAAGGTGTTGAGAAATGATTGGTTGAAATAATTTATGATTATTTTTTAATTATTTTATTATTAGATATTTTTATTAATTAATTAATGGTTAAGTAATTAGAAAAAAATGAAAAGAAAGTCATCTTCATCCTCTCCATCATCTCACACCACTCTCCATGTCCTTTCCTTGAAATTAAGAGAGAAATCCTTGAAATTCCATTAATTTTTTTAGTAAAATCAAGCCTTCAACAATCTAGTGAACTTAGATTCAAGAAGAAAGATTGTATGTTCATGTTGGAGAAGAGAGAAAATCAAGCTAAGGCTTGAAATTCAAAAACAAGGTAAGAATATTAAAGTTCTATCATATTTTTAAGTTTAATCTTGTTAGAAAAGTAAGGAAGTGATGTTAAAGTAGAGAGTTATCATGAAAAGTTTTATGTACATGACATGTTATAGAAGAGAGAGATAGAGGAAGTGATTCAAGTGACAAAGAAGAGAGAAAAACAAGTGATTTAAGGTTGAAGAGAGGTAAGGACCCTTGAATTCTCTTGTTACCTAAGGACTATAATGTAAACGTTATGGAATTTGTGGTAAACTAGTAAAATAAAGTGTAAAATATTTTGATATGTGAAATAAAGTATTATGATGGAAGGCTTAATTGAAGTGTAATATGGTAGTGAAGTCAACATAAAGTGATGTCAAAGTGAAATCTTAGTAAATATTGAATTTTCATTATGCTAAGGACTAAATTGTGAACTTTATGAAATTTATAATTGAAATAAGGAAAGTGAAGTGCATACAGATTAGACATGTGAAATATGATATTATGATGAATTATTTGATTAAAGTGTTACGTGACAATGAATATTGAATTTCATGGTTAAAAAGGACTAAATTGGAAAGTACGTGAAAGTTTTAAGTGTTATTATTTGAAAGTGAAAATGATGTAAAGAACCCGAAATATTAGGTGTATTGTGTAATAATTTACTAAAAAAAGTTATGTGATTTTTATAAATGAAATTACAATTGTTCTTTAAATTGTGGAAAAATGAAGACTAAACTGAAGAAGTTCAAAAGTGTAGTTAATTTGTGAAATTCATTAAATATATATTAACATGAATAAAGATCGTGGACAGTCCTGAAATGGAAATGAAAAGCTAATGCTTTTGAAAATCTTAATGTTTGAAATTATATGTTTGTGTAATGTTAAATAGTAAAGCTAAATGAAAGGAATGAGAAAGTGTAACGAAACTGTATAATCGTGAAATAAACCATTTGTGATTGATTATGGTAAATCCGGTATTGTGAAACACCCATATAGACTAGTGTTGAACTTCGTGGGTATGGTTGGCTTGCCATAGGAACCTGAGCGTTCCCGTATTAATCGTGATATGCACTTCGGTGCTACTTTGTTTTGTTCTGATATTGCACTTCAATACCCGTCCTCTCAGCACTTATGTGCTTCGTGTATTGTGATATGTTCCATGTATCCATTCGGTTCAAACATGTCTAGTAGGGGCTAAAAGTCGTGATAAGTAAGTTCTGATAAAAAAGTTCATGTTATACTGTGAAATGACAAGTAGTGAATCAAAGTATTAGTGAATTTTATTAATGTTGAATGACTTTTTTATTAATATGACAAAATTTATGAAGTATAATAGTAGTATTATTATTGCAGAATAAACTAAGTAATTGTGAGATTTGAATTCAATGGTGTTTACTAAGCTACAATGCAACTTAATGCGTTGTTGTTTTAATTGTAGGTCAAAGTTTGAATTGAAGCGCTCGTGTGAAGTAGCGACATCAACACATCTCATCACATCACCAAGGCTTGAAAGAGAGTATGAACTTAATCTTTTGGTTTTAGATGATGGCATGTACATAGGTTTAATAATGAAGTAACGAGTGTTTAGCTGTTTGAATATTCGAGTTAATGGTGTTTTGAATAGAAAATACAAGGTATTATATAGTATATAGGTTTTATTTACTATGTTGGATACAATTTTGATATGATTCAAAAGTTTTTTTAGAACAAAATTTTCAGGTTTCCTATCCCAGGTCTCAAGACGTATGGAATGTCTCAAGACAGGATAACTTGGAAGCTAAAAAGCTATAGTATCAAGATCACGTCTCAAGACACATTGAACTTTGTCTAGAGACATATGACATATGCCCCTTTTGTCTCGAGACATGCACTCATTTGTCTCGAGACTAGATGACTTTGAAGCTAAAGTTCTACAATAACATGACACTATCTGAGACATATAAACTCAGAATTGGAAATTTTTAGTTGAGTCAAAAGAGACCCGAAATGAGTTTGAAATGAAATTAAACCTTATTGTTAGTCTAGTTAAGCTCTAAAAAGGGTAGTGTGACATTGATAAAGGTCCAAATTATAAGTATTTGATATAGAAAAGAATGTCCAGTGCCAAAAGTAACATTCATTACTCAAGTTTCTCGGGTAAGGGTATTACAGTTATTCTGAAAAATAATTTTTTAATTCTTATCTTCATTTTCGAAAAAATTTCAAGAACTTTACTTAATTTTTTTTTATTCAATGAAATAACCTCATGTAAACCAAAAAAGGAAGGAAAAAAAAAGTGAAAAGGGATTTTTAGTAAAAGAATGTGCCTCTATTTCGAATGTCATTTAATTGATCCTCATCCAAATCTGACTCCTACTTCAATTTTGACTTCTAAAGTGTTTTTTCATTTTAATTTTTTTGTTTTTTTTTTGCAATTTATCTTTTTGTTTTTATTTTAAATTATGTATAATAATCACCTAAATGATGTCCTATTAATTTTAAAGAAACCCTAATCTAATATTAATCTAACATTAATCTCTAATGGTAATCTAATATTTATCCTAATTTTGTCGTTGACACTAAGAAGGAAAAAAACAAAAAAAATAGAAACTTTATAAATTATTTAAATTTCAATTAGTTATTAATTTGTTTACATGTGAAAGACACATAAAGTAGGAATGTGGATTCAGTTATTTCATTAAAATAATTTAATAGTATTATGGTAAGTGATATAAGTTGTTAATAATTAAAATTAAATGTTCCTTTAAAAAAATAATTGAAGTTAAATGATTTAATTTGATTAAATCAAACATTTATGATCTATTTGAAAGTTGAGGTTAAGTTCAATGATTTATAATGTAAATTACTTAATATACATTGTACTTATTATCGCTAAATGAGAATTACAAGTTAAAATCTCCAGTAGTAGTAATGATTAATAGTAAGTTTTGTTTTTTCTATCTATAATTTGTTGGTACATATGGGAAAATTTATAATTTTTTATTTTTCTATAATTTTTGAAAATTAAAGCAAAAATAAAAAGAATGGAGTCAAATTGACAAACACTATGAAAGTTGAGGGGCTAAATTTGTGTTTGTACCTAGGTATTTAATAGAGTTAACGAATGGACTAAAAATGAATAAATCAAAAAATAAAGGGATCAACTTTGAGCAAATAAAAGTAGAATGACTAAATTTGCACAAATAAATAAGTATAAAGACTATCCTCAAAATTTAACTTTTAATTATTAAGGGCTTCTTCGACATTGCTTATGGGTGCCAAAAAGTGCTTTTCAACCCTATAAGCAATGCCCAACACTTTCCTTTTGGAATTGAAATTACGGTGGAGAAGTGGTTTTCCACCCAAACATAAAAGGTAGGGTTTAGGTGGTTTTAACTTTTGCGTTTTGAAATTTAAATACTCTTATTTATATTAACTATTTAAATTATATTTAAAATTTTAGATTAATTTATATTTTATCTATTATTATATTAAATTATGTCAATATTATTTACAAATACCTTTATTATTATATTTAATTTTAAAAAAATATTTCTTGTATCATTAAATCTACAAATAAAATATTATCTACTTAAAAGAGTATTTAAAATGTCTATTTATGTATAATTATATTTAAATATTATCTACCAGTAGTTGAGGATTCGAACCTCGCCTTGAGTATAGAGCAACTTTAAAACTCGTGATCAACATTTACTACTTTAATGGACTTACAAAATACGGATGAGTAGATATCTTGAAAATAAAAATAAACAATTTAACCTTCAACTGTAATTCTTAACAGTAATATTGAACACTTAACATTAACAAACTACACTTTTTTACGACACTTTCCCATGACATAATTCAAATTTTCTTTTTCTTTTTCGAACCAAACTTTTTAAAACACCTCTCAACCACACTTAAAAAAAATTCATTCATTCATTTAACAATGAGATTGCAAGAAACGGTAGTCTCAACGTGGCCTATTTAAACACTCCTTATTTTGCTTTATAAAATGACAAAATCCATACAGTATATCACCATAGTTGAGGAATATGAGATCAACACCTTCCCTCGATCGTTCCAACAGTACAAAGCCAAAAGCCACGATAATTCCCCCAAATAAAACACACACGGTTTTCTAATAATTTAAATGCACGTGTTATACTATTTACGGTAATACAAATTGGCAGCCGACATTATCTTTGTTAACGTGGAAGAATGATGCAAAAAGCGGTGCAACTTACACAACCCAGAAAGCAACTTTAAAACATGTTTTTTTTTTTTTTTTATCATTAACAGTCGTATGATATGATTTTATATGACTTCATTTTTCCACCCATACCCAATCATTTTAAGGCCCTCATATTGATTAGGTTCTAGCATTTTTGAAAATTTTGACGTAGAGGCTGCCGCTTTATCATGTATGTTTTCATAAATAAATTATACCAAAAATACCTTATTTTTACAAAATTATGTATCAGTTTTACAAAATTTATATATTAAACAAGATCTTATTCACATAAAATTTGTGATTTATATCATTCAAGATTATTATTTGATCGTATCAGTTTAGAATCAATTTGGTCTCCACCTCATACAAATACAGAAATGGCAGAATGGTTAAAATTTATTGTTTTCAAAATTATAATGCTGGGAGATGTACTGAATTTATTGTAGCTATCTGGGCCCTTTAGCATGCTAGGAACAGGTTCATTCATAATTCGATAGGTGAGATACATATTTCTGTCGCTTCATATTTGCTGGAACTAAAGCTAGTCTGTGAGACTACTACACCATCAAGGAATTATCACATTGAACTTGTGGGGGACTATTTTTTCTCATTTAGAAACTCAGTGCAAAAGAAATGGACAAATCGTATATAGAAGATAGGAAGGAATTGATTAAAAATGTCAGCTTTTGTAAACATTTTGTATGTCCCATAAATCGGGGAACCTCGTAGCAAAGCTCATGGCAAATGAGGGTTTTAAGGATGAGAACTGTACCTTCTCGATTGAGGAAACTCCGACGGTGATCTTTTTTTGGGGGGTGATTTTTGAAGGTTTTAGTCATTATTGATAGGTTTTTGAGAAGCATAAGAATCTTTTTTAAAGCATTGGTTATTGAGGATTTTATAGGGCTTAGTTTTGTGATCTTTGATTGATTTTACTTTAAAGTTTGGTTGATTAAGGGAATGGAATGGTTATTTTCCAAGTTTAGTATGTTTAGAATAGACTTTTAAAATTCTCCATTTTTATTCTTTTGAATTGGTCATCGGGATTCAGTTATTTTGGTTGGCAATTTTCCTTCTAAACTGTCGAAATTGAATAATGCATATTATAATTCCAATCTCTCACTGGCTCTGCTTATGCCTTCTAAATGCTTGAGCTGTAATTGATAAATATGCTGCAGGTGAAAAGTTGAAATTTAATTGCTGGAACTGTGAATGTATCTGCATTTTGTTTGGTCTATAACTGAAAAATATGCTGTAGGTAGATATGTTGTGATGCAGGAAAAGTTGCCAAACTACGTTGTTCCTGATTTGACTGACTTCAAGGTAATTTTTATTACTTGCTTGACATTTTTTAAGTTTTGATTAATCTTTCAGGAGAGAACATTCTGTATATGGTTCAAAACACTGCTTGTCCGGGGTAGTTACTATTCTCCCTTTTCCTCATAGGAGAAGTTCAGGGCAAGGTTACTGTTTTCTGATGCTTTAGTAAACATCATGGAGGTGTAATGATACATGACCCTAGAAGTTTGTTAAGGCTTGGGCTTGGGCTTGGTAAGTAGGAAGGCTCGGGTTGACTGTACTTGAATTAGGTCTGTTATCTGTGTGGAACCGCAATTAGGGCATTCTGTCCTGATCCCAATGCCATTGCATTAAAAAAAGAAAATCCATCCCCTTTCTATCGTAATGGTCTTAAACTGTTGGTTCTTGAATAACCTGGGATTCACTTTTGAAGATATACAAATATAGTTCTGGTTTTCAGATGTGCAACCAAGTCCTGCATATATATATATATATATAAAAGCACTTTTGGTTGGGGGGTGGGGTGGTTGGTATCCTGACTATTTCAGATTTCTGATGTTGGTATTGATTACGTGCCAATTTATTACATTAGTTCTGCCCGAAAGGGAATGTATTTTGTCGAATACTAGGGGCTTATTTTGAATAATCATGTTCTTATGTATCACTAAATTTTATATTTCGGGTGAGAGCTGGATGTCCCTAACATGTTTCTCAAACAGTTCAAGCTCTCTATTTTGTGATATAAATTGTCCACGTCTATTGTTTATCGGGTTTTTTTTTTTTTTTTTGCAGCTCAAACCTTAGGTATTTCAGTGCCCGAGAGATATCAAAACTGCGGAGGCTGCTGAATCAGCTAAACAATGAGATGGAGTGACAATTATTTCATCTCCTTGCCTTTCACCATCTAACGACTACATGTTAAACAAGTTGGAGCCTCCTGTTGTGGCGTCCAATATGACTAGCTAGGATCATTGTTAATGCTCCATTTCTATGCTAGTTTCTGAGAGATTAACCATTGTAATGCCTGCAGTATGGTCAGGTTAGGTTGCTTAAGATGAATGTATGACTTTTCAACATAATCTATTCGAGAGAACCATATTTGTGGAACGAAGAGACAACGATTGTTTCTAGATAGCTAGAGTTTAGGATAATAATAACGGCTCAAACTAACAGTCTATAACTAAGCTAAACACTCATCAGGATAATAATAATAATACAAATAAAATATCAATATCTTATCAAACAACACAGTAAGCCTTGAAAATTTAATGCATCTTAGGGCTAAAGTGCCCATGTAGTAAAGCCAGCTTTATAAATCTACAATCTCAAAAACCTGATTCACTATCAGAAAACTAATGTTCCGCAATGTGCATACATCCAATTCTTGAACAAAAAAGGAAAAAATCTTTCGTTTTTTTCTTTGTTTTTCCATCTACATTAACTTGTATGCCCCTTTTTATTTTTTCTTTTTTCACAAAATAATAGCTTAAGCTTGTGGGAAACAACTATGTTACCTTTTTATCTAGATTTAGGATATATAGCTTCAACCCCACCCATGAATGGCCTTAATGGATGTGGAATAATAACAGACCCATCTTCTTGCTGAAAATTCTCCAGCAAACATACAAGCATCCTTGGAACTGCACAAGCTGTTGCATTTAATGTATGAACAAATTTGGTTGCAGCCAGGTTTGTTTTACCCTTCTTGGAAGTTGTTGAGGGTGATTCCGATGGACGATAACGAATGCCAAGCCGGCGGCTCTGATAGTCGGTACAATTCGATGCACTTGATATCTGTTTACAGAAATGTGTTATTACCTAAGTTTAAAAGGAATTTCCTAATCCAAAAGAAGAAAACAAAAATATTCAAAGGTATTTCAAAGTACTCAGCAAACAGAATAATTTCATATACCAAAGTCAGATGGAAAAACCGACAGAAAATTTAACTTGTCATAGGTAGGCAAAAGGTTATTTTAATACCTCGCCATAGCGTTCTAAACCTGGCATCCATGCCTCCACATCAAATTTACGATAAGCAGGAGCACCCAGGTCCCCTGTAGCCATATCTAAAATTCTGCCGAGAAAGCAAAGACTGTCACAAATAACAGAACAAAACCACTAAAGTTGGTAAAAGTTAATGAAAGTCCATACTTGAAATGCAATCCTAGAGACGAAAAGAGGTCCTCTTCAATTTTAATAAGTTCCTCATGGTACATATCACTTTCTTCTTGTCTGCATAAAATAAACATTTCCACCTTGCTAAATTGGTGTACCCTATAGAGACCCCTGTAAAGCAAATGGCATTGTTAGTTCATGCAGAACTTGAGATTTTTCAGTGTTTTCAGATAGTCCATTACTCAGGTATAGGGACTATAGTGTGAGGCCTAGTAAAGTAGAAATGGAACATAAGATTGCTAATTACCTGGTTGCTGTACCAGCAGCACCAGCTTCAGTACGAAAACAATGAGAAAATGCCACATATTTTAAGGGTAATGCAGACTCAGCAACAATAGAGTCCATATGAATTCCCCCTACAGGAATCTCTGCAGTGCCAATGAGGCACTGGTCACTATCCTCAATGGAATAAACCTGTTTAGCATTTGAAATAAGTATCAAGAAACTGCAGTGAAATACTAACTATATTAACATGAAATTCCCAATTTTCAATGAGTTTAAGAACATGAAGACTCAAACAGTCCAATAAATGAGTTAGTAGCTGTCAATTCAAGCAAAATCCAAGCTACTGCTGCAGTTCAGGATCAAAGTGATTCATTGTGTTTGTCATCAGCTTTTATGGTGATTTGGGCTGAGACAATAAGCACTTGATATTTGATGCAGAATGTACCACTTCGTTTTTCTGGGAACAGGACTACATCCAAAAGAAATGCAAACCTGTGTATTTTCTCCACGGGGCTGGAATCCACATTTTTCGACAACAGATGACCTGACAATTTCTGGTGTTGTCAATGGTGTAAAGCCCCTTTTCATGACTTCTGTCAGTGTCCAGTTGACAAGGGCCATTTCCAGCATCACTGCTTCATTCTTTAGGTAATAGAATTTTGAACCACTTACCTATACAATGAGTAAGCATTAGTACCTTTGGCATATGGGAGTCAAAGATGCTTCAAGCATGCAAGTTGATATATAATCCCATCTGATGAGAAGTAAAGAATTTTTTTTTTTAATATAAGAAGGTTCCATGTAAGTTGCAAGTTTAGAAACTCCAGTGTGCATTATATTTCTTATTGCAATGTGAAACACAAATTTCAAGAGGCAACTCAGTTAACTATCAGGATTATCTAATCGATAATAATACAGTCATAAACTACACAGGATCATGTTGGCTGAATCGGACAAAGGTAATGAATCAACTAAAAATAACAGCTAAACAACAACCAAATGTAATTTACTTCACCTATTAAAACCCTCAATAGAACACAAACAAATCAGGGATGCTTTAATTCCCTACACCAAATAGAAGGAATACCTCTGCAGCAGCATCAAAATCAAAGAGATCTAGTTCGTTTCCGATTTGAAGGTGATCCTTGACAGGGAAGTCAAATTTACGAGGGCTTCCAACCTAGAACAATACAAATTTAACATCAAAGTTCTATGCAAACGCCAGAAAACAGCATATAATGACTAAAAAGACATGATCAATCAAAGCAATATATACCATATTCCTCAACTTTGAACTATCTTCCCATCCAATTGGAACATCCGGGTGAGTCAGATTCGGTATACATTGCGCTTCTATCTGAAGCTCGTCTCTTAATTTGACAAGGTCTTCTTCCAAAGTCGTAAGTGCTTCCTTCAGATTCTTTCCTAACTCACAAAACCACCCATAAAAATAAAAAAGATAAACGAAAAAAACAAAACAATTAGACCACAAAAATGACAAGAAGAAACAGCAAAAAAAAGTTTGCGCAAATACCTTCTTCTATGAGCTTTTGACGCTCAGAAGGCTCCAATTTGCCTTTCATCTTATTGGCAACATTATTCCTTTCCCATCGAAGCCGCTCAACTTCCTGCAATCTGTCAGCGAAAATTAGCTAACTACGCTATAAAATTTTTAGGAAAGAATTCCCTTTCTTATTATCGGATTAATTTTGAAGATGAGTGACTGAAAAAAAATGAAATAACCTTTTGAAGATTCAACATTTTATCATAAAGTTGAAGCACAAGCTCCAAATTTGCATTGGAATTCCTATTCTTAATATTAACGGCAACGGCTTCTTTATTATCCCTTATCCACTTGAAATCTATTGCCGCATTCCACTGGGGCTTTACAACTACAAAGAATATATGCAAAATATCAGCAATAGATATATATATATTTTAACAAAAGAGGAAGAATTTAATGTAATTACCTTTAATATCAGAGGTTTCTGCGGCGGGAGCAGCAGCCACAGCCGGAGCTGAAAGGTTTCTAATGAGAACAGAAAAGGGAGGCGCTTTTGGAGCAGAATGGCGGGAAAATAAAGCGAGGTTTAGGGTTTTAGGAAGTGTTCGGAAGATGAAGCGCGACGATGAAGATGAGATTGGAATCGTCGCCAATTTTAGGGATTGGAACGTCGCCCCGCTTAAACGACACTGTAACGCCATGCCTTTCACCTCTGCCCTCAGCTTGCTTGCCTTCTATAATACGAGACCGTCTATGTTTTCCTTATTTCTCAGTGAAGTTATCTTCTCTACTCCTAGAAACTATTTTCTAAAAAAGAGAAAATAAATTTAAGTTAATCTAACCAATAGTATATGAACACGTGTTCATCTGCCCCGCGGGAATGGATTCAATAAGTAACAGTGACCAACGGCGTCGTTTTCACTGCCATTTTTATGTTTTTCCCAGTTAGCGGCGCAGAACGGCGTCGTAGAAGGATGTCTGCGCGACGAAGCGGAGTTGTTGAGAAAAAGGCGGCAAGGTTCAACTTTGTGGACCAATAGGAAGCGAGTATCTCTCCGCGTTAATCCAGGAACGAATCCTTAAATGGGGATCTAAACCGTTCACAGGAAGCTCCAAGAAACACAGCACAAGCAACTTTTAACCGTCCGATTTCGTATTCGTCACGTTATTTTCTTTTTTTGGTCCATATCCATCACCTATAAAATGGTCCACAATTTTTATTTCTTCCCTATTTTTGATTCTTGCCTTCAAGTTTCCGAGTCGTATCAGAGGCTTTTTTCTCCTCCTCTAAAATTCCCTTGCTATCGTTTTCTGGAAGAAAATTTTTTGAGGTAAGCGTAGTCGTTATATTTCAATCTCCGTCCATTGTTTTTAGTTTTTGCTCATAAATTTGGTAAAACATCTGAGATTTTGTTTTTCTGATTGGTGATTTTTTTTGTTAATTATTTGATTTGATGTGGTCAATATAGATGGCCCGTACTAAGCAAACTGCTCGTAAGTCTACCGGCGGCAAGGCTCCAAGGAAGCAGCTTGCCACTAAGGTTTTTCTTTCTTCATTTATTCTATTTTGCAATTTTTACCTCGATTTGATTTGTTTCTTCTTTTTCTTTAATTTCTTTTCCTCTATTATGTGTTTCTCAGGCTGCTCGCAAGTCGGCACCGACAACCGGAGGTGTGAAGAAGCCTCACCGATATCGCCCTGGAACTGTAGCTCTGCGGTTAGTCATCAAATCACGTTTTCTTATTCTTGTTTACACGAATTGAACTTATGATGTTTCCATTGGGTGCAGTGAAATCCGGAAGTACCAAAAAAGTACTGAACTCCTCATCAGGAAACTGCCTTTCCAAAGGCTCGTTCGTGAAATTGCCCAAGACTTTAAGGTAATACCATTAAATTCCAAGTTAATTTTACATAAAAAGATATATACATACATGTTAACTTCTGTTGATTAAGCTTATTGGACATTTTTTGTGTGGCTTTGCAGACCGATCTACGTTTCCAGAGCCATGCTGTATTGGCGTTGCAAGAGGCGGCAGAGGCATACCTTGTTGGATTGTTCGAAGATACCAACCTGTGCGCCATCCATGCTAAGCGTGTTACAATCATGCCCAAGGACATTCAACTTGCTAGGAGGATTCGTGGTGAAAGGGCTTAATAAATTCACCTCTCTGATTTGCTGATTTGTTGTTAGGATATTTGCTTTGTTTGATGTTTAATGAATTCAGAATGGTCTGATGCTGTAAAAACCTTAACCTATAAATATAGTTTGTGTTTTTTATTACGAATCACGAAGAGATGTTATTGAAGCTAAGAACGAGAAGAAGTCATATAAGATTAAGGATTTTGTTATGTTTATGGCACATGAAAAGCAACCGCCTTGTACCTTTGTTAACTACTGTAAGAATTCAACAACTTATGACTGAGGGTTTGTTAGAAATTGATTAAAAGCCCAACCATCTTTTTAATTGTGCTTTAAATTTTGATTTAAGAGTTTCAATATGAGTTTTGCAAATTTTATTTATATATTTCATTCATTTGACTTTGAGGGTTTTTTCATCGATGAATCGTCCTTAGCGTCTTTAGTAATGTTTCATATATTTCATTTATTTATATATTTATATGACTTTTGAGAGTCGGTCTTTCTCCATTTATGAATTGCTCTTAGCGTGACTATTGCTTTCTTAACACCGACTTAGTAGTAAAAACAAATAAGACCATGCTTCTTATTCTTGGTTTGTAATCAATCAATTCGTTTTAAAAGTGAACAAGATTGTGGTCGGCAAAAGAAGGAACCCTAGAAATTTTCTTTGCTAAATTAGCAGACGATTTCGTGCTATCAAAGCAGACTAAATTCCGTCTTAACAATTATGGAGCGCCTGAACCCAATATCGTCAAAGTACTGTATTCAACATTATAACGTTCTTGAAAAGACCGACCGATTTCGAGAAGACGGTGGAGGAAGTGAAGGAAATGGGCTTTAATCCTCCGAGCATGTCATTCCTATTAGCCGTCACTGTCTTGAATTTCATGCCTAAATCTTCGTGGGATAGAAAACTAGGTGTGTATAAAAGTGGGGTTGGTCTGAAAAAGAGGTAATAGAAGCTTTTCGAAAGAATCCTTCGTATATGATAGTGTCTGAGGAGAAAACAGTGAGGATAATGGATTTTCTTGTGAAGGGAATGGGATTCCACCTCGGTTATTGCCAGGCGCCCCCGTGTTTTAACACAGCTTAGAGAAGAGGATTGTTCCGAGGGGTTTGTTTGTTAGAGATTTGTTATCAAGAAACGTATATGGGCTCAATTCTCATTAAATTTCTCTTGTACTTGTACTTTTTCATCCTATGTATTCATATAGCATATAACAATCGACTTACATTTTTTCATATACATTTTTATAACAATTTGTCTTGGTTTCAAACTACTTCATATTTGAGTTTTACTTATCCAATCATTTGAAACATCATCTTTATACATATAGTGCACTTGAGATGCAAAAATTCTATAATTATGAATGAACACATTTATCAAACACATTCCATGTTTTTATATATTATAGTCTCATATTTCCATATATCATTTACCATCATTTTCTCGTATTTTTGACAAATACATGTAACAACTCATAATCATGCAATTCACTAACTCTTCTTGCCAATTACAATTTAAATTGGCAACTCACTTATTGAGCCCAATTTCAATGTTCTCTAAAATACATTAGGATGTATGCATCCATCAATAAATTCTATATCTGAGATATCATCACCTCATATTTTCACATACATTTACTTTCCATATTATGAACTCAAATAACATACACAAGACATACCAATACATTCCAAGTACATTTTCATAATATTTCATTTGAATTTAGATTATGTCATTTTAGAACTCTTCTCATTAACTCATTGAATACCATTTCATACGGATAATACACTCAAGGTTGTACAAATATATAATCACAAATGAGCTCATTCATCAACCAAGTTCTATATTCATGTATCATCAACTCATATTTCCTTATATCACATAATTCTATATAACACTTACCAACCGTCAAATTAGTGAAGGTCTTACAGAATTGTTACGCACGAGAATGCATTAAATTTCACGCGATAATCATCGATGCCATAACATAGCTATGGTCTTTCATCTTAAACACGTACCACACCGATGTCATATTTCGGATATGGTCTTACGGAAATCACTTGTCACTTGTGGCGAAGCTACCTCTTTTCATCGATCGGTGGCGAGCTACCACTTTTCACTTATCGGGTAGTTGAAACTACCAATTTTCAGCGATCGGATAGCGGAGCTACCACTTTTCAGCGATCGGTGGCGGAGCTACCACTTTTCATTGATCGGCAGCGGGAGCTACCACTTTTCACTTGATCGGTGGCCGAGCTACCACTTTTCGCGATCGGTGCGAGCTACCACTTTTCAGCGATCGGTAGCGAGAGCTACCACTTTTCACTTGATCGGCAGCCGAAACTACCACTTTTCACTTGATCGGTGGCGGAGCTACCACTTTTCACTGATCAGGTAGCCGAAACTACCACTTTTCACTTGATCAGGTAGCCGAAGCTACCACTTTTCACTGATCAGGTAGCCGAAACTACCACTTTTCATTTTCACTTGTCCTTACCAGTGTTGCTTTATGATGGAAGTCTAGAGTCGGCAAGCAGTGTTTTTCTTCTGGCTTTATCTAAGGAATCATCAGTATCTTTATTATTATTTTTGTGAGTTATGTTCTCGGATTTTCGGTATGGTATTGTATCTTGGTTTTCCTATCATTCATACTTCGTAAATTGTTAATCATGGCTTATCTTTAAAGTGTGTTCTTTAGCTTGTGATAACTATGTTTGTTATGGTTTGATCATAGAAACGTGGTGATTCTAGTATCTGGGTTTCTCTAATTTTCGTGTAAGGACTTGATATTGGAAAAGGTATAAGTGGTGAAAATATTTAAATTTCTCCACTGAAGGAATTTTCGAGGACGAAAATTCTTAAAGAGGGGGAGAGTTGTAATAGCCCAAATTTCAGTGATGTCAAAAATAATGGTTCGAGACCACCAAATCTGAGAAATTGACTCGTAGATTATATTTATTTAATATTTACGAGTCAAATGTAGCTTTTAAAATGTTTTTAAAATAGTAAATTGTGTTTTATAAAGATTTATTTGGTCAAGAAATCGAGAAAAAGAGGTATCGAGATCTCGGTGTTATAAACCGAGTCATAAATATTTTTATGAATATTTAAGTAATGTCAATAAGGTAGTATTAAAATTTCGTTAGAAAATTTTGACGTTTGGGTGGTTAGTTAAATAAAAAGGACTAAAATGAAAAGTGTATAAAAGTTGCTAAAAGGATTAAATAGCCTAATTGTCAAATGAGGAAGGACCTAAAGTGAAAATAAGCCCAAAGGAGATATTTTGGGCGGCAATAGCTGAGAAAAAATCAGGAAATGGATGAAATAAGGGTAAAATTGGAAAATTGCCAAAATTAGTTAAATAAGTATGGGACCAAATTGGAATTATCTAGATTTCTCTTCATTTCTCTTCATTTTCTTTAGCTGAAAAACAGCCATGGGAGAGAGTTTCAAGCTGGTTTTCATACTCAAGCTTCATGTAAGTTTAATTCTTACTTTCTCCTTGAAATTTCTATGTTTTTGGACTTTTACAATTGGATCCTACTTACTATGTCATTAGTTTTTGATTCTATAGCTAATTTTTAAAGTTGATGTGGATTAGTGCTGGAAGAATATGATGAATAAATATTGAATTGAAGCTTTAATTTTGTTATATGATGATTTTATTAAGTAAAATTGATGGAAATTGATTTTAGGACCTAATTGTGAAAGAGTTGAAATTAAGGCCTAGAGTTAAAATTCTGATTTTCAAAGGTTATGAAGTAGTTTAAAATGATAGAGAAAAGTATTAAATGAGAAAATTAGCATAAATTGAGGGGTTAATTGAGCAAGGATTGAATTGTATGAAATGTGGAATTTGGGACAAAATAGAAATCAACATGTTATACTAAAGCAGTTTTGGACAGCAGCAGTTGTCTAATTTTGAAAAATCACCAAAAATTGTATAAATAGAATTAGAATCTGAGTAAGATATAGAATTAAAGCTTGTTGAGTCTATTTTCATATAAAAGAAACAAATCAGGTAAAGGAAGTCTACATATTGAGATATTTAAATTTTTGTAAGACTGGTTTAGAACAACTTCGTGATCCCCTGTTCTTACTTTAGAAATTCACTAAAAATTTTACAAAAATAATTATGAGTTATAATTTATATGTTTGTATTCCTTAGTGAGTCTATTTTCATTAGAAATAATCAGAAACACTATATGAAAACCGTACTATGAGATAATTGATTTTTAGTGAAGAGAGGTCAGAGCAGTAGGACTGTGTAACAGGGGAGAACTTAACTAATAAACTGTACTAATTGGCAACACCAAAAATTCTGGAAAAATTATGGTAAGAAGATATGTGAGTCTAGTTTCAAATAAAATTAACGGTTTGAAATTTAGAGCTCTGTAGCTCGAGATAAAAATAATTTAGTGAATATAACACAGATGGACAGCTTGAACATTTACATGAGTAAATAGTGAAAATTATAGAAAATGTTACTTACAAGTGTGTTGTTTATACTAAGGATGTGGATGGAGAGGAGGAGGAGGGAAAATAATATATGAATGACTTGTGTATAAATTGATTACATGCTCGATTATAATTGATATAATGTTTTGTTTGGAATATTTATTATGAAATTATGATTATCGTTATAATACAAAAATTGAACTTGTGAGTTTATATGGCTAAATTTTAGTGATCATTTGTTAATTTTATGAATTTTCATGATGTGTTATTTCATATGTATTGATGATCAAATTGAGCATTTCGATTCGGTGACAACATGAATTGACGGAAAATACAATGGTTGAACCATGACAACAAGTGATAAGTGATAGCTTGGCTACACTTATCTGATCAAGGACAAGTGAAAATGAAAAGTGGTAGTTTCGGCTACCTGATCAAGTGGAAAGTGGTAGCTCTGGCTACCTGATCAGTGAAAAGTGGTAGCTCGGCACCGATCAAGTGAAAAGTGGTAGCTCCCGCCACGATCGATGAAAAGTGGTAGCTCGGCTACGATCGGTGAAAAGTGGTAGCTCTGGCTATCTGATCAGTGAAAATTGGTAGTTTCAGCTACCTGATAAGTGAAAAGTGGTAGCTCCGGCTACCTGATCAGTGAAAAGAGGTAGCTTCGGCTACAAGTGACAAGTGATTTCCGTGTAAGACCATATCTGGAATATGACATCGGTGTGGTACGTGTTTAAGATGAAAGACCATAGCTATGTTATGGCATCAGTGATTATCAGTGAAATTTAATGCATTCTGGTGCAGAACAATTCCGTAAGACCTTCACTAATTTGACGAAGTTGGTAAGTGTTATATAGAATTATGTGATATAAGGAAATATGAGTTGATGATACATGAATATAGAACTTGGTTGATGAATGAGCTCATTTGTGATTATATATTTGTACAACCTTGAGTGTATTATCCGTATGAAATGGTATTCGAATGAGTTAATGAGAAGAGTTCTAAAATGACATAATCTAAATTCGAAATGAAATATTATGAAAATGTACTTGGAATGTATTGGTATGTCTTGTGTATGTTATTTGAGTTCATAATATGGAAAGTAAATGTATGTGAAAATATGAGGTGATGATATCTGTACATAGAATTTATTGATGGATGCATACATCCTAATGTATTTTAGAGAACATTGAAATTGGGCTCAATAAGTGAGTTGCCAATTTAAATTGTAATTGGCAAGAAGAGTTAGTGAATTGCATGATTATGAGTTGTTACATGTATTTGTCAAAAATACGAGGAAATGATGGTAAATGATATATGGAAATATGAGACTATAATATATAAAAACATGGAATGTGTTTGATAAATGTGTTCATTCATAATTATAGAATTTTTGCATCTCAAGTGCACTATATGTATAAAGATGATGTTTCAAATGATTGGATAAGTAAAACTCAAATATGAAGTAGTTTGAAACCAAGACAAATTGTTATAAAAATGTATATGAAAAACAGAGGTGCGATTGTTATATGCTATATGAATACATAGGATGAAAAAGTACAAGTACAAGAGAAATTTAATGAGAATTGAGCCCATATACGTTTCTTGTTATTTATATGAAGTGTATGAGTGACAAATCGTATTAAGTATAAGGCTCAGATTGAATATCTTAAATTGGTTTTTGTATGTATTAAATGTGGGTGAAGAATAAGGATCAAATGAGTGAGAAATATGGCTTGAAAAATATCATAATTTATGAAAAATTAACTTTACCACACGGCCAAGCAACACGGGCGTGTACTAAGGCCGTGTGACTCAAGTTTCTCCACAGATGCAAGTCAGAGAGTTATACGCCCTATAGGCACGGCTATGTGAGCCACACGGGCGTGGGACTCTTGTAAATGAGATAAACTTAAGGATTTAAAAAAAAAAAAATTATACGATTCAAATTTAGTCCCGACCCAATCCCAATGCATGATTTGGACTTCAAGGGTTCGTTAAAGGAACTTTTATAATCAATTTTGATATTTGAGTGATAAATGGTTTAAATAATCTGTAAGTGTTTCGTACTCTTCGGTAATGCCTCATACTCTGTTCCGGCGTCGAACACGAGTAATACCAATAAATGTAACACCCCTTACCCGAGACCGTTACCGGAGTCGAGCACGAGGCATTACTAAACTTAACTACTAATTCGGCATAAAATTTAAAACTGTCCATCTGCATCAGAGTCACTAAAATATTTATATCTGGAGCTACGGAACTCCAAATTAAGATCCGTAAATTTTTCCTGAAACTAGATGCATATATATTTTTACTGTAATTTTTCCATAATTTTTCATGTGGCCAATTGGTACAGTTTATTCATTAAAGTTTCTCCTGTTTCACCATTCAACTACTCTGACCTCTTTTCACTATAAATCAATTTTCTCTTTGTACAGAATTTATATGGCCTCCTTGTTTCGCTCATTTGAAACTAGACTCATTCAGAATTTCATACATATAAATTTTAATCCACAATTATTTTTGTGAAATTTCTAATGATTTTTCAAAGGCAGAACAGGGGATCACGAATTCATTCAGAACCAGTTTCACTAAAATTTAAATATCTCATTATTTTCATTTCTTTTGCTTACTCTATTTCTTTTATATGAAAATAGACTAAAAGAGATTTCAATTCATATCTCCTTCACTTTCTAATTCCATTTCTTCTATTTTTGGTGATTTTTCAAAATCACGTTACTGCTGTAAATCAAAAACTGTTCCATTACAAAATATTATTAACTAGTTTATAACATCTTTTCTCCATCTCATTTAAACTCTATACATGCCATATAAATCTTTAAACATAAAACAAAAGCTACCGGAATTGATCTGGATAGTGAGCTTTCTTTGTGATGATCCGATCTACCACTTCTCTTTAATTCAATCTACATAAAAATATCAAACACACACAAGTAAGCTTAATAAAGCTTAGTAAGTTCATTGGTTTAAAAGTAACTTACCACACATAATATTTCCAAAACAATAATAAAACATTTACTAAAGTTCCCTGCCATTCACAACCATTGTTTAAGTACTTCACATAGTTGAGCTCAACATTAATGATCATTCAATCTCTTTCATTTGATTCACACCTTTTGTATCACTTATTATCAAATTAGGAAACGACTTACGAATTTGAGTACGTCGTTACTCAATGTCACGTTTCACAACTCAGTATGGTTAATACCATACCTACATTCTACAACTCAAGTATGGTTAATACCATACCTACATTTCAACTTCGGTATGGATGATACCATACCTACATTTCATATCTCGAGTATGGATGATACCATACCTACATTTCATAACTCAGTATGGATGATACCATACCTACTTTTCACATTTGCCATGGATTAACCATGGTCTTATCCATCAATTCATCACGTCTCACGACACGAGCGTACTCAATTCTGCGTTTTCCTAACTTGAATTACCGCCATTTATTTTTTTCATTTATCATATTTTTCACAATCCCACAGCAAATTCATATTTAACAGCCCATTATATCATTCAATCTTTCACCAATAAACATATAAATTCAACCATATGAACTTACCCGGCTGGTTTGTAGAAGATATTGAAATTTGGGAACTACTCTGCAACTTTTTCTTTTCCTCTTTCTTCTTTGGGTTCTTGATCTATAATGTAACATATTTCCACTCATTAGCATTTATTTCATTTCTATTTCACTTCATAATTTATGCTCTTCAATTTTTGAATTTGCACTTTTACCCCAAAATTTACAGTTTTTACAATTTAGTCCCTGCTCAATTTAGCCATCAATTGAACTAATTTTTTTCTCAATCAACACTTTATTCTATCATTACAAACTATTTCACAACCTTTGATATTCTGAATTTCAACACCAACCTCTAATTCACAACTTTTTTCACAATTAGGTCCTAAATATCATTTCCTATCAAAATCACTTAATAAAACCACCTTAATATGAAATTAGAATTTAAATTTCATAATAATTCATCATAAACTTCCATTTCTCAGCAAGGGTAACTTTTAATTTTACCCACCAAATCAAAAACTAATGAATTCTATAAGTGGATCTAGTTGTAAAAGTCATAAAAACATAAAAATTATCAAGAAAAAGCAAGAAATAAACTCACATGATGTGAAAATATGAAAAACCAGCTTTCTCCAGACCTCCTATGGCGTTTTGGCTGAGAAAATATGAAGATATCTCTAGATCTTTCAATTTTATCTTTATTATACATGTTAAAATTATTAAATTTCCAATTATGCCCTTATTTCCCTTATCTTCTGATGATTTTCTTCCCCTTACCGTCCAACTTTTTCACCTTTAGGTTTAATTGTCCTTTAAACCCTCCTTCTTTTAACACTTGAGCTATTTAATTCTTGTAGCAATTTTGCATTTGTTACAATTTAGTCCTTTTTATTTAATTGACTACCCAAACATTTAAATTTCTCAACCAAACTTTAATATTAACTTAATAACACTCCATAAATATTTATAAAAATATTTATGCCTCGGTTTTCAAATTCGAGATCTCGATACCTCGTTTTTGACCCATTTGAGCGTGCAGGCAGTGTTCAAGGCTTCAGAAAAGTCGTTCATTGACAAGTTTGTGAATCGCTACAAAGGAGACGCCCATGAGCTGTTGGAAGTTATATAAACAAAAATTGGAGTTTCCAATAAACGGAACCTGGAGCTGGAAGAGTGAGTCACTAGGCAGAGAATTTTAATGACTTCCCGGTTCACCTCTACAGATTTAGTAACCATTGGCATTAACCACTATTCGATCATGGCATCAATTCTTGGCTTTATGGAGGTTCCCATTGTGGATATGTGGAAAAAGCCTACAGTGGGCTTTCCTAAGCTCGACGTGGATGCAGGGCGTGGGAGAGATGGGAGTTGCTTAGGTTACTCCGCAATCCTTAGAGATGCTGCTGGTGGTTTCATTGCTGCACGAAGCTGGGCCATATATGGTGGGGTTCGGATGTTTTCATAATGGAGACTATGGCAATGCTTTTAGGAGTCAAATGGCTTCTCGAGCTTCAGGTAAGAAACGTTGAGATTGAAACCGATGCTCTTGTTGGTATTATATTACATTACAGTACAGGCAATGATCAGATCATTTCAAGCTTGGGCAATCTAATAAGTGAAATGATGACGAGTGCACTCTTCTCTTTTTTCCATGAAAAACAAGAAGAATTGTATGCTTAACTCTCTTACTCTGCTCATATATGTACTTTCGACCCTTCGATTCTGAATTTGTTGGCGACACGGTTTAGCTAATACGCACACTTTTCTATAGTCAGACTGCAGCAATTGTTCCAGTTCTGGATAAGGTCCATAGTTACAACCTTCGGTGTTATAAGGAGCTATGGAGTCGTGCCAAAACGGTGAAGAGTTTATAACCATTAAAGAATAGAAAACTAAGGAATAACAATCACAAAGTTAACATTCTTTTTATTATAGTAAGAGTTACGCAATAACCTGAAACTGAATGATGGCTGCACCAGACAAAAATAAAAATAAAAGAAATAAAAAGGGTTCCAACATGGGAACCGATGAGCAATGAATTTCCATTTATGAGCAACACAATTGTATGGTCCATTGATCTAGTCTAAGCTAGGGTACACGCCAAATTTTATTATTAACTCATCCTTTTCAAATAGGATATTTCCTGAGAAATTCTGCTTTCATCCTGGAAATTCATCTGTGGTTCAACTGTTACGGTTTGATATAACAGAGGAAAAAAAAGTCGAAACAGGGATTTTTCGGATAACAATAGGGGTACCATCTCATCTAGAGAGGACCTGGAAAAGTACCATTCTCCCTTTGCTCATTCCATCGATCTATCTGAGCAACACCAAAAAAGAAAAAAAGAGTAGTTGTAAGCGTAAGAAGCCCACAAATGGTAAATAAACCAACTAATCAACTTTGCATTAAGGATGATTATTAAAAAAACTACGCATTAAGGATGAAAATTCTACTGACATATGAAGATAGAATATACTAATACAAGCAGCCAACTATACAGCAGATTTTATTATATGATTCAGTCTCAGAATGTGGAACATATTAGACTAGTTCAAATAGTTTAAACAGGGACTGTAAGTGGATTAATCAAAGCATAATATCTTTTCCCCATGCCCCGTTAATTAGACCACCCATTAACGCTAGAAAGTACCTTTCCAATGAAATTGAATTGCCAAAGAGTAAATATTTCATTACTGCATCTTTGCTTTTTGGCTGAATTCAATTGTGATTCTTCTTGTTATTAGATTGTAATAAAAATCTCTAAATCAACTGGCAATCCGCAGTCATAGGTCCTAAGGGTCTCCTTGTAATATAGCTGAGTTGAGTTGATCTAAGTCGAGCTTGGCTCGACTACAAACCTCAAGGCTTGAAGCTCAACTTAGACTTAAACAAACATTGTTTTTTCTTACTAGAGCTCGACCCCTAATTTACTCGGCAGCTCAAGCTTGACTCGAATAAATAGAGAAATTAAAATTATATTTTTGTCATTTACTTATATGTACATATTCAGTATATAAAGGCTTAATTAGGCACATGAGATTCTCAAATAGGGTAGTAAAATACTAGAACTCAGGTTGACTTGTTACTCAAGTAGCTCAAACGTTTGAACTCATCTAGATAATGAACAAGTCATGCATGAGTATTCACCAAAATGAGCTCAAATAGCTTGAGGCATTTACATTTTACACCATAGTACTTCCTATACTGGAACAGTTGATTCAGTCTTCTCTAATTCACTAGTTTTAGTTCAACAGAAATCAACCATAAGATTTAGGTCAAAAACCTATTAAAAGATTTGGACCATCATATTTTTAGGCTACCATAGAAGAACATACTTCTCTTCTCCAGTGTAATTTAGGAAATTTAGGGTGCATGGAAAAATCCACCAGTTACTACAATATGCAAGTTTGGTCTATATTTGGATTAAATCAAGTTGAGCTCAGGGTTCATGGTAGCTGGTAGGTTTTAACAGTTATACATTAAAAGTGATTGAACTAATTCTCTCAACTCATCTTTGACAGTCCTTCCAGATCAGATTATCAGTAACTAATGTTCACATTTTACAGTATTTATCAAAAAGATAGGGTTCATAAGGCATTTCCTAATTCATGCATGTAATAAGAGTCCCAAACAGAAGCCATGCAATAACAGTAAAAACCAATTACGCAACTTATCATAACAAAGAGAAATGTATTATGGTTCTTAGAAGAAAATACATACCCATTCTCCAGGACACAAGGCACGATAATACTTTGCAAACTTATCACACTCTGGAGCACCTTCTCCTTTTGCAGCTACACAACTGCATAAGAAGAAAGGATAAGGGCAGGTCAAGAAGCATTGCCAGAAGAAACAAACCCTTATACCTCCATAAGATACAAACTCACCGGTGGTACTCAATATATCGTGTGAAGCAATGCCTTGTTTGGTTGGTAGTTGGGAAGCGGAAATCTGCTGGGGCAGTCTCAAGCTGAATAAAGAAAATGCATCACTCTATGTTATTGAAGCAGTCTAACATGTAAAAATGAGTTCCCGATACACATAAAGAACTGGGGGGAGCAGATATGAAGTTCATAATAAAGATGTTCAGCAGGGTAACCTTTATCTCTGGAGTTTCCTCAGAGTCACCCGAGTTTTCCTCTGCAGCATCTTCACCACTGTTCCCAGTAGCAGGATTTGCTTCAGTGCTTTCTTCAGCAGCAGGAGGAGGGGCCTCAGTGCTTCCCTCAACTGGATCGGCAGAAGTCTCCTCCAATTTCTCAGTTACAACATCCCCAGAACCAGTGGCAGCATTTACAGGATTTTCAACCTCTTTTGCTTCTGCTGGTTTTGTAGCCACATCTGATTTTTCCTCTTTCTCCTGAAGTGAATATTGCTATATGTCCAAACATTCAAGAACAATAAGTTTCAAGCATAATCAGGTAATTGCTCTCACCATATACGAACAAATACACAAAATCAGAGAACTTAGTACCAGCTCAGCTACAATGAAGGTTTTACAAGCATAAAAAGTAGGAATTTCAGTAAAGTTATCTGTACAAAAACTTAGAAACCCAATTCACCATGTTAAGACATTATTGTTCACACACCATACTCATAAATGAATTTGCTTGCACTTCTTAAATGGCAACCGTGCTACCATGAATTAAGATTACCCTAAACCAGCAAAAACTATAGTTGTTCTTTGGATGCTTAAGCCACCGAAAATTTTGGTCAGAAATTCCAATCGATCCAAATATTGTCACTTGCTTAAGCACCATATCTAGTAAAAGACCCATCAGACTTTGCCTCAAAATAATAGAATGAAGCCCCTAGACTCAACATGGCGACAAGAAAAAAATTGGTAGAATCTTAAGGAAAACTATAGAGCAACTTCATTGAGTTAATTTAGTCGAAAACTTGGAAAAGAAATTAGATAATTACATGTTCAGGATCATGCTCAAGAAAATTGGACGTCAATTATATTCGACAACAAAGCATAATCAATCCAGGTTTAATCAAAACCAGAGTCTCAAAAACTTAAAAAGCTAATATGTTTTATCCACCAAATTATTTTAATTTTCATCAGCACAACTCAGTCAGATCTGTTACATTTCAACCAAAATAAATTAAACTAAACTCTAAAAAACGAACTTGAAGTGCCAGAAACAGCCAAAAAATTGTAAAGACAACAAAAGCAACGGAGATCGAAATTCGCAACATCTACAAGGATTAAAATAAAGTAATAAAATTACATATTTCAAAGAAATGAGAAAAAGAAAGAGGTTAAATCAGAGAAAATAAAAAAAAAGGTACCTCGGAAAGGGAAAGGGATTTTTCAGTTTGAGCATCCGCCATTGCGGGAAGAGGACGATCGTCTGTTCCTTCAGTTGGCGAGTTCTAGTTTAGGGGAAATCCAAGCCAACGCAGGATAATATGGCGATAGATGGGCGGCTAGGTTAGGATTTCAGCGTTTTACTGCGGCAGTAAAAATTTTAAAGGAAATAAATAATAAAAGAGGAAAGAGATAAGTGAGTTGACGAGCGTATGCCACGTAATACGCTCCGTTTACTATTTTGGATGGCTGGCTGTCCTGTGGGTGGAAACTTTTAGAAGGTAGAAAAGGAGTTACTAGAACTCTGACTGATTTCTCTTTTTTTGACTGACTCAGCTGTTGGGCTGTTGGATGGCTGCTCCGCTCCAACATCTTGGGCCGACTATTATGACGTGTTAGGCTAGAAAGTTTAGCCCTTCTATTGACAATTAAAAAAATTACAAAAAAAAAAACTTCCCAGTGAGTTAAAATTATTTAGTTTTTATTTTTTAAACAACTGGCTTCCAAATAACCGTTACATCAGTTCAAGAGAACAGCAAAAGCAATAATGACAAAGTAAAAGCAACAATAAATTACCACAAAGAAAAAACCCCCCAAACAGCCCCTACAAACCAAAACGACGGTGGAAACCAGATGAATAATCTTCCTGAATTCTTCCTCAGCACTACTGCATGAAACTAGATGAACAAACTCAGAGAGAATCAGCTTTGATAACCTCCAAGGAGTACCAGATAAACATTCCCCATTCCACAAAGCTAACTATTGTTACCCATATCCCTATGTAACCACTTATGCCAGTCAGCGGCCACTATTCGATCTACCGCAGCCGGCGCTTCCTCTACCCAGTACATTGGCTCCGAGAACCAACGTCCTTCACCCGCAAGGACATGCGCCGCCGTGTTAGAGTCTCTTCTAACAAATCGGTAGGTAATCTTCTCAAAACATCTCACGTAATCCTTAATATCTTGGATAACTGGGCTTAGTACCGATCTATCCGCTGTTTTTGAGTTGATTTTTTTTTATTGTTGTTAGCGAGTCACCTTCAATTTGAACAGCTCGGAACCCCATCTCTACCGCAAATATAACCGCCCTTTCACACGCTCGACCCTCTGCTATAAACGCGTCAGCTATACCAATATGTAGGTAAGTGCATGCTCCCATTATCTGGCATGAGTCATTTCTAGCTATAGCCCCAGAAATGGAACCTTTGCTTGCTGCATGAAACGACGCATCAAAGTTAATCTTTATGCTAACCATAGGGGCGAAGCTAGAATAATTTTGTAGGAGTGGATAAAATTTTAATTTTTTATAGTCTATATCTTTATGATTTGTAAAGGATTAAATCGAATTTTTATAATTTTAGGAGGTCAAAGTATAATTTTATTTTTATTAATTTATTATTAATTTAAAATTTTTAAAAAATTATAAATACCTAAATAGTAATTTTCCAGTTTAAGGGCGGGCACCTACCAGCGCCTTAGCTTCGCCCCTGGCTACCCATTTCTGGAGGCCTCCATAATTCTTGTTTAGCAATCAACAGTGTTGGCCGTAGATCAGCAATGGTCTCAATTTCCATCAATTTAGTTTTTATTTTTAAAAATATCAATTTAATCGTATGATGGTCTTTTTTTAATTTTATTTGGGCTTTTTTTATAAAATAACCTAAAAATTGTAATTAATTATTAAAATAATCTATTTTTTTAATTAAACACGAAAATGACCTAAAATTTACAGTAAAAGTTGGTAGAGCCAAATGGTTTGGCGTCACTAACATGCCATGTCAACAATCAGGATAAAAAAATTAATTTTTTGATGAAGCCATGTAGAATGGTGTCACCCTTATAAATATAAGGAAAATACTACAATTTTTGAAAAAATAGGGACTTTAAAAACAATTTTTTATTTTTTGGTGGAGCTAATTTAATTGGGGCTACCAGATTTCGATGGCTGACACACCTTGCTCGCTTTTTTTATATTTTTTTTAACTTTTGTCCTATTTTTTTTTCTTATTTTAAGTTTTATATTTTTCATTATTTTTTTATTTTTTTATTATTAATTTTAAAAAACTTGAAATGTATATTTGAAATGTTTTATAATATTTTTTTAAATTTTAAATATATATTTTTGAAATTATTTTTAAAATTTTAAATATTATTTTCAAATTATTTTTAAAATTTTAAATATTATTTTTTAAATATTAAATATATTTTTTAATAATATAAAACATTTAAATATTTTAAAGATATGATGTGACCAGTTATAATATATATTTTTAATTTTTTAATTTTAATTTTTACTTTTTAATATATATATTTTAAATAAATTCATTTTTTTAACAAATAAAACTTTTTTTAACAAATATTTTTTCTAATTAATTCAAATTTCACTTTTTAAAATAAAATATTATTTTTAACTTTTAATTAGAATTTAAAAAAAGTTTGAATATCTTTAAAAATAATTTAAAAATCATAATTTAAAATATTATAAAATGAATTAAAAATATTTAAAATATTATAAAACTAATAATAAATTTAAAAGGTCATATCTTTAAAATATTTAAATGTTTTATATTATTAAAAATATATTTAATATTTAAAAATAATATTTAAAATTTAAAAAAAATAATTTCAAAAATATATATTTAAAATTTAAAAAAATATACATTATAAAATATTTCAAATATATATTTCAAGTTTTTTAAAATTAATAATAAAAAATAAAATAAATAAATAAGGAAAAATATAAAACTTAAAATAAGAAAAAAAAGAATAGGACAAAAGTTAAAAAAAAAAGTAAAAAAACAAACAAACAAAGTAAAAAAAAAACAAGCAGGATGTGTCAGCCATCGAAATCTGGTGGCGCCAATTAAATTGGCTTCACCAGAAAATGGAAAATTATTTTTAAAGTCTCCCCATTTTTTCAAAAATTACAGTATTTTCTTTTTATTTATATAGGTGGCGCCATTCTACATGGCTTCACCAAAAAAATAATTTTTTTATCCTAGTTACTGACGTGGCATGTTGGAGGCGCCAAACTATTTGGCTCCACCAACTTTTACGGTTGATTTTAGGTCATTTTCGTTTTTAATTAAAAAAATAGGTCATTTTGATAATTAATTAAATTTTTAGAGTTATTTGTATATAAAAGCCTTTTATTTGTATAATTAAAAGATTAGTCTGATAAATTACAATTCATAATAAAATTTATAACTTCTGATACCAACTTACTCAAGAATATTACGAAGATAAATATTTAAAAAATTTGAATATAATTGATCGCATCCCGTTTGGAGGATCTGCTTCAGCCATTCCATACCAAACCTCTCCACAACCAATTATTATTATCATCCATTTTCATGATAAAGAAATCCGATCTGAGGCGGTACGGTATTATGATAAAGCACAAGTGGGCCATTTGAAACAATTTAAATGCATACCATCAGCTGACAATGATTACATATCCTAACCGATTGCCTATGGGAACAAAGAACCAACCCCAAGGTTTTGAACGTTCAGCACATCAATATCACCCACAGCACAATGGAGCAGCCTCTGCTCCATGAGAAGTCTTCACCCTCACACACCATTGCTCGAAAACCACTACTATCATTTTATATTCCTATATAAAAAGTCTGATGCTTTACTGACTTTAGCTTCCCTCTCCCAATCATATACAATCAAAGATGAGCAGAGGTTCTTTTGACATCCAAATTTGATAAAATGAAAGGTGTGATGCAAAAGGTTGTGGGGAGGGTATAAAGACATGCCAATCACTAACCTCTAAAATAAATACATGTGAAGCGGTTTACATACGTATGTAGGAATGTATGGGTACTCGCTACATATTCAACTATCAGATAGGTGTAGGGCCATCCATCATTAATTAATGGGTACATGCCACATATTCAACCCTAAATGTCACATACAACTTTGAATATATGGAAAAAAGAACAGAATCCAAACACGTTTTGAAGATTCTTGTGACTGAAGGCGATATAAAACCAGTATTAATTCCTCTCCTAGAAGTTACTCCATAACTGAATATTCATTTCTTAAAGAACCTAGCTCTAATGGTATGCAATTTTTTTTTTCCCAATCTAGCATACAAGAGGTCAATTGAACGTCCTACTCCAACAGTAATTAGGCAATCTGGTCAAAGAAAATAAAGCAGATTTTAGGTTATACACTATATATTTGTATTCAAAGGCATTGAGAAAACTTCGGTGACAACATCTATCGCCTGCTACAGATCTTAGTAATTGTTTTTTTATTATGTTTTATTTTTCATATTCGAAATTTATGAATACCTAAATTACGAATCCTTAAAATTCAGGGAAAAAAACTGATCAAAGCAACTTGAAATCTATGGTAATTCCATGTTTGACAATCAAAAGCAGAAACAACAGCTTATCTTGTTATTGTCCAAGAAATTGAATATTTTACATCCATAAAGGGCTAAACCAAGGTTAATCATAGAAAGCACAGATATAGCAAGAACAAATCTTACAAATAAATATAATTCATATTACTAAAATGTTTAACAAATACCTAAGTTTTAACTTTGTTCACAACCCAATAAAGTTTCTGTCATAACAAGAAAATTGTAAGAAGAAGGGGAAAAAAAGCTTCTAAATTCTGACCAGGGCGAGAAAATTTTCTTTCTTTATCCGACCACTGGTAACTGAATAAAATCCCCCACCAACCTAACCATGTACAAAAAAAAAAAAACTGTAACGCCGCAATTTTTCACCTTTTTAAGGCTTAACGCTTACCTGAACTTGGAATTTATCAGAGGCCTCGCCATTTTGTGCTCGGAACTGGTACCGTCGGCGACAGCGATAATTCTAATTGACTCGAATTCGGAGAAAATAGCAAACTTGGGGAAAGTAAAGGATACGGTGACCGCGGAGAGTTCAGGCACCCAAATGGTAGTGATGATGGCGGTAACTGTGACTGGTGTATCCCCTTTGATGGTACCTGCGGCGGTTGTTGTTGATGTGGCTGTTGCGACGACGAACGTTGTTGCTGCTGTTGTTGAGGGGCGGTTAAGTTGTTCCGACGGGGTGAGATGAGTGAGGACAATGGTGGGAATCCCGAGAATTGCTTTGGAATGGAATCGACAGTGGAGGGCATGCAGTTCTGGAAGTATCGCAAATAGGCGGAGACCGGTGATTCGGCTGCCGCGTGCACAGCAGGAAATGGAGGGAGTGGCGAAAGAGGCGTCGCAGCAGGTGGCCGTTGAATGAAGCTATTGCCAATGGGACCACTGATAGGAAGGGTAGGCAGAGAGCAACCCGGTGGGTTCATGTTGGGGACGGCGTAATTAATCATGGGTCCCATAGGGCGATTGCTAACGTGCGCCAATGGAGGAGGTCGGATCCTCTGAAGCCGAGAGCTTTGTGGTTTGGGTTGGTGGATTGGAGGAGAAGTAGAGTACCGCTCGTGAGCCGGTGAACCGGTTAGCTTCTGTACGACGTCCCTGAAGTCGTTTTTGTTGATGTTGTAAACTGGTGGCTGGTTCTGTTGAGCCTGGAGACTGCTTTGGTTAGGATTCTGCGGCTGAGGCTGAGGCTGGGAGGGATGAGATTGCTGAAGCTGAGGTGGTGGCAGCGCTTGTGTGTGGTCAAATGAAGACTTTTTAATGATAGGAGGAGCGTTGGCTGTGGAGGGTTTGGAAGTTTTGTGAGAAAGCTTGTTGAGATGCTTAAGGTAATGATCGCGATTGTTAATATTGTTGACATTCGAGCTACTGGTGCTACCGGTGGTGGTACTGATGGTGGTAGAGCCACCAGAAGAGTGACAGCTTCTATCCATTTCCAAAAAATAAAAATAAAAACCCAATCTTTCTCCCCCTACTAGAACTCCCTTTCTCTATCTGTATCTAAATCTATAATGATCTATTTGTTTATGTAAAACAATAAAAACTACTTTTGTTTCGGGTGGACTAGTAAGGATAAACCAAGAGATAGAGTTAAGAGGGGGCTTTGCTTTCATTTATGGGAATAAATATTATTTTTTAAACCCCAAAAAAAGAAAAAGAAAGATGATTTTATTGCTAAACATTTGAACAGAGAGAGAGGAAAGAAAGAAAAGTAAAGTAGCAACAGAACGAATATGTCTGTGTCTCCTTGGTCTTTGCCTTTGTGCCGCTGTCTAATCTCTCTTTGAGTTTCTTTTTTTTTTCAGGTTTTTCTAGGCATTAAGAACAGGGAGGGAGAAAAAAAAAAGGAACATGACCCGTAAAAGAAGCCACGAATACCTCTTCTCCAATATTCGGTGCTGGGCGATTGTAGGAGTAATTTGCGATTGCGGGCGTCAAGCAATGTTGTTCCTTGTCGTGTTCCGGGTGACCGAGTTTTTAAACCTGAGTAAATGACTCACCAACCAAGCTGTCAAAATGGCAGCAGCCACCACCACACACTACTTTCACCGGTGTCATTTCCATATAAATCTCTCTGTTTCGACCACTTATTTACTGCACTAGGTTTCTATATGGTGACTGCTTGTATGGTATTTTCTTTTCCTTTATATATGTAATTAATACAAAAGAAGATGCTTACTCAATTTGGAGGCCATAAAAAGAAGACAGTAATTGAATTTTATTGGGTGTGGGGTTGAATTAAAAAGAAGACAGTAATTGAAGATGCTTCCTCTGATTAATGTCGCGGCTGTTGGATTTCCAACCAAGAAACAATTGCTGGGTTTTTTTTGGAATCTGGTCAAAGCTCCGTTAAAGAGAATCAGTGTGAAACGGACCGCAATTTTCAATCCAAGTTTGGTCCTTATTCCCTTGTACGCCAAAACAAGGCTGCAAAAAGGTCTTCTTTTGCATCCCTCAGGGTATTTTAAGGGGTAATGTAATATTTCACACTTGTAACCTTATAAAATGTTTAATATGGTATATGTACCTTAAAAATATCGAATATGATATCTGTATTTTTATAAACTTTTCAATGTGGTCCATGTATCTTTTTTAAATGTTTAATGTATTGAACTATCGATATATGTTTTATTATTGTATTTAATATTAGCACCATTAGAAAATTGTTGAATTAACGAATGAAAATTCAATACATAAATTTTTTTTATATAAATCATCAAGTCCATATGGATTATATAATAATTTTAATTTAATTTTGTCTCATTTATTTTTTCATATAAGATCATATTATACATGTAGACTTGCTGATTTAAAAAAAAATAAAATCTATATACCAAAATTAATAATTTAGTACTCCTATTTTCTTTATAAAATTTTATTTTTTAATTAAGTTTATATATAGTATAGATAGGTACTAATAATAAAGTATTAATTTTTTTATAATTATTTAATACATTTACGATTGAATATTTTTAACTCTACAAACATATTAAAAAATCTCCGCAAGTCCTTAATATTTAAAAAATTAAAAACTAAATAAACAATACATGTAAAAGTTTTAAAATCGATATATCAAATAATAAATTTTAAAATGTATATAAATATATAATATTTGAAATACAATTATAAATACCAATAAGTGTTGGCCCCATCTGACTTGTGTGTGAGATTTTGCTTGCCTTTCTTTTTTATTTGATTCAAATAAGCATAGCCTTAAAATTAGCTAGTGATAGATCTCAGTAATATTGTTGACACTAGGCAAGTACAACTAGTTTTACCTAGTAAGGGAATTGAATGGGGGAAAAGACATCTTTCAACTTGGAGATTTGATGAAGAAGCATGTAGGAAAGGTTTAGCACAAATGATTGTAATTGATTAATTACCTTTCGAGTTTGTTGAAAGTGAAAGCTTTAGGAAATTTACGTCCGTGGCATATCCTAGGTTTCATATTTCTTCACGAATTACTATGACTAGGGATGTTTATCAATTGTATTTAGATGAAAGGGCTAAGCTAAAACAACTTTTGGGAAGTTCTTGTTCTTGAGTTTGCTTAACTACTGACACATGGACTTTTTTGTAAAGAGTTAATTATTTGTGTATCATTGCTCACTTTATTGATAAAGATTGGAGATTGAATAAAAAGATTTTAAACTTTTGTCCAATTTTTAGTCATAGGGGTGAGTCCATTGTGATGGTGATTGAGAAATGCTTGTTGAATTGGGGGATTAATAAGTTGTTTACTGTCACTGTTGATAATGCAAGTTCAAATGATGTTGCTATTTGTTATTTGAGAAAGAAATTTATCCCTCAAAAAGGTTTAGTTCAAAATGGTAAATACATCACATGAGATGCATGCCACACATTGTGAACTTTACTGTTGTTGAAGGCTTAAAGGAAATGAATAAATCTGTTGAACGTGTTAGGAGGCTGTTAGATATGTGAGGCAATCTCCAACTAGATTACAAAAGTTTAAAGAGGGTGTTGTGGTGAAAGAGATAGAGTGCAAGAAGATATGCCTTGATGTTTGTACTAGGTGGAACTCGACCTACTTAATGTTAGACACAACTTAGAGTTTTGAGAAAGCTTTTGAGAGATTTGAGAAGCAAGATACAAATTTTAAGGCTGGACTTGAAAAGGGGAAAAGTTGGCCTTGTGCAGATGATTGGGCTAGTGTTAGAAACTTGAGGGATTTTTTGGAACACTTTTATGAAGTAACTTTTCGTGTTTCCGACACTTCATATGTCACACTTAATAATTTTTTGATGAGCTTTCTAAAATTGATATCCTTTTACAAGATGTTCAGTCAAATATTGATGTTGAATTTAGTGTTATGGCCATTAAGATGAAAGACAATTATGATAACTGTCGAAACCATTTTTTTGTTTGAAAACGGGCCGACTTTAAAATATGAAAAACGGAGTCGCCACCAATCTTTTTTGAAGTGTGATTGGGCCACCTTAAAAAACATTTTGGTCTACGAATTTTAAGAAAATAGGTTCGGGAGTCGGTTACGCACGAGGAAGGATTAGCACCCTCGTGACGCCCATAATTGGTACCTAATTGATTAATTAATGTCCTAATATCGAAAATTTGAAAGATTTTAAAATACGATTCTCTTTATTTTTTTTAAAAAAAAACTTGAATAAAAATATGAGCAATCAGACCTTCTTATCTCGAGGAAGTAAAATGTCACGCCCAGTGAGTTAGGGTACGACATTTCAAATCCCTGAAATTGAGCTTGTCTTTTTTATTTTCAAAATTAATGTGTTTAAATCTAAGAAGGATACTCGGTTATTTGGGGTCTAATGAAAAATCAGAACTCAGTAAGTTAGGGCTCGATTTCCCAAAATACCAAACACGGAATATTGCCTTTGTTTTTTGAAATTCTTATCTCGAGATAACAAAACGTCCCATCCAGTAAGTTAGGACACAACGATTTTGAACTCTCAAGAATAAGTTTTTATTCAACTTTTAAAAAGAAAGTAATAGGTTCTTTAGACCCGAAAAGAGAAATCGAAACCCAGTAAGTTAGGGTACGACTCCTTTCGAACCTTAGAACACGGAGGGTTTACTTATTTTGAAACGAAAACTATAATGTATTGAATAAAATATGATAAAAAAAAAGTAAAATAGACAAACAAAATGAAATAAAAGAAAATAGTAATGAAAAGACAATGATAATAATGGTGCTAGTAAAAATAAAATAGTATTAATTAATAAAAAACAAATAGCAGTCATGAAAAATAGTAATAATAATAATAATAATACTTAAAAACAGTAGTGAAAATAAAAGTGATATAAATAGTAACTATAATAATTATTAAAGTAATAGTAAAAAAAATAATAGTATTAATAAAAACATAGTTAAAAAAAATAAAAGTAACAAATATAATGATAATAGATAATAAGAATAATAATATATATAATAACAGTAGATATAATAGAGAGAATACGGCTATAATAATATATACATAAAAGTAATAAACAATATTAAAAATAATTAATTTAATGATAAAATAGCCAAAATAAACGAAAAGGGATTAAATCGAATTAAAAACAGGAGTATTGGGGCAAAATCGCGAAGCAAATAAAAGGAAAAGGACCAAATTTAATTGCGCGCACAATCTTAAAGGACTAGACACGAAATTATCCCAAGTTTCCAAACACTGCGCCTGAACGCGGACCAAATCGAAACGGCGCATAAAATTCAGTGGCAAATTTAAAAGAAAAGAAGAAAGTTGAAGAGGGATGCAATCGAAACAGGGGCGCAACAAGAGGACCGAAGGCGCAATTTACCCATTAAGGGTGAAATTGCGCAAATCCACCTGCAAAAGCAGGTGACCACGTGGGGCCTTCCCCCCTTAAAAGGCACCATTCCCTTTTAATCTTAAAAAAAAAAAAACACACACACACACATTTTCCTTCATTTCGGCTCTCTGTTTCCAAAAACCAAAAAACAAAACATCCCCTTTTCTCATTTTGTTAGGGTTTGAGTTCCCCTTCGCCGCCCAATCGCCGCCATATAGCCATCAGTCCGACGACCAACAGGTATTTTATTCCTTATTTCCTTTATTCTTTTTTTTTTAAAAAAACTTTATAATATCCTTAAAGGAAAAAAGAAAGAAAATCCCCTAAATCCCCAGATACAACTTCGAAAAGAAAAAAGAAATAAATAAACGGAAAACGAATCAACCTTTTTCTCTTTGATTCCTTGTATTACTCTCCGAAGAAGCGTGAATATTGTGTGTTTTCTATAAATCGTGTAAAAAAAAAAAAAGATCATTTTTACAATCGTTTGTATCTCTTTATATCCTAAAAAGACCCCTAAAAATAGAATAAAATCAAACTACAATCCCCTTTTCCGTGTTGTATTGCTTCCTGTTTTGTAGGTGCACCACCGGAGGTGTGAAGGCGCTGGACTCGGGGGTGCGAGACGTGCAACTTTGGAATACTGCTGACGGCGCAAGGAGCAATTGTATTGGGCTGAAGTTGTAATTGGGCCATTGTAAACGGACCAATTTAACAGACTTTTTTATTTTCCTAATCTTGGTTAATGGGTATTGGGCCCCGGGTTTTAAATTGGGCCTTACAATAACTATTAAGATTATATTAATAAGATGAATTTGCTTGTGTTTGTTGTTTGTGTTTTAGACCCTAGACAAAAATTGAAGTATCTTGAATTTACACTTAGCGAAATGTCTAATGCTGAAAAAGCTTAAGAAATGATGCAAAAGTTGAAGGGAGCTTTGTATGAATTGTTTGATGAATATAAGCTTCAACTTTATAGTACTTGTAGTCAATCAAGTGTGGCAGCACATGTTTCTCTCGGTAAACCACAACAAAAAAATAAAAAGGCATATGCAAGCTTTGTATAAAATGCACGAGTTAGAAAATGGTGGTGAGGATAAAACGTCTGAATTGGATAAGTATCTAACTCAGGCTAATGAGAATTTTGTTAAAGATTTTGATATTTTATTGTGATGGAAAGTGAATAGCCCTAGATTTTCACTCTTTCAAAGATGGTTAGGGATGTGTTAGTTATACCGGTTTCTACGGTTGGTTCAAAGTCTACATTTAGCATCGGGGGTGTGTGCTTGATCAATTTAGGAGTCATTTAACCCTTAAAATTGTATAAGCTCTTGTGTGTACTCAATATTGGATTCGAAAATCATCATCACAGGAAGACATGAAGAAGCTTTGTATGAATTGTTTGATGAATATAAGCCTCCACTTCATAATGCTTGTAGCCAATCAAGTGTGGCAGTACATGTTTCTCTCAGTGAACCACAACAAAAAATGAAAAGGTGCATGCAAGCTTTGTATAAAAAGCATGAGTTAGAAAATGGTGGTAAGGATAAAACATCTGAATTGGAGAAATATCTAGCTAAGGCTAATGAGAATTTTATTGAAGATTTTGATATTTTATTGTGGTGGAAAGTGAATAGCCTTAGATTTCCCACTCTTTCTAATGTGGCCAAAGATATGTTAGCTATATCGGTTTCTACGGTTGCTTTAGAGTCTACATTTAGCATCGGGGGCATGTGCTTGATCAATTTATGAGTTATTTAACTCCTAAAATTGTACAAGCTCTTATGTGCACTCAAAATTGGATTCAGAAATCATCATCACAAGAAGACATCAAGAAGAATAAAGAACAAATCGAAGAGCTTGACAAAATTGAAAATGGTATATTTATTTTTAATTTAATAGTTTCAATTTTGTTACCACTTCACTCCTATATTAATTTATTTAATTCAATAGTTTGAATGTTTATAAAGATAAAACTTTATTTTGGTAAATTTGAAAGTTAAAATAATTCAGTTTTTTAATAAAAAAATAGTGTTAAGAAATTGAATGGTTGGTTGGATCATGTTTCAATTACGAGGTGTGTTTGGACCTGCAAACAAAGATGGGCTTGTTTTCTGCTCAATAGGCTATTGTCTGCGATTGAGGCCCATAAAGCTCAAACTGAAGGTTATTAGATAAAGATCATCTCACACCTATTATTAGGTGAGAGAAAAAAAATATATAAAATATGTAAATTCAATTAATATTTTTTATTATAAAAAATTGTGTTTTAAAGGTGTATGTAAACAATATATAGTTTAAATGAATAATAGTTTTTTAGAAAAATTATATATTTTTTAAATAGTTAAGTTTTTAAAGACTGCTTACTGCTATTATGTTAATTAGTAATTTATGGAAAATATGATACTTAAGTTAATAAAACAAAGGCGCATGACATGCTCAAACCCCGCATCCAAAAAATATGCAATGCCTATACAGAAATAATAAAACAAAGGCATGACATGCTCAAACCCCGCATCGAAGCTTCCAATAAACGCCATGAATGAGCCATCCTGATATCAACTGATAAGCTTTTTGCGTCAAATGAACTCCATCCCAGCTTATATATTCATCTGGATTTTTACATACTCCCACTTCTGCTGCTCCACACATTTTGTTCAGCTCCATGTTGTAATCTCCTCCAATCCCACAACAAGCTTTTTGTGTTGAATTTGGATCCAAACCTATTCATATATTAATAAATCAGAACAATTCTAAAGTAGACAAATATTATGTCCAGCTATCATTGTAAAAAAGAACTTACCAAGAAATTTAGCTTTGTTCAAAAGCCTCATGTATCCATTGTAGTAGTCGCCATACAATATGGTGGCATGAGGGAGTTCTTTTCTCAATTCTTTAATAGCTTGTTTGAGAAGGCCGTTATGATGGCTTGACAAGTTGTTCAAGTCCTTGAGGCAATTGAAACCGTCGTAGGCATCGGAATCATTGGACCGGAATACCGTGAGGTGGACCGGGAAGCAGC
Source organism: Gossypium sturtianum (assembly GCA_025698515.1). NCBI lineage: Eukaryota > Viridiplantae > Streptophyta > Magnoliopsida > Malvales > Malvaceae > Gossypium > Gossypium sturtianum. Next base: position 5,548,299 of record CM046947.1, read on the forward strand.
CTATTGGAAAGTTTCCGGGAACAATCACTCGAGTGGCACCATAACCAACAACTCTCTGTGACACAGTAACAACAAACGTGGTTAATGAGTATAGTATTGAAACTGAAATGATTATTATACGAGTTCAAGATTTATCATAAAGTACTTACTGTTACAGCATCCTTTATGGCTTGAATAACCAAGGGCATCATGGATCTGACTTGGTCAAAGGATTTGCCTTGAAACAAGGCGTAGTTATAATCATTCCCTCCAATCTCCCCAACGATGAAAAGAGCCGTTTTAAGCTTCTCCAAACAATCTATCAGACAAAACATAAGGATTATATATATTGTTCAGTTGATGCAAATTACTGAGGGTAATTGTGGGACTAGACTAGTGATTAACCATCCTCATCGTGGCATATGCCATTAAAATGGGTGAACATCCAGTCAAGCTGCCTGCTAAGAGAAGAATTGGTAACAGGGGCAACAACTCCATTATCAGCTAGAGTCTCCACAGGTAACGCAGTGGAGCCAGCAACCGCGAAATTCACCCCACGGCCACGAGTGAATAGTGCATTACTGTTTAAGTAGGGCTGGAGGAAGGGGATTCCAGCAGATAAAGCTGTCCAAAAAGAAATTACGTTTATTATATGCCATACAACGAGTTTTAGTTTTGCATTGAAATATAATATGGAAAGTTCTGAAAAGGCAAGAGGAGACATATATGATTATATAAGCAAACATAATTAAGATGATTGGACTGCCACATAATTAAGGGTTTATTAATATCATGACCTTTTCAGTCACCTTTTTCAAAGTTAAAACTTTTTTTTTTTCTTCTTAAAAGCTCAGTCACATTGAGCTGGAAACTAACTTTTCCAAATAATTTTGTCAGTTGGTCTCACGTTGCTAAAGTTTATAAAAGAAACAGGTTAGGTCTGCGATCTTAACCAAAAAAAAGTACTATATACTATGTACTTGCATAGCATAAATTTCAAAATACTAAGCTTGTTTCATATACTAAATGAGAACCACAAAAAGAAGAAAGAAACAAATAAGGAAATTACCTAGAAAATCGATGATGAGTAAGCCATTGGAGCATCTACCGGTTGCATGCTTGAAGAAGGTTTCACCGTAAGGAAGCCTAGCAAAAGTAGAGAAAGGGTGCTCTCGGATTAGATTTCCGGTGTCGGATATGGAATCCCCCAGCTGATATATGGCATCGAACTTGCATGTCCTGAGAATACCGGCATTGCATGGAGCTGAAACAAGAAGAAGAAGAAAGAGGGCGGGAACATGAGTACAAAGGGAGGTAGCCATCCTGATTTTCAAGAGAGAAACAAATAAGTTGGGAAAGCAAACTTTTTGGCTAATACCTGTGCCTTATGCTACTCGTAATGGAATATAAATGGGGAAAAGTAGAGTCTGTCTTCGAATCGTGGCAGTTTTATGTCTAATAAAAAGGCGGATTAGGAAACCGGGCCATGGCCGCTTTGAATAACAATTATAGTCCCACCTTTGGTGCTAATCGTCTACTACAGAATAAATAATTCTGAAAAATCGAATATCAGTTGGAATTATAGTGTTTGGTTAGCTTCAATTATTTACATTTCTTTCATTCAGTTTAGTTTTCGGCTTATAACATAAAAAAACTTGTTTTTATTAAAGAAATAACATAAAAAAAAATTACTATTAATTTGATTTATAACTTCTTTTTTTTGGTATCGTTGATTTATAATTATTTTTTATTAAAATAAATATACATAAATTAGTGAAAATAATAAAAAATGTATAAAAAAACTATTTTACAAAATTTAAAACAATGGGCCTCTTTGTCAAACATGCTGCCAATACTGCCTCCAACTCTAAGAAGACCACCTGCCAGACCTACTAAGGTGAGAAGGAAAGAACCTGATGAAACACAAATGTGAGAAAGGTTGAGCAAGAGAAGGGTGGACATGAGGTACTGATAAATGCAAAAGAATAGGCCATAATAAGAGGAGTTGCAAAGGGAAGTTGGCCAAAACATTCCAAAGTAAGCAATTTGCCTTAAGTTTTAGTATACTTACATTTATGAATTTGTTTGATGATTTTCTCTTGTTCTGAGGTCAAAAGACATAAAGTTGGTGTCCCAACTCGGCAACATGCTACCCCAAATCAAAGAAGAGAGTACTCCAACTCAACAGTCGCCTCAATTCGATTACTCATCGCCCCAACTCATCAACAAGTCATCCTAAGAGAAAAGCTCCCATTGAAGAGAAGACCAACCATCGTTAGATGGATGCCTTCTACTCAAGAGTCATCCATGATGAGACCATTGATGATGATGTGAGCATCGCATTTTGTTAACTTTTTGAAAATGTGTAAATTTGCTCACATCGATTTATTAACTTAGGCGGATAATTTTTTGTAAATTTGCCTATGATTGCTATTACTCATTGTTGATAAACTTAGGCATATAGTCATTGAATTTTTTTGTAAATTTCCTACAATTTACACCTGTTCACTTGTGTTGAATTGTAGGAAAATTTGGCAATATTTTGCCCCAATTCCTTTGTAAACAGTTTGGCGTTTTGGCCTTAATATATGAGAAATACATATGTGTTTTTTCAGCTGTTATCTCTTATCCATACTATTTTTGTTATCTTCTGCATTTTGAGTATTAAGAAATACATATGTGGTTTTGAACTTGTAACATTGTGTTTCTCATTCTTCCTTATTTGTTTGCTCATAAAACTGAGGGAAATTGGGTATTGCAAGGTGTTGTATTGCTGTTCTAACTTTTAGTTACTGAAAATACTTGCAGCCATGTATACCAGCAGCCATGTATAACATATGTTAAGCAACAATATACAATTTGTAATCAACAAAAATATCCCATTTCAATTTTCAAGTGTTTGTAAACAACAACATGAGTCAAGTTAGCCATGTATACCAAAGAATCATGTTTAACATATGTTAAGCAACAATATACAAAGAATTCAGCATGACCATGTATACCAACATAACAAATAATATACCAAAGCAACAAAATTACAAAACATAAGTGGTTTTCAATGCTAACAACAATAATGAAGTTTGATTTTTAAGGTTTAAAAAAAAAACATAGTTACAAATACAAGCACCAAAAACCAGGTTCTTCTCTCCCTCCTCCTTGCATCCTCCAATGTCCTCACTTTTTTCAGAAGACCCAACAACATAATCCCGTCAATGGCAGATCAAACCAACTGAAAAACCGACATGATTTTCGAAATCCAGAGCCAAATTTGTTACACCCAAAAAACCTCCTACCTGGGTTGTCATTGGACCAAGATGTGTTCAACTTGGCTGGGTTTCCACAATAGCACACCGGAATCACTTGAGGAATCTCCATTTTTCCTCTTCTCCTCCTCCTTCTTCTTCTTCTCCTCTTCTTCTTCTTCTTTTTCTTAACCCTAAAATGGTGCTGCTACAATTGTTAAATCGTGAGTAACCGACCAGCTAGACTTAAGGTTGACAGCAAGGACGCCGTCACATGCCACGTCACTTGGCCGTGACGTCTGTGACGGAAAATGGCAAAAAGGATTGTTTTGTTACTTTTTGAAAGTTGAGTTACTGAAATGAAAACTAGGTGACTGTTTTGTCAGTTACCCCAAAGTTGGGTGACTGTTTGTGTAATTTACCCTTTAGAAAATTTAAAACAATGAGCTGAACCGGTAAAATTCAATTCGGTCCAGTTAAAGTACTATAATCGCAAAATTAATCTAAACCGAATCAGTTTACTACTTTTGTCAAATATATAATTTTTTATTGGTTGAAACAAAAAAGGTATAAAAAAGAAAAATGAAAAGTTATTAATAGAAGTAATAAAAGAATATTAATGGGAAGAAACAGATGAAGTTGGATAAAAGAAGAAATGTATTTGATACATCGTATTAATGAACAACAAGAAGAGCAATGAATAGTTTTAAAAGTTATTGAAAAGGCTATTTACATTATTTGCGAGCTTATGACCATAATTTATGCCGCAAGTTGGGTAATTTTGCTGTCATAAATATGAGCCCCCTTTGATGTATGCTTCCTTTTCTTCATCAATGATGCATGATGCCATACTCGTCTTCAACCAATAAATTAATTTATGTTTTGTTTATTTCACTTTTAAAGTTATAAAATAGTTTTTAAAATTTTTAAATTTTTTTTATCTAAGTCACTAGATTGTTAAAATTGTTGTTACATAATCTTATTTATTCGTATCGTCTGCACGATCGAAAGCTCTCGTTCTTTTTTTTATACAATTCAGTTTTTTTTTTCATGAAACAAGTTTGAATATCATAAATCTGCGAATCAAAAATCAAATAATTTTATTTTTCAATCTCGAATATTGACCATTAGATTGAATTGGACCCGACGTCAAGGGCGAAGCCAGAAAATTTTTTTAGAGGGGCTGAAATTAAATTGTAATTTTTACTATAGTAAAAATATAATTTTTAAAAGATTAAATCAAAATTTTATCATTTTTAGGGGGGCTAAAGTGTAATTTTATCTTTATTAATTTAAAATTTTAAAAAAAATTAAAGGGCCAAAGTGAAAAAATTTCATTTTAGGGGGACCGGCCCCTACCAGCCCCCTAGATTCGCCCCTGTCCAAGGTATGTTCTTTTAATTGTCAATAGGTGTTGATCTACTGTACTGATCATCGAATTTTCGCTTGGAGTTCACTAGATGTACTTTTTCTTAAAAAAAAAATTTTAACAACCCGATGAATTAAAAAAACCTTTTTTGAATAGTTTAGCAATTATTTTGTAACTTTTTTAAAGTTAAGTAATTAAAGTAAAAATTTACTAATAATTATATTAATTATAGTTTACCAAGAAAAAGTAAGAGGCGCGATGGGCTCAACTTAGGGTTTCAAAAGCTAACCCAATTATACCAGCCGACCACCATTTCCAGTTTTTGTTAGTTTATTTTAAACTAGTTTTTTTTTCCGTAAATATATATTTAAAGTTTTTAATAATTTTTAAGTTAAATATTTTTAGTATTACGCAAATTTTAAAAAATTGTAAATTAGTAATCATACAAAATAAAAATGGGGTAGAAATATGGAAAAGAAAACGATAAAATTAATATTAATAATGTTACAAAAATCACACCCAAGTTGAGACTTAAATATAAAAAGTCAAAATTATATTTAGGATTGAGGTGAATAAATTAGAATATAGAAAAAGAGATTAAATTAAAAAGCAAAAAATTTAGAATGGAAATAACTCATGTTCTATTTAAACACAAAATTTCAAACCCCTTAATAAAGAATTTAGGGTTTCTAAAATATGTAGTTTTCCTTAGAATCTACAACAACGAAATTAAGGAGTTGATTGTATTTAAAATTGCATTTAACAATTTAATTTTAAGATATGTTTGATTAAAACTTAGTTAGAAGGTGTTTTCAAATTAAATTATAAGAGAAAGTTTGTAAAAAATAAATTTTAGAAACATCAATTGACGAACTTTTTATATGAAAATATTTTTATTTCTTAAATTAAATGTTTAAATTTCATTTAAAAGTTAATTTATTAACTTGACCAAGTTTATAAAAGGATTGGTATTAATTAATATTTATATATTTTAATTTAAGAAAATTAATATATTATTTTTATATGGTAAGTTATTTGAAGACCGAAAAGGAACTAAATATTATATAATTAAAATAGTTGGATTTAAAAATAAAATATTAAAATAATATTATCTTATGATGTCTAAAATATTTATTACCAAATTTAAATTATACATGTTTAATAAGGATATTAATTTCATATTAGATAGTTATCCTTAAGGTTTTTAATAGAAATTATAAAAGATTTTTTAGAATTAAAATATATACACATCAATTTATTATAAACTATGACAAATTAGATAATTTCCTAAATTGTAACTTTCATAATGTTGTAGTATATATTATCCCTTCCATTGAACAAAGTTAAATTATAGCTGATAGTACAGTCTGCTGTCGTATGATTTTTTTTTTATCAAATGCTGTCGAATGATTTGATGCTTCAGATTTAGCAAATTGCATGTCAATATCTAAAATATTTCATAGCTCAGCCCTTTTAAGCTTCAACTTAAAATATTTGGTACTTACACAAAGGTATATCTTTAAATATTTTGGTAAAAAATCAATTTTAATAGTCCTAAAAAGATTGATAAATTCTAAACCTCAAGTGAAGCTCACCCTAAAATTTTCGTTCATTAGCTCCGTCAAAATTTGGAAGGAAAAAGAAAATTGTGATTTGTGTTAATAATCATGCTGATCCAACTATTGAATGAGCTGCGAAGAGATGTGATAATTTGTACAGCCACAAAGGCCAAGTCTAACATAAATGAGTAGGAAGCTTAGTACCTTATAATATTTTAGATTATCTTTAAAATTAAATATATAAATCAATTCCCAACAATATTATAATAATTTGCATTAACTCATCCACAAAGACTAATTCGATTAGTAAAAGAAATCTCTCATTTCGAGAAAAGCTAAAAGACGTGGCAAACAGCTATCATGATTCATAAAAAGAGGCACCCAATTGATTGAATTGACCTAACAGCTACTATTGCAAGCGAAGCAGGCATCGAGTGATCCACGACTCCTTTTCAGTACTTGACCGACCCCACAAAATTGTAATTTTTGAAACGAAGAAAAAGGCAACGCAAGACCCAGTGAATGAGCAGTAAATTCCCAATTTCCCATTGTGACTTCCAAATCATTCATTTCCATTCCACAATGTGAAGAATAAAAGCAAGATATATGCTCAGCGCAGATAGCAGAGAGCATTCAGGAGCACAAAGAAGCTAAAATAAAATTTAAAAAAAAAAAGAAAAAAAACTGAGTACATGGACGATCGAGTTAAAACAAAGGCAAGAATTGCCTAAGTAGCACCAAATCTTCTTCTATCAAAAACACATCAAATCGGTAGAAGTTTCATTTTGAATTGAAACCCTAAATTGGCAAATTATATAATTGAAAGTAAGAGCCCGGCTGACTCTCACTACTGCTGTGGCTTTTGTTGTTGCTCCTCCTCGTCACGCTTCGGTGCTTCTTTAATATCATCAGCCCCGTCATCCTAATTAATTTTGTAATGAAATTAGTATGGGTTTATTTAGAGGAAAATAAGGGTTTTCTTTATCTTAGTAGGCGAAATCAATTTACCTGCATGTCGGAGGTCCAGAGAGTGAGATTGTCACGGAGGAGTTGCATGATGAGGGTGCTGTCTTTGTACGATTCCTCGCCTAGAGTATCCAACTCAGCTATCGCTTCATCAAATGCCTGGCCGAAGAAAAAAACAGCAGACAAGTTGGCAAATCTAGATTTATGAACAAGTTACTTTTATTTAGGGGGAAAAAAGATATCGGTGATCAACCTGTTTGGCGAGATTGCAAGCGCGATCGGGAGAATTGAGAATCTCATAGTAGAAAACAGAGAAATTGAGTGCCAGTCCAAGTCGAATCGGGTGAGTAGGAGCCAACTCGGCGTTGGCAATGTCCTAATAAACACAAAAAGTTAAAACAGAAAAAAAAAATATATATATATATATATATATAGGAAAAGAAACCAAACTGATGTTCAAGAAAAATGAGGTGAAGTTTTGAAAACCTGAGCAGATTTGTAGGCAGTGAGAGTACTCTCAGCAGCTTCCTTCCGTTCAGCTCCAGTCTTGAACTCGGCCAAGTACCTGTGGTAATCTCCCTTCATCTTAAGATAGAAGACCTTGGAATCTCCAGAGGAAGCCGAGGGGACAAGCCTAGTGTCAAGGAGCTTCAAGATCCCGTTACAGATCGAAGTAAGCTCGGACTCGATCTTGGCCCGGTAATCACGGATCGTAGCGACGTGGTCATCGTTACCACGGCTCTCCTCTTTCTGCTCAATGGAGGAGATGATGCGCCAGGAAGCACGGCGAGCACCGATAACATTCTTGTAAGCGACGGAGAGGAGGTTCCTTTCCTCGACGGTGAGCTCCTCGTTGTCGGCGGAGGCAGAGACTTTCTCCATGAACTCAACCATTTCCTCGTAGCGTTCGGCTTGCTCGGCGAGTTTCGCCATGTAGACATTTTCCTCGCGGGGTGAAGAAGTGGCGGCGGCGGCCATTGTCAATAGGAATCAGATAGAGAGAAAGGGAAAAGGCAGATAGCGAAAGAGATGGTAGGTTTTATAAAATATTAGATCTGAGATTTCGGGAGGGAGTTTTGAGGGGGTGGGAGAAGTGGGAGGCGATGATTGCGTTGAAGAAGAAGAGCCGATGATGATCAAATCTGGACCGTCGGATTAACTGAAATTATTTTATACCGAATTAACTAATTAATAGAAACAAATCAAACAAACATGACAAAGTACTTTAGTCCACGTAGCCACTAAATCAAATTTTAATCTAAATATTAATCAACTTAGACTTTAACTAAATTTATTAATCTTATACTAAATTAATACATCTAATTTCTTACTTGATCGAACCAAACAAAGCTTAATAACACAATCAATAAGTATGTCAATTTCAAACACATACACTAACCTTAAATCAAGTAGTAAGTAGCAAGAAAAATTAACAAGACTGCAGCAAATTGAAGCCAATGGTCGGCAAATTAGTGTCAAGATGGACGACAGTTAGCAGTAGTGATTTGGAGAGCTAATTGAAGGCTAATGATGAATGAAAATTTTTAGCAAATAACTGCCGGTCGGTAAGCACACAGTAGCCAATTGAAAAGCAAAAACGCAGTAGCTTGTGCCAAGAATTGGCGTGGCAAAGGAAGCATTTTGGTTGGTGCAACAATGGCCTTAATCGCTTCAACTTAGGCCAGCTATGTAACAGTATTTGAGGCTAAGGGAAGCAAGTCATGAAGGAGCAATCACCCACTATTTTTGGATTTTTGAGGCAAACGGTGGAGCAATTAGCAGCATGTGGAATGACAATTCACAACAATTTAAATGGTACAATGAGATGGTAAAGCGGCATTAAATTAAAGACTGATGGGTGGGAAGATTTAAGCCAAATAGCAGCAGATTTTTGAACATGTTCACTCGGTAATCCAAGGCTGATTTGTACAACAAAGTGCAGCAGTTTTGGAACATCAAACGGCGACCAATAGCAGCTTGATTTATAAGTGAGGAATTACCTAATTTAGCAGGAATTTTTGGTAAATGGCAGCAAAATAGCGGCCAAGATTGAATGGCAATTATTGGATCCAGGCAACATAGCAATACTTTGGAGCGACAAAACAATGCAAAGTGCCAGCAAACTGATTAAAGAAGGACAAATTAAGAGAAATAAAAAAAAAATTGCTAATATCCCTTTAATATTGGGGGCACTAAAGGGAGCAGTAATTTAAGAGATATGGCAGCAGCAGTATATGAAGCAAAGTAAGCATCGAATCAAGCCCAATTGCGGCTTGCGGCAGACCAACAAACAAAATATATTACCATAAAATACCATGACATGAAACAAATTAGAGTCAGAAAAAAAAAGAAAAGGATTAAGCAATTTCAAATATAACAAAATATGCTTAACAAGAGCTATAAGCGACCAACAAAAGTTACTCTCTATGCAAGAGGTAAATATTATTCCAAAGGCAGCTTACTTATCTAATAAGCACAAAATTAAAACATTTCTTTGGACTTGTAATATTTCACCGCCACCTTAGGCAATATATGAGATATTTTCGATGGTTTTGACAGTTTAAGGGTTAAAAAAAATAAAAAATTAAATAAATGGTTAAAACTTTTTTTTATAAAGTTGGAAGGTAAGTCGTTGTATCTTATTTTTGGATAAGTAAGTTTTTTATTTTGGATTTATATTTAATGTATTCTCAATGGATACATTTATACATTGGAAATTAACCAAACAGTGAAACCTAGAGTTGAGCAAAGAAATCGAGAAAACTGAAAAATTGATCCGAACCAATGTATTTGGTTCGAGTTTTGTATTGTTCGGTTTGATTTTGGTTTAGTGTTATCATCCAAATCACACAATTCGTTTTCGGTTTGGTTTGTTCACATAGAACCCGTTTTATACAAATCAAACTAAATGAAAAAAAAAAAAAATCTATGCTTAAAGGAATAGTCCTAATAAAATAATAAATAGAATATTTCAATATCTATATGGACCAATTCATTTAACCCTATTATTATTATTATTATAAACAACAACTAGTTAGGATCATGCAAAAAGATAAATATAATAATTATAAGCATAATTTTAATTTTAAGAAAATAGCTTATTAAACTTTATAATATTTTATTTAAAAAAAAGAAACAACTTTTCACAACTATATATGCTTGATAGTTATGGATTTAATGAATTATACATTTAATCACTCAGTTATAATTAATTAAACTAATTAAAAAATGACACAAAAATAATAGGTATACTGATCATTTATGTATTAGCTTTCCTTTTAACAACTTTAAATTATTTATCAACTTAATAGCTTAACTTAATATGTTTTTTTAAACAGTCTTATTGATGATTATGATATTAATTTAATTATTTAATTTATTTATAAATGTATAAATGAATCTGGAACATATATTATGATTGTTGTAATAAAAAATAAGAAATTGTAATATTAGATTTTTTGGGTCCAAAAGAAGGTGACATTATTTTTTTTACAAAGCCCATATTTGGTAAAAATTGTCGAATCGAACCGCAATTATCAAGTTCAAATATTTTGGTTTTTATTCTATATGATTTCGATTTCGATTTCGATTTCGATTTCAGAAGTGAAAAATCAAATAGGCCAAATCAATTTAATTTTTATCCAAAAATCGAACCGAACACACTCCAAATGAAACGTCGTTAATAACCCTTAAAAAAACAAATAATTAAAATCAACATAATGTAAACTCAAATCTAAGGTGGAGTTGGAACATAACAAGATAAGCCCTCTCCAATCCTAAGTTGTGGTCAGTTAAATGTTAATTACAGTCTCTATTATCATGGACTTGTCTTGTTATTCCTCTTTCAACCATATAAAGAAACAGAAATAAAATATGATCTTTAAAAAGCTTCAACGAGTAAACTAATGTTGCGTGTTATTTTATTTTTCATTGCTTATTAGCAATTAAGGATGGTTTTAGATATGATAATTGAGGCAGTATGGAGATTTGTGTTATTAATTGTCTTTTTGTTTCAATCAAATCAAGTTAGATGAGTTTTAAGATATTCAGAAATTGAGCATCTGATTTGTATAGTTGGAAACCAAAAGACCATGACCTTACACACTCAATTTCTGTCGATTTTTAAAAGCAATAATATTAATTGTATTTGTTATACTTGCTAAATAACTATCCATTGTCGTCCAGTGGTTAGGATATCTGGCTTTCACCCAGGAGACCCGGGTTCAATTCCCGGCAATGGAATTTTTTTTAAATTTTTAACTCTTACTGACACGTGGCACACACCCACCAGCTTTTTCTTTCTTTCTTTTTCATTTTGTAGATCGGTTAATTTTCAACTTTAGTCCTTTTAATATGCTTAAATTTGAGATTCAATTCTTATACTTTAATTTCAATTTTAGTCCAAAATTGTTTAATTTTGAGATTTAATCTTTATACTTTAATTTCAAACATCATTTGTTCTCTATATTTTTATAATTTTTTAAAATTATTTCAAATAGTTAATATCGTTAACTTTTTAATTAAAATGTTATGTGGTTACATATAATTTGAAAACAAATTTTTAAAATCATAAGGTACAGAGATTAAATTCTTGAAAACAAAAGTTAGAGGACTAAATTTCAAATGTACGGAGTGTAGAGACCTAGAGTCATGGTTGTTTGAACCTAATCGGATCGACTGATTGGACCAGGAACCTATCAAGATACCGATTCGAAGAGAGGCATCATACTTATTAACATGCGAACTGATACAGACCGATTGAATCAGGCAAACAAACCAGTTGAATCGCTTTTTTTATGTTTTTAATGATTCATTTATTTGAACTGTATAAATCAGTGGTCTGACCAATTCAATCACCAGTCTGATATGATATTCTAATTCTAAAAATGATATGATATTTTGATTTGTTGATAAAATGTCACTATGGTCTTGGCAATTGAGTACTAAGTTGATTTTGCTTATAAAAGGTCATTCTGAGTTTGATACGTGACGATAATCGTGCTGAAATGATTATTAAATAATTTTGATAGTGAAATTGATGTAATGAAATAATATATTGATATTATTAATATTTTAATTTAATGTATTTGTTATATCCTAGCTTAATAGTTTTTTGCTTTTGAATTTAAATTATGTTAGTACTACCGAGTCTTCAATACTCAACGTATGATTGTATCTACTTTTGTGCATAGACTTGACTTAGGTTCTTGGTGTGTTCGTGGTCTTGTTAGCATCCAAGCAATCGATACTGTGCTTAACCATCAATTATAATGTTTTCTTACGTTTGCTTATTAGTGGCATGTACCTAAGTCATTAGAAAGTGTTTTAAAGTTTTTATGTCATTTTGTTTTATAAATATGTTAAAGTTGTATGCCTTGGTGATTGGTTGAATGATTTTAGATTCCACTTATCTTTTGATAGAAAGATAAATAGATAGATAAATAGAAAGATATGTCGGAGTAACTTTGGTTGAATGGCTAATTGTGTACAAATTAGCAGTTAGTTTAATTAAGTTGGTTGTGTTGGTATAAATGCCCTTAGCTTTAGGCGTTGAATGCAATTATACAAGTTAAGTATGTGTGCATTAGGTTGATTTATGCTAAAATGGTTGTTGAGTTGGTGTTGGTCGAATTTCTAATTGGTTTAAATTGTATTTAGTTAATTCAACTATTTATTAACTAGTATTGAAATGAGATATACGAAATGCCATGACTCTAATTTATTGATTATGTTTTTACAAGTCAATTGGATTTGTTTTAGCTTAACATAACTTTAGGATTATTTAGGAAATGTTTTGACATCATTTGCTTGTTGGAACGTTTGTACTTTTGACATTTTGGTAGGATGGTATCGAGACACTTTGAACAAAAATGACCAATTCATGCATTTTTGGGTAAATGTCTTGAGACAATAATAGCTAGCTCTCGAGACATGAACGCCATGGTCTCGAGATGAGTAAACATCGAACCTAAATTAGTTTTTCTATGTTCTAAGTCTCAAGACATCATAACATTGAAAGCAAAACAGGGAAGGCTTGTCTTGAGATTTAAGGAGCCTTGTTTCGAGACATGCTAATATCAAAGCTAAAATTCTAAAAATAAAATGCAGTCTGTCTTGAGACATGGAGATACTTGTCTCGGGATATCATGCTGAAATTTGATCAAATCGTTTAACCCTAAAATACCATGTATGAGATCATTTAGCATTGTAATGTCATGTTAATGTGTTTAATTGTGATTGTGTGGTGGTGATTATGAATTAACGACAAATTGTTTGGATTATTAATTCGAAATAATTTAAAATGCCTCAACAATATAATGTGACATCACGCATTAGAACCCGATGACCGGATTAGTGTGGAGTGTCACAAATTAGTATTTGTCCTATAATCTGTAATCATGAGGGGTAATGGATTGTCGATTCCAATCCTTTTTTGGGGTCAACATCAAATAAGGTAATCAAATTATGGGTCCTTTGTGTTGGATTAATACTTACGAAAGAACTTAACATTTCTCATCTAATTATTGAAATTGATGCAACTGTTATTATTAAATTCCTTAAGAGTAGTTGAGCGTATTATTGATGATCACAAGACGGAAACATTTTTGAATAGTTGAATTCTTCATATTTTCTAAAAAAAGAAACTGATATACTGACACTTTTGCTAGAAAAGGAAGTAGGTATAGTGTTTTTAGGAACTTACCTTTTATGAACTCTAATGTTTGGTATGCTATTTATTTTGATGTCCCTGATTTTATGCTTAATGTTAAAACACCATTTAACCATTGATTAATCTAAAAGAAAGCATTGAAATGATAATAAAAAAAAAATATCTCCAAATTAACATTTTAATACTGGCAACTGCCAATATCAATAAACAGGAAAAACAAAGGCAATGGTTTAAAACCTTTTGAGGCATCTCTTGGATGCTGTAAATCTATGTAATGAGTCTACAAAAAGTTAAAAAAGACATTGCAATCCTAGCACTCCTGTTTGAGCCATGTGGATTGTATTCTTTACGGTGCAAAAACAGGTGGAAATGGAATCTTATGGGGGCCAACCCATATGTTTGTTAAAGACTTAAAGGCTTTTTTTTTTTTTTTTTTTCTTTCTTTCATTCTAGAAATATTATTTTTGGTAATGATTTGCTTCAAATCCTTCTAATTTCGTTTGAGGTGGGGAATTAATATTAAAATATCTAAAACTCATCCCACATGAGGAAAAAAAAACATTTTTTAATAATAATGTTTAACAAAAATAATTATGTTTATAAAATAATATGGTTGTTTTTGTCGATTGAACTTTAGTTCGATTGATATTCGGTATTATTATCAGTACAGAAAGACGTGAGTTTGAGTGCGTTGAAGTAACAACTTAAAGAATAAAGTTAAAAAAAAAATATGATTGTTTGTTTTTAAATAAAGGTGAATGGTTATTTTTACATCTAGTTATTTATTAGTGGGTAGGTTTTTAGTATGCCATTTGTTTTTAAATCTGTTATTTTTAAAAAATTCAGTAAATATTTTTATAAATTTATTAAAATAATTAGTTTTTTTTTTAATTTTTTATAAGGGAGTTTTTGTATTTTCTCCTAATAAATTGCATCCAACTATGGCTTTATTGACAAAATTAATTTTCAATTGATTTAATTTTTTTACAGATGTTTGATAATACAATATTAAAATAATTCGATAAAATATTTCTATAAAAAATTGTGAAATTTAATAAGTAAATAAGAACTACTTATCACTCAATGGAGAATATTTTCAAAATAATTCTATTTTATTTTATTTATTTTAATATTATATTATCCTATAAACTTTATATTTTAATATTATATTATCCTATAAAAAAATTACTTTCAAAATTTGATTTTTTGTTTAGAATAAAGTGAAATGTTTAAAAATTAAGGATAAAATATAGAATATAATTTTTTTATAATTTAAAATCTATATTTATCAAACAATCTAATTATATTCCAAAATTAATTTTAAGTAATATATAAAATAAATTTTATATCTTAAATTCAATAATAAAGTTTTCAATACTGAATTTCTTAATATTTATTATTTCAGTATTTAATTTCTCAATTCATCAAACTATAAATGCTAAGCTATTTTTCTTTTCCGTATCAATCGAATAAATTTATTACATTAAACATAACTTCAAACAAATATATATATATATATATATAATAATTAGTAAAAGAAAATTGAATCGTGCCATTACTAAACTGGTAACTGTATATCCTTTATTTTATAATCATGGGGCAAAATGTTGTGTGTGCAAGTTGATTGTTCCTTGAAAAGTTCCAAAGAGAAGAAAGAAAAGCCCACCGTAAGATTTTAAAAAAGTCAAAATAAGCCCCCTGGTTTTGTTTAACGTTATTAATGTTCTCTGGGCGGTCTCTTAATATATATATTCGTGACAGATGTGAAAGGTAAAAGTTTCCACATGGACTGTAAAATGGAGAAAAGCAAAATACAAATGCTATATGATGCCTGTAATTATGTATTTTCTCAGGAAGAGCTTCCAAATTTCCAACAAATTCAATGGCTCAAAAACATCTTAAGTACTGAATCACTTCCTTAACTTTGTGTCTGGTTTTATACAATGTTGTTAGTTTGTTTAGTAGATATGACTAATGGGTACACATTTTCAAACAAGCAGATACGTTTGAAGCTGTGGATGTTGGCATAGATGAATTTAGGTTGGATGGATCTCCAGGTTCAGGCGAGGTCATGAACAGCAATGGGTTGATTTCTGGGCAAGGAGTTTCTGAAATAACTTACATTCACATCTATGAATGTGACCAATTTTCAGTGAGTACTGCTACACCCTGTTTGTTTGTTTATTCATATTTCATGCACATATTTATATGTAGATGCAACTGTATGGTTAAAATCATCAGTTAAATCTGTTGTGCAGATGGGAATTTTTTGCTTTCCAGCTGGGAGGACATTTCCTCTACATGATCACCCCGGGATGACGGTTCTAAGCAAACTTCTTTATGGTTCAGTTTACATCAAAGCCTACGATTGGGTTCGTGGGGAGACTTGTAGCCCCAGAACAAGTAAGAGTTGATTGATTGAAAAGTTATAAGAAACCTCAATCAGTTCAAAAAAGGTATGCTGATGTTATGAATATACTACTAAACATGTGTGGCTACGGTGCAGATGGATTAGCAGGCACAGCAATAGATGGCATCTTCAATGCACCATGTGAACCATCGGTCTTGTTCCCAAGGAGCGGTGGAAACATCCACTCATTCACGGCCTTGACCCCTTGTGCTATCTTGGATGTCTTATCTCCGCCCTACTCCGATGACTTGGGCAGGCCCTCCACCTACTTCTTAGACTTCCCCATCCCTTCTCTTCCTGGTAAATCATCGAATTCAATTTATACTATAATTTCTCTTCTTGATGTCATCGATTGCATCCGAGTTTATGTTTCGATATTCGCCAGGTTATGCTTGGCTTGAGGAAAGAGAAGTAAAACTGCCATGTGACTTGGTTGTTAAGGGGGCACCTTACCTTGGTCCTCCACTTGATGTTCCAAATGATGATCTTTGCTAACTGGACCTACAAGAATTCTCAATATATGTACATCTGCAACCTTTTTGTTTAGTATTGTAAAAGAAGTATACATGTACAACATACCCCAGCATCTCATAATGGGCGAACCCATCTAACTGAAAAATCACCTATTGCAGTTCCCATTTTCGCCTCCAGCTTCTACTAATTACTTTTTGGATCCTGGCCCAAACTATCGATTAAAAATGAGAAAAGCATATAATTACAATGAAAATAATTGACCGTTCTTAAAATTTGAGATGAAGTTTATGCGTGAAGCAGCTTTATACATCCTTACATACAAGACTATTTCCAAGTTTAGGAGCCGAAAATGTTCTGGTGAGACAATATCAATCGTGGTTTAGATTTGAGCTTTTTTATTGTGAAAATAGAGCGTTGGATGCTCTCGCTGAAAATCGTACAACAGTACAAGCAAAGAACCATGGTTTTTTAGTCCCACGAATTTGAATGAGGTTGGGTGGAAAAAATGGAAAATTTGTTTCTCAGCACCATTATTGACTGGACTCGCGGATTCCAAATTTCCAAGTCATTATTTGGTCACGACTGATGTCATATTGATTGTAGTTTTGTCTCCATCCTATACATCACCACCTATTTATGATTCGGATTTCCTTGAGAAAATAATTTTAAAACCCAGGACTTTAAAAGCATAATATCCAAGTTAAATAGAGAGGGTTGGATTAAAAAGAAAAAAACGAAGCATTTAGAATATGTCTCTGCATTTTCCAACTACCTTGATAGAGTAACTAATAGAATCAGTTAGTCTGTTAGTCGTTAGGCAGTTAATAATAAGTTGGCTGTTAGTTGCTTACTGACTTAGTCTATTAATATCGCATGTACTCAGTATTCAAGAATGATGAAAATCAATAATGTTTTCTGCTTGATTGTTGTATTTTCTCTAAAGTTCATTTTATCTTCTTTAGTTAACATACCTGATATTAACCCCAACAAAACAAAATAGGGCTGATAATTGATCCATCAAAACTGGTTTCATGATCTATTGGCACAATACCAATTCCTTGAATGAAGTATAAGAAAACGAAAAAGATGCCTAAATATCATGTGCTATTTCTCCCTTGTTTTGTCCTGCCTTTCCTTGCACGTCATTGTTGCTCCTTAATAGCACAATTTCCAGCCCACAGCGCACCAGCTTCCATGGTTTTTACCCTATACCATCCTAATATTATCAGAAATGAAAAAATCTCACAACTGAATTCAACACTTATAAGAGCAGTAAAACAGGCGTAAGCTATAAGCAGTAACATGGAGCGAATGTTACCGCCCTGAGTTTGGCGTGTAGTAGCCGCTAGTGATCAATTAGTCTTTTTCTTCTTTTGTAGGGAGAAGAATTTTTGTAGCCTTTCACACCATCGGACACGACACTGTGTGGGAACTTTCACCTTAGATTCTTTTTTCTGTTCCAATTAAATCGAATCTCCACCATTCGTTCCACGTGCTTTTTATCTATATGTTGCTTATCTGCAGTCAAACACATCAGGCTTACAAGGTTTAGCTCTGCAGCTTTTTATGATACGATGATGATGATGGTTGTCACTTCTAAGCCACAACTTGGGGTTCATAAAACCTGTTGAACTTGAAACCAAGCGTCAAGTTTTGGACGGAGTTCTTATGTTTATATACTGTTGTTTTCAAATAAAAAAAAAAAAAAAAAAAGATTTGAAACTATGGAGCGTTATGAAATTTTGAAAGATATCGGGTCAGGGAACTTTGGTGTAGCTAAACTGGTTAGAGATAAATGGACAAGAGAGCTCTTTGCTGTTAAGTTCATTGAGAGAGGGCAGAAGGTTATTATCTTCATACTCTTTTTATTGTCTGTTGAATCTTTCCGGTTTCTTTCTTTTATCCCCTGTTTTTAATTGGATTCTCTGTCATGTTGATCCAGATATCATTCATGGATGTGTGGATTAAAGGGTTTTGGTTTTTTTCCTGTTTTTTGTTGTAGATTGATGAACATGTGCAAAGGGAAATCATGAACCATAGATCATTGAAGCATCCCAATATTGTTAGATTCAAAGAGGTGGGTTTAGGGTATTCCTATATTCCATGTTCCTTTATTTGTCAGCGTCCTTGTCTTGTACCCTGTCTAGATGAGCTATGATCAACGTTCCATTATGATAGTTTTAGGCTTTGATGTTTTTTCCCACCCTTCTTTTCCCATTATGGAGAACCAAACAAAAAAAAATGTGAAAGAGACAATAATGTTTATGTAATTTATTCTTTTAAACATTACTTTATTCTTTATTTAGTGTTGGTAAAGCAAATTACTGTCCCCTGAAGCAGGAAACTGAGAGTATGGATAAGCAGAAAATTTTAACAACTTTCCAAATTGTTGTCTGTTGGCCTTAACAGGTTCTTCTTACACCTACTCATCTAGCCATAGTCATGGAGTATGCTGCAGGGGGAGAACTCTTTGACCGCATTTGCAATGCTGGTCGATTCGGTGAGGATGAGGTACAATGAAAAATGTGGACAACTTGATGTTAAATAATAGTTATGTTGCTCGGATTTTCAAATGCATGAAAAGCTTTGGAAACAAAAAAATAAACACATCGGTGTCAACACTTACAGCATCTAACATTCACATTCAAATCCGAGTAACATAGTTTCTTATGTATATATCTTCTGTTGGAATAATTACATTCCTTACCTTTTCTAATGTTGAGTTCCAACAGGCAAGGTTTTTCTTTCAGCAGTTGATATCAGGAGTCAATTACTGTCATTCAATGGTATGAAACTCTGGCTTTTAGTTTCTTGGTTCTAAACTTGTCCAACAAATTGTTCTGTGTCTGTTTTGCTTTGCGCAGCAAATATGCCACCGGGATCTTAAACTTGAAAATACTCTCTTAGATGGCAGCACGGCACCGCGTGTCAAAATCTGCGATTTCGGATACTCAAAGGTATTAAACGTTAACTTAATCGACAAGTTTACAACAACAATCTTGATTTCGCTAACTATTTATCCTGCAATTTTTGTAGTCATCTGTCCTTCATTCTCAACCAAAATCTACTGTTGGAACACCAGCTTACATTGCTCCTGAGGTTCTATCCAAGAAAGAATATGATGGGAAGGTAATAATATCCTTCGTTACATATTCGGACTTGTTGATCTCAGTAACATAATCTATATCTAATCCTCCATAACTATAGATTGCAGATGTTTGGTCATGTGGGGTGACCTTATATGTGATGCTAGTAGGGGCATATCCTTTTGAGGATCCTGATGATCCAAAAAACTTTAGGAAGACAATTGGGGTGAGTGCTTGTGCTTCTACAAAATCTTGACCTTCACTTTCTCTACAAAATTAGACATAATTGAACCTGCAAATGTGTTTGAGGCTTCCCTAACTTGATTATTTGGTGATGGCAGAGAATACTGACTGTCCACTACTCAATCCCCGATTATGTCCGAGTTTCTATGGACTGCCAGCATCTTCTGTCTCGGATATTTGTGGAAAATCCTGGAAAGGTATCATTTAATCCAATTGCTGCCAATATTCATCCAATCTTTGTTAGGGTTGTTTGTATTGATCTTGTTCTCTCTTGTTGGTGCAGAGAATAAGTATACCAGAGATTAAAAGCCACCCATGGTTCTTAAAGAACTTGCCTATGGAACTGAAGGAAGGGGGAAACTGGGAGAGCCATGATGTGAACAACCCTTCCCAAAGCTTGGAAGAAGTACAGTCTATAATACAAGAGGCCATGAAAACCACTGAGGTCCCCAAGGGCGGGGAACTTTTCCTGGGAGGGAGCATGGATCTTGATGATGATTTAGATGGTGATGAAGATCTTGAAGATGTAGAGTCAAGTGGTGATTTTGTGTGCCCACTCTGAACCAGATCACACATAAATATATATACTAATCATCAATCAAAAGATTTGTTTTTTGTTTTTTTTCATCTTTTCTGTTCTAATTTTGGCTCCTAGAAGACCCCCTTTTGAATTACTTTATTTCACAAGTTATTATAATTGTGGAGGTTGGAATGGAATTAGTGATTGAGAATGGAGTAAGAGTAATTTTAACTGAAACTGTTGTATTATTATAGACTGATCAGGGGATATGAACAATCTAATTGCTCTTATACATGCTTTGAAAAGGAAAATATAGTATTATGTTGGAAAAACATCAAACCAATTGATACCCAATTTAGAAGTACTCTGGTCTCATTCTGAATTTCTAATGGATGATTCACCTCAATTAAATTAAACCACATCTTGCTCAGCCTAAGGAAAACAAAAAAAAGTCAGAACTCAATGTGTAGGCAAGAAAAGATCCAGGCTTTCTGCTGCTTAAAGTCTTGCCTTGCTCTCTTAATTAATCATTGCAGGTTCACAATCATTGGCTGCAATTTGTTTGATTTAAGATCTTTCCTGTTTCAGTAATGCCTTTTCTTTTTCCCTTTCCAGCAACTTTTTACAAATCCAGAACTTTAAATGTCTACAAATTCACTTGTCACACTTTTTTTTCAGGGTTGCTTTCTTTGTGTGAAGTTATTGCGGTTTAAATTTAATAGAAGAGTTAATTGCACCATACGTCCCTAAACTATAATCCTCATTTTAAATTGATCCTCAAACTTCAAAACATTCTATTTATTTCTTAAAATTATCCATGTTATATCACTAAGGTCCTTTTGTTATTAAATGACACATCAAATCTTATGCAACTAAATTTAAAATGAAATTTTTAAAGATATTTTCGCATAACTTTTTAGAGTAAAAGCTAAAACTAAAATAAAATTAAAAAAATAGTAATGATAAAACTTTTTGTAAAAATTTTAAAAACTTCAAAACTAATATTTTTAAAATATTCATTTTCTCTTAAATTTTTCATTTAAAATTATGCCACATATAATCTGACATGTCATTTAACAGTTAAATTAACGATTTTAGTAATGAAAGAATCTAATTGACATAACCTCGAAATTTTAAGGATGTAATTAAAATGTTTAGGAACCAATTTAAAATGAAGATCATAGTTTGAGAATATTTGATTTAATAAAACTTATAATAGAATTATATATATATATAAAAAAAAAACTTTTAAACTAATTCCTAGAGGTTTTTAAGGTATCAGCCATGTCAGTAAAATGTCGTAACTAAATTTCAAGCATTAAATTGGAAATTTGAAAAGTATGAATACTATATTAGAAAATTTGATAAAATAGAAGATGAATATACCAATATCCTTTAATTAAACAATAACTCAGTAGTCACATTAGATAATTATTATATCTACATAAGTGATAGATAATTATCATAGTCACTTAACAGAGTAATAATATCTTAATCTTACATTTTTTTGTTGTTGTTCTCAGTATGTAAATATAAATAAGATACAATTGTTTAAATTATCTCGATTTAAATGGAGCGATTTAGCGGTGATTAAAACTTTTGTCAGACACTTATTTGACACGAGTTTAAACTATGATATCTCCATCCCCTACCCTTAAGTATATAAAAAAAATTGCTTAAATTTATCCAACTTTATTTCTATTTTAGATAAGTATGTTATTTTTTATACGTTTGATTGAGTTGATGTCACTATCAATTAGGTCTCAGCTCACTTGTAAAATTACAAAAATAATAATAATAATAATAATTTTTTACAAAGTAAGAAATATATTATTATGATAGTATTTATCCTTTTTAATGTCTTTTTATATTTTTATATAAAATCTAAATATATAGGTAATATTATTCAAAGGTATTTTAGTCTTTTCACTTAAAAAAATTCAATAAAAATATGCATGTGGTGGAATTTTGAACAAACATCAATTGAATTAGTAAAACTTTAAATTTACCACTCAACCAAAGTTTCATTTTTTTAATTTTACGATGCACACTTTATTACCCTATAAGTTGTATCTATACTATTAATAAAGTTCTTAACTAAATTGGTGTCAGGAGTCAAACCGGACACTAACTCTGTTAAAAAAATTACAAAAATAAACCTTTCATAATTAAAATAAGTAATATGATTCAAGGGTATTTTAATCTTTTCTTTTTAAAAAATCCAATAAAAAATATTAATATGTTGAGATTTGAACATGCATCAATTAAATTTATAAAACCTGTGTTTTATAATTATTGTTTCCACACACGTAGGGATATAAATATTATCATTAATTTCAATTTTTTATAAATATATTTCTTAGATCAATTTTTGTGACTGAAATTATTTAAGTATAGATTACACATAGCATACCAAAGAACTAATTAGAAAATGTATAAAACATGTAATAATTGGATCATGAAATAGAAAAAAATATATGTGAATTGTAAAGCCCAATTCTGCCCGGGCCCGTCAATTACAATACTAAAACCAAAATTACAATATCCAAACCAATAATAAAAAAACCTAGGCCCAAATGGCCCAAAATTAAACCAACTTTCAGCCAAAACAGCAGAAAAAGAAAACCCTAGCCGCACTCCCTTCTGCCATGGCCGTCTGACACCTCTGCCACCACCGCTGCATGCCCATGTGCCTCCGTCGGCGCGCACAACGCCCAAGGTTCGACCTCTCCAGCACCGAAATGACAAAAAGCCGAGATTTTCCCGTTGTTGACCTAACACCTGCAAATCAAAGAAGACACGCAAAGAAACAGAGGCAACAGAGCAGAGAAATAGGCAACGAAATAGTAGAATAATAAAAAGTTGTATTTTTTTCGGCTATAAAGGCTGTGGAAAATCAATGTATTGAGGGGATTTTCGGATTCAAAAAATCAATAAAAATACGATCATCAGAAATCAAAACAGAATAGAAGCTAAGGTCAATTTCAGTCTTTCCATTTTTTATTTACTGCCATTGATTTCTTTTTTTTTGTTTTTAAGAACTTTTAAAAATGAAAATATAAAAAGGCAAGAATAGTACCTGTTTCTCGGTGATACAACGCCATCGGAGGCCTCCTCCGTTCGCCGAAGCAACGGAAACTCCTTAGGGTTCCGTTCGGGTTTCGTATAAAAGGAAAACAGGGAAGGCCGAAAGGCATTTTCATTTTTATTTATTTCTACCATTTTGGCTTGAAAAAACCCGAATCGGGTTTATTTATAAAATAGGAAGATTTTTAATAAAAAAACCTTAAATTTTTTTCCGGCGCGGCGGAGCTGCGGCGGAGCCACTGCGCGAGCCCGCCGGTGCCTGGTCTGGATCTGGGTGCTTCCCAGATAAAACAGAGGATTTTGGGGCCTTGTTTTTGAGAGAGAAGGGATGAAAATAAAACAAAAAATGTTTGGGACCCTTTTAAAGCAGCGAAAAACGGCGCCGTTTCGTTGGGCCTTTGAAACCCGCGCGTCGACCCGGATCCGCCCCCAGGGTCCGCGCATTTTTGCTCCTATGGGCAATTTTCATGCTTGGTTCCTCCTCTTTTCGATGACGTTCAATTAAGCCCCTATCTTACTTTGTGATTTTGGCTACCTGATTTATTTTCAATCTCGATTTGGTCCCCTTGAAACGCAGCGCACAAGGACCGGGATTATTTCCCATCTGGTCCCTCCCCATTTTCGTGCGTTACAAAAGGGCCCCAATTGATTTTTTTATTTTAAATTTCGGCCTTTAATTTTACTTTTCTCTTAATTTAGTCCCTTTTTTATTTCCTTTTGTTAATTTCGCTATTTCCATCCTTTTTTATATTGATGTCGTTATTATTATTATTATTATTATTGCTGTTATTATTTTTATTAAATATTATTATTATTATTTTATCATTACTATTAATGTTATTAGCATTATTATTATTTAACATTTCTATTATTATCTTTGTTACCATTATTATTTTAATTGTTATTACATTATATTCAATGATTGTTTTAAATACTATTCTTAACATTATTTTTACTATTTTATTATTTATCATATTTATTCTTGTTATTGTTATCATTATATTTATTATTATTATTTACTTTAATTTTAATATCATTATTACATTATATTTGTTTTTTGTATATGTTATTATTATTATATTTCTTATTTATTATTCTTATTATTACTATTATTTTTCGTTATGGTCGTTTTTATTATTCTATTTTATCACTAATATTATATATATGTATTGTTCACATTAATATAGTATTCTTATCGTTTTATAATTATTATTACACCATACTATTATTATTATTACTATTATTTGATATTATTATTATTAGTTTTATTATATTTACTATATCTACATCTATATTTTTTTTTAGTTTAATACTATATTATTAAATAATAATATATTTTGTAAAATTACTATATTTCACCTAAAGGATTTTAAAACAAGGCAATGTTTTGGTTTGGAGGTTCGAGGAATCGTGCCTAATCGTGCTGGGTTTCGATTTTTCGTTCGTCCAAATGACTAAATAACCTCTTAAGATTTTGACCATAAGGCAATATTTCATGTTTGGAAATTCGAGGAATCATGCCCAATCGTGCTGGGTTTCGATTTTTGGTTTGTACGAATAGTGGAATACCCTTTTGAAATTACAATATATGAATTTTGGAAATAATGAAATGATCTTGGTATCGAGGGTTGAAACATCGTGTCCTAACGTGCTAGATATGGTATTTCATCTTTTCGGAACAAGGGAATTTCGGTATCCAATTCGAATTACTCAAACATCTTCTAAAGGATTCGTATTTTAAAATCTTTTCTAATTTTCGACATTAGGACATTAATAATCAGTTAGGTACCAAGTTTGGGCGTGACGAGGGTGCTAACCCTTCCTCGCACGTAACCGACTCCCGAATCCGATTTCTCAAAACTTCGTAGACCAAAAACATCGTTTTAGTAAACCAAAACGTTTTATTAAAACAAAGGTGATCCGATCACACCTAATAAAGATCGGTGGCGACTCCCATTTTTATTTTCGTTTTCAAAACCAAGTCGATCCCCGTTTCTAAAAAAATGGTTTCGACAGCTTGACGACTCCGCTGGGGAGATGTTAAAGAGAGTCAGGCCGTAAATTGATTGTTTTCTGTCCTATGTCGAAAATTGGAAAAATCAATTTGGAAATTTGAAATTTGATTTGAAAATTACAATCCTTTTTGTTGCATTTGTTGTTTTCTTGCGCACATTGCATTGCATGACCGTTGTGGTCGCACCCTCTTAAGTGGGAGTAAGAAACAATGCCTTCGTGAGGTTTTCACCTCCGCATGGGCTAGTGGATTGCTTCCGGGATACATCCGTACCTATGTCTTCGTGAGGTTTTCACCTCCGTATGGCCATAGGGAAATGTATTCCCCCGAACCGAACTCAATCTATGTAAGCCTATAATGGGTAAAGATTGAGGAATCTGCTGGTTCGGGTACCCTTATCTTAGAACCGAACCACATATAGAGAGACCTAGGAACCTACCCTAGATAGAGCCACACCAAACTCTAGTGGTTACCCAAACAGGCATTATGTGTTGTTTATTTCTCTTGTACTAACGTGTTTTCTCCTATTTTGATTGCATTGCATTACATCATCATAGAAAGGAAGTGTTGATTAATATTCGATTACTAAATAGAGGAGTTTGTCATAAGGAAATATGTTACTTGATAAAGTGGATTATAATACGGTCGTTCGAACATAGTCCAAGTAAACACGAGAGAGGGCTGATAGCCCGCAGAAGAATACAAGACTTTGCCCGAGGATTCAAGCTGACAAGGATTATTCGAGAGTTACATGTCTCAATTTTCTTAAAGAAATTTATGAACATCGCAGAGGATAAGCGAGTGAAGAGGTACTGCCTGAACCAAGCAACAAGGAGCTAGAAGAGGCATCTATTGAGAAAGTTCACGGGACACAACCATAGCCTCCGGATACGAAGAAGAGGATTGGTTTTCACTTGGACTATGAGGACAAAGCCGTATATGCAATCCGTTTTATGTAAAGAAACGTATTTTCTAGAAAAGTTCTTTTAATAGAATTGAATTTATAATCAACACATCTTTTTCTTTTTGCATTCATTCCATGCATTTGTGTCGCATTTCATGCATTTGCATTACATCATATTACATGCATTAAAATTTGTAGAAAGACCTTAATTAGTTGAAGTTATTTCAAAAAAAAAAGAGAGAAAGAGAGAAAAGAAAAATTTGGAAGCTGAACATCCTTACGGTACACGCGCCAAATCGAAGAAAATGGATCAAAGAATGGAACAATTCCAAAAAGATATGCAAGACCAGATGCAAGAGCAAATGGCAAAACTCCAACAAGAGATGAGGGACCAAATGTTGGAGGCACAGAGGAACATGATGGCCCAAATGGCCCCGGATGATGAGTGGGATCTTTGGAAAAGGAAAGAGTCCCATGGCCATTCTTTGGAGAAGAGAGCGAAGGCAATCCCCCGGGTTTTACCCCACCACAACCTGAAGAGTATTCCCAAAGGCCACCTGTCACAATCAGGCCTCAACAGGGGCAAACTGATAATAGACCGCCCATAAACTTCCAGGTCGGCTCAGGATCTAACCCAGGAGATAACCCAGCCAATCCCGTTATCCTGGATTTAGACAGAGAGGGATTAAGAATTGAATCCTCAAGGAAGTTGGAGGATCGCTGTAGATGGTTGGAAGAAAAGTTCCAGGCTTTGGAAAATACTGACCATCATCGCGGTATTGATGCCAAGGACTTGAGTTTGGTCCCGAATCTGGTACTTCCTCATAAATTCAAGATGTCGGAATTTGAGAAGTACAATGGGGCCAGTTGCCCTGAAGCCCACATCACTATGTTTTGTAGACGCATGACGGGCTATGTGAACAATGATCAACTTTTGATTCATTGTTTCCAAGACAGTTTGGTAGGGGCAGCGTCTAGGTGGTACAATCAACTCAGCTGCGCTAACATTAGCTCTTGGAGAGACTTAGCTCAAGCCTTCATGAAGCAATACAACCATGTCACGGACATGACGCCTGACAGAATCACTTTGCAAAACATGGAGAAGAAATCAAATGAAAGCTTCAGGCAGTATACGCAAAGATGGAGGGAGGTCGCCATGCAAGTTCAGCCACCACTCCTAGAAAAGGAGACTACAATGCTATTCATCAATACCTTGAAGGCTCCATTCATTACTCATATGATAGGAAGCACCACCAAAAGCTTTGCGGATATAGTGATGGCAGGAGAGATGATTGAAAATGCCATAAGAGGTGGCAAGATTGAAACAGGGGAAGCCACTGAAAGGTCCACTCCTAGGAAAAAGATGACGAGGTGAATAATGCGAGTACATACAACAAAGGGTACTCAAAGGCAGTCACTGTTAGCCAACCGAAAGTGGTTACGACTGGACAACAAGGGTCGACGAGACAAGAATCAGGCCCTAGACAAAATTTCGAAAAGCTCCAATTTACACCAATTCCAATGACATATAAAGAGCTATATGAGACTTTATTAGAGGCACGTGTAGTGTCCCCATATTATCTGCATCCGTTACAACCCTCATATCCTAAATGGTATGACTCCAACGTTCAATGTGATTATCACGCAGGAGTAACGGGGCATTCAATAGAGAATTGTACTGCCTTCAAAAAGGTAGTTGAGAGACTTCTTAAGATGGGAGTTTTCAAGATTGATGATACACCCGGTGTGGAGAACCCATTATCCAATCATGGAGACAAGAAAATTGTGATCCCTTGAAGAAATCGAAAGCGAAGAGGGAATCAGAGAACAAAGTTTACAAGCCCTTGTGTACTTGGGAGAGCTTTAAATAATAAGATTGTGGGAGAAATCCTTGTACTTTTATGGCTAATCTAGATTAATATACAAAATATGCTTGTTGCCTTAAGCCTAGAGGCAATAAGACCCCTTTTGTGAAATAGGCTTGTGTCCTAAATTATTATTTCAATAAAATGCATATTTTGAGTACATATTCTTTTATTCTTTCTACTATACATTTTTTACTCTTTCATTTTTTATTCATTACCATACAAGTAATCATCCTTAGAATCATTTATTCTTTGGATTTCCTGCCTTCATGCTTAGGTACCCAGATATCAATGTCATGAGCGACGTTATTACTGACTCCCTTTTTGAACAAGATATGGGTCTAGAGGATCTCAGGATTTTGAAGATGACAGAGTTTGTGACATATCTTCTGACTTGTTAAGAATGGTTTAACAAGATGAAAAACAGACCTTACCTTACATAGGGTCAATGGATATTGCGAGCCTAGGAAAGGAATGAAGATCGAAGCCTAGCTCACCACAGAAATAGATCGAGATATTATTAAGTTATTTTCTATAATTCAAAGATATTTTTTGCACGATCATATCAAGACATCCCTAGACTAATAAGACGCGGGCTAAACAAGAGGATGGGGCGCTGTTGGTCTACTATGGAAGCGATTGCATCAGTCATACCACAAATACTGAATTGAAGAAGACGAGATTTATGTAGCTCTTCTACTTTCTTCACAGACTTTTCTATATGTGGGGCATGTATGTGATGGGTCCAATCTTGTCAAACGCTTTAAGTTATCATCAATTTACCGTCATGGTCGTCATCTACTTCACTAAGAGGGTGGAAATAGCTTCATATGCCAATATTGCAAAGTCGATAGTCATAAAAAAAATGATCAGATGCCAACACAGAATGCATAACTGTACAAAGTCAAAGTTTACAGTTTGTCCAAAGATCAGGCAGCGTATCACTGTATAGCAAAAGTTGCCAAGAAAAAAATGAAAGGTGACTTAGGCTTGTAAGGATTGGCATAAGAAGCTACCATTACCTTATTGAATGTCAGCCAGAACCTTCGCTGGGAGCAACGTCTTACCCATTGGTTTATGGAAATGAAGTATTTTGCTAATTGAACCTAGTTGA
The DNA here is from genome assembly GCA_025698515.1 of Gossypium sturtianum. Lineage (NCBI taxonomy): Eukaryota > Viridiplantae > Streptophyta > Magnoliopsida > Malvales > Malvaceae > Gossypium > Gossypium sturtianum. Next base: position 5,577,801 of record CM046947.1, read on the forward strand.
AGAAAAGGTTAAAGTTATTCAAGCTTATAACAAATAGGTTCATCCTAGAGAATTCCACAAGGGGAACCTGATGTTGAAACATATTTTTCTTCTACGAAATGATTTTAGAGGAAAGCATATGCCAAACTTGGAAGGACTTATGAAGGGCCTATTCTAGAGGAGCATTCATATTGACCGAGATGGATAGCGAAGACTTGCCCAATCCGGTGAATTCAGGTTTAGTCAAGAAGGATTTTACCTGAAAGGGAAACGGGTCAAGGTGAAAACCCGCAAAGGGTGCCTTGAGTAAAAAAAAAAAAAGGGAGAGGCTAAGGCGAAAACCCGCAAAAGGCGCTTTGAGACCAAAGGGGCTTTGAGTTGAAAACCCGAAAAGGGCGGTTCAAATTTTGAAAAGTGGGGCACACAGTAGTCTTGCTCCGTCTGAATTAGCAATGAGGAAGTATGTTACGTCTTGGGGCATCGACAAAGTACTCCGGATCCCCTAAACACATGTTGAGCTTAAAATGGTCCTCAAGAAGTTGGAACAAAGAAGCTCAGGCTGCGATATTTGGGGGATCTAGCTTCATTCTTACCCAATTTTGGAATTCGTTATCTTTGATTGCTTTATTTTTTTTGAGATACGCCCAAATCAATTTTCTTTTGTTGCCTAGGTTATCTTTGATTAAATTATTTCTCAGAGCTATGCTCCTGACTAACTTCTTTCTCGTCCATTTTTGTGACCTTTTTTAAGCATTTTATATTGAAATAACAATTTATGGACTAATAACACTTTCATAAAAGGAGTTTCGCGATTACTTTAGAAGCTTCTAAATAATATGAGGAATCTGAAGCATGACCATTGTTCAGAACTCACCAAGCCTAAGGGCTGGAAACATTGAAGAATGATTATCTCTTCATATTTTTATTGGATAAGACAATTTTGTTGGTGATACCACATCGGCAAATGACGAACAAGGTCAATCCAAGTGTAAAGAGGATCATTGACGAGATACCCTGCATTCATACATCTAGTCATTACACCTGGGAATGGTGTATGCATTTAAAAGTAGTACAAGTTACGTACCTCTAAATGGTAACAGAAAGATGGAAGAAATTAAAAGTTATTCCCTAAAGTTGCGGTGGAAGATACCAATTCATGTCCCAAGGTTCAAGTAGAGAGGACTCGAGATTACCATGGGGCAAATTATTTGAAGCGAGAACATGAATGAAAAACAAATGAGTGATAACACCTTAAGCGGGAATCATACTCATATCATTTTTATTCATAGCATGTCTAAATTAGGGGCATTGGAGGCATTTCAATATGGCATTCCGAGCTTTGCGAGAAGGTGATTGAAGACGGCAAATATGGCATTCCCGAGCTTTGCAGAAGCAGATTGAAGACAAAGAATCGGCATTCTCGAGCTTTGCAGAAGCGATTGAAGACAACAAATCGGCATTCCCGAGCTTTGCAGAAGCAAATTGAAGACAGCAAATCTGGCATTCCTGAGCTTTGCAGGAAGCAGATTGAAGACAGCAAATCTGGCATTCCTGAGCTTTGCAGGAGCAGATCGAAGTTAGCAGATCTGACAATCCTAAAGTTACAGGAGTAGATCAAAACAAATTCTATCTCCCTGAAGTTGCAGTGGAGCGAATTAAAATGACGAATCCTATACCTCTGAAGTTGCAGTAGGTCGGATCGAATTTACTACAGAAGATCTTATCTCTCTGAAGTTGCAGTAGAGCAGATCAAAACAAATCCTATCTCCCTGAAGTTGCAGTAGAGCGGATTAAAATGACGAATCCTATACCTCTGAAGTTGTAATAGAATCGAATTTACTACAGAAGATTTTATCTCTATGAAGTTGCAGTAGAGTAGATCAAAACAAACTTTATCTCCCTAAAGTTGCAGTGGAGCAGGCTAAAGATAGCAGATTTTATACCCCTGAAATTACATTCGAGCAAATTTAAAGCATCAATTCCTAAATTTCTGAAGTTGCAGTGGGTTAGAGCGAGGCTACTTGAAGAAGAAGATGAAAAGAAGCGCCGAGACTCGGTGAGGCCCGAGCAAAATTGGCCTTTTATAGTCTTTGCTCCATTCTCTCGTTACGACAACGAGCAAAAGAGGGCGGTGTAAAGCCCAATTTCTGCCCGGGCCTGTCAATTACAATACTAAAACCAAAATTACAATACCCAAACCAATAATAAAAAAACCTAGGCCCAAATGGCCCAAAATTAAACCAACTTTCAGCCAAAACAGTAGAAAAAGAAAACCCTAGCCGCACTCCCTTCTGCCATGGCCGTCGACACCTCTCGCCACCACCGCCGCATACCCATGTGCCTCTCGTCGCGCAAGACTACGCCCAAGGTTCGACCTCTCCAAGCACCGAAATGACAAAAAGCCGAGATTTTCGCCGTTGTTGACCTAACACTGCAAATCAAAGAAGACACGCAAAGAAACAGAGGCAACAGAGCGGAGAAATAGGCAACGAAATAGTAGAATAATAAAAGTTGTATTTTTTTTGGCTATAAAGGCTGTGGAAAATCAATGTATTGAGGGGATTTTCAGATTTGAAAAATCAATAAAAATACGATCATCGAATCAAAAAAGCAGAATAGAAGCTAAGGTCAATTTCAGTCTTTTCCATTTTTATTTATCGCCATTGATTTCTTTTTTTTTTTGTTTTTAAGAACTTTTAAAAATGAAAATATAAAAAGGCAAGAATAGTACTGTTTCTCGGTGATACAACACCATCGGAGGCCTCCTCCGTTCGCCAAAGCAATGAAACTCCTTAGGTTTCGTTCGGGTTTCGTATAAAAGGAAAACAAGGAAGGCCGAAAGGCATTTTCATTTTTATTTATTTCTACCATTTTGGCTTGAAAAACCCGAATCGGGTTTATTTCTAAAATAGGAAGATTTTTAATAAAAAAACCTTGCATTTTTTTTCCGCGCGGCAAAGCTGCGGCGGAGCTACTACGCTGTGAGCCCGCCGGGTGCACAGTCGGATCAGGTGCTTCCCGAGATAAAACAAAGGATTTTGGGGCCTTGTTTTTGAGAGAGAAGGGATGAAAATAAAACAAAAATGTTTGGGATCCTTTAAAAAAGCAATAAAAGCGGTGCCGTTTCGTTGGGCCTTTGAAACCACGCGTCGACCAGATCCGCCCCGTGGTCCGCGCATTTTTGCTCCTATGGGCAATTTTCATGCTTGGTCCCTCCCTTTCGATGACGTTCAATTAAGCCCCTATTTTACTTTGTGATTTTGGCTATCTGATTTATTTTCAATCTCGATTTGGTCCCCTTGAAACGCAGCGCACAAGGACCGGGATTATTTCCCATATGGTCCCTCCCCATTTTCGCGCGTTACAAAAGGGCCCCAATTGATTTTTTTTAAAAAATTCCGGCCTTTAATTTTACTTTTCTCTTAATTTAGTCCCTTTTTTATTTCCTTTTGTTAATTTCGCTATTTCCATCCTTTTTTATATTGATGTCGTTATTATTATTAATATTGCTGTTATTATTTTTATTAATATTATTATTATTATTTTATCATTACTATTAATGTTATTAGCATTATTATTATTTAACATTTCTATTATTATCTTTGTTACCATTATTATTTTAATTGTTATTACATTATATTCAATGATTGTTTTAAATACTATTCTTAACATTATTTTTACTATTTTATTATTTATCATGTTTATTCTTGTTATTGTTATCATTATATTTATTATTATTTACTTTAATTTTAATATCATTATTACATTATATTTGTTTTTTGTATATGTTATTATTATTATATTTCTTATTTATTATTCTTATTATTACTATTATTTTTCGTTATGGTAGTTTTTATTATTCTATTTTATCACTAATATTATATATATGTATTGTTCACATTAATATAGTATTATTATCGTTTTATAATTATTATTACACCATACTATTATTATTACTACTATTATTTGATATTATTATTATTATTAGTTTTATTATTATTATTTTTAGTTTTATTATATTTACTATATCTACATCTATATATTTTTTTTAGTTTAATACTATATTATTAAATAATAATACATTTTGTAAAATTACTATATTTCACCTAAAGGATTTTAAAACAAGGCAATGTTTCGTGTTTGGAGGTTCGAGGAATCGTGCCCAATCGTGCTGGGTTTCGATTTTTCGTTCGTCCAAATGACTAAATAACCTCTTAAGATTTTGACCATAAGGCAATATTTCATGTTTGGAAATTCGAGAATCGTGCCTAATCGTCTTTGGGTTTGGTTTTTGGTTTGTCCGAATAGTGGAATACCCTTTTGAAATTACAATGTATGAATTTTGGAAATCATGAAATGATCTTGGTATCGAGGGTTGAAACATCGTGTCCTAACGTGCTGGATATGGTATTTCATCTTTTCGGAACAAGGGAATTTCGGTATCCAATTCGAATTACCCAAACATCTTCTAAAGGATTCGTATTTTAAAATCTTTTCCAATTTTCGACATTAGGACATTAATAATCAATTAGGTACCAAGTTTGGGCGTGACGAGGGTGCTAACCCTTCCTCGCACGTAACCGACTCCCGAACCCGATTTCTCAAAACTTCGTAGACCAAAAACATCGTTTTAGTAAACCAAAACGTTTTATTAAAACAAAGGTGATCCGATCACACCTAATAAAGATCGATGGCGACTCCCATTTTTATTTTCGTTTTCAAAACCAAGTCGATCCCCATTTCCAAAAAAATGGTTTCGACTGTGAATGAAAACCAACCTTTCAAAACTTGAAGAGAAAAACCAAAAAATGGGTTAATTTCCCTTTCCTGTAACTCCCAACTTCTGCAGAAGGTATTGAGAAAGATAAAATTTTAGAAGGAAGCGAAAGAGGACAAAAAAATTTAATAAGCTGCAGTAAGCATTCATCAGGGTGCTCTTATGAGAAGTGAATCAAGGAAAGCCTTCATAGTTATTCAACTCTCCCCAAACTTGAAGCTCAACTTCTTCCCATGACTCTGCTGCTCTAAGTTCCTTCCATGTTTTAAATAGACCACCCAATACATTCTCATCATGCAAAATACAGAAGCACCTGTACATCCAAATATCCCACTTTAATGTTTCACCTCTTAGTTGCCTTATGCTGCATATCTAATCAAGCATTGCATTTGAACCGCAATAAATATCATGGGAAAGAAAGTAACTGGATTCTATTTACTTACATGGCATGGTACGAAAGTCGTCCATACTTATCATCATCGCTACCTTGCTTCGGTGTTTTTCTCATCAAAGAAAGTTTATAGCTTTTCAGAAACTGCTTAAGCAGATCGGAATTCCCTCTAAACACATCTAAATGCATGGGTATCAAGTCATTAATGGAATCACCTGCAATATCCATCGTTTATTTCCTTCAACACAACACTAATCGAGAATAAAATAATCTTTTAGGAAAAGAGTAACAGCTTCATTTTGTTCTAAAACATGGGGGAAAAGTTACTTGGGTTAAAACCAGAATGTTTACATGAGAAGTTAAGCAAATATCATATGGTTATTGAATATTTTCAGTTGCATTAATCTCTCATTCTCACTACACGTTTCTTATGTTTGCACAATCCAATTAAGGTGCGGTTTAGTTTCTGTTGGCATAAGCAAATCCTCATGTCTAAAGCAAAACAGGAAGGAGGGATGAAGGATTTACAAACGACAATAGATTTAGTCATAGTAAAGTGGAAAGACATCAAATTAAGATAGTGGACTGACCTACAGCAAGATTACTGAAATCAAGGATGTAAGTAGGGCGCCAAGATTTAGCTACTCCACCATTACTTGTTGGCGCAGGAATTCCATTTGAGCAAGATTTACATTCCATGTAAATATTGTCATCCATAATATCCCTGTGTATCCAGGACCAAGGCTTACCAACTTTTTTCATGCCATTTTCCTATCAATACACAAAGGCATTAGGTATAACTGTACAAGAGGCTCTACCTATAAGATTAAGAGGAAAAAGAGGTAATAAGAAAAAGGATAGTGGGACTATAAAAGAACCTCATATATAGAAAGCAGCTTCAGAAAATCATCTGGAAGGTATGCTTCAGCTTTCTCTATAAGCGTTTCAGGAATCGAACCGCTCCTACAAAATTTAGTATAGAATTTCAGAGGCATTATATAATCAGACACTATGATAAAGTAAGTAAATAAAGAAGACTAAAACAAATAGAAAAAAAAAAACTTTATCTGTGAAGTTGTTATGCTCATTTAGTAATATGCTAACACTCCCACTGATTGACTGCATAGAACAATAGACATTATTCCCAAATAGAAAATAAACTACAGGCAAATTTCTAGTAGGTAAGAAAATTTTCCCCATTATATATAAAAAGCAGAAATGAGGTCCACATAATGGTGAAAGATTTAACCGAGAAAACAAGTATTTGGCTGTATAGCATGAAAGAAGCACAGGCCAATGGCTGTGCAATTGGTATTGTTCTCAAGAAGACTGGAGCATGCAATGTTTAAAAAAAAAACAGATATGAAGTTTGTACATGAAAAACAAACACAATATAATTGGTTGCAAAACTAGGAGGTAAAAATAATATTTTCAGTAGAAATACTGGTGATTGTAAAAGTTGATGAACAATCTCCATTCCCAAATTAGATATTATACCGTTTACTCAAGCGGCCGGAAACATTCTTCTTCTTCTCCATTAAAGTTCTCACAAAGATTTTCCATTCAAATGGAATATCAGATTCGTTGGAGACAAACTCCATGTCCATGCCATTGGCAGAGGAAAACCCCCTATTCTGTTCAAAATCTGAAAGAGCTGAATTACTGAAGGAAGGATAGGGCAACATATGAAGGCTTCGTAGTTGCTCTCCTAAAAAGGAAGCTAAGTTAAGCACATCTTCCCATGGCAATACATTTCTTCTGCAATAGAAATTAAATGGAAGCTTAACAATTGCACCAATCTACTTGTGACATCTCAGGTTCTCTAAGTAAAGATTCATTCAGAAATAAGTAAGAGATTTCAGAGTAAGTACTTACAATTCAGTAAATATCTTTCCTTTGCAACGCTTTGTTATAAGATAAGGCAGCAAGACAATAGTAGATTCATCTGAATCGTCTGGTCCATTTTCTGGCGACACATCTTTTCTGTAGGTAAACAGTATCTTGCTCTGAACACCAAAGGGAAAGACATCACCTGTGCCCTTCTCTGGAATCAAATTGCACTTTCTAATCACATCAGGCACTTTTTTACCATCCCAAGAATCAATATTGTAAGATCCATTTTCCAAGTGCAGAATCCCACTAGCTAATGCATTAGGAATGTGGTTTTCCAGAGGAGAGTTAACTTCAGAAAGAGTGCTGTAGAATTCAAGCTGCAAAGAAGGAAATGTGAAACTTACAGTATGTAAAAGACTCACAGACATATTCATCAGTAAACATATGTAGCTACCTCAGTGCCCAAATCAAATATTGAAGATTGCGGCCCTCCTTCAGCAAAGATTTTGACCACATATTCATCCATGACATAGACCTGTTGCAGAAAACTAGAACAGTCAGTTGAAATACAAACGTTCTCTTCTGATAACATGACTGAGTTTATAAAATCTGTTGGTCATCAACAAATGACATAGAGATCAGATCCTTTAACAGAAAAATTCATATCAACATGCTAAATAAACAGCACTCAGATCACATGTTGTGGAAGACGTGTCTATGTGCAGATGCCATCATTCTTTACTCTAAGGATGAATGTCAAAAGTTGATATGCCCAGTGGAGTATGGTTATGTGTCACTAGTGGGAAACATGCCTCTGTACAAGGTAATGACAAGCTCTGGAATATCCTTGAAGTGATCTCTCACAATTGGTTCCCCTAACTTTCCATTCGTAAAAGGAAATAAACTCACAGGATTGCTGCCCATTCCAACAGGAAGCTTTGCATTCTCACTGGGAAAAGGCAAACTGTGAAAGAAGCAGATTTTCCCCAAGCAATCCAACCATTTGTCTGCATTTAGTGCAAGACAAGCTCCCTAAGACAATGAGAGAACGTAAATGATATTAAGTTAGCAACAAAATAAAATATCACATGCTATGCCAAAGTTTTTGACAAAGCGATAACCAGATAAATATCTAGTAAACACCATAAAGAGTGTTTGCCAGAGAAGAAAACTTGCCAGACATAATTATCCAAATATGTGATCAGAGGAATCGTGTTATAAAGAAAATCTCCTAAACAAACTATAAGGGCTTCTATCTGTATTCTTCAACAATTTGTGGTTTAGTTCAAGACTGAATATCTAATAAAAGCATGCCTATTTTACCTCTTAAAAAATGTGGGTTCCTATTTTAATTTGCTTAGTCAACTCATCCATAGAAAGGGAAAATGAAGTAAAAAGACTGACTTGGTGGGAAGAAGATATTCGTGCAAGAAATGTGACATAACCTTCCAAACCATCTCTCTCTTTCCAGGATTTCCAACCCAAAGCCTGGACAGCCATTCCCTCAAACCTCGCTGCCCTAAGGAATTGTCTGGGCACCATGGAGAAGTAAAGTGGTCTAGCTCACTATTCCGAAACATGGCCAAGTAATTTATATCATAAGAAAAATCGTGTTCCCATACATTATAGCTCCCATTAGCATTTTCTTTTCCATTTTCATTCTGTTGAGGTCTTAGAATTCTGGCTTCCGTCTCTTTCTTTGTCAGGTCTAAGCACCTAAAATTTTCTTTCTCGCAGGGCATGTTCTTCTCAATGATCTCTAAACTGTCTTCATCAAGAGCAAGCAAACCAGCACGACATACTCCTCTATGACTGTAACCCGGTGCCATATCTAGACATACAAATTCAAAGTTTCTAGAATTCACAAAATTTTGTGTCACAGCGATGGTTGTTTCCAGATTCAGGACACAGTGCCACCATCCGCTCGGAACAAAAATTGTCTCCCCAGGCAGTTGAGTGCACTCAATTGGCTTGTTTTCATCAGCAAGAAGCGGATAGAAATCAAGCCACCACTGTACAGAAGCAAAGAAGGATCCAGCAAAAATAACCCCCAAAAAATGCGACAAGAATTAGGAGATAAAACACAGGTCCTGGGATATCAGACCTATATACCTGCAATGAAGTTGGAGAATCAACACTAATATCACCATCGTCATCGTCTACATGCACTGTAACACCCAATGGAACTGTTCCTGGGGGATACAATGCCCACCTGTCCAAATATATTTAGACATGTCATCCTGGATATCAGCTCTTTAACTACAGTGAAGCAACAAAATGTACTATCCTATGCTGCCAAAAAAATAAATTTATCGGCCAGTTCGCACAACAGTATAAGGTCCAATGAAACAGATAAAAGATAAAATGAAATAAATTTGCTGGAGGTTATTCATAAATGATCTCCATGAACAGACGTGTACTATTTGTTAAGCTTGATGGAGGCACATGTAAATTCCAAAACAACCAACATGAAAGCATTTTATAAATACAGAGGTAATTTATCAAAAATACCTTTTACGACCACATAGAAGAGTATTCCAGGCACTGGTAAGTCCGGGATCAACATGCCAAGAGGCACCAGACCTTGCTGGACCAATAACAAGCCATCTGAATGATGGTCGATTTTTATCTAAAACATCAAAGAAGTCTTCTTGAAATATTTGGGGTACAGTGTAATCTTTCAACAAACCAGGTGCAGATTCTCCAAACTGCATGGCAAACAATCAAAGTACTTCCGAAACTTTCCAAGAAGGTCGATATCTGATTAATTATAATCCTGCACTTTAAAAAATAGTATAAATATTATGACTACCCTAGACTCACCTTGTCATCGAAAATATAAAGAGGATCCTCATCATGCTGTTGTTTCATGTACGATACATAATCTTTGAATGTCATCGAAACTTTTAAAGAGGAAGAAATCTTGAATGTTGTATCTCCATATTTGGGCACTAGCTGGTCAATTGTCCAAGTTTTCCTTGCAGGCCAAGTATCGGCCAATCCATTAAGCAAAACCTGAAATGTCAATCAGCAAGAACCCCATTCAAAAAGCACGCAACTAGTAACTTACAGTTGCAAATGCAGATTGACTGACTAATGAAGAGCGAAACATTTACAGATATACTGATTTCTTCTAATAAATGTAATTTAAGTACGCAGTAAAACTCTAAAACCATTACAATCATTTGAATGAGTGAGTTCAACATGATGTACTAAAAAACAAACAAAAAATATGTAGGGGATACCGGTTTAATCCCATCATATTCGCGATGAAACTGTTCCGCAGATACGTCATTTTTTCTTTCAACATTTCCATCATCAAACGAAAACCCGTCTAATGTTGTATGGCACCTATATAATCTTCTGTATAAGAATGGAGAGCTAAATCCTACCCAAAAGTGAAAGAAGAATACTCAAATCAATACCATCATTTTCAAGAAGGAGAAGTGTTTGTTTTCATAAAAACAAAATCACGAGGCTATTTACCATCAAACTGCAATGGTTTTCTGTAAAAGTCTATATACTCATTCGGCAAATTCTCTCTGAATTGCAAAATTAAAAATAAATTAATATAAATCCGTACAAAGTCAGACTAAAACTTCGATTAAAAAGGAAATCAGGAAATTTTAAATCTGAGTTGCAAAGAGCAGAATACAAATGCAATGTTGTCTTTTGCCAGGAGCCTTTGTATTGAATGTGACCACTGGCTTTCTTGAGACAAACACTCATCCAAAGCGGCTCTTCATTGCAGAATATATACATAAAACTAACAGATACAAACACCAAAACAAAGAAATAAGACACTTCAATTGAGAATATAAGAATTGGAAAAGAAAAGAACAGAGAGCCATAAAAAATAAAATAAAACCTGCTGACACAAGCGAGACGAGCGAGGTCTAGAGGAGTGAGACAATCTAAGATAGTGCAAATGATTTCGTCGGGGATATATTTGAAATCGCCGAGGGAGTCGGCTCGCCGGTCTCTGATCGGGAAAGTATGAGATTGATGAAGAATTTCCATCGAAGAAGGGAGATGAATGGGGATCGATCCAAGCAAAGTAGCAAATAGAAAATAGTATAAAGCAGGGAGGAAGGAAGGTTTACGTTTAAGACAAGAACTGGTCTGGTTTGGTTTGGTGTTGTCATTTAAACATTTTTGCTACGAAAGGAAGAACGCAGGGCATGTTGACACGTATCCAACTTGTTCCTTTCGCGCGCTTTTACCGTTTGCTCCGTAGGATTTGCTCACGCGCCCTTTACCTATTCATTTTCTTGTTCCTTTTCTTAAAATTTATTGTCAAAAAAGCCCTTAAAAAAATACAAAAAATCAATTAAGTTTATGTATTAAATTCTCACCCAATTAAGCTTTTGTTGTTAATTAAATAATCAATTAAGCCTCTCTGTTAATAATTTTCATCATTAATCATGTTAATTGTTAAAATAAATTGACGAACCAATCATATGGTGACATGTGACAGCTTTTGGTTTAATCTAATTTTTTTCCATACAAAACAATTAAAATCTTTAAAAAATAAGAAAAAATTATAAAACTATAAAAAAATTATTTAAATTAAAAAATATATTAGAATTCTTAAAAATATTTAAAAATTATAAAAATAAATTTAAAATATTAAAATTGAAATAAATTTATAAAAATTATAAAAATAAAAATAAAAATTTGAACTGGACCAATAAGCCCGAAATCGACAATGAATTGATCCGAGGAAAGCCATTATATCGATTGATTTGGGAATCAGGTGGTTGAACTGACTTTTTATTTTTTAATTTTTTTATCAAACTAAAATTTCATTATCCAAAAAAAAAAATCATTATCCAACTATTAGCACATGTTAGAATGAAATATTCTGACCAAGGTTTTCAGAACCGGCCCGGTGGTCAAACCGGTCAGGTCATCGGTTTGTCAGTTCGACTTATTTGTCCAGTTCAATTAATTAAAAAATAAAAATAGAAAATTAGTCCAACCATCCGGTTCCTAGGTCAACCAGTCTAATGGCTTTCTCCGAACCGATACCCTTGCCAATTTTAGTCTAATCAGTCCAACCAACTGATTAGATCCAATTCAAATTTTTATTTTTTTTTAATAACTTTTATAAGTTTATATTAACTTCAATACTTTTAATTTTTTTTAATAAATTTTTCTAGTTTTTTATGATTTTTACAAACTTTTAATACATTTTTATAAAATTTTAAATATTTTAAATATGTTTTATTATTTTTATAAAAAAATATATTTTATTATATTTATTATAATATTTATAAGTTTATATTAATTTTCATATTTTTAATATTCAATAATTTTTATAATTTTTCTTTTTTTATGGTTTTCTAATATTTTTATAAAAAAAATATTAGACTGAACCATAAGCTATCATGTGTAACCATATAATTGTTTCATCAATTTATTTTAATGGTCAATGATGAAAACTGTTAAAAAATGGGCTTAATTAATTATTTTAGTTAAAGACAAAGGCTTAATTGATGCAAATTTAATACAATGACATGTCTATTATTGGGAGATAAATCTCAAAATTATATATAAACTTTTTATTTTCTCAAAGGGATTTTTTTTAAATGTAAAAATGTAAAAAATTTGAGGATTAAAAATTAAAATTTAACCTTTTCTTTTAAATATAGAGAAAGAGAAAAGCAAAGGAGAAAGTAGAGGTGTTCATGGGTCGGGTGGCCCGGCCCGGCTTGAATGCCCGATCGAAATTTGGGAGGGTTTGGGCAAAAATATAAGCCCGAAAAATAGGCTTGGGCAAAAAATAAGGCCCGTTTTAAAAAATGGGCCGGGCCTCGGGTAAGGTATTTTTGACCCGGGCCCAGCCCTGCCCGGCCCGAATTCACTAAATGACAAAAAAAATCTGCTATATTTTTTTTATTTTTGAATGTTATTTTCTTATTGTTTTCTCCCTATTTTGCTACCATATTACTATTATGTTGCTACTATTTTGTTGTTATTGATTGAATATTGTATAAAACTTATTTTATTGTTAATTTTGTTATTATTTTAAAGGTATTTGTTAATTTTATTATTATTTTAGATGTATTTGCTTGTTAAGTTACATCTATCTTAGTGTTATTTAAGTCTACATATTTTTTTAAAATTTATTTTCAATTTGTTGGGAAATATTTATTTTGATTTTTTTAATATTTTTTATGTATTATATATATTAAAAAATTATATAAAATAATATAAAAATTTAATACGGGCGGGCCGGGCCTGGGTTTTAACATTTTTATATGGGTCGGGTTTAGGCAAAATGTTAGGCCCATTATTTAGGCCCGGCCTGGCCCGAGTCCGATAAATAGGTCTAAATTTTTAGTTAAACCCCGCCCGAACTCGACCTATGAACACCTCTAGGAGAAAGTGACAGATGGACAATGAACACTACTTTTTTAGATGACTTATACTATAAAGTCCACGTGCCATCATCTGAAGCCCAACAATGGCATAAATATCTGTCACAAAATATATTTTCCATAAGATATAGTAATATTTATAGTAAATTAATAGATGAAGCAAAAGTTACCCCTTTTCTTCTTTCATTTGAAAACATCAATTCTTTATCATCCGCATGACCACAATAATCTTGGTATTTAGAATTCAGCCATAGCTTAATTTTTTTATTCCTCTCATATCCGTACGTTTCCATCCAGTATGCACATACAATACACCACATAACTCAAGAATCCCAAACTAAAAAAAATATTAATAGTGCCAATAACCACTTAAGCGAGGGAAAAAAAGGGGGGGGGACAAACATATTTTTGGTAAAAGGCTAGCGGCAGGACACTTGACCACCACTTTACAGCCCTGTGACTAGTGGTTGCGGTTGCTGTGAGTTGATCCTCCTCTTTCTGAGGCGCTCCGCGATAATGAAGGCGAGCTCAAGAGATTGCGAGGCATTCAAACGAGGGTCACAGTGGGTATGGTAGCGTGAACCCAAGTCATCGAATGTAACAGTCCGGGATCCCCCGATGCATTCTGTCACATTCTGTCCAGTCATCTCTAGATGAACTCCTCCAGGATGACTTCCCTCTTGCTCGTGCACGTCAAAGAAAGCTCTCACTTCAGCCTGTCGAAAATGGATGTGAATTAATTATGTTATTGAAAATTGGACAAACGGATTGGTTACTCCCATCTAAATAATTGGAAGCCATAATAAAGTAGGAGAATAAAACAGTGGTAGCCAAATTCAATTGAGAATCATCAAGAATAGTTTAGATAATCTTTAAATAGATTTTATATTGCAATATGGGTTTTGAATCAATCATGAGTCGGGGAAATATGACCACCTACCAACTGAAAACATATTCTTACCTAAAATTATTATAATCATTACTTAAGTAATCTCATTTCATGGTTTGGTCCAAACAACTTTAAAAAAATCTTCTCTTTCTCACCTACCACACCATCATATATTTGAACTGAAAACTCTCCTTGAAAATAGACTAATTTTTTTAAGATGCAAAATGCAACCACCCAAATGGATTGATTTGGTTTCTTCACAATGTGATTGCTGTAATGAGTGAACCTTCAATTTTAGAATCAAGTTTAACCCCACCATAATAATATGTTTGACTTCAAACTCTACCTAGAAAATGTCAAACTTTTCCTTTTGAAAGTACAAAATGAGGTCACCCGAGGGATTTAACATTGAAGCACTTATCAATAGCCACTCCTCCTTTACTTTATGACAAGAGGCAGAGAAAATGGTTCTAAAACTAAAACATTGAAGCACTTATGCATGGATTCAAGATGCAAACAAATTGTAGCCCATCTTTTCGAGCATCACATGTTAGTCTATCTTAAAATGTTCACAATGATAAACATTTATTCAAATTATGGTCCTCAGTTACTATGACCCTTCCCTTTTTTGAACAAGGTAATAATTTTATCATAAAAAGACCTGTCATTTGTCATTTCATATCGTGACAAAGTATTTAATTGGACTCGGTAAATTGCAGGAGTCCCTAATTCATAGGGGTAAGTGAATAACACACAAAATGACAATTTAAGTCCAATGAATTATCAGTAATTAATCCTTCAAAGTAAGAGGTTGAGTAATGATTAACATACCCTTATGGAATCGAAGGGACGAGTTTTGAGACCACAAGGAGCCTTGATGGTGTTTCCATGCATAGGGTCACTGACCCAAGTGACAATTTGCCCAGCACGACGCACTGCCCTAATTAGATGGGGAAGCTTCACTCTCATGTTCTCAGCACCCATTCTTGTGATAACTGTAATCCTTCCAGCTTTGTTCTGAGGGTTCAAAATTTCAATCAGCTTTACTAGTTCATTCGGATCCATCTTATCGCTCACCTGTAGCAGAAAAGCCTCTTTGTTAGTCATCTCACTCTCACAGATTTATAATCAAAACTCATATTTATTTGCAAATATTAAGCATCGAAACTGCACACTTGTCAAAATATAACCAATTGAGTTGTATAAGATCCATTGTTCAATACCTCTTTTCTTAAACAAGATATATAACTGATTATTTAGAAACATTAGACCAGGGTGTCATTACCTTAATTCCAAGGGGATTAGCAACTCCTCTCAAAAACTCAACATGAGCACCATCCAACTGTCTTGTTCGTTCCCCGACCCACAGGAAATGAGCAGAACAATCATAGTAACGGCCTGAAGTAGAATCAAGCCGGGTAAGTGACTGTTCGTAAGGTAAGAGCAAGCACTCATGGGAAGTCCAGAATTCAGTAGTTGTCATGATAGGATGGTCAACTGTAAGTCCAGCTGCAGCCATGAATCCGAGGGCCTCATCCACACGACTAGCTAGTTCACGGTACCTGCCACATACCGGAAAGGGTAAATAAATTTGAAAACTTTAACCTTTTCGAAAATTATCTTCAAGAGGAAAAACATGTGATGTCCATGTCAGAGTAACAATGAGTGGAGAATCTATCTTTTATTCACATGCCAAAAACAGATGATGTAGAAAGCAACTGAGAAAAATCCAAGGTTAAAGCTTGTGGATTCTTATATTAAGAATAAAAACTAACAGCAACAATAGTCGACGCGACATCCATAAAAAATGGCATATAAAATTACAATTTTTTTTACTCAACAAAACCACGGTTAAAAGATGCAAAACATGACAAAACAATTGGAGATTAACCTACATCACGATTTCCCTATCACACCGACTTTATTTTCAAACAGAAAGTTCCAAGAAAATATCAACAAAATTTAAATTGAATACGGAATCAACCCAAAATAGAAAAAGTAAAGTCCATTGAGACGGGATCAAGTTTTTTTTTTTTTTACCTATCTCCCTGCTCGCTGTGTTCGGTGAAATCCAAATTCCACTGAGTAACCCTTTGCATAGCAGCATAACCTCCAGTAGCAAAAGCTCTCAAAAGATTCAAAGTAGCTGCTGATTGACAGTAAGCTCTAATCATTCTTTGGGGATCAGGGATCCTAGACTTTTCATCGAAGGAATCCCCGTTGACATTATCTCCTCTGTAACTCGGCAGCTTCACTCCATTCTTTTCCTCGAATGGGTCCGATCTCGGCTTCGCAAATTGCCCAGCCATTCTTCCCACCTACCAAAGAAAAAAACAGAAATATAAGCCAACTCTGAAGTAAAAACATTGGGGAAAAAAATTAAAATGTTAAATTGAGAGGTAAAAGTTTAAGAGTTTTGACCTTGATAACAGGCATTTGACCACCAAACATCAAAACGGCACCCATCTGAAGAAGGATCCTGAAAGTGTCACGAATGTTATTAGCGTTGAACTCTTTGAAACTCTCGGCACAATCTCCGCCTTGTAACAGAAAAGCGTTTCCCATGGCGGCTTCCCCGAGCTTCTCCTCAAGACTCCGAGCCTCTCCAGCGAAGACAATCGGAGGGAAAGCATCGAGAGTCTTGAGAACTGACTCGAGCTCCGCCTGATCCGGATACTCCGGCAACTGCAAAGCCTTCTTCGACTTCCAGCTATCCACGGTCCATTTCCCAGGAACCGCATTCTTCGGTGGAGCAGTGGTGGGCGCGGTAGCAGATTTGGTAGCGGCGAGTGGAGCAATAGCGGGCTGCTTGACGGATTTGTCGGAGACGACGGGGTTCTTAGGCGAGTCAGAAGAATGGACAGCGGAGATCCGAAGGACAGACAATGGCTTAGCCTTAGAGAACGGCGTTGATGGCTGAGATTGAAGGATGGAGTTGGTGGGAAGAATGGAGGAGTTGGTGAGAGCCATTTTTGGTTTAACAAAGGTTTTCTTTGGTTTTTTATTGGGCGAGAGTTAGGTACCTGGAGATTAAGCGAGGAAGTTAAGGAGGGTTTTATAAGTGAAAGAGCAGGGGGAGGGTAGCCAAAAGGCTTTCAACTCTTTCAACATTTTGGTCCAATTCTTAACTTCCATCCCTATGCTTTATAAAATTTAATAAATTAATCCTTATACTTTCCTCATACTTTATAAAAATTAAGATGTTAGTCCAATTAGGTGACACCATTAAATCATTAACTTAAGTCTCCAGATTTGAGTTCCATCATATGAAATTATATGTAGATACGTAAGTTAGTTGAGTTAAATTATTCAATTTAGTACTCATAATAATTTATTCTGATTGGAACATTTGATATAGTTGAGTTACAATTTAAAAAATAATTTATATGCAACACAATAGGAAAAACTCATGGTCCAAATTCATGTGTTTATTAGCAATTGAGCTAATTTTTTAATTTTCGTAAATATCGAGATCAAATTCGGATAAACTATAGTAAAAGGACCAATTTATCAAATTCCTTAAAATAAAGGGATGGAATTTATAGTTAGACTCAAGGTGGTGGTTGTTTTTTCGCGTTTCTGATTAGGGACAAGGAAGGAAAAAATGAATGGTGGCGTGAGGCTGGTGTCTGGTAGAGACGTGGCTTTGGTGGTAGTTGGGAAATAGGGGTTTTCTCGGAATTTAAATTTAGGGTATTTTGGGAATGTTAACTTAGGTGGCCTAACCCAAAACTCACCTACTACTAATAGCCACTTGTATTAATTTTGGGACTCTTTTTCTTTTTCTAAAAATTACCAATACTTACTATTATTTAACAAAGTTATTAATTATCAATCCAATTATAAAATTACAACAATATCTTTTGTTTTAAGTTATAATTAATATTTTTATAATGCATTTTTTTCTTTATATCATTTTTACATAAAAGAATTACAAATTATAAATTCAAGAATCAAACATATGTTTTTAATAATATCAAAATACAAAATTATTATCACTCCATCTATGTTCGTCATTGAAGAAATTTTAAAAATATTTTTTTAATGTGACAAAATTTAATTTAAATAATAATTATTTATTTAGAATGTAAAGCAAAAAGTATATGAAATTCTTAATAAAATATTTTTTTTTATCAAACATATATTATTGCGTCCTCAACTTATGCCATCAATATCTATACTTGTTATAAAGCTTTTGATTGAGCTCGTGTTATGAATTAATTAGATACTAATTCAGTTAGGAAAAGATTTATTTACTTTTTTTTTAAAATAATAACTCATATTAGTAGATACATATTAAGGTACTTTTATTTTCTTTTATATAATCTTTAAAGGGAAAGGATCTACTTATACCGATGTAAAACTTAAGTTTACACCTTCTTGTGACTTTTTACGCAATTAATATTTTAACAATCCAATTGTCATATTCCATACTCTATTCGTGTATATCATGCATGTCAAGTTTGGTATAAATTAAAATTTCATAACTATTCATTTAATGTTAAAAAAAACTTTCAACCGTCAAATATTAATATAGACAACATTTTAGTTAGATCGATATGATAGAAATATCAAATATATTCAAAAATTTACATGCATAAAAAATAAAAATATATTGATAAATTCGTGTAAAAAAATTATAGATAATATAAAACCTGTTAAATTTTACAGTAAATAAGTGGGTTGCTGTACAATCTTTAAATAAAATGATATATCCACAATTGTTGTTCAAAATATGCACAGTTGTTCACATTGTTTTAAATTACGAAACTCAAAAAATTGAGTAATTTAACTTGGCCTCAACTGTCATATATAAATCATAAACAAATTAAATAGCTCATACTAACATTGTGAAGTTATTTTAATGGAAAAATTTAATCATTACTCCCACTTTAGTAAATTTTTACATATCACCAAATTATATCTACTTGGTATTTTAAATAAATTTGTTTAAGCTTTTCTTTCAACAAATTACTAGAGAAATTAAAATTAGTTCTCCACAAACTACTAGAATGAGATGATGATCATTTGGGTTTGGATGCTCTATGCCTTTTCCATTAAAATAATTAAGATCGAATCATGTAATTTGATTAAAGTAGCTTATATGAATGTTATAATTAATATGGATGATCTAGAATGTAAATTACCCCCCAAAAAATGAATGATAAGTTATTGTTTACATGGACGCTTAATTATTAACAAATGGATTTTGATATTGATATACCTCCCCCACGAATGGAGACACGTGGTAAGCCGGAAAGCCACTTGAGGATAAATTTCACCAGCTACAGACTAGAAGGTCACTAGAAACTTCACCTCCCGTCCTAATCACCTTGACCAGGCAAGCGAGGGATAACCGTTCAAAAAGGTTAACCATTCGCTCCTTTAGGCTCCCGGCTTTTTGTTAAGAATATGATATTCATGATCACCAAACCCCCACATGGGTTCAACTGCTTCATACCACCGAATTAGAATGAATGACAGGGTCTGCCTTGTCTCAAACATCCTCGTCCCATTGAAGACATCTGCCATTATTTTTATTTAAGATCTCTTTGGAACTCACTAAGTTATTATGAACTTACACCGTTACCTTTTCCTTCTTAGGCTTGTTGTTTGAAGGAAGATATTTCTAAATAACTATGTCAGAGCGCTATTGTTGTTGTGACATCTTTGTGTACTTTGAGAGGAACTTGTATAAAGAACAATTATCTGTTAAATTATGTTTTTAATGAAGTCTCTTAAAAGTTTTATGGTTTGTTTTCAAAGAATTATACTTTGCTTGATGAAAATATCATACTCAAACTTATATGTCACATGGCTTATATACTATATTTGATCTATTAAAGGTTTTATTTAAATACTGAATTTATGAAAAGTTTATGCCAAAACTGATTTTAAACTTAAATCAATTAGTAAGTAGTGACACGTCATACTTGGATCTTTCTAAAAGATCAGGTTTGGCGTGTTACAATGTTGATTTTGTTTACTAATATATACGCAAACATTGAGTGTTGGTCCCTCCCGGGGGTTGCGTTGTTTGAATGAAGGGTAAGGCTTGTGAAAAATCATGTGGAGACCCTTGATGTAAGTACGTGCAATTTTATCTTTGTTTGGGGAATATTTTGATTCTTGTTGATCTAATACCCTTTTTTTTCTTTTTTGTCGAAAACATTGTCACAAGCGACATTCAAGGCGATGCCATTCCTTTACCTCTTAGAAGGAGGAGAAGAAAAAACTTTGGGTTCCCTTTGACTAAAAGAGGGTCATATTATAATCTATCTTCAAGGCTTAGTCATTTTTTGGAAAAGAATTATTAGTTGAAATAAGTTTATTGGTGATTTTCCTTGAAGTTGGAAGGGAAGAAAAAGAAACTTGCTACATGGGAACAAAAAGCCAATATCTCAGAGTAAAGGGCTCTAGTTTGGAAATAGTGGTTTGTTAAGGCTCTCCAACTTGAGACCAATGCTTATAAACTAAAAGGTGAAATAGAAAGTTGAAGGGTGAAATAGACCCAAGCTTAGACAATTGCGGGATGAGTTGGTGGCAATTTGAACCCATATCTTACGACATATTAGAGTTGAATGGACAACTTAGCAATGTCATTCCCTTTCCATGACCCCAAAGTGACTTTCGACGAAGGCAAAAGACAAAGCAAGTGATTAAAACCAAGAATAGAAACCTTGAGTTCAATCTTAAACTTGTTGGAAATGATTCATCAGCCCTTAGTTGTAACACCTCTAACCCGCATCTATTGTCGAAACAGGGTTACATAGCATTACCAAAATTTACAAAACATGTAACAGGCATTTCATATCATTTGGCATTCATATCAGAAATCAATCATAATGTCTCTTATATGAGTCCTCGAGACCCAAAACATACATTAGAAACAAGTCAGGACTAAACCGGAAACTCAGAGAATTTTTCGCGAAACTTAAAAAATTTTCCTAGGTGCAGGAGACACATGCTCGTGTGGTCAGGCCGTGTGGGCATTCGAAATAGGGCACACGACCGTGTTCCAGCTTGTGCCCTTACCCGTGTAACTCTTTGACTTGGGTTACACGGCCAAGTCACACGCCCGTGTGTTAGGCCTTGTGAACATAGAAATTTGCATTAAATAGGTGCAAGGGTCACACAGCCAAGCCACACGCCCGTGTGCCAGGCCATGTGATCAATTCTGAGCATTCTGTTTTGAAATTTTGAAGATGAAGGGGACACACGGCTAAGTCACACACCCATGTGCTAGGCCGTGTGTCACACACGGCTGAGATACACGCTCGTGTCTCTGCCCGTGTGGACAAAATAAGGCCATTTCCAAACCTTATTTCTCACCCACTTTGTATTCCACCTACATCAACACTATAACACTTTCACAAGCCAATATAAAACATTCAAATCAAGCCAAAACTAAGTCTTATACATGACATATCAACTCATATGTTCAATTATCCAAACTTACCAAAACAACCATACATACATATGGGCATATTTTACCAAATTTATACTATCACAGACCAATCATCAACATGTCTATACAATTTCCATCATTTATCCATTTCAAACACACATCAACATAATAAGGCCACTTTTTACATATCAAAACATACCAATTACAAGCCATACCAAATGGCTAATTTCAACCAAACACATACATACCATCCATGACCACTTTTGGCCTATACATGCCATTATAATCAAAATGTAATTACTATATATACCGAAATGAGCTGATGGATAGTGTGATGATATCTCCGCCAAGCCTCCAACCCAACGAGCTTCTGAATTACTATAAAATAGAAGAAATAAAATAGAGTAAGCATTTAATGCTTAGTAAGTTCGTATAACATGAAATTTAACTTACCATTATTTCACACATAAGGTAAGCATACAAATATTTATCCAAAGAAATTTGGCAATTTGCCTAAACATATATAATCTCAAGAAACATGTTAGTCATGTACTTCATGTGAATATCAACAAACAAGGATGAGCTCATCATGTAACACTTTTCATTTATATATACTTTCCATATCAAATATTCATATAATATGTACATTTCCATAATAATTCATCTCAAGTTCAGATTATCCCATGTCGGAACTTTGCCCGTTGAATTTACGTGAAATATCGATGAATACACAGGTAGTACACTCGAAGTGTACAAAACTGTAATCCGTCAATTCATATTAAGGAATGCTCATATGAGCACATAAACGGGAAGCTCTCTCTCGAGCCATATAACAGGAAACTCATGTGATCTATATAACGGGAAGCTTATCCGGGCTGTATAACAGGAAGCTCATAAGAGCCAATAACGGGTAGCTCCGAAAAGCCATTAATCAGGAAGCTCCAGATAGCCATATATCGGGAAGTTCAAGCGAGCCAATATCGAGAAGCTCCGGAGAGCCGTTAATCAGGAAGCTCACAAAGAGCCTTTAATCGGAAAGCTCATGAAGAGTCATATAACGGGACGCTCATAAGAGCTGCGGTGTGTCCACAACACATGTAGGATTACAACCAAATCGGGATGCTCTGAAGAGCTATTAACGGGAAGCTCGCAAGAACCATATATAGGGAAGCTTGAGAAAGCTATTAACGGGACGTTCTTTCGAGCTGTGGTGTGTTCGCAACATATGCAGGACCACAACCAATTCGGGAACCCTGCATCCATAGAAATTTCATCTTTTCAAACGGAACTTAACATTTATCGAGCTTTGTCAGATATGTAATCAATTTCATATAAATAGAAATTTCACAGTTCACATATACAACATTCAATTCAAACATATAAATATACACAATTTAGTTACACAAACTTACCTCAACAAGTGTTCGTGTATTTGTAATCTACTAATCCGATACTTTCTCTTTTCCTCGTTCTAACTCTGTATTTGGTCTATCCGGATCTATATGAATGAATTTAACATCAATGCATATTCAATTCAATTCACTCCTTAGGTAAAATTACCATTTTGCCCTTATACTTTTAATTAATTTTGATTTCATCCCTAGGCTCGGAAAATGAAATTCATGCAATTTAATCATTATTCCACGCCTAGCCGATTTTTACATGTAACATTAGCAGCCCATGTATTTCATAAAATTTAGAATTTTTCCATGAATTTTACAACTTTTCAATTTAGTCCCTAAATCATAATTTCCTCAAAATTCCCTTTACAAAAGTTGTTTATCTATCAACAACCTTTCATTTTCTACCATAAAATTTCATAATTCAACTATATTCATCCATGGAAAAATCCTAACACTTTGATAACTTTACAAATTAATCCCCGAGATAGCTAGATTAAGCTATTACGATCTCGAAAATATGAAAATTATTAAAATGGGACAAAAAAACATACCTAATTAAGCCAAAATAGCTTGCTTGAGTTCAACACCCATAACTAGGGTTTCCATGACTTTAATTTGGGAAAGATGATATAAAATGATGA
Organism: Gossypium sturtianum; assembly: GCA_025698515.1. Classification (NCBI taxonomy): domain Eukaryota; kingdom Viridiplantae; phylum Streptophyta; class Magnoliopsida; order Malvales; family Malvaceae; genus Gossypium; species Gossypium sturtianum. The sequence continues at coordinate 5,601,505 of CM046947.1, forward strand.
TATTTCTTATTTAATTAAAATATCATCTTTTATTATTTCATCTTTCCAATTTAATCATTTTCTTTATTTAATTTTCCATGGATGAATCATCATACTTATCTACTAACTCCTCTTAATGGTCTATTTGCTATATAAAGACATCAAATTTTGAATTCCATAGTTATTTGATACTTATAGCTACTAGAACTCAACTTTTGCATTTCATGCAATTTGATCATTTTATCAATTATACGATATTCCTATCATACGGTAGACCATAAAATAATTTTAAAATAATTTTTCTTACAGACTCGGATTTGTGATCCCGAAACCACTGTTCTGATTTCATTGAAAACGGGCTGTTACATTAGTAGATGACAATTCGAGGACTTCTCCCCAAAAGGATGAAAACCCCTTAAACAATAATATATTTTGGGGTTAATTGCACCAAACATCCCCAAACTATAGCTAGATTCCAAATTAGTCCTTAAATTTCAAAATGTTCTAATTTAGTCACCAAACTATCAATATCACTCCAATCAAGTCCTCCATTAGCCATGGGGATGAAACTACAATCAAACATTAGGGGGGCTAAATATAAATTAAAAATGTCTGTTTGTCGTTGTTTTATTGATTCTCAGCAATAAATACTTGTAGAATCTAACAATCATTTTGAATCGAAAGGGTTTTGTTTTTGGTTAATGGAATGTTTGAAACTTACGATTTGTTCTTTCTGTCTTTCTTTTTTTTTTTTCTTTTTTTTGCAATAATAGTTTAAGCTGTTTGAATTCTGCATCTAGGCTTGGCTCTAATTAGGTTTAAGAAGCGCTATTTGTAGATTTTTTTATTAAAAAATAAAATAGTAAGAGATAAATAAAAAATTTAAATAACATCCACAAATATATATAGACTACCACCCTGACGTTTTTAACATACAATAAATATAAAAAGAAAAAGAAAAAAATATTTTCTACTAACCTCTTTTAGAAATATAAATCATTATTTGTCATCGTAACTCAATACCAAATACTAGTATAGTTTGAATTTAATTTTTTTTATTGAGTCGTATCTCGATTAATATAGGCATTTGTGTCAATGCAGGAGAACGTAAGTTCAAGTGCGTTGAAGCACTTTTATTGAAACTACTACTATTATATTTAGTAACTTCTCATCAATAGAAGAATTATCAAGCCTTTTTTTTTCCTTTAAAAAATTCATTACTTTAATTATAATTTTTAAATAAAATTTATATACATGAACAAATTAATATAACCCATCAATTGAATTTTAACTCAGTTAAGAAATTATTAAATATTAAATATTAAATATTTTTATTTATATAAATTTCAACTAGTTTCAATAATATCTGTTAAAATCCCTAGGTTAGGACCCAACTAAATAATATAAAAAATAAAATAAATACAAACCAAAAAGCCCAGTCAAGCGAAGCCGAAGCTTGATTGAAGTTTGAAACTTAAAGGATCACCTAACTGGAACAGTAGTTTCTCAAAATTATCCTTTCTCACCTAACTATTTCAATTAATACAATAGTTTTAAATAAATCATTTTAAGACAATCTTATCAATAATTAATAAAAGAATTTAAAAATCTTGTAACATAAATATAATTAGAAATCTTATCATACGCGTATGTGTGTAAAAATTACGTATTTAGAATACAGATTTATGTTTAAAAATAATATATAATAAATAATAAAACATATGATTTGAAACTAATTAATAATAACATATTAAATATGTACGATATTAAAATGAAAAAAAATGAGATATACTTATAAAATTTTCACATAAAAAAATTGTTTTAGTTCAAATAGTAAAAGAAAAAAATTATACGTATGATCTCCTTAATTCAAATCTTATTATGGATAAATTTTTATTTTATGTGAAAATATATAAAGTCAAAAACATTTACATAATCATATAATTTATTTTATAAATAAAATATTTTTTGGTAATTTTCAAAAATTCATTAAAAGGTTTTATAAATAAATATAAAAAGTACAGGTACACAAATATATAAAAATGTCTATAACAAATATATTTAGTTGAAATGATAAATGAAATTCAAATATCATTATAAACAAATTTTTATTAATTTATAAATATATAAAAAATAAATAAAAAAAACTCATATATATTAAATAAATTGATTTTTTATCATTTCCATCAGATGAATGGGTATTATCTCAATAAAAGATTTAATAATTTTGTTTATAAATATAGTGAGAAATGTGGACCAAAAATAAATATTTTATGATATTTTGTGTAGAGTGATAATTATAAATATTTATTACAATTCACTGCCAGTCAAAGAGTTGGGATGAAAAAGTCAAGAAAGGGTGGAATTACAGAAAGACCCCTCACCAATCTCACATGAATATCAGGCATGCCTTTACTAGGGTATTTGGTGGGTTGGAAAAATTATTAGTGGGGTGGGGAGCGGCAATGTAAACCTCACCTACCCACACCACTTCATGCAATTCCAAGCCTTCCTAACCCCTTAACGCACGTGCCAACTCACACGTGACCATTTCATCTTGGCATATTCTCTTTTCTATCCCAGAATTATTTCAAAGGATTCCCTGCCCTGCTGCTGGTGGTATGAATATATATTAACTTTTTCTTTTTGTTATATTTATTGAATTTTATTTTTTCCTAGATTACTATTTTTTATGTAAATATTTCTTTTTCACTCGTGTATTGCACATTTTGATAAAAAAAATATTAACCTTTTTAAAATAAAAAAATTAATGATTTTTTATTTTTATAAATGACACATTAATTAACTTAACAAAACCGAACAATGATGTGAAAGTTAATTAATGTTCGGTTTTGTTAAGTTAATTAATGTGTCATTTATAAAAATAAAAAATTTTATTAAAATAAATATTTTATTTTTTCAATAATAATGCTAAAGAATTAAATCTAAAATTAAAGGATTGTTTTCAAACTCAATTAAAATAATTTTCTGGGGTTCTTCTTACCTAATCAGTCTATGTTCTGATGCTTAGTCAACAAATTGTGATTGCTAAAATAAAGAAAAGATAAAGTTAGTGAAACTTATAATTTTATGCAAGAAGAAAAGAAGTAAGAAATATCGTGAGTTGACTACTTCAACTAACATAATCAATTTATCGTTCAACTTTAACCCACTAAAAATGTACATAATTAAGATAGTTATAATTTTTTATAACCAAATTAAGCTAATTATCATGTACTTTGATCAGGTCTGTTTTTGACATTTTTGAGGTTTAGGAAATGTACTTAAATTCATAAATTCCTTGAAGTTTTATAATTTGGGGGCCATAACCCTAATATTTATAACATTTGGTATATTAGTTCTAATCAAATTCTAATTAGCTCATCATTAATTAGAATTTAATTAGAACTCAATTACTAGAGTATCTACACATATTTAACCCGTACTTTATTTAATAATTAAACCCCAATAAAATTTTAACCAAATTAGATCACTTTCAATTTAAACTAACCTATCATAATAATTTTTTCAAATCACATCACATCATGAATGTGTTGCGATCTATTTGTTTCTTAAAAAAAAAAAAACGTGTTGTTTTATTTATTTTTGGAAATTGGTGGAACAAGTGAAGAAGAAAAACATTTCTAATGAAATAAAAGAAAGTGGAGACAGACAGGTTTAGGCCCAAACAATAAGAGGGCCTCTGAAATTAACAAACACTAATGGTGGACTTTGTCTGCCTAAACAACTGTTATTTGGTCCCAAGCCCTCGGGATAAATATCAAAATTTATAATTTCATACATGAATTTTGATTTTATACAATTACATATATAAATTTTTAATTTTGGTTCAAATGTATTATAAAACTTTGATTTTGACTCAGTTGTGTACACTACATCAATTAATTTTTATATTATATAAGTATAATTATTTGTGTATGTAATATGTAAATATAAAAGGGTGTTTTATCAATAATGATGTTAGTGAATTCTGAAAATTGAATCAAATCATGTCATGTATAAAATTATACATTGAGCTAAAATTCGTATATAATTTTGAGATTTATGTCTAATATTTAATAATTTATAACAAAATCTATCTAAATTAGATAATAAAATAAATACTAACATTTAACAATAAAAGATTATAATGTCAATCTACACTTTTTTTCAAGAACGCTTGGAAATAAAATAATAATAAATAAATAAATAAATAAAAGGAGGCAAACAAATGTGCCATTGATGATTGCAAATGTGCAAAATTGTGTTTCAAAAAATGGGGTCACTATATCAAATGATATGAAAATGGACGTTTGTCAATATAAGGCGAAAATACCCAATTTAGCCTTTTGAAATGGAATATGTGTGAGGGGTAGACAAGTCATGGCAGAAAAATTTAAGGTAAAGATTGAACAAATTGCTTGTAAGGCTACGTTTGCTTTGTCTTAAAATATGGGTGTGTAGGATACCAAGTAGATTTGATAGATTTTGGGGGGACCATTCATTAGTTTAAACATGGATTAATATATCTCTTGTTTTGCAACTAAATCAGATCCAACATTTCAGAATTTCTGTTCTCAAATGGTTTTTTCTTTTCTAAATGTGAATGCGCTACTTCATCATTTATTACCAAATCATAAATATATTTTCCCTTTTTTTTTTCCAAATTCATTCTATAAACGGGATTATATAATTTGAAAAAAAAAAAAATAACAAGCACTCGTCGTAAGCGGTGAAGGACAAGCTGCACCAACACAACAAATGTTTTACCCTAAGCATCAATAAAACATTATGGCTCGTTAACAATTGGTTCTATCACAACTCGAGCATGTCATATTTAGAGTGATTGCATTCACTTAATACAATAAAGAAATCGATCCTGGATGGTCCAAAACAGTGAGCAAAAATCAGAAAAAGAATCAAGCATCCAGCAAACTAGAGAGGATGGCGACAAGCTGTCCTAAAATCACTTGCAAAAGCAAGACTACATGAATAAGCAAGACTAACAATCGTGCTACAAGGGTAAACAAAAATTTCTAAAAGTGAAGACCAACTCGTGAAATCATTTATTAAGCCACCCACTTTCCAATAGAAATTACTTGTGGTTGATGGAGTTTTAGCATTGATAGGCACCGTCATCTATTCATCACAACTTGTGAATACATCAAAGATACCACAAAATAGATCAGGGGAGTAGCTAGGGGGCTGGCAGGGGCCCGCCCCTCCTAAAATAGAAAATTTTCTATTTAGGTCTTTTAAATTTTTTAAAAATTTAAATTAGTAAAGATAAAATTGCACTTTGCCCCCTAAAAATGATAAAAAATTGATTTAATCATTTAAAAATTATAAAGATATAGGCTATTAAAATCGTGAAATTACATTTTACTATCATCACAATTACAATTTAATTTGGCTCCCTTAAAAAAAAAATTGCCTTTGCCCTTGAAATAGATCTACAAACTGAAAAAAGAAAAGACAGATGGAGTGGATGAGAAAAAGAAAGAAAGAGAGGATTGGTGGGAGGGAGAAAAAGGGAGGTAGCCAACCTTAAGGCTGACACAACCACTGAGTAAAACAAAAGAGAAGAAGTAAACAAATTGGAGAAAAAATAGAAAAAATTTTAGGGTTTTCTTGTTAAAATTACCTAACCTATACGAATTTTTTTTAGATTTTCTATTTTAATTACATTTTAATTTCTCATGTAACATGTTTTTTTAAAGCGACCCATGTAAGTGCAAAATGCTTATATCTTGAATATAAAAATAATTTATATTGAAATTTTCTTAAGATATATAGTTTTTAGGTAAAAAAAAAGTGTCACATCTTCAATATTTAAAAATATATCTATCGACCAAGTACTAATTCAATCGACATTAATATTGTTAATAAAAATGAATGAAGTGAGTAGATAAAAAAAAACAGAAAAAGAAAGAAAAATATAGTATTAAAGGAAAAAAAAAAACTAACATGTGATGAATCTAAAATAGGGTTAAAATATGAAAAATATTATTTTGTGTGATATTATAAACAATTACTTACCATCAAAATTTTATAATATTTCCTACGAAGAATTTAAACCTTTTATCATATATAATATTATTTTAAGGATAAGCTAATAATGTAGTCACTTTTATTTGCTTCAAGTTATATTTTAGTCTCTTATGTTTGAAATGTTACGTTTTAGTCACTTGTGTTATCGATTTGTAATATTTTAGTTACTGAGCCATTAATTCAGGGGCGAAGCCAGAAGAATTTTTTAGGGGGGGCCGGATAAAATTTTAATTTTTTATAGTTTATATCTTTATAATTTGTAAAGGATTAAATTGAATTTTTCTAATTTTAGGGGGGGCCAAAGTGTAATTTTACCTTTACTAATTTAAAATTTTTAAAAAATTCTAAGGGCTAAAATAGCAATTTTACATTTTAGGGGGGTCGGGGCTCATGCCAGCCCCCCTAGCTACGCCCCTGCATTAGTTGTCGTTAACGGTGTAACAGTAAGCTGGCATGGCATGTTAAATCATCATTCAAATGAAAATTTTAGGTTAAATTATACAATTAGTCCCTATATTTTTTTTGTTTTGAGCAATTTATTTTTTTCTTTTATATTCTTTTAACTTTCTTTTTTTCATTCTTTTCTACTTCTCCCTCTGTTTTCCTCCCTTCTCCATGTTCCCTTTCTCTCTTCGGTTCATCCATGCTTGGCTTCCAATCAAGCTTGCTTGGGAATATCCAAGAAGGTTTAGATCAATTTTATTTGTCAGTAAATAAAAGAAAATGAAAGGAATAATCTACACGATTTTGTCAAAATTTGGAAAAGAAAAAAAAATTGTTTTGAATATAAAGAATTCAATTTAGATTTAGATTTGATTAAGGATATGATTTTTTTTTTTATATTGGTTAGTTATATCTAGTTTTAGTTTCAAATTAAGTTATACTCAAATCGAGATTTGATTAAGAATGATTGGTATTCGGCTTTGAGTGAAATTCAATTTAGGAATTGTGTGAAAGAAATAAAAATTTGGTTTATTTGATGGGTAAAGATTATGTTTCTACAGTAAAGAATACGAGAATAGAGAATAGAGAAAATTAAAGGGGAGGCAGAAGAGAAGAAAAATAAAGAAATAAAAAGAAAAAAAGTTAAATTGTTCAAAAAAAATAAAAGTACAAGGACTAGTTGTGTAATTTGACCTAAAATTTTAATCTAATATGATGAAATAACGGGTCACGTCAGATTGCCATTACACCATTAACAGTAGTTAATAACTCAGTGACCACGTCGTAACAAAACGAGAACTTAAATGACTAAAACGTAAAATTTTAAACATAAAAGACTAAAATATAATCAAAGATAAACAAGGGTGACTATTTTAATACCCTTATATTAATATAAAAACTTATTCCAAATTTCATCAGCGTGCGAGAGATTTATCGTTTTACTAAATGCTTTGTAAGGTGTTTGGAGGATTTTGTAAATTGCGTGGAAACTCAGAACAGAGATTTCAGTTCTCAAGGAAGGCCAAGCCAATGTTTTTGGAATATAGTAGATGTCCTAAAATCACTCACAAATACAAGATCCAAAACTCACATGACTTCCTACATGTGACTCAACCACTGATTTATTACATGTGACCAAACCATAGTTCCAAATCTTAAACCCTACTTACAGTATATTAAAAAAAACAAAAATCTCTCTCCAATAATTTTAAATTTCCAAGTTAAATTACTTACTTTATTAAATCAAAGTATTGATTTTTGTCAATTTTAAAAGTTAGTAATTAATGTCGATTGAGATTGATATCGGCTTTGTTGTTAGTGCAAGAGAATGTGGGTTTAAGTGTGCTAAAATGCATTATCCTCCTATTTAAGGGTTGAGGAGGGGCTATGGATATTTCTAGGCATTGTATCAAAAAAATAGTAGATATGATTAATCATAATGTTAATATCTTTCGTCAATTGTACATAATTTTAATTAGTATAATAAGAAAATCTTGCTATTGATGTTTTTCCATATTTTATCAATTTGATTTTGATTCTAAAAAATTTAGCAAGTTTAGCCTCAACATCTACCTATGTTCTAGACTAAATTTGTTAAACCAAGACCAAACTAACAAAATGTTCAAATTTTTAGGGCTAATTTTTTTTTATTATACTAATAAAAAACATGTATAATTGATGAAAAAACATTAACGTCATGATTAATTGTTCTCTGTTACTAACTTTCGAAATCGATAGGGATTATATTGCTCTGATTTTTTTAAAGAGGAATCAATTTATTGAATATAAAAAATTAAGTACTGGGTTTAGTGGTATTGGTAAGACATATTGTATTCTCAAGTAAAAATTTCAAACTTAAATTCAAATTCTAGAAATAACATTGTTAACTCTAAAAAATTTAATCTTCATGAATTATAAAAATGGACACGATGAAACAAAAGGACTAGTCATGCATCATTTAAAAAAAATTACGATGAAAATGGTATTTTGACAATAGACAAATATATATTGTGAATACTAAAATAATTAGGGTAAACTACACCCAAAGTCATTGAATTATTAGTAAATTTACGCTTTAGTCGTTCAATTTAAAAAATATACAAAATAATCTTTAAACTATTCAAAAGTTAGCATGTACTTAACTATTCGAAAGCTTTTAATTAAGTAATTAGGTTAAGTTTTTTTATATAAAAAAAAGTATTGTTAGTGAGCTTCAAGCGACGGTTTGATGATCAGTGCGGTAGATCAGTACTCATCTACAAGTAGTAAAACATACCTTAGATCCAAGTTGATCTGATGGTTAGTGCCAAAGATCAGAGAAAAAAGCTATTTAAATTTTGATTTGTAAATTCGTAATGTTCAAAGTTTTTTTATTAAAAAAAAAAGAGGTAAAAGGGAACCTTCAATTGATGCAATAGTGTAAACAAAAAACAATAATAATTTTAATCCGCTAACGACTTGAATGAAAATTTTTAAATAATTTAACGCAGGGGTTATTTGGTAAAGATGAGAAATATATATAGTGTAAGATTAAATCGGGATTCACATGCAGAACTTCATTTCACGTTTCTTTACAACTCCCAAAGCCGAGAAGATGGTGGCTTTTTTGATGATGCAATTGAATAGGTTAGCAGACATTCTTGTTTAAATTTCAAATTCTGTGTGTTAAGGCATTGAACTAGAACTGGTTGGTAATTTTTTTTAAAAATGAAAACCAAAAGCATATTGTTAATGTACAAGTAGGAAGCTTGGCTGGGTACAAATTGCTTGTGAAGTGGTAGGCAGGTAGCGGGCTGGCGTCTGTTGCCGTCGGCGAATGGGCCCCATCTCAATATCCAAGTGGGCAAATCCTAAAGACATCATCATCGTCTCACCCTGTTTTTTATATACACAAATTGTATCAACTCTCCTGGGCTTGATTTTATGTACGAAGTGCATACCTTTTTTTGTTCAGGTAATCAGGAAAATTAAAAAAGTTCCAAAAATAAACCCACACCACTTTTTTAAGTTCAGACTGAAACATAACATGTATTTTTAATAGGAACACATGATATCATATTAAGCAAGAGAAAGAGCCTACGGAGATTGAGGCCAACCCAGAATTCCTGCTTCTTCGCCATTTCCTTCGTAGAATCTCAGCTCAAGTTCCTCGAATCTCCCCTCATCGTCATGCCACATTCCGTCGTAGATGTCGTAATCATCGTAGTCGCCCATTTCAAACTCCCAGGCCAAATACTCGGAATTGTCAGAGTAGTCCGAGCAATCATCATCCCAATCATCCATCTCATAGTAATCCATGACAAAGGGCCCTAAGACCTTTAATTTCGGGAACTTTTCCTTCATCAACTGACTATCGAGTTTCACATCCCAGCAGCCTCTTAAATCCAAAAGTTCAAGCTGGGGACAGCCGGCAAGGATGTTCATAACACTCCCTGTGCTGATAAGATGATAAGCCATCTCAAGGCGCTTCAACCTAGGCATCGTAGTAGCTATGGCATTTGCCTCGTCATCCTGCAAGAGCTTACCAGTCGCATCCAGTGGGTGCATGTTGCGGCACAGGGTGACGAGCAGTTTGCAATGCCTCCCAATGGCCTCTAAAGCACGGGCACCGATTTTCCCACAGTAACTCAAATCCAAAAAGGTAATCGTGGAAAGCCTCCCCGCAGTTCGTTCAACCACCGAATCACTCATTTCGCTTCTCCGCACTCGCAAAGTCTGAAGGGAACCAGCACTAGCAAAAAGCAAGAAACACAAAAAGAAATACTGTATCACTGAAAAATGTACATTGAACAATGATCACTTAAAGGTGAGGGAAAGTATAATACTATGTTGCTTGTAATATTATAATTGTCTCATTTGGAATCTTATCATACAAGAACATCAAAGCACCTATAATCTTATCATACACTTACTTCTCAGTGATGAAGGAGAAAATGGAATCATTGTGGAGGCCCGAAACACATAACTTGCGGAGAGATCCGGAGCTTCGGGTTATGAGCATTCGAAGCATCCGATCAAGATGATGGGGCTGACATCGACTGCTCCACTCTTCAATGTCTACCTCTTGCCAACAATAGGGCCCTGTGACAGCCTTCCTCCAGGATTTGCAGACGCTGGGAATGACTGTTAGTACCTCTTGTAGGGACAGGTTGCTGAAGATCAACCCAAGTGCATCAGGAATTAGTTCATCCCAGTGACGAAACTCAATTTGCTCTTCCATCTGATCTTCATTAAGGAAATCGCGGGCAAAAGGGAAACACAATAAGCAACTTTAATGACTGTACAATAAATAACAAAATGAAGAAACTTGAATAAAAATTGGATAAGCTTAAAGATACCCCTCATTTGAAGGAAAAAAAATAAAAAAGCCCCAACACAAAATCAACGCCAAAGAAATGTTGATTTAACATTAAAAACTAAGAAATAGGTCAGAGAAAATACTAAAACATTCCAAACTAACACAACAAGAAATGCAGAGTGCAGAGATATATGTTGATATAAATGGGCTATATGAAAGTAAGATGGTAGTAAATTAACATACAACATAAAAGAACACAAAAGAAAATGCATCTTTTTAAGAGAAGAAACAACAAAATTAAGGGTAATTTAGAGTAGTATCCTGTACTCACCAAGCAAAGGAAACAGATGTTTATGGTATAATAGAAGTAAACAAAGAAACCATTTTATAGATCCAAAAAGTCCAGGAAAAAAAAGAAGAAATCTTGCGGTAAAGATTCGAAGGCATGTGAAAGAAGGAAGCAACCAAACAAAGTACACTGCTAACTTGTGCTAAAAACTTAAGAACCTATATTCTTAACTGGCTGGTAAAAAAAAAGGTTTCATCTTTGGATTTGGGATCTAAGAAACAACTTCCAAATACTCTACTTTCATTTTCATACTTTGGAAAACAGCATAAATGTGACAAACAATAACGAACTCAAAAAAATAAAATAAAATAAAATCAAAGGAAAGAAAGAAAACTCAAAGATGGGTTACCTCAATAAACTTTTCTTGCAATTTGGATTATGCAAAAGAATCCCCCAGTTTATCAGCCTCAAAGACCGGGTTAAAAAAACGAAAAGTAACTCATAAAGGGGGGGGGGGAGTAAAGAAAGCAACAAAAACGTCTATCTACTCACCTAACAAAGGCATCAAATGCAACCCAGCAAAGAAGAACAAGAAAACAACCGAAAGTATATTAAAAAAAAAAAAAACAAGAGAGTTGCAGAAAGGGTAAATGAAATATAAAACAACGAGGTTAAAAAACTCAGGAGAGGTGGGGATATATATTAAAATAAAAATATACAGTCTTTGGTTTACAGAAGAAGGAAGAGGAAAATGGGTTATTGTTAATGACAGATTCGGAATAATAAAGGCATAGGTTTCATGCCATGCATTTAAGTCCTTTTGAACTGAAAGTGAAAGGCAAAATATTGAAGAAGACAGAAGGGGAGTAAAAGCAAGCGCATTAGATATTTTTAGTGTGCGTTTTAAGGAAGACCAGCAATTGGGGAAAGGTGTGGGAAACCGACACGAGTCGGTTGTTTAACGGGTTTTTTAGAGGGAAAGGTTGTTAATGGTTTTACGCCAAAGTTTACAGTGGTGGTGGGTTGCTTACGCCTGATCGTGTACTGACCAATTGGTTCATTGGCTAAGGATTTTCAAAGCTTCTGGTTCCGATGCTAATCGGTGTTGGAATTCTCAATCCTTATTTAACCTCTTTTTTTTACTTTTAAGTTTGGGGGTGAATTGTAAGGCTGGTATTCTTGGATCCATGAAAAATGGCCTTTTTTTTAAATAAAAAATTAAAATTTAATCAATTCATTTGAAGGAATGATGGGAGGGGAGGGGTGACATGAAAATGATAGTTGGTTCACTATGACAAGTCCACATCGTGCCATTGCCCAGTTTACACATGGACAATTTGGTCTCTCTCGCCTTGGAAGGATGACATTGCACATTGGCTTTCAATTCAAGATCAGAAAATGGGTTGGCTTCATTAATACATCTCTTGCAGTAGCAGCCCAAAAAGTAAGCCTCCGAAGGACCGAAAGGATCCAAACTCAACCGCCACCTATTACAAGTTACAGCATCTAATTTGGTGCATTAAGACTAAACATATTACACGTTAGTCACGGAATTCTAAGAGCTAATGTCCGACAACTTTCACGGTCTTTGCATACATATATCAACGCACAACATTTGTGTTTCATACCACATACTAAATAAATAAGTATAGTAATACATTAATGAATTATTATTCAATGTTATTTTATAATATAATAAATTCAAAAGTTTTTTCAATTCATATTTTCATAACAGCATAAAAAGTAAGTGAGTGGTTCATTTATACTGGTATAAAGTCCTTTCGTATTTTTTTATATCATTAATATTTTAACAATCCAACGGTTGGATTTGCCAATATAATTATATTTATTATGTATGTAAATTTTTGAATTGTTTTGATAATATTTCTATTATATCGATCTAAAATATTGTATATATTAGTATTTATTAAATGGTTAAAAGTTTTCTACATAAAATAATTAATTAACATTTTTAAATTTAAATCAAATTTAATATGCGCGATATATATAAATTAAATATAAAATATGATAATTGAATTGTTAAAATATTGATAGTACAAAAATATATAAAAAAAGTGTAAAATAATTTTAATTTTACACTTATATAAATAAGTCCCTCCACTAAAAAGTAATCTCTTAATTAATATGTACTTGACTGTCAAAAGCTTTTTATAACCATCACGTAAGGATAAATTCTATTTTTGCTCTCTTTAATGTTATCAACTTTGAGATTTTATTCGCAGCCTTTTTATTTTCTAAGGCAAAACAATGGATTTCACCAAAGCAATGAAATTATTAATGTCTCGTTTAGTTGGGCGAATCAATCACTACATCAAAACAGACTTTTAGCGGCATTTTTAGTGGCGTTTCAAAGAAAAACGCAGCAAATATTATCTATTAGCGGCGTTTAAAAAAAAACGCCGCCAAAAAAAGAGCAATAGCGGCGTTTATTTATCAAACCCCGCTAAAAATTAGCAATAGCGGCGTTTATTTACAAAACGCCGCTAAAGGTCTGGGCATTAGCGGCGCTTTTGGGAAAACGCCGCTAAAGGTCTGGGCGTTAGCGGCATTTTTAGGGAAACGCCGCAAATAATTTTAAAGTTTTTTTTGGATATATATGACTGATTGTTTTTAAATTTATATATTAAATAATTTCTTATATAATTATAAAAGAGATAACATTAATTTTAATACATTAAAATTATGATTTTAGTTTAAATTATTTAAGAAAAAAATATTTGTTAAAAATATTTGTGGTTTAAGGTTTAAGGGGGACGTGTTAGGGTTTCATGGGTTAAAAGTTAGGGTTAATGGGTTTAAATGTAAATGGTTAAGGGTTTAGGGTTAATATGTTAAGGGTTAGGGGTTTGGGATTAGGGTTTTATAGTTTATGATTTAGGGTTTATGGGATAGAGATAGGAGGATTTAGGTTAAATTAGTGTATTTTAATTTATATATTAAATAATTTCATATATAATCGTAAAATAGATAGCATTTAGGGTATAAGGTTATTAAAATATTGAAAGAAATATTATATAATATTAAAAACTTATCTAAATAAATTAGGGTTTAAGGTTATAATTAAGGGTGCTTTAGTCGTTTGTATGTAAAGTGACTAGGGTTTTGAGTTGATATTTCAAGATTTAAGAATTAGGGTTTAAGATTTATGATTTAAAGTTTAGGCCGGGTTTAGGGTTTAGGGTTATAAGTTAGGGTTTTTCTTTAAAAAGCCATATATGGCTTGGGTTTATGGGTTTGTTGTGGGTGTATGGTTTAAGGTTCATGGGTTTAGGGTTTATTGAACGAAGATAGGATATCAAATTATATATTAAATAATATTATTTTAAATACTTTTAAAGTTTTTTTGGGTATATAACTTATTATTTTTAAAATTATATATTAAATAATTTATTATATAATGGTAAAAGAGATAATTTTAATTTGAATATATTAAAATTATCAGTATGTTTTAAATTTTTTATATATTAAATTATTAGTAGGTAAACTTTATGTATAATAAAATTTAAAAAATCTATAAAAAAGTGAAGTATTGTAAGAAAATATTATAATTAAAATCTAAAAAAAACTAATTTTAAGTTAAAGTTTTAGTGGCGCTTTTATAAAAAACGCCGCTATAAGTAAGCAATAGTGGCGCTTTATAAAAACGCCGCAAAGTTTAAGAATTTTTTAGCAAAACGACGCCGTTTGTTTGTGTTTGTTTTTAGTTATTTTTTTGCACGAAATGCCTAAGTCTTCACCTATTTTCCCAATCCCTAATTTCCCAAAAAAATCAGAATCTCTAATCGAATCCCATCTCCTTCTTCGTGTTCGCCTCGATTTTTTTAGCAAAGCGGCGCCCTCGATTGTCCATTCTCGCCATCGCGTTCGCCTCTATCTGCCTCATCGCGAGTCGCCATCTCCATCGACCGACGGGTAAGTCTTTTATACTGTTAGTTTTGAGACTAAACAACCTCTTTCATATTGTTTGCATTTGACGCCGATACTTTTCATATTCATTCTTCAAGAAGCTGAATGTTTTTAATTTCTAACATTATCAGATATTCTGCACTTTAAATTAGTTGCTCCTTCTCTCTTTGTTTGTCCATGCGTAGAACTACCTTTGAGGTTGGGTAATAGAATAAGAACACAATTAGACTGTGATAAAGATTAAAATTACTTTTATTTTTTAAAATAAAAACTAAAAAGAATCTATAACTTTAACTAAAGCCGATTAGAATTATGGCGGTCGAGATTGTTACTGAGTATATTGGATGAATCTCTTTATTTTCTTCATCAAAATCACTTTTGATAATGACTTGCAACAAGTTATGGAGTTGTCTTTCTTGAAGTATATACTATAGTTTTTTTTCTTCTCTTTTCTTTTATTTTGTATTAATTATTTACCCTGAGAAACTGAAGGTGGATTTTTATAATTTTATATTTTTAAATAAGTTATAGTATTTTTGATTAAAATCATAATATTTGATTAAAACAACGTACCTAGTTTCAAGAATGTGTTTCTACATCCATTTGACCATAGACATGCACTTTGCTAGCTAGCCATTGGTACCCCATTATCAAACAAACCATGATCATATGAACTTTAACCCTTTTTTGTGTCAACTCAAAAGTAGATCCCTTCAAATTGTCTGCAGAAGTTCTCTATATATCTAAAAGTTTTTTTATGAATCGATTCCTTGACAAAGAAACTGAACAAGATGAATAAGCGAGATTGAGAGCAATCGTTTCACCTCTACATTTTCACCCACCAAGAATGTAAGTTAATTCACTTGTACTTTTGCTATTTATACCATTTTATTTTATTATTTTCGATTATGAAAATATTTCTATCTCCTTTTATATAAAATCAATAAAAACTGAATTATATTGAAATTTAATTATGTGTTTGATTAATGTTTCTTAATGACAAGAATCTAACCATTATTGTTTTATAAAATGATGTTTGTAGATAAGAAGATATTTGGAAATGTTTGATTGATTCGGCATTTGATCTCAAGAAGTTGGCGGCACCATTTTCGACATTTCTAGGGGTTGTCTTCATTTGGGATTTTTGTGTTCTCTAAACATTTCTTAGAGGTATGTATATCTTTGTTTAAGCGATTTGATTGGTTTAAATTTTCGTTTACTGATGAGTTGATAAAGTTAATCAATTCATAACATGTGCCAATGTTAAGCAAACAAAAGAAATCAGATATGAAGCTTAAGCTATTTGCTTGAGTGAAAGCCAAAAAAAAATGAAGAAGAAAATGTGTATTTTCATTAACTTCAAATTGAGGCATAATGCCATTACATATAATAGGGTGATAAAAAACAAACAGATTTCACCTAAACATCTACCTACTACCACTACTTACATTGAAACTAAACTAAACTTGCACACTTGGTAAAGTTGATTTATCAGCTCAAATGTCAACAAAAAATACATCAAGTACATTAACAACTTGGTTCTAATTTAACTAAGTTAAAGGTATGGTAGTAATATTCTATTATCAGTATAATATTAATATTGGTCAGTATGTTAATATGTTTTATTATAAAAAATAGATTTGTTTTAAAAGAAGTAATTTAAAAACTGTTTAAATTTAAAAACTTATAAATATTTTGTTATCAATATAATAATATAGATCATTATTTAAATATGTTTTAAAATAGAAAATAAATTCTTTTTTTAAAAGAAGTAAGTTAAAAACTTGTTAAATTTAACATCACAAAGAAATTTCAATTATAACAAAACATATAATAACATTTTTAAAATTATTTATATATCCCTTTTTGCTGGAAATTGATCAATTTAAATCTTTTGTAAAATGAAGTTTTAAACTATGGTATTCTCGCTTTTTTGATTTTGTTCATTTTGCTAAGAATGTTGCGATTTGAAGCCTATATTGTGAAAGTTCCTCCAGTGTGTATTCTTTTTTCGTTTAAGTTCACTGAAGTTATTATTTGATGAAATGTTTTCACCGGAAAATCACACATTTAGATTTCAGAGTGCTCGGTTTGATGGTACTTGAAGAGTTCGGACCAGCTTCGCATGACCGGTGGATCAGAAATATTCTTAATGTTGAAAGATATGAATTTCATTTATGGCAAGATGAATCAACCGACAAACCCGCATAGAAATAGAAGATCTAGGGATGAATCGATGATGAATCGATGAAGAGGATGATCCAAATGAGGCGGACTTGTGGAAAAAAGAAGTATTTTTTTTCGAGTTGCCTTATTGGGAGCATCGATTTTACGCCACAATCTTGATGTCATGCACATAGAGAAAAATGTCTGCGAGAACATCATTGGGACTATTTTGAATGTCGATGGAAAATCGAAAGATAATCTTTGAGTCGACTTGATTTAGTCCACATGGGAATTCGGCGTGAGCTTCATCCCGGGCACTTCCGAATATGAAATATCGGTTGCGCTTTGCTATTTTTTCAATGTCGAAGACGGAGAAAGAAGTGTTCTGTACGGTGTTGAAGGATATAAAGGTCCCGGATGCGTATGCATCAAATATATCACGATGTGTGAGTCTTAAGGATCGAAGATTATATGGCTTAAAATCGCATGACTATCACATTTTGATGCAAGACTTACTTCCGGTTGCTATGCGGTGTTGTATGTCGAAAAAGGTGACGGCTCCTCGTAATTGAACTATCAAATATAATGAAAGGCATTTGTGGTAAAGTTTTGAATGTTCAAGAACTTGAGAGACTACAAGAACGAGCCGCATTGACTTTATGCAATTTGGAGAAGATATTCCCGCCTTCCTTCTTCACTATTATGGTGCACTTGTTAATTCATCTCCGCGTGAAGCACTTCTTGGTGGACCCGTTTTCTATCGATGGATGTATCCCATTGAAAGGTCTTACTTTATTTGCAAAATATTCCTTCATTCAGCTCAATGCCTTTAGTTGCAACTTTTGATAATGTTGTATATCGTGTTTAGGTTCCTTTCCAAATTGAAGTCATCGCCGCAATAAGCGTTATCCGGAAGGATCAATTGCCGAGGGCTACTTGGCGAGAGGAATGTATGACTTTCTACATTCGAGGTATTTGGAAGATGTTGAAACAAGAATGAGCAGACCGAGTAGAAATGCTTTGGGCTCATGAGATCATAATTTGGCTGAAACTTATTTATTTCAAAGTTTGGAGAACCGATTGGCAAAGTCAAAATTACAGAATTAGGACGATAGATCGTGGGTCCAAGCGCATCGACACGTTCTTTTTCATCATGATTCAATGGAACCATTTTGAAGTAAGTTCTACAAATTGGTAAACACTCATCAATTATGATTTGTTTGTCTTCTAACAAAGTAAAACCTTTTTTACCGTAGTGAGTACAAGCAAATATTGAGAGCTCGTTCACGATCTCGAAGATTAAATCGACGAGAAATTAATAAGTTGTTCGCAGAATCATTCCATGAATGGTTAAGCCAAATGGTATGCAATTTAAGTTTTCATTAACAAGTAATAAGGTTTTCTCATAATAATTACTCGATTTACTTTCGACTCGATAGGTTTGGAGTCGCAATGAAGTAAATGACGAAGGTAAATGGCTTTCACAAGGTCCAAACAGATTAGTTAAAAGATATGGTGGCTTCCTTATCAACGGATACAGATTTCATACAAAGTATCGCGAGAGATTGAGGAGAACCCAAAATTGCGGAATTGTTGTTAATTCTTCGATTACAAGTTATGCTAGTGCTAGGGACGATGAATCCGGTCGAGGAATCGGAGTATTACGGACTTATTGCGACATCATTGAGTTGGATTATTACGGCAAATGCAAAGTTGTCTTATTTCGAGGTGATTGGGTGATGTGAATACGGCTCGCGGAATTAAAAACGATCAATATGGCTTTACAATGGTGAATTTCTCTCGATTGATTCACAGGAGAACAAGCGATGGGACGAGCCGTATGTGTTTTCTTCTCAAGTTAAACAAGTTTTTACTCGAAAGATCCAATTGATGAGGGTTGGTACGTTGTACTTGAAACACCCCAGAGACTTCTTCGACATTGGCGGTGGAAGTAGAGATGACATAGTCGAAAGATCGAAACATTGCCTTTTCGAACAAAACTTAAATGAAAATATCCTAGTAATAGTCAACAATTTCAATGGGTTCGTCAAGATGTGGGCGAAGATATTTACGAAATATGATTTAGTGAGATTTTACGATTTATTATTTATATGTAATATTATAATTTTAATGTTGGGCATGTTATATAACTTAACTATTTTAAATGTCCTATTATTGTTGTTATTTGTTACTAAAATTTTGAACTAATTTACGTGTATTGCAGGAAAAATGCCTAGAAGACGATTACGAGATTTCAATATTGTTCACGATACTCCAAATCCAGAAGAAGCAAATAGTGAACAGGAAACATTGTTGGATCTTCTACTCTGCCGGACATAGATGATGAGCCTGGAGAATTTGAAAGTAATGTTAAGTTTATTTTACATGCATGTTGAATTTTATTATTGATTCATTTTTCAATTTTAATATAATAATATATCATTTTTCAATTTGAAGGTGGTGGGACGCACAGAGCTCGGGACGTACACTACTTAAAGATTTATACGACTTAGAGCCTACCGATCGTGTTAAAGTAAGGAGAAACAATTATGGCCACCGGTTGGATCTGAAGCTCGACTGTTAGGAAGCTATTTGGGCATTATTGCACGAAACTCCAATATGTTGCCCATTAACTACGAATCATGGCATCACATGCCTGATGCCAACAAAAATCAGGCTCTCGATAATATTAAGGTAACAAAACGTGAATGTAATTTATAATACTTTAATTTAATTTCCATTTATATTAACTTTTTATACTTTTTTCTTGAAAGCTAGATTTACTTTAGAGGTCTCTGATGACTATGTTAAGAAGACATTAGGTAAAAAATGGAGAGACAATAAAAG
Source organism: Gossypium sturtianum (assembly GCA_025698515.1). NCBI lineage: Eukaryota > Viridiplantae > Streptophyta > Magnoliopsida > Malvales > Malvaceae > Gossypium > Gossypium sturtianum. Next base: position 5,621,505 of record CM046947.1, read on the forward strand.
TACGCTCAAAAAACAATATTTTAAGAAAGACATAAGCCTTGACGAAAAATTAAGAAATGTTCCACCGGGAATGTTGAGGTACCAATGGGAAGATCAAGTTAGATTTTGGAATTCAAAAAAGGAGAGGTACATTACTTCTAAAATCTTATAAATTATTTGGTTTATAGTATATACTATATATATAATTCAAATTGCATTATGTAGGACCGTGAGCGAGTTGGAATAAGCAGAGAAGCAGAAATTCACGCACACGGCGGAGTTCTAGAAGTTTTGCTGTGTGAATTTGAAGCCGAGGTATTATAAATTATTAATTGTCAAATATTAATTACTTTATACTATTAAATTATATTTTTACGCTAAAATGTAGGAAACTTATTTGGTCAAAAAGTTGGGCGTGTTGACTTTTTGACATCACTATAGAAAGAAGGATGGATCTCAGATGACATCCGAAAGTCGCAGTAAATTTTGGTATATTTACTTAATAAAATTTTATTTTTATAAATATTTATAATGTTTAATTATAGTAGTTTAATTCATCGTTTATAGTTTTAAATTTATAATGTTAAATTATGTTGCATTCTTTCTTATTTATATATTTCGTTTCTAATTCTTTCATTGATTTTTAGGATAAACTAAAGGAGAAAAAGGCGGAGTATGAAGCTACCGTGCTTGATCGATAGTTCTACTAATCTTGAGGAGATTGACAACAGAATTATTACAGATGTTTTGGGTCCTGAAAGGTACGACTGATTCGATTGATAATTCTGTTAATCTTTAGTATATTTTTAATAGAATTATCACTGATGTTTTTTGGTCTTGAAAGGTATGGTCGGGTTCGATCTAAAGGATCCGGTGTTACCCCGACCCAATATTTGGATCCGGCTCCCAAAGATACATACCTTCCCGGGAGTCAATCTCGTCCTTGAAGTTCAGAGGCTACAAGAGCAGATAGCTCATATGCAAGAGAGCACGGTTGAGCAGAGGCAGCAAATTGCTGATGTTCAAAGAAAATATGAAGAACTCCAAAGAACGACTTAGAGCGGATGCGAAGCGGCAAGAAGAATGAGGAGGCAAGAGATATGAATGAGAGAAGCGGCGGAGGTGCGAGGAGGCAGAGGCAAACATCGATGCTAGCAGAGAGTGAACGAGAAAGTAATGAAGAGCTCAAAGACACGCGGCAAAGATATGATGCGAGATGTTTCATGATCGCGCAGAAACCGCCATCTTAGACACATTTAGTTTCTCGTTGTAAAAATGTTTTGACATTATTACATTTAACATTATTGTTACAATATTTTCAGTCATCATTCATTTAATTTATTAAATTTCAAGTATTATTTAAAATTAATGTATTTGGAGTGATTTTTATGCTAAATTTCTTTGTTTTTGCGTTGGAATTATATGCTATATTTATTGTTATTGGTTGGTTTTAGTGCGGGAGGGTATTATATTGAAAAAAGCGTATGCCCGTAAATCTGTACAAATTAGCGGCGTTGTAACAAAGCGCGCTAAAAGCCATCGCTTTAGCGGCGTTTGTTGAAAAAGCGCCGCTAAAGACAATGACTTTTAGCGGCGTTTGGTGTAAAAGCGCCGCTAAAGAACATGACTTTTAGCGGCGTTTGTTGGGAAAGCGCCGCTAAAGACCATGACTTGTAGCGGCGTTTTTCGAGAAAGCGCCGCTAAAGACCATGACTTTTAGCGGCGTTTGTCGGGAAAGCGCCGCTAAAGACCATGACTTTTAGCGGCGTTTTTAGGGAAGCGCCGCTAAAGACCATGACTTTTAGCGGCGTTTGTAGGGAAAGCGCCGCTAAAGACCATGACTTTTGGCGGCGTTTTTTGCGCATAAACGCCGCTAAAATTTGCGGCGGTAGCAATAGCGGCGTTTTTTGTGGCGCTTACAAAAGCGCCGCAAAAACTTTTAGTGGCGCTTATAAACGCCGCTAAAGGCCAAAAAAAACGCCGCTAAAAGTCTGTTTTGCTGTAGTGAATATATATCAGTCCATGGAATTGACACCTCTATTAGAACATTTAACCCTAGGCATGTGTCTTTTTCTTAATATTGATGGAGTTGTTTAAAATTCTACAGGTCTATCTGTTATAGGAGGTGTTTTACGAGATGAAGCAAGAAAGTGGTTACTGGCTTATAATCAACATTTATGAAAGTGTTCAATAATAGAAGCTGAGTTATGGGGCATTTTGAATGGCTTACTTTTGATTAAAAAACAAGGATACGACAAGGTCATCATTCAATTTGACAATCTCAAGGTTGTTGAAGCCTTATGTGGAAACCAATTAGTTGGGCCGAGATCATCTTTGTTTAGGAGAATTCAACATATTCTATCATGCGGAAATAAATGGCCCGTGAAGTACGTTCCTAGAGACAAGAACCAAGTAGCGGATACTTTAGCAAAAATGACCTTGGTGAGAGTAGAAGATTTACGCTTGTTTGATGATCCGCTCGTTCTTTTAGAAGAAGATAAAGTTAAGAGACATTTTGAACATGAGAATTTCTTTATAAGCTTTTTGGACTTTTGAGTTTATTTGATATAAAAAATTGAAATTTTATTTGAATTTTAATTTGACATAATTTTATTTTATAATGTAAGAATTAATACAAAAAAATCACCATTTTAATTAACTGTTGTAATTAAAATGGAGACGTAATTTTTGTCTTCGAGACACACCCATTCTAATACACAAAAACATTCACGTCAGAATGGTGAGTTAGAATAAATATTTTATAAAAAAAATAAGATAAATCTCGAATTTTAGCTTAATAAAAAAATCAAAATCATAATTTCACCTCCATATAAATCGAATATAAGATATTACCACCAAATTATAAAGCATAAATCGTATGAAAAAATAAATAAAGCATAAATCATATAAAAATTTATAAAGTTGTATAAAATTAATATGACTCTTCTTCTAATAAAAATATTTATTTAATATAAAAATTAAAATTTACTAAATTATAACACATCTATAACATGGGTAAAAAAAATTACGTAACAAATATATTATAAATTTTTTTTAAAGATTAAATTTTTTTTTAAAATATGATATTTTGGATTCAAATCACAAAATGTGTATATATATTTAGATTTTATATAAAAATATAAAAAGATAAATATATATATATTTCTTACTTTGTCAAATGACAAAATGTATATATATTTAGGTTATGTTTGATAAACAGTTGCAAAGATCAAATCAATCAAAGTTAATAGGGATAATGGCACCTTAGCCCCTGTACTTTGGCGTTTGTTCTAATGTGGCTCTAAACTGTCAAAATCTCTAATTAAACCTTTGTACTTTATTTCTGTTTACTAAAGTGAACCCTAACCCAGATGACATTTTTTTTAATGACGTGACAATTTTATCCAATGAAATTTTGCCACGTGTACAAGTATTGACTTGAAGACTGCCTATCTGAGACCTTTATGAGCAAATTACTTTTTTTTTATCAAATTAAATTTAAATAAAATTTATTTTTATTTTTATATTAAAAAAATATAATTTCAAGAAATTTGTCAAACAATAAAAAAATATTTTACATAAATTCAATCAAACGCTAGAAAATATCATATTTTCTAGAAAATCAATCTATTTTTTTAAAAATCATTTTCAAAAGCTATTTTCAGTTAATCAAATAGACTCTTAGCCCTTCAATGTTTATAGATTCTATAAATTCAATGTTTATAGATTCTATAAATTTAGTCCTAAATCTAAAAAAGGTAAATAAAATTAGCCTCAACTTTACATATTTTATCAATTTAGTCTTACTTCTTAAAAATTAAAAATTAAAAATATTAAAAAATATGTATTTAAAAGTTTATTTCTCGATAAAAATACATAAGATATTATAAAATTACATACAAAATTATAAAGATATTTATAAACAATTGAATATCTATTTTTCACATTTTCTAACATGAAATTTATTTATAAATAGAACAATTTAAGGGGGGGAAACACATGAAGAAGACTTATGCAAAATCAAATTTTCCCTTTTTTCAACATTAACAACCACTATCTTCAAGTTGGATAAAAAACTATAGCGTGAGATCGAAAAGAGTGAGAATTGATGTCTTTAGGTTGTTGCTCAGATTAAGTTTGTTGCATTTGAGATTGTGTTTGAGGGTGGGCACAATTGGGAATATACAAGTGAGGATGATGTTTTGAAGACTCAGTTGGTGGAAGACCATATCGACAACTTCACAACCAATTTCTAGTTCAATGGCGTGGTGATGAAGGAAGTGAAAATTGAGGAGTTTGGAGTAAGGGCTATTAGTGCCAATGGTAGTGAACAAAGGCAGTGTCCAATGCTCGACAAATTTGACAAGGACAAGGAACAAGGCAAGTCGTATAATGAAATTTATTATTTATAAAATAAATTAAAAGGAAAAAAAGGAAAAGTTTAATTTGGTTTAAGTTTTATTTGCGGGTTTTAAAAATATATATTTTATTTATAAAATTATTATTTTAATAAATAAATTTAATGTAAGATAAAGAGTGAAATGAGTATTCATTTATTTATAATATTGTATGTAATTTTATAAAAAAAAATAAAAAATATTTTTAAAATTTTTAAGTTGTTTTATTTTTATTTTTTTGTATTTTTAAGAAGACAAAATTGAATAAAATGTGTAAAGTTAAGAGCTAAATTTGTTGATTTTTTTTAGAATTATGACTAAATTGATATAATTGGTAAAAGTTAGATGGCTAAATTTATTATTATGTCAATACAAAATCACCGTTAGTGATATAATGGAGGAGTGATCAAGATATTAAATCTCGAGAATATTAATTATTAAAATAAAAAAATTAAACTTAAATATTCAAAATAATAACACACTTTGTTTTAGAAAAGAAAGGCAAAAGTTGTAAACATAATAAAAACACACGTATTTCAAAACCTATGTTAAAAACACTTACCTTTTTCTTTTAAAATCTTCATCAGCCAACACCCTAGCATTAGTAGTTTATAGATATCGCATTTTCCGGTTCTTGCACTTTAATTAATGAATGAATGAATCAACATAAATAGATATTGCCAATAGGATTGTGCCTTTCAAAAACAGTCTCCTAAGCTTATCAAAATCCTTTCAACTTTTCCACCCAAAATTGATGTACATAATTGCAAAACATTAACGCATGCATTTGAGCATTGGGTGTTTCAACACAACCGATGGCCTTTCATTACAAGAAATATATCATAAACAAAAGAAATACAACAAACCGAATGGATTGATGGGGTGCCATTGATTGAAATCAGGATGAGGAACTACCTTTCTCTTTGGTTCCTTACCATTTGTCTCCATAAAATATTATTCCCTGCGAAAACTCAAAGGGTTAATAAATCTTTAATTAAAAGATAATATCTTTGTTATTTCCAAAAACACAATTAGCAATATAATGACATGCCATAGGTCATATCTATTACCTCCTTAGCTTAAAGACAAATTAGCATCTCCTATATTTCTGTGTCATTAACCGACAGAATGCTACAAGTTATGCCATTGAATTGGTGAACAAGGATTTTATCTAAGCTTCAATGGGAAGAGGCACAATGTGCAAACACAACAACCACACATGAAAAAGGTCCAAAGCTTTCCTGAATCAGTTAAACAGAGTCCATTGTCCACTAGTTGAGCCTTATCATTAACAAAAAAAAAAAAAAAAATCATTTAACTGTGGTCGGTGCACATCTGCTTCATATGTAATACAGAGTTCTCCACCTCGAATGGCTTAAAAGACAGCATCACAAATTGGACACATGGTTGGACTCAACTATATATTATCCCACACTGCTCAAAATGTTATTTCATATATGAATGAGGAAATCCCAAGATGAGTTATTCACCTTGAATGAGGAAATCAAATGGTTGTTTTGTATATACCACAATTCTAAGAGGGAGGAAGTGAGGATTGGTAGTATAATTCAGGGGCTAGGCTCATGATCAAATGGCAGTTATCAATCAATTGCAAAGCATTTGAAAAAATGGAGCTCCTTTTCTCTATAAATTCATGCAAAATAGCTTTACTTCAAGATCAGACAAAACAAAACCAACATTATATATAATGATCAACACAAAATTCTTTTTATTATAAACAATTAGATTAAACCAATGAAACAATAAACGATAAACCCAAAATAAGTTTACCACTTAATGAGCCATCCAAAGAGGAAATGCTGCATGATAGGAACCTTTTCAAGCACTTCAGCTTTATACATTTTAAGCATCCCAGTATTCACCTTATTCCAATTAGGCACTCCACTTATATCATTCAACAATGGCGAATGCTCTGCAAATGGGCCCTTTTTCACTTTCTTTACAAACTGAATACAAGAAAGATACATGTACTCGCTCGAAAAGTTGTCCAAAATATCATCATTATGAATCGATTTCGGCTTCATGTACTTATGATCAATCAACTGCGAACTCCCAAATATAAACGGCAAGAAATGGTAATCATCTAAACCCCAAGCCCCGTGGGAGCCCGCAGGTTCCAAGCAATAAATAAGCTGAAGCTTCCTCATTAACTCTAGATATTTGACAAAAACTCTAGCCACCACTGCGTGGTAATCTTCTTCTTTAATGATTCCCATTCTGGCTAAGCAATATAACCAGGCTGCGAAATTGGTTTCATGGCCGGTCCCATAGTCGATTCGGCTCGAGTTACCTAATCTTTCAGAGAAATAAGGGATGATTTCGACGGTGGATGGTTTGAGATCGTCGGGGAGGAACCGAAGCATGAGGGATTCGACGTTTTCAGTCAAGCGTTCATGCCAGGTTCGATAAGAGGTGTTGCCGTAGCGAGAGGATTGTTGAACGGGTGGAATTTGGTCGACCCATAGCCCGCAGGATTTCGATAACGGAAACAATCTTGGAGATAGTGGGGGATTCGTGGCATGGATCGAAGATTTTATGGCCATACATGGATTCTGACAAGGCTACAATGAATCCTAGCTAATTTTTAGACGCTGGGGAGTCGTGGAACCCCGGGGGATGTGATTTTCTTGGCTGGGTTCACAAAGTGGAAGGGAGGAGCGATGGTGGGGACCTTTTGAGATTTAGGGACGGGGTCCAGGATTACGGCATGTTGAGGAGGAACGAAGTTAGAGCGATGTTTCAAGGGTTATTGAAATTTTAATTTTTTATAATTTATATTTTTATAATTTTTAAATTATTTTTTTATAATTTAAGAAAATTAAAGTATAATTTTATTTTTATTAATTTAATTTTTTTAAAAAATTAATATTTAAATAATAATTTTTTATTTTAGGGAATCGGGCCTTGTGATTGAAAGGTCGGGCCACGAGGTTAGGGCCAGGGGTGGTGGTTCCATTTCGATGAAGGAAAATGATAAGAGAATTTTGGCGGGGTGATGGAGTGCGATTTTAACAAGAGGAAAAAGAAAACTCTCGTCGGCCGTTGCGAGTGTCCCAGAAGCAGTGGCTATTTTGGGGCGACAAGTGCACGTCGTAGGAAGGCAATGGAACATTTATGCGTCTTTCTAAGCCCGAATATTTATTAGGTATGGCCCTTGAGTGGCCCCCATTTAAAATTAAAAATGGAACATAGATTTTACAAAATTTAATTGAAATGATGCATCACGTGCAACTTTATTACAATATTATTACAAAGAGAAATCAGATGTATGAAAATGATGTGTGCGTTATCAGTATCTTTTCTAATAATTTTATGCCACATCAGTATTCTTATCCTGAATTTCAGGATTTTAATTTGGATTTAATTTTTTTCAGGATGAAAATATTGAAATTCAGGACGAAAATACTGATGTAACATAAAATTATTAGAAAGGGATACAGATGATGTGGCATCACTGTTTCATATAATCTTTTCCCTATTACAAACTGTGTTTGTACAGAACAATAACGGATGGAGTTCATAATATAGATACGTAATAACATTAAGATGTCCTTCGTTCCTATTCTCAGTTTTGTTTTTGCTTCATAACAGAGTTTTGCATGTCGAGGTTTGAGGATCCCACATCGCTGGGAGCAAATACTTACGCCTGTTAACCCCAACTGCGTTATAGCTAGCCCCCGTCGTTTTGTCCACCAAAACCTTTCCCGGATACCCCGGGAAAGCTCCTTTCCCGTATATCCCCGTACACGCACTCACCGCCTCCAGTGGCGCCTCTGCCGGCCCTTGAAAGTACCCGTTGTTGTACGGGTTCACCACGGTTCCCGCCAAAACCGTTGCCAAGTTGATCACCATTCCGTCCACCCCTACGTCTCCGTTAGGAGCAACCAAGGGTGGAGTTTGCGGCCCGTACACGGGTTGATGAAACGGCCACGCGCAATAACCAGGACACTGACTCACTGAGTTACCTACCCAAGCGTAAGGGAACTTGCTCTTCTTAACCTGAACCGAACCATGCGTACTGCACCGGCTCATGCAGAAACCATCGACCGCCACGTCAGCGGAGGTCAAAACAACGTTGACCGCTTTACCATCTCCATATCCATATTTAAAAGCCAAAACTTTGAGTTGGGAAGTTTTAAGAGCTTTGCCTAAAGAGAACTTGTCATCGAGAGTTTGCTTCCCTACAACGACGCTGCTGGAACCTCCCCTGTATTTGGCAGTCGTTCGCCACCAGGAGGAGACAGAGGGGGATGACGTTGTCTTGTGGTTGCTGAGAGAGTTCAAAAAGTCGACGATTATGGAACGCTGCGTAGATGAGAACTTCCCATACCAAACGAGATTAACAGTAATATTACCCTTAAGAAGAGGACCATGATGGTATTTAAGGAGGGGTTGTTGTTGTTGTTCGAAGGCTGAGGAAGAAGATGGGAAAGTTAATGAGAAGAGCAAAAGAAGTGATAAGAAAGGGATGGGTGCCATGAAAATTTCAAAAATAACAGAGTTCGAGGAATCCTATGAAATAGGGGTTTGGGAGTGGTGGAAGGAAAGCAAGAAAGGGAGCATTTATAGGGACGTAGCGTGGGACAGCTGGTGAAAATGAGGGAAATGTCGGGTTTAAATGGAGCCGCGTAGGGTTGACTCCACTGCGCAATAAAGATGCACAGTAACTAATTGGGCAGACTATTATTCCTGTGTGTAGTATTTATTAAGGGAAGCCATTGAGTGGGACTGTGGGAGTAGATTTGGAAAACTATTCCCATTATGCATGTATTTTTTGGGTAAAGTGTCTATGTCTATCCATTACTTAATTTATTTCCGAGCAAAATCGTACTTAAGTTTGTTTGAATATGGCTAAATCCTTTTTTTTTTTTTTGGTAATACTTTAATATGGCCAATTCGGTGGTTAAAATATCATTAACCATATTTTAGTCATTTTTGGGAAGGTGATTCCTCTTTGACCCTTATATTTGGCTAGACACGTAGGTACAACTATTTTGGTGGATATTGGACTTAATTCAAGATGGGTAGAAGTTATTTTTAAGGTATATAATTCTAGTTGGGAAACTGAAATAATTACAATAGAGATGATCAAATCAACTTCAATGAATTGGGGTTTGACTTTTTTGTGTTTGTAAAAAAAAGGTAATGAAAACATTAAATTTGGATGGTAACGCGGTTATTAGTTAAGCTGGCATACGCTATACGCTCCCCTTCCCCTTCCCGTTACATTTACTTTTCAACCATCCTCGTGTATAGAGTCAACTGATCATTTATCCAATTTGATGTAATAATTAAGTCCGTTAAAAAATCAGTTTAACCTCTAAAAAATTATATATTTTTATAATTTAATATAATCAATTGAAAATAAAATAGAGACATTCGCGCTTTCGGTTCCATCAACGCACCTAACAAGTAAAAAAAAAACACATTAGCTTTTGCTAAACTAAAAATTAAGATTTTAGTTGGTCTACAACTAGAACCCTAGCCTCCATTAGGGTTTTCATGGCACCGCCCTCTTCCAATAGAATCCGTATGTGATTACTTATTGATGAACACCACTAGTTGGTCCCGCAGTATTCTTTTCTTTTAGTTGGTACCACCAAAGTCTTAAAATTCGAGATACATATAATTAAAATTGTCCATACTCCAATTTCTTCCCTTTACTTTTTTATTAACAACCTATTCTAATATACAATGAATCCATTGGTGAGACCTAAATTTTGTTTGAATTAAAGTAGTAATTAGGATTCAATCAAATAAGCCATGTTGGTCCCATGCATAACCCATGGTGCATTCCAGCTAGTTTCATGATTTCTAAAGTAGAGGTATAATTCTGAGCATTGCATTTTATTCGGTTACATTTTAAAGCTCCTATGGATTTTAAAAAACCCGAGTGATTTCCATACTATGAGGTTTGTATTGAATCCAATGATTAAAGTATCGAAATGGATGGATTCTTAAGGCACAATTTGTCCAACAGTTAGTGATCACGGACGCTAACTTTATCAAGTGGTGGCCTTTTTTTAACGACTGATACTCCGGCGGGTGGGCCCAAAATATGCAATTAGTGAGGTCGGCTAGCTTTATTTTGAGGTTAATGTTTTGTTTTAAAAGCTTAAGCCATTGGTAGATCCTCATCATGATACATTTATTTTATCGCAAGATGATCACTGTTCAATACTTTTTAATTAATTTGTGCGTTCGTTTTTTAATTTAAGAGTTTACAAGTTGAATTATAGGTACAAGTACAATAAAAAAAATAAAAGTTTAATTAATTATGTGGCACCCCACATCCGACTCGGCCGTCGAATCCGAATGTATGACATTATATTATGTTGCTAAAACAACTCTGATTAACTTGTCATAATTTCACAAAGTAAAATTCATAATTTCCATTCAAAACAACAAACTCATTCATTATGATCAAATAAATACATTCATAGAACATAAGAATCTATTTCATTTAAATACAAAGTTATACCAGGTCAAATTCAGAGTCAGGACTTGAAGCAAAACTCAAATGTCAAATTTCAAGTTTCTGCCTCAAGACAGGCTTCATTTATAATTTTGGTATTTTTACTTCGATATAGCAACTCTCGAGACTTAATCTCAAGGCAAGCCTCCTCAATGTTTTATTTTTCCTTCGATCTTTGTATGTCTCGAGATAAGGTGTTCTTATCTCGAGACTTAGAGCAGGGTATAACTTACTTAGGTTCAATGTTTTATTGTCTTAAGACAAAAGGTCACTTGTCTCGCGACTAGAGGTGTACATAGGCCGGGCCGGGCCGGGCTCAGGCCGGGCCCAACTAAAAATTTAGGCCTGTTTTGTAGGCTCGGGCCCGGCCCGGCCCGAAATATGGGCTTGAAAAATTGCCCAAGTCCGGCCCGTATTATTTTTTTATTTTATTAAATAAAAATAATGAATCAAATACATTTAAAGAAAATATATGCTTATTTTCTACTTTGAATCTCATAATGATACTATTCTACCATTTAATTTTCTACTTTACGAAAATAGATGCTTAATTTGTTTAGCTTAATTTATTAATATTTTTTTCATATTCTCAAAAATTCAACTTTAAAGAAATTAAATATGGAATAAAATAAACACATGTTCTAAAGTTAAAATTTTATTAATAAAAAAACAAAAAATAATACTAAAATATTTTAAGTAGGGCACTGCCCGCTAAAAAAATCATGCAGAGGCCCGACCCGTTTTTTAAACGGGCCTCATTTTTTTGCCCAAGCCCATTTTTCGAGCCTATATTTTTACCCGAACCCTCCCATTTTTCGGGCGGGCCTTCGGGCCGGGCCGGGTAGCCCAGCCCATGTACAGCTCTACTCACGACCTAAGTGAGATTATCTCGAGACCAGCTTGACATGTCTCAAGACATTAAGCTTTGAAATGCGCAATAATGTAAATTTTGTTCTAATGATCCCGAGACATGCTCTTGTTGTCTCGAGACTTAATGGTTTTATCACACAAAAACTCACATATTAACAATGACAATTTACAATTACCTAATTCTTTAAACATGTATTGTGGTATTTTAATAGAAAACTTATTATAAGAAAACAAGGGATGTGTTTAAAATATATTTAATTACAATAGACTCGAATTAAATCATTACAAAATGGAAATTTATTTATTACAGACTCGAAGGGTGTATTCCTAGACTACACCACAACTCCACTTTATGCATAATAGCCCGCTTCGCCACCACCTAGGCGCACTCCTGGTGTTATCCCTCCAAGCGAAGTTTCTTCTCAATTACCTAAAAAGAAATAACAGATCTTGTAAGTACAAAAGTACTTAGTGAGCTCATGAACCATACATTGATGGATGCTTTGCAATCTTGTAGGAATTTCTATGAGTCAACTACTACTTTGCACCATTTACTTCGGCTGATACCATACGGTCTTATCACTCCCATATGCATCAATTATCATTCTCTTGTTATACTTGATCTTTTATAGCTAATTAACTAGAGAATCTTTATAATTGTTTCATAAATCTCTTGTCCCATAATACTTTCTTAACATAATATATATCCTCATAAAACACTTCTAACAATCTATGCCTTAACCCATATTCTTAATTCAAACAATTGTTCACTGACAATTATCATGGGTGGATACTCATATATGTTTGGCGAATACTTACGTAGAATATAATACTATCAACCTGATAAACCATAAAAATAACATATTTTAATCCCACATTTAGTATGCTTTTGGATGATTTATCATCTGTTTCGTATAAAAAGGTACTCTTAATCCTTTCTTTTCATGTCTTATACTCAGGAAAGCACCCGAGGATAAAAAGAACATAAAACGGGCCCAAAATGGAGTAAATTGGGCTAAGGATGAAATCGACACGGCCTGGACCTTAGCCCACACGGCCGTGCCTCACTGATCATCTAGAACACGGCCTGGACCACGATTTACACGGCCGTGCCTCATCAACGAAGTCCACACGGCCTGACCACGATTCACACGAGCGTGTGCCATGGCCGTGTCCCTGTCGCGGCCAAGAGGAGTTTTACTCGGATTTGGATACTTGGAGGCAAAGAAAGGCATTCCAAAGCCTATTCAAACACCCAAATAGGAATCCTATTTGAATTAGGATACTTAGGGGCCAAGCAATGCATCTTAAAGCCTATATAAACACCCTAGGGGGCAACTTAATCGGAGAGTTCGGCAAAAGCCTTCTGCCAGGACTTTTGTCCAGGGCGGTTAGCTAGGCCAAGGAGCCAAGCCGGAAAGGTCAAAATTGTGGGAATCACTCGAAGATAGCCAGTTGATCCATCTCAAGAAGTCAGAATTCTACTCAAGACGACGGATATCTCCTTCAATTCCTTCTGGGAGTTTTAGGGATTTCTTATGTTTTGTTTTATCTTTTCTCTTGAGATGTTTTCTTATTTAGTTATGAACTAAACCCTTCAGATACCTGAATGGGATGAAACCTATGATGAATCTTGTTATTATTTTCTAAATTATATGATAATTACTTAGTTTGTTCTTAATTATGTGAGCTTTATCCAAATCTAACGTGCTTAGGTGGAGGAGGAATAGACCCTACCTAAGAGTAGATCTAGCATAATTAAGCGGAGTTGATCGCACGCCTAGAGATAGGGTGATGAGATTTTGTCGGATTAGGGTGAAACCTAATATGGGAGTCCATAGATCGATTTACTGCTATTCTAGGGGGTTATTATAAGAGAACGAGAGTTTCACTAATTAACCTAGGGTTGGACGTTATTCGCCTCGAGAGAGGGTTTAATATACGTTAGGAAGTCTTACGGATCAAACTAAGTAAATAAAATCATATGGTTCAATGATAGATAACAAGTGAAGTCTAGGTGGATTCTTCCTGAGGGTATCGTCTAAATCAACTGAGTTTTTCTAAAAGTTATCTCCCCAATTTTAGTCTTTTTCGTCTTTGTGTCCTTAGCTTAGTAATTCGTTAAATTTAGATTAAAAGCAATTTCACGTATTTTAGGTTAAATAATAAAAAGAAAGTTAGTATTAGTACTTTTAGTTCCTTTGGGTTCAATAATCCGGTCTTGCCTAAGATATACTACTGTTCGATAGGTACACTTGCCTTTAATCGTTGTCAGAGTTAGTTTCCAGGTTCGATCATTCTTTTTATAAATTTTAAAGCTCTGATTCACAGCGATCACAACCCATACTCAGTCATATCCTGATTCAATACCACACATATCCTTACTGATAAATTATTATATAGACCACTCTGGCGAATTCCATGACGTGATATATCAAAATCCTATAGTTCAAGATAGCATTAACTTTGGTTCAAAATAATTTTAGAAGAAGATACAATACCCCTCACTTTCCATATTTACAAATAATCATAACGGATACCCTTCTTGACATACAGATACATATCTCTTTTTCATGGAAAACCCTTAAGACTTAGTCCCTCATAACCCAGAACATATCAGTACTTCACCTTAGTTTTACTATTACAAAACTAAAAGAATTTACTCATACCTTACAATAGAGATGAACATTCAGGTTCAGATCTTACCAGACATCCCTGACAATTTATGCCACATAGGCCTAACAGAAAATGCCACACAAGCAATCATATAGAGTACGTCACTATGGCATTCTATTCAAAATTTTCCACAAAGGCATTCCTTTCAGAGTTCGCCACAAAGGCTATTCTTAGTTGTCATGTTTACGATATGGATTTGCCTAAACTCACATTACATGAGGTTTGCTTATCATCGTATTGGGACACGCAGAGAACTCCATTGGCTAATCACCATTCCTTAGTTCTTTTTCAGAGAGTGCCATAGTCATGAACTTTCTTTCAGAGTTTCATATCAGAGTTCGTATTTTCTACCCTGATGGACTTCACCAGATACTACCATGGTGACTAGAAACATACTCACTTTACAGACTTTTCATGCATTAACACACTCTAAGCCTAACATTTTAATTCACTACCATACACCCAACAAAAAACACATATCAAAGTATACATTCCAAACATATATATACATTTATACTTCAACACTTTAGTATTCATACACCGATCATCACATACTTGAAATTATTAGATTCACTATCCATATACATACTATACTTTTCATAGTTTCAGATTCATAATTCAATCAATTTCCTACAGGTATCTCTCGATATGAACAATATACATGCAAGAGTCAGCATAGAACTCACTTGATTCTCACTAACGGTTTTAAAACTCTAGATATGGATATCCATCTCAAACCAGTAGCAACCACTGCTTTTAGAACATAAGAACATCATTAAGACTCATTTGTATACAATTTACCATTGATTCGAGCACTGACAACTCCCTTGTAAAGCCTTATACTTACATCTTACTATTCATGTACCTCTTGCAGACTTATTCAAATTTTAACATGCAGAATAGTAATACTTACTTATCAATGGAATAATCACTGATCATAACATAACCTTAGCTTCTAGATTATAGATAAAGAGATACATCCAAACTTAAGGAAAGTATCAGTAATTTCCACTTAATGAAGAGAAAGAAGAAGGAAGAAGAAACCCCTTTCAGAATACACTTTCACATATAAATATGACTCATTTTGCTTAGTGAAATTTAACAAGTGTCTTACATATCAGAACTTGCCTTTTATTGGCCTACAATTTCTAAGAAAAATATAAATAAGTTCCTTTCATCAAACTTATCAGGCTAAACTATACAGTTGGTTTTTAACCAGATTACTTAAAGTCTAACTAGCAAAGTATTCCATACAAACCGGACGTACTATACCTTTAGCGAATACTCATCCCATATTTCCCTTTTATCCCTTAACACGAACGTCTCCTTAATATAAGAGAATATCATGAAACCAAATTCTTACTAACTCAAGTGGCGGTAACTATACGCCCACATGTATGTGCCAAAATGATCAATTTGGCGCATAACACCACGCCAGATAGACTGTTGACGACTATACGCCCAAAACTTTAAATCTGCCAGAACTGGGGTGTTACATAAAATATACATTTCTAAATAACCAAACTATACCAACTTGTACCTTAAATTCCAGTTTAGTGAGTGTAACAACTCAATTTTCAGTGGTGCAAGAAAAGGCTGTTTCAGAATCCCATTTTTGTAAACTAGGTCTGTAAATATTATAGTATATATCTTTATTAAAGTTTGGTCTTTTAATTTTGTCTATTAATTGTTTAATTATGCTACAGGGACTAAATTGAAAAAGTCTTATCGTTATAAGTTTTTAATTGGCCAAAGATATAAGGACTTAAACTATAATTAACCAAAGGTCCAAAATGGTAATTAAATTATTTTTTTATTATGGTTAGTGGATGGTGATGATTTCTCCACTAAATAATTTTAATTATTGTTCTTGTTAATTAATTATAATTAAATTAATTAAACCTAGTTAATTAACTACTAATCATACTATATAAGTTATCATCGTTCTTCATCCATCTTCTTTTTACCAATAGTGAGTCACGTCGCGACGTTGAGTGCCTGA
Source organism: Gossypium sturtianum (assembly GCA_025698515.1). NCBI lineage: Eukaryota > Viridiplantae > Streptophyta > Magnoliopsida > Malvales > Malvaceae > Gossypium > Gossypium sturtianum. The sequence goes on from CM046947.1 coordinate 5,637,925, forward strand.
GGTCACGACGGGACATATTGTTTTGATAACGTTACGACATCGACTTCAAACTTTTTAAACTTTTTAATTTTGTTCTATTTCATGTTTAAGTTGATAAAAGAGCTTTCGTAAGCTCAATTAAGACTTGTATTAGATTGTTTAACATGAAATGAGTATGGTTAACATTGAATTACATGTGCGTATGAATATTTTACTGTAATTTAACTGTAGTTACTCCGACAATGAATGCAACATCCTGTAGTTTAGACCTACAATGAGGGGTCAGGCGAGGGGTGTTACATTGATGGGTAGGTTGTAATGGCTGCTAGCTAAGCATAGAGTAGAGAAGGTGGGTTTTGCCTGAACGATGCTGATTGAGGTGAAAGATGAGATGGATTGGTGGTAAAGGGTGAACTCTTAACAAAGTTTGCAGAGGAGTGGGTCGAACTTGCTACGGAATTGGTGTGGAATTGGGTAGTGTTGAAGAAGATTAGAACAAAGTAAGTGCGATTGGTTTTGGAGCGAGGTTAGCATTTTGGTGATGTTTTAGTTGTTTAAGTGGATGGATTTGATTTGGACTTAGACTGAAGGGTGAAGAGATCTGTTAGAAGTTCACTTGTTATTTTCGTTTGTCCATGCTTGGGAAAATCCATTAACTGATCAACTAAAAATGAATCAAAACTCTTGAGCGACATCGATTTTTGAACGAATGTAGTTGAGTCATTTTGTTAAACTGGGTAAAGCTTGGTCAATCCAAGTTCACCTTACCATTTTTTATATACAATACCAATGAAAGTGGAGAAGAAGGATAATGGTGGTGTTGAAGGAGACCAGTGATAAACCGTAATAGTAACATATTTTAAACCCACATTTAGCATGCTTTTGGGTGATTTAAGCCTTGAATTGTGTAATTTGGTGCTTTTAATCCTTTATTTTCATGTTTTATACTCAGGAAAGCACCGGAGGATGAAAAGAACGAGAAACAGGCTTAAAACAGACCAAATAGGCCAAATAACAAAATTGACACGGCCTGGGCCCAAGCAACACGGCCGTGCCTCCCTAATTAGACCTGAACACGACCTGGCCACGATTTACATGGCCGTGCCTCCCTAACCAGACCCAAACACGGCCTGGCCACGATTCACACGGGGTGTGCCAAGGGCGTGCCCCTGCCGTGGAGAAAAGAAATTTCACTCGGATTTGGATACTTAAGGGTAAAGAAACACATTCCAAAAGCCTATATAAACACCCTAGAGGCCAACTTTCAAGGAGTCCATCTAGGCCAAGGAGCCGAGCCAGAAAGATCAGAATTGTGAAAATTACTCGAAGAAAGTCAGTTGATTCATCTCAAGAAGTCGGAGTCATACTCAAGACGGAGGATTTCTCTTCAATTCCTTCAGGGGGTTTTAGAGTTTTTCTTATGTTTTGTTTTACCTTTTCTTTTGAGATGTATTTTGTTATCATTATGAACTAAACCCTCAAATACCTGAGGGGGATGAAACTTAGATGAATCTTGTTATCATTTGCTGAACTATATGATAAATATTTAACTTGTTCTTAATTATGTGTTCTTAATTCTTGTGTTGATATTTTCGCAGATATTAATTCAAGTTTGATGTGCTTAGGTGGAGGAGCAAAAGTCCCTGCCTAAGAGTAGATCTAGCATAATTAAGCGGAGTTGATCGCACGCCTAGAGATAGGGTGACGAGATTTTGCCGAATTAGGGTGAAACCTAATATGGGAGTCCATAGATCGAGTTAATGCGATTCTAGGGGTTTTAATTAAAAAGAGATTTCAATTAATCAACCTAGGGTTAGACGTTAGTCGCCTCGAGAGAGGGGTTAATATACATTAGAAAATCTTACGGATCAAGTCAAATGAATAAATAAATGCAGTTCAGAGTTAGATAACAAGTGAAGTCTAGGTGGATTCTTCCTTGGGTATTGTTTTAATCAATTGGTTTTTCTCACAAGTATTTACCCAATTTCATTCTTTTTGTCACATTGTCTTTAGCTTAGTAGTTAATTAATTTTCTAGATTAAACCGATTCACTTCAATTTTAGGGCTAAATAATAAAAAGAAGGTTAGTATTAGTACTTTCGGTTCCTTTGGGTTCGACAATCCGATCTTGCCACTAAGCTATGCTACTGTTCAATAGGTACACTTGCCTGAATCGTTGTCATAGTTAGTTTTTAGGCTCGATCATTCTCATTATAAATTTTAAGACTGTGACACACCGATCAACCAGATCACTTATTCTAGGACCTAGAGCCAGACAGGTAGAAGGACTTAGGATGAATGCTTGGCGAGTTAGCGTATTAAGATTTTTAGTAGAGAGGAGTCCTCTACAATGTTGATACCTTTGGGTATTTATATGAGAGTGAGAGTTCATATCCAATTATTCATCTCAGTGGGCTTTGGGGGACCAACTAGTGTCATGGGTTACGTATGGAAGCCCATAACTATAACAAACTGGTACGATCCATCGTATTTGAAGGAGGTCATTTGGCCCAATCAGACTGGTCTGTTGCTTAGAGAGATTGAAAGCTCATCTCTGAAGCTTGACAAATATGGAATGTGATCTTCAAAAATATGTGATCCTAGACATTAAATGTTATCTTTAGAAGATACGATTTTGTAATATTAGAGATTTAATATTTAGATAGTTTTTAATCTTAGCCATTGATGTACTTTGATCTTTACCATTGATTTTGGGGAGGCTTAGCTATAGATAGAGGCCTCTCCCCCTCATTATATTTCATTCAGTTATTAATAGAATTTTTGAGAGCATTTACTCAAACTTTTCTCTCAAGTGTTCTTGCTTTTCTGTGGCTTTGGTTCATCTTTCAAGTTCTTTCTTTCGCTGTTCTTCATGGGTGCCTTAGAGGAATTCTATTGAATTATCATTTGTTGTAAGTTAGGCTGACTTGGGCTTTTTTCAGCGAAGAAACTGCCTAAGGCCGCACGGATCGCGTGGAAAAAATCAAAGTTCGTGACAGTTGGTATCCAAGCCAGACGTGGAAGGCACCGTTGAAAGATGTCGAAAGAAGTTACTGAGAATGTTGAGGGAATGGAGACCCGTGGGAGGGCTAAGAAAGCTAGTTGTTCGAGGGACATACTGTTAGCTTTAGAGGATCGAGTCGTCACTCTCGAGGAATCCGTGGGAGATACCAATGAAAGGATTGATGATGTCGATGATTAGTTCATTGATGGGTTGTAGTCCATGAAGGAGCAGCTCAAAGGGTATGTGTTGGACTATGTTGAAAAGCTGGCTGGTAGGGATGATGTTATTGATGCTATGATTATAACCTTGGAAAAGGAGATTACGGAGTTCAAGGGTGAACTCACAATCTACAAGGTTGCTTTGGGCAACGGAGGGTTAGCTGGTGTCGCACCCAAGCCTAGTGTGGATGTTCCCAAGCTCAAGAAGTTTAAAGGAATAAGGTCCGCAAGAGATGCGGATAATTTTCTGTGGAGAATCGAGCAATACTTTCGTGCCAAAGGCATCACGAACGATGCCACTAAGGTAATTATTACTGTTATGTATCTTACTGACATTGCTTTGTTGTGGTGGCGTCGTAGGTCCATCGATGTGAGACGTGGTGGGATTGAAATTGGGACTTGGGAGGAGTTCCAATGTGAGTTTAAAGTACAGTTTTATCCAGAGTTTGCCGAGGATGAGGCTTTGGAAAAGTTGCACTGGCTTGCGCAACAAGGCACTGTAAGGGAGTATGTAGGAGTTTAGCGAACTCATGCTTCAAATCTCATATATGGGTGAGAAAGATGCATTCTTTTCCTTCATGGATGGGTTGAAATCATAGGCGAAGCAAAAGTTTCAACGCCGAGGAGTCCAAGAGCTTACTAAGGCCATGTTTGTAGCAGAATCGTTTACCGAATTTGGTGGGAAGAAAGACAAGCCTGAGTATTCTAAGCCCAAATTCAATCCAAAGGGCAATAGTGGGGGAGACAAAGACAGGCCTACTAGGAACGGCAATGGTAGGAAACCTTGAGACAAAAAGAAGAGTGGGCCTATAAGTTGTTTGTTGTTTCTATTGTGATGGCCCACATATGATCAAGGATTGTCTAAAGAAGGCTGCACTCTCTGCTATGGAAGCAAAAGTGGAATCAAATGTGGAGAATAACAATATTGATTCTATACTAGGGGGTGTCGAAGATAAGATGGGTCATGGGCAAATGTTTGTATACATTATCGTGGTCGGCAGAAAATTGAATGCGCTTGTCGACACAGGTGCATCTGATTTGTTAATGTCCGAAGAGGCTACTTATAAACTTGGCCTCAAGATCGAGAGTGAGTTTGGTCAGATCGAAACGGTGAACTCAAAAAGTGTTCCAATCAAAGGGGTTGCAAAGATAGTAGATTTTTCACTTAGCAATTGGACCGGTAAGGCATCCATTAAGGTAATACCACTTGATGACTATGATTTTATGGTTGGATTAAGTTTCCTTGACCGAGTTAATGCGTTTATTGTTCCTTCGGGTAATTACATGGTGATTTCGGATTCAAACCATCAAAGTATGGTGAGAATGACAAGGAAAAGAAGCTTGGAGGGGAAAACACTGTCACCAATTCAATTTGCTAAAGGAATACGTAGAGATAAAGTCTCCTATTTAGCCATCTTGAAGATCGATAAAACCGTTAAGTCTGTTAGTGAGACCCCGAAAGAAGTGGGCCAATTGTTACAGTCGTTTCAGGATGTAATGCCCGCTCAGTTGCCCAAAAGTTTGCCACCTAAAAGGGAGGTGGAGCACAAGATCGAGTTAGTGTCCAACATTGTAACGCCAGCAAGGGCCCCATATCATATGTCTACACTAGAATTAGAAGAGTTATAGACACAATTGAAGGAGCTTATAGATGCGGGATTTATTAGGCCATAAAGTCTCCTATTTAGCCATCTTGAAGATCGATAAAACCGTTAAGTCTGTTAGTGAGACCCCGAAAGAAGTGGGCCAATTGTTACAGTCGTTTCAGGATGTAATGCCCGCTCAGTTGCCCAAAAGTTTGCCACCTAAAAGGGAGGTGGAGCACAAGATCGAGTTAGTGTCCAACATGGTACCGCCAGCAAGGGCCCCATATCGTATGTCTACGCTGGAATTAGAAGAGTTACAGAAACAATTGAAGGAGCTTATAGATGCGGGATTCATTAGGCCATCTAAATCTCTATATGGTGTGTCAGTGTTGTTTCAAAAGAAACATGATGGGTAGTTGAAAATGTGCATTGATTATCAGGCTCTAAACAAGATTATTGTGAAAAATAGGTACCCTATTCCTCTTATTGCTAATTTGTTTAATCAGCTTGGTAGTGCGAGATGGTTTACCAAGTTGAATTTGAGATCGGGGTACCATCAAGTTTGGATAGCTGAGGGGGACGAGTCAAAGACAGCTTACGTGACGCAGTATAGTTCGTATGAGTTTCTTGTGATGCCCTTCGGACTCACGAATGCCTCAGCTACATTTTGCACCCTAATTAATAAGGTACTTCAACATTTCCTTAATCGTTTCGTGGTTGTTTATCTTGATGACATTGTGGTGTATAGTAAGTCCCTCGAGGAGCATGTAGGACACATGAGAGAAGTATTTTAAACTTTGAGGGAAAATGAGTTGTTCGTCAAAGAGGAGAAGCGCTCATTTGCCCAATGAGAAGTGCCATTTCTAGGACACATTGTGGGAGGTGGCAAGATTCGAATGGATGAGAGCAAGATTCGGGCCATTGTTGAGTGGGTGCCTCCAACCAAGGTTGTAACACCCCTTACCCGTATCCTATGCCGAAACCGAGTACGAGGCATTACTAGACTTAACAATACATTTGGTCAAATTAATTAACACATATACAAAATGACTTAGTCAAGCCCCTATACATGCCATAACTTAAATCATTTATAATTAAAGATACCTATAGATAGCTTGATAGTGTGAAGCGATCTCCTCTAACCCGAGCTTATTTAGTAGGACTCTATAACATGGAAAAGAAAAGGGGGTAAGCTTATAAAGCTTAGTAAGTTCACATGTAAAAATAATAAGCATTAGCAATGAATTTAGCTTACTACTAAGCTGTCATAACTTGCATAAATAATGCTAAGTTCTTACTTTCCCAACTTATTTGTAGCCTTATCAAAGCCTCAACATGACAAATCCTCACAACAAGTTCTCAAGGTAATGCAATCATAATTACACATAGTTCCACCATTTACTCATGTTTATCTTAAGCTGTCTACTTGAGTCATAGTCACTAAATTATTTATATCTCGAGCTACAAAACTCCAAATTTCAAACCGCTAATTTTCCCTGAAACTAGACTCACATATCTTCATACCATAAAATTTCCAGAATTTTTGGCTTAGCCAATTAGTACAGTTTATTCATTAAACTTTCCCCTATTTCACTGTTTGACTATTCTAACCACTTTTCACTAAGAATCAATTTTCACCTTGTACAGAATTCAAATGATGTTATAATTTATTTCATTTGAAACTAGACTCATTAAGGATTTCAGGCATATAACTTATATTCCATAATTATTTTTGTACAATTTTTAATGATTTTTCCAAGGTAGAATAGGGGATCACGTAATCATTCTAAACTAATCTCACAAGAATTTAAATATCTCAAAATATAAAAATCCTTTGTTTTCTCTGCTTCTTTTATATGAAAATAGACTCAATAAGCTTTAAATAAATATCTCATCCAATTTCTAATTAAATTTCCACTATTTTTGGTGATTTTTCAAAGTCACCCATCTACTACTGATTAAACTATTTTATCTCAAATTTCATCTTTTTAATAAAATTTCCACATTTTCACATCGATTTCACTTAATAAATTCATATCTCTCAATGAACGCTCGAATGTAACAAAGAATAGGTGGTTTTGGCATATTGCTCCACCTTGCTGAATTAAAATATACATTCGTGGTATATCCACTTAGCACTACGTTTTCAAATCAACATGTAATCGTGGCATATCCAATTAGTGCCACGTAAATAAATCAACTTGTGTTACCGTGGTATATCCAAACAATAACAAAGCATTTACTATAGTTCTCTCGCCATTCACAACCTTTGTTATAATACTTCACATAGTTGAGATCAACATTAACAACTACTCAATCTCTTTCAATAGGTTCACTCCTCTTGTATTACTTATTATCAAATTAGGAAACGCGTCTTACGAATTTGAGTACGTCGTTGCTCGGTGCCACGTTTCACAACTCAATATGGTTTTTCTCATTGAAATACCATACCTACATTTCACAACTCGGTATGGGAAATGCCATACCCACGCTTTCTTAACTCAGTATGGTTAATACCATACCCACGTTTCTGATTCGGTATGGATGATACCATACCTACATTTCACAACTCGGTATGGGAAATACCATACCTACATTTCTTAGCTCGGTATGGTTAATACCATACCTACATTTCACAACTCAAAGTATGGATGATACCATACCCACGTTTCACAGCTCAAGTATGGATGATACCATACCTACATTTCACAACTCGGTATGGGAAATACCATACCTACATTTCTTAGCTCAAGTATGGTTAATACCATACCCACGTTTCATGACTCAAGTATGGATGATACCATACCTACATTTCACAACTCTCGGTATGGGAAATACCATACCTACATTTCTTAGCTCAGTATGGTTAATACCATACCTACATTTCACAACTCAAGTATGGATGATACCGTACCTCGTTTCACACTTTGCCATGGATTAACCATGGTCTTATCCATCAATTCATCACATATCACGATACGAACGTACTCAATTCGCATTTTTCCTAATTTGAATTACGCCTTTATTCTTTCATTTTATCATAATTTTCATAATTCTACAGGAAATTCATATTTAACAGCACATTATATCATTCAATCCTTCACAAATAAACATATAAATTCAACCATATGAACTTACCTCGATACCAAAATGGCCATTTTATCAACTTTCCCGATTTTCAATTTTCCTCCCGTTCTAGGTCCAAATCTCGTTTTCCGGGGTCTAAAACATCACATTTCACTTATTTAATTAATGAACTATTCAAAACAGTCCTTAACTCAACTTTTCCAAATTACAATTTTGCCCCTAAACTTTTACATATTTACACTTTTGACCCAATACTCGAAAATTAAACTTCAGCCCTTATTCTTATGTTTTGTAACATGCTGATCATTTTTCTCTTCTATGGCAACATCAAATTCTCACTAATTCACACACTTATGACCAATTTATAACTTTTACAATTTAACCCCCTTTTATACGATTTCATCGAAAATCATCTAATAAAACTCTTTTCTCTAATCATAGACATGCATAATCTACCATAATTCATCAAAATTCACAATTATTCAACATGGGTCAATTTTTAAAATTAAACTCTAGATCAAATTAATGGTAGAAATAGCTAGACTAAGTTACCGGGATTTCAAAAATACGAAAAACATTAAAAACGGGGTTCAAAAACACTTACTATTGAGCTTTGAAAAAGCTTGAAACCCTATCCATGACTTCTTGAGAAATTCGGCAGCATGGAGAAGAGAATGAGCAGATTTTTGGGTTTCAATTTAGTCTTTTATGCCTTAAAACACCCAAATGACAAAAATGCCCTTAAGACTTTTCTTTCAATTTTGTCCTATTCATGCCCATTTTTGTCCATCAAGTTATTCAATGGTCTAATTACCTTTTAAGGGCTTCCAATTTAAAACTCATTGTAATTTGACACCTCTAATATATAGAACTAAACTTTTGCACTTTTTACAATTTAGTCCTTTTGACTAAATTGAGTGCTCAAACGTCGAAATTTTTGAACGAAATTTTTACGAAATCTTTCCGTAAAATTGTAGACCATAAAAATATAATAAAAATAGAATTTTACTCGTCGAATTTGTGGTCTCAAACTCACTCTGTTCGACTAGACCCAAATTTGGGTTGTTATAACTCTCCCCTTTTTAGGATTTTCGTCCAGAAAATCTCACGAGAATGATGTTTAATATCTTTCTCATGATTTCCAACATCACTAAATAACCCTTTTAAGACGATACTATTAGAGAAACACTCTGTCATCGATCTAAATCCCAATATAACTCAGTCAATTCTGTCAAATAAAGAATCGATACATATTGAAATTATTATACTAATTCCGTCAAATGTTCGAAAACAACCCACTAGCATTTCTCTTGGTCTGAAGATTGAGGGAAACCTGATACGAAATTCACAATAGTCCTGCCTTATTATCATTTTAATATTATCACTGATATCGTTAATCCTGAATACACTTAACATTCAACTTAATTCTGCCGACATATCAACATCTGAATACAGAGTCAGAAGTACAAGGTTCATATTCATATGCCCAAAACATTTACTTTAACTCTTTTGGGCCCTTTTGTCACTTACCATCTTTAATCAAATTAGGGAACTGTTACGGAAAATTGAGTACTTCACTTCCATTTTGCCATAGTATAACTATGGTCTTACATATGATCACTTATCACTTTTCGAAGCCATAGTCCTGCCATGGTCTTACACAGATCACATTTATCACTTGTCACTTATCACTGATCAGATAAGTGTAGCTAAAGCTACCACTTATCACTTGTCACTTGTCATCGATCGGATAAGTGTAGCTAAAGCTACCACTTATCACTTGTCACTGATCAGATAAGTGTAGCTAAAGCTATCACTTATCACTTATTACTTGTCATTGATCAGAAGTACTCAAATCCGATGTTCCGCTCAAACTGATCATTTATTCGGTTTTCGCATTGTTGTTTTATTCTCAATTCATCAATAAATATATCTCATCATACATTATATAATTCATGAAATTAACATATAATCATTAATTTTCAGCCATATGAACTTACTACCACTTATCCAGATGAAAAATTCTCTGTTAATGAAATACTTTCAGAAGCACTTGACACTCATCAAAGTTCAATACTCTTACCCATTAAAAGTTTAGACATCAAGTTCAAAGTCTGGTACATAACATTTCATACTCTTACTAGTGTAATCGCCTCTGAGTATCATCCATCTCTGTACTTCTCAAATAAACAAATAATTATCATTGTGCTAGACATCATAACATTCTGTCTTTAACTCGCTGATATATATATATCAAGATCATTTGAAAAGTGAAAACCAATACACAGGTCTAAGTTGAACTTCCTATCATTCACACTTTGCCAACTTCAATTTCTTCTCAAATCTAGAGAAAGATTAAACTTATAGTAGAATTTACTTCAACTATTACTCGTCGAAGCACTTAACTATACTGATGCCACAATACTCATACAGCTTAAAAATCATAGTGCCATAGTAAGACTAACTTCTCAATTATTTTAGTAGATAATGTCTCGGCTGAAAAGAAAACATCTCGATCATGATTGCACTATCTAATTCTGTCATTACTAATCTGATATTATTCCAATTGCAAACAGATATAAATTCAGAATAAATTCCAGCAATTACATACTTTAGGTCTCATACCTGGATGAGTTAATTAACTGAGCCTGACCTTTCTTTAACTATAACATTTCAAAATCCGAATGATCTTCATATTAATTTGACATCTATTCTGCAACTGTGTTCATTTACTAAACCATTCTCAACTCTGATCACCTTGTCAGTTAATCTACAACTCAACTCTTTAGTCTTCCACTTGTAAACCCATTCGATCTGAATTTCATAAAATTTCTTTATAACATACCTTATTCGAAGGGGGTGAAGTTGTATCGCCTCTGACTTGCCTCTTATATATTCATGCATATAACTTAACACTCATCAATATATATTTTGTTTCAAGTAACTTAACATGCATACTCATTTTACACAACCCTCCTATCATCTTATACAAAGAAGTGCACTTATACTTTCATTCATAAATCTCAAGTAAAATTACTCATAACATTCACTTAATTTCACAAGTTATACTCATAGCATCATACAAATGCAAATCAAACATGAACACTTATCATAGTATAAACTTTCCTTTCATCTCATCTTTCATATTTCAAAAGAAATTCATATCCACAATTTATACATCATCACATAAACATCATAAACTATTATTCTTATTATTATTTTTTTTATGAGTCTCAACTCATCATAAACACACTGTTTGCACTATTAAATTTAACTCGGTTGAAGTGCGCATCTGTCTAATAAAATAATTTACATCAGTGTCGGGAGTCGTCACACTATCACAGCTCATTATGGCATGTATAGCTAGACTCTCACACTCACTATGGTAGTCCGAGAACCGACTAAACCATAGCTCTGATACCACTAAATGTAACACCCCTTACCCGTATCCTATGCCAAAACCGAGTACGAGGCATTACTAGACTTAACAATACATTTGGTCAAATTAATTAACACATATACAAAATGACTTAGTCAAGCCCCTATACATGCCATAACTTAAATCATTTATAATTAAAGATACCTATAGATAGCTTGATAGTGTGAAGCGATCTCCTCTAACCCGAGCTTATTTAGTAGGACTCTGTAACATGGAAAAGAAAAGGGGGTAAGCTTATAAAGCTTAATAAGTTCACATGTAAAAATAATAAGCATTAGCAATGAATTTAGCTTACTACTAAGCTGTCATAACTTGCATAAATAATGCTAAGTTCTTACTTTCCCAACTTATTTGTAGCCTTATCAAAGCCTCAACATGACAAATCCTCACAACAAGTTCTCAAGGTAATGCAATCATAATTACACATAGTTCCACCATTTACTCATGTTCATCTTAAGCTGTCTACTTGAGTCATAGTCACTAAATTATTTATATCTCGAGCTACAAAACTCCAAATTTCAAACCGCTAATTTTCCCTGAAACTAGACTCACATATCTTCATACCATAAAATTTCCAAAATTTTTGGCTTAGCCAATTAGTACAGTTTATTCATTAAACTTTCCCCTATTTCACTGTTTGACTATTCTGACCACTTTTCACTAAGAATCAATTTTCACCTTGTACAGAATTCAAATGATGTTATAATTTATTTCATTTGAAACTAGACTCATTAAGGATTTCAGGAATATAACTTATATTCCATAATTATTTTTGTACAATTTTTAATGATTTTTCCAAGGTAGAATAGGGGATCACGTAATCATTCTGAACTAATCTCACAAGAATTTAAATATCTCAAAATATAAAAATCCTTTGTTTTCTCTGCTTCTTTTATATGAAAATAGACTCAATAAGCTTTAAATAAATATCTCATCCAATTTCTAATTAAATTTCCACTATTTTTGGTGATTTTTCAAAGTCACCCATCTACTACTGATTAAACTATTTTATCTCAAATTTCATCTTTTTGAATAAAATTTCCACATTTTCACATCAGATTTCACTTAATAAATTCATATCTCTCAATGAACGCTTCGGAATGTAACAAAGAATAGGTGGTTTTGGCATATTGCTCCACCTTGCTGAATTAAATATACATTCGTGGTATATCCACTTAGCACTACGTTTTCAAATCAACATGTAATCGTGGCATATCCAATTAGTGCCACGTAAATAAATCAACTTGTGTTACCGTGGTATATCCAAACAATAACAAAGCATTTACTATAGTTTCTCGCCATTCACAACCACTGTTATAATACTTCACATAGTTGAGATCAACATTAACAACTACTCAATCTCTTTCAATAGGTTCACTCCTCTTGTATTACTTATTATCAAATTAGGAAACGTCTTACGAATTTGAGTACGTCGTTGCTCAGTGCCACGTTTCACAACTCAATATGGTTTCCTCATTGAAATACCATACCTACATTTCACAACTCGGTATGGGAAATGCCATACCCACGTTTCTTAACTCGGTATGGTTAATACCATACCCACGTTTCACATGATTTCGGTATGGATGATACCATACCTACATTTCACAACCTCGGTATGGGAAATACCATACCTACATTTCTTAGCTCAAGATGGTTAATACCATACCTACATTTCACAACTCAAGTATGGATGATACCATACCCACGTTTCATAGCTCAGTATGGATGATACCATACCTACATTTCACAACTTCGGTATGGGAAATACCATACCTACATTTCTTAGCTCAAGTATGGTTAATACCATACCTACATTTCACAACTCAAGTATGGATGATACCATACCCACGTTTCACATTTCAAGTATGGATGATACCATACCTACATTTCACAACTTCGGTATGGGAAATACCATACCTACATTTCTTAGCTCAAGATGGTTAATACCATACCTACATTTCACAACTCGGTATGGATGATACCGCACCTCGTTTCACACTTTGCCATGGATTAACCATGGTCTTATCCATCAATTCATCACATATCACGATACGAACGTACTCAATTCGCATTTTTCCTAATTTGAATTACCGCTTTATTCTTTCATTTTATCATAATTTTCATAATTCTACAGGAAATTCATATTTAACAGCACATTATATCATTCAATCCTTCACAAATAAACATATAAATTCAACCATATGAACTTACCTCGATACCAAAATGGCCATTTTATCAACTTTCCGATTTTCAATTTTCCTCCGTTCTAGGTCCAAATCTCGTTTTCCGGGTCTAAAACATCACATTTCACTTATTTAATTAATGAACTATTCAAAACAGTCCTTAACTCAACTTTTGCAAAATTACAATTTTGCCCCTAAACTTTTACATATTTACACTTTTGACCCAATACTCGAAAATTAAACTTCAGCCCTTATTCTTATGTTTTGTAACATGCTGATCATTTTTCTCTTCTATGGCAACATCAAATTCTCACTAATTCACACACTTATGACCAATTTATAACTTTTACAATTTAACCCCTTTTTATACGATTTCATCGAAAATCATCTAATAAAACTCTTTTCTCTAATCATAGACATGCATAATCTACCATAATTCATCAAAATTCACAATTATTCAACATGGGTCAATTTTTAAAATTAAACTCTAGATCAAATTAATGGTAGAAATAGCTAGACTAAGTTACCGGGATTTCAAAAATACGAAAAATATTAAAAACGGGGTTCAAAAACACTTACTATTGAGCTTTGAAAAAGCTTGAAACCCTATCCATGGCTTCTTGAGAAATTCGGCAGCATGGAGAAGAGAATGAGCAGATTTTTGGGTTTCAATTTAGTCTTTTATGCCTTAAAACACCCAAATGACAAAAATACCCTTAAGACTTTTCTTTCAATTTTGTCCTATTCATGCCCATTTTTGTCCATCAAGTTATTCAATGGTCTAATTACCTTTTAAGGGCTTCCAATTTAAAACTCATTGTAATTTGACACCTCTAATATATAGAACTAAACTTTTGCACTTTTTATAATTTAGTCCTTTTGACTAAATTGAGTGCTCAAACGTCGAAATTTTTGAACGAAATTTTTACGAAATATTTCTGTAAAATTGTAGACCATAAAAATATAATAAAAATAGAATTTTACTCGTCGAATTTGTGGTCTCGAAACTACTGTTCCGACTAGACCCAAATTTGGGTTGTTACAAAGGTGACGGAGTTGAGATCTTTTCTAGGGTTGGCGAATTACTATCGACGCTTAATCGAATGCTACTCTAGAATTATTACACCCTTAACGGACATGTTGAAAAAGGGGAAGGTATGGGATTAGAATCTGCGATGTGAGAGGGCCTTTAATCAATTGAAGCAAGTGATGACGAGGGAGCTCGTACTTACTTTATCGGATAATTCGAAGCCTTATAAGGTACGCACGGATGCCTCGGGTTATGCCATTGGGGGGGTACTGATGCAAGATGGGCATCCAATTGCTTTCGAGAGTCGAAAAGCTTAATGAGACGGAGCGGAGGTACACGATCCAAGAAAAGAAGATGACTGATGTGGTGCATTACTTGCGCACATGGAGATATTATTTACTAGGTTCTAGGTTTGTGGTCCTTATCGATAACGTTGCTAATAGTTATTTTCTAACCCAGAAAAAGTTGTCTCCCAAATAGGCTCGTTGGCAGGTTTTCCTAGCTGAACTCGATTTCACTATGGAGTATAAGCCGGGGAGTGCCAACATTGTGGCTAATGCGCTTAGCCGAAAGATGGAGTTTGTGGCAATCAGCCAACCTAATGGTTCCTTATTGGAACGCATTCGATAGGGATTGTCTTATGATCCCACAACCAAAAACTTGATTGAGCTTGCCAAGGAGGGGAAAACAAGGAGACTTTGGCTTGATGGGTAGCTGCTATACACTCATGGGCACCGTCTCTATGTGTCGCATTATGGGAAATTACGCAAGGAAGTCGTGAATGAGTGTCATGACTCGAGATGGGCGGATCATCTAGGAATGCACCGTACCTTGGTCCTTTTGGAGGATCGTTACTATTGGCCTCACATGGGTGATGATGTGGAGACTTATGTGAAAATTTGTTTAATATACCAACAAGACAAGGTCGAGTTAAAGACTCCGGCTGGTTTGCTACAACTCTTGCCCATTCCGGAAAGACAGTGGGAGAGTGTATCCATGGATTTTATTATTCGTTTGCCTAAGTTTGATAGGTTTGCAAGTATTCTTGTTGTAGTGGATAGGTTTTCAAAGTATGCGATGTTTATTTTGGCTACCAAGGAGTGCCCTGCTGAGGAGACAGTCCGTTTATTCCTTAGACACGTGATAAAATATTAGGGAGTGCCACTGTCTATCATTAGTGATCGAGATGGGCGATTCACGGGTCGGTTCTGGACGGAGTTATTCAAGTTAATGGGCTCGGACTTGAACTTTTCCAAGAGCATGCATCCGTAAACCAATGGGCAAACTGAACAAGTGAATGCGTTGTTGGAGACATATCTTCGGCACTATGTTAGTGCCACACAAGGGGATTGGCCAAAGTTGTTGGATGTGGCCTAATTTTATACAACTTGCAGCGAAGTGGGGCCACGAATTAAAGTCCGTTCGAGATAGTGACGGGCCAACAGCCACTTACACCCAACGCTGTTGTGACCCGTTATACATGACCAAATCTGGCAGCTTATCGATTTGCGAAGGATTGGCAAGAGAAGAATGACTTGGCTAGAGCTTGTTTACACAAGGTAAGTAAGCGCAACAAGAAGTGGGCCGATCAGGATCGAAGAGATGTGCAATTTCAGGTGGGTGACCCAGTCCTTGCCAAACTACACTTGATTTTGCGATATACGGGTTTGCACAATGGGCTTGTGCGAAGGTATGAGGGGTTGTTTCGAGTTGTGAAGAGAGTAGGCAAGGTGGCCTACAAGCTTGAGTTGCCAGCAAAGCTCGAAGTCCACCTAGTGTTTCACGTAAGTATGCTTAAGCCATTCCATGGGGATCAAGAGGATCCGAATCGAGGCAAGTCCGAACGAGCACCAATAGGGGTAAAGGTCTCTTACGACCGTGAAGTTGAAAACATTGAGGCAGATCGTGTGATTAGAAGGAAGTACCATCGGCCGCGGTATGAATACTTAGTTCGATAGAAGGGACTTCCCGACAGCGAAGTAAGTTGGGAACATGCCGAGGCATTGTGGCAGTTCTAAGGAAAGATAGACCAATTCCATGGGGAGGACGCGATGAGGGTGTCGCTAGAACAAGTGGGGGGAGAATGTCATGGGTTGCACATGGGAGCCTGTAACCATGACAAACTTGTATGGTCCATCGTATTTGAAGGAGGTCATTTGGCCCATTCGGACTGGTCCGTTGCTCTGAGAGATTAAAAGCCTATCTCCGAAGCTTGGCAAATATGGAAGGTGATCTTCAAAAATATGTGATCCTAGACATTAAATGTAATCTTTAGAAGATACGATTCTGTAATATTAGAGATTTGATATCTAGATAGCTTTTAATCTTAGCCATTGATGTACTTTGATCTTTACCGTTGATTTTGGGGAGGCTCAGCTATAAATAGAGGCCTCTCCCCCTCATTGTATTTCATTCAGTTATTAATAGAATTTTTGAGAGCATTCACTCAAACTTTTCTCTCAAGTGTTCTTACTTTTCTGTGGCTTTTGTTCATCTTTCGAGTTCGTTCTTACTTCATTCTGCCGCTGTTCTTCGTGGGTGCCTTAGAATAATTCTGTTGAATCCTCATTTGTTACGAGTTAGGGTGACTTAGGCGTTTTTGAGTGAAGAAACTGCCTAAGGCCGCACGGATCGCGTGGGAAAAATCTAAGTCTGTGACACTAGGTCCAAGTTAAGGTAGGGATAATTGATAATTTTTAGACACTCATATGACTTGTTTGTAGTAAAGAGAATGAAACCTCTCGCTTATTTTGAAAATGTCTTATTTTTTACTAGAGTTTTTACTTATATTTCAAATTGCATGTTTAATTTTGTATTAACTACTTTTTATTTTATGTCTAGCTATTTTAAAACGTATAAAAAAAGTATAATGAAATATATATATATATATATAATGAGAGAAGGTTAAGCCTAGGAAACAAATTAAAAATATAAAAGAAAAGCAGCGGCTTTGCATGAGTTGGTTAATGTAAATATTATAAGTTTGGGTTAAGGCGGTAGGCAAAGTAAGAGACAAGCACCATTTTCTAAGGGTGGTTTCGGTGCTCATTTTAGGTAGTATTTTTTTAATAACATTTCGAGTAGTATTTTAAAACAAGAAAAAAAAAAGTATTCACGACATAATTACTTTTTTTTTTCTCATTTTACGGTTTTAAATTATTATTTTTATTTACTTTCTTTCAAATGAGTATAATATCATGATTTTTAGTTTTAATTTTTATTTTTATTTTTATTTTTACCATGCTTAAAACTACTTATAGTCCTTATCTAACACTTAAATAAGAGGATAATGTGCTTCAGTCTTTTTGCACTGACAGCAATACTGATATTAATTAAACTAAAACTCAATTGACATATTTATGAAGATTATATAAACTATTCTTAACTAGGAGAAGTAAATAAGATTATATAAATGGTTTTAGCATATTTATGGAGCTTAACTTTAATTAATTATAATTTTTACTTATAATTTCTTAATGATGACTTCTTTAATAAATTAAGAGAGAAATTTATCCATGCTTTGATGAAGTCTAACTCGTGGAGTTTAAGTACTTATTCATGGAAGGAATGAAAATCATTGGATTTCAACCTTGGTTTTTGCAATTTTAATGAGTTTAACCATTGCGCCAAATACTGATTTTAATGCTTCAAATGTAATAAAATATAATTTATATATTTTTCTAATTAAATTTACATACATATTTATTATATTAATCACTCACAAAAATTTATCATATTTGAATTAAAGAATCCCATTTCACACTTGATTCAAATCAAATAAAACTTGTCGAAACAATTAAATAATCCTACCTCCTAAAAGATTTGATTAAAATTTAAATAACCTTCAAAGCTAAAGTGATAGTCTAATGATACATAATTCCCGTCGCAGTAAAATCATATATAATGTATATGTGCATAACCAAGATGTTAAAAATCTGTTTTTGTTTTCAATTTTATCAGATATATAATTTTGTTCTTCAATTTGACAAGCAAAGTGATGAAAATATGAAACCCTTGGACCAAACTTAAATTAGGTAAATTGATTGGCGCACTCAGAACTAAAAAATGTAGTCAACAGCTGAAAGTGCAAGTATTCATTCATTGGAAGATTTGGTATGTGGCAAAGGCCGATGCACTGACACCAAAGGCAAAAGGTCGGAAAGCCAAAGGCGTCGTCGGGGGCTTCATACTAAAAAAAAAAAAGAAAAAGAAAACAGTGTACCTTATTATTTGGTTAAAGAGATAAGGCAAAATCACACGAGTGGGAGAGGATGGATTGTCGGCGGACTTGTCGTGAAAGTCATGGGGTGAGATGGTCGGTGTGCTGCCGCTGCCCACTGGGATGTGGCTATGCGAATGGCGTGAAAATGGGGCGTGTCTTTATGCGCCTTTGTCGTTTTAGTGAATGTGCGTGTTGTTAACATTGACAGGAAATGCATTTGGTTCATCAATTCTCGAATCTCACATTCTGGATTATCATTATCTTGATTAGGTTCGTTTTTGAAATAAAATATAATTTTAATATTATATATTTAATTTTAGTTTAATATGTAATTTTATATACGAAATTTTGATTTAATCTAATTCTCATAAATTATTAACACAATTATTATATATATTTAACATCATAATTTTTAATATCTCGACTTTACTATTTCAACCAAAGTCACATTTAATTATTATATATATAATTTTATTACATAATTTTTTTCACTCACATTGGGAATATGTTATAATATAGTATTAATTATTATCTATAGTATACATAATGTACTTGATTGAGTTGATGCCATGAGTCAATTCGATACAAATTAGGTCAAGAAAATTACTTATAAATTGTTTTTAATTAAATAATGAGTATTAACGTAATGATATTTTTGGCTTTTAAACAAAATAACTAAAGATTGAATTTAAGACTAAAAGAGGTTTGCTAATCTATAGTCATAATATAATTTTAATTAAAATTTCCTCTCCCCTACCTCGTGAGTCTGAAAAAAACAAGTGATAATAAGGAGATTAAAATATAAATTAACATATATATACCTGAATATCAAAATAGTATTATAGTGGATAAAATTTGAAATTAAATATAAATTTAAAACAGTATATACGAAAAGGAAAAACTATATATTAACACTTTTGAAAATTTAAAATCCTGAAAATAATAATTCAATCAAACATAGCTGTTGATGTGCTTGCTGGATAAGGCAAAAAAAAAAAAAAAGGTGATGAGGCTATGTGATTCACTTCGTTTAGTGCGAGGTAGGGCACCATCGGATGAGGTGATCAAATACGGTGAGGAGGAAGGACAAGAAAAGGAGAGAGTGAGAGAGAGGAACGAGTTTTTGATCTAGCGATGATCCCCCTGTGCTTAGTTGCTTTTGGCTTTATATACTTTTAGTTTTGGACTCTCAAGTGCCACGGGACGAGCTGATATTGGCAGATTAGGTTTAAGTAGAGTGGCGCTATGATTTGTCATATGTTACTTCAAATGAAACGTTAAATAAAAGTTTGGTATGACAGTTATAAAGTGAGATTCATTAAATTATTTGTCGAGAAAATTCCCTTTAAGAGAATTGTCTCATAAGTCATTTTAAAGAATTTATTCTGGGCTTACTGCTAGGGTATAACAATAATGTTGGTATATGTATTTATTCAAATATTTTAACAAATAATTAATGTAGTATTGTATAATTATATACACTTATTAGTTAAATTAAAATGAATAAATAATTTGAAAAAGCAATAAACAAATGACAAAATATAACAACCTGAAGAAAAGAGAAGTAAAAAAAATTGAATGGCTAGTAAAATGATGAAAAATTGTGGCCTTTCTCTTTCGGTAATGAATACGGGGCTCATCTGAATTGATTGGGTTGCAACCAATGCCTTACACAGGGAATGTGCAATTTGGGGTGGCTAAGGGCTCCCATCTTTTGAATAAGGATGGCTAACCAACTTAAATTTCTACATAGATTCCATCAGTCTATGCCTCATGTTTTTTCTTTTTCGAAAATAATTAACATTTCTACTAGGTTAAGCTTTCTTGTGCTTCAGCAAATGCATCCAAAATTGGAATTATTAACCCAATTTTTTTCGTTTCAGAAAACTATTGTTTTATAATGATTTGTTAAAATTATAAGCATTCATGTGTAATTATGAGTATGAGTTCTTAAGAAGAAAATAAGATTTTATGTATTTCAATTATAAATCTGATAATCAAGCATGATAGAAAAAGAATAATTCAACAACAATACAATGAAAGAATCTGTGACAAAATGATACCGCCTAAATATATATTTTATACACTGACATGCTCTCATGTCTTATAATCTTTGTTTAAGACTTTCAAGCCAGTGTAGAGCAAGTTGAGGTTGAAGGGTCAAACAAAGCCGGAAGCAGATACTTTCTCCCATTCACACCATGTGCGTTGTAGTTAGCGCCAGTTGTGGCGTCCACCGGAAGGTCTCCAGCATAGCCTGGGTATGCTCCTTTACCATAAATACCGGGACAAGCAGATGCAGCCTCCAGTGGTGCCTCTTTTGGACCTTGGTAGTACCCATTTCCAAACGGGTTGGTCACTGTCCCAGCCAAGAGGCTAGCCAGGTTGATCACCATCCCATCAAGACCGACATCATTGTTGGGTGCAACCAAAGGTGGGTTCTGTGGTCCGTAGATGGGCTGGTGGAATGGCCATGCGCATTGACCTGGGCACTGTGTCTCGGAGTTACCAACCCAAATGTAAGCGAACTTACTGTTGTGACCCTTGCTTGATCCGCCCAAACCTGAACCATGGGTTCCACACCTGCTTGAGCAGAACCCTTCGACAGCCACGTCAGCTGATGTCAAAACAACGTTAATGGCGTTTTTCTGACCACCCTTTGATGCTAATTCCATGATCTGTTGATTTGTTAGCGACTTTCCCAAAGAGTAGTTCTCGTCAAGGATTTGTGAACCCAATGAGATGGCAAGAGAATAAGGTTTCTTGCTGAGCTGATAGTACTTCTCTGTGGCTGTCCACCATGTGGCGACCGAGGGCTGAGCTATTGTAGGCTTGGAAGACGCAACGGAAGTGACAAAATCGGACACAACCGCACGTTGAGAAGGCTTGAACTTGCCGTACCAAATAAGATTAACAGAGATTTTCCCAGACAGAAGAGGACCATTGTGGTATTGGAAGAGCAAAGGCTGGTCAGGTTGGTCTGACTCAACGAGCCTCCTTGCATCGGCGGTGAAATGTAGAGAAGAGACCAAGACAATAAGAAACAGAACAAAATAAAATGTAGCCAAAGAAGCCATGATGAAACAAAGAGAAAAAAGAAGAAGCTGAGGTGAAAATGAACGACTTTGTTTGGTTTGGGATGAAATGAAAGGAGGTAAGGAACATATTTATAGTGGTGATTTTTTAAGGTAGGAAAGAGCCAAAAAATTTAAAGAGAAAGGTAAAGGAGTGGGGAGGGAGAGGTGGCATGCCAGCCAATTGACGCGTTATATTATAATCAATGACTCTCCCACTCAACCGAAACAATGCGTTAAAAGGATCCAGTTTAATAACGCCAGCTAAGGGTAGATAAAGACACAGAGACGTGAAGAAAATGACGAAATTGAGTGGGTATTCAGGTGAGGGTGAAGGAAAACGCGTATTAGTGTTTGGGAATTGTGCAGCCAAACCAAGTGGGGGTTTGTTATTGCCTTTACATCTTCAATAACAGCAACTTGCTGGAATATCAAGATTTCATAATTCAGAACAACTACTTCTACTAAACCAAACAAAATAATTTTCATACATCAAACATGTCATGTTATTTATTTATTTATGTAACATGAAGAATATGTGGCAAGTTATGTGTTGCCGGTTATAAGCACCTTCATTGATTTGGGATGTTTTGTTGTTTTGTTTCTACTTTTTCCCCTACATATGTAAGGGAGTGGTTATTGCATTTTGTTTGATTTCCATAAAAAAAAAATGTCATTGATATTATTGTTAGATATTTTTCTTAAAAAGTGTTATAATTATCATATAAATATATGTACGAATGATTATAAATATTAAATTATTACAATACGGATTATTTACTGAATTAACTGAATTGAAGTAAAACTTATATATTGTGAAACTCAAAATTCAACATTTTAATCCTAAGTATTTAAAACACAAAATTTTTGCCTTTATTAATAGAGCGAATAATTTTAATGATTTTTAATATAGTTTATTATAATCAAATTTATATGTACGTATATGGTGATTGTGAGTTTAATGGTTAACATTTATATCTCAATTGTAGTCAACATTGATTGTGGTCTCTTTTTTCTTTTGTAAAAGCAAAATGGGAATTGTTACGTTGGATCATAATCCCCATTTAATGTAGACAAAGAAATTATAATTTCTTTTTAGAGTAGTTAGAGGTTAAGGTTTAAATATGTGGAAGGTTGATATAACGTTTTAATTTTGAGATATTTTATTTTTATCAATTTTATTGTTTAGAGTAATGATGTGAATGTTTTAATATATATATTTTTATTAATTTAGTCATCACATTTTAAAAGTACATAATCAATTACAAACATGTTTTAAAAATATTTTTTCCCATATTTTCAATAAAAGATATAAAAAAGTACAAAAATTAAAAAAAATCTTTAAAATAAAAAAATTATCTTAAATATTTTTAAATATGTAAAAAATATAATTTTTTTATAATTATGTTATTTACTCCATAAATAGCATAATAAATAGATAAAGATTAATTTCTCAATGTGGAATAATAAAATATTATGGATTATTTTTTTGATATATAGGTGATAAGAGTTTTTTTAATTTTGCAAGGAGATATCACTAATTGAGATTTTTTAAAAAATTTAAAACTTTACTATCAGTATATTCATAACATTTAAAGTTATTTACAAATGGGAGGATAAAAGAAAAATGTGCAATCTAAAGTTTTCAATCTTTAATAGTTTATTATATTAAATTGTTTCTAATTTTTATAATTATAATTAAATAAAAATATTTCTAAAATTGAAAAATAAAAAAATAAGTAACATTTAAACTTAGAAAGCCTGAGTCCAAGTTGTAGAGCGAGATCCAGCTTTTATTCTAACACTATAGTCCTCTTAAATAAAATCCCAGCTTTACTCGTGAGGGATCCAGCTGTAGTCTTGTAGGTTTACTGAACAGTTTCCAGAATGTTGGAGTCTTCCACTAAACGGTGTTTAGAGATGAAAATGTAGTTTTGCTTGAAACTTGCCTTCTTTAAAATTTGTCAGAATAGGACAAAGACATATGGCATGAAAGAATAAAAAGCACACAATCGATGGATAGCTCCTACTATTTTGCTGGCAACTGTTTTGTTTTGTTTTTTTTTTTTCGACTTGAACCTTCCACAATTTTCAACTTGGATTGTGAAAAAAAGCAAACCAAACTAGTTTGCTGATATATTATTATCCAAAGTAAATCAACAAATAAAAGAATTACATTATAAACCGAGTACTGGCTAACACTGATTTTGTTGATGGCTGCTTCAAATGGTTAGACCAAAGTCGAGCAAGATGATGTAGAAGGATCATATAAAGCAGGAAGCAAGTATTTCCTTCCATTGTTACCATGAGCATTGTAGCTAGCGCCAGTTGTAGGGTCTACAAGTAGGTTTCCTGCATAGCCTGGATAAGCCCCTTTACCATAAATTCCAGGACAAGCCGATGAAGCCTCCAATGGTGCCTCAGCTGGGCCTTGGAAGTAACCATTTCCGAAAGGGTTCGTGACGGTCCCGGCAAAGAGGCTAGCCAAGTTTATGACCATGCCATCAAGACCCACGTTGTTGTTTGGTGCAATCAAAGGCGCGCTTTGTGGTCCGTAGATTGGCTGGTGGAACGGCCAGGCACATTGACCGGGGCACTGGGTCTGGGAGTTACCCACCCAAATGTAAGCGAACTTGGAGTGCTTCTTGGCCTTGACGAGACCATCGGTGGAGCCCAAGGCAGAGCCATGAGTCCCACAGCGGCTCATGCAGAACCCTTCAACAGCAACATCAGATGCTGTTAAAACAACGTTGATAGCATTCTTTTGGTCACCCATTGAGGCTAGCTCAACGATTTGTTTGTTTTTGAGTGATTTGCCAACCGAATACTTGTCGTCAAGAATCTGCTTTCCCAAAGACAGGGAAAGGGAAGATTTCTTGGAGGTGAGGTGGTAGTATTTCTCGGTGGTTTTCCACCAGTGGGCAACCGAAGGCTGGTTGCTTTGCGATGGAGCCGTGGAGGAAAGGGAGGTGACAAAATCAGAGACAATAGCCCTCTCGGAAGGCTTGAACTTGCCATACCAAATCAAATTGATAGTAATTTTGCCAGAAAGAAGGGGACCATTGTGGTATGTCAAGAGCTGAGGCTGGTCTTGCACCACTTCACTCAGCTTCCTACCGGCCAAAGAGATTTGAAACAAAGAGATGACAAGGAAAAGTTTGAGGACACTTTGAGTAAGGAAAGAAGCCATTTTGATTTTGATAGAAAAAAAGGAGGAATATATAAAAAGCTGAGAGAGCTTTGAGCTTTGGGTTTTGAGTTGTGGATTTGATCGAGGGGAAATGGGTATATATATAGGCCGAAGAATTGTGTTTATTTATTGAACTTTAATCAATTTTTTAAATTTTTTTTAAAAAAAAGGGGATAGGGTTTGGAGCTTCGAGACATTGCCAGCAAGCTTAAAATAAAAAACCCAACGGTTCACCCAAGCGTGTTTTTAATAGTAAAAGAGAAAGAAAGCGCGGTCTCCCTGGCTCGCTCAACATGTCATTTAGTTCACTCACCAATCAGAAACGGTCGTGATGAGCAATGCCTAGAAAGCGCGTGTACATATATTCCTTGTGGAAGATGGAAGCAGATATATAGGGTATGAAATGAACAGGCTGGAGTTAATTTTATTAAAGCAAGCTGGCTGGCAGTCAGAGTGTGGGCAAAGTAGTGAAGTCTAGGAATCCAAGGTAAATTGACACGTCAGTTTAGTTGCTAGGCTTCAACGCTTAGCCAGCCATACTGTGGACTTGCTTGTTGTTAGCCAGCTAGCTGCTTTTCAAAATCAAAAAACAAAAACAGACTTCTTGGTTCCTGTACTTCTTGCAGGTTAACGTTGGTGTTGTGGTTTAAAGTTTGAACTTGGAAAAAATTTCAAAAAAAAATCATATTATTATATCCTTAATTCCTTTTGTAGAGGAAGTCAGAAGTTTGGTATTTGGAGATTAAAGTTTATGTTAAATGATTTTCGAATGAGGCAAATATATTACGAGTAGCACAATCATGCTATCCCAATATGGCATGAGCCTCAACACGTTGCCTGAGAAATGAGCATAGGCATCAAGGCAGGCAAAGACTGCATCCAAAGCATGGTCAAACAACGATGCACCAAGATGGTTGTATCAATTGAGGAGGCACACTTGAGACAAAGCGTAGAATTAAGATCCCCACGGGATTTCATTTCATTTTAAAAACTAAATCATGAACTGTGTTATTGCTTACAAGACCAAATTAGAAGTATAGCAAACATAAAAAAATGTCACGAGCTTTATTAAAAAAGTATCCAAAACCTAATCTAGTAGCAATCACGAGGCATGCTAAATTGTTACCTACTAATTACTTGGACCACATGATTCGTATATCTTAATTAACATTAAAAAAAAGAAGAGGGTATTCACTTGAAATAAAATATTATAATATGTTGAATCAATGAATTGGTTGCCAATGAGTCCACTTACAATGCCCTAAAGTCCCGAAATACTCAAAACATTAAACAATTACTGCATCGTGTCGTGTCTGATGGGAATTTTCATATTCTACCTGCCTTCTTACATACTTGCAGACATTTCCCATTTATTTATATCTTCAGTTTTTATATTGCTAAATTGTTTTTCGTTTTCTAACTGCAACATTTCTCCGAACCTAAGCCCTATTTTTTGCAATACGAAATCTAATCATGAATTCACTGATAAAAAAACTGAACTTCAAGCCATGGTTCTTAGCTATGCATAATAAGAGTTTTGGGAATTCAGAATTATGAATTCATTGAACGATGGATGATCTCAGTGTCAAAGTGTTCCCCTTCTTCACACCCAGTTTCCTATATTTATGTGTTGAATTGAGCTGTGCTTAATAAGACTTTTGAGATGATCGGAAGTCAATATTGACACTTTCTCAGAAAGTACTTGAGTGGAGCCTTCACTGGAATTGTCAACTCTCCCATATTTCCAGCTCCATAGACATTGCATATTCAATTGCAGTCCATGATTTTGGCGCTGGAATTATTTTATTCGCATAACCCTTGAAGAAATCAGTTTTAAGTGCGTGAGTAGAGTATATTATATTCCATTAACAGCGCACTTAGACACCTCGGATGCCGCCAAAGCAGCAGCATCCGATGAACTCGAGCAGAGCATCCAGCCTGTCTGAGAGCAGATGAGCTTGCTTTTGTTCCCATACTTGCAAACATGGTCACCAATTGCTTTGATTTCTTCAAAACCTGCACGAGTGATGCTTTGAAACTCTAAATTAATTAAACATTCAATCCCCAGTACTCAATCCATTGAAAAGTAACATCAAAGCCATGATATTCAACCATGATTGCATTAATTGAGAAACGATGGGCAGGGTGAGAGGGCCTTTCATCTATCTATTTTATGATTTTGATAAAATGTCCACTCACAATATGAGGCATGGCATCCACCTCTATGAAGCATGGGATGGGGAAGGCTCTGCTCTATTTCTTACAGTAGTCCCAAACATTCTGGAATATTCCCCATGGATGTGACATTGCAGTGAAGTTTTGTCTGTGGGTATATGAAGCTACCTTACATGGGGTTAAAGATTCTTTTCGTGGAGAACATTGCAAAAACCCCGAACAATTTTTAATTTAACCACAATGGTAATAAATCTTGCAGGGTTCATGCACATAATTAAGGGTGTTCAGTCGGTTAACCGACTCGAAATACTATTAACCGAATTAATCTATCCTTCAAAAATTTTAACCGTTAACCGAACCGAAATTTTTTCGGTTAATTCGGTCGGTTAACCGAATTAACCGAAAATTATATGTTTTTTTTATTTTTGGTTAAAATAAGTATAAAATTAACCGAATTAACCGAATTACCCGAATTAACCGAGATACCCGATTTACCGGAATTAACCGAATTATTTTTATTTTTATTTATTAAATTATTTGTAATTTTTATGATTGGGTTGGGTAATTGGGTTGGGTAATTAGTTTTAGTTTGATTGGGTTTATGTTGGATTGAGTTTGAGTAAATAGTGGGCTATTTATATATAATAATTTTATTTATTAATTTTTTCGGTTAAACCGAAAAAATTCGGTTAACCGACCGGTTTCGAACCGAATTAACCGTTAACCGAAAACTCAAAAAATTATTAACCGACCTCCGACCGAAAAAATTCAGTTAACCGACCGATTAACCGAATTCGATCGGTTAACCAAATTTTTTTAGTTTTACCCGAATTTTGTACACCCATACACATAATTAAAGAATTGGTTAAGTTTTGAATATCGACTTCAAATTTTAATCTTTTATATTGAATAATAACGCAGTTTAATGATGTAAAACGAGGCGGCAACACCAATGAGATAAGAGCATCGATCCAAAAACAACTCTTCAAACTGGAGGGAATGGAAATGCGACGCAGCCTAAGGTAGGAGGCTTTTTTTACAACACCTGCTGCCCATACCTCTTCAAACAATTATATTTAAATCGATTTACGAGCTTTAAATTGATGTAAGCATTAGCTAAAATTGTCCTAATCTCCATGCAAAAATAAAATGGGTTCATAAAAGTGAATAAATAAAGGGAAGATTCTCGCTAGATGTTCTCATCTCACATCTTTTCCCAATGTTCATGATCTCTACATTTTTTCTTTAACTGCGTAGCTGCCAATGAAAGCTACCGTGCAACCGCTACCACTTTCTCAGTGCATGTACCAACTTACCCATTTCCCAATATCCAAATTCAAGCTCCCTTTGTCTCTTGCAATTTCAGAATCTTTGGGTTCCTTTTTTTTTATCTTGAAAGCTTTTCGAAATGAGTTTCCATTGGTTAGCCAAAACAATTCCTCTTGTTATTGTACTGATTTACCTAAGCTTAGCCAATGTTTGCCTCGGAGCAAGAAAGCTAAACTCTTTATACTAGTAACCAACCCTGGCTTTGACTTACCATAACGGCGCATTGCTTGAAGGCAATATTCCAGTCTCTATTCTCTGGTATGGTGAATTCTCACTCCCTTAGAAATCCATCATTGCTGATTTTCTACTCTCTCGGATCCCTCCCCTGCAAAACCCTTGGTTTCTCTTTGGTGGAACACTATCCAAACTTACATAAAAAAAAGCAGGCAGAAGCGATGCTCGTATTGTTTTAGCAAATCAAGTCACGATAGGAACTATTCCATCAGAAAAATTCTGAAAAAGTCTCAAGTTTCCTTGTTGGCTAAACGAGTTCACTCCAAACCTGATGTATTGACTCTTGTTCTTACAGTCAAAGACGTGGCTGTCGAAGGCTTTTGCATGAGCAACTGTGGATTCCATAGCTCGAACGCTAAGGAAAAGTCCGTGTTTGTATGGGTTGGAAACTCGGAGACTCAATGCCCAGGTCAATGCGCTCTTAAAGCTGAAAGTGTATGTGGAGTTTGATTGAGTCGGTTAAAAAGATTATGTCTTATGCAAATAATTTGTTAATAATTTATCAATATTTTACTGTTATTGCTCCTCTAATTTCGGTATTCTATTGTAGTGGGATTCCTATTTCCTAGCTATTAGCTGTTGGAATTTTGCCTATTTAAAGGCATTGATTAGTGACTAATAAAATGTAGAAATCAGTTCAATTCTCATCTGTCTCTATCGCTAAATTTTTTTTTATAGAATAAAAATTTAGCAGCAGCTTTTATTTTTCAACATGCGCTTGCTCATTCCACCAGCCCAATTACGGACCACAAACGCCGCCAATGGAGACGTGGGAGTGGATGGCATGATCATAAATATGGCTAGTCTTCTGGCTTGGGCCGTCACCGACCCATATGGAAATGAAAGGAAATACTTGCTACCAGCCTTGTTTGACCCTGTTACTTCTCGCTTGTCTGAGACCCTCATGGGAATTATAAGTTTGTACTATTTATTAATCTGCTGTTACATGTGTAAATAAATCTTATCGTTACTATATTTCTTACGCTATCTTACCTATAAAATGAGTTTGTATGAGGGGGGAATGTACAGAATTTTATAGTGGAGAATCCGGGTAAAAAAATATCACCAATAAAATTATAAATTCTACGAGGCAAATTTAAAAATTTTATTTATTTTTTTAATTAAAAATTGATTAATTTACATTAAACGTGGCATGTGGCATGTCACATGTCATTATTTGGTTATTGCATAAACCACGTTAGTTTTTAACACTGTAAATAGATGATTTTTTTAATAAAAATGATCAATTTACTTATTTTTTAAATAAAAGTCCTAAAAAGCAATCTGCTCCATAGTATTTTTCCCTACATGAGTCTCATGCACTTTTGATGAATTACAACTGCTACTTCGTTAATATTAGAGAAACAAAACACAATTATTGAACTTTCATATATGAACTTTTGTTTAATGTGTACTTTCATATATAAATTTTGATTTTGTAGAATTTTATATATGAAAATTTGATTTGATTTAATTCTCAGAAATTATTAACACAATTATTGATATAACATCATTTAATGTTTACATATTACATACACAAATACTTATATTTATCCAATATAAAAATAATTTAATGTATTTATTTCTTTAAATTGTATAATTGAATTAAAATAGAATTTTCTTATATATATATATTTGAATCACAATCAAAGTTCATGTATAATTTTGAAACTTGTTCCTAGATTTTTATTTTATATAAAAATGTGAAACAAAGAGAAAACACTCTAATAGGAATATAATTTACCTTCTAAAAGGTATATGTTTTATAATTAAATTGATGTAATAAAACTAAGGTATAATTAAATAAACATGAAAATGAGATTACATAATTCATTCTGGCTATTAAATAATATATTGATTAGTTTTGTGAACCTCTTAAACTAAAGACCTTCGTCCTGTGGTAATGATTACATATAGGACAACATTTACGGCTATAAGTTGGTAGATGACACTGCCTCCAACAACCCATTTCTGCCTAATTACATTTATCTAAATTACAAAGATTTGGTTAATCACGTTTTCCGAATTGTATGAACACAATTTAGTAACATTAATTAATCATTAATTGAAAACTGCCGATCACAATTGAGAAAATGTAAGTATTTAAAAAAATAATTAAAAATCCCTTACAAAATTTGCTATAAATTAACTAAACACTAGCTCAATTAAAAATTTAATTTTTATCCTCGTTGCACGCAAATATACCTGTTTTTCTATATTATTTAATAAATTACTTTTATTTAATACAATTAATATAAATAATCAATATTAAAGATAATTAAAATATAGTCTTCCAAAAATAGAAAATTTTGAAATCATAATTTATGTAATCATACAATATTAAAAATTTTATATTATTTATACAATATTTAAAATATGAGCATATTGCTAGGGGCGAAGCCAAGGGGGGGCTGGCATGGGCCCCGGCCCCCCTAAAAGGTAAAAATGCTATTTAGGCTTTTAAATTTTTTTTAAAATTTTAAATTAGTAAAGGTAAAATTGCACTTTGGCCCCCCTGAAATTATAAAAATACGATTTAATCCTTTACAAATTAGAAAGATATAAACTATAAAAAATTAAAATTTTATCCGGCCCCCCCTAAAAAATTGTCCTGGCTTCGCCCCTGCATATTGCACACTCGTACTTTGTACTCTTCAATCTTCATTTATTTGATCTTTGCAAAACATAAATAAATTGCTCGTATGAAAATTAGCAACCCGTGACCATGTTTCATATTTATCAATTCACATAATGTCAATGAGAGGATACCGTTAACTCTTTAATCAAGTTATAAATTCCATTATTACTACTAAGACCATACCATACACAAGTCATGTACCCAACATACCGGCTATGGGCTCGATCATCTTTAGAGCATAAACCTCCACTTATATCAAAGCACATGAGTTACATACGCATGGTCAATGACTAACTCAGGATTTAGGTAATTCACACAATGAATGTCACAAGTGAATTAATTCACAAATGGATTCAGAATTAATTCAACTTGGGTCTAGTCCAATGTATCATCTATGTCTCTACCCGTAGAGTCAACTGCTCCGATAGCCAAAACTAGCCATCTTCCCAATTGGAATTGTAGACAATATAATAATCGTTCTAAGTATTTGAATCAAACGTTCACTTTAGTTTTTTGACGGGATTACAAACTTGTTTAGATTATCTACTGAAGTAATAAGTTGCCTTTCTCGTATTGTAGACGTTATTATAGTGCCACTTATCACCAGTTTGAACTTAGACAATCAATAAGCTAATTTTTGTTTGTCACAATTTTGTTGTGTATACAACATATGGAAGAAAGAAACACAAAAGACATAATAGTAAAATATGAAATTAACTTTATTTATTCATCGTTCAAATACATAGAAAACAGTTACATGTTTACTACAATATGAGCATATTTCCCAACACTCTAAATAGGTCGGGCCTCGAGTAAGCTCTTTTTGGCCCGAGCTTGTAAAAAAAAATATTGTTTTGTCACTGTTTTGCTTTTGTTTCTATTGTTTTGTTGTCATTTCGCTATTAATTATATTGCTACTTATTTTTTGTTATTGTTTGGATATTGTATAACTCTTATTTTATTGTTAATTTTGTTACTATTTTAGAGGCATTTTCTTGCTAAATTGTACATATTTTAGTGTTATTTAAATATAAATAATTTTTAAAAAATTATTTTAAATTTGTTGGGAAATATTTATTTTAATGTTTTTAGTGTATTTGATATATTATATTTTTAAAATTTATTTTTATATAAAAATATAATACGCGCGGGCTGAGTTTGACCAAAATTTTAAACCTATTTTTTAAGTCGGACTTGATCCTAGAAAAGTAACTTAAAATTTTATTGAGATCCGACCTGACCCATCATTACCCCTAAATGTAATACATGTGCTTTGATCCGATGAAAAGAAATTATGATTTAATAATTATAATGATATTTCTTTTATCTTATAAATAAATAAACTATAAAAAGAAATAAGATAAGAAAGAAAAAGTTGGATTTATGAGTTGATATAAAATTGATAATAGAGTTGAGGGATTTGATTTAATGCAAGTATTTAATTAATGATACATAAAAACCAAATGATAGAGAAAGAGAAAGAGAAAGAGAATGTAGCATTTAATTTCTGTGTCATTGTTACTAAAACTTCCTTTTTCCTTTTACTAATGGAATCTTTTTTGTTAACTTTAGTCAAACATAATGAAGATCAGATAATTTGCATTTTGGTAATAACCCAACCTAAGAAACGCTGCAATGGGAATGGGGAATGCTGATTTTGTCAACTATTGTTAGTAATTTCACTTTATAAAAAAAAAATACATAATATAAGTTGAATTAGGTGTCTAACTTGTGATGAAAATATGAGTAGATGGGTACCACAAATTTGGTAACAGTGGGTTAAATTTAATTAACACATAAGAAAGCAATTGAGGTTAGGAAACAGTAATTCAGCGCTTACCTAATCTTTTCACTGTAGTGTGACTTGCATTTTAGGTTTGCTTCTATTAAGTTTGGTTTAGCAGAAATAATGGAACAATGATTTAAGTTTGGTTGGACGAGCAAAGGGGGAAAGTGGTCCAAATGTTATATCCTCCTCCATCACCTAATAACCATTTTGGCTACTACTAACACATCAAGGAATGGTATGGGTTAAGGCGGTGAGAATAGTCTGCCGCCGCCTAAATAAAGTGGTCTGATGCTGACCTCCATTCAAGGCTTAACTTCATATCTAATACTATAGTTTGATTTGATTCCTTCACTAACAGAGAAGAAGGCAATTCAAATCTCACTTTCTAATTTAACCATAATGTTTCATCCTCTATTCTACCAAATTCAGATACTTTTTTATTTTAATTTATTTTGTAATTAAGAAATTATTCTAGTATGAAAAGTTGAAAATGCAATAAAGAAATTATTCTAGTATGAAAAAGTTGAAAATGCCACTTGCATGAGAGCTATAAAAGGGGTCCTGGATCTCCCCCCATCAAAGCATATATCTTTCTTGTATTCTCCTATTTTTCTAAATTTAGAAATATCAATCAACAATGGATTCCTTGAGTCATAGGCATCATGCAGTATGTATTCCTTTCCCTGCTCAAGGCCATATCAATCCCATGCTAAAGCTAGCCAAAATACTTCACCAGAAGGGCTTTTATATCACCTTTGTCAACACTGAGTTTAACCACAAACGTCTACTTAAATCTCGAGGACCTGATGCTCTTAATGGTCTCCCTTCTTTTCGTTTCGAGACTATTCCCGACGGCCTTCCGCCGACTGACGTCGATGCCACCCAAGACATCCCTTCCCTCTGCGACTCCACTAGCAAGACTTGCTTACCCCACTTCAAACAACTCCTCCGCAAGCTAAACGATTCCGCGTCCACATCCAAAGTTCCCCCTGTTTCTTGCATTGTTTCGGATGGTGTCATGAGCTTCACTCTTGATGCAGCTGAAGAACTAGGCATCCCTGAAGTTCTGTTTTGGACCACAAGCGCTTGTGGCTTCCTCGGTTACGTTCACTATCGCCAATTAATGGAAAAGGGTTATACGCCTCTCAAAGGTAATTTTTATCATCCAACTTTTTAGCTCTACTTTCACCACTTGCACTAGCGCCGCCATTGATGTTGGGTTTAATTATTGTTATTTTCGATTTGCAGATGAAAGCTATTTAACCAATGGGTACTTGGATACTGTCATAGATTGGATACCGACAATGGAAGGTATCCGATTGAGGGATCTACCTTCTTTTCTTAGAACAACTGATCCGAATTTTGTTATGCTTGATTTTATTTTCTCTGAAACTGGAAGAGCTCGGAAGGCGTCAGCAATTATATTGAACACGTTTGATGATTTGGAGCACGAATCATTGGACGCACTCAACTCAATGCTACCCCCAGTTTACTCAGTGGGTCCTCTGCATCTTGTTTTGAATCACAATGTGGATAATAGTGAGTTGAAACAAATAGGATCGAATCTTTGGAAAGAAGAGCCCGAGTGCCTCCAATGGTTAGACTCCAAAGAGCCCAACTCTGTTGTTTACGTGAATTTTGGGAGCATCACTGTGATGACAGCTAATCAGCTAAACGAATTTGCTTGGGGGCTAGCAAATAGCAAACAACCTTTTCTGTGGGTCATTAGACCCGATCTTGTCGGTGATGAATCGGCAGTTGTGCCAGCAGAGTTCGTAGCGGAGACCAAAGATAGAGGCATGTTGGCAACATGGTGCCCGCAAGAACAAGTCCTGAACCACCCTTCGGTTGGAGGATTCTTAACGCATAGCGGATGGAATTCCACAATTGAAAGCATATCCGGCGGCGTGCCCATGACATGTTGGCCGTTTTTCGCGGAGCAACAAACGAATTGTTGGTATTCATGTACTAAATGGGGAATCGGCATGGAAATCGACAATAATGTTAAGAGGGATAAAGTAGAGAGCCTTCTTAGAGAGGTAATCAAAGGAGAAAAGGGTAAAGACATGAAGAAGAAAGCTATAGAGTGGGAAAGAAAAGCAAAGGCGGCGACTGTCAATTCTGATGGCTCGTCTTACATGAATCTCAACAAAATTATCCAACTTCTATGCACACCTAGCGCTTAAAATCAAAGCCTACTTTACTTTTTTTATTCAAAAGAAATATCTTTAAATATTGATAAGGTTATATTTTGCCATTACAAAAATAATATAACGTTATCACTAATAAAATTTCATTCGTATTATTTATTT
Organism: Gossypium sturtianum; assembly: GCA_025698515.1. Lineage (NCBI taxonomy): Eukaryota > Viridiplantae > Streptophyta > Magnoliopsida > Malvales > Malvaceae > Gossypium > Gossypium sturtianum. The sequence goes on from CM046947.1 coordinate 5,673,417, forward strand.
ATATTAAATTATGGAGTATAAATTTAAATATTAAAATATATTTTAATCTCACTTTCAATTTTATAAATTTGGACCTTTTACCTTTTTAATTTAAAATTTTAAATCTAACTATAATCATAATTAAAAAAATTTTATTAAACTGGTGGAAGATGTCTCCTCCTCCATCACCCAATACCTAATTGGCTACTAACACATAAAGGAAATGGTATGGATTACGGCGGTCGGAATAGTGTGCCGCCGCCTAAGAAGAGTGGGGAATGTGATTGTGTGGTCCATGATGTTACTATTCAAGGCTTAACTTCATATCTAGTACTAGTATTGTCTAGTCATAAAAAGGAAGAATAGTATTGTTTGATCTGATCCCTTCACTAATATTTTAATTTAACAGATAAGAAGGCAATTCAAATCTAACTTTCTTTTCATTACCTAATGCACTTTGAATAAATCATAATGTTGTCATAGAAATTTAGGAAGGAGTTCATTTTTAGGTTGATTGTTTAGGCTGTTTCTTTCATTCTGTTGTTTTTTTTAGGACCGGACGATTAAAAGTCCCATAGGAGGTGTGTAGGATACAGCCGCCTCATTAATTAGGAGCTGCTCCACCGTCTGATAGATGTAGGAGACCAAGACGCTGGCACCTATGCAGAGATTGTGGTTAATAGTGTGCTCTCAAATAAAGGAAGAATGGAAGTTTGAATTTCAGAATTGACATTATTAAAAGTAGATAGTCACGAATATCGAACATGAAAAATAAAAAAATATTGAATTTTAAATCTTGCTTGTAAGACAATAGTTTTTTTGTTTTTTTTGTAAAATCCATTTGTTATTTAACACCTAAATACTAATTACGTGAAATGATTACGTATGATGTTATTGAACAAAGCTCGATGTGAGATAATTATGGAAATCCTCAACTGTTAGAGTTGACAAATGACAAAATATGATTCAATAATCACCACTTCTATAATGGGAAAATGATGTGTTGTTTTATTGAAGTTAGACGCATCGCCATATCATTTAAGCCAACAGCAACCGGCCTTCCCTGGCATAGGTGCTTACCGTCAAACCTATACCTCAGCTGTACTCAGATGATTATTATTTGGCTTCTTTAGGTGTTTTCTCGATTTATTTGACTTTTTTTCGCTGAACAATTGGAGCATCGATTTTTAATATAATTTAATATTTTTACTGCCAAGGCTAGATTTTTCACTAATATGAAAAGTTGAAAATGCCACTTGCATAAGGGCTATAAAAGGGGTCTCGAATCTCCCCTCATCAAAGCATATATCTTTCTTGCATCCTCATGTTTTTCTAAACTTGAAATATTGATCGACAATGGGTTCCTTGGGTTATAGGCATCATGCAATATGCATTCATTTCCCTACTCAAGGCCATATCAATCCCATTCTAAAGCTAGCCAAAATACTTCACCAGAAGGGCTTTTATATCACCTTTGTCAACACCGAGTTTAACCACTCCTCCGCAAAGATAGAGGCATGTTGGCAACATGGTGCCCGCAAGAACAAGTCCTGAACCACCCTTCGGTTGGAGGATTTTTAATGCATAGCGGATGGAATTCCACGATTGAAACAATATCCGGAGGCATCCCCATGACATGTTGGCCGTTTTTCGCGGAGCAACAATTCGTGTACTAAATGGGGAATCGACATGGAAATCGACAATAATGTTAAGAGGGATGAAGTAGAGAGCCTTGTTAGAGAGCTAATCAAAGGAGAAAAGGGTAAAGATATGAAGAAGAAAGCTGTAGAATGGGAGAGAAAAGCAGAGGCGACGGCTGTTAATTCTGATGGCTCGTCTTATAGGAATCTCGACAAAATTATCCAACTTCTATGCACACCTAGAGCTTAAAATCAAAGCCTACTTTACTTGTTTGATTCAAAAGAAATATCTAAGTATATTGATAAGGTTATATTATTTTGCCCTTACAAAATTAATATAACATTATCATTAATAAAATTCCATTCATATTATTTATTTGTATTAAATTATGGAGTACAAATTTAAATATTAAATTATACTTAATTTCATAAATTTAGACTTTTTACTTTTTTAATTTAAAAATTTAAAAATAATTATTATCATAGTTAAATTTTTTTTATTATTAAATTCACTTACGTGACATTTAAAAAATTAAAAAATAATTTGTTAATCATGTAAAAAAAGAGAGAGCATAATTTGACTTATATAGATATAATAAAAATATGATGTGTAATATTATTATTTATCATTAACAATATAAATTGCTTTCTAACTATATGATTGGACTTTTTTGCATAAACAATATATAAATAAAATTAATTACTAGAATATTATACTTTGAAAATTGTTTATTAAAATGAGATGTTTTAATTTATTTGTTAATAAATTTAACATCAATTTATCATTATTCATAATGATTTAGAATTTCAAAGTGATTTTTTTTCTCAAATCGTCACCACTCATGTATATGCATGGTAACTTAAAAAAAAAAAAAAAAAAAAATTTCATCAATCATGAATCAATATTAAATTAAAGGTTTTTTTTTTATATTAAAATTTATAGAATAAATGAAAATAAAACCTTGAAGTTTTAAAAAAACTAATATCATGAATTCAACATATTTTATATATGGAAAGATGTAGGCAACTAGATACAGGGTATAAAATTACAAGGAAGGGGAATTTGGGCACGTTCAAATTAATGTTGTAGTGTCAACTTCAAGGGTGATGTGATTTCATCGTCTTGGCACGTTCAAATTCATGTTGGCACCATAAATGTATGTGGACGTCGAAGCTTAGGCTTGTCATTATTATCGGCAGTTGCCGGCCCCTTCTTCTCTGTCATAACTTACAATCATTTTCAAACCCTTTATTTCTCTTAATTTGGTATTATTTATATTGTTGGTTTTAATTTATAAATGTATTTAAGTAGTGGTAATTTCTTTTATATTGACACGGTTATTTAAGTAAGTTTACATATATTTTAATTTATAAAGTTTAGTGCATATATTTTTAAGTACATAATAAATTATTTTTGGTTTAAAATTGAGTAATTTTGAATTTTACAAATTTAAGAAATGTTACAAATTTTATAAATCATCTTTGCTAACATTGTTACATATTTCTTCACAGACTAATGAAGAAGCAACCTTTTCCCAACTTGGTCCTCACTAAGGACGTCCTGCAAATAACCTTCAAATTTTACCCCAAAAGTAGCCCATCTCCCCTGAAAACTAAATGGAAGCTATCAAAAAACAATTGCAAACATTGTAACATGCAAAGGTGGATGATGTAGAGTAGACAATGTAACGAATCGATTTTAGTCAGTGTTAGAAAAATATGATTTTAAAAAAATAATAGGATGAATAAATTTAATAATTGAGTCTAATTTGAAAATTAAATTATGTAATCATCGTAGTTTAATTCCGTTCGAATAATTAAATATGTTTACACATAAATTTTAATATAGTAAAATAATCATCGAAAAAATTAGAATTAAGCTATGTAAATTAATTAATAATTAATTAAGATGAATATTTAATGATTTTAATACTTAGATAAATCGGTTTATTTTTTTATTTAAATCAAGAGAGGTAAGTTTGAAAATGCAAAAGGGCCCAATTGGTCCAAATAGTATTAATAATTTATTTGATTGAGTTGATGTCACAAGTTAACTTGACATTGAAGCAAGACTAATAACAATATAATGATAGATAATTTAATCTATTATTCTTTTAATTTTAATATCGTACATATTTCATGTGTTATTATTGATTAATTTTAAGCGATATATTTCATTATTTATTATATATTATTTTAAAACAAATATTTATAATTTCCACGTGCATGGGGTAAGATTTATAATAATATTATTACTAAAAAAAAAAAAGGAAAGTGAGGTCTAATATTTTGGAAAGAGCAAGAAAATCCAACTTAAGATGGGTTCAAGTTGTGATGTAAAAAGGTTGTATTCACTGTTTCAAACCCCATTTTGATGGAGAAGGAATGAAACAGAACTATAAAGCGTTGCCCTCCTCTTTTGGAAATATAACCGAATAACTAATTCCATCCTAATCATTTTTTTGATGTGCTTACTAAGAATAAAAAACAATATTATTTTTGAGTTTGAGATAATATTATTTATTTTTAGAGCGTAATAAAATAAAAAATAATTTTAAAAAAATATTAGACGTCATTTTAAACATGCTTTTTTTCTCTCTACCGACCATAAACAGAATAATGATCTTATTAAGATATTTTCATATTATTTATACAAATATTTGAAGAAACAAGATAAAAGCGTAATTGGATAGAGGTGAGGGTGTGCATGCTGCAACCAAGAGTTTGAGTCCGAAATGAAATTGCTCTCTGCATAATTGCCGCCTAACAACGCCACATAGTTTCCCATACGTATGTATTTGTCCATGGCACCGCACTACATAGAAGAAAGCTCAATCTCTCCATTTCATCAACGTCCCAATCTGGCTACCGTCTCCATATATCTTATTATTTTAAGTTAAGATTTTTCTTCTGGTCCATTTGCTTACATGTAAAAAGTTTTATAAAAAATATTTTTTGTATTTTTTGTATTTATTTTGCAGAAAATAATTTGATCAACGGGAAAATAACTTTTTTTCTTGTAAAATGACTTACCCTTTTGAAAAGCGTAAGTTATTTTCCGGAAAAAAACTCATCTATAGATAATTTTATTTTTATATAAAAATCAACTTAAATCAAGCTTAATATTATTATATTAATAAGAATTTTTATTTTTATTTTTAAAAATATTTAAAATATTAATATAAAATATTATATTTTTCAATATTATTTAACATACCTATTTAATTATTTATATGCAGTTATATAATAAATTATTAATATAATTAATATAATTTATTATTTTAATAAATATTTCAATTTTATTTAATAATAAATTTTAAAAATAATAATTTTAAATAATATTCATCACATATTATTGAAAATATTCAATATTAATATTTTATAATAAATATTTATTATAAACAATAATAAATATTTATTACAATTATAAATATATTAATAATAAATGTTTTGTAGTATAAAGGTTAAAATATGTCATAAGTCTCTATGTACTCTTCAAAAATTTACATTTTAGTCTCTGTACTTTTATTTTTAAGAATTTAGTCATTCTACTTTTCAGGTTTGAAAATCAAGTCCAACTGTTGAAATTATTAATTTTTTTTGTCAATTTTGTTGATATCACATTTTTGAATAAAAAAAATACTCACTTGGTAATCATGCAACTAAAAAATGACATTGTAATGAACCTGAATTTAACAAAATATTTTTAATATATACAAAAACAATGTAAAATATAAAATTATAGATATAAAATAAACTCAATTAAATAATTAAAAGATAATAAAATCTCGAATGTATGTTTGTTTTATTGAAAACAAATTTTATAAAATATTTTTAAGAAATCTGTCAAACAACAGAAAATATTTTACATATATTCATCCAAACACCAGAAAATATTAATTTTTCCAGAAAAATAAATTATTTTCCAGAAATTATTTTCAGTAAAACAAACGGAGCTTTAGTTCGACGTGATAATGGGAATTATTTGGAGTTGAGAAATAAGCCCCATGCAATTTGTATTCCATTCCTTGCACAAGGCCATATAAACCCCATGCTGAAGCTTGCCAAGCTACTTCACCACAATGGTTTCCATATCACATTCGTGAATACAAAGTTCAATAACAAACATTTGCTTAAATCCAGAGGACCTGCGCTCTAAATCCTCACCCGTTATTTTGTTTCAACCCATTATTGGAAAAAAAATAGATTTCTTAGAAGCTATTAGTAAAGGTGGAAATTTGAATCATAAAATTATGATTTTATATTTTACTCGATGAGACATTTACAACGGTATATTATATGAATGAGAAATTGATGCTCAAAATAAGCCACTTGTAAATTATATTGAGGAAAATAGAAAGCTTAGTCCCATAGATATCAAGTGTAGAATATGTTTATATATGTAAATCAACTTAATGGTTATTAAATGACTAAACTAATGCTCTCCCTCGCATACAAGGAGGTGCAAATCCAAATCTGTCAGAGTTGGGGGCGCACTCGCATGGCGTGAACAACTAAAAGTCTTTTATCGTTGATTACCGCAGACGTGCTACCGTCATGCTCATCTTGTTGTTGTGTCCTCAAAGACAATCGACCAACGTCTTTCCAACACAAAACAATTCAATCTTGTGATTTAAATAAATAAATAATTTACATTACTATTATTTTACTGACGTTTGTGCAACACCCATTTCCGATTCTACCTCCAATTGATGTTGATGCCACCCAAGACGTTCCATTTCTCTGCGACGATCTATTTCCAAAACCTGCTTGCCTCACTTCAACAAACTCGTCCATAAACTCAACACCGACTCCGACGTTCCGACTTTTTCTTGCATTGTTTCCGATGGTGCAATTAGCTTCACCCTCGATGAAGTCAAGAATTTGGTGTCCCTCAAGTTATTTTTAGGACTACAAGCGCTAGTGCTTTCTTGGGCTATTGCTACTTTGGCCAACTCATAGAAAAGGGCTATCATTTTGAATATATTTGAGGACCTGAAGCATCAAGTTCTACGTGTACCCTCCTCAATGCTACCTCCCGTTTACTCCCTTGGTCCTCTTAACCTTTTATTGAACCATCAGGTCCACCACAACGATTGTAAACAACTTGGGTCAAATCTATGGAAGGAAGACCCCATGTGTCTTGAATGGCTAGACTCAAAACAGCCCAACTCTGTGGTTTACGTGAATTTTGGTGTCATCACTGTGATGACACCTGAGCAGCTCACAGAATTCGCTTGTGGGTTGGCTAATAGTAACCACTCATTTTGTGGGTTATTTGGCCTGATTTAGTATCCGGAGACACTGCAATTCTACCACCAGAATTTTCGACAGTGACCAAAGACGGTTTGGTGGCAAGTTGGTGTCCACAAGAACAAGTTTTGAGCCACCCTTCTGTTGTTGGATTCTTGACACACAGCGGATGGAATTCTACCATTGAAAGTATATCATTTGGTGTTCCAATGATATGGTGGCCATTTTTCGCTGACCAGCAAACCAATTGTTGGTTCTCTTGCACTCGATGGGGAATCGCCATGGAAATTAACAGTGATGTTAAGAGAGATGAAGTATTGAAGTTGCTGGGCACGTTAGAGAGTTAATGGAAGGAGAAAAGGGCAAAGCTATGAAGAAGAAAGCTTTAGAGTGGAAGAAGATGGCCGAAGAGGCCACCAACACTCCCGATGGATCATCTTATGATAATCTAAACCACATCATAAACCAGGGTTTGCTCCATTAGTCCATTAGATTAAAGACGAAGCAAACCTTCTTTACACCTTTTGTACATGCATTGACGTCAAACCTGGAAGGAAATAAAGTTAACTTAAATCACTTTACTTTTAGATTTTAGATGTTGATCAATCTGTGTGCTTTGTTCAGATTTTAAACGCTGTTACCTTCCCAAGAAACATAGGAAAAGACGCAAACAAACTATGTCCTCTTCAACAACAAAAGTAGTGCACCATTCGGGGGGATTTGAGACGACCAGTAATATTGAGACAATCAGATCCAAAGAAAACTTTGGATCATCCTAATGTTATTGGGCTTAAAGCTTTGATCCATTCATTCTTTCAAGTTTTGTAAGTCACGACATGAATGGTCTATACGTGTTTATGTGTTTCATGAGAAGACAAAAACCAGAGCATGAATAACTCGAAACATGTTATGATATGCAGATAAAGTTGTAATTAAAGATGAAATATTCATCTTATTATACATAATACATAGTTTTTTTTTTTCCCTTTCTTAACAAGGATTTTTGGCCGGTGATATAAATTAAGGGTTTTAAGATTCAACTTGCTAAGAAAATATTAAAATGACAAAATTGAGGGACAGTGCACTGTCATAAGTATCATGAAGGAGAAGTAGCATATTTCCAAAGCCAAAAATATTAAGAAGAATTTTACATTATGCGGGCAAAAACTGGGTCCAATATTCATTTTAGGTTAATAGTTATTATTATTAATTATGGTAACTAGTAAATTTGCGACCTATTCATAAAAAAGAGTTACATCATTAATTCCACATATTTATTAATTCAGATTGACCCCATACATAAAAGAAAATCAGAAGATGCTGAGAGGTAAATTGTTAAGCAATTTTTTTTTAAGGGAATGTGCTTCCCTTTTGGTTCATAGTTCTTACAGTGTAGTTCTGTAAAGGATGTTAAAACTCCTAATGAATGAATAACTTGAGATAAAAACTTTTGGGGAGAAAAATAGAATAAGGGGGAAAAAAATCAGCATAAGGGTGGTTGATTAGTCCTCCTTTTCCTGCCTTAGGCCATAGCAGTAACTTGATGCAGTAGTCAACTATGGCTAAAATGTTGAGAATATAAGAGTGAAATGAGGTGATAAGAAGGGCATAAAAAATTTATCAAGATTATACAATTTGAACATTTTGGCATCAGGGATGAGTTCTTCCCTTTAGGTTTTTGGACTTTCAGAAGTGATGGCCCCAGGTTCTGATTCTGTGGAGGTAGGTTGAGGAGTCTGTGAATCTGAGACCAAAATCAGTAACAAAATTTATGATAAGCATATATATATATATATATATACATACATATATACAATTGAAAAGAGCAAACCAATGATAAAGATGAAGCAGTCTACTTTAAAATGTATATATAGTTCCATAAGGAAATAATGCCCCGCATGTGATGTTTCACTGAGCAGCAGGGCCCCTCTGCCTGCCTGGCTTCGATGTTATGTCTTTATACATCACATTGGACTGGGGGCATTGTAAATTTGGAAATCCAATAGCCATGCATCTACTAGAGAGAGAGAGTTACTCTTTTACTGAACATTGAGACAGCTAGCCTAGCAAAGCCAGTATCTCTCTCAGCATATAAATGTAAATCTGGGTTAGTACTCTTAAACTCAATGGGATTTTTAAGACAATTTTTTGGTCACTCTTTTCAACTCAATTCAATTAACTATATATTGTGCTTTAAAGTCATTCCTTTTTTCATCTGTCATATTCCAAGAAAGGTTATTGGCCTGATCAGTCAAATAGAAAAGCAAAAAGGTTTGTTTTGTCAAAAGAAAGTGTGAATACTAACTTTGCTACTTAAAGTCTAGTTAAATAAATCCATATTATTCATATATAGGAACACAGGAAATAGTTAAAACAATGGCAGTGAATAACATGGTTAGTGGGCCTCTCCAAATTCGACCACTTGACTGCATGATCAGAATCAATCAAACCATCATCCCTGATACTTGAACCACGTCACTATTTGTTTACACCATGCTCCTCTGTCATGACTTTCTATTTGACCCATCTTTTAGGTCATGCCAATAGCCAGACAGCTCATTCACATGTTTGAGGTTGCCCCATGTGGCCCCCTTCCCATTTGGCGCATGCTTAACTAGAACGCTATTACTATATATTATCTGTGGCAGAATGTGTATGTGAAAATCAGAGGAACAAGGCAGAAAATTACTACCACTTACCAAGAATGAACACTAAAACCATATGAGCATTTGGCTCAGGTGCATTCTGATTATAGCATTGGAAACGTAGTTGACTCAGTATCATCACATATGTATGAACTATGAAGCCTAAGTTATGTTGGGATACAGTGGTAGTAAAAACTGAAAGGAATAATTATTTACCTGCAGGAGATGGAAATGGATGCCTAGTGGGATGAAAAGGTGGGGGAGGATAGGTGGAGAAGGACCCCTCCATTTGTGAAGGATAGTAAAGATAGGACGGTCCGGGGATGCGTTGAGCCTGGGGTGCAGAAAATGTTCCCCTGGGAGCTTGCAAAGAGTAGCCAAAATAATATGGAGACCCCATTGAGGTTGATGATGAACCATACAGTTGATGATAGTATTGTGCCTGCTGGATTTGTGGATTATAGAGAGCCTGCATTCCCATTTTCAACATTCCTTTACCAAATATTATTGCCTCAACTATTTGCTTTATATTAAACAACTTAACTATTAATATTGTTAATTTTCAACTGAATTATCTTATGAAATTGACTGAGGTCTAGGTTTCTTCACTTACTTGGTGATACCCGTATTCAGGACTGTAAGTTGGGAACCTGGAAAGATAGAATTCATCAACAACTTTTGTTAGAAATAGGAGCAAATTAAAGGGGAAAAACTGTGTTTTCCCTTGGAAGCAAATCGCAAGAAGCACCATCCATATATATTAAGGAATTAATTATAGCTAGCATATAAGATGTCCACCATGAAGCAATTATTAGTACCAATAACAATATCGGCTTTGGTATATACTTGAAATTAATTCAAGGTATTGACTCTAGTGTTTATGCATGTATTTATACATGTACACACACAAATATATATATATATATGTTTGATGTAAACGAAGGGTATCATATCAACTTATTCCGTACATTTCAGTGTGGAATATGTTATAAAAATCTGCCAACAAACCCAGAAACTAAAAGTTCAGACACCCCACAAGTGATCACTGATAAAAGTTTGTCAAGAAAGAGAAATTGGTATATTCTTGCAATGGTACTTTAGTTAAATGTATGTCACACATCAAGAAATGTTAACTATAAATGAGTTGGATCATTACCAGATGAGAGCATCGAACAACTTAATTACTACAACCTGATTTTTTTTTTCTTAAAATTTTTTGTGTTTTCACTCTGGGATGCCTGGCATTATAAGCAGGCTAAAAATGTATCCCTTTGTATGAACTCATATGCAACATCTGCATTATTTGGGACCACTTTGAAATATAAATAGGCACTACAAAGCATAGCCATATGTTCTACTAATCTTATCATGGATTTCCCAATTTGATTAACTGATCACTTAATTTTCATATACCTTAAAAAGTAAACTAGATTATAAGTTGATTAATAAATGGAAATATGATCATACATAATAAGGAACTAAAAGCTGAATTTATAAGGATCATAAACGTCCCTCTATCAAACCTTTTTCATATATATATATATATATATATATTTGGTTTGCTTCGCCAAAGAAATGCTTTTAGCCTTTTCTTAAAGACTCAGTTTGATCCCAATATGTATCATTGACTGCATTAATTAATATAAGGTTCCCATTTCTTTTTTTCTTTTTAATCCAAGTGATGACAAATTTGCATAATGTAATTAGACAAACACTAAAATATCCAAGTTATTTAAAATTTTAAAGGCATGCATGTACCACTTCCTCTAACTGGTGCATGTGGACAAGCAATAGCTTTGATTTGATTGAAAAAACAATAGGGGGTACTCACCCATATGGTGGATAAATGACAGGTGGTAGTGGCGGCGGTGGTGGTGGAGGCACTGCTGCTGCAACTCCACTATACGACGGTGTACCTTGCTGTGCAACTCCCTGAAAAGGACTGCTACCTTGATTTCTTCCTGCATTAAAATCAATCATATCCATTTCATTATTGTCATCACCTGTTTTTTTTTTTTTCTTTTCGCTTTCAATAATTGAACAAAGAGCATGGGGGACCTCGTGGTGGTGAAGATCTAGACCTTCCGAGTGAAGCAATGTTACAATTTGCTCTTCTTCCACCAATCACAGGATTTGGATCAACACAAGCCCTCCGAGCTGATTCAGGATCACGGAACGTAACCTACACAAATGTAATCATACGTTTTGGCTCAACACAAGCCCTCCGAGCTGAGTCAGGAACACCTTAATGCATAACAACATATGAGAATGTAAGAGATCAGATATAAAACTTACAAAGCCATATCCTTTAGATTTTCCAGTGTTTTTTTCAGTGATGATAACAGCTTCAAGAATCTCTCCAAACTGCTGAAAATACCTACGCATTTCCTCAGTGGGGGTCTCCCAAGCTAGTCCCCCAACAAACACTTTGGTAAACGTTGTGTCACCAAAAGGTGATCGATAATGTGGATAAGCCATGGCATCTAAACAAACAAAACAACAAATGGGTAACTTTCTTTTTGCATGAAAACCCTCTCCTCCTTTTTTTGGATGGATCACATTCACAGTTGACAAGAATGGATCAGAAAGCTGAATCTTGTGCAGTTCCACCTCATTTCCTTTGCTTGTTGCTCCACTGTGCTTGTCCCTATATCCATTTCCCTAGTCCCCCACCCCCCACCCTTTTTGTTCACCACAAAAGAATCATTGAAGAGGGACAGAGAATGAGATGAAGCCTTGTTTATGATGTTACAGAAGTTGTTGCCTGTTGGTATTATTTGATGAGTTGGTTAAAAAAAAGAGAAAGCCAGAAAAGGAAAATAAAAAGGGAGAAGAAAACAGTAGTTTAAAGACACAGAGACCCGACAGCTGCAAACGTTAATTTGCTGTCTACTGAGATATTGAGAGAGAGACAGAGAGGAGAAGGGGGCTTTAGCTTCGTAATATCGAATGACAGCTGAGCCAGCGTGACTGCACGCACTTGAACCTGTCCCTACGTTAATATAATCTCTTAACTCCCCCCTCAACCCCTCAATACAGTAGTCTTTTTGAGTCCTTGCCTGAAAATTTGAACTTTATAAAAAAAATGCAGATAATTTATATAAGCATAATACTAAATAATATGATTTATATACAGGAATTATTTAATGTGATTGGTGTGTCTTGTCTTGAACAACATTGCCATTGGTGATTGCTTTTGGAGGGGAAATAAATAAAGAAAAAGGCAAATAATTAATAAGAAAAACAGTGATTGCAGGGCCTACTTCCATTATATATAAAAAGAAAATAAAGAATACCAGGCTTGTATAAGCTGGAAGAGCATTTAGAAATCAAATAATCCATCATTGAAAGGACCATTGACTCTCTGATGATGTTATGGTCCAACCAATAGAACCCGCTTCTTCCACTAAGCTTTTGCTTTTTTAATTTGATGAATAACATGAGTAAGATTTCAAACTTCTTCATTTATAAATATTAATCATTTGCTTACACTGTTTATTTCTTTACATTTTTTTTTATCAATTTTAAGATTATTTATGCTTGATATACCGTTATAATTTTTTAAAATTTTTTATAAAAAAAATTACACTTATTCAATTAAAATTTTTATTTATTAAAAGAAATTTAAATAAATTTTACTAATTAATTATTAATCGAGTGTTGGCTTTGTTACTATTGTAGAAACTTAAATTTTCTTGGGAGGGATTATGAATAAACCTAATCATTGTATAAAAAAATATTTTAATTATTTATTTATTATAATATTCTATTTATTTTTGTTAGATTCAATCTTTATAATTAATAATTTCAACTAAAAGTAATAAACATTTGCTTTTTATCTTTTGTTTTGCTTAGCGGCGGTGTCAGTCTCCGGGCTGACTATCGCCCGTCTTTTTTCTCTCCCATCAACCATTTCTTTCTTTCTTATTCTTATTCATTACACACGTCTTCTCTCTTTTCAGTTTGCAGATCTATTTTGTGGGTATTTTTGTTGTCTTCGCAAGTTGTGATGGGCAGATGACGATACTTGTTGTTCACTAAAACTCCACCAGCCGCCAATAGTTTTTCTTGAAAAACGGGTGGCTCTTCGTCAACTTCTTAATTTGTTTCTGGGTTGAGAGTATTTTAGAATAATAAAAAATTTCACTTGTCGATTTGGACCTGTATTGTCTTTAAGTTTTATATGTTTTTCCATTGTTTAATAAGTCTTCAGTTTTAGAAGTTTTTGTCTGCTCTTGTAGCACGTTTTTTAATTAGTCTTACTTATGCATGTAATTTTAGTTTTACAAATGATTTTGTTGTCGTCCTCTCTACTTTGGCAAATACTCGATTCTTTTGTTGAATTTTGCTCGCCGCTTTGGATCATCTGGGGCTGATTTCATTATCATATTAAATGCTTGCAAACACTCCAGATATGTCGTGCTTGAGTTGTGACAAAGCCAATTATCAACGTGTCATAGTGTTCTATTGATACTGAGGCTAAAACCTTTATTGTGTTGATGGAGCTTGTCCTTCACCATCTACAACGAGTGTTTACTATTATTTTTTTTCTCTTTGAATTGTATGGTTCCATTCATTGAATGAATTAATGAATTTACCTTTCAAAAAAAAGTAATAAACATTTAGTTAGTTATAAAATATTTTAACTAATTTTAAATTCAATTATTGTCTAATAGAATCATATATTAAACATAATGTATTTTCCAATTAATATGTTTATTTTCTAAAGTTATAAATATAATCACAATTGCAAATATAAATAACAAATTTAATCATTATCAAGATCTAGACCAAAAAGCCGAAATAAATCTAGATATAAAGCGCATATATGATGAGACATGAACTAGAAATCACACATGAATTATAAATAATAATCAGATTTGAACTTGATATCTTAAAGTTGTTCCCTTAACTAGTTATTAACAGGCTATAAATTTATCTTTAGAAAATGTTATCAATAATAATTGTCTTTTGTTTTCTTTTTCCTTTTATTTATTTTTAATAATTTTTATGTAAATATATTTTGATTATTCAAATTAAATTCAATTATATGTTGATGTTTTGATTCTTTTTTCCTTTTACTTTTTTATATTTTAATAATTTTTTTCATTAAAATATTCTAAATAATAGCTAATTAATTTTATATAAAAATAATTTAATGAATTCATCTAAAAAAAAGCAGTATATAACTTAATTAAATAAAATTTAAAAAAAAACTTAATTTTAATTGAAGTCAATTAAATTAAATTTTATACTAATTCAATATGCAATTGAATTTTTATTATTTTGTAATTAAAAATAGAGAAATGGTAATAAACTAAATAGAAAATAGATAATAATAATAATGGTGGTGGTAGTGGTGGCATAATTGTCTTTTCATTTAAGATTTCTTAATAAATAAATTTCAATGGAGTTGATGAAATTTTCTTGAAATATGATGGATAAGTTTCTTTTATTATTTTTTATATAAAATATCTTAGACCAACTTATCTCATTATTATTTAATATTTTTAAAAATTAATCATCATTCAACATGACAATAATTAATTGAATAGTCCCAAATAGGCTTAATAATTTTATTTAAGACACGAGAAAAAAAAAACTAAAATACAATTGAAAAAATAGCATAAATTATAAAAGAAGTCAAAATTGCGTATAAATACATAATACCTTGAATACGTTAAATTATATATATATATATATGTTTCATATATTCCTTCACTTCTTCTCTCTTTCTCCTTTCTTTCTCTTCTTTTTTGTTGTTCATCAAAATAAGTTAAAGCTGGCCGCATGCCTGATGAGGTTATAGAAAGTCATATGATACTGATATATGCACTAACCATTAAACTAACTTGTGGTGTACAATTGTAAGCTTTAAATATGTATATATAAGTACATGGAAATACACAAAAATAGATCCTTGAATATTCCCACATGAATCCATGTTCCAAACCTCCTCTAATCACAAGCCTGTTTTTACATACAGAAAATAAGAATATTATTTATATATATCAAAAGAATATTACAGTTGGGATCACATACAAAAAACTAGTCACTGAACAGCGATAGAAAATCATGTGCAAACGAGGGAGTCGTTGGGCGGGGATGACTGCATGCGTTTGAAAACAACAACATCATTCCCCTTTAATTTGGTCAATCATATTTATATAAACAAAAGCTGATATGAAGCAAAATAATAATAAATCATGGTTTAACAGATTAAAGCATTATCATTATATGTATGTGTGGAAGAGCATTAATTATATTGTCCACAACCGCCAGCGAAAAGCTCGCCCTTTTTTTTCTCTCTTGAAGGATTCTTCCCCATTTCCCAATTGGAAACGCATGTTTGTCATATCCTTTGTTGTAAAGCTAGCCATGGTTTAAAAGACAGTGGATCGAGCTTTTATATCAACGAAAATAATAATAATAATAAAAGAACCCTTTCATTGTTATTTGTGGGGTTGATGAGAACAAGCAAAGAAAGCCAAAGAGAGGGGGGTCAGTCTATCTAAGCTAAGCAGTGCCAGCGTTAGGGGCGATGAGACAGCTATAAGAAACTATTTTTCTAATATATATTTATGAAAACTGTGCAAGTCCGTGAACTGGCTGGCTGTTTTCTCCACGTGGGGGTCGTATCACTCTTTGAGAACAATGAGCTGGATTTCATCTACTTTCTCTTTATATTTTATTGTTATTTATGATGGGTTTCATCTGTTCTTCCATTGTTTTCATGGTTGAGAGCTGAGGCCCACCTCTACTGCTTCCATCTATCAATGAATGGCTAATTAAAGTTTGCAGTCTCACCCAAAAAATAAAAGCATTTTCTCCGACATTCTTTCCTTAGACTCACCTCACTTCCGGCTTCAATTCTCCCACCGCTGCCAAAGTTGAAATTTTTGAGATGGAGCAACAAGATGTGTTTTAATTGTGATTGGTCTTGAAAATAAAATCTTTGTGCTATCTTAAAAGTAAGATACTAGATCCCTGGAAAGGGGGGGCCTAGCTAAGTCTGAAAAATCAGAGGGCCTAGTGTTAAATATCTTTGGCTTTTATAGGCGACCAGTCCTTAGACATTTTGGCATCAAGACATATAGTTAAGCGGTTTTAGCAGCAACTATTAACTCCCTTAGTAAATGTTCTTGCAATGTCATGTGATGCCTGAGAGATGTAGATTTGAGGATTGTATATTGCATTCAAAGACCTAAATTAAGACTCAAAGTGTAAAACCCTAAACTGAATATTCTTGGGTTCAAATCATGGCCATGGGCTTTGATGATTGGACGGGGTTTCACTTTCCATGATGAATAAAAACCAACATTTGGAATCAAAATAGGTCACCAAAACTATAGGTTTCTAACTTAAAAATCAGATTACATGACAGTAGCATATTCGACTTATTCATACTATGATTTTGAAGGAATGATAAATTAAATTTTGGTATGTTTCGAGGGAGCAAAACAAGGTTGCAGATTGCATAATCAAGATATTAAATAGAGATTTGAACGTGAAATGTTATTTTATTGAGTCACTTGAGGGTGTTGAATAAGATTAATTAGTCTTTTAATACTTATATATATATATATTAAATACAAAACCTTGACTACCTGATTATATTAGTGTTTTGGTATTTAAAGAAATTATTTTGTATTATAGATAGCATTAATTGAGGAGCTTCAAATGCTCTGTATCATATAGACCGGCAAATTTATGTACATTTATTTACCTGCCCATTATCCACCGGAACAGGATGTCCTAAACAACATTAATAGCCTGATCGAAAACAAAAAAGAATACTATAAAAATAGAAAAGGTTTTGTATGGAATATGGACATGAACATATATTATATTTGTTCTTGATATTTCAAAGTATTTGAATAAAAATATTATATTCTCAAATAAATTTGAGAATAAAATATGAGTTAAATTTAGATTTAGAGATTTGAATTAGCCCGTTTTTCAATTTTGGTAGTAATATATTATTTTTACATAATTTATATTGAATTTGAATTTAATATATATAACATTTTAATGTAAATATTAAAATAATGTGTTAATTTTAATAATTGTGCACATTTCAATTTTAATAAATTATAAATTATATGGATTAATTATTTATAAATATAGATAAAATTTAAAACACTTAGACAAGTAGGTATAGTTTTGATGCTAAACAAAATCTTGACCTGAATCAGTAGACAAAAAGATATTCCTAAGTCTCATGTGGGCCGATGCTAAGGTTTTTGGTGGGCTTTTATATGAATCGATAAATCAAATTTTTATATAATTTGTGCAACTTTGAACCAATTGTAGGGTTAGTTAAGTTTGAGGGTGGAGATTTGAAAAGTCGGCGTATATACTGTTTTTGGGGTAAAAGAGTGCTGAAATTTTATTAAACACGCATAGACTGATTTGGGAAGCATATGTGGTGCCTGATTACTAGACTCCGAAGAAATGCCTTGCAATCAGCAACAATAGCATCATATTCATTTTTAGAAGAGTAGATAGCATAACATAAAGCCTCTTCTTGCCTTATAATAAAATCATTTTAAAGCTTATTTAGGTTCATTTTTATTAGTTGGTAATAAAAATTAAAAGACAAAATAACAATGACTTAATTATATAATCAATAAGATATGTGTATCAATCACCAAATCCTAGTCTTTCTTTTCCTTTAATTAAACCCTGTCGGATTTTTATTGTTATAATTGATGAATTATTCATAGAGGTTTAGGTTTTGGTACATACAAAATAAAAATAAAGTGACCATTTGATCCTCACTTTAACCCGCTATTATAAAGCTTAATAAAACTTATTTTTATCTTTTTAATAAGGTTAATTTGGAATTCAGAATCTCTTCTTCTCAATATAGATAATATCTAAAGGTTGTATATATATCGAAAATTCTGCCAAATTTGATTTATTGATTTATTTTTATAAAATTAAATTTTATTTTTTTTAAAATCTTAACTTCAAATATGTTTTGTGTTAATTACATTAAATAAAATTAAGTAATAAATATATTTATAAAAAATTTAAAAAATATTTTTTTGGTTAAATGATAAAATATAAATGTTGAAAGTTATAAAAGGTTAAGTTTAAATTCTATTATTTTTATTTTAATATATAAAAATATAAAATAATATTACCTACTTTATAAAGTGAGAATATTTTCGTTATTACTAGATATATATATATATATATATATAAAAAGGGTAGGATAGTTGTGTTTTAACTGAAGTTTTGTATGAAAAGAAATTGGCTTAGCATGTTATATTCAATGTGAATAGGAGAAATGATATTCTTCAAAAAAACAAAAGAAAGCAGAATTGGCCTTTACCATTCCCAAAGGAATTGAAGTTACATCTCTTTAAGGTAGAGTTCAACTAACATCAGGGGTGGTGGCGCAGTTGGCTAGCGCGTAGGTCTCATAGCTTCTGTGTTATCCTGAGGTCGAGAGTTCGAGCCTCTCTCACCCCATCATCTTTTTTGCCAATGCGTGTGTGCCAGCCCAGTACTGTCAATGTTGTCAGGCTTACGCTATTTTGCGTCATGCATGCCTATGCCTTTGCCCTAAATTTGGATGGGCTTTATACCGTGTTCTATAACAACGAAACCAGATTTTATTGAGCAATCTATCAAAAAAATCAAGTGAAAATAAAGTAATTGTATTTAAACATTTAAAAAACAACATAAAATAAAATAATAGATAAAGAGGAGATTATTATAGTTTTTAAGGGAGTTAACCACCATAGAGGCGAGCTAAGCGTCTTTACTTGCTTATAGTTCCTTTCGTTACCATTTCGTCCATGAAAGAAATGTTTCTCAACTCAATTTTTTTTACAATATTTTTATCTGCTTTTATGGCACGATTTTATCTGCTTCTATAGCACAATTATGTCTGTTTCTAAGCAGCAACTTATTGATGACTCAATTATCGACTAAAAAGATGTATTAATTACAATTTTTTTTTTCAATTTATAAAATATTATCGAGACCTTTGAGCATCAGAACACGTAAATCGTAAACGATGTAGAGCAAAGTTTTGACTTGCCTTTACAAATCATGGATGTATGCAATATGTGGAATAAAGTTGTCATTTCCACTTTCTTGGAACAAAGTTTTGATCCTTCGCTATCATCCATCGCTCTCCACTTTGCACAATCCTGTCACAAAAAGGTTGGGGCCTCATTCATCTTAAAATTAATGTGGTTTTTGCACTATTAATGTATTAATGATTGCTTTGCTTAATTGCTCACTGTCTTATTCGTATTATCTTAATTACAAAATAGTATTTTGGGTTAATTTCCGTTAGATATTATTGGAAATGTCTATTGGGATAATATTATTATCTACCTATTGCATATATAAATAATTATATTTTTTAATATAAAAATAATTAATGTGTTTATTTATTTACATATACATGATTGAATTAAAATTAATATTTCTCATCATTAAATTTACCTATTACTTACTGTTGAGTATGATTCCTATTTCAGTCAAATTTGAAAAATAATCTTTCAGTTAAACTCTTTAATTAGTCTAGATTATTTTATTATTGTTTGACCTATGAATTTAGCCTATAAATAGGCTCTTTTACAACCTTAGAAAATACACTCATTAGATATTAGAACTCAAAACACATTTAGAGAATTTTGTGTTTACGTTTTGAGGGTTCTTTGTTTTCGGGTTTTCGGGGTTTAGTTTTTATCTCCATCTTTTGTACTCTTCGTTCTTTTGCTATTATAGTAAAATTATTTTTGCCCGTGGTTTTTTATCCTCTTTGGAGGGGTTTTTCCACGTTAAATTTGTATGTTCAGTTTCTCAATTTATTCCGCTATTTTTTTTACTTGTTGCTTAATCGGATCGATCCCAACAAGTGGTATCAGAGCTAGTTCAATTTTCATAGATCAACCCATTCAAAGATGACAGTAACAAGGTTTGAAATTGAGAAGTTCGATGGTGAGGTAAATTTCAATCTGTGGCAAGTTCAGATGATGGCAATTCTAGTTCAAACCGTCTTGAAAAAGGTTATTACCGGGAAAAAGCCTGAGAATCTAAATCAAACAGAATGGGAAGAGCTTGATGAAAAGGCCTTGTCTGCAATCTAGTTGTGCCTCGCGAATACGCTATTACAGGAGGTATTGATGGAGAAAACCTCAACCGCCTTGTGAAAAAAGTTAGAAACTCTTTATGCGACTAAGTCTCTGGCTAACTGTTGAGTGTTGAAACAACGTCTATTTACGTTTCGCATGAACGAATGTGAGCTTCTTAGAGATCACATCAGTCAATTCATTACTCTTTTAAATGATTTAAAGAACGTTGAGGTTCATATTGACGATGAAGATCAGGCTATGTTATTATTGTGCTCTTTACCCCCTTCATACAAGTCTTTCAGGGAGACCCTGATTTATGGTAGAGACAAACTCTCGTTCGAAGATGTGAAGGGTCATTTGTTGAGTAGAGACAAACTCGACAATGAGTTTGGTTTGGATAACAAGGCAGATAAGCAAGTTTCCGTTTTGGTAGCATCAAAGAAACGAGACAAAAGGTGTCGCTATTGTAAAAAGTTAGGTCATGTCAAAGCAGATTGTTATAAACTGCGAAATAAAAGAGCTGCTGAGAGTAACGAGGAAGATGTAGCTGGTGCTAATTTGGCCGATGAAAGTAGTGATGATTTTTTGTTAGTGTCAATGAGCGTTAACTCCAAGCTCACGTCCGAGCGGATCCTAGATTCGGGATGTTCTTTCCACATGTGTCCCAATAGAGAATGGTTCTCCACATACAGTTCGGTTGAAGGTGGAGTTGTGCGCATGGGATATGATTCATCTAGTAAGGTAATTGGTATTGGTACTGTTAAAATTAGGATACACGATGGGACGATTAGGACACTCACAGATGTCAGGTATGTATCTGATTTACGAAAGAATCTCATCTCCTTGAGTATTTTAGACTTGAAAGGATGCAGAATCAACATCGAGTCGAGCGACATTAAAGTATCTCGTGGAGCTCTCATTTTGTTAAAAGGTAGAAGAAACGACATTCTTTATATTCTGGAAGGTTCTACAGTGACTGGTGAAATCGGACGTCCCTCGTCTATTACGGAATCGAAGTCAACTCGTTTGGAGCGGAGGCAACTTGGTCATAGGAGGGAAAAAGGTATAACCGTTTCGTTGAAGAGAGGTTCTCTTTTGGATGCAGGTTTTGAAAAGTTAAGGCACTGTGTTCGTGAAAATCAGACCCGGGTTAATTTTGATTTGACAGTGTACAAGTCGAAGGCTAGAAGTCTTCCAATTTCTAAGCACAGATTCGACTCAGTTAATTCCTTGCATAATTCAAGATAGGCTCGTGGCGAGCTTTGGCAAAGATGGCATTATGGAAATATGAGTCAAGGTGGAGATTTGTTGAGTATGACTCCTATTTTAGTCAAAATTGAGAAATAATCTTTCAGTTAAACTCTGTTTATTTGTTTCAATTAAACTCTGATTAATCTAGACTATTTTATTACAATACAATATGTGATTTGAGTTCAATTTTTTAATCAAGATATAGCATCATCACTCTTATACATTAACTATATTACTCTCTTCATTAAGATTTTTCCTCTAAAAACTTTCATAAATTTGCACTAAGTTATATTTCTTACAAGGAACAATGGTAATACTCTAAATCTATTCACCAAAAATATATATATATATATATTAATACTCTGAATCTCATACTCATTACAATAATAGGCCTTCTTTTAAATAGGCATATATTAACTTTAATGTTCAAAAATTTCGGGCCATTAACAGACAAGGCGTTAAATTGCAAGCTTAGGCAAGTTGTTGTTTGTCCCTAATGGAAGTGATAATCATGGTAAGCTTTGAAGCGGGGCTAATTAAATAGATACAATGAACCAGGTTAATTCAAATCCAAAGAAGTTTCTGGAATTCATCTGTTTGGTTAATTAAGAATGGTGGTCAGCCTATGAGTAAACTGTGAAATTTAAGCATCTTGATATTCACATGCGAAAAATTCAATGATTATAGCTATGTAAGAAATAGGAGACGAATGGAAATTATGGCTTTCCCACGTTTTTTAAACACATCACATGCAATGGAGGGCATTGGCCTTATTGTTAATCATTCTGATAGGTTGCCCTAAGCTTTGACATTATGTATATTATGGTTTTTCCAAATTTCAATAATATTATTGCATTAGACCAAGACATTTTACTCTTTTATTTTTTTACTTAAGCATATTTTAATTATTACTAAAAAAATTATGTGAATTCAAATATTAGAATGCATCCTAAAATATATATAAATTTCAATCGGGAATAATAGTCAAATTTCCACTATGTTGGGGGGGTTATTGGTTGAATTCTCATTTATGCTCTCTCAACTTGATTCAATGCTAGTAGTCATACAATCTTTGCAAGTCGAGGAACGTAAAAGTGACACAAAACTTATTGAGTCGTCTTCTACTAGTACTGTCGAAACTATTTTTTTGAGAAAACGGGGTCGACTTTGATTTAAAAATGAAAATGAAAAAACGGGAGTCGTCACCTATCCTTTTTGATGAGGTGTGATCGGGTCACCTCGTAAAGCGGTTATTTTTAATAAACAGTTTGATTTATCAAAACAACGATTTTGGTCTACGAAACTCAGAAAATGGGTTCGGGAGTCAGTTACGCACGAGGAAGGGTTAGCACCCTCGATACGCCCAAAATTGTACCTAATTGATTAGTTAACGTCATAATGTCGAAAATTTGAAAAGATTTTAAAATACGATCCTCTTTGCTTAAAGAAAAATGGAATAAATTAAAATGAATGATGAGACCCTCTCATTTCGAAGAAATAAAATATCACGCCCAGTGAGTTAGGGTACGACATTTCAAATTCCCGAAACTGAGCTTGTCTTTTAACTTTTAAAACTCATGTATTTGAATTTAAGAAGGATATTCGGTTATTTGGGTCGAATGAAAAATAGGAACCCAGTAAGTTAGGGCACGATTTCTCGAAGTTCCAAATACAGAATATTGCCTTTATTTTAAGAAAACTTATATCGGAGTATCTAAATGTCATGGCCAGTAAGTTAGGGCACAACACCTCGAACTTTCGAGAACAAGTATTTTATTCAAAACTTGTATTGTGATTTTAAAAAGGATATTCCGTTATTCAGATTAAATGAGAAAAACCGGAACACAGTAAGTTAGGGCACGGTTTCCTCGAATCTTTAATACGAAATATCGATTATTTTAAAACTTGATGTATCGGATAAAGGTTAATGTGACATGTAGTAAAACGTGAGAATATGGTGCTACATGCATGACAAGATAAATGCGTTAATAAAATGAAATTGAAAATAAAATGAACAAGATGAATATATACATAAGATAAATTTTAAGTCAATATATAAAGACATGTAATAATAATATATATAAAAACAGTAATAATGATAAAACTACATTAATATGAATAATAATAATAGTAATAATAAAATAATAATAATAATAATAATAAGGTAAAAAAAATAATAGGAATTAAATAATAATGTCAATAACGATAAAATAATAATTAAGTTTGAAAATGTAAAAAAAAAGGTATAAATAAGTATAATAAATAAGTATATAATAATATTAATGATAAAATAGCAAATAATCTAAAATTGGAAAAACACACATATATATATATATATATATATAAGTAAGGATAATATAATAAAATAAAAGTATTTAAAAATTTAAAAAAAATAAAAATATAGAGATACGATGATGGTAGTAATAATAATACAAAATTAAAGATTTAATAGTAATAATAATGACAATAACAATAATATTAATAATTAAAAAAATCAGGAACATTTAAAATTAAACAAAATAGCAAAAATAAAAAAAAGGGCTAAATCGAATTTAGTACGAAAGTTTTGGGCCAATCCGAAAATAAAAGGATGAACAAGGGACCTATTTACA
The DNA here is from genome assembly GCA_025698515.1 of Gossypium sturtianum. Taxonomy (NCBI): domain Eukaryota; kingdom Viridiplantae; phylum Streptophyta; class Magnoliopsida; order Malvales; family Malvaceae; genus Gossypium; species Gossypium sturtianum. The sequence continues at coordinate 5,697,896 of CM046947.1, forward strand.
CGCGCGAAGAAACTGGAGGGGCAAAAGGGAAAATAATCCCGCCTTCCAAAATGACGCCGTTACTGTGAGGACTAAATTGAAACACGCAGCAAACTACATGGCGCGAATTGAAAACCAAAAAACTTAATTGCAAAGTAATAAAAAAGCGGAAGGACTCGAACGAGAAATAGACTGTTCTTTTAAAACACGTGGACCTAAAACGAGTCGGGTTTGACCCGAAACGGCACCGTTTCAGGTGTCTAATATCGTCAAATGATTTGAGGATCAAATTGAAAAGGAAATGAAAAATTATGGGCAAAATTAAAAATAAAAGAAATTTGAATTAAAAATAAAAAAATGCGGAAGGGCCTAAAGGGTAAATAACCCAAAAGCAAAAACACGTGGATCCTGAGGCGGGTCGGGTCCGTGCGCGGGTCAAGGCGAAACGACGTCGTTTTGGGCGTTTAAGGGCAGCCCCAAAACGACGTCGTTTTGGGAGGCTATTTAAGGCCCAAATTTTTGAAAAAAAATTATTTCGTCCTTTTTTAAAAAAAAAAAAAAGCTCTAACCCCTTTTTTTCTCTGCAGGGGCTCGATCGTCGGCGAGGGTCCAGCCAGTCGCCGCCGCACCTCTGCCATCGACCGGCGCCACCGACCGCCGTGCACAGCGGCCGGTCGATCAAAAAAATGTAAAAAATTTATATCTTTTTTTTTTTGAAAACTGTAGGTATGTATATGTATATATGTATGTTAAAAAGAGGAGTGAAAAGAAGAAGAAAAAAACTTTCGAAATAAAAAAGGGTCACCTCTTTTCGGCTTCTGTTTTCGATTTTTGTGTTTTTTTATAGTGTTAATCGATGCTAGCTAGTCTCTGATCTGTGCTCTGTTGTTTGAATCTCTATATTTCTTTTTTGATAATCCAGAAAAGGGTCCTTTACAAATGAAATTAGATTGGCTTTTATAGCCATTGTTTACAACTTGATAATGCTCTGTCTTTTCTATTTATTGTTGCAGGTGCTTGGTGCAAGTGGAGGTGGCAACGTGACAGGGCGGTGGCAGGCCTGGCATGGGCGGTGGAGCAGAGGCTAGGGGCGGCACTTGGGGCTAGGTTTTTTTTTCTGAATTTTTTTTTTAAAGATGTGGGCTAGGGTTAATTTTTGGGTTATTGGGTTGTAAAAATGGGTTTAATTCTGTTTGGGTCTTATTGGACTGTAAATGGGTTTAATTCTATTTGGGTCTTGGTAATTGGGCTTGTTAGCCCGGGCAAAATTGGGCTATGACAAGTACTATTAAAGATGATGATATGTGTCAATAAGAAAGTTCTGTCAACGCCATTTGTGAAGAAATACTATGTGATCCTATACCTATTGTTGAGATTTCCTCTAGTGACAAAGAAAGTTGTGATGATGAATTCAATGTTCAAAATATTTGTGAAGGGCTAAAGGGAAGTGAGAATGATTCATGTAAAAAGACCGATAAAAACGAGATTTTGAGCGATAAAAGTCAATTTTATTGGGGGAATGATACTTGCAACGACTTTTTGGATGGGATCCAGGTATTTTCTGGGTTGAGATGTTTTAATAGTGTTCAAAGAGCTATCTCTTATCTTCGAAACACACTTTGAATCACTTGATTTCAAGTCCGGGAGCTCAAGTTATGATCGTTTTAGTGAAGATTGCGAGAGCAGAATTTATGGACAGGATTATTACGATAAATTACGAGTTTCAGGCTTTAATTCGAGTTTAAATCATATTGGGTTTGATTTTTAGGCTTAATTTTGATTATATATGATCCTAATATTGTATCTATTAGGTTTTATATTTTGAATATTAAGATATTTTTAAGTATTTTAAGTTGTTTAGGAATTTTATGTTTCTTAGTCGAACAAAAAAGTTTAGTTCTACTAGAATTACTTCTTGTTTAGGTTAATTAGAGTTTCGAGTTCTATTTTAATGCAATTTGCTAGCCTATATGAAGGCCTGTTCATTATTTATTCATTCGTGCTTCATTTTTGAGTTAATAAAATTCTCTTTGAGTTTTCTTTTAAAGAAATTTTTTCTTCAATATTATTTTAGACGAGTTTTAACAATCTTTTTAGATTGTAAGAATCACTTCAAGCTTTTCCTTACCAATGATTATGATTCTTTATTGGGGACAAATTAGAATTGTTTGAAGAGGGTTATAGATTCATCTTATTTCCAAGTCTCTTTAGGACTTCTACACTCTATCTTCTTCTATTTTCATTCTTTATGTTCTTTGTTTTTCTATCATGTTCTTGTAGTTTTGAATCTCGGTGAAATTCAAAGTCTTCGACTATAGAAAGTAACTTTATTTATTCCGTAAGTAATCTGATTTAATCCGTAAAAAATAATCTTTAAGTCTTCAATTTCAATTCAATTGATCTTTATGTTTTGGGCTTTAACTCATTCAAATATTTTCAAAAATAGATAATTCAATGCTTTTGTTGTAAAATTTACCTGAAGTTGTGACAACTATTTCAATCACAAAAATAACCACAAAATTTATCTTACCTCCAAATGTGTCAACAAATTCGACTCCTAATATCGCTCCTTATTGAGAATAGAAGTACATTATGTATAGTGTCGAAGTGAGTAAAAACATACATGGAATCGGCAGGCACGCTCCAATGTAGGAGCCGAAACCACGTGGCTGCCGTAGTCTATTCCTTAGACTAAAGGTGGCTGGTGAGGTACAGCCCATCTTCCATGGCCAGTTGAAGTCTAACAATGCACCGAGGTGGAAGGATGCGTATTTAACAACGTAAAACGAAACATCAATGCAGTCGTACAAGTGAAGTTTAGCAATTAATTAAATCTGGAAAGGCAAAACAAAAAAAGGTTCCTACAGTACTGTTATTGTATTAACTATTAATTAACACAATAAATGATCCCACAACATGATTCGATATGTCCCTAAAAACGTGTCAACTTCATTTTTCATGATTCTCAATTATTATAAATAATTAAAAGAAAATCGCACAAAAAGCAAAAGAAAAGGAATATTTATTCTTTTATACGTGTAAAGGCTTTGAATTTGTGTCCGTATAAGTATTGGGCATTTAGAGAATAGATGTGCATGGACCACGGTAGTCCTGATTTCACCCACGCAAACTCAATAGGCTGTAATTATGCGGAAAAGGAAACCAATGGCGTCGTTTTTATGGGAAATGGTTTTGACCTTTTATCAAGTGGGAATTAATGTAATATTATCCTTAAAAATATCTTTTAAGGTTGGTGCATGTATGTGTGTACCTGGAAGTCAAAGGTTGGAGGAAGATCTACTTTAGAAATATGTTGGGTAGAATGAATATCAAAAGTATTATATTTATTTAATAAAAGTGTAATGTTTTGTTATTTGTTATTACTTACGAAAAATAATCTATAATCCAAAATTTCCACCTCAACCAAGACTGTATAATTTGATCAATGGAATGGTGCCAGTCTTTTTTCCTAATTTCACCTCCCGTGTTTACGTCATTACCTCAATGACAACACAAAAACAAACAGCGCACTAATCTCTGTACGTAAAGAAAATATAATAGCTGAGATCTTCGGCATCGCATGTAACCACCAGCGCCTCCATAACTGACACGTCATTATTTTATGTCACCGACAGAGGAACGCGGCTGACCGGGCCCTACAGTTTGTTCTCCGACCTTTTTTCTCAGGGTGGTCCATTTCTTTTTTATAGTGTTTTAATTCCTCAAAATCTAGTGTGTGTTTGCATGTGAGTGGTAATTACTGTTTTCTTATTACAACTAAAAACTCTCCAAACTCCAAAGTTTCACATTACTAAAATAAATTTAAATACCTTTATTTCTGTATTTTATTTTGAAATTGGTCTTGATCCAATGCATCTATTAACCCCACACATTACCCTATCTGTGCAGATAACTATAATTAAAGTACATTAACTATTAAAAAGCTTATTTATTCCGATATTCATATAAACACTCGAAAATAATTAATTTTATAAAATCATTATGCCAAAAATAAATTCAGGATGGAGTTGAATTTATTTCATTCCGTTTTCCACGCGGTGACAGTCAATTTTTATCATATTTGTCAATTAAACGAAAATAAATAAATAAATTTACGAGGCAAGATTTGTCACCGTCTAGCGTTTCCGGCACGAGTCAAATATTATACTTATGTTCTATTAAACAAAATTAATGTCTTAATTCGTTGCTCTACTGTCGGTTTTATACAGCTTTGGATCCCAAATCTACATTAATTATGCTAACTACAAGCATAATCATAATAAATTGAAGTCATAAAAAATTTGACACCTTTTAATAAATACTTACGAGAATAAAAAACTGAAATTTTAATTTTTTTAAAGTTAAAGATAAGAAGATAATGATTTATTAAATAATGAATTATCTTATAAATACATACACTTAGTTCAAAAATTCTATTTTTTTTTATCTTCTTATCATTTTAATTTTTAAATTAATATATCTTTTATTTCTCTCGCAAATAGAAAAATATATTCTCAAAAGCTTTTTAATTTTATTTCAATTTTTAAAAACTTCTACATGATTTGATAAAAAAAATATTTTCATAAATAAATAAAAGAATAAAATAATTCCACAATTATTAATAAATAAGATTTTAATCTTATAAATTTCAATTTTTTTCTATATCAAAATATTTTTCTTAAAGACGTAACAAGTTGAACTAAATATGTTAATTTTTTTTTCCTATTTTTATAACTATTTAAATTGTAACCCTAAAATTGACATGGTAAGTAATTTTGTGTAAACAGTAACAAGAAATCAATAAAAATGTGTAAAAATAGGTTCTAGATTTTGTTTTCAAAGAAAATGGGGGAATCTTAGTTGAACTCTTTTTTGTAATTGAAGTACTATTCTATGGTGATTAATTTGCCAGTAAATAATTAAAGTCCACCGGTGAAACAAATTTACTGCTAAAGAATCGGGGCAAAATTTTCTGATAATTCAATTAATTTATATAATGGAACCTTCGTAAAACCTATCAATTTAAAATATTTATCTCCATTGTCATTTAATTACTTTTAAATTTTAAATTAAATTAAAATCTTTTTTTTAAAAAAAAAAAAAGAATTTGTCTATTTCAATGATTACTGCGATTATATAAAAGGAGAGTAGTTTTTTTTCTCAGCTTTTCACGAGCTCTGTCTTGATTGGTTCCTTGCGAAAAATCGCTTACATTTCTTACAGTATCAAAGGGAGCTCACAAAATCGCGATAAAGAAAATAGTAACTTTTTTCTGTAGATTAAACAAAAGGAAAATTTCTTCTTAGTATCTCCATTTGATGAAATTACGCTGATTTTGAGGCTGGTTTTCTGCTATTTTTTCTCCCATTTCTAGCTCTGCTCCCACCAACAAGGTACCTTTTTTTTTTTTTGGTGTTGTATTTCCTTGTTCGTGTTTTCTAACAGTTTAAATTTGTCTGATTTGATATGAGTCCCGATTTTCTAATATTTGATCCAACATGGGTTTTACTCATTTTCTAATCTGGGTTTTCGTTAGATTTTAGTATTGGGTAGCAAATATCAGTTAATTTTAATGAAAAGGACGTGATTTTGAATGGAAATGAGCTTACTATATTTATTACTTTCGGGTGGCGGCACTCACTCATAGTTTTTTGTATGGAAATTTATCTACTTACTTTCCTTTATTTTCTTCCTTTTTCTAGTTTCAGTCTTAGAATCATCCGAAACGCCTTTCTTCTTCTTCTTCTTCCTTTAGAAGCTTAAAATTTGATAGGTAGTCTAAGAGTTTCACTTTCAGCAGTGTTTATGGATTTAGTATCTTAAAATTGGTAAGTCTAATTTTGATCTTATTTAAGAGCAGTAAGTCTTTGGTTAAGTTAAAAACCATTTCATGCTTGTCCTTATTACTGGGCTAGCTAGGTTCGGAGAGTGATTTGTGTGGGATTTTTTTCCTTCCTTTTTTGGTTTCAACTTTAACTTCATTGTGTTATTTCTTGAAACTTTACTGTTGAAATTTCAGGTTAGTAAAATGCCCCGGCCTCTGCATCGAGGTGTATCTGGTATACGGGTCTCAGGCAACAGCAATGATTTTTGGGATGCCGAAGTGAAAGATAAAACAGAGAAGGAAGATTCGGATAGAAATCATTCTTCTAGTCAGAGCTTTTTGTCCCTCAGGTCTCCTTTTCGGCTATTTTTTCAAGATAATTCTCCACCCAAATATGGTGTCACTGAGAATGGTTTTACATCCGATCCCTTCGGTGGTGGGACTCCAAGAAGCCGGCATAGGTTAACAATGCTGTTTTTGAAGTTAAGTTTAGTTGTGATCGTGATTCTTGCTCTTACTGGATCATTTTGGTGGACCATCTCCATTTCAACATCATCTAGGGGTCATATATTTCGTGGTTATAGGCGACTTCAAGAGCAGCTTGTTTCTGATTTGTGGGATATAGGGGAACTTTCTCTTGGTCCTTCACGGTTGAAAGAAATAGAATTCTGTTCTGAGGAGTTTGAGAACTATATTCCTTGCTTTAATGTTTCTGAGAACGTTGCTTTGGGTTATTCTGATGGTAATGAGTATGACCGACTATGTGGGCATGGGTCAAGGAAAAGTTGTTTAGTTCTTCCACCTGTGAACTATAAAATTCCTCTTAGGTGGCCAACTGGGAAAGAGGTCATCTGGGTTGCTAATGTTAAAATTACTGGTCAAGAGGTATTTTCCTCTGGCAGTTTAACCAAGAGGTGAGTGGATGTTTCTCTTGTCAATCAAACTTTGATATCTAATTGCTTTCATCCACCCTCCCCTTCCCTCCTTACCTATTTAAGTGTTTCTTCAGCTCCTTGCCCTGTGCCATTGCAGGATGATGATGCTGGAGGAAGATCAGATTTCTTTCCGTTCAGCATCACTTATGTTTGATGGTGTGGAAGATTATTCTCATCAGATTGCTGAAATGATTGGACTGAGAAATGAATCTAACTTCATACAAGCTGGGGTAAGCGAAATTTTACCTTGGAACATACATGTTGAGCTCCTACTGTTGAATTCTTTATGATTTTTTTCCCTTGTCTATTTTATTCTAATATTAATAAGGTTATTTCTGTTTAGCTTCAAGGTTGGCCTGCATTTTTTATTGCTTTATTATCTCTTACTTGACTGTAAACTGTTAATGATACCTTTTGGTTGTTCATTGCACTTCTTGGAATTTAAGCCTGAATTAGCTTAAAGCCTTCTTAATAGCTACCATGATCTGGAGTGCCATAATTCTATTTACTTTCTTTTGCATTTCCAAAATCAGTTAAAATGTTTCTACTCCCCCTACCTGATCTGAATTTAAGGCTACTGTTGCAGGTACGAACCATCTTGGATATAGGATGTGGTTATGGTAGCTTTGGAGCTCATCTTTTTTCCAAACAGCTCTTAACGATGTGTATTGCAAACTATGAGTCCTCAGGCAGCCAAGTTCAACTCACTCTCGAAAGGGGCCTTCCTGCAATGATTGGTTCTTTTAATTCGAAACAGTTACCATATCCATCTCTTTCATTTGATATGCTGCATTGTGCACGTTGCGGTGTCGACTGGGATAAAAAAGGTATAGTTTAAACTTTGGTGGTGTAGAATTTGCTGCCTCTTTCCACATCTTTTCATCCCTCTCCCCCTCTCGCTACCCTAGTTTGTTATAATTTCTTATGTTGAGAGAGTCATTTTGTGTTAGGAATAGAAATAGGGCTATAATCATTATTGTATGACAGAAAAAAGTTCTGTTGAATATTCTGTATAAAAAAGGTCCTTTATGAATGTTTTATTGGTCTTTTGGCAGTTAACTCCTGCCAACCGAAGGATAATTTAACAGAATACACAAATTCCATGGTTAACTTCCTTTATTATTGCTTAAAGTTCTGAAAATTTGCCTCACCTTCAGCAGCTCTTATATTTCCTAATTTGAATGTGTTATCATCTGTTGGCAAAATGTGTGCCACAGATGGTATTTTATGCCAAATTGTGTGACTTCTTTAATTATTATTATTTTGTTGTAATAAAAGTTTTATGCCAAAATGTTGTGCCACAGATGGTATTTTCTTGATTGAAGCTGATAGAGTTCTAAAACCGGGTGGATACTTTGTGTGGACTTCACCTCTTACCAACGTTCATACTTTTCTTCGGGACAAAGAGAAGCAGAAAAGGTGGAATTTTGTTCGTGATTTTGCAGAAAATCTCTGCTGGGAGTTGATATCACAACAAGATGAAACTGTTGTATGGAAAAAGACCAATAAGAAGAGTTGCTACAGCTCCCGGTAAGGCAATTTTTTTAATTCTATTTACATAATTTTCTTCAAACATTTATGTATTTTGACTATGTGAATCTTGGAAATCTTTATTACTTGAGAGCAGTAGGTTGTCCTGATCGTGTTATTGTATAATGTATGTATCCAGGAAGCCTGGTTCTTGTCCTCCTATATGTAGCAAAGGACAAGATGTTGAATCTCCATATTATCGACCTCTTCAAAACTGTATAGGTGGAACAAATAGCCGCCGATGGGTTCCTATTGAGGAGAGGGCAACATGGCCTTTCAGGTCTAATTTGAACAAGAATGAACTAGAACTATACGGTAATTTGATGCTTTTTTCAAGGTTGTATTAGAAGTAAATTCCATCAAGCATTGATGACAGAAATTTCTGACTGCCACTCTGATTTATCTGTTTTACCAGGTCTACACTCGAAAGAACTTGTTGTAGATACTGCAAACTACAAAACAGCTGTTCGTAATTATTGGTCCCTTCTGTCCCCCCTAATATTCTCAGATCATCCAAAGAGACCTGGTGACGAGGATCCTTCTCCACCTTATAACATGTTCAGGAATGTGCTAGACATGAATGCTCGCTATGGTGGCTTTAATGCTGCATTACTGGAAGCAGGGAAGTCTGTCTGGGTCATGAACGTAGTCCCAACAACTGGACCCAACTACCTTCCCCTGGTTCTTGACAGGGGATATATCGGTGTATCACACAATTGGTGATTCTTTCCTCTAGCTATAATTTTTTTTTCTTTGTTGCAGTGTTGTTTCAGTATGTTCTTTATATGAATCTAAAATATGAGCAGTCTTATAGTAATTTCTATGGGGCCAAAGAATGATTTTCAGCAACTTGATATACTTTAGTAATAAGCTTTTCTCTCTAAGAGTAAAATAAAATCAAATGCAGTGAATGAAGAAAGTATTTGTATATTTAAAATGTATGCATCATGCAACAATATTAAGAGTTGAACTGAAGGAAACTCTGCTAGACTTATCTTTCTATTTAATGTTTGATGTGTTTACTGGAACTCAAGTTTGAAGTTAGTACGACATATTAGTTTATTAGGTTCACAGTTGATTAACCATGTTTCTAATTTTAATGATGTGATATTCTTGCGATGGTACTTCTCCGAGCCACTTATATCTTTCCTTTTCTGTTTTATGTTATATTGTCTTATGATCCATCTGCATCATATTCAGGTGTGAAGCATTTCCAACATATCCTAGAACTTATGATATGGTGCATGCTGATGGACTTCTATCCCTTGAGATTAGTCAATATCGCAGGTGCACCATGCTTGATCTTTTCACAGAAATAGACAGGTTGCTTCGTCCAGAGGTACTAAACCAAAGCTATCAATTATTTAAATCAGGCCATATTTTAGTTCCTTTTGTGGTTGCCTTCTGTTTCTCTGTTCTTGATCAGTGGATTTAAGTTCAATTCTTAATGCGTTATTATTACATGCCAAACACCTTTTTCTTGTCATTCTAACTGATAATCTACGTAAACACTCAAGGAAAAAAGAAGCAAGCACTTATTCATTTGGTTTTTCTCCGTAACTAATGTTGATTTGAGAACTTTTGTAGCTATATTTTTGGGGTTTGATGTTACTTTCTCTTGTAGATTTGAATGTCTGTATGAACATTTGTATATGCGACAATGATCGCTTAGCTGGTTGGCCTTTGAAATTAAGAGATCCAATCACCGGAGAATCGCTTCTTCCATGGATACCACTCAAAATAGTATTTGTATTAAGTCGTACTCATTCAGCAGTCTCATATTGCTTCTCTATCATGGCTTAGAGATGACTCACACTTTCATACTATGCAAACATCTATGCATATGTTAAATTCTATCAACTGTTAGTAGACCTTTCTAACGCTACCAATGTTTACTGCAATGTTTTAATGCATTCAATGGTGGATGCAGGGTTGGGTAATAATTCATGATAAGGCTCCTCTTATCGAATCAGCTAGAGCTCTAACTGTGCAGTTGAAGTGGGATGCCAGAGTCGTAGAAATCGAAAGCAACAGTGATGAGAGACTCCTAATCTGTCAGAAACCATTCTTTAAGAGACAAGCAACAAGCTAAGAACAATATCTGGAGAAGAAGCCCCAAAATTTTTCAAGTCTTGGTATTCAAATTCATTTTGTGCATTTTGAACAGAAAGAAAGAAGAAAGCAGCAAAGATAGTTGATGAAAAACAAAAACGAAAGCCGCAAGGCATAGATAGGGTCTTGTAATTATTCGAAACGGAGGCGCCATTGCAAGTGAAAAACGTATAGCTTAGGTTTAAAATTTTCATGTTCTTTGTTTCATTATTACTATACAAAATACATGATTTAAGGTTGTGCAAAAAAGGTTACAGATTAAGCTTCTAGCTGTGCAGCATAGAGAAAACAGAAGAGAATGAATTGCAGAGAGAATGAAAAAGAAAAGAAAGAAAGAATTGCTTGTAAGTGCACTTATGATGAAAATTTATAATTCATGTTATGTTTTTCTTCGAAACCAATATAGTGGATGGTGTGATTGATCTGAATTGAATTGAGAACTCAAGTGAATCGTTTTCCTTTGGATTTGATTTGAATTATCAGTTGAATTTTCTACTGAATTTTGTAGTCAAACCAAACTGTGAAACCATGACTTTAATCTGGATCATGATCAAGGATTAGTTTCAAGGTGAGTTAAATTTGTTTTGTATGAGATTATGTAAACAAGATATAAAATTTTGGAACGATAAAAAGGGTTTGTTTATGCAATCCTTAGAAACAAACTTCATGTACTAACACTTGATTATACCACACAAACACAAATCAAATTACCAAAAATAAAAAAAGAAACAGAGGGGGGTTGATATGTCTGCGAAGCAAGCAGTCTTTAGGTTCACTCGCAAAGCAAAAACAAGGAAATAAAGAAAAAAAAATGCCCATGAATTGTCCAGGCAAATTACTGGTAAAATATCTTAACGGGATGAAGAAGCCAGTGCAGGTGATTTCGCAGATGAGTGATAGCGACTTCGGCTCTTCGACTTGTTCTTGTTCTTATGCCCCACTCCCACACTGCCCCTATGCACACTGGCGGATGTTGAAGCACCTTGGCTTGTTCTTTTTGATGCTTTTCTTCTGGAGCTCCAACTGCCACTCCCTAGAGCAGCTTTGGCAACACTATCAGTGAGCACTTCCCTTGCCCTTTGTGGTTTAATGGGTTGCTTGTTCAGGTACGTAAGCTTAGGGAGCAAGCTACAAACTGCCTTTCGCAGCTGGTCGTCACTAATGTTGCTCTGAACTGGATTTCCCAACAGATTCAATGCTTGCAATGAGTTGTAGTTGGCGACAAGCTGACCCAATGCCTTTGTTGTCGTTATCTTGTTGAAGCTCAGGTCCAATACTCTCAACTTCAAGAACCTATGTAGCCCTTCAACATCACTTATCTTGTTCCCAGCAAGGTACAGTTCTTTGATCAGTATGCAGTTTGACAACCCTGGCATCATTAATGAAACACAATGCACTTTTAGAACTACATGCAAGTTGTTTAAGGAGAATATTTCTAGGTGACAGGTTCACGAACTAGTTACCTACCATGTCCAATTCGAGCAATGCGGTTATAACTAAGGTCAACAACTCGCAATCGAGTTAACTCCCTGAGTCCTTCGATGGTGCTGATCTTGTTTCTTGACAAGTTGAGTATGTGAACGCCCTTTGGCAGTGATCCAGGAGTAATATGGGCTGCCGAGAAAGAAAGAATCATAATCATATATCAGAGTGCAAACTGCAAATTAGTTAAATCATCTTCTTCTTTTCAAGAGCTTACTTATAAAGTTGTTCGACAAGTTGACAGACCGAAGGCTGGTGAAACCTGAGATGATGGGAATAGCTTTCAAACCTATTCCTGATATGTGAGCAACGGTTGAGGAAGAATTGAGAGTCTGAATGACACTATTGGCATGTAAAATCTCCTCAGAAAGATTGATATCCGAACGGCGAGTGAAGTAGGCAGTGTTTCTTGCTGGTGATTTACCAGTGTCTGGAGAAGGTGGAAATGTGATGCACTCTTCATCATTCACATTATCAGCAGGCTGCACAATTTCGGTTTCGAGATCTCTCACCCATTCATCGACTCTTGAGAACAATGATGATGGAGCAGGGAATGCAACCCATTGGTTCTGGGGCCATAAACCAGAAACTCCATTATGAAAACCTTTCCAGCTCCGGTTGTCATCGCAGTTGCCAGTGAAGCCTTTGTTCAAGGACTCTCCCGTAAACGATCCCGGTGATTCCATCTTGCTCGGTTCCATTGCTTGATGTAGATCAATTGTGTCTGAAGAATACCCACCTTGCTGGTTCAAAGTAGCAGTGATAGGAGCAGGTTGCGGTTTGGTCGTCCAGTTGTGAGAGTTCCGGTGGCTCCAGAGGAAGAACTTCCACCATAACTTTCTGCTTCTGGAAGGTAGAACTTGACTGGAAGAATGTTTTTTCAACATCACTCGGTCGGCACTGCAGCGTGTCATCACAGAAGCAGGGCTACCGAGATTAAGTCCTGCAGATAAGTCCTGCAAGTCTTCAAATGACTGAGATGGAGGGAAATGATCAGCTACCTCTCTTAGCACATTCCTCCTCTCCAAATCGGAACACGAGCGCTTAAGCATAGGTGAAGCCCAGAACTCAGCCCTCCTCATCCCAGGATCACTAACATGTCCACTTTGGAACTTATCAACAGCCTTTTCAACCTCTTCATTGGCTTCAGTTTCAAATGAATCTGAAGAAGCAACCCTTTTGGTTCCAAAATCAAATTCTTCACTTGAGTTTACCACATGGGCTTGGAGATCAAAGTCAGAGAATTCTCTCTTGATTGATGCATTCTCTTCATGCTCATCTTCCCCTTCATATGCTATCTCTACTGCTTCACATCCAACAGGGCTCCCATGCCTGATCACCTTGACATTGCAATCCTCCTTAAACCCAACAGGTGCTGGGACACTAAAAGTTGTCGATTTCAATTCATCGCTCTCTAAGGGCTTCACCGGTTGTTGTTGGAGCTTAATTTGGAGGGTTCTACCATTCCTTTGCTCACCAGCCCCCTACAAGTGAAACAGATTCAAGCCAGGTGAAGCAGGAAATAATTACATGCACAAAATTGAAGTCTTATGTTAGATTTTTAAATCCCATTCTCACCTTATCTTTCTTTTTCCTCGCGGTCAACAAAGAGAAACAATTGAATTTGGCCATTTTATGGACCTGGGTTAAAATCTCAGAGAAGCCTAAATGTATATATGCAATGAGTGCACCGTTTTATTTTCGCTCTTCCGCCTCTTGAACGTAAACTATCTAATAACCTCACATCTCTAACCGATTCTAATTAACAATGGAACTTGAGTTTGTGGTTTAAACGTTAGCCATAATCAACAGGAAGGCACCAAACCAAGGAGCGTGTAGAATCTGAAGGCGAATGACCACCGGAAATGAAAGGGCCAACGCCTTCTCCGGCTCGAGAAGGTGTCACTAGATTGTCGGCCAGAGTTGAAGACCCAGCTTCTTTCCAGAAGCTACTTTTAAATCTGTCCTGTTTAAGAAGAAAAGCAACCAAGTGGTTAAGAAGACTCCAAAGCTCCTTTAAGGTAGAGTTAATTTTTCACACCTATTTGAGCAAATATCTGTGTCAGTTTGCCTTGTTATTTCATAACCCCATTAATAAAAGAATCTCACTCAAGACGTCTCCCAACTCCTCATTGAAGTATTACATAACCCCATAACCTTTAAGGATGACATCAAATGGATTACAACACTCTCAGATTCGTAACTTAAAACATGGGATCTAGAATGCAGGTGAAGTTTCTGGCACAGATTAGTTAAAGAAGAAAAAACAAAGTAGAAAGTTGGAACAAAAAAAAGAAAAGAAAAACTAACCAATTGAAGCTAATCTCCGCCAGATTGTTAATCCTTGGAACGCCTTTGTTGAGCAAAAAGCAAGGAAATGGTTTGGAAGCTTTGGATAAATGAAAGAGCAGATTATTTGAGAAGAAAGGTAGAGAGGTGCTAAAATATGGAAAGAAGAGACTGGAAATAGCGAGAGATGGCTGATTGTAAAGTAATATAGTAAAATAACATACGCGCATGAAACACGGTGTAATGGTTATGGAATGGAATCTCAATTCTCAACCTACCCCTATAAATCTATTATTAATTATTTTTTAGTAAAACCAGTGTACGGGTCATATTTAATTTGAGTGATTGGAAGAGTCAAGGAGACTAATTTGGGCTAAAATGAAAGAGATTTATTATCAAAATTTTGTCATGTGGAAAAAACGAAGGGTTCGTATTTTTTTTTGGAAAGTAGAAAATGTCTTTGTGAGTTAAAGAGTGATTTGGAAAGTACATAGGATCCAAGAGTTTCTTGGAACTCTCTCTGCCTTTGGTTCGGTCATCGGTGCTTTTGACTTTACAAGCTTTCCTAGATTTCTCCTGCTCAGACAGATGCATTTCGTCACGTCTGCAAGTTAATTGGGTGTTGCATGTGATCTAAAAATCGATAGTTTTATTGGGTGCTTGTTCTTCAGTTTTAGTGGCGATGAAATAGAAAAAGGTTGATGAACCGACAATGCTACCGTAGACTGCACTTATCAGAGTACGGCCCATTTTCCAGCTTGCCATCATCATAAATCATTCCATTGCAGACAGGCATATGAAGACAGCCAAATTGCATTGCCGTGCAATTTCATCCCAACTGTAAACGTCCTCTTTTATCTTCCTGTCTTTATCTTGCTTCTGACGTCTAACCTTTTTTTTTTTTTTTATCTTATTCTTTTCCATATTCTCTTTTAGATATTATCGCTTAAATTACGCAAATTTTGTGAACCACGAAATCAGCATAAAGGAAGATCAATAATTCAATTAGCATTTATCCTTACCACGCGCTCCCTCCCTCCCTCAACCCAATCAATCATCATCATTCTTCTTATTCCTTAATCAAAATAAAAAATCAGTTTTTTTATGAAACAAATGGACCCTAAAAAATTATTTCTCGTCTGAAACAACACAATGATCAGGACGGACACCACCCATGCCATGGTCATGCAGGAAAAAAAGTGACTTTTCTTTATTACCTGACTACGACGTCCACGTGCTATGATATTGATTTGCTTCTTACCTACTTCCCTACATATAATTGCTTCAACTATTACATATTCTCATACTGTTCATAAATATATCTACACATCTCCCAGATTTTCCGGGAAAAAGAAGAAATGAAAATCGAGTTCAAGTACATACGAATTACGAGTAAAAATACAGTGTTTTTGCCGACCTATTTATGATGCAACAGCGCATGCAAAATATTTCCTCTCAAATAGTACTGGATTGAAGGTTTTTTAAAGTTGAATTATGATTTTGATTATGACATGAAAAATAATGGGTTTTTGTTTTTGAAGTTGTTCCATGTCGTGGACTGAAGACCAACCTCTTATTATTTCCTAAATAGAATATGGCAATGTTCCTATTTGGAACATTTTTAAAATTTCAAGCCTGTTTTGGTCTAAAATATATATGGGGTAATAACTAATAATATATAGCTCTTGGGAACATCAAGGGCCATGAATAGTGTGCCAAAAGGAGGAAGAGAAAATATAAATCTGGGAAAACGAATTGGATTTTATTGCTGTTTTGTTTTTCCCATTTTTGTCGCTTTTACACTTGATTGCATTGCATTTGATCTATAGACACTACCTAAATTTGACATTTAGGGTCAAATTACAATCTCTTTCTTTCCGACACGGTAATATATAATAACACCAACAGACGGAACTTTGCTTCTCTTTGACTCTGAATCATCCGTTGGCTAATGATGAGCCCAGAATGACAGATTTAGGGTGAGTTTGGATGGTCGGTACGTTTATCTGCGGTTAGTGTAAAAATAACGGTGGCGGTGAGATTAGATATTATAGCGATATTGTAGCTTGAGACAAAAAGTAAGCTAAAATCGCTCATCCAAACCCACCATTAATTAATATTTGAGTTAAAAAGAGCCTGTTTTGAATTCAGGTTTATCCCATTTAAATATCCTTCTTTTGCTTTCAATCAACGTTGGCAACTTGGCGTAGCCATAGGTTTCAGTTTTTAACCGAAAGTGCATGTCTTTATGGGTCTTAACTCATGCATGGAAAAACGAAATGAATGACAGTCTCTAATTCATTATTGCTCTCTTTTATGTTATCCATCTGCATTCATTGCACTTTTGTCTGTTCCCTCTCAACCTTGACACTCCTAAACCTTAACGGGAGAATAACAGACAACGGCCATTAAAGATGGTAGACCATAATTATATATAGGTGAGCTAATGGCCTCTATATTTTCATAGAAAGCACTGAGCTGAAACTAGTTGGATGGCAAAAGTCTGCATATGGGTTCGTCCCAGGCTGCACATCTTTTTCCTTCGATCCAAAGGATCTCTTCTTCATCAGCTGTGTTCAAATTTTAAGGGTATACAAAACATTGGTTAAACCAAATCAAATAAAGTTGAAATAATTCAGTTTATTCGATTTATTTGGTCGATCTTTCATTTTGAATATATTGATACATAGGGGACTAGGTAGTGAAAACAAGTGGTAATTCACAGTGTTTATAACAGGACAGAAGCAGTCTAGTACAGTGGCCTGAGAAGAGAAGGTGGCGTTGTAGCAAAGGTAGGAGAATGAGGAGTGCGGATTTCTTGCCCCTCCCCACATGCCACGAGTTATATATATATTGCCCTTTGTCCCAAGGCACCACGTGTTAAGTCATTTTAGTGGATAAATGCAAGTGGTTAAGTGGTTTGGTATCATATGCTTAGGTAAAGAAAATCATGAAATAAAATAAGATCATATTGGGATAACGGATTTTATTCTAAATAGATTAAAGATATCCTAACACATTTACAACAATGTCATTGCACGAGCACTTGGTAAAGTAACTTCCGTAACGATATATGTTAAGGGAAAGATCAATCATGGTACTAGAATAGAATGACTCCATGACTTCCATTGTGTCTAAAAATATTGTTTTCTAAACTGATTTTTCCAACAACTGACCCATCTATGAAGATCGATTCATATGAAGAAACATATAGATCTTAAAGATTGGATCAATTCAAATCGAAACAAAAAATAAAATCTCTGAATTTAAGGAGATTGGATTGTCTAGTTAAAGACTTAGATATCTTTGAGGCTTAACCTGTAACAGTCCAATTTTTAGTGGTGTCAGAAACAGTGATTTGGGATCACTAAATCCGACAAGTAAGTTTGAAAATTTAATAAATTAATAATTATGGGTCAAGTGTGAATTTAGAAGAATTTTTGAATTAGTGAATTCTGTGATTTAAAAAGAATTTACTAGGTAAATTGGGTCTAAAACGAGGTATCGAGACCTCGAATTCATAAGCCGAGCCATAAATATTTATGGAGTGTCGCTGATTTAGTATTAAAGTTTCGTTAGAAAATTTTAACGTTTGGATAGTCAATTAATTAAAAAAGACTAAATTGAAAATAGTGCAAAATTTGTTAAATTATAATTAAACAGCTTAAGTGACTAATAAGAAGGGATTTAAAAGGCAATTAGGCTCAAATTATACGGGCTGGACGGTTTGGGCAAGAAAATAAGCAAGAAAATAAGGAGAAACAAGGGCAAAATTGGAAATTTTGCAAATTAAACATATAAAACAAAGACAAAATTGAAAAATCTAGAGATTTCATCATTTTTCTTCAGCCAAAACGCCATAGGAGAGAGTTTTCAAGATGTTTTTCATATTTTTCATCATGTAAGTTCAATTCTTACTTTTTCTTTGTAATTTTTCATGTTTTGTGACTTTTACAATTAAGTCCAACTATTGAATTCATTTGTTTTTTATTCTATGAATGATTTTGAAAGTTACCATGAGTGAGTACTGGAATTTTATGATGAATTATAATAGATTTGAAGCTTTAATTTCATTATATTATGATTTTATTAAGTGATTTTAGTAGAAATTGATTTTTAGGACCTAATTGTGAAAAAGCTAGGAATTGGGGTTTTGTACTGAAATTCTGAATATCAAAGGCTGTATAATATCCTAAAATTATTATATAAAGTGTTATTTGAGAAAAAAATTAGTTCAATTAAAGTGTTAATTGAGTAGGGACTAAATTGTAAAAACTATAAATTTTGGGGTAAAAGTGTAATTTTGAAAATTGAAGGGCATAAATTGCGAAGTGAATTAGTATTGAATTAGATGCTAATGAATGGAAAATATTATATTATAGATTGGGAATTCGAAGATAAACGCGGAAAAGAGAAAATATCAAACTAGTCCCTGAATTTTTACAAATTCTACTGATTGGCTCAGGTAAGTTCATATGGCTAAATTTAATGAATTGTTATGAAAATTTCATGAATGCTATGGTATGTTATTGTATATGAATGTTATTAAACTGAGATAATTGTGAAAATATGAATGTTTGAATAAAAGTTCTAATTTAGTGGAACATTGGATTGAGTACTTTCGTTCAGTGACTCATACGCATTGACGGAAAAGATCATGGTTGGACCATGGCAATATGTGATATGTGATTTCCGTATAAGACCATATCTGGGATATGGCATCGGTGTGATATGTGATTTCCGTATAAGACCATAGCTGGGCTATGGCATCGGTGTGATATGTGCTTCCGTGTAAGACCATAGCTGAGCTATGGCTTAGGTGTGTGATATGTGATTATGTGCAAGACCATATTTATACTATGGTATTGTGAAAACGAAGTACTCAATTTCGTAACTGTTCCCTAAATTGATTAAGAAAAGTAAGCGATAAATGGACCCAAGAGATTGAAATTGATTATTTATTGATATTGAGCTCAATCAAGTGAATTTTGTCATTGATTTTGTGGTTGACAGGAAGAATTAGTAAAATTATATATTGTATAAGTGTTATAAGATGTTCGGTAAGAATTATTTTCTATGCCTATGAACTTACTAAGCTTACATAAGCTTACTCATGTGTGTTTAATGTTCTTTGTAGATGGACGTGAAATCGGTGGATCGGATCAACACATCAGGGCACACTATCCAGATTACTTCGGTAAATTTTATTGTGCATCTTAAGGTTTATATGGCATGTATAGGGTTTAATTGAAAGGAAGTGAAGGTGTTATATATAAACTTAGTTATCAACATTTTTCACTAAAACAGTTTTGGACAGCAGCAGTAGTCCGACTTTGAAAATTCACAAAAAATAGTGGAAATCAAATAAGAGGTTGAATAAAATATGAAATTAAATCCTATTGAGTTTAGTTTTACATAGAAGAAACGGTGTAAGCAAAAGAATTTCATTTTATGAGATATTTAAACTTTTGTGAGACAATGTCAGATTGATTTTGGTTTCCCTTGTTTTGACTTTGGAAAATCATTAAAATTTGTATAAAACTACTTGGGGTTTAAATTTGTATGTTTAAACTCTTAATGAGTCTACTTTCAATAGAAACAAACTAAAACATCATCCAAATCTCGTACTAAGAGATAATTAATTTTTAGTGAAGAAAGGTTGAAACTGTCAAACAGCAGAACAGGGATAAGTTTGAAAATTTAACTGTACTTATTGGCTAAATTATAAATTCTTAAATTTTTATGGTAGAAAGATATTTGAGTCTAGTTTCTAAAACATCAAGAGGATCTTAATTTGGAATTATGTAGCTTGAGATATAAATAATTTAGTGAATATGACTCAAGTGGACAGTTTCAGTATGAAAAGTAAATATCATGAATTATCTGAAATATTCTGAAATTTCCGGTAATGCTTCGTAACCCTATTTCAGTGTCGGATACGGGTTAGGGGTGTTACATAACCCACAAATTGGAACCTAAGCTATACCATTCTTCTTATCTTGGTACTAAACTGTTTTTTGGTCACAAGTGATACCTAACTATTTTTTCCCAAGTTGGTAACTTCGTTAGTTAAATCATTTAGTCTATTTTAAAAAAGGCTTGACCCACAAATTAAAACATAAAGTATATTTTTTTCCCAAGTTGGTACCGAAACTTTTTTTTGGTTGCAAACGGTACCTAAACTGTAACACCCCCTAACCCTTATCCGTCGCCGGAACAGGGTTACGGAGCATTACCAGACTTTTCAGATCAAATACAAATATTTTATAATCATCTAGCAATTACATCATTACTTAGTTATACTGTCCCTCTTTTGAGCCCTCGAGGTCCAAAATATGTGTTAGAAACAAATCGGGACTAAATCGAGTACTCCGAGAATTTTTTTTATGAAATTTCAAAAATTTTCCTAGATGCAGGGCACACACGCCCGTGTGGTCAAGGGACACGCCCGTGTGACCATGAACATGCCCGTGCCTCAGGCCGTGTTCTACCCCGTGTAACTCTCTAACTTAGGTCACACGGCCAGCCACACGTCTGTGTGCTAGGCAGTGTGTCTCACACGGCTGAGACACACACCCGTGTCTCTGCCCGTGTGAAATTACCTGAGCATTATGTTTTGAAATTTTAAAGTTGCAGAGGACACACGGCCAAATCGCATGCCCGTGTGTTACCCGTGTGTCTCACACGGTCCAGTCACACGCCCGTGTGTCTGGCCGTGTGGACTCAATATGAACCTTAAACATCAAGTTTACCATTCCCTGCAATCTTATGCATCAAGTAATTCATAACCAATCATTCAACCAACTCAAAATACAACCAAATACATCTAAATCATGTCAAAACTACCAACCTAGTTGCCTAATCAAATGTATCCTCAAGGATACCCCAATATTTTATCAAAGCATTTCGATAAGACACTGTCCAAGCCAATTCAAAATCATGCCAAATTCCAATCCCAACTTGCTTATACCATATCCATATATACCTTAACTTAACATACCACATCATAATATCATCACAACACATATAATCTACCATTATCAACTTAGAAAATCATTTACAACCATTCCACAAAATGATATACACTTAGACATCCTAGGTACATGTCATTACCAAAAAGAAACACACGTCACCACATTTTGAGTTCAGAATTGTTGTGGATGCCGAATCGACGATCAACTTTAACACCTAACCTGCGCACGGAAAACAAATCGTACACTGAGTATGAACTCAGTGGTATTTCTATAATCCGAATGCTTAAAAGTGGAGTAATTTAATATTCACATTTAAACCTACATTAATAATAATCAATCAATTGATCAATTTATTCATAATACATTCAATTCTCATCAATTGCTATCCCAGATAGCTTTTCACAATATCAACACATATTACTTGAACCATAATATTGATCATTCATATTCAATTCACAAATACTCGTTTCATGTGTCTTTATCCATAATTCATTTCACTATTCAATATCAATCATAACACTGTTTATTTCAATAACCCCTATTAACATGACTCGGACTCGGACGGATACACGGATTCAACCAAAACACACCAGTTTGGCACCCAGTGCCTCATCGGATAATTCGAAGTAATAAATTGACACCCAATGTCTCATCGGCCCTGCCGAAGTAAGTTGGTACCCAGTACCTCATCGAATTTATCCGAAGTAATAATTTGAGACCTAGTGTCTCATCGACTCGAAGTCAAAGTATCCCTGAACTCTTCCAATCCTATGGCATGTCATCTATATCCGACTCAGCCCGATACAGTTAATAGGGTTTCAATTCACTTTTCAAATGCAACAATTATCCAATACTCAACTATCACATAAATCACGATTTCACATACATTCAATTCAATATAAAAAATTCTAACACTTACCTTATTTACTTACCATCAACATTCAAATAAAAATACAACAATTAATAATTAAATTCGGATTATAGAAATACAAACCGTAATTTTCGAGCTACTTCTCGTTGACATTTTCTTTTCCCTTCTTAGCCAAAGTTTCCGGCACAACGTTAGCTACGAAAATTAAACAATTAAAAATAATCAATACAACACAATTTCACATTGAATATTTCAATTTATATTCAACTTTTGCCTAAATTCCAATTTAGTCCCTAAACTGAGACTAACTTTATTTCTCCAAACTAATTCCATATTTTCATTCAATTTCCACTTTAGACTAATTTCAACTCTCTAATTTCACTTAAATCCTTAAGTTTTTAAATTTTCTCAATTTAGTCCCTATTACTCAAAACTTATAATTTATTTTACAATTCAATCCCTTTTTCATTTCTAACTTAAAATTCTATCAATTTAACCCCAATACTTAAATTATCCAATATGAACAACATCTAAAAATCCACAAATTTCTAAAATTTCAACATAAATTAAGTAGTGTTTAACACTAGGATTTCAAAAACATAAAAATTACAAGAAAAAGAACTAAATTGGCTTACCAATTAAACTTTGAACCTTAAAACCCTAGTTTCTCCTTTCTTTCTTTTCTTTCTTTCCTTTCTTTTTCTCCCTATTTCGTTTTCTGCTTGTTCTTTCTTTTTCTTTTGTTTCTTTTATTTCTTTATTATTTTGTTTATTATTTAATTATTATTGTAATAATATATTATTATATTATATACTTAAATATTAAGTATTCATATATTAATATTTTATACATATGTATAGTATTTGTACACTTGTATTTACTTATTACCATACAAGTATTACATATGGTTTATTTTCTCATTTAATCCATTTACTTTTCTTTAATTAATAATTAAACTTTCACCCTTTATTCAATTTAATCCTTACACCTAATTATTTCTTAGTTCAAGCTAATTCACCTAGCCAAAACTTAATTAGCCACACAACTAACTTCGTAAATATTTTTAATAAATATTTACGAATCTGTTTTACGAAAACGGAGACTTGAAAATACACTTTCTGATACCCGTGACTATCGAGTCGTTACATAAACTATTCTTTTGGTACTCATTTTACACGAAAATATTATATCAGTTAAACAAATTCAATCAAATAATAAACTGTCACATCAAATAAACTTAAAAATGATATTTTTTAATTCTCTTTTTTTTTTCTTTCTTCTTCCTTTATAATGTCTAACAATACCAACAATGCTAGAATTTTGCCCTATCAAGGTCAAGATGTTGGCAATTAATTATGTTTTTAAGCTTTACCACTTGCTTGCTCGACTCGACGAAATCGAAAAATTCATTTCATCTATCAAAATTAGTGTTTTTAGAATTGGACCGAACCGGTTGGTCGGACTAGGAACTAGTCGAGGAACTAATCTAAAGATAGGGGTTAAATCGATTTTCTCAATAATTTAAATATTTTTTGTTTTTGTGAATTTTATAATAATTTATTTGATCGAACCGGATGAACTGATCAAATCGAGATATGGGCCTGATCAGTTTAACCATTAGCTTGGTTATGTAGTGTAACACCCCAATACCCTACCAATCGTTGGGTCTGAGTTACAATGTGTCACATTCGTTGACGGAGCAACTACGATCAAATTATATTCAATTACATCTATTAAATGATAAATTTAAACGAATACAATCATACAGTACAAAATATAACTATTTCTGGGGTCTTATACGAGCTTATGAAAGCTTTAAAACTAACTCGGGGTCAAATTAGGGCTAAACTGTAAAGATTCCAAAATACCGAGTTGACGTCTCGACGCAATATATTGGGTAGACCTCATCGCAGCGTTTAATACTCGGCGTCACACCATGGCATGGCAACTTGGTCTCGTCGCGAAGTCAACCATTCAATGCCGCGACGTGACATACTGTTTTCAAATGGATAGGTTTTGGTACTTGTTTGCAATCACTTAAAACTTTTCAAATTCATTTGCAATTATAATTTCAACCAAATCTATATACCTAATGAGATCTATTATGTCTAAAATATCATTTATACATACATGCCTTCATCCATTTCAACAAATTCACTCAAGTACATGAAATAATTTATCCATGTCCAATTCATTGAACTAGTTGGCATTTATATACATATGTATATAGACACATTACCAATTAGCCTATTAACATACCACAAAATATGTCTAACCAAAAGTTGCGACATTCACAATATCATGTACATGAACATATGACCAATTAAAAATGTTAATTCTGACTCAACCTAGGTACGTGTTGTATAAACAACAAAATAAACTATACAAACTTTGTTGAGTCTAAGATCTCTGTCTGGATGTTGAAGTTGATGCTCAAGAACGAAAAACAAATTGTACGTTGAACAATAAAGCTCAGTGGTATTTCCATGATAAAAATCAAAGAATTACAAGTTTATATCAATTGCATACATCCAATTCAAAGACCATTAACAACAAATTCATACATATTTCATGCTAATCCTTAATCACATATCAATATATATAAGCCACAAAGTGCACCAAATATACCAAATGAATCAACTATGTATTACTTAAATAACAAGCTAGTTAATCATACAATACCAATATCATTAATATTTATTTTCTTATTCAATTTAACACATACAATCAAATCCGCATTTCAATTCCAAATCGAATCAATCATTCTTTATATTACTGTATTGACCCTCAGGCTCATTAACCAGTTCGTATGGTCTTTCACATGCTACCGATAATAAAATATCGTTTATAAATATCTGTAATAAATTTTATAACATTTAATCATTTTCAAATTTTAATTAACCAATTCATAATTTATATTCCCTGTTAACATGACTCGGACTCGAACGAATACACTGATCCCAACCAACACACTAATTTGGCTCCCAGTGTCTCATCAGAACGTCCGAAGTAAATAGATTGGGCCCGGCGCTCATCGGTATAACCAAAATAAAATTTGTGCCCTGCACTTATTAGAATGTCCAAAGGAAAATGGGCCCAACACTCATCGACATATAGCCGAAGTAACTTGTATTCAATATGTCATATGGCATGCTAACTATATCCAACTAACTGTTAATAGGGTAACCAATAATCCAATTTCATTATATAGCTCGATTTACATTTCATCGTTTTCAATTCATAATCCAATTCATTATTTCATAAATAACATAACATATTTCAACCAAATTCAGACCCAGTATCATGCATTCATCAAGTTATACTATATTCTATTTTATTCAATTTAGTCCTCTATTTCAATAATTAATCTCAATCATAGCAATTCAATTCAAATAATCATTTCCAACTCACATCAATATCATACCATGCAAAACAATATAAATATTTAACAATTAAAGTGATTTGAATCATACAAATACAAACTGAAGACTTGAGTTACTCATCGTCAACTCTTGCCTTTTCTTTCCCTTTCGATGGCCCTATTTCATCTTTAGTTACAAATAATAATTCAACAATACAAAATATCAAATTTCATATCAAACCACTTTCAATTACAAAGTCAAATATATTTTATAGTTTATTCAATTTAGTCCCTAAACCTAGGACAAGCATAAGTTTTGATCTAGACCTTCGAATTAAAATCTAATTTCAAATATATTTATTAGGGAACTTATAATTTCTATTCCTAATAAGATTTCATAACAATTTTCATTTTATTCAATTTGATCCCTAATGTATGAAACTAACAATTAGATTGTACAATTAAGTCTTTTTATCAGTCTAAGCTTAATTTTTATTAATTTAACACCTAAATCATTCAATCCTCAACAATGACATCTTATCAAGACTTCACCAATTGGTCAAACTAATCATTGGGTTAGCTTAGTCAAGCTCCCAAGGTAAAAAAAATCTATAAAAATAAAATAAAAGTGGCTAGAGACTTACTTGAATTAAAGACTAAAAGCTTCAATACCCTAGCAACGACATTCTTATTTTTATTTTTCATTTATGGTTAGTTGGAGAAGATGAAATTTATCTTTCCATCCACCAATTCTCAATTTTGTACTTAAATTAATGATTATTTAACTTTAATTAATCATGTTTTAGTTTTAATTAATCTTAATTTACTAAATTAATCTATAATCATTATTACGGTCCACTAGAGAATGTTTAAAAGTGGTTTATTAACTATTTTGGCCCTTTGGATAACTACAATTTAAGTCAGCAAGACATTTCCTAATTAAAAATCTATAGTGATTGGACTTTTAAAATTTAGTCCCTGGGCCTCAATTAAACACAATTTCGATTAAATTGACTATTCAAATTTCAATTAATATAAATATTAACTCTGTAAATATCTCTATTTAATATTTACAGACTCGGTTTACGAAAATGGGATCTCAAAACCACATTTTCCGACACCACTGGAAATTGGGTCGTTACATATAGAAAGGAAAAAAGGAAATATATAAGAGAAAATAATATTTTTTGTCTTTTTTGCCACATGTCAATTTTTAATTGGTTATTTTTTAAAAATAGAATTTATGGTTTAACTAACGATTGAATTACTAGAGGTACCAACTTGGGGAAAAATAGTTTAGGTACCACTTATGACTTAAAAAAATGTTTAGGTTCCAAAATAAGAAAAAAATGCATAGTTTAGGTTTAGGTACCAATTGGTGGGATAAGTCCTTTGTTTTTTTTTTCAATGCCCTTAATGGTTTGCCTAACAGAGGTACCAATTTGGGGGGGGGGGAAAGTAGTTTAGGTACCACTTGTGACCAAAACAAAGTTTAGGTACCAAGATGTGAGAATTGATATTGTTTAGGTACCAAATTGAGGGTCAGTCCTATCTTTGAAATATCTTGAACTTTATCAGGTCTTTAGCTGCATAGAGAGATTGATTGTAATTGATATAATATGGTCAGCAAGTAAAAAAAACATATATTGAGAATATAATACTTGTATAGGTTTTGTACGGAGAGTTTAGCACCTATTTTGTTTATTAGAAATTCATTATTGTGAGGGCATTTTATAAGTAAACAAGTGAGCCAGTTGGTTTACACACAATTTTTAAGAAAAAACTTAGTGGAGATAAATTTAAATCTTAAGTGTAAAATGAATTTACTATATTGATGTATAACAAAACTTAAATCATTATTTGTACAGTGTTAGAGACAATAGATTATCTCTTTATAGAAAATCTCGCGAATATAAAAAAGTCGAACTGAGTTGATGTTTATTCTTTTGTAGTTCTGCTAACAATTTTAACTGCTTCTATAATGACTTCCCTATTTTGCAAATATTGACTGCGTTTTCTTTAATTAGGGAAATACAACACTAACAAAAGATTACATTTTTATAGAAAAAAACAGAATATAAAGTCTTAATAAGTACATTTACTTAGCTAAATTTACATTTTATTCCATAGAGTGTTGAAGTGGTTGAATATTAAAGAAAAAAATGTTCTGAGAATATTTTTTTTTTTCAAAATTTAAGAAAAATACTAATTCAATAAAAAAAAATCTATTCATAAATGAACTTTTTTTGTTTTTAAATATTTTTAGAATTAATAATTAAACGGAGTAAATTTTGTGGAAAGGGCTGTATGGTATCCAAGGAATCTGACGAAGTCATCAGGCAAAATAAAGAAAGTGTAGACCCCATGGATTCACAATCAATCGTCTTCCTCCAGGTCAACATCACTACTTTCCATGTGATCACTGCCAATTGTCAATTCAACGATCAAAACTTTTCCTAAATCCCTCAGATGCACCGCGTTGATTGAACCCTCATCCGCACCCAACATTTTTCGACTTCTCCAAGGGTTTTTCCGACTTTTTCCTCATCCTCAAAAGTCCCTCTCAGAAAACTCAATCCAGACCGTCGATTCACCCTCCCCAGCGAACCACATCTAACGGCCAGAAAACAAAGTACGGCATTCCTTAAAAAGCAGTTTCCCTTCCTTTCGCCAGCTCCCCCAAACCGCAAAATCTAAAGATCAAAGTCTCAAAGAGAAAGAAAGCGGCCATGGAGAAGGAAAGAGAGCAACAAGTTTACTTGGCAAGGCTCGCTGAGCAAGCTGAAAGATACGATGGTAACTATCTTTTTGTGGATCTTTCAATTTATTCGTGAGATTTTGTTTGCTTACTTTTTTAATCCTTTATTTTCTCTGATTTGATCGGTAGTCTTATTCTGTTTCGTTTTTGTCGTTTTAACTTGATTTCTAGCTTGATCTGTGGTTTAGAGAATAGTAGAGGCTTTGGTTCTGATTTGATGATAATATACTGAAAAGAGGTGATGAAGTTGAGACTTGAGTTACAACCTTTTTTTAGAACAAAATTTGTAGCAGTCCGATTTGATAAAGCAATTGCTAGTACTTTTTATTAATTAAGGTTAAAAACTTGTGGAGAAATAAAATGCTTGTTTTTTACTATCATTTGAGATGTTTATGTTTAAGTTTTTACATTTTAAGTTGTTGCTCATTTTCTTAAAAAAACGGTTTTTTTTTGTTCTTTTGAATTTGTATTAAGTTTCCCATTTTAATAAATTTGAAGAAGCAAAAGACAAATTAGCAAATATATGTATGTTTGGGGCTCATTTTTTGGTTTGTTGGAACCTCAGCTTATTTGGAATCTGTTTTAAAATTGTAAAAAACTTTACTATTTCAGAGATGGTTGAGGCCATGAAGAGTGTTGCTAAGTTGGATGTTGAGCTGACTGTGGAGGAGAGGAATCTGTTATCTGTGGGATATAAGAATGTGATTGGAGCAAGAAGGGCATCCTGGCGGATACTGTCTTCAATTGAACAGAAGGAGGAGGCCAAAGGTAATGAACAAAATGTGAAGAGGATAAAGGATTATAGGCAAAGGGTTGAAGATGAGCTCTCAAAGATATGCAATGACATACTCTCAGTCATTGATAAGCACCTCATTCCATCTTCCTCCACCGGGGAATCAACTGTTTTCTACTATAAGATGTGAGGATCATCTTACTTTTGTTTTTGTTGTATGGGGCGGTTTGAGTGTGAATATTTCCTTATTTGTTGCTTTTTGTGTAACAGGAAAGGAGATTATTTTCGTTATTTGGCAGAATTTAAGGCAGGAGATGATCGTAAAGAAGCTGCTGATCAGTCACTTAAGGCTTATGAGGTGCGTTGAATTCCCTCCAAATCCTGCTTCTTCTTCTTTTTTTTTTTGCTCTTCTTTTACCTTTAATCAGCCCTCCTCTTATCCTATTTTGATTTTTATTGTAGGCTGCCACTTCCACTGCAAGCTCAGATTTGCCTCCAACTCATCCAATTAGACTTGGCCTGGCTTTGAACTTCTCAGTTTTCTACTATGAGATATTAAATTCTCCCGAGAGGTTAGAAATAGAAGGAATCTTTCTAACCCCTGTTTATGCACAATCATGTAACCTACTTGAAAATTTTCTTTCAATTGGGGAGAATGATCCCAATGCTAATTTTTCTTTTCATTTTGTTGTAGTTTCAGAAATACTTTCCTTGGTAACCATTGTTGTTGTTTACTTATTTTAATAATTATAGATGGCTATTATATGAGTTCCACTTTAGCAGCTAGTGTTTATCTAATGAGATGCAAATCTGAGCAGGGCTTGTCATCTGGCTAAACAAGCATTTGATGAGGCTATTGCTGAGCTTGATAGCCTTAATGAAGAATCTTACAAGGATAGCACCCTTATCATGCAGCTTCTCAGGGACAACCTCACCTTGTGGACCTCGGATCTGCCAGAGGAAGGAGGTAAATATTTTGTGTATGTTTCTGTGATTAATAAGAGAATATATATGTATGGGCACATTTGGATTGCTATGGTTCACTACTTGTCTGACTGGATTTTATGTATTTATAGTTAGTTTCAAGAAGCATGATCTCCTCCTACTAATCACTTTCTGCTAATACTAGTAATTTCTATTGTCAACTGCCTCTGATAATTTCCTTTTTGCAAATTTGTTATTTGGTAATCCAGGTGAGCAATCAAAAGCAGATGAACCTCAGGCTGAGGTAAGAAAATTTTAATTTTTTAAGCTGGACTGATCATTGATCAACCGATGAATTTTATCTCTGGCATGTTAGATTTTATTGTGGTGTGAATCTTGATTGCATTCTTACTCTTTCATTCTGCTGTCTACAAATAAACCTCTTTTTCTGTCTTCTCAAAATTGTTCAATATCTTGGCAGAGTTAATTGGATGAAAGAGTATTCTTTTAAGACTGGGCTTGTCGAGGTAGGAAAGGGGCTTGCTGCTAGAGTGACCTGCTTTCAACTCATGGTAGTAGTACCAGGATTTGTTACCTATGACATGGATCGATTTGTTTATCAGATGTTTTCAGACTGTTGTTCTGTGTTCTCTTCTGTTTAAACATAATTGAATCGGTTACTTTATAGTCTTTATGACTTACTTCCTTATGTTCAATTTTTTGTTGTCTTAGCTTCTTGTTTTTCCATGTGTTTCTGATTGAAGCACACCATACCTCGCTCATTCTTCAGTTTTTTGCTTGGTTTTGATCTTAACATAGCTTAAATGCCCAATTTGTTTGAGAAGTTTTCTGAACAAGGGGATTGATATTTGTGTAGCAGCAGTGTTCGATTCTGTGTGTGGACCTTTTTGCAAAATTCATGACATGGGTCATTGTCTACTTTCAGACATCCATATTTTGGCCTCCAAATAAGCAAATGACCACCCTCCCCAGTCCTACTGAAAGGGTTCTTTGGGATAAATTATCTTTTTCATTGAACTCAATTGTGAACTGGAATATTTATAGTAAGAGCCTAAGAGGGGTGGGTTTGTTGTTTAGATTTGAATCTTGAATTTAACGTGAGCTAAAATTTCAAAATGAAATTAAGAATCTAACAGAAATATTATATTCTTGAATATATTGGCCTGGTTGTTGAATTCGGTATTCGAGACTACTAACTCGTTTGCAAATGGTAACAGATTGATACAATACGTATGAGAAATAATGATTGAAATTCATTAAAGGAAGATAAATTTTACTGAATAATCAATTCCTTAGCAAGAATTTATGTTATGGATTTCCCAAACAATAAAACTAAGCATCTGATGCTCAGAAGAAAAGTGGGAGGGCAGCATCTAACAGGGGCTCCTTTGGAATAGCTTAATAGATTCTGTGTCTCCCTCTGTTGATTTTGATTTTTCATATGGACGTAAATGATGCATAAAATCTAGGCTGTTTTCAAGGTTATCTTCTCTGCTTCTCCTTTGCAAGATAAAAGATGGTTTTCATTGTTGGGAATGGGAGATGGGGTGGACGGAGGAGGCAGCAAATCAACTAGAAATGATTTCAAGTGCCTGTAAGACTCTTTGGGCTTCTCTACGATGAAGGCGTGTCCCGTGCCCTTGATGACGAGGAGGTGAGCATTATCTCCCAGATGACTGCATTTTTTTAAAAAAAAAAGAAAAAAAAAATTCCTCGATCAGCAGAGAGTTTTTTTTAAGTAATTTGATTCCCAAAGCTTTGAAGAAGATGCGAACCTTTTTAACCTGTGACCCAATTCCAAAGGGAAAATTTTATCATATTCTCCCCATAAAATCAAGGTGGGCTGAAAATAGTGAAGTCACAAAGGTTGAAAGCAAACTTGGTTCAGAAAAAAAGCAGCAAATGGTTAAAAAAACAAAGAACGGTTTAAAATTAAGATGAACCTGAGAGATTTTTGTAATGTTTGATAATTTTCGATCTTTGGGTATTGCTCGGATCAGCTCTTTCTTTTCTTCCGTGTACTCTGTACACATAACCTGTTTGTATATGTGGCCCCAGTTACATCAAGACATAACATAAAGAAAAAGACTACCCCAAATGAAAAGCAGACGTATTGAGGCAGTCGATTGGCTATTAACAAAGATGAGAAATTTGTGCTGGTTCTAGAGACTGAAATCGTTGGTTCACTTACGTCAATGAAATCCGCGAGCAGACAAGAAGGGACCAAAGTCGAAGGAGGCGGCTTGAACATAGCAAAACCCAAGAGTTCCCTAAGCTTCTCAGGCGTTTGGGGTACTAAAATCTCGGCAGCTTCTTCCAAATCAGATACCTTGAAAACTCCTCCCTTCAAATCTTTCTCTTCCATGCAAACTCCAGCGCAGCATATCACCACTCTCTCAACAGCTTCACTGAACTGCGCTGCTAAACTGTACCCAACAAACCCACCATAGCTGAGGCCTACCAGGCTGAGTTTCTTCACCGAGTTGGCTTCCATCACTCGCATCACGCACTGAGCCTGAAACGATTCGGAGCGTTCAGGCCGAGTCGTGTAGGAGTCCCCGAAGAAGACAAGGTCGGGTACGAAGATGTTGAAGAAAGGGATCATCTTACGAATGGTGTCACCCCATTGCCACATTGTGTTGGCTCCCAGTCCATGGATGAGGAGGAGGTTAGGCTTGGAGTCATTATGTGTCTTGGGGACCCAACAGTGCATGACGGTGCCATCTTGGAGGTCCGTGATGGTGGATCGAAGCCCCGCTTTGAGGAATGATGACTTGTAACACCGGTTTCTGGCTGCGGTTAAGCTGAAACACCTTGTCATTTTCTTTTCTTAGAAAACCTATGGAATCATACAACCTAAACTCTTCCACCAAGGGAGGGAAATGATTGTCCTCTAATCACTTGATAATGATGGATTTTGGTTTAGTTTATGTGATTTGAGAGGGACATAGATAGCACTATTAAAATGGATTTTTGAGGAATAAAAATTTGTGGGTGTAGAGGAATAAAGGGTTACATCAGATCTTGGTCTGATTTGAGAGAGAGATTAAAACTCAAAACAATGGAGGAAGGAAGATGAGAGATAAAGGATATGTAAATGTAATATGACCAACCAAAGCGATTGAAGTCAATTTCCTCCAGCAAGTTCTTTTCTTTTTATTTTTATTTTTTTTTTTTTTGGGAATTAAATGCTATAGCCAATAGAAAAGATTGGAATTTGTGTGAACGGAAGAGATGGTGTTGTCGGGACCATGTGGGTCTGGCTGTGGTTATTCTGTTTTCTGCTTTTTATTTAATCTAATCTTTTATTGCCAAGTCAATTTTTTTAAAAATGATTTTTCATGATTAAATTATAAATATTTTAAAACACAGTATAATTATTATTATTTTAATGTTTATTTAAATAATTAAAACTAAAAGTTTTTAGGCCAAAGTCCCAGTGACGCCGCCCCTGCCCTGCCTATAATAGTCAAGGAAGCAGTCATCAGGGGTAAGTTTTGTTTAGTTGAACTTCCAGACGGAGATGGATTACCAGATAAAAACTGTGTGGATGTAAGTAATGCATACTAGTCGTTGAACTGCTGCTAAGCTTATTATTATTATTATTAATGATAAGTGACATTCAAGCTTGACAACATTTTCTCCCTAATTTTTGAAAATATTTTATTTTCTTAATTTAATCTCAAAACTTAAATTCTATTAAAGGTACAAGAAAATGTTAGTAACCATCTAGATTTTTACAATTTTTTAAAATAATTTTTAAATATATATTTTTAAAAATTTATATAAAATTATTTAAAATTTCATGTAATGACAAAACAGATATAATCACAGAAACTAATTTGGATTAAAAAAAACTATTTTTATTTTCAAATGGAAGGATTAAAAGTAAGTAGAGAGAAAAAGGTGCAGTGTTTATAAAAGCATCCGGGAAAGTGGGAAACGTAACAGTGCTTATCGTGCGGCTCTCTCCTTAATCACAATCAATTTGGGGTTAATTCCTTTCATCACGTGCGCTTCTAGTCTTCTATCTATTTTGAAATTTGAGAAAAATCAGCTCTCTATAATTGCTCTTACTCTATTTTTAATAATTTAATTTAAACTTAATATATTATTTCAAACTGATATTTATGTTGTTTTTTTTTATCTAATCTATTTTTTGTATTTGACAAATATTATATATTTTAGTATTCAAAGGTAACGATGTTAAATTTTTAGTGTTTAATTTAAATTTTAAAGTTGATTGATGAAACTTTATTGTTAATATTATAATTTTTAATTTTTTAATAAAAAAATAGTGTTAATTCTAAATTTGTTTAACTTTACGTTTAATTTTTTAATTCAAGTGTTAGAGTTAATTTGATGAAAGTTAATTACTATTATTATTAGTTAATTATGAATTTCTATCAAATCAACTATAGAAACCTAGACTAAACATTAAAAAATTAACATTGTTACCTTTAGATATCAAAATGTATAATTTTTGTTAAATATAAATATTATATTGTACAAAAAAACATTGATGCCACATAAAACAAATATCAAACTCAAATAACAAAATTATGTATTAAGTCTTTAATATATATATATATATATAGCTTACGTTACATTTTAAGAGGTAAAAGGATAAAATTTCACATAAATCCAATCTTAGATAAACATACCAACACTTGAATTCACGTACAAAATAGTTTATTGACTTAATCTTTATATTATATTAATATGGTTTCTACCATGCTTCGTGTTGAGTTAATTATTTTTTTATGCTAGATTATAGTGTAATTATTTGAAGATTAAAATATATTCCATATATTTGTAATCTTTATATATTTGAAATTTTGTCTTCCTACTTTTTTATTTTATGACAAATTCAATATGATGAACATAACAGATTCATAAATTTTTTTTTAAAGAAAATAATAATTTTTTTGAAATAAATAAGCACAATCATGTTGAATCGGTCATGTGACATAATGGGTACGATTTAAGAAAAAAATAATATTTTTTAAATAAATAAGTAGTGTCATGTGTGATCACCTTTCATTTGAGATGGTAGGTTAAAAAAAGTAATTGATAAGTAGGCTAGATAATATTTTTCATGTATAATGTTTTAAAGTTAATTGCAACGTGGAATGAAGTAAGGAAGCTAAAGTTGGATAAAATATTTGTTAACATAATAAATGTGGGAATCATCAGGTCATGTATATGAAATTGAATGCAGTGAATGGTTTCCGCTTCTGTATGAGGAAGTAGGAATAGTTTGTTGCATTATGAATCAAGTTTTTAGCATTTTATACAAATTCCATGATACATATGCTTCTAATTCGCGAAAGTGTTCACTTTTGGTTTTGATTCAACACTGTTGAATGCCATTAACCATACAAAACGTGGGTGCTTTGAGCCTGTATTGGGCCATCTTTTTGGGGTTTCTTTGACTGTTGCATCTTGACTTTTGGGTAAACTTATCCACATTTTTTATGCATTCAATCAATCAAATCCTAGAAGAAACCACAGAGAGGACAGCATAATCTACAGGATAACAAATGCAAATCTAGTTATCTATAAATGTAGGGATTAGTGCAAAGAATGCAGGATCAATTTGAACCTTACTTCAACTAATTTCATCCACTTGGCTGATTGTTAAACTAAAAATTATAGCAATTGAATCGAAGAATGAGGTTAAGGTTGAATAGAAGCAAAGTAACCCAATTTGCTGAAAAACAAACTTTTAATTCAAATTCCTGCACCCACAATTTAAAACAGGCAACTTCATCTGCACTCCAAGACTTGAGAAATTTTTAGTGACAACCATGATCATATACAATGAATTCCTAATAATAATAATAATAATAATAATAATCAAACATCAAAGCCTAATAGATAAAACAAATTTACATGAGTCAAAAACCTGTATTTTGTTTTTGAATAATAATTTCGTAAATTCCAAACCTTGATTCTGCAGAACTTCAAGGATTACCCCAAGCAGCTATATGCATTTTCACGCTGGTCTAATCCACAAATTGACATCCTGGGTAAACAAACTCTTATTTCAGCACTTCACCCGAGAGCAATATGATTTAAACGATTCTGTCCCCTAAATCTAACGACGACGCAAGATATGTCATCTTTGCTGTCTCTTTTAACTGCTTCGGTGGTCAGTTGCTTTGCGGCCTTCTGTGGGTCTTTGAACCTTTTTGCAATATCAACCGCCTCTTGATTACTCATCACCTGGATTAAGCATAAAGAACGGGAAATATAACTCCTGCTGAACTATTACTAGCTCATGCATCATTGAGACAATTTCTTGCATGTGCACAAAGTGAATAAATATAAATGAACAGAGGCATCAAAACCAAAAGAATTTACCTTCCAAAGACCATCACTAGCAAGGACTAAAACGTCTGTATTGTCATCTACCTTGGTGTTTTGAATGTCTGGATCTGACCGCAGATGTGATTTAAGGCTCTTGTCCCCAAAAGCACGTGAAACTGCCAGTTGTCCGTTAACTCTAGGAACATCTCCTGTTAAGCATGACAAAACAGCAAATTCAACAATTTCAAAACGAAAAAAATTACAAGAGCAAGCGCCTTATGTTTCACTCTATAGTGAGAATTTCCATGGATTAGAATTAGCTGAACTGATGTTTTCGGGCCATCAATTCTTTTGTGGTATCTTTGAATGTATTTCAGGCCAAGGCACGAGAAGCAAAATAATAAAAATTAATTAAAAAAAAAAATCATGGCAACTTGCAGTTTCCTTTTCAATGGATACATCAAGAAAAATGCAAAGGAAGCTCATGATGTGGATTTTGAGTAAAGCAACCAACTTACAGAGTCATTATCGTAACCTAAAATTATCGCAGATTCCATATGTGTAATGAAGGAAGAATCAGTAACTTAAATCTAATAAATGCCCACAATAGGCTCGCAGCAACAAGACAAAATCAGCCTATCATCTTCATTGACTTAACAAGCTAACTAATACTTGGCAATAAAAAGTAAATTTAACCACTAATTAAATTTATGCGCCCATAAAAAGAAGAAAAATTAGAGAATTACAAGGTAGTGAACCGTGAAGACAAAAATTCTTTTCAATGTAATTGATGTGTTCTTGGTAGATGGAGTAACTAACTGAACCATCAGCGTCTTAATGGGGATCGAAACTACATGGATAATAAGTTATTTTAGGAACTTCCTACATAAGTGTCTAAGCATTAGAAGCTGCAAACAGCTTAAAGATCATCAGCAGATTCGACCATTCAACTTCTTTGCCAAAACATGTTATAAATTATTATCATATTAGACTGTATGTGCATAATAACGAATGAACTTGTAAACATTGGATGCAGTAGAAGACCTGGCATATTTGAGACAAATCCTCCTCTGTTCTCAATGCTGCCTCTTTCGGTGTTTGGTTCATGATCTGTAGTCATCTGTCTAGCCTGACCCCTACTTGAAAGAACAGCACGAGAATCTCCAACATTTGCCACCCATAGACTTTTTCCATTTATCAATATTGCAGTTACAGCAGTGGATCCACCACGACCTAAGTCAGCAGTACGTGAAAGAATTGCTTGGTCTGTTTTGTCATAAGCTTTTGAAATGGCTCTGCGGGGATCAACCCAAAACTCTTCCTAGAAAAAGTAAGAAATGAAAGCATAAGTTGATTTGAAAGTAATAAGCCAAAACATGTAATTACCCTATTAAAAATGGTATGACACATCCCACCTCCTTTAGGATATTGGCAAACAGATGCTTTTGTAGGTAGGCAGGTACACTATCTCCCAGATGACCATCATAGATAGCAAAAAGCCCCAACTCGTGACCTTGAATCTGCATGAACTTAGCGACATGATAATCCTCCATAGGATGACTTGCTTTCCCTTTTACTAGGCTGAAACCAAACCTCATTATACCCTCATGGCTTTTCCCCTTGCCAGAAGTAGATGATGAACGCCCCCCTCCATGCTAAAATGATAAAAGAGTAACAATAAGTCTCTTTGTAAGCCTCACTTAGCCACCTTGCTTAACACCAAACAAAAGAAAACCTATACCAATCCGGTTACTATAAAAAACCATCAAATATGTTGCATCAACATAACATTATGAAAAAGATGACACAATGAAAAGGGAAAAAGAACCCCAAAGAGTAAATTCTTGTAGCATGGAAAGTTCATCCAAATTTCCCTTCTAAACAAGCTGTGTACTGACTGTTCATAATAAATCAATATACAGGATCATATGATGAACTTCTTGTACAAGACTGTTGGGTAAATAGATTTAAAAAAAAAAAAAAAAATTAATTGCATAACCTGTATTAAAAGAAAAACTCTAAATTGGTTTACCAAGCTAGGAACATCTACAATAAAATCTCACACAATAATAAATAAATAAAAGAAAAGAACATAT
Source organism: Gossypium sturtianum (assembly GCA_025698515.1). Classification (NCBI taxonomy): domain Eukaryota; kingdom Viridiplantae; phylum Streptophyta; class Magnoliopsida; order Malvales; family Malvaceae; genus Gossypium; species Gossypium sturtianum. The sequence continues at coordinate 5,736,098 of CM046947.1, forward strand.
TAATGACTATATGCCATACAGCTCATCATTAGGAAGCGTTCATGAAAAATTATAGCAATCCCAACACACATCTAAGATGAATGATCAAATCCTTTCAATATGACCATTCCTGCAACCCAAATTCATCACTCTTAAGTAGCTCATATAAGATACCTACTGAAATCAAGCAACATAACCTCAAAATTAATCACACAAATAACCTATATAAAAATTCCAAGTATCATCACAATTAATTAAAAGTTTTATTTGCCCAAACATAGGAGTACTAAGGAAAGCCTTAAAAGAGTACAGCAAATATGCTTTACCTCAGAGGAATTAAAGCAGCACAACCAATCCATAGAAAATAAAATTTCTGCAAAAACCTCTAATTTGCCTGACTAAATTCTCTTCAGCATCGAATTCCTGGTCAATTTAAAGATATCATCAAAACCCCAACAAAAAAATATCGTTAAAGGAAAACCCTCAAAGCCACAAAAAAAAAAAAAAAGATGAGCATGAAAGAATCACCGAGATAAAGAATCAATTAAAAGGCCAAAATATGCCTTGCTTCTGCTACTGCTGGGTGAAGTAGGTGTCCGCTACAACAGCTCTCCTTTATGTTTATCAGCTGGGGTTTTCTTCCTCTTCTTGTTATAGGTTGGCTTTTGTTAATTTGCACAAGCAATTGAATAATATTTGAAAGCTTTCTTCTAAAGGGTTAAAAACTAGTGCTTAATATTAAAAAAAGATTGGAATTTGGAGAAAAAGAATGGAGCTTTTGCCTGAATGATTATTTGTGACCGTTCTAGGAAGAGTCTTCCTTTGCTATTTGATATGATATATCATAATATTTATGTGAAAAAGGAATAGTTAACAATATAATGAAAAAAAAAAGCTGCCACAAAGCAGACTTCTTCATGTTGACTTTGATGTTTCAGTCTATTTTCCATTTTTGGGGGCGCTTTCTTTGTTTTCAGCCTTAAAAAAAAGTATTTTTAATTTTTTATTAAAAAAAGCAAAAAATTACAAATACAATTATCAATTAAGCCATGTTATTTTTTTTTAACAATTTGTTATAAGTTTCGATCATATTTTTTTATGATATAATATCTAAAATTAACTATAACCCTTTATAATTTATAAATAGGAGGATAATTTACTTCAATGCATTTAAACCAATGTTATCCTATATTAACAATAATACTATGCCAATCGAGGTAAGAATTAATCATTAAATTAATTTTTTCATTCAAAGACTTGGATTATGTTAATTCGCGGAGAATTTGTGATAACAAATGATAAGTTGAAATTTGATTGGTTTTTTTTGTAAATTATTAAAAAAATAAAATGGTTAGCTTGCTTAATACTTAACTAAAACGTAAATCGATGACCAACTCCTAACTGGGCAACACTTGAACGTAATGTAGTTGCCCAGTTGGTCAGCAAATCCAACCCTAGTGTTAAATTAAATCTCGATGATATAAATTATTAATTAATTACCAAAGAAGTTATAATAATAAAAATATTATAAACATAAATATGATTTTGTGTACGGTAATATTAGTAAACAATATCCCAAACTAAATAAAACATTTAAAAAAACAACTTACCACAAAGCAAAACACCATTTTAAAGCGGACAAAATTAGGGGTATGTGCCGATTTTATGAAAAAATTAAACACATAAATTCAACTTTTGATTATTTAAGGAAATAGATTGGTTTTTCTTATATGTGGCAATGATGCTTTTCAGAAAATGCTTTCCCTAGTTCGATTACTCTCTCAAGCATATGTGTTTTTTTTTTTTTTTTTAAATTTCATGTTCTTTTAAGTTTTTTTTTGTTAATTTTCAATTAATGCTTTTAATTAATAAATATGCTGTTTTCAATTTTTTTATTTTATTTTTAATTAATAATTATTTTATTTATATCAATAAAATAATAAATATGTAATTATATAATAAATATATATTTTTTATATTTATCATTATGTAAAAAATGTTTTTTTAAGAGTATGAACTATTTTATTTATTTATTTCTCCTTATATATAATTTTTTTATATGTCAAAAATTTATTTTTTTTGACGTGACTATGATAAATTCTAATATTCTAAAATTAAATAATTATTTTAAAAATTATTATTATTTTTATATGTAAAATATTTTAAATATCATTATTTTTATATGTGAAATATTTTAATTAATTATTTCAAATACCATTATTTTTGCATCTAGTAATGTGAATTTAGACTTGATCATGGGCTAGGTCGAAGTAAAATTTTAGGCCCATTTTCTAGGAACGAGCCTAGCCCGGCCCAATAAAATGGGCCTAAAATTCTGTCTAATCCAAGCCTAGATTAAAAATACTAAACTCGAGCCTGGCACGACCCGCACATATTAATTTTTTTAGATTTTTATATAAAAATAAATTTAAAAAATATGATACATTAAATACACTAAAAAATATTAAAATAAATGTTTTCCAACAAATTGAAAATACATTAAAAAAATTATACTTAAATAACATTAAGATAGTTGCAACTTAGTAAGTAAATATCTCTAAAATAATAGCAAAATTAACAATAAAACAATAATTATACAATATTCAAACAATAACAACAAATAATAACAATATAATAGCGAAATGGTAGCAAAACAACAATAAGACAACAATAAAACAACAACATAACAACAAAAAAATAACAAGAAAAAAGTTTAGGCTTATTCGAGCCAGGGCCGAGCCAAAAAAATCCTACTTGAGGCCCGACCCATTTAGAAATCATGCATTATTTTTTGTCCAAACCTATTTTTCGGTCCCATTTTTCTATCCAAACCCTCCCACTTTTCAGACGGGCTTTTGGGTCTGGGCGAATGACCCAACCCATGATTTGGTCTATGCATGATCTACATGAATAGAGCATGAAATATTACGGTTAGATTGTTAAAATATGAATTGTATAAAAAGTTATGAAAGGGTGTAAAACTAATTAAATCTTACACCAATGTAGGTGGATCCTTCCCCAAGAAAACAAGATTTACTTATATGAACTTTTTATTTGCTAAAAATGTGATAATTTTTTTATAATATTAATTTAATAATATAATAAATAATTATATATTATAAATAATCATATTTATGATAAATCTAAAATTTTAAATTGATACAATAGCATTTTTATGTTCCGAAAAAATATTGTTTCACATGTAGTTAAAAAGTCAATTTTTTATATATAAAAATATACGAATATTTATAATAAACTCAAATATAATGATTAATGATTGAATTACATACTCATAAATCATAAAAAAATATAAAAGAAAGTCTTATAAGCAAAACAAAAAACATTGTCGAAAATTTCCATTAATAATTAATGGTTGGTAGCATTTATATTCGAAAATGACACGGTCCAGCAAACTTATTTTGACATATAAAAAAAATTAGAGTATAGCACACTTGGGATAAATTTCTTTTATGTAAATAAAAAATTATTTAAATAATTAATGATATTTTGATTGGAATGACAAATATTTTTAAAATTTAAATTGACAAAATTAAAGATTTAAAAAAATTGAAGTCATAATTTCAACTTTCACCGTATGTGGTTTTTTTTTCTAATTTTATATAATGAAAAACACAAACAATTATACAATAATATTGTTTCTTTTAATATAAATTTTGTGCAAAATATATAACGACAAAAATCCCATCATAGCAGCGCGAAGCTAACGAAGTAGAATCCCGGGAAGACTTAGCTGAGGCGGTTTGTTGGTAAGGACCTTGGACGGCCGATGCTGTATGGTCTCTGCCGCAGCCACCAACTAAACATGTTCGTCTCTTTGAGATTTTTCACATTTTGTAGGCTCTGCGTCAGCCGCGTCGGCGTCGCTACCGTCACATCAAGCAGGGTTTTATTTACTCTAGGTTAAGACATGTGATAAAGGTGCATTGGGTTTAAGTAAGACATCTAAATTTGTGTCAAATAGTTTTACTTCTTATTTTGTGTCAATTAGCCCTGCTCCAAAATTGAATCTATAAATAAATTTAATTATTTCATATTTTTTTTTATATTAATAACAATATTAATACCAACTAAATTAATATTCAATCGGTATAAACTTAATTTTCTAAACTTGATATCATTTTAATTTTTATTTAAATATAATTTTATAAAATAATTCTTTCAACAATCTCACCTTGGCAAAGATAGCATTTTGAACCAAACTACTTCCTAGTAACGTGGCCGTTCCTTGCTAAAACTGGGACAAATAAAAGGAAACCAAATTTGAAATTAAGAAAAAAAAGGCCAAAATCCGTGACTATGTAGTCATCATCTCCTAAGGCCGCCGCTCAGCTGGTAAAGAGAAAACAAGGCTAATAAAGATACAAATCGTTTCGTAATTATTTGATACACAAGTAATAAAAACTTTTAACTCTATAAATGGGGTTAAAATGTCGTTATGTTTAAAATTTCAAACTTCCAAGAAAAAATGATCACCGGAGGTAGCACTAGATGTGACTTTGGTAGTGGTGGTGGTTGAGCCATCAAGAAAGTCTGCATGAGGGGAGATGATCCACCAGATGGACCGGATGAGGATATGACTGCTCCGGCTGCAAATAACATGTCGTTTAAAGACATAGTGATGAATGGAGGGAATGGAAACTCGAATGATAGCATGCCATTAATGGTTGATGTTGAAGAAGATGATATCAAACTTCTCGAGGGACAGGGTGATGTTCTTATGAGCATGGAGAATGAGATTCCTTCAATAAAGTTTTCAGAACGTGTTAATAATTTGGACAATGAGAGTATGTCTAAAACCATTGTTCTTAAATGACTTGGGAGGCGGATTGGTTTTAACGCGCTTCGCAGTAAAACTCTTATGCTTTGGAAGACTAATCAACTGTTCCAATTAATGGATTTGGAAAACAATTATTATGTGGCCAAATTTCGCTTTATTGATGATTAATACGAAAGTTTTGACAAGGGCACCGTGGGTGATCTTTGGTCAATATCTCATTGTTTAGCCGTGGACACCGAATATCAGTACAATTTAAGAGTATCCACACGAGGCCATTTCTTTCGACAACGTAGTGGTTATAAGTTTAAGATATTATACAGGGTAAAAGATAATAATGTAAATCAAGTAACTCAAAAGAGAATTGAGCCGTGTCTTTTGTTTTTCGTAATTTTAAAACTTTCAGTCTATTTATCTTCAACTTGAAGATGATAGACACTATTTATATTTTTGTAACCATGTTAAGCAACCTATGCTTTATAATAACATCTGGGTGTAACGCAATATTTTAAAATTCCAAGTACCTCTCAAAACATAATCTGAAACCTTATACCATCTTTTAAGCTTCTAAAACAACAAGATTTATTTTTGTTATCATTATTGACTGGTCTCAAACATCAACCAGAAAAAGGAATTGGTCCAAACTCATGAATGTACAGCTGCTGGCCAATGGTGATTGTTTACATGTTAGGAACAAGCACACGTGATGTGACCAGCGCCCGCGGTCTTAACAAGCTGAAACCCCAACCAGAGAAAAATCTTACCAACTTTGTCTCATACACTTTAGATTATTTATACCTATTTTAATTAATCAATCTCAGCACTAGTTTTTGTCCAATAACTTGTGCAACTTAGTAAGATAAGGTTAAATTTAATGTTTTTTAAGTATCCGATTTAAATATTGTGGATGGAGAAAATAATATTAAGAGAATATAACTTTTCATTTAAAAGTTTTATTTAACTAAATCTCAAATTTAATCAAAATTCAATGTGATTATTGGAAAAAGACCGATTATAAATCTATATATTAAACATGAGACCTATTTGACATTAAAAAAAATAGATTTGATTCCTTTTTAGTTTGTGTTTTTAATGTCAAAATTTGTTTATTTGATAGGTTGCGGAGCTCAAGACCGGAAACCTTGACGGGGAAGCCTCATGGCATCTTCTTCCTCTATAAAATAATACCCTTCCATTCCTATGAAAGTGAGGGATTAATGAAAAAATGTGTGTTGTAATAGGGGGAATTAATAATTTAGGACTAAAAATAAAATTTATCATTCTTAATATAATATGAAAACGCCAATAAACATATTAGTTCCAAGTGCGTAATTAGGGGTTGACAAGTAAAATTACACTTTATCCTCTTAAAAATGATAAAAGGTTAATTTAATATTTTAAAAATTAAAATGATGAAATTATATCGTAAAAGTTACAATTTAATTACAACCCATGATTTTATGTTTAAAGTTTTAGTGAAATTATGGATTAATGGATTGATATAATGGGAAAGGACATAGGTTGTTATAAAAAAAAAAAAAAAAAAAAAAACAAATAGTCCCGAGTTTAATATGCGAACAACTTTTTGAAAATTCTTATTACAAAGTTTGGAAGGGAGAATGAAACATAGGTTAGTGGAACAGATCATCTTCTTTTTTAAGATTATCTCAAATTAATGTAATAATGGCGATATATTCTTGAGTCCTTTTTCTCCTTTTAGTTTAAAAAAGGTGTTGACTTAAACTGTGGCCTACAATCCAATTATATAATAATAGTATGAGACCTTTTTATAGAATTTAACCTTTTAAAAAAAAGGTTTTCATAACTTCTTGCAAAATGAAAATGAAAAGATAGAAATTAAAGTTGTAGAAAAGTAAAAATATAGAAAAATGTAAAGGAAAATAATTGCTGAGAAGGTATATTGAAATTCAAATTATTTTAGATTTGGATCACTTTAAATTATCTATGTAAACGGCCCAATTTGCCCGGGCCCGAATCAGAAGCAATAAAACAAAAAATAAAATAACAGTCCAATAAAAAGGGGTTCAAATTACAGGCCTAACATAAAATTAAACCCAATTACATTTGGCCTGATCACTATTGGCCCAACAGGCCCACAAAAACTAAACCGACTCAGAAACCCTAGGGTTTCTGAGTCCCCAAGGCGCCGTACCCCCTCCCACGTGCGTCCCTCGGCGTGCACGTCGCCCGAAGACCACCATCCTCAGCATCTTGCACCAAAATGGCAACCCCAACCTCGTTGACCTCTTCTCTGACACCTACAAAGCAATAGAACAGCAACAACATGGGGCAAGAAACAGTAAAGATAGAATAGCAAGCAAGGATAATAATAAAATCTGTATTTCTTTCGGCTATAAAAGCCTTCATACCGAACGTTTTTTTTTACAGCGAAATACACAAAAAAAAAAACAGAATCGAATACAAGCAAAAGAATTCGAAACAGATTAAAGGTGCTTCTTTTATTGGGCAAAAAACCAGAAAATACCAAAAAATAACAAAAATTACCGGAAAGTATAGGGTTGAAAATTAATGACCCAGGAAAGGGCAATTTCCCCCAAAATCGCGCCCCCGTCAGAGCGTTTTTGGGAGTCTGACCTAAAAGCGCGTCCCCGGGAGCGCTTTTAGGCCACGTCATCAAAAGCGCGCCTCGTGGACGCGCTTTCGATGGCGTGGCTAGCGCGCTCCCAGGACGCGCTTTTAGGCTTTTTTCCCGGAAATATGGTGGCGCAAGTGGGAAGAAAATGGCTCCAAAATTAGGCACCGAAAGTTGATGTGATGTGAAAATTGGTATGGGGTAATTGCAATATTGGTCCCTATTTGAATAGGTACTTTGTAAGTTTGATCCCTAAACCTCAACTATAAATAGGCCTAACCATTTCTCATTTTCTTCATCCCACAATTTGCCATTCTCTACTTAAGGCATTGTTCTCTCTCTCCTATTTGTAAATTTTCACTTGTATTTTTGGAGTGAAATATATTTGTTAGTGCCCAAGACGTAGGCAAAATTTTTTCATATCTTGTGAGTGTGATCGTAGTTATTTATTGTGCTATTAAATTACGATTGAGGATATTCGGCTAGGAAAGACTTGGTACTTAAGTGATCCTTGTGATCCACCTCTCTTTCCGGGAATTGAACTTAGTGTGATTTTTAGTACAATAATTTTACTCTTTTACACCGTCCACTTGCAATGAGTGAACGTATTAATCTTTGTTATTTACTACGATGGTGAAGTGCGTGACATCGAAAATGGTGTTGTTTTCTTATCGGAGAACACAGTAGCGATTGAGTTTTAATCGAACGCGTCGATTTGGTAGAACTTCGCAAAAGAATTAGGCGTAAAATATTGGAACAACGCTAATGAAAGTTCAGTCTATTAAGTATAGATTTTGTGCTTGGTTGATCCGGTGAGATATGACTCATTCGACATCAAAGGTCCTCGGAGCCTTGAGGCAATGGTGGAGACTCATCTCTTGCGATGGTTCACCCTATATCGAGGTATATGTGGAATTTTCATCTCCAAGTGATCTGGCTGCGACCTCAACATCTAGTATCGTTCGAGGGGAATACACGACCCCAAGTCGACACTCTGTAAGTGGGAGGCAAAACACAGAAGTGCCCGTGTGCGGTGGTAGTATGGAAAACATAACCCCTGCACGACACTCGGTTGGTGGATGGGACATGCATATTCGTCATTCGACGTCGGATGACAGAAATACGTATTGGGGGAGGTCATCAACTTCTAGTGGATGGCAATCCACATACGATTGGGATCAATTACGAAAGATGTTTAAGGAGGGATGATGTATTACCGACGCCACATCCAGCAGTGAGGGGCCCTCGTTGTTACCGACGACATGCACCGGTGAGGGGCCTTCGTTTGTTGCAGATTATAGAGGATGGGATGATGAATCCGATGTGGATCCACCTCGGGAGCCAGGGCCTGATGGTGCAGAAGTTGGATTATTTTCTGAACCGGAGCCCGTTCCAATTGTACCTGAAGACGTTGAGGGCGGTTCAGACGAAGAAGAAGAAGATCCGCTATTCAGGGCATACTCACCTCCAGCGCACATGCATAATGTCGATCTATCTCAAGATGATGCATTGGAGTTTCCTGAACTACCACACCGGACGCGTGACCGTAAAAATTTTCCAAAAATAGGTTTAAAAAAAATTATAAAGGGCTTTTTTATAAATAGTAAAGGACTATTTTGAAATTTAAGCGTAAATTTGAGAGAAATTTGAGAGCAAATTGATAGCAAATTGAGAGAAAAATGAGAAAGGATTGAATTGTGAAAAAATGAAGGGTTGGGGGTATTTATAGGGTTTTTTTCGACTCATTGCCCCCAACGGTCAAAAAAATTTGACCGTTATGGCCTAAAGCGCGCCCCCGGGAGCGCTTTAGGTCAAGACTCTCAAAAACGCTGTGACGGGGACGCGATTTTGGGGAAATTGCCCTTCCGGTCATTAATTTTCAACCCTATACTTTCCGGTAATTTTTGTTATTTTTTGGTATTTTCTGGAGTTTTGCCCTCTTTTATTATCATTTTTCTTTTCTTCTCTTCGAAATAAATAAAAAAAATAAATAGAAATACCTGTCGTTCTGCCTTACCCTCCGTCGAACATCGGCGTCTGAATACCCAAGAACCCCTAGGGTTCTAATGTGGATTCAAAAAAAAAGAGGAATAAGGGTGAACAATTTTCGCCTTCGTATATCACACTTTTAAAATCAAAGCCAGATTTAATTTTTTTTTAAAAAAGAAAAAAAAAAGAAAAGGACTAAAAAGGCCAAAAAAGGGTGACCTTTCGTATCTCCGGCCGCCGTATGCGGCGGGGATACGGCGGAGCCACGACGGAAACTCCCCGGGACCCTAGGCCGGAGTAGGGCTAAAACCGGATCAGCGAAAGGGAGGGGGAAAGGAGAGCTCTGCTGTTTTTGTTTAAGAAAGAAGTAAAAATGATTTTTTTTTTTTAATTTTTTTTGGTTTATATAGGGTCAATAGAACGGTGTCGGTTTGAATGGGGCGATTTATTCCCAAAACGACGTCGTTTTAAGCTGGGTCGGATTGACCCGACCCAAACCGTCTAGGATCCGCATGTTTTTGGACTGAGGGTCTATTTGCGCCCTCAGTCCTTTCGATTTTGAGGCGATCTTCGATTTGGTCCCTATTTCATTTTTTTTCCTTTTCTTTCGAATTTCCCCTTTTATTTTATTTTATTTTTAATTTAATCCATGGCCATACAAGCTGAAACGCAGCGTACAAGGACCAGGAATATTTTCCCATACAGTCCTTGCTAGTTTCAGCGCGTTACATATAAGTCCCTATTAGTTTTTTTATTTTTTATGGTTTATACCTTTTAATTTTCTTTTAATGCCAATTAAGTCCTTTTATTTTAATTTTTTTTTCGTTCATGCATTTATTTAATTGCTTGATTATTTATTATTCTTTTACTTTATTCATTTTGTTTATTTACCCATTTTACTATTTGCATTGTTCATTTTATTTATTCGCTTATTTTATTTTTTATCCTCATGTATTGTCTTTTTTATTTTTCTTTTCTTTATTTTAGCTTCTATTATTGTTATTACTATTATTTATCTATTTTTTTACTTTTACTTTTATTTTATTTTATTTTATTTTTGCATTTTCACTATTATTTGTTTACTATTATTACTATTTATAATTACTGCATTATTATTATTATTACCTAATGTTTCTATTATTATTAGTACTTTATTTTACTACTATTATCACTATTATTATTTTTAAACATTCATTTACTCATTTTTCAAAAATTAATTTGCTTTTTTTTGTTTTATTATTTATCATATTTTATTTTTATTCTTTTTATTTTTTGATTCATTTTATTTTAAATTTTTAATAGATGTTTCATTTTTATCCCGAACAAATTAAATAAATGCATTTTGGGATTCGGTTTCATAATTGCTTATTTAAAAACTTCTCAAAACAAGGTAATATTTAGTGTTTGGAAATTTGAGAAATCGTGTCCTAACGTGCTGGGTTTCGATTTTCCGTTTGACCAAATAACTAAATATCCCTTCGAAATTTCGTCCATGTTTTCTTAAATTAAAAATAAGGCAATATTTCGTATTTAGAAATTCGATAAATCGTGCCCTAACGTGTTGGGTATTAATTTACCGTTTGACCAAATAATCAAATATCCTTTTAAAATTTCAATGCATGAGTTTTGGGAATTATAAGATGATCTTGAATTCAAGGATTTAAATTGTCATATCCTAACGTGCTGGATGTGATATTTTATTCCTTCGGAACAAGAAAATCTTAATATTCAACTCGAGTATATTCAAATGTTTTAAAAGAAATCATAATTTAAATTTTTTTTTAAAAAAAATTTCTACCTGGGACGTCAGTTAATCAATTTGGTACCAATTTTGGGTGTTGCGAGGGTGTTAATCCTTCCTCGCACGTAACCGACTTCCGAACCCGTTCTTTTGAATTTCGTAGACCAAAATCAACATTTTAATAAAATAAATTGTTTTATAGGTGATCCGATCACACCTAAATAAAAATGATTGGTGGCGACTCTGTTTTTTGTTTTCTTTTTCGAAACCAAAGTCGACCTCGTTTTACAAAAAAATGGTTTCGACAATCTATATATTTATATTCTTTTAGTTAAAATAAAATTTAACTCAAATTATCAAGGCATGTTTTATCGAGTGGTAAAGAATTCAATGTTTTTTTTTTTTTTGGTATCTTCTTATATTCGAGTCTCAGGAATGGAGAAAATAACATTAAAAGGGTTTTGCTCTTTGTTAACTACTCCTAAATTTTTTTAGTTAAAGCCACCCCATGTCGCAACTATGACGTGATATGTGGCAAACAAATTATAAAAAAATAAAAATCAATAAAAGCTCTAAAATTTACTATATTTTAATAAAAATATTAAAAATTAGAAAAAAAATAGAAAAAAATAAAAAAATTGTAAATTTTTTATAAAAATCATAAAATATAAAATTGTAAAATTTTATAAGAAAATTATAAAAAAACGTAAAAAAAAACTATAAAATTCATAAAAATTATAAAAATTATCATACCAAAAGGAATTTTATAATTTTTTCTATAACTTTTATTGATTTTTATTTTTTATCATTTTTTACCACATGTCACGCTATGTTGCGAACGTGATGGCTTTAATTGAAAAAAACTGGGGTCGTTAACTTTGATAATCAACTGTTAAAATTAATGATTGAAGGGTCTTTTTGATGCATTTTATAATTTTATAATGATTTTTATAAAATTTTATATTTTTTCTAATTTTTAATAAAATTTAAATATATTTTTATATTTTTATTAAAATTTAATATTTTTATAAATTTTATTGATTTTTTTATTTTTTATAATTTTTTGCCATATGTCTCGCCGTGGTTGTGACACGAGGTGGTTTTAATTGAAAAAAATTAGGGGCAATTAACTTTAATAGTCAAATAGTCTTTTTGATGCATTTTGACAGTTCAAATATCTAATTGAATGCAAAATATAAAAATAAAAATGCAATGACTTAATTGCTTTTTTGAAAAAGTTTGAGGATCTTTTTAATGTATTTTAAAAATTCAAATTCCTAATTGTGTATAAAAAAAAAGGTTTAATTCTTTTTCTTTTTTTTTTTTTGAAAATTTGAGGGATTTTTATTTCTTAAGCCAAAAATAATAATTTTATAAGTTTAAGATATTGTTTCTTGTATATGATGGAACATAAAATTGGAACTTAAAAATTGTACCAAAAGTAAGACGAAAGGAGTTGAGAAACATGTAATTGGATAATGTTTGGTGTGGTGGTGGAGTTTGGAACAGGGCACACACGGTTTCGTCTCCCTTTTCGCTGCACAATTTGTCAAAGGCAGGAATCCTTGTGTAATAAGTCGGGGGGATTCATTAATGTTGTAATTAAGTTTCCATAAAACAAATGTTTACTAGAATAAGGAAAATTGCAGCAAAAGTGACAAAATCTTGACAAGTAACAGGCCTAACAAAAGTTTCTTTGACACAATAAATATGGAAAAAATCAACCAAGTGAAGAACATGTGCTACCAACAAAACATTAATTAACAATTTCACCCTTTGATACCTGTGGAATCTTAATTTCACCGAAATTATCACGAGGGACGTTTTCCTACCTCCCAAGATTTTTTAAGGATAAACTTTTTTTTTTTTTTTTTAAATATCAAATGAATATTTGATAAAAATTTTAAGAGCGAGTACATCAACAATCACTTAATTTTGGTTCTAATAATAAAATAGTCATTCAAATTTAAAAAATAACAAATCAGTCACTAATATTATTGAAAAGTGACAAATCAGTCATCCACTGACATTTTTCGTTACAAGTTAATGGAACAGTTGACGTGGTCTGTTAACTAGCTGACGTGATAAGTAACTAGCATGGTGAAAACTTAATTTAAGAACCAAACAAAATAGTAAAAAGAAGAAGAAGAGAAGAAATGGAGATGCCGAAACAAGAGACGCGAATTTGAATCAACAAAATGCCATTGTAATTGCTAGCTTTTCCTATTTTAATGTAGCATTTGGCAGCAAGAGAGAGGCGAATGCGAATTTGTAAGGAAACATTAAAACTAAAACTTCCCTGTTTGAAGCTTCGCTTTCACTTATCAAATTTTGTAGCAATGGCTTTGCTGTCAGATTCTTCCAAACAATCCCTTCTCCCAACCTTTCTATACTCTTCCACCAACTCTTTCTCTTTCGATTGATTCCACAATGCTAATAACTCTGCCTTCGCTGCTTCGCATGAATCTCCCACTGCACCATCATCACTATCGGAGGCTACACGACAACACCGATCCGGTGTCCACCAAGGCACTAGCCCACCACCGCCATTTGTTCACTACCCCTCTTTGACGGCACTAATATATCTCTAACGGATCTTAAATGTGTGTTTTGGCATTGGGGGTTTCAGTTTCATGTTTTATTTATTTTGTTGATTCAGATTCAAGTCATAAAAATTGAGATTTAGAATTTTTCTCTTCTTCTTCTTTTTTTTCTATTGCCTAGCTAGGGTTCTTAAACTGGGGCCGATTAAATGACAGGTAGGATGCCAACATGGCCAATTAAATGACAGGTCAACTTTCCATTACGTCTGTAACGGAAAATGATTACTAGAACTGATTTGTTATTTTTTTTAAAGTTGAGTGACTGTTTTGTTATTGAAACCAAAGTTGAGTGACGGTTGATATTCTTTAACCAAATTTTAATCATACTTCATATAACTTATGACTTTTTAAGGATAAGTTTTAAAATTACTTATAAACTTGGTTTTAATGTACAAATTATAATATATTATTTTAATTTTGTACAAGTATATTAGTTTTCATAAATTAATAACACTACTGTCAATATGATATTGATTTACATTTATTTACCACGTAAATAAACGATTATATTTATCTAACATAAAAATATTTAGATTTATTTGTTTGTTAAATATGTATATATAGTTGAGTTAAAAACAAAATTTTATATGAACAATTGAATCAAAATAAAAGATTTATGTATATAAATTTTCCAAATTAAAGTTTATGATGTATCACATTAGACATTATATTAAGGTTCTTGTATAATTTTAAAATTTATACTGAAATTTTGAAATCGTTGCTAGCAAACTAATAAAGTGTTTGGAAGGAGTAACAAGGAAATGGACACTTATCTGGCACCAAACTGGAAATAGTAAACAAAATCGAACACACAAGAATTGTTTACGTAGTTCGGTTTCCTTACATCTACGAAGCCTAATTTAGTGAGAAATATCCACTCACTTCAACAATTACAACAAGCGAATCTAGCTTATCACACACCCGTGACAATTTTTCTCACTTTTGAACCTTGAATATCGATACGCTCACCACTAAGTTCACCCCAATGAACTCAACAACACAAACGGTTTTAATATTAAATTGCAATCTAAGAAAAGTTCCTTACACGAATAGGTTAAGTGCAAAAAACTTTTTGTACAATCACTTATACTAGTCTCCATTAAATAGATTATTTTTTAGACTTGCTTACATAGAAAATCTATCACAATCTCACTAAAACAGTAATAAGATAAATTGTATAAAATATAATAATTATAAGTAAATATGAACTCATAGGAGCTAATCAATCAGAGTTTCAATCTAATTCAATATCCACGATTCAAAGGATTGACTTGGGTGATTTAATTTAATACAATCTCTAAAATATGTTTCCTGATGGGCTAAATATAGTCTATATACTCAGCATAATCCATCTATACTAATTAATAAATTGCTAATACTCCAAATATGGAAACTATAGGAAGTCGGCAGTCACAAAAGAAATAAGCTTTAAACTATGCCGGATAAAATTCACCAAAAACATTCTACAGAATATGCTATATATTAAAAAAATAGAAGGTTAGCCAGCAGCCACCAGGTTGGCTTAAGAATCCTATAATTGCAATGATGAAGAATCCTGAATATAGAAAATAACTACTCCTTTTCCTAGATTTTGTGCCTGAAATTTAATTCATTCCATATGTCTAGATTTAATAAGCCCTTCGTAACAGACAGGGACAAAGTAATTAGAATTCATAGTTCTTGAAACCATGATTTGCCGACCAATGATTCGGTTTCAGTGTTCCTAGTGAAATATTATAAAAATAAAGAAAAACTTTGTTTGGCTGGCTGTCTTTGTCTGTCAGGAAATGACCTTATTTGAAGAGTTCAAGTCTTTGATACCATCTATTGATTCCCGATATGTCTTTCAAACACTTGCTCTTTAGTTTTAAATAAAAACATAATCCCAGATTGAATCTGCTGCTATATATGAAGACAGAATATTGAATCCATAGCAATTTAATGAAGTGTCCTTACAAAATTCTGAACTGCAGTTCGGTCTAGTTTCTAACAGCTACAATGGCCAACACGCCTTCAATTACCGAAGACTTCTCCTCAAAACATTCGCCTATGAAACACTCTGTAGAAGAGGCCTCCCCTAAACTTCCACCGCCTACAAAACGCCGTACCATGGAAAAAGCAAAAGTTAAACATTTACCAGAATTTTGCGTTAATAATGAAATTCTTCCGTCAACCATGCAGAAGGTAAAAGTGAATGTGCTTGCTTCTTGTCTGTCTGTCTGTCACATATTTTCTTCATTATACATGACAAAAAGAATATTGCTCTCTTCTGCTAAATAAACTGTGTAAACAGGCTGTTGCAGAGCTCCTAGGCACATACTTTCTTATCTTTATAGGTTGTGGGTCGGCTCTTATAAACGATTTTGAACCACTAACTATTGTGGGCATAGCAATTGTATGGGGCATGGTTCTGATGGCAGCAATTTATGCTGTTGGCCATATCTCCGGTGCCCATTTCAACCCTGCTGTCACTCTTGCCTTGGCTGCTGGTCAGAAATTTTCATGGAAACTTGTAAGGAATGTCTAATTACAAACATTTTTACCAGTTTACTGCAACATATTCACTTCTCTTTAGTATGAGTTCATGCACTGAAACCCAGCTTCCTTATCGGTCAAGGTACCTATGTATATGGTGTCTCAATTGCTTGGATCAACTCTTGCAAGCTTGACCCTCAGGGCATTGTTTCATTACCGAGGTATTGAAGTAACAGTGACCCAATACAAAGATTCAACTAGTGATCTTGAAGCCTTTGCATGGGAATTTATAGCGACTTTCATATTGATGTTCAATGTTTGTGCAATCGCCACTGACCACAGAGCGGTATGGCTATACCTTGTTTTATGTTCTTTTCAATTCCTCAGGAATAAACTATGTTTTATGTACAAATGTTAATTATAGTTATTCTGAATCTTCGATTGACCAAAGCAGTGCAAAGCTGTCGCTGGAGCTGCGATAGGTGCTACAGTGCTGTTTAATGTCATTGTAGCTGGGTAAGTGAACTTTCCCAGCAACATTCCATTCTTTTTTATATTTCATGAACAATTCTTTCGATCATACCTCATATCGTAAAATTTATGATCTCCATATATTTGGCAGGCCGATTACCGGAGCTTCGATGAACCCTGCAAGAAGTTTAGGCCCTGCTGTTGTCTCCGGTGTTTATAAAAACCTTTGGGTCTATATTGTAGCTCCAGTTCTTGGAGCAATGGCCGCAACTTTTGTGTACAGTGTTCTTCGAGCACCTGAACCAGAAAAGCCTGAGAGCATAAAAAGCATGCATAATGAGCTTTACTCTGAAGTCTGATCCCATCCATATCTCGTAGTTGGAGATTTCATCAATGTCCAACAGCAGCGTTCAATAGTTTTCCCTAGGAAGCATACTCGATTAGGCTTGTTGATGGATGCTTTAGTACAAATAAGAATCAAAGAAATATAGGAAATATCTACCTATGACGTAGTTTTTTCATCGATAAAAAATAAGCATTCTACTGTAGTTATTTTATTTCTTTTCAAATCTGTAGATATGATGTGGTAAAGCTGGAAAAACAAACAGATAGCACCAAAAATATGAATTACAATACAATCATTTCTTAAAATCAGTTAAAAGTAACATAAACATAGTTTTATTTGAGGACTACACAATTCTAAATTCTACCCATGACTCTCTTCACTATCTTATAAAAGAAACAAAATACTATACAGCAGGACTATGTAATATGGTACAGCATGGGAAAAAGATAGTACATAGATCAGCAGCCGGATCAATCTTAAGTTTCGTACACATAGGAGGGCAACTGCTGATCAAGTTAGATTGGGGATAACGAGTGTGGTAGATGAAGCCATGTTATACCCCATCAGCCCACAAGATTGGCCATTCTGGCATTCTCTGACTACAAGATTCCGGTGTTTGTAAGTGTTTATCTGTTTTACCAGTAAAATGGATTAAAATGAGTCATATTTCAGTCGTGGTTATAAATAATGCTGATGTTCCACAATTGATCAGTTTGATACATGTGAAATATTTTAGAAACCTAGTCCTAGACAGCAAGAAGTTTAATATGTGAGAAGCTGTACTAATTAGTAACTTGGTAAGAAATGTTTTCAAATGAAGCATCTTCACTTCCTCAGTTATTAGGCAGAAGGAGCTTTGACACCAATCAGAGTATTAGCTTTTGTTACCACAACCATGTGCAGAAAATGAGAGAAAATACCGGACAAACACTGGAAAATGATTCAAATGTTCTTACCCAGTTTGAGATAAACGCCTCCAGTTTACTATTTGGTGGGACTGTGGATGCCTTGGTAAATAAGATGAGCTCGTACCAATACCGTTTTCATCACCTATGAACTGCTCTGAATAACTAGAAGCTGGAGGAGACCAAACTGGAACAACTCCGCCATCCCTTTCTCTCCTACTACTGCTAGTAGATGAATCTGCTGTGGAATCCTCAGCATTTCCCAACCCCATTGGCAGATTAAATTGCCGAAAAGTGTTGTTGTTACGAGCTGTTTGCTGAATTTCCTGGTTTAATGAGTCTCTTTGTGGTTCTTGATGTGTATTTACGTTTCTTGGAACTTCTGCTCTGCTATCTTCTGTTGAAGTTCTAAGAACCGAAGAAGCTTCTTCATGTATGCCTCTCACCAAAGAAGAAGTCATGCTAGGAACCATCTGATCTTCGTATCGCCGAGTTGTAGCTGGAGCATCGTTCCTTGCCAATTCAACATTTTCCTCCATTTGTATGTCTTGAGGGAAGGCAAATGGCGCTGATTCACTAGAGTCTCCAAGGCCTTCTTCAGTTCCATTCTCAATTGCAGCTCTTGAAGCAGCTTCTTGTTGCCACATCACTGAAAGTGCTTCTTGCAACCTATCTTTTGCAGCATCTATTCCTACAATAGGAAGAGGGTAATTTGATCCGAGCTCAATTCCAGCAGCTTGGAGTACAGATTCAGGAGCATTCCATGGATGGTGAATCCAATCTGTTGGCAATCTTGCAAGTTCAGGGAGCCACCTTCGGACATATTCTCCATGTGGGTCAAATTTGTAACCCTCAAACTGTCAGAAACATTATCTGGATGAGAGAACTGGCACTATATATCATCCAAGAATATTGCATAGATAATAAGGCCTATACTAGATTTCAAACATAGCACTATAAACAAATACCACATAAAGATGGCTGCAATCAAAGTTTCAATTTCCTTTCTGCAACATTTACAAATTTATGCTTGTAAGTATACTTGAGATTAGGAAAAAGTTATGGTTATCATGCGGAGCTTCAATAGCCAGAAACAATGAGTTTAGACAGAGGCGTTGACTAAAAACATCTCAAATACAACTTAATCATTATAATTAGTTGAATATGTAATGTGTGTTTTACAGTGCATCAGAAGCCAAGTAGCAAGGAGAATCGGCAAGATAGCCAACAAAAACTTAAGCCAAACCTGTGGATTATCTATGCGGTCAAACTCACGGCCATCCGGAAGAGTACCGGATATATACTGCCAACCAAGAGCATCACTCTCTAAATCTGCATCTAATAGGGTATCCCAAAAGTACTTCATACCCCATCTCCATGGAAGCTGCAGAACCTTTACAAAGAAACTTGAAACTACGACTCTTATCCGGTCATGTAGCCAGCCAGTGGCCCACAACTCTCTCATGCCAGCATCCACCAATGGATAACCAGTTCTACCTTGTCTCCATGCCTTAAAATAGCCCTCTTCCAGTACCCAAGGGAAAAACTTAAGATGCCCAAGAAGAGGCCTTTCATGGCTGTAAGGATGGTTAAAACTCAAGTATCTTGAAAATTCCCTCAGACCAATTGACTTGAGAAACAAGTTAACACTCTCCTCACCAGCTTTATTCCCTTCATTGGCCCATAGAACCTGCTTGATGCGGACAAGATGAAAGACTTTTCTGACGCTCACCTCCCCAAAGTGCAAGTGGGGAGAGAGAAATGAGGTGGTGGCACTATCAGCCTTTCTTCTATTCTTAGAGTACTCAATTAGAGGTCCATTAATGAATGTGGTCAAAGCCTTATCAGCATTACTCCAACCAGGTGACCATGCTCGAGCTAAAAGCGCGTTGCTTCCCTTCTCTGATTCATCTTCAAACACCAATTCATCCGAATGGCAAGTTGTCACATTGCCTAAAACAGGGAGACACAATAAGCATGCACTACTTGAACAAGGATAATACGTAGTTCACTATAATTTCCAGGAACATAAATCAAAAGGCTAAAAGGTTTCAAACCAAGCCTGGCACTTACATTGTTGAAGTCCAACGAAGTTCAAAGAGGGGCAATGGTTGATAATGGAGATTAACAAGTGAAGAACAGAATTCAATGGAAACCAACCTGAAATGATTCTCTTAGGAGGAAGAAGTGGAGCCTCAGGGTCATAGGGCATGCTCAGGCATCTTTCCCAGAAAGCAGAAAAAGTAGTGAAAGGGCGTCCTTGAGCATCATTTACATCCCAGGGTTCATAAAGTAAATCTGCATTGAATGATCGAACTGCTACACCATGGGCTGTTAATACCTCCTTTGCCCGATGATCCCTAACCAGTGATATAGGATCTGAAAAGTGGCAAATTTTAACTTAACTGTTAAACATAAGAGCCTTTTCTAGGGAAATAAAGAACCTGACAATACAAATTTGTACAATCAGTTAAGGACACTAAAACTTAGACACCTGTCTGAAAGAAACTACGGTCATTATAGCTGGAACTGGCCAATCTTAGTAGTGTCGACAAATTAAAGGACAATTAATATGCAACCTCGAGGAAAAGAAAACTGAACACGCCTGGGAAAACTAAAATTGCAAAAGGCCAATCACACAATAAGAAAAGAAAAGCAAAAAATGCAGGTGTGCCTAGTGGATGACAAGAATCCATCTCAATTTATGCAAATCTCATAAGACTGGGTTATTATATTAGAAACAGAATAAAATAAGCAAAACCCTCAAGGAAGGTTAGAAGAGAAGAATAAATGGAAATAAAATATTGCCTCAACATGATCCATATAATCCCCATGCAACCCAACATAATAAATAAATAAGCTTTTGACATTAATACCCAACATAATAAATAAATAAGATTAAAAAAAGGATACATAATCTTCCCCTTTGTTTTTCCCTCAGTTAATCAACAATGAGGGAAAGATAGGAAATGAAAAGAAAACTAACCATACAAGTGATTGAAGAAGAGCTGAGTAGCACCAGTAGATTTAACAACCTCAAGCAGAGAGGAAACACTATCAGAAGATCTCTTAGTGATGAGACAAGTACCAAGGCTCCTCAAAGAAGAATCAAGGTGAGCCAAACTGTGCTTCAGCCACCACCTTGACACCCTTCCAGGGTAATAATGGCCTTCTTCTTCAGGTGCCCATACAAAAACCGCAACAACAGCGCCAGCTCTAACACCAGCTGCAAGTGCTGGATTATCTTCAATCCTCAGATCCCTCCTGAACCAAACTATGCTGCAAGCACTACCTGACATATCTCCCAAAAGCTCATCAACCTAAAAACATGCAAAAAACAAACCCACCTTTTATTATTTTTCCTCTACCATATAGCATGGCCAGGAAAATCCTTGTTGTCAAATTAAAAATCTTATCGTTCCAGCTTTTTTTCAAACGGGAGAAGTTTTATAGTGTTATTATTAATAATAATGGGAGGAAAAAAGTGCATGTGATTGACTATAAGTGGGAGAGAGAGGTTTGGCACTTATCTTTTACTTCTAGTTGCTCATTTATTAAGTTTATTATATTTATTCAACATAAAAAGAAAGTGATTTATTCAATCCTTGTTTTTTGGGTTTAATTCGTAATTTTGTATATAATATTCATACAGGACCAATCTGGTCGGACCAGTTGCAATCAAAAGATCTAGGCTTGGCCTTTAGAGAGAGGGAGAAAGAGATGAATTTGGAATGTGAATGCAGAGGATTGGTTAATGGGGAGAGTGGGGATACACAAAATTGATAGACAATTTGTAGCCACAACTTTTCTTTTCTTTTTTTCCTTCTAGATTTTTAATTTCCTCTTTCATCCTTTACAACAAAACAAAAATCCACCCACCCCTCTAGTTCCTTCTCTAACCCTCTTTCTTTGACAGGGTGCAGGTGGCCGGTGGGTTGGGGGGGGGGGGGATGGAATTATTTTCTATGCCATTTGTTATTTATATCTGTGTAATTTCAAGATGTTCATTTCTCTGGATTTCAACAATAGTAGTTTTCACTCACTTGGGCTTCTTCCATATATTTGTCCAAAGGGTTGTATTTAGAATTACAAATACAACACTTATTGCATCTGATTCTGAGGTATATTTATCATCTTTGAGATGGCAATGGAACTGTGGGAAGGGGACAGCCAGCATGGGGAAGACTGCTTGAATTTGGCCTTTTCTCTTCAAGTGGGCCATCCCCTTCAATTGTTCTATGACATCTATCATAAATCTCAGATTCCATTTATGTGTCACTGTTAAAAGTGATTTATGATGGTGATTATTTGTGTCTCCCTCTCTTTTATTAATGTTAATGTATTTGTTTCCCTCTCACATAATCATTCTTTTCTTTAAATTTTGAAAGGAAATTTTGGATTAGTGGTAGTAATTTCTCTGAATGAAGAGGTTTAATGGAGGTGAGGCATGAAGATGTGTGTTTTTTTTTTTAAAAAAGGTATGTGCTTCTTTTGCCTCGATTTCTCTTCATATTATAAAATTATTATATTTAACTTTTAAAATAATAAAAATGTAATAATATATTATACAATAAATTTTAAAATATTTGATTGAAATATTTATAAATTATTCTTCCATGTTTGTATTTCAAATGCACATTAAAATTATTAAAAATAATTAATAAATATCAAATAAGATAAACAAATTGGAGCTCAACATCATAAAAGTAGAATGATTTTCAAAATTTAATATCCATGATGAAACGAAACGAGAATCAAGTACAACATGTAAACAATAAAGCATGATGAATTTTACAACATCAATTCCATTTCACTTCATTACTGCCCCTGAGCCCAATTCCAATTTTTAAGTTAAGGTGAGGGCTCCAATGGAGTGTTTTAATGAGGCACTTGCGGAGGTGAGTCACTGGATATTATGACTTGGTGATCTCGAGCAATATTGTTAGAAGAGAGACTTGACAAGTTTGTGATTAATCTTTCACTACCTTAATTAATTTTTGAATTTACTGGTTGTGGTTTTACCACAAGTTAGTAATAGTTTTGTTGAAAAAATTCGGTTTAAAAAAAATAATTTTATTGCACATCAAACTTTTTTTCTTTCTAAAATTAAATTGTTGTTATATTTATAGTAATAAATCTTCTACTAAATTAGTATTTATGTTTTGGAATAAGCGAACTTAGTCATTTTTCGGCTTTCTACCAATACGATCTTTATCATTATTCTCGAACCCTCTACTTACTTAAAGTGTGGACTCTAAATTCTTGAATCGACAACACAATGAAAACTTATTGATATTCTAGTGGGAAAAATCAATTTCTCTCTATGAGCTAGAAACCATAGTTGAACTCTCTTAAAAAAATGGAACTTATTAGTAAAATAAATGTCACTATAAAATGACAGAATGGTGACGCTTATTGTGGTATATTTTGTTTTAGCCCATAGTCTCCAATTATATAGAAATGTTATAAAAATTAGAGAAAATAGTGTTTTAGGCACAACGGAAGTTTAAATTTTTTTCTTTAAATCGAGCCTTGTGATATTTATAGTAATAAATTTTTAATAAAAATTATACTTATGTTTTGAACGAAAGCTGTAATACCCCACACCAACCTAATCGCCTGATCCATGACATGTGATGTTACATTTGTCATTGAAGCAACTACTATTTATTCCAATATTTAATAATGAGTCATACTAGCAAATTCGTTTCAATATTTAATAAAACACAATATATATTTAGATCTGGGTGATAAACAAGCTTATGAAAGCTCTTATACTAATCTGATAATGATTGAGGGACTTAAATGTAACATAATCGGAATAAGGATGTATTGTCGCAACACCAAGGTATGATGTTGCAACCCCGAAAGTAGGAGCCTGATGCCGTGACATCATATAGAGTGTGTCATGACCCTAAACACAGAATCTCGACATTGCGACCACAACAGGGGAACTTTGCAACCTTAAAGGCAGGGTGAACTCAATGTCGTAACCTCAACAAGGGAGAATCACGACAACGGGGACAAAAACTCAATGTCTCGACACCAATAGGTGTGCGTCGCGACCTTGAGGGTAGTTTCCCCAAATTTCTACTTCATTTAATCCAACCTGCGAAGCACCAAATACCAATTGGTCGAAGTAAAATCTCATACACTAATCTTATGGCATGCCAACTATACCCAACTCTGCCCGAGACAGTTAATATTGTAACCAGTGTTTTAATATATATATTCATGATCACATATCATAGTCTCATATAATACCAATTATATCATGCATAATTCAATTTAGTCCATATCAATTCATATCATCACATACATAGCATCACATGATTCACAATTTACCAATCATGCAATACTCACCAAATTCATGATACAAGTAGAGATATTACCTTAAACAAGCTAGTTTGTAACAAGTCACATGAATATTGGTATATGTATTGAATTTAAATCATGGAAGCACAAACTGTTATTGTTACTCATTTATGACTCTCGTCTTTCCCTTCTCTTGAGACATTCCGACGTCGTATTTAGCTAATTCAATTATAAAAATGGCATTAGTTTCCACTCATTCACATAAAAACATATAATGAAGGCATTTTATTCATTTTAGTCCTTATATTCGAATACTCATATTTTTTGATATTTAGCATCGGATCAAAATTCGATTTCATATCCTTTCATTAGGGACCTTATACTTTTAATCTATAACATAATTTCTTAACAACGTTCAATTTAGTCTCTAATGTTACAAAACTAACTATTAAGCTTAAATTAATTTTTAGCTTAATCCTTAACATAATCCAAGCTTACTAACTAGCAATCTTTTCAAATTCAAGCTTAAATTCATGAATTACACTTTAATGGCAACTTGCCAAACATCTAATAATTGAAGAAATTAACACATAAGTAAGCTAAATCAAGCTCCTATGATTCAAATTCTATAAAAAATTTAAGGAAATAGCTTGATTACCTTGGTTGAGTTTAGATCAAAATGGAAAATAAAACAAAGAAGTTTTTCTTTCTTCTTCTTAGATTGGGACGACCAACACACTAAAGAAGATGATAACTTCATGTTTCTCTCCACTTATTTATTATTTATATTATGATTAAAACCTTAATTAATTTAATTAATCATCATTAGTAATTTAATGTTAATACGTTAGTTTTAATTAATCAAGTCAATTAAGATAAATGGATGTAAACATACCCTTCCACTAACTCAGGTTACAGAATCGAGTTCTGAAACTGCATTTTTCGACACTGCCTAAATCGAGTTATTACAAAAGCGGTCTAGGTTGTTTCTTGAGTTTTAACTGATCAATATTTTCTACTATCTTTCAACCCTGAATTATTTTGAGTGTGGGCTCAAACAAATTGAATCAACATACAGAATGAAAAGTTTACATAACTTTTAGTAGAAAAGTTAATTCTCTTTATAAACAAGAAACTATGAATATTTTCCCGAAAAATATATTTTATTCTTTAAAATAAATTGTCACTATTTTTCGACAGAATATCAGTGCTCAAAAGTTGTGTTTGTAGGTTAACTCATAGTTCTTATTTAACGAAAAACGGAGTAAGAGTTTTATTTGAATAAGATTTAATTAAATAAAAACATTTAATATTTTAATAGAATACTTAAATAATAACATTTAATATTTTAATAGAATACATAGGGGTTGTAACACCTCTCGCACGACTTGGTCGTCGGGTCCGAGCTACAGAATGCTACATTTGTTGCCGAAGCAACTACAGTCCATTTTGTAGTATACAAACATTCACACATGTAATTAAAAGTTAATCACATTCAAATTATGTTAAACAATCATATTCGGGTCTTATATGAGCTTATGAAAGTTCTTTTGTCAATCCTAGCATGATTGCATGTGTGAATGTTTGTATACCACAAATTTGACTGTAGTTGCTCCGGCAACGAATGTAACATCCTGTAGCCCGGACACGACGATCGGGTCGAACAAGGGGTGTTCCAGGGGTCGTGGCACACCTTTATTGGGATTAGGGTTTGTTGCCCCTCACACATGTGATTAGGCTTTTGGGCTCGCCTCATGTATTGCGTACAATTATATGTGTTATTCGGATTTTTATCCAATACCTATAAGTTATCCAGCCCGATAACTATTTTCTGTTACCCAAAATATTAATTAATTAATTAACTTAACTAAATTAATTTCTCAATTAAATTATTGTCTCAACCCAATTTTAATTCCGTTAAACTCATGAAAACTTCACCGTATTAGAATCCATGAGGAAATTAATTTAATTGCATTATTCAACAAACCTGTGATGTTTGAATTAATTTATTTGTCACTTCAAATTTAAATAATAATTCGAAGAAACTAAATTAATTTCTAAGTCATCTTTTGTGCTTAATGAGAAAACGTATTCACTATGAATAGTGATACATGCGATCTATTTCTCTTACTTATCGCTTTCATTCATTCCACAACTTATCATTTTTACATGCAATTCATTTTGGGTTATCTCGAGCTGGCGGAGGGACCAATGAGATATATATAATTAGGATTCAAATAATTTTCAATTAAGTTTCAGCTCTTTGCCTATTAATTACAACTTATTTAATTATGGAGTCATTCCACTATAGTACTATGACATTGTCATAAGTGTGTTACCCTTATTATATACCATTACAAAAGTTACTTTTTTAATTATCCATCCAATGACATTGTCATAAGTGTGTTACTCTCATAGGATATCCTTAATCTTTTTGGGATAAAATTTGTTCTCCCAATATGATTCTATTTTATCTCATGGTTTCGATTATATCTTTTGATATGAAAAAATCCTTTACTAACACATAGTAATTAAATCATTTGTCATAAATGACACATAGCCATGTTCCTTTTTCATCAATCAAATAATGCCAATGAGAGGATATCATTTATCCTTTATTGGGCTATGAATTTCACTATTGTGAAATGATGCTACATCATACAAAAGTCATATACCTAATACACTAAATTTCGATTTCTTATCAACCCAAATAATTACACTCATGTATCTATCCTCCAGGAGTGGACTTGCTCCGATACCCAACAAGCCGATGCCGTTTTAAAGGCTCTGGAATTACAGTTGTTGAGGTCCCCAACGAGCTTTACAGAGGCAATTGTGGTTTAATTGGAACCGCTCTAAGGATTGGCGCTTTTCCTATATTGGATTTGTTGAGCGTGAGTTTAACAACCCTGACTATATTATTTTCTCCTATCACTCTTCTCCCTCCAATGTTGCGAGTGGCGACAGTGGCTAGAAATTACGGCGGCTAAGGTTTCTTCACTTTAGGATTAGATTGGGCCTTGATTGCCTTTATATTCATTGTTTTATTTTATTTTCTAACTTTTGGTCCTCTATGGTTTTACTCTTTATAAGCTAAGGAACTTGTTCATTTTCTTAAAAAAAAAAACCCAAAAAACTAAATACCTTGTAGTAATATTTATATTTTATTCATTATTTTAAAACTTAAATATTATTCAACATAACATTTTCTTTATAAAATTTAACTAACACTCTTATTTCACATAAAAAAAAAGAGGATCGTTTTTAGTGATCGTGAACTAAATGTAAATAAAAGTTGGTACGATGCTCTTTCATGGACACATGGCACATGGCACATGGCACATGCATTAATTCCTAGGGACATATTGCACATGCCTTAATTTCGAAGGGACATATCTATTCATCAAATAACTTACTTATTTGTTTCGCAGGCCGTTTTCGTGTTAAAAAAAATTAAAAATTTCAGGACCCCTCTCCTTTTGCATTCATCAGCCTAAATTTTATTAGGAATCAAATATATAGCATATTTATATTTATATAAATAAAGTATTCACTTATAATTTTAAATTTATATAATAAAAAATATTTGTAACTCAATATATAATTTACTGACCAACACTAATAAGTTTTCAGTTTATCAAAGATATTTTCTTTACGAGAAGAAAGATCTAAAACAATAAAACACTAAACCATTCAACTTAAATCATACAATTTTTTGATATTGCATGTAGAATTTTTCCATATCAATTCATTCTCGAATTAATTTATTCTTTAATATATATTATTTATTGTAAAGGAAATCAACCAAATGAATTTTTTTAACATAAAAAAATCTTTTTTATTTTATTAGTTTCGATAAATGATGTTGTTACCTATTCAAAATGAATATTAAAAGTATTTGATTTTTAGGTGTATTAGTTAAGGTGTCAAAGGTAGATCAAAATACAGAGGTGGTACTAAAAGATAGGGTACATGGGTCTTGTTTGGTGGAGGAAAATGCATGCACCAATGTCATATGTACAAAATAAGGGAGTGAGATTAAAAATTACTGTTTCAATCTTATAGCTGTCAATGCCATTCGGCCATGGTGGTCACTAAATGCCCCCCTTTCTCAACCACCTCCGGTCCACCTCAACCTCCTTTCTCTATCTATGTTATTTAAAAGGGAAAAAAATCTATAGTTGTATATCTTTGCATAAAAATTTGCAAATTTAATGGAACGAGTGCATGAATGATTAAGATATTCTTAATGTAAATGTAAAATTTTAACAGTAAAAACTTGTAGTTTTGATATTTCTTCCATCGTAAAGAAAAAATTTTCCTGTTTCTATTCTGACTGCTAAAATGGGTTGGTCCTATGGGAGAGTTGGCATATGGGTAAAGCCAATTCTTTATTTGGGCTTAAAACCGAGTACTACTAACATTATTAGCAGGGCTACCCTTAAAACCGAGTACTACTAACATTATTAGCAGGGCTACCCGTACTGCATGAGAGATTGTGATTTTTCTTAGGGGTAGGGGGTTGAGATCCAAATTTATGTTTGTTATTGAATCAGTAGATCTGATTCAATTTAAATTATTATTTAAATAAAAAATTGTTGATACACAATATCGACAGAAGTGAATAAGGAGAGGGTGGTGATGAGAAGGGCCAGTTCACCCATTCTAAGGTCAAGAGCCAAATAAGTAAAGGGACTCAAGATGAATGCTTAGTTTATTAGAATTTTTGGAGAGGAGCCCTCCTACGATGTTGATACCTTTGGGCATTTATGGGAGAGTGAGAGTTAATATCCAATTATTCTTCTCGATGGGCTCAAGGTGGCCCAACGAAGCGCCCAATTGGGTCCAAGTTAAAGTAGGGGTATAACAATAGTCTCCCCCAGTTGAAAGGTAGGTTATAAAGTGACCTTCTCTCGAGACCAATTGCAAGTTTGCCCCGCGAGTCGTAGTTGTTGCAAATAAAATAATGAGACAGAGGGTACAATCATAGGCTTGATGACTCAGGAATATACGATGTCTTGTGGGGCTATGAAATTCATGCACACCCTTTTTAATAATGTGTTTGCAGATGATATTACTATTCATAGTTGACTTATATAAATTTTGCTTTGTGACTTAGCGGGTGGTATGTCTATTAGCTCGACAATCCAAAGACGTATAACTGTAATACCCCTTGTCTGACCCGATCGCCGTGTTCGAGCTACAGGATGCCGCATTCGTTGCCAGAGCAACTATACATTGTAAATAAATCATTCAATCATTCAAACATTCAATCATATCATAAACACGTTCACATTATGATATACCATTAAATTCGAGCTTTAATTAAGCTTACGAAATCTTTTTTGTTGACCCGAGCATGAAATATGACCAAATTATAAAATTTAAAAAATTCAAGATCGACGTCGTGACATCACCTCCTCCACGTCATGACGTCGCCAAACAATTTGTCACGTCGTGACCTCAAGCCACCCGCGTCACAACATGACTCACTGCCGGCCGTTGTTGTGACAAAGAATGTTGCTTGTTAGGACGTGGCTTTTGTATTTGATAAAAAATAAATCATTTGGTACATATTTCAAAACTCTCAACTAAACCTATTAAAGACCATTCCATTTGATAAAAATGTTGCTTGTGAGGACGAAGAATGTTGTTTCGATTATTGATTTGATCGTACTTTGTAATGATTAATTATGATAAAATATACGAATCATTAATATTATAATTATAATTTCAAAAACATATAATTAATATAAATGTTTTTAATATTTTAATCAATAACACAAAATTTGAAGTTAGATTGGAAGGCAATAAAAATAAATTTTATTCCTAAGTACGGCACTGAATAATATGTAACCGTATATGAGGAATGATGATAAAGTGTAAAGCAGGACAGCAGCTAATTTGCAGCTTCGATAGTATTAAACAGTAACACATTAAATCACAAAAGAGGAGGCGTTAATTTGTTGGTGTGGTTGTAATTAATGCGTGAATTGCTATTGCTTACGGAAGTGGAGAAATTAATGAAATTATTTTAACATATATTTATAAAAAGAGAGAGAGAGTAAGCATTTATCACTAAATTGAAGATGTAAAGGTTTCATCTTTCATTAAGAAAAAAACAATATTTTTTTTTTATATAATTTCTCCATTTCTATTTTTATCTATTACCTCTTTCAATCCTGTAAACAGAAGAAAAGAGACATTTAAATGCGCTCATCTGTTATAATCTCTTTATTTTTAAAGTAGAGCTCTTTCATATTTTGATGATGATTTTTTTGGTAGATAAAAAATTTGGAACTAATTACAAAATTATTATAGTGTCATCACACATAAGTTAAACATCTAATTGTACTTTTTGTATCTATTATCGTTGTCGGAGTCTCCTGGAATACTATCAGACCATAAGGGAAAGCTCTCATCATCCTGGCCAATGTAAGCACGGCTACATTGGCTTCTCTAAGAGTCTGTTGTATTCTTAGGACCAGATCCCTGTTCAAATATCCACATGACTTATCTAAAATGGCTTCCACAGCTTGAGTAAAATCCATTTCGCCAATAATATTAACCCAATTAGTATCCCACACTAGAAGGAATCCCTCGTAAACCGCTCAAAGCTCAACTTACTCTATGCTACATCTGTCAATATTTCAATTATTTTACAAGTGAATTAAGAATCAACAAGTATTCTTAATTAATATTTTAAAAATTATTAATATTTGACACATTATCCGTTAAATATTTTAATTAGCACATATATTTTTTTAGTTCTTATCTTTTACTCTATCTTAAATTGGAAAATTTTAATTGATGTTGTACCAAATAATCTTCTTTAAAAGATTAAACTAATAATAGTATATATATATTAATACTACATAAGAAAAATGTTATCGGTAGTGGTTAAAAGAAAACATGGGCAATCTTTAAAAAGAAAAAATTAATTTTTGTTTTTCATTTAGAGATGATAAAAGAATTAAATTATATATTTTTAATTTAGATATTTTATAAAATAAATTGAATGGTGTATGAGTCAGTCAATGATTTTGAATTAATATGGATGATTTTTAGATATTGATGTAAAATTTTAGATGTTTTGCAACAAAAAGAGGGAAAAAATTGCAAATAAAACCTTGATTAAAATGGATATTCCAGATTTAAATCTTATCATGTATAAATACTATTGCCATTTAATATAGTTTAAGCTTGAATATATTATAATTTTTAGAACAATTATATATTATATATTAGTTATAATTATTGCAGTCCTACATATGACCTTATATACATATATTCATATATTATAGTCCAGTTCCTATAGGGAGTGGTGGGTATATAATGGCTTTGAACAGAAATTAATCTCTGAAGCAGAAGTTTTAGTATGTTGATGGAGTGAGATATAACCGTACTACTTAGGATTAAAGAAAGGGGATTATTTAATTATAAAATGCATTTTGCATGCAGGAAGGGAGGATATAGTTTTCATTTCTATAGAGTAGTTAGAGAAGTTTGATTTCTTGTCTAGCAAGGGATTGACTGTGTCCCTCCCTTCAACTAAACCAATCCAATATACTTCACAAAGTCTTGCTAATTAAAAGCTAATATCTCACACTTGTCATGTCTCTATCCATTCCAATGGAGTGCTCCTCCTCCACCTTTTCTTTTGAGGGTAATGAAAATATGGATTAAAGATATTAAAACTCAAAATTTAAGTCTACTGAATTAAAAGGAAAATGATTACATGACATAAAACGCAATTACATATATAATATTTGCTCTTGATTAAGTTTACTATTTGTGAAAGTCAATACAGAAAAAGGAGGAGGATAAAAACACAATCTGGGTTAGGTTTCTTTTCTTCTCATCCTTCATATATTGTCCATATTTAAAAGAGAGCAAAATATTATCACCACCTAATCCTACCCCCAAACATTAAATATACGATTCAAAGTTTCTTATGTCACTGCAATTAATTATATATAGAAAGTATGTCAAATGAAATCTTCGGAAATGATTAATTATAAATTAAGAATTGGAAATGATTTATTTAATTATTTATTTCTGGTTTTAGTCCATGAGAAGGAGACGGTCGTAGATATATAGTTGGTGGTGACAACAATCCATAGATGGCTACGAGTGGCAACGTCAAGAAAGGGATGCTTTATTTTCTTGCAAATAATGCAATCATATGGCGTTATATGATTAGTACATCATAGTGGTAGGTGTGTCGACTGAAGGCTAGGCTAAGTATGCTAATTAATTGTATAGGACTGATTTTTATAACTAAGTGATTACACTTGCTCTCTTTTAATTACTACTCTCGGACTATTCCGGTGCTAAATCTAATAATCAATCAAGATCTAAAACCAGGGATTCTTTGCTCATTCAAAATTTACATAGTGCAGCTAAGGATTACTGAGAAACTGTTATGACTTATGAGAAAAGGCTCAAAATTTTATGCAAGTTCCTGGTCTTTGAAACTGTTGTGTATTGACATAAACACTTTAAAGTTTACAATGATTCCTCAAGAGAAACTATGTATCTTTGTAGTACTTAAATTTATCAGAAATATTTGCAAATTAATATCTCTCCTATCATGTGTTTTAGATTTTATTTCCTTTTCGATAATGCTTGTATATGTGTGTATTATATAAACAACCATATATAGCAACTATAAAAGGTGGTATATTGATTTTCTAAGCTAACTTTACCTATGGCAATAGAGCCATAGAGCTAGAAATGAATTGGTGTTCATGGACAAGAATCACAACCTGAAATCAATCATTAAAACAAAAAGGTGTTTATAGTAGGATGAAAATGTTTGAACAAAATTATTATCTCAAAATTATGCATACACATATAAGCTGTATATATAAATAAATATACATAGATGTTTGGGGGTGATACAGGGTAATCATGCATGCATGTAAAGCACGAGATGGATGCCATAGCTATCTACGGTAACAGAAAATTAACAATGGGAAATACAAACCCCAACAATACTGTCTAAGAAATCTCATGCATGATAGAGTCGTCGAAATAGAGTTCAGGCCAGTAAGGAGAGGCGGCGCTATTATTGTTGCTAGAATTACTGCTCACATCTCCTGGATTGCTCAGTGATGTCTCGGTGGCTGTTGGAGGAATGGTAGGGTATGGAAGAAGCCATGACGATGAGTTATCGTTTTGGTTATCTCCCTGGCTGAGCATTGTAAAGCTGGAACAGTTCCCCATCTCAGTGTTTTCATTATTCAACGATGTTTGGAAACTGAAAGGGACTTGTGGGTCTAGTAAGTGAGGTAACAGGCTGGGATGGTGGAGTTGTTGAGAAGAAGCATTTCCCACAGAAAATTGGGATGAATTTGGAATAACTGGGTTTTCTTTGACATGAGCTGGAACTGGTGAACTTAATAAGTTGAGAGCTTCCATGTCTGCAATGCCATTTGGTGAAGATAACGAGTCGTCGTTGGTCGTCGTTGAAGCAGCAGAATGGAGGAGTAATTGCATGTATTGAAGCTTAGCCAAGTGAGCAGCTTCTGCCTGTAATATTAAAGCCTGGTCATCGAATAGATGAGGACTGTTTTCCAGGAGGTCTTTAAGGTTAGCAAGGGCTATGAGCTGAGGCAAGCTAGCAAAGATGTCAGTTCTGGGTTGATGGGTCATTGGATCAATGCCCATTTGAATCAGCTTTTTCTTTAAATGGGTATTCCAGAAGTTCTTGATTTCGTTATCAGTGCGCCCTGGTAGATGTGTTGCAATGGCTGACCACCTTAAAAACGTAGAAAAAGAAAAAGAAGTGGATTTTAATTCTTTAAGTTATGGAGTAAAATCAATAAATAAATAAAAATTGATTTGCAGTAAAATTACTTGTTTCCGAGTACGGAATGCAAATGCAGGATTGTTTGTTCTTCATCTTGAGAAAATTTGCCCCTCTTGATATCAGGCCTCAAGTAATTCGTCCACCTCAGCCTACAGCTTTTGCCACATCTGTTCAGACCTGAAACCATGAAAATTGTTGTTGTTTTAAACTTAATAAAAAGGAAGATGAAGATGGGAATAAAGTTGGAAATAAAAGAAACCTGCAAGCCTAGGGAGAGCTCTCCAACTGCCATGGCCATGTCGTTTAATGTAGTGAACCAGCTTTTGGTCTTCTTCGGGAGTCCAAGGTCCTTTCTTGAGGCCATTCTCGTCACAGCATGCAGATCTCCCCATTAATGTTAATTGCTTCGCCTTCCTCACCACCAAAACTCTACTCACCCATGCTTTTATTTATACACACTCTTCCCTCACCTCCTTATTTGTCAATTAGCTACTTAGTATTTAACAAAATGATTATTTTTTACATTCAAAATTAGGAAAGTGAAGGGTTTTACTTTTACCCTACCTTGAACTTAGATAACATTATTTATTCAATTTGTATTTGATATATTATTATTGTTTAAATCTATATAAAGTTAGTCAATCTCACGATCATGTATATTATTAATAAACTTTAAAAATACCTTTTGCTGAAAAAAACTTTGAAAATACTCTACCATCAAACTTTAAAAGCTAAGTACGAATTATTATGTTTCTTAATAAATTATATTACATAATTTCTTATCGGTGTGTATACAGATCTTGTAACTCCAAATAAGATAAAGAATAGATTCAGATTATAACATTGGTAATATGATATTAGACGAAGGAAGAATAGGGGAAAAATAGAGAGTTATTTGGATGAAAATTCTAAATCAGAATCACATGTTAAATTAAAATGTATTTTTTAAGAGAGAATATTGGTTCAAACCTTAAAAATGACACAAACTCGAATATAGATTATAAAACGGACATGCAAAGTACTAATTTTTTTTCAATTTTATTAAATATTTATTTAATTACTTTCATGTTGTCGATATACCAATAATGTATCAAACAAACGTGACTAGCGCGACTCAAACCCAGGTTACACCTGAGGTGGTGAACATCCTTGACTATCAGGCCATCACATGAGATTCCAAATCTAACAATTTATATTTGCTAATTTATTATATATAAATTGTCAAACTATTAATTTACAATGTTATCCAATCAGAGTAATTTCTTGATTTTTCGAAAGTAAAAAGATTAAATTCTAAAAAATTAAAGTAGGAAAATTAATTTTTAAATTATCATAAAATAAAGAGATTAAAATTGGTAATTGACATACTTTCAAGCAAAATTATCCTATACACCATTTGTGGAGTTTTTTACACTTCATAAACGGGATTGGGTGTAAAAAAAGTTAAAAATTAAATATATAAATATCAGCTTGTAATAATTACCTTCCTTAGTTATTGCAGAGAAATTTTAATCATCCATTAATTTCATTAATAAGCTCTTTGTAATTTGTTAATGTCAATTGCCGACAGCCAGAAAGTGAGAGAGAGACCATCTTTTTTTTTTCGTTTTGGCCATAGCTTTGTCATTTCTTTCTACACAAATCTTACACAGTAAAACATAAACCCCTAAGACTATACTATATTTGCTTTCCCTAGTTATATTTAAAAAATAAAAAATAAACCACCCCAAATCTCCCATTTTCTATATTTCTCCATCAAATTAGTTAGTAAACGTTGAGACTTTTCATGCACAAACAAATGAATAAAATAATACAAAACTGGGTCCTTCAACCAAGGTTCCTTGTCGGGTATTATTTTGAATTGAATAAATAAAGCTGCCATGCTTTAAAACTTTCATCTGTTTTTCTTTCAACTTTTAATATATAAATCGATGTGAAAGTTTTCAAGTGTCAGCTAAACAAACTGATTTGCTTGCTTCACCAGGTTTCCAACCAATGCATCTAAAACCCTGACGGCTGACGGCCCTTGTCCCTAACATAGCCACGTCCCACGTACATCCCACGTATCATGCAAAAGATCTGCAGATCCTACTTTCTTTTATTTTTTTGTTGGCCTCCCTGTAACCCACGACATTTCATTAAAAAACACACCTAGATTGATGGATGGCTTATGGATGAAGCTTGTCTCCATGAATTGAGAAAATATTGGAAACCCATTTTATTAAACAAAGTGATTTTAAGTCCCCTAATGGATAACCTAATTCAGGACTGTGGGATATTGCTTGAAGAAACAGCAAGACATGGGTTCTACAGGTAATTACCCCCCCATTTTCTCATCATCTTTTGTTTTGTCCCTTGCAATCTGTTGTTCTTAAACAGATTTCAGTATCTTATTAAATTCGTATGGCCACCACTGGTCTGTCTCCATACTCCAAATTATTATATTTTCAGATGAGATGCATATAATAAGTTGCAGTCTTTGTCAGTCCATATGAGACAAGCCAATACTGTCAATTTTGGCCCAACCAGTGCCACCAAACTATTAAGGGATTTTAATTATGTTATGGAGAAGTCATTGAAATTGTATATCATTTGTACCAAGTTGGTCTATTTTATGCCAAAACGTATACAATCTGTTTGGATTAGACTCCTGCTTGCTGGTATAGACATCAGAAACAGAGCTAGGGTTATAGAGGGGGAGTGGAAGAGATAGTTAATCAAACAATTTCACTCAACATCTCTCAAGTTATGGTGAAAGTAGACTTTGTAATATATATACAATAATTATTTGATACATTCATCATGAATTGCAAGAATGATACTCAAATTCCAGGCTGATGATTGGATTTTCTATTCAAGGGAAACCACACAGTTGTTTGCTAGTGATCCATCAAATTAACATTTCTGCTTATTTTTATTTACTATGTAATATATTTGATGTGTCTTTAACTAATTATGAACACAATAAAGGCAAGCGCACTTATCGTTTAATAATATAGTTATGGTAAGACCGGTAATATCGTATCCACAAGGACCAAAAGTACTAGTAATTACTATCTTTTTAATATTTAGCCTAAGTATTGGAGTGATTTCTTTTAAACTAAAACTAATTAAACATGACAACGAAAGAATTAGGAAAATATTTTTAGACAACTTTATGAGATAGGCAATACCTAAGGAAGAATCCACTTAGACTTCACTTATTA
The DNA here is from genome assembly GCA_025698515.1 of Gossypium sturtianum. Taxonomy (NCBI): domain Eukaryota; kingdom Viridiplantae; phylum Streptophyta; class Magnoliopsida; order Malvales; family Malvaceae; genus Gossypium; species Gossypium sturtianum. The sequence goes on from CM046947.1 coordinate 5,773,351, forward strand.
CTTTTGATTCATACGATTTATTCACTTGACTTATTCCGTAGAAATCCCTGATTTATGTTAATATCTCTTTCAAGACTAAAAACAACTGACTCTAGGTTGATTAATTGAAATCTCTTTCTAATTAAAACCCCTATTGTTGCATTAACTCGATCTATGGATTCCCTTATTAGATTTGACTCTAATCCGGCAGATTTTCGTCTCCCTATCTCTAGGGTTGCAATCAACTCCGCTTAATTGCGTTGATCTACTCCTAAACATGGACTTTTGCTCCACTGAATAAGCACATTCGACTTGAATCAATAACCTGAATTATCAAGACAAGAATAAGAACTCATAATTAAGAATAAGAACAAGTATTTATCTTATAAATCAAATAATAATAAGATCTGTCTTAGGTTTCATCATCCCTAGATATTTAGGGAGTTTAGTTCATAATAATAGAAGGAAACATCTCAAAATAAGGAAAACAACAAAATATAAGAAAACCCAAAAACTTCTAAAGAACTTGATGAGAGATCTTCAGTCTTGATGGAGATCCTTCTCCAAGCTGCTTCCGATGGCTGTCTTCGAGTGTTTTCTGCGTTTTATCCTGCGTCCCCCTTTTAGGTCACCCCCTAGGGTGTTTATATAGGCTTTGGAACATCTTTCTTTGCCCACAAGTAACCTTTTCCGGATAGAATTAATCTTTGATACGGCAGGGACACGCCCGTGTGACATGCCCGTGTTCGATAGCCTAGGCCGTGCTGCGCTTCCTCGCTCACCACTGCGGTGTGTGGTCCGCCGTGTACGTTGATCCAGGCCGTGTTCGATTCTGCTTGAAACGCACGACCGTGTTTGATAGCCCAGGCCGTGTTGAATTCTAAGATAGGCCCATTTTGTCCCTTTTTGGCCCGTTTCTCGTTCTTTTCAACTCCCTAAGCTCTCCTGAGTGTAAAATATGAAATTAAAGGATTAGTGATCGCTGTGAATCAGAGTTTTAAAATTTATAAAAGAATGATCGAACCTGGAAACTAACTCTGACAACGATTAAAGGCAAGTGCACCTATCGAACAGTAGTATAGTTTAGGCAAGACCGGATTATCGAACCCAAAGGAACTAAAAGTACTAATACTAACTTTCTTTTTATTATTTAGCCTAAAATAAGTGAAGTTGTTTATTAATCTAAATTAGTTAACTATTAAACTAAAGACTCTAAGACAAAGAAGAATGAATTTAGAAAATAACTTGGGAAAAACTCAGTTGATTTAGACGATACCCTAGGAAGAATCCACCTAGACTTCACTTGTTATCTAACAACTTTGAACCATACGATTTATTCACTTAGTTTGATCCGTAAGACTCCTAACGTATATTAAACCCTCTCTCGAGGCGAATAACGTCTAACCCTAGGTTAATTAGTGGAACTCTCGTTCTCTTATAATAACCCCTAGAATAGCGAAGAAATCGATCCGTGGATTCCCATATTAGGTTTCACCCTAATCCGGTAAAATCTCGTCACCCTATCTCTAGGCGTGCGATCAACTCCGCTTAATTATGTTGGATCTACTCTTAGGCAGGGTCTATTCCTCCTCCACCTAAGCACATTAGATTTGGATTAAGTTCACACAATTAAGAACAAACTAAGTTATTATCATATAATTCAAAAAAATCAAATAAAAAGATTCATCATAGGTTTCATCACCTTCGGGTATCCGAAGGGTTTAGTTCATAACAATAAAGGAAAACATCTCAAGAGAAAAGATAAAACAAAACATAAGAAATCCCTAAAACCCCCTGAAAGAATTGAAGAGGAGATCCTCCGTCTTGAGTAGAATTCTGGCTTCTTGAGATGGATCAACTGGCTATCCCTGAGTGAATCCCCACAAATCTGCCTTCTTTGGCCTAGCACGACGCCCCTAGACGATGGCTTTGGGCTCCCCCTTCAGGTCATACTTAGGGTGTATTTATAGGCTTTTGAAATACGTTTCTTTCTCCCTAAGTATCCTTTCCCGAATGAAATTGCTCTTCTCCACGGCAGAGGAGTGGCCATGGCGCACGCCCGTGTAAATCATGGACAGGCCGTGTTCGGATTTCTTTGATGAGACACGGCCGTGTGAGTCGGGGTTAGACCGTGTTCTAGATGATTGACTTGGCACGGTCGTGTGGATCCAAGTCCAGGCCGTGTCGATTTCCTCTTTGGTCCGTTTTGGTCCGTTTTGAGCCCGTTTCTCGTTCTTTTTATCCTTGGGTGCTTTCTTGAGTATAAGACATGAAAAGAAAGAATTAAGAGCACATTTTTACATAAATCAAGGGATAATTCATCCAAAAGCGTACTAAATATGGGCCTAGAATATGTTATTATTTCGGTTTATTAAATACCCCCACACTTAAGCTTTTGCTTGTCCTCAAGCAAAATTCTAAACTTACAATTAAAATGAACTTCCCTCAATTCATAATAATCGTTGATAGTGTTTCATCATAATTCAGAGATAATTTATACATGGATAATTCAATTCAAAGTGTCCTAAAAATTTAAACAGTATAAGTCATAGATCTTGTGGCTCGAAAACATAGGTGTCTCCCCTTATCTAAATAATTACCTTTAATTTGAAATCGACAAGGATTGACATCCTCACAAAAGATTCACTCAAATCACTCAAAGTGTTTAAGGTTCAAAATTTAGGCACTCAAAAGTCAAACATGAAGAGTTAATCCCATAGGTTTGCATGAAAATCAAATCTCCACCACTGAAATATGAGATGAAACACAAATCAAAAGGTCTTTGTTAGGGTTGTAACTGGGGCTAGGTTAAGGTGTGGAATAAGGGCTGAATTAGAGGTTAGAATCGAGATTGAATTGACAAATTACCTAACTAAGAACTAATGAACTAATAATAATTACATCAATTGAAAACTAATAATACTAATAATACGAGCTTCTTCTTCGATATTTGGAATTTAAATAAATGTATAAGCTCATTTAATCTCATACTAATAATGAATATACTTCGTTTTTTTTTAAGAACAAACTAAATACATAATAAAGGATAAATTACTAAAATTCATAATTAGACAGCTAATCAAATCAAATCTCGATATAAGGGTAGTCAAAAGGAATGGTGATAACAAAAACAAAGGGTTTCTGGGTTAATATTAGCGGTTATGTCAATAAAAAAGGTTGTTAGGATTAAAAGGGGTTCACTAGGGGTTAATTTTTGAATGTAGGCTTTTAATGGAGTAAGTGGGTTAGATCCTAGGTGCCTTTATCATCTCTGTGTATCAAATCAAAAAAATGTGGTCTCGATATGTATAATCGATGCAAGTTCTAGAATAACAAATCAGTGTTGACATACTCATAATCAATAAAGTGAGCAAGAAAAAGAATATATGCTCTATAAGGCTCAAAAACTCACAACAATTAGGGGTATTTTGATGTCAACCTCATAAATTTCAAACTTCAAGATAATATTTAAACTCAGTTTGACAACCTAGCAAATTTTTAATTTCTGAAAAATAGACTTATCATGCTTGATTCTCTAGTATTCTTAAAATTTAATTATCAATGCACAATTATCAATGACTTAATCTAAAACATATCAATAAAAATCATAAATCATCAGAAATTCCATCCTAATTAGTAATATGAGAAACTTACTTTAAGACAAGGCATAATTCAGGGATTTTCAAATAATACTATAGTTAACCCCCCCACACTTAAGATGTACGTTGTCCTCAATGTACAAAGGTAGATAATATCAAAATAATCATAAAATCGTAAGATGGGGAGAGAAGGGAAACTTCCTAAATTTTGGATGAAGCCAATGAAAAGAAACCGGATAGGATTGGAGGTGAGCGTAGAGAAGCGTCTCGAACTGGTTGAGTCCTAGAAGCAGCCATCCTAATTTCTTTTGTATCCTAAGCTAAATCTAAATGGAATGAATAACAAGAAGAAAATAATAAAGAAAATAAAAGAAAGGAAATAAAAATAAAAATAAAAATAAAAATAAAAATAAAAATAAAAATAAAAATAGAAATAGAAGTAAATATTTAAATAGTGATACGGTCCACGCCCTTGTTCGAGTTTGATCAGTCCGTGTTTTTTGTGATTTTGAATTTTGGGCGCGTTTAGGTGTTTTACCACGGCCGTGGGTCCTCGTAGCACGCCCGTGTATTCTTCTCACGGTCCTTTAGAACGGGCGTGTTTAACCTGCGTGCTCATCAAGTCGATAACCTCGCGCTTGCGGTTATAGGGCGCCTGTGCGTGTCTCGCCTGCGTGCTTAATAAGTCGATAACCTAACACGGGAAGTCGGCACGGGCGTGGCTTTTTATCGCAGCCCGTGTTGGGAAAAGAAATCATTCTTTGTCATGCACGGTTACTAGCACGTCCGTGGTTTGTTCTTCTGGCTTCCATACGGCCACGCCACGGCACGGTGTGTAAGGCGTGTGCCCGAATTCTGCACCCTTGTTAGTTTAAAGCTAGGTGTAAAGAAGAGAAGAAAAAGAAAAAAATTTAAAGCAAGATGAAAAAATAAAAATAAATTGTGTTAGTGCTCAAGTTGCCTCCAGAAGCGCTCGTTATAGTCTTAAGCTAGACTCTCCTCTCGTTTGCTTTGTCAGGGTGGTTTGAGGAGTTGGAAGTCCTTCCTCATGCTATCATTTGTGTCTTTGTGAAAAAAATTAAGTCGAGATATGTTTATAGTAAAAGTACCAAAAATAGGATTACTTACCTCGACTGTTCCGTGTGGGAAAACACTGGTTACCCTAAAAGATATTTCTTTATTTGTGTTAGGGTCTGGAGGAGATATTTGAGGATTTGTCTGATCTAACAGTACCTGGTCCCCTATTTTGAAGTGGTTTGTTGTTCCTATTAGCTCTTTTGGGGGCTCCTTCGGTTTTATCTTGTGTGGTTTAGGTTCTTCATCGTGTATCCCTAATTTCTCCTTGAAGTGTGTCTTCCACTCGTCTAGATCATCGAACTGAATCCCTCGATCTTCATGAGTTATTTCTTTGTTGGCATGGGGTTTAGGATCGGGTTCAGTTGTATTCTTTGGTGGTGCTTCCTGAAAATAAGAGTTAACCGAATGGTTATCAATAGAATTTACGTTCTCACCTTGATTACTCGATGTTCTTGCCGAGTCGAGAGCTTTGATGGTGACTGTCTCATTACCTACGCAAAGTATGAGTTCTCCTGCATCAACATCAATTTTAGTCCTGACAGTTGCTAAAAAGGGTCTTCCTAAAATTAGGGGGATCGAATTATCCTCATCCATGTCTAAGACAACAAAGTCTCATCGGGAAAACGAATCATCAATTTTTACAAGAACATCTTCGATAATACCCCTAGGAATTTTAACAGTTTTATCACTAATTGAATGCTCATCCTAGTTTGTTTGGGTTTCCCTAGACTGATTGTTTAAACAATTTATAAGGCATGACATTTATGCTTGCCCCTAAATCGACTAACGTATTATCAACAGTTAGTCTACCAATTAAACATGGAATTGTAAAACTCCCCGGATCTTTTAGCTTTTGTGGTAGTCTATTTTGGAGAATTTACAGAGCACTTTGCGTTAAGTTCCACATGTGACGACTCGTCTAACTTCCGTTTGTTTGTCGAAGCTCTTTTAAAATTTCCTAGAATCGGCATCTGCGAAAGGGCTTCAAGTAATGGTAAGTTAATATGTAATTTCTTTAAAAGTTTAAGAAACTTACCGAACTGTTCTTTCCGTGTCGTCTCTTCTTAATGCCTCGGGTAAGGTACGCGAGGTTGGTACTCCTTAATTACGGTTTTGGCTTGTCTTGTGTTACCACAACTTTACCTTTTTCTACTTCATTTTCTTGTGTTGGACTGGGTTCGTCTACTTCTTCGCTTTCTTGAGCTGTTATGGCTTGGATTTGCTCATTCGGATTAATTTCAGTATTACTCGGTAGACGCCCTTGTGGTCGTTCGGATAATAGCTTTGCAATTTCTCCGATCGATCGGGTAATTTCCGATTGCCTTTGTAAGTCCTCCAACTTGGTTCTCGATCTTTTGATCGATGTTTGTTGGGTGTCGAGTGTTATCTCAGTTTTTTGGAGACGGGCTTCTATGGATGCTATAAATTTGTTCAACGTCTCTTCAAGATTCGGCTTGTTTTCCTGTGGATAGGGCTGATTTTGAAAATTTTGAGGAGGTTGCTGTCTTTGATTTCCTAGATTTCCTTGTCCTCCCCACGAAAAATTTGGGTGATTTCTCCAACCTGGATTATAATTATTACTATATGGGTTATTATTAGATCTGAAATTGTTACCTATATAGTTCATCTGTTCGCTCTCTGTGCCCAGTTGGTAGGGTGGGTACTAAGGATTCGCCACAGTTCCACTTGCGTCACACTGCATGACTGGATGTACCTGCGAAGAACACAAACTATCAAGCTTCTTATTCATCAACTCTACCTGATTTGATAGCATGGTTACTACGTCGAGGTTGTAAACTCCGGCTATTTTTGTTGGCCTTGTTCTTGTAACTTGCCACTGATAGTTATTCAGCGACATCTCTTCAATAAACTCATAGGCTGCCTCAGGAGTTCTATTATTCAAGGTTCCACCGGCGGCTGAATCAATTAGTTGTCTCGTTGAGGGGTTTACACCATTATAGAAAGTCTGGACTTGGAGCCACAAAGGTAAACCATGGTGCGGACACCTTCTCAAGAGATCCTTATATCTCTCCCATGCATCGTATAATGTCTCTAAATCCATCTGCACAAAAGAAGAGATATCATTACGTAATTTGGCCGTTTTGGTTGGTGGGAAATATTTTAATAAAATTTTTTCGGTCATTTGTTCCCATGTAGTGATTGACCCTCGTGGTAACGAGTTTAACCACTGTTTAGCTTTATTCTTTAATGACGCACGCAAAAGTCCCTACCTAAGAGTAGATCTAGCATAATTAAGCGGAGTTGATCGCACGCCTAGACATAGGGTGACGAGATTTTGCCAGATTAGGGTGAAACCTAATATGGGAGTCCATAGATCGAGTTAATGCAATTCTAGGGGTTTTAATTAGAAAGAGATTTCAATTAATCAACTTAGGGTTAGACGTTAGTAGCCTCGATGGAGGTATTAATATAACTTAGGAAATCCTACGGATCAAGTCAAGTGAGTAAATAAATGCAGTTCAAAGTGTTAGATAACAAGTGAAGTCTAGGTGGATTCTTCCTCGGGTATTGTCTTAATCAATTGGTTTTTCCCACAAGTATTTCCCCAAGTTCATTCTTCTTTGTCTTAGAGTCTTTAGCTTAATAGTTAGTTAATTTGGATTAAACGACAATTCCCTTTATTTTAGGCTAGATAATAAAAAGAAAGTTAGTATTAGTACTTTTAGTTCCTTTGGGTTCGACAATCCGGTCTTGCCTTAACTATACTACTGTTCGATAGGTGCGCTTGCCTCAAATCGTTGTCATAGTTAGTTTCCAGGTTCGATCATTCTCTTTATAAATTTTAAAACTTTGACAAATCACAGCGACCAATCGCACTGCACCACTGGATGTACCTGCGAAGAGCCACACAAACCATCAATCTTTTTATTTAACAGTTCTACCTGGTTTGATAGCATGGTCACTGCGTCGAGGTTGAAAACACTGACAGCTTTTGTTGGCTTTGTCCTCATAACTTGCCATTGATAGTTATTCAGTGCCATCTCCTCTTTAAACTAATAAGCCGCTTCAGGGGTCTTGTTATTTAGGGTTCCATTGGCGGCTGAATCAATCAACTGCCTAGTTGAGGGGTTCACACCGTTGTAAAAGGTTTGAACCTGTAGCCACAAAGGTAACCCATGGTGAGGGCACCTTCTTAGTAAATCCTTATATCTCTCCCATGCATCGTAAAGTGTCTCTAAATCCATCTGCTCAAAAGAAGAGATATCATTCCTCAACTTAGCCGTTTTAGCCGGCGAAAAATATTTAAGTAAAATTTTTTCGGTCATTTGGTCTCATGTAGTGATTGATCCTCGTGGTAACGAGTTCAACCACTGTTTAACTTTGTTCCTCAACGAGAAGGGAAACAACCGAAGGCGAATGGCATCATCAGAAACGCCATTAATTTTAAAAGTGTCGCAAAATTCCAGAAAATTTGCTAAATGATTGTTTGAATCCTCATCCTGCAAACCATCAAACTGAACAAACTGCTGAATCATCTGAATAGTGTTAGGTTTTAGTTCAAAATTATTTGCAGTAGGTATAACAATACTTGATTCAGTTCCTGTTAAATTAGGTTTAGCATAATCATACATAGTATAAGGAGTAGGATTTTGATTCACCGAGTTTGCGGCAGCCACAGGAGGTAGTATATTATTATCAGCCATCTCTTCTGTAGTATTAGTTTTGTCTTCTTGCTCTTCTTCTATGTATTGTAGACTTCGCCTTATTTCTCTTCGGTTTCTTCAAGCTGTACTTTCAATCTCACTGTCAAAAAGTAATGGTCTTGACGGGTTCCTTCTAGTCATAAACTAAAAGTTCCTGCCAGAAGCAAAGAAAAAATTAGTGAATAGAAATAAAAAAAATAAATTGCAAATAAAAGTAAACAAAATGGCTAAAGTAATAAAAATTTAGAGTTCCTAATATCTTAGTCCCCGGCAACGACGCCAAAAACTTGATGTGTCTTTAACTAACTATGAACACAATAAAGGCAAGCACACCTATCGTTTAATAGTATAGTTATGGTAAGACCGGTAATATCGTATCCACAAGGACCAAGAGTACTAGTAATTACTATCTTTTTTATTATTTAGCCTAAGTATTGGAGTGATTTCTTTTAAACTAAAACTAATTAAACACGACAACGAAAGAATTAGGAAAATACTTTTAGACAACTTTATGAGATAGGCAATACCTAAGGAAGAATCCACCTAGACTTCACTTATTACTTTTGATTCATACGATTTATTCACTTGACTTATTCCGTAGAAATCCCTTATTTATGTTAACATCTCTTTCAAAACTAAAAACAACTGACTCTAGGTTGATTAATTGAAATCTCTTTCTAATTAAAACCTCTATTGTCGCATTAACTCGATCTATGGATTCCCTTATTAGATTTGACTCTAATCCGGTAGATTTTCGTCGCCCTATCTCTAGGGTTGCAATCAACTCCGTTTAATTGCGTTGATCTACTCTTAAACAGGGACTTTTGCTCCACTGAATAAGCACATTCGACTTGAATTAATAACCTGAATTATCAAAACAAGAATAAGAACTCACAATTAAGAATCAGAACAAGTATTTATCTTATAAATCAAATAATAATAAGATCTGTCTTAGGTTTCATCCTCCCTAGATATTTAGGGAGTTTAGTTCATAATGATAGACGGAAACATCTCAAAATAAGGAAAACAACAAAACATAAGAAAACCCAAAAACTTCTAAAGAACTTGATGGGAGATCTTCAGTCTTGATGGAGATCCTTCTCCGAGCTGCTTTCGATGGCTGTCTTCAAGTGTTTTCTACGTTCTATTCTGCGTCCCCCTTTTAGGTCACCCCTAGGGTGTTTATATAGGCTTTGGAACGTCTTTCTTTGCCCACAAGTAACCTTTTCCAGATAGAATTAATCTTTGATACGGCAGGGACACGCCCGTGTGACATGCCCGTGTTCGATAGCCTTAGGCTGTGCTCGCTCCTGCTCACTACACACGACCGTGTGGTCTGCCCGTGTACGTTGATCCAGGCCGTGTTCGATTCTGCTCGTAACGCACGGCCATGTTTGATAGCCCAGGCCGTGTTGAATTCTAAGATAGGCTCATTTTGTCCCCTTTTTGGCCCGTTTCTCGTTCTTTTCGACTCCCTAAGCTCTCCTGAGTGTAAAACATGAAATTAAAGGATTAGGAGCATCGAATTCATCAAATCTAATGAAAACTCAACCAAAAATAAGCTAAGCATGGGGTTAAAATATGTATAAATTATGGTTTATCAATATTATATATATAATTCTTTTGCCGATAACTAGTTCACAAATTACCATCACTTGACTTAGGCTTAGTTTGGATGGGCAGTGTGTTTACTTCCGGTGAGGTTAAAAATAACGTTGGCGGTGAGATTAGTTACTATAGCGGTGAGATTGGATACTGTAGCGGTGAGATTAGAAACAACGGTGGAGTGTGTGTTTGGATTCAAACGCAGCTATAGCGGTGAGGTGAGAATCTAAAATGACTTTTAAGGACATCAAATTAGAATTGATATATATCAAAAGTTTTTTAAATTATTTTACTTTTATAAAATTATTAAAATATGTGAATTTATAAATTCATTTAATAAAATATTAAAATGTATCTTTTGATATTTTATTTATTATCCTATAAATTATCATATTTGTATTTATTTAAATGATAGTTATAACATTAAAACACCTCAATTGTTATTTACTTATTATCCTATAAATTATAATATTTATTAATTTATTATATAATATAAGTATTTATCCAACCTAATCTAGAGATAAATTGCTTGGGCTTTTCAACTTTAGACATTAAAAGGGAAAGAAAACGTTAAAAAAAATAGAAAGGGCCATGGGTAAAATTAGAAAAAAGGGCTGTGTTGAATGCACTAAAGCAAAAACTATCAGTGAACAACTGGAGGTGCAGCACAGTGAGAATCAGTCCATTGGGCAACTGGAGGTATTATCCAAACACCTCATCAGTGAGATTGAATTATAAAAGTGGTTTAAACACACTGAAATGGAGCTAACTGGTCATCCAAAGAAAACCTTAGTCCCTAAACAAGAAAGTAGTCGCGGAGTTAGAAAACTTTTTTGGGCGGAATTAAATTGTATATTTTTACAATAATAAAAATGTAATTTTATCATTTTAATAGCCTATATCTTTATAATTTTTAAAAGGTTAAATCAGATTTTTATCATTCTTGGGGGTCAAAGTAAAATTTTACCATTACTAATTTAAAATTTTATAAATTATAAAGAGCTTACATTAAAAATTTACCATTTGGGGGCTCTACTACGCTATGCCACTAACAAGAACCATGAACCCTAAACTTGGCCTTTTGATTCAAGGTTTAAGGTTCAGGGTTTGAGTCCAAAGTTTAAGGTTTCAGGTTTAGGATTTGGAGTTTAGGGTTCGGAGTTTAAGATTCAAGGTTTAGGGTCCGTGTTAAAAATATTACCAAAATTATATATAAATGACAAAGAAAAAATTACTAAAATCTCATTAAATAATTGGAAAGAGATATAGGATAACGTGACGCCTTTGTTTCATGTAATCCTTTCTCGTTGCACATATTCAAAGCAAATATATAATGCAAATCAGTATATAAAATAAAATATTATTATTAGTCCTGAACGACGAATTCAGTCTTTTTTTAATTTAATAATTTTTGATCCTTTATTTTTTCAAATTTTGAAATTTTAATCCTGATAAAAAGTAATCATTAAATTCGATAAGTGATTTTAAATTCTTATGTGGTAAATATATTATTACATGTATACTGTCATCTCAACTTGTTTTTTCTACATAATACTCGTAGAAAGATTATGTCGTTTTAGTTAATGGATTTAACAATTATCGTTTGATTTAGGATTAAAATTTTAAAATTGAAAAGTATAGGGACTAAAATTGAACAAATCAATGAAGAGAGGCTAAATCCACAATTTAAGCATAGGACGAGACTAATAGAAAAATTTGACCTAACGAATTTAATTGTTACTATTTAACTCAAGAATGAAATTTTAAAATTCAATAAAGTATAATAATTAAAATTGATCAAATTAGAGTATAAGAAAGAGATCTAATATTATAAGTACTATTAGTGAAAATTGAGAATTTTTTCATTGTAATATATGAATTGATATTTTAGTAAAAAATTCATCAATGGAATTAGAAATGTAGTTTAAAAAAAGTTATGAGATCTGAAAATATTCTACATTAATTTATTTAAACTTATAATACTAATTTTCGATTATAATCATCTCATTTTAAATAAATATAAACAAAATTTATATTTGATGCATTAATCGATACCTCATATACATAAATCATATTTAAACAAAAACCTCAGGAATATTAAAAAAAAAAAAAAAACAAGAAATATATATCCATATAAATGTTGGCATCTTAATTGAAGAAAAGAATATTTGCTAACATGTTTTGTCATACGTGAATTTTTTCTCTATCACTAGTGAGTAGAGTTCTGAATTTTATTCAATTAACGACTGTTATAAGCAATGAAAATTAACATCCAAACTTGGAACCCCATGAAGCTTTTGCCGATATCACGAAACATAAATTCCGCAGGCCATAATTTACTACATATGAATTGCAAAAGTAAACAAATTCTATTCATCAAATGTATCCTAAGCCCTGTGAACTAGGACTTAAGTTTAGCTAATATTATTTCCATTTTATTCTATTTGTATCATGTTTATTATATATTGTAAACATTGAGGAGGGAAAGAGCTAAAAATTGTAAAATCACGATAATAATGTGAATTTTAAATACCTATCTCAAACTGCTCTTCTGTTTTTGCAACGATGGGTTTTCGAATGGTGGAGGAGGCACACCAAAGATCCAATCAAGAACATTTAAGTACTTGGAGTTAAACAGTTCCCTCTCCTGTGCGTAGCAATGCATTATGATAGCTGTCGACAAGCTGAAAATCATCACGTCAGGTCTCTTCAGATTCTTCGACCGTGGCAAATACCCGATGTCAGCCATCCATGTAAAGAAGCTCTCTATGGCTCGTGCAAGGCAGTAGAGTGATATCTCCATCCGCCTGCTTTTCTTCTCAATAGCAACACTCAGACCGGCTGGAAACTGCACAAAAAACGGACTTAGGCTTACAACTTATATGTTCAAATTCTATGTTACTCGGACATGGTCATGAGTTTCGATATATGAATTCAAGATGGATATATTTGTTACTTTTTGAAGCCTTGCTATCTATTTGTCGAGTCATGGATGTTTGAATATATGTAGAACATGGGTATTCCAAATAGGATAAATTTGAAAGAGTCCTTTACCGATCCAATTGCTATCAATGGTATGCTACATCTTCTCAAGAACCCAAACAGCATGCAAGTCCACATCCTGTTTAAAAACTTAGTGGTTAGCTCAATACAAAGGCCAATATTTTCAATGAAATTAGCATGAGATTGTTACATTGCCATTTTTAATTTGACATGGAAGATTTTAGGCAAACATATTAGCCTATTCAAAACCTACTAGTCTGTGGTTTATTCAGATTCAACCGTGTTCATGGCACTGCAATCTTACACAACTTGATGTATGACATAGCTAGATATCGCAAATAAGTAGTAGTAAAGCCAGTACAAGCTTTCATATAAATGATTCTTTTCTTCCAATTTCTAAAATTCACTGCTAGGAAAACATAAACATTCCTTTCTGTTTTGAATCTCAAGAACCACATTTTATCATGCGATTGATTTTGTTTAATTCAACTATATCTTTTTGCTAAAATTACAACCAGATGCAGAAATTTCTACGTCGCTTTCAACTAACAATTTCAGGAAGATATTCTCTCACTGTTTTCTTTCTAAGCGTATTTACCATGCTTTAGTTATTTTAACGGAAAAAATCATATCTCAAGGGATAAGTCTAATTGAAGTTGAAAAACATTAGAAAATACTGATCATGAAGAACAATTTTTTTTAATATAATGCATGGCGCGGTAGAAAAAATATAACACTAACCAAGCTGATGTGCAATAGGTGGCTAAAAATAAGCTTGATCTGGCAATATCAACAATACCTTTTCCTAATATTGTGCAAGGCCTGCATTAAGTTCAAAATAACTTTTTCAGACAATAATTTTAACATGGAGCTCGAGAGGGGAGGAATCAAACACTTGACAAGTCTACCAAAAACTATAGGATCCAACATAACAAGCTCAACCTCAATCAAATTGTAAAATGGCCTTTACCTACTATGCTAATCATGGAGGGGCAGCGCAGAATAAACAGAATAATACAAAGTAAACAAGTTCCTTCCTTTTTTCCCAATAAAAATAAGTAGGCAAACAGTAAGTGAAAATTTCACCCAGCTTAAAAAAAAAGTCAAGAACAAAAAAGAGTCTAACTGCGTTACCTTTTGAAGAGACCTTGATAATGAACTATCAAAGCAGGAATCAAATAAACTGGAAGGTATACTGGTAATGCCCTTTTATATGCTTCAATAAGAAAAGTAATTGCATGTGCTCTGCATGATTTATTCCCGTGTACCATCTGCAAATAGCTTGAGAATTTAAGCTTAATTCTCAGAAATAACAATATACTTTACTAGCAAAGCTTCAAGCATTAGTGGCTTGACTGCTTGTATTCGAAGTCCATTATTAACTTTCTAAAGTTATGAGTCATTTAAACAGAAATCACAAACAAAATGATACCTACAAGAAAATCAGTTTTGCTTCAGCTATCAATATTGATTAATGCAAGTACTCCAACGATCTTATCACAAAGGGAACAGTTTTTGGGAAGAACATCTTGAATTGTAAACTGCAAATGAAATCTGTTTGCAAGGCCTATGAGGACTTCAAAGAATGATCAAGTGTGCTACATAGTTTTGGATAATATGGATAACTCCATATGATAACTATATAATTTTAAAGCTGTCAAAAACACGTGCTTTTTACATTTACAAGTTCCAACAAGAAGACGAAAAGCACTAAGTTAGTTCAAAATTTGAAAGTTACAAGGCAGCATTAGGTTGATGACCAGACCAACTGAAGTCACGTGGCAATAAAATACAAGGTTGCTTTGTCTATTCATATAGCTTCATGTTCCACGTACTTCTGTTTTCGAATTTTCTGTTTGCAATCTCTGATAAACTATAATGATGGAGAGTTTTTATCCCCCAAGAATGACCATTATGAGATATGAAGAGAATGAGGGAACCTAAAAGCTAGATGTCACTTCAAATTCATTTCTTAACCAAAGGTCCAAAACCACCTTACTTGGTTTTCTTGCAAATAATTATATACAATGTGCTATAACTTAATATTCGTGAAGACAATAATTGAGATACATAACTGTCCTGGTCCAGATCCTGAATGGAAAAAGAAGCACCCGTCTTTGTTGGTGTTATTCGAGATATGGTCCTAAATGATTAAAACACAATGGAGATGTCTTATTTATATCGGACACTGTAAAGAGGGAAAAGGCTTTGTTGTTATTCTTTTTGAATCAATGGAAGAAAGAAGGGCAAATAAATAAGGAATGCATGCCATGAACAACGGTTCGTACTACTCAGCAGAACAACCAGAAGGAGAAACAAGGATCATACCGAACAAGGGATTTTCATGTTTGGATCTAATTTAACGTCTACCCCTGTTGCCTTATAAATTTTCTCTATTGCTTCCAAAGTAGTGAATGGAAGGCCGCTTGCTAGCTCTTTTACACCTTGCAGTATGACAATGTCTTTTCCACCATGTTGATTGAGAAAGGACTTATATGATGGGGGCAAACAATCTTGCTTCAAGATGTAAGAAGACCTGAAAGTATAAATGCTCCCACTTGAAAACCATGCCCAAAAAGATAATAATAGTACATTTATCATCTTTTTAGGAGAACGCGTAAAACTTTCCACATATTATGTTGAAGGATACAATTACATGTACAACTCGTAAAGCTACACAATGACATACAGCAACTACCATGATTAGACAACAACAATTGCAATAAAGTTTAATGGCTGAAATCCAAATAACCAAGAGAATTTAACAGGAGTAACATACAATATTTCCGAAGTGGAGAGACACATAAGGAATATGTCACCATGCTTCCAAGTAAGAGGTTTACAAAACTTCCCAAACCGTTTACTCTTTATTCCACAACGTGATGCCAATACAGCAGCTTGCATGAGTATGTATATAGCCAAACTCGTATGTCGCGTGTTAGATCCGGTAAGAAGCATGGAAGGTCCTGCAACCAGCCCGGCTACTAATGCCCGCCATTTCGCGGTCCTTATTCAAAATTTAACACTCCACTAAATGAAACTCGAGTTCATAAAAACTTTCATTTCAAGTAAAGATAAGAAAATTAAGATTAAGAGCATTGCCTGTGATTTCCTCCGCAAGCAGCAACGGTTTTATCTACGTAAACAAATGTACCAGCAAAAGTACCAAGAAAAATACCGTATCTCAGTGTCTCCTTAATCGCCATAGAAATTGCTTCTTTATCAGAAAACGCCTCAACTTTCCTAAATCAGAAAATTGTTATTATTTTGTTTTGTTTTCAAGCAATTTAAAAAGAAATGATCAAAATTTATGAAACAAATTACTTTGGTTTCTTGCGCCGCAAGCGTGCGAGAATGGAGAAGATAGCTAAGCCACCTTGCAGGCCAGCTCCAATTGAGAAGCCTTTAGCTGAAGCGACGAGAATTCTCCGCAACCTCTCGGACTCAGTTAACAGGACCGAATCAAAACCGAGCTCAGAGGAAGAACATGATGAAGGTTCAGACCTCGGGCAATGCATGCATGTCTCGTCGTGCGATGCGGAGATACCGAAATTAGTGGCTCCATCATAACCACCATTCTCGCCGGGAGAACAAGAGCAGCAACATCCACCGTTGATGGCTCCGTCTCCGGACGGCGACATGATGAACCTACGGTTTCGCGTAGCGGAACTAACGAAGTTTCTTTTTGGAAGAAACAAAAATCAGGAAATGATGAATTATTTTGGAGCCAGCAAGGTTGGTGGGAAATTAAAGAACCGAAGTTTCAAACTTTTCTGCTTTAGGGATTATCGAGTAGGCCATTGATAGACCGACACGTGTATCACATAAACCTTTTTTTTTTTTTTTTGCGGTTTTTTCCGGTGCTTCCGAGTCCAAACATTTCATTCTCAGTCGTCAAAATTTATAAACTGTTATAAATATTTTATTATTTTTCGAATTTAATCTTTTATCGGAAGTAGTGTTTTATATCAATTATATTTTTAATGTTTATAAATATTTTATTATTTTTCGAATTTAATCTTTTATTTTTATTTCGTATTTTATTATAATCACGAGATTTTTTATTTTTATTTTTATTTTATGAATCTCCTTTCAATTTTCTTCTTCCTTCTTTATGGCCAAGTTCTACTACTTTCTTTCTTATAGCAAAGTTCTTTTAAAAAAATTCACCCCGGTAACAGAGAGAGAAGTCAAACCACTAATTCCTAATTCGAGCCACTTGCTTAAATCATGTAATGAATACAATAATATTTAGATATCTTATTAGTGTGATAGTTTACGAAATATTTGATATGCATCTAATGGTTATTGTTAAAATTTTTTATATGAATTACTATATTTTGAAGTTCATATTGAAATTCTTGAAGAATTTAGAATGATAGAAGCATATAGAAATTATAGGGAAATTGTTCAATATATTTGTGTAAACATTTATATGAATTGAAATGATTTTAACATATATGGTAAATTCAACTCAACGAATAGTAGTTGAAGAAAGACTATAAAGTGATCCAAAATACATATATGTATTTTTTTAGAATGATCATGACTAAGATTTGTTATGATCAAAATACATTTTCCTAAAATTCTTCCTCACTCATGACTTTCAGAAGAATGATGATATAAACGTTTATCAAACTCATTTAAGTGATCATAATTTGAATATATAGAATATGAGATATTATATGATGTTGTCACGAACAGGAGTAAATATGCATTGTACTATTTTTTACCTTACTCGAGATTTTTTTTTCCATTGAATTTTCTTGATAAGGTTTTTAACGAGATAACATGTTATGTGTATTATAAATATGTGCACTTTTTTTCCTTCATTAAGATTTTTTTTCCATATGGTTTTTAACTTAGTAAAGTTTTAACGAGACACATTATCTATTAATGAACATCCTAGGGGTATTATAAATTTTTTATTATTATGTGGATGTCGATCAATATTAAAATAAGTTTGATATGTATTAGGATTTTAATATTTGTTAGAAGTAGAATTTTATATCATGTATACTTCTTATTTCTATAAATATAAACTTTGAAAAAGTATGGTAAAATATTTCCATTGATGAGTAAAATACATTATTATTTTTGCTTTGTTTTTTTAACTCTCTTTTTATCTTTATTTCATAACATAAACGTAATAATAATAAAAAAACATCTTGAAACAAAAGTTTTATTCATGGTTGACTAACCGTTGATATAATTCTCTTGGTAAATTATGATACAACGTCCTTCAAAAGTCGGGATTTTATAACTAGGGCCAGTCACTAGTTAGCAAAAATCAGCTAGAGCTATTGCCTGCAAATTCCAAATTCCAATATTATATTTAATTTCATTTTTATGCTCTTGTCATTACGCCTTGTATTTTGATTTTCTGTTTTTTTAGTCCGAAATTTAACTGTCAAATTTGTTAAATGATACTGAAAAAAATCAAGGTCTTTCCCCGATATCTATTCACTTTAAACTTTTAAAATTTACTTCTTCTATTTATTTGATTTAAAAGATAAAATCTATAACTTCTAGAATATGTAACATTTTAATTTTCAAATGTTTGATGCAATAATCAAAGTGTAATTGAAAACACACATTAAAATATAGAAAAAGTCAATTAATAATGTAACAAAATTTTAATTTTTAAATAATCTGAGAGTCAACATTATTGGATTAGGCTTAAATAGTAAAAACAATGAGGATACCTATTATTATATCAAAAAAGTGTTGAAATTGAAAATATAAAAACTAAATTTAGAAATCCAAACGATTAAAAACATAATTAGACAAATGGATAAAAAAAAATGAATTTGGGTGAGAGACCTATTTTTTTTTTTTTAATGTTTTTAAAAT
The DNA here is from genome assembly GCA_025698515.1 of Gossypium sturtianum. Lineage (NCBI taxonomy): Eukaryota > Viridiplantae > Streptophyta > Magnoliopsida > Malvales > Malvaceae > Gossypium > Gossypium sturtianum. Next base: position 5,792,132 of record CM046947.1, read on the forward strand.
ATGTTTTTCGTTTCACATAAATTCAGTAAACATAAAATTTAAAACGATTAAAGTCATTCCGAACATTTTAAACATATTTTTCACATGAATGATAACAAATTGTGCCAGACGATAAAGAAGCATAATTGGGCTGAGCACAATGGACAACTATAAGTGGATTGCATATGCCTTCTAGTGGAGGCAGAATTAGACGTCAAATGTTTTAAATGTTTTTAGTTACTAATTGTTCTAAAAAAATATTGCTATCAGTAGGAGTAATTTTTAAAACAACTACCTTTGGGGAACAACCTTGCAAGGATAGTAAGATTCTTGGGTGTTCATTATTGAAATATCTTAAAGGAGCATTACATGAAAGCTTAAATACATATTTTGTTAAGTTCACTTCTTAAAACTTTTTAGAATACAAGACCTTTGCCTTACCTCTTCATTGAGCAAACATTGCATTTACACAATGGGTGTAACTTTCATGTAACTGTTCTTATACCTATTATTCATATAACTTACCTTCCATTATTCACATTTAAGTAACTTCTACCACATCCATAACCCATTATTTTATCACATTCATTTCCACCTTTTTATTCTAACCGCGCTTTAAGGACAAACTTGAGTACTCTAACACAACACTTAATTTTCCAACATCTACTTCGAGCTCTGCTTTATTGATTTGTAACGTTTCCTCATTTAACCAAAAATACCCCTTACAAATGCCAATATTGACTACTAGACACAGTTCATTTTAAGCTGAGAATGTTCATTTCGATGAAATACAAGCACATTTCAATTAATTGACATGAGGTTATTCCGTCTTTTTGCCCAAAGATGGTGACAAATAGTTGAATCCTTCTTATCAAAAGTTCCAAATAATTTGCAAGTATCAACAGCACGTCATTCATAAAGGCTTATACCATACATTCCCTCCCCCTTCTTCAACCACCCAAGGTCCCCTAGAAAATGCTTAAATGAGTACTGAGCTCCGGATCTTAAGCACCATAAAGCGTCAGAAAACAGCATAAATAAAAGCAAGCATCGAAACTATGGAAGTCAGTTCAATCAACAATTGGATGGTGGGTCTATCAATCAAGAAAAGGATTTAAGATGTCAATAAAGGTTTTCTCTCTTGTCAAGTACAAAAATATGTGAAGAACATCAATGATAAATTGATAACTGTTAAGTTTAAATGACTAATACTTACCACTCTGAACCTTTGTGCTCTGATCATTTTATAGTCAACCTACAACATCCTACCAATCCTTTTCCTGAGAGGATCCATTGTCTCTCTTCAATTCACTTTGAGAACAATCTTCATAAACTCGTAAACAAAGTAACTGATTGAAGCAGAAGGAAGGACCTGACAATGAAACATATTACAATTAAAGAGAATAAAAAACTCGGCATCAAACAAGATACTGTATTGTGGAGAGAAGCATATGAGCCCCATATAATGGAGGGGGGTTAAGTGTAATATCCCATTTAAACAATTAGCCGATCAAATGTTATGGTTAACTATAATCTAGAAAAAAATCAAGTTCAAAGAACTTCAAAACAGCACAGAAACATAATAGTGAGATGAACTGTCATGTTCTGTTGTTATATTAATTGTTTAACCCCATGTCTGCATTTATAGAGCAATAATTAGCATAAAGCTTTTCAGAAACAATTCAAGAGATTTTATTAAAAGCTTATCCACTTACTTGTAGCAAGCTGGGAATTAGCCCAGCATAGAGAGCAGGAATTCCTCCTTGCTCAACAATCTTCAGACCAGTTGCCAGTGCGCCCATTTTGCTTGCCTGGACTTGCAATTGCAACTGTCTTCTCACAACCTCAAATGGGTAAGTAGCAACTTCGGCACAAGCACCAGCAATAGCCCCATATAGTAATGTCCTCACTGGTCCCAACTCTAGCTGATCCAAAGCATTCAGATCCTGCCCCATCTGTCTCATGTTCTGAATTCTTTTCCTACCTTCCGGGGAGTGCAGATAAGCTGATTTCAGCATATCATACAAACTGTAGAATACTGCAGCTGAAGGTGCCATGCTTACAATAGAGGGCACTAGACCTCTGTAGAGAGAAAAGAATCCTTCAGTTTGGATCATGTGGCGAAAAGCACCAATTACACCACCTAAGGCTTCTCCACCAGGAGCCACCAGCTTAGTTCGGATCTGTACAACAATAATAAATTAGTAGTAAATAACTACCCTCCTAGACAAAGATGAATATACAAAACACAAAACAGGGACAGGAACAGAATGAAATAGTCAGTAAAAAAGGACCTCTCAAAGTGTAGCTAGTTACAGTAAGCCCGGAAATTAACAAAAGCAATGAAAGGTCTAAATACCAATCCTCCGCGGAGGAACTTATCATATTTTAATGTAGTTTGAGTATGTATCAAACATTTGTAATACATCTTTAAGTATTAATCCTCTCAAGCTAGAATCCCACTTTGTTATTCAGTAAATATCTCAAATAACCACGTGGGATTCTACAAGATGTCCCTGGAGCCACTATCTTCACCTTGGTATTATGTTAGACTCGACATTGCAATGGCAATAATGGGAAATTATCTCGATCTTTTGGTCCAGAAACCGTTCTCCTAAGACTTAAGACTAGAGGATAACATTAAAATTGGTCTGTTATAACTTTGTTCAGCCTCTAATAACACAAAGAGTTAACGACTGCCCATTGCTATTTACGACAGTTTCCCCTGATGTACAATATAGAAGTACATACAGCCATACGCAGAACATGCCTACAAGAGTAAGATCAAATTGAAGATAGAACAATGAAAGGAGGAACAAAATCTTAGGTTTCGACATACAGTATCAAGTGGTAAGCAGAGAACGGTAGCGGTAATGCCGGCAGCAGCACCAGCAATGAACCTCTCAGAATTTGTGGTCTCCTCATTTCCAGACAGTCTAAGCAACTGTTTCCTATACGTATCGTAAGCATAAAAATTCACAGCTTTGAATGGAGCCGTGCGAAGAACATTAATTAAGTTCCCTTTCCAAAATCCAAGTAATCCTTGCGTCAAAGCAATCTTCTTAACAAGCTCAAATATATTCCTTTGTTCACCACGAACTATATATTCCAGCTTTAATCTCTCTAACGGAGCAACAAATGTTCTATACCATTTCAAACAATAATTAGAAACGCAGAGGGCCCTAGGCAAATTGGAAATGGCGCGTAGCTAAATGACGACGAAAATTGTCAACATTACCTGGAAACCATGGCGGCGATAGCCCCAGCCCACAAATGCTTTGTAGTATTGACTGCGCCACGTCGCGTTACCCTAACTTTCTGTTTGACTTGAGCTACAGCCCCCTTGTTTTTCTTGTTTAATTCATTTTGTAGCTGACATTCCTTGTGTTCTGAAACAAGCCCATCGCTGCTCAAGCTAACGGACAGAAAAAACAAGTCCTTAACGGCGACCGACTCACGCTGTTGCCTCCGAGAAACGCAAGCCGTGTTTTTGGAAGGGGGAGAACCTTTAAAAGGGGAAACCAAGTCAAGAAGGGAAGAGGGGAAACAAGGATCGATGAATAAACCACCGGGGACGAGTAAATTAGAGTTAGAGGGAAAAGGGAGGTAAGGTTGGTAGTCGGGGAGGGAGTTTTTGAATTGGAGATGGAATTTGGGCATTGTTAAAAACGGTGGTGGAAATGGCGGGGTTTGGTTGTTTGGGTAAGTTTGTTATGTTAAGGAAGGAAGGGGAGAGGGGTCACAGGAGGCAGTGAAGGAAATGGTGGGAAGAACTCGGCTGTGGCTTTGCATCCATCGCCGAACCAGCTATAGTACAAGCTCTGCCTCTTGACTCTTGTCTTGTGTGAGTGACCCGAGTCGGTTTTGTTGCCCTGATATTTTTATTATTATTTCCTCTTCTTTCGTTTTTTAACTTTTTCCCTTTTGGTTCATGATACAGTATACTTTTATAAGAAACCCACAGTTATCCACAGGTACTTCTGTTAGTAGGCTCAAAAAATGAAGTTTAGGAAAAGATTAACCAAATCAGTTAATTATCAAAATTTTTAACGTGTTTATATTTTTCGATTTTTTTATTTTTACTAAATTATTTTACCGGCATGACCAGTCACAAATTTTGTTTTAAATGAAAACATATATTAAGAAGATACACTAGAATTTTCGCCCCCATTTATCATATCATTGAAGCGATTAAAGAAAAAAAAAAAAAAGAGATTAGAACAAGAAACCGAATGTGAATGCTAGATTTTTAGCGAATACCATATTATGGATTTAACCGTAACCATAGGATCTCTTTTTTTCCACATTAGCCAAACTCTAAAAACATATTATACCTGATGCTAAAAGTGTTAAAAAAGGAAATTTAGATTTCAAACTTCTAACACCACATTGCTTTTATAGATCATTCAAGGATGTCTTAATCATACCAAAAAAAAAATTATTTAATTATTCATCTATTTTGAGATTTTTTTTAGTTGTTGACAGAGGTGTTCATGGGCCGGGCGGCCCGGCTCGACTGAAATTTAGGAGGGTTTGGACAAAAATATAAGCCCGAAAAATAGGCTTGGACAAAAAATAAGGCCCGTTTAAAAAATGGGTCGGGCCTCGGGTAAGATATTTTTGGCCCGGGCCCGGCCCGACCCGAATTCACTAAATGACAAAAAAATCTGCTATTTTTATTTTATTTTTGAATGTTATTTTCTTGTTGTTTTCTCCCTATTTTGTTACCATATTACAATTATGTTGCTACTATTTTGTTGTTATTGATTGAATATTGTATAAAACTTATTTTATTGTTAATTTTGTTATTATTTTAAAGGCATTTGTTAATTTTATTATTATTTTAGAGGTATTTGCTTGTTAAGTTACATCTATCTTAGTGTTATTTAAGTCTACATATTTTTTTAAAATTTATTTTCAATTTGTTGGGAAATATTTATTTTGATTTTTTTAGTATTTTTGATGTATTATATATATTTAAAAAGTATATAAAAAATTAATACGGGCGGGCCGGGCCGGGGTGGGCCGGGCCCGTGTTTTAGCATTTTATATGGGTCGGGCTTGGGAAAAAATTTAGGCCCATTTTTTGGGCTCGGCCCGAGCCCGATGAATGGGCCTATTTTTTTAGTTGAGCCCGGCCCATGAACACCTCTAGTTGTTGATATATTATTTAGTTTTAAATTAAATTACAAAATTATTAAAAACATTGATATCATTATAATAAAAATTCTTATTTTTATAACTTTTTCGAAATTTTAAACTTTTCATAATCGAATTAGTGTTAAGACCACGTAAAAGATATGTAAGTTTTAGCAACACAATGACCCCAGCGTCTCGATTCCGTTCTTATGTTAAGACTGATGCCATTACTTTGGACAAGTCTGACTTGTCGAAGCATGAGCTGGATATACTGAGAGGTTGACGTGAGCTTCCAATCCAAATTAGACTTCCTTAATAGGAGATTAACCCATTGTTTCTCTTTGTTGATGAGCTTACAACTACTAATCTAGTGCTCAATGAGGAGAATAAGAGATGACCAAAAGATGAAGATTTTTGCTTGCAATTTAAAACATTCCTGTAGGCTTTCACAAATTATGTAGAAGACACCTTATTAATTCTGGATGATCGTAGTACATCCGAGCCTATTTGATGACTACCATTTTGCATACACAAAAGCAAATTTCCCAGTTGACCAACTTATCTGCATGGATGGATATAATTTGTCAATGAGTCAAAGGAGGTTGCGATTGAGGATAGTAGGTTGTTGAGCCAATGAATCACCCCACCGGGGTTGGAGGTGAATCTATTAAAAATGACGTTATTTTTGGCTTTCCAAATGACCTAGAGGGTGCTGGTGAATGGTGTGTAAAAGTATTTAGCATCTTTTTTTTTTTGGATAGAATCTAGCATCTTCGGTATCTCCATTACCTGACCATTGGAAGATCCAATCCGTGGTGGATCTTATCCCAAGTTGATCAGTTCTCATTGAGAGAGGGCTTTCAAACCAAGTGGCTCTTGCAAAGGAACAATGGATGAACAGGTGATCAATGCTTTCAAATCCAGAACAACATCAAGGACAAGATATATCTAGCATTACATTGCACTTGTAGAGCTCCTTTTTCACTGGTAAGCAATTATGGGAGGTTTTCCATATGAACATAATAAGCTTGAAGGGCATCATGAGTTTCCAGAGAGCTTTCCAATAACTTGAGCTAGCGTCTTGGCCCAAGATATTGCCGTGTATAGAATACCAAAGAAAATCATAAGCCCCTTTGACTGAGAATTCACCATTGTGTGCATCTTTCCAAACCAGTTTATCTTTTCCATCGATGAAGGAATAAGGCCTGGTTATGAGTTTTTTAGCCTCGGCTTCAGTAAGATTGCTTCAAACTTTTAAGAGATCTTAGGGCTCCTTTGGATGCCCGTTTTCCTCCAGTGTGGTGAGATTAGGTTACTAATCTCTTTGAAATGCTGTTTGGTTCAAAGCATCACGTTTCACCAAAATTATTCTGAAACTCATCGATCTCCAAAAACTCCTTTGAAGGTTTGAGTAGCAATTAAACCCGATCCGATTGAAGTTATTTTTAACAGACAAAAAAACCCTCACAGTTATCACCTCTCGACCACTCTCTTTTTCTCTTTCACATCTTCCTCCCAAAAAATTCCATTCCATTCTATTGAGATTTATTGGGTCTTCTCCTTCTATCTTTATTTATTGACTTTCACTTTCAAAAAGAAGAAAATAAGCTATCAATCATAAAAAAGATTTTAGTTTTTCTTGAAAGCCTTTGAAGGAGGAAGAGGAGGAGGAGGTTTAGAAAGAAGGGGGTTGGGATGGGGTCGTGTAGCAGTCGACAAGGCTCGAACCCATCATGGGGGAGACTCAACCGCCGACCCAAACGGCGCCCGGACTCTCTTCTTTTTCATCTGCGGTGCCTCTTCATCTCATGCTCCTCTTGAGGTAATTATCTATCACAAGTTTGATTTTTTAAATGGCTTATTTGAGATTGGTTATTTGGCTGCTAAATTATATGGGAATTTTATTAATTTTGGAGTTATTAATCATAAAGTCAATGGCCCTGTTCTTTTTATTTTTATATTCTTTTTAGTGTCCAATAAACATTTTTGTGATCTGGGTTTGGCTTAATTCATATGAAAAATCACTTCTTTCTAGTAATTCATATAGAAACCTATCCTTTTTGTTGGCTTTAATTCGGGCTTGAAGTTGCATGGTAATTGATTTATTTTTTCCCAAGTCCTCCAGTCAGAAAAGGGATAGATAAGAGCTATTAAGGTTTTCGCTTAGATATATACTATTGTAAATTGTTGATTTTCTATATTGCTCAATTAACTATGTGAAGGGTTCCTCTATTGATTTTTTTATTTGATCATTTTTATTGTTTTATTGTCCGAAATTGCTCGCCTTCTCTTTAAAAATTCCAAAATTAATGGTTGCTTCATTTTAAGTAGTGCTTTGCTTGATGTTGTATTAGTGCGGGAGAAGGTTTTATACATGGACGTTTGAATGATGCAAATCTCGAGTGCCACCTTTCTTATATGATATTTTGGACCCGCTTCTTCCCCAAAGTAGTAGGTTCAATTATGTATTCACCAATAGCTTCATAATGGAAAATGCTCTTAAGGGAACATGAGGAATCTGGTTCCTTGCAGGATTTGGTTCTTGTGCCGTGTCACCTTTAGTTTTGATTGGAGAATATTGATGGTTCGTGCAACCCCTTGCCACAAAGAATAAACTTGTCGGTTGTTGGCTTGGTGTTGCATTAAATTTGCACATTCAACTATCCCCTTCAACTGAGAATGTTTTGAACTTTAAACATCGAGTTTAAACTTAAGGATATGAAATCGTTTGTTAATGTTGAGACTAAAGAGTTAGCTAATAGGCCACCAATATGTCACTTTTCCATATTATATATAGTCCATATAAAATTTCAGTTTTTGCGGTGAAGTTATCGCAACGCTAGGGTTTCTTTCATGAGTTATCTAGTCGAGTTCCACTTGAATTTGCTCCTTGTGAATGACACACGCTTTTTCATTCCTCATTGAATTTGCTCCTTGCTCCGCATTCAACATATGCTGGAGATGTTTCAAATGGAATCCTTGATGGTTTTGGAAATGTAAAATATGGTTTCGCTCTGCTTTTACAAAGTCAAATGGTTTCAACTCAACAAAATCTAATGGCCTTGGTACTAAACTATTGAAATCTACTTACGCCAAATTTAACAAACTATTGAAATCTACAGAAAAATGCTGCTAGATTTTGCACTTCTTTTCATTGTTTTCTTTTGTACTTTTTTATTCGCAGGATCTTTCATTTGTGGATTTCAAACTTTGCATGTCTTAAAAATGTGTTCTTTTCACGGGCAAATCTTCAGTGTGCACAATTTCGGGTAAGTCCTAAATACATTTAGCCACACTTGGATTACATTCAAACTTAAGAGTGCACCTGATTAATGGACTATATTTATCATCTCCATTCTTGTTACAGGATGTGTATGCCGAGGGCTCCATCTTTCACAATGCAACTTTGCGTGAGTAAGATACTTGGCTTGTCTTACGCTCTGCGTTTTCTTGTGATTTGTGTTCTCAATAGTTTTACTTTTGCCTAGGGAAGGAGTGAATTTATGGTGCAAATCTTCGTGATGCAAATAGGGCTATGGCCTATCTTAAGATCGAGAAAGTATAGTTCTAATCTAATCAGTGCTTCACAAGATGGCCATTAGCTTTGGCATTAAATGCTAATATTTATTAATCCAACCATACGTGTTTAAAATGGAACCATGTTAGATCCAAGCAAACATTTAATGTCGAGACACCTAAACCGATGAAAGCACCTACTAGAATTTATCCTTGAAAGTTTAACTATTTTCTTTCCCAACCTTGTTTGTTTTCGATTAGGAAAAAATCAGCAGATTTCTCCCCTCTTTCTTGCTTTCTCCCGTCCTTCTTGCTTTCTTGCTTGAAGCTTTCACTTCTATTTGGGTACTTTTATTTGGCCTTTGTTTGGTCATACTTTCATCTGCAAAATTTGGCAAGAAGTTCCTCATTACTAATGGGGTTTTTAATTGAATCTTTATATATTTTTCTTTTTTTTCCTGCACTGGTTTCTCATTTTCAGTATGATGTTCTTAGGTTTCTAGTCCTTTGAAAAATATCTCACTCTTTTGCTTTGATTATCTCTTGTTTGCTTATTTTGATTTGGTTACTAATTTCTTTCATCTTATGTTTGGTCTTGTTCATTTTTTCTTTTCTTTTTGTTCTCTGCTAATACTTCATGTTTATTTTTATGGTAAACTGCAAATGAGAATTCTCAAATTTCATTTATTGCGGATTTTTTTTTCTTTCCCCCTTATGATTTTTTTTTCTTTCTCCCGTCTGTAGTTGAATGCTTGAAACTTGAAACATATAAGAGGAAAAAGAAGCAGTGAACTTGCTAGCTTATTAGGAAAGAATGATATGCTCACTAAGTCCTGTAACTTCAAATCCTAGAAGGTTTCTCGGTCCAAGGAGTCCGGTATTGTATAACTAGGCAAGTTCTCTGTGTTTGAAGTATTATCCAAATGGCTCATTTGGGAATAAGGATTTATGATTCCTGATATGAATTTGATCTGTTGTAAGTAGGGGGATTGATATAGAATATGTACTGAAATAGGTAAGTTCTGTTGTATCTATGGATTTCAGATATGGCTGGTGGATGAACTTGAGAAAAGAAAAGTTCTGCTCCGTATTTCATAAACAGCAATTTAGAAATTCAGTGATTCATGGATGGGATAGAAATCTAAATTCCATATTGTTTTGATTATTTTTTTATTCTTATTTCTAGAATAATATTTTCTTTGTCTCTGTTGATTACTGGATTCTTTAATTTATTGCACTTATTTGAAAACAAATAAGGTAAACACTGATTCAGTAGACAAAGGATATACAGCTTTTAAGTTTGAGTTGTTCAATCTTTCTATATATAATAGATGGTAAAGACACGAAAATTTGTGGAAGGAGAAAGTACCTTAGCAACAAAAGCTATTTGGGATGATGAGCTGACGTTGATATTTTGTGAACTCTGCGTGAATGAAGTCAATGCTGGTAATAGACCGACAACTCATCTAAACTCAAAAGGATGGGAAAATGTCATTGCTCTTTTTCAAGCAAAGACACAAAAAAATTATGGGAAACCTCAATTGAAAAATAAGTGGGATACATTAAAAAAGGAATGGAGGTTATGGAGGGAGTTGCTTAAGGAATCTACAGGTATTGGATGGTGTCCATCTAAAAAGACGGTTGATGCTACCGAAGAATGGTGGGCTGAAAAAATACAGGTTAGTGTTAACTTTATCATTAATTTAATGCATAAATTTTATTGAAATTAATAATTTACAAATATCAAAATCTTAGTATAACATTTAACATTTAACATGTTATGTAGGAAAATCCGGATTTTAAAGGATTTAAGAAGAAAGGAATTGAGCCACGATTGAATGATTTAATGTGGCAAATGTTTGGTGGCATTGTAGCCACTGGAGAGAATGCATGGGCACCTTCGTCTGGTGTTCTTCCAAGTGGGGTTCCTATGGGAGATGATACACCTAATGAGGGATTTGGTGATTCAGATGAAAATAGTAATGAGAATGAAGATATTCCTACTAATGAGGTACCATCAAACCCTTCTCATGAAACTCCTAATCGAAGAAAGGAAACACTTGGGGTTGTACATGGTAAGGGAAAAAAATCAAGTTCAAGTAGAAAATCATCCAAAAATTCATTAGCTACTCATATTGAGAAATTGTGTGAGAGTATGGCTAGTCCAAGGAAGTCAGTTTCTGAAATTATTTTTCCTCACTCTCAATATACTATTTCAAGTGCAATGGATGCTTTGCGTGATTTGGAAGATGAAATTCCAAAAAAAGATGAATCTGTATTATTTTGCCATCAAAATGTTCCAGATCTGGGTGAAACGAGAAGTGTTTTTGAACTTAGATCCGGATGTTAGGGTTTGGTGGCTTCGACGTGAGTATGTTGAACAAAATCCAATTGCATCATTTTCGTCCTTGGTAGCAACATCCTCATTTCCTTCCAACCATACCATCCACAACCTCCACCACCATGAGCTCCTTAGCTTTATTATTGTAATATAACTAGACAACTCTTTTATATGTAAAACTAATGTATGATCTACTTTTTATATGCAAAACTAATGTATGATCTACTTTTTTATAGTAAAATTAATGTATGATGTTTTTATATTTGGTATTTTTATGCCATGCTTTTATTCAATTTTGTTGTGTTGTATATAATGTAACAAGTTATTAATTTATTTTCATTTTATTCAATTTTCAGGTTATGGATGAATTTAACAATATCTACAATACTTTTTATATGAATTATGATACCGATGAATTAAGTGAAGAAGCTCAACGAAGAATAGCCACAATTGTTACACAAGTTGAGCACAACAATTATCATGAAGAGGAAGAACAAGTGTTAAGCGATTGTATTGGTACACCACGGAACTTATTTCACTATGCAACCGTGTATGAATTCAAATTATACAGTCAAATGTGGGTGGACGAAGTATTAAATGGGCATGATGATCGTTGCATGAATAGTTTTAGGATGCCAAAAATATATTTCATGACTTATTGCATGATTTGCAAAGAAATTATGGCTTAAAGCATGGGAAGGTATCTGCGATGGAGAAGTTGGCATTATCATTGTATATTCTTGGAAATAGAGAATCAAATTCAAATGCAGCAGAACGATTTCAACGATCTGGGAAAGCTGTTAGTCGAATTTTTACTCGATATGTTGCATATATTTGCTCGAATGGGAATAGACACGATTAAACCCACTGAAGGTCAATTCGAGGAAGTACCGAACCATATTCGACATGATACAAGATATTGGCCTCACTTTAAGGTAAAAATTACACAATCTTTATATTTTTAAAATATAAATTATTTCTAACTTTTATCTCATCACTTGTTTTTATTTTAAAGGATTGTATTGGGGCCATAGATGGAACACACATAAAAGCATGCATTTCGCCTTCTTCTCAAATACCTTATATCGGTCGGAAAGGTGAACCAACTCAAAATATTATGGCAGTTTGTGACTTCAACATGTGCTTCATTTTTGCATTTCCTGGTTGGGAAGGAGGAAAGACATGTGAAGAGAATTTTTTTGCAAGCACTTAGAAAACAAGAGTTAAAGTTTCCACACCCTCCACCTGTGGTCGAACTTTAATTTTTTAATTAATCTTTACATAAAAATATTAAAATTTTTATTTTATTTTTAAACTTGATATTATGTTTTAATTTTTTTGTAGGAAAATATTATCTTGTGGATTCAGGATATCCGCAAATGGCAGGTTTTCTAGGTCCATATAGGGGGGAACGATATCATTTACCTGACTTTCATCGAGGTAATCATCGAGCATCCGGAAAAAAGAAATCTTTAATCATGCCCATTCTTCGTTACGCTCTGTGATTGAACGAACATTTGGAGTGTGGAAAAAATGGCCAATATTAAGAGATATTCCAAGCTATTCATTCGACAAGCAAGTTTTAATAGTTATTGCAACAATGGTTTTGCATAATTACATTCGAAGACATGCTTGGTCAAATGATGAGGATTTTCGACAATTTGAGAATATACGCGCAATCTCTTTGAGCCATTTTGATAGAGGTGAATCAAGTTCTTCTAACAATGAAAGTGACCTTGAAATTACAATGTTAAGGGAAACCATTGCAAATAGTTTAATGAATCAATATTTGTAAAAAAACAATTTTGTATCATAACTTAATTTCTATCAATAATGAAACTTGTTATGTCTTATGTTACTATATTTTTTTTATTAAAAATCATTCGATTAGATACTTCAAAATTTGATCCAAATATAATGTTACTATTTGCAAAAATAATATTTATCATTGTTATAAAAATATATTTAACTATAAAAAATTAAAAATAATTTTTATTTTATCTAATAAATAATTTAAATTGATTATATAATTTATTAAAATATTTATAATAAAATATTAGAAGATACATTTTAATATTTTATTAAATGATTTCATAAATTCACATACTTTAATAATTTTACATAAGTAAAATAATTTAAAAACAACTATTATATATCAATTCTAATATGATGTCCTTAATGGTCATTTTTTATTTTCACCTCACCGCTACAGCTGCGTTTGAATCCAAACACACACTCCACCATTGTTTTTAATCTCATCGCATGATGTCCAATCTCACCGCCACAAGAACTAATCTCACCGCCACCGCTGTTTTTAACCTCACCGGAGGTAAACACACCGCCCATCCAAACTAGCCCTTAGTCTTTTTTATTCGGTGTGCACTATGATTGAACTGACTTTGAATTAGAATGAGTTTTAACAACATTGAAATTAAAGTTGTCGGGGTATGGGGATGCCCAACTATTGTTGCTACTCCAAATATGAGCACATTTTCCTTCATTACAAATGTCTCTGTCACGGAAATTCCCTTTCCACATCCAATAATTAAAGTTGTCGGGGTATGGGGATGCCCAACTATTGTTGCTACTCCAAATATGAGCACATTTTCCTTCATTACAAATGTCTCTGTCACGGAAATTCCCTTTCCACATCCAATAATTAGAAGTTTGAGCTTCTACAATCTCAAAGGGTTAGATTTACAAGGCTTTGATCTCAAAATAGAGGCCAAAAAAGAATCAGATTTTATCATCATCCTCCATGCTTTCTAACTTAGGAGGGCTCCATTTGTAATGTGCTTAGCAAATACCCAATCCTCTTTTAGAGATAGGATATAAAAGTTTATTCTAATTGCAAGATGAACTTTCCCTGACCCACTTTGTGTCCAAACCAAAATGAGCGAATGACCTTGTCAATTTTATCACAAACATTGACAGGGGCTTTAAAGACTAAGGGCTAGTTTGGATGGGCGGTGTGTTTACCTCCAGGTGAGGTTAAAAACAATGGTGGCGGTGAGATTAGTTATCAGAAGCGGTGAGATTGGACACTCAGTAGCGAGTGAGATTAAAAACAAGCGGTGGAGTGTGTGTTTGGATTCAAACGCAAATTGTAAGCGGTGAGGTGAAAATAAAAATGACCATTAAGGACATCATATTAGAATTGATATATAATAGTTGTTTTTAAATTATTTTACTTATGTAAAATTATTAAAGTATGTGAATTTATGAAATCATTTAATAAAATATTAAAATGTATCTTCTAATATTTTATTATAAATATTTTAATAAATTATATAATCAATTTAAATTATTTATTAGATAAAATAAAAATTATTTTTAATTTTTATAGTTAAATATATTTTTATAACAATGATAAATATTATTTTTGCAAATAGTAACATTATACTTGGATCAAATTTTGAAGTATCTAATCGAATGATTTTTAATAAAAAAATATAGTAACATAAGACATAACAAGTTTCATTATTGATAGAAATTAAGTTATGATACAAAATTGTTTTTACAAATATTGATTCATTAAACTATTTGCAATGGTTTCCTTAACATTGTAATTTCAAGGTCACTTTCATTGTTAGAAGAACTTGATTCACCTCTATCAAAATGGCTCAAGAGATTGGCACGTCGGGTATATTCTCAAATTGTCGAAAATCCTCATCATTTGACCAAGCATGTCTTCGAATGTAATTATGCAAAACCATTGTTGCAATAACTATTAAAACTTGCTTGTCGAATGAATAGCTTGGAATATCTCTTAATATTGGCCATTTTTTCCACACTCCAAATGTTCGTTCAATCACAGAGCGTAACGAAGAATGGGCATGATTAAAGATTTCTTTTTTTCCAGATGCTCGATGATTACCTCGATGAAAGTCAGGTAAATGATATCGTTCCCCCCTATATGGACCTAGAAAACTCCGCCATTTGCGGATATCCCGAATCCACAAGATAATATTTTCCTACAAAAAAATTAAAACATAATATCAAGTTTAAAAATAAAATAAAAATTTTAATATTTTTATGTAAAGATTAATTAAAAAAATTAAAGTTCGAATTCTGGTGGAGGGTGTGGAAACTTTAACTCTTGTTTTCTAAGTGCTTGCAAAAAAATTCTCATTGTCATGTCTTTGTTCCTTCCCAACCAGAAATGCAAAAATGAAGCACATGTTGAAGTCACAAACCGCCATAATATTTTGAGTTGGTTCACCTTTCCGACCGATATAAAGGTATTTGAGAAGAAGAAGCGAAATGCATGCTTTTATGTGTGTTCCATCTATGGCCCCAATACAATCCTTTAAAATAAAAACAAGTGATGAGATAAAAGTTAGAAATAATTTATATTTTAAAAATATAAAGATTGTGTAATTTTTACCTTAAAGTGAGGCCAATATCTTGTATCATGTCGAATATGGTTCGGTACTTCCTCGAATTGACCTTCAGTGGGTTTAATCGTGTCTATTCCCATTCGAGCAAATATATGCAACATATCGGTAAAAATTCGACTAATGCTTTCCCCAGATCGTTGAAATCGTTTCATCGTGCATTTGAATTTGATTCTCTATTTCCAAGAATATATAATGATAATGCCAACTTCTCCATCGCAGATACCTTCCCATGCTTTAAGCCATAATTTCTTTGCAAATCATGCAATAAGTCGTGAAATATATTTTTGGCATCCTAAAACTATTCATGCAACGATCATCATGCCCATTTAATACTTCGTCCACCCACATTTGACTGTATAATTTGAATTCATACACGGTTGCATAGTGAAATAAGTTCCGTGGTGTACCAATACAATCGCTTAACACTTGTTCTTCCTCTTCATGATAATTGTTGTGCTCAACTTGTGTAACAATTGTGGCTATTCTTCGTTGAGCTTCTTCACTTAATTCATGGGTATCATAATTCATATAAAAAGTATTATAGATATTGTTAAATTCATCCATAACTGAAAACTGAATAAAATGAAAATAAATTAATAACTTGTTACATTATATACAACACAACAAAATTGAATAAAAGCATGGCATAAAAATACCAAATATAAAAACATCATACATTAATTTTACTATAAAAAGTAGATCATACATTAGTTTTGCATATAAAAAGTAGATCATACATTAGTTTTACATATAAAAGAGTTGTCTAGTTATATTACAATAATAAAGCTAAGGAGCTCATGGTGGAGGTTGTGGATGGTATGGTTGGAAGGAAATGAGGATGTTGCTACCAAGGACGAAAATGATGCAATTGGATTTTGTTCAAAGCATACTCACGTCAAGCCACCAAACCCTAACATCCGGATCTAAGTTCAAAAACACTTCTCGTTTCACCCAGATCTGGAACATTTTGATGGCAAAATAATACAGTTCATCTTTTTTGGAATTTCATCTTCCAAATCACGCAAAGCATCCATTGCACTTGAAATAGTATATTGAGAGTGAGGAAAAATAATTTTAAACCGACTTCCTTGGACTAGCCATACTCTCACACAATTTCTCAATATGAGTAGCTAATGAATTTTTGGATGATTTTCTACTTGAACTTGATTTTTTCCCTTACCATGTACAACCCCAAGTGTTTCCTTTCTTCGATTAGGAGTTTCATGAGAAGGGTTTGATGGTACCTCATTAGTAGGAATATCTTCATTCTCATTACTATTTTCATCCGAATCACCAAATCCTCATTAGGTGTATCATCTCCCATAGGAACCCCACTTGGAAGAACACTGCAGCGAAGGTGCCCATGCATTCTCTCCAGTGGCTACAATGCCACCAAACATTTGCCACATTAAATCATTCAATCGTGGCTCAATTCCTTTCTTCTTAAATCCTTTAAAATCCGGATTTTCCTACATAACATGTTAAATGTTAAATGTTATACTAAGATTTTGATATTTTAAATTATTAATTTCAATAAAATTTATGCATTAAATTAATGATAAAGTTAACACTAACTCTGTATTTTTCAGCCCACCATTCTTGGTAGAGCATCAACCGTCTTTTTAGATGGACACCATCCAATACCTGTAGATTCCTTAAGCAACTCCCTCCATAACCTCCATTCCTTTTTTAATGTATCCCACTTATTTTTCAATTGAGGTTTCCCATAATTTTTTTGTGTCTTTGCTTGAAAAAGAGCAATGACATTTTCCCATCCTTTTGAGTTTAGATGAGTTGTCGGTCTATTACCAAAGCATTGACTTCATTCACGCAAAGTTCACAAAATATCAACGTCAGCTCATCATCCCAAATAGCTTTTGTTGCTAAGGTACTTTCTCCTTCCACAAATTTTCGTGTCTTTACCATCTATTATATATAGAAAGATTGAACAACTCAAACTTAAAAGCTGAAAATTTTATACTGTAAATTACTTAACAAGATAAAAATATTTCGTGCTTGTCTTATTCTTTATGGTGTCATATTCTTTCTCAATTGTTCTTAGTCCTTATAACATAGTTACTGTTTCTTTGCTTTATTCTCCACTATTTGCAGCATTTAATCTCCCTTTCTTTTTTGTTTCTCCCTCTGTTTTCGTCTTTTTCTTTATTGAAGCATTTGACTTTCTTAAATCCTAATATGCCTGTTTTTTCACTAATTGCTAACTCCATATATGGGGGAAAGGTATCGGGTCTGGTTACTAGGAGCAACTGACATTTAATTTAGGCATCTAACTTAAAAAGCTTTTATATGTAAGAGGGTCAAACACTTTGAAAAGGCTATACAAGCTCTCAAATCATTTCAACTGAACTAAATTTCAACAAATATAAGTAAGAAGAAATTAGGAAGAATCATACCTTATGACCAAGATCCCTCCAAACTGTTCGATTTTATCTGCCAGTCAAATAGATTGACTATTGCATGACCAACAACAATCTTGATGACTACTGCAGGACCAAACAACGGAATATATAAGAAAATGAAAGTAATTTGGTAAGTCCATTTTACATGTTCTCTGTAGAAGCATATGACAAGAAATTTGGTAAGTCCATTTTACATTTTTGTATGTTTTCTACAAAAATAATAGTCTGATTTGAGAATTCTCATTTGCAGTTTACCATAAAAATAAACATGAAGTATTAGCAGAGAACAAAAAGAAAAGAAAAAATGAACAAGACCAAAGAACAATGATGAAAGAAATTAGTAACCAAATCAAAATAAGCAAACAAGAGATAATCAAAGCAAAAGAGCTGAGATATTTTTCAAAGGACTAGAAACCTAAGAACATCATACTGAAAATGAGAAACAGCATCAGGAAAAAAAAGAAAAATATATAAAGATTCAATTAAAAACCCCATTAGTAATAGTGAACTTATCGCCAAATTTTGCAGATGAAAGTATGACCAAACAAAGGCCAAATAAAAGTACCCAAATAGAAGTGAAAGCTTCAAGCAAGAAAGCAAGAAGGACGGGAGAAAGCAAGAAAGAGGGGAGAAACTGCTGATTTTTTTCCTAATCTGAAAACAAACAAGGTTGGGAAAGAAAATAGTTAAACTTTCAAGGATAAATTCTAGTAGGTGCTTTCATCAGTTTAGCTGTCTGACATTAAATGCTGCTTGGATCTAACATGGTTCCATTTTAAACACGTATGGTTGGATTAATAAATATTAGCATTTAATGCCAAAGCTAATGGCCATACTGACAAAAGCACCTGATTAGATTAGAACTATACTTTCTGATCTTAAGATAGGCCATAGCCCTATTTGCATACGAAGATTTGCACCAGTAAATTCACACCTTCCCTAGGCAAAAGTAAAACTATTGAGAACACAGTTCACAAGAAAACGCAGAGCGTAAGACAAGCCAAGTATCTTACTCACGCAAAGTTGCATTGTGAAAGATGGAGCCCTCGGCATACACATCCTGTAACAAGAATGGAGATGATAAATATAGTCCATTAATCAGGTGCACTCTTAAGTTTGAATGTAATCCAAGTGTGGCTAAATGTATTTAGGACTTACCCGAAATTGTGCACACTGAAGATTTGCCCGTGAAAAGAACACATTTTTAAGACATGCAAAGCTGAAATCCACAAATGAAAGATCCTGCAGAATAAAAGTACAAAAGAAAACAATGAAAAGAAGTGCAAAATCTAGCAGCATTTTTCGGTTACACTTCCTGACAGGATTCTACTCTGTAGAAAACCAAGAAAACTTGGGATCAGAAACAATTACCAACTTAGAGAGATCAAGACCAGAAAGATCAATTCCTCAAAATCTAACTCTTTCAGATTGTATGCACTTGATGATATCAGTACGCGTCAATTCCGCACAAGAGTCTTCATCATCCTTCCTCTTGTTAAGAATAGAATTGATTCCTTCAATCAGTCCCTGACATTATATACACAAAATAACGTTATGGAACAAAATGTCAACAAGAGTTACATTCTATTCTCGTTCAAACAAGCATCATCTTTAAACAACATGAAGACGCAAAGCATGCGGGGGGTAAGAAGCGGAGGAGTAATGTTTCACATGGTCATTCCTGAAAACCAGGATAAATGATCACAAGAATAGACAAGCACCATATATAATATATTGCCGTGTATGCATTTTGCTTTGCTGAAAAATATTGCAACTAACAAATTAATACTTAGAAAGAAAAAGAACATAGAATATAATGCTATGATGTTCATTAAAGCGACTCGTGAAGCATATCTTTCTTTTCCATTTTTCATTTTTTTATTATGATCCACATACTAACCTAACAAAATAAGCAATGAAAAATTAATGGTAATATTGAATCAGTGCCCACATCCCAAACCACAGATCCCTTGAGCATGCCTAAAGGCAGTAAAATAAATTGTAGAATCTCAAAGCACTATAATGCTTGACCAGATAACTTAGATAGCTTCTAGGAAATGTCATTAAGTGACTTGAATTTGGCAAGAAAAAGCAATGAAATTATATATAAAAGTAGAAGTGGATGGTAGAAGCAGCAATATCAGTATGGCTTACAAGTAACTGGTAATATTCTGCCTCTCGTATGAGCTCTGAATAATCAGAATCTGTCAATGTAGGAACAACACCATCCCTTAACCAGTTTAGAATATGCCGGAAATGCTTACCATCCCTATCAACAAAGACATATCCCTGCAAGAATATCAAGAAATATGACTATCTCAGTAAAAAAGTTTCTTCACATCGAGAACTCCAATATGAATTATTTGAGAAATGAATTTTAATTTCTCTATCAAAACAAAAACTCAATTCAAAGCAAAATCAATCGAAGTGTTCGAATTAGGTCAATATCCGAGCTAAAAATCCAATAGAAAATTGGGTTTCTCTTACATAATGAATCCATGAAACAAAATTTCTAACTTTAACTGACAGAATTGAAATGAATCAGGTAGAGAGATGGTAGGAAGCGTGGGAGAGTTACCGATGTTGAGTCGAATAAGGGAAGACAAATCGGAATGTCTCATCATTAGGGACTGAAGAAAGTTAAGAGGCAAAAAAGAGTTTAACGAGTGAGATTTAAGTTTTCAGTGAGCAAACTCCAGAACCATAGTCGACGAGGCTGACAAACGGTGCCTTGAAAACCCTGGCGGTGTGATAGATCGGAGGCAGACCTGGCAGCAAAGTTCCAGCACAGAGAGAGAACGATTGAGGTGAAGAGAGATGCGAGTGAGAAGAATCGGACGAGTCGGAGAAGAAGCGACGATTATCTACGGTGGTATCCAGCAAGGCGCCACAATTGTGAGATAATTGTCCACCGGAGAGAAAGATAAAGAGAGATCGCAAGAGACCAAGAAATAAAGAAGGAAGAAAGAGAAACCCAATCTCGTAAGCAAAGTTTCCATGGGAGAAAACGGATCAAAGAACATGCAGAAAGTGAAGGAAAAATGGGGAAGTAGAGTTCCCTTTGCATATGGAAAGTATGGGTATTTTTATGAGAGGAAACACCAACCGCTCACCGACCTTTACACTCCCGGTTGATTTTGTGAGACAGGTGCGGTGGAGATGAATTTTCACCGAACCTTGCCGGTGAACCAAACAGCACAGCAGTGCGGTGAGCAGCAATTTTTTAGGCCAATCTCACCACACTGGAGGCAAACGGTGAACCAAAGGGGCCCTAAGAAGATGTAACAAGGCAATGATGCAAAGGTCCATTTAATAAAGGTAATTTTGGCCCCTGGTGGCTACATTTTGCTTTCCGTTTGTTATTTATTTTATCAATGATATTCTAGAAGAACTCATTTTTTTTTTCAATAGTTTTCATTTCAACTCCCAAATGTTTTCCCGATTTATCTATATTTTTTGCATTGAGTATACGATAATACCATCTTTTTACTTATGGTTTCGTAAAAGTCATCGACAAATAAAAGATGATTAATAGGAGGGACACTTGTACAAATTTTGACTCCCTTTAAAAATTGTCAAATTCAACTTTTATTAGTATAAGAGGAATGATATTATATAACAAAGCACAATTTGGTAGGGAGACAAGGGCCTTTTTGTCTGAGTCTACAATTAAACTTGAAATTATTTAAGAGGTTGTCATTAACCAAAACATGGCAGGCAATTGTTGGGACACACTAAAAAATTATAGCAATCAATTTCTTGCTAAACCCCATTAGCTTAATAATAATTTTACGGAAGATCCAATTAATTTTATCAAAAGCTTTACGTATATCGATTTTCAAGTGTGTTAGGGAGCTTTTTCCTTTAGTCTTCTGTCTAATGGTATGAATGATTTCCTTATCAAGAATCATGTTGTCAAATATTAATCTACCTAGGACTAAGGTGTTTTGGTATTGTGAAACCATGTTTGCCCTTAATAATTCAACCTATTGACAAGGACTTTGGAAATGATATTTGTATGCCATATTACAAAGGCTAATACACATATAATCAATAGGTGTATTTTGCGAATCACTTTTACTTTAGGAAGAAGTCTAAATCAAAGAAAGATAGTACAAAATGGGTTATCACCGCTCCACAATATCCATAACTTTTGATAGATGATGTCTGGTTTACCACCAATGTTTGATGACTTTAATGGACCAATTTAGAAGATCGCGTCTCTTACTTCTTTTCCAGAGAATGAAAGATCTAGGATGTTTTTCGTCTCAATGGATAATAAAAATAAGTGAATTTTTGATAAATGATATTTTACTCACTTCAACTTTGCACAGAATAAATTTGAAGTAAATAAGAAAGATTCGTCTGATATCTGAAAGGTCACCTACCCAATTATTATGCAAGTATTGAATTCCCAAGATTCTATTCTAAGCTCATCCTTTTTTAGTTACAGTGTGGAAGAATTTAGTATTTCGATCACTTGAGATATTCTAATCGAGCTTAAAATTTTGAACCTAGTGAATTTATTTTTACTTTTTCATATGTCTAAGGTGATTTTTCTTTCACATTTTAATTTCTTCAAAGTTTAATTAAATTAAATATTCATGAAAAAAATATTAAAATTGTGTTTCTTTAAATTTAAAAGACCTGATTGTTCCATTTTTACAAAGAACTTATAATTTTAAGCTTCCACATCAAAGGAAAATGGTAGTGATCTAGAAATGTAAACATAAATTTATTCAACATTCTAATTTACGTTTCCTTTTTCCTTTTTAGCTGTAGTTTAGCAAAATATTTCGATCAGGTTCTACTATGAAAAGAGAAAACCATGAAGTATTAGTTTTTTTTTTTTTTAATTTATTTAAGTTTTATATTTATACCTAAATAAATACTTACTGATTTGATAGATACCCAGATAAACGTTTGTTTAAATATAAGATTTCTTTGGGAAGAAAGTCAACTTTGAAAAGGAAGAAAAGCTACAAATTCTGACTTTCTAAGCAGACGCTGCAAAATGTTAGGATAGGACCGACCGCATGCAATTGGAACTCCCGCTAACTAACTTCCCTGCGTCCATATAAATACCATAGATCCTTCGCGCCTAATCCATTTTCGAATTTCTCTAGAAAATACTCGGATTTTCAGAGGGAGAGCTGGTGAGAGCGATTGAAGCGAAATTTCCTGAGTTTCGTTGGCATATTTGATCTTCGATCTTTGAAGATGCAGAAACTCGGGTTTCGAAGCATAAAAAATTTGGATCATTTCAA
Organism: Gossypium sturtianum; assembly: GCA_025698515.1. Lineage (NCBI taxonomy): Eukaryota > Viridiplantae > Streptophyta > Magnoliopsida > Malvales > Malvaceae > Gossypium > Gossypium sturtianum. Next base: position 5,815,194 of record CM046947.1, read on the forward strand.
ATCCTTATCACGATCCGGCTCTGGAGCCGCGAAAACCTTCTCATTCTCTTCTCGCCCATCTTCCGATTCAGTTTCTCTGGGAAGTTTCGCCAATTTGAAACTAACTGCAGGTTTTGATCGACAGATTTTTCTCTGATTATGTAACTTCTCAAATAATTCAAACAATTTTGATGATTCGTTCCGTGATTTTTTTCCTTGTAGAGAAACTTGTTAAAGAGCAAGCTTCTGTGAAGACCGATCTCGAACTGGCGGTACTTTCTCTCAACTTCATTACTCTTTTTCTTCCTCCTTGATCTTCATTCAGCTTTGTGAAAAACACGCAGATTCAAGAGTTGCTTTACTTTTTGATTGTTATTGTTCTTGCTTTTGCTAGTTCTTCAATCTATGAATCATATGGTTTGGTCTCACGAGATAATGAAGATCTGTTCATTTTATTTTTTAATGGCTATTTTATAAATCGTTTCAACAACTGTAGAATTGTAAGCTCAAGAAATCGATGGAGCATATCCGTGTATTAGAGGAAAAGTTGCAAAATGCTTTCAACGAGAATGCTAAACTCAAAGTAAAGCAAAAAGAAGATGAGAAGCTCTGGAAAGGTCTGGAGTCCAAATTCTCTTCAACTAAGACTCTATGTGATCAACTCACCGAAACCTTACATCATTTAGCCAGTCAGGTTCAGAATGGTAAGGGTTTTTACATATATGCAATGCAATATTCTCTGAAATTTCATTTTTATGATATCTAATGGTTTATCCCCCCCCCCCCCCTTAAATAGCTGAGAAAGATACGGAGTTTTTTGAAGTCAAAGTGTCTGAAAGTTCAAAAGCGATAGATTCACTAAATGAGCATATGGAGGGCCTTTCATTGAAGCTAAGTTCTGCTGAGGAAACTATCAGGAACCGTGAGTTACTTGTACTTTCTTCGCACAAAATCATTCTTTTTAAGTTGTGATGATTGTTGAAGATTTTTTTCTTAATAAGAACAAGAGCAGCGCACATTTATCATTCTACAATGTGCTGGACATTTGGTATTTTCAATGCAGGTGGAAAGGAAATAGAAGAACTCAAATTTGAGAAAGAGGAAAATGATAGGCTTTACAAGGATGAACAGTGCAAAATAGCGAACCTCATTGAGGAAAAAGGTGAGCATACTGCTTAGCTTAGTTTGTACAGAGGCTTTCTCATATTCGTTTAATGACTACTAAGTGGTTGCATCAGTTATTAGATGATTTCTCATGAACACATAGCCTGATGTGATTCTGCTTAATGTTTTGGAAGATGTTTGAAGGTTCTGGATGAATATATAGCGTAACATGCCTCAGGTTTCATTCCAGCATTACACAAATAAACTACTTTAGTCAATCTAGGAACAAATTTTACCTAAAAAAATTAAGATAGGAAAAGGATAATAAGGGTTTATCTTATTTTAAAATTGATAATCATGCTGTAATTATCATTCAGTAAGATGCAATACTTATTATATCAGTATTTCTAATGATCCAGATTCATGGCAAGATAGCAAAATCATTGAATAAGTTTTTTACCAATTTGACTTTAGGATTCTTGGCTTTCAGAATTCCCATATTTAGAAAAAGGAAGGCATTTCTATTTTAAGCCAGTTAAATTGACTTTAGGATGCTTGGTTGATTTTGAGGTGTAACAGTGTAACTTTTAGCCATGAAAACCGTAGTGTTTGCTTCATAAAAGCACACTTCTGGAATCTTTTTCATGCAGATGCTCTTATAAAGAAATTTGAAGCAACCATAGCAGCAAATAAGCTGGCTGCAGAGAGTTTGAACTCTAAAATGGGAGAAGTTCAGCTTGAGTTAAGATCAAAAGACGATGAGATAAAATGTTTGCTAACCACTCAGGAGAATTTGGAGAAAGAGAACAGTAATCTTCTGCTGGGCAATAATGAATATGCTAAAAAGCTATCAATATCGCTCCAGGAGATAAAACATCTTGAAGGTTTTGTCGCTGTGTTGGCTGCACAATTGGTCGAGCTGGATAAACAAAATCTTACTTTTACAGACAAGTTTGATGAACTAAATTCTCTCTACGACACTTGCTTTAAGTTAGTTCAACAGGAGAAAGACCTTGCTGCTGAGCATGCTCAAAAGAAGTATGAGCAACTCCATGATAAATTCTTGTGCATAACATCAGAAAGGGATGCACTAGAATTGGTTAACCAGAAGTTAAACAGTAATATCATTGAACTTCAGAAAGCCCAAGAGTCTGTTATGGCACAGCTTTCAGAAGAATGCCATTTAGCTGAGAGGAGAATCCAGAAGTTGGAGTCCGAAGCAGAAAATCTGGTCTCAAAGAAGATTGAAACAGAAAATTTGGTTTCAAAACTGGAGGACAAGATTGATACACTGTCTGAACGTTCAAGAACATCTGAGAATAAAATGGTTTAAATATAAATTCAAATTCAAATTCAAATTTTATCTATTTGAGCTAGTCTTATTGCTAACATAAGCCTATTTGCTTGTCCTACAGCAAGATCTACTGCTGAAAATTTCAGCTCTGGAAATGGAGAATAAAGATAATACGGAGAAAATGCAAGCAGAGATACGGGGTAAAAAAGAAGAAATTGATATTTTGGAAAAGGAGAGGGAGAAACATGAGGCACAGGTAAATTCTTTGGAGAAACATGTTGGTCAACTGCAGGTCATGGTGGAGGAAAAAGAACAGCTTATCCTGCAATATAAAGAAATAGAAAAAAAGCTGGAAGTTCAAATTTCAGAGGTTTGGGAGACAGTTATAGAATATGTAAATTTCGAACTCCCATGCAGGATCTGAAATAAATATAAGATTCTTTATGTTTCTGCAGAATCAGGCAATTCTGGCAACTGCTGAAAGTAAACTCGTGGAAGCCAGGAAGCAATATGATGTGATGCTAGAGAGTAAGCAGATAGAGTTATCTAGACATTTGAAAGAGATATCTCAGAGAAATGATCAGGTATCATTTTCTTTTCCCTTCAATGTGATATGAATCCTTGAAGATGTCAATTGGATTAATACTCAGAGGAGTTTGTTCAGGCTATTAATGACATACGGAGGAAGTACGACATGGAGAAACAGGAGATTGTTAAACTGGAAAAAGAGAAGGTTAGCTCATGGTTGTGTGTTGCAATATGCAGAAAACAGTGGTTCTCACTTACTTAATCTTTCAGGTTGATAAAGTTGTTGGAGAAATGGAACAGAAATGTGACCAGAAGGTTGCAGAGTGCAGAGAAGAATTAAGGCAGCAGCTGTTGCGCATTCAAGAGGAAAATGCTACTTTAGTATGGCACTGGAAACTAGTGCAAACTTAAGATCATGTTGTTTGTTCTCTCTTTATGCACATATAGGAGCTTTGCTGTTTCTACTTAATGGATTTGTGGTGTAATGTACTGATTAACCTTGGATGTCATATTATAAATCTAAAATACATTGCCCCACATCTATGATAGTGCAGGCTATAAATTCTAATGTCATTCTTGTCTTGTAGGTCACTTGTCTTCAGCAGGAGAATGATAGAAAGGAACAAATTCTCAAAGCTGACTACCATGAGGAGCTAAAACGTGCCCAACTTCAGGCAGAAGATGAACTGAGAAAGGTATTTTCACTGTTAAGTTTTAAGTTTGAAATATTCATATTAGCATCAATTATTATTATTTTTTAATTTGGTAATAGTTTAAGAATTTTCTAGAAAACAACATCTCTTAGGAATGAACATGAAGTTCAGATGAAAGCATTGAGGTGTCAATTTGAAGATGAGTGCAAAAAGCTTCAGGAGGAGTTAAATCTCCAGAAGTCCAAAGTATGTATTTGCTTCCCCTTTTATATTAACTGGCATTATATGTGCACTAATTTACGTTAATATGTTGTAGGAAGACAGGCAGAGAGCTCTATTACAACTGCAGTGGAAAGTGATGAGTGACAAACCAAAAGAAGAACAAGAAGTGAACTCGAGAAGGGTTGGCTTGTTTCTTTGATATATTGCTCATTCATTCTCTCTCTCTCTCTCTCTCTCTCTCTCTCTCTCTCTCTCACTCATCCTGTGCATGCAAAGAACAGGACACACCATTAACTGTCACATTAGCCGTAACTTTCATGTTGTCCAAATGTGCAGTACTGGAACCTCATTGTTCAAGGCGTTATAGCTAGGTTATGCAATTATCACTTGTACCAAAATATTTCAGTGAATAATGTCTGTCTTATGAAGACAGTTCCTAAGTTTTGGCATTGACTGGATTTAGATTCATTATGCATTGAGCATTATTGGAACTGTTGTTGTGCATGATTGACTGAATCTATGCTTTTGGAAAGGGAAGCAAAGGTGGATGAAGAGTAATGAATACTAGTAGAGTAGAAGGGCATGTATGTCACCAAATACCACTGTGGCACTGAAGACCATAGCTTAGAGTTTATGCTGAGATATTTTACTTCTAACAGACAACACATCCTAAAAGACACAGGAAAACATTCATAGTTCCCAGACATAGATATTCTACTTTTTTGTTATAAGTTAATTGGAGTCAGAAATCTTACCTTGTATGATTTGCCTTGGAGTAGGAATCAGATGTGGAATATTTTGATAGGCATTATTAAAATGTAATTACATGTGGCATTCCACACATTATTTAAAATGCCATCAGTTTGATGTATCCTTGCAGGATTATTCCATTTCTTCAGTCAAGAAGAAGGATTCTGGTTTTGAGAAAAGAACTCAACATGCTCTGATAAGGCCAGAGGAAGAAGAGAAGGTAACAAAAAGCTATAAATAATTTTGAATCTTGACTTCTAATCATATGAGTAACTGTGATTGCTTTCTATATTGTCTACTCAAATCACATAATATACAAGGCGCCTTAAACGTCTTTATATTGCTTACAGGAATCACCATTCCCAGGTGTAACACAAACACCAGTGTCAAAATTGCTGAAGAAAGTAGAAAAAACCAACACAGGAAGTGTAAGGAGCATTCCTAAGCATCATAAGAAGGTGAGATACGTCTGTTTTCTTTCCCCTTTTCCATTTGCAGTTAGGTTGGGAAGAAAAGGATGAGATGGACATTCATCATTGATATATATTTGCTTAATCTTACATTATGGCATGACAGGTAACTCACCATGAATATGAAGTTGAAACTTCCAATGGAAGAACAATTACAAAACGAAGAAAAACAAGAAGTACAGTCTTGTTTGAGGTTTGTAACTAACACCATATTGAATCCATGAAAAGTTTACATCCTTGGTAGAAAACCCAAATGTGATATATGTTAATCAATAGTGTTGTACATTTGCGCGTATGCACACATGCATGATTCATGCTGAACTTCCTTGTCTGATGTTACATCAGGATCCAAGGAAACATAAGAAGGTCCGGACACCAAAAGCTAATACCCCTGCAAGTTTTGTCAAGGTACTCAAAAGCTAAAGATATGGTTCCTAGATCATAGTCACATGTATACTCATATGTCAAAATCACGAAGCATGACAGCTTGAAAATGCAATTTATACTTGGCAGAAGAAAAAGGAAAATACAAAACTAGCTAAACCATCAGGGGATCAACAGTTAAAATTCTTTAGTACATTCTAGTGGACGTGGTTAGAAATAGTAGAGGAAAGTGGAAACAAATTCCAGTATATTATTGAAAGACTCTGAGCGGCACTAACGAAATAATTCCTTCCTTAGAGAAATGCTGAAGCCCAAATATTTAGCATTGATTGCTTTCCAAATATTTAGCATCGTTTGCTTTTGGATATAGTAATTGGATGCAAGTGTAGGCTGAGTAACCTAAAACAAGGAACAAATATTTAGCATCGCTTGCTTTTGGATATAGTAATTGGATGCAAGTGTAGGCTGAGTAACCTAAAACAAGGAACAAGGGACTGACTTCAGAGAAATGGTAACAAAAATAGATTAGACTAACTGTTTACGTTAATGACCCGTTGCATCAGCATATGTTTGACTGTTTAAATCAGTGTTTTCCCTTTCCAATATTAGAGAAACATCATTGATATATTATATATTCATCTTCCAGGGAACCAAGGGATGTCAACCAAATGCTTCAAATATCGGTGATTTGTTTTCAGAAGGTTCTCTAAATCCTTATGCAGATGACCCGTATGCATTTGATTAAAGGTACTGTCATTTATCTATTCTAGGAATGAACTTCTAAACAAGATTCTTCTGTTTTTTTTTGTTTTTTTCCCTCTATTTTCTTTGGAATAGCAGAAACTAGCTACCTTTGGTCTCCATTAGGCAATTGAATTGGTGGAATATTCGACTTGAAAATTGTTTTCATAAGATTTATGATCTCACTCAACCATACCACCCAAAATTGTCCAAGTGAAGTGACTTTTGGTTCTCAATCATTCTGCCTCAGAAGCGAATAATTTAAAGTTCGACATGGCAGGCTTGATTGTTTGGGTGGTTTGTCCTTTTGAGCTTTTTTAGCGTCAAATTATTCAAAAGGGATGAATTCTAAACAATCACAAGATACTCCAAAGAAGAGAGCATCTTTTCAGTTTTATACCAAACTGTGGTTTTATCTAAGATATGACTGTAAATTTATCTTGCCATTGATGCTTCTTTGCAGGATAGATGTATCTGATGTTGATATCTGAAACCAGCGTTGTCTTTTTCCCATTTCAAAAGAGCTTTTTAACTTGGTTCACTGGGTGGGCAGTGGAGATGAATTGAACCATCCTTTTCTGCTTGCAAAAGGCATGTGATATGGTCTGATTTTGTAAATTCCCATTGAGACAGTCTATCTGCTTCAATCCCGCATGTAAACAACATTAGGTAAAGGACTTATTAGGCTGTTTGGAAAAGGAACATACTTGGAACTTTTGTGCAGTGTGATCAGACAAAGTCGTGATCAAATCATGTGATGGGCTGATAGCTACATGGTTTTTAGCATATATGGAGCTTGCTCACTCTGAACGAACGATTAAATTCTCCCTTTTTGTTGTTTCTGCCTGGAAATACAAATTTGTGATGTCCTGATTCATTTGATTGGAAGTACGGATTTAAAAAGTTAATCAGGGACAAGATTGAAAAGCCTAAGGCTAGGAGTATCAAACTGGTGGGTATAGGTGGCTCATGGTTACTTGTCATTTAAGATCTCATTTTTATATTTCGACTCATTCTGTATGGATATGAAGTCTTAACTCCCCTGCTGCATTCATGCCGTTTATCTGGCTTATTTTGCCTCTTAATCTACTAACCCAGTTAGGCAAGCAAAACCCATGTTATATGGACTTAGCATTTTCTCTAAAGTTCTCATGTTCAATGCACATTTGGATATAAATAAGCAGATATGATTTTTCGAGTGTATGAAAAAACTAAAAAATTAAGCATAATTGTGTCCAACATATAAACATATCCAAGAAGGCAATTTTCAGACTTCCCATGAATTCTCTGTAAATTGATTTAGTATTATGCAATTTCTGTAAGCAACAGAACTTTATAAATGGCCTTTCTTCTTTGTTTTGTTTGTGTTGGCAAGAGAGTGGCTTCAACTTCGGCTTGCTGGTCATTTCTTCCTCCTCCTAGGAATAATCAAGCAGAAACTAGTATTGCTATGCATTGTTCTTTGTTGTCGTTGCCCTTATTATATCAATGAACTTGAAGAAGAAACTGGAAAATTTATTGTAGCATAAAATTGAACAACAGATTAATAGTGATTAATTTGTTTGGCAAATTGATCTCACGCAAACAACTGAAATTTCTCATTACTGTTCATAGCATCGATCTCCAAAATGACTGAAAAATATTTGAAAGCTAGGTTGCTGAGTAACAGAAGAAAGATTCATCATCAAAGATAAAGAAATCAAGTGCTAGCTTCATAAAAAAACTGGAAATCAACATAACCAAGATGACTTGAAGAATCAGATCCACCATTCCACAGAATTTGATTTTCTTCATCTTCAATCGCTCCTTTACCAACTCCACCCTCAGGCTTTCAATCTCTCTCCTCATCTTTTCCTTTACCTGCGTCTAGTGAGGAAAATGGAAGGAAAACTGAAGGGGATTTGAACAGTGTTAAACATCAAATTCGAACAAGAAGCACGAACCTCAAATTCGTCGTTGTTTGCTGCTTCGAAGACGCGATTCACTGATGATTTCAGTGAAGAAAGCAGAAGCGCAGCTTTGGCGCGGCGAACTGCGATCTGCAATTTTCGACCCTTGTCTCTTGCTTCCACTTCAGTTCCTTCCATTCCCTCTCGTTCTATCTGTAGAAAACGGAAAGCTGCTTTTGAAATTTGAACTCCGATCTTTAAATAGTCCCCTCAAAAGCGATAGCAAACCAAATCCAAATGTGTGAAATTTGTTTTTCCAGCAGCTTAGACAGTTCCTTGGTGACCCGTTAGGCCCGCAGACTAGCTCAGCCCATCTCATTTCTAGAGTTTTGAATAAATTATGCGTTTATTTTATTTTATTTTATTTTATTTGTTTTTCACATAACAAATTTGATATTAGTATTATACAATAAAGATAGGAGATCAAATGATACTTGAAAAAAAAAAAACCTAAAATGTTGATATAAAATCAAATTCTTCGAAATATCAAATTCAACATTGAAATGTCTTAACTTGGTGCTTTGACATTTGAACCCTAGTAGATTGAGTATAATTCATCAAACTCTTTCATTTTAAAAAATAGAAAAATGATAAAATTTCACATGTGAAGTGCATCAATCAAGTCTCCCTCGGTGAAGAGGTGAGCACCTTAATAAGATGAAAGAGTGGTAGAATCTGATGAAAAGACATTGATGGTTGACTTGGAGAGAGGGAAGCGGGAAAGAGAGGAAAAAGATGATGGAATATTTTTAAAATATTTATAATGTTTTAATAGTTATTTATAAGTGATTTAAAAATTATGTCATTTGGTTATTAACTAATAGTTATTAGTGATGAGTTATATCTCTTAAATTTAAAAGTTATAATGGATAATTATATTTCTATGAAGGGATATGTGACCTCTTATAAATAGGTGGGATCTCATCTGTATTACATATCAAAACATAAAATTTTTTGTTTCTCTTTATTCTCCTTCATCTTCTATTATTCTTTAATTGTTTTACGAAGAATTATTATAAAAAGTCTTTATTGAGATTGATACTCTTGCTATACTTTGCTCAATGCTCAATGGATTGTTTCTGTTAGTGCAAAACATTGACAATCATTGGGCTTGGGCTTCACTATATTCTCGAAGTTTATTTTTTATTCACTCTTTTGTACACTAAAATATAGATGAAAATGAATAAAACCTTAATGAACGTGGCACTGAGCTTTCGTTAATTTTTAATAAATTATTTTTTATTCCCATACACTAATAGAAGATGGGGTAAAAAGGAGGGAAACAAAGAGGGATGGAGGGGGAAAAAAAGCAGAGATTGAAGGGCCAGAAAGAGGTGGGGGTGGGGTTGGTTGGCCATCAAAGACATTGTCAAGAGAGCTAAAAATAGAGAGAAGTAGGAGAAAATGTTTTTTTTTTTTTAAATTATAATGTATTTATATGTTAGTGTGATTGATAATTGTTTGTTTATATCTAGCTTAATATGATAATTTAGCTTCTAATTTTATTAATATTGTATATCCTGAAAATAGAAAAGTTGTGATTAGCAGAGATGTTGTTTTTGTGTAATAAGGTTGAAAAATCTTATTCTAAAATAAAATAAAAGAAGTGTAGTTCTATATGGATTTTACTTTCATTTTATTTTAACACTATATTTTATTTTAATAAGGATTTGGGTCACTCAATTCTAACAATCTCCACCTTGACACGAATTCTCAATGAACAAGTTCTTCATCGTGAACTCTCAATGAACAGGTTCTCCACCTCTTCCTACGAATCTCTTAAGGGTTTAACTTCAACAATGAACACCAACAAAGTCTAAGCAATGTCTAAACTTGGTTATGGGAAGTGACTTAGTCATCATATCTGATGAATTTTCATTAGTACTAATTTTACTCACAACAATATCACCACGAGCAATAATATCACGGACAAAATGATACCTAACATCAATGTGCTTTGTTCTCTCATGAAATATTTGATCTTTTGTAAGAAAAATGGCACTCTAACTGTCACAAAATATTGTACTGATTTGAAGTTTTCATTGAGTTCATTAAAGAATCCCTTCAACCAAATGGCTTCTTTACAAGCCTCAGTAATCGCCATGTACTAAGTTTCAGTGGTAGACAAAGCGACTGTAGTCTGCAAAGTGGCTTTCCAACTGATTGCACAACCTCCGATTGTAAAGACATAACCTGTGAGAGATCTTATTCTATCAAGGTCTCCAGCAAAATCAACATCAACATACCTAATGACCCCATCTCTAGTTCTTCCAAACTGTAAGCAAACATCAGTAGTACCTCGTAAGTATATTAAAATCCACTAAATTGCTTTCCAAAATTCTTTATCGGGATTCGTCATGTATCTGCTAACTGTACTGACTGCATATGATAAATCTAGACGTGAACAAACCATAGCATACATGAGAGATCCCACGCACTATAATATGGAACATGTGACATGTACTTAATCTTAACATCTGATTGTGGAGACAAAGCCGATGAAAGTCTGAAATGGGTTGCTAAAGGAGTACTAGCAGGCTTAGCACTCTGCATATTGAACCTGCAAAGAACTTTCTTAATGTACCCCTTCTGACTTAGGTACAATTTACTTGTTTTTCTATCTCTAAGAATCTCCATACCAAGTATTTTCTTTGCTGGTCCCAAATCTTTCATCTTGAATTCTTCACTAAGCTGGGCTTTGATCTTTCTTATCTCTCTTTTATCTTTTGCTGCTAAAAACATGTCATCAACATAGAGGAGTAGATACACAAAAGAACCATCACTATTTTTCTTAAAGTAAACACAATTGTCAAAGCTACTTCTTTTGAAGTCATGAGAAGTCATAAAGGAACCAAACCTTTTGTACCATTGTCTTGGTGACTGTTTCAAACCGTAAAGGGACTTTTTCAACAAGCAAACATAGTCTTCTTTTTTTAAGACTGTAAAACCATCTGGTTGTTGCATGTAAATATCTTTCTCAAGTTCTCCATGCAAAAATAAAATTTTTACATCTAACTGCTCAAGCTCCAAATCACGTATGGTCACAATACTAAGCAAAGCTCAAATCAAACTATGCTTCACAATTAGGGAGAACACATCTGTGAAGTCCACTACTGGAATTTGACTGTAACCCTTTACAACAAGTCTTACTTTATATCTGGGTTCTTCAACTCCTGGAGTCCCTTATTTCTTTTTAAACACCCATTTACAATGAACAGCCTTTTTATCTTTAGGAAGTTTCACAAGATCCCATGTTCTGTTTTTGTGGAGTGGTTTTATCTCCTCTTACATAGCAAACATCCACTTTTTTGAGTCTTCACAGCTAATCGCCTCAAAATAATTAGATGGCTCTTGGTTTGCATCTATATCTTCAGCCACATTTAAAGTATAAGCAACTAGATCAGCCTCGGCATACTTCTTTGAAGGTTTAATATCTCTTCTAGTTCTGTTTTTGGCGATAGAGAATTGTGGTGAAGAAGCAACTCTATTATGAATTTCTGTATTGGCTTGAGGAGTCAATCTGTTGTAGATTCTGAATTAATCTGATGCTCCATGTAACACCCCTAACCCGTATCCATCGCCAGAACATGGTTACGGAGCATTACCAGAATAAACAGATCAAAAACAGACATTTCAATTTATTTAACATCCATGTCACATATTATTCATAAAGTCTCTTATATGAGCCATCGAGGCCCAAAACATATATTAGAAACAAGTCAGGACTAAACCAGGTACTTAGAGAATTTTTCGCGACATATCAAAATTTTTCCTAGGTACAGGGTACACAAGCCCGTGTGGTCAGGCCGTGTGAGCCACACGACCAAGAGACATGCCCATGTCTCAAGTCGTGTTAGCATTCGAAATGGGGCACACGACCGTGTCCCAGCCCGTGTAACTCTCTGACTTGGGTCACACGACCAAGTCACACGCCCGTGTGAAAAATCCTGAGCATTCTGTTTTAAATTTTAAAGATGCAGGGGACACACAGCCAGATCACACGCCCATGTGCTAGGCCGTGTGTCACACACGGCTAAGACACGCGCCGTGTCTCTGCCCGTGTAGACAAAAAAATATGTCATTTTCAAGGCCACTTTTCTCACCCAATTTGTCTTCCACCTACAATGACATTTTAACACATTCCCAAGCCAACATAAAACATTCAAATCAAGCCAAAACCAAGTCTTATGTATGACATATCCTCACATGTGTCCATATGTTCAAACTTACCTGATTGACCCAATTCATATATATGCATATTTTTCCAAATATGCTAACTCAATCCAATCATTCATATGATTTTCATCATTTAACCATTTCAAACTCACAAATCAAACATATTAAGGTCATATATATACATATCAAAATTTACCAAACACAAGCCATACCAATGGCTAGTTTCAACCAAGCATGTACATGTCATTATTGGCCAATTTAACCTATAAATGCCATTATAATCAAAATGAGTTTGCTTTATATACCGAAAAGTCCAAGGGATAGTGTGATGTGGCTCCGACTAGCTTCCAACCTTTATGAGCTTCCGAGTACTGTAAAACAGAGGAAATAAAGCAGAGTAAGCTTTTAAAGCTTAGTAAGTTCGTATAACGGAAAATTTACTTACCATCCATTTACATTTAAGGTAAGCACAAAAAATTCATCCAACGAAATTGGTAATTAGCCTAAACACATATATCCTCAAGAAACATGTTAGTTATGTATTTCATGTGAATATCAAGAATCAGGGATTAGCTAATCAAATATCAAATTTTCATGTGATTTCAGATGTATACAGGTAATATCTCATTCAAAATTCATCTTAACCTATATCAGAACTTTGTCCGTTAAACCATTTGAAATATCGATGGATACACGATAATACACAAGAAGTGTATAAATCTGTAATCCGTCAATTCATATTCGAGAGTGCTCATTAAAGCACATAATCGAGAAACCCTCTCTCGAGCCATATAATAGGAAACTCATGTGAGCTATATAACGGGAAGCTTATCCGGGCTATATAACAGAAAGCTCATAAGAGCCATAATCGAGAAGCTCATGCGAGCCAATAACGGGTAGCTCCGAAGAGCCATTAAATAGGAAGCTCCGGATAGCCATGTATCAGGAAGTTAAAGCGAGCCATATTGAGAAGCTCCAGAGAGCCATTAATCAAGAAGCTCACAAAGAGCCTTTAATCAGGAAGCTCACGAAGAGCCATATAACGGGATGCTCATAAGAGCTGCGTCGTGTCCACAACACATGTAGGATCACAACCAATCGGGATGCTTCGAAGAGTTATTAACGGGAAGCTTGCAAGAACCATATAAAGGGAAGCTCGAGAGGGCTAATAATGGTACGCTCTTTTGAGCTATGGTGTGTCTGCAACATATGCAGGACCACAACCAATTCAAGAACCCTGTATCCAACAAATTTCTTTTATCCAAACGGGACTTAATATTTATTGGATATGTGACTGATTTTCATACATGTCAATTATACAATATATACATAACATTTAATTCAAACATATAATTTTACAATTTAGTTACACGAACTTACCTCGATAGTTATAGTTGTTCGTGTATGCAAAGTCTACTAATCCGACACTTTTTCTTTTCCACGATCTAACTTTGTATTTGATCTATCCGGATCTATACGAATGAATTTTAACATCAATTTAATACAATTCATATTCAATTCAGTCCAATTCATACCTTATGCAAAATTACCATTTTGCCCCTATACTTTTATTTAATTACGATTTCGTCCCTAGGCTCGGAAAATAAAATTCATGCAATTTAATCCTTATTCCAAGCCTAGTCGATTTTTACATATAACATTAACAGCCCATGTATTTCATAAAATTCAGAATTTTTCCATGAATTTTACTACTTTTTAATTTAGTCCCTAAATCACAATTTCATCAAAATTCCCTTTACAAAAGTTGTTTATCTATCAACAACCTTTCATTTTCTACCATAAAACTTCATAGTTCATACATAATAATCCATAGAAAAACCCTAGTACTTTGATAACTTTACAAACTAATCCCTGAGATAGTTAGATTAAGCAATTACGATCTCGGAAATATAAAAATTACTAAAAATGGGATAAGAATACTTACCCAATTAAGCCAAATAAGCTTGCTTGACCTCTTTTCTCTTAGCTAGGGTTGCCATGTTTTTATTTAGGAAAGATGATGATAAATGATATTTTTCTTTATTTTATTATTTATCATCTTTTATCTTATACTTTCCAATTTCATCCTTTTCTTTAATTAATTTTCCATGGATGAATCATCATACTTGTAATGGCCTAAATTTAAGGTTATCGGAACAATGGTTTCGTAACCATAAATTCGATTTAAAGAGAAATTTATTTCAATATATTTGCATGAATATTTATATGATAGGAAAATCGTATTAAAATATCGATAGAAAATTTTACCGATTTAGTGGTTAGTTAGAAAAAGGAATTATTGAAGGAATTGGGTAAAAACAAGGCATCGAGACCTTGATCTCATAAAATTGAGTAGGAAATATTTTTATAAATATTTATAAAATGTTAGTAATGTGGTATTAAAATTTCGTTAGAAAATTTTAACGTTTGGGTATGTAATTAAATGAAAAGGACTAAATTGTAACAAATGAAAAATTATGAAAAATGATTAAATAGTTTAAATGATAAAAGAAAGAGGGCTTAAAAGGAAAATAGACCCAAGGTCTATTTGGACTGGACGGCAAGGGCATGAAATCAGCAAAAAAATAAGCAGAATTAAGGGAAAAATTGGAATATTGCAAAATTTACTTAATAAAGCTAGGACTAAAGTGGAATTATCTAGATTTCTCTTCATTTTTCTTCACTCTCATCAGCCAAAAACGCCATAGGAGGGTTTTCTAAGCTGGTATATCATAATTTTTGCACCAAGTAAGTTAATCCTTGCCTATTTCTTGTAATTTTTGTGTTTTTAAGACTTTCACAACTAGGTCCTACTATTAAATTCATTAGTCTTTGATTTCATGGATGAAATTGAAAGCTACCATGGTTGGGTGCTGTAAGTTTATGATGAAATAGAATGAAATTGAAGCTTTAATTTGTTTATGAGATGATTTTATTAGGTAATTCCAATAGAAATTGATTTTTAGGACCTAAATTGCGAAAATGTTTGGAATTAAAGTCTATTACTGAAATTATGATTCCCAAAGGTTATAAAGTAGTTTAAAATGATATAATAAAGTTTTAATTGAGAGAAATCAGCTCAATTGAGAAGTTAATTGAGCAGGGACGAAATTACCATTTATTGAAAGCTTAGGGGAAAAATGGTAATAAACAGTTTGCACTAAAACAGTTTTGGACAGCAGCAGTAGACTAACTTTGAAAAATAACCATAAATATTATAAATATAATTAGAAGATGAACACAACATGAAATTAAATCTTATTGAGTCTAGTTTCCCATAGAAGAAACGGTGTAAGCAATAGATATGTAAATCATGAGATATAATGAATTTTGTGAGACAAGGTCAGAATGAATTTGGGTTCCCCTGTTTTGACTTTAGAAAATCATCAAAAATTTGAGAAAAATAATTAGGAGCTTAAATTTATATGTTTAGAATCCTGAATGAGTCTATTTTCAATAGAAATAAACGACAACATCATCTGAATCCTGTATGAAGAGATAATTAATTTTTAGTGAAGAAGGGTCAGAACTGTCAAACAGCAGAATAGGGGTGACTTTAAAGAATAAAATGTATTTATTGGCTAAACCAAAAATTATGAAAATTTTATAGAAATAATATATGTGAGTCTAGTTTCAGGGAAAATTAGCGGATCTTAATTTGGAGTTCTGTAGCTCAAGATAAAAATAATTTAGTGACGATAACTCAAGTAGACAGCTTTGAATGAACTATAAATAATAATAGAATTGTAGTGAATGCTACATGTGAACATGAAATGTATTGAATTGATGATTGAATTTATTTATTTAGATTCGGAAAACTCAAATACGAAGCTAGATCGAGGAAAGGAAAAAGTCCCAGATTAGTAGATTTTGCATACGAACTAGTATCGAGGTAAGTTCATGTAACTTGAATTATATTCTTAAATGCTTGAAATGTATGTTATTGATGTGAATATAATTTGAATGTTCATTGCATGAAAATTGATGAAACATTGATATATTTGATAAAAAGGGGAAGAAATCCTGGTTGAATGAAAGGAAAATTCGATGGATCTCTGAAAAGGAATTGACGGTAAAAAAGATCTAGCCCGGACGGGTGATCCTATCCTGATATAGCCCTCCCGAAGAATATGTGTAAAATGGATTTAGCCCGGATGGGTAATCCGAATTAGGGTCCAATTTAGCTGGACTGTAATTGGATCCAAGCTCATTAGAGTAATTGTCATTGCAGGGATTTAGCCTGGGTGGTAATTCCGACAATACTCTATGAGTTTATATTATTGTGATTTAGCTCGGGTCGTAATCCATTTGTAAAGATGAGGTTCGCGGGAATGTGCTCTCTGAAATGGAAATGTGCGCACATGAATATGAATTGACGGACCCGGATTTGTACACTAAAGTGTACCTCTAAAAATCCATCAAAATTCCTAGTAATTCAACGAGATAAATATGAAAAAATAACAAGAAAATGGAAACCATGGTATTGATGAGCTCATCAATCATGGTATATATATATTATTGATACATGGAAATTATTGGACTAACTTGAATGTTGAGTTTGTGTATGTTAGAGTAATAATGCATTGAATGGATATATGAATGTTTATTGCATTGTATTGAAAATATTAGGTAAGTATAATTCCTGTTACATGGGCTTACTAAGCACAAAGTGCTTACCCTGTTTCTTTTTCCCTTGTTTTGTAGTGTTAAGAGCTCGAAGGTCGGATTCAGTCGGAGACACATCACACTATCAACCTCAAGATTTCGATATATAAAGAAACTTTATTTTGGAAATCAATGGCATGTATAAGCTAATAAAGTAAATGTTAATATAAAATGAATGTAAGGTTAGCCATTGATATGGCTAACAAATCTTGGTTTTGGTATGTGTTGAGGTTATCTTATAAATATGCATGAATCTATTTTGAAAATATGTTGAATTGGATTGGTTGATGTGGAATGGTCTCGGTTTAAAATTTGCAGGGAAGGCTAGATATCTATAATAGGGTTATATTGAATAAAAAAATTATTTGTAAACTCCGGTAATGCCTCGTACCCTATTCCGACTACGAATACGGGTAGGGGGTGTTACATTTTGTTGGTATCAGAGCTACAGTTTAGCCAGTTCTAGGACCGACATAGCAAATACGGATTAGTTATACATGCCATGTAAATTATTATTGATAGTGTGATATCTCCTGACCATTTAAATTGTGTTTTTCTTATAGTAATGTCATCCGACCGAGCTCAATCTGAGGAAGCTGGGAGTCATGCTCCGGCTTCAGTGCAAAGAGAAGAAACTAGCAGTAGAAGGCCCGGTACAGAGGGTCAAGGGGAGGAGGCAAAAATAGCCTTCTTTCAAATGATGAATGAATGGTTTACTCAGTACATAAGAACTAACCCTATAGTGCAGCAAACTCAAGCTCCCCCTCCTGTTCCTCCACCGGTTCCCGAGATTCCACAGGGTACAGGTACTGAATCTGTCAGAAAAGGGAAAGCTCCGGTTGATAAAATCCGAAAATATGGGGCCGAAGAATTTCGAGCAGCAATTGATGATGATCCCGAACGGGCTAAATTTTGGTTAGAGAATACTACTCGAGTTTTGGAGGATTTATCTTGCACACCAGAAGAATGTTTGAAATGTCTTAGTCTCATCGCTAAAAGACACAATGACTTACCATTGATGGAATACTAAAGCTTGAGCTTGTTCGAAAGAAGAAATTACATGGGAATTCTTCGCATCGAGTTCAAAAAGAAATATATCAGTCAGAGATTCCTTGATCAGAAAAGAAAAGAATTTCTTGAGCTGAAACAGGGCAATAGATCTGTATCTGAGTATGAAAGGAAATTTGTTCGGTTGAGTAAATATGCTCGAGAATGGGTACAGTCAGAAGCGGAAATGTGCAAACGATTCGAAGAAGGGTTGAATGAAGACATTAAGCTATTAATCGGAATTCTTGAAATTCGAGAGTTTGCTACATTGGCAGAGCGAGCTTATAAAGCAGAAGAATTGAGCAAAGAAAAGAAACAGGCTGAGAGGGAAGCTCGAATTTTTAGTAAAAGACCAATGGGAAAATCCCAATTTTCTGCTCCAAAGAAATTGAAGAAGTACCAGGATCGTTCTACCTCAGCCACTGGGTATTCGGGTAGAGAGCGAAGTTCTCAACGCAATAATCCAAGACCTTCCACTCCATCAGTGACCAGTGTTGGCAGTGTTGGTACCCCTAAGCCGAGATGCCAGTATTGTAATAAAGCTCATTTTGATGAATGTCGATTTAAGAGCGGGGCTTGTTACCGATGTGGTTCTTTTGACCATTTCCTCAGAGATTGTCCAGAAAGGGGAGAAAAAGAAGCTGAACAGATATCGAAACCGAGTAATCCAATTTCGAGGGGTAGGCCATCTCGACCATCCGATAATGTCAGTGGTAGCCGAGGAGCTACAAAAGATACTGCAGGCAGGACTGAGACACGAGCACCTGCCAGGACATATGCCATTCATGCCAGAGAAGATGCCTCAAAGACCGATGTTATTATGGTACATTTTCTTTACTTGACACTGATATTATTGCATTAATTGATCCCGGTTCTACGCATTCATATATATGTATAAAGCTTGCATGTGTTAAAGATTTATCTATTGAACCTACTAAATTTGTGGTTAAAGTCTCAAACCCCCTGGGCCAATCTGTTTTGGTGGATAAAATTTGTAAAAATTGTCCACTGATGGTAAGAGGTCATTGTTTCCTGGTGATTTGATGTTACTGCCATTTGATGAGTTTGATGTGATATTGGGCATGGATTGGTTAACTCAAAGATGATGCGGTAGTAAATCGTAAATGTAAATATATTGTGTTGAAGTGTCGAATGGCGAATTACTCCGGTTAAATCGATCGTATGAGGATTATCGATGTGATTTCGATTATTACCGCTCGCAGGTATGTTAAAAAGGGGTATGATGCTTTTCTTGCTTATGTACTCGACACCAAGGTATCTGAGTCAAAGATACAGGCAGTGCCAGTGGTATGCGAATTTTCTGATGTGTTTCCAGAGGAATTACCAGGGTTGCCACCAGAAAGAGAAGAGGAATTTTCTATAGATTTGATTCCGGGAACTACTCCGATTTCCATAGCTCCGTACCGGATGGCTCCTACAGAATTAAAGGAATTAAAGACATAGTTGCAAGAACTTGTTGACAGGGGTTTTGTCCGACCGAGTCATTCACCTTGGGGTGCTCCGGTTCTGTTTGTGAAAAAGAAAGACGGGTCTTTGAGATTGTGTATTGACTATCGGCAGCTCAATAAGGTAACTATAAAGTATAAGTACCCATTGCCCCGGATTGATGATTTATTTGATCAGTTGAAAGGTTCCACAGTATTCTCGAAGATTGATCTCGGATCAGGTTATTACCAGCTACGGGTAAAAGAGTCAGATGTGCCAAAGACAGCTTTCAGAACCAGGTATGGGCATTATGAGTTTCTGGTTATGCCGTTTGGGCTGACTAATGCACCTGCAGTATTTATGGATCTGATGAATCGGATATTCAGACCGTACTTAGACAGATTTGTGGTAGTATTCATTGATGATATTTTGGTTTATTCTCGAGATGAAGAAGAACATGCAGAACATTTGAGAATTGTGTTGCAAATTCTGCGAGAGAAGCAGTTATATGCTAAATTCAGTAAATGTGAATTTTGGCTTCGAGAAGTGGGTTTTCTTGGACATATTGTATCCGCCGAAGGCATCAGGGTAGATCCAAGTAAAATCTCAGCTATTGTCAATTGGAGTCCACCGAAGAATGTATCTGAAGTTAGAAGTTTCTTGGGTTTAGCTGGTTATTATCGAGAGATTTGTACAAGGATTCTCTATGATAGCTTCTCCGATGACTCGATTATTGCAGAAAGATGTAAAGTTCGAGTGGACTGATGAATGTCAGTAGAGTTTCAACAGATTGAAAGATCTATTAACGAAAGTACCAGTATTAGTGCAGCCTGAACCGGGTAAGGAATTTGTTATTTACAGTGATGCCTCATTAAATGGTTTAGGTTGTGTCTTGATGCAAGAAGGTAAAGTAATAGCCTATGCTTCAAGACAACTTAAACCATATGAAAGAAATTACCCGGTACATGATCTTGAATTAGCTGATATTGTATTTCCGCTGAAGATATGGCGGCATTACCTGTACGGTGAGAAATGTCATATTTATACTGATCATAAAAGCTTGAAATATTTAATGACACAGAAAGATTTAAATTTGAGACAGCGCAGGTGGCTTGAACTGATAAAGGACTATGATTTGATTATTGATTACCATCCGGGTAAGGCTAATGTTGTAGCTGATGCTTTGAGTCGAAAATATCTGTTTGCTTTACGAGCTATGAATACCCGGTTGTCACTGACTGATGATGGTTCAATCATAGCTGAATTGAGAGCTAAACCGACATTTTTACAGCAAATATGTGAAGCTCAGAAGAATGATGAGAAGTTACAGGTTAAACGGGCACAGTGTGAGTCAGGTACCGATTCTGAATTTCATGTTGGGGTTGATGGTTGTATGTTATTCAGAGGTAGGGTATGTGTACCTCGTAATTCGTGAGCTCATACGTAAGGTTCTACACGAGGCTCACAAATGGTACTATGTGCTGTACATCCGGGAGTAATAAAATGTATAATGATCCGAAAAAAGATGTCTTGGTGGCCGGGAATGAAACGTGATATCTCTCGAGTTTGTATCAAGGTGTTTAATATGTCGACAAGTTAAAGTGAACATCGGTACCTTGGGGTTACTTCACCAATTACTATACCGGAATGGAAATAGGAAAGAATCACTATGGATTTTGTATCGGGGTTACCGTTGTCTCCGAGGAAAAAGGATGCTATTTGGGTGATTGTTGACCGATTGACAAAGTCAGCGCACTTCATTCTGGTACGTATGGATTATTCTTTAGATAAACTGGCTGAACTGTACATATCTGAGATTATCAGGCTACATAGAGTGCCTATCTCCATTATATCGGATATAGATCCCCGATTTACGTCTCGTTTTTGGGATAAATTGCAAGAAGCTTTGGGTACTCAGTTATATTTCAGTACTGCATTTCATCCTCAGACAGATGGCCAATCTAAGCGTGTAATTCAGGTATTGGAAGATATGCTCCGATGTTGTATACTAGAGTTTGAAGGTAATTGGGAGAGGTATCTACCTTTAATTGAATTTGCTTACAATAACAGTTATCAGTCCAGTATTAAAATGGCTCCGTATGAATCTTTGTATGGTAGAAAATGTAGAACACCGTTATATTGGACAGAGCTCAGTGAAAAGAAGATACATGGGGTTGATTTAATCCGGGAAACAGAAGAAAAAGTAAAGGTTATTCGGGATAGTTTAAAAGCAGCTTCCGATCGCCAAAAATCATATGCCGATCTT
The DNA here is from genome assembly GCA_025698515.1 of Gossypium sturtianum. NCBI lineage: Eukaryota > Viridiplantae > Streptophyta > Magnoliopsida > Malvales > Malvaceae > Gossypium > Gossypium sturtianum. The sequence goes on from CM046947.1 coordinate 5,836,868, forward strand.
AAACGAAAAGAGATTGAATTTCAGGTCGGTGACAAGGTATTCCTGAAAGTATCTCCTTGGAAGAAAGTTCTCCGATTCGGTCGAAAGGGTAAATTGAGTCCAAGATTTATCGGGCCATATGAGATCATAGAAAGAATTTGACCTGGCCGCTTATCGATTGGCATTACCACGGAACTTGATAGAATCCATAATGTTTTTATGTGTCTATGCTACGATGATATCGGTCAGATCCTTCACATGTTATTTCTCCGATGAAGTGGAGATTCAACCGGATATGACTTATGAGTGAAGAACAGGTCAAGATATTGGCACGGAAACAAAGGAGCTTAGAAATAAAAAGATAAATTTAGTGAAAGTATTATGGCAAAAGCATGGGATTGAGGAAGCGACATGGGAACCGGAGGAGACAATGAGGAAACAATATCCAAACCTCTTTACTGGTAAGATTTTCGAGGACGAAAATCCTTAAAAGGGGGGAGAGTTGTAATGGCCTAAATTTAAGGTTATCGGAACAATGGTTTCGTAACCATAAATCCGATTTAAAGAGAAATTTATTTCAATATATTTGCATGAATATTTATATGATAGGAAAATGGTATTAAAATATCGATAGAAAATTTTACCGATTTGTGGTTAGTTAGAAAAAGGAATTATTGAAGGAATTGGGTAAAAACAAGGTATCGAGACCTTAATCTCATAAAATTGAGTAGGAAATATTTTTATAAATATTTATAAAATGTTAGTAATGTGGTATTAAAATTTCGTTAGAAAATTTTAACGTTTGGGTATGTAATTAAATGAAAAGGACTAAATTGTAACAAATGCAAAATTATGAAAAATGATTAAATAGTTTAAATGATAAAAGAAAGAGGGCTTAAAAGGAAAATAGACCCAAGGTCTATTTGGGCTGGACGGCAAGGGCATGAAATCAGCAAGAAAATAAGCAGAATTAAGGGCAAAATTGGAATATTGCAAAATTTACTTAATAAAGCTAGGACTAAAGTGGAATTATTTAGATTTCTCTTCATTTTTCTTCACTCTCATCAGCCAAAAACGCCATAGGAGGGTTTTTTAAGCTGGTATATCATAATTTTTGCACCAAGTAAGTTAATCCTTGCCTATTTCTTGTAATTTTTGTGTTTTTAAGACTTTCACAACTAGGTCCTACTATTAAATTCATTAGTCTTTGATTTCATGGATGAAATTGAAAGCTACCATGGTTGGGTGCTGTAAGTTTATGATGAAATAGAATGAAATTGAAGCTTTAATTTGTTTATGAGATGATTTTATTAGGTAATTCCAATAGAAATTGATTTTTAGGACCTAAATTGCGAAAATGTTTGGAATTAAAGTCTATTACTGAAATTATGATTCCCAAAGGTTATAAAGTAGTTTAAAATGATAGAATAAAGTTTTAATTTAGAGAAATCAGCTCAACTGAGAAGTTAATTGAGCAGGGACGAAATTATCATTTATTGAAAGCTTAGGGGAAAAATGGTAATAAACAGTTTGCACTAAAACAGTTTTGGACAGCAGCAGTAGACTAACTTTGAAAAATAACCATAAATTTTAGAAATCGATTTAGAAGATGAAAACAACATGAAATTAAAGCTTATTGAGTCTAGTTTCTCATAGAAGAAACGGTGTAAGCAATAGATATGTAAATCATGAGATATAATGAATTTTGTGAGACAAGGTCAGAATGAATTCGGGTTCCCCTGTTTTGACTTTAGAAAATCATCAAAAATTGGATAAAAATAATTAGGGGCTTAAATTTATATGTTTAGAATCCTGAATGAGTCTATTTTCAATAGAAATAAACGAAAACATCATCTGAATCCTGTATGAAGAGATAATTAATTTTTAGTGAAGAAGGGTCAGAACTGTCAAACAGCAGAACAGGGGTGACTTTAAAGAATAAAATGTATTTATTGGCTAAACAAAAAATTCTTAAAATTTTATGGAAATAATATATGTGAGTATAGTTTCAGGGAAAATTATCGGATCTTAATTTGGAGTTTTTTAGCTCAAGATAAAAATAATTTAGTGACGATAACTCAAGTAGACAGCTTTGAATGAACTATAAATAATAATAGAATTGTAGTGAATGCTACATGTGAACATGAAATGTATTGAATTGATGATTGAATTTATTTATTTAGATCCGGAAAACTCAAATACGAAGCTAGATCGAGGAAAGGAAAAAGTCCCAGATTAGTAGATTTTGCATACGAACTAGTATCGAGGTAAGTTCATGTAACTTGAATTATATTCTTAAATGCTTGAAATGTATGTTATTGATGTGAATATAATTTGAATGTTCATTGCATGAAAATTGATGAAACATTGATATATTTGATAAAAAGGGAATAAATCCCGGTTTAATGAAAGAAAAATTCGATGGATCTCTCGAAAAGGAATTGACGGTAAAAGGATCTAGCCGGACGGGTGATCCTATCTCGATATAGCCCTCTGAAGAATATGTGTAAAATGGATTTAGCCGGACGGGTAATCCGAATTAGGTCCGAATTTGCTGGATTGGTAATTCAGATCCAAGCTCATTAGAGTAATTGTCATTGCAGGGATTTAGCTTTGGGTGGTAATTCGACAATACTCTATGAGTTTATATTACAGGATTTAGCTTTGGTGGTAATCCCACTGTAAAGATGAGGTTCGCGGGAGTGTGCTCTCTGAAATGGAAATGTGCGCACATGAATATGAATTGACGGACCCGGATTTGTACACTAAAGTGTACCTCTGAAAATCCATCGAAATTCCTAGTAATTCAACGGTATAAATATGAAAAAATAACAAGAAAATGGAAATCATGGTATTGATGAGCTCATCAATCATGGTATATATATATTATTGATACATGGAAATTATTGGACTAACTTGAATGTTGAGTTTGTGTATGTTAGGGTAATAATGCATTGAATGGATATATGAATGTTTATTGCATTGTATTGAAAATATTAGGTAAGTATAATTCCTGTTACATGGGCTTACTAAGCACAAAGTGCTTACCCTGTTTCTTTTTCCCTTGTTTTGTAGTGTTAAGAGCTCGGAGGTCGGATTCAGTCGGAGACACATCACACTATCAACCTCAAGATTTCGGTATATAAAGAAACTTTATTTTGGAAATCAATGGCATGCATAAGCTAATAAAGTAAATGTTAATATAAAATGAATGTAAGGTCAGCCATTGATATGGCTAACAAATCTTGGTTTTGGTATGTGTTGAGGCTATCTTATAAATATGCATGAATCTATTTTGAAAATATGTTGAATTGGATTGGTTGATGTGGAATGGTCTCGGTTTAAAATTTGCAGGGAAGGCTAGATATCTATAATAGGGTTATATTGAATAAAAAAAAATTATTTGTAAACTCTGGTAATGCCTCGTACCCTATTCCGACTACGAATACGGGTAGGAGGTGTTACAATACTTATCTACTAACTCCTCTTAATGGTCTAATTGCCATATAAGGACCTCTAATTTTGAATTCCATAGCTATTTGATCCTTTTAGCTATTAGAACTCAACTTTTGCATTTTATGCAATTTGGTCCTTTATCAAATTCGACATGTAATCAATAAAATTTCTTATCGAAATTTTGATACGATATTTCTGTCATAATATATATCATAAAATAATATTAAAATAAATTTTCTTTTCGGACTCGAATTTGTGGTCCCGAAACCACTGTTCTGATTTTACTGAAAACGGGTTGTTACATTCCACCTGCTTTTGTTGTTCTTTATTGGAAGAATCTTTAAGAGATAAGTTAGGTAGTATAGCAGTTTCATAAAAAATAACATCTCTGCTAATCACAGCTTTTCTATTTTCAAGACACCATAACTTGTACCCTTTTACACCAGCTTTATAACCAATAAAAACAAATTTAATGGATCTAGGTTCCAATTTTCCATTATCAACATGAGCATACGCAATACATCCAAAGATCTTTAAATCAGAATAATCAGCAGGATTACCAGACCATACCTCTTGTGGAGTCTTTTTCTCAATGGCAATAGATGGAGATCGGTTGATCAAAAAACATGCAGTAAAGGCTGTTTCAACCCAAAACGACTTCAGTAAGTTAGCATTCGACAACATACATCGAATTTTTTCCATGATCGTTCTGTTCATTCGTTCTGCAACATCGTTTTGCTGTGGAGTATGACGAACTGTCAAGTGTTTCACGATCCCTTCTGACTTGCACAGTTCATGAAACTCATCAGAACAGAACTCTAAGCCATTGTCTGTGCGGAGGTGTTTTATTTGTTTTTCTGTTTGTTTTTCAATCATAGTTTTCCAAGACTTAAATGAATAAAACACATCGTTTTTTTTCTTTAAGAAAAATGCCCAAACTTTTCTAGAGAAATCATCAATAAGTGTTAGCATATAATTAGCTCCACCTCTCGAAGGCACTCTGGATGGCCCCCACAGATCAGAATGAATATACTCCAAAGTTCCCTTCGTATTATGGATTCCTCTGGTGAATCAAACTCTCTTTTGCTTCCCAAAAATGCAGTGCTCACAGAACTTCAGTTTGCAAATTCCTTACCCATCAAAAAGTCCTATTTTGCTCAATTCTACCATGCCATTCTCACTCATATGCCCTAGGTGCATATGCCAAAGCCTAATAACATCATCATCTAACAAGAAAGAGTAAGCGACAGTTGTATCACCAGTAATAGTAAAACCTTGCAAAACATATAACTTGGCAGTCTTTTTCTGTCCTTTCATCATAACAAGGGAACCTTTGGAGATCTTCAAAACCCCACTTTTAGCTGTGTATTTTGATCGTGTGTCGAGAGTCTTAAAATTTATATAATGAATGATCGAACCTAAAAACTAACTATCGCCATGATTGAGGCAAGTGCACCTATCGAACAGTAGTATAGCTTAGTGGCAAGACCGGATTGTCGAACCCAAAGGAATCAAAAGTACTAATACTGACTTTCTTTTTATTATTTAGCCTAAGAATTAAGGGAATTGTTATTTATTCTAAAATTAACTAACTACTAAGCTAAAGACGCTAAGACGAAGAGAATGAATTGGGGAAATACTTGTGGGAAAAACCAATTGATTAATACAATACCCAAGGAGGAATCCACCTAGACTTCACTTGTTATTTAACTCTGAACCAGACGATTTATTCACTTGACCTGATCCGTAGGATTCCCTAATTTATATTAATACCTCTCTCGAGGCTACTAACGTCTAACCCTAGGTTGATTAATTGAAATCTCTTTCTAATTAAAACCCCTAAGGTTACATTAACTCGATCTATGGACTCCCATATTAGGTTTGACCCTAATCCGACAGATTTTTACCATCCTATCTCTAGGGTTGCGATCAACTCCGCTTAATTATGCTAGATCTACTTTTAGACAGAGTCTATTCCTCCTCTGCCTAAGCACATCAATACTTGAATCAATATCCTGAAATATCAAAACAAGAATTAAGAACACATAATTAAGAACAAATCAAGTATTTATCATATAGTTCAGAAAATAATAACAAGATCCCGTTTTAGGTTTCATCCCCTCAGGTATCTGAGGGGTTTAGTTCATAATCATAAAAGAATACATCTTAGAAGAAAAGATAAAACAAAACATAAGAAAACCCTAAAACCCCCTGAAGGAATTGAAGGAGAGATCCTCCGTCTTAAGTATGATTTCGGCTTCTTGAGATGAATCAACTGGCTTTCTTCGAGTAAATCCCACAATTCTGACCTCTCTGGCTTGACTCCTTGGCCTAGTTGGACGCCCCCTGACAAAAAGCCCCTTTTAGGTTATACTTAGGGTGTTTATATAGGCTTCGGAATGTGTTTCTTCGCCTCTAAGTATCCTAATCCGAGTGAAATTCCTCTTTTTCATGGCAGGGACACGCCCGTGTGGCACGCCCGTGTAAATTGAGTTGTAGGCCGTGGTTGAGTCTGCTAAAGAGGCACGACCGTGTGGTAAAACCCCAGGCCGTGTTGATTTCCTACTTTGGCCCAATTGGTCCGTTTTTGGCCCGTTTCTCGTTCTTTTCATCCTCCGGTGCTTTTCTAAGTATAAAACATAAAATTAAAGGATTAGAAGCACCAAATTCCACAATTCAGGGAATAAATCATCCAAAAGTATACTAAATTTGGGATTAAAATATGAACATATTACGGTTTATCATATTTGTACCCTTTTGAATCAAGAGTACTCAACGAAATTAAATTTATCTTCAATTCTAAAACATGTCGCACGTCACTAAGTGTTTTGACAACTCCGTCAAACATCTTAACTTTAATCGTTCCAACACCTGCGATTTTACACGAAGCATTATTTCCCATCAAAACAACTCCTTCAGACACTGTTTCCTAAGGTTTAAACTAATCTCGATTGGGACTCATGTGGAAGGTGCAGCCCGAATCAAGGATCGACTCTTCGCTCACTTTAGAATTGTTGACAAAAATGACTAAAAGTTCACCATCGCTGTAGTCTTCTACAACATCATCTTCACCAGATTTTTCTGGTTGTTTTCCCTTTTGATTTGTAGCCTCTCTTTTAATCTTGTTCTGCAGCTTATAACACTCAGATTTAATGTGTCCTTTCTTCTTGTAAAACTTACAAGTTTTACCTCTGTTTGAAGACTTCGATCAACCTTTAGATTTATCGCGAGGATTTCATTCTTGTGTCCTTCCATGATTATCATCAGCATTCCAATCTTATCTCCCACGAATAATGAGACCCTCTCCCTGAGAGTCAGGTTTAACCACAAGATGCTTCATCTTATCATACGAGGTCAAAGAATCATAAACCTCATCAACTGTGAGAGACTTGCAGCTATATAAAATTTTGTCTCTAAAGGTTAAATAAGATGAGGGCAACGAACAAAGTAGAATCAACCCTATATCTTCCTTATCATATTGAACCTCCATGGCCTCCAGGTTTGAGAGAATTTCTTTAAACACTGTTAAAAGTTCGTGCACAGATGCACTTTCTTCCAAACAATGAGCATAAAGACGCTGCTTCATATGCAGCTTGCTGGTTAGAGTTTTCAACATACATATTTGTTCCAGCCTCTTCCATAATGCAGCGACAGTCTTTTCCTTCATCACATCCTGCAAAATTTCGTTAGACAAATGCAGATGTGACTATGTTAACGCCTTTTGATCTTTACGCCTCTTCTCTTCCTCCGTCAATGTTAAAGGCATCTTATCTATCCTTAACAAGGCATCTTCTAAGTCTATCTGCGCAAGAACTACCTGTATTTTTATCTGCCCCAACGCGAATTTGATGTTGCGATCCAACAACGAAATTCCAAACTTCAAATAAGCCATTACCGTGATTGAGATGAACAACCCGAAAGCTTGGATACCAATTTGTAAATAAAATAGAACGTCGGTAATGACAATGTATCACAAAGAAAAAAAAAAGAAAGAAAAATAAATAACACACAGATTTTTACGTGAAAACCCTTTCGGGAAAAAAACCACGGGCAGAGGAGAAGATAATTCACTATGTCGAATTCGAATTATTACAAGAGAAGTAGACTATGTCTATTTATAGCTTGTAAAACCATATTCTAATAGAAGAAGTGTAATAAGGTTGAAAAATCTTATTCTAAAATAAAATAAAAGAAGTGTAGTTCTATATGGATTTTACTTTTACTTTATATTCGAGTTACTCAATTCTAACAAAATCTTTATTGAAATTGATACTCTTGCTATACTCTGCTCAATACTCAATGGATTGTTTCTGTTAGTGCAAAACATCGACAATCATTGGGCTTCACTATATTCTCGAGGTTCATTTTCTACTAACTCTTTTGTACACTAAAATATATATAAAAATAAATAGAACCTTAAAGAAAGTGACACTGAGACTTCATTAGTTTTTCATAAATTCTTTTTTATTCCCATACACTAATAGAAGATGGGGTAAAGAGGAGGGAAACAATGAGGGACGGAAGGGAAAAAAACAGAGATTGAAGGGCCAGCAAGAGGTGGGGGTGGGGTTGGTTGGCCATCAAAGACGTTGTCGAAAGGGCTAAAAATAGAAAGAAGTAGGAGAAAATATTTTTTTTTTTAAAATTATAATGTATTTATATGTTAGTGTGATTGATAATTGTTTGTTTATAACTAGCTTAATATGATAATTTAGCTTCTAATTTTATTAACATTGTATTTCTTCATGTCAACATTCAAATGAAATACGGTTATTATGATTATTTGAAATGTAACATTACAATATTTGATATATATATAAAAAAGGTATTGATTAATTCTTAAGAAAATTAAGTTTATATGTTTATTTCACTAAACATTTTAATTCTAATACGAATTTGATGGTAATTTTTAAAATTACTTTAAAAAATACAATACAATTTGTTAATTTTAATATTTTTTTAATAATATTTAATATTAGTAAAAGGTTATTTTGTACTTAAAACTTTTTGATTAATATGACATCCAAAGAAACCACATTTAAGGTGTGTTTGATTCAAAAATTATAAGGTAAAACTCCGGAATAGGAAAACTCCGAAATAGGATTCCTATATTTGAATTTCAAACATTTCCTTGAGATGACAATCTTACATTTCCATTAGCAACAAGATTCTAAAATATAAAAGGTAATTTCAATACCAATCTTTATTTACTTAATCTTACACACTCTCTACTTAATCTTACATTCCCTTATAACGTGACATTTTTGATAATTTTAACCCATTTTAATGTCTTTCAAAAATTTACTTAAACAAAATTAAACAAAAAAGAACCATACTTAATTTTTTCCTTCAACAATAACAATTGCCCGATTTCATTGTGATCTTATTCTTCTATGATCCAACTATAGTAATCCAACTATGCTAGCGGGGTGTAGGTTCTTCATATTCATCCCATTCAATGGACCCATTTTAATGTCTTTCAAAAATTTACTTAAACAAAAATGAACCATGCTTAATATTTTCCTTCAAAAATAACAATTGCCCGATTTCGTTGTTTCCTTCAATGGAATCGAAAACCAATCCATGTCCCCATGTTAATGTCTTTCAAAATTTTACTTATAGTGATCCAACTATGCTAGGCAAGCGGGGTGTAGGTTCTTCATATTCATCCCATTCGTTGTGATCTTATTCTTCTATATCCAACTATAGTGATCCAACTATGCTAGGCAAGCGAGATGTAGGTTCTTCATATTCATCCCATTCAATGGCTTGAATTTCCTCTAATGGAATCAACAACCAATCCATGTAGCAGATTTGTATATCGATGATATTGACTGGAATTCTGAAATTGACCCAAAATTTTTCTCAGAAATAAATGGTGATCCAATTAAGCTAGGCAAGCGAGGTGTAGGTTCTTCATATTCATCCCATTCAGTGGCTTGAATTTCCTCCAACGGAATCGAAAACCAATCCATCTCCTTAGCATTGTCTTTTTCTTCATCTTCATCTTTTTCTTCAAAGGACATGGATTCATTAATTTTTCTCAGAAATAAAGTCAATTACTGATAATGAAGATGAAGAAAATGACAATGCTAAGGAGATGGATTGGTTTTCAATTAAGTTGGAAGAAATTCAAGCCATTGAATGGGATGAATATGAAGAACCTACACCTCGCTTGCCTAGCGTAATCAGATCACCATAGTTGGATCAAAGACTTAAGTACCAAACCTATATGAAAATTATTCAAGTATTTTAGGGCTAAATTGAAAACTAGGCTTTTGTTTTTTAGAAAAGAAATTATAAGCTTCCATGTAAACTAGTCAGTAAATAAAACAATTTAATAACCTGTTAAATATCAAAATGTTAGATTCCGATTAGAGTAATATCAATCGAGCAGAGGAATGGTTAGAAATTGTTGTGTTTCGTTATTAGTATCACCAAAAGTCATACCTATTAAATTCCATAAAAAGTGAAAGAAACCCCTCTGCATTCCAATTTATCTTCCTTTTGCCAAAAATCCAAAGCACCAATAGCTTCTGCTTCTATATTAAGATTCTTACGAGTCTGTCAGTCTCAGTATTATAATTATTTTATCAATGCTTGGATTGGACCCTGAACTCAAAATGGATTCTCAAGATTCAGAAGCAAAGAAGGAACCGTACGGGCACTGGCAACGATGCTGGCTTCAGCTACGCCAAATAAACCCAGAGATTCCCTCTCAAATTCAAAGCACGCTCCTACTCTTCAACCCCTCCCCACCACTTTCTCTCTCTTTCAGCAGGTTTGAGTTTTGTTATCAGTTTTTCGTTGACTTTTGTTGATCATTTAGAGACATTTATTATGTATAAGAAGCTGAATTTCATGTAAATGCTTCGTTCCCACAGGGTAGCTGTAGGTACATGGCATGTCTTCAAAAGTCATCCTATATACTATTTGTCAACAGTTAGTTGAGTCTTTTGACTTAAATTATGCCACAAAAGCTTTAGGGTTGGTGAATTGATTTCTATGTTCTTGCTACGAAATTATATCTGGTGGCAATGTTGTTTCCCTACCTATCCTTGCTACATACCCTTCACTTAATTGAAGGTCATATATGTTTTTATCTTCCTGTAATCATCTATGATATTTTTCCCATCTCTTTGCAAGCATGGTATAGGAAAAATTAGATTTTGTTTCTCAGATATTACTGGAAAGCAACTGAATGTATATATTTTTCCTATTCGTAACTCACTTTCCTATGAACATCGTATTTATTATTAAAACGTGATGTGCATTATCTTTGCTTAATTGGCCGGGCATTTCAAAGTTGGTTAGTTGATTTTCTCTTAAAATCGTACGGTTCTTAATTTTAACTCATCAGCTTAAAATGGCATCATCATGGGGCTGTTAAGTAACATCATCAAGAAAAAAAAAACAACTTTGTGATACTTTGTTGAATATTGGCCAGCATTGCAGCAAGGAAGGTCTTTTGGTGCACATTCATGCAGCTGAAATTTTTGTTACATGCAAACTAGTCTAGTTCAGTTGTAATTTGTTTTGTTGATGTATAAAGACTAGTTAGCTGATTTGTTTATGTTTAGGTACTGATTTGGCTGAAAAATCAGCTTGTTTACTTGTACAAGTTATGTTTTGTAAGTTTCAATGTTGTTAGTGGGAGTGGTTACGTATTTGGTATTGTATGTAACTTGAAAAAACAATCCCCTTCGAAAATGAATCAAGTGAAACTACTTGTTTTGGCTTCTCATTTTTCTTTGTTCTCTGTTTTTTTTTTCCTTATTTTGAATAGATTGTTTTCTGTTTAAATCGATTATTTTCTGATTTAAATCGATTGTTTATTGTTTGAATCGATTTATCTTGATTTAAATCGATTCTCTATAGATTAACTCAATTCAAACCCCAACATACTTTGGCATAAAGCTTACTGAAGTTACAAGTTCAGCAACGCTTATCCCATATCATTATAATGCACCAACATAATCGAGCCTTATAAAAAGGTGTTGTGATATGCCACTTATTATTGGTGGCCATGACAATTTTGGGAACTCTTTCTTTGCTAAAATTTTCTTGGAAGATAAAAGATTGACCTTCTTAGTTTTGGTGCCTTGGGAAACTGGGAAGATCCACTTGCTTGAAAAATGGGGAAAGGATGCTTTTGTACTTGACTTAGTAAGCAGGTATGTGTTATAAGACTCTTATTATGCATGGTTTGACTGAATAATAGCTCAACCATGAAGAAGTTATGGGTAAATCTTTGATGAAGCACGGTCACTGTCTAATTTGTTTGGTTAAATTAGGAGCTACATTTTTAATCTCTCTTCAGTTCCGCACTTCATCCTTCGCCAAGAACAGATGAAAAACGAGCAGCAAGAAGCATGAAAATGATATGCTTATCCATTCAACAGGAAAACATTACAATTTAAGTCACTAAACATTACCAAATACACAACTAGTCCCACTAACTATATTGTAACTTACAAAACATTGCTTACACTTGAACAAAAAAAGTCAATCAGCACCTAATCAAATCAGTGCATAATAAATACATTGCTTCAATAAGAATCAGCATGCATCATAGTTTCAGCTGCTGCATGGTTGGCCAACTTGTAACAGTTTCATTGTAGGTGCTTCTTTCTTCCAAATCAATAATGGAAAAAAGAATGTATCAGAAAAACAAGGGAAAAAAAAAAAATAAACACTGTTATCTGGATTTGCTGTGGCAAAAATTTGGCTTTAGTACATAAATATAACTTTTTAACATCTCATAAAGATGTATCAGGGCTTCATGTTGGAATTGTTGTCACAACTATCTTGTTCTTGGTCTTTTCCCCCTTACATAATGGTTTGTGGATCATTTCCTATGTATTAATTTAAATCTTGTAATACTTGTTTTCTTTAACTTTCATATGTTTAAAATAGAAATTCACTGTAGATTATATGAGGCTTAAATTGAATGGATAGACAACTAGACACCTCTAAACAATTGGTTCCCTCAAATCAAATCAGAACATAATCATATGAATATCATTTCCACGTGTTATCAAAACCCCATGCTATTAAGTTTATTATCTTGGAAAGTGACCCTGTCCCCTTGAGAATGATTATGGACTGTTTTGTGAATTTTGAGACTTTTTAAGCATGATGGTTGGCAGTTCTGTGATGTTAGAGATACAGATTTAGAAAAATATGCCAAATTCTCCGATCACTCAATCGTGACATCGGATCACTTCACTTCTTTTCATTTTGTGGGAAAATCTTCTCAAACTTCAGTTTCTAAACCTATTTCTTAAGTACACGTTCATATTACTGCAACGATCTGGTTAATTTAAGTTTCTAGCTATTTGTAGATGTTTGAGGATTGAAGGTTTAACAGGAGCTTCTCGACAGTAAAAGCTTGGGGTATGATCTTTCATCACCTCTATGGTCATCAGAGCAAATTGCCTTAATATTGCAAGTTTCGGACTCAAACCGATATCCATCTCTTGAAATCAGATGGCAACATGAGATGCTCTAGTAGTTTACATTTATATAGCAAACATATGAAGAAATACAATCAAATTTTTTGGCAAAATCACAGTTATAGAGTCCATCTAAAGCCATAAAATATCAGGAAATTATGTTTGCAAGCATACTCGTTTCGGATACCTTCAGGTAGCTCTGCTAACCAAATTTTATAACCCTGTAACTAATGCTGATGATAACATTTGAACTTCTTTTCTTTATCCATGATGCTTTAGAATATCTGCCAATATTCTATACATGTACCAGTCTTAATTCATCAATTCTTACTTGATGGATTATTTTTATACCATAAAAGTCTCTGCTATAGCATTACAACATATCTGATGCAGCTGAATATTGTCAGTGCCAGACCTTGTAGTCGGTATTTATAACTAAGGAAAATAATAGAAATATTTTATACGCAACTGCACATCTATCAAGTTACTATAGGGAGAAAAAAAAAAGAGAAAAAACAAAAACGAGTTAAAACATTGTCTAGCTTGATCTTGCATTTAAATTCAATTCTACACCCACTACAACTGTTCACTCACAATGAAACCAATAAATGCTGCTGAACAGTCTTATGTTATATTAGTTGCACCATAATTTTTTATTAATCTCCGTAACCCTTTCAGGTTTATCCTGTGTAAACATTGAAGACACTCGACTGAAAAAGAAAAAAAAAAACCCCAAGTCCCTGGGTTTTGGTATGTCATCTAGATTGACATTGAAGTTTCGGGCTGCAATTTCGCTTTTTACAATGAAACAGGCTAAGGATCAGATACAAGGAGTATACGATAGATATGAATGTATGAAAGAGAACCAGTTTGGTTTTAATTGCAAATTGAATTGGTAGAAAATTCAGTGAGCCGCCATTTTCTTACCATAATATCCGATTGCTCAAACAATACTAGAAAATAAACCATTATCATACATATATAATATATTTCTACATCATACAAGTCAGTACTATGTATGTTAGTTTCGGTTCTCTCTATATGACCCTCAGTAGGCCTTTTTTTCATTGGAGATGAAGATGCTTAAATATAAATATATGTATATATATAAAAATCAGCTGAAACCTTTAAAGCACCACTATTTAGCTTTTCAAGACGAATTAAGAAATACAAATTTAATCAACACACGTTGGGGTGGATTTGTTATCCTAAACATAGAAACTTGATTGTCCTTACTAGCACAAGAGGCTAAGCCCCTGCTTGAATAGTTTCGGAGGGCCTTGGTCTGGTGGGTGCATGAATTTGCAGTTAGGGCATGCAGGTGATGACTTGCAAAGCATCACCAACATGTGGCATCTCATGCACACTGTTGCTACCATCTCTTGCTCTTGCTGATCATTCTCCTCCACTGCCAACCACGAAAGGTTGCGAGTTAATCCTCCCGATGAGTTGATCTTCTTATCAACTGAACCGGCCCTCGTGGGGCTGACGGAGTTGTGCTTGTTGAATAATTGGTGATCTGTTGCATTAACTTTCCTTACTGATGAATCGCATGGTAGGTTTAGCTCAAGGTCTAAGCTCATGTGAACGGGGCTTGGGGGTTCAGGGCTTCTCCTTGGATCCTTTGATGTTCTCGTATGGGTCCTTGTATTGTAAAAGTGTATCTGCCCTGACTGAACATAGAAGAAAGCCAAGCAGTTATAAGGTTATAGCTATTGTTTATGTAACAGTAATACTACTGCTGAATCATATTCTTCTTCTAGTTATATATATGTATATATTATGTATGTATGTATACCTGAATGTCTAAACATCTTTGCCACTCCAAAGGTAATGGAGTCTCGAGGTGTAGCTCCATATCGAACACCGATTTTATGCTTTCAGCTTTAGATCGCTTCTCAGAAGCTTCTTCATGATCACCTTGTGAATCTTCTTCCAACTTTCTCTTCTTGGATGAATTGTCGAACTCTGGGATTGTCTTTCCGATCATATCTGAAGGGGAGAGGGGGGCTTGAAAGGAAATCATATAGAAATTAAAAACTACACCAAAGGTAGAGCTATATAGTTTTTAGCTATCTTAGTTTTCTGTCTTTTCAGAGAGAGAGAGAGAGAGAGAGAGAGAGATCAAATGGATGAAACGGTTTAGGTGGTTATATAGGCTAAAATTTGGGGTGTTAAGGGCAAAGTATAACTGCAGGGCAAAGCTTTTCGATTGAAGAAATTAACCAAAAGGAAGGGCCTACCTATGCATGACGTGCATTCCAAGTTGGCTCTTCAATTAACTACGCTACTTCAACCCAAGCTGCTGCTATTCAAAGCTTAGATGTGAAGTTCTAACCAACCTCTATCTTTAGTCAATTATATATAAATTTCACCTGATCTTGATGGCTCCTTAATTAAACCCCTATTAATTCCAAACTAAATTACAACCGTAAATGTGTTTTGGGTTCATCATATTCACGAATTTGTTACTATTGTGACTAATTGCGATGAATAAAAACAAGGTAAAAGAATAAGGATTATAGTATCATGTTGCGGCAGCGATCCAATCCCGATATATCCTTGGTGTGGGGATTCAACTTTTTGAAGCCATATTAGAGAGTGAGGCAAGGGAAAAAGTTATCTAGTTGTGGGTACTTAAGAAAGGCGGTGAGAGGTGTGGAAGGGGGAGCTAGGGACATTAAATGAGAAGAGTGTGTAAACAGTTGAAAGGGGAGGAACTTAGTCTTGAATGCCAATGGGATCTTTAATAACATATAATAACTTCAACTTCCAAAATTGGGTCACTCAAAGAACTACAACTTTTAAAGCTTTCAACACCCACCTTTTGCCATTTCAAACAAATCCCCATATCAATTCAAAGCTCTCAACACCCCTCCTCAGCTATATCCTAATAATAACTAATAATATAAATTCCCATCGGCTAAAAGCACCATTCCATACCTATCAATTATCTTAAGCTCTGGGAACAAACTGTTTTAATCTCCTAGGACCAGCAGCAAAGGAAACCTCTTAATTTTCGATTCTCCGTACAAAAAAAAATAATCTTAATTACTTCAATTATTTATACTTAATATTCGCCTTTAACGATATAATCCTTGTCTTTTCTAAAAGCTATGTTATATAGCCATGACCAAATTACAACATGCTGTAACTTTCAAAGCTGAAAAATTCAAGTTTAAGTATGAGCTTTCAGTATCCAACATGTCAGTATTTTCATATAAATATACTGAACTCGCCCGTGATATGGGGAACTTTTCACTTGAAAAAGGAAGAGTATGGGAAGCAAGGGGCAAAAAGAAAAAAGAAAGTTAGGGTAAGTAGTTTTGAATGTAAGAGGAAAATGATGATGTAGGTGCGAAATATATAATGGTCCATGGCGGTTTAGACGTTTAGTGATATGGAAGTCCTTAAGGCGATCGAATTTCACCAACCAAATATAAATTGGTGAGGGACCCTAAATAGAGACTAGACAGCAGATGACATAAATATACCCAACCCATTTTAACGTCCTCCCCTTGTAATTTTTTTTTCCCCATAATAAGCCTGTATTCCTGACCTAATCAACCCTTCCAATCTTGAAAATTATTAATAATCTTTAGCAAAAACAAAAGGAAAAAGGGTCCAAAATCCAATTCCAAAAAAGCCATTAAAGGCATGCAGGCATTGAGAGAGAAAGAGAAGTAAGTCTACCTGCCTTCATTAACTCCCCATCTTGAATTCACTTAAATGCAGAATTCAAGGGAAGGGGAAGATGACCCATTGAAAACCCACCTCGCTTTCTTCAACATCTTTCGATTTCATCGTCACCACCTTCTGTTTTAATGCTTTCAACCCAACTCTTCTTCCCTTCATTTATGTTCTTCTCTCTCTTTCTAAATGTTGATTTCAAAGGGTTTTAAATCACTTCCTATACTTATGAGAATAACTGTCAGAATCTACCACTCTCACTAATAAATTACATGTGAATCACTTAGATCCCCAAATATACAGCCTTTTTAATCCGATTGTCACTTTGTTAAAATTTGGGTACCATTCACCAATTTCTTTCCAGTCCCACAATTTAATGAATAATTAATTGCCTTTACCCGCCTAAATCCCATATCTATATTACTATTGCTCACCCATTAGCACCTAAGCACCATAACTATATCCATCCACCATTTACGACCCAAAAATTAGTTTTTGAAGTTTATAGTTAATACGAAGGATTATTATCGGATTCATTGTGGTAATTTTTATTTTTTTTTATCCTTAGATATTTTATTTTTTACTACCTTTTAAATATTCAATAAGAACATATGATATTTTTTATCCGCTTATAGAGTACTCGTATATATTAAATAATTATTTTGTTATTAGTGAGATGATATTTTAATTATTCCAATATATAAGACTTAATGCTAAGTCTTGGGCTTTTAATGGGTTTTATTGTGCCAAAAATTATGTATAATTTTGTTAGTTGAATTTAATTCGTTATTGAATTAAATTATTTAGTTCAAGGCTTATAATTATTGATTTTAAATGAAATTGTTATATAATTAGTTGTAATTTGAAAATAAATTATTTTTTTACTTAATATAAATATATATTTGTTGCCTTTTCTTTCAATAAATTAGTATATGAGAGCATATGAAAACTCTGCAAACCCTAATCTAAATTAGGGAAGCAAATTATCTCACTACTCCTTCTATAAAAGAGGTTATTAATGCTGTTGGTTGTGCCTTACTAGCTAGCTGCTAGTCACTTGTCACTTGTATTAATTATAATAATGATACGTGGTGACGTCGATTTTTTGCTCCCTTAATTTATAATTATGAAGTTTTACTAACAAGTATTGTTAAAAATATTTCAAAGAGGTTATAATTTTTTAATGACATTGATTAAGGCGATAAAAAAGAGAAAAATATAACTAATGCATTTTTAATAAAGTAAAAAAAGTTATATTAGAGGTAAAACGGTTTTTAAAGCAATATTAGTTATTTGTTAGTGTAAGTTATATTGTTGAAATGCAATACTAATTGTAACTCAACATATATATATATATATATGACACATCATGTAATTTGGCATATTTAGTTGATATCTTTTGAGTGAAAAATTTTAGATCTTTAAATGTACATACTTTGAGGATTTTTAGCAAGTACTTTTATTGAGTTGAATTGTGAAAAATAAAGTCAAGAAGATTACTGTTAGAAAATCTATGCTATTCTATTTCATATTGAAGACCTAATCGAGCTGAATTCAAAGAGATAAAGGTTCACATTGATTGTATTTTTGACAAGTCACTTCATGTCTATTTAAGTTTGTTTGTTATTTATGTACGAGAGAGGGAAAGCACTTAACTCGTTCATTGTAAGGAACTTATTCTAGTGCATAATTGTTGTAAACAAATTATCTTAATTGTGCAATTTGTAACTAAGTTTTCAAGGGGAAAGTCTTAATGGGGGAGAGTGATCTAATTCTTGTGTAGGAGTGAAGTTGCAATTTGGTGAGTGAGTTGAATTTAAATCATGTCTTGTGCTAAAGATTGATAATGGGTTATTCTTTGGGCAAGGCCTTGTAGATGTAAGAAATTTTCGAATTGTGTAACCAACTTTTATACCTATCTCATTTTTTTATTCTATTAATTAGTAAGCCTACTTGCAATTGAATGTGCAATTGGAAAATAAAAAACGACGAACTCTCAATTGGTATAAGAGTTAGCCATGATGAACTAAGTGAAGATCCTATCATTGGTTTACTGTTGAAATGTAAGGAAAATCAATCTTGAGACCCCTTATGTTGGATGGAATGAACTATGCCTACTGGAAGGCAACGAAGGGTTTCATCAAGTTCATGAATAAGAAACCCTAGTATTTGATCTTGACTACTTGGGAGCCCCTAACAACTGATATGAGTGGTGTAAAGACTCCAAAACCTGAGGTTACATGGACTAGTGATAAGGGAAAGTTGGCCAATGTGAACTCTAAGGCCTTTAACGCAATTATTAATGGAGTTTCCCAAGAACTAATAATGTTAAATAGTCCAAACTCCAAATGCCGACAACAATATTTGGTGCTTTAAGGATGCAAGAAAAAGAAACATTGTCTGAGTTCCATGCAAAATTGTATGACATCACAAATCAAACTTTTCTCTTGGTGAAGAGTACCAATGACAAGCTAGTTAAAAAATTGTTCAGGTCTTTGCTTAAATGATTTGTTGTAACACCCCATACTTGACCCAATCGCCAAATCCAAGCTACAAGATGTTACATTCGTTGTCGGAGCAACTACGGTCAATTATATTCAATTTCAACTATTAAACATTTAAATACAATTAATACAAGCATATGATACGATATATAATCATTTTTGGATTTTATATGAGCTTACGAAAGCCCTTTTGCAAACCCAGGGTCGAATTTGGACCAAGTTGTAAAGATTGTAAAATATCCGGCATCGTGACGCAACTCACTGACTAGGTATTGTCGCGACAACAAGGGCTCGACGTCGCGATGTGACTGTTTGTTTTGCAAAAGGTCTAAAATGGCATCAACTTGCATCACCTAAAATCAATTTTCATCAATTAAAGTTACTAATTCAACCAAAATGCAATTCTTAAATGTGCAATTCTAACATATCTCATCATTTACATATACATTTATATTACATGACCTTACATTTCATATTAAACACTTATGGCATCATCTAAACATTTACCAAATAGATACATGCATTCATATATGATCTCAAGTAATTCATCAATTCATATAAGCCATTTAAGTGTCAAATTCATTTACACAATCCAACCATTTGACCATTTCTAATTCACCAATCTAAGTTCAAAGATGGACATGATAATATAATATGCAAAAACTGACTCAACCTAGGTACATTCCATATATTTAACCAAAACGAGACTATACAAACATTGCTAAGTTGAGAGTCACTGCCTGGATGTTGGAATCACTTCTCGTAACCTTAAGATACACATGTACCTGTGCACGGAATAAATAAACCATACACTGAGTGATAAAGCTCAATGATACTTTTATTATTCAAGATAACATATCTTAAACATTAGCAATTGATCACAAAGTATAAATACATTGCCTATAAAATTTATATTCTATCATGCCAAGCAATTCCATTATCAATTACATATAGGAGTGTACATATGGCAATTAACAAATCAATCTATTCATCATTGAAATAGAATTGACCGATTCATCCTAGTTTCCAAATGTCAAAGTCTATATCATTTAAACATTCCATACCATTTATGAAACAAACATATATATATATATACCTTTAACATTAAGTTATCCAATTCCATAATCAATTAACATCATTTAAGCATGTAGCTTTCATATTTGAACATGAATTCAACATTCATATGCACATGTCATTGACATTAAGTCATCCAAATCTCATGATTGATCCTCACCATTTACCTTTTAACTTACCATTTAATCCATTTATGGAATTTACCGATTTATTTGTACTCATTTCGGCCTCCAGGGCTCATGTTCAACCATTTTCATAATCTCTTTTGTTTACTCTTTTTAACATGAATCACATATATCGCAAGTCATATAAAAGCATATATATATAGTTCCATATATGTTAGAGTGTAATTTTGCATATATTTTGAAAAGTTTCTCATGTGTTTTGATGACCTAATATGCTTGTAAACTCATCTTTTGGTTGAATTGTGTATTTTGTAAGATAAAAAGAGTGTTACAATAATTTGGAAGTCATATGGAGGTTTCTATGGACAAAATAAAGTTTGGTTATTTCGTGGACTAAGAAGATGGGCAGAAAAAGTTGGAGAATAAGGCGTGCCCACGACTTATGCTCAGAGAAACAAATATGCATGAATTTTATAGAGTTTTCAACAAATCTCTATCTTCTTGGAGATAAGATGGGATTCTTCAAAGCTCTATTTTCAAGGATTGATTAGGATATTTTATAGGATTTTATGGGATATTTTATGAGATTTTAAGGGATTGATTAGGATTTTATGGGATGTTTTAAATTAAATCTTTATTTTGAACTATTTTCTAGAGGATCTTGAAGGGTATTTAAAGAGACTTTCGGCATGAAAAAAATGTACAAGACTTTCACGTTTTCTTTTGCTATTTTTTTTCTCTTCGTGGATTGTTAACCTCTTCATTCTAGTTATGGGTTTTATTAAGGTTTTTTTATTCATTGAATTGTGAGATTACTATACTTCATGCTTTTAGATCCTTAAATATTTTTACATCTTCCGTTCTTCATATTATTATTGATTTGGGAATTGCATGAACTAACCACTCTTCAATTTGTCAAGTTAATATACAACCAATTAGGATCTTCTCATCCGTAATTGTGGGTAGGTTTTAATCTGTGTGGTGAATAACTTAGGTTATGAAGGTATAAAATCTAGTTTAAATTATCCGCTCTGGTGTGAGATGATTGGCTAGAATTGGGTCCCACTAAATCATAAGGCTGTTGGTAAATTAAATCCTAGGAGCGTCTCTACGGGACTGTTTGTCAACAAGAGAAGTAATCATTCGAGCGTCTCTTTGATTACCGAGAAATTAATGAGAGATTAGGTTATTAGAGCTTCTCAAGTAGTTATAACCAATTTATTCAAGAAAAATAGAAAATTATTTGCAAAATCAATGATCAATCTGTGAATCGAAAAACTACAATTTCCCTTGGCTGGATATTTATCAATCCTTGAATTCTCCAAAATTTTACTATTTTGTCTGCATTCTTTGTCATTAGTTTTTATGTTAGTTTGAACTATAAAACCCCCTTCGATTTTAATTTCTCATTTATTTTCTAGGAATTACTCTAATCCCACTTCCTGTGAATTCGACCTTGCTCACCACTCTACAAAACTTTGTTTTTTCTTTCTTTTCGAGCAAGATTTATTATTTCTTGGTGGTTTCCACAACCTACCAATATACATTTATCAATTCACAAACTCATAACAATTTCATATAGTTCATTTCATTACCATATTCTATTATCAATTTATTTCATTACATTTCCAAGTTTCCAATTTCATTTATAATATTTCGTCTGATGGAACCTTAGTAAAACGGACTCAGATATACAGGTGAACTAAGTTTCTCATCGGAGCTGAAATTACATCAGGTTACCCGTTTGGGCTAAACCTATGTCATATATTACCCGAGAATCCACGACAAGGGCTGGATCTCGTTATATTACCCTAGAATCTGCAATAAGGCTAGATCTCGTTATATTACCCCTAGAATCTGCAACAAGGCAAGATCTCGTTATATTACTCGAGAATATGCAACAAATGCTAGATCTCATTATATTACCTTAGAATCTATAATAGATTCTAGATCTCGTTATAATCTTTAATAATCTTTGATCAAGCGCACATATGACTCTATTAGCATGTCAATCGTATCCTAGCCTTTTACTAAGTTCACATGCATTATCATACCTATAATCATTCTTATTCACTTGTCATACCCAGTGTTCGATCACATTTGCAATTCCACACCCTGTACATTGTTCTATCGCATGACAATCATTTATCTCATTTCATTTCATTTCAAGTTAATCCAAATCATATATATATATATAATTTTACATTCAATTTCAGAATCACATTTCAAACCATCATCGACCTACAATTAACTTATACCATCTAACATGATTTAATCCATTTGGATATTACAAACCATGTTTCATAAAATCATTCTTACTTTTCATTTTATTCAATTTAGTCTATTATCACGAAATTCAACAACAATCAGAACAAATCAATTCTTACGAAAATGATATGCTCACCTCGATGTTCAATCATGCAATTAACATGTATATGCGAACAATTAAATATATCTTGAATCATAAAAGTACAAATCAAAAATCTTGCATCACTTGTTGACGACTCTCGCATTTCCTTTCCCCCTCAATGGCTCAACGTTCTATTTAGCTACATACAATTATACAACAGATAAACAATTATCAATTCACATCCAAACATAAAGTCAAACATGCTTTACATTTTATTCAATTTAGTCTCTTAGCTTTAATTAACCACTTTTTCGGCTAAATTACTTATATGAAATTCAATATATTATCATAATAACTCTGTAAATATTTTTATTTAATATTTACGGACTCAGTTTACGGAAATAGGATCTCGAAACTGTATTTTTCGACACCACTAAAATTTGAGTTGTTACATTTGCGATTAAGGTGATTGCAATAAAGGAAGCAGAGGAAATTGATGCAATAAGGATTGATGAATTGATTTACTCATTGCAAACCTTCACGATGAACTTAGAAAAGACAAAGAAAAGAAAGGGCAAATCGAAGAAGAACATAGCGTTGCAATTTTCACCCTCGCTCACAACTAAGGGTGAAATTATTATTGAAGATCTACAATAATAGTTAGCCCTTCTTACTCAAAACTTCATCAGAGGGTTTAAAAGGTTCACCAGGAAAAGAAAGAAGTTTGAAGGGAATCAAAACACTAGCAAAAGGCAAAGGCAAGGAAGTAGTAATTAATGAAGAAACACCCAAAGAAAAAAAAGAAGAGAATATCGTGTCACGAGTGCCAAGATTTTGGTTATATGTATTGCTTCGAGTGATGATGACTCCTCAAGCGGAATAGATAATGAAAAGGAGCATCTTAGCAACTATGTGTCCTTTACATCCCAAATTATATTAGTTGCAACTAACTCAAACAATTCAAGTGATAGTGATGCCAAGTTTATTGATGATTTTTTTGGAGATTAATGAACTAGTTTATGGTATTTAGACCTATCATGAATTACTATATTCAATACAATATTATTATTATAAATAACACATTAATTAATTTTAAAGATCATTTTAATATTTTGTTCAACAAATCGAATGAATAGTAATTCAATTGGTATTATTATTTACGAGTTTAAATAAGTTAAAAGAGTATAAATGGAGGAAATCTTACATGCAAATGAGTGATACTAGGATTAGATGTGAGCGTTCGATCGAATCGAGTGAAAAAATTTTGAGTTAATCGAGTTCACGAGTCTTATTTTATCATCCTAACTCAATTTGAAATTTTTTCGAATTGAGTCGAGTGAAATGAAATTTGAGTCGAGCCGAATCGAGTGAAATTGTATAAGTTAAATTAAAAAAAAATTAAACATGGCAAAAACAAATATTGTTACAGTATAACTAAATCCATGTTAGAGCACATAAATTTGAAACCATATATATTTAAAAAAAATTCAAATTAAAACAATAATAAAAAAAAGATACTTGAATATGATAAATTTGAATCATTAATTGGGTCCCCAAAATTATTATTTTAGAAAAATTTTAAAATCTTAACCTTTTTTAATATATATTTTTAGAATTTTTAAAAAAAAATTAAGAATATAAATTTTGAAATTTTTATAAATATTTTGAATTCTGAATTTTAATTTTTTTTGTAATTTTTCTAAAGTTGCTTATTTTCAAAGTTGACAGGGACCAAAATGGTATTTACACTAATCTGTTATTTGAATTATTCGAATTGTAAAATTCAACTCGACTCGAACTCGAAACTCAACTCGAGTTATTCGAGTTGACTCAAATAATTCGAATAACTTGATTTGATTAATTCGAAATTTGAATTTTTTTTCAATTTTTTCAAATCAAATCGAGTTTTGTTCAAATCTAGCTAGGATAACGATTTAGCTCAAATTGCCTATGTTATTTTGCTTTATTGTTTTTTACTTCTGAGAAATCTTGTATATATAACATTAAAACATTTTCAAGAAACAAAAAAAAAATAAAACAAGACTGAAGAAAGAAAGATGGATCATTATATATAAGATTTGATATTCAACTTTCAAGGCTGCCATGGAAATTGTGGGTCGAAACTGATGATGAATTTTCTTTAGTTTTATTAGCTGAAGTCAAAAGAAATTAGGAAATTAAAGCCGTAAAAAGGCCTCTTTCAAGGATATTTCGTATGTGCTAATATAGGGGTGTAAATGATAAATTGGTTATTTGTAAATTATTCGAGTTTGATTTGAAAAAAAAAATTCGAACTCGATTCAGTAATTATTAAGTCGAGCTCGAGCTCGAGCAGCTTGAGTTACCAATCAAGTCAAATTTGAGTTTAGTAATACTTAGCTCGAACGACTCACAAGCCTTATCAAGCTTTCATATTTTTATATTATTAAATTATATTATTGCCCTTAATATATATATTATTAATTCTAAGCTTAATTATAGAGTCGAGTTTAAGCTTGAGTACAAAAATTAGTAAATGAGCTTAATCGAGCTCGAGTAGCTTAATTATATTTCAAGCTAAGCTCGAACTTAAAAATAGATGTTCAATTGAGTTCGAGTTAAATATCAAATTTTAAATTTCGAGACAAGCTCAAATTTAACAGTATTCAAACTTAATTGGGCTCGATTAGACCGATATGCGTGAGAAGTTAGAACTAACTCTCTAATTGTATTCATTAATTGGTTACTTGTGTTTTTGTTTAAATCCAGTAATAAGTGTGTATATATATATTATGTCATTTAATGTATTTTATATTTAATATATTAATAATTCATCTTTATAATATTTTAAACATAAACATATTTATATTTAAGTCATATTCTCTATATCATATTTTATGTCGTTTTAATTATCATGCATGTATTGTATTTGTAATTGTATGTCCTTCTGACCTTAATAACTACATCACAACAACTTTGAAATATGAGAGTATCGTCGGTCAAAACAACGCAACAGAAATATTTGACCAAGAAAATTTGGAGGACAAATTTGAACCAATAACTAAAACTTAAATTCTTTCTTGAATATAATTTAAAAAAAAATTCTTTCTTGAAGAAAAAAAAAAAAAGAGTAAAATTCGAACCCTTTCTTCCATTTTTTTTAAAAAAGTACTCATTCATCCCCTAACTAATTAGCATATATAATTTAAATAACTCATTAATAAAGAAACTAGTTTTTAAAACTAATTCCACATGTTTTTCAGAGTTTATTTTTTAAACTTTGAAATATCATTAAACCTATTATAAATGCATGCCCAGCATTTATAATTAAGGAAGTAAAAGAAGTTAAGGAACCTGATGATCATCTAAACTGACGGAGTCAAGACCGCAGGAAGAAGTATAGCATTTATCACTGGGTGAAAACCCAAAGGGGGACCACCCTTTTAGAAAGAAAAAAAAAAACTGATGAAATATTAATGCATATTGGATATTCATGAATATGGATTAACTACTGCAGATATAATGGTGCATTTATTTTTCGATCTATATATAGTTATATGTTAGATTGGGATCCCTATACCATATACATGCATAAGATAATCTATGCATTTGATATTCATACATACATAGGTTATCTGGGCATGCATCAGGCATTGCTGCGTGTTTTCAATCACAGTTGGGGTTGGTGGGTGCATTTTAATTAAGTTAGCCTGCTAGCAAGGAGACATATAAGGTCTTTTCTTTTTCTTTTCCACACTTTGCAGGACCTTGATATAAAAATCGTGTTAAACGAGGCTTGAATCTGACATTGGTATTTCACTTTCCTGGAAAATATATAGTTTCTAAGAAGGATATATATCTATATATATAGCTTCTAACAGAGGAATTATTTGAGGTTTACTTATTTCATGTATGTAAATATATTGTATTTATATACTTCAGTTTCTAAACTATCTACTTTTTATACATCACCTCTCTTGTCGATTGGAAGTATTTGGATCAATTGTTTTGATGATCAATAGTATATATATATTTTGTTAACCCTAATTGAAATGCTCAGTGAGGATATAATTTCAAAAATAAAATTACTTTTAAATTTATAAAGTATACAATATTTAAATAAAATAGCTTTTAATTAGTTAACAATCAATTGAGCCTGTAATATGGTTTTCCACCGAATATAATGGCGGGTAGTTAAGTGCTGACGTGGTAGATGATGTGGCGACTGTTATGGCATTTGACATCAAATTTTTGTTGACATGATGAGGTGGAGAGCTTAATTATAATTTTTAATTATTTTAGGAGCACTTAACTTATTTTTGGAGATAAATTCTAAAAAATATATTAATATATATAAATTTATAAAAGGAGTAATAATTTTAAATGTCTTACAATATTTAATAATTTTTTATAATTTTCTAAATTTTTAATAATTTTTAAAACTTTTTAATTAAAATTATTATTTATTTTTGTTTTCCCATGCAAGTCATACATCATACTTTAATTCATCTTTACCGATGTCTATCACATCACATCTTCTCAACCAAAACAATTACTCATCACTTACCTTAAGCTATCAAATACTAAAACTATTACCATCGACGTGGAAAAAATGAATTAATTATGAAAATCGATGGAGAAGTGAAAGTGTTTAAGTGTGGCACTCCCTCAACAAATGAGGAACATGTTGGGTATTTAGTGGAAAATTGTAATGCTTTATCTTATCATACCATTAACAACCTTGATCGAAGGTACTCTCAGTGCTTAGTGTATGCAGGAAGGAAGAGGGTGCTTAAGAAAAGGACAAATGGAAAGACCCAGGCTGGAAGGAATGCAATTGGACTGATCACAACAATCGGGCTTGATATTGGAAGTCAATGGAGAAGTCAAAGAGCCTGTCAGATGACTTCGACAGTAAAACTTAATATCTAGCCATTGAACTTCATCTTGTGTATAATTTGTATAATTTTAATTTTTGAACATCTTATTAATTTTTATGTAGGACTAGGAGATATTAAAGTAGGAGTTAAGGTATGATGAATATTTAGGTCACTTAGACTGATATGGGAACTTTAAAATTGAGATGATGATGTCACGACACCTTTAAAGATACGATTTTTACAAAAATAGAGTTGATGTCGCGACATTGGCCTAGTAATGTCGCAACATTGGTAACAAAATCGAATTTTTAAACCTTCAAGGGGAATATTGCGACATTGCACCTTGGTGTCACGACACGGGCATTTTGAGCAGAATGTCGCGATATTAGAAATGGGTGTCATGACATTGAGTCGGGTTCTACAACAAAAAAACCCAACTCGATGCTTAAACCTTAAAAACCCATCGGTTTTAAACTTAAAAACCTAAATAAAAAACATATTTAAACCCTATTAACCCTTCCACTAAAACTCTTTCAAACTCTTAAAACTATCTCCTTCATTCAATCTCTCCCAAAAATTTTCTACACTTTTTCTTGTTTTTTTTTTTTTTTTGTTGCAGGTCTTCAAGGAATCACACATTACAACAAGGTGTCTTCTTCAATCTCAAGGGTGTCAACTGTAATAACCCAAATTTCAGTGATATTAGAAATAGTGGTTCGAGACCATCAAATCTGACAAATGAACTCGTAGATTGTATTATTTAATATTTACCAGCCAAATGTAGCTTTAAAAATATTTTTGAAATAGTAAATTGTGTTTTATAAAGATTTATTTGGTCAAGAAATCGAGAAAAAGAGGTATCGAGATCTCGGTGTTATAAACCGAGTCATAAATATTTTTATGAATATTTACGGAATGTCAATAAAGTAGTATAAAAATTTCGTTAGAAAATTTTGACGTTTGGGTGGTTAATTAAATAAAAATGACTAAATTGAAAAAGGTATAAAAGTTGCTAGAAGGATTAAATAGCTTAATTGTTAAATGAGGAAGGACCTAAAGTGTAAATAAGCCCAAAGGAGATATTTTGGGCGGCAATAGCTGAGAAAAATGAGGAAATGGGTGAAATAAGGGTAAAATTGGAAAATTGCTAAAATTAGTTAAATAAATATGGGACCAAATTGGAATTATCTAGATTTCTCTTCATTTCTCTTCATTTTCTTCAGCTGAAAAACAGCCATGGGGGAGAGTTTCAAGCTGGTTTTCATACTCAAGCTTCATGTAAGTTTAATTCTCACTTTCTCCTTGAAATTTCTATGTTTTTGGACTTTTACAATTGGATCCTACTTACTATGTCATTAGTTTTTGATTCTATAGCTAATTTTTAAAGTTGATATGGATTAGTGCTGGAAGAATATGATGAATAAATATTGAATTGAAGCTTTAATTTTGTTATATGATGATTTTATTAAGTAAAATTGATGGAAATTGATTTTAGGACTTAATTGTGAAAGAGTTGAAATTAAGGCCTAGAGTTAAAATTCTGATTTTCAAAGGTTATGAAGTAGTTTAAAATGATAGAGAAAAGTATTAAATGAGAAAATTAGCTAAATTGGGGGGTTAATTGAGCAAGGATTGAATTGTATGAAATGTGAAATTTGGGACAAAATAGAAATCAACATGTTATACTAAAGCAGTTTTGGACAGCAGCAGTTGTCTAATTTTGAAAAATCACCAAAAATTGTATAAATAGAATTAGAATCTGAGTAAGATATATAATTAAATCTTGTTGAGTCTATTTTCATATAAAAGAAACAAATCAGGTAAAGGAAGTCTACATATTGAGATATTTAAATTTTTGTAAGACTGGTTTAGAACAACTTCGTGATCCCCTGTTCTTACTTTAGAAATTCACTAAAAATTGTACAAAAATAATTATGAGTTATAATTTATATGTTTGTATTCCTTAGTGAGTCTATTTTCATTAGAAATAATTAGAAACACTATATTAAAACCGTACTATGAGATAATTGATTTTTAGTGAAGATAGGTCAGAGCAGTAGGACTGTGTAACAGGGGAGAACTTAACTAATAAACTGTACTAATTGGCCACACCAAAAATTCTGGAAAAATTATGGTAAGAAGATATGTGAGTCTAGTTTCAAATAAAATTAACGGTTTGAAATTTAGAGCTCTGTATCTCGAGATAAAAATAATTTAGTGAATATAACACAGATGCACAGCTTGAACATTCACATGAGTAAATAGTGAAAATTATAGAAAATGTTACTTACAAGTGTGTTGTTTATACTAAGGATGTGGATGGAGAGGAGGAGGAGGGAAAATAATATATGAATGACTTGTGTATAAATTGATTACATGCTCGATTATAATTGATATAGTGTTTTATTTGGAATATTTATTATGAAATTATGATTATCGTTATAATACAAAAATTGAACTTGTGAGTTTATATGGCTAAATTTTAGTGATCATTTGTTAATTTTATGAATTTCATGATGTGTTATTTCATATGTATTGATGATCAAATTGAGCATTTCAGTTCGGTGACAACATGAATTGTGGAAAATACAATGGTTGAACCATGGCAACAAGTGATAAGTGATAGCCGGCTACACTTATCCGATCAAGGACAAGTGAAAGTGAAAAGTGGTAGCTCCGGCTACCTGATCAAGTGAAAAGTGGTAGTTCCGGCTACCTGATCAAGTGAAAAGTGGTAGCTCCGCTACCGATCGGTGAAAAGTGGTAGCTCGGCACACGATCGATGAAAAGTGGTAGCTCGGCCACCGATCAAGTGAAAAGTGGTAGCTCGGCTACGATCGATGAAAAGTGGTAGCTCGGCACCGATCGTGAAAAGTGGTAGCTCGGCTGTCGATCGGTGAAAAGTGGTAGTTTCGGCTACGATCGGTGAAAAGTGGTAGCTCGGCTACGATCGATGAAAAGAGGTAGCTTCGGCTACAAGTGACAAGTGATTTCCGTGTAAGACCATATCCGGAATATGGCATCGGTGTGTAATGCGTGTTTAAGATGAAAGACCATAGCTATGTTATGGCATCGGTGATTATCGGTGAAATTTAATGCATACTGGTGCAGAACAATTCCGTAAGACCTTCACTAATTTGACGAAGTTGGTAAGTGTTATATAGAATTATGTGATATAAGGAAGTATGAGTTGATGAGACATGAACATAGGACTTGGTTGATGAATGAATTCATTTGTGATTATATATTTGTACACCCTTGAGTGTATTATCCGTATGAATGGGTATTCCAAATGAGTTAATGAGAAGAGTTCTAATATGACATAATCTAAATTTGAAATGAAATATTATGAAAACGTACTTGGAATACATTGGTATGTCTTGTATATGTTATTTGAGTTCATAATGTGGAAAGTAAATGTATGTGAAAATATGAGGTGATGATACCTGTACATGGAATTTATTGGTGGATACGTACATCCTAATAGATTTTAGTGAACATTGAAATTAGGCTCAATAAGTGATTTGTCAATTTAAATTGTGATTGGCAGGAAGAGTTAGTGAATTGCATGTTTATGAATTGTTACATGTATTTTTCAAAATACAAGGAAATGATGGTAAATTGATACATAGAAATATGAGACTATAATAGATAAAAACATGGAATATGTTTGATAAATGTGTTCATTCATAATTATAGAATTGTGCATCTCAAGTGCACTATATGTGTAAAGATGATGTTTCAAATGATTTGATAAGTAAAACTCAAATATGAAGTAGTTTAAAACCAAGACAATTTGTTATAAAAATGTATATGAAATACAGAGGTGTGATTGTTATATGTTATATGAATACATAGTGTGAAAAAGTATAAGTACAAGAGAAATTTAATGAGAATTGAACCCATATACGTTTCTTGTTATTTATATGAAGTGTACGACTAACAAGTGGTATTAAGTATAAGGCTCAGTTGAATATCTTAAATTGGTTTTTGTATGTATTAAATGTGGGTGAAGAATAAGGATCAAATGAGAGAGAAATATGGCTTAGAAAATAGCCTAATTTGTGAAAATTAACTTTACCACACGGCCTAGTAACACGGGCGTGTACTAAGGCCGTGTGACCCAATTTCCTTCATAGATGCAAGTCAGAGAGTTATACGCCCCAGAGGCACGGCCATGTGAGCCACACGAGCGTGGGGCCCTTGTAAATGAGATAAACTTAGGGATTTTGCGAAAAATTTCATACGATTCTGATTTAGTCCCGACCCAATCCCAATGCATAATTTGGACTTCAAGGGTCCGTTAAAGGAACTTTTATAATCAATTTTGATATTTGAGCGATAAATAGTTTAAATCATCTGTAAGTGTTCCGTACTCTTCGGTAATGCCTCGTACCCTGTTCTGGC
Source organism: Gossypium sturtianum (assembly GCA_025698515.1). NCBI lineage: Eukaryota > Viridiplantae > Streptophyta > Magnoliopsida > Malvales > Malvaceae > Gossypium > Gossypium sturtianum. The sequence continues at coordinate 5,868,767 of CM046947.1, forward strand.
GTCGAATACGGGTAAGGGGTGTTACATCAACAATAAGGTTAAGGGTTCTAAACTCATATTTATTGAAAATATTTTTGGATTGTTAGATTTAAAGAATAGTTGTTTGGTTGTGTTATTGGTAAATACTAGTTTTAGTTGAACATTTTATTGAATATTATAAATGGCACCCAAGAAAGCTAGAACTATCAAAACCCAAGAACGGAAATGAATTTTGATACCTTTTTTTTCAACACAAAGATGTTGAAAAATACTTTTTGGAATTGCAAGGTAAAACATTTATTCAAAAGGGGTTTCAATTCATCCTCGACATTGTGTGAGGAAGTATGGGAATTGGTTAATCATCACTGGTGGTATAGTTTTTGTGTAAACCTTAAAGAACCCGCGATGATCTATGTAGTACAAGAGTTCTATACTTCTTTGAAGCATAGAGAAAATATTAGACGTATGGGCGAGGAATGCTGCGAGGTTCGTGTTAGAAAGGAAAACGTTATAGTAAACCCCTCGTCAAATTTGTGAATATTACAATGCTTTGTATTATAGGGACGATTTTATTGAAATGGTTGATACCAAATTTTATGAAAATATTGATATGAAACATGTAATCAACTATTTTACAAAAGGAATGGGCGAATGGAAACGCTAACCGAATACCAATAACCCACTTTCGTTTAATCAGAAAATAATGTTTTCAATTGCCAAAATGTGGATTCAATTTATATGTATTTGGATCTCACCTGCGCTAAATGTCTCTGATGAATGCTTTTCGAGCAATCTTGTTATTTGTTGTCTTGCAGAGAAAGAATATTTGTGTAGGGAAATGGATTTATCATTCCATGATCAAATGCATTAGTGGTCCGAAGGCGGAGATATTCTTCCTTCACCTAGTGATGACCTTGTAATGCCCCAAAACCCAGCCTAGGAGTTTAGACCGAATTTCGGAGGTCACATTGATCACCGAAGTGATTGTGGGAAATTTTAGTTTAACAAACCAAAAACATTACAGTATTTAAGTTCTGTAAAAACTCTCAGATATAAAGTCACGTTATTACAAAAATTTCAGTCCAAAGAAAACCATTTACGAAAAACCAAATTAAAATTGTGCCACAGATCTTATAAATGTTTACATTTCAAAACCATTTACCAAAATAGCAATCGAAAAGAAGACTCTTAAACATGTTTCCTTATCGTGACTGTCCGAGACCTTTAGCATACCGAGTCTAAGCTACAGAAACTGAGCGTACCTACAAGGGGAAACACTAAGGGGGTGAGCTGCACGAGCTCAGTGTGAGTTCAAAACGTATCTATCAACGGAATTACAAATCAGAACCAAACAGTAGTTCAATGACGGAAAGTACTTACAGAGATACACAGAAACAGAAAGCAAACTCGGAACCAACGTCCCAAACAAATGTAACAGTCAAGCACACCAAATCACACACAAAATACTCAACAGATAAACCCGTCAACGAGTCGATAAAAAAACATTCATCATCACAATCCGAATGTCACGATGCTAACACCTCAATGCACGCAAGATCAGTCATAATTGTTATAACGAATAGACAAATTACAGACAAGGAACTCACATCCAGGTGCGTATGAATGCAGTCAAGTATTAAAACCCACCCATCCAGCCAAATCACCTCTCCGTCCCCCGATCACACCTCATAAGAGCTATTTATGCTCATCCAACCAAACACACCACATAGGACCTCGAAAGGCCCATCCAACCATACACACCATGTATGTGGTCTAAGCCACTCAGATAAAAATACGTAGCAGAGCTGACGTATATACAGTATAATGCATTGTGGTAAACCATCATGACAGATATGTTGCGATTAAAAGCGCAGATCGGATAATAATACGCAAAGCAAAGTCGATGATGTATATCTGATGCTGATTTTCCTTCTCTTTACAACCAAACCCCAATTTTTTTATGCAATTGTATGTATGCAAACAGATGCACAGAATTAGTGAACACAACATACAACCGGTCAGACAGAATCAGAAATGCACTTTAAACACCATCAGTCACTCAGAAAGAGAAGCTCATATACAACCAATCAAATACAGAATCTAAGCTATTGCGTTATACACACAATTGGAGATCAGAAATACGAAAATAGAGTATAGAGTCAGAAATGCTCTTACACACACAAGCTTATTATCAAACTTCCTCAGGTTCTAACATGGGACGAGGTATCAACTCACAAGCACATTACAAACATGATTGCACAAATCAACCATTTAATATTATACTTACAAATAATCACATGACCCTAAGCCGTGTCAGAGTCCTTAGTTTTTACACAAAAGCACCAACAAGCGTTGAACAACACAAGAAGTAAAGTAGATTAAGCTACGGAAAGAGTGAAAAACTGCGTAACAAGACTACACGGCCGTGTGCTCTAGCCATGTGCTCCGGCCGTATGAAACTGCCTAGGCCGTGTGGGAGCTAACACGCCCATGTGGAGGGGCACATAGCCACACGGTCGTGTGTCCTAGGGACATGGCCATGTGAACTTTGTGCTTATATAAGGTACAGGGCAGACACAGCCATGTGAGGGTCTCACACGCCCCTGTGCCCACCAGACATGGCCGTGTATCCAAGATACAGGCCCGTATGGGATCCCTAAATCCCTAAATTAGCCACATGGCCATGTGGCAACAAAACACTAAACCCTAATTCCCAAACGCACAAGCCTGTGTGCCCATAAGACACAGCCGTGTAGGAATCGACTAAAATTCCTAAATCGGTCACACGGCCGTGTGGCACCCAAATTAGCCCAGAAACCCTAAATCGTAACTGCACATGGTCATGTGCACCGCCCGTGTGGTCACGAAACCACACCAAAAATGGTTGCTAATCGTGCCTTTCTTTCCCGAAACACATTTCCAACATCAGTAGATCAAAACCCCTCCCGAAATTGCTTAAAAACTCCCCAACCATCAACCAATAACGATCCTTATCCGCTTTAATCCAAAAATATACAGGAAATAACTAAACTCCAACAATGAAACTAAACATTTCGGTAACACACCTACGATTGCTGAATTTCACATAACCAAATCAAGATTTCAATAACGCTAAAAGAAAAGTTCCGAACCCACACTTGGTTTGTGAGATAAGCACTCGAATCGTTCGATTCGCTCCCCAAGCCAACATAGAGACCCATCGGTCAACAACGACGATGATAAACCCGAAATTAATTTGAGAACCAACAGAGGAAAAAAAGAGAAGAAAATCTCTCTATTGAAAAAAAACCAAAAAAGAAGAGGGAGGAAACTTCCAGAGAGAAAAGGAAGAGAACATGTAGAATTTTTCCCCAAAAAAATAAAAATAAATCAAAATAACTGATAAACCATAATATATACATATTTTAATCCCACATTTAGCATACTTTTGGATGATTTATCCCTTGAATTGTGGAATTTGATGCTCCTAATCCTTTAATTTCATGTTTTATACTTAGGAGAGCATCAGAGGATGAAAAGATCGAGAAACGGGCCGAAAATGGAAAAAATAGGCCAAAGTGAGAAATCAACACGGCCTGGAAGTTCACCACACGGCCGTGCCACTTTAGCAGACTCGAACACGGCCTTGGGCTCAATTCACACGGGCGGTTCACACGGGCGTGTCCCTGCCGTGGCCAAGATGAGTTTCATTCGGATTAGGATACTTGTGGGCCAAGTAAGGCATCCCGAAAGCATATATAAACACCCTAGAGGGCAACCTAAAAGGGGGGCGGCCGAGGAGAAATTTGAACACGAGGAATTACTCGAAGACGACAAGTTGATTCATCCGAGGCTTCGAAATCACACTCAAGGCGGAAGATCTTCCCTTCAATTTCCTTCAGGGGTTTTAGGTTTTTCTTATGTTTTGTTATTTACTTTCTTACGAGATGTATTCTTTATTAAACATGAACTAAACCCTCAAATACCGAGGGGATGAAACCTAAGATGGATCTTGTTATTGTTTTACGAACTCTATGATAAATACTTGATTTGTTCTTAATTATGTGTTCTTAATTCTTGTTTTAATATTTCGGGATATTGATTCAAGTTTTGATGTGCTTAGGCGGTGGAGCAAAAGTCCCTATTTAAGAGTAGATCTAGCATAGTTAAGCGGAGTTGATCGCAACCCTAGAGATAGGATGATTAAAATCGCTAGGATTAGGGTCAAACCTAATATGGGAGTCCATAGATCGAGTCAATGCAACACTAGGGGTTTTAATTAGAAAGAGATTTCAATTAATCAACCTAGGGTTAGACGTTAGTAGCCTCGAAAGAGGTATTAATATAAATTAGGAAATCCTACGGATCAAGTCAAGTGAATAAATCGTCTGGTTCAGAGTTAAATAACAATGAAGTCTAGGTGGATTCTTCCTCGGGTTTTGTCTTAATTCAACTGGTTTTCCCACAAGTATTTTCCCAATTCACTCTTTGTGCCTTAGCATCCTTAGCTTAGTAATTAGTTAATTAAACATCGATTCTCTTAATACTTAGGCTAAATAATAAAAAGATAGTAACTACTAGTACTCTTGGTCCTTGAGGATACGATATTTCTGGTCTTGCCGTAGCTATACTACCGAACGATAGGTGCGCTTGATGCGTCGTTGAAAGCACCAAATATATCCTATTCCTTGCAAAATAATAAAAATAACAGTAAAGGGGAAGTAGGGTCGAATCCTCAGGGACCGAATTATACGAATACTTGTTTCTCAAAATCCTGGGCAGATTCGTGCCCAAGAAAACTTGCGTTCCTGAAAAAAATAAAAACAACAGAATTAAAAGGTTGGATCTGGAAACGAAAATAAAATAAAAAAAATAGAATTGAGAAGTCGAATGGAAATTGCGAAAATTAAAAATAAAAAGTAGAGTTGAGATAAAGAAATTCTTATGGAGAGATTCCAGCCTCCGGTTGCCTCGATCCGCCTTGGGCTCAATCCTTGGCTTTTAGATGATCCTTCTCAAACCGAATAAGCCAGTTATAGTGGAATAGGACGCCTACAACCACCAGCTCCAAAGATTTAGACTTCAATTTGGTGGAACCTGACTCTAGTCAATAATCGCCCTTATGGGATCATCTATGCTAGATCAACGTTTCTCAATGGCGAATCCCACGCCATTTTGTCTCTTGGGCTCGCCAACCTATGACGCAGTAAGCTAACGAACCGACGGTGTAACCTTCTCAAAATTATACAAAGCGGCCGTTCCTTGCACACGTTGAAAATATCACTTCTTAAGGGACATGGACGGAAGCGTCAGCCCCGTAATGCGGAGAAACGATGAATACCCTGTTGAGAAGGCTAAGTGCGGATTCTAAACCTTAAGAACCCTTTTTTGGAGATTTTCGGCAACCTTTGGCTAGAAGGGTTTTAATGGTTCATAATTGTGGTGGAAAAGAAAATAAATATAAAAATGGAAGTTTTATTAAAAGGGAAAATGGAAAGAACAAAAGCCTTATGGGGAGAGAGTTTACAGAAAAAGATGAACATTAATTTGAGTCACTTCATCCCCTATTTATAGTGCTAAGATAGGTAAACTAGTCCTACTTAAATTCCTAAAGATAATTACAAATAATCAAAGATAAAGATAAATAAAAATAAATAAAAATTAAATAATCCTTAATAATTATCCTAATATTAATTATCCTAATATAATTAAAATAGAGTTTGATAAAATAAAATCTCTTCTTTTTGCAATTCAACCCTTGTGTCCTCCATGCTTGCACTTTTGGCACCAACATTTTCATGTGTCGTACATTAGCCCATTTTATCTCTAATTTCACGCTTTTGGCCCTTAATTTCGCTTTTGCCTCCAATTTAGTCCCTACAAGATAAAAGACCATAAATAGCCCGAATTAGTAGAATCATACTCAAAATAAACATGCAATTAGCACATAAAAATATGACGTTCTAGAGTATTATCAAATTCCCCCCTACTTAGCCCATGCTTGCCCTCAAGTATGGTTTCTATCCACTGTGAAAATTAGATCTTGAAAGAAATTCTACTCTAAAGTTTTATAAAAATTAGTCAAAAATGCATATGAAAAATAAAGAGAACTTCTAAGCTTGCTTTAAGTAAAACAGAAAAAGTCTTCTAATTAATACACACAAAAATTAAAACCGTCTTGAATTATTTCATGCTTTTTAGGTAAATTACCAAACCTACCAAGACACTCTATTTAGTTCCTCCTTTAGTCCTCAACTGCTATTTTATTAGTACTATTATTTTTATTTTCTCTTTTTTTTGTTCTTTTTTCTTTTTTATTTACTTAGGAATATATTGAACCTTTTGACGCGAAGAGAGATGACAACCCAAGCACCCCACCCCGGTTACTCAGCCCAACATACTCCTAAAAATTATTTATTTCCGGTTAGCGGAGTTTTACCCATCACGTCACACAACCTTTTGACGCGAAGTAGAATTACAACCCAAGCACCCTACCCCGGTTACTCAGTCAGTCACGTTCTGAGCCGCACTCATAACCTTGGTTAGCGGAGTTTTACCTATCACGCCACACAACCTTTTGACGCAAAGTAGAATGACAACCCAAGCACCCTACCCGGTTATTTCTCGATCGATCACGTTCTAAGCTGCACTCATAACCTTTGAAACATTTATTAAACAAAATTTACACGAAATTTTAATTTTGGAGGACCTAAGAGAAATAATCAAGTGTCGAAAATAAGTTTTAGTAACCACCTAATAGACACGAACATAATTTAGGCATGCAATTGTATTAAGTGTCCACTTTATATTAAACTTGATCAATTTTACGAAAAGCAAGATAGAGTTAACTTATTAATCATAATTATTTTTAGCCTAATAAAAATAAAACAGTGGAGATAAAATCAAACAGACAGAATCATAACTAACTCAGTAGCCAAGAATCATGCATGTAGGTCAAACAGTGGCAAGTCGTGGTCAAATTCTTGGGCATGAAAAGCGATAGAATATTCTTAAAAAAAAATATGGACAAAATGGAACCTCAAGCAACAAACACAAATCACATCAGCAGACAACAGTAATACGAAGAATACCTCCCACCTACTTAAAACACATTGTCCTCAATGTGGACGCAAAAGAAATAAATAGGTAGAAAGTTTAGAAAAACTCCCTGTGTAGCTACTGTCAATTGCGGAGGATGGCAATTAGTTCGGCTAGTTGCTGGCTAAAAGTGTCAAGTCGAGCCTCAACGCGCTCCGTTTTACCTAAGCAAAGAAGAGAAATTTATTAATATTTAAATTAAAATAAAGAAAAGAAAAGAAAACAATAAATAATAATAATAAATTAAAATAAATCATAAAAGAAAAATAAAGATTGGGCTGCCTCCCAACAAGCGCTTGTTTAACGTCATTAGCTCGACGACTTAAATGGTTCTACGGTGGCTCAAAATAAATCTTTTTAATCGTGTGAGCTTGGAAGTTCTCATTTTTTATCACATCCACCATATTTGGGTTTAATCGTCCTCGCGCCTCTTTCATTGGTTTCATATTTTCCTCCAAGGGGTTAATCCCTTTTAAGTCGGCAATGGTCTCATCATTTTCCGAAAGAATTTGAGATGCTCAAGAAGTGGTTTTAATTTCGGATCTGATTCCTGCACAACAGAAGGTAGAAGTTTAGTATCCATAGGAGCCAATAATTTATTAACAGATTCAAAATCATCAAACATTATTTTAGATTTATCTCCATAAATTGACTCAAAATTTTCTTCCACTAAAGAGTCAATTATGTCGACACAATTTACGCTCAAGATTTCACTAGGATGGCTAATGGCATCATAGACATTAAACTTCATGATCTCCCCATCAAACTCCATCGTGAGAGTTCCACTTCGAACGTCGATTTTAGTACTAGCCGTACTAAGGAAGGGTCGTCCTAACAAGAGATCTGAAGATCCGGGAGCACTATCCTCCTCCATTTTTATCAAATAAAAATATGCAGGAAAAATAAGTTCGTTAACTTTTACCAACACGTCCTCGAGGACTCATTCGGGATGCACAACGGACCTGTCTGCCAGTTGAATGATAACACCTGTTTTTGTTAAAAAAACCTGCGTTAAATGATTCATAAATAGAATATGACATTACATTTATGGAGGCTTCTAGATCACACATAACCTTTTTAATTCCCAAATGACCTATTTTGCATGGTATTGCAAACATGCCCCTATCCTTACATTTTGCCGGCATTTTTCGCTGTAACACTGCGGACACATTTTCACCAACATTTACCCTTTCATTACCTGTTAACTTTCGTTTGTTGGTGCAAAACTCTTTAAGAGATTTAGCATACCTCGGTATTTGCTTGATGGCGTCCAACAACGGAATGTTGATCTCGACGTTCCTAAATGTTTCGAGGATTTCCTTGTCCTCCTTACCTCTTCGACACTGGTGGAATCGTTCTGGAAATGGAGGTTGAATTATGGGCAATGGGGGTTTCGTTCGGACCTGTTCACCTTTCTTGGGCTTTTCCTGGGCGATTTCTTGGCCAAGATTCCTATCATGAATTGGTTCCAGTACCTTTCCACTTCGCAACGTCACTGTATTCGCGTTTTGTCTTGGATTCGGTTCGCATTTTGTTACGGCAGACTTCCTTGAGAGTTCAATTTCTCAACCGATATGGTCAATTCTCTTATAGACGCCTCGCTTTTCTATTGAAAATCCTTCATTTCTCTTTGGAAATTAAGAGTTTCTTTGTTGAAAATCTAGGACATTAGTCGCTAATTTATTGACCATGGTTTCTAAGAAATTACCCGAATCTCGAAATTTGTTGTGGAAGTTGATTTTGGTATGGTCTGGTTATATCGTGGGTTGGCCCCATAACTTAAGTTAGGGTGATCCTCCACCCGGGTTGTAGGTATTAGCATAGGGTTCGACGCCTTTGTGGCGGCCAGGAAATTACCTCTGAGATCTAGATGGGTCATGGTATCATCATACAACCGGGACATGTGTTAGTTGTATGTTCGTGGGTAGCACATATTCCGCATACTCGGGCTGGTCTGGCTTTTTCTGCAATAAAAGAATTCATCATATTAGTGAGTCTATCAACTTTATCCTCTAAGGTTGAATTACTTAGCTGGTGAACCCTTCTAGGGGTTCGGTGATTGGCTCGTAATTGCTGAGAATTTGCAGCCATTGTGGAGATTAAGTCCCTTACTTGTTGGGGGGTCATGTTGACCAACGCTCCTCCACTAGCGTCGTCTACCATATTCATCTCCATTGGTTTCAAACCTTTATAAAAGTACTGGAGGAGAGATTGCTCTGTTATACCGTGTTGTGGGCAGCTTGCACATAATTTCTTAAACCGCTCCCAATAGTCGTAAAGGGACTCAGCTTCTTTTTGCCTTATTCCAACGATCTCCCTTCTTAGCTCAGCTGCTCTAGATGCTTTGGAAAAAAAATGTTGAGAAATAAACGAGATAAATCAGCCCAAGTAGTTATAGATCCGTGGAGGTAAATAAAATAACCATTCCCTATTTGAATCGCTAGGGAGAAAGGGAAAGCGCGCAATTTAATTTGATCCTCGATACGCCTTGAGGTTTCATACTCGGACAAACCATATGAAACTCCTTCAAATGTTTATGGGGTTTTCATTTTGTAACCCTCGGAAAGTTGGCAAGCAAATCGAATTAACCTAATTTCGGTTCAAAATCGGTATCCATAGTAGGATATGCGATGCACAATGGCGGTTGTTCTGTTTGAGCTTCGCCGATTGCGAATTGTTTGAGCCATTGGTTGACGTGCCAAATTTGGGTTTTCGTTAACCCTAGTTTCAAGAACTTCTTCAGGTGAATTGATTTTACTACTTTTCGCCTTCAAAAGTATGAGTAGGGTTTTCGTTAACCCTACACTCGCTTCGCCGTCGATTTCGATTTACTGGCGGTGGATTACTTTGAGTCTCAACCACCGTTGACTGCTTTTTTCTTAGCTTTGTTTCCTTGCAATTAGCTTTTGCAGTCTTTTCAATTTTTGAGTCAAACGCAAGAGTTCCTGGAGCAGATCTGGTCATAAGAAACAAAAAAACAAGATTAGTATGTTGCCAGTCCCCGGCAACGGCGCCAAAATTTGATGCGTCGTTGAAAGCACAAAAAATATCCTATTCCTTACAAAATAATGAAAATAACAATAAAGGGGAAGTAGGGTCGAATCCTCAGGGACTGGATTATACGAATACTTGTTTCTCGAAATCCTGGGCCGATTCGTGCCCAAGAAAACCTGCGTTCCTGAAAAAAATAAAAATAACAGAATTAAAAGTTTGGATCTGGAAACGAAAATAAAATAAAAAAACAGAATTGAGAAGTCGAATGGAAATTGCGAAAATTAAAAATAAAAAGTAGAGTTGAGATAAAGAAATTCTTATGGGGAGATTCCAGCCTCCGGTTGCCTCGATCCGCCTTGGGCTCAATCCTTGGCTTTTAGATAATCCTTCTCAAACCGAATAAGTCAGTTATAGTGGAAGAGGACGCCTACGACCACCAGCTCCAAAGATTTAGACTTCAATTTGGTGGAACCTGACTCTAGTCAACAATCGCCCTTATGGGATCATCTATGCTAGATCAACGTTTCTCAATGGCGAATCCCACGCCATTTTGTCTCTTGGGCTCGCCAACCTCTGACGCAGTAAGCTAATGAACCGACTGTGTAACCTTCTCAAAATTATACAAAGCGGCCGTTCCTTGCACACGTTAAAAAGATCACTTCTTAAGGGACATGGACGGAAGCATCAGCCCCGTAATGCGAAGAAACGATGAATACCCTGTTGAGAAGGCTAAGTGCGGATTCTAAACCTTAAGAACCCTTTTTTGGGGATTTTCGGCAACCTTTGGCTAGAAGGGTTTTAGTGGTTCATAATTGTGGTGGAAAAGAAAATAAATATAAAAATGGAAGTTTTATTAAAAGGGAAAATGGAAAGAACAAAAGTCTTATGGGGAGAGAGTTTACAGAAAAAGATGAACATTAATTTGAGTCACTTCATCCCCTATTTATAGTGCTAAGATAGGTAGACTAGTCCTACTTAAATTCCTAAAGATAATTACAAATAATCAAAGATAAAGATAAATAAAATTAAATAAAAATTAAATAATCCTTAATAATTATCCTAATATTAATTATCCTAATATAATTAAAATAGAGTTTGATAAAATAAAATCTCTTCTTTTTGCAATTCAACCCTTGTGTCCTCCATGCTTGCACTTTTGGCACCAACATTTCCATGTGTCGTACATTAGCCCATTTTATCTCTAATTTCACGCTTTTGGCCCTTAATTTCGCTTTTTCCTCCAATTTAGTCCCTACAAGATAAAAGACTATAAATAGCCCGAATTAGTAGAATCATACTCAAAATAAACATGCAATTAGCACATAAAAATATGACGTTCTAGAGTATTATCAGCGCTTGCCTTATTCGTTGTCATAGTTAGTTTGGACACGATCAAGTTTTTGGCGTCGTTGCCGGGGACTAAGATATTAGAAACACTTGATTTTTATTACTTTAGCTATTCTATTTATTTGCAATTTATTTTTATTCTTTTTATTTCTTTTATTTTAACTTTGCTAATTTTTTGTTTTCCTTGCTTCTGGCGGGTATTCTAGTTTATGACTAGAAGAAACCCGTCAGGACCTCTACTTTACGATAGTGATATAGAAGGAACCGTTCGTAAAAATCGAAGAGAAATTAGGCGAAGCCTACAGTACATACAAGAAGAGCACGAGAACGATACCAATACTACCGAAGAGATGGCTGATAATAATCAGCTACCTCCTGTAGTCGCCGCAAACCCGGTTAATCAAAATCCTGTTCCTAGAACTATGTATGATTATGCTAAACCTAATTTAACAGGAACTGAATCAAGTATTGTTAGACCTGCTGTCGCTGTAAATAATTTTGAACTGAAACCTAACACTATACAGATGATTCAACAATTTGTTCATTTTTATTGGTTGTAGGATGAGGATCCTAACACACATTTAGCGAACTTTTTAGAATTATGCAATACGTTTAAAATTAATGGTGTTTCTGATGATGCCATACGCCTTCGGTTATTTCCCTTTTCTTTAAGGAATAAAGCCAAACAGTGGTTGAATTATCTTCCACGAAGATCAATCACTACATGGGAGCAAATGACCGAAAAATTTTTGTTAAAATATTTTCCGCCAGGTAAAACGGCTAAGTTGAGGAATGATATCTCTTATTTTGTGCAGATGGATTTAGAGACACTTTACGATGCATGGGAGAGATACAAGGATTTATTGAGAAGGTGCCCTCACCATGAGTTACCCTTATGGCTACAGGTTCAAACCTTCTACAACAGTGTGAACCCCTCAACTAGGCAGTTGATTGATTCAGCCGCCGGTGGAACCCTGAATAACAAAACCCTTGAAGCGGCTTACAAATTTATAGAGGAAATGTCACTGAATAACTACCAGTGGCAAGTTACAAGGACAAAGCCGACAAAAGCTGCCAGTGTTTTCAACCTCGACGCAGTAACCATGCTATCAAATCAGGTAGAACTCTTAAGTAAGAAAATTGATGGTTTGTGTGGTTCCTCGCAGGTACATCCAGTGATGCAGTGCGATACAAATGGATGAGGGTCGAACAATACAGAATACCCACCCTACAACCCTGGCATAGAAAACGAACAGATGAACTATATGGGTAACAATTCTAGACCTCAGAATAACCCTTATAGTAACACTTATAATCCAGGGTGGATGAACCATCCAAATTTCTCATGGGGAAATCAAGGAAATCAAAGACAACAACCCCCTCCAGGCTTTCAACAACAACCCTACCCACAAGAGAAAAAGCCGAACCTTGAGGAGATGCTAACAAAATTTATCGTGGTGTCAGAAACCCGTTTTTAAAACAACGAGACAATGCTCAAAAATTAGCAGGCATCGATTCAAGGGATCGAGAACCAGTTAGGTCAGCTAGCTAAGCTAATCTCAAAATGACCGCAAGGTTACTTGCCAAGCAACACTAAAACTAACCCAAATGAGCAAATTCATGCCATTACTGATCACGATAGTGAAGGGTTAGTAGAATCCGAATCTAAGCCAAGGCAAGAACCCGTGGTAAATAAAGGTAAGGTTGAGGTAAGCCACGATACACAGAAACATGTCATTAAAGAGTATACACCTCGAGTGCCATATCCCAATGCGATGAAAAAAGACCACACAGAGGAACAATTTGGTAAATTTCTTAAACTCTTAAAGAAATTATATATTAACTTACCGTTTCTTGAAGCTCTCTCGCAGATGCTAGATTCAAGGAAATTTTTAAAAGAGCTTCTGACAAACAAATGGAGGTTAGACGAGGCGTCGCATGTGGAGCTAAACGCAGTGTGCTCAGCAGTTCTACAAAACAAACTACCACGGAAATTAAAAGATCCAGGGAGTTTTACGATTCCTTGTTTAATTGGTAGTTTATCTATTGATAATGCTTTAGTAGATCTAGGGGCAAGCATCAACGTTATGCCTTACAAACTGTTTAAATAACTAGGTCTAGGGAAACCCAAACAAACTAGGATGAGCATTCAATTACCTGATAAAACCATTAGAGTTCCTAGGGGTATAATCGAAGATTTGCTAGTGAAAGTTGATAGATTTGTATTCCCAGTAGACTTTGTCGTTTTAGACATGGATGAGGACAACAATGTTCCTTTAATTTTAGGAAGACCCTTTTAGCAAATCGCTAGAACTAAATTTGACGTTGGTACAGGTGAACTCACACTTTGTGTAGGTGATTTAAACGATCACTCTTGTGCTCTTGACTCGGCTAGGACGTCAAGTGAAAAGGTGAGAACATAAATTCTATTGATAACCAATTGGTTCAACCTTCTTTACAGGAAGCACCACGAAAACATATAACTGAACCTGATCCTAGACCCCGTGCCAATAAAGAAGTAATTCATGAGGAACGAAGGCTTCAGGTGAGTGGAAGACACATTTCAAGGAGAAACTAGGAACACACGAAGCAAAACCGAGGGAACCCCTAAACGAGCTTATAGGAGCAGCAAATCAATTTAAAATAGGAGATCAGGTATTGTTGGAAAAGAAAGACCCTCGAATCACCGTTCCAGACCTTAATGAAGAGATTCCTTTTACGGTATTAAATGTCTTCCCATACGGAACAGTCGAGGTAACTAATCCTCAGTTCGGCACTTTTAAGGTAAACACTACTCGACTCGAACCATATATTGTTAGAACTGATAGCAAGAAAGAGGAGTTTCAACTCCTCAAACCACCATGATCGTGCGAATGAAAGGTAAGTCTAGCTTAGGACTTTAAACAGGCACTTCTCGGGAGGCAACCAGAGCACTAACCATGTTAATTAGTTTATTTTTACTTTCATTTATGCTTTAAAGTATAGGTTTCACCTCCACACGGCCTTGCACACGGGCGTGGCCGTGGCCGTGTGGACACCACGAGTATGCATATTGGCGTGGAGAAGGCCGTGTGGACCAAGGACAAAAAATTCCCAAAACACGGGCTACGACAAAACACCACGACCGTGCGATTCGACCGTGGTCGAAATTAAGAAAATGATACGGGAGTGCGACACGCCCGTGCCTTATAACCGTGGCCAAACCTGGTAAATTAACACGAGCATGGGGAAGAATGAAACGAGTGTGGGAGAAGCGAATGAAGCTCGGCAAGACCGTGCGACACGACCGTGTGGGACAACACGCCCAAGACACACGAACGTGGGCCGCAAGACCAGGCGTACCAAAACCCTAATTTTCGAAGCACACGGGCTCAAAACGACTCACATGAGCGTGTGACACGCCCGTGCACCCCTGTTTCTATATAAATCCCTCACTATTCATCTTCTCCACCAAACACTTTTCTCTCAACCCTAAACACCATAGTTCTTTTTCACCATCCTCACCACCATCCCCATGTCGAAGAAGCGAAAGGACCCTAGCACAGTCTCCCCGTGCGAGACCGATCTACATAAGTTCATGCCGGCCGCTTCATCGACTCGACAAGCCAAGGACATTTGAGTCCATTTAGTTTTTCTTTTTATTTTCTCTTCTCCTTTATTTTCCTTCTCTTTATCTTTCTTATCTTTAAATACATATTTAGTATATTTTAAATTATTCTTATTATTTCTTGGCTATTTCTTCACAAGTTTTCCAATTTTTTCATCTAGTGCAGTGATTGTTGGCGGCCACCATACCACCACCAGAAACGCCTCCTCCAACTTATCTTTCACCTCCGAATCAAGTTTCCACACTCCCAACTCAAGAAATCTATCTGAAATCCAGGAAGTTTCACCTCTCTCCCTCTCTTATGATTTATTACTACATGGTTATTATCTTTCTTTGTACATTGAGGGCAATGTACATCTTAAGTGTGGGGGGTGAATTTTATCTTGAAAAGTTCCTAACTTTTTGTATTATTCTCAAATCCCTGAATTATATCTTGTTCTTAAGTAAATGTTCTCATATTACTGTTAGAATGAAATTTCTTTTGATTTATGATTTTCATTGATATGTTTTGGATTAAGTCATAGTTAATTGTGCAGTGATGATTTAAACTTTAGGAGACTAGAGAATTAAGCATGATGAGTTTATTTTCAGAATTAAAAAGTTGATAGGTTGTCTACCTGAATCTAATGATTACCTTGAAGTTGAAATCTACGAGGTTGACATCAAAAGCCCATAATTTTTGTGAGATCTTGAGCTTTTTAAAGCATACATTCTTTTCTTGCTCACTTTATTGATTATGAGTGTGTCAACATTGATTTGTTATTCTAGAACTTGCTTCGATTATACATGTCAAGACCACACTTTTGATTTGATATACTGAGATGATAAAGGCACCTAGGTTTTAACCCACTTACTCCATAAAAAGCCTACCTTCATAATTAACCCCTAGTGAACCCCTTTGAGACTCACAAACCATTTCTTAACTCACCCATTAATATTAACCCAAAACCCACTTTGTATTTGTTATCACTATTTCTCTTGATTACCCCTATATCGAGATTTGATTTGATCGGTTACTTAACTATTTTCTTTAGTTCAGTTATTAAATTCTATATTATTATTGTATGATTTGTTCTTTAAAAAAAACGAAGTATATTCATTATTAGTTCTATGTTATTTGAGCTTACGTTTAATTTTACATTTTGAGAAGAAGCTCGTGTTATTACTGATGAATTCTTAATTGATGTAATTTTTTAAGCTTTAGTTATTTTTCTAGTTAGGCAATTTATCAATTCAGTCTTGATACTAACCCTCTAATTCAGCCTTTATCCACACCTTTAACCCAAGCCCCGTTACAACCCTTTTAAAGACCTTTTGATTTGTGTATCATATCATTTTACAGTGGTGGAGATTTGATTTTCATGCAAGCCTATGGGATTAACTTTTCATGTTGACTCTTGAGTGCTTAATTTTTTAACCTTAAACACCTTGAGTGATTTGAGTGAACCCTTAGTGAGGATGTCAATTCTTGTTGATTTTGAATTAAAAGGTGATTATTTAGGTAAGGGGAAACACCTATTTTTCGTACTATAAAAACTATGACTTTGATTGTTTGAATCTTTAGTAATCTTCTGGTTAAATTATCAATGTATGAATTACTTA
The DNA here is from genome assembly GCA_025698515.1 of Gossypium sturtianum. Classification (NCBI taxonomy): domain Eukaryota; kingdom Viridiplantae; phylum Streptophyta; class Magnoliopsida; order Malvales; family Malvaceae; genus Gossypium; species Gossypium sturtianum. The sequence goes on from CM046947.1 coordinate 5,885,373, forward strand.
TGAATTATGATGAAACATTATTGATGAAGGTTATGAATTGAGGAAATTCTATTTTAATTGTGAGTTGAGAATTTTGCTTGAGGACAAGCAAATGCTTAAGTGTGGGGGTATTTGATAAACCATAATATATACATATTTTAATCCCACATTTAGCATACTTTTGGATGATTTATCCCTTGAATTGTGGAATTTAATGCTCCTAATCCTTTAATTTCATGTTTTATACTTAGGAGAGCATCGGAGGATGAAAAGATCGAGAAACGGGCCGAAAACGAATAAAATGGGCCAAAGTGAGAAATCAACGCGGCCTGGAAGTTCACCACACGGCCGTGCCACTTTAGCAGACTCAAACACGGCCTTGGGCTCGATTCACACTGGCGGTTCACACGGACGTGTCCCTGCCGTGGCCAAGATGAGTTTCATTCGGATTAGGGTACTTGTCGGCCAAGTAAGGCATCCCGAAAACCTATATAAACACCCTAGAGGGCAACCTAAAAGGGGGGCGAAGCCAGAGAGGGCTGAACACAGGGAATTACTCGAAGACAGCCAGTTGATTCATTCTAGAAGCCGAAATCACACTCAAGACGGAAGATCTTCACTTCAATTTCCTTCAGGGGGTTTTAGGGTTTTTTCTTATGTTTTGTTATTTAATTTCTTCTAAGATGTATTCTTTATTAAACATGAACTAAACCCCTCAAATACCTGAGGGGGATGAAACCTAAGATGAATCTTGTTATTGTTTTCTGAACTCTATGATAAATACTTGATTTGTTCTTAATTATGTGTTCTTAATTCTTGTTTTAATATTTCAGGATATTAATTCAAGTATTGATGTGCTTAGGCAGTGGAGCAAAAGTCTCTGTTTAAGAGTAGATCTAGCATAGTTAAGCGGAGTTGATCGCAACCCTAGAGATAGGATGACGAAAATCTGCCGGATTAGGGTCAAACCTAATATGGGAGTCAATAGATCGAGTTAATGCAACACTACGGGTTTTAATTAGAAAGATATTTTAATTAATCAACCTAGGGTTAGACGTTAGTAGCCTCGAAAGAGGTATTAATATAAATTGGGGAATCCTACAGATCAAGTCAAGTGAATAAATCGTCTGGTTCAGAGTTAAATAACAAGTGAAGTCTAGGTGGATTCTTCCTCGGGTATTGTCTTAATCAACTGGTTTTCCCACAAGTATTTTCCCAATTCACTCTCTGTGACTTAGCATCCTTAGCTTAGTATTTAGTTAATTAAACATCGATTCTCTTAATACTTAGGCTAAATAATAAAAAGATAGTAACTACTAGTACTCTTGGTCCTTGAGGATACAATATTTCCGATCTTGCCATAACTATACTACCGAACGATAGATGCGCTTGCCTTATTCGTTGTCATAGTTAGTTTGGACACGATCAATAACAAAAATAAAGTTAAAATTAATAACTATTTTTAACTCAAAACAAATAGAAGGTGCAAAAATAATTCCCCACTAACACACCTGAAGACTCGAACCCGAGACCCCAGACTAAACTAACACACAACCAACCACCAAACCACCGGGCCCATTCTGACACTAGAACACGGAAACAAACTCAAATGTTTGATCTAGCCACTGGCCCTACCTACAAATCTCAAAACTTCTAACCCCAAAATTCGGGTGTTACAGACCCTATACTAAAAAGCAAAGATTCTGATGACTATCACAGAACATTTCTTGAAGCCGATCAAGAGTCTCATTAGGGACTCGATCTTTACGCAATATAGAGAGCTTTAGAGAAGGTAGATCATTGAGTGGAACTGAAGGAGAAGAAAGAAGATGGATATGCCACCTCCCCTATCAACCAAGAAGAGAAAAAGTAAAACAGCAAGAGAGCAGGGAAGCTAAGGGCAAGATGAGATACCCGATTCGAAATTCATGGTAAGATAGATGTACGATGTGTAGCCAATTTATAAAGATTATGTTAGGAGGCATGGTGTGAGGATGCCATAGTTCCCACTATGTAAATATGCTTCCATGCAATTCTGAGGGTAATGCAAAGAAAGAGAGGATAAAGAAGAAGAATGAGAGGAGGATATGGACGAAGACTTCCCACCCATGTACAAATTTGAAGAGGTGTTCCAACTTGAACGACCTTAAACTACATGTCTCAAACTCCGTAGCCCAACTCGAGATTACCCAGACCATTCATCGAGTGGACGAGCTTCAAAATAGGCTGTCGGAAGAAGATACAAAGGAAATATGAAGATGATTGAGTCATCGAAATCCGATTTCAATGAAGACTATTGAAATTCTTATTGTTATTTTGGGGATTATAATAATACATTTTATTTTTTTACTTTAGTTAAGATTTATTTAGTTTATTTTTAATTATTAACTAACTTTTAAAATGAATTTTGTTGTTCTATGTAGGTATCCCACATGAAGATGCATAACTATTTTGAGCGGAACATGCAAAAGGAAAACAACCCAACTACACCTCGTTGTACCGTCACAATGATAAAGGGAAGTTCTCACTCTTATCTTTAGTTCTGAGCACATTAGGGACAGTGTGCAATCTAAATTGTGGGGGGTATACATAGAAAATTTTTATGTTTGTTTTGTTTTTTCTTTCGTATGTTTTCTTATTATTTTCGTCAAAATTTTTGTTTTTGTATGCATGGTGCTTGAGCTTACAGTGATAGGTTAAGAGCATGTTACTAGGAATTATTTGTATGAAAATTGTAAATTTGGATTGATAGTAAAGTATTCTAGGCTTTTAGAATTAGACTGGTTTGTTCACTTTATTACAAGGTATAATAAGTGAAAGCGATTAAGTATACCAAATGATAAATAACTATATAGGAAGGCATATATGTATGACTTGAACTGTAGGTAGCTATAATTTTGTCACTCGAATTATTGAATCCATGAATTTTGAGGTGCCTAATAATGACCTAAGGCATTGTTGCTAGAACCTAAAAAGCTAACCTTATGCACGTGCACCTTAGTACCTATATTTGAGCCTTAATCCCACTTCTTAATGAACCTCAATATTGAAAATATAAACTAAAAAAAATTATTGATATCCTTTGTGGTCCCATCTTTAGATTATGCATGAATTTAGACGTCGCGCCATAGATGTTGAGGGTTAGGTAAATATATCATGGAGGTTTAAAAAAGAACTAAAGTGGAAGAAGTAAAAAACAATATGATATAGGAAGTATAGGACTCTTGCAAAAAGTGTGCTTAAATGAAAAATTAGTGTGAGAACAAAAGTATTGTGAGGGTTAAAAGCAAAGTGAGAGAAATAAAAGCATAGAATGGGACAAAAACAATGTGAGTGAAAAAGAGCGAAATAAGTGATTAAATAAAAATCATATGTACTTAGGAAACTTTCCATTCATATTGCACAAACTTGCTAAGCTAACTGTACTTATGAATATTATACCGTGTCTTCACATTTGAAGATAAAAGGAAGGTGAGAGAAGGAGATATATAAATGTAAGCTAAAAGCTACACTAGGGGGTGCATAGGGAACAACATCATGTGCCAAAATACTTTCGTGCTTGAACTGTTTTGATGCCCTTAGTTTTTGAAATCCAAACCAACTTTATGTGACTTAGGTAATTCAGTTCATGGATGAAAGTCATGATGAGTTATGTGAATTCTAGTTGATTGCATTCCTCTGACATAAATGCTATAATTGTGTAGTTTGTTTAGATGGAACCATATATTTAACCATCTGTTTACTTGTTAATTGAGTAATTTAGTGAACTATTGTGTTTGAATTTAAGAACCATAAGTATTTTGCATATCACGTCAAAGTTACAAGTTTTAGCAAGCACTTTTAGCTTCTATGTCTCCAAACTAACTATTTTTATTAAGCATGTTCAAGGGACGGGACGTCTTTTAGTTGCATGTTGAATGTTGTGCTTGCTTGAAGACAAGCAAAGAGTTAAGTGTGAGGGAATTTAATCTACCACAATTTTTTATGGCAAATTAAGCTCTTTTCACCACTTAAGGAACTTGTATTCAAGTGATTTTCTATCTTTTAATTCTGTTTTTAAAATTAATTGGTTTTGAAGTTAAGTTTAATAAATTGAGCTTTTAGTGTTGTTTTATGACCTTTTAGGCCGATTCGAGCCTATATTTTTGGCTGCTGACTAAGTGTGTAGGATAATATTTTTGGCCAATGAGTCAGTGAACTACAATAGATGTTGCAACATTCAAAGAGAATGTCACGACATTGAAGCATGCCTCACACTTAGTCGAATTTCCAACACAAATCCAAGAGGTGAGCTATTGGAGATGATGTCACAACAGCCATAAGCAAAAGTCGCGACATTCAACCCAGAATCCAAAGGAAAGCATACTACCAATGATGCTGCGACATCAGGAAACCAAAGTTGCGACATCCCATCCAGAAGACCAAGCAATCTGCCCACGAAGTCGCGGCACCGGCTAAGGGTGTCACAACACCGGTTTGACGAGGCCCATATGACTACAAGGGGTGTTTTTGTCTGTACAATCTTCGTTAACTTGTTACACAACTTGTAATTAACCTAAATTGGTCATATAACATAAACATTATAAATATTAGCTCAGAAGACCTGATTAGGGGGCTGGTTTTTGCTTTTAAGTTCTTTCATAGGATTAATTAGGATTTTAGTTATATCTCAATTTTCTTTTCGGTTGTTAAACACTTTGTTAATTTTAATAGTAATTTTGTTTTTGTTTTCTTTTAATTGCTTTTTTGTTATTTTCTTCTTTGTCAAATCAAAGATCAACATCATTTGTGGGTTCTACAATCCAAGCTTTGATTCAAGATTTTCGGATTCTAAGCATTCTTTTCCCTTCTCTTTATTTTTACATTTATGTTAATGTTTGATAATCGGGGAGGAGAGATTGTATCTAGAATGGCCATGAACTAATGCCCTATGAAGATTGATGAGCTAAAGTGGGAGAGGTTGGCTTGGGTTTCGGGTTTCGAAACTAGTTAGTTGGATTAGGTTAAGTGAATTAAACCCTAGACTTGATGACTCTAAGAAGTAACTTAGGTAGATGAGGCTAAAACAATAATCTGCTTAGGACCAACTTAATCTAACCTAATTTAATTTATCAGGTCGAAAGATAAGTAAGTTAAGTCGGTCAATTAATTTAGTTATAGGCCGAAAGATACTAATTAGGTTAATTGTTAGCTGACTAGCAAAAACCCTGGATCTAAGTTAATCATGATTGTGATTTTTGTCTACTTATATTGATTGTGATTTTGGTGTTTAACTTTTGTATACTTTGGTTTTGTTTCGTGATTCATCTTTTCAATGTTTTGTTGTAATATGATTAGTACGTGAGTAGCTATTTAGACCTAGGTAGTGTGTGATTTGTTTTATTAGTTTAGTTTAAACGAACCTCTTTTAGATACGATCCTTGAAATATTTCCCAGTGTTTTGTTGTAAATTTTACTATATTACACTTTGATCTATACACTTGTAGACACCACACTTCATTCAAATATTCAAATGACAAAAGAAGATCTAAGGAAAATAAGAGCAAAATAAAACCTTAACAACAAAAGAAGGAACTCTGACTACCTTTCAGAAGAAAAGAAGAAGCTAAAGAGAGAAGCAACAACTAAAGCAAACGAAGAAAACTTCTTCAACTCCTTAAAATCGTGTATTTATAGAAGAAGAAGCAACATAATTAAGTTTAAAAGCACCAAAGGAAAGAAAATCTTAGTAGAAACATCAATCTAGTTTCCCAAACAATGCCATGTTATAAAAAGCAATTATGACACAATTTTCAAAACTCAAGCAAGTATCATCAATAATCATTACACCTTACTTTTGGTATACCAAGAGATCTACGCCAATGATATAATGACCAATCACTCAAACCAGCAAGAAAGATAATCTCAAATGACTATTTTATTAAGTCCTCTTTGAGTTTGGGGAGGGCAATTATTATACTTCTACCTTGTGACATTTTTAAAGTTCCATGCTATACCAACATAAGCGGTTTGATGGCCGATCTCAAAATGTCACCAAGAGAACTGTCATGTCAAGATCAATCTCATTTAATGATATCAACTCCTTAATTTCACTAACCCCTAATGCAGTCCCATTCAAACCACTTCTCATGCTATAAGATCAAATCCAACCCACACCTTAACGCACCTACGATCGAACCAACACAAATATCATTATGAAAGTGGAGCCACCTTAAATCTGAATGTATCTATAAAAGCTATTCTCTTCTAAAAAGAGGAGGAAACAAAAGACAGATGCAAAAACTATAGTTAGATAACTTTTGAAAAACCACCATCCAACAAAATTAACAATTCTTCTCACCTTTTTTATGTGAACCGTACCCATCATAACAACTCTCTACGAAAAACCGCTATTTATTTTTGTGTTGTAACAATAATTAAGATCGATAATCTTCCAAAATTTCAAGACAACACTTCTTTAATTTCTTTAAATATTCGGCAGATGAAGTAGCCCTTGAAAACATAAATTCATTCAAATCAGCAAATTCATAATAAAAAAGTATTCATTCTCACATGCACCATGGCTTAATAAATCGCCGCATAGATTGGTCAAACAATCAGCAAAATAACTATAGGGAAAGCTCCTTAGAAAAAAAACTGTAGGGAAAGCCTACACTTTAAGGCTCAATCCACTTAATATATTGGTGCATGGGTGGCCCCAAATAGTATAACTAACGGATAATATAAATAAAAAATATTCAATACTATGTAAGAAGTTTAGCATTTGCATGCCCTATAAACGAATTTGATTTATTCAATTCATTTTGTTTTCAACCATATAATTTTAGGACGATAAAAGTTAAATAGCGGAATAATAGGTTACAAATAAGGATTTTACAAACAAGGAAATGATTGTATAAAATACAGACGTCACGTTATTTGTATGCATTTTTTTAATAGTTTTATGTTGCATTAATTTTTTATTATGAATTTCAGTATTTTCATCTTGAAAATAAAAATCTTGAAATTCAGGATAAAATTACTGATGTGACATAAAACTATTAAAAAATGATAATATTATTATTTCATATAATCCTTTCTCTTACAAACGAGTATTCTAATAATAATTTTTAAACTTATTATTTAAAAGACTAATGAAATTTCAAGAATTGCAACTATAAAACTAATATAAAATAGTTTTTAATATTTTATAATATTTAAACAAAAATATGAACTGTTGGTCCAAGATGAGCCGGATTATTGGAACATGGGCATGAAACTTTTCTGAAACCAAGTACATGTCTCATATCTAATTCCAAAATAATTTGCTCTGTACCCATCGTTTGCATGAAGGAAAAAAAAAATTGAAGTGTTAGCACTCTAAGGCATCAATATCGGGCGGCAATGGCAGATTAATTGGGAGGAAGCAATTCACATGTTTCTCATTTGTTGATGATGAGACTAAATATAAATATCATTTGATATTAATTCAAATGCATGCATGCATGCATACGTGTTTAGGTGTACCGAAATAAAAACATTTAAAATATTTCATGTGTTGTAGTTGTCATGTTAAAGAAGTTAGTTTAGATGATATTATTATTTATTTTTATGTCATATTTTTATATCATTCGAATATAATTTACGCACTCACAAAATTATATTATCATACAAATTAAATCTGCAAATCCATCCCATATTATATTTTAAAATATATAAAGGAAAATAACAGCTACTACATTTTCTTTTCTTTTTTTCTTTTTTTTATAACAGCTACTACATTAAGATAAACAATACACGTTAATCCAATGTGGTAAGTAAAAACGAAGAAACAATGGGAAAATGTGGGCATTAAGTTATTAACCAGAAACAAAGCGACGCCAATACCAGTGCTTCTCCCAAACAGAATTCATGGAGTCGAGGGGAATGCCTTTGGTTTCGGGCAAGAAGAGGGCAACGAAAATGGTCATGGACGCGATCCAAGAAGCGTAGAACAAGAAGGTGCCATATTTGAAGTGGCAAAGCATGGTCAAGAAGGTTTGGGAAAGCACGAAGGTGGTGGCGAAGTTGACAGCAACGCTGATGCTTTGGCCCGTGGATCGGATTTTAATGGGGAATATTTCACTTGGAATGAGCCAACTGAGAGGACCCCAAGACCAACCAAACCCAGCTGCGTAGATGCACATTAGAACCAGTACCAGTATGGCGTAGCCTTTGCTGATTTCCTTTGTGCCTGAAACCCCTGTTGTAACTGCTAGCAGAACTGCCACCCCTACCTTCACAAATTTCCCAACCAACATTGATTTAGAAATTGCTTCAATGGACATCGATAAAGAAAATTCATGGGTGGTTGGGTGCTTTTAGTTTTCCTTTAAAGCATTCGCTTTGGAACTAAACCAGAAATTTTGAGGGAGATAAAACTTTAAAAATTTGAGTGGTCAAAATTAAAAAGGTTTAAATTGAATTATTAATTTTTTTGAAAGGACCAAAAGTGAATTGGAAAGGGCTTAAAAGAAAATTTTCCCATTTACCCTGGGGGCCAAGGCCCTGGCTCCCCTTGGTGCGCCCCTGGCAATGAGAATACGATCTCCTGGTTGGAAAATAACAAGAGCAAAAGCATACCTGACAGACAAACATTTGAATTCCACCTTCCAAGAACAAAAACCTGCGGCCAAACCGATCAACTACACCGGTGGACACAAGGATTGATGCAAGATTAACTAACCCCAATATGATAGCCGCTATCAATGCTGAATCATTTCCAAAGCCAACTGATTGGAATAGAACTGGTGCATAGAATGCAATGATGTTAATCCCCGTAAGCTGTTGAAAAAATGGTATTGCAATTGACATAACCAGGTGAGGCCGATATTGCCTCTCAAATATGGTAACAAAGGGCTCTCTCTTTGCTTCATTGGCTACATCACTGGCCTTTTTTAACTCAGCCAGCTCAGCTTCCACATCACAATCTTTCCCTCGGACTTTTCGAAGAGAATGTCGGGCTTGCTCCACTTTGCCTCGTTCTATTAGGCTGCTGGGAGTGTCTGAAATCAAGAGGGCGCCTATAGTCATTATGGCAGCGGGCACTACGGCCAGGCCAAGAGAGAGGCGCCACCCCCAACTTCGTTTAGCAGTACCGTAGTTTATGCAGTTGGCTGCCACCACGCCAATGCCTATGAAGAATTGGAAGCCTGTGTTGAAAGCTCCACGCCATCTTGGTGGTGCCACTTCCGAGAGGTATACAGGAGTTGCCTTAATTCAAAGTTTACAACAAAATTTCAAGGTTATAATAACTAGGTGATCCCTCCTAAGACCAAATTAATGTTCAAACTTCAAAATTAAATTATAAAGACTAAACTGTTAACTTTTATAGTAATGGGATGATTTGCTCATAAACTTATAGCACAGGGATATACCGAATTGTTTAACCAAAATTTAATGTTAATTTTGCTAGAAAGCTGAATAAACTTTGTTAGTGCATTTACTATTACACGTGCTCAGAGTTGACTTTCACATGATACTTAAACCAGAAATTACCTCTAGATTTTAATTTTAATTTTTTATTTTTTTTGGAAATTTTGTGATCAAATTGATATCCAGCTGGCATGTCTAAATTAGGATCCTCAAATCTTAAAAATATTCGTTTGTTAACCATGGAAAGAAACACTGAAGAAGTAGATCATATCTACAATGTAAATAATGTTGATGTGTTCTTAAAAATAGCTAATTGGATAAATATATTAACTACAATATTAAGGGAAATATTTTAAAGAATTATTGTATTTTTTACGAATATGATTAAGTGACAAAATTTGAATGAGGTTGGCCAATACAACTATTCCCTAATGTAAATACAACTATTTCCTACAAGGCTACAATCCTTTCCAAAAAAGAAATAGGACCAAGCTAGTTACCTGATTGGTAAAACCAACCCCAAATCCAAGCAAGATACGGCCGAAGATAAGCATGGCAACGTTAGCAGCGCCACCATTGATGGCAGCACCAGCAAGGAAGGTGAGACCACCTAAGACCATTGTGTTTCGTCGACCAATTACCGCAGTGAGGCGGCTAGCAACCAGTGAGGCAGCTAAACCAGCAATGTACAGTGAAGAAGTAAAGGATGTTAAAACTTGGCTATCATACACGCAATAGATGTTGGTTTTAGCCTCTGCTGCTTTTCTTAAAACGGATGGGAAAAATTTCTGGAGAAATGGTTGCATAGTTGTCACACCTCCTGCAATTATTTAGCCAACAATATCAGGGAAGTTTCACTTTCAGTTTCAGCTGATTCAACTTTCAAGGTTTTTGGTACAGATTTACCCATCCTAAATTCCATTTGAGACCTTTAGAGTAAATTTAACATAGTTTGAACTAAAGCCCTTTTTTCTTTTCTGTAATTCGAGTGTGTCGACTTTAGACACTTGAAGAACAGCTTCGAATTCTTTATCTGTTTTCAATTCATTTTTTCGGTTTAGCTGCTTTGAGTTTTAACGGAGAATGAAATTAAATATAAAAATACTACTCCATTTATGCTCACATAGCATTAAATTTGTTCCATTTCTGTAATGAAACGTCTCTCAAGCTAATTGACAAACTAAAAAACATGTGAAAGAATCTCATGGATGCAGCGAAAAACAGAATTAATTACATGTACTCCTCTGTTTTACAATCATGGGAGATGAAAATTTAATTCGAAGACGAAAACAGTGTCAATTTTTTTATTTTTTTTTTTCATTATTCTTCTTCTTCCTACCTTACTCTGTACCTGAAATTATTACCAAAGCTGGATAAAAAAACAATTACCTGAAATTCCAATGTCATAACCAAATATGAGGCCGCTTGAAGCAGCAACAATGCAGGTGATCACCACCGAAGCTGTGATCTTGCCATTGAAGGTGCTGACAGGTCCATCGACGCCGCCAAAACCTCCGACAGCCATTTCTGGTGCTATTTGTCAGTGTCCAAGGAGGATCAGTTTTGGTCTCCTGACCACCTTGTCGTGACAAAGACAAGAGATCACTCTACTTTATATACTGAAAATTAGTGGGTGTTGCTGAAGTTATAAGAGCTATGAATTTATTTTGCTTCCAGATTGACTTTGTCCTAATTTTGTTTTGGATCTGATATACCTACCTTTCAATCTGTCAACGAACCTTAAACATTTTTAGTCAGAGAACCTTGGCATTTAATATTTAAGAAAATTGTGTTTGGGACCTCCAAAAACAAAATTAAAAAATTAATGCCAATCAATACAAAATGGATAACCGTCACATTTTCATATAATAAACGGAAATTCATTAATTTATTATCAGGGTTACAAAAATCATTCCGAGCAACGCCTCATTATGATCAAATTATTAAATCATCTGTGAATAATTTATACGATTATTGAATTTATTGAATTATTAAAATATTATTTTATACATAAAATAATTTAAAATTAATAAATTTGACATGGGTGTAACCTTAATCTCACTTCTAATTATATGATTTTGATTAAGGGAAATAATCCTTATCAAGAATTGTAAAGAGGACCAATGATTTTGAATTTAATTATACTTTCTTTCTTTTTTATATATATCTATTTCAGCGCAAAAGTTAAAATTTTCTATTTTTATTTTTGGCTAAAAAAATATTTTTGCAAAGTATGCACTTTTAAAAAGCTCAAAAGCATACTCAAAAGCATTTTGTCCCAAATGTGCTTCTTAGAAGCAATAATAAATTGATCCTCAGTGCAGAGCTTATTTTCAGTAAACATTTGGTTAAATTGTTATTTACCCTAAAATTAAATTTTTTTTTCGATTTATTTTTTTTAAAAAAAAACTTAGCAATTCAATACCTCACCTTTGAATTTTTGTAACCTAAGAACTTGCGATTTTAATGTATCCTAAAAGCATTATAAAAGTTTCTCCTCTGTTATTTTTATATTTCTAACAATAACTTGTTTGATTGCTTTAACTAGAGCAACTAGGCTGGGACTCGTTCGTACACCCAACAACGATAGCGCGGGGTGTTAGGTACTGTGGGGCAAGTCACAATGTCAAAGGGACTTCTGATTTGTTAGTGTGCTATAGGTTGTAAAAGGACCGAGGCAGATCCACGTCAAGCAGAAGACAAATCTCCAACAACCACGCAAAGAGCATGAAATACCAATATCTTCCCTTCAAGAAAAAAACAAATAAGCAACATGAATTCGTAAATGGAATGAGTATACATATATCAATCTTCTCCTACTTCTCTTGAGACGAATGGGAAGTGGCACATGGGATTATGCTCATAGGTCATAGGTCAAAGGGCATGCAAAATAATTGAATTTAGCACTTAATACAAAATCCATAATCATAAAATAATATTTACCATTTTACCCCACCAATTATGCTTTTACACATTCATCTTTAATCATTACACTTCCATAATTATCTATCTCCAATAATTATCATTTTGTCCTCCAACTTTTCCTACAATTCCATGGATGATTCATGCTTTCTTTTGGTAAATTTTCACCTCTAGTCCCTCCTCCTCTTTCATTAATTCAATTCGATCATTTTCATCTCTTAATTTTCTTACTTTGGCCCTAATACTTATTGATTTCTCTTAGTATACAAACTTTGCATGTTACCTTCAATGTCTGTCTTCATTGTCTAATAACGTTGATAATTTTTAATTTCTGAATTTCTTAAATTATAATCGACTTATCATTTATTTGTCACTGTTCCAAACTTCGAAAATTTTGGGGATGTTACACTATAGTTTTCAATAAAGCTGTCAATTGTTAAGATCTAGTGTCCTAAATGTAGTATATTCATCAATTTATATTTGTAATTTTTTGAACAGATTAGTTTTATAAAATTTAATTATACATTAATATCATTTGTATATATCATTAATAGTTTTTGCATGCAAAAAAAAAATATAAGCAAATATTGACTCATTATCCAACCATTAAACCATATAGACTATCTTACTTTATTTATTTATTTAACCATTAAAACATGCTGGTGGAATTTTTAAAATTTCATTTTACTTCTGTTTGGCACATTATGCCAGCTGGAAAACGTGATGAGATACAGTGATGTTAGTGGTTGACGAGAGAGAAAAGACAAGGAAGATGGAAACAAAAAGTGGAGGAGGAATTAAAGTTTAGAAAAGAGAGAAAACTGGAGAAATTCTAGTTCCCCTACGGTCAGCGTCCCATGAGCCCCGGCTTATAGCTAAAGTGGAGTACCGGGTCATCCAATAAAAGAATAAATGAAAGGGAAATTATATTGTTTAGTATCTAAACTTGCTTTTAATTTCTAAATTGGTACTCAAGTTATTTTTTGTCCAAATTAGTAATCCAATTTCTTTTCTGCCACATATTTAAATTCATTTTTTTAACATAATTTAATTAAGATGACATGGAAATTAATACATAATAAAAAATATATTTATTTTTAAATATTTTTTATTTATCTTTATATATAATATTTTTAATTCATCAAAATCCCAAAAAAATTCTTATATACAATTATATTTTTTTAATTACAAAATTATATTTCTCATGCTTGATATTGTGCCAAATCAACATATTTATATGCTACTAATTTTGGTGTTTATCGCTCGTTTTTTTTTTTTTTTTATGGAAATGTAGTGCAAGTCCAAGATGTTGAGAACGGAGAATAATAAGTTAACCTACAACACTTTTTTTAGGATTATTTTAATTTAATATTATTTGTAAAATATTTTATTAGGAGTTTAGCTAAGATTAAGTTTTATACTTTTTATCTTTTATTTAGTTAGAAAATATTCAATTTTATCTTGAAGAAGTTGATTAGCAGTAAAGACGAAAAAGAGAAGGTTGATTTTTAGGAATAGAATAGAATTTTTTTGTTTTTTTTTTCCAATTTGCTTTGTGTCATTACTCTGTTCAATTGTTTCCACCATTCTGTTTCAATTCTCTTCCTTAATTAAACTTATTTATTTTAATTTCCTTTCTTTAATTAATTATCATGGGTCCAGGGGTTGAAGTTATGAGATTCAAAACCACACTTCAATTTTTTTTGACTTTGATATTCGCTTTTTTCCGTTTTAGAGAATTGGTAAAAAAATAATTTCATTCGTAATTGTCAATTTATTTTATAGAAGAATAAGTTGGTGTAATTTGACGGAGAGTGTAGTTGGGCGATGTGATGACATCAAACTAATTAATTTAAATGATTTGTGCAATTAAGATCATTAATTAGAGTCAGGTTCTTTTTGTTTATAAAATTATTGAGAAATTAAATTGTAAAAGTTGCTTTTAAAGTTATTTACTTGATAATAGTTAATCGTTAGATTGTTTTCACATTTAATTTGTGATTAAAGAATGATTAGTTGTTTGAGGTTTGGCCTTAATCACCATAACTGATTCATCAACAAACGAAAAAACATTCAGAATTTATAATCAATTCTGAAATTGATGCCGTCGCACTCGAAGATATCTAGAATTAAGACCTCAAATGAGTAGTATTTACAATTAGACTCAAATGTTTTTTAACTATTTTATGAGGATTTTATTATTTTTTAAATCTTTAGTATGTATACAAATAACAAAATATTTATTATAGGAAGAAACAAGAATACGATTACAATTCTCTTTGATGTTAAATGTAATCTAAACAACTTGCAGCTTTAGTTCAAAATGTCAGACGATTGATTTTCTACATTCGATTCAATTTAATCAACATATTTAATTGCTATATAGATATTAAAAAAAATATGTTATTTATATTTTAAAATTATAAGATCAGTCTTAAGTTTAAACAAACGTATGTCAGATATTGATGCATAGCTCATTCTGGCTCACACCTATATTCAACTTGACCTATATATTTAATATTAAAAGGCGTTGATATTTTTGTCTAACTGTTTAAAGTTTTAACTAATGTACTAAAATATTTAAAATATTTATTATGCATATAAATTTTAAAATATATTTTTGTTAGAGTTGTGTGATCCAAATTTCTATTAAAGAAATAAAATATAGTGGCAAAATAGGAGGATCTGTGGGGGCAAAGGCTGAGGGTGCCAGAGGGCAAATTCCTAAATTGAGGTTGCACCTCCAGCCCCCACGGTACGGTACAAACTGCATAAGGGGAATCCATTTAGAAGTACACTTCTATTTGATATTGATTGTACAAGTAGAATCCGTATATAACTTCTTTCCTTCTATTTGACATTGATTAGAATAAAGTTTTTCAACTTATAAATAGAAGTAATCAAAACTCCTTTTATATTAATTTGAATTTCAACATTAGTGCATTTTCTTCTCCTCTACTCATGATTTTTTTCTCGAAAGGGTTTCCATGTAAAATCTGTGTGTTCTTTTTTTTTTCTTTTACTTTGCAATCTTTCTATATTACCATTATCGAAGTTCAGTTTTTATAATTTTGAAATTAAAATCTTTAAAGAATTTTATGAATATGTGTATCTTTTTCTTTCTTTCTTTTTTTCATAAAAAATCTTAAATTGCTCAATTTTTTCAAACTAAAGTTTTACTTTGTCAAAATGATGTTGATCCTTGGGTTGGTCATGGTTTTTTCATTTTTCTATAATTTTATCCTGTTTTTAATTTAGTCCACGTTATTATGGTTTCATAGTTTTTGGTTTGTCAGTTCTGTTTTCTTTGAAAGTAGATGTAGGTTTATTTTTTATTTTTAATTTTTAGTCATGTTTTGACATATATGACTCAACCTTGTTCTTGACATTTTTGGGGTCTTAGGCGAAACAATAAATTGGATTCCTTTTAAAAAAATTATAAAATATAATACAATAAAAGTTAAAAAGTTTTGGGGGCCCTAGAAGATAAAGCATTTATGGTAAAAAAATTGAAAACCCTAGACATTTAATTAATTTATTTTAGCCTGAATTTTTTTCCACATTAATTTATGATGCGGTGAGTCTTTCGGGGCTTTTGGCAATTTTTTTGATTGATCTGTGTTTATCGTCATATTGATTTGATAATGGCGAGGTCAGGATTTAAATTTCAACAATTTGATCAAACTTATGCATCTCTAGTTTGCTTTTGAATTATTTCACTGTTACAGTTATTGTCAATTTGTCATTTTTTTTGAGATTATTTTACAAACATGACATTTATGCATAATTTGTAATGATTTATTTATCATTTGTACTATATGTCATGTTTTTGTATTATTATTATTCAAAGTTACTATTCATAATAATATTTTATAAAATAAAATCTTTTATTCAAGTTTAACCCATTTTTGAAAATAATTAACCTCAATTTAAGTTTTCTTTCTACCAAATCTCTTCTATCAATAATTCAGTCCGATGGCTAAATTTGTTCATATGTTAATCATATTACAATGTTTTTTTTCAATTTTTAATAAAATTAATTCGGATTAATTAATGGTTCAATTTGTTATTAAAAACATACATACTAAAAAATATTTCATTTTAATATTTATAATTTTATTTACTATTATCAATTTTCGAAATTAGGAAATTTTTGTTCAAATGGCCTGCCCTTAAACAAGTACAAAACCATAGTGGCTTTTTAGATAAGGCCTCCGAAAGAAACTAAGGGGCAAAGGCCCACAGAAGATAATATAACGTTACTGTTAGGCAAGATAATATAACATGGGATCTGACTTCAGGGAATCGGTGGATCCTTTTCTAACTTCTAAAATTTGTCCAAGTCGACAATGGAAGACCCAAAAAGTGGAGGAGACTTTTCCAATTCTTCTCTTATTATCTTTATATTTAAAGTGGATGGGTACTCAAATTCAACTTTGCTACAGAAAAACAAAAACCAATCATGGAAAATTCCACTCAAATGCTGAAGTTTATAAATCAAGGTATATCCAAATTGCAGATGAACATACTTACAGACATCAATACTGAAATAATATTTTGATGATGAAGAGAGTAGCCTGGCTTGCTTCCTTGCTTCTCCTGGTTGTTACGTTGCATGCTTGTTTATCTCATGCTCAGTCTAATTCTACTGCAGAATCACTAGCACTCCTCGATTGGAAAGCCAACCTTCAATCCCTCACAAACCGCTCTGTTTTGCCTTCCTGGACTATCTCGCCTCGAAATGCAGAAGCAAGTCCATGCAGTTGGTTTGGGGTCCATTGCAAAGGCGACAGCGTTTACAGAATCAATCTTACGAGCTATGGCGTAAAAGGTACATTGCATGGATTTCCATTCTCATCTTTGCCTAATCTTGAAAAATTGGACCTTAGCATCAACGGACTTTTCGGCACGATCCCACCTCAAATCAATCAGCTCTCTAATCTCACTTACCTTGATTTGTCATATAATCAGTTGTCTGGTAAAATCCCACCTCAAATTGGTCAGCTTATTCATCTCAGGACCCTTCACCTTGTTCAGAACCTATTGAATAGCTCCATTCCTGAGGAAATAGGTCAGCTAAAGTCCCTCGAAGAGCTTGCCTTGCAGAACAACTATTTAAATGGTTCCATCCCTTCTTCTTTGGTTAACTTGGCCAACCTGACCTACTTGTATATGCTAAATAATTCCCTTTCTGGTAACATCCCTTCAGAAATAGGAAATCTCAGCAGCTTGCAGGAACTTTACATTGACAACAATAAACTCACAGGTTCCATCCCTTCCACTTTTGGAAACCTAAAACACTTGAGATTGCTCTACTTGTCCACTAACAGTCTTTCAGGATCCATCCCTTCTGAATTTGGGCATATTGAATCGCTGAATAAATTAGCACTTTTTAAAAACAATCTATCAGGTTTCATCCCACCCTCACTCGGAAACTTGACTGATCTAACCATTCTCCAACTGTATGAAAATAAACTTTTTGGCCCCATTCCTGAAGAGTTAGGGAACTTGAAATTATTGGTTTTCCTAGAGGTGAGTCAAAACTAACTCAACGGTTCTATTCCATCCTCATTTGCTAATTTGAGCAACTTGGAAACTTTGTTCCTCCGAGACAACCAACTTTCCGGTCCCATACCTCAAGAAATAGGAAACTTCATGAAAATGTGGATGTTGGAACTCGATGAAAACCAGTTCACTGGGCAGCTGCCACAAAACATTTGCAGAGGTGGAACACTGGAATATTTCATAGCCAATGACAATCATTTCAGAGGACCAATACCCAAAGACTTGAAAAACTGCAGCAGCCTAAAAAGAGTGCGCCTGGAAAGAAATAGACTGACTGGAAACATATCAGAAGATTTCGGAGTCTATCCAAGCTTGGAATTTATAAGCCTTAGTGACAATGACTTTTATGGTGAAATTTCACCTCAGTGGGCGTTGTGCAATAATTTGAGCAGCCTACAGATTGCCCGGAATAACATCACTGGCAGAATACCACCTGGGCTTGGAAACTCAACTCAGCTTCAAGCTCTTGATCTTTCTTCAAATCATTTAGTTGGGGAGATTCCTAAGGAACTGACAAAATTGACATCTTTAACAAGGCTTATTTTGTCAGGGAATCAACTCTCTGGTGGTATACCAATGGAAGTTGGATCTTTTTCCCAACTCGAGTATCTTGATTTGTCGGCAAACAGATTGAGTCAGTCCATCCCCGAGACTATAGGGGATCTGTTGAAATTGTACTACTTGAATTTGAGTAGTAACAATTTCAGCCTAGGAATTCCACCTCAGATAGGCAAGTTAGTTCAAGTGAATGAATTAGATCTGAGTCATAACGTGCTTTCTGGGGAGATTCCAACACAAATTCAATCTTTGCAGAGCTTGTCAACGTTGAACCTCTCTTACAATAACCTCTCCGGCAGCATCACCATTTTCAATGAACTCCGAGGCTTGGTCCATGTTAACATTGCGCATAATGAGTTGCAGGGTCCAATTCCTGATATTCCGGCATTTCAAAATGCTCCAATACAAGCATTAGAAGGAAACAAGGGTTTGTGTGGCAATGTTAGTGGGTTGAAACCTTGCAAGCTTTCTAAAAACGGCCACCACAAGTTAATCTACGCAATCATGTTTCCTCTGTTAGGAGCTGCTATCCTTTTAATTGTTATTCTGGCTTTGTATTTCAGCTTCAAAAGTCGGGGAAAACATGCAGATGAAAAAAGTGAAAGCAGCTTGATTAGTGCAAGCCTCTTTGCAATATCGTCCTTTGATGGAAAATTGTTGTACTCTGAGATCATAAGTGCAACAAACAACTTCGATTCTAGTTGTTGCATTGGAAAGGGAGGATACGGAAATGTATACAGGGTAGAGCTATCATCCGGTGATATTGTAGCTGTGAAGAAATTCCATCCACTGCGTGCTGATGAGGTTAGAGCTGCAAAAGAATTCCAAAATGAAGTAATGGCGTGCATAGAGATACGGCATCGAAATATCTTGAAGTTCTATGGGTTTTGTTGGTCTGCCGAACAATCATTCTTGGTTTACAAATACCTTGAAAAGGGTAGTTTGGCTACAAATCTAAGCAATGAAGAAGCAGGAAAAGAATTAGATTGGGAAAAAAGGGTGAATATTATAAAAGGTGTTGCTCATGCCTTGCCTTACTTGCACAATGATTGCTCGCCACCGATTGTTCATCGAGACTTGTCAAGCAACAATGTTTTGCTTGATGCGGAATTTGAAGCTCATGTTTCGGATTTTGGCACGGCTAAACTTCTCAATCCAGACTCATCTAATTGGACCAATCTTGCTGGAACATATGGATATGTCGCACCAGGTAATTTAGTTCATAGAAATCTTTTGTTGCATAAAAGGTGGATCATCATTCTGCAATCGACTATTTCTTTTTAACAATTTTTCCTTTTCAGAACTTGCCTACACAATGAAGGTTAGTGAGAAATGTGACGTTTATAGTTTCGGAGTGTTGACTATGGAAGTTATCATGGGAGCACATCCTGGTGACTTGATCTCCACACTACCATCTTCATCTCTTGAAATGCGGCTTCTGGTAAAAGATGTCTTGGATCAAAGGCCTTTACCTCCATCAACAGACGTTCAAGACAAACTGGAATCAGTGATGGAGATAGCTTTTATGTGCTTAGCTGCAAATCCACATTCTAGACCAACCATGTACGCTATTTCTCAGTTGTTAGCCAGCTGAACCATTTACTCCCATGGGTCATTGCATTGAATTGCAGAACAGAACGTATGATGTTTGTCAGCTGTTACTCTGAAGTTTGAATATTTTATTGCTGTGTCATTCCAGATATGCAAGTAGATTTGTAAGAATAGTATTCCCAGGTTTTTATTTTAAAGTGATTTCCAAGCAAATAGACACCGTAATGTAACTTCTTTTCAAGAAATAAGAAAGACTTCATTTTACAACTTTTATCTTCTTCTTTTTTTTAGTAGAAGAGGAAATACATAATTAAATAAACACAGTTCTTGGTGACATATCACCAATAGCATCAGCACCAAATTAATCAAGAAACGCCATTAAAGGAGAATAATACAAAATACTTTGTAATATTTGCCCCCAAGCCATCGATGCTATACAAAATATTTAACATCATATACTATACAAAATATTGTAATCAACTTATAACTTTAGACATGATAAATTAACTTGTTATGTTAGTTATATCATAGCAAGTTTTCTTGGTTATCAATGACGATTTTGACTTTCAATCCAACCACCATCCACAGTACATATATTGCCGGCTTTACTTTCCATTTCCTTGTAGAAGCTGCTGCTCAATGATTGGCTCTCAGAGACAAAAATCTATGGTTGGTTCAAATTTTCTGGTTTTAATCAGGCTGCCTTTAGTTTGAAATTGTTTTGGTTTAATGATCTAATTGAATTCTCAACTGTCATAGTAATTCTTTTTTTTATATATAATATTTGAGTTGGTAGAATTTGTGTGATGATGTGTGTTTGAAGACTATTAAATTAACAACTCTTCAAATCTTCAAATGATATTCGTCTTCACTGTAGATATTGGTGTTAAGATTTGGGGTTAATTATAATTTTAAAAAGAATTAGAGGATTTAATGAGAATGTTTAAAAGATTTAATCAAAACTTTAAAAAATTAAAGATTTAATGAGATTTTAAAGGGACTTAATTAAATTTTTTTAAAATAATTTAAAAGACTTAATGAAAAATTCTAAAACCGTTAATTGGTTTAGTTAAAAAAAAAGTGAAAATAGAATTGGTTAATCCAATATCAAATAAATAATTTGGCTATTTTACCAAATTGATCCAAAATAATTAAATATTTACAAGAATAATTAAAATTTAAAAGTATTTACGAGAATGACTTAAAAGGAATAGTGCCTGTGGGTTATAACACCCTCGTAGTTGGTACTCATGTCTGCAATCCCCAAAAAGTTACCTGATAATTGGAAAAAATTTTAAAAAAAAAATTTGTGCCAACAGTACAGTGACTGACACTCATATATATATTTTTTCATCCATATTATTAAAAATACATATTATACTAGGTATAAAAATAAAATTAAAGGTAGTTTTTTGCTATTACCCCAAGGGCGAAGTTGACATTTTAATAATTATATTATAAAAAAATGGCCTGAAAATCTTGTAAACTTAAAAGTTATTATCCAATAAAATTTTAAGCCATCCAATAAAGAACCCAAGTTCCATCCACTTCAAATATTCTTCTCTTGTTTCCTAACAATGTGGAAGCTGAAATCATCAGGTTGAGCAAAACAACAGCTCATCTCTTTTCACTTCTTCTCCCCAACTTTACATCACTATATAGTCTCACCTGCATGGATCTAAGGCCCCCAAGGAAAAAGATGGCTTTGTTCTCAATGCTTCTTTATATTTTCTTAATTGAGGTGTTCCATTAATTTCTTGCGGGGCTGTGGGCATTAGGGTTCACTGTTGGATAAAAGTTAGGCAAAAAATCCATCATCTCATGCCATTCTGCATTTTTCCCATATCAAAGCGTGCATATATAGACCATGTCCAGTTTTCCATTTGTTTGTTGTGTCCATTATGTATTCCAGACACTGATTCAACAATGATATGAGGAGAAGGAAGCTATGTCCATGCTTCATAGCATATTGTATATCCCACACCCAAGCGCAGACTAAGATATTTGACTGACCTCAAAATAGATGGTAAGGACATCATGTCGTACAACATCATATAAATCTTGAACAGCCTTAACAGCACCTTTTTCATGCTCCGGCTTTCTGTTTAAGCCACAACCAAACCAAAGGACAGAAATAAGTATAAGAAATCCAACAACCAGTCCAAAGAAAATTATCCAATTTCATACTACCTATTCCTATATACAGAGACAGAATTTTATGAGAAACATGGAAGGTAATATATAAAGATAACGAGAAAACCCCAAAGACATCTGTTTAACCTTTTCCTTTGAAATTTGTATAGAGAAAAATCATGATGCAGGCTTTTATAAGCAAGTCATTTTCCCTTTGAAATTAGTATATCAAAGAAGTGAAAAGAGTGCCGGCACCAAAAACTAAAGGAAAATAATTGTTTTTGCTAGCAAAGGGGTGCTCGCCACCAGATTGCGGGCACCAAAAAAAAAAAAAAAATTGAAAAAGGGTGCTGGTCACCTAGTTCACAGCACCCTAAAACAAATTATTATTTTTTATACTTGGTATAACATGTATTTTTAAAAATTTGGATGAACAAAATACACATGGGTGTTGTAATGCCAATACTAAAAAAAATTATTTTTTTAATTTTTCCAGCAATCATCATGTAATCATTACCTAATTACTGACATGGGTGTTGGCCATGAGAGTGCCATAACCCTCGACATCGTTCATTTCAAGTCATTCCTGTAAATATTTTTGAACTCGGATCATCCTTATAAATATTTAATTGTTTTGAGTCAGTTTGGTAAAATAGCCACCATATATATTGTGCAAAATTTTAAGTAATGAAACTAAATAAACTTACATTTTGGTTACTTAACTTCAAAAAGTTACAAAATGATTACTGAACTATTTAGAAATTTAAAGTCATTGTACTATTCAAAAGTTTTTATTTAAGTGACAAGGTTATTAAGTTTTTTTATAATAAAAAAAATCCACTAGCGAGCTCCAAACAACTATTCAACGATTGGTATAGTAGATCAAAATCCATCAACGAGTAGAAAAACATATCTTATGTCCAAAATAATTCGATAGTTAGTGTCCAAGGGCGTATGTAGGGGGAAGGTAGGGTCCTTGGCCCCCCAAAAATGGAAAAATGCTATTTTAGTCCTCTCATAACCAATGAATTTGTAAATTAATATATGGTGAAATTATACTTTGACCCCTAAAAATAAAAAAAAATCTTTTTAGTCCCTTAAAAATGACGAAATAATAAATTAATAAATGATAAAATTATGTTTTGACCTCTCAAAATTTTATAATTAATTTTCGGCCCCTCTTTAAAAAATTCTAGATTCGCCCCTATTGGAGTCAGAGATCAGAAAAAAAAAAGTTGTTTGGATTTTGACTCGTAGATTCAAGATGTTCAAAATTATTTTATGAAAAAAGAATTGAACTGTAGAAGAGAAGGATGAGAGAGCTTTCGATTGGTGCAGGCAGTGCGAACAGAAAAGACTATATAATAGTGATTTTAACAATTCGGTGACTTAAATGAAAATTTTTGAATAGTTCAATGATCATTTTGTAACTTTTTAAAATTGAGTGACAAAAATATAAGCTTGCTAATAGCTTAGTGACATTGAATGTAATTTACCTATAAAATTTTAAAAAGTAAATATTTTTATTAATTTTTTTAACTAAAATATTTTTCATTTTGAATGGAGACTAAATAATATTCGATAACGTAATAAAACAACACTTAATTCAGTGACAAAAGTTAAAAAAATCTTTTCCCTTTTCTTTTAATATTTAACTACCATTAACTCTCTGTTTAAGTAGGAGATTTACATTTTTTCAATAATTTATTTGATTAAGAATTACGTATTTTTAAATTTAAAAATTATGAATTAAGTAATTATTTACTATTAATTTAAAGGTTAAATACTATTTTTTTGGCTGTTATCTTATAGTTAAATCATCACTTTAATATTTTTACTATTTTTTATTAATTTGACTCCTATACTTTCATTCGTAATTTTTCTTATCCTAATTTAAATTTCTGTTAAAAAATAAACCAATCAATGACACTTTACAACAATAAAAAAATACTTAAATTTTCAGAAAATTTAAAAAAAATAATCAAAGTCCACAAAATAAAAAATAAAACCCTCAAAAAAATCTTAAAACTTAGAAAATTATAAAAAAAAAAAAACTAAATAATCAAAATATTTTTTTTAAGATTGTAAAAAAAATATTAAAAATTAAAAGTATCCGAAACTTTAAAAATAATTTTAAAAAATCATAAATTTTTAAAAAATATATATATGTTTGGATTTTTTTTTAACAATCTCATTATAGATTTTGATTATATTTGCTAATTTTGACACAATACCTAAAACTACCTATAACCCCCAACCCAAAAATAGGAGAAATTTTAAATTTTTTTAAATAAAAAATTATCATAAAATTCTTTTAAAATATTATAAAATTCTAAGATTTTCTAAAAATACTAAAATCCGAAACAAAGGTTTTCCCCCCTAAACTTTATGATTTTTTTGAAGTTTTGCGTACTTATAGTATTATAAAATATTTCTATAAAATTCAAAAATAGATTATGTGTTTATTTTTTTTATAATTTTCTAAATTTATGAAATATTTGTTATAAGTTCTTAGACATTTGGGGCTAGCCTGTCCTTAAATAAGTAAAAGTTAAAATATGTCTTTAACTCTATTTATTGTTCGAAAATTTAGAATTTAATTTTTTTTATTTTTATTTGAAGGAATTTAATCTTTTTATTTTTTAAATTTCAAAAATCAGGTTTAATTGTTAAATTTTTTATTAAATTTAAGTTTATTACAATTTTTTTAATTTTATTGTTATCTAATGAGTGGTTTTTTATGTCAAAAATACAACAACTAACAACAACAACAACAAATTTTTTTAAAAAAAATATTTAACAGGATTAACCATTAGACTAAAGTAAAAATATTAAATTCTTGAAAATAAATGTATAGGAACTAAAATTGAATTTTGTAAAGAGTATGGAACCTTTTGCATATTTTAACCATAAGTAAACTATCTTTAATAAATAATGGCTTTTTAAATACGTCGTCTCTCAGAGAAACCATGGTCAGACACAAGACTGGTGGAGAGTGGAGAGTGAACGTAGATCCGATTTAACAATAAAAGATTAGTCTTTCCAAGTTTTAAATGCGGTATCAAGTGCTTGCTTTCAACGTCTTTCAAAGACCAAACTTGCAATGGAGGGGAAGACGAAGACCCCAACAGTGTAAGCCAATTTTCCAAGTCTTCCTTTTATTATTTTTATATTTTAAAGTCTGGGTATGGCAATTCAACTTTCCAATGAGAAAAAAAGAAAAAACATCATAAAGGAAAATTGGACTCAAATGCTTTTAACCTTATATAAATCTTAAGTATATCCAAATTGCACATAAGCTTAAAACTAAATATCAATACTGAAATACTGTTTGGAACCTTGAGTTGTTAAAGATGAAGAGAGTAGCCTGGCTTCCTTCCCTGCTGCTCCTGATAGTTACGTTGCATACTTGTTTATCTGATGTTGAGTCTAATTCTACAGCAGAAGCACTTGCGCTCCTCAATTGGAAAGCCAGCCTTCTATCCCTCACAAACCGTTCTGTTTTGCCTTCGTGGACTGTCTCGCCTGGAAATGCACAAGCAAGTCCCTGCGGTTGGTTTGGGATCCATTGCAAGGGTGACAGCGTTTCCAGAATCAATCTTACGAGTTATGGTGTAAAAGGTACATTCCATGCATTTCCATTCTCATCTTTGCCTAATCTTGACGAGTTAGACCTTAGCATCAATGGACTTTTTGGCACAATCCCACCTCAAATCAATCAACTCTCTAATCTCACTTACCTTGATTTATCATATAATCAATTGTCTGGAAAAATCCCACCTCAAATTGGTCAACTTATTCATCTCAAGACCCTTCACCTTGTTCAAAACCTGTTGAATGGCTCCATTCCTGACGAAATAGGTCAGCTACAGTCCCTCGAAGAGCTTGCCTTGCAAAACAACTATCTAAATGGTTCCATCCCTTCTTCTTTGGGTAACTTGGCCAACCTGACCTACTTGTATATGTTAAATAATTCCCTTTCTGGTAACATCCCTTCAGAAATAGGAGATCTTAGCAGCTTGCAGGAACTTTACATTGAGAACAACCAACTCGCAGGTTCCATCCCTTCCACTTTTGGAAAACTAAAACACTTGAGATTGCTATACTTGTCCACTAACAGTCTTTCAGGATCCATCCCTTCTGAATTTGGGCATATTGAATCGCTGAATGAATTAGCACTTTTTAAAAACAATCTATCAGGTTTCATCCCACCCTCACTCGGAAACTTGACTGATCTGACCATTCTCCAACTGTATGAAAATAAACTTTTTGGCCCCATTCCTGAAGAGTTAGGGAACTTGAAATTATTGGTTTTCCTAGAGGTGAGTCAAAACCAACTCAATGGTTCTATTCCATCTTCATTTGCTAATTTGAGTAACTTGGAAACTTTGTTCCTCCGAGACAACCAACTTTCCGGTCCCATACCTCAAGAAATAGGAAACCTCATGAAAATGTGGATGTTGGAACTCGATGGAAACCAGTTCACTGGGCAGCTGCCGCAAAACATTTGCAGAGGTGGAACACTGGAATATTTCATAGCCAATGACAACCATTTCAGAGGACCAATACCCAAAGACTTGAAAAACTGCAGCAGCCTAAAAAGAGTGCGCCTGGAAAGAGATAGACTGACTGGAAACATATCAGAAGATTTCGGAGTCTATTCAAGCTTGAAATTTATAAGCCTTAGTGACAATGACTTTTATGGTGAAATTTCACCTCAGTGGGCGTCGTGCAATAATTTGAGCAGCCTACAGATTGCCCGGAACAACATCACTGGCAGAATACCACCTGAGCTTGGAAACTCAGCTCAGCTTCAGGCTCTTGATTTTTCTTCAAATCATTTAGTAGGGGAGATTCCAAAGGAACTGACAAAATTGACATCTTTAACAAGGCTTATTTTGTCAGGGAATCAACTCTCTGGTGGTATACCAATGGAAGTTGGATCTTTTTCCCAACTCGAGATTCTTGATTTGTCGGCAAACAGATTGAGTCAGTCCATCCCCGAGACTATAGGGGATATGTTGAAATTGTACTACTTGAATTTGAGTAGTAACAATTTCAGCCTTGGAATTCCACGTCAGATAGGCAAGTTAGTTCAAGTGAATGAATTAGATCTGAGTCATAACATGCTTTCAGGGGAGATTCCAACACAATTTCAATCTTTGCAGAGCTTGTCAACGTTGAACCTCTCTTACAATAACCTCTCTGGTAGCATGACATAGCACATAATGAATTGGAGGGTCCAGTTCCTGATGTCCCAGCGTTTCAAAATGCTTCAATACAAGCATTAGAAGGAAACAAGGGTTTGTGTGGCAATGTTAGTGGGTTGAAACCTTGCAAGCTTTCTAAAAACGGCCACCACAAGTTACTCTACGCAATCATGCTTCCTCTGTTAGGAGCTGCTATCCTTTCAATTGCTATTCTGGCTTTGTTTTTTGGCTTTAAAAAAAAAGGAAAAGATGCAGATGAAGAAAGGGAAAGCACCAAGATTGATGAGAACCTCTTTGCAATATCGTCCGTCGATGGAAGATTGTTGTATGCTGAGATTATAAGTGCTACTAAAAACTTTAATTCTCAGTGCTGTATTAGAAAGGGAGAATACGGAAATGTATACCGAGTACAACTGTCATCAGGTGATATTGTAGCTGTGAAGGAAGTCCTTCCACTGCATGCTGATGAAGTTAGAACAGCAAAAGAATTCCAAAATGAAGTAATGGCGCTCATAGATATACAGCATGGGAATATTGTGAAGTTCTACGGGTTTTGTTGCTCTGCTGAACAATCATTCTTGGTTTACAAATACCTCGAAAAAGGTAGTTTGGCTACCAATCTAAGCAATGATGAAACAGCAAAAGAATTGGACTGGGATAAAAGGCTGAATATTATAAATGGGGTTGCTTATGCCCTGTCTTACTTGCACCATGATTGCTCACCACCAATTGTCCATCGAGACCTTACAAGCAGCAATGTTTTACTCGACTTGGAATTTGAAGCTCACATTTCAGGTTTTGGCATGGCTAAACTTCTCAATCCAGACTCATCTAATTGGACCAATCTTGCTGGAACATATGGTTATGTCGCACCAGGTGATGTAGTTTATAGAAATCTTTTGGTGCATGAAAGGTAGATCATTGTTCTGTAATTGACTATTTCTTTGTTTTTCCTTGGCAGAGCTTGCCTACACAATGAAGGTTACAGAAAAGTGTGACGTTTATGGTTTTGGAGTGCTGATTCTGGAAGTTATCGTGGGAGCACATCCGGGTAATTTGATCGCCACGCTACCATCTTCATCCCTTGAAATGCGGCTTCTGGTGAAAGATGTCTTGGATCAAAAGCCTTTACCTCCATCAGCATACATTCAAGACAAACTAGTATCTTTAATGAAGATTGCTTTTATGTGTTTGGCTGACAATCCACATTCTAGACCAACCATGTGCGCTGTTTCTCAGCTGTTAGTCAGCTGAATCATTTCCTCCCAAGGGTCTTACATTGAATTGCAGACTGCCATGTACGCTGTTTCTCGGCTGTTACTCTTTGAAGTCCTAATATTTTTATTGTTGTGTCATTGCTGATATACAAGTAGATTACTAAGGAAACTTTACCAGGTTTTCATGTATCATATTTATGTTTAAAGTGATTTCCAAGCAAATAGACCCCATTATGTAACTTATTTTGAAAAAAGTAGATTTGATTTTAATACTTCTCATTACACATTCCCATATGTTATATAAAATATTCTAACTTAAGACGCATTTAACAGAGGACTTCGACTTTCAATCGAGCAATTATCTGCAGTATATATGTCGAATTTACTTACAATCCCATTGCACAAGCTGGTCAGTGATTGGCTCTCTGAGAGAAAAATCTATGGTCCGTCCAAATGTCAAGCTATGCATCGAAATTCTTTATTTTTCTACAGTATTAGTATCTGGCACTTATATTGGGTACGTAAGTATAGATAAGATCATCCAAATAAATGAAAAAGCTAAGAAAAATTGAGTTGGAAGGATTTGCGATGTCTGTTTGAAGAATATTACATTAACCAGTCTTGAAATCTTCAAATAGCTATGACTTGTCTTCAGGAAATTAGTAACTATGAAAGCTACCCTTTAACAACTTAATTTAATGTCCATTGACATTATTAAGTCCCCAAAAATCAACAGTACTCTTGGAGCTTGACCCCAAACCTCAACAAGTACCTCCCAATGCAGCTATGTAACCATATTCCATCTGAACATATTTAATGTTTCCGTACTCTCTTTACTTGATTTGGCTTACAATTCCATCCGAACTTTCCTTGTTGACAAGTCTAGACCACCTTGCTATGGCTCGTAACAACATAAATGGCACTATATGTAACACCCCTATACCCAGTTCGACCCAAGGAACTTGATATAGGAATATTACCTTTGGTGCCAAAGTGATTTTGGCTAATCACTAATATATTTGAACATTAAAAAAAATAATAAATTTTTATAATTTATATTTTAGTCCCTACTACTTGGAACATACTTGATATTCCTAAGTACATGCCATTCTATTCAAAATTTTAAAACATACCCTCTTGACACTTGGAGATGTGATGAGATGAATGCTCACAACCTCGATTACAACTCTTCAAAATCACTGTACCTAATCTGTGCACGGAAAATAAACCGTACGCTGAGTAAAAACTCAGTGGTATTTCTATAATTCGAATATTTAAAAATAATATAATATAATAATAGGCACACTTAAATTTATAAGGACATATTAATGTCTAGTATCATATCATAACTATCATTTTTCATTTATTAAACAATATCCTAATTCACACAATTGCTATATAAATGATTATTCACATATCAACCATATTTATTCGTACAATGGCATCAGTCATGCAGTACTCAATTCATGAATACATCATTTCATACCATACTCAATTCATGAGTATATAACTCATATATTCCATGTATTGTCAACATATTTCACATTCTATTTTCAATTCACTATATCACTTCCATTTCTCATATCACTTCACTATTTCATGAACCCATAGTTCATATATTTCATTTTCATATCTCAATTCAATATCCCAATCCAATTCAAATTCAAAATCATCCAATATCATTCATATTGTCAATTCATTTATTTACCCATATTAACACGACTCGGATTTAGACGGATACACGGATCCAACCAAAACACACTAGTTTGGCACCCAATGCCTCATCGGATAATTCGAAGTAATAAATTGACACACCGTGTCTCATCGGCCATGCCGAAGTAAGTTGGTACCCAGTACCTCATCAAATTTATCCGAAGTAATAATTTGACACCCAGTGTCTCATCGACTCGTGGTCGAAGTATCCTTGAACTCTTCCAATCCTATGGCATGCCAACTATATTCGAATTAGCCCGATATAGTTAATAGGGTTTCCGGTTCACTTTTCAGACACAACCAATATTCAGTATTCCATTGTCACAAAATTCACATTTCAATACCAATTAATAATTTCATCAATCACAAATTCATATAATCTCAATTCAATATCAAGATAATAATAAACAACACTCACCTTAATTACTTACCATACACATTAATTTAAAATACAACAAAATTTTTTTTTTCTAAATTCGAATTATAGAAATACAAACCGTAATTCTCGAGCTACTCCTCGTTAATCTTGTATTTTCCTTTCTTAGTCGAGGTCTCCGGCACAACGTTAACTACGGAAATTAAAACAATTTAAAATCATTAATACACACAATTTCACATTGAATATTTAAATTTTTATTCAACTTTTGCTCACATTTCAATTTAATCCTTAATCAAAACTAACTTTATTTTATTTAAAACTAATTTCATATTTTCATTCAACTCCCACTTTAGACTAATTTTAACCTTCAAATTTCACCATAAACCCTAATTTTGAAATTCTCTCAATTTAGTCCCTATTACTCAAAACTTATGATTTACTTTACAATTCAATCCCTTTTTCACTTCTAACTTGAAATTCTATCAATTTAACCCCTAACACTTCAATTTATTCAACATGAACAACTTCTAAAAATTCACTAACTTCTAAAATTTCAATATAAATCAAGTAGTATTTTGTTCTAGGATTCTAAAAACATAAAAAATTTAAGAAAATGGACTAAATTGACTTACCACTTTGAGTTTGAACCTTAAAACCCTAAATTTTCTCCTTTCTTTTTCTTTCTTTCTTTCTTTTTCTTCTTTCTTTCCCCTGTTTCGTTCCCCAATTCTGTTCTTTCTTTTTCTTTTTCTTTTATGTTTTGTTTTTATTATTATTATATTATAATATAATATATATTTTACTTATACAATAAGAAATACATGTATTATTATTATATACATATGATTATTATTTTTACTCATGTATTTCACCATTACCATACATTTGTCATAATTTAGTTTAATTTCTTATTTATTTATTTTATACTTTAATTATAATATAATATAATATAATATAATATAATATAATAATATTTTCTTAAATAATAAGTAAGTATATATAATTATTACAAGTATATGTATAATATTGTTACACATGTAATTTACTATTACCATACAATTGTAAATTTTATGGTTTATTTGCTTAATTAGTCCCTTTACTTTTCTCTATTCTATTATTAAGCTTTCACACTTTATTCAATTTAATCCTTATACCTAATTAACCTTAATTTAAATAAATTCACCTAACCAAAACCTAATTAACTACACTACTAATCGTCATAAATATTTTTAATAAATATTTACAAATTCGTTTTTGAAAACGGAGACCTAAAAATACACTTTCTGATACCCGTGACTATCGGGCGTTACACTATACCAAAATAGATAGGGAAGTTGAGATCACTTTCTCAACTCTTTTTTGCATAAAAATGAACTGGCAGACAATATCCATTCTCTTAAAGGGAAATTGAGCAACTTGGTTAATCTCTACCTTGGCGACAATGAACTCTACGTCTCCATCCCTGACTTGAATTATTTGATTTGTCAAGGAACCATCTTGATGGTAGCTTCTGATAAACCATAATTACACATATTTTAACCCCATGCTTGCTTAATTTTGGATGAATATTCATTAGATTTGATGAATTCGATGCTCCTAATCTCTTAATTTCATGTTTTATACTCAGGAGAGCTTAGGAAATAAAAAAGAACGAGAAACGGGCCAAAAAGGGACAAAATAGGCCTACCTTAGAGACTCACACGGCCTGGGCTATCACCCACGGTCGTGTGTTTCGAGCAACAACCGAGACACGGCCTGGATCAATGTACACGGCCAGATAACACGGCCGTCTGTGGCGAGTAGGATCGACCACGGTCAAGAGAGTCGACCACGGACGTGTCACACGGGCGTGTCCCTGCCGTGGCTGAGATAAGTTTCATTCGGATTAGGATACTTTTGGGCCAAGTAAGGCATCTTAAAGCCTATATAAACACCCTAGGGGGCAACCTAAAAGGGGAGCTCGACAGGACGTCGAATAGACGCCGAGTAGAAGGAGAAAATACTCCAAGACAGCCGTCGGGAACAGTTTAGGAGAAGGATCTCCATCAAGACTGAGGATCTCCCATCAAGTTCTTTAGAAGTTTTTGGGTTTTTCTTATGTTTTGTTGTTTTCCTCTTTTATGATGTTTCCCTCTTTTATTATGAACTAAATCCCTTAAATACCTAAGGGGATGAAACCTAAGACAGATATTATTATTATTTGATTTATGAGATAAATACTTGTGCTTATTCTTAATTGTGAGTTCTTATTCTTGTTTTGATAATTCAGGTTATTGATTCAAGTTCGAATGTGCTCATTCAGTGGAGCAAAAGTCCCTGTTTAAGAGTAGATCAACACAATTAAGCGGAGTTGATCGCAACCCTAGAGATAGGGCGACGAAAAGTTGCCGAATTAGGGTCAAACCTAATAAGGAAATCCATAGATCGAGTTAATGCGATAATAAGAGTTTTAATTAGAAAGAAATTTCAATTAATCAACCTAGAGTCAGTTGTTAGTAGCCTCGAGAGAGGTATTAATATAATTTAGGGATTTCTACGGATTAAGCCAAGTGAATAAATCGCATGAATCAAAAGTAATAAGTGAAGTCTAGGTGGATTCTTCCTTAGGTATTGCCTATCTTATATAAGTTGTCCAAAAGTATTTTCCCAATTTGCTCTCTGTCGCATTCATAGTTAGTTAAATTAGTTAGTAAATTTTAGATTAAAAATAAATCCCCTTAATTATTAGGCTAGATAATAAAAAGATAGTTAATACTAGTACTCTTGGTCCTTGAGGATACGATATTTCGGACTCACCACAACTATACTACTGTTCGATAGGTGCGCTTGCCTTTGTCGAAATAATAGTTAGTTTCGAGGTCCATCAAGTTTTTAGCGCCGTTGCCGGGGACTAAGATATTAGGAACACTAAATTTTTATTACTTTAGCCATTATTTTTATTGTAATTTAATTTTTTTTTTTACTTTTCTAATTTTTCTTTCTTTGCTTCTGGCAGGAACTTTTAGTTTATGACTAGAAGGAACCCGTCAAGACCTTTACTTTTTGACAGCGACATAGAAGGTACAGCTCGTAGAAATCGAAGAGAAATAAGGCGAAGTCTACAATACATAGAAGAAGAGCAAGAAGAAGAAACTAATACTACAGAAGAGATGGTTGATAATAATCCGCTACCTCCTGTAGTTGCCGCAAACCCGGTGAATCAAAATCCTGCTCCTCGTACTATGTATGATTATCTTTGAACCTAACTTAACAGAGGCTGAATCAAGTATTGTTAGACTGCTATTCTTTGCAAATAATTTTGAAGCCTGAAACCTAACACTATACAGATGATTCAGCAATTTGTTCAATTTGATGGTTTGCAGGATGAGGATCCAAACAATCACTTGGCAAATTTTCTAGAGTTTTGCGACACTTTTAAAATAAATTGCGTTTCTGATGATGCCATTCGTCTTCGGTTGTTTCCCTTTTCGTTGAGGAACAAAGCTAAACAGTGGTTGAACTCATTACCACGATGATCAATCACTACATGGGAACAAATGACCGAAAAATTTTTACTTAAATATTTTCCGCCGGCTAAAACGGCCAAGTTGAGGAATGATATCTCTTCTTTTGTGCAGATGGATTTAGAAACACTTTACGATGCATGAGAGAGATACAAGGATCTACTGAGAAGGTGCCCTCACCATGGGTTACCATTATGGCTACAGGTTCAAACCTTTTACAACGGTGTGAACCCCTCGACTAGGCAGTTGATTGATGTATCCGCCGGTGGTACACTAAACAATAAAACACCTGAGGTAGCTTATGAGTTTATAGATGAGATGTCACTGAATAATTATCAGTGGCAAGTTATGAGAACAAACCCAACAAAAGCCGCCAGTGTTTTCAACCTCGACGCATTAACCATGCTATCAAACCAGGTAAAACAGTTAAATAAAAAGATTGATGGTTTGTGTGATTCTTTGCAGGTACATTCAGTGATGCATTACGATACGAATAGAGGAGGAATGGGTAATACGGAATATCCATCCTACAACCCTGGCATAGAAAACGAACAGATAAACTATATGGGTAATAATTCTAGACCTCAGACTAATCCCTATAGCAACACTTATAATCCAGGTTGGAGGAACCATCTCAATTCTTCATGGGGTGGTCAAGGAAACCAGAGACAACAACCCCTTCCAGGCTTCCAACAACAAACCTACCAGTAGGAGAAAAAATCAAGCCTTGAAGATGTGCTAGCAAAGTTTATTTCAGTGTCAGAGACTCGTTTTCAGAATACCAAAATAGAGTTGAAAAATCAGCAAGCATCGATTCAAAGGCTTGAGAGTAAAATTGGACAACTGGTTAAGTTAGTTTCCGAAAGGCAACCAGGTAGTTTACCTAGTAACACCAAACCTAAACCAAAAGAGCATGTGAAAGCAGTTACGCTAAGGAGTGGGAAGGAGTTGGTTAAAGCTAAAAAGAAAATGACACAAGAAACTAATAAGGAAAAGGGTGAGGAGGTAAACGAAAATGTCACACCGGTACTTAGAGAGTATAAACCACTGATCCCATATCGGACAAAGTTGAAGAAATATCGCATGGACGCACAATTCGGTAAATTTCTTAAACTTTTCAAACAATTACATATTAACTTACCTTTTGTTGAAGCTATTTCACAGATGCCGACATACGCAAAATTCTTAAAAGAGCTTCTAACAAATAAAAGGAAGTTTGAATAGCTATCAACCGTGGAACTTAACGAGAAATGTTCAGCTATTCTCCAAAATAAACTTCCAACCAAATTGAAAGATCCAGGGAGTTTTACCATTCCCTGTTTAATTGGTAGTTTAAATATTGAGAAAGCATTAGCTGATTTAGGTGCCAGTATTAATTTAATGCCTTATAAAATGTTTAAGCAGCTTGGTCTTGGGGAACCAAATCCCATTAGGATGAGTATCCAATTAGCTGACAGATCTATTAAGTATCCTAAGGGAATTATTGAAGATGTTTTGGTAAAAGTTGATAAATTCATATTCCCTATTGATTTTGTTGTGCTTGACATGGATGAGGACGTTGAGGTACCTCTAATTTTAGGATGCCCATTTTTAGCCACTGCTAGGGCTGTTATTGATGTAGGTGATGGTAAACTTGTGCTCAGGATAGGTGACGAGGAAATTATTTTTAAAATTTACGATGCTATGCAATACTTTAGAGAGCAAGATGATTCCCATTATTTTATCGATGCTATTGATCATTCTATTCAAGATTCTTTCCAGGAAATCATAAATAAAGACACGTTGGAACTGTGTCTTGCCCAAGGAGGGGAGGCCGATGACGATACTAATGAAATGGGGGAGGTAAAAATTTCTTCCCCAAGACAAAAGAAGTATGAGGGCATGGAAATAAATGATGAACTAAAACAAAAACCCTCTATTGAAAAACCCCTCAAATTGGAATTGAAACAATTATCGAATCACTTAGAGTATGCATTCCTCGGAGATAATTCTACACTACCGGTAATTATTTCTTCAGAATTGGAACCCAATGAGAAAGATGAGTTAATACAGGTACTAAATGAGCATAAAAGAGCCATAGCTTGGAAGATTTCTGACATTAAAGGGATAAGCCCATCGTTTTGCACCCACAAAATTCTAATGGAAGATGAATATAAACCATGTGTGCAACCTCAAAGACGATTAAATCCCAACATGAAGGAAGTTGTTAAAGCTGAGGTAATTAAACTTCTAGATGCTGAGGTAATTAAACTTCTGACAGTACTTGGGTAAGTCCTGTGCAGGTTGTTCCAAAGAAGGGAGGCATGACTGTTGTAGCCAACGAGAAGAATGAATTGATTCCAACAAGGACAGTCACAGGTTGGAGAGTTTGCATTGACTATAGGAAGTTAAACGGTGCCACGAGAAAAGATCACTTCCCCTTGCCCTTCATTGATCAGATGTTAGAAAGATTATCTGGGCATATGTGCTATTGCTTTTTAGACGGACTCTCTGGCTACTTCCAAATTCCAACAGCTCCTGAGGATCAAGAAAAGACAACATTTACATGTCCATATGGTACGTTTGCTTATCGTAGAATGCCTTTTGGATTATGTAATGCTCCTGCTACTTTTTAGCAATGCATGCTAGCCATCTTTGATGAACTCGTGGAAGATATTATAGAGGTATTTATGGACGACTTTTCGATATTTGGTGATTCTTTCCAACTTTGCCTTAAAAATTTAAAGCGAGTTCTAATGAGATGTGAGGAAACGAACCTTGTGCTTAATTGAGAAAAGTGTCACTTTATGGTTCGAGAAGGGATTGTGTTAGGTCACAAAATTTCTAGTAAAGGGATTGAGGTTGATAAAGCAAAGATTGAAACCATAGAAAAATTACCTCCCCCTAGTTCAGTTAAGGCTATTAGAAGCTTTTTAGGACACGTTGGATTTTATAGAAGATTTATTAAGGATTTTTCTAAAATAGCTAAGCCTTTAACTAAATTACTAGAAAAAGATGTGCCTTTCAATTTTGATCAGGAATGTTTAGATGCATTTAATACCCTCAAAAATA
The DNA here is from genome assembly GCA_025698515.1 of Gossypium sturtianum. Taxonomy (NCBI): domain Eukaryota; kingdom Viridiplantae; phylum Streptophyta; class Magnoliopsida; order Malvales; family Malvaceae; genus Gossypium; species Gossypium sturtianum. The sequence goes on from CM046947.1 coordinate 5,922,547, forward strand.
AATTAATAAATGCTCTGATTATAATTGCACCTAATTGGAATTTACCCTTTGAACTAATGTGTGATGCGAGTGATTTTGCAGTAGGTGCGGTTTTGGGACAGCGAAGAGATAAGCATTTTCAGCCAATTTATTACGCTAGTAAAACACTGACGTCCGCGCAAGAAAATTACACCACCACAGAGAAAGAGTTGCTAGCTGTGGTTTTTACATTTGATAAATTTAGACAGTATTTGATATTATCTAAAGTTGTCGTTTACACTGACCATTCAGCTCTTCGTTATCTTTTAACTAAATTTGATGCAAAACCTCGACTCATAAGATGGATTTTACTCTTACAGGAATTTGATTTAGAAATTCAGGATAAGAAAGGAGCTGAAAACCTCACGACAGACCATCTTTCTAGACTTGAAAATCCACATATCAAAGAACTCGATGAAAGTGAGATAAACGACTCGTTTCCTGAAGAACAACTATTTACTATCTCCGACTCTGAGGTACCTTGGTTTGCAGATATTGTAAATTATTTAGCTGCTAACATCCTGCCAAAAGGGTTAAACATCATCAAAAGAAGCGATTCTTTGCTGATGCGAAAAACTATTTTTGGGAAGACCCTTTTCTGTTTCGTATATGCGCAGATCAAGTAATTCGGAGATGTGTTACAAAGGCAAAAGCAAGCAAAATACTAGAACATTGCTATTCAGGACCATCAGAAGGACATTATAGTGGGATTAGGATAGCACACAAAATGCTCGAATCAGGTTTTTATTAGCCCACTCTGTTCAAAGACGCTAACAGGTGTGTTGCTTCGTGTGATAGATGTCAGAGAACAGGTAATATCTCTAAACGCGATGAAATGCCTCAAACATATATGTTATCATGTGAAATATTTGATGTATGGGGTATTGATTTTATGGGTCCATTCCCTAGCTCATTTGGGAATAAATACATCTTAGTAGCAGTTGATTATATGTCAAAATGGGTGAAAGCTCAAGCCTTACCTACTAATGATGCTAGAGTAATAGTAAGATTTCTTAAGAAACTCTTCTCTCGATTTGGAACACCAAGAGCAATTATTAGTGATAGGGGTACTCATTTTTGTAATACTCAATTTGATAGAGTCTTAAAGAAATATGGAGTACACCACAGAAAAGCTACCCCTTATCACCTTCAAACCAGTGGACAAGTAGAAGTAGCAAATCGAGAGCTTAAGCGTATTCTAGAGAAAACAGTAGAATCGAATAGGAAAGATTGGACATAAAAGTAGACGATGCTTTATGGGCCTATAGAACCGCTTTTAAAACCCCCATAGGAACATCCCCATACAGACTTGTCTACGGAAAGAGTTGTCATCTACCGTTTGAATTAGAGCACAAAGCATTTTGGGCTAAAAAATTTTTAAATTACGATCTTAAACTTGCAGGTGAGAAAAGATTGATGCAGTTGAACGAACTAGATGAGTGGCGAGCGAATGCCTACGAGAACTCACGTTTATACAAAGAAGCAACAAAGCGACGCCATGATCCTCGTTTGAAGCAACCTAAGCAGTTTGAAGTTGGAGATCTTGTTCTGCTATACAATTCGAAGCTCAAGTTGTTCCCTGGAAAGCTGAAATCAAGATGGTCAGGTCCATTCGTAATCAAAACCATTTTTCCCTATAGCGCGATCGAGGTAACTCATCCGACTCGTGGCACATTCAAGGTAAACGGTCAACGCCTTAAACTATATAACGGAGAGGATTTTAGAGATATTAAAGAGGAGATTCAGCTCCGTGAACCTCCATAAAGAGCGGATACAAGGTAAGTCTAGCTTAGGACTCTAAACAAGCGCTTCTCGGGAGGCAACCCGAACACTAACCCCATTAATATTCATACTTTTGATTTTTAGCACCTAACTAAAAACTAACCAGATTAATAAGCGCAGGTTTCCATACCACACGACCTTACCCACGGCCGTGTGGACACCACGGGTAGGCACATCGGCGTGGCGGAGACTGTGCGAGCCAAGGACGTAAATTTTTCCCAAAACACGGGCTACGATAAAACGCCACGGCCGTGTGACACAGCCGTGGTCGAAACTGACTCAAAAACACAGGCTGTGATAAACGGCCACGGCCGTACGATAAGGCCGTGGTCGACACTGACTAAATCAACACGGGCGTGCTAAATCTACACGGACGTCCCGGTAACACGGGCGTGGGACACAACTCAGAAGTGCTTATATTTAAAATTCTCGAAACACACGGGCTAAATAAATGAAACACGGGCGTGGCCCCTGACCGTGTTCCCTATTTCCTATTTAAACCAACCCACTATTCATCTTCTTCCCAAATCCTTCTCCTCAAAACCCTAGCTGTTTTCCCCCTCCCCTACTCAGTCCGGCCATCACTGTCGACATCCACCCCAAGCTTTCTCTTCTCTCTTTTTCCTCATTCCCTTCCTCATTTCCCTATTCTCCTACACGCAGACCACGCCCGTGCGAGATCCACACACCCGTGCGTTATCCCTCCACGACCGTGCACCGTCCCCACGCCTCCGTCGGTCCACTCTATCCCCTCCACTCTCTACTTTTTTGCTTAATCATATTTATTCCATGCTTATTTTTAGATCTTAGATTTATTCCTTTAATTTTTCAGTATTCACTCTTGATAATCATTTTCAATACTGATGTTTACTTAAGTGTTATGAATAATTTAACTCTGATTTTTGAATTCCTTGAACCTCTAGTATTAGGAGAATATTTAGAAAAAAAATTCATTGTTAATATCATGAGATTGTAATCCTGGACTCATAGGTACTATCATCATTATGACAACATATGGAATGATGTTCTGTACACTTTTTTTTGCAGGAACATAATGTCTTCTTCCCGTGGCAAGAAAACCGCAGTCCCTGTTTCAAAAAAACGAAAGGGAGCCGGTGCAACATCCTCGAGCGCCTCCACCGAAATCTGACACCCCTTTCTACAGTTTCCTTCGGGAACCCAAGAGGAGCTTTTTCAAAAACTACGAGCGCGACCCCTCGGCGTGGGGAGATGCATCGATTGGACCGCCCTGGAGCAGGTCCAACTAGCCGACAATGTCCAGGCCCTCCTGACCACCGACCCATGGGGACAATTCTTTGAGATCGTCGAGCCCATATACCTAGAGCTCACTTTGGAGCTCTGTTCTACATTCCACCTCTAGACGGTGATAATGTACGACGATGACCCCGGTACAATCCAATTCCGCCTCGGAGGCATTGTACGTGAGCTGAGTGTCCCACAGTTCGAGGCTGCCTTGAGACTCTACACTGAAGAATTCATGGAGGAAAATGATCTCGAGAACTTCCATCGCCACATCCATAACTCCCCTTCTAGATGTTGGAATACCTTAGCCCCCGGTTCGGCCACCTATGACCCTAGTCGCTCCAAGGCGACAGCTCTCGCCCCATCCCTAAGGTACTTACACGCAATATTAGCTCATACATTGACAGGAATGCGAGAGAGCACCGGCGTAGTTAACACTCACGACACCTACTTCATATGGTGCATGGCAAACGGGCACGTCTTCGACTTAGCTTACTTCATAGCTTGAGCTATCCAACATCAGATAGAGCAGCATAGGAGAGGGGTCATCTCCATGGGTCCCTACATCACACGTCTGGCTCGGTATTATGGGCTCCTCAACACCGCCGCTCAGTCCTCCTCACTCACACTGATGGGACAGATGTCCCCACAGGGCATCCAGACGATGCTCCATATGAGGATGATTGAGCGCCGCCGTGGGTTCGATCCTCCCCAGTATAGGCTATCACAAGCCACCGACGACCAAGAGGACATTACTGATGATGTCCCTCTACAGCACGAGGAGCCACCTTCGGCACCACACCCCCCTCGCCGACCAGTTCATGCGGCTGCTTCACTTTCAGACATCTCTGACCGCCTCACTCAGTTCGAGCATTACTGTACTCGACGATTTGACGGCATCGAGGTGACACTTCAGCAGATTCGTCATCACTTTCACATATCGTCGCCTCCACCACCTCGCGATCCAGCCGATGATGAGGACATTTGAGTCCCTTTATTTTTATTGTTATTTTTATTTTTATTTTTACTTTTATCTTATTTTTATTTTCACTTTTCTTTGTTTGTTCAAATCTTTACCTTTCTTGTTTAAAACTTTTATTAGTATAGTTAGATTTTTTTAATCTCTAGCTGTCTAATTCTCGAGTAAATTTAACAACGTCCACTAATAGAACTCCCTAAAAATTTACTGATGATTTCGCAGTTTACAAAGGTTCAAGGTGCCACTAAAAGGAACGAACACACCACCGGAGTATTCTCCCCCACCTTCACCTCTGCCTAGTGATCATGTTAATCATTGGTTATTTTCTAAGGATTTCATCCACAATTCAGGAAGTTTCACTTCTCTCCCTCTCTTATGATTTCTAACTTTATTGTTATTATCCATTTTTTGTACATTGAGGACAATGTACATCTTAAGTGTGGGGAGGTTATTGATTTCATTATCAAAAAATCCCTGAAGTATATCTTGTCTTAAGTAACTTTCTCATATCACTGTTAGAATGAAATTTCTTTTGATTTATGATTTTCATTGATATGTTTTGGATTAAGTCATAGTTAATTGTGCATTGATGATTTAAACTTTAAGATATTAGAGAATCAAGCATGATAAGTCTATTTTCCATAATTAAAATTTCTAGGTTGTTTTCCTAAATTTAAATATTACTTTGAAGTTTGAAATTTGCGAGGTTGACATAAAAAAAACCATAATTTTTGTGAGATTTTGAGCCTTTTAGAGCATATTCTTTTCGTGCTCACTTTATTGATTATGAGTGTGTCAACATTGATTTGTTATTCTAGACTTGCTTCGATTATGCATGTCGAGACCACACTTTTGAGTTGATATACTGAGGTGATAAAGGCACCTAGGTTTTAACCCACTTATTCCACTAAAAAGACTACCTTCGTAATTAACCCCTAGTGAACCCTTTTGATCCAATTAAACCGTTCCTTGATTCACCTTAAATATTAACCCAACACCCATTCTTTTTGATTCATTGAGAATTTTCCCTCTTGTTTTAACCCTTTTTGTCGAGATTTGATTTGAGCAGTAGCTAGAGGTGTACATGGGTCGGGCCGGGCCCAACTAAAAATTTAGGCCCGTTCATTAGGCTCGGGCCAGGCCGGGCCCAAAAAATGGGCCTAAAATTTTGCCCAAGCCCAGCCCATATAAAAATGCTAAAACCCGGGCTCAGCCCGGCCCGCCCGTATTAATTTTTTATATTATTTTATATAATTTTTAAATATATATAATACATCAAAAATACTAAAAAAATCAAAATAAATATTTTTCAACAAATTGAAAATAAATTTTAAAAAATATGTAGACTTAAATAACACTAAAATAGATGCAACTTAACAAGCAAATGCCTCTAAAATAATAACAAAATTAACAAATGTCTTTAAAATAATAACAAAATTAACAATAAAATAAGTTTTATATAATATCTAAACAATAACAACAAAATAATAGAAACATAATAGTAAAATGGTAGCAAAATAAGGAGAAAAATAATAAGAAAATAATATTAAAAAAATAGTTTTTTTTCCTTTAGTGAATTCGGGCCGGGCCCGGGTAAAAAATACCTTACCCGAGCCCGGCCCATTTTTTAAACGGGCCTTATTTTTTTGTCCAAGCCCAATTTTCGGGCCTATATTTTTGTCCAAACCCTCCCACATTTCGGGCGGGCCTTCGGCCCGGCCCATGTACACCTCTAGCAGTAGCCTAACTATTTTCTTTATTTCAGTTGTTAAATTCTATCTTATTATTATTGTATGTGCTTATTCTTAAAAAAAAAAAAACGAAACGAAGTATATTCATTATTAGTTCTATGTTATTTGAGCTTATGCGTTAATTTCACATTTTGAGAAGAAGCTCGTGTTATTAGTGATGAATTCTTAATTGATGTAATTATTTAAGTTTTAGTTATTTTTCTAGTTAGGTAATTTATCAATTCAATCTCGATACTAACCCTTTAATTCAGCCTTTATCCACACCTTTAACCCAAGCCCCATTACAACCCTTTAAAAGACCTTTTGATTTGTGTATCATCTCATTTTATAGAGGTGGAGATTTGATTTTCATGCAAGCCTATAGGATTAACTTTTCATGTTTGACTTTTGAGTACTTAATTTTTGAACCTTAAACACTTTGAGTGATTTGAGTGAATCTTTAGTGAGGATGTCAATACTTGTCAGTTTTGAATCAAAGGTAATTATTTAGATAAGGGGAGACACCTATGTTTTCATGCTACAAAAATTTGTGACTTAGATTGTTTGAATCTTTAGGACTCTTTGAGTTAAATTATCCATGTATGAATTATCTATGAATTATGATGAGACGTTATTGATGAGGATTATGAATTGAGGGAGTTAATTTTAATTGTGAGTTGAGGATTTTGCTTGAGGACAAGCAAACGCTTAAGTGTGGGGGTATTTGATAAACCATAATTTACACATATTTTAACCCCATGCTTGGCTTAATTTTGGATGAATATTCATTAGATTTGATGAATTCGTTGCTCCTAATCTCTTAATTTCATGTTTTATACTCAGGAGAGCTTAGGAAATAAAAAAGAACGAGAAACGGGCCAAAAAGGGACAAAATAGGCCTACCTTAGAGACTCACACGGCCTGGGCTATCACCCACGGCCGTGTGTTTCGAGCAACAACCGAGACACGGCCTGGATCAATGTACACGGCCAGATAACACGGCCGTCTGTGGCGAGTAGGATCGACCACGGTCAAGAGAGTCGACCACGGACGTGTCACACGGGCGTGTCCCTGCCGTGGCTGAGATAAGTTTCATTCGGATTAGGATACTTTTGGGCCAAGTAAGGCATCTTAAAGCCTATATAAACACCCTAGGGGACAACCTAAAAGGGAAGCTCGACAGGACGTCGAATAGACGCCGAGTAGAAGGAGAAAATACTCCAAGATAGCCGTCGGGAACAGCTTAGGAGAAGGATCTCCATCAAGACTGAGGATCTCCCATCAAGTTCTTTAGAAGTTTTTGGGTTTTTCTTATGTTTTGTTGTTTTTCCTCTTTTATGATGTTTCCCTCTTTTATTATGAACTAAATCCCTTAAATACCTAAGGGGATGAAACCTAAGACAGATATTATTATTATTTGATTTATGAGATAAATACTTGTGCTTATTCTTAATTGTGAGTTCTTATTCTTGTTTTGATAATTCAGGTTATTGATTCAAGTTCGAATGTGCTCATTCAGTGGAGCAAAAGTCCCTATTTAAGAGTAGATCAACACAATTAAGCGGAGTTGATCGCAACCCTAGAGATAGGGCGATTTAAAATCACGGATTAGGGTCAAACCTAATAAGGGAATCCATAGATCGAGTTAATGCGACAATAGGGGTTTTAATTAGAAAGAGATTTCAATTAATCAACCTAAAGTCAGTTGTTAGTAGCCTCGAGAGAGGTATTAATATAATTTAAGGATTTCTACGGATTAAGCCAAGTGAATAAATCGCATGAATCAAAAGTAATAAGTTAAGTCTAGGTGGATTCTTCCTTAGGTATTGCCTATCTCATATAAGTTGTCCAAAAGTATTTTCCCAATTTGCTCTCTGTCGCGTTCATAGTTAGTTAAATTAGTTAGTAAATTTTAGATTAAAAATAAATCCCCTTAATTATTAGGCTAGATAATAAAAAGATAGTTAATACTAGTACTCTTGGTCCATGAGGATACGATATTCCGGACTCACCACAGCTATACTACTGTTGGATAGGTGCGCTTGCCTTTGTCGAAATAATAGTTAGTTTCGAGGTCCATCAGCTTCCCTAAGAAACATGACTAGTTTAGCATTTCTTTACAACCCCTGATTCCATGGGAAACCCTATGTCAGACATTTTGGATTAGCTGAGAATTAATCAACTGGAAATTTACCAGAAAATATATGCTTTGGTGGACTGCTTGGGAAACTTACTGTAGAAAACAACCATTTCACAGGCCCCATACCAAAGGCTTTGGAAATTGCACCAGCTTAATAAAACTTAAGCTTGAAGAGAATCAACTTAATAGTTGAAGGTTTTGGCACATATCCGAACTTGAAGTACATTATTTAAGTTATAACCAGTTGTCTGGGGAGCTATCTAATAAATGGGAACAATAGCCCCAATTTGACAAGCTTGAGATTTGCCAATAACATCTCTAGGCGAATGCCAACTAACCTTGGGGAATGTTCAAGTTGGCTTCCATGCAGCACATGCAGCCAAGAAGTAGAGGAGCTGCCCGAACCATGTATGTTGCAGCTGAAGATGGTGCTGCTATTTTGTTTAGTTTTGTTACTTCAATTAACATTTTGAAACTTAGTTAGATTCAAACCAATTTGTTAATTTACTTGATGTAATTTGTCAATGTTTGAGCTGATAAATTACCTTTACAAAGTGTGTAAGTTATGTTTTATAAGTTTCAAAGTTACTTAGTGGTAGTAGGTAATGTTTAGGTGACAATTTGCTTATTTTTTACCAGCTTATGTCTGGTATATGTATTGGCATTATGCCATCTTTCAAAATTAATTAAAATTCATCAGAATTCTTCATCTAATTCTCTCTTAATTCTTTGCTTTCTTTTGTTCTTAAAGCACGATTATGTTTTTGTTTGCTACAACAAGTATCGAACCTTCAAGCTTAAGAAACTGCTTGTTTCATTCATCTTTGTTCTTAGTTCCAACAATTGGCATCTAGAGCTCATTTCTTAGTGAACCTATCATTTTTTCATTCCTCAAGATCATGTATTCATTAGGTTTCTCTCCAGCTGCACCACCAGTCTTCAATGGAGAATGCTACTACATTTAGGTAGTAAAGATAAAAACCTACCAGCAGGCATTTGACTTGTGGGAAGTAGCTAACTCGAATGTTGAACCAGCACCTCTAAGAGCCAATCCCACTATGGCTCAGATCAGGCAACACACATATGAAATAACCAAGAGACACAAGGCCATGTCTTGCATCCAGAACAATGTGTCTGATGTGATTTTCACAAGGATCATGGCTTGTGGGTCACCAAAGCAGGCTTGGGATAGGCTGAAGGAGGAGTTTCAAGGGTCTGAAAGAAAGAGACAGCAACAACTACTGAATTTGAGAAAGGACTTTGAAATTTTGAAGATGAAGGAAGAAGAAATAGTAAAGTAATATTTAGACAGAATCATGGCTGTTGTGAACAGCATCAGGTTGCTTGGGGACCAGTTTAGTGAAGAAAGAATTGTAGAGAAGGTTATCTCAAACTTGCCTGAAAGATATGAGGCCAAAATTTCTTCCTTTAAAGACTCGAGAGATCTGACTAGCATCTCTTTGACTGAGATGATTAATGCTCTTTATGCTCAAGAGCAAAGAAGGGCCAACAGACAGGAGGATTATCAAGAAGGTGCCTTCTAAGCCAAGAGCAGACCTGCCTCGAGCTCCTTTGGCTACAAAGGGAAGAAGACCTGGTCAGACAAGCCTAGGAGAGATGGAGCAAGAAGAAAAAATCTACCTTGCCCACATTGCAAAAGGCTCAGTCATCAAGGAGAAAACTATTGGTTCATGCCTGATGTGCAGTGCAAAATTTGCAAAAAGAAGGGCCATATTGAGAAGGTTTGCAGAAACAAAGGCAAGCTGAATCAAAACCAGCCTCAACAGCCTAGAGCTGAAGCTCGAGTGGCAGAATAAGGTAGTGACTAAGAAGAGCAAGTCTTTGCAGTCTCTTGCCCAGCTGCCAAAAGAAAAGCCATAAAAGGATGGCTGATAGACAGTGGTTGCCCAAACCACATGACTCCTAATGCCGCTATCTTCAAAAACATCGATAGAAGCTTCAAAACAAGGGTGAAAGTTGGAAATGGAAACTTCATCAAAGTAGAAGGCAAATGAGATGTGCTGATAGACACTCCTACAGGTACTAAACTTGTCTCTAATGTCTTGTTTGTGCCTGAAATTGGCAGAAATCTGCTCAGTATAGCTCAGTTGCTAGAAAAGGGTTATTCAGTAGTGTTCAAAGGCAAAGAATGCATGATCAATGATCCAAGTGGATCTAAGCTTATGTCAGTGACCATGGCTAACAGAAGCTTTGTAGTGGACTGGAACAAGAACTCAGACACTACTTATACAGCTATTTTAGATGAATCCAAGCTGTGGCACAAGAGGCTAGGCCATGCTAACTACAAGTCACTAGTTCAGTTGACCAAAGGAGACTTGGTTGAAAACTTCTCCAACTCAGTTGAGAAAAAATATGTCTGTGAAGTGTGTCAACTAGGAAAGCAAGCCAGACTGCCATTCCCTACAAACAAAGCCTGGAGAGCTTCTGAAAGGTTGCAGCTTGTCCACACTGATGTGTGTGGCCCTATAAAGACACTGTCTTTGAATGTCAGTAGGTATTTTATCTTGTTCATTGATGATTACTCAAGGTATTGTTGGATCTACTTCTTAAAGCACGAGTCAGAAGTAACCTCAGTATTTTAGAAGTTCAAGGCTGCAGCAGAAACAGAAATAGTTTGCAAGCTGAAGACATTGAGATCTGATAATGGGACAGAGTATACCTCAGCTATATTTCAGGGCTTTTGTGATGAAACATGCATCAAGCAACAAATCACCAACATCTACACACCTCAACAGAATTGTGTTAGTGAAAGAAAGAATAGAAGCTTGATGAATATGGCAAGATGTCTGTTGTTTGAGAGGAATTTGCCCAAGACCTTATGGGCTGAGGCAATTAACACTACTGTATATCTTCAAAATAAGCTACCAACCAAGGCATTGGTTTATAAAACTCTATTCGAGGCATGGTTTGGGTTCAAACCATCAGTTGCTCACCTGAGAGTCTTTGGCAGCATATGTTATGCACATGTTCCAGCAGTAAAAAGAGACAAATTGGCCAAGAAGGCTCAACCTGCCATCCTGGTGGGCTACAGCAGTGTCAAGAAAGGGTATAGGGTCTTGGACCTTTCATCCAGTAAAGTCTTTGTGAGCAGGGGTGTTGTATTCGATGAGAAGTCAGGTTGGAACTGGGATAAAAATAAACCAGAAACTGCTGCTGAAGACCTGGTGACAGATCAGACTGAAGTTGATCGAAATGATCCTAAAATGGACATTGATGATGTGCCAGTTAGGGGAACCAGACCATTGGCTAAAATATATGAGAGGGCTAATGTGGCTGCTATTGAACCAAGTTATTTTGAAGAGGCTGAAGCTCAACAAGGTTGGAAACAAGCTATGCTTGATGAATTGAACATGATTGAAAAGAACCAAACCTGGGAGCTAATTGCAAGACCAACAAACAGGAAGGTCATAGGAGTGAAATGGGTGTTTCGATCCAAGCATAATGCTGATGGAACTTTGAACAAGCTAAAAGTAAGACTGGTAGTGAAGGGATTCAGTCAGAAGTATAGCATTGACTACCTTGAAACATTTGCACCAGTGGCCAGGCTTGACACAATTAGGCTGCTGGTTGCTTTGGTTGCACAAAAGCAATGGCAAATACATCAACTAGATGTAAAATCAGCATTCCTCAATGGTTTTCTTGATGAGGAGATTTATGTTGAACAGCCTAAAGGCTTCCAAGTAGTTGGCAGGGAAGATAATGTCTACAAGCTGAAGAAGGCCTTGTATAGCTTGAAACAGGCACCAAGAGCCTGGTATGACAGAATTGATAGCTACCTAACCAGCTTAAGGTTTGAGAGAAGCATCAGTGAGCCAAACTTGTATGTGAAGAAGGAACATGATGAAACACAACTCATAGTCTCCTTGTATGTGGATGATCTACTGGTGACAGGAGGCAACAATGCCATGATGGCTGATTTCAAAAGAAAAATGGAGAGGATGTTCGAGATGTTATATTTGGGAAAAATGTCCTACTTCCTTGGCATGGAAGTGTCTCAATCTCAGCAAGGGATCTTCCTAAGTCAGAAGGCATTTGCTTTGAAGATTCTGAACAATTCTCTATGCTGAACTGCAAGGCAACAAGCACACCAGTTGCTGTTGGAGAGAAGCTGTCGAACCAAGGTGATTTCGATAAGGTTTTTGAATCAACCTATAGAAGTTTGATTGGATGTTTGCTCTATTTGACAGCCACTAAACCAGACATTATGTTTACTTTAAGTCTACTATCTAGATTCATGCATTGCTGCAATGTGAAGCATTTACAAGCTGCCAAAAGAGTTCTCAAGTACATGAAAGGTACATTGAACTTTGGAATGATGTTCACCAAGGTTGATAGCATGAAACTACTTGGTTATGCCTATAGTGATTGGGCTGGAACAGTGGATGATATGAAGAGCACCTCAGGGTATCTGTTTACCCTTGGCTCAACCAGTTTTTGTTGGAGTTCGAAGAAGCAAAATGTTGTTGCTCAATTAACTGCTGGAGTAGAATATGTGGCAGCTGCAGAAGCTGTTAATCAAGCTATATGGCTAAGAAAAATCATGGCAGACTTGAATCTACACCAAAGGGAAGCAACATAGATCAAATGTGACACCCAGTCTGATGTTACAATTGCAAAGAATCCAGTGTTCCATGGGAAAACCAAGCATTTCAAGATAAAATTTCATTTTGTTAGAAAAATAGAGCAAGCTCAAGAAGTGAAACTGAATCATTGCAGTTCTGAGGATCAACTTGTTGATATCTTTGATGGACCTCGAAACTAACTATTATTTCGACAAAGGCAAGCGCACCTATCGAACAGTAGTATAGCTGTGGTGAGTCCGGAATATCGTATCCTCAAGGACCAAGAGTACTAGAATTAACTATCTTTTTATCATCTAGCCTAATAATTAAGGGGATTTATTTTTAATCTAAAATTTACTAACTAATTTAACTAACTATGAATGCAACAGAGAGAGTAAATTGAGAAAATACTTTTGGACAACTTATATGAGATAGACAATACCTAAGGAAGAATCCACCTAGACTTCACTCATTACTTTTGATTCATGCGATTTATTCACTTGGCTTAATCCGTAGAAATCCCTAAATTATATTAATACCTCTCTCGAGGCTACTAACAACTGACTCTAGGTTGATTAATTGAAATCTCTTTCTAATTAAAACCCCTATTTCGCATTAACTCGATCTATGGATTCCCTTATTAGGTTTGACCCTAATCCGGTAGATTTTCATCGCCCTATCTCTAGGGTTGCGATCAACTCCGCTTAATTGTGTTGATCTACTCTTAAACAGGGACTTTTGCTCCACTGAATAAGCACATTCGAACTTGAATCAATAACCTGAATTATCAAAACAAGAATAAGAACTCATAATTAAGAATAAGCACAAGTATTTATCTCACAAATCAAATAATAATAAGATTCATCTAGGTTTCATCCCCTTAGGTATCTAAGGGATTTAGTTCATACTAAAAGAGGGAAACATCATAAAAGAGGAAAAACAACAAAACATAAGAAAACCCAAAAACTTCTAAAGAGCTTGATGGGAGATCTTCCGTCTTGATGGAGATCCTTCTCCTAAGCTGTTCCCGACGACTGTCTTGGAGTATTTTCTCCTTCTACTCGGCGTCTATTCGACGTCCTATCGAGCTCTCCTTTTAAGTTGCCTCCTAGGGTGTTTATATAAGCTTTGAGATGCCTTACTTGGCCCATAAGTATCCCATTCCGAATAGAATTCATCTTGATTTCGGCAGGGACACGCCCGTGGTGGACTCCATTGGCCGTGGTCGATCCTGCTCGCCACACACAGCCGTGTGATCTGCCTGTGGTCGATATTCCAGGCCGTGTTTGATCCTTGCTCGAAACACACGGTCGTGTCCAATGGTCCAGGCCGTGTTGATGTCCTAAGTAGGCCTATTTTGCCCTTTTTTGACCCGTTTCTCGTTCCTTTCGACTCCCTAAGCTCTCCTGAGTATAAAACATGAAATTAAGAGATTAGGAGCATCGAATTCATCAAATTCAATGGAAAATCATCCAAAATTAAGCCAAGCATGGGGTTAAAATATGTGTAGATTATAGTTTATCAATCTTGGAAAAGCCTCTTTGTGTGTCAAGGTTTAAAGATTTGAGAGCTAAGATGAGAATTTGCAGCATGCAAGCTAATGAGGAGTGTTGAAGTTGGCGTCCATGCATCATATGCAGCCAAGAAGCAGATGAGCTGCCCGAACATGCATGTTGCAACTGAAGATGGTGCTGCTGTTTTGTTTAGTTTTGTTACTTCAATTAACATTTTGTAACTTAGATAGATTCAAACCAATTTGTTAATGTACTTGATGTAATTTTTCAATGTTTGAGCTGATAAATCAGCTTTACAAAGTGTGCAAGTTATGTTTTATAAGTTTCAAAGTTACTTAGTGGTAGTATGTAATGTTTAGGTGACAATTTGCTTATTTTTGACCAGCTTATTCCTGGTATATGTATTGGCATTATGCCATCTTTCAAAATTAATGAAAATTCATCAGAATTCTTCATCTAATTCTCTCTTAATTCTTTGCTTTCTTTTGTTCTTCAAGCACGATTCTGTTTTTTGTTTGCTACAGCAAGTATCGAGCCTTCAAGCTCAATAAACTGATTGTTTCATTCATCTTTGTTCTTAGTTCCAACAGGGAAGCATGTTAGCTACAAATACTTGACCTATATTTAAAACATTTAAAAAGGGAGATTCCAATAGAACTTGAAAGGTTGACATCACTGAACATCCTTTTGCTTGATGATAACATGTTATCTAGTTACTTTTCCCTAGGGATTCAGATACTATTTGGTATGCAAAGCCTTAGCTTTGCTTGCAACAAAATGAGCTACTCAATTCCCAATCAACTAGGACGATGCTTGAATTTAAGTATGAACAAGTTTAATGAAGACTGGTTTTCAGCCTTTCCCATCCATAAGCCAAAATGGTCGACTGACAAAGAGTAACAAAGTCCTTTTGATCCTGGTCTTTCTCTTTGGCGGCGAAGCTCTTTTTTTCTATCACTATTGTGATATCATTAACCGAAGAATTAGGGACAAAGAAAACGAATCAAGAGAAGCACAGACCGGAAGTCCCTTCATGATACGGTGCTACGATAGAAAAAAAAATTAAGCATTCGGACACCATTATCAACCAAAGGAATTGACTCAAAACATTGTGTCAAAGTATGATGGAATGTGTTAAAAGGTGGCTCTCGTGCAGACCATTCTGTTCGAGCCATGCAAGTTGTAGCTGAAGAACATGCTGTTGTTTTTTGTTGTTTAATTGATGTTTTGCTACTTAGTTACATTGGAACTAAGTATGTAATGTATTTGATGTTATTTGGTGCTGATGGATTTGATAAATTAGCTTAACCAAGTGTACAAGCAATGTTTTATAAGTTTCAAGACTTTATTAGTGGAGTTAGGTGTGTTTAGGTAACACTCTTTTTTTGTTTTTCAGACAAGTTGATTCCTTGTTATATGTAATGAAATGTTTTCAGAAAAGAATAGATGAATCTTTCAGCATTTTTCTCATCTCGTTTTGGTTCTTGTTAAGCAATATGTTCTTGTTATTTTCAAGCTCGATTTCTTTATTTGTTCAGCAAGTCACTGTAGCTTCAAGCTCAAGGCTCTGATGTGATTTCTTAATTTGTTTATTAACTCCTATAGAATGTTCCTTGAGGTAAGGAGGGAAAGGGATTTCCACAGTTTGTTATGACCTTCATGATGGCTTTTCAAACATGGACAACATCTAATTATTTGTATTTCATGATTATAATAATTGTAATATTACATATTCATATATATATTAATTGGATAATTATTAATTCATGTTTATCCTAAAAAGTAATAGCCTTCCTAGGAGAATAGAAAAAGAATAGAATAGAAGAAAATGAAAAAGAAAAAAAAGGAAAGGAAAATTAAAATATAAAAAAATTGTTCAAAAAGAAAAAGTATAGAGTGCAATTTGAGCTAAATTTTTTTGTCCAAAAGGATAATATAGTATGTCATATCAACTTGAAGTTACACTTAGAGAGGTGATCTTGGATCAGGTCAAGTTCAGGATAGGTTTAGGTATGATATTTATATGCTTTATCCTTGTTGGAGCCCAACTCTACTTAAAATATAAATTTAAAATTTTGCCTAAATCAACCCATATTTATAAATAGTTAACCTAAGCCTATTTTAAGCCTATCCATATTATTTTTTTAAAAAGTTCAACAATTATGTTTATATTATTTTTAATGTAATATTTAATAATTTAATAATTTTTATTCATTAAAATTTTATATATAATCATCTTAACATCTTTTAATGTTTATGTTATAATAGTATTATAGATTTAATTTTTATGAGTTATAAATTACATAATATATAAAAATAACATGATATAATTATTATCAACTTAAAAAAAGTCTAACTTTTTTGTTCAAACCCATTTTTCAAACCTAATATTCTTGTATAAACCCTCCCAAATTTCGAGTGGGCCTTCAAGCTTGGGTAGGTAGCTTGACCTATGAACAAGTCTAGCTACTTTGTTAACAGATCAATGACCAAAATGTAACAAATCGATAAAGTTAGTGAACAAATCATAACTTTTTAAAGTTCAATGACCAAAACATAATTTAAAACATATATAAGTAACTAGATGAATACTTTACCCAAAGAATTGTTATATTCCTCGAATATATTCCTTGTCCATACTATTATTTAAGCCCTTGGTAACACCCATATACCTGACTTGATTATCAAGTCGTCGTAACACCCCTATACCTGACTTGATTATCAAGTCAAGTATAGAAATGTCACATTTGAGTGTCGGAATAATCCTGGCTAAATCGTTAACCGAAACCCTTTTCCAATAATATTTTTAACTTATTAATGTGTTATTATCTTATTATATCTATGTCAGGCCAAATCGGGTATTTTCTTTGGTAAAAATTTGTTTCAAAATCACATTTTGTACTAAATAGAGCTTAGGTATTGATACCAGCACCAAGGTATCAATACTTAAGCTTAGGTATCAATACTAATGTGTTGTATTGATACCATTTTGAAACTTCGATATTTGAAGAATCAAGAAAAATACCCCAAGTATCGATACATAGCCCAATGTATTCGATACTTCCTTTAAAGTATCAGTGCTTTTAGCTTGGTATCGATACCAAATTGGCATTCTGTAGTTCATTTTCAATTTGGGTTAATTTGCCCATTTAGTCCCTTACATTGTGTCCATTTAGCCCTATTTGCTTGACTATTTAAAACTATAATAATATACATATATACTTTGCATTTACAATTTCATATAGAATAAACAAGTTTCACACTTTACATTTTAGTCCCTTCACACTTTCTTGCTGAAATACTCACCTAGATACATGACATTTATTGGAATAACAAAAAATAAAACTTTATCCTTTTCTTGGGTCCACTGATGTACTGATGTGATGAGATGCGACCTATCCTCAGAGCCTTTTAATTGTTTCTCTTTACTTACACGTATAAAACACGTGTTAAGCTATTGTTAGCTTAGTAAGTACAACTAGAAATTTAATTATGCTTCTATCTATCATAAACTTTGTTACTTATTAATATTACGCAGAATCATCTAATGACCTATATTTTTCCATTACTTCATAATTCACAATTTTATTAACATTCCTTTTCATCTACCGCCAATATTCTAATTGGCCCCTTTAACAGATTTAATCCTTTACTATTTCATTTAACTGATACAATATTTCAAGTATTTTTATGATGTTATTTAGAACTTATACTCGTAATTAACTCAAAGCTCGCCATTTAATTTTCATGTATCTTCATTCTTTACAATAAATTTATCATATTACATTTTAGTTCATTTTCAATACATTTTATTTTCATGTTTCTCATTTTAACAGGTATGATACTTTAGCATTCAATAGAGAAAACTCTTTTTACCTTTCAACAAATAATGTCATTTACCTTTTTAAACAGAGGTCCAGTAAGCTAAACAGAACACTTAGGATATACGGAACTAGTACAGAAGTGCACTAAAGTGTACTAATAGAATAATAATCACCGAAGTGCAAATCACTAAGCACTAAAGCGCAAGACGGTAAGCGCTCTAAAATTTCCTTAATGGCATGCCATCTATATCTTAATAGTTCATATCTCGTCTACATGGGCTTCATTTTCATCAAATTATAGCATTTTTACTCAAGAAATATACTATAAACTTACAATTTTCTCAATTGAGTCCTCTTCTTCACCATACAATATAGCTTGTATTTCACTTTAGATCAAATGCACATAACATCATCACTATATTACTTTTACACTTTTCACAATTTAATCCTTGTAACAATATTTAGTATATTTATATCTTCCATTTTTATTAACACATGTAATTTGTCTCCATATTTAATAATCTTCCATAATTTGCTAATAATTCTTATTATAAATTTCACATATAACTTTTACTTACTTTGCAATTTTAGTCCTCATCACAACATTCCATAAATAGTACCTTACATTTTCAATAACACATATAACATATTTAATTTCTTAGTTTAATTTCTATATTTCACCACAAATTCTTATTATCACATTCGCATGTTATTTTTGCTTTTTTTTAATCAAATTAGTCTTTAGGACATCAATTCAATTAATAGAATTTTTATCTATTTTTAATACATGCAATATGTTTCTCTGTCTAATATAATTTATTTAATTCTTCACTAGATCTTATCATATTTAACTCATGTTACTTTTAGACATTTAACAATTTAGTCCTTGTCTCTCTCTCATATTTCATTCTACACTTTCATAACACTTCCATTAGACCTGTTCATAGGTTGGGCTACTCGTATAGGCCCGAAGGCCCACCCGAAATTTGGGAGGGTTTGGGTAAAAATATTAGGCTCGAAAAATGGGTTTGGGTAACAAAATTAGGCTCATTTAATATATGAGTCAGGCTCGGGCCTAACTCGTTTTAAGTTTATAATACTTTATATTATGTTATTTTTATATATTATGTAATTTAGAACACATTAAAAAAATAAACATATACTAAATATATAATACTACTCTAATATAAAAATTTAAATAATGTTAAGATGATTATATAAAAAAAATTCAATAAATAAAAAATGTATAAATTATTAAATATTAAAATAATATAATATAAATATTTTAAAAAATAAAAATAATATGGGTGGGCCTAAAATGGGCTTGGGTTAGTCTTTTGCAAATATGGGCGGGTTCGGACAAAAATTTAAACCCATATTTCAGGTCAGGTCGAGCTTGGCAAGCATAAAGTATGTTAACATCAGGCTTAAGCTCGGCCCGAACCCGACTCGACCCGGCCCATGAGAACCTCTAACTACTATATCATTCCACACATTATTCATATATATTTATATTAACTCATACATTCATTTCCTTATAATAATTGCAATTTTATCAATTTTAGTATACTTTACAATTTAATCATTTTATGTACTTTTAATCTTTTCTAGCTTTTCTTTCATTTTCTCATCATACATTATTTAATAAACACAATCAACTTACTATTTCTTTTCACTTAGTCATTACCATATCTTATTCTTCACTTATTAATCATGTAAGCTTGTAATTAAATATCATATTAAATCTATATTCATCCTAATAATTAACAAAATAATTGAAAAAAAGTAATAAGTTTCTACATATACTTACAACTTTAGGCTTTGAAATCAAGTTTTCTTCTTCCTTTGGCCACTCATTTGCCTTATTTCTCACTTTCCTTTACTATTTCTCAAACACTTATATTCAACACTAACTCCTATTTTCTCTCTCCTCCAAGACATTCATGGATGCACCTCTTATGGAATTTATATAATTATTACACTTCTCTATTGATTTCACTCAGTAATTATGAAGAAATTTTGAAGAACTAACACTACAGCAAAATAGACTTTTAGCGGCGTTTTTCTTGGCCTTTAGCGGCATTCTTAAGCGCCACTAAAAGTACTTGCGGCGCTTTTAAAAGCGCTGCAAAAAACGCCGCTAAATCAAATGCCGCAAACTTTAGCGGCGTTTATGAGAAAAAAATGCCGCTAAAGGTCACGACTTTTAGCGGCGTTTTTCCCACAAACGCCGCTAAAAGTCGTGACCTTTAGCGGCGCTTTTTTCTAAAACGCCGCTAATTTTTACAGATTTCCAATATATAATTTGTTCAATATCATACCCCTCCTGCACTAAAAACCAACCAATAACAACAAATATAATATATATTCGCAACCCAAAACAGCAAATCTAGCATAAAAATCACACCAAATGCATTAATTCTAAATGATATTCTTACAATAATGTTATATGTAACAATGTTAAAAATCATCTTACAACAAGAAAACAAATGTCTAAGATGGCGGCCTCTGGGACTGCTG
Organism: Gossypium sturtianum; assembly: GCA_025698515.1. NCBI lineage: Eukaryota > Viridiplantae > Streptophyta > Magnoliopsida > Malvales > Malvaceae > Gossypium > Gossypium sturtianum. The sequence continues at coordinate 5,942,900 of CM046947.1, forward strand.
GAACATCTTCATCATAGTCTGAAGCTGCAGCTGGAGTTCTTCATACTTTCTGTTCTGCTCTGCCTCCCTCGCTGCTGCTTCCGCCTCCCTCGCTATTGCCTCCGCTCTAAGTTGAGAAATATGCTATGCCTCCCTCGCTGCTGCCTCTGCCTCCCTCGCTGCTGCCTCCGCTCTAAGTTAAGAAATTTTCTCAACCGTGCTCGATTGCATCTGAGCTATCCGGTCTTTTAGTCTCTGAACTTCAGCACGAGATTGACTCCCGGAAGGCATGTATTGCTGGGAGCCGGATCCAAAATATTGGGTCGGGGTAACACCAGATCCTTGACATCGAACCCGACCATACCTTTTAAGACCCAAAACATTAGTGATATTTCTATTATAAATATACTAAAGATTAACAGAACTATCAGTCGAAGCAGTCATACCTTTCAGGACCCAAAACATCGGTAATAATTTTGTTATCAATCTCCTCAAGATTAACAGAACTATCAGTCGAAGCAGCCGCTTCATATTCCGCCTTCTTCTCCTTTAGTTTATCCTAATAAATCAATGAAAGAGTTAGAAACGAAATATATAATAAGAAGGAATGCAACATAACTTAACATTATAAATTTAAATCTGTAAACGATGAATTAAACTATTATAATTAAACATTATAAATATTTATAATAAATCAAATTTTATTAAGTAAATATACCAAAATTTATGCGACCGGATGTCATCGGAGATCCATCCTTCTTCCTATGCGTAATGTCAAAAAGTCAAGGCGCCCAACTTTTGACAGACGAGGCTTCCTACATTGTAGTAATAAAAAATATAATTTAATAGTATAAAGTCATTAATATTTGATAGAATTAATAAATTATAATACCTCGCCTCACGCTACAAGCAAAACACGGAACTGCAGGTGTGCGTAAATTTTTGTTTTTACATCACGCTTGTTCCAACTCGCTCACGGTCCTACATAATGAAATTTGAATTATGTATATAATAAATACCATAAACCGAAAAATTTATAAGACTTTATAAGTACGTAATACCTCTCCTTTCTTTGAATTCAGAATCTAACTTGATCTTCCCATTGGTACCTCAACATTCCGGTGGGACATTTCTTAATTTTTCGTCGAGGCTTATTTCTTTCTTAAAATATTGTTTTTTCAACGTGCTTTTATGGTCTCTCCATTTTTACCCAATGTCTTCTTAATATAGTCATCGAAGACCTCTAAAGCAAATCTCTCTGAAAAAACATAAGTTTAAAAGTAAATATAAATGAAAGTTAAACCAAAGTATTATAAATTACATTCACGTTTTGTTACCTTAATATTATCGAGAGCACGATTTTTGTTGGCATCGGGCATGTGATGCCATGATTCGTAGTTAATGGGCAACATATTGGCATTTCGTGCTAGAATGCCCAAATAACTGCTAACGATCGAGCTTCAAATCCAACGGCTGGCCATGATTGTTTCTCGTACTTTAACCCGCAGCGGGATCTAGGTCGTACAAATCTTTAAGGAGTGTATGTCCCCGACCTCTTAGCGCCCCACCAACCTTCATTTGGAAAATGATATATTATTATTATATTAAAATTGAAAAATGAATCAATAATAAAATTCAACATGTATGTAAAATAAATTAACATTACTTTCAAATTCTCGCAGCTCGTCATCTATGTCCAGGCACACTAGAAGATCCAACAACTGTTTGTTGTTCACTATTTGCTTCTTACGAATTTGGAGTATTCGGACAATACTTAAATCTCGTAATCGTCTTCTAGGCATTTTTCTGCAATACACATAAAAGAGTGCAAAATTTTAGTAACAAATAACAACAATAATAGTACATTTAAAATAGTTAAATTATATAACATGACCAATATTAAAAGGGTTAATATTACATATAAATAAAAAATCGTAAAATCTTGCTACATCATATTTCATAAATATCTTCGTCCACATCCTGACGAACCCATTGAAATTGTTGACTAGTACTAGGATATTTTCATTCAAGTTTTGTTCGGAAAAGGCAAAGTTTACGATCTTTCGACTATGTCATCTCTACTTCCATTGCCCATGTCGAACAAGTCTCTAGGGGTGTTCCGAAGTACAACATACCAACCCTCATCAGTTGGATCTTTCGAGTAAAAAACTTGTTTCACTTGAGAAGAAAACACATACGGTTCGTCCATCAATTGTTCTCCAGTGTGAATCAATCGAGAGAAATTCACCATTGTAAAACCATATTGATCGTTTTTAATTCCGTGATCCGTATTCACATCAGCCCAATCTCCTCGAAATAAGACAACTTTCCATTTGCCGTAATAATCCAACTCAATGATGTCAGTAAGAAGTCCGTAATACTATACATTCCCCTCGACAAGATTACTGTCCCTAGCACTAGCATAACTTGTAATTGAAGAATTAACAACAATTCCAGAATTTTGGGTTCTCCTCAATCTCTCGCGATACCTTGTATGAAATCTGTATCCGTTGATGAAGAAGGCACTATATCTTTTCACTATTCTGTTTGGACCTTGTGAAAGCCATTTAACTTCGTCATTTACTTCATTTCGACTCCAAACCTATTTAATCGAAAGTAAATTGAGTAATTATAAATGTTAGGAGAAAACATTATTGCTTGTCAATGAAAACTTCAATTGCATACCGTTTGGCTTAACTATTCATGAAATGATTCCGTGAACAACTTATTAATTTCTCGTCGATGTAATCTTCGGGACCGTGAACGAGCTCTCAATATTTGTTTGTACTCACTATGTTAAAAAAGGGTTACTTTGTTAGAAGACAGACAAGTTATAATTGATGAGTATTTATCAAATTCTACAACTTACTTGCGTAATGGTTCCATTGAATCGTGATGAAAAATAACGTATCGATGTGCTTGGACCCACGATCTATCGTCTAATTCTACAATTTCAACTTTGCCGATCAGTTCTCCGAAACTTTGAAATAAATAAGTTTCGGCCAAGTTATGATCTGTGAGCCCAGCATTTCTACTTGGTCTGTTCATTCTTGTTTCGACATCTTCCAAATACCTCGAACAGAAAGTCATACATTCCTCTGCCAAGTAGCCTTCGGCAATTGATCTTTCCGGATAACGCTTATTGCAGCAGTAAGACTTCAATTTTGATAGAAACCTAAACACGGTATAGAACATTATCAAAAGTTGCAACATAAGGCATTTAGGTGAATGAATGAATAATTTGCAAATAATGTAAGACCTTTCTATGGGATACATCCATCGATAGAAAACGGGTCCACCAAGTATTGCTTCACGAGGGAGATGAATTAACAAGTGCACCATAATTGTGAAGAAGGAAGGCGTGAAGATCTTCTCTAGATTGCATAAAGTCAGTGCGGCTCGATCTTGTAGTGTCTCAAGTTCTTGAACATCCAAAACTTTGCCACAAATGCCTTTCATTATATTGGACAGTTCAATTACACAAGACGTCACCTTTTTTTACATACAACACCGCATAGCAACTGGCAGTAAGTCTTGCATCAAGATGTGATAGTCATGCGATTTTAAGCCATATAGTCTTCGATCTTTAAGACTCACACATCGAGATATATTTGATGTATACGCATCCGGGACCTTTATATCCTTCAACACCATACAGAAAACTTCTTTCTCCGTCTTCGACATTGAATAAATAGTAGGCGGCAACCGATACTTCATATTCAGAAGTGCTTGGGGATGAAGCTCACGCCGAATTCCCATGTGGACTAAATCAAGTCGACTCTGAAGATTGTCTTTATATTTTCCATCGACATTCAAAATAGTCCCAATAATGTTCTCGCAGACATTTTTCTCAATGTGCATGACATCAAGATTGTGGCGTAAAATCTGATGCTCCCAATAAGGCAACTAAAAAAATACTTCTTTTTTTCCACAAATCCGCCTCATTAGGATCATCCTCTTCATCAGATTCATCATTAGATCCATCCCTTGATCTTCTATTTCTTTGCCTGCTGGCGGGTTGATTCATCTTCCCATAAATGAAATTCATATCTTTCAACATGAACAATATTTCGGATCCACTGGTCTGCGAAGGAGCTTCTCTGAACTCTTCAGTACCGTCAAAGTGAGCACTCTAAAATCTAAATCTATGATTTTCCGGTAACCACCGACGATGCCCCATGTAAGAGAACTTCTTCCCATTATATAACCATTACAAACATGTTTGCGCAGCACAACAAGGGCAAGCATAACGTCCCTTGGTGCTCCAACCAGATAAATTGGCATAGGCCGAGAAGTCATTAATAGTCCACATCAAAGTCGCACGTAAATTGAAGTTCTACTTTCTCAGTACATCGTATGTCTCAACACCAGCCCATAATTGTTTTAACTCTTCAATAAGTGGCTGCAAATATATGTCAATATCATTCCCGGGCCCTTTCTCTCCAGGGATAATCATAGACAAGATAAAGGATGATTGTTTCATGCAAACCCATGGAGGCAAATTGTAAGGAACAAGCACCACGGGCCAAGCAATCGCATCTGAAGTGCTCATTATTTTGTAAGGGTTAAATCCATCGGATGCTAGTCCCAGCCTTACACTCCGGGGATCGCTTGCAAAGCTTAAAAATTTGGAGTCAAATGATTTCCAAGCTAAAGAATCTGCAGGATGCCATAACAATCCATCATCGGTTCGTCCATCATGGTGCCACGTCATTGACTTGGCTGTCTTCGACGACATGAAAAGCCTTTGAAGCCTTGGTATTAGTGAAAAATACCGCAGAATCTTAACTGGCTGCTTCCTTGGCTATGTATCGTGTTCATCGTCGTTACCATCCTCTGTATTTCTATTAATCCAACGGGATTTACCGCATACATGACAGCACTGTTGGTTTATCCGGTCGCCCCAATACAACATGCAGTCATTTGGGCAACTATGAATTTTGTTGTAGCCAAGGCCCAAATCCTTTATCAGTTTCTTCATGTCTTTGGAAGATTGCGGGATTTTCACAAACGGGAACATTTCTTGCAAAAACTCTAACAGCATTGTCAACGAGTTTCCGGTCCATCCTCCCAAACATTTCAAGTGAAAAAGATGAATACAGAAAGACAGTTTGGAAAATTTTGATCCCTCATACAGTTCTTCATTCATTTCACCAAGTAACGTGTAGAACCTCGCCGCTTTTTCATTTGGTTGTTCATCAGGTACACTTCTTCCCCCTTCGGTGAAAGTATTTCCACCAAAATTATAATCATCCGTTGCACCTAAGTCAGGTGGAAATTACCCTAAACCATCACTACGCATATTAAAAGCATCCCGCAACATGCCTTCCATGTTATCATCTCTAACATTCTGATTGTAAGCACTATGAGGATAACCCAGATTCATCGATGAAGATGCTCCACTAGATGTACACTCTCCGTGAAAAATCCATTTTTTGTACCCCCGGACAAAGCCATCAACAACTAGATGTTCGTAAACAACTTCACGATAATGCCAATTGATATTGCAACACTTCTTACACGGGCAAAGAATCATATTCTCTTGGCTTGCATTTTGAAATGCGAAATTCAGAAAAGTTTCTACTCCATTTCGATAGCCGTTGCTTACCCTTAACAATTTCATCCAAGTCCTATCCATTTCGTAGTTGTTGAAGTCTAAAGTTGACAATAAATTACACGGCTAAATTGTTAATTTATAATTTATGTAAGTAATGATATGATCATATATATAACTGAGTACTATGTAAGTTATGAAGTTTGATCTTAAAATTAAGTAAGTTATGTATTCTTTAAGATTCATCATACGTGGCATTGTTACACCTAGGAGGATCCATTATATCTAATGTTGAGATATAAGGCAACCCGTCGAGTTTCAAACCTATATACTTTGAATTTTTTTTTATCTATACAAGTATTATGTAAGTTATATATTATGTAAGTTATGTAAGTTATGTATTATGTAAGTTAAATAATTTTATGTAAGTTATGTATTATGTATTATGTAAGTTAAATTAAAATTTCAAATCGAGAATTCGATTTTTATATTAAAAAAATATTTAAATTAAATAATTGAAGTTAAATTAAATTAAATTAGTTTTTAAATTACTTTAAAAAAAAGAATTCGATTTTTTATATTAAAAAATATTTAAATAATGATCATTATTATTATATTGATAAAATTTTTACAAACATTTAAAAATATTAAATATTGAAATCAAACATTATTAATATAAAAAAATAGTAATTTGATTTTTATATGAAAATATATGTAAATAATGAAAATATATTTTAAGAATTTTTTAAATTACTTTAAAAAAAAATTTGATTTTTATATTAAAAAATATTGAAATAATCATCATTATTATTATATTGATAAAAAAAATTACAAGTTTTAAGAACATTTAAAAATATTAAATATTGAAATCAAACATTATTAATATAAAAAATTAGTAATTCGATTTTATATGAAAATATATTTAAATAATGAAAATATATTTTAAGAATTTTATGTTGGGGGTTTGACTAAAACAAAACCGATTTCTAAAAAGAAATTTAATTTTAGCATATTCGAATATTTACGATGTTGGTATCAAATTATAAACCAATATTGTTTTCATAAAATATCAGAAGCTTAATCACTATCAAAATATTCATGGATAATAATTTGTTTGTTATCTTAATTCGATTTTTATATTAAAAAAGAAACCGTAAGAAAACTATCTAAAATGCTTAACATCACATTTTATAATATATTGCTTAACATTTTATAATATATTGCTTAACATCATAAACCCAAACTGGATGATGAGCTAGCTAAATATATTGCTTGAGTACCAGTTGAAACAATATAATAAACAGCAAACAAAATTTTGAAGTAAATCGTACCTAAATTATTTCAATAAGCTGGTCTACTCCACTCACACCAAGAAAAGCAGAATCGCAATGTAAATACAAACAACATTAACTCATTAATATTTTGAGTGGTGAACCACACCTCATGTTCATATTGTTTTCCTTGTTAATTTTCATTTTTAAATCTAAATCTTCAAAATGGAATTAAACCCAAAAGCTGGGGCATGATCTGTGAATGTATTAGATATTCATACTCTGATTGAAAAATCAACAAAACCTCATAGACAAAAACAAGTTGGGTTGAACCAAAGAAACCAAATATATTTCATATTAACTTAAAATCAACCATCTTTTCCTCTTAAGAATGTTAATATATTTCGTATTAACTTTCGTGGATAGAGAAAATGTTAGCAAAATTTTCCTAATAAATTTGTCTTTTTAAAATTGTATTATACATAGATGTAGATAGGTTATGAAAGAATCAGCATGGATTAAAAGTTTATTTTTGAATTTTTCTAATTCCTAGACAATTCACTAACAAGAAAAAATGAAGAAAAGTATTCAACTCATTGTGAAAAGAAATAAGCAAGGAGTAACACACCTTGTATAAACAATCCAATATCGGAAGATCCAATTGCCTGACCACTTTTGGAAATAATCGTGAACATAATATTCGATCAAAAACAATTCATGACATAATATATTTTACCATGAAAACAAAAATCACAAACAAACAATTCGAGAAAAGTGAGAAAACATGTGCCATATGTACAATGCAAAGAAAACAAATGAGGTAACAAGTAAAACAGTCACTGATTGGAAATTTACACATAACAAGAAAACAATTAAGCAGGCATTGTTTATTATTTATTTGAGGATATTTTAAAGTTCTTGTTGGGTTTCATAGACACTCAGTATCGATTACCACTTATATAGTCATCCCGAACATAGATGCAATAAACTTAAAAACAAAGGGAAATAAACAAACAAAAAATGGTCCACTATTTTCGATAAACCGATAGCTTTTAAGAAAATTCTCCTTCTCAAGTAAACAGAGAAAGAGTGTAGATGAGACACAATAACAAGCAATGTGACGTAAAACAGAAAACCAAATAAAACTTGAAATATTGTCACTCAAGTAGAAATCAATTTCAAGTTTAGGGTTTCAAAACTTACATTATTTAGTTTCCTAGTCTCTTTGTAAAATTGAAGCTTGGGTCTAGGGATAACCAAATTACAAAGCTGCTATTAACAAAACAAATGCAAACAAGCGAGATATCAACAATCCAGATTACACCTAATTTGATTAAATACAAAATTACATCCTCGAAATTAATTATAAGACTTCTTTTTCATTTCTTATTCTCACATCTCTCCAACAAATTTTCGTTTTAACCCAAAAACTAAAGATTCAAAGCTAAATTAGTTCATATATTAACCTTGTAATTTTCAAATAAAAGAGCTTACCAACTTTCAAATTTGCAAAAGGCTTGATTCAAAGCGTAAAGACCAATGTTAATATTGGATGATTAGCAAAGCGAGAGAAAACAACATACAGAGATAAGGCAATGGGAGAAAGCAAAGCAACGGCGTCGGGATGTGTTTTAGAAGGTGAATGACGTCGGGCTGTGGGCGTCGTTTTCGGTGTCGGCGATGGGTTCTGGTTTTTGTAATAAACTCAGCGCTTTGAGTTGAGAGCCTTATGAGAAATGTTCTTTTGGTTTTGGTAATAAACGCAACAGAATCGAAGAACAATTTAGGGATTCGGAGGGGATTGATAAAGGGATGAAGGAAATAGGGATTGGGGAGATAGCAAAAATCAGGGAAGAGAAGAAATCGGGGAGATAGCAGAAATTAGGGATTTGCTAAAGTCTTTGAATAATTAGGGATAGCAGAAATTCTTTGAAATTAGGGATTTGCTAAAATCGGAGAGATAGCAGAAATGGATGTAAAAAAGAACGGCGTCGTTTCAGCATAATATTTATCCTTATTGCGGCACTTTTAAATAAACGCCACTAAATAAATTATAAAAAACGCAGTCGTTTTTCTCATATTTGTGGCGTTTTTGGATAAAACGCCACTAATAACATCAATAAAACGAACATATTTGTGGCGTTTTATTAAAGGCGCCACTAATTAGAACGTAAAACGGTGTCGTTTCCTTCACTGCTCTTTGTGGCATTTTTTAATAAGCGCCACTAATAAAAGATGAAAACGGCGTCGTTAATTGACATAACCTTGTGGCGTTTTCAAAAAAACGCCGGTAACTCATAGATTTTGTGGCGTTTTCGGAAAAATGCCAGTAATTCATACATTTTGTGGCGTTTTTTATAAAAACGCCACTAATAATAAAGTATCATTTACTCTCTATATTTTTATTATATTATTAAATAATCAAAATACCTAATATTATGAACACTAATTAATCAAAACCCTAAACCTTATACCATTGAACTATATCCTCATAATCCTAAACTCTAAACTATATCCCCTAAACCCTAAACTATATCTTCTAAACCATAAATTAACCACAAAACAATAACCCCTAAGCCTTAACCACAAAAAGTTTGAATTATTCATAACCCTAAATTATATCCCCTGATATTTAAACCATAAAACAGTGACACTAATTATCCTAAAACCCTCTAAACCTTAAACCATTAAACTATATCCCCTACTAAAGTACCCTAAACTATATATTAATTTAGGGGTACATATTTAGGGTTTAATGTTTCGAGTGCAGTTTGTATGATGTAGGTCTGGGGTTTAAGATTTAATAATTTAAGGTTTAAAAGGTTTTAGGGTTTAAAGTTTGTGAATTAAATGTTAGGGGTTTAGTGGTTTAGGGTTTTATACCCCTAAATACATGTACATTTTTTTATCTCTAATCCATAAACACTAAACCCTTAAACCCTTAAATACAATATCATAAATCTTAAAACTTTAAACCCAAAACTCAAAACACGAAACACTAAACCCTTAAACCATTAAATATAAATTCTAAAACTCTAAATCTTAAACCCTTAAATCCTTAACAGTAAACCCCAAACCTACACCACACTACACTTGAAACACTAAACCTTAAACCATTAACACTAAATCATAAACCCTAAACAGTAAACCCCAAAATAAAATAAATTTTATATTGAATTATTATACGAGGACCAAAACGGCGTCGTTCTAGTTTCAAAACAATTTGATTTTTTGTGGCGTTTTTAATAAAAACACCACTATTATTGGGCCTTTTTACAATTTTTAATATTGAATTATTAAACGGGAACCAAAACGGCGCTGTTTGAGTTTTGAGATAATTAGATTTTTAGCGGCGTTTTTATCACAAACGCCGCTATTGATTACCTTTAGCGGCATTTTCTGTAAAAACGCCGCTATATCTCTAACCTTTTGTGGCGTTTTTAATAAAAACGCCGCTATTATTGGGCCTTTTTACAATTTTTATATTGAATTATTAAACGGGGACCAAAACGGCGCCGTTTGAGTTTTGAGATAATTAGATTTTTAGCGGCGTTTTTGTCACAAACGCTGCTGTTGCTAACCTTTAGCGGCGTTTTTACAGAAAACGCCGCTTTATCTCTAACCTTTTGTGGCGTTTTTAATAAAAACACCGCTATTATTGGGTCTTTTTACAATTTTTATATTGAATTATTAAACGGGGACTAAAACGGTGCCGTTTGAGTTTTGAGATAATTAGATTTTTAGCGGCGTTTTTAACACAAACGCCGCTATTTTGTACCATTAGTGGCGTTTTCTGGAAAAACGCCGCTATATCTCTTACCTTTTGTGGCGTTTTATAACAAACGCCGCTATTGATCAGTTTTTAGCGGCGTTTTGACACCAAACGCCGCTATTTCGTTGCTTTTAGTGGCATTTTGTCAAAAAACGCCGTTATTGCCCAGTTTTTTTCGGCGTTTTATTTCAAACGCCGCTAATGTATAATATTTGTGGCGTTTTTTTTCCAAACGCCGCTAAAAACGCCGCTAAAGCCCTATTTTCCTGTAATGTAAGCTTAATTGGTTTGGTAATAATGAAAAGAACTTAATTGAAAGAAAAGTAAAACTTGGAATGGATGGTTTTGGTGGCTAACGTGAGAGACAAAGATGGATGATGGCTTTTATTATCTTCATCAATTGTATACTTACCATATATAAAATGGTTGACTAAGTTGGTGTTATGAGTCAACTCGACACCAACTCAATTGTGAAATTACTAAAATATATTTACTTATTAATATTATTATAAAGACATTTTTGTTAGTTCATACATTTATTTTATTTTATTTTATATTCTACATGTTTATTTTACGATTTATGTTTGGGATTCGTATATATCTCTCCTAATAATATTGTCTTTAAGGTCCAAACCTTATAACATTTCGTACAATTGTATATAATATTTGAATTAAAACAACTAAAAAACATTATTTAAGAATCAAATACAATGCTAACAAATCTAAATAGAAATCTCTTGCCACACATGCTATAATTATTTGTTAAAATAGAGTTATAAATAGATGTGATAAAGCGTAGTATATACATTATGTCAATTAATATACTAAAAAGTTAGAATCATGAAATTAAATATCATGACATTGGATGCGAGATTAAAGTCAAACGAAACTTCATAAAACTTGGGCTTTTCCAACTTCTGTATGCCGTATTGAAGTGCTTGCTTTTTTTTGCTTTTAAAGATAGCTTTCCAAGTTGGCTATGCAAAGGAAGACCCCAACAGTGCGAGAGCCTTGTTCAAGTCTCTCTTAATATTATTATATTTCAACTTTGCCATGAGAAAAACACCAACATCAATATGGAAAATTGGACTCGAGTGCTTTTAAGACTATAAATCTCGAGGTATATCCAAAATATTGCAGATGAACCTAAATATCAATACTGAAAAACTATTTGGAACCTTGATTTGTTAATGATGAAGAGAATAGCCTTGCTTGCTTCCTTGCTGCTCCTGGTTGTTACGTTGCATGCTTGTTTATCTCATGCTCACTCAAATTCTACTGCAGAAGCACTTGCACTCCTTGATTGGAAAGCCAGCCTTCTATCCCTCACAAACCACTCTGTTTTGACTTCCTGGACTGTCTCATCTCGAAAGGCCCACAGAAGATAATATAACGTTACTGTTAGGCAAGAGAGTGGTAATGATTAAGACATGGGATCTGACTTCAGGGAATCGGTGGATCCTTTTCTAACTTCTAAAATTTGTCCAAGTCGACAACGGAAGACCCAAAAAGTGGAGGAGACTTTTCCAAGTCTTTCTCTTATTATTTGTATATTTAAAATGGATGGGTACTCAAATTCAACTTTGCTACAGAAAAACAAAAACCAATCATGGAAAATTCCACTCAAATGCTGAAGTTTATAAATCTTAAGGTATATCCAAATTGCAGATGAACATACTTACAGACATCAATACTGAAATAATATTTTGATGATGAAGAGAGTAGCCTGGCTTGCTTCCTTGCTTCTCCTGGTTGTTACGTTGCATGCTTGTTTATCTCATGCTCAGTCTAATTCTACTGCAGAATCATTAGCACTCCTCGATTGGAAAGTCAACCTTCAATCCCTCACAAACCGCTCTGTTTTGCCTTCCTGGACTATCTCGCCTCGAAATGCAGAAGCAAGTCCATGCAGTTGGTTTGGGGTCCATTGCAAAGGCGACAGCGTTTACAGAATCAATCTTACGAGCTATGGCGTAAAAGGTACATTGCATGGATTTCCATTCTCATCTTTGCCTAATCTTGAAGAATTGGACCTTAGCATCAATGGACTTTTCGGCACGATCCCACCTCAAATCAATCAGCTCTCTAATCTCACTTACCTTGATTTGTCATATAATCGGTTGTCTGGTAAAATCCCACCTCAAATTGGTCAGCTTATTCATCTCGGGACCCTTCACCTTGTTGAGAACCTATTGAATAGCTCCATTCCCGAGGAAATAGGTCAGCTAAAGTCCTCGAAGAGCTTGCCTGCAGAACAACTATTTAAATGGTTCCATCCCTTCTTCTTTGGTTAACTTGGCCAACTTTGACCCACTTGTATATGTTAAATAATTCCCTTTACGTAACATCCCTTCAAAAATAGGAAATCTCGTGACTTGCAGAACTTTACATTGACAACAATCAACTCACGAGTTCCATCCCTTCCACTTTTGGAAACCTAAAACACTTGAGATTGCTCTACTTGTCCACTACTTGATCTTTCGGATCCATCCCTTACGAATTTGGGCATATTGAATCGTTGAATGAATTAGCACTTTTGTTAAGCTTTGGCCTGCATTGCAACAAAAGACCAACAGCAAATTAAGCTCAACTTAAGCTGCAACACTATTTTGAAGTGCAGAAATGGAGCTGGTCCGAATGCAGCAACACATTTTGATTGTTTTGTTCCTATGTAACTTTGTCTAGTTCTTTTGTGATTTGATAGCAAAGTTAGTAGGGTATTTTGTCTGATTTGTATTGATGTAATAGCTGGTATGCCAGCTTTCTTTTATGTACAAGTTAAGCTAGTTTTTGTGTATGTATTAAGTGGGAGCAGTTAACCATTAGGTAACTGTCAAATTACTTGTGTAATTCTCATATATACTTTCAATTTTTGAATGAAGAAAAGAAGAGAAGAAATTCATTCAGTTTCCTTTGCAAAGTTCCTTATTCTGTTTTTGCTTTGTTTGTTTTTCTTTTGATGCAAAAACTCCAACAAATGGTATCCAGAGCCTGTTGTCTTTGAGGGCCTTGGTTGTGCACTGTTTCTAAGTTATTTGTGTTTGAAACAAAGAAGCAGAAGATGTTTCGTTGGTTGTTTGTTTGGTTGCTGTAAAACATGAGTTTTTCACCACCTCCTCCACTTGTTTTTGTTGATGAAAACTATAATATCCGGGCAGTGAAAATGAGAACATATCTGCGGGCAAATGACTTGTGGAATGTTGTTTTAAATGACACTGAGCCACCACCATTGAGAGCCAACCTGACCATCGCTCAGATCAGGCAGCATAGTGAAGACTGTGCCAAGAAGTACAAGGCCATGTCATGCCTTCAAAGTGGAGTCTCTGATATTATCTTCACAAGGATAATGGCCTGTGACACACCAAATGAGGCTTGGGATAAACTCAAGGAGGAGTTTCAAGGGTCAGACAAGACCAGGCAGCAGCAACTAATCAATTTAAGAAGGGATTTTGAGAATTTGAGAATGAAAGACTCAGAAACCATTAAGCGATATCTTGTGTAATCATGGCTATCACAACAATATAAGATTGCTTGGGGATGAGTTTAGTGATCAAAGGGTAGTTGAGAAAGTCATAACAACCTTACCAGAGAAGTATGAAGCAAAAATTTCTTCTTTGGAGGATTCAAGGGACCTATCAACCATTCCTTTGACAGAGCTGATAAATGCTCTCTATGCACAAGAGCAAAGAAGAGCTATCGAAATGAAGAGCACTTTGAGGGAGCTTTTCAAGCCAAAAGTAGAGAGGGCTCAAGCTCAACCTCGAATTTCAAAGGTAAGAAGCCTTGGTGAAAAGAAAAAGAAAGAGGCTACTAAGAAGAAGTTTCCACCTTGTGTCCATTGCAAAAAGACTACTCATCTTGAACAATACTGTTGGTATATAGACCGGATATTCAGCAGTAGAGGTTTGCAAACAATTAGGCCACATTGAAAAAGTGTGCAAAAATAAGCCAAAACCACAACCACGATGATCGTAACCAAGCTCAGTCAGTGATGATGTTGAAGTGCGGGAAGAGCATGTTTTCTCAAAGATCCCGCTTTGCAAGCTCGAGCAAGGTGAGCAAGATCTCGGCTAGTTGACGGTGGATGTACCCACCACATGGCTTCGATAAGAGCATGTTCAAGGAGTTGGACACCACCTTTAAGTCCAAAGTCGAGAATAGGCAATGGTGATCTCTTGGAGGCAAAAGGGAAGGGTAAAAGGTCGTGATAGGCACCCAAGTCGTAACAAAACCATTTCGAGGTTTTTATGTACCGACATTGATCAAAATTCTTTGAGTGTTGGTTGGTCGCCTCTTTGGAGAAGGGCTACTCTTTAGTTTTTGAAGGCAAAACTTGTGTGATCAAAGGTGCTACTGGTCGTGTGTTAACAACAAAGAGCTATGCAAGATGTAACCTTCATTGTGGATGTGAATCAAGCGCAAGCAAAGGCATATGCAACTCGGACTGATGATGCAACCTTATGGCATAGGAGGCTGGGGCATGTGAACTACAATTCACTTAGTCAGTTGAAAAAAATGAATTTGGTGGAAGACATGTCAAAGATCGAGCCAAAGAAGGAAGTGTGTGAGGTTTGTCAGCTTGGCAAACAGACCAGATTTCCTTTCCCTGTCAACAAAGCATGGAGAGCTCAACAAAGACTTCAGCTAGTCTATACAGACATCTGTAGACCTATAAGACAACCTCCTTAAATGGCAGCAGGTACTTTGTACTATTCATTGATGACTGTACTATGTTCTGTTGGGTAAATTTCCTAAAACAAAAGTCTGATGTTATTGATTTCTTTTGCAAATTTAAAGCCTTGGCTGAAAATCAAGCTAGTTGTAAGCTAAAATGCTTAAGGTCTGACAATGGAACTGAGTATGTATCTCAGAGGTTCCAAAAGATATGTGATGAAGCTGGAATTTAACACCAGCTAACCACCATTTATACACCACAGCAAAATGGTGTTTGTGAGAGGAAGAATAAGACAGTTCTTGATATGGCCAGGTGCCTTCTATTTGAGGCTAAAATGCCTAATATTTTTTGGGCTGAAACAGTAAACACATCCGTTTACTTACAAAATAGGCTACCAACAAATGCAGTTGAAGGCAAAACACCCTTTGAAGCCTGGTTTGGACAGAAACCATTTGTCTCACATGTGAAAGTGTTTGGCTGTTTGTGTTATGAACTGGTGCCAACTGAGAAAAGAACTAAGTTAGAAAGGAGGTCCATACCAGGGGTGTTTGTTGGCTATAGTAGTGTGAAGAAGGGATATAGAGTCTTTGATCCGCTGACTAAAAAGGTTGTAGTGAGCAGGGATGTTAAGTTCAGTGAAGCAAGCTGTTGGAAATGGGATGGAATTGAAACAAGTCTACTTAATGAAGATCAGAATGACCTTGACCTGCAGTAGGCTGAAATTGAAGAAGTAGTTGAAGATAGCTATGATGATGAACCTATTAGAGGAACCAGGACACTAGCAAACATTTATGAAAGGTGCACTGTAACTATGGTGGAGCCTTCTTGCTATGATGAAGCTGTAAAAGAAAGTTGCTGGCAAGAAGCTATGGAAGCTGAATTGAGAATGATTCAAAAAAATGATACTTGGGAGCTTGTTAACAGACTTGAAAATAGAAAGATCATTGGTGTTAAATGGGTGTTCAGAACCAACAATAATGCAGATGGTTCTTTGAACAAGCACAAGGTTAGACTGGTTGTGAAAGGGTACAGTCAGCAGCTAGGGATTGATTTCTCTGAAACCTTTGCACCTATTGCAAGGTTGGATACAATAAGGCTATTGTTTACCTTAGCAGCTCAAAAACACTGGAAGGTGCATCATTTGGATGTCAAATCAGCATTTTTAAATGGATTTCTTAATGAAGAAATCTTTATAGAACAGCCTGAAGGTTTTGAGATCCCTGGTGAAGAACACAAAGTCTACAAGCTCAAAAAGGCCTTGTATGGCCTAAAACAGGCTCCAATGGCCTGGTATGAAAGGATAGATGGCCATTTGACAAGGCTAGGATTCATCAAGAGTGTTAGTGAGCCTACTCTTTATGTCAAGAAAGCTGGAGAGGAGACATTGCTGATTGTGTCTCTGTATGTTGATGAGTTGTTGGTCACTGGTTGTAAAAGTGAGCTAATTGAGGATTTTAAGAAGCAGATGCAAGATGTGTTCGAGATGACTGATCTTGGTCTGATGACATACTTCCTTGGTATGGAAGTAAATCAGGAAGAGCAAGGCATTTTCATAAGCCAGCAAGCATTTGCACTGAAAGTCCTAAGCAAATTCAGCATGTCAAAGTGTAAGCCTACCAGCACTCCTGTTGCACTAGGAGAGAAACTGTCAAGCACCAGTGAGCATGATCGAGTGGATGAAAAAGGGTACAGGAGTTTGGTTGGTTGCCTACTCTATTTGACAGCAACAAGGCCAGACATCATGTATGCAGTTAGCCTTCTCTCGAGGTTCATGCACTGCTGCAATGTTGCACATTTTAAAGTTGCTAAAAGGGTCCTAAGATATGTCAAAGGAACCTTGAATTTTGGTGTTATGTTTGGAAGGGCAGAGGAACTGAAGCTTGTTGGTTATTCAGACAGTGATTGGGCTGGTTTAGTTGATGACATGAATAGCACATCAGGCTACTTCTTCACTCTAGGCTTAGGTGTTTTCAGCTGGAGTTCAAAGAAACAACGATCGTTGCTCAATCTCCATCGCGAGGCGAGAAAACATCTCAATTGCAAAGATCATTAATCAAGCCATTTGGCTTAGAAAGCTTCTGTGTGATTTAAATGAAGAACAAAATCAACCAACTGAAATCATGGTTGATAATCAATCGTTAGATTGCTATAGTTAAAAATCCAGATCTTCCATGGTAAGACTAAGCATTTTAAAATTAAGTTCCATTTTGTTTGAGAAAATTTGAGCAATCAAAGGAAGTCGGATCTTGTTCATTGTAGCTCAAAAACTCAATTGGTCGATATTCGACCAAGCCATTAGGAGCTACCAGGTTTGAAACCTTGAAAGAAGAAATTGGTGTTTGTTGTATACAGTCCAAGGAGGAGTGTTAAGCTTTGGCCTGCATTGCAACAAAAGACCAGCAGCAAATTAAGCTCAACTTAAGCTGCAACACTATTTTGAAGTGCAGAAATGGAGCTGGTCCAAATGCAGCAACACATTTTGATTGTTTTGCCCCTATGTAACTTTGTCTAGTTCTTTTGTAATTTGATAGCAAAGTTAGTAGGATATTTTGTCTGATTTGTATTGATGTAATAGCTGGTATGCCAGCTTTCTTTTATGTACAAGTTAAGCTAGTTTTTGTTTATGTATTAAGTGGGAGCAGTTAACCATTAGGTAACTGTCAAATTACTTGTGTAATTCTCATATATACTTTCAATTTTTGAATGAAGAAAAGAAGATAAGAAATTCATTCAGTTTCCTTTGCAAAGTTCCTTATTCTGTTTTTGATTTGTTTGTTTTTCTTTTGATGCAAAAACTCCAACAAATTTTTAAAAACAATCTATCAGGTTTCATCCCACCCTCACTCGGAAACTTGACTGATCTGACCATTCTCCAACTGTATGAAAATAAACTTTTTGGCCCCATTCCTGAAGAGTTAGGGAACTTGAAATTATTGGTTTTCCTAAAGGTGAGTCAAAACCAACTCAACGGTTCTATTCCATCCTCATTTGCTAATTTGAGCAACTTGGAAACTTTGTTCCTCCGAGACAACCAACTTTCCGATCCTATACCTCAAGAAATAGGAAACTTCATGAAAATGTGGATGTTGGAACTCGATGAAAACCAGTTCACTGGGCAGCTGCCACAAAATATTTGCAGAGGTGGAACACTGAAACATTTCATAGCCAATGACAATCATTGAGGAGGACCAATACCCAAAGAATTGAAAAAGCAGCAGCTAAAAAAAGTGCGCTGGAAAGAAATAGACTGATCGAAACATATCGGAAGATTTTTGAGTCTATCCAAGCTTAGAATTTATAAGCCTTAGTGACAATGACTTTTATGGTGAAATTTCACCTTAGTGGGCGTTGTGCAATAATTTGAGCGACCTACTGATTGCCGGAATAACATCACCGACGAGAATACCACCCGAGCTTGGAAACTCAACTCGGCTTCAAGCTCTTGATCTTTCTTGAGATCATTTAGTTGGGGAGATTCTAAAGAACCGACAAAATTGACATCTTTAACAAGGCTTATTTTTTTGAGGAATCAACTCTCTGGTGGTATACCAATGGAAGTTGGATCTTTTCCCAACTCGAGTATCTTGATTTGTCTGAAAAGCATTGAGTCAGTCCATCCCCGGAACTATAGGGGATCTGTTGAAATTGTACTACTTGAATTTGAGTAGTAACAATTTCAGCCTAGGAATTCCACCTCAGATAGGCAAGTTAGTTCAAGTGAATGAATTAAATCTGAGTCATAACGTGCTTTCAGGGGAAATTCCAACACAATTTCAATCTTTGCAGAGCTTGTCAACATTGAACCTCTCTTACAATAACCTCTCCGGCAACATCACCTTTTTCAATAAGCTCCGAGGCTTGGTCCAAGTTGACATAGGGCATAATGAATTGGAGGGTCCAGTTCCTGATGTCCCAGCGTTTCAAAATGCTTCAATACAAGCATTAGAAGGAAACAAGGGTTTGTGTGGCAATGTTAGTGGGTTGAAACCTTGCAAGCTTTCTAAAAACGGTCACCACAAGTTACTCTACGCAACCATGTTTCCTCTATTAGGAGCTGCTATCCTTTCAATTGATATTCTGGCTCCAAAAAATAAGGAAAAGTTACAGATGAAGAAAGTGAAAGCACCATGATAAATGAGAACCTCTTTGCAATAGCATCCTTCGATGGAAGAATGTTGTATGCTGAGATCATAAGTGTAACAAACAACTTTAATTCTCAGTGTTGCATTGGGGAATGAGGATATGGAAATGTATACAGGGCAGAGCTGTCATCAGGCGATATTATAGCTGTGAAGAAGTCCATCCACAGCGTGCTGATGAAGTAAGAGTTGCAAAAGAGTTTCAAAATGAAGTAATGGCATTCATAGATATACGGCATCGAAATATCTTGAAGTTCTATGGGTTTTACTAGTCTGCTGAACAATCATTCTTGGTTTACAAATACCTTGAAAAGGGTAGTTTGGCTACAAATCTAAGCAATGAAGAAGCAGGAAAAGAATTGGATTGGGATAAAAGGGTGAATATTATAAAAAGGATTGCTCATGCCCTGTCTTACTTGCACCATGATTGCTCGCCGCCAATTGTTCATCGAGACCTTACAAGCAACAATATTTTGCTTGACTTGGAATTTGAAGCTCATATTTCAGATTTTGGCATGGCTAAACTTCTCAAACCAGAATCATCTAATTGGACCAATCTTGCTGGAACATATGGATATGTCGCACCAGGTGATGTAGTTTATAGAAATCTTTTGTTGCACAAAAGGTAGATCATCATTCAAAAATTGACTATTTCTTTATTTTTTTCTTTTCCTTTGCAGAGCTTGCCTACACAATAAAGGTTACAAAGAAATGTGATGTTTATAGTTTTGGAGTGTTGACCATGGAAATTATCATGGGAGCACATCCTGGTGATTTGATCTCCACACTACCATCTTCATCCCTTGAAAAGCAGCTTTTGGTGAAAGATGTTTTGGATCAAAGGCCTTTACCTCCCTCACCAAACGTTCAGGACCAACTAATGTCTATGGTGAAGATAGCTTTTATGTGCTTGACTCACAATCCACATTCTAGACCAACTATGTACGCTGTTTCTCGGCTGCTAGCCAACTGAAAAGAGTCTTACATTGAATTGAAGACCACTATGTATTGTGTTTCTCAGCTGTCACGCTGAAGTCTGAATATTTCTTGTTATGTCATTCCTTGTATACAAGAAGATTAATAAGAATAATTTTCCTAAGTTTTCATGTATCATGTTCATGTTAAGGACCAGCAAGTGTTGGGTGCAATGATAAGGCACATTGCATTTCCAAGGGTAGACCCAGGTTCGAACTTTGGAGATGACTCGTCCAAATAAATGAAAAGGCTGAGAAAATTTGAGTTGGAAACATTTGCATGAGTATGTAATACTATTCCATCTGAACTTATTTAATGTTTCCAAACTCTCCTTCCTTGATTTGGCCCACAATGGTTCTTATGGAAATATTCTATCTGAACAATGCTTGTTGTCAACTCTGGACCACCTAACAAAGGATCATAACAACGTAAGTGGAACCATTCCACAAGAGATAGGGAAGTTAAGGTCACGTTCTCAGCTCTTTTTACATAAAAATAAACTCTCCGGTAATATCCCTTCTATGGGGAATTTGAGCAACTTGGTTAATCTCTATCTCGGTGTCAATGAACTCTCCAGTTCCATCACTGAAGAACTTGGGATGCTAAGATCTCTTGGCTTGTTTGGTTTATCAAGGAACCATCTTAATGGTAGCATCCCTAGGAAACTTGACGGTTTATCATTTCTTTACCTTTCGAGCAACAAACGCTCTGGCTCCATACCCGCAGAACTCAGAATGCTTAGGTCTCTCTCTCAGCTTCAACTGTGGAATATTAGTCTCACTGGTCAAATCCTAATTCCATAGGAAACCCCATTTCAAAAGTTTTGGATTAGCTAAGAAATAACTAACTGGAAATTTACCAGAAAATATATGCTTTGGTGGATTGCTTGGGAACTGTAGAAACCAACCATTTCATAGCCCCCATACCAAAGAGTTTGGAAATTGCACCAGCTCAACAAGACTTAAGCTTGAAGAGAATCAACTTAGTGGAATCATAGTTGAAGGTTTTAACACATATCTAAACCTAAAGTACATTGATTTTAAGATATAACCAGTTGTCTGGGGAGCTATCTGATAAATGGGAACAATACTTCCAATTTGACAAGCTTGAGATTTGCCAATAATAACATCTCAGAAGAATGCCAACTAACCTTGGGGGAGCACATCAGCTACAAATACTTGACCTATCTATAAATCATTTTACAGGGGATTCTGAACATCCTTGGAAGGTTGACATCACTAAACATCCTTTTGCTTGATGATAACATGTTATCTGGTGACTTTTCCCTAGGGATTCTGATACCATCTGGTATGCAAAGCCTTAGCCTTGCAGCAAATAAAATGTACTACTCAATTCCCAGTCAACTAGGACAGTGCTTGAATTTAAGTATGAACAAGTTTAATGAAGACACCCCCTATGAGATTGGCAAATTACAATTGATACAAACTCTAGATCTGTTGAAAATGGCCAACCATGCTGCTGTTATGTTTTTGTTAAAGTGCATGCTACTATGATGATTTTGTTGAGTGCATACGACTTGTATGCATCTTTGCGCAAACAACATATTTTTGCATTTTAGTTGCAATGTAATTTAGTTTGGTTGAAAATGAACTTTGATGTTGATGTTTTGATGGGATGATTGGTGATAAGTCGACTTATCCATGTGTACAAGCAATGTTTTAATATTCCCAATCTTGATTAGTGGGGTTAGTTGAATATTTGGTGATGTATTTTGACAAAAAATGTATTGTTTTCATATTGAATGAGTAAGCATATCAGTTATGTAAAGCAGATTGCTTCCTTGCAGTTATATAAAGCATACTAAATGTGGGCTTAGAATATGTATTATTTTTATTTTTCACAATTTATTTTTAGTTTTTATTTTAATTTTGCTAAACTTTCTTTCTTTCTTTTCCTAGCAGGTACCTCTAGTTTATGACTAGAAGGAACCCAATAGGACCTTTAGAATACGATAGTGATATTGAAGCTACAGCTCAAAGAAAT
This sequence comes from Gossypium sturtianum, assembly GCA_025698515.1. Lineage (NCBI taxonomy): Eukaryota > Viridiplantae > Streptophyta > Magnoliopsida > Malvales > Malvaceae > Gossypium > Gossypium sturtianum. The sequence continues at coordinate 5,965,269 of CM046947.1, forward strand.
CACAGAGAAATTAGGCGAGCCTAAATTACCAAGGAGAGCGAGAAGACAGATCCAATCCTACTGAAGGGATGGACGAAAATAATCTTCCACCACAAGATGTGGGAGAAAATAATGCTCCTCGTACTATGTTTGATTATGCTAAACCGCATTTCACAGGAGCCGAATCTAGTATTGTTAGGCCTGCTATAGCTGCTAATAATTTTGAATTAAAGCCTAACACTATACAAATGATTCAACAGTTTGTTCAATTTGATGGTTTCTGGGATCGAAGATCCAAACGCTCATATAGCTAATTTCTTAGAGTTCTGTGATACCTTCAAAATAAATGGCATTTCTGATGATGCCATACGTCTTCGGTTATTTCCCTTTTCATTAAAGAATAAAGCTAAACAGTGGTTAAACTCGTTACCACGAGGGTCAATCACTACATGGGAACAGATGACCAAAAAATTTTTATTAAAATATTTCCAACCGGCCAAAATGGCCAAATTACGTAATGATATATCTTCCTTTGTGCAGATGGATTTAGAGACATTATACGATGCATGGGATAGTTATAAGGATCTCTTGAGAAGGTGTCCACACCATGGCTTACCATTGTGGCTCCAAGTCCAAACTTTTTATAACGGTGTGAACCCCTCAACGAGACAACTAATCGACTCAGCCGCCGATGGAACCTTAAACAATAGAACTCCTGAGGCAGCCTACGAATTTATAGAAGAGATGTCGTTGAATCAAAAACTTGATCGCTGTAAATCAGAGTTTTAAAATTTATAAAAGAATGATCGAACCTGGAAACTAACTCTGACAACGATTAAAGGCAAGTGCACCTATCGAACAGTAGTATAGTTTAGGCAAGACCGGATTGTCGAACCCAAAGGAACTAAAAGTACTAATACTAACTTTCTTTTTATTATTTAGCCTAAAATAAGTGAAGTTTGTTTATTAAACTAAATTAATTAACTACTAAACTAAATACTCTAAGACAAAGAAGAATGAATTTGGAAAATAACTTGGGAAAAACTCAGTTGATTAAGACGATACCCTAGGAAGAATCCACCTAAACTTCACTTGTTATCTAACCTTGAACCATATGATTTATTTACTTAGTTTGATCCGTAAGACTCCCTAACGTATATTAAACCCTCTCTCGAGGCGAATAACGTCTAACCCTAGGTTAATTAGTGGAACTCTCGTTCTCTTATAATAACCCTCTAGAATAGTAGTAAATCGATCTGTGGATTCCCATATTAGGTTTCACCTTAATCCGGCAAAAATCTCGTCACCCTATCTCTAGGCGTGCGATCAACTCCGCTTAATTATGTTGGATCTACTCTTAGGCGTGGTCTATTCCTCCTCCACCTAAGCACATTAAATTTGGATTAAGCTCACATAATTAAGAACAAACTAAGTATTTATCATATAATTCAAATAATCAAATAACAAGATTCATCATAGGTTTCATCCCCTCGGGTATCCAGAAGGGTTTAGTTCATAACAATAAAGGAAAACATCTCAAGAGAAAAGATAAAACAAAACATAAGAAATCCCTAAAACCCCTGAAGGAATTGAAGAGGAGATCCTCCGTCTTGAGTATAACTCGCTTCTTGAGATGGATCAACTGGCTATCCCTGAGTGAATCCCCACAAATCGCCTTCCCTGGCCTAGCACGCACGCCCCTAGACGATGGCTTTGGGCTCCTCGATGCAGGGTTTCGTCGAACTCCCCGATTAAGTTGCCCCTAGGGTGTTTATATAGGCTTTGAGATGTGTTACTTGGCCTCCAAGTATCCTAATTTGAGTGCAATTCCTAATTTGGGGTTTAATTAGACTTTGGAGTGTGTTTTTTTGCCTCCAAGCATCCAAATCCGAGTAAAACTCCTCTTGGCCGCGGCAAGGGCACGGCCATGGCACACGCCCGTGTGAATCGTGGTCAGGCCGTGTGGACTTCGTTGATGAGGCACGGCCGTGTAAATCGTGGTCCAGACCGTGTTCGAGATATTTAAGGAGGCACGGCCGTGTGATCTTTGGTCCAGGCCGTGTCGATTTCATGCTTTGGCCCATTTGTCCGTTTTAAGCCCGTTTCTCATTCTTTTCGTCATCGGGTGCTTTCCTGAGTATAAAACATGAAAAGAAAGGATTAAGAGCACCTTTTTACATAAAATAAGGGATAATTCATCCAAAAGCATACTAAATGTGGGCCTAAAATGTGTTACTATTTCGGTTTATCAGTAGGAGGAAACACGACATGGCATAGGTCGGAATTGCCTGTAGTACTGATTTTATAAAGACCTCCTTTCCTCCTTGAAATAGGAATCTATTACTCCAACCTTTAATTCTGAATAGAACCTTTTCTTTAAGAACTTGAAATGAATCTTTCTTACGTCGACCAACCACGCTAGGGAGGCCTAGATACTTCTCCATATCTGTTGAATGTCTCATTCCCAAAATTGCCGCTACTTCCCCCCTGTTTCTTGCTACCATGTTTGAACTATAAAAGATCGTGGACTTGTCAAAATTATCACACTGGCCAGAACATCGCTCATATTCCTTTAAAATTCCCTTTAACAAATTTGCTCCCTCACTTGTTGCTTCCCCGAAAAGTATGCAATCGTCTGCAAAGAGAAGATGTGTAAGCACTGGTCCTCTTCGACTTGCCTTAGCTCCTTTTAGTAAACCTTCTTTCAGGGCCATCCTCATTAATGCCGACAACCCCTCACTACATAATAAGAAAAGGAAAGGACTAAGTGGATCTCCCTGTCTCAACCCTCTTGTAGCTTTAAAAGTTCTTCCCCTATACATACTTCATCCGGCTAAATTATGCATTTGAGTGAAAATTGTATTATTTGTAAAGTTCTTTCTCTCTTTTTTACACATGAACGACGTCGACAGGCAAACTCGTGGATTATATAGTCAATGAAAGTTGGTAATATTGTAAAGTTGTTTTTAATACTCGGTTTTATAACAAGCAAACACCCGGAACAAGAAAGTTCAAAATTCGCCCTCAACGTTTGCACATATTTGCATTCGTAACCCGGAGAAAGTATGAGAATATCTGTTAATACATACTTCATCCGGTTAAATTATACATTTGATTTACTATTATTAATACATACTTCTCCGAATTTGATAGACCCTCCACTGGTGCCACCTCTGCCATAACCTCCACCATTATTTTTATTATTTTTTTAAACTATTTTTTTTTACTATTATAGTTAAAATTTGATGATAGTACCGTCTATGCACCACTCTCTACCACTTGAAATATACCATTTTGATACTTAATTTTGTCAACCTACCGTTTTAGTTTTTTTTTTTTTTCAGTAAAAAACCTGTTTTTCCCCCCTGAATTATCATCATTATAAAATAACAATCATTCTTTTTGAAAAACCGGAAACAGCGTGATTACCGACCACGTCATCTTAACCTTACCCCCTAGAATGTCTATCCCCAACATTGTCATTTCCATCGACGTGGGCCGTAATTATTGGTCAACTTTGTACATTAGCAGTGACAGATAGATAGACAGGTAGCAGTTTCGTCGAGAACATTCACGTGGCAAAATTGGGAATTTACTTGGACGCGGCATTCCGGACCGGACAGACACGTCTACTTAAGTTTAAGCTCCGCTGTCCAAAATTGCTATCACTCTCTCGTTTCTATACAGATTCAGAAAGAAATAAACGAAGAAGCAGCAATGGCCACTCTTACAGTGCCCGCGACAGTTCCTTCAGTGTCTGAAGATTGTGAACAACTAAGAAAAGCCTTTTCAGGTCTCTCCTCTTTCAGTTTCTTCCCTTTCCCATTTCTCTTGTATGTTAATCTAACTATGTTTACTTTGATCTTCTCCATACAATATTGATCGGATCAAACTTCTTTACACTAGGATCTATAATAAACGACCTTTTTCTGATTTTATTTCGTAATTGAAAATGGTCTTCATTTTTACACCAAAAGAGTTCCTTTTTTCCCGTGCTGGTGGGTGGATCTTGCGATGATCTACCACGATCTGTCAAGATTGTGTGGAGAACTGAAAAAGATGATCATCTAACGATAACGCCTTTTATTAGTTAAGCAAGTTCCTTGATTTATGACGCCTGATTAATGTTTTTTGTTAATACTGCGGCTTATAGTGGTATGCTTTTTCTCGACTTTTTTTATCAGTTTTGATGATCTGATGATGGTATGGTTTTGTTCTGGTATTAAGAGACTTCAAGTCTTTTGATGTGTAAACATAGTATAATAGCATGTCTTACAAACAACTTTAAACTGACCGAGTTTTTGTCTTAAATTATTATGTTGTCGTTCTATGAGGCAGTTTCTCCACACGTTGATATAAAGATTGGATTGATGTTTCATTGCAGGATGGGGAACTAATGAGGGCTTAATCATAGATATATTGGGTCACAGAAATGCCGAGCAACGAAACTTGATTCGAAAAACCTACGCTGAAACCTATGGAGAGGATCTCCTCAAGGCACTAGACAAGGAGCTCTCGAATGACTTTGAGGTCAGTTTGCAAAATCAATTGCTTTATTCACTGCTAGAGACTATTCTACATATGTTTATTTTATTGCCTGGAATGCTGACTAACGGTGGTCACTTTCCGAGTTCTTATCAGAGGCTGGTTCTGCTTTGGGCTCTTGATCCTGCTGAACGTGATGCCCTTTTGGCTAATGAAGCCACCAAAAGGTGGACTTCAAGCAATCAGGTCCTTATGGAAATAGCCTGCACAAGGTCTGCCAACCAACTGCTTCACGCAAGGCAGGCTTATCATGCTCGTTATAAGAAGTCGCTTGAAGAGGATGTTGCTCATCACACGACTGGCGACTTCCGTAAGGTATATTAGATGGATGCTTAAGTTATCTGTAAAAACTAAACTAGGTCTTGTATATTATGTTAGCGAGTCAATGAAGTTCTTATTATTTGTTTTCTGTTCTGAATAGCCCTGCTTATTTATGTGTCTTTATTCCTTTCAGCTCCTCCTACCTCTAGTGAGTTCATACAGATATGAGGGAGAGGAGTTGAACATGACTCTGGCAAAAACAGAGGCGAAGTTGCTTCATGAAAAAATTTCAAACAAAGCTTACAGTGATGACGATTTCTTAAGGGTTTTGGCTACAAGAAGCAAGGCACAGATCAATGCAACTCTGAATCACTACAAAAATGAATATGGAAATGACATAAACAAGGTAAACAAAGTTGGATTTTGGCTGTTTTGTATTTGGGTATTTCAAGGCATCTTTACTTTTATACTAGAAGCCAATTACTTATCAAAGTTTTCCTTGGTCTTCGATTCCTATCTGCAGGACTTGAAGGCTGACCCTAAGGATGAGTTCCTTGCACTACTAAGGTCCACAGTGAAGTGCTTGGTCTATCCGGAAAAGTATTTTGAGAAGGTTCTTCGCCTAGCAATCAATAGACGAGGAACGGATGAAGGAGCTCTTACAAGAGTTGTTTGCACTAGGGCTGAGGTTGATCTAAAGATCATAGCAGATGAGTATCAGCGAAGGAACAGTGTCCCACTGACTCGTGACATTGTCAAGGACACTCATGGAGACTATGAAAAATTGCTGCTGGTACTTGCAGGACATGTGGAGAATTGAATCTGATATCATGGGACAATTTCCTGGTGAATAAATGTTTATGACCAAACTATAATGGTCTAGTGTGGTTATGATGTTTTCCTGTTTTTCTATGTAGTAATGCGAGTTATATGCTATCCAAGAATTCGAAGTCTACTTAAAACCATATACAGGAGGCTTTTTTTATCTTTTCTTTTGTATGGCTACTGATTCTATCATGCATCAAGCAGAAGCCGCTATCTTTTTTAAAAAAACCGGGGATCATGCAATAATGCTATTCAAGAAGAAAATATGCAAAACCCAAAGAGAAATTTAGAAATCTGATTTGCAATATTCCTAAGCAGACCCGAAAGTCAAATCTTAAACGTGACAAAATATCAGACACCCCAAGTTTGGTTAAAAAAGACAACAAAATAATACAAGTTGAAACTACATAATGAACAAACTAGAAGCAAAATTTTCTTCTACATCCTTAGATTCTCAAAGGTAATCCGCTGATGCTGTAAAGCCTTCCACCACTACAGCAGGCACCAGAATTTCATGTACATTATATTATCTATTAACCCAAGGACACGACTACTTTGTAGTGAACAGCTAGCAAATTTGGAAGCACGACAACAGCGGCAAAGTGACTCCATCACTTTTTCAGGAGGTTCCTTGAGAATATTCTCTTGCAATATGGGCTGGTACGCAAGATCATGTGGGGACGGACAGCTCCAACTAGAGAAGCATGAAGGGAACCCTGCTTTGAGACAAAATGTTTAGAGATGAAAATCATGCTTCTTCAGACAAAAGTTAACTTATACAAGAGACAAAAAGAGATACTAGGAGAGATTTCATTCAAATTTTGATCAAAATATTATCCAAGTACCCATACCTTAGTTACTGCTAAGGCAGATTGAATGACATAGTTGGCAAATGGATCTTGCAATAATTGTTCAAAGTGTACAACAGAGATCAATTCATGGATGATTTGCGACCGACTTTCTGCAAAATGCTTGAGGCATTTTTCGACCACATGACTGCTAAATTTCTGCATTGAGAGGTGAACATAGTGCCCTTTGAACTGAGAAAGTAAGTTGTCAACAGCAGAGCGAACCTTTAGCTCTATAATGTACTGAACAACATAGTTTCTGTTTCAGAGACAAATGAATATTACAATCAGAGAGATAAATAAATTAAAGAATAACTTTGGAGAAAATGAAGTTCAAATTATATTTTTTTCATGATGAAATTTTCCTCTAGTTATGATTTTAGTTAACTTATTTTACTATAGACTTGATAGATCAGATTTGTTTCACAGGATAAATTTGCTTCTAAAGTGGCCAAATTCTTGTTTTAAAGGTTTTTTTTTCCCATTTAGGTAACTTAATATGTACATTACAGAAAATAAGACAAATAAAGATGGGAAGAACTAATAATTGATAATGCAAAATCTGCTAGATATAGGAGCTTAACTTGTCATATTTATTCTTAATACCAAGTGAGTGCATCCCATGCTCATTTGACATAATGTAGAAAGAATAGAAATGACTGATGTAATTATAGGGATCAATGTCTCTCAGAAACATAAACGATCAGTCAGAAAACTTGGAAGGAAATAAGGAACTTAGTTGACATACATGAACTTTTACCTTACACAAGGGTGTAATGATTCATTAGCATGAAAAAAATCATTTTAACTTAAGAAGCAACTGCTTTTTTATGATTCATACATTCCATTAGCATGACAAAGATGTAAATATAAACAGGATTAATTTTTCCAATAAGCTAACTTAGCCATCAAAACCAACAATAAACGAGGATGAAAGAAACAAACAAACAAATAAATATCTTATTACCCAAAAGGATCTTGAGCAAGTAGAAGTCCATTTCGGGAAATTTGGGTAATTAGGTTATATCGATGTTGCCCATTTGAATGAGCAATGCAGCGTTGCAACACACAGCATCCATGACGATGAGTGGCAATATCTACGCAAAATTGTGCAGCAGCATCAAAAATAATCTGCATTGGTAATTAACAGAAGCAAAGGACCAAAAATGTTTCAGAATCAAACTTGGCAAAAGAAAATATACACATAAGAAAATGCAATGCATCAAAGTAGAGATAGAATTCCTAACACAGGAAATGCACCAATGCCCACCAACTACAGTTTGAATTAGAAGTATGCTTCTAGAACTGACAATTATGACTGAATTCTAGTTTTTTGGTTCATGACCCACAACAAGAGAGCCTGACCAATTCTGTAAAATTGCAAGCTAAAAGTTCTCCCAATGGACCAAAAACTCTTCAAGAATCATGAGTTACTATCTCAAACCTATCATAGCCTGTTAAAGGTTGGTTCCTCCCTTGGAAAGAATTGTTCTTAATAATAAATATTCAGAAAGATAGAATAGATTCCTTCAAACTGGATCCTTGCATTCGTGTCAGTTGCTTGTCATGCACTGGCAATATGCCAATACCTGTAATTAAGCCAGTACCTTCAAGAAATCTTTCTCCTGTTCACAAGGCTTACCTAACAATCAACGAGTTAAACTATATACCTATGTCTCAAAATACACACACAAAAACGCAAAACATATCCTGCAATGACCCAGAGGAGAAACATGACATGACACTGACACTAGGCATAGGTAATAGTCCATAGCATAAAGACCTCCAAGATAACCATATAATTTTCTTTAGAAGACTTGAGTAAACCTTGTCAAGATGAAAAAAAAAGCATATATCTGTGATCTGTCCAAATAGTTAACTAGAGATAAACCATATAGTGGATTGACACGATGAAATGAGACTGTAGTGGTCTAAGTAACCTAATATATGTAAAAAAAAAAGAAGAATGTCCATGGTTGGGGTCATTTGTGAGCAAAAGTATTGAACCTCGTAAGTTAATTCACCCTCATCATTGTACCTTATTATCTTCATTACCAAGGCATTGCAAGAAGCGCTGCAAAACATGATTTCCATTGAGATCCTTGATGAGATCAAGAATTCCAGGTTTAAGAGCTGACTTGATAAGAGAAACTTCTTCTCTGGATTTGAGAGTCTCAATCAACTTCTGTACTACACGAGTACTGAAATATAGCAGTATACCAGTTTAGCAACAAATATATATACATATTATGTAGGAAGAGAAAAGGCAAAGAATACGAGTAACAGAAAATAGAATGAAGAATTCAATGATAATGAAGCAGTTACCCATATGTGTTTAAGGAAATCCTCACTAGCTGTCCTGATTCTTTTGTGACCATGTGAACAATCTGCAGTCTTTGTTCTTCAGTACACACATCCAGCAACTTTTGCACAAGGTAGTTTCCAAAGGGATCCATCATAAGTTCCACAATATTATCAATAATTTCATTGAATATTATTTGAACATCTAAACAGCTTCCTTCATCAAATATCCTTTGCAAGAAGCGACAATGATTCTGGTCCTTAGCCATGTAATTAATACATCCTCGGAACTCAGCCAGGGAATATGGAGTTGGCATTAGTCTTACATTTTCTCCATGATTTTTATCAAGTTTAGAGCTTTTCTCTTGAAGGTTTTTGAATGATTTTTTCTTATGATACTTGAATGAATCGTGGCCCAAGTTCTGAATACCATACTTCAAATCTCTTCCTTGAATGATGACACTGCGATCCTCCACAAGAGGAATTTTAGTGTGCATGAACCTAGGATCACTCAAAGAATCAATGACACCTCTACCTCCATTACCATCCATCCCACTTTGCTTTGAGAAAACAAAAGGATAATAGGTATTCTGTAATGGAATACCCCTATTATCAAAACTCCTGCACTGTTCCATTCTCTGCTCCAAATGATAGTTTCTTTGGTTATTATGCCAACTCCATTTTGAAGCCAAATCATTGGAATGATTATAAGCAATGTTATGAGGCCCCAACGAATCACCCTTTTCGTTTCCTCCCTGCAAACCAAGCAATGTGGACCTCATGACATCATTACCATCAAAATACATTGAAACTTGTAGTGGAGAAGATTGAAACCCTTTGCTAAAACCTTCATATGAAGTATATTTTTCAGCATTATAAGAATAAACATCACCCAAACCAAGGCCAAAACCATTTGGGTCGCTCTCAGATCTCCTCATTTCAGCAGAGCCGTCACTATCTATCTCTTCATTTCTAATATGCATTTGATATAGATTATCGCACAAATCAAGACCATCCTCGACCGATCTTTCTTCATTCACGTTCGTATTTCTGAAATGAAAATCGGGTAAAGAGGTAGAATCCAACCAGAGTCTATAATCATGAAACTCGGGCTGTTGTTGTTGTTGGTCTTCAAATGACGAACTTTCTTCATGTGAAGAAAACCCATTTGAGAAAGAGCTTGAAGGAGAAGGGGAAACTCGATTCATCATCTTCTTCTTCTCCTGCTTCTCACCCGTTTCAAACATCATCACACACACACACAAAAGAGAAAAGGAACAAACAAAGAATCAAACTTTTATTACGAGAGAATATTTTCACACGAAACAGATACAGAAAGCTCACCGGACGAACAAACAAACAAAAAAAAAAAAAAACGCTTCCTTTTCAGTAGACGATTGTTCTTTTGGTTGATTTGGCTATCTTTATTTCAACGATTTTCTCTTTCAAAAAAAAATATATATATCTTTTTTGTATATTGACGGTTACAAAAGGAATGGCGTACGGACTGGTTATGGCTTAAGCTCACTCCATTGCAGTAGGTGAGCAGGCACTACATTGTGAAAATATATAGATACATAAAAATAAAAAAATAAAAAATAAAAAAAACCTTGGAGATTTAAATTACGGTTTTTTTTTTTTTTAATCATCGGTTTCTATCTTGAAATGCAAAACAGAATGCTTGATTTTCTCAGATTAATTTGACTTGTTTTTAACCTGTACAGTCAATTTTAGGTTTTTATCAAAGAATTTTTTAGTCATTGGATTTGTTGAAATTTGGGACATTCTCTCTAAGGTTAAAAAATTTGATACATAAACTTCGCCTTTTAGATATATACGATAGAGATAACCGCACCAGATCCCTTATTCTTCTAATCTAATCGTAACTGTTGTTGCCCAACAAAATGGATTCTCACTTTGGAAACTTTGGCTGTATTTTCTCTACCTTCAAACCACGACATAACAAAAATAATCATATTTTAGGTGATATCAAACTTATAAATTTAATTTATACAAACTACTAGATTCAAATATTATTGATATTGCAACTTATATGATTATTTTTATATAAAATCTATCACGTTGATAAAGATTTTCAATGAAATGATAGTAAAATAAATCTCAAAATTATGCATGAATTTTAGGTTTCATAGTAATTTTATATATAAACTTTGATTTTGATTAAATTTATATATGAATTTTTTATTTCATTCGATTTTCATAAACATTAACGACATTGTTGATGTCAATTTTGTAGGCTAGTCTAGAAAAGGTTGAAGGTAAGTTATTGGTAAGTTGACTATTATGGTGAATATCACAATTTATTGGCTTTTGGCCTCTGCCCAAAACTTCTCTAGCAAATGCCGAGATTTAACTACTTGTGCATAAACTCTTTCCTGTAAATTCAAGGTTGTTACATAGTTTTTGTGCCCTACAGGGAAATGTCCCTTATGACATAGTTTTTGTGCTCTGCAGGACTTTGAGGCTTGTTCAATTATGCTTATGGGTCAAAAACCTGTTGCAGGTTTTGATGTTTGGCTAGCCTGTTCATTGGTTTGAGCTATTATATTTGTTTTGGGCTTAAGCTCATACATATGCTCTTTAAGTCCAGGCTCGTATAACTTTGGGTATTAACAATAGTTCCCCCTCCCCCAAACAAATAGTCCTATAGCTTTCTACTTTCTAAATAACTTGTGGAAAATTAGCAATGACTACTGCTATAGAATATCGTGAAAACCCGACACCTTTTTGTAGCAATTGGTACGCTAATTTTGAAGGGAATGGGCCATAATAAGAGGAAAGTTGGTCATTAATGGTCTTTAATCTTGTAAGTTACAAGATGATGGGGAGTCAATAATGTAATGTCACGAGTTTAGACAACTATAGTTATAAGCTTCATTTGTGAGGCTTTCTATATTCTTTTTCATTTATACAAACCAATGTTTCAAAAGAAAACTCCTTAAAGGGTGCTTCTTTCATTCTTCTCTGCTGTATTCTACTTTGCCTACTTTTTTTTTCCCCTTTTTTTTTTAATGTTAAATGTAGTAAGGGGTTGCCACTGAGTAGGGATGAGCAAAATTCGATTCGATTCGAAAAAATAAAATAAAAATTAAATTTTGAGTTAATCGAATCGAGTTATTTGAATTATTTGAGTAAACTCGAATAAGAAAATTCGGATTTTGAGTTCGAGTCGAGTTGAATTTCTACAATTCGAATAATAGATTAGTATAAATACTGTTTTAGTCCCTATCAATTTTGAAAATAAGTAAATTAGTCTCTCTCTTAACAAAAATTTCAAAAAAATCAAAGTAATTTTCAAAATTTGAAAATAATTTTTAAATTTTTAAATATTTATAGAAATTCTAATATTTTTATTTTTAAAAAAATTATTAATTTTAAAAAAAAACTAAAAATATATATAATTTAATATAATAATAATTTTAGAATTTATTTTCTTCCCGAATCGCCCACTCTCCTTTTTTCCTTTACTCAAAATTAATCTAAAAGTTTGTACTTCGTCTACTTGTAAAATAATCGGTCCATGTAAACAGAATATTGAGTATAAATAATAAGATTCGTTAATTCGACTCGACTCGGAATTTTTTGACTCGATTCGAAAAATATTCAAATTGAATTCGGTTGCTAAAATAGGATTTGTCAACTCGATTAACTTGAAATTTTTAATTCGATTCGACTCGACTCGATCGAATACTCACCCCTACCACTGAGGGTCTGTCTCCATCAGCGGTAGTCAATGCTTTCCATAGTAGCATAGATATGAAATCCGTTAGATTATACCTAAAAGGTTTAAGAATTCTCCTGATATTCCCAAATGTTTTGTTATGGTAGGTAGGCAATGTAGGAGAATCTCTAAAAAAAGGATAACCATTTGTGTTTTTACCTACACATCTTTAGGGGAGGTTTTCGTTTACCGCTCCACCTATTTTTCTATCAAGTATTAAAACTATACAACCTAAAACCTAACCAACTTTTGGCGAGTTATTTCATCTATTGCTGCGAGTTGAAATAAATTCCATCTATGAGGATGATTCCCCACTTATTTTCCTACAAGGTAAAGTCTAGCCATTGGTATTACTTATAATCAAAGTAAGTAGGTATGTTCGTGGGTTTAAAAGACTGACTGGACCGACAAAACAAAGTATTTTTTTCTGCTAGGAAGGCAGCATATGCATGATAGGGCTTCAGTGCCCACTAGGATTTTAAAAACAAAAAATGCAATGTAAAACTACCTATGTCTGGAAAAGAAGGACGTCAAGTGACTTATTTCTTAAACCAATCCCACTCTTGTGAAATTGAACCCTTAAACATTCAGAAATACTACTTGGGTTAGACTAAGGGTAAGGGGTACTTCCCATCGATTTGCTTGTTACTGTGGGGTTGTCACCCCAAATTTGTCAACAAAATGAGTGCCTGTTATCCCTATTTTTTAGTGTATTTTGGTTTCTCAAATTGTTATACTAACTACTAGATACTATGTTTATGATAAGAACGAAATGCCTAAAGCAGTACTTATGCTACACTGGAGTCGGGACCTCTGCAACTCTTGTTAATGTTAACTGAGAAGATGAGGGTGTTGAGAGTTCAACAGGCGTTGAAATCGTTAAATTTTGTAATGCTCTAATGAGGGAAGGTAAGATAAAGAGAGTTGTTGTGGTTGTAGAGTGAGAGAAGCTAGAGGGATTGTCCTAAGGTTTTAGCCCGAAGCCTAAAATGAAAGGCATTATTTTCAATGAGAGAAAAGTTGCATTCAATTCTTCTAAAACTCACTCAACCCTAAGACCCAAGGTACTAACTTAAAACTACCTTTACTAACTTTAGTCTTTGCCTGTAATCATTGCGTTTCTTTAATCTTGTAGGTATGAAAAGTTCTGCATCTTCTATCACTCATAAAATTTCTACAAAGAAGGGCAAGGGATCTTTAGAAGAATCCTCTGGAAAGACACCAAACACAAAGTTTCCCAAATTGTCAAGTGATAAACTTGTTCCTCTGACAAAAAAGTCTTCACATGTATCTGCCTCTCAACTGAAATTTGTTCAAACACTGCTACATCCATTCCTTTCGAGTGGGCCTTGAAGTATTGTCTTGTTAATGAACTAAAGAATTACAGAAACTATGGCCTCCTTTATATGACAAAGACATTGTCTTGTTAATGAAGTATTGTCTACCTTTTATTACACATGCATTTCTATTTGTGTATTTGTTCTAACAATGTTCATTTGCGTGCAGCTTATTTCCATTCAACTTGGTGCTTTCATTCGCCACCTTGAGGTGTTGACAGAAAAGGAAAGAAGGTTTGGTATAGAAAATCCAACTGCTAGAGGGGGAATTAGAGGCTACACAACAACGCTTAAACGAGGAAAATTGCGCAGCTAAGGACTGATTAGACTCTGTTATTAAGAACAAAAATAAGGAGTTGATGTTGTTAGAGGCAGAAAAAATATCAATGTCTGAGGAGTTGGAGAAGGAGCTGTCTGCCAAGAAAGTTGAGAAAGAAAATCTAGTTGATCAAATTATCAATATAAGGGAAAGCTATCATGCATAAATGCTTTTAGAGGTGCAGATAAAGTATGAGCCATTTGTATTCACTGAAGTCCCGTTAGAGCTGCTGCATTTTTTGCCAAAAGGATTAAACGTGTTGAACCCTTCTGCCTAAATAGTGGAGAATGTTCGTATAATCGTATTGTGGTCACTACTCAAGAGGTTGCAAAGGAAAACACTCCAGAGGTTGCCCTAGGATTTGAAGTGAACCTGACTGCTGGCCAAACTACAACTTATGTTGTAGACGAAGATCGAATTAGGTTTTTTCGTTGTTTTCTGTTACTGGGAAAAATAACTTTTTAGCCCTTATGGGTGTTATTAGATGGATGTTTGACCCCGTTTGAAGTTTGGATGAATGTGTTGTATAACTCTAATGATTTTGCCTCCTTATCGATGCAATACAGTTTTTACTGCTGCACAGGTATTTACACATAGTATTTTCCAAGATGATTTGCATTACATGTGTTTTTTGTAGGCTTGCCTACTAAGGCGGTTAACTTGTATGCCTCATGTAGTATTTATGATATTATGTAAGGTCCTTCCCAATTACGAGTTCACTTTTTTCATTCTATGATTGGTTTGATGGATTCACGGTTAGGGGTGTAATCAAGCCGAGTTGAGTCGAGTTTGAATACTGTAAGCTCGAGTTTGAGCTCGACTCGAAATTAGAAGTTGGATACTTGACTTTAAGTTCAATCAAACATATATTTTTAAGCTCAATCTCAGCTTGAGATATAATCCAGCCACTCAAGCTCAAGCTCGAGCTCGATTAAGCTCATTTACCAATTTTTATACTAAAACTTGATCTCAACTCAATAATTAAACTTAAGGTTAATAATATATATTAAGGGCAATAACATAATTTAATAATATAGAAATATGAAAAGCTCGATAAGGCTTGCGACCTATTCGAATCAAGTATTACAAGCTTGAATTCGACTCAATCAATAGCTTAAGCTCAGCTCAATAATTACCGAATTGAATTCAAATTTTTCAAGCCGAACTCGAGTAGCTTATGAGTACCAGTGTCTCATTTAGATCCCTATTGATAGCTTCGTGGCACTAGGTCCCATACTTGAGACTACTTATGGCTGACCCTTTTATTAAATGTCGAGCTATTTGCTGGGCTTAATCTACTTACTTGATAGTTGCATCCTCCCGAACTTCTAATAATTAAGTCTAAGTTAGTCTTTAAGGCATTTTTATTTGAGTTTTGATCTATGTACTAGACCCTTAGGGAATTAATCCCATTTTTACTAGAACTTCTACTCCATAAACTAAAGTAAGAGGAGCTTGTCTTGTAGCCTATGTTACTATTGTCTTGTTGACCCAAAAGATTCTATAGCTTATTTTTCTCATGCACCCTTCGCATCATCGAGTTGCTTTTTTTAGGGTAGTAAGAACGTTCTTATTGGTGGATTCAACTTGCTCAATTTTTTATTTTTTTATTTTTTTTTGTGAATAGGCTACAAAAGCGTGAACCAAAACTATATTAAATCTGTCATAGAAATCCTACAACTTTCCAAAAAATTGTTTTCTGTTATCTATTATTCACTCTTTTGGTATTCCAAATAGAAACAAGATGTTTTCTTAGAGGTAAGTTTTCATGGAAAAGGTTGAGCTTTCATTTGACATAGCATTTTTTGAGGGTCATAAGACGACTTTTAGCTACTTATTATGGATCTAG
Source organism: Gossypium sturtianum (assembly GCA_025698515.1). Taxonomy (NCBI): domain Eukaryota; kingdom Viridiplantae; phylum Streptophyta; class Magnoliopsida; order Malvales; family Malvaceae; genus Gossypium; species Gossypium sturtianum. Next base: position 5,981,275 of record CM046947.1, read on the forward strand.
AGAAGTTCTAATTGTTTATCCATTTTGTCTAATGCCTTTTACTTTACTTCAAATGCGTTGAATAAAAGTTGAAACTGTAAAGCACATAGAGAGTGTGTACCATGCTATTGTGAAATTGATGTTGTAGTGCTTGTTGTTGAGGATTGTGGAAATATTTGTGGTTTGCTATTGACATATGGTTGTCTAGAAGTGGCTAATAGGATGCTTGTTCTGAGATCATCGAGTTGGCCAAACAATTGAAGGAAGTCCAATAGTGACTTGAAAAGTAGTTGTGATTGGTGGGTGAGTTTGGTGACATGGACTGACAGTTATGGTGTTATAACCTTGACCAAGTCATACCCAACTAGTGAATGCTATTGGGATTTTCATAATAGACATATTGTTCTCCAGGATGAGTTGTTGAAGTCGGTATTTTTCGATTAACTGGATCTGGTCCGACCCATAATCAAGTTTACTCATATTCAACACTTAATAATATAGACACAAACAAATATAATGAAAACCAATACAACGCTAAGAAATAAAATTAAATATGAAACGGCCCAAGACATTCACTGAGACGGACCAAAATCCTCTAGACTCATGGACAAACACAGCAATTAGTATAGGTCCATAGCTCTACTTGACACGTTGAACCTAAAACACAATTCCGGAACCCATAACGGAAAAGGTCAAATAATATAAACACAACCCCAATGAAGATAACAGAAAAACACCACCAAAATGACTGTTAAGACCCAGGAAGTTAAACCAAAGCAATGCTGCTTTCGCCGCCAGGGGGTTTGCGTACACCACCGAAGTAGTCTCGAGACTCTACCTTCCCATCAGCGAAGATGTTGCTGCCGCTCATCTCTCGCAGTTTTGCCACGCTGAGCGGTTTCTCTGCAGAACCTGGTGGAACATCACCCTTAAATATGTCATTTCCTGAAAGCTCAGCAAACTTCTTATCATAAATTATCTTTGCTGTCTTAACCCCGTCCTCCTCACTTGACATGTTACCTCCAGCAGGCTACAAAGTAACATCCAAGCTCAACAACCAGTTAGATATTCAGATTTTTAATTAAAGATGCAAATTTCGGCTAGGAACTATGCTTGCTTGTCTCCATATAAGTAAAACTGAAGCAAAGAAATGTCATTCTGATATTAATTCCAAAGCACAACTTTAGGATTCTTAGCTACCTTAGGTGCAATACATTGAACAATAAATCTCAAAACAAAAATGCATACCAAGTTCAAAGAACAATTTGCTTATGCATTTAAAATATGAACCAAGTTAGGGGTCAAAATACATGTACTTACATTATGCATATCAGGTTCTCTCATGACAAAATTATCCTTCAATGCCAATGCACGTACGGTTGTCGTCCTGGGCAAAATTTCAGGTGGAGGCGCGAAGATGTCATGCCCGCTAAGCTCCTTGCACTTTGCATCAGAGAGCTGCTTCGTCAACTTTGCTTCCTCACTTTCCAATGTTCCACTTAGCTCACGCTGCTTCGCTACCTCGGTAAGAGTAGTTGGCTTTTTGGGGGAAATACTTTCTTCCTCAGCAAATGAGATGTGACTGATTCCAGCTAAGGCTTGCTGGGCGCAAAACATAAAAAACGTTTAACAAAACAATATTGATACGAATATATTATGTTCTAAACATTGGTATGAATTACAGATATCTATCTTCTCATAACAAAAAATGAAAGAACGAACGCATACCTGGTACATCCTAAGTCCTGTTTTGCCTTTCGGAATGGAATTGGCACTACCTGGTTCTAACTCATCATTTTCACCGTTGGCTGCAAAAATACCACTACCGGTCATCTCCTTCATTTTATATCCAGAACAAGGTTTCCTGAACATTGGAACATAGGAATAAGTAGCTTAAAACCAAATCGATGGAGCCATGAATTCGCTCTCTCGTTTTACCACAGAGAAGAAGGAAGGAAGAAAAAATGGAACAAATTTTGAACAGCTTTACTTAATTATACTTAGAATGCTAAAAAGCAAATGAATCTTAATAAAAGAAAATTATTTTCAGAAATTACACTAGTAACTGATTTATTGACGTACATTAAATCATCAACCTCACATAATTTTTACTAATTCCAAACAGTAAGAACTTTTATCGGATTCACGAAGACATGATTGATTTGGAACGTGGGCAATAGTTAGAGTTCGTAAACGGTTGGTACAGTTGAATTTCAACGGGAACCCGATAGATCATCAATAAATCATTGGCAAATAAAAGCTAATAAGGAAATTAATCACAGATATGCACAGATTAAAAGTCAAAATTTTCTTTGCTTCGGTTTTTTTTTTCAAAAATTTCAGAACGGTAATGTTTAAATAATAGAGAGAGAAATGACAGAAACAAACAAGAATAATAAGACAAAAGGCGAAATTCTAGTTACAGTTCAGGTTTCCAACTGACAAATAAAATAACGTCTACCTAGAAAGTTATGAAAACAATAAATTTAAAATGAAAATGAAGGTAGATTTAGGAGAGAAAGAAGGCGGAAGCAGATCTCACCGTTTGTTTAAGCATTCAAATTCTTCATCTGTCACTTGACCTCCAAACACCACTTTCCTGATCCCATCCGACGGCTACCAATAATTAAAAAAAAAAAAAATCAAAAACACTAATTCACCAGCCAAACAAAAGAAAAAAGAAAGAATCTGAAAGAAGTACCTGGTAAGGGCGGGTGGAGAGCGGGGCGGAGGCGGGGGAATCGGTGTTTGGAGTTTCGGACCAAGTGAGCAGATCTGCTGTGGAAGAGTGTGGTTTCCTCACTGGAGTGCTCCTCTCCATTTTTGTGTGGATTCTCTTTTTCGCTAAATTCACTCTCAAAACTACCAAAAACAGTATGGTTGTAAATAAATACAAAACCGGACATAAGAAAAAGAAAAGCCTTGGGTTCCTCTACTCTTACTCAGTTTTAGAGGTTTAAATAAGTGACAAGAAAATGAAATGAGGAAAACGGGATCTGAGGAAGAGAGAGAAATGACGAACTTTCCTTCTTTGTTGTAATTTTATTGGATTGCTTCAATTATATTGATATAACGCTGGTAGAAGCTTAAGAGTAGCTGCTACTCTACTTCAGTTTCAAAGCCAACAAACAAGTAAAATGGAGGTGGGAATTTTATTTTAATTAAAAATTCAAATTTTAAAAAACTTCATTCATTTTAGGATTCCACCGCTACGTGTCAATTCAGATTTGGATGGAGAAAGTTTTTGGTGATGTTAGCTGGTCTCCTCCGATACCCAATGAAATTTGGTTGTTTATCGTTTCAAAATACAAAGTACGAACTTGAAATTTAAATTAGTTCCAAATTTTGGATTAGAAAATGTAATAAATTAGTTTCAAATAATTAAAGCTTAATTTTGGAGTGGACATTATTAAATTTTAATATAAAAATAGAATCTTTTTACATTCTTTGTAAAGAAAAGGTGGGGGAGTGAGGAGAATTTGGGGAAAGAAACCTCGTCAATTTTCAAAATTGAACTCTCAATTTCTCGTTGACTCTATTTCTGGGAAAAAAGTAAATAAATCATGTGTACGCTTTTTAATTATAAGATCAACATCTGTTATATTTGTCAGCTTGAAGAATAAATTGCTTTTAAAAAGTTGGAAAATAATATAGATGTAAAATAAAATAATTTTGGATTGCAGCTCCGCCCCATGCGAGCGGCCAATATACCCATTTCATTCACGGCTCGCCTTTCGCTTTGTTTTCACGTGCGGTGATAATGGACCTACCCGCTAAGGATAAGCTTTACTATACAATATTGGGTAAATTCCACACACAAACCATTCAATTATCAAAAATTTTCATTTTAAAAAATTTATAATTTAAACACTCACGTTATATAGTTGAATAATTTTTATCACTTCCGCTAAATTTTCAAACGAAAATCTGAGGTGAAATGGAATTTTCTCTTAAATAATATTATTATTTTAAAATTTGCCCCTAATAGCTTTGGTTTCTTTATTTCATCATCGCCATTTTTTATCATCTCTTCAACCACCACTATTCGTAAATTTATGAGAAAGTAATGAAGGCTTCAAGTTGCATATCAATGTCACTTTTTTTAAGGTTCTATTTGTCCACACAGATATTTTGGTATGCAAAAGAGTTATTGGCAAATAAACATTGAGGATACAATAATGCCCAATGACTGTCAATGTTTTGCACTGACGAAAACAATCCACTGAGCATTGAGTAGAGCATAGCAAGAATATCGATTTCTATAAAGAATTTCTGCGATAATTCTTTATAGAATAATCTAGAAATATAAAAAGTGATGGGAGAATAGAAAGAAACTTTGTTTCTATATGTTTCTTGGGTGTGTCATGCAAATGAAATTATACTCCTATTTATAAGAGGTCTCATGTCTCTTCATAGGAACATAACCATCGAAATGAATAGTGATATCTTTAACTCTAAACATCATTATTCAATATATATCTGCTTGAATATTTATGATTACTTGTTAATAATCAAATGACAAAACTTTTGGTTATTTATAACTTTTCATTTGCAACTATTGAAACACTATAAATATTTTGAAAATACTCCAACATGGAACACTTTTAACCTACCCTGTCAAAGACAAGTGTTGAACTTCTCCTTTGTATGGAACAAACATAGAGCTTACATGAGGCCTCACCAAGTCAACATCAATCCCATCACCACCTAGTTAGAAAGGTACCACGTTCCATAGGAGGTCAACCAAGAACGTTGTGGACACATGCTAAGACCTGTGGCATTCCACACCCGACTTAGACGACAGATCTAAACCCGAGATGTCAGATCCGTTACTAGAGCAACTCAGATAACAATCATTCATTACATCAAGTTAAATGATCAATTTTTAGAACATTTTTATAAAAGCACAGAAAATGATTAATTAAAATTTTAAAACATTAATATCATGTTGAAAGCATTAAAAATTCATTTATAGGGTTTTAAAGGTGTCAGGGACCAAAAATAAGCCTTAGAAGGTCGAGAATACTCAAAACAGGGTAGGGTATCAGTGCAAGTGGAGAGAAGTACTGATACTTCTCCTTGGTACTGTAGATTTTGGCATTTTGATACACTTGTTGTGATACCACAAGAGCTTGGTATCAATACCTGTGTCCCATGTGACAAAAATTGCCTAAAACTCACTTGTTAGTTTTGACACCTAAAAACTCAAACTTGAACTTGGAGGACTCAAGAATCAAGTTTAAAACATCAAAACACCTCCAATCATAGTGAACATAAATCAAGCTAGAGAACAACTATACGCAAACTAAGTTTCTCAAAAACATGTTTAACTAAACCATCAATCAACTCAAAACATGATTAGCTATTGTTCAAGTGCATATACCACACCAATTAATTATGCATACACATTCAAGGTATTCAAACTTTTCAATAAACACAAAAAAACTGCTAGGTTCTCTAGGCTTAGGTATATGCTATATATTTACTAACAACCTCAAAATAAACATTAGTTGAGATATGAGCCTTTAGATGTTGTTAACTACATAAGTCAGTCAAAAACATCACTTAACACCTACGTACGAAAATAATATATCCGCTTGCTGAGCATTGAAAGCTTGTGAATTAATTCACATACGGCAAATTAATTTTTTTTTTGTATGAATTAAAATTTGAATTTCAAACCTGAGATTGAAATTTAATCAATTCAAACAGTTTGAATCCAAATACTAATCGAGAAATAATAAACAAGAACTAGAATGAAAGTCTTGATATACAGGAGTTGTTTGAGTGATTTAAAAAGAAATAAGGGAGGTGAAGTTTAGTGATGATACATTTTAACAGGGGTGGTTATCCATTAGGATTAGAACCCTAAGAAGAATGCTGAATTATTACCATAAGAATCTCCCACAAAATCTTTTAAAATTTTCTTTTAAGCAAAATAGTACTTTTCTTTTGACTAAAGAGTGAAGTGTTTTGGGATAGGTTGGAGCAATTGGGACGCACACAATTACACGTGTATTCTACAATTTATAATGGAGGGGGTTTCTATCATACAAATGTTGATTTTTTTTTTTTTTATGAATATTATAGTTCCACCCCTACATTAAAAATTAATTTATTGCGGGGTGGATATAGTAAAACAATTAAATATTTTCTAGAAATAATTTAGACATCGGCAATTATAAATAATAATAAAAATATATATACAAAAAGCAAAATAATTATGAGTGGAGTGAAAAACCTGCGACTTGACCCAACAAACAAAACCAAAGATTCCTTAAAAGAAACCATATTTATTTCCTAGATTTGAGTTTACAACAAAAGCAAATGTTTGATGGTGAAGGTTTTTCTTTCAAAAATATATTAAAGTTGCGCAAATGATTGTCATTCCACTTCAAACATCAATTTCTTCAATCAAATTAATTAACTACATATTTGGGACCAATCAGAAGATGTCGGCAGGTGATTGCTTTCGTATCTTAATGACTTAAAATTTAAAGTTAGCTAAGCTTTGATTCATAACCAAAATATCATGAAAAAGGAAACCAAGACAACAATTTTCTCACCCAACCAAGGTTTAATTTAATTATCCACCCAATAATTCACACTCTACCCTCACCAAAACTTGAATGCAACCTTCGCTTCTTATAAACCAAACCAAACCAAAAAAAAAAAAAAATTATACAAGGAAGATCATTTTGCTAAAGTTAAACTAATAGCTTCAGAAAGTTTCTTTTTGGCCGTCGTTATTCGAAAATGTTCTCTTTTTCTTTTGCCATAATTCTAATGTTTTCTTTTTTAATTCTTATTATTACATATACAATATCATGTCAACTTATTATTTTTACATATTAACAGCTGTTATTTGTGTCCAGACTGAAATTTTAGATTTTAAAAAAGTTTAAAAGCTAAGAATGATAAAATTAGAGAAAATAAACTAAATCCATGACTGTATACATAATACAAGACTAATAACAAAACTTATCCGAATTAATTTAACTACTAATGTTTAAGTAAAGATTAAAATTTTAAAAAGTATAACCATCTTTTGCACTTCTTCTTTGGAAGGAAAGAAAAATCTATATTGTTGAGGGAAAAGAAAGAAAGATACCTACAATGAATCTAATGTGGATGTGATGAAAAAAGAAGTAATTATTGTATACATGGTGGTGGAGTTTTGTAATTTTCGACAAGTTTCTTTGCTTTGCTTGCAAGACATCCACAAGTTTCAATTAACAATGGGCTTGAATAAATGAGGACAAAGAAAAACCCAAGAATAAGAAACGCGAGGCTAGGCCCTCCGCAAAAATAACAAATAACGCCCACCGTGGGGCTCGAACCCACGACCACAAGGTTAAGAGCCTTGCGCTCTACCGACTGAGCTAGACGGGCTTGTTGCTTCCGAGTGTTAACCATAATAACTTTATCTCTGATTATAATCTTTCATGCCTGGACTCTAGCATTTTCTTTTATTGGAACATGAGTCCTTTTGCCAATAGACAGTACACTTTGCGGGGTGGGAAACATATGCATGGGAACTGGAAGTGGTAACACTGGTTTATTGATTTATTTCCGAGTAAAAGATAATTCTCTTAGAGAAGCCTCTAGTAAGAATACTTCAGAGACCAGAAATAATATTAGTTCCATAAGAACATAAGCACGGGTTGCAGAGCTTCGGTATAGATTTATGTAAGAATCCCTGAGATGCTGCTGCTGTATAGGACCCTGCTCTTTGTTACTTGAGCTTTCACCTTCTATAACCCGTCCTTTTTAGTGATTTTGAAACCGTTTGCCTAGGTGGCCGAAATGTACATGAACAGGAAAAATGAATGCAAAAATTTATAGGCATTTACAGTAATCCTCGACCGACTGTGATCAAATTTGACTACTCAAATGTTGTCAATTCAAACATATATGCAGCTTTTTCAGTGTGTATTACCTTTGAATTTATCAAACTTAGGTACGTTTCCTTTTAGAGTACGTATCGCTGAAGAAGACCAGAGCAGGGTAAGAACTCAATCATGCAAAGGACCGTTGCAGCACACTAAAATTGACTTCAGCTTGTTCAAAATGTCAACAGGATGAAAGCGATGCCTCGTCATTTCTGTAACATTCCTCGCTATACATCAAAGAGAGTGTCTACTGGCGTAAAGTATAGGCTTCTCATCATTTTCGTCGGGATCAAGGACAACCTCATCTTCATAATCCACTTCAATAATGGTTCTGTCTTTAATATATGGTTCTTCCAATTCAAATGGTTGAGATTGAGAATCATCTCCACCTTCAGGCATAGTATCTGACAATAGCTCTCGCATCTCGGATTCTATGAGTGCTTCCATTTGAGCTCGCTCTCTATCCTTCGGGTATGTGAAGTAGAGAAATGAATAGATGAAACAACAGAGTGCCATCGGAATTCCTATTGCTGTGTACAATGCTTTTGCCAACGACAAAGCGTTTTCTCTATCTGTTGCAATCTCTTCAGATTCACTTGCTCCTTTCCGAATAGGTTTGTAACCGTAAACGTGCTGAGCTAGAATTCCAACTGCAGGAGGGGCGCATGATGACAAGATGGATTCAAAAGATCTGTCCAAAGCATAGACGCTTGTTCTAGATTTCTCTGGAACTATTTCTGCAAATATTGGACTGCATGCATAGGAACATTCACATTCCACGTTATCAATATAGGAACAAGAAAAGTCCTTTGAACCCTCAACTATACATGCTCAAGTTTGTCAATTCTTTTTTGGCTCTTCATGTGTTTTCTACAAGTGAACTCAGGCTTATGTCCGGACTCTTGCATTCCTTGATCCAATATTTGATAGGACATTTCGAGATACATTTAGTTTTGTCCAGCTTATGCAAAACTAAGTTGGTAAATGCAACATTGCGAGTATGTAAAATGTAATTTCATGCAATGGAATATTAAACAAAATAGATAGAGGGAAAAGAGAAAGTTTGAGAATCTTACTTGTTTGCAGCTGGAGCATTCCAGGAAATGCAGAAGCCAACAATGATTAAGACCAAACCATGCATCACACCTGTGGATGGATCATCAGGTAAAACAAGCAAGAGTATTGCTGCTAAAGGGATGGCCGATGCAGAGCTTATTTGGGCTAGAATGATCCTTCCGGAATTCGGGAGACGTGTGGACAGGAAATCCCCCATCCTACCACCAAAAAGGCCCCCCACAGATGTAGCAATCACAAACATGGCTATCAGGAATGCAGTTTTCTTGTGGGAGAACCCAATTAACTCCAACCACATCGGTGCAAATGACAATGCAGACCAGGGGAATGAACCAGTAACACCCTGAGCAACGATAATTTGAAATGATGGGATCTTTACGACTGATTTTGCTTCCAGAACCAGGCCCTTCACTTCAGACCATAAGGTTCTATTTGACATTTGATTGCTAGATTTTGCCCCACTATCCGAAAAATGTGGATCATTGGCAAAGAGGTAGACTAACGTACCAACAACAATGCTGATTAGTCCTACCAGATGGAAGGCAATTCTCCAACCAGGGATACCGATGAATGTTATTGGAGCTATTAGTACTGCAATGAATCCTCCAATAACAGAACCAAGATTGCTTGTGAGTTGTAACCACCCAAAAGCCATACCACGGTTACTGTCATCTGTTGAGTCAGCAACAAGGGACTGGATTGCAGGTCCAACAATGGCAAGGCCAATTCCGTTTAAAGCTCTAGATATGGCCACCTGTTCAAATGATGCCAAATGACTAAATAATTTAAGTTGGTTGCTTGCTCTAGCCGCTACCAGTACTTCCTGTAGCACTCTAAGCAATTTTTATAGTAGCTAACTGAAAAATCCCCCAAACAAATTGTAGACATGTGATATTTTAGGGAATTCATAACTACAGATTTGTTAACTCATAAGGAAACAATAGAAAAAAAATAAAAAAAAGTTTAACCTGACATCAGCCTTAAGAAGCGGTTGAACCAAGAAAATAAACACCTCTAACCCTCTGTACTTGACCGACCAAGCAAGGAAAAAAAACACAACATTAAAGAAAAAGTGAAAACACCAAAATATTCCAAGAGTTCTTTTGGTGCAACAAATGTGCATCTTCAACAATATTTCTTAATTCAAGTTACATTTATCAATGGCAGATGAAATCCATTAATGCATTTTCCTCTGTTTTTCTTCACCAGATTACCAGATCCATCATAACCAAGAATACAAGTACATCCACCAAATCACCACCATCAGACCAAATATTTGCACCATTATAGTTGCCAATACACTCAACCGATCCAATCCAAAACAACCAAAACATAATCAGGCAATACGCTCCAATCACTAATTCACAATACAGAAAACCTCTATTAAACCATACTCAATTCAACAAACTTGAACCGAAACAACATATAAAGAACAAAATCAAAATCCCTGATTCCCGGGCATCACCTTTCACATCCCCACCAACCAAGCAAAGAAAGATAAATAAAAGATCACTCGATTAACAAAAATAAAGGGGGCTAAGTAGGTAGCTACAGTTTACCTGAAAGAAACTGGAGGAGAAGGCAACAAGGAAAGTGGCAGCAGCCCATAAAAACGCACCAAGAGCTATTACATGGGCTCGATTGTGACGCACAGCCAGGTATGCAGCAATTGGATAACAAGCGGATTGAACGATAGATCTGAACAAGGTGAGAGAGCCGAGTCCAGTGGGGTCGGTGTGAAGGGCAGCACCAACTTCCTTGTAAACGCCTGGTAACAATGACTCATCCGCCCTCTCCATGATCCCTGCCAGGTTCACCAGGACCAGAGTCAAAGTCTCGGCCTTCATTTTTTTCCGCCCTGCTGAGTTATTGTCCCGCAGGTTTTGAGATATCTTTTGCGGACAATTACGTAGAATAGTGGAGTAGTTCCCTAGTTGGCAGCCTCTGTTGATTTTGGAATATTCGGATGCTTAGAATTTTGGGTGTTGAAAATTGGAAAGGATTATATATATATATGGTATATGGCGACAGTTGGGTATGTCTGTGGCAAGACAAATGGAGGCAATTGGAGATACGTGTAACCCATGGTTAAAATTTTGGACTTTGACTGAATTGCAAGGCGGGGGGGTCAGCTATAGATAGATAATATTGGAAATTAAATTATGGTACAATGCCGTGCATGGAGGTTGGGGTTAAAGTTGAAGAATCAAATCAAAGATTTATTTGGCTTAAGATTTTATTTTACTGATTTCATGGCATAAAGTACTAGGATGAAGTTCTAGGGAAAAGGAAATTTGGGGAGGATGTGGGCTTACAAATAGCAACTTCGGATTGTGGATTTGGAGAGTTTTATGCATCGCCACTTGGCAGTGAGGGGAAATAGAAGAAAACATGGCGTTGAGTTGCAATTTATTCTTGTTTTGTTTATTATTTTTGTATATTAATCATGTGTAGGTTAGTGGCAAAGCTGGGGTAGGGGCTTTGGCCCTTAGTTAAAAAATAGAAAGCTACTTGCAGATTTAATAATTTAATTTAATTTAATTAAAATAAAAATGATTTGATTTTTTTTAAAATTAATAATTCAATTCTAGACATTGTTGGATAAAAGTTAAGATAATGTGTAGTCTCTCATCCCATTTATGTAATGAGTGAGTTTTGTTTAATTATATTTCGATTTTTTTCGTTTGAGTTTTTTTTTGTTTGATCCATTTTATAATTATTTGGATGTATATTTATAGTTGTAATGTATTTGTGATTTTTTTTTTATACTTATACTTGTAAACTTTCAAAAAATTAAATTTACTTAAACGTAGTTTCGATTTTCAAAAATTTTATTATTTTTCTCGACCCCAACATAAAATTTTTGACTTCCTTCCTACGTAAGCCTACCTTCAAATTGTGGAAGCCACGTTTATAAATGATTATTGAAATTGTATTGGATAATAATTAATAGAAAAATGAGGGAGGAAAGCTTGATAAAAAATGGAAATGAATATTATTACAATACAAAAGTATGGGATGGTTGATAAGGTTGGTTCACACCAAGTGGGGTGCAGAGAGTCACTATTATGAAGGAAGTTCAGATAAAGAGAGGTGCAGAAGCTGTTGCTCGCAGAGAAACAACAAGGTAGTTTGGTACAATTTGGGCTAAATAAATCAAGTATTTTAGCTTGTCTTTACCCATCATCCAGGGGATTTATGTGGGGAAAGGATGACCAATCATGAACTCCTCTTTCAAGCCTAGGCGTCATAACAGGGTTGTGAGTGTTAGCATACAGAATTGTTGGAATTGACCTAGAAGAATCAGATGGGAGAGCTGATGGATGTGTTATGGATTGATGGGTGCTTGCCAATACATATTCTTTGTATCATGTAAGTCTTAGGAAAATGGTGCTTTAAGGGAAGGTTGCCACATATAATTTGTAAAGATGAGACATCGAAATTTAAGTAAGGTTGTCTAAACTGAATCTTATAGGATGGTATATGAAAGTATAACAAATATATTTAAAAAATAAGATAATTTAATAAAGAAATTATATTTAAAACCATAACCCATTTAATAATTTTGGTTGGATTTTATATATAGGATTGGATAAAATTACAAATATAAGCATATAAAATTTTGAGATATGAAAAAAGAGTGGGTAAGTTGGGCTGGACAACAAGGATCATATTCTTTTACTTTACCAAGATTTAATTGAAAGAAAAAGGGGTAAGTCCAAAAGATAAATATAGAAAAAGAAAAAAGGCATTGCAAATTGAATGGTATTAGGAGTGGATCAGATTAATTAATTCACATTATCGCTCTAAATATAAGATTACCATATTTGTTTTAACAATTTTTGATATGATTAAGAATGCAATTTTAAATAACATAGGAGAGAATCTTAGTGCTACTTGTGATAATTTTACCTATTATTAATGACTTTCATCCATTTTCTTTACACCATAAAAGAATAATAATAATTAATGAATCAAGCTCTGAATTTGTATATATTTTTTAAACTGGTATTCCAATTATATTAATTTAGTGATACAAATGAGTTTTGACAATCTAATTTCAATTTGATCCTTATATTTCGTTTAAATTTGAGATTTGGCATGATTTGATACTTCAACTTTTATAATGTCATTAGATAGCCTAAATACTTTTTTTTTCTAATTAAAATGGTGATGTGAAATTTTAATAATTGTTAGCACCGTTAAATTCCTTTATTAAATTTAGGTGTTATTTTTGGTTACATGGATACTAAGTTTATCTTATTTTTTTCACCAACACAAAAGAATTCTAACAAATGAACCTAAACTTTTAAATTCGAAAAGTAGAGAAACTAAAAGTATGAAGGTTAAATTCCAAATATATGAAGAATACAAAAACTTTGAATAAGTTATAACCTTTAAATTTTTACACTATAATTTAAACAAGAAATAAATAATTAACCCAACTCAAAACATATTAAATGTGGAAATAATAATTTTCTATTGGTTTATTGTTTATTTATTATACTTTGTCTATCATATTATTGTATTTTTCTAAAAATTTAATTAATTTTTATCCATTATATTATCTTAATTGATTATTATAGACTAGGTTTTACTTTCACAATTTGCATATATTTATCCATTATATAATCTTAATTTGTACTTAATTAATTATTATAAGCAATATTTTTTATTATTATTAGTTAAGGAAACTTAACATTTCATAGTCACTTTTACTCTTTGCATAATTGAATAGTTTTATTTATGATTGAGGACAATTTATAAAAAAAGATATTGTTATCTTATATTCACTCAAGCAAGAATGTTATATTTTATATAATTCTACAAAAATATTTAATAGCATCGATTGTGCACTGAATGACAAGGTGGTTTTTTATACCTATATCTTTTCATTATTTTCCAAATGTATTTTCTACAAGTAGAGGATTCTAAGGAATTAAAACTGGAAGAAATTGCTCTTCACTTTGTTGATGGTTATTAAAGGATCTTTAATTTTATATAAAAAAAATTATTATTTTAGCTTTTCATTTCATTTATATTGTTTGTCAAATCATCTTAAAATGAATGAAAAAGTTAACATTTGTTAACTTTGCTGATGTGGTATACAGGTGAATGTCACGTTAGTAACTAATTAATTTTTTAAATATAAAATTTTTAAAAAAATAAAATATAAAAAATTAATTAAGTGCTAATGTGACATGCACATGGATGTCATGTTAGCAAAGTTAACAAATGTTAACTTTTCCATCCATTTTAGAGTGATTTAACAAATAATGCAAGTTCAAGGGATAAAAGATGTCAAATTTTAAATAGAAAGCTAAAATGATTTTTTATAAAGTTGAAGGGTCAAACAAGTTATTATGCCTTTTTAAATAGCTTACTGCTCAATTTGGCCCCGAACTAAAATTGTTTTTCCACTTGGTACCTAAACATTTTGTTTTCCCAAAGTGATACTTAGACTATCATTATGTTATCTGGTTTAGCCTCTCTTTTTTGTAACAGTGTTTAAAAATTTGGTCACCACGTGGCGCTAATCAAAATGTGCTACATGGCACCTTTCAACCAATCAAAATGTGTCATGTGGCACTTAGCAGGGGCGAAGCCAGGACAATTTTTTAGGGGGGGCCAGATGAAATTTTAATTTTTTATAGTTTATATCTTTCTAATTTGTAAAGGATTAAATCGAATTTTTATAATTTTAGGGGGGGCTAAAGTGCAATTTTACCTTTACTAATTTAAAATTTTAAAAAAATTTCAAGGGCCTAAATAGTAATTTTATCTTTTGGGGGGGTCGGGGCCCATGCCAGTCCCCCTGGCTTCGCCCCTGGCACTTAGGGTTTTTTAAAATAAAAAATTGACCCACCATTGACTTGATGTTGATTGACATTAATCACTGTTGATCGGCATTGACCACCATTGATTGACCGTTAATCATGTTGAAAAAGTCTAGTTTTAAAAAACGGTTTTTTGTCCTAACAAAAAATTAAAAAATTGAAAATTTACGCGGTTTGTGATATTTATAGCAATAATTTTTTTTCCGAAAAAGTACCTGTGCTTTGTGCGGATAGATTCCAGACGTTCTCGGCTTTCAACCGAAAGGTTTTCTCTGCTATTTTCGTACCACGAATTGCTTCGAGTGTGGGCTCGAACAATCACGAACCAAACACAAAACCAAAAACAATTTATTACTTTCAATAGGAAAGTAAGTCTCTCTATAAAAATTGTCAGTATTTTTATTCCCAAAAAAAAATATTTTATACTTAGAAAATAATATTCTCTAGCAGAATAACAATATTGAAAACTTATATAAATTGTTGTGTAAATAGCTCTATCAGCATAATCTATTTATAAGGAGAGATAGAAAAATCTTGGTTGAATTAATAAAACACAAATAATATTTATTTAATAGAAAAATTAATCTTCTAATTTAACTAGAAGAGGGGGCTGACACTTCCTAGTTAAATACACCAGGGATGTTGCCTAATATGAGGAGAGATTGGGCCTCTCTTGTATTAGTCCAATTATATATGCTTATTAAACTTTTAACTAAACACTTTATAATTAAATCCAACTCAATGCATTTTTTCTATTTCTCAAAATAAATATTATTTATTAATTAATTTAATTAGATAAATTAATTTCTAATTAAATAAATTTCTCAACTCAATTTTAATACCGTTGAAGTCATGACAATTTTACCGTAAAAAGTTTTATGAGAAAATATATTTTATTTTCATATTCAACGGATTCATAATAACTAATTAATTTAATTCTATTTTCGATCTTCAATTTATTTAATTAAATAATAATTTGAAAAACTTAAATTAATTTTCAAGTCATTTTTATACTTAGTGAGAAAATATATTCATTTCCGAATGTGACCAATTTCACAAACTTTATCATTTTCATTCATTTTTGTTCATTTGATAAAGCTTTTCACCTATTAATTATAAACTTATTTAGTTATGAAGTCATTTCACTATAGTATTGTGACTGAACTATCCTTAATTACATACAATTATAAAAGCTACTCAATCAGTGCTCGTCCAATGAACTTGTCATAAGTGTGTTACCCTCATAGAAAATCCTTAATCTCTTTGGGATAAATTCATTCTCCAATATGATCCTATTTTATCTCATGGTAACCATCACACTTTCTTTCATGAAAAGTTAATTACTGTCAAGTAGTAATTAAGTCATTTATCACAAAGACAAACGACTCATGGCCACGTTTACTTTTTATCTATCATGTAATGCTAATGAGAGGATATCATTTACCCATTTCTTAGGCTATGAATTACATTATTGTAAATGATGCTACACATGCAGAAGTCGTATACTTAACACACCATATTTTGATTCCTTACCTATTTGAATTCAAGTTTTTACTTACATAAAAGTATACGAGTCACACGCACATAGTTTATCATCCATGCATAATTAAGGTATATCACATTATGAATGTCACAAGTGAATAAATTCATAAACAGATTTAGGATTTATTCTAGTTGAGTCTTGTTCGATATATTGTCAATTCAGTCAGTCACATCTATGTTTCTATCTTTTGAGAGTCATCTGTTTCGATGCTCAAGAGAAAGTATCTCCTCAATTGGACTTGATAGATAACATATTAGTCTTTCAATCGGTTTACTCATTTCTGATTAGACTAAAGACATGTTTAAGTCCATCTACTAATATAAACTATCTTTCTATATTACGATCCGACCACGTAATATCGCTTAGTATTAATTAAACATTAGATAACCAGTGAGTTAATATTTGCTTTCATGTTGCTTTGCATGTAAAAACTATTGAGAACAATAAATAAGGATATTAATGTAATTTATGAATATTTTTATTAAACCAATTTGTTCTAAAATACAATTATATGAATCGAATATACTACACTTAGGGCACCAGAACCAATAGATCGGTATTCATCGACCGTTAACCATCCATGTGATGTTATTAGAATGCGTCATGTCACCTTTTTTCAAATATTATATATAATATATTATTTAAAATATAAAAAATCATATATAAAATATAAAAATAATTCAAAAAATAAAAAGTTTTAAAAAATATAAAATTTTAAAATATGTAATTATTAATTTTTAAAAAATTAAAATATTATATAAAAATTGAAAATTTGTCATAAACTATATATTTTGTTTTCAAAAACTCTAAATTCTAAAAATTCAAAAAATATATATCTAAATTTATAAATTTTAAAAATAGATAAATTTCATAAAAAAATATATAAATTTTTTTTAGAAATTTAGATGTATATATATATCTGAATTTTTAGAATTTAGAGTTTTTGAAAAAATAAAATTTGACAATTTTTCAATTTTTATATAATATTTTATTTTTTTAAAATCTATATTTATATATTTTAGAATTTTTTAAAATATTTTCAATTTTTATGTAATATTTTGATTTTTAAAATTTATAATTACATATTTTAGAATTTTGGGTTGAAAGTTAAGTCGACATTAGGAATATATAACCTCAAGGCAGCTTGGCTTGCAATGCTCTCGAGTAACCAAGTTTGGTAAGGAGGCCAGGCCAGAAAGAGCCTGCCTTCCCCAGGTTCTCAGTCATAGGAAAAGATTTGGCCCAGGCTAAGATGCTGGCTTGTGAAGAATCAACTATAAGTTAGGCCCAGTTTGTATCTCTGAGTGAACTATACAATTCTAAGGACTAGTTCTCAATTGTTGTTGCTTTCGAAAAAATACTTTCTAAAAGTGTTTTCTTAGAAAAAGTATTTTTGAAAAATATGGTAGAAAAATATAAAAAAGTGATGTTAGTTAATTTTTTAGTGTTTCTCATTGTTATCAGAAATTGTGATTGAAGGTTTAAGATATTATTTTTGGACATAATAGTGGAAAGTTAAAAATTAATTAAATTATATAATATTTAAATAATTTAATATAATGATGCATGAAGTATTAATTTTAAATACTTTTTAAGTAAATTAATCGTAAAATTAATGATACATAAAATATTTTTAAAAAAAAAACTTAAATATAATAAAAAATTATATTTAAATAATTTAATATAATGATTAATGATATTTAAATAGAATAATATAATAATATATGAAATATTTAACATAATGAAACATACAAGATATATTAATCTAATTTTTTATATACTTTTTAAAAATAAAAATATTTCGATATTTTTCGCTTCCGAACTTAAAAAAGTTAAAAGCACTTATATCCTAATTAACTATGTTGTTCATTATTTGTAGAGTGAAAAAGTAGTTTTGAAATCCCAAAGGAGAAATGTTGAAACTTGCAAGCATGGTTCCTTTGAGAGGTTCTAGCTCATGAGTTTTCTGGGCCCGTATAAACTTGAAAGTTAAGATGATGATTTATTTCTTTATAGTGATCATTTAAATGAGATTCTAGCAGCAGTTTCCAATGTAAATATCCATCGGTATAAATGGAAATGTATCCGCTGGATCGGCACATATAAAATCCAAAACGATACAATGTTAATACGAACGTATCGACTACCATGGCATAGATGCGACAAAGGAGGTAAGTGCAAGCATTAAGAGTAATTATGTAACCCTATAAATCAATCCCACCCTATTGGCCATTATTTTTTTTTTCTGGTACGAAAGAAAGTGTGGATTTCACCTTCGGATGTAAGATTTTCTCTTTCTAAAGCTTGGCTAACTCTAGCCTACCACATGTAATTGAAAATTACATGCAGTTAGTTCAGATGCTACATTATTTTACCATAAGATTGATTATACCTTTTCAAGAAGAGAATATAGATTCGATCTTTGAATATAATATTATTAAGAGAGGTAATTACGAATTTTAAAAATAAATATAAATAATTTTTAACGTGCTCGAACTCATATTTTTTTAAACTGACAATAATACCGATATTAATTGAATTAAAATTTTATTGTGATTGAATAAGTTGTATAATATGAGTACATAATACTACAAAGTTTGCACTATTTTGTTTAAACCATTAATTTGAATCACTATATATTCTATTCTAACCTTATGTGATGCATAAATATGAGAAACCATGCTCGTTATATATTGTACATGATTCCTGAATATGAGTTTGCTTAATAGGATTAACGTGTCATACCGTTAAAGTCATCCTTTTGTGCTTTTGATTTTTTCATCATAGATATAAATCTTGATTTATATAAAACGGTGATTAATTTTTTTTACAGGCATTTATTTAATACGGATTCGAACTATATTATCTTTTTTTTTTCTACCTTTAATATTATATAGGAAAGAACAAAAAAACATTTTTACCCGCAATTTAAACATTCAATTGAAACTGTAGATCATCATAAGCACTGAACACTAAGTTGTCCATAAACCAAGGGCATGTGTATGAACAAGATTACCAGGCCCTGGTTTGCATCAGGCTGAGAGAGACCTCTCTGAATCTTTAATATTTGAAAGTAAATTGTTTTTTGTCATGTAGCGAGAGAATTCCAATCATTCTAGACGGAAAGCTCGGGCGAGTAGGCGGCTCAACATTACCTACCTTAATAGAAGCTACTGGGCTTAACCTAACTGCACAACCTAGCCACAAAGGAGATGGCTAGGATTAAGGACACACTAAATTTCTTCTCCTGTGGTCACCAATCACCTCTTTGTAGGCGAATTCAGTTGCATACGATGGAATATTTTAAATAGTTGATGATTTGAAGTAAATATGTATAATCCTGAAAGAAAGGGTGTGTTCAAGTGAAAAGGTTTGTGTCTGACTCGCCACCAAATTTGTTTTTTGAAAAAAGAAGAGAAATGTTTTATCAGCTATTAGTTTTAATTGGTATTAGTTTAAGCTATTAGCATGTTTTATGACACAAGTTACATCATCATCTTTTCAGTGAATTTTCATTTATGAATCAGGAAAAAGTGAGGAGGGCAGTGCAATCTCCCTCCCTCACATGACTCAAAGGACAAGTGAAAGAGAGTGAGAGGGTGATGGATGGATGGATGGATGGATGAGAGAAAAACAATCATGATTGCTAAAAACCAGATTATTGTCTGGCATGGGCCACTATTGATTCCAAAAACATGTCCTCTTCCTCCAAATTGCCCACATAGCCTAATCATCCCCCCTATTACTTGTTTTCCAAATATCCATCATTATCATGTTTTTCCTTTGATAGGGTTATTATTATTATTATTTTGCACCCTCCTTTCCCCAATTCTCTTGTTTAATCATTTCCTTGAGTTTCAAAGTCATTCATCACCATCTCTCTGTTTATTCCAATGAGTAAGATAAAAGATCTACCATGTGAAGCAAAATCTACGACAACCAATCAATCAACATATGAAAAAAGAAACGATAAAATATATATCATTGATTGTTTAGGCAGATAGCATCTCTCATTGCTTTATTTTATCATTTACTGATTAGCTTATCTAATCCACCTCCCCAACCTAAATTTCATAAGTTATATATAACCCATCCATGCACGCAATCTGTTTTTAATCCAATTCATCAACAAAAATGGCGTTTACATCAAAAGCTTGACGGTATACACTCTATCTCCATTATTATATATATATATGATAAGATTTTTCAACCGCTTTGATCTTGTTGTTAGGATTCTTCCTTTTCTTTAATACTATTATTAGCTTTATTATCCCTCATTTAAACTTCAAATATATTATTGTTAAATAGTTTATTATTTCTCTATGTATATATAGGTTGGTAGTGTTTGTCGAAGATGATATGAATAAAACTTTCTTCTCTAAATTACTTTCTGTTTCTCTCATTCTATATGGTATCAGTCGTCTATCTCAATCGAGGTTAGGTTTTGATTCCAATGGCTATTGAAAATTCCCTTTTCAACCCTCTTGACCCCAACCATCCCCTCACCATAGTCACAATCCAGAACTCTATCAAACTCAACTCCACCAATTATCTTTCCTGGAAAACCCAAATTGAATCTATCCTCATAGGCTAGGACCTCTTCAAATTCATTGATGGCACACATCCCTGTCCACCAAAAACTATCACTACCAATAACACAACCTTCATCAGTCCGGCATATCAGACATGGCTACAACAAGACAAACTCTTGTTGGGTGCATTAGTCGGCACCATCTCCCAAAACCTTGTACCTCTAGTCTTACGATGCACAACCTCAGCTGAAACTTGGACGGTCCTCGCCAACACTTATGCTTGTCCATCTCGTGGTCATATCAAACAAATCAAAGATAATCTCAAAAACATTTCCAAAGGCTCCCAAACTATCACCGACTATATGCAAGCTATTAAAATCAAAGCCGATGAGCTTGCTACTCTTGGTAAACCGTTAGATGCAGATGATCTTATTGAAGAAGTCCTAGAAGGGCTTGATGACACTTTCCAACCAGTTATCGATGCTGTCAATGGTCGCGATACTGTCATTACCTTTGATGAGTTACATGAGAAACTAATCAACAGAGAGCTCGCCTTACACAACTCCTCCTCAAGTGTATCAGTCACCGCCTACTCGACTCACACTCAACGCTCCAAGCAGCGGTTTCACCGATCTTCTATGCCATCTGCACCTCAACAGTACAATAGACCTAAGCGTCCTTTTTTTGGCAAATGTCAGTGGTGCCAAACTCAGGGGCACGTTGTCACTTAGTGCTCTCTCTTTCGTCAACAGTTTCCGAATGCAGTCGCACTTCCACGTCATGTCAATTCATCTACATCTCGTACGCCTCCACCATGGCAACCTCAAGCTCATGTAACTATCTCCAATTCCTTATCCTCTGATCCTTGGCTATTAAACAATGGTGCTACACACCACATCACAATCGATCTTCAAAATCTGTCTGTTCACAATCTTTACACTGGCTCGGATGAAGTAATGATTGGTGATGGCTCTGGCGTTGCTATTACTCACTCTGGTTCTACCACTCTTCCCACTCCCTCTCACTCATTTACTCTATCTAATGACCTCTGTGATCCTAATATGAAACGCAATTTAATTTCTGTGTCTCAATTTTGCAAATCGAACAATGTTTTTATAGAATTCATACCTTATTCTTTTCTTGTCAAGGATCTACAGACCGGGACAGTTCTTTTCCGAGGTCAACCTAAACATGGTGTCTATGAGTGGCCCGTACACTCCACTCCGTTACTTGCTTTCTCTACAATAAAGACAACACCTTCTGTCTGACATCACCGACTTGGTCACCCGTCTCTCTCGACATTCAAGTACATGATTTCCTCTTCTCATTTAGATGTTAACACATCTTCTCTGTCAGATACATATTGTAATGCATGCCACTCTAATAAAAGTCACAAACTTCCTTTTTCTACTTCCACCTTATTATCTTCATCCCCTCTTGAAATAGTTTTTACTAATGTATGGACCTCTCCAATACACTCTGTCGACAGATTTAAATATTATATAATATTTGTTGATCACTTCACCAAATACATATGGTTGTATCCTTTAAAGCGCAAGTTTGAGGCTTGTGATACTTTCATCCGTTTCAAAGCCGTTGTCGAAAAGTTCTTCAACACTGAAATTAAAATAGTCTATTCAGACAATGGCGGTGAATACCAAGCCTTATTGCCATTTTTCAACATCAATATAATTTCCCATCTTACATCTCCTCCTCACACCCCTGAGCATAATGGCTTTGCTGAACGTCGACATCGATATATAGTAGAAACCGATCTCTCTCTTCTTTCCCATGCCTCAATGCCTCTATCCTATTGGTCATATGCCGTTTCCACAGCCGTTTATCTTATAAATCGTATGCCTACGCCTACCCTTCACAATGACTCCCCATACTTCAAAATTTTTGGCACTCTTCCTAACTATAGCAAACTCTGAAGCTTTGGTTGCCTTTGTTATCCCTGGCTACATCCCTATGCCTCTCATAAAATTGAACCAAGATCGACCCCTTGTCTCTTTGCTGGTTACTCGTCTTCTTAGAGTGCCTATCTCTGCCTTGATACGTCTTCCCATCGCCTATATACTTCTCGTCATGTTCGTTTTATTGAAACCGTTTTCCCTTTTACACAATCTGCACCCTACTCTCCCTAGACCTACTCTCGTTACTATTTCTGAGTGGTGCTCCTTGTCTATACCAATTATTACTTTATCCGCCTCACCACCTACAACTACACCCACCACTAATGCTCCATTTCCTTCATCCACTTCATCTGATCCAAACCTTCAGCTGTCTTTTCTGACTACTCTAGACCAAACTGTCTCACCAACTGATAAACCGTAAAAGTAACATATTCTAAGCCCACATTTAGTATGCTTTTGGATGATTTAAGCCCCAATTTATATAAAAAGGTGCTCTTAATCCTTTCTTTTCATGTCTTATACTCAGGAAAGCACCCGATGACAAAAAGAACGAGAAACGGGCTTAAAACGGACCAAGTTAGGCCAAGCCACGAAATCAACACGGCCTGGACTTCAAGCCACACGGCCGTGCCACCATTCCTACTAGAACACGGCCTTACCATGACTTATACGGCCGTGCCTCATTCAACAGTGTCGAACACGGCCTGACCACGATTTATACGGGCGTGTTCCATGGCCGTGCCTCTACCGTGGAGAAGAGCAATTTCATTTGGGAAAGGTTACTTAGGGAGAAAGAAACGTGTTTCAAAAGCCTATAAATACACCCTAGGTACCAGCTGAAAGGGGGGCGGAAAGCTAGGCTAAAAAGTCAAGCCGAAAATGTCAGATTTGTGGGAACCACTCGAAGATAGCCAGTTGATCCATCTCAAGAAGCCAGAATTCTACTCAAGACGGAGGATCTCCTCTTCAATTCCTTCAGAGGGTTTTAGGGATTTCTTATGTTTTGTTTTATCTTTTCTCTTGAGATGTTGTCTTTTATTATTATGAACTAAACCTTCGGATACCCGAAGGGGATGAAACCTATGAGGAATCTTGTTATTTGATTTTTAAATTATATGATAATAACTTAGTTTGTTCTTAATTGTGTGAACTTAGTCCAAATCTAATGTACTTAGGTGGAGGAAGAATAGACCCTGCCTAAGAGTAGATCCAACATAATTAAGCGGAGTTGATCGCACGCCTAGAGATAGGGTGACGAGATTTTTGCGGATTAGGGTAAAACCTAATATGGGAGTCCCTGGATCGATTGCATCGCTATTCTAGGGGTTATTATAAGCGAATGAGAGTTCCACTAATTAACCTAGGGTTAGGCGTTATTCGCCTCGAGAGAGGGTTTAATATACGTTAGGAGTCTTACGGATCAAACTAAGTAAATAAATCATATGGTTCAAGGTTAGATAACAAGTGAAGTCTAGGTGGATTTTTCCTAAGGGTATCGTTTGAGTCAACTGAGTTTTCCCAAAAGTTATTTCCCGAATTCATTCTTTTTTGTCCTTGCGTCATAGCTTAGTAAGTAGATTAGTTTTAGTTTAAACAATCATCACTTTATATTAAGGCTAAATAATAAAAAGACGGTGAGTATTAGTACTTTTAGTTCCTTTGGGTTCGATAATCCGGTCTTGCCTAAACTATACTATTGTTCGATAGGTGCACTTGCCTTTAATCATTGTCAGAGTTGGTTTCCAGGTTCGATCATTCTTTTATAAATTTTAAAACTCTGATTTACAGCGATCAAGTTTTTGGCGCCGTTCTTGAGGAACTACAATATTAAGAAAACTCTATTTTTATTACTTTAGCCATTATTTTTATTTTTCGTAATTTATTTTTTATTTTTAGTTTTAATTTTAAATTTGTTAAATTTTCTTTTTTTCTTTTCCTAGCAGGTACCTCTAGTTTATGACTAGAAGGAACCCGAGAGGACCCTTAGAATACGACAGTGATATTGAAGCTACCGCTCGAAGAAATCATAGAGAAATTAGGCGAGCCCTAAATTACCAAGGAGAGCGAGAAGACAGATCCAATCCTACTGAAAGGATGGACGAGAATAATCCACCACCACAAAACGATGTGGCGGATCGTAATGCTCCTCGTACTATGTATGATTATGCTAAACCTCATTTTTTAAGGGCGTAATCGAGTATTGTTAGGCCTGCTATAGCTGCTAATAATTTTGAATTAAAGCCTAACACTATTCAAATGATTCAACAATTTGTTCAATTTGATGGTTTTCAGGATGAAGATCCAAACACTCATATAGTTAACTTTTTAGAATTCTGCGATACCTTCAAAATAAATGGCGTTTCTGATGATGCCATACATCTTCAGCTATTTCCCTTTTCACTAAGAAATAAAGCTAAACAGTGGTTAAACTCGTTACCACGAGGGTCAATCACTACATAGGAACAAATGACCGAAAAATTTTTATTAAAATATTTCCCACCGGCCAAAACGGCCAAATTACGTAATGGTATATCTTCTTTTGTGCAGATGGATTTAGAGACATTATACGACGCATGGGAGAGATACAAAGATCTCTTGAGGAGACGCCCACACCACGGATTACCATTGTGGCTCTAAGTCCAAACTTTTTACAACGGTGTGAATCCTTCAACGAGGCAATTAATTGATTCAGCCACCGGTGGAACCCTGAATAATAAAACTCCTGAGGCGACCTACGAGTTTATTGAAGAGATGTCATTTGAACAACTATCGGTGGCAAGTTATAAGAACAAGGCCAACAAAAAGCGGCCCGAGTTTACAACCTCGACGTATGATAACCATGCTATCAAATCAGGTAGAATTGATGAATAAGAAGATTGATAGTTTGTGTTCTTCGCAGTACATCCAAATCATGCGAAGACGACGCAAGTGGAACTGTGGCGAATCACGAGTACCCACCCTACCAACCGCGCAGAGAGCGAAGCAGATGAACTATATAGGTAACAATTTGAGATCTAATAATAACCCATATAGTAATAATTATAATTCAGGTTGGAGGAACCACCTAAATTTTTCATGGGAGGACAAGGAAATCAAGGAAATCAAAGACAACAACCTCCTTAAAATTTCCAAAATCACCCTATCCACAAGAAAAGAAGCCGAGTCTTGAAAGAGACGTTGAACAAATTCATAGCATCCACGAAGCCCGTCTCCAAAAAAATAAGGTAACACTCGACACCCAACAAACATCGATCAAAAGATCGAAAACCAAGTTGGAGGACTGACAAAGGCAATGGGAAATTACCCGGTCGATCGGAGAAATTGCAAAGCTATTATCGAGCGACCGCAAGGGCGTCTACCGAGTAATATCGAAATTAATCCAAAGGAGCAAATCCAAGCCATAACAGACTCAAGAAAGCGAAGAAGTAGACGAACCCAGTCCAACACAAGGAAACGAGGTAGAAAAAAGTAAAGTTGAGGTAACACAAGACAAGCCAAAACCGGTAATCAAAGAGTACCAACCTCGCGTACCTTACCCTGAGGCATTAAGAAGAGACGACACAGAAGAACAGTTCGATAAGTTTCTTAAACTCTTAAAGAAATTACATATTAACTTACCATTACTTGAAGCTCATCACGGATGCGATTCTAGGAAATTTTTAAAAGAGCTTCTGACAAACAAACGAAAGTTAGACGAGTCGTCACATTTGGAACTTAACGCAAAGTGCTCAGCAATTCTCCAAAATAGGCTACCACAAAAGCTAAAAGATCCAGGGAGTTTTACAATTCCATGTTTAATTGGTAGACTAACTCTTGATAATGCATTAGCTGATTTAGGGGCAAGCATAAATGTCATGCCTTATAAATTGTTTAAACAATTAGGCCTAGGGAAACCCAAACAAACTAGGATGAGCATTCAATTAGCTGATAAAACTGTTAGAATCCCTAGGGTATTATCGAAGATGTTCTTGTGAAAATCGATGATTCGTTTTCCCAAAGAGACTTTGTTGTCTTAGACATGGATGAGGATAATTCGATCCCCCTAATCTTAGGAAGACTCTTTTTAGCGACTGCCAGGACTAAAATTGATGTTGATGCAGGGGAACTCATATTTTGTGTAGGTAATGAGACAGTCAGCATCAAGGCTCTCGACTCGGCTAGAACATCGAGTAATCAAGGTGAGAACGTAAATTCTACTAATAACCACTCGGTTAACCCTTATTTTCAGGAAGCACCACCAAAGAATACAACTGAACCCGATCCTAAACCCCATGCCAACAAAGAAATAACTCATGAAGATCGAGGGATTCCGTTTGATGATCTAAACGAGTGGAAAACACACTTCAAGGAGAAATTAGGGATACATGATGAAGAACCGAAACCACAAGAGATAAAACCGAAGGAGCCCCCAAAAGAGCTAATAGGAACAACAAATCACTTCAAAATAGGGGACCAAGTACTGTTAGATCAGGTAAATCCTCGAATATCTCATCCGGGCCCTAGCACAAACAAAGAAATATCTTTTAGGATAACTAGTGTTTTCCCAAACGGAACAGTCGAGGTCAGTAATCCTACTTTTGGTACTTTTACTATAAACGTATCTCGACTTAAATTTTTCACGAGGATACAGATAATAACATGAGAAAGGACTTCCAACTCCTTAAACCACCCTGAAGATGCAAACGAGAAGAGAGTCTAGCTTAAGACTATAAACGAGCGCTTCTCGGGAGGCAACCCGAGCATTAATACTAGTATATTTTTTTTATATATTCAGTTTATTTTAATCTTCCTTTTTATCTTCCTTTTTAGCAACTAACAACCAACTAACCAAGTGCAAAATTCCAGGCCATATGGCCTTACACACGGCCGTGGCCGTGGCCGTGTGGGTACTCCGACGCTTTGAACTAACAGAGCAGAGAAGGTACATGTCAGGGCAAAACAGATTTTCAGAATCACGGACCCAACTACTACCCCACGCACCGACAAAGTGGCACGACCGCGCTTTTTACTACGTGTGAGGCTATCGACTTGCCAACCACGGGTGAACACGCCCGTCTTTGGATAACCGTGTCAATATACTGACTTGTCGAACACAGGCTAGACACGAGCGTGGGAAACCAACATGCCCTAGAGCACGGTCGTGCGAGGCGACCGTGTGAAACGACACACCCTCGACCCACGGGCGTAGGAAACCGCCAGACCTGAAATTCTAATTAAACATCATACCCTCTTCCTTTCTCTTCTTAACCCACTTCTTTCTTCTTTCCTTCTTCCATTCTTTCCTCTCTTTTTCCTTTTTCCTTTTCCTAATAAATCCTTAGACTCTTGAGCTACAACAAAATCGTATCAATGGAACAGAAGCGTAAGAGGCCAATCTCCTCAAAAGAGATCGATTCACATGAGTTCATGCCGGTAGCTTCATCCAAACAACAAGCCAAGGGTCTTTGAGACCAATTATCTGTTCTTTTATTTTTCTCTTCTCCTTTATTTTCCTTATCTTTACTTCTCTTCTACTTAATTTAGCTTATTTTATCTTATTTTCTTAATTTTAGGTTCTAAAGGCTGCTTGGGAATCACGCCACCACCACCACCATAACCTCAGCCTTAGAAATCACACCCAACAATAAGGACCTCTCAGTCCATTCATCTCTTCTTTTAATTTTAGTTTTCTTCTTAGTATCCTTCTCTTTATCTTTCTTGTCCTTAATTTTATATTTAGTTTACTTTAATTATGTCTTAAGGATTCCTGGCTAATTCTCTACGAGTGTCCCAATTTCTTCATCTAGCGCAGGTTCGTCATCCAGACGGCCCATCACCACCACCAAAGGCACAATCTCCTCTCAAAGAATCATCCGAAAATTCAGGCAGTTTTCAGCTACCCCATATCTGATGATTTTATTACAAGGTTATTATATATCTTTGTACATTGAGGGCAATGTACATCTTAAGTGTGGGGGGTGAACAACCTAAAAAGATACCTAAAAAAAAACCCTGAATTTAGTCTTGTTTTTAAGAAATTTACTCATATTACTAATTAGGATGAAATTTCTGATGATTTATGATTTTTATTGATATGCTTCAGATTAAGTCATTGATAATTGTGCATTGATAATTAAATTTGAAGAATACTAGAGAATCAAGCATGATGAGTCTATTTTTTAGAAATTAAAAATTTACTAGGTTGTCAAACTAAGTTTAAATATTACTTTGAAGTTTGAAATTTACGAGGTTGACATCAAAATACCCATAATTTTTGTGAGATTTTGAGCCTTATAGAGCATATATTCTTTTTCTTGCTCACTTTATTGATTATGAGTATGTCAACACTGGTTTGTTATTCTAGAACTTGCATCGATTATACATGTCGAGACCACATTTTTTGATTTGAAACACAGAGATGATAAAGGCACCTAGGATCTAACCCACTTACTCCATAAAAAGCCTACCTTCACAATTAACCCCTAATGAACCCCTTTTAATCCTAACAACCCTATTTATTGACTCACCCACTAATATTAACCCAGAACCCCTTTATTTTTGTTACCACCATTCCTTTTTACTACCCTTATATCGAGATTTGATTTGATTAATAGCCTAACTATGATTTCTATTTCAGTTATGTATTTATGAGTTTGTTCTTAAAAAAAAAGTATATTCATTATTCATTATTAGTTGTAATTAAATGAGCTTATATGCTTGAATCCCAGATATCGAAGAAGAAGCTCGTAGTGTTAGCATCATTAGTTTTCAATTGATGTAATTATTATTAGTCATTAGTTCTTAGTTAGGTAATTGGTCGATTCAATCTCGATTCTAACCCTCTAATTCAGCCTTACTCCACACCTTAACCCTAGCCCCGTTACAACCCTAACAAAGACCTTTTGATTTGTGTTTCATCTCATATTTCAGTGGTGGAGATTTGATTTTCATGCAAGCATATGGGATTAACTCTTCATGTTTGACTTTTGAGTGCCTAAATTTTGAACCTTAAACACTTTGAGTGATTTGAGCGAATCTTTTGTGAGAATGTCAATCCTTGTCGATTTCGAATCAGAGGTAATTATTTAGATGAAGGGAAACACCTATGTTTTGTGCTACAGAATCTATGACTTATACTGTTTGAATTTTTAGGACACTTTGAATTGAATTATCCATGTATAAATTATATATGAATTATGATGAGACACTATCAATAGGAATTATGAATTACAGGAAGTTCGTTTTAATTGTAAGTTGAGAATTTTGCTTGAGGACAAGCAAAAGCTTAAGTGTGGGGGTATTTGATAAACCGTAAAAGTAACATATTCTAAGCCCACATTTAGTATGGTTTTGGATGATTTAAGCCCCAATTTATGTAAAAAGGTGCTCTTAATCCTTTCTTTTCATGTCTTATACTCAGAAAAGCACCCGATGACAAAAAGAACGATAAACGGGCTTAAAACGAGCCAAGTTGGGCCAAGCCACGAAATCAACATGGCCTAGACTTCAAGCCACACGGCCGTGCCACCATTCCTACTAGAACACGGCCTTACCACGACTTACACGGTCGTGCCTCATTCAACAGTGTCGAACACGGCCTGACCACGATTTATACAGGCGTGTTCTATGGCCGTGCCTGTGCCGTGGAGAAGAGCAATTTCATTCGAGAAAGGATACTTAGGGAGAAAGAAACGTGTTTCAAAAGCCTATAAATACACCTTAGGTACCAACCGAAAGGGGCGGAAAGCTAGGCTAAAAAGCCAAGTCGAAAAGGTCGATTTGTGGGAATCACTCGAAGATAGCCAGTTGATCCATCTTAAGAAGCGAATTCTACTCAAGACGGAGGATCTCCTCTTCAATTCCTTGTGGGGTTTTAGGGATTTCTTATGTTTTGTTTTATCTTTTCTCTTGAGATGTTGTCTTTTATTATTATGAACTAAACCTTCGGATGCAGAAGAGGGGATGAAACCTATGAGGAATCTTGTTATTTGATTTTTGAATTATATGATAATAACTTAGTTTGTTCTTAATTGTGTGAACTTAATCCAAATCTAATGTGCTTAGGTGGAGGAGGAATAGACCGCTAAGAGTAGATCCAACATAATTAAGCGGAGTTGATCGCACGCCTAGAGATAGGGTGACGAGATTTTGCCGGATTAGAGTGAAACCTAATATGGGAGTCCACAGATCGATTTACTGCTATTCTAGGGGGTTATTATAAGCGAACGAGAGTTCCACTAATTAACCTAGGGTTAGAAGTTATTCGCCTCGAGAGAGGGTTTAATATACGTTAGGGAGTCTCACAGATCAAACTAAGTAAATAAACCATATGGTTCAAGGTTAGATAACAAGTGAAGTCTAGGTGGATTTTTCCTAAGGGTATCGTTTGAGTCAACTGAGTTTTCCCAAAAGTTATTTCCTGAATTCATTCTTTTTTGTCTTTGCGTCTTAGCTTAGTAAGTAGATTAGTTTTAGTTTAAACAATCATCACTTTATATTAAGGCTAAATAATAAAAAGACGGTGAGTATTAGTACTTTTAGTTTCTTTGGGTTCGATAATCCGGTCTTGCCTAAACTATACTACTGTTTGATAGGTGCACTTGCCTTTAATCGTTGTCAGAGTTGGTTTCCAGGTTCGATCATTCTTTTATAAATTTTAAAACTCTGATTTACAGCGATCACCAACCACTACACCTATTCAACCTGAATTACCAACCCTCCCCACCTCCACTCAACTTGAATTACCAACCACCACTGCCATACAGCCACCTTTACCCTCTCCCGGTGTTGTTACTCATTCTAAACACAATATACGCAAGCCCATTCAAAAACTCAACCTTCATGCAAAACTCCACCTCCCTACCCGTGAACCAACCATAGTTACTCAAGCTTTAAAAGACCCTCAGTTGAGGCGTGCCATGTTCGATGAATTTGATGCTCTTCTTCGCAACGGAACATGGGAATTTGTTCCATCGTGCCCTACTCAAAATGTAGTAGGCTGTAAATGGATATTCCGCACTAAATATCATTCGGATGGTTCACTTGACAGGTACAAAGCCAGTCTAGTCGCAAAAGGCTTCAATCAACGCCTGAGCGTCGATTTTAAAGAAATTTTTAATCCCGTTGTTAAACCAACCATGGTGCGCCTGGTGCTTAGCCTTGCTGTTAGTCATGGTTGGGCCCTTCATCAGCTTGATGTCAATAACGCCTTCCTCTAAGGCACCCTTTCAGAGGATGTGTTCATGACTCAGCCTCCGGGGTTCATTGACCACGATAATTCTAATCATGTGTGCCAGCTTCGAAAAGCTATTTATGGGCTTAAACAAGCTCTGCGTGCTTGGTATCATGAATTACGGTCATTCTTGCTATCTTTTGGATTTATCAACTCCATTGTTAATGCCTCGCTGTTTGTCTTTTATGGCCACAGTGCTGTAATTTATCTTCTTGTCTATGTTGATGATATCATCATTACAGGCAACATCTCTTCAGCTATATCTCAGTTTCTTCAGCACCTATCCGCTCGGTTCTCATTGAAGGATCTTGGTCACTTGCATTATTTTCTTGGTGTCGAGGTTATTCCCCATGCTGATGGCTTATTTCTTAGTCAGATCAAATACATTACTGACCTTCTTCACAGAGCTCAGATGACTGAAGCTAAACCGGTATCAACACCTATGTCCTCCTTGGTGTCTCTTACATTACATTCTGGTTCCCCATTAGCAGATGCAGCTGCCTATCGCACCATTGTTGGCAGTCTTCAGTATCTCTCGTTAACACGACTTGATATCTCCTATGCTGTTAACAAGTTGTCGCAGTTCATGCATCAACCCACGACCGACCATTGGACTGTTGTCAAACGACTGTTACGCTATCTCTGTGGTACCTTGGATCATGGCCTCTCCATCTGTCATCATTCGCCTCTTGCCCTTCATGCTTTCTCTGATGCTGATTGAGTTGGTGACAAAGATGGCTTTACCTCTACAAATGCTTATATTATCTATCTTGGTCGCAATCCCATGTTTTGGAGCTCGAATAAATAGAAAACGATTGCTCGATCTTCTACCGAAGCTGAGTATCGTCCGTGGTATCGATGCACAAATTTCTTTGAATTACTACGGTTGTGCTCCTTCTCGTTTGAACTCGGTGTCATCATACCACAACAGCCAGTGATATATTGCGACAATGTTGGAGCCACTCATCTTTGTGCCAATCCAGTATTTCATTCACGCATGAAGCATGTTGCGGTAGACTACCACTTCATTCGTGAACAAGTACAAAGCGGTTGTCTTCGTGTGTCTTATATTTCCACTACCGACCAGCTTGCTGATGCTCACACAAAACTGTTACCTCGTCGACAGTTTGTTCACATCATCAACAAGATTGGCCTCGCTTCGACGTCGTCCATCTTGCGGGGGCATGATAAGATTCTTCAACCGCCTTGATCTTGTTGTTGGGATTCTTCCTTTTCTTTAATACTATTATTAGCTTTATTATCCCTCATTTAAACTTCAAATATATTATTGTTAAATAGTTTGTTATTTCTCTATGTATATATAGGTTGGTAGTGTTTGTCAAAGGTGATATGAATAAAACCTTCTTCTCTAAATTACTTTCTGTTTCTCTCATTCTATAATGTGGAATACTATTTTTTTTTCATAATATAATAGCAGCTGTGATTATTGCAGGAGGAAAAGCCTAATTTAATTACGTAATATAAAATTAAATATATTTGATTTTTTATAAATATTATT
The DNA here is from genome assembly GCA_025698515.1 of Gossypium sturtianum. Taxonomy (NCBI): domain Eukaryota; kingdom Viridiplantae; phylum Streptophyta; class Magnoliopsida; order Malvales; family Malvaceae; genus Gossypium; species Gossypium sturtianum. The sequence goes on from CM046947.1 coordinate 6,014,778, forward strand.
TTTAACTTCAATTACAATTAAGTATTTTACCTATGTAATTAAATTATATATTAATATTGAAAGAAATCATTATATTGTTTTTATGTTAAATTAATTAGTTCCATTATGAGATGAGAGAGTATTTTTCCAATAATAAGGTATAATTTTTTTATTATTATCAAATCTCAATATTTTTCATTTTATTTTTTATATTTGGGTGTGTTTCTCTAATGCTTAGGTATTGGTTCACTGTTACCAAAATATTTCAAATAGAATTCAGGGGAAAAATGGATATCTGGTTTCTACAGTTTTGTTAGAAGGAGACTATAAAAAAATATTATTATTTTAAAATGTGCCTCCATTTTCTCCATAATTATGTCGAATGAAGAACCAAAGTTTCTGCTTATTCAAAACTTTGCTAGATTTTTATTTTTATTTTTTAAAAACTTTGCTTTATTATTTAAAACAATTATAATTTTACTTCTACGGGGAGTAGTGGTGTTCTTTTTATTGGGTGGTGTAAAAATTAAATGTTGATAATGGCAATGTAGAATGACCGCAAATTAAAATAAAGAAAAATAAGAATACAGATTTTACGTGGAAACCTTTTCGGGAAAAAACCACGGGTAGAGGAGAAGAAAATTCACTAATGTTGAAATTCAAATGAATACAAGAGAATTTTCGACTACATCTATTTATAAGTTGAAAACCCTTATTCTAATCAATATAAAAAAAAAGAGTGTACTTCTATACGGATTCCACTTCGGGGCCTTGGCCTTCGCCCCTATAGATCCCCTTATTTTGTCACTGTATTTTATTTCTTTAACAGGAATTTTGGTCACACAACTCTAACAATCTCCTCCTTGACACGAATTCTCAACGAACAAGTTCTCCATCCCTTCCCCCACAGATCCCTCTATTTTGCCACTGTATTTTATTTCTTTAACAGGAATTTGGGTCATACAACTCTAACAATCTCCTCCTTGACACGAATTCTCAACGAACAAGTTCTTCATCACAAACTCTCAACAAACAAGTTCTCCACCTCTTCCACAAAACCCCTTAAGGGGTAATTTTCAACAATGAACACCAACCAAGTCCAAACAATGCTCAAACTTGGTTATAGGAAGTGACTTAGTCATCATATCTATAGGGTTATTATGAGTACTAACTTTGCTCACAAAAATATCACCACGAGTAATAATATCATGCACAAAATGATACCGAACATCAATTTGCTTTGTTCTCTCATGAAACATTTGATCATTCGTAAGGAAGATGACACTCTGGTCTTTATTGAGTTCACCAAAGAGTCCCTTTAACCAAATAACTTCTTTACAAACCTCAGTAATCGCCGTGTACTCAGCTTCAGTAGTAGACAAAGCAACTGTAGTTTACAAAGTGGCTTTCCAACTGATTGCGCAACCCCCACTTTTAAAGGCATACATTGTGAGAGATTTTCTTTTATCAAGGTCTCCAGCAAAATCAGAATCAACATACCCAATGACTCCATCTCTAGTTCTTCCAAACTATAAGCAAATATCAGTAATACCTCGTAAGTATCTGAAAATCTATTGAACTATTTTCTAGTGTTCTTTATCTTGATTCGCCATATATCTACTAACTGCACTAACTGCATATGATAAATCCGGACGTGAGCAAACCATAACATACATGAGAGATTCCACTGTACTAGAATATGAAACACGTGACATGTAGTTAATCTCATCATCTGATTGCGGAGATAAAGCCGATGAAAGTTTGAAATTGGCTGCTAATGAAGTATTAACAGGTTTGGCATTCTGCATATTGAACCTACAAAGAACTTTCTCAATGTACCATTTATGACTTAGGTACAATTTACATGCTTTTCTATCTCTGAAAATCTCCATCCCAAGTATTTTCTTTACTGCTCCCAAATCCTTCATCTCAAATTCTTTACTAAGCTGGGCTTTGACCTTTCTTATCTCTCATTTATCTTTGGTTGCTATCAACATGCCATCAAAATAGAGGAGTAGATACACAAAAGAATCATTACTATTTTTCTTAAAATAAACACAACTATCAAAGCTGCTTATTTTGAAATCATGAGTAGTTATAAAAGAATCAAACCTCTTGTACCACTGTCTTGGTGACTGTTTCAAGCCATAAAGAGACTTTTTCAGCAAGCAAACATAGCCTTCATTTTTCTGAGACTGTAAAACCCTCTGGTTGTTGCATGTAAATATCTTCCACAAGTTCTTCATGCAAGAACGTTGTTTTTACATCTAATTGATCAAACTCCAAATCATAGATGGCCATAATACCAAGTAAGGCTCGGATCGAACTACGCTTTACAACTAGAGAAAACACATCTGTGATGTATACACCTGTAATCTGACTACAACCTTTTGCAACCAACCTTGCTTTATATTTGGGTTCTTCAATTCCTAGAGTCCCTTCTTTCTTTTTGAACATTCATTTACAACAAACAACCTTTTTACCTTTTTACCTACAGTTTTTGCAGCAGAAGCTTTAGTAGCGGTACACGGTTTAAGGTTTGCTTTTGAGCTGGGTTTCTTACCCATAATTTTGGAAGGAGATTCAAGGTCGGTAATCCAAAAATTAATAGCAAATTCAGATGATTTTTCATAAATCAATGCACTTGTCTAGGAGGTGAAGGAGCTTTCAAAGATATTTATGTTTGTCGCTTCAATTGGATCGTGTGATCGGGGAACAAAGCTGCACATGCAATGGCTCAAGATGGTTTAACGAAAAGGGAAGAGTGTTTTTGGATGGAGGAGGCACCACTGCTGGTCGTAGTTGTCGTCGATGAGGACAGAAGATTGCTTGACCCACCTTAGTCCAGGCCTTGGGATGCTTCAGTTTGGGGATTTTATCCAAATAGTGTTTCCCCAATTTTTATCCTCAAGTGTTTCCTCATTGTCGTTCTTGCTACTTTCACTTCATGGTTAACGTCGGTTAGAGTCTCCGTGAGCAAGGCATTTTTTTATTTGTGTTTTCTGTTTTCTTTTTGGATTTTGATTATTTTTGTTGATTGTGTCTTTTAGTTTCTATTTTTAATAAAGTAATTAGCTTTTCATTTAAAAAAAGTTTACATATTTTATATTACATTTATAATCAAATTAAATAAACATATCCTTTACTAATTTAAATAAAAATTTAAATGATTCGAATAGATCTAATTAAAATCAATTCTAGCCTCAACGGGTCATTAAATTAACCTAAATCCTAAAATTGCCATAGATATTAGGCGGCATCTTAATATTAGCATACGGCAAAACAATAATAAATTGGGATATTATTTAATATTTAACATCTATGGCATCTTAATATTTATTTAACATAAAATTTAGGGTAAAGGTATGTTTATGCTCTGTTAGATAATACAGATTTAAGTATTTGAAATTAGGTTTCAATTATTATGTAAATAGTAAAAATGAAGTGCATATATTATAAATAAATTAGTTAAAATTTAATATTATATATATTAAAAAATATAAAATTATTAAATTATTAAATTTAAAATTATTTTAAAATTTTTTATATTAAGTAAGTTAGTTTTTCTAACAAAATTAAAATAATTTAAATCCTATTAATTTTAAAAGGGAGCAATTAATGACAACGTTAATATTTTTTATCAACTATATATATTTATTGGCATAATAACAAAATTAACTATTAACATTTATATATTCTATCAATTTAATTTTAATTTAACAAATTATACTCCCAATATTTTGTCATCATTACTCAAAATATATAAGTAATAAGAGCTAAATTTATTATATCAATTATAATTATGTATAATTAACAGAAAATATTAGCGCTAATTAATTATCCTAGGGGTAAAATACCCAAATATACCAAAAAAAGACAAAATTTACGGAAAAGGACCGGTTTCTTGAATATTTACGGAAAATGGTCATTTCCCCACAAAACGCGTCCATGTCAGCGTGTTTTATGGGGAAAAACCAGGAAAGCGCGCCTTTGCTGATTTGGTACAAAGCGCGTCCCTAGGGGAGCGCTTTAGCCCTGCAACGGTCAAAATTTTTTGACCGTTGGTGCCACCTCAGCAAAAGCGCGCTGACGTGGACGCGCTTTGCTGAGGTGGCACAAAGCGCGTCCCCAGGGGCGCGCTTTAGCCCGAACGGTCAAAAAATAACCCTATAAAAACCCCCCAACCCTTTTATTTTTTTCACACTTTAGTCCTTACTCATTCTTCTCTCAAATTCCTCTCAAATTTCTCTTTAAGTCCTTGAAACTTCCTCTAAAATTTCGAAATAGTCCTTTAATATTTACAAAAAAGCCCTTTTTTAATTTTTTTTAATATACTTTTTTTAAACTTTTAAAATTTCCGATCGTATTACCAATGGCCGGGGAATTAATTCGTCTAGACAACAAGCACATCTCCGTCGATCAAATGCAAATGGTAAATTTTAATTTTAATTTTTCAATATTATTTAATATTTTTTAGGTTTATGCAATTTTAATTAATTTTTATTTTATAATTTTTTTAAACAATCTGTAGATCGGGTGTTGCAATGTTATATTCGCAATATGCATGGTCCCCCCATCGCTGTTGATCGAAATTACTCCGCGGAAGCGGGTTTTTGGCACGTGGCCCACGATAGGCCGGGGTTCAAGTTGGAGCCGACTTTGATCGGTGCGTTGATAGAGAGGTGGAGACCCGAGACGCACACTTTCCATCTTCCATGCGGAGAGTGTACCATCACTCGCGGAAGATGTGCAATTGCGATTGGGATTCTTTGGTGGACGGTCGGTGAGTCACCGGGTCCACAACTCTACCGATTGGATGGTCAGATGCTACGAGCTTCTAGGTGCCATTCGAATAACATTCATGGAGGTCGGATCGAGATGGCCTGGTTACGAGACACATTCCCGGAGCCGAATGATGGTTCGACTGAAATAGAAAGAATACGATATGCTCGGGCATACATTCTTGAGGTAATTGGAGGTTATCTGATGTCGGACCTGTCTAGAAACCTCGTACACTTGAGATGGCTGCTGAAACTTGTTGATTTTAGAGCAGCCGGTGAATTGAGTTGGGGGTCTGCCGTGCTATCGAAGTTGTATCGGGAGATGTGCGGGGCGACGTGGCCGAGTAAAGCGAAAATCCGAGGTTGCCTATCACTACTGTAATCATGGGTACGGTTTCGATTTCCATTTTTACGTCCTCGACTCGACCACCCATATTCATTCCCACTGATAACGAGGTAAATTTAATGTTATATTTTACAATTATTACGTAGATTTATAGTATAATTGTATGCTAAAAATTTATTTAATTAGGTGGAACCATTCGGCGAGTTATGCTGGAATACCTACCGAGCTTGAAGATATACGGCTTCTATTAGACCAACGGTCGGAATCACAAGTAAGTTTCGAATTTCGTATTTATAATTTAGTATTTCGTACTTAGTGTTTAGTATTATGTATATAACTAATATTTTGGTCATGTTAATATAGTTTCAATGGACACCGTACGAGGATCCGGCAATTCGGGCAGTAATTCCGAAAGAGTTCTTGCAAAATCCAAACATTTGGCACGTGAAGGTCCCATTAATCAACTATGCGACCGTGGAGATGCACCAGTCAGATCGGGTTCTGCGATAATTTGGATTCCGGCAACCGATTCCCGTGCCACCTGAGGTGCTCGATGATGAGCACAAAGTGGACTTACGGCAGTTGTACACGGATTGGCCAAGATTTTGGTCAGCACATATCGAGATGTGGGAGAACCGGTATGACTATTTACCTATCCGGGAACCGATCATCGTTCCTGAGTTAGCGTGCGTGCCTGAATACATGCCATGGTTTAGGATCCATGGTAAGCCGTATTTGTTGTCGGAAGAAGAGAGGCGGCGACAACCGTCACAACAAAAGGAACGTCGGGGCCCTTTACATCCAAGGAGAAGGGGTGATGAGCGGGGCCATCAACGGCGCCGACACAATCACGAGCCCATCAATCAGCGCCCACACGATCCAAACACGGGCCCATCGGTTCAACCGAGCGACACCGACATCACGGCCTTTACCCTTTATGCGGTGCGTGCACTAGCCCTTATATGTATCCTAACTCATATATGTTTCTTTCCCAGCCCCACCACGAGTTGGAATGCATGGCGGGTTCGAGTCCGTTCGACTACTCCGACCGCGCGGCCGATCTTGAGGCCGTCGTCACGTGAGGATCACGGGAGGCGCCGTCGGGAGCACTTCTTTTACCAGTCTCTCCTTCGCCTTACGGGTTTGAGACACCCCGCCGTGGTTTATGCAAACACCTCCGGGTCGTTATTTTATCAAGGTGGGTCATCCTCGCAACACCCACAACCGGACCCACCACTGGAGGAACGGAATCCCGCCCGAGGTTCCACGACCCCGCCGGAAGCTAGAAGAAGGAGGAATCCAAATACAGAATCGACCACCCCGTGTGGCATCGATTCGACCGACATCAACATTGATTCGGATGGGCTTTTTTATTTTTTAAATTGTAATAAATTTTTTAAATTTTTTAATAAAATAAAAGTTATTTTTTATTTGTGTTTGTAATTTAATTTTAATATCTTCACTAAAATAGAAGTTGTTTATTTTTTTGTATGTAATTTAATTTGAATTTTTTTAATGAAATAAAAAGTTATTTTTTATTTTTTATTTTTGTAATTTAGTTTTAATATATTTAATAAAATAATAGTTGTTTAATTTTTTTATTGTAATTTAATTTTAATATCTTTAATAAAATAGAAATTGTTTAATTTTTTTATTGTAATTTAATTTTAATATATGTAATAAAATAAGAAGAAGTTTTTTATTTTTTATTTTATTGTAATTTAGTTTTAATATATTTAATAAATAAGATGTTGTTTTTTTATTTTTTATGTTTTTGTAATTTAGTTTTAATATATTTAATAAAATAAGAAGTTTTTATTTTTATTTTTTTGTAATTTAGTTTTAATATATGTAATAAAATACGAAGTTTTTATTTTTATTTTATTGTAATTTAGTTTTAATATATTTAATAAATAAGATGTTTTTTATTTTTATTTTATTGTAATTTAGTTTTAATATATGTAATAAAATAAGAAGTTTTTATTTTTATTTTATTGTAATTTAGTTTTAATATATTTAATGATGTTGTTTTTATTTTTTATTTTTTGTAATTTAGTTTTAATATATTTAATAAAATAAGAATTTTTTTTTTTTTTATTTTTTTGTAATTTAGTTTTAATATATGTAATAAAATAAGAAGTTTTTTATTTTTTATTTAATTGTAATTTAATTTTAATATATTTAATAAATAATATGTTGTTTTTTATTTTTTATTTTTTTATAATTTAGTTTTAATATATTTAATAATATAAGAAGTTTTTAATAAAAAATAAAATTAAATATATTAAAAATATTTTTAAAAAATTTGACCGTTTCAGGGCTAAAACGCTCCCTTTGGGACGCGCTTTGTGCCAATTCAATAAAACGCGTCCAAATCAGCGCGCTTTTGCTGATTTGGCACAAAGCGCGTCCCCATGGGCGCGTTTTTCTGGTTTTTCCCCACAAAACGCGCTGACTTAGACGCGTTTTGTGGGGAAATGACCATTTTCCGTAAATATTTGAGAAACCGGCCATTTTCCGTAAATTTTATATTTTTTGATATATTTGAGTATTTTACCCATTATCCTAGTTCCTCGTATTCGAAATTGATGAGAATAAATTACTTTAATTTTTTAAAAGGACTAATTTAGTAAGAAAAGTGTTTTACTTAAATTTTAGTTATTTAGTTATAAAATTTTTGTATTTTAATTAATCATAATTTTATTTCTCACCGAACAAATTGCAGTTTAAATTTCTTATTTATTTCTAAAATGAGAATAAAAAGAAAAGAGAGAAGAGAATATGATTACTGCTTGAAAAGCCTATTCGCATTAAAATTCTAGTTCTCTGCATTACAAATTTGATGCAAGTAATTATTCTACTGGTTTGCAGGACAATTCCATGAATCAACTGTACCTTCAGCTCTAAGTGAAACGTTTTCCAATTCCTTATCAGGCTGAAAACCTGATGAAGAAGCTGAGTAGTTCAACTTGCAGCTGTTATTTCTTTGTAAATTTTGATCAGTACTAGTGCTATCACGATTCCAGTGATCTAAAGGCCTCAAATGATCTTCATTCCCATGACTCATGCCCAAGTCATCAATGGAAGGCATGGCTGAAGTTCCATGGGAATTCACACCAAAACCAGCCAAATTATGACAGGGCTGAAGAGGTGTAGGATGTAGGAAGGACTGGAATGATAGGAGGGGGCTCTGGCTCTGCAAGTTTAGCATATTTTGAGTCTGTTTTAGCATGCCTAAATCAGAAGGCAGTTGAGCATAGTTACTACAAGTGGGAACGGTATTATTGCTACTTGTATTGGTAATATTAGCATCAGCTAAAGGATTATTTAACAATGAAGGAGAAGAAGAAGCTAGAAAAGGAGTTGGCTTAACCCTTTTAGCTGAGGGACGTAGAGGGTAGAGAGAACCTAAAGTTTCTACATGACCGGATCGCATACCTGACCTAGAGCCGAAAAGATCAAGCCTTCGAGAATATGATGAACCCGAAAACGGTGGTGCAGGGATTCCAGTAAATTCTTGCACTATTGCTCTAAAATTCATTGTGTCGGTGGTGAGAACTGTAGTGGGTGCCGTTCTCGATGGTCTCGTTCGTTTCTTGGGGTTCTTCACAACACTTTTCTGATCGGATTTTGTTAAAAGCCTTACATCATGATATGGCCTTGATTGCAAGGATGATGAGCTTGGATATAAGCAGCCTTGGTTAAGTTCTTGGGTACCTAATGTAGATTGGCTCGATGAAGATGAGCCTTGAAGATGAAAGCTATCCAAGTCAACAGTGCAACAGTTTGGTTTAGGTCTTTGGCTTAGCGGCCTAAACCCATCAATATTCAGCAGTGAATCAATTTGTTGAGATTGAGAGAAAGGGTTGAGATAATTTGCAGAAGGATCAAAGAAAATTGGTGGGTGGTTTTGATGGTGCAAGACAAGTGATGGGTGTGGATTTGATAAGGGATTAGTGTTCATAAAAGCTGGGACCGACTCCGTCGGTGACTCGCACCCTTCATCATCCCCAGTTGCAGATTGCATGCTACTACTATCACTGGAATCCATGAAGAAAGCTTTGATTAACTTTTTCAAAGTTGCAGTATGAAAAGCTAGAAAGGGCCGTTACCTATATATATATATATATATTTATATCATCTAGATGGTGAAAGTTGTACAGTTGAGAAAACAGAAACAAAGATATGGGTATAGCTCGAAAAAGCGATTACAAAGATATAGCAAAAGTAGCCAAGAAATGAATGAAAAGAAAATACATCCTTCTAAAACAGCATTGAGAAAGTTGCCATATTTATTTATATCCTTAAAAGCTTCCTCTTATATCAATCATCTTTCCTCTTGTCTTTCAGTGAGAGAAGAAAACATTCTATAAAAAGAAGAGAGAATAATAGAAAACACGACAAGCAAAAAAGGAAAGATTCTAGCTGTTAAATCTTCTTCTTGTTCCTTGCTCCCTCACCTTTATATGATCTGAATTAGGGTTTTTCGATCAAGATGAAAGGTTATTTAAGCTTCTTCTTTTCCTTTTAATTAAAAAGAAAGTGGGGGCCGGCTGTCTCTCATCAAACAAATTTTTCATGTATGAAAATCTCTCTAAATTAGAGTGCGGGCGTTGGTTGGCAATATATCAAACTCAAAGCTAAGGAGAAAGATAGGCCGGTAATTGGCTTATAATATGCTATGAACAAAAGAAGGGTTTTTTACCTTAATAGTATAAAAAATAAAATAAAATAAAATATCAAAATGGTATGTTGCTAAGATTAAGTATTAAAATAGTACATTTAGATAGGTGGAAGGTATTAGATAGGCGGCACCAATAGAGGGTGTCAGATAGGCGGCACTGGTGGTGCCTATCTGATAGGCGATATACCCAGTATATTTTCCCTTGAGATTTATTTGGTATGTTATTTTTCTGATTATTTTAATATTATTTTTTTATTTTTTATGTAGGTAAAAGATAAGACCATTGATATGGAATTTATGAGATAAATTAGGAATTAGTTTATATGTTTTAATTTTTTAAAATTTTATTTTATATTTTTTATAAATAATAAAAATAAAATTTATTTTGAATTTCTATGAAAAAATTATATTTTTTGACAATAATTAAGTTAGCGTATTATTATATATATTATATTTTAAAGTAAAAATGTTTATTTATTATTATTTTAAAGTAATAATAAAAATATTCGTATTTTATATTTAAAAAAATAGGAGCATCAAAATTTTAATAGGTACATTTTATATAAAAATTTAACCTAATAAACAAAGGTTTTAAAAGATGATATGAAAAGAGGAATGATAAATTTAGGGAAATGAAAAGAAAAATTCACTTTATTTATTTATTTATTTCATATTTTAAAAAACAGTTTTAAAGAAATTGATAAGTGTGTAAGGGTCGTAGAATAGGATTATAATTGCATATCAGCAAGTCTCTAGCAAAACTCAGCCTTTGACCAAGTCAGAATTCAGAAACAAAATCTAAGCCATAATTCAATAACATCAGAGAATCTTTTACCATTTTCATTATCTCAGATTGGTTTCCACAATAAAAATAATTTATGTTATTTCGTTTCCCTCTGCCATACTAAATTTAGGGTTTAGAAAAATGCTCAAACCTTGCATAAGTTTGGACTGATTTAAATATATTTTGCACGCATTTACTGATATGTTTTCATGCCCACCATATTATGATTTGCTTTGCTGCATCTTTTCTGTCATAAAATTTACTCGCCGTTGCCTTTGCTTTGCTGGGAGACACACGACAAGGCGTTGGTGTTTTGGTTTTGGTTTTCTCCTTTTATCAGATACCAAAATATTCCCATGTAAATTGCTTTTGATTTGATGGCATTACTACCCAAAGATTTGGTGGATAAAAAAAAAAAAAAAATTCCAATTGAAAGCAATTTGTAACGTTAATTGCACCTCTCGTGCTGTGGTCATGTCGTATTAATTCCGCCTCTCCATTTCATCATTGTTAGGCCGTCATCCCTTCAATCAAATTGCAAATTTAAATGCTTTTTACTGTTCTACATACTTTTCCTTTATCCTTAAGAAGAAGTATGAGGCTCTTGAAAATAAAATAACAATACATAATCAAGTCATGCTGGGAAAAACATCTGCCCAATAAATACACAAGTTATGGATACAAATCATTTCATGGGGGTCAACGTCAACCACCAGAATACAACATATGAACTGGTACATCCTAATCTCCATGGTTTAGGTAATTTTTAATTTAAAATACAATTTTTTCATTAATTCTTTTTCCTTTTCCAAGCCATTTTTTTTTTATAAATATAACGTCCTTGGGAAATTGTGATTTAAAAGTTTAATTCGATTGGAAACTTAATTGAAGGTTGAATTGTTTTATATTAAGCATAATTTGGAGCTTTAAATTTTGTGAGGAAGTATGGGCAGAGTCACTGCCGGGCTGGCAGTGGAAAACTGAAAAGGAAGATGGACCCTTCCAAATTTCAATTCAAGTCCAAAATCCAAACCCAAGCTTCATCTTTGTGACAAGATTTTTAAATTGTATGTTGTTTCCTAATAAACCTTTGGAAATTTGGTAAAACGTGTTGGATTCCTTCAAATATTTTATACCCTATATGAGCACAACAATCAACGTATATTTTTATATATATAATTCCTTTCTATTTTTCCAAACTTGGTATTTTTATATATATAATTTTGATTTTATGTGTTTATTTTTAAAATTTATTAAATAATACATTTTTTTATAATTTAATAGAATATTGGCTAATTAAATGGAATTGATCTTATTTATGATAAAAGTCTATAAATTTACAAAAATAATTGAGAGAATAAAATAACGTTTTAAAATTAATGAAAATAAAAAAAAATGGAAAGCAACCGATAGTAAAGTATTAAGTAATTAGACAAAATAAATTGTCATCCAAATTTGAGTAAAAAATTCACCTACAAAGAATCATTACTTTAATAAATCATTGTCCTTGGCATAATATTTCACAATATAATAGTAAACAACATTTACTATTTTGTAAATATTATTAAAATTCAATAATAGTAAAGTTATCGAATATCAAATAATAATAATAATAACGACACGTTTTTTTGGTGATGGAAATAAAACCTATTAAATAATGCTAACATGTGAATTTTCTAATAGTTTTTTAGATGTTATTTTGAATGAAAATGTCTTGCTAATGCATATATTAATAGTGCTAAATATTAATTTTAATTCATATATAGCTGTAACATTAATTAAGTGATACTTAGTTTAAAATAATTAATGTAGTTTAACATGGATCCAAAATCTAATTAAGTGATAATAACTATTACATTGATAATGGAAACATTGTTAATAAAATAATTATAGTTATAATGATTTTATATTAATAATTTGTTATCAACTTAATCTTATATTCAAGATTTAATGGAAACATCACTAATAAAATAATTATCTTTATCTTTATCTTTATATTATATTACAATATTTATTTTATTTTTTATCTTTTTTTATATTATAATACAGTATTGATTTTATAGATTTAAAAATTATAAAAAACATAAATAATACAAAATACTAATTTTCAAAGGATCAATTTTCTTTATTTTAATTTTTCAAATAGATATAAGTCGTATTATTTGTCAAATTGGAATTTATATTGGATTGAGCTGATTTTATTAGATGCAATTAGTATTTATATAATATTTAATTTAATCTTTTTATATGCATAATATTAACATTATCTTTTTATATGCATAATATTAATCTCACATATTTAATTCTTATTAATTAAAAAATTGATTTTAAAATTATTAATTATTATTGTATTTAACATAAAATTATACTTATATATAAAAAAAGTATATTTATTTAATTGGAATATCTAATTAAAAACTTTATTTTTTATTAATTTTAATTATACAATTATATTTAATTATTTATAGATTTACGTTTTTATTAATTAATAATATATTATGTTATTTTTTAGTTAAAACTTTTAAAAGATATGATCAAATTAATTAATTCTAAATTAATATACAATCATATTAATTAATGTTACTTTTATTATTATCACCTAATAATACAAATAAATTATTATTCTAATAATATTAATTTAGTAATATAATTAATAATAAAGAGTTGTCAATTTAAAATTTTTTCCAAACTCGTACTTTTATTTATATATATTGTTGGAATATTTTCAAAATATATATAGTGTTCCAATAGTTTCAAATGAAAAGTTACAAGTAACCAAAAGTTATGTCACTTGATTATTAACAAATAGTCATAATTATTCAAGTAGACATCTATTGAGTAATTATGTATTGCTAAAGATATGACTATCTATTTGGGTAATTATGTTCATATGAAGAGACATGAGACCTCCTAGTGAAAATTCATTTGTATGACAAAAAAAAAAAAACATAGATATTAAGTTTCTTTTTTATTCTCCCACCATCAGTGCAAAATGTAGATGGTCTTTGAATTTCATTGTATTCTCGAGGTTCATTTGCCAGTAACTCTTCTCCACACCATAATATAAACAGGGACGAATAGAACCTTAAAAAAAGGTAACATTGATATACGCCTTGAAGCCCTCATTAATTTTTCATAACACTATTAATAAATAAACTAAAAGATATGTGTTGTGGAGCAAACTTTAGAGTAAAATTTTCATAAATTATGTGTGAGATATTCATGGTAAAGACAATCGCATGTGAAATTACAATTGATTAATTTCATTTTGGAGACCAAATCAGCAGCCAGTTGAAGTAAAAAAATGTATAAATACAGGATCAAAGTAGTGTAGAGCTTGTTTATTTCTTTCTCTCCTCTTTTTTACAATGCCAATTGAGTGAAATAAATAGTTAACTATGAGGCAAAAGATTCCGATTTTTCTAGCATGAAATTCTACTTTCAAGCTCGTATTGTTTGGTAATTAATTTCAAATTGACATCGTCTATCACCACTTAAAGAATTAAGGTTGCTTGACCAAATGATTAATGAATGAAAAACCCTAAACATGATTTTAATCAAACGTATAAACATGTCTGTTTCATATTTTATATATGATAGGTGCTAAAAGTAACATATTTTAATCTCATTCTTAATGCGTTTTTTGGGTGATTATTCGATGTTAATGGTGAATTTTATGCTCATAATCCTTTAAATTCATGTTTTTATACTTAGGAGAGCATTTGGGAGTAAAAGGAGCAAAAAGCGAGCGAAAACCGAAAAATCAGATAGAGTTACAAGAGCCACGTGGGCCGGACCATTCTACACGTCCTGGACACACGGTCGTGTGAGCCACACGGGCTGCCACACGACCATGTGGCAAGTCGTGTCGATTTCGCAAATTGCACTTCAAACAACGAAAAAACGCAATTTTCAGGGTTTTTCGAACATTCTAAGACCTATATATGACAAAAATAAGAAGATAGAAGTGAGCCGTCATAGAACACTTAAGAAAACAACTCGAAAAACACCATTGAAGTCGATTCTGAAGAGGTTTTCCATCAAGATTGAAGATTCCCTTTTGATTTCTTTGGAGATTATTATGAGTTTCTTTGTTTTTGTGGTTATACTGTATTGTGGATGTTTTCATTTGCAAGCAAGAACTAATTTTCTAAATACCTAAGGAGATGAACCTTATGATGAATTTTGTCGTTTGATTTTTATTTTACGCAATAAATAATTAGATCTTGTTTTTAATTATGTGTGCTTAATTATTGGTTTAATATTTCTAGACTATTGATCCATGTTTGATGTGCTTAAATAAGAGGAGGAATAGACCCTATTTAAGAGTAGATCTAGTGTAATTGAGTGGAGTTGCATGCAATCCTATCAAATTAATGTGATAATAGGGGTTTTAATTAGAAAGAAATTTCAATTAATCAACCTAGAGTTAGTTACTCTTATTCTTGTTGAAGAGAGATATTAGCATAATTTAGAGATTTTATGGATCAAGATACTAAGTGAGAATTTGCGTAATTTAGATTGATAATGACAGATGAAATCTAGGTGGATTCTTTCCTGGGTATTGTTTTGCTTCTTGATTGTTAATCAAATTTCTTGAATTGTTCTTTGTCGTATTCGTAGTTAATTAATTTAGTTAATTTTAGTTTTAAATGATCATTCGAATTTATCGGCTAAATAATAGGAAGACAGTAATTACTAGTACTTTTAGTCTGGGTGAGAATGATATCTTTGCTCACCATAACTATACTATTAATCGATAAGTAATGCACTTGTCTTTGTCAAATTTTTAATTGATTTCGTGAAAATTAATTTACACTCATGATTCTATCAACATGTCTAACCCCTATTTTGAGGGGTTTTTTTAGTATGAATTCAACCGTACTTTTGCCAACATTGTTGGTTAATTCACTCTAATTATCTTTAATTTCATGGTGAAAACAGCTGCACATTCCAAATTTCTTCCAGTGCAACCAAACAGGCAAGCATCAATAAAAGGTTTGATGATAAATTCATAACATGCAAATGAAAATAACACACAACTCATGAATTTACATGGTATAGCATATAATAGCAGCAAAATCGTTTTCCAATTGAAAGAGAAAGGAAAGCTGTACAAATTATGTGGCACAAATTAAATACATACAACTTTCAAATCATACACAACAATGACAACATATCAAAATTCCATAAGTAAACTATAAGGTGGTGATCAGGCTTAGAATTTCCAGTTCTCAGATAAAAGGATTCAAAAATAAAGCACAAACAGAAACTATGAAGAAAACATAGTAGTCACCAAGGATAATAATATAATATAATCATCTCTTCCAACTTCGGCTTCGGGATAAATGATCTTTCATTCCACCAACAAGCCATGTCTCTTGGGCTATATCAGATGAAATTTCGTAGAAATCAGGGTCGTATTTCATCACTACTAAGCTCTCTTTCACCTTTCTGTTTTCTTCTTCCATTAAAGACCTCAAATTTTTTCTTTTTTCCTCGTCTTTCCTCTTGCACTCTTGTTTGTCTCCTTGATCTTCCTCGTCCTCTTCCACCCTGTTAGCTTTTTCTAACCAGCTCTTAGCAGGAGCGGATCGACAACGCATAAGCAAGAGAGCATTTGCAGGTGGGACTGCAGCAGCTTGATCATCAACATGATCGAGGGAGCTCTCTTGTTCTTTGCTTTCTTCTTTGTAAAGCCCGTTGTTTTGATTCTCCTGCAGGACCATGAACCATTTGGAAAAGACGGTTCTTGATGTCTCATTGCCTTGTACGTAATTGTGGTTTTCTTGGGGTTCTTCATCTTCATCTTCATCCTCATCGTCAGTGGTGATGTCAGATTGAGGAAAAGACCCGAAACATCGAAAATCGAAACGAATGGCCCGCAAGCACGTTAAGAACTGCATGACTTCTTTCTTGAAACCGAGTGAGTCCACCCAACTTAGTCTCTTTTTGTGTTTCCTGCCGTTGTGAATTCTTTCGATCTCTTCCATCACTGATTGCCAACTTTTGCACGAGCTTGTCTTAGACCTGACTTTGATCTGTCCGGCGCATGTGACTTCCGGGGAGGTTGGTTCCGTGATCTCGGATCCCATTTGCTTGTTTTTAGCCCATAGGAGAGGGCTAGCTTGGCCGCCAGCTCCACAACCTTTTCTGGTGCTTGATTTCTTAAGGAGACGGTGGTGGTGGTGGTGGTGATTGTGGTGGCGCTTGTTGGGTTCTGATGACCTTGCAGGACTACAAATGGGCTTTGGCGGCATTAGTGTGAGATGGGCTCGAGATGGGAAACATACTAGCAAATCTGCTGAAGGGGCTCCTTTGGTTTCTCTTCCTTTCATGCCAACTTTGTTTTGTTTCTCTCCTTGGTTTCTCCTCTTATGTGCGTGCTCTTCGCTTGGTTTCAGTTCCAGTTCAGTTGTTTCTTTTTATTTTTAGATGTTGGAGAACGAGCACTTATGAATATTTTTATTTTTTGGTTAAAAAAAAAATGTATATGAGGTGTGGTTGGACTTGGGATGTTTTTAAAAGAAAAGGAGGGAGAAGTTGGACAACTTTCTTTGCTTTTCCATTGCCTTTTTTTATTATTTGTACTTCTTTACCACTGCAACAACCTGTTTTTATGTTAAATTTCTCTCGTGTTTGCTCTCTTTGAAAATTGGGTTTCACAGCTCACAAGTGAGCTTCTTTCATTCTTGGCCTTTGCTTTTTTTCCCCCTTCCAAACACATTAAAAAATCAAAAAGAAAAAGAAAGAAAAGTAAAAGCCCAGGAGCTTTGTTTCATGATCCAATCATACCCTCAAGTTGTGAGCCCATGCCATTTATTCCAACCCGCATAGTGCCCATAGAAACATATGTGCCACCACCATCAGAAGTTTATATTGATCTGATTCCATAGTCTTTTACGAGACTTCAACTAGTGGTAATATTCTCACCAGATAAAAACAAAGAGTGGAGCCTGTTTTAAGGAGATAAAAGCGTAGCCGAAAGTAATTAAGGAGAGTGAAAACAGAGGTTAAAGGAAAAAGGGTTAGGGAAGGTATAATGAGTAATGGTGCAGTACTTGAGAGCACGGGGAAAAGAATGGCCCCCCCCAGCCAACTATCACCTTTGCATTGCCTTACGATTAATTACACTCTCTTTCTTTTGCTTTTTGTTTACGACTTTCCACGATGGAAGAGAAGCATAGTAAAATACTCTAAACTCCCCCTTCTTTATGATTTATAGTTATCATTATCATCATTAGAGAGAGAGAGATATTAGTGGGGGTAAACTAAGGAACCATTTTTCTTCCAAACTTCACTTCTTAATTATTAGCTATAGTTTGTGTTTACATCATGTTTATTTAGAATTAATCACTTGTTTCTGAACATGCCAAATGTGATGAGATATTCTAATACTAACCTAAAGATTAACAGTTACTTCTTTTCCTTTACTTTTGGACTCTACGATTTATATGTAAGCTTTTGATCAACTACTTGATAAAAAAATGTAAAAAAGAAAAAAAAGCTTTTGGTAATGCTTTGAAATGATGAAAAGAAGAAGAAGAATAATGCAGATTCGAAGGGATTTTTACCAAACTGATACCCAAAGCTTCCTAAGATGGGTAGCCTCATCAGATTTTCACTCTTTTTCTTTTTATAATATAAAAGGTAGGGTCGAAAAGCTAGCGGGCCGAGCAAGCAAAGCCTAACAAAGCCTAAAGTTATGCGACTACAATCAATGAATTGGAACCACACAACTTTGAAAATTCTCTTCTTCATTTTCTATATAGACATGTAGGGCTTTGGAGGAAATGATAGACAATGCAAAGAAGGGCTGAGTTTTAAAAAAGAAGCTAGCTAAGCTACCATTTCATTATATTTGTGGTGGTGGTGGTGCATGCATATCTAGCCCTGTCATAACAACTAGATTCCTTCCTCGACTATCATATACAAACACTCATTGTTTTTCATGACCAGACATCCGATTATGTTTTACAGTTGAGATTAAAACCCAGTTGCAAGTGCGTTTTCCATTGTATTGAGTTTATTAGTGAAAATTAACTGGACACCACGAAAAAGAAAATCTTAAATTGCGTAAGAACAACTGGCGTTACCATTGGGCAGTAGCCAACAAGAGCCATTTTTGTCAAAAAGTGGGGAGAAATTAGGTGCAGGCTAATAAACAGGTTCGTGACATAATGTATAGCTTCGTAACTGAAAGGGAGAGAAAAAGCCAAAAGCTTAAGATTTGGTGTAATGGCGTTCATATTTAAAGGCTACAAAAGAAATTGCTATGTTAACACCCATTTCCACCTTATTTTTCTTTTAACTCTTGATTGATATTATTGTTATTGTAATAATTAAGAAGATATGAATTTAAACATGAAAGTTGTACCAATTATTATTACTTTAAAAAAAAAAGTTAGTTGATTAGCCACCCTACGGGAGGATGTGCATTTTTTTTGGTTTAATGAACACGTATCTTTATTCCCATCAAGTGCTTTTGAACTAATTTATATAATATGTGCTTTAAAGAAAGTGGCTGCTCTTTCATAATGCAAACCATATGATTCTCATGGTGTGAAGACGGCTCAGAAGCAATCATTTTAATCTTAGAGCCTCTGGATCACTACGGACATTTGGTGGGTTTATACATTTAAAACCATTACCTTCAACTACTTGTCCAACTTACGTCTTTCGAAATATAACAATTGAAGTATTAGAAGCACCAAATTTCCATATCCTATTTTCTGGATATCAATCTTTTAACTTTTTGTCACATAATTTCGTAATTCCGTCATCAACTCCCAAAAAAAAAAAAAAAAATCTCAACAAATAACTCCCAAGCTAATTTTCAAGTATATATGGGAAAGTTTTTACATGGATTTGTCATACTTTCGATTCATGCATATGAGTTTTTTTCCTACTTTGTTTAAAAACAGTTGAATTGGAGAAACATGTTTGATGCTAAAACTAAAAAATTCAATGAAGGTACACTCGTCTTTTACAAATTTCCACCGATTATCATTGCCTGCTAAAAGAAAACCAAAGGGACAGAATGTGGGTAGAAAGGGTGACGGGGTTGAAGAGAAAATGTGGGGTAAATTCAGTGAAAAACTCATGGTTTAAGGTTCAGAGGAAAGCTGCTTCACTCTAATAATCATAACTTCTGAATCAATGTCCCAACCTCTGTCTAGTTAAACAAATCATCCTTTTATAACAGCGTGCAAGTCCCACAATTGTTTTCCTATTTTTTTATTTCGGTGGAAAAAATATAGAGGGTTTTGTATTATGTATTGAATTGTATTTAAAAAAAAAAGAAAGTAAATTAGTCATTGTACATTAGATCAAAGAACTAACTAATTCTTTCTGTTAAAAATTTCATCTATTTCTACTATTAAAGATTAGTGTAGTTGACAGAATAATCAAACAGTTACACAAGACGTGCCGCATGTACCTCATGCTGACACAGCGGACCATTTTAATAGTAAAAATAGATGTAATTTTTAACAGAATCGCCAATTTTCTCATTAATCTAATGTACAATGACTAATTTACCCATTCTTTAGTAGAGTGTACAATACAATCTGACTCCTCGTATAAAGACCTCCATAGTACTTTTACCTTTTATTTTTATTTTTGATAGAAATTAATCTTAGAAATTCATGATTGCTTCTTCTAAGTCTTCTAACGATATTATTAAATATTTTTTAGTAAAGCTAAATAAAAAAAGTGGGTTGTTATAGTGTTTATTATTAATATTAGTTGATAAATTATTTAAATGTTTAAAGATAAAAATATTTATTTAATACATTAATAATCGAGTTAAAAAATTATCATGTATCTTATTTATTTAGTTTATATTGTTTTAAATATCAATTAAGATTACAAAGGAACAAGTTAAGTTTATGCAAAATTTAGTGTAGTTTACGTTAACAATTATATTTTAATAAAATTGATGTTATATTTCTCACCAAAGTCGGATCAATGCTATTGAAGATTCTTAATGTGAATTTTGATTCGGTTACAAGTAATGCGAAGTTTGTTTTTATAGAGATTAAATTATATTATTATTATTAAATGAATTAATTTAGTTTTTATAATATTAAAAAGAATTAAATAAATCTAAATTATAATAGAAATTTTTTTAAATGGAAATTACAATAAAGTTAATATTTACTGTATAAAAAATATCTTGAAATTATTCTTTTTAATTGTAGTTCAATTCCAAACAAAATAGTTCATTTACAAAATGATAAAAACTTTAAAAATATTAACTCTGTTAAACGATAAATGATATTTTTTAAAACTTTATGTTTCGTTTGGTTTATTAATATAATAACATGAGGATAGTTAAAAAAAATGAAAATGTTTATTTGTTACGTATATATTACAATAGTTAGACATAAAATAAAGAAGAGTTAGTACAGATTTAAACTTGAAATTAGGAAGATGAGTAATAATTCTTGTAAAGAACAAGACATCTTCAAAATAAGTGAAAATATTTCATTATCTTTGCTAAAAATAAGTCATAGGGGTGGTTAAATATTACTAATTGAATTAGTTTATTGCTAACTCATATACTAAAACATGTGTAAAAAATAATACTCCTACTGAACGTAGCATAAATGCTAACTCTATTCTTATAGAGATTAAATTCATCCATTTAATAATAGAATATTCATTTGATCCCGTCTCTAGAATAGAGAGACTTTTCAGTTACATTCACATTTTAATTGTAACATTCTTATAGCAGTAATTTCACATTCTCAATAGTGTCCAGATTTTCCTGAGCATGTAATGTTACATTCTCAACACTGCCGAGATGTAAGAATATATGAGATAAGGCTATATCTTTCTTAGCTAATATAACAATTTTTGACAATTTTACCCCTTTTTAAGGATTTTCATTTAGGCATGATGACTTATTTGGCCCTCCAGCTTTACAATTTTTTTTATTTTAACCATTCATTTAATTTTTCGCCTTTATTAGCCCTTAAACTTGTATTTTTTTTATCAAATCACCCAAAAATAGATAGAAAAGTTAACATTTTTTTAAGTTTGTTGACATGTGTATGACATACACATGGATTGCCATGTAGATGACACATAAGCATTTAATTAATTTTTTAGAATTTAAAATTTTCAAAAAAAAAAACTATAAAAATTATTTTTAAAAATTTAAAAAATTTATAAAAAAATTTTAAAATGTTTTTTTTAACATTTTAAAAAATTAATTAAACATTGATGTGTCATCCACGTGACAATCCACATGTAAGTCATGTAAGCAAAGTTAACAAACGTCAACTTTTTCATCCATTTTGGGGTGATTTAACAAAAAATGAAAGTTTATGGGCTAAAAGAGGCAAAAAAAATTAAATGGAGGGCTAAAATGATTTTTTTTTGTAAAGTTAGAGGGCCAAAAAAGTAATTACACCTTTAATTTATTTTACTTATACCAAAACAAAATAATAATAACTAATGGCTTAATTCACAATTTGGCCCTTAAAGTATACGTATTTTCTCACTTTGATACTTAAAATTTTTTTTTGTCCTAATTTAGTAGTTAAAGTATCATCTCATTATATATTTTAATCCAATTTTTTAATACCGTTTAAAAGATTAGGTGGCCAATGAAAACATACCATGTGCAATTTTTCTCTTATATTTTTTTTCACAGTAATCCAAACAAAAACAAACCCAAACATGTTTACAGTTTCTTTTAATTAAAGATTTTTTAAAATTAAATTTACTTTAATTGAATTAAAATTAAAATAATCCATTTTTTTAAGTTTCAAACCAAACTAAGAAAATTTCAAGATTTTAGCATCGATTGCCATTGTAGAGCCCAATTTTCTGTTGTCCGGGCCCAGTACCATTAACCAAAATTAAAAAAAAAAAAACCCAAAAACAAAATCCAATAAACAGTCCAATGCATTGCAAGGCCCACTAAGCCCAAAGTTTTTTTTTACAAACAGAAACCCTAGTAGTCAGCCCTTGGCGTCGCTACCAGCAGCCCTCGCGGCCACGTCGCCTGCCTCTCCGCATCGTGCGCGCCTCCAACGCTCGCCCTCTCCACCACGTACCTACAAAATAGGAGAATAAGTTGTAAAAGTCGGTTATAAAAGCCAAGATACAAATTTTGTAAAGGACTACGGTTTTTTAATAGAGAGAAGCAATACACACGAGTAAATACGCAGCATATACAGACATCAATACTAAGAGCAAAGGTTTTCTTTTAGTTATTTTTCTATTTTTTTTCTCATTTTCGACATTGATTTTTCCCTTTTTATTTTGCTTTATTTTTGTTTTAAACCCATACATATAATATATATATATATTAAAGGTTTTTAAAGTAAAAAAGGAAAGATTTTTACCTGTTTTGGGGGGCGGTGGCCGGCGACGGCGGCTGATGGTGGCCGGCGCGGTGGTCGGCGTTAGAGACTTTGGCCGGATGAGGGAGAGTTGAGAGGGAAAAGAGAGTTTTCTTTTTTGAAGAGAAGGAAGAAAATGAAAATTTTTGGAAAATTTTAGCTTCTATAGCTAAACCAAACGGCGCCGTTTTGAGCATTGGGTTCAGAGGCCAAAACGACGTCTTTTTTGGCCTCTGACCCGCGACCCGACCCGCACGGGGGGAAGGATCCGCGCGTTTTGATGGAGGGGCTAATTGCGCATTTAGCCCCTCCGCTTTTTCATGGTTTTACAATCAGGTTTTTTATTCCCGATTTTGCCCAATAATTTTTCCCCGTTTCAATTTGGTCCGCATTCAAACGGCACCGTTTCAGAGGGTGGGGTTATTTTCTATTTTGGTCCCTCTATGTTGCGCACGCATTACGATTTGGCCCATTCACTTTCATTTGTTCTTGATTTTGCCCTAAACTCTTGTTTTAAATTCAATTTAGTCCCTATTTTACTTTGTTTTCAAATTAATTATTTTTAAATTATGCTTACTGTTTTAATATTATCATCACTATTATTGTTTTTATGTTTTTCCTTTTACTTTATCCTTAATACTATATTCATTATTATTATTTTATTATTACTACTTTTTTTTATATGTATATTATTATTATTATTATTATCGTATTTTTCCTATTATATTTACAATTATTATTAATACTATTACTTTCAACTTTCCAATATTATTATTCCTATTTTTCATTACTAATATTTTTTTATCACTATTATTATACATATATTATTATTACTACAATTATACTTATTATTATTATTATTATTGTTACAATTACTATTAATTTTTGGTTATTATCACTATTGATTTTGATACTATCACTATTATTTGATTATTAATACTGTTTTTTATTTCTACTAGTACTATTATTACTATTTTTATTATCAATATTATTTTAATTTTAATTTTTTTTCATTATTATTATTACTATTTATCATTACTATTATTTATCATTTTTTATTATTAATACTATCGTTTATTTTATTTTTTTTCCTCCTATTATATTTATTTTTATCATTCTTTATTATTATCATGCTTACATTACCACTAGTCACCAAGTAGAACCATTGCTACGTTTTGACTAATTTTTAATTTTAAAGGTTACATCGACTTTTCTTTTACAACTTTTTTTACCCAAACTCATAAAAAGGTTTTTAAACAAGGCAATGTTTCGTGTTTGGAAGTTCGAGGAATCGTGCCCAATCGTGCTGGGTTTCAATTTTCCGTTCGTCCAAATGACTAAATATCCTTTAGAGATTTTGACCGTGTTTTCTTAAATAAGGCAATATTTCATGTTTGGAAATTCAAGAAATCGTGCCCAGTCGTGCTGGGTTTCGGTTTTTTGGTTTGGCCAAATAGTGGAATACCCTTTTTAAAATTGCAATGCATGAATTTTGGAAATCATGAAATGATCTTTGTAACATCCTAGGAAGGGCCTATGCATTTTTCAGATCAATTGTATGAAATGACAAGTCTTAAGTTTTATGAATAAATTTTTGATACTTTTGGAAACCTAGAAATGAATGAAAATGAAAATGGAAATGAAAATGGAGATGGAAATGAAAATGGAAATGGAAATGGACATTTTTGGAAACTTAGACATTTTTGGAAACTTAGACATTTTTGGAAACCTAAACATTTTTGGAAATGATCCAAAAATGGAAACTTGAACATTTCGGGAAACTTGGATATATGAGAGAAATAAAGGAGTTTTACTCACATAAATATGTGAATAATAAGAGATAAATAAAGGAGTTTTATTCACATAAATATGTGAATAATAAGAGATAAATAAAGGAGTTTTATTCACATAAATATGTGAATAATAAGAGAGAAATAAAGGAGTTTTATTCACATAAATATGTGAATAATAAGAGATAAATAAAGGAGTTTTATTCACATAAATATGTGAATAATAAGAGATAAATAAATGATTATTTTCTAATGAGATAATTGAGAGATAATTGATGGATTAAAGGCTTTTATCTTTTAAATAAAAGAGATAATATTATCAAAAGAGGAGTGGTGGCCAAGTAAAGGACTCCTAGGTGATAACTTTGGCTATAAAAAGGAGGACAGGAGGGCTACTCATCAACATTTGCTCCCTCTTCCTCTCTGCAGAAATTCTCCCTAGGCAAAACCCCTCTCTGCCGAATTTTCATTAAGCAAAAATCCTCTCTTTTTCTTCTATTTTCTTCTCCGTTTCTCTTGTTAATTTGAATCTTTGTGGATTCTAAGAAAGAGGGCAATCATCCACAACATCAAAAGGGGATCTTTGGAAATCTAAGGATCTAAGGTAAGGATTATAAATATAAATATGTGGTTAAAGATTATGATTCACGTTTTCAAAGTTAGATCTAATCTAACACGAAGTTATAGGATTTCAACAGCTTATAAAGGAATCCTCTTGATTTGGAGTCCCATCATAAGGTAAGGGATATTCGGCCAAGGCATAATTTGTTTAAGTGTTTTCCATTATTTCAAAAACCGAAAACTGACATGGTTACATACCTAGTATTAGCCGATTTCAAGGAAGAGGAATTCTAGCAACTGTTGGGACTTGATTAAATCAATTCGGCAACTAGGTAAGTAATTCTACTTCTAGTAGGATTTGGTTTTAAGACCAAATAGGTTTATTTATATGTTTTAATTAATGGCCGAATATAGGAGTGAAAGATCTAGATCGGTAGATCGCTCTACGGGAATTCACGGAAACTATTAAGCGAAAAGGTGTGTACTCTTACTAACTTTCAATAAATTGCATGGCAATCATTAGATATGTAAATATGTAATAAAGTATGTGAATGTGGCTAAGCACCACAAATGTGGTAAGGAGTAGTACCAGCACGTTTCCTACTTTTGATAGGATTGTGAATGTGATATAGTTTGAACATGTGATTAGTAACATGAATGAAAATTAAGTATGTGAAATATGTTATGAAATAATTGGGGCATTCGGGATATTTGTGGAGGAAGAAAGTGAAGGTGATGACTACGGTCTCACCAACGTAAAGTGGTGACTACGGTCACATAAAGTGAAAAGTGGTAACCGGTTACATCCGGTGAATACTGAGTGTCTAATGACACAACATAAGTGGGCGATGAGCACGTCGACCGCAGATGCGCGCCGATGGTGTGTAGCGGATGGAGGGTCGACTTAGTAGTCCCCGCGTGTGTACAAGGTTGGTACGGGTGGTGTGTAGCGGATGGACAAATAGGTTTGGATTTGGGTTGCATCATCCTTTATTTTGTATGAACATGATATTGATATGACTTGTATATGCGATTTGTTGGAAATTAGTACTATGTACACATTGAGTCTGTTGACTCACCCGTTGGGAATTATTTTTCAGGTGATGAGCAAGTAATGGACCGGGTCGGCAGGAGCTAAAGGTGGCCATGCATCGCTTGAAGAAATTATTTGGAATTTGGACTTTATGAAATTTTAGTACTTTAAACTTTATTTTGGGTTTGAATGATGTAATAAGGCCATAAGGCCCAGTTGGATTTTCTTTATTCTGTTTATTTTTATTTAAATATGATACAAATTATGTTTGATTAAAGATAAGTAAATTTATTTCTTTTAAAATAATAAACCCAAAAATTATTTTGTCACCTTATTTAAGTTGGATTTCAGAATTTATTAAATAGGTTTCAAATTAAGCCCAACCCAAAACAATTTTTTTAAAATTACACAAATTTTCTCTAAGTCATTTAGAACATTGAAAACCGATTTATTTAAGGAACATACAGATCCGGTTCAAGCTCGTGGGCGGGTGTGGGGTGTTTCGATTGGTATCGAGCCAGTTTTAAAACTCTCGGCCTGTGGGCTCGTGCCCAAAACGTTTTCAATTCGAGCCCAAATGAATTTATTTGAAATAAGCGAGGTTTTATGGCATGGCACCTAAGTCTCCGACCATGATCCACCGTGTAAGTACCTTTAACCATCTGTGTGATTATGTGAATTATGAATTGTAAAAGGGTAGCAAAGGCATGGAACGTAGAATAGTGTGATAGGAACTTGAACCCAGGATTAGACTACTCAAACACTTGAAACTCATAAGACTTAATGAACTTAACAAACCTATGACTAAGTTATTAAGCTAGGGTGTGGCAACTCACACGCATGTCTAGGATTGGATCCGGAAGAGCACGGTATTTAAGCAGTCCTAGTGACTCACCTCCTCTTCGCAGTATATCCTGCAGTGCGTAGCTTCGGTTCGCCCTAACTCGAGAAGGCTCGGTGGTGTGGCAACCTGCATGCGCATGTCTAGAAAGGTCGGTGAGAGCTTGGTATTTAAGCGATCCGCGTGACTCACCTCCTCTTCATTCGAATCTGCTGGTGCGTAGCTTTGGTTCACCACGACCAAGAGGGCTCGGTCATAGGCTAAACACAAAGAATAAAACCCGAAAGGGACTTAGCCGTTTTTCTATATAAAAAAAAATACCCTTGGTTTATAAAATGACCAAACCACCCATAGTTTTAACAAAATTTCATTACTTTATCAAATGTTCAAAAAACCCTAATTTGTAAAATATCAAACTATCTTGATTTTAGAAAATTACAAAATTGCTCCTAACTTACAAAATTACCAAAACGACCCTGATTTCCAAAATTTTTACAATATCATTGCTTTGAAAAGTGTAACTCTCAAAGGAACCCTCAATGTTTTACAATCTTGGAAAATATCCCTAACTTAATAAATTTCACAAATTTACCCTAATTTTTGGAAAAATTATCAAAATACCCCTGAGGTCAAAAATTACCGAAATACCCCTGGATTTCAAAATTCTTCCAAAATTTCCCCGGAACTTTAGAAGTACCAAAATACTTTCGTCAAAATCACCAGGGAACTTTTTATTTCTGAAAATTTACGAAAATACCCCTGTAGGATAAAATTACGAAAATGCCCCTGGGTAGTGGAAAAGCAAAATAACGAAAACAACAACAAGAATTACAACGTTTCTTTGAATGAACGAAAGTTCATATTTGTTGATGGATGAATGAATGAATGCAAGATCGTATGCATGTATGAATACGAAAGAACCACTCTTAAACTCTTCTTCATAAGATATCATCGCGGGTAATAAGTGAAACAAGAATACTAATACATAAAATTCCTTAATCGGATCTAAATCGATAATGAGCTCAAGAGGACGTGGTCGTCGTGGGAAGAGGTAGAGGAAGGATGATGTTAGATCGGGACAAGGTTTCGACAATGAGATACCACCACCACCATCACCCCATTTGTCAATGTTGAGCAGCGAGGCTCGCATGAGGGGAAGATGCCGTGTCGCAGTCGTCTTTGCGAGTTTTGGAATTGGTGGTGGTGCAGAAACAATTTCAGAAATCGTAAGTCCGTACTCGCGGCGGCTCCGTGCTAATGGAGCTGAAATGTTTAGAGGAGTATCGGAGTGGCACCAGTCTGGTGAGTCATTGGTTGGAAGCAGCAAATGAGCGCATCATGGATGAGCTCGACTTGACCCCGAGGAGAAGTTGAAAGGGATGACGGCAGCATTACGCGATGAAGCGTATCAATGGTGGTTAACCGTTCGGGACGGTGCCACGGCGGAAGATCGACACGGGAATATGCTAAGGAAGCATTTTGAAGAAGTATGTGGGAACCGGTATATAGATGAGCAAAGGAAGGCTTTTCAGGGTTGGTACAAGGAAGTAAGTCCGTCACCGAATATGAAGCGGAATTTCGAGGTTGAGCCGATATGCCCGAGGAGTAGTGGCGGCGTGAGCATGAACGCCTGTGTTCGTTTTGAGGACGGACTTAGGGACGATTTGAGACTTTTGATAGCACCGCATCGAGAGCGGAATTCTCCGCCTTGGTGGAAAAGGCTAAAGTGGGTGAGGAATTAAGGACGCCACCAAGCGGTGTGGATGAAATAAGCCCAAAAGAGGTTTTGGGCCATCTGGAAAAGGCCACAAGAGGCCTAGAGTTGATGAGCCACAAAGTCAACAGTGCCGGTCTGGTGGCAATTTCGCCCTTGTGAACATTGTGGAAGGAAGCACGGGGAGAGTGTTGGAAAAAGGCGGGACGATGTCTCAAGTGTGGGTCCAAGGACCATATGATTAAGGATTGCCCCAAGCTATTAGATGAGAGCCAACCCAGCGCTCGAGAATGCTAACCGGTGGTAGAGGCGGACAGTGACCTCAAAGAGGTCGTGGGTCGGCCAACAGAGGTAGTGGTGGCAGAGGCCGTGGAGCTCGTGGGCCGAGTGGTGCGCTAACGCCGAAGCAAGGCAACCGGGTTTGGTTTACGGTTCGCGGAGGGAAGAGGGAGACGCACCGGATGTTATAAGAGTGACGTTCTTTATTCATGACAAACCCTATTTTCTCTTATTGATGTGGGCTCAACTCATTCCTATGTTGCATGTAGTGTGGTTGAAACACTAGGCCTAGACTCGAACTTTCGATAGGCGGATAAGCGTAGTAAGCCCTTTAGGCCAAGCGGTGAGGATAGATAGGATCTTTCGGAATGTACCCCTAGAGATTCGGGAGAGCGAACTTCTGGTGACTTAATGGAATTACCCTTCTGGAGAGTTTGAGCTTATACTTGGAATGGATTGGCTAGTAGAGCATCGAGCCGTGTTGGATTGTGCGGCTAAGCGTATGGAACTAAGAACCCGGAAGATGAGGTAGTAGTGATGATCGAAGAAAGGAGGAACTACTTGTCTAACGTAGTTTCGGCGAATCAAGGCCGAGAAAATGGTTAAGAAAGGATGTAAGGCATTCTTAGCCTTCGTAAGTGCGTTAAGAGGAGAAGAGGAAGGTGTCAAGGAGTTAGAGCGAGTAAGGGATTTTGAGGATGTATTTGGGAGGAGTTGCCCGGAATACCCCCAGATAGAGAAGTGGAATTTGGAATAGATTTGCTACAGAGAGCAGCTCCTGTGTCAATCGCTCCCCACCGAATGGCACCAAAGGAGTTAGTGGAGCTCAAGGCTCAAATCCAAGAGTTGTTGGATCGTGGGTTCATTCGACCCGGTGTGTCTCCGTGGGGAGCACCGGTTCTCTTTGTGAAGAAGAAGGATGGAACTATGCGGATGTGCATAGATTATCGTCGATTGAACAAGCGACCATCAAGAACAAGTATCCTTTGCCAAGGATAGATGACTTGTTCGACCAACCGAAAGAAGGCATTTGTGTTCTCAAAGATCGACTTAAGGTCGGGGTATCATCAACCGAAAGTGAAGGAGGTCGATATTCATAAGACCGCTTTTAGGACAAGGTGCGGTCATTTTGAATTTGTGGTGATGCCGTTTGGGTTGTGAACGCACCGCCGCGTTCATGGATATGATGAATAGGGTTTTCCAACCCTACTTGGATAGATTCGTCGTGGTGTTCATCGGCGACATTTTGGTGTATTCAAGGCGGAGGAGGAGCACGATGAGCATCTCCGAGTTGTGTTAGAAGTGTTAAGGAAAAGAAGCTTTATGCCAAATTCAGCAAGTGCGAATTTTGGCTCAAGGAAGTGGCATTCCTAGGACATGTGGTATCATGATGAAGGAATAAGAGTGGATCCTAGGAAGATCAAGCGGTGTTGGATTGGAAACCACCTAGGTCGGTGGCTGAAATCAGAAGTTTCTTAGGCTTGGCGGGGCTATTACAGAAGGTTCGTGGAAGGATTCTCGTCAATAGCCGCACCTTTGACAAAGTTACTAAGGAAGGAAGTACCGTTTGTGTGGACGGATAAGCAACGGGAGAGCTTTGAAAAGCTTAAAAGGTCTTGTGAAGCTCGGTGTTAATTCACGGAGGCGGGTAAGGACTTCGTAGTATATTGTGATGCTTCGCACACGGGGTTAAGTGTGTGCTAATGCAAGAAGGGAAGGTAGTCGCTTATGCATCTCGACGATTAAGGCCGCATGAGGTGAACTACCCAACTCATGACTTGGAACTCATGGCGGTGGTTTTGCCCTCAAAGTTTGGAGGCACTACCTTTATGGAGAAAGGTCGGTGAATTTACACGGACCACAAAAGCCTTAAGTATTTGTTGACTCGGAAGGAGTTGAACTTGAGACAACGAAGGTGGGTGGAGTTATTGAAAGATTATGACATTCGATAGAATACCATCAAGGCAAGGCGAATGTGGTAGCCGACGCCTAAGTAGGAAGGTTGTGTCGGATTTAAGGGTTTTGTTCGCTCACTTAAGTTTGTATGATGGCGGAGGCTTTGTTGGCGAGTTACAAGTCAAGCCAACTTTGATGAAGGAGGTGAAAGAGGGACGGTTGGCGGATAAGGACTTAAGTACTAAGTTACAAGAAAGTACGGCAAGGAGGATTAAAGGATTATGGCGTCAATGATGAAGGAGTACTGTGCTACAAGGAAAAGGTTTGTATGCTTGGGGATAAGGAGTTGAGACAAAGGATTCTTCGGGAAGCGCATGGTAGTCCTTATGCTATGCATCCCGGAGGCATCAAGTGTATAGAGATCTAAGGGAACAATTTTGGTGGTCGGACCAAAGCGAGAGGTGATCGAATTTGTGGGGAAATGTTTGACATGTCGGCAAGTAAAGGTGAACACCAAGTCCCATCAGATTGCTTCAACCAATTGAGATTCCCCAATGGAAGTGGGAAAGAATTACCATGGACTTAGTTAGTGGGCTTCCCCTTACGCCCACTAAGAAGGACTCGGTATGGGTGATAGTGGACCGTTTGACCAAGTCCGCACATTTTATCCTTGTGAGGATCGACTATTCCCTTCAAAAGTTAGCCAAGTTATATGTGGCGGAGATCGTGAGGCTACACGGGGTACCGATGTCGATCATCTCCGATAGAGACCCAAGGTTTACGTCTCGATTTTGGAAAGCACTTCATCAAGCATTAGGCACTAAGCTAGACTTCACTATGGCTTTTCATCCACAATCGACAGGCGATGCGAGCAGGTTATACAAGTGTTGGAAGATATGCTAAGAGGTGTGTGATGGATTTCGAGGAAGTTGGGAAGATTACTTGCCTCTAGGCGAGTTCGCCTACAACAACGACTATCGGACAAGCATTCGGATGGCACCATACGAAGCATTGTATGGAAGGAAATGTAGAACACCAACTTGTTGGACCGAGTTAGGGAGAACGCCGCGTTTTTGGGTCGAGTTAGTGGCGGAAGCGAGGAGAAGGTGGAATTAATTCGAGCACGGTTGAAAGAAGCTTTCGATAGACGTAAGTCGACGCATGACCTTAAGAGGAAAGAAATTGAGTTTGAAGTAGGAGACCAAGTGTTTCTAAAGGTCTCACCTTGGAAGAAGGTTATGCGGTTCGGTCGCAAAGGGAAGCTAAGCCCAAGGTTTATAGGGCCCTATCAATCTTCGAAGCGAGTTGGGCCGGTGGCATACCAATTGGAGTTGCCACGAGTTGCATCAAATGCACGACGTATTTCATGTGTCCATGCTACGTCGCTATCGATCGGATCCGTCTCATGTGGTACTGTTGAAGAAGTGGAGTTAAGGCGGATCTATCCTACGAGGAGGAGCCGATTCGAGATCTTGGGCGTGGCGTGAAAGCACTACGAAAGAAGTCGGTGCCTTTAGTCAAGGTGTTATGGCGCAATCATGGATCGGAAGAAGCTTCGTGGGAGCCAGAAGAGACAATGCGACAGCAATACCCTCAACTGTTTAGTTAGGAAATTTCGAGGACGAAATTTTATTTAAGGGGGGTAGAACTGTAACATCCTAGGAAGGGCCTATGCATTTTTCAGATCAATTGTATGAAATGACAAGTCTTAAGTTTTATGAATAAATTTTTGATACTTTTGGAAACCTAGAAATGAATGAAAATGAAAATGGAAATGAAAATGGAGATGGAAATGAAAATGGAAATGGAAATGGACATTTTTGGAAACTTAGACATTTTTGGAAACTTAGACATTTTTGGAAACCTAAACATTTTTGGAAATGATCCAAAAATGGAAACTTGAACATTTCGGGAAACTTGGATATATGAGAGAAATAAAGGAGTTTTACTCACATAAATATGTGAATAATAAGAGATAAATAAAGGAGTTTTATTCACATAAATATGTGAATAATAAGAGATAAATAAAGGAGTTTTATTCACATAAATATGTGAATAATAAGAGAGAAATAAAGGAGTTTTATTCACATAAATATGTGAATAATAAGAGATAAATAAAGGAGTTTTATTCACATAAATATGTGAATAATAAGAGATAAATAAATGATTATTTTCTAATGAGATAATTGAGGAGATAATTGATGGATTAAAGGCTTTTATCTTTTAAATAAAAGAGATAATATTATCAAAAAGAGGAGTGGTGGCCAAGTAAAGGACTCCTAGGTGATAACTTTGGCTATAAAAGGAGGACAGGAGGGCTACTCATCAACATTTGCTCCCTCTTCCTCTCTGCAGAAATTCTCCTAGGCAAAACCCCCTCTCTGCGAATTTTCATTAAGCAAAAATCCCTCTCTTTTTCTTCTATTTTCTTCTCCGTTCTCATTGTTAAAAATTTGAATCTTTGTGGATTCTAAGAAAGAGGGCAATCATCCACAACATCAAAAGGGGATCTTTCGGGAAATCTAAGGATCTAAGGTAAGGATTATAAATATAAATATGTGGTTAAAGATTATGATTCACGTTTTCAAAGTTAGATCTAATCTAACACGAAGTTATAGGATTTCAACAGCTTATAAAGGAATCCTCTTGATTTGGAGTCCCATCATAAGGTAAGGGATATTCGGCCAAGGCATAATTTGTTTAAGTGTTTTCCATTATTTCAAAAATCGAAAATCGACATGGTTACATACCTAGTATTAGCCGATTTCAAGGAAGAGGAATTCTAGCAATCTTGTTGGGACTTGATTAAATCAATTCGGCAACTAGGTAAGTAATTCTACTTCTAGTAGGATTTGGTTTTAAGACCAAATAGGTTTATTTATATGTTTTAATTAATGGCCGAATATAGGAGTGAAAGATCTAGATCGGTAGATCGCTCTACGGGAATTCACGGAAACTATTAAGCGAAAAAGGTGTGTACTCTTACTAACTTTCAATAAATTGCATGGCAATCATTAGATATGTAAATATGTAACAGTATGTGAATGTGGCTAAGCACCACAAATGTGGTAAGGAGTACCCAGGTACGTTTCCTACTTTTGATAGGATTGTGAATGTGATATAGTTTGAACATGTGATTAGTAATGTCACAACCCAATTTTGCCCGGGTTAACACCCAATACAAATCAACCCAACAAATCAACCAACAGACCCAAATACCCATTAAACCCAAACCTGAAGCCCAACAATGTAGCCCAAATTACCCTAGCCCACTAAACAAAAAGTAACAGCAAGTAACCCCCAAACCCTAGGTGCGCCGCACCTAGGGTCAGACCCACTACCTTCTGACCACCACTTGCCCTCTGCACCGGTCTTGTCCACCGACACTGCACAGCACCGCCCATGACCTGTAAGCAATTAAAGAGAACACGCAACAACAGCAATGGCAGAAGAAACAATAATAAAAGAAACAATTGTAAAAGGCTATAAAAGGCCATACAAATCGATTGTACGGGGAGAGAAAAAAATACAAAAAAAACAAGTGAAAAATCAAGCAAAAAAACAAAGAAAGTATAAACGAAAACAGATCTATTGAAGTTAAAAAGGTTTCTTCATTCTTGTTTTCTGATTTATTGAGTTCATTTATTTTTATTTATCATCTTCAAACTTTTAAAACTAAAAAAGGAAAAAAAAGAGATTACCTGAGCCCGGGGTCGCGTCGCCGGAGCCATCCCTCCGTCGTCGAGGCCGAGAGCAGAGGAGGTGATTTTTTTTCTTTTTTCATTTTCGAAGTCTTTTTTCTTTTTTTGTTTCTTTTTTAACGTACGCATACATATACGTGTGTATATAGCAAAAAAAAAAAAAAAAACTAAAAATTTTACCTTTTTCCCGCCGCATGCATGCGGTGGCGCAGCAACGGCGCGGCGACGGGGAGCGGCGGTCCGACGGCCGAAATCGCACCAGCTGACCTGCGCAGAAAAAAAAAGAAGAGTCAGATTTTTTTTTAAAAAGGGGAGAAATGATTTTTTTACGATTTGGGGCTTAAATAGCCGATCGAAAGCGGCGTCGTTTTGGCGGCGTCCTTAAGCCCCAAAACGACGTCGTTTCGCCCTTGGCCCGACCCGGTCCGACCCGCTCCAGGCAGGATCCGTGCGTTTTGCCGAAAAAATGGGGAATTTATGCGCGCAGTCCCTCCATTTCCTCCGTGTGTTCAATTCGGTCCCTCCTAAACGCTGCGCTTAAACACTTGGGGGAAATTTGCGCTCCTCGTCCCCTGGATTTTCGCGCGCGTTTCAGATAGGCCATTTCCTTTATGTTTTATTTCGAATCAGCCCCCAAACCTTCGTTTTGAATACAATTTGGTCCCTCTTTTAATTATTTTGCAACTTTATTATTTACTATTATTATTATTATTATTATTTATATATTTATTATTATTACTATTATATTTTTTACTAGTATTTGTTTATTATTGCTTTCTATTATTATTATCATTATTATTATTATTATAGTTACTATCATTATTAGAGTGTTATTACTATTATTATTATGTTTTTATTTGATTATCATTATTCTCATTTTATTACTATTATTTTATTATTATTACCATTGTCACTTCATTTTTTATTACTAATACCATATTATTATTATTATTATTATTATTTTATTATTATTACTAAACTACTATCATTATTAAGTATTCCTATTATTATTTTCTATCATTACCATTGTCATTTTTATACATATATTATTAATCATCTTAACCTTATTATTACATTTAAATTATATTATGTTGTATTATTTTTATCTTATTATTATTACTACTATGTATTATTATTACTATTATTATTACTATTATTTGATATTATTCTTGTGATTATTATTATTGTTATTATTAGTATCTTTATTATTACTATATTTATATCTATATTTATTTTCTTAGTTAAATACTATTATTATTTACTTAATTTTCATTTATCTATTTATATTTATACTATTTCACATACATACTTCTATTTTCACTCATATTATTATCATATTTTATATATATTTCTACTCATATTTCTATATCAATATTATTTTCATTATCACCGTTATTATCATTATTATTATTTCTTTTCTTTTCTTTCCTTCTTGTAAAACTTTCATCTTGCCGTTTATCCTTTTGTTTTCTATTTATTATCATTTAACTTATTGGTTTTATTTTATTTTTGTTTTATTATTGTCATTTGTATTTAACGCGTTTATTCTATATGCTTTGCTAACACTGTAATTCATTTCTCACATTTTACTACGTTGATATTGCAATTTGTTTTACATCTTACTATAAACTTGCGTTACCTCAACTCTTCCCGACACAAAATGGATTCTTTTACAAAGGCAATATTCCGTATTTAGAAATTCGAGAGAGGTCGTGCCCTAAAGCATTGGGTTTCGATCCTTCTCGTTTGATCTAAATAATCGAATATCCTTTTAAAACAAATACATTTTTAAACTAAAAGCTTATCCTCGTGAACTCGAGATGTCGTGTCCTAATGCATTTGGATGTGATGTTTTGTTATTCCGAGATAATATTTTCTAAAACCAAGGCAATGTTCGTATTTAGAAGCTCGAGAAATCGTGCCCTAAAGTATTGGGTTTCCTTTTCTCGTCCATTCTAAATAACAAAATATCCTTTCAATTAAATCCATAAGTTTTGAATAAAAGGCAAGTTCAACTTTAAAGGTCGAAATGTGGTGTCCTAAAGTATTGGATGTAACACTTCACCTTAAAGCGAGATGGCCCTTGGCATACATTTCCAATTTATCCAAATTTATTCTTCAACAACAAGAGGGAACGTATATTTCAATTCTTTCAATTTTCCAAATCTTCGACACTAAGACACTAATCAATCAATTTGGTACCAATTTTGGGCGTGACGAGGTGCTAACCCTTCCTCTCGCACGTAACCGACTCCGAACTCATTTTACGAGTTTAGTAGATCAAAGTCGTTGTTTTGATAAATCAAAATATTTATTAAAAACAACACCTTTTGAGGTGACCCGATCACACCTCATCAAAAAGGATTGGTGGCGACTCCGTTTTTATATTCGTTTTCAAAACCCACGTCGACCCCGTTTTTGCTAAAACAAAAAAAGGGTTTCTGACAACTTAGCGACTCATTTGGGGACCCAAAAAAGAGAGTCGGTAGTAAATTGATTATTTTTGTCCTTTGTGAAAGTTTGGAAATTTGATTTTAAAATTTTCTTTACTATCCTTGTGTTGCACTCATTTGTGTCATTGCATATGATTTCTATTTTCTTGTGCAGTACATTGCATGACCGTTGTGGTCGCGCCTTTAAGTGGGAGTGAGAAACTATTCCTTCGTGAGGTTTTCACCTCCAGTGCGGGATAGTGGATCGCTTAGGGATACATCCGTACTTATGTCTTCGTGAGATTTTCATCTCAGTGCAGACCATAGGAAATGTATTCCTCTGAGGCTGAACTCGGTCTATATGAGCCCACAATGGGTGAGGATCGAGAATCTTTGCCGTTTGGTACCTCAAACTCTAGAACTAAAACCACATGTAGTGAACCCTAGAGCCCACCTTAGATAGAACTACATCAAACCTTAGTGGTCACCACTGGTAGGTGTTTGTTCATTTTCACTTGTTTTACTTTGCGATCTTGACTCGTTGCATTTTATTTTTGTGCATTCATCTCATTTTCTAAAGAGGTATCGATTCACAGTCGGTTCACGAGTTAGAAAGTTTGGTTATGGAAAACGGATTCCTTGATAAAATGGAAGACAATGCGATCGTTCGTATAGTTAGAACCTAGGCGGTTAGAAGGGTATGGATCCATTTGAGCAAAAGGAAATGTGGCGAGTGCTAAAATCTGGTGGTCATCCTTTTAGGCGACAAAGGGGTTGGAAGGAAAGTGATTGGCGAGAGGGCAAGAGACTGTGACATTGAATTGGCTGAAAAGGACTTTGCTTACGACAAGGAGAAAAGTTTATTTACTATTGGCACTCCTCCAAATAACAAGCATGAATTTATAGTTGTATTTGAGGATGTTACATC
Source organism: Gossypium sturtianum (assembly GCA_025698515.1). NCBI lineage: Eukaryota > Viridiplantae > Streptophyta > Magnoliopsida > Malvales > Malvaceae > Gossypium > Gossypium sturtianum. Next base: position 6,052,883 of record CM046947.1, read on the forward strand.
TAACTGAAACAACGGTAATGCAAGACCGATGTCCATGATGACTCAAGTGGGCAAGGCAGAAAGAGAGTTAAACGGCCTTATCGGTCAAATCAACTTTGTTGCATAGACACCCATGCGAGCAACTCAAAATGCTTGGCGCGGAAAGGAATCTGAAAACTCTCAAGAAGCATTGAGGGTGATAGATGTGATAGCATGCTGCGAAACAGGGATGCCTACTGGTTTGCCAATCTTTCAAGATAATCAGAACAACCTCATAGACATTGGAAGAGGTGCCCTTGACAATAGGGGCTTCCATTCAAAATTCATGGCCACTCAAAGAGGCCCTTCCCTGAATATTGATATTCGTCCTAGCCCAGTTATGGATCCTTCGCCAATCAGAATGCTATGGATCCTGGACTGGACCATAGCTAAGCAAAGCTTTAAGAACACGAGGACAAAAAGTCAGTCCATCCAATCACGAGTACAAGATCACTAGGTTGAGCGACCGATTGCGCAAAGATCCGTTGTTTTCATTAAAGGAGAAAAGTGTGAAAAAGTTAATGGTGAAAGTGAGAATCTAGAGATTCTTGTCTATAATCATTTTGTCGACCATCGCAACATACGGTCGCGCTTCTCTGTAAGGCTTGCCATGCTTAAATGTTGGAGAGCCGAAACAACCTACATATATTCTTTTGGAGCTCCATTCCTTGATGTATTTGCAATTGACAAAGCGCTAACTAGAGAGCTTCTTTGGTTAAGGCGAAGTCTCGGGGAAAGAATGAAGGCTTTATTCTATGCTTCACTGGGGAGGCGACCATAGTGCCGAGCCAATGCTATGTTCTTGTGGTGTCTCTTTCGGCACTAATTTCACCCAAGTAAATGCATCGGGGCAATGATGGAAATTTCTTTCCGAAGAATGGGCGTTGGAATTTGTGGAACCATCTAGGATAGAAGGATAGGCTGTTGTGAACTTCTGGGCTCATCGTCATTGCAAGGGATTTGATTCGTGTGAAGAAATGAAGGGAATTTGTATTGACCCGATTAGATAGATCCAAAAGAGACAAACCAGAATAGACGACTTTCACCTGTGGTTAGAATTGGAAAAGCTATCGAACGGATACGATCTAAAATGTGCTGAGCTCATGATTTCTTCTTTGTCTAGAAAAACTCTAATCTTTATGAGCCTTGGAATCGGAAGAATCCCTCGGGGTATGGCGCTAGCTAGAGTGAATGATCAATACTTTTCTGAAGAATTGATGCTAAGCTTAGACAGCCTCTTCACTACCATCGGAGCTATAACTCTGCAATCAAGTTGAAGTTAAGCCTGAACAAGATTAAGGAAATGAAAGGTGGGATCGAAAAGTTAGAACCAGCATTACACAATTGTGAACTGCGGATCGAGCTTCTCGAAACAAGAGAGGAGTAGAAGACCTTCATCATTCTTATGATCAACAATTTAAAGAGTCGAGATTACCTCGTGAGGGAAGCAATAGTGCAGATTCAAAAGGTAGCTGGTCATCTATAGATTTTGGCATCACAGGTGAATATGTTGAGCATAAAATACTAGCTGCAGCTTAACCATAGTCAAGAGCTAGATCCACTGCTTGGGAAACCAAAAACCTTTAGGACTTAGGACGCGAGCATATAGTAGTCCGTTTTATGTAAAAGAACTTGTTTTCTAATAAAGTTTCCTAAAATGAAGTTGATCAGAATCGATACCTCTTTGCATTCATGCATTTAGTACTACATTTCATTCGCATTACATTGCATTCATTTGTATTAGACCTTTACAAAAGGACCTAATTAGGTAAAATGTTTGATTAACTGGAAAACATGGAACAAAGGTTGGTGAGGATTGAGCAAAGGCAAATCTGGATGCAAGAGCAATTGACCCAAATTCAACAAGAAATGCGAGAGCAAATGCTAGACTTCAAAGGAACATGATGGGCCAACTAACTCGGTTACTAGTAGGAGGACTTGAAAAAGAAGTGACCTAGCGGTGACGATTGATGTGGATAATGGTGAAGACATCGTTTATTCCCCAATGAATATCCCAACTCAACCAGACGCGCACTCTCGCGTGGTACTGTCATTATTGGATCTCAATATAGGGGGTGATACTTGGTCTTCTTTGGACTCTCCGATGGGCCCTGGTAATGAGCAAGTCAATCGTGTTGTTTTTGGTCTACCAGAGGCGGAGAAAAAAAAGGAGAAGGGCTTCAAAAGCCCGAAGAGGAAGGACAAGGATGTGGCTAGCACGCAGTGGGTATACTAAGGGTTATTCGAAGCCGTTCTGACAAAACCGACCAAAGAAGGTAGTTACCAGTCACTGGTCCCCCAAAGCAAAAACCCAATCCAAAGATGGCGTATTCAGAAAAACCCAGTTCACTCCTATTCCCATGGCGTATATGGAGTTATACGAGAACTTATTTGATATGCATGTTGTAGCTCCTTTTTATATAAAACCACTGCAACCTCCATACCCAAAATGGTATAACCTAAATGTCCAGGTGTGAGTATCATCATGGGGATTACAGGACACTCAATAGAAAATTGCATGACTTTTAAGAAGTTGGTGGAAAAATTCATCAAAATAGGTGTTGTGGAGATAGGCGACGCACCAAAAGCGTAAGCATAAACACAGGAGCATTTTGAGCAATGAGATGCGGAAGAAATTCTGTAGTATTTAGAAGCTTACAGAGTAATGTACGAAATATCTTTGGTTGCTTTAAGCCTAGAAGCAATGAGAACTCTTTTGTGAAATAGGCTCGTGTTAAAAATTACTATTTCAGTAAAATTCATCTTTTTGAACCAATATTTTTTTGTTGTTGTTCTTTTTCATGCTTTAAATTCTACTGAATGTTCTTTTATTCTTCATTCATAAATAACCATTCTTGGAATCATTTATTCTCTGGAAATTACTTTCATACTGACAATGGGTCCCAGATATCAATGACATGAGCGACGCTGTTACGGACTCCCTTTCTAGTGAGATATGTGTCCAGAAGAATCTAAGGACTTAGAAGATGATAGAGATTGCAACTTATTAAAAATGACAGATCCTACCTTGCGAAATGTCAGCCGACACTGCGAGCCAACGAGGGAGATGAAGATGGAAACTTAGCTCACCGCAAGAATAAGGCAAGACATTATCGCAGGATCACAGCCAGACATGTTGGGGCCACTGAAACGTGGATTCCTATATGTGAGACATGGACGCTATCAAGCTAGTCTCCTCATAATCTTTGAACCAACATCGATTCATATTCATAGCCTTTGATTACCTTACCTAGAGGGTAAAGGTCGCTTCACATGTCAAAATTACAAAGTCAGCAGTCGTCAACTTCAAATTTCAATTTCAAAAAAAAAAAAAAAAAAAAAAAAACAAAAACAAAAAGAAAAAGAAAAAGAAAAAGAGAGTGGTGATAAAGGATACCGAAAAGGAACGTGTTTAACGTGATAACACGAATTTATAGTCTGTTCAAAAGTCAGACACCACATCAGTGCAGCAAGAGAGCCAAAAACCATCCAAATTCTTTACGAGGACAAGCGATATTTGTAAAAGTTGGCATCGAGAAGTTACCATTTACTTTCTATGTTGGCCAAGATCCTCACCGGGGTAACGCTTTTCTCATTGGTTCATCAAAATAAGAGCAATTATCGGAAGTTAAGATTCCTTTTTGGACAAAGTTTGACATCTACGATAAGTCTAATTGAAGCATTCATACAGGCTTACGACAAAAAGGTCCGTTCAAAAGACCTGCATTAAGAAGGATTCCTCATATCCAAAAGGACTCCAGAGGAAAAGTAAGTGCCCTATGCAGCAAAGAAGGCCTGGGCTTGGAAAACATAGGCACTAATCAAGATGGATGATAAGGACTTGCCTAATCCTATGAGTTCAGATTTGCAAAAAAAAAAAAAAAAAAAAAAAAAAAAAAAAAAAAAAAAAAACACACAAAAAGAAAAGAAAAAGAAGAAAAGGAGAGGCCAAGATGAAAACCCGCAAAGGGCGCCTTGAGACCAAAGGGGATTTGGGTTGAAAACCCGAGAAGGGCAGCTCAAATTTCGACCGAAAGTAAGGCATGCGGTAGTCTTGCCACGCTTGAGTTAACAATGAAGAAGTATGTTGCGTCTCGAAGCATCGACAAAGTACTCCGGATCCCTAAACACATATTGAGCCTAAAATGGTCCTCAAGAAGTTTGAGAACAGAGAAGCTCAGTTGCGATATCTGGGGCACCTAGCTTCTATTTTACCCATTTTTTTTTTTTGTTATTTATTTCCCTTGCAAAATACTGCCAATAAATTTCCTTCCTAATTACATTTGCTATTTTTGCTTTACCTATTTGTTTCGAGCATTGCTCCTAACTAGCTCTTCTCTTATCCGTAGTTATGGTCTCTTTCAGGCATTTTGCATTGAAATAATGATTAATAGAATAACGACACTTTCACAAAAAGAGTTCCGCATATTACTCTAGGAAACTTTTGAGTAGTACCGGAACCTGAAACAGGACCATTGCTTAAAACTCCTCGAGTTTAAAGGATCAGGAATAATGATTCTGAACTGAGGCTATCTCTTCGAATTTGGTTGAAAACAGTGATTGAACAAAATGACGAGGTATTACGTAAGTAGTATCATCTCGATGAAAAAGGGCGATGTATGAATGGGCAATCATTCGCGCGAAGAATGATTTTGTATCCATCATACGTGCACACCTGATCACGATCCCCAGGAATGGAAAGGTGCAACAGACCAAATCGTTTACGAATTCTATGCCCTCGATCGCGATAGGATGGATTGAAAATGACACAAATTCTATACCCTTGAGTCGCAATGGGATAGACTGAAGATGACGCAGACCCTATACCCCCCTGAATTGCAGAGAGGGTTTGAAGATGGTATAAGCCTTAAAGTCCTATAGGTACCATGGAATGGACCTTGAAGTTACATTGGGGCAAGTCATTTGAGCAAAATAGGATGGTTTCTTTGATTCTTTTGAAAAAGGTACCAAGAGCGAGATAGATAGTAGCGTAATACGTCAAAGAATAAAACTCTGATGGACAACGAGCAGTGACAACCCTAAGCATTAAAAAGGGGATCATTTCATACATCATCATTCAAAGCACGTTTAGTTAGAAGCATTCGACTCATTCGGATCATTGCATCCTAATCATTGTAAAAAGACCACCCTCATGACATTCTGCATTCATGCAAATGTCGTCCATAGTACATTTAGTTAGGAGCATTAGATTCATTCTGATCACAGCATCCTAATCATTTGACATAAACACAAGCATATAAAATCTAGTCTACAGGATATGTCCCCAGAGGACGGTGTAGAAACATTGGTGAAGATCATCCTATTGCCACTGACCAACAGTGGAATAGGTCGAAGATTACCCTATTACCACTAACCAGCAGTGGAATAGGTTGAAGACCATCCTATTGCCACTGACCAGCAGTGGAATAGGTCGAAGATTACCCTATTGCCACTGACCAGCAGTGGAATAGGTTGAAGATTGTTCTATTGCCACTAACCAGTAGTGGGATAGATTGAAGATTGTCCTATTGCCACTAACCAGTAGTGGAATAGGTTGAAGATTGTTCTATTGCCACTAACCAGTAGTGGAATAGGTTGAAGATTGTTCTATTGCCACTAACCAGTAGTGGGATAGGTTGAAGATTGTCCTATTGCTACTGTCCAGTAGTGGAATAGGAAGAACATCCTATTGCCATCGACCAGCGGTGGAATGGGTTGAAGATTATCCTATTACCATCGACCAGCGGTGGAATAGGTTGAAGATTGTCCTATTACCACTGACCAGTAGTGGAATAGGTTGAAGATTGTTCTATTGCCACTAACCAGTAGTGGGATAGGTTGAAGATTGTTCTATTGCCACTAACCAGTAGTGGAATAGGTTGAAGATTATCCTATTGCCAGCGACAAAGCGGCGGAATAGGTAAAAGATGTTCTATTGCCACTAACCAGTAGTGGAATAGGTTGAAGATTATCCTATTGCCACTGACCAGCAGCGGAATAGGTAAAAGATGTTCTATTGCCACTAACCAGTAGTGGAATAGGTTGAAGATTATCCTATTGCCACTGACCAGCAGCGGAATAGGTAAAAGATGTTCTATTGCCACTAACCAGTAGTGGAATGGGTTGAAGATTGTTCTATTGCCACTGACCAGCAGCGGAATAGGTAAAAGATTTCCTATTGCCATTGACCAGCAGTGGGATAGGTTGAAGAATGTAGACCTTGTCGCCCTAACCAGTAGTGGGGCAAGATCGAAGGCAAATCTCGTCTCCCTAAACAGTAGGGAACATGATTTAAAGCCACCGTCCTATTGCCACTGACCAGCAGTGGAATAGGTCAAATTTGTAGATCTTGCCGCCCTAACCAGTAGTGGGGCAAGATCGAAGGCAAATCCTGTCTCCCTAAACAGTAGGGAACATGATTTAAAGCCACCGTCCTATTGCCACTGACCAGCAGTGGAATAGGTCAAATTTGTAGATCTTGTCGCCCTAACCAGTAGTGGGGCAAGATCGAAGGCAAATCCTGTCTCCCTAAACAGTAGGGAACATGATTTAAGCCATCATCCTATTGTCTTGGCCAGCAGTGGAATAAGCTGAAGATTACAAACCTTACCCCCCTGAAGTTGCAGTGGAGCGATTTAAAATAAACAAGTCTCATCCTCGAAGTCGCAAAGCGGGGAGCAAATTGAAGCTATAGGTCCTATCTCTCTGAAGTAGCGGTGGAATAGATCGAAACGACAAGATGCGGTGAACAGGAATGAAGCTATCTGTGGAAGAACACCTAAGAAGTCAAGACTCAACAAGGCCGGGCAAAATTGGTCCTTTGAAAGTCTTTGCTCCATTCTCGTTACACGACAATGAGCAAAGAGGGCAGTATCACAACCCAATTTTGCCGGGTTAACACCCAATACAAATCAACCCAACAAATCAACCAACCGACCCAAATACCCATTAAACCCAAACCTGAAGCCCAACAATGTAGCCCAAATTACCCTAGCCCACTAAACAAAAAGTAACAGCAAGTAACCCCCAAACCCTAGGTGCGCCGCACCTAGGTCGACTCCACTACCTTCTGACCACCACTTGCCCTCTGCACCGGTCTTGTCCACCGCCACTGCACAGCACCGCCCATGACCTGTAAGCAATTAAAGAGAACACGCAACAACAGCAATGGCAGAAGAAACAATAATAAAAGAAACAATTGTAAAAGGCTATAAAAGGCCATACAAATCGATTGTACGGGGAGAGAAAAAAATACAAAAAAAACAAGTGAAAAATCAAGCAAAAAAACAAAGAAAGTATAAACGAAAACAGATCTATTGAAGTTAAAAAGGTTTCTTCATTCTTGTTTTCTGATTTATTGAGTTCATTTATTTTTATTTATCATCTTCAAACTTTTAAAACTAAAAAAGGAAAAAAAAGAGATTACGAGCCGGGTCGCGTCGAGGAGCCATCCCTCCGTCGTCGAGTAGAGAGCAGAGGAGGTGATTTTTTCTTTTTCATTTTCAAGTCTTTTTCTTTTTTTTTCTTTTTTTAACGCATATACATATACGTGTGTATATAGCAAAAAAATAAAAAAAAACTAAAAATTTTACCTTTTAGGCCACCGCGTGTGTGGTCGAGCGATTTAACGCACGGCGACGGAGGAGCGCGGTCCGACGGCCGGAAATCGCACCAGCCCCAGACCTGCAGAGAAAAAAAAAAGAGAAGAGTCGATTTTTTTAAAAAGGGGGAGAAATGATTTTTTTTACGATTTGGGGCTTAAATAGCCGATCGAAGCGGCGTCGTTTTGGCGGCGTCCTTAAGCCCCAAAACGACGTCGTTTCGCCCTTGGCCCGACCGGTCCGACCCGCTCCAGCGGGATCCGTGCGTTTTGCCGAAAAAATGGGGAATTTATGCGCATGATCCCTCCATTTCCTCCGTGTGTTCAATTCGGTCCCTCCTAAGCGCTGCGCTTAAACACTTGGGGAAATTTGCGCTCCTCGTCCCTGGATTTTTTGCGCGTTTCAGATAGGCCATTTCCTTTATGTTTTATTTGAATCAGCCCCCAAACCTTCGTTTTGAATACAATTTGGTCCCTCTTTTAATTATTTTGCAACTTTATTATTTACTATTATTATTATTATTATTATTTATATATTTATTATTATTACTATTATATTTTTTACTAGTATTTGTTTATTATTGCTTTCTATTATTATTATCATTATTATTATTATTATAGTTACTATCATTATTAGAGTGTTATTACTATTATTATTATGTTTTTATTTGATTATCATTATTCTCATTTTATTACTATTATTTTATTATTATTACCATTGTCACTTCATTTTTTATTACTAATACCATATTATTATTATTATTATTATTATTTTATTATTATTACTAAACTACTATCATTATTAAGTATTCCTATTATTATTTTCTATCATTACCATTGTCATTTTTTTATACATATATTATTAATCATCTTAACCTTATTATTACATTTAAATTATATTATGTTGTATTATTTTTATCTTATTATTATTACTACTATGTATTATTATTACTATTATTATTACTATTATTTGATATTATTCTTGTGATTATTATTATTATTATTATTATTAGTATCTTTATTATTACTATATTTATATCTATATTTATTTTCTTAGTTAAATACTATTATTATTTACTTAATTTTCATTTATCTATTTATATTTATACTATTTCACATACATACTTCTATTTTCACTCATATTATTTTCATATTTTATATATTTTTCTACTCATATTTCTATATCAATATTATTTTCATTATCACCGTTATTATCATTATTATTATTTCTTTTCTTTTCTTTCCTTCTTGTAAAACTTTCATCTTGCCGTTTATCCTTTTGTTTTCTATTTATTATCATTTAACTTATTGGTTTTATTTTATTTTTGTTTTATTATTGTCATTTGTATTTAACGCGTTTATTCTATATGCTTTGCTAACACTTGTAATTCATTTCTCACATTTTACTACGTTGATATTGCAATTTGTTTTACATCTTACTATAAACTTTGCGTTACCTCAACTCTTCCCGACACAAAATGGATTCTTTTACAAAGGCAATATTCCGTATTTAGAAATTCGAGAGGTCGTGCCCTAAAGCATTGGGTTTCGATCCTTCTCGTTTGATCTAAATAATCGAATATCCTTTTAAAACAAATACATTTTTAAACTAAAAGCTTATCCTCGTGAACTCGAGATGTCGTGTCCTAATGCATTTGGATGTGATGTTTTGTTATTCCGAGATAATATTTTCTAAAACCAAGGCAATGTTCTGTATTTAGAAGCTCGAGAAATCGTGCCCTAAAGTATTGGGTTTCTTTTTCTCGTCCATTCTAAATAACAAAATATCCTTTCAATTAAATCCATAAGTTTTGAATAAAAGGCAAGTTCAACTTTAAAGGTCGAAATGTGGTGTCCTAAAGTATTGGATGTAACACTTCACCTTAAAACGAGATGGCCCTTGGCATACATTTCCAATTTATCCAAATTTATTCTTCAACAACAAGAGGGAACGTATATTTCAATTCTTTCAATTTTCCAAATCTTCGACACTAAGACACTAATCAATCAATTTGGTACCAATTTTGGGCGTGGCGAGGGTGCTAACCCTTCCTCGCACGTAACCGACTCCGAACTCATTTTACGAGTTTTCGTAGATCAAAGTCGTTGTTTTGATAAATCAAAATATTTATTAAAAACAACACCTTTTGAGGTGACCCGATCACACCTCATCAAAAAGGATTGGTGGCGACTCCGTTTTTATATTCGTTTTCAAACCCACGTCGACCCGTTTTTGCTAAAACAAAAAAAGGGTTACGACAAGTAACATGAATGAAAATTAAGTATGTGAAATATGTTATGAAATAATTGGGGCATTCGGGATATTTGTGGAGGAAGAAAGTGAAGGTGATGACTACGGTCTCACCAACGTAAAGTGGTGACTACGGTCACATAAAGTGAAAAGTGGTAACTTCGGTTACATCCAAAGTGAATACTGATGTCTAATGACACAACATAAGTGGGCGATGAGCACGCCGATCTGCAATGACTGCGCGCTTCGATGGTGTGTAGCGGATGGAGGGTCGACTTAGTAGTCCCCGTGTGTACAAGTTGGTACGGGTGGTGTGTAGCGGATGGACAAATAGGTTTGGATTTGGGTTGCATCATCCTTTATTTTGTATGAACATGATATTGATATGACTTGTATGCCCGATTTGTTGGAAATTAGTACTATGTACACATTGAGTCTGTTGACTCACCCGTTGGGGAATTATTTTTCAGGTGATGAGCAAGTAATGGACCGGGTCGGCAGGAGCTAAAGGTGGCCATGCATCGCTTGAAGAAATTATTTGGAATTTGGACTTTATGAAATTTTAGTACTTTAAACTTTATTTTGGGTTTGAATGATGTAATAAGGCCATAAGGCCCGAGTTGGATTTTCTTTATTCTGTTTATTTTTATTTAAATATGATACAAATTATGTTTGATTAAAGATAAGTAAATTTATTTCTTTTAAAATAATAAACCCAAAAATTATTTTGTCACCTTATTTAAGTTGGATTTCAGAATTTATTAAATAGGTTTCAAATTAAGCCCAACCCAAAACAATTTTTTTAAAAATTACACAAATTTTCTCTAAGTCATTTAGAACATTGAAAACCGATTTATTTAAGGAACATACCAGATCCGGTTCAAGCTCGTGGGCCGGGTGTGGGGTGTTTCAATCTTGGTATCGGGGTTTTGAAGCATCGTGTCCTAACGTGCTGGATGTGGTATTTCATCTTTTCGGAACAAGAGAATTTCGATATCCAATTCGAATTATCCAAACATTTTCTAAAGGACTCGTATTTTAAAATCTCTTCCAATTTTCGATATTAGGACATTAATCAATCAGTAAGGTACCAATTTTGGGCGTTGCGAGGGTGCTAATCCTTCCTCGTGCGTAACCGACTTCCGGACCTGTTTGCTTAAGATTCGTAGACCAAAATGTTTTATAAGGTGACCCAATCACACTTCAAAAAAGATTGGTGGCGACTCCATTTTTTTTTTAAAGTCGGCCCGTTTTTCAAACAAAAAAATGGTTTCGACAGCCATCGTCGGCTACCACTCATTGGTAGTCATTTGAGTCAAAATTTCATCATTCTCTTATTTTCAACTTCTCTTTTTATTTTTAGCATTTATTGTTTAAAAGAACACTAGATTTTTTTTTTTAAATCTACAAACAAATCCAAAATTTCAACACCAGATCTGAGTTTTTTTCACCATCGGATTGTCTTCAAATTTTAATATGTTCTTCCTCTCTTCATAAGCTTCTCTTCTACCTTTTAGATCCACCAAATAATACCCTAAAAACCTAATCTTGCTTTGACTGAAATTTGGATCGATGCTTTTTGATGTCTTTCATTTTTATTCTTTTTGGTGTATAGAGATGATAGCTATGCTATGAACATGGCTGTGGCAAGGAAAATTTTAGCCATGGTTGATTGTGTTGGGAAGAAAGATGAAGGAGTTGATAAAAAGATGGAGTGGGGAAGAAGTAGGGGAGAGAGGAAGAGAGAATGTGAGAAGCAAATGAATTAAAAAATATATTTTTTATTAATTAAATATAACTTTATGAAAAATATAAAAGCCACTATGTGTCATTCTTTAATTGGTTGAATTTTTTTTAACTTCAGTTAATTTTTGAATTACAAACCATAAGAGAGAGATACTTTAAGTACTAAATTGAGACAAAAAATGTTTAAGTATCAAAGTGAGAAAATGGGTATACTTTGGGGCCAAATTGCGAATTAAGCCATAACTAATAAAACAAATATAATGACTTTTTTGGCCCTCCAGCTCTACAAAGAAAGAAAAAAAATCATTTTAGCATTCTATTTAATTTTCGCCTCTTGTAGTCCTTAAACTTACATTGTTTCACCTTAAAATTGATAGAAAAGTTAACGTCTGTTTACTTTCTTAACGTGGTAGTTCATATGTATGCCACGTATTGTTAATTAATTTTTAAAAATTTATAATTTTTTATAATTTTTATACTTTTTAATAAATTTAATAAATTTTAATTTTTAAAATAATTAATTACTCAGTTGACATCTACGTGTATGCCATATCAGCAAAGTGAATAGATGTTAATTTTTTAATCCATTTTTGAGAAAAAAGAGGGAAAAAATTAAATTGAGGATTAAATTATTTTTTTATTAAATTGGAAGACCAAAAAAATTAACATCAATTATATATTTATCTAATGATTTATTATAAATCGAGGAAGATGAATATTTTAGTCTATCATATTACATTTTATCTATTACCTTCTACCCAAATAATACTTTTATAATAATTTTTCCATTTTTATTTTACCATTTTGATCAAAATTTCCGTTCAACCATAAAATAACATGATTTTTAAAAATATATAATTTTCTTCTTTCCCATCACTTTGTTGAAAAGAGAAATCCTAGCTGCTTATCTTTTCGCTCCAATTTTATTTTATTTGAGAAAGCAAATATAAAATAATTTACAAGAGAAGTGCGTAAAATAAAATCCTATATGTAGAAGGCCCAAATTGCCCGGCCCACTTTACATACCAAATAACAGACCTAATTAACCCACTAATCAGCCCAAACCTAAATCAATTAGCCCACTATCCTAAACTTTTCCAAGAAACCCTAGCCCCTAGGTGTCGACCCTTCCACTTGCTCGCCAACCACCACTTTATGCTGCACGGTCTTGTCCACGCCTCCACTTGCACTGCAAGGATTAGAAAAGAAAATGTGAGCAAAGATTGTAGGAATCAGCTATAAAAGTCGATCTAAACCAATTGTAAAGGGGGGAGATTTTCCGAATTCAAAAGAGGAAAAAAAAGAACATTCAGCAATCGAAAACCAAACATAAATTTTAGAAGGTTGATTTCGTTTATTTTCTTTCGACTTTACTCTTATTATCGTTGTCTTCTATCTCTTTTTTTTTTATTTTGTATTTTTATTACTTTCAAATTTTAAAAAAAAAAAGAAATAATAAAAAGAAAGGAAAGAGGGTCTACTGATCGGCTCGCGCCTCGTCGTCGTCGGAGGTCTCCCCTCCCTCGTCGGAATGGGGCTGAAATGTGGGCTAGAGACCCTTTTCTTTCGACCTCTCGAGTTAGAGAAGCTTAATCTCTGAATAGGTTCCAAAATGGGGTTAGAAAGGCCCTCTCGGGCAACAACGCCGCCATCGCCACGGTGGTAGCGCGGCCAATCCTCGATCAAACTCACGACAGCGCAAGAATGGGTTCAAAAACCCTAGCAGAGGAAAAGAAGAAAAAGATGGGGGTTCTCTGTTTTTGTTTTAAAAAAAAAAAGGAAACTTATAAGCTTTTAAAAAATATATATATAATAAAAGTTATTAATTTTTTAAAGTGGTGTAATTAAAGAGGGTGGAGGCCAGCGCATTGACGATTTGTAAGCTGGATATGTGCCTTTTTCACCTTAAATGGGAAATTTGCGCGGCCAGTCCCTCCCATTTGCGCTACCTTTAAGTTAATCCTATTCTATTTTCTTTCATTTTTGCCCTAAATTTTGCGTGCCATTCCAGTTCAGTCCGCACCTGAGTGCTGCTTTTGGGTGTTGGGGACATTTTTATTTTTAGCCCTTGTACATTCGCGCGCGTTACAAATCGGTCCTCCGCCCTACTTTTTTATTTCCGGTTTGCACCCAAAATTTTGTCTTGATTTCAATTCAGTCCTTTTTGTTATTTTATTATTAAAATCGATTTAATATCCCTACATTATTATTATTCATATTATTTTTATTTTTATTTGTTTTATTATTATTAATATCTATCATTATCATCATTACCATTAATATTATTATTTTGCTATTCTTATATTTGCTATTATTGATATTACTATCATTATTATTATTATATTATTATTACTATTTTCCTTGTTATTACTCCTGTTACTATAATTATTACTATTATTGTTTATTTTTATTTTTACTTTATTCTTAAAATATTAGTTTATTAGTCTTATTATTTTTTTTTATTGTAACTACTATCACTCTTACTATTATTTTTTATTGACAGTATTATTATTTTTATTTTTATTACTATTATTTTTATATATTATTATTACTATTATTATACTCATTATTACTAACGTCATTATTATTATTGCTATATATTATCATTATTTTATATGTTATTACATTTATTGCTATATATTATTATATTATATGTTATTATTCTTTATTCTATTTATCATCGTCCTATTTTTATTATTATTTTTATTATCATTTTATTATTGTTATCATTTTTATTATTTTATTATCATTATTTTCATTACTGTTACTATTATTTTTAAATCCTCCCTCTTTTTATTACTATTATTTTATTAATATATTATTATTGTTATTTACTTTATTATTATTGCATTACTATTGTCATTATTATATCATTAAACTAGTTAACTTAGTATTATTATTACCTACATCTTTTTATCTTATTTATTTATCCAGTTTTACCTATTAATTTTCTCTTTTATAATTCGTTTGTCATTTCTTTTATTTTGGTCATTCATACTACTCATTTATTATTATTCCGTTATACTTGTTAATATCATGATTTATTTCTTTTTTACAAATTTGTGTTATATTAATTTTTCCCCGATACAAAATTGATTTCTTTCATAAAGGCAATATTCCGTATTTAGAAATTCGGGAAAATCGTGCCCTAACTTATTGGGTCTCGATTTTTCTCGTCTAACCTAAATAGCAGAATATCATTTTAAAATGAATAAGTTTTGAATAAAAAACCTATTCTCGGGAATTCAAAAACGTTGTGTCCTAACTCATTAGATGTGACGTTTAGTTATCTCGGGATAAGGATTTCTAAAGAATAAGGCGATATTTCGTGTTTTAGAAATTCGAGAAATCGTGCCCAATCGTGCTGGGTTTCGGTTTTTTTGATTTGGCCAAATAGTGGAATACCCTTTTAAAATTGCAATGCATGAATTTGGGAAATCATGAAATGATCTTGGTATCGAGGGTTGAAACATCGTGTCCAATCGTGCTGGATGTGATATTTCATCTTTTTGGAACAAGAGAATTTCGATATCCAATTTTAAATATCCAAACATTTTCTAAAGAGTTCGTATTTTAAAATCTTTTCCAATTTTCGACATTAGGACATTAATTAATTAATTAGGTACCAATTTTGGGCGTATCGAGGGTGCTCACCCTTCCTCAAATGCGTGCGTGTGAGCTCGAACCCATTCTCTCGAGTTTTCGTAGACTAAAATCGTTGTTTTGATAAATTAAACTGTTTATTAAAAATAAGCATTTCTGAGGTGACCCGATCACACCTCATCAAAAAGGATTGGTGGCGACTCCTGTTTTATTTTTGTTTTCAAAACCCAAAGTCGATTCTCGTTTTTTCAAAAAAAATGGTTACGACAGCTTGGCGACTCCGCTGGGGACATAAAGAAAGTCAGGCCGTAAATTGATTATTTTCTGTCCGATGTCGAAAATTTCAAAATTCAATTTGAAAATTTAAAAATTTGATTTGAAAATTACGATCCTTTTGTTGCATTTGTTTGTTGTTTTCTTGCGCACATTGCATTGCATGACCGTTGTGGTCGCATCCTCTTAAGTGGGAGTAAGAAACTATGCATTCGTAAGGTTCTCACTTCCGCATGGGCTAGTGGATTACTTCCGGGATACATCCGTACTTATGTGCTTCGTGAGATTTTCATCTCCGCATGGCCATAGGGAAATGTATTCCCCTGAACCGAACTCGGTCCGTATGAGCCTATAATGGGTGAGGATTGAGGAATCTGCTGGTTCAGGTACCCTTCTTTAGAACCAAACCACATATAGAGAGACCTAGGAGCCTACCCTAGATAGAGCCACACCAAACCCTAGTGGTTACCCGGACAGTTATTATGTGTTGTTTATTTCTCTTGTACTAACGTGTTTTCTTCTATTTTGATTACATTGCATTGCATCATCATAGAAAGGAGGTGTTGATTAATATTCGATTTCTAAATAGATGAGTTTGTCATAAGGAAATGAATTTCTTGATAAAGTGGATTATAATACGATTGCCGTGCGAATATAGTCCAAGTAAACAACGAGAAGGTGATAGTCCATGAGAAGAATACAAGACTTTGCCCTAGGATTCAAGCCGGCAAGGATTATTCAAGAGTAAATCACGTCTCGACTTTCTTAAAGAAGCTTATGAACATCGGAGGAGGATAAGAAGAGGTACGGCTGAACCAAGCAACTAGGAGCTAGAAGAGGCATCTATGGAGAAAGCTCACGGGACACGACCATAACATCCGGATACGAAGAAAATGATTGGTTTTCACTTGGACTATGAGGACAAGATCGTATATGCAATCCGTTTTATGTAAAGAGCTTTATTTTCTAGAAAAGTTCTTCTAGTGGAATTGAATTCATAATCAGCGGTTCTCTTTCTTTTTGCATTCATTACATGCGCTTGCATTGCATTGCATCGCATCATCCTAGAAAGGAGGTGTTGATTCATATTCGATTGCTAAATAGAAGAGTTTGTCATAAGGAAATGTGTTACTTGATAAAGTGGATTATAATACGGTCATAGTCCGGTAAACAACGAGAGGGACCGATAGCCCGCGAGAAGAATACAAGACTTTGCCCGAGGTTCAAGCCGACAAGGATTATTCGAGAGTCATCGTGTCTCAATCTCCTTATGAACATCGCGGAGGATAAGTGAGTGAAGAGGTATGGCCTGGACCAAGCAACAAGGAGCTAGAAGAGGCATCTATTGAGAAAGTTCACGGGACACGACCATAACATCCGTATACGAATAAGGTAGAAGAATACAAAACTTTGCCCGAGGATTCAAGCCGACAAGGATTATTCGAGAGCCATCATGTCTCCATTTTCTAAAAGAAGCCTATAAACATCATGGAGGATAAGCGAGTGAGGATGTACGGCCTAGTCCAAGCAACAAGAAGCTAGAAAAGGCATCTATTGGGAAAGTTCACGAGACACGACCATAGCATCCGGATACGAAGGAGAGGATTGGTGTTTTCACCTGGACTATGAGGACAAAGCCGTACATGCAATCCGTTTTATGTAAAGAAACGTATTTTCTAGAAAAGTTCTTCTAATGGAATTGAATTCATAATCAACGCCTCTCTTTCTTTTTGCATTCATTCCACACATTTGCATTGCATTTCATGCATTTGCATTACATCATATTACATGCATTAAAATTTGTAGAAAGACCCTAATTAGGTGAAATTATTTCAGAAGATATGGAACAAAGGTTGGAGAGATTAGAGCAAAGGTAAATACTGATGCGAGAGCAATTGACCGAAATCCAACAGGATATGCGAGATCAAATGAATGTGATGAGCCAATTAACCCAGTTACTAGTTGGAAGGCTTAAAAAAGGGGGTGACCCAATGGTCGACGGTGTGGATGATGATGAAGAAATCGTTTACTCCCCGATAAATATCCCGACTCAACCAGACGCGCATTCGCGCGAGGTACCTATCATTATCAAACCCCAATGTCAAACTGATACTTCGACCCTATTGAACTCCTCAATGGGTTCAGGTTTTAATCCTGGTGATGATCGAGTCAATCCTGTTGTTCTTGGCCTAGCAGAGACAAAGGGAGAGTGGGCTTCAAAGGCCTCGAAGAGGAAAGACAAGGATGTGAATAATACGAATGGGTATAACAAGGGCCGTTCGAGGCCGTTTATAGTAAACCAACCAAAGAAAGCAGTTACCAGTTATCTGGTCTCCCCAAAAGAACTCAATCCAGAATCGAACTCAGAAAAACCCCGGTTCGTGCCCATCCCAATCTCGTATAGGAAGATGTACCAAACGTTGTTTGACGCACATGTTGTAGCTCCTCATTACCCGAAACCAATGCAATCTTCATACCCAAAATGGTATGACCCAAATGCCCAGTGTGAGTACCACGCAGGGGTCACAGGGCATTCGATAGAAAATTGCCTTGCTTTCAAGAAATTGGTGGAAAAACTCATCAACATGGGTATTGTGAAGATAGATGACGCGTCAAATGCAGAAATATGAACTTGGGAGCGTTTTGGGCAATGAGACTGCGGAAGAAATTCCTGTAGTATTTAGAAGCTTACTTAGAGTAATGTACAAAACGTACTTGTTGCTTTAAGCCTAGAAGCAATAAGATTTCTTTTGTGAAATAGGTTTGTGTCCAGAATTACTATTTCAGTAAAATGCATCTTTTTGAACAAATATTTTATTTCTTTTTCATACTATACATTCTATTTATTCTTCATTCATAAATAATCATTCTTGGAATCATTTATTCTCGGGAATTTACCTTCATACCCACAATGGGTCCCAGATATCAATGACATGAGTGACGCTATTACTGACTCCCTTTCTAGTGAGATATGTGTCTAGAGGGATCTAAGGAGTTTGAAGACGACAGAGATTGCAACTTATTTCCTAACTTATTAAGAATGGTAGATCCTACCTTACAAAATGTCAACAGACACTACAGGTAAAGATGGAAGCTTAGCTCACTGCAGGAATAAGGCAAGGCATCATTGAGTTATCTCCGAGAATTTAAAGATGTTTTCGCATGATCACATCAAGACACGCCTAGGCTACTAAAACATGGGTATGCTGTTAAGATTGGTATTTAAAGAACCTATGTTAATGGTTCTACAACGGCCAGGAGGTTCGAGCTACTGGTTTACCAAAAAAGGAAAATTGAATACAGGACTTATGTGCCTCCATTATTTCTTCACAGATTCCCTATATGTGGGGCATGGACGTTATCAAGCCAGTCTCCTCAAAAGCTTTTAGCCAACATCGATTCATATTCATGGTCGTTGGTTACCTCACTGAGAAGGTGAAGGTCGCTTCATATGCCAAAATTAAAAAGTCAACAGTCATCAAATTCAAATCCAAAAAGAGAGAGAGAGAGAGTGGCAATAAAGAAGGCCAGAAAGAAACGTGTTTAACATAATTGCACAAATTTACAGTCTGTTTAAAGATCAGACACCATTCAGTGCAGCAAAGGTAGTAAAAAAGATGACTGAGATTTGTAAAAGTTGGCATAGAGAAGTTACCATTCACCCTCTAAGTTCCTTGAACGTTAGCCAGGACTTTCACCGGGGCATCTTTCCCATTGGTTTATGAAAGGGAAATAATTGTTGTAATATAAGATTCCTTTTCCCCAAGTTTTGATTGAATTGGATAAAGCAGAACATCTACAGTAAGCTTGATTGAAAGTATTCATGGTCAAATGTACCAAAAATAGATGATACGGGCTTATGACAAAAAGGTTCGCTCAAGAGAATTTCAAGAGGAGAACCCGGCATTAAAAAAATCCTTCTTATCCAAAAGGACTCAAGAAGAAAAGTAAATGCCTTATGCAAACAAAGAATGCTGTTCTGGGAAACATGGATAGTAACCAAGATGGATGGCAAGAACCCGCCCAAATCTCGTGAGTTGATTTGTTATAAAAAAGAAAAAAGAAAAAGGAGAGGCAGGCGAAACCCGCAAAGGCGCCTTGAGACCAAAGGGATTTAAGTTGAAAACCTTAGAAAGGCGCTCAAATTTTGATCGAAAGTAGGGCATACTGATAATCTTGCTACACTTGAATTAACAATGAAGAAGTATGTTGCGTCTTGGGGCATCGACAAAGTACTCTGGATCCCTAAACACATATTGAGCCTAAAATGGTCATCAAGAAGTTTGAGCAGAGAAGCTCAGTGCGATATCTGGGGCACCTAGTTTCTATTTTACCCATTTTTGTTATTTGTGGTTATTTTATTCCTTGCAAAATACACTCTTAATAAACTTTCTTTTTCTTTGCACTTGCTATTTGTGATCAACTTATTTGTTTTGAGCTATGCTCTCAATTGGTTCCCTTCTTGTCCATTGTTGTGATATTTTTCAAGCATTTTGCGTTGAAATAACGATTAGTGGACTAATAATACTTTCATAAAAGAAGTTTCGCATATTACTCTGGAAGCTTCGAATAATACAAGGACACAAACAAGACTATTGCTTAAAACTCCTCAAGTTTAAGGGATAGAAATATTGGTGGAGGGAAAGTCCGAAGCGAGGCTATCTCTTGGATTTTGTCAAAAATGGTGATTGAACAAAATGACAAGATATTACGTCGATAATACCATCTTGACGAAAAAGGGGCAATGTTAACCCATGTGTAAATGGGAATCATTCGCGAGAAAAAATGATGTTTACGTATCGTGCAAATATCATGCATACACACACTGGTCATGACACCTGGGGAATGGAAGGTGTAGTAGACCAAATCGTTTGAATAAGTTACAAATTCTATACCCCGAGTCGTAGTGGGATGGATTGAAGATGACATGGATCCTACACCCACCGAAGTTGAAGAGAGGGGATCTGAAGATAGTATAAGCCTTAAAGTCCTATAGGTACCGTGGAATGGGTCTTGAAGTTACATTGGGGCAAGTTATTTGAGCAAAATATGATTGTTTCTTTGAGTTCTTGGCAAAGGTACCGTGAGCTAGATAGCAGCATAATACGTCAGCAATAAGACTCTGATGGATGACGAGCAGAGACAACCCCTAAGCTTTAAAAAGGGATAATTTCATTTTACATTCATACATCATCATTAGGGCGTTTCGATCATCGCATCCTGATCCTTATATATTTTTTTTAACAAAGAATCATTATCATGACATTCTGCATTCATGCAAATGTCCTCTATAATATCATTTAGTTAGGAGCATTCGATTTAAAACGATCATTGCATCTTAATCATTGAAAAAAATCATCATTCTCATGACATTCTCGCATTCACGTAAATGTCATCCATAGCACATGTAGTTAGGAAGCGTTTGAGTCATTCCGATCATAGCATCCGCATCATTTGCATAAGCATAAGCACATAAAAGCGAGTTTACGAGGATATGTCCCCAGAGGACGGTGTAGCAACATTGTTAAAGACCATCCCTTTGCCACTGACCAGTAGTGGAATAGGTTGAAGATTGTCCTATTGCCAGCGACCGATGAGTGGAATAGGTTGAAGATTATCCTATTACCGCGACCGGTGAGTGGAATAGGTTGAAGACCATCCTATTGCCAGCGGCGATGAGTGGAATAGGTTGAAGACCATCCCTTTGCCACTAACGGTGAGTAGTGGAATAGGTTGAAGATTGTCCTATTGCCCGCGACCGGTAGTGGAATAGGTTGAAGATTATCCTATTGCCAGCGACCGGTAGTGGAATAGGTTGAAGACAATCCTATTGCCCAGCGACCGGTAGTGGAATAGGTTGAAGATTGTCCTATTGCCAGCGACGAGTAGTGGAATAGGTTGAAGATTGTCCTATTGCCACTAACCGTGAGTGGAATAGGTAGAAGATTATCCTATTGCCAGCGACACCGGTGAGTGGAATAGGTTGAAGATTGTCCTATTGCCACCGACCGGTGAGTGGAATAGGTTGAAGATTGTCCTATTGCCAGCGACCGGTAGTGGAATAGGTTGAAGACCATCCTATTGCCAGCGACCGGTAGTGGAATAGGTTGAAGATTATCCTATTGCCACTAACCGGTGAGTGGAATAGGTTGAAGACCATTCTATTGCCAGCGGCGATGAGTGGAATAGGTTGAAGATTGTCCTATTGCCACTAACCGATGAGTGGAATAGGTTGAAGATTGTCCTATTGCCACTAACCGGTAGTGGAATAGGTTGAAGATTGTCCTATTGCCAGCGACCCGGTAGTGGAATAGGTTGAAGATTGTCCTATTGCCATTGCTTGACCGATGAGTGGAATAGGTTGAAGATTGTCCTATTGCCAGCGACCGGTAGTGGAATAGGTTGAAGACCATCATATTGCCAGCGACCGGTGAGTGGAATAGGTTGAAGATTATCCTATTGCCACTAACCGGTGAGTGGAATAGGTTGAAGACCATCCTATTGCCAGCGATCGGTGAGTGGAATAGGTTGAAGATTGTCCTATTGCCAGCGACCGGTGAGTGGAATAGGTTGAAGATTGTCCTATTGCCAGCGATCGGTAGTGGAATAGGTTGAAGATTGTCTTATTGCCACCGCGACCGGTGAGTGGAATAGGTTGAAGATTGTCCTATTGCCACCGCCGGCGTAGTGGAATAGGTTGAAGACCATCCTATGGCCTTGACCGATGAGTGGAATAGGTTGAAGATTGTCCTATTGCTACCGACCGGTAGTGGAATAGGTTGAAGATTGTCCTATTGCCTCGACCGGTGAGTGGAATAGGTTGAAGATTGTCCTATTGCCACCGGCGATGAGTGGAATAGGTTGAAGACCATCATATGGCCACCGACCGATGAGTGGAATAGTTTGAAGATTGTCCTATTGCCGCGACCGAGTAGTGGAATAGGTTGAAGATTGTCCTATTGCCAGCGACCCGGTGAGTGGAATAGGTTGAAGATTGTCCTATTGCCACCGGCGATGGTGGAATAGGTTGAAGACCATCCTATGGCCAGCGACCAGTAGTGGAATAGGTTGAAGATTGTCCTATTGCCCGCGACCGGTAGTGGAATAGGTTGAAGATTGTCTTATTGCCACGACCCAGTAGTGGAATAGGTTGAAGATTATCCTATTGCCACTGGCCAGTAGTGGAATAGGTTGAAGACCATCCTATGGCCACTGACCAGTAGTGGAATAGTTTGAAGATTGACATATTGCCACTGACCAGTAGTGGAATAGGTTGAAGATTGTAGACCTTGTCGCCTAAGCGATGAGTGGGGCAAGATCGAAGGCAAATCTTGGCTCCCTAAACAGCAGGGAAACATGATTTAAGCCATCGTCCTATTGCTCTGACCAGAAGTGGAATAGGTTGAAGATTGTAGATCTTGTCGCCCTAAACAGTACTGAAACATGATTTAAGCCATGGTCCTATCCCCTAGACCAGTAATGGGATAGGTGAAGATTGCAAATGTTGTTTCCCAAGAAGAATCTGTGAGCGATGAAGTGGATCAAGCAACAAGATGCAATGGGTGGAATGAGGCTACATGAAGAATAGGAGCAGAAGAATCAAGACTCAGTGAGCCAGGCAAATTTGGACCTTCTTTAGGTCTTTACTCTATTCAGATTACGACAATGAGCAAAGAGGGCGGTGTAGAAGGCCCTAATTGCGACCCACTTTACATACCAAATAATGAGATCTAATTAACCCACTAATCAGTCCAAACCTAAATCAATTAGCCCACTATCCTAAACTTTTCCAAGAAACCCTAGCCCCCTAGGTGTCTGACCCTTCCACTTGCTCTGCCAACCACCACTGTCTGCACCACGGTCTTGTCCACCGCCCTCCACTTGCACCTGCAAGGATTAGAAAAGAAAATGACAGCAAAAGATTGTAGGAATCAGCTATAAAAGTCGATCTAAACCAATTGTAAAGGGGGGAGATTTTCCGAATTCAAAAGAGGAAAAAAAAGAACATTCAGCAATCGAAAACCAAACATAAATTTTAGAAGGTTGATTTCGTTTATTTTCTTTCGACTTTACTCTTATTACTGTTGTCTTCTATCTCTTTTATTTTTTATTTTGTATTTTTATTACTTTCAAATTTAAAAAAAGAAATAATAAAAAAGAAAGGAAAGAGGGTCTACAGATCGGCTCACGCCTCGTCGTCGGAGGTCTCCCTCCTTCGTCGAATGGGGCTGAAATGTGGGCTAGAGACCCTTTTATTTCGACCTCTCGAGTTAGAGAAGCTTAATCTCTGAATAAGTTCCAAAATGGGGTTAGAAAGGCCCTCTCGGGCAACGCGCCACCAGCCACGCAGCGGTAGCGCGCCAATCCCGATCAAACTCACGACGGCACAAGAATGGGTTCAAAAACCCTAGCGAGAGGAAAAGAAGAAAAAGATGGGGGTTCTCTGTTTTTGTTTTAAAAAAAAGGAAACTTATAAGCTTTTAAAAAAATATATAATAAAGGTTATTAATTTTTAAAGTGGTGTAATTAAAGAGGGTGGAGGCCAGCGCATTGACGATTTGTAAGCTGGATATGTGCCTTTTCACCTTAAATGGGAAATTTGCTTGTGGCAGTCCCTCCCATTTGCGCTACCTTTAAGTTAATCATATTCTATTTTCTTTCATTTTTGCCCTAAATTTTGCGTGCCATTCCAGTTCGATCCGCGCCTGAGTCTTTGTTTTTGGGTGTTGGGGACATTTTTATTTTTAGCCCTTGTACATTGCGCGTTACAAATCGGTCCTCCGCCCTACTTTTTTATTTCCGATTCGCACCCAAAATTTTGTCTTGATTTCAATTCAGTCCTTTTTGTTATTTTATTATTAAAATCGATTTAATATCCCTACATTATTATTATTCATATTATTTTTATTTTTATTTGTTTTATTATTATTAATATCTATCATTATCATCATTACCATTAATATTATTATTTTGCTATTCTTATATTTGCTATTATTGATATTACTATCATTATTATTATATTATTATTACTATTTTCCTTGTTATTACTCCTATTGCTATTATTGTTACTATAATTATTACTATTATTGTTTATTTTTTTATTTTTACTTTATTCTTAAAATATTAGTTTATTAGTCTTAGTATTATTTTTTTATTGTAACTACTATCACTCTTACTATTATTCTTTATTGTGAGTGTTATTATTTTCATTTTTATTACTATTATTTTTATATATTATTATTACTATTATTATACTCATTATTACTAACGTCCTTATTATTATTACTATATATTATAATTATTTTATATGTTATTACATTTATTGCTATATATTATTATATTATATGTTATTATTCTTTATTCTATTTATCATCGTCCTATTATTATTATTATTTTTATTATCATTTTATTATTGTTATTATTGTTATTATTTTATTATCATTATTTTCATTACTGTTACTATTATTTTTAAATCCTCCCTCTTTTTATTACTATTATTTTATTAATATATTATTATTGTTATTTATTTTATTATTATTGCATTACTATTGTCAGTATTATATCATTAAATTAGTTAACTTAGTATTATTATTACCTACATCTTTTTATCTTATTTATTTATCCAGTTTTACCTATTATTTTTTTCTTTTATAATTCGTTTGTCATTTCTTTTATTTTGGTCATTCATACTACTCATTTATTATTATTCCGTTATACTTGTTAATATTATGATTTATTTCTTTTTTACAAATTTGTGTTATATTAATTTTTCCCCGATACAAAATTGATTTCTTTCATAAAGGCAATATTCCGTATTTAGAAATTCGAGAAAATCGTGCCCTAACTTACTGGGTCTCGATTTTTCTCGTCTAACCTAAATAGCAGAATATCCTTTTAAAATGAATAAGTTTTGAATAAAAAACCTATTCTCGGGAATTCAAAAACGTTGTGTCCTAACTCATTAGATGTGACGTTTAGTTATCTTGGGATAAGGATTTCTAAAGAATAAGGCGATATTTCGTGTTTTGGAAATCCGAGAAATCGTGCCCAATCGTGCTGGGTTTCGGTTTTTTTTTTTATTTGGCCAAATAGTGGAATACCCTTTTAAAATTGCAATGCATGAATTTTGGAAATCATGAAATGATCTTAGTATCGAGGGTTGAAACATCGTGTCCAATCGTGCTGGATGTGATATTTCATCTTTTTGGAACAAGAGAATTTCGATATCCAATATTAAATATCCAAACATTTTCTAAAGAGTTCGTATTTTAAAATCTTTTCCAATTTTCGACATTAGGACATTAATTAATTAATTAGGTACCAATTTTGGGCGTATCGAGGGTGCTCACCCTTCCTCGTGCGTAACCGACTCCCGAACCCATTCTCTGAGTTTCGTAGACTAAAATCATTGTTTTGATAAATTAAACTGTTTATTAAAAACAACCGTTTTACGAGGTGACCCGATCACACCTCATCAAAAAGGATTGGTGGCGACTCCCGTTTTATTTTTGTTTTCAAAACCCAAAGTCGATTCTCGTTTTTTCAAAAAAATGGTTACGACACTATAAGCTTCAACCTTTGTGTTGTAATTAATTAAAAAATGAATATGAAATAATCTTATATTTATATCTCTCATTTCTCCTCCGAAGAATTTTTTTTTCCAAAAGAATGTTGTTATGTTGCCATGACCGGTGCACTAATCCTTTGAATCCGGTACCGGTGGGTATCATACCCCAAAGTATAACATTTTCTTTTAGGCCTTTCAACCAATCGATACGACCCCAAGAGCAGCTTTTGCTAAAACTCGAGCAATTTCTTGAAAACTTGCTTCAGATATAAAACTTTGAGTGTTCAGAGATGCTCTTGTTATTCCCAATAAAATGGCTCGATAACCAAATCGCGTCAACTAAATAATAAAATTTTATATTTCAATCAAATGAATTAAATAAAATATTTTAACATGCCCATGCAGGGGCGAAACCAAAAAAATAGATTGTGGGATCTCTTTTAAAAATTAAACTTTTATAAAAGTCGTATGAACTAATGCATAATATCAAGTGTGGATAAATCACTGTATTTGGTTAAATATAAGTGTAAGAGCCCAATTTTGCCCGGGCTTAATAATAAACCCAAAATAAAGTCCAAGTCCAGTCCAAAATATATCATTTGGCCTGATCGGAATGGCCCATTACTTAAAAAGATTGAAGGTCTATCTACAAGCTTGACGTATATGGAAGTACAATCTTCAAGGATATGCAATCTTAGATATGATATGCAATCCTAGAAGATATGGTATGTAATCTTAGATATGATATGCAATCCTAGAAGTTATGGTATGCAATCTTAGATATGATATGCAATCTTAGAAGATATGGAATAAGAATTCTTGAGAGCATTCACTCAAATTTCTCTCCCTCTTGCGTTCTTATTTTCTGTGGCTTGTTCTTATTTTGTTCTTCGCTCATCTTCGTTTCTTTTTGAGTTGCTTCCGTTCGAGTTAGATTTTGGTGGAGGAATTTCGTTGAATCCTCATATTGCGGGAGTTAGGTTGACATATGTTTTTTTTTAAACTTTTTTTTATCCATATCATTTTTATATTTTTTTTATTTTTTCAAAAATTGTTATAATATTCGTTAATTATTTTTGAGTATATTATATTACCCTTATTATTCATATATTAATTTATTAAACTTGTATATTTTTATTATATATTATCCTTATGCATTTTAAATTATTATTTATTATTTGATTTAATTATTTTATTATACATTATTTCTAACTTATACATTATTTGTCATATTATATATTTTTAAAATAGTATATCATATAATATTATATCTTATATTATTTTTAAATTTTATTTTATCTAAGATTATTTATATGGAATAATATATTATTTATTTAAAATGTAGTTTTATATGTATTAGATTATTAAATATACTTTTATTTAAAGTCATAAATTAGTTATTTTCTTAATATATATATATACATTTGTTTTTTTGTATATCATTGCATGAAAGTTTTAAATTTGCATGAAATATGTTCATAGTTGATTTTATTATTTATTATATTTGTCTATACTTCATCATATATTTGTAATTGCTTTAGTATAGGAATTATTATTCGTAGTATTTCATATTATTATTGCCTATCTTAAATGTTAGCATGTTATAATTGTTTTTTTATTCGATAATGTACAAATGCAATATTGCCACATGGTTATGGTTTAAAATAAAAAAATACATTTTCACAAAATTAATATTTTATTTAAAGGTTTTTAAAATGAGGCAATGTTTTGGTATTTAGAAATTCGGGAAATAATGCCCAATCGTGCTGGGTGTTGATTTTCCGTTTGGCTAAATAACTAAATATCCTTTTAAATAAGTTTTATAAATTATGAGATAATCTTAGTGACGAGGGTTTAAGAATATCATGTCCAATCGTGCTGGATGTAATATTTATAATCTTTCGGATCGAAGAACTCTCATATTTTAAAGCAAATTGATCAAAAAATTTTAGAAATCATATTTTTTTAATATTTTTAAATTTCAAACATTTGGACACAATTTTATCGATTAGGTACCAATTTTTGGGCGTTATGAGGGTGCTAACCCTTCCTCATACGTAACCGACTCCCGAACATGTTTTCTATTTTTCAAGGTGATCCAATCACACCTGAGTAAAAAAGATTGGTGGCGACTCCCATTTTGTATTTTTAAAAAAAGTCGATCCCCATTTTTTTCAAAATTCAATTTTAAAAATGGTTTCGACAGCTTGGCGACTCCACTGGGGACCAATAAGAGAGTCAAACCATAAAATCGATAGTTTCATGTCCTCCTGTTTGAATTTAAAATTTTAATTTAAAAATTATGATCCTTTTATTTGCAGGTGATTTTGATAAAATATTTATGCATTACACTGCATGACTATTGCGGTCACACCCTTAAGTGGGAGCGAGAAACTATGCCTTCGTGAGGTTTTCACCTCCGCATGGGCTAGTGGATTGCTTCCGGAATACATCTGTACCTATGTCTTCGTGAAGTTTTCACTTCCGCATGGCCATAGGGAAATGTATTCCCCTGAACCGAACTCGGTCCGTATGAGCTTATAATGGGTGAGGATCGAAGAATCTGCTAGTTCGGGTACCTCAACTTTAGAGTTGAACCACACGTAGAAAACCTAAGTTCTTACCCTAGGTAGAACTATGCTAAACCTTAGTAGTCACCCAAATAGGTGTTCTATGTTGTTTATTTCTTCTGTACTAACGTGTTTTCTTGTGTTTTGATTGCATTGCATCATAGAAAAGAGGTGTTGGTTTCAAATTCGATTACTAAATAGGAAAGTTGGTCATAAGAAATGGATTTTTTAATAAAGTGGATTATAATACGGTCGTCCGAATATGGTCCAAGTGAACACAACGAGAGAAGACTGATAGTCCATGAAGGAATACAAGACCTTGTCACCCAAGAATTCAAGTTGACAAAGACTATTCGAAAATGACCACGTCTCAACTTTCTTGAAGAGGCTAACAAGTGAACAGGAGTCGTGATCCAGATCAAGCAAAAGGAGCTAGAGGAGGCATCTATTAGAAGTTTGTAAGACTTGACTTTTGCGAAGAAGGGATTCATGTTTTCACTTGGACTATGAGGACAAGGCCGTGTATGCGATCCGTTTTGTGTAAAGAAATCTATTTTCTAGTAAAGTTTTTCTAATGTAACTGAATTCAGAGTCAACGCCTCTCTTTCTTTGCATTCATGCATTTGCATTACATCACATCATATGCATTTAAGTTTATAGAAAGAGTCTAATTAGTTGAAAATATAAGCAGAGAGAGAGAGAAGGGAAATGGAAGTGAACACCTCTACGGTACGGGCAAATATAAGGAAAATGGATCAAAGACTTGAACAGTTTGAGAGGATATGCAAGACCAGATCTGAGGAGCAAATGGCAAAGCTCCAGCCAAGAGATGAGGACCAGATCTTTGGAAGCCCAAAAGAACATGATGACTCAAGCGGCCCGGATGATGAGTGGGATAATGGATAAAGGAAAGGGTCCCCTAGTTAACGCTGAAGACAATGAGGACTTTCCTAGGGTTTCACCCCACCACAAGTACAACTGAGGAGTATCCCCAAAGGCCACCTGTCACAATTAGGCCTCAACAGGGGCAAGGCGATAATAGACCGCCTATGAACTTCCAAGTGGGCTCAGGATCTAACCCGGGGAGACAACCCCGCTAATCCCGTCATCCCCGATTTGGATATGGCGAGAGAGGGAAGGGATAAGAACCGAATCCTCAAGGCAATTAGAGGACCATTTGCAAATGGTTGGAAGAAAAATTCAAGACTTTGAAAAATGCCGACCATTATCATGGTATAGACGCAAAGGACTTGAGTTTGGTCCCGGATCTGTTACTTCCTCATAAATTTAAGATGCCCGAATTTGAGAAGTAAAATGGGACTAGTTGCCCTGAAGCCCACATCACTATGTTTTGCAGACGCATGACTGGCTACGTGAACAATGATCAACTCTTGATTCATTGCTTCCAAGACAGTTTAGTGGGGGCAGCGTCTAGGTGGTACAATCAACTTAGCCGTGCCAATATTAGCTCTTGGAGGGACTTAGCTCAAGCCTTCATGAAGTAATACAATCATGTCACAGACATGACGCCTGACAGAATCACTTTGCAGAACATGGAGAAGAAGTCAAATGAAAGCTTCAGGCAGTATGCGCAAAGATGGAGGGAGGTCGCCATGCAAGTTCAGCCACCACTCCTAGAAAAGGAGACTACAATGCTATTCATCAATACCTTGAAGGCTCCATTCATTACTCATATGATAGGAAGCACCACTAAAAGCTTTGTGGATATAGTGATGGTAGGAGAGATGATTGAAAATGCCATAAGAGGTGGCAAGATCGAGGTAGGAGAAACCACTAGAAGGTCTACTCCTAAGAAAAAGGATGACGAGGTGAATAATACAAGTACATACAACAAAGGGTACTCAAAAGCAATTACTGTTAGTCAGCCAAATGTGATCACTGTTGGGCAACAAGGGTCGACAAGACACGAATCAGGCCCTAGACAAAATTCTAAAAAGCTCCAATTTACACCAATTCTCATGACATATAAGGAGCTATATCATATTTTATTTGAAGCACGTGTGGTGTCCCCATATTATCTGCAGCCGTTACAACCCCCATATCCTAAATGGTATGATTCCAACGCTCAATGTGATTACCACGCAGGAGTAACGGGGCATTCGATAGAAAACTGTACTGCCTTTAAAAAGGTAGTTGAGAGGCTTCTTAATTTGGAAGTTGTCGAGTTGAATGACACACTCAGTGTGGAGAATCCATTACCCAATCATGGAGATAAGAAAGTTGTGATCCCTTGAAGGAATTGAAAATGAAGAGGGAATCGGGGAATAAAAATTTCTAGGTCCTTACATACTTGAGAAGTCTTTGAACAATGGAACCGTGGAAAGGATCATTGTATTTTTAGAGTGGATTTAGAGTAATATTCAAAACATGCTTGTTGTCTTGAGCCTAGAGGCAACAAGAACTCTTTTGTGAAATAGGCTTATGTTTAAAATTTTATTTCAATAAAATGCATCTGTTTGAGCACATATTCTTTTATTCTTTCTATTTTATACTGTACATTCTTTTTTAGAATATTCTTTCATTCTTTATTCATGACCATACAAATACTCATCCTTAGAATCATTTATTCTTTGGATTCGTTTGCCTTCGTACCTAGGTACCCAGATACCAATGATGTGAGCAACGTTGTTACTGACTCCCTTTTTGAACGATATATGGGTCTAGGGGATCTCAGGACTTTGAAGATAACAGAGATTGTGACATGTCTTTCGATTTGTTAAAAGCGGTAGAAAGCAGACCTTACTCTACAACGGTCATTGGATATTGCGAGCCTAGAAATGGGTAAAGATCGAAGCCTAGCTCACCACCAAAATAAGGCAAGACATCATTGAGTTTTTTCAAGAATTCAAAGATGTTTTCACACAATAATATCAGGATATGCCTTGGCTAATAAGAAGCAGGCTAAACAAAGAGAATCGGGCACTGTTGATTCACCATGGAAGGGGATTGCATCAGTCATACCGCAAATACGACAAGATTCATATGCTTACTCCAGTTCTTCGCAAATTTTCCATATATGGGGCATGGATGTGATGGGGGCCAATCTCGTCAAAAGCTTTTAGTCAATATTGACTCATCGGCATAGTTATCGTTTACTTCACTAAGAGAGTGGAAGTAGCTTCATATGCCAATGTTACAAGATCGAAGTCATCAAATTCATCAAAAAAAAAGATCAAGATGCTAGCAGAATGCCATAAAGGATCGTGTACAAAGTCAAAGTTTACAGTTTGTCCAAAGATCACACAGCATATCACAGTGCAACAAAAGTTGCCAAAAAAAAGTGGCTAAGATTGGTAAAGATTGGCATAAGAAGCTATCACTATTCTCTATGAAACGTTGGCTAGGACCTTTGCTGGGGCAACACATTTCTCATCGGAATAGAAACAGTTTTGCCAATTGAACCTGATCGAAGAAAATGTTAAAAGTTATCTGCCACGGCCAGAGGATATGAGCTTACAGGAGTTCATCTTAGGGAATTCCACGAGGAAACCTGAGGTTGAAAAAAGATTTTTTCCTCTACAAAACAATTTTAGAGGAAAGTATATGCCAAACTGGGAAGGACTTATATAGGGCCTATTCTAGAGGAGCGTTGATATTGACCAAGATGGATGGCGAAGACTTGCCCAATCCGGTGAATTCAAGTTTAGTCAAGAGATATTTTACCTGAAAGAGGAAAGACCAAGGTGAAAACCCGAAAAGGGCGCCTCGAACAAAAAAAAAAGAAAAAAAAAGAAAAAGAAAAAGGAGAGGCTGAAGCGAAAACCCGCAAAGGGCGCTTTGAGACCAAAGGGGATTTGAGTTGAAAACCCGAAAAGGGCAGCTCGAATTTTGACCAAAAAGTCGGGCATACAGTATTCTTGCTACATTGGAATTAACAATGAGGAAGTATGTTACATCTTGGGGGCATCGACAAAGTACTCCGGATCCCCTAAACACATATTGAGCTTAAAATGGTCCTCAAGAAGTTGGAACAAAGAAGCTCAGGCTGCGATATCTGGGGCACCTAGTTTCCCATTTTACCCATTTTAAATCTTTGATTACTTTATTCTTTTCAAAGAAACACCCCAATTAATTTTCTTCTATAGCTTTTGTTATATTAACTTTATTCTTTTTAAGATATACCAATCAATTTTCATTTATTGCCTTGGTTATCTTTGATTAGCCTATTTGTTTCGAGCTATGCTCCTAACTAATTTCTTTTTTGTCCATTGCTGTAATTTTTTTCAAGCATTTTATATTGAAATAACGATTAATGGACTAATAACACTTTCATAAAAGGAGTTTCGCATATTACTCTAGAAGCTTCTAAATAATATGAGGAATCTGAAACATGACTATTGTTCAGAACTCACCAAGCCTAAGGGCTGAAAACATTGAAAAATGATTATCTCTTCGGATTCTTATGGGATAAGACAATTTCGTTGGTGATACTATATTGGCAAATGACGAATAAGGCCAATCTATGTGTAAAAAGGGATCATTGTCGGGGTACCCTGCATTCATGTAAATTTCAGACTCATACATCTGTTCATTACACTTAGGGAATGGTGTAACAGATTGAAAGTGATACAAGTTCTGTACCTTTGAGTGGTAACAGAAATATAAAAGAAATCAAATGTCATTCCCCTGAAGCTGCAATGGGAGATACCAACTTCATGTCCCAAGGTTCAAGCGGGGCTGACTTAGAAATTACATTGGGGCAAGCTGGTTGAGTAGAGCATGATTGATGAACAAGAATAGAAAAACAAATGAGTGATAACACCTAGAGTAGGAATCATACTCATAACATTTTTGTATCATAGCAAATTTTATTAGGTGCATTTGATTCGTTCCGGTCATTGCATTCTAATCATAATCATTTTCATGACATGTTGCATTCACGTCACTCATAACACATGAAACCGAGTCTACAGGATATGTCCTTCAGTAGACGGTGTAGCAATATCGGTGAAGTTTCAGATCTTATCTTCCTGAAGTTGTAGGAAGCATATCGAAGACGTTTTAGTCTTATCTCCCTGAGGTTGCAGCGGAGTAGACTAAAAACAGAAGATTTTATCTCCCTGAAGTTGTAGTGGAGCAAATCGAGAGCAGAAGATCTTATCTTCCTAAAGTTATAGCAAGCAGATCGAAGACGTTTTAGTCTTATCTCCCTGAGGTTGCAGCGGAGTAGACTAAAAACAGAAGATTTTATCTCTCTGAAGTTGCAGTGGAGCAAATCGAGAGTAGAAGATCTTATCTTCCTAAAGTTGTAAGAAGCAGATTGAAGACGTTTTAGTCTTATCTCCACGAGGTTTGCGTGAGTAGACTAAAAAGCAGAAGATTTTATCTCCACGAAGTTGCAAAGTGAGCAAATCGAAAGCAGAAGATCTTATCTTCCTAAAGTTGTAGGAAGCGGATCGAAGACGTTTAGTCTTATCTCCACGAGGTTGCAAATGAGTAGACTAAAAGCAGAAGATTTTATCTCCTGAAGTTACTGAGTGGAGCAAATCGAGAGCGAGAAGATCTTATCTTTCTAAAGTTGTAGGAAGCGGATCGAAGATGTTTTAGTCTTATCTCCCGAGGTTGCAGTGGAGTAGACTAAGCAGAAGATTTTATCTCCTGAAGTTGCGAGTGGAGCAAATCGAGAGCGAGAAGATCTTATCTTCCTAAAGTTGTAGGAAGCGGATCGAAGACGCGTTTTAGTCTTATCTCCCGAGGTTGCAGTGAGTAGACTAAAAGCAGAAGATTTTATCTCCTGAAGTGGCGATGAGAGCAAATCGAAAGCGAGAAGATCTTATCTTCACGAAGTTGTAGGAAGCGGATCGAAGACGTTTTAGTTTTATCTCCACGAAGTTGCGGTGGAGTAGAATAAAGATAGAAGATCTTATCTTCCACGAAGTTGTAGGAAGTAGATCAAAAGAAGATAAAAGATCTTATCTTCCGAAGTTGTAAGAAGCAGATCGAAAAGAATTTCAGCCTTATCTCCCTGAAATTACAAAAGAGTAGACTGAAGACAACAGATCTTATCTTCCTGAAGTTGTAGGAAGTAGATCGAAGACACTTTCAGATCTTATCTTCCTGAAGTTGTAGGAAGCAGACCAAAGACATCAATTTGGCATTCTTGAAATTGTAAGAAGCAGAATAAAGCTAGCAGACTTATTGAGATCAAGATGAAGTTCCAAATACCATTGAAATTGCAATGGAGTTGGAAACCATTTGAAGAAGATGAGGACCAAGAAGTCGAGGCTTGGCCAAGACCG
The DNA here is from genome assembly GCA_025698515.1 of Gossypium sturtianum. Classification (NCBI taxonomy): domain Eukaryota; kingdom Viridiplantae; phylum Streptophyta; class Magnoliopsida; order Malvales; family Malvaceae; genus Gossypium; species Gossypium sturtianum. Next base: position 6,087,771 of record CM046947.1, read on the forward strand.
GGCAAAATTGGTCCTTTTATAGTCTTTGCTCTATTCTCGTTACACGACAATGAGTAAAGAGGGGCAGCTGTAAGAGCCCAATTTTGCCCGGGCTTAATAATAAACCCAAAATAAAGTCCAAGTCCAGTCCAAAATATATCATTTGGCCCGATCGGAATGACCCATTACTTAAAAAGATTGAAGGTCTATATACAAGCTTGACGTATATGGAAGTACAATCTTCAAGGATATGCAATCTTAGATATGATATGCAATCCTAGAAGATATGGTATGTAATCTTAGATATGATATGCAAATCTTAGATATGATATGCAATCCTAGAAGTTATGGTATGCAATCTTAGATATGATATGCAATCTTAAAAGATATGGTATGTAATATTAAAAGATATGATTTTGTAATCTTAGAGATTTAATTTGTAGATACCTTTTAATCTTAGCCGTTGATGTAATTGATCTGTACCGTTGGATTTGGGGAGGCTCAACTATAAATAGAGGCCTCTCCCTTCATTGTAAAGGAACAAAAAAAAGAGGGACTTGAGTTTGAAAGCAATAAGAATTCTTGAGAGCATTCACTCAAATTTCTCTCCCTCTTGCGTTCTTATTTTCTGTGGCTTGTTCTTATTTTGTTCTTCGCTCATCTTCGTTTCTTTTTGAGTTGCTTCCGTTCGAGTTAGATTTTGGTGGAGGAATTTCGTTGAATCCTCATATTGCGGGAGTTAGGTTGACATATGTTTTTTTTTTAACTTTTTTTTATCCATATCTTTTTTGTATTTTTTTTTATTTTTTTAAAATTGTTATAATATTCGTTAATTGTTTTGAGTATATTATATTACCCTTATTATTCATATATTAATTTATTAAACTTGTATATTTTTATTATATATTATCCTTATGTATTTTAAATTATTATTTATTATTTGATTTAATTATTTAATTATACATTATTTCTAACTTATACATTATTTGTCATATTATATATTTTTAAAATAGTATATCATATAGTATTATATCTTATATTTTAAATTTCATTTTATCTAAGATTATTTATATGGAATAATATATTATTTATTTAAAATGTAGTTTTATATGTATTAGATTATTAAATATACTTTTATTTAAAGTCATAAATTAGTTATTTTCTTAATATATATATATATACATTTGTTTTTTTGTATATCATTGCATGAAAGTTTTAAATTTGCATGAAATATGTTCATAGTTGATTTTATTGTTTATTATATTTGTCTATACTTTATCATATATTTGTAATTGCTTTAGTATAGGAATTATTATTCGTAGTATTTCATATTATTATTGCCTATCTTAAATGTTAGCATGTTATAATTATTTTTTTATTCGATAATGTACAAATGCAATATTGCCATATAGTTATGGTTTAAAATAAAAAAATACATTTTCACAAAATTAATATTTTATTTAAAGGTTTTTAAAATGAGGCAATGTTTTGGTATTTAGAAATTCGGGAAATAATGCCCAATCGTGCTGGGTGTTGATTTTCCATTTGGCTAAATAACTAAATATCTTTTTAAATAAGTTTTATAAATTATGAGATAATCTTAGTGACGAGGGTTTAAGAATATCATGTCCAATCGTGCTGGATGTAATATTTATAATCTTTCAGATCGAAGAACTCTCATATTTTAAAGCAAATTGATCAAAATTTTTTAGAAATCATATATTTTTTTTAATATTTTTAAATTTCAAACATTTGGACACAATTTTATCGATTAGGTACCAATTTTTGGGCATTATGAGGGTGCTAACCCTTCCTCATACGTAACCGACTCCCGAACCTGTTTTCTGTTTTTCAAGGTGATCCAATCACACCTGAGTAAAAAGGATTGGTGGCGACTTCTATTTTGTATTTTTAAAAAAAGTCGATCCCCATTTTTTTCAAAACTCGATTTTAAAAATGGTTTCGACAATAAGACTATTACAAAACTATTAAATTAGTAACTAAAAGAAAAGATACATCAAATAATTTTGAATAACACGCATTTTTTTCATATGTTATTGTTGAATTGTCTTCTCTTTTGTCAATGCTACTAAAAATATCATTCTCAACCTATGTAATCAAACAACTATTCATCCATTAATCTTTACTATTCTTCAAATATTTTTATTCCCCATAAAAAAAAACACTCTTCTGGCACTTGTTGTAGCAACTAGCAAAATTAACATAAGTCAATATTTAAAACAAATAAATCTAAGCCTTTCTTTTAGAAAGTAATCTATTTCACTATTAGACTTTCTTTAAAAATATTTTTCATTCCTGTTAAACATTTAGAATAAATAAATTTAAGCTTTAAACACAAGTTTTCATGAAGCCGTCATACAATGAACAATTTTCTTTTACAAAAATAAAAATCACTTAAGTGATTTTGGTGTCATGAGAATACAATATGTTAAATTGCGAACACAAGATTCACAATAATCACACTAAGAACAACTATTTCTGAATAAAAATATTAATTTTCTAATCAATATTCCAAAAATTCAAGACTACAAATACAATCAATTCTATTTTTAGTGATTTGTATTAATCAACTTCTAAAAATTGTTACCTAATGAAGATGTTAGGAATCTCATATAAAATCAATATTTCAAACTCATTCAATATATAAAAAAAAAAAAACTAAATCATGCATAAAAATTCTTAATCTATCACACGAAAAACCACAATCTTAATTTTTTGGAGATAGCCACAATCCTAAATTCTCTAGAGATTAATCAATTAAGCTTGAAAAGAAAAGTTGTTACCAAATTAGGGAGATCTAAAAATATTAAAATATTGATCACCTATCTTGTAAAATTCTAAATTGTGTATGTGAGAGAATAAAGAGAAATTTGAAAGAAAAGTGATTAGTGTTCAAAGAAAATAAAAGGATTAGAAAATTTTGGGTTTTAGTAGTGGAGATAAATTCATTTATTTTTATTTAAAATTATTTATTTTATAAAATCATTATTTTTTCAAAAAAATTGGTGGATCAAAAATTGAAGCAATTTTTTGTGGGGTCAATTAACTATTTATATAAATTTAGAGTAAACTATAAAAATAGCTATTTTTGTTTTTCTCATATTACATTTTAGTCATTTATGTTTGAAAGGTTACGTTTTAGTCACTTACATTATCGTTTTGTTACGAAGTGGTCACCCTACCGCTAAACTCTGTTACCTCCCTAACGACAGTCCTACGTGGCAGTCCAACTTGGATGTCTAGTTGCTGAGATGAAAATAGGTTTTTAATTAAATAAATTTAATTTGGACTGCCACGTAGGACCTCTGTTAGAGAGATAACGGAGCTTGACGGTAGAGTGACCACTCCGTAACAAAACGATAACGTAAGTGACTAAAGCGTAACATTTCAAACATAAGTGACTAAAATGTAATTTGAGGCAAACAAAAGTGACTATTTTTGTAGTTTACCCATAAATTTTTTAAAAAAAATTGTAGGTATTTCTTTTTTAACTTTTTTTGTGTGGAGTAAGTTGATTTGTAATCGCTTATGTAACTTCGTTTATACAATAATGTGTTAAATAATTTTAATAAGTGTATTTCTAAATATAATCTTACATGAACTAATGGTCCGTTTGTTTACATGTAAAAGGTTTTACGGAAAATATTTTCTGCATTTTCCTGTGTTTGTTTCACAGAAAATAGTTTGGTCAACGGAAAATGACTTATAGGTCAAGGTAAAATAAGCTCTTTTTTCTGTAAAATGACTTATCATTTTGAAAAGCGTAAGTCATTTTCCGGAAAAGAACTCATCTATAGATAATTTTATTTTTATATAAAAATTAACTTAAATCAAGCTTAATATTATTATATTGATAATAAATTATTTTTATTTTTAAAAAATATTTAAAATATTATATTTTTCAATATTATTAAACATACATATTTAATTATTTATATTTAGTCATATAATAAATTATTAATATAATAAATATAATTTATTATTTTAATAAATTATTTAATATTTCAATTTTATTTTAATAATATAAATTTTAAAAATAATAATTTTAAATAAAATTATTCACATATTATTGAAAATATTCAATATTAATATTTTAATAATAAATATTTATTACAATTATAAATATATTAATAATAAATATTTTGTAGTATAAAGGTTAAAATATGTCATAAGTCTATGTACACTTCACAGATTTGTAATTTAGTCTTTGTACTTTTATTTTTAAGAATTTAGTCCCTTTACTTTTCAAATTTAAAAATCAAGTCCAATTGTTGACATCGTTAATTTTTTTGTCAATTTTGTTGATGTCACATTTTTAAATAAAAAAATACTCACTTAGTAGTCATGTAATTAAAAAATGACATTGTAATGAATCTGAATTTAACATAATATTTTTAATATATGCAAAAACAATGTAAAATATAAATTTATAGATAAAAATAAATTCAATTAAACAATGAAAAAATAAGAAAATCTCAAATGTATGTTTATTTAATTGAAAACAACTTTTATGAAATATTTTTAAGAAATCTACCAAACAACATAAAATATTTTACACAGATTCCTCTAAACACCAGAAAATATTAGCTTTTCCAGAAAAGTAAGTCATTTTCCAGAAATCATTTTTCAGAAGTCATTTTCAGTAAAACAAACGGAGCCTAAATCTGAGTTTATGGATTTGAGAAGGATTTGACACATAAGAAAATTTCAAAATGAGTAAATTAGATAAGCATAGAAAGCTAAAAGTATTTTAGGATTCTCAAAACATAAAAAAAAAAAAAAAAAAAAAATCTAATTATAAAGTATATAAAAAAAGTATTAATTAAATATAAATATTCTATACTTTAAACTTTATTTTAATCTTTTGAAGTTTTATTTATTTTGATTTTCTAAATTCAAACAAAAGTTGAAAACAAATTCGATACACCATTTAATGAAATAATCACATTGATTGCAAAGTTGAGAGTGTGACCTATTTAATCATAAGTTTGAAGCAGGAAGAGCAAGCCTATTAGCGAAGTTGAGATTGAAAACAGGCTCTCCCAATCCTTCATCTCTACACCCAATCTGCACTGATTTCTTGATGCATTTTGATTTCTCCTTTAAAGGTGTGTTTAGTATTTGCTTCTAAGAAGTATTTTTGAAATAAAAATTACTTTTAAGATAAAGACACTCCTAAACAAAACTATTTTTTGAGAAAAAAAATATTTCTTCCAAGTTAAAAATTGACCTAAAAGTACTTTTTTAAGCTAATTTTTTTTCCCAAAAACACTTTTAAAAAGTATGGTTAAACTAAACCTTAATAATGCATGTTCCATTGATGTTCTATTGCATGCATTCCTACAAGCCATAAAGTCATATATATATCTACCATATTTTAATGATTTGGGGACCATAATTGCATCAAATTAATCTGCAGTGTTATATGCTTTGGGAAGAGATCCAACTCTAATTAAAAGCATAATTTAAGTTCAATAATTTGGGAAGATAATCTATTGTATGGAGTAAGATAAATGATTAATCTAATACACATCTGAGTAAGCTATGCACTCTATTTAGCACCTTGATAAGTTTGACCCGCTAAATACCTCGTAAAAGTAGTTCATGGTTTGAATTTGGATAAGTTTTAGACTAAGTCATAAATAAATTTGAGATTTTTAGTTTCGAAGTTAACAGGTTTCAAGACACTACATATTGTGTTTCGAGATAAGGTCTTTTATGTCTCGAGATCAATTTCTTCTATTTTTATTATTTTTGTTTAGATGTTTGAATGTCTTGAGACATAGGTCACCTATCTTGAGACCAAGATACAATTGTCTCGAGATTATACAAGTATGTCTCGGGACTTCAATCTATATAATATAAAATTTAGGTAAAATTTGTTCTTCTAGTCTCGAGACTCAATGCAAATGGTCGAAATTATGCATTTTTAGGCTTTCAAAATTTAACCAAATGCACTTAAACATACTTAAGCTATACTAGAAAACATACTCATCCAATTAACCTATTTAAACACATTCAAACTTCACCAAATTATAACCATCAATACTAAACCAACTAATCTCCACATTCAAACTCACAAAATCAAACAAATCAACTAGTGATCAAAAGATAAAATTCAACCAAAGTGACATTTTAGGTCACTTACCAAAAATGTTATAACTAACTTAAGCAACTAGCCAACTAATTTAGGTACATGTCATATAACTTCAAAATACACACGCAAACATATACACACATATATATATATATATATATATATATATATATACATACATTCAAAACAGGGTCTTAATGGCTTCCAAGCTAAGCTTGAGGATTGGATGCTTGACCGTGAGACCACTTAAACTTTAATCGAGACCTATAAACTGAAACAAACAAATCTATACGCTAAGTAAAGTATACTCAGTGATGCTGACATAACTCAAATTCAATTATAAACATAACAATATTTAAATAACATAAGTAATATAATAAATCAACTTAATCAACAAAACAATTTACATTAATATCCAAGATACGTATATACCAATAGTTTACTAGTCATTTCATCTTAATATCATCAATACTTTATCCAATTTCTCAATGTAATTTATGATGCATCCCCAGGGTATTTGCATCTACCTTAATATATCAAAATCATATCTCAAATTAATATCAATGTCTTGTATCAATCCAATACATATTTAATATATAATTTTGTTATACATTTAACCCCTATTAACCAAATCAGATATAATAACAGATACTCGGATCAATCCACCATCACACCAAATATGCATTGAAGTGCTAATCAGGCATAAATGCATTGATCCCGCCAATCACAACAGAATACGCTCATAACCCTAGGGTATTTGAGCTGGTGATATGTTCTCGACCCCTAGGGTATTAGAGAATTATATCCGTGACTCTATCTGACAAAGTTAATAGGGCAAATATCATAATTAATAATCGTATCATGCTATCAAACATATATATATATTCATTCAACCAATTGATCACAAATCACTTTATCAAGTATATATATTGATAATTAACCATTCCTAAACATATATAGCATCAAACATATATATATTTAATTATTTAATGAACTTGAGTTATGAGAGCACAAATCAAAATATTTATTTGTCGACGACTTTGGATTTCCCTTTGTCCTGGGTTGGTCCTACGTCATCTTTAGTTATGAAATTAAATCCAAATACGGAAAATTCATTAATCACACAACTCAAATACAATTCAATACATTATACACATGAATGCATTTTATTCGATTTAGTCCTTGTACTCTTATTACCCAAAACACTCATTTTTCACAATTTACCCGAACAAATTTAAATTCGGCTTAATAAATATAATACAGGGACCTCTTATAACCATTATTCATTTTCAACCCTCAAAATTTATATCCCGTATAATTTAGTCCTTAATGATACCATAATTAACTATTTAATCTAAGTTTAATTCAAGCTCGATTTAATATTTTTACTTACAATTTTAACATACTCTACTATAACTTTATCTAATAGCAACATGCATGAATTTGAAAACCTAACATCAAATCTCTCAAACTTTCCAATAATGGAAAACTAAATTATAACTTAGTAGTTCTTTAATCTAATACTTGGGCTTTCGTTATCTAATGTTATTTCATGAAATTTCATCAAAAATTGAAGTAAAAAGTTTTCCCTTACCTGAAGAATGATGTGCGGCAATAGAAGGAAAGTTCGGATATGTTTTTCTTTCTTTGCTCATTTGGCCAAGGAAGGAGATGAAAGCTTTGTTCTTTCATTCTCTCCCACTAATTCATAATAACATGAATCAACAAATTTTATTAAACTAAAATTATTAAAATTTTAATGGCCATGATTAATTTTTTTAATAGTTAATGGCTATCAAAGGCTATGATATTCATTTCACTCCACTAATGTAAATTAATTTAAGGTTTAATTTCCTTTTTGGTCTTTGGTTTTATTGCACATTAAAGACTTGTTCAAAGTTAAATCAAACTCACACATTTAATTAACCTTGCAATTTAGTTTCTATACTATATACTAATCATTTCTAATTTAATTTCACTCAAACCCTTCAATTCCGTGCTTGACACGTAATTTTTTCTCTGATTCAAATTTTAGACCAATTCACTTTAATAAATTCGGCCTTAAAATCGAATTTACCTACAACTTTGAAAACCGAATCATTACATATTGGAGATTTTGAGTATTGTTTTATCTTTTTGTTGTTGTTGGGAGATGGTAAAGAGATGCACTTGGTGTTCGTTCCACGTTCACCGCACCATTGTTGATACATGATATCAATTAGGTTGGAGAAACAGGAGGGATGGTGACGAGGAAGGCCAGTACACCCACGCTAGGGTTGAGAGCTAGAAAAGTAGGAGAGTGGAGCGGAGAATCGAGGGGAGAGGATGATGGCTTGGCCTCTTAGGCTTTGTTGGAAGGAAAGGAGAGACCCCTCTTCTATGTTGTGCTTTGGGGATATTTATAAGAGATGTGATGGTTCTCAAGTGATCCCCTCTTAAGAAGAGTGCACCTGTTAATAAAAAATGGTTTAATAGAGGGCTCGACCAGGTGGTTAAGAATGGATGATTTCTTATCGTGAGGGAGGGATAGTCGGTCACTAAATGACCATATGAACAATCCAAAGCAAAGGGTTGCTTGTAGGTCTTTTTAGCCAGTTCTCGTGTTGCCACGTGTCCCATCGTGGTCCTTAGATTTGGATTCTCTCTTCTATCATCCTTGTCCTGATTCTTGGCATTATTGCATGGATTGTTTATACATACCTCATAAAGAGTACGTAAGCCAAAGCATTAAATAATGTCTTTATTATTACTATTATTATTATTATTATTATTAAAACTATTTCATTATAAGTTCTGGTCATATTTTTTTTTGACACAATGCTTAAAACTACCCATAGCCTATCCCCAACCCATAAATAGGATGATAATATACTTCAACGCACTCGAACTCACGTCCTTCTGTATTAGTAACAATGCCCATGCTAATTGAGCTAAGACTCAATCGGCATGTACTTAATTATTAATAACTGACAGATTTGGTGAATATCCAGAAATCGAAATGGGAAATTAGGGAAAATTGTGTATATGGAGCTGCAGCGGTTTCGAGGATGAAAGATTAGTCTGCTGACATGTGTATTTTTCTAGTGTAATTCAGCATTTTAGATTTTATTCTTCTTGGTACATCACAATGTATATTTTAAATAGAATGGTTAGCTGAGTTTTTAAATTCGAAAATCAGAATTTGAAGTTTCCAATATCTATAGTTAATCAGAATACTGCTACTGGTACGTCTCAGAACTGACTTTTGATCCATTTTTATTAACAGTTTACTAGAGACGTATGATTAATACAATTTTATTCATACGGAATTTGCATGTTTAACTACTAAGATTTATTCATCTGCTTCTGTGACAAGCATGTTCTACTCTCCGCTCCTGTAGCACGTTCTATCCTTTCTTTTTTTTAATTGGATTCTCTGAGATTGCCTATGGAGGTGACATATCAGCCTTCACTATCGATGACGAGATGAGGAACCATGGCAAGTTAACCTACGTGAAGAGACCACTACTTTTGCTTATGAAAACTTTGTAGTGACAATGCAGTTTGGGAATTTTATTGGATGGTTTGTGGGTCACAATGCGAAACCCGTATTGGGAGGCTTTAAGGGATTCATGCTATTGGATGCGCGAAACCCTTTGAAGAGAATGAAAAAATTGTCCTATCATACAATAGCCGTCGGTTTAAGTACGAAGGACTTACACTTTTCGGACATGTATATAGTTTTTGTCTCCATCGTGTTATTATGATGAAAAAGAGATGGTGATGGAGTTGGGAATTTATCTAAAAGCAAATAAACATGTTGAAGGATTAGATTACTCATGTAGTTTTTTTTTTTTTTTTTTTTTTTTAATTGTAAAACAAACTATATGCGAGTAAGATGGTTACAATCAGAAAGAAGTGCAGATTTCAAAACGACTTTGAAATGAGTTCTCTTTGCCTCTGTTGGACATCTAGTATATATGAAAAACTTAGAAAATTAGATATCTAAATTATGCAAATTTTCTCTTTTAGGTACTTAAAGTCTTTTTTGGTCAAAATAGTTTTCTAAAGTTTTATTTTATTACCAATTGAAGTATCAACGGTTAACTCTTCAAAAACGAATAAAAAATAAAAGAACAAATTTTATTTTTCTGGATTTTCTTCGTCACCATCTGAAATCTGCTTCATAAGTCAAGAACAGAAATCATCATTCTTTTCTGAGTTTTCTTCATCACAAACAATTCATGCGCACCCTCAATAATAGCAATAATCGAAAAAATCAAATCATAAAAATGTATCGAAACCCACAATAAAGCCACACTCCCAAAAGCCCAAACTATTGATCAAACCCAAAATTGCCTCCCTTTTCACAGATACATGTGAAACACATTCTTAATTTCAAAAACAAAATTGTGAAACACATTCTTTAAGGGGAAAAAAAGAGAGACGAAAGATGTGAAACAATGGGTTAGCAAGTGAGATGTTTTCAAACAAATACGTTCCTAACAAGGGAAGGCTTCATCTTTACTTTTTCTTAATTACAATCATCATTCAAAATCATTATTTTAAGTTTGATATGAGAGGGAAGATAAACGTTGATGAAAATTTCTGGTAAATGAGAAAATTTTGTAAAGTTTGTAAGAAATCTAGCAAAAGTAGAAATTTTTTTTAGTTTAAATCATATATATTGAAAATTTTTACACTTATATATTTCTAATTTTAATTCTTTTTATAGTTTATATATTTTTAAATTTATAGGATTCAAAAAAAATTTAGAATAATATGTAAATGATGATCGTTAATTCTTTTAGAATAAAGATCAAATTCACATAATACTAAACCGTTAAGGGTTAAATTTATTATTATTTTAACTTTATAATAATTGCCTCATTTCTCCGTCACAAAATTAACGCGATCTTGAGTCTTGAGCAAAGAAAATATTTGTATAAATTAGAAATTCACCCATTTATGAAAAAGAAAGGAATTTCACCCTTATTTATTTACTCCCATACTATATATTTTCTTTCAACCTTCATACAAGTTTTCTACATTAAAAAAAAGTCTAGCACTAAAATTCGGGAAAAAAAAAAGTGCAATAGATGGTGATGATAGTGAGACATTTAAAAAATAAATTTAATTGAAAAACAAAATAATAAAAACAACAGGCCGACGACTGTTGACATTTAAATTTGACATCTCCCACTAACTAATCTCTTGTTTAAAGTATATTACAACAAAACAGTGGTTATAATGTTGAATTGAAAAGAGCCCTTACTTGGCTCTTTTCAACCCTGCCCATGACTCACTTGATTAAACAACCCAAAGTTATACATAATGACAAAAACAAGTCATTCCCTATTCAAGTTTACACCTTTGATTTGCTTCAGAAAATACACCCTATGAGGAGCTTTGGCTGTCTAATTTTATATTAACAAAGTAATTGATAAAGATATGCAGGATCCTATTTTTCTCTCCCTCATCTCTTTTTTAGGCACAAGAAAACAATTTTAAAAAGCATTACTCTACATCTTCATGTACCAACTATATCAGTTTATCTAAGTCCAGGTGCCTGTATGTGTATGTGTGTGTGCATATATATATATAATAGTGGTAAAGATGAACCGCTTTAAAGGTGGGGGGGGGGGGAGTGGGAACCTTTTCTGAGTCAATTTTGATCATGATAGAAAATTTGGAAATGGTGGAAAACAGGCCCCCCATTGTTGGTTTAAACAAGTCGAAAAATACAACTTAAATATGGTAAGCTGATTCGGATTAAAAATGCCAGTTCCTGTGTGCATTGCCTTCTCTCTTTTCAACATTTGAACACCCAGTTCAAAAACTTAATGCTTTTTTTTTCTTTATTAATTAAAAGCACTGGGGTTCTTGAGTTTTCTTGGTGCCAGGCTGCCAACTATTATGGTCAAATTGGTATGAAAATAATAATTTATCTAGCAGGGCCAAACCAATATAAACTAAGCTGCCTTTCACATTTGGTTAATCGGTTGGGAGTTGGGGTGTGTTGGTGATAAGGAGTGTGTCAGGGGCGGGGGGAGTAACTTTTAGTTTACAGTAATGATGGATGGATGGGTAAGATCCAAGCAACAACCCTGAAGCACAAACACCTGATAAATTTGCTCCCTCTTGGAAGGTCATCTGGATGGGGATCAGATTATAAATAATATTAAATCAAAGGTTAAAAGCGATCGCCGTCTCAAAAATTGACCAGCCTGATCCGTACAAACAACAAGTTGATTTTCCCTTCTTTGCTCGGCCCTCTATGCGGGGACCATCCCATGGGAACACCCCTATGAAATAAATCCATCATTCCAGTATCTCCTGTAAAAACAATTGCTACATCGTACAAACTATAGGACCATTTTCTAGGGAACAATCACATCTCTAAAACTAGAGGCATTTTTTAATGTATCAAACAGGGTAGTAATAGTATGGGGTTACTCTCTCTCTCTGCCTTTGTTTCTTTAAAAAAGAAGAAGGGAATTTATGGGCAATAATGGATTCAACTGTTGCACATCATGGGTTTGAGGCTGTAAGCCTGAAGCACTGGCAATTGTGATGCAAAAGGGTTTTATATTAAGGGGTTAGGAGTTATTTAATATGGTAAGGCAGAGATGGTTTGTTGGAAGCAGGGAGGATTCAATTTATAAAAAAAAAAAAAACAAACATGGACTACTTAATACTATTAAAATGGATTTACTCGAAAACCCAAATCTAACTATGTTTTTTAGTTTTGAGACACATAACCATAGTCCCTGAAATAGATCAGAGTGAAAGCTGTTTAATCAAATGGGATCACTAAGTGAGTTGGTTTTGTGGAAGGGAAGTGAGTTCTTTTCCTACAATTATTGGAGCTTCTGCTACCTAGTTTATTTGAGTTTTAAAGACCCAATGATGGGTTCAAATCTAGTGGCACCTTTCTTTACACGTATGAAGGAGCCAGAGAGAGAGATTTTCACGGCTTGAAAGCATAATGTTGGATGTCCCCATTAAAAATCCATGTCCATGTCCATGTCTATTGTCTATGTCTATGTCCATGTCTTGTTAAAATGAAAGCACTTCAAGTGGATTCCAACTCCTCTTCAACCATGGGTTCCCCCCTCTTCACCTAGTAGTGGGCATCCTTTTCACCACCTAACCTTTCTGAAAAAAATGTAACCCATTGAATATAAAAGATCAATTAGATCCCATTATAAAAATCAATACTGCTTGAAGATTCCTTTTTAATATTTCAAGGTGGGTTCTCTCAAATCCAAGTGCCCAATAGTTTGGTTCTATGCTTGTTGCTGTGCAATGGCCTTCTTCCCCCCATATCTTCACTCCCTAATATCTTAAACATGCACAGATCTCATCCCCATTATTTTTTTAATGTTTTTAAAGATCACTTATAAGCTCCATTATCCAATTAGATTATGCTTCTGCTTTAAAAAGCAAAAGCTCTCTGCTTTTATCTGTACTTTTAATATCTGCTTAAAGATACAACAATTGTATTTTATACATCTCCTTGTACCCTGTTATGGTGCCAATTCTACTTTGATTTGTTTTAAGAAAAAAAATTTGTTGCAGTGTTATTATTAGTTTGCTGTCCAAAACAAGGTTATTAATATATATAATATTCATGACAGATGGGTGCAATAAGTTATATGGAGGTTGGAAGATACAAGAATCTTTGGGATGGTAATATAAATATTAATTAATGACTTGAACATCAGTTGTCAATAATTACAAACATATGCTTATGGATAATTAAGAGTATATCTAAATGAACTTACTATTTTCATTTCTAAACTGTCATTGATCTTATCTTGCTCTATAAGATGATGAAGTACCTCAAAAGGATAGATCACATTGGCCAGGGAGATTATGATATTTTTCATAGCTATTATTACCCATGATTGAGCTTTTGATTAAGATTCGAGTAATTGGCAAAATGTCCAATTCCTGGCTAGGTAATGGATAATTGAAACTTGGAGGAAATGGTTAAAATAGGATTAAAATTAGAAATGTTCAAAGTAAAATCAATCCCTTTCTCTTTTTATTGAGTTTTCAAGAGACCCATCAAAGTTTTGTTTGTATGTGGTCATCTTACCATCAAAACGTGTAATTATTCAATGATTAAAGGGTTCCCATTCTTTAGAATCCAATTAAGTCACAAATGAGAATAATTGCAAGGTGAGTGCCATACGTACGATTTTGTCAAAAATTGCATATAGGGGGGGGGACTTTATGGTACTCCCATTTACAAATGGGGTTTGCATATAAAGATAAATTCGTCCTGAAGTGGGAAAAAATTGCACATGAAATTGAGAGGCAAAAAGGACTAGATGTGCTTGCAATATTACAGTACTATTTATATGATGCTTGCTTTAGCCATATAAGGAAAATTATATTTTTCTCGAGCAAATGAGTAGAGCCATTGATTGATGCATTTTGCTCAAAAAAGAGTGTAAACATCAACAACTTGGATACATTAATTATTAGCCATTAGAAAAATGATTGGTCCTTCGATCCACCCATTCTAAAGACACTTCCTAGGCTTCTTTACTCAATTATAACACCCTCCTGCCTAAATATTCAAACCTCATTGCTACAGAATATACGTAATTAATGTCTCATTAGAGCAGATTTTTGTCTGGCTCCCAAGGTATCTTTACAACTTGTTAAAGAGATGCTCACCTCCCAATAATTTTTGTGTAATCCAACATAGGGTTCTAATGAATGTGGGGCACCCAACTTAAACAGCATCCCCCATTTCATGAATTTCTATTATATGTATCTATGGGGATTCTATATTTAGTGTACAAATTCCATTCCATTTGTTGATGTGATGGGAATTTGTTTTACTATTCAATTTTTAATCCAAAACTTGTATTAATAAGGATTAAAAATAGAAAATGATGGCCAGGAAATGCATAAAACTAGTTTAAGGAATTGTTATTATTGGGTTCCATTTGCATGAACTTATTCAGGAAAACTACAAATCTAAAAACTGTAATATGTTTGAGTTTGCTATCCTTTCTCCCAAGCAATATACAAATCACGATCATGTGCGTTAAAGATGAAGCTGACAGTTGCAAATATTTACTAGCAAAAAAAGCCATGGAAAAATGCAAATCCATCAGTTAATTTAATTAGCTCTTTCTAATTAATTAAACAAACTTAATTTGTTTAATATAGTAACCACATGGAACAAGTCCCCAATCGAAAAAAGAGGGCATAGTTTCCTAGTTAAAAACTAAGAAGGTCACATGTCAATTGTCAAGGGTTTTTTTTTTCTTGAGAGCTCCGTTCAATTTAAAGTCAAAACAAGTTCAACTTTAGAAAACAAAATTCTTCTAATCACAAGACTCGCCTTCTTTTGGTGATGGGTTATGAATGTAGCATAGCTTGTTGGAAATAGAAAATTAATAATTATAATAAAGAAGCATCGATGTATATAAACAAAAGCTTTTGATTGTACTTGGTTGTTGCTCAAACAAGGAAAAACAACCAATGGATTTGTAGATTCTGAATGTTTGTTTGCTTCAGATCAAACCTGACATTAGGGTCAATTTTTATTTTTATAAGAACGTGAACTGCTAGCATTAATCTGTTAGTTTACAATTATATATCAGGTTCTATCTGGGAAAGACAAATTACAAATGGAAGATGCAGGTGACTGCATCAACACGTGTTAGCATCATCAAACTTATACCATTTTTTTTTTCTCATTTTTATGGTCAACATATCTGAGGATATCTCATAAACAAATGGCTATACGCAAAAATTAATAATAACAATAATAAAGGGAGAAGAAGAGAAATAATTCAAAGATTTTCCAAAATTATGGAATTCTTCTTGGGGCTCATGTTTTTCAATCACAGCCTGTTGAAGATGATGGTAGTTAATTACAATTGGAAATTACTCTCTTTAAAACGAGAAAATTACATAATAATAATTAATTCCTTCCACCCTTTTCTAGGGTGGGATCTATCTAAGCACATTTAGCTGCTCTTTGTGACATTTTTTTCCAGTCCACCAAACGCTTCAAAAACTCCTTAACCTGTAAAATTATAGTAAAAAGGAATAAAGACACCTTTAAAAGTTAGCCCAAAATTAATGTTAGAAAATAGCAAAAATGCAAGCAGCTAAGATTAGTAAAATTACCTCAGATGGTTCTTGGAGAGAATATGAAGCATTTGTTTCTTTAGGTAGTTTGGACACAAGAATCCCAAACCCTTGCCCTCTCTCACGTAAAACCTGTTCATAAATAAACAATGTCTTTAATTAACTTACAAACTCAATATTATAACATCTAATTTATATAATTAAATCCAACCTTAAAAGCATCTTCGTCGGATCGATCGTCGCCAATGTACACCGGTAAAACATTAGTTGAATTCGCATATCCTAAAAACACAAATTAAATTTCTTTAAGTAAAATTGAAATGATTCCTAGTAAAAAAGACCGAGGTTGAAAATGATGAGTATAGAAATCACCTAGGGACTCCAACAAAAATTCTAGGGCTCTTCCTTTGTCCCATTTGATGGTGGGTCGGATCTCTAATACCTTCCTCCCTTGAGTTAGTTTAAGCTTAGGGTAGTGGTTGAGCACCGATCTAACTTGCTCCGCTAGTGCAGCCCAACTCTGCCAATCACACCAACCATGATATTAGCCTTTCAATATGAATATAAACATCAACTTTCAAATGTAGAAATACTCCGTCTGAGACACTTTTTTTAAGTAAGATATAAAGAGTATAGCTTTACAGTTTACACGGGAAAAGAAGACAAAAGTTGGGTTTGGTTTGTACCTTTTCATCAACACAACGAAAATGTACGGAGACACAAAACTTGTTGTTTTCCACTTTGGTTCCTGGAATGAATTTTGTTTTCTCCACCAAGTCTTTGTAAACCTGAAAATTTTAAAAGGGAAAAAAGAAAAAGAAAGGTATAAATTTTTTTTCCTGAATATGGGTTTTTTCTTTTTAACTTTCTCAAGTGAAGAAGATGGTGGGAGACAGGAAACCTCATCAATCATGGGCAAGAATTCACTTGCAGCCTGGAAAAGAACTCCCTGGTTACCCTGAATACCACACAACCAAAAAAGTTGACAGTAGAAATGAAAATTAGAAGCATCCAAGGAAAGAAAGAAGGAAAAAAAAAAAAGGGTGTTTCACTGGTGCTGAAAAAAAAGAAGAAAAAAAGTACAATTGGTGAAATTGCACAAGTACACTGATGCTCTTACTTTCTTGTATTTGCAACTTTTAGATGGTCCCTTGATGTCCATACCATGGCTACCAGCATAATAAAGTCCAGCTAGTTTCACAAAGCTGTAAACCTGTAAAATCCCATCATCAAAAACCAATCCAATCCAACATGTAAATATAGAATAAGTATATCGACTGTAAGATAATGGAACAGTAATGTACCTTGTCTCTGCACCTTCCGGTCACGATTGCTGTCGGAAAATATCTTGCAACATCTCTTACAGTTGCTCTCATCTGATTAGAGACGAAGAAGGGAATTAGTAGGAGTTTTATAGGCTGATGATAAACATGAATAGGGAATAAGAAGAAATTAACCTCTTTGGGCATGAAAGCTTGATCCGGGTCTTCAACAATCGGAGAGAGTGTACCGTCGTAATCCAGAAACATCACAATTTGTTTTCCTTTAGAAGCGGCTACTATTTGCTCAAACATGCTCAAAGCCGAGGGATGGTGAACCTAATAGATAACAAAACAAAGAAACAAAGGGGTGGTTAATCATTAATGCTCAGAAGCTGAAGAAGTGGGAAGTAATGATGGTTGATGGAGAAATGGAACCTACGATCCAGGAACTAGTGTCGTCAGTTTCAGGTAAGGAAGCAGTGGTAGAGGACTTGATACGGGTTGGTGAAGAAGCTCTCATGGAATCCACCCAGGCACTGATTTTAGCGCCCCCATTTTCAGCTTCGAACCTCTTCATCAATAACATCTTAAGGTCTTGCGGTGAAAAGGACTTGGGTACTGGCAGAGATGATCGAGGCAACACATTGCTAACACCCCGCGATATCACATCAAGAACCACCACATTTTGTTGGTTAGTCATTGTTTTTCTTAGTTTCTTGTTGCTCTATCTTCTGCCTACTTTCAGAGAAACCAAAATAGGAAAAACTTTTAGACTGGGATATAGCCAATAAAACAAAACACACACGCTTTAAAATCTTATTTCAATGCCTAGCCTCGATACCTGAAGAGACTAGAGAGTATAGAAAGAAACAGAGTATCAAAAGAGCAGAGAAGATGGCAATGTGAGATCTTAGGACTACAAAGACACCCAATGGTAGGTTTTAAATAAGCAAAGGCTTAGAGAGAGAGAGAGAGAGAGAGAGAGAGAGGGAGAACAAAAATAAAACAAATAAAAAAGAAGAGATAAAAAAAGAGAGAAAGAAAATATACAGGAAAGAAAAGGCGAAAATCACAGAAGCGCACTAACACACAACAAGTCGCAAAAAGACTGGGGTTAGTCTAGTCAATTAATAAACTTTGGTTTAACACTAAGAGACGAAACAACCATTACTTTCCTGGCCATGTGTAGTTTTCGACCCCAACAATATATCTCCCCCACCCCTTCCTCTCTTCTTATGAACTCAGGGACCACCCATCTGATACCTTGGAATATTTCACCCCTTACTCCCAAAAATAAGGTTTTTTTTACCACCAACTTGTGTTGCCAAATCGTAAAATTTGTACTTAAAATTCATTAGCCATCAATACATTCATCCGTAAGGTTCAAGGATTAAACAGTCTTATTCCATTTATACTGTTTGCTTCTGAGCTTTGGCATTACGAAAAAAAGTAGGTAAGATTGTATTGGTATTGGTAGCACTCTATCTATTTTCCATTCATTTGTAAACGTTGTAAAGGTTCATTCAATTACTTTTTGTTATGATTAAGGTATTTTTCATCAACATTTTAAGGTTTAATTTTTTGGGGATTTGTGATTATTTTTTCCAACAATGGTATCTTCAGAATTTAAACTCAAGCTCTTTTCCTAAAGTGTTGTAGAGTATGCCTCGCATTTCAGCATAAAAAGTTTGTGGCGTCGCAATGAGGAGGAGCTCTCCATCCTAACGAGTAGTCGATGTCACGACGAGAAAACAAGCTTCGTCCCCCCAAAACGACTATACTTCGTTACGACGAGAAGAAAGCCACATCACGATGTGGCGACATGTTCCTCAATTTTCTTGGCTTTATTTCTTTTAGTTAAACACTTTTAATTTTCCACTTAAACTCTGATTAATTTAAGGATATTCTAGTCATATATACTATGAATTTCAACCTATAAATAGGCCTTAGTTACTCTAGGTTTTATATAATTGAAATATTAAGATTGAGAGAATTTTGTTCTTTGAGTTTGAAGGGTTTTTATTTCGGGGCTTTGAGTTTTCTTTTGATTCTCTTCATCTTTTGTACTTTCATTTTATTATAGTGAAATCTCTTTTTGCTCGTGGTTTTTTATGGCAACAAAGGTACATCAAGAAGATCCTTGAGCGATTTGAGATGCAAGACTCAAAACTGATAAGTATTCCCTTAGCTGCATATTTTAAATTATCAATTTCATATTCTCCCCAAAATGAAGAAGAAGAAAGGTACATGTAGAAAGTACCTTATTCAAGCACAGTTGGGAGTTTGATGTACGCAATGGTGTATGTACTTGACCCGATATTTCACATGTTACTAGTGTTGTTAGTAAATACATGGCCAAACCAGGTAAGTTACATTGACATGCAGTTAAGTGGATATTTAGATATTCACAAGGTACTTCCAACATGTGCTAAGAGTTCGAAAGAAGCAAAAAGGGTTTAGTCGGATATGTTGCTTCAGATTATGCAAAAGACTCAGATCAAATGAGGTTTCTCACAGGTTATCTATTCGCCTTTGGAGATTGTGCCATCAGTTGGAAAGCTACTCTTCAAGCTACAGTAGCCTTATCTACTATTGAAGCAAAATACATGGCAATTACCGAAGCTGTAAAAGAAGCGGTTTGGTTAAAAGGCCTATTTAGCGAACTGGTTAATAAGAAAGAAGCAATTGTCGTATATTGTGATAGTCAAAGTGCCATACATTTCACCAAAGATCAGATGCACCACGAGAGGACAAAGCACATAGACATTCGTTATCACTTTGTTCGAGAGGTGATCATTCAAGGGGATGTTCATATTCATAAAATTAGCACAGAACACAATCCGGCCAACATGATGACAAAAAGTCTTCCAGTTTCAAAGTTCGAGCATTGCTTGGACTTGATGAGTATCTGACAAAGATCCAATTAGGCACGTAACAGGGCTTGGCAAAGGAGTTAAGTGAAATACGAGTCAAGGTGGAGATTTGTGGAGTATACCTCATATTTTAGCATAAACAGTGTGTGATGTCGCAACGAGGTGGAGCTCTTCGTCTCGATGAACAGCTGACGTCACGACGAGAAAATAAGCTTCGTCCTGACGACGCAACCATACTTCGTCACAACGAGAAGAAAGCCACGTAACGACGTGATGACGTGTTCCTCAATTTTATTGGCTTTACTTCTTTCAGTTTCCCACTTAAACTCTGATTAACCTAGGGATATTCTAGTCATATATATATGCTATAAATTTCAGCTTCTAAATTTGTGTGTTCGATCTTTTCGATTTTATTTTATTTACTTGTTCGTTACAACAAGGGCTGATTCTCAACAAGTATCTTAACATTGCATCCAACACTTATTTTTTGGTCATTCAAGCACTTTCACATATCATGAAAATGAATGACGAGTGAGAGTGTACTAATTGTAGAACATTTACCATTTTGGTATTAGGTATGTACTCACTCTTGTCAATTTTAATATAAGTTTAAAAATTCTACAAAATCAAATTTTAATTTATTTTATTTTATCATAAAACATTAACAATCTGAATGAGAATTGATAAAATTTAAATTGATATATACTTGAAGTAAAAACGATAGCTTTTGGATTTGATTTCAACCCAAATGACCCTATTCTAAAATTCATCAAAATTAAAATCAAACAAAAATTTTAAAACTACAAGTTTGTGAATGAAATAATCTTTGCTAAAATAGTAATTAGAAGATAGAAAATAGTAAGAAAATCTTATTTATATTTGACATATTATTAAAACGTTTTTTAAAAAAAAAAAAAATTTACTTTTAAACATATACAGGGGAATTAAAATTATTGATAAATATTATTAGTTTAGTTGATTTTTTCCTTATAGATTAAAGTTTAGTTGGAGAGTATTTAAGTTTTAAAAAATAAACTAATATGAATATTTCGTATATGGAGTTTTTAACTTATAGAAGAAAGATTAAAATCATTACATATATACCTAAAACCCTTCTTATTTTTATTATGAAAATGTTGTAATTGCAAAAATTATTATATTCAATTTTTTTTTCTTTTTTTCTTTTAACAAAAAAAATGGTTAAATTAATTTTACTTACTAAATTTAACTTTCTAAATAAAATAATTTCTTTTCTTAACCTTGTTCTCTTTATAATTATTAATTCAAAGATTAATTAAATATAATTATAGAGGAGATTTTGGTTTTAAATTCATAGTTTGCATGGTATTCAAAGGTCCCCTAATTTCATTATTCCTATGAACATCCATAAAATTTTAGATGAAGTAGGTGTTGTCATTTGTGGCATATACTTACTATCATTATCATTTTAAATTTATTTCGTGCGACTTTGTATCAACTCCCAACATGATACCCTTCGCATGTTTAAACTTCAAATCTAGTAAATCTAAAGGTAGACTGCATTTCGATTCTTTTACTAAAAAATGTAGGGAAATTAACTCTTATACATTTCAAAACATGTAAATTAGCTCATCAGTTAAAAATTTCTATTAAATAATGATGTGGAACATGTTGAAAATTATTTTAATGGGTAAAATTTAAAATTGTTACTTAACTATGCTTTTTGTTCTATTTTGGTCACCCAACTATTAATTTTTTTATTTAGTCACTAAAATTTTCGAAATTAAATATTTTAGTCACTCTGAACTGATGTGGGCTTTTTTATTGGTCTCGTGACGAAATTAGCCCTCTAATTTTTACACATTCTATAATTTGATCCTAAATATAAAAATTCAACAAATTTAGCTCTCAATGTTTACAAAATTTGTCATTTTAGTTCTAATTCTAAAAATACAATAAATTTGGCCTCAATATTTACAAAATCTACCAATTTAGTCCTAACTCAAAAAATTTTAAAATATTTTAAAAATTATTTTTAGCCATTTATAACCCATCGACTAACTAGTGATGGCAATGGGGTGGGGTGGTTTTTTGCCCACCCCAACTTAAAAAATTTTAACCGCTCTAAACCCGAACCCGAAAATTAATAGTATACTCGACTCCGATCCGATCCGACTCGAGTTTAATTTTTTTAAATGAGAGATTTTGGCACCATTTTTTATTAGATTTTCTTAATGATTTGTCTATGGAGTTGTGTGTTAATTTATATTTACACACATGTTGTGATTACAGCACAGAAAAACAAAAGAAGGAACAAAGATTTCTTTAATAAATTATTAAATTAAGAAGATAGAAAATGAGGGAAATAACCTTACAATGGTGAACATGGACTAGTATAGAGGTGGTAGAATGAGATTAGTAGTGATAAATAAACCTGAGACTAGTATAGAGGGTAATTTCGTAAATATCTCAAGGCAGGGTGGGCAGTTTCATTCTAAACTTGACTCGACTATTTTAAAATTTTAGCCCACCCTGCCCCAACCCCTAACTTCAATAAAAAAAACCTACATTGTCGGGTTAGATTGGCTCGAAACTCGTTGGATTTGGGTTTTCTTGCCATCTCTACAGCTAACCCATGTGAAATATTAAAACAAGAAAAAAAAAGTATCCTATTTCAAGTCACTTGTCAAAGAACTCTAAAAAGTTGGGATAAAAAAAAATTAAGATCTAAAAGAAAATAAAGGCATTTAAAACATTATTTGTTGCCAATTATTCCATACAAGTTACAAATCAATTGGTTTGGTCCAGTGTGAAGTCTAAATTATAGTAAAAAAAAATTGTTCCAATTGACTTGAAAGAATGTACTATTTTTCTTATTTTAATATCTCTCATGGGTTAGCCAATTGGTTATAAAATGCTAAAAATGAATTAAAAAAAAAAATTAAAGTTTGGACTAAATTGATAGAATTTGTAAATGTCGAGGACCAAATTTATTAATTTTTTTAGAAATAGAACTGAAATAACAAGTTTTGTAAACATTAAGGGCTAAATTTGTTGAATTTTTTTTTATATTTAGGATCAATTTGATAGAATGTGTAAACATTAGTGACTAAAATATTTGAATTTGAAAAGTTTAGTGACTAAATTAGAAAAAAATAGTTGGGTGACCAAAGTAGAATGAAAAGCTTAGTTGGGTAACCATTTTTATAGTTTACCATAAAAAAAAATATTTAGCATTTTTCATGTCATTATTTAATAAAAAAATTTAACGAATGGACTAATTTACACGTTTTGAAACGTATAAGTGCTAATTTATCTTTTTTTCAATAGAAGGGTTAAAATACAATCCGTCCCTACGTATCGTTTACAAACAATGAAGCCACAATTTCAAAATATGACCTAGTGAGAAAAGCATTATAAGGTAGAGATGAAAACTTGATTTTGATGTCCCGATTTCTAAAAAAAAATATATATTTGTTGTCCTTATATAAAAATAATCACCAGTCAAACACGACTTACATAATTTAAAATTGGATACTAAACATTAATGCGGATTTAAAAATAATGGACTGACTCTGAACCAATAGTTGAATATACTAATAACCATAAATTTTAATAATAAAACAAAAGGTTGTGGAAAAAAACAAATAACAAATTTTAAATAGTTTGTTAATTGAGAATCTCATATTATATTATATGTAATACATGCATTAAATGTGGCAACTTAACTAAAACATACCCATTGTCAACCAAATCAATCTCTCTAATTATTCTCAAGGAAAGAAGCCTTTTTTTAGGCTATTCGTTTAAATTATTATCTAGTGGTAAAAACGACAAAGTAAAATTTCAATAATAACGCATGCATTATTGGGCAGTACTCTATAGTCTATAATGAGGAAATGTAGTAAAGTAGAGCCAGAAATGGCATGACATATTTTCACAGCCGCCCCTTGTATTCAAACAAGAATCTCCCAGCACAAGCTTGTTATGCATTTCAATGAATACCAGCAGCGGTTTTAACCAAAACCTTTTTTTTTTTTTTTTTTTTTTGTTTAGGGTCGTCTAAATAATTCACATCATTTTCCCAATCTCTAACTTCTCCAAATGCTTTTGCTTTCTTGTTGACGGAATCTCTTTAAATTACATTGTCATCTTCAACACGATATTCACACATTTGAGGAATATAAGTAAATATATAATAAGCACAACTATAAATAATCATATAAATTAGCACATGAAAATGCATTTTTTTTTTATGTCAACCTAATCAAATATTGATTTCACAACTCATTCAAGGATATCAAAATGCTGCAAAACGAAAATTGTTAGCACCGATAGGAAACAAAAATCAATTGAGCGTAAATAATAAAAGAACCACTGCTTTAGAAGCAAATCTGTCCTGATTAGTGTAATTGTGTAGTGGACTTCGCCCTCCAAGATTAGCACAATACTTCAATATTCATACACCTGAATAAAGAAGGTAGAACACAATTGGTATTGCTTTTCTCACAAAAGAATCGGAACCAGAAAATAAAAGTTCTAAAAGAAACAGACGTGCTACAGGAGAAAAGATTGTTTGTTGTTGTTAAAAATGAGAATAATGGTTTTCTGAAGGAGCAAAATGGTAAAATAACAGTGTCAGTTTCAAAAATAATATTCTGCAACAGCCAAAGGATTTTTCAAAAATAGCAATGTTAGTTAATTGCTAACGGGTTTGAGTTTCCATAACTTTGTTAATAGAATAAAATTAGTATTAATCCAGAATTTGTTTAATTTGTTAAATACAATATGATAACTGTGATCTTTTCTCTAGTTTTAAAGTTGATTTGATGAAAGTTAATTGCTAATGTTATTATTCAATTATAAATTTTCATCAAATCAACTCTAAAACTCAAATTAAACACTAAAAAGTTAACACCGTTAATTTCAGGTACTTAAATATATAACTTTTACCAAATACATATACCACATTGGACCAAAAAATACAAGTATCACATTATAAAAAATTATTAAACACAAATATCAAATAATTATTAAGCCATTTTTTTAAAATTTCTTTGTCTAACTCAATTCAGGTCAACCCCATACCTACCCAAAAGAATTAGTTATTCAAAATATATAAAGAAAAATTATATTAGTATTTAGATATTTTTAATTAAATTTAAATAAAAATAATTTATTATTCAACGAATTTTATTAAATAAGGTAAACTATACCAACAGTCACTTTAAAATAGGGTTTGTCCTATTTAGGACATTTCAAAAAACTTTCCTCAATTTAGTCATTTTGAACAAAATAATTGTGCGAATTAATCACTACTATTAAAATTTTCGTTTTCTTTAAACGAATTACTAACGTGATACATGATATTTTTTTTGTTGACTTTTGAGTACAATTATGGAATCTCTTTATAATTAGTCCAAAATCCCCCCCCCCCCAAAAAAAAATTTTATAGAGAGGTCCCTAAACGGAATGCCACATGTCAGCCTCTCAATGGGCGAACGTGCCATGTCAACAATCCAATAAAAAAAATTTAACGACAACGATAAATTCTCATGATTATTTTATTTAAAGTGAGTAATTGAGAAATTTTTAAAATCGCCAAAATAGGATTTAATCTATTAAATATGAATTGGGGTGGAGTTAAAATTATATAACTTGAGAATGAATAGTAATAAACATGAATTTACCAAAATTACTCATACATTGACCGATGTGATGGTGAAACACCCCACACCCGGCCCACGAGCCTGGACCGGATCTGGTATGTTCCTTAAGTAAACTGGTTACAAAATTCTTTTATTACCAGAGGAAAACTTGTGCGATTTTTAAAAACTATTGTTTTGGGTTGGGCTTGAGTTAAAAACCCATTTATCTTATTTTAAAATCCAATTAATTAGGAGGAAAAAAAAACAATTAGGGTTTATTTTTAAAGAAATAAATTTTACTTAACTTTAATTGAAAATAATTCGTAACATAGTAATTAAAAATAAAAGTAAAGAAGTGTAACTTATGGCTTTATTACATCAAGTAGAATCCCAAAATAAAATTCTAAAATACTTAAATAATTTTAAATATCCATATTGAATAAAACTTCAAGTCGAGCATGGCCATCCCTAAGCTTCCGCGAACCCGGTCCATTATTGATCGTCACCTGAAAAATAGTCCCACAAACAGGGTGAGTCAACAGACTCAATGTGTACACAACACTAAAATTCAATAGATCAGGCATACATTTTTCATATCCAATACTTATTCATATAATGAGATAAAAATGATGATGCAACCCAAACCCAAACCTAGGTGCCATCCGCTACACATCCCCGCACCAACCTCGCACACCGTGGGGACTACTAAGTCAACCCTCCATCCGCTACACACCATCGAAGGCGATCATTTGCAATCGACGTGCTCATCGCCCATATAAAATTTGTGGCATAGCCACTCAGATAATTGTGTCATGAGACACCACATTCGAGATAATGTAACCGGTTACCACATTGAGATAATGTGACCGAAGTCACCACATTCGAGATAGTGAGACCGTAGTCATCACATTCACTTCCCCCTTTTCATATATCCCGAATGACCCATATTATTCATATCATGCATATCATACTTAAATTCACATTCTTATCATATTTCACATGTTAAATATAACATATTTCGTAATCCTAATAGGAGTAGGAAACGTACCTGAGTACTTTGTACCATATTATGGTACCTTAGCCACATTCTTATAAACATGCATATTTTACATATTACCATCAATCTTATTAAAAGTTAGTGTGGGGTACACACCTGATTCGCTTAACAAAGTCTTTGAAATCCCGAAAAACCGATCTACCGATTTAGATCCTTGACTCCTATATTCGGCCAATCATTTAAACACATTAATAAACCTTTTTGGCTTTAAAACCAAATCCTAGTAGGATTTGTATACTGAAAACCTACCTTGTTGCCGATTGACTTAAGAATCAAGTCTCAAAACTTTGTTGTATTCCTTCTTTGTGATCTCAAATCCCGAAAAGTATCCTTGCTTTCCTAGGGATGTCGAAATTCCTATAATCACATGTTAGGTTTAATCTAACATTAAAACTTAAAACAAGACCTTTGGATATTATAGTTTCTTACCTTAGATCCCGAAATATTCCTCCTTGTAGTCGACAATTGTAGAAACCCGAGAGATCCCCTTAATACTTCAGTCGACTACTTCCTTGCTTAGATTCACAGGGAGATTCGGCTATGGCTTCTAATGGAGAGGAAAATATTCGGCTAGGTTCCAACAATTACTTAATTTCGACTTGACAAAAGATAAGAAAGAAAAGAAGAGAGGAGAGCACTAAGAATTCGGCAGAGAAAGGAGGAAACAAAAATTGATGAGTAGCCCTCCTTCCTTTTATAGCCGAAATTATCATCTAATGAGTCCCTTACTTGGCCACCACTCCTCTATCTGATAACTTTATCCTTTAATTATCATAAATAAAAGAGTTTAAATCCAACATTTATCTCTTCATAATAATCCAATTTAAAAATCCTTTATTTATCACCCTTTTTAATCGAATATTTATGAAAATAAAACACCTCCTTTCTAGAAGCATGTGCCGTCCACCTCAGTCTTCTGGAAGCAAAAATAAAACCTCCTTTATTTGCTTCCCAAGTGACTCAAACTCAGGCCCATTCCTCTTGCATATGGCGCCATTTCCATAGGCCCTAAGTGGCATCTTGCACCACTTTTCCAAGCCTGTTTGTGTGTCAAATTCCACAAACTTTTTCTTTTAAGGCCACCTTGCCTTAATTTCCTCTTTTAAACCTTAAAACTCGTCATTTCTAGGTCATTTCTAAGTTTCCAAAAATTTTCGTTCGGCTCTGTAAACTTGACATTTTCTTACATTTCCAAGTTTCCAGAAATGTTCACTTTCCATTTTCCTTACATTTCCAAGTTTCCAAAAATGTTCACCTTCCATTTTTAAACTTAACATTTCCATACATTTTTGAGTTTCCAAAATGTTCATTTCTAACTCATTTTCATTCATTTCCGGTTTCCAAAAATATTCAAAATTTATTCTTAGTACATAAAACATATCACTTCGTAGAACTAAACCGAAAATGCATAGGCCCTTTCCAAGATGTTACAGATGATCTTGGGGAGGTATAAGATTCGTGTCTCAAAGTTTTGAAATGGAATAAGAGAATGCCCCCAAATGAAATTTATTTCTGCAGCGAACGTCGATCTTGCAGAGAATATAAGAAAGTCGAATAATGATTTTCGGTCATTTCATAATTGACCAACCTATATTTCACTTATCATGATTTAACCTATCAAAGGGCTTTTTTTAAAATATTTTTCAATTATAATTCAGCATTCTATTTATAAATCGGGACTTTTCGGCAAAATGATTATTTTAAAGCATTATTATATAGTTTAAAAACGGAAAAATAAATTGAGAAAAGCTAAAGGAGAAAACGTTGATATCAACTATAACTTATATATATACAATCCATATGCGATTTTCATGGAATATGAAACTATACTAAAAATCTGATTATACATGTACAAACTATAAATTTAGATTATAAATGTGTTTAATAATGAAATGTATACAATATGCACAATATTAAAATGAAAAAATTAAATTAAAATTATTTATCATGGTGTTGTTGTCTATCTTGAGTCGGTGTCGAGTTAACTTGTGGTACCAACTCAATTAAATATAGTAATATAGATATACAATTAATGAAGATAATAAAGTGTGCATAATCAAAGTAAAGTTCTAGTTTAGTGGTAAATTAAAACTTTTCTATTGCAATTGATTTGGGCTTAAATCCCACAATATGCATATTTTTAAGTAAAAAAGTTAAATTACACTTGAATAATATAATTTATTTTAATTATGAAAAATATTTTCGCAATTTTTTAAACTGAGTTGATGATCCGGTTGAAGATACACCAACCCAATAAAACACTTTAATATATATATATATATATATATATATATAAAAGGTGAAATAATGGTTTTAAGAGGATACATATATGATCATGTTATCAATTTAGCAATGTATGTTTGGAAATAGAAATTAGCGAAAATCACAACAAATTAATAGTTTAAGTTGATGTATTAACTAACAAGCAGAG
Source organism: Gossypium sturtianum (assembly GCA_025698515.1). NCBI lineage: Eukaryota > Viridiplantae > Streptophyta > Magnoliopsida > Malvales > Malvaceae > Gossypium > Gossypium sturtianum. The sequence goes on from CM046947.1 coordinate 6,117,219, forward strand.
TAATTTGTAAAGTAGAAAGCAAAAAGAAAAAGCAATGAGTGCATGACCTTTATATCGAATAACTAAGGTGACTAAACAATACCTCTAAAATTGAAATTAAGCAGTGTGGTCACAAAAATTGTTACAGCGTTAATATTATTGTAGTTTTAAACTCCCACGTGAAGCAAATTGGTGGGTGGGCCGGTCTTCAAAGGGGGCCATACCGAACAGTCTCCAGAATTAGAATCATGCTTCTAAATCTAATCAAGCATCGTAGATATTTCCCCCTCAAGGAATCAAAAGAGATTATAATGTCACTTTGCATTTTCATATATTAATGACGCTGATAGAGAATATGCCACTACCCCCAACGAATGGTAAAAACCCTTGGGGCTACTTGGGTAGCTATCACATGTTGGCCATGAATGCAATCTTAGGGCGGTTTGCGTATCATCTATTATCGCCTCCTATGATATTCCAACAACCTTGCAAGTGGATGCAAATATTTATTTTGTATACACTCCTTTTGCTTTGTCCATCCACAATGAAGTGCCTTACATTTTATCTTCCTTCTTACTTGAATATATAATAAGTGGAATAAATGTGAGAAATCTTTAAAGAGCTTAGAAGGTATAATTTAAAGAGTAGGAAAAGAACCTCCTTTATCTTGCCCTTTTGACCTCTTAAATTTGTGGGCTTGTTGAATAATTTTCTCATATTATGACAAATTAAATTCTTAGGTTTCAAGTGAAAAATAAATAAATAAATCTTGGGTTTGAAGGTGGGAGAGAGAGGATTGATGGGTTTTAATGGAGTGGATAGCCAGATATAGTAAAGTGGTATTGAGAGGGAAAACTTTTCATCTATGGCCTAGATATATAGCTATTTCAATCTTAAACCATAGCCCATGATTATGGAATTATATATCTATCATTATATAAAAGTTGATATGATATATATGTGCCAAAGTGCTTTAGTAAAATTATTGACGTAGTGAACAACTTATTTGATGCATCATTTTCATGCGCATCACACAAATTCGATGCGAGAGAATTGACACATTAGTTGCATATCATTTTCTTCCAATTTGTTTTGAATGTTTTTAATGAACTAATATGATACTAAAAGAAAATATAACTATTTTTTAAAAAAAAAAACACAGAAATTGTCTAAGGGAGTGGAAAAGAAAAACATAAGTGTATTGAGAACTTGATAGATAAACTATATATGATTCCTTCAACGCAAATTATAGGAATAGTTTATATGCATTTAAACTAGGTATTCAATCCTATCAATTTGGTGACAAATTAATTATAATGTACATATACTGTATGTGTAGTGTTCTGCCTTTTCTTGAGGCTGAAGTTAGCTCGGTTAATCGATCCGTAGTCGATTTTAGTTCGGTCAAAGGTTAGTTAATAATTTTTTGAAATTTCAGTTATCGGTTAATTCAATTCGAAATCGGGTAATTAATTGAATTAACCAATTAACCAAATTAAATAGTATATATTATATATAATTGTTAACTTTTTATTTGGTTGTTAACTTTCAAGATTTATGTAGTGTTTTTAATGCCTTATTTATTGTTTTCACTTCCATTTAAAGTTTTTTAAACTATTAAAAAAATGAACATTAGCAATGTATTTTTTATATGTTTTATACTTATTTTGATCCAAAGACAAAAAATATATAAATTTTAGTTAACCGACCGAATTAACTGAATTATTTCGGTTCGGTTAATGTATTTGAAAAAAACTTCGGTTCGGTTAACGGTAAAGATTTTTATATTTCGAGTAATTCGGTTAATGATAATTCGATTAATAGTAATTCGATTCGAGTATTAATCGAACCGACCATTTGAACACCCTTACGAGAGAAGAATGATAAAGATATATTTATGTGGGTGTATATATACATATTGTTGTGCAAGTTTTAGTGAGTTTTTTTTTTTTTTAAAGTAAGATGGAGATTGCCAATATTGTTTTGTAATTTAAATAGTTATTTCTCTTATTCATTTTTCTTTTAAATTTATAATTATTTTAGTGTAGGATTTATATTTATTGCATTATTAATGTACAACTCTAACTCTATAATGAATCAAATAATGGTACATGTAAAAAAATAATTATTATATTTTTTTATTTTTTGCTTTATTATTATTGACTATGTTTCATAATATGATTTACTATAATGTAATAAGTGTATTAAATATATACCTTTTGGTATATGTATATTATATATTATATATTATATATTATATATTATATAATAAAGTACTAATTTAGAAAATTTTAAATTAATCAGTATACCTTTTATTGTTTATTATTGTTATGAAACATAATATAGGATTGATTTTCTATGGCAATTCATACTGTGAGGTGTGGAGAACCACTAACATGTAGGGCGGTTCACACCATAGAAGGTGCAGAAAGCTGCTATATGTGTTGAGTTTTTGTACTATCAGCTTACCTATCTTTCTTCTTAGAGGATGAGGCCTAGGGTTTTTATAGACAAAGAAAGGCTTAGAGTAGGCCCTCTTTTCATGATGGTCTCCTTATAGAGTCCAATTTTAGGACCGATGTGATAAATCACTTTTTGATGCGTCGTTGAAAGCACCAAAAATATCTTATTCCCTACAAAATAATGAAAAAGAACAGTAAAGGGGAAGTAGGGTCGAATCCTCAGGCACCAGATTATACGAATGCTTGTTTCTCGAAATCCTGGGCAGAATCGTGCCCAAGAAAACCTGCGTTCCTGGAAAAATAAAAATAACAGAATTAAAAGTTTTGATCTGGAAACGAAAATAAAAATAAAAAACAGAATTGAGAAGTCGAATTGAAATTGCGAAAATTAAAAATAGGAAATAGAGTTGAGTTAAGGAAATTCTTATGGGGAGATTCCAGCCTCCGGTTGTCTCGATCCGCCTTGGGTTCAATCCTTGGCTTTTAAATGATCCTTCTCAAACCGAATAAGCCAGTTATAGTGGAAGAGGACGCCTACGACCACCAACTCCAAGGATTTAGACTTCGATTTAGTCGAACCTGACTCCTGACTCTAGCCAACAATCGCTCTTGTAGGACCATCTTACGCTAGATCAACGTTTCTCAATGGCGAATCCCACGCCATTTTGTCTCTCGGGCTCGCCAACCTCTGACGTAGTAAGCTAACGAACCGACTGTGCAACCTTCTCAAAATATACAAAGCGGCCGTTCCTTGCACACGTTGAAAAGATCACTTTTTAAGGGACATGAACGGAAGCGTCAGCCCCGTAATGCGGAGAAACGAAGAATACCCTGTTTGAGAAGGCTAAGTGCGGATTCTAAACCTCAAGAACCCTTTTTGGGGATTTTCGGCAACCTTTGGCTAGATGAGTTTTAGTGGCTCATGGTTGTGGTGGAAAAGAAAATAAAAATATGATAAGAATGGAGATTTTATTAAAAGGAAATATGGAAAGAACAAAAGACTTTTGGGGAGAGAGTTTACAGAAAAAGATGATGCCCTTTTTAGTCATCTCACCCCCTATTTATAGTGCTAAGATAGATAGACTAGTCTTACTTAAATTCCTAAAGATAATTACAAATAATCAAAGATAAATAAAGATAAATAAAATAAATCCTAAATTAAATAATCCTTAATAATTATCTTAATATTAATTATCCTAATATTATCAAAATAGAGTCTAATAGAATAAAAACTCTTCTTTTTGCATTTCAACCCTTGTGTCCTCCATGCTTGCACTTTTGGCACCAACTTTTCCCTGTGTCGCACATTGACCCATTTTATCTCTAAATTTACGCTTTTGGCCCTTAATTTCGCTTTTGCCTCCAATTTAGTCCCTACAAGATAAAAGACCATAAATAGCCCAAATTAGTAGAATCAAACTCAAAATAAATATGCAATTAGCACATAAAAATATGACGTTCTAGAGTATTATCACTTTTCAAGAAGCTATTTAGTGTTCCTGTTTGGGTAAGGGAATTTAAGGATAGGAATTTTCAACCACTACTTTACTGATCCTTGGATGATGTGCACTACCTTTTTCAACAACATTAGAATATGGTGCACTAAGCTTCCTCTTTTCCTCTTGCACAACTCGTGCATCCCTTGCCCAGATGAAGTTGCACTCTCTCCACATACTAGTCAGCATGCGCTACCTTCACCCACTAGCGGCATACACTACCTTCACCCAAATGAAAGAGTTGATGTTCCAACTTCACAGAATGACTGATCTTAAGGGGAACCTAGTTACTTTTTCCCCTTTCGATATTTTTTCTCCTAAGGAGTCGACTATCACATGTTTACGTTCTAGTATTACCCTTTTTTTTTGCACCCATACTCAAAGACTTCTAATATGTCCTTTGCCAAGATCCTCTTCTTTTCCCTCTCCATATAGATAGTACAACACTTTTTTTCTTTTCTTTTTTTTTTTACAAATTCTTCCAATTCCCTTTTTCCTTCCAACTTCTTCGGTGGTGTCCCTTAAGCTAAGGCACTCATCAATACTATATTGTTTTGATACAAGCATTTTGTCATCAATCTCCTCTTCCAAAGGTCAAATTGCATGGATGGCAGAGCTCTCAATATTCCATTGTTCCCACTAAAGAATTCTCCTTATGAGGCGAAAAAAGTTGTGACCCCCACCACAACTTTGTCTTTTCTGCGTTTAGCGAAGTAGCAGTTCGAGTGTTCTTTTGAATCAATATTGTATTCTCGCTTAAGAGATTACCTCATGTCCCAAGGCATATATTCTTATTGTTCCTCCTCAAGCTACTCATTGTTCCTTCGAGTCTTTTATTGGGCATATTCTTGAAGCTAGAACCAAAGGAACTTTTGTCTTTGAGATTCTTGATACTAATGTACCATTGTCCGAGAGTCATCTTCCACTTCACAACTGTGACAATATTCTTCTTCTTAGTGGTTTTTCGAAAGGCCAAGGAAAAGAGCACAGGCAAGTCTATCATTCCACCTTCGAGGTTGCATGTAAGTGGTATGTCTCCACCGTATTTCTCTAGCCTCATTTCTTTGACCTATTTTAATTTGGGTTATTAGGAGCACTCTACCCTTCTCACTCCTAATGATTATAACCTTCAAGGGGTAAAGGCATAGTTTTTTGTTAGTTTCGTACAAAAAAATGCCAAAGGTTACAACACAAAATATGAGGCTGACTTGTTATGGTAGTTCTATAGACTAAAATTCTGAAGATATGGATTTTGGCAAAATAAGGTTGCTTGTGTTCTCATGTCCTTTTACCTCGATGTTAAGAAGGTATTTGTAGCAGGTCAATTCTGCCCGGCCCAATAAAAATAAATAAAACCCAAATCTTAATAGTCCATATAAAACAGTCCAAATTACAAAACAACAAGCCTAAATTACAATGGCCCAAACGGCCCAACAAGATAATAAAAAAAACCCTAGCCCAACAGGCCCACAACCTAAACATTTCCAGCAAAAAAGAGAGATAGAAACCCTAGGACTAGCGCCGCACGCGCCGTAGCCTCTCTGCGTGCGATCTGACACGCCTACCACCGACACAATCGGCCACTCCGTTGCCACCTGAAAAGAAACGAACACGCAACAGCCAACATGCCAAACAGAAGAAGACAACGAAGAAAAACAAAATATTTGTAATAGACAGCTTGTAAATTCGGCTATAAAAAAGCCACAACATCTTCTTGTAATTTTTTACGCGCACTAGAGAATCAAAAAAGAAAATAAAATTTCAAAGGTGATTTTGGTTTATTTTTTATCTGTTATTCATTTTTACGAACACACAAATATCAAAAAAAAAAACAGATTAGAAATTTCCAAAGGTGACTCTTTTTTCTTTCTTTTATTTTCGTATGGATGTATTTTGTAAATAGAACAAAAAAGGAAAAAAAAGGAAAAGTTTTGAGAAAGCAAACCTCCACGTTCCGTCGCCGTGAACGGCCGAGGTAGTCACTTCCGATGAAAAGTGGCCGGAAACCGAATGGTTTTTAACATTCGGGTCATTTTTGTGAGGATTTCAAAAATTTTGGGCCCGGATCTAGGTTTAGGAGGGTCAAAATAGCAAAATAGGGGTTTTTTTTCGGCCATCGCGGACGGCGGCACCGTCGCCGGTGACCGGTAGCCGGCACGGCGGCCGATGACCGGACCCCTGACCGAAAATTAGAGGGGAGGGGAAGAGTTGAGAGGGTTTTTTTGTTTTTTTTTTTCAGGAAGAAGAGAGAAAATGAGTTTAAAAAAATGATTTAAATAAAGATACAAAACGTCGCCGTTTTAGGCTAGAGACACAGACGCCAAAACGATGCTGTATAAGGCCAACCCACGCGCGACCCGACCCGCTCCAGGGGGATCCGCGTGTTTTCAATTTTTGGGCTATTTACGCCCCTGGTCCTTCTGCATTTTTGGGTTGTTCTAATTTAGTCCTATTTTCATTTTTTTTAATTTGGCCACTAAACCTTTTGCGTGTTTCAATGTGGTCCCTGGTTCGCTGATCTCCTAGAGAAAGGACGCGTGTTTAGGGGAATTGGGTTATTTATTCATTTGGTCCTCACTGATTTTCGCGCCTTTCGATTTGGCCTTTATTTATCTATTTCTTTACAATTTATACTTTAGTTTCATTTTTGTTTTAATTCAGTCCCTGGGTTATTTAATTTCAATCTCTTAGGAATTATTTTATTCTATTTTATTTTATATTATTTATTATTTATGTATTTATTTATTTGCCTATTTTTACTCCTTTTCATGTTTAAAATTTATAGTTTTTTTATTTATTTATTCTTTATTTGCACACTTTCGTTATTATTATTATTTTTGTCATTATTGATATTATTGTTATCATTGTCATCGTATGTTTTATTTTTTTCTTTGATTTTTAATATTATTATTATAATAGTATATATTATATGATTATTGCCATTATGAATAATGAATTGTTTATTAATATATTGATATTGTTATCATTCATTGATATAATATTTTATTGATAAACCTTAATTTATACATATTTTAACCCCATACTTGGCTTATTTTTGGATGAATTCTTATTAGATTTGATGAATTCGATGCTCTTAATCTCTTAATTTCATGTTTTACATTCAGGAGAGCTTAGGGAGTCGAAAAGAACAAGAAACGGGCCAAAAAGGGGACAAAATAGGCCTACCTTAGAAACCAACACGGCCTGGGCTATCAAACACGGCCGTGCGTTACGAGCAGAATCAAACACGGCCTAGATCAACGTACACGGGAAGACCACACGGCCGTGTGTGGTGAGCAGAAGCGAGCACAGCCCAAGACTATCGAACACGGGCGTGTCACACGGGCGTGTCCTTGCCGTACCTAAGTTTAATTCTATTCGGAAAAGGTTACTGGTGGGCCAAGAAAGACGTTCCAAAGCCTATATAAACTCCCTAGAGGGTAACCTAAAAGGGGAGGCAGAGTAGAAGGTAGAAAATACTCGAAGGCAGCCATCGGGAGCAGCTCGGAAGAAGGATCTCCATCAAGACTGAAGATCTCCCATCAAGTTCTTTACAAGTTTTGGGGTTTTCTTATGTTTTGTTGTTTTTCCTATTCTATGATGTTTCCCTCTATAAGTATGAACTAAATCCCTTAAATACCTAAGGGGATGAAACCTATGACAGATCTTATTATTATTTGATTTATAAGATAAATACTTGTTCTTATTCTTAATTGTGAGTTCTTATTCTTGTTTTGATAATTCAGGTTATTGATTCAAGTCGAATGTGCTTATTCAGATGAGAAAAAGTCCATGTTTAAGAGTAGATCAACACAATTAAGCGGAGTTGATTGCAACCCTAGAAATAGGCGCTAAAATCACGGATTAGAGTCAAATCTAATAAGGGAATCCATAGATCGAGTTAATGCGACAATAGGGGTTTTAATTAGAAAGAGATTTCAATTAATCAACCTAGAGTCAGTTGTTTTTAGTCTTGAAAGAGATATTAACATAATTTAGGGATTTCTACTGATTAAGTCAAGTGAATAAATCATATGAATCAAAAGTAATAAGTGAAGTCTAGGTGGATTCTTCCTTGGGTATTGCCTTTATCATATAAGTTGTCTAAAAGTATTTTCCTAAATTCATTCTCCGTCGTGCTCTTAATTAATTTTAGTTTAAAAAGAAATCACTCCAATTCTTAGGCTAGATAATAAAAAAGATAGTAACTACTAGTACTCTTGGTCCTTGTGGATACGATATTTCCAGTCTTACCATAACTATACTACTGTTCGATAGGTGCGCTTGCCTTTATTGTGATCGTAGTTAGTTAGAGACACATCATTTATTCATATACCATTTTTTTAAATATTACATTAATTTTCACCCAAATTCAAAAAAGAAAACTTTTAAAAATAGGCAATATTTCGCATTTTGGAGATTCGAGAAATCATACCCTAACTTACGGGGTTTCGATTTTCTCGTTAAACCTAAATAGCCAAATATCCTTCTAAAATTAAAATACATGAAATTTAAATAAAAAATTTAAAGGCAAGCTTATTCTCGAGGGTTCAAAATGTCGTGTCCTAACTTACGGGATGTGACATTTGTTATCTCGAGACGAGAGGGTCTTTGACATTCGTTTCAATTTATTCAAGCATTAAAAAAATTAACGTTAATAAAAAAGGGAGATCGTATTGCAAAATTCTTTCAAGTTTTCAAATTTTCTACATTAAGGCATTAATTAATCAATTAGGTACCAATTTTGGGCGTTACGAGGGTGCTAATCCTTTCTCGTACGTAACTGAATACCGAACCCGTTTTTTCGAATTTCGTAGACCAAAATCGTTGTTTTAGTAAATCAAAACGTTTTATTAAAACGATCAAATTACGAGGTGATCCGATCACACCTCATAAAAAAAGATTGGTGGCGACTCCCATTTTCGTTTTTAATAAAAAGTCGACCTTTCAAAAAACTGGTTTCGACAGTATTTATAGAGGGAGGGAGGTCGAGCGTGGGCCCCAACCATCAAGTGTATGTGGTGTGATAGGATAGCAGATGTCGACCTAGGACACTGGTGGAGTTGACCTAAAAGGACTAAATGTAACAGCCCAATTTTAGGTCTAGTCAGAACAGTAGTTTCGAGACCACAAATCCGACGTAGTAAAATTCATTTTTATTACATTTCTATGGTCTAAAGTTTTACAAAATGATTTCGTGAAAATTTCGTTCGAAAATTTTGACGTTTGGACGCTCAATTTAGTTAAAAGGACTAAATTGTAAAAAGTGAAAAAGTGGAGTTCTACATGCTAGAGGTGTCTAATTGCTATGAAATTTTAAATTTAAGGTCCTTAGATGGTAATTAGACCATTGGTTAAGTTGGTGGACAAAAATGGACATGGTTTGGTATGTTTTCAAAGTTTTTCATTAAGGGTATTTTGGTAATTTGGTAATTAAATGAATTTAAAAGCCAAATTAAAAGCCATTTTTTGTCCATCTTCTTCCTCATGGCCGAAATTCACAAGGGGGAAGCCATAGCTAGGGTTTGGCCACTTCCAAGCTTGATTGTAAGTCCGTTCTAGCCCCGTTTTTAATGCTCTTTACATTTTTGAAGTCGTTGTAACTCGATCTTTCTATTTCTACCATTAATTTGAAGAGATGTCAAGGTCTAAAATTTTACCCATGTTGAACATGTATGTATTTTGATGTCTAATGGTAGAAAATGCATGTTTGGTGTATGATAAACGACTTTTGCTAAGTGATTTTCGAAAAAATACTTAAAAAGGACCTATTTGTAAAAGTTATAAAATATGTAGTAAAAGTGTGTTTAGATGAAAAATGTGGGCTGTTATGAACACGGGTAAGAGGCGTTACACTAAACAAGGGTATGTTGGATGTGATGGATTGATGGGTGTCATTAAAGGGCCTTCCCAACATATCTTTTGCATATTGTATGGGGTAGAGTTCATTTGGTAAAGTAATGGAAATATTGTGCTATAAAAATATAAAAAAAAAACATTGTGTAAAATATATTCAAAAAATATATAAAAGTTGAAGAATTTATAAAAATTAAAAAGTTATTAAATTCAAATTTGTTTATAATATTAAATATATATATATGATAGAAAAATGGTATATAAAATTAAATAATATAAAAAGGAAATAACAAAATAATAAAAATTCTAATAATTTTAAAAATATCTATGTATGAAAACAACAAAGGGTCAATAGTAAATCAACGCTTGTCAACGGTCTATCAACATGGTCTATAATCAGCGATCATGTCATCATTTAAAGAACATATCATCGATGATATAAAAAAACGGAAGACACGTGCGTTATCATTGATGGGGTATATAACTCTTTTTTTAATACCAATAACAATTTAAACAAAAAAATATATATAACAAAAAACAATTTAGATACCAAAATGACACGATGAAACAGTTATATTTGATATGTAAGTAAGTAAGTAGGTTACCCTATTAATTGTCTCAAGCAAAGTTGAATATAGTTGGCATGCCATAGGATTAGTGTACGAGATTATACTTCAAATTATACCGATGAGGTGTGGAGCACACTCTACTTCTGTTATATCGATGAGGCGTGAAGCGCAATTTATACTTCAGACGTTCCAATGAGGTATTAGGTGCCAGATATATAGGTGTGATGATTGGATGAATCGTATAATCGTCTTGAGTCCGTGTCTAGTTAATAGGGATCATAAAACATGAACTCGCTAAATGATAGTTATTATGAAATGTAGATGAAAATGGTATATCATGTACATATATGAAATGTGACAAATGATAGCATGTGAAAGATCATGCGAATCAGTTTAAATGATCCCTAAGGGCCGATGTGGATATAAAACAAATCAATAAATTCAAGAAAGAAACAAGAAAATTATGTGAATAATTAATATGCTATGGAATATAAATAATGTGATGCAATGATAGAAAATATAGTATGGTATATTTATATGAGATTGCCAAATGAGATAGGGTATGAAATTTAGTACATGAGACATGAATGGTGAATAGAAATTGTTGAAAATTAGATCATGTTTTGATTGTATTCTTAACATGTTATTATATTATTTATTTGAATAATGAAAGTACCACTGAGTTTTATCGCTCAACATATGGCTATTTATTTCCGTGCACAGGTACCAATCGATCTCGAGGTTCCGAGGAGTGAAACAACATCCAAATCAAAACTCTCAACTCAACAAGTTTCTATAATCTCATTATGTAATCAATAAGTGGCATGAACCTAAGGTTGAGTTGGTCTTATATTGAGAATTGATAATTTGGTACTTTGGATGGAAAATGTTAACTTGAACATGAATATGTGAATTGAAAGTAATTAGGTGTGAAGCCATGAATAGAAGTTGAAATGTTATTTACATGTCAAGTTAATGATATATATGTTTAAATCTTGAATGAATGTATATAAGTACTTGATTTTATATACTAAGTTTACTATAGGTGTTGAAGTTATAGTTTAGCATGTGAATTAATGCTCAAAAAGATGTTGTAATGAACTTTTGGCTATGTAGGCCACTTGGTATTGAATTCGATAGGTTTGGATTGAATGGGGTTTATATTCAAGGGAAACTGCCTCTGAAGTCTCAACACTACCCCTTTGATGTCGTGACATTGAGCTTCTATTTCCATGATCGCGATTATCCCTTGTTGAGGTCGCAACATTGAATCCACTGCCTTCAACGTCGCGACGTCCCCTACTGAAGTCATGACGTCGAGCTTCTGCCTTCAATGTCACGACATTATTCATTCATAGTCACGACGTCAACCCGATACTTTGGAATTAATCCCTCAATTAACATCGGTTTTTCACAAAAGCTTTCATAAGCTCGTATATGGCCTGGATTTTATTAAATATCATAATATAATTAAGAATTTAACATACTGGCTTGTGTAAATTATTTATTTGATATGCAAATGAAGTTGTAGTTGCTCTGACAACGAATGTGACATCTCACATTTTGGATCCGATGATCGGGTCGGGTGTAGGGTGTTACACAATCAATGGCTCTAACTGACCCTCCAAGAACTAATTCTTTGCAACTCGAAGTTTGAAGAACTTTCCCCAAAATCTTGAATAAGATCAAGTAAAAAAATCTTCTAAATAAAAATAAGATTTGAATATTGCAAAATAAAATACTCCAAAGAATGATTTTATTAATCAAATAAAAAAAAATGTCTTACATAATGAATAATGATAGTACCTTTATATAGGCTGCAAATTGAATTAAAAAAACTTCTAATTTGTCTAAACAAGAAATGATTCTAATTTAACTAAACCTTCTTACCAACTAAGAAACATAAAATTTCTTAACAACTTAACATACTTAAAAATACCTTGAAATTTTTGTTCAAAAAAAAAAAAAACCTTGAAATTCAAAATAAATAAATATAAAAATATAAAAACTAATAAATACAACATTGACTTTATTTATAATTAAAATCAATACTTAAAATTGAACCCAATATGATTTAGACACGAATCGAAGTCCAAAACTTGCAGTTCTTGTAATAATTTTGTCTAGAACTTCTACTCGCGCAAATTTACTAAAACGATCATAACTTGAGCTCCCAAATTTTAAATAAGGTGATTCAAAGTGTGGTTCGAAGTGAATAAATAATCTTTCATCGGTCAAAAGACATCTCAAACCAAAAACACTTGGATCCCATCCAAAAGTTCATCTCAAGTTGACTGGTTTTCTAGACTTTAAAATTGGCAAATTCGGGAAACTTAATTTAATAAATTTCACCTCATAGCAACATATATCATTCCTCCCTTCCTCAAAAAGAATTGTCATAGAATCTTGACTTTGATTGAAAAAGAAAGAATCTTTGTCACAAGAGGACTCATTTAATTAAGCTCCTTTCAATGGACCAACAAAATCTTGAAATAAAGAAACGATGGCACTACAAAAATTCAAGTTAAGGTTAGTTAATACATAATCACTCCTCTCTTTTATAGAGATATTTTGTTTCTTTTCAATCTCTTTTTTATCTTTAGAACAACTCTCAAATTTTACCTCATATAAATTTCACTCAGCAAAATTGGATCATCAATTAGATTTTTATCGCTCAAGGTGTCTTTTCTTAGTCTTTTTACATGAATTTTCCTCACTTCCCTTATCTGTTGCACAATGTTTTTGAACAGTTAATTCATCAAACTACTACTATGTAAAAGAACATGACGTTTCGAACATGTCTAAATTCATAGGCTCTTATGAACTTTTGTCACTATCAATTGCATCATGTTTACTAAGTTCACTCTGAAAAAAGAACAGAAGAATTTGGTTTGACCAAAATAGTTTGTCCACCACGAACGTTAGTAGTCATATTATCAAAAGTATTAGTATTAGTATTACGACCATTGAGAGGAGAAATTTCAGTATTTTAATTCGAATGAGATGAATTACGCAATTGATTAGAAAGAGCATGAAATTATTCATTCATAGTGAACTACATAGTACGCATCTCAAGTCTAAGATTGCCAAGCCAAGAATCTTGAAACCATTGTGAATATCCCTAAAAATGCAAACGCACAAACAAAGCAAACCTCACCATTAACTCTCAAAAATGTTAGCACTCTAAGGATTAAAGGAAAATAATAAGAATCCAAAACTTGTTAATCCTCAAAGTTTCAATTTTACTCAAAATATATCTTAAACTAAGTGAGGTCGTTCGCTAGCAAAAGGTATCCTAAGCTCTAAGAAGCTAAGGAAAGCTCGACGCCAATCAAATTAAGACGCACGAAGATAGGAAAATACAACTTCTTCGTTCCTATTAACACAAGGAAAAAGAATATGTTAGTTAGTGTAAAAGAACCAATAAAAAGCAAAACAAAAGAAATCATAAAGCTAAGAATCAAAGAAAAATTCAGATTTACCCAAAACCCTGAAAAATTGTGAAACAACTCAAAATTTAGTTCTTGGTGTGCTAAAATCACGAAATTTCGTAGGATGCCTCTAGATTTAATGAATTTAAAATCTCAAAAAAAAAAATCCACTAAATTCTAACCACAATATTTTTATTTTCCTTTCTTTAGATTTTTTTAAAATTTTTCTATTTATTTGACATTTTTTTATGGAAATTTTTTTTCATTGTAATCTAGTGGAAAAAGTACAAGGTTAAAATTTTAAGTCAAACTAAAGTCGTTTACTGCCTTTATCGAATTAAACGATGTGAATTTTCTAGGCAAAAAACAATTTTAAGGCACCTGAATTTTTTTTTTAGCAATGATACTAATAAAGCACGAGTTTAGGAAAATCGAGAGGCCCGAGCTCTAATATCAAATGACATGAGGGTAGTGTCCACGCAAGTCCTAAGATGATTAAAAGTTGTTTTGAGCTTTAGAAGACTCGTTATTAACTTGAGAGGCTCTAGACCGATTTCTATGATTTTGGCAGCAAACAATGTGAGTTTTTAAGCTTGAAAATAATAATAATAATGTGAGAATTAAGACCAATAATCAAAGCAAAGAAAGTCTAAGAAAAGTGAAGAAAAAGAAATAATAGAGTCAATTTTGAGGCGAGAAGAATGATCAAATGCTTAAAAGCCTTCAAGGAAGAAAACCGACTTTGGAAGATGCTTTCTTGATACTTAAGAACATGAAAATATAGTAAGTATAATGATTAAAATGAAACTAAATAAAGAAAATGGAAGTAAATGTGGAAGATGGAATAGATAAATCGATGGAGATGAATAGAATGATAAATGTCTAATTGAACTCTCCAAGAAAAAAAAATTCGACAAACTCAATCAATGGCTCTAACCGAGCCTCCAAAAACGAATTCTTTGCAATCCAAAGTTTGAATATCTTCCCCCAAAATGTTGAATAAGATTAAATAAAAAGAACCTTCTGAATGAAAGAAAGAATTGAATGCTGGAAAATAAAATACTCCAAAGAGTGATTTTATGAATCAAGTAACTAGAAACGTCTTAGACAATGAATAATGATAGTGTCTTTGTATAGGCTACAAATTGAATAGAAAACAAAGGACTAATTTTTGGCTTCATATAAATTTGGTCACTAACGTTTGCATATCTTGTCAAAATGGTCCTAATTGTATTTTTTTAGCCTTTTTTTGCCATTAACCTTTGATTTTTTTTAAACTACTTTTTCTTTAAATTAATAGTCATTTTTTTAATTTCATGTATTATTTATTTATTTTATTATTTTCCACATGTAATTATATTATAGGGTTATTTAAGTAATAAATTACATGTCATTAAAAACATTCTACATATAAAATTTCACATCATCCCCGTTAACTTTTATAACGGTACTTTTATTAAATTTGTTAGAAAAAATAGTTTGAAAAAAAGAACAAAAATTGATGCCAAAAAAGGTTCAAAAAACAATTAGGGACATTTTGACAAAACATGCAAACATTTATGGCCAAATTTGTCATTAAGCCGTTAATTGAACTTTTAATTTAGCTAAACAAGAGGTAATTCTAGTTGTACTAAACCTTCTGCCAACTAAGAAATCTAAAACTTCTTTAACAACTTAAAATAGTTTAAAATATTGTAAAATTCAAAATAAATAAATACAAAAAAATTAAAACTTAATAAATACAATATTGCCGAATAAGTTTTAGTTCGATTGGCATAAGTATTGTTGCCAATGTAGAAGGACGTGGGTTTGAGTGCGTTGAAGCGAATTATCCTCTTATTTATGAGTTGGGAGGGGCTATGAGTAGTTTTAGGCATTATGTTAAAAAGAGCAGATATGATCAGAACTTATAATAATAATTGTTCAAAAAAAATAAATACAATATTAACTCATATATAATCAAAATTAAACCTTAGAATTGAACCCAATATAATTTAAACACAAATTAAAGTTCAAAATGGATCCCATCCAAAAGTTCCATAGAAAGTTGAATGATTTTTCAGGCTTTAAAATTAATAAATTTTGAGAACTTAATTCAATAAATTTTACCTCATCTGTGTATTTATCAACAAACCAAATTAAATCATGATATAAGCTTAAAAAAGAAAAGTAGTCATTAATAAATTGATTTTCGTATGTATATTTACGCCAGCCAGTGGCCATTGAGAGCATTTCTGAAATCTAATAGAAAGCGTTGTAAAACTTAACGCTTGGTTTCCAAGAAAAAAAATATTAAAAAATAAAAAATAAAAAATAATGATTTGGCTTACAAAAATACTGCAAATAGACCCAAAATGGAAAGACAATCTTAGAAAGGGTGGCATTCAAAAACAGGTAAAGGAACCAACTGAAAAAACTGCCACAACTAAGAGATATCATAACTTTCTGTTACTAAAAACATGGGGGCCCTCCCTCAACACAAAGAATAAGAAACCAGACGCTGCATTTCACAAACAAAAGGATGAGGGGTCCACAGTTTCCCTTTCCATGATTTGACATGTCATTTTGGCATGGCAATGATTCATCAGGGGCTCACAAATTATGCCCATAGTGCTATACCCACTAAATCCTACCACGTTTGGCTGACTACTCACCAGCCCCCTTTGGTCCCTATTTTCAAGCCCCACCACCAGAAAAAGCTGGATTATCCTCCTCCATGTTCCTCCTTTTCAACTCCTACACTACGCCGGTGGTATTCACAGATCTAATTAATTAATTATTTGTTGTTTTAGAAAAGTGGAATGTTGTTATTGTATGCTTCGGAACATCTACCATCTCCGTATATGTCGCAGTAATCTCACCAATTTCTTTTTTATGTAAATTTCACTTGAAATGGATTAAGCTTTTATTTTGAGACCCAAATCCAAAATAATGTTTTTCTTTCTTTTTTTTCTTTTTTTTTTACATAATAATTTATTTGGTTTTTTAATTTTATAAAAAAATTATTTTAACTTTCGAATTAATTTTTTGTTACGTTTTTTTGTCAAATTACTTCAAAATAATAGAAAAATTAACGTTTTTTAACTTTGTAGACGTGGATTGCCATGTAGATGACACATCAGCATTTAAGTAATTTTTTAAAATTTAAAAATTCAAAAAATAATATAATTTTTTTTTTAAAATTAAAAATTTATTTTTTAAAACTTTAAACTTTTAAAAAATTTTAATTAAATGTTGACATGTCAGCCACATGACATTCAACGTGAATGTCATGTCAATAAAGTTAACAAACATTAATTTTTTTAATCCATTTTGGGGTGATTTGATAAAAAATATAAATTCAATAATTAAAAGAGACGAAAAATTAAATGAATGGCTAAAATAACTTTTTTTATAAAGTTAGAGAGCAAAATACGTCATTATATATATTTTTATGGTCCCAAGTCAATATTCCATGGTATTTTTATAAGTAGAGGGCTAGGTTAATTAAGGTCCCTAAGAACATTTTAAGGTAGAAAGGAAGATTTTTATTTTTTATTTTCCTCCTAGTTTCTAAAGAGAGAATCACAAAAGATCCGAGTTAAAGGAAAAATATATGAAGTATAAATTGTGGTGGCTCTTTATGTCAACTTAAGGTTAATGATTAGTTTAGTTAATTCTTCTTCTTTTTTTTTTTTTTATGATGGTGGTAGATCACTTTTCCATAGTTTATAAAATAAAATAAAAAAAATCAAGATTAATGTACTTGGTTGAATGGGACTACTCTCCAAACATAATTATTGCTATATATTAATGTTATCTTTAAGAATGTATTTGGCAAAAGTAACCCACTGATTCCACTTCTTTTTTATGTTGTAGATCTTTACAAGTTCCCAATTTTTTATGTTTTTTCAAGCAGCCTTTTATTTTAGTGCTTATTGCACCCAAGATTTAATGATGTTCCAATGAAGAATTTATTAGCCAATATCAAAGCATCTTTACAATATCTGATCATCTTTTCTCCCCTATGATCATAGGTCTCATCATTAAGGGAACAACTAAAAACATGTAATCTTGCCTACTCATTGGTAGTAGATACTGTGAGGGTATAATACAAAAACCTGGTTATCTATGAATATAACTTAATTACTCTTGGACTGACGAAGATGATACCATGAACAAAACCTGTTTCAAGTTCACCATTAGAATTATGATTAACTCTCAGCCAGGCGGATATGTAGGAGTGTAAAATCTAGGAAAAGATATTTGTGTGGCTGAGAGAAGGTGTTGGGCATGCATAACACCACTCCTTTAACAAGTTGGTTTCCTATAAATAAATGGGAAATAAATAATATAATGCTCCACTTGCCATGGCAAGGAATGCTAGCTAGCTGGTTCTCAGCCCTCCCCCCTCTCTATTGCCTAGGCCAAGGGCAGAAAAACACCCTTTCCATGCTTCCCCTTCATTAGCCTACCAACTCTGCGAATCACACAGTCGTATATTACACTATCATGTATAATATGAAAGATATTTAATTAATTCATTTTTTATTTTTAAAATTAATATATTTACATAAAATATATAATTTTGAAATTAATAATTTTTAATTATTGAAGATTAAATATTCAAATACAAATATTATAATTGGAATACAAATATAAATATTCATAAAGATATTTAATTGGTTGTAAAGTAAAACATTCTTAAAAAAAATTATTTAAAACATTATTGTGTATGTCGTAACCATTTTTTATTAACGCGGGGTCGACTTTAATTTTGAAAATGAAAACGAAAAACGGGAGTCGCCATCAATCTTTTTTGAGGTGTGATTGGGTCACCTTGAGGTTGATCGTTAAAACATTTTGATTTATTAGAACGATGATTTTGGCCTACGAAATTCGATAAAATGGGTTTGGGAGTCGGTTACGTACGAGGAAGGATTAGCACCCTCGTAACGCTAAAAATTGGTACCGAATTGATTGATAAACGTCTTAATGTCAAAAATTTGAAAAGATTTAAAAATACGATCCTCTTTATTTAAAAGAAAACTTGAATAAATTAAAATGGATGCTAAGACCCTCTTATTTCGAAGAAGTAAAATGTCGCGCCTTGAAGAAGTTAGGTGCGACATTTCGAGTTCCCGAAACTGAGCTTGTCTTTCGACTTTTAAAACTCGTATTTAAGCTTGAGGAGGGTATTCGGTTATTTGGGTCAAATGAAAAACCGGAACCCAGTAAGTTAGGGCACGTTTTCTCGAAATTCCAAATACGGAATATGGCCTTTGTTTTTTTAGAAATCCTTATTCCGAGATAACAAAACGTCACATCCAGTGAGTTAGGACACGACAATTTTGAATTCTCGATAATAAGTTTTTATTTAACTTTTATGCTTTGATTTTAAAAAGAAAATAATAGGTTCTTTAGATTCGATGAGAAAAATCGAAACCCAGTAAGTTAGGGTACGATTTCTTTCGAACCTTAGAACGCGAAGTATTTGCTTATTTCAAAAAATCGGATAAAATATGATATGATCGTAGTAAAATGGAAAATGAATTTTAATGCCAATATGCATAATAGAATAAAAATGAGGGCAATAATGTAACTAACAATATACAGGCATAAATAAAATAAAAACTAAGCAAACAATAATAGGTAAAAAATGATAAATAAATAAACAAATAAGTAAAGTAAAAGAAATGATAGCAAAAATATAAGCCTATAGTAAATCAATAAATGATGACAAAAATATAAGCCTATAGCAAATTAATAAATAAATACTATATACAATAGTTTAAAGATAATAGAATAATAATAACAAAAATACGAAATAATAATAATAAATTATAATGGAAATACGTTAATAAACAAATAATAATAATAAGAACAAATAAATAAGAATAATAATGATAATCATAATAATAATGAAAATAGTAATGAAAATAATCATGACTACTAATATAGATTAAATAATAAATGAAAAATAAATAAATCATAATAATAATAATAACGATAATAAAATATTAATAATAATGTAAAAAGGGTAATAAAAAAATAAATATTAATGAAATAATAACTAGTAAGCTAGTAAAAATAAAGGCGTAACAATAAAAAGATAAGCAATAATAAAAAATAAATAAATAAATAAATAAAACAAAAATAATAATAAAAATAATAACAATAATAATATTAGTAATAATAATGATAATAATGAATAGTAATAATAGTTAGAAAATAATAATGGTAAAAGTGAAATAAATAAATAGATAAATATACAACAGTAATAATAATAATAATAATAATAATACTAGTAATGAACAAATAATAATAGTAAAAAAATAAAATAAAGTAGAGAATACAGTAAAAGAAATAAATTTCTTTAAAGTACTAAAAAGTAAGAGCAATAAACAAATAAATAACAAATAAATGAAATAACAAAGAAGTAAATAACAAATAAATTAATATACAAAAATAAAATAAAATATATATGAATCCATAAATGAATGGAGTGCTAAATTGCAAATAAAATAAAATTGGGAGCCCCCAAATTATAAATAAAGCGTTGAAAAAGACTAAATCTGTTCTACTACTGCTTAGGGAGACAAGATTTGCCGTTCGATCTTGATCCACTACTGCTTAGGGTGACAAGATCTACAATCTTCGACCTATTCCACTGCTGGTCAGGGAGATAGGACTGGTGGCTTAAATCTATTCCACTACTGCTTAGGGAGACAAGATTTGTCGTTCGATCTTGGTCCACTACTGCTTAGGGTGATAAGATCTACAATCTTCGACCTATTCCACTGCTGGTCAGGGAGATAGGACTGGTGGCTTCAATCTATTCCACTACTGCTTAGGGAGACGAGATTTGTCGTTCATTCTTGGTCCACTACTGTTTAGGGTGACAAGATCTACAATCTTCGACCTATTCCTTGCCGGTCGAGAGATAGGGATGGTGGCTTAAAACTGCTCCACTCATCGCTTAGGGGAGACGAGATTTGTCGTTCGATCTTGGTCTACTACTGCTTAGGGTGACAAGATCTACAATCTTCGACCTATTCCACTGCTGGTCAGAGAGATAGGACTGGTGAATTCACCGATGTTGCTACACCATCCTCTGGGGGACATATCCTGTAGACTCGGTTTTATATGCCTATGTTTATGCCAAATGATTAGGATGTTATGATCGGAATGAATCTAATGCTCTTTACTAAATGTATTATGGACGACATTTGCATGAACGCAGAATGTCATGAGAATGATCCCTTTTTTAAATGTATAATGATTAGGATGCAAGGATCGGAATGAATCAAATGCTCCTAACTAAAAAATATTATGGATGACATTTGCATGAGTGCGGAATTTCATGAGGATGATCTCTTTTTCTCTTTTTTTTTTTTGTACAATGATTAGGATGCTATGATCGAAATGAATCTAATGCTCTTGACTAAATGTATTATGGACGACGTTTGCATGAACGCAGAATGTCATGAGAATGATCCCCTTTTTTAAATGTATAATGATTAGGATGCAATGATCGTAATGAATCAAATGCTCCTAACTAAATGATATTATGGATGACATTTGCATGAGTGCGGAATGTCATGAGAATGGTCTCTTTTTCTCTCTTTTTTTTAATGTATAATGATTAGGATGTAATGATCGGAATGAATCAACTGCTCCTAACTAAATGTGTTTTGCAAGAATGAAAAATTTCATGAGAATGATCCCTTTTTAAATGTTTGGATTGTCATTGCTCATTGTTCCTCAAGGTCGTACCACTGATGTGTTATCACGCCCTCTTGTTCGACTGGTATTCTTGACAGAAAACCCAACAAAAACGTCATATTCTGCTCGGCAAGCTTGCTCCGCTGTAATTTTAGAGTCCCTTTCACTGTACCTTCTGGTACATAAAGTTTGTACCTCCCACTGCAACTTCAGGAGAATAACATTTGGTTTCTTTCATCCATCCTGCTGCAACTCCAAGGTATAGGATCAATTTGATCTGTTACACCATTCGCTGGGTATAATGACCAGATGTATATGCCTGATATTTGCATGAATGCAAAGTATCATTTTTCTTTTCCCGAGAATAATCCCCTTGTACACTTGGGTTGACATTGCTCGTTATTTGTTGAGGTTGTATCACCGACAAAATGTCTTGTCTTTTTGTTCAACCACCTTTTTTCAAAAATCCAGAGAGATAGTCTTAGTTTAGACTTTTCCTCCATCAATATTTCTATCCCTTAAACTTGATGAGTTTTAAACAATAGTTTTGTTTCAAGTTCTTGTTTTATTCAGAAGCTTCTAGAGTAATATGCGAAACTCCTTTTATGAAAGTATTATTAGTCCACCAATCGTTATTTCAATGCAAAAATGCTTGAGAAAGATCATAACAATGGATAAGAAGGAAATTAATTAGGAGCATAGCTCGAAACAAATAAGTTAAGCAAAGATGGCAAATGCAATCAAGAAGGAATTTTATTGGTAGTGTATTTTGAAATGAATAAGGTAATCAAAGATAGCAAATTCAAAATGGGTGAAATAGAAAGCTAGGTGCCCTAGATATCGCAGCATGAGCTTCTCTGCATGAACTTCTTGAGGACCATTTTGAGCTCAATATGTGCTTAGGAGATCTAGAGTACTCTATTGATGCCCCAAGACGTAAAATCTCTCATTCTTGTTAATTTAGAGAAAGCAAGGCTACCGCATGCCCCATTAAAATTTGAATTGCCCTTTTCGGGTTTTCAATTCAAAACCCATTTGGTCTCAAGACGCCCTTTGCAGGTTTTCGTCTTGGCATCTCCTTTTTTTATTTTCTTCTTTTTTTTATTTTCTCTTTATCTTCTTCTTTTTCTTTTTACTGAAATATTTCTTGATTCGAACTCATAGGATTAGGCAAGTCTTGGTTATCCCTCTCGGTCAAAATCAACGCTTTTCTAGAGAAGGCCTTCTTTACCACATACGGTCTTTCCCAGTTTGGCATTTACTTTCTTCAGAAGTCCTTTTGTATGGAAAGGAGCCTTTTCAAAACTAAGTCTCCTTCCTGGAATTCTCTAGGGTGAACCTTCTTGTTATAGGTCCGCATCATTTTCTTTCGGTACAATTGACCATGAGGATAGCCCTTATCCTCTCTTCTCTGATCAAGTTCAGCTAATCATATTGGGATTGGAGCCATTCTGTTTCATTCGACTTCAATAGCCAAAATCGCCTCTATCCATAAACTAATGAGAAAAGCGTTGCCCCGGTGGGGGGTCCTAACAGACGTTCGACAAGTACATATGCCAATATTCATGAGTCTCAATCATTTTCCCGGTGATCCCTTTTTTTTTCTTTTTTTTTGGGACGATACGATGTTTAATCTTGAACAGGCTGCAAACTTCTGATGTCGTGTTGTTGTTCAAATTTAATGCATCGTCAAATATGGTCTCTTTTGGGATTTCGTACCGACATAGAGTTTATTGACTGTAGACTTCGTGACATCAGCATATGAAGCAACTTCTGCCTACTTGGTGAAGTAATCGATGACCACAATGACGAATCGACTCGTTTAGAAGCTTTTGGCATGGTTGGCCCACTGACATCCATGCCCCACATATAGAAAGGCCATAGAGATGTCCTATGAAGAGATGAATGAGGCAGAGGAATCTTGTCTCCATAAATTTGGCACTTTTGGCATAACTGATGCGATCCCCTTCCATGGTTGACCAGCAGTACCCGAACTTCATTATTTGTCTGGCCATTGTAAAGTCGTTAGCATGTGTTCCTCTTCTAAGATTTTCTTAGCCTTAACAGCATCCACATGTCTTAGTAGCCCAGGCATATCTTGATACGATCAGGTGAAAACATCTTTGAATTCTTGGAATGATGTCTCGCTTTGTCTCTGTGGTGATATGGCTCAAAATGACGCTCTGTAAGGTAGGATCTATTTTTCATCTTATTCTACCATCCTTAACAAATCAGGAGATAGATTACAATCTTTGTTGTCTCCAAAGTCCTAAGATCCCTCTAGACACATATTTTACTCAAAAGTAGACTCTGAGTCAGTAGCAACGTCGCTCATGTCGTTGATATTTAGGGACCTGTTGTAGGTATGAAAGAATATTCAAAGAACAAGTGAATCTAAGAATAATTATTTATATGGTATGAACATGAATGAAATAAAGGAATAAAAGAATATTTGCTCAAAATGAGACACAAAAATGCATTTTCATTGAAAATATAGATTTTGAACATAAGCCTATTTCACAAAAAGATTCTTATTGCTCCTAGGCTTAGAGCAATAAGCGTGTTTTGGACATTACTCCGAATTAGCTCTAAAAATACATGGATCTCTTCCACAGTCCCATTGTTCAAAACACTCCCAAGTATGTAAGGGCAGACGCTTGGAAAATTCTATTCCCCGGTTCCCTATTAATGTTTAGGTTCTCCAACATTCCCACCGGGTCTTTGATCTCTTCAATTTATTATCCATCAGGCCTTGCACTAGGGCCCTGAGCTCGATGCATTCTTGGGTCTCATGCCCCTATCTATCCTGGAATTCACAACGTTTGCCCCTTTAACAAAAAGGTTGGGTAACAGACTTTCTGCACTGGAAGGATCATCGAATTTTACGATACCCAATCTGACGAGTCTTTCGATCATCTTTTTAAACGTGACACAGTTCTCGATCGAATGCCCTGTGATTCCAGCATGGTATTCGCATTGGGTGTTTACATCGTACCATTTTGGGTATGGGGGCTGTATTGGTTCTACGTAAAAAGGGGATACAACATATGTGTCAAACAAAATTTGGTACAACTCCCTATACGTGATTGGGATAGGTGCGAACTGGGGTTTTTCTGAGTTCGATCTTGGATTGGGTTCTTGCCTTGGGGAGACCTGATGGCTGGTAGTTACCGTCCTTGGCCGGTTTACTGTAATCGGCTCTGAATGGCTCTTGTTATACCTACTCGTACTATCCGGTTCCTTTTCCTTCAGCTTCGGGGTTTTTAAAGTCCACTCTCTCCTTTCCTTTGTTTCTGCCAGAACAACCGGTTTGGCTCAATCGTCCTCCGAGTTAAATCCTGAACCCATCGGGAAGTTCAACAAGGTCGAAGCATCGGTCTGACACTGAGGTTTGATAATGACAGGTGCCCCTTGCGGAGCCACGTCTGGTTGGGCCGAGACACTTATTGGAGAATAAACTATGTCTTCATCATCATCCACACTGTCGACCACTGGGCCACCCCCTTTTTTAAGCCTTCCAGCTAGTAACTGGGTTAATTGGCTCATCACATTCATTTGATCTCGCATATCCTGTTGGATTTCGGTCAATTGCTCCTGCATCTGTATTTGCCTTTTCTCTAATCTCTCCAACATTTGTTCCATGTCTTCTAGGTTAACTGAAATAATTTCATCTAATTAGGGTTTTTCTACAAATTTTAATGCATGTGATATGATGTAATGCAGATGCATGGAATGAATGCAAAAAAAAAGAGAGGCGTTGATTATGAATTCAATTCCATTAGAAGAACTTTTCTAGAAAATAAATTTCTTTACATAAAACGGATTGCATATGCGGCTTTGTTCTCATAGTCCAGGTGAAAACACCAATCCTTTTCTTCGTATCGTGTAGATGCCTCTTCTAGCTCGTTGTTGCTTGGTCCAGGCCGTACCTCTTCACTCACTTATCCTCCGCGATGTTCATTGAGACATGATGACTCTCGAATAATCCTTGTAGGCTTGAATCTTCGGGCAAAGTCTTGTATTCTTCTGCGGACTATCAGCCTTCTCTCGTTGTTTACCTGGACTATGTTCGAACGACCGTATTATAATCCACTTTATCAAGTAACCCATTTCCTTATGACAAACTCTTCTATTTAGCAATCGAATATGAATCAACACCTCCTTTCTAAGATGATGCGGTACGATGCAATGCAATGCAATCATAAACAAAACAAAACATGTTAACACAAGAGAAATAAACAACAGAATAAAGTACCTAATCGTGTGACCACTAGGGTTTGGCTTGGCTCTACCTAGGGTTAGCTCTTAGGTATCTCTATATGGGGTTTGGTTCTAAGGTAAGGGTACCCGAACCGGTAGATTCCTCGATTCTCACCAATTATAGGCTTATACGGACCGAGTTCGGTTCAGGGGAATACATTTCCCTATGGCTGCACGAAGATGAAAATCTCACGAAGACATAGGTACGGATGTATCCCGAAAGCGATTCACTATCCTGCACGGAGGTGAAAACCTCACGAAGGAGTAGCTTCTCACTCCCACTTAGAAGGGTGTAACCCGACGGTCATGCAATGCAATGTGTGGAGATATACAAAAACTTGAAATACAAAAACATGAATAAAATGATGACAAACTGTAACAAAAAAAAACGGATGAAATGCAATGAAATGACCGTGTATTAAAACCAAATTTTCAATTTTCGAAAAAAAGACAAAATTTAATCAATTCACGGCTTGACTCTCTTATATCCCCAGTAGAGTCGCCAAGCTATCATAACCATTTTTTATTAACGCGGGGTCGACTTTAATTTTGAAAATGAAAACGAAAAACGGGAGTCGCCACCAATCTTTTTTGAGGTGTGATTGGGTCACCTTGAGGTTGATCGTTAAAACATTTTGATTTATTAGAACGATGATTTTGGCCTACGAAATTCGAGAAAACGGGTTCGGGAGTCGGTTACGTACGAGGAAGGATTAGCACCCTCGTAACGCCCAAAATTGGTACCGAATTGATTGATAAACGTCTTAATGTCAAAAATTTGAAAAGATTTAAAAATAAGATCCTCTTTATTTAAAAGAAAACTTGAATAAATTAAAATGGATGCTAAGACCCTCTTATTTCGAAGAAGTAAAATGTCGCGCCCAGTAAGTTAGGGTACGACATTTCGAGTTCCCGAAACTGAGCTTGTCTTTCGACTTTTAAAACTCGTATTTAAGCTTGAGGAGGGTATTCGGTTATTTGGGTCAAATGAAAAACCGGAACCCAGTAAGTTAGGGGCACGTTTTCTCGAAATTCCAAATACGGAATATGGCCTTTGTTTTTAGAAATCCTTATTCGAGATAACAAAACGTCACATCCAGTGAGTTAGGACACGACAATTTTGAATTCTCGATAATAAGTTTTTATTTAACTTTTATGCTTTGATTTTAAAAAGAAAATAATAGGTTCTTTAGATTCGATGAGAAAAATCGAAACCCAGTAAGTTAAGTGCGATTTCTTTCGAACCTTAGAACGCGAAGTATTTGCTTATTTCAAAAAATCGGATAAAATATGATATGATCGTAGTAAAATGGAAAATGAATTTTAATGCCAATATACATAATAGAATAAAAATGAGGGCAATAATGTAACTAACAATATAAAGGCATAAATAAAATAAAAACTAAGCAAACGATAATAGGTAAAAAATGATAAATAAATAAACAAATAAGTAAAGTAAAAGAAATGATAGCAAAAATATAAGCCTATAGTAAATCAATAAATGATGACAAAAATATAAGCCTATAGCAAATTAATAAATAAATACTATATACAATAGTTTAAAGATAATAGATTAATAATAATAACAAAAATACGAAATAATAATAATAAATTATAATGGAAATATGTTAATAAACAAATAATAATAAGAAGAACAAATATATAAGAATAATAATGATAATCATAATAATAATGATAATAGTAATGAAAATAATCATGACTACTAATATAGATTAAATAATAAATGAAAAATAAATAAATCATAATAAAAATAATAACGATAATAAAATATCAATAATAATGTAAAAAGGGTAATAAACAAATAAATATTAATGAAATAATAACTAGTAAGCTAGTAAAAATAAAGGCATAACAATAAAAAGGTAAGCAATAATAAATAAATAAATAAATAAAACAAAAATAATAATAAAAATAATAACAATAATAATATTAGTAATAATAATGATAATAATGAATAGTAATAATAGTTAGAAAATAATAATGGTAAAAGTGAAATAAATAAATAGATAAATATACAACAGTAATAATAATAATAATAATAATAATAATAATAATAATACTAGTAATGAACAAATAATTATAGTAAAAAAATAAAATAAAGTAGAGAATACAGTAAAAGAAATAAATTGCTTTAAAGTACTAAAAAGTAAGAGCAATAAACAAATAAATAACAAATAAATGAAATAACAAAGAAGTAAATAACAAATAAATTAATATACAAAAATAAAATAAAATATATATTAATCCATAAATGAATGGAGTGCTAAATTGCAAATAAAATAAAATTGGGAGCCCCCAAATAATAAATAAAGCGCCGAAAAGGACTAAATTAAAAGAAAAATAAAATTAAGGATCCGAATTAAAAAGAAAAAAAGGAATTAGGGCCTAATATGACGCGCGTGGAAAGGGGAGGGACCATATGGGAAATTATTCCCATTCCCTGAACACATGTCCACTCCCAGCGCATCAATGGGCCAGGGACTAAATTAAAACAAGAAACAAATTATGCGAACAAATTTAAAAATAAGAAAAAAAATAGCCAAAGGACTAAATTAAAACAAATAAAAAAGGCAGAAGGACTGAAAGGGTAAATAACCCAATTATTAAAAACACGCGGATCCTCCTTGCTGGTCGGGTCGAATTCGGGTTACGGGGCAAAACGACGCGTTTTGGTGCCTGAAAGGCCTGCCCAAAATGACGTCGTTTTGGAGGCCTATTTAAGGCAATTTTTTTTGAAATTTTTCATTCTTCTCCCCTTCTAAAAAAAAAAAAACTAAAAAAAAGGCTCTCTCTTCTCTTTCCCTTTTCAAAACTCCGGCCTAGGCTCCGGCCATGGCTCTGGCGCCAGACCACCGTGGCGGCCGCCGATCACCGGCGACGGCGCCGCCGTCCACGGTGGCCGGAAAAATAAAAAAAAAGGCCATTTTATCATTTTGACCCTCCTGAGCATAAATCCGGCCCCAAAATTTCCAAAATCCGTATAAAAACAACCCGAAAGTCAAAAGACTTTCGATTTTCGGCCACTTTTCATCGGAAGTGGCTACCTCGGCGGTGGGACTTCACAGGTTCGTCTTCAACCCTCTCTTTTTGTTTTTTTTTTTTTTGTTTTCTATTTACAAAATAAAACTATTCGAAAATGAAACAAAAGAAAGAAAAAAGTCACCTTTCGTACTCCAAAAATCTCTGTTTTTATTTCAAAGATCTCTTTTTTTTTTTTTTTTTTTATTGATTTTGTTGTGTCCCCCTCCCGTTACATTCATTTGTTGTCGGGCTTATATAGCCAAATAAAATAGTACATCTATATGTTGCTTCTTGCTTCGTTTTCTGTCCATTTCGTGTTTGTTTACAGGTCTATGAGGGTGAATTCTTTGGCTTTTTTCCGTTTTGATGCAACGACGGTAAAGGTGGTCAGGCCTCGGGACGAGGCGCGAGCGACACGCCCGAGGAGGGAGCAGCACATGGAGCAGCGGCGCACTAGGGTTTGGAACCCTAGATTTTCTGACAAAACTTTTAATCATATGAGCCTAAAATAAAATTGGTCTCGGGTTTAAAACTTGGGCTGTAACAATGGACTGACTTTTAATATTTATTTTGGTTTATTTTTGGTTTGGGCCCCGGGCTAAATTGGGCCTGTACAGTGTATATATTAAATATTTTAATATTATTTAAAATATTGTGAAAGTTAAAATCGTTGAAGTAAGATTCTAACATAAGTGCTAACCAATTATCTAAAATAAATTTGCTTACTTTAAAATTGTAATAGAGGTGCTAATAAATCTGGAAAGAAAATCAAGATTAACCAACATTTAAAATTATACAAAGTTAAGAATATATATATTGATCGGGATTTTGAGATAAGTGCAAAAATCTAAAAATATAAAACATAAATATTTACATAAATATAATAATGTAAATAAAAATTAAAACCATATTAAGAACACGAAAAGAAATATAAAAATGTAATTCACGATTTTCAGTAAACAATACAGACCAATAACTAATTTATGGACTAAATTGCATAAAAGAACAAAACATGTAATCATTTACTCTCTCTCTTTTTTTGGTGAATTACGAGATGAGGGTTAAGTCCAAACAGCAACGCGACTAGTACGACTCAAACTTAAACCACACTTGGGGCGGTGAACACCCTACCAACATACAGGGTTCAAAATATTTACTCTTTAAACCATGCATAATAGCTTCTTCTTTTTTTAAATATAATGATTTATTTGGTCCTTTTAACTTTTTTAGAAAGTCACTCTTTGACTTCGTCATTGATTTTCATGGTGTATTACACAATCAACAAATGATCCTTAAGTCATGTTTTATTACATCTGAATGTTGCTAATCAATATTGGGAAGAGTAGAAGAAAAAAGGATTGACAATCTCATCTCAAGCATTAATATCCTTATCCTTTCATGGAATCTGTAGTTGTTGGAGAGCTTGTTTATGAAGGACTTGAGATAAATATTCAATATAACTCAAGTGATAAATTTTGCTTTAAATGAGCGTTTAAACTCTATTAAAACTGGACTTTTCTATTAGCCTATAAATAAGTAATAGATAGACTTCCTCATTGAGCCATTTGAGGGTGTATTTAGACACGCCCTGTTTAGAGATTTTTATGGAGAGATATTGTATGTAATGCAAGCTATTTGGGGGAGTAATTTGTAACAATTTGGGTTCGACTTTGGAGCAGCAATTATTCATTGGGAGAGGGTAGAATTGTTGAATAAAATCATAATCACTTTCTGAGTGAGGCTCTGCAAATGTAGAACTGGTGAATCTAAACTGCACTCACATCTAATATATTTATGATATGATTTGTTTTATTTTATTTCTATATAATGTTTTGATAAAAGTATCTAAAATATTTATTTTTTAAGTGCCCGCAATTTTTCATTGAGATTTTTAATTTATTTTCATGTTTTCTCCATGAAAATATTAAGGTTGAATGTGATACATGATTTATGCTTTAAATGGATTATTAAAGTATATTGTTGTATTATAGTTTTGATTTTCATTTTTGATATAATGTGTCTAGAATTATTTATAATCTTTATTCACCCTTTAAATAGGAGAATAAAATACGCTTGAGTGGGCTCGAACCTGCATCATTCTTTACTAGCAATAATGTTAATGTCAATCTAGTTAAAACTCAATCGACATAGTTTTATTTTCTTAATTATATATTAATTGGTAAAACTAATTGCTTAATTTTGGGATTGAATTAGAATGAACAATAATTTTGATATTGAATTAGTGGTTATTTTTAATTTATTGATATGTTAAACTTGAATTTAACTTGTCCTTAAACCAATTTAAATTTTTTTCTTTAAATTTATCTAATTTTTTTTAATTTTTAAATATATTTTTAAGCTATTAAAAACAATTTATATATATTTAAAAATACACATGGCATTCTTATGTTATGCCAAATGTCATAAAAATATAGTGTGAACACTACAATTTAACTAAAACCTTGCAATATAATATATATGATTATCAAAAGGCTTTAGGATTTGAATTTGATATAATATCAATGTATATGTCGTCAAATTAATCATATTATAACACGTGGAAGTGCTGTCTAAAGTAACATTATTCTTTCTTTGACATAAAATAACATTTATATTTGATGTATTGATGGTATAAAGAATACGTTGTGTTGGTGCTAGCTATAGGGTAAGATACAACTCCAATTGCAACTTAGCTTGCGTCTAGGAGGCCAATGTAACTTGCCATAATTGGTTGACATATTTTGACCAAAATGGTTGGAGCTTTTAATTGAAGATCTTTGAGAAGTTTTAGTAGCACCTTATTGAGTTGAAAGCATGGAACAACACAAGTTAAGTAAGAAAATATTGAAGACTTTCAATGTGATCTACTTTCCTTATTGAAGAGATTGGTTTTCCATAGAAGACTACATCTAGGTAATCTCGGCAGGTAGTCCCTATTGAAGATCATATCAAAGGCTATTTTTAAGGAGATGGAGATTCACATCGATTATAATTAAGCGGGCCATTTTATGCTTATTTAAATGTAGACTTGTTTCAGTTTTTGTATGAGATTATGAGAGCACTTATTATGTTCAAATTAGGATCTTATTCTAGTGCAAATTCATTGTAAAGTTGTTGTGTTACTTAGTTTGCAACTAAACTTTCAAGAGGAATGTCTTAGTTGGGAGAGTGATCTAGATTGAGTATAGAAGTGATGTTGCAACTTGGTGGGTGAGTTGGACTTAAATCACGTATTATTCTTATTGATCTATAGTGGGTTACTCTCTAGGTAAGGCCTCACAAACGTAGGAAGTTTTTGAATTGTGTAACCAAACTTTGGTGTCCATCGTTATTTTATAAACGTTACTAAGTCCATCTAGTTGCAATTGATCGAAAATCTAAAATGCAAATTCAACAAATTTACATTTGGTATCAAAGCTAGACACTTAAAGCATTAAGCCAAAATCCAGTTCTTAATTTGCTATCAAGGTGAAATGAGCATCAATTTTCAAACCCCCTATGTTGTATGACACAAACTATGCCTACTGGGTGGTAAAATTAAGGGCTTTTATCAAGTCTATAGATGAAAAATCTTGGCGCTCAATTCTAACCGGTTAGGAATTACCAACAACTAATGTAGTTGGTGTGATGAATCCTAAACCTAAAGTAACCTAGACCAATGATGAGGAAAAACCTACAAATACAAAAGGCAAAGGAGTTGTGACCAATGACAATGCACCCAAAGAGAAAAAGAAAGGATGCGGTGCTATGAGTGCCAATGTTTTCGCCATATTCAAGTTGAATGTATCAATACATCGAAGAAAAAGAAAAAGGCAGCTTGTGTTACCTAGAGTGATGAAGGTTGTTCAAGAAGTTCAAAAAAGGATGAGGAGCATATCATGAACTATGTTGCCTTTACTTCCCAAGTTATTCCTTCATATGTAACTAACTCAGATGGCTTAAGTGACACTAACACCGAGCGAATTGGTGATTTCATGGAGATCTACAAAACCATGTTAGATAAGTAGGATCAAGCATACAAGGCCAATGGAAGACTCAATGATAAAAACTCCTTGTTGAAGTTGGAGAAAAAAATTAGTGAAGTAGATTGAGGAAAAAAAATCACACTAAAAGAATTGCATGTTGTTCAATTTGTGTTGAAGAAGCTAGGATTTAGCAGTGATAAGCTAGATGAGATACTTGCAGATGGTAGAAGAGACCTTGTTAATAGAGGACTTGCTTATGTGGACAAAGGAGACAAAATAGTGAAAGGAGTTGTTGATCAACCAAAGTGTTCCAAAAAAACTGAAGTTAGTAAAACCGAGGACCGTAACAAGCATACTTATAGAATTATGTGTCACTACTCTGGTTTCTCATGCCATATTAGGCCAATGTGTTTTAAGCTTCTAAAGGATCTGAGAAGAAATAAATTAGATGTGACTTCAATTACAACTCAAGGAACATCAAACATGAGAGAATCAAAAGCTAGTCTGAAGAAGAAAATACCATAATTGTTTTTGTTAGAATTAAGTGACCCGAATCCTTATTTAAATAAAATACAATGGTAAAATAAAATAAAAGAAGAATCCCTATAGAACTACACTTCTTTTATTTTATTTTAAATAAGGTTTTTTAAACCTTATTAAACTCCATCTATTGGATATTGATTAGAATAAGGAGTTTCAATCTTACTACACTCCTATTAGAATATGGCTTTACAAGCCTATAAATAGACATAGTCTATTTCTCTTGTAAATTGATTTGAATTCGACATAGTGAATTTTCTTCTCCTCTGCCCATGTTTTTTTCCCGAAAGGGTTTCCACGTAAAATCTGTGTGTTCTTTATTTTTGTTTCTCTTTTCTTTGCGATATATTTGTCATTATCGACATTATTTTTTTTACAAATTGGTATCAGAGCTTCCGAGTTTTTTCATCTCGATCACGGTAATGGCGTCTTTAAAGTATGAAATTCTGCTATTGGATCGCAACACCAGATTTGCGTTGTGGCAAATAAAGATGCGCGGCGGTTCTTGCCTGATTGATTTAGAGGAAGCCCGCTAGTAGGTAGATAAGATGCCTTCGACATTGACGGAGGAAGAGAAAAAGTGCAAGGATCGAAAGGCGTTAACACAGTTACATCTACATTTGTCTAACGAAATTTTGCAAGATGTGATGAAGGAGAAGATCGCCGCGGCATTATGGAAGAGGCTAGAACAAATATGTATGTCGAAAACTCTAACCAGCAAGTTGCCTATGAAGCAACGTCTTTATGCTCATCGTTTGGAGGAATGTGCGTCTGTGCACGAACACTTAACAGTGTTTAAAGAAATTCTCTCAAACTTGGAGGCCATGGAGGTTCAGTATGATAAGGAAGATCTAGGGTTGATTCTACTTTGTTCGTTGCCCCCGTCTTATTCAACTTTCAGAGACACAATTTTATATAGCCGTGAGTCTCTCACAGTTGATGAGGTTTATGATTCTTTGACCTCGTATGATAAGATGAAGCATCTTGTGGTTAAACCCGACTCTCAGGGAGAGGGTCTCATTGTTCGTGGGAGACAAGATCGGAATGCTGATGATGATCGTGGAAGGACACAGGAACGGAATCCTCGCGGTAAATCTAAGGGTAGATCGAAGTCTTTAAACAGAGGTAAAACTTGTAACTTCTGCAAGAAGAAAGGGCACATTAAAACTGAGTGTTATAAGCTACAGAACAAGATTAAAAGGGAGGCTGCGAATCAAAAGGGAAAACAACCAGAAAATTCCAGTGAAGCTGATGTTGTAGAAGATTACAGTGATGGTGAACTTCTAGTCACTTCTGTCAACAATTCTAAAGTTAGCGAGGAGTGGATACCTGATTCGGGTTGCACCTTCCACATGAGTCCCAATCGGGATTGGTTTACAAATTACGAAATAGTGTCCGAAAGTGTTGTTTTGATGGGAAATAATGCTTCGTGTAAAATCGCAGGTGTTAGAACAATTAAAGTTAAGATGTTTGATAGAGTTGTCAGAACACTTAGTGACGTACGGCATGTTCCAGAATTGAAGAGAAATTTAATTTCGTTGAGTACTCTTGATTCAAGAGGGTACAAATACACAGCTGAAAATGGGATTTTGAAGATTTCCAAAGGTTCCCTCGTTGTGATGAAAGGGCAGAGAAAGACTGCCAAGTTATATGTTTTGCAGGGTTCTACTGTTATTGGTGATGCAGCTGTCGCTTCCTCTTCCTTGTCAGATGATGATATTATTAAACTTTGACATATGCGCCTAAGGCATATGAGTGAGAATGGCATGGCAGAATTGAGCAAAAGAGGACTTCTTGATGGGCAAGGAATTTGCAAACTGAAGTTCTGTGAGCACTGCATTTTTGGGAAGAAAAAGAGAGTTCGATTCACCAGAGAAATCCATAACAAGAAGGGAACGTTGGAGTATATTCATTCTGATCTGTAGGGGCCATCAAGAGTGCCTTCAAGAGGTGGAGCTAATTATATGCTAACTTTTATTGATGATTTTTCCAGAAAAGTTTGGGCATTCTTCCTGAAGCAGAAAAGCAATGTGTTTTCCGCATTTAAGTCTTGGAAAACTATGATTGAAAAACAGACGGGAAAACAAATAAAACACCTCCGCACAGACAATGGCTTAGAGTTTTGTTTTGATGAGTTTAATAAACTGTGCAAGTCAGAAGGGATCGTGAGACACTTGACAGTTCGTCATACTCCACAACAAAATGGCGTTGCAGAACGAATGAACAGAACGATCATGGAGAAAGTTCGATTTATGTTGTCAAATGCCAACTTACCAAAGTCGTTTTGGGCCGAAGCAGCCTCTACTGCATGTTTTTTGATCAACCGATCTCTGTAACACCCCAAACCCGTGTCTGTCGCCAGATCAGGGTTAAGAGCGTTACCTGACAGATCGAAAACAATTACAGAAAAATTCATACAATCATATGTCAATTACAATCATAATTTCCCTTAAGTAAGTCATCGAGACCTTAAACATGCTTATAAACTGGGTCGGGACTAAATCGAAACACATACAAAATTTCATGGAAATTTAAAACTTTTCTAAGTTTCAGGGATTACACGCCCGTGTAGGCAAGCCGTGTGCCTCCCACATTGCTTGGACACCCGTGTGTCCTCCCGTGGTCAAATCGACTTCACATCCACGGCCACCAAGCACGCCCGTGTGCCTTGGCCGTGGTCGAACCTAACTTCACATCCACGGCCACCAAGCACGCCCGTGTGCCTTGGCCGTGGTCGAATCTGACTTCCCATCCACGGCCACCAAGCACGCCCATGTGCCTTGGCCGTGGTTGAATCTGTCTTTAGACCCACGATCACCCGTCACCCCGTGTGCTAAGGCCGTGTACTCTTAGGCCATATACTGACTTTCTCACACGGCTACTAGACACGCCCGTGTGTCTTGGCCGTGTGCTATTAGGCTATCTACTGACTTAGCCCCACGGTCACTAGGCACGCCCATGTGCCACAATCGTGTGACATTATAGGCCATTTGCAATGCCAAATTGCCACCCACATAGGTCATATCTACAAGCTATGTTTACTAACTCATTTCATACTTAAATGACACACAAAAACATACCAAATTAACCATTCAATCTATACATTCAATACCAATTCCAAACATACTAAAATACCAGGTTAAAACTCATCTCATCGCAAACATATTTCATTCATTCACTTAAACAAAACTTGACCATATTATGCCTCAACTAACCATACCAAAACATACTTCATATATCACATTCTTTCAAGTAAATTCCCAACATCATAACTAGCCATATCACATGGCTAAATTCATATAACAAACTTATACCAAATGCTAGCCTATACATGCTATATCTAGCTTTATATATTTCCAAAATGTACCAAAATAGGTTTAGTAGTGTGACGACGATCCTTGACGGTCCCGAGCCTTCAATAGCTTTGACGACCTATAAAACAGAGAAAATACACACACAGAGTAAGCTTTCCAAAAGCTTAGTAACTCATATACAAATAAACTTAATATGTAAAGCATATAAGCATATAACCACATTGGCACAATTCATATACATAGCAAATTTCTCACATATATACTTTGATCCATATCCTTTGCTAATTTTGCCACATTCATCAATTTAAGAATCATAGTAAGATCACATAGGTACTTACCTTATATATACACTTAGTGTATAAATCAACGTACCTGAAACGGATATACAATTCACTTAGCCATTCGTATCACAGACTTGCCCGTTGAACCGTAAGGAATCTAGTAGGATACTCAGAAAGTTCGGAATGATCGTACAATGCCAATGTCCCAGACGAGGTCTTACATGTAATCAGATATCGATGCCACTGTCCCAGACAGGGTCTTACACGAATCAATACGATGTTGATGTCCCAGACATGGTCTTACACGTAAAGATCATATCGATGCCAACGTCCCAGACGTGGTCTTACACGTAACGCTCATGTCGATGCCTACGTCCCAGACGAGGTCTTACACGAAATTTCAAATCAATGCCAATGTCCCAGACGTGGTCTTACATGATAAAACAGAACAGATACCTATGTCATGACATAGCTAATCCTATCTATTCCTAGGTTCGTACGGGACTTCTCGGACTTAGTCACTATATCGAACTTATCTCGAAATTCATATGCATAACCTCTCATAAGCATCCATTATCAACATTAGTCATATGAACAATTATAATTTCATACAAGTACGTTTATTTGCATAATGACTTACCTCGGATTCAATTTATCGGGAATGGAAACGGCTACTCGATTACTTTTGCTTTCCCCCGATCTAAGTCTGTTTTCCTCGGTTCTTGATCTAAACATATTCAGAATTAACCCTTTTATTCACTAACTCATTCAATTCAATCCAAAGACACACATTTAGGGCTATTTGCAAATTAACCCTCACATTTGAACAATTTATCAATTTAGTCCATTTTTCTCAAAATATCAAATTCACAAAATTTGTTCACACACATGCATAGCCGAATCTCCCTAGGGACTATATAAGTCCATATTATTCATCAAATTCACAAATTAGTCCTCCAAAATAATATTCTCACAATTTAGCCCTAATTAGCTAAATTCACCAAAAATTCAAGAACAAAGTATGTTCATCTAGCTCAAATCTTTCATTTAACACCATAAATCATCACAAAGCTCAACATATCAACAATGGCATCTCACACAAACATCATCAATTCACAAAATTAATACATGGGTTTTGTAGCTCTCAAAGCAACGATTGCAAAAACGTAGAAATTATCAAAAATCAAAGTCAAAACTTACCTTAATTAAGCTCAAACCTAGCCGAAACCTTGTTTTCTTCTTCTTTTCTTTTTCTTTTTGATATTCGGCTAAAGATAAAGCAATATGGCTTTCTTTTACTTTTAATGCTTTATTTTATAATAATAACTTAATAAATAAATATAATATAAAGTTTAACTTATAAAATATCATATAAAAACATATTATAAAACCATGTTGCCGTCCACTAGCCATATTTTGGCCAAATTGCAACATAAAACCCTTACAATCCAAAGCCACATCAATTAAACCACTTAATCAAATGAAAAGCCATTTTTAAACACACAAACGAACAAATTAGCTTACGAAAATTTAACACATGCTTAGTCACATATCAACGGCACAGAAAATAATATTAAAAAATTATACAGACTCAGATTTATGGTTCCGAAACCACTGTTCCGACTAGGGTGTAAATCAGACTGTTACAATCTCAATCCATTGCCATTGAGAAAAAGACTCCACAATAGGTATGGTCTGGTAATCCTGCTAATTATTTTGATTTAAAGATCTTTGGGTGTCCTGCGTATGCTCATGTTGATAATGGAAAATTAGAACCGGGATCCATTAAATGTGTTTTTCTTGGTTATAAAGCTAGTGTAAAAGGGTATAAGTTATGGTGTCCTAAAAATAGAAAAGTTGTGATTAGCAGAGATGTTGTTTTTGATGAAACTGCTATGCTACCTAACTTATCTCTTAAAGACTCTTCCAATAAAGAAAATCAAAAGCAGGTGGAGCATCAGATTAATACAGAGTCGACTCTTCAAGGTAGTATAAAAAATTGAGAATAGAGTTGCTTCTTCACCACAATACTCTATCGCCAAAAACAGAACTAGAAGAGAAATTAAACCTCCAAAATAGTATGCCGAGGCTGATCTAGTTGTTTATGCTTTAAATGTGGCCGAAGATATAGATGCAAACCAAGAGCCGTCTAATTATTCTGAGGCGGTTAGCTGTGAAGACTCAGAAAAATGGATGTTTGCTATGCAAGAGGAGATGGAATCACTCCATAAAAATAGAACATGGGATCTTGTGAAACTTCCTAAAGGTAAAAAGGTTGTTCGCTGTAAATGGGTGTTTAAAAAAAAGAAGGGACTCCAAGAGTTGAAGAACCCAAATATAAAGTAAGGCTTGTTGCAAAGGGTTACAGTCAAATTCCAGGAGTGGACTTCACAGATGTGTTCTTCCCATTTGTGAAGCATAGTTCGATTCGAGCTTTGCTTGGTATTGTGGCCATGCATGATTTGGAGCTTGAGCGATTAGATGTAAAAGCGCATTTTTGCATGGAGAACTTGAGGAAGATATTTACATGCAACAACGGAGGGTTTACTGAGTCTCGGGAAAAGAGGACTATGTTTTCTTCTTTGAAAAAGTCCCTTTCTGATTTGAAACTTGATCACCAAGACAGTGGTACAAGAGGTTTGATTATTTTATGACTTCTCATGATTTTAAAAGAAGTAGTTTTGACATCTGTGTTTACTTTAAGAAAAATAGTGATGGTTCTTTTGTGTATCTACTTCTTTATGTTGATGACATGTTGATAGCAGCAAAAGATAAAGGAGAGATAAGAAAGGTCAAAGCCCAACTAAGTGAAGAATTTGAGATGAAAGATTTGGGACCAGCAAAGAAGATACTTGGTATGGAGATTCTTAGAGATAGAAAAGCAAGTAAATTGTACCTAATTCAGAAGGGATATATTGAGAAAGTTTTTTGCTGGTTCAATATGCAGAGTGCTAAGCCTATTAGTATTCCTTTAGCAGCCCATTTCAGACTTTCATCGGCTTTGTCTCCACAATCAGATGATGAGATTGAGTACATGTCACATGTTCCATACTCTAGTGCAGTGGGATCTCTCATGTATGCTATGGTTTGTTCACGTCCAGATTTATCATATGCGATCAGTGCGATTAGCGAGATACATGGCGAATCCGGTGAAAGAACATTGGAAAGCGATTCGATGGATTTTAAGATACTTACGAGGTACTCACGATGTTTGCTTACGATTTGGAAGAACTAGAGATGGAGTCATTGGGTATGTTGATGCTGATTTTTTGGAGACCTTGATAGAAGAAGATCTCTCCTTTGGTTATGTCTTTACAATCGAAGGTTGTGCAATCAGTTGAAAGCTACTTTGCAAACTACTGATTGCTTTGTCTACCACTGAAAAAGCCGAGTACATGGGCTATTCGAGGCTTGTAAAGAAGCTATTTGGTTGAAGGGACTCTTTAGTGAGCTCAATGAAGACCTTCAAATCAGCCACGATATTTTTTGCGACGATCAGAGTGCCATCTTCCTTACGAAAGATCAAATGTTTCATGAGAGAACAAAACACATTGATGTTCGGTATCATTTTGTTAGTGATATTATTGCTCGTGGTGATATTATTGTGAGCAAAATTAGTACTCATGAAAATCCTGCAGATATGATGACTAAGTCACTTCCTATAACCAAGTTTGAGCATTGCTTAGACTTGGTTGGTGTTCATTGTTGAAGTTAAACCCTTAAGGGGTTTTATGGAAGAGGTGGAGAACTTGTTTGTTGAGAGTTCGCGATGAAGAACTTGTTTATTTAGAATTCGTGTCAAGGTGGAGATTGTTAGAATTAAGTGACCCGAATCCTTATTTAAATAAAATACAATGGTAAAATAAAATAAAAGAAGAATCCCTATAGAACTACACTTCTTTTATTTTATTTTAAATAAGGTTTTTTAAACCTTATTAAACTCCATCTATTGGATATTGATTAGAATAAGGAGTTTCAATCTTACTACACTCCTATTAGAATATGGCTTTACAAGCCTATAAATAGACATAGTCTATTCCTCTTGTAAATTGATCTGAATTCGACATAGTGAATTTTCTTCTCCTCTGCCTGGGGTTTTTTTTCCCGAAAGGGTTTCCACGTAAAATCTGTGTGTTCTTTATTTTTGTTTCTCTTTTCTTTGCGATATATTTGTCATTACCGACATTATTTTTTTTTACAATTTTATTGTTGCAAATCAATCAATGAAAGTTACAAATAATAATGTGTGTTACTTTGATAGTGAATGCTTCGGGCACATAATTGGTAAAAGTAATTTTCTCAAGATTTTCCAAGAAAATCATGAAGGCAATGTGACCTTTGGTGATGGTAAAAAAAGGCAATATTCTTGGAAAGGGTTTTCTTAATGTTGAAGGCATATCTCAGTTATAGAATGTTTTTCTTGTAGAAGGTTTGAAGGCAAATTTAATAAGCATTACTCAACTTTGTGACCAGGAGATGTTCATAAACTTTACAAAAGATAAAGGCCTAGTAACTAGCAAGTCTAATAAGCAAGTTATGGAAGGTTCCAGAACATTCAATGATTGCTATAGATTGATTGGATCTTTGAAAGTTAGCTCCTTTGACCTGGAGCTATGGAATTATAAGTTAGGCCATGTTCACTTCAAAAGCCTACAACATTTGGACATTTGGTGATGTGGAGTTATACCTCGCATTTTTCGACTTTTCTTCTCCCAGTCAAACTCTGTTATTAGTTTCTCACTTAGACTCTTATTAGTGTAGGTTATTTTAATATTATTTGACATATAAATTTAA
This sequence comes from Gossypium sturtianum, assembly GCA_025698515.1. Classification (NCBI taxonomy): domain Eukaryota; kingdom Viridiplantae; phylum Streptophyta; class Magnoliopsida; order Malvales; family Malvaceae; genus Gossypium; species Gossypium sturtianum. The sequence continues at coordinate 6,158,912 of CM046947.1, forward strand.
CCTATAAATAAGTCCTTTTCCACCCTAGAAAAATAACTCATTACATATTTAGGTATTAGCTTTTACAAGCTTTCAGAGAATTTTGTGTTTATAGTTTGAGGGTTCTTATTTTAGGTTTCGAGGTTTAGTTTTATTTCCATCTTTTGTACTTTTCGTTTTTGCCGTTATAGTGAAATTATCTTTACCCGTAGTTTTTTTTTCCTGTTCAAAGGGGGTTTTCTACATAAATATTTGGGTTCGATCTTTTCAATTTCTTCGATATTTTTCTTGTCCGTTGCTTAACAAAGTTTATCCCCAACAAACTGGTATTAGAGCTTGATTGGTTTCCGCATTCAACCCGTTCAGAGATGGAAGCAACAAGGTTTGATATTGATAAGTTCGATGGCATCATAAATTTCAAAAAAAGTATGTCTTGGTCTGTGTGGAGATAGAGAGCACTCATTCTATTTAATTTAGAAACTTATTCTAGTGCAAATTCATTGTAAGTAATTAGTCTTGTTATTCAATTTACAGCTAAGCTTTCAAGAGGGAAGTCTTTTTTGGGGAAAGTTCTCTATATTGAGTATGAGCGAGAGGTTGCAATTTGGTGAGTGAGTTGGAGCTATATCATGTTTTGTGCATGTTGATTTATAATGGATTACACTCTAGGTAAAGCCACACAGATGTAGGAAGTTTTTGAACTATGTAACTAAAATTTTGGTGTTCATCTCAATTTTATAACTATTAGTAAGTTTATTCAGTTGCATCTGAATGAAAAACTGAAAGGCAAATTCAATGAATCTATAAATTGTCAATGAATTAGATAATAACACATCTTTTAAAATAAAATAAAAAAGTTTTTTTTTTTAAAAAACCCAAAAAGTTTTAAGTAGAATTTAGATGATAGGTATGATTGATTGATATGGTAGCAAAATTGGATATTTTAAGTATCATGGTTGATTAGATAATAAATTTACTAGTGACATTATTTTTGTGAAAGGTGAGGTTTGTTAGAACTTAGGTGTGGTTGTGATTTGGTATATGATGGAAAAGTTGTGATTAGAGAGAGAAGAATGTGAGATGAACCGAACTCGCATTCATTTGTGTATGGTTTGGACATAATTATTTGATTTGAATTCAACATAAGTTACCCCTATGATTTGATTGGATTTTGATGCATGATTGAGACACAACTCAACCCAATTTGGACCTTCACGTGCTTTTCATCAAGGATCTAAATTACATTTATATTGTTGTGTGGAAAGGTCCTTAGATTGCGTGGAGCTAAGTTGGATAATATATTAATACAATTTGTCCAGGTTTTTTCAATATATGGAGGTGCAATTGCTTTTGTATATAAAAAGGGATGCTTTATTCTGCAAGAAAAAATATTACCAATTGTTCTTCCTTTTCTTACGTTTATTAAAGTTGAAACTTTATTATGAAGTATTGAACAGTGGAGAAGTTTATATTTTATGATTAAACTTCCAAATATCTGCACAAGTTGATGGAGAATTGGAGAGTACTGTTAGTTGGGCTTAGAATAACATAGGGAGGAGTGTTTCGGCCCAACTTTCTTGGAAGCCTATGCCTATGCCTTTTGTAAGTTTACTAGTTTATGACCCTATCATCCCAAATGTCTTGATGCCATATGGTTATACTAGTAAAATTATTATGAAAATTGTTAATTATCTACTCTTCATAGTGTTAAGCTATTGAAATTAACTCTTAATTAAATAAAATCAAAGATACACATACCACAAATTTTAGCAAAGCTTATTTTCTATGTATATTTTATGCATTTTTAATTAAAAATACTAATTTTGACTTAATTAATTAGATTGATTCCCTTCTAAATTATTAGCCCAACCCCCAGTTGGCAACTATTTTATTTTTTCTTTACACTTATCATTAATCTATGTAATTGTCCATGGTTCATTTTCATTTAAAACTAAAAGGACTGGGTAAATATCCCATATATACCAAAAAATTTGATTATTTACGAAAATGGGCCAGTTTGAAGAATATTTACGGAAAAGGGCCGTTTCCCCCAAAAACGCGTCCACGTCAGCGCGTTTTTGGGGGAAACAACAGCAAAGCGCACCCCTGAGGACGCGCTTTAGCCCTGCAACGGTCAAAACCCAACGGCCAATTTTTTTTTTACCGTTGGGGGCCCAACGGTCAAAAAAAAAGTATAAAAACCTCCCTAACCCTTTATTTTTTTCACACTTCAATCCTTTCTCAATTTTCTCTCAATTTTCTCTCAAAGTCCTTGAAATTTACGCTCAAAATTCAAAATAGTCCTTTACTATTTACGAAAAAGCCCTTTATATTTTTTGTAATATATTTTTTTTTTGCAAAATTTATTAAAATTTTTTATCGGATTACAATGGACGGGGAATTACTTCGCCTAGACGACAACCACATCTCCGTCGAGCAAATGAAAATGGTAAGTTTTAATTTTTAATTTTTCAATATGATTAAATTTTTTTTTCAATTATGCAATTTTAATTAATTTTTAATTTTATAATTTTTTAAACAGTCTGTAGATCGGGTGTTGGAATGTTATATTCGCAACATTCATGGTCCCCATCGCCGTTGATCGAAATTACTGCGGGAAGCGGGTTTTTGCACGTGGCGAGGATAGGGCGGGGTTCAAGTTGGAGCCACCTTTGATCGTGTTGATAGAGAGGTGGAGACCGAGACGCACACTTTCCATCCGCCATGCGGAGAGTGTACCATCACTCTAGAAGATGTGCAGTTGCAGTTGGGATTACCGGTGGACGGGTCGATAGTCACCGGGTCCGCAACATCTACCGATTGGATGGCCGTATGCTACGAGCTTCTGGGTGCCATTCCGGATAAAATTCAATGAGCTCGGATCGATCTGGCCTTGTTACGAGACACATTCCCGGAGCCGAACGAGGGTTCGACCAAAGTAGAAAGAATATGGTATGCTCGGGCATACATTCTTTAGATAATTGGAGGCTATCTGATGCCGGACCTCTCTAGAAACCTCGTCCACCTGAGATGGCTCCTGAAACTTGTTGATTTCAGAGCAGCCGGTGAATTGAGTTGGGGGGTCTGCCGTGCTATCGAGGTTGTACCGAGAGATGTGCGGGGTGACGCGGCCGAGTAAAGCAAAAATCAGAGGTTGACTATCACTACTGCAATCATGGGCATGGTTTTGATTTCCATTTTTACGTCCTCGACTCGACCAGCCATATTCATTCCCACTGATAACGAGGTAAATTTAATATTATATTTTACAATTATTTCGTAGATTTATAATATAATTGCATGCTAAAAGTTTATTTAATTAGGTGGAACCATTCAGCGAGTCATGTTGGAATACCTAACTCGCTTGAAGATATACGGCTCCTATTGGACCAACGGTCGGAATCACAAGTAAGTTTCGAATTTCGTTATTATAATTTAGTATTTCGTATTTAGTGTCTAGTATTATGTATATAACTAATATTTTGGTAATGTTAATATAGTTTCAATGGACACGTGCATTTGAGGATCCGGAAATTTGGGCGATAATTAGGAGGAGTTCTTCCAAAATCCGAGCGATTGGCACGTTAAGGTCCCATTGATCACCTACGCGACCGTGGAGATGCACCGGTCGATCGGGTTTCTGCGGCAATTTGATTCCGACAACCGATTCTCGTGCCACCCGAGGTGCTCGATGATGAGCACAAAGTGGACTTACGGCGTCGCATTACTGCGGATTGGCCAAGATTTTGGTCGAGTCATATCGAGATGTAGGAGAACCGGTATGACTTTTTACCTATCCGGAACCAATTATCGTTCTCGAGTTACCGTGCGTGCCGGAGTACATGCCATGGTTTAGGATCCATGGCAAGCCGTATATGTTGTCGGAAGAAGAGAGGCGACGGCAACTTCGCGAGCGAAGGGAACGTCGGGCCCCTTTAAATCCAAGGAGAAGGGGTGATGAGACGGGGCCATCAACAGCGCCGACACAGTCACCGGGCCTAGCAACAGCGCCTACACAGTCGCCGGGCCCATTAATTCAGCCGACAACACCGACATCACAGCGTCTACCGTTTATGCCAGGTGCGTACCCTACCCCTTATATGTATCCTCCTAACCCATATATGTTTCAGTTCCCAGTCCCACCCCAGGTTGGAATGCATGGCCGGGTTCGAGTCCGTTCCCGACTACTCCCCCGTGCCACCGATCGTGGAGGCCGACGTCGCATGTGGGATCGGAGGAGGCGCCGTCGGGGAGCACTTCTTTCTACCAGGCTCTTTCGTCGTACGGGATGCAGTCACCCCCGCCGTGGTTTATGCAAACACCTCCGGGGTCATTATTTTATCAAGGTGGGTCATCCTCGCAACACCCAGAACCAGACCCACTGCCGGAGGAACCAGAATCCCTGCCCGAGGTTCCACGACCCCCGCTGGAAGCTAGAAGAAGGAGGAATCCAGCGCGTAACCGCCGACCGCCCCCGTGTGGCACTGGTTCCCACCGGCATCAGCCCTAAACCCTAAACCCCCGAATTTTATTTTGTTATTGTAATTTAATTTTTTTGTAATTTAATTTTAATATCTTTGATAAAATAGAAATGGTTTAAATTTTTTTTCTAATTAAGTTCTAATATATTTAATAAAATTTGAGTTTAATTTTTATTTTTTTTGTAATTTAATTTTAATATCTTTGATAAAATGGAAATGGTTTAATTTTTTTTCTAATTAAGTTTTAATATATTTAATAAAATTTGAGTTTAATTTTTATTTTTTTTGTAATTTAATTTTTTTTGTAACTTAATTTTTTTGTAATTTAATTTTAATATCTTTGATAAAATAGAAATGGTTTAATTTTTTTTTCTAATTAAGTTTTAATATATTTAATAAAATTTGAGTTTAATTTTTATTTTTTTGTAATTTAATTTTTTTTGTAATTTAATTTTAATATCTTTGAGAAAATATAAATGGTTTAATTTTTTTTTCTAATTAAGTTTTAATATATTTAATAAAATTTGAGTTTAATTTTTATTTTTTTTGTAATTTAATTTTAATATCTTTGAGAAAATAGAAATGGTTTAATTTTTTTTTCTAATTAAGTTTTAATATATTTAATAAAATTTGAGTTTAATTTTTATTTTTTTGTAATTTATTTTTTTTGTAATTTAATTTTTTTGTAATTTAATTTTAATATCTTTGATAAAATAGAAATGGTTTAATTTTTTTTGTAATTTTGTAATTTAATTTTAATAACTTGAATAAAATAAAAGTTCTTATACAAAAGTTCACCGTTTTCCTCCAAAAAAATAGAAATTACATAGCCACCAGGAGACAAAAAAACTAAGAACACGGTCAACTATTCCGATTTGGACACGAGCGAGATGTATGGCCCGGGTTCCTACACCATCCGCACAGCCAACTTTGGTTGCTCGTTTCTCGGATATCCATATTGTTGCGTATTCTACTCAAGCAAGGTCGACCTTTTGGTTTACGCCTCAATTGTCTATCCGGCAACAGCTTATACGGTGCAAGCGATACCGACGGCCACTTACGTTCATCTGGGACTGGTGGGAATATGTGTCTCCACACGTTGTACATGTTTTCTAATTTATACACTTCGTCGACATAGCTCATGGGATCAAGACGGAGATTCTAACAAGCCGCAAGTACATGAGCGCATGGGTAACGAAGTGCATCAAATATCCCACAGTCGCAGGTCCTATTTGTCAAGTGTACACGATAATGCCCGCCAACAATACCTTGGTTCGGTCTATCAAACTCCGTGACACGAAACCATAGGCTGTCGCGATCGTGACACATTGTGTGCATGGTGTTGACCCGTGCCTTCCCACGGTTTATTTCTTGCAAGATCTTCGGGCTCCATACATGGCCTCCTTGCATCTGCCCTCTATAACTCGCTGCTCTCTTCGAAAATAGTGCCGCTAAACGAAAATATGTCTCTCGCACAACCGATGTAATCGGCAGATTACGGGTTCCTTTTAGAACAGAATTTATGCATTCGGCTAGGTTTGTGGTCATATGACCATATCGTAGGGCGCCGTCGTATGCTTGTGTCCACTGTTCGAAAGGAATATTGCACAGGTAGTTTGCGCATTCGGCGTTATCTGAGCGCAAACTGGCTAACATCTCGTGAAAACGGTCTTTATTGATCTCGTACCCTGCCAATATACGTTGATAGCGAATATTACATACCACTCTTCAATTGAGAATAAATTGAATATTACAAACGAAATTATATTAGTAGATATTTCATACCCATATCGGTCACTTGTTGTTTCTGTCTTTTAGATCGATGTTGCCCATAGTAGTTGGATGAAACATGCCTCAGGCAATATCGATGGTGTGTGCGATGCCACATGCTTCCCTGGCGTTCTATTGCCGCAAGTATTCCAGGGCCCCGATCCGATATAACGCATATGTCAGGTTGGGGGCAGACATGCCTCCTTAACTTAGATAGGAAGAAGTCCCAGTCATCAGCTGACTCCCTCGGTGTTATTGCAAACGCAATCGGAAGGATTCTCCCACAGCCGTCTTGTGCCACAGCTAGCAATAGCCGATGCGTATATCTACCATTCATAAAGGTACCGTCAATTTGTACCAATGGCTTGCAGTATATAAAGGCATCTCGACATTGCTTAAATGTCCAGAACAGACGCTTGAACACTGCGTATCCGCGGGAGCGACGATTATTATTGTAGTACGTGCCCGTTTCAAGGTCTGCTGTTTCTTTGCTCGAGACATATCTCTCCAAAGACGACACCACTGCCACACTTTATTATATGAAGCGTCCCACCGACCGTGCAACTTTTCTAACGCCTTCTGCTTGGCTATCCAAGCCTTTCTGTAAGAGAGCGTGTACCCCAATTGGCTACGAATATTGCCAATTAAGGCCGGCACCGTAGTCTTGGGATCGGCCTTCACCGTCGGGATTATTAAGTCAGCCAACATGTTTGAATCCATCCTCGGATGATCTTGTGTTACACCTGTCAACAAAGTACGTTAAATAATGCAACATTACATAATATTAGTGTTATTCGAAATCATTGAACACATAGTGGTACTGTACCGGCAAGACATGTATGTGGACCTTTGTACTTTTTGATCTCCCACAACCCTGTCCTTTTCCTCAACGACGCCATGATTTTCCATGAACATGTGCCGTCTTGCACTGCACACTTCACCTCGTACTTATCGAGCTTGGATTTAACCACATTGTAGTTAACCCGCCTCACGATCTTTGTATTGTTTCAATGCAAGAAGAAAAGTATTTTTGTTGGAAAACTGGTTACCAACTTCTAATTGGTCCGAATCCAACGAAGAATTTTTACGGTCACGCGTCTGGTGTGGTAGTTCAGGAAACTCCAATGCATCATCTTGAGATAGATCGACATTATGCATATGGGCTGGAGGCGAGTACCGCCTGAATAGTGGATCTTCTTCTTCTTCGTCTGAACCGCTTTCAACGTCTTCAGGTACAGTTGGAACGGGCTCCGATTCAGAAAATAATCCAACTTCTGCATCGTCGGGCCCTGGCTCCCGAGGTGGATCCACATCAGATTCATCGTCCGACCCTCTATAACCTGCAACAAACGAGGGCCCCTCACCGGTGGATATCGTCGGGAGTACATCATCCCTCCTTAAACATCTTTCGTAAATAGCCCAATCATATGTGGATTGCCAACCACTAGAAGTTGATGACGTCCCCCAATACGTATTTCTATCATCGGACGTTGAAGGACGGATATGCATGTCCCATCCACAAACCGAGTGTCGTGCAGGGGTTATGTTTTCCATACTACCACCGCACACACGGGCACTACGTGTTTTGCCTCACTCACTTACAGTGTCGGCAGGGCGTGTATTCCCCTCGAGCGGCGGTAGATGTTGAGGTTGCAGAAAGATCACTTGGAGATGAAAATTCTACATATACCTCGATATAGGGTGATCCACTGGCAAGATGAGTCTCCACCATTGCCTCAAAGCTCCGAGGACCTTTGATGTCGAATGAGTCATATCTCACCGGATCAACCGAAGCGCAAAATCCATACTTAATAGACTGAACTTTCATTGGCGTTGTTCCGAATATTTTACGCCTAATTCTTTTTGCGAAGTTTTACCAAATCGACGTTCCGATTAAAACTCGATCGCACTTGTGTTCTCCGATAAGAAAATAACACCATTTTCGGTGTCACGAACTTCACCATCGTAGTAAATAACAGCATTAATACGTTCACTCATTTTTAGTTTTTTTTTCTTTTGCCTCAATTTCCCTTATGCAACCTGAGAATGAAATTTGGCTGATTTATAGCCTAATTTTGCGGAGATCGCTCAGAGCAAAAGAGCGCCCACGTAGGAGCTCTTTTTCGTGACTCCTGGCGACAAAGTGCACTGCTTTGGAGGCGTTTTTGCCATCGCTTGTTTGTTAAACGTCTCTCAAATTAATTTTGTCGGAGACTCATCAGAGCAAAAGAAAGCGTCCACGTGGGAGCTCTTCGGTACTCTCCCGACGACAGTGCACCGCTGCAGGAAGCGTTTTTGGCCACTTGTTTGTTCGTAAACGTCTCCTCAAATTAATTTTGCGGAGACTCATCAGAGCAAAGAGCGCCCACGTGGGAGCTCTTTTCAAGTACTCACTGGCGACAGTGCACCCTACATGGAAGTGTTTTTGGCCATCGCTTGTTTGTTAAACGTCTTCTCAAAATTATTTTGCCGGAGACTATTGTCACAAAAATTCAATTAATTTTTTCCCTAGCCTAAAAATTCAATTAATTTTTCATACTGTAAGTGGGACGGGAAAAGGAGGCAAAAGCGCCCACGAGGACGCGTTGCTTTGTCGTTGTTTCCCCAAAACGCTATTTGACGAGACGCGCGTTTTTGGAGGAAACGGCCCTTTTCCGTAAATATTCTTCAAACTGGCCCATTTCCGTAAATAATTAAATTTTTAGGTATATATGGGATATTTACCCAAAAGGACTTCTAAGTAAAAACGTTCTCTCATCATCAACAATGTTTTCTTTTGGCTAAATCTAGTTATTTATTAATCAACCATTGAAAGCATAATATTTTACATAGAAATTCCTTCAACTATATAACAACTCAAATCACGAGAAACTGCCCGATGGAGGATCGAGACTCACAGACAGTCCGAATGAAAAAGGAAAAGATCTCTTTTTCAGGATAAATTCATTACTTCTTTTGGCATTAATACAAATACTGAGCAGACTGTTTAAGATCAAATAAATTAAATATATAGGAGGGCAATTTCATAAATATTTCGGGGATTCACATTAAATTTGACCTGACCATTTTCTAAAATTAACCTAACCCAACCCAATTTAAAACTGATTTCAAAAAATTGACCCTATCTTTCGAATTCACTAGGAACCCATTGGTTTCAAATTTTTTTTTCAATCCCTAGGGAAGGGACACTCAATATGGAATGAATTTTTTTTTTTTTTACTCACATCATATTCTCTTACACTTATAACGGCTTCATCATTTACAACCCTTTATATAGTTGTTGCAAGTGATTGTTAGTTTCTATTCATTCATCTAGTAATTAATGAGACTCTAGTGTCACAGGGTTAAAACTTTAGGCTAGTAAATTACGCTGTCTTAAACGATTTATTGGGTTTAAATCCGCCTAATTCTACATAACACTCCAAAAAAGAGATTTCTTGCAGAAATTCTATAATGCACCGAAGCAAAGTGGAAGTAAACTCGAAAGAGAAAGAATCTATGGAAGAACAGAAAAGCCAAATAAAAATAGCACACACTAAGTGTTTGAGTGAATGCTCTCAAAATGTTTTTTAACTTAAGAATGAAGTAAAGGGGGTCATTAAAAATGAGAGGGAATGCATCTATTTATAGTTGAGCTCCCCCAGATCCAACAATATAGATCAAATTACATCAACACTAAGATTAGTGCCAATCTACAAGATGAAAGTCCAAAGCGATTTAAACTCTATACATCCTTATCTCTTAGGATTTACAATAATTACCATAATAACTCTAGTTCTACTAGAGTGTTCACTAGGCCACCATGGCTTCAAGTAGATGGATTTCTCCATGTGTTCGAATCGGGCCAGTTCAAGTGAATCAAATGAGTCTCATTTAATCAGTTGACCTCCATGAGACATTCTATATGTATTTGTCACAAGCTTTAATCCGTGGCCTATAACACTAATACATACATGTGTATTAATTAAATGACTACTAGACTCCTTAGATTCATCCATTGTAGTCACTTTGATTAAATATAATATTGATGACATCACATTACTTAATAGTTGGCTCCCTCCCCAATAGGATTTAGGAAAGCCCTTTTTTTGTTTTTTTGTTGTTGTTGAGTAACGGTTTGAGGGATTTGATTTCGGTTACGGGTGTAATAGGGATGGTGAGGAAAGAGTGATCAGTATAGTGAAGGCAATTGAGTCAAGAGAGGTGGAGATAATGATCATGAATGGTGGTGATGTTGAATTGTGGGGTGTGTAAATGGTAGTAGTGAATGTTGTAAGACTGGGGAAAAAGAGCTATTGAAAAGGGTGAGTTGGTAAAAATTGTATTGTGTGTGAGCTTGGGGTTGTAGGTTCGATTGGTGGAGCTGGAATAGTGAATATATGGTGGCTTGAGATGGTCAATGGTTGAGAGTTGGGTGATGGTGTGCATGAGTTTGAGTTAAAGGCTAGGCAAGGACTAAGAATAAGGAGTAGGGAGTACGGAGAGATAAGCGAAGAATAAAGTAAAAAAGAAAAGAAAAGGTTAAAAATTTTAAAATACCGTGTTTAATTACATGGCACTGACGCGGATGACATATCAATATTTAATGGTATAATTTATATCACATGAGACTTTTGTGATGTTTTTAACGTTAGATAACAATACAGTGATTAAAATGTTAAAAATTATAATATTAGTGACCAAAACGTAATTTAAATTATACATAAATAACTATTTTTATAGTTTAAAAAAGAAGGAAGGAAACTCTAAAAATTTGGTTCATCATTGAAAAAGCTATTGAAATATTTTATTGTAATTTTCAATAAAAAGTTAGACATGTGTTTTTCTTATTTAATTTTGATTTTAAAGTTTTTTTTTTCTTATCACCATGTCATATTAACAACGATATTTTTGTTGTATAACAAGTCTCTAAGCATAATTACATTCAAGTTGAGAGTTATATTTAAATAAAACCCTTTCAACAATCAAATATTTAAATAGAAAATTTTTATCATTCCGTTGTTAGACATAATGATTAAATAATTAAACAATATAACATTTAAAATATTTAACATCCCATGCAATAATATTCAGGTAACATGAGGTATTTTCTAAATAAATAATTTTCCAGAAGAAAATTTTTAGGAAAAAAATTGAAGAAAAATTAAACTTTTAATCACTTAAAATTTGTAAAAATTTTATTCAGCTCAACTAACACAGCATATTTTAACGATGTCATTTAGGTATATTTATCCCATCGAAATAGATTTAATTTTAATATATATATATATATATATATATATATATATATATTTGTTTTAGACTCTGTTTTTTAACTTGAATTTTAGGCTAAGAAGAAACGAATCATTCTGTTTTTCTATATGAAATAGAAAAAGAAATGTAAAGAAAATTATAGAATTGATGGAAGGAATAATGAATAAGCTAAGGCATTTAGATGCATATCCAAAGGTAAATGAGGATTTCTACAGCCGAACACTCTCCGGTGGCTTCATCACTCTCGTCTCCTCCGTCTTTATGCTCTTGCTCTTCTTCTCCGAGATCCGTAACTTCCTTTCCTCTGCTCTATGATTTGGATCTGTTATGTTCTTCCCTCAATTTAAATTGATTTTGTCTTCTTGATGATATACGACTTAGTTGATCTGTTCCATCAAAATGTCTTTCATTTTTTGTGGTCTCGGTTGTAGGATTATATCTGCACCCTGTGGTTGAAACAAAGCTTGTGGTTGACACTTCAAGAGGGGAAACTCTACGCATCAATGTAATCTTAACTTCAAATTTTCTGAAGATTCCTTCTGTGTCCATGTTCAATTTCGACTTATAATTTCTTTATTATATGCTAATTCGGATATTCTACATTATCAAAATTGAGTGTAAATGTTATAATTGTTTCTTCTTCTTCTTCTTTTTTAAGTTTCATTCATCGTAATGTGATGTAGGTCCTTTGGGATTATTCCCTCTAATTTCTTAATGTTCCTTTTGGATCTGAAAGTGCAGTTTGATGTCACATTCCCTGCTATCGCATGCTCAATTCTCAGCCTTGATGCAATTGACATAAGTGGAGAGCAACACCTTGATGTTGTATGTATTGCAAGATCTCATGCTTCTTCTTTTTTCCAATTTTATATTGATGGGTTTTGTCTTACATCAAGTGTCGTAAAGGAAATGCATGTGCATGCGCATGCGCATGTACTTGCTGCTAAAGTCATAATGTCATTTATTTTTATCTAACTTGCAGAAACATGACATAGCAAAGAAAAGGTTAGATGTAAATGGCAATGTTATAGAAGTGAGACCGGATGGGGTTGGTTCTCGCAAGGTTAGCTATATTGCTCGAAGTTGATTTCACAGTCACTTTCTTTTTTTCCCTTAAAGGATCATAGAAACCCGACATTCAGCTTACTTTTTGACCTTTGCATTTCTCTCTGCTCATAATTATTTTGCTTCTCACAGATGGAAAAGCCTTTACAGAGGCAAGGTGGCAGGCTCGAGCACAATGAGACGTATTGTGGTTCATGTTATGGTGCAGAATCGGTATGCTTCGTCTATCTGGTTTCCATCAGCTAGTTCATTGTGATACAAGTCAATCCACTGGGTGCATGTTTGTCCTGAATATGAAGGATCTTTGACTTTATTTGTATAGGTCCTGTACCTTATCCTCTTAATCCTAATAAGTATCGTTTTGTGATGCTTTGCCTAGATATTATATAAAACTTTTGATAAGTAGCATTTATTCTTTTTCTTTTGGCTATTTCCTTAATGTCTCTCGTTTTGGATGTGGTTTATGAGGGGGTGAAGAGGCAGTTCATGTCGTCAGTATTTAGATAGGGAAAAAACATTGAAACTAGTCCAGTTAAGAAGTACTATTTTCTTGCTCCAGGTATTTTTATTTTAACCTGCCCTAACATTCTCTTCACTTCCATCTTGAAGATTGATGGTGAGTGTTGCAACTCCTGTGAGGAAGTTCGTGATGCATACAGAAAGAAAGGTTGGGCTATGTCAAATCTGGATTTGATTGAACAGGTCTGTGTGCATTAGAGCTCTATCTAATTTTTAGGTAACTTCAATTGGAATGAGACATGCATAGTCATATGTGCAGGGATAAATAATATTGATTTTGCCTTTATTGTCTTTGATATTGATACTCATGCTTGTGTTCATTTTTATTTTGGTAAGCTATGTAGAGGCCATAGCATACATTAAAACCTCTTTCCCCTCCTTATAATGCCTACAGAGTACTCCAAATACATAGAAAATTTTAAATAATGAACATACCCATGTCATACACATATCCATTTCCATCACTCATTCTGTAGTCCAAGTAATATAGATTCTTGGTGCATTAAAAGGCTTGATTCCTTCTATTTTTCAATAGTTAACAAAAAATATACAAGTGAGGTTTGCGTGAGCCAATATCAACAGTGTACGCTTGTCCAAGTGTAGTTGTACTTTATTTGCTTTCTGGTTTGCTCATCTAAAGATTTTCTGTTTCCCCTTTACTGTTGACCTACATGACTTGACCCTGGTTTATGTCTTGGTTTATGTGTTTGTTCTGTTTTCTGGCGTTCAGTGCAAGAGAGAGGGCTTTTTTCAGAAGATTAAGGATGAAGAAGGTGAGGGGTGTAATATTTATGGCTTTTTAGAAGTTAAAAAGGTGGCAGGGAATTTTCATTTTGCACCTGGGAAAAGCTTTGACCAATCAAATATTCATGTACATGACTTGCAAGCATTTCGAAAGGACAGGTTTAATGTAAGGCCTAACCCTATTATTTTCATTCTTTATGCACATTAGCTTGTCTTATATGGAAAAATGGTTATCTAACCCAATCTAATCATGCTTCATGTACATTTGATGTAGTTAAGTCACACGATCAATCGGTTAGCTTTTGGAGATTATTTCCCTGGTGTGGTGAATCCTCTTGATGGGTACAGCCAAATTTCTACTTAATCGTTTAATGTTTGCCATGTACAAAAGCTGGATGTTAGCAAATGATTCTTTTAATTTATGCTGTTCATATTTCTCTCTTCTAAATTTCAGTGTCCAATGGATGCAAAAACAACCAATTGGGATGTACCAGTACTTTATCAAGGTTAGCTTTCTGTGTGAATGCACCTTTTCTCCTCTATGATCATATTCTCCAATTTTTATCAGTTATCTCTTCTATCTAGTAATTTGAAGGCAGGACATTACCCTGGATGTACACTAATTTATTTTTAGTACTTCATTTTATTCCATTAGCCTGTTAGTGTATGCAACATGTGACATCTCCACTCCAACTTCTGCAAATATAAATGTTACATGATCTATCACTGTTTTAAAATTTAATCTTTCCAAATATTCGATAAAGACACTACATGGAAACCTAAATGGTGCAATACATAAAAAGTCTGCCTGATTAACTTAATCATTGTAAACTTAGCTCATGCTGTCAAATTTATTGAAACGTTTCCTTTTTGAAATGCTAGTGACACTAGCAAAGAGATCCTAAACATTTCCATTTTGAAATGCTAGTGAGACTAATCCTTGAGAGCATGAAAGAATAATGCAATCCCTTAGACTGAGCAGCAAGAATTATTACTAATGTTGTAACATCTTGAGTGGATTGATGGCTCATAGTCATTTTAAGGGGGCATGGATTCTTCAATTTTGTGTCAGATACATGTAGCAGTTCTTGTTTCTAAATGAGCTTTGAAGTTAGTTTGAGGGATTTTTAATAAATTTTCTCTTGTAGGTTGTTCCTACCATGTACACAGATGAGAACGGACACACTATCCAGACAAATCAGGTGTAACTAAAATTTGCAAAAGATTCGATTTGGCCTATTCTTTCATTTAGTCAAAATGATTAATGCATGAGAGATTGGTATTGCAGTTTTCTGTAACAGAGCATTTTAAAGGTGCAGAAAGAGGCCTTCTCGATAACCTCGCAGGAGTTTTCTTCATTTATGACCTTTCTCCTATCAAGGTTGGTTTCTCCTCTGCTTTTTTGTTTTCATGCAATCTCAATGTCTGCATCACCTTCAATGTTCTCTTCTCGCCACTTTCATATGTACAAGGGAAAGCCTTAGAGATCTGTTAAAGGGAGGTGTAATAAATGTTAGCTTAAGTTGGGACTGTTTTTCAAGTTGTTTCGATTATGAGTCCTGCTAATTCACTGAGCTTGTTTTAAACTTCATTTCGCAGGTGACTTTCGCAGAGGGACATGTCTCATTCTTGCACTTCCTAACGAACGTTTGTGCTATAGTTGGAGGTAATTGTCCTTTGCCCTTCATGGTTGATGTGTTGACTATATATGTATGTTACAATCGGATAGGTGTTGTGCATTGTACGGCAGGCGTTTTCGCAGTTTCGGGAATAATAGACTCGTGTATATACCATGGTCAAAAAGCAATGAAAAAGAAGATGGAGATAGGTAAATTCAATTGATGATGGATAGAGCTGGTGGCTTGAAACTGGGGGGCTTCTGCTTCATCTTAATTCCAGTTGGGGGGAATTGAAGATGATAGACCACTGCCACGTACTTTTACCCCATGGCCTGTTCATTCATTACCGACTGAAATTTTGTTCACACAATTCTCTCGTCTATGCTCCAATTATATCGATTGATCGGTTCATATAAAAGATGTATCGACACAAATTTGGGTAAATTTCATTCCACTGCTTCAATTTTGACCGATCATAGACGGACCCCCAAATGATAATAATTATGAGTTGGGATTGAGCAATTTTCAAATGAATGGATTGGTCTTGACACCACCACCATCTACTGTGCTACTAGTAACTTCCAAGCCAACTTGCTTTCCTATATTATATTAATTTCAACTTTCTTCCATTTGACAGATTGCGTTTACACTTGGATAAATATTTGAAGATGATGACACAACTATTAAAATTGAATTTGTTTTTTAAATCTTAATTGAACTCCAAATAGTAAATAAAAAATAGTGTCGTCCTCTATTTATCATGCCTTACTTTGATAAGAACAAAAAAAAGTGGAAAAGAAGGATGAATTCAAATCAAAATTCAATCCAACTTATAAGCTATTTTGGACCCAAAATCATGATTATGTCGGAGATATTAATGCTTCTTTTGGTTAGCATGTAATGATAACATGATGATTCAGAAAGAGAATATGGATAATCTGAAAGTGGAGAGAGGCCTGCATGATTATGAGCCAAAAAAAAAAAAAAGATCACGCGTGCGTCCATAATCATGATTGAAATTCAATACACACACAGACAAAGAGCTGTTGCAAACGCGTTACTTTAAAGTAAAGGCACTGTTTTGTGTAAGACAAAATCTTAAGAAATTGTGAGTTTGTGACTGTTGAAAACAGGACTAAATTTTACTTTACGCCAAGGTAAGGTAGAGAGGTTCCCCACCATTGGCGTAAATTACTTAAACCTTCGTGTCTTGGGTCTATTGATTGTTAGGTGGTTTTAAGATACCAAGAAAACACTTCCCTTGTTTGTGCCAAGCTCCTGAATTCTGACTCAAAACACACTTTCAACATCATTTCACCGTTCTGTAATTGTAAGTTAAGCTTTCTAAACATATTACACAATGTCACGGCTCGTTTAAGCTTGTATAATTAATAATTCAATTCCATTCAACAACCTTCTCTCAAAATTTAATTCAAATATATACATTACTGCAACATCTCTTCCAAGAATTTTCCTCCATTTTCAGCCACTTAATATCATGAGCTCTGTTGAATCTAAAGAAATATGTGAAGTCAGAAAATGAAGAAAACAACGATACCGGAGAATACAACAACATAAATAACACTTAATTCGTACAAAATACAAAAGCTATCAACTTTTTTTATAGACACTTACAAATTTCACCTTTTGGTTCAGCAAGAAAAAAAACGAGCTGACCAGCATGGACAAAATCACAAATTCTTATGAACACAAGCACACTCATTAACAGACTCTTAATAACCTAAAATACATGCAACTGCAACTGCCAAAAACTCCATCGCAGCTAGCTTTACAAAAAAAAAAAAAATACATGAAAGGAAACTCCTAAACAACAAAAGACTGTTACACAGAATACGAAACATGGGTTTTTCCCTTCAGGCTTTTAGAATGGATTCCCAATCGATCTCAGAAGGGTACTTGGACAACATAAAAGTTTCCGAAGAAGAAACGACTTCCGGCCATGGCTGTTCGTCGAAATCCGAGAATGTAAGATCTGATAAAGGTGAAGATACAGCCGAACCCTCACTCTCGGATTGAACCGAAGACAAAGATGAGGAGTTCTCCACTTTCTCTGTATTCTCCTCGGGCTTTGGCTCTGCCATGTCGGATTTGTTGTTGTTCCTGCTTTTGGTGTCTGCCGTTACCTTGGATGATTTCTTCTTGCTCCCTTGCTTAGGGTTTTGTTCCAAGCTCTCACAAATGGCTTGAAGCTTAGCGTCAACAGAGGAAGGCAAAGGCTTGTAGTCACCAACGTGGGAACCGTGGTGGCGAAGGTTAGGGAAGTTGAGTCTCGCAAAGTCACCTCTTAGTTTATAAGCTGCTTTGTCATAAGCCAAGGCTGCTTCCTCGGCAGTGTCAAAAGTGCCTAACCAAAGACGTGTCCGGTTTCTAGGTAACCGGATCTCAGCGACCCATTTTCCCCAGTGGCGTTGCCTAACTCCTCTGTAAAGCTTGGTGGGTTTGGATGGCGCACCCACGTGTTTCATTGGAACAGGTTTAGGGCTAAGAAATCTAACCATCGGGTTACTGTTGGCGCTGATGGTGTTGGGTTGGGAACTTTGGTAAAGGTAGCTTGGTTGGTTGTTGTGGAGGTGGAATTGAAGCTGGATCTGATGGATCTGAGCTTGTGTCAAGCTATTTAGCCCAATTGTTGAACCAGTTTGAGGCTGTTGGGGACATGATAATGAGTCCATTGGTGTAGGGTAAGGGTAACAACAGCTATCTGGGTAAAAATTAGGCTGTGTTTCGGAAGAAGAGAAAGAAAGGTAAGAAGTAGAAGGGAGAGAAGAAGGGGAAGGGGAAGAGGAGGAAACACTTTTCATAAAAGGTTCAAGAGCTTCCATCAATTCTCCCCCATATAGATCTGATTGATCTACTCCACTACTAATGAAATCCATTGCAGCTGCCATTACACTAAAACTAGAAATAAGATGAGGACCAAATTAAAAAAAAAAAATTAACCTGTTTCTTACCAAAACTTGAAGAACAGGTCCTAAATCCAGAACGGATTAAAAGAGGTTTTTCTTTCTAAAAATAGACAACCCTTTGAAATCCAACCAAAAAAAAAAAATTTAAAACTTTGAGGGATCAAAAATTACCCACAAAGCGAATTTATCTACAGACGAAAAAAAAATGAGAAATTTTCTAAGATTTACCTTGAAATAGAGACGAATATTGAAACTTTATATCAACAAAGCTGAAGGAAATTTAAAAAAAAAAAACTGGATCTCGTTTCTGAAAACACCTGACTTTTAAAGAAATCCTTGTCTAAGTTTGCTTTTGACCCATTTGCTAAGTACTGATGAAAAACAAACCCAAAAATCAGATTTTGATTCAAAAGACAGATGATTAACAGAAAGGGATTCAGAGAAGCGGGGATTAATAGAAAATAGGGGGAAAGATTTTCAAACAACAAAAACCAGAACCACTCAAATTGTTTAGATCTCACCAAAAAAAAAAGCTCTCTACTTTTTCTTTCTCACAAATTTATGGTGTGAAAAACTCAGCCTCACTTGGTTTATCCTCACCAGCTCCCTTCACTTTATATACAACTTCAGCTCCTTAATTAACTCGCTTAATCACCTTTATTAATCATTATTAACCCACTGTTTTTAAGTTTTAGCTACAATTGTTTCTATTTTTTTATTTTTTTTGGCCTTCTCTCCACCGAGCTCTGGTTTCCTAACGTCAGACTCATTCAATCCGTTGTCTGCACCCACTTATGTTCTACACGTGGAAAGATCTTATTCACTGCCGACACCTGTGCTTTTACTTACCGTCAGATACGACGCTTTTTGTCATGGATTTAATGGCCTGCAGAGTATGTTGACCATTCGTGCTTGCGTTCACACTTCACACCTTGAGTAGGTGTAATTATTTGTAATTTTAAAATTTAGTCAGAGTTTTTTAATTTCCCTATTTTTTATATTTCATAATTCAAAATCTAATTAATAATGTTATTAAATTTTTTCATTAAATTTACTGAAGTGGTTTTCTAAACAAAAATTACTTATTTGATAACGTGTAACTGAATAATGACTTATAATAATTCTAAATTTGAAAAAAATAATTTTAACTGTGTTAATAATTTGACTTAAATTTTAAATTAAAAAAGTAAGGAACTAAATTCTTTAAAAAAAATTGAAGAAATAAATTTCAATAGAAAAAGTATTGGAACTTAAAACATATTTTAACTTTTTCGTAAATAATAATGTTATAATTTTTATTGTTTAAATAATATCAAATTTTATTATTAGTCCATGTACTTTGTTTAAGTTGTAGCTTTATTTCATATCCTTTCATTTTATCAAATTTAGTTAATATACTTTCCAAATTTGAATTTCAGTCTTAAGCAACAGGTGAATCTGTTTGGTTAAATTGTGCTATTAGTCTTATACAATGCGTAAAATTTTAGATTTAGTCAATGTTCTACAATTGAATCACTTTAAGTTGCTATATTTCTCTAATTTTAAAATTTCAATCAATATTTTCACGAGTGATATGTGAAAATAGCTAATTAACATTATACTACATATGTGATAATAAGTTTACCACGTCAATTTTTGAAATTGGCATAACTTAACTTGTAGAATTTAATAACTACCACTTAATCAAGAGTAAAATTTGAAATGTACAAAAATAAAAAATAACTAAATGAAAATAAAATGATTAAATTAATAACTTTCACCTAGTGCGAGGATTAATAATAAAATTTATTCTTTAAATAAATAGTAATATTCAAGACACCATTATACCAAAAGTCAACACACTATACGCGATTGTGATGTGTGATATCCTAATCCCATCATATGCATATACCATGTATTATTCTTTTAGAATTTACATTTACTATGCTTTATATTGATTTAATTTTACATTATAATCAATCTTATATTCTACTTGTAATTTTTTATTTTTTTTTGTAATTGTGATATTTTTTAAACAAAGTCAAAAGTCATCACCCCATGTGTAAAAGAATTGTTTTTCAAAAATATTAGATTTTGTATATATATATATATATATATGTATATAATTTATGTGAAAAAATTTGTGTTAAAATTATTTTTCTAAATGGTCATGTTTTAATTTAAGGTGGGTTTAGCATTGCTTAAAAAATGCATTTGAAAGGTTCAATTTGGTATTTAAATGTTAAGTGTTACTATAAAAAAAAAGGTATTTGTTATATTCCTACGTCAATTGAATACATGTTAGTATCAGAGATAGTGTTGACCTTCCAATTGACTCCATCTGGAATTATATCTTGCCTGACCACTTACTCTCAACATCCTTTTGTAACACCGTTCACATCCTTTTAAAGGAGCCAACCATATGCTTTTTAAGTGTGAACATGCCTTCAAGGCTATAAAGGGCCTAGTTAAGCATAGTAACCTCGTACTAATTGAATGAATAACAGATGTGTCTCATTGTGCATGTCTTTTATGTATTGGATGAGAATAATCTTATTCATGGCAATCTGCCATGTCACACTAATGAAAAATAGGAACTCTCTTATAAATACTTTAACCACATATGAATAAATGATCGATTTTTCGGTACCCTAAAGTTATTATGAGCAATTGTTCTCTCAATCAGCTTGTCATTGTTAGTATGAATCGGCAACAATGCTTTTGAGGAATTAAAATGTCTATTTTAAATACAATGTTGTGATACATTTAAATGATATTCAAATTCGTTAATATTATGATATTTCAATAAAAATATAAAAAAATTACAACTCGTTATTAAAACTTAAATGTATGAAATACAAATTTTAAGCAATTAATATAAATTAATTATTAAATTTAATTTGAAGACATAAATAATGTTTTAGATATGAAAATATAAATAGATGTGATATATAATATTTTATATTTGAAATAAAATTAAAAAAATACTTAGCATAAATATTAAAAATTACACTGAATGGGCTAAATACGATTATAAAAGTGTATAAATTATAGCTTTTAAAAAGATCACATATGTTTTTGAAAATGATGTATACATAATATTGCTCATGGCTCAACAAATAATAAACAAAATCTTTCACCTTATCTAACATAAATTTGTACATTGAATGGAAAAAAAGGAAAAGAGATAAGATATGTAGTGGAGGGAAGGCAATTAAAAAATAGGTGGAGCCGAAATTAATGCCTCACCAACTTCTTTCCACTTGGGATTTAACTCATTAATTACTAAATTTATATTATCTTTTGGACTGTTAAAATATGATATATGAATCTAATGATGGCCAAATAATGCAAAGCATTAGCGTAATTAGTAAATTTATATGTTCCCACTGATAAAAAATATTACTTTCAAAATGCTATCTTTTAATTTTTTTTCTTTCGATTGAATATTAGTTCGATTAGTACGGGTATTGTTGGCAATATAGAAGGACGTGGGTTAGAGTGCGTTGAAGTGCATCATCTAAGTTGAAGTGAGACTTTGGATAGTTTTAAGCATTATGTTAAAAAGAACAACTATAATCATAATCTATAATAAAATTATTCAAAAAAATTTGAGTTTAAATATTTGAACATTGTCAAGTTTAGAAGTTATTGAGAGGAGTATGGTTAGCTTTACAAAATATCTATATATACAAAAGGAAATGGGTATTTTTATTTGATTAAATTTGGCAAGAGAATAAATGATAACACACCAAATCAAAACAATTGTTCAGCTTTTAATTAATTATTTATAATTACATTTAGGTGTAATTATGCTAGTGCTGCTTCAATTTTAACACCTTTTAAAATGTAATCCCGGTGTAATTTATATACCGAGTACTTTTTATTATTTGGATTTGAAAATTTAATTCCAATCGTCGATTAAGGCTTGTTTAGACAACATGGAGTAATTGAATGAAAGTATAATTATTACACTCTCTTGTAATTACAGATGATTGTAATTTCTTAAATGTATTTGGCTGACAATGTTTAATTACATCGTAATTCCCTATATCATGTTTGGTAACACAATTTGTAATTATACAATTACATAATTTATATTCATCATCATCTAAATTTGAATATGCATCATTAAAATTATCAAGATCTTCCTCTTTCATGTACTATTTGAAGTATAAATCATCTCCATTCCACCTGTGATTGAATATACGAAGTATGCAACATGCTAATACAATCCAACATTTGTTTTCTTTATGCTATATTAAGGTGATATTGTTAATATGAGATATATATATATATATTTAAAACAACAAATGTTTTCTCAACCATATTTCGAAGTCTTGAATATCTCAAATTAAAGAGTTCGAAAGCAATTTATGATACTTTATATAAATTGAATCATATTCCATGATATGGTGTAAGAAAATACTTTCTATCTGCATAATTAGTATTGATATTATAATATTTCAGTTCAAAGTCCAAATAACATGTAGTTTTATTATAAAAACTTATATAAATTTAAATTGGAGAAAGACTTATACTAAATTATATCATTTTTATAATATGCATAATAAGTATAAAATAATATAAATTTTATAATATATAACTTCAATAAAAAAATTTAAATTGTCCAAAACTTTCATAATGTTTCTCATAAATAATATAATTTTTATCATAACTTTTAATTTTTTTATAAATAAGTCATAACAAAAAAATTTATAACAATTCTTTTAATAAGTATATTATTTTTATAATACATAACATGAATACATAAATAAGTTAAGTTCATACTTGACCATAATTTTTTATAAATAAATATATTATAATATTTTTATAACATAAAAATAAATTTTATGATAAATTTTTAGACAAAAATTTAGGATTTTTTTTAAGATTTAAATAATATAATTTTGTTATAACTTTATAAAATGCAAAAATTATATTATATTTAGGATTTATAATATAAGAAAATCCTGGCCATAACAATATTAAATACTTATACGTGTTCATGCTTATTCCATAATTTTTATAATTTGTATAGAATAACTTTTTAAAATAGGATTTACGTGTAATTAGCTACGTAATTATTCTAATTTTCACTTTCTCTAAAAATTAAAAAATGTAATTGAGGTGCTCCAACAATACTAAATTTAGTGAGACATATTAATTACAATAATTACTCAAATATATAATTATTGTATAATTATAAATACTCACATCCAAATTTAATTATTAAGTCGCTTTCGAAACATTACCTTATAATTAAAACTTTTCTATTTTGTCAAACAAGTTGACAAGGCAGTGTGAAGTAAGACAAAATTGAGGAGCTGTAATCACTTTGCCGTGCGGCTTTTAAGGATAGGATCCAATTATCTACACAAAAAACTATTATGGTACGTGAATACCAATGAAACTGAAAAGCTGTAAAAAGAAAAAATAAATAAGCAAATTCCAAATTTGACATGAATAAATAAAATTTTAAACAAAAGTGAAAAGTTACAAAATTAAATAAAATTCGTAAAAAAAAAAAAACCAATAAATATGGAGATATGAAAAGTTGAATGGAATAGGTAGAGAAATTCACAATATACTAATCTTATAAAATTGGATTGGATGGTTATTTAGGAAAAGCTAAGCTCACATTTTGATATGGGAATGATGGCGTTTGTTAATTTATTTATATGATTTTTTTTTTTTATTTTCCTTTGAAAGCTAAGCTTTAATTTTTAAAAATTAAAATGGTTTTGTTTTGGATAGAAAATGAAGGGAAAGAGTGGAGCCTCCATCATTAATTTTTTATGTCACCAAATTCAACGCCAACTTCCCTCCCACTTTCTTCATCTTATAATAATATATATGAAACCTTCTAAATTTTAATTAAATTTCAATGCCCTCCCTCCCTCCCTTTCACTCCATCTCATTACTACCCACAAAGTCAAAAAGAGTACTCCTTTTAAAAGCTAGCAAATGGAATTTGCCAGCGTGGCACAACTTGACCGAGGTTAATCTTGGTTGAGTTTTCGGTTGAACGAGTCACGTGCTGAGGCACTGAGCTTCATCACAAACTCTACATTTGCGGCGGCAGTCACTGGAAGTGCTCCAATGCACTGTCCCAGTTATTTGACCCACGCTCAGAGGCGGAGCGTATTTTACAACGTACAAATTCGTGAAGTACTTCCAACTGGATGTGACGTTCACGCGTTTGAAAACAGCACCTTCTTCTTTTGAATGATAAAAACAGCATCTTATTATAGATAAAGTAAAAGTGTAATTTGGGGACTAATAATTATTAATTGAAAAATTAGGGAGCGGGAAGGACAAATCTTCTTAGATTAGAATTTGAAATTACAAGTTAAGGGAGGGGATTAGGGAAACCATGGGCACAAGTGTTGGTTAAGTTAGTTGACCCGAGTATCGGATTTAGGATAACCCGGGCCTTGTCGGCTGGGGAAATCTTGAACCCAAGTACCACCTCTAAATTTGGTTTCATTTGGAGTTCTTAACGTTAAAGTCCAGAAAAGTGATTCCATTATTCCGGATTTATAAAGTTAAAAGGTTTATTTTATTAGGTAGAATGACAAATTCAGCCTTTTATCAATTTGGTCTTTATTTGTTTTAATTGAATTTGATCATCAAGATTTTAAAAAGAGTTAAATCGTTATTTTCTTTAATGAAAATATTAACTAAAATATTAAATTTTTAAATATATTAATAATAATTATAATAAATCATGAAAAGTGATTGCAACATGAACCATAATTATAATTATAATCATAGTTAACATATTAATAAATAAATTGTTAAATGAAATATAATTATTATAATTGTAATGTATGATATCTACTAGTTCACTATTAAGAAAAAAATTATTTTGTAATTAGTTTTAAACTTTATTTAAGAAAAAAATCCTAAATTGATTAGGATAATAAAAATAAAATGTAAATTGGTCCAAAATTTAAGATTACGTCCGTAATCTTAAATTATTTAAGGAATAGGCTGTCATCTTATATTACGGGATGACCATAATATGAAATTATGAGATGATTAAAATGATAAAAATCCAAATACTATGATTTCATTCCATAATATAACATTAGAAGCTATAATATTATATTCGACCAACCATACGGCCTAAAAGTTTTATTTATAATTATGCCATTTTATTACTAATAAAGGTTGAATTCAAACCACACTATTTAATCATAATTAATATATTTCCAGTCTAAGAAAACAATTAAAAATACTACGATATCATGTAATTCTATTATTTACCTTTAACTAACCGATGAAATTAAAAAAAGAAGAAGAAGAAGGGGAAGAAATATTGATTCTGTTCTACAATATATATTGGAAAGTTGGAATCACAACAACTGGGGTTTCCTCCGGAGAGAATAAGAGAAATAGATTAAGGTTGACTAAATGTATAATTCAATAACAGTTATACGATAGTGTCACAGTATTAGACTTTTCCTCGTGTAATTTAAGAATAGAATACAATGGATGATTATCAATGGGGAGGAGACTCTCTATTTATAGTTGAGTTCCCCTAATCTATTTATAATTAAGGGATTTACATTATTCCCAATATTAAAAAAATCAAATTTATCAGATTACAAATCTTCTAAGATTACTTTCCCTATTTGCCAATGTAACCCTAATTTTTCGTAAATGTTTCGCTAGGCCACCAAGGCTTCAAGTAGATGAGTTTCGTTACTTGTTCTTCGAATCGAACCAGTTCAAGTAGGTTAAAAGAATCTCATTTAATAGATTGACTTCAATAAAACATTTTTTATACAATAGTCATAGACTTTAAATCGCGCCCCGTGATAATGGTTTTCATAAACCTAAATAACATTAATTTGTTTAAGATACATTTCCTATAACAATAATAATAGAAGAAGTGGGGCGAAATTGACGCTGGACTCCCCAAGATAATGATTTGAGAAGCACGACGGGCGCATAACACACAACGCGTTTTTTTTCAAATAATGGAAGAATCATGTGGTGTTTAAGTGCATTATATAATATCACATGCCAACTGAAAATGATGTTCAAAACTTTCATTGGAAAAAAGGAAAAGGCTAAAACGTTTTTCATGGTTGCTACGTGCTTGTATGAGTAGCATATAGTTTTTTTCGAAATGGGGCTTTAATGTAATTACGTGCAATGCATGTTTTTAATTAAGGAGTGTTTTATATTTTGGGTTTTTTTCCCTTCTAAAACATTTTGATTTTGGTTGACCAAACCTTTTCCTTTTAGGTTTTTTTCTTTCCTTTAATAGGACTTCTTTTGAGTAACATTAATGGCGAATATGATTCGTGTTGAGGTGGACTGGGTGATCTTATTCTCCTACCTAGTTGGTAGGGTGAAAAGTATTACCCTGCTTTTTGGAAATTGCTTTCCTCCAAACATTGTTTGATAATATAATTCTTTTTATTCTTTTTATACATCAACATGTCAATAAAAATCTAATTAATCATTACTAACATATTTAAAAATAAATAGATTTAATTACGTTTTTGTTAATAATAAACCAACACTCATTAATAATAAATATCATGGTAAAATATTAAGATTAACAAAATTTGGGAAAAGGCCTTACAATTTTTTTTTCTCCAAATCATTTATTTCTCTTTTGTTTAGTTTTGTTTAGTCGGTTTAGACTCGTGTTGTCTTTAAATTTTATTTTATTTTTGTTTGATTTCCATTATTTAATAACTCTTCACTTTTAAAAGTTTTTTGTTTGCTCTTGTAGCACGTTTTTTAATCTTACTTATACATGTAGTATTGCTTTTGTAAGTGATTTTAGGGATGGTTGTGTCATCATCTTCTCAAGTTTGGTGGATGCTCGGTTCTTTTACTGATTTTTGCTTGTCACTTTGGACCATCCGGGATTGATTTCCTTATTGTATTAAGTGCTTGCAAATTGCAATCACTGTAGATATGTCATGCTTAAGTTGTGACATCAATTGTCTGTGTGCCATAATGTTCTATTGATGTTGAGGCTAAACCATTTATTGTGTTGAAGAAGCTTGTCCTTAACCACCTACAACGACTATTTGTTGTT
Source organism: Gossypium sturtianum (assembly GCA_025698515.1). NCBI lineage: Eukaryota > Viridiplantae > Streptophyta > Magnoliopsida > Malvales > Malvaceae > Gossypium > Gossypium sturtianum. The sequence continues at coordinate 6,186,315 of CM046947.1, forward strand.
TTTCCCCCGTAATGTAAGGATCCCATTCATGGAATGAATTAATGAAATTAACAAAACTATCATCAAAACTTGTAATTTATTCGGTGACTAATTTTCAAAATTATCATCAAATTCTTAATGAAGTGTTTAGTGAAGCAAACGTATCAATATAACTTTTTTCTAGGTTTTAATAAGCACTCTTCATATATGCAAAATGTTAGAGTGGTGCATTCTTAACAATTTTCAAAAATCACATCCTATTAAATCCTTAAAAAAAAAAAATCAAAACTCTAAGGTTTACAAAATTAAAAGCGTACAACGAAATAAATCAACAAATGAGTAATAATTGAGTAAATAAAACATAAAATCATTACAAAATTTAGTGTGTTTGGGGAGGGTTGAAATGGTTTGTAGATCTAAAAATGATTTAAGTTGGTTTTGTTGGAAAATTTGGACATCACATATATAATAAGGATAATTACATGTTATTATTTACTATCATGATAGGTTAGCCCAAATTAAAAGTGATCTAATTTGGTTAGAATTTTATTGGGCTTTTAATTATTAAATAAAGTATGGGTCAAATATGTGTAGATACTCTTCTAATCAAATTCTAATTAGAATTTGATTAGAACTAATATGCCAAGGTTATAAATATTAGGGTTATGGTCCCCAAATTATACACATGATATCTTTTCTAATATCCCATCATTAGGAAAGAGAGAGAGCAAATATTCTCTAAATTTCTTGTGTGCTAATTTGAAAGATCAAATCCCCAAATCCGGTAAAACTACAAGGAATTCATGGATTTAGGTACGCTTCCGCATCTAGTTTTATTCTTCATTTATTCTTGATGATTTGACATGATAGATCCTGGTTTATTAAGTTTTATTTTAGATTTATTTTACAAATCTCAAAAGTGGCATCCGAGCTTTGTCATGTTGAATCATTGAGAATGAATTGATTCTTTATTATTTTTGGATTGATTCGTTTTTCTTTTTTAATTTTATGGATTTGATATTTTAATTATATATTATGTTGAATCTTTGAGATTCTTGATAAATTTTTGGGTTTTGATTCTTTAAATAAAATTTTAAAGTTTTAAATAAAGTTTTAAGGTTTTAATTTTAGTATAATCGAAAGATTCTTATTTTAATTGAGAATTAAAAAAACTCGAGGATTTTATGTTGTTTATACGATTTTAATAAATATTTTAAAAAGCTGTGTAAGTTTGGGTTCATTAGAAACTTTTTATGATATATATTTGATAATATCAATGATGGATTGTTAATCGCTAATAGCTTATTTTTTGGTTTTACGGTTATACATATATATATATATATATATTATTTTGGAGACACTTTAGTAATTATGTTCAGGATTTTACATGATGATATATGGTTGGTAAAAGAAATTGTTTCAGGTAAAGTGTCTCTTATATATCGATTGTTTATCAATGAATTCATTATATATGTTGAATCCTTAAGATTGATGGTAATATTTGTTAGTTTTAAATTTTTTTTTATCGATTCAATTTTAGGGTTTCATTATAATTTTTTTTAATTCAAATCCGGTTTAACAATTGTGCAATTGAATTCAATTTTTATAATCATTAATTCTTGAATTCAATATATAGTTGATAGAATATATTATTTATTATTGAGTTTATATGCTTATTATTCTCATACTATTCAGTTTAAGCATATATTTTGAATTTGGATTTACTTGGGATATGTAAGGCAAGTCGATCAGGGTTATATTTTTATGGTTTAATTATGATGAAATTAGATTTTGATGCAAATTGATGTTAATCATAATACGTGTTTAAATAATTTGGTTTTAAGTTTGATTCTATAATCTTAAGTTTTGGCATCTTATGGTTCCAAATATTAGGTTAAATTATGATGATATGGTTTATTGTATGAATTGTGGGATATGCCAACTATTATGATTTTGTTTTTGAGAATTATTGGCTTGAAAATATTTTTCAAGTATTCATGTGAATATTTGTTTAATCATAAATACAACTTTGGATTTACATGGTAAATTTAAGGTAAGTTTTTCTATTTGATTATGGATACATGTATATGCATGAATTGCTTTGGTGTTTTTATCCATGCCAAAATTATGAATACATGTGCTTGTTAATTAGTTGGCTTTGAACCACTATATTATTTATGTTTGTGTTTTGATATATATGGTTTTGGAACAAAAAAAAAAAAAAGAGAGTCAAAAATTAAGGTTTTCATTTTTTTTTATTACATTATTAAGACAACCTTATTTTAGGTTATTTTGGAGTCTATAAAGTAATAAAAAAATATAGTTTTCACATTTGACTATTGGGTAATTTTTAAATTTGAATATTAGTATGTTTATATATATTTTAAAACAAATTGAAGCAATAAGTCACCAAAGTGATTTTTTTTTTAATTATTTTGTTTTAAAATATAAAAGGTTGTGTGCATGTAACTTAAGTTATGTTGATATTAATCGGCCCAAATGAAGGTTAATAATATTACATGTGCAACTATGGTTATAAACATGTGACGATTATTCGGTTTTACATGTGAGTAATAAATCGCCCAAAGGAAGATTTATTGTTCTACATGTTCTTATTGTCAATGTTTGATTACTACACCAAGATATCACTTACAAGTTAATATTTTGTCCAAAGATGAAATATTAATGGAGTGTCCGATATCTTAAGATGAGGTTTACCTTTATTCAAATTATTTTGGTTTAAATTTGAAGTCTTATGTGAGGTTATTTATGGTTTATGATTTATTCAACTATTATTTTTGCCAACATCATTGCATGTTGTTTTGGGATAAATATATATACATATATATACTATTATCTTTTAATTTGATTGAAAGATGAAATTAAAAGAGATATTTTGAAACAAATAAATTCAGATTTTGGCTTTTAATTAAGGATGTCTAATATTTTAAATAAATTAGTTGAAACAAAATGCCGCCAAAGTGACCTCTTTTGTGTAGATTAGTTTATTTGAAATATTAAGATAGTTATATGTTTTTGTGATTCATGCGTTTATTAATTGACCCAAAGGTAAGTTAATATTTGGCAGAATTTCAATGACATCTGTGGTGATAAATGTGTGACAATTATAAGGTATTTTATGTGAGCAATAAGTTAGTCCAAAGATTAACTAATTGTTTGACATAATTTATTGTCAATGTTTGATTGCTACAACAAGAGTACCGCCATCTTATTAATATTCTTGTCCAAAGACTTGATATTAATGTTGTGTTTGGTATCTTGAGATGGGATTAGCCATTATCCCGAATTTATTGTTTACTTATGAATATTGATGTGAGCTTATTTTTATTTATTTTTTGTTCTATATTCAGCTAATTCATATTCTACTGCCACAATATCTGCTAATATAAATTCTATACCCATGCTTAATGGGACTAAATGAATGGAAAAGGCACTTATTTATAGTGTTTGGCTGTATGAACATAGACCTTGCACTAAGGGAAGAACTACTTGCACCTCTCACTGCGGAAAGCACCCCCTATATTAAAAGGGATTTTGAGAGGTGGAATCGTTCAAATTGCAAGAGTCTAATGATCATGAGGCACAGCATTTCAGAAGCCTTTAAGGCATAGAATTTGAAAAGATTACTCAGGCTAAGGTTTACTTGACGAAATTAAGAAACGTTTTGCTAAAAACGATAAGGTTGAAATGACATCACTTCTGACTTCTTTGATGTCTATAAGGTTAAGGGTTAAGGAAATTCTGAGCGATCTAAGGGCTATGAGTTTTATGATCCCATAATAAGGAATATTTTTGAGACGGGAATTGCAACATTTTTTTGAGGATGTTGAGTTTGGGGGGAGAAATAAGGTTAGAGACATTGCTTTTGAGGAGGAATTGGATTCTAACCCAGTTCCTACTATCACTTTTGACGATGTTCAGGTTCTTATACCTATCATTGATCAAGAAGTGAATCTAGAACCTCTACAAGACAATGTTGAACATCTTCCCATTCAAAATGAGATAATTGTTCCAGAAGAACAAACTCAACAACCTCAATAACAAGTGCCATTAAGGAGGTCCACAAGAGAAAGGAGAAATGCTGTTCCAGATGATTATGTTGTATTTCTCCAAGAACATGAGGATGATAATGGAATGATGGAAGATGATATAATCAACTTTCATCAGGCCATGAAAAGTTCTAATTCTCAAAAGTGGATTGATGCCATGAAAGATGAGTATAAATCTATGCAAAACAATAAAGTTTGGGAACTTGTCCCATTACCTGAAGGTGCAAAACCAATTGGTTGTAAATGGATATTTAAAACCAAGAGGGATGCAAATGGTAATGTGGAGAAGTATAAAGCGCGTCTTGTAGCTAAAGGATATACTCAAAAAGAAGGTATTGATTTTACAGAGACTTTCTCTCCAGTTTCATCGAAAGACTCGTTTAGGATAATCATGGCGCTTGTTGCTCATTTTGATCTTGAGTTACATCAGATGGATGTTAAAACTGCGTTTCTTAATGGCGACATTGAAGAAACAATTTATATGGTGCAACCGAAATTTTGAGTCAAAAGACTCAAAGAATATGGTCTGCAAATTGAAAAAATCCATCTATGGACTCAAACAAGCTTCTCGTCAATGGTACCATAAGTTTCATCAAATAATTGTCTCGTTTGGTTTTGAGATAAACATTGTTGATGATTGTGTGTATCACAAATTCAATGGGAGTAAGTACATATTTCTGGTTCTATATGTTGATGACATTTTGCTTGCCGCTAATGATATAGGCTTATTGCACGAAACCAAGAGGTTTTTATCTAAGCATTTTGAGATGAAAGATCTTGGGGACGCCTCTTTTGTTTTAGGAATTCAGATACATCGAGATCGATCTCGAGGTATTCTTGGATTATCACAAAAGAGCTATATCGATAAAGTACTCAAAAGGTTTGGCATGCAGAGTTGTAGACCAGGTGATACCCCTGTCGCTAAAGGAGACAAATTTAGTCTTACTTAATGCCTTAAAAGTAACCTTGAAATTCAAGAAATACAAAAGATTCCCTATGCATCAGCTGTTGGGAGTTTAATGTATGCTCAAGTTTGTACGCGTCCGGACATTGCGTACATTGTTGGGATGTTAGGCAGATATTTAAGCAACCCTAGTTTGGACCATTGGATAGCATCCAAGAGGGTTATAAGGTATTTCCAGAGAACAAAAGATTACATGCTCACATATCGGAGGTCTAATCAGTTAGAGATCATCAGGTATATAGACTCCGATTTTGATGGAATATGGATATAAGATTTTTTCACTAAAGTGCAAATTGTGAAAACAAATTGCAGTCTTTTATTCCAATAACAATAGGAGCACATCAAAGTAAAAAACACAGACTTTAAGTTCCTGGTTGTTAAATTAAAAGTTCAGAGTGGTTAGGTGCTTATAAAGCATATTAGGACAAACTCCATGATTGCGGATCCGCTTACTAAGGAATTACACCTAAGGTTTTATAAGAGCACACTGCTCATATGGGTGTAATGTCATTTAAAGGATATTTGGTTTTAGTGGGAGTTTGCATTTTTAAATGCTTTTATGTTAGACACATTTTCAGTTATTTTAGTTTAAAGATATTAAGTTTATTTTCTGCAGAAATAAAGTTTATTTGGTCTATTCACACTGATTGTGGTAAGGTTTGATCTCACTAAGGAGGACCAGTTGGAAATAGACATGTTTAGATCATATTGCATGTAATTTCCATGCTACACATCCATACTTGATCTATGTCATTTGGTTGTGTTAATATACGTGATCATGGATGGATTTAGTTACGATATATGTAACGAAAGTCGCCTTGATTCTATGTTAACATAATTAATGGACGAGATTGTTCGGAATACCTTTTGGATATGATAGTAAAATTTTGAGCTCATAAGGTTATATAATGACATGTAATTATAAAGTAATTAGTATATATATCTGTGGTCCAAGTGGGAGATTGTTGGAAAATTTGGACATCACATATATAATAAGGATAATTACATGTTATTATTTACTATCATGATAGGTTAGCCCAAATTAAAAGTGATCTAATTTGGTTAGAATTTTATTGGGCTTTTAGTTATTAAATAAAGTATGGGTCAAATATGTGTAGATACTCTTCTAATCAAATTCTAATTAGAATTTGATTAGAACTAATATGCCAAGGTTATAAATATTAGGGTTATGGTCCCCAAATTATACACATGATATCTTTTCTAATATCCCATCATTAGGAAAGAGAGAGAGCAAATATTCTCTAAATTTTTTGTGTGCTAATTTAGAAGATCAAATCCCCAAATCCGGTAAAACTACAAGGAATTCATGGATTCAGGTACGCTTCCGCATCTAGTTTTATTCTTCATTTATTCTTGATGATTTGACATGATAGATCCTGGTTTATTAAGTTTTATTTTAGATTTATTTTACAAATCTAACAGATTTTGAACAATTGCCCACTCTATCTCTAAAAAATTCAAATGCATGATTGTTAACTACAAGAAATATCACATGGTTCATGTCTTCTTTGCGGCATAAGAAACAAATCATGATTCAATACAAGCTTCCTACATAACTTGCTCATAAATGACCAAGTTAGAATATCTAGAATGCAAGCCAAATCAAATCATGATTTTAAATAAAAATATTTTCGTTCAAACCAAATATTAATTTTAAATTGAGAGTTTAACTCAAACTAAAAAAAAAAAAAAAAAAAATTTAGTGAAAAAGTGTTTTTCAATACATGTCTAAAATCATTGAAAAATACTGTTTGATGACAATGATAAAACACTTTTATTTAAATATTTTTCAACCTGACTCTTGATTAAATTCATTAAAAATATTTTAGCTTTCCTAAAACTAGAATCTGAGTATGTTTAATCTTCAATTACTCTTCCCCTCAAATTAATTCAGGCTTTTAAGTTAGCCATGACAGTGTGTATTCATTTCCTTCCCTCTCTTCATGAATGGTGTTGAAGCTAGATTTCCCGTTAGAAGTTTTTTGAAAAAAAGAATCCCCCTCCCTCACACTTAAGTTTGAGAAGAAAACAATTCACGTGAAAGCGAAAGGGAATTTCTTTTAAATTAAATTTGATGTATTTTGATTTTTTAACTGTGACCTATTATGAATCAATAATATATTTTATCTTTTTTATTAAAATATAAACAAGTTTGCTTCACCAGACCCATTGGCAAAATAAGCAAATAAAATTTCTCCATTTTGCATCCCGATCCCTTAAAATGAATTTCATTTTAGATTAATCCTCCCCCAAAGCTATTTCAGGATGTAAATAAAAAACATGTCCTAAACAGTCTTAAACTAGAGGGAAAAGGTATGCTCTTTTTTTCTTTCTTTATCATCCTTCTATCTTATCCCTAAAAATTTCTACTTTTTTACCATCCTATCTAACTAGTACTTTGAGTGTAGAAATCAATTTCATACGCATGCATATATATACATATATATCGATTTAGATTTAGTTCATGTATTCTAGCTTCATCATTCTTAAATTTTGAAATTTTAACCTTAATACTAAATGTAACTATTAAATTCATTAAGTTAAATAATACGCATATTATTTTGTCAAAATTTTATGCAACAAACATATTATCACATTTATAATGTCATATTAATTTTGATTTTTTTCACATAATTTTTACAAAATGGTCATATTATTTTAGTTAATAAATTTAACAATTATTATTCGAGACAAGAATAAAATTTCAAAAAAATAATAATTAAGCATAATATGAAATATAAGTGAGAAGTAAAATTTTGACATCAACTAAATTTGAAAGCTAATACACATTGTTTTGATACGATAAAGAGAAAGATTAAAAGAGTGTCATTCATATCGTCAAGCATTAGGCTCCAAAGTGTCATTGGGTACTGTTTCTTTAGCATCCCACAAATCAAAGAAGAAACACATTGAAGTCATCATAAATTACGTTGATTTTATATAGTCAATACGCACTCAAAAATACGAAGTAAATAGAAACAGAAATATAAATGGAAGTGGACTGAAAAAATACAAAGGAAAAAGCCAAGTCTGGACTGAAATTTTAAATAGATTGGCAGCCAAATAAATTACCCAAAATCACGGCGTTTTCTAATCAACCCTATTTTACCAATACTAGACCTTGATACAATGAGTTGACTACTAATCATTCCTGTTACAGTTTAATTTTTTTAAATTCGCTTCGATATTTTCTTTTTAAAAATTTAACGTGTCTTACTATTTTATCAACACTACTATACGATTTAATTGTATTACAAAAAGACGAGTGTTTGAGGTGAAATGTGAATTATTATGGGTAACGAAAAGTTTTTATGTTAGAAAAGTAGGAAATAAATCTTAATCAATGAGAAGTTTGATTATGAAAATGGAGGTTGCGTCCTCTGAATTTCTGGAAGACAGCGAAATGCTTGTCATTTTTAATTTTATTAGAAATTGATGTCAGCATATAGGCTGGATTTTTCCTCTCATTTGGTGAGGACTGAGGAGAATTTTCCAATGCTCAATCTTTTTTTTGTAAATGTTGACGACATTTCAACCCAATTACTACAAACTTTGCTGCCACGCCTAACATTATTGATTTTCCCCTTTGCAAACGTGTTGTTGATGTTGATACTTGAGTGTTGTTGCTACCAAATCAACTGTACCTGAAACTACCTCAACATCAAATGTAATAAAAATCTATGCATCCACTTTTTAAGGTTCTCGCTCACATATTTGATATGATATTCTTCGGACTTTTTTCAATATATACCACCTGGCCCATACTAGTTGCAGGCCTTGAACTGAGCCCACCTATTCATATATGGGCCGATGCCTAGTATACCCATTGGAAATTTTCTACTACTACTACTATTATTATTATTTTCCTATATTTAAAGTTCAAACTTGTTTCATTGAATATGAAAGAAACATGGAAACATATGATCATTTTGGTGTGGTCTTATGGATCATGATGCAGGTCCAATTTATTAGGCTTAAGGAGTTGTCTTTCAATGCCATGAATAAAATATGAAAAAGGGATACATCAGGAATAAAAAATAGTCTGAAAATTAGATAGAGAAAGACTTTCTCTAACTTGTTCAAAATCACAATTGCATTAAATTCTCCAGACCTACCAGCGTGCATTTGAATTTTGACTTTTCCAAACTCAGGTTGATTCTCTTGGTCATTAGTCAAATAATTATATAAAATGTATTCAAGATTCAAAATTGATTTATTGTTAATACTCATGTTTTAATGGAGATAAATTTAAATTTAGATGCAGATAATTACAAATCGAAAGATAAGAAGTGTAAAATTTGATATTGAACCATCAATCTTAAGATTTGTGATCGCATGACTAAATTTAATATGATATGATTCAAATAATTCAATTTATAACTTTTCACTTATAAAATTCACCCGAGTTCGGAAAAGAAGTTAGAACAAAACAAAAAAAAAAAAAAAACCTTATACTTAGTTATAGGTAGTTGGTGAAGGGTGAGTTACATTAGATGATAGCACGCACATAGCATTGAGTTTATTTTAGGATAAATAATTTAGTAGGTGTCAGTCACATTAGCCGCCATGCATTAATTTTGTTTTCGTTTTCTCATCCATGTGGTGTGCTTCATTCAGGCTTTTAAGATGTAATTTGATTTCAGTACAACCCCAATAAGTTATTTGCCGTTGATGGTTGATGTGTTTGCCATAAAGAAAGGAGGAGAAAAGACTAATTTAAATATACTTCTTACTCATACGGAATCTGGCATAGTCAATAGTGGTGGAGAATAGCAACATACACCACAGTGTTAAGGTTGCAATAAATATTGGGTTTTCATTCACTCTTACTAGGAACCACACTGTTACATTGAAAATGATTTCTTCATTTACCTAAATTATATTTGGTAAACTATTAAAACAAACATTTTTGTTTATTTTAAGTTACATTTTAGTCATTTACGTTATCGCGTTGTAATATTTTAGCCACTAAAACATTAATTAACATGACACGTCAGCTTATGAGTGAAAGAGAAGAGGAGGAGATGAGCTTGAAGGAAACCATTAAGTTGGGGGTCAAAAGAAGAGAATTCCATTTTTAGCACAACTCTTTGACACATACCTAACTTCACTTATAACCTGCCTTGGTCCTAACCTATTCCAATACAAATTCGGGTGGCCTAAATCATTCAACCCTATCTCGTTCGTTTGCTAACTTCATTTTCTTCTTTAATTCGGAAACGGGCAACCCGATTTTCCTGTTACAATTTTTGGGTTTAGTATATAAAATTTACTAACCCGCACTAGATCTGATCATGGTCGGGTTTAGGTCAGGTCGATGTAAAATTTTAGCCTTTGTTTTTTAGGCCTAGGTTTTAGTTCGAAAAATGGATTTAAAATTTTGCCAAAGTCCGATTTAGATAAGAAATACTAAACTTGAGCCCGACTCGGTCCGTTCGTATTGAAATATTTTATATTTTTATATAAAAAAAATACATCAAATACACTAAAAATATTAAGATAAATGTTTTTTAACAAATTAAAAATATATTAAAAAAAGTCTTTATACATAAATAATATTAAGATAATGCAAAAAAAAAGGCTAATTCGGGCTAAAAATCTTTCCCAAATCCCCGCTTGTTTTTAGGTTTATATATTTACCCAAATCCTTTCATTTTTCAGATGAGCCTTCAGACCTAAACGGATAACTGAGTCCATTATCAAGTTTAACCTGGACCAATATATATACTAAAATCCACCTTTAATTTTATACCTATTTTAAAACTTGACAATAACACTACAACTAATAGTATTAATTTGCGCTAAGAGTGCTCTGCAGAGAGTCCCAGAGAGTGCAGTAACTGCTGCGGCTGGGGATGGCAGATAGCGGTGGTGACGATCAAGCGAAGAGAGATGAGATCTCCCTTCTAGCAGAGGAACTTGTACAGTTATCTGTTAAAGGGTCGACTGTAACTCATAGTGAGAAGCCGTCTCTGATTTGCACAATCTGGACAGAGAAGATGTATAATCCAGAAAGTTTTAAATCACAGATGAAAAGTATTTGGAAGACAAAGAAGAAATTTGAAATTCAAAGCGGTGAAGTGGTAATTTATATTTGATTGTGTTTGATTTGGAAGAAGATTTGGAAGTGGTTATGGAGGGGAGGCCGTGGTTGTTCAGGAAAAGCCTAGTCTTATTCGATAGGATCACGGAGCCGACTGTTAGAGGGCAGATTCGACTTGATTCTTCACCGTACTGGTTGAGATTGAATTCATGTCCACCAGAATTTGATAAAAAAGACTTATTGCATGCCATAGGTGTTTCTTTTGGTGGAGTGATTAGATCTGAAATAAATGGAGAGTTATGTCGTCTCAGAATTAATCTTGATGTGCAGAAACCCCTTCGTCGAGGTATTTTTGTCTCAATTGATAATAAAAATAAATCATGGATTTCTTTTAAGTACGAGAAGTTACCTATGTTCTGCTTTGGTTGTGGTAGAATGGGGCATGGAATTATGGACTGTAAAGTATTTGATCATGCAGGAAAAGAAAAAATTAAAGTTGACCCTCCTTTCACGTCAGCTTTAAAAGCAGAATCAAATCTAATTGGGAAGGAAAGTATGAAATTTAATACCTTTTTAAATAAGGGGAAAACCCAATGTTCGTATACAGGAGGCGCTGATGTTCAAACACGAAGAAGCACAACAGTTGAAGAAAGCAACAGCTTAAAAGAGGTGCAGCTAAATGCGTTACTATTGAAGGAGTTGGGAATCAAGCAAAAGGACGAAAGTAAAACCATGGACGATGACCAGAAGGATGTTAGCAGTAATAAGGAATTAAAAAGATCAGATCTATCTATGAAAGCAAGATGGAAAAGGATAGAACCAGCTCACAATTTGATGAAAAGGAGGGCAGATGACATCATAAGGAAGAGGAAGGCTGCAGAAGCTGGAATTATGATTGGCTGTGACGAAGAAGTACATGAAGATACAACAAAAAGGCTGAAACTAGAAGGAGAGAAGCTTAATGGGGAAGTTCATTCATAAGATTTACTCGGAAATATGGAGCATGAAGATGTTCCACAACACTTGAGATCGGCGGCTGCCATGAGGCAAGCCGACCGGACGCAATGAAAAGCATAAGTTGGAACGTTCGTGGATTGGGGAGTCCACGAAAGGTGAGAAGGCTGCGATACTTCTTAAAGCAGCAGAATCCCCAAATGGTCTTCTTAATGGAGACTAAAATTGATAAGAAACGTATGGAAAAAGTAAGGAGAAAATGTGGCTTTATGAACGGGCTTGAGATTGAAGCTGAAGGTTCACGTGGAGGATTATGTCTAGCATGGAAGGAAGATATTATAGTAACTTTAAGGAGTTTCTCGAGGAATCACATTGATGTAATGGTTAAGGAGGACAATGTAAAAGAAGAATGGAGATTTACAGGCTTTTACGGATCGCCTTATGCTAATAGAAAGAATGATACCTGGGCACTGCTGAGGAGATTGGGAGAAGATCAAAGCCACCCATGGTTAGTAAAGGGAGATTTTAATGAAATATTGTACTCTTTCGAGAAAGATGGAGGGCTACCTAGGGATGAAAGGAAAATTGAGGCATTTAGGGAGACTTTAGAAGACTGTCAATTAGAAGATATAGGGCATTCAGGGGTCTGGTTTACTTGGGAAAGAGGAAACTTTGCAGAAAATAATGTAAAAGAAAGACTCGATAGAGGTGTTGCAAATGAGAAATGGAAGTGCCTTTTTCCAACAGGTAATATTCACCATCTTCCACAGTCATTGTCTGATCACTGTCCGTTACTCCTAGACACTTTTGGCGATAACACACGGGGGAGTAATTCACAATTTAAATTTGAGGCGTGGTGGATTATGGAAAATTCTCTAGAGGAAGAAATAAAGTCATCTTGGGATTCATCTACAGGCACAATTATGGAGAAATTGGAAAAGTTGAAAGAATATTTGAAGATTTGGGCAAGATCAGTTAAAAGCAAAAGAGAGGGTCTGAAAAGGAAGCTGACAAAGGAATTGGAGATGCTAGCAGTAAAAGAAAGAGATGATGAAACGATAGCAAAGATAATTGAAACCAGAATCAACTTGAATGTAATAAAAATCTATGCATCCACTTTTTAAGGTTCTCTCTCACATATTTGATATGATATTCTTCAGACTTTTTTCAATATATACCACCTGGCCCATACTAGTTGCAGGCCTTGAACTGAGCCCACCTAATCATATATGGGCTGATGCCTAGTATACCCATTGGAAATTTTCTACTACTACTATTATTATTATTTTCCTATATTTAAAGTTCAAACTTGTTTCATTGAATATGAAAGAAACATGGAAACATATGATCATTTTGGTGTGGTCTTATGGATCATGATGCAGGTCCAATTTATTAGGCTTAAGGAGTTGTCTTTCAATGCCATGAATAAAATATGAAAAAGGGATACATCAGGAATAAAAAATAGTCTGAAAATTAGATAGAGAAAGACTTTCTCTAACTTGTTCAAAGTCACAATTGCATTAAATTCTCCAGCCTACCAGCGTGCATTTGAATTTTGACTTTTCCAAACTCAGGTTGATTCTCTTGGTCATTAGTCAAATAATTATATAAAATGTATTCAAGATTCAATATTGATTTATTGTTAATACTCATATCTTAATGGAGATAAATTTAAATTTAGATACAGATAATTACAAATTGAAAGATAAAAAGTGTAAAATTTGATATTAAACCATCAATCTTAAGATTTGTGATCGCATGACTAAATTTAATATGATATGAGTTCAAATAATTCAATTCATAACTTTTCACTTATAAAATTCACCCGAGTTCGGAAAAGAAGTTAGAACAAAACAAAAAAAAAATTAGGCTAATTCGGGCCAAAAATCTTTCCCAAAGCCCCGCTTGTTTTTAGGTTTATATATTTACCTAAATTCTTTTATTTTTCAGATGAGCCTTTAAACCTAAACGGATAGCTGAGTCCATTATCAAGTTTAACCTGCACCAATATATATACTAAAATCCACTTTTAATTTTATACCTACCTTTTTATATTTTCTTATCCAAATATTAAATGAATTTGTACCCTATAATCTAATATATCTTTATGAATAGAAGATAATTTCTTTAAATAAAATTGAAAATTATTGGATCCGATGTTATCCCTATCCAACACCCATCTATTTCTTTAAATAAAATTGAAAATTATTGGATCCGATGTTATCCCTATCCAACACCCATCTCTACATATTTAGACGTCCAAAACAAAATTATAAAATAACAACTTTTAAATTAGCTAAGTAACTATTAAAAAATTATAAATTTTAATTTTCTAGCATTTGGATTCATAAAATTAATTATTAAACTATTATAATTAATCTTTTATAACATTTTTTTTCAATTGATTAAATAAGTAATCCATTTAATTTTTCTTAATACATTGTTTATTTTTTCTCAATAAAAATAATATATTAATTGAAAGTTTTTAGATATTGAAGGATTGTTAACTTGTTACAAATTTATCAAGAACTCCTTTGTAATTTTTTTTTAAATAACCATATTTATATTTTTTGGTTGATATTTTTTAATTTTTTTTATATAAGATGCCTTTTCTCAATACCATGGACTAATATAAACAATAATATTAATTGTATAGAAAAAAGTTAAAACAAATCAATAATCCATATTAAGTAAAATATAAATTACTAATATAACTTTCAAAGTTAAAAGGGATAAATCTCAAAATCATACATGAACTTCGATTTAATGTATAATTGTATACGTGAACTTTAATTTGGTGCAATTATACACGTAAAATTCTAATTGTGGTTCAAATAATTTTGATTTAATTATACACATTCAAATAAATAAACACATCAATTTATTTTTGGGTAAACTACACCGACGGTCACTTTTATTTACCTCAGGTTACATTTTAGTCACTTATGTTTGAAATATTACGTTTTAGTTACTTGTGTTATCGTGTTGTAACATTTTAGTCACTGAGTCGTTAATTGCCGTTAACAGTGTAATAGTAAGCTGACGTGGCATGTTAAATCATCATTTCAAACAAATTTTAGTCACTTATGTTTGAAATGTTACGTTTAAGTCACTTGCGTTATCGTGTTGTAACATTTTAGTCACTGAGTCGTTAATTACCGTTAACAGTGTAACAGTAAGCTGATGTAGCACGTTAAATCATCATTTCAAACAAATTTTAGGTTAAATTATACAATCGATCCCCAAATTTTTTCGTTTTGAGAAATTTAATTTATTTCTTTTATGTTCTTTAAACTTTCCTCTCTTTTTTTTTCTTTCCATTTTCTTCTGTTTCTCCCTCTGTTTTTCTACCTTCTCCATTTCTTTTAACATACCAGGAAGTTAAATTGGCAATAAAGAAAGAAGCAGGAAGTCGAAAGCCATCATTGCCTATAACCAAAACCCATAAATCAATACCATGCTTATTTTTTCACTGACAATTCGACTTTCTGTTATGTTAAAAAAATGGAGAAGGTAGGAAAACAGAGAGAGAAGAAAAAGAGAATGGAAAATAAAGAAGTTAAATTGGCAGTTAAGAAAGAAGCAGGAAGTCGAAAGCCATCATTGCCTATAACCAAAACCCATAAATCAATACCATGCTTATTTTTTCACTGACAATTCGACTTTCTGTTATGTTAAAAAAATGGAGAAGGTAGGAAAACAGAGAGAGAAGAAAAAGAGAATGGAAAATAAAGAAAAAAAAGGAAAGTTAAAGGAACATAAAAGATAAGAATTAAATTACTCAAAACGAAAAAATATGGGGACCAATTGTATAATTTAACTTAAATTTTTTATTTGAAATGATGATTTAACGTGCCACATCAGCTTACCGTTGAACCGTTAACGTCAATTAACGACTTAGTGACTAAAATGTTACAACACGATAACGTGACTAAAACGTAACATTTCAAACATAAGTGACTAAAATGTAACCTAAGGTAAACAAAAGTGATCATGGGTGTAGCTTACCCTTTATTTTTATATTGGATAAATATAATTATTCAAGAATGCACTATATAAACATAATATGATGTTATATCAATAATTGTCTTAATAATATATAAGAATTTAATCAAATTAAAATTTCATGTATAAAATTGCACAAAATCAAAGTTCATATATAGAGTCGCACATTGAATCATAGTTCATGTTTAATTTTGGGATTTATCCTGTAAAATAATATAATTTAATTAAAAATAAAAATTTTCGATCTTTATTCTTTACAAATATATGACATAAATTATAAGACTAAAAAATACTAAAAACTTCTACAAAACTAGAAAAATTATGAAAATAGAATTAAAATACTAAACGTAAAAAAAAAAGGTTGTTTAATTGGTTTAATTATAAAAAGGGTAAATTACACCAGCAGTCACCCAACTTTGGGGTAGTTGACAAAACAGTCACCTAGGTTTCATTTCAGCCACTCAACTTTTGAAAAGTTACAAAACAGTCCTTTTTGCCGTTTTTCGTCACAGACGTCACGGCAAAGTGACATGGCAGGTGACGGCGTCCTTGGTGTCAAAAAATCGTTCAGCTGGCCGGTTACTCTCACTTTAACAGCCCTACCAGCACCATTTTAGCGTTAGAGAAAAAGAAAAAGAAGAAGGAGAAGAGAAAAAATGGAGATGCTTGAAGTGATTCCGGTGTGCTATTGTGGAAACCCAACCAAATTAAACACGTCTTGGTCCAATGACAACCTAGGTAGGAGGTTTTTTGGGTGTAAGAAATTTGGTAGTGGATTTTGAAAATCATGTCGGTTTTTCAGCTGGTTTGATCCACCATTGACGCCCCGTTCATGAATTGTGTTGTTGGGTTTTCTGAAAAAAAGTGAGGACATTGGAGGATGCAAGGAGGAGGGAGAGAAGAACCTGGTTTTTTGTGCTTGTATTTGTAACTGTTTTGTTATTTTTCAAACCTTAAAAATCAGCTTATGTTATTGTTGTTAGCATTGAAAACCAGCTTATGTTTTGTAATATTGTTGCTGGTATATTGTTGCTTAACATATGTTATACATGGCTGCTGGTATACATGGCTAACTAGCTCATGTTGTTGTTTACAAACACTTGAAAGACTTGAAATGGGATATTTTTGTTGATTACAAATTGTTTTTGTAATATTTTTGTTGCTTACAACAGTTAGAAAGAATGTTTAATCTTCATTTCATTTGTATTTCTCAATACTCATATATCAGAAAAAGATAAAGATGGAAAAAAAAAACATATGCATTTCTCAATTCTCACACATTTGTTTTTTCAATACTCATATGTTAGAAGAGAAGAGATAACACAAATAGCATGGATCAATGCTCATATATTAAGGCCAAAACGCCAAACTGTTTACAAAAGGAATGAGGGGAAAAATATTGCCAAATTTTCCTACAATTCAACACAATTGAACATATGTGAATTGTAGGGAAATTCACAAAAAAATTCAGTAAGTTTATCAACAGTAGCAATCATAGGCAAATTTACAAAAAAATTATCTGCCTAAGTTAATAAATCAGTAGCAGGCAAATTTACACATTTTCAAAAAGTTAACAAAAGAATGTATGTTCACATCATCATCAATGGTCTGTCATGGATGGCTCTTGAGTAGGAGGCATCCATCTAACAGTGGTTGGTTTTCTCTTAAATGGGAACTTTTCTCTTAGGGCAGCTTGTTGATGAGTTGGGACAGCCTGTTGAGTTGGGGTACCTTATTGCTAATTTGGGGTAGCCTGTTGCTGAGTTGGGACACCAACTTTATGTCTTTTGACCTACAGGAACAAGAGAAATATAAAAAACAAATTCATAAACAGAAGTATACTATAACTTAACTTAAGGCAATAACTTACTGGAATGTTTTGGCCAACTCCCCCTTTGCAACTCCTCTTATTGTGGCCTATTCTTTTGCATTTACTGCACCTCATGTCCACCACTCTCTTGCTCAACCTTTCTAATGTTTGTGGTTCATCAGGTTCTTTCCTTCTCACCTTAGTAGGTCTGTCAGGTGGCATTCTTAGTGTAGGAGGCAGTATTGGCAGCATGTTTGACAAAGTGGCTCATTCTTTAGGACCCCTTACTAGACTTATAAAGTTGGAGTAAATTTGAAGCTGGGTTTGCTTGGTGTACCAGGTTTGTACATAGGTATCTGGGAACTCATCTTTTAGATGAATGACATCCAATGCATGCATGCAAGGGATGCTAGTGAGATCTCAAATCCTGCAGGAGCATGAATTCTTAACTAAGTCCACCACATGCTGGCTGCCTAGACCACATTCAACCTGATACTTGTCCCCACCAGCATGTGATGGAACAAACCTAAAAAACAGTCAGCATGCTTGGTTAAAACATAATCACTAAAACAACATTGTGAATAGCCCCACCAACAATGATACACACACCCCCCTAAAAAAATAGTTACTACATGCATATTATAAAAAAATACTCACTGCATGCATATTAAAAAATAGGCAACACACCAACAATCACTGCATACATATTAAAAAATAGTCAACACACCAACAATCAGTGCATGCATATTAAAAAGCATTCACTAAAATAGCATGTGACCAGCAACATGAAGTCAGAATAAAGGCATTAGAAAGATTAAAAATGGTAACTTTACCTCAATGAATCTTTTATATTTACATCCAGCTTTTTCTTGATCTTTGGACACAACATTCCTTTCCATTTGTCAGCTTCTTCTTTCTTCTTGATAATAAGCAACATAATCTTGGTCCTTATGGTTTCCATCATGGTCAGAATAGGTTTCCCTCTTGTTTCCAATATCATCTGTCAGTAAACAACATAAATGATTAGTGAATTGCTAATGATTAGTAAGAAACATAAAACATAGGGGTTTACCTTGTTAAATGATTCAGAAAGATTATTCACCAACATGTCAGAATGGCTCCTAATTGAGAAGTGAGACATTGACCAGTGAGTAGGGTTCTTTTCTTTCAACCAATCATAAACATGCTGATTGGTTTTCTTCAGTTCATCCATGGCATCCTCAAAATCCCTTGTAGTGCTTGCTCTGGCAGCTTTCCAAAGCAAATCTTTTAATTCTTTTGTTCGAAAACCAGCCTTCTTGAAATTGGCATGTAGGTGCCTAACACAGTGTCTTGTTTTTACATTAGGAAACAACATACATATTGCTTCTAAAAGTCCCTGCAATTAGAAAAAATAGTTTAATTCTTTAACAAACCCTAAATAGAAACAACATAAAAAATAAATAAATAGAGCATAAAAAATAAATAAATAGAGTTTTACCTTTTGTTGTCAGACATGAAAGATATCTGGTATGAGCTCACAATTTCCCAGTCTATTGCAATCAACTCCAAGAACCAAAGCCATGATGCTTGGTTTTCACTTTCGACAGCAACATATGCAAGATGATAGATGCCATTATTTGCATCTATCCCAACAAATGCAAGCAAGTAGCCACCATAGTAGCCCTTCAAGAAACATCCATCTAAACCTACTATCCTCCTACAACCAGCCCTATAGCCATCTTTGCATGCCTGCAAACAGACATACATCTTTTGAAACAACCTCTTATCCAAATAACAAATTGTTGTTGTTCCCTCATTTTGGGTCCTAACCTCCAAAAAATACTCATAAATCTTCTCATATTGAGCCTTATGAGCTCCTTCAATTAATTCCAACGCCCTAAGTTTAGCCCTCCTACATTTGGTTAGTGAGACTATGCTACACAAATTTCTTTTGACATCTTGTTGTAATGATTTCAGAGAATAATCAGGATCAGCAATGAATTTTTCTTTATAATGTTCACCTATCCAAGCAGAGGTTACATTCTTATTTTCATATACTTTAGAACAAGTATGGTTAGGGTTTAAACTCCTAATTTGCCAAGTCTTGTAATGACCCAAAATTTACGGGCATCAGAAAAAGTACATTTCGGGCCTCCGTCTTAGTAAATCGAGTTCATGAATATTTATTATGAATATTTGTGAGTCTAGTTGTGTGTTTAATTAGGCTTTAATTAAGTGAATTTAGCTTAATTAAGAGTAATTAGGAAAAAGGACTAAATTGAATAAGGGGTAAAAATTGAATTACAGATTAAAGGAAAATATAAAGGACCAAAATGACAATTATGTCATTTGTCCTAATTGAGGCGGCAAATGAATTGAAAAATCTAAGATTTTTCTTAGATTTCATACACTAATTAATTAATTATTTTTATTTTTATTATTTAATTGATATTATATTATTATATTATGAGATAAATTAAAATAAAGATAAATGTATGGTAATAAAAATATACATGTATAATAATTATATTTGTACAATTGTAATATATTTATTTAATTACTTTTTATTTAAGTAAATAGATTTTTGTTATATTAAAATATTAAATTATATAAAATAAATCAAATAAGGACAATTGGTTGGTGATGATGATAGACAAGTGTAAAATATATGTGTGTACAAATGTAATATAAATATTTTTTATTAAATAGATATTTATTATAATAATAATTATTATTATTATTATTAAATTAATAAAGTAAATAAACATAAAAGAATAAAGAAACAAAAAGAATAAAAGAAAGAAATGAAGGAGAAAAGAAACACGAAGCATTGAATAGGGAGAAAGAAAAAGGAAAGAAAAGAAAAAAGGGAAACTAAGGTTTTGAAGCTTTAAGCTTTAATTGCTAATAAAGAACCCGAGGCATCGGCACACAAAGGAAAGGAGAAGGCTATCGAGGACTAAAACGAGAAATGCACAGTTTGTATTACTATAATTCAAACTACTATTTATTAAATGTTATATTTAAATTTATGTGTATGGTAAGTAAAATTTTAAGGTAGGTATCAATATTGAAATGAATGAAATTGAGAAAAAATATGATTATGTATGAATATTTGATAGTATATTGTTGGAAAGTGGAAAATTGTATTGAATTGAATTGTACATTGAAAGTGAAATTGAAATTGAGAAAGTGATTTGAATATCCTATTAAGTAATTGGGCTTAGTCGGATATAGTTGGCATGCCATAAGATTGGAAGAGTATGGGAATTTATCGGCTTTGCCGATCAGGCACTATATGTGTCGTATTAGGCACCACGTGTGTCGTTTCAGGCACTTTATGTGTCGTATACTGCTTCTGATATATTGATCAGGTACTGAGTACCGTTTTAGGCACAATATGCCGTACTGGTGTGTTTGGTTGGAATCTGTGTATCCGCCAAGGTCCGGGTTTGTTAATAGGGTGAATATTCGAAATGAGAGAATTGAATAAATTTGATTGATCGTATGATTAAAAGTATGAGAAAGAAATTGTTAGTCGATTTGTGAATTGAAATTGTATGTGAGATTTGGAAACATGAACCTAAGGTTCATGAATTGATCAAGTTCAAGTTATTAAGATATGATATTGTTGATGAATTATTATATATGAAATATGAAATTGAATGTAAATTAGTTCTTATGATTTATAAATTTTACATGTTTAATGTTATATGATTAATATTTATAATTCATTAAAGTTATATAGTTTGAATTATGGTAATACCACTGAGTACAAAATACTCAGCGTACGGTTATTTCCGTGCGCAGGTCAATAGAAGTCAAAAGTCCCGGTTCAGCATCCAGATCAATCCCGACTTCAGCACAACTTTGGTGATGTATTTTCTTTTCCTTTTGGTAAATGTGGCATGTACCTAGGTCATATGATTTTGGTTATAAAGTATGGATGGTTTGTAATGTTTTGAACTTAGTTTTAAGTGAAATGGTAAAGAGTATATTATAAAATTTGGCATTAAACTTGAATAGAAAAATAAATAAAGTTATTAGTCAATTTGAATGATATTATAAATGTTTAATTATTAGATTACTATGTTAATGAATTAGTTATGATATAAGTGTATTTGAGTATAAATTGTTTTTGGTTGCGGTTTGAAAATTGCAGGGAAGGTTAGATGTTTATAAAAGGGGATTATATTGAGTTTTTTTTTTTTTTAAATTACGAAAAATTTCTGGAGTACTCGAACAAGTCCCGTTCCACTTCTAATACATATTTTGGGCCTTGAAGGTCCATCAAAGGGACTTAATCATTAATTTATAGTGTGTATGTTATTTATTTGTGAATTAATCGTAAATTGTCCGATATGTCCGGTAATGCATTGTAACCCTGTTCCGACAACAGTTTAGGGTTAAGGGGTGTTACAAGTGTTAGTATAAGAGCTATTCAGGTTTAGTCGATTCTTGGACTAAATCGAGCTCGGAATTGAGTCTAGAGGTACATGCCACTATTGAGTCGAAACTGAGTCGGGATTTGGATGCTGACTTATTTGTTTATTTCTGTTTTATAGATAAAAGATGTCAGATGAACGCATTAATGATATTGACCAAGAAATGTATACCGGGGATGATAAATCATACGGATTAGATGAAATAGAATCAGTAACACCTAGTGTAAATCCAATGAGAAACCAACTCCCTAATATGGAAAGGGGAAGTGATAGAGATAGAGATGACTCTCATTTATTACGAGTTATTGTTGATGCCTTACAAAGAGTAGCGGGGACTGTTCCTGCTACAACATCTACACCTACTCAGAGACGGGCCCCGATAAAAGAATTAAGGAAATATGGTGCCACTGAATTCTTGGGTCTGAAAAGAGTCGATCCATCCACAACTGAGAACTGGATGGAATCAACGAAAAGAGTTCTGCAACAATTGGAGTGCACCCCCCGAGAATGTCTGATCTGTGCCGTTTCTTTACTGCAAGGAGAAGTGTATCTATGGTGGGAATCTGTAATTTGACATCTGCCTACAGAACAGGTAACATGGGAATTATTTCAGAAGGAATTCCAGAAGAAATATGTTGGGGAACTATATATCGAAGATAAAAAGCAAGAATTTCTGATGTTGAAACAAGGTGATTTATCAGTAGTGGACTATGAACGAGAATTTTCTAGACTCAGCCGATATGCTTCAGAGTTTATACCAACAGAGGCCGACAGTTGTAAGAGATTTTTACAGGGCTTAAGAGATGAAATCAGGGTACAGTTGGTATCCCATCGAATCACAAAATTCATAGATTTGGTTGAGAGAGCAAAAATGGTAGATCAAGTTCTGGGATTGGATAAAAAGCCTGAAATGGCTAGATCGACCGGAAAACGGGTTGGAACTACTAGTTCAAATCCACTATCAAAAAGATCTAGACAATCCAGGGGTGGTTGGAGACCTAGTTTTAGATCGGACTGAAGTGATAGAAGCCGGGGAAAACAGATGACAGTATCTACTGGTAGTGTGAGAGGTCCACCCCGGGATGTAGAAATTCCAGAATGTGAACATTGTGGGAAAAAGCATCTAGGTGAATGCTAGAAAGTGATTGGAGGTTGTTTCCGCTGCGGGTCGACAGAGCATTTTATTAAAGACTGTCCGAAGAATAAAAATGTTACACCTGCAGCATCCCAAAGATCAGTGTCTACTGCTCGAGGCAGAGGTTCAGGAAGAGGTGGTTTTGTATCCAGAGGTGAAGGTGTACGAAGGGGCAGTGATATAGTTACACAGCAGTCGGAAGCTAGAGCACCAGCTAGGGCGTAGGTGGTTCAGACTCGGGAAGAAGGTGATGCACACGATGTCGTTACAGATATATTTTTATTGTATTTTGAACCTGTTTATGCTTTAATTGACCTGGGATCATCACATTCATATATTAATTCAAAACTGGTTGAGTCGGGAAAGTTAAAGTCTGAGATGTCTAGAGTATTAATAGATGTGTCTAGCCCTTTGGGACAAACAGTGTTTGAGGACCGAGTGTGCCAGAGATGCCCGTTGATAATACAAGATAAAATGTTTCCCGTTGATTTATTGATCATGCCTTTCGGTGATTTTGATGTAATATTGGGTATGGATTGGTTATCTGAATATGGGGTGGTATTGGATTGTTATAAAAAGGGGTTCAGTATTCAGACTGAGGATGGGGACAGAATTGAGGTGAATGGCATCTGTACCAGTGGCTCGACACGCATCATCTCAGTAATAAAGGCTAATAAATTGCTTTAGCAGGGTTGTACAGCATATCTAGCTTATGTTATTAATTCTGATTCGGTTGGTAGTCAGTGCAGCAAGATCAGAACTGTATGTGAGTTTCCAGATGTATTCCCTGAAGAACTACCGGGCTTACCACCTGACACAGAGGTTGAATTTTAAATTGAAGTTTATCCGGGTACAGTTCCAATCTCTATACCTCTGTATCGAGTGTCGCCTACTGAATTAAAATAATTAAAGATACAATTACAAGATTTGTTAAATCGTGGATTCATTAGACCGAGTATTTCACCTTGGGGAGCTCCGGTATTGTTTGTTAAAAAGAAAGATAGATCAATGCAACTTTATATTGATTACCGGCAGTTAAACAAAGTGATGATCAAGAACTGGTATTCATTGCCTCGTATAGATGATTTGTTTGACCAGTTAAAAGGAGCTTCGGTATTTTTGAATATTGACTTGAGATCCGGGTATTATCAGCTAAAGGTAAAAGAAAGTAATGTGCCAAAGACTGCATTTCGTACTCGGTATGGCCATTATAAATTTTTGGTGATGCCGTTCGGGTTGACTAATGCTCCAACTGCCTTCATGGACTTGATGAACCGTATTTTTTAGCCGTACATAGATCAGTTTGTAGTGGTTTTCATTGATGATATATTGGTTTATTCGAAGATAGAGGCAGAACATGATCAGCATCTTAGAATAGTACTACAGATTTTGCGGGAAAAAAAATTATACGGAAAGCTGAGTAAATGTGAATTCTGGTTATCAGAGGTGGTATTTTTGGGACATGTGGTATCTGCAGATGGGATTAGAGTTGATCCGAAGAAGATCGAGGCGATTGTACAATGGAAGGCACCAAAGAATGTATCTGAGATACGTAGTTTCCTGGGATTAGCTAGATACTACAGGAGATTTGTTAATGAGTTTTCGAAGATAGCATTACCGATGACAAAGTTGCTACAAAAGAATGTTTCTTTCATTTGGGATGATCAGTGCCAAAGGAGTTTTGAGACATTGAAGCAGATGTTGACCGAGGCATCTATTTTAACCTTACCAGAGTCGGGAAAGGACTTTGTTGTATATAGTGATGCATCTCTGAGCGGTTTGGGTTGCGTATTGATGCAGGATGGAAAGGTAATAGCTTATGCATCTCTACAGTTGAAGCCACATGAACGCAACTACCCGACACACGATTTGGAGTTAGCTGCTGTAATCTTTGCATTAAAGATTTGGAGGCATTACTTGTATGGTGAGAAATGTTATATTTACACTGATCATAAAAGTCTCAAATATCTTCTGTCACAAAATGAGTTAAATTTGAGACAAAGACGATGGGTAGAGCTTCTGAAAGATTATGATTGTGTGATAGATTATCATCCAGGAAAGACAAATGTGGTAGCAGATGCATTGAGCAGAAAAATAGCGGTTGAATTACGGGCAATGTTCGCTCGGCTTAGTATTAATGATGATGGAAGTTTGTTAGCTGAGTTAAGAGTTAAGCCGGTAATGTTTGATCAAATCAGAGCAGCACAGCTAGAAGATGAAAAGTTGATGAAGAAAAGAGAGATGGTACGGAATGGTATGGTAGAAAATTTTAGTATTGATGAACATGATTGTTTGAGGTTCCAAAATCGGATTTGTATTCCAGCTGTTTCTAAACTTAAAGAGTTGATTTTGCGAGAAGAGCATGATAATGCCTTTGCTTTGCATCCCGGTGGAACGAAGATGTATCGTGATCTACGAGAGTTATATTGGTGGCCAAGGATGAAGAAAGATATAGTCGAGTATATTGGTAAATGCCTGACTTGTCAGCGGGTAAAAGCAGAACATCAGGTACCGACAGGTTTGTTACAACCTATTACTATTCCCGAGTGGAAATGGGATTGCATTACCATAGATTTTGTTACGGGATTGCCATTGTCAGTGAGTAAAAAGAATTCCATCTGGGTAATTGTCGATCGACTCACAAAGTCAGCTCATTTTATAGCAATTAGAACCGACTGGTTACTACAGAAGCTTACTGAGGTTTATATCCGGGAAATTGTTAAATTACATGGTATACCGGTATTGATAATTTCAGATCGAGATCCTTGGTTTACATCGAGATTTTGGAAGCAGTTACATGAGTCGTTGGGTACGCGGCTTAATTTTAGCACTGCATTTCATCTGCAAACCGATAGACAGTCTGAGCGGGTAATTCAGATATTAGAAGATATGCTTCGAGCTTGTATCATTGATTTTGAATCAGGTTGGGAACGTTATTTACCATTGGCTGAGTTTGTTTATAATAATAGTTTCCAATCTAGTATTCAGATGACTCCTTATGAAGCTTTATATGGTCGAAGGTGTCGATCACCTGTATGTTGGACAGAATTGAATGAAGGAAAAGTGATTGGGTCGGAATTAATTAAAGAAACAGAGGAAACAGTTAAGAAGATCAAAGATAGATTGAAGGCAGCCTTCGATAGACAGAAATCTTATGCGAATTTGAAACGACGAGATATAGAGTATTCCGTTGGTGATAAAGTATTTCTGAAGGTGTCGCCTTGGAAGAAAGTCCTGAGATTTGGCCGGAAAGGTAAATTGAGTCCTCGTTATATAGGGCCATATGAAATAGTAGAAAGAATTGGACCGGTTGCTTATCGACTAGCTTTACCTCCAGAGTTACAGAAGATTCACGATGTTTTTCATGTTTCTATGCTTTGGAGATATAGGTCGGATCCTTCACATATCATTCCCATTGAAGACATTGAAATTCGATCATATTTGTCTTATGAAGAAGAGCCAGTTCAGATATTAGCTCGAGAAGTGAAAGAGTTGAGAAACAAACGGGTTCCTCTAGTAAAAGTATTGTGGAGAAATCATAATGTGGAGAAATCATAATGTGGAAGAAGCAACTTGGGAACCGGAAGAAACTATGAGAGCGCAATATTCTCATCTCTTCTCAGGTAAATTTCGAGGACAAAATTTATTAAGGGGGGAGAAATGTAATGACCCAAAATTCACGGGCATCAAAAAAATTACATTATTGGGCCTTCGTCTTAGTAAATCGAGTTCATAAATATTTATTAGGAATATTTGTGAGTCTAGTTGTGTGTTTAATTAGGCTTTAATTAAGTGAATTTAGCTTAATTAAGAGTAATTAGGAAAAAGGACTAAATTGAATAAGGGGTACAAATTGAATTATAGATTAAAAGAAAATATAAAGGACCAAAATGGAAATTATGCCATTTTTCCTAATTGAGGCGGCAAATGAATTGAAAAATCTAAGATTTTTCTTAGATTTCATACATTAATTAATTAATTTATTATTATTATTGTTATTATTATTTAATTGATATTATATTATTATATTATGAAATAAATTAAAATAAAGACAAATGTATGGTAATAAAAATATACATGTGTAATAATTATATTTGTACAATTGTAATATATTTATTTAATTACTTTTTATTTAAGTAAATAGATTTTTGTTATATTAAAATATTAAATTATATAAAATAAATAAAATAAGGACAATTGGTTGGTGATGATGATTGACAAGTGTAAAATATATGTGTGTACAAATGTAATATAAATATTTGTTATTAAATAGATATTTATTATAATAATAATAATAATTATTATTATTAAATTAATAAAGTAAATAAACATAAAAGAATAAAGAAACAAAAAGAATAAAAGAAAGAAATGAAGGAGAAAAGAAACAGAGAAGCATTCGAATAAGGAGAAAGAAAAAGGGAAAGAAAAGAAAAAAAGGGAAACTAAGGTTTTGAAGCTTTAAGCTTTAATTGCTAATAAAGAACCCGAGGTATCGGCACACAAAGGAAAGGAGAAGGTTATCGAGGATTAAAACGAGAAATTCACAGTTTGTATTACTATAATTCAAACTACTATTTATTAAATGTTATATTTAAATTTATGTGTATGGTAAGTAAAATTTTAAGGTAGGTATCAATATTGAAATGAATGAAATTGAGATGAAGTATGATTATGTATGAATATTTGATAGTATATTGTTGGAAAGTGGAAAATTGTATCGAATTGAATTGTACATTGAAAGTGAAATTGAAATTGAGAAAGTGATTTGAATACCCTATTAACTAATCGGGCTTAGTCAGATATAGTTGGCATACCATAGGATTGGAAGAGTACGGGAATTTATCGGCTTTGCCGATCAGGCACTATATGTGTCGTATTAGGCACCACGTGTGTCGTTTCAGACACTTTATGTGTCGTATACTGCTTCTGATATATTGATCAGGTACTGAGTACCGTTTTAGGCACAATGTGCCGTACTGGTGTGTTTGGTTGGAATCCGTGTATCCGCCAAGGTCCGAGTTTGTTAATAGGGTGAATATTCGAAATGAGAGAATTGAATAAATTTAATTGATCATATGATTAAAAGTATGAGAAAGAAATTGTTAGTCGATTTGTGAATTGAAATTGTATTTGAGATTTGGAAACATGAACCTAAGGTTCATGAATTAATGAAGTTCAAGTTATTAAGATATGATATTGTTGATGAATTATTATATATGAAATATGAAATTGAATGTAAATTAGTTCTTATGATTTATAAATTTTACATGTTTAATGTTATATGATTAATATTTATAATTCATTAAAGTTATATAGTTTGAATTATGGTAATACCACTGAGTACGAAATACTCAAACAGACGGTTATTTCCGTGTATGCGAGTCAAGAGAAGTCAAAAGTCGGTTCAAACATCCAGATCAATCCCGACTTCAGCACAACTTTGGTGATGTATTTTCTTTTCCATTTGGTAAATGTGGCATGTACCTAGGTCATATATATAGGTTATATAATTTTGGTTATAAAGTATGGATGGTTTGTAATGTTTTGAACTTAATTTTAAGTGAAATGGTAAAGAGTATATTATAAAATTTGGCACTAAACTTGAATAGAAAAATAAATGATGTTATTAGTCAATTTGAATGATATTATAAATGTTTAATTATTAGATTACTATGTTAATGAATAGTTATGATATAAGTGTATTTGAGTATAAATTGTTTTTGGTTGCGATTTGAAAATTGCAGGGAAGGTTAGATGTTTACAAAGGGGATTATATTGAGTTTTTTTAAAAAAAAAATTACGAAAAATTTCTGGAGTACTTGAACAAGTTCCGTTCCACTTCTAATACATATTTTGGGCCTCGAAGGTCCATCAAAGGGACTTAATCGTTAATTTATAATATGTATGTTATTTATTTGTGAATTAATCGTAAATTGTCTGATATGTCCGGTAATACCTCGTAACCCTGTTTCGGCGACAGTTTAGGGTTAAGGGGTGTTACAAGTCTGGTCAGTAGGGTCATTAGGGTTTAGTCTAGAAGCCCATATGAACCACGAACATTTTTCACTGCAGACTGCCTTTAACCTTTTTAAATCATTTTTGGGAAATTTAATAAAATAACTATTCACCCTACCAGACTTAAATAACATTCCAACCTTAAGTCTAGGATTACTCATGTCATTCTCTAGGTTGAACTCAGGCCAGTTTTGGCCATCTGAGTCAGATTCATGTGCACTATCTAACCTCCCAGAATCATCACTATCACACAGTTCATCTACTTCTATACCATCAATGTTTAAACCATCTAAATTAACTCCTATCCTATTAGACACATCACTTTCAGATGCATCACTTCCAAACACATCACTACCAGACATGTCTTCTTCATTCTTATTAAAATTGTCATCAATTAAACCTGCCAAACAAAGTACTCATCAATAAAGGCAAACAACATAGGCAAACACTTTAACCATTTCTGTCAGACAATAACAAATACAAAATACCCAATAATTTAATACAAACACAACCATTTTTGTCATGCACATGGCAGACAACAACCAATACAAAAATAATTTAATACAAACACAACCATTTTTGTCATACACATGGCATACAATAACAGACAATAACCAGTAAAATAAATAAGGTAAATAACAAATTTTGATTTGCCATATACAGTATAGCAGCTTGGATACAAACAGTGACAGATATACACAATAAACATCAGTTTGATAATGGCATCCATACAATGGCAGATACAAATAATAAATATCATGCACATGGCATACAATACACATTATATGTCATACAATTCGAAATAATCCTAAATCGAAATAACCCTAAATCGAAATCCAAATCAAAATCAAAATCAAAATATAAAGCTAAATCGAGATCGAGATCGAAATTTTAATCAAAATCAAAATCAATGAGTGTTTCAAAATTGAAATCAAAATCGAAATAGAAATCAAAATCAAAATCAAAATCAAAATCAAAATCAAAATTGAAATCGAAATAACCCTAAATAACCCTAAATCAAAATAACAACATTGAAATCCAAAAAAATTAAAACTAAATGCAACAACTTACCCGTTAAAGTGGATGTAACAACATTGGTAGCTTATCTTCTATTGCCCATTGTCGCTGAGAATAAAAAACATTGAATGATTTTTGGTTTCGTCTTCTTTTCTCCCCAAACAAAATAGACCAATCATACCTTAAACCCTTATACTGTGTTAATCGATTATTGAATCGATTTCTACCCTAAACCCTTCTTAATCAATTCTCGAATTAATTTCAACCCTAAAAAAACTCCAAATCACAATCAAAATTTCCCCAAATCGATTTTCTTACCCCCTCCCAATTCCCTTAATCTTAGTCTGTTTTTAACCCTAAAACATTTAGTCCTTAACCCTTTAATT
This sequence comes from Gossypium sturtianum, assembly GCA_025698515.1. Taxonomy (NCBI): domain Eukaryota; kingdom Viridiplantae; phylum Streptophyta; class Magnoliopsida; order Malvales; family Malvaceae; genus Gossypium; species Gossypium sturtianum. The sequence continues at coordinate 6,217,141 of CM046947.1, forward strand.
TTTTCCCCTAAACCCACCCCAAATCAAAACCCATCAGCCGCTTCACCAACGTGGCAAGTTAACTTGCCACATCAGCTGGTTAAATTGCCACATCAGCGATCCCGTTAACACCCTAACGATAACTGTTAATCAGTGACTGTTTTGTCACTTTTTTATAATGTTAGTGACTGTTTTGTAACTTTTCAAAAGTTGAGTGACTGAAATAAAACTTAAATGACTGTTTTGTCAACTACCCTAAAATTGGGTGACTGTTGGTGTAATTTACCCTTATAAAGAAATAAGAGTCCATGAAATGTGACTTTCTAAATCTCATCGGCTTCCTTCTTTAAACTTAGATTTGTTAGGTTTTAATGTTGTTTAATGATGAGTAAATATGAAAAATTACAAATCAAGTACAAAATACTAAATACTTTTTTTAAAAAATATATGAAAAATATAAATTTATCATGCATAAATTTAATTCAAAGTTTCAATAAAACAAGACATATTCATACACTCCTCTTGAGAGACCCTTCCTATAGAAAATTTCATTTCCATATTGTGTAATATCCAACAAATAATGAAACATATCTTTTATAATATATAAATTTACAAAATGTATAAAATAGAGACATTTACAAACCCTAGATATGACCTAAGTTCGAATCGCGCTAATCACGTTGATTGTTCAGGCTATTATAATTCAAAAAAATAAATAAAGATATTAACACAATTAACGTACCATTTTCGATATACATAAAACAATATCATAAAAACGTATCAAATGTGCTATATATACGATTGCCAACAAGCTTTACAACCAAAAATTTTCCTTAAAAGTTGACCTTCACAGAAACATCTTTACTTACTAAGGGCCAAACTAAACCTGCTGGCCGCTGCTGCTCCTCCCCAGGAAGTTATACACTGAAACACAATTATCCAAGGCAATTCTGATACAACCCCTTAAAATATTCACACTAGCTTACCTTACCTCTCATATAAATTATCAGAGGCACTGCGTTCTACAACATGGAGTCCAGATATTGGTTATATCGTCTGCGGTTATACGCTAACAAGCTGCCGTAAGTGCGATCAGCAACCCCAACAAAGAGCGCTTCTGTATCTGGGCTAAACGATATTCCAGCTATTTCCCCGAAAATATCAATTTCTTGGCAATTAACATACCCCAACTTTGTATCAAAGATGTGAACGAAATCTGCAGGCTCAGCTATGGCCAGGAACCGACCATCCGATGTGAACTTCACTCCTCTTATTGCTCCCATTCTTCCCTTCAATATAGCTAGGGACTTCGACAGGTTTCTTATGTCCCACAACCTACAGCTAGTGTCCTGATTCCCAGTTGCCAGAATGTGCCCATCAGGGTGCCAAGCTGAAGCAAAAGAATAGTCCAAATGCCCTTTTAGGCTGTTGGTAACCTGCAAAATTACACAAATAAATTAGAGACAGAGAATTAAAATCAAACCGCACCAATTATGTCGCCAAGACTGACATACTTTGCCAGATTGGGCATCAACAATCAAGCACTCCACACTATCTCCGAGTACTGCAAGCAACTTCCCATCTGGACTTACAGAGGTATTCTAGAAAGAGCAAACGACCATATAGGGGATAAGTACATTAAAAGGATGAATAATAAAAAGTCTAAAGCAGGCTTCTGAAGGCTGGCACTTACATTTACAGACCAGTTGAATGAGTAGCGGTTAATACTAGCAAAAGTTTCAGCATCAAATATTCGGATTTTAGCATCATTATTTGCAGCCATAACTCTCATTGCACCGCTGAGGATACAATAAGCTTTCAGTTCATTGCCAGTCAAAATATCATCAAATCATCCAAAATGCCAAAGAGAAACAGTATTCCTCACCTAGGATTATTGTACACATCCACAGCATTGGTGATTGCATTATCATCAGTAGTCAATTTTGTGCAAAATGCTGCCCCTGATTGATTTAAGTACTGACCCAACAGAAGAATTAAACGAAACACATGAGCCATATTGCAGAATAGAATATCAATAGATCCATCAATCTAACCACAGACCTTGCAAATAAGCTCTCCTTGAAAACCACCTGCTACCATTAAATTTTCTTTAACTACCATAGTGCTAATCTGCACTCTAGAGAGTTGCTGAGATAGCAATCCAGGATGCTTCTACAAACATATCAACAAAATGGATTTTAACTTGCAGGCCCTTTGAACAAAGTTAACAGCTGAAGTCAAATAAATCATGTTCATCCTCACTAACCAGGTTGGGAACAATTGGTTTAGCCACATTCAGTACTTCTTTGCCTTTGTGAAGCAGTGATGACCAATGCATTACTGAGTAATTTTCCATGAGGTAGACATCGTGCTTTGATGTAGCCCACAATAGATTTCTAAGCTACATAAGGGGGAAAAATATTTATTTGAAAATAGTTACTAGTAAAATATATGTTAGGTCATATTTACAGTTCAATAGATAAACCTATAAATGCACTCGATAATTTTTTTCTAGGAGACAAGTTCAATTGATTTATATCCAAAATACAAACGCCTGTGTTAAAACTGTTAACATGATCCTTGGTTGACCTTACACATCCAAGTACACATTCAGGCCACCGTCTTCTCTCAAAATGTGCATTAAAATGTGCATTATGGAAATAAACAACGAAGACGGAAAAAAAATCACAGATGGTGGGTAATGCATGAAAAACATGCCACACAAAACAAAAATGACAAAAGAAATAGAAATTATGTGACTGTAAAAGGACACGGTGTTATGATTAATGGTTATGATTATCACACAGTTAACCCTGGTGATACAAAGCACCATTAACATTGCACTTGGATAACATGAAAAAGCAACACAAATGCATATAAAAGGGAAAATGCATTCACATTAAATGGCTAATGCATCAAAACTTTGCCATAGAAAAGGTGAAAGAAATTGTGACAACTTATGTACTGACTACTTGCCATACAATTACGAATGGACTAGCTAGGGCCCATCCTTTCTAGCTTATATAACAAAGCACTACCTAGCATCTCCTGAAGAACCTAAAAGAGGTCATTTAAATGCACCTATCACTCCATACCTCTGCTAAAAAGGAAAAGCATAAAACCAACAATGAAAAACTACACCACCAATGCATATATATCTACATAGCTCCAATAAACACATCCCGGCAACTGAGGCTCAAAAGGCAATGGGCAAAGATAAATACACAACTTATTCACGGCAAAGAAACAGAATTAAGCACAAGGAAAACATTCCTATACTTGATTACTGGATGAATATGCAAAGATAAATAGGAGGAAAAAACTCATGACATCAAAGAGATCATCCAAAAGAATAAAATTGGACAATAAATCAAGTAACACAAACTGGATAGTCATGCAGATGATATATTGTAAGTGAATCAAGTAATGAAATTGAATCACAAATGCAAATGGTCCCTCAAAAGCAGCAAGAAAGTGACACAGTTCTGATAACCATGAACAGATCTAATAATTTAATGACAATCCAGCAAGATGAAATGCAATTAAGTATTAATTGCCCTTCAGACGAGGGAAATATCGCTCTACTCAAATTGCAGGAATCACTACAGAGGCCTCTTAAATGCTTCCTATCGTACCATATAAACAACGCATCTTTATCGCGCCAGCTTCTTAGAAATTACTCCCAACCTGTTTTAAAGGCTGAAATAAGAGAGAAATAGCATTCCTAAATGCCACAGGTTAAATTCATAGGAATCACTACAGAGGCCTCTTAAATGCTTCCTATCGTACCATATAAACAACGCATCTTTATCGCGCCAGCTTCTTAGAAATTACTCCCAACCTGCTTTAAAGGCTGAAATAAGAGAGAAATTGTAACATCCTGGAAAGGGCCTATGCATTTTCGGTTTAATTCTACGAAATGACAAGTCTTAAGCACTATGAATAAATTTTTGGTATTTTTGGAATTCTAGAAATGCATAGAAATGGAAATGAACATTTTGGAAACCTGAACATTTTGGAAACCTGAACATTTCGGGAAACCTGGAAATGTAAGAAAAATGGCAAGTTACAGAGCCGATCGAAAATTTTAGGAAACTTAGAAATGATGCCGAAATGTCAAATTTTAAGGTTCAAAATAGGAAATAAGGGCTAGAGGGCCTTAAAAGAAAAAGTTGGAGAAGTTTGACACATAAACAGGCTTGGAAAAGTGGCCTGAAGATGCCACTTAGGGCCTAAGGAAGTGGCGTCACATGCAGGGAAATAGGCCTGAGTTCGAGTCACATGGGAAGCAAATAAAAGAAATTTTATTTTGCTTCCAGAAGAAGTGAGGTGGACGGCACATGGCTATAAATTAGGAGCTTTTATTCTTTTATTTTTAAGAGATAAAGGGTGGATAAATAATGGATTTATTTTAGATTATTTTCAAGAGATAAATGTGGATATTATTTCTTTTATTTTGATAGATAAGGAAGAGATAAAAGAGGATTATTATTAGTATTATTTTTATTAAGAGATAAGAGATAATTATTGGATTAAGTTTTATTAAAGTGATAAATTAAAGGATAAAGCTATCAAAATAGAAGAGTGGTGGCCAAGTAAAGGACTCTAGCTAGTAATTTTGGCTATAAAAGGAAGAGTAAGGCTATTCTTCATTCATTCTTTTCTTTTCAAGAAAACCTCTCTGCGAAATTCTCTAAAGTTTCTCCTCTTCTCTCTGTAGAATTTTCTCTGCCATTATTCTATTTTTCTTTTCTTTTCTTCTTCTATTACAAACACAATCAAAAGCCAGAAGATACCAATAGCCCTAATCGATTTCTCACTAAGCCTCAAGAGCCGAAATTGTTATCCACATCAAAGCCATAGCCGAACATCGCTAAGGGTTCAAGCAAGAGTTCCATCAAATTCTTGATGAGGTAAGATTAGGTTAGATTCTCATTCTATTTCTTTTAAGGTCATCGAAATTAAGATTCTAATACCCTTAATATCTACATTGTTGTCAAGAGATCTTTCGGGATTTACTAAGTGTCGACTACAACGAAGGAGAAGTTCTTTTCTCGAAGGTACACCATAAGCCGCGTGTTCCCTAGTTATTCGGTGAATTTGGGATTTAAGAATCTAAGGTAAGTCATATTTAACATACGGCTAAGGGTTATTTGTTGTGAATAAATGTTAGAAATTGATCTAACATGTAGTTATAGGGATTTCGTGAGTGATACAAGGATTTTGGGATTTGAGAATTTCAAGGTAAGTTTTAAGAATACTAATCCTACTAGGATTTGGATTTATGGCCGAATGGCTTTTTATTAAATTAGTAAGTGATTAATCAAATGTAGGAATTTGAGATCTAAGGCAGTAGATCAAGCTTTTCGGGATCTCAAGGAAATTTTAAGCGAATCAGGTGTGTACCCTACCCTAAGTTTTGATAGGTTCATGGCTATGTTTAAATTAAATGTATTATTAAGAATGTGTGTACTCATACTAACCTTCGATATATCATATGGCAATTATTTTAATATATGAATATGCATAAGAATGTGAATGTGGCTAAGTACCACAAATGTGGTAAAAATACCCAGGTACGTTTCCTACTTCTGATAGGATTATGAATATGATATATTTTGAACATATGAATAGTAACATGAATGAGAATTAAGTATGTTATGCATGATATAAAATTTATGGGGCATTCGGGATCTATGTGAAAGGGGAAGAAGGTGTTGACTTGGTCTCACCAAGCGGAATATGGTGACTACGGTCACAAAATTTGAATATGGTAAACCGGTTACATTATACGAATTTGGTAACCCGGTTACATTATTTGAATATGGTGTCTAATGACACAAATTATATGGGCGATGAGCACGTCGACTCAATGCGCGCCGATGGTGTGTAGCGGATGGAGGTTGACTTAGTAGTCCCCACGGTGTGATTGGCAGTACGGGTGGTGTGTAGCGGATGGTTAATTAGGTTTGGGTTTGGGAATGCATCATTAATTGTATTCTATGATTTGAATGTGTATCATTTGCATGCCGATTCTATTATGACTTAGTGTTGTGTACACATTGAGTTTGTTGACTCACCCCGTTTGGGGAATATTTTTTTGGTGATGAGCGATAATGGACCGGGTCGGCGAGGAGCTTAAAGGTGGCCATGCATAGCAAGAAATTTATGATTTGGACTTTCAATTTATTTTAAGTATTTTAAGTTTTACTTTGGAATCATTGATATAATAAGGCCATTGTGGTTTACTTTATTTTTCTTGTATTTATTATGTTTATGGATTTTTATCAATTAAAGTTTAAGTAAATTCCTTTTTAAAATTAACTCTAAATGTTTTGTCACCTTAAATAAATGGGTTTTAACATAAGATAAATTTGTTTTCAACTCAAGCCCAACCCAAACAATATTTTTTAAAAATCATACAAGTTTTTCCTAAGTAACAAAAGAATTTTGAACCGGTTTACTTGAGGAACATACCAAATCTGGTCAAAGCTCGTGGGCCGGGTTTGGGGTGTTTCAGAAATAGCATTCCTAAATGCCACAGGTTAAATTCATATAATTAACATGCAACATAATGTATATCTAATTCTCAAATTACAAACAATGAAAAATAAACCAGATCTAATGCGAAGTTAAGATCATAATCTCAAGAAATGCTAGATACTTTAATTTAAAGAAAAGCGAAAGGCAAAATCAACACCTAGATTCTTAGAAAGTATGATGTATTTGTCTTATCACCTTGTTCAGATGGGTGTAGCCAAATGTAAACCTATGGCAACTCTATACCCATGGCTCATCTAGTGTCACAAAAGACTACTTCTCAGAGGTAGTATCACGAGCTTCACAGTTGGTGTATACTGAAGCAGTGATATGTGCAAGCATATGGAGGAGTGAGCTGTGGCAACATGTGGTTGAACTATTCGTAGTGTATGAATCAGTGCATGTTTGTGAACAACTACAAATGCAAAAGTCTACAACTATAAATTGTAAATAAAATTTTCAAAAACCCCAAGTCATACCACAGCCAGGAAGCATCAATATCCATGATCAGGATGGTACCTCCGCAAATATTTCTTTTTAACATTTTTACAGTTTGTATAACAGTAAAAATGTGCAAGTATAAAGTAAAGCGTCCTTCACAAATCTGCACAAAAAGGATTAATGTGAATAACCACCCCATCTTGATCGCTCAGATGGGATATATAAAATATTCAAAACTAAAACTAATAAAAGAACAAGAAAACGTTTCCAAATTCTTTTTTAGGTCAAATTGGAATTAAAATACATCACTTACCCTAACTAAAACTCGAGAACTATGAGTAGTGATATGCAGATAGTTGAAGTTCAAACCATTTGCAAAGGATAACTACATGAATTACCGAGACCAAAGATACGAAGATGAAGAAATATATGGAGCATTCATGGTGGCAAACAGCTCTAAATCAACACACAGTTTAAAAGTCAAAAACTTTCAAGACATAACATCTCTACTACTTGCAACATTTTAGAAGACCAAAAGTCGGCTTGAATACTACTCAAAAGATTAAAGAATGGAAGCGACAACACAAGGAAACGCAATGCATGTGCCTCAAAACGGGAACGGAATTGCAAACAAACAGTTGGCTAGTTAGTAGTAAAACCCGAAGATAATTGAGCAAATTCTCCACCTGAAAGTGAACAATTGTCGATTTGACAAGCCTTGTGTTAAACTGAAAGTCATAAAAGGTCTTTCCCTTCTCTACTTGCAAGCATTCCTGTCAACAAAATATGTATATTTAATAATTCCGCCCAAAATTTTTGGAAACGAGTCCAAGCCCTTGAGACACGGCCGGAGATAAATTAACAGCATTTTTGATCATATTTCATGTCGAACTTAGAGATAGTTTACAAAAACTGTTTAGATTTGGCAAGAAATACAGAAACCGACCTTTTCCATCTCTTCACGAGAACCATAGAGGTTCTCGTAGTTCTTGTACTCTCTTACTCTCGTCTGGCGGTACCTTTCTCTAGTGAAATTAAGCCTCTCCCAAGGAATTCCTTGTATGTCTTTTCCATTTCTTGCTTCCTCAGCTGATGTGTCAGTTTTTGGCTTACTCTGTTTCCAAAATAACCACAGAAAATGTATTTTCAGAAAAGTTATTTACAGATTCTAGAATCTAAATCGTGATAATCAGGCATAATTTGAAAGATTCTTTTTAAAAACCATTACTGATTCAATATCGTCTTCAAAGTCGGAGTCAAAGGATTCAAGTCCGGCGGTGTCTCTCTGAGGCTCGGGTTCGACTACGGCACCGTCGTTATTGAAATCATTGACGTCGTAGTAGTCATCGACAACGTACTGAAGATCGTCGTTTTCAAATCGTTCCATTATACTACAGCTAAGAAACAGGTTAAACAAAATTTTGATCAAGAAAAACATAGCCTTAAACCCCCTATATCACCCTCCGTCATAGAAAAAATTCTCAAATGACGAATTTGAGGAGAATTTCACAGAACTTTGTTCTTTGTACCTTTGAAAAGAAAGAAGGGAGAGAGGGAGAATTAATTAAGTTGAAATTGGATAGAAAATAATATGAAAACAACAGGAGAGAGAGGAACACAAAGAATCAATGCAAATAAACACTCCTCGAAGACGGTGATAGTCTATTGTTCAAAAATATAAGAAAATTTGAAACTAAAAAAAGTTTAGAGTGAAGAACGAATAATTATACCTTGAAATAGATATAGACAGGAAGAAGTCCCGAATTCAAAGAGCTATAAAAGCAAAATGAAGGGGAAGAACAAAGAAACACAAATAAATGGAGCAGAAAAAAAGGGTTTCCCGGGAAACAAACAGTGAAACAGAAACAGAAAGAGAAACCGTAAACAGTCCAACGACAGAGAGTAGAGTTAGAGAGTCTAAAACAGGTTCGTCAAACTGAAGATTAAACAAAGAACAATAGAGAGAGAGGGAGAGGGAAACGGAAGATGAAGGAAATAGTATATTCAGAGGTAATGGCGATAAGAGCAAAGGAGTCTGTCCCGGAAGGGGTACTTATAGTGGAAGAAGGCGGAGGATAGGGATGAGCGTGGACTGAGGGGGCCCAAACGGTGAAAAATCAGAAACGCAAGCAATTAAAAGAATAGAATCCAATGTTACTTTGTGGGTCCAGTCTCGACCGCCCAATTATAACCGGCGATATTTGCCAGCCTTGGCGGTTAGAGATCTTGGGGATAATTTCTATTTTAGCGGTAACTATGAGTATGAGACAAATGGATTAAGCTGTAATTAACTTGAATTTAGGGGGTTGGTTTTGTTAGCCGCTTTGTGTACATTTTTTTAGGCTAGGCCTCAGCCCAATGTTCAGTTTTGGATTAGAATTTGGTTTCTTGACACGTGGTGGTTGATTTTTTTAGTTTATTTTCTCCAAAATTTAAATATTTAATTTAAAATTAGTTTAAATTAGACTAGATTTCTTATATGCGTATTTTCGTGAAAATCATAAATTTAGAATATAAAATATATGATTAAAAATAATATACATATATTTTAAAATTAATTAATAAAATTTAAAAACTAAAATAAAAATTTTATTATAATAAAATGTACATAATAAAATTAAAATATATTAAAATAAAAGTTATTTAGGTGATAAATTAAAGTTTTACTGCAATTAGTTTAGATTTAAATCTTATCATATGTATATTTTTATTTTTTTAATAAACAAACTAAAATACCCTCAAATAATATAATTTATTTTGATTATGTAAGAACATTTTCATAATGTTGCTAATTGAGTTGATAATTCGGCTGAGGGTGATACCAAACTCAGTTAAGAACTTAAATAATAGTATAAATAATTCTGCATTGAGCTAAGACTTGATCAAATAGTGACATCAATTCATTAAAAATCTTAAATATTATCTAGAGATTCTATCACATGTATATGTGTATAGGAACCACATTTTTTTGAACACATGTATGCTTTTAAGAATAACATGCAATAAATAATAAAAACATAATGTTTGAAAATAATAATAACAATACATATGCAATGTGGAATAAAATTAAAATTTTAAAAAATAGTTTAAATTGTGAGTGAAAGCAATTTTATATAGGTAAGCAGTTTAAATACATCATATTAAGAATATTAAATGCATTTTAATTGTTTATCATAATATTGTCATTTTTGGGGGTTGGTATTGAGTAAACTTGTGACACCAACTTAATTAACGATATTATTAATACTAGAAATCTTATCACATGTGTATGTGTGTGGAAACCACAAATTTAGAACACAAATATGGAAGTATGCCTCACATTTTGATCAAACAATGTGTGACATCGCAACAAGAAGAAGCTTTTCGCCCCAATCAGCAGCCGACATCAAGATGAGAAGAAAGGCCTTATCCCAATGATGCGATCCTTCTTCGTACCGACAAAGTGATCCTTTTTCATCCCAACAACCAAATGACACATCACAAAGTGGCGACGTGCTCCTCAAGTTTCTCGATTTTCTTCTATCAGTTAAACTCTAGTTTTAGTTTCTCAGTTAAACTCTAGTTTTAGTTTCCCACTTAAACTCTGATTAACCTAGTGATATTTTAGTCATTTATACAACATAAATATTTATATTGAGAAAATTTTGTTTTTTATTTTAAAGGGTTTTTCTTTTGGGGTTTCAGATTTTTTAGTTTGATTCTCTCAGTTTTAGATGTGTCCATAGGTCGGGTCGGGTTCAGGCTAGACCCAACCAAAATTTTATGCCCGTTTGCTAGCTTGGGCCCGACCTCGGCTCAAAAAATGGGCCGAAAAATTTGCCCAAATTCGATCTGGATAAAAATGCTAAAACTCGGGTCAGGCTATATTATTTTTTTATATAATTTTATTTTAAAAAAATGTAATCATTGAAAATACTAAAAACAAGCAAATGCCTCTGAAATAATACTAAGATAGGTACAACTTAACAAGCAAATGCCTCTAAAATAGTAACAAAATTAACAACAAAACAAGAGTTATATAATATAAAAAAATAACAACAAAATAGTAGCAGCATAATAGTGAAATGGTAGCAAAATAGTGAAAAAAGAGAGAAGAAAATAGCAACAAAACAGTAAAAAAAGAGCAAGAAAACATTTGTTTTTTTTTTTGGCATATTCGGTCCGGGCTCGGGCAAAAAAAGCCTTACCCAAGGCCTGACCCGTTTTTTAAATAGGCCTTATTTTTTTGCCCAAACTCATTTTTTGGGCCTATATTTTTACCCAAACCTCTCATTTTTCAGGCGGGCATTCGGGCCGGGCCTCCTTCTCTTGTACTATTCTATTATTATAATGAAATATCTTTTTGCTCGTGATTTTTATCCTCTTTTGAGGAGTTTTTACACGTTAAATTTGTGTGTTGATATTTTTAATCTCTTAGTTTTGTTTGTTTGTTGCATACACGGGTTAATTCCCTACAACAAATGTGTATAAAAATAACATAAGTAATAAAGTATGTATAATTAAAATTAAAATATATAAAAATATTAAAATAAAGTTTTAGCTAAGTGGTATGTTAAAGATTTTTTTAAAGTAATTGGTTTATATTCAAATCTCATTGTATGGATATTTTATTGGGTTTTTTTTTTAAATAGAAAAGATCAAAATACTATTAAATAATATAATTTATTTTAATTACGAAATATTATTTTTATAATTTAATATTTAAATTAGTGATCTGATTGAGAATGACAATAACTCAAGAAAATATTTAAATAATAATATAGGTATATAAACACGATAAGTAAAACAATATGTATTATAAAATTGAAATGTATTACTTTGGTTGAAATGAAATTATAAATGCAGGTCACATGAGTTTAAAATTTAACATTTATAATCTTTTAAATAATTTTTAAAATAAAATAAAGGGACAAAAATAGCATTATCAATGTTTGCACATCAATTGTAAGAAGTTCATCCAATAAAGAAGGTCCTCATCAACATATCATCAAGTCATATCGTTTTTTTTTTCCTTTCCTTTTTGAAGGTAGGAATGGGATAACGCTGAAGTCAAGTCGAACTAAGCTATTGGTTTGATTCAGTTGCACATTTAAGTCCAGATGGGGCCTGGGGGATACAACAGTGGCCCTTTTGGTTAAATGTTTTAGGGTAAATCTATGGAAAAGGAGTATAGCATTGAAGAAGATAGAGGTTAAGACCTGAATTCTGGACCAAAGAAGAGGAACCAAAACTTTCGAATTATTCTCACCACAGCTTCACCAACATCACTCTAAATTATTTTAATTTATTCTTTTTGTTTGCTTAATGTAGGTAAAGATTTTATAGGCTTACTCATGGCTTATGTGGCTTGTCTCCACCATTAAACCTTGTTCCAAGGATTCTCTTCATCAACCTTCATGTGTTTGTTTGTTTTTGTCCCCTCACTGCATTTTCAAAGTGATGTTTTAATCTCTCAAGCAATCTCTTTGGCCAATCCGTTGTCTTTGGCAATAATAAATTCTATAAATCTTTCTCTTTTTCTTTTTTGGAATCAAAATTACTCTAATTAATAATGCGAAACTTTTGGTTCTTCTTCTTTGGTCCAGAGTTCGGGTCTTAATCCCTATCTTCCTCCATGTTATACTCCTTTTCATAGATTTATCATTTTTTTAATGATGGAAGAAGAAAAGAGCAAAGGAAGAAAAAATGGCGGAAGTAAGGGTGGGGTGGAGGGGAAGAAGATGATGAACAGTAGTAGAGGTAAAAAAAAAAATGTCAAAAATGATAATGTAACGTGTTGTACGTTTGAATGATTAAAATAAAAAATATTTAATAAAAAATATTTTTATTTGAATAACCAATATGAAAGCCTCCCAAAAAAATTGAGTATCTACTAACATTAATGTTCTTAACTATAAATTATTTAATTTTTAAGAAATAATTTGTATAATTTTATTTGGAGTCCTCAAATTTATTATAATTACTTTTTGACTTTATCGGACATTTTCACTCCCAATGTTATTCTGTAAAGACAAAACCCCATTCTATTCTCAACAAGACCCTTGACGTGACATTTTACGAGTTCTCTTCCTAATTGCTAATTTTCTCTAATATAAATTAATGAAAAAAATAATTATCCGTACATCATCTAATAAAAAAAGTTTAACATTTTAAAAATAAAATTAAGAAATATGTTATATTTATTAATGTCCACGTGCTAACTCTTAATTCCGTCTAATGGAAAAAAAAAAAGAAAAAGAAAAAGGAAATTAAAGTAAGTTAAATAATGGTGGGACCCATCTTTCCTATCTGCAATATGCAGTCCACGAGGTAGGACTCGATATGTCCACGTGTTGATCTCAAGACCATATCCAGAAACCTAGGCTCTCTCCGTTTCTGCCACGTGGAGTGACGCAGCTGACGGCTCGTCTTTTAATGTGGTCTACGCTTGAGATAAGCAGGGTTAGAGCATGAGTGTGAGTGTGGTTGGTGAGAGGTTGCGTCCACCGCTTTGTTTTTGGTGCGTTTAGACATTCTGATATTTGTGGGTCAAAATAAAACTAGAACCAAAAGGTAGAGGCCATGAGGGGGAGTCCCTTCACTCTGGTGTGGCTACATCTGTTTAGGTTTGGTAACACTTGTTTTTGCATCCCAAACTCTATGCATGCACATCTACCGTTACTTGTCCTAACCAATGGTAATTGTTTCGTTGTTTAATCTTGGCATTAATGGAACCTCCAGTGAGGTATGGAGGATCTCTATCATAAACGTTTTCGTATAAAAAATTGCACTTTCGCGATATTTCCAAATATTGCCATATATAAGTTTGTTGATACAAGTTATAATAAAAAAGAAGACTAGAAAAAAGATGGTGGTGATAAAAAAATCGGTTCACCTAGACAAGTAAAGAGTAGGAAAAGGAGAAGAATGGGAGAGGAGTCAGGTGTCTATAAAAGGAAGGGAAACCGAGTGTTGTATGTAAGTGCTTAGGGTTGCTGAAATGGCCAAAAGATCCCTTCATCATTATTCAAGGTATTTATAATAAGATATCTCATGTCTTATCTCATGCTTGGTGGTGCCCAATAACTGACAGTACAGGTGGTGGTTCACTCATGTGATCGACCAGGTGGCAAGTCACTCGTGTGATTGCCCAGGTTGTTATTACATGTTATACCTTATTTTGAACATGTTACACGAGCATAAATTGTGACTTTTAATCTACTTTTCAAATGTGGTTTGTAAAAGTCTAGTTTTGAGGTATTTCAGTGTTTGTTCTCGACTAGTGAAATCTTATTTTTTAAGATTCCTAACCAGCATCACGCGTGTGCACTTAAAACAATGAAATTATAAAACAAATTTTAAAGCACGGTTTTACTGCAAGTGTACAGGTCAATTGTAATATTTGTAGTGTTACATTGAAACACTAGAGTATTCCAATGATCGAACTCAAAGGAGTTGGTGATTTAGTTATTTCTATTAAAAAATACATGCAAGAAAGGAGTCTAGCTAGCTACTCGTTAATTGCTATAGTACAACATACTATTAATGAAGTTAATTAAAACTAATTACTTATCTAAGACAAAAAAATAACTAAATTGTAAATAACGCAAAATATAAAACTATTAAATACGATAACAGGCAGCGGATGGTTGATTTCCATGTTGTTAATTAACCCTCGAATCAAGAATCTAAATCTTTCACACTCCCAAATTGGCTCCATTTTATCTTCTGATCTGAATTTTACTGACTTAGACGAATTAGTTTTGATTTATCTTTTGATCTTACTGGTTAATTCGGGACTAATGAACGGGTGCGCAACAAGATTAATTTCCGGTCTCACTTGCCTAGATATTCCCTTAAAGGCGTCACTTCCTAAGTTTTTAGCTCTATTCGATTTAGTCCAGTTTTGCGATTTAGTCCTCGAACTCAAAAACTAACCAAACAACATTTCCATCAACCAACCACCTAGAGTTTAGCTACCCATTACCATATAAAAGCTAATAAACATGAAATAAACAACTATGGAAGCCATTAACATAAACTTTAGCAAAAAGATGAAAGCTTTAATTTTTAACTTAATAAACTTAAATGAAAAGCAACCAACACAAAGATAAAGAAACAAGAACACTAAATATGAGAGTTTTAACAAATGAAAAGAAAGAAAACTCAAATAGCATTAACTCAAATATTAAAGAGTGATTACAACTAAGTTTAAAGTCTTTAACATGTAAATAAAAACTAAGTTACAGCAGAAACTAACTTAACTAAAAACTATGAAACTAAGTAAAACCAGAAAAAAATAAAAACATAAACTAAAACCTTAAAACTATAGAGAAGAAAACTATCCTACTCTTAAGCTAAAAGATGAAAGGAATCCTAAAACTACAGAGCTTTATAACCTAAAACTACAACTTCCTCTTTTCCTCAGCCAATAGTGGTTTTTAATAGCTGATTTTTTACACAAAAATGTTGCATAAAGTGCCCTTGAATGTTGGCTTTTGATTGGTGCTTCGAGTGGACAAACTTTGCCCCTGATGTCATTTTTTTGTCCCCATACGAGAAGGATATCACGATACCCTAATCAAAGTGCATAGGGGAGTTGTCACGAGGTGGGTATTGCGATACCCCTGTAGCTTGATCCCAAATCTTCTTCATTTCGAGTCTGTCGATGGTATTGCAATAATTAGCTCCGATATTGCGATACCACTGTGATAAAGAATGAGATGGATGAATACGGAAGCGGATCGTAAAGTTTGTCAAAGTCGCGGATTTGACTTAGGGCTCTAGAAGTTCGGAAAGAAACTTGGATTTTGACACAACCTGAAACGAAGTTGAATCCAAGTCAGATAAAACAATTAAAATAAATAACTAAAATAAAATAATAAATCAAAGATTAATTAAAATAAATAACTAAAATAAAATAATAAATCAAAGATTAAGGAAGCAAATAAATAAGATAAATAGAAAGATAGAACGTGGCATGTAGAAGTCCTAAGAAGCCTTGGAAACACAAAGAATCCACATCCCCCTTCAAGCTGCTCTAATTTCCCCTCCAAGATAGAAACCTTGGCAATAAAAAGTTTGAAGATGATCCCCACAATCTAAAAAGATTGTTAAAACTCTTCTAAAAAAAACTCAAGAGAAATTCTTAAAAAGAAAAACCCAGATAGAATTTATTAACTCAAACGAGAAATAGAATAATAATGAATTGTCTATATTGTGTACAATTTAAAGGCCTATATATAGGCTAGCTAAATAAATTTTAATAAAACTCCTAAATATACTAGAACTCTAATTTAATCTAAACAAAAAGTAGTTTTAAACTAAACTTTCTTGTTAACATAAAATTCCTAAATAACTTAAAATACTTAATAATTATAAAAAATTTGGAATAAAAAAATAATAATAAAATAATAAAATATGATAAATAAAATATTGGGCTTATATATAATAAAATTTAAGCCTAAAAACCTAAACCCAATATGATTTAAACTCGAATTAAAAGCCCGAAACTCGTAATTCCCGTCATAATCCTGTTCAGAAATTCTGCTCACGCAGTCTTCACTAAAACGGTCATAACTTAAACTCCCCAACTCAAAATCGAGTGATTCAAAATGCGTTTCGAAGCTAAAAGATAGATCTTCAAACGCCATGAGACATCTCAACCCAGAAATGCCAGGATCCCATCCAAAAAGTCGTCGCAAGTCTGCTAATTTCCTAAGCCTGAAAATTGGCAATTTTGATGATTGGAATATAATAAATTTCACCCCATCCATGCATGTATCATTCTCTCTTTCCTCAAAAAGATTCGTCCTCGAATCTTGTCTTTGATCAAGTCCTGATTTGATTTGCTTAGCCTTTGACATTGTTGTTGAGCTTTGAAGTAGTGTGAACCCATCACATTCATGGGTCTGAAATTGTGCCTTGAGACCCGCATCATTCCCCCCTTCCTCAAGAAGATTCGTCCTCAAATCTTTAGCTGCACAGAAAGAAAAGGGATTAGAATAAATAACAATAAAATGAATAAAATACTTACCTAAGCTTTCTTGTGCGCCAAAACTATATCCAGGATCAAAAATATGATTTTGATATCCCAAATCAACATGGATTAAGTATCTCTCCTTCAAAAACAAATCATCAACACTAGACAAAGAAATATTAGGCACACGAGTGTTCAAGTAAAAAATAACTTGTAACTTTCTTTTAATATGTATAGTCATCCATAAAAATTTCCAACGACGAGTCAAGAATTTCACATAATTATAAAAATCAAGTAGTTTTGTAACACCCCTCACCCGTATCCAACACCGGAATAGGGTTCGAGGCGTTACCGGACTTAAAATTCACAATCATAGAAAATCGGGTTACCAAATTTCACCTAAAATTTTAAAACTTTTCAAACACATGCCAATACTCCAAGGATAATGACTCGATAGTGTGATCTTTGCCTCCGCGATCTCCAACCACGAGATGACCTCGACAAAACTAAAAGAAATGGAAAGGAGGAGTAAGCTTTACGCTTAGTAAGCTCGCATGAAAATAATAAGCAATGCAATAACATGCTATTTTCATATTCTTCCTATTTATTCAAATTCCAGTTAAGCTGTTTTTTTCGAGTCATAGTCATTAAATTATTTATATCTGGAGTTACGGAACTCCAAATTAAGATCCATTAATTTTCCCTGCAACTAGACTCATTTATCTTCTTACCATAAAATTTCCAGAATTTTTGGCTTAGCCAATTGGTACAGTTTATTCATTAAAATTTCCCTTGTTTCACTGTTCAACTATTCTAATCACTTTTCACTACGAATCAATTTTCTCCTTGTACAGAATTCAAATGATGTTATAACTTATTTCATTTGAAACTAGACTCATTAAGGATTTCAAGAATATAACTTTTATCCCATAATTAGTTTTGTACAATTTTTAATGATTTTTCCAATACAGAACAGGGCATCACGTAATCTTTCTAAACTAGTCTCACAAAAATCTAAATATCTCAAAATACAGAATTTCTTTGCTTTCTCTGTTTCTTTCGTATGAAAATAGACTCAATGAGCTTTAAATCAATATATCATCCAACTTATAATTCAATTTATACTATTTTTGGTGAATTTTCAAATTCACGTCACTGCTGCTGTCCAAAACAGTCTCATTGTAAATTTTTGCTCTCTTTCTCTCCTTTTAGTTGTATTCATTACTTGCTTATAACAATCTTTCCAATTTCCGATTACATATAGAGCATATTGCTCATACGATACACATGTATATACCTTCACTTATCACTACAAAGTCACACATAATTTCACTTAATCAATTTTCCCGTTGAACACTCGGAATATACACGGATACATCGGAATATTGCACATAGTGCCACACTTGTAGCCATAGCTACTTCACATCACTTATCACACATAGGCTCGTTCTCGAGCTATTCACATTCGCGGGTCTGCTCACACAAGCTGTCGGTCATACGTAACTACTCAGTGCTGCTCACACAAGCTGTCAGGTATCCGCAATACATGCAGGATTACCCAGCCACTGGTAGAACTTATAAGACCAGCACCCGTTTCACATAATCACAATCTCGGGTCTGCTCACACAAGCTGTCGGTCAATACGTAACTACTTAGTGCTGCTCACACAAGTTGTCGAGTATCCGTAACACATGCGGGATAACTCACCACCGGTGAGAACGTCATTGAACCAGCACCGGATCACTTATTTCACTTAGATTTCACATAGGTTTCTAGTGAACATGTCACTCGTATCCATTTTTATTCCTAAGGTTCAACCGGAAATTTCTCACTTGTCGATATTTTGTCAATTACATCAAATATTCAGCCACAATTCATATCATTTATCAAAATATGAAAACGTAAGTAAAAACGATGCATTATTTACACACAAACTTACCTTTCATTTTCAAACATATTATATATTTTCAACGTACCTGAATCGGAATGTCATTCACTTAACCATTTATTTATCGGAATGCCCGTTGAACCATTCGGAATAAATAAGGATACTCGGATAGCTTGGAAAGCTCATACAATGCCAACGTCCTAGACGTGGTCTTACATGTAATTAAATATCGATGCCACTGTCCCAGACAGGGTCTTACACGAAATCATATCTCGGAATCCTATGTCATGACACATGTATTCTCTACTATTCCTAGGGTTCGAACGGGGCTTTTCGGACGTCGTTACGTTATCGGAACTTTCTTGTATTCATATATCCTGCTTCTCGAATAATTCAATATCATAATAACATATATATAACTTATTCAAAATGCATACATTTGCATTACCATTCGGTATTGAATTCAATCATACAAATAATATGCATTTATAACATAATTTTGTAATGTTTATTAAAATACGAACTTACCTCGAATGCCGAAACGACTAATTTTCCCGACTTAGCCCACAACTTTATTCTTCCCCGATCTTAGTCCAAATTTCATAATTTCTTGATCTAACATGTCAAATAACAGTCATTTAATAAATTTTATCAACACACTAGTCAATTCAATTCACATATCAAATTTTGGCAAATTTACAATTTTGCCCCCTAACTTTTCAAAAATTACAGTTTTACCCCTAGGCTCGTAAATTAAACTTTATTCCTTTTTCTTATGTTTTAAGACATACTGAACATTTTACCCTTCTATAGCAACTTCAAATTCTTACTATAACACATACTTATGAACAATAACAACTTTTACCGATTAGCTCGTTTTACTCGTTTTCACCGAAAATCATTTAGCAAACATCGTTCTCCTAACCTCAAACATCCATATTCTACCATTAGATATCAAAATACATGCTTATCTAGCATGGGTATATTTTTTAACTTTGATTACACTTCAAATTAATGGTAGAAATAGACAAATTAAGCTTCGAGGATCTCAAAAATACGAAAATTATTAAAAACGGGACAAAAACCGTACCTATATAAGCCATAAAAGCTTGGCCGAATGGAGCTCATCCATGGCTGCCATTTTTTCTTCTCACATTCGGCTGGAGAAGAAGAAAAGAATGGTGTTTTTATTATTATTTTTGTCTTATTATACCATTTAACTTAACTTCCAAATTTGCCCTTTTTCTTTTCAACTAACTTCAAAAATACCAAACAAATATTTTCCATCAACTTATAAGTGGACTATTTTCTTCATAAGGACCTTCACTTTAAAAACCCATCACAATTACACCCTTTATCATCTGGAACACACACTTCGCATTTATAACAATTTAATCCTACTAACCAAATTACACACTTTTTCGATAAAATTTCTCAACGAAATTTTCACACAACAATTTAATCACATTATAGACCTCAATTTGATAATCTAAGCTATTTCATACTTAAAGCTTCTAGGACCTCATATTTTGCAACTTATTTAATTTAGTCCAAAAGTCAAATTGGACACTTTATGCCTAAGATTTCTTCATGAAATTTTTACACATGCATACGAACATATCATAAACCCCATAACAGTCATAAAATAATTATTTCTACTTCAGATTCGTGGTTTCAAACCACTTTTCTAACTAGGCCCTAATTCGGGATGTTACAATTCTCCCCCTTTAGGGATTTTTCGTCCCAGAAAATCTTACAGAGGAAGTTACTCTCATCCTCAATGAGATACCTTCACAATCTCTCTAGAATCAAAAATCAGTATAACCGTATATCTCTTTGCAATACCCTTTAACCTATAGTGCTTAGACATACATCATCAAAATCGATTTTTTTGAAGTCTGCTTACTCAAGAATCCGTCAAATAAGAATTTTGTATCATACGGATCCTTGCCAACTAATTAACCCCAATCCAGATAACATCTTACTTTTTGAGAGATTTTAACAATCCCGATTCTCAAGCTTATGATAACTCTATCTAATCTTTCATTCGTTACATCACCGATCGTAATAGTCTTGGATACACTTGATTTGATTTACTTGCTAGCGAATAGACATCTAAACTTAACCTCACCAATATCACGTCATATACCCGATCACCAAAACATCCGCTCATATAATCGCACATTTTATTATTTTTGGGATAAATGAACATGTTACTCATAAACTCATGCTTACTTACTCAATCATTCTTAAAGCGTACTCATTCTATCTTTTACCACATTCTAACCATGCCACAAGTCAATTGCTCATTTTAATTAGCATACATTCTCGCACCGATCACCACATGATCACATAAAACAACACATCAAGCATTTTCAATAAGCCACTCATACTACTAATCTCCCAGTGGTTTCACACTTAGCCCACCATCGATCTCTAATGGGGTGGTATCGCACACAACCCATCACTAACCATCTATAAGGTGATATCACACGTAGCTCACCGTTATTATACATTCTCTAATATTTATCCACATGCATTTCTCTATTTTAAATGTTCATCCGTGAACATCCTCACACACTATCATTCATACTTAAATTCTACAATAATCGTTCGCATTAACACAATACATTTATAAATACAACATATGCACTTAAGATGCATCATGCACACATGACCCACTATGGGTTCATCATATACCAAATTCACCTCAATTTAGTTCTAACACATACATGTACCTCTCATGATACAACCACATACATTCTCATTATCAACATACCTGTTGAATCACTCAAATTGTTAAATAACACCTTTGAATCTCATACATATAATCTCACCTCAACATCGTGCCCCCCGATAGGGTCTCACATGAAATATCATATCGATGCCATGTCCCACGACATGGTCTTATTAAATCAATTCCTCATTGAACGCTCGTACTCATTTCCTGCGTTCTACTCAATTTGATCTTCCAATTCAATTTTTTTTTATACCATAACAATATTCATGGCTCAATAATGACATAAAACCAAACATCGTATTATTTCTAGTTTAGCACTTAAACACAAGATTCTACCATATGAACATAAGGTTTACACTTATTCAAGCAAGTGTACATAACATCATATGGATGCCAAGTAAGCACGAAAAGGCCCATTACCATATAAGCTTTCATTTTTTTTTTCTACTTTTCCTAAATTTCTCAACTCATGGTTATCTCATCTCATACATTAACACATACTTATTATGAATTTATATTAATACCTTTCTAAGTTTCGTCTCATCATAACTACACTTGCTTAAATACTTTAATATCACTATCAACATGATCAGATATAGCTCGGTTGGAGAGTACTTCTGTCTAAACAGAATAGTTCTCATTCGCGTTGGAAGACATCACACTATCACCGATTTATGGCATGTATTGCTAGACTTTCACACATGCTAGGTTAGTCCGAGAACCGGCTAAACCATAGCTCTGATACCACTAAATGTAACACCCCTCACCCGTATCCAACACCGGAATAGGGTTCGAGGCGTTACCGGACTTAAAATTCACAATCATAGAAAATCGGGTTACCAAATTTCACCTAAAATTTTAAAACTTTTCAAACACATGCCAATACTCCAAGGATAATGACTCGATAGTGTGATGCTGCCTCCGGCGATCTCCAACCCTGAGATGACCTGACAAAACTAAAAGAAATGGAAAGGAGGGAGTAAGCTTTACGCTTAGTAAGCTCGCATGAAAATAATAAGCAATGCAATAACATGCTATTTTCATATTCTTCCTATTTATTCAAATTCCAGTTAAGCTATTTTTCTCGAGTCACAGTCATTAAATTATTTATATCTGGAGTTACGGAACTCCAAATTAAGATCCGTTAATTTTCCCTGCAACTAGACTCATTTATCTTCTTACCATAAAATTTCCAGAATTTTTGGCTTAGCCAATTGGTACAGTTTATTCATTAAAATTTCCCTTGTTTCACTGTTCAACTATTCTAATCACTTTTCACTACGAATCAATTTTCTCCTTGTACAGAATTCAAATGATGTTATAATTTATTTCATTTGAAACTAGACTCATTAAGGATTTCAAGAATATAACTTTTATCCCATAATTAGTTTTGTACAATTTTTAATGATTTTTCCAATACAGAACAGGGCATCACGTAATCTTTCTAAACTAGTCTCACAAAAATCTAAATATCTCAAAATACAGAATTTCTTTGCTTTCTCTGTTTCTTTCGTATGAAAATAGACTTAATGAGC
Source organism: Gossypium sturtianum (assembly GCA_025698515.1). Taxonomy (NCBI): domain Eukaryota; kingdom Viridiplantae; phylum Streptophyta; class Magnoliopsida; order Malvales; family Malvaceae; genus Gossypium; species Gossypium sturtianum. The sequence continues at coordinate 6,240,222 of CM046947.1, forward strand.
TTTAAATCAATATATCATCCAACTTATAATTCAATTTCTACTATTTTTGGTGAATTTTCAAATTCACGTCACTGCTGCTGTCCAAAACAGTCTCATTGTAAATTTTTGCTCTCTTTCTCTCCTTTTAGTTGTATTCATTACTTGCTTATAACAATCTTTCCAATTTCCGATTACATATCGAGCATATTGCTCATACGATACACATGTATATACCTTCACTTATCACTACAAAGTCACACATAATTTCACTTAATCAATTTTCCCGTTGAACACTCGGAATATACACGGATACATCGGAATATTGCACATAGTGCCACACTTGTAGCCATAGCTACTTCACATCACTTATCACACATAGGCTCGTTCTCGAGCTATTCACATTCGCGGGTCTGCTCACACAAGCTGTCGGTCATACGTAACTACTCAGTGCTGCTCACACAAGCTGTCAGGTATCCGCAACACATGCAGGATTACCCAGCCACTGGTAGAACTTATAAGACCAGCACCCGTTTCACATAATCACAATCTCGGGTCTGCTCACACAAGCTTTCGGTCAATACGTAACTACTCAGTGCTACTCACACAAGCTGTCGAGTATCCGTAACACATGCAGGATAACTCACCACCGTAGAAACGTCACGAACCAAAGACCGGATCACTTATTTCACTTAGATTTCACATAGGTTTCTAGTGAACATGTCACTCGTATCCATTTTTATTCCTAAGGTTCAACCGGGAAATTTCTCACTTGTCGATATTTTGTCAATTACATCAAATATTCAGCCACAATTCATATCATTTATCAAAATATGAAAACGTAAGTAGAAACGATGCATTATTTACACACAAACTTACCTTTCATTTTCAAACATATTATATATTTTCAACGTACCTGAATCGGAATGTCATTCACTTAACCATTTATTTATCGGAATGCCCGTTGAACCATTCGGAATAAATAAGGATACTCGGATAGCTTGGAAAGCTCATACAATGCCAACGCCCTAGACGTGGTCTTACATGTAATTAAATATCGATGCCTTTGTCCGCATGACGGTCTTACACGAAATCATATCTCGGAATCCTATGTCATGACACATGTATTCTCTACTATTCCTAGGGTTCGAACGGGCTTTTCGGACGTCGTTACGTTATCGGAACTTTCTTGTATTCATATATCACCTTCTCGAATAATTCAATATCATAATAACATATATATAACTTATTCAAAATGCATACATTTGCATTACCATTCGGTATTGAATTCAATCATACAAATAATATGCATTTATAACATAATTTTGTAATGTTTATTAAAATACGAACTTACCTCGAATGCGAAACGACTAATTTTCCCGACTTAGCCCACAACTTTATTCTTCCCGATCTTAGTCCAAATTTCATAATTTCTTGATCTAACATGTCAAATAACAGTCATTTAATACATTTTATCAACACACTAGTCAATTCAATTCACATATCAAATTTTGGCAAATTTACAATTTTGCCCCCTAACTTTTCAAAAATTACAGTTTTACCCCTAGGCTCGTAAATTAAACTTTATTCATTTTTCTTATGTTTTAAGACATACTGAACATTTTACCCTTCTATAGCAACTTCAAATTCTTACTATAACACATACTTATGAACAATAACAACTTTTACCGATTAGCTCGTTTTACTCGTTTTCACCGAAAATCATTTAGCAAACATCATTCTCCTAACCTCAAACATCCATATTCTACCATTAGATATCAAAATACATGCTTATCTAGCATGGGTATATTTTTTTAACTTTGATTACACTTCAAATTAATGGTAGAAATAGACAAATTAAGCTTCGAGGATCTCAAAAATACGAAAATTATTAAAAACGGGACAAAAAACCGTACCTATATAAGCCATAAAAGCTTGGCCGAATGGAGCTCATCCATGGCTGCCATTTTTTCTTCTCACATTCGGCTGGAGAAGAAGAAAAGAATGGTGTTTTTATTATTATTTTTGTCTTATTATACCATTTAACTTAACTTCCAAATTTGCCCTTTTTCTTTTCAACTAACTTCAAAAATACCAAACAAATATTTTCCATCAATTTATAAGTGGACTATTTTTTCTTCATAAGGACCTTCACTTTAAAACCCATCACAATTACACCCTTTATCATCTGGAACACACACTTCGCATTTATAACAATTTAATCCTACTAACCAAATTACACACTTTTTCGATAAAATTTCTCAACGAAATTTTCACACAACAATTTAATCACATTATAGACCTCAATTTGATAATCTAAGCTATTTCATACTTAAAGCTTCTAGGACCTCATATTTTGCAACTTATTTAATTTAGTCCAAAAGTCAAATTGGACACTTTATGCCTAAGATTTCTTCATGAAATTTTTACACATGCATACGAACATATCATAAACCCCATAACAGTCATAAAATAATTATTTCTACTTCAGATTCGTGGTTTCAAACCACTTTTCTAACTAGGCCCTAATTCGGGATGTTACAAGTTTAATATTATTATGTAAAAATTCATATTTGGAGTCTAAGGTAGAAGATTTTGTTGCAAGATCAAATGCATAAGGTTTTTTAATAAACCTGTCGAATGCAACAAAAGTACACTTTAAATACCTTGATAAACTCATAAAATCAATTGAACTTTTAGACCATTGTTTATTGAAACTTAACCAATGAGAAAGCATATCGTAAGGAAAAATAAAATCAGTAGCATACTTATCAAAAACATTCAAGGTACGCCTACATATTTCAATTTCTGATGTATCATGATAACGTCACGAACTAACTAAAATACGACAAATGCAAGCGCACCTATCGAACATTAGCATAGCTATGGTGAGTCAGGAATATCGTATCCACGATGACTAAAAGTACTAGTAATAACTATCTTTCTATTATTTAGCCTAATAATTAAAGGGGTGTTTTAATCTAATATTGAACTAACTAATTAACTATGAACGCGACAGAGATAAAACTGGGAAAATATTTGAAAAAAACCAATGAGAGAGACAATACCGAAGGAGAAATCCACCTAGACTTCACTTATTATTATGACTCTGAATTAAACGATTTATTCACTTGCCTTGATCCGTAGAAATCCCTAAATTATGTTGATATCTCCTTCGAGACTACTAACAACTGACTCTAGGTTGATTAATTGAAATTTCTTTCTAATTAAAACCCCTATCGTCGTATTAACTCGATCTATGAACTCCCTTATTAGATTTGACTCTAATCCGGCAGATTTATGTCGTCCTATTTCTAGGATTGCAATCAACTCCCCTCAATTATGCTAGATCTACTCTTAAGTAGGGACTTTTGCTCCACTGATTAAGCACATCAAACTTGGATTAATATCCTGAAAATATTAAGGCAAGGATTTAGAACACATGATTAAGAACAAGAACAAGTATTCATCATGTAATTCAGATAATTAAATAATAAGATTCATCTAGATTTCAATCCTCCCTAGGTATTTTAGGGAATTTAGTTCATAATGTAAAAGAAAAACATCTCAAAATAAGGAAAACCACAAGACATAAAGAACCCAAAAACTTCTAAGGAAAATTGATGGAGATCTTCAATCTTGCATGCGATCCTTCTTCTGAATTGATTCCGACGACTTCCTTCGAGTAATTTCTTTGTTCTCCTCTGCGTGTCTCTTTAGGTCTTCTTCTGGTGTATTTTTATAGACTTTCGAATGCTCAAAATACCTAAAAAATTTCTTTTTCCGCGTGAAAATGAAACAGGGTGCGATAGGGACACGGGCGTGTGACTAACCAGTGTAAGAATGCCCAGGCCGTGTGCAGTACTGATATGGTTAGAAGTCGACACGGGCTAGCACACGGGCGTGTGGCCAGCCCGTGTGTCTCCCTCGGGAGTGTGAGAGGCCCGTGTTAAGGTACCCAGTCCGTGTGCAATGCTGACATGGTTTGAGATTGCCACGGGATGGCACACGAGCGTGTGGCCAGCCCGTGTGTGATACTAAAATCGACTCTTTTGATCGGTTTTGGCTCGTTTTTCACTCCTTTCGCTCCCCTATACTCACCTAAGTATAGAAACATGAAATTAAAGGATTAGGAGCATCGAATTCACAAAATTGTATAATAAAACATCCAAAAACATGCTAAATATGGGATAAAAATGTGTTACTTTTATGGTTTATCAAATATCCCCACACTTAAGCGTTTGCTTGTCCTCAAGCAAAATCCTCAATTTTCACAATTAAAATTAAATCTTCTCAATTCATAATTCTCATAAATAATGTTTTATCATAATTCACAAATAATCATACATTGATGATTCAACTAAAAGAGTATTAAAGATTCAAACAATCCAAGTCACACATTTTTAAAGTATAAAAACATAGGTATTTCCCCTTATCTAAATAATTACCTTTAATTCAAAATCGGCAAGATTTGGCATCCTCACTAAAGATTCACTCAAATCATTCAAAGTGTTTAAGGTTCAAAAATTAAGCACTCAAAAGTCAAACATGAAAAGTCATTACCATAGGGTTGCATGAAAATCAAATCTCCACCACTATAAAATAAGATGATATACAAATCAAAAGGTCTTTTAAGGGTTGTAATGAGGCTTGGGTTAAAGGTGTGGATAAAGGCTGAAAAAGAAGGTTAGAATCGAGATCGAATTGATAAATTACCTAACTAGAAAAATAAATTACCACTGAATAATTACATCAATTGAAATTACTAAAGAATAACACGAGCTTCTTCCAATAATTTTAAGATCAAACCAAAGAACTAGTAGATAAATATGAATTTTCTTTTAAAAAATAAGAATATTTAACAACTGAAACAAAAGAACATAGTTAGGCAACTAACCAAATCAAATCTCGACAAAAAGGGAGTCAATAAAACGGGAACAATGAATCAAAATTGAGTTATGGATTAATAATAATAGGTGAGTCAAGAACGATTTGTTAGGCTCAAAGGGGTTCACTAAGGGTTAATTAATGAAGGTAGGCTTTTAATGGGATAAGTGGGTTAAAACCTAAGTGCCTTTATCATCTCAGTATATCAAATCAAAGGTGTGGTCTTGACATTCATAATCGAAGCAAGTTCTAGAATAACAAATCAATATTGACACACTCATAACCAGTAATAAAGTGAGCAAGAAAAGTATATGCTCTAAAGGCTCAAAATCTCACAAAAAATTACGATTTTTAATGTCAATCTTGCAAATCTCAAACTTCAAGGTGATATTTAAATTTAGGGAAACATCCTAACAAATTTTTAATTCTGAAAATAGACTTATCATGCTTGATTCTCTAATGTCTTAAAGTTTAAATAATCAATGCACAATTACCTATGAATTTAATCTAAAACACATCAATGATAATCACAAATCAATAAGGATTCATTCTAATAGTAATATGAGAAAATTACTTAATCACAAGATAAAATTCAGGGATTTTTCAAATAATCATGTAAATAACCCCCCACACTTAAGATGTACATTGTCCTCAATGTACAAACAAATATAATCAAAGTATAAACAGAATATCATAAGAAAGGGGGAGAACTGAAACTGCCCTGAATAATGGATGAAATTCCCAGAATAGTGGAAAATAGAATGGTAGATAAGGCTAAATGTTGAGCATGATTCTGAGCAACTGATAAGAAAATAAACACAATAGTGGAAGAAGATTAAAGGATTACTCGATTAAGAATAACCATAAAAACTAAAATAAAGTTCAAAAGATAAAAGACAAGTCTTGAGAAGAAACATAAAGTAAATAGACTAAAAATAAAAATAAAAATAAATATAAGAATAAAAATGAAAGAAAATAAATGGACTCAAAGGTCCTCATCGTAAGACGCGTCGTGAGTCGTCGGTGTCGACGATGAAATATGAAGATGGTGGCAGATCTGCTACAATGTAGCCTCAAGACTGTCAAACCGCTGGAAGCACTACTGCTCGAAGCGAGTGAGACACTCGAATATGTCTATCAAAGTAGCGGCAGAAGGAGGAGGTCGGTGACTCAGAGGTGGAGGATGAGGTTGGTCCTCGTGAGAGGGAGAAACATCATCAGTGATGTCCTCGAGTTCATCCTGAGCATCTGAACGAGACAATCGGTACTGAGGAGGATCCACTCCATGACGTCGCTCTATCATCCTCATGTGGATCATAGTTTAGAGGCCTTGCGGGGACATCTGGCCGACTAATGTGAGTAACGAGGATTGCGCCGTTGTGTCTAAAAGGCCAAAGTGTCGAGTGATACGAGTCACATAAGGACCTAAGCAGATAGGGCCCTTCCTGTGGCGTTCGGTCTGATGGCGAAAAGTAAGGGCAATGAAGTATGCCAAGTCAAATACATGCCTATGCGCCATGCTCCATAAGAAATAAGCGTCATGAGTATTGACGACGCCGGTGCTCTCTCGCCGACCTGTCAAGGTGTGAGCTAATATTGTGTGAAAGTAACGTAGAGCCGGATAGAGAGACGTCGCCTTCGAGCGACTCGAATCATAGGGACCTGTAACGACAAAAAGATCTGCCCAACAGGAGGACGGTGGGTAATGAATGTGGCGGTAGAGGTGAAGGAAGTTTTCGGCACCCATAAAATCCTCCGTATAAAGCCCCAAGGCAACTCCAAACTCTGGGACACTCAGCTGGCGTACTAAGCTGCCAAGTCGAAATGTAATGGTACCTGGCTCATCATGCGTCGACATGATTGACTGTAGCTGGAACGTTGAGCAAAGTTCCAAAGTGGGCTCTATATATGTGGGCTCGACGATATCAAAGAAGCGGTTCCATGGAGCTGTAGTCAGAAGGGGCCGAACAGGGTCAGCAAGGTGGACCTACTCCAAAGCGGCCCAATCTATGCATCGGCCGACGCCGAGTGGTCGTGCGCGAAGTAGATGAAATAGATCATCTTGGGGTCCTACTGGAAATCGTAAATAGGGATGGCGATCCTCGGTAGATGCGCTCGAAGAGGCTGGACCAGGACCTTTCCGCTTTTTTGAAGCGGGGACGGCGACTTTGTATTTACCATAAGTAAATAAATATATATATACCACGACGACTTTGTCATGGTGTACCTGAAAAAGTAAAGGATTTGATCAGTAAATAAATATATCAACCATCACCAAAGTCAAGGATGTAAGATCCCATTAGTCTAAAATAGCAAATTACTGCTAAAACAGTAAAGAATCATGGTATTCTAAAAGTAAGAGTAATAAAAAGAAGAAATAAATAAATAAATAAACCTAATGCTAAAAACCAAGAACACATCATTCAACCTAATAAATTAAGAACTAGTGAGCAAAGAAATGAAAACAATAAACTAAGAATGCATCAGAATAATGGTTAGAAAAATGACTAAAATAACAATATTAACAATAATTAAAAGGAAATAAGTTGCTAAAGAGTAACAGTAAATAGCAAATATCTTTAGAAAAGAAAAATTAACTTAGCTAAAAATAAAAAGAAAACTAACCAATATAGAGACAACAAGATACTAAAATAAATAAATAATTTAAGGGAATAATAATAAGAATAAATAAATAAAATAAATAAAAATAGGCCAACAATGGTGATGGAGGAGAAGAACGACGGTGAGGGGGAATGGGGTTGGGTTAGCTCGTGCGAGCGACGCGAGGTGGTGTAGTCGGCGATTCTGGTGTAGGCATGGATGGCGAGGAGGTCGGTGGTGGCGGGGTTGTAGAGCTGCGCAAAGGGAAAAAGGGAAGGGGGAAGGAGAAGAGAGGAGAAGGTGGTCGCGCAAGGGAAGAAAAAAGGGAAAAGAAGAAGAGAGGGGGAAGGATGCAGGGGCAACGGAGATGGGTGGGGTGGTGTGGCCGGCGAAGGGGGGGTGATTTCGGCGGCTAAGGTGAAGGCTTAAAGAAGAAGAGAAAAATAGGGAAAAAATTAGAGTTTGGGGGTTAAAAATGGGCGCGGTCGTATGAAGCCCGTGTTAGGCCACACGGCCGTGTCACACGCTCGTGTGGTCTTTCTTATAGCCTGTGTGCGATAAAATTTTAAACCCAGTTTTCACACGGCCTCGGACACTCCCGTGTGTCCAGGCCGTGTGGTATCTTGTTTAGCCCGTGTTTTTCTTTAAAAAGGAAGTCAATCTGTCGCACGGCCTTGGACACGCCCGTGTGTCTAGGCCGTGTTCCTTACATGACCATGTCTCAAGGTCGTGTGCAATGTTCTTCGCTTCTCCCACGCCTGTGTGAGTTCTTCCATGCCCGTGGGATTCGGCCGAGTTCCGCACATGGCCGCGTGTCTTGTCCGTGTTTCTTCCTGACTTGTTTCGAACTTGGAAAGTTTAGCTCTAGGGTTCACACGGCCTAAGACACGATCGTGTGTCCAGGCCGTGTGTCCAACACATCTGTATCGCATGGCCGTGGGTATTAATTGTATACCGTGTCTCTATCATTTTTTGGAAAAAATTAAGTCCTGTTTACACACGGCCAAGAACACGCCCGTGTGTCCAGGCCGTGTGGGTCACTGTCGATTTTCTTAAAGTTTTGAAACTAAGTCATGAGAGTTTACATGGCCGGAAACACGCCCAAATGTCTGGGTCATGGGGTCCACACGGCCAGAGACACGCCAGTGTGTCCAGGCCGTTGGAGTTAAAAAACCTGTATTCTGAATACGAAGAATAGATAAAAATAAACTAATTAGTAGTGTTAGTGCTCGGGTTGCCTCTCGAGAAGCACTTATTTAAAGTCTTAAGCTAGACTTACCTTGTGTTCTTTGCTTATGAAGGTTCACGGAGCTGAAGCTCCTCTCTATTATCTCTAAAATCCTCACCATTATAAAGTTTAAGTCATTGACCATTTACCTTGAATGTGCCATAAGTCGGGTGAGTTGCCTCTATTGTGCCTTAGGGAAAAACGGTTTGGATTACGAATGGACCTGACCATCTTGATTTTAGCTTTTCAGGGAACAATTTGAGCTTTGAATTGTATAGCAAAACAAGATCTCCGACTGCATATTGTTTAGGTTGCTTCAAACGAGCATCATGGCATCGCTTTTTTCGCTTCTTTGTATAAACGTGAGTTCTCATAAGCATTTGCTCGTCACTCATCTAGCTCGTTCAACTGAATCAATATTTTCTTAGCTGCAAGTTTAAGATCATAGTTTAGGAATTTTATAGCCCAAAATGCTTTGTGCTCTAATTCATATGGTAAATGACAGCTTTTCCCGTAAACAAGTCTGTACGGAGATGTTCCTATATGAGTTTTAAAAGCGGTTCTATAGGCCCATAAAGCGTCGTCTCCTTTTATTGCCCAATCTTTCCTATTTGATTCTATGGTTTTCTCTAGGATACGCTTAAGCTCTCGGTTTGCCAATTCAACTTGTCCACTAGTTTGAGGATGATAAGGGGTAGCTGTTCTGTAGTACACTCCATATTTCTTTAGGACTCTATCAAATTAAGCATTACAAAAATGAGTACCTCTATCACTAATAATTGCTCTAGGTGTTCCGAATCGAGAGAAGAGCTTCTTAAGAAATCTCACTACCACTCTAGCATCATTAGTAGGTAAAGCTTGAGCTTCCACCCATTTTGACATATAATCAACCGCTACTAAGATGTATTTATTCCCAAATGAGCTAGGGAATGGACTCATAAAATCAATGCCCCATACATCAAATATTTCACATGATAGCATATAGGTTTGAGGCATTTCATCGCGTTTAGAGATATTACCTGTTCTCTGGCATCTATCACACGAAGTAACATACCTGTTAGCGTCCTTGAACAGTGTGGGCCAATAAAAACCTGATTCGAGCATTTTATGTGCTGTCCTAGTCCCACTATAATGTCTTCCTGTGGGACCTGAATGGAAATGTTCTAGGATTTTGCTTGCCTCTGACTTCGTAACACATCTTCGAATTACTTGATCTGCACAAATACGAAAAAGAAAAGGATCCTCCCAAAAATATTTTTTCACATCAGCAAAGAATTGCTTCTTTTGATGATGTGTTAACCCTTTTGGTAGGATGTTAGCAGCTAAGAAATTCGCAATATCCGCAAACCAAGGTACCTTGGTGTAACAGTCCAGTTTATACCCTAGTCGGAACAGTGGTTTCGAGACCACGAATCCGAGTCTAAATAATATTTTAATATTATTTTTTGTGCCGTTGATATGTGACTAAGCATGTGGTAAATTTCCGTAAGTTAATTTGTCCGTCTGTGTTTTTAATTTGACAAAAGGACTAAATTGCATAAAGTTTAAAAGTGACTTTTCATATGGTTAATGATCCAATTGAGATGGCTTTATTAAAGTGAAGTCCTTAAAGGACAATTAGTCCATTATTGTTTATAGTGGACGGCAACATGATTTTATAACATGTTTCTATATGTTATTTTATTAGTTAAAAGTTATATTATATTTATTTTATAAGTTATAATTAAATTATAATAAAGAAACATGTGTGAGTGGATTCAATTTATCATCTTCTTGCCGAAACCATAAAAGAAAAAGAAAGGAAAAAACCAAGCAAGGGTTCGGCCATGGTTTTGGATTAATTAAGGTATGTTTTGAGTCGGTTTTTGATAATTTTTACGTTTTTGTAATCGTTGCTTTGAGAGCTACAAAACCCATGTCTCAATTTTGTGTATTGATGATGTTTGTGAATTATGCCATTGATGATATGTTGAGCTTTGTGATGTTTTAAGGTGTTAAATGATAGGTTGGTGGAAGATGAACATATTTTGTTCTTGAATTTTTGATGAATTTAGCTAATTAGGGCTAAATCGAGAAAATATTATTTTGGAGGACTAAATTGTCAATTTGATGAAAAGTATGAGCTTGTATGATGTATATATAAATTCAGCTAAGCTTAGTTGTGTATTGATTTTTGTGAATTTAATGTTTTGAGAAAAATGGACTAGATAGGTAAATTGTGTAAATATGAGGGCTAATTTGCAAATTGCCCTAAATAATTGTTTTTGGGTTGAATTGAATGTGTTATTAAATACAAGGGTTAATTCTGAATATGTTTAGATCAAGAACCGAGGAAAACGGACTTAGATCGCGGGAAAGCGAAAGTAATCGAGTAACCGTTTTCATTCCGACATATCGAATCTGAGGTAAGTCATATTGCAAATAAATGTAATTGTATTGAATTGAGTTTATTTACATGACTATAAATGATAATGAATGCTTATGAGATGCTATGTATATGAATTTTGGGATAAGGTCCATACAGTGATAATTCTGAGAAGTTCCGTACGAACTTAGGAATACAAAGGTATCTATTCTGTGTTATCATGTAAGACCACGTCCGGGACGTTGGCATTGATATGAATACGAGTAAGACCACGCCGTGTGTGGCATCAATATCCGACACGTGTAAGACCATGTGCGGGACATCGGCATCGTATTAACTCGTATAAGACCTATATCGGGACAAAGTGGCATCAATATCGATTACGTGTAAGACCATGTGCGGGACATCGCGATCGCATTAACTTCGTATAAGACTGCAGGTGGGATAAAGTGGCATCAATATCGATTACATGTAAGACCATGTCCGGGATATTGGCATCGTATTAACTTCAGTATAAGACACGCAAAGTGATGAGTGGCATCAATATCTCGACACGTGTAAGACCATGTCTGGGACATCGGCATCGTATTAACTCGTATAAGACCCTGTCGAGGACAGTGGCATCGATATCTGAATACGAGTAAGACCCTGTCGGGGACAGTGGCATCAATATATGATTACATGTAAGACCTTTTCTGGGACATCGGCATCGTATTAATACGTATAAGACCCTGTCTAGGACAGTGGCATCGATAATTGATTACATTTAAGACCACGTCTGGGACGTTGGCATTGTATAACTATTCCGGACACCCTACCTATTCTATTTGTTTACAAATGGTTCAATGGTCAAGTTCGAGAAACAAGGAATATGTAAGTTGTATATTTGTTTCAGATAAGTATGATGAGTACACCTTGTGTGTATAAGAAGGTAAGTAATTCCTTAAACTTACCTAAATGAATTATGCATTTGAATATGGGAATGTAAGTATGTTATTTGGATAGAAAAGCTATGAGCTAATAAAGTGAATGTATTAAGAAAAATTATGATGGTGCAATTGAGCTATTAGTGAAGTTGGATTGATTATATGTTTTGAGTGTTTATATGCTAAGTTTATTGATATTATGACTTACTAAGCTTTTAGAAAGCTTACTTTGTGTGTGTTTTCTTTGTTTTATAGGTCGTCATAGCTACTGAAGGCTCGGGACCGTTGAGGATCGTCATCACACTATTAAACTTATTTTGGTACACTTTGAAAATGTATATAGCTAAATATGGCATGTATAGGCTAGTTTTTGGTATGAGTTGTTAAGTGAACTAAGCCATGTGAATTGGCTAATTATGTTTTGGTAATATACTTAAATGAATGTGATATGTGAAGTTGTTTTGGTATGATTAATTAGTATATGAATTGGTTATGGTATGGTAAGTATATAGATGATCGCTATAAATCAGAGTTTTAAAATTTATAAAAGAATGATCGAACCTGGAAACTAACTCTGACAATGATTAAAGGCAAGTGCACCTATCGAACAGTAGTATAGTTTAGGCAAGACCGGATTGTCGAACCCAAAGGAACTAAAAGTACTAATACTCACCGTCTTTTTATTATTTAGCCTTAATATAAAGTGATGATTGTTTAAACTAAAAATAATCTACTAACTAAGCTAAGACGTAAAGACAAAAAAGAATGAATTCGAGAAATAACTTTTGGGAAAACTCAGTTGACTCAAACGATACCCTTAGGAAAAATCCACCTAGACTTCACTTGTTATTTAACCTTGAACCATATGATTTATTTACTTAGTTTGATCCGTGAGACTCCCTAACGTATATTAAACCCTCTCTCGAGGCGAATAACATCTAACCCTAGGTTAATTAGTGGAACTCTCGTTCGCTTATAATAACCCCCTAGAATAGCAGTAAATTGATCTGTGGACTCCCATATTAGGTTTCACCCTAATTTGGCAAAATCTCGTCACCCTATCTCTAGGCGTGTGATCAACTCCACTTAATTATGTTGGATCTACTCTTAGGCAGGGTCTATTCCTCCTCCACCTAAGCACATTAGATTTGGATTAAGTTCACACAATTAAGAGCAAACTAAGTTATTATCATATAATTCAAATAATCAAATAACAAGATCCATCATAGGTTTCATCCCCTTCGGGTATCCGAAGGTTTAGTTCATAACAATAAAGGAAAACATCTCAAGAGAAAAGATGAAACAAAACATAAGAAATCCCTAAAAATCCCTGAAGGAATTGAAGAGGAGATCCTCCGTCTTGAGTAGAATTCCGGCTTCTTGATATGGATTAAGCGGCTATCTTGAGTGATTCCCACAAATCGACCTTTCTCGGCTTGGCTTGGCCTAGCTCTCCGCCCCCTTTCATTTGGTACCTAGGGTGTATTTACGTGCTTTTGAAACACGTTTCTTTCTCCTAAGTATCCTTTCCCGAATGGAATTGCTCTTCTCCACGGCGAGAGCCACGCCGCGTGGCACACGCTGTGTAAATCGCGCCAGCCGTGTTCGACATCGTTGAATGAGGCACGGCCGTGTAAGTCGTGGTAAGGCCGTGTTCTAGTAGGAATGGTGCGCACGCCGTGTGGCTTGAAGTCCGTGCCGTCTTGATTTCGTGGCTTGGCCCAATTTGGTCCGTTTTAAGCCCGTTTCTCGTTCTTTTCGTCATCGGGTGCTTTCCTGAGTATAAGTAATGAAAAGAAAGGATTAAGAGCACCTTTTTTTACATAAATTGGGGCTTAAATCATCCAAAAGCATACTAAATGTGGGGCTTAGAATATGTTACTTTTACGGTTTATCAAATACCCCCACACTTAAGCTTTTTCTTGTCCTCAAGCAAAATTCTCAACTTACAATTAAAACGAACTTTCCTCAATTCATAATAGTCATTGATAGTGTCTCATCATAATTCATAGATAATTTATACATGGATAATTCAATTTAAAGTGTCCTAAAAATTCAAACAGTATAAGTCATAGATTTTGTAGCTCGAAAACATAGGCGTCTCCCCTTATCTAGATAATTACCTTTAATTTGAAATCGCCAATGATTGATATCCTTACAAAAGATTCACTCAAATCACTCAAAGTATTTAAGGTTCACGATTAGGCACTCAAAAGTCAAACATGAAGAGTTAATCCCATAGGCTTGCATGAAAATCAAATCTCCACCACTGAAATATGAGATGAAACACAAATCAAAAGGTCTTTGTTAGGGTTGTAACGGGGCTAGGGTTAAGGTGTGGAATAAGGCTAAATTAGAGGGTTAGAATCGAGATTGAATTGACAAATTACCTAACTAAGAACTAATGAACTAATAATAATAATTACATCAATTGAAAACTAATAATACTAATAATACGAGCTTCTTTTTCCGATATTTGGATTTTAAATGTATAAGCTCGTTTAATCACATAACTAATAATGAATATACTTCGGGTTTTTTTTAGAACAAACTAAATACATAATAAAGTATAAACTACTAAAATTCATAATTAGGCAACTAATCAAATCAAATCTCGATATAAGGGTAGTCAAAAGGAATGATGATAATAAAAATAAGGGGTTTCTGGGTTAATATTAGCGGTTATGTCAGTAAATGGGTTGTTAGGATTAAACGGGGTTCACTAGGGGTTAATTATGAAGGTGGATTTTTAGTGGAGTAAGTGGGTTAAATCCTAGGTGCCTTTATCATCTCTGTATATCAAATAAAAAAAATATGGTCTCGACATGTATAATCGATGCAAGTTCTAGAATAACAGATCAATGTTGACATGCTTATAATCAATAAAGTGAGCAAGAAAAAGAATTTATGCTCTATAAGGTTCAAAAACTCACAAAAATTATGGGTATTTTGATGTCAACCTTGTAAATTTCAAACTTCAAGGTAATATTTAAACTCAGTTTGACAACCTAGCAAATTTTTAATTTTTGAAAAATAGACTTATCATGCTTGATTCTCTAGTATTCTTATAATTTAATTATCAATGCACAATTATCAATGACTTAATCTAAAACATCTCAATAAAAATCATAAATCATCAGAAATTTCATCCTAATTAGTAATATGAGTAAATTACTTTCAAACAAGACTAAATTCAGGGATTTAAGTTAGGTATCTTTCTAGGTTGTTCACCCCCCACACTTGAGATGTACATTTCCCTCAATGTACAAAAATATATAATAACCTAGTAATAAAATCATCAGATATGGGGATAAGTGAAAACTTCCTAAATTTTCGGATGATTCCTTGAGAGGAGATTGTGCCTTGGGTGGTGGTGATGGGCCGTCTGGATGACGAACCTGCGCTAGATGAAGAAATTGGGAGGCTCGTGCAGGATTAGCCAAGAAATCTAAAGAAACCTTAATAATATACTAATAATATAATTAAAGACAAGAAAGATAAAGAGAATGAGACTAAGAAGGAAAATAAACTAAGTTTAAAAGATAGAGGGGCCTGAGAATCCTTATGGTAGATGGCTCGAGAGGTTGGTGTGACTTTGAAGGTGACTGAGTTGTTGGTGATGGTGGAAGTGGCGTGATTCCCAAGCGACCTTAAGAACCTAAGAACAAGAAACTAAAAAAAATAAACTAAATTAAGTAGAAGAGAAGTAAAGATAAAGAAAATAAAGGAGAAGATAAAAATAAAAGAACAGATAATTGGTCTCAAACACCCTTGGCTGGTTGTTTGGATGAAGCTGCCGGCATGAACTCATGTGAATCGGTCTCCTTTGATGAGACTGTGATTGGCCTTTTACGCTTCCTTGCCATGGATATGATATTGTTGTGGCTCAAGAGTCTAAGGATTTATTAGGAAAAAGGAAAAAGAAAGAGGGAGAAAAGAAAGAAAGAAAGAAAGAAAGAAAAGGAAAGGAGAAGAAAGAAAGAAAGTGGGTTAAGAAAAGAAAGGAGAAGGGTATGGTGTTTAAATAAACTTTCAGATCTGGCAGTTTCCCACGCTCGTGGGTTGAGGGTGCGTCGATTCACACGGCCGCCTCGCACGGCCGTGCTCTAGGGCGTGTTGGTTCCCCACGCTCGTGTCTAGCCTGTGTTCGACAAGTCAGTATATTGGCACGGTTATCCAGCACGGGCATGTTTAGCCCGTGGTTGGTAAGTCAGTAGCCTCACACGGCCGTAAAGCACGACCGTGCCACTTTGTCGGTGCCCGTGGGGTAGTAGTTGGGTCCGTGATTCTGAAAATCTGTTTTGCCCTGACACCTTATCTCGCTCTATTAGTTCAAAGCGTCGGAGTACCCACACACCCGCCACGACCACGATGTGTGTAAAGGCGCGTGTGGCACGGAATTCTCGCGCTTGGTTAGTTGGTTGTTAGTTGCTAAAAAGGAATATAACAAGGAAAATTAAGATAAACTGAAAAAAATACTAGTATTAGTGCTCGGGTTGCCTCCCGAGAAGCACTCGTTTATAGTCTTAAGCTAGACTTTCTTCTCGTTTGCATCTTCAGGGTGGTTTGAGGAGTTGGAAGTCCTTCCTCATGTTATTATCTGTATCCTCGTGAAAAAATTTAAGTCGAGATGCATTTATAGTAAAAGTACCAAAAGTAGGATTACTTACCTCGACTGTTCCGTGTGGGAAAACACTGGTTACCCTAAAAGATATTTCTTTGTTTGTGTGCAGGTCCAGGATGAGATATTAGAGGATTTACTCGATCTAATGAAGATTTGGTCCCCTATTTTGAAGTGATTTGTTGTTCCTATTAGCTCTTTTGGGGGCTCCTCTGGCTTTTTATCTCGTGTGGTTCCGGTTCTTCGTCGTGTATCCCTAATTTCTCCTTGAAGTATGTCTTCCACTCGTCTAGATCATCGAACTGAATCCTTCGATCTTCATGACTTATTTCTTTATGGGTACGAGGTCTAAGATCTAGCTCAGCTAGGTGATTTCGTGATGCTTCCTGTAAAGAAGGTTGAACCAAATGGTTATTAATAGAATTAATGTTCGTACCTTTATTACTCGATGTCCTAGCTGAGTCAAGAGCTTGAAGAGTGATTGTTTCGTCGTCTACACGAAGTGTGAGTTCACCGAATTCTTCCTTTGTGTGGTCTTTCTTTATTGCATCGGGATATGGCACACGAGGTTGGTACTCTGTAATTGCCGATTTTGGTATATCATGGCACACTTTAACCTTACCTTCACTTACCACAGGTTCTTTTCTTGGGTTTGGTTCGTCTAACCCTTCATTATCGTAAATGGCTTGATTTTGCTCTCTCGGGTTAGTTTCAGTATTGCTTGGCAAGCTTCCTTGTGGTAGTTCTGAGATCAGCTTAGCGAGTTGTATAACTGACTTAGTAAGTTCCTCAACTGACTCAGTGACTTCCCTAACTTGGCTCTCTATCCCTTTGATCGATGCTTGTTGGGTCTTAAGGGTGGTTTCAGTGTCTTGGAGACGATTATCTGTGGCTGCCATGAATTTTGTCAGCATCTCCTCGAGGTTCGACTCCTCTTCCTGTTGGTAAAGTGGTTGTTGAAAATTTGGAAGAAGTTTCGGTCCTTGGCTACTTTGATCATCCCACGAGAAATTTGGATGGTACCTCATACACTGCATTATAAGTGTCATTATAAAAATTATTTTGTGGTCTAGCATAGTTACCCATATAGTTGACTTGTTCGCTTTCCATGCCATGTCCGTAGGGTGGGTACTCGGGATTCACCACGCCTCCGCTTGTTTCACATCGCATAACTGGATGTGCTGCGAGGAACCGTATAAACCATCAAATTTTTATGTATCATCTCTAAGCGGGTTGATAGCACAGTTATTGGGTCGAGGTTGTAGATATCAAACGCTTTTGTTGGCTTTGTCCTCATAACTTGCCAGCGATAGTTATTCAAAGTGCCATTTCCTCTATAAACCAAAATTTTCCTGACAAAAGCAAATAAAAGAAAATTTAGCAAAGTAAAAAATAAAAATAAAAATAAAAATAAAAATAAATTGCAAAAAATAAAAAAAAGGCTAAAGTAATAAAAATAGAGCTTTCTTAATATTTTAGTTCCCCGGCAACAGCGCCAAAAACTTGATCGTTGTAAATCAGAGTTTTAAAATTTATAAAAGAATGATCGAACCTGGAAACTAACTCTGACAACGATTAAAGGCAAGTTCACCTATCGAACAGTAGTATAGTTTAGGCAAGACCGGATTGTCGAACCCAAAGGAACTAAAAGTACTAATACTCACCGTCTTTTTATTATTTAGCCTTAATATAAAGTGATGATTGTTTAAATTAAAAATAATATACTAACTAAGCTAAGACGCAAAGACAAAAAAGAATGAATTCGGGAAATAACTTTTGGGAAAACTCAGTTGACTCAAACGATACCCTTAGGAAAAATCCACCTAGACTTCACTTGTTATTTAACCTTGAACCATATGATTTATTTACTTAGTTTGATCCGTGAGACTCCCTAACGTATATTAAACCCTCTCTCGAGGCGAATAACGCCTAAACCTAAGTTAATTAGTGGAACTCGTTCGCTTATAATAACCCCTAGAATAGCGAAAGAATCGATCCGTGGACTCCCATATTAGGTTTCACCCTAATCAAGCAAAATCTCGTCACCCTATCTCTAGGCGTGCGATCAACTCCGCTTAATTATGTTGGATCTACTCTTGGCGTGGTCTACTCCTCCTCCACCTAAGCACATTAGATTTGGATTAAGTTCACACAATTAAGAACAAACTAAGTTATTATCATATAATTCAAATAATCAAATAACAAGATTCATCATAGGTTTCATCTTCTCTGTATCCGAAGGTTTAGTTCATAACAATAAAGGAAAACATCTCAAGAGAAAAGATGAAACAAAACATAAGAAATCCCTAAAACCCCCGAAGGAATTGAAGAGGAGATCCTCCGTCTTGAGTAGAATTAGGCTTCTTGAGATGGATCAACTGGCTATCTTCGAGTGATTCCCACAAATCGACCTTCTCGGCTTGGCTTCTTGGCCTAGCTCTCCGCCCCTTTCGGTGGTACCTAGGGGTGTATTTATAGGCTTTTGAAACACGTTTCTTTCTCCCTAAGTATCCTTTACCGAATGGAATTGCTCTTCTTCTCCACGGCAGAGGCACGACCATGGCACACGCCCGTGTAAATCGTGGCCGCCGCCGTGTTCGACATCTTGTTGAATGAGGCACGGCCGTAAGTAAGTGGTAAGGCCGTGTTCTAGTAGGAATGGTGGCACGCCGCGTGTGGCTTGAAGTCCGGCCGTGGCCGATTTCGTGGCTTGGCCCAATTTGGTCCGTTTTAAGCCCGTTTCGCGTTTTTTTGTCATCGGGTGCTTTCACGAGTATAAGACATGAAAAGAAAGGATTAAGAGCACCTTTTTTTACATAAATTGGGGCTTAAATCATCCAAAAGCATACTAAATGTGGGCTTAGAATATGTTACTTTTACGGTTTATCAATAGATTGAATGGAAAAATTAGTATGTCTTTGCTTGTAGGTATGACCCTTATGGGTGGTATTTTGGCCTTGTAAATGGCCTATAATGTTACACGGTGGTGGCACACGGGCGTGCCTAAAGACCGTGGGTGAATTGGCAGAATATAGCTTAGTAGTACACGGCCTCGACACGGGGGTGTCAGCTAGTCGTGGTGTGCAAGTCAGTAGCTAGCTAAGAGCACACGGCCATGGCACAAGGGCGTGCTTGGTGGCCGTGGTTAGGAAGTCAGTATATGGCCTAGTAGCACACGGCCATGGCACACGGGCGTGCCTAGTGACCGTGTTGATATAGTCAGTATATAGACACGGATGGACACACGGGGGTGTCTAGAAGCCGTGGAGGGCACACGGTCTCCTCCCACGGGCGTGTCTCCCCTGTATTTTAGAAAAGTTTAAATTTTCGATGAGATTCTATATGTGTTTCAGTTTAGTCCCAACTTGGTTTATATGCATGCTTAGGGTCTTGTTGACCGTATTAAGGGTCACTATGCTTGAGAATGATGAATGAATGTATGAATTTTTGTAAATGCTTTCCGATCTGTCTGGTAACACCTTTAACCCTAATCTGGTGACGGTTACGGGTTAGGGGTGTTACACTCGGAGTCGGATATAGCCAAGAGTTGCTCCTCAGGAAACGAGTCATTTATCTCACTCTCATAAAGCTATTTGAGATGTGGATTCTCAAGCCTAGAAAGGTGGTCTGCCGCAAGATTTTTAGCCCCTTTCTTATCCTGAATTTCCAAATCAAATTCCTGCAAAAGTAAAATCCATCTTATAAGTCAAAGTTTTGAATCAGATTTAGTTAGGAGATAACGAAGAGCTGAGTGGTCAGTGTAAACGACAACTTTAGATAATATCAGATATTGTCTAAATTTATCGAATGCAAAAACCACATCTAGCAATTCTTTTTCCATGGTAGTGTAGTTTTCTTGTGCGGCCGTCAATGTCTTGCTAGGATAATAAATTAGTTGAAAATGCTCGTCTCTTCGCTGTCCAAGAACTGCACCTACTGCAAAATCACTCGCATCACACATTAGTTCAAAAGGTAAATTCCAATCAGGTGCAATTATAATCGGAGCATTGATTAATTTATCTTTGAGTGAATTAAATGCTTCTAAACATTTCTGATTAAAATTGAAAGGCACATCTTTTTCTAGTAGTTTTGTTAAAGGCTTAGCTATTTTAGAAAAATATTTAATAAATCTTCTGTAAAATCCAGCATGTCCTAAAAAGCTTCTAATAGTATTAACTGAACTATGAGGAGGTAATTTTTCTATGGTCTCATTTTTTGCTTTATCAACCTCAATCCCTTTACCAGAAATTTTGTGACCTAACATAATCCCTTCTCGAACCATGAAGTGACCCTTTTCCCAATTAAGCACAAGGTTCGTCTCCTCACATCTCATTAGAACTTGTTTTAAATTTTTAAGGCAAAGGTGGAAAAAATTACCGAATACCGAGAAGTCGTCCATAAATACCTCCATAATATCTTCCACAAGTTCATCAAAGATGGCTAACATGCAGCGCTGAAAAGTAGCAGGAGCATTACATAATCCAAAAGGCATTCTACGATAAGTAAACATACCATATAGACATGTAAATGTTGTCTTCTCTTGATCCTCAGGAGCTATTGGAATTTGGAAGTAGCCAGAGAGTCCATCTAGGAAGCAATAGTACATATGCCCGGATAATCTTTCTAACATCTGATCAATGAATGGTAAGGGAAAGTGATCTTTTCTCGTGGCATCGTTCAACTTCCTGTAGTCAATGCAAACTCTCCAACCTATGACTGTTCTTGTTGGAATTAATTCATTCTTCTCGTTGGCTACAACAGTCATGCCTCTATTCTTTGGAACAACCTGCACAGGACTCACCCAAGTACTGTCAGAAATAGGATAAATAACTCCAGCATCTAGAAGTTTAATTAACTCAGCTTTAACAACTTCCTTCATGTTGGGATTTAGTCGTCTTTGAGCTTGCACACACGGTTTATATTCATCTTCCATTAAAATTTTATGGGTGCAAAACGACGGGCTGATCCCTTTAATGTCAGAAATCTTCCAAGCTGTGGCTCTTTTATGCTCCCTTAGTACTTGTAGTAGCTCATCTTTCTCATTGGGTCGCAAGTCTGAAGCAATAATTACCGGTAGTGTAGAATTATCTCTAAGGAACGCATACTCTAAGTGATTCGGTAATTGCTTCAGTTCCAATTTTAGAGGTTCTTCAATAGAGGGTTTTTGTTTTAGTTCGTCATTCATTTCAATTCCCTCATACTTCTTTTGTCTTGGGAAAGACTCGTTAGAGTTTAAATCAATTTTTATCTCCCCTATCTTAGTGGTATCATCATCTGCCTCCTCACCTTGAACAAGACACAGTTCCAACATGTCTTTATGAATAATTTCCTGAAAATATTCTTGAATAAAATGATCAATAGAGTCAATAAAATAGCAGGAATCATCTTGTTCTCTAGAGTATCGCATAGCATCATAAATCTTAAAAATAATTTCTTCATCACCTACCCTAAGCACAAGTTTACCATCACCTACATCAATAACAGCCCTAGCAGTAGCTAAAAATGGGCGACCTAAAATTAAAGGTAGCTCAACGTCCTCATCCATGTCAAGCACAACAAAATCAACAGGGAATATGAATTTATCTACTTTTACCAAAACATCTTTAATAATTCCCCTAGGATATTTAACAGATCTATCAGCTAATTGGATACTCATCCTAGTGGGTTTTGGTTCCCCAAGACCAAGCTGCTTGAACATTTTATAAGGCATCAAATTAATGCTGGCACCTAAATCAGCTAATGCTTTCTCAATATTTAAACTTCCTGGATCTTTTAATTTGGTTGGTAGCTTATTTTGAAGAATAGCTGAACATTCCTCGTTGAGTTCCATGGTCGATAGCTCTTCAAACTTCTTTTTATTTGTTAAAAGCTCTTTTAAAAATTTTGCATATATGGGCATCTGCAAAATAGCTTCAACAAAAGGTAAGTTAAAATGCAATTGTTTAAAAAGTTTAAGAAATTTACCAAATTGTGCATCCATGTGGTCTTTCTTCAAATTTGCTGGATATGGGATCGGTGGTTTATATTCCTTTAGCACCGATGTTACACTCTTGTCGGGGTTTACTTCCTCACCCTTCACCTTATCAGCTTCCCGTGGCATCTTCTTTTCAGCTTCAACCAACACCTTCCCATTCCTTAGTGTAACTGCCTTCACATACTCTTTTGGGTTAGGTTCGGTGTTACTAGGTAGCCTACCTTGTTGCCTTTCAGAAACTAATTTAGCCAGCTTTCTAATTTGATTTTCAAGCCCTTGAATCGATGCTTGCTGATTTTTCAATGCTGTCTCGGTATTCTGAAAATGAGACTCTGACACCAAAATAAATTTTGCTAGCATATCTTCAAGGTTCGGCTTCTTCTCCTGCTGGTAGGGTGGTTGGAAACCTAGAGGGGGTTGTGGTCTTTGATTCCCTTGACCACTCCATGAAAAATTTGGGTGGTTCCTCCATCCTAGATTATATGTGTTACTATAAGGATTATTTGGAGGTTTAGAGTTATTACCCATATAGTTCAATTGCTCATTCTCCATGCTAGGACTGTAGGGTAGATATTCTGATGTATTCATCCCTACTCTATTTGTGTCGCATTGCATCACCGGATATACCTGCGTAGAAACACACAAACCACCAATTTTTTTATTTAAGAGCTCTACCTGGTTTGATAACATGGTGACCGCGTCGAGGTTGAAAACACCAGCGGCTTTTGTCGGCTTTATTCTCATGACTTGCCACTGATAATTATTTAGTGACATCTCCTCTATAAACTCATAAGCTGCTTCAGGTGTTTTGTTATTCAGAGTTCCACCGGCGGCTGCATCAATCAGTTGCCTAGTTGAGGGGTTCAAACCATTGTAAAAAGTTTGAACCTGTAGCCATAAAGGTAACCCATGGTGAGGACACTTTCTCAATAAGTCCTTATACCTCTCCCATGCATCGTAAAGAGTTTCTAAATCCATCTGCACAAAAGAAGATATATCATTCCTCAACTTTGCCGTTTTAGCCGGCGAAAAATATTTTAATAAAAACTTTTCAGTCATTTGTTCCCAAGTAGTGATGGAACCTCCTGGTAACGAGTTCAACCACTGTTTAGCTTTATTCCTTAATGAAAAAGGAAATAACTGAAGGCGAATGGCATTATCAGAAACGCCATTAATCTTGAAAGTGTCGTAGAATTCTAGAAAGTTGGCCAAATGAGTATTTGGGTCCTCATCCTGCAAACCATCAAACTGAACAAACTGTTGAATCATTTGAATAGTGTTAGGTTTCAGTTAAAAATTATTTGCAGCAATAGCAGGTCTAACAATACTCGATTCAGCCCCAGTTAAATTGGGCTAAGAATAATCGTACATAGTACGAGGGGCAGGATTTTGATTCACTGGATTCGCGGCAACCACAGGAGGTAGCAGATTATTCTGATTATCAGTCATCTCCTCGGTAATATTGGTATTGTCCTCTTGCTCTTCCTCTATATACTGTAGACTTCGCCTACAAATAAAAAAAAGGGCTAAAGTAAAAAAAAAAAAAAGTGTTCCTAATATTCTAGTCCTCGGCAACGGCGCCAAAAACTTGATGACGTCACGAACTAACTAAAATACGACAAAGGAAAGCGCACCTATCGAACAGTAGTATAGCTATTGTGAGTCGGGAATATCGTATCCACGAGGACTAAAAGTACTAGTAATAACTATCTTTCTATCATTTAACCTAATAATTAAAAGGTTGTTTAAATCTAATATTGAACTAACTAATTAACTATGAACGCGACAGAGATAAAACTGGGAAAATATTTGAAGAAAACCAATGAAAGAGACAATACCCTAGGAGAAATCCACCTAGACTTCACTTATTATTATGACTCTGAATTAAACGATTTATTCACTTGCCTTGATCCATAGAAATCCCTAAATTATGTTAATATCTCCTTAGAGACTACTAACAACTGACTCTAGGTTGATTAATTGAAATTTCTTTCTAATTAAAACCCTTATCGTCGTATTAAATCGATCTATGAACTTTCTTATTAGATTTGACTCTAATCCGGCAGATTTATGTCGTCCTATTTCTAGGATTGCAATCAACTCCGCTCAATTATGCTAGATCTACTCTTAAGCAGGGACTTTTGCTCCACTGATTAAGCACATCAAACTTGGATTAATATCCTGAAAATATTAAGGTAAGGATTTAGAACACATAATTAAGAACAAGAATAAGTATTCATCATGTAATTCAGATAATTAAATAATAAGATTCATCTAGATTTCAATCCTCCCTAGGTATTTTAGGGAATTTAGTTGATCGTGTCTGAAAGTTTTAATATTTATATAATGAATGATCAAGCCTAGAAACTTACTATCACCACGATTGAGGCAAGCGCACCTATCGAACAGTAGTATAGCTTAGTGGTAAGACCGGAATGTCGAACCCAATAGAACCAAAATTACTAGTACTGACTTTCTTTATATTATCTAGCCTAAAATAAAGGGGATTGATATTTATCTAACTAATTACTAAGCTAAAGATGCCAAGACACAGAGAATGAATTGGGAAAATACTTTTGGGAAAATCAATTGATTAAGACAATACCCGAGGAAAAATCCACCTAGACTTCACTTGTTATTTAACTCTGAACCAGACGATTTATTCACTTGACTTGATCCGTAGGATTCCCTAATTTATATTAATACCTCTTTCGAGGCTACTAACGTCTAACCCTAGGTTGATTAATTGAAATCTCTTTCTAATTAAAACCCCTAGTGTTGCATTAGCTCGATTTATGGACTCCCATATTAGGTTTGACCCTAATCCAAGCAGATTTTCGTCATCCTATCTCTACGAGTGCGATCAACTCCGCTTAATTATGCTAGATCTACTCTAAAGCAGGACTTTTGCTCCTCCGAATAAGTACATCAATACTTGACTCAATATCCTGAAATATTAAAGCAAGAATTAAGAACACATAATTAAGAACAAATCAAGTATTTATCATACAGTTCAGAAAACAATAACAAGATCCGTCTTAGGTTTTATCCCCCTCAGGTATTTGAGGGGTTTAGTTCATGTTTTTAAAAGAATACATGTCAGAAGAAATTAAATAGTAAAACATAAAGAAAAACCCTAAAATCCCCTGAAGGAAATTGAAGGGAAAATCCTCAGTCTTCAGCGTGATTTCGGCTTCTGAGATGGATCAACTGGCTTTCTTCGAGTAATTCCCTATATTCAGCCTTCTCTGGCTTCGCTCCTCGTCAAAAGCCATGACAGAAGCCTTTTGTCGAACTCCCACTCTAGGTTGCCCTCTAGGGTGTTTATATAGGCTTTCGAGATGCCTTACTTGGCCCACAAGTACCCTATTCCGAGTGGAATTGAAACGGTCACGGTAGGGACACGTCCGTGTGAAACGCCCGTGTGAATCGAGCCTAGGGTCGTGTTCGAGTCTGCTAAAGTGGCACGGCCGTGTGGTGAACTCCAAGCCATGTTGATTCCTTACTTTGGCCCATTTTCTCCGTTTTTGGCCTGTTTCTCGTTCTTTTCACCCTCCTAAGCTCTCCTAAGTATAAAACATGGAATTAAAGGATTAGGAGTATCAAATTCCATAATTCAAAGGATAAATCATCCAAAATTATGCCAAATGTGGGATTAAAATATGTATTTATTACGGTTTATCAAATACCCCCACACTTAAGCATTTGCTTGTCCTCAAGCAAAATCCTCAACTCACGATTAGAATTAACTTCCCTCAACTTATAATCCTCATTAATGGTGTCTCATCATAATTCACAGATAATTCATACATGGATAATTTAACTAAAAGAGTCCTAGAGATTCAAACAATCTAAGTCATAAATTTTTATATCATGAAAACATAGGTGTTTCCCCTTACCTAAATAATTACCTCTGGTTCAAAACTGACAAGTATTGACATCCTCACTAGAGATTCACTCAAACCACTCAAAGTGTTTAAGGTTCAAATTAAGCACTCAAAAGTCAAACATGAAAAGTTAATCCCATAGGCTTGCATGAAAATCAAATCTCCACCACTATAAAATGAGATGATACACAAATTAAAATGTTTTTAAAGGGTTGTATTGGGGCTTGGGTTAAAGGTGTGGATACAGGCTGAATTAGAGGGTTAGAATCAAGATTGAATTGAAAAATTACCTAACTAGAAAAATATGATCTAATACTAAATAATTACATCAATTGAAAATTTATCACTAATAAAAAGAGCTTCTTCTAAAGATATAAAATTGACTGTTTAAGCTCATAATCACTAATAATTAATAAATCTTCAACATTTTTTTTAGGAATAAGAACAAACAATGATAAGAAAGAACTTTAATAATTGATATAGAAAACATAGTTAGGCAACTGCTCAAATCAAATCTCGACAAAAGGGACGTTAAGAGATTAGAGGAATTAAAATTTAGTTTTAGGTTAATATTAATAGGTGAGTCAAGAAACGGTTTATTAGGCTAAAAAGGGTTCACTAGGGGTTAATTATGGAGGTAGGCTTTTTATGGAGTAAGTGGGTTAAAACCTAGGTGTCTTTATCATCTCAGTATATCAAATCAAAGGTGTGATCTCGACATGTATGATCGAAGCAAGTTCTAGAATAACAAATCAATGTTGACACACTCATAACCAACAATAAAGTGAGCAAGAAAAGATATATGCTCTAAAAGGCTCAAAATCTCACAAAAATTATGGTTTTTGATGTAAACCTTGCAAATTTCAAACTTCAAAGTAATATTTAAATGTTGGAAAATAACCTAAAAATTTTAAAAAATAGACTTATCATGCTTCTTTCTTTAATGTCTTAAAGTTTAAACCATCAATGCACAATTACCTATGACTTAATCCAAAACATATCAACAAAAATCATAAGTCAATAGAAGTTTTATTCTAATTAGTAATATGAGAAAATTTACTTAAGAACAAGAAATAATTCAGGGATTTTCTGATAATGATATACTTAAATAATCTCCCCACACTTAAGATGTACATTGTTCTCAATGTACAAAAATAGATAATGATAAGATAATAAGAATATCGTAAGAGAAGGAGAGAAGTGAAACTTCCTGAATTATGGATAAAATCCTTAGAAAGTGAAAAGAAGCCTGATGAACTAGGCAGCGGAGAAGGTGGAGGAGAGTACTCCGGTAGTTTGGTCGTTCCTCAGTAGCATCTTGAACCTTTTGAAACTGCGGAGTCATCAGTAAAGTTTTAGGGAGTTTTATTAATGGTCGTTGTTATAGTTACTCGATGATAGACAGCCAGAGATATAGAGAAATCAAAATATACTAATAAAAATTTAAGACAAGAAAGATAAAGATAAAGATTTCAAAATTTAAAATAAAATAAAAAGAAAAAATAAATGGACTCAAAGGTCCTCCCACACCCGTGTAGAGAATCACACGCCCGTGTTAGTTAATCAGTATCGACTACGGTCCATAGGCACGAGTGTGTTGCACGCCCGTGTGACTCATTTAGTTTCAACCACGGCTTCTGGACACGGGCGTGTGGGCTTATTAGCATCCCGTGTTCTTTAGTCAGTGTCGACCACGGCCGCATCGCACGGCCGTGGCATTTTATCGCAGCCCGTGTTTTGGGGAAAATTTTTGTCCTTGACCCGCACAGTCTCCATCACATTGGTGTGCCTCATCGTAGTGTCCACACGGCCACGGCCATGCCCGTGTACAAGGTCGTGTGGTAGGGCCTAAAACATGAACGAAAGTTGAAACAAACTAATTAGTAGGGTTAGTGCTGGGGTTGTCTCCCGAGAAGCGCTCGTTTAAAGTCTTAAGCTAGACTTACCTCTCATTCACATACCTCATGGTGGGTCGAGGAGTTGACACTCCTCTCTCCTGCTATCAATTCTATGATCACTATATTGTTTGAGTCGAGTAGTGTTTACCTTAAAAGTGCCGAACTTAGGATTAGTTACCTCAACTATTCCGTATGGGAAGACATTGAGTACCTTAAAAGGGATTTCTTCGTTTGTATCAAGGTCTGAAGTGGTGATTCGATGGTTTGTCTTGTCCAACAATACCTGATCCCCGACCTGAAATTGGTATGTCCCATCTTTAAGTTTGTCATGGAGTTACCTCGTTTTTGCTTCGTGTGTTTTTAGTTTCTCCTTGAAATGTTTCTTCCACTCGTATAGTTCATCGATCTGAAGCCTTCGTTCCTCATGAGTTATTTCCTTGTTGGTACTGGGTTTAGGATGTGGCTCAGATGTGTAATTTCGTGGTGCTTCCTGAAAAGCAGGCTGAACCGAATGGTTATTAATAGAGTTTATGTTCTCACCTTTATTACTCGATGTCTTAGCCGAGTCAAGAGCCTAAAGAGTGATCGTTTCGTCACCTACACGAAGTGTGAGTTCACCTGTACCAACATCAATTTTAGTTTTGGAAGTTGCTAAAAGGGGTCTTCTTAGAATTAAATGAACATTGTTGTCCTCATCCATGTCTAAAACAACGAAGTCTACTGGGAATATGAATTTGTCAATTTTCACTAGTACATCTTCGATTATACCCCTAGGAACTCTAATAGTCTTATCAGCTAATTGAATGCTCATCCTAGTTTGTTTGGGTTTCTCTAGACCTAGCTGTTTAAACATTTTATAAGGCATAACATTTATGCTTGCCCCTAAATCAGCCAAAGCGTTATTAACAGATAAACTACCAATTAAGCACGGAATTGTAAAACTCCCTGGATCTTTTAACTTTTATGGTAGTTTATTTTGTAGAATTACTGAGCACACTGCATTTAGCTCCACATACGACGTATCATCTAACCTCCGTTTGTTTGTCAAAAGCTCTTTTAAAAATTTCCTTGAATCTGGTATCTGCGAAAGAGCTTCAAGAAACGGTAAGTTAATGTGTAATTTCTTTAGAAGTTTAAGAAATTTACCGAATTGTTCATCTGTTCGGTCTTTCTTCATCGCATTGGGGTATGGCACACGAGGTTAGTACTCTGTAATTACCGATTTTGGTTTAGTTTTAGTGTTGCTTGGCAAGTTCCCTTGTGGTCGTTCTGAGATCAGCTTAGCAAGCTGACCTATTTGGTTCTCGAGCCCTTGAATTGACGCTTGCTGATTTTTAAGTGCTATTTTGGTGTTTTGGAAACGGGTTTCTGACACCGCAATAAATTTTGTTAGCATCTCCTCAAGATTCGGCTTCTACTCTTGTGGGTAGGGTTGCTGTTGAAAGCCTGGAGGGGTTGTTGTCTCTGATTTCCTTGGCTACCCCATGAGAAGTTTGGGTGGTTCCTCCAACCTGGATTGTAAGTGTTACTATAAGGGTTATTTTGAGGTCTAGAATTGTTACCCATATAGTTCATCTGTTCGTTTTCTATGCCAGTGTTGTAGGGTGGGTATTCTGTATTGTTCGACCCTCCTCCATTTGTATTGTACTGCATCACTGGATGTACCTGCGAAGAACCACACAAACCATCAGTTTTCTTACTTAGAAGTTCTACCTGATTTGATAGCATGGTTACTGCGTCGAGGTTGAAAACACTGGCGGCTTTTGTTGGCCTTGTTCTTGTAACTTGCCACCGATAGTTATTCAGTGACATCTCCTTGATAAAATGTAATATATACATATTTTAATCCCATATTTAGCATACTTTTTGGATGATTTATCCCTTGATTCGTGGAATTTGATGCTCCTAATCCTTTTATTTCATGTTTTATACTTAGGAAAGCATCGGAGGATGAAAAGAACACGAAACGGGCTAAAAACGGACCAAATGGGCGAAAGTAAGAAATCAACACGGCTGGGCCCAAGCCCACCTGGCGCGCGTGCCCTTTAGCGAGCTCGACCACGGCTGGATTCGACTCACACGGGCGTGTTGCACGGGCGTGTCCCTGCCGTGACAAAGAGGAATTTCACTCGGAATAGGGTACTTAGAGGCAAAGAAAGACATTCCAAAGTCTATATAAACACCCTAAGTATGACTTAAAAAGGGGGGAGTCGACAGAAGCCTTCTGTCGGGGGCGTCCAGCTAGGCCAAGGAGCCAAGCCAGAGAGGTCAAAATTGTGGGATTTACTCGAAGAAAGCCAGTTGATTCATCTCAAGAAACCGGAATCATACTCAAGACGGCGGATCTCTTATTCAATTCCTTCAGGGAGTTTTAGGGTTTTCTTATGTTTTGTTTTATCTTTTCTTCTGAGACGTATTCTTTTATGACTATGAACTAAACCCCTCAAATACCTTAGGGGGATGAAACCTAAGACGGATCTTGTTATTGTTTTCTGAACTATATGATAAATACTTGATTTGTTCTTAATTATGTGTTCTTAATTCTTGTTTTGATATTTCAGGATATTGATTCAAGTATTGATGTGCTTAGGTAGAGGAGGAATAGACCCTGTCTAAGAGTAGATCTAGCATAATTAAGCGGAGTTGATCGCAACCCTAGAGATAGGATGACTAATCTGTAGGATCGAGGGTCAAACCTAATATGGGAGTCCATAGATCGAGTTAATGCAATCCTATGGGTTTTAATTAGAAAGAGATTTCAATTAATCAACCTAGGGTTAGACGTTAGTAGCCTCGAGAGAGGTATTAATATAAATTAGGGAATTCTACGGATCAAGTCAAGTGAATAAATCGTCTGGTTCAGAGTTAAATAACAAGTGAAGTCCAGATGGATTCTTCCTCGGGTATTCTCTTAATTAATTGGTTTTTCCCACAAGTATTTTCCCCAATTCATTCTCTGAGTCTTAACGTCTTTAGCTTAGTAGTTAGTTAATTTTAGATTAAACAACAATTCCTTTAATTATTAGGCTAAACAATAAGAAGAAAGTCAGTATTAGTACTTTTGGTTCCTTTGGGTTCGACACTCCAGTCTTGCCACTAAGCTATACTACTGTTCGATAGGTGTACTTGCCTCAATCATGGCGATAGTTAGTTTTTAGGTTCGATCATTCATTATATAAATATTAAGACTATCGATACACACGATCACTCCTCTATAAACTCATAAGCCTCTTCAGGGGTTTTGTTATTTAGGGTTCCACCAGCGGCTGAATCAATCAACTGCCTAGTTGAGTGGTTCACACCGTTGTAAAAGGTTTGAACCTGTAGCCACAAAGGTAATCCATGGTGAGGGCACCTTCTCAATAAATCCTTATATCTCTCCCATGCATCGTAAAGTGTCTCTAAATCCATCTGCACAAAAGAAGAGATATCATTCCTCAACTTAGCTGTTTTAGCCGGCGAAAAATATTTTAACAAAAATTTTTCAGTCATTTGATCCCATGTAGTGATTGATCCTCGTGGTAACGATTTCAACCACTGTTTAGCTTTGTTTCTCAACGAAAAGGGAAACAACCGAAGACAAATGGCATCATCAGAAACGCCATTTATTTTGAAAGTGTCGCAAAACTCTAGAAAATTTGCCAAGTGATTGTTTGGATCCTCATCCTGCAAACCATCAAACTGAACAAATTGTTGAATCAACTGTATAGTGTTAGGTTTCAGTTCAAAATTATTTGAAGCAATAGCAGGTCTAACAATACTTGATTCAGTTCCTGCTAAATTAGGTTTAGCGTAATCATACATAGTACGATGAGCAGGATTTTGATTCACCGGATTTTCCATAGCCACCGGAGGTAATGAATTATTCTGATTTTCAGCCATCTCTTTAGGAGGGTTGGTGATGTTTTCTTGCTCTTCCTCTATGTATTGTAAACTTCGTCTAATTTCTCTTCGGTTTCTACGAACGGTTGCCTCGATCTCACTGTCAAAAAGCAATGGTCCTGACGGGTTCCTCCTAGTCATAAACTAGAAAAACCTATCAGAACAAATAATAGAGAGATTAGAAAAATAAAAATTAGAAAGAAGTAAATAAATAAAAGAAAAATGGCTAAAGTAATAAAAATTGAACGTTCCTAATATTTCAATTCCCCTGCAACGGCGCCAAAAACTTGATCATGTCTAAAAGTTTTAATATTTATATAATGAATGATCGAGCCTAGAAACTAACTATCACCACGATGGAGGCAAGCGCACCTATCAAACAGTAGTATAGCTTAGTGGCAAGACCGGAATGTCGAACCCAAAGGAACCAAAATTACTAGTACTGACTTTCTTTATATTATCTAGCCTAAAATAAAGGGGATTGATATTTATCTAACTAATTACTAAGCTAAAGATGCCAAGACACAGAGAATGAATTGGGAAAATACTTTTGGGAAAATCAATTGATTAAGACAATACCCGAGGAAGAATCCACCTGGACTTCACTTGTTATTTAACTCTGAACCAGACGATTTATTCACTTGACTTGATCCGTAGGATTCCCTAATTTATATTAATACCTCTTTCGAGGCTACTAACGTCTAACCCTAGGTTGATTAATTGAAATCTCTTTCTAATTAAAACCCTAGTGTTGCATTAACTCGATTTATGGACTCCCATATTAGGTTTGACCCTAATCCAAGATTTTCGTCATCCTATCTCTAGGAGTGCGATCAACTCCGCTTAATTATGCTAGATCTACTCTTAAACATGGACTTTTGCTCCTCTGAATAAGAACATCAATACTTGACTCAATATCCTGAAATATTAAAGCAAGAATTAAGAACAAATAATTAAGAACAAATCAAGTATTTATCATACAGTTCAGAAAACAATAACAAGATCCGTCTTAGGTTTCATTCCCCTCAGGTATTTGAGGGGTTTAGTTCATGTTTTTAAAAGAATACATCTCAGAAGAAATTAAATAATAAAACATAAAGAAAAACCCTAAAACCCCCTGAAGGAAATTAAAGGGAAAATCCTCGGTCTTGGCGTGATTCCGCACGAGATGGATCAACTGGCTTTCTTCGAGTAATTCCCTATATTTAGCCTTCTCTGGCTTCGCTCATCGTCAAAAGCCCTGACAGAAGCCTTCTGTCAAACTCACACTCTAGGTTGCCCTCTAGGGTGTTTATATAGGCTTTCGGGATGCCTTACTTGGCCCACAAGTACCCTATTTCGAGTGGAATTGAAACGGGTCACGGTAGGGACACGCCCGTGTGAAACGCCCGTGTGAATCGAGCCCAAGGCCGTGTTCGAGTCTACTAAAGTGGCACGGCCGTGTGGTGAACTCCAAGCCGTGTTGATTCCTTACTTTGGCCAATTTTCTCCATTTTTGGCTCGTTTCTCGTTCTTTTCACCCTCCTATGCTCTCTTAAGTATAAAACATGAAATTAAAGGATTAGGAGTATCAAATTCCACAATTCAAGGGATAAATCATCCAAAAGTATGCCAAATGTGGGATTAAAATATGTATATATTACGGTTTATCATTAGTTCATAATGTAAAAGGAAAACATCCCAAAATAAGGAAAACCACAAGACATAAAGAACCCAAAAACTTCTAAGGAAAATTGATGGAGATATTCAATCTTGCATGCGATCCTGCTTCTGAATTAATTCTGACTGCTTCCTTCGAGTAATTTCTTCGTTCTCCTCTGCGTGTCCTTTTAGGTCTTCTTCTGGTGTGTTTTTATAGACTTTCGAATGCTCAAAATACCTAAAAATTGTCTTTTTTCGCGTGAAAATGAAACAGGGTGCGATAGGGACACGGGCGTGTGATCAGCCCGTGTAAGAATGTCCAGGCCGTGTGCAGTATTGATATGGTTAGAAGTCGACACGGGCTAGCACACGGGCGTGTGGCCAGCCCGTGTGTCTCCCACGGGAGTGTGAGAGGCCCGTGTTAAGGTACCCAGTCCGTGTGCGATGCTGACATGGTTCGAGATTGCCACGGGATGGCACACGGGCGTGTGGCCAGCCCGTGTGTGATACTGAAATCGACTTTTTTTATCGGTTTTGGCTCGTTTTTCACTCTTTTCGCTCCCCTTTGCTCACCTAAGTATATAAACATGAAATTAAAGGATTAGGAGCATCAAATTCACAAAATTGTATAATAAAACATCCAAAAACATGCTAAATATGGGATAAAAATGTGTTACTTTTATGGTTTATCATATCATTACTTTTCTTACCTTCTAGCACTTGTGGAGAATTATCAATGTTCAACTTACCTCTTTCCCACAAGTAAAATTGTCTATCGACGGTAGAGCAATATAATTGAGAGTCCGTCAATGGATCCTTGAAATCCTGTAACAAAGAAACACCACTAAACAAATTTAAGTTAGAGTTAGTTAAAACATAATCATTCCTCACTTTTGTATGGGTATTTTCTTGATTTTTCTTTTCTTTTTTCACTTGAGAACTCTTCAATTTTACATCATTTGGATTTTCACTCACCAAATTTTGACCATTAAGTAGACTTTTATCACTAAAGGTCTCTTTTCTCTCTGTCTTTTCACATGATTTTTCCTCACTTCCCATATCCCCTCACAAGTTCAATACAATCTATCTCAATAGGAGAACATGACATTTCTATCTCATCTAACTCTATAGATTTGAGGAAGAAATTCTCATTATCATCTTTTTTCGATTCACAAAGTTCGCCATCTTATTTGATCAACAAAAGTCTCGTGTTGGCACAATCACGACTATAGTGTCCACGCCCTTTACACGTAAAACATTCAATGTCACGAGCTCTTTGTTGTTTTGGTTAAAAATTAGTAGAAATGGGATGCTTGAAAGATGTAGAATAATGCTTTGTAGGAGCCCCACTTTTCAACTCAAAAGGTTTAATCTCAGCATGTTTTGGCAGCAACTTATTAGTAGCATAAGGAGGTTTCGAATTCTTAAAAGTAGAATTAGAACTTGTACCTCGATAATAGTGTGATGCTCCAAATAGATGAGATTGATGTTGCTGAAATTGTTGCTCAATCTCAATTGCCTTGTGTACCATCTCCTCAAGATCAATATAGGTGTGAAGATTAAGAGCATTGACTATCGAAACGTTCAAGCCATCTACAAATCACACCATGGTAGTTTCTTCATCCTCTTGCATATTTGCTTTTTGCATAAGCATCTCCATCTCCTTAAAGTACTCATTAGCAGATCGATTACCTTGAACAAGGCGTTGAAGTCTCGTTGAGACCTCTCTATAGTAACGAGAAGGAACCTAACGCTTTCGCATCACTTGCTTCATCTCGTCCCATGTTTCAATTACCCTTTTGCGGTTTCTTTGACGATCAATTCCAAGTTGAATCCACCAACTCAATGCATAATCTGAAAATCCAAGGGTCGCCAATTGGACTTTTTCCTCTTCCCGACATTTATAGTAACGGAACATAAGGTCAATTTTTAATTTCCACTCATAATATGCTTCGGGATCATACTTCCACTACAGCAAAACAGACTTTTAGCGGCATTTTTAGTGGCGTTTTAGAGAAAAACGCCGCAAATATTATATACATTAGCGGCGTTTGAAGGAAACCGCCGCTAAAAATGAGTAATAGCGGCGTTTATTCAAAAACGCCGCTAAAATGATATATAGCGGCGTTTATTGCTAAAACGCCGCTAAAAGTCGACCTTTAGCGCGCTTCGTAAAACGCCGCTAAAAGTCCGACTTTGTAGCGGCGCTTCGGAAAACGCCGCTAAAAGTCCGACCAGTAGCGGCGCTTCGAAAAACGCCGCTAAAAGTCCGACTGTAGCGGCGCCTCGAAAACGCCGCTAAAAGTTCGACCTATAGCGCGCTTCTAGAAAAACGCCGCTAAAAGTATCAAAAATATTAGCGGCATTTTTTAAACATACAAAAATATTTTACTTTAATTAAAATGAGTTTGCCTTGTTAGCTTTTTAGTGGCGTTTTTTTATAAACGCCATGAAGGATAGACATTTTACTCTCAACCTTTCCCCGCCCTATATACCCTAAAATTCTTAATTTTTTCCCCCAAAATTTCCCCCAATTACTAAAACTTTCCCCAATGAAAAGGAAAGAGGAAAGCATCAAGGAAGCTTCATCTGCGATTTTGGGCAGTATATTCTTAATTCATTCTACTTTTTTTTTTTTTATGTATCATCTTCTTTCATTTTTTTGGTTAATAATAATAACAGAGGAGCTTCTTATTGGTAATGGAACGAATCGAGAGAAATAACTGGTCATTTGTTTTTAAGCCTATTTTAAAGTCGCCCATCAAAGATCAAAACGGTTTAAACCGTTGCTCGTTCATCGGATCGATCATGGCGGCGCACGCGGTAACCTTCTTCTTCTTTCTTTTTTTCCCCGATTCTCCGTCTATTTTCTAAAAAATTCCAGAAACCAAAATTTGATTAACGATTCCCTTGATCGATCTAAAATTTATTCATTGTTTCTTATATATTTAAAACTTCTTTTGATTTTTCAATACTTTCTGTTATAAAATTTCTAGGTTTTATTTGTGAATGTTCTCATTCCTTGCCAATGCTTGAACAATAAGTGGAATACTATGAATTGTAGAAGTCATTTTCCCCTATCCCTTTCTTTTTTTGGTCTGCTTCCACTCCAATCCTTCGATTTATTTTGTAAGGATTTTAATCTTATGTTTTTGCGATTTTTTCCCTTATTTTGAGCTATCATAATATTGTCGCTTAAGTAATATAGCTTTTTTTTTTGGCTAGTTTGTATGCTTCTCTCCGTGTTCTTTCTTCCATTCCCTTTGCAATTTATTTTTAGTTTTCTTGAGGAATTTACTATTTTTTGAAAAAATAATGTTTTCCTTTGATGGAAAGTGAGCTTCTTTTTTCTTTTTAAATTCAGCTATTTTTAATGTTTATTTTTCTTTTTGATTTCTCTTAGATTTGTATCAGCTACTAAATAGAACTTCATTCATTGTCTTTTTCCTTTATGATTCTTAGATCCACCGAGCTTGAATTATTATTGAGCCCTTTGTTTAGTTGATTTAATTTTATTGAAGATCCCTTGATTTAAATGCTATTTCGATATTTTTAAATTAGTGCTAATTCTTTTTTCTTTTGTTGCGAGCTAGAATTTATTAATCGGTTTGGGGTTGAGGCGAAGATAAACAAAATGCCGTGGTCTTTGGTTTATCGTGTTCGAATGGTTGTTTTCTTTCTTATCATCATCGTAATTTATTTTGGGTAAGTTTTGTGAATCTAGAACTTCTATGAATTTTAATTCCACTTGTTATAATTCGGTTGGGGTGACGATTAATTGCTTATGTTATAAATTTCTTTGAATAAAAATGTAGTTTAAATCCTAATGTGCATTGTCTTTTTATGTCATATTTAATAAGGAATTATTATATTGTTGTAGGTGAATTTCAATTGAATTTGGAATTGGAAGCGGATTCATTTCATTTAACTTAGAGTCGTTGGATATTGATAAAATTTTGGTTGGAGAGGTTTGAGAATGTACATTGCAAAGCAACCATAAAGAGATATCGTGCGATTAAGGAAGTTGGGAAGATTAAAATGAGCGTTGGTGTTATTGCATACTATCAATTAGTTCAAGTTTGTCAGGTAATTTTGTTTTTTTTACTGCTTTGATTTACGTGTCATTTGTTGCAGTGTGTCCTTGGAAATGCATAAAAAAAGCATCTTAAATATATCCATGTGTGCCATGTCAACTGTGGTTTTATTACTAATTTTGCTGATCACATGATTTTATTAAGTTGATATGCCTCTTGGTTTTTAGTTTTTCTACTATCATATCCTAAAGAGTAAAGCTTCATTGAAGGACTTTTGAACTCGTATATATTCCTAGGCAATTGTTGTCCACATGTAGAGACAGATAGGATGATCAAACTTGTATGTGATTTACGTGGACTAGATTGAAGGTCTTTTGATCTCATATATATTCCTAGGCAATTGGAGTTATTAATCTTTGTAATCTGTTACCTCATGTGTGCTCTCTTATTGGTGGGTCTGTAATTACGATCCCGATTTTCACTATTTACATTCTACACATTTTATATTATTGTGATTCTTCTTTTTAATAAAGCGATTTGGTGCATACTATACCACTTCTTTATGTTTTAATCACCAAATTTGCTCTGCTCTCATCTCAATATAGATGATGAATGTTTTTCCCAATAGGTTGAGCAGATTCCTCTTCCTTTGTTGTTTATGCGCATCAGTAGTACAAGCCATTGGTGCTTTTTTCTGCCTTTGGTAAGGAATTTATTTCTCGCTCAATTATTAAAATGTTTCTTCTATTGGCTGCTCTTTATCTCAAGAAAAGAAATAAACCTGTTTAAAGAATTTAACATGATAAAAAAATATATTCACGACTTATTGATGACTTGATCACCCTAAATTTTGTAGGTGGAATTAATGGAGATTCTTTCTCCATGCTCAAGTTATGGTTATGGGGTTTTTCTTAAAACTTGTTACAGTAACAGTTGGAGTCTCTTCGACTTTGCCTCAAGTTGGGGGGGGGAGAATCTTCAATATGGAGCGAGATGAAATTCTAGAGCAGATTGGGAAAGGATCTTTTGGCTCTGCCCTGCTTGTGAGACATAAACATGAAAAGAAGAAGTGAGTTTGCTTGCACTTCAGTTTTGCTCTCTCTATAGTTCAAATTTCAACGCTCACACATGCATTTGCATGTGCTCTTTCGTGTGTGACTAAATGCATGTATTGAACTGTGCTATATTTGTTTTGCATAGTTGATTTTCATTGTGGGAATGTGTGGAATGAGGTGATTTCTTTCCCATTTATTATATCAACATTGCCTTAATTCTTCTTTATCCGTCGGTATGTCCTAAAAAGATTCGCCTTGCTCTAGCAGATCGATAGGGCTCGTAGATCCGCCCATCAAGAGGTCACTCTTTTTATGTGCTCCTTTTATTCTTATTCTAATAATGTGAAATGTCACATTGGCTTCTAAAAAGGCAGTTGATATATACTTAAATTTTCTTTCTCAATGTGGAGAATTTATTGAAAATTGAGAGCAAATTCAAAAGGAAAGATTGGCATCTTTTATGCTCCAAAAATTTGCCCCATTGATCAAAGAAATATTTCGTTGTTTGAATGCCCCTTTGGTTCCCCTTGATGCAGATGGAGCTTATTTCTAAGGTGAAGAATCCTTTTATTGTGGAATACAAAGATTCTGGGTAGAGAGGGTTAGTAGATAGTGTTGTTCTTCTCTTTTTATTCTGCGTGATGCTTCTTTATTTCAAAGTTTACATTAATAATGAATTTTCCCACTAAATGTTGTTTTGCTTTTTTATTTTGCAGGGTTGCTATGTTTGCATAATTATAGGATTCTGTGAAGGTGGAGATATGTAAGTTTTCTTTGTTATTTAATTGGGTATGTTGAAATTGTTTGGCAAATGAGAATTTCTTAAGGCTGATTTATCTTGCTCTTGTTTCTAACTTCTGTACATTGATATCTGGTTATGGAGTCACTCTTTTTCTCTTGTTTCTCTTCTTTCAGACTTTTGTCTTCAATTACAATGAAGCTACAAGCATGGCCCAAGTAAGTTACAAAAACCTTGCATTTGAATGCATAGATCCCTTTTCCTTTCCATCTCAAAGATTTTGAACTTTTTTTTTGTGGATTCATAGTTGGTTTGTTTGTTTGAAGGTAAATGGGTCTTAAGAAATGTTCCCATTGGTGGAAGAGAAGATGTTGTTGTTCAATGAAAGCAGAGTTTCCAGATATGTGTTGTTTGTACATCTTGTGGTGGAGCAAAAGGTGCTTGCTTACCTTCTCCTTGTTGCTATGCTATCAATTGCAACATTCCAAATGACACTTTGGTTTCTGTTCTTTCACTCCCAAAACCTGTAATTGCTTTGGATGCTATCTCTAGTTTAAACCTTTGTTTTATCTATAGTTCTTACTTTTTTTTTTTTTTAAATTTAGGAGTTAAAATAAAAAAAATATATTGATTCTGATGCAAGTTTGAAAGTGGAGAAAGAGAATATATGTTTTCTTTCATTTGTTTGTTTATAAGTTTCATAGGGAGTTTTCTCGATTAAGCGTTTTTGGCAATTTTGTCTATAATTTATGTTCTTTTCAAGGCAGTAACATTGCCTGGCATATGCTTGTTTACTGTTATCTTGTTTACCTTTTTTTAATTCATGTTTAATATACTTATTAGTGGGTGTATTGCATTATGCAACTTGGAACCATGTAATACCAATTTGTTTTTATTATTAAAATTGAAGTAATGTTTGATGCTGCTTTAATTATGCTTCACACTTGATCTACCACAGTATCTTTAGTCAGAGTTGGTCAATAAACAAATAAATAAAATACTCTTGATGTTGGTGAGATGATGCTCAAGGGAAAGTGAATTGTTAGAACTATGTAGTTTGGCTGCTTGTGCCTACCACATTTTGATGAATTTTGTAGCCTTCACTTAAAAAGGATAGTGGAAAGGGTCTCAAATATTGAGATTCAATTATAGAAATATGTATTCTTCTATAATTTTCATTTTAATGTCTTTAAATTAAATTATACATTTTTAAATTGAATTTTTGGTGTTTTTATAATATTATAATTTTTTTTAATTTTTCATGACTTTTAGCGGCGTTTGTTTTAAAAGCGCGCTAAAAGCTCCTATGTGGCGTTTTTTTAAAAGCGCGTTAAAAGCCTCCCACTGTAGCGGCGTTTTTTAAAAAAGCGCGCTAAAGCCCTACCTGTAGCGGCGTTTTTAAAAGCGCGCTAAAGCCCCTACATGTAGCGGCGCTTTTTTTAAAAAGCGCGCTAAAGACCCCGTGCACTTTTAGCGGCGTTTTTAAAAAGCGCCGCTAAAGGCCCCTACCTTTAGCGGCGTTTTTTTAAAAGCGCCGCTAAAGGTCCGCACTTTAGCGGCGTTTTTAAAAGCGCCGCTAAAGGCCTGTACCTTTAGCGGCGTTTTTTTAAAAGCGCGCTAAAAGTCTCACTTACACAGGCGGCGGCGCCGCAAAAACGCCACTAATTTTTGCGGCGGTTCAGAAGTGGCGGCGTTTTTGCGGCGCTTTGAAAGCGCGCAGTAGTAATATTAGTGGCGCTTAAAAACGCCGCTAAAGGCCCA
The DNA here is from genome assembly GCA_025698515.1 of Gossypium sturtianum. Lineage (NCBI taxonomy): Eukaryota > Viridiplantae > Streptophyta > Magnoliopsida > Malvales > Malvaceae > Gossypium > Gossypium sturtianum. The sequence goes on from CM046947.1 coordinate 6,281,697, forward strand.
AAAAAACGCCGCTAAAAGTCTGTTTTGGTGTAGTGTTCCCTCGAAATGGTGGAATGTTGAACTTTGGTTTATCTAAAAAATGTTGTATACGGTCATTATTAACCAAAGTCTCATCATTTGCACGAGGGACATGTCGAGCATTATTTGCACGAAGACGAGGCTGATCAACCTTATCTTCCCAATTACGATTTCGACACTCAATTTTGGTACTTAGATGTTCCAAATTTTTTTTTGATCGTGTCTAGAATAGTGTCACGTTGCTGATCTCAAACATTTTGAACCTTTTGATCCCTTCTCAACTTCCCAATCATATTATTGCGAGTCATAATGAAAGCCTGAAAAGAACACAACACTCAAGAAAAGAAAAATTAAGCAAACCTCACTGTTATGCACTCAGAATTAAAAATCAAATTCTCAATAAGGTAAGAATTAATCTTGCGAGTCTTTTAAAAAGTGTCTATATCAATCAACTAGAGTGTATTAGAATCAAACTAACAAAGCAAACCTAAGAGCATTATGAGTCCAAAATCGGCTAGACATCAAAGAATTTTGTTACACGGAGGAAGGAATGTGCAACGTGTTTTAACCTACTAACACAAGAAACAATAAAGTGTTAGAATGCATAAAGGAACAATAAAAAGCAAAAAAAAAAAAAACAAATGAAAACCTAAGGCTAAGAGTCAATGAAAATTGCTAAAACCCGAAAACCCGAAAAATTGTGAAGCAACTTGACAAACTTCGTTTGAGGTGTTCCCGATTTCCAAAAATCACGAAATTTAAACTAGAGCCTCCTCAAATAATGTAGATCTGATCTGAAAAGTTTCAGCACAAAACTCAACCCACATAATATTTTTTATTTTTTAATTTTTATTTCGTTTTTTTACTTATTTAATCACTTTTTTTTTGTGGAAAATATTTTTTTATACTCTAAAATAGTGCCAAGAAATAGGATGTAAAATTTCAGATCGTTTGAAAATCGTTTACCCACTGAAAAATATTTTTTTCTGAAAATTTTAGGGGTAAAAAATTATTTTGAGGCTGTTTTCTAGAAATCAGTTTATAAAATAAAAAGAACACCTAAAACGGCCAAATCTGATACCAAATAATAAAGAATGAGATGGATGAATATGGAAGCGGATCGTAAAGTTTATCAAAGTCGCGGATTTGACTTAGGGCTCTAGACGTTCGGAAAGAAACTTGGATTTTGACACAACCTGAAATGAAGTTGAATCCAAGTCAGATAAAACAATTAAAATAAATAACTAAAATAAAATAATAAATCAAAGATTAAGGAAGCGAGTAAAGAAGATAAATGGAAAGATAGAACGTGGCGTGTAGAAGTCCTAAAAAGCCTTGAAAACACAAAGAATCCACAACCCCCTTCAAGCGGCTCTAATTTCCCCTCCAAGATAGAAACATTGGCAAGAAAAAGTTTGAAGATAATCCCCACAATCTAAAAATATTGTGAGAGAATTTATTAACTCAAAAGAGAAATAGAATAATAATGAATTGTCTATATTGTGTACAATGTAAAGGCCTATATATAGGCTAGCTAAATAAATTTAAATAAAACTCCTAAATATACTAGACCTCTAATTTAATCTAAACAAGAAGTAGTTTTAAACTAAACTTTCTTGTTAACATAAAATTTCTAAATAACTTAAAATACTTAATAATTATAAAAAATTTGGAATAAAATAATAGTAAAATAATAATATATGATAAATAAAATATTGGGCTTATATAAAATAAAAATTAAGCTTAAAACCCAAACCCAATATGATTTAAACTCGAATTAAAAGCCCGAAACTCTTAATTCCTGTCATAATCCCGTTCAGAAATTCTGCTCACGCAGTCTTCACTAAAACAGTCATAAATTGAGCTCCCGAACTCAAAATCGAGCGATTCAAATTGCGTTTCGAAGCTAAGAGATAAATCTTCAAACACTATGGAGACATCTCAACCTAGAAATGCCAGGATCCCATCCAAAAAGTCATCGCAAGTCTGCTGATTTCCCAAGCCTGAAAATTGGCAATTTTGATGATTGGAATATAATAAATTTCACCCCATCCGTGCATGTATCACACTGCTTTGTGGCTTGAATTCCACTCCATTTGGGCTGCCTACATGTCCTTACAACACTCAAACACACATTGGGGTCCCCAGTGGCACAATTGGCCATTTTGGATCGAAAAATGAGTAAAAAGAGGCGATTTCACAAATCTACTTATAAAAACTAAAATTACGTAAAACTACTAAAAGGACACTAAAAACACTTGAAAACAAGCACGTTAAATGACAAATAGGACCCAATTTGACACATCAAGTTATGGCAGATCAACTCCCCTATACTTAATTCTTTGCTGCTAAGGCAATCGTCGTGGCCTCTTCTGATGAAGTTGTCTACTCCTCGCCTCCACCAACAGCATAAATGGCTTGCCGGTGACTCTGAACCATGGCATGTACTCTAAGTAAGCCGCCATGTCCAATGAGAAAAAGGGTTCACGGATGGATAAGAATTTCATCATACAATCCCAAATTTCGATGTACTTCTTCTTGTGGTAATCTCGTCAATTTTCGTTGGTCTTCCCTCACAGATCCAGCTTGTGCAGTGCTTCCATATCTCGTAGTCGCGGCGAAATTTTTTGCCTCCACCCGAACTACCGCATCACTCGATCAGATTCGTTTATCTCCACCGTTGCGTACACTATCAATAACACATTCGTTTCCTACATACTTCGAATGACCAAAAATTCTCACGGGACACATTTTATGATATTCGGATCGACGTATGACATCCATTCAAACTGCAGTGCACAATTGTAAATTATGTTATGTACGGAATTCTAAATTACAAATCATTGAGTAATTATTATAAGTTTGAAAAAAATCAGTAACTAACATCAACTTCCGAACGTTGATCTAACAACAACCATATATCTTCGAGCTGCTCCGATAGTCCCACATAAATCGGCCCATGGTTCCACCTATTCAAGCGATATGTTAATTCAAACATATAATAAATTAACAACATTTATAATATTAACTTTGAGCTACTACGTATTATTATCAAATGATTTTTACCTTGTCACTAATGGGAATGTATAAGGGTCGTTCACTCGGGGACGTAGAAATGGTAGCTGCCACCACACCCATGACTGCAGTAGGATCAGGCAACCACCGATTGATATCTTATCTGATTTTGTTGCCCGACACAACTCCTGATACAATGTGGCCAACAAGGCTGATCCCTAACTCAGTCATCCAAATTCTTTGAAGTCGACTAGGTGTAATAGCCACTTTATGTGTACCAAATTTCGAGATTTATCGGGCATTAGAATGCCCCCGATTAACCTAAGGATGAATGTTCGGGTGTATTATTCTTTGACGACATTGGGCGCTTTCAGAGGAAGTTCTTTGAAATTAGTTTCCAACCATTTCATATCTATCCGGTCACCTTGAAACTTGTTCAGTACCTTCCTCAAAAATGCCTTGCAAAGGTCCTTTTTATCGGTACAACTGTTGACTCCGTAACGACTGGCCCATCCACCGGTAAATCAAGTTGTGAAGCTACGCCATCAAGTGTGATTGTACACTCGTCACATGGAAGATGGAACGTGTGTGTCTTGGGTCTCCATCTTTCCACCAACGTGATGATGAGTGTAGGATTCAATTTGCAGCCCGCGAGCATACGAGACGTATGTTAGAATCCTGCGTCTTGCAGATAACCACGAATTTCGGTGTTTGGGCTCTTTGACAAATTATGTATGAACCCCTCTAAAACACAATCATCCGTCTATTTATATAGACAAAATAAAATAATTTTAAAATTAAAAAACTTTAAATTTAACTTAATTGAAAATAATGAAATTTAAAATTTCGTCTTACCATTATCGCTTGAGCGGCGAAAATGTGTTTTTCGTCGAAACGAATCAGAGAACTTGTTATTCGTGAAAATTTAATCGAAATGAATATACAAAATAATTAAATAAAACTATAGTGTTTTTAAATAGAGTGTATAGGAAATTTTCAAACAAAATTTGAGAAAATTGAGAGTTTAGAGAAAATTAAGAGAGTTGGATTTTAGTGGAAAGTATGAAAAATGGCCTAATATTTATAGGTTAAAAAATATTATCATTGGCCCTTTTAAATAATTTTACCGTTGCCAACGTTTAAAAAACTACGGGAGAAAATGATTGTTGGAGGAAAGCGCGCCTAATTAAACGCGCTTTCACATTCTCTCTAAAAAAACAACCTATTTCTTTATATATATATATATATATATTTTTTAAAAAGGTCCTAAAAATTAACGATGTGTAAATCTAATTTAGGCCAGTCTTATAATACCATAAAGCAATGACGAGTTTTGAAATTAAGGTATATTAGGTTGCATATATAAGTTTATTGGATTTATTTATTAAAATGTATTTAAAAATTGTAATGCTTGAGGAAAATATTATTTTTAAAACTTGAATCAACATCGTCGTAATCATTTATTTGAGCATTAATCTAAACTTTTTTTATATGCATTATAATTCTTATGCTATATGTGAATCGTTTAAAAAAAAGTAATTATGTAAAATATTTATAAATAATAATTATATCATAAATAAACTAGTTTGCAAAAAATATAAATAAATTAAAGTACAGAACTTGTAGAAATTAAAACATTAAATAATAAGGACCTAATTATAAAAATCAAAATTGAACTTAGATATTAAATCAAATAAATTAACATTTCAAATTAGAGATTAAATTGAATGAAATGAAAAATGTGTAAGGCTCAAACACAAGATTAAACCAAAATAGAGTTAAATTTAATATTTTCAAAATCTCCACGTAAAAGACGTTCTTAAAAATGTGCAGAGCACGAGATTAGCTTCTGCTGATGGGTTGCTACGGAATGTTGTGGGCGAGTGGGTTCATAGGTTTACGGTGCTGATTGGTGTTACATATAGTTGCAGGTGGAATTATGGGGTGTCAGAGAAGGTTTGCAATGAACCAAGAGTTTGGAGATCACTCGACTAATTGTAGGGTTGGACGTGTTTTGGGTGGTGAATATATTGTCTCGACCTTTTGAGGGTAGCTACCCTTTAAATATTTTAGGGAAAGATTATTTAGTCTTGATACGGGAGGGTTGGGTGTTGCACGTCCGTCACATTTTCTGGGAAGGGAATCGGTATGCTGACCACCTTGCCAACTTAGTTTAGGAGGAAACTGATGGTTGTGCTGGCATGTTTTTGTCCAGTTTGCCACTAAGTCTGTTGTCATTCTTGCAAGAGGATTCTTAAGAGTGTGGTAGAATATGCCTGCAATTTGTTGATTCTCTAATTTTATAAAAAAAATCATTTTAATTTTTCATAATTTTACACTTTTTTTAGTACTTAATCACCCAAAATAGATGAAAAAGTCTACATTTATTAACTATGATGACATAGGATACTCTTTGCAAAGTGGAATTATTAATATTAAAAACTACTACCAAACAAGCGATTATACCTCGATCTACACCTTCTAAGAACATAGCTTTCGAGAAATCCAGTGGAGATCACCTTGCATCTGTTACAACACCACCTGCTTCCTGGATGATAATAACACCAGCTGCATCATCCCATATCTTCTCATTGTTTCCCGGTTCTTGCAAACTTCATAAATATTTCGGCTTCCCATCGAGCTATGGCCACATATTTCACCATGCTCTACACACGCAGCGGTTGCTTCCTGCATAGACAAAACAGATAATCATAGTTAGGACAGGTTGTATTAAAAATATTAGTGTTAAAGAAATATCAAATAGTAATAATTTCAAATTATTTGATTGGGTTCTCGTTTCCAAAAACCTTTTGGTAATGGCCTTATTTAATTATTACACCACTTTATCATCAGAAAGCATGCATGAGCCATGGAGTTAGTAGGGTTGGCTCGTTAGTTGTGACAAATGGAAAGATATTAAAGTGGGGTTACATGTTACATGATTGATTGAGTGCTTGTGATTCTGCATGTTCTTTCTCTTAGTGTTCAAGGGCCATTATCATCAATTACTAATTTTTCACATATATATATATATATATATATAATTGCTTTCTTCTTTCTGGCTAACCAAACTACAAAATTAATAGCTTTTGATGTTTTCTGGTGACCAAACTACAAAGGCAATATCATGCCAAATACAAAGGGAAGCTGTCAATTAATGGTCTCCTTGATGCGGACAATTCCAACATGTACCTTGTTAATTTTACTGTATGATAGTCTATAAAATCAAGAAAATACAGTCAACCCATTTCTTAAAATTGACTTTTGACTAACTGCAACAGCAAGAGAGAAAAACTATTCAGCCCAGCAGCGACCTTACTACTGGTCCTACAGTTCTTTTCCTCTTGATTAGCTTGCAAATTTATACTTTACTCCTAAGAAAACTGATTGTTGCTTTATGTGCAACCCATACAAGTGAAATTTCGTTTTCTCTGCAATTCTTGGTTCTTCAGCTACAAAAATAATCAGGAACCATTTCTCATGAGTCAAAAAACTTTGGAAGAATAAATGATTGTCAGGTACATATTGCGCATAAACCAGAATCCCATGCGTCATTTATCGACTCGGAAAATGAAGCTGCTGAACCTCTCTCTACTTATTCACTTGTGTTCACTGCTGCTCGTCACAACTCAGCCCACCGATCAGCCTCCATTCTCCTGCGACTCAACTGACCCACTAACTGAATCCTACAATTTTTGCAAAACTACACTCCCCATCAACCGAAGAGTTGAAGACCTCGTCTCCAGGCTGACGTTAGATGAGAAAATATCTCAACTGGTTAACACAGCTGCCGCCATTCCACGACTCGGCATCCCTGGCTATGAGTGGTGGTCTGAAGCCTTGCATGGGGTGGCCTTCGTGGCCAACATAAGCCAAGGTATCCGCTTCAATGGGACAATTCGATCTGCCACCAGTTTCCCTCAAGTCATCCTCACTGCTGCTTCATTTGATCCCTATCTATGGTACCGCATTGGCCAGGCAAGTCCTATAACTTTGTATTCTATCTGTCTGCTTTAATGTCAACTCCAAAAGTATTCAAAGAGAAAGAGTTAGATAATATATGTTTTTAATAAGAAAACTAGTTTAATTAGAAGTCAAACTAGATTTAGATATTCTATCATTTTCATTGTGTGATTACGAACAGGCAATTGGAATAGAAGCTAGAGGAGTGTATAACGCTGGACAAGCAAGAGGCATGACCTTTTGGACACCAAATATTAATATATTCAGGGACCCAAGGTGGGGAAGAGGCCAAGAAACACCTGGTGAGGATCCATTGGTTACAGGGAAGTATGCAGTCTCATTTGTGAGAGGAATACAAGGGGACTCTTTCGAAGGCGGTAAGCTTGGTGAGAGTCTCCAAGTTTCAGCTTGTTGTAAGCATTTCACAGCTTATGATTTGGATAACTGGAAAGGAATTAACCGGTTCGTCTTTGATGCAAATGTAAGTGCATTATCATTATCATTAGTATTGTTTGTTTGTGTTTAAACTAACTTGATGGATTTCATTCAGGTGTTAAATGCTTTATCAATTGACCAATATTGATGTTGATGTTCCACCTTTTCTTTTTTCTGTTTCTGGATTTTGTGTAGGTCACTCTACAGGATTTAGCAGATACATATCAGCCTCCTTTCCAGAGTTGCATAGAGAAAGGGAAAGCCAGTGGGGTAATGTGTGCTTACAATCGTATTAATGGAGTTCCAAACTGTGCAGATTACAATCTCTTGTCAAAAACAGCCCGAGGACAGTGGGGTTTCAATGGGTAAGAAAATGGAATAAGATTGATAACAAGGTCTTTTTCCTTTTAGAAACTACAACAACCATAGTACAGAAAACTATTCAAAGGTCATTCAGAAGATGATTCTTTGTTTGGTTCAAAAACTATTCAGGTACATCACCTCAGACTGTGATGCTGTCTCAATCATATATGATGAACAAGGATATGTTAAAGAACCAGAGGACGCTGTTGCCGATGTTCTTACAGCCGGTAATAATAGTTGGCATTTTGTTTCTGGTTGATCAACTCTGTATTCTAAACTTGTTCTAGGTTACTCCAGCTATGATTCTAGTTTAAGAATGCTGCTAAGATCATTTAAGTGTTTTATCGATACATTTGATCAGGAATGGACTTGGACTGTGGTGAATATTTGAAGAACTACACCGGATCAGCTATCGAAAAGAAAAAAGTAGTTGTGTCTGATATAGATAGAGCACTCCACAACCTTTTCTCAATCAGAATGAGGTTGGGACTTTTCAATGGCAACCCGGCTAAACAGCCTTTCGGAAACATCGGTTCTGACCAGGTCTGCTCCCAAGAGCACCTGAACCTTGCTCTCGAGGCTGCTCTCAATGGCATTGTCCTTCTGAAAAACGATAACAGACTCCTTCCCCTTGCAAAAACTGAAATTACTTCCCTTGCTGTGATAGGTCCTAATGCCAATTCTAGCGAAACACTTGTTGGAAATTACGCAGGTCCTCCTTGTAATCCTGTTACACCATTGCAAGGATTGCAAAGCTATGTCAAGAACATCAACTACCATCCAGGTTGTAGTACGGTTAACTGTTCGTCTGATTTGACTGATGAAGCAATGAAGATAGTGAAAGGGACAGACCAGGTGGTGTTAGTAATGGGATTGGATCAAACTCAGGAGAGGGAAGCTCATGATCGTGTCGACTTGGTTCTTCCTGGACATCAACAGAAACTCGTTACCCGCATTGCAAGGGCTGCAAATAAGCCTGTCATTCTTTTGCTTCTTTGTGGAGGTCCAGTAGACATAACATTTGCCAAGAATGATCAGAACATTGGAAGCATTATATGGGCTGGCTATCCCGGTGAAGCTGGAGGACGTGCATTAGCCGAAATTATATTTGGTGATCATAATCCAGGTGAAGTTTCCGTTACCAAATTTGTATGAATAAAATTATATTCCTTGGTTTTGCATGATAACTGGAAATGCAATCATAATTTGTATACAGGAGGGAGATTACCAATTACATGGTATCCACAAAATTTGACTAAAATACCGATGACAGACATGAGAATGCGGCCTGAACCATCTTCAGGTTATCCTGGACGTACTTACAGATTCTACCAAGGGCCAAAGGTATTCGAATTCGGCTACGGTCTCAGCTACACCAATTATTCCTATGAATTTCTCCCTCTTACAAAAGATAAGGTCTACTTAAACAATCAATCAAGTGATAAAATAGCTCTGGGATACAAGTCGGTTTCAGAGATGGGAACTGACCTTTGTGAAAAGAGCAAGCTCCCAGTCACAGTAAGGGTTCAAAACAACGGTGAGATGGATGGTAAGCATGCGGTGCTGCTGTTTGTGAGGCAAGCAAAGACTGGTAATGAAAGGCCAATAAAACAATTGGTGGGATTCAACAATGTTGATCTAAAGGCAGGGGAAAATGCTGAAATCAAATTTGAGTTGAGCCCTTGTGAGCATCTTAGCAGTGCAGAGGGAGATGGTCAAATGGTGGTAGATGAAGGATCTCATTTCTTGAGCATTGGAGACAAAGAATCAGAGATTACAGTGGTTTTCTCGGAAGACACTAGCGATGCTGCCACATCAAAGCTCATGATCCTCCCAAGAATCCTGATAGTCTTTTACATCTATTCATTCATTCATTCGTTCCTATGCATATTGTTCTGAAATGAATTAATGGACGGACCCTCACAACTTTTTACATGTAAAATTCTACTGATTGTTCAGATGCCTGTTTTTACAAAATTATTAAGCCAATTTTTTTGTTGGTCATAAACAAAACAAAGTTCACAAAAACGAAGCTCTCAAAACATTCATGGAGTTTAAAAAATAACACAAACATTGGATGTTTCCATTTGATAACTCTTTTCATTGAATGTTATGGCCTTACACACTTGGGTGCCAATCTAGGAAATTACGGGTGAAGTTGATCAGCTGCGAATAGCTACAAATACAAGTTTGTCGTAAAATCAAAATAGGCTCTATCTTGCAAATTGAAGCTGGCATCTTCCTTTTTTCTTTTCTAATATCATGTTTATTTGTTTTTACTTATAATTGATGTGGGTTTGTTTCTCAACTATAAAAAAACTTTAATAGTAGTGTCAATGTGAATTCGGATTCCGTACTTGTTATATTTCTATGACCCTACGTACTTACATCAAACTCTCCTAACAAACAATAATGTATACCACACTGCTTTTTACTCGAGACACCGCAATTCTATCAGCTGGTCTGAAATTTTGAATCAGTAAATTATTTCGTAATGTATTTGGATTTAACAAAAAAAATTTATCGATGTTAACAATTGAACTTGATTTGTAAATTTGAAAAAGTAAAAGTACTAAATTCCCTGAAATAAAAGCGGGTGGGCTAAATATCTTATAAATATTACTACAAATCTTAACACATTCGTCTGCATGTGAAAATCACGTATTCAGATCACAAAGGTGTGTTTAAAAATAATATACAATAAATAATGAAAAGTACGATTTGAAACTAATTAATAGTAACACATGAAATATGTATGATATTAAAATGAAAAAAAATAAAATTAAATTATGAGTAAAACAAAATTTAAACTAAAAAGCACGACATATTAAGAATATTAACTGAATACAATTGATTATCATTGTTTCGTCATTAATCTTTGAGTTGGTGTTGAGTTCATTTGTGACATTAACTCAATCAACAACATTATTAACATTCACAAAAATAAAAATAAAAATAAAACACAAATATATTTATTCAAGTTTCATATAAAAATTAAATTTTAGTTTAGTTTAAATGGTAAATGAAAAAGTTTTATATGCACGGTATTTTTTGTTTAAATCTCATTGTAGAAATTTTTTATTGACTTATAAAAATATATAAAGATAAAAATATTCACATAATTATATAATTTACTTTGTAAATAAAATGATTTTTTGGTAATTCTCTAACTGAGTTGGGATCCAGTTAATGGTTGGGTGACACAAACTCAATGTGTCATGTCAAATGCATTTCATTTGTGAACCCAATTCAAATTCCATCTCTTGGCTATTTTAATTTTTTTTTTAATTTTAATTATTAAACATGTTACTTTCAAGTTTTTATTAAAAAACATATTTTTAAGATTTTATTTTACTTTTAATTAATATTTTTTTATTTATATAGATGAAATAATAAACATGTAACTATATGAAGAAAGTATTTTATATATATATATTATTATGTTAAATATATTTTATTTTTTAAACAATTAATTAATTTATATATAATTTATATATATATAATATTTATTTTTTTATGTAGATTATGGATATGGTAAATTCTAATATTATAAAATAAAATAATTATTTCAAATATCATTATTATTTTCAACTACACTGAGAGTATGATAAATTCTAATATATAAATAGGGGTGTAGCTAGTAGCTAGGGGGCTGGCAGGGGCCCTGACCCCCCTTAAAATAATTTTTTTTTCATTTAGGCCATTTAAAAATTTTAAATTAATAAAGGTAAAATTGCACTTTTCCCCTCTAAAAATGATAAAATTTTGATTTAATACTTTAGAAATTATAAATATATAAACTATTAAAATGGTGAAATTGCAATTTAATTTCGGCCCCCTAATTTTTTTTTTTAACTTCGCCCCTGTATATAAAGTCAACTAATAAATTCAAATATTATTATTTTTAGAAAATATATATATTTTTTGTACACTTACATTGTGGGTATGGTAGATTTTAATATCATAAAGTCAAATAATTATTTCAAATGTCATTATTATTTTTACATGTGAAATATTTCAAATATCATTATTTTTTCACTTACATTAATATTATAAAAATAATTATTTCAAATATCATTATTTTTATGTGAAATATTTCAACTAATTATTTCAAATGAACATACAAAAATATATAATACTAAAATTTACCGTATCCATTTTTCAAAATAAATTACCATGCTCATAAAATGGATGAAAAAAATAATTTTTTCACATATAACAATTATATATAAAAAAAATTGTTATACCAAGCTATATTTGATAATATGTTTTGATGTAACAAATTAAAATGCTTTTGAATAAAAGTTGAAGTTGAACAAAATTGACAAAATTATATTTTAAATTAGCCTAAGAGATATAATTATGAACCTACTACTTTAAAATCTTAGAAAAAAAATTTGAATCAACTTTTAATCGAGTTATACTTTTTCAATCAAAGTTAAATTGTTTTAAAACAAGTCAGTATAGCTCCAAGCCAAAAAATATCGATACTTGTTAACCAAGTGTTGATAGTTTTTAAAATATTGGTACCCCTCCAAAAATTGATACCAAATTGACATTTTGTTTCTCAAATATTTCAGCTAAATATCGATCCAGTATATCGATATTTTTGGCTCCAACGATCACTGAATTTTGCATTAAATGCTAAAAATATAGATAACTTGTCAGCAAGTATCAATACTCGTGTTTGCAAGTGAATTAAATACACTGATTATTTCATCCCCAACAGCTCTATTCAATTCTTCAACAACCACAACGGTTGGAAATCAATTAAGGGGTATAAATACCATCTTTCAAAAACCCTACAACAACAATAAAGATTATTAAAGCTTAAAGATCAATCAAAACAGACTTGTGCTTTCAATTCTTAACAATTTCCTTTATACACACTTGTAAGTTGGTGTTTTTCTTGCATTTGTGCTCAATTTATAAACATTATGCTCTTTTAAGGGTTTGTTCTTAGTTTGCTTATTTGTTATTCTCTTTGAGAATGTTTTGTCTTAATGTTTGGGTAAAAATCTTAACGGAGTTTGCAAGGTTAAACCTTATCCTTAAAAGTTGTCAAATTAGTAAAATTCGGGAAATCTTTAGTTAAGGAAAGCTAAGGTAGTGGAGTAGAAAATTAGGGCTGAACCACTATATATCGCCGTATTTATTGTCTTTATCTATTTTCTTAGCATCCACAAATTTTTAAAAGATCAATTCACCCCCTCTTGACAATTTCGAGTTGATTAATCGAGTTAACAAAAATTAACTAATATTTTTAAAAAATAAAATATATCTAAAATAACATATATATTAAAAATATATTTTTATTAGACTTAAATACTCATTTAACCCTGGAAATCAGGTAACAATTTTTTTTTCATTCTAAAATTTAATCTTAACAAAAAAAAAATTCTAACTTCAAAATACTATTAACTTCATTATACTGGCTTTTTATTTTCCAGGTTTGATTTTTATGAAATCTAGATTTGATATTTTTTTCCCAATATCTTCTTTATGCTTCTTTACCAGTCCACACATCTCCCATCTTCTCCCTTCCACCCCCAACTCAGACGCCCAACACTACTCCTCTCGCCTTCAACCGCTCGTCCACACTCTCTATAACACACCAAAACAAAAAGTTTGTCAAATGACGCATCACACAGAATCATATAGTTAGTCAAAACAAACACTTTACTTATTTATATTTATCTTTATTTTACCAATAACACATCAAATAGTAACCAGAAATAGAAACTTCGTCGGGCGGGTTGTTACACTCTCAAGCTCCACCTCCAAGCTTCTTGCACAACCCACCAAAGCCATAGTTGATTGAAGAGACAAAAGGGAATGTTTAGGGTTTCTCTGGTCAAATAAAATCAAATAGAAAAAAGAGTAAAGACAAAAGATTGTAGTGACTTTGGTGATTAATTTTAAATGCTCAACTTGATTTAGCGACGAAAAGAAAGAATATTTGAGCTTACTTGAAAGAAAAATATTTCTTTGAAGTTTTTTTTTGAAAGGCGAATTCATTAATTCATTCAATAAATGAAACCATACAATTCAGAGAGAAAAAAATAGCAAACACTCGTCGTAAATGATGAATGACAAGCGCCATCAATATAATAAAAGTTTTAGCCTCAACATTAATAGAACATTATGACACGTTGACAATTGGTTTTGTCACAACTCAAGCACGATATATCTGGAGTGATTGCAAGCATTTAATACGATAACGAAATCAGCCCGAATGGGCCAAAGCGGCGAGCAAAAATCGATAAAAGAATCGAGCATTCACTAAACTAGAGAGGACGACGACAAAATCATTCCTAAAATCACTTGTAAAACTAAAATTACATGCATAAGCAAGACTAAAAAACGTGCTACAAGAGTAGACAAAAAACTTCTAAAGCTGAAAACTTATTAAAGAATGGAAAACAAACAAAAAAACATATAAAACTTAAGACAACACCGGTCCAAATCGACACATGAAATCATTTATTATTCTGAAATACTCTCAAACTAGAAACAAATTAAGAAGTTGACGAAGAGCCACCCACTTTCTAAGAAAAATTACTGATGGCCGGTGGAGTTTTAGCGAACAATAGGAACTGTCATCTGTCCATCACAACTTGTGAAGACAACAAAGATACCCACAAAATAAATCTGCAAACTGAAAAGAGAGAAGACGTGTATATTGAATGAGAAGAAGAAAGAAATAAAGGGTTGATGGGAGAGGAAAAAGGATAGTGATAGCTAGCCCGGAGGCTGACACCGCCACTAAGCAAAACAAAAGATAAGAAGCAAATGGCTTGGAGTATTTCTTTGAATTTTGAGTATTTTGTATTTATTTTACTACTTTATTATTGTATGGATGGTGTCGAAACTATTTTTTTGTAAACGGGAATCGACTTTGGTTTTGAAAACGAAAACAAAAACGGGAGTCGCCACCAATCTTTTTGATGAGGTGTGATCGGGTCACCTTTATTTTAATAAAACATTTTGGTTTACTAAAACGGTGTTTTTGGTCTACGAAATTTGAGAAAACGGGTTCGGGAGTCGGTTACGTACGAGGAAGGATTAGCACCCTCGTCACGCCCTAAATTGGTACCGAATTGATTAATTAGTGTCTTAATGTCGACAGTTGAAAATTTGAAAAAGATTTTAAAAATACGATCTCTTTTAAAATATTTGAATTTACTCGAATTGAATATTAGGATTCTCTTGCTCCGAAGGAATAAAATATCACATCCAGCACGTTAGGATACGACAATTTAAATCCTCGAATCCAAGATCATCTCATGATTCCCGAGACTCATGCATTGAAAATATCAAAAGGATATTCGATTATTTGGCCAAATGAAAAACCGAAACCCAGCACGTTAGGGCACGATTTCTCGAATTTCCAAAACGCAAAATATTGCCTTATTTTGAAAGATTTTCGTCTTTTGGATAATCGCGAGTGTAACACTCAAAGGCGTACATTGATTTTGTTTGAAATTGAATGAATCGATCTAAGTTGGATAAATATTGGGGTTTAATGCACAATGCGATGACATGAAATAAAACGTAATATCGAGCATGGGATAAGTAAACATGGGCACCATATAATACGAGTGAATGACAATAATACAAAAGATATGAAATAAACGAATTTAGAAAAAAAAATACACAATGGCAATAATCAAACAATATACATTATTAAAATATTGACATTAATAATGAAAATAAATAAATGAAACGATTTAAAGTAAACAATAATTAAAATGAATAATTCATATAAAAAACAAGTCCATATAAGAATGAAAGAATAATTGAGATAAACAAAAAGGAAATTCAAAAATAGTTTAAACTAAGTAATTTATATAAGAATTTATAGTAATATGTGGGAAAATTTAAAATGAATTATATGTATATAAATATCTTAGAACAGATAATACATAAAATAATTTGAACGAATAATATAACATAACAACTTAAAATAATATATAGACAAGTTTGAAACTAATATTATGTAAAAGAGATGTAAAACAAATAATATACAAGTCGTTTTTAGAAAAGATGATACATTTATACAAAAATAAAATAAGTAGTATTTATATATATAGAAGTTTAAGAATAAACAGAGTATATGCAAAAATTTAAATAAACAAACTATCAAAAAAAATGATATATATATATATAAAAGAGCTTTAAAATACATAAATGAGGTAATATAAAATAAATAAGGGGTAAAATAATTTAAAAACAATATATATTAAAACAGTGTAGGATGAATATTATGTAAATTAGTTTAAAACGAATAATATGAAAAACAACTCAAAATAAAATGTATGTAAGTAATAAAATAAGATATAAAAGGTGTAAAATAAATGATGTGTAAACCAAAAGAATTAAAAATGAATAATATATATAAAAAGTTTAATAAGAATAGTATATAAAAATTTAAAATAAATAATAATAATAATAACATGATTTTTAAAGAAAACAAATAAATAAATAAATTCATTTAGCAAATTAAGGACTATATTGAAATCGGAATAAAAGTCAGAGGGCTGAAATTGCAATAAATCAAAAAGGGGCGAACAAGGACCACATCGTTGTGCGCATAGACTCACGGGGACCAAATGGGTGAATAACCCAGCCACTGATGCGCAGCGTTTCGATTGGCCATGGCGCGGATCGAATTAAAAATGAAATAAAATAACATGGCAAAATTTAAAAAAAACAAAATGGCGAATCGGGGTCTGATCGAATAGCGCTGTAAAAAAGGGGGACTCATCGCGCAAATATCCCTTTGAAGGGATATGCACAGTTTCCCTGGAACCAAACGACGTCGTTTTCTTCAAAGTCTTAAAACCCATTTTTATTCTATTTCATTTCAATCTAAGTTCAGAAAAAAAAAAAAAACTAAAACTTTAAAGCTTCTCCCCCTCTCCCTTTCGTCTTCCCCGACCGATTGGTCTTCTGCCGCCGTCTGTCGCACCACCACCATGTCCGGGGGCCGACAGCGCGCGGAGATGGGCTCTTAGCCTCGTTTGGAACCCTCTTCGAAGACCGGACCTATGGTGTCCCCAAATCAAATAAAAAGGGCCTTCGATACCCCTCCTCAGTCCGAGCTCCGACGACGGAGAGAGAGTACTCCGACGCCGCGACCATGGGGTTTCGGTAAGGTTTCTTTCTCTGTTTTTATTTCGTTTTTGAAGATTTCAAAATAGTTAAATAAAATAAATAAAAAACGACAGTACATAATAAATAAAAAAATAAAAATGAAATCAACCTTTTAATGTTTTTGTTTTTTATTTCTGTTGGTTCGTATTTTTTGATTTTTTCGAATCGGAGAAGAGAAGAGCGAACTGAATGGCCGTTTGAGGCATTTTTATAAACTAGTTACAAACTCTTTTTCTATTTTTTGTATGTTTCCTCTTGTTTCTTCTGTGTTGTCATTTTCTTCTGTTTTGCAGGTCATGGCGGTGCAGAGGGTAGGTGGGCAGAGGCGTGGAGGAGTGATAAAGTGGCTGGGGCCGACACACCACCACGAGGAGGTTAGCAGCGCCTAGGGTTTTAGAAACCCTAGGTTATTTTTCTGAAAAGTTTTAGTCTTTGGGCCTATTGGGCTACCGGTGTTTGGGTTTGTAATTGGGCTATTTAATGGACTGTTATTTGGACCTTTTTTTCTTTTTCTTTTTTGTTTCTGATAAGTAGTGGGCCCGGGTAATAATTGGACTCTACAGCTGCCCCTCTTTGCTCGTTGTCGTGTAACGAGAATGGAGCAAAGACTTTAAAAAGGACCAATTTTGCCCGGTCTAGCTGAGCCTCGGCGCTTCTTTTCTTCTTCTTCAAGTAGCCTCGCTCTAACCCATTGCTTCTCTGCAACTTCAGGAAGATAAGGCTGGTGGCTTCAATCTGCTTCATTGCAACTTCAGGAAGATAAGATCCGCCGTAATTTGTAGCTTTAATCTATTCCACTGCATCTTCAGGGAAATAAGATTCATTGTCTTGATGCCGCTCCACAGAATTCAGGGAGATAGGGCTGGTGGCTTCAATCTGCTTCACTGCAACTTCAGGAAGTTAAGATCCGCCAATTTGTAACTTCAATCTGTTCCACTGCATCTTCAGGGAATATAAGATCCGCTGTCTTTGACCGCTCCATCGCATCTTTGTGGAGATAAGACTTGTAACTTCAACTCGCTCCACTTTGCATCTTGGGGGTAAGGTTTGTGGTTTTAATCGCCACTGCAACCGGGGAGATAAGATTTGTGGTGACAACTTTGATTCGACCTGCTGCAACTTCAGAGGTGTAGGACTTGTAATTCGTAGTTTAAATTTGTTCCCCTACATGTGGAACTTAACGCAAAGTGCTCAGCAATTCTCCAAAATAGACTACCACAAAAGCTAAAAGATCCAGGGAGTTTTACAATTCCATGTTTAATTGGTAGACTAACTGTTGATAATGCGTTAGCTGATTTAGGGGAAGCATAAATGTCATGCCTTTTAAATTGTTTAAACAATTAGGTCTAGGGAAACCCAAACAAACTAGGATGAGCATTCAATTAGCTTATAAAATTGTTAGAATTCCTAGGGGTATTATCGAAGATGTTCTTGTAAAAATTGACAGATTCGTTTTCCCAGTAGACTTTGTTGTCTTAGACATGGATGAGGATAATTCGATCCCCCTAATTTTAGGAATACCCTTTTTAGCGACTGCCAGGACTAAAATTGATGTTGATGCAAGAGAACTCATACTTTGCGTAGGTAATGAGACAGTCACCATCAAGGCTCTCGATT
Source organism: Gossypium sturtianum (assembly GCA_025698515.1). NCBI lineage: Eukaryota > Viridiplantae > Streptophyta > Magnoliopsida > Malvales > Malvaceae > Gossypium > Gossypium sturtianum. Next base: position 6,300,264 of record CM046947.1, read on the forward strand.
CGGCTAGAACATCGAGTAATCAAGGTGAGAACGTAAATTCTACTGATAACGATTCGGTTAACCCTTATTTTCAGGAAGCACCACCAAAGAATACAACTGAACCCGAACCTAAATCCCATGCCAACAAAGAAATAACCCATGAAGATCGAGGGATTCAGTTCGATGATCTAGACAAGTGGAAGACACACTTCAAGGAGAAATTAGGGATACACGACGAAGAACCGGAACCACACAAGATAAAACCGAAGGAGCCCCCAAAAGAGCTAATAGGAACAACAAACCACTTCAAAATAGGGGACTGTGTGCATGTTAAATCAGCAGATCCTCAAATATCTCCTCCGGACCCTAGCACAAACAAAGAAATATCTTTTAGGGTAACCAAGTGTTTTCCCACGGAACAATCGAGGGCACGTAATCCTATTTTTGGTACTTTTACTATAAACACATCTCGACTTAATTTTTTTCACAAAGACACAAATGATAGCATGAGGAAGGACTTCCAACTCCTCAAACCACCTTGACAAAGCAAACGAGAGGAAAGTCTAGCTTAAGACTATAAACGAGCGCTTCTCGGGAGGCAACCCGAACACTAACACAATTTATTTTTTCATCTTGCTTTAAATTTATTTTTTTTTCTTTCTTCTTCTTTACACCTAGCTTTAAACTAAAAAGGGTGCAGAATTCCGTGACACACGGCTGCTACACACACGGCCGTGGCTGTGGCCGTGTAGACCATAAGAATCCCCGTACTGACATAGCAGAGGCCGTGCGGATCAATTCTAACCACTTTTCGACGTCACAGGTCCAACCACTACACCACGGGCACCTACAAAGGGGCACGGCCGTGCCCCATGACCGTATGAAGCTACTGACTTTCCAACCACGGGCAGTACACGCCCGTGCCTTAAACTCGTGCCAACATACTGACTTGTTGAACACAGGCTAGACACGAGCGCGGGGTAACCAACACGCCTAGGAACACGACCGTGCGATGCGGCCGTGTGAATCGACACACCCTCAACCCACGGGCGTGGTAAATTGCCAGATTTGAGATTTTATTTAAATACCATGCCCCTCTCCTTTCTCTCCTTACCTACTCTTCTTATTCTTTTTTTTTTCTTTTCTCCCTTTTGTTTTTTTCCTTTTCCTAATAAATCCTCAGACTCTTGAGCTACAACAAAATCATATCCATGGCAAAGAAGCGTAAAGGCCAATCTCCTCAAAGAGACCTGATTCACTGAGTTCATGCCGGCAGACTTCATCCAAACAACAAGCCAAGGGTCTTTGAGACCAATTATCTGTTCTTTTATTTTTATCTTCTCCTTTATTTTCTTTATCTTTACTTCTCTTCTACTTAATTTAGTTTATTTTGTTTTAGTTTATTGTTTTTAGGTTCTTAAGGTTGCTTGGGAATCACGCCACTTCCACCATCACTAACAACTCCGTCACCTTCAAAGTCACACCCACCTCTCGAACCATCTACCATAAGGATTCTCAAGCCCCTTTATCTTTTAAACTTAGTTTATTTTCTTTCTTAGTCTCCTTCTCTTTATCTTTCTTGTCTTTAATTATATTATTAGTATATTATTAAGGCTTCTTTAGATTTCTTGGCTAATCCTGCATGAGCTTCCCAATTTCTTCATCTAGCGCAGGTTCGTCATCCAGACGGCCCATCACCACCACCAAAGCCACAATCTCCTCTCAAGGAATCATCCAAAAATTCATGAAGTTTTCACTTATCCCCATATCTGATGATTTTATTACAAGGTTGTTATATATATTTGTACATTGAGGGCAATGTACATCTTAAGTGTGGGGGGTGAATCTTAGATTTACTAAACATTTTGCATTATTCTCAAATCCCTGAATTTAGTCTTGTTTGAAAGTAAATTACTCATATTACTAATTAGGATGAAATTTCTGATGATTTATGATTTTTATTGATATGTTTAAGTCATTGATAATTGTGCATTGATAATTAAATTCTAAGAATACTAGAGAATCAAGCATGATAAATCTATTTTTTAGAAATTAAAAATTTTCTAGGTTGTCGAACTAAGTTTAAATATTACTTTGAAGTTTGAAATTAACGAGGTTGACGTCAAAATACCCATAATTTTTGTGAGTTTTTGAGCCTTATAGAGCATAAATTCTTTTTCTTGCTCACTTTATTGATTATGAGTATGTCAACACTGATTTGTTATTCTAGAACTTGCATCGATTATACATGTCGAGACCAAATTTTTTTTATTTGATACAAAGAGATGATAAAGGCACCTAGGATTTAACCCACTCACTCCACTAAAAAGCCTACCTTCATAATTAACCCCTAGTGAACCCCTTTTAATCCTAACAACCCTATATATTGACATAACCGCTAATATTAACCCAGAACCCCTTTGTTTTTGTTATCACCATTCCTTTTGACTACCATTATATCGAGATTTGATTCGATTAATAGCCTAACTATGTTTTTATTTCAGTAATTTATCTTTTATTATGTATTTATGATTGTTCTTAAAAAAAACAAAAAAAAAACGAAGTATATCCATTATTCATTATTAGTTATGTGATTAAATGAGCTTATACATAAATTCCAAATATCGAAGAAGAAGCTCGTATTATTAGTATTATTAGTTTTCAATTGATGTAATTATTATTATTAGTTCGTTAGTCCTTAGTTAGGTAATTTGTCAATTCAATATCGATTCTAACCCTCTCATTCAGCCTTACTCCACACCTTAACCCTAGCTCCGTTACAACCCTAACAAAGACCTTTTGATTTGTGTTTCATCTCATATTTCAGTGGTGGAGATTTGATTTTCATGCAAGCCTATGGGATTAACTCTTCATGTTTCATTTTTGAGTGCCTAAATTTTGAACCTTAAACACTTTGAGTGATTTGAGTGAATCTTTTGTGAGGATGTCAATCCTTGTTGATTTCGAATAAGAGGTAATTATCTAGATAAGGGGAGACGCCTATGTTTTCGAGCTACAAAATCTATGACTTATACTGTTTGAATTTTTAGGACACTTTGAATTGAATTATCCATGTATAAATTATCTTTGAATTATGATGAGACACTATCAATGACTATTATGAATTATAGGAAGTTCGTTTTAATTGTAAGTTGAGAATTTTGCTTGAGGACAAGCAAAAGCTTAAGTGTGGGGGTATTTGATAAACCGAAATAGTAACATATTTTAGGCCCACATTTAGTATGCTTTTGGATGAATTATCCCTTGATTTATGTAAAAAGGTGCTCTTAATCCTTTCTTTTCTTGTCTTATACCCAGGAAAGCACCCAAGGATAAAAAGAACGAGAATCGGGCTCAAAACGGACCAAAACGGACCAAAGAGGAAATCGACACGGCCTGGACTTGGACCCACACGGTCGTGCCAAGTCAATCATCTAGAACACGGTCTAACCCCGACTCACACGGCCGTGTCTCATTAAAGAAATCTGGACACGGCCTGTCCACGATTTACACGGGCGTGTGCCATGGCCGTGCCTCTGCCGTGGAGAAGAGTAATTTCATTCGGAAAAGGATACTTAGGGAGAAAGAAACGTATTTCAAAAGCCTATAAATACACTCTAAGTATGACCTGAAAAGGGGAGCCCAAAGCCATCGTCTAGGGGCGTCGTGCTAGACAAGAGAAGGCAGATTTGTGGAGATTCACTCAGGGATAGCCAGTTGATCCATCTCAAGAAGCTGGAATTCTACTCAAGACGGAGGATCTCTCCTTCAATTCTTTCGGGGGTTTTAGGGATTTCTTATGTTTTGTTTTATCTTTTCTCTTGAGATGTTTTCCTTTATTGTTATGAACTAAACCCTTCGGATACCCGAAGGGGATGAAACCTATGATAAATCTTGTTATTTTATTATTTGAATTATATGATAATAACTTAGTTTGTTCTTAATTATGTGAGCTTAATCCAAATTTAATGTGCTTAGGTGGAGAAGGAATAGACCCTGCCTAAGAGTAGATCCAACATAATTAAGCGGAGTTGATCGCACGCCTAGAGATAGGGTGACGAGATATTACCGGATTAAGGTGAAATCTAATATGGGAATCCACAGATCGATTTACTGCTATTCTAGGGGGTTATTATAAGAGAACGAGAGTTCCACTAATTAACCTAGGGTTAGACGTTATTCGCCTCGAGAGAGGGTTTAATATACGTTAGGGAGTCTTACGGATCAAACTAAGTGAATAAATCGTATGGTTTAGTGTTAGATAACAAGTGAAGTCTAGGTGGATTCTTCCTAGGGTATCGTCTAAATCAACTGAGTTTTTCCCAAGTTATTTTCCAAATTCATTCTTCTTTGTCTTAGAATCTTTAGTTTAGTAGTTAATTAATTTAGATTAATAAACAACCTTCACTTATTTTAGGCTAAATAATAAAAGGAAAGTTAGTATTAGTACTTTTAGTTCCTTTGGGTTCGATAATCCGGTCTTGCCTAAGCTATACTACTGTTCGATAGGTGCACTTGCCTTTAATCGTTGTCAGAGTTAGTTTCCAGGTTCGATCATTCTTTTATAAATTTTAAAACTCTGATTTACAGCGATCAGCCCTATTTTTATTAAAATTTGAATTGCCCTTTACGGGTTTTCACTTCAAAACCTTTTTGGTCTCAAGGCGCCCTTTTCGGGTTTTCACCTTGGCCTCTCCTTCTTCTTTTCATTTTTTTTCTTTTTATTTTCTCTTTCTTTTTTTTTCTTCTCTTTTTTTTTGAAGTAATTCTTAACTTGAACTCATAGGGTTAGGTAAGTCCTTGTTATCCCTCTCGGTCAAAATCAACGCTTTTCCAGAGAAGGTCTTCTTTATCACATAAGGTCCTTCCTAGTTTGGCATCCACTTTTCTCAGAAGTCCTTCTGTATGGGAAGGATCCTTTTCAAAACTAGGTCTCCTTCATGGAATTCTCTAGGGTGAACCTTCTCGTCATGATAGCTTTCAACCTCTTTTCTTCAATCAGGTTTACTTAATCATATCAAAATTAGATCTATTCTGTTTTATCCAACTCAAACTCTGGCAAAAATTAGAGGGAATAAATCTCGACTTCAATGGGCAAAACTGCCTCTATTTTATAAGTCAATGAGAAAAGCGTTGCCCCGACGGGGGTCCTAACAGATGTTCGACAAGCACAGATGCCAATCTTCATGAGTTTCAATCATTTTTCTGGCGATTTTTTTTACCGTTTGTTTTGGGGTGATACGGTGTTTGATCTTGAACAGACTGAAAACTTCTGATGTCGTGCTGTTGTTCAAATATAATGCATCGTCAGATATAAACCCTTTTTTAGGGATTCTATACCGACATAGAATTTACTGTCTGTCGACTTTGTGACATCAGCATATGAAGCAGCTTCTGCCGGCTTGGTGAAGTAATCGATGACCACAAAGATGAATCGATACTCATAGAAGCTTTCGGCATGATCGGCCCACTGACATCCATGCCCCACATAGAGAAAGTCCATGGAGATGTCATACGTGAAGAGATGAATGAGGCACAGGAATCTTGTCTCCATAAATTTGGCACTTATGGCATTTCCTGTTATGACTGATGCAATCCCCTTCCATGGTGGCCCCCTAGTACCCGAACCTCATGATTTGTTTGGCCATTGTACATGTATTCATCTTCTAAGATTTCCTTAGCCTTAACAGCATCCACACGTCTTAGTAGCCCAGACATATCTTGATACGATTATGCGAAAACGTCTTTGAATTCTAGGAATAACTCAATGACATCTCGCTTTATCTTTGTAGTGATACAGGCTCCGATCTTCACCTCTTTCTCTTCTCCTGAGCTCAAAATTTCCAATGATTCTTTGTAAGGTAGGATCTATTTCATCTTATTCTACCATTCTTAACAAATCAGGAGATAAGTTACAACCTCTGTCGTCTTCAAAGTCCTGAAATCCCTCTAGACACATATCTTGTTCAAAAGTAGATTCTGAGTCAATAGCAGCGTCGCTCATGTCGTTGATATCTAGGGACCCAGTGTAGGTATGAAGAAATATTCAAAGAATAAATGAATCTAAGAATAATTATTTATGTGGTATGAACATGAATGAAATAAAGGAATAGAAGAATATTTGCTCAAAGTGAGACACAAAAATGCATTTTCATTGAAAATATAGATTTTGAACATAAGCCTATTTCACAAAAAGATTCTTATTGCTCCTAGGCTTAGAGCAATAAGCGTGTTTTGGACATTACTCTGAATTAGCTCTAAAAATACAGGGATCTCTTCCATAGTCCCATTGTTCAAAACACTCCCAAGTATGTAAGGGCAGACGCTTGGAAAATTTTATTCTCCGGTTCCCTCTTCGAATATGTCATTAATGTTTAGATTCCCCAACATTCCCACCGGGTCTTTGATCTCTTCAATTTATTATCCATCAGGCCTTGCACTAGGGCCCTGAGCTTGATGAATTCTTGGATCTCATGCCCCTATCTATCATGGAACTCACAATGTTTACCCCTTCAACAGAAAGATTGGGTAATGGATTTTCTGCACCAGAGGGATCATCGAATTTTACAATGCCCATTTTAATGAATCTTTTGACTAATTTCTTGAAAGCGGTGTAGTTTTCCATCGACTGCCCCGTAATTCCTGCATGGTATTCGCATTGGGCGTTCACATCGTACCATTTAGGGTATGGAGGCTGTATTGGTTCCACGTAAAAAGGGGATACAACATGTGCTTCAAATACAATTTGGTACAATTCACTATACGAGAATGGAATGGGCGCAAACTAGAGTTTTTCCGAGTTTGGTCTTGGATTGGGTTCCTGCCTTGGGGAGACCTGATGGTTGGTAGTTACCGTCCTTGGCTAACTTACTGTAATCGGCTCCGAATGGCCTTTGTTATACCTACTCGTACTATTCGCTTCATTTTCTTTCTTCTTCGGGGCCTTTAAAGTCCATTCTCCCATTTCCTTTATTCCTGCCAGAACAACCGGTTTGGCTCGATCATCTTTCGGGTTAAAACTTGAGCCCATCGGGAAGTTTAACAGGGCCGATGTATCAGTCTGATATTGGGGTCCGATGATAACGAGTACCCCATGCGAATGCGTGTCTGGTTGAGTCGAACACTTATTAGGGAAAAACTTGGGAATAAACGATGTCTTCATCATCATCCACACCGCTGATTGACTTTGGGCCACTCCTTTTTCAAGTCCTCCGGCTTAGTAAGCTGGGTTATTGGCCCATCATATTCTTTTGGAATTCTAGCATTTGTTCCTGCATCTCTTGTTGAATTTTAGTCAATTGCTCTTGCATCTGTATTTTCATTTTCTCTATTCTTTCCAACCTTTGGTCCATTGCTTTTGTTCTTGCGTTAATACCGTAACAATGCTGGTTTCTAGATTACTGAAATAATTTTTAATTAATTAGAGTCTTTCTACAAATTTTAATGCATATGATGTAATACAAATGCATGAAATGCAATGCAAATGCGTGGAATGAATGCAAAAAGAAATAGAGGCGTTGATTCTGAATTCAATTCCATTAGAACAACTTTTCTAGAAATCAAATTTCTTTACATAAAATGGATTACATATGCGGCCTTGCTCTCGTACTCCCGGTGAAGCCATTGATTTTCCTTCATATCCGGACGCTATGGTCGAATCTTGCTAATTTTCCAAAGATGTCTCTATTGTCTCCTTTTTGTTTGATCCGTGTCGCGTCTCATTGTTCACTTATCCTCGCGATGCTCGTTAGCTTCTTCAAGAACGTCGGGGCGTGACGGTTCTCGAATGATCTTTGTCGGTTTGAATCTTCGGGCAACGACGTAAAGTCACGTATCCTTCCACGGACCATCAGCCTTCTCTTGTTGTTTACTCGGACCCTATTCGAACGACCGTACTATATTCCACTATATCAAGAAATTCGTTTTCTTATGACAAGCTTTTCTATTTAGCAATCGAATATGAATCAACACCTCCTTTCTAAGATGATGCGATGCAATGCAATGCAATTATAAACAAAACAAAACACGTTAGCACAAGAAAAACAAAATAAATTACCTAAATGGGTGACCACTAGGGTTTAGCACGGATCTACTTAAGGTGGGCTCCTAAGGTTCGCTATATGCAGTTCGGTTCTAAAGTAAGGGTACTTGAACCAGTAGATTCCTCTATCTTCACCCATTATAGGTTCATATAGACCGACTTCAGTTCAGGGGGATACATTTCCCTATGGCCATGCGGAGATGAAAATCTCACGAAGACATAGGTACGGATGTATCCCGGAAGCAGTCCACTAGCCCATGCAGAGGTGAAAACCTCACGAAGGCATAGCTTCTCACTCCCACTTAAAAGGGGTAAGATCGACCGATCTATGCGATGCAACATGTGAAGATAAATCAACAAGCTTAACACATTATGATAAAGACCACAAAAAATGAAGGATGCAACAAAAACGTGAATTCAAATCAGAATTTCAAATTTTGACAAAAGACAGAAATTAATCAATTTATGGCCTGACTCTCTTATTGACGTCCCTAGTGGAGTCGCCAAGCTGTCGAAACCATTTTTTTGTAAACGGGAATCGACTTTGGTTTTGAAAACGAAAACAAAAACGGGAGTCGCCACCAATCTTTTTGATGAGGTATGATCGGGTCACCTTTGTTTTAATAAAACATTTTGGTTTACTAAAACGGTGTTTTTGGTCTACGAAATTCGAGAAAACGGGTTTGGGAGTCGGTTACGTACGAGGAAGGATTAGCACCCTTGTCACGCCCAAAATTGGTACCGAATTGATTAATTGGTGTCTTAATGTCGATAGTTGAAAATTTGAAAAAGATTTTAAAAATACGATCTCTTTTAAAATATTTGAATTTACTCGAATTGAATATTAGGATTCTCTTGCTCCGAAGGAATAAAATATCACATCCAGCACGTTAGGATACGACAATTTAAATCCTCGAATCCAAGACCATCTCATGATTCCCGAGACTCATGCATTGAAAATATCAAAAGGATATTCGATTATTTGGCCAAACGAAAAACCGAAACCCAGCACGTTAGGGCACGATTTCTCGGATTTCCAAAACGCGAAATATTGCCTTATTTTGAAATATTTTTGTCTTTTGGATAATCGCAAGTGTAACACTCAAAGGCGTACATTGATTTTGTTTGAAATTGAATGAAGCGATCTCAGTTAGATAAATATTGGGGTTTAATGCACAATGCGATGACATGAAATAAAACGTAATATCGAGCAAGGGATAAGTAAACATGGGCACCATATAATACGAGTGAATGACAATAATACAAAAGATATGAAATAAACGAATTTAGAAAAAAAATACACAGTGGCAATAATCAAACAATATACATTATTAAAATATTGACATTAATAATGAAAATAAATAAATGAAACGATTTAAAGTAAACAATAATTAAAATGAATAATTCATATAAAAAACAAGTCCAGATAAGAATGAAAGAATAATTGAGATAAACAAAAAGGAAATTCAAAAATAGTTTAAACTAAGTAATTTATATAAGAATTTAGAGTAATACATGGGAAAATTTAAAATGAATTATATGTATATAAATATCTTAGAACAGATAATACGTAAAATAATTTGAACGAATAATACAACATAACAACTTAAAATAATATATAGACAAGTTTGAAACTAATATTATGTAAAAGAGATGTAAAACAAATAATATACAAGTCGTTTTTAGAAAAGATGATACATTTATACAAAAATAAAATAAGTAGTATTTATATATATAGAAGTTTAAGAATAAACAGAGTATATGCAAAAATTTAAATAAACAAACTATAAAAAAAATGATATATATATATATATATATATATAAGAGCTTTAAAATACATAAATGAGGTAATATAAAATAAATAAGGGGTAAAATAATTTAAAAACAATATATATTAAAATAGTGTAGGATGAATATTATGTAAATTAGTTTAAAATGAATAATATGAAAAACAACTCAAAATAAAATGCATGTAAGTAATAAAATAACATATAAAAGGTGTAAAATAAATGATGTGTAAACTAAAAGAATTAAAAATGAATAATATATATATAAAAAGTTTAATAAGAATAGTATATAAAAATTTAAAATAAATAATAATAATAATAACATGATTTTTAAAGAAAACAAATAAATAAATAAACTCATTTAGCAAATTAAGGACTATATTGAAATCGGGATAAAAGTCAGAAGGCTGAAATTGCAATAAATTAAAAAGGGGCGAACAAGGACCACATCGTTGTGCGCATAAACTCACGGGGACCAAATGGGTGAATAACCCAGCCACTGATGGGCAGTGTTTCGATTGGCCATGGCGCGGATCGAATTAAAAATGAAATAAAATAACAGGGCAAAATTAAAAAAAACAAAATGGCGAATCGGGGTCTGATCGAATAGCACTGTAAAAAAGGGGGGACTCATCGCGCAAATATCCCTTTGAAGGGATATGCACAGTTTCCCTGGAACCAAACGACGCCGTTTTCTTCAAAGTCTTAAAACCCATTTTTATTCTGTTTCATTTCAATCTAAGTTCAGACAAAAAAAAAACTAAAACTTTAAAGCTTCTCCCCATCTCCCTTTCGTCTTCCCCGACCGATTGGTCTTCTGCCGCCGTCCGTCGCACCACCACCATGTCCGGGGGCCGACAGCGCGCGGAGATGGGCTCTTAGCCTCGTTTGGAACCCTCTTCGAAGACCGAACCTATGGCGTCCCCAAATCGAAGAAAAAGGGCCTTCGATACCCCTCCTCGGTCCGAGCTCCGACGACGGAGAGAGAGTACTCCGACGCTGCGACCATGGGGTTTCGGTAAGGTTTTTTTCTCTGTTTTTATTTCATTTTTGAAGATTTTGAAATAGTAAAATAAAAAAAATAAAAACGACAGTAAATAATAAATAAAAAAATAAAAACGAAATCAACCTTTTAATGTTTTTGTTTTTGATTTCTGTTAGTTCGTATTTTTTTTTTTTTTGAATCGGAGAAGAGAAGAGCGAACTGAATGGCCGTTTGAGGCCTTTTTATAAACTAGTTACAAACTCTTTTTCTATTTTTTGTCTGTTTCCTCTTGTTTCTTCTGTGTTGTCGTTTTCTTCTGTTTTACAGGTCATGGCGGTGCAGAGGGTAGGTGGGCAGAGGCGTGGAGGAGTGACAGTGGCTAGGGGCTGACACCACGTGAGGAGGCGCGGCGCCTAGGGTTTCAGAAACCCTGGGTTATTTTTTTGAAAAGTTTTAGTCTTTGGGCCTATTGGGCTACCGGTGTTTGGGTTTGTAATTAGGCTATTTAATAGATTGTTATTTGGACCTTTTTTCTTTTTCTTTTTTTCTGATAAGTAGTGGGCCCGGACAATAATTGGGCTCTATAGATGGTATGAGATTGAATTATAGAATGAAAATAAAATTGATTTGGATGTAAACATAACTGATGATGATGATAAAAAGAAGTTGGGTTTGTTGCTTGATTGGGTTTTCATTAGTTGTACTGGTTGATTCCGATTCTTGGTTAAGTTCCTGGGATAATATGAAGCAATTAATCGCAATTTTTTAAGGTAAAAAAACCAATTAATCGCAAATTTTAAAATTAGGGAAAATGAAACAATTAAACACAACATTTAAAATTTTGTTTTCAAGAAATATGTTTAATTTATTTTTTTTTACTTTTTAAAATTTTAATTTATTTGAACATTTAATATTTTATTTTTATATTAAAAATATATTATGACATCACCTAAAAGCGTCATGTGTCCCGAGCTTATTACTATTTCAAAAAAAATAAAAAATAAAATCAAAACTCTTGACGACAAAAAAAAAATCTATGAGTACATACTTAGGAGAAAATGATAAATTTAGAGGTTAATGATAATACTCTAGAACGTCATGTTTTTATGTGCTAATTGCATATTTATTTTGAGTATGATTCTACTAATTTGGGATATTTATGGTCTTTTATCTTATAGGGACTAAATTGGAGGCTATAGCAAAATTAAGGGCCAAAAGCGTGAATTTAGAGATAAAATGGGCCAATGTGCGACAAAGGGAAAAGTTGGTGCCAAAAGTGCAAGCATGGAGGACACAAGGGTTGAAATGCAAAAAGAAGAGTTTTTATTCTATTAGACTCTATTTTGATTATATTAGAATAATTAATATTAAGATAATTATTAATGATTATTTAATTTAGGATTTATTTTATTTATCTTTATTTATCTTTGATTATTTGTAATTATCTTTAGGAATTTAAGTAGGACTAGTCTATCTATCTTAGCACTATAAATAGGAAGAGAGGTGACTCAAATTGATGTTCATCTTTTTCTGTAAACTCTCTCCCCATAAGGCTTTTGTTCTTTCCATTTTCCCTTTTAATAAAACTTCCATTTTTATATTTATTTTCTTTTCCACCACAATTATGAACCACTAAAACCCTTCTAGCCAAAGGTTGCCGAAAATCCCCCAAAAAGGGTTCTTGAGGCTTAGAATCCGTACTTAGCCTTCCCAACAGGGTATTCATCGTTTCTCCGCACTACGGGGCTGACGCTTCCGTCCATGTCCCTTAAGAAGTAAACTTTTCAACGTATGCAAAGGCGACCGCTTTGTATTTTTGGAAGGATTGCATGATCGGTTCGTTAGCTTATCTGCGTCGAGGTTGGCGAGCCTAAGAGACAAAATGGCGTGGGATTCGCCATTGAGAAACGTTGATCTAGCATAAGATGATCCCGCAAGAGCAATTGTTGACTAGAGTCGTTCCACCAAATTGAAGTCTAAATCTTTGAGCTGGTGGTCGAGGCGCCCTCTTCCACTATAACCGGCTTATTCGGTTTGAGAAGGATCATTTAAAAGCCAATGATTGAGCCCAAAGGCGGATCAAGCAAACAGAGGTGGAATCTCCCATAAGAATTTCTTTATCTCAACTCTACTTTTTATTTTTAATTTTCGCAATTTCCATTCGACTTCTCAATTCTATTTTTTTATTTTATTTTCGTTTCAGATCCAACCTTTAAATTCTGTTATTTTTATTTTTTTCAGGAACGCAGGCTTTCTTGGGCGCGATTCTGCCCAGGATTTCGAGAAACAAGCATATTGTATAATCCGATCCCTGAGGATTCGACCCTACTTCCCCTTTACTATTATTTTCATTATTTTGCAGGGAATAGGATATATTTGGTGCTTTCAACGACGCATCAAATTTTGGCGCCGTTGCCGGGGATCGGTAACGTACTAATCTTGTTTTTTTGTTTTCTATGACCAGATCTGCTCCAGGTACTCTTGCGTTTGACTCAGAAATTGAAAAGACTGCGAAAGCTAATCGAAAAGAAACAAAGCTAAGGAAAAAGCAGTCTGCGGTGGTAAGAACTCAAAGCAATCCACCGCCAGAAATCAGAATCGACGACGAAGAAGAGTCTAGGGTTAACGAAAACCCTACTCAAACACTTGAAAGTAAAGCAGAAGAAGTCGATTCACTTGAAGAAGTGCTCAATGCTAGGGTTGACGAAAACCCTAATTTGATACGACAATCAATGGCTCAAACGATTCGGCAACTAGTCGAAGCTCCGACAGAACAACCGCCGCTGTGCATCGCATATCCTACTATGGATACCGATTTTGAACCAAATCGTGGTTAATTCGATTCTTCGCCAACATTCCGAGAATTACAAAATGAAAACCCCATAAACATTTGAAGGAGTTTCATATGGTTTGTCCGAGTATGAAACCTCAAGGCGAATCGATGATCAAATTAAATCGCGCTTTCCTTTTTACCTAGCGTGATTCGGCTAGGGAATGGTTATTTTATTTACCTCCGGATCTATAACTACTTGGGCTGATTTATCTCGTTTATTTCTCAAAGAGGTTTTTTCCAAAGATCTAGAGCAAGCGGTGAGCTAAGAAAGGAGATCATGGGAATAAGACAAAAGAAGCAGAGAGACTTTATAATTATTGGGAGCGGTTTAAAAGTTGTGTGCGAGCTGCCGCACAACACTCTGTATAACAGAGCAATCTCTCCTCCAAGACTTTTATGAAGGCTTGAAACCCATGGAGATGAATATGGTAGACGCCGCTAGTGGAGGAGCGTTGGTCAACATGACCCCAACAAGCAAGGGACTTAATCTCCACAATGGTGCGAATTCTCGCAGATTCAGAGCTAATCCTCGAACCCCCGTATGGTTTCACGGCTAAGTAATTCTTCCATAGAAGATAGACTTGATAAACTTACTAGTATGATGAATACTCTTCTTGCAGAAAAAGCTAAACCAGCTCGGTTATGTGGAATATGTGCTACACCTGAGCACACAACTGATGCATGTCCCAGTTTGTATGATGACTCTATGGCTCATTTAGATGCAGTGGGAAATTTTTCTGGCCCACCACAGAGGCGATACGACCCTTACGCTAATACCTACAACCTAGGGTGGAGGGATCACCCTAACTTAAGTTATGGGGCCAACTCACGATATAACCAGCCATACCAGAACCGAGTTCCACAGCAGCCACAAGATTCAGGTAATTCTCTAGAAACTTTGGTCAATAAATTAGCAGCTAATATGCTTGATTTTTAACAGAAAATCGAGGCATCTATAAGAGAATTGACCATATCAGTTGAGAAATTGAACTCTCAAGGGAAGCTGCCATCACAAACAGAACCTAATCCAAGACAACACACAAATGCAGTGACGTTGCGAAGTGGAAAGGTACTGGAATCGATTCTCGACAGAAATCGTGCCCAAGAAATCGCCCAAGAAAAACATAAGAAAGACGAACAGGTCCGACCGAAACCTCCATTGCCTAAAATTCAACCTCTATTTCCAGAACGATTCAACCAGTGTCGAAGAGGTAAAGAGGACAAGGAAATCCTTGAAACATTTAGGAATGTCGAGATCAACATTCCGCTGTTAGATGCCATCAAGCAAATACCGAGGTATGCTAAATTTCTTAAAGAGCTTTGCACTAACAAACCGTAAATTAATGTGTAATGAAAGGGTGAATGTTGGTGAAAATGTGTCCGCAGATGTTACAATGGAAATGCCTGAAGCAAAATGTAAGGATAGGGGCATGTTTGCAATACCATGCAAAATAGGTCATTTGGGAATTAAAAAGGCTATGTGTGATCTAGGAGCCTCCATAAATGTAATGCCATATTCTATTTATGAATCACTTAACGCAGGTTTTTTGACAAAAACAGGTGTTATCATTCAATTGACAGACAGGTCCGTTGTACATCCCGAAGGAGTCCTCGAGGACGTATTAGTCAAAGTCAATGGACTTATCTTCCCTGCAGACTTTTATGTGATAAAAATGGAGGAGGATAACGCTCCTCGGTCTTCAGACATCTTGTTGGGGCGACCTTTCCTTAGTACTGCAAATACTAAGATTGATGTACGAAGCGGAACCCTCACGATAGAGTTTGATGGGGAGATCGTGAAGTTTAACGTTTATGGCACAATTAGCCACCCAAGTGAAATCTTGGACGTAAACCGTGTCGACATAATTAACTCATCAGTAGAAAAAACTTTTGAGTCATCTTATGGAGATAAATCTAAAATGATGTTTGATGATTTTGAATCTGTTAATAAATTATTGGCTCCTATGAATACTAAACTTCTACCTTCTGTTGTGCAGTCATCAGATCCGAAATTAAAACCACTTCTCGAGCATCTCAAATTCACATTTTTTGAGAATGATGAGACCATTGCCGACTTAAAAGGGATCAACCCCTTGGAGGAAAATATGAAGCCAATGAAAGAGGCGCAAGGACGATTAAACCCAAATATGGTGAATGTGATAAAAAATGAAAATTTCCAAGCTCACACGATTAAAAAGATTTATTTTGAGCCACCGTAGAACCATTTAAGTCGTCGAGCTAATGATGTTAAACAAGCGCTTGTTAGGAGGCAACCCAATCCTTTTATTTATTTATTTATTTTCATTTTTATTATTATTTCTTATTTATTATTTTCCTTTCTTTTTTTTAATTTTTTTAATTTAAATATTAATAAATTTTTCTTCTTTGCTTAGGTAAAACGGAGCGCGTTGAGGCTCAACTTGACACTTTTGGCCAGCAACTAACCGAACTCATTGCCATCCTCCGCAATCGATAAAGTAGCTACACGGGAGTTTTTCTAAACTTTTCTACCTATTTATTTTTTTTGCGCCCACATTGAGGGCAATGTGTTTTAAGTAGGGGAGGTACTCTTCAGACATCGTTGTCCTGCTGATGTGATTCGTGTTTACCGCTTGAGGCTCCATTTTGTCCATTTTTTTTAAGAATATTCTGTCGCTTTTCATGCCCAAGAATTTGACCACGACTTGCCACTGTTTGACCCACATGCATGATTCTTGGCCACCGAGTTAGTTATGATTCTCATGCATTTGATTTTATCTCCACTGTTTTATTTTTATTAGGCTAAAAATAATTATGATTAATAAGTTAACTCTATCTTGCTTTTCGTAAAATTGATCAAGTTTAATATAAAGTGGACACTTATTTGCATGCCTAAATTATGTTCATGTCTATTAGGTGGTTACTAAAACTTATTTTCGACACTTGATTATTTCTCTTAGGTCCTCTTAAAATTAAAATCTCTTGTAAATTTTGTTTAATAAATATTTCTAAGGTTATGAGTGCAGCTTAGAACGTGACTGACTGAGTAACCGGGGTAGGGTGCTTGGGTTGTCATTCTACTTCGCGTCAAAAGGTTGTGTGACGTGATGGGTAATACTCCGCTAACCGGAAATAAATAAATTTTAGGAGTATGTTTAATGAGTAACGGGGTGGGGTGCTTGGGTTGTCATCTCTCTTCGCGTCAAAATGTTCAATATATTCCTAAGTAAATAAATAAATAAAAAATAAAAAAATAAATAAAAAGATAGTACTAATAAAATTGCAGTTGGAGACTAAAGGAGGAAATAAATAGAGTGTCTTGGTAGGTCTGGTAATTTACCTAAATAGCATGAAATAATTCAAGACGATTTTAATTTTTGTGTGTGTTAATTAAAAAACTTTTTCTGTTTTACTTAAAGCAAGCTTAGAAGTTTTCTTTATTTTTCATATGCATTTTTGACTAATTTTTATAAAATTTTGGAGTAGAATTTCTTTCAGGATCTAATTTTCACAGTGGATAGGAACCATACTTGAGGGTAAGCATGGGCTAAGTAGGGGGAATTTGATAATACTCTAGAACGTCATGTTTTTATGTGCTAATTGCATATTTATTTTGAGTATGATTCTACTAATTTGGGATATTTATGGTCTTTTATCTTATAGGGACTAAATTGGAGGCTAAAGCGAAATTAAGAGCCAAAAGCGTGAATTTAGAGATAAAATGGGCCAATGTGCGACAAAGGGAAAAGTTGGTGCCAAAAGTGCAAGCATGGAGGACACAAGGGTTGAAATGCAAAAAGAAGAGTTTTTATTCTATTAGACTCTATTTTGATTATATTAGAATAATTAATATTAAGATAATTATTAAGGATTATTTAATTTAGGATTTATTTTATTTATCTTTATTTATCTTTGATTATTTGTAATTATCTTTAGGAATTTAAGTAGAACTAGTCTATCTATCTTAGCACTATAAATAGGAAGAGAGGTGACTCAAATTGATGTTCATCTTTTTCTGTAAACTCTCTCCCCATAAGGCTTTTGTTCTTTCCATTTTCCTTTTTAATAAAACTTCCATTTTTATATTTATTTTCTTTTCCACCACAATTATGAACCACTAAAACCCTTCTAGCCAAAGGTTGCGAAAATCCCCAAAAGGGTTCTTGAGGCTTAGAATCTGCATTTAGCCTTCTCAACAGTGGTATTCATTGTTTCTCCGCACTACTGGTGACGCCCGTCCATATCCCTTAAGAAGTAAACTTTTCAACATATGCAAAGGCGCCGCTTTGTATGTTTTGGAAGGATTGCATGATCGGTTCATTAGCTATCTGCGTCGAGAGGTTGGCGAGCCTAAGAGACAAAATGGCGTGGGATTCGCCATTGAGAAACGTTGATCTAGCATAAGATGATCCCGCAAGAGCGATTGTTGACTAGAGTCAGTTCCACCAAATTGAAGTCTAAATCTTTGGAGTTTGGTGGTCGAGGCGTCCTCTTCCACTATAATCGGCTTATTCGGTTTGAGAAGGATCATTTAAAAGCCAAGGATTGAGCCCAAGGCGGATCGAAGCAAATCAAGGTGGAATCTCCCCATAAGAATTTCTTTATCTCAACTCTACTTTTTATTTTTAATTTTCGCAATTTCCATTCGACTTCTCAATTCTATTTTTTTTATTTTATTTTCGTTTCAGATCCAACCTTTAAATTCTGTTATTTTTATTTTTTTTCAGGAACGCAGGCTTTCTTGGGCGCGATTCTGCCCAGGATTTCGAGAAACAAGCATATTGTATAATCCGATCCCTGAAGATTCGACCCTACTTCCCCTTTACTGTTATTTTCATTATTTTGTAGGGAATAGGATATATTTGGTGCTTTCAACGACGCATCAGTTAAATAAGTATTTATGCCTTTTTATTATATAATTACATATTTATTATTTTATCTATATAAAAAAACATGTTATTCATTAAAAAACATGAAATAAAAATATGAAAAATATGTTTGTTAATTAAAAACTCGAAAATAACATATTTATTAATTAAAATATTTAAAAAAATTGAAATAAGTCTCTAACATGGCGTTGTTCCATCATATCAAAATCGACCTATTTCCCTTAAAAACAACCTATATTTCTATTTTTTTTTTAAAGTGGCATCTATTACTAATTTTATTGAGAGAAACAAATTGTTTTAATTAATAAATAATAAATTTTATAAAATGAAAATTTAATAAAATATGCTTTTATATAAATTTATGTTTCATCGACCAAATAATAAAAATATATAAATAAATCAAACATGATAATTTATTCATAAAAAAAAAAAGGTATATGTGAGTAACGTGGATAAAATAAAAATGTCCAGAGAAAATTGTGCAACTTTGAAATTTGGAATTAAGGTTTAATTTTAAAAAAATTAAGAAGATTAGGGATTAATAAAGTAATTATTACATGTGAAAGTCCTTAAATAAATATAATAGAGACAGGGAAGGCCTCTTTAGATATTAATTTTTGAAACTAAAGTTGAAATTGTGATTATAAAAAATTCAAGTGGATTTAACGTCTTATAAAATTAATGGAATCCATTCATACTTTAAAAGTAAAATTTTGTTTCCTTATTTTTATCATGAAATTATTTTAGAAAATGTATCATGTTCTCGAAGCTTCAATGAGAAAATATATTGTTTTCACTTTTCGATGTATCTTCATTTGAAAATTATCGTAAGACGAAATTTATATGGAAAATTGATAATTTTTTAAAAAATATTTTCATAAATATTAGAAACCATTGTTAAGAAAAAGAGATTGTAAAAAAATAATTTTCATAAATACAAATTTGTATACATAACAAATAAATAAAAAAGAAGATTGTAAAATATAAAAATACACAGTATGTAGGAATATTTTAATATATTTTATTAATTATCTATTTTAATTAATATATTTTTACATCATTGATCATAAAATATATTTATTATCATATTGATAATTTTAATATTTTTTTATCAGGAAATATAATTCGTAAAATAGATTTTAGAATATAATTTCAGTTATAATAATATACTTCATAAAAATTATGCATTTACCATAAATAAATGTAATTGATCTAAAAATATATATAAATATAACTCTATGGTGATTTAATTGAAGAAATTATTTATCATAAATTAAATCACCATAGAATAATAATATATTACATAATAGTATTAATTAAAATATTATTATTTATCTTTATTACAATATTGATACAGAAATATATTAAAATAGTTAACAAAATTAATATATTATCATAAATAATATACTATAATAAGAAATTATAAATATATTATTTTAAAATATAATATATCATCAATTAAAAAATTTTAAATTTGTAATAAATCACCATTAGATTAAATCATCAATATTATTATAAAAACAATTTATTTGTAATATTATTTATCGTAAATTAATATATCATCAATATTGTTATAAAATGAATTATTTTATAATATTAGTATTTATCTTACTTGATGATATAATTTATAAAAATATTTGTAATATTATATTTATTTCTGTTAATCTTAATAAGTAGATATTATTTTTATTTTGATAAAATTTTTATTTTAAAATTGATGATATATTTATAATATAAATTTATTAAAAATAAATTTAATGGATAATTAAAAATAAAAATAAATGAAAAAAAATAGAAAGAACACCACTTGACACAAAGATAAGATATATATATATATGATTGGCTAAATTAGTCAAATATGTTGAAAAAAATATTAATTCGTAAAATAGGTTGATTTTTTTAAAATTTAAGAAAATAAGTCGTTTTTGGAGAGAAAATGTGAAAACGCGCGTCCAGCTGGACGAGCTTTCTTGTTGACATGTCAGGGAAAGCGTGTCCAACTTAATGTGTTTTCTAATAAGCTGGACACGCGTTCATTCTCATTCTCTCTTTAGAAACAACATATTTCCTTAATTTTTTTAAGAGAAAACCTATTTAGCTAAATAACTTTTTTTTTCTAACATATATTTTAGTTGTGGGGATAAAAATATCTAATGTGATTTGTTCATTGTTTTACCATAAAATTCAAAACCTCCGTTAAATTTCATGAAAGAGCACTTTTATCTTACTATTATCCAACAAATAACTCTCAAAAAATAAATATTCTATGAAAATATGTTATCTATCTCTATATTTTAAGAAACCGTGACATTTATTCTAAAAAAAAATGAAGTCTAATTTTTGTATTTAAAAGGTTAAAGACACCTAATTCTTCAATTTAAAATTTTTAGTAAAACCATTAATATTATTAATAATTTTTGTTAACATTTTTTAATTTCATAGGTTTGTTTTTCACTAATTATATGTCACATTATACGAGGAAGTCTAATTAATATGTTAAAAAATGATAAATTTTGATTAAAAACATCAATAACATTAATGATTGAACATATATTTTTAAGTCGAAAAGAAAAAGAGATTTAATTTTTAAGTTTTTAGAAGTTTTAAAATTTCTCCAACCTAATTATTTAATACATTGGTAAAGATGATTAAAAATGTTACTTAAATCTAATTAATGAATCTTAAGAAAATACTACGCACTTAAATCCTTCAAAGCTCATAACTTACAATAACCTGTATACAATCCAAATTACTAATTACTTTGACAAAAAAAATCAATAGAATGAATATAGTACTGAAAATGTAGAACAATCTTATTATTATTTATTTATCTATAAAAGAATAATTCGAATTTAAATCGGCCCTTCACTCTAATATAAAAAATAATAAAAATATTACTTTGCGAAATTACAAAATACTTGTATTCGCAAAAATAAAAAAGAGTAGCACTTTTCCGTCTGTAGTCCAATAATAAAATAGTGAAATGAAATTGACTTTGCTCGAAAAAGTTAGTTGGCATTGGTTCAGATTGATGATTCTAAACGTTGGCATGAGCAGGGGGATATAACAGTCATTTGAGTTGATATTAATTGTTACTTTTTTGGTGTTCCATGTCATTGCTGATGACTCATGATTCATGACCATTAAACTTTTTTTTTTTTTCTTTTATAATTTAATTTTGGAAAATTGGAGAATCGTGATAAGTAAAAATGAACGGGCATTAGACTATATGAATGGTTCTTCTCTTGAAGTAATTATTTTACCAAAAAAATGAACGGGCATTAGACTGTATGAATGGTTCTTCCCGTAATTGTGCAAAAAGTCTCATTTCTCTCACGCGCCTATCCATCGCCGTATCGGTAGTGGCAGTTTCGTAAATAAAGGACACCATCGGCCGCACACGACAGCAGAGAAAACCGGAAGAAACACCTCGCTGTCAAATGAGATGGTACGACGGTCACCTCGGAACGCACGTGGGAGAGCAATTTAGCTGCCTCACTTCCCCCTATGAATTGACGAAACTAGCCCTCCAATACACCCAAAATGGCAGGTTCTCGTCACCATAATTGGTTGAGGTGTGTTAACTTTATTTTTCTTCTAAAATTTCTTGCACACAATTATCCCGACGATGATCATGTGGGATCCCCGTGGACCCCAGCAAAATCAACGACGATTAGCTCTCTAGATACAGGATTCTTACCTGTGAGTATAATACACGCAAACCAAACCTCATAGCCAAACCGATAGATCTCCTCTTTTCGCTAATTTCCATAAATATCCCTAATCCTTATTTCTAAGTCTCCTAGTCGGTCGGTTCTATACGAGGTGGTTTCCGTAAATTCAGTTTCATCGGAAGGATAAATAAAATTTTTATAAGAAAAGGAAAAAAAGGCGTGGGATTTATTTATTTTTAATTTAAGGGGAAATAATTAAATTTTGAACAGAGAAAAGACCGGCCGGTTAGATGGGCTCGTTATTTCCTTATATAAACCCCTTTCCTCCCTTGGCAAATTGCATTCTAGTTTCAATAGAGAAAGAACCTCTCCCTCATATTATATTTATTCCCTCTCTATTTCTCTCTCTTTGGCTTCGCTACTTTCTCTACAGCTCTCAAGAGGTAAAAGAAATAATAAAATTCAAATTTTAATTTATGAAAAAGGAAATTCTCTCTCTCAAGTCTCAACTGGTTTTAATCGTTTTTGTGTTTTTTTGAGATTTAGATATTCCGAATATTGGAAAAATGTTGGAGGAATGAAATTAGACGTTGAATCGGAGAACAGAGACTTTGACCTTTGGATTGTTGCATTGTTTGGATAATATGTCTTTGACGTGTTTTGACAAGTTATTTGGTTTTCTTATCTTGATCTGCGAAAGGTTTTAGCTAACGGATTTGCTAAAATTCGCGGATTTGAAAGCAACGGAAATGCTCTTTTTAAAACCCTAGTTTCTTATTGGTTTAGGGAGTTTCGATCTGGGGATGATTTGAGGTTTAATTAGGTAAAGGTGTTATGTGTTTTTCGAGATTGAACTTAGGTTAGTCTTATTTAGGGATCTTATGATTCTAATCTAGTCCCGATTGGAATTCCGTTTTTCAATTTAAGCTAGTTACAATTGGGGGACGGGTGAAGTTCTTTAGGTTTTCGAGTAATGTTCACATTGCATCCGGTTAAAATTGTTTGCTTGGTTTGGGTACTGTATACTGTTGATTGGTATTGCTTTAGTTTAACTGCCCCTTTCAAAGTAATCTTGTTGGTTTATTGTGATTGTTTATGATGATTTTTTTTTTTTTACTTTGTGTTTTGAATGATTTTGATGCATATGTTTGGAATTGCTGAGTTGATAGGTCATAGGTTTGTTTTTGAATCTGTTTATTAATAAATAAAAGTTGTGTGTGTATGTATGTAAGTGGATGTGTTGATTTGGCAATCAAGCTGGCTGTCATTTTCTTTTTATTTTATGATAAAAGGGTTTTTTGGTTGAAATACTTAGCAAATGCATTGCCTTGCTTAAATCTAGTTTCGTGTTTCGTAACAGATGTTCGCCTTTGTGTTTCTTAACTGGATATTGTTTGCTTAAGCTACCTGCTTTTAGAGTTATATTTCCTAGTTACACTGATGATTTTGTGCTTTATTTGCAGCGTGGTATGCCATGTGCATTTTTTGCTGAAACAAAAACACAAGAAGATCCAGTTAGATATTGTAAGAGTAGTCATATTGCTTGTATGCATTTATATATGAAATGGGCTCTCGAGGAAGACTATTATTTGATCTTAATGAACCTCCCGCCGAAGACGATGAGGAGAGTGATCGAGGTATCTGCATCCAGCCACAAAAGGCACTTCCATCAGCAAATTCCCATGCTACTGGCTTGTTTGTGACATCATCAGGTTCTCAACGAATAGCAAATAACCTTGCATTCTCACATGCATCTACTGGCTCAGGTTTTCAGCCTTTTATTCGGCCTAAAGTTTCTCCTAGCCCTGAAGTAGGTGTTGAACCCAAAAGAACAGGCGATCAGAATTCCAATTTGGCTTCGTCTTCTTCAAGGTCAAATATTAGTGGGGAGATAAAATCACAAGTAGCAGCTTCATTTGTTTCAGGTTCTGCAAATGCTCAGGCCATGGAAAGAGAAGAAGGTGAATGGTCTGATGCTGAGGGGACTGCTGATGCATATGGAAACTTTTGTATGCATGAAGAGGTTAAACCTTCTCAAGAACAAGGTGTACAGGAATTGGAGTCTAATGCTTTAGGTGTGACTGTTGAAAGTGTTAGTGCAGCTGAAAACAGTCGTTCTCCATTAAGACTGGAGCAACATCTGAATGAACAGAAGGGCAACAGTGTCCAAATTTCAGAAGGTGACAGTAAAGGTAATATATCCATTGATGGTCAAGAAGAACCTGTGTTGGTGCCAAAACAGAGAGAAGTTAAAGGAATTGAAGCAAGTCATGCGCTGAAGTGTGCAAATAATCCTGTAAAGAGGAAGATAGACCAACAGAAAGAAGCAATGCTGGGAAAGAAACGGAATAGGAAGACCATGTTTCTTAATTTGGAAGATGTCAAACAAGCTGGTCCTATCAAAACCTCTACTCCAAGAAGGCAGAACTTTCCAACACCAGTTATCACACGTACTGTGAAAGAAGTTCGCACTAATCCTCAATCTGGTGAACGTGCTGGAGAAAAGCAAGGTCAGACAATAAATGAGGATCAGAAGCAAGTTGATTTACCATGTAATGATGGAATTAATCCTGCAGTGGAGTTATTTGATCATAAGTCTGAATGTGATGGTGATACCAGTTCTGGACTACTTGCCAGGCCTAGGAGGTTAAATAGTGACACTGAACCTTCAGAGGCTCATCTACCACCCATACCAAGACAGAGTTCGTGGAAGCAACCTGATTCGAGGCAGCTTAAGAATATGCAGTTTTCTAATAGAAAGCCAGCTCCAATCAACCAAAGCTCTATGGACACCAAGATGGTAAATAAGAAACATCTTCCTTCTAAAAAGACAACTGCTACCAGTACACCGTATCAGGACACATCTGTGGAACGCCTTATACGAGAGGTGACCAGTGAAAAGTTTTGGCATCACCCAGGTATATGCTGGCAACATTTCAGATACTTGTTGACTTCTAAACTTCAAGATATTTGTACATTTTTCACCTCCTGCTTGCTTTACAGTTTCTTATTATTTTTCTCATGCCAGTTATCCATGTCCCTTCAATTATCGCTCTATGAGAATGGTAATGCTCAAAGGACATGGAAGGTGATGAGATGTATATTTTTATTGTGAAAGTTGGCTTTTAATCGTATTGTTGCTATTGACTTATTTGCTATATCTATTAGCAGTAATTCTCATGATCTGGTTATTTCTGAGAGAATTTCTATTGCAGAGACCAATCACATCAAATATCTGTGTAGTTCTCTGTACTCATTTACTCTTATCTCTCCTTGAGTTGGAATTATGTGTTTTCTTGATATTTTTGTGTTTGAATAAACAGCTATTGAAGTTCTTATTTGCTTGTATTGCATGTTAGGGGAGACTTCTCTGGGTACAAATTCTTGATTTGCTACTATACGTTAAGCCTTAGAATATTAAGTCAGGCCTAAAATTTGTACTTCTGAAGTCATTGATATGAAATAATGGAAAAGAAGACATTTAAGTATATGATTGTAACTATTTCGTTCTTTTGTATGGGGCTTTTGAAGATTTGTTCACACATTGCTCAAGCTATGTGACTATTTTTTGAAGCAATTGAAGCAATTTCCTACTTTTTTTTTCCCTCTTTTGGTTGGCGGCTCATAGATTGCATCATTTCTAGGTATATGCAAGTATTCACTATGTTATGATAGTTGGCTACTTTCAAGGGTTAGACTGAATTTCCATTCATCTCTAGTTTGCTTTTATCATTTCATTCTGTTGATTTATTAAAATTCTATGGGCTATCAGCTCTGACACCTGCAATTAATTTTTTCACTTCATGCATCAGAGGATACTGATCTCCAGTGCGTTCCTGGGCGGTTTGAATCTGTAGAAGATTATGTCAGAGTATTTGAGCCTCTACTTTTTGAGGAGTGCCGTGCACAACTGTACAGCACATGGGAAGAGTTAACTGAATCAGCTTCAAGAGATACGCATATAATGGTCCGCATCAAAAACATTGAACGGCGAGAAAGAGGTAAAAGTGCCTGATTACTGTTCGTAGTCCACATCTTTGTAGTCTTTATCTTAGTTTTTAAAGTGGCTACTTCAGGTTATGGGTTTTAGTAAGTTTGGCAATTGTCACTTTATGATTCTGGTTAACTTTTTGGTTCCAGAGTAGAAATGTGCTCAAATATTTTTGGGATCATGAGCAAATGTTTATACCAGTTCTATTAATTGGCAGAAAATTTGCTTTTATTGGTTCAGGATGGTATGATGTGATAGTTCTTCCTGCTAATGAATGTAAGTGGGTATTTAAGGAGGGTGATGTTGCAGTTCTATCGGCTCCAAGGCCTGGATCAGGTATGACATTGGGGAAAAAACTTATTTTCAGACATATTTCAGAGTAATTTAAAATTCTTATGTATATCTTAGGAATGTTTTACATCTTGTGTGAAGCAGTTAGAAACAAGCGCAACTCATCTACAATTGAAGAAGATGAAGACACTGAGGTTAATGGACGTGTGGTTGGAACTGTTAGGCGGCACATACCCCTTGATACTCGTGATCCTATTGGTGCAATTGTTCACTTTTATGTTGGTGATTCCTATGATTCAAGCAGGTATATAGAGAAACATTACTTATTGGTGTTCTGTAGTTCTGAATGCACTTGTATCCCCCCTGCCCCCCCTCTCTTCTCCCCAGCGTCCCTCCTTTATTGTGTGTTTTAATTTTAAAATTCACATATTAAATTTTACAGCAAGGTTGATGATGATCACATTCTGAGGAAACTTCAACCTAGGTCGCTTTGGTATCTGACAGTTCTTGGATCTCTTGCAACTACCCAGCGTGAGTATGTGGCATTGCATGCATTTTGTCGTCTTAATTCTCAGGTATTTTATTTGTAAATTTTCTCTGGCTAGCTCTAGTTCTTGTTGCTTGATGTATCTACTAGGGTTAATCAAGTTTCTCGTGCACAGATGCAAACTGCTATCCTTAAACCTAGCCCAGATCACTTCCCAAAATATGAGCAGCAATCTCCAGCTATGCCTGAATGCTTCACACCGAATTTTATTGATTATTTACATAGGACCTTTAATGGGCCTCAGCTTGCAGCAATCCAGTGGGCAGCTACACATACAGCTGCTGGAACAAGTAGTGGGGTGACAAAGAGACAAGAGCCATGGCCTTTCACCCTTGTTCAAGGGCCTCCAGGAACTGGTAAGACACATACAGTCTGGGGGATGCTAAATGTCATTCATCTGGTTCAGTATCAGCACTACTATACCTCCTTGCTAAAGAAATTAGCACCTGAGAGCTATAAACAAGCTAATGAGAGTAATACCGATAATGTTGCAATGGGATCGATTGATGAAGTCCTCCAGAACATGGACCAGAATCTTTTCCGCACCCTTCCTAAACTCTGCCCAAAACCTAGAATGCTAGTTTGTGCTCCTTCTAATGCTGCAACTGATGAGCTTCTTGCCCGTGTTCTTGATCGAGGATTTATTGATGGTGAGATGAAAATCTACCGTCCTGATGTGGCCCGAGTTGGGGTAGACTCTCAAACACGGGCTGCCCAGGCAGTTTCTGTTGAGCGGAGAACTGAACAACTTCTGCTCAAGAACCGTGATGAAATTTTTGGACATATTCAGACTTTAAAGGCTCGTGAAGCCATGTTATCTCAGCAGATTGCTACTCTTCAAAGGGAACTTACTGCTGCAGCTGTTACTGTTCGGTCCCAAGGTTCTGTTGGTGTTGATCCTGAAATTCTTATTGCTCGGGATCAGAACCGAGATGTACTGTTGCAGAACTTGGCTGCAGTTGTTGAAAGCAGAGATAAGGTTCTAGTTGAGATGTCTCGCCTTCTCATTTTAGAAGCTAAGTTCCGTGTTGGCAGTAACTTCAACTTGGAAGAAGCCCGTGCTAATCTTGAGGCTAGTTTTGCCAATGAGGCTGAGATTGTTTTTACTACTGTCTCAAGTAGTGGGCGTAAATTATTCTCTCGCCTTACTCATGGTTTTGATATGGTTGTAATTGATGAGGCTGCTCAAGCCAGCGAAGTTGCAGTACTTCCTCCCCTCTCTCTTGGTGCAGCAAGATGTGTACTTGTTGGGGATCCGCAGCAACTTCCTGCAACTGTCATCAGCAAGGCTGCTGGGACCCTCCTATACAGTAGAAGCCTTTTTGAAAGGTTCCAGCAAGCAGGGTGCCCAACAATGTTGTTATCTGTGCAATATAGGATGCATCCCCAGATCAGGGATTTCCCATCTAGGTACTTCTATCAAGGACGTCTTATTGATAGTGAAAGTGTTGCCAACTTACCTGACGAGGTTTACTACAAGGAACCTTTGCTTAAACCTTATTTATTTTATGATATTACTCATGGCCGAGAGTCCCATAGAGGTGGTTCTGTTTCATACCAGAATGTGCATGAAGCAGTGTTTTGTTTGCGCTTGTATGAGTACCTACAGAAAACCTTAAAATCTTTGGGTGTGCCAAAAATCACAGTTGGTATAATAACACCATACAAGCTGCAATTAAAATGCCTACAACGTGAGTTTGAGAGTGTTCTAAGGACAGAGGAAGGGAAGAGGGATATATATATTAATACTGTAGATGCTTTCCAGGGCCAGGAACGTGATGTTATTATTATGTCTTGTGTCCGTGCCTCAAGTCATGGGGTGGGCTTTGTTGCAGATATTCGACGAATGAATGTTGCTCTTACTCGTGCTAGAAGGGCTTTGTGGGTATGAGTTCTTTCTTCTAATCTTGTATGCTATTAAATTCCAGCTCTGATCCTTCTCCAATTACCTTATTTTGTGTTTATTTTCTTGAATCAACGTTAATGTTTGAACAGGTTATGGGTAATGCCAGTGCTCTGGTGCAATCAGATGACTGGGCAGCCTTAATTGCTGATGCCAAAGCTAGGAATTGTTATATGGACATGGATTCTCTCCCCAAGGACTTCACAAAAGACTTGCTCCCCAAAGAATTTTCAGGGCCAAGGGGACTTGGTTACTCTCCATCACAGGGTAAGGCTTCTAATATGAGAGGTTTAAGGTCTGCTGGACCAAGACATAGATCACTTGATATGCACATGGAATCCAGATCAGGAACACCATCAGAGGATGAAGATAAGTCGGGCACAACTGTAATTTCTAGGAATGGGAATTATCGGCCATTTAAGTCGCCACTGGATACTTTTTTGGATGATTTTCATCCGTCAGGTGACAAATCTAGAGAGGCCTGGCAATATGGTATACTGAAGAAGCAAAATTCTGCTGGTACAATGGGGAAAAGAGATTCCTAGGCATTGGTTGTTGTCTATGAACTGTTTTGGCTCATGTCGGTCCGTGGAGCAAAACTTTATTTATAATCCTTGCATTGAAATTTATGGAGCTCTTAGCTCCATGAGTATTGAAACAATTTGTTGGAAGTTGGTGCCAGACTTGTGTCTGGTAATTGCCCTAAGATGAACAAGTTGAGAGGGATTTGCATGGGTCACCAGTGAACTTTTGCCAGTCTGCCATGTTGATTCCTGCTAGGAGGTGGATGATCTGGGGGGTAGGATGTATGAGATCAAACCCTAGATCCACCCACCAGACAGGCTTCGAAGGTAAGAAGTTTATCATCAAGCCAAAATTATTGACTGAACAACTTTTAATGTAAATTTCATACGTGGGCACTACGACTGTCTTATACATATAACTAATGCTTTCTCTAAACCAGGAGATGAATGCTGGCATTAAGGGTTGTGCCGCCCTACAATATCCCTTTGCTTGATAATTGATTGTTGCAATCTGCTATTACTTGGATGAAGTCTTTAATCGATACGGTTGGGCAGTCATCTCAAATTCTGGTGCTCTTTGACTCTTGTCCTTTTCCACAATACACTGAATGCATGGCCGACTCTTCAGTTTGGGGATGTGAATTCTTTTGGATCTGTCAAATTTGAAGTTACATTCATCAAATTTACAAATGCTTGCAAAATGTCAGAGGACGAGTAGCGATTCTTGAACGGGTGTGCTTTGCAGAATCCGAAGAATCAACCTCTATCAAAGTTGCCGTATATATTCTTTGAACATGGAGATGCACTACGGTGATAACTTTTTAGTTCTGCAGGATACGGGTTGGTTAACCAAGTATTCTTTGCTTTTGTTCTTTATGTTAATTTTCCTTGGTTCTTTAAACCAAAAGACTTGGATAGAAATAGGACACACCTCCAAAATTCTGTATAGAGAAGTAAGACACCTAAAAGGGTACAGAATTGTGCGAGGAACTCTCATCTAGCTGACTTTATGTATACAGCTTCAGGTGGAACCAAAGAATTCTTTCTCAGCTGCGAAAAACCTCAGATGGTTTTTTTTTTTTTTTAAACTTGAAAACCATCAAATAATGGCCCAAGGTTTTGAATTATACCATTTGTTTTATTTTCCTGTGATGAGATGTACTTTTCCTCAGATTGCCATTACTTAAAAGGTAATGCGGGGGATATAATTTATGTAGCGATGAACACATCCGTACATGATTCAATTTATTATCTTAAAAGTTCTCTAAAGTCTATAACCAGGTATCAGTAAGAACAACTCTACAGGTCCCTGTTTGGACACTATTTGTTCTTTTGCTCTTCTGCCGCGTTCCTGCTTTACCAAGAAGATTGTAAAGTGGGTGAGCTTCGCTGTCAAAACCAAGACATATTAAACTGTAGATCGAAAAAATTGAAAAGGTTGAAAAGAACAGGGTGTAATGGGATAAATCTTCAAAATGGCATTCTATTTAAATTTTTCTTTCTGATAGCATCTACAGTCCAAACCTGTCCTCTAGCTTTGCCTAGTTTCCCTAACGTTTTCCCGCTTTAAAAGGTCTATTCTACCCTCGATGGTTAATTACTTGTTCATATGTTGGCCTGCCTATTTTACAGCTACCAAAATGGAAACACACCCCAGTTTGTAAATTTTTTTAGTTCATCAGGTAAACTACAATGATTTATATTTTAGTCTTTTAACTTCAAAATTTTTTAAAATAGCTATTGAATTATTTGAAGATTATTATTTAAATTTATTAAGTTATTCAAAAGTTTTTATTTTTTATTGAATTATTAAGTTTTTAAAAAAAATTATGGCAGTGAGTTACATTTTGGTCACTTAAATTAAAAAGGTTATAAAATAATTATTAAACTTACGAAAGTTTTTATTTAAATCATTGATTATTCGAAATTTTTATTCAAGTCACTGGGCTATTAGTTCTTTTTAAAAAGAAATTATGCTAATGAGTTTTAAACAACAATTTGATAATTAGTACCTTCAATTGGTATTTATCGATGAGTAGAAGATCATATTTTAAATTTAGGTCAATCTAACGATTAATCTTGGAGATCGAAAAAGAAAGCTATTTGAAAATTGGTTCGTGAATTCATAATGTTTAAGTCCGTGTCATGAAAAATATTGAATTGTAGAAAATAAAAAAAAATGAGAGTTTTTGATTGAGACAAATAATACGTACAAAGAAAACTATATAGTAACGATTTTAATAGCTTATTAATTTAAATGATAACTTTTCAATCATTTAATAATTAATTTTATAACTTTTTAAAGTTTAATGATCAAAACGTAAATTTATTAATAATTTAATAACCTTTTAACA
This sequence comes from Gossypium sturtianum, assembly GCA_025698515.1. NCBI lineage: Eukaryota > Viridiplantae > Streptophyta > Magnoliopsida > Malvales > Malvaceae > Gossypium > Gossypium sturtianum. The sequence goes on from CM046947.1 coordinate 6,332,041, forward strand.
TATTTACCCTAAAGTTTAAACCTAATTTCTACCTTGGCGTCTCAGTGGTCCCAAAAAAAAAAAAAAAGAAAAAAAAAGAAAGTAAATGGGGACACCCATTCTAGAAAAGTTAGAAAACACGGCTGGAGTCGAAAAGTACATACTTAAAAAACAGAGGAGGAGTTAAAGGAACCCCAAACTTCCCGGTTTCTCGAATTGATTGCATGAGACGATCCAAGTATATACCATCAACGCCACGAACCTCACCGCTCCTATTTCTTAAGCGACACCCTTTTCATGGTTGACCTCTTTTTCTTTGATTTTTACCATCTGAGCTTCCACCCTTGAAGTTGAAGATCCCATTCCTCCTTGAATCTGTCAGGTTAGTTTGCTCCTTCCTTTACCATATATGCAGACTTACTTTTGGTCTTTAGATCTTTTCACAATATGTTTACTTCCAGCTGCAAAAATTTCCTGTTCATCTTATCGTTTTTATTTTCCCCATTTTTCTTGTAAGTTGATTGGACTTATTTATATCCGAAAACTTATGCGGTGGATAGAATTTGTCATCAGGTGAAAATAATATCATTTATGCCAAATGCCTTTCTTTGGTCTAAAATGTTTTGGATGAAATTTTCCATCCCATATACGGACTTCTATATTACAATAAATTATTTTCTTCTTTGATTCGTTGTTTTGTTGGACAAACTAAAGGAGAAGGGGTTGAGGTGTAAGTAAGCGAAGCTTTTGTGTTACCGATGATCAAATTCTATAGTAACACCTTGCTATTGAAGATGATTAGCCTAGACAACTGTTCAGCAATTTTGGGCTATCTGGTTTGTTAATATAGTCTTCAAGTTATTCGTTTGATCGTACAGATCATTCACTAATTTCAGTAATCTAGCTTCCTATGATTTTGAATAATCTTTTTTTCTTTTATGGAGGATTGGTAGCAATTTCTATGATCCCAAAGGGAGCTTCCACACCAATTCATCCTTCATGATCTTATGCAATTTCTCGTTTCTGCATTAAACTGTTAACATACAGGGAGACATCTATTAAAGCTATGAGTGCTGCATTGAAGAAATCCTCTTCAAATGGCTCTGATAAGTCTGTAACAACTGAAGAGCAGCAGGCAAAGGCATGTTCCATTTATATGATCTCTGATTCCTTGTACCTCATAGATTATCATTTTGACCTATGATAGATCTTGCAAGTTGAAGCAAGCAAAGCTTCTTTATATGCCGTCAAGAGTAAAGCTTTCTGACCTTTTGATATTTGCAGATTAGTGAGATAAGAAAGTTGATAGGTCCATTGCCTGAGAAGTTGGCCATTTATTGTTCTGATGCAGCCATCACAAGATATTTAAGGGCGCGAAACTGGAATGTCAAGAAGGCAACTAAAATGCTTAAAGAGACCTTAAAATGGAGAGCAGAATACAAACCAGAAGAGATCCGCTGGGTATGCTACAATTCATCCTCCTACAATAAGTTGTTTTGAATAGGGAATACCAAATGCATGCAGAATTTACCCAATCCAGTTTGCTTGTAACAGTTTCCCTTTTTCTTTAATCCATTTTATTTTGAAATTTGAGGGTGCTAGGCTATTGGCAATGAGTGGCCTGATGATCTTTCTTAGAAGTTGCATTCTTTTGCATTCAGTATGGTTCATTGAATTAGGAATTTAAATCTATGGACTTAACCTAAGAGTAACCCAAGTCAAATCTACTTATTATGGTTGAACTCTTGTCATTTTGCTGGTTCAGGTCAACCTTTATGGCGTTTTTACAATTTTGTGCTTTTTTGTATGATATAGGAAGAGGTTGCTCATGAAGCAGAGACAGGGAAGATCTACAGATCAAATTATATAGACAAGCATGGAAGAACAGTTCTTGTCATGAGACCTAGTTGCCAGGTTCCATCTGACTTCCTTGCCTTTTACTTGTGCAATTTTACATCTGGTACTACATAAAAATTGAAGCAACTTTGAGTGAAAGGTGTCAAAGTTCACTCCAAAGAGTGCCCTACATCAGCAGAAGGATAAAAGAAATGAATAATATAAGATAAACCCCAATCTAACAGTCTAAGATTTCTGATCATGGTGGTTCCCATATTTGTCCCAATAATAGGATGTTACACTGCCTCTTAAGCATTTAGCAAGGCCTAATAAAAGGTCAATGTACCGGTTTCTTACAGATTAGTAAGCATGTTACTTAGCTGTACATTGATTACCCTTGACAACTTAGTTACATTCGTTTTGACTGCAGAACACAAAGTCAACTAAAGGACAGATAAGGTATTTGGTTTATTGCATGGAGAATGCAATTTTAAATCTTCCACCAGACAAGGAACAGATGGTCTGGTTAATCGATTTCAATGGCTACAACTTGTCACATACATCAGTGAAGGTGACACGGGAAACAGCACATATTTTACAAGACCATTATCCAGAGCGTCTGGGCGTGGCAATACTATACAACCCACCCAAGTTCTTTGAACCATTCTGGAAGGTAACCCCTTTTTTGACATTTTTTCCACTTTTTCTTTTTCTCCTGCTTTCTTGTTAAAGAACATAAAATTTTTACATACCCATGTGAGGTGTCTCAAGAATATGCATACATAATTTGAAGAGATCTCTATGCGTAAGCATATGAGTTAGCTAGTAGTTAATATGGAATTTGGATACATGGTTCCTAGTCAGATTTTGCAGATTTGAAGAGATCCAGATTTAATGTAGATTTCAACTTTTATATTCTTCTTGGTTTTTCGATGGTATTCTGCCTAAATGGTAAACACAGGTAATAAATAAGAGATTACTAGGCAATGGTAGTTTGAAACATTTCTGCACTCTAGTCGTTTTTCATGTCAATATATAATGTGAAATTCTTCCTTCCAGCATTTAGATCCAGCACTATGCGAACTATTATTGGTCTTCCTCTTCTTTTAGTTTACAGATTATGGGTTGTGTTCAATGCCATTTTTCGTTTTGTTAATGTAAAGGACATCTTATTTTGCATTGATACGATATTGGGTGCCTGTTTCTTGACAGGTGGTGAAACCATTTCTAGAACCCAAGACTCAGAACAAAGTAAAATTTGTTTACTCTGATGATCCCAATAGCAAGAAAATAATGGAGGAGCTTTTTGATATGGAGAAGCTGGAGTCTGCATTTGGTGGAAATGATGATTCGGGTTTCAACATTAGTAAGTATGCTGAGAGGATGAGAGAGGATGACAAGAGGATGCCTGCATTTTGGACAAGGGGAAATCCTCAATCCGCAGAGCCACCTGTTGATTTGAATTCGCTTGATTTGAACTCGGATTCTGATGCTTCTGACAATGGCAAGGTAGACAGCTCCCCTAGTCATGTTTCTGACTCTGAAACCCTCTCTCCCAGTGAAAGTGTCATCGTCACAAAGGGAAGTGATAATGGCTCCACGGAAGTTCATTAGATATAGAAGAGACTCGAAGCCTGACCCTGTCTTGGGTGAGGTAATAAGGTATACTATAATCTGACCATATGCAGCGGGTGTCGATTGTTTCACTGTTTTAGTTAAAAAATATGAAGCCAAAAGTAAATCTGCTCTCAACTTTTATCATTGTCGTTTTATACTAAAGCTTAAATGAATTACATCGTTCAATTAATGTAATGTATTTGTATCCCTCGACAAGAGATTGCCTTGTCAAGTTACTCCTTTTACTTCTCAATAAATTCTCAAAACTGATTCACTGAAGTGAAAACCTTAACTTTTATTCTATCACGTGTTCCAAATGAAAGGCAAGGCTTTAACCTCCATGTATGAAACCAAGGCTTCAAGGGAAGAGGCCTTAATGCCTTATCCCTTGCACATCCAGGGCCATGGGACCTGAAAGCTCATTTTGCCCCATTAACGATGGGCCATTTTAAAACAAAATAATTCAAATTTGAGGGGAAAAGAATATTCAAAATTGCACTCCATAGTTTCTCAATACAAACACAAATGAAGGAAAGTTCTTATTGCTGTATATATATCTGTTACAGGGTTCACTATCTTTTCCAGAGATACACGTAACTAGAATTATAAGGATGGAGCTATAAGATTACCGCAACCAAAAGAAAAATCAACTGTGACACTAGCCGACCTTAGGTATTTGGCCCGACATTACAACCAATGCAATCGTAGATGTAAATGATCATGCAAGTAGGCTCTCCTGGGAAACAAGGGAAAGAAACTGTAAAATTATGTGAGTAGGAAAGGGAGCTAGATAAAAGCCAGAATTTGATGTTACCTATACTGAAAAGGGGCATGTCAATGCAACATCTCATCTAGTTTCTGCCTGTACTGAGCCAACTTCTGCAAAAATTTCAATTGGTAGAAAGCATTAGTCTTCTCCATCAAGCTTTAATAATTTCAGGTAAGAAATAAGAAAAAATTTCCTCAAAACAAGAGGATAATGATAATAATAATGATTAATTATACTAAGCTTTTGTGTTCTAATAATGATACTATATATAAGTATAGTGTCTAGATTAATGTCCACCCAAAGAATTCAACAAAAAAAAGGCTCATTTTATATCAATCAGGTCTTTTCCATGTATGTCTCAAAAAAGAAGTTTTTTCCATTTTATATCAATCAGGTTTTTTCCATTTTACTTCAGCAAGATACTGGTTTCAAGCAAAAGAGAGTAGCCAAATACTACATGTCAAGAAGGGGAAGTAATCATGATTCCTAATCTATAATAGTATAACCCGAAAAAGGTTTTAGTTATCATTCCTGAAAACATATCATGTGATGAAAGCATTAACTTGTATGACCAATTTGACAGCTAAAAGAGTTTACAAAAAAAAAGAACTAAGCAGCTTTAATATATTTATAGAACTAGATGGCCATATTTGCATATTGATACAGATAACACTTCCTGCTGCAAATTCCAAATACCTTGCACTACAAAAGTTTAAGGCATGAACTATTGCAATATTCTGAAATCACACACAATTTGTGAATTCTAAGCTCCTTTTCATCTCCTTCCCTAGTCAAAAGGTAATGAAACAATACCTACTCTGGCTTTTCTATCATAACTCCTTTGTAACTTTGAATTGACTAATGAATTTTATGCTTTGTGAAGCAAAAGCAGGTATATAGAACCAGTAGGATGAAAGCATTTACACAGGTTCATAATGATCAAGGACAATGATGAGAGGAAGTTGCATACCCTAGTATAAGCATAAACTCCAGCCTCTGTTGGTGCGATGGGACTTCCCCTTCTAATGAACTTCCCCTCTTTAAAAATGTAAAGCATGGGTATCCCGGTAGATAGTTCTAAGCTGATAACCTGTCTCATAAAGAATACAGAAGAAATGTAGCCTTAGCGTTAAAACAAGAGCACCAAGAAAACTAAAAACGTCATGAATGCAACAAAGAGACGGATCCATACCTCCTGTGAGGTTAACTTATCAAGATACATAATGATAGACCTTAAGGAGTTCCCATGTGCAGCAATCATGACATTCTTTCCAGATAGAAGTTGGGGTTCAATCTACAAAACAATAAGTTGGTTGTCAGGTTCCAAATAAATCACATTAAAGAACTTGAATCTCTAAAGTTAGACAAGGCATAGACCCCAACATATGATAAAAATATCAAACTAATTATATATCAGACAAAGCCAGATGTAGACATTACCTCATCTTTAAAATATGCAACAGCTCTTTCAGCACACATTTCCAAACTCTCGCCATTTGGTGGTGGTATATCATAACTTCTACGCCACTCATGAACTTTTTCCTTCCCAAATCTATCTGCAGTTTCCTGTTTATTGAGACCTTGTAATTCTCCATACCTGCACAAAGAGGAGAGTGCATGAATCATTCATAAAAGAGGATTGAAAAAATTGAGACAACCAATAAAAGGACAATAAAAAAAGCAATAGCAATATAACTTCGTTCTTCTTGATACAAAGAAAACGAAAAAGTGATTACATTCTTTCATTCAATTGCCAAGCTGCTATAACTGGAATTGATTGTTTTATGGTGTCTTCACTATGTATTTGACTCCATACCCTTGCTTGCTCATTCTCATTATGCATGATAATTGGCACCTGCAAACAGTAGAATTTTAATAAGTTAATCAGTCTAATAAACCAAAGAATGATAAAAAAAGATAACCACACTCAGAACTTAGTAAGTAAATAAACGATTTTCAGTAGCTCAAATCCATTTAAACATGTCAATAATTTTACTAATGACTGATGAACGCCGGGCATCTGGTATCACAAAGCAGCCAGTCGTGCCTTAATTTTAGTTATCATGAATTTTTTCCCCTCAAGTTACCTTCTTTTGTCGGTGCTGTGTCATGGCTAGCATAGCGGTCATCTGTGCACGAATTAGTGCTGATGTAAATATCATGTCGACAGGTATGTTGCTGATTCTTTTGCCGGCTTCAATTGCCTCTTCCACTCCCTTCTTGGTTAAAGGCACATCAACGCAACCCGTAAACAGGTTCTTCTCATTCCATAAAGACTCCCCATGGCGAATCAGTATCAAAGCTGCTTCATCTGCAATGAGAACCAGTTGAAGAAAACAATCAGAAGATTTCACAAAAGTGAATCTAACTTTTTCCATTGTTATATGAGGAAACAACAAATCATTTTCATCCGTTGGAATCAATGTTGTTTTGCAGTTTGCCATAAAACAACTAGTGAAGAAAGTGCAAATATAGGGAAGTTCAATTGAGCTAATAATCATGAAGAGAAATGGTGCGTTGCTATAATATTCGCTCATTAAGTAGGAAAACTATGCATATGGTCTGGTCGGGCTTACTTGATTTCTTGAGAGATTCATGCGTGCCATTGTTAGAGGGAGATAAAACAGGATCAAAAACAGAGGTTTGAGAAGCTGAGGCTTGAATAACACTGAATTTCTTCTCTCCGGAACTACAAATCCCTCTCTTGCAGAACCCAACTTCCACCTTGAAACCTTTGGGAACCAATCTCACTGAATTATTTCCACCTTGGCAATGAATTCCAGAACTGCCACGAAGTTGAAGAGTCCCAACTGTTTGGTGCAACATAGCATTGGCCATTCTGAAAAATCAAGATAAGCAAGCACTAAACTAAGAACATATTCTGTAACTTGACAAAATGAAGCACAAATATACAGGAGAAAGTCTTCACTATTGACATACACATGTTCCCTTCCATTGCACAACTGGAAAAGAAAGCTAGAGCAAAATAGCAGTTGATTATGACCATGCCACTAAGGATTTCATTTCATTCTAAATCATCAGTTAAATTATTCTTAAGGCAGATTAAGAATCTAATCGTTTAACAAGCTCCAGCAAGCAACAACACGATCTACGACAACCTCATCAGAGAAAAAGGAAAGCTATTTCTTTGAGAGAAAAAGAAAAATGAAGAGAAGGCTAATATTTTTCGGATGCCAACAAGTCGATCATAATAATATTAGTTAAAAATAATCTGACAGATACAAGAATCAAAAGGTTTCCCCAATCAAAGACTCAGATTTAACATTACCCACATCGGGGATTCATCCCATTTAATCAAATAAACATTATAAATTTCAGGACAACGAAAATCCAAAAAAATGATGGGCAAGAAGAAATCAAACCTTAAAGACAACAATCCAGAACCCAAAAATCTAATGCTAAAAGAGAAACAGAGGTTGGTTGCGACTTTGCGTTGTTAGGTGCACGAAATAACTTGGTGGGTTATATAGGCCAACAGCGAAGAAACCGAGGCAAAGAAAAATGTGAATATAATGAGAGTTTATACTAATAATACAAGGGAAAAAAATGCAGTCGACGGAGAAGGAGAGGGGTAGAGATTATTAGAGAGTTCACAAATTTAAAATGTCAATTTCAAGGGACAAAATAAAACAAAGTTTGAAAGAGACGAACTGTGAGTTGTTTTAGTATGCTGCAATAAATTTGCAGACTCTAAGGTTATATAGAAACAATCCTTGTTGCTGTCTGTGGATTCTGTTTTCTTCTCATGTGTCACGCTCCCAACAGCTTAATGACAATTTTCCTTTTTATTCACTCAAAAACCATATCTATTTTTAAAATAAATTCCTTTTTTATATAATTTTATTGGTGAAATTTGTATTTAAGATTTTTTAATTAGGATAACTCGAATGTAATTGCTTTTTGGTTTTCCCGAAATAGTTGTTTGAAAGAGAGAGAAAAGCTATTGCAAACAAGTAAATGGGAGAAAGTGGAGAGGAAGATGAGAGCAAGTCCCGTAACACTGAACATAACGACATGTGGTGGATAAATGTCATACATGGTTGAGAATTATCCCTTCGATTATTGCTCCTAAATCAAGTCAAATTTATGGTAGATATAAACATAATCGATAATATACTAATTTCTAAGAAGGGTTGTATTGATTGAATGGCAATTAAAATAGAACTTGAGAAAACGTACGAGATTTCTTAAAAAATTTCCAGCTCCTCTTAATTTGGTAAGAGTTATTATGCACTGCATCTCAACTTCTTCAATTCAAGTTCCTAAAAGGTAAAATGGAATATTGAATTTTTGGGCAACACTGTTTCAAAGGAAGTTGCATGTCCTCCTACATTTACTCCCTCCCACCCCCAAGTTCCTAGACACAGACTTTTTCCTTTGGACTATGGCCCATCAACACACTATTTGGATTTAAAACCCCAATGCAAACATGGGCCAGTTTACAACTGTGCCAATGTTTGGGTGAGTTTAATGGGGTGGGCTACCGCACCTACAACAATTCGGTTTATTGCTTTGTTAAGGCCTCAGATGCTTCTGAAATTGATGCTCATTTCCATTTGGTTTATACATATATATGAAATAAAAAGATTAATTAGTGAAATAGTTGAAGTCTGACCGTGCAGCACTGCACCTCTTCTATCTATCTATATATTTTTGGGCTCAAATGAAAAATGGGTAAATATTATAAATATTTGATCAAACTTCCATAATAATTAAGTTTAGCTAATTTCAATTGTTTCTTTCAATACAATATTGATAGGTTTCAGGTGGCTTGAAACCTAAAACTGAAAAAAAAAGATACAATCGAAACTAGTTATTATGAAAAGTTTGATAAGATATGGAAACTATTTATGATATTTGCCTATTTTTCATTTGAGCTCAAAAAATATATGTAGAAGACGACACCTAGAGGTGCCGACTTCAACTATTTCAAATCTGTTTTTGCTAATTAATCTTTTTATTTCAGATATATGGGAAAAAAGCCGCATGCTTCTTTCCCCTAGACTTGTTTTCGGTGCAATCTGGCTAAAGAAGACTATTCCACTCTCTGGCTGTCAACTGGTAAGTTATAGATAGTTACAACTTAGCAATAAAAACCACTGAGTTCCATTTTTTTCTCAGTCAACGGTGCCTCCATCTCTATCAATCATTGCTCCTTCACAGACAGGTACCATAGCACCGGGTCAGAAAGGGAACATCCTGGACTTCACATAAATATATAAATGAACTTCTTTTTGTACGAAAACATGGCGTGAATCTTGCTAGATATCTTCTGAAGCTTGTCGGATAGTGAATGGAATTGGTCTCCAAAGATAAAAAGACGTCATAAGGCACTGAAATCTTGATGGTGCTCCACGTTTAAGTACAGTACTCAACATTAATGAACAAAAAGAAGTGAAAAACTCAACATTTACTTTATCTATTTATATATACTTCTTAGGTATATGTAACGCTTAATGGTGGATAGATGTAAATGCAATATCTGTTTTTGAAATTGTTTAATGGCCGTCGCCCCATCAAGTGTCCTGTATGTAGACACATGAGGGCTTCCACTACTTTACCTTTCCACTAAATAGTAACTACAATATATTGTGATCCGATATTGCAACAGTAATGAGTACTAAATAGTAAGTATAAGCTTTGCTTATGAAAGCAAGGTTTTGGCATTAGAACAACTTTTGTGTCAACCCCTTCACTGCCAATTAATATGAGTTTCAGAACATTCTCTTCTTCTTTTTTCAAACCTTTTTAATTTTTTTATTTTTATTTCCTGAGAATTCAGTTCAGTGCATGAGAATGGTGAGTTATGTCATGCATGAGGTATTTTATTATATAGAAAATTCAGTTAAAAAACAAACATTTTCTTAGTCAGCCATCATCTTCTCCTGTGTTCATTAAAAGACAACGTATCCAGCAACTTTTTTTGACCATAATAATCATAATGCTTCTTAATTCATTTCATTATTCTAGCTTTGGCGGGTAAAACTTGGATGTCAACCTTCAATCTGCTTCGGTGAGGCGAGAAAAAATATATAATTCAACGTTGAATCATGCCAGAATTGTGGGATATGATTAATGCTGGTGGTCAAACATCACCCACCAAATGAAATTATTGGTAAACTTGAACTTGATTTTACAAAAGCACTCATAAATAGTCAACCACTCAACCAGCTGAACCAAGCCATTTCGAAGTCAACATTCAGCTCTGTAACTCTTGTAACCAGCCACTGTGATTTAATTTATATGTATTATATATAGGGAACTGAATTGTAGAGGCCGGCGTACGAGAGCGAAAACAAAAGAAACATCAAAATGTTAGTGTCGTCCACAATGCATCTATTAAGCATGTGTGTCCTGTCTTTGGTTTTATCTTGCTGTCAGGGAAGGGTAGATCCGAATTTCCGGATTCGAGCAGTTAATCTAGGAGGTTGGCTTGTGACCGAAGGTTGGATTAAACCTTCCCTTTTTGATGGCATCGTCAACAAAGATTTTCTGGTTTGGAGATTAAACCCTTTCTTTCAGAATAACCATTCACCACCATATACAAATTCATGAAACAATAGAATACAGTATATAATTAACTCCAGTTCTATTTCTGTGCTTCATTGATATGATGATCAGGATGGAACTGCACTTCAGTTTAAGTCAGTAACAACCGGGAAATATCTTTCCGCCGAGCAAGGTGGAGGAAGTATCATAGTTGCCAACCGGACAACTGCTTCTGGTTGGGAAACCTTTAGAGTAATGGAAGCTATACTTTTGTCTGAACAAGTTTTTTCCTATGCTGTTTCATTAATTCAGCGTTTGTGACTTCAAATTTGTTTCCCCGCTGGTATGAAACAGCTGTGGAGGATCAATGAGACAGCTTTTAATTTTAGGGTCTTTGGGAAGCAATTCATTGGAGTTGACACGGACGGTAATGGGATTGACATAGTAGCTGTCTCAAAAGCTCCTGGACATTCAGAGACCTTCGAGATTTTGAGGAACTCCGATGATAAGAACCGGGTTCGGATCAAAGCCCCAAATGGGTACTATTTACAGGTAATTGTAACTTGCAAGTCTTTGCAAAAGCTTGTTAGGCCCACTAAGAAAGACCTTTCAATTTCCATCTAGGTCGGCATTTCAGTGTGGGATGAAAGGCAGGCAAGTTTAATTGGGATATTAAGACATTGTATTTTTTATATTTGTTAGGTATTCCCTTTCTCAACACCACTGAAAACGTGCTTTCTTAAGATATGCATGCAGTGTATAAGTAAATAATGGTGTCCAATTAGTGTATGCATTTTGAAGAAAAGATGTAAAATGCAGGCAAAAACAGAAGAAGTGGTGACGGCTGATTCGCAAGGAAATAAAGGATGGGGAGACGATGATCCATCAGTATTTGTGATGAAGATGACAGGAAGGTTGGAGGGCGAGTTTCAAGTGACCAATGGCTATGGCCCTGAAAATGCTCCACAAGTCATGAGGGTATGTGCTGCCCCACTAAGATAATTACTTTTTTTTTTTTTGGTTTCATTATGAATTTATTTAATTGCATATTAATAATGTTTAATGTAATGCGATATCAACAAATCAAGCTCAACTTCAAGAGATAGTCTTTTTTTTTTTTTTAATTAATTAGTTGTCATTATGATGAAAAAAAAGAGTGGGGTGGGGGGGATATTTTCAACTAATATGAAAAACCATTATAAGATAGTTTAAAATTCATAAGACAAATTTGGCCTTTGACATTAGTGTCGGCGTTGGCCGTTGACTTGATGACCTCCAAATGGTGGCATGGAACAGTTTGGGTGGCTTTAAAATTGCCATTCCTATCTCATAGTTATTGACAGATTTATAACTTTTATTATATAGCTTGTGATCTTATTGGTATTATTTTAATTAGTGTTTTTTTTTTTTAGATCTTGTAATGATATCCTGTGATGTTCAATATTTTATCTTATTCTTAGGAGCATTGGAGGACATTCATTGTGGAAAAAGACTTTGAATTCATATCACAAAATGGGCTAAATGCTGTGAGAATACCAGTAGGATGGTGGATCGCCAGCGATCCGACACCACCTCCGCCCTTTGTTGGCGGCTCGTTGCAAGCATTAGACAATGCCTTCCAATGGGCAAAGTAAGTTCCTTTTTCTTCCCCTGCAAACAACTACTTTTTATCAATTCACTCAAACTGAATCTTATCAATACGATATTCATATTCCCCAATGATGTTACAAATTTTCCTTTTTGTGTGTGTGTGTGTAGGAAATATGGATTAAAAGTTATAATTGATCTACATGCTGCACCTGGTTCACAAAATGGTTGGGAGCACAGCGGTTCCAGAGATAGCTCCCAGGAATGGGGCAAAACAGATGAAACCATAACCCAAACAGTAGCTGTCATAGATTTCTTAACATCCAGGTCAAAACAATGAATCCATTTTCTTCATTGAAACTCAATTACATAATTAGTTATCAGCTCTAACTTCATTACGAATTATGATGCCTTTTGGTACTTGAATATAGATATGCAAAGAGCCCAAGCCTTTATGCAGTCGAGCTCATCAACGAGCCCCTCTCACCGGGAGCAACACTGTCGAGCGTGATCGAATACTACAAAGCTGGTTACGCCGCCGTGCGTAGGCACACTTCAACAGCTTTCGTGGTGATGTCGAACAGGCTAGGACCGATGAAACCGAGGGAGCTGTTTCCGATGGCCAGTTGCTTTAAGCGATCTGTTATTGATGTACATTATTACAACCTTTTCGAAGACATGTTTAACAACATGACTCTCCAACAGAACATTGATTTTGTATACAACAATCGGTCCTCGCAGCTGAATTATGTTACAATTTCTAATGGTCCTCTAACTTTTGTCGGTAAGAATGGATGGTCGGTTCTCATGTAAATTGAAATGTTTATGATATTCATTCATTAATGGCGAGTGTAAATGAAATGAGTGATGGTCATTTTTCAGGGGAATGGGTGGCTGAGTGGCAAGTTGTTGGAGCTGGTAAAAAGGATTACCAACGGTTGGCGGAGGCTCAAATGGAGGTGTATGGGAGGGCAAGTTTTGGTTGGGCATACTGGACTCTGAAGAACGTTAACAAACATTGGAGCCTGGAGTGGATGATCAACAATGGCTATATCAAGCTTTAAGGTTTAGGCCCCTCGGTTCTGGACTTGGGGCATCAATAGGAGCACCTCTTGGTAGGCAATAAAGGTTGCAATATTGACATGTTCCCAATTCTTAACCCAAAAAACAGCCATAAAATTAAAAAAAAGGGTTGTATTTTCAAATTACAAATATATATATATATATATATATATATTATCTTTTCAATTTTTCATCATAAGCACACCAACAATTCTTTCACTTTTCTCTTCCTTAATTTTTTTTTTTTCTTTCAGTGGGAACATGAAAATTATATATGCAAAATTGATTGAAATTGTCAAAGAACTCAAAATAATATACTAAAACATATAAATATGAGTAAGTATCAATACTTTGATTTGTGGTGGGAACCAAAAACTGTCCTCTTCCATGATAGTATATAATTGCGCAACATGTCCCCCATAATTTATGAATTTGTACCTTATAGGTAGCACAAATCATGTTTTAATAACGTAGTTTTTCGTTTTGTTTTTGTCAGTTTATATTTATTGGGTCATCATCCATTCATTGTCAGCTGTGATCCAAAGAAGTGAGAATGCATTTAACAATCTTAAAATGTTTGCAATTTGAAATTATATTAATTCAAAGTAACACGATCCTAATTGTGTGCTATGGAGTATGGACAATGGAGAAGTGATTTTTTAGAAATAAATTTAATAAGATTAAAGAAATAATTTTAATGGAAATAATAATGACGATAAAGGAAAAAATTGATTTACAGGTATTACTACTAGTAATAAAAATACGCATAAATTCGTAATTAGAGTAGAAGATAAAAAAAATTTGAGTAAAAACAAAAAAAATTAAAAAATTATGGAATTTACAAATTCATCTCAGGATTAATTTAAAAGAAAAAAAAAGTAATTTAAGCTTCAAAATTCCTAATTCAAATTAATTTTTTAATGGAAAACCGGAAATGAATGTAACCAAAGTCACCAAATCGGAAATTGAATATCAGTGAACATTATAACAGGGATGAATGGGCTAAAAAGCTGAGTGCGAAGAAAGGATATTATGTAGTTTATAGCATATTAAATTAAACATACTACTTTATAACATCAATATTAAATACATTAAAAATTCTATCACACGCGTATGCGTGTTAAAAACACGTATTTAAAACATATATGTATTTTTAAAATAATATAATATAAATAATGAAATATATGATTTAGAACTAATTAATAATAACACATGAGTTAAAATAAAAATTAGATTAAATTGTAAGTAAAACGAAATTCAAACACTTGAATACATCAAATTAATGTTACTAAATAATGCAATTATTTATCATAGTGTTGTCATCAATGCTAAATCGGGGTTGAGTTAATTTATGACACAATCTCAATCAACAATATTATTAATACAATTGATGGACGTAATAAAGTGCGCATAATAAAATTAAAATGTATAAGTAAATCAAAATAAATATTTGATTGAGTGGTAAATTTAAAGTTTTCTAAATGTAATTGATTGACATTGGTCCAAATTGCACCATATACATATTTTTATTTTTTTAAATTAAAAGGGCCAAAATATCCTCAAATAATATAATTTTTTTTAAATATAAAAAGGTTATTTTTAAAATTTTCCTAACTGAGTTGGTGCCCGATTGACTTATTATACCAACTTAATAAGAGATTTTATTAATAGTATAGATCTCAAATAAATAAAATATATATAGACAAACTTAAATGGATTTAAATTAATTATTTACAAATATAAATAAATTTAAACAAAATTTTAAGTGTACGACCCAATTTTTGCCCGGGCCCGCTAAAGCCCATTTTACAACCCAATTCCCAAAATCAGATAACCCAATTCAGAAACCAAATTCAAAAGCCCAAACCGAATTAGCCCAAAACACCTAAAACAAAAAAATCTAACCCTAATTTTCCCTAACCCAAGTGGCGCCGCTCTGGGCACTTGTCTGCCTTCTGACCAGAAGTCATGTCCACCGCCACTGGTCTCCACCGCCAACCACTTGCGCCGAGTACCTGCAAGCATTAAAAAGAAAAGACAGAAAGCAGTGTAAACAGTAGCAAAAATGGCTATAAAAGCCGATCCGAAACTATTGTAAAGGAGGGATCTTTTTTAATAGAAACAGATTCGAGAAATTTAAAACACAAATACAGGGATCCAAACACGAAAGTGCAGAGAAAATATTAAAAACTACAAAAAAAAAACGAAACAGTCCCAAAGAAAAGGTGATCTTTTTTTTTCTCTTTGTATTTTCGAAACTTTCCATTTTTTCTTTTTGATATACATATACATATATATATACACATATTGTTATTATTTCTCTAAAAAATATAAAAAAAAAAAACATTTTTTTACCTTTTCCGGACACCGTGCGCGGTGGCCGGTGCGGCGGCGTCGGCAACGGGAGACGGCGGTCCGACGGCCAAAAATCGCACCAGCCCCCAGCCCTGCAGAGAAAAAAAAAAGGAGAGAGTTAGAGTTTTTTTAAAAAAAAGTGATGAAATGAATTTTTTTAAGAATTTTGGCCCTTAAATAGCCTTCCAAAACGACGCCGTTTTGGGGCTGGCCTTAAACACCCAAAACGACGTCGTTTGGCCTAGGATCCGCGCGCGCGACCCGACCCGACCAGAGGATCCGCGTGTTTTTGCTTTTGGGGTTATTTACGCCCGCGGTCCTTCCGATTTTTCTATGTTCTGCAATCAAGTCCTTTTTTTATTTTTAGATTTTCCCCATGAATTTCATTCATTCATAATTTGGTCCCCCCTTGCTACTGTGCGTTTCGGCTAGAGGGTTTATTACACCCTCGGTCCCTCCACCTTCTTAGCGCGTATAAATAAGTCCTTTTTCTTTTATTTATTTTAAATTGGCCCTAGATTTTATTTTTAATTCAGTTCAGTCCCCTTTCCTTTTTTGTTGTTATTTTCGCCATTTTATTATTATTTTAATTTTGCTATTAATATTATTATTACTACTATTTTATTAACTTCTTTATTATTATTATTATTACTATTTATTTTCATTATTATCATTATTTTATTTTTATTACTATTATTATTATTATTATTATTATTGTCATTTCTTTATTTTCATTATTATTTTATATGCTATTATTCTTTATTTTATTAGTGTTGTCTTACTATTATTAATACTTTTATTATCATTTTATTATTATTATTATCGTCACCATTATATTATTAACATATTATTATCATTTTGTTTATTTTTATGATTTTATTATTATTATTCTTATTTCACTATTTATCTGTTCATTCATTTGTTTACTTATTTATAAGAATTAGACTTATTTACATATTTGCTTATTTGTTATTATCATATTATATTTAGTATTATATTTAACGCTATATTATTATCATTATGTTTATTACTATATCTATTATTATTGCCTTCGATATTATTATATCATTAACCTTATTATTATTGTTGTTATTATTATTTACCATTATCATTGTTTTATTATTAATACTATTATTTTATTATTATTTTATTTATTAACTCGCTATTATTATCACTATTATTATTATTTTATTCTTCTTTATAATACTATCATTATTATTTTGTTATTACCTCCCATTTTATCATTTTTATTTCTATTATTACTTTATTATGACTATTATTATATTACTACTATTGCTACCAATAATATTCTATTTATCGCTTGTTGTCTTCGTTATTATTATCTATTTCATCATTGCCTTATCATTATCACTATTAATATTATACTATTTTCATATATATGTAAATATCTCACATATTTTATGTATACTACCGGCATTTTCCTTATATATATATATATATCCCACATTACTACTAACATTTTATTATTTCTCAATAGGCATATATTTTACCTAGTTTATATATATTACCACCATTATTATCATTATTTTCTACCATTGTCAATGCATATACACCATTGTCACAATACGTTTCTTTCCCCACTACTTATATTCTCATCGTTCGTCTCCTTGATTTTCCCGACATCTTAATTTTCATAACAATCGATATTCCGTATTAGCAATTCGAGTGAATCGAGCCCTAACTTATCGGGTTCTCGTTTTTTCGTTTAAGTTAAACAATGTAATATCTCTTTCAAAAAATCAAATTCAAGTTTGAAATCGACATTCCGTATTAGCAATTCGAGTGGATCGAGCCCCAACTTACTGGGTTCCGGTTTTTCTCGTTTAAAATTAAACAACGGGATATCCCTTTTGAAATCGCAATTTAAATTTTAAACAAAACACTTAATCTCGGATATTCGAAATGTCGCGCCCTAACTTACTGGACTCGACATCTAGATACTTCGGATAAGTTTCTTTTTCTATTAAAGTAGGGGCAATATTCCTAATTTGGACCTTCGAGAAAACGAGCCCTAACTTACTGGGTTCTGATTTCTCGTCTGATAAATGACGGAAGATCCTCTTCAAATATAAAACTAAGTTTTAAAAGGCGAGCTTAGCTTCGGGAGTCTAAAGTATTGCGCCCTAGCTTACTTGACATGATGTTTTATCTCTTCAAAAATAAGAGAGCCTTAACGTCTCTTCCAATTCCTTCAAGTGTTAGAAATGAAAAGTATCTATTTCCAAATCATTCCAAAGTTTTCAACATTAGGACATCGATCAATCAATTTGGTACCAATTTCGGGCGTGTCGAGGGTGCTAATCCTTCCTCGCACGTAATAGACTTCTGAACCCATTTTCTCAACTTTTCGTAGACCAAAAATATCGTTTTAATAAATCGAGACGTTTTATTAAAACAAAGGTGATCCGATCACACCCAAATAAAGATCGGTGGCGACTCCCTTCCTTTTCATTTTCTAAAAAAATCGAGTCGACCGGGTCGTTTACTATTTTATAAAAAAAAATGGTTACGACAGCTTGGCGACTCCACTGGGGACCTAGTTCGTTGAGAGTCAGGCCATAGATTGATTGATCCTTGTCCTTTTGATTAAAATAGGAAAATGGTTTCGGAATTCATGTTTTTCTAAATGCACTTTCAAATGTTATATTGGATCTCTTGAATACTTTGGCATTGCATTGCATGACCATTGTGGTCACACCTTAAGTGGGAGCGAAGCTATGCCTTCGTGAGGTTTTCACCTCCGCATGGGCTAGTGGATCGCCGGGATACATCCGCACCTATGTCTTCGTGAAGTTTTCACTTCGCATGGCCATAGGGAAATGTATTCCTCGAACCGAACTCGATCCGTATGAGCCTATAATGGGTGAGGATCGAGGAATCACGTTCAGTACCTCGAACTTTAGAACTCAACCACACGTAAAGAGCCTAAGAACCCACCCCGAGAATTTGAACTATGCTAGACCTTAGTAGTTACTCGGATAGGTGTTTGTTTATTTCACTTGCTTTATATTCCATGGTACTAACTTTTTGTGTTTTATTTTTTTGTGCATATCATTTCATATTTTAAGAGGCATCGATTCACGGTCGGGCTTCTCGAGTTAGAAAGCTGGTTATGGAAAGCGAATTCCTTGATAAAGTGAAAGATAATGCGGCCGACCGCACATAGGCAGAGCAAAGCCAATTAGAAAAAGGGACAACTTTTAATGAGGATATGTGTCGGAACTACGTGATTTCACCAATATCAGTGTCACGCAGAATGAACTCTAGGAGTTGAAAGAAATATGGACCCAGTGGGATGACGAGGCAAAGCAGTTGTTCTATAGTACCTACGGCGATCTACCATACCTGCTTGATGTCAAAATAGATAAGCATCTATTCCGAGCAATGACTCGATTACCGAATGCCGCTTATAAATTTGTTTTCTTTCGAGAAAGTATATTTGGTTCCCACGGTAGAGGAGTACACGACCTTGCTACGTTGTCCGAGAATTCAAGTTGATAAAGCTTATTCCAAAGCAGTTAATAGCCCGAATTTTGTGAAGAAATTGATGAATATCACGGGAACGAGCGAACAATGGGTCTCAGCTAGAATGCAGAAAAAAGGCGAGGGCAAATGCGTACCTTGGATATGTTTGAGGGACCTGATCCTAACGCATCCCGATGCAACAAAAAGGATTGACGTCTTGGCCTTGTGTATTTACGGTTTGGTGATCTTCCCAAAAGCTCTAAGATACATTGATGAAGCAGTTATTGATCTATTCGGCCGATTAGACAAAGGGGTCACGCCTGTTCCTGCCATATTGGCTGAAACGTTCAGATCCTTGACTGCATGTCGGAGAATGGGTGAGGGCAGGTTTATTGGATGTGCGCAGTTGTTATTGGCCTGGTTTCATAGTCACTTCTGGAAAGCGGAGAAAGCGTCTTATCGGTTTTTGTCGGAGAATTACTTCTCGTTGGACGAGATAGTAGCTACGCCTAGGAAAGAAGACGTGTCCGAAGAAAACTGGATAGTACTCCTTCAAAACCTTCAAGAAGACGACATCAAGTGGAAGGCTCCTTGGATGATTTCCGACAAGATCCTTTATCGTTGTGGAAGCTTCGACTGGGTTCCTCTACTGGGAATTTGAGGTGCTGCTGTATATGCCCCTTTGCTGGTTCTAAGACAGTGTGGTTCAAGACAGTTCGTACCGACGACCTACGGGCTGGCTCAGTGCGAGTTCTCATACGAAGGGGGGAGCTATAAGAAAAAGGTTAAGGAGATCTCTAATGCATGGAATCGGATTCATAGAATGAAAAGATTATCCGTAGGCCCGATGACGACCCCGGAGTACAGTGAATGGAGGACTAGGAGGGTCAATGATAACATCCCCGAGCCAAATCCAGAAGGCGCCCGGTCAAGAGAGAAATATTTGCGAATAGTCCCATCAGAACTGGAAATCGTGAAACGAGATTTTGAAAGGATGAGTTCGGAACTCGAAAGAAAGATAGAGAGATTGAAAGGGAGAAGATGCTCCTCAAGTTAGACGTAGATGGACAAAAATCGAAAGCTGAAAAACTAAAAAAGGAGAAAGGGAAAATAGAGGAAGACCGAGATGATCTGAAGACGGAATATAAGAAGATGCGTCTGACAATGAAAAACGCCGGATTAGGAAAAACTCCGGAGCAATGGCGATGCGAGATCCGAGAGGAAAGAGCCAAAGCTAGCAGTTGGGAGAAAAAGTTCCAGGAAATGCAAACACAAAACGAGGTTCTGAGGAAAGACATGGCAGAAAGCCAAAAAGAAAAGAAAGGGCTAAAAGCTAGGGTGGCTGAGTTTGGACGGTCCCTGCATCACTACCGAAGTCGCAACTCGGAAAGCAAACTGAGATCAAGTCTAAACAAGATCGAGGAAATGAAGTGTAAGATTGAAGAATTAGAATCAGCATTGCACAGTTGTTAACTTCGGATTGAGCTTCTGGAAATAAGAGAGGGGCGTTGGGAAGAAAAACTTCACCATTCTCATGATCAAGTTAGAAATCGGGATTACCTTATGGGCGAAGCGATAGTTCAGATTCGAGAGGTAGCCGATCATCTACAAAATTTGGCAGACAGCCGATATGTTGAGCATGAAATATGAGTCGCAATCGGGTCGTAGTCAAGAGCTAATCTCTTTGCTCGGGAAAATCAAAACTTTAGGCCTTAGGCTTAAAGCATATTTGTAGTTCGCTTTATGTAAAAGATTTTGTTTTCTAATAAAGTTCTCTAAAATGAAGTTGAATGAATCGATGCCTTTTTTTTTGCATTCATGCATTTGCATTACATCACATTACATGCATTTAAGTTTATAAAAAAGGGGCCTAATTAGCTAAAATTATCAGAGAGGAAAAAAGAAAGTGAAAAGAGAAAATCTGGAAGCGGAACATCACTACAGAACACGTGCTAAAACTAGGAAAATGGATCAAAGGTTCGAACAATTCCAGAAAGAAATGCAGGAACAAATGCAAGAGCAAATGTTAAAACTCCAGCAGGAAATGAGAGACCAAATGTTGGAAGCCCAAAGAGACATGATGGCCCAAATGGCCCAAATAATGAACGGGGCAATGGATAAGGGTAAAGGTCCCATGCCGCCGGTCGAAGAGGATAGTGATGGCGTCCCCCCGGGCTTTACCCTGCTGCACGCGAGAACATAGCCTGAGAAATATCTCCAAAGGCCACCGGTTACAATCAGACCCCAGCAAGGACAGAATGACATTAGACCTCCCGTGAGCTATCACGTAGGCTCGTGGATCCCACTGGCGATAACCCGCCAACCCTGTTGTGCCCGATCTAGATGCGATGAGAAAATGGGGTCGAGAATAGAATTCTCAAGACAACCTGGAGGATCGTTGCAAATGGTCGGAGGAAAAATTCAAAGCATACTGGAAAGTATCGATCATCATCGAGGATCGACGCAAAAGATTTAAGTCTAGTTCCCGATTTGGCACGCCCCATAAGTTTAAAATGCCCGAATTCGAAAAATATAGTGGGACTAGTTTGCCGAGGCCCACATCACCATGTTCTGCAGCGAATGGTCGCTACGTGAGCAATGATCAACTCTTAATCCATGTTTCCAAGAAAGTTTGGTGGCGCAAAGAACTAGATGGTATAACCACTTAGTCGGGCTAACATTAGTTCCGGAGAGATTTGGCTCAAGCATTTACGAGCATTACTGACCACGTCACGGACATGGCACCGATGTAATTACTTTGGAAGGCATGGAGAAAAGACAAAATGAAAGTTTCAGCACAAGATGCGCAAAGGTGGAGAGAGGTCGCCATGCAGGTCCAACCACCCCTCTTAGAAAAAGAGACTACCATACTCTTCATTAACACCTTGAAGGCCCCTTTCATAACCCATATGATAGGGAGTACGACTAATAGCTTTGCCGACATAGTAATGGCAGGGGAGATGATTGAACATGCAATACGGAGTGGCAAGATCGAGGTAGGAGAAAGCACTAGGAGGGCCACTCCTAAGAAGAAAGACGGTGAAGTAAATAACGTGAGTACATACAATAAATGGTACTCGAAGGCGATCACAGTTAATCAGCCAAAGGCAGTTACGACTGGACAACAAGGACCGGTAAGACAGGAATCAGGAACCAGACCGAATACTGAAAAGATTCAATTCACGCCAATTCTAATAACGTACAAGGAGCTATACCAGATTTTGTTTAACGAGCACATCGTGTCCCCGTTCTATTTGCAACCACCGCAACCCCCATACCCTAAGTGGTACGACTCTAACGCTCACTGCGATTACCACGCAGGGGTGGCAGGGCATTCGATAGAGAATTGCCTCTCCTTTAAAAGGGTAGTCGAGATGCTAATAAAAATTGAGGTTATAACACTCGACGATATGGTAAAAAAGGGGAACCCACTACCCAATCACGAAGATAGAGGTGTAAACGTAATTGGTGAGACAGTGGTGAGGAAGATCAAGAAGGATGTCACGGAAGTGAAAACCCCATTGCGAATAGTCTGGAGGGAGATGGCAAAAAGAGAATTGGTAGATTCAGATCCTGCGGAAAACGGGAGGCATATGAAGAATTACTGCGAACTTCATAAGAGGAAGGGGCACGAGATTTAAGAATGTGCCGAGTTTAGAATTTTGGTGCAAGGCCTTATGGACGACAAAGAGCTGGAGTTTTATGAAGAATGAGTAGAGGAAGAGAATATTTGTGCGACCGAGGAAGAACTGACAAAGCCTGAAGTCAATTACTCGAGAATCATCATCTCACGAAACACGGAAGGCGGGGTACAGGGAAGGCCGAGGATTATAATTCAGAAACCTACTCCTTTTTCCTACAAAGACAGTAAAAAGGTACCCTGGAACTATAATTGTAATGTGACGATACCAAGGGCAGAAAGCTCCACTAGCATTTTTGAGGAAGCTAAGAATGAAGGATCCTATACGCGTAGTGGAAAGCGTTACGATCCTGAAAACAAAGGAGCGGAAGCGGTGAAGCCAAAGGCTGTGCAGATTGGGAGGAAAAAGGAACCCGAAGCCCCTATCAATGAACCCGTAAAAGAAGAAGAGGCCAAAGAATTTTTGAAATTCTTGAAACACAACGAATATAGCGTGGTGGAACAACTGCACAGACAACCAGCCCGTATCTCCGTGTTAGCCCTACTTCTAAGCTCAGAAGTGCACCGCGAAGCATTGATGAAAGTACTAAATGAGACCTATGTTACTAAGGATATATCCGTCAACAAGTTGGACCGTCTGGTTAGTAACATAAGCGCGGACAATTTCATCTACTTCAGCTATGACGAAATCCCACCCGGAGGCATGGGATCAACGAAAGCCTTACACATAACTACCCGCTGTAAAGGATACACTCTACCGAACGTGCTAATAGATAATGGGTCAGCGTTAAATGTCCTACCACTGGCTACACTTAAGAGGTTGCCAATAGACAGTTCTCACATGAAGGCATGCCAGAACATAGTGAGAGCGTTTGACGACACGAAAAGAAGAGTGATGGGGAGAATAGACATACCTTTATTAATCGGGCCTAACACTTACGAAGTGGACTTCCTGGTCATGGATATCAAGCCCTCTTACAACTACTTACTGGGGAGGCCATGGATTCACTCGGCGGGAGCCGTACCCTCATCGCTACACCAGAAACTGAAACTGGTAACAGAAAATCGGCTGGTAACTATCAACGCTGAAGAAGATATCATAGCGACCGTTACCAATGAAGCGCCATATCTAGAAACGAATGAGGAGGCCATCGAATGTTCCTTCCGATCCTTAGAATTCGTAAACGCGACATTCATCTCGGAAGGAAATGAAGTTCCGATGCCCAAGCTATCCAAGACCACCAGGATGGGATTACAAATGACGATGGGAAAAGGAGCCCTACCCGGAAAAGGGTTGGGCAAATATCTCTAAGGGAAAGTCCAGACCCCGATGCTGAAGGAGAAAAGAGACCGCTTTGGTTTAGGTTTCAAACCAGATACTAAACAAATGAAGAAGGAAATAGAAAAGAAGCAAGAAAGGAGAAGGGCCCGGCTGAATGGAGAGGACGTTAAGTGGGGACCGATGACATTCCCCCACATATATCACACCTTCGTATCATGAGGAATGATTTACCCGGGAAAAGAATCTCCTAGAGATGAATATCTTCACATCAATGCTATACATGATGAGGAGACTAATCAAGGAAATATGTCGGGCATTCGCCCGTATGAACCTGGAAGCACTTTAGACAATTGGACTGCAGAGGAATTTCCTGTAGTTTTTAGAGATTATACAGAGTAATATTCGGAACACACTTGTTGTTTTCAAGCCTAGAAACAATGAGATTTCTTTTATGAAATAGGCTCATGTTCGGACATTTTGTTTTAATGAAATACATCTTTAAATCTACTAAACATTCTCTTATTTTACATTTTTATTATTTATCCTTTGTCTCATTCATATTATGTGAATAGTTGTCTTCAAATTTATTTGTTCGTTGTACACCCTTTGACACCCATCACAGGTCTCTAGACATCAATGATGTGAGCAACGATACTACAGATTTGGAAGTCTGCTTTGAGCAAGACATGTGTTTAGAAGAATCTCAGGATTTTGAAAATGACACAGAATGCGACTTACCTCCAGATTTGTTGAGAATGGTAGAGCAAGAAGAAAAACAGATCCTACCCATGAAGAGTCGGTAGAAATGGTGAACCTAGGAGAGGGCAAGAAGTGAAGATTGGAGCCCGTATTATCGCAGAAACCAAGCGGAACCTCATCGAATTACTCCATGAATTCAAGGATGTGTTCGTATGGTCGTACAAGATATGCCGGACTAAGTAAATGCGATATCGCGAAGACAATCGATTGCCAATAAGAGAAGAATGCAAGCCACCCAATGAAGCTCAAGAATGAGACCAGACGTCTTGTTAAAAATAAAAGAAGAAGTCGAGAAACAATTTAACGCTGGGTTCTTGCAAGTAGTTAAATACTCGGATTGGGTAGCTAATATTGTCCCGGTCCCCAAGAAAGACGGGAAAGTACGGATGTGCGTGGACTACAGAGACCTGAATAAGGCCAGCCAAAAGGACAATTTCCCGTTGCCTCACATCGACACTTTGGTAGACAATACAGCAGGCTATTCATTGTTCTCATTCATGGATGGTTTCTCGGGATACAACCAAATAAAGATGCATCCTGAGAACATGGACAAGACAATGTTTATAACCATGTGGGGGACATTTTGCTACAAGGTATTGCCATTTGGGCTAAAAAATGCGGGGGCGACATATCAGAGAGCCATGGTAACCTTATTCCATGACATGATGCACAGGGAAATTGAGGTTTATGTCGACGATATGATCGCCAAGTCCCGAACTGAAAAAGAACATGTACAGGTCTTGAGAAAATTGTTCTTGAGGCTGAGAAAATTCCAGTTGAAGCTTAACCCGTCAAAGTGTACCTTCGGAGCTCGGTCCGGGAAGTTGTTCGGATTCATAGTCAACGAAAAAGGGATTGAGGTTGACCCGGATAAAGCCAAAGCCATACAAGAATTACTTCCACCACGTACCCAAAAAAAAGTTAGAGGTTTCTTAGGAAGGCTAAATTACCTCACCCGGGCACGTGGGATGAAGAATGCCAGAAGACCTTCGAAAAGGTAAAACAATACCTATCCCATACCCCGGTACTAACGCCGCCTCAACCAGACAAGCCATTAATCCTTTACTTAACGGTGCTTGATAATTCGATGGGATGTGTGCTAGCATGATGAGTCGGGGAAGAAAGAAAAGGCAATATACTACCTTAGTAAAAAATTTACTGAATGTGAAACGAGGTACCTGCCAATCGAAAAATTATGCTGTGCCTTGATTTGGACAACTCGGAAATTAAGGCAGTATATGCTGTATCACACGACATGGCTCATCTCGAGGCTAGATCCTCTTAAATATATGATGGAGTCTACCGCCTTGAATGAAAGGATGGCCAGATGGTAGATTCTGCTTTCTGAATTCGACATCGTCTATGTGAACCAAAAGGCGGTAAAAGGGAGTGCAATAGCAGACTTTCTGGCCAGTAGAACCCTTGAAGACTATGAGCCTTTGGACTTTGATTTCCCTAACGAAGATTTGATGTACGTGGCAGACGCTGGAGAAGGTGCCACCAAAAACAATCATTGGAAACTAAATTTTGACGGGGCATCAAACGCCGTGGGCAATGGAATTGGGGCAGTTCTGATATCCCCAAAAGGAGACTATTATCCATTTACTTGCAAACTGGATTTTGATTGCACTAATAATATGGCTGAATATGAAGCTTGCATCATGGGTCTTCGCGCCGCTATCGAACGCAAAATCGAATATTAGAAGTATATGGAGATTACGCCTGTAATCTATCAACTAAAAAGGGAATGGGAAATCGAGATCCAAAGTGGTCATCTACAAAAAATCGCCCAAGATTTGATCGAGAGAGTTCGACGACGTCACTTTTCGTTATTTACCCAGAGACGAAAACCAGATGGCTGATGCTCTGGCCACCTTAGCCTCCATGGTCCGAATAAACGAAAATGAGGATATGAAACCCATACAAATGAGCATTCATCAGGACCCAGCCCATTGCTACGATGTCGAGGAGGAAGAGAAAACTGGCCCACCATGGTACCACGATATACTGCGGTACGTGAAGAATCGCGAGTACCTGGACCAAGCGACTGAGAACGATAAAAGGACGTTGAGAAGACTAGCCTGTGACTACGTCCTGAACGGAGAGGTCTTATACAAGAAAAGGAAAGATCAAGTGCTGCTGAGATGTGTAGTTGCCACCGAAGCTAAGTTAATCCTGGAAGAAGTCCATGAAGGCGTCTGTAGAACTCACGCCAATGGTTTCACGATGGCCAGACAAATAATGAGGTTTGGATATTATTGGTCCACCATGGAAGGAGATTGTATCAACTATGCCAAGAAATGCCACAAATGCCAGATTTATGGAGACAAGATTCATGTGCCCCCGTCACCTTTGCATGTTATGACTTCTCCATGGCCATTTTCCATATGGGGCATGGATGTCATTGGCCCAATCTCTCTGAAAGCTTCGAATGGGTATCGGTTCATCTTTGTGGTTATCGACTACTTTACAAAATGGGTAGAGGCTGTTTCGTATGCTAATGTCACTAAATCAGCGGTTAGTCGGTTTTTGAAAAAGGAGATCATTTGTCGATACGGAATGCCTGAGAGGATCATATCAGACAATGCACCGAACCTAAACAACAAAGACGATAGCAGTGGGTCGCAGCCAATTCAACATCAAACACCACAATTCGCCGCCATATTGCCCAAAGATGAATGGGGCGTGGAAGCGACCAACAAAAACATCAAGAGGATAGTGGGAAGATGACCGAGACCTATAGAGATTGGCATGAGAAGTTACCATTTGCACTCTATGCTTATCTGAAATCAGTCGAGAACCTCACCGGGCAACACCTTTTTCGTTGGTCTATGGGATGGAAGCGATCCTTCCTATTGAAGTAGAAATACCTTCTCTTCGAGTTTTGTCGTAAATAAAGTTGGATGAAGTTTGAGTGGATCCGAGCTCGATATGATCAGTTGAACTTAATTGAAGAAAAGAGATTGAGGGCTATTCGTCACGGTCGGATGTACCAAAAGCAATGATACGAGCTTATGACAAAAAGTTCGCCTAGAGAATTCCATGAGGGGACCTTGTCTTTGAAAAAGATCATTCCGTACAAAAAGATTACAGAGGAAAATGGATGCCGAATTGGGAAGGACCATATATGGTGAAGAAAGCTTTCTCAGAGGCGACCGATTCTCGATCGAAATGGACGGGAAAAGCTTACCCAATCCCGTGAACTCAGATTCGGTTAAAAAGTACTTTGCTTGGAACGGAGAGGCCAAGGTGAAAACCCGCAAATGGCACTTTGAGACTTCAAAAAAAAAAACAGAGAGGCCAAGGTGAAAACCCGCAGAGGGTGCCTTGGGGCCAAAGGGCTTTTGAGTTGAAAACCCGAAAAGGGCGGCTCAAATTTTGAATAGACACGTGGCAATCTTGCAGCGCTAGAATCAACAGAAGGGGAAGCACGTTGCATATTGTGGCATCAACAAAGTACTTTAAGTCTTCTGAACACATGCTAAAGCTCAAAGCAGCCTTCATGAAACTTGTATAGAAGCCCAATCGGCGGTGTCTAGGGCATTTGATTTATGTCTTGCTCATTTTCACTATTGTTGGATTCTTTTTGAAAAAAAGGATATGTTCCCAATCAAATCATTGATAATTCATTTTTAACTCTCTTTGAAGTCAATCTATTGTTACCCATCATTCATAAACATGTTGCATTGAAATAATAATTGATGAACTGATAATTTCACAAAAGAAAGTTCTACGTATTACTTTGAGAATCTCTAAGATAAAACAAGAAAGCTCAAACAGGACAATTATTTAGAATTTCCACGCATAGATTAAAGACATTGGAGAAAGAGGGGTCTTAATGGAAATCATTTCTTCAAACTTCCTCGCCCGATTCGATGAATCGTGGCGTGGTGAATAATATTACCTAGTCACCCAGGAAAGGTGACAGGCCAATTTTCGACAAGGAAAGATTTAAAAACCCTAAATCACTGTAGAACGAATCCAAAAACAAACCAAGTCAGGTACTCTTCGAGTAGGAGTTGTGATTCCCGGGGAAGACAGTTAGAAGTCAATGCAGACCCGTGTCCCGAAGCCTAAAGGAAAAGGGGCCTTGAAAGGTCCACAGGGGCAAGTCATTCATACGAAAATGGTTACTGCAAGAGAAACGAAGATGAAACTGTGACGGATAAATAGATGATAACACCTCAAATGGGAAATCGCACTCATAACATTCTGACTCATCATACTCATGGCATCCTAATCATCGGGCATAAGCATGTACTCATTCTACAGGTTATGTCCTCAAAAGGACACTATGGCAAAACAGATTAAAGAATAGCAGATCTTGTCTCCCTGAATTTGCAGTGGAGCAGATCAAAGATAGCAGATTTGACCTTCTTGAAATTGCAGGAAGCAGATCGAAGACATCAGTCTAGTGATCCCTGAGTTTGCAGGGATCAGATTGAAAATAGCAGATTTGACCTTCCTAAAGTTGCAGGAAGTAGATCGAAGACATCAGTCTAGTGATCCCTGAGTTTGCACGGATCAGATTGAAAATAGCAGATTTGACATTCTTGAAGTTGCAGGAAGCAGATCGAAGACATCAGTCTAGTGATCCCTGAGCTTGCAGGGATCAGATTGAAAATAGCAGATTTGACCTTCTTGAAGTTGCAGGAAGCAGATCGAATACATCAGTCTAGTGATCCCTGAGCTTGCAGGGATCAAATTGAAAATAGCAGATTTGACCTTCCTGAAGTTGCAGGAAGTAGATCGAAGACATCAGTCTAGTGATCCCTGAGCTTACAGGGATCAGATTGAAAATAGCAGATTTGACCTTCCTGAAGTTGCAGGAAGCAGATCGAAGACATCAGTCTAGTGATCCCTGAGCTTGCAGGGATCAGATTGAAAATAGCAGATTTGACCTTCCTGAAGTTGCAGGAAGCATATCGAAGACATCAGTCTAGTGATCCCTGAGCCTGCAGGGATCAGATTGAAAATAGCATATTTGACCTTCTTGGAGTTGCAGGAAGCAGGTCGAAGACATCAGTCTAGTGATCCCTGAGCTTGCAGGGATCAGATTGAAAATAGCAGATTTGACCTTCCTGAAGTTGCAGGAGCAGATCGAAGATAGCAAATCTGGCATTCCTGAAGTTTCAGGGGCAGATCGAAGGCATCAAATCTTATCTCCCTGAGTTTGCAGTGGGGCAGATTGAAACTACAGGTCCCATCCCTCTAAAGTGGCGGTGGTGCGAGTCAAAGCAACAAGATGCGGTGGACTGGAATGAGACTACCTGAAGAAAAGGAGCACCGAAGTAGTCAAGACTCAGCAAGACCGGGCAAAATTAGTCTTTCTTGAAAGTCTTTGCTCCATTCCCGTTACACGACAATGAGCAAAGAGGGGCAGCTGTACGACCTAATTTTTGCCCGGGCCCGCTAAAGCCCATTTTACAACCCAATTCCCAAAATCAGATAACCCAATTCAGAAACCAAATTCAAAAGCCCAAATCGAATTAGCCCAAAACACCTAAAACAAAAAAACCTAACCCTAATTTTCCTTAACCCAAGTGGCGCCGCTCTGGGCACTTGTCTGCCTTCTGACCAGAAGTCACGTCCACCGCCACTGGTCTCCACCGCCAGCCACTTGCGCCGAGTACCTGCAAGCATTAAAAAGAAAAGACAGAAAGCAGTGTAAACAGTAGCAAAAATGGTTATAAAAGTCGATCCGAAACTATTGTAAAGGAGGGATCTTTTTTAATAGAAACAGATTTGAGAAATTTAAAACACAAATACAGGGATCCAAACACGAAAGTGCAGAGAAAATATTAAAACTACAAAAAAAAAAAAAATTGATCCCAAAAAGAAAAGGTGATCTTTTTTTTTTCTCTATGTATTTTCGAAACTTTCCATTTTTTCTTTTTGATATACATATACATATACATATATATATATACATATTGTTATTATTTCTCTAAAAAATATAAAAAAAAAACATTTTTTTACCTTTTTTGCCACCGTGCTTGTGGTGGCCATGTGCGGCGTGGCGTTCGACGGGGGGGGCGGTCCGGCGACCGGAAATCGCACCAGCCCCCAGCCCTGCAGAGAAAAAAAAAAGAGAGAGTTAGAGTTTTTTTTTAAAAAAGTGATGAAATGAATTTTTTTAAGAATTTTGGTCCTTAAATAGCCTTCAAAAACGACGTCCTTTGGCCTAGGATCCGCGCGAGCGACCCGACCCGACCAGAGGATCCGCGTGTTTTTGCTTTTGGGGTTATTTATGCCCGCGGTCCTTTCGATTTTTCTATGTTCTGCAATCAGGTCCTTTTTTTTATTTTTAGATTTTCCCCATGAATTTCATTCATTCATAATTTGGTCCCCCCTTGCTGCTGTGCGTTTCGGCTAGAGGATTTATTACACCCTCGGTCCCTCCACCTTCTTAGCGCGTATAAATAAGTCCTTTTTCTTTTATTTATTTTAAATTGGCCCCGAGATTTTATTTTTAATTCAGTTCAGTCCCCTTTCCTTTTTTGTTGTTATTTTCGCCATTTTATTATTATTTTAATTTTGCTATTAATATTATTATTACTACTATTTTATTAACTTCTTTATTATTATTATTATTACTATTTATTTTCATTATTATCATTATTTTATTTTTTATTACTATTATTATTATTATTATTATTATTATTGTCATTTCTTTATTTTCATTATTATTTTATATGCTATTATTCTTTATTTTATTAGTGTTGTCTTACTATTATTAATATTTTTATTATCATTTTATTATTATTATTATCGCTCACTATTATATTATTAACATATTATTATCATTTTGTTTATTTTTATGATTTTATTATTATTATTCTTATTTCACTATTTATTTGTTCATTCATTTGTTTACTTATTTATAAGAATTAGACTTATTTACATATTTGCTTATTTGTTATTATCATATTATATTTAGTATTATATTTAACGCTATATTATTATCATTATGTTTATTACTATATCTATTATTATTGCTTTGATATTATTATATCATTAACCTTATTATTATTGTTGTTATTATTATTTACCATTATCATTGTTTTATTATTAATACTATTATTTTATTATTATTTTATTTATTAACTGCTATTATTATTACTATTATTATTATTTTATTCTTCTTTATAATACTATCATTATTATTTTGTTATTACCTCCCATTTTATCATTTTTATTTCTATTATTACTTTATTATGACTATTATTATATTACTACTATTGCTACCAATAATATTCTATTTATCGCTTGTTGTCTTCGTTATTATTATCTATTTCATCATTGCCTTATCATTATCACTATTAATATTATACTATTTTCATATATATGTAAATATCTCACATATTTTATGTATACTACCGGCATTTTCCTTATATATATATATATATCCCACATTACTACTAACATTTTATTATTTCTCAATAGGCATATATTTTACCTAGTTTATATATATTACCACCATTATTATCATTATTTTCTACCATTGTCAATGCATATACACCATTGTCACAATACTTTTCTTTCCCCACTACTTATATTCTCATCGTTCGTCTCCTTGATTTTCCCGACATCTCAATTTTCATAACAATCGATATTCCGTATTAGTAATTCGAGTGAATCGAGCCCTAACTTACTGGGTTCTGGTTTTTCTCGTTTAAGTTAAACAACGGAATATCTCTTTCAAAAAATCAAATTCAAGTTTGAAATCGACATTCCGTATTAGCAATTCGAGTGGATCGAGCCCCAACTTACTGGGTTCTGGTTTTTCTCGTTTAAAATTAAACAACGGGATATCCCTTTTGAAATCGCAATTTAAATTTTAAACAAAATACTTAATCTCGGATATTCGAAATGTCGCGCCCTAACTTACTGGACTCGGCATCTAGATACTTCGGATAAGTTTCTTTTTCTATTAAAGTAGGGGCAATATTCCTAATTTGGACCTTCGAGAAAACGAGCCCTAACTTACTGGGTTCTGATTTCTCGTCTGACAAATGAAGGAAGATCCTCTTCAAATATAAAACTAAGTTTTAAAAGGCGAGCTTAGCTTCGGGAGTCTAAAGTATTGCGCCCTAGCTTACTTGACATGATGTTTTATCTCTTCAAAAATAAGAGAGCCTTAACGTCTCTTCCAATTCCTTCAAGTGTTAGAAATGAAAAGTATCTATTTCCAAATCATTCCAAAGTTTTCAATATTAGGACATCGATCAATCAATTTGGTACCAATTTCGGGCGTGTCGAGGGTGCTAATCTTTCCTCGCACGTAATAGACTTCCGAACCCATTTTCTCAACTTTTCGTAGACCAAAAATATCGTTTTAATAAATCGAGACATTTTATTAAAACAAAGGTGATCCGATCACACCCAAATAAAGATCGGTGGCGACTCCCTTCCTTTTCATTTTCTAAAAAAATCGAGTCGACCGGGTCGTTTACTGTTTTATCAAAAAAAATGGTTACGACATAAAGCAACTATTTAAAATAAAAATAGACCGAATTTAAATCTAATCCAACCATTAACACCTCTAACATTATCAACATTAGCGAAAATGGAGTAGATTTTTGTTTTAGTTATGGTGGGTGACAAACAATTAACTTGTTTAGAAGGCACACTGTACGAACATCTCCCACTAGACAGAGAGAAATTAAGAGTGAGCAAAACGTAGGTCACAAGCAAAATAAAAAATAAAAATCACCTTTGCTTTTACAATTTCATTTGCAGAAAAGAAAGTTATGAAGAAAACAACAATTTGTTACACTAATATGGACACCTCAACTTCTACTTAACTGTTTCTCAAGTCAGACCACGAAATAAAATGACACTGGAAATAATATCTAAATCTATGTTCGATGTCATTTTATAAAGTAATGATTCGTTCATACCGAGTTTTATCATTCATTACACTAGAACTTAATGCTTTTAGTGTGCCAAATTGGATATTTAGATGTGGTTAGGTGAAAGATAAATCCATAGACAGCCAAAGCCATTTAGGGTTTTAGGCCATTAATTAAAAAACGACCACAACATATTACGGACTTGGGGGGAACCTGCCATGGATGGAATCTTAAAATTTGGTTTCAAGGTCTTCTTCCTGCTGTCTCCCTAACTTCCATCTCGTTCTTAGGTCATCTTCATTTTTAGTAAAGAAAAAAGCTGGCTCACTTTAATATAACAACAAATGTCTACAACTATATAATATTTCAAGAATGGAAAAGACTCCATATTATATGTTTCAAATCATAAATAGAGAATAATTCTTTAAAAATATCATATCAGATCAATTCTAGTTTTAATTCTTTTAAATAATATTAATTAAAAATAGAAGATGAAATTACTGTTGAAGATTTCAACTGTGATTTGGAAGCCAAATATCTAGGGGGTAACTATTTCATATATATGCTTTTCCCAAAGCATCTATGCTAATCTTAAAAACTAGATGTTGGAACACTCAGATTTCAAGCTACAGTGTGATTAAAAGAAAGGTCATATATATGCTACAAGAATATGCACTTTTTTTCCCTTAACTCATTCCTGGCATATTCTCCACATTAAAAGTATCAAATGCTTTAAAAAATAAAAATGTAGCTTGAGAATTTTTATAGCTCAGATTCACATAATCGAGCTTACCAAGATCCCCAACTTTCCACTTCATGAACGCATTTCTTGTCACTGTCATGGATGCGCTCTACCAATAATACATGTATAAAAGTTTCTATGTTTTATTTTAAATATAAAATACTTTTAAAACCACGTAATAATATAAATAAAGAACATATTAGACATTGTTAGTAAAAAGGGCGTTGTTAAAAGTAGAATCAACACAATAAAATTGGTACCTAAGTTGATAGGCACTTGTCCAGACACTAAATGATGAAATAGAAAAATATATAGATCACATAAAAATGATTATGCAATTCGATTATGCTACGTTTTTTGGAGCCTAACTCAGTAAAAAGTATGTACTTTATTCAACAATTACAATGTCAACCTACTCAATTACACACACTGTGATCATTTCCCTCACTCTTGCACTTTAAAGATACAAACCTCTCACCACTATGATCACTCCTGTGACCACAATAGTAAAACCACAACTACATGTTTTACTTTAAAAATCGCACTCTTACACCTCTCTATAACAGATTAAGTGTCTAATTTTCGGTACATTTTTCTATGATAGTCTCTCAAATATATAGACATGGATTCGAGACTTGCTTACAATCCAATATCTAATAAATCTCAATAAAACAGTAATATCATTAATATAATATATAATATAATAAAATAATATATATATATATATATATATATATATGAACCCTTAGCAACTTAAAATTACGATCCAATTTAAAATCCATAATCCAAGAGATTGTTTTGAGAAATTTCGATCCAAATCAATTATCAATATTCATACTCCATAGCAGTATGATCTTCCATAACAAGTTAGATGCTCACCAAGAAATCAACATAGCCCAAATATAATGTTTAATAAATTGTCAACAACTAAATATGAAAATTGTCACCACGAAAATTTGGTGGATAGGGGAGTGGACACTTCCTTCGATTATATATATTTTAATAGAAACAATGATAACATACAATATATTTGAACTATATGTAATTTTATTTATACAAATTCTAAATTTTATTAATAAAATTCAATTGTAAGTCATGAAATACCCTAACCACCAACACCAACTATATATTAACCATATATTACGGTATAGTTGTGATAAATTTGGCTAAGAAACTATTCTGGGAAGCATATATAATTTAGGGCTATACTAGCTTTCCAATGCTGAATTATGGGCAGAATAATGAGAAACAGGTTGTCCCATCCAGTGCTAACCGCTGAGAAAGTTAAGACGACAAAAAAACGTGGAAATGATGACGGCCCATATTAATTTTTCTTACCCTCAATAATATCTCAACCAATTACGTAAAATCTGAAATAAAAGGAACTTGGAATCATAATTGTTATTTTGGGACCACTAGGCTTCACTTGAAGAGCTTATATAAATAAGGTAAGAAAACTACATACCCAAAATGGGATTTCTCAACCATGCAGCAAAACAATTAATTTTATCTAAAGATCATAAAGTATCCAAATATACAAGTACTTTAAGAGTTGATGGTAACTGATAAACCATAGCCTTGGATATATGTGCTCCACTGCACTTTTATTTTTTGCCTTTTTAAGTTCAACTTAACTATGAGCTTAGATTTCCCACGGACATTCGTTTACGAACGAAATAATAAATTATTTAACCACTTGAAGTGGGCATATATACAGGGGCTCAGCCAACCTCCAAAATAATTGATGATGGATCAATGGAAGAGCAAAGGTGCGGAGACTTGACTCATCAGCTTTGGAGATCCATTCAACACTTGGCTCCATCTGGATTTCTGGTTTTGCTTTATGTATATAGAATCTGTAGCTTTATTTTGTTTTTCTTCGTAAATTCTCTTGATTTTCTTTTAATTATTCCACCGTCCTCTTCTTCTTCTTCTTCTTCTTCTTATTCTCCTATATGAATAAAAGAGGAGGCATCTTACTAGCATTCCTGTCTGATTTTGTTTTCTTTCTCTCTCTCTCATAATGTGTGTAAACACAAAATGCATACTTTTTTTTTCCGATTGAATCGTGCCTCTCTATTTGCTGCCATTTGTTTTACTTTGTTTGATAATAAGGTGGAGCATAATTTCAATTTTAATCGTATTTTTTTTTTATCAAAATTCAAAAGGGAAGAGCAATATAAAATATAAGCATATATCTATGTATGTACATTTAAAGCCGAATATGACAAAGAAAAATGTATTAGTGATACTCTTGTTGTGTATTAAAATCACCCATCAAATTATTAATAAATATCCAATCAGTTTTTTTAAAGGTAAATATTAAATCATGCCATCATGAGATTATGGCAACATGGTCCCGTACGTAAGAGAGGCATTTTTCACCTAATTTAAAGTGGCATCATTGGTATAATAATAATAATAAACAACCTTTTTGTTTGGGGTAATACAAAACCCAAACCAAGCGTAGATAAAACTGAAAACTCAGTTTACTAAAACCAAAACCAGAATCCATTAAATGTACTTTAATTGTGAAAATAAATATTAGACAGTACTATACAACTACTACACAGATTTCCAGCAGACTGTATACTATTGTGCCACAGCAGCAGCCTCTCTATCATTGGAAGTTGAAGCATATGGCATTTTCTTTTTTCTTTTTTGAATTTAGTATATGTCGTTTTCAAGTTACAACTATATATTGTATATAAAGTTTATATAATCTTAATTTTTTTTATATAACATTTAGGGTTGAGAAAAAATAAAAAACGATTCAAGTTTAAATTAAATTCAACCTTTTTTTTTTTTTTTATAATGAGAGGAGGAAGAGATTATCCAAAAATTGAATTTAAGATCTGATGTCAATGAGGCTTAATTTCGACGGAAATAATTTAAATTTTATATATGATTTAATTTTAATAAACTATCTATACAATAAAATTATGGTATTTTAAGTTTAAAATATGATTATATGTTATTTTGCCAATTTCATTTAAATAATTTGATTTTTACAGGAGATAACTTTTTTTACATTTTGACCTACTGAATATTTAACAAAATTAAATAATAATAATTATTAATTATTTATACTAATTTTAATTAAATTACATAATATTTATTATCAATTATTTATATGCAGTCAAGGACTAATCAGTAATGACGATGAGTAAGTGGATCCCTCCCAAGTTATTATAATGGTATTATTGAATACTTTTTTTGGACAATTTTGTTTATAATAA
Organism: Gossypium sturtianum; assembly: GCA_025698515.1. Classification (NCBI taxonomy): domain Eukaryota; kingdom Viridiplantae; phylum Streptophyta; class Magnoliopsida; order Malvales; family Malvaceae; genus Gossypium; species Gossypium sturtianum. The sequence continues at coordinate 6,369,759 of CM046947.1, forward strand.
TTAATATTATTTTTTAAAATATAAAATTATGTAGTTATGTGATTATATTTTATATTACCAATTAATAAATAAAAAAAAAGTATCATATAATTAGGCTGTATCAATCAAATATATTTTAAAAAAAATTCCTTATAATTATAAAATAACAAGATTATTACCCTAATAATACACTCTAATTATTCAAAAATGTGATATATAAATACAAATAATTATTAAATGGTGGAGATGAAAAACTAAAGATATTATTAGGCGATCTGAAATGGACATATAATGATTGCTTTCCGTATTTTTTAATTTTGGGGTCAGAAGTATGTAATTATTTTTCTACCAACTTAGGGGCAATAAATAATTTAAGGTGAGACCAAATATAAAATCTCCGTTTCTAATTGGCACTTAAAAACTGAAAACAAACGAAAGCCGTCATTGGGGAAGTTTAGAGTATCCTAAGCTTACCGTATCATTTATACACATAATTTAATTTTATTATTAGTATGACGTGGATTTGCAATGACATGATGCCAAATACCATAAACTAGCGACATTAAAGAAAACGAAATGAAGGGCTGAGATTCATTCCTGGGTTTCTGGCTCTTCTTTTATCTGCCCCATCTCCACTTCTCCACTTCTTCACCTGTCTGTTTTCCCTTTGGAGACCTTTTTGTCAAGAAAATAACGAAAGAAGAAGATGCAGCTAGGGAAGAGACCGAGGCCGAGGCAACCGATGAAGAGAACGACAAGCTTGATGGAGATCACTTTTGATCTAAACACAAGCAACGTTGCTGAAGCAGCTCCACCGCCTGATCCACTTAACCCTTTTAAAAACCACCCTAAACAGCAAGCTGGCGCTTGGAGTCCACAGATACAGGCTGATGATGGAGGTTTAGATCAGCGGTCGTTGGCGACGGTGTCACCTAGAGTTCATAGGAGACACTCAGTTGATTTTATGGAAACCCCTCATTTCTTAAGGTCTTGCGGTCTTTGCAGACGTCGCCTTGTTCCTGGACGTGATATTTATATGTACAGGTTATTTATTTATTTTTCACTTCCTCCTCTTTTTCTTTCTTTCTTTTAAAAAAATGGTATATTTTGATTAAATATATATATTTAGTACATTATCTGACAATTTTTTTATAAAGTAAGAACAAAGTTGGAATCTTAAATCTCAACTTCTGAAAAGTAGAAGAATTTCTAGATCATGTCTAGATTATTGATGTCAGAAACTTTCAATTGTCTGGTTTTTTGTTTAATAGATTGAATTTAATATTTATTTTGGGGTAAAACTTAATGATAAGACAATTTATTTGGTTGGAAAATTCAAGTTCAATCTTTTTCATGATGAATCATTATCATTACACGATTAACTCATGATGGAACTTTATTTATTTGCTTAATTGCAGGGGTGATAGTGCATTTTGCAGCCTAGAGTGCAGGCAACAACAGATGAACCAAGACGAGAAAAAAGAGAAATGTTCGATAGCATCCAAGAAACAAGCCGCCGCTTCATCTGTTGCCAGATCCGGTGTCTCCGCCAAAGGCGAGACGGTTGCCGCCGTACAGTTATATTAATTAGCGTGGCCAAAAAGGAATTTTACCAAGCCCAATTTCCATGCTACTAGAAGGAATCAATATATATATGTATAATGTATGTATGTATGGGGAGTGCAAGTTTTAGCTTTGTAATGCTAATGGGACAAGTTTTGGACATGTTATTTTCTGTGGATCCAAAAATGATCAAAATCATACCCCCAAAGTCTAAATCCCTACCTTTTCCTATAATATCTTCTTATTTTTGTTAGTACTTAATGCAAGAAAAAATTGCAGCTCTAAGTAGGTTTTGAATATTAGTTCTTTATTTTTATTTTTATTTTGTTGTTTTCTCTACTGGTCTTATTAATTGCTTCAAGGGTTGACGAAAAACCAATGGTGGAGCTAAGGGGACTGGTAGGGGTTTTGTCCCCTTTAAAATAGAAAATTTTCGGTCTTTTATAATTTATAAAATTTTGAATTAGAAATAGTAAAATTATATTTTGGCCCCTCTAAAAATGATAAAAATTTGATTTAATTTTTTAAAAGTTATAAAGATATAGACTATTAAAATGATGAAATTACATCTTTATTATCATAAAAATATACAATTTAATTCTAGCCTCTATAAAATTTTTCTAGCTCTGCCACTACGAAGAACCCGACCCGATTGAAAGAAAAATTGCAATAGAACGAAAAGAAGAATATTTTATGAATAAATACATATTGTAGCAATAATTGTCCTAACTAGGATATGGAAAAATTTGTTCCCTTTATTATATTAGATGAATGAATTTTTTCTGAACAAAAATCTAAGTTTTAATTGCATAATAAATTATTATTTTTAAGAGAAAATAAATCCGAAGCACAAAATCCTTAAAGAAAAAAAATTAAAAGAGAAATGATTTACATAAAAAGGGAATTTGCTGCTAATATGAGACTGACAATTGATTAGTGGTGTGGCTTAGTCAGCTTTGCATGGAAATTTGCACAAAGTTAATGTAAGAAATAAAATGAGGAACAGAATGCAACACATTATTGTTATGAAAATGAGATTTAAAGTATAGCAGAGGTAGGCAATTGTTTGTTTCCTTTCTTATGTTGTTGTTAAATAAGGAGAAGATCCATTGAAGGGCTCAAAAGCCGAAACACTAATTAAAATCACAATGTGCAAAGTTTATTGTGAATACCAATCCAGCGTGAAGTTGTCTTCTCCTCCAAAATGACCTTTCCCGTTTAAAAGAGTTAAATGCCATCCAATCAATCCACCACTTCACAACACAACCCATGCCTGAATCAATATTCTAATCATTTCATAATGCTGCTTAGCATTTAACACCTTTATTACATTAAATACATGACTCTCAATTCACCCTTTACTTCTCCATGCAATAGTCAACAAAACAATTATTTATCTGCTGCATAATTTGACATTTTACGTGTTATGTTTTGTGTATGTATATAAGTATTTGGGGTAAACTATACTGGTAGCTATCCAATTATTAGTAAATTTTTGTTTTAGTCACTAAATTATGAAAAGTTATAAAATGATCACTCAATTATTTAACTTTGTCTTCTTCTTTTTTTTTTACCACCGGGTGTTAAATAGGTAATGGAAAGATGATATGGCAGTTTTTAAAATTAGCATAATAACAAGTTTAGCTGTAATGCCCCAAAAATTTGAGTGTTGTTTGCTAAATCTTGTTATAATTAAGTTTCTATAACTGTGGCTAAGTGCTCTGCTTGTATGTTCTAGATTGGGATTTTGCTATTTATTTTGGTTTAACCCCAATCCTTAACTTCTTGGATTAAGTTTAATTTTGTGTGTTTTTATGTTAAGAATGAGCATGCTGATTCAATGGTTAAACTTTTGTATACTTGTGGTCTTGAGTTCAAGTCTTGACATAAGCGAAGATGACATATTCTTTTTACACGTTGTGATAATTAGTTTACTTTTAATTAATTAAATATGTTTAAAGAAAAAGAAAGTTTTCCCACTTACGTTCTTCCTTCCATTTTTTTGTTTTCATTATTGTTTTCTTCTTTTTATTTATTTCTATTCTTGCTCGTTATTCTGTGACCTTCTTTTTGCTCTGTTGTGGTGTGAATTATTGAATTGTGTCCTTCTGTGTTCGATTTCATTCGTTAAGATAAGATTTTACGGGTTAATTCATTGTTTGTGTTAGATTCGTTGTAAATTAGAGTTTTTCCCTCAAACTCCATTGTTGTGTTTTAATTGCTCTTGTCTTGGTTGTTGTTCCGATATGTTAGGGGAAGATCAAAAGACGCCTAATGTTTCTCCTCCTACCTAGGATTCGAGTGTGTGTTGTTGGTTCGCAGGTAAGCATATTTTGTTCGTTTGGGGGTTGTGTGTCGAAGTTTTAGATTAAGGTTGATGGTGGTTTATTTAGCATTTAGTTCGATTGTTTCGTTAAATTGGTTATTTGATGGTCGTTTTTAGGTTCCAATTTCCCCGTATTGCTCTGGCATCGAATCTATACCAGGTGTGTAACGAAAACTCGAAAACTTGCGAATGACAGAGGCCAAAAAACATGGCTGTCAACGCCACACGGCCGTATGTGACACCGTGTAACTCACTATTTTGGCTTTAGGTTCACACGGGCCAGGGACACGGGCGTGTGTCTAGGCCGTGTAACTCATTGTTTTAGCTTTAGAGTCAAATAGGCTAAGGACACAAGCCTGTGTTCAGGCCATGTAACTCACTATTTTGGCTTTAGAGTCACATGGGCTAGAGACACGGACGTGTGTCCAGCTCGTGTAACTCATTGTTTTGGAGTTTGAGTCACACGGGCCAAGGACACGGGCGTATGTCCAGGTCATATGAGATGTATTTAAGTTCTTGAGTCACACGGACATGTGTGGGGCTGTGTGCCAAACCGTGTAACTCACTGTTTGAGCCATACGATCGTGTGCCAGGCCATGTGAACCACACGGGCCAGCCATCCAGGCCATGTGAATCCACACGTGCGTGTGGGTCAAATTCTGAAATTTTTCCTAGGACCGTAAATGTTGTTCAAATCGAATGTAGGTCTACCATAAGGTTCGTATGATCTGATTTAGGCAAGAAAATTAGTTATCTGATGATCTGTTACTGAATATTCTGTTGTTTACATATATGTATTGACGTGATACCTGATAAATAAGTGCAACAACATTGCATGATTATGGTCTGAATTGGTATTACCATATACGTATATCTGATATCTGTTAAATCTGCATCTACATTGGGTTGAGAGTGTATAGAGGAGGAAGTGTGATAGTTTAATAATCTACTGATTTAGTGGCTGAGCTACAAGCTTATATATGATTCTGGCGGTTTATCGCGTTTTGATCTGGCAGATAGTCTGTAATCATTCTGAAATGTGTCATATCGGCACTCAGTGGTGTGTAGGGTTGAATGAGTATTTGATACCCTAAATGGTGTGCTAGGATGATCAGAGATAGTGTGTAGCGGATAGGGGTAGGACTCTGCATTTGTATCTAAATTTGAAACTGTATCTAATATGTTCCGTTTTTGAATCTGTAACTGTATATGATATATTCTGTATCCGTTTCTGATTATGATATCCTACTAGATAATATCTGAAAGTGAGATCGAGACCGTCTGTACATATTTAGTTCATAAGTTACACACTGAGTGTGTAAACTCACTTCGACTGTTGTTTGAATTTCAAGTAACCCTCAGACTTGATTGGGTCGGCATGTCGGGAGCTCGGCCAGATTGTTTAACTAACTTGTTATGCTATTTGGTTTTACATTGTTACTATTTTTCTAGGTTTGTGGGCTTTAAATGTTCGGTTTTACATTCTAATTATAAAATTTTAAATGTCTTAGATTGTTTAAACTCTAATTATTAAAGGTTGGATTTTTTTTCTCTGAAAGAGTTGATGTAGCTCTCCAGACTTGGTCATATGGTCAGGCCGGATTTGGAGTGTTACATTTAGTGGTATTAGAGCCAGGTTTCAAAACTCGGGCTGAGTTTTCTAGGCTCCTGTTTTTATGAAAAGTATGGTTTTGAATAAAACATTTATATGATTAACTCTGAAAACTGATTTTATAAAAGACCGAGTCATCGGCGCCGAACCTGTAAGTACTTCTGTCTTAGCTGTATTATTTAGCTAGAAAATATTGTAGTAATTGAACTTGTGTCTTAGGTTAAAGACTATGGTATGAACTGTGAAATGAGATATCTGATGAGAACTCTGAACTTATCTATGAACTTTTGGCATTGTAGATAAACTGAGATAATGAGTTCGCGCGGTAGTCAGGGACGTGGTTCTCATTGGGCACCATAAGCATCGAGGAGGAGCTCGAGCAGAGTCATCCTCTATGGGTAGTATGCCCAATCTGGAGACCAGCAAGACTGTTGGTACTCTTACTACTGATACCGGGTTTTAGACTCCGGTAACTAGGGACGACGCACTATCCCAAGCTATGCAGTGTGTTTGGGAGAAGGTCGCTGAGACTCATTCTAGATCCAGGAGCCAAGGGTCGGTTACTGAACGACTCTAGTCGAATAGTGCTGAGTTGTTTAGGGGTGTCACTGGATTCACCCCTACAGTGGCTGAGTACTGGTTGGAGGCCACCAAACGTATTATGAATGACATCGACTGCACTCCTACACAGAAATTGAGGGGTGCCGTATCTCTATTTCGAGATGAGGCTTACCGGTGGTGGTTGTGTAACACTCCTAACCTGAATCTATCGCTGGAACAGGGTTATAGAGCATTACCGGAGTTTACAGAACAAATAGATAGGAATTTCACATCATATTATATTCATATCAGAAATCAATCAAAATCATACATATTGTCCTATATATGAGCCCTCGAGGCCCAAAATATACGTTAGAAACAAAATGAGACTAAATCGGGTACTCAAAGAATTTTTCAGAAAATATTTAAAATTTTCAAAAGTGCAGGGAACACACGCCCGTGTGGCCAGGCCGGGTGGCTTACACGTCAAGAGACACGCCTGTGTCTCAGGCCGTGTGGGTATTCGAAATAGGGGCACACGGTTGTGTCTCAACCCGTGTAACTCTCTGACTTGAGTAACACGGCCAAGCCAAATGCCCGTGTGCTAGGCCGTGTGAGCATTCTATTTTGTGCAAATTAAAGATACAGGGGACATACGGCCGTATCACCTGGCAGTGTGTCACACACGGTTGAGACACACGCCCGTGTCTCTGCCCGTGTGGACAAAAATAGGTCATTTTCCTAGCCATATTTCTCACCCAATTTGTCATCAACCTAAATCAACATTTTGGACATCAACAAGCCATAACAAGGCATTCAAATTAAGCCAAAATCAATACTTAAACATGTAATACTATCACATACCAACAATATTCCCTTAGGCTCTTTAAATGACAACATAACTCATATCAATTAAATAACCAATTTTAACTATATGACCAAATACATATATGCATAATTTACCAAATACACCTATTCAACCCAACCATCAATATACCTATAAGATTTCCATCATTCAACCATTTCAAACGCACATCAAACATGATAAGGCCACTTACACATCAAAATTTATCCATCACAAGCCATTCAAATGGCTAGTTCCAACAAAACATTTATATGCCATCATTGGCCAAATTAACCTATACATGCCATTACAACCAAAATTAATTTACTAATTATACCGAAAAGGCTGATAGATAATGTGAAGTTGCTCCGACCAGCTTCCAACCAAAATGAGCTTCCGAATTACTATAAAACATGGAAAATAACACAGAGTAAGCAATTAAGCTTAGTAAGTTCGTATAACAAGGAAATTAACTTACCATTTAATCACATTTAAGGTAAGCATGCTAATATAACCAAACCAATTTGGCCAAAAGCCTAAACACATATCCTCAACATGTTAGCCATGTAACATTTTCCATAACCAATAAACATGGATATACATAATCACTAGGTAAGATTCACAAACATGTATCATCTATCTTATATTTCAATATATCATGTAATATCATTTCCATGTAATTCAAGTATATACCCGTAATTGTTCATTTCGAACTCATATTGTTTCATATCAGAACTTTGCCCGTTGAACCATTTAAAATATCGTTGGATACATGGGCAGTACATACGAAGTGTACAAATCTGTAATCTGTCAATTCATGTACTTGTATGCTTATACAAGCATGTAAATGGGAAGCTCTTCCGAGCCATATAACGGGAAGCTCATGTGAGCTAAGTAACGGGAAGCTCATACGAGCTGTATAGCGGGAAGCTTTTGCGAGCCAAATATCGGGAAGCTCATGAGAGCTAAGTATCGGGAAGCTCAAGTGAGCTATGGTGTATCCGCAACACATGCAGGATTACAACCATATCGGGAACCCTAATGACGTGTCATTTGTATCCTTCAAATTTCTAAGGTTCAAACGGGACTCGATAATTATCGGATATGTGATCATAATTACACATGGAAATTTGTACAAATCACACACAACAACATTCAATTTTAAAACATATAAATATACAATTCAGTTACACGAACTTACCTCGATAAGTATATGTAGATACGAAGGCTACTAATCCGATACTTTTTCTTTACCTCGATCTAACTCCGTATTAGGTCTATCCGAATATATACGAATGAATTTAACTCAATTTAATCCAACACACATCTTTGGTAAAATTACTATTTTTCCCCTATACTCTAATTAATTACAATTTAGTCCCTAGGCTCGAAAAATAAAATTCATACAATTTAATCCTTATTCAAGCCTAGCCGATTTTCATACATATCAATTGCAGCCCATGTATTTCACAAAATTCAGAATTTTTCCATAAATTTATCATCTTTTCAGTTTAGTCCCTAATTGATAATTTTATCAAAATTCTCTTTACAAAAGTTTTTTTTATCTAACAACAACCTCTCATTTTCTATCATAAAACTTCAAAATTAAACTATACTCATCCATGGCAAAACCCTAATACTGTAACGATTTTGCAAATTAATCCCCGAGATAGTTAGATTAAGCTATTACAATATTAGAAACATAAAAATTATTAAAAACGAGACTAAAATACATACCTAATTAAGCCAAATAAGTTTGCTAGAACTCAAGCTTCCATGGCTAGGGTTTCCATATATTTTTTGGTGAAAGATGATGAGAATGAATGATAATAATAATTATTTAATTCATTTATCATCATTATTTTATTAACTTTCCAAAATTAACCTTACTAATTTATTAAATTTCCAATGATAAATAATTATTCTTATCTATTAACTAATCTAAATGGTCTATTTGCTATATAAAGACCTCCAATTTTAAATTCTATAGCTATTTGATACTTTTAACTACTAGAATTCAAATTTTATACTTTATGCAATTTAGTCCTTTTTATCAAGTTAGGCATGTAAACAGTAAAATTTCTTAACGAAATTTTTATACGATATTTCTATCATACTATAGACCATAAAATAATATTAAAATAAATTTTCTTCTTACCTTAGATTTGTGGTCCCGAAACCACTGGTTTGATTTTCTTTGCCGAAACATTATTATGAGTGTGATTGTTGAGCGGGCGCCCACCCGAAACAGATCACTTGGGATTTCTTCAAGAGTGCCTTCCAAAGTAAGTATATGGGGGCGAGTTATGTGGAGGCTCGTAGACGCGAGTTTATGAGCTTAGTTCAGAGTGAAAGGTCTGTGGCCGGGTATGAGGCTGAGTTTCTAAGATTGAGCAGGTATCACGCGGCCTGGTTCCAAATGAAAATGAGAGGAGTATTCGGTTCGATGAGGGACTGAGATATGATATGAGAGTTTTGATAGGTCCTCAAAGGGAGCCATTTTTTGCGGCCTTGATTGACAAGGCGAAGATAGCAAAGGAGGTGAAGCGCATTGAGCGCGAGAGGAGAGACCAAGGGAGAGGTCAGAGCATGCTTAATAGGGATTCGAATTTCTTAAAGTGAAGTTAGAAGTATATTCTAATTGTAACTTATATAAATGGTTTAATATAATAGATTTTGAAGAAAGCTTGAATATAACTCCTTAGATAAATATGTGTCAATGTATTTGAACTTATATCATCTTGTACTAATAACAATGTTGATATAAATGAAATTAACACTTAATCGGCTATTAATCGTGTCGAAACCTTTTTTGAGATCAACTTTTTGTTTAAAAAGCGAAAATGGGAGTCGCCACCAATCTTTTTTTTTTTTGTGAGATGTGATCGGATCACCTTGGTAATTTGATCGTTTTAATAAAATGTTTGATTTACTAAAACAACGATTTTTTGGTCTACAAAATTTAGAAAATGGGTTCGGGAGTCGGTTACGCACGAGGAAGGATTAGCACCCTCATGACGCCCAAAATTGGTACCTAGTTGATTACTTGATGTCATAGTGTCGAAAGTTGAAAACTCGAAAAGAATTTAAAATACGATCCCTCTTTATTAATGTTATTTTTACTTAAAAATCGATTGAATAAATCGAAACGTATGTTAAAGGTCATCTTATCTCGAGGTAACAAAGGGTCATATCCCGTAAGTTAGGATACGACACCTTGAAATCTCGAAAAATAAATTCGCATTTTTTATTATTTAATTAAATCTCGTGTATTTTGATTTTAAGAGGATATTTGGTCATTTAGATTCAACGAGAAAATTGAAACCCCATAAGTTAGGGTACGACTTCTCGAATCTCCAAATACGAAACATTGCCTATTTTTAAATTTTCCTTTTTTGAATAATAACAAATGTAATATTTAAAACGATATGTATTTAGTTTATTCGAGTATGGTATATATAAAAAATGGCTAAAAACGTGAAAATCTCATGTTTAACGAATGGTGATGCGACATAAACTAATAAAGCATAAAAATATGATGATAATAAAAATCATGACAATAATATGCATAATAGAACAATAATAATAATGAAAAACGATAATAGTGATAATAATAATAATACTATCAAAAAAATAAAAACAGCAATAATAATGATAACAACAATAATAATATAAAAGAAAGGCCAAAACAAATAAATAAAATACAAAGGCCAAAACAAATAAATAAAATACGCAATAAATACAAGAACAGACCAAAAAATAAATAATAGAAAATAAATAAATAAAATAAAATATGAAAAGTAAAAAAAATAATTTAGGAAGAGTCCAAACTGAATAAATAAGGGTTAAATCGACATTAAAATGAAATAGGAGGGGTAAATTGTGAATAAATAAAAGAAATGGGAGAATGAAGGGTCAAAATGAAACGCGGGCGAAGGTGGGAGGACCAATTGAGAAATTATTTCCTGTCCCCAAAACGGCGTTGTTCCTTTCAGGGATTAAAATGAAATAAAATAAAATTATCGGGCAAAATTAAAAGGAAAAAAAGACTAAATTACAATGGGCCATAAAAGCGAAAGGGCATAATGCGCAAATAACCCATGCCCTAAGAAAACACGCGGATCTTGGAATGGGTCGAGTCGGACCATGGGTCGGCCCAAAACGACACCGTTTCAGGTGCTTACCCATTAAAACGGTCCAAGGACCAAATTGAAGCAAAACTAAAAGTTTGTGGTAAAATTAAAAAAAATAGAAGAATAAGATAGGACTAAATTGAAACACGCTGTAAAAGCGGAAGGAATGAAAGGGTAAATAGACCCTTAGTCCAAAAACATGCGAATCCTGGGGGGTTTTGGGTCGGATCTTGGGCCAGAGGCCGAAACGACGCCGTTTTGGCGTCTAAAGTTAAAATCCAAAACGACACCGTTTTGCAACTCCTATTTAAGTCAATTTTTTTTCAAAAATTTCATTTCAGCCTTCATTTAAAAAAAAAACAAAACTTTCTTCTTCTTTTTTCTCTCAAAACCATCTCAGGCCAGTCATAACTCCGGCGAACTGCCACTGCACCGGTCGCCGGTCACCGGCGACGGCGCCACCATCCACGGTGGTCGGAGATGCAAAAAGAACCCCATTTTTTACCCCGTTTTTGAATACAACCCAGATCTGGGGTTTAAAGCCCTATAAATCTAACCGATACTCGCCCCAGGGAAAAGAAACCAAAAGGCTTCGCCTTTCGCTGATGAGGCCTTCGCCGGAACCCTAAAGGGTTCCCAGGTTCCTCGAATCGGCAGAAAGGACCAACACGGCGACGACGACGTATCTCCGGTAAGATCTTTGGCCTTAATATTATTATATATATATGCGTAATAACAGATTCGAGAAGGAAAAAAAAATTCACCTTTTTAAATTTCTATTCTGTTGTTTTTCGATTGCTTTTCGTGTCTAACAAAAATTTACATGGATTGTTGTGGCTTTTATAGTCGATTTACAATATTATTTTACTTTTCCTTTTTCTGTTTTGCTACTGTTTCTTTGTTCTTGCTGCTGCTTCTGTGTTTTCCTTTTTTACAGGTATTGACGAAGTCAACGGAGGGGAGAGAAGAGGCTCCTTTGCCGTTTTGGTGCAAGGCGACAGACCTCGGGCGACGTGCGCGCTGTGGAGGCACATGGGGCGGTGTGCGTGCTGCGAAGGCACATGGAGCGGCGCAGGGGGCTGGTTAGGGTCTCAGTTTTTATTGAAATTTAGTTTAGTTTTGGGCCAACGGGCCGCCTAGGGTTTTCTTTGTATTTTGGGCTTGTATTTTTTTGTTATTTGGGTCTGTAATTTTGTTATTTATTAAGGCTCGGTCAAATTTGGGCATTTACAAATCGTATTAGTAATATTGTGTTAATTTGAAATTTTGAATTTGAATTAAATTGTAAAAATAAAATGGTTATATTATAAATAAATTAGTTCACTTTCAATATAATATATTTGAAATATATATAAAAAAAAAAACATCAAATTCATAATTTTTTTAGGAATCTCAAACTCACTATTAAATGACATCCAAGAAATTTATAGGTATGAAAAACAATCATGAATATTATATTTGTATATTTGATATCTCTTAATTTTCACTATTTATAAAATCTAAATCTAATTTTTTATATATATAAGTTCTCAAACGCTATTTAAAAAAATATTTGTGCTACAAAAACATGAAAAAAAAAATCAATTTATCAAAAAATTGAGAACATATTAAACAAAGCAAGCATCTATCAACACCATCCTTTCCACCTTACTTTCAATTTTTTTTCCTAACTCTTACTCAAAATGAAATGTAAAGTTCATCAGACAATGATCGACTATAGATTTAAAATGGCTTTTCTTCAATATTAGGTTGCAAGTGTCTTTCATAGTTGGCCCATTAATTGGTACCAACGATGATTGAGTATAGATTTAAAATGGCCGAAAACAAAATCTAATTGATTTCACCTTAAATTTGTTTCTCAACCTTTTCCAAGCTAGTAATTAACCTTTGTTAAGAGGGATGAGTTTGCATAGTTAAGAGCTTACTCTAATTATTGCTTCCCTTTTTTTTTTTTAAAAGATTTCAACACTTGATTGGTACAATTGGAGAAGGGATGACTTGGTGTTTGGATGCTAATAAAAAGTTTAACCACTTCTCTTTTGGCTCTAAATAATGAGTGTGGTGGTGATTTTGATGTATTAAGCAAGAAGGGTAACAATGTAGATGAAGCAAAGTTTGCATAGTTGCCTAGTAGAGGGAGAAAGAATTTGGGTATGTATCATAACAAGGGCCAAGTAGTTAGAGAGCTTAAATTATTGTTGAAAATTTTAATAATGGTTCCTTATGGACAAAAAAGGTCCCATCCTCAGTAATTGGTTCACAACATATGACCCACAACAGATTGATCGTAAGATTACTTTTTCGCTAATAAAAAATGTAATTTGATAAAACAAGAGTTTTTAGCGTGAAGAGAAACATAATGCAGCTGCTCGATCATCTTGGTGGCATAAGTCTTCCAAAGCAAAACAACACCCGGGGACAGAACAGAACCCCGTTTAGGGTGAAGGCTCAAGATTTTTGTTTTTTCTTGATATATATAACTAAAAATTATAAATTTGTAAATCTACATCTACTTTGTCCTCCAAAAATTTAAACATGGATTGCTCCCTCTCTCGTTATATTCACCCTATTAGAATACAACTAACTCCATTAGATTCCAACCTAATTGCTTTCCTTTTTATTTATCTATTAACCTTTTTTTTTTCTCCAAAATATTTATATTTATTTATTTTATTCTAAAAACTTCAAACAACTTGTCTCATAATTTTTTTTCAAGGTTTCATGCTTTAAGGAAAAATAACTCAAACTTTTCCCAACCCACTTTGCAAGTTTTGGTGTCAGACAAACAAGGCAACCATAAATCATGATTTTAAATTTTAACAGAGGTACCTTCCAAATGCATGTTTAATTGCATTTTGATGAGTAAAAATAGAGATAGACATAAGAATAGGAAAGTGGAGCTTTTTAATTTGCGGTATAAGATGTAATTTAAGTTTAATTCGCTTCTAAACATCAATTTAATATCACTCTCTCCATTAAAATTGTTTCCTTAAAAGTTTAGCTACAAACTGAAGAATAATTTATTTACAAAGTAATTGCACTGAAAATATGTTACTTACTATAAACAAAATAAGCGTTCTCATTCTTCTTCAAAAGTGGAAACACAAGTATTTATATAGGCATTAATTGTAATATATTTTTTTAAATGAGCAAGTATGATCCAATTGAATGTTTGAAATTTGACCCAACTAAATTACTTATTAAGAAATAAAATAAGAGAGATATTATTGACTTTAATTTCTGCAACATTAGAATCTTTTTAAATAAGATAAGTAGATCACACTAAGATTCCTAAGAATTTTCATTACTTGATCCGATCTTTTCTCCAATTAAAATCTCGAGATTTGCTGCTCAAAGTCTAACAACAATGTAAGTAAATAATTAAGATATGTAGGTCAAAACATGCCAATAAATAAGACAAGTTGCACAATATCTAGTTAAAAAGTGAGTTGCAACTAGCTTTTCATATGTGACGTGCAACTAGCATTAACAACCTCCGTCTTTGGCATTTGTAACCAAAAACCCTGCACAAACTTTGTCGATCAAGGGATGTATGAAACTTAAAATAAATATTTTCTAACTCTCCTTAAATGTCACTATCAATGATTAATGTCATCTTGTAACACTTTTTACCCGACCTGATCGTTAGGCCTAAGCCACAAGATGCTATATTTGTTGCCAAAGCAACTACAACAAATTTAATCAAAACAACATGCTTACTTGTATAAAACACATTTCAAAATAACGTATAATCATTTTTGAGTCTTATACGAACTTACGAAAGCTCTATAATAAACCAAGCTACTGGAGAAACAACATCAAATTTTATTTTCAACCTTGGGTCGAGAGCAATTTCGTGGAGTTGAAAGAAACACGAAGTGGTGGCCATATCGACCTTTGATGCTGAGTATATTGCATCAACTTCTTCAGCTTGTCAAACAATTTGGCTAAACAGAATTCCTGTATATTTCAATTAGAAGCAGATAGGTGCAATAGACATCTTTTGTGACAATAGTTTGACAAGTTCTATGACAAATAACCCAACTTTTAATGGTAGAACCAAACACTTTAATGTTTGCATCATTTTATTCGAAGTCTTATTTGTATTGAAAAAATTATTTTGAAAATTTGTAAAACAAGTGAGCCACTTATAAATATTTTATAAAGTCGATTCCGTAAGCAAAACACGAGTTTTTCAGGGAACAACCTGGAGTTTGCAGCTTTGAGTGAAGAGGGAGTGTTGGATATGGATTCAAAGCTTTGATCGATTGTTGTGGATGCATGTTGGTGGATGCATGACAGAGTATTTTGGTCAAACTTGTTTCTACTAATTAGTTTAGTGGGTTATTTACTTTAAGAGAAGGCTTGTTTATTACATGTAAGCTTGTATATAAAGTCACTCTCTATTTGTTTGTATTTTTTTAATCATTGAGATTTAGAAGTAACAAAAGCATGAGTAAACTATGATTCACTCAACTATACGCTGGTTTATTTTTTTGTCATAATTTCTTTTAATTGGTAACCCGAGATTGTTCGTTAAGTATTTGATGAGAAGGTGATGTGATAATTAAAATATTAGTATAATAATAAATTTAGTTTTGAATTTTTATATATTATATCGATTTACTAATAATTTTAAAAAAAATAACTCAAAATTTACAAATAATCTCAATTTGATCCTAATTCTAAAATATTTAAAGAAATATATAAAAATATGTAAATATTTTTAAAAAACATATAATAAATTTTAAAAATATATAGAAGTAAAAAATAATATTAAAATTATAATAATGTTAATATTAATATGTACGTAAATATTTTTAAACTATAATAATGTAAATATTAATATATTCTCATTTAGACCTGATCATGGGTCAGGCCAGGTTCGGGCCAAGTCGATGCAAAATTTTAGGCCCGTTTTCTAGGCTCGGGCCCGATCCGATTCGAAAAATAGGCCTAAAATTTTTCTCAAGCATGACCCAGATAAAAATGCTAAACTCGAGCCTGACCCGCCCGTATTAAATTTTTTATATTATTTTCTATATAAAAAATTTTAAAAATATATAATACATCAAATACACTAAAAATATTAAAATAAATGTTTCCCAACAAATTGAAAGTACATTAAAAAAAAAGTCTTTATACTTAAATAACACTAAGATAGTTGTAACTTAACAAGCAAATGCATCTAAAATAGTAGCAACTATATTAGTGTTATTTAAGTATAATAACAAAATAGTTGTCATTTTGTATACTAAAATAGTAGCAACTAAACAAGAGTTATACAATATTCAAACAATAAGTATAACAAAATAATAGCAATATAATAACAAAATGACAACAAATTTAGGCAGATTCGGGCATGGCTCGAGCCAAGGAAAGCTTACAGAGGCTCGACCCATTTAGAAAACGTGTCTTATTTTTTGTCCAAATTTATTTTTTCGGACCTATAATATTTTTTCGCAAACCCTCCCACTTTTTGGGCAGACCTTCAGGCTTGAGCTAATAGTCCGACCCATGATCAGGTCTATTCTCGCTCATGTGAATGGAGCATATTTCATGGCTAGTTATTTATCTCTTTAAAGAACACTTACGGCTAGAGGATTAATCACTACTACCGATATTTTAATTACAACAAAAAAAGAAATGATGATTTTTTTTACTATGGGTTAAGTATAGCTTGAGTGAACATGGAAATCAATCTCTTAAAATATCATTTAAAAAGAAAACAAAAATTCGAGCAAATCGAATATGAATTTTAATTATCATGCAAGTAAGCATTCAAACTAATCCTTTAAACTCATTTTGCAATAAAATAATTTCTTTTAAATTTGTTTCTCCATTAAAATAATCAACGTGGGATGCATGTGTTGGACTCTGCTCCTGGAGATGAATACACTTCTTGAACGTGATTTACAAGGGGTCATTGGTGATAGTTTTTAGGCTTACTCACTTATTTCAACCAAAAAAAAAAATATTTTTTATTTTTTAATTTGTTGTTTATCAAATCATAAAAAATGGATGGAAAAATTAATTTTTATTATTTTTGTTGATTTGGTATTTATGTAGATGTTATGTACACAATTAATTAATTTTTTAAAAAATTAAAAAATTCAAATAAATTATAAAAAAATTATTGAAAAAGCATAAAATAAAAAATATATTTTAAATTTTTTAAAATTAATTATTCACTAATGTGGCGTAAACGTGGGTTGTCACGTGAATGCCACATCGACAAATTTAATACACGTTAATTTTTCATCTATGTCAAGGTGATTTGACAAACAATATAAGTTCAAAAACTAAAAAAGACAAAAAAAATTGAATGAAAAACTAAAATAATTTTTATAAAGTTAGAACCTCAAATAAATCATTATGCCAAATTTTTGTTCCATGTAACACAGCTTTAATAGTTTGTTATTTTTCTATTATAAAAAAATAAAACTAAAAAATTTAACAATTTTTAAAAGGGATGTCGGTGAAAGAATTGAATATGAGTAAAGTAGACAATCTTTTAAGAGACTAAAAATACAATTAATAAAACAAATTAAAAAATTGTTTAATATGAATTCTAAATTCAATTTATGAGTTAATTAATATTTTGTTAAAAGTATTGGAGAATGTAAATTTGAGTGCATTAAAACGTGTTTATCTTCATATTTAAGGGTTGAGAGAATATGAATAGTTTTAAATATTTTATAAAATAATAAAAACCAAAAAATTAAAAATCAAAACTAAAAAAGTTTTTTTTTTTTATAAAAAAAATCAAGTGTCGATAAAAGAATCAAACATATGTTAAGTGGACACTCCAATTATTTTTTTCTTAAATGTATAGTTTACTTGCTTTATTTTTTTGCTGAAGGTATAGTTTACATTTTTTCCTAATTTTCCTATTATATTTTTTTATTTTATAGGGGTGAATACTGATTTTTTTTTCTATTATACCTTTTTCTATTATTTATCTATTTATATAAATAAATAATATTGAGATATATTATATAGATAAATAAGATTTAATATTAGAAAAAACACTTTTTTTTCAATTTTTATTTATGTTTTACTCATTTCTCACTGTTTATTATTGAATTTAATTATTTAAATTTCTAATCCCCACTCCCATCTCTAATAAACATGCCCAAGCTTAAGCTTTTATTTAAAATTTTAAAAAAATTAAATCTAATACTTCAAATAATTAAACTATTTTTGTGTTGAAACAAATTATTTAAAAAAAAGAAGAAGTTATTATCTATTCCCTAATAATAAAATAATTAAAAATTTAAAAATAATATTTGTAACTTAAATATATTTATTTATCATTAAAATTTTAAAAATATTTTAATAATTTTGGGTACACTATATTATTTTAATGCTTTAACTTCAATTATTTGTGTATAATTTTTTTAATTTTTTTAAATAATTTTATTTAAAATAAATATTAAATTACAAAAGACTTTAAAATTTAAATTTTTTTATCTTTAACTTAAAATTTAGTTTTTTTATCTTTAACTCTTTATTTATATTTTAAATTTAAAACCTTATTTTTTGTGCAATATTATTTCACATAAATTATAAACATTTAAAACAGAAATATTTTTAAATATCAAAATAATTTAAATTTAAAATTTAAATATTCTTTTATCTCTAAATCCTTATTTAGGCTAAAATTAAAAAAAAATTAAAATTTAAAATTTTAGGTTATCTTTGATTTTAAAAGTTTCAGGTCACATATATATTTACAGCAATTTTTCTCTAACTTATTTTCAGTTATAAACTTGAAAAATGAAATCTATTATTTTTATTTTTATTTTAATGTTCTGCATTACGGTGACAAAGGCTGAAATGTCACCTTCCTTATCTCCATCAGTGAGTTGTTCCACTATCATTTACGACATGATAGATTGTGTCTTGTTCTTAAGTGGTGACAGCACCGAAGATAAACCAACAACTGCATGTTGTTCTGGCTTTAAAATTGTGTTAGAAACAAATGTGAAATGCTTTTGTGAAGCTCTTAAAAGCAGTGCCGAATTGGGTGCCGACGTTAATCTTACCAAAGCTGTTATGTTGCCTTCAGCTTGTGAAGTTTCGGCATCTCCTATGAACAAATGTAACTTAGGTAAGTATTAAATAATCATTTTTCTTTTTTGGTTTTTTACTTGTTTCTATTACTTATTTGATCAACAACTTATATGCAGTTTCTTCTCCACCTAGTGTAGCTCTTGGTACGTGCTCTTTCTTCTTCCCTACCAATATACAAATGTTTTCCAGTTTCATGGTTTGAAAATTGCTTTGGTAGATTATTTATTTATCAGTTATTCAAAACACAAAAAAGGAAAAAATTCCTTGCAAACTTATTTTTATCAAATATTTATATCAGTTATTGATCAAACATTTATAATGAAAATTAAGTTTAATTTCTACTATGATATATCAAAATGCAGTGATAAAGTCTTAAGTCTTCATTTAACTTATTTTTTCTGCAACATTACAGTAGCAAACCCTTCCCCTAGTGAATCGCCAGTAGCTAATTCAGTTGAGCGATCAATTGCTCCAGTATCATCAGGAACCTCAATTGCTCCAGTATCATCAGGAACACCAACACCGTCAGCTCTTGCAACTCCCACCGAGGAAGTTACACCAACACCATCATCCCCCGACAAGAAAATTACACCAACACCCTCAACTCCCGCCGAGGAAGCTGTTAAACATGCTCCTTTACCAAACCTATCCGGAAGTTACTCAGTATCATCTTATTTCTTTACTTTCTTTAGTGTGTTAGTGATTTCATTTTATTATATTTTAATATAATTTTATCTTCTTTTTTTTTTCTTTTAATCAATCCTAGTAGTAGTAGTATGTTATTAATAGACTTTTTTTTTTTTAATAAAAACCCTTATTTTTATATTAATTTTAAACTTTTATTTTAATAATAGTTTTTTATGTTGTTATAATATTAGTTTGCAGTTCTATTTCTATTTTTATAAAAAAAAATATTTTTAAATTATAGACATTTATAATATTAATTTTTAGAAATTATTACCTTAAAATTCAAACTTCATTAACTCAAATATTATCACTCAAATATTATCTTAAACTTAGTTAACTAATAAAAATCATGCTAAATTAGAACAATTATTTTGATGAGTCAATATGTCAAAAACCTAAAGCTTTCCTTGCAAAGAAAATGAAAAAAATTGCTATTCTACCTACTTTTTTAAACAAACAAGCCAAAACATGGTGGTTTTCTTTACTCTCGACTTTATAGAAGGAAAGAACTTCATATAAAAAAATGTCCAGTGACTAGCAGCTGACCTTTCTAACAAAATATTTGATAAAACAAATGTCAAAGCAGCGAGTAGGACTGACCATAGAATGATTTGAATGGGTTTTTTTGATAAAATACATTATATCTTGTCAGGAGAAAGCAAGCAATAATTATCTGAATAACTGTATTTCAAGATCACCCTTCTAATACACAACCAGTCAACTATGAAGCTAAAGATTAGGGACCAATACTGTATCTAAAACCAATCTAATCTTGGACATAAGCCTAAAAACAGGTTATTATATTCATATAAAACTAAATTAATTGCACACTTTTATAAATTTTTATAAGATTTAATAAACATACATTTAACATTCTATGAAATACAGTAATTTCACAAAAAAAAAAAAAATTGTGATTTTACATCAGCTACTTCACAACCAACTATTTACCAATACAGAACTTACCAAAAATGTTAGATAAAATCTCCTCAGAAATGTCATCTCCACTTATCTGGCCAAGAGCCAATGCAGCCTCTTTTAAATCAATTGTCCAAAAATCAAGAGGCAGTTCCTCCTCTATCGTCGACTTCAATCTTACAAGAGCCTCCTTGGCTCGCATCAGCTGTTCGCATTGTCTCTAAGAAACACCCCATGAAAAATATTCCACAAGCAGCAGTCAGAATCAACATCAGACTGTCATGTTATAGCTTTATCTGAGAAATGAATATGGAACTACAATCGTCTAAAGCTAAGAGAAAAATGGCAGTTTTAAGAATGCTAACCTGATTAACGGTCCATCTACGGCCCCCAGCTGGAATCTTGTTTAGGCCAACAATCTCTAAGATTGATTTCTCCAAGTCATGTATCCCTTGACCAGTGATGGCACACGTAAAGACATGCTTACTGAACGACTTGGCTTCTCTATCGACCCAATCAGAGCAAGCAGATGAAGCACAGTCTATTTTATTGATTACTAGAATCATCGGAATGAATGCTGATCCCTGAAACTCAAAACAACACCCAATCTCACTATATATTCGAAGAAGCTTAAGTCAATGGAAAAGATACTTAAAAATGGAAAAAGCATCGAGATCAGTAGAAGTTAACCTTGATGCTAATGGCTTACCATATTGGATCGAATCCTCTCAAGAAGTTTCGTATCTTCCAGAGTCCATCCATCAATTGCACTCACCGTCATGATGATGACATCAGCACCCATAGCAACAGCTTCAGATCTTTCCACACCTAGAACAAAGTCATACAGATCTAAATAATGATTGACATATTAAAAAAAGAAACATCAATCATAAAAATTAAATACCTCTCGTGAATAAAACTGTTCAAATCATACTTAAATCAATTTCTCTGAAGAGGCAAAGACTAACATTTGCTACTTTCTATATAGAGTGTAACATTAATACACTCGATGAAAGGAAAAGACTGAGGTCCTAAACATTTCACAGAAATCAAACTAAATTGTATCTTTTGGCAATAAAAAGAAAAACTAAAATCTTGCATGGCCTTATTTGGAGATCTCATGATGAGAAATGACAAACTAAAAAAACTAAAATCTTGCATGGCCTTATTTGGAGATCTCATGATGAGAAATGACAAACTACAGAGTATAGCCCAGTCTTCTGACTACCAAAAAATATAATCCATAACATTTCCGATTTTCATTTTGTGTGTGAAAGTTGACTGGCAGCTGGATCAAAGATATATTTACAGGAATCAACTTTCTTATTAGAAAAGCATTATCTAGTAGAATAATCAACTTGGAACTCCTACTTGATGCTTGTAAATTACATGAGCTATTTTTGGATGGAAGGAGAAAATTCTTACCAATCTTCTCCACGATATCATCAGTTTCCCTGATGCCTGCAGTATCAAGAAGTGTAACAGCGACACCAGCAACGCTAACACTGGCTTCCACCACATCCCTAGTGGTTCCTGCAATCTCTGTAACTATTGCTCTCTCACTCTGCACGCTAAAAGCAAGACATGGAGTTGAACTAAATGCCATACGGTTTCTATGTAAGAGAACCAGTGAACAAATGAAAGGACTAATAGTTCATGAGTCAAACAAATTGTTTATATCATGTGACACAGACATCAAAACCAAGTAATGGCAATTCAAATAATTTATGCAATAGGAAGAAAGGAGGGATAACCACGTACTTTGCTCCATGCATTAAAGAGGCTTGACTTCCCAACATTCGGACGGCCAACAATTGCTATCTGCAAGATTTTGTAAATGGAAGCAACTGTATTATTAAAAACTAACCCTAAATATAAGATGCACATACTGTCTCCAAACATTTAAAGACCAAAAGCTCAATTTATCTTATTATCAAAGAAAAATAGCGATAAGTAGATATAGACAACCCAACTGAATGATCAAAAGTTGGATGGTGCTCAGTTAGATGATATGTTTGGAGAGTAAAAATGTGAATTCTAAATAAGAAAAAGCCTCCTGCACTTTAACTCACTAACATAAAATTTCCACTCGATACACATTCAAAGATCTCAGATACACGGGGATTGTACCTGCAATCCTGATTGCAGAAGTTTGTCATAATTGGCAGTTTCCAGTGCGTGCTCTACATCCTGAGACATGGCATGCATTCTATCCATAATTACGTTGACATCTAGTGGAGGCATCTCATCCTCAAAATCTAAACGAGCCTCTATCTCAGTAAGCAATTCAATGCATTGTTCTCGCAATGATCTGACTAAAGTAGAGAAGCCCCCCTGTCAGACAGTCAAGCTCATCAATGTTGTTAATCACACTGCAAACCAACTCTAATTAGAAGATTTAAGAAAAATGGCAAAAACAGAAATTCTAAAGGTGAGTTCATGCCTGCATTCCTGCCAAAGCTGCATCAGCGGCAGCAACAGACTTAGCTGAAATTAATTTTCCAACATTTTCAGCTTGGGAAAGATCTAATCGACCATTTAAGAATGCACGGAGGGTAAACTCGCCTAAAAACAAGAAAAGGAAAATAAAAGATTAGGACAGTTTGGACAAAACGATGTATGTAAACAAGTCTTGCAACGCCTCCCCAATGCCTCATTAAGAGGGGTCTAAGAAGATATCTACTAGAATCTTGTTTTCAAGGACATTGATCTTTTAATCAAACTAGAATCAAAAGTGCCAATAAATTTAATTTTGCATAAGTTAAACCCAACCTGGTTCAGCAAGCCTTGCTCCAGCTTCTAAACAAGCCTTCAACACACGACGCAGACACACTTCACTCCCATGGCACTGGAGCTCAACCACATCTTCACGAGTATATGATTTTGGAGCCAGCATTGGCACAGCTAAAACCTTTAAAAAAAAATTGCAACTTTAACCTCCAACAATTCCAATAGTAAAAACACGAACAACCCAGCAAGAAAAAGTTTAACAAATGCAATTTTTTTTTCCTGGACAAAAGCATACCTCATCAACTACATTCCCCTGAGAATCCAAAACAACGCCATATTCAACAATATGACTTTTAGGTTTCCAAGAACCCGAACCTGAATCAAACCTCTTCTTCTTCTTAGCCGGGGAAAAAACACGGCCAGCGATATCGACAGCGTTGGGACCAGACAAACGAACAATGCCAACGGCAGCAGGAGGGCCTCCTAGAGAAGTGACGATGGCTGCAATGGTGCTGGTCGAGCTCTGAGTCTCGATTGAACCACCATCGTTCACTGAACCCAAACCCACCAAGCGCTCATCTCTGTTGGAAACGAAACTAGTCTCTGCAAAGGTCAAAAGGTGAAATGGGTAGTTACATATAAAAGTGAACATGAAAAAAAATGAATTTTGGGGCAGGGGGACGGAGAAGATGAATAACCTTGGCGAGTGGAGGCAAGGGGTTTAAGTGGTTGGGGTTTAGGGGGGAGAGGGAAAAGAGAAGAGAGCTTTTTAGGGAACAAAAGCGAGGAAAAGATCAGTTGTGGAGGCGGTTTCGTTGGCCTGTAAAAACGAGTGATAATAGTACGGAAAGATGGGAGTAAAGCCATTGTTGCCGTGTGTGAGTTTTCACTGATTATCATATCAATGAAGCAGAAGCTGAGAGGATGAAGAAGCAGTTCTGCTCTTTCCTTCTGTAGAACTATGGAGTCTGGAAATGTCCATGGCCCATGCTTTGGTGGGCTCAACTGAGCTTTATTTCCATTTTTTTACCAAATGGGCTTTATTCATGTCCCAATCCTGAAGGGTTCATCCATTTTTTTCAAAGTTCTTTGGAGTTAGAATTTTCTTTAAAAATAAGTAGTGTTATAATGAACTAATATTTAATTAAAATCATAAAAAAAATATTATTTTGTTTTTATAGCTTTATAAGGGTTAGTATTTGGTAGTGTGACAGTCTAATTTTTTATTCCATACGAAGATTTAAAAAACTCGTCATGTGTCTTTTTTTTAATATTTTACTATATTCTTATAAGATACTTGTTAACCCCCTGATTTTGCGTATGGATCTAAAAACTTTATTAACAATGTACTAAATATTTTCCCTTTTTATAATAACTTCCAATAAATTAAATTATCTACTTCATCATCTATCTATACTCATATAAAAAGTTTTACTAATTAGTGTTACGAGTCAATTTGAAACCGACTCAATTAAAAAATTACCTAAGTGCATATTTTCGTATTTTATTACTTTTATATGAAATGTTTAAATAAATAACTAAAAATGGAAGGTCTAAAAATGTTTAACCATAAGCTTCACCATTTTACCTATAATTTAATTATTAATTTCTTTTATAAGTATAATTTTACCATCGGTTGGGTGTAACATTTTTTTTAAAACTATTATAGTTGAGATTAAAAATAATTATTATGATAATTGCAATTGGATTGAATAAATAAATTCAAGGAAATTCTCTAAACTTCTGAAGTAGGTAGTACTTCAAAACCGGTGGAGATGAATGATGAAGATATTGAATTGAAGGATAAGATGTTATTCCCAAAGTGGCTGATGGTATTCCCTCGACCAAATTCTTTGAAAGGGACCATTATTTAATTCACAAAAGTCCAGAACAAATTATTATTGTTAAACTTTTGGGTAAAAAGATTAGACGTAATACACTTTGAAATAAGATTCATGCTCTATAGAAATCTTCAAAAGTCTTACGCACATACATCTTAAAAATGATTATTTTATGATGAAATTAATTACGATCTAAAGTTTTATCCAAACATCCTTGGACTATTTTTAGACACAACCGTCCAACCATGGTCAGTCTTTTTCCACTACTCATGAGTTTCAATTCAATGTGGAAGTGTAGGTTCGTCTCTTTGGTCTTCGAGGACAAATGTACAAAAAAAAAATGTCTTCATACTTGTAGGGTCTAAATTTCGCCCGGGCCCATAAGATCTAAACTAAAGGATTGCTTGACAGCCCAATTTAAACCTACCAGACCAAATAACCAAACCCAAACAAATTAGCCCAAATCAACAGGCCCAAGTGGCCCAATTCTGTCAAACATTAACAGAAAACCCTAAGGGTTTCATAGTGACCAGCGCCGCAACTACCCCCACCAAAGAGCCTCCACGCACGCGCGCATCGTGCGCGCTCGTCGCCTCGCTCACGTGAAGTTCCCCTCTCCACCACGTCTCAAAGCACGTATCTACAAAATAGGAAGAGATCAGTTGTAAAAATCAAAGGCTATAAAAGCCACACAAATCATTGTAAAAGGGATCTTTTTTTTCGATTTTTAGAATACACATGAGCAAATAGACTTTTACGAGAAATCAATATATCAAGAAAAGGTTTTCTTTTTCTTTCTTTCGTTCTTTTTTTCGCATCCGATTACATATAATTTTTTTTTTTCTTGCTTTTTTTTAAAACCCCGTATATATAAATTAAAGCATTAATATATAATAATAAAAAGAGAAAACCTACCTTTTTGCGATTTTCGCCACCGCAAAGTGTGCGGTGGCGCACGATTACGATCGACGGTGCGGGCGCGCGGTGGTCTGAGTCGGTGACTTTGGTGGACTAGGAGACTGCAGAGAGAATAGAGAAAGTTTTTTTTGTTTTGTTTTTTGGAAGGGAAAAGAAAAAATGAATTTTTAAAAAAATCGATTTATATAGCACCGAGAAACGACGTCGTTTCACTGGGTGCTCTTGCGCTAAAAGCGCGCCGCATAAGGTGGCCCGTCGACCGACCCGCCCACTAAGGATCCGCGTGTTTTTTCTAAAAAGGGATATTGATAGTTTTGGTCCTTCGATTTTTCAAACCGCTTCAATGCGATCCAGATTGCCTCTTTTCATGGTTTTGTTAATTCGGCCACCACATTATTTGGATGGTTCAATTTGGTCCTTAGTGCGCCGATCCCCGGGAAGTGACGCGTGTCCGAGGAAGGGTTTATTGCCCATTTGGTCCCCGAATTTCCACTTTAATTTCAATTTAGTTTTTTTTTTACCTATTTTACTTTATTTTCAGATTAATTTTAAATATCTATAATTATACCTATTATTAGTATTATATTTACGATTATCAGTACTCTATTTTACATATATTATTATTATTATTAAAATCGTTTTATTATATTTTCTTATATATATTACGTCTATTATTACTTTTTCCTTATAGTTGTTACTTTATTTTTTTATTGTGTATTATTATTATTATTATATATATATATATTTTATTATCAATATACCTTTATTTTTTTACTACTACTATTTTTATTAGTACTATTATTCTAATATTATTACTATTATTTTTATTAATATTTTTTATATTTTGCTTATTATTGTTATTATTCTATTTTTATATTTAGTATTATATTTTCCCTTTTTTTATATATTCATTAGCTTCATTAGTAGTAGTATTATTATTACTATTTATTTTATTTGTCATATATTATTTTTACTATTATAATATTATTTTTTATTTTCCCCCCTTTTTGTATTTATTATTATTATTATCCCTTATTATTATCGTGTTTACATTTCCACATTTTTATTTTTGTTGTTTTCAAAATTCATAAAAAGGGTTTCGCAAAGGTATTATTTCGTGTTTGGAAGTTCGAGAAACCGTGCCCAATCGTGCTGGGTTTCGATTTTTCGTTCGTCTAGATGACTAAATATCCTTTAAAGATTTTAATCGCATTTTGTAAATAAGGCAATATTTCGTGTTTGGAAGATTCGAGAGATCGTGCCCAATCGTGCTGGGTTTCGATTTTCCATTCGTCCAAATAACCAAATATCCTTTAGAGATTTTGACCGGGTTTTCTTAAATAAAGGCGATATTTCATATTTGGGAAATCGAGGAATCGTGACCAATCGTGCTGGGTTCCGGTTTTTAGTTTAGCCAAATAGTGAAATACCCTTTTCAAATTGCAATGTATGAGTTTTAGAGATCATGAAACAATCTTGGTATCGAGGGTTTGAAACATCGCGCCCTATCGTCTTTGGATGTGGTGTTTCATCTTTTCGAATAAGAGAGTTTCGATATCCAATAATGGGTTATCCAAACATTTTTGAAGATTCATATTTTAAAATATTTTCTAATTTTTCGATATTAAGGACATTAATCAATCAATACGGTACCAATTTTGGGCGTTGCGAGGGTGCTAACCCTTCATCGTGCGTAACCGACTCCCGAGCCCATTTTCTTAAAATTCATAGACCAAAATGTTTTATAAGTGGCCCAATCACACTTCAAAAAAGATTGGTGGCGACTCGTTTCCATATTTTTAAAGTCGGCTGCTTTTCCAAACAAAAATAGTTTCGAATGACTTGGCGACTCACTGGGGACCAATAAGAGAGTCAAGCCGTAGAATGGATTGATTAATGTCCTTTTATCGAAAATAAAATTTTGATTTCGTTTCTTTCATTGCATGAGTTTGTGTCGCGTCATATGGTTGTTGTGGTTTGAGACCCATAGGATATTCATGCATTCATGTTGCATGACCGTTGTGGTCATACCCTTAAGTGGGAGCGAAGCTACGCTTCGTGAGGTTTTCACCTCCGCATGGGCTAGGGATCGCTGCCGAGAGTACATCCGCACCTATGGTTCCGTGAGGTTTTCACCTCCGCATGGCCATAGGGAAATGTATTCCTCGAATCGAACTCGATCCGTATGAGCCTATAATGGGTGAGGATTGAGGAATCTGCTAGTTCAGGTACCTTTCCTTTAGAACTAAACCACATATAGTAAACCTTAAGAGCCCACCCTAGGTAGAGCCATGCTAAACCTTAGTGGCTACCTATGTAATGGTTCGACATTTTTTTTACTTGCTTTGATTACTTTTATGCGATACTAACTTATTTTATTTTGGTCATGTTTGCATGTCATTTCATACTTAAAAGGCGTCGATTCCTGTTTTAATTACTAAGTTAGAAAGCTTGTTATGGAGAACGGATTCCTTGATAACGTAGAGGATAATGCGCGCCGCATGTATATGGTCGAGAAGACACACGACTTGAGAAGGGGATAGTCTAACCGAGGGGTATACATCAGAATTATTGGACTTCACTCGCATTAGTGTGACACAGAATGAGCTCCAAGAGTTAAGAGATATATGGGCCTGTTGGGATGAAGCAACTAAGCAGCTTTTCTACCTTAATTATGGTGATCTACCCTACTTCATCGGACATCGAGTTGACAAACACTTATTTCGGGCTATGACTCGATTTTGGAATTCGCTTATATAGTTGTTTCACATTTGGGGAAGTGGATTTGGTGCCTCTGATTGGAAGAATACACCGCTTTGCTCCATAGCCAAAGGGTTCGGGTTGACAAAGTTTATTTCGTACGCTTAATGCACCAACTTTTGTAAAGAAGTCGATGAGTATCACCGGGATGAGTGAACAGTGGGTCGCGACACTAATTCAACAAAAGGTGAAGGGAAATGCATTCCTTGGGGAGCTTGAGGAGCGATTGTGGCACATCCGGATGCCAAGAGGAAAGTTGACATGTTCGCCCTAAGTATCTACGGCTTGGTAATTTTCCCCAAAGTTACGAGACATATAGATGAAGCGGTTCATCGACTTATTCGATCGACTTGACAAGGGGTTACGCCGAGACGGCGATTCTTGCCGAAACGTTTAGATCTTTAAACTCGCGTCTTGAGAGCGGTGAGGGTAGATTCATAGTCTGCGCGCAACTATTGTTGGTGTGGTTCCATAGCCATTTTACGGAAAGTAGATAGATCTTCTTGTCGGGTTTTCTTTGCGAAGTACTCCCCATTAAAGGAGTTAGCGGCCGCACTCGGAGAGATGACGATCGGAAGAGAACTGGATCGCGCTTCTTCAGAATCTTCAAGAAAAGATGTGGAATGGAGAGCTTCTTGGTTCGTTCGGATAAAATTCTCTACCGGTGTGGGAGTTATGATTGAGTTCCTCTGTTAGGGATCCGGGAGCCGTTGGGTATGCTCCTTTGCTCGTGCTAAGGCGGTACCAATCGAGACGATTTATACCCGTAACGCATGGGCTAGCTCGGTTTGAATTCTCGTATAGTGGGAATAATTATAAGAAGAGAGTTCGAGAGATTTACGATGCGTGGAAGCGATTCACCGAATGAAAAGAGTTGCAATGGGTCCAATGGCAACCTCGAATATAATACATGGCGCGATGAGGAGATTAAATGATAATATCCCGGACCGACACGGGATCTTTGATCGATCGATAGAGGAATACCTACAAGTAGTCCCTTACGAGTTGGAGATCATGAAACAGACTTTAAAAGTAAAAATTCAGAGTTAGGGAAAAAGATAGAGCAACTGGAAGAGGAAAAAATGAGCTTGGGGTTAGATATTGATATCCAGAAGTCAGAGGCTGAGAAGCTGAGGAAAGGAAAAAGAAAGGCCGAAGAAGATTTGGATAGCTTGAAGACCGACACAAAAAGTTGCATCGATCGATGAGGATTTCTGGCTGGCCGGGTAAAACCTCGAACAATGGCATCAAGAAGTTCGGGAAGAGAAGGCCAAGGTTGATCGGTGGAAGGAGAGGTTCCATGAGGCTCCGGCACAAAAGGATACTCCTGAGGAAGACTGTAGGTGAGAGCCAAAGTGAGAATGAGATGTTAAGAGCTCGAGTAGCGAGAGCTAGAAAGGGCATTGTCTCGAAGTCGTAGCTCTACGGTGAAATTAGAATCAAGCCTAAATCAGATTGAAGAGTTGAAAGGAAAGGTGGTAACACTTGAACGCGTATTTGCAAAATAGTAAGCTCGGATTCAACTATTGGAGGCAAATAACGAAAGCGACGGGAAGAACAACTTCAACATTCTCGAACCAAATCGAGAGAAAGAGACTACCTTATGGGCGCAGGCCGTGATTCAGATATTTGAGAAGTGGTGAGCATTTACAAACCTTTAGCTATTTCAGCCGATGTATTAAGTATAGTATATGAGTCGAGTTAGTCAAGGGCCGAGAGTTAGCCTCTCTTCTTAAGAAAGTTAAAACTTTGGGCATAAGGGCTAGGTCGTATATGTGACTCTATTTTATGTAAAGGATTTTATTTTTAAATAAGTTTTCTATAAGAAATTGAACTGGACTTGACGCCTTTTGCATTCATTCATTTACATTGCATTTCATGCATTGGCATTGCATCATATCATTTGCATTAAATTTCATAAAAACCCTATTAACTAGAGGTCGTATTTTAGTTATCTGGAACACCACTACTATACACGAAGGAAAACAAAAATCATGGATCAAAGGTTGGAAAGGTTGGAGCAGATGCGAGAAAGAGATGCAAGACCATTCTGGCACTCAGATGCAAGAGCATTGGCCAAAATCCAACAAGACGTGAGGATCAAATGTTGAAATCCCGAGAAGTATGATGAGCCGCTTAACATTTGTTGTTGACCTGAGCGCAGATAAAGAGAAAGGCCCTATGGTCGATGTCGGGGATGAAAATGAAAATTGCGCTTATCCGTCGAGCCTAGCCCCCGTAAATTCTCAAGCGCAACCTCCAGAGTGTCCGTCAGTAATATCGGCCTCAAGATCAAACTGGTGCCTCAAAGACCGCAAACTTCCCGACGGGCTTGAGCTCTAACCACGAGACAATTTGCCAAAGATCATGGTCCCTGATTTCGACGATGCAGTAGATGGGGAGAAAGCGAAGGCGGAGTTTCCAAAGGAGTTTGAGGATCACCGCAAATGGTGGAGGAGAAGTTTAAAGCATTGGAAAGTGTTGATTACCAATGCGAGGTGGATGCTAAGAAAGTCGAGTCTAGTCCCGAATTTGGTACTTCTCCAGAAGTTCAAGATGCCGAGTTTGAAAAGTACAATGGGACCAGCTGCCCTGAGGCCCATATTATGATGTTCTGTCGTAGAATGACGGGATATGTCAACAATGACCAGTTATTGATCCACTCGCTTTTGAGACGATCGACCGGAGCGCAAAGAAATGGTACAATCAGCTGAGTTGTACCCAAATCAAATCGTGGAGAGATTTGGCACAGGCTTTCATGAAGCATTACGGCCATGTGACCGATATAGCACCTGACAGGATCACGTTGCAAAATATGGAGAAAAAGTCAGGCGAAAGTTTCAGGAAGTACGCACAAAGATGGAGGGAGGTCGCTACACAGGTCCAGCCACCGTTACTGGAGAAAGAAATGACTATGCTCTTCATCAATACCTTGAAGGCACCTTTTATTAACCACATGTTAGGGAGCGCGACTAAGAGTTTCGCCGACATGGTGATGTCAGGCGAGATGATAGAGAACGCGATCAGGTGTGGAAAGATAGAGGCAGGAGAGAGCACGAGAAGAGCGGCTCCGAAGAAAAGGGAAAGTGAAGTAGGAAATATAAGCTCGGGTTATCCTAAACCTATTACTATTACCCAACCGAGAGCGGTAGCTGTGGGCCAGCAGGCCCAACCAAGACAAGAGCCCAACACGAGGCGTAAGACCGAAAAATTCAGTTTACTCCTATACCAGGTGACGTATAAGGAGTTGTATAAGACTTTATTCGCGCGCACGTCGTATCCCGTTTTACTTGAAGTCGCTGCAACCTCCATATCCCAAGTGGTATGACACAAACGCTCAGTGTGAGTACTATGCGGATGTAGTAGGTCACTCAATAGAGAACTGTACTTCATTCAAAAGACTAGTTGAGAGACTTATCAAGGCGGGGGTGGTAGACTTCAATGACCCACCTGGTGGAGGAAATCCGTTACCCAGTCATATTGATAATGGGGTAAACGTAATAGTTGAAAATAGGGGAAGAAGGTTCAAACATGAGATTGCTAAGGTCAGAACCCCATTGAGAGAAGTTTGGAAAGAAATGCAGAAAATGGGGTTAGTTCTGCAAGAGAATGTAAACAAATCTCAAGATACAAGAAACTACTGTGAATTCCATGACAAAGAAGGCCATGAAATCCAGCAATGTAACGAATTCAGAGCCCTAGTACAAGGGCTAATGGATAATAAAGAGCTGAAGTTCTTTGACTTGGTGGAAGGAGATGACGTATGTTCCACAGAAGATGGGTCTGCAGAAAGGATCCCTAAAGTCAATCACCCACTAGTGATTATCACACGGCCAGGGGTCGACGATGCCGGAGTGAAGGTAGAACCGAGGGTCGAAATTAAAAAACCCGTGACTTCTCCTTATAAGGGTACACCGAGGGTTGTACTCAGAAAACCCGTAACTTCTCCTCCGAGGATTATAATTCAAAAACCCATGACTTTTCCATATAAAGATGACAAGAGGGTACCTTGGAATTACAATTGCACTGTGATAGTTTCCGGAAAAGAGAGTTCGGCCAGCACACCCAACCTAGAAGCTGAGTCCTCTATGATGAGAAGGGGAGACGAGAAGACAAGACCACTGGTTAATGAGCCAGTAGCAGAGAGTAAGGTGAGAAAGTTTTTGAAATTCCTGAAGCACAGTGAGTACAGTATCGTGGAGCAACTACACAAGCAGCCAGCACGCACATCAGTACTGACTTTGATCCTAAACTCAGAGGTACATCGCAATGCGCTAATGAAGGTGTTAAACGAAATTTATGTCGCTGAGGACATTTCGGTAAACAAGCTAGACCGCCTCGTTAGTAACATAAGCGCAGACAATCTCATCTCTTTCAACGATGATGAAATATCGCCGGGGCATGGGATCTACTAAGGCTTTGCACATCACTACCCGATGCAAAGGGTATACACCGCCGTGGGTATTAATTGACAACGGATCGGCAGATGAACGTCTTGCCCCTATCTACACCGGGACAAAGTTACAGTAGATAGCTCTCACATGAAAACATGCCAAAATATAGTCGAGCCTTCGATGGCATCGAGAGAAAAGTGATGGGGAGGATCGAGATACCCCTTCTAATTGGGCCAAACACGCGTGAGGTAGATTTCCTCGTGATGGACATCAAGCCTTCTTATAATTGCTTATTGGGAGGCCGTGGATCCACTCAGCGCGAGCTGTACCATCGTCATTGCACCAAAAGCTGAAGCTGGTGACAGAGGGCCGATTGATAACCATAAACGCAGAGGAGGATATCATTGCGTCTGTTGCTAGTAATGCATCGTACATAGAGAATGACGCGGAGGCTATAGAGTGCTCCTTCAGGTCATTAGAGTTTATAAATGCGACTTTCATCAGTGAAGGTGGCAAGGTCCCAGTGCCAAAAATCTATGAAGCCACAAGGATGGGCCTACGGCTGATGGTAGGAAAATGAGCATTGCCTGGAAGGGGACTCGGAAAATACCTTCGGGCCCGGTTAGAGTGCCGAGGATTGGTTGACAAACATGATCGCTTTGAGTGCAGGGTATAGGCGGATACCGCATGCAGAGAAAGGAGGAGCTGGAAAAGAAACGTGAGAGACGGAGGGCACGATTGAATGGTGCTGAGATCAAATGGGGTTCGATGACCTTTCCCCATATATCTAATACATTCGTGTCTGGAGGAATTATTCATTCAAGGTTAGAGATTGTGAATAGAGAAACGGCCAAGACATGATGAGAACTCGAACATCAATGCCGTGTCTGAAGAAAGTTCGAGAAAAGGAAACTTGGCGGGTATTCGCCCCTACGAGCCCTGGAAGTGTTCTGGACAACTGGATTGCGGAAGAAATTCTGTAGTTTTTAGGACTAAAACAGAGTAATGTTCAAAACACACTTGTTGTTTCAAGCCTAGGGAACAACGAGAATCTTTTGTGAAATAGGCTCATGTTTAAGCATCTTTACTTTCAATAAAAGTGCATTTTCCTTTCATACCGCAAGTCAGCTTATTCTTTTGTTTCTTTTCCATTCCATTCATAACCATAACGCATAAGTATTTCTTAAATTCATTTTCATTGAATACTCTTTCATACCTACCATAGGTCCCCAGATATCGATGTCATGAACAACGCTGTTATTTACGGACCTGAATTTCACGATGAGCAAGACATGTGCCCGTAAGAACCTCAAGACTTTACAGATGACGGAGATTGTAGTATATCCCGGATCTCGTTAAGGATGGTGGAGCAGAAGAAAAAGCGATTCGCTCACAAAGAGACAATTGAGAATGTGACTGGAGGAAGGGAAAGAGGTGAAAATTGGAACCATCATCACCGTGGAAACAAGGCGGGACCTCATCAAAGCTTCGTTAGAGTTCAAAGATGTCTTTGCTCGGGTCGTATTCAGGACATGCCCGGGTTGAGCCACGATATTACTGGTACATCGTATCCCAATAAAGGAAGATTGCAAGCCGGTTTAACGAAGCTCGAAGGAT
Organism: Gossypium sturtianum; assembly: GCA_025698515.1. NCBI lineage: Eukaryota > Viridiplantae > Streptophyta > Magnoliopsida > Malvales > Malvaceae > Gossypium > Gossypium sturtianum. Next base: position 6,404,697 of record CM046947.1, read on the forward strand.
GAGACCGATGTTGCGGTGAAAATCGAGAGAGGAGATCAAGAAGCAATTTGACGCTGGGTTCTTACGAGTTGTGAAATACTCGAATGGGTAGCCAACGTTGTCCCCGTTCCTAAGAAAGATGGGAAAGTACGAATGTGCGTCGACTACGAGAGACCTAAACAAGGCAGCCCCAAAAGATAACTTCCCACCGCCTCACATTGACACTCCGGTGGATAACATAATGCGGCGAGTTTCTCATTCTTCTCATTCATGGATGGTTTCTCAGGATACAATCAAATAAAGATGCATCCTGAGGACATGGTAAAGACTACCTTCATAACCTTATGGGGAACTTTTTGTTACCAAGTGATGCCATTTGGGTTAAAGAATGCGGGGGCAACATATCAAAGGGCTATGGTAACCTTGTTTCACGACATGATGCACAAAGAGATTGAGGTATACGTCGATGATATGATTGCAAAGTCTCGAACGGAAGGGGAGCATGTGCAAGTGTTGAGGAAACTATTCTTGAGGTTGAGGAAATTTCAGCTGAAACTCAATCCAGCTAAGTGTACTTTCGGGGCTCGATCAGGGAAGCTACTTGGTTTCGTGGTCAGTGAAAAAGGAATCAAGTAGACCCGAGATAAAGTCAAGGCCGTGTAAAAGTTGCCTCCGCCACAGCGCACTCAAAAGGAAGTCCGAGGCTTTCTAGGAAGACTAAATTACATCGCTTTCATTCATCTCGCAATTGGATCGAGAAGTGCGATCCCATATTTCGCCTTCTTAAGAAACACAACCTGCATTTAGGACGATGAATGCTAGAAGGCATTTGACAAAATTAAACAAGACTTGTCTAATACTCAGTGCTAATACCGCCGATCCGACAGACCATTGATTCTATATCCGACGGTATTCGATAATTCAATGGGATGTGTGCTAGGCCAACACGACGAGACGGGGAAGAAGAGAGAGGCGATATACTACCTCAAAGCAAGAAATTCACCGAGTGTGAAATGAGATACTCGCCCATTGAGAAATTGTGTTGTGCATTAATCGGACAACTCGGAGGTTGAGGCAAGACATGTTGTACCACACAACCCGGTTAATCTCGAAATTGGACCCTCTCAAGTACATGATGGAGTCGACCGCTTTGAATGGAAGAATGGCTCGATGGCAAATTTTGCTCTCCGAGTTTGACATAGTTTACGTGAACCGTAAGGTGTGAAGGGAAGTGCAACAGCGATTTTCTAGCCGCGCAGGCGCTAGACGACTACGAACCCCGAATTTTGATTTTCCCAATGAGGATCTGATGTTTGTAGCGACAATTGAAGAAAATATCTTAGAAAATCGCGTCTCTGGAAACTAAACTTCGACGGAGCATCAAATGCCGTTGGTAATGGAGTTGGAGCAACTCGATATCCCGAATGGAGACCATTATCCATTCACCGTAAGTTGGATTTTGATCGCACGAACAATATGGCGAATCACTGAAGCATGTATCTTGGGAATTCGAGCGACCATAGACCGCAAAGTTAAGTCGCTAGAAGTATATGGAGATTCCGCTACTGGTAATCTATCACCAAAGGAGAATGGGAAACAAGAGATCCCAAATTAATCACCACAGAAAGTTAATTCTGAAACTAATTGAGGAGTTTGATGATATCGCATTCTTTTACCTCCCGCGTGATGAAAACCGGATGGTCGATGCCTTGGCCACCCTAGCTTCTATGATCGAGTAAAGCGAGCAAGAGGGTATGAAGCCCATCCAAATGAGTATTTATGAGACTCAGGCTCACCGCCGCAATTCGGTGAAGAAGAGGAAAGAGATGATCATCTTTGGTATCGTGGATATTTTGCGATATGTAAGGAGTCGTGAATATCCCGATCAAGCAAACGAAAAAATGACAGAGAACATTGAGAAGACTAGCCAATGACTATGTCTTAGACGGAGATCTCTGTATAAAAAAGAGGAAAGATCGGTGTTGTTAAGATGTGTCGATCTTTGTTGAGGCTAGGAAAATCTCGGAAGAAGTCCATGAAGGTGTCCGTGGGACGCATGCCAACGGGTTTACAATGGTCAGACAAATCATATGATTTGGGTATTACTGGTCCACGATGGAAGAAGATTGTATTCGTTACGCCAAGAAATGCCACAAATGTCAGATTTATGGAGATAAGATACATGTGCCTCCTTCACCTCTTCATGTTATGACTTCCCCAAGGCCTTTCTCAATGTGGGGAATGGACGTCATTGGGCCAATCTCACCGAAGGCTTCTAATGGACATCGATTCATCTTCGTGGTCATTGATTACTTCACCAAATGGGTAGAGGCAGCTTCATATGCTAATGTCACGAAGACGGCAGTTAGTAAGTTTTTGAAGAAAGAGATCATATGTCGCTACGGTATGCCAGAAAGAATCGTGTCCGAAAATGCACTAAACTTGAACAACAAATGCGATAGCGAAGTCCGCGATCGATTCAACATTAAGCACCATAACTCGTCGCCATATCGCCCGAAAATGAATAGAGCATTGAGGCGCTAATAAAAATATCAAGAAAATTGTGGGGAAAATGGTTTGAGACCTACAAGGATTGGCATGAAAAGTTACCACTTGCTCTCACGCCTATCGAACATCGGTTAGAACCTCTACCGGGCAACTCCTTTCTCATTAGTTTATGGGATGGAAGCGGTCTTGCCTATTGAAGTTGAAATCCCTTCACTCGGGTTTTATCGAGTGAAGTTGGACGAAGCGAATGAGTTCAATCTCGATATGATCAATCAACCTAATTGAGGAAAAGAGGCTAAAAGCCATTCGCCATGGTCAATTGTACGAAGCGGATGATGCGCAGCTTACAATAAGAAAGTCCGCCTGAGTATTCCACTTAAAGAGATTTGGTGTTGAAACAGATCCTCCCTATGCAAAAGGACTTGGGGAAAGTGGATGCCTAATTGGGAAGGACCGCAGACGTTGTAAAGAAGGCCTTTTCGGAGGAGCTTTGATACTAGCCGAGATGGGGCGAGAGTCCGCCAAATCCAATTAATGCAGACTCGGTCAAGAAGTACTTCGCATGAAAAGCGGGCCAAGGCGAAAACCCGCAAAGGGCGTCTTGAGTTCAAAAAAAAAAAAAAAAAAAAAGAAGGAGAGGCCAAGGCGAAAACCCGTAAAGGGCACTTTGAGACCAAAGGGCTTTGGGTGAAAAAACTCAAAAAGGGCGGCTCAAATTATGATCAACTCGGATGGGGCATACGGGGTTTATTTGCATCTAATTAATAAAGTGAGGAGGTATGTTATGTTTTAGGACACCGACAGAGTACCATGGTTCTCCTAGACACATGTTGAGCTCGAGAATGGTCTTCAAGAAGTACGTACAGAGAATCTCGGGCTATGATATCCGGGGCATCGATTCTGCTCTTACTCATTTTGTACCTTAGCAAAATTTATCGCTTTGTTCAATTCATTCTTCACGGGTTTTTGTCCCGAATAAATTCCAATTTCATTCATCTCTACAATCTTTTTCCAAGCATTTCATATTGAAGTAATGATTACTGAACAAATAATGCTTTCACAAAAGAAGTTTCGTGTATTACTCTGAAAGTCTATAAATAAATACAAGAATCTGAAGCAGGACAATTATTTGGAACTAACCAGATTTAAAGGGTTCGGAATACTTTAAATAAGAGTCTAAGCAGTGATGATGTATTCAAATTTTATGTTAGAAGTATCAGCAGAACAAGAAGCCATACAACGGGAATATTGCCCTAGCAAGCAGCGAGCAATAATAACTCAAGAGTTAAAAAAAAATTGGATCATACCCATGACATTTTGCATGCATCCATTCATTCGCAATACATTGGTTAGGAGCATCTTTCAATCATGACATCCTAATCATTTGACATAAGCATAGACCCTATGAAGTCAATTCTACAGGTAGGTTCCCCAGAGGACAATGTAGCAAAGTTGATGGGAGTTACAGAAGATACAGATCTTATCTCTACTGAGCAGGAGTAGAGCAGATCGAAAGACTGAAGCCTTATCTCTACTGAGCAGAAGTAGAGCAGGCTAAAGATAGTAGATCCTATCTCCACCGAAAGCGGGAGTGGAGCGGATCGAAGACAACAGATCTTATCTCTACCGAAAGGCAGAGTAGAGCAGATCGAAAGGTCAAGCCTTATCTTCACCGAAGCAGAGTGAAGCGGGCTAAAGATAGTAGATCTTATCTCCATTGAGCAGAGTGGGGCGGATCGAAGATAATGAGCCTTATCTTCACCGAAAGGAGTGAGCAAAGCTAAAGATAGTGGATCTTATCTCTACCGAAAGAGAGAGAGCAGATCGAAAAGATCGAAGCCTTATCTCTACCGAAAGCGTAAGTAGAGCAGGATAAAGATAGTAGATCCTAGCTCTACTGAGCAAGAGTAGAGCAGATCGAAAATGGCGAATCTTATCTCCATGTATCTAAGAATGGTTATCTCCATCGAAAGCAGAGTGGAGCAAAGCTAAAAATGCGGATATTATTTCTACTGAAAGGGAGTAGAGCGGATCGAAGACAAGTAAGCCTTAATCACCTAAGCAAGAAGGTAACAAAGCTAAAGATACAGATCTTATCTCCACTGAGCAGGAGTGGAGCAGATCGAAAACAACAAGTCTTATCTCCATGTATCGGAAATGGAGCAGACTGAAGAATGCAGATCTCATCTCTACTGAGCAGGAGTAGAGCAGATCGAAGACGATGAGCCTTAATTCCCTAAGCAGTAGGGTAACAGGCTGAAAATTACAGATCTTATCCCCACTGAGCAGAGGTGGGGCAGATCGAAAATGGCGAAGCTTATCTCCACTGAGCAGTAGCGGAGCAAATCGAAACAAAATTCCTACACCCCTAAAGATGCAGTGGGTTAAAGAGAAGCTACTTGAAGAGAAAAAGCGCCAAGAAATCAAGACTCAGCAAGACCGGGCAAAATTGGCCCTTTTAAAGTCTTTGCTCCATTCTCGTTACACGACAATGAGCAAAGAGGGGCAGCTGTAGGGCCTAAATTTCGCCCGGGCCCATAAGATCCAAACCAAAGGATTGCTTGACAGCCCAATTTAAACCTACCAGACCAAATAACCAAACCCAAACAAATTAGCCCAAATCAACAGGCCCAAGTGGCCCATTCATCAAACATTAACGAGAAACCCTAAGGGTTTCATAGTGACCAGCCACATGAACTACCCCCATCGCCAGCCTCCACGCACGCCGCATCGCGGCGCTGTGCCGCCTCGCTCGCCACGTGAAGTTCCCTCTCCACCACGTCTCTAGCACGTATCTACAAAATAGGAAGAGATCAGTTGTAAAAATCAAAGGCTATAAAAGCCACACAAATCATTGTAAAAGGGATCTTTTTTTTTTCGATTTTTAGAATACACATGAGCAAATAGACTTTACGAGAAATCAATACATCAAGAAAAGGTTTTTTTTTCTTTCTTTCGTTCTTTTTTTTCGCATCCGTTACATATAATTTGTTTTTCTTCTTTTTTTAAAAACCCGTATATATATATTAAAGCATTAATATATAATAAAAAAATAGAAAACCTACCTTTTTGCGACGGTGGCGTGGCGGTGGTGAGTCGGTGACTTTGGTAGGACTAGGAGACCGCAGAGAGAATAGAGAAAGTTTTTTTTGTTTTGTGTTTTTGGAAGGGAAAAGAGAAAAAATGAATTTTTTTAAAAATCGATTTATATAGCACCCAGAAACGACATCGTTTCACCAGGTGCTCTGCGCTAAAGCGGCGTGCATCGTGGCTGTCTCGACTGACCCGCTCCACTAAGGATCCGCGTGTTTTTTCTAAAAAGGGATATTGATAGTTTTGGTCCTTCGATTTTTCAAACCGCTTCAATGCGATCCGATTGCCTCTTTTCATGGTTTTGTTAATTCGCCACCACATTCATTTGGATGGTTCAATTTGGTCCTTAGTGCGCCGATCCCCGGGAAGTGACGCGTGTCGAGGAAGGGTTTATTGCCCATTTGGTCCCCGAATTTCCACTTTAATTTCAATTTAGTTTTTTTACCTATTTTACTTTATTTTCAGATTAATTTTAAATATCTATAATTATACCTATTATTAGTATTATATTTCGATTATCGTACACTCTATTTTACATATATTATTATTATTATTAAAATCGTTTTATTATATTTTCTTATATATATTACGTCTATTATTACTTTTCCTTATAGTTATTACTTTTTTTATTGTGTATTATTATTATTATATATATATATATTTTATTATCAATATACCTTTATTTTTTTACTACTACTATTTTTATTAGTACTATTATTCTAATATTATTACTATTATTTTTTATTAATATTTTTTTTATTTTTGCTTATTATTGTTATTATTCTATTTTTATATTTAGTATTATATTTTCCCTTTTTTTTATATATTCATTAGCTTCATTAGTAGTAGTATTATTATTACTATTTATTTTATTTTTCATATATTATTTTTACTATTATAATATTATTTTTTATTTTCCCCCCTTTTTGTATTTATTATTATTATTATCCCTTATTATTATCGTGTTTACATTTCCACATTTTTATTTTTGTTGTTTTCAAAATTCATAAAAAGGGTTTCGCAAAGGTATTATTTCGTGTTTGGAAGTTCGAGAAATCGTGCCCAATCGTGCTGGGTTTCGATTTTTCGTTCGTCTAGATGACTAAATATCCTTTAAAGATTTTAATCGCATTTTGTAAATAAGGCAATATTTCGTGTTTGGAAGATTCGAGAGATCGTGCCCAATCGTGCTGGGTTTCGATTTTTCATTCGTCCAAATAACCAAATATCCTTTAGAGATTTTGACCGGGTTTTCTTAAATAAAGGCGATATTTCATATTTGGGAAATCGAGGAATCGTGACCAATCGTGCTGGGTTCCGGTTTTTAGTTTGGCCAAATAGTGAAATACCCTTTTCAAATTGCAATGTATGAGTTTTAGAGATCATGAAACAATCTTGGTATCGAGGGTTTGAAACATCGCGTCCTATCGTGCTGGATGTGGTGTTTCATCTTTTCGGAACAAGAGAGTTTCGATATCCAATGTGGGTTATCCAAACATTTTTGAAGATTCATATTTTAAAATATTTTCTAATTTTTCGATATTAAGGACATTAATCAATCAATACGGTACCAATTTTGGGCGTTGCGAGGGTGCTAACCCTTCCTCGTGCGTAACCGACTCCCGAGCCCGTTTTCTTAAAATTCGTAGACCAAAATGTTTTATAAGTGGCCCAATCACACTTCAAAAAAGATTGGTGGCGACTTCATTTCCATATTTTTAAAGTCGACCTGTTTTCCAAACAAAAAATAGTTTCGACAATACTAATAATGGCACCAGTGGGAAATTTGCTAGAATGGCCGTGAGTATCGATTTCTAAAATATAAATTAAGGGTCCAACTCTAACAGACCGAGTATGAAGGACTTCTTAATATTTTTGTTTTTCTTGTGTTCATTTTGGCCATCTTAAGAATTTTCGTCCTTCATCGACTTCCACTGTTAACGAGGACGGGGTAGATGTTAGTCACCTAACACCTAAAGATGATCTGAGCAAGCAGGCAGAGGTTGAAAATTCCGGTATGTGAATGTCATTGAGAGAAGACAAAGAAGGCAAGGTAATAAAAATCTCGAAAATTCAGCTAATATCCCGAGGAATAAAGAGAATAAAAATAGGTTTGGGTTTTCTCTAATATACAGGAAGATGCGACGAATGGAATTGAAGGAAAAATATAACAGTGAAATTAATGTGGAGCGTTTCAAGGGATTGAATTCGGGGGCAACTTAACCGTCATCAATAGAGGTAGGAAAGGCCCACAAAAGAAGAAGAGCTCAATTGTTAAGGGCGATTTAAAGTGACTGAAGCCCAAGAAGATCCAAAGAAGTTTTTCCCAAGATAATAATCAGAGTTCCAATCAAATTTTGTCCAAAGTTGTGTCAGTTGACACTTTGTTAAATTTGGAGAATCATTCAGTGGTGTTGTAGACAAGAATAAAGATCCTAATCAAGCGATTTCTATAAATACGTACATGTGTTTTCTTCAGTTAAATGGAAGTAGATGAAGCGAGGGGTTAAGGGCTCATCTATGAAATTTCGGTTGGTGTAAACTGGGAATTTATCACCTAATTAAATGGCAATGTTGCAATTGGTTGAAAAGATTGATAAGAAAATTCATGCTATTCAGTTAGACTGGAATGATGGTGATAGCCAACCTTCGTGCATGCATAGATCGAAAAGAAGAGTACTGTGGGAGTTGCTTAGTCGTATTGGAGATGAGGTGGTTGAGCATTGGTTGATTGTTGTTGACTTCAATTCCAATCTTCAATTTGATGAGAAAAAGGGGTGCTTTTAGTACAAGTAATGGTTTGTTTTGTGATTTTATTTTTAATAATGGTTGAGAGATCTGGGAGCTGTTGGACCTAAATTTACTTGGAGTAGTGGGAGGAGCATTCATGAGAGACTTGATAGAGCTTTATGCAATGATAAATGGATGAAGTGTTTCCAGATACCACAGTTTTTAACCTTCAATAATTGAAATTCGACCATCGCCTTCTTTTTACTCAAATTAGTCGTGATGTTAGCAATAAACCCCAACGTCCTTTCTGTTTCTTTGCTGGCTGGGTGAAGCATCAAAATTTTAAGGAGTTTATCAAGAATCAATGGCATTGTGATAAGAATATGAGTGTTACTTTATTGACTTTAACAAAATCTATTAAAACTTGGAATAGGGATGTGTTTGTAAGTCTTTCAACTCATAAAAAGGAGAATATTGAGGAGATTACGGGGTATACATGAAGCATTGAACACTCATACGAGTAAATATCTTTCCAAGCTTGAAATTGATCTCGAGGAGTTACGTTGGAGATAGAAGTTTAGATGCTAGTGGGTTAGTCAAGGGGATAGGAATATGAAGTAATTCCATAACCAGGCCATGGCTAGATGTTGAGAGACGGTTAATAGTCTTTTGATGTAAAGATTATCAAGAATGAGATGATTTCTTTCTTTAAAAATCTTTTCACTGTAGGGGGTACGGTACATGGTTACTTTCCGATTCATGATGCTTTTCCTAGGATCTCCGTTGATGAATCCAAAATGCTTGGCAATCTAGTTTCGGATGAAAAGATTAAGAAGGCATTGTTTGAGATGAGCCTGCTTAAAGCTTTTGGTATTGACGGGTTTCATGCTTTGTTTTTTTAGCCATGGGATGTTGTAAGTGATTTGATTTGCAAGATGCATGGTTCATGAAGTTTTCTCGGATAAGCCAATTGACCAAAAATGGATCGTACATGGTTGGTTCTCATTTCCAAGATCAATAACTCGAAAGGTATGTCCCATTTTCGGCCCATTAATCTCTGCTTTGTACTTATAAAGTGATACAGTTATGCCTAGCTAAGTTGGTAAGACTGAATCAAGTCAGTTTTGTCTCCGGTAGGAATATAACAAATAGTATTATTATAGCCGAAAAAGTTTTACATTCCATGAGATTATTGAAGTCTTAAACAAATTCCTCTCAATCATATGAGTGTTATTATGAATTATATTTCCATAGTGTCTTTGCAAGTTCTTTGGAATGGAAAGATGATGGATGAGTTTCTACCGTCGAGAGGGGTGAGGCAAAGTGACCCTTTAACACCGTACCTATATCGTCCTTAATTGGTATAGAATGGTTAATCTATAGTATTAATAAGTTAGTTGAGGATGGGCTATGGAAGCCGATTAAATTGGCTAGAGAGGGTCCAAATATTTCCCTTTTGTTCTTTGAAGATGGCCTTATTTTATTCTCCAAGGTAGAGTCATCACAGGATGATGCAATCAAAGAATCCTTGATCAATTTAGCTATTTCTTTGGGCATCGCATCAACCCCCTTAAGGCTTAGATTTTCTTCTCGAGTAATACTGATGACTCCTTGCTAATCACATCAACTCAAGACTGGGTTTCAAAAACCTAATAATCTTAGGAAATATCTCTGTGTTTCGTTGTTTCATAAATAGATTACCAAAGAAACCTTCCAATTTGTTGTTGATAAAGTCCAAGCTCATTTAAATGGGTGAGATGCCAAACTTTTTTCTAGAGCTGGTCGCGTTACGCTTGTTAAGTTGGTTCTTCTTGCAATCCGAATTATTTCATGCAAACGACACTTATTCCAGCTTAATCCATTCTGAAATAGCAAAGATGGTGAGAAGATTTATTTAGGGGGTCGACGGGGACTATCAAGATGATGGCACTGGTTAACTGGGATAATCGTTGTAAACAGTTGAGAAATGGCGCCCTTGGTATGCAGAAGTTGAAAGAGCATAATATGTCATTCATCATGAAACTGGGTTTTCATACCTTGACTAACAGTTATGAATTCTGGGCTTGGATTCTTAAGAATAAATATAAGTTGGTGATGAAGTGCCGGACGATAATAGTAAGCCAAAAGCTTCTTTTTTCTGGAGATCTCATTTCAAGGTATGAGGTGTCTTGAAGAATGGTATCTCATGGTCCATTGGCAAGGGGAACCGGATTAAATTTTGTTATGATGCCTGGTGTCTGACTTGGGACCCTTAAAAGCAAAGTCATTTATGTCGTGGTCACGGTGAGATAATACTTTAGTGTGGGAGATGATTAATGATAGTGGGCATTGGAATTGGCAAAAATTTGTAGGATGATTTAGTAGTCAAGTTCTTCTAGAGATTGCAAGGACTAGACCTCCACAAGCTTATGATATGGATGACAGGTGCTCAAGGCGATGAACCAACAATGGAAGGCTAAAGGTGGCGGATGGTTATAAAATTTTGAATCACACCAATAGGGTAGTGCAGACTCTAAATGGGACCTTATGTGGAAGCATAGAAGAGTAAGACCTCCACGGTTGAAAGAGTTTTTGTGGTTGGCTTGTCATGGTAAACTGTTGACTAACTTGGAAATTACAATTCTTCGTTTGTAGTGTATTTGGGGGAGATGTTGGGGCAGTCACTCATGTGCTGAGAGATTGCCATCTAGCATCCAACTGTTGGAATAAAGTTGTTCCTATTTCCTGCAGAGACGATTACTTTAGGATGCCAATTCAAGGTTGGTCATTAAGCAATCTTTCAAATAGAAAACAAGTTAATCATGCTGGGCGGGACTGGGACATTCTTTTTTAAGTAGTTTGTTGGCAATTATGGTCTCAGAGGAATAATTTCATATTTCGTAATGATAATGGCTCTAGTAACTCAGTTATATCTAAGAGTTCAGCCTTTGTTAACTAAGGCTATGGAGAGTAACTTTGGGTGTGATACGATTATGCTTCAGGTTCCTGGATGGTTCGAACCTCAGGTCGGATGGGTGAAGCTTAACAGATATAGGGCGCTTAACCTTAGAACGAAAGAAATTGGAGTTGGAGGACTCATCAGAGATTGCAGGGGCGACTGGGTTGTCGGTTTCTGCAGATTCTTTGGATTCTGTTCCCTGTTACAAGCTGAGCTCTGGGCCATTTTGGAGGGGATTCAGATGGCTTGAGGTTTAGGTTGACGCAGGGTGGTAGTGGAATCGAACTGTCATAATGCCTTGGATATGTTGATAGATGATAATGCTGCTTTCTGTCATCTTAGTCTGATGACGAGCATTTTGGTTTTTAAAAATAGACCATGGGAGTTAGCTTTCAAGAAGGTGTCTCGTGAAGCTAATCAAGCTGCGAATTTTACGACAGCCCTACATTCCAAAGATCCCACTTAGTGTAACAGGTTTGAACAGCCTCCGCAAGGGATTCATGCTATCCTCAGGTCCAATGCTAGAGGTACTTCCCCTGAGAGAAGAAATCATGCATAGTCTCTCCTAGAGCTTAGCTCCCCCTTTTCCAAAAAAAAAAAAATCAAAGATAAAGTGACAGCAAATTAGTGAATTCTATGTTTGACTTTTGGATACCTAAAAAAATACTCTCATGTAACTAACTATTAAAAAAATATATATATCAATTAATAAAAAATGCCCTTAAAATTTGACAACCACTGAGTTGTATAATGTTATCTTTAAAATACGTTATTCAAATTTAAATAAAAAAGGAAGAAGACGACGATGAAAATAATAATGATAATAATAAGAGTCGGCTAAAATCTTACGTCTCTAATCTTCAGTGATGACAATCTTGATAACATATGTAGTGGGTGGGGTTCTTAATGAATATAGCTCTCCTTTTAAGTCTATATTCATTCCGTTGCCTACCATTATTAACCATTATTAACATATATAAATTGGTTTGAAGTTTGAATGATATATATATATATATATATAAACTGGTTATCTACCTCGTAGAAAACTAGGGGCAAAGCCAGGGGGACTGGCATGGGTCTTGGCCCCCTAAAATGTAAAATTACTATTTAGGTCTTTAAATTTTTTTAAAAATTTTAAATTAGTAAAGGTAAAATTACACTTTGAACCCCCTAAAATTATAAAAATTTGATTTAATCATTTACAAATTATAAAGATATAAACTATAAAAAATTAAAATTTCATCTGACTCCCCTAAAAAATTATTCTGGGCTTCGCCCTTGTAGAAAACCAAACACTTAGGGCACGTTTGGTTCGCTGTAATGGAATAGAGTTGTAATTGAATAGAGGTGTAATGGAATAGAGGTGTAATGGAATAGAGCTGTAATAAGTAATTCAACTGTTTGGTTGAATGGAATGTAATAGAATTTGTAATAGAATTCTTGTGTTTGGTTGGATGGAATGATGTTGTAATAGCATAATGAAAAGAACTAAAATGACCGAATACCCTTTCTGATTTTTTTAGGTAGATGATTATTGTTATTGTTATTAAATTTTAATAAGATTATTATTGAAAATAATTTAATAAAAATAATAAATAATTTAATCATATTTTAACATAATTATTATTGTTAATATTTTAGCAAAAATATAAAAATAATTTATTATAATTTAATCAAATTAGTTAATATTATGATATTTTAGCAAAAATATAAAAATAATTTATTATAATTTATTGTTAATATTTTAATAAATAATATTAATTTTAAATATTTGTAAGTAATTAATATTAATTATTTATTAAATTTAATTAGAATATATAAACTATATTTAAATATTTAAATATAATAACTAAATATTTGTAATTAGATATTACAATTGTATTATTTGCATGTATTTTGATTTAATTACAATTATTCAAGTTTGTCAAATATATGACCAGCATTTGAAAGCTTAGAATTATTGCTTTGTGAGTTAAATAATTAGTTGATCAATTGGTTTCTGATAATTGTGATGATTGCATAATAATACTGCTTTTTGCTTGAACTTTAAAACTAAGAAAATGTAGAGAAGCAACATCAAATTTTTCTGTGTTTTTTCATTAAAAAGAACATTCATTGTCATTGAAAAGTGCATATCTCACTAAAATCCTTAATCAACAAAAAAACATAGATCCAATTACAGAAAATTGATGCCAAGCAAAGTTTTCAATATTTTGAAAATGCTCAAATTAATCGTCCTTTGAATCCTCTCCTAGATGGTCTTCATATGAAACAGGGACCCTAATTCTATCATGAACAGATTTGCGTGTTCCTTCGGCACTGAACTCTTCTGTCGGGTCATTAGGAATAAGTCCAGCATCTTGTGGAACACTTGCTGCAATTCCATTCGAGAGTGTAGTTTCTTGAGAAGAGATCTCTTTGCTCTGTCTTTGGTGCTTGTCGACATTTTGTTGCTTAAATTGCTTCTTACGCAAGATTATAAATACCAATTAGGCATCTGTTTCTAGATTAGTATTTGAAGAACAAAAGTATACACCACATGATACATGAGCCAAAGGCACGTGAATCGTGTTTGTGATCCCATCTCAAGCCCAGTTCAAAGGCTATTTTATGAAAAAACAGAGTTGCTTGAATCATAATACTAATGTTAACAACATTTGTCAATCACGCAATTAGATAATGAAGTGGAAAACCAAAATCTACAAAAGTTTTGCAGAATATTGGAAGTTAATCTAAGAAAACAAGCGAGCATACAAACAACCACGCAAGGCAATCTGTTTCCTAATGATTGTTATTTAGACATCCAATTGACAAATGAACTTGGAAGTTTTCATGCACACATGTTTATATTCAGCGGACAAAAAGAAAAAAAAAGAATAGAACTCTATGTGCAAATAAGTACACACCTCAAATTCCTTGGCCTTTTTCATTATTTCTCGATAAGCAGCTGGTTCTCGTGCTTTTATATATTCCATAATATGTCACCACCTGTCCAACAAATCGCCATCAAGCAATCATCGACCCCAGATTTGCATCGAAGGGAGTGATATTACAGAACCGTAGATTTGCTTATCAATTGCGATGAAATACAAATAATTGTCAACCACTTATCAAAGAAAGCGATACAAGTGATTCTTAAATTAGCAACTTATTTCAAGTCCACACTTCATACCACTCAACTTTATGTTTTATAAATTCTTGAATTAAAAAAAGAAAAAGAAAAAAAAAAGGTATATACAATCACAAACCCATCTCCTGTTACCAGCAAACTTGATGGTATCCATTCAAAAAGAGGCTTACATCATTTGCCGTTATCCTACCATCCAAATAAATACATGCGAATGATTGTCTTATGAACTTTTAACATATTCATTCTTAGTTTTTACGATAAGTAGCTTCGATATGTGACAATCTAATTGATAACATACTCTACATCACCACAGAGTGGCTCACATTTAGGAAAGAAAAGGCAACTAATGAAGTCAGTCATATCAGCTAAGAGCACAGGATTTGAAGTGGCAAATGGAATCTGCAACGGTAGAGGAAACAATGTAGATCATAAGATGCTAAGAGTTGAATTGTTTTCAACCCAAATTTCGACCTTTCCTTTAAGAACAAAATGAATGGAGGTTGTAGATTAAACTCGTAAAGGGATAACTCCTAAACTCTAAACCCCAACACAAAGTATAAGGAAGAAATGCTACCAAGTGACAAACTTCGTTTAAGGTATTAATACATCATAAATCCCAACCTGGACAAGGTGAGCTTGTAAGAGAGCATCCTAGCTAGAGCAGGCAACACTAAGTCTAGGATATCCAAAAAAACTATCGCTAATTAGTTAACTTATTTATGGTAAATTCAACATTGAATTTCATATCTTGCAAGGTATTAAGTTAAAAATACCTCTTTAACAAGATCACTAAGTGAAGAAATCCCCAAACATCCCCAAAGCGAGTTGTACACCATGTATGACTTCTTCTCTTTTAACCGTCTACAAGTATCTAACACAAACACTGCAAAACCCAGAATTTAACAAAGTTTCATAAATCTAATCCAAATGAAAAGACATAACATTGAATTAGGGACGACTATATGCAAATCAACAAATCAGCAACTTAAAGAGCAAGTAAAAACACAAATTAGAACTAAAGATCGAGAACAGAGCACTATCTGTTGAAGGCCTACCACAAACAAATTATTAAGTATTTAAAACATGCAAAGCAGTCACATAAATCGGAATGAATGAATTAGTAGAAACTAAAGACAACCAATTGAAAGAAATAAAGAAATATTTGAGAAGTTAAAAAAAAAAAAAGCATGTCAAGCACAAATAACATAGATTATGATGATTCGTTTGACCTTTTACAAACCAAATTCCATAAAGTCGGGCAAGTCGATTTTGTTTGATCGGAAGAAGCGTTCTTTAGGGGAAAAGAAGGAACTTGAATGATTAAGATGGCATTGTAAGACACATATTTTGATAGAGAAGCGGGAAAAAGAAAAAGAGAGACCTAATTCTTTGATTGGGAGATATCTTACGCCTTGAGCCATTATTGATCGGCGAACAAAAGTCTCACAAATAAAATAAGTTACCAGTGATGATGGAAGAAAATAGAAAGCGGTGAAGAGAGGAGGGTGAGAGGCAATCGAAGCGGAGAAGTGATCGGATGGAAGAAATCCCTAGCATAGGGATTTCGGGAGGGGAATTGATTTGGGGGAAAAAAGAAATTAGGTTACGGGAATATAAAAAAATCAAATAAGGAAAAAAAAGCCATTACGAAATATGGAAACAGAAGAGAGAAAGTTAGATATCTGTGGGAGAAGATGAAGAAGGATATCGAAATATGGCAAGAGAGTTTGAGGAAGAAATTGTGTAGAGAATTTGGCGGATGAAGGAGAAGATGAAGGAGGGCAAAATTTGGAAAATGAGAAAAAATGAGGCGAACGTAATAGCTATGCAGTGTGTGGGCAAGGAATGGCTATTACGGCCTTTACCTGTAATAGAGCCTGAATGGAATCAGGCTGTAATAGGATTACAGCCAACCAAACGTTGGTTTGGTGGTGGGCCCACTGAATTGGGGGGGAATGCATTCCTATTCCCCCCAACCAAACATGCCGTTAGGTTTTGATAAGTGATTCCATTGGTTAACAAACTATCGGGATTAAAAAAATAGAACTGGATTATATGATTTTTTTTTTTTTTGCAAATAGCAATATGTCCGAGCCAAACATATTGCTTTTGGCCAAAAAAAAAAAAAAAAAACCAAACATATTGTACACTTGTTGCATTGGAGAATGATCTCAGACACACTCAGGTCCTCCCACTTAAACCACTTCTCATAATCGAAACCTTCATTATTTATTATATGCACCTCCCTTCTTACTATATTAGAGTACATAGTTTAAGGATCATGTTTTTAAAATGTTCATACTTGTTCTTGGACCGGTTTTGGAGAACATGATGACACTGCATCTGCAACAGTGAGGAAGATCTTGTCGTCCCCGATTAAATTCGCAAAATTCGATGCGTGAAGCTTCTCTATCACCCCTGGTCCCGGATTTGCCAGAATCAGCTGTTCAATAAATGCAGGCAGCCTCAATCAGGTAAATGGTAATTAAAAGCTAGTCTTTATTAATTTTTTTCAGTAAGCTTTTACTATAAATTTAATTTTTTATTTATTTGAGCCATCATTTTTTGAATTACCTGAATATTCTTTTTCTGGAGACTACTGTGTAGTTCTTCCAAGGCATGGATGCCACTGGTGTCAATGTCAGTTACAGCTAACAAACAGGAAATTAGGAAAAATGAGCTAAAAAAAACTTTAAAAGACATAAAGATTGAGAATAAGTCAATGGATTCTACGTGACATCTCAATTATCAAAAACTGGATTGTCGATTGGCATTCAGCTTTTACTTGCTCTTCTTCATCCATCAACCATCTCAATATCCTGCAAACCATGTCCACCAATTAACTTTGAGCATCTTGAGAGATCTAATCGAAACTTGGCTGAATTTAACCAAATTCTTAAACATCCAAACCCCATCACAATTCCAAAACTCTAGAATTCCTATATCAGAATTAGAGAGAAAGGCTAAGAACAATGTATATACCTCTCCCTGACATAACTAGAGTTGGAAAAGTAAATCGCAGAATCAACTCTGACTATCAAAATCCCTGGAACTTTAGTTGCTTCAGGATATTGTTGGATATTTCGATACACAGTAGTCCCAGGGAGCTTCCCAAGAATAGCAGTTCGAGGCCTAGTAACTTGTAAGAGGATTTTAGCAAAGGATATTATGACCTGCCAGTGCCATGCATGGAGTTACAGTGACAAAAGATTTATATCAAACACATAAAATATATATCTATATAGTGGATGTAAAGGAAGTTTAGGTAGTGGACAACTAAGTTCTTACAGCAATTAGGAGACCAATCTCAACCGATGAAAAGACTGTTCCAAGAAAGGCTCCCATGCATGCAAGAAAATCGAATTTGTCAATCTTCCATATCAGAATTGCTGCCTCAAAATCCAAAAGCCCAGCCACAGCTGATATAATGATAGCAGCCAGGATAGCATTTGGGGTGTACTTGAAAAGAGGTGTTATGAATTCCAAGGTCAAAAATACAACACAGGACATAACGATATTTGAGACTGCAGTTTCGCATCCAGCCATGAAATTAACTGCAGATCGAGAAAATGAACCTGCAAGAACAATAACATCAGTTATATTATATGTGCCTATATTATTATGTGACTCTACATGTGTCCTATCTCACCTGTGGCAATATAACAGGAAGTCATGGAACCAACGATATTCATTGTTCCTAGTGCCACCATTTCTTTGTTTCCATCTATTTGATAGTCTTTCATCGTAGCAAAAGTTCTTCCAATGGCAGCAGCTTCCTATATAATCGACCCACAGAGAAGAATACGTTAAAGGGTCTATGTAGATGCAATGTCATAGTTAATTTTTTGGTTAGTGAAGATGAATAAACAAAAATGGCTTACCGTCAATGCGATCATACCAGCTATCACACCAATCCTCATACCTTTAACAAGATATTCACCAGTGAAGTAAATTTGATTTACAGATGAGGGATTGATTCCTTTTTCAATATGCTTCACCTGCAAAGATAAAAGAACAGTGGTTCTGCATGCTGTCAATACTCAATTAGTTCAATAACTACTATGATTTGTGCCATCACTTTGAACAGCTGAACTATTAAATTGCAATATTGTACCATTAGAGGTTAAAGAAAAGAACAGTAATGCTTACAATCACAACTCCTTGCTTTTCTGCATGTGTTATAAAAACGAAAAAGGTGGAGAGAACAACAGATATCAATGGAGCTATAGCAGGCACCCAGAAGAATTTCTTGTTCCTTTTTCCCTATTTCACAAATCAACGCATGTCAAAGTTAGCAAATGGTTACAAGCCTGTTACAATCGTAAACAGAATATATAAGAGTTTAGACTGATCTCTTACAATGTATTTCGCAAAAAAAAGGAAGGATAAAAAGCTAACTCCAATGACTATAGTCTGCCAGTTCCACTGCAAAATATATATAGTATCATACAACTTTAGTAACTGTTGAATGTAGTGATCAATGATAACATTGATACTGGTTAGTAATTCTTTAAAAAGAGAGAACTGAAATGCTATTTTTTTTTTTTTAGGAAAAGGGAGAGAGATGGATATATAAATGCTTACTCCATGCTCGACGTTGCTCCATACAGACTTCATTACCGAAATAATGTCTGTATCCTTAGTAAAATTTTTTATACCAAGAAGTCCCTTAAGCTGTTGGAGGGCAATTGTGACAGCAGCTCCACCCATAAAACCGACGATGGCAGCATGAGAAAGGAACTCAATCAAGAATCCCAACCTAATTATTTGTTTACGAAGTTAAAGTTCAGTGAAGTAGCACAAAATTATCAGAATATATATATATCAGAGACTTCCACGAGTAAAATACATAAAGGTAAACACCTAAGAAAACCAAGAGTTGCTTGAGTGACGCCTGCAAAAAAGGTAGCAGTGAATGCAAGCCGCAGATACTCGGGTTTATTTTGGACAGGGTCGAGCTCATCTGAAAGCATAGTCCCTAATAAAAGAGATACCACTGCGACTGGTCCAATGGCGATATCTCTTGAACTTCCCATGAAGGCATAAATCAATGGTGGAACAAAGCTGGAGTCTGTAACGGAACGGTCGAAGAATAACAATCATTTTATATAAAAAAAGGCAACAAAAAGCTACTTTATACAATGTAAGACGAGGATAAATAATACAATGGAAACTTACAAAGTCCATACTGTGGATCCAAGTATGCTAGCTTTGCATAACCAATGTCCTGTTTTCCAAGTAATTTAAATGAATATATAGGTAAATAAATCTGACATCATATCATATGATCAAAATTAGTGATTTAAGGAGTATGTTTGAGGAATAGAAGTGTGAATATCCACCTGAGGAATGCAGAGACTGGCAATAGTGAGTCCAGCAATGAGATCACCCCTAAATTTTCTCCAGCTGTAACTCCTTCCCCATTCAAGAATTGGGAAGATGGCCTGCGTTGCCAGGACGAACTTTCGAGACCTGGGTTGATCCTTGAAGGGACGCAGTGGGTCATCAGCGAAGAATGTTTCTCTCACAGTGGCTTTGAATTCCTGGAACAGGTTTTGCTTAGGGGGGACTCCCACCTTGTGAAGATAACGTGCACTGTGCACGTAACGCCGAGAGGATGACATGCTTCTAATGTCCATTTCTTTGGTTTCAACTTCCTCATTTTTTGAGTGAGACATCGAATCCACGCCCACTTAGCTCACCTGTACCGCACAGCCAAAGTAAGCCTCATCCATAAACACAGCACTTACCAAGTAAACCCATGCATGCAATCCATTATAAAACAAATATCATTGCATAACAAAATATCTAAAAGATCAAATATATTGATCAGACGATATGGAGTTTACAGTCTACGGGTGGACTAGAGGGTAACCAAAATTCATAATATAATCTCACAGGGATAAAAAAACGAGACTCATACCTACGTCGACCAACGAAACCCTAAAACCTTATCTCAGGATCTCCATGCTAAACTAATGGAATTTTTAAACTACTCGCAGGATTTTATTTTTTAAATAAAGGGAGGGTAGAAGAAGTTATTCAAACAAGCATATTGCTTGTATATAAAGGCATAAACAACTCAAAACTCCTTTACCATAACCATGTAGGGCACGGGTTATCTAGTAAATTACCGACTCTTATTAATTAGAATTTATGTAAAGACACCGAGTTCAATTAAAGCTGTATTAATGAAGAAAGATTAGCTGACCAATTAACACAATCGTACTAATATTTCTTAGCTATTACTACATGTAAAATGTTTCCCTAAAACTCGGTAACCAAAGAAACTAGAAGACAACATAATGAAAAAATGAAATTAGAAGCTAACCAAAGAAAGTGGTTATGGAGGTAGTGGGCGGAGAAAGTGCAAGCAAAAGAGTTGTTTAACTTGGTAATAAGCAAAGGAAGATCGCGCTTATATAAGTACGGAAGGAATTCCAGTGTCAAACTTTTACAAGCTATAATCAGCAAGAATTTATGAACCTGGACCTCTTACTTGTCCCGTAGCAGATTTTAATATTACAAAGCTATCAAGCATTCGATGTCAGCATCTGATCATCTCTCTTCCATGATATGCAGCTGGGGAAGATGTTCACTATATATGCGCGGGTGGCAGCATCCATAATGTGAAGACTCATCAAAGGTTATTGGATTAGATGAAATGTTCAAAAAGTTTATATTTGTTTTGTTTATTATTTTTCATAAAAGACTCATTTTTCTAAAACTTCAGACTTTTATATGCCTTTTTACTATTGTTTCTTTTCTTTTACTCTCTCTTCGAGATGCTTTTCACTTTCACTTTCAAATTGCGCCCCCCCCTCCCTTTTCACTGTCAATGCTTCTCTCATCATCCAACCTTTCTTCTTCTTCTTTGCCAGGCTTAATAGATCGTGCCAAGACCATATCCTATTTGAAAACTCTTGTCAAATGTGTCTCGGGGTGTGTCAATGTCCAACACTAGTACAAGGGAGTTCCATATGTGCCTCGCAGGCTTTCATTATCTTGTCAGAAAAAAAAAATTCCTTTGAAGTTTAATTCCATTTATTAGTAAGGTACCTGCCTGATGTGACATGCAAACCAATCAAGCTTACCAATTAATCCAAATAATTTTTACTTTGCCAAAATTAAATTAAATAAAAATAAGTTTCCCTTTACTAATTAATAAAATAGAAAAGAAGAGAAAGGAAAATCTAACGTTTAGAAACCCTCTCTTCTAAACTTTTATTTTATTTTTTAAATTTTTAACTTAGTTCCACAATAATTCTGTCGTACTCAAAACCACCATTGTTGATGGAAACCACCGTGCCGACCATTGTTACTGATGTTCGATTCTCGATGGCTCAGACCATCGCTCTTCAAATCTTAGACTAAAAAAAGATAATAAAAAAAAATTGCCAAATCTCAAATCTTGGTCAGATCAAAGATTGAAAATATTAGCCTGAGGCTTTGAAGCCCAAATACCCATAAGCCAACATTCAAAATCCAAAAGGGTTAGAGGCAAAAATTCATCAACAACTTATTGAAAATGTTTAGATAAACAAATGATAATAATAAAAAGTAAAATGAAGGCAACAATATATGGGAATATTGAAACTTGTTTGATATTTCAATCACCAATGTTGAAACTTTATTCATGTAAAAGAATAATAGAATTAGAATGTGTGAATAAAGATTAATAGTAAAATGAAATTAACAACAAATCTCACTGTCTTTTTCTTCTTCACCATTTACAAATCCATCAATATACACTTTTGTTGGTTCTAAACTTTTAAGGAATGTTATAACTTTGAAAATGAAACAACAAGGTTAACAAAGCTATAAAAAAACACCTGACTTTTCAACACTATTGGTTGGAATTTTAAAATTTTAGTTTAAGATTAAATGATTATGAATAAATCAATAATTAAAATATGTTTTAGGTCTTTCTACTATACATACACATGTGGTGTAATGCTAAAAAATGACTTTAAGGAGAGTGTTTTTTTTTTTTTTTTTGGCCCTTATATGAGCTTTAACCTACTAATACATATTATTAGGATCAGAATTAGGGAGAGCTACTTTGATTTTTTATTTTTATTTTTTTGGCCTTCTCTCGACATGTACTGCTACTCTTTTTCTAGTAAAAGAAATTTAAAAATTTTGATTATAAATATTCAGTTTTTAATGGTATTGATAGATTAAATTTTAGATGCTTCTTTTTAAAGTTGTTTATCTATAAGAGATATAATTAATGAGCATCATCTTGATTATCAAGAAGGTAAGGAGAGATTGATTGCTTATATTAATTTCTTAATTTTTATTTATGATTTTTCTTTTCACAATTTTAATTGCCTTAATTTAATATTTAACTCTTAAAATATACTCGTTTACCTAAACATTTTTTTACCTAATTTGATACTTAAAGTCAACTCACTTCCTATTTTTTAGTCTACTTTTTTAGAGATGTTAAAAAAGTTGTTAGCAAATCACAAGGTGAAAAAACAAATATTTTCTTTTTATTAAACGTATTTATGCATTAAAAAATATAAAAATTTCAGAAAATATATAAAATTAAAAAATATAATCATTGAAAAGAAATTAGTTGAAATTAATAATAATATTTTAAAAATATAAAAAAAGTGCAACAATTATAAGAAATATTAAAAATATTTAATAGTTTGTAAATTTATAAAAAAAATTGTAAAAATTGCCAATCAGCCTCTACGGCCCTGAAACAGTAGGTTGCGTGGTGGTTGGCAAAGAAGGTCGTTGCGCCGCAGCCAGTTCTACCGGCGGACTAATGAACAAGAACACCAGAAGGATTGGTGCTCGCGGCTTATCGGTTCAGGGACTTGGTGGTTGTTTCATGTACGGGAGAAGCTGAAGCCATTATTCTAAATTTATTAAAAATTATTAAATAATATATATTTTAAATATTTTATATTTTAATAAATTTTAAACTTTAAATTTTAAATTTTT
Source organism: Gossypium sturtianum (assembly GCA_025698515.1). Lineage (NCBI taxonomy): Eukaryota > Viridiplantae > Streptophyta > Magnoliopsida > Malvales > Malvaceae > Gossypium > Gossypium sturtianum. The sequence goes on from CM046947.1 coordinate 6,428,036, forward strand.
TTTATAATTTTTACATTTTTTATAGTAATACAATTAATTTCTTTTCAATTAATATTTTTTGTAATTTTTATTTTTATATACTTTTTCTAGATTATATATATTTCTGAATTTTTTATATTTTTATTTATTAATTTATATATATATTTAATAAAAGAAAAAGAAATTAGATCAAGATGTCATGAGGTGATTTGTAATTGGCTATCAATTTTTTTTAACATCTGTGAAAAATGGAGTAAGAAAAACATAACAAAGGTAAAGCTTAGGTACCAAATTAAGAAATGGATGTACTTTAATATTAAATTAAGCAAAAAAATAGATATCAAAATGAAAAAAATAAATAAATTTAAAGCATCAAATTGTGAAGTAAGTCATTTTAATTTGAAAATTACCCTTCACCTTTTATATTTAATTTGTTTTATTAGAAAAAAGTAGAATTCTGATCCAATCCCTACTAATACGACCTGCTCATCATTATCTACAAAATATATTATACTTTTTAGTAGAAATTATTTTACTGGATTCAAACCCACTAGGATGGGTGGTGAAATGGAAAAATAAATAACAATATATTTCTAACAATTTCATTTTAATGCATAAATTTAAATTATAGTCATATAATTTTATTAAGTATATAAATATATCAAATTGTACACACAAAAAAAATATATTAAGAGAAATTTTCAAAGCTTTTAAGTCGAGGGAAAACTAAAATATTTTATGTTGAAAGTATTTTTTTTTAATATATATATATATATGTAAAGTGATATTAAATTTATATCTTAATATTATTGAATGCATGTTTGATTTTTGAATTTATATTTTTTATTTAAAAATAAAATAAAATTATAATAATATTAATTAAATTTTTTAAAATATATTTTTATAATTTCATAATTGGATTAGTGAGATGTTTAAGGGTAAGTAAGGGAAACTCTGTTAAGTCAACCATTAATCTGTTTTTGAAACGTTAGGATATCAACTGTGCTGTCGTGGACGTTGGGTTGTTTGTAATTAAAGAAACTAAAATGTCAGCGATGATGGCGTGGCATCTACTTTGATTCCCTGTTGAGGTTGATTTAGTTGCCCACGTTGGTTGAACATGGACGAATTTAAGGTTGAATTCAGTTTTTCATAATCCAATGGGTTCGGTTAACTTCTTTTTTTATTCTTGTTGTGTTTAAATAAAATTATATATATTTGAAAGGATTTCAATAAAATTAGTAAGTTCTCTTTAATTATATAACAGATTATTTTTGTTTATTTATACACTATACTCATATCTAATTAAAGTCAACCTTATCCGTTCAATGTATATATCTCTTTATATTGTATTAGTTTGCCTTAAATTAGGGACTACAAATTTGAAAGTTAATACATTTTAATCCTATTTTCATTTTTAAAAAATTTAAATTATTTACTTTTTGGATTTAAAATTTTAAGTTCGATTGTTACTACTATTGAAATCTTTTTATTAAATTTACTGGTTTAACATTTTGAAATAAAAAAAAAAATCAATTGATAGTTATGTAACAATAAATATAGCATCGAGAGTGTTTATATAGATTTTTTCCTTAAAAGTATTCATTCGAAATCATCATGAAAAAATATTTTTTTATTGGAATAGTGTTCCTAAGAAAAATTGATGTAAATATTTGGATTGAAGTAGTTAACAATATTAAATATTTAGACTAATTAATAATATTATAAAAGTAGTAGGATCAAATCATGTAAAAAATAAGGTATATAGATTAAATCCTAAATTTGAACATAATATAAGAGCTAAATTTGAAGTCTGATCATTGTTTTATAATATATATATAAGAAGCAAGACAAACCTAAAAGAAATAAAAAGTCATGTATCCATCTTTAAGAACCTTAGGGTATTCAAATTATTATAATCACGTAATGTTTTGAATGAAAAATTAATTGTATTAACTATTTGGACTAATTAATAACATTATAAAACTCCAAGGATCAAATTACATTAAAAATTAAAGTGTAGTAATTAAATATCAAATTTAAGCGTAATAGAGAGATCAAAATTAAAATTTAACTATTTTTCTAAAATTTTAATCGAAAAGTTAATAATATTAACACTTTGGACTAATTAATAATGTAACATCCTAGGAAGGGCCTATGCATTTTTCAGATCAATTGTATGAAATGACAAGTCTTAAGTTTTATGAATAAATTTTTGATACTTTTGGAAACCTAGAAATGAATGAAAGTGGAAATGAAAATGAAAATGGAAATGAAAATGGAGATGGAAATGAAGATGGAAGTGGAAATGGACATTTTTGGAAACTTGGACATTTTTGGAAACTTAGACATTTTTGGAAACTTAGACATTTTTGGAAACCTAAACATTTTTGGAAATGATCCAAAAATGGAAACTTGAACATTTCGGGAAACTTGGATATATGAGAGAAATAAAGGAGTTTTATTCACATAAATATGTGAATAATAAGAGATAAATAAAGGAGTTTTATTCACATAAATATGTGAATAATAAGAGATAAATAAAGGAGTTTTATTCACATAAATATGTGAATAATAAGAGAGAAATAAAGGAGTTTTATTCACATAAATATGTGAATAATAAGAGATAAATAAAGGAGTTTTATTCACATAAATATGTGAATAATAAGAGATAAATAAAGGATTATTTTCTAATGAGATAATTGAGGAGATAATTGATGGATTAAAGGCTTTTATCTTTTAAATAAAAGAGATAATATTATCAAAAAAAAGAGGAGTGGTGGCCAAGTAAAGGACTCCTAGGTGATAACTTTGGCTATAAAAAGGAGGACAGGAGGGCTACTCATCAACATTTGCTCCCTCTTCCTCTCTGCAGAAATTCTCCTAGGCAAAACCCCTCTCTGCCGAATTTTCATTAAGCAAAAATCCCTCTCTTTTTCTTCTATTTTCTTCTCCGTTCTCTTTTGTTAAATTTGAATCTTTGTGGATTCTAAGAAAGAGGGCAATCATCCACAACATCAAAAGGGATCTTTCGGGAAATCTAAGGATCTAAGGTAAGGATTATAAATATAAATATGTGGTTAAAGATTATGATTCACGTTTTCAAAGTTAGATCTAATCTAACACGAAGTTATAGGATTTCAACGAGGCTTATAAAGGAATCCTCTTGATTTGGAATCCCATCATAAGGTAAGGGATATTCGGCCAAGGCATAATTTGTTTAAGTGTTTTCCATTATTTCAAAAACCAGAAACCGACATGGTTACATACCTAGTATTAGCCGATTTCAAGGAAGAGGAATTCTAGCAGCTGTTGGGACTTGATTAAATCAATTCGGCAACTAGGTAAGTAATTCTACTTCTAGTAGGATTTGGTTTTAAGACCAAATAGGTTTATTTATATGTTTTAATTAATGGCCGAATATAGGAGTGAAAGATCTAGATCGGTAGATCGCTCTACTGAGGAATTCACGGAAACTATTAAGTGAAAAAGGTGTGTACTCTTACTAACTTTCAATAAATTGCATGGCAATCATTAAATATATAAATATGTAACGAGTATGTGAATGTGGCTAAGCACCACAAATGTGGTAAGGAGTACCAGTGCACGTTTCCTACTTTTGATAGGATTGTGAATATGATATATTTTGAACATGTGATTAGTAACATGAATGAAAATTTAGTATGTGAAATATGTTATGAAATAATTGGGGCATTCGGGATATTTGTGGAGGAAGAAAGTGAAGGTGATGACTACGGTCTCACCAACGTAAAGTGGTGACTACGGTCACATAAAGTGAAAAGTGGTAACCGGTTACATCCGGTGAATACTGATGTCTAATGACACAACATAAGTGGGCGATGAGCACGTCATTGCAGTGCGCTTCGATGGTGTGTAGCGGATGGAGGGTCGACTTAGTAGTCCCCGCGGTGTACAAGGTTGGTATACGGGTGGTGTGTAGCGGATGGACAAATAGGTTTGGATTTGGGTTGCATCATCCTTTATTTTGTATGAACATGATATTGATATGACTTGTATGCGATTTGTTGGAAATTAGTACTATGTACACATTGAGTCTGTTGACTCACCCGTTGGGGAATTATTTTCAGGTGATGAGCGAGTAATGGACCGGGGTGGCGAGGAGCTAAAGGTGGCCATGCATCGCTTGAAGGAATTATTTGGAATTTGGACTTTATGAAATTTTAGTACTTTAAACTTTATTTTGGGTTTGAATGATGTAATAAGGCCATAAGGCCCAATTGGATTTTCTTTATTCTGTTTATTTTTATTTAAATATGTTACAAATTATGTTTGATTAAAGATAAGTAAATTTATTTCTTTTAAAATAATAAACCCAAAAATTATTTTGTCACCTTATTTAAGTTGGATTTCAGAATTTATTAAATAGGTTTCAAATTAAGCCCAACCCAAAACAATTTTTTAAAAATTACACAAATTTTCTCTAAGTCATTTAGAACATTGAAAACCGATTTATTTAAGGAACATACGAGATCCGGTTCAAGCTCGTGGGCGGGTGTGGGGTGTTTCGATTGGTATCGAGCCCAGTTTTAAAACTCTCGGCTGTGTGGGCTCGAAGCAAAAGCGTTTTCAATTCGAGCCCAAATGAATTTCTTTGAAATAAGCGGTTTTATGGCATGGCACCTAAGTCTCGACCCATGATCCACGTGTAAGTACCTTTAACCATCTGTGTGATTATGTGAATTATGAATTGTAAAAGGGTAGAAAAGGCATGGGCGTAGAATAGTGTGATAGGAACTTGAACCCTAGGATTAGACTACTCAAACACTTGAAACTCATAAGACTTAATGAACTTAACAAACCTATGACTAAGTTATTAAGCTAGGGTGTGGCAACCACATGACGCATGTCTAGGATTGGATCCGGAAGAGCACAGTATTTAAGCGATCCTAGTGACTCACCTCCTCTTCGCAGTATCTACACAGTGCGTAGCCGGTTCGCCTAACTCTCGGAAGGCTCGGTGGTGTGGCAACCTGCGTGCGCATGTCTAGAAAGGTCGGTGAGAGCTTGGTATTTAAGCGATCCGCGTGACTCACCTCCTCTTCATTCGAATCCTGCACAGTGCGTAGCTTTGGTTCCTACGACCAAGAGGGCTCTTGGTCATAGGCTAAACACAAAGAATAAAACCGAAAGGGACTTAGCCGTTTTTCTTTTATAAAAAAATAAAAAAATGTATAACCAAAATTTAGTTTTAAAACTCTTAGAAACTTATGAGAACTATTTTACAACATTTTCTTCTAAAAAAAAAATATATACCCTTGGTTTATAAAATGACCAAACCACCCATAGTTTTAACAAAATTTCATTACTTTATCAAATGTTCAAAAAACCCTAATTTGTAAAATATCAAACTATCTTGATCTTGGAAAATATCCCTAACTTAATAAATTTTACAAATTTACCCTGATTTTTGGAAAAATTATCAAAATACCCCTGAGATCAAAAATTACCGAAATACCCCTGGATTTCAAAATTCTTCCAAAATTTCCCCGGAACTTTAGAAGTACCAAAATACTTTCGTCAAAATCACCAGGAACTTTTTATTTTTGAAAATTTACGAAAATACCCCTGTAGGATAAAATTACGAAAATGCCTGGGTAGTGGAAAAGTAAAATAACGAAAACAACAACAAGAATTACAACGTTTCTTTGAATGAGCGAAAGTTCATATTTGTTGATGGATGAATGAATGAATGCAAGATCGTATGCATGTATGAATCTGAAAGAACCACTCTTAAACTCTTCTTCTTCATAAGATATCATCGCGGGTAATAAGTGAAACAAGAATACTAATACATAAAATTCCTTAATCGGATCTCATCGATAATGAGCTCAAGAGGGCGTGGTCGTCGTGGAAGAGGTAGAGGAAGGATGTGTTAGATCGGGACAAGTTTCGACAATGAGATACCACCACCACCATCACCCCAATTTGTCAATGTTGAGCTGAGCTCGCTCGGGAAGGGGAAGATGCCGTGTCGCAGGTGTCTTTGCGAGTTTTGGAATTGGTGGTGGTGCGGAAACAATTCGAGGGAAATCGTAAGTGCGTGCTCGAGCGGCTCCGTGCTAATGGGTGAAATGTTTAGAGGAGTATCGGAGTGGCACCCGATACCGGTGATCTCGGTTGGAAGCAAACCGAAGCGCATCATGGATGAGCTCAACTTGACCCCGAGGAGAAGTTGAAAGGGATGGCGGCCTTTATGCTGCGATGAAGCATATCAATGGTGGTTAACCGTTCGGGACGGTGCCACGGCGGAAGATCGACACGGGAATATGCTAAGGAAGCATTTCGGAAGAAGTATGTGGGAACCGGTATATAGATGAGCAAAGGAAGGCTTTTCTAGGGTTGGTACAAGGAAGTAAGTCTGTCACCCGAATATGAAGCGGAATTCTTGAGGTTGAGCCGATATGCCCAGGAGTAGTGGCGATCGAGCATGAAGCAGTGTGTTCGTTTGAGGACGGACTTAGGGACGATTTGAGACTTTTGATAACACCGCATCGGGAGCGGGAATTCTGCCTTGGTGGAAAAGGCTAAAGTGGTGAGGAAATTAAGGACGCCACCAAGCAGCCGTGGGCGAAATAAGCCCAAAAGAGGTTTTGGGCCATCCGGAAAAGGCCACAAGAGGCCTAGAGTTGACAGCCACAAAGTCAACAGTTGGTGCGAGTGGCAATTTCGCCCTTGTGAACATTGTGGAAGGAATCACGGGGAGAGTGTTGGAAAAAGGCGGGACGATGTCTCAAGTGTGGGTCCAAGGACCATATGATTAAAGATTGCCCCAAGCTATTAGATGAGAGCCAACCAAAGACTCGGAATGCTAACCAGTGGTAGAGGCGGACAAAGCGACCTCAAAGAGGTCGTGGGTCGGCCCAAGAGAGGTAGTGGCAGAGGCCGTGGGCTCGGGGCCGAGGTGCGCTACTAGCCAGCAAAGCGGGCAACCGGGTTTGGTTTCTGTGGTTCGCCGGAGGAAGAGAGGAGACGCGGATGGATGTTATAACCAGGTATGTTCTTTATTCATGACAAACCCTATTTTGCTCTTATTGATGTGGGCTCAACTCATTCCTATGTTGCATGTAGTGTGGTTGAAACACTAGGCCTAGACTCGAACTTTTCGATAGGCGGATAAGCGTAGTAAGCCCTTTAGGCCAAGCGGTGAGGATAGATAGGATCTTTCGGAATGTACCCCTAGAGATTCGGGGAGCGAACTTTGGTGACTTAATGGAATTACCCTTCGGAGAGTTTGAGCTTATACTTGGAATGGATTGGCTAGTAGAGCATCGAGCCGTGTTGGATTGTGCGGCTAAGCGTATGGAACTAAGAACCCGGAAGATGAGGTAGTAGTGATGATCGGAGAAAGGAGGAACTACTTGTCTAACGTAGTTTCGAGACCAAGGCCGAGAAAATGGTTAAGAAAGGATGTAAGGCATTCTTAGCCTTCGTGAGTGCGTTAAGAGGAGAAGAGGAAGGTGTTAAGGGAGTTAGAACAAAGAAGGGATTTTGAGGATGTATTTCGGAGGAGTTGCCGGAATACCCCAGGATAGAGAAGTGGAATTTGGAATAGATTTGCTACCGAGAACGACTCCTGTGTCAATCGCTCCCCCGAATGGCACCAAAGGAGTTAGTGGAGCTCAAGGCTCAAATCCAAGAGTTGTTGGATCGTGGGTTCATTCGACCCAGTGTGTGTCTCCGTGGGGAGCACCGGTTCTCTTTGTGAAGAAGAAGGATGGAACTATGCGGATGTGCATAGATTATCGTCGATTGAACAAACCGACCATCAAGAACAAGTATCCTTTGCCAAGGATAGATGACTTGTTCGACCAACCCTGAAAAGAAGCATTTGTGTTCTCAAAGATCGACTTAAGGTCGGGGTATCATCAACCGAAAGTGAAGGAGGCCGATATTCATAAGACCGCTTTTAGGACAAAAATACGATCATTTTGAATTTGTGGTGATGTCGTTTGGGTTGTTTAACGCACCGGCGCGTTCATGGATATGATGAATAGGGTTTTCCAACCCTACTTGGATAGATTCGTCGTGGTGTTCATCGGCGACATTTTGGTGTATTCCAAGGCGGAGGAGGAGCACGATGAGCATCTCCGAGTTGTGTTAGAAGTGTTAAGGAAAAGAAGCTTTATGCCAAATTCAGCAAGTGCGAATTTTGGCTCAAGGAAGTGGCGTTCCTAGGACATGTGGTATCCGCAGAAGGAATAAGAGTGGATCCTAGGAAGATCGAAGCAGTGTTGGATTGGAAACCACCTAGGTCGGTGGGTGAAATCGAAGTTTCTTAGGCTTGGCAAGGGCTATTACGAAGGTTCGTGGAAGGATTCTCGTCGATAGCCGCACCTTTGACAAAGTTACTAAGGAAGGAAGTACCGTTTGTGTGGACGGATAAGCAACAGGAGAGCTTCGAAAAGCTTAAAAAGGTCTTGTGAAGCTCGGTGTTAATTCAAGTAGGAGGCGGTAAGGACTTCGTAGTATATTGTGATGCTTCGCACACGGGGTTAGTTGTGTGCTAATGCAAGAGAAGGAAAGGTAGTCGCTATGCATCTCGTGATTAAGGCCGCATGAGGTGAACTACCCAACTCATGACTTGGAACTCATGGCAGTGGTTTTCGCCCTCAAAGTTTGGAGGCACTACCTTTATAGAGAAAGGTCGGTAATTTACACGGACCACAAAAGCCTTAAGTATTTGTTGACTCGAAGGAGTTGAACTTGAGGCAACGAAGGTGGGTGGAGTTATTAAAAGATTATGACTATTCGATAGAATACCATCCGGCAAGGCGAATGTGGTAGCCGACGCCCTAAGTAGGAAGGTTGTGTCGGATTTAAGGGCTTTGTTCGCTCACTTAAGTTTGTATGATGACGGAAGGCTTTGTTGGCGAGTTACAAGTCAAGCCAACCTGGTGAAAGGAGGTGAAAGAGGGACGGTTGGCGGATAAGGACTTAAGTACTAAGTTACTGAGCAAGTACGGCAAGGAGGATTAAAGGATTATGGCGTCAATGATGAAGGAGTCTTGTGCTACAAGGAAAAGGTTTGTATGCCGAGGGATAAGGAGTTGAGACAAAGGATTCTTCGGGAAGCGCATGGTAGTCCTTATGCTATGCATCCCGAGAGGCATCAAGGCTGTATAGAGATCTAAAGGGAACAATTTTGGTGGTCGGACTGAAGCGAGAGGTGACCGAATTTGTGGGGAAATGTTTGACATGTCGCAAGTAAAAGGTTGAACACCAAGTCCCATCAGATTGCTTCAACCAATTGAGATTCCCCAATGGAAGTGGGAAAGAATTACCATGGACTTAGTTAGTGGGCTTCCCTTACGCCCACTAAGAAGGACTCGGTATGGGTGATAGTGGACCGTTTGACCAAGTCCGCACATTTTATCCCTGTGAGGATCGACTATTCCTTCAAAAGTTAGCCAAGTTATATGTGGCGGAGATCGTGAGGCTACACGGTACCGATGTCGATCATCTCGATAGAGACCCAAGGTTTACGTCTCGATTTTGGAAAGCACTTCATCAAGCATTAGGCACTAAGCTAGACTTCACTACGGCTTTTCATCCACAATCGATCGCGATGCGAACAGGTTATACAAGTGTTGGAAGATATGCTAAGAGGTCGTGTGATGGATTTCGAGGAAGTTGGGAAGATTACTTGCCTCTAGTGAGTTCGCCTACAACAACAACAACTATCGAGGCAAGCATTCGGATGGCACCATACGAAGCATTGTATGGAAGGAAATGTAGAACACCAACTTGTTGGACCGAGTTAGGAGAACGCGCGTTTTGGGTCCGAGTTAGTGGCGAAAGCGAGGAGAAGGTGGAATTAATTCGGCACGGTTGAAAGAAGCTTACGATAGAAGGCGAGAAGTCGACGCAGACCTTAAGAGGAAAGAAATTGAGTTTGAAGTAGGAGACCAAGTGTTTCTAAAGGTCTCACCTTGGAAGAAGGTTATACTGTTTGATCGCAAAGGGAAGCTAAGCCCAAGGTTTATAGGGCCCTATCAAATCATCAAGCGAAGTTGGGCGATGGCATACCAATTGGAGTTGCCACGAGTTGCATCAAATGCACGACGATTTCATGTGTCCATGCTACGTCGCTATCGATCGGATCCGTCTCATGTGGTACCTGTTGAAGAAGTGGAGTTAAGGGCGGATCTATCCTACGAGGATGAGCCGATTCAGATCTTGGAACGTGACGTGAAAGCACTACGAAAGAAGTCGGTGCCTTTAGTCAAGGTGTTATGGCGCAATCATGGATCGGAAGAAGCTTCGTGGGAGCCGTAAGAGACAATGCGACAAAGCCAATACCCTCAAGCTGTTTAGTTAGGAAATTTCGAGGACGAAATTTTATTTAAGGGGGGTAGAACTGTAACATCCTAGGAAGGGCCTATGCATTTTTCAGATCAATTGTATGAAATGACAAGTCTTAAGTTTTATGAATAAATTTTTGATACTTTTGGAAACCTAGAAATGAATGAAAGTGGAAATGAAAATGAAAATGGAAATGAAAATGGAGATGGAAATGAAGATGGAAGTGGAAATGGACATTTTTGGAAACTTGGACATTTTTGGAAACTTAGACATTTTTGGAAACTTAGACATTTTTGGAAACCTAAACATTTTTGGAAATGATCCAAAAATGGAAACTTGAACATTTCGGGAAACTTGGATATATGAGAGAAATAAAGGAGTTTTATTCACATAAATATGTGAATAATAAGAGATAAATAAAGGAGTTTTATTCACATAAATATGTGAATAATAAGAGATAAATAAAGGAGTTTTATTCACATAAATATGTGAATAATAAGAGAGAAATAAAGGAGTTTTATTCACATAAATATGTGAATAATAAGAGATAAATAAAGGAGTTTTATTCACATAAATATGTGAATAATAAGAGATAAATAAAGGATTATTTTCTAATGAGATAATTGAGGAGATAATTGATGGATTAAAGGCTTTTATCTTTTAAATAAAAGAGATAATATTATCAAAAAAGAGGAGTGGTGGCCAAGTAAAGGACTCTAGAGTGATAACTTTGGCTATAAAAGGAGGACAGGAGGGCTACTCATCAACATTTGCTCCCTCTTCCTCTCTCAGAAATTCTCCCTAGGCAAAACCCCTCTCTGCGAATTTTCATTAAGCAAAAATCCCTCTCTTTTCTTCTATTTTCTTCTCCGTTCTCATTGTTAAGTTGAATCTTTGTGGATTCTAAGAAAGAGGGCAATCATCCACAACATCAAAAGGGGATCTTTCGGGAAATCTAAGGATCTAAGGTAAGGATTATAAATATAAATATGTGGTTAAAGATTATGATTCACGTTTTCAAAGTTAGATCTAATCTAACACGAAGTTATAGGATTTCAACGAGAGCTTATAAAGGAATCCTCTTGATTTGGAATCCCATCATAAGGTAAGGGATATTCGGCCAAGGCATAATTTGTTTAAGTGTTTTCCATTATTTCAAAACCGAAAATCGACATGGTTACATACCTAGTATTAGCCGATTTCAAGGAAGAGAAATTTTAGCAACTGTTGGGACTTGATTAAATCAATTCGGCAACTAGGTAAGTAATTCTACTTCTAGTAGGATTTGGTTTTAAGACCAAATAGGTTTATTTATATGTTTTAATTAATGGCCGAATATAGGAGTGAAAGATCTAGATCGGTAGATCGCTCTACTGGGAATTCACGGAAACTATTAAGCGAAAAAGGTGTGTACTCTTACTAACTTTCAATAAATTGCATGGCAATCATTAAATATATAAATATGTAACAAAGTATGTGAATGTGGCTAAGCACCACAAATGTGGTAAGGAGTACCTGTGCACGTTTCCTACTTTTGATAGGATTGTGAATATGATATATTTTGAACATGTGATTAGTAACATGAATGAAAATTTAGTATGTGAAATATGTTATGAAATAATTGGGGCATTCGGGATATTTGTGGAGGAAGAAAGTGAAGGTGATGACTACGGTCTCACCAACGTAAAGTGGTGACTACGGTCACATAAAGTGAAAAGTGGTAAACCGGTTACATCCAAAGTGAATACTGATGTCTAATGACACAACATAAGTGGGCGATGAGCACGTCCGATCGCAAATGATCGCCGATGGTGTGTAGCGGATGGAGGGTCGACTTAGTAGTCCCCGCGGTGTACAAAGTTGGTACGGGTGGTGTGTAGCGGATGGACAAATAGGTTTGGATTTGGGTTGCATCATCCTTTATTTTGTATGAACATGATATTGATATGACTTGTATGCCCGATTTGTTGGAAATTAGTACTATGTACACATTGAGTCTGTTGACTCACCCGTTGGGGAATTATTTTTCAGGTGATGAGCAGTAATGGACCGGGTCGCGGGGAGCTAAAGGTGGCCATGCATCGCTTGAAGGAATTATTTGGAATTTGGACTTTATGAAATTTTAGTACTTTAAACTTTATTTTGGGTTTGAATGATGTAATAAGGCCATAAGGCCCAATTGGATTTTCTTTATTCCTGTTTATTTTTATTTAAATATGTTACAAATTATGTTTGATTAAAGATAAGTAAATTTATTTCTTTTAAAATAATAAACCCAAAAATTATTTTGTCACCTTATTTAAGTTGGATTTCCAGAATTTATTAAATAGGTTTCAAATTAAGCCCAACCCAAAACAATTTTTTTAAAAATTACACAAATTTTCTCTAAGTCATTTAGAACATTGAAAACCGATTTATTTAAGGAACATACCAGATCCGGTTCAAGCTCGTGGGCCGGGTGTGGGGTGTTTCAAATAACATTAGAAAAATATATGAAATAAATAAGGTTAAAAAGTAAAATACATAGATCAAAACTCAAATTTAAGCGTGCAATGATAATGAAAAGAAAAAGAAAGAGAGAATAAGTGAGAGAGTCACGTCTCAATCACAACTAATTAATAAATCCAATCTTTGTAACTTTTATCATTTACTCAAAAGAGAAATTAGTAAAAGATAGAAGAGTGAATGATTTTTTTTTGGGGTTAATATATGTTTTGCCTCATCAATTATCCATTTGTATCTAGTTAGTTTCTTCTTCTTCTTTGACTTTGTTGATTCTTTAATTTATGTTCTATCAATTAAGTTGTTACCTCCACAGTATTAGATACATTTGATTTTAGACAATCATTTATCTAAGTTAATTCTTAGTATATTTTTTTTACACTTTTTTAATTAGTAGATATATATTTAAATTTAGGCTCAATAGCTTGCCCTTAGTCAAAATATTCAACCAATTTCTTACCGGCAGGCGAAATTCGATTAGAAAAATTAGTATTTGTGTTTTTAGACTCAAATAATTTGTAATTAAGTTCAAAATCTTCGTTTATTAATAACAACATTATTTAGTCATGAAACTAAGTACCATGGCTAAACTCTCCCCATTATACACCATTACAAAAGCAATTTTTTTTATGCACGTCTAATAATCTTGTCATATAGGTGTTACCCTCACAAAATACCATTAATCTCTTTGGGTAAAATTTGTTCACCCAATATGATTATATTTTATCTTACGGTGACCATTACATCTTCCTTCATGAAAAAGTCAATTACTAACATATAATAATCAAATCATTCATCCTAGACAAATGACTCGTGGTCATGTCACTTTTTCATCAACCATGTAATGCCCATGAGAGGATATTATTTACCTTTTATTGGGTTATGAATTCCGTTATTGCAAATGAAGTCATAACATGCAGAAGTCATATACCCAACGTACTAGTTCTCGGCTCTATTACTAATTGAACGCATGCTTTTAATACAATAAAGTAAATGAGTCACACATGCATAGTTACACACTACATGAACATTACAAGTGAACAAATCTATAAATGGATCTAAAGCAAATCCAACTTGGGTCATGTCAAATGTATTGTTAGTCTAGACAACCACACATAGGTCTCTATATTCTAGGAATCATTCGCTCTGATACCGAATATAAAATATCTCCCAATTAGATTTGATAAACGACATGATATCCTTAAATTGATTTACTCAATTTCGATTCATCAAACGACGAATCATTTAGATTACCTACTAATATAAATTATTTTCTCACATGATAATCTAACCACATAATACAACTTAATATTAATTAAACGAAAGGTAATCAATGAATCAATATTTGCTTATATATTTTACTTTGTGTGCAAAAACTATTGAGGAAAAATACGATCGATAATAATGTAAATGATGGATTTTTATTAAACTAATCTGTTCGAAAAATATAAGTATATATGACGAAAACTACACTAAAGACACTAAATCCCAACTATAAAAGTTTTTAAAAATGGTCACTCGATTAATCAGGTTTATTTCTTTTGTCATTTTCTATTAAATGTCATCAAGTTTTTATTGAGTTGTGACGATAGGTGGAGGGTTGGGTTCGGTAGACTAGTGAAGGTGAAGGTTTTTGGGTTTAGAATTTATTAAAATTAAATTTAAGAAACAAAAATAACAAGATGAACATGAAGAAGATAACTATTAGAACACGTTTTTTTTTTTGGGGTTTAGAAGTAAATTGATTTTTTTAAATTTTATATATTTTGTTTTTAAATTTATAATATTTATATTTTTTTAGATTTTTTAGATTTTTTTATTTTTTATAATTAAGATCAAATTGAGATAATATGTAAATGTTTAGGGTTAATAAAACTATGACTAAATTAATACAATATCTAAAAATTTAGAACTAAAATTATTATTATATCATTTTTAAAATTACCACTTCATATTCCCATTAAAAACATAATCACACTTAGTGAAAAAGGATAAGAAAAAAGCCTAGTGTAGTTGGGTAAAATACCCAAATATACCAAAAAAATTAAAAATTTACGGAATTGGGCCGGTTTCTAGAAAATTTACGGAAAAGGGCCATTTCTCATCAAAAGCAGCGCCCACGTCGGTAGCGTTTTGAGGGAAAATACCAGCAAAGCGCGCCCACGCGCTTTGTGCCACCTCAAGCAAAGCGCGCCACGTGGATGCGCTTGCTCGACGCGTGGACACAAAGCGCGTCCGAGGGCGCGCTCTGTCGCCAACGATCAAAAGGCCCAACGGTCAATTTTTTCCCTATATAAACCCCCCAACCCTTTTATTTTTTTCACACTTTAATCCTTCTCTCAATTTTCTCTCAATTTTCTCTCAATTTTCTCTCAAAGTCCTTGAAATTTACTCTCAAATTTTAAAATAGTCCTTTACTATTTACAAAAAGCCCTTTTTAATTTTTTTAAATATTTTTTTTGGAAAATTTTAAAATTTTCGATCGTATTTGTAATAACCGATTTTGCGGGCCCATATATAAACCAAAAATAAATAATAAATGTTCGATCTACGATCCACATTACAAGACCAATTTTCAAAGGCCCAAAAACAAACTCGTTGGCCCAAACCCGAAAACATTAATGAGACCTAAACCAAACTTAAAACCAAAGCAGATCCTAGCTACCCTTTGACCCAATTAGCCTAAATGCAGACCAGAGCCCCATTACATTCAAACCCAAAACAAACACACGCCCAAAAGGCCCAAGACCCTAATCGGAAGTCGAGAATGGCCTAGGGTTTTCGAAACCCTAGGCGCCGCAAAGCGTGGCTACTCCATAAATCACGCCGCAATGCCGGGCCAATAGTCGCGCCGCTTTGTTAGGAGACCAATCGTCGCGCCATAGTCTCGGCCCTTCGATCGTGCCATGATTCATGCTCATCGTCGCGAGATCTTCAACCTGCAAAAAAAGGGAAACAAGCAACAGAAAGGAAACAAATCGCAGGCACAAATATGGAAAGATACGAAAATATATCTTTTCCTTTTCTTTTTATTTTGTTTTTGGGTATAAAACCCCTTGTAAAATCTGTAAAAATACACACGGATGCAATAAAAAAAACAGAGTTTCAGACACAAATATTCTCGCAAAATACAAAGTTGAGAAATAAGCAGGCGAGCACGATACGAATACGCAAAGGCACAAAAAAAACATAGACTTTACACACGAACACTCAACAGTCAGTGATTCCAGAGGTGATTTTTCGTTCGGTTTATTCTTCTTATTTATTTTATTATTTTTCATATATTCGCATGCATAACTATTCTGTTTAAAGAAAATATAAAAAAGGGAAGGGTTACCTTTCGGAGAACGGCAGAAATCAAACATTTTAGGCCTCCGGCCACCGTCCACGGAGGCGCGTGGGACGCGTCGAGGCAGTGACCAGAAGGCTGAAGATCGGAGGCCTGGGTAGCTTTCAGAGGATTTTTAAGCGTTTTTTTTTTTAAATATAAACTCAGAATGATTTTTTTTTTAATAAAACTGATATTTATAGATAACAGCAAACGGCGCCGTTTTGATAACGCATGACCCGCGCGTTGACCCGGATCCAAACAAGGGTCCGCGTGTTTTTTTTGAAAATGGGAAAATTGCTCTTAGATCCCTTCGCTATTTCATTTAATTTAATTACGTCCTAATAATTAACTTATTTTATAAACTAGCCCTGGAAATCTGTTTTTATTTCAATTTAATCCTTTTTTTAAATTTTTTTTATATATATTCCAAATTGATATTAACTTAAATATTATATTAAATACATTATATATTTTAGTATACTAATTTATTAAATTGTAAATATCTATTATTTTGTCTAATCATTTTTTTTACATAGTATTTATATATATTGGATATTATATTAAATGCTATATATCATATAATATTATATCATATATTTGGTTAAAATTATTTAGAATATATTCATTTTTTTTATATATCCTTTTTTATTTTAAATCATTATATTTTTTTAACACATTGTTTATATTATTATCCTTTTTATCTATTTAACTTTGCATGAAAAATGTTCATAGTTAATTTTATCGTTTATCATATTCGTCTATAATTGCTTAGTATAAGAATTATTATTTGTCGCATTTTGTATTATTATTGCATATCTTAAATGTTAGTATATTACAATTGTTTTTTATTCGATAATGTACAAATGCAATATTGCCACATGGTTATGGTTTAAAATAAAGAATACATTTTTTTATAAAATCAATATTTTATTTAAAGGTTTTCAAAAGAAGGCAATATTTCGGTATTTAGAAATTCGGGGGATAGTTCCCAATCGTGCTGGGTTGCGATTTCTCGTTTGGCTAAATAACTAAATATCCTTTTAACAAGTTTTATAAAATTACGAGATGATCTTAGTGACGAAGGTTTATAAATGTCATGTCCAATCGTGCTGGATGTGATGTTTATATTCATTTGAATCGAAGAAATCTCAAATTTTCAATCCAAATTGACAAGTTTTATAAAATTATGAGATGATCTTAGTGATGAGAGTTCAAAAATGTCATGTCCAATCGTGCTAGATGTGATGTTTATATTCTCTTGGATCGAAGAAATCTCAAATTTTAAATCAAAATCTCTCAAAGTTTTATAAATTATGAAATGATCTTAGATATGAGGGTTTAAAAAACATCGTGTCCAATCGTGCTGGATGTGATGTTTGTAATCTTTCGTATCGAGGAACTTTCATATTTTAAATCAAATCACTCAAAGTCTTCAAATAATCATATTTTTAAATGCTTTTAAATTTTAAACATTTGGACATTAATTTTATCAATTTGGTACCAATTTTTGAGCGTTATGAGGGTGCTAACCCTTCCTCATACGTAACTGACTCCCGAACCCGTTTTCTTATTTTCCGTAGACCAAAATCAAAATGTTTTAATAAAACGTTTTACAAGGTGATCCAATCACACCTAGACAAAAAGTGATTGGTGGCGACTCCCATTTTATTTTAAAGTCGATCCCCATTTTTAAAAAAAAAAAACTCGAATTTAAAATGGTTTCGACAGCTTGGCGACTCCACTGGGGACTTTTGTTTTGAGAGTCAAGCCGAAAATTGATTAGTTATTGTCCAAATGTCGAAAATTTGAAAGCCTGATTTGAAAAGGCAGGATTTTGTTTTGCATGTGATTTTATAAAATGTTTCTGCATTGCACTGCATGACCATCGCAGTCGTACCTTTAAGTGGGAGTGAGAAGCTATGCCTTCGTGAGGTTTTCACCTCCGCATGGGCTAGTGGATTGCTTTCGGGATACATCTGTACCTATGTCTCCGTGAAGTTTTCACTTCCGCATGGCCATAGGGAAATGTATTCCCCTGAACCGAACTCGGTCTATATGAGCCTATAATGGGTGAAGATCGAGGAATCTACTGGTTTGGGTACCTCAACTTTAGATCTAAACCGCATATAGTAAACCCTAAGAATTCACCTTAGGTAGAGCAATCCTAAATTTCATTAGATTACCCAAATATGTGTATTTATTTCACTTGCTTCATATTTTATTTTGCGATACTAACTCGTGGTGTTTCATTTTCGTGCATATCATCTCATTTCTTTAGAGGTATCGATTCACGGTCAGTTTCTAAGTTAGAAAGTTGGTTATGGAGAACGGGTTCCTTGATAAAGTGGGAGACAATGCAGCTGTTCGCACTTGGTCGGAGCAAACGCAATTAGAGAAGGGGGATAGCTTAATTGATGGGTATGTATATGAACTTTGGGATTTTACTCGTGTTAGTATTACACAGAATGAGCTTAGAGAGTTGAAAGATATATGGACTCAATGGGGTGATGAGGTAAAACAGTTGTTTTATCATGATTATGGTGATCTACCTTACTTGTTGGACATCAAGGTAGATAAACATCTATTTCGGGCCATGACTCAGTTTTGGAACTCTGCTTATAGTTGTTTCACTTTTGGGGAGGTAGATTTAGTGCCCACATTGGAGGAATATACGACTTTGCTTCGCTGCTCGAGGTTCCAAGCCGACAGAGTTTACTTTAGGGCTGCCAATGTTACGACCTTTATGAAAAGATTGATGGGTATTACAGGGATGAGTGAGCAGTGGGTTACAGCTAGGATTCAAGAAAAAGGTGAAGGTAAATGCATACCTTGGGTGAGTTTGAGGGACTTGATTCTAACACATCCAGATGAAAAAAAGAAGATCGACATCTTCTCCTTGTGTATTTATGGGTTGGTGATCTTCCCCAAAACGCTACGACATATAGATGAAGCGGTTACTGATTTGTTCGATCGACTTAGCAAAGGAATCACGCCGGTGCCTACGATTTTAGCTGAGACATTCAGATCTTTGGATGCATGTCGGAGAGCCGGTGAGGGAAGATTTATCGGATGCGCACAGTTGCTGATGGTTTGGTTTCACAGTCACTTTTGAAAGGTTGACAAAGTTTTTTACCGAGTGTTCTCCGAAAGTTATTCCCCTTTAAAGGAGGCTGCAGCTACGACAAGGAGAGACGATTTATCAGAGGAAAGTTGGATGAAAATTCTTCAAAATCTCCGAGAGGAAGATGTTGAGTGGAGAGCCCCTTGGTTCGTTCCCGATGAAGTCCTTTACCGGTGCAGAAATCTTGATTGGGTACCTCTACTGAGAGTTTGGGGATCTGTGGGATATGCACCGTTGCTCGTACTAAGGCAATATAAAACAGGACAGTTCATACCGGTGACGCATGGGTTAGCTCAAAGCAAATTTTTGTATAAAGGGGAAAATTATAAGAAGAAAATCCGAGAGATTTCTGAGGCTTGGAAGTAGGCTCGTTGTATAAAGATATTGACTCGAGGGCCAATGGCAACTCCAGAATATAAAGAGTGGTTGAGAAAAAGGATCAACGATAACATTCCTGAGATAAGGGTGGAAGGTGCTCGATCACTGAAGGAGTGTTTACAAGTCATCCCATCGGAGATAGAAATTATAAAACAAGATTTCGAAAGGCAAAGTTTAGAGCTTGGAAAGAAAATAGAGAAGCTAGAAGAAGAGAAAGTATTTTTGAAGCTAGATGTGGATGCCCAGAAATCAGATGCCGAGAAAGCAAAAAAAGAGAAGAGAGCGATAGAGGAAGATCGAGATAGCCTAAAAATTGAATACAAAAAGATGCGTCTATCGATGAAGAATGCCGGATTAGGGAAGACTTTGGAACAGTGGCGACAAGAGGTCCATGAAGAAAAGGCCAAAGTTGATTATTGGAAGAGAAATTTTCAAGAAATGCAACTGCAAAATGAGGCCAGTCAAAGTGAAAAGAAAGACTTAAAAGCTACGGTGGCCGAACTTGGACGGTCTCTCCATTATTATCGAAGTCGTAATTCCGTAATCGAGTTAAAGGAGAGCCTAAATAAGATCGAAGAGATGAAGAGTAAAATCAAAGAGTTAGAGGCAGCACTGCATGGTTGTGAATTACGGATCGAGTTGCTTGAAATGAGAGAAGGACGTTGGAAGGAAGAGCTTCACCATTCTCATGATCAAGTCAGAAACCGGGATTATCTCATGGGGGAAGCCATAGTTCAGATTCGAGAGGTAGCTGATCACTTACAGACTTTGGCAACACAGGCCGACATATTGAGCATGAAGTACGAGTTATAGTCAGATCGTAGTCAGGAGTTGGTTTCGTTATTAGGAAAAATTAAGATTTAAGGGCTTAGAGCGAAAGCTTATTTGTAGTTCATTTTATGTAAAAGAATTTGTTTTCTAATAAAGTTTTCTAAAGTAAAGTTGATCAGAATCGATGCCTCTTTGCATTCATGCATTTACATTACATAACATCATATGCATTCAAATTCATGAAGAGAGTCTAATTAGTTTAAATTATAGGAGAGAGAGAGAGAGAAAGAAAATCTAGAAGCTGAATACCCTTACGGTACACGAGCTAAGTCAAGGAAAATGGACCAAAGGATGGAACAATTTCAGAGAGAAATGCAAGACCAGATGCAAGAGCAGATGACAAAAATCCAGCAAGAAATGAGGGACCAGATGTTGGAGGCCCAAAAGAACATGATGACCCAAATGACCCAGATGATGAGTGGAATAATGGATAAAGGAAAGGGTCCTATAGTCAATACTGGGGATAACGAGGATTTCCCTAGAGGATTCACTCCAACGCATGTGCAAGCACCACATGAAGAATATCCTAGAAGGCCATCTGTCACAATCAGGCCTCAGCAAGGGCAAACCGACACTGGAATGCCTACAAATTTCCAAGTGGGCATGGGATCCAACCCAGGGGATAGCCCTGCTAATCCTGTTGTCCCTGACTTAGACACGATAGAAGGAGAGGGGATCAGAGTAGAATCTACAAAACAGTTGGAGGATCGCTGTAGGTGGTTGGAGGAGAAATTCAAGGCTTTGGAGAATGTTGACCATCATCATGGTATTGACGCCAAGGACTTGAGTTTGGTCCCAGAATTGGTGCTTCCTCACAAATTCAAGATGCCAAAATTTGAGAAGTACAATGGAACTACTTGCCCTGAAGCCCACATCACGATGTTCTGTAGACGTATGACAGGCTATATGAATAATGATCAGCTTTTGATTCATTATTTTCAAGATAGTTTGGTAGGAGCAGCGTCTAGGTGGTACAACCAACTCAACCGCGCTAGCATTAGCTCCTAGAGGGACTTGGCCCAAGCCTTCATGAGGCAGTAAAATCATGTCACAGATATGACGCCTGACCGAATCATGTTGCAAAACATGGAAAAGAAGTCAAATAAGAGTTTCAGGCAATACGCGCAGAGATGGAGGGAAATAGCCATGCAAGTTCAACCACCTCTCCTGGAGAAGGAAACCACTATGTTATTCATCAACACTCTAAAGTTGCCATTCATCACTCATATGATAGGAAGCACCACTAAGAGCTTCGCGGATATAGTCATGGCGGGTGAAATGATAGAAAATGTCATAAAGGGTGGCAAGATTGAAGCAGGAGAGGCCACTAGGAGATCTGCTCCTAGGAAAAAAGATAATGAGGTGAACAATGCAAGTGCGTACAACAAGGGAAACTCAAAGGCAGTTACTATTAGTCAGCCTAAAGTGATTACTGTTGGGCAACAAGGGTCTACAAGACAAGAATCAGGCCCCAAACAAAATGAAAAGATCCAATTTACGCCAATCCCAATGACGTATAAGGAGCTGTATCATACTTTATTAGAAGAACGTATGGTGTCCCCTTTTTATCTACAGCTATTACAACCCCCGTATCCTAAATGGTATGACTCAAACGCTCAATGTGATTACCATGCAAGAATAACGGGGCATTCAATAGAAAATTGTAATGCCTTTAAAAGGGTAGTTGAGAAGCTTCTTAAGTTGAGAGTTATTGAGTTGAATGATACACCCAGTGTGGAGAACCCATTACCCAATCATGGGGATAAGGGAGTAAATACGATTGGAGAAAATCTAGTAAGAAGGACCAAGGGGGATATCTCGGAGGTAAAGACCCCGTTAAGAATAATTTGGAGGGAAATGGTGAGAAAGGGGCTAATAAAGTCATGTCTTGAGGGAAGAAATGATGAATCAAGGAACTACTGTGAGTTCCATGAAGCCGATGGGCACAAAATCCAAGAATGTGCTAGGTTTAGGGCATTGGTACAGATCCTTATGGATAATAATGAGCTAGAGTTTTATGAAGAAGGATCAGAGGGAGGACACATATATGCAACTGAAGGAGAATTGACAGGTCAAAAAGTCAATTATCCGAAAATCATTATCACCCGACCGAGGAACGCAGAAGGCGGAGCAGAAATCGCGCCTAAAGTCATAATTCGTAGACCTGTATCCTTTACTTATAAGGACAACAAGATGGTACCATGGACTTACAATTGCAACATAACGACACCGGGAATAGAAATCTCAGGTAATACTTCCAAAGAAGTTTAAAGAGAAGGATTCTATACCAGAAATGGGAAGCGATATGACGCGGTAAACGTCGTAACGTAACCAAAGAAAGGCAAAGGATGTGCCAATCGAGTCTGAGGAAGGACTAGATAACCTCATCAATGTACCTGTGAAAGAAGAAGAGGCTAAAGAATTTTTGAAATTCTTAAAGCCTGATGAATACAAAGGTGGTAGAGCGATTCACGTAAACAACCGGCTCGTATTTCGGTGCTAGCCTTACTTTTAAGTTCTGAAGTTCATCGAGAAGCTTTGATGAAGGTGCTGAATGAGACTTATGTTACTAAAGACATATCAGTCAATAAACTGGATCGATTAGTTAGCAACATAAGTGCTGACAACTTTATTTCCTTTAGTGATGATGAAATTCTACCAGGAGGTATGGGGTCAACTAAAGCCTTGCACATTACCACTCGTTGCAAGGGATACACTCTGTCAAGTGTATTGATTAATAATGGATCAGCCTTGAATGTTCTACCATTGTCGACACTGAAGAGATTGCCAATAGATAGTTCTCACATGAAGACGTGCCAGAATATAGTGAGAGCGTTTGACGGTACTAAGAGAAGGGTGATGGGGAGAATTGACATACCTTTGCAGATAGGCCCAAACACATATGAGGTGGACTTTCTGGTGATGGATATAAAGCCCTCATACAATTGTTTGCTGGGAAGGCCTTGGATTCATTCAGCAGGAGCAGTGCCCTCATCTCTTCATCAAAAACTGAAGCTAGTGACGGATGGTCGACTGATCACTATAAATACAGAGGAAGACATTATAGCGACTGTTACTAATGACGCACCATATATAGAGAAGAATGAAGAAGTCATGGAATGTTCTTTCAGGTCTTTAGAGTTTGTCAATGCAACTTTCATCTCGGATGGAAGTGAAGTCCCATTGCCCAGGATATCCAAGACAATAAGGATGGGCTTACAGATGATAGTGGGAAAAGGAGCCTTACCAGGGAAAGGATTAGGCAGATACCTCCAAGGAGAAATTGGAGTGCCAATACTGAAGGAGAAGAGGGATCGTTTTGGCTTGGGTTTCAAGCCAGATGTTAGACAAAGAAAGAAAGACATAGAGAGGAAGCAGGAGAGGAGAATGGCACGCTTGAATGGAGAAGATGTCCAGTGAGAGCCAATGATATTCCCGCACATATCCCAGACCTTTGTATCAGGAGGGATAATTCATCAGGAGAGAGGGTTATTGGAAAGTCCTCACATCAATGCCATACATGAGGAAGGAATGGAACAAAGAAACCTGATGGGCATTCGCCCTTATGAACTTGGAAGCGTTTTGGACAATTGGACTGCAGAGGAACTTCCTGTAGTTTTTAAAAATTTTACAGAGTAATATTCAGAACGCTCTTGTTGTTTTTTTAGCCTAGGAACAATAAAGATCTCTTTGTGAAATAGGCTTATATTCAGAACTTATTATTTCAATAAAATACATTTTGAATAATTAACTTGAGTAAATATTCTTTTATTTCATTATTTTGACATTCTAATTTCCTCCCAAATCGTATATTTTTTTCATTCATATCATGTGTCCTCAAATTCATTTGTTCTTTGTACATTCTTTCGTACCCATTATAGGTCCTTAGATATCAATGACATGAGCGACGATAATACGGATCCAGAGGTCTATTTTGAGCAAGACATGTGTTTAGGAGAATCTCGGGATTTTGAAGATAACCGAGAGTGTGACTTGTCTCCAGATTTGTTAAGAATGGTAAAGCAAGAGGAGAAACAGGTCTTGCCCCATGAAGAATAAATAGAGAATATAACCTTGGAAGAAGGAAAGGTTGTGAAAATTGGGACGCGCATAGTCAAGGAGACAAGACAAGATCTTATTGTGTTATTGCGAGAGTTCAAAGATGTCTTTGTGTGGTCATACCAAGATATGCCTGGGTTAAGTACTGATATTGTGGTACATCGCCTTTCCATCAGAAAAGAATGCAAGCCAGTTCAGCAAAAGCTACGAATGATGAGGCCCGATATAGTATTGAAAATAAAAGAAGAAGTCCAGAAACAGTTTGATGCTGGTTTTTTACAAGTGGTCAAGTACTCAGACTGGGTCGCCAACATTGTTCCTGTCCCCAAGAAGGAAGGAAAAGTTCGGATGTGTATAGATTACAGAGATCTAAATAAAGCTAGCCCAAAGGACAATTTTCCTTTGTTGCACATCAGTACGTTGGTGGATAATACGACAGGATTTTCATTATTTTCCTTCATGGATGGCTTCTCAGGGTACAATCAGATCAAGATACACCCCGATGATATGGAGAAAACTACATTCATAACACTATGGGGTACATTCTGTTATAAAGTAATGCCTTTTGGACTAAAGAATGCTGGGGCAACATATCAAAGGGTCATGGTTACATTGTTCCATGACATGATGCACAAAGAGATTGAGGTGTATACTGATGATATGATTGCCAAATCTCGAACAGAAAAAGAACACATTGAAGTCTTGAAGAAGTTATTTTTGAGATTGAGGAAATTTCAATTGAAACTCAATCCGGCTAAATGTACTTTCGGTGCTCGGTCAGGAAAGTTACTGGGTTTTGTAGTCAGCAAGAAATGAATTGAAGTTGACTCAAGCAAAGTTAAAGCTATACAAGAATTTCCTCCACCGTGCACTCAGAAGGAAGTTTGAGGTTTTCTTAGAAGGTTAAATTACATTGCTCGGTTCATTTCACAGTTAACTGAAAAATGTGATCCTATATTTCGTCTTCTCAAGAAACACAATCCAGGTGTATGAGACGATGAATGTCAGAGAGCTTTTGATAAAGTCAAAATGTATCTGTCAAATGCACCTGTATTATCCCCGGCTAATCCAGATAAACCATTAATACTGTATTTGTCAGTATTCAACAACTCTATGAGATGTGTATTGGGACAACATGATGAGACAGGAAGAAAAGAAAAGGCGATATACTATCTCAGTAAAAAGTTCACTAATTGTGAAATGAGGTATTCGTCAATCGAGAAATTGTGTTGTGCTTTGGTTTGGACAACTAGGAGGTTGAGGCAGTATATGTTATATCATACTACTTGGTTGATTTCGAAGCTTGACCCGTTAAAGTATATTATGGAGTCCACTGCTTTGAATGGGAGGATGGCTAGGTGGCAGATTTTGCTGTCTGAGTTTGATATAGTCTATGTGAACCAAAAGGCTATAAAAGGGAGCGCAGTAGCAGAGTTCTTGGCTAGCAGAGCATTATAGGATTATGAACCCTTGAGCTTTGATTTCCCAAACGAAGAACTGATGTATGTGGCAAATACTGAAGATTGCCCGTGGAAACTCAACTTTGATGGAGCCTCAAATGCTGTGGGAAACGGAATTGGGTCAATTTCGGTATCCCCTAGTGGTGATCATTACCCACTTACATGCAAATTGGATTTTGACTGCACAAATAACATGGCAGAGTATGAGGCATGCATCATGGGCCTTCGAGCAGCTATAGAGCGCAAGATCAGAGTGCTAGAGGTATATGGAGATTCAGCCCTACTAATCTACCAACTTAAAGGAGAGTGGGAGACAAGAGATCCCAAACTAATTGATTACTGAAAAGTAGTTCTGGGATTGATTGAGGAGCTTGATGACATTACCTTTAATTATCTTCCACGCGATGAAAATCAGATGGCAGATGCCCTAGCGACTCTGGCTTCTATGATTAAAGTAAATAGACCAGAGGATATGAAACCTATTCAGATGAGCATCTTCGAGGTTCCAGCTCATTGTTATGACATAGAAGAAGAAGAAAGAGATGACCATCCTTGGTATCAGGATGTATTGCGATATGTGCAAAATTACGAATACCCTGATAATGTCACTGAAAATGAGAAAAGGACTTTAAGAAGAATAGCCTCTGATTATGTCTTGGATGGAGATATCTTATACAAAAAGAGAAAAGATCAAGTGCTATTGAGATGTGTTGATGCTGTTGAAGCCAAGCAAATCCTTGAAGAAGTTCATGAGGGCGTTTGTGGAACACACGCTAATGGATTCACAATGGCCAGACAGATAATGAGATTTGGGTATTATTGGTCCACTATGGAAGGTGATTGTATTAATTATGCTAAGAGATGTCATAAATGCCAGATTTACGGAGATAAAATTCATGTGCCTCCGTCACCTTTGCATGTTATGACCTCTCCATGGCCTTTTTCCATGTGGGGCATGGATGTTATTGGACCAATCTCACCAAAAGCTTCGAACGGGCATCGGTTCATCTTTGTAGTGATTGACTACTTTACGAAATGGATAGAAGCTGCTTCATATGCTAATGTTACTAAGTCAGCAGTTAGCCGATTCTTGAAGAAAGAGATTATTTGTCGATATGGAATGCCTGAGAATATCATATCAGACAACGCGCTGAACTTGAACAATAGTTCGATAGCAAAAATTTGTAACCAGTTTGGGATCAAACACCATAACTCGTCTCCGTATCGTCCGAAAATGAATGGGGCAGTGGAAGCGGCTAACAAAACGTCAAGAAGATAGTGGGGAAAATGACTGAGACTTACAAGGATTGGCATGAGAAACTACCGTTTGCACTCTATGCTTATCGGACGTCGGTCAGAACCTCTACTGGGGCAACGCCTTATTCATTGGTATATAGGATGGAGGCTGTCCTACCCATTGAAGTTGAAATCCCTTCTCTTCGCGTGCTGTCAGAAATAAAGTTAGATGAAGCTGAATGGATTCAGGCTCGGTATGATCAGTTGAACCTGATTGAAGAAAAGATATTAAGGGCTATTCGTCATGGTCAAATGTACCAGAAACGAATGATGCGAGCCTCTAATAAGAAAGTTCGTCCAAGAGAATTTCGTGAGGGGGACCTTATGCTGAAACAAATCCTTCCAATACAAAAGGATTTCAGAGGAAAGTGGATGCCAAATTGGGAAAGACCATATGTAGTGAAGAAGGCTTTCTCTGGAGGAGCATTGATCTTGGCCGAAATGGATGGGAAAAGTTTATCCAATCCTGTGAACTCGGATTCAGTAAAGAAATACTTTTCTTGAAAAGGAGATGAGGCCAAAGTGAAAACCCGCAAAGGGCGCTTTGAGTTTCGCAAAAAAAAAAATGGAGAGGCCAAGGTGAAAACCCGCAAAGGGCACCTTGAGACCAAAGGGGTTTTGAGTTGAAAACCCGAAAAGGGCGACTCAAATTCTGAATGGACACGCAGTCATCTCGCTACACTTAAAACAAGAATTAAAGGAAGAATGTCGCATATTGGGGCATCAACAAAATACTTTGGGTCTTCTGAACACATGTTGAACTCAAGGCAGTCTTCATAGCGTTTGTATATGGAAGCTCAATCGGCGATATCTAGGGCATCTGATTTTTGGTCCTATTCATTTTACTATATTTGGATTCTTTTTCTTCTCAAAGATATGTTCCAATTAATTTTTCTTTGTATTCTTTTACAAATTTATTCAAATTTTAATCATTCTTTTGAGGTTAATTTATTTGTTAGCCATTATTCATAAATATGTTACATTGAAATGATGATTGACGAACTAATAATTTCACAAAAAGAAGTTTTACATATTACTTTGGATATTTCTAGATAAGACAAGGAGCCAAAACAAGACAATTGTTTAGAATTTTCGTGAAAGAAGAGTCTGGATAGAGACTATTTCTCCAATTGATAAGTGGACGTGATATCATGACGCTTGGGGGTGGTGCGATGAACTAAGAAACCCTGAATTGTGGAGGAATGGGTTGAATCTGAAATAAATCCTATATCCTAAAATTTGCAGAAGGATTGGATTGAAAGAGTTTCGACTCTCAATGTGATAGGATAGAACAAGCCTTGTGTCCTCAAGATCTAAGCCAAGTGAACCCAGAAATTACATTGAGACAAGCTGGTCAAGCAAAGCGTGATTAATGAACAAAAATGAAGAGCAAATGAGTGATAACACCTAGAGTGGGAATCATACTCATAATATTTTTGTATCATAGCAAATTTCATTAGGTGCATTTGATTCATTCCGGTCATTGCATTCTAATCCTAATCATTTTCATGACATGTTGCATTCATGTCATTCATAAAACATGAAACTGAGTCTATAGGATATGTCCTTTAGTAGACGGTGTAGCGATATCGGCGAAGTTTCAGATCATATCTTCCTAAAGTTGTAGGAAGCAGATCGAAGACGTTAGTCTTATCTCCCTGAGGTTGCAGCGGAGTAGACTAAAAATAGAAGATTTTATCTCCCTGAAGTTGCAGTAGAGCAAATCGAAAACAGAAGATCTTATCTTCCTAAGGTTGTAGGAAGCAGATCGAAGATGTTTTAGTCTTATCTCCCTGAAGTTGCAGTGGAGCAAATCAAAAACAGAAGATCTTATCTTCCTAAAGTTGTAGGAAGCAGATCAAAGACGTTTTAGTCTTATCTCCCTGAGGTTGCAGTGGAGTAGACTACAAATTAAAGATTTTATCTCCCTGAAGTTGCAGTGGAGTAAATCAAAAACAGAAGATCTTATCTTCCTAAAGTTGTAGGAAGCAGATCGAAGATGTTTTAGTCTTATCTCCCTGAAGTTGCAGTGGAGTAGACTAAACACAGAAGATTTTATCTCCTTGAAGTTGCAGTGGAGCAAATCGAAAGCAGAAGATCTTATCTTCCTAAAGTTGTAGGAAGCAGATCGAAGACGTTTTAGTCTTATCTCCCTGAAGTTGCAGTGGAGTAGACTAAAGACAGAAGATTTTATCTCCCTGAAGTTGCAGTGAAGCAAATCGAAAACAGAAGATCTTATCTTCCTAAAGTTGTAGGAAGCAGATCGAAGATGTTTTAGTCTTATCTCCCTGAAGTTGTAGTGGAGTAGACTAAAAACAGAAGATTTTATCTCCCTGAAGTTGCAGTGGAGCAAATCGAAAATAGAAGATCTTATATTCCTGAAGTTGTAGGAAGCAGATCAAAGATATTTCAGTCTTATCTTCCTGAGGTTGCAGTGGAGTAGATTGAAGAAAGAAGATCTCATCTTCCTGAAGTTGCAGGAAACAGATCAAAAAGACACTTTCAGCTTTATTTCCCTAGGGTTGCAGTGGAGTTAGAAGCCACTTGAAGAAAATCAAGAAGTTGAAGCTCGGCCAAAACCGGGCCAAATTGGTCCTTTTATAGTCTTTGCTCTATTCTTGTTTCACAATAATAAGCAAAGAGGGGCAGCTGTAATAACCCATTTTGCCCGGGCCCATATATAAACCAAAAATAAATAATAAATGTTAAGTCTACAGTCCCTGTTACAAGACCAATTTTCAAAGGCCCAAAAACAAACCTGTTGGCCCAAACCTGAAAACATTAACAGACCCTAAACCAAACTTAAAACCAAACAGATCCTAGCTACCCTTTGATCCAATTAGCCTAAACAGACCCAGAGCCCCATTACATTCAAACCCAAAACAAACACACGGCCCAAAAGGCCCAAGACCCTAATCAGAAGTCAGAATGGCCTAGGGTTTTCTGAAACCCTAGGCGCCGCAAGCAGGGCTACTCCAATCGTTGTGCCGCTTCAGCCGGAGACCAATCGTCGCGCCATAGTCTCGGCCCTTCGATCGTGCCATGATTCATGCTCATCGTCGCGAGATCTTCAATCTGCAAAAAAAGGGAAACAAGCAACAGAAAGGAAACAAATCGCAGGCACAAATATGGAAAGATACGAAAATATATCTTTTCCTTTTCTTTTATTTTGTTTTTGGGTATAAAACCCCTTGTAAAATCTGTAAAAATACACATGGATGCAATAAAAAAAACAGAGTTTCAGACACAAATATTCTCGCAAAATACAGAGAGAAATAAGCACACGAGCACGATACGAATACGCAAAGGCACAAAAAAAAAACATAGACTTTACACACGAACACTCAACAATCAGTGATTCCAGAGGTGATTTTTCGTTCGGTTTATTCTTCTTATTTATTTTATTATTTTTCATATATTTGCATGCATAACTATTTTGTTTAAAGAAAATATAAAAAAAGGGAAGGGTTACCTTTCGGAGAACGGCAGAAATCAAACATTTTAGGCCTCCGGCCACCGTCCACAGAGGCGCGTGGGACGCGTCGAGGCAGTGACCAGAAGGCTGAAGATCGGAGGCCTGGGTAGCTTTCAGAGGATTTTTAAGCGTTTTTTTTAAAAATACAAACTCAGAATGATTTTTTTTAATAAAACTGATATTTATAGATAACAGCAAACGACGTCGTTTTGATAATGCATGACCCGCGCGTTGACCCGGATCCGAACAAGGGTCCGCGTGTTTTTTTGAAAATGGGAAAATTGCTCTTAGATCCCTCCGCTATTTCATTTAATTTAATTACGTCCTAATAATTAACTTATTTTATAAACTAGCCCTGGAAATCTGTTTTTATTTCAATTTAGTCCTTTTTTTAAATTTTTTTTTATATATATTCCAAATTGATATTAACTTAAATATTATATTAAATACATTATATATTTTAGTATACTAATTTATTAAATTGTAAATATCTATTATTTTGTCTAATCATTTTTTTTTACATAGTATTTATATATATTGGATATTATATTAAATGCTACATATCATATAATATTATATCATATATTTGGTTAAAATTATTTAGAATATATTCATTTTTTTATATATCCTTTTTATTTTAAATCATTATATTTTTTTAACACATTGTTTATATTATTATCCTTTTTATCTATTTAACTTTGCATGAAAAATGTTCATAGTTAATTTTATCGTTTATCATATTCGTCTATAAAAGCTTAGTATAGGAATTATTATTTGTCGCATTTTGTATTATTATTGCATATCTTAAATGTTAGTATATTACAATTGTTTTTTATTCGATAATGTACAAATGCAATATTGCCACATGGTTATGGTTTAAAATAAAGAATACATTTTTTATAAAATCAATATTTTATTTAAAGGTTTTCAAAAGAAGGCAATGTTTCGGTATTTAGAAATTCGGGGGATAGTGCCCAATCGTGCTGGGTTGCGATTTTCCGTTTGGCTAAATAACTAAATATCATTTTAACAAGTTTTATAAAATTACGAGATGATCTTAGTGACGAAGGTTTATAAATGTCATGTCCAATCGTGCTGGATGTGATGTTTATATTCATTCGAATCGAATAAATCTCAAATTTTCAATCCAAATTGACAAGTTTTATAAAATTATGAGATGATCTTAGTGATGAGAGTTCAAAAATGTCATGTCCAATCGTGCTGGATGTGATGTTTATATTATCTTGGATCGAAGAAATCTCATATTTTAAATCAAAATCTCTCAAAGTTTTATAAATTATGAGACGATCTTAGATATGAGGGTTTAAAAAACATCGTGTCCAATCGTGCTGGATGTGATGTTTGTAATCTTTCGTATCGAGGAACTCTCATATTTTAAATCAAATCACTCAAAGTCTTCAAATAATCATATTTTTAAATGCTTTTAAATTTTAAACATTTGGACATTAATTTTATCAATTTGGTACCAATTTTTTGGCGTTATGAGGGTGCTAACCCTTCCTCATACGTAACCGACTCCCGAACCCGTTTTCTTGTTTTCCGTAGACTAAAATCAAAATGTTTTAATAAAACGTTTTACAAGGTGATCCAATCACACCTAGACAAAAAGGGATTGGTGGCGACTCCCATTTTGTTTTAAAGTCGATCCCCATTTTAAAAAAAAAAACTCGAATTTAAAATTGTTTCGACAGTATTACAATGGCCGGAAAATTACTTCGTCTAGACGACAAGCACATCTCCGTCGAGCAAATGAAAATGGTAAGTTTTAATTTTATTTTTTCAATATTATTTAATATTTTTTAGGTCTATGCAATTTTAATTAATTTTTATTTTATAATTTTTTAAACAGTCTGTAGATCGGGTGTTGGAATGTTATATTCGCAACATGCATGGTCTCCCATCGCCGTTGATCGAGAATTACCTGCGGGAAGCGGGTTTTTGGCACGTGGCCACGATAGGCCGGGGGTTCAAGTTGGAGCCGCCTTTGATCAGTGCGTTGATAGAGAGGTGGAGACCCGAGACGCACAGTTTTCATCTTCCATGCGGAGAGTGTACCATCACTCACGGAAGATGTGCGATTGCGATTGGGATTGCCGGTGGGCCGGGTCGGTAGTCTCCGGTCCGCAACTTCTGGTGATTGGGGAGCCATATGCTACGAGCTTCTGGGTGCCATTCCGGATAAAATTCAATGAGCTCGGATCGATATGGCCTGGTTACGAGACACATGCCTGGAGCCGGATGATTGTTCGACCGAAATAGAAAGAATACGGTATGCTCGGGCATACATTCTTCAGATAATTGGAGGCTATCTGATGCCGGACCTGTCTCGAAACCTCGTACACCTGAGATGGCTGCTGAAACTTGTTGATTTTAGAGCAGCCGGTGAATTGAGTTGGGGGTCTGCCGTGCTATCGAGGTTGTATTAGGAGATGTGCGGGCGACGCGCGAGTAAAGCGAAAATCGGAGGTTGCCTATCATCTCTGCGAGTCATGGGCATGGTTTCGATTTCCATTTTTACGTCATCGACTCGACCACCCATATTCATTCCCACTGATAACGAGGTAAATTTAATGTTATATTTTACAATTATTACGTAGATTTATAGTATAATTGTATGCTAAAAATTTATTTAATTAGGTAGAACCATTCGGCGAGTCATGTTAGAATACGTACCTCGCTTGAAGATATACGGCTTCTATTGGACCAACGGTCGGAATCACAAGTAAGTTTCGAATTTCGTATTTATAATTTAGTATTTCGTATTTAGTGTCTAGTATTATGTATATAACTAATATTTTGATAATGTTAATATAGTTTCAATGGACACCGTACGAGGATCTAGAAATTCGGGCAGTAATTCTGGAGGAGTTCTTCCAAAATCCGAACAATTGGCACGTGAAGGTCTCATTGATCACCTATGCGACCGTGGAGATGCACCAGTCAGATCGGGTTCTGCGACAATTTGGATTCCGGCAACCAATTCCCATGCCACCTGAGGTGCTCGATGATGAGCACAAAGTGGACTTACGGCAGCTGCACGTGGATTGGCCAAGATTTTGGTCAGAACATATTAAGACGTGGGAGAACCGGTATGACTATTTACCTATCAGGAGGCGATCGTCGTTCGAAAGTTAGCGTGCATCATTTGGAATACATGCCATGGTTTAGGATCCATGGTAAGTCAGATCTGTTGTTCGGAAGAAGAGAGGCGACGGCAACCGGCCAACGAAGGGAACGTCGGGGCCCCTTAAATCCAAGGAGAAGGGGTGATGAGACGGGCCATCAACGGTACGACACGATCACCGGGCCCATCAACAAGCACCCACACGATCCACTGGGCCCATCGATTCCCGACGACACACCGACATCACAGCCTTTACCCTTTATGCCGGTGCGCACCTCTACCCCTTATATGTATCCTAACCCATATATGTTTCCGTTTCCCAGTCCACCGCAGTTGGAATGCATGGTCGGGTTCGAGTCCGTTTCGACTACTCCGACCGCCACCGATCTTGAGGCCGTCGTCGCGTGAGGATCACGGGAGGCACCGTCGG
Organism: Gossypium sturtianum; assembly: GCA_025698515.1. NCBI lineage: Eukaryota > Viridiplantae > Streptophyta > Magnoliopsida > Malvales > Malvaceae > Gossypium > Gossypium sturtianum. The sequence continues at coordinate 6,462,387 of CM046947.1, forward strand.
GAACACTTCTTTTACTAGCCTCCTTCGCCATCACGGATTGGACACCTCCATTTGTGGTTTATGCAAACACCTCCGGTCGTTACTTTATCAAGGTGGGTCATCCTCGCAACACCCACAACAACCGGACCAGTCTTGGAGGAACCGGAATCCCGCCCGAGGTTCCACGACCACCGCCGCGGAAGCTAGAAGAAGGAGGAATCCAGTACACAATCCGTCGACCGCCCGTGTGTGGAGACCGATTCGACCCAGCATCAACATTGATTCGGATCGGTTTTTATTTTTAAATTGTAATAATTTTTTTATTTTTAATAAAAAAGTTGTTTTTAATTTGTGCTTGTAATTTAATTTTATTATCTTCACTAAAATAGAAGTTGTTTATTTTTTTGTTTATAATTTAATTTGAATTTTTTAATAAAATAAGAAGTTATTTTTATTGTTTTACAATTTAGTTTTAATATATTTAATAAAATAAGAATTTTTGTATTTATATTTTTGTAATTTAGTTTTAATATATTAAATAAATAAGAAGTTTTCTTTATTTTTATTTTATTGTAATTTAATTTTAATATATGTAATAAAATAAGAAGTTATTTTTTATTTTTTATTTTTTGTAATTTAGTTTTAATATATTAAATAAATAAGAAGTTTTCTTTATTTTTATTTTATTGTAATTTAATTTTAATATATGTAATAAAATAAGAAGTTATTTTTATTTTTAATTTTTTTGCAATTTAGTTTTAATATATTTAATAAAATAAGAAGTTTTTTTATTTATTATTTTTTGTAATTTAGTTTTAATATATTAAATAAATAACAAATTTTTTTATTTTTTAAATAAAATAATAGTTGCTTATATGTTTTTGTAATTTAATTTTAATATCTTTTATAAAATAGAATTTTTTAATTTTTTAAATTTAATTTTAAAAATAAATATCAAATAGGGAAATGCGAGTAATTTTTTTTTTTTTTTGTAATTTGTTTTGAGGTTCCACGTCGTAGCGTTTTCTGGTTATTCAGCAGAAAGCGCGCCTGGGACGCGCTTTGTGTCACATCAGCAAAGCGCCCACGTAGGCGCGCTTTTGTTGAGGTGGCACAAAGCGCGCCCCCGGGAGCGCTTTGTTGGCATTTCCCCTCAAAACGCTACCGACGTGGACAGCGTTTTGATGGGAAATGGCCCTTTTCCGTAAATTTTCTAGAAACCGGCCCAATTCCGTAAATTTTTAATTTTTTTGGTATATTTGGGTATTTTACCCAGTGTAGTTTACCTTCGCTTTTATTAGATTTTTGTTTGCTTTTATTGTGGATGTGGGTCGCTGGTTAGCGATAAGGGTATATGAATAGTTTGATTGTGAATTTCTTGGATTATGATTTTGGTCAAAGGGAAAATAGTGAGTAGACTAATAACGAATAGTTGCTAACTTGGTTGGGTTAAAGGTGAGGCATGAGATTAACAGTGCTAGGGTTTGGGGTTTGAGTTGTTGTTGATATTATTTGGACTATTGAGTTAGGGAGTAATGGTGCAAAGATTGAGTGACCAAATTGTAAGCTTGTATGCTTACTAATAGTTTAGTTGTCAAACTATAAATTTACCCATCCCCACGTGTTACATCCATTACAAAGTTACCGAACCAGTGGTTAAAATATAACTTTTTGAAATTAATTGATCAAAGTGTAAACTTACTAACAAATAAGTGACCTTAAATATAATTTGCCCTTAAAAAAACTAATGAAATCTTATCCACCATATATCTTTCAAAGGCCAAGCATTGCTTCAAAAGGAAAATCTGTAAAGTCCTTTCCCAAAAATAATAAAGAAATGAAATATGTATACATGCAAAGAAAAAAAGCTCAAAAATGAGTTCAAAATCAGAGGGTCATAATCTGTAATAAACGGCTTTTTTTTATTAAAATAACCCAAACAAATTAATTAATTATCAAAATAACTCACCTTTTTAATAAAATATTAAAATAACCCAAAAGCTACAGTAAAATTAGGTGGAGCCAAATTAAATGGCTCCACCAACTTGCCACGTCAGCATAGGGGATAAAAAAATAATTTTTTGGTGGAGCCATATTGAATGGCTCCACCTATATAAAATACAAGGAAAATACTGCAAAATCTGGAAAATTGGGGGGCCTTTAAAATAATTTCCCAATTTTTGGTGGAGCCATTTGAAATGGCGCCACCACCCCTCCTGACACTTTTTTTTTTTACTTTTTTCAGGTTATTGAAAAGTTTGAGGCCTTAAAAACAATTTCCCCTTTTTTGGTGGAGCCATTTGAAATGGCGCCACCACCCTCCTGACACCTTTTTTTTTTTAATTTTGACTTTTTTTTACTTTTATATTATTTTCTTATTTTATTTTATTTATTTAATTTATATTATTAATTTTAAAAATTTGTAATGTATATTTAAAACGTTTTATAATATATTTTTTAAAATTTTAAATAATTTTTTTAACTTTAGATATATATATTTTTAATTATTTTAAATATTATATTTTTTACTTTTTTCTAGTTTCTGAAAAGTTTGGGGCCTTAAAAGTAATTTCCCTTTTTGGTGGAGCCATTTGAAATATTATAAGATTAAACATATATTTTAAATATTATAAAACTAATAATTTCAAAAGTAATTTGAGCAATAAATTTAAAATTTATAAAGAAATAATTTCAAAAATATATATCTAAAATTTTTAAAAAAATAATCCAAAAATAATATTTAAATTTTTAAAAAATATATTATACAACATTTTAAATATACATTACAAATTTTTTAAAATTAATAATATAAAATAAATAAAATAAAATAAGAAAATAATATAAAAGTAAAAAAAAAAAAGAAAAAGACAAAATTAAAAAAAAAATGTGTCTAGTGGGTGGTGGCGCAATTTCAAATGGCTCCACCAAAAAAGGGAAAATTGCTTTTAAGGCCCCCAAACTTTTCAGAAATTAGAAAAAAGTAAAAAAATATAATATTTAAAATAATTAAAATATATATATCTAAAGTTAAAAAAATTATTTAAAAATAATATTTAAAATTTTAAAAAATATATTATAAAACGTTTTAAATATACATTACAAATTTTTTAAAATTAATAATATAAATTAAATAAACAAAATAAAATAAGAAAATAATATAAAATTAAAAAAAAAAGAAAGCCAAAATTAAAAAAAAAAAGTGTCAGGAGGGTGGTGGCGTCATTTCAAATGGCTCCACCAAAAAAGGGAAAATTATTTTTAAGGCCCCAAACTTTTCAATAACCTGAAAAAAATAAAAAAAAAGACAAAATTAAAAAAAAAATGTCAGGAGGGGTGGTGGCGCCATTTCAAATGGCTCCACCAAAAATTGGGAAATTATTTTAAAGGCCCCCTAATTTTCTAGATTTTGTAATATTTTCTTTGTATTTTATACAGGTGGAGCCATTCAATATGGCTCCACCAAAAAAATATTTTTTTATCCCCTATGTTGACGTGGCAAGTTGGTAGAGCCATTTAATTTGGTTCCATCTAATTTTACTGTTGCTTTTAGGTTATTTTGATATTTTATTAAAAATGTGAATTATTTTAATAATTAATTAATTTATTTAAGTTATTTTAATAAAAAAGCCGTAATAAACTGATAACAATGAGATGACCTTGAAAGAACCGTATCTCATCCAGGTTCAATGAACCCAACAGTGCGTTTCCATGAATAAATAAATTGTAGCTGCTTCAACTGAAATACTATATATACCGTTTTCTTTTATATGCTTTCAGCAGATTTAACCTTTCCAGGCACTCAAACATACAAGCAAGTGTTGGGATATCAAAGGAGCTGATGTCCACGTTGGTCGGTTTGTTTTTTTTTTTTTCTTTTTTTTAAGAACCCAAAAAGTCAAGAGATAATAAGGCGTGGCACTGGCATGTAGTAGCAAACGTAGGCCAAAATTGGTTGAACATGGATGATTCCAAGGGCAGATTCATTTTTTCAAAAATAATCCGATGGGTTTGGTTAACTTTCTTGGGTTTGTATAGAGTTTAAATAAAATAATTAGGTCTGACTATCCGATTAGCATAAAAATAATTCGTTTTGAAAGGATTTAAATAAAGATAATTTCTCATTATGTATTACTCTATTTATATACTAATGTCTATTCAAATCGTTGAAAGGACATCCTTAATTTGTATTATCTTATGCTTTTTTAAGTCGTTAATAAATTAACTCTTTGACTAATAAGATAAAATATTATTTGATCTATTAAGTTTCATACATCATTGGTGGATAATAACATGATATCTCATCATTAAATAAAAATAATAATGGAGGAATTATAAATAAATAGTTAATTAATATTATAACTGAGTTGTTTTATTGGCTACTTATATAAGTGGGTGGCGTTGGATCACTGTTGAAAAGAGTGATGATGAATGATGATAGCTTGAGCAAATTAAAAGTGAATAGAAATATTTGAAAGTCGTAGCATGGCAAATAGGTAAGCAATGATGCCCCAATTAATTTAAATTTTGATGGAATATTTAATTCAATATACCATTAATATAAAATATAATGAAATCTTATCCATTATATTGAATTCCAAGAAGTCCAGGAATGAAATGGTCGGTCTCAAATAATGCATTTATGTCAATGTACATACAAATATACAATTTGGTTGGCCAAAAACCATGCCAAGTCTTGGCCACTTGTCATATAAATCACTTTTTTATAATTTCAGTAATATTATATTTTAGATTTCAAATATTGGTTCTAATGTAGTATTCATCGTTTTATGTTACTCTTCATTGAATTTTCTTTTTGGAAGTTATAGTTTTTAATTAGTTTGTATATCTAGCAGGTTGATTTTTTATTTTAATATAACATGTGAATTTGTCACAAATAAACATTAATATTTTTTTTATTGAAAATACATATATTTAATCATAATATTATTAAAAAATAAAAATATACAAAAACTTCTTAACATATGTGCAATCCAACCAAATCAATTATTGAACTCTTTTCATTTGCAGTAACAGTGTATTTGAATAAATGCAGAAATATAGTATACGATAATCAACTAGCTTTAAATTTATAGTAAAAAAGAGAGAGTAAAATACAATTATTTAAAATAATTTTATATAATAATTGTGAACATTTATATAGATTTTTTTTATTTTTATAAATTAATAAATTTATATATCTAGTTATCTTAAATTTAATTTAAATTTATTGATAATTTTTGAATTTAATGAAATACTTAAAAAATTTTAAATTTGTTCATAATTATAATTATAATTTTTAAAATCTAGTGATAAGAAATTTAAATATATATTAAGATGAATCATATTTATCTTTATGATAGTTAATTTAAATATTATTTAAATATTAAGATAAATATTAATTATCTGTATTTTAATTAAATATTAATTATCTTTATTATCATTTTTATATCATATTATATCTTAACTATATTTTTTAAGGATAAATAATTAAATAGCTATTGTCTATGCAAATTTAATAAATATATATGTGCATTTATATAGATTTTATTGATTAAAATGATTAAATATATGTGCACGTATATATATTAATCAATAGTTGATATACTATATGTGCATTATAGGGTATATTATTGAGAATTTATACACAAATAATTATTATTTATACACATTATATTCAATATAAATAATATCCAAAAAATATATATGGATAAATATATATAAAATAATATTTAACTAAAATATACTGTGTACATATTTATACACATGTGTATTAATATAAATAATACCCGAAAAATATTGTGTATCTAATCATTTATTAAAATAGTAAAAATCTATGCATATTTATAGAGTCATATCTATTAACGTGTGTCTACTAGTCTAAATCATAAAACAAAAGACCAATATATTTAGTAGCCGCCTATGCGCGCCATGGACTTCAAGAGCTTCGACTTTGAAGGAATCCACTTGTGGTTCAATGCGGATCAAACGGTGCTCCAAATTATCTTTATTTTTAGAGTTCATCATAATTTAATGTGGCACATCATTATCGCCATCTCCATTTTTCTTGTACTCAATTTTAGAGTCGTCTTCGCCTGACAACACCCATCGAGATTCTAATGAATCTCTCGAGACTAATTATACTATCACATTGATCTCTCTTTTATCTTCCCGAACACGAACTTCCACCACTACAAAAAGCTGACCTCCTCCGCCATGTATATTGTTTAGATAATTAGTTAGATAAATTTATTAAAATATATTAAAACTTAAATTATTTAGATCATTTATAGTTTGCTAATATGTTATTTAGATAATATATTAAATATGTTAATTTTAGATAAATTATTTATGATTGTACAAAAATATATAATAAACTAAATAATATTAAAATGTTAGTATATTTAAAAAAAATTAAAATATATAATTATTATTTAGACTTAAGATAATTTAGGTTTATAATTTAATTTAAAGCACATTATTAAAATAATTAAATAATCAGCATTATTAATATATTATATTTAATATCCGTGCAATATTATAAAAAATATTATGTTATATTTAATACCCAATTATCAATATATTAAATATGTTAATTATATTATATTTAAACCAAATTATTAATAATTATTAAACATCAATATTATATTATTAATAATTTAAATTTTATATTTTTATGATATTAATAATTTATTAATTAAACCCCAAGCATATTAAATTATTTTATATAATCTTAAAAAATTTACATTTAATAATTTGATGTAATACCTGTGCAATGCATAATTATAAACAATAATTAAAACTATTTTAATTTAGACATCCAATTTTTATTGCTAATCCATGTTTTATTTAAGAATTATAATTTTAAAAATAATATATTTATTACAAATATGTTATATTTAAAACTATATTTGCTTTGTAGTTAAATATATTTTCTTTGTCCAATTTTTATTTATATATTGATCACGTTATTTATAGATTTAGCTAAATAAAAATAGTATTATTTTATAAATTTAAATTTAAAATATTCTGAAAGTATAACTTTCCGCTCGAGTAATTACAGGATCAATCATTATAAGTATCCGAATGAGTAATTAATTCAACAAACTTAACTCAGATTAAATTATGCACATATGATTTACTTAGGTGAGACTCGAACTTGAGATCTCAAAGTTTCTAAAACCTTAATAACCTTATCATCAAGTCAAGACCTTATTGGCTAAGGGTCGATTTAGTTAACCATTAGACAAATTCAATAAACTAAAAATTAATATTTTCATAAATTTATACATTTGATAGTTTATAATAAAAACTACTTTATAGTTTTTCAATAAAAAAAGTTGATAACTAGATAATTAGCTACTTATCACTTAATAATAACAAAAAATTAAAGGTGGCTTGTTATAAAAGTTTACATTATGAAAGGGGTGAAAATTTGCTACACTTGGGAATTTTAGGAAGATCGCTGGGGGTGGGGAGGAGTTTTGGTGAGTAAGGTTGGGGTTGCTTGTCCCTTTTTACCCCAATGATAAGGGGGTATTTATAAGTTAACTCGAAGGGATTAGACAAAGCATCCCTCATATTTGATGGATTGATAGATATTGTTAGCCTAGGACACTGTTGAAGTTACTCTTGCCCTAGAACAACTGACCATTACAACAACTTAACGTCACGTAGCCTCACCATGACTTATTGAGCTCATGGCCTTGCCCAAGCACCACCATCAATGGGCCCATACAATCCACAGAAAATATATTGGAAAAGGCTTACTCTTAATAACATCTATGAACCCATCGTTTCAATCCCTTCATGGTGTGGGTAAAAAGGGATAAACAATTTTAGTCTGCGAAAACTCCCCCTCCCCAATCTCTCTAAAATTTTCAAGTGTACGGGTTCTCACGATTTGAACCACTATAGCAAATCACTTTAATTTTTATGGCGTAAGGATACGTAATATATTTTAAAATTATACCATTTATTCAGTAACATAAACATCCAAACGGAAAGACCCAATAAATAAATTCTATAATTCAAATTAAATAACTAATTTTTTAACTTTATCCACCAGAAAGACGTAAAGCCTCCAATCTGCCCCTTGGGAACATTGTAGACTATAAAAACTCAATTGAAAATAATTATAATTAAATGAATATTAAAATTGGTGGTGGTAATATTAAGTCTATAGTATTATTCTTACCAGTCTATTTATTAATTTAATTTTGATGGAGTCAAATAGTTTTTAAAGGCGTAATTATTGATACATTCTTCTGTTACAAAATTAATATATAGGCTAACTGGGGTCTGATGGGATCTTGCACCCTTGAAAACCCTAATTATAATTTATACGTAATATTACTCTGCAGTTTCGCAATATGATTTCATTTTCGTCGTTTTAATTAACCTTAAAAATAATTTAATGTTAAATAAAGATGGCATATATTAAATAATTTTAATATAAAAAAATACTTTAAAAAATTAAATCTCATAAACTACAAATAAATAAAGGATAATTAATGCTACTTTGTCGTCAATACTTGTTTGGAGTAATAGTTAAAATTTTATCCGGTATTTAGATAACACGGGTTTAAACACTATCATTCACCTTGTCCTTCTCAATATTATTATAATAATAATAACTTAGCCCATGTTTGATAAAATGTTGAAAAAAATTCAATCTGAGAATATTATAACTTAATTCTGTAGACACATTTATTGGATATAATTCTACCTACAAAAAGTGTAGAAAATGATCACTTAATAGAGAATCAAATTCAATTGTTTTATTTTATTTCATTTCATTTAAGATTATATTATTGTTTATTAAATAATATAATTATAATCAACATTTAATTTTCAAGAATATACCACTTAAATTCAACACTTTTTTTTTTTTTTAAATTTATCAAACATAGCCTTAACCTTATTTTATCATAATATTGATATATTTTATTATTAAATAATAAGTCTCTTAAATTATTTTAATTAAGATAATTTTTTTGGTACAACAAAGAATTGAACCCGGACTATTCTTGAAAAAGGTAAACACCTTATTCAATAAATTTCAAAATATATCAAATATAAATTATAAATCAACTTGTGAACAGATATGCGAGTCTAACTCGCATGTCTCATTTATTTAATTTTTAATTCTTAAATATTAATTAATATGTGATAGATTTTTAATTTCGTTTATATAATTAAAATACTCCACCATTATAATATATAAAAAAAGAGAGAACTTTGAAAAATAAATAAAAAAATAAACACAAAATTTTCCATAATTATTTCTCTCTTCATTTTCATTTTTTTCATCCAACATATGATATAACAACAATGATGAGGGGGACAATAATAAGAATAAAACAAGTGTTGGGTTCTGAATGAAGCACATCTTTAATTAAGTTTTATAGATATCAACCATTAAAAATTGAAGTCTGGTCTCATTATTGAATATCCACACATACATGACTTATTTTCAGCTATTTAATATATACTGACAATGACAATCCACAACAGCACCATATATGATAACCGATAAAAGGCAATAATATGTTGTTATAAATATTAGAATCTAGCTAATATGGCCGGAGCTATCAATGAATTGCAAAAGAAAAAAAAATATGATTCATGCTTTCGTATGGTCGATCATTATTTGGTAAGCCAATATAAAATATAATTATGTACTGTGTATAATTGTATTGACTTTTTTTAAATTTCATAAACAATTTTATTTGCATGCTATTAATTAAAAGTATAAAAGTCCTGAAATTAATTCATAATCAATACATGAAAAAAATATATTATTGTTCTAACTTTAGTTGAGCAATGGGCACAATAATTTGATAGCTTTGTTAATATTATAATTTTTAATATGATTCTCTTAATTTTTAAATTTACAAAATTCTTAATTACGGTGAATTCATGAAAAATGTCAATGAAAAAACAATATACCTTAAAGCTATCCTTATATAATCATTCCCCCCAAAAGAAAAAAGTAAAAAGTTTATAAGTGGATATCTTTGTGTTGGCTTATTATTGTAAGAATAGAGTTGAGTGATATTTTTCCTTTAAACATCGTGAACCACTCCTTCGTGTCCATGCATCCAACCAAACCCAAGTTTTTTTTTTTTGAACATTCTACTTTTTCTAAGCCCTACCAAGTTAGTTTGATAATTCATTTCAGAATAATAAATTATAATTAAATTTAGAAATAATAATCTTATATTTTTAACTTCAACAAAACCTTTGTTTAAGACCCCAACTTTAGGGGTCTACTGAGTAAGCGGGCAGTCGGATGTAGTTTTTATTAGGATATATAAATAAATCATAAATCATAGATGAATATGAAAAAGATTCTAGTTCTGGGTTTTTTATTCTTTGGGTTACAAGTTTTGGACAGACAAAAAGAAAGATGGAGAATATAGTTATTTTTTTATAATGGAAAATGTACTGCCCATAAAGTAAACCCAGCAGATTACCCAACATGTCACCGTAGTTCTCCTCAATAAATAGCATGATCTTTGATGTGGGTGAGATAGGAGTACTATTAGAAGACGTAAACTTGAAAAAAGAATAGTGAAAGATTGACTTTGGTGGTAGTGGAGAGAGCACCAGAAGTATATTGTTACCACATTCTGGGGTTGCTGTGCACCCATGATTTCTCACCTTTTTCAGAACGACATGGACTTGAGATTTCTTATACATCAAAGATGTATGGATATTGTGATTGTCGTCCATTTGACCCACCACCCCCACCAGGTAGGGTTTTGGTCCCTCCCTTCTTTACTTTTAAACACACTTTTTTTTTTAAAGATTTTATTTCAGTCCTTTAATACTAAATTTTTAGCTTTACCCCTTTGACGTCGGTATTCAATTGCAGGCCCATCTGTTGAGACTTTGAATTATTTTAAATATTAAAAGAGAATTGTATCTTTATGTTGTGTTTGCATTATATTTTCATTTATAGTACATTTTTGTAAAATATGTTATAAGATTCAATTTCAAAAAAAATTCATGAGCGTTTTTTAATATAAATTTCTACATTATATATATTTATATATATATTTGCATGCTCGTGATATTCAACTTATTTTTTTAACTTTTTTTTATCATGAGTGTGTTTAATAAATCATTATTTTTTATTCATAAAAATTAAGAGTTATCATTTCATTTTTTACTTAATAGAAAAAATTTAAAAAAATAATAAAATGAATAAGATAAGTAGTTAGACATGTACTTATTATTTAATGTTGAAATTTTAAGTTGATTTTATATTTTACAAGCTAAAGGTTCAAAGCAGCTCTGAGTGTACTCAATTAGGTTCTTTTGTTAATGGAAAAAGTGTATCTAATTGAACCCTTAATGAAAACAAAGTCAATTAGGTTCTTTCGTTAATGAAGATAATCATCGATCGGTTTGATTGTTAAGGAACGCTGATGTGGTTGACATAAACGATGACAATCTAACACATGGTATGCCATGTCAACATATAATTAAAAATAAAAAATAATTCTTATAAAAATGTACTTATAAAATAAATTTGGACAAAAAGACATCTAACTTCATTCGAATCTAAACATCCTTTTGTATAGATTCATTTTGGATATGGTTATTAAAAAATTGTTGAGGGGGATCTACTCCTTCGGGAGAAGTCTCTGAAGTATCGTTCGCGGGCAATCGATACGGCCCCCAACAATCTTAGGCATTGTCTCAGGACACGAGTTTTGTCTCCCAACTCTGCAGAGAGCCTCGAGGGTTCACGGAATGGGAGCGCTTCGGTTGGTGGAGAGAGTACGTACTTGAAGGACGCGTAGATAATTAATCGATGAAGTTGCGCGCAATGTGGATCAAACCACTAACCAATGTATAACTAGCCTTTTCAAGGAGACATGGTGCCACTTGGCTGACACAGATTTTATCTCTAGACTTCGCGAAGAGCCTCTAGGATTCACGAAGTGGGAGCACCTTGGTTGGTGGGGAGAGTACGTACATGAAGGACATGTGGATAATTAATCGATGAAGTCGCGCGTGGTGTGGACCGAACCACCAAGCAATGCATAATTAACATGTCTCCTTGAAAAGGCTAGTTATGCCTTGGTTGGTGGTTCGATCCACATCATACACAACTTTATCGATTAATTATCTATGCATCTTTCATGTACGTACTTTCCCCAACAACTGAGGTGCTCTCACTTTGTAAACTCTCGAGGCTCTCCGCAGAGTTGGGAGACAAAACTCGTGTCTTAGGGCAATGCCTACAATTGTTGGGGGCCGTATTGACTGCTTGACAGATGATACTTCAAAGGCTTCTCTTTAAGAAGTTGATCCCCTTAACAAAAATCATAACACATCTTTCTAAAAAATTATTGAAAATGATCAAAATATTAAAATTGTAAAAAATATAAATAAAATAACTTATTAAAATTATAATTGCTTTAAAAAATTATAAAAAATTAACTAATTGGATATTCATCAAAATGTCTCAAGAAAATCATTTAAAAAGATATTCTTATGAATTACGAGTACATGAAAAAGAAGACAACAATGACTTTAGTTACATATTTGCAATAATCAATGTAGTTCCTATCATTGCTTTGCTCTCTTACGGCTTCTTCAATACTCGATTCTAGCACTTTGAATTTACTTTTCTCACAAAATACTATAATTTAGCTAATCAATGTAGTTCCTATCATTGCTTTGCTCTCTTACGTTTAGTCATTGCCTACTCCCCTCTATCCAGAAATATGAGAATTTTACAAATGAAATTGCCAATATATATATTTTTGAAATGTATATTTTTTTAGAAATTTTATTTATTCTATGTTTTTATAATTTGTAATTTTATATTTTTTATAATTTTTAAATATTTTTTATTTTTTATATTTTATAATTACTTTTTTCAATTTCTTAACTTTTTATTTTTAAAATATTTTATGATTTTTTAATATTCAAGTCTAGAATGGATTTGGAGAAATGAATAGCTAACAGCAAACGAACTTAAACATCCATTTGTCCAGGTTTATTTTGAATGTATATATATTAAAAATTTTAAATATATGATGACATGACATGCTAATCAACATACTTCCATGTGGCATGCCATGTGTCACTCTAAAACTATTCAAAAGAATATATATTCTATTAATTAATTTGTATTCTCATGCGATGATTGTGTGTATTAAATTTATAATATTTTTATAACAATAGTTATTGTTAAATTTTTTAATGAAATTTCTTCAAAAATCATTAATAAATTGAAAAAAAAAATGTAATCACAATATTATTAAAAATATTTAACTAACTTAGAATCAGTTATATTAAAGTTAATTTTAAAAATATTTAATATTAAAATAATAAAAAATTTCACCATAATTTGAATGTTAATTTTTATATATTATAATTTAAATAATAATATTATTAATTTCTTACAAGGTATTTATTACATCTATTGTTAAATTAATTTATTTTAATGTTAAAATTGTTAATATTCGATACTTTTTATAATTTTATAATATTTATATTTATTTTATTTTAATTAATGAATGTAATTAACTCTTATTATATTTGAGAAATACATTTAATTTGATAAATTTTATTAATAATGTCTTTTTCTATAAACTATATTTTAAGCTTAACAATTTAATATCCATTAATTTTAATATTATAATATTAACAGTTAATTCAATTAAGTAAAATTTTAAAATAAAGAGATAATTTATTTAAAACCAACTTTATATTTAACATATAGAAAATTATAAAGAAAAATTTTAAACAAAAGGCATGGGTGGACCTGATAATGGGCTGGACCACCCGCCTAGGCCCAAAGGTCTACCTAAAAAGTGGGAGGGTTTGTGAAAAATATAGGCCCAAAAAATGGGCTTCGACAAAAAATAAGGCCCATTTTCTAAACGGGTCAAGCCTCGAGTAGGATTTTTTGCCTGGTCTGGCCCGATTCTGTTGTTTTGCAGCTGTTTTGTTGTTGTTTTGCTGCCACTTCGTTGCTATTTTGGTTCCATTTCGATATTATATTACTACTATTTTTTTGTTATTGTTTGGAGATTGTACAACTCTTTTTTTTTATTGTTAATTTTGCTACAATTTTGGAGGCATTTGCTTGCTAAGTTGCAACTATCTTAATGTTATTTAAGTAAAAAGACTTTTTTTTAATCTATTTTTAATTTGTTGAGAAATATTTATTTTAATGTTTTTAATGTATTTGATATATTATATTTTTAAATTTGTTTTTATATAAAAAATAATAATCTAAAAAAATAATATGGACAGGTTGGGCTTGGGTTTATCATTTTTAATCTAGGTCAAACTTGAGAAGAATTTTAGACTTATTTTCCAGCCTGGGCCTAAAATTTTGCATCGGCTCGACCTAGACCCGACTGATCAAGTCTAGGCATGGGATAAAAAATTAGGTAGTGAGTAAATGAGTAATTTACCCAAATTGTAAATAAGTACTTCAAATGAAGAGTTTCACGTGTCAAAAAATTATAATGTGAACATGACCATTTATTTCTTTTTTATGTAACCTTATATTGGTATAGTATTTATATATATAATAAGATTAAAATTAAGAAACAAATAATTTTCCAAAATCAATATTTACTTTTATCAAAACATACTATTAATTTACCAAACAAATATAAATTATGTACATTGATATTAAAAGTTCTATTTTAGCACATAATTTTTCAGTATATGAAACATCTTAGTTACTATATCATGTTTTAATGCATTTTAACTAATCTCATGTTTTATAATATTTAGATAATATATCTTAATTTCTCTCATATTTTACGATGAATGATAAATACAAGTTTAACGACCCGATTTTAGGCGGTATCAAAAAATACAGTTTTAAAAACTCCATTTCCATAAACTGAGTCTGTAAGAATAAAATAGGAAGATTTACGGAGTTGGTATGAAAATATATTAAAGATTGATTAAGTAATTTAACCGAGAAAATAACTAATTAAAGTTTAGGGATTAAATTATAAAATTCCAATCACTATTAAATTTTAAATTAAAAAACACTTGAGGACCTAGTTAACAATTATCCAAAGGACCAAAATAGTTAACAAACCATTTTTTTATGAGAAAGTGGGAAGAAATGATGATAGCCACTTAAATGTCATAATTGTAATTAAGAGATATGTATATATTAGATTAGTGGATTAAGTTTAATTAATTAAACTTTAATCCTAGTATATAAGCAAGTAAGTGGAAAGAAAGATTAAGTTATCATCTTCCTCCCTAATATTAGCGGTCCAAGCTAAAAGGAAAGAGAAAAACTTCTTTGTTTCCTTTTCCATTTTGATCCAAATCAACTAAAGCATTCAAGCTAATTCTTTCAAATTTTTATAGATTTTGAATCATGGGAGCTTAATTTAGCTAATCCATGTGTTAATTCTTTCAATTATTAGATGACTAGCAAGTTGTCATTAAAGTGAAATTGATTATTTTTTCTTGAATTTGAAGAGATTGATAGTTAGAAAGCTTGAATTATGTTAAGAATTAAGTTAGAAATTAAGTTAAGTTTATTAGATAACTTTAAGACATCAGGGACCAAATTGAATAAATTAAAAGTTTTTGAGAAATTATGCTATAGATTAGTAATACAAGAACCCTAATGAAAGGATATGAAATTGAATTTTGATTCGATGTTAAAAACAAAAAAAAAATGAGTATTTCAGATATAGGGACTAAAATGAATAAAATGCAAAATATGCTTGATTATATGTTTTCATGTGAAAGAATGAAATTTAATACTGTTTTTATAATTGAGTTATCGAATGTAGTAAAATATGACGCTAGGTCGTCTCAAGAGAAAGGAAAGGTGAGAGTCGTATGCGAGTAACAAATACGATTTGTACTTTCATAATTTGACTTATATATACACACACACGATTTGTTGCAAACTAGCTTAACTGAGGTAAACATTCTACTTGTCTCGTGATTCAATTTATATGAGGTGATATGAAATGTTGTGGATTGAATAGGGATATGTAACACCCCTAACCCGTATCCGTCGCTAGAACAGGGTTTCAGAGCGTTACCGGAACATTCAGAACATTTATCAATTAATTCAGGCAAGTTACTATACATTCACCGAGGTCATTCATAATGTCCCTTAAATGGACCCTCAAGGCCCAATACAAGTATTAGAATCAAGTCGGGACTAAATCGGGAACTCAAGGAATTTTTCGTGACATTTCAAAAATTTTCCAAGGTACAAGGCTCACACGCCCGTGTGACCCTTAGCCACGCCCGTGTCTTAGGCCGTGTCCGATTTAGGTTGCTCTCTGATCTGCGCCACACGACCATGCCACACGCCCGTGTGTTAGGTCGTGTGGTTAATTAATTCAATTCGAATTAGGTGCAGGTTTCACACGGCCAAGACACACGCCCGTGTTCAAGGCCGTGTCACCCACACGGCTGAGACACACGCCCGTGTGCTCAAATCTGAGCATTCTGTTTTCTCGAATTTAAGGTGCAGGCGACACACGACCTAACCACATGCCCGTGTTACTAGGCCGTGTGTCACACACGGTCTAGACACACGCCCGTGTGTCTGCCCGTGTGGACAAAATAAAGCTATTCCTAGCTTCATTTCTCACCCTAATTCTTGCCATAATCCTACACCACATCTTGCATTCATAACCCAACAAATCCAAGCATTTTATTCAAGTTAATTCTATCATTTAACATGATATATCATCACATACAATTACTAACCATTTCAAGCATTCTAATCAAGCATATTCCATCCATCATCATGGCATATCATTTCATGCATACATGCTTACAATCTTACCTTGGTTATGTCCTTATATTAGACATAATTTGATCAACTACTTAACATATATGTGGCTAACATAATATAACATTACAAGTATATCCAAACAATCATTACTAGCCATTCCAATGGCTAGATTACAAGCATCTTTTATGCTTACATGCCAATATGGCCAACATATCCTATACATGCCATTACAACCGTAATTGAATTACCATACTATACCGACATGGGCCGATGGATAGTGTGAGTGATCTCCGCTTAGCTTCCAATCCAACGAGCTTTCGATTTACTCTAAAACAGGGAAAAATAAAACTGGGTAAGCATAAAATGCTTAGTAAGTTCGTATAACATGGTACTTAACTTACCATTCATCCTATTTTGAGGTAACTAAGTAAGGCATATTCAACCACTTTGATCTCAAGCCCTACACACATCCTCATTGCCCTTGTTAGTCATATATTCCATAGTAATACCAAGACATGTATGGGCTCAACAATAATCAAGTTTCAAGCACATATGCTTTCCACATCATGTATTCATTCAACAAACATGATTCATCTTATTATTTCGAGTATAATTTCATAATAGTTCATTTCAAATTCAGATCATTTCGCATCAGAACTTTACACATATTACTCGGAATATCAAAGTCACGATTAGTACACTCTAGGTGTACAAGTCCATAATCAAGAATGAACATTCTCATCAAATAGTTTCCATGTACAAATATCATCATCTCATATTTCATATATCACTTGTCATGTATCATCATTTTCTTGCATTTCATGTAATATTCTTTCATGTCATATTCCCATATCATAGGTGTCATTCCATGTCAATTTATTTTCAATTCATCTTTGCTCTTGTCAGAACTTTACCCGTTGAATTTAGTCATCGATGGATACACGGTAGTACACCCAAGGTGTACAAATCAGAATCCGTCAATTCACGTCCAATAGTACCCTTAAGATACAATTTTCAGAGAGTACACTCTCGAGCTACACATGTATACAACAGGATTACCAGTCTAGGATAAATCCTTTTCATGTCATATGCTTAAAAGAGCTTGATCTGGATTACCTGTCCGGGCTAAATCCTATCAAAATTGAGGTCGAAGGATTACTCATCCGAGCTAAATCCTATCCGCAACAAATGCAGGACCTCTTTCGTTTCGGGAAATCACATATCCATCGATTTTCCATTTATTCAACCGGGATTTAAACACTTTTCAAGCATTATCGGGCATTTGATTATTTCATACCTCCGTAAGATTTATGTAATTCAAGTAAAACACATTCCACATTCATGTCAAGCATGCGAGTAACATTTTATTCATTTACCATTTTATCGGACATTTTCATTTATCGGGCTAAATCGAGTGGGTGATCATTTCACATATTTATGACATTGATAAGATTCACAAACACAACATTTAAATCAAGCATAAAAACATATACAATTCAGTTACACGAACTTACCTCGACAAAGGTTCGTGTACATAAAATCGACTAATCCAACATTTTCTTCATTCCTCGTTCTAACTCCGAATTTAGTCTATCCGGATCAATACGAGTAAATTTAACATGAATTTATTATATTTTACATTCATGTGGACTAAATTTTCATCCTAGGCAAAAATACTATTTTGCCCCTAACTTTTCCATAAATTCCATTTTCGTCCCTAGGCTCGAAAAATGAAACTTGTGCAAATTTCTCCCTATTCCAAGCCTAACCAAAGCCCCATTACAAATTTTACAACACATGTATTCATAAAATTTTAGAAATTTTCATCAAATTTTACAACTTTTCATTTTAGTCCCTAAATCATGTTTTCATCAAAAATCACTTTGTAAAAGTTGTTTATCTATCAATAATTTTTCATTTTCTGCCATAAAATTTTATTTTCCAGCTTATACATCCATGACCCATTTTCATACTTTGATAAATTTTCAAATTAATCCCCCAAATAGAGAGATTAAGCTATCCTGATTCCAAAAATATCAAAATTACTAAAAATGGGACAAGGAAACTTACCCAATTTGGCCATGAAAGTCTCTTCTCTCTCTCCTAGGGTTTCCATGTTTATTTTGGTGAAGAAGATGACATAAAATAAGATGATATCTTTTATCATCTTTTTAATTAATAAGTATTTTGCTATTTCCAATTTAGTCCTTGCCCTTTTTCTATATTTCCATGGATGAGTTACCAAGAAAAATCTACATACTTTTATTAATGGTCTAATTACCATATAAGGACCTCTAGTTTTGAATTCCATAGCTATTTGATCATTCTAGCTACTAGAATCCAACTTTTGCATTTTATGTAATTTAGTCCTTCTTGTAATTAAGCACTAAATCGATAAAATTTTCTTTTCAAAATTTTCACACGACATTTCTAGTATACTATGGATCATATAATAAAATAAAAATAAATTGTATTTTTCGGCTCGGATTTGTGGTCCTGAGACCACTGTTTTGATTTCACCGAAATTGGGTTGTTACATGATGAGCATGGTAAAAACGAGAATTATATGAAATTATGATATATATGTGTGTATGTGTTTGAATCATTTGTTACCCTATTAATTGTCTCAGGCAGAGTTGGACATAGTTAGCATGCCATAGGATTAGTGTCCGGGATTTACTTCAGTTTATACTGATGAGGCGCGAAGTGTAATTTATACTTCAGACGTTCTGATGAGGCACTGAGTGCCAGATATATTGGTGTGATGGTTGAATGATCCATGTATCTGTCTTGAGTCCGTGTTCGGTTAATAGGGATAATAAAACATAAACCTTGCCTATTGACATGATATGTGAAGCTAATAATGAAGAAATTTGCATTTATGTGAAACGATAACATGTGATGCGAACCGGTTTAAATGAGTCTGAAGGCCAATATAGATATGAAATGAATCAATAGATTCGAAAAATAGATGAGAAAATGAATTGAATAAGTGATATGCTATGAAATATAAGCAAGTGTGATATGATGATAGAAAACATAATATGATATATTCATGTGGTTGCCAAATGAGATGTGGCATAAATTTTGGTGAATGAGACATGAATGGTATATTGAAAGTGTTGAAAGTGTTGAAAGTCGCGACACCAAGCTTCTATCTCCATGGTTGCGATCCTCCCCTGTTGAGGTTGTGACATTGAATCCCTCTGTCCTCTAAGTCACGATGTCCCCTACTGAAGTCACGACGTCAGCCTCCTGTCTTTAAGATTGTGACTCACCTCGATTGAAGTCGTGATGTCGATCTTCTGCCTTCAATGTCGCGACATGATTCCCACATGGCCACGACGTCATTTCGGTATTTTGAAAATTTTACATTTTAGTCCTTCAATTAACATTGGTTTTTCATAAGAGCTTTCGTAAGCTCGTTTATAACCTAGATTTGATTAAATAACATATTATAATTAAGTATTGAACCTAATGACTTGTCTAAATTGTTTATTTGATATGCAAACGAAGTTGCAGTTGCTCTTGCAACAATGAATGTGACATTTCACATCTCGAATTCGACGATTGGGTCAGGTGTAGGGTGTTACAATAAGCGAGCTTTAATTTGGTGGGATAATTCTTGCCGACCTCTAGAAAATGGAGATATGGTATTTTTTCCATTTGAGAGAACAAAACATATCGTTCATGAAGATTGCGTTAAAAGAACTCAACAACACTAAGAGCTTCTAGGTGAAAGTCATTCACCATTCCTGACTCAATTGACAAAGGAAAGATTCTTTTGTATGGAGGCTAGTTTCAAAAGTATGGGAGGGGGTTCAAAAGAGTGCTTGTTGGTTGTTAAGCAATGGACTGATTGCCATATTTTGGAGTCACATTTGGTTGTGCTTTACGTGATATTTGTGTTGAGTCACTGGAGCACCATTTGCACAGCAAATTATAGATCCATATGTGTGAGGTAATGCATCCAGGATAAAGAGTTTGAGTAAATTGAATCGAATTTGGTAAGATTATTTAAATGCAAAAATTGAACCGCAATTGTCAGCTTCTATTGTATCCATCTGGTGAACAAGAGCAAAATTCTCTTCAAACTTTTTTAGAGACTTCTTTTTAAATTTTTGTGCTAAACAAAATACTTTTAAGTGAAATAATGAAACCATTCAAAACTAATTTAAATAACATTTACCACCTAAAGGTTTTTTTAGGATTTTAAATTAGAATGTGATATCGTTTCAACATAAATTTTATTTTATTTCCTAAATTATCTTTTTAACTAAATGTGATATTTAATAAATTTGGTAAAGCAGATCTTATCCGATTAAAATATGTGAAACATAATTTTTAATCTTGTCAACTTAAATTATGAAAAAAATAGTGTGAAACTAATATGGAGTCTATGGCACATGGGGAAAAAATAGATTTATAAAAAAAAAAAATTTATTGCTTTAATTAAAAAGGTTAAAATAATTTTTTTAGAAATTATTGTATTTTAAGTTTAAATCTTATCATAGTAATATTTTATAAAAGTCTTTTATAAAAAAATACATTCTCATATATATTTGTTATTTTATATGAAAAATTTTAATTATTAAAAAAAAACACTATCATATTAATATTTGTTATTTTATAAGAATTTTTTTTACTTATTTCCTAACTAAGTTGATATCCAATTGACTCGTGTACTAAAATTCAACATGATAACTACACATGAAAAAACTTAAAATTTTATACATTATTGCTAATAGTAAGTATCAACCCTAAATAAGACTTTAAATCTCCACGCTTATCAATTGAGTCAAAAACTCAAGTCAAAATTTTACATTTATATAAATTGTATAAACATATAATACGATCAAACATGATTATAATATACAAAAGAGAGAGGGGGGGGGGGGGGAAGAAGTTTATCGATACTCGAAAGATATGGAAGGGGTTGAGGTATCTGGAGATAGTGGGTTGGCAGCAGACCAAATCCAAACGTCTGGCTCATAATGATGCTGCCTTTGCTTTTTAGTGAGAGAAAAAGAGCGAAATGGAGATGATATATGTTCCATCTTAACTAAAGCCAAGGGTTTGAGGATGAATGAAGGCCAGCCCTTCAAATCTTTTTCCTTCTTTTTTTTTTTTTTATTGAGTCAAAGTGGCTAAGAGTTACGGAAAGCCATGATCCAGACCCATCTATGAATCTCCTCCATTCGCCTCCATTTTTATTTCAGGAATTTTTGCTTTCCGTTTTGACTGGTAGAGGTTCCATATTAATTACATCATGGTCAGTTGAAGCGACCCATCAAACATGTTTGTCCCTCCCCTAAGCCTCAAGTGAGTATGCAACCGGAAATGGATTTCTTTTTCTGATAAGTCAAGATTTCAAACCCCATATCATATTTGATGCCATCAGTTACACTCAAGTATTGTAATGTGTGTTGTAACATTATGAACACCATGCCTCACCATTTTGGCTTATATTTATTTTATTGATTATTTTCAACAAAACTAGGTTTTATCTATAAAGTCCATTATTTATTTTTTTAAGGGGAAATTGATGGAGATCATTTAGGATAAATCTCTTTACCCTTTCTTGAGTCCATTTCTAATCTTCAGTAAAAAAATGGTTAAGTCTTAATTCTACTCAATTCAAAAATTTTAAAGCCTAATTGGAAGATAGGTGCGTAACTCATATCCTTCAAAATTTTTGGTTGATGGCCCAAAAATTTAATAGCTATATATTATTATTTAAATTTTTAATTAAGTTAGTGTCACAAGTTAACTTTATACTAACTCGAGATTAGTAACAACACTATTTACTATTAATTACTTTCAAACTTTATGTTTGAATTATTTATTGTACGTTATATTCAAACGCACATTTGTATTCCAAATACGTTATATCTACATACATATATATATGATAAAAATACTAATAATAAGTTATTGTTGTTGACATTTTCTAGGTAATTGTTAGCGTAATAAAATCAATTTTTAATGAGAAAAATGTGGAAGGTTTGATGCAATATGATATTATTGTGTCTTCCTCTTCAAATTCAAACCGACAACCAATAATTGTACCATATTTTGGCACCACAATTGCAAAAATGGACCCCCTATAGGCTATAGTGTCGCACTTAATTTTATCATTCTTATATTTTGTTTGGTACCAAATGTAGAAACAAGCCGTGGTTTATATATTGAGAATCCGAAAAGGTTTGTTGTAAATGTTAGAATATCATTTTAAATTTACACCACATCCTTATACTTGTAAGTCATTTGGGTTTCCCTTGTTTAATTAAAATATTATCAAGGACTTGATTAAGCTTTTTTTTTTAAATAAATATATTTATTTTTAATTATAGCATTGAAAATTTTAACTGTTAAAGAATAGAAAGACTATTGTCGGACATCACCGTACGAAAGTTTGTAAATAAATAATAGTTAACAGTTTTAATTTAATTTATTTTTTCTGAAAATTTTCACGTTTAGTAAATTCTCATATTTTAATTTACCTTTAGTTTTAATTTTTAATTTTTCAAAATTTTTAATAAATTCTTATATATTTTTAGGCAAAAGGGCTTTAGTAAAAATAAAAAATAAAAAAAATAGCCAAGTTAACATATTAATCCATATGGTATGTCAATATTTTCATTTGTTATAATCAAATGGATGAATAATAATTTTTGTTGACGGAACGATTCTAGTGATTTAATTTTAATTACTAAAATCTCAAATAAATGATTTTTGGATTAATATTATTTAGAATTTTGCCAAAAGAAAAGTAATGAAAACTCAATTCACATGCAGGGAAGCCAACGAGATAGCAACTGTGTAATTTGTAATGTTGGTAATGCTTTGAATACTTTCGTTTATTAATAATTTGTCGTTGATAAAAAAATTGTTGAATTAATTGTCGATTAAATTTTAATTTGAGTGTCTAATTTTAGATATTGTATTAAAAAAAATAGATATAATAAAAATATTTATTTTTAGCATGTTGATGGTGAAGTATAACTAAAAATAGATTAAAATTAAATTAAACGTTATAATTGTTGAGTCAACCTAAAATTTTTAAAGCTTAAGACTGGAAATCGCATTGTTAACATGTAAACAACTCACATGCTCTGCATTGAGAAAAGAGGGGTTCATATGATTTAGTACACAGAATATTTAAACGTGCACAAAAATTACATTATCCTTGTATATTCCATATTACTTTTAAGTAATTATAAAATTATAAAAAAATTACACTTGAATTAATTTTACATTTATAGGCGGGTCATTATCGCATGTGACTATTATTTATTGACGAGACCATTTTGATGTTCACCAAATAAAAAAAATCATTCATGAACTAGACTTGTTTTCAGAAGATTACAATCATAGAGTGAGTTAACTCAAAAGCTTCAAACAATCATATGGGTTCCTTGCCTCACACTGCTGCGGAGGCTCAGCAGCTAGACCTGGAGGATTCCAGTCGAACCGAGAGAGTGCAGTGGCTGATTAATTCACCTGAGCCTCCTAGTTTATGGCAGGAACTAGTTGGTACAGTCAAAGGAAGTTTGTTAACTCCTGGAAAAAATAATTCCTCATCCAAAGCCAAGGGGAAACATGCCATGTCCTTCCTCCGAGGTCTGTTTCCGATCCTCAGCTGGGGAAGGAATTACAAGGCTTCATTTTTTAAACATGATTTAATGGCGGGTTTAACACTTGCAAGTCTTAGCATTCCTCAGGTACCTACTTACTCTCTTTTGCTTCTCTGTGTCACTCTTTGCTTTCTCATGACTCACTGTATTTTCTTTTTCCCCAGAGTATTGGATATGCTAATTTAGCGAAACTTGATCCTCAATACGGTCTATGTAAGTTGCTGAAAAACTGAGCTTTTCATTTCCTTAAGCTTGAAGTTTATTGTTCTTGATGAAATTGTGTTATGGGGGTTGTTTCATCTAGATACAAGCGTTGTCCCACCTCTTATATATGCGCTAATGGGGAGTTCAAGAGAGATAGCTATCGGACCGGTAGCCGTGGTTTCAATGCTGCTATCTTCCATGATTCCAGGCCTGGTAGATCCTGCAATTGACCCCATTGGGTACACAAGTCTAGTGTTCACCGTGACATTCTTTGCTGGAACTTTCCAAGCCATATTTGGATTGTTTAGGTAGTGAGATCTTTTGAGTTTATTTTTTTTGGGGGTCCTTTTTAAAAAAAAAAAAAATCAATACACATGTTCTTCTCTGAAAACAGTTTTGCTGTTTCACAGACTGGGGTTCCTGGTGGATTTTCTTTCACATGCTGCAGTAGTTGGATTCATGGCGGGTGCAGCCATTGTGATAGGGCTTCAGCAACTGAAGGGACTATTTGGACTGAGTCACTTCACCACTAAAACCGATGCAGTGTCAGTTTTGACCTCGGTTTCCAAATCAGTTAAACATGAAGTAAGTAGTCAAGGAAACCTAACTTTGCAGCCATCAATCATTTCAGTATGATTGCTAAAATCTTTCATCATTGTCTCACCCTTTCTATATTTCTTTAAACAGTGGTATCCTCTAAATTTCGTCCTCGGTTTATCCTTCCTGGTATTCCTCCTTGTCGCCAGGTTTATCGTAAGTAATCAAATTCTGGCAGGCTTTTCCCATTAAAGTAATAATATTTAATTATCAGTAAATCTAAAAAAAAAAAAAAAACCTGATTTCAGGGAAAAAGAAACAAAAAGCTCTTCTGGTTCCCAGCAATAGCTCCTCTATTGTCAGTCATATTATCCACCCTGATTGTATATTTAACCAGGGCTGACAATCATGGGGTGAAGATAGTAAAACACTTAAAAGGAGGCCTCAATCCAAGCTCAGTCCATCGTTTACAATTTAATGGCACACATGTTGCAGAAGCAGCCAAAATCGGGTTGATTTCTGCCATTGTTGCTCTCACTGTGCGTAACTACTCTTCGTCTCACTCCCATCTTTCTTTTTTAGCTTGTTTACGGCAACTCCATTGAAACATATTCTTCTCAGGAAGCCATCGCAGTTGGCCGATCATTTGCTTCAATTAATGGATACCATTTAGACGGTAACAAGGAAATGTTGGCAATGGGGTTCATGAACCTTGCAGGATCTCTAACTTCTTGCTACGTAGCCACTGGTAAACTGAATCCCATAAATTATATCACACATTCCCCTCATACATAAAATTAATTATATACGTATTGGCAGGTTCATTTTCCAGGACTGCAGTGAACTTTAGCGCAGGCTGCAAGACTGTCGTGTCAAATATAGTGATGGCGATTACAGTGATATTGGCATTGGAGTTGTTTACCAGGCTACTGTATTACACCCCTGTCGCCATCCTTGCTTCCATCATCATGTCTGCACTTCCTGGACTTATTGACCTTAATGAAGCTTACCGTATCTGGAAGGTTGACAAACTAGATTTCCTAGCTTGCCTCGGTGCCTTTATCGGAGTCTTGTTCAAATCAGTGGAGATCGGTCTTCTAGTAGCGGTAATTTCTTATCCTTTTTTTCTACACTTAAATATATAAAAAGCTTAATATATATATATCATACACCTACTAGATAATAGTACATAACTCTACCTATTTAATATTCCCAGCCTGGATAATAGCAACAAGGGCACAAACCAGACCACACGATATTATAAATTCACTACCAACTAAAAAACATGTGGATATGATCAACAGGGGATGCTATGTTATTTCAAACAATGAATGTTCAGAATTGAAATAAATTAGAACTCATTGCGACTTGTGGGTTCCATTCCATCTCATAATTGATTTTTGATTGATCCATACAATTACCTACACACAGAGTCAAAAGTTCACACCCTCTTGAAACCCGTAATTATTTTTTTTTTACCAGACTTATGGACCCCCAGCGGCCTGTTATCCACTACTTGCAACTATTGCTTTCACCCAGCTATGCCAATGAGTAGATCACAGTTTGCTTCTAAGCTAATGTATAGACAAAAAAGTAAGTAGCATATACAGCACAGTGAAAACTCTTGTTTCAGTCCCCTATAAAACAAATAAGTTTTTACTCAACTACTCTTTTAGTCCTATATTCGGTGGCTTTGATTTTCCATGCCTACAAATTTCACAAAATTTATCTCCGTCTCATTCTTCAAAACCTATTCAACTTTCCAGATTGAACTGTTCGTTTTTTATTTTGTCAAAGGAGGCGTGATTTGTATAAATGGGGTTTTTTGTGTTACTCACATAAAACCATCCTGTTTGAAACTTTTAATGAGTAAATAATTACAATTTTGCATGTAGAATTTGGAGGGGGATCAATTGGTTACTAATAGGGAAATTAAATTTGCAATAAATTGCAGGTCGCTATTTCATTTGCCAAGGTGTTGCTGAATTCCATCCGACCAGCCGTTGAACAACTAGGAAGACTTCCAAGAACAGATATCTTTTGTGAGGTGGATCAATATCCCATGGCTGTTAAAACACCAGGACTATTCACACTTCGCATAAACTCGAGCTTACTTTGCTTTGCCAATGCCAATTTCCTGAGAGAAAGGTATGTGTATAGCTGCAATTCGCAAGAGAAACCAACAATTGGCTCCATTCCACTCCCAAACATAACATTGCACTTGTTTGTTTCAGAATACTAAAGCTCCTTACACTAGATGAGAATGGAACAGAAGAAACTGCAAAAGACACAGTTCAAATCTTAATCCTCGACATGACCAGTGAGTTTAAATAATCTTCTTGTAGTTTCCAAAAAAAGAACAGCCTATGTCTGATTCTCCCTTGTGACAGATGTGATGAACATTGACACTTCTGGAATTCTGGCGCTAGAAGAACTGCACACCGAGCTGGTTTCACTAGGAATGAAAGTAAGCTTATTATAACATCAATCGAGATTGTGATCTTTTTAACCATTCCTGGAATTACATGACTGATTTTAAAACTACATTTTTTTTTTTTTTTTTTTTTTTTTTTTTTTTTTTGCAGTTGGTAATGGTGAATCTCAGGTGGCAAGTGATCCACAAGCTAAAGCTGTCAAAACTTGTGGAGAAAATTGGAGCTGATGGGATTTTCCTCACGGTTGCTGAAGCTGTGGATGCATGCCTTGCTTCTAAATTAGCAATCAACAACTTGTAATTAATGGCTTCATACTGTACAATACCAGTTCTTGATTGACTACTTCTTAATCAAGAACTTCAAGCAAGTTGAATAAAAGTCGGCCAATTTGCCCTAATAATTGACTACTTTAGTGTGTATTGGTTTGAAAAGGAAACTTAGAGGCTGTTTTAAATCTGTCTCTTTACCATTCCAGTTAATTACAGTCAATCACAGTTTCATGGCTGAAAAAGCATGGAAGATTGATATCCAGTGTACAAATTTTTCTCTGGTTTAAAATCCTTGAAATCACTTTTCAACTGCGTTTGTTAATGTAATTGAATATTTTCCTAAAGAATAGGAAAAGTTTCAATCCATTTGTATGTTCTTCCTTGTGGATCAAGTATTAATTCCCTGTTAGATTAAAGCAAGCAAGGATTCTGGTGACTGACCCTGTTTCTTCTGCAAGATTTGTAGCTTTTTGCAAACTTCGCTCCCTAAGATTTTGAGTTATGATTTAATCATGTTTATAAAATTATAATTAAAACAATCACCATTATATAAATTTAATTTCAAAATATAAATAAATTTAAAGTATAATCAATAAAAGTTAACATGAAAGTTTCTTTGTTTAAATTCTTTTATATGCATTTACAGGTGAATTTTAAAATATCAATATTATATTATTTTACAATAAAAATCAATTAATTAATTTGGTATAATAATTTTAAATATATATATAATTGTTAATTTAATCATAAGTGAAAATTTTAAATTATAATTCTTAATATAAATCAATATTTTTAATTAGGTATTATAAAGAATATAATTTTTTACATAGTTAAAAAGTTTATAATTGTAATTATAAAATTTAGGATCGTCTTTTATTATCAATTATTTATTTTTATATTATATATAATTTATTATTTTATGCATAATATTTTTCACCTGTGCCATAAACTATTTATTACTACTTTTACATTTATGTTACTAATTAGTTATAAAATATTATTTATTGGGATATTGGCATGAAAGGCCTCTGTATTTTGGGGTGTGTTCTAATGTGCCATATGTACTTTCAAAATGTCCAATTTAATACCTATATTTTGTGACCCTAACAGTATCAGATTTTATGCGGATGTGGCACATTGCCCAATCAGGGGCCGCCACATGGCTGTTTATTGACCTTTTGACCCGTTAAGTGAGGGACTTTTGAGCAATTCTTCCTTTTTCTTCTTTTATAGACAATCAAATGTTTTTTTTTTTTTAAAAATCATTCCAAACGCTTTCACCACAATTGAAACTTTTTTCACTTTTTTGCAAATTTCTTCTCTGCTAATTTGCTTCTATTTTCTTCTTCTTTCTTAAGAACACTGAAAAAAAAATAAAATATTCAAATCAATTAAGCCTCAAGAACATTGACCAAACAACATACTATTTGGAACCCTCTTAATTTAACATTAAGCCTCAAGAAAGCTGAGATATATACATAAAGCAATCAATTCCTCTTGTCAAAAAACACTGGAAAAAAATTATTCGAATCAGTGATGACCCAACACTTAAAACAAAGCAAGACAACTAAAGAAGAAACCATGAAAGCATAGATCAAGATAAGGACACCAAAATGCATTGCCTAGTTTCTCTTGGTAATGAATCTCAAACTCACCATTTTCTCCAAACCCATCAACTCGCCGTTGTTCATTTCTCTAAGCTTATCAATAGCCAGGCCAAGAGTCAACTTGTGGCACTATCTCTGGTACTTCAACCCATTGATGCACCTCAAGGTCTAGGCCACTGAAACGTAGAAGATAAGATGGGAAAGGGAAAGCAAAGTGATGAGTACTCAATAATGGCGACATTGGAGGCAAGTGGATTGAGCTTGAGTCATGAAGTTGAAGATTCTGACCTTCGAGTTGACTAGACGCCGAGGAGACCTCATCAACGATGATGGGTCGAGGCTTGTGACCTCCGAGTGAACTAAAAGGAGGAAAATCTAAAAAATCCCATTACCTTTCTGGGTAGAATCTGAACTTTCTCGATGAAATCATTGTCCCAAATACAAAAGTAGGACTTAATTCTGTAAATTTTGAAGTACATGGACTAAATCTATAACTTTATCAAAGTACAGGGATTAATGGAAAATTTTAACGTCTAACATTTTTCAATTTGGGACAGCCAAACAGCACTCAAGATTAATTTTCTGGTTAGTTACACTACACCAAACTAATGCCAGGTTTCACACTTTGAAACAAAGATTCCTTGGCTTTATATGGAAATCAAATTAAAACTGTTTTTGTTTTAGGGTGTGCCACCTCAAATTGTGTGCCTTTTTTAGGGACTAATAAATAGTATTAACTCACTTGCTTTATTTTTGAACTAATTTAAGGATAATCCCTGATTATTTAGTTGGATAAGTTCAAACTAGATTGTGGACCTCCGATGTTTTTATATTGATTATTGAGTTAATTTCATCCACATCCTTAAATTATGTCTCTTATTCTAAATTGGTCCTCAAACTTCAAGTCATTCTAATTACATCTTCAAACTACCAATGTTATTTTAGTTAGGTTTTTCTGTTTCTGAAATCGTTAATTTAATTGTGTAATGATCTTGAATGACATAATCTGCAATGAAAATTTTAAGAAAAAAATTGAAATATTATTAAAATAGATGTTGTCAAAATCTTAGTTTGAGGTTTTCAAAGTTTTTACTGATGCTTTATTGTTTACTCTCTTTTTCCAATTTTACTTTAATTTTAATTTTTGCTTTTTGCTTTTAAATTTATGTTGCAATGTCTTATTTTTTTCTAAAAACAATCTTTTTAAATTAAGCTACATAAGATTTGATGTGTCATTTAATGGGTTTAACAACAAAAAGACCTGATTGACATAACTTAGATAGTTTAAGGATGAAATTAGAATGTTTTAAAGTTTAGGAACCAATTTAAAATAAGAATCATAGTTTGGGATGTCTAATCTTAACTTTCTTTTTTAAATCTGACTAATGAAAATATGAAATTCAAAATTTATAATTTTTAAGCCTTGTTAATATTTAATAGTTACATTAAGTGCCAATTACTTTGTAATCAAATTATATTAAATCTCAAATAAAAAAATTTTTCTCTCAAACTTTTATTTAAATATGTTTCACTTTTCAAGACCAATCTTATATTTTGAATCTATAATTTTCTGAACATGAAAAACTTAGTAAGAGAGTATATTTATCGTTGATATGAGAACAAAACACATTAAAGTACATTATTTTTGGAAAAATAATAAATTATTTCATTATTACATCCATATATTACATTTTATATTAAACACCGATATTGTAAAAGAGAAACAACGTTATGCTATTTGTTGATCTTCATATCCATCAAGGCTTAAGCACCAGCAAATGGTTTCCATCTGAAATACATAATAACCATGCTTCAACAATAGAGGTATGTATTATTTCAAAAAAAAATATAGATATATGTATACCGTTGTGTCTTTAGCATTGCCTGTATTCTTTGGTGTATTTCTTGAAGATATCTCTGGAAATCC
The DNA here is from genome assembly GCA_025698515.1 of Gossypium sturtianum. Taxonomy (NCBI): domain Eukaryota; kingdom Viridiplantae; phylum Streptophyta; class Magnoliopsida; order Malvales; family Malvaceae; genus Gossypium; species Gossypium sturtianum. The sequence goes on from CM046947.1 coordinate 6,493,750, forward strand.
TGAACTAATATCTGCAACCAATTAAGCTATTCATACCACAAGTATTAAACCATGGCAAATTATTCGCTACTTTCTCTCTTATTAATAAATTCTTCCCCAATTTATAAAGGGTTTATATATACATATATAAATTTACATTAATTATGGGAAAAGATTCGAATCTACCCTTTCTATTATACCATTATCGAACCTAATGTTTGGAGTGAAAAATAGATAATAATTTAATTTATTTTAGATAATAAATCGACACGTGATAAGTGACATAAATTCTTTTCAAGATCATCGTTTTTTCTGTCAAAATTGGATAGGATAATAATTTTTGTAAAATTTTATTATAATACCAAAAGAAAAATACTAGCAAAATGTAAAGGAAAAAAAAATAGAATGAGTTTTTTCTTCACCTCTTCAGTATTGCCATCATCATAAACATCTTCCTCCTCTTCACTTTATTGCATGCAAATGAAATTTTGAGAAGAATTTTTCATTAATGAAAGAAAATTAAGGGAACAGAAATGTAAATCCAATTTTTTTTCTAATCTATGGACAAAGATGAGAGATTTACCTACCCATTGTGATTCATTAGCACCTAATCGTCTAGAAATTGTGTTGGACCTAAAGACATAGATTAGAAACATACAATTACAAACTACCTTTGTTCTAAACATGAATTAAGAAGGAATTTTGGATGATTTTACTCATAAATATAAACCTATTTCTTGGTGGTAGGTTTGGCAATGTTGGAGATTGAGTGATGGAAACAACTGAAGGTTTGGTAGCAGCCTCATTACTCACTTTTTCTTTTCCTTTCATCATTTTAACATCAACTAACAAAGAGAAAAATATGAAGAAATGAGAGAAGAGAAGAGAAGAAATAAGTTTGAATGGGAGAATAATTATGTTTATTTGAGTGAGAAGAGAGAATATATAGAGGTTCATACTGGCATTGAGTAATGCCAGATGTTAATATATATATTGCTAAGGTTATAATTTTTATTTACAAGATCAACACCCCTAAAACAATATTACAACATTAAAAGCCCTAAACCTCGACTAAAAAACACACCTAAAAGAAAAACAACAAAAAGGCAACTACATCGACTTTTATTTTCATTATTTCAATTCTACAACTTAAAAGGCAGAGTAGAGGAAGAAGAACAACAATATATATATATATATATATATATATATATATATGTGTGTGTGTGTGTGTGTGTGTACACATACAAGGCAAGTGCTATATAAAGCTAAAAAAACCAAGCTAAAGAAGCATTGTAATTTAAGGATAATCACTGATTAATTAGTTGGATAAGATCAAACTAGACTGTCGACCTCTCAATGTTTTATAATAACTTTTGAGTTAATTCCATCACGCATCTCTAAATTATGACTCTTATTTTAAATTGGTCTTCAAACTTCAAATCATTCTAATTACATCTTCAAACTACCGATGATATATCAATTAGGTCTTTCCATTACTAAAATCATTAATTTAACTGTGAAATGATACATAAGATCTTATATGACATAATATAAAATGAAAATTTTAAGAAAAAAATGAAATATTGTTAAAATAGATGTTGCCAAAATATTGGTTTTGAGATTTTCAAAACTTTTACTGATGTTTTATCGTTCACTATCTTTCTTTCTAGTTTTACTTTTGTTTTTGTTTTTGCTTTTAAAAGTTAAGTTGTAACGTCATATTTTTTTTTAAAAAAAAGATCAATTTAAATTTCATTATATAAGATTTGACGTGTTATTTAATGGTTTTAATAACGAAATGACTTATTTGATATAACTTCATAGTTTGGGGGATGTAATTAGGATACTTTGACATTTAAAAACCAATTTAAAATGAGAATCATAATTTGGGGATATTTGATGCAATTAATTCTTAACTTCAACTAACAAAGAGAGGAAGAAAAAAAGAATGAAAGAAGAGAAGAAATAAGTTCGAATGGGAAAGGAATTAAGTTTATTTTAGTGAGAAGAGAGAGAATATAAAAGTGCATACCTAAAGGAAAATTAATATATATTTTTTGCCTTAGCAATATATATTAACACATAGCATTACTCAATCTCAGTGTGTACCTTTATATATTCTCTTTCTCACTCAAATAGACTTAATTCTTCTCTCATTCAAAGTTTTTTATTATCTTCTCTCATTTTTTTTTTCTTCTTCCTCTCTCTGCTAGTTGATATTAAGATTATGAAAAATAAAAAAAATGAAATTTGAGTAATGAGGTTGCTACCAAACCTTCAGTTGTCTCCATTACTCAATCTCCAACACCGTCAAGCCTACGAAAAAAACAAATGAGAAAGATATGCCATAAAGGCCAAAGCACCAAGCAAAAAAAAATTGTAATATTTAAGACTTGTTAATATTCAATAATTATATCAAGTCCCTTATTATTTTGCAATCATATTAAATCTCAAATAAAAAAAAATTCTCTCAAACTTTATTTAAATATTATTTATCTATATTATTTTAAAAAAAAAACAATTATTTATCTATAATTTTCTATACACATTGAACATTAAAAACTTAGTAAGAGAGTACATCTATCACTAATGAGAACAAAACACATTAAAGTACATATTGTTTTTTAACGAAAGTACATTATTTTTTGAAAATTAAAAAGTTATTTCATTATTACATGCATATATTGCATTTTATATTAAACAATAAAGTTGTCAAAGAAAAATAATGTTCTATACTCTTTGTTGATCTGCATACCATTCTGAAATTTATAATAATCAAGTCAAAAAAAAAAATATTTGGTTATTAAAGAAAAACTATTTATTAGACACATAGAGGAAGGACAAGGATAGATAAGTTTTGCTTGAATAATGAAACACCCCAAAACTCGACTTAGAAGTTTCGACCAGATTCTGGAGGTCACATTCGCCATCGAGATGACTCAAAACAAAATGTCATTCAGTTATCTTAAAACCATATAAAAATAATTATGTAATAGCTTTGAAACCAAACCGGATTTGGTAATCATAATATTGAAGTCATACGACGTAAAAGTACAAAAACAATTAAGTTAACTTAAACCGAAAATCCCATACCACAATTCACTTAAAGTTAATTACAAAACCAGCTGAATCGAAATAAAGTACTATAGAAAACTTATTTAAACAAACCAGAACGAAATATACTGAGATTCTTCGATTTGCTGAGTCCAAGACCTAACATTGCATTTTACTTGAAAAGAGGAAACTGAGGGAGTGAGCTACGAAAGCTCAATGTGATTTTAAAACAAACGTAAATAAGCAGTGTTAAATGAATGACCAAACACACGAAAATCTTAGCAGTTCAATATATCTATACACATTGTATAAGTGAATCAGTACACTAATATTTTATCATAAGTGGATAAAACCTAAGGCCTCTAGAAAGTGCACTAGCTACTTAACCATTATGTCTAGGTCATTTATTAGTTACTTATTTCAATTAACCCTATATATTTTGGGGTGTTTCAAGTTTAATGCATACAAGTATTTTGTTGGAACGTTGATACATAACTAATGGAATGCCTAGATCATCTCTATTGCCCGATAAAATAATCTTGTCAGTATCGGTAGAAATGATTTTTCCTTCGTGATCAGCTATAGCGGGAACTCCTGAATCTAGAGCCAGTTGGCATTCCAACCCAGTTCCAACAATGCACTTCTTGGAATGAGAAAGCAAACCTACTTGGCGTTGCATATTAGAACTCATTAAAGCCCGATTCGCGTAATTATGCTTGATAAAACGAATGAGGGAAGATCCAATAGAAAAATATTGAAAAGGAAAAATACTATTCACTACTTTCTCTCTTACTAATAAATTCTTCTCCAACTTATAAAGGAAAAATATACATTGATTGGGGAAAAGATTTGAATCTCCTCTTTCGACCATACCATTATTGAACTAAGTGTTTGGAGTGAAAATTAAATAATAATTTAATATATTTCAAATAATAAATCGACACGTGATAAGTTACATAAATTCTTTTCGAGATCATCATTTTTTGTAAGAATTAGATAGGATTATAATTTTTGTAAAATTTTATTATTGCACCTAAATAAAAATACTAGAAAAATGTAAATCATAGAAAATTAGAATAAGTTTCTCCTTCACCTCTTTCGTTATCGTCATAATCATAAACATCTTCCTCCTCATTACTTCATTGCATGCAAACAAAATTTTAAGAAGATTTTTTCATTATTCAAAGAAAATTAAGGTAATAGAAATTTTAATCCAATTTCTTTTTTTGTAATCTATGAAAAAATAAGAGAGGTTTAATGGCTTCTTTGTAATTCATTAGCACCAATTTCTTTTTTACTGATCTATGTAAGGAAATTGCTTCTTGAAAATGCCAAATTTTTTTTTCTGCCAAGCTTTTATCTTATTTGGTTGGGAAAGAATCCATCTCCACTTCAAAATTCACTAAATTGAGGTATCCATTCAAAACTTAAAATACCATCACCAATGGAAAAAAAAAAAGAGGTGTTGGAATAGAACTTTGAAAGAACACTTTCAAGAGGAAGGGTGTAAGTAGTGAGCTTTGTAAGTTACCATTATGCTTAAGTCTTTACAAAAAAGTCACTTAATTTTTAATTTTTTAAGTACAAAATAAAATCTCAAATTTTGTTAAAATACATAGACTAACTGTATATTCTACCTTAAAATTTTAAAGTCGAAACTAAGGTCTTACCAGAGCGAATCTTTTTCAACTTGGAACAACGGAACCACACTCAAAATTAATCTTTTGGTCAGTTACACTACACCAAACTAATGTCAGGTTTCACACTTTGAAACAAAGATTCCTTTGCTTTATATGGAAATCAAATTAGAACTGTTTTGTTTTAGGGTGTGCCACCTCAAATTGTGTGCCTTTTTTAGGGACTAATAAATAGTATTAGCCCACTTGCCCTAGTTTTGAACCAATTTAAGGATAACCACTGATTAATTAGTTGGATAAGATCAAACTAGCTAGACTATGGACCTCTAGATGTTTTATATTAACTTTTGAGATAATTTTATCAACATCCCTAAATTATGACTCTTATTCTAAATTGGTCCTCAAATTTCAAGTCATTCTAGTTACATCTTCAAACTACCAATGTTATTTTAGTTAGGTCTTTCCGTTGTTAAAATCGTTAATTTAATTGTGAAATGATACATAAGATCTTATATGACATAATCTACAATGAAAATTTTAAGAAAAAAAAATGAAATATTATTAAAATAGATGTTGTCAAAATCTTGATTTTGAGGTTTTTAAAGCTTGTACTGATACTTTATCGTTCACTCTTTTTTTCCAGTTTTACTTTATTTTTTGCTTTTAAAAGTTATGTTGCAACATCTTATTTTGTTTAACAACAAAAGAGTCCTTTCAAAATTTATAATTTCAAGCTCCTTAATATTCAATAATTACATTAAGTGTCAATTATTTTGTAATCAAATCATATTAAATCTCAAATAAAAGAAAATTTCTCTCAAACTTTTATTTAAATATGTTTGATTTTTCAAGATCAATCTTATATTTTGTATCTATAATTTTCTAGACATAATGAACATAAAAAACTTAGTAAGAGAGTACATCTATAATTGATGGGAACAAAACACAATAAGTACATTTTTTTGGAAAAATAAGAAATTATTTCATTATTACATTCATATATTCACTACACCATTACAGACTTTTAGCGGCGTTTTTAGTGGCGTTTTAAACAAAAACGCCACAAATATTATACATTAGCGGCGTTTGATGAAAAACGCCGCAAAAAAAGAGAAATAGCGGCGTTTGTTTAAAAAGCGCCGCTAAAAATGATATATAGCGGCGTTTATTTGTAAAACGCCGCTAAAGGTCTGATCTTTAGCGGCGCTTTTACAGAAACGCCGCTAAAAGTCTGATCTGTAGCGGCGCTTTTACAAAAACGCCGCTAAAAGTCTGATCTTTAGCGGCGCTTTTACAGAAACGCCGCTAAAAGTCTGATCTTTAAATTTATTTTTGGATACATATGACTGATTGTTTTTAAATTTATATATTAAATAATTTCTTATATAATTTTGATTCTAGTTTAAATTATTTAAAAGAAAAATATTTGATAAAAATGAAAAAAATATTAAATAATTTCTTATATTAATTTTAAAATGTTGAATTAATTCTCATGATTGTTTAGGGTTTATGGTTTAGCATATATAATTTAAGGTGTAAGGTTTACGAGTGACTATTTTAATGTTTAGGGATTATGGTTTAGGGTTTTAGGGTTTATGGCTTAGGGTTTAGGGTTTAGGGTTTAGGGTTTATGGCCGGATAGAGGATAGGGGTTATGAATTTAGATTAAATTAGTGTATTTTAATTTATATATTAAATTATTTATAATATGGTTTAATTTAGGGTATATAGTTTATAAGCTTTATTGTTTATGGTTTGGGGTTTAAGAATTAAGATTTATGGTTTTGGGTTTAAGAGTACTGGGTTAGGTTATGGTTTAGGCAGTGGTTTGGGGTTTAAGAATTAAGATTTATGGTTTTAGGTTTAAGAGTACGGGTTAGGTTATGGTTTAGGCCAGGTTTATAGTTTAATTTTTAGTTTTTAGATTTATATATTGGGTTTAGGGTTTAGTGCTTAAACCATATCGAACAACAAAGTTAGAGTGTTAGTGTTTAGAGATTTAATTGTTCAGTAATTTGATAAAAGAGGTAAAAATCAAATTCTTTTAGGGTTTAAGGTTTGCAATAAGATTATTTTTTAATTACTTTTGCACCTTGTAATATACGTATGAGTTGCGGTTTAGGGTTTAAGGTGTATAAATAAGGGTTTATAGTGTATAATTTGTGTATAATTTAGGATTTTATGATTTAGGTATGAGAACTTAAATTAGAAAACTATATAAATTAAATATAGTGTTAGAAAGAGAACAAAATAATTTTAAAGGAATTTAATAAATAAATAAATTTAAAAAATTATTGGTATTAGCGGCGTTTTTGAGCAAAAACGCGCAAAAAGCATATTAATAAAAAGAAAACGACGCGTTTTCATGGGAAGCGTAGCGGCGTTAGCTATAAAAACGCCACAATAGATTACTATTAGCGGCGTTTTATATCCGCAAAAACTATTAATTTTAATTCAAACGCGCCGTTTTCCTATAGTTTTAGTGGAACCGGTTAATTTAAAACGCAGTCGTTTTTGTAAGGGAGTTTAGTGGCGTTTTTTAAAAACGCCACAAAAAGCCAATTTCATTTAACAAACGGGCGCCGTTTCTTTTCCTCGATTTGTACCCGATTCATCCCCCTCCCCAAAAAAACATAACTCATCGCCTAATCCCCCCAGAAAATCCCTAAGTGCTCCCCAAATCCCTAGCGATCTCACTGAAAACCCGCCACGCGGTGTTGTTCTCTCTGCTCGTCGCCTTCGCCGCATGTCGCCCTTCTCTCGTCGCAAATCGGCCGGTAAATATACTCACTGAGTCTCTCCGCTCGCCATGGTTGCCGAGTTTGATGACTCGGGTCTTAGTAACTATAGTCTACTATTTTTTAGGCATCGATTTATACTTCAAGTGTTGTCTAAAATTTTTAGTTTTCAAATATTTCTTCTTTAGTTTTTAGTTTTCAAATAATTTTTAGTTTTGATTCAATATTTCTGTTACTTCTTTTAGTAAAAATTCAAATATTTGAATTCGTTTATTCCTTTTACTTTCAAAAAATCTATTTTAAATAAATAAAGAATTTTTGTATATGAAATATTTGAAAACTAAAGAATTTTTTAGGCATTGAAGTATATTTCTTCTTCTACGTATAGTTTGTTTACACACTGCCGTTTGATATTTTGTTAATTACTTTTGCTAAATTTGAAGTATCATTTAGATTTACTGCTTTTACTGAGATTTAAATGTTTTATTTGTGCCTTCGGTTGGAATTATATGCAATTGTTCTTTGTTTTTGGCTGGTTTTTAATGCAGGGAGGGTAGAATATTTGAAAAAAAAAGCATAGCAGATCTGTGCAAATTAGCGGCGTTTGTTTGAGAAGCGCCACTAAAAGCCCCTACCTTTAGCGGCGTTTTTTTGGAAAGCGCCGCTAAAAGCCCCTACCTTTAGCGGCGTTTTTTGGAAAGCGCCGCTAAAGCCCCTACCTTTAGCGGCGTTTTTGGGAAAGCGCGCTAAAAGCCCCTACCTTTAGCGGCGTTTGTTTGAAAAGCGCCGCTAAAGGTGAGAACTCAGTGGCGTTTTTATTAAAAGCGCCGCTAAAGATCCCTACCTTTAGCGGCGTTTTTTTTGAAAAACGCCGCTAAAAGCCCCCACCTGTAGCGGCGTTTTTTCACAACAAACGCCACTAACTTTTGCGGCGCTTTCTTTAGCGGCGTTTGCGAAAGCGCTGCAAATACTATTAGTGGCGCTTAAAAACGCCGCTAAAAGCCCAAAAAAACGCCGCTAAAAGTCTGTTTTGGTGTAGTGATTGCATTTTACATTAAACACCAAAGTTGTAAAAAAGAAAAAAGAAAAAAGAAGAAACAATGTTATGCTCTTTGTTGATCTTCATACCCACCAAGGCTTAGGCACCAACAAATGGCTTCCATCTGAAATCCATAATAACCAAGTTTCCTTTATCAACAATAGTGGTATGTATTAATTCAAAAAACATACATATATGTCTATCGTTGTCTCTTCAGCATTGCCTGTATTCTTTGGTGTGTTTCTTGAAGATGTCTCCAAAAATCTTGAATTAATATATGCAACCAATTAAGTCGTTCATACCACTAGTATTAAACCAAGGCAAATTATTCGCTCCTTTCTCTCTTATTAATAAAATTTTTCCCAATTTTTAAAGGGTTTATATATACATATATAACTATACATTGGTTGGGTAAAAGATTCGAATCTACCCTTTTGATCATACCATTATCGAACCTAACATTTGGAGTAAAAAATAGATAATAATTTAATGTATTTAAATTATAAATGGAAACGTGATAAATTCATATCTTTTCAAGATCATTGTTTTTTGTCAACTCGTTGGATAGGATAATAATTTTTGTAAAGTTTTATTATAGTACCAAAAGAAAAATACTAGAAAAATGTAAAGGGAAAAAAAAATAGAATGACTTTATTCTTCACCTCTTCATTATTGTCATCATCATAAACATCTTCCTCCTCATCACTTTATTGCATGCAAACGAAATTTTGAGAAGAATTCTTCATTAATCAAAGAAAGTTAAGGGAATAGAAATGTAAATCCAATTTTTTTCTAATCTATGGAGAAAGGTGAGAGATTTACCTACCCCATTGTGATTCATTAGCACCGAATCGTGTAGAAATTGTGTCGGACCTAAAGTCACAGATTAGAAACATAAAATTACAAACTACCTTTGTTATAAACAAGAATTAAGAAGGAATTTTGGATGATTTTACTCATAAATTTAAACCTATTTCTTGGTGGTAGGCTTGGCAATGTTGGAGATTGAGTAATGGAGATAACTGAAGGTCTGGTAGTAGCCTCATTACTCATTTTTTTCTTTTCCTTTCATCATTTTAGCATCAACTAACAAAGAGAAAAAGATGAAGAAATGAGAGAAGAGAAGAAATAATGTTGAATGGGAGAAGAATTAAGTTTATTTGACTGAGAAGAGAGAATATATAGAAGTTCATACTGGCACTGAGTAATGCCAAATGTCAATATATATATTGCTAAGGTTATAACTTTTATTTAAAAGATCAACACCCCTTCGATCATACTGTCATCAAATCTACCCTTTCGATCATACCGTTTCATCATCTTAACATCAACTAACAAAGAGAAAAAGATGAAGAAATGATAGAAGAGAAGAAATAAGTTTGAATGGGAGAAAAATTAATTTTATCTGAGTGAGAGGAGATAATATATAGAGGTTCATACTGACATTGAGTAATGACAGATGTTAATATATATTGCTAAGGTTATAATTTTTATTTAAAAGATCAACACCCTTGAAACAAGATTACAATATTAAAAAAACACAGAAACCCGGACTAAAAACACACCTAAAGGAAAACAACAAAAAGGCAACTACGTCAGCTTTTATATTCATCATTTTAATTCTACAACTTAAAGGCAAATTAGAGGAAGAACAACAAAAAAATGAAAAAGATATGCCATAAAGCTAAAAAAAAAAAAAAAAAAAAAAACAAGCAATAATTACATTAAGTCTCCAATTATTTTGTAATCACATGAAATCTCAAATCAAAGAAAATTTCTCCCAAACTTTAATTTAAATATTTTTTATCTATAATTTTCTAGATAATTTGAACATTAAAAAGAGAAGAAATAAATAAGTTTGAATGAGAGAAGAATCAAATTTCTTTGTGTGAGAAGACAGAGAATATATAAAGGTGCATGCTGGCATTAAGTAATGTTACATATCAAATATATATTGCTAAAGCTAAAATTTTAATGGATAAAATATCAACACCCCAAAACAAGGTTACAGTATTAAGAAACCATAAAAAAACAACAAAATGAATAAGATACACCTAAAGAGAAAACAACAAAAAGGCAACTACAACAACTCTTAAACTCGTTAGCTCAATTCTAGAACTTAAAAGGCAAATTAAAAGAAGAACACACACACAAAAAGAATAAAATATGCCATAAAGGCGAAAGCACCAAACAAAGAAGCATTGTTATATTTAAGGCTTGTTAATATTCAATAATTACATTAAGTCCCCAATTATTTTGTAATCATATTAAATCTTAAGTAAAAGAAAATTTCTCTCAGACTTTTTATGTAAATATTTTTTATCTATAATTTTTTAGACATATTGAACATTAAAAACATAAGAGAGATTTACCTTCTCCATTGTGATTCATTAGCAGAAATCGTCTAGAAACGATATCGAACCTAAAGACATGGTTTAGAAACATACAATTAAAAATTGTCTTTTATATAAACATGAATTAAGAAGGGATTTCAAATGATTTTACTAATAAACTTAAACCTATTTCTTGGTGGTAGGCTTGGGGCTGTTGGAGATTAAATAATGGAGACAACTAAAGCTTTGGTAGCAACCTCATTACTCAAATTTTCTTGTTCATTTATCAACTTAACATCAACTAACAAAGATAGGAAGAAGAACAAATGAGAGAAGAGAACAAATAAGTTTGAATGAGAGTAGAATTAAGTTTGTTTGAGTGAGAAGAGAGAATATATAAAGGTATACACTGACATTGAGTAATGCTTGATGCCAAAAAATATATTCAGGTTGAAATTTTTATTGATAAAATTCCAACATCCCCAAAACAAGGTTACAATATTAAGAAACCTTGAATAAAAAATACATACCCAAAACAAGAAGAAGAAGAAGACAACTACACCAGCTCTTACACTCATCAACTTAATTCTATAACTTAAAAGCAGACTAAAGGTAACTCAGTTTATAGAGAAAGACACCTCCTGATGCAACTTTAATGCCCAAAATATAGGTGATGCTGGCAAAGTAATCCAATTTAAAAATCTTAATAAAAATATCATCCAGCGTTTGAATAACTCGCTCCTAAGATTTATTCACTAAAAATCAGAACTCTGTAATTGTTGACATCAATCAGCACACTTGAGAAGTCCCCACAAAATTCTCATTTCTGCAAAATTCAAGGTAAATAATCAGATCCTCTAAATGTAATTAGCAAAGGCAGATTTAGCATAATTTTAGTGGTAATATTGGCTGGTTAGACATTCTACATTTGAAAGTTAAGGCAAAGCTTAATTGTGTTCAGAAAGCAATAATTACCTTATACTTAGCAAATAGCCTGAGATGGGGATCAATTGGCAGTCCAAGCTCCTCAAATTTTGGATCATAGAGTGAATTCATGATTGGCCTGAAATCATTGGATTCTTTAGTCAGCATTTTCAAGAGTTAAGACAAACTTATTCAGGATAAACAAATGAAACCTATAAAATTAAAAAACCTTGGAGGAAGAAGGTTGCCAATGTCAGGACTAGCACTAGCTCCAGTCGGTAGAGACAAAGAGTTACCCATGATTTGTTCAGCAATTGGTGCTTGCGGCTCATTGGTTTCTCCCTGTAATTAATGAAAGACCAGACATGATTAACTTCAAATCGTATTCGGTTATAATAGAAAAAAAACCATACAACAAAGCTGAATGCTATTACTTTTGATTAACCTTTTTCTTTTTTAAATTTATTAGATTTAGTTTGTTATATAAATTTGAGAATGAAATAACTATATTTGAATGTCGAGTTTCCCTTAAATAAGTAACCGACAAGCATAAAAAATAAATAAAAATGATTTGTCACGATTTGACTTGCCTATGGAGTATGGATCATATCGTGAGAACATAAATCAAAATTGTTCTTTTTAGGCTCTTATAAGCTCGACGAAATTTTGTTATTTCCAGTTGAATCTCTAAAAATTTGAACCCATGTCACATTACACAAATTAATGACTTTACATAATAGATAACGGTTGATCTACATGGATTTGAATGTTTAAAGGCGCACTTAATAATGACAAAATTTTGGGAGATTTGTAGATGCCCATAAAGAACAATTCCAAATTATGTATTCACAACACAATCCATGTCCCTTAGGCCGGTATAGATCATGAAATTATGGTTAATACTATATTCATGTGTGATGTCTACAGCAATTTACAGTTATTCTAAGACCCAAATTTCTTGTTTTTAATCCAAGTTAACACATGCAAATATTCTATAAGTTATGAACATAAAACAGTATATAGAAAATATTGAATCCAAATTTGAGTAAAGTTAATAATAATGTACCCTGAGGCGCTTGAAAGGTGATGATTCTCCCACTTCGAGTCTGCTCCTTGCATTGCCTCCCGGTTCGGAAGTTCCTTGCTAAACCAATTTAAAAACAAAATAATCTCGAAGGTAGAGGAAACAAATTAATTTAGATCCTAATGCAGGAATGCCGATGAGATGATACCTCACTGTGGTTGCTCAGTGGCGTTTGCATAAGATTAGGAGCTGATGACCCAGCAGTTTCCTATTCATTGTTGAATTTGGTTAGGAAATTATATAATTATTTCCAGGGAATCTTGTTAGTGAGAAAGGTATTTTACATGCAGAAGAGACGAGTTCAGGAGTAAGCTAGACATGGAAGTCCCAGAGCTAGGATATGTAGCAGTTGGCTTTGTAGTTTGATTCAGAAACCCTCGTTGTTGCACAGCTACAGGACTGTAAACGAAGTTTAAAATCTAAATCAAATAACAAGAGTAGAATTTAAGCGTATTCAATGTGTTAATGATAAACTTAGTCCTCAATAAAGAAATATAAAAGGGTGATTGATAACAAGAAAAGGGAATCAAAATTCACCTAGACAGCTCAGAATTATGATCGTCTTGATTTGGTAAATTAGGCATAATTGACAATAGAGTACTTGCTTGCGGATCTTGAGCTGGTAATAGAAGGGAACTGAAAGCCAAATAGATAGACTATGATTAAAAATTACTTAAAATAATATGCATTGGGTCATAAATTTAACTTGAAAAGATAGAACACACCAATCCCAAATTTCTTTTCGTCTAGGCTTAGTTCTACAAGTATCTAAGGGTCATGTTGAATTGGGTTCAAACTGAAATTTCAATTTTGGTTGCCTAAGTTCAAGGTGATTCCAAAATGTAAAAATCATAACCAAGTCGAGTCGATCAGATAGTCCAAGCTTTGAACAAATCTACTTGCTTTCTTGACAATGAAATCTAGAAGAAAGATAAGTTGTACGTACCTCAAAGGAATGAAAAATTCATGGAACACGGTGCTACCAGTTTGTGAATTATATAGTCCAAGTGCCCATAGGAGTTGATTATTTTGATAGGAGAATTGCTGAGCCCTAAAAAATCAAAAGAACAAACAGTTGATTCTCATAAAGTTCCCTTTAGAAGATATACCAAAGTAGATAAGAGTAGAGATCGAATACATAAGCTCCATAGGCAGTGAATGCTTAGTCAGGTCGGAATTCTGGAGCAGTGAGCCAGATGCATTAGGCATAGCGGCCAATTGATTAAGCAGCTGCATCGGGTTACTCAACTGCTGGGGCCTATATTAGATATACGAAAAAATCAATCACAATATGGTTCTAAATTGCTTATGTTGATGTGATATGTAAATTATCTACAAAATACCTTGGAGGTGTAGAAGCTCCCGGCAGCATTAAGTTGTAACACAGAGGATCGGAAACGTTAGTTGCATCAACTAGTGACCTGAAATCCAAAGAAACAACATACACAGTTAGGTATATATCTCAGTACTATTGTTTCGATTCCAAACAAGAAGATTGAGGTTAGAAGATATCAATTCAATACCCTGGTGCCAAAGACCTATAAAGATCAGTCTCTTTATTACAGAACCAAGTAGGGGCTGGCGGCTGGTTGGTTTGGGTAGAATCTCCATTCAGAAATCTGATCCCAGTCTGCTCATCATTTATTTCAAACTCAGTCGAGAAAATGCGACCCATACTAATCTTGAGTTAAAGTAAACAATATTTATACTCACTGGGCTTTGAGGGAACAATTTTGGGCAGTGAACTGCTCGCTGATTGCGATTGGAACGAGGGTTTCCCTTTTCCTTTTCAACCCCATCAGCAAACAAGATTTTCTTGCCTTTATCGAGGGGTTCTACCCGTTGAGGCCTATTACAATGTTAGAAACATGTCATGTTCAATTGGTAGAGGAAAATATCATGCATCTTTACTTTTAAAAGGTCAACAAAGGAATCAACATACCGTTGAAGCTCAGCACGGAGGCTTCTTCCAGTTTGAGTATTGAGGCTGTTTGCTGGACCTGAATTGCCCAAATGCTTTGAGTGAGACGATTGAGTTGCAGAGCTTCCATTTTGTGGGATATTTTCCGCCTGCTTGAGATAAGAGAAAGTCATTGTCTGTTATTATTCATCATGTTTCTGAAGCTGGAACTGACTGATTGGAATGGGTTGGGAGAGGTACCAGTGCCAAAGAGAATGACTGTGTTGGCTCCACTATAAGAGGAGTAAACGAAGTTGCTTGTTGTGCAGCTGTGGCATCACCACCTGAAGAACCGCTGCCTTCAATTACTGGACATGTTGGCTGCATCGGCTTCTCGTTCGACCTCTCACGCTGAAGCAAAGGTTCATCAGTAGTGCCTGCAGGTGATGACACCAACTTCGCTTTCTGCTATCGACAAATACAACAACGTTTATATCAGTCAATCGCAAGGAAGAAATAATCTGAATCATGGTCCATCCTCTTGTTATTGTAATATTCACATTAGTTTGGGGGAACTAACAGGCAAAGGATTTGAGTCGCCATTGATATTGGCATTCATTTGATCCAGCTGAGGCTGATCATCTCCTGCTGATGCGGATCCAAGTTCCAGTTTCGCATCCTCCTGCTTAAATTGCACTCAAAATTTTCCATGAGATTATACTTATTTCAAGTAAATGAACTAGGCATTGATGTTATAAAATTACTCTTATGTAGGGATTTAAACAGCGACCACATCACAAGGTTACTATCATTATTTTGCAATACAAGTTGACGAGTCCAAGACATGGTCAGTGACAAATTAAATAGAAAAATGGAGATGTACCAATGCTTTCTGCATCCGTGATGCTTCTAGTTCTTTTGCTGTATACTCAGCAAGTAATGACCCTGATAGAGACAGGTTTGGACCATTATTAGCCGAGGGAAATTCAGGGATTTCATTGTCATGATCAGAAGCAGGGAGATTGAACTTGGAAATTGGCTGCTTATTTTTTTGCATATCCTCATCCCCATTAGAAGCAAATAACTGGAACTTCAAATTAGCTGCTTTTGAGCTACATCCTTTCTCCATATCTTGTTCTGCTTTAAAAACATATAAATAAAGCAAAATAGAGAAATTAAATAAGTCGGATGTTGAAGTTATATTAATTTTTATTGTTTAATTAAAAAAGAAAAAGAAAAAAAATTATGATATGTAGCTCCAAAGAATAAAAATTAAAACAATACTTTTACCATTTTATTTGGATAATTTTCAATTAAGTACCAAATTTCAGTAAGATATCTTTTTGTATTATTATTTTTTGGTGGACCCATGGTACTGGTATGTTCTTACATTTGCCCTCTGAGCAAATATGGGAATAAGGTGAAGCCAGGAAGGATTCAATTCAGGTCCAGATATGCATTCCTTAAACATTCACTATCAAACAACACCATATTTAATGATATTTATTATGTCATATTTTCATAACGCTAATTTTCTTAATAAAAATAAACATTATACATATATCTTAATATTAGCCCTTCTATTCAATTTTACTCAAATGAATGTTTTAAATATAATCCTTTAATACAATATGCGTATTAATATATGTCCGACTAATTACAGTATAAAATCTATTTAGTAGAATGCATAACGGACAAAACTAACACAAAACATACACAAAGTAGGAGCGAAACCTATAGATTATAATTGCCAATAATACCAACACCTCATTGACTTGATTTATTTATTTTTAAACTCATTGTTTAAGTTTTTCTCAAATAATAATAAATTTATTCTCAAATTTATTTTATTTATACATTACACACTTCCGTAAATGACGTGCAAAAAGAATTTTTTTTTTTTAACTTTTCTAAATTCATTCATTTTAAATACAATAATTTTAAATTTTATACAAAATAAGGTGATATCTTCCTTACATTTTCAATAAAATGAATATAGATTTAAGTTTGATATCACAAAAAATATTCTTGAAAACTTTTAATTTTACCGCCAATAAATCGATAGCATCAATTTCAAACACAAAATAATAGATCGATTGTATCAACGTCAAACACAAAATAATTTACTTCTATAAACGTAAATATAAATAAAGATTTAAACCGTCCAATTCATTTATATCTTTTATTTTCTTTCGAAAAAGATGTGAAATAATAATTAAAAGGAAATAATTAATTAGAGATAAACATTGAAAACATCAAAAGCACCGTTTAATGATTGAAATCCATCTACTATGGTGATAAATGAAAGGTAGAAACAGGCTTTTACCTGATGGAAGATGGTATATATGTTTTGGTGATAAAGGAGACCACGAGAGAGGAAGCAATGGGGGCTAAAGGAGGAGGAAGCTTAAGCACAAAAGATGTATGTAAAATGAAGATGGGAGAATGTTGTGAAAATTGAAAAGTTTGGATGCTTATTTATAGGGGAAAATTGGTATGCTTAAGTCATAAAGTAGAAATCTTTTTGGTTTAAGGGTGGTTTTAACTTTTAAACATGTGTCAGGATAATTTTTAATTTGATGTATAATTTAGGATTTAATCTAGTAATGCAATATATCTTTTAATTAATTAATTAATTTTTTTTAATAATAACGATTATAATTTTTGTTTGGAAGACATTAGCTCGAAAACATTTAAATAAATAATATCTTTTATTTTAAGAATTGAGCTTTGTGTAAAAATTTATTTATAAATGCTAATATTCATATATATATATATAGTATATATGAAGTTTAAAATTAAACAAATTTAAAAATAAAATGCTATATATGTTTCATAAGAATGACTATATATATATATATAATAATGTCAACAATTAGACATGAATTTTAAAATTTAAAAAATAAAAAAATTAAATTTTTTATAATAAAATATAAGAATTAAATTTCAAATATTTAACGAGTATAGAGATTTATAACATATTTTACCCAAAAAAAATGTAATTATATAGTAAATCAGTATGAATTGTTGTGAAATGAAGGTGATGATGATTTGTGATTGTTCACATTTAACTATATTTGCTTGTAAATATGAATTGGATACCATTAAAGCAAGAATCATTAAATATGCATATATGGTTAGCATTTAATATATTTAATGTACAAATCCATTATAAGATAATGTTAACTTATTTAAAACCCTTAACACCTCGTTAAGAAGATTTTAGAAATAAATATGCAATACACAATTAATAAAAATATATTTATGTAAATGTAATTGCTTTGTTAGATGATACCAAAACTTGCCATAAACCCAAATTAACTGTAAAAAGAATTGACAGCTATATTTATTTCATACTGTATTCTTAAAACTATAGTTTTAAAACCATGGTTCTATCTGTAAAAACAACAAAACCGTTATTCTATTATATGAATAATTTATCATTAAGTGGATGTCTATCAATATTAAGATAAGTTTGGTACGCATTAGAATTTTAATATTTTTTAGAATTAGAGTTTTTAACCATATATAATTCTTATGTCTATAAATATAGACTTTAGAGATGCATTATAAACATTCGATTGAAGTTCTCTTGCTTCTTCTATTTCTTTTCTTCTTTATTCTTTTTATTATTTATTTCATAACACGTTATCAGCACGATTATTCTTAATTTTGTTTATCCTATTCAAAATCTTTGATAGCCACATAGTATTTGTTTTATTGTCAAATGTATTTCTGACCTAATAAGAATAACCAAGTTTTATATACCCACACAATATTTGATTTACGGCCAAATATATTTACGGACCTAATAAGAATAATCAAGTCTTATATGCCAACAGATGTGTCAAAGTCCTAGTAGGAAAATTTGATAGAATAAATGAAAGTAATGCATGCCTGAAGCGCGGTAGATAAATTGGTTCTAAAGATGATAAATCAAGATTACCATATAGTGGAGGCGGTGCTCTTGAAGAGACCTAATACATAACTAATTAAAACTCCAGAAAAGATTCAAGTATATAAAGATGGAAATAATTAAAATAATAATATTTCGATAAGTTATGTCAACCAAAAAAATATGGAACCATGGAAAGTAGAAAGTTGTCAACAATAGTTTTGCGTGCGATATTATTATTGAAATAATAAAAGAAGCGGAGGATCTTGACTGTTGAGAAACGTATACATGGACTAAATTGGCCAAAAAAGGATAGACGCAATTAAAGTAGCATTAAAATTGTGAAGTTTTTTTTACTAGTAGTTCAAACATCTAAAGGTATAAAGCCAGTGAGGTACGAATATGTAGTTTTGTAGAAATGAAAAAGAAAGATAAAGTTTTTCATTAAGTTCTGGTATTGGTTATAAGAAGATATAATATTCTTTTGTGGTGGATGCATTAAACCTTTAGATATCTCATTAGTCCAACAGTTCATTAAAGATTTAGCACGCGTCTACTGATTGTTGTTACATCATTTATATGAATCACTATATAGTGAAGTTTATATTGAAATCCTTAAAGGATTTAGAATAATAGAAGATTATAGAGATTCCCAGGAAATTGTTTAATATGTTTGTATAATCGATTATATGAATTGAAAAGATTTGAACATATGTGGTAAATTTGACTCCATGAATAATAGTTGAAGGAAGATTATAAAATGATTTAAAATACTTATTTGTATTTTCGTATAAAGATTATGATCAAAATTTGCTATGATTATTATTGAAACTCTTGAAGAGATCAAAATATGTTTTTCTAAAATTTTTCCTCACTCGTGACTTTCAAAAGAATGGTGATATAAATGCTTAGCAAATACGTTCAAGTGATCATTTGAAAAGCTAGCATTCAAAGATTGAATACATAGAAATTTGTAACGCCCCAAAATTTTGATTTTTAGAATGTGATTGTTGTACTGTGGTTGTGTGCCATGGGAGTATGCTTTAGGACCCAAGTTCGATTCTTAAGTTTTAGATTTTCTTCTATTAATTTTTGGTTTTAAGTTGGGCTTGAGTTTTATGGCTTAAATTAATTTTTGTGTTAGAGTGTGATAGTGATGAGCCTAATGGTTTAGTGGTTAAGCTTTAGCATACTTTGGGGTTTTGAGATTGAGTCTTGGCATGACCATATAGATTATTTTTATTGCTTGCTATATGTGGGAAGTTGAATTCGAGTGGAATTCTATTAAAAATATGGTGATAAATTTTATTTGTTTTATTTGATTTAACTTTTATCAAAATCCCTTTTATTTTTCAATTTCGTAACCACCCTTGTTTGTTTTTCTTTCTTTCCTTTCTTGCTTGCACGTTTGTTCCTTGCCTTCTTCATCATTTTCTTTTGTTATTTTTTTATTCTCTTTCTCTTCTTTAGTCTTTAAATTTTCTTTCGATCTTTCTTGAGTAGTTGTGGGATTTCATCTCATGTGGAACGTGTTCTTGTACGAGACGAACATTGTGAGAATCCTAATCCTCTAGCCGAGTAGACTTCGTTTTAGTCGTTGTTTCCCAAGTGGTTGTGGGATCTTGATAGTGGAGTTGGTCGATTACGTAATCAGGTGTGTGAAAACAACCCCAAAATTCCATTGAAATTTGACTGAAAGCTCCAAACAGAGGTTGTTTTGAAACTGCCCAGTTTTCACACAGCCGTGTGAGATTGTGTAGCCCGTTGTGGGCGTTTTGGGTCATGAAAGGGGGCTTGGTAAAGTGGCTTAAGGACGCCACTTAAGGCCTGGGAATGACGCCAACAAGGGTCTAGAGTTCGAGTCTTGAGGCAGCATGGGAGTGTTTTATTTTTGTATTTTGCATCAAGAAGGAGGTTGGACTGTAAGACGGCTTTAAGGAAATATGCAGTGGTCTTTGGACATAAAAGCAGGCCTTGGTAAAGTGGTGCAAGGCGCCACTTAAGGGCTCTGGAGGTGGACGCTGGCGCAGTCGTTGGTTCGAGTTGCAGAGGAAGCGAATGGGATTTTATTTTTATGCGTCAAGTAGGAGCTTGGCTTGGGAGGCTTTAAAAGAAATTGTGGCGGGTTTATGTCACAAAAACGCCTTGGCAGAGTGGCCTGGGGCGTTACCTGTAAGCTTGCTCCAGCAGGTCTTGGGTTCGAGGCTGGTGAGCGGCAAGGAGCGTTTTATTTTTATTTTGCGTCAGACTGGAAAGGTGGTGGACAGCATGTGGACTTCTTTGGATGAAGATAAAGGCTTGGTTAATCCTTTTTAATTTCGGCTAAGTGTAGGATATATGTGAATTTAATTTGTTTATTTTTAATGTGAGATAAGAAGATAATTAAGGTTTTATTTTATTTTAAGTTGGTAGATAATAGATAATTGTTTTTTTATTTATTTATTTTAGATGGGTAGGATAATTGAAGATTTATTTTAGTTATTTTGAATATGTGTAAAAGAGATAAAATAAGAGATTAAATTGGGATTTGATAATTGAAGTTTTATTTTATTTTATTTAGATAGATAGATAGAAGATTAAGGAGAAGATAATAATTGTTTTAATTTAGTTATTTTTGAATAAGCTTAAGATTAAATAGGAGATGGATAAATGTTGACTTATTCAATTTATTTTGAATAAGTGTTAAAGAGGGAAATAAGAGATTGATTTGGATTTGATAAGTGGAGATAGGTGTGCGAATTGTGTAGTTAAATAGGAGTGATCACCTGTTGGAATTCTTTTCTCCAATTATTTTTCCTTTAGCCGAAATTCTCCTCTCAACTCACTCCCTCATTGTGCCGAATTCTAAGAAGCCAAAAAGGCCATTTGTGTTTCTTCTTCTCCTCTATTTGTTAGCATTAGCCGAATCCTATAAGCTTCCTTTCTCTTTTCTTTGCTTGGCACCCAAAAGAAACATCATAGCTGAATACACTTTCTTTCTCTTGTGGCCGACTTTTCCATCAACATTTGAAGGGCTTAGCCGAACCTTGTAAGTGCTTTTCTTCTATTTGTATTTTTCTTTTATTAATAACCATAGCCGAATCTCAAAGGAGGCCGTATTCTTTTTCCTTCTATCGCAAGTTTCAAAAGCCGAAAGTCAACATCCCTTTTATCCTGTCGACATTTAGAGCTAGTGGACGATTCGTGTGGTGGTGGTAAGTGTTCTCTCCTTTGATAATCGATTTTGAGTTTTCTTCATAAGCGTGCCGAAATCAAGAGTTTAGGCTCTAATTTCCAAGGTTGGCCGAATGGCCCTATAACTCTTATTAAATGTGTTAAGACCGATTGTAGGGGAAGGTACAGCCTAGCGCAAGAGATCTTTCGGGATTCTTATAGCCAACGTTTGTGGAAGTGATCTTTCGGGATTTAGTTAGTAAGGTAAGCAGTGTAAGTATTCGGCCAAAGGCCATTTTATTAGTTGTTAAGTGATGACCGATTGTGACTATGATGGTTTAGGGGCTAATCGACAGGAATAAGCAAAGCCTTCGGGATTTGGTAGGAGACCAAATCGGCATTTAGGGAGGAGGAAAAACCCCGTTCATCGTGTTAGATTCAAGTAGTTCGGGATTTCGCTAAATAGTAAGGTGTGTGATTAACCCACCGTTTTCCGTATATGATATGTATGTGAAATGTGTATGTGTTATGAATGTGCTAACTAGTGCAAGTGGAAATTGTGATAAGGATACCCTCAAGGGTATGTTGATAATCCGGTAAGTACCAAACCTGATGATATGTGATTATTAATATGAATATGTGATAATATGCTTGATGAACATGCTCATGCATCATTACATTGTATCATTATTTTATGTGGCAAGTGCATGGGTGGGATATGATATGAAAGAAGGTACGGGTGTACTTCGAGTACGTGGTTTGATGTTAGCCTTGAGCTACATCGTGGATTGACGTTGACTGAGGTCACGTTGTGGGTTAATTGCGATTTAGTTCGCGTGGCTTGATGAGTGGCTATGTGCCTCATCGTGGTTGATATCGGCTATGTGCCATATCGTGGTTGATGAGTGACTATGTGTCCCATCGTGGTTTTGGTGTTAGCTACGGCTACATCGTGGATTGGCGCTGACTGAGGTCGCGTTGTGGACTATTGTGCTTAATTGCACGTGGACGGCAGTGATTGCCTTTGTAGTGAAAAAGGAGAGGGTGATTTGATAATCCCTCGTGTGTGGTAGGTGGATAAGGGGGTGTGTAGCGGATGGACCCTAGGTTTGGGTTGGGCTTCATAATTGCATGATTTCGTATGTGAACATATGTGGAAATGGGCCAAGCCCAATATGATATGTGGATTAATGTGGAAATGGGCAAAGCCCAAAGATATGAATGTGGATCAGTGTGGAAATGGGCTAAGCCCAGTATGTGGAAATTATGTGGTTAACTACCCTATTAGATGAATGTGATATGAATATGGGCCAAGCCCAGAATGTGATAACATGTGAATTTGATAATTGATATCTGATATATGAGTTAATATGTGGTTAACATGTGGGTGGAATTTAGTGGACTAATTACACACTGAGTCTGTATGACTCACCCAATTTTTATTAAACATCGCAGGTGATCGTGATTTTTGGACCGGGTTGGAGTGGATACAAAGGTGGCCATGCAGAAGCAGATTTCCATGCAGAAAGATATTTTAATTACTTAAGTAGTTATATTTTCAGTATTTTGATTAAGTGTTTATTGTAATAAGGCCCATTAAAGTGATTGAACATTTTTATTATGTTTAAGCTAGACGACCATTAAATTATTATTGGGAAGTGCTTTTAATTTTGGCAACTTATATTTTAAAAGCTTATAATAAAGTTTTAATTTGGATATTTTTATCAAGCTTATATTATTTAGAATTTTTAATTGGACATGGTTTTCAAATGACAAAATTTTTAATGTTTTTCCCAAAAGTGAAATCAGTCTTCAAACGTTTTTCGCATGTGGCATTTCAAATTCGATCGCCGAACGAATGGGCCGGGTTTGGGGTGTTACACATTGAATCACTGTAAGTTATTTGGCAATAAAATTATTTGATTTTGTTTTACTGTTATTGAAATTAGTATTGGAGAAATGTGACCCTTTTACTACGATTTGAAGATATGTAACACTTTAATATCTTGCAAGAATGGCTCAAATCGCCTTTAATTGTACAAAGTGAGAGGCGAAAAGAATTGGTCTTGCTATTACAATATGGTTGCAAATGTGTATGATTATGAGTTGGTTCTTAATTGCATTGGGTGCCATCCATAGCCTACATACTTATAGACCAAGGATTAGATCCTATATTTTAGATTTTTATGCAAAATGAGATTATGTGAAAAGACTTGTATGTGCTAGTGACGAGACCTGTATTGAACAAGTTAGGATGAATAGAACTACCTTTTTTAAACTATGTGAGATGTTACAAACTTTAGGGGGATTGAAGTCGTCAAGGAACATGCTTGTTGATGAGCAAGTGGCAATGTTTTTACATATCATTTCTCATCACCTTAAAAATAGAGTTATCAAGCATCACTTTAATAGGTCCTGGGAAACCGTTAGCGAGATCATTTCACAATGTTTTAAATCTTTTTGTCATACGCTTACAAGATGTGTTATTTAAAAAGGCAGAGCCAATTACAGCTAATTCTACAGACCCAAGGTGGAAATGGTTCAAGGTATCGGAGTGGGTTCTATATATAGCTCGTACATAATTTAGTCCATTTAGATTTAAATATAGTATCCTAACTCGAGGTTTTATACATGTGATGTAGAATTGCTTAGGTGCTTTAGATGGAACCCACATCAAGATTAGGGTTCCAAAAGTTGATAAATCTAGATATCGAACGCGAAAAGGTGACATAGCAACAAATATGTTAGGTGTTTGTACACCTGATATGCATTTTGTTTATGTTCTTCCTGGTTGGGAAGGTTCTGTTGCTGATGGACGAGTTCTTCGAGATGCTATTAGTAGGAGACATGGACTAAAAGTTCCGCATGGTAAAGTGCAAAATTATAGAAATTTGAATTAATTTTTAAGGTCGTACTTTTTTGGGAAATTAACCATGACAAATAGTTTCTTTTTATAGGTTGTTATTATCTAGTTGATGCTGGATACACAAATTGTGAGGGATTTCTTGTGCCATTTAGAGGACAAAGATATCATTTGAATGAGTGGCGTCAGGATTACCAGCCAAGTACTCCGGAAGAATTTTTCAATATGAAACATGCTTCAGTGCGTAATGTTATTGAAAGATGTTTTGGGTTATTAAAACTTAGATGGGGAATACTTAGGAGTCCATCATTCTATCCTGTGAGGGTGCACAATAGAATCATTATTACATGTTGTTTGCTCCATAATTTTATTCGAACCTATATGAGTCTTAATCCTATTGAAGCGGAGTTGGAAAGAGGATTACCTAGTAATGTGATAGATGATGATGAACCGAATATCGTAAATATTCATCCATCGGATGCATGGGCTACTTGGAGGATGGAACTAGCCAACCAAATGTTCGATGAATGGCAAGCATCTAGAAATTAGTTAGGTTTAGGGTAAAGATAGTAAATGTTATGTTGTTTATGTTATTTCATGTATCTAGTTTATGAAACTTTGGTGGTGTTTGAATTATTTTTTTTTATTGTACTAGACTTGTTGAATGATAATTTATTTTCCTTTGATTCATCATGTGTTATAATTTTATAAAGTGTTGATATTTTGATATATAATATTGAACTTAATTTTAATTTGCGTTTTTTCTTAAGATAATTATGTCAGGTTTTTCACAATGTTGTAACTTTTTGATGTTGTAAAATTTTAAAACATATGGATTATGACATATAAACTAATGAAATCATGTAACTTTTTGTTAATATATGAATATTATGCTTGGAGTTCAATATAATTCTCAAGTTATTTATTACTTCTAATATTTAATTATTTTTTATTGTAGAATAATTAAATTATTTGTTTCAGTAATGATATTTTAGCACATTAAATATGTATTGCAGTTTAAAAATAATAAAGTAGATTATATATATTTTTATAGTATTATATATTTTGATTTTTTAATTCATATAATAATTATATTAAGAATGCTATTAAATTATTTTTTTATTAATTTATATTTAAAAATATTTATTTTATAATATGGTTAAATTATTTATTATTTTTATTAAATTATTTTCAATAATAATCTTATTAAAATTTAATAACAATAACAATAATCATCTACCTAAAAAAAATTATGTTAAGGGTATTCTGGTCATTTTAGTTCTTTTCCTTATGCTATTACAACATCATTCCATTCAACCAAACACAAGAATACTATTACAGTTCTATTCCATTCCATTCAACCAAACAGTTGAATCACTTATTACAGCTCTATTCCATTACAGCTCTATTCAATTACAGCCCTATTCCATTACAGTGAACCAAACGTCACCGTACGTTTGGTTCACTGTAATGGAATAGGGCTGTAATAGAATAGAGCTGTAATGGAATAGAGCTGTAATCAGTAATTCAATTGTTTGGTTGAACGGAATGGAATAGAGCTGTAATAGCATTCTTTTGTTTGGTTGAATGGAATAGATGTTGTAATAGTATAAGGAAAAAGGCTTAAATGACCAAAGTACCCTTAGCAGAAATTGTTTTAGGTAGATAATTATTGTTATTGTTATTAAATTTTAATAAAATTATTGTTAAATATATTTTTATTAAAAATAATAATAAATAATTTAATCATATTTTAACATAATTATTATTAAATATAATTTAATAAAATAATATACAATTTAATAACATTCTTAATATAATTATTATATGAATTAAAAATTCATAAAATATAATATTATTAAAATAATATATAATCTACTTTATTATTTTTAAACTGCATTACAATTTAATGTGCTAAAAGCAGGGGAGAAGTTAAAAAATTATTTTAAGGGTTAAAAATGAATAATTAATTTATAAGAGATCAAATTATAATTTTATCATTATATTAATTTATGATTTGATAAAATTTAAAAGGTTTTTATAACAAATTTACCATTTTAGAGAGTCAAGTCTTCATGACTTTATTATTACGATATAAATTGAATTTATTCGAAGGAATACCTTTGCATAATATCTATATGAGGAATATATTAAATCCAATCAATTATAAAACTTACAAAATTATATTTCAACAAAATTATCCGGAATTCATTAAAAAATAGAAAAAGTAAAAAGATTATTAAAAAAATCTTAGTATGGAATAATATTAAAAACTTCGGATCGATACGTACATGTGAATACAAAAATAAAACAATAACTATACCAATATTTTCTTTCTCAAAATTATTACATGCCAGAGAGATAGACTAGTGGTTCTACTACGGAGCTACCATTTTTTTTTCATTTTGTCAAATTCATTTTTTAAGCAAATAGCATATAGTATTATTAACATTTAAACATGGATCTTTTAAGAATTTTGTATATAAAAATCTCAAAAATATTGAATAGACCTACACTAGATACATCATACATACCCTACTCAACACCTACAACCGAATGAATCCAAATAACATAAATAGTAGATGGTGCAGATTATGTTGAACCCAGATAACAACTTATTCAAAGTATACTTTGCATCCACGTCATCAATCTCTTCCTTCGTTTTAGTCGTTTCAGCTTCATTGAGAGACTTTGATATTGATTCGAATAATTGCTTATTCAAAGTATACTTTTCACTGTTATCAATCTTCAGACATTCCTCATCATAAATTTTCCTTTGGTGCATCTAAAGCACACTCTTACGCTTCTGAAGGAGCAACCACATTTTGTCTAATTCTTTTATAATCCAAAGTACCTGAAAATAATGCAGTAAATAGAACTTGTTCTTGGAAGTCACACTTTCAGTATACCATTACAGTATAGAGGCCATTATTATGGCTCGGCCATTGATTAAGGCATCTGAGCCACTCTCGACTCTTGGCACATACGCAAAAATTTAATAAAAAACTTACCTTATGCCATTTCAATTGCCCTGCTTGTCCAACATCATCATTATTTTCATTCTCAGCCTCATTTTGCTCAAAATCATCCAGCAGACTTAGACATTGCTCCTTCCGATACATGGCAATAAATGGAACCTATCATAGAGAGAAAACATGCATGTAAGTTTGCATTTTAATTTCAAACTTTGAACAAAAGTTTTAGTATACTTACATCAAACTTCTCCACATGATGCAATTCCAAGAATCTCATAATATCTTCCTTCTTAATTTTGTTCAGTAGAACAGATACCTCTACAGATCTTTCTTCAGTTCTTTTCTTGCAGAACAATATATATGAATTCATTACAAGTTGATTATGTATCCAAATAGTCTCCTCTTCTATGCTCCTTTTATCAAGTGGATGAGGCCCCGTGATTTCTTCAATCATCTAAGGAAAAGAAATAGAGAAATTAATACAAGTCTGGTACCTTAAGGGATTGAATGCAACAAAATATACATGCATCCTCTCTGGGATGTCAGTCTGCCTGATAAGATCATCCCTCTCAGTTGCATACTTGTTGGCTAGAAAAAAGGGCTCAAACTCACTAGAATTATCCAGGTTCACTTTTGAAGCTTGAACTTGCTTCTGATGATTCAGGGTCTGATTGGCATCATCAGTAATAGGAACATTGTCGTCTAAGGTGGATGAACAAATGGTTACGACTTGCTCCATCTTCTTTTTGTTCATCTTCAACCACCTACAAAGATAGTTAGCATTAACAAACAGATAATATAAGGTAAAATGTTTAACACTCAACTAATATTCAAGGTACTTAATGTTTGTCAAAAGCTTCATAAAAAGTGACTTTATGATGAGTAATATGTACCTTAGAGATGATCCCTCTCCATAAGATTTTTCCTCACCCACAATAAAATCACTCATCTCATAGTTTTGACCATAGAATGAAGCTTCCTGTTCTCCGAATATATCATCAAATAGCAGGCCTACAATATCTAATTGCATTAATAAGGCTTTATTCCTTCTTTCTTTCTTGGTAGGCAATGCATAGGCAAGTAAAAACATATGAGCAATTAGTGACAATCAGAGGCAAGCAGCAAGTAAAATTGTTTCCAACATCATTCAGTAGAACAAGAGAAAGATTACTCAAATCAGAGTAGGAAATTACCTTCATCATCAGAAGAACCAGATTGCTCAACCACCTTAATACGTTTTCCAGCCTTTTTAAGCCGCTTAAACATTTCAATTTCCTGAGTAAATTTTCATCCAACAAAGCCATCAGGGAAAGTCATGGATATTGTAACCTCGGCAGTTCATATCAAATGTCAAACATAGGAATTTTTCTTAAGAATGCTAGAACTATCTTACAATGATTAGTAATACAAATGATAGCAACGAATTTAATTGAGTTTATGGATCAAGTTCGATGTTTACTTTTGGAAATTGACAAATGCCTGAAATTCTATTTTCTTGAACCAATTCACTATCATCATCATACAGAACAAGATCCTTCACTGATCTCCTAGAGAATTAAAAGCTAGTAGCACTTCATAAATGGCAAAGATGGTCATAAGATTAAAATCAATCAACATAACACATTGGGATATAAAGTTTACCTTTTCCTCTTTTTCTTTTTCATCTTCTTGCTTTTCAAAACTTGATCATTTTCGTCTTCCTCCTCCTCTTCATCATCCACTATAAACCCATCACATTCAAATTGGTCCAAATTTTCTGCCCATCCTCATAAACACAGATTCAGACAACATTATACATGAACGAAGAACTTCAAGAAAAATAAGATTCGAGACAATGAAAATGTAACCCAAATGCCACTTTGGAAGATTTTAAGAGAGGAACGTTAAAAAATTTTCATTTTTCTTCAAAATTCAAGAAAATTATGGAAAATAATTACTTAATGTGAACTAGATTTCTCAATATTCTTCTGGGTGATTCTTATAACAATGATAATTGAAAAAAAATTCGAAAGAAAAGAGGAAAAACAAAACCAATAATACAAACATAGTTGAAATTATAAAACAAGAAGAGGAAGAAAAAATGGGAACTTACAGAGGTTCTCACAAGGGAAAGGAGTCAGCTTTGCAGAGGCGGGGAACGAGTCAGAGATGAATCGACGTTTCTCAATGACAGAATCGACGGAGGCACCACTTTTACAATAACGACGAAATTGACGAACGATGGGTGAACAAATACAGGGTAAATTTGTCTAGGGGTAATTTTGCTATTACATCCGTTGTTGAATAGACTATTCTTAGCCCCCTTCACCGAATGATGATTCGGTAAATCAGATGAATAGGAGAGGAATAGCCATTCGCCGAATGAAGAAAACGGTGAAGCAAACTATGGCTTAACTGTTCATTTAAGAATAAGGAGGGAATGGCTATTCCATTCCCTCCAACCAAACGTGGTGTAAGTTTTTCTTGTAAGGTTTTTAACGAGACTGTAACAACTCGATACACTGGTGTCGAAAAGTACGATTTTATGTTTCATTTTAATGAACCGAGTCTGTAAATAATTAATAAAAATATTTACGGAGTTATGCTATAAATGAATTGAATCGAGGATAAGTAATTTAGTTGATTTAAGTATTTAATCTAGTCCAAGGATTAAATTGTAAATTTAGATCGCTATAAAATTTAAATTGAAAATAGCTAAAGGGACTAAAATTGTTAATAGCCCAAAAATTTTGGATGGCAATTAAAATGCCAAATTTGTGGCTAAAAAAATGTTTTTTTTTTTTTATGAAATCAGATTGGGCTTAGATTAGATATAAATAAATAGTAACAGATCACAAAAATAAAAGAATAAAGCCGGGCCCAAAGCAGAATTGGCCCGAAAAGAGAAGTCTCTAGAATCACAAAACTTAACAGAAAAAATTGAAAAAACACCGACTTATCCGCCCAATCAGGTCATTTCGCCAATCGCTTCAAATCACATCCATCATTTCTCCATTAATGGCGATTCATTTTACCGAGGGGAGTTAATATTGTATCCAGACTGTTGATATCGCTTTTGGAAAAAACTCACCTCATCCTTGATCTTTCTCCTTCTAATCTGGTTCTCGCACGCTGTCTTCCTTCATCTGGAATTCAGCATAGCATGGTACATCATCAATCAGGTAACACCCTTCCTTCCTCTTCAAAGCTTCAGTTGCTAAGATATGGGCTAAAGAATTCGCAGATCTTGGAACAAACTCAAACCTTAAACCTGTAACTCTGGATTTAAGTCTGTGGATATCGTTTATGTAGGCTCCAATTAACGATCTGTCAAAACCTTTTTTGTTACATTTCTTTATGATGGTTAAAGAATCACCTTCTATAATAACTCCCATTGTCTGCATTTCTATGGCTATTTGAGTTTCTTTCCGGCAAGCTATAGCTTCCGCAGCAAAGGCGGAGGCCACTCCTTTGTGTAGTTCTGCACTTCAGATGAGAACGTGCCCACTGCTATCTCTAACCACTATTCCAGATGCCGATTGTTTAGATCGCTCATCAAAAGCCCCATCGAAATTTATTTTAACTATCGAATCAGATGGGAGTCTCCATTTCGTTTGCACTTTAGAGGTAATCTGAAATACTTCTTTAACTCCTTCTAGTTCCTTTATGTAATTGCGAATAAAGCTAACCATTTCCTTACTGGATCTATTTGTTTTGTCATGGATCCGAGAGTTTCTGTCTCCCCAGATGACCCACAACACTGTACAAAAAATCCTGCACTGTTGCTCAGAGAGAAGACCCATGACTCTGGTAAGCCATTCCAAAAACTCTGGACATGGAAACAAAATAGGAACAGAATCTTCTAACTCCCTCCAAACTGCCATTGAAACAGGACAATCGCTGAAAAGATGATTCATCGTCTCCACCCCATTCTGACACCGAGGATATACGCTGTTGGGAGCTAAGTTTCTGAAGTTTAGGTTTACTCGGGTAGAAAGAAAATTCCAGGAAATTTTCCACACAAAAATTTTAATTTTAGATGGAATGTCAATACGCCAGAGTTTCTTGTAAAATTCTCTATAGTTGTTTTGTAAAGCGTAAGCTGTAGGATCAGAGTTTTGTAATAGTTTGCAGGAGCTACGCACTGAGAACTCTCCAGACGGCTCACCGTCCCAAACCAGCACATCATCGTGAGCTTCCATCGCCAAGGGGATTTGAAGGATCAAGTCTGCTTCTACATCTGGGAAGGTATTCTTTATCAGATCTTTATTCCAAGTTCGCTCATTATTGTTGATTAACTCCGCAACTTTAACAAACTGCGCATTAACAACATCTGGCAATAATCTTCGATTAGCATAATTTGGAACCCATACATCTTCAAAAACTGAAATATTTGAACCCGTGCCGACTCTCCAACTTAACCCTTTCTCCAATGACTTCTTTGTTGCCCAAATACTACGCCACGCATATGAACTTGAATTCCCCAATCGTGAATTACAAAAATCTCTATCTGGAAAATATTTTGCTTTAAAAACTTTTGCGACTAGTGACTCTTGATAATGGAGCAATCTCCACCCCTGTTTTGAAAGAAGGGCTATGTTAAAATGTGTCATATTTCTAAACCCCGTCCTTCCTTCCTCCTTTGAACGACATAAGTACCTCCATTGACTCCAATGAATTCCTCTTTTACCTGCGCCTTTTTGCCACCAGAACCTGGCAAACCTACTCTCAATCTTCTCACATAACGATTTGGGCAGAAGAAAACACGACATGGCATAAGTAGGAATAGCCTGTAAAACTAATTTTATAAAAATTTCTTTCCCACCTTGAGATAACAATCTACTGCTCCAGCCATCAATTCGTGAATTAATCCGATCTACTAAATTTTGGAAAGCTTCTTTTTTTCGTTTCCCCACCATATTTGGAAGACCCAGGTATTTTTCCGGATTTGAACTACTCCTGACACCTAGCATTGAGGACACCACTTTTTTTTCCTCTTCTGACGTATTTGAGCTATAAAAAATCATCGATTTGCTATAATTAACGCACTGACCTGAGCAGTTTTCATACTCCTGTAGAATATTCATCATGTTCCTAGCCCCCTGCTCTGTTGCTTTACCAAACAGCAAACAATCATCTGCAAACAAAAGATGAGAAATCTCTGGCCCTCTTCTACTCGCCCTTGCTCCTTTAACCGCACCACTATCCTTAGTTGCTCTCAATAGTGAAGAAAGACCTTCACTACAAAAGAGAAAAAGGAAAGGACTTAATGGATCACCATGCCTCAACCCTCTAGTTGACTGAAAAACTCTGCCTCTATATCCATTAACGTTAACAGCATAAGAGACTGAAGTAATGCATTTCATAATCAAACCGACCCAGTTCTCTGCAAATCCCATTCGGAGCATCACTTGCTTAATAAAGTCCCATTCCACTCTGTCATACGCTTTACTCATATCCAATTTCAAGGCTATATACCCCTTTTTCCCAATCCTCTTCTTCTGGAAAGTATGCAAGATTTCATATGCTACTAGAATATTGTCTGTTATTAGATGCCCTGGGACAAAAGCACTCTGAACTTCATCAATACATAACCCCATAACATCTTGTAGTCTATTAACAATTGCTTTTGCAACAATTTTATAGAGAACTGAACATAGACTAATAGGCCTGAAGTTTGCAATAGATGTAGGGGTTTGGGTTTTAGGGATCAGCACAATTTCCGTAACATTTATTTGTTCAGCCCCTCTATCACCATTCAATATACCTAAACGAAAATCAGTGACCTCATTACCGACAATGTGCCAAAATTTTTGAAAAAATAGTGCAGGAAAACCATCCGAGCCCGGAGCCTTTGTTGGCCCCATTCCTTTTAATGCAAACCACACTTCTTCTTCCCTGAACGCAGCTAGTAGTCTTTCGTTGATCTCATGTGAAATATTTTTTCCAATGCCCCCCAACACCTTTTGCGGATTACCACTGCCCTTTGACTTGAAAAGATCTTCAAAAAAACCTGTTGCAGCCTCAGTAATATCAAGACTATTAGTAATCTCCTTACCATTGTCCAAAACCAATTTGTTAATAGTATTGACTCGTCTGCGAACTGTTGCACATTTGTGAAAGTAGGCCGTATTTCTATCTCCCAGCTTAAGCCAATTAGATCTAGCTCTCTGTTCCCAATACATCTCATCTTTTTCGATCTCCATATTTAGATGGATTTTTGCATCAATGATCCATGCCAGTGTATCATCATCCCTTTCGTTCTGTAGCAAAACTTCAAGCTCTTTCGTTAGCTTCTTTTTAAGTCCCCCCTTCATACTCTGAATACCACAGGCCCATTTCTTCAAACGAGCTTGCAACAACTCCAATTTCCCAACTAACGTTGCTGAGGATGAATCCCAACACTCTCTGACGAAGCCTTCCAGTGATTCCTCTAACAACCACCATGATTCGAAATGGAATCTACGACTAGGAGGACTGACCACATTATCTGTGTTTATAAGGATAGGACAGTGATCAGAAGTAGAATAAGGAAGATGTTGCACATTACCTCTTGGGAATAGAACTAACCATTTATCATTAGCCACCCATCTATCCAATCGTTCTCTTATATTTGTCTCCGGAAGGTTTCCCCTCTCCCACGTAAACCATGCTCCCGAATACCCAATATCCATCAGTTGACACTCGTCTAATGCATCTCTAAAAACTTCTATTCTTCGATGATCTTAAGGCACTCCACCTCTTTTCTCAAAAGAGTACATAATCTCGTTGAAATCTCCTGCTACTAGCCAAGGGGAGTTACATTCTTGACCTAGTCTTTTGAGCAAACTCCATGCAAAGTCTTTGTCTTTCATATATTGTGAGCCATAAAATCCCGTAAACCTCCATTCCTCCTGCACACTATCATCCTTAACTTTTACGTCAATATGCCATTTAGAGAAATTCCTCAATGTAATCCCAATCTCTTCTTTCCAAGCCAAACATAGTCCTCCATGAGAACCCTCCGCTGCCACGTCAATTCCACTAACGAAACCACAGCTCCTTCGAACCCTCTCCATACGTTTCTGGTCTAGCTTAGTCTCCATCAAAAAGACCATCTGGGGATTGTACTACTTACATAAATGCCGCAGCCTTCTCACAGCCCGTAGGCTCCCTAACCCACAGACGTTCTAGCATATGTTTTTCATTGTGAGCGGTCGGCATGCTCAAAAGTAGCCGCCGATTCTACTTTGTTTGAAACAGTAAAATGTTCCAAATTATCCAACGAAACCTCCATACAGTCAACTACATTACCAATCTTATCATCACGTCGTACCCTCTTCAATTCTTCTCTACTTGCCAGCCCCAAACAGTCCTTATCATCCTCTTCCTCTGTGAATTTTCTCTTTGCCCCATTCCTTGTTTGGTTGTTAGAAACTGATGGGATCTTCGCATGTAATCTTCTCCAGCTTGACTTTTTTGAATTTTTTCTGAAATTCTCCCCCAAGTTACTTCCGTCCTTCGGGTCCTCCTGATCCTGCAAACCTTCCTCCCAACTTGCTAAAATTTTTCCCCCTGGAACAATTCCACTCATGAAATTAATTCTATCCTCCATATTCTGTCCCTCCCCCACCTTAGATTTTCCTATGTAATTCTCGCTAACTCAGCTTTTTTAACAAAGGCATTAAATTTCATACTTTTTTACCCAGATACTTTTGATTCTCGCTTTTAACGCAATTGAATAAGGGGGATCTTCTCTAATTTTTAACTTTTCTTCAGGGTCTGACAGCTTACAATCATTGAGGCCATGATCCAATTTCTCACACCCAAAACAAAAAACTGGCAATTTCTCAAATTTAAAAGGGATCCAAGATTTTACTCTATTTCTGCTTGAAACAAAGATTCCTCTACGCAAGGGTTTCTGAACATCCAAACTGACCCTTAGTCTGCATAAATCCCCGCTAATCTCGGATCTGAGTACTCCTCCAAAAGTGCTTCCAATCGCAAGCATCAGATCTTTCTTATCAAATTCAGGTGGACAGGGACCAATTTGGATCCAGTATGGCGACGTAGTGAGGCAGATCTGGTCCCTTTCCATAGGATTAATCAATCTATCAAATAAAATAAGAAACTTACGAAATAGCCATGGTCGCCCTTCCATAATAAGCTCCAAATCCTTTTCTAGGTCAAAAACATTGAAAAAAGATTCTGCCCCACCATCTTAATTTCAAATTTCCTTTTTGTTTTCCATATACTCTTCATCTGCGCCCTAAAACTCTCTGTATTGAAGAATTTTTTTGTCCAGACTGAACAAATCAAAGTAGGTTTTCCAGTCGGAACCACTTGCGACTTCTTGATTGATAATTGAATTAATTCATCTGCTAATAATGAAATCTCATTGCTGCTCTCCATCTCCACGCCACCACCCTCTTCCATCCCAAGCAACAGAAAAAGCTGTTCTCTCTAGGACTCTATTGAGAGCACTCTTGGTTTTCAAGGGAGAAATTTTAATGTTGATTAAGTTGGAACTTTTTTAGGTTTGAGTTTTTTTTTTCGTGGCTAAAAAAAATGTTATGTTATGTGTTATTATTTATTATAAAAAAAATTAAAGTTAAAATATTTTAAGTGGAAGGAGAGAGAAGATGTCTTCTCCATCCTTCCACGCGAGGAAAAAAAAAAGAAATAGAATAAATTTGGTTAGGGTTTTCAAACTTTAATCCACAAATTGGTAAGTATAATTTATTATTTTTCTTATAAATTTTATGTTTTTGAGATCAAGAAATCATAATTTAATTAATTTGTGTATCAATTTATAAAACCGTTAAGGTTTTAGAAAGTTACCATTAATGATTTTTCTATGTTTTGTTATGTTAAATTGATAGATTTTTAGAGTATACATGAAAAATGACTAGATTTTTGAAGTTAGATGTTAGAATTTTCACCTGAGAAAATAAAATGGATCAAGTAAAGTAGTTATGAGATTTTGTTAGAAATCGATAATAGAGGGTCTAAAATAGAAGGAAATGAAGTCGGATTATAAATCGACGCTTAGAATAGAGAGTTATGCTTGTTTCGGTTTTAAGAATTTAAATTGAATGAAATGTAAAGTTTGTTTAAGATAATAATTGGCTATGAATTGGGTGAATTATGGATGGTGTTATTTGTTTATGTTAATTCATAGTTACTGACAATCTGGTTTCTTCAAAAGCGAAGGAAAAAGCTGAAGTCACCGACGAGTAGTTCGAAATTCCCGGTAAGTACCATCATAACTCAACTTATTATTTATTTTTCCTTTTAATTTCATTGATAGGTAAGTTGACAAAACGAAGGAAGTTACATATGAGTAGCTGACTAGAAATACAATATTGAAATTGATTATTGTGGTAGAGACTTAAATTGTACAAAAAGATTTTGAAATAATATAATTTATTAAAGTTACGCATTTGGCTTGAACATGAGACAAATCATGCCATGTTTTATATGAAATGACATTTAATGGAAGAGTTGTTGCTGAGATCAATAGAATGAAAATTGAACTGAGAATGAAATTAGACTATGGGTTGTTGTATTAATTGTTGGGCAAAGTTGAGAATAATTAATGAGTTAAAGAATCAAGTAAAATAATAGTAATTATAATTGCTTCGACTATAAGTCAATGAACGCTAGGCACATTTTCCTTCGAACGTCTTAACTGTGGCTTTCACAATTACTACTTTGGCTGAGCCGATGAGCGCAGGGCGCAAATTGTTTACGTCGGATGTACCGATATAAAATTACTTCGACTATAGGTCGATGAGCGCTGGGCGCACTAATCATCGGACATACCTGTGAGTGTTGGGCACGATTATTGTTTTGGATTAACTGATGAGTGCTGGGCACAATTTGTTTAGTTCGAGACATATCGATGAGGCACTGGGTGCAAAATTATAGTATTAATAGGATCTGTAAATTAGTTCGGATCTGAGCTATGTATTAGCGAATATTAATATTGAACAGGAAGAATGGTTAGAATTAAATTGGTAACTTAATGCAATATGACAAATTGAGACAAAATCAAATAAGGTTACACATGTCGTTAGCAAAAAAAAAAAAGTTAATAAGTTCGTTAAAATAGATTGGTTAGTTATAATATCACATTTGGTTGTTTGGGATACATATGTATATTAATGTATTGGATAAACTTTGATAAGAAACATACTTGAATTGATCTAAGGAAGAAATAAATCAACTAAGTCCAATTATTTAAATTTTATGCTATATTGAGTAATTTATAGTAATACCATTTGAAATTAAAATTCACCGAATGGTCTTGTTTTCATATGCAGGCTAGATGTATTTTGAGATTTTGTACTCAGAATCGTCAGCATCCAACCGACAAACCCTGGACTCAACAAAGTTTGTATATTTTGTTTTATTTCAAGTTGGTATGTACTTGATTTTTAGTAAAGTCATTTGGCTATAGATATGCTTTTGTGACATAAAAAAAATTATTAACTTTTGGTTGCTATAATCATAATATTATTAGTTAATTAAATTGTTTTAATGTGATATACTTAAGTTGCGATATGTTACGGAATATCGAAGTGTTGGGAATTGATTTGCGAGATGATTTGAATATGTATATATTGTGAAATCTAAATTTTGCAGGGGGTTTTACGTAAAATAAGCAGAAATATTGTCGATTTTTTTTTATTTTTTTAAAAATAATTTTACCACTACACTACCATTTAAATAAAGTGAAATAGTAATTTAGGTTGTTTTCAGCATTTCAATGTGGCATTTTATATTCGGATTCTCTAACTGGGTCGGATATAATGTGTCATAGAGACAACATGTTATGTGTATTATAGATAAGTGTACTCGTTTTCATTCATTAATTTTTTTTTTCTTACAGGGTTTTTATCTTAGTAAGGTTTTAATGAGGCACATTATCTACTATTGGACATTAATGGAGGAGTGTTATGAATATTTTATTATTAAGTGGATGTCCACTAATATATTAAGATTTTAATGTTTATTAGAAGTAAAATTTTATACCATGTATACTTCTTATATTTATAAATGTAAAGCATTATAAACATATCGATTGATCAATAAAATTCAAAGTTCTTTCGCTTCTTGTATTTCTTTTTTTTTCCTTTATTATTATTCATGTCATAACTTTAATTTTTTTTCATATAATTTAACATTTTATATTTGATGTGCTGATAACTTAGATTATGACATATTATTTAAAACTAAATTCAATCAACTTTGTTTGTAATAATATGTAAATACTTCAAATATTAACCCAAAATTTAATTATAGATAGTTTTTTTTTGAACAAAGGCGAACAACTAATGTTTTTATGGAGAAGTAATCTGGAAGAGGGATTGTCATAAGATCTAAAGCAATCTAGGCCAGATTTTAGAAGAAAAGTGACTTTTGGATCGACAACACTTGGGCCAATCTATGCCTTTTTATTTACCCAATAATAATCATAGATTCACACAAAGTAAATAAATAAAGAAGAGCATATATTTGTTGCAAAAAATTAAACAAATAAGTTTTCTTTATTCATTATGAATTGACTTTACATATTATATTTTAATAATTTTAAACCGAATTGCTTATAAAAATATTATATGACAAATTGCATCTTCACCTTATACCTACAAAAACATTAATAATTATAAGATGTAAACTAAATTAAAAAAAAATATGGCTTCCATCTGAAATACATAATAACCAAGTTTCCTTTATCAACAGTACTAGTATATCTATTACTTCAAATTATGTTCTCAAATAAAAGAAAATTTCACCCAAATTTTAATTTAAATATTTTTTATCTATAATTTTTTAGAAAAAGTGAATGAAGAAATAAATAAATTTGAATGAAAGAATAATCAAATTTGTTTATGTGAGAAGAGAGAGAATAAATAAAGGTGCAAACTAGCATTGAGTAATGCCTAATGTCAAAAAATATATTTATTTTGCTAAGGCTGAAATTTTTATTGATAAAATTCCAACACCCCCCAAAATAAAGTTACAAGAATAAAAAAAACCCATCTAAAACAACAACAACAACACGACAACTACACCAGCTCTTACACTCATAAACTCAATTCTATAACTTAAAAACAGACTAGAGGTAACTCAATTTATAGAGAAAGACACCTCCTGATGTAACTTTAATGCCCAAAATATAGGTGATGCTGGCGAAGTAATCCAATTTAAAAATCTTAATAAAAATATTATCCAGCGTTTGAACAACTCGCTCCTAAGATTTATTCACTAAAAATCAGAATTCTGTAATTGTTGATATCAATAAGCACACTTGAGAAGTCCCCACAAAATTCTCATTTCTGCAAAATTCAAGGTTAATAATCAGATCCTCTAAGTGTAATTAAGATTTAGCATAATTCTAGTGGTAATATTGGCTGGTTAGACCTTCTACATTTCGGGTGCATGAAAGCTAAGGCAAAGCTTAGTTGTGTTCAGAAAGCACTAATTACCTTATACTTAGCTAATAGCCTAAGATGGGGATCAATTGGCAATCCAAGCTCCTCAAACATTGGATCATAGAGTGAATTCATGATTGGCCTGAAATCATTGGACTCTTTAGTCAGCATGTTCAAGAGTTAAGACAAAATTATTAAGGATAAACAAATAAAACTGTAAAATGAAACAACCTTGGAGGAAGAAGGTTGCCAGCACTAGCTCCAGTCGGTAGAGACAAAGAGTTACCCATGATTTGTTCAGCACTTGGTGCTTGCGGCTCATTGGTTTCTCCCTGTAATTAACGAAAGACCAGACGGGATTAATATTTGGTTAAAATAGAAAAAAAAACCATACAACAAAGCTGAATGCTATTACTTGATTAACCTTTTTCCTTTTTAAATTTATTGGATTTAGTTTGTTATATAAATTTGAGAATGAAATTATATATTTGAATGTCGAGTTTCCTTTAAATAAGTGACCGGAAAACATAAAAATAAATAAAAATGATTTGTCACGATTTGATTTGCCTATGAAGTATGGATCATGTCATGAAAATATAAATCAAAATTGTTCTCTTTAGGCTCTCATAAGCTCTACGAAATTTTGTTATTTTTAGGTGGATCTCTAAAAATTTAAACCCATGTCACATTACACAAATTAATGCACTTTACATAATAGATACCGATTGATCTACATGAATTTGAATGTTTAGAGTTGCACCTAATAATGACAAAATTTTGGGAGATTTGTGGATGCCCATAAAGAACAATTCCAAATTATGTTTTCACGACTCAATCCTTGTCCCTCATACTGGTATAGATCATGAAATGATGGTTAATACTATATTCATGTGTGATGTCTACTGCAATTTACAGTTATTTTAAGACCCAAATTTCTTGTTTTCAATCCAAGTTAACACATGCAAATAGTCTATAAGTTTTGAACGTAAAACAATATATAGAAAATATTTGAATCCAAAATTTGAGTAGAAGTTAATAATAATATACCCTGAGGCGCTTGAAA
Organism: Gossypium sturtianum; assembly: GCA_025698515.1. NCBI lineage: Eukaryota > Viridiplantae > Streptophyta > Magnoliopsida > Malvales > Malvaceae > Gossypium > Gossypium sturtianum. The sequence goes on from CM046947.1 coordinate 6,534,785, forward strand.
GGTGATGATTCTCCCACTTCGAGTCTTCTCCTTGCATTGCCTCGCGGTTCGGAAGTTCCTTGCTAAACCAATTTAAAAACAAAATAATCTCGAAGGTAGAGGAAACAAATTAATTTAGATCCTAATGCAGGAATGCTGATGAGATGATACCTCACTGTGGTTGCTCAGTGGCGTTTGCATAAGATTAGGAGCTGATGACCCAACAGTTTCCTATTCATTGTTGAATTTGGTTAGGAAATTATATAATTATTTCCAGGAAATCTTGTTAGTGAGAAAGGTATTTTACATGCAGAAGAGACGAGTTCAGGAGTAAGCTCGACATGGAAGTCCCAGAGCTAGGATATGTAGCAGTTGGTTTTGTAGTTTGAGTCAGAAACCCTTGTTGTTGCACAGCTACAGGCCTGTAAATGAAGTTTAAAATCTAAATCAAATAACAAAAGTAGAATTTAAGCGTATTCAATGTGTTAATGATAAACTTAGTCCTCAATAAAGAAATATAAAAGGGTGATAGATAACAAGAAAAGGGAATCAAAATTCACCTAGACAGCTCAGAATTATGATGGTCTTGGTTTGGTAAATAAGGCATAATTGACAATAGATTACTTGCTTGAAGATCTTGAGCTGGTAATAGAAGGGAACTAAAAGCCAAATAGATAGACTATGATTAAAAATTACTTGAAACAATATGCATTGGGTCATAAATTTAACTTGAAAAGATAGAACACACCAATCTCAAATTTCTTTTCGTCTAGGCTTAGTTCTACAAGTATCTAAGGGTCATGTTGAATTGGGTTCAAACTGAAATTTCAATTTTGTTTGCCTAAGTTCAAGGTGATTCCAAAATGTAAAAATCATAACCGAGTCGTGTCTAATTGAGTCGACCATATAGTCCAAGCTGTGAACAAATCTACTTGCTTTCTTGAAAATGAAATTTAGAAGAAAGATAAGTAGTACGTACCCCAAAGGAATGAAAAATTCATGGAACACGATGCTACCAGTTTGTGAATTATATAGTCCAAATACCCATGGGAGTTGATTATTTTGATAGGAGAATTGCTGAGCGCTAACAAATCAAAAGAACAAACAGTTGATTCTCATAAAGTTCCCTTTAGAAGATATACCAAAGTAGATAAGAGTAGAGATCGAATACATAAGCTCCATAGGCAGTGAATGCTTAGTCAGGTCGGAATTCTGGAGCAGTGAGCCACATGCATTAGGCATAGCGGCCAATTGATTAAGCGGCTGCATCGGGTTACTCAACTGCTGGGTCCTATATTAGATATACGAAAAAATCAATCACAACATTGTTCTAAATTTCTTATGTTGATGTGATATATAAATTATCTACAAAATACCTTGGAGGTGTAGAAGCTCTCGGCAGCATTAAGTTGTAACACAGAGGATCGGAAATGTTAGTTGCTTTGAATTGATCAACTAGTGACCTGAAATCCAAAGAAACAACATACACAGTTAGGTATATATCTCAGTACTATTGTTTCGATTCCAAACAAGAAGATTGAGGTTAGAAGATATCAATTCAATACCCTGGTGCCAAAGACCTATAAAGATCAGTCTCTTTATTACAGAACCAAGTAGGGGCTGGCGGCTGGTTGGTTTGGGTAGAATCTCCATTCAGAAATCTGATCCCAGTCTGCTCATCATTTATTTCAAACTCAGTCGAGAAAATGCGACCCATGCTAATCTTGAGTTAAAGTAAACAATATTTATACTCACTGGGCTTTGAGGGAACAAATTTGGGTAGTGAACTGCTCGCTGATTGCGATTGGAACGAGGGTTTCCCTTTTTCTTTTCAACCCCATCAGCAAACAATATTTTCTTGCCTTTATCGAGGGGTTCTACCCGTTGAGGCCTATTACAATGTTAGAAACATTTCACGTTCAATTGGTAGAGGAAAATACCATGCATCTTTACTTTTAAAAGGTCAACGAAGGAGTCAACATACCGTTGAAGCTCAGCACGGAGGCTTCTTCCAGTTTGAGTATTGAGGCTGTTTGCTGGACCTGAATTGCCCAAATGCTTTGAGTGAGACGATTGAGTTGCAGAGCTTCCATTTTGTGGGATATTTTCCGCCTGCTTGAGATAAGAGAAAGTCATTGCCAGTTATTATTCATCATGTTTCAGAAGCTGGAACTGACAGATTGGAATGGGTTGGGAGAGGTACCAGTGCCAAAGAGAATGACTGTGTTGGCTCCACTATAAGAGGAGTAAACGAAGTTGCTTGTTGTGCAGCTGTGGCATCACCACCTGAAGAACCACTGCCTTCAATTCCTGGACATGTTGGCTGCATCGGCTTCTCGTTAGATCTCCCATGCTGAAGCAAAGGTTCATCAGTAGTGCCTGCAGGTGATGACACCAACTTCGCTTTCTGCTATCGACAAATACAACAATGTTTATATCAGTCAATGGCAAGGAAGAAATAATCTGAATCATGGTTTATCCTCTTGTTATTGTAATATTCACATTAGTTTGGGAGAACTAACAGGCAAAGGATTTGAGTCGCCATAATTGATATTGGCATTCATTAGGCTGATCATCTCCTGCTGATGCCAATCCAAGTTCCATTTTCGCATCCTCCTGCTTAAATTGCACTCAAAATTTTCCATGAGATTATACTTATTTCAAGTAAATGAACTAGGCATTGATGTTATAAAATTACTCTTATGTAGGGATTTAAACAGCGACCACATCACAAGGTTACTATCATTATTTTTGCAATACAAGTTGATGAGTCCAAGACATGGTCAGTGACAAATTAAATAGAAAAATGGAGATGTACCAATGCTTTCTGCATCCGTGATGCTTCTAGTTCTTTTGCTGTATACTCAGCAAGTAATGACCCTGATAGAGACAGGTTTGGACCATTATTAGCCGAGGGAAACTCAGGGACTTCATTGTCATGATCAGAGGCAGGGAGATTGAACTTGGAAATTGGCTGCTTATTTTTTTGCATATCCTCATCCCCATTAGAAGCAAATAACTGGAACTTCAAATTAGCTGCTTTTGAGCTACACCCTTTCTCCATACCTTGTTCTGCTTTAAAAAGCATAAAAATAAAGCAAAATAGGGAAATTAAATGTATGCCATTGCAAAAGGAATTGCTGCACAATCACATGGAATTAAATGAACTACAAGTCAGTAGCCAAGGTTTAGAATGGAGTAGAAGTAGATTAATTAGGCCTCAACAAGTCAATCTAAAAAAGCCAAGAATGATTGAATTATATGTTGACATCCGATAAGAACTACTGCTGTTGGACTAAATTCTTTCACTTCCAATTTTATTACCAATTATTATTGACTGGCTTTTAGACAAGTTGAAAAGAAATCATATCAAAGATTTTCATTTCTACTTTTCAGTTGTATAATATTCATTACATTTTTAAAAAAAAAAATGATGCTTTCATTTTCTATATTATTAAGAGGTTTAAAGAAACTGGACTTTTATTTATATTCTTATAATTTGATTGCTCCTATCTTAATATTTAATTTGCATTCAAATAAACACGGTTAAAATCTTATATTTATACTCAACTAGATTCATGTTTTAAAAGTTAAATCCGTCGGATGTTGAAGTTATATTAATTTTTATTGTTTATTTATGCAAAATAAAGCAAATACTTTTACCATTTTATTTGGATAATTTTCAATCAAGTACCAAATTTCAGTAAGATATCTTTTTGTATTATTACTTTTTGGTAAACCCATGGTAATAGTATCTTCGTACATTTGCCGTCTGAGCAAATATGGGAATAATTCAGGTCCAGATTTACTTTCCTTAAACATTCACTATCAAAAACAACATCATATTTAATTATATTTATTATGTCATATTTTCATAACGCTAATTTTCTTAATAAAAATGAACATTATACATATATCTTAATTATAAATATATATTAGCCCTTCTATTCAATTTTACTCAAATGAATGTTTTAATATAATCCTTTAATACAATATGCGTATTAATATATGTTCGACTAATTACAATAAAAAATCTATTTAGTAGAATGCATAAGGGACAAAACTAACACAAAACATACACAAAGTAAGAGCGAAACCCATAGATTATAATTGCCAATAATACCAACACCTTATTGCCTTTATTTATTTATTTTTAAACTCATTGTTTAAGTTTTTCTCAAATAATAATAAAATTATTCTAAACCTATACATTACACACTTCCGTGAATGATGTGTAAAAAGAAATGTTTTTTTTTTTTTTTAACTTTTCTAAATTCATTACTTTTAAACACAATAATTTTAAATTTTATACAAATTAATTAAGGTGATATCTTCCTTACATTCTCAATAAAATGGATATAGATTTAAGTTTATAAATGATGTCACAAAAAATATTCTTGAGAACTTTTAATTTTACCGCCAATAGACCAATAGCATCAATTTTTAACACAAAATAATAGATCGATAGCATCAATGTCAAACACAAAATAATTTATTTCTATAAACGTAAATATAAATAAAGATATAAGCCGTCCAGTTCATTTATATCTTTTGTTTTTTTTTTCGGAAAAGATGTGAAATATTAAATTAAAAGGAAGTGATTAATTAGAGATAGATTTTGAAAACATCAAAATCACCGTTGAATGATTGAAATCAATCTACTATAGTGATAAATGAAAGGTAGAAAGAGGCTCTTACCTGATGGAAGATGGTATGTCTTGGTGATAAAGGAGACCACGAGAGAGGGAAGCAATGGGGGCTAAAGGAGGAGGAAGCTTAAGCACAAAAGGTGTATGTAAAATGAAGATGGGAATGTGTTGTGAAAATTGAAAACTTTGAATGCTTATTTATAGGGGAAAAATGGTATGCTTCTTTTTGGTTTAAGTGTGGTTTTAATTTTTAAACATGTTTTAGGATAATTTTAATTTGATATGTATAATTTAGGATTTAATCTACTAGTACAATATATCTTTTAATTAATTAATTAAATTTTTTTAGTAATAACGATTATAATTTTTGTTTTGAAAATATTTAAATAAATAATATCTTTTATTTTAAGAATTGAGCTTTGTATAAAAATTTACTTATAAATGCTAACATTCATATATATATATATAGTATATATGAGGTTTAAAATTAAATAAATTTAAAAATAAAATGTTATATATATTTCATAAGAATGATTATATAAATATATATAATAATGTCAACAGTTAGACATGAATTTTAAAATCTGAAAAATAAAAAGGCTAATTTTTTTGCAATAAAATATAAAGATTAAATTTCAAAATTTTAACGAGTAAAGAGATTTATAACATATATAATTTACCCAAAAATAATGTAATTATATATTAAATCAGTGTGAGTTGTTGTGAAATTAAATAGAGTTATATATAAGGTGATGATGATTTGTGACTTTTGACATTTAACTATATTTGCTTGTAAATATGAATTGGATAACATTAAAGCAAGAATCATTAAATATGCATATATGGTTAGCATTTAATATATTTAATGTACAAATCCATTATAAGATATTTAAAACCCTTAACACCTCATTACAAATAAATGTCCATTTAAATATTTATTGCTTTGTTAAATAATACCAAAACTTGTTACAAACTTAAATTAACTATAACAAGCGTGACTCTGTTTATTTCATACTGTATTCTTAAAACTATAGTTTGAAAACCATGGGCATTAAGAATTAAGACAAAACCATTATTTTCTGATATAAATAATTTATTTTTAAATGGATATCTATTAATATTAAGATAAATTTAGTACCTATTAGAATTTTAATATTTATTAAAAGTAAATTTTTATACCATGTATAATTTTAACCCAAATGTAGATTGGTGGGCTAATTGTAGCCCAACCCTTGGGCCTAAAGAAAGGGCCCAGTCTTCATTGCATTTTCGGTTTCTATATATTGTCTCCATTGGAAGGTTTGCAGGATGTTGAATGTTTTTTTTTATTATATTGACTAAATTCGTAACTTTTTATAAAGTGTAGGGACTAATAGTAAAATTTAACTTTTTTTAAATAAGTAATTTTAGTTATATTGAATAATAATTATTTATATATTTTTTACATAAAACTAAATAATTTAAATGATATCTTTCTCATCCATAAAAAAAAGTTTATCACTAAAAAGTTTTAAATGATAAAATAAAAATCTAACTTGGTATTAAATTTAGTGAAAAAAATTAACAGAAAATATAAAATCTATTATTGTTAGTAAATAGTATAGACTTCTATATAATTTAGTGAAAAAAGAGTGGGTTGATACATTGCCTCGAACAATTCTTATACTTTTTTTAATAATGTCCTTCATATTAGTTTCATTAGACGATGCATCCCAAAATATAATAATGTAGGTGGCAAAAAATAAATGAGTCACCATTGGCAGGGGCGAAGCCAGAAGAATTTTTTAGGGGGGGTCGGATAAAATTTTAATTTTTTATAGTTTATATCTTTATAATTTGTAAAGGATTAAATTGAATTTTTCTAATTTTAGGGGGGGGCCAAAGTGCAATTTTACCTTTACTAATTTAAAATTTTTAAAAAATTTTAAGGGCCAAAATAGCAATTTTACATTTTAGGGGGGGCCGGGGCCCATGCCAGCCCCCCCTAGCTACGCCCCTGACCATTGGTCCTTCTCTATCAACTTTAGCACTTTTAAGAACACCATCTCGTCTAGCAAGCTTTAGAAGTGTAGAAAAGTCCTCGATAAAAATAAGAAACAAATAAGGGCTTAGTGAATCTTTTCACTGCGTTAACTTTCATTCCAAAATTACCTCTTGCTTAGTAGGAAAATGTTTAGGACAAAAACTTTCACCATCAACCAAACGTCCTGATAAGAAACAGAATAATGGGAGTATTTCATATTGGAATTTGGTATAAACCTAAAGTTTCTATGTAAGGACTGTTTAATATCAACACCAACTTATTAGAAAAAAAGTGTAAGTGTTTTGTTAGTAGGGAATGAATCCCACATTGCTTAAAAAACAAAGATAGTAAGACCTTGGGTCTATATAAAGAATACGTTATAAGTATTATTTGCACTTTCACCCGGGCCCATATTACAAACAAATAAAACAAAAATTAAACCAAAAAGATAAAGATCAAGTCAGAAAATAGCCCATTTACAATATGACCTAATGGCCCAAATGACCCAATAACTTAAACATCTTCAGTAAACAGAAGAAACCCTAGCCTCCTTTGTGCACCGCACCACCTCCACGTGCCGTGTCAGCGCGCCCATCGCCCGAGGACTGCCTCCCTTGCACCAAAATGGCAAGGGTCAGCCTTTCTCCTCCGTTGACCTTGCCTGCAAGAACAAAAAAACATAAATGAAAGCAAGCAAAACAGAAGCAATACAGATAGTAGAGAAGCAGCAAAAATAGTAGTGAAAAAAGCATAAAATATTGTATCTATTCGACTATAAAAGCCACGAACATATCAATGTAATTTTTTACACAGAAAATCGAATACAAAAAAATTACAAAAGGTGACTACTTTCGTTTTGTTTCTGTTATATTTTAAATATATAAAAAAGGGGGGAAAGAGGAAGAGAAACTCGCCTGAGACGCTTCCTCTCCTCGTCGTCGGAGGTTTTCTCTAGCGCCAAAAACTCATAATCGGGGCCGAAGGGTTTTAATCGGAAGTTCTCTTCTTGTTGTTTTCGAGTGGAAGGTAGTGCCTTCAAAATCGGGATCTTCCTTTTAAAATAAAAGGGGTTTTTTTTAGTTTCCTGCCACCGTGGATGGCGACGCCGTCGCCGGTGACCGGCGACCGCCACGGTGGCCGACGGCCAGAGCCATGGCCGGAGAAAGGGAGAGCGAGAGAGAATCTAAGAGAGTTCTCAGAAATTTTTTGAAAAAATGAAGGGGAAGTGCTTTCTTTTTTTTCAAATTTGTTATATTTATATAGGGATCAAACGGCGCCGTTTTAGACTTAAGCATCAGTTGTCAAAACGACGCCGTTTTGCTTAAGACCCGAAAACTGACCCGTTTTTAAGCTAGGATCCGTGTGTTTTTCCCCCAGAGGGATATTTACGCGGTCAGTCCTTCCGCTTTTTCGCCCATTTTCAATTTAATTATGTTCCTTTTTTTTGCCTTTTGATTTTACCCTGTAATTTTATTTTCGTTTCATTTCGGTCCATTATGAAACGGCACACTCTGAGGACCGGGAATAATTTCCCATCTAGTCCCTGCACCTTTGCGCGCGTTTTATTTTAGCCCTTCAATCTGCCATTTCCTTTCTTTATTTTAAAATCTATACCTAAATTCTGTCTAAATTACAATTTAATCCTTGGCTATTTAATTTCAACCCTATATGAATTTTATATGTATTATTTTTTATCTTTTTTTTACCCTTTTATACATTTAAAGTTTATAATGTTTACATTTTCTTTATTTATGCAATTGTTGCCCGTATTATTTTATTTTTATCATTATTCTTATTACTATTATTTATTTATTTATCCATTTATTTATCTGCTTTTTTATATATATTTAAAAACAAGATCATTACATTTTTTTTATTTGTACATTTTTACTCGTTTAATATTATTATTGTTATTATATTATTGTCATTATATTATTTTTACTATTTTGTTATTTCTTTTATCATTCTCGCATTATTTATGTTTATAGTTATCATGAGGCATCTAACATTCTATTTTTTATTTTTATTATTTTATTTACTTTACACCATGGATCAATATTCTTGTTTTTTTTATAAAAAAAAAAAAGAAGAAGAAATTTTAAAACTAAGGCAATATTCTGTATTTGGAGATTCGAAAGGTCATGCCCTAACTTACGGGGTTTCGACTTTCTCGTTGAACCTAGATGACCGAATATCCTTCTAAAATTAAAATACATAAGATTTCAAATAAAAAATAAATGCAAGCTTATTCTCAAAGGTTCAAGGTGCCGTATCCTAACTTACGGGATGTGACTCTCGAGATGAGAGAGTCTTTAATGTTTGTTTCGATTTATTCAAGCAATTTTTAAAGTAAAATTAACATTAATACAAAGAGGGGTCGTATTTTAAACTATTTTCAAGTTTTCAAATTTTGACACTAAGACATGAATTAATCAATTAGGTACCAATTTTGGGCGTTACGAGGGTGCTAATCCTTCCTCGTACGTAACCGACGCCCGAACCCATTTTTAGATTTTGTAGACCGAAAAACATTGTTTTAATAAATTAAACCTCTTATTAAAACGATTAAATTTACGAGGTGACCCAATCACACCTCATAAAAAAGGATTGGTTTCGACTCCCATTTTCGTTTTTAAATAAACAATCGATTTCGAAAAAAAAGGGGTTTCGACATGCACCAGACCAAATAATGAATCATCTATTTGATTCTTTAAATTCCTCCATTTTCTTATTTTGGAGTGTTAGGAGGTGTAGTTAAATTTTAGTTTAGTGGTGTCATAGGCGTGGGTGTTCTACAATTGGTATTAGAGCAAGGTAGTGTTCAAAAAATCTGGTTTGAAAATGATTTTCTGGCAAAACGAAAAAAAAAATTGAAAATTGATTTGGTTTGTGATATTTATAGCAATAAATTCTAAACAGAAATAGTATATGTGTTTTTAATTAGATAGACGGATTCTTATCGTTTCCGGCTTTCAACCGAACATTCTTCTCTGCTATTCTTGTATGACAAATTGTTTCGATTGTGGACTCGAACAAATCGAATCAAACACAGAAATTAGAAATTATTTTCTTTTCTTTTTGTGTGAAAACGAAAATTCTCTATTCAAAATAGAAACCAACGAAATTGTTATTCCAGAAAAATATATTTAATAGTTGAGAATAAGTTCTCCCTATTTTTTAGTAGAGTAACAATATCTTTAAGTTGTGTAAATAGCCCTATCGATCCCATCTATTTATAGAGAGAGAAGGTAGAACCCTTTTTGAATTATAGAAGTTTATTTTAACTCAAAAAACCAATCAAGCTACGAGCAAGGCTTGAGTTACAACATCGATGTGTCCAAGACATAACAAAAGCAATGGTAATGGTCGAGTTCTTAGTAGAACTCAAGAAGGATCAATTCGAGTACCCCGAGCGTCAAAGCTCAAGATTGAGTGGGGGAGCATCAAAAGAATTTGAGGGTAAGGATTCTTCGAGTGGGGATGAGGCTAATGAGAGAAAGTCATGCCAAAGGAAGGACAAGATCATGACAACTACGAGAAAGGGCGAACGGAAACCCTTGAGTTGTTTCTTGTGTGATGGACCACACCATGTTAGGGAGTGCCCAAGATGAGCAAGGCTATCAATCATGGTAAAATCCTATAAGGAATCATAAGCCAAAGGTGAGCACCATGAAAAGCCACAGAGGTTGGATGCTATTCGATTGTGTCGAGAGGAGTTAATTGAGCCAATGCAAATAGGAGTGAAGTGCCACGAGGGCATCGACAAGGATGGGACTAAAGGACAACGTTCCATCGAGCAAAGTGATGATGGTGGTCGTGAGAACCAACATGTGGAGTTGGAACAAGTTAAGACAGAAGACCAAGTTGCAAACCTATTCATAAAAGGTTTTTGAGACAATAAGTTCGAAAGCTTCTGTCGTTAGTTTGGAATAGTGAAAGTTGGTGTTGAGGGGTAGTGTTGAATATCAACACCAACTTATTGGAAAATAAGTGTTAAGTGTTTTGTTAGTAGGGAATGAATCTCACATTGCCTAGGAACAAAAGACAAAGGGATTATGAGTCTATATAAAATTTATATCCCATACTGCTTAAAAAAATAAGAATAGTAGGACTTTGGGTCTATATAAAGACCTATGTTATAAGTATTATTTGCACCAAACTAAATATTGAGTCTTCTATTTGATTTTTTTAAATTCCTTATTTAACTTTTTATTTTATAGTGTTAGGAGGTGTAACTAAATATTAGTTTAACAAATCAAGGGCACTTGGGTCCAAAGAAATTTCCAAATTGTTTTGCCATGGTCTCGGACATCAGTCTATGAGGAAAGCCAGGAATTTGAACGAAAAAAAATTCGCATAAAATAACGAAACGCCATAGCGTCTTCTCCCTTACCGACTTTACGAATAAACAATAGGTTATTATAAAATTCCAAGCCCCCTCCCCCGCCCCCTCTCCTACAGCTCTGTTAACATCAATCTTATAGTAAAACTTGAACAAATACCTTTTTCTCACCAAGTTTTGAAATTGATACACCTCTTATAGTTGAAGCGCATTGCACATAGATTGGGAATGGGTTACACTTACAGTAAGAAAACACTTGACAAGACATGCTCATAAGCTAGATTCGAACCATCTTCGCTTAGATTTATTTGCCATGGTTCTTCCTCGCCGCCTTCCATCGTCAATCCTGCAACATTAATATTCATTACTGTATCAATCAACAGCCAGAAAAAAATCAAAAGAGGGAAATGAGAAAAAATAAAACATCCGAAAAGAGCAAACAAAAAGAAAAAGAAAATTTGCTACAAGAGGGAACTATTTTAAAGGTATATTAAAATTTATTAATTGTGTTTAGTACATGGCGATTTCTTTAACTCGTTGGTGAAATTAAAAATTCTTTTTCATTATACCAAATAATAATATTTTTTAATTAAACTTAAAACTATTATGCTAAATTATTTGTATAATAAAATAATGTCGAAATGATGATGAAAATTCAAAGTCACCGTTGAAGCCTAGCCAAAATATACATAAATGGGTGATCTACTTGTAGCCCAACCCTTAGGGTTTAAAAAATCAATCTTCCTTACAATGATATGAAATTAAATTAAATATAGTTATTTGATATGCAGGCAGTTGAAACTCCACAAGTAGGGTTAAGAGGTTTATAAGTGTCATTAATCGATATTTAAAAAATAAAAGAGTAAATTACACGGTTGATCACTCAATTTTCATAAATTGTCATTTTGAGCACCGAAAATAAAAAGTTTACAATATAGTCATTGTAATTAATGTTAAGATTTTTTAGTAAAAGGGAAAAATCTCTGGTTTTATAAGGGATTACTTGGGTTCTTACAGAGAAAAACTTGAGTTTGTACATGGAATTGAGTTACAAGTGAAAAACTTGGGTTTCAACTCAGCAATTGAATAACTCAATTCCCTGTAAAATTTTAAGTTTTTTTAAATAATAAAATTAATTCTAAAAAGAAAAATAAGTGATCAAAATGAAAACTTATTGAAGTTGAATAACTAAAATGAATGTACATAATGATAAAGTAATAGGGGGTGACTAATACGATAAAACTATGTAATAATAGTGATTAAAATGATAATATTTGTAACAACAGTGCTCATATTACAAAATTCTTTATTTTCGGTGCCCAAAATAAAAATTATAAAAGTTGAGTGACTAATTACATAATTTATCCAAAATCAAACACATAACGATTTCTTTTAACTTATCAAATTATAATCCTTAAATTAAACCCTTTGGGTTTTTATATAATTTAGCCGAAGGTGACATTTTAACTCAATCATACTTTTTTTTTATCAAAACTTCTATATGAAATAAAAGAGTCCTAGAGAAAACAGAAACTTCTGTGGCTTGGGATGGAAGAGGGTGGTGGCGTGGAGAGGGAGACCAGTGAGGAGATCTCACTGTTGACAGAAGAACTTATTCAACTATCAATCAAAAGATCATTGGTGGTGCTAGATATCAAACCAACTTTGATTTGCTCAGTTTTGACGAGAAAACAGTTTAATCCAGAAAGCTTTAAGGCACAGTTACGAAGCATATGGAAGACCAAGAAGAAGTTTGAAATCCGTGTGGCTGGTCAGAACTTATTTTCTATCGTGTTTGATTCGGAAGACGACTTGGAACTTATTATGGAGGGGCGACCTTGGCTTTTCCGTAAATATCTTATTCTTTTTGAGCGACTAAGGGATCCGATAGAACGGGATCAGATCCGACTAACTTCATCACCGTATTGGATTAAGATCGGGCCATGCGCACCAGAATATGACAAGAAGGATTTGATGCATGCTGTTGGAAGTACATTTGGAGGTGTCCTTAGATCTGAAGTCCAGGATGATTATTGCAGAGTTCGGGTCAACATGGATGTGCAGAAACCAATCCGGAGAGGTATTTTTGTTCTAAGCGAAAATAATATTAAGTCATGGGTCCCTTTTAAATTCGAGAAATTACCAATTTTCTGTTTTGGGTGCGGGAGATTGGATCATGGGCTGAGTGATTGCTGGTCGTTCAAACCTGTAGAAAAGGATAAAATTAGAGAAAATCCCCCATATACTATAGCATTGAAAGCAGAATCAAAGATGGTGGGGAAGGAGAGTATGAAGTTTAATGCTTTTTCTAAAAAGGTGGGTTCACAGCAAAACTACACAGGAAAATTCAAAAAACAGTCCGAGTGGGAAGACGGTGCTAATTCTAATAGTAGGGATGGTAAACTATTAGGGGGAAAGGTTTTATCTAGATGGGAATAAGGTCTGATGGATCAGGATGATAATGGTAGTAGAGTTGAATGTGGAAAGTCAAAGGAGAATAATAGATTAGAGGAGGGATGCACTAAAGATTCGAAGAAATCAAGTTGGAAGCGGCTGGTTTCAACTGAACAGACAGATTTTTGTAAATATGCGAATGCTGGATCCAAAAGGAAACTTCTAGATAAGGAGGAGGGGGAGGAGTCAATGAAGAGACGGAATGATGATGGGGGCAAAAAATTGAAATATGATGGCCTAAGTAAGAATGCAGTTGATTACTCTGGAATCATGTGTGTTGATGGGGAACATATCATTGCTGTGAATAATTTAGGATTGGCGGCTAGCAGTGAGCTAGCTGACCGGACACAATGAAACACATTTGCTGGAACGTTCATGGGTTGGGGAGCCCACGGGCAGTTTGAAGGCTGCGTCACCTAGTTAAGCAGCATAATCCCCAGATCTTTTTCTTAATGGAGATGAAATTAAATCAGAAACGCATGGAGAAGGCAAGAAGAAGTTGCGATTTTATCAATGGAATTGACGTAGAAGCAAAATGGTCTCGAGGTGGTCTGTGTTTAGCTTGGAAAGGAGATATGGAAGTTACATTGAAAAGTTTTTCTAAATGGCATATAGATGTAATGGTGAGGGAGGATGATACCCAAGAAGATTGGAGGTTTACAGGTTTCTATGGTTCGCCATATTCGAGAGATCAGAATCAAGTATAGAATCTACTTAAGCGATTAAGCCAGGAAGGTACAGGACCATGGCTGGTTGCAGGGGACTTCAATGAGATAATGTATTCTTTTGAGAAAAAGGGGGGACTTCCAAGGGACCAAAGGCGAATGGAGGTCTTTAGGGACACATTAGAAGAATGTCAGTTGACGGATATTGGGTTTTCGGGAGCTTGGTTCACATGGGAAAGGGGAAATCTACCAGAGACAAACATAAGAGAAAGATTAGACCGTGGGGTTGCAAATGAACTTCAGGCCAATAAGCCTTTGTACAGTCATGTACAAAATTATGACAAAAACAATTGCGAATAGATTGCAAGATGTCATAGGAATTTGCATTGACAAGGCCCAGAGTGCATTTGTACCAGGTAGATTGATCTCAGATAATGTTCTTTTAGCTTATGAATTATTGCATACATTGCAACAAAAAAGAACAAGGAAAAAAGGGTATATGGCAGTAAAACTGGATATGAGTAAAGCTTACGATAGGGTGGAGTGGGATTTTATTAAGCAAGTGATGAGGAAGATGGGATTTGCTACAAGGTGGATCGATTTGATTATGAAGTGTGTCACCACAGCTTCCTATGCGGTTATCATCAACGGAAACAGGGGACGTCCATTTCAACCTACAAGGGGACTTAGGCAAGGTGATCCGTTAAGACCGTTTTTATTTCTTATCTGTAGCGAGGGCCTCTTAGCACTTATGAGATTAGCAAAACTGAAGGGTTTAGTCAAAAAGGTAAAGGCTAGTAGAAGGGGGCCAGAGATCTCCCATTTATTATTCGCAGACGATTGCATACTGTTTGGTGAAGCAACAGAGAAGGGGGCTAAGATTCTGAAAGAAATACTGAAGGACTATGAAGGTTGTTCGAGTCAGTGTGTTAACTTTAATAAATCTACTATCTTCTACAGTTTGAATACAAGAGAGGAATCGAAAGTTTTAGTGTCGACTTTGCTGGGAGTTCGCAGTTCTACTAGTCCGGAGAAGTATTTGGGTCTTCCCAGCATAGTGGGTAGACGGAAAAAAAGAAGCTTTCTTAAATCTGGTTGAAAAAATTGCAGTACGAATTGAGGCTTGGAGTTCAAGGTTTTTATCTCCGGGGGGAAAGAGGTTTTTATAAAATCCGTTTTGCAGGCAATTCCTACTTATGCTATGTCGTGCTTTCTATTTCCCAAAAGTTTATGCGAAAAGATAGAGAGTAAGTTAGCGAATTTCTGGTGGCGAAAAGGAGCTGGTAAACGCGGGATCCACTGGTGTCAATGGAAGTTTTTATGTAAGCCTAAGGAGGAAGGTGGTATGGGTTTCAGGAATATAGCTCAATTCAACATTTCTCTCTTAGCAAAACAAGGATGGAGGTTCATTACTTGTCCGGAAACATTAGTAGCACAAGTTTTTAAAGCGAAGTATTTTCCAGAGAGCAATTTTATTGATTCCCGTTTGGGTAACTCAAGTTCTTATGTGTGGCGGAGCATTTGGGCAACAAAGGATATTTTGAAGACAGGTATGATTTGGAGAGTGGGTACAGGTCGAAGTATCTCAATTTGTGATGATGCATGGATTCCAAATTGTGCCAATTTTAGTTTAGTGTCCAATTTCGATAATTTGCACAGTGATAAAGTTGCAGCATTAATCAACAGCAATAGTAGAGAATGGAATCGAGAGTTAGTTGTGAATACCCTCCCAGAAGAAGTGGCAGATCTGATTCTCCGGATACCCCTAGCGGCTGAACCTCATAAAGACTTTTTGGCTTGGAATAGAGAACCGTCGAGTGAGTTCTCAGTAAGGAGCTCCTATAAACTATTACAAGGTTTGGATCCTACAGCTTATGCTTTACAAACCATCTATAAAAACTTTTATAAGAAACTATGGCGGATCAAAATACCAACTAAAGTAAAAATCTTTATCTGGAAAACCACGTGGAATTACTTAGCAACTAAAGTGAATATGAAGGCCCGTAGATTAGCTGCAAACAGCATGTGTCCGCGATGTGGCGGTGGTGAAGAAACAATGAACCATTTGTTTAGAGATTGTCCTATTTCAATGGAAGTATGGAGGGTTTTATCAGACCTAAATATGACAGTTTTCACACAAGAAGAGTTTGTTGATTGGCTTACCATGGTGGTCCTTTCCCTTCCGTTGACTGACTGTCGAACCTTCTGTTTTGCACTGTGGGCTATTTGGGGTGAGAGGAATTCTCGCATCCATGATAGAATGAGTAGATCAGGCCAAGAAACAGCAAGTTTTATTCTCAGATATATTATAGAAATAGAAGGTATAAAGGAAAAAACCCAAAATACCTCTTCTGTGGACATCAAATGGCGGCATCCATCTGGACAGGAAATCAAAATAAATTTTGATGGGGCTTTTAACGAGGGAAGCAAGTGTGCGGAGTCTGGAGTTGTAGCTAGGGATAGCTTGGGGCAAGTACTCATTTCCTCAACAAAACTCCATGGAGAGGTTGAATCAGCCTTTGCGGCCGAAGCTTTAGCCTGTTGACGAGCAGTCCAGACAGCGCTCGCAATGGATAGAACAGATATTGTTATAGAGGGAGATTAATTAACAACGATTAAGAAATGCAAAAAAACTAGCCTTGATAAGTCACAGATAGGGCCTATTATTCATGATATTCATCAGATGAAATCCAGAAGAAATAGTTTAAAGTTTGAGTTTATCCCAAGATCGGCAAACAAATTAGCATACATACTGGCAACAGAAACTCTGAAAAGAAAAGAGGAGATTTACCTGCGAAGAAGCGTCCCATGTATGCTGGAAGCCAGGCGAGAGAGGATAGCATTCGAGAACCAGATTGAGAGACGAAGTGAAGAGGAAGCAGAGGGGTTTTTCACAAATGGCAAAGTGAATGGACTTGAAGCAGGACTAAAGCCCCTCGGTTTGAGTTACGCCTTTAATGACGATTGGTGAGATTTGATTGATGGGGAAGGCGATAAGACAATTGATTGGGCATAAAGATAGGCTTAGTTTTGAATTTTGAAAGTAAAGTTTTCAGTTTTTTTATGTTACTATTTGCATTTGTTTTGTTTGCTTTGGTCCGGTTTATCTGGGCCATTTCTTTTGGATGTTGTTTAATTCTTTTCAATAAAGCCCAATTTATTTATTGTCAAAAAAAAAAAAAAAATCATAACAGTCGTGAACCTACTCTATCCACATGTCGGTGAAATTAACTACCACATCGTATAGATATAACGTAAATTTATGTGGCGAAGAATAAAAGTAGTAAAATTAAAATATTATGGAGATGAGGAAATCCCAAATTTGTCAAACTGGTCGGTCCTCAAATTAATGTATCTTCTTCTTGGTCAATCCCAGTCTTCTAGGAGGCATTTGGGATAAGCTTAGGAATTAAGGTTGGATATTTGACACATCAATAGTACTCATTTTTCACGTTTTAGTTTCGATTTTCTTTTGCATCAATCAACCCCTAAATTGTTATTTATTGAAAAATAAAATACTTTTATATCAAATCCATTTTCATGATTTATTTTAATTAATAATTTTAAAATTCAATCATTAAATTCATTAATATAATTATTGTACTTGTTATGAATATAAATTTTTGACTCTACCCAATATCTCTACTATATTGTTTTTACATTTAATGGATCAATCTTTCTTAAATAAAATAAATAATTAGATATTTTTAATTCATTTAAAACTTGATATACATTATCTACATATACAATAGATTTTTAAATATTAATTATAAAAAAGTCGCCATGAATTTTGTTTAGAAAAATCAAAATAAAACTTTAGAAATTAGGAGAAGCAAAAAAATTATGTTAAAAAAAAGAGCTTAAATTGATTGTTTTAATTTTCATCAGGGGTTTAAAAGAAAATTTTCTACTTAACCAAAGGACCCTGGCTACACTACTATAAGAAGTTATTGAAGAGTACACTAGTGTAGGGTAAAATTAAAAATAAAGTAATGGTATATATTTTCGTCAATTTTTGTAGGAATAAATATTTTAATATATCATATTTTATTTATATACACTATGTTTGTCGAGTTTTGAATAAATTTAAAATATTTAATTTATATAATATAAAAAATTTCAACTATTAAATAAAATTCTTAAATAACATGATGGAAATATTAAATTAATTTAAAAATTTTCATGCAAGATTATATTAATAAATTTAATAATTAAATTATTAAAATGCTAATGATAATATATAAAATTATTTTAATTTTAAACCTTGTTATAACGTGTCAAAATTTTAAGCAAAAAAGCAAAAGCAAAGGGACGAAAAGGGGGCAATAAGATTTGTATATCAATTTAAAATACTGATATGATTTGAAAATGGGAATACCAACTACCCTACTTTTATTTTTTAATTTTTTCGAAACGTACCTACTTTATTAAAATTATTTCTTTCCTGCTTTTATCCTTTTCATTAAATTCACAAAATCTTACCTTTACTACAAATGTGGTATTTGTAAATCTTATTTATTTTGATTGCGTGTTTAATTTAGCAATCATATAAATAAATTATTACTTTATTTTTATGTCTCTTAAATATTATATCCAGAATTATCAAAGGTAATGTGTTAGCCCAAATAGAGTTATAGCAATTAAAATTCAATAAATCTGTATAATAAAAACAAAAACAAATAAATCAACATGTCTTTCTTTTTTTTTTTTTAAATATATCTATTCTTTTTGATACAGTGTTTAGAATCCCTCACTAATCATTAGTAGGAGGGTAATGTACTTCAACGCACTTAAATTCACGTCCTCGATAGAATATTGATACTAATCAAATTAACACTCAACCGACTCCATGTATCCTTTTATAAAATATTTTTAGAACTTTGAAATAACATTTATAATATTTTTATGCGGAAATGGATTTTAAATAGAAACATGAAATCTATGTTTTTTTTAAAGATTCTTGGAGACTTTTTAGACACGTAGTTGAACTAACAAAATTGATGTGAAATTTTGTTTTACTTTTTTCTTTTTTGTGGGTAATGGAAAGAATTTTATTTTCAATATAGAAAAATCAAAGAAAGGTCACCTATGTAATACCATATTTATACAAACCCATAAAGTAAACCTCTTGTTTTGGAAAATTTAGTCTGCTTAGATTTATGATTTATCATTAAACCAACAACTTGACCTAATTTGGAGCTCTCACCACTCAAATTTAACTATTTGTTTTCTCCATAACTCTTCCTCCTTATTGCTAAATGATTAGTGTCATGAAGTGGAAAAAATCCCATTGCCATTGCCTGAGGGAAATAGTTATGGGCATCGAATATAATGTTGTCGCCTAACAAACCTCATATTTCCCAGGCCATTTGCTCAGGTCTTTCCATAAAGTCTCCAAGAAAAAGGTAATGCACTTTTTTTTCAAGGTTACAGTTTTTATATTCTTCACTTATTTAGAATTTAATATTTTTATTTTCAAAATTTAATCTATTTATATTTTCAGATTTCAAAATTTATGTTCAATTATTAATACGGATATTTATTTTGTTAAATTTATTAGTGTAATATTTTGAAATAAAAAAAATATTTATTTAATAATAATGTAACTAAAAAAAATACGTAATAATGAACTTAAATTTAATAAAAAAAATGTTAACAGTTGGATTTGATTTTACTAAATAAAATAAAAATAAAAGAACTAAATTACAAATTTAGTAAAAATACATAAATTTATGACATATTTTAACCCAGTAATATTATATTTCACATGGAAACTTTACATTAATTCTCTTAGTATTAGTTTGATTCATATTTACATGATGGAGCAGGCATTAGGGTTTTCATCACTGAACATGTTGGAGTAGCGGTCGTCGACGGTGGTCTCAGTGACGTTGGCAGTGTCGGGAACCTTCCTGACATGATTGGGTGGTGCCTTCTTGTCATAAGCTTGAGCCACGTAAGGGTTCGCCACCAGCGTGTATGGCACATAAGGCCACAGCTCCACCTTCTTCTTGGTCGTCTGGGCTGCCGCCAGTACTTTCTTTGGCTCTACGTAACCCGTCACCGTCGCCTTTTGCTGCTTCAAGTCCACGTCCACAGACTTAGCCCCTACAAAAACCACAAACAACAGCATTAAACAACCTCAATAAAAAGAAAAATGTGAGGAGTAGTATTACTATATTGGAATAAAACTGTTTCGGTTTAATTGTAATAATACCCTTAACTCCGGAGAGAACTTTCTTGACCTTACGGGCACAACCTTCACAATCCATCCTGATTTTGAGAGCTACAGTTTGAGTTTGCTTCTTCTTCTTTTTCTTCTTCATGCTGCTAAGCAAATCGGAGATGTACTCCAAGGTGCCTTCCACCCCCATTTTGTGTTAACTTTTCACACGAATGAGTGTTTTTCTGCCTGTGTGTGTATTTATATAAAGCAACGGTTAGCTAAGTAGGTTAAGAAGGAAGCAAATCTTGGAAGGGTTTGAATTGGATTTGGGTCTAAACAAGTTAAGACATAGATTTATTGTAGGCTATTTAGGTTGAAGAAAACGACTAATGCAAGTGCACACTATCTTTTTTGGTCAAAAAATGAATATATAAAATAAGAGAGGAACGTAAAGAGTAGAGAAAAAGGAAGAAGGTAGGGTTAGTGGTTTTGGGCATGGCTAAGCTTGTATGGATTTTATAGCGACTAAAGTAAACGCGTCCTTTAAAAAGATTAGTAATTAAATTTAAAACAAAATCAACTTTAGAAATAAAAATGACGCTAATTTAATTTTACTGCTAAGATATTAGAAAAATGAGTTCGCCCAGAAACTTCTTTAACTCTTGTTTTTTTTCTCTAAGGAATCAAACAGATTCAAGAGTGAAATGCTTTGAAAGTTTTCATTTAACCTTAATAATCTTTTACTTGATTTATAATGTAAGGATGAAACCTCTTCTTCATTTAATTTCTCAAAATATTTATCTTCAGTAATTAATCTTTTACATTCTATAGATTAATTAAGAGATAAATGCTCACTACATATTTTAAAATTGTTTTATATTCAAAACTAGAATCAAATTTTTGGCCATTGACTAAAGCTCAAAATAATTTAATTATTTATTTTTAATATTCAAATTTTATTCTCTAATAATTTCAAATAAAAAAAATGGATATATTTTCCAAATTATGCGATTTCTTGAAGAAAATCAAGAAGATAATCTCTAATGATCTCCATATGTTTTGATGTAACATAAATGTTTTTAAAATTGA
The DNA here is from genome assembly GCA_025698515.1 of Gossypium sturtianum. Classification (NCBI taxonomy): domain Eukaryota; kingdom Viridiplantae; phylum Streptophyta; class Magnoliopsida; order Malvales; family Malvaceae; genus Gossypium; species Gossypium sturtianum. Next base: position 6,556,152 of record CM046947.1, read on the forward strand.
ATACAAATCAGTGCTTTTTAGCTCATCCAAATCCATGCATTAAATATAGAAAAACTTGGTTTTCATTTCATTTTCTGTGTGATCAATAATGGAGAAACGTTGCGCGATGACATCAGAAGTTGCCACGTAGGAGGTGGAGGAGAGCAACACGTGGACATGGAAGATTCAAAGTGGGGTTAGCAGTAGAAACGTGTTGGTCATCCCACTCAAGGAACTGTTTGGATTGATTGGATTCTGGGGGTTTGTTTGATTTGGCGGTGGCATTGTAGAAAAATTAAAATAAAAATTAATTGATTATAAAAATGAAAGACTTGCCGAAAATAGTGAGGAAGCACTGACAGATGGCTGCAAACTTTAAAGGCTGTGTATTTTTAAATTACTAGGCTTTTATGTAGGCCCACTTCCACCATCTCCCTGAAATATTCAAGGTTTAGATTAAAACACTTCAAAGTTGTCAATTCAATTAAAAATTTACTTAAATAAAATTTGATATACAAAATTATAAGAGTGTTTTTTTATATTTTATAAATCAATAAAAGAAATTAAAATAATGGCATTTGAACAAATTTTTAACTTGACCATTACAGTATTGTTTGATTTTTATATAAATTTTTAATAAGTGTATTTATTGCATATTTTTTTTATCAGTGTAATATAAATCTAGTATATTTCTATATATAACGTAAGTTATATTGAAATGAGTTTTTTTTTTGTCTTTTATATTTTATTTATTTTTCATTTAAACTTTTAATAAATTATTTATTAATGAGATTACTATTTGGTATATTGGTAGTGTAATTTTTTAACTCTACTTTTGAACTTCATAAGCAAAGTTTATAAATTATCATGTATCTCATTATATATATATATATATATATATTTACTTTTTAATATTTTAATATAGAATAATATTTGGTACACAAGTAGTTGATAAGTGTCTTATAGAGATATAGTAAAATATTAAAAAAATAGAAATTATAATTTTTTAAAATTACTTGTGGAATAAAAAAAATATTACAATATACCAAATACTAACTCTATTACTACACCTTATAGGACACTTGTTACAACCTGCGCCTTGCCCATCAGCAGTTTCCTTATCAATTATTTGGGCAAATTTTTAAATTCCATAATTAAATTAAAATTGTGATAAATATCAGATTTATTGATTATTTAATTTTACCATATCTTGTAACCCACTTATAAAATACATAAAAGAAGAAACTCTACCAATAGTTAATGGGGTAAGTTTCCATATTTACTACAAAACTCCTTTTCATCATTTGTAAGAATTCAGTGTCAGGGTTGTATGGAAAACAAAAGTTAATATAAGCGTGGTCGATCAGTTCCACTAATGAAGCCTAAACGAATTTTCTTTTGTCTTTTCACATTTCCCCCCAATAATTTGATGAATGATTGCAAGTGTAATGGAGCCAAAAGTTTGATTTGAAATTTAATCTACTTATCAAATTCATATTTGATTTGAAATAAAAATTAAATTTTGATTAGGTTTATTTGTATACAAAAATTCAAAGTGGATTCATATGAGATCAAATTTCTTCTCGGGGTGTTATTGACGAAAATAGTCCCAATTCTATGTTGTTTCTTAATCGAATTCAACTTTCTTTTTTCCAATAGCTCACACAATTTATACCTCGTATGGCTTGCACTCTTCATAAATTACGATTAAGGTAATTGTTTGCACGAGGATTGATAGAATCAATGCACCACGATGAGGTATTGTTCACTTTGAAAGTGAAGATTGTCTTCATGGTTTTGTTCTTTCAAAAAAGTTATTTCTCGGGAGGATGGTACCCTCATTATATGTAGCCACGAAGTAAACATTGGCTAGTCGACGAGGAATTATTTCCCTCCCTTTTCACTTATCAATGTAGGATCATCCCCCACAATCAACACTTCCCCCTAAATAAGGGTGTGAACTATGTTTTCCTAAGGCTAAATAGATCTAAAACAAGTTCCCATAAACAATGCTAATGTTTGTCCTTTTGGAGCTAGATATGGGATGGATGTGAACTGATTGGGCTTGGGAGCTAAGCCTGGACCTTTAATGGTTCTATAAGAGGAAAATGAGGGATGGAGACGTCGAAACTGGTGTTTTGGGCTGCTCTTTAATGCTTATGCCAATGAGAGGCTAAAGAAAAAAATGGAGAATGGAGAGAGTTGGATAGAGTAATAACTAGAGTAGAGAAGATGATGAGAATAGAGGAATATTACCTAGTTTTTTATACCTAACTTGGAGGTTGGTGCGGAGATACCTTTTAGCTCATGGGTGCATGGGGATTGGCTAATTCTTGTTATCTTGGACCAACAAGCTTAGCAGAGAGCTATGTGAGGTTTGACAGGGTGTATGATCATTCCTAGCTTGCCACAAATGTTGAGGGGTGAAAGTTGAAAGTTATGTATCCGTAGATGGCAAGCTGCTTGTTGTCCCTTGCCGATGCTTTTGGGCTTCATGAGCTATATAATTCTTAGATTTAGCTTGTATATTATGGATATTGTTTATGCATTTTTAGAGATGGATTGGGTTGAGAGATATTCTTCAAAGAAGATGAAATGAAATCAGTTGCTTTTGAGTTCTTGCAAGATAAACATGAATTTGAGGACATTGAAATTTATGTTTTGTGATGCTTTGTGATGCTTAAGTTGATATAAGCATTTTTTAATGAGAAAAGCAAAAAAACTAAAGTAAGTAGAAAAGATGAGATGAAAGAGAGAAAGCCCTCTTTGAGAGGCGAATACCTCATTCTTGGTTTTGCTCAACCAAACTCAAAGTGGGTTCATTTTAATGATAGTAGGATTTTCCTAGTGATGAGCAAAATTTTGCTAATGAGAAAAAGGAGTTTGCTATTGAGGAGCTTCTTCGTAAAACCAAAGCCACAAAAATGACAATTTCATTTCTATAGAAATTTTTCATAAATGCTCTCCACTCCCATTGATGCCGTGGGATAACATCCAAAAAAACTCTTCAAGACCAGGTTTTTCACAATGCCACCTTATAACCTGTGATTATTATACCAACATATAATGATAAGGAGTATATGTTCTATGGTAGAGTGAATAACCTAACAAATATGGAATACTAAAATAATTACATAAAATTGCATATGATGTTTATTTCTTCTTCTTCTTCTTCTTCTTTTTTATTATTTGAATTAGTAAACGTATTATCGATTACTTTCTCGGACTAACATAATACATATGATAATTTGATTTTAAATTTTTAACTTGCTTAAAATTTTTTTCCTTTAAGTATTATGAAAACTTTTTTTATAATAATTAATATTTATTAAAAGATATATATTTATTTATATAATTATAATTTGTAGATGCAATTTCAGAAATAAATTAAAAAAATTACAATTTTCAAATAGTACATCTTCTCTAAAAACACCATAAATATAAATCCTTTTGATAATGACCTTTTTGCATTTTAAATTCATTAAATGCTCTTTTTATTTATCTTTTTGTTCATTAGTTTCAACAAAAAGTGAATGCACTTTGGATTACATATCCAAAATAATCAGGTTTTGAGGGTAAGTTTTACATTAACATCAAACGAGCCCACAGGCCACATCTACTTTTGACAAAAAACAGATTCGACATATCCCCAACTTTTTAAAAGTTAAAATTTCCTACCATTTTTAAAAGTTCTTCCCATATGAATAACATATCATATCACATTTGCAGACAAACATGTTGCTGTCGTAATCTTGATTCTGTATTTTACAAGACATTCAAAATAACTCTCCACTCACGGATTTGGCGTTCCTAAGTTGATTAATACAAACTTATATGTCGCCTACTTTTTTCAATTATCATACTCAGAATAGGCCGAACATAGATTTACAGAAAACAAAGCTCTTACGACACATTCAGATCCTTATAACTAAAAAAAGAAAAAGAAAATTGCAGGATATTTCTGATTCAAGAAAGCTAACAAAGAATTGGTAGGATTTACAATAGAAATGATCATGATTAAAGTAAAAACCTTAGCAGTTGCAGTAGGGATGAACTGAAGAGGCAGAGCAGGGTGGGAATTTGCAGTGGTGAAGGTGAAGAAGGCATTGTGGAAACCCTTCCGGAGATCCACAGCTTGGAGGTTGCGTGAGATGTGCGCTCACTCACGTCGTGACCTACCAATGCAATTTCGAATTCACTTCAGTGCACAGTAATGTAGAAAATTTGGTTTGCATATTGAAAGCTTTTAAGAGGCAAAACTAAAACATGGAGACACTGATTATCAATACCAGAAAATAAGATCAATACAGGATTTTGAGGAAAAAAAAGTAAAATAAGAAAGCAAGCTATAATTATTACACATAACTACTCCATAAAAGTATAGGACTCACAAAAGATTGCTTTGCAATGCTCCTGTATAGTTAGGGTTCCACTGCTACCTTAAAAGTATTGTGATAGATACTTAATGTATATGTATCGTCAATTCAAGCCCCTTACTTAGCACCATCAATCATGTTACTATATACAGTCATGACGTCTGCTATAAGTCCTTTGCCAACTTAATCTTCTAGACAAGTTTTTCTCTGGTAAAATCTATGAAACTTCTAAGAAAATTCCCTCATACTTACGGTTTGTTTTGCTGCCTCTAAAGAAGGCCAATTGGCTTTGCTTTTCCCATCATAAGAAAGGAACACAAGTCGAGAAAGGGGACACAACCATCATACAAAGGAATCGTAACAAGATTTGGCACATGCACACACAAATCTATGCAACTATCTTGTACTCTTCACCCAATTTCATATTGATTTCTGATTTAACTTAGATGGGTTTAAATGGGTGGTGGGGTACAGTGCAGTGCGTTTAATTTATTTTTTGTCTTATGTTACAATATTGTTATAGTGTCTAATTTTATCGTCACCGCTATTTTTACACTAACCGTAAATAAACACACCACTCATCCAAACCCAACCTTATTCAGCAAATATATATTTCACTCACATTTATTTACAACAATATTATTGACCTTTCACCACCAATCCCATAGTAGCCAAGCAGGCTTTTTTTAATAAAATAACCTTAAAAAATTAATTAATTAATAAAATGGCTTGGATAAAAAAATTTTAATAAAATGATCCGTTTTAAATAATATAACTCGGTGTCGCCAATTGGTCAGTTGGCACCACCCACTTTTCCGACACCATCATCAATCAATCATCACCTTTTTAATAAAAAAATAAAAATTCTAGTGCTGCCATTGTGTCAAGCAGCACTCCTATGTTTTTTCGAAATACCGATGAAAAATATGGGTATTCACGGTGAAGAAAAATATATTTTTTAATGGTTGCTGCCAGTGTGTCAAGCGGCACCGTCCAAACTTTTTTTTAATTCATGTCAGTAATTTTTTTTTTTGGTGCCGTCATCATGCCAGGCGATACCGATGGCTATAAAGGGGTGTCATTGGTCTATCAGGCGGTACCGGTAAAATAATAATTTTTTTAAATAATATCAACGAAAAAAGAAATTTTGTTTGTGCCGCCATCGTGTCAGGTAGCACGATGGGGTGTTAGGGAATTTTTTTTATTTAGTGCCATCACGCTGTTTGCAATAACACCGGGGGAGTCAAGCCGAGCCATATCATTTTAAATAATAGGAAATTTTGTTTGCAATAAAACGGGTAATTTTATTAAATAATTTTTGACCATATCATTTTATAAATTAATTAATTGTTTTAGATTTTTTTAGTAAAAAAAGCCGAGCCAAGTATCAGAGTGGGTAAAAGAATAAGCGCAGTTATTAAGCAAACAAAAAGACACATTCTATTTTCCTTCTGTGGGCAAGTATCCAATTGCTTGACAATACATACCCCAAGTATGTAAATTTAATAGGACCAACCAGTAATACAACCCAATCAACAATCCCATAACTTTTACTTTATTCAAATATTCCTACATTTTATATTATTCAATGTTTATGCCTTTTATAACTTATAAAAAAAAAAAAAAAACTAAGATGCATATATCATTTATTTTCGAAAATAATAACACTGAATTCTTTTCTTTCAACGGATTACCAAATATTTCATTTTTTCTAATTAAAAATTATATAACAAATATAATTTATTTTTAACGCTGGATAAAATTGTATTATTGAATATGAAAAACTATACAAGGGAGCACTAATACAACTTTAGGACGTTAGGGCCAAAATATAAAACTTGAGCACAACCTAGTTGCCCCATTGGGCCCTTTTCATCCTTCAAAATCAATAACTATTTTTCCCACAAAATTCATTTTATTTATTTATGTATGTTTTATATTATCTTTCCTAATATCTTTTATTTTTTATTTAAATATCTAATTATATTGATATCACAAGTTAATCAGATATCAATTCAATTAAAAAAATGACTTAATCTTTATAAATAAATTAATAAATAATATTGTCTTTTATTATTTATAAAATATTTAAATAAAACAATTAAAAGTCAATATTTAAAAAAAATCAAAATTAATAAGGATTTGTACATAATAATTTTATTACTTTATTCATAACTCAATTATTGAATACAGCTTTTTTATAAATATATTTTTAATATAAAAAATTTTCTTTCATTTCGATCAGACATGATCTATTTTTAATTTTATGATATATGAATCAAATGCCTTGAACATAAATAATTCGTATATGTCGAAAAACATAAAGAGGAAGTTATTTTTCTTGATGGTGATGATCTCGATATTCGACTTCTAACTTCATTTTTGTGTTTTTCAACAAATACATTCTGGAACAATCGTTTTTTAGAGTGTGTCTGTAGTGAAAAAAAAATAAAACTGACGAAGTTGAATATTAGCTATAACAAAATTAATAATTCAATTTAGTTTTTATTGAAAAATTATTATGTAAACAAAATAATTTATATCATTATGAGTATACTTTTATTTAATTATATAAAATCAATAATAAATAAATTGTGAAATTTAAATCTAAAATATTATAATTTGAAATAAGGAAAGTTATAAACTCTTTTAGACGTTTTCCTATGAGGTTTAGATAGACATCCCTGTCAAAATGCATGTGGTTTTCACTTTCTAGTTTTGAATGTCAATGTGTATAGTGATCTTGCAGACCCACACGCTTTTTTTTTTTTTTTTTTTTTTTTTGGGGGGTAATTTCGAGAAGGAATGAAATATACACGCACATATGAAAAGAAATTTAAAGAATAGAATGGAAATTTTCAATTTGGGTATGGTATTGTTAATAAAAGTTGAGATTTTGAGTATTTAGATTTTAATTTTATTATTTGTAATTGTTATGTGTAGGTTTCTAATAAGATAGTCGGTATTGTATCGATAAATATATATATTTTTTATTACTATTGGTACGTACTATTATCGATCTCTTTTTGTGTATCGTTTTAGATTTATCCCTATTTTTGTAAAACATTTGATTTGTGTATTTCAAAAATTACAAGAATCAAAAAGTAAAATTAAATAAATCTCAAATATAAAATACTCATCAAAAGTAAAGCTTTGGTTGGAATGGTAAAGAAAAGATTTTAAAAATGTTAGTGGTATGGGTTCAAATCTCAGCACATGTAAAATTTATAATATCAAAAAATATAAAATAGTCATCAAGTATATAATTTATTCTTTAATAAACTTCACAAGGAAAAAAACTATTTCATATTATGCATATAACAATCCATGATTGCACAAATCCAAAATAAATAAATAAAAATTAAACTTAAACTTAAATTTAAATTTAAAATATATTTTAAAATTAATTTTTTGGTACCAACCAGTACACTATATTCCAATTGATATGTGCAAAATCAATTGGTATCCATCGGTACGACTAGTACCAAGTGAAATTTGCATCGAAACAAAACCTAAAATTTATTGTTCCAGTTTACTATCAAAACAAAGCATTCCGGTCGATATGGGTGGTATCGAAATGAAATTGACCATTATGGCCACTAATCCTATCATGTGGAGTTGCCATGACTAGTTTTTATCTGGTTATATTTTAGTTCTTTGTATTGATTTAATTGTATTTGTAACTTATATGTACTTATAAATTTGTTATATTTAATGGAAGTTATTTTTTTTTTAGTTTCGTATGAATAATGAAAAGAAATCAGGTTTAAAATTATAAAAAAATAGAAAATAAACTCAAAATTTTAATTCCTATGTAAGTTATTAGTTAATCTTAAAAAAATTGCGCTAATTAATGATGAAAATCCCATCAAATCAGATGAAAATAAGTTTTTTTTCCCTTAACATATTTTAAAAAATAAACTGGAAAAAAGAGAGAGAAAAGAAAGCCTTTATTTTTCTTTCCTCCCCTCAAAAATAAAAATATTTCTCTTCTGCGCTATTTTCCCCATCTCACTGAATAAAATATGGGGAGTGAACACGATATTTGTGCAAATTGACTTGACTTTGTAGTTGATAATATTGGACTAACATGTTTATTATTACCAGAATTTTGTAAGAATCATGACAACTGAAAATTATTATTATTTATTACAGAATTTAGTAACAAGCTCTTACTGTGACACTGAATAAAATAAGACTTCTATCACAAATTCATTGTTTATACTAATTATGTGTCACGTTACGAAATGAGTGAGAAGTAAAAATAAAGATTAAAGTAAGGAGAAGTAATTAAAATCCCTTGATAATACTCATTAAGGATTTAATCTGTTAATGTAATTCTCCTTTACCTAATTTGTAAACTGACGTTGTATCTAAAGGAAAAAAAGAAGAAGATAAAAGTAGTTGTTTAGATGTAACAATTACTCTAAACAAGTCTTAACAATCTTAAATAACTCCTTAATTTCTTGCTTCTAACAAATGACTAAAACTTCCACTCACAAGTAATGTATTTAACCCATTTATTAGATGAGAATATAAATGATCAAGCAAGATAGTAAATGATACATTGTTATAGTCTATAAATATCTTTTTATAGTCAAATTTCTTATAACTTATCTTTCAATGGTTTAAGTGTTTCATACGTTTTGAATGTAAATATGAATTCATTATCTTTAAAAACAAAGAAAATTATCAATAAATAAGAGATGAAACGAATATACATGTCTAAAACAGTTATCAGCAGAGAGTGTCAAAAAAAGAAAGGGAGAGATACTGGCATAAAAAATGGGCGTGAAAGTCACAAAACTAGACAAAATTAGTTGAGAGATCGTTTTCCTCGTGATTCCTTCCCCTCAACCTCAACCAACAAATATTTCAACTCCATCAGTTATATTTTACCCAGTGTTATTTTATATATCACGTGTCAGATATTATATCAGAAATCATGAAAAGAAGCGTAAAATATTTCTATTCTAACATTCACTCCACCTTCCAAACTTATCATTTGAGTTTCCTAACCAATACTAAATCCAAATTTATGAATTCAAATTCCAAAATCTATAATACTTTGAGGACTTATTGCATTCAAATAGAGAGTCAAAGAAAAATGACAAAGTATACATATGTTTCATGTTGTGAAGAGGGTGAGCCGTTTCTGACATAAATAATAGCCGTTTCTCTGAGACATAAATAATGACTATAATGCCCTTTAGAAACGTAAAACCTTTCTCCTATATAAAGAGAAGTCGCTAAGTTTTAAAAGACATTGTTGAAGACAGATAGATTTGTGTGAGCTACGAAGAAAGTGATCGCTTCAGCATTTTCTTTCTAGCTACTTTCTACAGGTTTTTTAATTTTTGCTCTTTTTTTTTTTTTTTTTTCACTCCTTGATATATAATCAAAGCCATAAAAAATGGGTTTTCAGAAAGAAAGAAATGGGGTATAATAGCTTATAGAAATCTATAAATCTATCTATAGATTATGATCTCTTTTTTTCACTCTTATATTACATGTTGGTTTCCATAGCTTTGATTCTTGGTTAGCTCTTTTTACTTGATTTAACCCCATCATGGTTTAACAAAGTGCTTTGAATTGTTCACTTTTTTCCAAGATGAATTTTGAAACTCGACCGAGTATGTATACAAGAAACCAGATTAAGTGCCATATCCACCATACCAAACTCTGTCAAACAGCCAATGATCCCTTTCATAAACAGCTTCAAAATTTCCTAAGGCCTTGAATCAACACCTTCTTAACAAAACCATAACAGCAGCCCACCACCCAAATCGAACCCTTCTAGGTACTTCATTACATCCAGTTCAAAGACCAAACCCACAAAATACTAGAACATCACCTTCATAGCTCAATTCTGTTTCTATCTGAGACCAATTGAAATTACTAGCTCAACTTTAAATGTCGTTTTCTATATCTAAGAAACAGCTTTACATGCTGAATTATGTAACGTTTTGGTCCCATTTTCACCCTCCGGCTACTAAATTATTTTAGTAAATTCAAATAAGAATCAATGAAACTTCATCAATTGCTCAATAAACGATGGGATTTTTGTGAAACATAATTAAAATAGTTGAAAAAGCTTGTGTCATCCTCGTGTTAAAATGCACCGCTCTTTGTTTACATGACAATACAAGTAAGCTTGTCCTTTTCCTTTCCTACCTACCTTGTCTTTCTTTTAGGGAATTTCTTTTCTTACCTACTTAACTCAATTAATTAACCTTCCTCCTTGGTTTTATTTATTTTTGTATATCTATAAGATTTGGCTTGGTTTAGAATATATGTTTAAAATAATCTCTGTTTAATTAGTTCCAATCTAACCAAAAGTTTCTTTTTCCTTTCTATTTTCACCCTTCTGCAGGTTAAGGGATTAGTTACGCTAAAGCATGGGATTTTTAGATGAAGATGGGTTGATTTCAAAAACTAGGTCCATGGTTTTATCCCTCTCAAATATCATTTCAAGATCACCTATGTTATCTCCCATGCAAGTCCATGAATGTCAATGTACTGCCTCCATCTATAAACAGTATCTCCACCTACCAGGTCTCAAAACCCTAATATATGAATATAAAACCCTTCAATTACAGACACCAAATCTCATCATCCATTCCTACACCATCCCCCAGTCACCATCGCCTCCATCGTTAGATTTTTTGTCCTTCAGAACTCACTCTGCATCCTACTCTCCTTGGTCCTCTGGGATGGACGATATGCTGGGGACTGAAAGTGGAGTTTACATGATCCATAGTGCGTTGAAAATGATAACAATGGATCACAAAGCCAAAGGTTCTAGTAAACAAGGTAATAAGAGGAAGCAAGGGCGTCCAAGGGTGGGAGAATATCCACCCCCAATTCCATTACTAGCAAGAACGGGGAATTTGCCAAGCCACATGCCTTGGATTTTAGCCAGATATTACAGCAACGGGAGGCTGGTTCTTAAAGAAGAGAAAGTGAAACATCACGAATATTTTGAAGCCTACAGAGAAAATGGTCGCCTTATTCTGGACCTCGTGCCTTTGGATGGCAGTTTTAGATGTTGTCATACGGTTTTCGAGGAAAATAATGCTTTTGAAGACGATGAGGAGAAGGAGATAGAGCTAGAAAACCTGGAGTTTTTTCAAGGATATGGGGAATTAGAGAAAGTTGAAGAACTGGATGAAGAAACTGATCATGACAATGATGATGATGATGAAGAAGACAATGGCAACGTGAAACATGAAGCGTCTATGACATCAGCATTATCAGTGCCTGAGATGTGTCATTGGAGCGAAACGTATGGAGATCCGCGCAAGTGCTTGACGTATTCGGGTAGGATTATATCAGAAATCAGTTCAGTACTTTCACAATGCTGATAAGTAAAGAGAGAAATTAGTATGAAGAAGCCATCAACCGGTTGTAATTCAGTCCATAACAAGACCTTCCTTTTAGTTTGTTCTGTTTATTTACAATAATTAGTAATTTAATGAGTAGTTTGAAACAAGGGTTTAGCTAGAAAATCTAAAAGTCATTGGTTATTTTATATTTATTTGAAAACAATATCAGAATTATTTATGAAAAACCATTACATAAATCTCATTTTATATATAAAAAAATTCCAAATATAAGAAATATGAAAAACAGTTAAAAACCAAACTGAATTATCATCAAAGATTCAAAAATCTAAAAACGCAATCAAACCAAACTGATCTCATCACCCTAATTGAAACAACTTTAATTACAAATTAAATGAGACCAAACCATGAATACAAGAAGTGCTTTATACCACATAAGAGTTTCTTTCAAAAATTAATTTCTAATAAAATGATTTTTCACGTGTTTTGAATGTAAATATCTTTAAAAACAAAGAAAAATATCAATAAATAAGAGGTGAAACAAGTATACATGTCAAAAACAGTTATCAGCAGAGAGTGGTAAAAAAAAAAAGAGACAGAGAGTGACATAAAAATTAGGCGTGAAAGACACAAAACCAAACAAAATAGGTTGAGAGATCGTTTCCCCTCGTGATTCACTCCCCTCAACCACAACCAACAAATATCTTCAACTCCAATTGTATTTTACCAAATATGTTATTTTATATATCACGTGTCAGATACTATATCAGAAATCATGAAAAGAAACATACAGTATTTCCATTCTAACTTTCACTCCACCTTCCAAACTTATCATTTGAGTTTCCTAAACAAAACTAAATCTAAATTTATGAATTTAAGTTCCAAAATCTATAATACTTTAAGGACTTATGCATTGAAATAGAGAGTCAAAGAAAAATGACATAGCATACATATGCTTCATGTTGTGAAGAGGGCAAGTCGTTTCTCTAAGACATAAATAATAACTATAACTATAACGCCTTTTTAAGACATAAAACCTTTCTCCTATACAAAAAGAAGTCACTAAATTTTGAAAGACATTGTTGAAGACAAATTTGTGTGAGTTGGAAGAAAGTGATGGCCTCAACATTCTCTTTCTCGATAGTTTCTACAGGTTTTGTAATTTTTGCTCTTCATTTGTTTTTCCACTACTTCATATATAATCAAAGACATACAATGTTTATTATAACTTATAGTCTACAAATATCTTTTTATGGTCAAATTTCTTATAACTGATGTTTCACTGATTTAAGTGTTCCATGCATTCTAAATGTAAATATGAATTCATTATCTTAAAAACAAATAAAAATATCAATAGATAAGAGGTTAAACAAGTATAATTGTCAAAAACAATTATCAATAGAGAGTGTAAAAGAAGAAAGAGACAAATACTGGCATAAAAATTAGGTGTCAAAGACACAAAACCAAACAAAATCAGTTGAGGGGTCGTTTCCCTTCGTGATTCTCTCCCCTCAACCTCAACCAACAAATATCTTCAACTCAATCAATTGTATTTTACCAAATGCTATTTTACATATCAGGTGTCAGATACTATATATATAAGAAATCATGAAAAGAAATGTAAAGTATTTCCATTCTAACCTTCACTCCACCTTCCAAACTTGTCATTTGAGTTTCCTAAGCAATACTAAATCCAAATTTATTAATGTAAATTCCAAATTTTATAATACTTTGAGGAATTATTGCATTGAAATAGAGAGTCAAAGAAAAATGACATAGCATACATATGCTTCATGATGTGAAGAGGACAAGTTGTTTCTCTAAGGCATAAACAATGACTATAATGCCTTTTTAAGATAAAAAACCTTTCTCCTATATAAAGAGAAGTCTCTAAGTTTTGAGAGACCCTTTTGTAAGTACCCAATTCTGCCCGGGCCCATTAAGGAAAAGAAACAAAATAATAAAATAATAAATGTCCAATTTTTTAAAAAAAATGTCCTGTTACAAAATAACCTGGTCCAGAGGCCCAAATACAAGACCTACCCAATACCCTAAAACACACTTAGCCCAATGAGACTTCAACCCAAACCCATTACACCCTTAGCCTACACACGGACTCCACTATCGAGATGGCCCAAAAGGCCCAAGACTAAACAAGCAGAGACCTAGGGTTTCCAGAAACCCTAGGCGCATGAATGACAAGCTCGGCGTCGTCGCGCACTCGACTCCACGCACTCATGACCCCCACATCGCGCGCGATTCACGCCTTCATTAGCGCGGACTCGCCGACTGCAAAGAAAAAGGAAAGAAGAAACGACAAAAAAATAGCAAGAAAGCAGCAGGATCTTGTATTTCTTTTTTTTTTTGGGCTATATAAAGCCCCAAAAATTTGTAACGAGGGGGGGAGATAGATTGTTACACACGATATAGAGAAATACAACAAGCAGTTTTTTTTACAGAGGTGATTCTTTTTGCATGATTTTTATTTTTATTTCTTAAATCTAAGCTTATTTTTATGTATAAATATTTAAAAAAAAAAGAAAATAAAAGAAAAGAGTGAGGGTTTTACGAGTGCGCCACAGACGCGACAGCGCGTGCATCTTTGGGCGCGTCTTGGAAGTGCCCCATCAGAGTGCTCAACGGAGGCAGAACACTGGAGAGGATTTGGTGAAGAGGCTTCTAATTTTTTTTTTAAAAAAATGGGTGTTAAATGTTTTTTTAAATGATTTTTTTATTTATATAGCATTTAAGAAACGACGTCGTTTAGGGCAAAGGGGATCCGCGCGCTGACCCGACCCGGCCCTCAGGATCCGCGCGTTTTATAAAAGGGGGAATTTACAATTTCGGTCCTTTCGTAATTTTATTTATTTTAATTTAATCCAATTTAAATTTCTATTTTTATTAAATTAACCCTAAAAGTTTATGTTTATTTTAATTAAACCCAGGACTGCTTTAAAGGTTAAAAATCGAAATGATGCCGTTTTAAAATTTTGAATAATTGCTATATTAATCCCTGTATTTTAACGCTCGTTTGTGATCTAATCCTTTTAATTAGTTTTAATTACTGTTTTAACCCCTGTTTTCTTTATTTTAATTTTATTTTTATCCTTTTCTTTTATTTTGTTATTTATATTATAATTAATTGTTTTATCACATTAAACTATTCTATTTTTTTATATATTTATTATTTTATTAATAGTATGAAATTTATATATATATATTGTTTATGTATTATTTGTATATTTAATTATTATTTTACTTGTTTAATATTTTATATTTTATTATATTTTATTATATTTTGTATATTATATAGTATTATATTATATATATTATTTCTAAAGCTCTATTTTATATAAAATTTATTTATATTATCTAATCTATTTTATTTATATTGTTTATATTATGTATATAATTTCATAATTATTGTACTACATATATACATATATTTTCATTATTTATTATTTTATTTAATATAATTTTTATTACATATTTTTATATTAATTATCGTGCTATATGTATTCAAAAAAGTTTATACATTGTTTAATTATTCATTTTATATATATGTCTTCTTTTATTAATTATTTTATTATTTAATCTTGCATGAAAAGTTTATATTTACTTAGTATTTTTAATTATATTGCTTTATATATTTTATTTGTTTATACAATACCCTTTTATTTATTTATTATTTTATGATTACCCTAGTGTAATTATCTTAGTTGTATTTTATATTGTTTATATTAAATGTTAATGTATTATAATTGCTTTTAATATGTATGTCGATAGTATATAAACACAATGTTGTTACATGGTTATTGTTTAAAATAAAAAAAATTCATTTTTTGCAAAATTATTATATTTTTAAAAAAGTTTTTTAAAATAAGGCAATGTTTTGGTATTTAGAAATTCGGAAAATAGTGCCCTAACGTACTGGGTTGCTATTTTCCGTATTGGCTAAATAACTAAATACCTTTTTACAAGTTTTGTAAATCATGAGATGATTTTGATTACGAAGGTTCTTAAATATCGTGTCCTAACGTACTGGATGTGATGTTTATATTCCCTCAGAACAAAGAAATCTCAAGTCTTAACTTAAATGGCTCAAAGTTTTTTTTTTTTTAAGAAATCATATTTTTAAATACTTTTAAACTTCAAACATTTGGACATGATTTTATCGATTAGGTACCAATTTTTGGGCGCGCATGAGGTGCTAATCCTTCCTCAAACGTAACCGATTCCCGAACCAGTTTTCTTGTTTTTCGTAGACCAAAATTAAATGTTTTAAAATAAAACATTTTACGAGGTGATCCAATCATACCTAAGTAAAAAGGGATTGGTGGCGACTCCCATTTTATTTTTAAAAGTCGATCCCTGTTTTTAAAACCTGATTTTAAAATGGTTTCGACAGCTTGGCGACTCCACTGGGGACTAAGAGAGTCAAGCTGTAAAATCGATAATTTTATGTCCTTATGTCCGAATTTTAAAATTTGGTTTAAAAATTATGATCCTTTTATTGCATGTGGTTTTAATATAGATTTCTGCATTGCACTACATGACCATTGTGGTCACAACTTTAAGTGGGAGCGAGAAGCTACTCCTTCGTGAGGTTTTCACCTCCGTGCAGGATAGTGAACCGCTTTCGGAATACATCCGTACCTATGTCTTCGTGAGATTTTCATCTCCGTGCAGCCATAGAGAAATGTATTCTCCTGAACTGAACTCGGTCCGTATGAGCCTATAATGGGTGAGGATCGAGGAATCTGCTGGTTCGGGTACCTCAACTTTAGAGCTAAACCATACGTAGAGAACATAGGAACCCACCCTAAGTAGAACTATGCTAAACCTTAGTAGTCACCCAAATAGGTGTTCTATGTTGTTTATTTCTTCTGTACTAACGTGTTTTCTTGTATTTTGATTGCATTCATATCATAGAAAAGAGGTGTTGATTTCAAATTCGATTGCTAAATAGAAAAGTTTGTCATAAGAAAACGGGTTTTTTGATAAAGTGGATTATAATACGGTCTCGTCCGAATATAGTCTAAGTGAACACAACAAGAGAAGACTGATAGCCGGCGAAGGAATACAAGACTTTATTACCCAAGGATTCAAGCTGACAAAGACAAATCTAGAATCACCATGTCTCGACTTTCTTGAAGAAGCTAACGAGTATTATGGAGCAGTGAGTCGCGTCCCAGATCAAGCAAAAAGGAGTTAGAGGAGGCATCTATTAGAAGTTTGCAAGACTTGACTTTTGCGAAGAAGGGATTCATGTTTTCATTTGGACTATGAGGATAAGGTCATGTATGCGATCCGTTTTATGTAAAGAAATTTACTTTCTAGAAAAGTTTTTCTAATGTAACTGAATTTAGAATCAACGCCTCTCTCTCTTTGCATTCATGCATTTGCATTACATTGCATCATTTGCATTAGACTTTTACAAGAGAATCCTAATTAGGTAAATATATTTCAGAGTTAACCTGAAAAACATGGAGCAAAGGTTGGAGAGAATAGAGCAAATGCAAATACAGATGCAGGGGCAATTGACTAAAATTCAACAAGAAATGCGGGAATGTCAAAGGAATATCATAGGCCAGCTAACCCAGTTACTAGCTGGAGGAATTGGAAAAACGAAAGGACCAGTAGTCAACAACGTGGATGATGAGGAAGACATCGTTTATTCCCCAAAAGGTATCCCAACTCAACTAGATACGCATTCGCATAGGGGACCCATCATTGTTGAACCCCAATGTCAAGCTGATACTTCAACCTTGTTGAAGTTCCCAATGGGTTCAGATTTTGACCTGAATAATGATCAAGCCAAACCGGTTGTTCTGGTAGAAACGAGAGAAAGATGAGAATGGTCCTCAAATGCCCTGGGGAAGAAGGAAAAGAGAACCGGTAGGTATAACAAGAGCCATTTGGAGCAAATTACAATGAACCAGCCAAGGACGGTAGCTACCAACGATCAGGTTTCTCCAAAATAAAACTCTGAAAAGCTCCAATTTACACCAATCCTGATGATGTATAAGGAGCTATATCAAAGTTTATTTGACGTTCATGTGGTGTCTCCATATTATCTTCAGCTGTTACAACCCCCATATCCTAAATGGTATGATTCCAACGCTCAATGTGAATACCACGCAGGAGTAACGGGGCATTCAATAGAAAATTGCACTGCCTTCAAAAAAGTAGTTGAGAGACTTCTTAAGATGGGAGTTGTTAAGATTGATGATACACCTAGTATGGATAACCCATTACCCAATCATGGAGACAAGAAAGTTGTGATCCCTTGAAGAAATCGAAAGCGAAGAGGGAATCAGAGAACGAATTTTACAAGCCCTTGTGTACTTGGGAGTGTTTTGAATAATGAAACTGTGGAAGAAATCCCTGTACTTTTAGGGCTAATCTAGAGTAATGTGCAAAACATGCTTGTTGCCTTAAGCCTAGAGGCAATAAGACCCCTTTTGTGAAATAGGCTTGTGTCCTAAATTCTTATTTCAATGAAATGCATCTTTTTTTTGAATACATATTCTTTTATTCTTTCCATTTCCTATTGTATATTCTTTTATCATATTCTTTCATTCTTTATTCATGACTATATCATACGAATACTCATCCATAGAATCATTTATTCTTTGGATTCGTTCGCCTTCGTACTTAGGTACCCAGATATCAATGACGTGAGCGACGTTGTTACTGACTCCCTTTTTGAACGAGATATGGGTCTATGGGATCTCAGGACTTTAAAGATGACAGAGATTGTAACATATCTTCTAAAAATGGTTTAACAAGATAAAAAACAGACCTTACTCTACAAAGGGTCATTGGATATTGCGAGTCTAGGAAAGAAGTGAAGATTATAGTCTAGCTCATCACAGAAATAATGCGAGACATTATTGAATTATCTTCAAGAATTCAAAGATATTTTCGCACGATCATATCAGGACATGCTCAGGCTAATAAGACACGCCCTAAATATGAGGATTGGGCACTGCCAATTTACAGAGAAAGGGATGGTATCAGCTATGCCGTATCTAAGGAAACAAGATTCATGGGCTTACTCCAGTTCTTCACGGATTTTCCATATGCGGGGCATGGATATTATGGGGTCAATCTTGTCAAATGCTTCTAGTTGACACCGATTCACTATCATGGTCATCGTCTACTTTACTAAGGGGGTGAATGTTGCTTCATATGCCAATATTGAAAAGTTGACAGTCATCAAATTCTAAAAAAAAAAAAAAAAGAGGAAAAGATCAGATGCCAGCACAGAATGTATAACTGTACAAAGTCAAAGTTTACAGTTTGTCTAAAAATCAGGCAGCATATCGCAGTGCAACAAAAGTTGCCAAAAAAAAAAGGAAATGAAAGGTGGATAAGACTTGTAAAGATTGGCATAAGAAGCTATCACTATTCTCTATGATTATCAAACATTGGCTAGAACCTTTACTGAGGCAACATCTTGCCCATTATGGAATTGAAGCATTTTTGCCAATTAAACCTAATCGAAGAAGAGGTTAAAAGTTATCCATCACGGTCGGATGATGTGAGCTTACGACAAAAAAGGTTTATCCAAGAGAATTCCACAAGGGGAACCTGATGTTGAAAAAGATTTTTCCTCTGCAAAATGATTTTAGAGGAAAGCATATGCCAAACTGGGAAAGACTTATGTAGGGCCTGTTCTAGAAGAGCATTGATATTGACCAAGATGAATGGCGAAGACTTGCCCAATCCGGCGAATTCAGGTTTAGTCAAGAAGGATTTTACCTGAAAAGAGAAGGGTCAAGGTGAAAACCCGCAAAGGGCGCCTTGAGCTCAAATTCATCCAAAAAAAAATTCAAAAAAAAAGAAGAAGAAGAAAAAGGAGAGGCCAAGGCGAAAACCCGCAAAGGGCGCTTTGAGACCAAAGGGGATTTGAGTTGAAAACTCGAAAAAGGGCGGCTCAAATTTTGACCAAAAGTGGGGCATACAATAGTCTTGCTACGTCTGAATTAGCAAGGAGGAAGTATGGTACGTCTTGGGGCATTGACAAAGTACTCCTGATCCCTTAAACACATATTGATTTTAAAATGGTCCTCAAGAAGTTGGAACAAAGAAGCTCAGGCTGCGATATCTGGGGCACCTAACTTCTATCTTACCCATTTTTGAGTTCATTATCTTTGATTGCTTTATTGTTTTTTGAGATACACCCAAATCAATTTTCTTTTATTGCCTGAGTTATCTTTGATTAAATTATTTTCTGAGCTATGCTCCTGACTAATTTCTTTCTCGTCCATTTTTGTGTTCTTTTTCAAGCATTTATATTGAAATAACGATCAGTGGACTAAAAACACTTTCATAAAAGGAGTTTCGCATATTACTCTAGAAACTTCTAAATAATATGAGGAATCTGAAACATGACTATTGTTCAGAACTCACCAAGTCTAAGGGATTGGAAACATTGGAAAATGATTATTTCTTCGGATTTTTATTGAATAAGACAATTTCATTGGTGATACCACATCGGCAAATGACGAACAAGGTCAATCCAAGTGTAAAGGGGATCATTGACGAGATACCCTGCATTCATACATCTGGTCATTACACCCAGGGAATGGTGTAACAGATTGAAAGTAGTACAAGTTCTGTACCTGCAATGGTAACAGAGTGATACAAGAAACCAAATGTTATTCCCCGAAGTTGCAAAGTGGGAGGTACCAATTCATGTCCCAAGGTTCAAGTAGAGAGGACTCAGAATTACCATGGGGCAAATTATTTGAGCAGAACATGAATGAAGCAAATGAGTAATAACACCTAGGATAGGAATCATACTCATAACATTTTTGTAAATTTTATTAGGAGCATTAGATTCATTTTGGTCATTGCATCCTAATCCTTGAAACAGGAATCATCTTCATAACATTTTCATAACATGTCTAAATAGGAGCATCTGATACATTTCGATCAAAGCATCCTAAGTATTGGACATAAACATATACCCATTCTACAAAAGTTATATAGCAAGGTAGAAGACATTAGTCCGGTATCCCCGAGTTTGCGGGAGCAGATTAAAATAGCGAGATCGATAATCCACGAGGTTGCAGGAGCAGATCGGAGACATCAGTCCTATCTCCCTGACCAGCAGTGGAATAGGTCAAAAATTGTAAATCTTGTCACCCTAAGCAGTAGAGAACCAAGATCGAACGACAAATCTTGTCTCCCTAAGCGGTAGTGGAACAGATTTAAGCCACCGGCCCTATCTCCTTGACCAGTAGTGGAATAGGTCAAAAATTGTAAATCTTGTCACCCTAAGCAGTAGGGAACCAAGATCGAACGGAAAATCTTGTCTCCCTAAGCGGTAGTGGAACAGATTTAAGCCACCGGCCCTATCTCCCTGACCAGCAGTGGAATAGGTCAAAAATTGTAAATCTTGTCACCTAAGCAGTAGGGAACCAAGATCGAACGGCAAATCTTGTCTCCCTAAGCAGTAGTGGAACAGATTTAAGCCACCGGTCTTATCTCCCTGACCAGCAGTGGAATAGGTCAAAAATTGTAGATCTTGTCACCCTAAGCAGTATGGAACCAAGATCGAACGGCAAATCTTGTCTCCCTAAGTAGTAGTGGAATAGATTTAAGCCACTGGCCCTATCTCCCTGACCAGCAGTGGAATAGGTCAAAAATTGTAGATCTTGTCACCCTAAACAGTAGGGAACCAAGATCGAACGGCAAATCTTGTCTCCCTAAGCGGTAGTGGAACAGATTTAAGCCACCGACCCTATCTCCCTGACCAGCAGTGGAATAGGTCAAAAATTGTAAATCTTGTCACCCTAAGCGTAGGGGAACCAAGATCGAACGGCAAATCTTGTCTCCTAAGCGGTGAGTGGACAGATTTAAGCCACCGGCCTTATCTCCCTGACCAGCAGTGGAATAGGTCAAAAATTGTCACCCTAAGCAGTAGGGAACCAAGATCGAATGACAAATCTTGTCTCCCTAAGCAGTAGTGGAACAGATTTAAGCCACCGGCCCTATCTCCCTGACCAGCGGTGGAATAGGTCAAAAATTGTAGATCTTGTCACCTCAAGCAAAGAGAGGGAACCAAGATCGAACGGCAAGTCTTGTCTCCTAAGCGGTAGTGGAATAGATTTAAGCCACCACCCTATCTCCCGACAAAGTGAGTGGAATAGGTCAAAGATTGTAGATCTTGTCTCCCTAAGCAGTAGTGGACCAAGATCGAACGAAAAATCTTGTCTCCTTAAGCAGTAGTGGAACATATTTAAACCACCAGTCTGACATCCCTAAGTTTGCAGTGGAGTAGACCGAAGATAGCAGATCTGGCAATCCTGAAGTTGTAGGAGCAGATCAAAAACATCAGATCTTGTCTCCCTGAGTTTGCAGTGGAGTAGATCAAAAGATAGTGGATACTATCTTCATGAAGTTGAAGCTATCAAATTTACTGAAATCAAGATGAAGTTCCAATACCATTGAAATTGCAGTGGAGTTGGAAGCCATTTGAAAAAGGCGAGGACCAAGAAGACGAGGCTCGGCCAAGACCGGGCAAAATTGGTCCTTTTATAGTCTTTGCTCTATTCTCGTTACACGACAATGAGCAAAGAGGGGCAACTGTAAGTACCCAATTCTGCCCGGGCCCATTAAGAAAAAGAAACAAAATAATAAAATAATAAATGTCCAATTTTTTAAGAAAAATGTCCTGTTACAAAATAACCTGGTCCAGAGGCCCAAATACAAGACCTACCCAATACCCTAAAACACACTTAGCCCAACAGACTTCAACCCAAACCCATTACACCCTTAGCCTACACACGGACCCACTATCGAGGTGGCCCAAAAGGCCCAAGACTAAACAGAAACAGAGACCTAGGGTTTTCCAGAAACCCTAGGCGCCGCAATGACAGAAGCTCGAGCGTCGCGCCGCACTCAGCTCCACGCACAACCCCACATCGCCGTCGCGATTCACGCCTTCATCAGCGCCGGACTCCGCTTCGACCTGCAAAGAAAAAGGAAAGAAGAACAACAAAAAATAGCAAGAAACGAGAGGATCTTGTATTTTTTTTTTTATTTTCGGGCTATATAAAGCCCCAAAAATTTGTAACGAGGGGGGGAGATAGATTGTTACACACGATACAGAGAAATACAACAAGCAGTTTTTTTTTACAGAGGTGATTCTTTTCGCATGATTTTTATTTTTATTTCTTAAATCTAAGCTTATTTTTATGTATAAATATTAAAAAAAATAAAAGAAAAGAGTGAGGGTTTACCTGAGTGCTGCCACAGACGACGGCGAGTGCATCAAGGCAGCGTCTGATGGATGCCCCGTCGAGAGTGCTCAACTGAGGCGTATTTGGAGAGGATTTGGTGAAGAGGCTTCTGATTTTTTTTTTTAAAAATGGGTGTTAAATGTTTTTTTAACTGGTTTTTTTATTTATATAGTATTTAAGAAACGACGTCGTTTAGGGCAAAGGGGATCCGCGCGCTGACCCGACCCGGCCCTCAGGATCCGCGCGTTTTATAAAAGGGGGAATTTACGATTTCGGTCCTTTCGTAATTTTATTTATTTTAATTTAATCCAATTTAAATTTCTATTTTTATTAAATTAACCCTAAAAGTTTATGTTTATTTTAAATAAACCCAGGACTGCTTTAAAGGTTAAAAATCGAAACGATGCCGTTTTAAAATTTTGAATAATTGCTATATTTTGAATAATTAGTTTTAATTACTGTTTTAACCCCTATTTTCTTTATTTTAATTTTAATTTTATCCTTTTCTTTTATTTTGTTATTTATATTATAATTAATTTTTTTATCACATTAAACTATTCTATTTTTTTTATATATTTATTATTTTATTAATAGTATGAAATTTATATATATATATTGTTTATGTATTATTTGTATATTTAATTATTATTTTACTTGTTTAATATTTTATATTTTATTATATATTTATTATATTTTGTATATTATATAGTATTACATTATATATATTATTTCTAAAGCTCTATTTTATATAAAATTTATTTATATTATCTAATCTATTTTATTTATATTGTTTATATTATGTATATAATTTCATAATTATTGTACTACATATATACATATATTTTCATTATTTATTATTTTATTTAATATAATTTTTTATTACATATTTTTATATTAATTATCGTGCTATATGTATTCAAAAAAAGTTTATACATTGTTTAATTATTCATTTTATATATATGTCTTCTTTTATTAATTATTTTATTATTTAATCTTGCATGAAAAGTTTATATTTACTTAGTATTTTTAATTATATTGCTTTATATATTTTATTTTTTTATACAATACCCTTTTATTTATTTATTATTTTATGATTACCCTAGTGTAATTATCTTAGTTGTATTTTATATTGTTTATATTAAATGTTAATGTATTATAATTGCTTTTAATATGTATGTCGATAGTATATAAACACAATGTTGTTACATGGTTATTGTTTAAAATAGAAAAAATTCATTTTTTGATAAATTATTATATTTTTAAAAAAGTTTTTTAAAATAAGGCAATGTTTTGGTATTTAGAAATTCGAGAAATAGTGCCCTAATGTACTGGGTTGCGATTTTCCGTTTGGCTAAATAACTAAATACCTTTTTACAAGTTTTGTAAATCATGAGATGATTTTGACTACGAAGGTTCTTAAATATCGTGTCCTAACGTACTGGATGTGATGTTTATATTCCCTCGGAACAAAGAAATCTCAAGTCTTAACTTAAATGGCTCAAAGTTTTTTTTTAAGAAATCATATTTTTAAATACTTTTAAACTTCAAACATTTGGACATGATTTTATCGATTAGGTACCAATTTTTGGGCGTTACGAGGGTGCTAATTCTTCCTCGTACGTAACCGATTCCCGAACCCGTTTTCTTGTTTTTCGTAGACCAAAATTAAATGTTTTAAAATAAAACATTTTACGAGGTGATCCAATCACACCTAAGTAAAAAGGGATTGGTGGCGACTCCTATTTTATTTTTAAAAGTCGATCCCTGTTTTTAAAACCCGATTTTAAAATGGTTTCGACACCCTTTTAAGACATAAAACCTTTCTCCCATATAAAGCGAAGTCTCTGAGTTTTGAGAGACATTGTTGAAGACAGATTTGTGTGAGCTGCGAAAGAAGTGATGGCCTCAGTATTCTCTTTCTAGCTAGTTTCTACAGGTTCTTTAATTTTTACTCTTCATTTGTTTTTTTCCATTACTTCATATATAATCAAAGACATACAATGTTTTTTATAATTGATATGGTATACAAATATCTTTTTATGGTCAAATTTCTTATAACTGGTGTTTCAATGATTTAACTGGAATGGAATAGGACTATAATGAAATAGTTATTTTGTGGGAATGGAAGGCCTGTAATAAAATTAAATAGGCATAATAGTCCTTTGCTTGAATGAAATTGAATGAGTATTGTAATATCATTCATGAGTTTAGTTGAGAGGAATAGATATATAATAGGAAAAAAAAATACTCGAATGATGAATATACCTTTTAATAAATTAAATTATGTTTTTATTTTTGTAAAAATATTAAAAAAAAAACCAAAAGCTTTAAATGCTAAAATGGCAATTTTATCCTTAGATTAAAAAATATTTTATTCTTTAATTTAATTAATAAGATATAATATAAAATATTTATATAAAAATTAAAACATTATTATATAAATTATTTTTTTATTTATTTTATCCTTACCCCCTCTCATTTAATCACTTTATAAATAATTTACAATATAAACTAGTGTTCATTCCATTGCATTCCATTGCAAATGACTCGATGAGGAAGCTACTGGGTTGAATAATCGTCTAGACATTGATAATTATAGCTTGAATTTGAGAGAAAATAAATAACACTAATCAACATATAAATAATTGGGAAAAAAATGAATCCAGTGAAGTAAAAACTGTATATTTTAGATTTTTAAAAGGTATAAACAATCTTTTCTTTTTGTATTCAAAGACAAGAAAATTTTTTTTATGGAATAGACCCATAACAGATCGTGAGAAGAGATAGAAAAAAATTTGGGAATTTGAAATTTGATGTGGGAACTTACTTCAGTGGAGGTGAGACTGCCGGAGAAGGAGTTGGTCAGAGCACTGGTAAAGGTGCTGGTGAGAGCGCCGATGAAGGAGAGAGGAGAGTGGAGGGGAGAGAGTCCATATCTCTTCTATTTTCTTTTATATATATATATATATATATATATATATTAAGGGACTATGATTGTGGCTTAGGGTAGGAGTAGTTAAAATTTATTAAAGGGTATTTTAGATCCAAAAAAATTATTTTAATTCGATGGTAGACTGAATAGTTATTTATATCCTTCACCATTGAATTTGTATTACGAGACTTTAAGAAATAGAAAAGGAATGACTATTCTACAGAATCTCTTTTTCGGTGAACCAAACTACTGTTTTATTGTAGGGCATTAAATAGTGACAAAATGGAATAGTCATTCCTTCCAACCAAATGTGATGTAAGTTTTTCACGAGTTCTAAATGTAAAATATAAATTCATTATCTTTAAAAAGAAAAGAAAAATATCAATAAATAAGAGGTGAAACGAGTATACATGTCAAAAACAGTTATCAACAGAGAGTGTAAAAAAAGAAGAAAGAAAGAGACAGATACTGACATAAAAAATGTGTGTGAAAGACACAAAACCAAACAAAATCGGTTGAGGGATCGTTTCCCCTTGTGATTCATTCCCCTCAACCGCAACCAACAAATATCTTCAACTCCGATTGTATTTTACCAAATGCTATTTTACATATCACGTGTCAGATACTATATCAGAAATCATGAAAAGAAACGTAAAGTATTTCCGTTCTAACCTTCACCTTCCAAACTTATCATTTGAGTTTCCTTTGCAATACTAAATCCAAATTTATGAATTTAAATTTTAAAATCTATAATACTTTGAGGACTTATTTCATTGAAATAGAGAGTCAAAGAAAAATGACATAGCATACATATACTTCATGTTGTGAAGAGGGCAAATAGTTTCTCTAAGACATAAACAATTATTATAATACCCTTTTAAGATATAAGTCCTTTCTCCTATACAAAGAGAAGTTACTAAGTTTTGGGAGACATTGTAGAAGACAAATTTATGTGAGCTGTGAAGGAAGTGATGGCTTCAACATTCTCTTTCTAGCTAGTTTTTACAGGTTTTTTAATCTTTTCTCTTCATTTGTTTTTTTTCCACTACTACATATATAATCAAAGACATACAATGTTTCTTATAATTGATATAGTCTACAAATATTTTTTTATGGTCAAATTTCTTATAACTGATGTTTTAGTGATTTAAGTGTTTCATGCGTTCTGAATGTAAATATGAATTTATTATCTTTAAAAACAAATAAAAATATCAATAAATAAGAGATGAAACGAATATACATGTTAAAAATAGTTATCAATAGAAAGTGTAAAAAAAAGAAAGAGACAGATACTGGCTTAAAAAATAGGTGTGAAAGACACAAAACCAAACAAAATCGGTTGAGAGATCGTTTCCCCTTATGATTCATTCCCCTCAACCTCAACCAACAAATATCTTCAACTCCATCAATTGTATTTTATCAAAAGTTATTTTACATATCACTTGTCAGATATTATATCAGAAATCATGAAAAGAAACATAAAGTATTTCCATTCTAACCTTTACTCCACCTTCCAAACTTGTCATTTGAGTTTCCTAAACAATACTTAATCCAAATTTATGAATTTAAATTCCAAAATCTGTAATACTTTGAGGAATTATTGCATTGAAATAGAGAGTCAAAGAAAAATGACTTAGCATACATATGTTTCATGTTGTGAAGAGGGCAACTCATTTCTCTAAGACATAAACAATGACTATAATGCCCTTTTAAGACATAAAACCTTTCTCTTATATAAAGAGAAGTCTCTAAGTTTTGAGAGACATCATTGAAGACAGATTTGTGTGAGGTGCGAACAAAGTGATGGCCTCAACATTCTCTTTCTAGCTAGTTTCTACAGGTTCTTTAATTTTGCTCTTTATTTGTTTTTTTTTTCCACTACTTTGTATATAATCAAAGACATACAATGTTTCTTATAACTGATATAGTCTACAAATATCTTTTTATGGTCAAATTATGTTTCAGTGATTTAACTGGAATGGAATATGATTATAATGGTATAGTTATTCTGTGAGAATGGAATAAGGCTGTAATAGAATTGAATAAGCATAACAGTGATTTGCTTGAATGAAATGGAATGAGTATTGTAATAGTATTCTCAAATGACGAATATGTCTTTTAATAAATTAAATTATGTTTTTATTTTTGTAAAAATATTAAAAACCAAAAGCGTTAAATGCTAAAATGACAATTTTATCCTTAAATTAAAAAATATTTTGTTCTTTAATTTAATTAATGAAATATAATATAAAATATTTATATAAAAATTAAAATATTATTATATAAATTATTTTTTATTTATTTTATCCTCACCCTCTCTCGTTTAATCACTTTATAATTAATTTACTGTATAAATTAGTGTTCATTCCATTGCATTCCATTGCAAATGACTCGATGAGGAAGCTACTGAGTTGAATAATCGTCTAGACATTGATAATTATAGCTTGAATCTGATAGAAAATAAATAACACTAATCAACATATAAATAATTGGGAAAAAATGAATCCAGTGAAGTAAAAACTGTATTAGATTTTTAAAAGGTATAAACAATCTTTTCTTTTTGTTTTCAAAGACAAAGTAATTTTTTTATGGCATAGACCCATAACAGATCGTGAGAAGAAATAGAAAAAAATTTGGGAATATGAAATTTGATGTGGGAACTTACTTTAGTGGAGGTGAGACTGCGCGAGAAGGAGCTGGTGAGAGCGTTAGTGAAGGTGCTGGTGAGAGCGTTGATGGAGGAGAGAGGAGAGTGGAGGGGAGAGACTCCATATCTCTTCTATTTTCATTTCAAAATTAAAAAATAAAAAAATTTAAGGGACTATGATTGTGACTTAGGGTAGGAGTAGTTAAAATTTATTAAAGGATACTTTAGACCCAAAAATTTTGTTTTGATTCGATAGTAGGCTGAATAGCTATTCATATCTTTAACCATTGAATCCATATTACGAGACTTAAAGAAATAAAAGAGGAATGACTGTCGAAATTATTTTTTTTGTAAAAGGGGTCGACTTTGATTTTAAAAATGAAAATAAAAAACGGGAGTCGCCATCAATCCTTTTTTGTGAGTTGTGATCGGGTCACCTCGTAGAATAGCTATTTTTAATAAACGATTCGATTTATTTAAAACAACGCTTGTTGGTCTACGAAATTTAGAAAGGCGGGTTCGGGAGTCGGTTACGTACGAGGAAGGATTAGCACCCTCGTAACGCCCAAAAATTGGGACCTAGTTGATTAAGTAGTGTCTTAGTGTCGAAAATTGGAAATTTGAGGAAATCTTAAAAATACGATCCTTTGTTATAAAAAAAAATCAAGAACAGGGCATGTTTCATGTTAATCAAGAAAAAGAATCACGTCCCGTAAGTTAGAACACAATGTCTTAAATTCCCGATACGAGAATAAACGTCGAAAAACTTATTTATTTTGAAAGGTATTTGATTATCTCGGTTTTTAGAAAGAAATCATATTCTTTAAGTTAGAACACGATCTTTTCATAATTCCCGAGGTTATTAAAAATGTTTTGAAAACATTCGTTATTCGGATTTATCGAGAAAATCGAAACCCCGTAAGTTAGGGTGCGACTTTTCGACTCTCGAAATACGAAAAATTGCTGATTTAAAAAACGAAATTTTATGTAACGGGTAAAGATTAAAGCAACGTAAATTGGTAATAAAATGAAAAAATGATGGTAAAAATGTGCATGATGAAAGAATAATAAATGCGTTAATGTGAATAACAATAATAAAGACGAAAATAAAATAAAATAAACAAGTCAAAAACGAGAAAAAAATAGAAATAATAATAATAATAAAATAAGTAATAAATACAAAGAGAAAATATAATTATAATAGTAATAATAATAAAAATAATAGCAATAATAATAGTAAAGAAAATAATGATAGTAACAAAAATAAATAATAATAATGATAATAATAATAATAATAATAATAATAATAATAATAATAATAATAATAATAAATAGTAATTATAATAAACAAATAATAGTAAAATAAATATATAAAAATAATAATAATAATAATAATAATAAATAGTAATAATAAATATGGTAGTAAATACAATAATAATAATAATAATAGGAATATTAAATTAATTAATTTTAACAATAAAATAGCAAAAAAAAAAAGACTAAATTGAACTTAAAACAGAAGTTCGAGGCAAATCTGAAATAAATAAAAAATGAAAAGGGCCACATTGAATGCGCGAATAACAAGGAGGGACTAAAAGGGTAATAATCCCCTACCCTCCAAAACGCACAGCATCAGGGGGGACCAAATTAAAAACCAAAATAAATTATTGGGCAAAATTAAAAATAAAATAAACTTATTCGCAAAACCAAAAAAAGTGGAAGGGCTAAAAGTGCAATTAGCCCCAAAAGAAAAAAACGCGGATCCTCCCTGGTGGGTCGGGTCAACACACGAATCCTAGGTGAAACGACGCCGTTTTGGCATCTGTGAATTAAGCCCAAAACGACGTCGTTTTGTAGGTCTATATAAGCCAAAACTCTAAAAAAAAAATAATTTTTAACCCATTTCAGAAAGAAAAAAAAACTCCAGCCTCCCCCATTTTTCTCTGAAGAGCCCTCCAAGTCCGGTGCGATTCCGATAGGTCACCGCCCCGTGCTACCGCCATCACCGCCGCCTGCACCACCGTGCACAGCGGCCGGAGTCCCAAAAAGGTAATTTTTTTATATTTGATATATTTGTATATATATAAACTATTGTTTACAGAAAAAGAAAGAAAATATATGTGTATATAATAGATTCGAAAAAAGGAAAAATATGAAGAAAATAAAGAATACCCTTGATGCATTTTTCGGATCTTTTTGCTTGCTGATTTATTGTGATTTTTTTTTTTTTTGGTTCGATTGAACATAAAAAACCTCCCTTTTACATTTGATTTGTAATGGCTTTTATAGCCATTTTACAATGATTTTTTTTATTTCTATTGTTTCTCTACTTTGCCTGTCTTTTCTTCTTTTGTTTTGCAGGTGCAAGTGGGGGTGGCGACAGTGGCGGTGGAGCAGGTGGCTGATGGCAGGGGTCAGAAGACCTAGGTGCGGCGCACCTAGGGTTTGTTGTTTTTTGTTTTGTTTCTGATTTGGGTTTGTAGTGGGCTAGGACTAGATTGGGTTGTAATGGGTTTAGTAGTTTGAGTTGGTTTGGGATTGAGCTTGAATTGGGTTTAGGGGTTTTAGGTTTTTGACGGGCCCGGGCAAAAATTGGGTTGTACAGCTGCCCCTCTTTGCTCATTGCCGTTTAACGGGAATGGAGCAAAGACTTTTAAGAAAGACTAATTTTGTCCGGTCTCGTCGAGTCTTGACTTCTTTGGTACTCCTCTTCTTCAGGTAGCCTCGTTCCAGTCTACTGCATCTTGTTGCTTTGATCCACTCCACCTCCATTTCAGAGATAAGACGTGTAGCTTCGATTCGCTCCGCTGCATCTTCAGGGATATGAGATTTGTGGTTTTAGTTTGCTCTATTGCCACTCCAGGGACATAAGGTTCATGGCTTCAATCTGCTTCACTGCAACTTCAGGAAGATAAGATCCGCTATCTTTAGAGGTATAGGAATTGGTGCTTCGATCCGCTCAAATGTAATTTCAGGGAGAAGAGATTTTGTAGCTTCGATCTACTCCGATAGAACTTCTAGGAAATAAGAATTGGAAATTTCAACCTGCTTCTCTGCAACTTCAGGAAGATAAGGCTGGAGGTTGCGATCTGCTTCACTGCAACTTCAGGAAGATAAGATCCGCCGTAATTTGTAGTTTTAATTTGTTCCAATGCAACTTCAGGGAAATAAGATTTGCTATGATCTGCTCTACTACAACTCCAGAGACAAAAGATCTGTTTATTTATAGCTTTAATCTGTTTCACTGCAACTTCAGGGAAATAAGATTTGATATCTTCAGTCTGCTCCACTGCAACTTTAGGGAGATAAGACTTGTTAATTTTTTAACCTACTCCACTGCAACTTCAGGGAGATAAGGTTTGCTATGATCTACTCTACTGCAACTTCAGAGAGATAAGATCTATAATTTATAGCTTCAATCTGTTCCACTGCAACTTCAGGGAAATAAGGTTCACTATCTTCAGTCTGCTCCACTGCAACTTCAAGGAGATAAGACTTTAACTTCAACCTGCTCTACTGCAAATTCGGGGAGATAAGGTTTGTGGCTTTATTCACTCCAATGTAATTTCAGGGAGAAGAGATTTGTAGGTTCGATCTACTCCGCTGGAACTTCAAAGAAGTAAGAATTGTGGCTCCAATGTAATCTCAAGGGGAAGGGATTTGTAGCTTTGATCTTCTCCATTAGAACTTCAAGGAGATGAGAATTCATAGAGAAGAGATTTGTAGCTTCGATCTTCTCTACTGAAACTTCGAGGAAATGAGGATTTTAGGGAGAAAGGATTTGTAACTTCCACCTACTCCGTTGGAACCTCAAAGGGATAAGAATTCAGGGAGAAGAGATTTGTAGCTTCAATCTTCTCTACTGAAACTTTAAGGAAATGAAGATTTCAAGGAGAAGGGATTTGTAGCTTCGACCTACTCCGTTGGAACCTCAAAGGGATAAGAATTCAGGGAGAAGAGATTTGTAGCTTCGATCTTCTCTACTGAAACTTTAAAGAAATGAGGATTTCAGGGAGAAGGGATTTGTAGCTTCGACCTACTCTGTTGGAACTTCAAAGGGATAAGAATTCAGGGAGAAGAGATTTGTAGCTTCTATCTTCTCTACTGAAACTTCAAGGAAATGAAAACTGGTAATTTCAACCTGCTCCGCTGTATCTTCAAGGAGACGAGGTTGGTGACTTAAATCTACCCTGCTGCTTCATGGAGATAAGATTCGTCGTTTTCGATCTGCTCCACTACTGCTTAGGGAGACAAGATCTATAATCTTCAGTCTACTCCACTGCCGCTTTAGGGAGATAAGGCTGATGGCTTAAATCTACTCCGCTGCTTCATGGAGATAAGATTCGTCATCTTCGATCTGCTCCACTACTGCTTAGGGAGACAAGATCTATAATCTTCAGTCTACTCCACTGCCGCTTCAGGGAGATAAGGCTGATGGCTTAAATCTACTCCGCTGCTTCATAGTGATAAGATTCGCCGTCTTCGATCTACTCCACTCATCGCTTAGGAGACAAGATCTGTAATCTTGATCTACTACTCCAGCTGTCGCTTCAGGAGATAAGGTGATGGCTTAAATATACTCCGCTGCTTCATGGAGATAAGATTCGCCGTCTTCGATCTGCTCCACTACTGCTTAGGGAGACAAGATCTATAATCTTCGACCTATTCCATTGCTGGTCAGGGAAATAGGACTGGTGAATTCACTGATGTTGCTACACCGTCCTCTGGGGGACATATCCTGTAGACTCGGTTTTATATGCCTATGTTTATGCCAAATGATTAGGATGCTATGATCAGAATGAATCTAACGCTCCTAACTAAATGTATTATGGACGACATTTGCATAAATACAGAATGTCATGAGAATGATCCTTTTTTTTAAATGTATAATGATTAGGATGCAATGATCGGAATGAATCTAATGCTCCTAACTAAATGATATTAGGGATGACATTTGCATGAATGCAGAATGTCATGAGAATGATCTCCCTTTTTTTAATGTTTGGGTTGTCATTGCTCGTTGTTCATCACGGTTGTATCACTGATGCGTTACCATGCTTTCTCGTTCAGCTGGTATCTTTGATAGAAAACCCAAAGAAACGATCATATTCTCGCTTTCAAAGCAAGCTTGCCCATTGTAATTTGAGTCCCTTCCTTTGTACCTTACGGGACATAAAGTTTGTACCTCCCACTGCAACTTCAAGAGAATAACATTTGGTTTCTTCCATCCATCCTGCTGCAACTCCGAGGTATAGGACCAATTTGATCTGTTACACCATTCGCTGGGTGTAATGACCAGATGTATATGCCTGATATTTGCATGAATGCAAAGTATCATTTTTTTCCCGAGAATGATCCCCTTGTACACTTGGGTTGACATTGCTCGTTATTTGTCGAGGTTGTATCACCGACGAAATGTCTTGTCTTTTTGTTCAACCACCTTTTTTGAAAAAAATCCGGAGAGATAGTCTCAGTTTAGACTTTTCCTCCACCAATATTTCCATCCCTTAAACTTGATGAGTTTTAAACAATAGTCTTGTTTCAAGTTCTTGTATTATTTAGAAGCTTCCAAAGTAATATACGAAACTCCTTTTATGAAAGTACTATTAGTCCACTAATCGTTATTTCAATGCAAAATGCTTGAAAAAGATCATAACAATGGACCGGAAAGAAATTAATTAGGAGCATAGCTCGAAACAAATAAGTTAAGCAAAGATAGCAGATGCAATCCAGAAGAAAATTTATTGGTAGTGTATTTTGAAACGAATAAAAATAATTAAGTCTAGCAAATTCAGAATGGGTAAGATGGAAACTAGGTGCCCCAGATATTGCAGCCTGAGCTTCTCTGTTCAAACTTCTTGAGGACCATTTTAAGCTCAATATGTGTTCAGGGGATCCGGAGTACTTTGTCGATGCCCCAAGATGTAAAATCTCTCCTTCTTGCTAATTCAGGCATAGCAAGACTACCGCATGCCCTACCTTTGATCAAAATTTGAATTGCTCTTTTCTGGGTTTTCAATTCAAAACCCCTTTGGTCTCAAGGCGCCCTTTGCGGGTTTTCACCTTGGCCTCTCCCTTTTCTTTTTCTTTTTCTTTTTCTTTTTTTTCTTCTTTTTGTTTTTGTTTTTTTTTCTTTTTTCTTTTTTATTTTTTAAAGAAATATTTCTTGATTTGAACTCTTAGGATTAGGCAAGTCCTTGTTATCCCTCTCGGTCAAAATCAATATTTTTCTAAAGGAGGCCTTCTTTACCGCATAAGGTCCTTCTCAGTTTGGCATCCATTTTCCTCAGAAGTCCTTTTGTATGGGAAGGATCCTTTTCAAAACTAGGTCTCCTTTATGGAATTCTTTAGGGCGAACCTTCTTGTTATAGGCCCGCATCATTCACTTTCGGTACAATTGACCATGAGGATAGCCCTTAGCCTCTCTTCTTCGACCAAGTTCAGCTAATCATATTGGGATTGGATCCATTCTGCTTCATCTAACTTCAACTCTGATAAAACTCAGAGAGAAGGAATCTTGACTTCAATGGGCAAAACCGCATCCATTTCATAAATCAATGAGAAAAGCGTTGCCCCGGTGAGGGTCCTAATAGACGTTCGACAAGCACAGATTCCAATCTTCATGAGTCTCAATCATTTTCCTGACAATCCCTCTTTTTTTTCACTGTTCATTTTAGGGTGACACGGTGTTTAATCTTGAACAGACTGCAAACTTCTGATGTCGCGCTGTTGTTCAAATTTAATGCATCATCAGATATGATCCCTTTTGGGATTCCATATCGACATAGAATTTGCTAACCGTTGACTTAGTGACATCGGCATATGAAGCAACTTCTGCCCACTTGGTAAAGTAATCGACGACCCCGAATCAATGCTCTCCAGAAGTTTTTTTTGGCGAGATCGGCCCACCGACATCCATACCCCACATAGAGAAAGTCATATATTCTACTTATTCTTTATAAGGTGGGATATGTTTCTCATATTATTCTACCATCCTTAACTAATTAGGAAATGATCTAAGTCTCGGTCGTCTTCAAAATCTTGAGATCACTCTAGACACATATATCGCTCAAAAGAAGATTCTGGGTCAGTAGCAACGTCGCTCATGTCGTTGATATCTGGGTACCTATTGTAGGTACGAAGAAAGATTTAAATGAATCTAAGAATAATTATTTGTATGGTATGATCATGGATGAAGAATACAAGAATATTTGATCGAGAGCTCAAAGAATAAAACAATTCATAGTATGAAATGGAAAAAATAAAAAAATAAAAGAATATTTGCTCAAGAGATGCATCTTATTGAAAGAAAGATTTTGGACACAAGCCTATTTCACAAAAGGACACTTATTGCCTCTAGGCTTAAGGCAACAAGCGTATTTTGAATATTACTCTAAATTAGTTCTAAAAACACAGGGATCTCTTCCATAGTCCCATTGTTCAAAACTCTCCCAAGTATGTAAGGGCTTGGAAACTTTTATTCCCCGGTTCCCTCTTCGGATATGTCATTCAAATTCCCCGATATTCCTTCCAGGCTCTTGTCTTATTCAAGGCATCGCAACTCTTTTGCCCCCACTTTCAACTATCGCATTTACTGCTTTGTCAGAGCGATTAGGTTCTGAAGAATCGTCGAACTTCACAATTCCTATTTCAATGAACCTTTCGACCAACTTCTTGAAAGCAAGGCAATTTTCTATTGAATGCCCTATAATCCCTGCATGATACTCACATTGAGCTTTTGCGTCATACCATTTAAGGTATGGGGGCTGCATTGGTTTCGGGTAATAAGGAGACACCACATGCGCATCAAATAGATTGTGATAGAGCTCCTTGTATGTCATCGGGATGGGTGTGAACTGGAGCCTTTCTGTATTTGACCTTGAGTTAGATTCCTACCTTGAAGAGCCTTGATAGTTAGTGGTTACAGCTCTCGGTTGGCCTACGGTGACAGATTTAGAATGCATGCTCAGGGTATTTACTTCATTTTCCTTGTTTCTCGGGGCTGACCTTTTGGTGCTTTCTCCTGCTTCAATCCTCTCGCATCTTATCGCGTTTTCTATCATCTCACCAGTTATCACTATGTCCGCAAAACTTCTTGTGGCACTTCCCAACATGTGAGTGATGAATGGGGCCTTTAAAATGCTGATAAAAAGCATGATCATTTCTTTCTCTATGAGAGGTGGTTGGACTTGCGTCGCTATCTCCCTCCATCGTTGGGCATACTGCCTGAAGCTCTCACTTGACTTCTTTTTCATGTTTTGCAGTGTGATTCTGTCGGGTGCTATGTCCGTCACGTGGCCATATTGTTTCATAAAAGCTTGTGCCAAGTCCTTCCATGAACCGATTTGGGCACGGCTTAACTGGTTGTACCATTTGGCTGCGGACCCGATTAGACTATCTTGGAAACAATATATTAATAGCTGATCATTGTTGACGTATCCTATCATCCTTCGACAGAACATTGTGATGTGAGCTTCAGGGCAGCTAGCCCCGCTATACTTTTCAAATTCTGGAGCTTTAAATTTCGGCGGGAGCACCAGATTCGGGACCAAACTTAGGTCTTTAGCATCAATCCCGCAATGGTAGTCAGCACTCTCCATTGCCTTAAACTTCTCTTCCAGCCATCTAGAGCGTTCTTCAAGTTGTTTTGGCAGATCCACTCTCACTTTCTCCATTTCTGCCACTTCATCAAGATCCGGGAAAATGGGATTAGTTGGATTATCCCCTGGGTTAGAACCCGAGCCCGTTGGAAAATTTATCGGTGCAGATGCACCGGCTTGGTATTGGGACTTGATGGTGACAGGTACCCTTTGTGGGTATGCATCCGGTTGCGTTTAGATGTTCGTTGGGGTAAAACCCAGAGGATAGAGAGGTTCTTCATTTTCATCACCAAGATTGGTCACAAGGCTCTTTCCTTTATCGGGACCTCCGGCCAATAGCTGGGCCAGTTGGTTTATCATATTTCTTTGGGATTCCAGCATCTGATCCCTCATGTCTTGTTGCATTTTTGCTAATTGCTCTTGCATCTGTGCTTGCAATTGATCTGGCATATCCCTTTGCATTTGTTCTAGTCTTTCCATTCTTTGATCCATTACTTTCATCTTGCGGCGGGTATTGTAGCGATATTTAGTCGGTGGATTTTGGTTGGTTTCTAGGGTAACTGTTATAATTTTAATTAATCAGGGTCTTTGTATGAAACTTAATGCATATGATGTAATGCCATGCAGATGCATGAATGCACAAAGATGCGCTAATTCTGATTCAATTCTGTTAGAAGAACTTTACTAGAAAACAAATTTCTTTACATAAAGTGGATAATTACACATACGGCCTTGCCCCAATATTCAAAGTGAAGACATTGATCTTTTTCTTCGTATCCGGATGTAAGGTCAAATCTCGCGAACCTTCCAATGGATGTCTCTACTGGCTCCTTTTGCTTGATGCGAGCCGCGTCTCATTGCTCACTTATCCTCGCGATGCTCGTTAGCTTCTTCAAGAACGTCGGGGCGTGATGGTTCTCGAATAATCTTTGTCGGTTTAAATCTTCGGGCAATGACACAAAGTCACGTATCCCTCCGTCAGACCATCACCCTTCTCTCGTTGTGTTTGCTCGGAACATATTTGGAACGTCGCATTATACTCCACTTTATTAAGAAATTCATTTTCCATGAAAAGCTCTCTAGTTAGAAACTGAACATGAATGAAAATGCAATGCAATCGTAACTAGAACAAAACGAAACAGGTTAGTACAAAGTAAAATCAAGCAAGAAAGAAATAGATAGAGCACCTATTCGGATGACCACTAGGGGTTTGGAGTGGTTCTACCTAGGGTGGGCTCTTAAGGCTCACTATATGGGGTTTAGTTCTAAAGTAAAGGTACCTGAACTAGCAGATTCCTCGATCCTCACCCATTATAGGTTCATATGGACCGAATTCAGTTCAGGGGAATACATTTCGCTATGGCTGCACGGAGATGAAAATCTCACGAAGACATAGGTACGGATGTATCCCGAAAGCGATCCACTATCCTGCACGGAGGTGAAGACCTCACGAAGGAATAGTTTCTCACTCCCACTTAAAAGAGTATAATCGAGCGGTCATGCGATGCAATGTGCAGAAAGATACCAAAACTTAAACCATAATGATGAAGATCGTAACAAAGACGGATGAAATACAACGAAAGGATCGTACATTTAAACCGAGTTTTCAATTTTCGACAAAAAGACCAAAAGTAATCAACTTGTGGCTTGACTTTCTTATTTTGGGTCCCCAGTGGAGTCGCCAAGCTGTCGAAACTATTTTTTTTGTAAAAAGGGTCGACTTTGATTTTTAAAATGAAAATAAAAAACGGGAGTCGTCACCAATCTTTTTTTGTGAGGTGTGATCGGGTCACCTCGTAGAATAGCTGTTTTTAATAAACGATTCGATTTATTTAAAACAACGCTTGTTGGTCTACGAAATTCAGAAAGACGGGTTCGGGAGTCGGTTACGTACGAGGAAGGATTAGCACCCTCGTAACGCCCAAAAATTGGTACTTAGTTGATTAATTAGTGTCTTAGTGTTGAAAATTGGAAACTTGAGGAAATCTTAAAAATACGATCTTTTGTTATAAAAAAATCGAGAACAGGGCATGTTTCATGTTAATCGAGAAAAAGAATCACGTCCCGTAAGTTAGGACACAATGTCTTAAATTCCCGATACGAGAATAAACGCCGAAAAACTTATTTATTTTGAAAGGTATTTGATTATCTCAGTTTTTAGAAAGAAATCATATTCCGTAAGTTAGAACACGAACTTTTCGTAATTCCCGAGGTTATTAAAAATGTTTTGAAAACATTCGTTATTCAGATTTATTTAGAAAATCAGAACCCCGTAAGTTAGGGTGCGACTTTTCGACTCTCGAAATACGAAAAATTGCAGATTTAAAAAACAAAATTTTATGTAACGGGTAAAGATTAAAGCAACGTAAATTGGTAATAAAATGAAAAAATGATGGTACAAATGTGCATGATGAAAGAATAATAAATGCGTTAATGTGAATAACAATAATAAAGACGAAAATAAAATAAAATAAACAAGTCAAAAACGAGAAAAAAATAGAATAATAAAAATAAAAATAAAAATAAAATAAAAATAAGTAATAAATACAAAGAGAAAATATAATTATAATAGTAATAATAATAAAAATAATAGCAATAATAATAGTAAAGAAAATAATGATAGTAACAAAAATAATAATATTAATGATAATAATAATAATAATAATGGTAATAATAGTAATGATAATGCAAATTTAATGATATAATAATAATAATATAATAATAATAATAAATTGTAATAACAAATATGGTAGTAAATACAATAATAACAATACTAATAGTAATAATAATAATAATAATAATAATAATAATAATAATAGGAATATTAAATTAATTAATTTTAACAATAAAATAGCAAAAATAACAAAAAATGGACTAAATTGAACTTAAAATAGAAGTTCGGGGCAAATCTGAAATAAATAAAAAAGGAAAAGGGCCACATTGAATGCGCGAATAACAAGGAGGGACTAAAAGGGTAATAATCCCCCACCCTCCAAAACGCACAGCATCAGGGGGGACCAAATTGAAAACCAAAATAAATTATTGGGCAAAATTAAAAATAAAATAAACTTAGTCGCAAAACCAAAAAAAAGCGGAAGGGCTAAAAATGCAATTAGCCCCAAAAGAAAAAAACGCGGATCCTCCCTGGTGGGTCGGGTCAACACGCGAATCCTAGGTGAAACGACGCCGTTTTGGCATCTGTGAATTAAGCTCAAAACGACGTCGTTTTGTAGGGCTATATAAGCCAAAACTCTAAAAAAAAATCATTTTTAACCCATTTCAGAAAAAAAAAACTCCAGCCTCCCCCATTTTTCTCTGAAGAGCACTCCAAGTCATGTGCAATTCCGATAGGCCACCGCCATGCACATTTGCCCATCATCGCCATGCATGTGCACGGCAATGAGTCCCAAAAAGGTAATTTTTTTTATATTTGATATATTTGTATATATATAAACTATTGTTTACAGAAAAATAAAGAAAATATATGTGTATATAATAGATTCGAAAAAAGGAAAAATATGAAGAAAATAAAGAATACCCTTGAAGCGTTTTTCGGATATTTTTGCTTGCTGTTTTTTTTGTGAATTTTTTTTTGGTTCAATTGATCATAAAAAACCTCCCTTTTACATTTGATTTGTAATGGCTTTTATAGCCATTTTACAATTATTTTTTTTTATTTCTATTGTTTCTCTGCTTTGCCTGTCTTTTCTTCTTTTGTTTTGCAGGTGCAAGTGGGGGTGGCGACAGTGACGGTGGAGCAGGTGGCTGATGGCAGGGGTCAGAAGACCTAGGTGCGTTGTTATTTTTTGTTTTGTTTCTGATTTGGGTTTGTAGTGGGCTAGGACTAGATTGGGCTGTAATGGGTTTAGTAGTTTGGGTTGGTTTGGGATTGGGCTTGAATTGGGTTTAGGGGTTTTAGGTTTTTGACGGGTCCGGGCAAAAATTGGGCTGTACAATGACTAATATGCAGAATCCCTCATTCTGTGAATCAAATTACTGTTTGACTATAGGGCATTGAATAGTGACGGAATGGAATAGCCATTCTTTCTAACCAAACGTGATGTAAGTGTTTCACGCGTTTTAAATGTAAATATAAATTCGTTATCTTTAAAAACAAAGAAAAATATCAATAAATAAGAGGTGAAACGAGTATACATGTCAAAAACAGTTATCAGCAAATAGTGTAAAAAAGAAGAAGAAAGAGACATATACGGACATAAAAAAATGGGTGTGAAAGAAACAAAACCAAACAAAATAGGTTGAGGGATCGTTTCACCTCGTGATTCCTTACCCTCAACCTCAACCAACAAATATTTCAACTCCATCAATTACATTTTACCCAGTGTTATTTTACATATCACGTGTCAGATATTATATCAGAAATCATGAAAAGAAACGTAAAGTATTTTCATTCAAACCTTCACTCCACCTTCCAAACTTGTCATTTGAGTTTCCTAAGCAATACTAAATCCAAATTTATGAATTTAAATTCCAAAATTTATAATACTTTGAGGACTTATTACATTGAAATAGAGAGATAAAGAAAAATGACATAGCATACATATGCTTCAAGTTGTGAAGAGGGCAATTTGTTTCTCTAAGACATAAACAATGATTATAATGCCCTTTTAAGACATAAAACCTTACTCCTATACAAAGAGAAGTCACTAAGTTTTGGGAGACATTGTTGAAGACAGATTTGTGTAAGCTGCGAAGGAAGTGTGGCCTCAGCATTCTCTTTCTGGCTAGTTTCTACAGGTTCTTTAATCTTTTCTCTTCATTTGTTTTTTTTCCACAACTACATATATAATCAAAGACATACAATATTTCTTATAATTGATATAGTCTACAAATATCTTTTTATGGTCAAATTTCTTATAGCTGATGTTTCAATGATTTAAGTGTTTCACGCGTTCTGAATGTAAATATGAATTCGTTATCTTTAAAAACAAATAAAAAAAATCAATAAATAAGAGATGAAACGAGTATACATATCAAAAACAGTTATGAGCAGAGAGCGTAAAAAGAGAGAGATAGAAACAGATACTGACATAAAAAATGGGCATGAAAGACTCAAAACCAAACAAAATTGGTGGAGGGATCGTTTCCCCTCGTGATTCTCTCCCCTCAATCTCAACCAACAAATATCTTCAACTCCATCAATTGTATGTTATCAAATGCTATTTTACATATCACGTGTCAGATGCTATATCAAAAATCATAAAAAGAAATGTAAAGCATTTCCATTCTAACTTTCACTCCACTTTTCAAACTTGTCATTTGAGTTTCCTAAGCAATACTAAATCCAAATTTATGAATATAAATTCCAAAATCTATAATACTTCAAGGACTTATTGCATTGAAATAGAGAGTTACAGAAAAATTACATAGCATACATATGCTTCATGTTGTGAATAGAGCAATTCATTTCTCTAAGACATAAAAAATTATAATAATGCCCTTTAAGACAAAACTTTTCTCATATACAAAGAGAAGTCACTAAGTTTTGAGAGACATTGTTGAAGACAGATTTTGTAAGCTGCGAAGGAAGCGATGGCCTCAACATTCTCTTTCTAGCTAGTTTCTACAGATTGCTTAATTTTTACTCTTCATTTGTTTTTTTTCCACTACTTCATATATAATCAAAGACATACAATGTTTCTTATAATTGATATAGCCTACAAATATGTTTTTATGGTTAAATTTTTTATAATTGATGTTCTAGTAATTTAAGTGTTTCAGGCGTTTTGAATGTAAATATGAATTCAATATCTTTAAAAACAAAGAAAAATATCAATAAATAAGAGGTGAAACAAGTATATATGTTAAAAAAAAGTTATCAACAGGGAATGTAAAAAGAAAAAAGAAAAAAAAAAAGAGACAGATACTGACATAAAAAATGGGCGTGAAAGACACAAAACCAATTGAGGGATTGTTTCCCCTCGTGGTTCTCTCCCCTCAACCTCAACCAACAATTATCTTCAACTCCATCAATTGTATTTTACGAAATACTATTCTACATATCACGTGTCAGATATTATATCAGAAATCATGAAAAGAAGCGTAAATATTTTCATTCTAACTTTTACTCCACCTTTCAAACTTATCATTTGACAGCTAAGAACTAAAATTTCATAATTTAAAAAGTAGGAATGAATGAATTAAATAGGCACCTTACTTATAGTAGATGGCGGATTTGAATTGAAATTTTAAAATATAAAAAATAAAATTTAGCTGAAACTATAATCGTAGGGGGGAGTTTAAGCATTTGATCAATTTTGCGGGTGGGGGTTAAATTTTGGGCCTCAAATAGTGACCCGTTTCAGTTTCTGTTTCCGCCTCCTAATCAAGCCAGCAACAACAGTAAACATAATAGATCTTCCTTCATAAATACGTTTTAAAACTTGAAATGTATCATAATAGATCTTCCGACGTTGGATTGGGGTACAATAGTTTTACCTGAATTGTTGGTCTAAAAGTTAAAAAAAAAAAAATGTCGGTGCCTTGAACCAAGTTTGATGTCTCAATAAAAAAGGAATTAGTGGGTGGTACATACATGCTACTTCACACTTTTTTGCACTTATCCCTTATCTTATACAAAGTGATGCATGCTTTATAATTAAAAAGAAAAGCAATTAAAGAAATGGGTTTAGAAAGTAGAAACTTGGAATGCTTGTAATGTCATAGAACCTAATTCCAAAAAAGCAAAGAAAAGCATATTGTTTGCTAACACTTATCAAAAAAGCATATTGTTTGCTAATGGAAAAAGCAAACAAAAGTTATCAGATTACACTAATTAATCTTCTTAATGCTGGTTTTGCAATGTTTTTCTCAAGCAATCAAAAGAACCCTTTTATGATAACTGATAAGGAATATTGTGAGTGCAAGATTAATTAGTTTGGCGTGAAGCATGAGTGGAACTTGCAAAAACATGGAAAAGGATTTGAGATTTAATGTCTTCCATCAACAGCTTCTTCAAATTTGAGTGCAACCTAACCATCTGTCCCTTATTGTTGGGGTGGGGAGGATCGTTATCTCCCCACGCCACATCTGTCCCTTATTGTTGGGGTGGGGAGGATCGTTATCTCCCCACGCCACGAACCTTCAATTACTCACCAGCGACTGGCATCTCATGCCATACATATATATAGTTAGTTAGTTAGTTCTGATGTTAACCCGGATTAAGCTGAATTGGGTCACAAATTGGAGGGTGGTATGATTATTTGGTCTGGCTAGCTGGCCTACTAACTTTTCATTTTCTATTCATGGCCAACACGTATTTAGATATGAGTAACTCGAACCCGATTAACTTATCGTAGGTGATGTGGGGTTATAAGCGTGACCACCATTCCAAGCTGCTCCAAAAGCATCTATCAACAGCAAAGCATCTGCACAAGTATTTGTCTCCAGACATTAAAATAAAGTAAAAGATGTTTGAATGAACATGAAAGGGTGTTAGATTCTTCATTATGCAAAATTATATCTTATAATAAAAATGATTCTTCCTTCTCATGTTATCAGTTTTTTGGTGTATGATTCTGATTTCATTTATCTTTTACCATTAGTTGCAGCAAAATTTAGGTGAAATTTTTTATATTCTAGGCATTAAATTCTGACA
Organism: Gossypium sturtianum; assembly: GCA_025698515.1. Taxonomy (NCBI): domain Eukaryota; kingdom Viridiplantae; phylum Streptophyta; class Magnoliopsida; order Malvales; family Malvaceae; genus Gossypium; species Gossypium sturtianum. The sequence continues at coordinate 6,600,902 of CM046947.1, forward strand.
GTAAATCAACATGAATCTTTGTACCAACCTAAGGTTTCTTTAGTCCACTGTTTGGTTAGTGGTCCTGGTAAAAGCCAGTCAGATAATGCTTGCTCATAAATTATTGCTAATGTTCTAATGTCACTGTCAGTATCATAATACAAGAATAATGTCTCCATTGTCTGATATTTTTTCAATTTTCATAAAATTTTACTGTTCAATTCTCAGAATATGAGTTTATTGTTGCTTGTATTAAACATGTTACATGAAATTGACTTAAGCTTACCTTCCAAAAGTTTGCATGTAATAGTATCCAACAACTAAGTCAAAAGAGAAAAAGCAAAAAGAAAACAGCCGAATCTGAATAAAACATGTCATCCCACTCAAACAGATGATTTTTGTGTTCACCAGATCAATGAATATAAGCATATATTTTCATTTTAATGGAGTATAAGTAGGGTTATTTTAAGGGGTGATAAAATAAAAGTTTAACTTCCAATACCATTAGATTGTCTGTTAGATTTAGGTAAAAAAGTACTCAGTTGAAAAGTTCATATATTGGTGGCCTAATCATTCTTCTTTCAACATCAAGTTGCAAAAAGCTTTCTTCATTCTCTGATCTATTTATCCTACAATTCAGAATTCTGATCAGTCCCTAGGTCTTAGGTTGATGTCAAACCACTAAAAAGATGCCCTTCTTTTGCAAAAAGAATCTGGGTTTTTAAGTTGTTGCTTCTGAAATGTGGGTTTCCCTTTACAAGAAGCAAGCTTTCAACATCATTTGCCAAAAAGAAGGGTTTTTCTTTTTTATAGTGAAATAATTCATTCAATCTGTTTGAGAAAAAACAAGAAAAAGAAAAACTGGTTTTTGTAGAGATTAGCATGAGAGCTTGAGTTTAGATTATTGGTGAAAGATTTTGTTCTATGGCTGGTGAAGATTTGGTGGAACTCAAATTCAGGCTTGCAGATGGAACTGACATTGGTCCAAGCAAGTACAGTCCAGCTACAACTGTGGCATCTCTCAAAGAGAAAATACTTGCTCAGTGGCCTAAAGGTTAATTTGCTCAACCTTTTTTTTCCCCATTTTTACCTGTTTAACAATTGTATGTAACTATGCATCACCGGGTTCTGTGCTTTTATCATGAAAAATGTCTTTGTTATCCATTGCTTCAAAATCAAAAGTATCTGTCTCAAGAATGTCCTGTATCTTCCTTTATGCTTGCTTGCAAATTAGTTCAGTTAGTGAAGAGTGTTTTTTTATTCTTGGATCCATGGCACTGTAACTCAAAGGCACATGATGATCTTAGATCAAAATAACATACTAATTTCTTGAATAATAAAGCTTCACTGATTTAACCTTTTAGATTTCTACTTGTTAATCTAAAGAGGAAGGCAGTCATAAAAGCTTTATCAGAAACATTTTTCCTCTTATAATTCTCCTATTCTGTGATTTATATCTGAATTATTGTGTTGTTTATAACATTCAAAATTGTGCTTGGGTACATAATTGGCTTCTGTTTTTATATGGAAAACTCTGGTCTGTTTTACAGACAAAGAAAATTGCCCAAAGACAACACAAGATGTGAAGCTAATTAATGGTGGAAAGATACTTGAAAACAACAGCACACTTGCTGACTGCACACTACTGGTTGGTGAACTTCCGGGCGGTGTAATCACAATGCATGTGGTTCTTCGCCTTCCTTTGTCAGACAAAAACAATGGTAATCCACTTCATATATGCATTTGATTTGTTAAATCTGTTGTTGGATTTTTGGTTGGTAAAGCTTTGCAGAAGCTAACCAATTTCATAACATCCATGTTTGTTTTCCTATTCTATTTCTCTCTTTTAAACAATAACTACAACTAGCAAGTGGTGTATTCGTATTCTTTTGTCAAGTCATAATCTCATGTACTGACTTTAGTCAATGATCAGAGCATCTCAACTTATATGGTGATTAACTATCCACAGAGAAACAACAGGATGATGCTCCAAAGAAAAGCGGCTGTTCCTGCACCATCTTGTAGCTGCCTAATGAGATTTCTGATGCCACTTCCTTGAATGAAAATTCCTGTTATATCTGTTGTTGTGAGTGCCAAATTCCTCAACATTACAATGTTTCAGGATTTTTCAAGTGAAGTGGGGGACGAGAGAGAGAGAGAGCCACAAATAATGGTGAAGCAGAGATGAAGGAAAAAGGTGTGGGACACAAATGGTTGAATTTGTTGTATTTATTTACATAATATACAGTCGGTTTGCTTTTTAATATTGTGTAGCAAGCTTCAACAACATGACCCTGCAATAGCCTGTGAGTTCACTGCAAGTTTGATCATTTAATGACAGTGAAGAAGCAGGCAATAACTTAAACCTGTAAAGGGTCGTTTCTTTCTCTTAAAGAGTACTAAGGAGAGGCCGATGAGGACGGAATCTAGTTCCGGGCTTTCACAGATGCCCGGAATATTCTTGACAGTCATCATGTCATGAGTCTCTGTCTCTCTAAGAGTTTCAGTCTTTAAAGGACCATATCATTTCCTTATAGACAGTTGAGTGAGACCAGTTTAAAGTAGTTCACGTGCAAGTATATAACATGCTTGAAATTCAAAGCCAATTGCAAGGAATTGCGATACCATGTATGAAGTATTATTCTTCACCAAGATAATAAGATAATTAGGAGAAAGAAATCGTATGAACAAACAAAAGAGTTTCTTTAAATCTTGACAACGGACTGATGCCAGATAGAGGACTGACAAGTGACACGGTCAGACCACTATGTAGAGTAAACGGACAAAACAAAAAGAAAAAAAGAGCCAATCCCAAGGCACCTTATGGAGAATTATTACGTGAAAAGACAAAGTAAGCATAAAAAGTATTTTCTTGTTGAGTTCATTTCCACCATCTTCAGCCTCTTTATTTTCCTTGAAAATTCTGCCCTCTACTAACAGTAATCAAAGTGCCAACTCCAACGCCTCTTTTATTATGCGGTTCCAACCTCTCTCATATTCGAGCTCACATCCTCTCTAGCTTGGAAAAGACACTAACACCTTAAACTCTGCTTTTTCAATGATCTGATCAAAGTCAGCATGACATCACCATTACTTCAAAAAGAAACCAACACAAGGTTCAAACAAATGTGAATAAAAAAAAAAGTGAAAGTAGTATGGAAGCAATTGTAGGGGTAATTTGCATTTAAAAAATAGATAAATTAGTTTTTATATATTTCGAAATGTATAAATTAATTTTTTTTTCTATTAAATGATGACGTGTATAAGTTAAAAATTACTTTTTTTTTATTGGTAAACTATAAAAATAGTCACCCAACTAAATCTTTTGTTTTATTTTGGTCACCCAATTATTATTATTTATTTAATCACTAAAATTTTTAAATTAAATATTTTAGTTATGCTCAACTTATATGGGCTTTATTTTATTAGTTTAGTAACAAAATTAGCCTTCTAATGTTTGCACATCTTATCAATTTGATCCTAAATATAATAAATTTAATAAATTTAGCCTTCAATGTTTACAAATATTGTAATTTTAGTTCTAATTCTAAAAAATTCAATAAATTTGACCCTCAACATTTACAAAATTTGTCAATTTAGTCCTAACTCTAAAAATTAAAAAAATATTCTTTGTTAGCCCTTTATAACCCATTGGCTAACTCATGTGAGATATTAAAATAAATAAATAAAAAGGTACCCTCTTTCAAGTCACTTACAAAAAAACTTTAAAAAGTTGGGATAAAATTTAATATCTCATATAAGTTAGACAATGAGTTATAAAGGGTTAAAAATGATTTTTAAATTTTTAGAGTTAGGACTAAATTGATAGGTTTTGTAAGTATTGAGGGCCAAATTTATTAAAATTTTTAGAATTAGAACTAAAATGACAAAATTTATAAGCATTGAGGGCTAAATTTGTTGAATTTTTAAAATTTAGGATCAAATTGATAGAATGTGTAAATATTATAGGGCAAATTTTGCTACTAGAATAATAAAAATAATAGCCCACATAAGTTGAGAGTGACTAAAATATTTAATTTCAAAAATTAATAGTAGAGTAACCAAAATAGAACAAAATGCATGGATGACCATTTTTATAATTTACCCATAAAAAATTAATGTCTAGCATGCTCCCATTAACATTTTTAAAATATATAAAAATTAAGAGTATAAAATACAATCTGCCCAAAGCATACAGGCTTCCCTAATACATTTACCCGCAAAAACAGTGAATTTGAAAACTTTTAAGCTTAGAAAGAAAGTATTTTAATATTATTCAAAGCCAAATGACAAGATTCTCAGTGAAATAAGTATAGAAAACAACAACTCACATAATTCAAATATTATTCAAATTCATCTTTTAACACATATCAAATATTTATAAATTCCTTCCTTAAAAAAATTGTTTATAAATATCAAGATCCATTTAAGTATATATGAGGTCCTCAATTTTTATATGTTTATTCAATTTCATCCCTATTCATTTAAATTATTTAAACTAATAAGACTAAAAGGTCAAAAAGCCACTAATAACAAATTAAAAAAAATCAATTAAGGTCTTTAAAATTTTAAAAAATATTAAAAATCATAAAAAATTATAAACAAAATTTATAAAAAAAAGTTATAAAAATTTTAAAATTATAATTTTTTATTAAAAAATAACAATGCCGACCCATTAAAATCTAACGGTTATAAATTTTAAAAAGAAATTGACCCCTATTTTTTTTATTGGATTGATATTGTTATTTTTTAATAAAAATTGTATAATTTTAATTTTTTATAATTTTTTATAAATTCTTTTTATAAATTTTAAATATTTAAAAGGGTTTAATTGATTTTTTTTTTAATTTGTTACTAAGGCTTTTTTTATCCTTTAGCTTTATTAGTTTCAAAAAATTCTAATTTACTTCCAATAAAAGAGTAAGGTTAAATTTGAATAAATTATGTAAAGGTTGAGAGCTAAATTGGTTATTATAACTCATATATAAACATCAAATTTTAATGGATGGGCTATTTTGCTTACTTATCTAATGTACAAAGGCTAATTTATTCAATTTTATAGTAAAAAAAGTTAAAATGCAATAAAAAAATATAGTAAAGAAGTTATTTTTTTTTGTGAAATAAACAATTAAACAAAAATTACGTCGAATTAAGTTGGTTAATAGCACTACTCGCTTTATCTTAATTCAAAACTTCCAATACGTCATGAGTACATTCATCATAAATTTGGAGCCCTGCTCAGTCAACGACATAATTATTCTCTCTGGGAACATGTTGAATCAGCTAGTACCCTTCCGTACTCATGATTCTTTAAACTTTCCAGAGAATAGTGATACTCAAATCCCCTAACAAATTATTGTGTAAGGCTTGAAGTACCTCCAAATTGACTGTTTTGATGTTTTTGTTTTGCTCCTTACTTTTTATTTTCCATCTTTTGTATTAACTTTTTTTTCTGGGAAAGTTTTTATTATCTTTTTATTTTCCCTTTTTTGGATTAAAATTTCATTTGAATTTTTTTTTATTCAATGAAAACTCATTTGGATTTCCGAAAGAAGAATTGTCTCTGTTTTTTTTAATAAGGCGTAAATAATATTATATTTAGTATAAACTAATAAAAATAATATTAGATGCATAAACAAAAAATTTGGAGTAATCGTCCATTATTGGTTGAAATAAGAATGAGAAGGGCACATAATCTTGAGTTCTTCATAGACACAAATCCCAAACTTAACCAAAAAATATCAACCAAACAAATAAGAATCACAAGGCCACACAATTTAGCCAAATGGTCTTTCCCTTTGATAATAAATAAATAAATTAAATAAATCAACTAAACAATATCAGTAAAACAAGGTGTTGTCCGAGACAATTTTTTGCCATCCCATATTTGGTTCCTAAACAGGTTTTCCTGTTGCATTATCAGAAGAAACCTTGGCAGAAGGGGTTTTCTTAGACACCCAGAAGGGGAAACAACCAGTAGCTGCAGGGATTTTCCTTTCATCGAACACCTTATCATCACCCTTTGCTTCCTGCTGTCCCTTCTCCATTTCCTTCATTTTCTTCATTTTCTCCTTATGAAGAGATCGCATCACGTAAGCTTCAGCGAAACTAGCTCCAAGACTAACAGTTGCCATTGATAGACTGATAAAAAATAAGCTTTTTTAGGTCGATGCGATATTTCACTAGGCTTTGTGTTTGAAAGCACGCTATTAGGAAAGGAATGATGTTTCCCAGAACTATTGAAACTGGGAAATTTATAGGCAGATGGGCGAAGCTTTCATTGTTGGGTCGATAGTCGATAAGTCTTTAATTTGGCTTGCTGGCCAAGGAAATCCATTAGCTGACATTGTTGAATTCCTTCTTTTTGTGCTGTAAGTTCTGAGAAAGTGTGGATTTTGTTTTTTATGTTTTGAAAATGTCAATATTTGACGTGATTTTTGTATATTTATAGTTTACATTTTTTTTAGGTCCAATTTTCAGTTTTATCCCTTTATCTTACTAAAACTCATAAGTTAGTCCTTATCAGAATTTGGTCCTCATATTTTATTAAAATTGAAAAGTTAATCTAACTTTGATAAACACAAACTTGAAATGTTGATTTTTGCTAATTTTTCGTATATACATTGTTGAATTTCTTTTTTTCTAATTCCTTACGTAAAAATTGTGGAACTGTTAATTTCCTTATTAGCGAGTTAATGATAAAGTTAAAAAAAATATGAGGATCAAATTTTAATAAATTAAAGTAGAGGACTTAACTTATTAGTTATTAATTTTAGTAAAGGAGAGGAATGAAATTCATAATTAGACAAGTATATTTATATGAGATAATCATAACTACAAATTATATATATTTATGTAAAATTTAATATTTAAATAAATTTATGTTATATAAATTATGTGCATTTATATATTTTTTTATTTTTTTCACAAAACCCTTAATTGAATTATATCAAGAGTTAATTGAATTATAGTTTACATTCGTGATTGAATAATGGCTAAGGTTATTTAAAGAGACAAGAGAGAAAGAGAAAGAAAGAAGAGAAGTAAAATTAAAAAAATAAAAGTTAAAAGAAAAAAAATTTAAACTGCTTAAAAAGAAAAAAGATATATATACATATATAAAGATTACTTTCGTAATTGGAATTAAAATTTGTTTAAAATGATTATATAACACGTAACATTAGTCGTTATATCGTTAACGGTTCAGTGATCAAAATATAACAAATCAATAATATTAGTGATTTTATCATAATTTTTTAAAAGTTTAGTTATCAAAATGTAATTTAAACCATACATAATTGACCAAATTTATAGTTATTTTATACATCATTAATTTAAATCATATGAAACTTTAAATATATTATACTATAATGTAAATATTAAAAAGTGTGTTATGTTGTTTATATTTAGTGAGAAAAAATGTTTATGTTTGTCTTGGTACGTTTGGCAAAGACGAAGGTCTTGGGTCTTAAATACTTAAATTTGAAACTCATCCCATATGAGGGGTTTTAGTCTAGATTATTTCAGTTTTTAATTCGTTTGTGTCTAGGTGCTATGTGTGAGTTTTAGTCCTAAACAGTTTTAGTTTCTTTTTTTATGAATAACAACATTAACATTAAGAATAATAAATTGTTTTAGTTTTTAATTCGTTCATGCTGTAATAATTTGAGTATATTTTATGGTTGCTTCAGCATTTATTTATATTTTAATTATATTGTACATGTAATTTTTCAAGAAAATATTTATATTTAGAAATTTAATAAAAAAATTTATATGATGGTGGTAAAAATTTATATAAAAAATATTATTTTTTAAAAAATATGCATGACATAAATCAGCTTGGATAAACAAATTTGGACAAAATTTAAAAGTGATATTTTGAAGCTTAGACAACTATATTTGATATTAATATCATGTATAAATTTTATTAGCTTCGATAATTGAATATCTTTAATTGTGTGTCACCTTTTAACATCGATAATGAATTTTATAACTCTTAATAATGTAATACTTAATATGAACTCATAAAATAAATAAAGGGTAAATTACACCAATAATCACTCAACTTTAGGATAACTAGTAAAATAGTCATCTAGGTTTCATTTCAGTCACCCAACTTTTGAAAAATAACAAAATAGTCACTAACGTTATAAAAAGTGACAAAAAATCACTTGACTAATGATTTCGTTAGTGTCTTAATAGAACCATTGATGTGCCAAGTTAACTCTAATGATGTGGCGATTAACTTGCCACGTTGGATGAAGAAATTGAAAAAAACCTCGAAAAAACCCCTTTAACAGAGAAGAAGAAGAAGAAGAAGAAGAAGAAGAAGAAGAAGAAGAAGAAGAAAAAGAATAAAAGAATAAAGATAGGTTTACAGCCGTTTTACCAACACAATGATACAGCAGCTTACAAACAAACAGGCAGGCCTCCGCCATTTACAAACAGGAACATCAAAGAACACAAACAAGACAACATAAATGCTATCAATGGAGGGAACAACAATTTTAGAAACACAAAAGTCGATCGCCAATCCTCCCAATATTAACTCTTACTACGGGTATTCTGGAACTGCAACTTTGGACTACTAAAAACTATAGAACAGTCTGCAGTACCAATGGCTTGAAGGATGTACAGGCCCAAATTTACCCGGGGCCCGTTAAAATAAACCAAACAAAAACCAATAAATAAGTGTCCATTTACATATTAAACCCAGGCCTAAAAACCCAATAGCCGGTGGTGGTCCGGTGGTGGATCTTTCGGTCGGAGACAGGGGAGGGGATGAGAAAATCCCAAAGCTCTCTCAGTTTTTTTTTTTTTTAGGACTAAAGCTGAAAATGAAATTTCAAAAAAAAAAATAGGTTTTTATAAAACATTGAAACGACGCCGTTTCAATAAGGCCTCCCCAGATGCCAAAACGGCATCGTTTTGGGGAGGCCGACCCGAACCCGACCCGCCTACCGAAGGGATCCGCGTGTTTCCGTTTTTGTGGGCAATTTGCGCGAGGGGTCCCTCCCTATTGCAGCGCCGTTCAATCGGGCCCTTTTCATTATTTTTTTCTTATTACAGATTTCACCATTTAATTTCATTGGGTTTTCAGCCGGGTCCTTGACCCATAGACGCGCATAAGGGCTGTGAATATTTTCCCAATCAGTCCCTCTTGCTTTAAGCGCGTTCTATCTTGGACTCTGTTCGCCCTTTCTTTTTTAATTTATTGCAATTTTAGCCCCAGATTATTTATTCTGATTTCAATCTAGTCCTCGACCTGTTTAAAGAGTTTATTTGTTTATTTATTTTTCTTCAAAATTGTATTATTATTATTATTTATTTTGAGTTTTTGTATATTATTTTTATTAAACTTTATATATATTATTTATTTTAAATTTTTGACATTATTTTACATTGTTTCATATATTATTTACTTTATTTATTTATTTTTTTTGTTTTTCTTTACTTAAAATCGTTCTGTTAATTATCTTAAATTGTTTTATGTATTATTTCTTTTAAAATTGTTCAATTCATTGTTCTTTGACTATTAATGTTGATATCTAAATAGTGTAAGCTATGTGATTATCATTCTTGTATGAATTATAATTTGTTTGTTCGTATTTCCATATCATTGATATTATCATCATCGTTATTATTGTTTATATTATTGTTCCATTATCGTTATTATTATTCATGCATATTAATATTTTAGATCAACAATACCAATGTTATGTATTATGTGTATTATGTTATCATTACGCCAAATTTGTGTCATATTACCATTATTCGTCGAGTACAACCCCATTCACGCTTTAAATATTTTTCTTTAAAACATAATCCATCAAATGTATATCATTTTTAAATATTTTATTAATTTCATCCAAATTCGTACAAAAGATGAAAATCTTCCAAAATAAGGCAATATTTCGCGTTTTGGAAATCCGAGAAATCGTGCCATAACGTGCTGGGTTTCAGTTTTTTGTTTGGCCAAATAATCAAATATCCTTTTGATATTTTCAATGCATGAGTCTCGGGAATCATGAGATGATATTGGATTTGAGGATTTAAATTGTCCTGTCCTAACGTGCTGGATGTGATATTTTATTCCTTCGGAGCGAGAAAATCTTAATATTCAATTCGAGAAAATTCAAATATTCTTAAAAGAGATCGTATTTTTCAAAATCCTTTTCAAAATTTTCAACTTTTGACACTAAGACATTAATTAATCAAATTGGTACCAATTTTGGGCGTGACGAGTGTGCTAACCCTTCCTCGCACGTAACCAACTCCCGAACCTATTTTCTCGAATTTCGTAGACCAAAACCGTCATTTTAGTAAGTCAAAATACTTTATTAAAATGATCAAGTTTTAAGGGGTGATTCGATCACACCTCACAAAAATGGATTGGTGGCGACTCCCATTTTTGTTTTCGTTTTTAAACCCTAGTCGATTCCCGTTTACAAAAAATTGTTTTGACAGCTTGGCGACTCCACTGGGGACAAAATAAGAGAGTCAAGCCACAAGTTGATTACTTTTTGTCTTTTTGTCTTTTTGTCGAAATTTGAAAACTCGGTTTAAATATACGATCCTTTTGTTGCATTTCATCCGTCTTTGTTACGATCTTCATTATTGTGGTTTATAATTGCCATGTTGGTTTAAGTTTTGGTATCTTCTGCACATTGCATCGCATGATCGGTCGATCTTACCCTTTTAAATGGGAGTGAGAAACTACTCCTTCGTGAGGTCTTCACCTCCGTGCAGGATAGTGGATCGCTTTCGGGATACATCCGTACCTATGTCTTCGTGAGATTTTCATCTCAGTGCAGCCATAGGGAAATGTATTTCCCCGAACTGAACTCGGTCTATATGAGCCTATAATGGGTGAAGATCGAGGAATCTGCCAGTTCGGGTACCTTTACCTTAGAACCGAACCACATATAGTGAGCCCTAAGAGCCTACCTTAGATAGAACTGCGCCAAACCCTAGTGGTCACCCATTTAGGTAATCTATTTTGTTGTTTATTGTTTTATTTATGATTGCATTGCATTGCATTGTATTGCATCGCATCGCATCATTATAGAAAGGAAGTGTTGATTCATATTAGATTGCTAAATAGAAGAGCTTGTCATAGGAAAACGAACTTCTTGATATAGTGGAATATAGTACGGCCGTCCGAATAGGGTCCAAGTAAACACAACAAAAGAAGACTGATAGTCTACGGAGGAAAACAAGACTTTGCTTCATTGCCCGATGATTCAAGCCAACAAGGATTTTTCGAGAGCCGTCACGTCTCAACTCTTTAATGAGCATTGAGGGGATAAGTGAACAATGGGTCACGACACAGATCAGACAAAAAGGAGACAATAAAGACATCTTTGGGAAAATTAGCAAGATTCGACCATAGCATGAAGGAAGATCAATGTCATCACCGGGACTATGAGGACAAGGCCGCATATGTAATCCGTTTTATGTAAAGAAATTTGTTTTCTAGAAAAGTTTTTCCAATAGAATTGAATTCAGAATCGACGCCTTTCTTTCTTTTGCATTCATTCCATGCATCTACATTGCATTGTGATCGTTGTTTTTGCGATGTCAAAGTCTTAAAATTTATAAAAAGAATGATCGAACCTGAAAACTAACTATGACAACGAATTGAGGCAAGCGCACCTATCGAACAGTAGTATAGTTTAGTGGCAAGACCGAAATGTCGAACCCAAAGGAACTAAAAGTACTAATACTAACTCTCTTTTTATTATCTAGCCTAAAATAAAGGGAATTTGTTATTTTAATCTAAATTAATTAACTACTAAACTAAAGACTCTAAGACAAAGAAGAATGAATTTTTGGAAAATAACTTGAGGAAAAACCAATTGATTAAGACGACACCCAAGGAAGAATCCACCTAGACTTCACTTGTTATCTAACTCTGAACCAGACGATTTATTCATTTGACTTGATCCGTAAGATTCCCTAATGTATATTAAACCCTCTCTCGAAGCGAATAACGTCTAACCCTAGGTTGATTAATTGAAATCTCTTTCTAATTAAAACCCCTAGAATTGCATTAACTCGATCTATGGAATCCCATATTAGGTTTCACCCTAATCTGGTAAAATCTCGTCACCCTATCTCTAAGCACGCGATCAACTTCGCTTGACTATGCTAGATCTACTCTTAGGCAGGGACTTTTGCTCCTCCATCTAAGCACATCAAACTTGAATCAATATCCCGAAAATATCAACACAAGAATTAAGCACACATAATTAATAACAAGTCAAATATTTATCATATAGTTCAGCAAACGATAACAAGAGTCATCTAAGTTTCATCCCCTCGTGTTATCGAGGGTTTAGTTCATAACAATAAAAGAAAACATCTCAGAAAAAAAGATAAAACAAAACATAAGAAATCCCTAAAACCCCCTGAAGGAATTGAAGGAGAGATCCTCCGTCTTGAGTATAATTTTGGCTTCTAGAGATGAATCAACTGGCTATCCTCGAGTGAATCCCCACAAATCTATCTTCTCTGGCCTAGCAAGATGCCCCTAGACGATAGCCTTGGGCTCTCCCTTTTAGGTCATACTTAGGGTGTATATATAGGCTTTTAGAATGTGTTTCTTTGCCCTAAGTATCCCAATCCGAATGAAACTTCTTTTTGCCACGGCAGGGGCACGGCCATGGCATACGCCCGTGTGAATCGTGGCCAGGCCGTGTTGGACTTCATTAATGAGGTACGGCCGTGTGGTCTTGGGTCCAGGCCGTGCCGATTTCGTGATCTGGCTCATTTGGCCCGTTTTAAGCCCGTTTCTTATTCTTTTCATCCTCCGATGCTTTCCTGAGTATAAAACATGAAAATAAAGGATTAAGAGCACCAAATTACATAAGATAAGGGATAATTCATCCAAAAGCATGCTAAATATGGGATTAAAATATGTTACTTTTACGGTTTATCAAATACCCCTACACTTAAGCTTTTGCTTGTCCTCAAGCAAAATTTTCAACTCATAATTAAAACAAACTTCCCTCAATTCATGATAGTCATTGATAATGTTTCATTATAATTCAAAGATAATTTATACATGGATAGTTCAACTCAAAGAGTCCTAAAGATTCAAACAATCTAAGTCATACGTTTGTAGCATAAAACATAGGTGTTTCCCTTCATCTAAATAATTACCTTTGATTCAAAACCGACAAGGATTGACATCCTCACTAAAGATTCACTCAAATCACTCAAAGTGTTTAAGGTTCAGAATTAAGCACTCAAAAGTCAACATGAAGAGTTAATCCCATAGGCTTGCATGAAAATCAAATCTCCACCACTATAATATGAGATGATACACAAATCAAAAGGTCTTTAACAGGTTTGTAACGGGGCTTGGGTTTAAGGTATAGATAAAGGCTGAATTAAAGGGTTAGAATCGAGATTGAATTGACAAATTACCTAACCAGAAACAACGAACTAAATAAAGGTAATTACATCAATTGACAACTAATAATACTAATACTACGAGCTTCTTCTTCAATATTTGGAATTCAAATGTATAAGCTTATTTAATCACAAACTAATAATGAATATACTTTTGATTTTTTTTTTCATAAGTACATACATAATAAAGGATAAATTACTGAAATAAAAATCATAGTTAGGCAACTAATCAAATCAAATCTCGATATAAGGGTAGTTAAAAAGGATGGTGATAACAAATAAAAAGGGTTTTGGGTTAATATTAGCGGGTAAGTCAATAAATGGGGTTGTTAGGATTAAAAAGGGTTCACTAGGGGTTAATTATGAAGGTAGGTTTTTAGTGGAGTAAGTGGGTTAAATCCTAGGTGCCTTTATCATCTTTGTATGTCAAATCAAAAAGTGTGGTCTCGACATGTATAATCGATGCAAGTTCTAGAATAACAAATCAATATTGACACACTCATAATCAATAAAGTGAGCAAGAAAAAGAATATATGCTCTATAAGGCTCAAAATCTCACAAAAATTATGGGTTTTTGATGTCAGCCTCGTAAATTTCAAATTTCAAGGTAATATTCAAATTCAGGTAGACAACCTAAAAAAAGAATTTTTAATTCTGAAAAATAGACTTGTCATGCTTGACTCTCTAGTATCTTAGAATTTAATTATCAATGCACAATTATCAATGACTTAATCCAAGACACATCAATAAAAATCATAAATCAAAGGAATTTCATTCTAATCATAATATGAGAAACTTACTTTAAGACAAAGCATAATTCAGGGATTTGAAAATAATGCAAAAAGTTTGGCACCTAATTTCAGGAATTTGAGAATAATGAAAAAAATTAGGCACCTTTTTAGGTTGTTCACCCCCCCACACTTAAGATGTACATTGCCCTCAATGTACAAAGATATATATATAGAAAATTAAGTATAAATTCAAAAGATATGGAGAGAGGTGAAACTCCCTAAATTATGGATGAAATCCTTGCGTTGAAGGTGAAAGATAAGTTGGAGGGGTCGTTCTTTATGACGATCCTGCGCTAGATGAAGAAATTGGGTAGCTCATGCAGAATTAGCCAGAAAATGATAATAATAATTCAAACTATACTAATTATATATTTAAAGAAAAGCAAGCTAAAGTGAAGGAAAATAAAAAATGAGATAAAATTAAAAGAAAAGATAAATGGACCGTAGAGTCCTTATTGTTGGATGGTTCGCGAGGTGGGCGTGATTTCTAAGACTGTGGTGGAGTGGTGGTCGTGGTGGAGGTGTGATTCCCTAACAGCCTTTAGAACCTAAAACCAAGAAACTAAGATAAAATAAACTAAATTAAACATAAGAGAAATAAAGAAAAGGAAAATAAAGGAGAAGAGTAAAGATGAAGAAAAATTAAATGGTCTCAAAGACCCTTGGCTTGTCGAGTAAATGAAGCGGCCGACATGAACTTATATAGATCGGTCTCCCTCTGGGAGACTATGCTTAATTCCTTCCACTTCTTCGGCATTTGGTGTAGCTCAAGGGTTTTGGGAATGTATTGGAGAAGAAAAGTAGGGGGAAGTCTGAATAATGGGATAGAATAAAGGGGATGGGGAGTAGGAAAGTGAGTAAGGGAAGAGAAAAAGGAGGGGGTTTAAATAGATTTTCAAGCCTGGTACAACCCCACGCCCGTGTACCGTGGGCGTGCTAAGTCACATCGCTGCCTCGCATGGCCGTGTTGAGCATCGTATCATTTCTCCCACGCCCATGTTCAGGTTGCCACACCCGTGTGTAAACTACCAGTGTCGACCACGGTCGCATCGCACGGCCGTGGGGTTTTGTCGATGCCCGTGGTGTGGTGGTTGGAGTCCGTGATTTGAAAATTGATTCGCTCTAACTCGTACCATCTCTGCCATGTCGACGGGCGATTCGGTGCATCCATCATCCACGCCACGCCACGCCAGTGTGCAAGGCCGTGTGGCCGAATTCAGATACTTTTGGTTAGTTTATAGTTAGGTACTATAAAGAAAGGATAAAATAGAATAAATAAGACAAAATAAAAATGTAAAATTTTAATGGGGTTAGTACTCGGGTTGCCTCCCGAGAAGCGCTCGTTTAAAGTCTTAAGCTAGACTCACCTCTCGTTCGCTTAATCAGGGGGGTTTGAGGAGTTGAAAGTCCTTCCTCATGCCATCAGTTTCATTATCATAATATAGTTCAATTCAAGATGCTTTTATATTGAAAGTACCAAAAATAGGATTACTTACCTCGACTGTTCCGTATGGGAAAACACTAATTACCCTAAAAGGGATTTCTTTGTTAGTGTTAGGGTCAGGAGGAGATATTCGAGGGTCTGCTTTATCAATCAATACTTGATCTCCGATTTTGAACTTGTTTGCCGCGTGGAGTGGCTCTGGTTCTGCTTTGTGTATCCCTAATTTTTCCTTAAAATGTGTCTTCCACTCGTCTAGATTATCGATCTGAATCCCTCATTCCTCATGAGTTATTTCTTTGTTGGCACACGGTATAGGATCGATTTCAGTTGTATTCTTTTGTGGTGCTTCCTGAAAAGAAGGGTTAACCGAATGGTTATCATTAGAATTTATTTTCTCACCTTGATTATTCGATGTTCTAGTTGAATCGAGGGCTTGAAGAGTGACTGTCTCGTCACCTACACAGAGTATAAGTTCGCCTGCATCAACATCGATTTTAGTTCTAGCAGTTGCTAAGAATGGTCTTCCTAAAATTAGGGGGATCCTGTTGTCCTCATCCATGTCTAAAATGACAAAGTCTATTGGGAATACAAATTTGTCAATTTTTACGAGTACATCTTCAATTATGCCCCTAGGAATTCTAACAGTTTTATCAGGTAATTTATTGCTCATCCTAGTTTGTTTGGGCCTCCCTAGACCTAGTTGTTTAAACAATTTATAAGGCATGACATTTATGCTTGCCCCTAAATCAGCTAACGCATTATCAATAGATAAACTACCAATTAAGCATGAAATTGTAAAACTCCCTGGATCTTTTAATTTCTGTGGTAGTCTATTTTGCAATACCGCCGAGCACATTGCGTTTAGTTCCACATGTGATGCTTCGTCTATTCTTCACTTTTTCGTCAACAGCTCTTTTAGGAATTTTCTAGAGTCTGGCATCTGCGTAAGAGCTTCAAGTAACGGTAAGTTAATATGTAATTTCTTTAAAAGTTTAAGAAACTTACCGAATTGTTCCTCTGTGTCGTCTCTCCTTAATGCTTCGGGATATGGTATGCGAGGTTGGTACTCTTTGATTACCGGTTTTGGCTTATTATTACTTACCTCAACCTTACCTTCTTCGACCACGTTCTCTTGCCTCGAATTGGGCTCGTCTAACCCTTCACTATCTTGAGCTATTATTGCTTGAACTTGCTCCCTTGGGTTAGTCTCGGTGTTGCTCGGTAGTCTTCTATGTGGTCTCTCGAAGATTTGCTTAGCGAGTTGCCCGATTTGATCTTTGAACTCTTGTGTCAATGCCTCAAGTTTTGTTTCTATCTTTTGGAAACGTGTTTCTGTATTTTGGGAACGTATTTCTGAGGCTGCTATGAAGTTTGCCAGCATCTCTTCAAGGTTTGGCTTCTTTTCCTGTGGGTAGGGCTGTTGTTGGAAGTTTTGGGATGGTTGTTGCCTTTGATTTCTTTGACTGCCCCATGAGAAATTAGGGTGGTTCTTCCAACCTGGATTATAAGTATTACTATAAGGGTTATTGTTAGATCGGAAACTATTACCCATATAGTTCATTTGTTCGCTTTACATGCCCTGTCCGTAGGGTGGGTACTCAAGATTCACCACTCTTTCACTTGCGTCGCACTGCATAACTGGATGTGCCTGCGAAGAACAAATATAAACCATCAAATTTTTTATGTAATAATTCTTCCTGGTTTGATAGCACGATCACTGCATCAATGTTGAAAACTCTGGCTGCTTTAGCTGGCCTTGTCCTTGTAACTTGCCACTGATAGTTATTCAGTGACATCTCTTCTATAAACTCGTAAGCCGCTTCAGGAGTTTTTTTGTTTAGGGTTCCGCCGGCAGTTGAATCGATTAGTTGCCTTGTTGAAGGGTTCACACCATTGTAAAAGTTTGGACCAGAGCCACAAAGGTAATCCGTGGTGTGGGCACCTCCTCAATGAGATATTTGTATCTCTCCCATGCATCATAAAGTGTCTTTAAATCCATCTGCACAAAAGAAGAGATATCATTCCTCAATTTGGCCGTTTTGGCTGGTGGAAAATATTTTAGTAAAAAAAATTCGGTCATTTGATCCCATGTAGTGATTGACCCTCGTGGAAGAGATTGTAACCACTGTTTGGCTTTATTCCTCAAAGAAAAGGGAAATAACCGAAGACGGATGGCATCATCAGAAACGCCATTTATCTTGAAGGTATCACAGAATTCTAGAAAACTTGCTAAGTGTGTGTTAGGATCTTCATCCTGCAAACCATCAAACAGAACAAATTGTTGTATCATCTGTATAGTGTTAGGTTTCAGTTCAAAATTATTTGCAGCAATAGTGGGCCTAACAATACTAGATTCAGTTCCTGTTAAACTAGGTTTAGCATAATCATACATAGTACGTGGAGCATGATTTTCGGCCATCTCTTGAGGTGGCGGATGATTCTCAGCCATCCTTTCAGTAGGATTGGTTTCGCCTCCTTGCTCTCCTTTTATGTAGTTTAAGCTTCGCCTTATCTCTCTACGATTTCTGCGAACTGTTCTTTCAATATCACTGTCGTAGATTAGGGGTCCTGTCGGGTTCCTTCTAGTCATAAACTAGAGGTACCTAAAAGGAGGAAACAATAACAGAAGAAAAATTAGCTAAGTTAAAAATTAAAATAAAACTATATTGCAAAAAATAAAAAATGACTAAAGTAATAAAAATTAAGCTTTCTTAATATTTTAGTTCCCCGGCAACGGCGCCAAAAACTTAATCGTTGTTTTCGCGATGTCAAAGTCTTAAAATTTATAAAAAGAATGATCGAACCTAAAAACTAACTATGACAACGAATTGAGGCAAGCGCACCTATCAAACAGTAGTATAGTTTAGTGGCAAGACCAGAATGTCGAACCCAAAGGAACTAAAAGTACTAATACTAACTCTTTTTTTATTATCTAGCCTAAAATAAAGGGAATTTGTTATTTTAATCTAAATTAATTAACTACTAAACTAAAGACTCTAAGACAAAGAAGAATGAATTTGGGGAAAATAACTTGAGGAAAAACCAATTGATTAAGACGACACCCAAGGAAGAATCCACCTAGACTTCACTTGTTATCTAACTCGAACAGCACGATTTATTCATTTGACTTGATCCGTAAGATTCCCTAATGTATATTAAACCCTCTCTCGAAGCGAATAATGTCTAACCCTAGGTTGATTAATTTAAATCTCTTTCTAATTAAAACCCCTAGAATTGCATTAACTCGATCTATGGAATCCCATATTAGGTTTCACCCTAATCTGACAAAATCTCGTCACCCTATCTCTAGGCGCACAATCAACTCTGCTTAACTATGCTAGATCTACTCTTAGGCAGGGACTTTTGCTCCTCCACCTAAGCACATCAAACTTGAATCAATATCCCGGAAATATCAACACAAGAATTAAGAACACATAATTAAGAACAAGTCAAATATTTATCATATAGTTCAGCAAACGATAACAAGATTTATCTAAGTTTCATCCCCCTTAGGTATCTGAGGGTTTAGTTCATAACAATAAAAGAAAACATCTCAGAAAAAAAGATAAAACAAAACATAAGAAATCCCTAAAACCCCCTGAAGGAATTGAAGGAGAGATCCTCCGTCTTGAGTATAATTCTGGCTTCTAGAGATGAATCAACTGGCTATCCTCAAGTGAATCCCCACAAATCTGCCTTCTTTGGCCTAGCAAGACGCCCCTAGATGATAGCCTTGGGCTCCCCCTTTTAGGTCATACTTAGGGTGTATATATAGGCTTTTGGAATGTGTTTCTTTGCCCCTAAGTATCCCAATCCGAATGAAACTTCTCTTTGCCACGGTAGGGTCACGGCCATGGCAAACGCCCGTGTGAATCGTGGCCAGGCCGTGTTGGACTTCATTAATGAGGCACGGCCGTGTGGTCTTGGGTCCAGGCCGTGCCGATTTCGTGATCTAGCCCATTTGGCCCGTTTTAAGCCCGTTTCTTGTTCTTTTCATCCTCCGATGCTTTCCTAAGTATAAAACATGAAAATAAATGATTAAGAGCACCAAATTACATAAGATAAGGGATAATTCATCCAAAAGCATGCTAAATATAGGATTAAAATATGTTACTTTTATGGTTTATCACATTGCATCATTTGCATTAGTTTCATAAAAAGACCCTGATTAATTAAAATTATGACAGTTACCCTGGAAACCAACGAAAGTCCACCGACTAAATATCACTACGGTACCCGTTGTAAAATGAAAGTAATGGATCAAAGAATGGAAAGACTAGAACAAATGCAAAGGGATATGCAAGATCAATTGCAAGCACAGATGCAAGAGCAATTAGCCAAAATACAACAAGACATGAGGGATAAGATACTGGAATCTCAAAGAAATATGATGAACCAACTGACCCAGCTATTGGCCAGAGGTCCCGACAAAGGAAAGAGCCTTGTGACCAATCCTGGTGATGACAATGAAGAACCTCCCTATCCTCCAGGTTTTACCCCGACAAACATCCCACCGCAACCATATGAGAATCCACAAAGAGTACCTGTTTCCATCAGGCCCCAATATCAGGCTGGTGTTTCGACACAGATAAACTTTCCAACAGGCTCGGGTTCTAACCCAGGAGATAATCGAACTAATCCCGTTGTCTCAGATCTCACGATGTGGCAGAGATGGAGAAAACGGGGAGGGATTTGCCAAAACAACTTGAGGACCGATGCCGATTATTAGAAGAGAAGTTTAGGGCAATAGAGAACGCCGATTATCATTGTGGAATCGATGCAAAAGATTTGAGCTTAGTCCCTGACTTGGTACTCCCGCCAAAGTTTAAGACTCCGGAGTTCGAGAAGTATAATGGGGCTAGCTGCCCTAAAACTCATATTACGATATTCTGTCAGAGGATGACAGGATACGTCAACAATAACCAGCTGTTAATCTACTGTTTTTAAGATAGCCTGATCGGATCTGCGGCCAAGTGGTATAACCAGTTAAGTCGTGCCCAAATCGGTTCATAGAAGGACTCACAAGCTTTCATGAAACAATATGGCTACGTGACGGACATAGCACCCGATAGAATCACACTGCAAAACATGTAAAAGAAGCCAAGTGAGAGCTTCAGGCAGTATGCCCAACGATGGAGGGAGATAGCGACGCAAGTCCAGCCACCCCTCCTAGAAAAAGAAACCACAATACTTTTTATCAACACTTTAAAGGCCTCATTCATCACTCACATGCTGGGAAATGCCACACAAAGTTTTGCAGACATAGTGATGACTGGTGAGATGATAGAAAATGCGATAAGATGCGGGAGGATTGAAGCAGGAGAAAGCACCAAAAGGTCAGCCCCGAGGAATAAGGAAAATGAAATAAATATCCTGAGCGTGCATTCTAAATCGGTCACCGTAGGCAAACCGAGAGCTGTAACCACTAGCTATCAAGGCTCTTCAAGGTAAGAATCCAACTCAAGGCCAAATACAGAAAGGCTCCAGTTCACACCCATCCCGATGACATAGAAGGAGCTTTATCAAAATCTATTTGATGTGCATGTGATGTCTCCTTACTACCCAAAACCAATGCAGCCCCCATACCCCAAATGGTATGACGCAAAGGCTCAATGTGAGTATCATGCAGGGATTACAGGGCATTCAATAGAAAACTGACTTGCTTTCAAGAAGTTGGTCGAAAGGTTCATTGAAATGGGAATTGTGAAGTTCGACGATTCTTCAGAACCTAATCGCTCTGACAAAGCAGTAAATACGATAGCTGAAAGTGGGGGCAAAGGAGTTGCGATGCCTTGAATAAGACAAGAGCCCGGAAGGAATATCGGGGATCTGAATGACATATCCGAAGAGGGAACTGAAGAATAAAAGTTTCCAAGCCCTTACATACTGGGGAGAGTTTTGAACAGTGGGATTGTGGAAGAGATCACTGTGTTTTTAGAACTAATTTAGAGCAATATTCAAAACACGCTTGTTGCCTTAGGCCTAGAGGCAATAAGAGTCCTTTTGTGAAATAGGCTTATGCCCAAAATTTTTATTTCAATGAAATGCATTTTTGTGTCTCACTTTGAGCAAATATTCTTTTATTCATTTATTTCATTCATGTTCATACCACATAAATAATTATTCTTAGATTCATTTATATTCTTTCGTACCTACAATAGGTACCCAGATATCAGCGACATGTGCGGCATTGCTACTGACCCAAAATCTCCTTTTGAGCGAGATATGTGTCTAGGGGGATCTCAAGACTTTGAAGATGACAAAGATTATAACCTATCTCCTGATTTGGTAAGGATGGTAGAACAAGATGAAAAACAGATACTACCTTATGAAGTATCATTGCGAGCCTAGAAGAAGAGAGGGAGGTGAAGATTGAAGCTTATCTCACTACAGAGACAAAGCGAGACGCCATTGAGTTATTCCAAGAATTCAAAGATGTTTTCGCCTGACTGTATAGGCTAAAGAAATCTTAGAAGAGGAACACATGCTAATAACTTCACAATGGCCAGGCAAATCATGAAGTTCGGGTACTGTTGGTCCGCCATGGAAGGGGATTGCATCAGCTGTACCAAAAAAAATCATGAAAAATGGGTGAGACTCATAAATATTGTCATCTATGCTCATCGAACGTCTATTAGAACCTCTACCGGGGCAACGTCTTTCTCATTGGGACAGAAAAGGTTTTGCCCATTGAAGTCAAAATTCTTTCTTCCCGAGCGTGGGCTGAGTCAAAATTGGATGAAGCAGAGTAGATTCAATCCCGATCTGATTAGTTGAACCTAATTGAAGAAATAGGCTAAGGGCTATCTCACAGTCAAGTGTACCAAAAGCAAATGATACGAGTTTATAACAAGGAGGATCGCCCTAAAGAATTCCATGAAGGAGACCTAGTTTTGAAAAGGATCCTTCCCATACAAAAGGACTTCTGAGGAAAATGGTTGCCAAACTGGGAAGGACTGTATGGGGTAAAGAAGGCCTTCTCTAGAAAGGCGTTGATTTTGACCGAGAGGGATGGTCAGGACTTGCCTAATCCTATGAGTTCAAACCAAGAAGTATTTAAAAAAAAAAACAAAAAAAAACAAAAAAATGGGAAAATGTGAGAAAAGAAAAGGAAAAGGAGAGGCCAAGGTGAAAACCCGAAAAGGGCGCCTTGAGACCAAAGGGGATTTGAGTTGAAAACCCGAAAAGGGCTGCTCAAATTTGGATCAAAGTGGGGCATGCAATGGTCTTGCTATGCCTGAATTAACAATGAAGAAGTATGCTACGTCTTGGGGCATCGACAAAGTATTCCGGATCCCTTAAACACATATTGAGCTCAAAATGGTCCTCAAGAGGTTCGTACAGAGAAGCTCAGGCTGCGATATCTGGGGCACCTAGTTTTCATCTTACCCATATTGAATTTACTATCTTTGATTACTTTATTTTTTTCAAGATACTCTCCCAATAAATTTCATTTGTTATCTTGATTAATTCATTCTTATTTTGTGTTTTTTCAAAATTTGATATCTTGATTAATTTATTTCGAGCCTTGCTCTCAATTAATTTCCTTCCGGGCCATTGTTATAATCTTTTTCAAGCATGTTGCATTGAAATAACGATTAATGGACTAATAATACTTTCATAAAAGGAGTTTCGCATATTACTTTGGAAGCTTCTAAATAATACAAGAACCTGAAACAGGACTGTTGTTTAGAACTCACCAAGCCTAAGGTTTGGAAATATTGGAGAAAGATGATTTCCTCTTCGGACTTTTTATCGGTTGAACAAAAAGACAAGACATTTCATCGGTGATACAACCTCGGCAAACAAGAGCAATGTCAGCCCAAGTGAACAAGGGGATCATTCTCGGGAAAAGAAAAATAATACTCTGCATTCACGCAAATATCAGGCACATACATCTGGTCATTATACCCAGCGAATAGTGTAACAGATCAAATTGGTTGAAGATGATACAAATCCTATATCTCGGAGTTGCAGCAGGACGGATGGAAAAAACCAAATGTTATTCTCCTGGAGTTGCGGTAGGAGGTACAAACTTTATGTCCCAGAAGGTACAGTGGAAGGGACTCTGAAATTACAGCGGGGCAAGCTTGTTGAGCAGAACATGATTGTTTATTTGGGTTTTCTGTCAAGAATACCAGCCGAACAAAATGGCAGCATAATACGTCAGTGATGATGCGTTGATGAACAATGAGCGATGACACCCTAAGCATTTAAAAAGTGATCATTCTCATGAAATTCTACACTCATGCAAAACACATTTAGTTAGGAGCATTTGAGTCATTCCGATCATTGCATCCTAATCATTATACATTTTAAAAAGATCATTCTCATGACATTCTGCATTCATGCAAATGTCACCCATAATATCATTTAGTTAGGAGCATTTGATTCATTCCGATCATTGCATCCTAATTATTGTACATTTAAAAAAAAAGATCATTCTCATGACATTCTGCATTCATGCAAATGTCGTCCATAATACATTTAGTTAGGAGCATTAGATTCATTCCGATCATAGCATCCTAATTATTTGGCATAAACATAAACATATAAAATCGAGTCTACATGACATGTCCCCTAGAGGACGGTGTAGCAACATCGGTGAAATTACAGATCTTATCTCCCTAAGCAGTAGTGGAGCAGATCGAAGACGGTGAATCTTATCTCCATGAAGCAGCGGAGTAGATTTAGGCCATCAACCTTATCCCCCTAAAGTTGCAGTGGGGCAGATTGAAGTCACCATGACTAGTCTTATCTCCCTGAAGTTGTAGTGGAACAGACTAAAGATAGCCAATCTTATTTTCCTGAAGTTGCAGTGGAACAGATTGAAGCTAATTCACGAATCTTATCTCTCTGAAGTTGCAGTAAAGCAGATCAAAACAAACCTTATCTCCCTGAAGTTGCAGTGGAGCAGACTGAAGATAACAATCTTATCTCCCTGAAGTTGCAGTGGTATAGATTGAAGCTATAAATTAAATCTTATCTCTCTGAAGTTGCAGTAGAGCAGATCACATCAAACCTTATCTCTCTGAAGTTGCAGTAGAGCGGGTTGAAGTTACAAGTCTTATCTCCCTGAAGTTGCAGTGGAACAGACTGAAGATGGCAATCTTATCTCCCTGAAGTTGCAGTGGAACAGATTGAAGCTATAAATTAGATCTTATCTCTCTGAAGTTGCAGTAGAGCAGATCATACCCCAGCCTTATCTTCCTGAAGTTGCAGAGAAGCAGGTTGAAATTTCCAATTCTTATTT
Source organism: Gossypium sturtianum (assembly GCA_025698515.1). Taxonomy (NCBI): domain Eukaryota; kingdom Viridiplantae; phylum Streptophyta; class Magnoliopsida; order Malvales; family Malvaceae; genus Gossypium; species Gossypium sturtianum. The sequence goes on from CM046947.1 coordinate 6,625,785, forward strand.
CCTCGAAGTTCCAACGGAGTAGATCGAAGCTACAAATCTCTTCTCCCTGAAATTACGTTCGAGCAAATTGAAGCATCAATTCCTATACTTCTGAAGTTGTAGTGGGACAAAGCAAGTTTACTTGAGGAAGAAGAAAAGAAGCGCCGAGACTCAGCAAGACCGGGCAAAATTGGTCCTTTGAAAGTCTTTGCTCCATTCTCGTTACACGACCGTGAGCAAAGAGGGGCAGCTGTACAGGCCCAAATTTGCCTGGGGCCCGTTAAAATAAACCAAACAAAAACCAATAAATAAGTGTCTATTTACATATTAAACCCAGGCCTAAAAACCCAATAGCCCAATCAAGACCCAACTACCAGCCCAAGACCTAAAAAGCTAACCTTAGCCCATTACAAAGAAAGAAACAACAGCATGAAACCCAATCTGCCTCTGCCATCAGTCGTCGCCTCACCCCATGCGCACCGCACACTAGCAGGGTCCCCTTCGCACGCCTCTGACGCCGCACCACCTGCAACAACAAGAAGACACGCAAGCAAGAAAAAAACAAAGAAACAAACGACAAAATAGCAGAAAAACAAAATGAAAGAAAACAAAAACCGAATCTACACTCGGTTATAAAAAAGAAACAGATCCATTTGTGTTCTTCTTCCCCTTTTTTTTTTTACGAAAATCAGAAATAAAAAACAGGAGTAGAAGCCTTAAAGGTCGATTTTCATCTTTTGGTTTTATTTTATCTACTGCTTTGTTATTTTTTTTATTTTAAGTTTTTGTTTTTACAAATGAAATAAAAGAAAAGGAAGGAGAATACCTGAATCGGCTCGTGGATCCGTCGTCGGAGAACCCCCTCCGCCGTCGGAATCGGGTTTAAGGCACGGGCAAAGGCCCCCTCTTCTTTCGGCCCCCTAGGGTTGAGGAGGCTAGATCTTTGGGCGCGCTTTTAAAAGGGGTTCGAAAGGCACCCTTTCGCCTTTCTGACCACCGCGCACGGCGGCCGCCGACGGTGGTCCGGTGGTGGATCTTTTGGTCGAAGACAGGGGAGGGGATGAGAGAATCCCAAAGCTCTCTCAGTTTTTTTTAGGACTAAAGCTGAAAATGAAATTTCAAAAAAAAAATAGGTTTTTATAAAACATTGAAACGACGTCGTTTCAATAAGGCCTCCCCAGACGCCAAAATGGCATCGTTTTGGGGAGGCCGACCCGAACCCGACCCGCCTGCCGAAGGGATCCGCGTGTTTCCGTTTTTGTGGGCAATTTGTGCGAGGGGTCCCTCCCTATTACAGCGCCGTTCAATCGGGCCCTTTTCATTTTTTTTCTTATTACAGATTTCACCATTTAATTTCATTGGGTTTTCAGCCGGGTCCTTGACCCATAGACGCGCATAAGGGCTGTGAATATTTTCCCAATCAGTCCGTCTTGCTTTAAGCGCGTTCTATCTTGGTCCCTGTTCGCCCTTTCTTTTTTAATTTATTGCAATTTTAGCCCCAGATTATTTATTCTGATTTCAATCTAGTCCTCGACTTGTTTAAAGAGTTTATTTGTTTATTTATTTTTCTTCAAAATTGTATTATTATTATTTATTTTGAGTTTTTGTATATTATTTTTATTAAACTTTATATATATTATTTATTTTAAATTTTTGACATTATTTTACATTGTTTCATATATTATTTACTTTATTTATTTATTTATTTTTTGTTTTTCTTTACTTAAAATCGTTCTGTTAATTATTTTAAATTTTTTTATGTATTATTTCTTTTAAAATTGTTCAATTCATTGTTCTTTGACTATTAATGTTGATATCTAAATAGTGTAAGCTATGTGATTATCATTCTTGTATGAATTATAATTTGTTTGTTCGTATTTCCATATCATTGATATTATCATCATCGTTATTATTGTTTATATTATTGTTCCATTATCGTTATTAATTATTCATGCATATTAATATTTTAGATCAACAATACCAATGTTATGTATTATGTGTATTATGTTATCATTACGCCAAATTTGTGTCATATTACCATTATTCGTCGAGTACAACCCCATTCACGCTTTAAATATTTTTCTTTAAAATATAATCCATCAAATGTATATCATTTTTAAATATTTTATTAATTTCATCCAAATTCGTACAAAAGACGAAAATCTTCCAAAATAAGGCAATATTTCGCGTTTTAGAAATCTGAGAAATCGTGCCCTAACGTGCTGGGTTTCGGTTTTTCGTTTGGCCAAATGATCGAATTTCCTTTTGATATTTTCAATGCATGAGTCTCGGGAATCATGAGATGATCTTGGATTCGAGGATTTAAATTGTCGTGTCCTAACGTGCTGGATGTGATATTTTATTCCTTCGGAGCGAGAAAATCTCAATATTCAATTCGAGAAAATTCAAATATTCTTAAAAGAGATCGTATTTTTCAAAATCCTTTTCAAAATTTTCAACTTTCGACACTAAGACATTAATTAATCAATTTGGTACCAATTTTGGGCGTGACGAGGGTGCTAACCCTTCCTCGCACGTAACCGACTCCCGAACCCGTTTTCTCGAATTTCGTAGACCAAAACCGTCATTTTAGTAAGTCAAAATATTTTATTAAAATGATCAAGTTTTAAGGGGTGATCCGATCACACCTCACAAAAATGGATTGGTGGCGACTCTCATTTTTATTTTCGTTTTTAAACCCTAGTCGATTCCCGTTTACAAAAAATGGTTTCGACAAAGGAGATGTCCGCAGTTGTTCGAGAACTCATCTAATTCTTCTGCATTCACAAGCACGACCCACCGATGTCTTTGAATCTGTTTCTCCCCCATAGCTAGAGAAGGATTTCTCATCAAGTCAATTGATCATTTGGAGGTTTCACTGTACAGTAGCCTCTTATACACCAAAAGTAGCAACATTGGTACTATATGCCCAAGAAATTAGATATTAGCTTAGTCGACTGAATTGTAATGCAAGAAAGATACCTAATAAAAGGGGGTTTCTAAGATATTAGCTAATCTTTTATCGGGTGTTCCCATTACCCAAGCCTCGACTCTGCATCAAACTTTTGCCCGCTTTACATACTTGTAATTGAGAATGCTCTTCAACAGTGAGCAACCCTGATTCGAGACATGGAGCAAAGACATACAGTCTCTTCTTCTTCTTCTTCTTCTTCTTCTTCTTCTTCTTCTTCTTCTCAGCCCCCGGATTCAGACATGGAGCAAAGACAGACAGTGTCTCCTCCTCCTTCTCCTCCTCCTTCTCCTCCTCCTCCTCCTCCTCCTCCTCCTTCTTCTCCTTCTCCTTCTCCTTCTCCTTCTTCCTCTCCTTCTTCTTCTCCTTCTCTGTTAAAGGATTTTTTTTAGGGTTTTTTTTTTTCAATTTCTTCATCCAATGTGGGAAGTTAACTGGCCACATCAGCTAGTTAACTTGCCACATCAGCGGTTCTGTTAAGACACTAACAGAAATTGTTAGTCAGTGACTGTTTTGTCACTTTTGTATAACGTTAGTGACTGTTTTATTATTTTTCAAAAGTTGGGTGACTGAAATGAAACCTAGGTGACTATTTTGTTAGCTACCCTAAAGTTGAATGACAGTTGGTGTAATTTATCCATAAATAAATTACTAAATATGTACACGTAAACAAAAAAAAAATTCGAGAAATATTGCTTTTCATAGTGTCCCTTTTTTTTTTACACAAATAAGAATAAGAAGGGTACACAATCCCAAACTTAGCTAATCCAACTACTTAAATCGAGCTAAACGGTCTTTCCGTGGCCATAATAGTTTCAGCCTAAAAGATCAAAGAACCAAAAAAATCAAATCAACCAAACATGCAGTAAAAGGCTACCCAACGTATTCCCCGAGGCAACCATTTTTTATCCAATGTTTGGTTTTTAAACAGGTTTTTCCGTAGAATCATCGGAAGAAACCTTGGCAGAATGCGTTTTCGTAGACACCCAGAAGGAGAAACAACCAGTAGCTGCAGGAATTTTCTTTTCATCAAACACCTTATCGTCGATCTTTGCCTCCTGCTGTTCCTTGATCTCCATTTTCTTCAATTTCTGCTTATGGAGAGATCGCATCACATAAACTTCTGCGAGACTAGCTCCAAGACCAGTCGTTGCCATTGTAGACTGATTTAAAATTTAAAGAAAAAAAAAACAGTTGTTTAGGCTGATGAGATATTTTGCTACGCTTTGTGTTTGAAAGCAGGCGATTAGAAAGAATATTCTTTGCTCCATCACAGATGGACTTTTCTGGCCAAAAGTCATTTTCAGTAAAAAGTAATAAAGAACAAGGGCCAGTGGAGAATTTTTTTACGTTTGTGAAGTGCTTTTGGCCAGATGAAAAAGCCAAAAATTTCTCCTTTTCTCAGAGTAAAAGGACTTTTGGCAGCCTATTTACTTTTTTATCCTTATTATTTCTTCTCCAAATAGACGTGAACACTTCCAGAGGATTTTCCTTTCTCTCTTCTATTATACTTCCTTTCTCTTCTCTTCGATCTCTCGCCTTTTTCTGCAATTCTCTCTACCCCTCCTCCCCGTTTCACTTCTTCTGGTAAGTTAATCTCTTAATCCAACTCTTTTTGGCTACAAAGACGTTCAGGTTTCAATATGTTCTCTTCGACTTTCTGCTAAGAAAAAATTGTGGATTTCATTTCGTTGTTGTTGCGTGTTAATGATTCTTTTGCAATTCTTCTGGTAACTTAACTCCAACTTCTTATGGTGGCCTCAGAAAACGAATTATCTTATATGTTTCTTGGATTTTTTGGTGAGAAAAAAAATTGTGGGTTTTATGTCATTCATGCTGTGTGTTTGGGTTCTTTTAATTTATTTTGAAAGCATATTAAAATTACTATGTTTTCTATTTTTTTCCTTTTTCATAACCAAGATATCCTTCGTATATGTTTTTACTGTACATAAAGACTAATCTTTCGGCTTCTTGTTGCCCCTCCTGACCCGATTTCTCTTCTTATGAGTGCAATGTGCTACTACCGCATCTGTTGGTTACTATGTTTTCTTTTAGCATATTAGAAAGTTTGATATTTTAGCTTACATGTTTGTTTTTTTTTTTTTAACTTATGGATTATTAACTCAGTTACATATGCAACTTCGGATAGCCAATTGAGTGAAGGAGTAGAAACCAGTAAAAGAGAATGGGTAATGCAAGGTAGGCTGTATAGCTTACTAAATTCCAATTCATATATTAGGGGCTGAAAATTTTGATGTTTCATAAGATGTTGTACTAGGCCAGTAATGTTATTCAAATGGCTGTTTATTATATCCCAGGAAACAATGGTCATCTTCTTGCTTAAAATAGTGAGAACCAGTTTGAGTTTTGCACATTTGTAAATCTAACATGCATGATTGAGAAGATGTTGAGGTTCTTCTTTGGTTTTATAGTGATTAGTCAGTGGGGGAGCCAGAAAACTTTTTTTTTGGGGGGGGGGGATTAAATTGTATGCAATTTCATCATTTTAATAGTATACATCTTTATAATTTTTTAAGGATTAATGCTCTATTCTTACTTCGGTTTTCACTTGGTCTGCATTTGAATGCTTTGTTTGCATCTTTCTGATTTTCTCCTCATTTGATGGAGCTTTGTAGAAATTTGGGTACTAATATAATGCAACTGATTATCATATATCCGTTTATGTTGACCTAGATAATGAGAAAATTGTTTCATATAATTCTATTGGTTTTGATAGTAAATTGAAGCAGAATGAATTTCCTTCTGGTTTTGGTTAAAATAGTGCTTAATTAGGACAAGGGCATTGGTGTTTTTTAGGGGTATAAAGGTTTAGCTTGGGTCGGGTTGGGAAAACTGAACTGTTGGATAATTATGGTTTTTTTAACTTGTGAACCGGAACTACACCAAATACCATGGTTCAGATTGCCTTTTGGTTTTCTTTTATTTGCTCAACACTAGTGTTTTTTTGTTGATTTAGTTTGATATTGGATTTCTTCTCGTCACCGATGCGTAATCTAATGTTCATTGATCTTTTAGAATTGGAAGATTGTAATTCTATTTTAATTTTTTTGTAGGTAAGTTGATTATAATTGCCAACAACTGCCCTCCTCTTAGGAAGTCAGAGATTGAATATTATGCCATGTTGTGCAAAGTTGGAGTTCACCACTATAATGGAAGTATATCCCTTAACCTATTCAATCACTTTGTTTATTGAATTATGTTTTTTCGTATCACATTGAATTGAATATCGATTATAAGTTTGTATAAATGGTAGAGCATTATGTAGTTGAAGTTATTTGTGAAAAGCCAGACAATTGCGTTTTCCATTTTACGGCTGATGGAAATGGTAGAATGAATAACTAATATGTTTGTTGAAGCCTTTTGATGAATCGATCATCATTGGCTATGATAATTTGATGGAAACTATCTTCCAGTTATTGTAGTTCACAGGTTATTGACAAAATTAATTCATCTTATTTCAAGATACTTGCAAAAAGCATGGCATAATTTTGCTTTCTATTACGGCTGATGGAAATGATATAATGAATAAAGAATGATGTTCATCTAAGCTGTTTAATTAATTGATCAATAAGGTCTATGGTGTATGTTCTTTATATTTATGATATTGTGCCTTGATGGAAGCCACCTACCCTGTTATTGTTTAACGGATTATCTACAAAATTAATCACCTCACCCCTGCCCCCTTCGATTCTTTAGTTTAATAGTAATACTTATAGTTGAAAATATTTGTGGAAATCTAGACAGAATTGGTCGATATTCTGTGAACTTCGATACAATGGAATGAATAACTGAACTTTTGCCTACGCTCTTTAATGAATTGATTGCCACCTTCCTTGTTATTCCTAGTTTAATAGAGTGATGGATTTTACTTGATTGTTTGAAGTTTTCTAGTAATACAACATTTGTTATAGAAGACCATTCCTTTGAAAATGTGGTTGTTTGGTTTTTCACACAATGTCGACTTGGGCACTGCCTGTGGCAAATATTTCAGAGTGTGCTGCCTCAGCATTATCGACCCGGGTAAGTATAGGAGTTTGATAACGTATTGAATTTACACACTCTCTAGATGTATACTTCTTTATTGTGGTAATATTGTGTTTTTTTCAGGCGACTCTAATATTATTAAGAGCATGCCCGGAGATCACTGAGCAACAGCAGATGACACATCATACTAGGTTTTGTTCCAATTTAGTTTATATTTATTTTGTGTTTCTGGAAACATTGATGTTAAAGGGATCTTATTCTGAAATTCGGAACCTCCTTTGTTGTCTGACTTGTGTACTAGGAATTTTGTGAGTTAATTTCGTTTAAGATTGTTGCTTATACCATATTTTGTTTTGGTTTTATTCTGTATTTGGATGTTTGATCCATCTTGCCATAAATTTGATCGTTTCTTGGGTTGGTGTGGGCAATTTGTTTCTGCTTATCATTTCATTTCCGACTTAAATCCAAAAATCTGCCCTTTTGACTTGATTTGATAAAAAAAAAAATATCAATATGCTGGATTAGAAATGATTTGAGAAGTAATGTAAAGCTACTTGAGTCAATAGATTATCCGTTTAATTCAAAGGTTTGATCATTGATGCAAAAATAAATTTCAATGTTTTTTAATAAATTAGTTATAGTTATCGACGATTACCGAGTAACGTAATATCATCTTATCTTCCGTTATTGACAAACAATCTTATAATGACCACGTAAGATTTTAATTTATCAATAGCCTTAAAGAACGAAAGAGATCTTTCTAACAAATAAATGCACATCAAGGTTTATTTAAGATGGATTGCATGCCCACACTACACAAATTATTATGTAATCATCACAATTATCAGAAACTAATTATTTAACTCACAAAGCAATAATTCTAAGCTTTTAAATACTGGTCATATATTTAACAAACTTAAATAATTGTAATTAAATCAAAAGATATGCAAATAATATAATTATGTCAATATCTAATTACAAATATTTAATTATTATATTTAAATATTTAAATATAGTTTATATATTCTAATTAAATTTAATAAATAATAAATAATTAATTACTTAGAAATATTTAAAATTAATATTATTTATTAAAATATTAACAATAAATTATAATAAATTATTTTTTATATTTTTGCTAAAATATCATAATATTAACTAATTTGAACATTATTTAAATATATATTTGTTACTTTATAATATCATGTCTAAAATAGACATTTTACTTCTCAAAAGCACTTTTTGACAGCAATATCAAACACTTAAATTTTTCAAAAGCACTTCTCAAAAGTACTTTTCTACAGCACTTCTCAAAAACATTGCCAAACTGCCCTAAGCCTTCATGAACTACCGAATCTGGGAAATTTATAGGCAGCTGTGGGGGAGATTGGCGAAACTTCCATTGTGGGGTCGATAAGTCTTTAATTTGACTTGCTGGCCAAGGAAATCCATTGCCTTGTTGAATTTTTTTTCTTTTATTGCTGTAATTTCTGGGAAAGTGTCGATTTTTCTCTTCCCTTTTTTAATATATTGGAAATGTGAATATTTAATGTGAGAATTGAATTGAAAATAACATATTCTTTTAAATATTAACTAGTTTGGATACCCAGATTATATACATCAGTCAAAATAATATTTAATCATTTTGTAATTTTTTATGATGATATTTTAAATAGATATTAGTTTATTTTCTAAAAATAATAAAAATGTTTATATAAATAATATATAAACTTGTTCAATTTTATTTATTTGTATAATATTTTAATTACATTTTATATACATTTTTAAATTTAAATTAATTTTTTTTGAAAAAAAAAAACTATTTTATTGAAAGAAGATAAATATAAATAGTTTTAAATATTTTGAAAATAAAATGTTAATAGTTTTAAATTTCTATAATTTTTAATTAAAAATTTGTAGTGTGTTTTTAACATATTTTAATCACTTTTTAAACATTTAAGTAAAATTTCTAATAATTTCAAAAAGTTTTAAAGTTGTTTTAAATATGTTTGTTAAAATTTTTATTCTTTCTTAAATTCTGTTAAAAAATTTAATGAAAACATTTATAAATATAATATAATTTAAAATTTTAAACATGTTAATTTAAAATATTTTCAAAATATTAACAACATAAAAATACTTTTTTAAACGGTTTTAACTTTCAAATTTGTTAAAGTGTTTATAGGAATATAAAAAAGCAATCTACAATTTTTTTTTTAAAAATAACATTGTTTATCTGTTAAAAAGTAAAAAACATTTAACTTTTTTTGACAATTTTTTTACACATAAAAAGGGGAAAAAAAAAACTACTTTGGAGTGTTTATGACAAGCTTCCATTTATTTTCATATATTTCTATTTTTATTTTACAAAATTGTTCAGTATTAATTATAAATTAGACATATAAAGTTTGTTTTTGACAAAAAATCATAAATAATTTGGTAAAGATAATAAATAATCTAACATATTATAGTTTTCATATATTTGCAATAATTATTAATGGTAAGTATTTTTATTCAATTATTTAATAATAAGTTAATTTTTCAGAGTGTCAAATAATTAAAATTTTAATTTTTATCAATATTAATTAAATAACTGGAATTATGATACATTATCATACACATTAAAATTAATAATTTATTTTTAATGAAAACTAATAATTTATTAAAATAATATTTATACAACTTAGGCAAATTTTTAATGATCCACGGATTTGATTATATGGATCAATTAAATTTTATAGCATTTCAACAATACTAATATTTAAAAAATAATAACAAATTAATATAAATTTTTAATTTTTAAAATTATGATTTTTTATTATGATAAATATATATTAAAAATTTGTTATTTAAAATAAAGGTGAATTAATATAAAACCCATATTTAATTTAATGACATTAAATGTGTATTGAACATTTAATTTTCAAGAATCTATTTAGAAAAAAAATCTATTCGTTTAGGTAACTTTATATTCACATGTGCATTTTTAATTTGTTATATCAAAAACAACAAAAGTTGATTGGCATAGGTTTAGTATTAATATTACACAATTAGCATTAATAGTAATTTGCATTTTAAAAAATTGACAAAAAAGTGAAAAATCGAGCGGGGAGGTTTATAGCACAATTTCTCGAGCTATAGTGTGACCATCCCTATCCTCCTACATCACAGTTAGTAGCTACTTCAACGGATTATTGTCACACCCCAAAATATAGGGAGTTAGCTGTAATAAATAAGTAAAAAATAAGTATTAGGCTTAATATTTAAGTAGCTTGTATATTTCTTAGATGTCTTAAGTTTAAATCACATCTCTCTCATATCTTTTTTTTTTCAACAACCTATGATTAAAACCATACTTAAAAATATATTAAATGGAATAGAAATAACCAATTGTGGGCAGTAGCCCAAATGGATAATAATCACTTTTTCCCCGACCTCCCCCTTCATATTCTTTTAATTTTGACAGAAAATAGAAAATTTGTAACACCCCTAACCTGTATCCGTCACCGGAACAGGGTTTCAGAGCGTTATCGGAACATTCAGAACATTTATCAATAAATTCAGGCAAGTTACTATTCATTCACAGAGGCCATTCATAATGTCCTTTAAATGGACCCTCGAGGCCCAATACGAGCATTAGAATCAAGTCGGGACTAAATCGGGAACTCAGGGAATTTTTCGCGAAATTCCAAACACGCCCGTGTGGTCCAAGACACGCCCGTGTGACCCTAGGACACGCCCGTGTTGCAGGCCGTGTTCAAAACTAGGTAGCTCTCTGACTTGTGCCACACAGCCATGCCACACGCCCATGTGCTAGGCCGTGTGGTTAATTAATTCAATTCGAATTAGGTGCAGGTTTTACACGGCCAAGACACACGCCCGTGTTCTAGGCCGTGTGGCACACATGGCTGAGACACACGTCTGTGTCTCTGCCCGTGTGCTCAATTCTGAGCATTCTGTTTCTCAAAATTAAGGTGCAGGGGACACATAACCTAACCACATGCCCGCGTTACCAGGCCATGTATGTCTGCCTGTGTGGACAAAATGAAGCCATTCCTAGCTTCATTTCTCACCCCAACCTTTGCCATAATCCTAAACCACATCTTGCATTCATAACCCAACAAATCCAAGCATAATCCATCCATCATCATGGCATATCATTTCATGCATACATGTTTACAATCTTACCTTGGTTATGTCCTCATGTTAGACATAATTTGATCAACTACTTAACATATATGTGGCTAACATAATATGACATTACAAGTATATCGAAACAACCATTACTAGCCATTCCAATGGCTAGATTACAAGCATCGTTTATGTTTATATGCCAATATGGCCAACTTATCCTATGCATGCCATTAAAACAATAATTGATTTACCATATTGTACCGAAATGGGCCGATGGCAGTGTGAGTGATCTCCGCCGAGCTTCCAATCCAATGAGCTTCCGATTTACTCTAAAACAGGGGAAAATAAAACGGGGTAAGCATAAAATGCTTAGTAAGTTCGTATAACATGGTACTTAACTTACCATTCATCCTATTTTGAGGTAACTATGTAAGGTATATTCACTTAATTTGACCTCAAGCCCTACACACATTCTCATTGCCATTGTTAGTCATGTAATCCATGATAACAGCAAGATATGTATAAGCTCAATCAACAATCAAGTTTCCATGCATATATGCTTTCCACAACATTTATTCATTAAGCATGTATATATTATCTCTTATTATTTCAAGTATAGTTTCATAGTAGTTTGTTTCGAGTTCAAATCATTTCATGTCAGGACTTTACTCATTTTATTCGAGTATTAAGGTCACCAAGTAGTAGTACACTTAAGGTGTACTATATAACCAAGGATGAACACTCTCATCCAATAATTTCCATGTACAATTATCATCTTTTCATATTTTTATACATCACTAGTCATAAATCATCATTTCCTTATATTTCATGTAATATCCTTTTTCATGTCATATTTCATATCATATATATATATATATCATTCCATGTCAATTTGTCTTAAACTCATATTTGCCCTTATCAGAGCTTTGCCCGTTGAATTTATTCGAAATATCGATGGATACACAGGTAGTACACTCGAGGTGTACGGATCAGAATCCGTCAATCCGTGTCCAATGGTACCCATAAGGTACAATTTCAGAGAGTACACTCTCGAGCCACGTAAATATAAACAACAGGATTATCAGTCCAGGCTAAATCCTTTTTACGTCATATGCTCTAAAGAGCTTGATTTGGATTACCCGTCCGGGCTAAATCCTATCAAAATTGAGGTCGAAGGATTACTCATCCGAGCTAAATCCTATCCGCAACAAATGCAGGACCTCTTTCATTTCGGGAAATCGCATATCCATCGATTTTCCATTTATTCAACCGGGATTTAAACACTTTTTAAGCATTATCGGGCATTTTATTATTTCATACATCCGTAACATTTATGTAATTCAAGTAAAACACATTCCACATTCATGTCAAGCATACGAGTAACATTTTATTCATTTACCATTTTATTGGGCATTTTCATTTATCGGGCTATATCGAGTAGGTGATTATTTCACATTTTTATGACATTGATAAAATTCACAAACACAACATTTAAATCAAGCATAAAAAATATATACAATTTAGTTACACGAACTTACCTCGAGAAAGGTTCATGTACGTAAAATCTACTAATCTGACATTTTCTTCATTCCTCGTTCTAACTCCGAATTTGGTCTATCCGGATCTATACGAGTAAATTTAACATCAATTTATCATATTTTACATTCATATGGACTAAATTTTCATCCTAGATAAAATTACTATTTTGCCCCTAACTTTTCCATAAATTCTATTTTCGTCCCTAGGCTCGGAAAATGAAAATTGTGCAAATTACTCCCTATTCCAAGCCTAACCAAAGCCCTATTACAAATTTTACAGCACATGTATTCATAAAATTTCAGAATTTTTCATCAAATTTTACAACTTTTCATTTTAGTCCCTAAATCATATTTTCATCAAAAATCCCTTTGTAAAAGTTGTCTATCTATCAATAATCTTTCATTTTCTACCATAAATTTCTAATTTCCAACATATACATCCATGACCCATTTTCATACTTTGATAACTTTTCAAATTAATCCCCTAAATAGAGAGATTAAGCTATCCCGATTCCAAAAATATCAAAATTACTAAAAACGGGACAATGAAACTTACCCAATTTGGCCATGAAAGTCTCTTCTCTCTCTCCTAGGGTATTCATGTTTTATTTTTGGGGAAGAAGATGAGAAAATAAGATGATATATATTTTATCATCTTTTAATTAATTAAAAATTTTCACTTTTCAATTTAGTCCTTACCCTTTTTCTATATTTCCATGGATGAGTCACCAAGAAAAATCTACATACTTTTCTTAATGGTCTAATTACCATATAAGGACCTTAAGTTTTGAATTCCATAGCTATTTTATCCTTCTAGTTTCTAGAATCCAACTTTCGCATTTTATGCGATTTAGTCCTTCTAGTAATTAAGCACATAATCAGTAAAATTTTCTTTTCAAAATTTTCACACGACATTTCCAGTGTAATATGGATCATATAATAAAATAAAAATATTTTTTTTCGGCTCGAATTTGTGGTCCTAAGACCACCGTTCTGATTTTGCCGAAATTTGGGCTGTTACAACTCTCCTCCCTTAAGAAATTTTCGTCCCCGAAAATTTTACCAGTAAGAAGATTTAGGCAGTACTTTCTCATGTTTCTATCTGTTACCCAAATAGCTTTCTCTATATCATATCATTTGAAACACCCCACACCCGGCCCACGAGCTTGAACCGGATCTGGTATGTTCCTTAAATAAATCGGTTTTCAATGTTCTAAATGACTTAGAGAAAATTTGTGTAATTTTAAAAAAATTGTTTTGGGTTGGGCTTAATTTGAAACCTATTTAATAAATTCTGAAATCCAACTTAAATAAGGTGACAAAATAATTTTTGGGTTTATTATTTTAAAAGAAATAAATTTACTTATCTTTAATCAAACATAATTCGTATCATATTTAAATAAAAATAAACAGGAATAAAGAAAATCCCACTGGGCCTTATGGCCTTATTACATCATTCAAACCCAAAATAAAGTACTAAAATTTCATAAAGTCCAAATTCCAAATAATTTCTTCAAGCGATGCATGGCCACCTTTAGCTCCTGCCAGACCAGGTCCCATTACCGCTCATCACCGAAAAATAATTCCCCAACGGTGGTGAGTCTCTGAGACTCAATGTGTACATAGTACTAATTTCCAACAAATCGAGCATACAAGTCATATCAATATCATGTTCATACAAAATAAAGGATGATGCAACCCAAACCCAAACCTATTTGTCCATCCGCCACGCACCACCCGTACCAACTTTGTGCATAATCGGGGACTACTAAGTCGACCCTCCATCCGCTACACACCATCGAAGGCGATCATTTGCGATCGACGTGCTCATCGCCCACTTATGTTGTGTCATTAGACAATTGTATTCACTTTGGATGTAACCGAAGTTACCACTTTTCACTTTATGTGACCGTAGTCACCACTTTACGTTGGTGAGACCGTAGTCATCACCTTCACTTTCTTCCTCCACAAATATCCCGAATGCCCCAATTATTTCGTAACATATTTCACATACTTAATTTTCATTCATGTTACTAATCACATGTTCAAAATATATCACATTCACAATCCTATCAAAAGTAGGAAACGCACTGGTACTCCTTACCACATTTGTGGTGCTTAGCCACATTCACATACTGTTACATATTTATATATTTAATGATTGCCATGCAATTTATTGAAAGTTAGTAAGAGTACACACCTTTTTCGCTTAATAGTTTAGTGAATTCAGTAGAGCGATCTACCGATCTAGATCTTTCACTCCTATATTCGGCCATTAATTAAAACATATAAATAAACCTATTTGGTCTTAAAACCAAATCCTACTAGAAGTAGAATTACTTACCTAGTTGCCGAATTGATTTAATCAAGTCCCAACGGTTGCTAGAATTCCTCTTCCTTGAACTCGGCTAATACTAGGTATGTAACCATGTCGGTTTCGTTTTTGAAATAATGGAAAACACTTAAACAAATTATGCCTTGGCCGAATATCCCTTACCTTATGATGGGATTCCAAATCTGAAGAGGATTCCTTTATAAGCCCTGTTGAAATCCTATAACTTCGTGTTAGATTAGATCTAACTTTGAAAACGTGAATCATAATCTTTAACCACACATATTTATATTTATAATCCTTACCTTAGATCCTTAGATTTCCGAAAGATCCCCTTTTGATGTTGTGGATGATTGCCCTCTTTCTTAGAATCCACAAAGATTCAAATTTTAACAATGAGAACGGAGAAGAAAATAGAAGAAAAGAGAGGATTTTTGCTTAATGAAAATTCGGCAGAGAGGGTTTTGCCTAGGGAGAATTTGTGAGAGAGGAAGAGGGAGCAAATGTTGATGAGTAGCCCTCCTGTCCTCCTTTTATAGCCAAAGTTATCAGCCTAGGAGTCCTTTACTTGGCCACCACTCCTCTTTTGATAATATTATCTCTTTTATTTAAAAGATAAAAGCCTTTAATCCATCAATTATCTCCCAATTATCTCATTAGAAAATAATCCTTTATTTATCTCTTATTATTCACATATTTATGTGAATAAAACTCCTTTATTTATCTCTTATTATTCACATATTTATGTGAATAAAACTCCTTTATTTCTCTCTTATATCCAAGTTTCCCGAAATGTTCAAGTTTCCATTTTTGGATCATTTCCAAAAATGTTTAGGTTTCCAAAATGTCTAAGTTTCCAAAATGTCCATTTCCATCTCCATTTTCATTTCCATTTTCATTTTCATTTCCATTTTCATTCATTTCTAGGTTTCCAAAAGTATCAAAAATTTATTCATAATACTTAAGACTTGTCATTTCATACAATTGATCGAAAAATGCATAGGCCCTTCCTAGGATGTTACAGATTCTACCCCCTTAAATAAAATTTCGTCCTCGAAATTTCCTAACTAAACATTGAGGGTATTCTTTGTCGTGCATTGTCTCTTCCGGCTCCCACGAAGCTTCTTCCGATCCATGATTGCGCCATAACACCTTGACTAAAGGCACCGACTTCTTTTCGTAGTGCTTTCACGTCACGCCCAAGATCCGAATCGGCTCCTCCTCGTAGGATAGATCGGCCTTAACTCCACTTCTTCAACAGGTACCACATGAGACGGATCCGATCGATAGCGACGTAGCATGGACACATGAAATACGTCGTGCATTTGATGCAACTCTGGTGGCAACTCCAATTGGTATGCCACCGCCCAACTCGCTTCAAGACTTGATAGGGCCCTATAAACCTTGGGCTTAGCTTCCCTTGCGACCGAACCGCATAACCTTTTTCCAAGGTGAGACCTTTAGAAACACTTGGTCTCCTACTTCAAACTCAATTTCTTTCCTCTTAAGGTGTCGCATACGACTTACGCTCATCGAAGCTTCTTTCAACCGTGTCCGAATTAATTCCACCTTCTCCTCGGTTTCGCCACTAACTCTGGACCCAAAACGCGGCGTTCTCCTAACTCGGTCCAACAAGTTGGTGTTCTACATTTCCTTCCATACAATGCTTCGTATGGTGCCATCCGAATGCTTACCGATAGCAGTTGTTGTTGTAGGCGAACTCACCTAGAGGCAAGTAATCTTCCCAACTTCCTGAAATCCATCACACGACCTCTTAGCATATCTTCCAACACTTGTATAACCTGCGTTGCATCGCCCGTCGATTGTGGATGAAAAGCCGTAGTGAAGTCTAGCTTAGTGCCTAATGCTTGATGAAGTGCTTTCCAAAATCGAGACGTAAACCTTGGGTCTCTATCGGAGATGATCGACATCGGTACCGTGTAGCCTCACGATCTCCGCCACATATAACTTGGCTAACTTTTGAAGGAATAGTCGATCCTCACAGGATAAAATGTGCGGACTTGGTCAAAGCGGTCCACTATCACCCATACCGAGTCCTTCTTAGTGGGCGTAAAGGAAGCCCACTAACTAAGTCCATGGTAATTCTTTCCCACTTCCATTGGGGAATCTCAATTGGTTGAAGCAATCTGATGGGACTTGGTGTTCAGCCTTTACTTGTCGACATGTCAAACATTTCCCCACAAATTCGGTCACCTCTCGTTTGTGTCGACCACCAAAATTGTTCCCTTAGATCTCTATACTGACTTGATGCCTCGGGATGCATAGCATAAGGACTACCATGCGCTTCCCGAAGAATCCTTTGTCTCAACTCCTTATCCCTCGGCATACAAACCTTTTCCTTGTAGCACGAGACTCCTTCATCATTGACGCCATAATCCTTTAATCCTCATTGCCGCATTTGTCGTAACTTAGTACTTAAGTCCTTATCCGCCAACTGTCCCTCTTTCACCTCCTTCACCCGGGTTGGCTTGACTTGTAACTCGCCAACAAAGCTTAGTCTTCATACAAACTTAAGTGAGCGAACAAAGCCCTTAAATCCGACACAACCTTCCTACTTAGGGCGTCGGCTACCACATTCGCCTTGCCGGATGGTATTCTATCGAGCAGTCATAATCTTTCAATAACTCCACCCACCTTCGTTGCCTCAAGTTCAACTCCTTACGAGTCAACAAATACTTAAGGCTTTTGTGGTCCGTGTAAATTATCGACCTTTCTCCATAAAGGTAGTGCCTCCAAACTTTGAGGGCGAAAACCACCGCCGCGAGTTCCAAGTCATGAGTTGGGTAGTTCACCTCATGCGGCCTTAATCTGTCGAGATGCATAAGCGACTACCTTTCCTTCTTGCATTAGCACACAACCCTAACCACGTGTGCGAAGCATCACAATATACTACGAAGTCCTTACCGCCTCCTTTTGAATTAACACCGAGCTTCACAAGACCTTTTAAGCTTTTCAAAGCTCTCCTGTTGCTTATCCGTCCACACAAACGGTACTTCCTTCCTTAGTAACTTTGTCAAAGGTGCGGCTATCGACGAGAATCCTTCCACGAACCTTACGTAATAGCTTTGCCAAGCCTAAGAAACTTCGATTTCACCACCGACCTAGGTGGTTTCCAATCCAACAACGCTTCGATCTTCCTAGGATCCACTCTTATTCCTTCTGCGGATACCACATGTCCTAGGAACGCCACTTCCTTGAGCCAAAATCGCGCACTTTTGAATTTGGCATAAAGCTTCTTTTCCTTAACACTTCTAACACAACTCGGAGATGCTCATCGTGCTCCTCCTCCGTCTTGGAATACATCAAAATGTCGTCGATGAACACCACGACGAATCTATCCAAATAGGGTTGGAAAACCCTATTCATCATATCCATGAACGCGGCCGGTGCGTTACAACCCAAACGGCATCACCACAAATTCAAAATGACCGTACCTTGTCCTAAAAGCGGTCTTATGAATATCGACCTCCTTCACTTTCAGATTGATGATACGACCTTAAGTCGATCTTTGAGAACACAGTGCCGCTTTTTTTCGGTTGGTCGAACAAGTCATCTATCCTTGGCAAATGATACTTGTTCTTGATGGTCATTTGTTCAATCGACGATAATCTATGCACATCCGCATAGTTCCATCCTTCTTCTTCACAAAGAGAACAGGGTGCTCCCACGGAGACACACGGGTCGAATGAACCCACGATCCAACAACTCTTGGATTTGAGCCTTGAGCTCCACTAACTCCTTTGGTGCCATTCGGTAGGGAGCGATTGACACGGGAGCAGTTCTGGTAGCAAATCTATTCCAAATTCCACTTTCTCTATCCGGGGTATTAGCAACGCTCCTCGGAAATACATCCTCAAAATCCCTTACTGTTCTAACTCCCTTAACACCTTCCTCTTCTCCTCTTAACGCACTCACGAAGGCTAAGAATGCCTTACATCCTTTCTTAACCATTTTCTCGGCCTTGGTCGAAACTACGTTAGACAAGTAGTTCCTCCTTTCTCCGATCATCACTACTACCTCATCTTCCGGGTTCTTAGTTCCATACGTTTAGCCGCACAATCCAACACGGCTCGATGCTCTACTAGCCAATCCATTCCAAGTATAAGCTCAAACTCTCTCAAGGGTAATTCCATTAAGTCGGCCCAGAAAGTTCGCTCCCCGAATCTCTAGGGTACATTAGAAAGATCCTATCTATCCTCACCGTTTGGCCTAAAGGGCTTACTACGATTATCCGCCTATCGAGAAAGTTCAGAGTCAGGCCTAGTGTTTCAACCATACTACATGCAACATAGGAATGAGTTGAGCCCACATCAATAAGAGCAAAATAGGGTTTGTCATGAATAAAGAACGTCTGGGTTATAACATCCGGCGCGTCTCCTCTTCCTCCGCGAACCGCGTAAACCAAACCCGGTTGCCTTGCTTGGCGTTAGCAGCGCACCTCTACCCCGAGCTCCACGGCCTCTGCCACTACCTCTGTTGGCCGACCCACGACCTCTTTGAGGTCGCTATCCGCCTCTACCACTGGTTAGCATTCCGAGTCTTTGGTTGGCTCTCATCTAATAGCTTGGGGCAATCCTTAATCATATGGTCCTTAGACCCACACTTGAGACATCGTCCCGCTTTTTCCAACACTCTCCCCTGTGCTTCCTTCCACAATGTTCACAAGGGCGAAATTGCCACCCGAACCAACTCGTTGACTTTGTGACTGTCAACTCTAGGCCTCTTGTGGCCTTTTTCGGATGGCCCAAAACCTCTTTTGGGCTTATTTATTTAATCCACACCGCTTGGTGGCGTCCTTAATTCCTCGACCACTTTAGCCTTTTCCACCAAGGCAGAGAATTCCGCTCCCGATGCGGTGCTATCAAAAGTCTCAAATCGTCCCTAAGTCCGTCCTCAAAACGAACACGGCGTTCATGCTCGATCGCCACTACTCCTCGGGCATATCGGCTCAACCTCAAGAATTCCGCTTCATATTCGGTGATGACTTACTTCATTGTACCAACCCCAGAAAAGCCTTCCTTTGCTCATCTATATACGGTTCCCACATACTTCTTCCGAAATGCTTCCTTAGCATATTCCTGTGTCGATCTTCCGCCGTGGCACCGCCCCGACGGTTAACCACCATTGATACGCTTCATCGCGTAATAAATGCCGTCATCCCTTTCAACTTCTCCTCGGGGTCAAGTCGAGCTCATCCATGATGCGCTCGATTTGCTTCCAACGATGCTACAAGATCACCAGATCGGGTGTGCCACTCCCGATACTCCTCTAAACATTTCACTCCATTAGCACGGAGCCGCTCGAGCACGGACTTACGATTTCTGAATTGTTTCTCGCACCACCACCAATTCCAAAACTCGCAAAGACTGACTGCGACACGGCATCTTCCATGCGAGCTCTTGCTCAACATTGGTGGTTTGGGGGTGATGGTGGTGGTGGTATCTCATTGTCGAACCTTGTCCCGATCTAACGATCATCCTTCCTCTACCTCTTCCACGGCGACCACGTCCTCTTGAGCTCATTATCGGCGAGATCCGATTAAGGAATTTTATGTATTAGTATTCTTGTTTCACTTATTACCCGCTGATGATACCTTATGAAGAAGAGTTTAAGAGTGGTTCTTTCGTATTCATACATGCATCTGATCTTGCATTCATTCATTCATCCATCAACAAATATGAACTTTCGTTCATTCAAAGAAACGTTGTAATTCTTGTTGTTGTTTTCGTTATTTTGCTTTTCCACTACCCAGGGGCATTTTCGTAATTTTATCCTACTGAGGGTATTTTCGTAAATTTTCAAAAATAAAAAGTTCCCTGGTGATTTTGACGAAAGTATTTTGGTACTTCTAAAGTTCGGGAAATTTTGGAAGAATTTTGAAATCCAGGGGTATTCGGTAATTTTTGATCTCGGGGTATTTTGATAATTTTTCCAAAAATCGGGGTAAATTTGTAAAATTTATTAAGTTAGGATATTTTCAAGATTGTAAAACATTGAGGGTTCCTTTGAGAGTTACACTTTTCAAAGCAATGATATTGCAAAAAGTTTGGAAATCAAGTTCGTTTTGGTAATTTTGTAAGTTGGGGCAATTTTGTAATTTTCCAAAATCAAGATAGTTTGATATTTTACAAATTAGGTTTTTGAACATTTGATAAAGTAATGAAATTTTGTTAAAACTATGGGTGGTTTGGTCATTTTATAAACCAAGGGTATTTTTTTTTTTAGAAGAAAATGTTGTAAAATAGTTCTCATAAGTTTCTAAGAGTTTTAAAACTAAATTTTGGTTATACATTTTTTTATTTTTTTATAAAAGAAAAAACGGCTAAGTCCCTTTCGGGTTTTATTCTTTGTGTTTAGCCTATGACCGAGCCCTCTTGGTCGGGGTGAACCAAAGCTACGCACTGTGCAGGATTCGAATGAAGAGGAGGTGAGTCACGCGATCGCTTAAATACCAAGCTCTCACCGACCTTTCTAGACATGCGCATGAGGTTGCCACACCACCGAGCCTTACGAGTTAGAGGCGAACGAAGCTACGCACCGGTAGGATACTGCGAAGAGGAGGTGAGTCACTAGGACCGCTTAAATACTGTGCTCTTAGGATCCAATCCTAGACATGCGCATGTGGGTTGCCACACCCTAGCTTAATAACTTAGTCATAGGTTTGTTAAGTTCATTAAGTCTTATGAGTTTCAAGTGTTTGAGTAGTCTAATCCTAGGGTTCAAGTTCCTATCACACTATTCTACGTTCCATGCCTTTTCTACCCTTTTACAATTCATAATTCACATAATCACACGGATGGTTAAAGGTACTTACGGTGGATCATGGGTCGGAGACTTAGGTGCCATGCCATAAAACCCGCTTATTTCAAAGAAATTCATTTGGGCTCGAATTGAAAACGTTTTGGGCACGAGCCCACAGTAGAGAGTTTTAAAGCTGGCTCGATACCAATGAAACACCCCACACCCGCCCACGAGCTTAAACCGGATCTGGTATGTTCCTTAAATAAATCGGTTTTCAATGTTCTAAATGACTTAGAGAAAATTTGTGTAATTTTAAAAAAATTGTTTTGGGTTGGGCTTAATTTGAAACCTATTTAATAAATTCTAGAAATCCAACCTAAATAAGGTGACAAAATAATTTTTGGGTTTATTATTTTAAAAGAAATAAATTTACTTATCTTTAATCAAACATAATTCGTATCATATTTAAATAAAAATAAACAGGAATAAAGAAAATCCCACTGGGCCTTATGGCCTTATTACATCATTCAAACCCAAAATAAAGTACTAAAATTTCATAAAGTCCAAATTCCAAATAATTTCTTCAAGCGATGCATGGCCACCTTTAGCTCCTGCCGGCCGGTCCATTCCGCTCATCACACGAAAAATAATTCCCCAACAGGAGTGAGTCTGAACTCAATGTGTACATAGTACTAATTTCCAACAAATCAGGCATACAAGTCATATCAATATCATGTTCATACAAAATAAAGGATGATGCAACCCAAACCCAAACCTATTTGTCCATCCGCTACGCACCACCCGTACCAACCTGTACACCGCGGGGACTACTAAGTCGACCCTCCATCCGCTACACACCATCGAGAAGCGATCGCTGCGATCGGCGTGCTCATCGCCCACTTATGTTGTGTCATTAGACACTCTGTATTCTTCGGATGTAACCGAAGTTACCACTTTTCACTTTATGTGACCGTAGTCACCACTTTACGTTGGTGAGACCGTAGTCATCACCTTCACTTTCTTCCTCCACAAATATCCCGAATGCCCCAATTATTTCGTAACATATTTCACATACTTAATTTTCATTCATGTTACTAATCACATGTTCAAAATATATCACATTCACAATCCTATCAAAAGTAGGAAACGTGCACAGGTACTCCTTACCACATTTGTGGTGCTTAGCCACATTCACATCTTGTTACATATTTATATATTTAATGATTGCCATGCAATTTATTGAAAGTTAGTAAGAGTACACACCTTTTTCGCTTAATAGTTTCGTGAATTCCGTGAAGCGATCTACCGATCTAGATCTTTCACTCCTATATTCGGCCATTAATTAAAACATATAAATAAACCTATTTGGTCTTAAAACCAAATCCTACTAGAAGTAGAATTACTTACCTAGTTGCCGAATTGATTTAATCAAGTCCCAACAGTTGCTAGAATTCCTCTTCCTTGAACTCGGCTAATACTAGGTATGTAACCATGTCGTTTTCAGTTTTTGAAATAATGGAAAACACTTAAACAAATTATGCCTTGGCCGAATATCCCTTACCTTATGATGGGATTCCAAATCAAGAGGATTCCTTTATAAGCTGTTGAAATCCTATAACCGTGTGTTAGATTAGATCTAACTTTGAAAGCGTGAATCATAATCTTTAACCACACATATTTATATTTATAATCCTTACCTTAGATCCTTAGATTTCCGAAAGATCCCCTTTTGATGTTGTGGATGATTGCCTCTTTCTTAGAATCCACAAAGATTCAAACAATGATGAGAACGGAGAAGAAAATAGAAGAAAAAGAGAGGATTTTTGCTTAATGAAAATTCGGCGAGAGAGGGTTTTGCCTAGGGAGAATTTCTGAGAGAGAGGAAGAGGAGCAAATGTTGATGAGTAGCCCTCCTGTCCTCCTTTTATAGCCAAAGTTATCACCTATGAGTCCTTTACTTGGCCACCACTCCTCTTTTGATAATATTATCTCTTTTATTTAAAAGATAAAAGCCTTTAATCCATCAATTATCTCCTCAATTATCTCATTAGAAAATAATCCTTTATTTATCTCTTATTATTCACATATTTATGTGAATAAAACTCCTTTATTTATCTCTTATTATTCACATATTTATGTGAATAAAACTCCTTTATTTCTCTCTTATATCCAAGTTTCCCGAAATGTTCAAGTTTCCATTTTGGATCATTTCCAAAAATGTTTAGGTTTCCAAAATGTCTAAGTTTCCAAAATGTCCATTTCCATTTCCATTTTCATTTCCATCTCCATTTTCATTTCCATTTTCATTTTCATTTCCATTTTCATTCATTTCTAGGTTTCCAAAAGTATCAAAAATTTATTCATAATACTTAAGACTTGTCATTTCATACAATTGATCTGAAAAATGCATAGGCCCTTCCTAGGATGTTACACTTTTAGCCTACCCTACACCTTTTATATCACTACCGTTGAAACCCCATTTGAAGCCGACCCCTCGACTTCGATAAAGCCTAAACAAGTCTTTTTACGAAATCACAAGAGAAGAAGTTTGTGGAAAAAGGCACGAGTGAGCGAGCACATTAGAGAGAAGAAAAAACCATATAACGAGTGTAAACACGAGTGTGAGTGTCAACTATTTTTCTCTTTCCGAGTGAACGTGAGGTTTTGTGGTGAGGTTTTTCTTCTACTATGTCAAGAAGCCCGGAAAGGAATATGGCGGAGAGACCCGAGAGGCAGCCAGTTCGGAATGTACCGGACTTAAATCTACAAGCCTTACTTTGCGAGGTCGAACGCTTATTTGACCGAAAGTTGGAGCCAATTCAAGAAAGGCTTGATCAAGTCGAAGAAAGAGCCCAACGTGGGAGGTTGCCCCAAAGTCTACCAAGGAACCGAGGCCGGCAACGAGTCCGCGAAGACGAGTTGTTTTACCCTAGCGATGTGGAGAGTGACCAAGTGTCAAATCAAAGCGAAAGATGACGTGGTCAAAGGAATCAGGGCCCTCAAGAACGAGGACGTGTTGATGATGACTTGAAGAACATCAAGCTATCAATTCCACCCTTCCAAGGCCGCTCGGATCCGGAAGCTTATCTCGAGTGGGAGAAGAAGATCGAACTAGTGTTCGAATGCCATAACTATTCCGAGAACAAAAAGGTGAAGTTAGCAGCAATTGAGTTTTCGGACTACGCGATGATATGGTGGGACCAATTATCCACGAGCTGTAGAAGGAACAGAGAACCACCTATACGTACATGGGCCGAAATGAAGGTGGTGATGCGCCAGAGATTCATTCTGTCTTATTACCACCGCGAGCTTTATCAAAAGCTCCAAAACCTTACCCAAGGGTCGAGGAGCGTGGAGGATTATTACAAAGAAATGGAGGTCACGATGATAAGAGCGGACGTGCAAGAAGATGGTAAAGCAAACATGGCATGTTTCTTGGCTGGTCTCAACCGAGACATTGCCAATATTGTGGAGTTGCAACACTACGTCGAGGTGGTGGACATGGTGCACATGGCCATCAAAGTGGAGAAGTAATTAAAACGTAAAGGTGTTGCCCGAGGCTATTCCACTGCGAACAATTCGAAATGGAGCCAAGGCGTTAGCAAAAACACTCCACCAAATCGAGCCAAAGAGCCAACGGTGCCAGCAAAATCGAATAAGGCCATATCTGAACCAAATAAAGGCAAGGCAATCGAGAGTTCCTCCAACCGTTCGAGGGACATCAAGTGCTTCAAATGCCTCGGAAGGGGGCATATTGCAAGCCAATGCCCGAATTGAAGCACCATGGTGATGTGCACGAATGGTGAAATTAAGTTAGAGGAAGAAGTTGAAAATAAATCCGAAACATCATCCGACGAGGAGGAAGAAGTAGAACATGCTGTGGATGGTGAGCTTCTTGTTGTCAAAAGTAGCCTTAGTCTCCAAAGTGTGAAAGACGAGAAACAAAGAGAAAACATCTTTCATACTCGATGCCAAGTCCAAGGGAAGATATGTAGCGTCATCATAGACGGTAGGAGTTGCACGAACGTGGTGAGCACTCTCATGGTGGAGAAACTAGGTTTGACGACCACCAAGCACACGAGCCCGTGCAAACTTCATTGGCTCAATGATGGCGACGAATTAAAGGTGACAAAGCAAGTACTCGTATCCTTTACCATTGGAAAATATGCGGATGAAGTACTTTGCGATGTTTTTCCCATGCACACGGGTCATTTGTTGCTTGGGAGACCATGGCAGATTGACCGGAGAGTTATCCACGACGGGTATACCAATAGGTATGCGTTCAAGCATATGGGAAAGAATATGACATTAGCTCCATTAACACCGAAACAAGTCTACGAGGATCAAAAGAAATTGAAAAGTTCTGTAGATCAAATGAGAGAAAAAAATAGTGAAAATGTAAAAGAAAAGAAAAATGAGAAAAAGAGAGGAAAAATAATAAAAGAGAGTGAAAAGAAAATGAGAAAAGAAAAAGATGAAAAAGAAAAAGAGTGTGAGAAAATGAGCGTGTTTGCAAAAGCGAGCGATGTGCGGAAGGCTTTGACATTGAGACAATCACTCATTGTGCTCATGTACAAGGAAAACTTGTTATCTACTAACGAACTATCTAAAAACCTTCCCTCTTCTATTGTGTCTCTTTTACAGGATTTCTAAGACGTGTTCCCGAAAAAAACTCCGAGTGGATTGCCACCCCTTCGCGGAATCGAACATCAAATAGATTTTGTGCCTGGAGCTGTCATTTCGAACCGACTAGCGTATAAAACGAACCTGAAGAGACTAAGGAACTCCAATGGCAAATCGATGAGTTGATGAAGAAATGCTACATTCGCGAGAGCCTTAGTCCTTGTATTGTGCCCGTCTTGTTGGTGCCGAAAAAGATAGAATATGGTGAATGTGTGTGGACTGCCAAGCTGTGAACAAGATTACTATAAAATATCAGCATCCAATACCTCACTTAGACAATATGCTCGATGAATTAAGTGGTGCCAAGTTATTCTCGAAGATCGACTTGAAAAGTGGATACCATCAGATTCGAATGCGCGAAGACAACGAATGGAAGACGACCTTCAAAATTAAAAATGGTTTGTATGAGTGGTTGGTCATGCCGTTTGGCTTAACCAACGCCCCTAGTACGCTTATGAGGTTAACGAACTATGTGTTAAGATCATTCATCGGTAAGTTTTGTGTTGTTTACTTTTGATGATATTCTCATATATAGTAAGATGTTGGAAGATCATGTGATTCACCTTAAATCTGTTTTGGAAGTTTTACGTAAGGAAACCCTTTATGCTAACCTTAAGAAGTGTACTTCTTGTTCTGATAAAGTTATCTTTCTAGGTTTTGTGGTTAGCTCGGAAGGTTTAGAAGTGGACCAAGAAAAGATAAAGGCTATTCAAGAGTGGCCGAGACCTGCGAATGTTAGCCAAGTTCGAAGCTTCCATGGTTTGGCCAGTTTTTATCGGTGTTTCGTGCCCAACTTCAACACTATAGCCGCACCTTTAACAAGCGTGATTAAGAAGAATTCGGCCTTCTACTGGACCAATGAGCAAGAGAAGTCTTTCAATGAAATTAAGAATTGTCTTACTCAAGCCCCTTTATTAGCATTACCCGATTTTTCTAAAACTTTTGAGATTGAATGTGATGTGTCAGGTATCAGAATCGGGGCCGTGCTAACCCAAGATGGAAGGTCTGTGGCATATTTCAGCGAGAAGTTAAATGGGGTTGCGCTTAACTGTCCTATTTACAAAAAAAAATGTACGCACTCATCCGAGCTCTCGAGACGTGGCAGCACTATCTATGGCCAAAGGAGTTCGTGATTCATTCCGATCACGAAGCATTGAAACATATCAATGGCGAACATAAGTTAAATAAGCGTCATGCAAAATGGGTCGAATATCTCGAATCCTTTCCCTATGTCATCAAGTATAAGAAAGGTAAAGACAATATTGTAGCTGACGCGCTTTCGAGAAGGCATGCTTTATTATCGTCTCTTGAATCTAAATTGCTTGGATTTTCTTATTTGAAAGAATTGTATGCCAATGATAAATATTTTAGTGAGATATTTGCTGCTTGCGAGAATTCTTCTGTTGAGAAATTTTATAGGTACGAAGGCTTCCTTTTCAAGGAAGGAATGTTATGTATTCCTCAAAGTTCCATTCGGAACTTACTTGTGCACGAGGCGCACAGCGGGGGTCTCATGGGACATTTTGGTATAGGTAAAACTCTACCAACGCTCCAAAAACACTTCTATTGGCATAAAATGATGAGGGATGTTGAACGAGTCTGCGAGCGATGCGTGACGTGTAAGAAGGCCAAATCCAAGATTCAACCGCACGGCCTCTACACTCCACTGCCCAATCCCGAAGGCCCTTGGATGGATATATCCATGGATTTTGTCCTTGGATTGCCTAAAACAAAAACGGAGAAGGATTTTATCTTTGTTGTTGTTGATCGATTCTAAAAAATGTCCGGCCGTGTGTAATTCTGCCCTATGGGCATGTAGTCCGGCCGTGTGTCCTCTGCACCTTAAGTTGGCAAAACAGAATACCCAGTAGTAACCACACGGGCTGAGGCACGGCCGTGTGTCTCAACCGTGTGGATGACACGGCCATAATACATGGGCATGTGCCCAGGCCGTGTGAAGTTTTCACCTTAAATGTAAAATTAAATTCGCCCGTGTGCTAGGCCGTGTGACCCTAAAATATTGGTGACGTTAGAAACAGAATGTCAAGGTTTTAACACACAGGCTGAGACATGAGCGTGTCATGGCCGTGTGAGGGACACGGGCAATGGGCACGGGGGTGTGCCAGGCCATGTGAAAACCCCTGTAGGTTCGAATTGAAAAATAAATCTACACGGCTATGGACATGGGCGTGTGTGACCACACGGTCTGCCCACACGGGCGTGTCCATTGCCAAATGGGCGTGTGCTCCTATTTTCAGTAAATTTTTTTAAAGTTTTCTAAAGTTCCTGGTTTAGTACCGAACCATTTCTAAAGTATGTTTTGGGCCTTGTAGGCCCATATTAGGGACTTTAAGATGAAGTTTGAAAAGTTTTAAATTTGAACGAAATTTCATAACTCGAAAATATTTGTATGCATGTTATTAAGTTAGGTAACGCCTCGTACCTTGTTCCGGTATAGGATACGAGTAAGGGGTGTTACATATAGTGGTATCAGAGTTATGGTTTAGTCGATTTTCAGACTAACCTAGCGTGTGTACGAGTCTAGCTATACATGCTATAGATAAATTATGATAGTGTGACGACTCTTGACAACTTAAATTTTTTTTATATAGTAAATAGATCCTGATGGAACAGTGGCGGATGATGTAGAAAGTAATGCGCTGGCTCCCGCAGAAGGGACCGCGCCAGTCGAAAGTGGGCCTGTGACACTGAGTCAGGGTGGAGGGGCTATAGTAGCCTTCCTCTATATAATGAATGCTTGGTATTCGGAGTTTGTTCGTGCAAACCCGAACGCTCCACCTCCTCCACCCCCTACAATCCCCCAGTCTGCCCCTGTAGCTCCCCAAGTGGTGGAGATGTTAAGAAGGGAAAAACCTCCAGTTGACAGAATTCGGGAGCAAGGGGTTGAGGAATTTAGAGCGAATATAGATAATGACCCAGGGAGGGCAGAGTTCTGGCTAGAAAATATCGTTAGGGTATTCGATGAATTGTCTTACACATCTGATGAGTGCATGAAGTGTGTTGTGTCACTCCTGCGAGACTCGGCCTACCAATGGTGGAACACCCTTGTGTCAGTTGTACCAAGGGAAAGGATTACATGGGAGTTTTTCCAAGAAGAATTTTGAAAGAAGTATATTAGTCAGAGGTTTATAGACCAGAAGAGGAAGGAATTTTTAGAATTGAAGCAAGGCCAAATGACAGTAACCGAGTATGAACATAAGTTTGTAAGGCTCAACAAATACACTCGGGAGTGCGTATCCATCGAAGCCATCATGTACAAGAGGTTTGAGGACGGATTAAATGAAGACATCCGACTATTAGTTGGCATCCTGGAATTAAAGAAGTTTGTGGTGCTTGTTGAGAGAGCGTGTAAGGCCGAAGAATTGGCCAAAGAAAAAAGAAAAGCTAAAATCGAGTCTCGTGACTCGAAGAAAAGACAGTTGGGGAAATCATTTCAGTCTTACTCCAAGAAATAGAAAGAGTTCACTACTCGATCAAATGCTTAAATAGGGTTCTCAAACAGAAATAGGAGTAAGCAGTACTCGGTTTCTAAGGCTCAGACCACTTCAATTGCGAGTGTTGGTAGTGCCTGACCTAATAGACTGGAATGTTCACAGTGCAGTAGACGTCATTTCGGTGAGTGCCGAGGAAATGAAAGAGGTTGTTTCAAATGTGGGTCACTAGACCATTTTATTCGTAGTTGTCCCGAGATGGTTGAGAAAGATAGAGATCAATGTGTGAGATCGGGTAACGCTCATTCTAGGAGTAGACCACAAAAGAACCTGGGAAATAGGGCTAGCAGTAGAGGTGCGCCTAGAGATTCCGCCGTGAAGTCCGAGGGCCTAGCGCCTGCAAAGACTTATGCCATTCACGCTCGCGAAGAGGCATCGTCACCAGATGTGATTACGTGTACTTTTTCTCTTCACGATATTTCTGTTGTTGTTTTGATTGATCCAGGGTCTACCCATTCATATGCTTATGTGAAATTGGTGTCTAGCATGAATATGCCTGTTGAGTCTACATAATTTGTTATAAAAGTGTCAAACCCGTTAGGCAAGCATGTGATAGTTGACAAAGTGTGTAGAAACTGTCATTTGATGATTAGAGGTCATTATTTTTCGGCTAGCCTCATGCTACTACCGTTTAATGAATTTGACCTAATTCTTGGCATGGATTGGTTGACTGTTCATAACGTGTTAGTAAACTGTGGTAGTAAGTTTATTGAACTGAAATGTGAAAATGGGGATATTATTCGGGTTGAATCAGGTGAACCGGATAACTTACCTTACTGATTTCTTCTATGACTGTTGAAAAATGCATGAGAAAAGGGTATGAGTCCTATCTTGCATTTATGTTGAATACCCAAGAGTCGAAAGTAAAAATTGAGTCAGTGCCTATGGTATGTGAGTACCTGGATATGTTTCCGGAAGAGTTGCCCGGATTGCCTCCAACTAGGGAGGTCGAGTTTGGTATTGAGTTGGTCTCTGGTACGGCACCTATTTCGGTTGCCCCGTATATGATGGCACTGTTGGAGTTAAAAGAGTTGAAGGTTCAGCTACAAGAGTTAACAAATAAGGGTTTTGCGAGACCGAGCTATTCTCCGTGGGGTGCTCCGGTACTTTTTGTGAAAAAGAAATACAGTTCAATGAGGCTATGTATAGATTATAGACAGCTCAACAAGGTAACCATAAAGAACAAGTATCCCTTGCCTAGAATCGATGATTTGTTTGACCAATTGAAGGGAGCCACAGTGTTTTCTAAGATAGATTTGAGGTCCGATTACTACCAGTTGAAAGTTAAGGAGCAGGATGTGACGAAAACTGCATTTCGGACGAGGTATGGTCACTATGAATTTTTAGTTATGCCTTTTGGTTTAACGAATGCTCCTGCTGTATTTATGGATTTGATGAACCATATTTTCCGACCGTACTTTGATAAATTTGTTGTTGTTTTTATTGATGATATACTAATTTATTCTCGTGATGAGACCGAACATGCCGAGCATTTGAGAACAGTTTTGCAAACTTTGAGAGATAAATAGATGTATGCTAAGTTTAGTAAAAGTGAGTTTTGGCTCCGAGAGTTCGGATTCTTAGGACATATCGTGTCGGGTGATGGAATTAGAGTTGACCCGGGTAAGATCTCGGCTATTGTTGAGTAGAAACCGCCAATGAATGTATCGGAGATTAGAAGCTTTCTAGGCTTAGCGGGTTACTACAGACAATTTGTTAAAGGATTCTCTATGATTGCTACTCCGATGATGAGGTTGCTACAGAAAGATGTCAAGTTCGAATGGACGGAAAAATGCCAACAGAGTTTTGAGAAACTAAAGGCGTTGTTGACTGAAGCTTCAATTTTAATGCAATCGGAACCGGGAAAAGAATTCGTAGTGTATAGTAACGCATCCTTGAATGGATTGGGATGCGTGCTCATGCAAGAAGGCAAGGTAATAGCATATGCCTCGAGACAAATGAAGCCGCATGAGAAAAACTATCTGACTCACGACTTAGACATAGAGTTCGCACTGAAGATTTGGAGACACCATTTGTATAGCGAGAGATGCCGAGTATTCACCGACCATAAAAGTCTAAAGTATTTGATGATTCAAAAGGAACTGAACCTTTGCCAACAGAGATGGCAAGAGCTCATAAAAGATTACAAACTTGTGATCGACTATCACCCGGGGAAGGCGAACGTGGTCGCCGATGCTTTGAGTAGGAAGTCATTTTTTGCCTTGAGGGCTATGAACACTCAGTTGTTAGTAACTGACGATGGTTCGATTTTAGCCGAGTTGAGAGCGAAACCAATGTTTTTGCAAGAGATCTGCGAAGCTCAGAAAGGTGATAAAGAATTGCAAGCTAAGATAACTCAGTGCGAGACGGGTATAGAATCAGACTTTCGATTTGGTTCAGATGGCTGTTTAATGTTTTGAGACAAAATTTGTGTACCCAAAGACGATGAGCTTATTCGGAAAATTTTGCATGAGGAACATAGCAGTTGTATGTCTATCCATCCGAGTAGTGTGAAAATGTACAATGACTTGAAGAAAATGTATTGGTGGTGGGGAATGAAGAGAGACGTTTCAAAGTTTGTCTCTAAGTGCCTAATTTGTCAACAAGTGAAAGCCGAACACTAAGTACCTTCGGGTTTACTTCAGCCTGTGATGGTTCCTGAATGGAAATGGGACTGTATTACTATGGATTTCGTGTCAGGGTTGCCTTAGACGCCAAGAAAGAAAGATGTCGTATGGGCTGTGCTTGATAGGTTAACAAAGTCAACTCATTTTATACCGGTGCGTATGGATTATCCGCTTGAAAGATTAGCTGATTTGTATGTTTTTGAAATTGTGAGACTCCACGGAGTGCCCTTGTCGATTATTTCGGATAGAGATCCGAGGTTTACCTCGCGGTTTTAGAAAAAGTTACAAGAAGCTTTAAGGACAAAGTTGAATTTTAGCACGGCTTTCTATCTGCAAACCGACGGTCAGTCGAAGATAGTAATTCAGATTCTTGAAGACATGTTGAGGTGTTGTGTCCTTGAATTCCAAGGTAATTGGGAAAAGTATTTACCGCTGGTAGAGTTTGCCTACAACAATAGCTATTAGTCGAGTTTGAAAATGGCGCCTTATGAGGCTTTGTATGGGCGTAAGTGCCGAATGCCCTTGTATTGGACCGAACTCAGAGAAAATCAGATTCACGGGGTTGACTTAGTCAAAGAGACCAAAGAGAAAGTAAAGGTAATTCGTGACTGTTTGAAAGCCGCTTCGGATAGACAGAAATCCTACGCAGATTTGAAACGAAAAGAAATTGAGTTTCAAGTCGGTGATAAGGTATTTTTGAAAGTATCCCCGTGGAAGAAAGTCCTCAGATTCGGTAGGAAAGGCAAATTAAGTCCACGTTTTATTAGGCCATATGAGGTGACTGAGAGAATTGGACCGGTAGCATACCGATTAGCTTTACCGTTTGAGTTAGAGAAGATCCATGATATTTTCCATGTGTCTATGTTGTGCCATTATCGTTCTGACCCTTCACACGTTATTTCACAAGCAGAGGTTGAAAATCGACCGGATATGACCTATGGTGAAAAGCCGATTAAGATTTTAGATCAGGAGGTCAAGAAATTGAGGAATAAGAGTATAACACTTGTAAAGGTATTATGGCATAGACATGGGATCGAGGAAGCCACATGGGAGCCCGAGGAGACTATAAGAGACCAATACCCAAACCTTTTTAACGGTAAGATTTTCGGGGACGAAAATCCCTAAGGGGGAGAATTGTAACAACCCGATTTTGGGCCTAGTCATAATAGTGGTTTCGAGACCACAAATTCGAGGTCGGAGAAATTATTTTAATATTATTTCATGTGTCATGGCATGATTATATTAGTGTTTGAAAATTTTGGTAAATTAATTTTAGCGATTTCATGCTTAATTTTGAAAAAAAAAAACTAAATCGCATAAAGTGCGAAAGTTTTGTTCTACAAGCTAAAGGTGTTAAATAGCTATGGAACACTAAAGAAGAGGTCCTTATTGAGTAAAAAGACCAATAAAATTAGTGGTGGCTGGACATGGAATTCAAAAATCATGAATGGTCAAAGTTTGGTGGCATTAGGTGACTAAATGAATAAAATAAAATAAATCAAAGAAAAAGTTATCATCTTTTCCTATCTTCTTCCTCTTCCACCGAAATTCTCAGCAAAAAAGGGGGGTTTTGAGAGCTCAAATTTCAGCCAAGCCTTTCTCTTGCAAGTAAGTGATTTTGGTGGTTGTTTTTGTTAATTTTTGTGTTTTTGGAACCCCTATAGCTTAATCTAGCTAATGAGGGGACTTTGGTATTATTATCAGAGTTCTATAGAATTCATAATGTTTTTGAGTATATGTGTTACGACAGAATCGATCAGACCCATAATTTGTTATTGTTTTGATAAATGTTAAATTCAGCTTGGCATGATTTACAACGAGTGACTGGTTAAAATTCTGGCATGTAAAGTGAAAGAAACGAAAAGTATAAAGGTATCTTTAGTGAAAGTTCTTGGACAATGATGTAACATCCTAGGAAGGGCCTATGCATTTTTCAGATCAATTGTATGAAATGACAAGTCTTAAGTATTATGAATAAATTTTTGATACTTTTGGAAACCTAGAAATGAATGAAAATGGAAATGAAAATGAAAATGGAAATGAAAATGGAGATGGAAATGGACATTTTTGGAAACTTAGACATTTTTGGAAACCTAAACATTTTTGGAAATGATCCAAAAATGGAAACTTGAACATTTCGGGAAACTTGGATATAAGAGAGAAATAAAGGAGTTTTATTCACATAAATATGTGAATAATAAGAGATAAATAAAGGAGTTTTATTCACATAAATATGTGAATAATAAGAGATAAATAAAGGAGTTTTATTCACATAAATATGTGAATAATAAGAGATAAATAAAGGATTATTTTCTAATGAGATAATTGAGGAGATAATTGATGGATTAAAGGCTTTTATCTTTTAAATAAAAGAGATAATATTATCAAAAAGAGGAGTGGTGGCCAAGTAAAGGACTCCTAGGCTGATAACTTTGGCTATAAAAGGAGGACAGGAGGGCTACTCATCAACATTTGCTCCCTCTTCCTCTCTGCCGAAATTCTCCCTAGGCAAAACCCCTCTCTGCCGAATTTTCATTAAGCAAAAATCCCTCTCTTTTTCTTCTATTTTCTTCTCCGTTCTACTGTTAAGCTGAATCTTTGTGGATTCTAAGAAAGAGGGCAATCATCCACAACATCAAAAGGGGATCTTTCGGGAAATCTAAGGATCTAAGGTAAGGATTATAAATATAAATATGTGTGGTTAAAGATTATGATTCACGTTTTCAAAGTTAGATCTAATCTAACACGAAGTTATAGGATTTCAACAGGCTTATAAAGGAATCCTCTTCAGATTTGGAATCCCATCATAAGGTAAGGGATATTCGGCCAAGGCATAATTTGTTTAAGTGTTTTCCATTATTTCAAAAACCGAAAAGCGACATGGTTACATACCTAGTATTAGCCAGAGTTCAAGGAAGAGGAATTCTAGCAAGCTGTTGGGACTTGATTAAATCAATTCGGCAACTAGGTAAGTAATTCTACTTCTAGTAGGATTTGGTTTTAAGACCAAATAGGTTTATTTATATGTTTTAATTAATGGCCGAATATAGGAGTGAAAGATCTAGATCGGTAGATCGCTCTACGGGAATTCACGGAAACTATTAAGCGAAAAAGGTGTGTACTCTTACTAACTTTCAATAAATTGCATGGCAATCATTAAATATATAAATATGTAACAGTATGTGAATGTGGCTAAGCACCACAAATGTGGTAAGGAGTACCCAGGTACGTTTCCTACTTTTGATAGGATTGTGAATGTGATATATTTTGAACATGTGATTAGTAACATGAATGAAAATTAAGTATGTGAAATATGTTACGAAATAATTGGGGCATTCGGGATATTTGTGGAGGAAGAAAGTGAAGGTGATGACTACGGTCTCACCAACGTAAAGTGGTGACTACGGTCACATAAAGTGAAAAGTGGTAACCGGTTACATCAAAGTGAATCTGATGTCTAATGACACAACATAAGTGGGCGATGAGCACGTCGATTGCGTGACGCCTTCGATGGTGTGTAGCGGATGGAGGGTCGACTTAGTAGTCCCCGCGGTGTACAGGTTGGTACGGGTGGTGCGTAGCGGATGGACAAATAGGTTTGGGTTTGGGTTGCATCATCCTTTATTTTGTATGAACATGATATTGATATGACTTGTATGCACGATTTGTTGGAAATTAGTACTATGTACACATTGAGTCTGTAGACTCACCGTTGGGGAATTATTTTTCGGTGATGAGCGGTAATGGACCAAGGTCGGCAGGAGCTAAAGGTGGCCATGCATCGCTTGAAGAAATTATTTGGAATTTGGACTTTATGAAATTTTAGTACTTTATTTTGGGTTTGAATGATGTAATAAGGCCATAAGGCCCAAAGTGGGATTTTCTTTATTCTGTTTATTTTTATTTAAATATGATACGAATTATGTTTGATTAAAGATAAGTAAATTTATTTCTTTTAAAATAATAAACCCAAAAATTATTTTGTCACCTTATTTAAGTTGGATTTCAGAATTTATTAAATAGGTTTCAAATTAAGCCCAACCCAAAACAATTTTTTTAAAATTACACAAATTTTCTCTAAGTCATTTAGAACATTGAAAACCGATTTATTTAAGGAACATACCGAGATCCGGTTCAAGCTCGTGGGCGGGGGTGTGGGGTGTTTCGATTGATATCGAGCCAGTTTTAAAACTCTCGGCCTGTGGGCTCAGGCCCAAAACGCGTTTTCAATTCGAGCCCAAATGAATTTCTTTGAAATAAGCGGGTTTTATGGCATGGCACCTAAGTCTCCGACCAGTAGTCCACTGTAAGTACCTTTAACCATCTGTGTGATTATGTGAATTATGAATTGTAAAAGGGTAGAAAAGGCATGGAACGTAGAATAGTGTGATAGGAACTTGAACCACAGGATTAGACTACTCAAACACTTGAAACTCATAAGACTTAATGAACTTAACAAACCTATGACTAAGTTATTAAGCTAGGGTGTGGCAACCCACATGACGCATGTCTAGGATTGGATCCGGAAGAGCACGGTATTTAAGCGGTCCTAGTGACTCACCTCCTCTTCGTGGTATCCTACCAGTGCGTAACCGGTTCGCCCTAACTCGAGAAGGCTCGGTGGTGTGGCAACCTGCATGCGCATGTCTAGAAAGGTCGGTGAGAGCTTGGTATTTAAGCGATCCGCGTGACTCACCTCCTCTTCATTCGAATCCTGCACAGTGCGTAGCTTTGGTTCACCACGACCAAGAGGGCTCGGTCATAGGCTAAACACAAAGAATAAAACCCGAAAGGGACTTAGCCGTTTTTCTATATAAAAAAATACCCTTGGTTTATAA
This sequence comes from Gossypium sturtianum, assembly GCA_025698515.1. Taxonomy (NCBI): domain Eukaryota; kingdom Viridiplantae; phylum Streptophyta; class Magnoliopsida; order Malvales; family Malvaceae; genus Gossypium; species Gossypium sturtianum. The sequence goes on from CM046947.1 coordinate 6,663,166, forward strand.
AATGACCAAACCACCCATAGTTTTAACAAAATTTCATTACTTTATCAAATGTTCAAAAAACCCTAATTTGTAAAATATCAAACTATCTTGATTTTGGAAAATTACAAAATTACTCTAACTTACAAAATTACCAAACGACCACGATTTCCAAAATTTTTACAATATCATTGCTTTGAAAAGTGTAACTCTCAAAGGAACCCTCAATGTTTTACAATCTTGGAAAATATCCTAACTTAATAAATTTTACAAATTTACCCGATTTTTGGAAAAATTATCAAAATACCCCGAGATCAAAAATTACAGAAATACCCTGGATTTCAAAATTCTTCCAAAATTTCCCGGAACTTTAGAAGTACCAAAATACTTTCGTCAAAATCACCAGGAACTTTTTATTTCTGAAAATTTACTGAAAATACCCCAGTAGGATAAAATTACGAAAATGCCCCGGTAGTGGAAAAGCAAAATAACGAAAACAACAACAAGAATTACAACGTTTCTTTGAATGAACGAAAGTTCATATTTGTTGATGGATGAATGAATGAATGCAAGATTTGTATGCATGTATGAATACTGAAAGAACCACTCTTAAACTCTTCTTCATAAGGTATCATCGCGGGTAATAAGTGAAACAAGAATACTAATACATAAAATTCCTTAATCGGATCTAAATCGATAATGAGCTCAAGAGGACGTGGTCGTCGTGGAAGAGGTAGAGGAAGGATGATGTTAGATCGGGACAAGGTTCGATAATGAGATACCACCACCACCATCACCCCATTTGTCAATGTTGAGCGTTGAGGCTCGCATGAGGAAGATCGTGAGTGTCGCGGTTTGTCTTTGCGAGTTTTGGAATTGGTGGTGGTGCAGAAACAATTCAGAAATCGTAAGTCCGTACTGAGCGGCTCCGTGCTAATGGAGGTGAAATGTTTAGAGGAGTATCGGGAGTGGCACCCAAGATGCGAGTGATCTTGGTTGGAAGCAATCGAAGCGCATCATGGATGAGCTCGACTTGACCCCGAGGAAAAGTTGAAAGGGATGACGGCCTTTATTACGCGATGAAGCGTATCAATGGTGGTTAACCGTTCGGGACGGTGCCACGGCGGAAGATCGACACAGGAATATGCTAAGGAAGCATTTCGGAAGAAGTATGTAGGAACCGGTATATAGATGAGCAAAGGAAGGCTTTTAGGGGTTGGTACAATGAAGTAAGTCCATCACCAGAATATGAAGCGGAATTCTTGAGGTTGAGCCGATATGCCCGAGGAGTAGTGGCGATCGAGCATGAACGCCGTGTTCGTTTTGAGGACGGACTTAGGGACGATTTGAGACTTTTGATAGCACCGCATCGAGAGCGGGAATTCTCCGCCTTGGTGGAAAAGGCTAAAGTGGTGAGGAATTAAGGACGCCACCAAGCAGGTGTGGATTGAAATAAGCCCAAAAGAGGTTTTGGGCCATCTGGAAAAGGCCACAAGAGGCTAGAGTTGATGAGCCACAAAGTCAACAGAAATGTGTGGGTGGCAATTTCGCCCTTGTGAACATTGTGGAAGGAAGCACGGGGAGAGTGTTGGAAAAAGGCGGGACGATGTCTCAAGTGTGGGTCCAAGGACCATATGATTAAGGATTGCCCCAAGCTATTAGATGAGAGCCAACCAAAGAGCTCGAATGCTAACCAGGTGGTAGAGGCGGACAATGACCTCAAAGAGGTCGTGGGTCGGCCAACAGAGGTAGTGGCAGAGGCCGTGGAGCTCGGGCCGAGGTGCGGCTACTTAACGCCAAGCAAGGCAACCGGGTTTGGTTTTACGCGGTTCGCCGGAGGAAGAGAGGAGACGCGCCGGATGTTATAACAGAGTGACGTTCTTTATTCATGACAAACCCTATTTTGCTCTTATTGATGTGGGCTCAACTCATTCCTATGTTGCATGTAGTGTGGTTGAAACACTAGGCCTAGACTCGAACTTTCGATAGGCGGATAAGCGTAGTAAGCCCTTTAGGCCAAGCGGTGAGGATAGATAGGATCTTTCGGAATGTACCCCTAGAGATTCGGGGAGCGAACTTTTGGGTGACTTAATGGAATTACCCTTCGGAGAGTTTGAGCTTATACTTGGAATGGATTGGCTAGTAGAGCATCGAGCCGTGTTGGATTGTGCGGCTAAGCGTATGGAACTAAGAACCCGGAAGATGAGGTAGTAGTGATGATCGGAGAAAGGAGGAACTACTTGTCTAACGTAGTTTCGGCCTTTGAAGGCCGAGAAAATGGTTAAGAAAGGATGTAAGGCATTCTTAGCCTTCGTGAGTGCGTTAAGAGGAGAAGAGGAAGGTGTTAAGGGAGTTAGAACAGTAAGGGATTTTGAGGATGTATTTAGGAGGAGTTGCCGGAATACCCCAGAGATAGAAGTGGAATTTGGAATAGATTTGCTACCGGGAGCTGCTCCTATGTCAATCGCTCCCTACCGAATGGCACCAAAGGAGTTAGTGGAGCTCAAGGCTCAAATCCAAGAGTTGTTGGATCGTGGGTTCATTCGACCCAGTGTGTCTCCGTGGGGAGCACCGGTTCTCTTTGTGAAGAAGAAGGATGGAACTATGCGGATGTGCATAGATTATCGTCAGTTGAACAAAGCCCGACCATCAAGAACAAGTATCCTTTGCCAAGGATAGATGACTTGTTCGACCAACTGAAAGGGGCAGCTGTGTTCTCAAAGATCGACTTAAGGTCGGGGTATCATCAACTGAAAGTGAAGGAGGCTGATATTCATAAGACCGCTTTTAGGACAAGGTACGGTCATTTTGAATTTGTGGTGATGCCGTTTGGGTTGTGATTTAACGACCGGCCGCGTTCATGGATATGATGAATAGGGTTTTCCAACCCTACTTGGATAGATTCGTCGTGGTGTTCATCGACGATATTTTGATGTATTCCAAGACGGAGGAGGAGGACACGATGAGCATCTCAGAGTTGTGTTAGAAGTGTTAAGGAAAAGAAGCTTTATGCCAAATTCAAGCAAGTGCGAATTTTGGCTCAAGGAAGTGGCGTTCCTAGGACATGTGGTATCCGCAGGAAGGAATAAGAGTGGATCCTAGGAAGATCGAGCGGTGTTGGATTGGAAACCACCTAGGTCGGTGGCTGAAATCGAAGTTTCTTAGGCTTGGCGGGCTATTACGAGAAGGTTCGTGGAAGGATTCTCGTCGATAGCCGCACCTTTGACAAAGTTACTAAGGAAGGAAGTACCGTTTGTGTGGACGGATAAGCAACAGGAGAGCTTTGAAAAGCTTAAAAAGGTCTTGTGAAGCTCGGTGTTAATTCAATGGGAGGCGGTAAGGACCGTAGTATATTGTGATGCTTCGCACACGGGGTTAGGCCGTGTGCTAATGCAAGAAGGAAAGGTAGTCGCTTGCATCTCGGCAGTTTAAGGCGCATGAGGTGAACTACCCAACTCATGACTTGGAACTCATGGCGGTGGTTTTCGCCCTCAAAGTTTGGAGGCACTACCTTTATGGAGAAAGGTCGAATTTTTACGGACCACAAAAGCCTTAAGTATTTGTTGACTCGAAGGAGTTGAACTTGAGGTAACGAAGGTGGGTGGAGTTATTGAAAGATTATGGACTATTCGATAGAATACCATCCGGGCAAGGCGAATGTGGTAGCCGACGCCCTAAGTAGGGAAGGTTGTGTCGGATTTAAGGGCTTTGTTCGCTCACTTAAGTTTGTATGAAGGCGGAGGCTTGTTGGCGAGTTACAAGTCAAGCCAACTGGTGAAGGAGGTGAAAGAGGGACGGTTGGCGGATAAGGACTTAAGTACTAAGTTACAGCAAATACGGCAAGGAGGATTAAAGGATTATGGCGTCAATGATGAAGGAGTTGTGTGCTACAAGGAAAAGGTTTGTATCTTGAGGGATAAGGAGTTGAGACAAAGGATTCTTCGGGAAGCGCATGGTAGTCCTTATGCTATGCATCCCGGAGGCATCAGTCAGTATAGAGATCTAAGGGAACAATTTTGGTGGTCGGACTGAAGCGAGAGGTGGTCGAATTTGTGGGGAAATGTTTGACATGTCGACAAGTAAAGGGTGAACACCAAGTCCCATCAGATTGCTTCAACCAATTGAGATTCCCCAATGGAAGTGGGAAAGAATTACCATGGACTTAGTTAGTGGGCTTCCCCCACGCCCACTAAGAAGGACTCGGTATGGGTGATAGTGGACCGTTTGACCAAGTCCGCACATTTTATCCTGTGAGGATCGACTATTCCCTTCAAAAGTTAGCCAAGTTATATGTGGAGGAGATCGTGAGGCTACACGGGTACCGATGTCGATCATCTCCGATAGAGACCCAAGGTTTACGTCTCGATTTTGGAAAGCACTTCATCAAGCATTAGGCACTAAGCTAGACTTCACTACGACTTTTCATCCACACAATCAGACAGGCGACCTGAGCAGGTTATACAAGTGTTGGAAGATATGCTAAGAGGTGTGTGATGGATTTCGAGGAAGTTGGGAAGATTACTTGCCTCTAGTGGAGTTCGCCTACAACAACAACTACTATCAGGCAAGCATTCGGATGGCACCATACGAAGCATTGTATGGAAGGAAATGTAGAACACCAACTTGTTGGACCGAGTTAGGAGAACGCCGCGTTTTGGGTCCAGAGTTAGTGGCGGAAACTGAGGAGAAGGTGGAATTAATTCGGGCACGGTTGAAAGAAGCTTCTGATAGACAGAAGTCGTACACAGACCTTAAGAGGAAAGAAATTGAGTTTGAAGTAGGAGACCAAGTGTTTCTAAAGGTCTCACCTTGGAAGAAGGTTATGCGGTTCGGTCGCAAAGGGAAGCTAAGCCCAAGGTTTATAGGGCCCTATCAAGTCTTGAAGCGAGTTGGGCGGTGGCATACCAATTGGAGTTGCCACGAGTTGCATCAAATGCACGGCGTATTTCATGTGTCCATGCTACGTCGCTATCGATCGGATCCGTCTCATGTGGTACCCGTTGAAGAAGTGGAGTTAAGGCGGATCCATCCTACGAGGAGGAGCCGATTCAGATCTTGGGCGTGGCGTGAAAGCACTACGAAAGAAGTCGGTGCCTTTAGTCAAGGTGTTATGGCGCAATCATGGATCGGAAGAAGCTTCGTGGGAGCAGGAAGAGACAATGCGACAAACAATACCCTCAGCTGTTTAGTTAGGAAATTTCGAGGACGAAATTTTATTTAAGAGGTAGAAGCTGTAACATCCTAGGAAGGGCCTATGCATTTTTCAGATCAATTGTATGAAATGACAAGTCTTAAGTATTATGAATAAATTTTTGATACTTTTGGAAACCTAGAAATGAATGAAAATGGAAATGAAAATGAAAATGGAAATGAAAATGGAGATGGAAATGGACATTTTTGGGAACTTAGACATTTTTGGAAACCTAAACATTTTTGGAAATGATCCAAAAATGGAAACTTGAACATTTCGGGAAACTTGGATATAAGAGAGAAATAAAGGAGTTTTATTCACATAAATATGTGAATAATAAGAGATAAATAAAGGAGTTTTATTCACATAAATATGTGAATAATAAGAGATAAATAAAGGAGTTTTATTCACATAAATATGTGAATAATAAGAGATAAATAAAGGATTATTTTTTAATGAGATAATTGAGGAGATAATTGATGGATTAAAGGCTTTTATCTTTTAAATAAAAGAGATAATATTATCAAAAAGAGGAGTGGTGGCCAAGTAAAGGACTCTAGGGTGATAACTTTGGCTATAAAAGGAGGACAGGAGGGCTACTCATCAACATTTGCTCCTCTTCCTCTCTCGCAGAAATTCTCCTAGGCAAAACCCCTCTCTGCCGAATTTTCATTAAGCAAAATTCCCTCTCTTTTTCTTCTATTTTCTTCTCCGTTCTCTTTCATAAAATTTGAATCTTTGTGGATTCTAAGAAAGAGGGCAATCATCCACAACATCAAAAGGGGATCTTTCGGGAAATCTAAGGATCTAAGGTAAGGATTATAAATATAAATATGTGTGGTTAAAGATTATGATTCACGTTTTCAAAGTTAGATCTAATCTAACACGAAGTTATAGGATTTCAACGGGCTTATAAAGGAATCCTCTTGATTTGGAATCCCATCATAAGGTAAGGGATATTCGGCCAAGGCATAATTTGTTTAAGTGTTTTCCATTATTTCAAAACCGAAAAGCCGACATGGTTACATACCTAGTATTAGCAGAGTTCAAGGAAGAGGAATTCTAGCAACTGTTGGGACTTGATTAAATCAATTAGGCAACTAGGTAAGTAATTCTACTTCTAGTAGGATTTGGTTTTAAGACCAAATAGGTTTATTTATATGTTTTAATTAATGGCCGAATATAGGAGTGAAAGATCTAGATCGGTAGATCGCTCTCTACGGAATTCACGGAAACTATTAAGCGAAAAAGGTGTGTACTCTTACTAACTTTCAATAAATTGCATGGCAATCATTAAATATATAAATATGTAACGAGTATGTGAATGTGGCTAAGCACCACAAATGTGGTAAGGAGTACCAGTGCACGTTTCCTACTTTTGATAGGATTGTGAATGTGATATATTTTGAACATGTGATTAGTAACATGAATGAAAATTAAGTATGTGAAATATGTTACGAAATAATTGGGGCATTCGGGATATTTGTGGAGGAAGAAAGTGAAGGTGATGACTACGGTCTCACCAACGTAAAGTGGTGACTACGGTCACATAAAGTGAAAAGTGGTAACCGGTTACATCCGGTGAATACAGTGTCTAATGACACAACATAAGTGGGCGATGAGCACGTCATTGCAAATGACGCGCTTCGATGGTGTGTAGCGGATGGAGGGTCGACTTAGTAGTCCCCGCGGTGTCTGAGGTTGGTACGGGTGGTGCGAGCGGATGGACAAATAGGTTTGGGTTTGGGTTGCATCATCCTTTATTTTGTATGAACATGATATTGATATGACTTGTATGCCGATTTGTTGGAAATTAGTACTATGTACACATTGAGTCTGTAGACTCACCCCGTTGGGAATTATTTTTCAGGTGATGAGCAAGTAATGGACCGGGTCGGCGGGAGCTAAAGGTGGCCATGCATCGCTTGAAGAAATTATTTGGAATTTGGACTTTATGAAATTTTAGTACTTTATTTTGGGTTTGAATGATGTAATAAGGCCATAAGGCCCGGTGGGATTTTCTTTATTTCTGTTTATTTTTATTTAAATATGATACGAATTATGTTTGATTAAAGATAAGTAAATTTATTTCTTTTAAAATAATAAACCCAAAAATTATTTTGTCACCTTATTTAAGTTGGATTTTGGAATTTATTAAATAGGTTTCAAATTAAGCCCAACCCAAAACAATTTTTTTAAAATTACACAAATTTTCTCTAAGTCATTTAGAACATTGAAAACTGATTTATTTAAGGAACATACCAGATCCGGTTCAAGCTCGTGGGCCGGGTGTGGGGTGTTTCAAAAAGAAAAATAAAAATTGGCTTTGAATGTGGCGTGTAGGGTAGATGATGATAGTAGGAAGGAGACTTACTTGATCGGGATTACGACTAGATGAACACAAACTTTCAATCACTTTTTTTTTTGATAATTTTGAATCTTTTTTTTCAATATATATAATTACAATGCACTTGTAATACACGAAATAATAATAAATTTTTTTATTTTTTTATTTTTTTTACAAACCTACTCCAGGATTGCTCTGAACGTCCGTACTTCTCATTTTTGCAAGCTCTGATACCAAATGATACGATCTCGCCTCGATATGATGAGTTGAGTCGTTAGTTGCCCGATCGTTGAACGAGGAAGTAGCATTCCCAAGATTGTATTATGTCTATATTCGGCTAAGTATGAAAATAAGAATGAAGAATAGGTCTAAGATGGCTAAGTGTTTGCGGATATAGATTGGCTAATAAGTGGGATAATTGATAATAGGATAGGGCAGAAATCAAACTTAAGCTTCAAGAACGAACCAACACTAAAGGAGAGTGTTGACTTAGGACTTATATGACTTAAGGTGGTTTGGTGATGGAAAGAAAGGACCTTGACCCGTTACTTAAAGAGGTAGGAACCAAAGGTATAGGTTTGGTTGAACGCCACACTCGCGTTAGAGTGATAAGTTCGGAAAAAAAAAAAAGAAAAAGGTTGACGCCACTGACAATCAGATAAGCCAAGCTAAGTCTTTGGACGAAATTTGAGAGAAGAAATTATCACAAAAATAATAAAGTTCATTCAACAAGCAAAAGTCCTTCCAAACAGCAAATAACAAAGTTTTTATAGACAAAATCTAAGGCTAGCCGAATAGACATGTGAGGGCAAAAATGACATTTAATTTTAGCCTTTTAATGAGCTGAAAATTCCAGAATAAATCAAGAAGGATCCATGAAGCTTCTCCAGCCTTGAGAACGTCATTGGACAGCTTCTAGAGAGGCCTCATTTAGCTGAAATTAATTTGGAATGATTGGGAGCTGATTAGACTTGGCTAGGTTCGGCCATAGTGTTTAAAGAGGCTTAATTGCTTGCCTTGATCAGCTGAATAGTTTAGAGACTTAATGAGCTACTGGAAGATTGTAAAAGTCATGCTCTTTGGCCGAATAGGTGCTTGGGAGAGTCCAAGCATCAGCACACCCTCTTTTAACACCGTCCATGCATGTGCTGCACAAATCAAATGAACAAAAGTAATTACTTTAAGACATATTAAATTCGGCTGCACTAGGACATATTAAAAACAAGTTTTAATTTTAAAACATATTAATAACATGTATTAAACTAAGACATATTAAAAACTTGTATAAAATTAGACACATTAAATTTGGCTAGAATAAAACACATTAAAATCATGTAATAACATAATTATGAGCTGTAACTAAATTAACTAATTTAATTGAAAACCTAAGTTTATTTTAGCTAATAAATGCAAGAATTAAAGTAGTAGAAATGAGCTCAATCGAGCTGAATTGAGCTGAACAAAGCTCGTGGGGCTGAATGTGAGCTGAAGTCGACTTGCAAGAAGTTGCAAGAGAATTTCGTTGAGCTGGTCCAAGTTTATTCGATTTCCACAGCCAAGGTCTCGCCCCACACTTGGTTGACTAAGGCCGAAATGGCCTATTTGAATTGCTTAGCTCGAGCCCGTGTAATTGGTCCTTGGGGTAGCACCATTGGGTTCTTACTCGAGCTAGGTACATTCCGGGGCGCGATCGTATCAGCCACCAAGTCAATAAATATAATTTCCAAATAATTATATTCAATATTCGCTTCAGGGAATATGCCAAAATCTTCAAATGCCCAAAAATCTATTAATAGCAAACTTTGAGAGTGGATCTTATTGTCCAGGTGTACAACAAGTATATAACCAATGACATTTCATACATAAGTTTTCTCTCTTACAAGTTCTCATAAGTAATATTTTACCACATAATTTTAATTGAGAACTTATTCTGAATACTGTAGAGTTATACTCACAGTTTTAAAAAAAACTTGTAACTTTATATGCATCCAACCATAATAAGCTTTAGATAAAATTATCATATTCTATTGCTTATAAGTAGTTCTTTCACAGTCAAATATTTTGCTTTCAACCCTTTAATAGGGATGATGACAAAATAATATCACAAAGATTATAAAATAAATATAAATTAATAACCTAATCCTTTTTTTTTTTTTTACTCATATGAAATATAATATTTTCCTCATTCACAATATCAATATAAGATCCATTACAAATAAGTTTTAAAAGTAATACATTAACCATCACTAATTTTGTGCTTTTTAGATAGTGATATATTAGCTCTTCTGGAGCTTTCAACTGATTTTGTACTATCAAATATTGGAATAATATTTGTTTGTTTTAGTACCAAATAAGTTAAATCTTTCCTATCTATATTTATAGAATAGTGGCCCAGCCCGAAGGCCCGCCCGAAAAATGGGAGGGTTTGGGCAAAAATATATGCCTGAAAAACAGGCTTGGACAAAAAAAACGAGGCCCGTTTAGAAAATGGGTCGGGCCTCGGGTAAGATTTTTTGGCCCGGGCCCGTCCCGGCCCGAATTATATAATAATTTATATTTTATTTTATTTTTAATCATTTTAAATTTTTAATATAATCACTTTTTATTATATTTTAAATTTGTGTATTGTTTTAAGAATTGTTTTAATATCATTTTTTATTTGTTTTAATGTTTGTTTTTAAATGTATTTGATTTATTATATTTTAATTTTTTTATTTAATAAAATGAGCTAAAAAAAAATTAATATGGGCCAGGCCGGGTCGGGCTCGGGCTTAGCAATTTTATTTTGGGCCGGACTTGGACAATTTTTTAGGCCCATTTTTCGGGTCGGGCTGGGCCTAGAAAATGGGCCTAAAATTTTTTTTGGGCCCGGCCCAGCCCATGATCAGCTCTATTATAGAATTCATTTCTACATTTTCATATCTTACTCAAAGAATATTAACAGAAACAAAATATTTGGCCATATGTCACATATGTGGCCAATAATCTTTTTATATCACATTGATAACAAACGTCACCTTTACCCTTTGAAAAGTTATCTTGAGAACTCTCATTGTTCTCTTATTTATTACTATGTTCTCACTTTTAGTGGTCCATGAGTATATCTTTTATTTTCTTTATGTTTACATTCACTTCGGGGAATGCAATAGATTTACTAGGATGAACTTATAAACGTCCCAATAGATTCTTTATTTCATAATCACCATAGCAAACATGTGTGGATTTTAAATTAAAATCTATCTATTCATGTTGTCATGATTAGTCTCCAATTATAATAAATATGATATAATAAATAAAATATAGTAAAATATATATGAAGATCTTTAACAACATCGTCATCACCATGATCAATTATGAGATTGAATCTTTCAACATCCTGAAGATGAAGTTGTAAGGGTGAAAGTTTAAGATGAAAGAGGAATTGGATTTGGGGGACGACTTTGAAAGATTTTAAAAGAAAAAGAAAATAGAGAATCATCATGCTAATAACGTGTTATAAAATAAAAAAAAGATTGGGAGAATAAAGAAAAAAAGAAAATATGAAAGCAATAGAGAATGTACTTTATTAATCAAAGGGATGATTTATAATGCTTCATCAAAGTCTCTATTCATAGGCATTAGAAGTATAAAAGAAGTAGAGATCTAATTCTAATAACTATTAGAATTTAAAGTATACCAAAATTTTATCTTGATCATGATGGACATCCACTTAATAAGATATTCATAACAAATTTAACATATTATAATTTTCAAATATTTGCAATTATTATTAATGGTAAGTATTTTTAATTAATTATTTAATAATAAATTAATTTTTTAGAGTGTCAAATAATTAAAATTTTAATTTTTATCAATATTAATTAAATAAATGGAATTATAATACATTATCAATGCATATTAAAACTAATATTTTATTTTTAATGAAAACTAATAATTTATCAAAATAATATTTATTCTACTGATGCAAATTTTTAATGATCCACGGATTTGATTGTATGTATCAATTAAAATTTTATAGCATTTTAACAATGCTAATATTTAAATAATAATAACAAACTTATGATTAAATCACATCTCTCTCATTTTTTTTTCAACAGCTTATGATTAAAACCATACTTGAATATATATTAAATGGAATAGAAATAACCAAGTGTGGGCATAGCCCAAAGGGTTAATAATCACTTTTTCCCCACCCTCCCCTTTCATATTCTTTTAATTTCGACAGAAAAGGGAAATTTACCATGCAACCCCATAGGATTTTCAAACTCTAAGTGTTTACTCAAATATTTCCTGATTAAACATGGATTTTAATTTATTTCCAACCCCAAATAGGAATTTTCCTCTCCTCTTTATATTTTTCTTTTTCTCTTATTTTTTCTTTTCTTTTATCAAACTTTACATCTTTTTGCTTAGAATTAATTTGTTATCCCGACTCAAAATCGATTTTTGCTAACTCGTTTTCTTCACCAATTTCGTAATTTCCGGCAATCGCATCCTATATTTTCATCAAAATTTAGGTAAGTACTCTCATTTCAATTTGTAATAACTCGTTAATTCTAAAATAGCATTGGATCTCACTAATCTTTCAATTCGATTACGATCCATTGTGAATTTTGTCGAAATTCTTGATAATCTTGTTTAATTCTTGGAATCCGTTATTAATTCTCGCGTAAGTATTTTTTGAAAGACTCAATTTAAGTACCTTGGACTAGATCTGAATGAGAGGGACGTTGTTCGAAGTCCCAGAGACAAGTGTGTGTTCTTTTACAAGTGAATCGGGGCAAACCGTGCCTAGGATTAGGGTCACACGGGAGTGTAGGCCACACATGTGGACCATATGACCCCTCACACGACCATGTTCCCCTGAAACCCTAGGTTTTTTTATTCTCACACGGCCTTAGTCTGTTGCACGACTTAGCCACACGATCGTATACCCCCTCCATACTGTCCAGGACTTTCCACAACGTCCAGTCACATGGTTGTGTGTCTTTTTTTTTAGATTTTACAATTTTAACCTTATTTTTTAGATTCTACACTTTTACCTTATTTTTTAGATTTTACAGTTTTGTCTCCTGCTTTATAAATTTTACAGTTTTGCCCAGAATTTTATGATATGTTCAGTTTAGTCCTTGATTAATTCCCTAACTGCTTTTAGTGCTTTTATAGAGTGTTTTTGAACCGATTAAATCGAGAATTGAAACAACATGATCGTACCGACCAAAAAAACTAGTTGAACCGATGGTCAAACCAAATAAAAATTGATTGAACCAATGATTAAACTAATTGAACTAGATTTTTTTAATTTTTTAATAATTTTATAATCAAACCAATAAATTGCTAGACTGACCGAATCTGGTTAAAAAAACATTGGAAACTTATTTTAAAACAAAACTCCAACTCAAAGGAATCTGAAGTGATATGGAGAAGTTAATCGGAAAAAACTAAAGTTGGCATGCGTCAGCAAATATGTTGCATGTTCTGTTTTCCTTTTCCACGTGAACTTCACATATAGTCAGTCCACTAACTGTGGTATTGGCCCCAAAATTTTAAATTGACAAAGTAGACAAGTGGTCCTACTAGCAAGATTCCGTTAAAAATCAGTTAACCTAGGAATGTGCTCCTCTTGTTGGGCTAAACTATATTCAATGTGATTAAATTATTAATAAGTTTATGTTTTAGTTATTTAAATTTAAAAAATTATAAAATAATTCTATTCAAAAGTTTTTGCTTAAGTCATTAAGCTATTAAAATTATTATTGTACGGCCTACTCTGTTTGCACCACCTACACTAATTAAAAACTCTCATTCCTCTTCTCTTCTATAGTTTAGGTTCTTTTTTCTTGAAACAACTTTAAACGTCAAGAATCTGCGAGCCAAAATCCAAGCAACTTTCTTCTCTAATATTTGACATTGACCATTAGATTGACTTAGATCTAAGGTACGTTCTTCTACTTGTCGTGGGTAATCATCCACCGTACGAATTGTTGAATCGTTGTTTTGAGCTCGCTAGCCAGATTTTTTTAAAAGGAAAAACTTAATAGCCCAATAACTTAAATGAAAACTTTCGAATAATTCAATGATCTTTTTGTAACTTTTTGAAGTTGAATGACTAAAATGTAAACTTACTAATAGTTTAATAACCTTAAGTGTAATTTACCTATAATTTATCCTATTATTTAAATGTTGATTGGACTGAGTTTCAGCTCATAAAGAAAATTATTCTAAACAACATATTTTTATAAAAATAATAAATATTGTTATGATGGTAATTTTATCCTTTTATATATTTAAAGAACTATCATTTTATATTTTATATAAAATCTAAAAAAGCCGGATTTCAACAAATAATTTTATATTTAATATTTTAACACCATTTCAACCAAAATCTCATTTATTTTTAAAATTATTTTCTACATATATATTTATTATATAAACTTTTTTCACTCATGTCATTTGTGTGTCATAGTCTAATGTCTATTATATATTTTTGGCTAGAAATACTCATAATACTTTTTTTGTTATTTAAAAATAAAATAATATACAATTTTTATAGAAAAGAGGCATAGCCTAAAACACGGGTGCTAAGTATTAATTTTTATATTTTAGCATATGAGTGAATAATAAACTAATTCAATTGGTAATATTTAGGCAATCTCATCTCTTATTTTTAGCAAAGAGAAAGAAAACTTTTCACTTATTTTTCACTGTGTTTTTACTTATCTTTTTAAATTTAAATTTAAATTTGTACTAAATATTATTATTTTTATGACTAATTATTATAATACATATGTAATAAATATAAATATTTTGCTCGTGTTATTACACAAAAGAGAAGAATACAAAACAAAACTCTTCTTAGATTCCTATTTTACTTTTAGTACTTTTGAAAATAAAATGTAAAGATTTAAGATTGAGGTTCAGTTCTAGTAGAGACCGAAACTAGTTATTCCCTGAAGAAATCAAACCACGTCCAAATCAAGCGTCCCTGAAATCAAATCAAAATTCTCTCTTTTATCATCGCATCATGGAAGATTACTTAATCACAACATTTCATTTACACAAAATTTAACACTTACAGCATGTTTGGTTCGATGGAATGGCTATTCCATTTCGTCACTATTCCGTGCGCTACAATAATTCACTTATTTGATTCACCGTTTAAGTGATTCCGTAGAATTCTATTGCACCTTTATTCCCTCAACTCTTGTAATAGGAATTCAGTGGTGAGAGCTCTAAATAGCTATTCAAACTCCCACTTTACAAAATCAAAAAAATTCCCAAAATTTCTTTTATACAAAAAATGTTATTTCTATCTCAAATTAGTGAATCACAAATCAAAGTCAAATTAACAATTTTTACTTTTTTTATTTTAAATTAGACCAAAAAACAAAAACAAAAAATTCTCTGAGCTTCAAGGGAATATAGGAAGTAGATGTTGAGCTTACAAATCTAAAATGAAAAAATCATAAGTTTTTTAAATAATAATAATAATAATAATAATATGGAATTAGAGATGAACTGATGAAGCGATGACCGGTGCATGTAGCGACGATCGGTGGTGCATGTAGCAGTTCTCAAAATTGGCTTTTTTGGGTTCTTGGATGAAGAATAATAGAAATATTAGGAAGATGGAGAGGGAACGGGAATAGGAACAAGCAAGAGAGAATAGAAATGGAAAAAAAAAAATGGAGGATCAGAATGGCAAGTGAGAACGTGATTTTCTAGAACCTTTGAATGACTCTACTCCATTAATAAAATTTGATGATTGAGAAAAAGAACCAGAGAGATGAGAAAGATGAAAGGGAATTGGCAGGGGAGGAGAGCATTGAAAAAAGATAATGGAGGATTAAATGAGGGTAAGGGGGGAAAGCATTGAAAAAAGATAATGAAGGATTAAATGAGGGTAGGAGGTAAGGGTGTTCAATCGGTTAACCGACCAGTTAACCGATCCGAACTATCATTAATCGAATTAATCGACCTTTTTAAACACTTTATCGTTAACCGAACCAAACTTTTTCGGTTAATTCGGTCGGTTAACTGAATTAACTGAAATTTATATATTTTTTTTTATTTTTGGTTAAAAAAGTATACAATATATAAAAAAATTAACCGAATCGACCGAATACATATATATTATAATATTATTTATTAAATTCCGTTAATTCGGTTAACCGACCGATTTCGAGTTGAATTAACCGTTAACCGAACTTGTAAAAAATTATTAACCGACCCTAACAGAATTAATTCGGTTAGTCAACTGATTAACCGAATTCGGTCAGTTAACCGAATTAATTCGATTTTACCCGAAATTTGCACACCCCTAATAGGAAGGGGAGAGCATTGAAAAAAGATAATGGATGATTAAATAAGGATAGGGAGAGAGCATTGAAAAAAGATAATAGAGGATTAAATGAGTGTAGGGGAGAGCATTAAAAAAGATAGGAGTTGGGGGTGGGGTTGGGGGTGAGGGTTGGAGGGGGGCAGGGGGAGAGCATTGGAAAAAGATAATGGAGGAATAAATGGGGGGTAAAATACCTAAATATACAAAAAAAAATTAAAAATTTATGGAATTGGCCCGGTTTCTAAAAAAATTACGGAAAATGGTCATTTCCCATCAAAACGCGTCCACGTCAGCGCGTTTTGAGGGGAAATGCCAGCAAAGCGCTCCCCTGGGGATACTCTTTGTGCCACCTCAGCAAAGCACGCCTACGTGGATGCGCTTTGCTGACGTGGACACAAAGCGCGCGACAGTAGCGCTTTCTTTGAATAACCAGGAAAACGCGCTGACGTGGAACCTAAAAACAAATTACAAAAAAAATTAAATTACTGGCATTTCCCCTATTGGATATTTATTTTTAAAATTAAATTTAAAAAATTAAACAAATTCTATTTTATAAAAGATATTAAAATTAAATTACAAAAACATATAAGCAACTATTATTTTATTTAAAAAAATAAAAAAAATGTTATTTATTTAATATATTAAAACTAAATTACAAAAAAATAAAAAATAAAAAAACTTCTTATTTTATTAAATATATTAAAACTAAATTGCAAAAAAATAAAAAATAAAAAATAACTTCTTATTTTATTACATATATTAAAATTAAATTACAATAAAATAAAAAATAAAGAAAACTTCTTATTTATTTAATATATTAAAACTAAATTACAAAAAAATAAAAAATAAAAAAATAACTTCTTATTTTATTACATATATTAAAGTTAAATTACAATAAAATAAAAAATAAAGAAAACTTCTTATTTATTTAATATAATAAAACTAAATTACAAAAAAATACAAAATACAAAAACTTCTTATTTTATTAAATATATTAAAACTAAATTGCAAAAAAATAAAAAATAAAAAATAACTTCTTATTTTATTAAAAAAAATTCAAATTAAATTATATACAAAAAAAATAAACAACTTCTATTTTAGTGAAGATATTAAAATTAAATTACAAACACAAATAAAAAACAACTTTTTTTATTAAAAAATAAAAAAAATTTTATTACAATTTAAAAAATAAAAAAGCCGATCCGAATCAATGTTGATGCCTTCGGATCGGCATCGCTCCACACGGGGCGGTTGGCGATTCTGTGGCTGGATTCATCCTTCTTCTAGCTTAGGCGGTGGTGGTCGTGGAACCTCGGGGCGGGATTAGGTTCCTCCTCCAAGACTGAGTGCAGTTGTGGGTGTTGCGAGGATGACCCACCTTGATAAAATAACGACCCGGAGGTGTTTGCATAAACCACGACGGGGTGTCTCGAATCCGTATGGCGAAGGAGGTTGGTAAAAGAAGTGCTCCCGACGGCGCCTCTTGTGATCCTCACGCGACGACGGCCTCAAGATCGACGCCAATCGGAGTAGTCGGGAACGAACTCGAACCCGACCATGCATTCCAACTTTGGGGTGGGGTGGGAAAAGGAAACATATATGGGTTAGGATACATATAAGGGGTAGAAGTGCACTTTTTGGCATAAAGGGTAAAGGCGTGATGTCGGTGTGCGTTACCGATTTGAGCCGATGGGCCCGGGTTGTGTGGGCGTCGTTGATGGGCCCGTGCCCGTGTGTGTCGTTGTTGATGGCCCGAATCTCATCACCCCTTCTCCTTGGATTTAAGGGGCCCCGACGTTCCCTTCGTTGACGAAGTTGCCGCCGCCTTTCTTCTTCGAGAAACGAATCGGCTTACCATGGATCCTAAACCATGGCATGTATTAAACACACACGCTAACTTCAGAAGCGGCGATCGGTTCGGATAGGTAAATAGTCATACTTTGGTTCTCCCACGTCTCGATATGTTCGACCAAAATCTTGGCCAATCCATGTGCATTTGCACGCCGTAAGTCCACTTTGTGCTCATCATCGAGCACCTCGGTGTGCACGGAATCGGTTCGGAATCCAAATTGTCGCGAGAACCCGATCGGTGGTGCATCTCCACGATCGCATAGGTGATCAATGGGACCTTCACGTGCCAATTGTTTAGATTTTGGAAGAACTCCTCGGAATTCTTGCTGAATTTACGGATCCTCGTCATGGTGTCCATT
Organism: Gossypium sturtianum; assembly: GCA_025698515.1. Taxonomy (NCBI): domain Eukaryota; kingdom Viridiplantae; phylum Streptophyta; class Magnoliopsida; order Malvales; family Malvaceae; genus Gossypium; species Gossypium sturtianum. Next base: position 6,681,231 of record CM046947.1, read on the forward strand.
GAAACTATATTAACATTATCAAAATATTAGTTATATACATAATACTAGACATTAAATACGAAATACTAAATTATAAATACGAAATTGAAACTTACTTGTGATTCCGACCGTTGGTCCAATAGAAGCCGTATATCTTCAAGCGAGGTAGGTATTCCAACATGACTCATTGAATGGTTCCACCTAATTAAATAAATTTTTAGCATACAATTATACTATAAATCTACGTAATAATTGTAAAATATAACATTAAATTTACCTCGTTATCGGTGGGAATGAATATGGGTGGTCGAGTCGATGGCGTAAAAATGGAAATCGAAACCATGCCCATTGCTGCAGTAGTGATAGGCAACCTCCGATTTTTCGCTTTGCTACGCCGCATCGCCCCGCACATCTCCCGATACAACCTCGATAGCACGGCGGACCCCAACTCAATTCACCGTTTGCTCTCGATATCAACAAGTTTCATGACCATCTCGGTGTATGAGGTTTGAGAGCAGTCCCGTATCGAGATAGCCTCCAATTATCTGAAGAATGTATGCCCGAGCATACCGTATTCTTTCTATTTCGGTCGACGATCATCCGGCTCGGGAATGTGTCTCGTAACCAGGCCATATCGATCCGAGCTCCTTGAATTTTATCCGGAATGGCACCCAGAAGCTCGTAGCATATGGCTCCCCAATCACCAGAAGTTGCGGACCCGGTGACTACCGACCCGTCCACCGGCAATCCCAATTGCAATTGCACATCTTCCAGAGTGATGATACACTCTCCGCATGGAAGATGGAAAGTGTGCGTCTCGGGTCTCCACCTCTCTATCAACGCACTGATCAAAGGCGGCTCCAACTTGAACCCCCGGCCTATCGTGGCCACGTGCCAAAAACCCCCTTCCCGCAGGTAATTCTCGATCAACGGCGATGGGGGACCATGCATGTTGCGAATATAACATTCCAACACCCGATCTACAGACTATTTAAAAAATTATAAAATAAAAATTAATTAAAATTGCATAGACCTAAAAAATATTAAATAATATTGAAAAATTAAAATCAAAACTTACCATTTTCATTTGCTCGACGGAGATGTGCTTGTCGTCTAGGACGAAGTAATTCCCGCCATTGTAATCTGATCGAAATTTTTAAAATTTTCCAAAAAAATATATTAAAAAAATTAAAAGGGCTTTTTGTAAATAGTAAAGGACTATTTTAAAATTTGAGAGTAAATTTCAAGGACTTTGAGAGAAATTTGAGAGAAGGATTAAAGTGTGAAAAAAATAAAAGGGTTGGGGTTTTATAGGGAAAAAATTGACCGTTGGGCCTTTTGACCGTTGGCGACAAAGCGCCCACGGGGACACGCTTTGTGTCCACGTCGACAAAGCGGCGTCCACGAGGCGCGCTTTCTTTGAGGTGGCACAAAGCGTGTCCCAGGCGCGCGCTTCTTGGCATTCCTCAAAACGCTTGTTGCGTGGGCTGCGTTTTGATGGGAAATGGCCCTTTCCGTAAATTTTTAGAAACCGCCCAATTCAGTAAATTTTTAATTTTTTTGGTATATTTGGGTATTTTACCCATAAATGGGAGATCATAAGTAAAAGAAATTATCTATTATAATTTTTAGTATTGAATTATTAATATATTAAATATTTATATAATATTTTAAATATTTTAATATAAAAATAAAAATTAATTTAATTAATTTAATATAAAAACAATTATATTAAGAATATTATTAAATTATATTTAGTAATAATTCTATTAAAATTTAATAAAAATAACAATAATTATATACTTAATTTTTTTTTTTTGGATTACTATTTCATTCCATTCAACCAAGCAATTGATTATTGATTACAACTTTATTCCATTATAGCTATATTCTATTATATCTCTATTACATTACAACTTTATTCCATTATAACTATATCCCATTACATCTCTATTACATTACAACTCTATTCTATTTCAATGAACCAAACTTGCCGTTACTGTTTTTTTATGTGAATTCTTTTTTTTTTTTCTATAAGTTGCATTGGAAAAGCAGAGCTACAAACCGAAACAGACCGGCAAAAACCACTTCAAGGGACGCCATGATGAAACATCTCTGAGGGGATAAACCAGCTGTAGCTATTGCCAATGCTCGCCCATCAAGCTTGCAGGGGATGCTAAAACTTCCTGATTTAATGCCTTGTATTGCTATCTTCCCAACTTCTTCGGCTTTCATTTCCGCAGATGTGCTCGATATAATTTTGGTGATTTCCGGCATTGTTTTCCTTGCTCCAAATCACAAATGTGGATGGTTAATTAATGCAATGAAAATTTTAATTAATTGATTTATTTTGTAGAAAATAATTATTTTAAACCTTGTTCAGCTCCCGGAGTTTTAGTCCAGGGAGGGAAAATTAAAGAAAGATGGATGTTATTCTCCAAAACTTCTTGTTGCAATGCTTCTGCTAATCCTCTAAGCCCAAATTTAGTGGCTGAATAAACCGCAAAACCATATGTACCCACCTATATTTATTATATAAACCCACTTAAAATAGCTAAAAATAGCTACAAATATTTTTTTTTTTTATTTTTCCAAATGATTGTAAGAACCAATCAAGGCTAATATCTCATTTATTTTTTAAAAAAAAAGTTTTTATGTTTTTTTAATTTATAAAAAGAAAATGGAACGGGGATTGAATTTATGCAAAAATTATAATAACAGAGAAGATTATTAGTATTAAAACCTAAAACGTAACAACTAAGCTACAACTAAACCTGGCCGGCCATTGAAGACATACGAGCAATGGAGGCTGGTCCCTTGTCTTTTCTATCCTTCATCAACGGCAAAGCTGCTTTGATGACATTGAAGCTTCCCATCAGATTCACATCTATCATCTTCTTCATCACATCTAGTCCTTGGGTCTCAAACTCCTCGACGTAATTCACCCCATGGTTAACTACTAGAACATCGATACTGCCAGCCACGTTTATCGCACGCTCAACGGTATCGTAGTCACGAACATCGGCACAAAAGATGGAGACCTCGACTTCATAGGCTTGACAGATTGATTCCTTTGCTTTTTGGAGCTGGTCAACGGAACGAGCCAAGAGGGAAATACGCGCTCCCTCCGATGCAGCTTGTTTGGCTATGCATGGCTAGCCCGATGCCCATTGAACCGCCTGTTATGAAAACGTGTCGGTTTTTAATAGGTATGTTAATGGGCCGGGGCCGAACGATGAAGTAGAGGAGGAGGAGAAAGATTGGTAGGAGGAGAAGACCGAAGAGCACCATCGAAGTTTAATTTGTTTTAGGGAGAGAAAATTAAACAAGTATCTCTCTATATATAGGGTCTAACATTATTTGCCCTTTTTTTCCTTGTATTCGGGAATAATACGTAAGTTTTAACCATAAATCTCAAACCTGGTGTTGTACTGTAGTCTATCAATTAAGCTTTAATAAACTCGATGATCTTTGGATGCTAACAGAATGCCTGGGCCCTAATAGAGAATCAACACTAATCATGATTGCAAACATTGGGTTTATCTTCGTTTGGCTGTCACTTCATCTGTTTTTTAGTGAAGGATACGAAATTCCATCCTTAGAAAAATCGGAGCTTCCTTATAGCCTCTAAGTACGTTGTCGTTTGACCTAATGCGCTAATTCTAACATGCTTTTCGCCTGCAGGCCCCAAATCCCTTTACCTGTAACGGTCACTGTTAGAGTAATATGTTAAGACGTGTATATTGATTAGCATGTATGGTGAGCTGTCAGTATATATTAATTTCATTTGGTTGAATTAATCAAGAGAAATGATTGTATAAAATATGGATATTATCTATTTTTAATAATTTTATGCCACATTAGTAATTTCATCCTGAATTTCAAGATTTTAATTTGGATTTGATTTTTTCCAAGATGAAAATGTTGAAATTCAAGATAAAAATCTTGATGTGGCATAAAACTATTAGAAAAAGATATACAGATGACGTGGCGTCACTGTTTCATACAATTCTTTCCCAGTAATCAAAATCTATCTAATTAGTTAAAGTTCTCTTTATGATTCTGACTTGTAAAGTGAAATGGCAATTAATTAATGACAGGTGTAGAGAAGTAGTTTGATTTGAATTATAATAAAAGGTTTTAAGGTAAAAAAATTATTTAAAAAAAATTGAATCTTTAAAAAATAGTGTTCTCTATCGAGTCTTTATTGACTAAAAAAAATATCAACTAAGCCCTTCTATTAATGGAAATTATTAGTTAACAAGTTTAATAGTTAAAGGTGTTGACATGGCTTCATCAAGAGATGACATGTGGTAGGATGTTTACATGGCATGCTATATTAGTAAAATAATTTCAATTTTTTTTAAATTATAAAAAGTAATTCAAAAAATTATATATGGAATGAACTTGGACATAAGGTTGTCCAGGTTCATTTCAATTTGGACAGCCATTTGTCTATCCACGTCACTGTTTCATACAATTCTTTCCCGGTAATCAAAATCTATCTAATTAGTTGAAGTTCTCTTTATGATTCTGACTTGTAAAGTGAAATGGCAATTAATTAATGACAGGTGTAGAGAAGCAGTTTGATTTGAATTACAATAAAAGGTTTTAAGGTAAAAAAATTATTTTAAAAAATTGAATCTTTAAGAAATAGTGTTCTCTATTGAGTCTTTATTGACTAAAACAATAATCAACTAGGCCTTTCTATTAACGGAAATTATTAGTTAACAGGTTTAATCGTTAAAGGTGTTGACATGGCTTCATCAAGAGATGACATGTGGTAGGATGTTTACATGGCATGCTATATTAGCAAAACAATTTTCAATTTTTTTAAATTATAAATAATAATTCAAAAAATTATATCTGGAATGAACTTGGACATAAGGTTGTCCAGGTTAATTTCAATTTGGACAGCCATTTGCCTATTCGTTCTATATTAGTTCAAAACTAAAAAAAATATTAATAATTATTTAAAATTATAAAAAAATTTAAAAAATTTATGAAAATAATTTTATATTATATAAAAAATTATAATAATTTTTAATAATAATTTTTATATATATAATTTGAATATAAAAATTATTAATTCAAATTGAAAAGTTGCACCAATAATTTTTATATTCAAATGTTGTATATATAAGTTATTATTCAAAAAGTACTAATAAAAATTATTGGATTTTTATATATATAATATAAAATATTCGAACATATATAAATTATTTGTATAAAATTATTGGTTTTTAATTTTTTTTTAGAATTTTAAAATAATTATTAAATCTTTTTATACTTTTTTTAGTTTTGAACTCAACTAAAACGAATCCGGAGAAATAGTTATCCAAATTCAAATGAACCTGGACAACCATATATCTAGACTCATTTCAGATGTAATTTTTATTAATTATTTTTAAATTATTTTATAATTTTTTAGAAAATATTCTTAAAAAAATTATTTGAAAATGTTTTAAAATTATTTGAAATATTTTTACTAACGTGAACGGTCAAACGGTCAACTAATAGTTTTCGTTAATGGAAATACTTAATTAATTATTTTTTTGGTCATTAAGGACTCTAATAGAATGCACTTTTTTTTTTAAGCTTAATTGAATTTTTTCATTTTTTTAGTAAGGACTTTTTTATTACTCTTAAACATATAATAGATTAATTACTTATAAATTTTGTTTATATATCCATGTTAGATGGTTTTATTACCAATTGAAATTGGGATTGGTTGGTAAATAGAATTGAAATAGGAGGATTAACATCACCTAGAATATCCCATATCTATGTTGTTAAGACTCTTTATTTTTCTTTTTAAATAAAAATCAATTTTTTATGTTTTATTTTAACTTTTTATAACGGCTTTCCACTTATAACAACAACATCTATGATTATGAAATACATTATTTATTAAATTAGTTCTCTATAACAACAAATTGTCTATAACATCAATTAATATCGTGACACCCATTTTCTAATGTAGCGATATTGGTCCTGTTTACTCTGCTTTTTATTCAAATAAACCCTGAATGGTTCCCATTTGTTACCAAACTTTAAAGAGAGCCTAAAAATGACTTGAATAACTTAAGATAAGTCTATTTATGTTAAAATAAAGTTTTGAAATTGATTTTCGAGTTAAGTTGTCTTAGTGACCATATGACTTCCCTTGCACTTGATGTATCAGATCATTTCGGGTGAAGGATGTTACAAACATATGCCAAGGCAAATGTTTTGAGAGGTGAAACTATCCAATAGGGAGACTAGTTGTGAAACAACCGAGGCAACGTGGTAGTTTTGAGACGAGTCAAACTAGTGTCATTTTGAGGACGCGACGAGGGTGTTGCAAGAATGGGTGGGGGAGAATGTCAAGGGCTGCAGATTAATTAGGGCTCATTTGACCCACTTGAACTAGTCCGATTCGTAGAACATATAGAGAAACTCATTTACTTGAAGTCTTGATGGCCTAATGAAACACTCCAGTAAAACTTGAGTTATCACGGTGATTATTTTGTAACTTAAGGGAAAAGATTGATAGAGTTTAAATCCCTTAGGACTCTTATTTTGTAGGTAGGCTAATCTCGATCGTTAATGTAATTGAAACTGTGTCGTTGAATCATATACTTTTTTTTAGAGTATTTACTCAAACACTTTGTGTGTATTTCTTGTGACTTTTTGAGAGTTAGGCGAATTTGAAATTAAATTTTCGCTTAAGTAAGCGCAGCTTACAAAGAATAAAGTTCTAACCTCGTGAAACTAACTTGATCAAATTCTCATCACAAAGAACTAGCAGATCATGAGAAGTAGTAGTAGCAACACGTTTGAATTTCTCATTATCCTTTCTCCCTTATTTATCACTACCGCCCTTGTTCTCTCTTTTCCCCTTTAAAAAAAAATGCAGTACTTTTATATTTTTTCTCTATTTTTCTTTTTGAGTATTACTTTTACTTTTCTGAACGTCTAAAATGTAAAAATATGTGTCAATGTGTCGCCATTTTTATTAAAAAGAAAAGAAAAAGAAAAATTGAATTCTCTCGCGTATAATAGAATTTATGGCCGAACAAATAATTACTCTCAAAATTACTTATTAGAATAATCTTTTTTACTATGAAAATTCAACTCTAATTACCTTTTTAACATGGATCTCTAATATAGTTTTGCAAGTGAAACCATCTCAAAGTAATTATAACATATACATATATAAACCAAAAATGCACACTTCTTATTTTTATTTTTATGTCTTTGTTTTAACCAGAGTAAGGTTGCTTCTACTGATTAACAATAGCGAGACGTTCATCTAAAATTTATTCCACTTGCTGTTTTTTATGCGAGTAGTTGTATTTTTTCTATAATCTCATAGCCTCTCCATTGCAAAAGCAGAGCTACAAAGCGAAATAGACCTGCAAAAACCACTTCAATAGATGCCATGAGGAAAGATGTCTGAGGGGATAAACCAGCTGTAGCTATTGCCACTGCTCGTCCATCAAGCCTGCAGGGTATGCTAAAACTTCCTGATTTAATGCCTTGTATTGTTATCTTCCCAACTTCTTCAGCTTTCATTCCAGGAGATGACTCCAATATGATCTTGGTGATTTCCGGCATTCTCTCCCTTGCTTCAAATGTTAGTACAGAAATGAACTCCACGTTATAACTTCATAACAGTAAAATCTTGTCGATATACACAGTTATGGTGGGGCAAATGCAAACAAATTAAAAGTTAATCTATGGTTTAAAAGAAAATAAAAATATATTCCAAACCTTGTTCAATACCCGAAGTTTCAGTAACGGGAGGGAAAATGATAGAGAGATGAATGTTGTTCACCAAAAGTTCCTGTTGCAATGCCTCTGCTAATCCTCTGAGCCCAAACTTGGTTGCTGAATAAACCGCAAAACCATATATACCCGCCTATATTTATTAAATATTGTACATCATGAGTATAAGAATCATTCAAGGCTAATATCTCATTTGGTTTATATTAAACCTGGCCGGCCATTGAAGACATAAGAGAAATGGAGGCAGGTCTCTTGTCCTTTCTATCCTTCATCAACGGCAAAGCTGCTTTGATGGCATTGAAGCTTCCCATCAGATTCACGTCTATCATCGTCTTCATCACATCTAGTCCTTGGGTCTCAAACTCCTCCATGTAATATACCCCATGGTTAACTACTAGAACATCGATAGGGCCAGCCTCTTTTATCGCACGCTCAACGGCATCGTAGTCACGAACATCGGCACAAAAGATCGAGACCTCGACTTCATGGGCTTGACAGATTGATTCCTTTGCTTTTTGGAGCTGGTCAACGGAGCGAGCCAAGAGGGAAATACGCGCTCCCTCCGATGCAGCTTGTTTGGCTATGGCTAGCCCGATGCCCATTGAACCGCCTGTTATGAAAACGTGTCGGTTTTTAATAGGTATGTTAATGGGCCGCGGCCAAACGATGAAGTAGAGGAGGAGGAGAAGGATTGGTAGGAGGAGAAGACCGAAGAGCACCATTGAAGTTTAATTTGTTTTAGGGAGAGAAATAATTAAGGTTAAGCAAGCATCTCTCTCCATATGGGGTCTAACATTATTTACCTTTTTTTCCTTGTATTCGGGAATAACCCTCAAGTTTTGAGCATAAATCTGAAAGCTGGTGTTGTACTGTAGTCTATCAATTAAGCTTTAATAAACTGGATGATCTTTGGGTGCTAACAGGATGCCTAATAATCAAATACTAACTATCATTTCAAAGATTAAAATAAGAATTCATCTTCTTTTTCTATTTATTTATAATGCAACTACATGATATCATACAATAGAAATAAGAGCAAAGCAGGTGAAGCCGACTCATTTTCAAGAATAAAGAAAAGAGAATCCTAAAAGAGAAAAGGCAAGTGGTGGCTGCTAGTGGAGTTGATTATATCTTTTGGGGGAAAGGATTGTATGAAACAGTGACGCCACGTCATCTGTATCTCTTTCCCAATAGATTTATGTCACATCAGCATTTTCATCCTGAATTTCAGCATTTTCATCCTGAAAAAAATTAAATCCAAATTAAAATCCTAAAATTCAGGATAAAAATACTGATGTGGCATAAAACTATTGAAAAGGGATACAGATGACGTGGCGTCACTGTTTCATACAATCCTTTCTCTATCTTTTGGTAGCTACCACACATATATATTAGGACAAGTAAAAGGAAATTTAATATATGTTCCCCTTGCTTATAATTTATATTTGAGGTAATATTTATAGAAAAGAATTGAGCCGCCTTAAAGCTTCTAAAATATTTTGTCTTTGACCAAATGCACTGACTCTAATATACTCTTCGCCTGCAGGTCCAAATCCCCTCCCTGGAATTGTCACTATGTTTGTTTTCTTCAGAATTTCAGCGAATACATTCCAGGAACTCATTCCTGGAAAGTGTACCCATATATAGGGTGCATTCTTCCCACCATAAACCTTCCATCCAAGTGATGTAAATCCATCTACCAGTATTTTAGCATTCTCCATGTAGTAGTCAATCACCTTGCATAGGTCCTGCAACCATGGTAACAGCAATATATATAGACTACTATATAAAAATTTAAATATAACTTTATTTGATATCTAAGTAACATAGGGTCCAATTATGTACCTGATAACCATCTGTTGAAAGGCATGCAAGGCCTCCAGCCTGGGCAATATTTGATGCGCCATTAAAGCAAGTGCAAACAATGCGGTTGAAATCCTTTATAACAGGGAAGCCGTTGGAGTACAAGAGCTCCTCAGGGACCACCGTCCAGCCAAGTCGGACGCCTGTAAAACCAGCAAATTTGGAGAAGGATGAAATTTCAATAGCAACCTGCAATGACAACCCTTCTTCACGTTAAAAATTGCAGTAAATCTAGGTGATAAACGAAGATGATCGAATAAAACTGACCAACCTACCTCTTTGGCTCCAGGAATTGCAAAGATGGACCTCGGGCTTCCATCTCTGATATAAGCAGCATAGGCAGAGTCATGAACTATGATCGACCCATTGGCCTTTGCGAACTCTACGAGTCGCTTTAGTTGCTGCCATGATGCAGCATGGCCCGTGGGATTGTTTGGTGAACAAAGGAAAATGATATCTGTCCTTGGGATTGTTGATAGATCAGGGAAGAAATCATTCTCAGGCCCGCAGTTCATATAGATAATGTTCCCATACTTGCCTGTTTCCTCTTCTAACTCACCAGCTTGACCAACCACGACACTTGAATCAATATAGGCCTGTCCCCAAAAATTTTGGCCCATCAAATTGGTGGCAAAGAGCGTGCAAGTAAAATAAGGTTAAATGAAAGACTTGATAAGCTTACAGGGAAAGATGGGTCCTGCACAGCCACTGTAACATTGGATCCTAGAAGCATCTGCAAATGGAGTGGTTAATCATTTGTATTCAGATGATAGACTGATACAATGAGTATGAAATGGTTGGTACCTGAAGGCGAGAAATGTCGCATTGTGCACCGTCCGATACGAAAATCTCATTAGCTTTAATACCCATATCCTGGTAAAATTTTCCTGCAATTGCCTTCCTTAATGCCTGCAAAAAAGAAAGGAAGATCTTTCCACATTAAGCTTAGCTACATGGGAAAAGAAAAAGAAAAAAAAATGACATAATTACCATGTTGCCTTGTTCAGCTCCATATCCTCTATAACCTTGAATCGTTGATAGGCCACGAACTTGCTGCAATTTCATAAACCAGGAAAAAAAAAAAAAAGTTTGAAAACATGAAGAAATGGAGAAGTACTTTTAAGTTCAACAAGGCTAATTGGTTAGTACCTCAGCCATTGCTAGTGTTATGGTGTCTGGTATAGGCTGTGTTGTATCGCCAATTCCAAGTCTTATTAAGCTTGCATCTGGGTTCTTCCGCAAGTGTTCAGATTCATGCCTGGATATCTAAATAAGGGAAATACCAAAGGTAAGGCCATGGAAGAGTCTAAAGAAGAATTTTTGAGATTTCATTAAGTCATATTTGATACTACTGCAACTTCTGCATTTTATGCAGACGTTAGCATATGAGAAAATAAACATGCTAACATAAATTGAGATGCACCCATGGCCATGATCCCACCTCAGGAAAAAGATATCCACTACGTAGTTTCTCCAAGTTCGAATTTCGTGGGACCTTCGTGCAATGACCTACAATAATGACATGGAATTCATAGTGGCTAATTAGTACATAACTTCGAGTAAGAGAATAAGACTCTCAAACAATACAATTTCATAACATTTTCACATCTGACACATATTCATATCCGATAATCATATTCATCAAAATTTTGAGGGAAAAAAATAAATAAATACTTACCAACTATGATTTCATCATTTGATTTTGAACTGTAAATTACACGGAAAAGAAAAGTGTCATTCAGAAGCAAAAGTACTGAAAAAGATGATAGTATATAAGAAACATTTGATTAATAGTCAATAACCTGTTCCAACTTTCTTTAGGTTGTAATAACACTGCATGAGGCATGCAAACCCGGGATAAGAACTGAGAATAATACATTGTGTGTGTTTCAGATTTGGGGTGAAGGGCTTTTGATATGGGATATTGTTTAATGGGATCTACAATGGATATATATACTTAACATCGTGACCGACTGAGAACAATGAACAATGGGGGACCATCACTATTTGTGGATGTGCAACAGAATTTGCCGTGGAGGTTCCTGGAAACAAACAAAACATAATGTGATCAATCTGCTCACGCCACCACCCATTTGACTGCATGAAGATACTATTTTCCACTTATGTTGTCTAAAACACGAGAGATAATATTGTATACCAATAATTTTCTAGGGTATAACTTATATTAGTATCATCTAAAAAATCTATATTTAATATTTTCTTCAACTTAAATTAACTTTAATTGCATCATTTAAAATAATTAAATTTTTAAATAATAAACAAACATCTTTTCTTCTTTTACAATTTTTTAATTATTTTTAATTTTTTTTCTAAAAGCTAATATTTTTTATTTTTGTGCAACCTATTTTTTAAAAAGAAATTAACTTTTAACCAAATAACAGTTTGATAATACAATCTGTGGTGGTTATAAGTTTTCAATGTTCTACTAATGTTTTTTAAGGTTCTTATTTAATTTTTAATTGTTGGTTTTATTTTTTATTTATTTTCAATTTTTTCTTTTATCTCTTCTTTTAATTTTTAATTATTTATTTCAGGTTTTTCAAATTTAGAGAATATATATAAATGAATGTATACTACCATTTGTATATTTTAAAATTTGGTGATGTAAGGTTATTTTATGGGTATCTAAATATTAAATATTTTAAAATGATCATAACTTAAATTATTCTTTTTTTATATCTTATTTAAAAGATTATTTTCCATATTCATAACCCAACATTAAATTTCCACACTACAGCATGCTTTTCCAATGCAAAAACTTCTACCCTGGATGATTCCTTGAACTTACCACGATTTGTAATGTCCCATTATTTAACGAGGCATCAATTTTTTTTTTCCAGAAAAAGTCTATTGCAACATTAATAAGACTACATGCATGGTTAATTGAGTCTACTAGTTTAAGAATAAAGTTGATTCAGCCACATGGCACAAGCTAATTCACTTTTTTTTAGGCACCATGACTCCGTCAGCTGCTAGTGGTGAGCCAGCCAGTGGCTGCTTAAAAAGGAGTCGTGGGGCAGCTGAATTGTGACCAAATTTGTGGGACATTTTCCATTACGATGCTGACTTTGCATTGATGCGTTCAAAGACACATTGGGAATTGGTTTTAGTGAATGGATTGAAGGTTTTGCATGGAAATTGAAAAACACCATACATGGAAAAAAAAGCATCTCACCTTTCATAAATTTTTGGTGATTATATATATATATATATATATATGTATAATAACCTCATTTCAACCATTAATGGAGATTAACAGCTTGGGGTGAGAAACAAGACACGAATGTAGAGTTTATAAGCTTATCATCCAGGATTGTCCTTTAACTTAGACTATACCTTCCATCAGTGTCAGTGTGGAATTTTGTATATATCTCTCTCACTCTCATGAGACTGGAAAAACTTTGCTTTGCCTTGCTCGATTCTCCAACTTAGATACTATACAATAAAATGCCTCAGCCTCTATGAAATAGACTTATTTTATGGGAACTGAAAATCCACCTAAATTTTGGGAGAATTTCCGTAAATATATTATATCTAAAAAAATAAATTTAAAATAAAAAATTTAGGTTCATTTAAAATATGAGCCGCACTCAGATTTAATCATTCAAAACTTCAATCCAATTAATTTTTTAAAGTTTATAATATAATATATTATATTAACTTTATATATTATGTAAATAACACATAAAATTTAAATTTATAATAATGCATAGTACTATATAATGTAAACATTTTAAAAAATATTAAGATGACTATATATAATTTTTTTAATAAATGAAAATAAAATTATTAAATAATATAAATAATTTTAAAAAAATAAAAATAATATAGGTGAGCCTAAAATGAGCTTTAGTGAATTTGAACAAATATAAACAGGGACGGATCTAAGGGGGGCTGGCAGGGCCCTAGTCATAAAATGAAAAATTTCTCATTCAGGTCTTTTATAATTTATAAAATTTTAAATTAATAATAGTAAAATTGCACTTTATCCCTCTCAAAATGATAAAAATTTGATTTAATCCTCTAAAAATTATAAAGATATAGACTATTAAATGGCGAAATTGCATTTTTCCTATTATAAAAATATATAATTTAATTTCAACCCTCAAAAAAATTTCTATCTTTATCCCTACCTCCTAAATCGTATTTCTAGATCCACCGATAAATATAAAATATATTAATATGAACCTAATAACACCTTTACCAAAAAAATGTAATGAGAAGCACTAATCCCGATATTCATTTATTAGTTTACGTATTTCAAATATAATGTAATGAAAAAGACTAATCCCAATAATCTTTTATTAATTTACGTATTTCTTTCAAATATAATGTAATGAGAGAGACAAATCCCAACATTCATTTATTTATTTACGTATTTAAAATATATATAAAAAAAAAAAACAAAACAAAACAAAATTATTTACCCGTATTGTAGATTGGAATTAGAATAGTAGAGAGTTTAAGATGGGGTGGCCAGAAAAGGTCCAAGTAAAGAAGCAGTAGTTGACTTTCTCTCCACCACGTGCAGGAATTTCCACATGTTTAAATGAGTGCTTTACTATCAATCAAACACCGCAATTTTATACCCCCACATAACTCCCACACACAGCCTATTCTTAATTTTCTCCTCTTCTTTCCCCACCTTTCCACACTCACATTCATTGGATTTAAATTTAAAACAATAAATTAAATACAAATGTCCCACATCTTTTATTCCATTTTTTTATTCATAACTTTAAAACCAACCTTTTAAAAATCAAAACACTTTACTTGTACTCTAAGGTTAAAGTTTAACCGGTGTTGTTTAAACCGGATCAGATTAGTTGGATTGAGAATCGGTCGATAGATTGATTCGAGGAGTGATTTGAATCGGTTAGATCATGAAGCGGTACAAACTGATTGAATCAACTAAAAAAATCGATTGAACTAGATCTTTCAAAAGTTTTTAACTTTTTAATCGAATCTGTTAAATTGGTTGGACCAAAAAATCGATGATCTGACCAATTCGACCATCAATCTTATTTAAAAAACATTAAAAATTTAACTGTGATGTATACGTAAGTGCGTGGTTTTGATATTCAAATCACATGCACCCACATTAATAAATTAAATTGTATTTTAAATATTATTTAGTAGAGAGATAATAAAAAATATTTTAAGAATGAGATAGAAAATTATATGAATTGGTAAGTGAATGTGTATATTAAGTCATATGAATTGGTAAGTGATATAACATAAATAAAATAATAATATTTTTAAGGTTTGAGTAAATGGTGAAATTTGAAAGTCTAGCAGTAGCTCTATTTCTCTCTTACTTTCATTGTATCCGGATTTTACCAATATACAATGCGGGCTGAGATTAAAGAAGTTATCTGCATCTCTTAAACCAATTCTTTGAAGGCATCACAGAATGCGCCACAAAGGCAACACAAAATACGCAAAAAATGCATCACAGTATATGTCACAAAGGCATCACAGAATACGCCACGAAGGCTTTCCAGAGGATTTCGTGTTTACTGTTCCAGCGAACCATCTCTATGTGTGCCATGGGGTTTCTCCCACATGGTCTTACACGTATCTTCATGTCGTGTTTTGTTAGTCCGGTTTACATCTCACTAGAGGCTACACCATGAATATCCTCATTGTCATATAATGCCATGAGTCTCTACCACTTGGTCTTACATATATCTTTATGTCGTAATTAATCTGCCAATCCAGTTAGCATTATAGCTGTCCTACCGGAGGCATCACATCCATAATTACATATATTACGTCATATCCCGACACTCCGTCGAGCCCACATTTCTCCAACATTCTCAACCACGCATCATACATATAGCATAAATACACATTCATGTAGACTTCACTCATACCCATAAAAGAAATATATTTCTGTGCATGCTTACCACACATCAACATGCTCATTCAACATTGTATACGCTTCATGTACAAACATATAATTGTTTCCCAGAAAACACTTACAGTCATGTAGATGCTTCACGAGGCTCACACACATTCGTTCAGTTACTTTATGAGACATGCACCATTACATGAACATCAATCATATGAAGATTCTATTTAGAATGACATGCAAGGGTCGAGGCTAGGGGCTCACCTGAGACTTCAACTCAGAGTTTATGTTTCGATGATCCTACCCGAACCAGCAACAACAACTGCTTAAAAGATTATGGAACTTCCATTAAAATCCCATTTGCAGACAGTTTACTAACATCACAATTACAAACGAATCCCATGCAAGGCCTCCTATTAACACCCAACTGTTTTTGTCTCTTAACATCCTTACTCTTCCAAAATCATAATTTGCAGAGCTATCAAACTTATCAGGAGGTTGAAACATCCACCGATTAACCCAAAAACCTTAGCTTCTAGTTTAACAAAGAATAAGAGAATATTTAAGTTCAAAAGAAGAACCAGAACGTAGAACAGAAGGTAGAAAAAACCATCTATGCTTCCTCCTTACCATATATATATACTCAGTTCGTCTTAGTGGATTTTGACAAGTGCCAAATGCATACAAAAATTGTCTCTTAAATGCCCTACAAAAATTGGGAAAAATATAAAAGAGAATCTGGTACAGATGCAGTTTGACCAGTCAATCCATCCAGTTGACTCCCAACCAATCACGTTACCGAACGGTTACACAGTGTTCGAGCAAACTGTACGTACCATACTTTTGGCGGTAACTCTTATAAGGCGTGCTTTTGAAAATGATCTAATCTTCCATAATTTTCTTATACACTTGATATGCACGTCATGCTCAGTCAAAATTCTGAGGCGAACTCTTCGATTGGCATACTCTTCTTCAATTGAGAAACATCCCGAGATGAAATCCTCAAATTCTACATGGGCGGATACATTATGCGCCTGGATTTAACTTGTCAAAATTATCAAAAGTGGCGGACTGTACTACAATAGTGCGCCGAAACAGGTAAATAATTATATTACAAATTAAACATATTCATGAACAATGTTAATGAATAATAAACAATAAATAAATGTATATCTTATTTTTATCTATACAATAATCAAATATAATATTAATAATTATATTACAAATAAATCAAATTAGCACACAAATAATAATTTTATTAATATATAATAACCAAATAATAAACAAGTTTTAAAAAAAGCTTCAAAATGAACATAAATGAACTGAACAAATTTTGTTCATGTTCGGTTAATTTAATAAACGAGTCTTAAAATATTGTTCATATTAATTTATTTAACTTAATAAACAAATAGAAACCGAAATATTAATTAACTATTTGTCAGACACACTATTTATTTATAACATTAGCTATTTGAGCCCTTCTTTAGGCAATTAACTAATGATTTAAGGGTATTGAACAAAAGATTAAACAATTACCTTTTGGAGTAACTTATTATAAATCCCGCAACCACCATATCCATGTCAAAATATATGTGTGGGGACCTTAGACGAGAATCAACAAGCAACTGAAAAGGGGCCAAAATAGGCCCGACATCAGGACAATGTGACGAACTCCCAACTTAAGGCAACACCGACGTTGTGACAAGTATGTATGGGACGTCACGATGACGCGACGTATTCTCCACATAAGCAATCGCGTTTTTGACTTCAAGCAAAAAATTTTCTCTCAGTTGAACTCTGATTATTTCAAGGATATTTTGATATGATTAGAACTCTACTCTAAGCCTATTTAAAATAGTCATTTTATCCCTGTTTTGATATGTCACTCAATAAGAGCTTTTCTTGAAAATGATAAGATATAGTCGCATATGAGTTTTGGTGAGAGTTTCATGATAATTATGGAGATAATTTTATTCCCAGGTTATGATTTTATTTTTGAGATTTGAGTTTGTACCTTTAATATATTTAAGTTTATTTTCCACGTAAAATATTATGTTCATTCTTCCTCATTTTTATTATCTCATTGTTTATACGGGACAATCCCAATTATGTATGAGGTCAATAAAGGACCCACAAAGAATGGGTAAAAGCAATGACATTGAAATTCTTAATATTCAACGAGAAAAAAAAAAAAAAAACCCCCTTTAAGGCACTTTGGTATTTTATTTGATTAAAACTGTAACCTGACTGACATAAAGCTGCATGTATATTCAAGTTCCAAGGACATAGTAATAGATATTTCCCTCATTAAACTCAAGTAAATCAGGGGAATCTGTCAAGTGAGAGTAGGAAAAAGTAATCAAACCCTAGCAGTTCAATCTCCAATCATATGGCTGGTAGATCACCTTCAACTGAGCATCAGCAATAATCTCCAGCAGAGCTTCTGAGTCAGTTGGCTCCAAGTAATTTGAGGCATGTTTCAATACCTCTACTTCATTCTTCCCAAAATCAACACTATACCTGTTTGTGGATTATTAGCAAGCAACATTAAATTATTTTTTCCAGAAAAAAAGTATATGAGAATCAAGCTTACTAGATTAGTAAATCTCTGGTTAACCAAGGCATATGCATATGCATATGCATTTGCATTCCATCATCCATCTTTTTCTAATTCGGAGGTTTATCAATTTACTACAGCTTGGTGTTTGGTGCAAAGATTACGGTAATCTTGCATATCTTTTGCTGATCTTTGAAGTGAACTATATTTACATATAATGGGAGGTTCTAACTGCTACCCACTATTACCAACTCAATTTTGAATTTACCAAAAAGTTAAATAAGACAATAACATTGATGTCATTTAGGTCATATTTCAATTAAATCTTTATCAACCAGTCACTTTTCTGGTATCTCTCTCTTTCTAAATAAAATATTAAAAAAAATGCAGTAACTTCTAATTGTCATCCCTAAATTTCTCTTGTAACTCCCTTTTTCATTTTCTTTTTAAACAAAGCATTATTATTATTACAGAAGTGTGCGACTAGAAAATTAAGCATTGTTGGTGCTGTAATTTACACTAATCATGGCTTGAAGTGCCAAATATGGTTTTCCTGCATTTCTATAGCTTCTGAATCCAACTTAGGCAACCCAAGCTTTCATAATTCTACCACTAAGAATTTCTGTATGATTAGATTATATAAGCTAAAATGAAAACAGCAGTTTTTTTAAATTCCCTTGTGCCTATGCCAATGAGCCAATGAGTTTTGGAGTGCATGCATGTGTGTGTTAGTGTGGCTGTGCATATGCCTGTTAGCGTACAACGCATGTGTCTAGTGAAAATTTTAAAAACTTATTTTGTCTCCTGAACATAAAATAAAGGTCTCTAAGAAGAAATATGAATTTGTGCACCAAGAACGTGCTTGAAATTAACTTACCATTTGAGGATCTTACTGGCATATGCAACCTTGCCACTCAAATCAACAATAAGGCCACCAGCTCTTAAGAAATCCCGTGCTGCATCCATCAGCTCTTTATCAATGTTCCCAGGAGAGTAGCATCGAAGAGCAGGCCCAGACCGGGTACCGCAAACCAGGGCAAAGTGAATTAGAGGCTCGGGATAGGGTAGAGCCACCTGAAAAAACACAAAACACAGAATGAGCTAGGTTGGATTTCCACACGAGGCATTCAACTATTGAGGATGAAATTCTTTTTCCGGTACCATAATGAAATGTTTTAACAGCACTTATTCAGGCTACACCCTTACAAGCCTGAAGTCAACGTAATTAACTACCCAGCAGAAAACTGCATGGTGAAGTCAATCTAATCAACAACCCAGTAGGGCATTGGGAGGTCACTTCATATGCACAACCTTTGGGTCATCCTTCTGAAACAATGGCAAAAAGTAAAAGGACACCCAATTCTAGGAATGAGCAAAGAATTTTGAAGGTTAAATTAATTTCCATAGTTTCACCAACAAATAAAAGGTACAAAACAGTAAACCACGTAATAAGGTGAGCACAGAAATGCTAGCCTCCAAAACAGTGGCTAGAATCATCATGAAACATTAAGCATCAATTTTATCCATGGTCTTACCTGTGATCGTTTATCTTTTACGCCAAATGGTTTCAAAAGATTGTATGGTGGCCTTTGATTGCCCCTTAAAATGCCATTCTGAATGGAAGAAAGCGAATATGTGCACCCACCAACAACATACTTGAAGTCTCCAAACAGCTTCCTTCGTTCCAATGGACCAGCAGGATGACCCCACGCTAGTATTGCATGGATAGCCATCGTATTGTACAAATTTATGAAGAAAGCGAGCTTCTCCTCCCTTGGCATGTCCTGAACTTTTACTCTTTGGAGCTCTTGAACTATTCTTAAGTACCTAATTTTTTTTCCATTCACAATGGAGACTTGAGCATTTGAAAGAAATGCATAAAATTTTGAAGTTACTAGAGATCATACACTAAGAGGCATCAAACCTTGCAAATTCCTCACTTCCATGAATACTTCTGTAATCAACATGTCTACCATCTTCTGATGCATAGGCTTCAAAAATAGCATAGGACAAAAACCTCAGCCTTGATGCAATTTCAGCAATGGGCTTTGGCTTCAATTCAATTATACCCCTTGGAATGTTGTGACATTGAGATGACACAGTAGGATCATGGTCCAAGAACCGATACAAGTGGTCACCATCCTCAAAAAGATTCTCACTATTATAAAGCATCACAGAAAAAAATAAGGATTTTCTACGACAGATTACAGGGTCACAAAAACAAAATAAACTGGGAAGGTTGGACTCACTCAAGAACATGTCGGAAAAAGTGCTCACTGGCAAGCTTTTGCCCAAATTCAACAGCCTGTACCACAATGCAAGAACAAAGAAAAATACATAACCGCATCTAAACATGTATAAACACAGCACACAAAACCACAAATTCTAACTCAAAAGCAGTGGTACTATGATTTTACCAGTGAAAAGCCAAAAATCACACAACAGATAAAATCTCTCAAAACCACCCATTTAAAACAGAACAACAAGAGAATAAAGAAAAAAGAGACAAGTTAAAAATAGCAATTTGTATTATTACTCTCAGAAAACTGTTATGATGCGGTATCATAAGAATTAATGCTAAAGATAAAATTGGCATCCGCAATATGCCTACTTATCATGGAAACTATCAAGTCCACTGTTGCTTCTTTTAATCAGACTGGAATAATATCCGTGAAAGGTAGGCTCTAGAGTATTTTTTAATATGCAAGGATTAAACTGAAAGCCATCTACTATGATGAGAAGATATAATTTTTAACTTTGCATTTGCCGTAGGAAGCTAGTGAAAGAGTGATCTGATTCAGGAAAGTTTGGTCATAACCCCATATGGAGAAAAACAATAATACTAACAGTTGACAAAGACCATGAATTATATAAGTATCAGATAAAATTCACTAAACCAGTCTTGGAAAACATAATAAAAATCCAAATTAACCTCTTCCCTTTCCAGGTACTGATCTTCAGATAGAAAATCTACTGCTTCCGAACCTAGAAAACAATTAGTGAACCTGCGCATCTTGTATAACCGATCCTTAACAACAATAGTTGCTTTCATTTTTTGAACAATTACAGCTAGTTCATCAACAGGTCCATTATCGGACACATCATCTTCACCAGGAAGAGGTGGTAAAGGTGCTTCAGGTGACGGTGCTTCAGAAATAAAAAAATCAATCTTCTCATCAAGCTTGCCAGACTCATCTAAGCCTTTTAGTTCACTCAAGCCCCCAATCAATACTTCATTAAAGAAGACCTTAGGAACGGCACAAGATCCAGAGACCTTCTCTATCTCCAACTTTCTACTGGGGTATACATCAATGTTGATCTCAACATATCTAAGCCTTTTTCTTTGCAGAAATAACCTAGCTTCTCTACAATCTCGGCATCCTAACCTTGTATACAATATAATTCTTCCTTTTGTGGCAATAGGTAGAAGTGATTCTTCAACGATATTCTTCCCCTGTTCGGCTTTGCTTTCTGAATCAGTATCACGTGACACCTTAATGTAGTTTAAGGGATTCCAAGCAGATCTTTCTGCAGTCCTTGGAGACATTACAGCTTGCTCCCCAAGTTTAGCAGAATCTGAAGTGTCCTTATCTACATCAACATTAGCCTGCTCAACTCCATCTCTTTTTAAAGAAAGCCGTCGCAGGACACTGGTCACTGCAGCACCCTTTTCCTTAACAAAATTCTTAAGTGCCACTGCTTTCTCAGGCCACACAGACCCCTCTTCCTCTGGATCAGGATCCAAGGAACGAGTTGATGAACTCCGATTAGCCTGCATCCCAGGAACCTCTGTTCCATCGAAGACCGGTTCTTGTTCCTCCTCAGCAAGATCTTCTCTTGTAGTTTCGTTCACTTTTTCTTGAGCTTTGGAATCCAAATCCCCATCCTTATTCATACTGTCACCTTGTTCAACATGTTTGTCATCTTTGTCTTCTTTATTACCCTCCTCTAACTTATTAACATCGTCCTTGCTGATGTTCAGACTATGCATCTCCTCCACCTCCACAGGTTTTCCCTGATCTTCTTTGTGAATACCATCAGTATGTCCCTCTGGTTTTTCATCCATGGGAGGATCTGTTATATTTTTGTAACTGGAGTTACCCTCTTCCCTAATGTCAGAAAAACATAAATATTGTCATTCAACTTATGAAAACATGGCCCTTAAACTTTTTCATCAAGGATCTCTTCCCAGGTTCCTGCAGGGACATTACATATAGACAAATTCAACAGAAGACCAATTCCACTACGGATGAAAAATGAATATAAGACTCTTATACTTTCATAAACAGAGTCATATTTGAAAGTAGACTTCCATTTCAAAACTGCCTAACAAACAATAGGATCTCCATTTTTCACTCTTTAGCTATTTAAACAGGAAAAATGTAACAAAAAAGGGAACAAAATAATCTGTATCTAAGTTTGGGTATATAGGCTCTTATTCATTGATTTTCAGAAATATGAACATAATCCAGTATATTAAACCAAAACACTAGATGAAATCCATAATAAGAAATTGTTTCAAAGCACTAGATGTGATCCGGCAAGTCAAGCCCTGAAGCTTTAGTTTTCCACCATTCCTAGTCAAAAGAACCGGTCAACCTAAATCATCCATGATGTAAGAAGTAGTAATATTATGAACAATGAAAGTCAAAGAAAAAAAAATAGCAGAGAAATGAATCTGTGACCAAAACTAAATAACAAAAAAGATTAAATCTTTAAGTCCTTAACACTTGATCAAGTTTTCATTTAATTACCACACAACTTAATCTCCAAAAAGAAAAAATAATAATAAATAAACCCTGAAAAATTATCGATAGGATTTTTGCAAGTTAATCATAACGGGAAGTATGAAAACTGAAAATAAGAGATAGAGAGAGAGCTTACAGATCCAGAGAGAGTGAAGAAAAAACGGTGAATATAAAAGAAAAGAAAAAAAGATCTGGAGAGTGTTACAGAACCAAAAAAGAAAGATCTAAGTTAATATATATATCAACTTTGGAGTAACAAATTTGGTGTATTAATGTTTTGAAAGGAAACTTACAATTGAAAATTGAAAAGGAAAGAATCGTCAATTAATGGAGGGGTGGATGATTTTCAGAAGCAGAGGCGGGCGGTCGGGACAAGCGGGAAATCCGTGGGCCTATCTTTTTTTGTCTTTTTAGACTTAAGGACCCCCTTATCCTATTTCTTTATTTTGGACACCCAATACTTTTGATTTCTTTCCAAACCATCCCTTATTATTTCCATTTTTTTAAATTGAGGAAGAATTAAGATGACTAAATTGCTAAATCAAATATAATATTATTTTAGTAAAACAATTGTTAAGAATATAATGTAATTCGAAGGAATCAAGGGAAGCCAAGGTCCTTGCTTGACTCTCTCAAGTCTAAGCTATATATAAGATTAGAAAACTAATTTTACTTTTCGATTAAACTATTCAAAAAATTTTATAAAATTAAACTATTCAAAAAATTTCATTCAAATCACTATAATGTTAAAATGGTCGCTATATAGCTTTCTTTGTTCGCATTGCTTTCATAATGAAAAACTCTCATTAATATTCTCTTTTACAGTTCAGTTTTTTACATACCAAATTCCAAGTAGCTTTCTTCTTCGATATCTGAAATTAATTGTCAAATTAACTTGAATCTAAAGCATCTTCTTCTACTTGTTGAAGGGTATCGATCCACTATACCGATCATCGAATTGTCGCTTGAAGTTCACTAGCCGAACTTTAAAAAAAAAAACCTTAATCGCTCAGTAACTTTAATAAAAAATTTCGAATAGTTTAGTGACGTAAATGAAAAGTTCTGAATAGTTCAATAACTATTTTGAAAATTTTTAAAGTTAAGTAACCAAAATGTAAATTTACTAACAGTTTAGTGATAGTGGGTGTAGTTTACCCTTCATGCAATTGCGTAAACATAATAAAATTTATTTAATGTAATAGGATTCTAAATATGAAATTGTACATATATTAAATGTTTTAATAAAAATTCAAATGTAAAACACTATCAATGGATTTAATAAACTATAAAATACTAATACTAATCGTTATTCAACTCGTTGAAAACTACAGCACAACTTTTGATTTTGAGTTGTTGCGTATTTTACTGCTTTCATGTTGTGGAAGCTTTCAAGGACAACGACACATATCATGCAAACGTTTTAAGTTATTAACACGTCTTCTTTGGATTATACGAACGGATTGGATTTACCAAGCAATATGAAGCTGTAGATTGTAAATATCTTGTCAAACACGTTGACTGCAATGGCTGCATGACATGTTCCTATCCGTTTTCCAGGCATTGCATGTGACGATTACATGAAAAAGCAGACTGCTTTACATTGGCCCTTGAAGAGGTACTCCGATGCAGTAATGTTATAACTTATAAACGAAGGAGAACAGATACTTGATTTCTACTCGTATTTAATAATTCAAAATTCGTACGAAAACGAAGGAAGATGCACGGGTTCGCCCAGGGGAAAAGTTATTTAACATGACAAATAAGAGCAGCACAGACAATAAGGATAAGCAAGACATCATCTTTCTTTTTCTTTTCTTTTTTTAAGTTTGTGAGTATGAACTAGATTTACATGGTGTTTACAAAGAACATAATTACCTATATGTACCTGTTGCCGGAGTGATATTCAGTGCTCAGCACAGCATGATAGAAAAGCTTGTGACATTTTTTGAAGCTCGGAAGGAAACAGCACCGGCATGCCTTTCTTAATACAATAGGGGCAGGCAATGGCGTAACTGGATAACAGCATAGCAATCTTTTTTTAAACTGTTATTTCTCCTTGTCCATCGCATATATGATACATATACGCTGCAGTGAAAAGAAATAATTTTGACAATTGCAACTCCATGCCTAAGACAATTAGGTCACCAGTAATATTTCCGATGAAGGATCTTCATCCAATTCAATATCTCCGCATGCATTAAGAACCGTAGCGAGGATGTAATCATCCACCTCAAAACCTTCTGCTTCCATCCGATACATGAGTTGCAAAGCTTCTCGACATAGCCCGTTTCTTGCATAACCCATGATCATGGCCTTCCACGAAACCAAATTCCTTTCTGGCATGCTGTCAAAAACACGAGAAGCCTCCACTACAAAACCGCATTTCGCATACATATGGATCAATGCACTGCCCACAAAGACATTAGAAAAGGCAGGAGTTTTATTTGCAAAGGAGTGAATTAACTTCCCTTTTGTAACAGCTCCAAGCTTAGCACATGCTTTCAAAGCTGAAGAATAGGTAAAAGAGTTAGGTTCTACACCCTCCTCCATCATTTCTTTCAAAAAATCAAGAGCCTCAGCCTCATGCCCTACGCTTGCACAGCCAGAAATCATGGCAGTCCACGAGACAACATCCCTCAGCGGCATCTGTTGAAGGACTTTGGAGGCAATATCGTACTCCCCACATTTACAATAGAACCATACTAGAGTGCTTCCTATGTACATATTCGTTTGGATAGATTTTTTTACTATTTGTGCGTGGACTTCCTTGCCCATAAGTAAATCCACAACTGAACCACAAGCCCTGAGTATGCTTACGATGGTCAAGTTATTAGCAATTATATTTCGTCTCTTCATTACTCGAAAAAGACTAATGGCATCCTCACCGAGACCCTTCCTAGCATACCCTGCTATAATGGAAGTCCAGGTAACCGTATTTCTACTACTCATCCCATTAAACACAATCCTAGCATCTAATATCTCCCCGCATTTTGCATACATGTCCACAAGAGAAGACCCTAAGAAAACATCATTTTTGAACATCTTTTTTATTATGGCACCATGTAATTGTCTACCTGGTCTCAATGCCTTTTGCTCTCCACAAGCCTTCAAAACACTGCAAACGGTGAACTCATTAGGCCAAAAACCATCACTTAGCATTCTCGAAAACAACGAGAAAGCCTCCTCCGCATATCCTTGTTGGGAGCAAGCAGTTATCATAGCTGTCCAACAAACCACATCCTTCGCTGCCATCCCATGAAACACTTGAAAAGCCCTTGACAACTCCCCACATTGTGCATAAAAATAAGTAACAGCACTATCCACAATCAAGTTCCTACAATTCGCTTTCAGGATACATCCATGAATTTGTCTGCCTAACTCAAAATCCGCCCGCCTACTACACAAATGCATCAAACAAACAAGCATCTTCCTGTTCCCTTGAACCCCACATGATATCGAATCCCAAAACAACCTCAAAGCTTCATCATCAAAACCCAATTTGGAGTACCCATTAATCATTGCTGTCCAACTGACGACATTTCTTTCAGCCATATTATCAAACACCTTTCGAGCTTCCACTAGCTTCCCAAATTTTAAATACGAACTTATCAAATTATTCTCAACATAGGTCACTGGGTTCCCTAAACGCTTCAAAACAACCGCATGGACTCTCCTAACTTGTCTGCCATTGCTACAAGATTGAAGCAAAGCTGCCAGCTCATCAGAACCGACATTTCGACTAACCGACGGTGGGGTTCTATCCCTAAAACCAGCATCTGGGTCTTCATGGTAAGTTGAAATACTGGTTAAATCATCGAATTCGGGTAGAAAACATGAATCTTTGGAAGAAAAACAAGAAAATTGGGGTGGGTTTTTGGTGATTCTTGGTCTGGACTCGTTTTTGGAATTCGAATAATGAAATGATGGACTTTGAATAGTGAAAAAGGAAGGCCATTGAAAGTGCGTCACTTGGGGTGAAATCACCGTTAACGAAAGCATCGGCTATATCTTTGGATTTCTTCAAAACTCCCCGCGGAAAACAGAACCCAGTTTCCCGAAGTTTAAGCTCTTGTTTTTGTTAAATCCTGAGGCTTTCAAAAACTCGATCAGGTTAAAAAGACCATTTTGCCACTAAGCCAGCAAAACGACATCGTCTTGCAGGTTGCAACCTCTTCACAATATCACTTCTTTGCCGGTCTCTAAAACCTTATTCTAGAACCCCCTGCCAAAAACCTTCGGAAATTTCTTCCTGCTATAAACTTACAAAGTTAAAAATTTAATCTTTTTCTTTCCATGGAATTGGCTTGTGCAAGTTTTCAAGCTTGTTCTATATTTCCAGTGAGATTAAAATCTTCTAAAGCCACAAAATTTGAATCTTCTTTAGCTTTACTTCCTTCCTGTAAAAGTTCAAATTCATCTCGGATTCGTTGTTTGTCTTCAAAGTTCTTAAGTAAGTTACTCTTTTGTACCTAATAGTTTGCAGCTAAAGGTTATTAATTTAGCGTTTTATTCACTGTATTTATCTCTCTTTCCCGCGCTGCCTTCCTGCGTGAATAATGGTTCAACCTGGAATTGAATGCATTAATAATAATTAAGTGCTATAGCTGAAGGATTCTATGATGATAAGCTTTATCTTTTTGTTTGTTTTTAAAGTCCTTTTCGTTTAAAGTAAGAAAATTGGGAACTTCTTCTAGCATGATTATTTGGGAAAGCATTGTTTGTTAGGAGCTTCTTTGGTGCTTGCATAGATGCATATATTATTTTTAGGCCATTTGTCTTTAACAGATAGTTCTCATGGGCAGGTTATCCTGCATTGGGTGTTAATCGGGTAAGCGGGCAGCAGCGGTTTTCTCTTGCGGCTGTTGTTGGTGATAAAACTGCGGTGCCAAATAATTGTGATGAAGAGAAGATTTCAGATTCAGGTTCTGCCGGTTCCTCGCTAATTAATGATGAGGTGACCAGAGATGGGGAAAATGATGGTGATAAAGGTAGTGTTGAGGGGTTGGATAGCGGTAAAATGATCAGAGTGTGTGACAAGTTAATTGAGGTTTTCTTGGTTGACAAGCCTACGCCGACTGATTGGAGAAGATTACTTGCTTTCAGTAAGGAATGGAACAACATCCGACCTCATTTCTTTCAGCGTTGTCAGGAACGAGCTGATGTTGAAGGTGATCCTGGAATGAAGCATAAGCTTCTTCGACTTGGAAGGAAATTGAAAGAGGTGGGTTATTTGATTATAATTATAATCTTTTGCAAGCAATATCAGTTTTTTGTATGAGATATTGAATCTGGAGAATTGTCTAGCTGCTCATGATTAATTCTAGATTGATTATAAAGAGAGTACGAACAAGGGAGAGAAATCTACCTGCTGTTATGATGCTGACATGCTGAACAGATCCATGTGCAGTGAAGATTCCTAGGAATCGTATTTCTTATACTCTTTGGATGGCATGTTAGTCATATGGCTTTAATAGTTGAGGCATGTCTGATGCATATCGTTCTTATTTTCAAGTTCATGCTGATGTCATGGTGATTCTTGTTATACAGATTGATGAAGATGTTCAAAGACACAATGAACTTCTTGAAGTGATCAAGGGTTCACCATCTGAGATTAGTGAAATTGTTGCTAGACGTCGTAAAGATTTTACAAAAGAATTCTTTGTGCATATCCATACTGTAGCAGAATCATATTATGACAATCCAACTGAACAAAATGGTAAGGCAGTATGATCGAATAATTTAATTATCAAAACCATATTGATAATTATTAGTATGAATGTTTAGTATCGTGTGCCAGTTTAAACTATATGCCTAACAAAATAAGCTGTGTGGTGAGTTGCATGGCTTGAGTTCAGAACATTTAGTTCATATACTTGTTAACCATATGCATTCCCGAGCTTATTCCTTCATTTATTTGTTTATACTTGACAGCTCTGGCAAAGCTTGGGAATACTTGCTTGGCTGCTGTACAAGCTTATGATACTGCTGCTGAAAACGTTGAGGCACTTAATGCAGCAGAGTTGAAATTCCAAGATATCATCAATTCACCTTCTCTTGATGTTGCTTGCCGGAAGATTGATAGTTTGGCTGAGAAAAACCAACTTGACTCAGCATTGGTGCTAATGATCACTAAAGCTTGGTCAGCTGCCAAGGAATCTAACATGACGAAAGATGAGGTACTGTTGCTGACTTTAGGGAGGAAAAAGCCCTCCACCTGCTCTATAAATCGTATGATGCGGTGGTCAACTAGATGTAGTTCTTGTTTTGTGACTCAGGGTGACTGCACCTAGAAGAACCCTATGATGATATTCTTATAAATTAATGGAATGATTACTAGGTTGGGGATGAAGGGAAAAGGGATTATTCATTTTGGCATTCTAGTAAAGAGCGGAACTAATTTTAGGAAGTATAACCATATAGTCATTTGTGGGGAAGCCAACTGATGTGTTCCTTTTGATAAGCATTAAAATTTTCAGTAGGATTGCTAATTTAAGCACCATCAGCCGATGGTTTTAGAAAAAAAATTAACTTTATGATAAATTCCTATGTTTTGGAGTGCTGCTGTAAGATGTCTTACCAAGTTATCATCTCAATTGCAGGTAAAAGACATATTGTACCACTTGTATATGACTGCTAGAGGTAATCTACAGAGGCTCCTTCCAAAAGAGATTAGGATTGTGAAGTACCTTCTTACAATTGAGGATCCTGAGGAGCGACTGTGTGCCCTAAATGATGCCTTTACACCTGGAGAAGAACTTGAAGGGAGCGATATGGACAACCTTTACACGTATGTCTTTTGCTCTGACTTGATTTTTGTCAGAATCTAGTACCATCTAGGAATTAGGCTTGCAATGCATTGGCTTAATCTTCCAAGTCAATCGTCCAGCCTTCCGGGTCCTGCTTTTTATAGTTTCAGGTGCAAATGATGAGTTGGGTTGGTAGTTATCCCAGGAAAGGATTTGATAGATATTCTGGTGTCCTGCTATTTGCCTAAACCAAACATCGTTTAAATTTTGTGTCATCCTCTTTTGCGCGTAAGTTTATTCCTTCATTTAACTCAATTGTAATGAAATTTTAGGACTCCGGAGAAGCTTCATACCATGATGAGAGCTGTGGTGGATGCTTATAATTTCAGCCATGAAGGCACTCTCTTAAGGGAAGCTAGAGATTTGATGAATCCAAAGATAATCGAAAAGCTGGAGGAGTTGATAAAGATTGTGGAGAAAAACTTCATGTGACATGGAGCTAAGTCGTACTTTGAATATCTTTACGTATTTCTTGGTCCAGAAATCATAATCTTTAATCTCTGCCTTGCTTGAGAATCTGAATATATATAGGTGTGATAACTCTAAATTTCGGGTTGTACTGCCCGTACCCGAAAGCATCAAAGTAGAGTTACTTCACAACAAAAATTGGCAATAGAAGAAGAATAGTCTTTAGGTGTGAATGTTCAAACATACAAGGTGCCAATGATCTCCTGCAGAGATTGATCTAGTTGTGGTCCCATAATTTTCTCTTCTTTTTCTTAATATTAGAACTTGTTAATCAGATGTTACATGAATTACTGGCAAATATTCCTTGATTTCATATTAAATATTAATTTAACAATATTTCAATAAAATTAATTGCCATAATGCGATTTCATTTTTTTCTAATAAAGTAACACAAAATTATAAAGGTTCAAAGTTCTCTGTAAAGGGCATTTATGAACTAAATTAGAAGCCATTAACTCTTGTGACTTGTCCCACATGTTACAAGTTTAGGTAAAAACTGTGGTCAGTTCTTAATTCTTAAGAAACTTAGGCTTGAATTATTGAAGTTGAACACCAAAAAAAGTCTTAGAATCTGTAAATGATTACTTCTTCCTCTTCTTTGGTGGCTGAATCGATTCTTCTTCATCTTCGTCTTCGTCTTCATTTTCAGGCTCTTTATCTTCTACAGTTTCTTTTTCTTCCTCATCATCATTGCCTTCATTGTCGTCACCATCACCGTCGTCCTCATCCTCGTCTTCCGGCTCATCATCCCCATTTTCACCTTCTTCCTCCTCTCCGTTCTCTTCTTCCCCCGCTCCATCAGCCTCTCCACCACCAATTCCCTTGTTGGAGTTGCCATTTTGGTCATTGGAATTGTTCCCATGATCTTCACCATCAGAAGGGTCTCCTTCTTCATCGTCTTCTCCGGGTCCATCATTATCAATGTCTTCGTCTTCGTCTTCATCTCCATCTTCCTCAGCATCAACTACCGCTTCATATCTATGTCCACCCAAATCACTTTCTTGCTTTTCACCTTCTGGGTTTACCATCACCAGCTCAACCAGATTCTGAAACTATTACAACAATCTAATCTAATTATCACGTATGCTTGACAATTACACCATGAAAATATATTGAAACCAACAAATTACAAACCCCACAAAACGAAAAACTCCCATTGTAAAATGACAAAAACGGGAATTAGCTTTTCATCCATGGTCATGCAAAACCCAACCCAAGTTTCTTCTTACATGCATATTAATTTATGACAAATTATTGAATCTACTACATTGAAATATGAAACTTCACAAACAGAAAGATGAATACTTCTCAATATACAATAACAAATAAGAGATTAGAAAATTAAAACCACTGAATACTAATTTTTAAATTAATTCTATAAAGCAATTGAATTCAATGTGAAGTTAACATTTTCTATATACACGAATAAAATATTAGTAAAAAAGATATCGTTTTTGGCGTCAAAATGATTTTAGTTGCTTTAAAAAGAAATTGGGAGTTTTTTTCTTATGTCGGTACTCGACTAACCAAGTTTTCTTACATTTAATCTTCAACTTAGCAATTTTTCTTGAAATTGTTTTCATATTAGTTTAAAATTTGGGTAGCTTTTTTCAATTTGGTCTCTAAACTTAAACTTAGATTACGAAAAGTTTCCAGTTTCAATAAAAGAGTAGGGGTCAATATTTTTAAAAAATTCTTATAAATGTTAGATTTAATAGATCGATATTGTTATTTATTAATAAAAAAATTATAATTTAAACTTTTTTATTAATTTTGTATATAATTTTTATATTTTTTAAAATAATTTTTAAATTTTAAAAGGGTTTAATTGATTTTTTAAAAATTTGTTACTAAGACTTTTTTTTTTTTATCCTCTAGCATTATTAGTTTCGAAACTTTCTAATATACTTCAAATAAAAGAGTATGGATCAAATTGAATAAATGTGTAAAGGTTGAGGGCTAAATTTGTTATTATACCTAAACACTAAAACAAACATTTAACAGTACAAAAATTTTAACGGATGGGTTGTTTTGCTCACTCGTCTAACATACAATAGCTAATTTGCTCATTTTTCAATAGAGACGCTCAAATGCAATCATTACAGTGTACAGGGGGTTTTGTGGTACTTTCACAAATTAGAAAATTACTATGATAGCAATTATACCCTCACGTAATTATAAGGAATTCTAATTCCCTATACGTGTTTGGCTCAAAGAGTATAGTTATGTCGTAATTCTCTATATCATGTTTGGTAATATAAATTATAATTACAAATTTACATAATTTTAAATTCTAAATGAAAAAGGAATATTAGTTTTTATCAAAATTATGAATAATACTTAAGAAAAAAAAAACACTATACAAATAACAAAACTTAAAATCAAATCATCATATATAATATGTTATTCCAAGAAAATATTTGATAATACGATCATTAATAAAATTAACAAAAAAAAAACATTCTATACAATTTTATCTAATTACTCTAGAATTTCATATTTGCTGGGCTATTCTTTGACACTAAGCATATACTTGTTATAATCAAATGGTCTTTGCCCAAATATTAATAATTAATAATAAATATTATGCAATTAGTTAAAATTAATATAAATATTTTATAATAAATACTATGTAATTTAGTTAATTATTTAGTATATCAAAATATATAATAAATTATCTTTCCTCAATAAATTTTTTAAGTTATTAACAAGATTAGTAAAATAAGATGTAATTATAGATATTTTTAAAATTAAAATACTATTATTATATAAAAATAATTTTTTAAACTTAAATAATATAGGACATAATTGAAAAGTTATAAGATAATTAGATTTTAGTATGATTGTTTGTAGTTACCCGCACAAGTACTCCAATACTCCCCTTTTCCTAAGAATTAGAGTGTGTGATTGAGATGTTCTAGTTACATTTAATTTAGTAATAGTTATCTAAACATATCACACATGCGTAATTATAAATAATTAAACTCAAATTGAATTACTAGGCAATTTTTTAAAGGGAAATCTATAAATAAACCCTTAATAAATAAGGATTAATATATTTTTAATGAAAGCCTTTATGACTTACAAACCATTTCTAGCCATAGGATTAGTTTTGTTTTAGAATGTAAGGTTAGGGTTTAGCTTTATAAGGTTTAAAGTTTAAAGTTGGTATAGACTTTTAGGATTGAAGATTTATAGTTTATAATTTTAAAAAAATATAAATTTAATTTTTAGATTTAAGATTTAGTATTTAAAATTTAAGGGTTATCCTAGTCAAGATTTAAATTTTATTTTAAATATATATTAATAATTACTAATTATACAAATTTAAAATAAGAAATACTATAATAACTCACTGTACGTGAGTCCAATAGGAATTGAGGAACTGTGAGCATGGTCCTACCCTTTTTTTATTGGGGGAGGTTTGAACGCTTTATTTAATATTTATATATCTTGGTGGGCCGACAAGGAATCAAATCCCCGGAACTCAACATAATTTTACGTAAAACAGAATCTATGTTTTCTATTTCAGTTCCGCACATTGTACGCTTCACCCACACCAGCAGCGCAAGTTAGCAATCACCAACAATAAAAAATAAAAATAGAAACCTAAAAAGAACCAACCCTTACTTGAGGTGAAAAAGCAAGAGCTTGAAACGTAGCTGAGGAGGCGAGTAGGGTGAGTACGGTTCCCCACCACGCGCACATTAGCAAACCATGGTTAAACTTAACCATCAGTTCGCCATAACCTTCTTTGGTCTCCATTTGTACGGCACAAGGGAAGAAAAAATTAAACCTAGGGACAAAAAACAATAACATCAATCAACCATACTACCGTTAGATCTGATAACTGTCATCTCAGCCGTCAGATCTACAGAGTTTGGTTCGAAATTATGAAAGAAAAAATACAATAAGACAAGAGATAGAAGATACCATATTAAACAGTAAACGTTAGTTAAAAGAAAACGACAAAAAAAAAAAAAAAACAAGCTGCATACCTGAGAAATTCTAGGGAGCTCGGAAAAATTTTCCGGGAAATGGGAGGAAAATGTAAGAAAGAAAACAAGACAAAGTTAAGAGTGGGAAGGGGCGGTTGAAAGTATAGGAACGGAAAAGTTTCAAAAAAGAGAAAGACAAAGGGGACGATGTTTGTTTAGATCCAACACTTGTTTTTTGCTACAAAAACATTAGTGTTTTTTGAGTCAATGTTTAAGGGTGATGAAACACATGGGAGAAAAAAAAACAAAGAAGAAAAAATACCTTCAAAATTCAAAACAGGAGAAATGAACAAGTTTTTGTTTATTTATTACTATTTTCTTTGGGTGGTTCGGATTTTGGAATCGGATTCCATTAATAGTCTATAATTGATGCCTTTTTCATCCTATTTGGGGCTGCTTCTTTTTTTTCTTTTTTGAGAATATTGAAGTAATATTATGTTTTTTATTCATTTATTTTAAGTAATTTATGAAGAAAAGGTAAATTAATTATTATATAAATTCATTTATTTGTTTCTCATGATGGAGAATTGATTCAAGTTGTGGTGGCTGATTTGAAGAACAAGTCGAAATCCTCGTGAAGAGCTGCGGTATCCATTTTAATTCCCCTAACACAAAATGCTGAGCTTCTCCATGTGACACACAGGCAGCGCAAAATTACGGTGCTTCCATTGCGCGGTTAACATAGGCCGGTGCAGAATTGAAATGTGGTACGGGTGCCGTTGGGCTGGGCCCAATAGCTAAGTTGTCGGACCAGAATTATGATTTACGGAATGCCATCGAGCGTACTTTCGACCGTGTTTTAGTTTTTACTGCTAACATTAGTTGACAAGTCTGCTCCATACTCTCTCTTTAAAACTGAAGTACCATATGAAATAAATGATCCGCATTATCATATTAAAATTTATTTTAATAAAACAAACAAGAAATAAGAAACGAAATCATACTAATTATCACCCAAAAATGGACCTTAAATCCATAAAGTTTGATCACATCAATACAGCATGAGATATTCAAAATCACTGAACATGATTACATCAGCTTTGAACTACAATGGCCGCCCCCCTAAGCTTCCCCTAACCCTGCTGTTAGACTTCCTTATTGGCTCCAATCTATACCTTTGCCTTTGTAATTCTGCACAAATTTTTAACTGTAAAGATCACCCTACCCCCTAAGCCAATAAAAATTATTCTCTTGCCTTTCTTTTCTTTGCTTTGCTTCCCCCCCTTCAATGATAAAAGTGCCCCACTTTTCTTGGTTATTGATGGAATTTCAGCTTAGAATTCATGGCTTTACAGCCTTTGCTGGACCATGGCAGGTGGGCAATGGCACCATAACTCCCCAAACCATAAAATCTTGGACAATGGTCCCTCTCCAACTTAGACCATAATCAATATTCAGACAAGTGTTAAACCGTAATCAACATTAAGTACAATAAAAAGAATCAAAACAAATCCTTATAGTTTAATTAATGCCGCTAATTTTTTTTTCCCTTCCTTTAATTGTGTGTACCTAAAACAGCTGGCGAACTTTGAAGGGGATTGTCAGGCATGAAAGAACATTCATGGAGGCCATTTATCACATAACAGCTCAAGAAAAAGACAATATACAAATAAAGATAATATAAATGAAAATGGGTGTCCATTAAAGTCAATGGGCTGTTTCAATGATCTAACCGTTCCCATTTCATGATCTGTAGAAGAATGGCTTTGCCTGACAAAAGGGTTTACTTTTCCACAAAAGGGACTTAGTTGAGTTGGTGAATTGCATGCATTCAACATACTTTAAACATCAAAACGAAAATTGCAGCTATACTATAGCTGTGTATATCAATTAGTTATCTATCAATGCACATGATTCACTCGAATTGGATTAAATTTGAATCAATTTATTTAACAAAATAAACTTTCAAAATTGGTATTCTTTGAAAGTAGTTCAACTTGATTCATAGTATTATTAGATTTACAACATGTGGCATGCTCCCACTTGGCACATGATGAGCTAAGGTCCTTAATCAATTTGGCAATGCAAAAAGGAAAGAAAAGAAAGGAAATTCTACTAAATCAAAACCATAATCATGAAAAGAGAGAGTATGCCCCCTAAATAGCTTTCAATTGATTCCTTTATTTTTTATTTTTATCATTCTAAAGCCTAAGGCCTAGAAAGCACTAGTACTAGCATTACATTACTATAAATGCTAAGTTGATGTGGTTTTGAGGAAGATAGTAAGTTTATTTATTTATAGAACTTTAAAATGCTCCCTCTTTTAGGGGATGAGAAGGAGCTAAAAGCTACTCTATAGTGGGAAGGAATCCCAAAGTGGAGTTTTTTATTTATTAAAATAATTAAATTTGGATAGTTGGAAGGGAAGCAAAGCAACCTCGTCCCCATTTTTTCTCACCATCAATGTTAGTCAAAGAGGGTAACTAGGCTATAGGATCTATCTCCCTAAAGGAATTTGAGCCTCTATATATATTTGGGGTCCACGTTGATACGGGGGAACGGGGAGGGAATAGTGAAATCTATATATTCTTAGCTTTGAGTTGATCGAATTGTTAGATATTAATTTAAATTTTAGCTACCAATATTAAATTAGGATTTTAGTGTGATTTTATTCAAGATTATTTAATTGTTAAATTTATTAAATTGAATTATATTTAATAGCTTGGAAATTTTGGTGAATAAAATTTCTTCACGAATAAAGTTTTTTGGTGACCAAGGAATGGTTTAGCACTTTAGCGGTTAGAATTAAGAAGTTAATAAAGTGGTATTTTATGGTTTTGAGATTGCGTATTTGTATTTCCATTTCGTTTACCATATTTTTTACTTCATTTTAAGTAAAATGTTTATACATGGACGTTAATTTCCACATGTGTAGTATATTTCAAGTTTATTAACATTAAAAAAGTTTTTTAACCACAAATTGATTTTTTTTTTAAAAGAAAACTAATACGATCTTTCAACCTTCCAATTTAGAATATGGTAAGCAGAGATTAACAAATATTTTTTAACATTAAATTATTTTTTTCTTTTTATTTACCTCATAACTCAAAAACTAACCATGTAAAGCACAATTCAATCGAAACCCCAAGATTTTCACTTCGGAAACTACTTCTTTAAAACTCGTCTTTTGAATCCACCATTTCTTTTCAAAAACTTTAATTTTTGGTCGAGATTTCTCATTTTAGCTTTTACATAAAATCCAAATTCAAAACCTAATTAAAGTGGACGAAAAATGTTGGTGCGTAGGGGATAAAATAAAATTATAATAAATTAATGAAGGCCTCAAGGCGTGTATCAATATCATTTTCTTTAAGCAGGGGCGAAACCAGAGGGGGGCTGGCATGGGCCCCGGCCCCCCCTAAAATGTAAAATTATT
This sequence comes from Gossypium sturtianum, assembly GCA_025698515.1. Taxonomy (NCBI): domain Eukaryota; kingdom Viridiplantae; phylum Streptophyta; class Magnoliopsida; order Malvales; family Malvaceae; genus Gossypium; species Gossypium sturtianum. The sequence goes on from CM046947.1 coordinate 6,718,671, forward strand.
ATTTAGACCCTTAAAATTTTTAAAAAAATTTAAATTAGTAAAGATAAAATTACACTTTGGCCCCCTAAAATTATAAAATTTTGATTTAATCATTTACAAATTATAAAGATATAAACTATAAAAAATTAAAATTTCATCCACCCCCTAAAAAATTATTCTGGCTTCGCCCCTGTCTTTAAGGTTTTATTTATCTTCACCTATATTATGGTGTGCAAAAGAGTTACTGACAAATAAACCTCGAGGATACAATGAAACTCAATGATTGTCTGTGTTTTACACTGACGGAAACAGTCCACTGAGCACTAAGCGGAGCATAGCAAGGATATCAATTTCTATAAAGAATTTTTTCCTTTATAGCACAATCTAAAAATATAAAATATGGTGAGAGAATAGAAATAAATTTTGTTTCTATGTTTTTGGGTGTCATACAAATGAAATTTCACTCCTATTTATAGGAGGTCTCATGTCTCTTTATAGTGACATAACTATCCAAATGGATAACAATACATATCTACTTAAATAATTATGATTATCTGTTAATAATCAATTGATATAATTTTTAAATTTAGGAGATATAAAGATTAATAAAATAGTAATATAAGAAAAGAATATTCCATCAGCCGGTGGCCCATGTATACTCTTAACCTAGACTGGAAGAGAATAACTTACAAAAAAAAAAAAAACATAAATTCTTTCAAAGAGAAAATATCATGAGAACTCGTAGATTATTACAAATATACAACAGGGTAGTATACTAAATCATGAAAAAGAAATAATAATGATTAATAAAATTATTAAAGTCCTGTTTGATGAATATTATTTACTTATTTATTTAAATTTAAAATTTAAAAATAATATAAATATGATATAAATACATTAATTATTCAAATATATGAAACAACAGTTATAAACATGTTAATATTTTTATAAATATATACTAGAAATTTAGGTGCACTTTTAATTCTACAAGTAAAATTAAGAAGTTTCTATGTTTTATGTGTATTTAATTGGTATTTAAAAAATGAGTAATTATATTAACAAGTGTTGGATGCAGTGATAAAATTTATTGCACTTTTAAAGGGAGGTGTATGTTCGAACCTTGAAAATAACTTTGTTTGAAGGAGGAACTGCAAACCCCGAATATGAACAGTAAAATAAAAATCGAAAATATAAAAAAAAGGGGTAATTATTTTGTCCAACATTAGTGGGTAAAAGAAAACCCACAAGCTCATCTATGATGGTGTCAAGTGTACTTTTAAATTATTTTATTGTTGTTTAATTACACGCTAAAAACAAATGGTTTCATCCTAAACCCGCTTGTAGAATTTTTTTTACTTCACCGATTGTGTATAGAATAATAATCCTTAAGAAAAATTTAGAACTAAATAAACGAGACACATGATGATTTTTTAATCCATGGTGTTAAAAAAATTCCACCGAGAATATACTAAATAATAATATTATATATTTAGATAACCATTCTATACATACTAGATTATGTTACACCTAAAACATTTTACGTAAAAAAATATTTTCTTTTGAAATTAATTCATTAATGATTATAGGTGGAATGGTAAATAACTTATATATAAATCACATTAAATATGTGTTCGATTCTTGGATATATGTGATTTTTAGTTTATTTAAAGATTATTTAAAAGAAATCAATAAATATTATGCAAAAGGGTCTAAAAAATCTTTGGTAAAAAAAATAAAAAGAAATTCAATTGAGCTCTTAGAAAAAAAATGTACTCAAACCCTCAAAGAAAAAAAAAATTAATTACACTCTTCCATTAATGGAACCATAGTTAACCGGATTGATCATTAACGTGACATGATTGATAGAAACAACGAGAAATTAACACGTGACATTTTATGTGGATAAGTATCATGTCAACATACCTATGGTATATATACAATAGCAGTTAGTAAATCAGTTGATATCAGCATTAACAATTGTATTCTAGTTGATTCAACTAATTTAATAACAAAAATAACTATCTTCTTAACATATTAACTATTAACTGTCATAACTGTTAAGCTGACTTATTCCGCAATAGTTACTCATCCGGTTTATATGATCAAAGTGTTGAATAACAACTTCATAATTTTTTGCCATCCCAAATTACTATTTAATAATAATTTTTGGTGAGAGAATTATTTATATTAGTGTAAAATTAAAATAATTTTACATTATTCTGTAACTTTTTACACAATTAATATTTTAATAATCAAATCGTTGAATTTATCAAGATATATGTACTTGTTATACATATAAATTTTTAAGTCAATTCAATATTCTATTATATCAATTTGAAATATTGCTTATATTAATATATATTTACCGGTTGATTTTTTTTATACATAAAACGAATAATTAGAAATTTTTAATTTATGACAAACTTGGCATGCATGATATATACGTAAATAGAACATGAAATGTGATAGTTAAATTATTAAAATATTAATCATATAAAAACTATAAAAATGTTTAAAAACACTTTAGTTTTACATAGGTGTAAATTAACGAATTCCTCTCCACAAAATTTTATTTAAAATTAATTATAAAATTATATAAATGTTAAAATATCTTTACTAATATTTATGATTTTCATAGTTTCAAACTTAAAAAAAAAAAAAACCCAAACTTGACCCGAAACAAATATGGAATAAAAAAATTTAGATCGCTATTTGAAAATATTTGGTGGTAAAAAAAAATTAAGGATATATTTGAATGAGTAGTAAGATTGATTTAGATGAGACTGAAAAAAATAGTCTTAGAGAGATTTATGGTATCAACCACGTTAAATATTGTAATGGTTAAATTAAAATTATTTGTAAGATATGTGTTCGAATTCAAACACAACGGTATTAATGTATAGAGAAATAATGAAAAAAATAAAACTATCACCTTGGTCTAAACATGGACTGTAAAAAAAAAAAAACATTTATCAAATGAATAAATAACTATAATTGTTGTAGTTATATTTATGTCAAATAGTAGTTTTATTAATAAATAATTAAAAGTAGTATAAAAAAAATAAAAATATGGTTAAGGCCTTTTGTTGTTGTTGACACTTTAGTGTCTCGTGTTCAAGCTTTGTTGATATAATTCCCCTTTAATTTATAATTCGGTTCAGTAAAAAAATATTATAATATATCAAATAATATTTTATTTTTATTTATTACTCTAGTAGTTATTAAAATCTTTTATTTAAATGAAAAATTAAGCGATCAATATGTTTTTCATCTATATCAATTTTCTTATAAATTTTAAAAATTAGTTCAAAATAATATTGAACCATTATTTTATTTAAAATAATTACATGAATTTACTTTTTAAATATTATTTTTATTAGAAAAATACAAATGATATAAATATAAATGAAAGGAGAGGGACCCGCATACACCAATGTAAAACTAAAGTGGTGTTACATCATTTTGTAATTTTTTATACGATTAATATTTTAACAATTTGACCATTGAATTTATCAATATATATTTACTCTTCATGCATGTATTTTTTTGAATCGATTCGATATCTTTATCATATTATTTAAAATATTGTCTATATTAATATATATATATATATTAACGGTTGAAACTTTTTTACATAACACGAATAGTTAAACATTTTTATTTTTTTCTCCAAACTTGACATACATGATTTACATGAATGAAGTATGAAATGTAATGAACATATTATTAAAATATTAATCATATAAAAATTATAAATGAATATAAAATTATTTTAATTTTATACCAGTATAAATAAATTCTCCCCTAAATAAAATATTTTTTTAAATCTGCTGAAAAACATTGTAAAAAAAAAATCATTTTAAACATAAAAAGAATTAAGATAAAAAGTACAATCGAATATCTTTTTAAGAAAAAAAAAATATAAAAAAAAAGAGTAATAGTGTTGCGGTGAGGTCACTACACATTCCCTTCTATGTGAAAAGTTTTTTACGTAGCTTTTATTACATTATATATTTTTTGAATATTAATTTTATTATAAATTTTTATCATATTTATTTTTTAATAAACTATTCATAATCCATTCACAACCCTTAAATAAAAGGACAATGCGCTTCAACGCACTTAAACCCATCTGTACTAACAACAATACTAATGCCGATCAAACTAAAACTCAATCAATTACAATATTACATAATATATATATATATATATATAACGCATTAGAAACCATCACTGATCAATTTCATTAATTTGTTTAGAGGGCATTGGACCATCCAGTTGTATTCATCTAACATCATTAAGAAGAAAATGAAACATTCCCTCCCTATTTATTGGCTATTTTTAATACCCCTTTTATTTTCATATCTATAATTCTAAACTTAAAACACTTTTCTATTTTCATTTCCCATTAGAACCTACAACTATCTCAGACTTTTCTTTTGACAACAATAATACTAGTATTTTCAATCATATTGTTTTTTATTTATAAATTTACGTTAATAATTGTATTCATCCAGGTAAATAACAAGTATAACACAAAAAAAGAAAAGGCTAAAATATATATAAACATATAATACGAAAAACGTAAAAGGGGGGGGGGGGGGGAAGATATAAAAAGACCAACATCCTTCGAACAAGTGAACATGTCCCATTCCCCAAAAACCCACGACCAACCTCCTCTCAATCCCCAATTTCTGTTTATTTATTAATTAAGATTTAAGACATAGCCGGAATAAAAAGTAAGAGTACTGGTCCCACCCGCACCTCCTATCAACAAATTAAAAATTAAAAGACAACATTCATATCATTAAGAAAATTTAAGTATGGATTGTAAAGAAAATTATGATATGGGAATATGTATACATAAATATCATCCACTTCAACATTCTATTGCCTTTGATTAACAAATAGGAAGGGTTTAATCATTAGGGATTTCTTAGGTCAAATGTAACCACAACATTGTATAATCCATAATCAATGTCAACAATTTCACATCTTTTTTTCCCCTTTTGTTGTTTAAGATCCGCCGTTTGATGGGTCCTTAAGCTCGTGAAAGCAACGGTTTTGATTAATTTAAGACGCATCGAATTGAAAATTGATAATATCATCCATTTTGTATGAAAATTATTGCTGGCAGGCAAAGGAAGAGTAGTTTGATTCAAGCATCTGGAATTCTAAAATGAAGGAAGAAATAATTACAAGGAGAAACGTAGCTGAATCTCAGTTGTTAATGCCCAACTTAATTAATTCTAAGCAAAGCATTTTTTTTTAAATTACAAAAAAAAAAAAAAAAAACTAACTTGTCATCTTCTCTCTCATTCTCTTTATTTATAAATAAAAATATATAAACTTTAGCTACACAGAATCTTGGGGTGAAAACAAAGAGAAGAAATCAGAAGTTCACGAAATTTTCATTTCTTTAAGAAAGGCGTTAAGCCCCATCTTTTCTTTCTTTCTTTTTTCTTGAACTGTTTTCCAGATTGGTAATTTTCTTTTTCTTTTTTAAATATATATTTTTTCCTTTCTGCCAATTAAACAATGAAAATGGCATATTACCAATCATCCTTTCCCCTCTATAGGAAACACCCATCATTGCTGCCAACAATCCTTTTCATTTCAACCTTAGAAACCTGAGCTTCTAAGATATTCCTTCCCCTTCCTTTCCTTTCTATTTCTTCTTCTCTCCCTCTCTTTCAACCTTCTTCTCCACTTTCCTTTGTTGCTTTTTCAACAATGGATGCATCTTCTACAAGCTCAGTCAATGGGTTCTATACCTTCTTGACTCGTGGCATAGATGATCTTGAACGTGTTTATCTCTCTAATAACTTCATGTCCATCCAATTTCTTCAAAGGGTTCTTTCCCTTCTCCGATCTTTCCACTCCCAGCTACTCCTCCTCGTCCAAAAACTCCACCTTCCCGTCGGTGATAAGTGGCTCGATGAATACATGGATGAAAGTTCTAAGCTCTGGGAAGCTTGTCATGTTATTAAATCAGGCATCTCCGGCATCGAAAATTATTACTCGGCTGGCTTTAATATCATTTCTTCTTTTGATAATCATCGCCATCTTACTCACCAGCTTTCTAGACAGGTCCTTGCTTAAATTCCCAAACCTTACATCAATTTCGTTATATGTATATTCTTTCTCGAGTTTTTAGCATTGAATTCATGATCTGATATGGCTTTTTATTTTTTCTAAAAAACTATATGGAAACAGGTAATCCGGGCAATTTCGGCGTGCCGCAGGGAAGCTGTGGGATTGGAAGAAGAAAACAGGGCGTTGATGGAAACGAGAATCCAACCGCTTTCGTTAAGGTTTGACGAGAAAGTTTCGATCGAATCAAAGCTGAACGGGTTCAATGGTTTCCGAGGAGTTTTATACGCAATGAGGAATGTAAGCTCGTTGCTCCTAATGATCTTGCTGTACGGACTAGTTTATTGTCGAACGGAATCCAGTTTCCTACGAGGAGGATATGAAGGGTGTCTAATTTTTGGATCAGCTTTCATGATCTCAACAGGGAGATTGCAGCAAAGAGTGGCGGCAGAGATCAACCAAATGAATGGGAGGCCGGGGATATTGCTTTATGAGTTCAGGAGATCGAAGTTGGCAATGGAGGAGCTGAGAGGGGAGCTGGAGCGGAGGGGCGGCGGAGGGGTGGAGGAGTGGGAAACGGAGGTAGGGGGGATAAGGGAAAGGGTTGAGAACTTGAAAGGGTGGTTTGGGGTGTTGAGATCTGGTGCTGACAACATTGTTGTGCAACTTGATGATTTCTTTGATGAGATTGTTGAAGGGAGGAAGAAGCTTTTGGACTTTTGCAGTCATAGGTAGAGAAGAAAAGAAGATTAAATTATAAAAAAATGTAGGATGGTTGAAAAAAAAAAGTTACAAAAATACTTGATAGAAGAAGGTTGTTGTTGTACCTTTTGACCCTTCTCTTCTTTTCTTTTTCTTTTTTCAAAAAAAAAAAAGATTCTCTTTTTATTTTTCACTTCATGCATTTGTTGTTGTTTCTACCGCAGTTGAAACATGGAAATAGTGGTTTGTTTTCCCCAAAAATCCAGAAGGAAAATATATGCAGGGGAGGGGGAAACAGAGTAATTCAGGGGTCTCAACTATCTTAACAATGTAAACAGTTAAAATAAAAATAAAAAATAAAATAATGGTTAGGACTATTTTTCATGCAGGGAAGGGGATGGAATCTTCGATATATATATATATATAATAACTTGAAAGTGTTTATGTTAGAGCCACATATATAAATATTTTGTAGGTTATTAATTAATTTTATATGTGTGTTTTTGAAAGTGACTTCCCTCTTGACCTGGTAATTTATATATACAGTTGTCAATTTTAGAGATGAAAAGAGAGGAAAAATCAGGGGTAGAGGGTGCTTTAAGATGATATATTAGAGGGGGAGGGAGAGGTTTTCCTGGGTAGCTTTAAATGTTTAAAGCACAAGTAATGGGTTCGTTGCTGCTGGGGATGCGTCTGATTTAGGGTTTTTCAACTTTGGAAGCAATGGAGTTTTTAATGATGAAAGCTTCAAAGTTCTAATCACTATCACCCCCTTTCTTCCTGACATGTCCCCATCTATGGGTAGCAGAAAGTTTTTGCAGAACATTATGAAATCCGACCCTGCTCTATGCATAGGCTACCGTTGCCTGTTTCACCAACAGATCCAGCAAAGCCCCCTCAATTATCAACCCAAATCATTTTCTTCACTTGCTTTATTTGTTATTTAAAAGAGAAAAAGAAAAGGGGTTTCCAGCTTTTGTTTCCTCTTTACGCACTAGTTACTGAAATTAGACAACAATTATTATATATGATTCCAAGAACAGAAGCTATTGCAAGTAAAATGCAGAGACAATTTAATGGCAGGCTATAAGAACAAACATCAAAAGCAACAGGTAGATATAATGCATGTCTGAGGTAGTATATATATACACTAGAGATCAAACATCTCTCGAATATCACATATTCAGCTTCGACGAAGTAGCATAAATATTAACTTAAATAAATGGAGCTCCGCAATCCACCAAGAAACATAGTAGTACTATGCTCTGTCAGCTAATTCAATAGGCTGCTGCATATAAATGTAGGAGTTGTTGCCAAGGTTTCTTCACATGTGGATATATGTATAGTTCTATAAACCATGATTGTATCAAAAATATTTTAATTCCGTTTTGAAAGAACTGACTATAACTTTTTACAAACAACACACGTGGAAGACAACTGATTCAGCAAAGTGATTTTGAGGAAAAAGAACCAGAAGTGTATACCTATGCTATATAATTTACAAGAGTAGAATGGGAAAAACATGGACGGCCAAAAATATACTTAAATTACCAGGAAAAAGTGAGGGTATGCTAGAGATATAACAAAATGATGTCAAGTAATATGCAGGCCATCTTTTATAACTATTCAATCATCGAATCCGGGCATTGCAAACTGAGCAGCAAATGCTTCAACTCGATTCCGAAGATCAATGATATCTTTGTTATTCTGAAGACCCTTGAGAAACTCTTTCTGCAATTTTCCGTGATCTCTCTGTACAGCACTTGTAATCTGAGCTGCTCTGTAAAGAAAGTCAGCCATTGTCTCAAAATCAGACTCTAAACAACCTCTTGATGTCATAGCAGGCGTACCTGAGAGAAAATTAGGGAAGTTAAAGACATTAATGGAAAAAGATGGGTTGTAAGCCAATACTTAGGTGACAAAGAAGCACAAACCAAAAACACAAGATCTGCTCTTTTTAACACCTTCGTATCCTCAAATGATCTTTGGTTGCTATAATACTCTCTAGCTATGACACGAATTAGTCACTTCTAAATATGTTATTAGTGTAATAAAACATATTAATGCACTTGAAAGAACTGATTAATAGTAGTCCATAACATTATTTTACCAATTGGCTAATTTCAACGACTCAAAAACAATCTGCAAACAAACCTAGAAAATGTGCTTGCCTAACAATAATAAAGGCACGATCTACTTTGACCTTTAATGAAGCTCTATTTATTCCCGCAAACCCCAAAAAAAAAAAAAAAAAAAAAAGGAAAACAAGAATACACCTTACCAATTCTAACTCCTCCAGGAGAAATAGCACCATTTTCACCAAATATAGCGGTTTTATTCAGGGTGATGTGGCACATCTCACACACTTTCTCATAGCATTTACCTGGGGAACAGAATAAGAGAGTTATTTATAGAAGGAAGCGTTCAAGGAAGCATATGTTATGATATGAAGGAAATGCACTGTGTATGACTAATTGCGCATATAGGTCATTTTTCATAGTAATAAATTTTTAGAATTATCAAACAGGTTAAACTCCAAATTCCCATCGACAAATAGATGGGCTGGGATGTAGACAGAAGAAAAACTTGTAGAGAATATAGTCTAGAAGCAATTCTTCCTTCTCTTAAGATTCTCAAGAAAATAGGCAGTGTCTAAACTGAACTAAAAACGTTTATTTTCACTTCTCAGAATATTTTATTTCAGTTGCTTTATTAGCTTTTCCAGACTGAATTTATAAAAACTAACCTATCCATACTCCTTGGAGTAAAACACAGTCATAAGCTTTCCCCTTTTAAAACATAGCCAAGAAATGGCTATCAAAAGAAAAAAAAGCCTTGAACAAGACTAGTAAGATTTATTACAATGAATTGCAAGTTGATATTCACAAGGGGCTTATGATAAATCCAAGAATCTCTGTCATGTTCTCCAACAAGGATGAAGAAAAGAACAGAAAAAATTTATTGATAAAGCCATTAAGAAGTTTTAAGTGAAAACTGGTCGCAAAAATCTACAATGCTTACATAATTAAAGGAAACTACATGGAGAAATAACTTAATTCCAACCAGAAACAAATTCAATATATTAGCATATATATGCTCAGCATGTAAATGCACCAAAAATCTATCATATTCAGCAGGCAAGATGAACAAACCTGTCAAGCCTAGAGTAGTGAGATCCCAAAGCAACAAATGGTTGTCAGTGCCCCCAGTAACCAACTTGCATTTTCTTCTCAGCAGAGCAGATGCTAATGCCTGAGCATTTTTCTTCACCTGTTGCATATATGCTTTGTACTCTGGTGTTGCCACTTGCTTCAAGGTTATGGCAAGAGCAGCAATATGATTATTATGAGGCCCCCCTTGTAATGATGGAAAAACAGCAAAGTTTATCTTTTCCTCAAAATCATACTGGCCACTACAATCACCACTGTTACCGAGACACATGCCTTGCTTTCTTGATTTTGCACCCCTCCTATAAAAAATTATACCTCCCCTTGGGCCACGTAGACTTTTGTGAGTTGTTGAAGTAACAATATCACAGTAGTCAAATGGACTGGAACATTCCTGCAATGGAAAAAAGTGAACATGCTGGTAAGGGGAAAGAAGACCACAAATTTGCCAAGGAAATACTGATTTCATCAAAATGAAGTAACATTACAAATACTAATTCCATTCAACTTCAATAAGCCATAAGTTCCAAATATTGCTAGGAAATACAGATTAAAAGGGTGATATTTGGTTTCTGCCAAATAAAGTTTAACCTTTCTCTCTAAATGGTAAGTATGGTATGGGGCATTTTTGGTCTTCCTTAAATGCAAATGTTAGCATGTATTTTTAGGTTGAGTTCAGTAGCAAGAACTCCATGCATATTCAGCAGTCAAACAGTAATTCTAATTGACAATTTACCAAGAGCAATGCTACTTGTAAGTTAACCTAAGTGATACCAAGGAAATGGACACTTTTATGGTTTAGATAACTAACTTAACTCGGGCCTATTAATATCCAAATGAATTGCAAGACACCTCAACTCAAGGCACAAAAAACTTTGTAATAGAATCAGAACATCAAACCAATAATTCCTCAAAACAAGAAAATTTCGAACCTTAGCTGCCACAAGACCACTAATTTGAGCCATGTCACACATCAACACCGCTCCACACCTATCTGCAATCTGCCTAAACCTGGCATAGTCCCACTCTCTAGGATAGGAACTCCCGCCACAAATAAGAATCTTGGGCCGGTAATCAAGCGCCTTTTCCTCAAGCTTATCATAATCAATATACCCTGTTTGAGGATTCAACTTATAAGGAAAACTCTCAAAAAATATAGAAGCAGCAGATACTTTCTTCCCACCCGGCATATACCATCCATGACTCATATGCCCTCCAGACGGCGGATCCAACCCCATTATCCTATCGCCTGGCAACAAAAGTCCGGTATAAACAGCGAAATTAGCGGAAGTACACGAATAAGGCTGCACGTTAACACCCCATTTCTCAGAATCAAGATTAAAAGCTGTCAATGCACGCTCGTGGCATAGGGTTTCAATTTGATCTATAAAGTGGTTGCCCGTATAGTACCTGGCGCCAGGCATCCCTTCGGAGTACTTGTTCGTTAAATGGCTTCCCAATGCTTCCATCGCAGCTCGGCACACAAAGTTTTCGGAAGCAATAAGCTCAATTCCCAAGAACTGCCTTTGTTTTTCCTTATTCATGATTTCATTCAATTCTGGATCCGCCTCTTCTAGCGGTTGGTTTCCCCATGACCGGACAGCGGCTCGTCTTTGGTCAAAACTTGGCTCGGAACATAACAGTTTACAAGGGTTCGAAACAGGTTTAGGATCCCTTTGTCTTTTCACGCACATAGATCGCCCTAGAATCCTAATTTCTTCATCTTCGTTGTTGTGGTCTTTGTGCTTGCCGTTCTCCAAACGAGGGGCACCGTCATCTTTTTCCTCGAAGAACTGTAAAGGAACGGGCCGCACCGGGTTCGACGAGCAGCGAAAGCTGGTATCGATTTGAAGCGAAATCGAATCCTCCGCAATGGAATTTTTAGCAAAACCCAAAGGCAAACCCGATTGAGCCTGAGATAAATCCATTCAAACCCTAAAGAAGGCAACTATTGAAATTAAAATAGAAAAATGAAGTGTTTGGGAGAAACTCTTTGAGGGAGTAGGGGAATAACAGCTTACGGCCCTTAAGGGTAAGCGTAAAAGCAACAAAAACAATGGCTGCACTTCCTAAAGCAATTACAACGGAAATAACGAAGCATTGCCTGATTCTTTGAAGCAAAAACAGAGCAAAAATTTGAAAAAGGAGTAACTTTTTTTTTTTTCAATTCATGTATCTGAGCCTTGAAAATGGAATTATCAATACATATAGATATAATGTTGAAAGGGAAAGGTTCTAATGTAGACGGAATCACGGCTAGGTTCAAGCTTGTCAGAGGGCAAAAAAATTTGAAGCCCGGCCCAGAACCAGAATAAAAGGGGGAAAAATGGAAAAGGTGTAATCTTTTTTTCTTTTCAATTCATATATTATAATGCAGAAAGGGAAAAGTTAACTCATGTAGACTGAATCACCGCTAGGTTCAAGCTTGTCAGAGGCCCAAAATAATTTGAAGCCCGGCCCAGATCCAGAATAAAAGAGGGTTCGTGTATTATTACAATGTTTCTTTTCAACCTTTTTTGTCGTCGTCGCGTCGTCCATGGAGTCGTCTTCATCGTCGACTTCCTTGAATTTTCTTTCGTACTGGAATTATCTCAATTTTCTACTATTCCGTCCGGTTCTCGCTGTGCTTTTCGTTCTCTCCTTCATTATTCTCTGTAATTCTTTTTTTTTTTCCTTTCAAAACTTATCCTTTACTTTTTCGTAATTTAAGGGTTTTGCTGGTTGATAATTGTCTTCTCTGTTTTTTTTTTTTTTTGCTTGAATTTATTTATAAAAATTTTAATTTATAGGGTGGCTGTTGGCGTGGAAGTTGGTTCTGGTTCATGTTCCACTGGTTCAAGAAATTTTCGGTCTGAGGAAAAATCCGGTTAAACCAAAGCCGCCGACTCGTCGATTATCAAGATATTATAACAGCATCAACTCTCATAGTTCTACTTCTCAATAGGTAATTTATTTATTTATTTTTTATTTGTTGTATTATGTTGTGTTAGCATGAAAAAGAGATTGAATTTTTTTAGTTATAGCTTGGGTGTGTGCTAGTTTATTAATGAAAGCACATAATTTGATTAGAGAATGTTAATTAAGGTGAAGTTGAAGTGATAAATTGCATCATTTAGCACTGAGAACCCTTAATGTAGTAGCTGCTAAGATATTGATTCAGTGATGGTGATATGCTACATCACTTGAACTGGACCTAGTGAGTGTTTAATACGAGTATGTGTCTAGACATGAGTTTACTTATTCTAAGTTTTTTGGTATATTTTGAGGATATTATTTCGTACTCATGTCCGAAGATGTATTGAATGAAGAATCCAGAATCCAAATGACTTCTTATTCCACACCAAACCAAGGTCAGGTTAGCTCATGATTTGGCCTTAGACCTTGGAAGATGCAATTTGGTGAATGGGGTTTATTGCTATACACTATTCACCTGCCTTTGGGATTTGCATTAGAAAAGGAATTTTCTCAAAAGAGAGGGCAATTAACCAATGTTTAATTTATGAAGGGAAGAATCAGTGTTCAATATTCTTGTATGTTTTCATATGTGGATCCTTAGACGTTGGTTAGTTAAAAAAATCTCGTATAACGATTGGAATTGTGTTCCCTTGCAATAGCCATTAGGTTGTTTTTTGATGGTTTTCTTGCTGTTCATTGGGTTGTTTTACGATTCTTAGTTTCAGTATTTCCCTTGGATACTCTCTATCTATGTTATCTGAACTTTTTATTTAACTTCAAGTATGTGTTAGATACCTGTGTGGAACATATTCAGGCGTGTTGGACATTTACCCGTATTTGACACCAAATTTATGGTTATATTTGTCAAAGTAACCTGCAGTTCAGTCTGTTCTTCTTTCTTATTTTATTCGCCTATAATTTAGCACTTTAGCAGTGCCAGTGGCATATCTAAACTGTATGGTTGGTGTTGAAAACAGAAAAAAAGAAGAAGAAGAAGACTTTATTGATAGCTTGTAAAATACAATGTTTATATACTTTTCATCCCCAATCTGAGTGCAACTTTGTGTGGATGATAGCAGCCATAAAGCTCTGTTTCCAGATGGTGGAAACCTAAAGCAGTGCTGGCAGCTTGAAATACATTGGAGAAGATTGAGATGATTCAATTTGTTTCATACTTTTGTGGACAGAAAGTTGTCAAACAGCAAAAGGTAAACTTGTTCATTATTTGATCTAAATGAAGGAAATGACATTCGAGATGACTAGAGAATGTAGTGTTTTGTTTATCACTTCTGTAAATATATTTTCAGCAGTTGTAAAAAACTCCATTATTGAAAATATATGATGATCATTAAAAGTTTCCATTTCTTGTTCCATTGGAATTGGAGTCATGAGTACTTCCAATTATACTATAGGTGTCATTAAAATTATCTTAACCATGCAAGTGAATAATAAGTGATTTGGCAACCAGAAGTGGCCTTATTATGAAAGTACATTACATATGAAAATTTTAATCCGAATTTGGAAGTGAATGTCAAATGTAAGTGGCCTTACTATGAAGAGATGACAGAAATGTAAATGTGAGTATATACTGTGTACATTTATCCTACACAGGTGTGGATATATATACATCTCTCTCCAAATTACTGTACGAGGAGTTTATGTATATAAATAATTTAAAATTTTTAATAACAATTTTTTATAACTCTTAATTAATTTTAATTTTTTTTATAGTTATTTAAGAAATAATGAACTTGGTAAACTATTTGCCCTAAATCATTCTAGATGCCTTTAGTAATTTTAAAAAACTATGCTTTTTTCTGTACTTAATAATTTTAAATAATACTCAATATTTTTATAATGTTTTAAAAAATATATGTCCGAGATGAAATGAATTAGTACAATCATTTGTCCAGGCTCATCATGGATGTGATTTTTTAAATAATTATAAAAAAAAAATTTAAATCTTTTTAAAATATTATCACCTTAGCACGAGGTACACATCTAATTCCTCCATCAGCTACATCAACATTTAATAGTAGAAATAGATGTAATTTAAACAAAATGATCAATTTGTTTTTTATCTAACATATATATAAATTAATTCACCTATTTTTTAATTAAAAATGGATATAATTTTAAACAAAATTATCAGTTTTTTTTTTTTTATCTTACATACGAGAACTAATTTGTCTACTTTCTGAGTAAAAATGGATGTGATTTTAAACAAAATGACAAGTTTACCTTTTGATCTTACACACACATTAATTTGCTCATTTCTAAGTGAACGGGTAAAATACAATTTAACTCTTAATACAAATGTCTCCATGTACTTTTACCTGATCTTACTCGTTCTTTAATTTCACATTTTATAAAAAAAAATTTGAAAAAAGGTCAAATTATTACTTGACAACACAAATAAAATTTTAACGAAAAGATCAATTTGTATATTTTTTAATAAAATATATAGATTAATTTATTTATTTTTTTAAATAAAAGAGGCAAAATACTAACATATACTCTTACCAACTCCATTATTTGAAAGATCATAATCCTGATCGCATATGTTAGACATGGGTTTTAACAATGTGCTCAAATGTAGCGATGAGAACGTTACTATTAGGGACGTCCGAAGGATTATGGACAAAAGAAATATTCAGAATGGAAATTTACACAAATCTGCCGGTTGAGTTGCATGGTGAAAGACGATGGTTGCTTTTCAGCTAATAATGAGTTGATATTCACCAAAACCAAAGCCCATCCAAGCTCAGGCAGCTATCAACAAAAGAAAAGGAATGGGAAAATATGTTGCTTTGAGAAATAAATAAATCTGAATATTCTTTAGTTGTACAAGTGTTTGCCCCCTTTCCGAAAAAAGAAACATTTAATAAAATGTGGCCCATGAAAACCAAAATGTGATAATGTTACATAGGCAAAAATAGCAAATGAAATATGAAAAAGAGAAAAAGCCTTCACGTACTAATGAGATTTGTCAGAGGACCAATTGTATGTAGCAGCAATGCCCATTTAGATTTACTGATCATCTCCCGAAGATTCATGAGTGACCACAGTTGCTTTCTTACTACTACCTGGCCCTGAAGAAACTTTAACCATCGCTGGTCTTAGTAGCCGATCCCCAAGGAGGAATCCACGACGAAATTCTTGGATGATAATCCCTTCCTTGAACTCTTGCGACTCTTCACGTGCTATTGCTTCGTGTAGCTGTAACATACAAGTTGGAACCAAGTGCATCAATAACAAAAATGACTAGGAATGTACTGGCAAGTCACTCCAAAGCCTATACAATTTGTTCAACCAAATTTATGGATGGGTATATTTCTCTTTTGGGCTCAAAACAGGAATATTCAATCAGATATTCCCCGAAGAATAAACTTATGTCAACCAGATGAGATGATCTAAACATGAAAACTAAACCGAACAGGTATATGCACCGAGCTTTGTAATCTTCTGTTCAAGATTTAGAATGATCCCTAATATGGACACAAGCTCTCAATCTAAAGAAGCATGTTTTTGCTGCTGGACTAGCATGGCATTCAACTTCGGAGATCAAAAGCAGATTTTCATCACATGTACCTAGCAGTAGCACAAACTTGCAATATAGTTTCTGAATGGATATCACTCACTTAACACCCCCATAAAGTGCACACCTCGAAGATAATCAGGCTAGCACATAGAGTTTGAAACTGAAACACAAACTGAACCAAGAGAATCCCTAAACAGACTAAACTAACAATTAAACCAAAGTGTTTACTAGACTGAAGGTTTGGTTCCTACGATACATATTCTAACCTTTTGCAAAAATTTAAGCAGATAGGAAACTAACTGAACCATGTGTGTGCCTGTGGGTATAAATGTATCCAAAGTATCCTACACTTGCAATATGTTCTCTAATGTGACTGAACCAAACAAAACCCTATTGAAGGCTAGCAACAAATAAAGTAACAAACAGACATTACTCGTAGCATTTAAAACTTACAGAGGGATCAAAGGGCTTTCCAACTGTAGGGACAACAGCCACTTGCAAGCTCCTCATGATCTCCACAAATTGCTTGTATATACCCTGATAACTCGTATCTATCTTCTTTTCTTTCTCCGTTTCGGGTTTAATTTGTTGCTTGGCTCTCTCAAAACTGTCAACCATGGGCAACAGACTCTCCATCACTTCTCCTTTAGCATCAGACCTTGCTGTAAGTCTCTCCTTCTCCGATCTTTTCCGATAATTATCAAAATCAGCTTGTAAACGGATATACTTCTCTTTCCCAGAGGTTATCTCTGCCGACAATTCCAAAACTTGTTTTTCCAATCCATTCTTCTCGTTTTCTAAAATGCTAATTCTACTCTCAATTTCAGATACAATCCTATCATCTCCATTGAGAAGCGCCTCCCTGTAAACTCTAACCATGGCCTTTAAACTGGGAAAATCTTCTCCAGCTGATGCTTTTACATTTTCCTGATAAAATTCCTTAATGAAATTAATACTAATTACAAACAATTAAACAATAATAAGCATCTCTTATCGATTGATTTGATTCAATTTTCATCTTCAGCCAATTTTTTTTCTACTGTGATATAATAAAGGAGGGAAATTCTACAAATCCTTTTCTCAATCTAATGCTACAACTTATAATAGATACAAGAAAAGAAAATAAAGAACCCAGGAGGGAGGGAGAAAAAAAGAACTTACAGTGCGAGCAGATTCCTGGGCTGAAAGAGAAGTCTTGAAAGTCCACCTTTGGGGACAGTTTTTGCTGTTCAGAGGGAAGGAAAGGTTAGATGGAGAAAACCCAGAAAAGGGTTTTGAAAAGCGAGGTCTTTGGTAAAGAAATTGGACCGGCGATGAAGCTATATGGATGTGTTTTGAGGGTTTTAAAGAAGAAGCAGAGAAGTGAGGAGGCAAGAGAGAGTGGTTAGAGAATGAAGCAGCCATCTAGAATGGTGAATGATGAACCTGGGATTAGTAGGTTGTGCAATAGATTGGAGTGTAAAAATTTAACCAAATTAAAGCCTGGGAAAAGAGTCCTTAGCGGCAGCCACTAGCCAGCCCGCCCTTTGGCCTTCTTGCCTTTGCCGGACACCGTGACTGAGTGGAGGATTTCTCTGGAGAAAGGAGATTGAATTGAAGCGATTTCGCTTACTAACTTACTCTTTGGGCTGTGCTTATGGGCCTGGCTTTGTTTTGGACAAAACCCCCCAAAAAACCCAATTGGAATGCTCTCTTCTCCAATATTCTCAACTTTTCTGGTTTTCTCAGAAGTGAATAATCAATAATAATATCTTCCAAAAATAATAATAACAAATATATAATACAGTTGAATAAAATAATGAGAAATTGGATTTTTTTTATAATTTTTTGTTTTATAAATATTAATAATAGAACATTTTAATTTTTTTAAGACTATGAGTATAATTTTAAGATACTAAATTAATAAATTATTTTTTAATTATCACTTTAAATAATTAACAAATTTCATTCAAACATTTTTTTTAGTATAATCAACATTACAATCCAACCAACAGGGGCGAAGCCCCGGCCCCCTAAAAGGTAAAATTGTTATTTAGGTCCTTAAATTTTTTTTAAAAATTTTAAATTAGTAAAGGTAAAATTGCACTTTGCCCCCTCCTAAAATTATAAAAATTCGATTTAATCCTTTACAAATTAGAAAGATATAAACTATAAAAAATTAAAATTTCATCCGGCCCCCCTAAAAAATTGTCCTGGCTTCGTCCCTGCCAACCAACAAGTGTTAAATATAGTGTCAAAATACATTGCACTCTCAAGAGAAGAACGAACAATGTTTGAACTTTGGAGATAATATTGTGGGGAGGGGCAATCATGAACCCTGAGTATAAACCGTACAATAGATATGAAAAGTAAAATAATAATAAAAAATCTTACAATCAATAAAATTTTCAAAACTCCGACTAGCAGTATACCTTACCATTCAACACTTCTTGTTGTCGATTATGCAAACATAATGTTTTATTACTTCTAACAAATTTAACAACTTTTTTAGATTTTTCAGGACTTGAAAACTTCTAAAGAAAGAAATTTCCAGTTCTCTCATGCATCTCTTGATTCTCTTTGTTTTTGTAAGAAGCAAAAGCTAGATCTCATTACCATGCCATTCATTATAGGTTCATTTACTTCTGCATTGTGTCACTTAAGCTAGTCATCTTTTTAGCTTATTATCTAGCTTTATATATACTTGCAATTCTGGCATTGGTAATCCTGAAAGCTTATAAATAAGTATTTGCATTGTTAGACAATAGGTTTTAACAAATTAGTATAAAGAGTTTTAGCATTGTTAAACAGACATATTCGGCCTCCAGCAATCAGCAAGGGCCCCATCAAGGGGACCATGATAGGCATGTCCCATTTATCATCAAAATGAAAGAATATAGAAGTTACCTGCGCTACCAATGATGGCCACTTGTCCTCTTCTTCTTCGTGCTCTTTGCTTTGCATGTGTCGGACTCGAGTCGAGAATTTACATACGTTACGAAGAAACCCGACAACGCAATTACGTCAAAACAAACGACTAATCTCCAATTCATCCGTGTGGAAAGAGATAATAAGCCCTTTTCTTGTTCTTGTTTTTGCAGAATGGAGGTTGGTAAGTAGATATTTTAGTTTTGAAAAAAATTTCACTAGGCGAGTAATATTTTTTCAAAATAGTACCACCTTCAGGTTTGGAGTTAAAATTAAAAATAAAGAGAATAAATCTCAAATTTGATAAAAGAATAAAATTTTCTAAATTCATAATTTCAATAAAATCAGCCTCATAGTTGGCTAAATTTTTAACACTATTATCGATTCCTCACGTTAAGGGAACAAAAAAATTGTCTAACTAAAGTATCAAAATTAAATTTCAAAATTGGTGATAGTCAAAAGACCAAAATCAAAATTTGACCATAATCATATTAGCAAGAAAAAAAGCCCAGAAAAGATAATGTAACACGGAAATGGCAGAGTCAACTAATTTGCTCTAACTCCAATTCCAATCTAAGCATCCGTCCACACACACAAAAAAATTTCCACTGTCGTTTAGTACCAAGAAGAAAAAGGGGAAAAAAACCGAGATTGTGTCAAATGTCAACATCTTTTAACACAGACTAGAATCAAAACCTAAGCACGTATTTATATGAGCAAGTAAACAACTAGAGATAAAATCATATTAGGTGTCAACCTCCTGCCTGCCTGCCTGCCTGCCTGCCTAAAATTACCTGCAAAACAAAATATTTTAGCGAACAACATATCAATATATGGGTCAGACAGAAAACAATAGCACCTCAAGTCAGTATTGAAATGCGTCTGTGCGGGTAAGCATATAAAGCTATGCATCAGAATATAACAGTACGATACTATTTTACACCAAAATATGGAGCTCATATTCAAAAAATGATGTTTAGGAATTAATATATACATATGTGTGTGTGTGTGTGTGTGTGTGTGTGTGTGTGTGTGTGTGTGTGTCTGTTTAACAGGTATAACTAGGCTTAAGACTAAAATAGATCACCATTATGCATTTTCTTACATACCCTTTGATTTTGTTTTCTTATTATTAAGCCAACCCTATTCCAACCCCAGAAAAACACTCACAAAGCAAACTGGTTTTCTCAAAATCCAGAACGCAAGTCTTTTTGGACCAGACCCCTCGGAGACCAAGGCTTTTGGGTGTACCACAAAACCATGAGCATTTGGACAAACTGTTTTTATGACTCTAAGCAAAGCCAGCTTCAAGTCTTCAACCATTTCCCGGCTCAACTCTTCTATTTCCTTTTAATACTGTTGCTCAAAGAAAATTAATGGCAGGCAAATACATCCTTTGGAAATAGGGAAATTATTAGTTTGGATGCACGCTCATTCTTGACAAGCAGTCAGCTCCGGCCAGCAACAACTAAAACATTTATGTATTCCAGTGTTCTTTTTGAGAAATGTAGGTACAACTCTCTAGACGACATTGGTCACAACTTTTTCCCCAACCTTCCTAATACTAAATACACAGGCAAGCAGATGAAAATGGAAAAGGAAAACAGATCATTTCTAGAAGAACAGGATGAAAAATAGATAAAGCTTTATAACATCCAGGCCTCATGTAAGCATCAAATAGCAGTAGCAGCATGATAAAATTGTAAAATCCAATAACAGAAACCATACCTAAACAGTTACTCATCTGCATGATCTGGACAACAATTCATTCACAAGGAGAAGCCTTCAAAAGTTGAGGCTCGTTGGCATTGGACATCTAGCCTGTCAAGCAGCTTCGAACAGCCATAAGTCAATGAAAGATCTAAGGAGTTCTTTTCACAAACAGCTTCATCATGCCTTTTACCTCCAACATCATCCATGCAACCATCATCATCAAATCTGCTTCTGACAGGCTCTTTCAAAGCAATTATCTTGCCAAACAATCGAAACGAACCAACACCTACTTTGCTTGAGTTGCAACCCCCATGTTCGATAAGTTCCGTGCCAAAGGAAACCATGCTGCTCTGACTATCAGGTGACAAGTTGTCAGACTGTGAACTGCCAATATTGAGCTCAGTGGATATCCTAGTTGGCTTGGGTACCACATAGTTGCCAGAGAAGTTATCAGTGTACATCATTGGGGTATTCTCACTCACATCGTTGGTTAAACTTTGCAAGTGAAAATGATATTGCCTGGCTCCCTGCATGCCAGCAGGAAAAGAATTGTAATTCAACAGTGATGGATTCAAATACCCCATTGTTGAATTAGTTAACCCTGATATAGGAAAGATTTCACCCTCTGCATCAGCCAGCCCTGAATCCTGAGAAAACTTCAGCCTCTTTTCCGAGGGGAACGAGGAATGAAGCGGTGAGGAGGAAGAAATTTGAACTTGCCATGGGTTCACTTTCCTTGCATTCTGGAGAACTTCAGGTTCATCCCAAGCAACCTAATGATATAAATATAATGCAATAGTGAGTCACAAAAGATAGAGGAGAAAAAAAATTCTATAAGTAGCAACATTGATGAAATTAAAAAGTTAGACTCAATTACCATCAAAAACTTAAATAAAGATTAAACAAACACCATCCTACCACAAACCCACCCCCAAAATGCTGCCTTGGAAATATTTCAAAATATGAATAAACTTTTCTATCATTAGTTGGAAATATTTCAAAATATGAATAAACTTTTCTATCATTAGTACCAGTCATAGAACATGAATAAGGAAAAGAAAAAGAGAGAGAGAGAGAGAGAGAGAGAGAGAGAGAGAGAGAGAGATTAAAACAAGCCTTGATTATAGAACCAAAAGCTTACCTATTATATGTTATGAAGATAGTATGGCATACGAATATCACAAGATACATCTCACCTAAGCATCAAATTTAAAACTTAGGAAAGCATGATTTGATGGGGCTGAAGTTAACTCAACATGACTAAACTCATTTTCTTTGTTAGTCAAGTAGCTCAAAATTGAATGAATCCTTTATTCTTTTCATAAATATAAAGTTATAGAAATTCAGATTTACCCACAATCAATATCAAGTCAAATATTTAATGATTTTACAAATACCTTGCCAAAATGCAATAAACAGAATAAATAAGAACACCCATCTTACTTTGAGTGAGAAAACACTACCTAACAAGGCACAGAAAATCCAAACACAACCTAGAAGAAAAGAAAAGAAACTGGTACAAAATCATTTCTGATCTGAATGAGATTCTAAGGAATTTCTACAAGTCTAATCTGATTGGCACCACCCATCCTTGGCCAAATTCCTAAGGAGAGTAACTCTCAAATTTGTTGACGTTTTTCCACTTTCTGTTTCTTAAGTCTCATTAAAATGTTAATAATGATTCGAAGCCTAATATAGGGCACTGATTTTTATTCTTTATTTTTTTTTTTTTTGGAGGGGGGCGGGGGTTGTGATGCAAAAACAGATATACAAGAAGTAAAATGCAGCCTACTCGTAGAGCTTTAGAATCTCATTCCAACCTCAATTCCTAAGTAAAACACCATAACTTACGTTATATAAAAATTTTGTACTCTTTCACTTTTAAGTGCACTTAATTTAAATACTGTTGAAAATATAGTGCATACTTCTGGATTATTACTGATTAAATTGTTCATTGAAAATAGATCAACAGTAAACCACATTCAATTTAAACTTCATTTGGATGACCGGTCTACCACCCGCCATATAAATGAAGCTCTAATCACAATGAATAACCACAATTCAAACAATTGAGCCCGAAGCACTTTTACCTGAAGCATTCGCCAAGGCGAGCCAATCCAGGGGCCAGAATCCGGTACAGCAGCAGACATAACTGTCCCTTGAAACCAAGCCAATCGCGTGGAGTCTTCCGTCTCAACTGCCATCTTCACTCTGGTCCCCGCAGCCCAGTAAGTACTGATTCCAGCCTCCACCAACACCGCCCTCGCCACGAAATCAGTCCAACCGGCCCGAGGATAATACACAACCTCGAACGGGAACCCCCTCGCTGCCTTCTCCGCCGCTTCAGCCACTGCCTCCGCCGTCATCCTCCCCCTTCCTTCCCCTTTCATTGCTCCTCCATCACTCGGCTCTCTCCACCTCCCAGAATCCCCTCCGCCTTCTCCCGCCTTCATCGCTCGCCGGACTCCAATAAACATTTTCCAATTACAGTCCCTCATGAAAACAACAGAATCGCCGGCGATAAGCTTCTTTTGATTAACGAACTTGCTCCATCCCGTAGTGAGCAGATGCCTACGTGGCGTCCCTCGATAAATGTGACGAAACTCCCAAACACCGCCGCGAACGTCGGTGACGGAGAGAGTCTGAACCGGCGGATCAGCATTGTAGTCGAGCGGCGGGAAAACAGAATCGGCACAAAACCGCGGGACGGAGAATCCACCGCCGTTGTTGGCATCAGAGGGCGTTAAAACCTTAGCAAACGACACGATCTTATTCCTATCAGAATCCTCAACTTCACCATTCACATTTAGAAATTGATTAGGAAGCCTAGAAGTTTCAACAGGGGTGAGTAAAAGCTTAGCGAAGACCTCATCGGTTTTCGGATCGGCAAGATAATGAACGTCGGAGATAACGCAATTGATGAGAGGCCTAGACAGTACGAGAGAGGACAGTTTGGGAGTGGAACCGCAAACTTGTTCAAGGTGGCCTTGAGGGAAGTAATAAACCCTAGAATTAACGGTGGGGATCTGAACGGAAGAGCCGGCACAAGCTCGCCAGATCCTTGGATCAACATGACGAAGCTCCGGAGGACTAGACCGTGAAGGCGGCATTGGGCCGCTTAGGGTTTAATAAAACGAGGAGAGAATTCAAAAGGGTTAAAAAGAAAAGGGGCAGCGAGTCTAAGAGTGAGTGATGTTTGTTAGATTTTAACTTGAGAGATTTATTTTTTTTTTAATTTTTTTTTATGTTTTTATAGTATTTTATGGTGTGTCTGACTCTGACGCAGACTCTAAGAGGTGAGGTAGGAAAGAGAGAGAGTTCCGTCTCAAGGTCGGAGAAGCGGGCAGGGACGGGCAGATGGGCAATCACGAAACCCAAATGCTGTTATGTTAGCGTTTGTTTTTTTCTTTTCCTTTTCGGGGAGAAAAAAGGGCAGAATATTTGGTCGGTTAGAAATTTACATAACCGTCTCAACGTCGTCGTTGTGGACGCTCTACCTTCCAAAACGTAGAGTACAATCGCTCTGGAAATGAAGACGAAGTTTGTTTTGGAGTAAAGTACGAAAATAACCTTTTGATGGTATGAGGAAGCCAACCAATCAAATGGTCGTGAATACTTTACATTTGGAAAAAGGTCGACGGAGACGGATTGAGTGAATCCCTGTTTGGTTGGATTGTGATTTGTGAGAGAAAAAAACCGAGGGAATTTTGCAACGACCGGATTTGGATTCCCTCTCTCTGCCTAGCTGTCGCCATTTACATTCACTACCGACATTGGAATTTTTTTAATTTAATTTTCTCTTGTTTTTTGGGTCGTATTTAAACACAATAATTACTGGCAATAGCCATGACATGGTAATAATCTGGAACAAAAGAGATCAATGGTTTAATCTGACACTGAAATTTTGTTTAATACCTTTCCTTGCTTAATGAAAAATTGAGGATAATTCCAACTTAATTTCCTTCTAATCTAACAAAAATAAATAATATTATTAAACATGAGGAAGTAGATGCTATTTATCATGTTATACGGATCTTCTTTATTATAGTCCTTATCTATCATTTCATGTTTTTCTTCTATATATTAAATCCAACATTCTCCATCTTTTCATTCCAATTGCTCCCCCTATGCCTAATAATAGAGGATGGGGTTTAGAGTACATGGTGGACCAACCTATTGGAAGAACTTTTGTTCCCAAAATATCATATTCGAAAAATGTGGGGTCAAACTTAGATTAAACCTTTAGAAGTCTAGTCCAAGGCGAATTTCTAGACATTTACTTAAAGCACCTCCTCTTTTGCTTTTTATAATTATTTATATATTTTTAATTAAAAAAATTGATTCTTTATACAGATTATAATTATATAGTAATTTTTTATGTTTTGATAATATAAATTATAATTAAACAATTAAATAATTTTAAACTCTAAAAAATATTAATTATTATAAAAATTATCAATAATATTTAAAATCTCTTAACAAACATTGATTCAACAAAAATGTATTCTACAATATCATTACTAATATAATTAACAAGAAACCTACTATATATTCTATAGTAAAGTTTTTAACTAAAAAGGGAAACATTCAGTTGTGGCGTAGTTTTATGCTTGATAAGTGGCACACCTTATGAATTAGCATGTGGACAATAGACATTAAAAAGGTGATTGATAAGTAATTTATTTGTTGATTAAGTTTAAATTCAATTGGTAGCAGTATTGTTGCTAATGCAGGAATGCGTAGGTTTGAGTGTGTTAAAATGAATTATTCTTTTATTTAAGAGTTCAAGAAGGGCTATGGATAGTTCTAGACCTTATTTATAAAAAAAAACAGATATAATAATAACTTATAATGAAATTAATATTAAAAAAATTTGTCGTAACCATTTTTTTGTAAAACGGGAATCGACTTTGGTTTTGAAAACGAAAATAAAACGGGAGTCGCCACCAATCCTTTTTGTTGAGGTGTGATCGGGTCACCTCGTAAAATATTTTAAAACATTAACTTTGGCCTACGAAATTCAAGAAAACGGGTTCGGGAGTCGGTTACGTACGAGGAATGATTAGCACCCTCGTAACGCCCAAAATTGGTACCTAACTGATAATTTCATGTCTCACTGTCGCAAATTCGAAAAGATTTGAAAACATGATTTCTTTAAAAACGTGAACAATTTGAGTTAAAATTTGAGATTTCTTTGTTCCGAAAGGATACAAACATCACATCCAGCACGTTAGGACACGATATTTTAAACCCTCGTAATCAAAATCATCTCATGATTTACGAAATTTATTAAAAGGGTGTTTAGTTATTTAGTCAAACGGAAAATCGAAACCCAGCACGTTAGGGCACTATTCCCCGAATTTTTAAATACAAAACATTACCTTATTTTAAAAAACCTTTAAATGAAATATAGTAATTTTACAAAATGTATTTTTATTTAATGATATAGTATTAAATATAATACTAAATGTAATATAATAATAATTAATTTCCATAAATGAGTGAAAATAGAAATATATATGTGAAATAATATAAGTATAAATAGATAAATGAAAATTAAAATAATAATAATAGTATTAAACTAAAAAAATAAATATAGATATAAATATAGTAATAATAATAATAATGGTAAAGAAATAATAGTGGCAAGAATAATGTTGATTAATAATGATAATAATAAAATATTTAAATAAATAATAGCAAAAATAGTAACAAAGATAAAGAAATAAATAAAGAAAAAAAGAAAAATAAAAGATAATAGTCACGGTACTAATAAAAACAACAATAATGTTAAATAATACTAATAATAACAACAGTAATAATAATAACAATAAAATACTAAATAATAGTGATGGTAATAAAAATTGTAAAATAACTGAAAAATGGACCAAATTGAATTTAAAACGGAAGTTTGGGGCTTAATTCGAAATAAATAGAAAGAAAAAGGACTCCATTGAACGCGCGAATAACATGGAGGGCCTATAAAGGAAATTTTCCCTTCTACTCCAAAACGCACAGCTTCAGGGGGACCAGATTGAAACCCGAAACAAATTGTTGGGCCAATTTAAAAAAAAAAATACCATGAACTTAATCACAAAACCATAAAAAAGCGGAATGATCAAAAGCGCAATAAACCCCTGGATAAAAAACACGCGGATCCTGAGGAGGGTCGGGTTGGATCGGGTCGGTTAGGGGTAAAATGACGTCATTTTGGGCGTTTAAGGCCAGCCCCAAAATGACGTCGTTTTGGGAGGCTATTTAAGGCCAAAAATTTCCAAAAAAAATCACTTTCACCTGCTTGTTTTAAAAAACTTAACCATTTTCTTTCTTTTTCTCTGCAGGGCCTGGTCCCCGGTGAGGATTCCGGCTAACTCGCGCTCTTACCGCGTGCGTCTGTCGTCATGCATGATGGCCGTGACATCATGGCGCCGAGGTAAAAGTCTTTTTTTTTCTCTTTTTTTTTTAAAAAAAAAACTTAATGTGTATATGCATATATATGTATATGTATTTGTGTAAAAAGAGGGATTCGAAATAACAAATGAAAGAGTAAAAATAAAAATAAAATCACCTCGTTTTTCTCTCTTTTTAATGCTCAACCTCTGCACTTTTTAGTACTTAACAATCTTATTGATATTGTATTGATCTCTGTTTTATGTTTTGAATCTCTGTTATTTCTCAAAAAAAAAGGATCCCACAATTGTTCTTTTTTCATGGCTTATAAAGCCATTTTTTACACTGGTGCTGTCTTTTATTCTTAATGTTTTGCAAGTGCGGTGCTGACATGGGGTGGATGGTGTGATGCATGTGACAGAGATAAGTGGGCAGTATAGATCGACACCTAGGTGCGGCGCACCTAGGGTTTGATTTTTGCTTCTTTTTTTATTTGAATTTGGGCTAGGTTTTGGGCTAGGGTATTTTAGTTTATTGGGTTGTTGTTTTGGGCTCTTGATTTTGGGTAACGGGATAGTCTGATGGTTGATTAGGTTAAGTTTAGTTTAATAGTTGTTTTGGGATTTTAATTTGGTTTGTAAAATGGGCCTGTAAGCCCGGGTGAAATTGGGCTATGACAGCTGCCCCTCTTTGCTCGTTGTCGTGTAACGGGAATGGAGCAAAGACTTTTAAGAAAGACCAATTTTGCC
Source organism: Gossypium sturtianum (assembly GCA_025698515.1). Taxonomy (NCBI): domain Eukaryota; kingdom Viridiplantae; phylum Streptophyta; class Magnoliopsida; order Malvales; family Malvaceae; genus Gossypium; species Gossypium sturtianum. Next base: position 6,746,867 of record CM046947.1, read on the forward strand.
CGGTCTCTTCTTTGGTGTTTCTTTTCTTCAAGTAGCCTCATTCCGGTCCACCGCATCTTGTTGCTTCGATCCACTCCACCGCTACTTCAGCGAGATATGACCTGTAGCTTCAATTTGCTCCTGCTGCAACTTCGAGGGGATGAGACTTGTTTATTTTAAATTGCTCCACTGTATCTCCAGGGAGATAAGGTTTGTAATCTTCAGCCTATTCCACTGCTGGTCGGGAAGATAGGACGATCTTGTCCCACTACTGTTTAGGGCGACAAGATCTACAATCTTCAACCTATTCCACTGCTGGTTAGGGATATAGGACCATGGCTTAAATCATGTTCCCTACCGTTTAGGGAGCCAAGATTTGCCTTCGACCTTGTCCCACTACTGTTTAGGGCGGCAAGATCTATAATCTTCAACCTATTCCACTTCTGGTCAAGGATATAGGACGGTGGCTTAAATTATGTTTCCTACTGTTTAGGGAGCCAAGATTTGCCTTCGACCTTGTCTCACTACTGTTTAGGGCGACAAGATCTACAATCTTCAACCTATTCCATTGATGGTCAGGGACATAGGACGGTGGCTTAAATCATGTTTCCTACTGTTTAGGGAGCCAAGATTTGCCTTCGACCCTGTCCCACTACTATTTAGGGGGCAAGATCTACAATCTTCAACCTATTCCACTGCTGGTCAGGGATATAGGATGGTGAATTCACCGATGCTGCTACACCATCCTCTAGGGGACATATCCTGTAGACTCAGTTTTATATGCTTATGTTTATGCCAAATGATTAGGATGCTATGATCAGAATGAATCTAACGTTCCTAACTAAATGTATTATGGGCATCATTTACATGAATACAGAATGTCATGAGAATGATCCCTCGCATAATGATTAGGATGCAATGATCAGAATGAATCAAATGCTCCCAACTAAATGATATTATGGATGACATTTGCATGAACGCGGAATGTCATGAGAATGATTCCTTTTTAAAAGCTTAGGGTTGTAATTGCTCGTTTGTTCATCAAGGTCGCGTCACGGTCGTAATATCTTGTATTCTCATGCAACTGATATCTTTGACGGAGAATCTGGGGAGATAGACATGATTTTAGACTCCTCTTTCTCGAATGTTTCCAACCCCTAGGCGTGGTGGTTCTAGACAACAGTCCTGTTTCAGGTTCCTGCGCTGTTTAGAGACTTCCAGAGTAATAGGCAAAACTCCTCTCATGGAAGCATTATGGGTCCATCAACCGTTATTTCAATTGCAAACTGCTTAAAAGATTTAAATGATGGATAACACTGGAATTTATGAAGAATAGAATTGAATTAATCAACAAAAGCGAACATTATTGGAATGGGCAAAAAGAAAAAGTAGGTGCCCCAGATATCGCAGTCTGAGCTTCACTATCCAAACTTTCTGAAGATCATTTTGAGCTGAATAGATGTTGGGAGATCTGCAGTGCTTTGTAGATGTCCTGAGGTGTAACATTCCTCCTTTTTTGCTAATTCTGATAGGACAAAATCGTCACATACCCCTTCTTTTGTCAGAATTTGAGCCGCCCTTTTCGGGTTTTCGACCCAAAACCCATTTGGTCTCAAAGCGCCCTTTGCGGGTTTTCGCATTGGCCTCTCCATTTTTTTTAAGGTCTTAAAGCGCCCTTTGCGGGTTTTCACTTTAGCCTTTTCCTCTTCAAGCATAATACTTCTTGACTGAATCCGGATTTATAGGATTGGATAAGTTTTTCCCATCCATCTCGGCCAAGATCAGTGCTCCTCCAGAGAAAGCATTTTTTACCACATAAGGTCCTTCCCAATTTGGTATCCATTTCCCTCTGAAATCCTTTTGTATGAGGAGGATCTTTTTCAAAACTAAGTCTCCCTCGTGGAATTCTCTTGGGCGCACCTTTTTATTGTACGCTCGCATCATTTGCTTTTGGTACATCTGACCATGACGAATAGCTTTCAGCCTTTTTTCTTCAATCAAATTTAACTGATCATATCGAGCCTGGATCCATTCTGCTTCCTCCAACTTCAGTTCAGACAAGACTTGAAAGAACGAAATTTCAACTTCGATGGGTAAAACTGCCTCCATTCCGTAAACCAGTGAGAAAGGAGTTGCCCCGGTGGAGGTTTTGACCGATGTTCGATAGGCGAAAAGGGCAAATGGTAACTTCTCGTGCCAATCTCTGTAAGTCTCAGTCATTTTCCCCACTATCTTCTTGATGATCTTATTAGCTGCTTCCACTGCACCATTCATTTTTGGACGATATGGTGACGAATTGTGGTGTCTAATCTTGAATTGACTGCAGACCTCTGCGATCATGCTGTTGTTCAAGTTTAACGCATTATCGAATATGATCCTCTCAGGCATTCCACATCGACATATGATTTCCTTTTTTAAGAACTTGCTGACTGCTGATTTTGTCACATTAGCATATGAAGCGGCCTCTACCCACTTAGTGAAGTAGTCGATTACCACGAAGATAAACCGATGTCTATTGGAAGCTTTTGGCGAGATTGGTCTAATGACGTCCATGCCCCAAATAGAGAAAGGCCATGGGGAGGTCATAACATGTAGAGGTGAAGGTGGTACGTGAATCTTGTCCCCATAAATTTGGCACTTATGACATTTCTTGGCATAATCAATGCAATCTCTTTCCATGGTAGACTAATAATACCCGAATCTCATGATTTGCCTGGTCATTGTGAAACCGTTGGCATGTGTTCCACAAACGCCCTCATGGACTTCTTCTAGGATTTTCTTAGCCTCGGCGGCATCCACACACCTCAGTAGTACTTGATCCTTTCTTCTTTTATACAGGATCTCTCCATCTAAGACATAGTCACAAGCTAGTCTTCTCAACGTCCTTTTGTCATTCTCAGTTGCTTGCTCAGGGTATTCATGATTTTTTACGTACTGCAGTATATCGTGGTACCACGGATGATCATTTTTCTCTTCTTCTTTGATGTTGTAGCAATGGGCCGGGGCATCATAAATATTCATTTGGATAGGTTTCATATCATCATCTTTGTTTACTCAAACCATGGAAGCCAAGGTGGCCAGAGCATCGGCCATCTGATTTTTGTCTCTTGGCAGATAACTGAAAGTTATATCATCGAACTCATTGATCATTCCTTGGACCAATCTTTTGTAGTCGACCAGCTTGGGATCTCTTGTCTCCCATTCCGCTTTGAGTTGATAAATTACTAGTGCAGAATCTCCATATACCTCCAATATCCTAATTTTACGTTCTATATCGGCATGGATACCCATGATATAGGCTTCGTATTCTGCCATATTATTTGTGCAATCAAAATCCAATTTACAAGTAAATGGATAATGATCTCCGTTCGAGGATACCAGAACTGCCCCAATTCCATTGCCTACAGCATTTGATGCCCCGTCGAAATTCAATTTCCAAGGACGATCTTTTGGGGTACCTTCTTCGGTGGTTGTCACGTACATTAAATCTTCGTTAGGGAAATCGAAGTTTAAAGGCTCGTAATCTTCCAGAGCTCTACTGGCTAGAAAATCTGCTATTGCACTCCCCTTCACTGCCTTTTGGTTCACATAAACTATGTCAAACTCAGAAAGTAAAATTTGCCATCGGGCCATCCTTCCATTCAAAGCAGTTGACTCCATCATATATTTCAGAGGGTCTAGCTTCGAGATGAGCCAAGTCGTATGATACAACATATATTGCTTCAATCTCCGAGTTGTCCAGATCAAGGCACAACACAGTTTCTCAATTGGTGAGTACCTTGTTTCACATTCAGTGAACTTTTTACTAAGGTAGTATATTGCCTTTTCTTTCTTTCCTGACTCATCGTGTTGGCCAAGCACACATCCCATTGAATTATCAAGCACTGTCAAATATAGGATTAATGGCTTATCCAGATTAGGTGGCGTCAACACTGGGGCATTGGATAGGTATTGCTTCACTTTGTCAAAGGTTTTCTGGCATTCCTCATCCCATGCACCTGGATTGTGTTTCTTTAAAAGACGGAATATGGGGTCACATTTCTCAGTTAGTTGTGAAATGAACCGAGCAATGTAATTTAATCTTCCAAAGAAACCTCGAACTTCTTTCTGAGTGCGTGGCGGAGGCAGTTCTTGTATAACTTTGACCTTGTCAAGGTCAACCTCAATCCCCTTTTCACTGACTATAAATCCTAGCAGTTTCCCTGACCTGGCTCCGAAGGTACATTTTGTTGGGTTAAGCTTTAGCTGGAATTTCCTCAACCTCAAGAATAATTTCCTCAAGACTTGGACATGCTCCTTTTCAGTTCGGGATTTGGCGATCATATCATCGACATAAACTTTGATTTCTTTGTGCATCATATCATGGAATAGGGTTACCATGGCTCTCTGATATGTCGCTCCTGCATTCTTCAGCCCAAATGGCATCACCTTATAGCAAAAGGTTCCCCACATGGTTATGAACGTGGTCTTATCCATGTCTTCAGGATGCATCTTTATCTGGTTGTATCCTGAGAAGCCGTCCATGAAGGAGAACAATGAATAACCCGCCGTGTTGTCCACTAAAGTGTCGATATAAGGTAACGGGAAATTGTCTTTCGGGCTAGCCTTGTTTAGATCCCTGTAGTCTACACACATTCGTACTTTCCCATCTTTCTTAGGGACGGGGACGATATTGGCTACCCATTTTGAGTATTTAACCACTTGCAAGAAACCTGCATCAAATTACTTCTTAACATCTTCTTTTATTTTCAGCAAAACATCTGGCCTCACCCTTCGAAGTTTCTGTTGGACTGGCTTGTACTCCTCTTTTATGGGTAACCGGTGTACCACGATATCAGTGCTTAGCCCGGGCATATATTGATACGACCACACGAATACATCTTTGAATTCTTGGAGTAACTCAATGAGGTCTCGCTTTGTCTCTGCGATAATACAAGCTCCGATCTTCACTTCTTTCTTTTCTTGTCCGTCTCCCAGGTTCACTATTTCTACTGACTCTTTGTGAGGTAAGATCTGTTTCTCTTCTTGTTCTACCATCCTTAACAGTTCAGGAGACAGGTCCCAACCTTGGTCATCTTCAAAATCCTGAAAATCTTTCGTACCCATATCTTGCTCAAAAGGACATTCTGAGTCATTGGTAGCGTTACTCAAATCGTTGATATTTGGGGACCTGTTATGGAGATGAATAAAGGTCCATAGAATCAAAGGAATCTAAGCATATTTATTGGTATGGTATTATTATGAATGAAGAATGGAAATATTTAAAAGAATATCTAAAGAATAAAAGAATAATCATGATGATGAATGAAGTGAAAAGAATCGAAGAAGATTTGCTTAAAAGGTAGCGGAGATGCATTTCATTGAAAATAGCGATATCTTAGACATAAGTCATGCTTCACAAAAGGGAATCTTATTGCTTCTAGACTTAAAGCAACAAGTTTGTTCCAAATATTACTCTGAATAAGTTCTAAAAGCTATAGGAATTTCCTCCGCGGTCCAGTTGTTTAGAACGCTGTCAGGCTCATAGGGGCGGATGCCATTCCAGTTTTCTTCTTCAGTTTTTCCTTCGGGTATAGCATTGATGTGCATGTTTCCCCATGTTTCTTCTGTGGTTTCCTCATTTTTTGTTCCTCATTCTGGATGGATAATCTCTCCTGATATAAAAGTCTTACAAATGTCGGGAATTATCATCGGTTCCCATTTAATCTCATCCCCACTCAAACGCGCTTTCCTTCTTGTTTCTTCTCTAACTCTTTCTTCCTTTGTTTTACGTCCAGCTTGAATCCTAAGCCGAAGAGTTCTCGTTTTTATTTCAATCTTGGGGCCTCGATCTTTTCTTAGAGGTACCTTCCAAGTCCTTTCCCAGGTAAAGCTCATTTTCCGACCATCAGTTGTAAACCCATTTTCGTGGTCTTGGATATTTGAGGCACTGGGATCTTGTTTCCCTCGATGATGAATGTTGCGTTGACAAATTCCAAGGAGCGAAAGGAACACTCAGTCGCTTCATCGCTTGCCTCTAAATACGGCGCACCATTAGTTACAGTCGCGATGATATCCTCTTCAGCATTTATCGTCACCAGACGACCCTTTATAACTAATTTTAACTTTTGGTGCAGCGACGAGGGCACTGCTCCCTCTGAGTGTATCCAAGGTCTCCCCAGTAAGCAATTATAGGAAGGCCTGATATCCATTACTATGAAATCCACTTTATACGTACCTAGGCCAATTAACAAAGGTACTTCGATCCTTCCCATAACTTTCCTTTCAGTTCCATCGAATGCCCTCACTACATTGTGGCAGGTCTTTATGTGAGAGCTATCTATGGGTAATCGATTCAGCGTCGATAGTGGCAAGACATTGAGCGCCGATCCATTATCGACCAGTACCCCTGGTAATGTGTATCCTTTACACCCTGTGGTGATGTGAAGAGCTTTGGCAGAGCCTATACCCCCCGGCGGTATCTCGTCATCATTATAGAAAATAAAGTTATCAGCACTTATATTGCTAATCAGACGATCTAGCTTGTTAACAGAGATATCGTTAGCAACATAAGTTTCATTCAGTACTTTTATCAATGCGTTGCGATGCGCCTACGAGCTTAAAAGTAAGTCTAGCACAGATATACGAGCCTGTTGTTTATGCAGTTGCTCCACAACACTGTACTCACTATGCTTTAAGAACTTTAAGAATTCCTTAGCCTATTCTTCCTTTACTGGCTCGTTTAGAGGCGATTCTTATTTGGTCGCATTTTCCTTCTTTTGTTCGCCCATCAAGGCTTTCTCTTTTGTGGGCTCTGTCTGTGTGTTTGTTGCATCGTAGTGCTTCCCGCTGCGCGTATAGGAGCCTACCTTCTGATTTTTCTTTACAGTACTGGGCGAGTCCCCCTCCCCAGGAATCGTCACATTGCAGTCATAGTTCCAGGGAACCTTTTTGTTATCTTCATAAGAAAAGGCCGCAGGTTTCTGAATCACGACCTTTGGTGTTATCTTTACCCCGACTTCATTATTCTTTGGTCGCGAGATAATGACCAATGGATAGCTAACTTTCGAGACCTTGGCTGCTGATTCATCTTCCAACGCGCAGATATTTTCTCTTTCTTGACTTTTATTGCTTTCATAAAATTCCATCTATTTATCATCCATCAGCTTTTGCACCAGAATTCTGAACTCGATACAGTGTTGGATCTCGTGCCCATCTATGTTATGGAACTCACAGCCATTTCTCATTTCTTTATATTCTCTCGCTGGATCTGATACAGCTAATCCTCTCTTCATCATTTCTTTCCAAACCCATCTCATCGGGGTTTTCAGCTTCGCAATATCTATTTTAACTCTTTTCTCCACATTCTCACCTATCATATTTACCCCATTATTAGCATGATTAGGTAGCGGGTGCTTCGTGCTAGGGGCATCGTCAAATTTTACAATGCCCATTTGGATGAGCTTTTCTACCAATTTCTTGAAGGCGAGACAATGCTCTATTGAAAGCCCTACGATCCCCGCATGGTACTCGCACTGTGCATTTGCATCATACCACTTAGGGTATGGGGGCTGCAGGGGCTTTAAGTAATGAGGGGAAACAACATGTGCATCGAATAAGTTCTGGTACAATTCTCTGTATGTCATAGGGATCGGGGTGAATTGGAGTTTCTCCTCATTTAGCTTTGCATTGGATTCCTATCTAGCTGGGCTTTGATGATCGGTAATTACGGTTCTGGGCTGGCTCACAGCGATTGGCTTCGAATAACTTTTGTCACGGGTACTTATGTTATTTACATCATTCTCTCTTTTCTTCGTGATCGTCTTTCTAGCACATTTCCCCGCCTCTATATTGCCGCATCTGATTGCGTTTTCTATCATTTCTCCTTACATCACGATATCTAAAAAACTTTTAGTTGCACTTCCCAGCATGTGATTAATGAAAGGAGCCTTCAAGGTATTGATGAAAAGCATGGTTGTTTCCTTCTCCAGGAGAGGTGGCTGAACTTGTGTTGCTATCTCTCTCCATCGCTGGGCGTATTGTCTGAAGCTCTCGCTTGGCTTTTTCTCCATGTTTTGCAGCGTGATCCTGTCGGGTGCTATGTCTGCCACGTGGCCATAGTGTTTCATGAAGGCATGTGCCAGGTCCTTCAATGTATTAATCTTGGCCCGACTGAGCTGATTGTACCATTTGGCCACAGATCCGACCAGACTGTCCTGAAAATAGTGAATCAGCAATTGGTCATTATTAACGTGTCCCACCATCCGTCGACAGAACATCGAGATATGCGCTTCGGGACAGCTAATCCCATTGTACTTCTCAAAATCCAGAGTTTTAAACTTTGGCGGAAGTACCAAGTCCGGGACCAAACTTAAGTCCTTAGCGTCTACCCCGTAACGGTAGTCAGCAGTCTCCATTGCTTTGAACTTCTCTTCTAACCACTTGCAACGGTCCTCGAGTTGTCTTGGCAGGTCCACCCTTGCCTTGTCTATTTTTGCCATTTCATCGAGATCGAGGACCATAGGGTTAGCTGGACTATCTCCTGGGTTAGAACCCGAGCCTGTTGGAAGGTGCGCAGGTATCGCAGTACCGGCCTAATGCTGCGGCCTGATGGTAACAGGCGCCCTTTGGGGATGCATATCTGGTTGTGCTTGAGTGTTTGGCGGGGTAAAACCTGGAGGGTAGACAGGGTCGTCATTATCATTCCCTGAACTAACAACAGTGCCCTTTCCTTTTTCACGTTCTTTAGCCAGCAACTGCGCCAACTGGCTTATCATACTATTTTGGGATTCTTGCATCTGTTCCATCATGTCTTGTTGTATTTTGGCTAATTGCTCTTGCATTTGATCATACATATCTTTTTGCATCTGCTCTAATCTTTCTAGTCTTTGATCCATTATTTTCGTTTTGCGTCGTGTACCGTAACGATGCTCAGTTTCTAGATTTTTCTTTTCTCTCTCTCTCTTTCTCTGTATTAATCTCAGCTAATTAGGCTCTCTCTATGGCCTTAAATGCATATAATGTGATGTAATGCAAATGCATGAATGCAATGAGGCATCGATTCAGATTCAAATTTATTTTAGAAGACTTTTTAGAAAACAAAATCCTTTACATAAAGCTGACTACAAATATGCTTTCGCCCTAAGGCCTAAAGTTTTAATTTTCCCTAACAAAGAGGTTAGCTCTTAACCACGATCCGTCTGTAGCTCATACTTCATGCTCAATATATCAGCCTGTGCTGCCAAAGTCTGTAGGTGATCAGCTACCTCTCGAATCTGAACTATTGCTTCACCCATAAGGTAATCCCGATTTCTAACTTGATCATGAGAATGGTGAAGCTCTTCCTTCCAACGCCCTTCTCTTGTTTCAAGAAGCTCAATCCGAAGTTCACAACTGTGCAATGCTGATTCTAACTCTTCAATCTTACCCTTCATTTCATCGATCTTGTTCAGACTTGATTTTAGTTCTATTTCAGAATTACGACTTCGATGGTGATGAAGGGACCGCCCAAGTTCAGCCACTCTAGCTTTTAATCCACTTTTCTCTTTTTGGCTATCTGCCAAATTCTTCTCTAAAGCCTCGTTTCACGCTTGCATTTTTTGAATCTTCCTCTCCCAATAGTTAGCTTTGGCATTTTCTTCTTGAATCTCCTGTTGCCACTATTCTGAAGTCTTTCCTAATCCAGCGTTCTTCATTGTCAGACGTATCTTCTCATATTCTGTCTTCAAACTATCTCGATCTTCCTCTATCTTCTTCTTTTCTTTTCTTAATTTCTCGACTTTCATTTTCTGAACATCCGCATCTAAACTTAGGTACATCTTTTCTTCTTTCAACTTCTCTATCCTCTTTCCGAGCTCTAAATTTTGCCTCTCGAAGTCTTGCTTTATAATCTCTAACTCCGATGGGACCACTTGTAAATACTCTTTCATCGATCGAGCGCCCTCCAAACTTGGCCCAGGAATGTTATCATTGATCCTTTTGCTCGACCACTCCTTGTATTTCAGGGTTGTCATCGTTCCTCCAGTCAATATCTTCATACAGCGAGCCCGCTTCCAAGCCTCAGAAATCTCCCGAATCTTCTTCTTATAATTATCCCCTTTATATGAGAATTCACTTTGAGCTAACCCACATGTCACCGGTATGAACTGTCTTGCTTTGTCTCGCCTTAGTACCAAAGAGCGGTGCATATCCAACGACTCCCGCATTCCGAGCAAGAGGTACCCAATCAAAATTTTCACATCGATAAAGGACTTCGTCGGGAACCATCCAAGGGGCTTTTCACTCGACATTTTCCTCTCGAAGGTTTTAAAGAATTTCCATCCACCTTTGCTCCGATATATCGTCCCTCCTTGTCGTAACCGTGGCCTCCTTTAAACGGGAATAATTTTCAAAGAACACTCGGTAAGGAACCTTGTCAACTCTCTAAAAATGACTGTGGAACCAAACCAACAATAACTGTGCGCATCCAATGAATCTACCTTCACCAGTTATCTGACATGCGTTCAAAGATCTTAACGTCTCGGCTAAGATCGCAGGTACATGTGTGACCCCTTTGTTAAGTCGGTCGAATAAATCAGTAACTGCTTCATTTATATGTCTTAGAGCTTTAGGGAAAATTACCAAACCATAAATACATAAGGCAAAGACGTCGATATTCTTCTTTACATATGGATGTGCTAAGATTAGGTGCTTCAAACTCACCCAGGGTATGCACTTACCCTCACCTTTCTCTTAGATTTTGGCTGCAACCCACTGTTCGCTCATCTCCGTGATACTCATTAACTTCTTCACAAAAGTTGGGACATTGGTAGCCCTAAAATAAGCTTTGTCGGCTTGGACCCTTGAGCAGCGAAGCAAGGTTGTATATTCCTCCATCGTGGGCACTAAATCTACTTTCCCGAAAGTGAAACAACTATAAGCAGAGTTCCAAAACTGAGTCATAGCCCGGAATAGATGCTTATTTACCTTGATGTCGAGCAAATAGGGTAGATCGCCATAACTACGATAGAACAGCTGCTTTGCCTCATCGTCCCACTGGTTCCATATTTCTTTCAACTCACAGAACTCATTTTACGTGATGCTAATACGAGTAAAATCCCATAGTTCAGATACATACCCGTCTCTGATTGTGTTCGCTCTGATCATGTGCGGACGACCGCATTGTCTTCCACTTTATCAAGGAACTCGTACTCCATAACCAGCTTTCTAACTTAGAAACTGACTGTGAATCGATACCTCTCTAAAATATGAAATGACATGCACCAAAAAATTAAAGCACAACAAGTTAGTATTATGAAATAAAATATAAAGCAAATAAAATAACAAACACCTATTTGGGTAACCATTAAGGCTTGGTGGAGTTCTACTTAGGGTGAGCCCTCAGGTTTTCTATATGTGGTTCCGCTCTAAAGTTGAGGTACCCGAACCAGCAGATTCCTCGATCCTCACCCATTATAGGCTCATACGGACCGAGTTTGGTTCAGGGGAATACATTTCCCTATGGCCATGCGGAAGTGAAAACTTCACGAAGACATAGGTACAGATGTATCCCGGAAGCAATTCACTAGCCCATGCGGAGGTGAAAACCTCACGGAGGCATAGCTTCTCGCTCCCACTTAAGGGTGTGACCACAACGGCCATGCAGTGCCATGCAGAGACATTTTATAAATTAGAACCACATGCAATAAAAGGATCATATTTTTTCAAATCATATTTTAAAATTTGAACAAAAGGACATGAAATAATCAATTTTACGGCTTGAATCTCTTATTGTCCCCAGTGGAGTCGCCAAGCTGTCGTAACCATTTTTTTGTAAAACGGGAATCGACTTTGGTTTTGAAAACGAAAATAAAACGGGAGTCGCCACCAATCCTTTTTGTTGAGGTGTGATCGGGTCACCTCGTAAAATGTTTTAAAACATTAATTTTGGCCTACGAAATCCAAGAAAATGGGTTCGGGAGTCGGTTACGTACGAGGAATGATTAGCACCCTCGTAACGCCCAAAATTGGTACCTAACTGATAATTTCATGTCTCAATGTCGCAAATTCGAAAAGATTTGAAAACATGATTTCTTTAAAAACGTGAATAATTTGAGTTAAAATTTGAGATTTCTTTGTTCCGAAAGGATACAAACATCACATCCAGCACGTTAGGACACGATGTTTTAAACCCTCGTAATCAAAATCATCTCATGATTTACGAAATTTATTAAAAGGATGTTTAGTTATTTAGTCAAACGGAAAATCGAAACCCAGCACGTTAGGGCACTATTTCGCGAATTTCTAAATACAAAACATTGCCTTATTTTAAAAAACCTTTAAATGAAATATAGTAATTTTACAAAATGTATTTTTATTTAATGATATAGTATTAAATATAATACTAAATGTAATAAAATAATAATTAATTTCCATAAATGAGTGAAAATAGAAGTATATACGTGAAATAATATAAGTATAAATAGATGAATGAAAATTAAAAAATAATAATAGTATTAAACTAAGAAAATAAATATAGATATAAATATAGTAATAATAATAATACTAATAATAATAATAATGGTAAAGAAATAATAGTGGCAAGAATAATGTTGATTAATAATGATAATAATAAAATATTTAAATAAATAATAGCAAAAATAGTAACAAAGATAAAGAAATAAATAAAAAAAAGAAAAATAAAAGATAATAGTAATAACAACAGTAATAATAAAAGATAATACTAATAAAAACAAAAATAATGTTAAATAATACTAATAATAACAACAGTAATAATAATAACAATAAAATACTAAATAATAGTGATGGTAATAAAAATTGCAAAATAACTGAAAAAGGGACCAAATTGAATTTAAAACGGAAGTTTGGGGCTTAATTCGAAATAAATAAAAAGAAAAAGGACTCCATTGAACGCGCGAATAACATGGAGGGCCTAGAAAGGAAATTTTCCCTTCTCCTCCAAAACGCACAGCTTCAAGGGGACCAGATTGAAACCCGAAACAAATTGTTGGGCCAATTTTAAAAAAATACCATGAACTTAATCACAAAACCATAAAAAAAGCAGAAGGACCAAAAGCGCAATAAACCCCTGGATAAAAAACACGCGGATCCTAAGGCAGGTCGGGTCGGATCGGGTCGGTTAGGGGTAAAACGACGTCGTTTTGGGCGTTTAAAGCCAGCCCCAAAACGACGTCGTTTTGGGAGGCTATTTAAGGCCAAAAATTTTCAAAAAAAATCACTTTTACCTGCTTGTTTTAAAAAACTTAACCCTTTTCTTTCTTTTTCTCTGCAGGGCCTGGTCGCCGGTGAGGATTCTGGCGAACTCCGGCGCTCTTTCGCCACCGTCCGTCGTCAGTGACCGCCGTACACGGCGGCGCCCGAGGTAGAAGTCTCTTTTTTTCTCTTTTTTTTTTTTTAAAAAAAAACTTAATGTGTATATGCATATATATGTATATGTATTTGTGTAAAAAAGGAGGATTCGAAATAACAAATGAAAGAGTAAAAATAAAATCACCTCGTTTTTCTCTCTTTTTAATGCTCAACCTCTGCTCTTTTTAGTACTTAACAATCTTATTGATATTGTATTGATCTCTGTTTTATGTTTTGAATCTCTGTTATTTCTCAAAAAAAAGGATCCCACAATTGTTCTTTTTTCATGGCTTATAAAGCCATTTTTTACACTGGTGCTGTCTTTTCTTCTTAATGTTTTGCAGGTGCGGTGCTGACATGGGCGGTGGCAGCAGTGACGGTGGACAGAGGCAAGTGGGCAGGGCAGACCGACACCCTAGGTGCGACGCACCTAGGGTTTGATTTTTGCTTCTTTTTTTATCTGAATTTGGGCTAGGTTTTGGGCTAGGGTATTTTAGTTTATTGGGCTGTTGTTTTGGGCTCTTGATTTTGGGTAATGGGATAATCGGATGGTTGTTTGGGTTAAGTTTAGTTTAATAGTTGTTTTGGGCTTTTGATTTGGTTTGTAAAATGGGCCTGTAAGCCCGGGTGAAATTGGGCTATGACAAAATTCATCAATTTATCTCCTATATTAATTATTAAACTTTTTTGGTAATATATACTAAATAATAATAATTCTACAAAGCAATATCTGCTCCCTTGAAAACCAAGAGTGCTCTCAATAGAGTCCTAGAGAGAACAGCTACTTCTGTTGCTTGGGATGGATGAGGGTGGTGGCGTGGAGAGGGAGGGCAGCAACGAGATTTCACTATTAGCAGATGAATTAATTCAGTTATCAATCAAGAAATCGTTAGTGATACCGACTGACAAACCCACTTTGATTTGCTCAGTCTGGACGAAAAAATTCTTCAATACAGATAGTTTTAGGGAACAATTGAAGAGTATATAGAAAACAAAAAGGAAATTTGAAATTAAGATGGTGGGGCAGAATCTTTTTTCATTCGTCTTTGATCTAGAAGAGGATTTGGAGTTTATTATGGAAGGGCGACCGTGGTTATTTCGAAAGTTTCTTATTTTGTTTGATAGATTGATTAATCCTATGGAAATAGACCAGATCTGCTTTACTACGTCACCATATTGGATCCATATTGGTCACTGTCCACCAGAATTTGATAAGAAGGATTTGATGCATGCAATTGGAAGCACTTTTGGAGGAGTACTCAGATCTGAGATTAGTGGGGATTCATGCAGACTCAGGGTCAATTTGGATGTTCAAAAACCCTTGAGGCGAGGAATCTTTGTTTCAAGCGAAAATAGTGTAAAATCCAAGATTTCTTTTAAATTTGAGAAATTGCCAGTCTTTTGCTTTGGGTGTGGCAGATTAGATCACGGTCTCCAAGATTGTAAGTTGTCAGATCCTGCAGAAAAGATCAAAATTAGATAAGATCCCCCTTACTCAATTGCGTTAAAAGTAGAATCGAAAGTGATGGGTAAAGAGAGTTTGAAATTTAATGCATTTGTTAAAAAGCTGGGTTCACAGAGTAATTATATAGGAAAGGCTAAGGTGGGGGAGGGACAGAATATGGAGGAGAAAATGTATTTCAAAAGTGGAATCCTTTCAGGAGGGAAGATTTCAGCAAGTTGGGAGGAAGGTTTGCAGGATTAGGAGGAAACGTCTATTATGAGGGGGATTTACATTCCGAATGAAGGAAGTACGATAGGGGAGAATCTCATAAAATTTTCAAAAAAGTCAAGTTGGAGAAGGTTGAATGCGAAGGCCTCATCAGATTCTAATAAACAGACAAGCGTTAGGGCTAAGAGGAAATTCACAGAAGAAGGGGATGACAAGGGCTGTTTGGGGCAGGTTAGTAGAGAAGACTTGAAGAGGTTACGATATGATGTCAAGAATGGTATTGAAGCTGACTGTATGGAGGTTACGTTGGATAATTTGAAACATGTTACTATTTCGAACAAACTAGGATCGGCGGCTGCCTTTGTGCAAGCTGACCGGGCACAATGAAAAACATATGTTGGAATGTCCGTGGGTTGGAGAGCCTACGGGCTGTGAGAAGACTGCGGCATTTATGTAAGCAGCACAATCCCCAGATGGTCTTCTTGATGGAGACTAAACTAGATAAGAATCGTATGGAGAAAGTTCGAAGGAGTTGTGGTTTCGTCAGTGGAATCGACGTGGCAGCAGAGGGTTCTCGAGGAGGGCTTTGTTTAGCTTGGAAATGAGGGAATGGGATTATGTTGAGGAGTTATTCAAAATGGCACATTGATGTAATAGTTAAGGAAGATAGTGTGCAGGAGGAATGGAGGTTCACGGGTTTTTATGGTTCACCATATATGAAAGACAAAGACTTTGCATGGAGTTTGCTCAAAAGACTAGGCCAGGAATGTAACTCCCCATGGTTAGTAGCAGGAGATTTTAACGAGATTATGTACTCGTTTGAGAAAAAAGGTGGAGTGCCACGAGATCATCGAAGAATAGAAGCTTTTAGAGATGCATTAGATGAGTGTCAGTTGATGGATATCGGGTATTCGGGAGCAAGGTTTACGTGGGAGAGGGGAAACCTTCCGGAGACAAACATTAGAGAGCGTTTGGATAGAGGGGTGGCTAATGATCAATGGTTGGTTCTTTTCCCAAGAGGTAATGTGTAACACCTTCCCTATTCTACTTCTGATCATTGTCCCCTCCTTATAAACACAGATAATGTGGTCAGCCCCCCAAGAAGTCGTAGATTTCATTTCGAATCATGGTGGATTCTAGGAGAATCTCTTGAGGGTACTGTCAGATATTGTTGGGTTTCATCCTCGGCACCGTTAGTTGGGAAATTGGAGATGTTGCAAAATCGTTTGAAGAAATAGGCCTGTGGCATTAAGAGTATGAATGGGGGACTTAAAAAGAAGCTAAATGAAGAACTTGAAGTTTTGTTGCAGAAAGAAAGGGATGATGATACACTGGCACAGATCATTGATACAAAAATCCACCTAAATATGGAGATCGAGAAAGATGAGATGTATTGGGAACAGAGAGCCAGATCGAATTGGCTTAAGCTGGGGGATAGAAACACGGCCTACTTTCACAAGTGTGCAACTGTTCGAAGACGGGGTAATGCTATTAATAAATTATTTTTGGATGATGGTAAGGAGATTACTAATAGTTCTGAAATTACAGAGGCGGCAACAAGATTCTTTGAAGATCTGTTCAAGTCAAAGGGTAGTGGTGATCCGCATAAGGTGCTGGAAGGCATAGGTACACATATTTCACAAGAGATAAACGACAGACTTTTAACTCCGTTCAGGGAAGAAGAAGTGTGGCTAGCATTGAAGGAAATGGGACCAACAAAGGCTCCGGGCTCGGACGGTTTTCCTGCAATATTCTTTCAAAAATTTTGGCACCTTATTGGTGAAGAGGTAACAGAGTTCTGTTTAAGTATTTTGAATGGTAATAGAGGGGTTGAACAAATAAATGTTACGAAAATTATGCTGATCCCAAAAACCACAAACCCTACATCTCTGGTAAATTTCAGACCTATTAGTCTATGTTCAGTTCTTTATAAGATTGTTGCAAAAGCAATTGTTAATAGACTTCAAGATGTTATGGGGTTATGTATTGATGAAGTTCAGAGTGTTTTCGTCCCAGGACGTCTAATAACAGATAATGTTCTCGTAGCATATGAAATTCTGCATACTTTTCGAAAAAAGAGGACTGGGAAAAAGGGGTTTATGGCCTTGAAATTGGATATGAGTAAAGCATATGACAGGGTGGAGTGGAATTTTGTAAAGGAAGTGATGATCCGAATGGGGTTTGCAGAGGGCTGGGTCAGCTTGATCATGGAATGCGTTACTTTAGTTTCCTATGCGGTCAACATTAATGGTTGTAGAGGCAGGATTTTTCAGTCATCTAGGGGATTGAGACAGGGTGATCCATTAAGCCCTTTTCTTTTTCTTTTTTGTAGTGAAGGACTTTCGTCTCTAATGCGAATAGCTAAGGCTAATAGGACGGTTAAAGGTGCAAGGGCAAGTCGGAGAGAGCTAGAGATTTCTCATCTCTTGTTTGCAGATGATTGCATGTTGTTTGGTGAAGCAACAGAACAGGGGGCTAGGAACATAAAGAATATTCTTCAGGAATATGAAAATTGTTCGGGGCAGTGTGTTAACTAAAGCAAATCGACAATTTTTTATAGTTCAAATACGACAGAAGAGGCAAAAATAGTGGTGTCATCAATGCTAGGTGTCAGGTGTAGTTCTAATCCGGAAAAATACCTAGGTCTTCCAAATATGGTGGGTAAACGAAAGAAGGAAGCTTTTCAGAATTTAGTAGACAGGATTAATTCACGAATTGATGGCTGGAGCAGCAGATTGTTATCTCAAGGTGGGAAAGAAATTTTTATAAAATCAGTTTTACAGGCTATTCCTACTTATGCCATGTCGTGTTTTCTTCTTCCCAAATCATTATGTGAGAAGATTGAAAGTATATTTGCAAGGTTTTGGTGGCAAAAAGGTGCAGGCAAAAGAGGAATTCATTGGAGTCAATGGAGGTACTTATGTCGTCCAAAAGAGGAAGGTGGTTTGGGGTTTAGAAATCTGGCTCAATTTAACATTGCCCTTCTTTCAAAACAAGGGTGGAGATTGCTTCACTATCCAGAGTCATTAGTCGCAAAAGTTTTTAAGGCAAAATACTTTTCAGATGGAGATTTTTGCAATTCACGATTGGGGAATTCAAGTTCGTATGTGTGGCGAAGTATTTGGGCTACAAAAAAGTCTTTGGAGAAAGGGTTAAGCTGGAGAGTTGGCACGGGTACAAACATTTATGTTTTTGAAGATGCATGGGTTCCAAATTATGTTAATCGATTATTACTACCCAATGTTGTTAATGCACATTTTGTTAAAGTTGCGGAGTTAATCAATACTACTGAGCGAAATTGGAATGAAGATCTAATAAAGAATACCTTCCCAGATGCAGAAGCAGAATTGATCCTTCAAATCCCCTTGGCGTTGGAAGCTCACGATGATCTGCTTGTTTGGAATGGTGAGCCGACTGGAGAGTTCTTAGTGCGAAGTTCCTACAAACTATTACAAAACTCTGATCCTACAGCTTACGCTTTACAAAACATCTATAAAGAATTTTACAAAAAAATATGGCGTATTGACATTCCATCAAAAATTAAAATTTTTGTGTGGAAAACTTCCTGGAATTTTCTTTCTACCCGAGTAAATCTAAGCTTCAGGAAATTAGTTTCGAACAGTGTGTGCCCTCGATGTCTGAATGGGGAGGAGACGATGATTCATCTCTTCAGATATTGTCCTATTTCACAGGCAGTATGGAAGGAGTTAGAAGATTTTATTCCTACTTTGTTTCCATGTTCAGAGTTTTTGGAATGGCTTACCAAAGTCATGGGCTTCCTCTCCGCGAATCAGTGCCGGCTCTTTTGTACAGCGTTCTGGGTCATCTGGGGAGACAGAAACTCGAGGATCCATGACAAAACAAACAGATCCAGCAAGGAAATGGTTAGCTTTATTCGCAACTACTTAAAGGAGCTAGATGGAGTTAAAGAAGTATCTCAAATTACCTCTAAAGTGAAGGCGAAATGGAGAAACCCACTTGATCTGAGAGTTAAAATAAATTTTGATGGGGCTTTTGACGAGCGATCCAAACAGTCGGCATCTGGAATAGTGATTAGAGATAGCAGTGTGCATGTTCTCATCTCATGCGCTGTTCTACACAAAGGAGTGGCCTCCGCCTTTGCTGCGGAAGCAATAGCTTGCCAGAAAGCATCTCAGATGGCCATAGAAATGCAGAAAAGGGAAGTTATTATAGAAGGTGATTCTCTGACCATAATAAAGAAGTGCAACAAAGGAGAACTTGACAGATCGCTTATTGGATCTTACATAAATGATATTCACAGACTTAAATCTAGAGGTACAGGGTTAAGTTTTGTGTTTGTTCCAAGATCTGCGAATAACTTAGCACATATCTTAGCGACTGAAGCTTTGAAAAGGAAGGAAGGGTGTTACCTGACCGATGGAGTTCCTAGCTATGCCGAAGCTCAGATGAAGGAGGACAGTGTGCGAGAACCAGACTAGACGGAGAAAGATCTAGAATGAGGCTAGTTTTTACCAAATGAAATTTCAAAAGACTGACCGTGTAGTAACTCCCCTCGGTATTAGACTTCGCCATTAATGGAGAATTGATGGATGGGAAATGAAGTGACGGGCGAAATGATCTGATTGGGCGGAAAAATCGGTGTTGTTTTCTTTTTCAATTTTTTTCTGTTTTGTTTTGTTCTTCTAAAGCCTTCTCTTTCCGGGCCATTTTGTTTCTGGGCCCGATTTTATTTTTATTTTTAGTTGTTTGTGTTCTGTTACTTTTTTCTTTAATTTAATCAAAGCCCAATCTGTTTTCTTAAAAAAAAAAAAAATCTACAAAGCATTCAATTATAAACTTTTTTTCTTATATTTTAGAAAAGATATATTTAACACTATATATGAAATGATTTTATAGTAAAATAACAATTACCGAAATTAGAATTCATAGAGAGCCTATAAATAAATTGTCTGCAATAAACAACACAGAATAAATAATATTTTGAGTCATCGTTCAAGAAAATTTTGAAGGTATCATTTTAAATTTAAACTTTGATTTATATTCTATTATTTAGTTTTTGTAAATTATGTATAATATATATTTTTCTATTTTTAAAGCTTAAGGGTGTAAAAAATTCTCAAACTTTAAAAAAAGAAGCAATTAAGTTTTTTTTTTTTCACTCAATTAAGCACTAAAACTTTCAAAATGTATCAAAAAGGCCCTCAAACTTCTTCAAAAAAAAGCAATTAAGCCCCTGCTCTCTTTTTTCACCTAATTGGATACTTGAACTTTTAAAATACATAAAAACGACTCTTAAAATTTAAAAAAAAAAGCAATTAAGTCCCTACTCTTATTAAAAATTAGGAAAAAATTTATAAATAACAATAAATAATAAATTTTAGAAAAATTATTAAATTTTAATAAAAATTTAAATTTTATTAAAAATTGGAATTTTTTTATAAAAATCTTAAAAAATAAAAAATTGTAAAATTTTATAAAAATCATAAAAACAATTAACGACACCTAGTTTATTTCAATTAAAGCCATCACGTGTAGCAGCATGACATATGGTGAAAAATGATAAATAAAAATAAAAATTATAGAAAATTTATAAAATGTTTCTTTTGGTACGATAATTTTTATAATTTTTTTTTTACAAAATTTATATCTTTTTTACATTTTGTATAATTTTCTTATGACTTTATAAAATTTTACAATTGTTTTTTTTTACGATTTTTATATTTTTAATAGTTTAATTTTTTATTTAAAATTTAATAATATTTATAACTTTTATTGATTTAATTTTTTTATAATTTTTAATAAAAGCAGGGGCTTTTTTTGAAAAAAAAAACTTCTTCAACTAACGAGCCGTTTTTCAAGCCAATTCCTGATACTAATGAGTTTATCTTGAATCTTTATTTCCTTTTCTTTTTCTTTTTTCATTAGTTTTCTTCTAAATATAATATTTTATAATCCTTTCATTGATAAAATTTTAGCTAAAGCAAATGAAAAAAAAAAAAAAAAACTTTAAAAAGAACACTTTAGATTTGCACTTTAGATAAAAGCAAATGTAAAAATACAGCAATAGATCATATCATATTAGCATGAAACTAATGCAAATTTTAGTACTATAATTCTAATTTATTAAAATAATATTACTTTGTCAAATTAATTTATCCATATTAATGCAAAAATTAATATATAATACTCGCTATAATGTTAATATGAGAGTCTTAATTAATATATACTACTTATTTTAATTTAAGATTGAATTTAAGTATTTTTAATATTTAGAATCACTTTTAAATTGAAATTTTTTCTATTAAAAAATTATTCTGAGTTATTTTTAAAGGAAAATTTATAATTTAAATTAATTCCACTTTTTTAATTAAATAAAAATATATTTCTTATAATAAATGAATTTGAGATATTATTTTTAAAATTTTAAATTAAAATATCTTAAATTGAAGTAATTTAATATGTTTATCATGGGACAAAAGTTAGTTTTATCTAATTACATTAACATTCCATATTGATTGAGTTATTCCTTCTCTAACATTAAACATATAATCTTTATTATCATTAATTTGTCATTAACAAAGTCTAAATAATTAATAATAAATATTATGTAATTTAGTTATATTTAGTATAAATAATTTATAGTAATTTAGTTTATTATTTAGTAGTTCAAAATTATTAAGAAATTATCTATAATTATATTTAAAAAATATGTCCTAAAATTAAAATACCATATTTGTATAAAAATCGAACATTTTTGGAAAGATAATTAGATTTGAATTTAATTATTTCTAATTACCTATAAGAAATCAGGAGGGTCCAATTATATTTAATTTAATAAGATATACTAATTACAGTAGTTATCCAAATATGTCACAAATGTATAATTATAAGTATTTATACATAAATTTGACTTTCTAAACATGATTAATTTTTATTATATGTATATATATTAAACATTAAATAATTTCTTAAAGAAAGCATTAAATAAAGGTTGAACCGAAATGTATTAAAATGTGTTAAAATCATTAATTAAAAAAAAAATATTTTTTAAAATATTAATTACAAATATTTAATGGTTATATTTAAATATTTAAAATGTAGTTTATATATTCTAATTAAATTTTATAAGTAATTAATATTTATTACTTAAAAATATTTAAAATTTATATTTCATATATTAAAATATTAAAAGTTATAGTAATTTTTTTATATTCTTACTAAAATATAATAATATTAACTAATTTAAATTTTATTTAAATGTATATTTGTTACTTGATAATAACATGTCTAAAATAGACATTTTATTTCTCAAAAGTATTTTTTGACAGTAATGCTAAACACTCAAATTTTAAAGCAAACTTTTCAAAAGACTTACGAAAATATTTTTCCACAAAGACTTTTCAAAAGACTTTTCAAAAGTATTGTCAAACTAAATTTATATAGCTTGCTCAAGACAGCTTTTCCTCCAAAAAGTGCTTTTGAGCTGAATCTTTTGGAGCCAGAAGTGCTTTTGAAAAGCAATGAAGAACTGGCCCTAAGAGAGTCTTGTGAGAGATCAAGACATGGAGTTTCAAATGAGATAGAATTTCGAATATACGTTTATGAATAATTATTTTTAATATAAATTATACATAATTATTTGATATGTTTTTAATAGAATTTATGGAGTTTCAAATAAGATGAATTTCGAATATAAGTTTATGTATATGTTAATGTAATTATACATTAAATAATGAGTTTTTTTTTAATTAGGTAAATAAGGTTAAAAAATTATTATGTATTTTTAATTGATAGTTAAAAAATTAAAGATAATATAAATAATATATTTTTTGGTACATCAATAACTTGAAAATAAACTATTTTTAAGAAAGTGAACACATAATTAATATTTCACAACTTAAAATTCGCAAATATCTTTATTTTATGTGTGGAATGAAAAACTTTACCATCAATATATCAAATCAATAATTTTGATATAACTAACTATCCACAAAATCCTAGATTATTTTATTAGGTAAACTATACAATTAGTCACCAAATTATTAATGTGTTACTGTTTTGGCCGTCGAACTACAAAAAATTTTAATTTCGTCACGTTATCATTCATTTCTGTTTTGATGACCGGCCCCCTCGATTAAATTACTAATAGAAATGGTGAGGTGACCCATTTTTAATTGGTATGATAACATATTTAGTTCTCAGCACTTACACATTTGATCAAATTAACCCTAATTTTAAATAATTTAACAAAGTTAACCTTCCATATTTATAAATTATATCAATTTGATCCTCAAATACATCTTCATCATGCATCTCACCTCACTCCATTCCATTGCCTTTTATATAGTTTTTTTTTTATTATATAAATATATTCTTTACATAATGTTTTATTCACTCTAGTAAACATAATAGAACTAAAGAGATGTGCCAAAAAATATATTAAAAAAAAAGGCATAATGATTTATTTGATCCTTCAACTTTACAAAAAAAGAAGAAGTTATTTTAGCCTCTTATTCAATTTTTCACCTCTTTAGCCCTTGAACCTGTGTAGTTTGACAAACCATCCCAAAATGGATGGAAAAGTTAATATTTGTTAACTTTGTTGACTGGCATACACGTGGATGCCACATCAGCAATTAATTATTATTTTCAATTTAAAAAAATTCACAAAATATAATGTTTTAAAAAAATTATAAAAATATTTTTTAATTTAAAAATTAATTAATTGCTAATGTGGCATACACATGGACTATTATGTTAGCAAAGTTAACAAATATTGACTTTTTCATCTATTTTGGGTGATTTGAAAAATAACGTAAGTTTAAGAGATAAAAAATGCGAAAAATTAAATGAATGACTAAAATAATTTTTTTTATAAAGTTAAAGAGTTAAATAAATTATTATGCCTTCTTTATATATATATATATATTGGCACATTTCTGTAGTTCTCTCATGTTTACTCAAAATTCTTAAACTTATGTGAATGGTTACTAATAGCTTGTTTCTTACTTGCAAATACTTATTGATGTCGTGAGATTTATTGACTTACGCTGCCTGAGTAAACAAAAATGGAATGACGGACACGATGCTATTCCAACTTTTACGTGTTAAAATCACATCATCGTGCTTTGCCCTTCAAATGTTAATCATAGAAATGAATTCTTGCGAAATGCACTTGTACAACTTTCTTTCACCCGCCTGGGGTTCCTCATTTTTCTGTTCTTTACTCTTTTTTGCACTGTTTTAGATATATATTGATTTGTATTTGTTGTGAATTAAACTCAGTGGACGCTGCTTCAATGATCATATCATATGAGAAGAGAAAAGAGGAGCAAGGCTGGAACCTTTTCAAGCCAAGCTGCAATAAACACTTTTATGGAGGCCGTCGGTGGGAAACATATCCGAGGATACCCCAAATAACTTTTGGGACAAGATTTTACCAATGCTCAAAAGTCAAAACATTAAGGTGGTTTCATAATTAATGCATACATTGTCTCTCTCACATTTTCCAAGTTTTGTTAATTTCTATCTATTCAAATGTAATGCCTAAGGTCTGTATCCAAATACGAAGATTTTATTGATGAATCCATTTTTGGTGCTACAGGTGTTTACATATATCATGGAGCACTCATTGATGAAAATTGTGACTTCTAGCATCTCCACGAGGATTATTTAGAATGGGTTGCAATTTGTATTTCTTACTTCATCATGTTATGTTTTAGCAGTCAACAAGGATTTCAAAATGGGATTCCAATCTTTTATAATCATTGGGCGAGTAAAATTCGATTCAATTCGAAAAATTTGATAAAAATTCTAAATTTTAAATTAAATAGTTTGAGTTATTTGAGTTAATCAAGTTATTCGGATCAAATCGGATAAAAAAATTAATTTTTTCGATTTAACTTGAATATGAATTACACAATTCAAGTTATCCGAAAATCCGAATAGGAAAAGGCAAAACTACGTCGTTTTAATAAATGTTTACATTTTCTAAAGTTAAAATTTAAAACCATTAAAATAAAAGACAAAACTATGTCGTTTTGATAAATATTTACTCATTAAATTTAAAGACAAAATCATTATATTATGTATGTAGTTAAATAATCTTTTACTTCATCTACTAGTTAAATAATCGGTTCATGTAAACACAACATTGAGTATAAATGATAGGATTCATTAACTTGACTTAATTTGACTCGAAATTTTTTGACTCGATCCAATTCGATTCGAAAAAAATTAAAATTGAGTTACGTTGCTAAAATAGGATTCGTCAACTTGACTAGCTCGAAAAGTTTTTACTCGACTCGATAAAATACTCACCTACAATTAGGTACCTTTCTAAGAAGAGCACCGACGATATCATGATGTTGATTTGTCTGAAAAACTACAGCCAAAAACGATCTCTCTTGTAAACTGCGATCTGGAGAATGTTTTTAGATTAGCACTGCATGTGATGTTGATATTTTCTTTTATATATTATCAAAGCTCAAGGTTTTTATGGAGTTGTAAATCATATTTTTGAAGAACTTGATATTTTTATTTATTAAAAACAAAGATTGAGCTAAAAGCTCTAAACTTGAATTACACTTAAAAAACAGAATGTTTTCAAAAAAAAAATATTTTGGACAGTCAATTTTCATTGAATCAAACATACCTAAATGTTGTTTTGTTCAAATTTAATACTTCCCATTATACTTGTTTAACAGTCAGGTAAAGCCAGGCCAACCCAAATAGGAGCTTTACTTTAATTCGAGGAAAACAAAAGAAGCGCACAAAACAAAGTGAATTCAAATCATCGTTAAGCACAACCAGAAAAAAATTCAACCCCGGAAACCAGACTCAATACAGACAACAAAAACCATAGAAAGCACAACAAAACAGCGAGCATGTAGGGCGGGCGTAGCTCACTGTATTTTATTTAAAGAACACGACCAAGTCCCACACACTGAAAGCTATAGCCACGGTAGAGAAAATTATTGTTCTATAAATAGCACGTCTGCCATAAAAGGCAAAATAAACGACTATACCAAGAGCTTCAGAATCACTCCTCTTCTGTCTCAGACTCGGCATTCTGGAGCCACTCGATGAAGGGCTTGGAGTTCTTCCATATCTGAGAACTCTTATTACCACCGGCTACACCCTTCTGGTACCATTCCATGATGAACTCTTCTTCCAAGATGTCATTGTCATATAGCACTTTAAGAACCAAAGCCACCTCCTTAGCTGCCTCGAGGTTTGCCTTGCCACAGAAAGACTCGATAGAATTGAGGAGCATCATCTGCCATCCCTCTTCTCTGGCTGCTGCTGCAAGGTAGTTCTTCTTTTTAGTTACTTCCTCCGCGAACCCCTTCCCAACATCATGAAAGAGTGCAGTAAAAAGGGCGTCCATGATTTCTTGGGACGTTCCAGAGAGTGAACCCAGGAAGAATTTAAGCTGAGCTGCAGATGACCCCTTATTAAGGTATTTCTTTATCTCATCAAGAAGCTTCTCATGGGCAGTGACACCATTCTCTTGTGCCTTAACCTCACGCTCTGGAGACTTCTTCACTGACTTCTTTTCTTCATCAGTAGAAAGCATTACCATATCAGCTGTTACAGCACTCAACTGCTCTTGTATACGCTGTTGAGCAGCCTCCAGTGAAGTATCTGTTTGCCACTGCACATTATCATCATCATCATCAGCCACCTCTTCGTTCTCATCAGCCTGGCTGTGAGTTGGGGAGTGATCCTCATCAGAATGTTTGCTTTTCTTCTTGGTTACTGCACCTTTGGGAGCAGTAGCCTTTGAAGTAGTAGTGGTAGAGGAACCTTTCTTTTTTGCCTCTTTTTTAATCTTCTTCAGCTCTTCATCAGCGGCCTCACCCTCCTTGAGTCTTTCCTTCTCAGCCCTCCTCATTGCCTTCTTGTCTTTTGAAGACTTCTTAGCCTCAGGTGGGTTTTTAAGAATGAAAGTTGTAAGCTTATCTCTCATGTCAACATCAGAAACAAACCCACACGCAGCACATTTCAGGGTAAGCATCTGTGTCTTAGTAATAACTATCTCAGTTTCAGGGTTCCCACAGCCATAGCACTGAACATACTTCTTAATGAAGTTCTCAAGAAGCCCTGCAAGCTTGGCAGTGTCATGGGCCCCATTTACAAGAGAAGTTCCAGTCTTCTCATCAAACTTGGATTGGGCTCCCAGTTCACAACCAAAATATTTTGTGGTGTAAGAAGCAGGTCTAGCCAAGGCCTTTGCAATTTCAACCATGTTAACCACGTTAGTCTTGATGCCATTTCCTCTCCCTTCAATCTTGGTTATCATTTTAGGCATCTTATACCTATAAAAGGCATCATCACTGTTCGAAGCACCAATATTTTGCAAAGCCATCTTGATCAAACTGAGGGAGACTGTTAAACAGAAAGGAGATATCAGATACTGGTTATCAAAATCGTGGTGAGAAATCTGTTACCGGGCTGCCTCCTTGCACTTGGAAGATGTTGCATAAAACGGAAACCCAAACTGTGTCTCTGATTGGCCTCAATATGCATGCAGCTAATTTCAGAATAGGAACTTCTATTCTTTTTTCTGGACGTGGGACAGTACTCTCCAAGCAATCCAATTGATGACAAAAAGAGAGAGGCCCGTTCAGACATAAAAGAAGACTCACAAGTAACAGACTCCACTTTGGCAATCTGCAGCAGAGCAGATTAATCTGCCAACTTCCTGAAAGACAATGACGGAGTTTATTCAGGCAAAGGTCAGAGCATAGAATATCAATAACTGGCATAAAACCATAACATGAAAATTGCTACATCAGCGAAGCTAGAACATTACTAGCAAAACCATAACACTACAATTTTCAAAATTGCATGTATAGTTATGCATGAAGAAATGCACATACTAAACATCGTCAACTTTTGTAATCCAATAAAGCATAGCATATTCCAGTATTATAACATCAAAACTTGGGACATCTATCAAAACCAAGATTAAATTATTTCTTCATAAGTTTCTCTATACCAATAAAAAGTTTAGATTGTAAAGAAAATAAAAAAATGATTTATTAAGGACTGATTAAAGCAACGAAACTAGACAGATCAAAACTTAAAGAAAAATCTAAACCCGCAGTTCTAAATCACCTATAATACAAAAAATATCTATTAGAAAATACTGAAAATAAGGTAATTGAAACGAAAATTTAAGTACTACGATCTTGGTATAAAAAACCTAAGCCTTCCGTCCAACGTTAAATAATGAAATATTAAGCATATATATATATATATATGAAAGAATATCTGCATTGCGATAATCTAAATCCGAAAAAAAAAAGGAAATAGAAAACAAACCCTCTGGTTTCGATCTGATAATCTAAAATAATACAAATACAAAGCTAAATTAAACAATAAGCTCTTACAACATAAACAAGTCAACAACGATCGAACAAAAGAAAAGGAAAAAAAAAAATCTAGCTATCGGTCAAAAAATGAGAGATACAATGAACGATAGACAAATAAAAAGAAAAAAAGCAAACAGATCAATAGAAAATGAAAATAATAATAAAATTGGAAACAAAAAGAATCAAACCTTTGATGAGATGAGGAAAATGATGGTAGGAGATAAATTGGGAATCTGAGGCAGGAGAATTTGGAAGGAAAATAGATATTAGGGATTTTTCTTGTGGAGAAGAATTGAGAAGCTCTCAACTTTATACACGCCAACGAAGGGAAATGTGAAACGCTAGGGCAAACTCAGCATCTTGAATTTTCTAGTATTGATTATTCTCGAATAAACTTATTTTATTGTTACTATATTGCCCTTAATTCCCTTTTTCTATTAAGGATTCTTTTGGGTAGATAATAAAAATTTTTAATTACGAAACTAAGCCGATTATTTAGGAGAATAATTTATCTTATATAATAAAATCAGGTGTCGTTAATGTGTTAAGTGGCACCAATTTAAAAAATACACTGTTATTTGACAATCATTCTAGGTGAAAAAAATATTTTTAAATGGTGTTATTACTTTGTCAAGCAACATAAAACAAATACTGTACAAGTAAAAAAATTATATTTTAAAATGGTGCCACCTAACAATGTGGTGGCACCAAAATTTGTATTTATAATCCATTCCCAGCCTAAAAAACAAATCGTTGTTATTTATCAATTCTAAGGACACGTATTAGGGTCTTTCCTCATTATAAGCTGCTTATGCAGGTTGGTGGAATCTGACTGTGGGAAATATTTACAAACCCTTCTTATTGCGGTTGTAGAAGATGATAATCGGAACGTACTACTAATAGCCATTGCCATTATGGAGAGTGAGAACATGTAATCGTGACAATTTTTTTGACGAATTTGCAGAGTCATGTTGTTAGACAAGACATTTACATTATTTTTTATCAATCAAAGGGGTTAATTGCGGTGATTAGGTGTCTCGAAGTTCCGTGGAGATTGTCCAAGCAACTGATAGCAAAGCGACGCAGGTTGTAACAGCTCGTTTTTAGTGAAAACGGAATAGTGGTTTCGGGACCACAAATTCGAGTCCAGAAGAAAAATAATTTTAATACTATTTCATGGTTTGCATTATGATTGAAATGTCGTATGAAAATTTAGTAAAGAAATTTTTACCGATTACATGTCTAATTAGATGGAAAGGACCAAATTGCATAAAATGCAAAAGTTGAGTTCTAGTAGCTATAGGTATCAAATAGCTGTGGAATTCAAAATTGGAGGTCCTTATATGGCAAATAGACCATTAAGAGAAGTTAGTAGATAAGTATGATGATTCATCATAGGAATATTAAATAAAGAAAATGACTAAATTGGAAAGATAAAATAATTAAAGATGATAAATAATAAAATAAAACAAAATATCATCATATTATCATCTTTCCTAAAATAAAAGACATGGAAACCCTAGTTTGGAGAGCTTGAAGTTAGCAAGCTTATTTGGCTTAATTGGGTAAGTATCATTGTTCCGTTTTTAGTAATTTTCATATTTCTAAGATCGTAATAGCTTAATCTAGCTATCTCAGGGATTAATTTGTAAAGTTATCAAAGTACTAGGATTTTGCCATAGATGAATATAGTTGAATTATGAAGCTTTATGGTAGAAATTGAAAGGTTGTAGATAGATAAATAACTTTTGTAAAGGGAATTTTGATGAAATTCTGATTTATGGACAAAATTGAAAAGATGTAAAATTCATGGAAAAATTCTAAATTTTGTGAAATACATGGACTGATATTGTGATATTTAAAAATCAACTAGGCTTGGAATAAGGATTAAATTGCATGAATTTTATTTTCCGAGCCTAGGGACAAAATATGAAATAAGTAAAAATATAAGGGCAAAATGGTAATTTTACCTAAGATGTGAATTGGATTGAATTGAATATAAATTGTATTGAATTGATGTTAAATTCATTCGTATAGATCTGGATAGACCAAATACGGAGTTAGAACGAGGAAAAGAGAAAGTAACAGATTAGTAGCTTTTGTGTGCACGAACATTTGTCGAGGTAAGTTACTAAATTGTACATTTATATGTTTGAATTGAATGTTGTGTATGTGAAATTGTGTAAATTTCCATGTATGAAAATCAATCACATATCCAACAATATTTGACAAGTATAAAGTCCCGATTGTACAAATGAAAATTTGATAGATACAAGATTTTCGAATTGGTTGTGGTCCTGCATGTGTTGCGGACACACCACAGCTCGAAAAAGCGTCCCATTATTAGCTCTCATGAGCTTCCAGTTTTATAGTTCTTGCGAGCTTCCCGTTAATAGCTCTTCGGAGCATCCCGATTGGTTGTGATCCTGCATGTGTTGTGGACACACCGCAGCTCTTAGGAGCGTTCCGATATATGGCTCTTCGAGCTTCCTGATTATGGCTCTTATGAGCTTCCCGTTACATGGCTCACATGAGCTTCCCGTTATATGGCTCGAAAGAGCTTCCTGATTACATGTCTGCATGAGCATTCATGTATATGAATTGACGGATTATAGTTTTGTACACCTTGTGTGTACCACCCGCGTATCCATCGATATTTTCAATAATTCAACGGGAAAAATCCTGACATGAGAAAATAAGATGTTCGAGATAAGTCATTACCCGTGTATACATGAAATACATGGAAATTTGATATTTGTTGAGCTCATACATGTCCCTTGACATTTATATGAAGTACATGACTAATATGTGCTAGGGCTTTTGGCCAATTTGCTTGAGTATGCCTTGTATGCTTACTTTAATTATAATTAAATGGTAGGTTAATTTCCCGTTATACGAACTTACTAAGCATTAAATGCTTACTCTATTTTATTTTCTCTGTCTTATAGTACTCTGAAGCTCGTAAAGGTTGGAAACTAGTCGGAGCTACATCACACTATCCATCGGCCCATTTCGGTATATATAGAAAACTAATTTTAGTTATAATGGCATGTATAAGGTAATTTAACCAATGTTGGTTTTAAAATATTTTGTTGTAAATAGCCATTGGAATGGCTTGAGTTGGACATATTTTGATATGTATATGTATATGTGGCTTAATATGTTTATTGTGTTTAATGTGGTTGAGTAAATGAATAATTTATGAATATGATAATGTATGGTTTGAGATAATATGATTGGAGAAATATGCATATAAGTTTGTATGGTCAATTAAGTAAGATTGAATACTTGGATATATGGGGTATTATGATATGTGTTAAACTTGGTTTTGGCTTGATTCAAATGTCTTGTATTGCCTTGTGAATGTGTCTAAGTGTTGATGTAGAAATGTGGCTTAGAAAATAGCATATTTTCATCCACACGGGTAGAGACACGGGCGTGTGGTTTGGCTGTGTGTCCCCTACATCTTAAAAATTGAGAAACAGAATGCTTAAAATTATCCACAGGGCCTAGCACACAGGTGTGTGGCTTGGCCGTGTGACCCCTGCACCTATTAAATGCAAGTCAGTATGCTCACACAGCCTAGCACACGGGCGTGTGGCTTGGCCGTGTGACCCAAGTCAGTGAGCACCCTAATTTGGACACGGGCTGGGACACAGCCGTGTGCCCCTATTTCGAATGCCTACATGGCCTGGCCACACGGGCGTGTGACTCCTGCACAAAAATTTTGAAGTTTTGCGAAAAATTCTTTGAGTACTCGGTTTAGTCCCGACTTGTTTCTAATGCATATTTTGGGCTTTGAGGGTTCATATAAGGGACAAAATGATTGAATATGATCGACTTCTGATATGAATGTAAAATGATATGAAATATATGTATTTAATTTGTAAATTCCGGTAATACTCCGTAGCCTGTTCCGGCGACGGATATGGGTTAGGGGTGTTACACAGGTTGGATCACTTTACTTGAACCTGTGACTGCAGCATCGTCAACTAGGAGCTCGAGTTGTAATGCAACATTTTCTAAAGTGATGGTGCACTCCCCACGCGACAAATAAAATGTGTAAGTCTTTGGGCGCCACCTCTCAACCAAGGCTGATACTAAGTCAGCCCTAATATCAAACGTCCTAATCAATATTGTCGTTCCAAAACTTGCAGCATCCAAATATGGGAAAATGCGTGCGTTCGACCTGTAGTTCGGACCATGGATATGGGCTCTCAAGAGATGGTACTGACCTTGTCCATAACCAATTACCATATTAATTAAATATGCCAATTAAAATATTAATGAGGTGCACATTTATAAAATACCCATAAATAGCAAATAACAATTTTTTTTACTGGCACATTAATCATCATGACAATCTGGTCGGTTGCTCTAGTTAATGAACCCATTGAGATATTTGCACAAATAAATTTGAATAAACATATCAATTTAAAACAATGAACACTTCCACATAATAATATTTAGTATAACCCATTTTTCTAAATAAAATTATTCTTGTTTTATTTAAATAAAATATTCACATAATAATATTAATCACAAACTAAACAAAAAAAATTACCTTGGATATTTACAACTAAAATTTTCTATTAATATATATACATATATATATATATATATATATATATAAACATAACTAATCTAATAAAATATAAATTATAAACATAAAAAAAATCAAAAACTTCAAACATTCACACTACTACTAGAAACATTTTCACAAGTTGCCCCAAAACACTAACAAATAACATATAAACATTAATATACAAAAATATAAAAATACACAAAAAAACATATATTAAAACTTTCATAATCTCTCCCCAAAACCAATACAAACATAATTTTTATTTCCTCAAAACTTCCACAAACAAATTTTTTTCTCCTCTTACTTACTTCAGCTAATCTTTGTGCATGGAAAGGGACCAAATATAATATTTATGGGTAAGGAAAAAGAAAAAGAAAAAGAGAGGAGGTGTTGGATAAGTTGTCATGACCGATTAGTCACGTCAACAGTCAGGTGACACCAACCTGATGCCTTGTAATTGATATGACCAATCGGTCACGATAGTCTATTTAACACATCCTATTTTTTTTAATTTTTTTTAAATTTTTAATCGGTGTCGCCAATGTGTCAGATACCACTTTAAAAAATACTTTTTTTACTCGTACGATATTTGTTGTGTATTTAAAGAAAAGACCCATATTTTTTGTGTTGCTTGACAAAATGATGACACATGTCTCATTTTCGTAATTAATTTTTTTGTATTATCTAAGTAAAAAACCAGATTTTTTATTATTTATTTCAAGTAAAAAATTTGAGTATATTGTTTCCAAATAAAAGAAATTGTGCCAACTACCCGATCTAAATATGATATATAAGAAAATCGATCTATAACCTTATTCCCTACTTAATAAAAAGCCGAAATTTAAATTTCTTGACAACTAAGCAATGAATTTCCTTCGTCGTGGTGAGAGTAATTAAGTAATTTCATTGTTAAAAGAGGTTAATAGATAAAGGAAAAAAGAAAGTAGAGAAGATAATTATGATATTTATTCCTATAAAATGTAATTATTTAATTTAAAAAATTAAATTTAAAATTATACCATTATAATAAATTACATAAAATATGAAACGAACTAAAATTCAAGACAACATAAAATAATTAAAACATGACAGAATATGAAAATAATGCAAATATAAAAATGTGTTAAATTTACATTTAACGAATTATTAACATATAAAATTTTATAAAATATTCATTACATTTTTAATACATGAAAAACACAACATGATTTGAATATATTCTTTCTTTAAATAAGTATTAAAAATTATGTATATGACATAAATTAAATACAACATAACATGAGTATACAAATTATCCTATAAGTTAAGTCACTATTATAATATATGTACAACTTATTATGATAAAAAAAAAAACATAAATATGACGTGCATTAAAAAAAATCAAAAATCAATATCAAAACATGATATGAAAAATAACATGAATGTAACATGAAAAATAATACAAATATAAACATGATATGAAAAAAAACATGACAAAATTGACACTACAATAACTCCATTTTTTTACACGTATTTTCGTGTTGGTGTTTTTTTCAATATTCAAAGACATGTTTAATATATATTATACTTTATAGAAATTCTGACACATTAAAATATTTTATGTCAATTTAAAAAATATATTATTTTTTGTATTCATTTCATATTTTAGTCATTTTTAATTTGTATTATAAAATTAAAATGTGTTCGAAATCCATCAGAACCAGATTGTTCATTAAAAATTTAATCATATTTAAATCATATATTATATAATAAATGAATTTATTAAGCATCTAAATTGTCTCATAAAATATGATAATATGCTTGCAGCTGAGCGGACATTGATCATATTTATTTGATTTTATAAATTATTTTGGCTATTGATTTTATTGTAAAATTTAAGGTTTTTATATCCAGAAAATTCTTTTATACGTGGATTATGGTTTAGAATAGTAAAAGAATGGTGTTTAAATTTTTTTAGTTGGTATTAGTTTCAGTTTCGATTTCGAATAATCTTTTTATTTCCTTTTATAAAATATTTAAATATTTTTATTTATCAATTTATTGTTTTTTATAATAAAAATAACTCCTTATCAATACCAGATTTATGGTACACTTATAATGTAGATAAAAGAATTATGCAACAAATATATTTATTAAAATCAATTAAACCTTAATTCTGTTAATATCATTACTATTGTAACAATTTGAAGAATGTATATTCTAATACACTTAAACACATGAATTCAGGGGCGAAGCTAGGGGGGTTGGCATGGGCCTCGGCCCCCCCTAAAATATAAAATTGATATTTAGGCCCTTAAAATTTTTAAAAAATTTTAAATTAGTAAAGGTAAAATTGCACTTTGGCCCCCTTAAAATTATAAAAATTTTATTTAATCCTTTACAAATTATAAAGATATAAACTATAAAAAATTAAAATTTCATCCGGCCCCCCTAAAAAATTGTTCTGGCTTCGCCCTATAGTAGTTGCACTGCACCTAAGATGAGATGTTATTTATTTTGAGGTAAAAATCATTTTCGTAATTTTATCATTTAAAAAATTATTAAAAAATATGATCGTTATTATTATATGTAGTTATAGTATAATCTTTAATTAATATGTAATTGTTTTTTCCTTATCACTATCCCTAAACAATAGTTTGCATTATGTTTATGTCAAATAAGGGATTCTTGTAATACTCCTCATTTGATCTTAGTGTTAAAATCGAGTTACAATATGCTACAATACAAAATAGAACAGTTATAAACAATGAACAGTAAAAATATATAAATATTTTAATTAGTTCAATATGTTGTGTAACTTTTTGAAGTCGTATGGACCAAAATGTAAAATTTCATCAAAAATCACACGACTGTGTAACAAACTGAGACCGTGTGAAAAACTAACTGACCAAATCTACAATACTCACGCAGTACGTGTGGCCAGCCCATGTGATAATCGGGAACCATGTGCTTCAATTCTTCTTATTTTTCAATAGATACACGGTCATGTCACTAACCCGTATATGAAACATAACCGTGTGGTACAAATATATGTCATTTGGTGCCTATTTCATACCAAACTACATCAACACCTATTAAGTACACAAGGCATACAAGTAAACCTGCATAAAACCCAACCGGTATACCATTTTAACACAAACCAATCACTCTCTCAATCAATAATTTACAAACCTAACTAAATTCGCGTTCAAACAGACCACCATCTAATGTGCCTTTAATACCAAACCATACATATAGTTCAACAATTATGCCAACTTGTCTTATTTAGTATTCAATTTTTCACATTTGAACTTATACATTTCCATCACTTCAATTATAACTAGCTACATGCCATAATGCACACTTATATGCATAACATATAAACATCCAAGATTCAAACATCATTTAAAGTTCGATTTCATAATGCATTAAAAATAAACTCATATATAAATACAATACGACTTCTATATACATGCCACATAACCGAGTCCAGAACAAATAAAGGATTACCGAGTTGAAAATTGGATAATGTGAGCTTCGAGACAATTCGATCGACGCGTTCCGCAAAATGACTACAACTGAAACAAGAAACAAAACAGGGCAAACATTTCATAAGCTTAGTAAGCTCATATGAAATTGTTTAGCTTACCTTGACATTCAGGTAATTTAAGCAATTTAAAACATATTGAAACTAAGCACGAAAATCCTTTGACATTCTGTTACTTTTACATGTACATTAACAAATATTTGGAGATTAGTACATTACTTATCATGAATGTACAAGCCTATTTTTGCCCGGCCCATTTTACAACAACCCAACAGAACCCAAACCCATAAACCAATACAAACCAGACCAAAACCATAAAACCAAACCAAAATCAATTAGCCCAAAAAGCCCAAACTAAACAAACCCTAAATCAGAAAAAACAAACAAGAAAAGTGAACAAACCCTAGGTGCGCCGCACCTAGGGTCTTCTGCCCACTTGTTCTGCTTCTGACACCAGCCACCTGCCCGTCGCCTCCACCACCTGCTCCACCGCAACTTGCACCTACAAGAAAAGAGGAGAAAAGACAGAAAGTAAAGGCATTTTCGGCTATAAAAGCCGATCCAAAACTATTGTAACGAAAAGGGGGGGATTTTCGATTTTCGGCCTTGAAAAAGGGACGAAAACAAACCTCTGTATCTACTTCTTCTTTTTCTTCACGATTTTGACAAGAAAATACAAAAAAAAAAGAAGAAGAGATTTTGAAAACCAAAAAAACAGAGATTCACACAGAAGCAACAATAGCAATAGTGTTTTTAAACACGAAAAAGAATAGAGGTTAAGCATATTAACAAAGAAAGAAGAAAAAGACAACACGAAATCAGATCGGTAAAAGGTGAAAACATCTCCTTTTTTCTTTTTTCCAATTTTCGAACCTCCGTCCTTGTCCCTTTTTATTTCTTCTACGCACAAATATATATACATATATATACATATATATTTTTTATTTTATTTTTTAAAAAGTAAAATTTTACCTTTTCCGGCCACCGCGGCCCGAATCCTCACTCTTCAGACCTGCAGAGAGCAAAGAGAGAAGAATCAATTTTTTTTTTTAAATAACAAAGGAGAAATGATTTTTTTAAAGAAAATTTTACCTTATATACACATTACAAAGCAGCGTCGTTTTGGTGTAAATCCATAAGCCCCAAAAGCAGCGTCGTTTTGATCCGACCCGACTTTGACCCGACCTGCAGCCTAGGATCCGCGTGTTTTTTTGAAGGAAGGGCTAATTGCACTTTTAGCCCTTCCACTTTTCGATGTTTTATAATCGATTTTTATTATTTTAAAATCCCGCCCAATATTTTATTTTGGTTTTCAATTTGGTCCCCTTCGTTGTTTGCGCGTTTTGGCCGGAGGGTTTATTACACATTTGGTCCCTCCGCTTCCTCCTGCGTACAAATAGGTCCTTTTCTTTTATTTTTATTTCGAATTGACCCCAAACTTTCGTTTTAAGTTCAATTTACTCCCTTTTAGTCATTTTGCAATTATTATTATTATTATTACTACTATACTATACTATTATTATTAGTATCACTATTTTTTTACTAACGCCATTATCATTATTATTCTCATTATTATTCTTACTTATTTATTTATTTATTAGTATTATTCATTTATTAATGTAATATTATTTATTATCATTACCTCATTTTTACTATTACTTTATTCTATTACTATTTTATTCTTTTATTTTCATTTCTTTTACATTTATTACTATTATTATCATTTCATTATTATTTCATTATTTCATTTATATTTATTACCATTTTCACTTTTTGTTTATTATTATTATTATTATTATTATTATTATTATTATTATTATTATTATTATTATTTTAGTATCACTTGTACTAGTGTATTATTTCACATCGTTATTTTATTATTATTATTCTTTTCACCTATAACATCGTGTTTTCATATTATCATTTGTCACACTAATTTTTCTCGATGCATCAGTTTTCAAATAACCGATATTTCGTATTAAAGATTCGAGGAATCGAGCCCCAACTTATTGGGTTCCGGTTCTTCTCATTTAATCTGAATAACGGAATATCCCTTTTAAAACCGTAATACAAGTTTTAAATAAAATACTTGTTCTCGGAAATTCGAAATGTTGTGCCCTAACTTACTGGACACGACATCTGGATACTCCGAGATAAGTTTTTTAAAATAGAGGCAATATTTCGTATTTGGAACTTCGAGAAATCAAGCCCTAACTTACTGAGTTCCGGTTTCTCACTCGACAAATAATTGAATATCATTTTGATATTTTCAATGCATGAGTCTCGGGAATCATGAGATGATCTTGGATTCGAGGATTTAAATTGTCGTGTCTTATCGTGCTGGATGTGACATTTCATTCCTTCGGAGCGAGAGAATCTTAATATTCAATTCGAGTAAATTCAAATATTTTCTAAAGGATTCGTATTTTAAAATCTTTTCAAATTTTCAACATTAGGACATTAATTAATCAATTTGGTACCACTTTTGGGCGTGACGAGAGTGCTAATCCTTCCTCGCACGTAACCGACTCCCGAACCCGTTTTCTCAAATTTCGTAGACCAAAAGCACTGTTTTAGTAAACCAAAACATTTTATTAAAACAAAGGTGATCCGATCACACCTAATAAAGATCGGTGGCGACTCCCATTTTTATTTTCGTTTTCAAAAATCCAAGTCGACCTCCGTTTTTTCCAAAA
The DNA here is from genome assembly GCA_025698515.1 of Gossypium sturtianum. NCBI lineage: Eukaryota > Viridiplantae > Streptophyta > Magnoliopsida > Malvales > Malvaceae > Gossypium > Gossypium sturtianum. The sequence continues at coordinate 6,786,033 of CM046947.1, forward strand.
AAATGGTTACGACAATGAACTTATAACATATCCATACAGAACATAACAAATTGTCATATAGCATATACCAATTCAATCACACTTCAACCGTAACATGTATAATTCCATTCATGTCAATCTTTCAATCATTTACAACCACATAATGTCATTTCCATTTATGTCCTTCGCTCGAAGGCTACAGTAAATTAAACTCAATTGCACGGAATTGATTTACTTACATATACAGATGTATTTGGCTTGCTAACACTAATTTCGAATCAAGATTGCTAACACTAGCTTGGTTCGATGCTGCTAACACTAGCTTCAGAGAATCCGCAACATATGTTGGATCTCAAGCCATCAAATTAATTCCTGATCACAACACCCATTTATTCATACAGACTGATATACTCGAACCGCTAACATTAGCTTCAGATCAAGGTTGCTAACACTAGCTTGGTTCGATGTTGCTAACACTAGCTTCAAAGAATTCGCAACATATGTTGGATCTGAATCCATCAAATTAATTCCTAATCACAACACCCATTTATTCGTACAGACTGATATACTTGGGCTACTAACACTAGCTTCATATCAATGTTGCTAACACTAGCTTTAAAGAATCCGCAACATATGCAAGATCTCAAGCCATCGAATGACCCCTTATCATGATTAGAGGTGCTCATGGGTTGGGTCAGGCCTAAGCATAATATTAACATACTTTATGCCTGCCTAAGCGTGGCCCGGCTCGAAACATGGGCCTAAAATTTTGTCCAAATCTGTCCATATTTACAAAAGACTAACCCAAGCCCATTTTAGGCCCGTCCATATTATTTTTTAAATTTTTTAAAAAATTATTTATATTATATTATTTTAATATTTAATAAAATTTTATATATTTTTTATTTATTGAAAGTTTTTTTATAGTCATCTTAACATTATTTTAATGTTTATATTATAGTATTATATATTTAGTATATGTTTATTTTTTTTAATGTGTTCTAAATTACATAATATATAAAATAAAACATAATATAAAGTATTATAAACTTAAAAATGGGTCGGCTTGGGCCGGGCTCGGGCCTTAAATGTTCAAGCCCGAGCCTGTCCCATATTTTAAACGGGCCTAAATTTTTTTCCCAAGCTAATTTTTTAGGCCTAATATTTTTGCCCAAATCTTCTAAAATTTCATGTGTACCTTCGGGTTTGGATGGGTAACCCGACCCATGAACAGGTCTAATCATAATGCACGTTTTTGTTTTTAGGAATTTAATAGCATGCCATTTGCATCTCAATAGTTTACTAAATTCACACGGCTTGTTATCGAATTTGTATCATTTCTAATTTTGTAACTGTATACATTTTTCATATTTCAAATAGCAATCCATATACCTTTTAAACATTATAGCATCATCCTGCACATATCATTCGTTCATATAATAATTTCACATCCATTCTATTTTGCATATCTATACGTATTTAGCATATATTTCATATATTTCAATTTAGTCCTTTAGATGCCAAAAACATTATACTCAACAATCCAAACTAAAAGAAAGAAAATATAATACAAACATATACATCTCATAAATTAATAAAGTAAATTTCATATGAACTTACCAGACAAAATCTACAATGAGCGAAAAGTCTAAGACTAATCCGCATTTTCCCTTTTCCTCGATTTCCTATCGATTGATCCGAATCTCGATCTATACGGTAATTCATTTCAATTTATTAATTCTAAATACCCTATAACATCTAATTTCATGTATATGACTTCTTACTTTCACTTTTCACAATTACCCTAAAATTTTGCATTGTATTCAATTTAGATCTTAAAACCGAAACCATCATATCTTTCACATTTAAACTCCATTTTTCAATCCTTTTTCAATTTCATCCTTGAATAATCCTAAAGAAACAATATTTACAAAAAAATTATGACAAATTTGACGTAATTTCATTTTAGTCCTTATAATCAAAACTATAAATATTCTTTTACAAACTAGTACCTATTTCATTTCCAAACCTATAAACTAAGATATTAACACCAAAAACTTCAAAAATCATTAATGGCAACTTTTACAAACTTTAACACTTTTAAAAGCAGAGATATGTTTTAGCTAAATCGAGTTATAATGATCTAAAAAACATACAATTTAGGAAAAATGGACCTTTAATACCCTAAATGCAATGGACGATTCTTGGAAGAATTTTGAAGCTTTTTCTCCCCTCTTCAATGGTTTATATTCTGTGAAGTAAGATGAGAATGAAAATTCTCTTTCCATCTAAGTTTTATTTTACAATTCATTAATTTTAATTAAAAGAAAATTAATAAAACCAAACCAATTTCATGCACTAACTGTCCAAGCGAACTTCTTATGGTCCAATTACTATTTAAATCCATTCAATAATACCATTTGACCCATCTAGCTATTAAAATTTGATAGTGATTAATTTTTTTTTACCATTTTTATGATTTAGTCCTTATACCTTAATTAACCATCCAATCACTAAAATTTTCAGATCAAAATTCAGTTCATCTATATAACATCTTCGTAAATATTTAAATATTTACGGGCTCAGTTTACTGAAACGAGGTCCTGATACCTTATTTTCCAAAATCATTAACTTTAAGGTCGAACCACTTGTACTTTAAGTAACTGTCTAATTAACAAATTTATCAGATCAAAATTCAATATAACTTTACGATAGACTCGTAAATATTATTAAATAATATCTACTCACTAGATCATTAAAATATAAAATTCTAAAATTGTCGTTTCTGGTACCACTAAAAAACAAGTTGTTATAATTTTCCTAAATGACAACAATTTTAATGTAAGAATTATTAAACTATACCCAAATAATGGATCAGTTATATATATATTTGAAAAGCCAACTAAATTTGTGTTATTCTGTTAACCTTGTAAAATGGAGAAAAAAGAAACACTCAAATTAAGGATTTAAAAAAAAATTGCTTAATAAAATAAAAAGAAAATTAAAATAGAAATAGAAATATAAAAAGAAAAAGAATTTGTTTATTGATGTGTTTAGTCAAATTGGAAAGAAAATAATTTTATTTACAGTTATTATTGTTTAGTAAATTTGAAAATGAGATAAAAGAAGATAAAACTTTTAAAACTTAATAAATTTGAGCTATCTTAAATATCCCTCGTTTTCTCTCTCTCTCTCTCTCTCTTTTCTTCTATTCTTTAAAGTTGAAATAATTTGATTTGTATGGATTAGGATGAAAAATGATAACTTCTCCTATGTTCTTTCTTTTCGTTTTTTTTCTTTTCCAACAAGCATATTTTATTTTAGATTTACTTTCTTATTATCTCATTTCATCCTTTTATGTTTTCACTCAATCAAGTACGCTCTTAATGTGTTTGATGAAATAAGTAAAATTTTACCCATGTGACTTTGGCAGGTTATTTCCACGTTAACATACAAGGTTAAGTGGTTTTAAATGGGGACAAATCTTACAATTATACGTGAACTTTGATTTAATGTATAATTTAATATATTAACTTTAGTTTTGTGCAATTATACACATGAAACTTTGATTGTAAATCAACTATACACATTTAAAGAAATAAATACAATACTTTCTTTTTATATTATATAAATATAATTATTTGTATATGCAATATGTAAATGTAAAATAGTGCTATATGAATAATTATTTTAATAATTCCATAAAAATTGAATCAAATCAAAATCTCATTTATAAAGTTATAGTTAATGTATAATATTACACATTTAACCAAAAATCATATATAATTTTGAGATTTATCTTCTTAGAAATATTAATATTTCAATTAAAATCAAGAGTTTTCATTTTAAAAAAAAAAAACATAAAATAGGGTCTTATATGTGAGGGCTTATTTAAGGGTTTTTTTTTTTTAGTATATTAGCCTACAATAATATAAAGGTCAAATTTTGATATTTGTCCTTTTACAAGGTTCAAATTTGATATTTAGTTTCTACACTTTAATTTAACATAATTTGATCTATTTTTATAATATTATTAATTAGTTCAAATAATTACATTGGTAATTCTTTTGATTAAAATGGAGATGTTGGCCTTTTAGGTTAAAGTTTACAACAAGTACTGTACCATATCATAAAGTTCATTTGAGTACCTGTACTATTAAAAGGAATATTTTAGTTCTTGTATATTTGAAAAGCTAACATTCTAGTCTTTACAGATTTAACTTTATTGTTAAGAGAATGACATGTTTAATGATAATTGACGTGACATTAAATTAAATTAAAAAGTTAAACAATAATTTTGAAAATAAGAAGAGATAAGAAACTGAATTTGCTTTTACCCAAAATTGTTTTCAATTTTATTTTCATAATTATTGTTTTAAATTATTTTTAGTTTCGTTCACACTAGTCACCATTAAACCACATCATTCTATCTATTTTTGAGATCAATAAGTTTTTTTTTAATTTGATTTAAAAATTAACTTAATGCCAAGTCAACTATCGTTAAGCCATGCTATTCCATTAACAGTAAAATTATCGTGTAAGAGCTAAAATGTTAACTTTTCAAATGTACATAGGTTAAAATATTATTTTTAATAATAGAGGGATTAAAATGAACTTTTGATATGATAGAAGGCTTGTAGTAAACTTTATGCTGATTTTTTCCCTTTAACTAAATCAATTAATTGTATTAATTATTTGAATTAATTAATTAATGAGATTGTAAAAGATTACATTAGAAGAGGTATCAAAATTAGAATTTGATCCAAAATAAAAGAAGAACGAAGCCGGGTAACCAAACCGGCCGTATAGGGTGTTGGGTTCATGGTACGAGTCACGACATGACATGCGGCATAAATGGCGAGGGCGTGAGAGCGAGCCCAAATCAGGACAGAAAAACTCCAAACATTTAATGCGGCAATTCCTTTGTTGCCTAACTGTTCTCATTTTCTGTTATTTCGTCGCTCCCGCTCCTGCGCGCCTAATGTTTCATCCAAAATTACCACAACAATTCCAATACTCTTTGTTCACAATCTCCACCTCGGCTTCGCTCCTCCTCTTCTCTCGCCCATGAAGCAACGTAGTTCGACGAAAATCTCCCTTAAATGGATCCCATTTCTCTGCATCTCCTTCTTCATCCTCGGAACTGTCTTCTCTAACAGGTCTCCCTTTCTATTTGTTCTTTCTTTTATTAATTTATGAAATGGTGTCAATGCCTTTCCTTTTTCTTTTTCTTTATTTTTTTGGGTTCGGGTTTTTGATTGTTGGGGTGGAGTTTTTATTATTATTATATATATTGGATTTTGGTTACAGGCTATGGATTCCAACTATATTCAACGATTGTGACACTAAGAAAGTATGTTCCTATTATGTTCACAATGACAGTTTTTTTAACTTTAGTTTTTGGTTTTCTTCAACTTTTTCTTTTAAAAACAAAGCTTTATTGTGTTCTGCAGAAGCCTGCAACAGATAATGATGAAAAGGGTGAAGTTTTGAAAACCCACGAAGCAATTGAGTGAGTGCGAAACTGGGTTCTTATTCTTTTAGTTAAAGTTCATGTTTTTGCTTTGGGAAGTCTTCACTTTTCACAATTAATTTCTTTGCAATTTTTTATTTTTGATGAGGGCCTAACTAGATCTCTAGACAAGTCATTTGCAATGCTCCAGATTAAGTTAGCTCCACCGGGTAGTTCTCAGAAAATGAAGAACTCGGATGCCACCGGTGCTGTCTCGACCTTGGCTGGTATCGACTCGCCGAGGAAGAAAGCATTCATGGTCATTGGGATTAACACTGCTTTTAGTAGTAGGAGACGGCGTGATTCCATCAGAGAAACTTGGATGCCACAAGGTCTTTTATAGAGCATTTGATTCGTTTCTTCGTTGTATTTCATTATCCGAAATGAATTCTTATGTTTATGTTTGAGCAGGGGAAAAGCTTGTTCGGTTGGAGCGTGAAAAGGGGATTATTATCCGTTTCATAATCGGCCATAGGTAAAATCATTTTTCAGTTCCTTTTTCAAGTGCATGCATATGGAGATCAAATCTTGAGCGTGAATGGTAATGTTTAAAGTGTGATGAATATGGGAGAAATGTACTTGCTTCAGTATGAAATTCAAACTGACGTACGTTTATATCTGCATTTATTAACTCCAGTGCAACATCCGACAGCATTTTAGATAGAGCCATTGATTCAGAGGATGCTCAACATAAGGACTTCCTTAGACTGGTTAGACAAGTGTTCCCGTGATAATGTCGAAAACTCTTACTGACATATTATCCCCATTTCATACCTTTAAACTGTTACCAACCTTCTAATGCAGGAGCATGTTGAAGGATATCATGAATTATCTGCAAAAACAAAAACTTATATTTGTACTGCGGTTGCAAATTGGGATGCCGAGTTCTACGTCAAGGTGGACGATGATGTCCATGTTAATCTTGGTGGGTTTGCCATCTCTAATGTTAGAAACATATAGAACTTAACAAAAGCTTTTGATTGTTTCATTAGTGAATTTCTTTATGCATATTTTTTTCTGATAGGTAAGCTAGCTGCACTTCTTGGCCGTTACCGTTCCAAGCCCATGGCCTATATAGGGTGCATGAAATCCGGACCGGTTCTTTCTAAAAAGTAATTAGTTCTGGTATTTTTTTTGTCAATGATAATACTACTCTTCAATTTGCCTTGTTCTGTCCTGCAAAGTTTGTTATATACCTTTTCTTGAATTCCTCTATGTCCTTAAGGTCTGTCAAGTACCATGAACCGGAGTACTGGAAATTCGGAGAAGAGGGGAACAAGTACTTTCGACATGCAACTGGTCAGATATATGCAATTTCAAAGGATCTCGCAAACTACGTTGCCGCAAACCAGTGAGATCATCTATTTTTATATTAAAGTCACTTTTTTTTTTTTTCGCTTTGCCTAATTGAGGATCTTGGTTTCATCTTTATAGCCCTTGTATGTGTGTGCATTTGGCAGTGTCACCTTCATCCCCTTCCTTCCCCTTGGTTTTCTTTTTGTTTTTACCAGTTAGATCATGTAGCAGTTTCTTTTTACTTAAAGCATGTCATCAAAACATTGAAGATCGGTTATTACCCTGCATAAATTCTGCTATATTTTAAATCGTAGAGCTAAATGGCAGTCTCAGACTGTTGAATTTGCATTTTGTTTTGATGTAGTGACTTTGCACCTTTGATCCTTGGCACTGATAATATTCTGCCTTAAAAAGACAGGCATGGCTAATAGCATTCAGGGTGATTCTGACTGAATTGCAGGCATATATTGCACAAGTATGCTAACGAAGATGTGTCCCTCGGTTCATGGTTTATCGGCCTTGAGGTTCAGCACTTGAATATTAAGAGTATGTGCTGTGGTACTCCACCAGGTAAAGTTCTTCAAGAACACAAGTAGTTTAATCAAAGGAAGGTCGAAACAAGGATGGATTCATGTGAAACGCACGCAAACCATAACCATAGGCATTCTAAATTAGAATGAGGTGGGTAAATTAGTGTTTGCTTAATGGAGATTCTGTTTTGGAAATGCATGGTGCAGATTGTGAGCTGAAGGCAAAAGCAGGTAATGCGTGTGCCGCATCATTTGATTGGAGTTGCAGTGGAATCTGCAGATCAGTGGAGAAGATCAAAATCGTTCATCAAAGGTGCGGGGAAGGGGATGCTGTAGTTTGGAGTGCCTTATTCTAAACCGATATAAGGTTTTCTTTTGGGGGAGTGGGGGGGTTTCGTGGTTGATCAATGGTGGAGGAAACTTCTGCTTTCAATGCATATCCTCGACCGTTTACTTTCAGAAATGGAAAGCAAAAGAAAGGCGGCGTTGAGTTGTTAGATAGTATGTATTTATACACAAAATTTTGTTTTTTTTTTTTCTCATAGAAATTATATTTTCATTCAAGAATGAGCTGAATTTTAATTGGTTCTCAAAAGTATAATACTCAACTCAAATTACAAGCTATATTCAGTCTGAGCCCAGAAAATTGTCAAATAATCTGTTGGTTATAAGCCAAAATGGATAATCCCGACGTTTTCTTAAGATTGCAAGATTTTCTAGAGCGTAATGCGCCAGCCTTCCTCTACTGATTTCGTTAAATCCATCAAAAGTTCCCTCTATCTTCAATTATTTACTTCTTTTTTCTTTTCATTATAGTTCTCAACGTTTAAGTGTATATAAGAGCTTAAGATAGAACGTGATTTGTGCTTAACCAGGATTGATTAATGATTGTTTATTTGGTAATAATCAACAATTTCTTTTTGGTAATGAGGCTGCTAAAATTCAAAATTTTGGAGGAACTAGATTTTAATTGTTTATTGCTTCGAATTCAAGTAAAATTCTCGACACGCAAGCTCTTCTGTTTGTAAATCCATTGCCAAACAGAACTTAATTTCACTATGAGAAGGATCGGGATGTTTCATTCTAGAAAATCATTTCTGGGTTTTTGACCGTCGCTATATTGCAGCTTCGTAGTTTTGTTCTCCAACAATGCTCCTCATCCCGCGCAGGCGTTCTTCGCCAACATGGAAGCTGCTGTTCGAGCTCATCCGCTTTGGGGCGGATGCTCAGAGGAGGACCTCGACAGTGCCGGTGAAGTAAGCCATCGATACTTGCATATGTCATGGGATTTGGGTCTACATTACTTGCTTTCATTATTTTTAAGCAATTTGGATATTAAGCCGACCTTTCAAAATGAGACATCATGGCTGGTAAGTGGTTGGATTTGTGTTTCTGGTGATTTCCTTTTTGCTATATGCAGTAAAATTAAAGACACTGCTGCATCAATCTTTTCGCATAAGGCCACTGATCTGTTTTATGCTCTATTGAACATACTCTGATTTAGATTTTAGATATTTTACAGAAACAATAGCATGACCATTGATGCATATATGTAGCCATTTTGCTTCATGCTATATAATATATTCCCTTTTGGCGGGCTTGATGCCTCATTAATTTTCAGTTCTATAAGCTCTATATCTGATGAAGGATAGTCTTAATGACAGTAAACCTATTTGATCATGTAGCTTACTTTGAGACAGTACGCAGCTCCGGCAGGTTGTTATGGCTAATATTTTGTTGTACTGAGAAGTTACTGAACCCAGACAAAGAGAACTTTGCGATCTGAACCAAATCTTCTGAAATAAAACCTTTTAAGTAAAGAAGATCTGTCATCAATTACTAAAGTTCCATCAATCTCAAAGCTGGAGAATTAAGGGGCAACCATGCTTCTGGAGGAGGATCAGACAAGGAAAGTGTTTCGAGAGTGCCCATATATGTTTGTTCATTTTAGTGACCTGAAAATCAATGATGTTGAGGACCTGAATAACTATAAACAACTTGTCTTCAAGTATGTTTGCTTTTGAAAGGACTGGGTGGCGTTTCTGCAACTATTCCTTCTTCCAGTTCACCAGCTCTAGCTCAAGAACATGTTGGAACAGTGAAGGAATCTGAAGATAATAGAGTGATGGAACTAAATATTGGACTGCAAAAAGATACTGACAGGGTGGATGATATCCCAAATTCAGTCTCTAAACAAGAAAATACAGTATCCAATTTCCCAAGGATGAGGCAGTTGCACCCCCAGGAGACAACCATGATGACACCTCTGAACAATAGCTGCCTGGGAAGATGTTTATTTTTTTGGAATATCATGGCCTTTCATTGTTCTGGTAACCTTGCCACTAGGACTTTTTTCTTCCCTCTTTTATGCAGCAAATGACTACTGCTTCAGCTGCAAATGAAAAGACAATGTAAGACCATGTTCTTAATTTGAACTTTGAAATGATTTGGTTTGGAAATTCATAATGCCCTGTAGATGCAAGTTTTGCTGTAACACTGTGGGTTCAACTCAGCAAAGCCCTTATTTCAGCACATATAGGTACAATTCTTTGCTTCATCCTCGTACACAGTATCGTGGTTCGTTACGAATAGTAGGAAAGCTGTAAACTTGGAACTTCTGTTTTGAAGTAAGGTGTGGCAAACTTTTGGATCATAAACCAATATTGACATGCCAGGTTAAAGATGTAGATACCTTGATCATTATTGAATTATTGGATTGATTTCTTTATTTTCAAACGTTTTTGTGTGGATGGAGTAGCTTTCTTGTTCCTTCATACGCATCATCATCCCATCCCCAAGATTGAGAGATGGTGCATTATGTCATGCCATAGATATTTTGTCCAAATAAGATATCAATATCATATTATGCCTGATATTTCTTCTTTTTTTCCCTGGGGGAAGTTGAATATCCGAACCAATAGGCCACAACTTGGGGTTTGCTTGATATTTCTTTTTAGATCTTAGGCTAAATGCACCCGGAATTTGATTCAATAATAGATGCATAGATCTTCTCTCAAAGGCATGCTCCAATCACTTGATGGAGAATATGAAGGCAACTGATTTTCCCAGTAAGCGAGTGATACAACCAAATAGATATGAAAAAACAAGTAATAGTTTATTTAAAATTTAGACATAAATTTTCTCGGTAGTTTGACAGTATTTTATTTATAATTGTATACAGGTTGGAGGGTAAGGAGAGAGAAGAGGCAACAGTGACAGATAAGCATGTCTTTGATTTTCTAGGCAATCTCTGGCAATGCAATATTGATGACACTGATCAGGTACTAACATAAAAAGTAAAACAGTTGCTTATATTTAATCCTTTCTCCATCCTACTCTTTACTCTTTAAATTAGACTTCTCCATGTGCTTGGACCGGCCAACGACTCATTTTATTATTTAAAACATAACATTATTTTGTATTAATTTTATATGTTTTATACTTATATTTAATGCTTTGATATGACTTGGATTGAAGAAATCAAATCAGTTTGATTATATGAATAATCCGATTTTTGGACAGATCTCGTTGTTTACATAAAAAGCATATTTTATACTTATAGTACCCCTTGAAAAAGCCTTCATCTTCCTCCTTAACTCCTAATCTCTTTCTTTCCTTTATTCCTTTGTTTTCTTTTCAGATTTGTTAAAAGAAAAGCAAAGGAGGGGCCAACACAACATGGGAAATAGATATAATTGCCATCAGAATCTACATTTGAATCATACAAAGAGAAGCATCTTTTTGCCGATGTTGTGTTCGAAGGTATCCATTAATAAAGATGTGATGAAGCTTCCCAAATGGAAAGACAAGTTATCGGATGACGACCCTTTATCTCCAAAGATCGGTTGCATGGGACAAGTGAAGAGGAACAACAGGATTGTTGGCTTCCCTGTACTCGATATCACCACCAAGATCAACAACAGCTGCAATGCTAATAATAATACCAATGATTATGGCATCAAGTATTTCAAGCTCAAGAAGTTGTTTTCTGGCAAAAGAAAACGAGGGTTGGTAGAACATGGTGGGAAAGAGAACAGTGGTTCGCGTTCAATCAACATCGAAAACATGGATCCCCCTTTGCCTGTGATCAAGAGAGTGCCGAAACAAGGTGATAAAGGAGAAGGAGACACTCTTTGGCAGAGGAGATCTCGTGGGGTTTCATTGGAAAGCTTACAGCTTCAACAGATTCAACTTAACAGACTTCGAGAACCGACCACTGTTTAATAACTAGGGGGAACACTACAAGGTTAGATAATGTGTATATGATTTGTTCTTAAAATTTCCATGTTTTTTTTTTTTATGATTGTGGTGTTGAAGAGAGGCATCGAATTATGGTGATTCTAGTTAAGAGATGTATATGAATTATTCATCAAAGTTCAAAGATTTAGGAATTTTTATCTCTCAAAATTATTGATGGAAACACCATCATTATATTTTCTTGATGATTGTTATGTCAATGTGGAAATCAAGTGAGTATGCATTGTGGTGATAGATCAAGTGTCTATTTCAAATAATTTTCACATCTGTGATAAGCTCCCATCTTGATTATTAAGTACCGAAAGTTGAACTTTAAACTAAACAAAGGGTTTAAAACTTATGACAAATGTAATTTTTTCTTGTATTATATTATATATCTACTAACCAGATAATGTCATAAAGATAAAAAAGGATGGGATAAAAAATTTAATTTTGCCTTTCAGGACAAGCTTTCTTTAAGCCCAATTTTTTTTTTTTTGTTCGCAACTCAAAATTTTATTCTTGTTTTTTGATGAATGAATTAATTTACACCGGTCTTATAACTAGACAAACAATAATAAACATTGACCAAATGCCAAAAGATATGAATAAATTTATGGTCGGCAGCACAGCAAACAGGATCCACTTATAAAGTTTAAATAGGTCAAATAATTTCAGCATTCAACTCCTACGGGTGCAAGGAGTGTATAGTCTTCAATTCAGAATCTAGATAGTTTGATAGGTTTAGGATGCCTAACTTCGATTATTGATGGTGGATATTGAAGTTTGCTTAAACCCTAAATGAATTTTTTTTTTCCCAGACAAATAATGTTGCCTTTTGTATAAGATTTGATAATTCACCAAAAACATATACTGCTTTCTTTCACATCCATGTCAAATTAAGGGGCAGACAAACATAAAAAATTAAGGGACAATACATCAACGATTTATATAATTTAAAGACTTGAGTTTCGAATGTCAAACCAAATCTAAAGGGTGGGTACAAGAAAGTGAAAGTCTCACAGTGAATATTTCAATCCATGCCATTTCTTCAATAAGTTTAATACCTGATTTTTAAAATGGTAAATTTTGCTTCTTTTTTAACGTATAAACCACGCACTTTGAGATGTCATTCAGTTTCAGCATAGCTTTTGTCTGTAGCTAGAAGCGGTCATAAAGACTAATTCTTCTTGTTTTATTATCTACAAAATAAAATCTATCCGCGTGATATGAAACATACTCAAACATGGAAACATGATAGATATCCTCACTATAAAACCCAAATACGCGTATGATGTCGCACAAGAGTGTCATTACGTTGTATCTCATGGTTAAATAAGGGAATTTACAGGTTAGCTTGTGAAATGATGATAGGAGGATCTAATTCAATATTTTTAAGTTTCTTATTCTCTCCTATTTTTTATACAAACACAAGTTACAATTTCCTAGTAAAACAGCTACTAACTAAACAAACTGGTTAGTGTTAAACCTCTTCTTTATACAAGAAGCTATGTAGCATTAACTCTGTTCTTTATATGGTGTCCAGATTAACTTGCTAACATCAACCTCAAGCCCACCACGCCCAGCGGCTTTTAGATGTCGATCCAACACCTTGGGATCCGCACATATAACATGCTGCCCCTTCCTGTATTGAATCAGTTCTAGACTCTGCAGAGTGGTCAATATATCCTCCGCCTTTATAGCTGTCATGTCACTGAGCTCCTGGACAGAATAGGTTCACGTACCAAACAGTAATAACAATTCAGTGACCATTGAACCAAATTTCTCAGAGAATGGTAAATACAGCTATTCAGCAATACCTACTTAACTAAAAAACAATAATAATAATTTATCACACAAGCTGCATGAAATCTATCAATTCAGGAATGTTTTCAACATGTTTTCATTTTTTCAAAATGGGAAGATGAACTGAACCTCGAGTGTTATTTTACTATTCTGGGATGCTCATTTATATTTCCTAGGCGAGGATACTCTTGCTCACCATTCTAAAATAAAAGCCACCATGACTACTAGCAAGCTACTCAAGCTTGACTGCAAACATACCCAGATTAGATCTGTTGCCCACAGGACAAACTGAAGAGGTTCAAGTAATCTCAGAAAATTTTAATTTTCAACTCCAATATCCCAAGAACCCATTCAAAGCAATTCTTTGTATTTGTTATTTAATAGGTAGTTAAGTCTGTCTAATCAAATTTGAATTTAACTTTATGATAGATGGGTCCAGTTTAGTTGAACTCGAGCGTTGTCGCAATGTAGGCTTGAATCCAGTAAATTACCCTCAAATGCAGGCACAAATTCTCATGGAAAGTTTACCTTACCAACTGCTAACCAAGTTTCTAATGTCCAATATCAGGTTTACCAGGTCACACAAGCAGATGGAATTGCATAAATCACACCCCCTCCCCCCAGGACTTAAAATATTCAGGTAATGATACCTTGATGGAAATATTTCCTTTATGCTTTTTCAGGATGTCTAAAAGAACCCTTGTCCAGTACCCTCTGTAGCTCAACAGCCCTAGGTCGGAAAGTGGTCTTTCAGGTGTGCCAACTTTACCTTCTTTCTTTGAGAGTTCATATGCTGGTCCATAACGAAGACAAAATAAGCAATTAAGCTCAATTAATAAATAACAAATAGGATGAAATGCAAAAGACAATATATAAAGAGGCATTTATATTCAATATCTAGAAGGCTCTAGCATCTAGCTATTTATTTTAAGACATAAGAGGGGAAGTCTTTTTTTCTGAACCATTGATAAAGTAAGGCAAAAAATTTATAAAATAAAGTAGCAGGCACAGAGCTTACAAAAGGCAATTAAAAACTTCCCATAGCCTTTCCTTTGATATGGAGGAAGGGTGAGGATACATGCCAAATTATAGGATTCCTCTGAATGCTTTTCCTGCATGATCAGATGCAAAATGCTAAGATATTTGTTGTGACAGGTAAGACAGTCTAAAAGACTAAGACATGGTGCAGATAACAATGAAATAATAATAAGGATTGGCAACATTCTAAGCATTCCAGGTGTAACGACTACAAAAAGTTTTACCGAACATGCTATGGGACAGAGAATAAATTTTACTACTTGAAAACTTCTAATATGATGACAATAAGGTCAAGAAATGTTGTATGCACTCCATGCCACCAGAGTTGGTACATTGCAACTACAAAATATTAGAACAGCCTTAGACATAAAAAGTTTTGTTATAACCTCCACACAGTGTCAAATTATAAGCAACAAAAATGCAGTAGAAATTAATTACCTTGGAAAAGTATCCAACCATGTGGCAACCTCGATCATCACATTCACACAAAACATAGAATAGAAACAGGTCAACATCGTAATAAAGGGTCTTGAGGTCAAGGAACAACTTCGCCAAATAACAAAGATTCTGCCCATAAACTTTGTTCTTTTTGCCATCAACCTGTCTCAAAATATTTGAACAAAGGAAGATGAATGTCAACAAAGGCTAAAGATCTGCAGCATTCTACAACATGACATTTTGTAGCAGGAGCTAGAAAAAAAAAAAGAAGAATGGTGAAAATTATTTCTACACTAGTAAGCCAAAGTTGAAAAATAATTGTCTCAACACAACATTTTTCAAAGTATCATTTAAAAAGATCTCAAGATTATTGGATTTTACATACAAAGAATGATATGTGAAAATTGAATTTACAAACGCAAAAACAATAGGGTAGGGTCGAAGAAAGCCACAACAATATAGATTTTACTTAACTAGATCAAGGAAAGGCTATTTCCTTTTTTTTTTTCTTTTTGTGAACTTTGGCACAGAAAGTAGTAGCAGTAAAAGCTATTCAAGAATATACCTCAAACATTGACAGGGTACCACTTCGATATATTTCGTCCCCAGGGGGATGCTTCAAATCACACTTCCTCTACAGAGTAGCATGAAAACAGAGAGTTAATATTGATTCTGCTCCATTTGTAACTTGAGGCAATCGGATGAAGAGGCAAAACTCAAAAGACAATTTTTTCACTATAGAAATCCAAAAGCAATTTTTTAAGGCAGCAATATCCTACATCTGTACCACATTCCATCCTATCCCTGGCATGATAAAGAAAGTACATAACAAAATAAATGAAGGCATAAGATAGGAAATTACACTAGGGAATGCAATTTAAGATGAGTTAACATCAAGGGAAAATATTACTGCTGCAATACCTTGATCTTAAAACACAATGGCTCTTAAAACACAATGGCCATAAAACCATTGATAATCAATCATGCATAATAACAAATACTTGCAGCTTGGCAAGCAAATTACATATCCCATAATTGTTTTATCTTAATCAATTAGGTCAAGAATGAAGGGAAAAAAATGATAAGAGGAAAACCTAAACCTCAACTTACAGGTCTACGTCTAGATAATCTGCATAGTACTAGATGATGAATAGAAGGATAAATCTTATCAAACCAAGGTTACACAAAGGAAAAAAAAAATGTCAGGTGTCACTTAACAAAACCAAAGGTCACTTAAGTTACTTTCAACAAAAGCATGCAGAAGGAAAACATGTGGCAAGCATGACAAATGAAGCAAACTTGCATTACAATGTTCAAGGTTGCTATGGTTCACACAAGGTTCTTACAATGCTAGAAAAAAAAAAACTAGTACATAGAGAACATTTAAAATACTATAAAGTAATGCAACACCAAGTATTGCAGAGGGGAAAAAACTATTGCTACATTGAGGCAAAGCTCACCATATGCCTTTGAAGTTGCTCTTTCCTTTTCATGAAGTTGAGGCAAAACTCACAAAAGTACAACTTCAACGAATCATTATATTCTGGTGGAAAGGGGGAGAAGTACCATGTCTCAATTTCATATCTTCCAAGTTCTATAGTCGCAATATTTTTCACCTTTGTGAATTCCTCATGTTCGCGCAAGCTGGCAGCATCCAGCTCCTCATGACCCTGAAGAAAATAAAATGATAGACGATTACAAATAATATAATTTCACAAAAGCAACATGCAGAAATTTCGAATGATCCTCTGATATTTACACATCACCGGGCAAAAGGTCTACGTTTACTTACAACCTCAACGTGTGTCTCATCAATCTTACGTTTCTGGTGGCGTGTCATTTTTAAGCTTGCTACCTGAGAATCCCATAGCAAAATTGTTCAAATCAGAACACCCTCAAATGATAAACAAAGAGAAAACATAAGTGCAAGGTTCTACATTGTAAAAGAATGTTTACCTTATCTTCGACCTTTTCATCAACAACCGTTTCGACAGAATCAAGATCAAGTTGTTCAAGCTTCACCCATTCATCAAGCCTCCTATTAACTATCATTTCAATATCATTATTATAAAAAAAAGATACATCAATTTCCAAAATTTTCTAACATAATAATTCTAAAATTCTCAATTGAATCACAAAAAAAGAACCTGAAATAATTAAATTAAAGTAAAAAAACCCTAGGGAGAACAGAAATCTTACACTCGGTGTAATGAACGTAATATTCATAATCACTGGGCTCAGCGGACTGCAGCTTACGGCGTTCGATGACTTTGACAGGATGATACTTGCCGTCTCTCCAGCGGCACATGACGCGAGTACCCACCTCTAGGGGGAGTATACCCGACCTCCTCTTTTTCGTTGCCTCAGACCCCGGCGCTCCGTTTGAGGAGGCCAAAAGCCTCTGGTTTTCGTCAGCCGGAGCAGCGGCGGCGTGGGATTGTGTTGAACCATTCTCTGTAATCGTCGGCGTGTCTATGGAACCCATGGGGTGGTGTCGGTCTGAGAGGGTTTCAGACTTCGAGTGGGCTCAACAATACAAAAGAGGGGGTAGAAGAAAATATTTTTAGGGCTTCAGCCCATCGAGTTCCTTCTCGAGTAAATTAATATCTACGTCTTTGGGTCCTACAAACTTTAGTCACATCCACAAAAATATTTTTATAAAGTATTTAATATATAAAATTTTATATTGATAATATTTTTATATAAATTTTTATATTTTAAGAAATAATATTTTTTTAAAATTAGAAAAAAAAATATAATAGTATCATTGAGCATTTTAATTTTTCAAAAAATAAAAAAAATAGTTCATGTAGTCTAATTTGATCCATTTTAATTTTTATACTTTCAAATTCGGATAAATATCAAAGAACTTTTGGTTCAATATGCAATTTGATACATGAATTTTAATTTGATGTATTTATACACATGAAACTTTTATTTTGATTCAATTGTACACATTTAAAGAAATGAAAATATTCATTTATTTTCATATCAAATTAATATAATTGTTTGAGTATGCAACATGTCAACATGAAATGGTTCTAATTCAATAATATTTTTAGTGATTTGTGAAATTTGAATCAAATCACACTTTTATGCATAAAATCGCACAAAATCAGAGTTTATGTATGATACTGCACATTGGATTAAAGTTCATGCGTATTTTTTATATTTATCCTTTTCAAATTTTGAAATTTCAGTCTTAACTTACATGATAGCAGTTAAATTTGTTAAGCCAAACTCTAGTATTAGTTATATACTATACATAACTTGTAGAGTTTGATTTATGTTCACTAATTTGATCATTTTTGATCTGTTTGCTTTTTCAATTTCAAGATTTAAGCTTTAAGGTTAACTTAAACAATAGTCATTAAATTTATTAACTAAAATGTCCTGGGATTTTTTGTGAGTACTATAATATGTTTGCCGCGTGAGATTTTGGTAATAGTAGAATTTAACTTAACAAATTTAATGGCTACTACTTAGTAAGGATTAGAATTTCAAAAAAAAAATTATAGAGGCTAAAGATGATCAAATTAGAGGTCCAAATTAAATCAAATTAAAACAATTCTGAATATTAACTATTTAGACTAACTAATGTGATTATAAAATTAGAGGTCCAAATTATGTAAAATTAAAATATAAAAACTAAATCTCGAATGTGAGTATAGTAGAAGGATCAAAACTGATTTTGGTCATTTTCTTTTATATACAAATATTCTTAGAGATGTTCTTTTATATATAATGGTTTCTAATGTTATATGTGTAGCATATAATTTTATGTGTTTAATTTCTTTTATTAATTATTTAAATAATGTATTTTTAATTATTATAATTAATGTAAAATAATTTTTATTATTTGAATCATTGCACAAAATTAAAATATACTAACTTATTTAACAATTCAAATATAATAATATTCCAAATTATAATTAAAGCATTTTTACAATATTCAGTATACAATATAATTTTTACTTCATATAATTAATACAAAAAATATTATTCAAAATAATAACTAATAAACATAATTACCATATATAAATTATTTTGATATTTCGAACATAATGCTAATAAAAAATTTCCTAATCATTATTAAATCATTTGTATAAACTACAAAGAAATTGATATATTGTAAATTAAACTTTTAACTATTCATTTTTTCTTAATACTCAATAAATTAATCATAATAATTCATAAATAATATATAATTAACATAATCATAACATACTAGATTATATAAATAGGGGCGAATCTAGGGGGCTGGCAGGGGCCTGACCCCTTAAAATAGAATCTTCTATTTTGACCCATTAAATTTTTTAAAATTTTAAATTAGTAAAGGTAAAATTACACTTTGACCTCTTAAAAATGATAAAATTTTACTTTAATTCTTTAAAATTTGCTTTTTTACTATCGTAAAAATTACAATTTAATTTTACCCCCTAAAAAATTATTCTAGCTTCGCCCCTGTATATAAATATGTTTTTTTATAATTTTTTTATTTAAAATATAAAGTTTTTTTATTATACAAATAATTAAAATCTGATATTTAAAACTAAAGTAGTCTCTCTTTTTTTTTTTTACTTTTTTTAATTGAAACATAATGGTTTAAATATCTATATTACGTATGAAGTAATTTAATATAAATTTTATTTTAATTTATTATTATATAAATTCATTTAGTAAAAAACTTTTAATAGAATCAAAATTTTTATTTGTAAATTCGATAACTTTTCTTATCAAGTAAATTTGTTGAACCGAATATTTAGTAAAATTAATATTCTTGTTTATAAATATGATAAATCTTATAAAAAAAATATTTAAAATGAAAAACATTGTACAAAGGCTATATAAGAAGTTCAAAAGTTTCTTCGACCCTGTACTCTTATAGAGATTATAGATAGATTATAGAACTATTCGTAGTCTCTCTTAACTTTTAAATAAGAGGATAAATGTGTTTTAGTGTACTCAAACTTACATATTCTTATATTAACAATAATGTCAATACCAACCGAGTTAAGATTCACTCAACATTAATGTTGAAAATTTTTAATAAAAGAAAAGGTTGATAAGTTAATTAGAACACAAGCAAGCACAAATTTAAGTGGTAAGTAAGGTCCTTGACCCAAATGGAAAATTTGTTATGTTAATTAAATTATAAATTAATTTAAAGTAAAATTATATTTTAACCTAAAAAAAGAGAAAAGTATATCTAATTTCTCCGAAAATGAAAAGAAAATCATAAATTTTCTAAAAAAAATTCTGAATTCGCTACTAAAAGATGAAATTACAAAATAGTGGGAAAATTATATTTGAACAACACTGAGATCCAAAGCATTAGCAGAAGATGGATCACCAAATCACAAACAATCAATGAAAAGTAATGATAATTAATTGAAAGTGAGCATTAAATTTTAATAGCCGTATACTTCCTGCGGAATTTATAGGTTCTCATTAATGCAATTAAATTATATTTGTCACCTTTTGAATGAAATAAATGACACAAGAGGAAAGACAGTTCATCTATTTTTTCTTTCAATCGCCCATCAAAATACCGAAAATGTAACTACATTCAAAAAACCAGATATGAAATTTATTCATATTTTGATATTTTAATATATTGTGTGTTCAAAACGTAATGTATTGAAAAATTATGATGGTGTTGTCGCTGTATGTCCATAGAATTCAATGTACTCGCATGTATCCAATGTATATTTTGACAGAAGTTATTCCGATAATACTCAAGTTATTTTTATAGATGGGGTAAATCTTAAAATTATTTTTTGATTTTGATGAAATGTATATATAAATTTTAATTTTAATTTAATAATACACTATTAAGAAAATAATTTACATAAATATATATCTTAATAAAAATCAAATTAGAAAGAGGAAGGGTCAAAACCTATTCATTATATACAAATATGATGGGACACGATACCCTCATGCATTGAGTATCTCATATTGTCCAAAAACTCAGAATCCTTTTTGAAAAAAAAAAAATTCCAGAGAGAGTATATAAATCCAGCAGTAGGCACAAGAAATGAGCACCAGTTATTGACATTCCTTAGTAAAAAAAAAAAAACAAAGAAGCTGAGATCAAGAAATATAGTGAAATATGGGTCCAAGATTTTCTGGGTTTTTAATCTCAGCAATGTTGTTTTTAACTCAACTCCTCTCTCTAACAGGTAAAACAAACTTCTCTACAGTGATTTTACAGTAAATATGGCTTTGAAAAATATACAACAAAACATTTATCTTCAATCCATTTGAATTACTGATCTACCATATATGTTGCAGATGGCCGTGATATTGGTGTTTGCTATGGTTTGAACGGCAACAATCTTCCATCTCCAGGAGATGTTATTAATCTTTACAAAACTAGTGGCATAAACAATATCAGGCTCTACCAGCCTTACCCTGAAGTGCTCGAAGCAGCAAGGGGATCGGGAATATCCCTCTCGATGGGTCCGACAAACGAGGACATACAAAGCCTCGCAACGGATCAAAGTGCAGCCGATGCATGGGTTAACACCAACATCGTCCCTTATAAGGACGATGTTCAATTCAGGTTCATCACCATTGGGAATGAAGCCATTCCAGGACAGTCAAGCTCTTACATTCCTGATGCCATGAACAACATAATGAACTCGCTCGCCTCATTTGGGCTAGGCACGACGAAGGTTACGACCGTGGTCCCGATGAATGCCCTAAGTACCTCGTACCCTCCTTCAGACGGCGCTTTTGGAAGCGATATAACGTCGATCATGACTAGTATCATGGCCATTCTGGCTCTACAGGATTCGCCTCTCCTGATCAATGTGTACCCTTATTTTGCCTATGCCTCAGACCCCACTCATATTTCCCTCGATTACGCCTTGTTCACCTCGACCGCACCGGTGGTGGTCGACCAAGGCTTGGAATACTACAACCTCTTTGACGGCATGGTCGATGCTTTCAATGCCGCCCTAGATAAGATCGGCTTCGGCCAAATTAGTCTCATTGTAGCCGAAACTGGATGGCCGACCGCCGGTAACGAGCCTTACACGAGTGTCGCGAACGCTCAAACTTATAACAAGAACTTGTTGAATCATGTGACGCAGAAGGGGACTCCGAAAAGACCTGAATATATAATGCCGACGTTTTTCTTCGAGATGTTCAACGAGGACTTGAAGCAACCCACAGTTGAGCAGAATTTCGGATTCTTCTTCCCCAATATGAACCCTGTTTATCCATTTTGGTGAACTTGAAATGTTGTTGTTGGCTATTTAAATCTCTTGCCAGAGACGCTTCATATAGTTTCTGCATATTTTGAAAGTGGAAAATCAATCTAAATATAAATAAGTTTTATGTGTTGTGTTTTAATTAAATAAAATTTTAAATATTTTAAAAATATCTTTATTGGTAATTAAATATTAAATAAAAAGTTTAATATTCAAATTTTATCTATTCAAAAATAAAATAAAAATATATTAAATTTATTTTTACGAATAAATTGATTTTCTATTAATACAGATTTTAAATAATTTGATATAAATTTTCAATTCAACAATAGTAATTTTGATAACATCAAAGGAGAAAGGGAAAGATTTAACTTTAATTGGTGACCTAATATAACACGTTGAAAACGGAGTTCCCAGTAAGGCAAAATGACTTGTAATTAATGACGAAAGAGATGTCCAAGCGGAATCTGCATTAAAGTGAAAAAAGCATAAAAGGATAAGTAAACAACTCATGATCTAAATTGAAGTTCTATAAAATGCAACTTTCATCTAGAAACAAGGTATGTCTTAAATGATGTTTTATGAATTTGTCTTAACTGGGTTTTACGCAATGAATTCATGGATAGCACATCACTAATTATACGTTGCTGGTTTATATGAGAGTGGTGCAGAAGTTAATTGTGCTTTAAATACTTGCTTAGTGTTCAAGAAATTTGAAAAGTGTAATATACTTATAATAAAAATAATTCAATTCGGAATCAAATTCAGGGCCCGACTCAATATAATAAAATTTTACAGACATTTTAAAGGGGATCTTCTTTTTCTCTACTTCTTAATCAGTGTTATATACTTATAATAAAGACAACTCAATTCGAGATCCGGCCCAATATAATAAAATTCTACAGACATCTCAAGGATGGAGATCTTCTTCTTCCCTACATCTTGACCTTCTTGATCAAAATTCCCTTCCTTCTATTTCCACATTCGTTAATCATATGAATCAACAGAAAGATACCAAAAAGTTTTTGAAAATAAACAACGGGGTTCTTATGAAATTCATATGATATATTGGGTCTAATTATTAGAATCAATTTTAAGTTTAAAAAAATTTAAAATTCAGAACTCAATTCCATTTTTGTTTGAACGGAAAGTTACTAATTGTTAAGAAAAATAATTCATATTAGCGTATAAATTGGAAATTGACCAAAACTAAAATTATTGTATAGTTAATCTATATTAAAAGGACATGCAATTAAAAACCATTAAAACTATTATATAATAAATTAAATCTTCATTATATCCATACAAAGGCATTCATAATTAAAAAACTATATTAAGATATAAACTAAATTTAAAAATATTAAAAACAAGAACTAAATGAAAAAACAATTGAAAATTACGAATTAATGTTAAAATCAAGGGACTTAAATAAAAATATCCCAAAATACAAAACATTAGCTTCCTTTCCCATCCACGTGAATGCAAAGTTTACATGGTGTTTCCTAGTGTTTGTGCGACTCCAACCTTTTATTTACTTTTTTTTTTCCTTTATTTGAACAATTATTTGATAATGATTAGAATTTTGGGATTGTTGCTCATCGTAGGTGCAACACTTAAAATCACTATGATTTTCATAATTTATATAACCTATATCGTTTTGGAAATTAATGTTATTTTTTATATTATTTTAATAAAAATACCATCTACCTCTTTTAATTTATGACCCCTTTCATATTTGAAAATTCAAATTGACAGTTGTCTAACTAAACACCATCACACTCCAATAAGATTGTAATTTCCTCAATCGTGATAGTACACTTAAAAGTATGTTGCCAACAAACAAATCAATTAGCCTTTTTCTACCACTATTCATCATATTCTTAATAGTGTGTTTATGTCATGTGCCGAGATTTTAGTTTCGGTCACGTGCGGCCTTAAACTCAAATTTCTCGCCCATGAGTCTAAGTTAGCCTCCGATCCTCGCTAAAGAGAGGAATTGGCACACTTTACCTTGGCAAGTAAACAAGGAATAAAGCTATCAGAAAGCATCAGAGAGTTAGGAGAATGTGGAGGTGTTTCTATTATTCAAAGCTAACTTGGATACAAATAAAGGAGGGAGCCTCTCCTTTAGGCAAGCCCCTTTTGATTTGATGGTTACAATTAATCTCGAATAGGAGGGGTCGAACTTCTCACTCAATTTCATATTATCTCTTGGTGCTTGGTTGGCCTCCGCCTTGAGACACCTTCATATAACACCTAGTCTTAACACTTTTGGCTTCACATTGTGCACATCCTTCATTAATCAAATGTCACAAAGCCTCCTTACTTAAGGCTCTTGGTCGCTCCCACTACCTTCGGCTTTAGACTCATCTAAGATCTTCCTAATCGCAGACAACTTGGCCTTGGTAGGGAAATCTTGCACCCTAGGGGGCCTTACATAAGAAGCAATTAAGTGGTTTTCTCTTAACCACCTCATTTACGGTTGCCTCGAGGCACCCTTTATCTTGTCAGGGCTTAGCTCACCTTGTCTCCTCATTCGACTAATGATTGTTATCGGCTCCCTTACTCTTTTCCTTGCCACGATTCTTAGGGAATTCAACTCATTCATTGGGGTAATCAACTAGGGACTCCGGTACTGTCATAACTCGCATAAGGTTTTAAACACCCTTCGTTGAACTCCACTCCATCCAGAAAGCTTAATAAGGCCTCACTCTCACTCATATCCGACATCTAAAGCATCAACTCTGAAAACTTGTACACATGGTTATGCACCGTACCGCTTTGGGTAAGCCACCTAAGCTTCAATCAAGCCTCCTAATTGGCATACTTGAGGTAGAATTGTAGCCTAAACTCCCTCCAAAAGGCTTCAAAAGTATCAACAGTTCCACCTCTACGCCTTGCATCATCGCTCTTACGGTGCCACCAAAGTAAGGCAACATCAATTAAGTAAATTGAAGCAGTGCTTACCTTGAGGGCATCTTCCTCAATCCCGATCAAATAGAAGTATTACTCGATGCTTTAGAGGAAGTTATCCACCTCTTTGGCATTACTCGTGCCTTTGAACTTTTTTGGCTTCAATACATCTACTCGATAACTCGACCACATTGGCATGCCGCCACCTTTGGTTGCCTTGACACTTAAAAGCTCACCCTTAAACTTCTTGATTTCTCTACGCATCACCTCCACCAATGCATGGAGGGGCTCATTCTTTCGGGCAAGCTCACCTAAGGTCTCCCTTATAGCCCCATTCAACTCCTCCATGAGTTTCTCCTTTAGCTCATCTCGAGACTGCCTCATCTCGGATTTGATCTCATCAAGGGAATCCTTGGTGTCCTCCACCCTTATAAGGATATCACTCACAACCAACTTGACCTTGGCCATCCGGGTCTCCACAATGTTCACAAAGCCCATTGACGAAACCTTCTTGCCCTTCATGGCACCTCGATTCTCAACCATGTCGTCCTCTTGCTCACTTAACTTATCGATCACATTAGACATCGTTCCAACCACAGTGTTAGAAATACAAGGTTTGATATCACTTGTCACGTGCCAAGACTTTAGCTCCGGTCGCTTGCAGCCTTAGACTCTGATTTCTCACTAACGAGTCTAACACTTAGGATAGGCTTGGCACACATTACCTAGGCAAATAAACAAGGAAGAGAGCACTTAGAAAGCACTAGAGAGTTGGGAGAATATGGAAGTGTTTCTATTACACAAAGCTAGCTTGGATACTGACCGGTTCCACGCGTGCGCATTAAAACAACTAATTTATAGAACAATTTTTGAAGTCCGATTTTACTGCAAGTATACAAGTCGGTTGTAATATTTATAGTGTTACAATGAAATACCGAAGTATTCCAAGGATCGAACCCAAATGAAGAGGCGATTGGGCAATAACTAGCATACACAATAGAGACTAAGTGACTACTGATACGATTTTATATTACGACGATTCATAAAAGATAAGTTTGCAAAAAAAAATTAAATATTCTACTCTAGAGACTAATTTGCAAGAAATGTAAACTAGAAGTACTATCTATTAAATGACTAATGAGGGTTGGTTGGCTTCATCCAATACGTGACTAGCTAGTATTTTAGGAGGCGACATGTAGCTAAGGAGGTCGACCCATATTATATCCCTCATGCCCTTAGGCAAAGGACGAGGATATACACATAAACATACTCTCCTTCAAGCTCCAACTTCAACCCTTCATTCTCTCGGGCCCTTTGCTCCTCCTTCCTTTCTGCTTAACTCCTTCATCCTAACCTCGGAGCTTCCTAAATTGGGTAAATTGACTCTGATCTCCTTGCCAATTTTCTAGTATCAACAAATTTTGCCTCTTTTCTTTTTCTAAATATTTTTTTTTACATACTAACTTGCTTTGATAATTTTTTTTCTTATATTTATATCGGATAAGCAACATTTAGTCTCAAAACTTGAAAACTTCTTCCAACTTAGTCCTTGAACTTCTTTTTTGTCTTCATTAATCTTGAAACTTGATAACTTTTCCTAGTTTTGGTGATGAAGTGGCATAATTTCAAAATATCATATCATCATATAGACTAAAATTTAGAAAAAGTTATCAAGTTTAATAACTAAGTTGAATTTTTTTTCCAAATTCAAAGACTAAATATTAAATAATTCCATATATATATATGGTATGCGCGGTTCTTTTGTCTACAGTACTGTTCTTTTTATGAAACTATAATTTATTGATCAATTAAATCAATTAACGCTATATTGATTAATCTTCGAATGAAATCTCACATGGCCATTTGGAGCTTACATTAAACTATGCTTCCAGAAATTTTGTAGCAATCAAGTTTGGTAGGACTTTTATTTTTTCTTTTCTCTCTCTCGTTACGCTAAATAGAAATTTACATTATATTTTAGTATTAATTTCGAGTTTTAATTTGATTAAAATAATCGTTATTAATGGAAATGCATTTAAATATATAATATCTCCGTATTAAAAAAATATTAAAATATAAATTCATTTTTATTGTATTTCCATATAAAAGTTGTAAGGCCCAAATTTTGCCCGGGCCCATATTAAAAAA
This sequence comes from Gossypium sturtianum, assembly GCA_025698515.1. Lineage (NCBI taxonomy): Eukaryota > Viridiplantae > Streptophyta > Magnoliopsida > Malvales > Malvaceae > Gossypium > Gossypium sturtianum. The sequence goes on from CM046947.1 coordinate 6,813,149, forward strand.
CTAAACCAATAAAAAGCAGTCTATTTTAACAGTCTCTTTACAAACCCAGATTAAGGCCCAATTATCCTAAGGCCCAAACTAACCCAAAACAAGGTAGGGTTTCAGAAAACCCTAGGAAGCTCCCTTGCGCCGCCAGCAGCCTCCCCGACGCCGCACGTCTCGCGTCTCCGCACCTTGCGCCGCTCCACGTCGCCACACCTGCGGAAAAGAAGGAAAAGAAAACAGCACAGCAAAATATAACAATATCCAGAGTCTTTGTTTTTTTTTTCCCTAAATTCGGCTATAAAAGCCGAAGCAAAACTTGTAAAAAGGGGGACTTACACTTTTGTACGAAGATACACATAATCTCTACGATTTTTTTAGAGAATACGAGAGCAATCGAGATCAGAAAAGGAAAAGGTTTCATTTTCGTTTTAATTTTTTTTCCTTTACTTTTGAATTGATTCATCTATTTTTTAGGTTTCTTTTTCTTTTTATATACAAGGGTTTTAAATTAGATTTTTTTTTTTTTTAAAAAAAAGGGAAAAAACTTACATTTTTTGAAGTTCCGGCCACCGCGACGACGCCAACGGTGGTCGATACGGCGGTAGTTCGCCGGAAGTCCTGGCCGGACCAGGAGAGCCACAGAGAGAAAGGAGAATTTTTTTGAAGGAAAAAGAGAAAAATGATTTTTTCTAAATTTTTTTTTGGCTTATATAGCTATTTAAAACGGCGCCGTTTTGGCCAGGGTCCTAAAACCCCAAAACAACGTCGTTTTGCCCTGGCCCGACCCGATCCGACCCGCTCCGGCCTAGGATCCGCGCGTTTTATTGGAAGGGCTAATTGTGCTTTTAGCCCTTCCGCTTTTTTACGGTTTTATAATTAAGTTCCCTTTTATTTTTAATTCTACCCTTAAATTTTATTTGGATTTCATTTGAGTCCCTTTTGAAATGCAGCGTTTTGGAGGGGGGAATATTTTCCCTTTTAGTCCCTCCATGTTATTCGCGTGTCTAAATAGGTCCCTTGCCTTTTATTTTCTTTAAAATTCGCCCCAAACTTTTATTTTTAGTTCAATGTCGTCTTTTTTTTATTTCTTTTATTTTTTCGTTATTTCATTATTAATTTTATTTTTTAATTCTTATTCTTATTAATATTATTATTACTATAGCTATATTTATTATTATATCTTATTATTATTAATATTATTATTGCTATTTTCATTATTTCTATCATTACTTTTATTTTTACTATTATTTGTACATTAGCATATATTATTATTATTACTATTATTTTTATTATTATTAATATACTTTTATTTTACTACTAATATTTTTTTATTGTTACTATTAATTTTAATATCATTACTATTATTTTATTATTACTAATACTATTTTTATTTTTACTATTACTTTTATTATTATTTTCATTATTATTATTACCCTTATTTACTTTTACTATTATTATTTATTGTTAACATATTTTCATTATAATTTATTATTATTGTATTTTTTTGTGACTATTATTATTATTTTATTATCTTCAAACTATTGTACATAGTATTAACTTGTTTATTGATTTATTATTAGTTTTTTTTTTGTTTTCTTATTTTATCATTTTACCTGTTATTTTGCATAAATTATTTGTTTTAATTTCCATTTATTTTAGCTTTTATTATTATAATTTATATTGTTTCTCTCGTTTTACTCTATTATGCATGTATACTATAATTTGCGTTCTATTTTACTATGATAGTACTACATTTTACTCGATTTTCAAAATAAACAAACATTCCACGTTCTAAGATCCGAAAGAAATTGTACCCTAACTTACTGGGTTTCGATTTTTTCTCATCGAGTCTAAAGAACTAATTATTTTTAATTAAAGCATAAGCTAAATAAAAAACTTATTGTAGAGAATTCGAAAACGTTGTGTCCTAACTCACTGGATGTGACATTTCGTTGTCTCGAGATAAGGATTTCGAAAAACAAAGGCAATATTCTGTATTCGGGAATTTTGAGAAATAATGCCCTAACTTACTGGGTTTCGATTTCTCATTTAACCCAAATAATTGAATATCCTTCTTAAGTTTAAATATGCGAGTTTTAAATAAAGACAAGCTTAGTTTCGAGGATTCGAAATGTCGTACCCTAACTCACTGGGTATGATATTTTATTCCTTCGAAATAAGCGGGTCTCGACATCTACTTCAATTCATTCAAGTTTTCAAAGCAAAGAGGATCGTATTTTAAAATCTTTTCAAATTTTCGACATAAGGACATCAAATAATCAATTAGGTACCAATTTTGTGCGTTACGAGGGTGCTAATCTTTCCTCGTGCGTAATCGACTCCCGAACCCGTTTTTCTAAATTTCGTAGACCAAAACTGTCATTTTAATAAATCAAAATATTTTAACGATAAATCTCAAGGTGACCCAATCACACCTAAAAAAGGATTGGTGGCGACTCCATTTTCATTTCTAAAGTCGAACCGTTTTCTAAATAAAAAAAATAGTTTCGATAGCTTGGCGACTCCGCTGGGGACCAATAAGAGAGTCAAGCCGTAAATTGATTAATTTCTGTCTTTTTGACGAAAGTTAAAAATCAGCTTTGAAAATTATGATTCTTTCATTGTATTTGTTTGGGTCATGTAGTTGGTTGTGATTTGAGTTTTTAGGGTACTCTTGCATCATATCGCATAAAGACTATATGGTTTTACCCTATTTAAGTGGGAGTGAGAAGCTATTCCTTCGTGAGGTTTTCACCTCCGTGCAGGATAGTGGATCGCTTTCAGGATACATCCGTACCTATGTCTTCGTGAGATTTTCATCTCTGTGCAGCCATAGGAAAATGTATTCCCCTGAACTGAACTCAGTCCGTATGAGCCTACAATGGGTGAGGATCGAGGAATCTATCGGTTCTGGTACCTCGGCTTTAGAACCAAACCGCATGTAGAAGGCCCTAAGAGCTTACCCTAGGTAGAACTACGCCAAACCCTAGCAATCATCTAGATAGGTGCTTGATTATTTGTCGTTTGCCTTGAATTTTATTTTTGGTATATGATATTGACTTGTTGTGTTTTATTTTGGCTGTGATTGCATGTCATTCCATTGTAAAGAGGTGTCGATTCACGTTCGATTACTAATTTAGGAAGCTTGTCATGGAGAACGAATTTCTTGATAAAGTAGAAGATAATGCGGCTGTCCGTATATGTGATTTTGTTTTGTGTACAGGATTTTATTTTCTTATAAAGTTATTCTAAAAGAAATTGAACCAGAATCGACACCTCTTATTTTTGCATTCCTATTATACATTTGTATTACATCGCATCATATGCATTAAATGTCATAAAAGAACCCTATTGACTAGAGATCGTATTATAGTTACCCTGGAACATCGCTACTACACTCGAAGAAAAATAAAAGCCATGGATCAAAGGTTAGAAAGGTTAGAACAGATGCAGAAGGAGATGCAAGACCAGTTGCAAATTCAGATGAAGGATCAAATGCTGGAATCCCAGAGAAGCATGATGAGCCAATTAACACAATTGTTGACTGGAGGGTCTGATAAAGGAAAGAGCCCTATGATCGATACCGGAGACGATAATGAAGACTCCGCTTATCCTCCAGGCTTTGCCCTAGTAAATTCCCAAGTACAACCACCAAGAGTGTTCGTTAATATCAAACCCCAGTACCAATCCGGTACCTCAGTATCGGTAAACTTCTCAACAGGCTCGAGCTCCAACCCCAGAGATAATTTGGCAAAACCAATGGTCCCTAACTTTGATGATGCAACAGAAAAAGAAAAAACAAGGGCGGAGCTCCCAAAATAGTTCGAAGATCGATACAAATGGTTGGAGGAAAAATTCAAGGCGCTGAAAAGTGCTGATTATCAGTGTGGAATGAATGCTAAGGAGTTAAGTTTGGTTCCGGATCTAGTGCTCCCTCCGAAGTTCAAAGTGCTAGAATTTAAAAAATACAATGGAACTAGCTGCCCTGAGGCCCACATCACGATATTTTTTTGGAGGATGACTGGTCATATCAATAATGATCAGTTGTTAATTCATTGTTTCCAGGACAGTTTAATTGGGGCTGCGGTCAAATGGTACAATCAGCTGAGTCGCACCCAAGTCAAATCATGGAAAGACTTAGCACAGGCCTTCATGAAGCAATATGGCCATGTGAAGGACATAGCGCCTGACAGGATCACATTACAGAACATGGAGAAAAAGTCGAATGAAAGTTTCAGGCAATATGCTCAGAGGTGGAGGGAAGTCGCTACACAAGTCCAACCCCCACTGTTGGAAAAAGAAACCACCATGCTTTTCATTAATACTTTGAAGGCACCTTTTATTAATCACATGCTGGGAGGTGCAACTAAGAGTTTTGCGGACATAGTGATGTCTGGGGAAATGATAGAGAATGCAATAAGGTGCGGAAAAATAGAGGTTGGGGAAAGTACCAGGAGGTTAGCCCTGAAGAAGAGAGAAAACGAGGTTGGCAATGTGAGCGAAGGTTATGCAAAACCAATCACGGTAAATCAACCGAGAGCGGTGGCCACGGGCCAGCAAGCTTCACCAAGACAAGAGCCTAATACAAAGCAAAACGCGGAGAAGCTTCAGTTTACTCCCATCCCAATGACGTACCGGGAGCTATACAAAAGTCTATTTGATGTGCAAATTGTATCCCCTGTCTATTTAAAACCGTTGCAAACCCCACACCCCAAATGGTACGACGCAAGTACTCAATGTGAATACCATGCGGGGATAATGGGGCACTCGATAGAGAATTGCTTATCTTTTAAAAAGCTAGTCGAAAGGCTCATCAAAATGGGTATTGTAAAGTTCGATGATACGTCTGGTGTAGGAAATATGTTACCCAATCACACTGATAATAGGGTGAACGCGATAATTGAGAATGCAGGAAAAAGAATCAAGTTGAAGGTGGCAGAAATAAAAACCCCGTTGAGAGAGGTCTGGAGAAGAATGGTGGAAAGAGGTTTAATCATACAAGATGTAGGGAGCAAATCCCGAGAAGCGAGGAACTATTGTGAGTTCCACGAGGAGGAGGACCATGAGATTCAGAGATGCACTAAATTCAGGGCCCTGGTGCAGGGTCTAATAAACAATAAGGAGCTAGAGTTCTTTGAGTTCACTAAAGGGGAGGACGTGTGCACCATAGGAGGAGAGTTGACAAAGAAGGGCGCTGAGGTCAAATGGGGATCAATGACTTTTCCCCATATATCCAATGCATTCGTATCGGGAGGAATTATCCATCCTGAACCAATGATGACAAGAGAAGGAATGGGCGAAGATATGATGAAAACTTTGAGCATCAATGCCGTATTTGAAGAGGGACCGAAGGAAGGAAACTTAGCGGGCATTCGCCCCTATGAGCCTGGAAGTGTTCTGAACAACTGGACTGCGGAGGAAAATTTCTGTAGTTTTTAGAGCCAACAAAGAGTAATGTTCAAAACACACTTGTTGTTTTAAGCCTAGAAACAATAAGAATCTTTTGTGAAATAGGCTCATGTTCAAACATCTTTATTTCCAATAAAAAATGCATCTTTGTGTTTCATGCCGGGCAATTTTCTTTTCCCCCTCTCTCATTTCATTCATAATCATGTCATACAAATAAGCCACTCTTAGATTCATTCTTTGGATATTCTTTCATGCCTACAATAGGTCTCCAGATATCAACGATACGAGCGACGCTGCTACGGATCAAAGATCTCCTTTTGAGCAAGATATGTGTTTAGAGGGATCTCAGGATTTTGAAGATAACAAAGACTATGGGTTATCTCCGGATTTGTTAAGGAGGGTAGAATAGGAAGAGAAGCAGATTCTACCCCATAAGGAGACAATCGAGAGTGTGACTTTGGAAGAAGGGAAAGAGGTGAAAATTGGAACTTGCATAACCAAGGAAACAAAGTAGGACCTCGTTAAACTACTGCAAGAGTTCAAAGATGTCTTCGCTTGGTCGTATCAAGACATGCCTGGGTTAAGCGCTGATATTGCAGTACATCGCGTCCCTATAAAAGAAGAATGCAAGCCCGTTCAACAGAAGCTCTGAAGGATGAGACCCGACATCGCAGTAAAGATAGGGGAAGAGGTCAAGAAGCAATTTGATGTTGGGTTCTTACAAGTGGTGAATTACTCAGAATGGGTAGCCAATATCGTCCCCGTCCCTAAGAAGGATGAAAAAGTGCAGATGTGTGTAGATTATAGAGATCTAAACCAGGCCAGCCCAAAGGACAACTTTTCACTGCCTCACATCGACACTTTAGTGGATAACACGGCAGGTTATTCATTGTTCTCCTTCATGGATGGTTTCTCTGGATACAATCAGATAAAGATGCATCCTGAAGACATGGAAAAGACCATATTCATAACCTTGTGGGGAACTTTTTGTTACAAGGTGATGCCATTCGGGTTAAAGAACGCGGGAGCAACATACCAAAGAGCCATGGTAACCTTGTTTCACGACATGATGCACAAGGAGATCGAGGTCTACGTCGACGACATGATCGCGAAATCCCGAACGGAAAAGGAGCATGTACATGTTTTGAGGTAACTGTTCTTGAGGCTGAGGAAATTTCAGCTAAAGTTCAATTCAACCAAGTGTACTTTCGGGGCTAGGTCAGGAAAACTGCTTGGTTTCGTAGTCAGTGAAAAAAGAATTGAGGTCGACTCGGATAAAGTCAAGGCTGTACAAGAATTGCCTTTACCGCGCACTCAAAAAGAAATTTGAGGTTTTCTAGGAAGACTAAATTATATTGCCCAGTTCATTTCGCAATTGACGGAGAAATGTGACCCCATATTTCGTCTTCTTAAAAAACACAATCCAGGCATTTGGGACGATGAATGCCAGAAGGCTTTTGAGGCAGTACATGTTGTACCATACGACTTGGTTAATCTCTAAACTAGACCCTCTTAAGTACATGATGGAGTCGACCGCTCTGAATGGAAAAATGGCTCGATGACAAATTTTGCTCTCCAAATTTGACATAGTCTATGTGAACCAGAAGGCTGTGAAGGGGAGTGCAATAGCAGATTTTCTTGCCAGCAGAGCTATAGACGATTACGAGCCCTTGAACTTTGATTTTCCTAATGAAGATCTGATGTTTGTAGCGGCGACTGAGGAAGATACCCTAGAAGATCGTCCTTGGAAGTTGAACTTCGACGGAGCATCAAATGCCGTTGGTAATGGAGTTGGGGCAGTCCTGATATCCCCGAGCAGAAATCATTATCCATTCACTTGCAAGTTGGATTTTGATTGGACAAACAATATGGCAGAAAACGAAGCATGTATTATGGGAATTCGAGCAGCCATAGACCGCAAAATCAAGGTGCTAGAGGTATATGGAGATTTTGCGTTGGTGATCTATCAGCTCAAAGGTGAATGGAAAACGAGAGATCCCAAATTGATTAATTATCGAAAGTTAGTTTTGGAGCTAATTGAGGAGTTTGATAATATCACCTTCTTCTATCTCTCGCGTGATGAAAACTAGATGGCTGACGCATTGACCACATTAGCTTCTATGATCAGAGTAAATGAACAGGAAGATATGAAGCCTATCCAAATGAGTATCTGTGAGGCTCCGGCTCACTGCTGCAATATCGACAAAGAGGAGGAGAGAGATGATCATCCTTGGTATCATGATATTCTGCGATATGTGACGAGCCGCGAATACCCTGATCAAGCAACTGAAAATGATAGGAGAACATTGCGAAGACTGGCCAATGATTATGTCTTAGACGGAGAGATCCTGTATAAAAAGAGGAAGGACCAGGTGCTGTTAAGATGCGTTGATGCTGTTGAGGCTAAGAAAATCCTGGAAGAAGTCCATGCAGGTATCTGCGGGACGCATGCCAATGGGTTTACAATGGCCAGACAAATCATGAGATTCGGGTTTTACTAGTCCACGATGGAAGGAGATTGCATCCGTTATGCCAAGAAGTGCCACAAGTGCCAAATTTATGGAGACAAGATCCATGTGCCTCCTTCACCTCTTCATGTTATGACTTCTCCGTGGCCTTTCTCAATGTGAGGCATGGACGTCATTGGGCCGATTTCGTCGAAGGCTTCTAATGGACATCGATTCATTTTCGTGTTCATCGATTACTTCACCAAATGTTTAGAGGCAGCTTCATATGCCAATGTCATGAAGACGACAGTTAGCAAGTTTTTGAAGAGGGAGATCATATGTCACTATGGTATGCTGGAAAGGATCGTATCTGACAACGCGTTGAACTTGAACAATAGCGTGATAGCGGAAGTCTGCAGTCAGTTCAAAATTAAGCACCACAACTCGTCGCCATATCACCCGAAAATGAATGGTGCAGTTGAAGCAGCTAATAAAAATATCAAGAAGATTGTGGGGAAAATGACTGAGACCTACAAAGTTGGCATAAAAAGTTACCGTTTGCCCTCCATGTCTATCGAACATCTGTTAGAACTTCTACCGGGGCAACACCTTTCTCATTGGTTTATGGGATGGAGGCAGTTTTGCCCATTGAAGTTGAAATTCCTTCTCTCCGAGTTTAATCAGAGTTGAAGTTGGATGAAGCGGAATGGATCCAATTTCAGTATGATCAACTGAATCTAATTGAGGAAAAAAGGTTAAGAGCCATCCGTCATGGTCAAATATACCAGAAGCGAATGATGCGGGCTTACAACAAAAAGGTCCACCCTAGAGTATTCCATGATGGAGACTTGGTATTGAAAATGATCTTTCCTATGCAAAAGGATTTCAGAGGAAAGTGGATGCCTAATTGGAAGAAACCTTATGTTGTAAAGAAGGCCCTTTCTGGAAGAGCATTGATACTAGCCGAGATGGACGGCAAGAGTCAGTCAAACCCAGTTAATGCGGACTCAGTCAAGAAATATTTCGCTTAATAAAGAAAATGGGCCAAGGCGAAAACCTGCAAAGGGCGTCTTGAGTTCAAAAAAAAAATAGAGAGGCCAAGGTGAAAACCCGCAAAGGGCATTTTGAGACCAAAGGAGCTTTGAATTGAAAACCCATAAAGGGTAATTCAAATTTTTGAGGAGAAGTAAGGCATGCGCTAGCCATCCTATACCTGAGTTAACAATGAGAAGATATGCTACATTTTCGGGGCATTGACAAAGTACTACAGATCGCCTAGACACATGTTGAACTCAGGATGGTCTTCAAGAAGTTCGTACAGAGAAGCTCAGGCTATGATATCTGGGGCACTAATTCCATCCTTACTCATTTTTTTTTGCTTCTTTTGCCCAATCTATTCTTTATGGATTTTGTCCCGAATAAATTTCAGTTTTATTCATTTCTATAATCTTTTTCAAGCATTTCATATTAAAATAATGATTAATGGACTAATAATGCTTTCACAAAAGAAGTTTTGCATATTACTCTGAAAGTCTCTAAATATTGCAAGAATCTGAAACAGGACAATTATTTAGGACTCACCAAGCTTAAAGGGCTGGGAACACTTGAGAGATAAGGATCTAAGCAATGACTACGTCTTCAGATTCTCTGTTGAAAATATCATCTGAACAATAAGACATACGTCAGGGATATCACCTTAACATACAGCGAGCAATGACAACCCAAATGTTAAAAAATGGATCATTCTCATGACATTTTGCATTCATATAACATCCATAATACATCTGGTTAGGAGTATTTTCCGATCATGACATCCTAGTCATTTGACATCAGCATAGACCCCATGAAATTAATTCTACAGGTAGATTCCCCAGAGGACGATGTGGCAAAATTGATTAGAATTACAGATTTTGGCGAATCTTATCTCCATGTATCGACAATGGAGCAGATTTAACTCACTAGCCTTATCTTCCTGAGATAAAAAGGGAGCGGGCTGAAAATTACAAGTCTTATCTCCATGTATCAACAATGGAGCAGATTGAAGATTGTAGATCTTGTCACCCTAAGCAGTAGTGGAGTAGATCGAAGACGACGAATCTTACATCCATATAGCAATGGAGCAGATTCAAGCCACCAGCCTTACCCCCCTAAGCAGTAGTGTAACAGGCTGAAAATTACAAGTCTTATCTCCATGTATCGGCAATGGAGCAGACTGAAGATTGTAGATCTTGTCACCCTAAGTATTAGTGGAGCAGATCGAAGACGGCGAATCTTTCATCCATATAGCAATGGAGCAGATTCAAGCCACCAGCCTTATCCCCCTAAGCAGTAGTGGAACAGGCTAAAAATTACAAGTCTTATATCCATGTATCGGCAATGGAGCAGACTGAAGATTGTAGATCTTGTCACCCTAAGTAGTAGTGGAGCAGATCGAAGATGACGAATCTTACATCTATATAGCAATGGAGCAGATTCAAGCCACCAGCCTTATCCCCCTAAGCAGTAGTGGAACAGGCTAAAAATTACAAGTCTTATCTCCATGTATCGGCAATGGAGCAGACTGAAGATTGTAGATATTGTCACCCTAAGCAGTAGGGGAGCAGATCGAAGATGGCGAATCTTACATCCATATAGCAATGGAGCAGATTCAAGCCACCAGCCTTATCCCCCTAAGCAGTAGTGGAACATGCTGAAAATTACAAGTCTTATCTCCATGTATCGGTAATGGAGCAGATCAAGATTGTAGATCTTGTCACCCAAGCGATGAGTGGAGCGGATCGAAGACGGCGAATCTTACATCCATATAGCAATGGAGCAGATTCAAGCCACCACCTTATCCCCATAAGCGATGAGTGGAACAGTTGAAAATTACAAGTCTTATCTCCATGTATCGGCAATGGAGCAGATCAAGATTGTAGATATTGTCACCCTAAGCGGTAGTGGAGCGGATCGAAGGCGGTGAATCTTACATCCATATAGCAATGGAGCAGATTCAAGCCACCACCACTTTATCCCCAAGCAAAGAGTGGAACATGCTTTGAAAATTACAAGTCTTATCTCCATGTATCGGCAATGGAGCAGATCAAGATTGTAGATCTTGTCACCCTAGCGAGTGAGGGAGCAGATCGAAGACGGCGAATCTTACATCCATATAGCAATGGAGAGCGATTTAAGCCACCAGCCTTATCCCCTAAGCAGTAGTGGAACAGGCTAAAAATTACAATTCTTATCTCCATGTATCGGCAATGGAGCAGAATGAAGATTGTAGATCTTGTCACCCTAAGCAGTAGTGGAGCATATCGAAGACGGCGAATCTTACATCCATATAGCAATGGAGCAGATTCAAGCCACCAGCCTTATCCCCCTAAGCAGTAGTGGAACAGGCTGAAAATTACAAGTCTTATCTCCATGTATCGGTAATGGAGTAGACTGAAGATTGTAGATCTTGTCACCTTAAGCAGTAGTGGGGCAGATCAAAGTCGGCGAATCTTACATCCATATAGCAATGGAGCAGATTCAAGCCACCAGCCTTATCCCCCTAAGCAGTAGTGGAATAGGCTGAAAATTACAAGTCTTATCTCCATGTATCGGCAATGGAGCAGACTGAAAATTGTAGATCTTGTCTTCCTAAGCAGTAGCGGAGCAGATCGAAGACGGCGAATCTTACATCCATATAGCAATGGAGCAGATTTAAGCCACCAGCCTTATCCCCTAAGCAGTAGAGGAACAGACTGGAGATTGCAGATCTTATCACCCTAAACAGTAGTGGAGCAGATCGAAGACGGTGAGCCTTATTTCTCTAAGCAGTAGTGGAACAGGCTGAAGATTACAGATCATATCTCCCTAGGCAATAGTGGAGTGGATTGAAACGAAAATTCCTATACCCCTGAAGATGCAGTGGATTAAAGCGAGGCTACTTGAAGAAAGAAAGCATTAAGAAGTCAAGACTCAGCAAGACAGGGCAAAATTGACCCTTTTAAAGTCTTTGCTCCATTCTCGTTACACGACAATGAGCAAAGAGGGGAAGCTGTAAGGCCCAAATTTTGCCCGAGCCCATATTAAAAAACTAAACCAATAAAAATCAGTCTATTTTAACAGTCTCTTTACAAACCCAGATTCAGACCCAATTATTCTAAGGCCCAAACTAACCCAAAACAGGGTAGGGTTTTAGAAAACCCTAGGAAGCTCCCTTGCGCCGCCAGCAGCCTCCCCAACACCGCACGTCTCGTGTCTCCGCACCTTGCACCGCTCCATGTCGCCACACCTGCGGAAAAGAAGGAAAAGAAAACAACACAGCAAAATATATATAACAATATCCAGAATCTTTGTTTTTTTTCCCTAAATTCGGGTATAAAAGTCGAAGCAAAACTTGTAAAAAGGGGGACTTACACTTTTGTACGGAGATACACATAATCTCTATGATTTTTTTAGAGAATACGAGAGCAATACGAGATCAGAAAAGGAAAAGGTTTCATTTTCGTTTTAATTTTTTTCCTTTACTTTCGAATTGATTAATCTATTTTTTAGGTTTCTTTTTCTTTTTATATACAGGGGTTTTAAAATATATATTTTTTAAAAAAATGGAAAAAACTTACATTTTTTGAAACAGCGGTCGATACGGCGGTAGTTCGCCGGAAGTCCTGGCCGAACCAGGAGAGCCACAGAGAGAAAGGAGAAATTTTTTTTGTTTGTTTTTTTGAAGGAAAAAGAGAAAAATGATTTTTTTCTATTTTTTTTGGCTTATATAGCTATTTAAAACGGCGCCGTTTTGGCCAGGGTTCTAAAACCCCAAAACGACGCCATTTTGCCCTGGCCCGACCCGATCCGACCCGCTCCGGCCTAGGATCCGCGCGTTTTATTGAAAGGTCTAATTGCGCTTTTAACCCTTCCACTTTTTTATGGTTTTATAATTAAGTTCCCTTTTATTTTTAATTCTGCCCTTAAATTTTATTTGGATTTCATTTGAGTCCCTTTTGAAACGCAGCGTTTTGGAGGGGAATATTTTCCCTTTTAGTCCCTCCATGTTATTCGCGTGTCTAAATAGGTCCATTGCCTTTTATTTTCTTTAAAATTCGCCCCAAACTTTTATTTTTAGTTCAATTTCGTCCTTTTTTTATTTCTTTTGTTTTTTCGTTATTTCATTATTAATTTTATTTTTTAATTCTTACTATTATTATATATCATTATTACTATAGCTATATTTATTATTATTATATCTTATTATTATTAATAATATTATTATTATTGCTATTTTCATTATTTCTATCATTACTTTTATTTTTACTATTATTTGTACATTAACATATATTATTATTGATATTGCTATTATTATTACAATTATTTTTATTATTAATTTTTTTACTACTACAATTATTTTTTTTATTTATTATTGTTACTATTAATTTTAATATCATTACTATTATTTTACTATTACTAATACTATTTTTATTTTTATTTTTACTATTACTTTTATTATTATTTTCATCATCATTATTATTATTATTATTATTATTATTACCCTTATTTACTTTTACTATTATTATTTATTGTTAACATATTTTCATTATAATTTATTATTATTGTATTTTTTGTGACTACTATTATTATTTTATTATCTTCAAACTATTGTACATAGTATTAACTTGTTTATTGATTTATTATTAGTTTTTTTTTTCTTGTTTTATCTTTTTTTACATGTTATTTTGCATAAATTATTTGTTTTAATTTCCATTTATTTTAGCTTTTATTATTATAATTTATATTGTTTCCCTCGTTTTACTCTATTATGCATATATACTATAATTTGCGTTCTATTTTACTACGATAGTACTACATTTTACCCGATTTTCAAAATAAACAAACATTCCACGTTCTAAGATCCAAAAGAAATCGTACCTTAACTTACTGGGTTTCAATTTTTTTTCATCGAGTCTAAAGAACTAATTATTTTTAATTAAAGCATGAGCTAAATAAAAAACTTATTCTCGAGAATTCGAAAATGTTGTGTCCTAACTCACTGGATATGACATTTCGTTGTCTCGAGATAAGGATTTCGAAAAATAAAGGCAATATTCCGTATTCGGGAATTTTGAGAAATAGTGCCCTAACTTACTGGGTTTCGATTTCACATTTAACCCAAATAACTGAATATCCTTCTTAAGTTTAAATATGCGAGTTTTAAATAAAGACAAGCTTAGTTTCGAGGATTCGAAATGTCGTATCCTAACTCACTGGGTATGATATTTTATTCCTTCGAAATAAGTGGGTCTCGGCATCTACTTCAATTCATTCAAGTTTTCAAAGCAAAGAGGATCGTATTTTAAAATCTTTTTCAAATTTTCGACATAAGGACATCAAATAATCAAATTATATAAATGAACTAAGTTAAGTTTTGTTACTAAAATTTAATTTTTTTATGGAATATTATTACATGTTTAATTCGTATATTTGCTTAGAGTTTACATATATAAAATAAAATTTTGGGTAAACTATTAAAATAGTAATTTTTGTTTGTCTCATGTTATATTTTAGTCACTTATGTCTGAAATGTTATGTTTTAGTCACTTACGTTATCGTGTTGTAACATTTTAGTCACTGAACCGTTAATTGTCGTTAAGTAACGGTAAGGTGACGTGGCATGTTAAATCATCATTTCAAACAAAAAATTTAAGTTAAATTATACAATTGGTCCCTATATATTTTTTTTTGTTTTGAGTAATTTAATTATTTCTTTTATGTTATTTTAGCTTTCTTTTTTTTTTCTTTTAATTTCCATTATCTTCAGCTTCTCCCTTCTCCATATCTTTTAACGTAGTTTTTTTATATCTTTCATTTGTTAAAACTAGTCCTTATACTTTTATTTTGGTACATGAACTTGACACTTTTTAGTCCAATTTGGTACTTAAACTTGACACTTTTTCCTAATTTGGTACCTGAACTTGATATTTTTTTTTATTTGGTATTTCATCTTTTTTTATACAACTTGGTACATAAACATGACTGTTTTTATTAATTTGATACCTAATCTTTTTTTTATTAATTTTGACACTTGAACTTGACAGTTAAGTACTTTGAAATGAAAGCAAAAAATAATACTGACATGGGTTTTAGGTGGAATTTTAAAGTAAAAAATAAAAATAAAAATCTAAAAAAAGTAACAATGTTCTTCATCTTCTTCTTACACCTTCCACCATTCAATCGAAACAACATCCAAAGATACTCCATCTTCTTCTTCACTAATCCTTGGTCTTCTTCACTAATCCTTAATGCATTAAGTTTTGAAATCGGAACCTTAACATTATAATAAAGTCTTTCATTGAAATTTCGAACTTATGTTCCAAAAACCTATACCAATGTTCATCTTCTTACACCTTCCACCAATACAATGTCTCTCGTCTATACCAATGAACTTTCACAAATTTCGATTAAGGTAAAGGGCCTATAAATTGGGGATTTCGTCGATTAGAGGTTCTTAATGGAATTTGGGTTTCACAGTTAGGGATTTAGTGGGTCCTAAGGGGAATTGGAAAGGAGTTAGGGATTTTAATAAAAAAACCATAAAAATCATATTATTGAATTCAAGGATTCTTGTAAGGTTTCAAATTTCATGGGAGATCAATAGTAGATAAGGAGTAAAAATTAATAAATATTATACAAATTAACTCAGAAAATTCGCGTTAATTTATATAATATTTATTAATTTTATGTACTAAATTGAATCTAAAAATAATTTAGACATCAAATTAAGAAAAAAGTTTCTATGAGCGCTTTAGGGTGTCCACAAGATATTTTTTAAATACCGCTATACAATTACAACTCGTCTTTGCTCAATGGATACAAAACACCCATAAATTTAAGGTACCCAATGTGATCTTAAGCCCTTTCCAATTAATATATGAGTAAGCTTCCACATCATTTAATTTCAATTTTTTAAGTGCATGTATTTTAAACTTGGGAAATCTGTGTGATGAGCCCTTACTTGAATAGATTCGAAAACATTAGGCCTTTGAGTGTTTTAAAACGTTTGGCTTTTATTCAAGCAACCTTGAAAATGTTAGGTCCTATTTGAGCATTTAGCCATAAAAATATGCATAAGGTGAGATTCAAAACCATACCAATTGTATTAGTAAAACTTAAAATTTATCACTCAAAGTTTTATTTTAAATTTTTTTATTTAATCTATTTTTTTACTTTAATATTGTAAAAATTTAATGTGTTATTATGATTAATTAATTTCATATCATACGTTATGTTATTTTTTAACATATATTTGTATTTTTTCACATGTGCATGCGTGTGATAGAATTTTTAATTTTTATTATAAAATAATTGATATTTAAGACTTAGATTTATCTATATATATATTAAAATAATTATCCATATATTTTTACATAGATATAGTTAAAGATACATAGTAATATATTATTTTTATAAAGTTTTTCTTAATCTTTATATTAAACCTAAGAGAAAAGAAAAGGTTCTCCTCCTTGCCTACCATGCCACGTGGCGTTCAATAGTTTGCGTGCGTGTAAAATTTTGAAAGAATTTACCATCGTCCATCCGGATACCAAAAGAGTAGACGGAAGAAAAATAGAGGCATGAAATTGGAGAAAATTAAAAATAAAATGACGAGAAATTAATTACCATTTTATCCCTTCAAAATTTATTCAAAAACCCAAAAAATTGACTTCAAAAAAAGGATCCGATATTCCTCTTCAACCTTCATTAAAATATTATGTATTGAATTTTGTTGTCAGACTTATATTGAAATAATAAAGAAAAGCAACTTATATTGAAAACATGAGGGTGAGTATTAAAACGTAGCTTCCTTTCATTACCTTAAATAATAATGATGTACGGAACATTGAGAACAGAATTTAACTCAACTCGCTCAAATAAAATAATCATGAAATAAAAGTATTTTTTTAAAATATCAAATAAATAATAAAAGCATGGTTATGTTATGTTGGAAGAAAATGCAGAGGTGGAATAATGGTCCCACCACTCCGGAAGCCAAACAATATAATCTTTCCAAAATAACATTTCTCATTTTCCACGTGGCACCGCGTATACTCTGATTTATTATCTTTCTCTCTCGCTCCCGACGGCGTTTACCAGTCTTTTCTATCTCCTCTTTCAGCTTTTTTTCTCTTTCTCCCCCTCTTCGACTCGCCTCTTTTCCGCTCCTATATTCTTCTCACCTGAATTTTCCCTGGAAAGTTGGCCAAGAAGATAAAAAGTTTCGTTTCCCTTCTGAATTGACATTTTTGGAAACCCTAGATTACCTCGATTGTAGAGCTTTTTTTAGATGGATTTGGCTGCATATGCATTACCTACCTCGATTCTTTAGTCGTAGAAGCGCGATGTATTCGAAGAGGAGCCGGAGTAAGCCGAGACTCGAGCGCCGCAATGCAGCGAAGCACATCGACTACGATGCAGCGTCGTTTTCTTCGTCTCTCGATGATACCTCTTCATCTTCTTCTCTAATCACGCGATCGCTCGATTTGTCCGATAAAACCAGCTTCCGTATCCAAGGAACAGAGGGAGAGTTCGACCTTATTTGTCGGACCTTGGGCCTTTCTGGTCCTGAAGATTTTTCCATTCCAGCCGCCGCTTGGGAGTCCCGTAAAATTCGATCCTCGTCGGATCTTATGCCTCGGTCCAGATTGAACCGGCTGGATAGTCCTGAGGAAGAGACAGGCAAGATAATTTTAGAAGACGGCACTGAAGTAACAGTCTCTGAATTAACTGATAGGGTTTTGGCTTCTGCTTTGACCGAGGATGACTCGCCCGAGTTGAAGTTAAACGAGTGCTGCTGTGATGATAGAAACTTGGTTGATGTTGCTACTTCAACTGAATTGAAGTCAAACGCATGCTGGGTTTCGAATGTTGTCGACGGAGGAGGGAATTATGGAATTAAAGGGATTAGGCCACCGGGTTTAAAGCCGCCGCCGGTGATGAAGCTACCGGTAGTGGATAGCGCTTGCTCAACTTGGGATCTGTTTAGGGATTTCGCCCCCGAAGATGATAGAGGGTGTATAGTTCAGGTTCACTTACATTCATCTTCCGATGAAGAAGAAGTTAAAGGAGAGAAGGATAGGGGTAATGAAGAAAATGCTAAGGAGGAGGATAATTCAATGAGAATCGGAGAGACTGCAGTGCTTTCTGAGTCGTGCTCGTTTATAACTTCAAATGATGACGATTCTTCGAGTTCTACCACAGAACCTATGTCAAACATTTCCCCTAACGGTAGGTTCAAAAGAACAATTACTTATTGGGAGAAAGGTGAGCTTCTGGGGCGTGGATCATTTGGATCAGTTTTCGAAGGGATTTCTGAGTAAGTGATGAAATTCTGTCCCAACTTTATTTCCAGCTTGATTAAATGCTTATAGCTAGTTCTTTTTAATCAAGATAATTTATCTATCTTTTGATATGCGCAAATTAGTTTGGGAACTGCCTTATGCCTAATTGTCATAATTTTGTCGCTTGGGGCGGCACTCTTTTAGAGATTAGAAAGCATCTAGGGTCAAAAGCTGTTCTTGGTGTTAGTTAAGCATCCAGAGAAAGGCATTTTTGTATTTGTTTTTATTTTCTTTGGTCATCCTAGTTTCCATCGCCCATTCCCTTAGTTCTTTGGGGAGCACTGTTTTACATGTTTCAGGGTTGCATCCTAAGATTGCTAGATATCATTAATTCCGTTAATACCAATAAATACCTAATATTTGGACATCTTGTGTTTTTTCGGCCTCAAACTTTAAGGGGTTGACGCATTTTAGCCTTAAGGTTCATTAGCCTTTAAGTTTACTTTGTTTGCTGCTTGAAGTTTTGCGTAGTTGATACACTCATGTAGCCATTTTTTTGGGCAAATTGTGGATGATTATGAACCCCTTCCTCTATGGTGAGTACAGGTAAAGTCCATTATTGACTTATGAAGGGTTCTGCTTGCCGATTCTGATCTATGGCTTCCGATGATCCTATGTGGTTAGAATGGTTAACTGGAGATATCCTGTTCTATAGCTGATTTTAAGATGATGAATTTAGTTGTTTTCTCCAAGCTCCTAATCTACTCTTAACCTTCCCAATCATTATGTAATTAACTCACGTCAAAAGGACATTACGTGCCTAAGGCCTCTCGAACCCACAACCTCCAGGAGTCTGTCAGCAGCATGCATACCATCTGAGCTAGCACTTAGTTGGTATGAATTTAGTTGTTACCTATTGTTCAAGAGTTGAAAAATAAACCTAGGGAAGCACATTGCACTGCGATCTTTGAGATGTGAAGCTAATTGTTGATATTTTGGAAAGTTATGGAATGACATCATCTTGGAGTGACTGAATGAAGTACTGTTAGAAATACTTTCAAAATTGCAAGGAAAAGCCCATTTTATCTTATTAGCTATTAATTGGTTATCTACTTGTCCAATAGATTATGTATTGCTTTTATTTAGGAAAGATATGTTTTTCTTTTACTCATGCTTTACTAATTATTTATTTATTCATGTCCTTGTAGCGATGGATTCTTTTTTGCCGTGAAGGAAGTTTCATTGCTTGATCAAGGAAGTCAGGGGAAACAAAGTATTATCCAACTTGAACATGTAAGGCAGATTTTCTCTTCTACTTCTTTAATTGTTCATTTTCATGAAATATCCATCTTCTACTTGTTTCTGTCTGATATAATTTCTTTATTTCCTTTCGTTTTCAGGAGATTGCTCTTTTAAGTCAGTTTGAACATGAAAACATAGTTCAGTATTATGGCACAGATAAGGTTCTATTTTTTGACACTCAGCTTAATAGGATAACCTCATAAATGTTCTTCGTCCTAGTTGTCTAATTTTTTTTTTCTTTTAATTTTATGGTCTTTGCAGGATCAGTCAAAATTATACATATTTCTTGAGCTTGTAACCAAAGGATCCCTTTTAAATCTATATCAGAGGTATCATCTCAGAGATTCTCAAGTCTCTGCATATACAAGACAGATTTTGCATGGATTGAAGTATCTTCATGACCAAAATGTGGTTCACAGGTAAGTAAAGGGACCTTACGTTGCTGCTTAATTATTTATGTACCACTTCAAACTTTTGTTTGTTTTCTCTAGCCAAATCTGAGTTTTTATTTGTACTTCTTTTAGGTGTATTTGCTAACAGCAAATTGCTTCATATAAGAAATAAAATAAAAATTTCTTCACTTTAACAGATAGAAGTTTTCAGTCCTTATCTCTATTGGGATCTGTTGTAATGAATCATAATCTGTATGCATATGTCATATTCCCTCTCGGAAGACTTTTGAAGTCGAGAATATGAATCATAATCTGTATGCATAGAAGATTTTTTCAGCATTTTACTTGCTATTATTTTGTATTTATTTTTCCCTTAAGGTTAGATGCCTGCGCATTTGTTATTGTTATGATATTGAAAGTAAAATTGTGTTCTTTTTCTATGCTCTACCTAAGTTTCCATGCACTTAGAATATTCTTCTCTCAAGGCTCATTTACTTGTATGTTGATACAGGGATATCAAGTGTGCAAACATATTGGTGGATGCAAGTGGGTCAGTGAAGCTTTCAGATTTTGGGTTGGCAAAGGTTTTTATCTGAAACCTAAGACTTTGATTGTCTTTCTTGTTTTATTATCTTTAAGCAGGTCGAACTCATGTTGGTGCTGATGCTTGTTTCCAGGCAACCAAGTTTAATGATGTTAAATCATGCAAAGGGACAGCATTCTGGATGGCCCCCGAGGTGTGCTTCTATTCTTTCCTTTCAGAAATGATAACCTGTAATAGCTGCTGTTTGATTTGTGTAGAATATCAGTTTCTTTTGTATTGGAGATCCTGCTTGAGATATTTAGCTTCATAGGTATGCTGAATATTAGGAAATGATGACATGCATTCTTGGTAAATATTTCTCTTCTATACTAGAGATATTTAGCTTATCAGAATACTCAATTATGAAAAGGATGATAACATAATTCTTTTCAGATATTTATCTATAGTGTACAAAAGGTGTGAATCACTCTTTGCTGATCTATCATAATTTTCTCAGGCTTCACTCAATTGGCTGGATCTTAACATTTAGTTTACAGTGAACACTTCTTTTATCTTTTAGCTCACTAGTAATTTCCTAAGTAGTATTTGGTTAGACAATTTTCATTGACGGATAATTGCTAATGTTTTGGTGATGGCAGCTTTCCTTTTCCGAAACACTGCTGGCCCTTTTTTAAATCATACCTGAATGGTGTCTTCAGTTTCTAGTTGGATGGGTTCCAGTACTTTTTTTTTTCTAGAAACACAGCATTCTTGTTGTCTTTTCCACGTAGTAGTTATTTGTTTTAGTGACACAGACTACCGGTGATGATTAGTCCTCCCGAATTCTGATTATCAGCTGTTGAATTACAGGTTGTCAATAGGAAGGGTCAAGGGTATGGACTTCCTGCTGATATATGGAGCCTTGGTTGTACTGTGTTGGAGATGTTAACACGTCAGATACCATACTATTATTTGGAATATGTATGTACCTCTTCTTCCTGATATGAACATTAGTTTACTTGACAATTAAGTTTATGTAAAATCCAAATAAAGAAGAAAAAAATATCTGGAAATTTCTATGCTGTCATCTCCAAATTTCAGAAAGGCTTATAGGGTTTTAAAGCATGAAATTTGGTTCCTACCATGAAGCTTTGTCCAGAAAGGTGTGGAGGAATATTATATTTGTTTGAAATAATTTTCTTCTACAAGAGCTATACTACAGGTGTTATTGTTGAGTTAAATTTTTATAATCTCCTTTATTGTGCACTAATGTCATCGTTTGTGTAATTCAAAACAGATGCAAGCATTGTTTAGAATTGGCAGAGGTGAGCCACCTGCGGTTCCTGATTCATTGTCGAAAGATGCACGAGATTTTATCTTGCAATGCCTACAAGTAAATCCAGATGCTCGTCCAACTGCTGCTAAACTCTTGCAGCATCCATTTGTGAAGAGGTCTTTTCCCACACACTCAGGCTCAGCATCTCCTCATCTTGGTCGTCGGATATGAATGTTTAGCCATGAAACTAAATTGCAACAAGAAATCAGGTAAACATTTTCTGCTGATAATAAATCCGTTGGCAACATGCTCCTTTGGTCAGATTTCAGAAGAAACATTGTCCTGGAACCTTCATTATCACAACATGTTAGCTATCCATATCCTAAGACACCTGAATATTATCCGGTAACAATGGTACATTTTTGGTATCAGTTTAGCTTCATTCAGAGCTTTGTTCTTGTATTTGTGTGCAGAAAGTTACACATTCACGGAGGCTAGTTATTGCATGCAGCTCTGTCCGTCATGAGGAAGAAGACAAGTTTGCCTCCTCGGGCTCTGATGTTGCTACCTTTAGTTTTGCCCCTAGAGACTCTTAAAGAGTCTCAAACCTGGTAGGCAGAAAGCAATTCTGAAGCTTTGGCTATGGTCTAATGGCATTGACATTAGATTTAACTATCCATGACCATGAACCCACGATGAAGCTGTAGAGAGCTGAGCTGCTCTTAATGTTAAAATTATTTGTTATAGTTTTGTCAGGTCTGGGATATGATTTAGCCCTTATATTCTGTAGATTTTTTTTTTTTTTGGGATTTGGGTGAAACATTAGCTGTAGGAGAAATTGTTGTAACAATTAGAAAGTTTGTATATATGTATCTCATTATTGGTGCAAAAAATAAATACTAGTTTGCTCTATGTATTGAATATATCTAATATTGAGATTACGAGAATTACGTCACTTTATGATTGTTATTATAACAAATAATATATTTATTTGCATTTAGACCTGCTGTTGAAGGTTGGCCTTAAGAATGAAAGAGTTTAGATAAAATTTATGGGTTAGACTTTAGGCAAGAATTTTTTTGGGCTCAAGTTTGGCCTGGCCTGAATATTATGTTATAAAAAATTATATTAATTATATAAGTTAAATAATTATATATATTTTTATTTTTATTAAATCACTAATTTAATAACAATTAAATTCATTATCCAAAATTTTAAAAAAAACTTACCCAAGTAAATAACTTAACCCAAATAATACAATAAAATATTTATTATATTTATTTGTGTTTTTAATATAATAAAACATTTATTATATTTATGGTAGTGATTTTTAATATAATTATTTTTAATGTGTTAGAAAACTTTTATTTTAGCTGTTTTTTAAGAGCATTTAGTTTATTATATTAAAAAAATATTTTTAAATAAAAACTAATTTAAAAAAATTAAATATGAATAGACCGAGTTGAGCTCGAGCTTAATTTTCTTAAATTAAGTTAAATTTAAACAAAAAAAATAAATCTATTTTTTGGACAGACTAGACCCAAATTAAAAACTTTAATCTAATAGACCATGAGTACCTCTATTTGCATTATGTTTGCGATGTTAATTCTCTTTGCTACCAGTGCAAGCTGCAAATTAGTATAAATGGGTAATGGTTGATTATAATAAAATGCACCATCATGATTCCTGAACTACTTTATTAGACTCAATTTATTTTTATCGTTTATAAATAAAAATCATAGTGCTATGAAATTATTTATAGAATAATTAGAAAAAAGGAAATTTATGATTACAATCACAATCTCTATATTTTATAGTTAACTGTGTAATGTTTAAAAGAATCAAAAATAAAAAATAAAATAAAATCAATAACATTGTATAATTTTTTGTTTGCTTGATTAAGAAAAGAGTAACTATAGATATAAGGTATTCTGTACTAAGCGAGATTACATTAAAAAAAAAAAAAAAAAAAAAAAAAACTTGAAAACAATATCTTCCTTAAAAGTTTGAGGTCAATCTCCTCTCAACCAGTTTATAAATAGACATTTGAATTGAGTTAGATTGGCTTAAACTTGAAAATAGGGCATCGAATTAATTTTTATAGGACATAAATTACATATAAAATAATATTATAAAATTAAAAATGACTTGAGCCAAATTCAAAGTTTTGAATATTAAAGTTTGAATCTGACTCATGTTTTTAAAATATTTAATTTTTTATGAACTTATTTTTTAAATTTAATATTTTTATTTAAAATTTTTACAAATATCAAGGACAAATAATTGAGATAAAGTGGAATACTCTTGAACTCGTACAAGAGGTGTTAAAAGTGAAAGAGTTTCCTATATCCTATATCATAAACACCCCAATTAGTATGATATAAAAACAGGTCGATTCGATGTACATGATGGTATAATTATATGCCTAAATTGAATAGTGAATTTATTAAAATACTAATTGTATAAAAATTATTAAATTATGATATATTCATGATGTTGGTAAATATATATATATAACAAATATATTTATTAGAAATTTATGTAAGAATCAAATAATATTTGATTAAAATAGTAAAGTTGAAGGTTTAAAATTTATATAACAATCCAGATTCAAATATCATTTTTTATTGATTTTATATAAAAATGTAAAAAGACAAAACACCTTAATAATTATGATAATAACAACAACAACAACAATCTATTTTATTTTATAAAAAGAATTCTCATTTTAGTAATTTTTCACTTGAATTGGTGTTGATTAACTCATGACATCAACTCAATTGAGGATTTTAAGTATAACTTAAATGAAAGTATATAATTTTTTTTTAATTTTATACTAATAATATATATATATATATATAAAGAAATAATAAAAACTGCTCTTTCGGAAATTAATATATATATATTAAGTGTGTTTGGTTTACGGAATGTAAAAATTATCTCTGGTAATTATATCAACAACACGTAAGATTACTTGACACATTACTGAATATGTTACATTACTTTATTTGGTTGAAATGTAAAATTTTATTATTTAGTTGATAGAATGTAAGACCATTTAAAAACTAATTTTACTAAATTGTCCTTATAAATTTTGCTCTTTTTTATTCTTTACTACACAAAGATTGAAGTTTGTAATATTTTATTGTATGGATAAATGAATGAATTTCTTAAATAAATTAATTTCATGTCTCCTTTCTAAAATAAATATGAGGAAGAGTAATAAGTAGTTACGGCTTATCTTTTGATTAAAGTGACAAGAAAAAGAAAGAAATAAAAAAATATTTTTTTTTACTAAAACATGTTATTTGTTATAATTTAAGGTTAAATTTAATTAAAATGATAAAATTGATAAAAATTGTTAATTTTCTTCATCTAATAATAACAATAGTTGAAATGTTTGTATACTAAAGCCAATAATAGACAAAAATCTTAATTTTCCTCAACTGAAATAATATAATATATAGTAAAAAAATATTATTACTTATTTTGATTTAAGTAAAATAGTAAAAATCATTTTTTTTTAAAGTGTGTAATTGTAGAAAAATTTACATTACAAAATAATAATTTTTGAAAAAAAGAAAGCAAGATAATGAATGATTAATTAAGAAAGAGGTGGTTTTAAGATTATTGATTTAAGATCATTTTTGAAATTTAAATAAAAAAATTTACTCATACAAATATGAATTTAGTTGAGTCAAAAGTTTTTTGTAGAGAAGATAAAGAGAATATTGTTATGAAGTCTTGAATTCGAGCGTGTTGAAGCTCATTATTCTTATCTTTATATATTAAGAAAGGATTATGAGTAATTTTAAATATTGTATCAAAAAATTAAATATAATAAAAAATTTATAATAAAATTGTTTTAAAAAAAAATGTATGTCAGTATGCGGGCGATGAAGCTGAGCCATTGTCACCATTACGCACCAGGAAGAGTGGTTTTGTTGACTACGACAGCTTGCTGTGGCCCTAACTAAAAAACCATTGGTTCTTACAACGTTGAAGGCTTACCATTGGTTTCTTTTCGTTTTCGCGTTACATCCATCCCCTAGTTTTTATTTTTCCGAGATTGAGTGGTATGGTCAAACCCTACATTAAACTACAAGCTTTTATGCTTAGTCTTCTTCATTAATGGTAAAAGGATGATATTTTACTTTTGTATTATTTACTGCTGGATCTCTCGCTGCCCTCTATTTTTTTTAGTTACAATGTAAATTTATTACCATATTAAAAATTGTCATTATATTTTATTTTAATTGATATTTGTCATTATAATTTCAGAATATGATTAAATTTGACACACAATTTAAGTGTGATTAAATATCGCCATTGAATTTTGTTATTAATTTTTTAATTAAATTTTAGCAATTAATAAGTTATTATTGATTTTGATGGTTTAAAAATAAAATATAAAAATATTATTTAAATATTTTATTTTAACAATAAGTTAATTTATACAATAATAAAGGTTAAAAGAATAACTAACATTTTGTAGTTAATGATAGAAAGACTTGAAAAAATATATTCAAAAAATTAAGTTTACTTTTTATAAAATAATTAATTTTTAATGTTGTATTAATTAATTTATTGTTTGTAAGTATTAAATTAAAATATTGAAATTTGTTTTCATTAAAATTAAGTAGTGAAATTCAATAAAGAATCAAACTTTAACGACACATTTCAATCCCAAAGGCCCTAACAATTTAGGCCCATACCCAAACAATATATCTGGCGCAGAAGAAACTACTCCAATCCCTCATGTTATGAGCAAGGCCCAATTCCTTCACCAGGATCTTGTGCTGCTGTGTTAAGGGTTTCAATGTTGGCAAATTTATTAGTTTTCCTGGAATTTGAACCCGGTAACCAATGGGTCTTTTTTTCTGTTCTTTTTTTTTTTTTTGGCTATTTTCTCCCAAGAGAAAAGATAACCATTACTTGTACAAAGGAATGTTAAATTGTTAATTGGCATCTACCTTATCTAGAATCCTAAAAAGTAACAAGTGTTTACACCTGAATTGTAGTCACCTTCATATCAGGCATCTTTTCTTTGCCAAGTTGATATATATAAGC
The DNA here is from genome assembly GCA_025698515.1 of Gossypium sturtianum. Classification (NCBI taxonomy): domain Eukaryota; kingdom Viridiplantae; phylum Streptophyta; class Magnoliopsida; order Malvales; family Malvaceae; genus Gossypium; species Gossypium sturtianum. The sequence continues at coordinate 6,839,854 of CM046947.1, forward strand.
ATAAGAATCTGGCATTATTTTCACTTCAACTTTATGTCGACATAAAGATGCCACCTTCCCCCAAAACAGAATAACTCCACCGGTTATTTATAGGAAGGGATGAGCAAGGGAGCTTAGGCAAAGGTAAGCTAAATACCCAAGTATCTATATATTTAAATATATAAAATAATAAGCACCAATCTATGGCTCAACTAGGGTCGTCTCTGTCAGCAGAAACCGAGACACTGAGCAATGTCCTAAGCCTGGTGGAGGCCTTCAGAGCATTTGATTCAGACAACGATGGCGCAATCAATGCTGCAGAGCTGGGGGGAATCCTGAGTTCACTGGGGTACAACGCTAGCGAGCAAGACGTGAGGGCCATGATGCGAGAAGGGGACGCCAACAAGGACGGATTGCTGAGCATGGAAGAGTTCCTAGAGATGAACACCAAGGACATGGAGCTTGGGGAGCTTGCCAATTTCCTCAGGACCGCTTTCCAAGCTTTTGAAGTCGAAGGGGATGATGCTTTGACTGCTGCCGACTTGTATGAGGTTATGGGGAACCTTGGCATCGATCAGCTTTCCTTGGAGGATTGCCAGAGTGTTATTGCCTCCATGGATGCTGATGGTGACGGAGCTGTTAGCTTGGAGGATTTCAGACTCATAATTAATTCCTTATTTTAGATTATTAAACTCAAGTTTTCTATATATAAGCCTTGGGTGCTGTGGTATTTCCATGCATGTGGGAATAAAGATCAGTCAAGAAGCATTAATATTACTAGCAGAAGTACTGCATGTTAGTGTTTCTCTTCTCTTACTATGAATAGAAAGCGAATACAAAGTGGTCTCTCATTCTCTAATCAATGGAAGTTTTCATTTTAATTTCTTTTTGAAAATAAATCGGAAATTGAAATTTCACATTTTCCTTACAAACCACAAACAAAAATTTATAGAAAAATATTTTTGGCAAAAGCTGAGTTTTTAACATCTTTATAAGAGCCTTGAATCCCACCATTTATAAATATATATGTGAGTTTCTCATATTATTCTAAATTTAAGTACCACCAAATAATTATTTTTCTAAATTTATTCTAATCTAAAATTAGATATAAAGAAGTGAATAATAAAATCTAAGTAGCAAATATTTTTTTCATGAAATGGGATTAAGTTTCCATGTGAAAGGTTTGGGGCTGCGAAAAGCAAGACCTAATAATCTTGCTATGCTTGCCAAATCAAGTTTGTAATTATTCATAAATAAGAAATCTTTAAGGTGTCGTATTTTTCAAAATAAATATCCCCATAATGAATCGTTTTCAATGGCAAAATTGAAGGAAAATGCCTCATTTACATGGAGAGCTAGGGAGGTGACTCTTAAGAGTTGTAAATGGGAAATTGGTGGGATGCTAGCATTCGTTTTTTGCATGATTGGTGGTTCGGTACAGAAACATTGAGTCAACAAGTAATGGTTCAAGGGGTAGAAACACTTAATGAGTACGAATGGGCATATATGCTCATATTTTGGTGTCACCTTGAAACTCCTTCTACAATGTCACCCAAGCCTCCTTTGATCTAGTTGCTGAATTGCTGTCATAATTCTTGGAAAATATCCTCATGAAGAGCTCGCTGAATAAAAATAATGCTTGTGCATCCTTTTTCTTATTTTCTTTCAGTCTGGCAACGTCATCGAGGTCAACATACCCATCTCTAATCAGAACCCGGAGATCCTACGACTTGAATAAGCTTTTCATCTTCATGCTCCAAAGTTCTTATGTTTCACTAATCACCCAAAAACAAGATCAAACTTAGCTCTGATACTAAATTTGTTGAGGGGAAAAAAGAGAGAATTCACATAAGAGAAAATATTGCTCACATAAGAGAAAACAAAATACTAGCCATGTTCGTATGAAAAAAAACATGGCAACTACGAATGCTTGTCTATTACAAAGTCGAAGGATCATGTTGTCATAGAATGCAATGTTGCCCAAGAAATCTGGATGGAGCTATGCGCTTTGAATATCCAAGCGAACTTCTTTTCAGTTAGTTTAGAGGAATAGTTTAAGCGAAATTGTAAGTTGGCAAGTCTGTCTTATGATTCAATATTCCTTGGTGTGTACTTTTCGCTATGATCTTGTGGGGAATTTGAAAATGTAGAAACCAGTTGTATTTCATGGTTTGCATCAGCAACTGACAGTTGCAGTCTTTTTGTATGAGAAGTCTTCTGCACAAGACATTTGCAAGGCAGTGTTAAATGATGTGGCAAAGATAGCACGAATACCGCTTTGGGTTCATTAGTTTTGGTTGAAACCACCTGCAGGAAGCTATATTCTTAATATGAATGGGGCTGTGAAATCGACTTCAGCTTGGGATTTGATTAAAACATGACATGGGTGACTAGGTTTGAGGTTTCATGATGAAGTCAGCGCAAGGGATAAACTTGCAAGCGGAGATCTGGGGTGTTTGAGAAGGTTTTCGAATTGCATTCAATTACTCGTCATTGAATTGATGTTGTGACGGTTGTGAAGATTCTCCCAACACCTTATGCTTCGACTCATCCTTTGACTACACTCTTATTCAATAGTTGAAGTTTGATTAATCAAGGATGGGTAATTAAAGTAGAGCCAAGAGGGTAATATGTGTGCCGCGATTATCTGACGAATCTTGACAAAGCCGGGGAATTAGGCTGGTTTTGCTCAATGCTCATCCTAATAGTCTACTTTCCTTGCTTCAAGCCGATGCTTGTGGTAAGGATGCTCTTAGGATTTAGTTTCCTCTAGTTTTCTTCCATTATGTATAAAAAAATATATTGATCATATGCTATCACATAAAAATTCACTAAACTCACACACACTAAAGTAAAGTTTTCTTACCCAAATATATATATTGACAAATTTATATCTAAAAAATAAGCGGAATTATTTGCAACTTAAATCCTTTTAATTTTTTCGCATTTTCTATTTATTAATTTAGTTTCTAAAGTTTTATAGATTCAAAAACAAAATCCCTATATATTTTCAATTACTTATGAAAAAATTGTTATTTTTCTCTTCTTCTTTTTTAATTTATAAAATCTTATTTTTATGAAATTAACATAAAAATTTTAATAATTAACATATAACTTCAAATAATTAATTGAAAACTTTTATTGTTATATTTAAAATTTTAACTAATAAATATTAAAAATTATATTATGTATTTTTAACTAAGTATTAAAAAAATTCACTAATGTATATTAAAAATTACATTTATTTTTAGATATCAAATGTAAATTAAATTAATATTTAATTAATACATGTTAAAAAACTATATTTTTGTAATTTTAAATAAATAAATTAAATGATTTTCTAATAAATAATGTTCAATAACCTAATTAAATAAATAATACATGTTCATATTATTTTAACATTATTTTACTAATATTTAATATTTACATAACATTATTCAAAATTATACATTTATAATCACACAAAAAAAATAAGTATTATTATTAAACATTTTACAATCCATAAATTAACAACACTAGTATCTGTTAATGCTCATGTACAAATTTTACTATCATATATAGTTTAATATTAACATTATATGTTTATATAATTTTTTAAATTGTGAATTTTTTATTTAAATTTTTTAAATAATATGTTATCATTATTTAACTTTGAATATGTTTTCACAAATAGAAAACAATTCAAATTTGTTTTAAATATTCATTTTTTATTCTTATATTATATTAATCATAATACAAAACTGTAAAGATTCTAAAATTTAAATATTTATATTATTTTATTTTTAATTTCTTAATCATAGTTTTTCTAAAATACTACAATTTTTGTAGCAATTTTTTAAGAAATAAATATAATATGTTTAATTGATATATACAATCAAACTCATACATCACACATGTTAAGAAATTAGTGCATATATATATATAATATTACAATATATTTGATGCATAAGCCTCATGCACCATCGACGAATAATAACATGACACCTCACCATTAAATAAAATAAAAATATAATGGAGGACTTATAAATAAATACTGATAACTTTATTTAAACATAATTAAATAATAATTAATTATAAATAAATGGTAAAACCCTTAAATCCAATATCATAAATTCGAGAGCTATTAATATTTATTTATAATAGTTATGATTAATGTTTAAATAAAATTATTAATATTTATTGACAAATCCTCCATAGTTTTATATTTAATTTAATGATAATTGATCATATTATTATTTACTGATAGCGCATGAAACTTATACATCAACAATGCATATAATATCATTTCGTCCATAAATTTTTTGGGATTTGATATAAAAGGCTATATATAGTTTTTGGGCCTATTGAGCCGAGGAAGAGATTTCGGGCCTTAAGAAGCCTACTTGTGCTGGGTTTCATACACTTTTCTGTTAGTTAAAATTTGCAGAATGCAGACCCATAGATACTAGGCTAAGGCATTTTCTTAACTCATTTCCAATGCCCAAACCCTTAACTGTCTTGATGTTTTTTTCCCACAAATTTTGGTATTTACAATTATTACGAGGATGATGGGTGATGGGGCAATGACATTAGGAATCATAATAAAAAACAGTTGGCAAGAAAAATGGCCTATCAATTGGACATGTAGGTCCCAAATTTTCAAGTGGCAGTCGCTAGCAACCAATTTGTATGTTTAATCACCATAATTTCTGTCCAACATCAAGATTTTCTTCCACGAGAAAAATAAAATGTTTTCATAAAACAATAATTTCAAAATTAAAAGACATTGAAAATTAACTAGAATGACAAGTCTCATTCCATTTCATTTCAGTTCATCTGTTCATGGGTCTAGCTTTTTTGTTTAAATCTAAAAGTCTATTCGAAATTTAGAATGATTTAAGCAAAAACATTAGGCCCGAAATATGGGTTCAGGCAAAAAATTTAGGCCCTTTTAAGATATGATTTGGCTCGGACTTGAACATTTAAGGGCAAAGCCCGTCCTGACTAGTAATGTTTTATATTATATTATTTTTATTTTTATTTTTATATATTATGTAATTTATAACACATAAAAATTAAATCTATAGTAGTATTTATAATATTACTGACATGATGTAAACATTAAGAATTGTTAAGGTGCCTATTTATGAAATTTTAATAAATAAAAATATATAAAATTATTAAATATTAAATTAAAAATAACATAAATATATATTTTTGAAATTTAAATATATATATATATAGACAGGCCTAAAATGGGTTAGGTTAGTCATTTACAAATATGAACGAGCTTGAGTAAAATTTTAGGTCTATATTTCGAATTTTTGCTTGAGCAAGTATAAAGTATGTTAATACCATTCATAAGCCGACTTAAACTTAATCCATAAACACCTCTAATTATAAGCCATAAAACCAATGCGTAGTTTAAGATTTGGGTCGCCTTTATAATCTAACAGAATTGACTCAAATGAAATTGGACATGTGATTCAATTGGTTATTTAAGTTATTAGTTATAAAATATCAAACAATTTAATTAAACGATAAAGCAAATTTCCAGATATATCAAATCCTTAAAAGAAAAAATAAATTATTTTACAACTCAAACTTGAATCGACTCCATCCTCGACACTCAACAGACAATAGCTCTTTCACTCTTCCACTGCATAGCTGGGGATGTTGACAACATTGCCTTCCAATAAAATCCTGTTCCATTGCTATGTATGGTTGTGTTTCATAACGTTACAATCTTTAAAAATCAACGCAATCATTCCAATTTTTTTTTTTTTTAATCAATACAATATATTTAAAAATAAAATAAAGAATAGATATAGGTTTTGGTCATATTTGTTGTTTTTGACACAATGTCTAAAACTAGACATAGCCCATTCCCAACTCATAAATAGGAGGATAATACGCTTCAACGCACTCAAACTTTTATCCTCCTGCATCGACGACTATACCGATACCAGTCAAACTAAAACTCAATCGGGAGAAAGTCCTGAAAGCTCAAAGTTGAGATTAAATTGAGTAGTATATTTTGGTGAAAAGATTTGCAACAATAAACTTATTAAACACACTCCACTATACCAAAACAGAAATGATTATGTAAGATGATATATTTTATTTTGATCTTTCCTTAAAAATAAAAAAGTGAAGGGAGGCAAGTAGGGAACTGGAAAGTGGAATCATAAACTGAAGACGAGACAATATAATGGTGTGGTACCCTTACTCTGTCTATAATCTTCCTTTGTTTTCCTGAATATAATTTCTATGTAGATGAATAATGGGATCTTTTTATTTACTAATTTGTTAAAAGGGAAGAAAACGTGAATCTTGTTGCTGCCACTCACCTTTTCTAGCATTTCTATGATACAATATAATTACAAATTGCATTTAAAAATAAATATTAGGGTAATGAATTCCCACATATGTGCTTTCCAATAAACTAAAGATTCTGCTGCCTAATCTCAAGAAATTCTCTCACTTACATCTAAAACAAACCATTAGTTAAATAGAGATTAAAATTTTTATTTTATGTTTTAATTTAATAACAAAATAGAATAATCACTCAACAGCTTTGTTTTTGGAATTATATCTAAATGTAAATCCCAATATAAGCCCCCGACATGGCGGTAAATGGTAAGTCAAGGCTGAACCCTATTTCTGTTTAAGATTAGACTGAGCTTTGAAATAAGCTGTTTAAGGTTACATAATAGCAGGCAGACAGTACATCTGATTAGACTTTGCCTCTGTCTTTGCCTTTCCGCTTCAATCCTCCAAACTTGAATTAATTTATGCACTTCTATATCTACTTCATTAAAAATTAGATTTTTACTGCTTCAATTTTTATCTAAAATTAATTCGAGTTTGTTTAAAATTTATATATTTTTAAAAAATTACATATTATTTTTATTTAATATTTAAAAACTACTTTTTATTTTGATCAAATTTCTTTCTGTTTTGGAAAATTATTTTGATCAACATTTTAAATATAAACAAATTAAATCATTTTTATATTTACTAAATATTAAATAAAAATATTATACTATATATATTATAAAAAATTTCAAATATCAACCCGCTTAACTTCACTTAAATATTTAAATTCGAGTCTAGTTTATGTTTAGATGAACTTAAATTTTTTTATACAAGTTTATTTTTCAAGTCTAATATTAATTAAACCTTTCTAAATATCTAATAAAATTTAAATAAATAATTAAACCCTTGAATAAATCTATTTGAGGTTATCAAATTAAATAAGAGTAAAATAGTTTAAATACCAAAATTTTAAAATTTTAGTTTTTTTCAGTATTTAGAATTTAGGGTTGGCCAAAAAACTTAAAAACTTAAATGGCATAATAATTTATTTGGCCCTTCAACTTTATAAAAACTTATTTTAGTCTTTTATTTAATTTTTCACTTTTTTTAACCCTTAAACTTGTATTTTTTGTCAAATCACCCCAAAATGGATGGAAAAGTTAACATTTTTTAACTTTGCTAATGTCGCATACACGTGGATTGCCATGTGGATGACACATCAGCATTTAATTAATTTTTTAAAATTTTAAAAATTTAAAAAAAATTAAAAAACTTAAAATTTTTAAAAATTAATTAAATGTTGACATGTCATCCATATGGTAATCCACGTGTATGTCACATTAGCAAAGTTAAAAAATGTTAACGTTTCCATCTATTTTGGGATGATTTAACAAAAAATACAAATTCAATGATTACAAAGAATAAAAAAAGTAAATAAAAGGCTAAAATGGCTTTTTTTGATAAGTTGGAGGGCCAACTTTGAAGAGTTTAAATTTCCATGAAAAGAAATGAATGGGTAGGAAAAGGAAAATGTGAAGCAGAATTAGCAATTTCAATGCATCCAACCAACCCACCCCTCCGCCTAATTATTAAAGTATTTCTATTAAAAGAAGAAATAATTAAGTACAATAATAATGCATGTATTTGGGTCATCATAGGGACATATAATTAGGAATTCAAGCTACTTTTTGTTGCATATATAAATTAATATAAAATTTTAAATTGGGTAGATGAAATATAAATAATTGGTGTATAAAAAAAGAAGAAATTAATTGTTGGGGGAGATCATGTCCCCCTCTAGACAAGCCTCATGTTTGGTACGAGTATGCCATTTTCCCGACATGGGGTGGAACCACATTTAAGAAAAGGAAGGCAAAGAGCCCATTAGTCTTTATCAATCTCATAATGTAAGCTTCCCCCTTCGCATCATTTTAGATATGTTTGGCTACATGTTTTAACTTGTACTCCCACACAACACTCCATGTTATTCTTGTAGATGTCTCTATTTTCCTTGAGCCTAACCCCAGCATGTATCTCTCACATTTTGTACTTAAATTTTTGACCCTTCTATCACACATTTTTATTCATATAAACCATATATTAAAATTTGAATAGTTTTAATAAAAAAACATAATAATTTGTTTAGCTTAAAAAAAAGAAAAATCATCCATAGGGATGGTCAAATTTTTAATTAGAACCTTTTAAAAATTGTAATATTAAAAGTTAATATAATGGTAAAATTATATTTTTTATTTTTAAAAAGTATATTGTTTAAGAATTCTATACACACCCTTGAGGCCTTAACTTTTTTTTTTTCAAGTCCTAAATCCAATTTGTATTGTATTGTATCCAAAGCAAAATGCAGTAATCCATAAGGGTTATCATTAGATTTGAGATTTATAATTGAAGGATAGTTTGAATAAATTTGAGAAAAGGGTTATGCCTAACCTATTAATTGTATAATCAAATTTGATTATTCTATGATAGGTTAAAGTAATAACCTACTTTAATGTTGGGAAATTAATCATAGCGGTGAATCTGATTCGATTTAGTTCAATCAAGATTTTTGGAATTTTCAAATCGATTATTATAATTCAGTATGATTCTCGATTTTTCATACTAATTTTAAGTTTTTGAACTTGTTTTGACAAAATAAACTTTATTTTATAGCCATATAATTTTCAAATAAATAAAAAATAACTCTTATATAATTTTTATATTAAAATATTTTTTTTTACATTCTAAAAATTAAAATTAATTATAATTTAAATAAAAAACAAAATTTTGTTCTGAGTATATTCCCAAAATCATGTAAACATTGCCGTTGGAATCGACTTCTGTTTTTAGTTTTTTTTCTTTCTTTCTGGAGCCTAAGTAATAGTCAAGGTTGAATTTCATAATTAGGACGAAAAAGTTGCTACAACTCTCATCAAACTAAATTGAAAAGAAGAAAGTAATAATTTCAATAGCACATGCACCCATGTACTAAACCTAAATTATTGCAAAAATTTGTTGGTCATTCATTGATATTTGATACTTGTATTCATCAGTTTCCGCCGCTATACACCCTCCACCAATCTCTAACTATTCCTTTGAAAATGGCTCTCCCTTCTGGCCTAGCTATCAACCAAACTCTTGGAATTGATTTAATTAAGTTGTACAAAATGTTGAAAGAGCTTATATTATAAGAGGTATACAATGAGTCGTTAAAATAGAGTGAATAATGTGGAGAGCCGCTAGAACTAATGGATTGAGGGAGTCGAGGCCGTAATTGAGCAAAGTTTGGGTAATGAGCTTTGTCTCTTGTCTGGTTTTATTGAAAGAAGGGATATCTATAAAGGCTTGAAGTGTGCCATTTATCTCATGATAATATCTTGGTAAAGTCCACCTTAAGTCAAGATTAAAGTATGAACAGGATGTGTTTTGGGGTTAACAAACTTAGCAAATTAAAAACATTAATTAGATTAGATTTGATATGATGATTATCATTAACGGTGTCGTAGCGATATTTCATCTCTAAATACATTTGTAGTAACATGAGATATTCAAGTGAATATACCAAAATTTGAACACAGAAACATAGTATGAAGCTTAATCAATCACAAACAAATAATCATATACAGAGTAATTATTTGATAATTGTATGGTGTATTTTTTTTTTTTCATAAACAGGGTTAAAATACCATTAATTAATTTAATTGAATATTTTAAAAACAAATTCGTTTATAATGTAGTCGCTAATAATCAGTACAGAGGAATTAATGTGACATAATATAATTGGGGTTAGGGAGGTAATACGGAGTTGTTTTCAAGGCATTTAACCAAAGGGACCGTCATAATTAAAAACGCACTTCATTTTTGAAGGCAATATATACCTACTTCTATACTATTTGCATGTGAACAGTCACCTTCCATTCTTCATTATTACTCATTAAAAACTTTACTAGAGATTAGCTCTCCCTCTTATATTATATAGCTGCTGCCCAGTGGATCACAAACTAGCTAAGCTAACCTAACCTAACCTAGCCTTGGATTCAGTTTCATGTAATTAAACTCCCAACTACTACTACGAAACGCAAGTTGGAAACCCAACATTTCATAGTCATCGTACGAGATAATTCTTTCGATTCACGCCGACAAAATTTGACTGATTCACAGAAATTGAAGGAGTTATTTCTCTTTGATATATATACATGTAGTTCAATATGAAATAAATTCATATATATTGGAGGACATGGCAGAAGCAAGGTTGGAAGAGTTGGGAAACATTGCCTGTTATTTTCTTGTTTCCATGAGAAGGTGTTGGGGGAAGTATGGTTGAATTAGGAAGGAGTCAAGTGGGCAGGCTTGTTGATGTTCCTGGGCGTGCATGTGCATGTGCATGCATGGAGATTTTGCCAATACATGTTGACAAACTTTGGGGTTTTTTGCGACAGTTTTCTTTCTACGGTGCTTGCTGGCAAATGCACATGCACGTGCATTTTTATTATGTTTTTTGGTTTTAGACCTATTGCTTTCATATTTATGCGTGTGGACTGTGGACAGCCAATACAATTTATGTTAATATATTGATAAAAAAATAATGGAAATTTATCTAACACCCCCCAAAATGTAAATTTATATAAATTATATGGTTATGACAATAATATTCCGATTATTAAATAAATAAAATCATGATAATGTATTCAATTATTTATATTCTTTCTTGGTAATTATAAACAGATGTGTCCAATGATTGTCTTGAGCTAACAAGGCATATTTTTGTGGTACAACATGTAAAAAGATAAATAAACAAAAATTTCAAAGGAATGATAAAATAATATACTTTTTAGTTAACTTCAATTTCGAATTTAATTCATGGATTAACTCTACCTCTTATAAGGAAAAATTTTCTGAGATTGTGTTAGCCATAATTATATTACTGCTGCAGTCAGCAAGTCAGATATTTTTTTAAAAAATATAACGGTTTAATGATTTTTCTTCCTTTTTCCTGGAAAATTCAGGAACAAGAAGCATTAAAAGAAAATAAATATTAATTAGTTGTTGTTGCAGCTTTCTTAGATACCAAAGAGGGTTTAATTGAAAAACTTTTGTTTTTTTTTTGGAAATAAAATATTTTAAAATTTTATCAAATAATATTTAAAAATCATAAAACAAACTAAAGTTAATCAAAATAATACCTAAAATTAATATAAACTATATGATTAAAACAAGACTGTTGAGATTATTAAATCAATAAAATCATGATAATATAACCAATTTATTGTCTTCAACTAACAAGGCATTTTTCTGGTATAACATGAAGAATATTAATAGCATGTAAATAATAAAAATTCGTTTTACTGATAAAACATTTATATTTAAAAATCTAAAATCGTGTGAGCAATAATTATATGCTGCTATAGTCAGCAAGTCAGATTATAAAAAAATAAAAATAAAGCAGTTTTCTGAAATTTCTTTTTCTTTTTTACTGGAAACTTCAGTAAAAAAAAAAAAAAAAACATTACAAGACAAGAGAACAAGTTTTAGTGAGTTGTAGTTGCAGCTTTCTTAGGTAACAAAGAGAGTTTCTCGTCACTTTCATGCCATATGATGCCGTATGCTACAAAAACTTGTTTAACATTATTAATTTCCCTTACATTATTAAAAGAAAAAGTGCATTTTGAGTTATTGTCAATGTTAGGTTTAATGGAAAAATTACGGCTTTTAGATTAATAAAGTCTGTAGTAAATGAAGAATAAAAAGTGCGTAGTCAATGAAATGTCTGCCTGCCTTGACAAAAAAGGACAACTCTCCAAATGGCCACTTTACTTTTAACTCAAAAAGTTGAACGGGGAGAAATTAAGGGTTAATAAATTACACTAAATTCTTCTTTTTCTATTATTGCTGACCAATTCGCTATTTGGGTATAAAATATGTGTTGAAACTATTTTTTGATTAAAAAATGGGTCGACTTTAAAAAGAAAAACGGAGTCGCAACCAATCTCTTGATATCAACTTAGTCTAGAATTTTATTAATAGTATAAATATATAATTGATGGAGGGTAATAAAATGTACAAAATAAAATTAAAATGTAACAAAGCCTTGGTTGAATTATAAATTTAATATTTTTCAATGTAATTAGCATGAGTTTAAATCTCATCATATGTATATTTTTATTATTTTTTTAAATTAAAAAATCTTAAATTACCATTCAATAACTTATTTTAAACACAGAAAGGTATTTTATTTTTTTTTATTTTCTTAAGCGAATTGATACTTGATTGACTCGTGACACTAACTTAATCAAAAAATTTATTAATAATATAGAAAAATGATAAACGAATTGTTAGATTAATTAATTTGGATATTGATCCAAACCAAACATAAGTATATTATTAAGGAACGTAAAATCCTAATAAACAATTTTACATTTCATGATCCAACAGTTTGCTTTAAAGGAGTTTATTTCAAGCCACTCTTTGCGAGAAAAAATCTAAAAAAAAAAAGAAAAAGAAAATATAAGTGAGAATTATTTCTTCAAAAAACCAACAAATTACACAAATATAATGTAACATTTAAATATCTAAATTCAAAACAAAAATTAAAAAAAATAAGTGGGAATTATTTTTTTCATTTTGAGTAAAGCCTTATTTAAAATTGTTGTACAAATTCAAACCATATTATCCTATAATTTATTGATATTATATTTTTTTTTAAAACCCTAAAAAGCCTCCAATGGCAAATATATGATCTTCTAGAGGGAACCCAGCTATAGAGCTTATTTTTTTAAAGAAAATTAAAGTAGTTAAAAAAAGTAATATTCTTTAATATTTTCAAATTTTATTAAATTCATGAACAGTACTTGATTTAGAAACCCAATCAATCAAGCTGATTGAGCTTTAACTTAGTTGATATCATTATTGAGTTCAAGCACATTTAAACGTGTTTTTTTTCCTATTTAAAGATTGAATAAGAATTTTGAAAAAAAAAAAAAAACTTAATCAAGAATTGTTGAAAAAAAATTAATAAAAAACCACTTAATTTGTAGTTACAAATATTTGATGTAACAATCAAATTTATTTAATTAAAAATATAACATTTTGAATGTAATTTGATTTGAAGGCATTGAATATCTCATGCACCATCAGTTAATAATAATATAATATATTGTCATAGATGTAAAACAAAACATATCCAAAGGTTTAAAAATAAATACTAATTATAATCATTATATTAAAACATCGGATTCTAAATTTAAAAATCGAAACTTTTAAAAACAATATCCGGAACCTAAGACTTGAAAGAAAATTAAATTAAAATAAAATAATTTTAATTTTAATTATGTTTAAAAAATCAAATACGAAACTTGAAATTCAAAACCTGAATCCTTAATCTAAAAAAAAAAAAAAAACTTGAAACTCAAAATCTAAACACAGAAAGAAAAACAAAATAATTATAATTAATATTTAACTATCTTTAATACAGATAATATTATTTATTTTCAAGTCCTTCAAATTTTTTTTACACCAATAATGATGTAAATCAAATACTAATCATACATTAAATTTGTAAATTAGATCTAAAAAATAAAATAAATACTCTTATATTAATAAATATTGGGTGTGATGATAAATTACATTATATGTTTTAAAAAAGAGAATTCGAATTCGAAGATTAAAAGTACAATTATTAGAAAAACAACCATGAACCCAAAAAATATTAATTTTTATAATTTAAAAAACAAACATAAAAGAGAAAATCTGAATAATATAAAAAACAATAATACTCCCAAATGACAACCACCACCATAATGCTTTAATTCAAAATGGTCCCAACTGAAAAACAAAGAAAGAAAAAGGGCAGGAAAACAGATTAGATCAAATCTTTCCGTACAAAGATGGATCGACTGACTGAGTTTATAAAATTTTGTTATTATTTATTTTAGTAAACACTGATATACTTTTTAGGCATGCAATTGCAGGAGAGGCAACGCCCACCTACCTTCAACCCCAAACAGATCTCGTCTCTGTTAAAATTTGCAGGCCTACGCCTAGCTATCTCCTCTCACGTCTTTCACTGTTTGGTTCTCGAGAAATAAATCAATTTACAAATTTAATGCCATTCATCTTCAACTTCCTTTACCTCTTTCAACCCGAAATTTTCAATTTATTGCACCGTCCTACTGGCATCGTATGTTCCCCGTGTATATTTCGCTCTATGTTTTTTTTTTAATCATTTTGTAATAATTTGGTTTTCCTTTTTTTATATATATATTTATTTATTTAGGGCTTGAATTTTTTTACTTCATTTCTATAAATTATTTTTAAATATATATATATATATATTTGTACTTTTCATGTTTATTTTACTGTCTATATTCGAGATTTGTAGATCTCTTCTAACAATGTTGTCTCTTTGAACTCGTTGTCTCTTCGTGTTCTCTTTGAACATAAAATTTCATTTTTTTTTCTTCTTTTTCTCAGCCCTATATATGGTTATGAACTGAGCTTAAAAATAAGCCTTGTAGATAGGTAAGATGAATTCGAATGCTTTTGGATTCTTGTAAGACAAACATGAAGTTTGAAGGAACCAGAGCACAAGTTTTGGAACACTCTTTGATCTTTTAAGTCAATTTAGAGACTTCATCGTAAAGAAATGAAAGAATAGAGTGAAAAAAGAGACTCAATTAAAATTTAAAAATTATTTATATTAATTATTTAAAAAGTACTTAAAATTTATATTTCATATACCATAATATTAACAATGAGTTACTGTGAATTATTTTATTACATTTATACTATTGTTCAAGTTGAATATTTATTAATACCAAAATAATACTAACTTGGCATTGTGGTAATAATATGTAAAAATAAGAATAATTTACATTTGATTCTATTATTAATTTTATTATAATTCAAGTTTATATATTTATTCTATATATCATAATATTAATTACTTAATACATTATTTTAAATATTTTGACTATAAATTAAGTTTATATATTTCATATATTATAATATTAATGAATTTAAATATTAAACATGAACATTTTATCTTTGTAAAAACATTTTTTAACTTCAATGGTAAACTAAGTTAGTTTCTTGCTATTTTGGTTCTCATCGTAACCAGATATATTTTAATATAATTTTTGTATTGTACAAGAAATTAATTTAATGTGATTAAGTTGTTATATATTTGATATTAGTGTAAATAAATATAAAACTCGTTTAAATATCGATTCAATTTTTAAAATCTTATAATGTATGTATTTATTTATTTAAAAAAACTATATTTATTTTTTATTATTTGAAATTATTGATATAATTGTAAGTTAGATTTCAGTAAATTAAAAATATTATATGATATAATAAAATTGAAAATATCACTAAACCATTATTTAGAAAAATATTAATATGGTTAATTATATATATTACTATAAAAGTTTGATTGAGTTGGTGTTAGCCATCAATTAAGTTCCAACTCAGTCATAAAAATACCAAAATGTCATTCCTTTTACAAAGCAATAAATATTATTTTGAGTCTATTTGAAAATTTTTATATAAATAAATGAGGAGTATTTGGTACACTCAGTGTACCTTTTTTTTTTTATTCCACTAGTAGCCTTAAAAAATTGACATGTCTTTTTTTTAATATATATTTTTTAATAATTTATTATACTTCTATAGTACACTTGTCAACCTCCTCACTTTGCTTGTGGAATTTAAAAACTCCATAAATAATGTACTAAATATTTTTCCATAAATAAATATACATAAATTTAGAAAAATAAATACATATAATTTTATTATGTACTTATAATTTCTTTTTTGAAATATTTCATTATAGATTCTGATCATATCTGATTTTTTTTTAACAAAATGCCTAGAACTACCCATAACACCTCCCAAATTCATAAAATAAGTGGATAATGCGTTTCAGCGTATTCGAACCCACGTTTTCTTGTAACAATACTCATACTAAGTGAGTTAAGACTTTATCGACATGATTTTATTTTGTGTAAAAAAAAAAAAATTGAAAAACCTAAACGGTAAATAGAAGTGGCAAAGGTTGAATCTCATGGGGTAGAAGGGAAAGGAATACATTGTTTAATGAAACAAAATGACATGACGGTTCTAAGTTTTCCTTCTTTTTTATTGTATTTGTGGTATTGAGGAAAAGAAATATATAGAAAATGAATAAGTTGGTAATTACTAAATGTAGCAAAACCCGAAAACATTCTTTGATTCGAACATCCAGGAATAAATAATGTATAAATCAGTTGACTTGTAAAATAATCTACCCAGGGAGGGAAAGTATTTGTGAAACTGGAAGGGATAAACCTATAGCCATATTTCTTTTTAATTTATTGACCAGATTTTTGGTTTATTAAATTGAATTATGAAAAGAGACAGATCATATGGAAAAAGGTCCCACTTATCATCAGACTCGTGGCTTTGGGTCTGCGCAATCAGACAGTAGAAGCTCCCAAAAAGAGAAGTAAGGTCAAAAGAACCCCCAACCCAACCCCCTTTAAATTAAAAGCATCACTCTACTGTTTCCTTAGCCCGACTTTGACCCTTCCCCCATTCTCAATTAAAATACCACACCCTTCCCAATATATGTCTTCTTGTTTGTCCCCCCAAACTTCGCTTTCATTATCATTATTATCCATATAATAGGCGTAGAATAATTTAGGTACTATTTTGAGTTGGTTTTCAAGAGGATTAAATTAAAAAGAAACGACAGCGCATCTTTCTCGCCTTTTCATGGGATTTAAATTTTAAACCCCCCACCCTTGCTCTTTTACTGCAAAAAGAAAAGCGAATGAGCCCATTTTTACTTTTTCATATATAAACAAACTGATCAAATAAATAAAAGGAAAAGAGATGATGAGACAATCCCATGGCAGTATGGGACTTCTCACTGATCCTCCTCTTTTCATAATTTATCTCATTCCATATATTTTTTCTTTTTAACAAAAAACTTTTAACAAAAATATATCTCACCCAAAAAAAAAAATCATGATATTTCCCATCTCCTTGCTATAAGCTGTACACTTTGTTATTCCAAGTTTCCTCTCCTCACGTCCCTACTTTTTAAATCTCTCTCTCTCTTGGAACCATCTTGTTCCCTAAATCTTCACAAATTCACAAAATTTCCACCCCCATGAAAATCATAATGAAATTGAATAAAATAAAAACAAGGAACCCCACCATAATCCCCCAATTTCTGTCCCCCTCTTTTGAATGTACAGGAGCTTGCACCATCAAAATCATGATGATGATGAATCAATCCTCAATTCCCCCACCACCATTTCCAACCCTGCTGCAGTCGACTGAGATTGAGCTATCCCGAGATGTTTTGCTCACTAGCTTGGTTATAAGTGTGCCATGTGGAGTCTTAGCTCAAAGCTTGTAACAGGGGCCTGACCGATTTCCCCGATATGGGAGAACTGAAGTGGCATTTTCAGACTAGACACAGGCCAGATGTTTTATTCCAATTAGCCTTCTGATCATGCTCTACTCGTCTTCAATGAAAATTCTTCCAATAAAATCCTGAAACCTCTTCGAGTAGAGTTTTGGACCGACAGCTGCTATTGAAGAAGGATCAGCTTGTAGTGATTTGTAGGCATGCTCCAATTTCTTGCTGATGTCGTAGTCTTGTAAGATGTCAATGATGCCAAAGTATAACACAACTTCATAAACTTCGCCACTATGTGAAAAGAGACCGACTCCACCCTGTGTATACTGATCAAAGTCGCTTCTTCTTGACATTCGCACTGCTCTTGCTGGCATGTTTGCTCCTAGCCGTATCAATGGTTTCCTGCCAAAAGAAAAATACATAGAAAATTATTTAGAATTTATGTTAAGTTTTCTTTCCCTACAAAATCACAACTCGCAGAAGAGGCATCAATACACAACACATAAAATTCTAACTGCATACTATCAAAGTCCATTTCAGATCCAATTCCCTAAAGTACCTCAAATGCATATATAATTTTTCACCAAGAGGGTGATGAACAAATGGTATGTCATATGGTGACAGTCCAAAAATCATTAGAAGGGAAAGAGACCTTAAAATAAAATAACTAGTGATATGCAAAGAACCATCGGGTCGCATTCTCCACCATTCTCATCCACTGAGTTCATGAATCATTTCATAGAAACTAGATAATGGGTAACAAAAAATCAAGGCAACCCTTGATTCTTATCTAGTAGGATCATAAAGGGCCACAATTGCTACATGCCCCACCAAAAATAAAATTGTCTTCTGAATTATTTCCACAAAATCACTCAGACAACACAATCAACCTTCAATTATTCCATCAAATATGATCAAGTATCAACAGTTGACCGAGAAATTTAAAATTTAAGCATCATCATGGAGGAGCCTTGCCTAATTCCACATCTATAATAAGGAAATAACTAGAACCAAAAATATTATTTAAGGAAGAGAGCAAAACATACTGGCCAGCTAAAATTCGATCCATGTCCTGTAGCTCAGCTTCAAGGAATCTACAGCCACGCATAAACTTTTCATTCTGATATGAATCCTTTTTGCCTACATAGGGAAGGCATATTCAAATCCCTATTCTTATTTCAACAGATATTATCCATTCAAATTTCATGAGGAATAGTATGGTTTTCTATTAACTTACCTGTGCGTAAGAGAAACGGTGATAACCCCATTTTATCACCTCTATTATCATCCCGAAAGTGTAGTCCAACCAAAAGACTATAATCCATAATTCTCTCAGCCTCCAAGAACTCGCAATCTCGATCAATTTGCCTATCACCATGTAGTCATAGGAAATTAGCAAAATACACGACGCTGTGACATAACAGGAGTAAAGTAATAAAATATAGCTTACTTCATAAGCTCTTGGAACCAATTCCGCTGGAGGCGAAACACATAATTAAGATCCAGGTCTTTAAGGGGAGTGGTTTCATCAATTTCCGCTTTTGGCTTATCAGTTGAGCAGCCATGGGAGGATCCTTTCAGGTCAAACCGTCTATGAATTCGATAGTCAGAGCAAAACAGATTCCCCATCACAATGAACCGTGTCTGGTATTTAACAACAACAATTTTTGAACAAGTGAGATAATTTCATCAATGATCAAAGCGTTGAATGAGAATAAATTCACACGTACCTTTTGGCCACCTATAGGTTTGACACAGTGCACACCAAAGAATTTTGTCACTAGGGAATTTTCGTATTTAGAAACATGTTGGTAGTAACTTGGAAGCATCCTTATAAGAACCTGATACAGCAAATCATATACTTAAATCAGTCTAAACATCCCTACCATTAAAAAATGTTAGTTTAACAAATTAAGTCATTTGAAAAATGAGAAGCAAACAATTTTCCAACTTTAAAGAATGCAATATGAGAAATTAATGCATCAGGAAACACAGCAAATTTCACGTTAAGTCAAAAAGGGTGCCAACTAACCTTGACTTCAGATTTCTTTACTGTCTTTATCATAAATCTGTCATCCTGAGTAAGGTAAAAGAAGCTTCCACTCTTCCCCGGGGAAGAAAGCTCCCTAAGGGCATCACTACCGCAAATAGCTACCATGTAATCAGCAGGATCAACTTGGAATAGGTCCCTCAAATGTCTAAAAAAAAAATCCAAAACGAATGCAGTCAACAATATAGCACAAAGCAATTAAAACAAATAGGAAGAGCAACAAAGCATTTTGAACCAATCGTACCTAAACACTTATCTTCAAAATTTGCAGATAAACCAACGAATTGCAAACAAAGAACAGATATTCAACTAAGAAGAAGAAGCAAAAGCAAACGGACCTAAAAACCACCGGACAATAATCCTTCCACCGGAACTCCACAGATTGATGAGGAGGTGTAAGCTTTGATCCTTCAACAGGAAACCTGGTCCAGAACTTCTCCTTGGGATCAAAATCACTTGGCTTCAAATCGCGCAAAATTGAGGCATCTTTCCCAACAGAATACCTAAAACAAAAAACACTCACAGTTAAAGACAAAATCCTCAGAATCGAAATATTGAAATCATGTGTCGCCCAAGGCTTCCAAGAGTATTCACCTGATACCCAATTGCAAGTTAAGCATTAACTCATAATTCTTATGGCCTTTGGAAATGGTTTGTCCTGGCTTCTTAATTTCCCCGCTAAAACAACAAGGATTCTTTCTAAATTGCCTAAACCCATCTCTGTAAATCATCGAAGCTTCCACATTATCGATTATATCACAGGTGATATCTCCGGCTTCACCATCGCTTTCCCATATGCAAATCCTTGGGAAATTCATGTTTCTTTCCCCTAAGCTTCCCCTTCCATCTACGGACGATCTTTTCCTCGGCATAAGCACCAAACTCTCTCCTCCTTTCAGGCAATGCTCCTTCCCGTCGTTCCCGTGATAAAACGTCCCGTTCAACTTTTGAGTTTTCTTCATGTTATCTCCGTTCCATGCTCCGATATAGCAACTTCCGTCCGGCCAAGAGAAAACTCCGTCTCCTTTGGGCATACCGTTTTCCCATTGCCCATCGTACCGGTTTCCATTTGCCCATATCAGGGTTCCACGGCCAGAGATGACTCCGTTTTTCCATTCACCGACGTATTCGATACCGTTACTCCAAACATAACGGCCGTGCCCCTCTTGTAGGTTTTTCCTCCATGATCCTTCGTAGTAATCCCCATTTGCGTAACACTTATGACCATAGCCGTGTTTTAGATCGGAGCTCCAGGACCCACGGTACGTGTCGCCGTCGGATCCGATAAACGTCCCGAATCCTTCCATCCGACCCGACTTGAAATCACCTTCAAAAGTGGCTCCAGATGGCCAAGAAAACTTACCTTTCCCGTTGGCTTTCCCACGACGCCACTCTCCTTCGTACATGCATCCGTCTTTCCAAAGGTACTTCCCGGATCCGTGTGGCGCGTTGGTTGAGAAGCTACCGATGTAAAGATCACCGTTAGGGAGGAATTTCTCGACAGTATCACCCGAACCCATGGTGAAGAAAGACGCGGCGGTAGTCGTGGGAGTCACGCGCCGTGTGGCAGCTTGAGATCGGCTCCGGTGATGGTGATCCGTAGGTGTCGTAACAGCAACCACCAACTGGTCCTTCTCCTCGTCGGATTTCTTCTTCTTGGCGTTTAAAACGACGTCACTCGGCTCATTGAGCACCACTTCCTCCATTTTTTTAAAAAAAAAAAACTTGCTTTTTCTGTCTTAACTATTTTATGTCTTCCTTCCCTCCTTAGCTACTGGATTTCCCAACTCCGAAACACGCCGGAGAAAAGAGCATTTCCGGCTCCGGCAACCGCTTATCAAAAAATAAATTTCTCGTTTTTTGCTCAACTTTCTTTTTCTTTTGTTTGGTGCTTTTGTGTGTTTGGAGAAATAGGTGGGAATGGGGGAATCCTAAATGAAATGAAATTAAATTAAATTATATCAAAATAAAAAAGAAAGTGAAAATAAATAAATAAAAGGAAAAGGGGAAATTAAAAGAGAGAAGAGGAAGGGACTAAGGGAGGCGGCTTTTGCATAGGGAAACGTTGTTTACTATGCTCAGTAATTGTAATGTTTTAGTACCACACAAAACCAGCTCAGCTTCACAGACTACTTTTCTTTTCTTTTCTTCTTCTTTTCCTTCATACCGATTATGCCCTTATCTTTCGTGCGAAATATCGGGATCCGCCAACTCCTAGTGAGTATCTTTTTTTTTTTTTTCTGTGTTCTATTTTCCACTGGTTCTCTTTGCGACGTGACGGAATCGTCTAGGAAATGCGGAGGGTATAAGTGCGTCATTTGTGTCTCTGTCCTCGCCATTCACATTAATTACATAAACACCATTCCTTTTCATTTATTCTCAAAAAAAAAAAAAAAAAGATGGGGGGAGAGTGGTCCTTCGTCTTGATTTGGTCCCATATAGATTGCTGGTCCAATTTTTGATGATTCATTCTTCTTTGGTTTTAAATTATATAAAAAATAACCATGCATTTAAATGATGTGTTAATTCTAACTTACGCTTTGGTTCTATAATAGAATTTATGAGAATTTTGTTATTTAATAAATTTTCAACAATAATCTTTCTTACATTACAGATTGGGAAGGATCCTAGTTGATGCCAATGGCTTGACCATACTTAAATAACAGGTTCAACAAGATAACTCATTTTTTAGGTTGAAATAAAATAAAAATAAAAATTCCTTTTTATGATGATCCCTAAAATTGCAGTTACCCCATTTAACCTACACTCCTAACTTTACATGACCAAACAAAAGTTTTAGTTTGAATAATTTTGGTCTAAAACCAGATGTATTTGGGTATGATTTGGTTTTAATCCTTCAAATATATTATCTGTAATGGTCCTTCTAATTTAAACCTATACCTTCTTTTAAAAAAAATAAAAAAATTTACCCATTAATTAACATAATAATGCATACTTTGTGATTTTTTTTTTAAAGATTTAATGAATTAAAATTATAGGTTGAATTCATTTTTATTTTTATAACTTTTTAATGATAAATCGAACCATTAATTATAGTAAAAAAAACCTTACTGTTTGGAATTTGTTCTCTTGTGGTGTGCTCTATTTTTGGTGAAACAAATAAAAAGTGGTTCTAATGTTATAGTTAGTAATAGTGGATAATTTAATAATCAAACAAAATACAGTACCCATCAACTTTGAAAAATTAAATTACAATATGGTTTCTATTATTCCACCATCTACCTTTTACATGAAATAGTGCATGGAAATAGTATAAAAAGTGTAGTTATAGAAGCTTAACGTCCATTTTTAGAACATTGGAATTCATGCAGAAAATCAACTCCCATATTAAAAGGGAGCTTATATAAAAATAATTTTTTAACTTTTTTACTCCTAGATATGATTTTAACGAATTTTGCAGGCTTATCTTTTATACATAAAATATTAGTTAGTTTCTTTTTTTAGTTATATTTAAAGTGTGTCCTATTTTTAATATGATTTTCTTGTCATTTTTAATTATAATTTATTTATATTTTTTAATGATAATGCATAATTATATTAATGAAATGTTTAAATATATCAAGCTTAGACCCATAATTATATTTGTTTTATTTACGATGTATTAATACATGAAACGACACATCAATCGATAATGATAACTACATTTGTTTTATTGATAATATATGCAATCATATATTAAAATTATAATTACTTTTTAAAAAATATTTTCACTAGTCAACACGAGTATTAAACATTATTTGATGATCACGATGTATAAAAGGATTCGGAATTGCAACTAATATAATATAAATTATTGATTTTATATTTATTAACCTGTCAGTCAAATATAATTACAGGATAAAAATTTATTACCCTGTCACTACGAGTTTCATAACCTATTTTTAATTTCTTTTTAAATGATTATGAAAATATTTAAAAAATGACTTAATAAACCAAATCAAACTGTGGGTAAAGAAACTAGTTTATTATAATAAAATTGAAACATACATATTAATTGTGTATTCAAAGTTGAACAAATAATTATAATTTTTTTCCTTTTATAAAAAAGAAATAAAACTTATTTATTAATTATATATTCAGTATTACCAAAGATGAATTCAGGAAATTGGTATTGAAGGGTGGAAGATAGAATTTTGAAAATTTAAAGGGCTAAAGAAATTGTTTAAAGGGGCTTAAACTAAATACTTGATAATTGTTAAGGGGTAAACTAACAATCTTTTTGTTGTTTTGAGTAAGATAAACTAATATTGTTGTATAACCATAACCAAGCCGACAAAAAACCCTGCACGATCCTATACCTTGAATATTGCTGCAACTTTAAGTTGATAATATAAAAAATATTAATAAAATAATAGAATAAATTATATTGGGACAATGTTTAAAAGTATGATTTCTAGGCACCAATAAATTAGTGTCATGCTACTAAATTTTAAAGATAACAAAATATTATTATACGATTATCTATATCTAATATCTTATCTACAGGGGCGAAGCCAGGACAATTTTTTAGGGGGGTCGGATGAAATTTTAATTTTTTTATAGTTTATATCTTTCTAATTTGTAAAGGATTAAATCGAATTTTTATAATTTTAGGGGGGCCAAAGTGCAATTTTACCTTTACTAATTTAAAATTTTAAAAAAAATTCAAGGGCCTAAATAGCAATTTCACCTTTTAGGGGGGGCCGGGGCCCATGCCAGCCCCTGGCTTCGCCCCTGCTTATCTAACTTAATTGAATTACTTAAAATAATTTATTTTTTAAATTATAAACAAACATTTTCTTCTTCTTTTACAAATTTTAATCATTTTGTTTTTTATTTTCTTAAGTTAATTTTTTTGTGCAACAAATTTAAAAATAATTAATAATTTTTGTGCAATTTTTCTATGTCATTAACACATAATTATAGTAATTATTTTACTTTGAATCCCGAACATAGAACTCCAAATGTTAAACTCGGACATTGAACCTTAAACCTTGAACACTGATGTTTAGGATTTGGGTTTGAGATTTCAGGTCCAGAGTTCGTGTTTGGGGGTTGGAGTTCAATGTTCAAGGTTATGGGTTTGTATTCAAGGGTTCGAGGTTATAAGTTATGAGTTTGGGGTTTACGGTTTAAAGATTCAAGGTTACGTGTTTATGTTCAAGGTTTTAGGTTTTGAGTTTAGGGTTCGGGATTCTATATTTAGGATTTAGGGTAAAAAAATTTACCAACATTATGTGTCAATAGTATGGAAAAAATTGTTGAAATGTGATTAAATAAATTAAAAAAAGACCACGAATAATGTGGTGGGAAATGTCCATAAAATAATTTATCTATAGATGAATATATAATAATAATTTTCATATATTTAGATTTTGATGATGTGACAAAAATTTATTAGTACATAATAAAAACTTTAATTTTTAGGATCATCTTTATATGAAGTATTTTCATAAAATAATTATTTATTTTAACAGTAAAATTAAAGTGAATTTTGTTAATCGAATTCGTGTAATATTCATATTTCACCGATTATATTTAGGTTCTATAATCATTTTTATTTTATTTACTTTTATGAGAATGTGGGCTACGTAACAATAATTAACTCCATAAGTGGACAAAAATACATTAGAAAGAATGAACGACGGGCCAACCTTTTTTAAACACTTTTTCCTTCAAGACAAATCTATAACCTATTCGTAAAGATTTTACCGTGTGAAATAATATTAAAAATTATTCATACATCATATATAGGGCAATGATCTTATTTAGACGTCCCCCGTTTATCATCGTAATCATCTTAATGAGTATATATATACATAAATCATCATATATTATATAATATTTGCTCAATTTAACCCAAAGTCAACAAATCACGAAATTAATAGGAGCCTTTTTGCTGCTGCTTCAATTCATCGCTGGTCCAGCCAATGAATAATGAGATTCGATGTTAACTTTCAACTACCAATCGGCTGAGAAATTTACCATTTTGCTTCGTTTTGGAGGAAAATATAATTTAACTAAAATCAAGTATTATTTCAAGGAAAGATTAAGTTTTAAAATTTTATATTGAACTTTGTTTTATCTGCTGTAACTCAAATATTTCATTTTCTTTTTTTTTTGTGAAAATTTCTCATTAATTGATATTTTAGGATTTTTAATTAATATAACTATAATTCAGCACCAAAAAATGCTTATTTTATTTTACTTTTGGCCAAACCTATTTAGTATCAAAAAGTCGCTTTCACAGTTGGACCGACCGCGTGAGCTGGAACAGTGGGACCCACATGACCAGGTGTTTTAGCTGTCGAGTGGGGTCATTTTTACGACGTCGCTTAATGAAAAGTACGACGTGCTTGCCATCTTCCCCCGTTCAACGGGACATAATCGTCACCCATGTCAACCACGTGTCTTCTTCTTAAGCTCCCGCATTTTTAAGTGCCACGTCAGACTTAAAATTACATTTTTTTTCCTAAATACAAAATAAAAACCAATCACATCTACCCAAGTGTTTCGTTTTAAACAGCTAATTAGATTAATGGTTTTATGTCAAACGTTGTTTTTTTTTTTTTTTGGAAGTGAATGCTTAAAAAAGTTAAAAAGAATCGTTGAAATTTAATAGCGTTAACTTTGAAATATTCTACGTATCGATATATAAAAATGAAACTGTCCACATTTTATGAATAGCATTTCTTTTCTTTTAGCTTTTGAAGCATGAAATTCATATTCCATCTCTTTGTTCCTTTTAACTTTTTAGAGTTCATATCTTATTCCCATAATAATTTCTGACCAAACAAAAATTAAAAACTCTAATTTAATTTTTTATATAAAATAAATAAATTCAATAAAATCAAATTTTGCTACAATGACATTAGCCGATGTTTCACACGTATGATATTTTTAAAATCAAAAGTGATGCAGTTACTTCTTTCTAGGACAATTTATTTGATTACTGTTTCATGAGTGCATCATGTTTGGTAGTACAAATTATAGTTATACAGTTAGATAATTTATATTGTCGAAACCATTTTTTTGTTTGAAAAACGTGCCGACCTTAAAAAGAAAAAGCGGAGTCGCCACCAATCTTTTTTGAAGTGTGATTGGATTACCTTATAAAATATTTGGTCTACGAATTTTAAGAAAACGAGTCCGGGAGTCAGTTACGCACGAGGAATGATTAGCACCCTCGCAACGCCCAAAATTGGTACCTTATTGACTGATTAATGTCCTAATATCAAAAAGTTGGAAGATATTTTAAAATATGATTCTTTTAGAAAACGTTTGAATAATTCGAATTGGATATCGAAATTCTCTTGTTCCGAAAAGACGAAATACCACATCCAGTACGATAGGACACGATGTTTCAAACCCTCGATACCAAGATCATTTCATGATTTCCAAAACTCATGCATTGCAATTTACAAAGGGTATTCCACTATTTGGCCAAACTAAAAATCGAAACCCAGCACGATTGGGCACGATTCCTCGAATTTCCAAATATGAAATATCGCCTTTATTTAAGAAAACCCGGTCAAAATCTCTAAAGGATATTTGGTTATTTGGACGAATGGAAAATCGGAACCCAGCACGATTGGACACGATCTCTCGAACTTCCAAACACGAAACATTACCTTATTTAAGAAAACATGATCAAAATCTTTAAATGATATTTAGTCATCCAGACGAACGAAAAATCGAAACCCAGCACGATTGGGCACGATTTCTCGAACTTCCAAACACGAAATATTACCTTTGTGAAACCCCTTCTTATGAATTTTAGGAAAAAGCAAAAATAAAAATGTGAAAATGTAAACATGATAATAATAAGGAATGATAATAATAAATACAAAAGGGGGGAAAAACAATAATATTATAATAACAAAAATAATATGTGACAAATAAAACAAATAGTAATAATAATAATAATGAAAAAAATTAGACTAAAAAAAACTATTAACAATAATAAAAGTAGTAATAATAGTACCAGTAAAATAAAAATAGTATTAATAATAAAATAATAGCAATAATATTAAATAATAGCAATAATAAGAAAAATAATAGTGGTAAAAATAAAGGTATATTAATAATAATGAAAATAATAATAATTATAAAAAAAGTGGTTGAAATAATAGTAGTATTAATAACGATAAATATAGCATTAATAATAAATATAATTATAGTAATAACAAAAAATAAGGGTAATAATAAAATAATAAGTATAATAATAATAAAAAGAGTAATAATAATGTATATAAATAATAGTAATAAAAAGGTAACAATAATAATAATAACATATAATAGTAAGGATAATAACATATATATAAATAAAAAAGGTAAACAATAATATATATAATAATAGTAAATATAATAGAAAGAATATGATTTTGATAATAACAATATACATATAAACAAATAGTGATAATAAAAATATTTAAAAACAATCAATTTAATGGTATAATAGCATAATAAAAAAAAAGGACTAAATTGGGTTAAAAACAGAAGCATTGGGGCAAATTTAGAATAAAAGGAGAAGGAAAGACCAGATCGCGATGCGCGCGCAATATAGAGGGACTAAAATAGCAATTAATCCCACCCCCTGAAACAGTGCGTTCAGACGAGGACCAAATTGAAGTGACATATTAGATTTAGGGTAAGATTTAAAATAAAAAAAAACTGAAATGGGATGTAATTAAAACAAAGGCGCAAAAAAGGAGGGCTAACCGCGCAATTTACCCCTTTAGGGTAAAATCGCGCGGATCCAGCAGTGGATCGGGTCATCGCGCGGGGCTCTCCCCACCCTTTAAACGGTGCCATTTTTTTTAAGGTTTAAAACCTTTTTTTTCCTTTGCAAAATTCATTTTGCCCGAAGGCCTAAAAAAAAAAAAACAAATGGGATCCCCATTTTCTCTGCTAGGGCATGCCCATCCTCGCAGCAAGTCCACCGTGCGCGCACCGATAGCGACGGCCGGAGGAATCAAGGTAAGATCCCCTCAGTCCCTTTTGAAAAACTCTATTGGCTTTTGAAAATAAGTGAAATAAATCGGTGAAAATGAAAAGGTTTTTTAATACTCTCCCTTTTTTATTTTCGCATGCAATGACAAAGAGGTGGGAAAAACAAAACGTGATTTGAAATCGTAAGGCCGAATACAACAATCACCTTGGTTTTTTACTGACTTCCTATTTCAATCTATGCGCAAGTCTCTTTTCCCTATTCACTGTGTTTGTATGCGTAAAAATTGTGTGTATTGCCTCTCTATTTCTCAAAAAAAAAAACCCTTTTACAATGATTTGTGTGGCTTTTATAGCCTTTTATTTTACAACTGATTTTCTGTTTTATAGGTGCAAGCGTCGTGATGGAGAAGGGCTCTTCACACGGGCGTGGTGGAGGCGCGCACGATGCGGAGTGCGTGGGGGCTGTTGGCGCGCGGAGGGGGTGGTTGCTGGACGTGTGACGCGCGGCACGGGGGCTCAAGCAGCACTAGGGTTCCTGATCTGCTTTGGGGCATTTGGGCTAACATTGGGCTTGGGTAGTTAGGTATTTGGTTTGGGTTTCAATGTTGGTTTGGGCCTGTTTTGTATTTTGGACTGTTTTTTAACTTTGGACTTTTGTTTGATTTTTTTCTGGTTTTTGTTTAATTGGTACTGGGCCCGGGCAAAATTTAGGCCCAACATATATTTTAATAATAATTATTATTATAAAAAATAATTTTTAAACAAGTAAGACAAAATAAAATCACATCATCATATATATTACATTAGTCTAAAAAAGTAGTTGATAATATGACTATTAAGAAAATAGCAAGAAAAATAAACATGATGTGTAATTTTATCTAATTGTTCTAGTGCATATTTGTTGGATTATCCCCTCTTTAATATTTAACATATACTATTTATTATTATATGTTGGTCATTAACTAAATTTGTTATCGTCTAAATTTGAACCCACATCATTAAAATTATCAAAATCTCCTTCTTCCATGTACTCTATGAAGTATGGATTGTCTCGGTTCCCTTTATGATTGAAGTTATGAAATATGCAACATGCTAGTATGATCCAACCTTGATTTTTATGCTATATTAAGGTAATGTTGATTCACATTTTGAATCCTCAAATATCTCAAATTGAAAAGTTCGTGAGTTGTCTATGGTGTTTGTGTTTGAGACCATTCTCTTAAATTGTATCATAGACTACAATATGATGCAATAAAATCTTTTTTTATTTGCATAATTAGCATCGCCCTTGTAATATTATAAAAACTTTTTTTTTAAGATATGAAGTGGTTGCCATTAATAAAAAAGGAAAAGGACAATATGCATGAACCGCACGTGTCCTAATCTGTCACTCACCATTAAATGGTGAATGACCCTAATTAATGAAAATTTGAAAAACCTAAGAGACTAAAAGATTTCAATCATCAAAAGCCAAAACCCATTTCTTAAGCAAATAACAAAAAAAACAAAAACAAAACCCTAAAGACACTCATATATCAGAAACCAATAGCCAAAATGAGATCCCCTTTTCCCTCTCCTAAAATCAGAAGAAAACCTCATAAAAAGCCCAACTTTCAGGCAACCCACCTTTTATTCTACTTCCATTGTTATTTTTTTCATTAGATCTGTACCAGAGGGGTCCTCAATGGAGTACTTTGTAGAAAAGAAACCGTTGGAGTTCTGTAATTTTTAATCCTTCGACTCATTTCCAACACCGACCATAATCCTTCTATCTTCTTCGGCCTCTGATTCTGATTTTGGGGGGGGGGGGGGCTTCCTCAATCCAAACCCTTGGTTCTGCCCATTGCTTTCCTTCCTCTGCCATCGTACGCGCCGACTAGTTTGCCTTTCGTCCAAAAAAATAGCAGGTGAAATATTCAAACCTTTGTGTTCTTTCCTTTATTTTTTGTATAATCGCCACGATACATGATTTATCCTCAGTGTTTGATTAGATTTTTTTGATGACCATCAAGGAATCCCCTTCTACAGCCAAGTTGCAAAGCCTTAGATCTTCGGCCACTGACACAACTTGAAGACATTCAATTGCCTCTATCGTGGTTACATCGGCTACAAAATGGTTCTGGTAAGTGTATGTTGCCAAAATAAACCCTTCACAATCTCGAAATATAATTCCTGTTATCGAAACTAGTGAGTTTTTATTACATGCTAAGTCAAATTTGCCTTTAACCTTGTTTGTTCTTGGCGGTTTCCAAGTAATATCTTGTTGATGTATATTTGTTGAGACTCCCAAGTCTATAAGATTACTCTCTACTTGGAATGCCTTAATAAATGTGATTAGTCCTGCTGTGTTTTGTTTTTCACCTCGATGATAAGCTTTGTTTCTCTAGTACCATACTACCCATAATGTTATTGCAAGTCGTGTACACTGTTCTTCATTCAAGCTATTAAACAGATTGGCTAACCACGGTTTCCATTGTTGTCCTTGGGGGCTGGCGGAGCCATCAATCCCTACCCCTTGCAGGGTATTTTTGACTATTACACAATCCCAGAAAATGTGACTGATCGGTTCCTCCTCTGATTGACAGAGTGGAAAGTTGTTCATGTAACACCACCTAACCTTAAACCGTCGCCGAAACAGGGTTACGGAGCATTACTAGACATATCAGACAATTTACTAATAATTCACGAATTAATAACATACATAGTATAATTTAATTATTAAGTCCCAATAATGGACCCTCGAGGTCCAAAACACGTATTAAAAGTGGAACGGGACTAGTTCAAGTACTCCGAAAATTTTTCGTAATTTTTTTTAACTCAATATAACCCCTTTATAAACATCTAACATTCCCTGTAATTTTCAAACCGCAACCAATATAACAAACCATACATTTCCACACTCAAACATACCTAATTATGCCTATAACATTAATTTAATAATTTATCTACTTGATCACTCATAAATAACTTTTTAATTGAACTAATAATTTCATTCATTTCCCCTTTTAGTTTCATGCCACATTTTATCAAATATGCCATACTAATTCATTTCATACTTATAACCCATATTAGACATCATTTTACAACCAAAGTTTCAAGACTAAGTACATAATTTATACAATACCTAAGTACATGCCACTTTTACCAAAAGAGGGATTACATCACCAAATTGTCTCTGAAGTCGGGATTGATCTGGATGCTTAACCGGGACATTGGACTTCTACTGACCTGCGCACGGAAACAACCGTACGCTGAGTATGCCTATACTCAGTGGTATTACCATAATTCAAACTATAATAACAAATAATAATGTATAAACATATAAATATGAAACATATAATAATTTATTAATATATATTAATTCATACTTTAACTTTCAAATTTTCAACAATAACAATTAATCAAATTGATATCACATATCATCAAACTGCATTCAATCATCTAATGAACCTTTGGTTCATGTCTTTCGTTTTCAGTCTCCATTCAATTCACAATTTCAACTTTCTCATTTCTTCAATAAATCAATCGATCAATTTCATTCGTTTTATCATTTCATTTGCTTACCACTATTAACAAAACTCGGACCTTGGCAGATACATGGATTCCAACCAAACACACCAAAATAATCCAACCAAACACACCAGAATAATCCACCCAAACACAACAGAATAATCCACCCAACCACACCAGAATAAACCACCCAAACACACCAGAACGACACTAAGTGCCTCTTTGGATAGTCCGAAGAAATATAATGACATCAATGTCTTCTCGGCCAAGCCGAAAAATCTCCAAATCCTTTCAATCCTATGGTATGCCAACTCTATCCGGCTCAGCCCGACTAGTTAATAGGGTATTCCAGTTCTCAATTCAATTTCACTTTCATATCAAATTCACTTTCAATTCAATATACAATTCAACTCAATATATTTTTCATTTCAATCCACATGCAATTCAATTTCAATACATATTAATCATGTAACTCAATTTTATACAATTCAATAATACACTTACCTCATAATTTACTTATCAACTACATAATTTAAATATAACATTTAATAGTAAATAATTTGAATTATAGTAATACAAACCGTGATTTTCTCGAATTTACTCTTCAATAATCTTCTCTTTTCCCTTCTGTGTCGATGCCTCTGGTTCTTTGCTAGCTATGAAAATTAAAATAATTTATACTATTAATACAACACTAATTTATATTAAATAATTGAATTTCTATTCAAATTTTACCTTAATTTCAATTTGGTCCTAATTAAACTCATTTACTTTTCTAACTCAATTCATACTTTATTTCTACTCAATTTCCTACCAAATTCAACTTAACTATCTAATGTTCATGATAAAACCCTAATTTCAAATTTCTTTCAATTTAGTCCCTCAAACACAAAACTTATAGCTTACTTTACAATTTAATCCTTTAGCTAATTCTAACTAGAAATTCTATCAATTAAACCCCCAATTCATCAATTTGTTCAACATGAATCATGCTCAAAAATCTAAAAACTTCCAAATTTTCAACTTAAATTCAACAAAACTTTGTTCTAATGCTTCAAAAACATCAAAATTAAAAGAAAAGGACTTAATTGACTTACCAAATCAAAGCTTAAATTCTTAAACCCTAGTTTTTCCTTTTTATTTTCTTTTTCTCCTTTCCCTGTTTCGAAATGGCTATTCTGTTCCTTTCCTTCCATTTGTTTTCTTTTTACTTTTTTAATACTTTATTATAATAATAATATAATAATAATTAATATAAATATCTTTTAACTTAAATTTTAAGTAATTAAATATCTAATTTACAATTGTACAAATATAATTATTACACATGTATATTTTTATTACCATACAATTGTCTTTATTTTAATTTATTCCATAATATAATAATATAATTAATATAAATTACAATTTGAATAAATAATAATAATATATATTTTAATTAATTAACATAAAAATCTAAGATTTTTATACACATTTGCCGCCTCATTTAATAGAATAGGCTTAATTGCCTATTTGGTCCCTATTTCTTCCTTTTAATCTACAAATAAACTTTTAACCTTTATTCACTTTAGTCTCTTCTTACTAATTACTCTAAATTAGGCTAAATTCACTTAATTAAAACATAATTAGACACCACACTAGACTCATAAATATTTTTAATAATTATTTATGAGTTCGGTTTACTAAGACGGAGGCCCGATAATGTACTTTTTTGATGCCCATGAATTTTGGGTCATTACAGTTCACAACTCGCAACTTCCTTGACTAGAGATTGTTCAAAGTAGGGACACAATTATGTATTATTCTCCATATTGTTATTTTTTTTTATCTTACTTGCAATTCGCAAGTTCCATAATCTGTTGTAGAAGTTCTATAGATTTGTTAGTTGTATTAATTATTCCTTTTGTGTTGCGGTTTCTGTAAGCAACCATTTGTAACCGCTTTTAGCAGAATATACCCCTGTATTGTCCCCTCTCCAAATCTTGATATCATTGATGTCAACTCCAGCAATTGAAATAGTTTGGATTCTGTTTGCTTCTCCTCATCAAAGATTTCCTTTAGGACATCTATTCTTCAAGTACGTTGCTCAAAATTAATTAAATCTGCTACCATCATATAGTTGATATTGATGTTCTGACCCACTATTTTTCCTTGTCTAGGTCTGGAAAGCCAAGCTTTGTTCCAAATGTTAATTGTTTTGCCATTTCCCACTCACCACCTCAATTCTGCTTCCAACAACCCTCACGCACACCATGTGCCAATACTTTTTATAAAATAATGCAGGATATCCATCCATGCCTGACGCTTTTAAGTGAGTCATACTCTTTATTGTTGTTGCTACTTTCTCCATGCTAAATTCATCTATCAGTGCCTTATTCATATTTTGTTGAATGCATCTTGTAGTACCCCAATAACACTCTATCATTGTTCCACGTATTCAATGCTAAAAATAACACTTTGAAATAATCTATTGCCACCTTTAACTTAGCTTATTCATATACAACCCATTCTCCATACGGTCCTTTTAATTTTTTCAAATTATTTCTTTTTTTTTTCCGTTGGTTCGTGAAATTGTGAAAAAAAGGAGGTATTACGATCCCCGAATTTGAGCTAGTTTGCCTTTGCTCTCTGTTTCCAATAGAGTTTTTCTTTGTCAACTTCTAAATTTAAGGCCAGTTTGACTTCTTCAATTTATGCTAACGTCTCGTCATTTGGATCATTTAAATTTAGTTCAGTTAATTTCCTTTCTAGTAATATTTCCTCATTTCTTTTGCTTGACATGAGATTGCCCATCTCCTCATTAAGTGATTCTCCTAATTTTCGAAGCTTTGTGGGTACGTCCTCCAAATTCTCTTGTCAAAATTCCTTGATACGTTTTTTACACATGTCTTCTAGTATCCAATTCGTATTAAATATGAATTCTCCTTCGCTTCAGTTCTTGGACTAACAGCTATTAATCCATAAATCAACCAAGATCGGACAGTGATCTGATATGGCATGTGTTAAGTGTTTTAAGAAATACCCTGGAAAGCACTCCCACAAAGCGTGGTTCACCACCCTTCTATGAATTCTTTCACAAACATTGCTTTTTGGCAATCGTCCTCTTTCCCACGTATACCATTTTCCGGAGAAACCTAAATCATTAAAATCACAAACATTCAACACATCTCTGAATCTAGCCATGTTTCTATCATTCCTCAATAGACCCCCATCTTCTCAAAGGAAAACATTATCTCATTGAAATCTCCCACGACTATCCATGATAGCTTTTGGTCAATCCCTAAGCTTCTTAAAAGAGACAAAGTTTCCCTTCTTTTGTATTCTTTTGGTGCGCCGTAAAAACATGTGAATCTCTAAGATGGCATTTCTTATTTTTCTATGATTTCACATCGATGTGGTTTTTGAGAAGCTTCGCAACTGAACCACATATTCCCTTTTTCATCCTATCGACAATCCACCTTTTGATCCATTTACTCCCACATCTATTCCATTAATAAAATCACACTTCCGACGAACTTTTTCCATTAGGGTTGCACATGTTTCACCTTGTTCCGGAGGCGATTAATCACTGATGGATGCCCCAATCCACGAATGTTCCAACTTAATAATTTTATTGCATCCGGTCGACACGCTTACTAGCGATCGCCGATTTATCAATAGGTTGAATTAATGCACTCGAGTTTTCCTATTTGGCCACAATTTCATGTCTTATTATTTGCTTTTTTTTTTTCCTTCGTGAATTATGACTGGATTATTTTCCAACACATATTCCCTCTGGCCCATTGGTCAATCCCGTTGTGCAACTTCGCCATCGTTTATATCCCCTTTCATATTGAAAGTATGTACATCCTTCTCGCCCTTGTCCCAATGCTAATTTTTTCTTTCTTTTCAAAGCTAATCTTACATCAATTTTCACTCGAAATCTCATGTACCTTCATTCCACTATTGAGATTAATGCGGCATCATATTGAATGAATTGTCCCATAAAGTCTCCCAATTGCCTTGCTAACCCCTCTGATATGATTCCGAAAGGCAAATTATGAACTTGAATAAAAAAATACATGTGGTTTAGAAGGATTTTCTTAGGATTTTCTCCGGTAACCAAATGATGAAAAATTATAAAGTGTCTACTAAAAGACCATGACATTCCATCTATTACCCTCTTAATATCCACCTCATAGAAAGTCAGAAAATATACCTTTTGTCCCCTAAATATGATATTATTACTCCCCTTAACGGATTCTACAGATCAGCCAAAGTTTTTTTGAGGGAATGAAAATGATTAACTGTAACAGCCCGTTTTTAGTCAAATCGAAACAGTAGTTTCAAGATCACAAATTTGAGGTTAAAATATTTATTTTATTATTATTTTAGTGTCTACAGCATGTTAATTGAGTCATATGAAAATTTCGTTAAGAAATTAAATCGTTTGAATACTCAATTCGATAAAAAAGACTAAATTGAAAAAGGTGAAAAATTAGAGTTCTATAGGCTAAAGGCATTAAATAGCTAAAGAACTTTAGTGTATGAGTACTTAAATGGTAATTAAACCATTAATAAAGGTAATGGACAATTATGGACATCATTAATGTGACTAAGTAAGGTTAATGAATAAGGTTAATGTTGTAATTTGATAATTAAAAGATATTAAAATATAGAAAACAAAAGGCAAAGCATGCATGTTCATCTTCTTGCCAAAAATTGAAGAAGAAAAAGCCATGGGAGAAGTTTAAACATTCGGCCAACATCTCCTAGTGCTTGTAAGTGCATTTTTGCTCGGTTTTTAATGATTTCTATGTTTTTTGAGTCGTTCTAGCTTAATTTAGCTAACCCAGGGACTAATTTGAAAAATTGATAAAAGTATAGGGTTTTACCATTGATGAATGTGGATGTGTTTTGATGTTTGATGATAGAAAATAAATGGTTGTTGTTAGATAAACAACATTTGTTAAGTGATTTTAGTTGAAATTGCAAATTAGGGATTTATTTGTAAAATGTGTAAAATTCATGGTGAAATGTGTGAAATAATGAAAAATATGGGCTGGTATGGATATATATAATTCAGCTAGCATGGGTGTGAATTAAATTGCATAAATTTGAATTTATGTGAGCTAGGGACTCAATTGTAAAGAATTCAAAATTTAAGGGGCAAAAGTGTAATTTTATAAAATATGAATTTCGGGTTAAATTGAATAGAATGTATTTTGAATGAGTTAAATTTGATTATATAGATCAAGAAAAGCAACATACGGATCTAGATCGAGGGAAAAATACAGTATTGGATTAGTCGATCATATTCCGTCGTTTTTGTGATTGAGGTAAGTTCGTATATTAATAAGCATTAATTTAATTGTGCTTTAAATGCTTTATAATTGCATTATTGATGAATACGAATTTACGGAAATGTTCGACGAAGATTTGGCGACGTGTGAAATCCTGGTTGAAACTTATGAATAGATAGGATACAAATGACATGTCATTAGGGGTTATTATGTTTTGGGTGCTGGTCTGTACGTTCTACCGATGGCTGAGTTTTCCAGTATGTGTTGCGGTTACTCATCAGCATGTGTGAGCAACACCGTGTAGCTACGTCTTGACCATCAGCTTATGTGAGTAGACCCGATGATAGCTCGAGATGAGCATTTACATATGAGATATGAGATTGAGATGGTTTCGACCATGTATTGGCACTTAGTGTGCGAGATTCCCGAGTATCTGATATTATTCCAAATGGTTTAACGTGTATATTGATGATATGAAAAGGTAAGAGATTGATACGTACCAGTGGAGGTATATACGTAAACTATATAAGCATTGAATCCATGAAATTTGTGAGTTTCATGATTTACTATCTGGATGAATATATGTTAGCCATGTGATTAAGTTGATTTATAGCATATTATGTTTAGATTACTTAAATTGTGAACGAATGGTAAGTTATATTTATTAGCCATACGAGCTTACTAAGCTTAATAGCTTACTCTGTTTACTTTTCCATGCTTTATAGTGATTTCGAAGCTTGCTCGGATTGGGAGCTGCCGGAGATCCCATCACACTATCCAGCAGTTGTTTTGGTACTTTTGAACTTGTGTACTTGGTTATATGGCATGTATAGGTGTTGTGGTTATTATGACCTATATAGTTGTAATGTATATAGTCAATTGATTTGGCTTGTAAATGATGTATGTTTTGGTTATGTGTTTAGCCATGTGATTTGGCTTATTTTGGTATACTTGGTTATGTATATATGTGTAAATGGCCTTTGATATTTGGTTTATAATTGCTATGTGAATGCCTTGTTGTGAATTGGTAATTTGAGTACAAAATGATTGAATTTGAGAATGTAGTATACATATTGATTTAGGCACAAAGTCTAATAGGTGAGTTTGATCATTTAGGTGATTTTTGGATGTGAAATTGGTATGAATTTGAATAGCCAATTGTGATGTTTATGAGCAATGTAGTTGTTGGTATTGGAATTGTATGAAATTAGACTTGATTGTGGTTGTTTTGAATGCCTATTGAGGATATGGTCCTATGCTATTTGGTATGCCTTGGTTGACAACACTTTGGGTAAGAAATGTGGCTTGAAATATAGCCTATTTTTGTCCACACGGGCGTGCGTCTCAGCCGTGTGTCACACACAACTAGGTGACACGGCCGTACGTCCCCCTGGTACTTATTTAGAAACCAAGTCAAAAGCTTCACACGGCCTAGCACACGGGTGTGTGGCTTGGCCGTGTGGTATAAGTTAATGTACCCTCCAGTTTTTACACGGTCTGGTACACGGCTCGGCACACGGGCGTGTGGGACCATTTCGAAGGGTACACAGGCTAGTCACACGGGCGTGTGGTTGGCCGTGTGACCCAAGTCAGTGAGTTACATGGAGTCGGACACGGGCTGGGACACGGCCATGTGATTCCATTTCGAATGTCCACACGGCCATGTGATTCCATTTCGAATGTCCACACGGGCGTGTGTCCCCTGTACTTTGAAAATTTTCTATGTTTTCCCAAAATTTCCCTGAGTTCTCAATTTAGTCTCGAACCACTTCTAATGTTTGTTTTAGCCTCGAAGGCTCGTATTAGGGACTATATGAGTATATTTGAATGATGTTTGTTGAGATTTGAGAATTGTATAATTGTTTAATTGATAAGTCTGATAATGCTCCGTAACCCTATTCTGGCGATGGATACGGGTTAGGGGTGTTACATTAACATAGTCAGTTAAAGCTTTTCCAACTAAGCAAAGTTTATGCTCGTTCTCATCTTCAATCGGATTCTTTTCACACTGGATCTGTAACACCCCTAATCCGTATCCGTCGCCGAATTAGGGTTACGGGCATTACCAGATAATCATTACTTTTATTCAATCAATTAGATTATATTTAAACAAATTTATATAATAATACACATATAAGCAAACAATTACATATGCATAAAACATATTTATTCCACTACCAAATCATATATGGCACAAGCATTGACAAACATAAGCTGAAGCAAAATACATTTTATTAAAATTACAAAATAATGCAAGTACCGTAAGCCTCATTTGCTATGTCCTTATTTACTTATGAAATACTCAAGCAATTAACCCATTAGTATCTATATGATTAAATAACATGATTTAATTATCATTTTATACTAACTCACTTAAAAGGGCCGAATATACCAACATAGAAGATATTAGCAGATGTCCAACTTACAAACTCAATAAACATCATATAAATACATACCTACTTGACCAAATATACAAAGACACATATATGCAATTATATGTACCTAGCTCATACCAAAGTTCAGATAGATCCAAATAATCAATCAGATCAATGTTCACATGAATTCGTTTGCATGCACATAATTGAACCGAAAATAACTATACGGTATATACATTATTTTTGTAATAGTTAAATTCATATACAGACATTTATTATAATTTAATAAGATTATATCAACTCAAGCATTTTTATCATTTCCAACAAATCATATTATCAAGCTATCTAAATACCTATTCGGCCTATACTCATCATTTCAAACCAATTAATCATGCCAAAACTCTTATATATATATATATATATACCAAACGTTTCACATTTACCAATTACATGTGTCATTTAACATTTTATGAAAAAATGAGTTTAAGTCTTCATCAAACATAATCGAATATAGAACATAAACATAACAAGCACATCACACTTGTATTCTATGGCTAATTACACATTATTAAGACATTATCTTAATCCATAGTGCAATTTCCCACAAGACCGAATTACACCTACTATATGCACATATACCATAGCCGAATATAAGCTAAATAAAATCCATACAACCCTTGCATCATAATGACATAAACATATACACCATTTGATCATTAAAAATCATACGTTTCAACACCAAACTAACACAGGATATAAGCCATATTCGTATGGCTATAATACATATAAAGACAAAGTTTTCAACTCAAACATAGACATTATCCATTCTATACATGCCTTTATCCAAAATAAACCAAACTAAAAGAGTACCAAAAAGATGATAGTGTGGTTGGCTTTTTTTTGACGATTTTCCGAGCCCGTAGCTTGACCAAAATCTATAAAACAGAACATTGAACATAAACAGAGTAAGCTTACTAGTTTAGTAAGTCTTAAGCAAATTATCTATAACAATTAAACATTTTAATCATTAGGTTTATGGTATTGAGTATAAATATTTCAATATGTACATTAATCATAGCCTAATCTTTGTCATTACCTTAACCTAAGTATTAGCACTTTATTTCCAAGGACATATACATCATCAAAACACATAAATATCACATGTATTCACATAATCCAAGTCAAATGAATATATCATGCATATCGTTCACATATACTTATTTGTACACATATACAAACACATCCAAAACTCTCTCACCATCAACCTTGCCACTTATAGCCGATTCTTCAAAATAATGCATTTAAACTCAATTTCAGTATATATAATGTTCATACTTAACTCAAATGATGATATACCGACTTACCTCATTCCTTACTAATATATATAAGGCTTATACTTACCCGAGCTTTTAGCTCATTGCACTAAATATGTCTCACCTTGTATGTTTCCAGAATTCTCTGTTTATAATGTATCAGGCATTAAGCTCGCTAGCATCAAAGCCCGAAATACACACACGGCATTGAGCTGCTAGAACAGAGGCCCGAGATTTAAACACCGGCATTTAGCCCGCTAGGCAATAAGCCCGATATAATTCATCAACACGAGGGCACGTTAGGCATTTAGCTTCGATATAAATCACCGGCACAAGGCTCGCTAGGCATTTAGCACGATATAAATCACGACACGAGGCCCGCTAGGCTCGAATCCCGAATATCAACATAATTAACCATTCCATGCACATTTATTAATTCCAAAACCACATATAACACATATATTTCATAATATCACATATCAAATTTGGATAAACTTAACCACATTACATCAAATAAAATCAATTCAATATTATACTAACCACATTCGGCAATTCCACATATATATTTCCAAAATTTTCGAATTTCATCATTTATTATATTACGTAAATAATTTTCGACATATAATTGCTTAAAGACTTACCTCGACTATCGACGGACAACGAAGACCGGCTATTCGATAACCTTTGCCTTTCCCCGATCCAAATCTGTTTTTCTTTGTTCTTGATCTAAACACATTAAAATTTAGCTCATTCAAGCACATTTCATCTCAATTTAATCCCAAAACACATAAATAGGCAAATTACCATTTTACCCTTAATGTTTCACATTTTTACAATTTAGTCCTATTTGCACAAAACACAAAATACACAAAATTTCATTACACAACCTAAGGGCCGAATATTCATAGGGACTATACAAGTCCATTTATTTCATTTATTTTGCATTTTAACCCTTAAAAAATTTATTTTTGTAATTTAGCCCAAAATACTCAAATTCACCAAAATTTCCAATACAAAACATTTTAATCTATAACATAACTTTAACATAT
The DNA here is from genome assembly GCA_025698515.1 of Gossypium sturtianum. Classification (NCBI taxonomy): domain Eukaryota; kingdom Viridiplantae; phylum Streptophyta; class Magnoliopsida; order Malvales; family Malvaceae; genus Gossypium; species Gossypium sturtianum. The sequence goes on from CM046947.1 coordinate 6,882,065, forward strand.
ATTCATCAAACATCACAAAGCATAAGCTTCTATCATGGCCGAACATTACATACACACTAATCTCAAAAATTCTAGCATGGGTCAGATAGTATTCGAAGCAACGATTACAAAAACGTAAAAATTATCAAAAACCGAAATCAAACTAACCTTGGATTTAAGCTTACAAGTGCCGAAATTTAAGCTTGTATTTCTATTTTCTTCCTTAGCACATTCGGCCTTAAGAAACAAAAAGATGATAATGGCTTTTCATGTGTTTTATTTAACATATAATATGTTATTTATTTATTTACTAATATAACCATATATTATAAGATTTTATAACATATAACTTAAGGTTACTATTGTCATATACCACCCACTAACCTTAAAAATGGGCTATTTGCCCTTTTAATACCCCATATTAAAAAACCATTATCATTTTAGCACTTTTCACTATAGTTTGCAACTTTTGCACTTTATGCGATTAAGTCATTTTTGTCAAATTAAGCACACAAACGATCAAATTTTCATACGAAACTTTCACACACATTAATTCACATATACTAAGCATCGAAAATAATATTTAAAAATTTTTCAGACTCAGATTCGTGGTCCCAAAACCACCGTTCCGATTAGGGTCAAATTCGGACTGTTACAGAATCAGTTTCTCCTCTTCATCCTCCAAATTGAGGTTTTCAAGATCGGCCTCTAGAAATAATTGCCTTTCTGTCTATGGTTCCTTGCCTCAATCGAAAACAACCAAAACCTTAAATTGTGCCGCCATGCATGCCCACAAAAAATGAAACAAGAAGAAAAAATGAAAGAGAGAAAAATGTGCCAAACCCTAGCAGACGAATGAACTGAAAGAAAGGAAAATTTTAATTATAAAAACTTATATAAATTTGATTTGGAGAAAAACCTATGCTAGGTTAAATATCTTTTTTATAATATGTACATTAAGTAAAAAAACAGTATAATATTTATAAAAAAGGTTTTATAAATTGTCAAAAAATTCATAACACTTCTTATAAATAATATAAAAGTTTTCATAAATTTAGAAATTTTGTTATAAATAAGTTATAATAAAAAAACTATAACATTATTTTTGAATAAGTATATTATTTTTATAATATATAGCATGGACACATAAAAAAGTTATATTAATACTTGGCTATATCTTTTTATAAATAAACATATTATAACACTTTTATAAAATGTAAATTATTTTTGATAATAAATTTTTTGACCATAGGTTTAAAAAATTATAAGATTTAAATAATTTTTTTCTTATAACTTTTTAAAATACATAAATTATTTTTATAATATATTTATTTTTAAGATTTATAATGTAAAATAAAATAAGCCACCGCTATCCACCAGGAGAACTCATAGAGTTGACCTAGAGCGATTTGGTATTCTTGAAAGAGATGGTAGAAAAACGTGTGTAAGGGTAAGTGGAACCCAACTTCCAGAGAATGGAGAGGGAGCAAGAAGCTACCATCACTAGTATCACTGAGCCTGTGTGGCCCATCAGGAATGGAAAATTCGTAAGCAAGATTAGGGATTTGGATCCCACGCATACGCAAAGCTCAACTCATTTCTTATTCTTTTGTATTACAAACAAAGAAATTGGCTTTTGCAAGGACCTTCGAAGCACGTTGTCGCGGTGGACAATGGGGAATTAATCAACTACCAGCACCCCTCATTCTCGTCATGTTTTTTATGTAGAAGGAAAAGAAAAGGATAAAAGATGTTACCTTGAAGAAAGTCTCAATCAGGTCTGTTTGCAGAAAACGTTAAGATTGTAAGTTTAGGGTTTCTAAAACCCCCTTTTAAATATGTTTCTCTTTACCCCGTATTTTGACGGTTCAAATGACCGAGGAGCACCAATGGTCATATACGAACGGACGCAATCCAGTCATACACGTGGTAAAATTAATGTCATGTCCCGGTGGTCATTGCGTATTCAGCAAGTTGTGTAAATGCAAAGTGATGGCCCTAAGGATCACCACTTTATAGCCCTCCTTAGACCCAATATGGGGCACTAGATTGTTATGTACTTATGATCACCAACCTGAAAATTAGATAAGGTATGGATCGCATATAGTACGAAGCTCGCAAAGGGTGCTTGCTGAGGGAGCTCGCAGACTCAACTCGCATACGTCAGGGGGTGTTCACAAAGGGAAATTGCGGTCTCGGCTTGCATATGCCCAAGGAGTGTCCAATAGGCAGCCCAAAGCAGTACACATATTCAACATGCATAAAGTCTACTAAAAACGTCAATTCTATGAAAAATAGCAATGTATATAAAAATTCGATTGTCCCCTCTAATGAGACACGACGGAAAATTACTCAACAAAGAGTAATATAAAATTTCGTCATATCACGAAATCCTATACCCTCATTGAATTTTAACTCGCACAAAGAGGCCCAAAAACACCAAAGAAATGCCTTACGTCCTCCCGATTTCTACCACCAGAAGTTACTCAGAAATGTCTCGAGGTCTCGGAATAAGGAATTGGAAAACCAAAAAAAACACATTGCATTTGACCTGTAATTGATTTTTAAAAATAATTTAACTTGATTGGCGCATTAACCAAACTAATTCAATTCAATCTATTCATTTAATTTTAACTGAACCATGTATATATTTAGAAAAAAGAACCCTTAAAGGATGGGCCAACAGCCCGAGCATTGTCCGGAAAGTTTTATCACTAATCAAGGTTATTTTAAGACTAATCTATTCTTGAAGTACACACGAATCACGTCTTTATAATTTTTTTTTTAATTTTCTAAAAGAATCTACCTTTTAATCATATTCCCAAAACAACTTATGTGACCATAAAATATGAATATGCTACTAACTTTAAATTATAACAATCAATGCTAATTATTCAAAAAATATATATATATATATGCTAATTTTTTTATCGAGAAATAAAATTGTATTTGTATATTGCTCATTTAATAAAATTTCAAATTGTCATTATCATTAAATAATTTTATTTTTAATAGGTATAATGATAAATTTAACCCTTAACAATTATATCTTTTGTCAATTTCACCCTTATTCTTTTTTTAAAATAAATTTAACCCTCAACCTTTGAAAAAAAAATTCAAAATTTGACCATTGACTTTTAAAAAGAGTTGAACTACTATTTTCTAATGAAAACATTGACTAAAATGTAAAATTTTTAAACACGGTAACTTGCATAGCAATCCACATGTATTTCATATTTTTTTGAACTATTTATATATATTTTTTGAATTTAAAAAAATATTCAAAAAATAATTTGTAATTTTTAAATTATTTGTTGACATGATATATAAGGTAAATAATACCATGTCAGCACAAAGCACACATGGACTGCTAGAATAATAGTCAAATGGATAAAATATGTAAACATTGAGACCTAAGTTAATTATTATACCTTTTTAATAATAGGTTTATATTGAAGGAGAGATAAACTCATTTAATATTTTAGGGTGATTAATGTTTAAATCACCTCGTTGATCTTAACATCATATATATTTATATTATATCAAAGAAGGAACAAGAATATATAAACATTCATTTTTGGGATAGATTTTATAGTTTCAAAATATTTTTTTAATTATTAGTTAATAATTACGAAACTCATTGTTGGGCCTAAATTTCACCCAGGCCCAATACCAATTAAACCAAAACCAGAAAAAAATCAAACAAAAGTCCAAAGTTAAAAAACAGTCCAAAATACAAAACAGACCCAAACCAACATTGAAACCCAAACCAAATACCTAACTACCCAAGCCCAATGTTAGCCCAAAGCAGGAGTGGAGCAGATCGAAGACAATGAGCCTTAACCCCCTAAGCAGTAGGGTAACAGGCTGAAGATTACAGATCTTATCCCACCGAAAGGGAGTGGAGCGGATCGAAAGCGATGAGTCTTGATCCCCAAGCAAAGAGGGTAACTGGTGAAGATTACAGATCTTATCCCACCGAGCGAGAGTGGAACAGATCGAAAACGATGAGCCTTAATCCCCATGAGAGGGGCAACAGATCAAGATTACATATCTTATCCGCGAAAGAGGAGTGGAACAGATCGAAGACGATGAGCCTTAATCCCTTAAGCAGTAGGGTAACAGGCTGAAAATAGCAGATCTTATCTTCACTAAGCAGGAGTGGAGCAGATCGAAGACGATGGGTCCTAATTCCCTAAGCAGTAGGGTAACATGCCAAAAATTACAGATCTTAATTCCCTAAGCAGTAGGGTAACAGACTGAAGGTTACAAGCCTTATCTCCACTAAGCAGGAGTGGAGCAGATCGAAGACAGTAAGTCTTATCTCCATGTATCGACAATGGAGCAGACTGAGGAGTGCAGATCTTATCCCCACTGAGCAGGAGTGGGGCAGATCGAAAATGGCGAATCTTATCTCCATGTATCAGCAATGGAGTAGATTTAAGCCACTAGCCTTAATCCCCTAAGCAGTAGGGTAACAGGCCGAAAATTACAGATCTTATCTTCACTGAGCAGGAGTGGAGCAGATCGAAGACGATGGGCCTTAATCTCCTAACCAGTAGGGTAACAGGTTAAAAATTACAGATCTTATCTCCACTGAGCAGGAGTGGAGCAGATCGAAGACAATGAGCCTTAATCCCCTAAGCAGTAGGGTAACAGGCTGAAGATTACAGATCTTATCCCACTGAGCAGGAGTGGAACAGATCGAAAACGATGAGTCTTGATCCCCTAAGCAGTAGGGTAACGGGCTAAAGATTACAGATCTTATCCCACTGAGTAGGAGTGAAACAGATCGAAAACGATGAACCTTAATCCCCTAAGCAGTAGGGCAACAGGCTGAAGATTACAGATCTTATCCCACTGAGCAGGAGTGGAACAGATCGAAGACGATGAGCTTTAATCCTCTAAGCAGTAGGGTAACAGGCTGAAAATAGCAGATCTTATCTCCACTGAGCAGGAGTGGAGCAGATCGAAGACGATGAGCCCTAATTCCCTAAGCAATAGGGTAACAGGCCGAAAATTACAGATCTTAATTCCCTAAGCAGTAGGGTAACAGACTAAAGGTTACAAGCCTTATCTCCACTGAGCAGGAGTGGAGTAGGCTAAAGATAGCAGATCTTATCTCCAATGAGCAGGAGTGGAACAGATCGAAGACGATGAGCCTTAATCCCCTAAGCAGTAGGGTAGCAGGCTGGAAATTACAGATCTTATCTCCACTGAGCAGGAGTGGAGCAGATCGAAGACAACAAGTCTTATCTCCATGTATCGGCAATGGAGCAGACTGAAAATTATAGCCTTATCTCCACTGAGCAGGAGTGGAGCAGGCTAAAGATAACAGATCTTATCTCCGCTGAGCAGGAGTGGAGCAGATCGAAGACAGCAAGTCTTATATCCATGTATCGGTAATGGAGCAGACTGAAGATAGTAGATATTATCTCCACTGAGTAGGAGTGGAGCAGATCGAAATGACGAATCTTATCTCCATGTATCGGCAATGGAGCAAGTTTAAGCCAATAGCCCTATCTCCCTAAGCAGTAATGGAGTAGGTTGAAGAGAGTGAGCCTTATCCCCCTAAGCAGTAGGGAAACAGGCTGAATATTACAAATCATAAGCAGTAGCGGAGCAGATTGAAACAAAACTCCTATACCCCTAGAGATGCAGTGGTTTAAAGCAAGGCTACCTGAAGAAAGGAGGCATCAAGAAATCAAGACTCAGCAAGACCGGGCAAAATTGGCCCTCTTAAAGTCTTTGCTCCATTCTCGTTTCACGACAACCAGCAAAGAGGGGCAGCTGTTGGGCCTAAATTTCGCCCGGGCCCAGTACCAATTAAACCAAAACCAGAAAAAAATCAAACAAAAGTCCAAAGTTAAAAAACAGTCCAAAATACAAAACAGGCCCAAACCAACATTGAAACCCAAACCAAATACCTAACTACCCAAGCCCAATGTTAGCCCAAACGCCTCAAAGCAGATCAGGAACCCTAGTGCTGCTTGAGCCCTCGCGCCGCGCGCCGCACGTCCAGCAACCACCCCTTCCACGCGCCAATAGCTAGGGGTGTGCAAAATTCGGGTAAAACCGAAAAAATTCGGTTAACCGACCGAATTCGGTTAATCGGTTGGTTAACCGAATTTTTTCAGTCAAGGGTCGGTTAATTATTTTGTAATTTTTCGGTTAACGGTTAATTCGGTTCGAAACCGGTCGGTTAACCAAATTTTTTCGGTTTAACCAAAAAAATTAATAAATAAAATAATAATACATAAATAGGTCCACTATTTAATACCCAACCTAAGCCCAATCCTTAAACCCAATCTAAACCCAACCCAATTACCCAATCCAACCCAACTTTACACTAAAACTAAAAATAAAATTAAACCCAACTCTACACTAAGTAACAGACACGACAGAAAAAAAATACATAACCTTCTTCAACTTCAAATCCCTAATATAAAACTCCCAAAATTTTTGCCAGGCCAGCCAGCAGCCACCTTTCGTTCGGCACTCTGGCGTCTACCGGGTCACCATCGCGAGTTGAGGTACTTTCACCATCTGCAAGTCTGCAACTTCTATTTTAAAACCAACTTCTGTATTTTCTTCTCCCCTTTTAAAAAACCCTGTGGCAACCTTTCATTCTGTATTTTTATACGAGATTCCATTTCGTACCCTCCAAATTTTTCATTGAATGTTGATATATAGGCAAACTGATGATGTGTTAACCTGTCAAGTTATTTTCTTTTTAAATTTGGTGTTTAAAGGTTAATGAAGCAGCTCATGTACATAAAATAAAATATGTATATATTATTCATTGCGTGTGTATTTTTTATTCTTAACGCCATAAATTATGCTTATGCAAACAGTTTACCTAGCTATATCTCTAATACAAGAATAAACAGTTTAATGTTTAATGTCTAATACAAGAAATTGAAATTTATGTTTGATGTATTGATTTTTAGTGAATAAAATAATATCATTTTGGTCTTACCACTAGGATGATTTTTATATGCGGGTTTATTTAGAAAATGAAGTACGAGGTTATTCTTGGTGGTAAGTATGTAGATATTAATGGGGTCATTTGTAGAATAAAATCTACTACTCAACAAAGGCTGCGGCTGCTGAATCTGGCGACTAAGCATGCTCTGAGTGGAAATGTATTTGGAGGGTTAGATTCATCACCCACCATCTTCTTTGGTGTTTATTTTGGAAAATAATGGTTTGTCAGCTCCACATGTTGCCTAATTTTGGATTCGGCCTAATATTGATAGAGTTGATTTTATGTCTGCTCTTTTAATTTTGTTAGGCACCCTATTTTCCTCTGATGATTCATTGGTGTTTTTTCTTTGTTGCTGATACTGTAGTACTTTATTTATTCAATCAATACATGAATGTGTTTTTTTGGGCAAAAAACTAATAATAATAACATATTTTATTTTTTAAATAATTATCACATTTGATTTACTGCATTAAATATAAAAATTTAAATCAGACAAAATTTTAGTTAAATTTTTATTAGCAACATATGTTCAAACTGTTTATTTTCCCATTTCAGTTTCATACAAAAACCGTCACTGTAATAAGCATAATTTATGGTGCTAAGAATAATAGAGTAAAGAAGAAAAGAGAGCTGTCACTGTAGCTTTAAATGTTATGGTGCTAACTTTTAATGTTTAATGTTTAATGTTTAATGGCCATTAAGCTGTTGTTTAATGTTTTAAATTGAGTATTATTATGCTATTATAAATTGAATTAAAGTTGGTGTTTTAGTGTACCAAATTTAGCATTTTCATGCTGTCTTAAATTAAATTAATTATATTTAATATTATAAATGTATTTTAATTTATTATATACTGTTTTTCTTGCAGAATGTCAACCGAACTAACATCTATTGAGGGTAGTGTTACACCTCCTACTTCGATAGATTCTGAAAATTCAGGAGTTGGATCTTCAAGCCAAACAAAGGGGATTACCGGGAAAAGAAAAGCCACTCTTCAAAGGTCAGAAGTTTGGTCTCACTTCACTAAGATTATTAATAGTGAGGGTGCAAGTAAAGCTAAATGTAATTATTTTCAAAAGGAATTTTGTTGTGATATGAAAAAAAATGGTACGGGGTCATTGAAATATCATATTGGTTCATGTAAGAAAAATCCTAGTAATGTTGTTGAAAATAGTCAAGGACAACTAGTTTTACCTAGAAAGGGAGTTGAAGGGGGGGAAGGGAATCTTTCAACTTGGAGATTTGATCAAGAAGCATATAGGAAAGGATTAGCACAAATGATTGTGATTGATGAATTACCTTTCAAGTTTGTTGAAAGTGAAGGTTTTAAGAAATTTATGTTTGTGGCATGTCCTAGGTTTCATATTCCTTCACGAACTACTATGACTAGGGATGTTTATCAATTGTATTTAGATGAAATGGCCAAGATAAAACAACTTTTGAGAAGTTCTTGTTCTAGAGTTTGCTTAACTACTGACACATGGACTTCTTTGCAAAGAGTTAATTATTTGTGTATCACTGCTCACTTTATTGATAACGATTAGAAATTGAATAAAAAGATTTTAAACTTTTGTCCAATTTCTAGTCATAGGGTGAGTCCATTGGAATGGTGATTGAGAAATGCTTGTTGAATTGGGGATTGATAAGTTGTTTCATTATTATTGTTGATAATGCAAGTTCAAATGATGTTGCTATTGGTTATTTGAGAAAGAAATTTAACCCGAGAGGGTTTAGTTCAAAATGGTAAATATCTTCATATGAGATGCATGTCACACATTGTGAATTTGATTGTTGTTGAAGGCTTAAAGGAAATGAATAAATCTACATTGAAGCGTGTTAGGGGGTCATTAGATATGTGAGACAATCTCCAGCTAGATTACAAAAGTTTAAGGAGTGTGTTGTGGTGGAAAAGATAGAGTGCAAGAAGATGTTGTGTCTTGATGTTTGTACTAGGTGGAACTCGACCTACTTAATGTTAGATCTTTCGCTCGGAACTTTGAGAGAGCTTTTGAGAGATTTGAGGAGCAAGATACAAACTTTAGAAATTTGAACTTGAAAGGGGGAGAGGTTGGCCTAGTGTGGATGATTGGGATAATGTTAGAAACTTGAGGATTTGTTGGAACATTTTTATGAAGTCACTTTGCGATATATCGACACTTCATATGTCACGTCCAATAATTTTTTTGATGAGCTTTCTGAAATTGATATTCTTTTACGAGATGCTCAGTTAAATAGTAATGTTGATTTCAATGTTATGGCCATCAAGATGAAAGAGAAGTATGATAAGTATTGGGGTGATATTGATAAGATGAATTTTCTTATGTTTGTTGCTTGTGTTTTAGATCCTAGACAAAAACTAAAGTATCTTGAATTTGCACTTAGTGAAATGTCTAGTTCTGAAAAAGCTTGTGAAATGATGCAAAAATTGAAGGAATCTTTGTATGAAATGTTTGATGAGTATAAGCCTCCACTTCATAGTACTTGTAGCCAATCGAGTGTGCCAACACATGTTCCTCTCGGTGAACCACAACAAAAAATGAAAAGGCGAATGCAAGCTTTGTATAAAAAGCGTGAGTTGGAAATTTGTGGTGAGGATAAAACATCTGAGTTGGATAAATATCTAGCTGAGGCTAATGAGGAATTTGTTGAAGATTTTGATATTTTATTGTGGTGGAAAGTGAACAGCCCTAGATTTCCCACTCTTTCAAAAATGGCCAGAGATGTGTTAGCTATACCGGTTTCTACGGTTGCTTCAGAGTCTGCATTTAGCACCGTGGGACGTGTGCTTGATCAATATATGAGTTCTTTAACTCCTAAAATTGTACAAGCTCTTGTGTGTACTCAATATTGGATTCAAAAATCATCATTACAAGAAGACATCAAAAAGATTGAAGAACAAATCCAAGAGCTTGACAAGATTGAAAATGGTATATTTATTGTTTATTTTAATATTTTTCAATTTTTTTACCATATCACTCCTACTTATTTAATTGATTCAATGTTTAGACTTTTCTTGGAATGCATCAGAGCCTACCCTAAATTCATGAGCTTTCGTGAGTTGAAGGGTATACTTACTATCTTATTCTTGTTAACTTATAATCTATTCGTTTGTTTATATTATTTGATTTTTTTTTAATGCGTATATTTCTATTATATGCTAAACTTTTGCACTTGTTTTTTCCTTTTTGTAGGTTTAATGCAAATGGAGATTTTTTGGAGAGAAGAAATAGATACAAATGAACAATATTAAATACTTACATTTCAATTATGTGTTAATTTAAAGACTTATGTAATGTTTTTAATTATGTATTCAAAGACTTATGTAATGTTTTTAATTATGTAGTGATTCAAAGACTTATGTAATCTTTTTAATTATGTAGTGATTCAAAGACTTATGTAATCTTTTTAATTATGTAGTGATTCATTTCGGTTAATTCGGATAATTCGGGTAATTCAAGTAATTTTTAACCAAAAATAAAAAACATAAAATTTTCGGTTAATTCGGTTAACCGACCGAATTAACCAAAAAAAATTCGGTTCGGTTAATTTTTTTGAAAAAGTTTCGGTTCGGTTAACGATTAAAAATTTTAAAAGGTCGGTTAACCGATTGAACACCCCTGCCAATAGCCCCCACGCACTCTGCATCGTGCGCGCCTCCACCACGCCCGTGTGAAGAGCCCTTCTTCATCATGACGCTTGCACCTACAAAACAAAAAATCAGTTGTAAAATAAAAGGCTATAAAAGCCACACAAATCATTGTAAAAGGGGTTTTTTTTAGAGGGATACAGGCAATATACACGCTTTGAGAGAAATACAGAGAATCAAAAAGCAAAGGTTCATTTTTTTCCGTTTATCTTTTTTTTTGTTTTCTCGAATCTGCGTCTCGTTTTTTAGAGGTTTTCTTTTTTTTTTTTAAATATATAGGGGTTTTAAAAAAATATAAAAGAATAAAGAGAAAACTCACCATTTCGCGCAGTGGCCGGCGGTGGCGGATGACGGCGGTGATTCACCGGAAGCCTTGGCCGGAATCTGGGCTCCGTGAGGGGGAGGGGAGAGCAAACTGAGAGCTTTTATTTTTTTTTCTCTGCTGCAAATGAAGGAATGATTTTTTTTTTAAATTTAGCTTTTATACGGCCACTAAACGGCGTCGTTTAGGGCCAAGCTTAATAGCCTCGAAACGGCGCCGTTTCACCCCAGGATCCGCGCGCAGTCAATCCGACCCGTCAGGATCCGCGCGTTTTCTTTAGGGAGGGGCTAATTGCGCATTTAGCCCCTCCGCTTTTTCATGGTTTTACAGTCAGGTTTTTTTTATTCCCGATTTTGCCCGAATACTTTTCCCCGTTTCAATTTGGTCCGCATTCGAACGGCGCCGTTTCAAAGGGTGGGGTTATTTTCTATTTTGATCCCTCTATGTTGCGCGCGCATTACGATTTGACCCATTCACCTTCATTTGTTTTTTTTTTATTTTGCCCCAAACTCTTGTTTTAAATTCAATTTAGTCCCTATTTTAATTTGTTTACAAATTGATTATTTTTAAATCATACTTACCGTTTTAATATTATTATTACTTTTATTATTACTTTCATTACTACATTTACTATTATTTTTCGTATTATTATTATTATTCCTAATTTAGTATTACTATTATCTTACCATTATAATTATTATTTTATTTTATTTTCTTTACTATTACTATTATTGTTTTTTTTACTATTACTTTTATTATTATTATATTTACCATTAATGTTACCTTTATTTTCACTACTGCTATTATTTTTCCAAATATTATTACTATTATTTTTTTTATTAATACTATTTTTATTTTACTGGTACTGTTATTACTACTTTTATTACGGTTAATATTAAATTTTTTCCATTATTATTATTACTATTTGTTTTATTTGTCACATATTATTTTTGTTATTATAATATTGTTGTTTTTTCCCCTTTTGTATTTATTATTACTATTCCTTATTATTATCGTGTTTACATTTCCACATTTTTATTTTTTACTTTTTTCCAAAAATTCATAAAAAATGGTTTCTCAAAGGTAATATTTCGTGTTTGGAAGTTCGAGAAATCGTGCCCAATCGTGCTGGGTTTCGATTTTTTCTTTCGTCTAGATGACTAAATATCCTTTAAAGATTTTGATCGCGTTTTTTTTTTTAAAAGGCAATGTTTTGTGTTTGGAAGTTCAAGAGATCGTGCCCAATCGTGCTGGGTTTTGATTTTCCATTCGTCCAAATGACCAAATATCTTTTAGAGATTTTGACCGAGTTTTCTTAAATAAAGGCGATATTTCATATTTGGGAATTCGAGGAATCGTGCCCAATCGTGCTGGGTTTCGATTTTTAGTTTGGCCAAATAGTGTAATACCCTTTTTAAATTGCAATACATGAGTTTTGGAAATCATGAAATGATCTTGGTATCGAGGGTTTGAAACATCGTGTCCTATCGTGCTGGATGTGGTGTTTTATCTTTTCGGAACAAGAGAATTTCGATATCCAATTCGAATTATCCAAACATTTTCTAAAGGATTCATATTTTAAAATCTCTTCTAATTTTCGATATTAGGACATTAATCAATCAATAAGGTACCAATTTTGGGCGTTGCGAGGGTGCTAATCCTTCCTCGTGCGTAACCGACTCCCGGACCCATTTTCTTAAAATTTGTAGACCAAATGTTTTATAAGGTGATCCAATTACACTTCAAAAAAGATTGGTGGCGACTCCGTTTTCCTTTTTAAGGTCAGCCCGTTTTCCAAACAAAAAAATAGTTTCGACACTCATTATTAACTTAATTTAACTATCATATTATATACGTTATTATTAATTATATAATATAATAATTTAATTTAAATTGATTTAAGAAGCAAATATAAATATAACATTTATTGTTTATCAGATTTATTAGGCAAGAAACGGGATAAAGAAATAACCTTATTTTTAGTATATATATAGTAAAATAGAGTTTTGAAATAATTTAAATAACAATTAGTTTTAAATCAATTTTAAGATATTTTTCGTTTATTATGCAATGACACATTAGCATAATTTAATTTCGTAATCAAATTATCAGTGAAATATTATAAAACTTAAATAGATTCATAAAAATAATTAAGTACATTTTAATTAATACATTTAAATCACATAATCTTCAAAATTTCCTAAGTTGTTTTTTTTTTCTAAAAAAGAAAATCACCCCATTCAACCCAACTACTTGGCTTTCTTTTTAACATAGCATAATATTAAATTTAGACTTCAACGTTTACATTTTATTGTCATTTTGGTTATTATTATTTTTAGAGTTAAATTTGGCCCTCGACTTTTTAAAAGAGTCGAATTTGACCACCAATCTTTCAAAAAGAGTCAAATCGTTGACTTTTTAATGTAAATACTAACTAAAATATTAAAATTTTAATTATGATAGACCGCATGACATCCACATGTACTTTATGTTCTTTTTTTTTTAATTTATGAACTTTTTATAATTTTAATCTATTTTTTTGAGTATTTTTATAATTTTCAGATTATTTGTTGACATGACATATGAGACAAATAATTTCATGTTAGCTTTAAATGTACATAGACTGCCACGCGAGTTGTCTTACCAACATTGTTTAAAATAATATTTTAATAGGTATTTCTATTAAATAAAACGATTGGGCTCTTTTTTTTAAAAGTTGAGGGCCAAATTAAGATTAAAAAAAAACTAAATTAACAAAAAAAAATGTAAACGTTGAAGACTAAATTTCACATTATATCTTTTAACATTAAATTATAATTTTTCCCCAAAATGACATTTTAATTAAGAAAGTAATCTTTCCAAATTAACCTCACATTAATTTGCGTAATTAAAACATTACGGACAAAAGAAAAAATCCCATCATTTCTTAGCTTTTTCTTAAATATAAATCATGAATTTAGTATTTAGTACACTGAAAATATATTTTTTTCTTTAATTCCATAAACAGAGTTAAAGAAATATTATTATCTCATTTAAAAAAATAATAATATTATAGTTATATTTTATAAGATATTTATCATCATTCCAATCTTAGCTGTAGAGTTTAAAAACTTATCTCAGATAATGTACCGAATATTTTCTATGTATGTTAATTAAGATAAAAATTTAAAAAATTCGTTTTAAAAAGAAAAATTAAAAGATGATTTGATGGGTTATGAAGTTATTGAAAGGAATTTTTTTTTGAACAATCTTATTATAAGTATTGATCATATTTGCTGTTTTTGACAGAATGCTTAAAATTACCCATAGCCCATTTCCAACCTATAAATAGGAGGATAATGCGTTTCACCGCACTCAAACTCAAATCCTCCTACATTGACAACAACACCCATACTAATCGAGTTAAGCCTTAATCAAATATTGAAAGGAAAGTTAATTGAGTGGCAATAGAATCTTATTCATCGTTGACATCCAAGATATATAAAGTTATACCAAACAAACTTACATAGCATGATTAAACTAGCCAAACTTTGGATTCTACAATGTTGGCATATGTTCTTTATATATATATATATATGTAACGCGTCCTCGAATATCCAACTTATCAAACAGAATATTAGCTATCAAATAAAATAAATCAATAAGATGTGTTCCTACATTTTTAAGCTATTTTATTTTTATAAATTTTGAAATACTCATATTTATACAATATTTGCATGTTAGTTAATTTGAAATACTCTTCATTTTTAGGCAGCTTTTATCCTTTATTTTAACTTACACATATCATGTTTCGAAATTTAACTTTATTTGTTTTGCTTTTTTTTTTTTATGTCTTCTTTAATCTTAAGACAAATCTTATTTCAAACTATATATATATATATATATACCAAAACCCAACCAATCTCTGAGACCAAATATCATGATTAATTGAAGGGGAAGTTGAAATTTTTTTTAAGAAAAAAGAAAGAAAATTTGAAGGAAAAGGACAAGCAATTGCAACACGGCCATAGCTGGGGTGTCAGTTGTGCATGCAACATGAAGAAGACCCCAACAATACCTAAACCCTAATATCAACAAATACAAAAAAGAATAAAAATGGTCCATTTAGGCACTTAGAAACATAAAAATCGATCAGATATAATTAGGCAGAGATTTTAGATCACAATAAATATAGATAAATAAATAAATAAAAATAAGGTTCGAGTGGTTATAAGACAAGCTCTTGGGTGGTCCACTATCCATGTGATGATGATTTTCTTAAGTGAATAAAATCCCTTCCCATTTGAACATTTTTCTTTTTATCTTGTACTAGTGTGTAGTTGCTGTTGTTTTAGACAAGGAATGCGAGAGGTCAGGAAATATTCCATGTTTGTGACAAGACAATGCAAATGAAAGCGATATAGGGGTCGAATCACATAGCTTTTGAAACACACGAAAAAATAATATGAATAAAAGAATTTTGCTACTGGGATCATACAAAGCGTAGATGATGGTGGTTTAGGGTAAAATGGAAAGCTGTTGTATAAGGTGGTCGGAGAGTAGAGGTCATTTGCTTAAGAGAGTGAGGGATAGATATGGATCCCAAAATGTCACGTGTTATTTCTCTATTGATGATCTCAAAGCAAGTTGATAGGGTGATAAATGAACACGCTGTTAACTACTCCAAATGAATCGTGATGGTTGATGTCAAGAGATAATGGTTAATGTGCAAGACTCACCGTAGCTGTGTGGTTAAATAGCAATTGCAAAGGGTTATTCTTAGAAATATTTTTGAAAAATAATTCGGTGGAGCAAAAGTAGATTTAACAAAGATGTATGAATAAATATTATTATAAAAAATATATATAATATGAATTATTAACGTATACAAAATATAAAAAATAAAAAATACATGTACGAGTACATTATTAGTTGATTGAGATTAGAAACAAAAGAGCATGCGGGATTCCCTCATCCCCGCAAGTTTGAAACCTCACTTGATAATGGTGTTGAAACATCCGACATGCAAGTTGTAATGAAATTTGGATGTTCCAAATCAAGTTTGATCCAACTATTAGAAAAGATTGTGTCTAATCTAAAACCCAAAGCCAATCAACAAATATAGATATCGTGTCTTGAATTTTAATTACATAGTTATAAATATTTGTTTTAGTGCATTAAATTTGGAAGAGATTAAGGTTTTCAATCATTAAACGTTGAAAAATGATGCAATAAAATTTCTTCTCACCACCCATCGTCCAAAATCCAATAATAGTGGAGAGTTAAATGAAAATAATAATTATTATTTTATATAATGATGGGTTTGATGTTACCAATTTTCATGTGAACCAAACTTATTGGTTGCTTTATTATTATTATTTAGTTTTAAATGTTAAAAATAGTCAAACATCCCATGATAAATAATGCATAAGAATTATAGTAAGTTGATTACAGCAGTATTTGCTTTCAACAAATTGTTGAAAGCCAAAGCAACATAATTAAGAAACACTATTATAAACGAATAACCCTAAATAATTATGTTCATAATAAAACAATAAAGATTAGATAACTATAAAACAAGTATATATTCATTAAATATGATAACGTTTTGTAATTTTTTCATCATCTTTTACCGTTTTTATTTTTATAAAATTATTTAATATTCCTATCTACTATTTAGATACTTAACTATACTTCTTTAAGCTTTAATTATTATGAAAATATTACACTTCAGAATTAATCCATTTTTTTTTTGTAAGGGAAAAAACTTTTTAATTAAGCACTAGTTAGCATAAAAGTGTAATTTTTAGTTACATGGTTAATGTCTTTTAATCGAAAAAAAAAAGAAATTAAAGAAAGGTTTGTTTAAGTAAATATTTTCTGTTTTTGGAGCTACTGTCATTTATTTTTCTTCTTAAAAAGGACTTACTTTAGATCATGAAATGTTTGACTATCTTTCACAAAGAAAAGAGAAAAGAAACAGGAGATATTTCAGATTTGGCACACACAAAAGAAGTCAAATTTTAGATAATTGTTTAGATGTATCCAAAAATGACAGTTTTTTTTAACAATATCCATACCAACATAATTAAGACTCAAACGGTAAAACGACAGTTTTATATAAAGGGTTTGAAAGAATTTTTTTTTTAAGAAAAAAGTGCTTAAAAGAGATTTCTATAAATTATTTGAATCTATAATTTTCATTGATTTCAAGTACAATTTAGAAAGAAAGAAAAAGAAAGGGTTGTTGATGGAATATAATTATGGAGGATTAAGGAGTAATCTAAATCAGATTGATTCGTAATGAATTTGATTAATCACTGAAATCATAGAATTTTGTAGCAAAAACACATATAAATATTAAAGATGTTGAGTGGATCAAGACTGTAAATGGTAGAGTAGTTTGAGTGGAAAGATAAAATAGCAAAAATGATCCCAAATGTAATTTACTTTATAACTCAAAATTGGTAGAAGGAAAGGGAAATTGGAATTCCACATTTAGAAATTACACGTGAGAGGTAGAATTAGACGTCTGTTGAATTTAAAAATCCCCATTATTCCTTGCCTAACCGCCCAAACTGCTGGATCAATGATATTGTGGCTTCAAATTAATTATAAAACCAAATAATATGTTTAAAGGTGACAGCTAATTTGATAATTATTTTCTTGAGTTTTCAGACAAAAAAGAAATTATATGAATATGCTATAGATAACGTAACAAAAGGTGAGTTGAGGAAGAAAGGTTTGTTTTGTATCGAGAAATGTGAGATTGTCATTTAAAGAAAGTTTCTATTATTTTTAAAAAATATATATTCAATATATTTATTTTTTTTAAATAAATAAAAAAGAAAGAGCCAAAACAGAAAATCCCTGATATACCGACATTTGTTTTATTTTTAATTTATTTCCGGAGAAGAGAAAAGAAGAGGGCCCTTGGACGGTTAGAAAACATGTTTCCACTCCCATCATCATTTCCTATTTTTCATATATTTCTATACTATTTATAAATTAATTAACAACCAAATTGATAAGAAAATATTATACGATATTAGCAAATTTTTTTTTTTTAAAAAAAATGAGAATATTTTATTAGAAGTTATAGATGCCACAATTAAATGGAAGTTCGCTATAATTCGATGTATCAAAAGATGAATGAAGTTAATGCTTTAAAAAAAAATCAAAAATAAAATAAATGGAGAGGAAAATAAAGCAGATCTTTTCTTCTGCAAGAAATCGGCACACAAATCCTTATTGCGTCACCGTGTATCTTTTACTACCTTGTGGTAACAGAAACGCCCAGATTGATCTGGATTTGGATTGTAGAATCTCAAATTATCACTTAACCAACAGACGAGGCTTTTCTTTTTTTGAGGGTAGGCCCAGGCCGACCAAATTTGCTCCTGGATATGGTAGATGGTTTAGGGTTTTGTAACGTACGGTGCTTCAATGTTTACTATAAATACTCAATGTATCTGTGTGTTCGCTTCACCTTAAAAACTTGGATTAGTTTGCGAAAATTTCCTTGTATTGTGAATCAATACAATCTGTTTAAACCCTATTTTTCTTTTCTGTTGTTGACTCACCCCAATAACTGGATTATGGTTTCAGTGTTTTCTTTGTAACAACAGAAAATAATATTCTTAAAACTATTATCTTATATAAGACCACCTGCAATCTCCTACTTACAGTGTAAATGTAGTTGTGATGGGGGCAGCTTTGGCCCAGTGGAAGTGTGCCTGTGCCCGCCCTGTCTCGTGAAAATATCGAGAAAAAGAATAAAAGAATCAACAAGTTAATGATGGGGCAACTTGCAGTCAGTCAGTCAGTCGGTCAGTCAGTCGAGAGGAGCCTAATCAGAAAGGATTTGGCCAAAAATATCTGGACATGAATCCCACTTTCCCTGCTGCCTAGCCTCCCAGTATCCACCCACATAACGGTATGTATCGTTGTTTTTCTCCCTTGCGAACCACCTTGGCTTCCAACCTCTCTCTTGCATCTTCCGAGCCTGATTCCCCCATCCAATCATATGTACAAATGAGACCACATGCAACCATTAACCTATTTGCTAATTCCTTTCATGCAAATTCAGAAAACTGAACAGGATTTCGTTAAACATCTCAGTAAGGGTTTTTTTTTTCTAGTGACCAAACTATAATATACCTTCAATATGACAACTCATAACAAGTGTCGCAGTGAGGGTTGTAAACAAACCAAAAAAAAGAAAAACATTAGTTGTAATAGCGTTTTTGGTATTAGCTATCGAGCAGTCTTTCATTCATTTACAAATCCAGAAACTGCTGTTCTCTGAATTCCAACATTGGAAAGGAAATTTAGAGCAAAGACGCCTACAAGTCCATTTCTAAGATCAACAAAAAAGAAGCACTCAAGCTATGGTTAGGTTGATCTCTAGATTGCTCATCCTACTCAGTTATGATCACAAGAAGGTAGTTTTCTTAGTTTACCCACAACAAATGATTACTAAACCGTTTTCATGTAGGGTCTAGGATAAAATCACTGCCTATGCATCTGCAAAGCTAAGATTGGACAAAGAAACAAAGATGATGGGCAATCCCCATTGGCGTCCAAGTCAGCAGTTGGGTTGGGCCAGTTGCTAGGTGCATTATGAAAACTTTCAAGAAAATGTCTAACTAATATTATTGTTCCCACGGTGATGTCCTTTGGCTTCTTAATGTGTATGGTACATGTTTGGCTCAGCTCATATTCTCTCCACACGGTTGCCTTGAGTCCAACCGTTCAGAACAAATTGAGTAAATCCAAAACATTAAACATTCATATTAGGTCCTGCTACTGCTATACCTCCATATGCATCATTTAAGATTTTTACATTTACTACCTCATTGGCATTTTCTAGTCAGTTCTAGAAAGCTTTAGTGTCTTTATGTCATGAAGCTTTTACTCTGTATTGGGAGTCTAAAACTTGGAATGAGCAAAAAAGCAATTTTAGTTCGTCTTTCCGCTTCATAGTTCCCTAAAAACTCAAAGAAAGAATTTCATGGTGATCTAAATCCATGCCTTGCCAATTTGTGCTGCCGATGCTTAGAATTGACAGTACAGATGAAATGAAATGGTAAGCTTACCTGACGTTGCCGCTGTTCCAACCGTAGCTTCTCTGAATTTGCCATTTCATACTCCCCATTTTCCAGATACCTCTGATCAGGTCTCAGCCTTGAATCAGTAGGGGGTAGCTTTTCCTGCATACAGGAAGGAGATTAAAAAAGTGTCCAATTACTGCAATGTAGTTAATAAGCTATGTAGACATAGTGCAATGGTTTCAAATTGTTCCCAAAAGAATTTATTACCAAAAATTAAATTATCAGAGTTTATGTCTTAGTAGCACCCAAGCGAGATATAGTACCAAGTACTAGTTGTAATAGTGCAATTATTGTAGGGATGACTCAAAAATGCTATGGCAACCAAATTATATAGATGTAAAGGTCACCAAATATCTTCCTGTGTGAAATGAACTGACATAAACCACAATGGAATTTTCACACCAACCCCCTTAAGGCATTAGATTGGTACCAAATTTATAAATCCAATCAAAACTATACCTTTAGATCAGGAGTGAGTTCATTCAATGTGATGGCAAAACGTGTTAAGTTATATCTGGTGGGAAATTTAGGAGGCTTGCTCTTTTTCCAAAGTAGATCGGCTTCCGATGAAGACTCTTGCCCTTTTCCCTTGACAGAACATTCTCCATTCACATATTGCATGCTCTCATTCCATTTTCCAAATAACGTAGCTGCTGTCTTTCCATCCTTATCTTGAACTACACCATGTACCTGAATGTAAATTTTTTTTATAAAAATGAGGATAATAAAAGATATTATAATTCTAAAAAATGTAGTTGATATAATTCAATAAGAAGTTACATCGAGGAAAATGAAAGATCACCTGGTGAGGATTTCTGTCTACAATAGACTGCTCCTTGAATTTCAACCTACATGAATATTCACGATTCCCTTTTATTTGCATGGTACCATAGTGATCGCAGTACAACTTTCCCAGTATGAGATTGTATATTGATGTGGTAACCTGCAAAAGAAAGTACAATTTTCGATTGGAGACAACGAATATGTCTCAGTACATACACCATAAACCTAAATATTTGTTTGTTAACTTTTGAGGTTATACCTTACTCCATTGGAACACTTCTCCATCTTCAAACTCCAAGGTCAAAACACCAACAGGTTCAAGCATAATTGAGCGACCCCAAAATTTGCTCTTTAAATTACTATCACCCCAAAATTTCCACCCTGTACCCTCACAATGACATGCTACAATCGTAGGATGATGACTGACCTGACACCAAATATGGAATAATTGTCAGCAAATTCATAAATTACGTTAAGATATAAACAAACAAATATGAAAAAAAAAAAAAAAGATTACTATGGAAGTATATATATACACACAGATGTAAAAAATATTACCATGGAAGTATATACACAAAATAAGCACTTTGTAGCTCATTTTCCAGTACCCTAGACAGAGCAGGAGGTATTAATGCCTCAACAAAAGGAGAGCCACTAACATTGCCACTCCTTAAGATCTAAATGCATAATATGATGTTTAACATCCTCTATTGAGGTTCAGTGGCTTCAGCACGCACTCCTTCCCTTCCTCCAGTAATCCAACAATGGCAAGGTTGATTTCACCAGTCTATCAAAGCCACTAGCTTCAGTTATAGTTAGGCACTCAGTCAATATAATTTTAGGTGATGAATAATGATTGATTAACTTGCTACCTTGTTACTTAATGCCCTATTTATTTGCTTTGTTAAGGTTGAACCTATAACAAGTTTTTCTATGAGCATTTAGACCAAAGTAAAAAAAAAAGCAGCAGCAGATGAAGAAACAAAAAGTGGTAAGGAAAAAAGAAGGAAATTCTCACTCTGCCTTTCTACACACCAAAGCATCAATAACGTACTAAATTTGCAAAGCTCTTGCAGTACAGCATTTTGACTTCAGGGATACAACAAAAATTGAGTTAATTTCAGATCGTTGAAATAAGCATGTGAACTGATGTAGCAGAGAACATGCAAAGTTAATTTCAGCAATATTCCTTGACTGAGATTTACACATTAAAAAAGGGAAGTCCATTACTTGAATCTTGGTTGACGTGGTGAAACAGGCAGTAAAATTTGAAAGACAATTTTCCATAGATGGAGTAAAATGAAAAAGTAGACAAGGATAGACCAAGACAAACCTTCTCTGAGAAGAAGTGTACGCCTTTATCTGGAAAGTCAGCCTCATATGTTTCCCCTAATAATGGATTAAAAGGTTTACAGATTCTTCCTTCTGTTGAAGAATATCCAGACACAGCAAATGCAGCCACATTAAGAATCCTCATGAGGCTATTCCCCTGCAAATTTTTAGAGGGAAAGATTATGTGTGAGAGGAATCTTGCCAAAGATTCAGATTCTCAAAGTTCCTGAAGAGAGGGAACTGGTATAAGCATATAAAGGAAAGATGTGTGTAACAGAGAAAAGAGACTGGGAAATCAGATATAAGAAAGATATGTGTAACTAAATTAAGGAAGTGATATGGCGATAGAGGAATATTAGAGCAGGATAACTTTGTATTGCAATGAATGTTCTATTTCCTGAATACAGACCTCTAAGACTCACCCTTTTCCCCCATTCATTAGCACGGTCAAGTAGATATGAATATTCCAAATCCTCAAAACACTTTTGAAGAGAAGAGAGAGGCTCATTGAAGTAAACAGGAAGACAAACTTTTGTAAGGTCTTTCCCAATATTATCCTTAATCATTGACCAAAGACTTACACCCTTCTCCTTTTCAACAGGGTCAGGCAATTTTTTTCGCCGTTTAATGTAAGGAAAGCTATTTCCAACTGATTTGATTTGAGGATCAGTGTCATCTTCAGAACCAAGAGTATTAAGACCATCATCTGAAGAGAAAGATGATGCCCGGACATCAGACCCATTGTCTTTGAAAGAACTCGATGATAAAAATTCACGAGTATCAAAGAAATTATGGTCATCATCATCAGTTTCTTCTTCTGCAGCATCAACTCTTTCAGGGTCATCATCTGAGTCGGTTGTATTTCCTTCTAAGAATTTGGACAAAGGGGAAAAAACCATAATTAACAATGCTATGAACAGAAAGTAATGACAATGACTTGAATGAAAATTAAACCAAAGAAGACAGAAAGCAATTTGTATAACCTAGCAATCAACACTATAAACACCTGATAATATTATTAAATGGAACACATAATTAACAATAAAAAAGATGACTGATAAACATACACAAAAATTGATTCAAGATGACTGATAAACCTCTGCTTAACAAGCGTTAAAGTTGTCGACAAATTATTTTATAGAAGCGACAATTGAAATAAAATAGTTTTACTGCCTAACAATCTTACCACTTCTGTCATGCTTTACCAAGGCGTAAGCCCCTTGATTCGACTTGTTTTGGCTCTCGTTGACCACTGTATTTTCCAGATCAACTTTTTCTGCCTGCAAAATAAGAGTACAAACTAGCAATTTCTTAGCAGAAGATTGCAAAAAAAAGAAGTAAAAACCTTTGTTTCATATACCTCTAACTGACGCAAGGTTTCGATGAGGAGATACTGTTTCTGTCTAAGCAACAGCATCTGCTTCTGCATTGTTAAGAATTCCGTCCTCATAATCTGCTCGCTCTCTTGGATAGCCAATTCGCTTACCCCTTCCTGCATCAGCTGTTGCCTCAACTTCTCCGTGGAAACCGACGCATTGTTCACCTGAACCATGAGCTCGCTATTAGGTATCCTAGGGAACATATCCTTAACCGCCTGAAGCGCTTCAATCCACGCGACCTTATCGTCCCGCGTCTCGGCTCGTAAATGAAGCATTTTCGTTCCGGTGTAAATCGAGAACCTCTTATCATCTGATTTGCTTTCCCTAATCGAGGAAACCTGAGAAAATTTCAAGATTCAAATAAAAAGAAAGAAAGAAAGAAATGAAATTCAAATTTGTTTTTCTTTTGCTTATTTTAATCATTTTTCTTCGTTTTGACCTTTAGGTGGACTTCACCGAAGGGTTTGCGACGGGTGAGGGATTGATGACAAATGGGTTTGCGACAACTGGTTATAATACGAAGAGACTCTTCGCCGATAACTTTGCATCCTTTTTCCGTTTCTTGGCTGACGACGATCTTATCAGGTCCATGGAGTTTATAATATGATAGCACTCCGTCTTGCAAAACGAACCACCTCGGTTTCCAACCTTTCCCGTAATTCACCCATTTGTAAAGCACTCCGGATATCCCGTTCCCTACAATGTTGTTTAGCTTCACATCCACTAGAGCCGTCACCTCTCGTCCCGACGACACCCCGTTCTTCTGTTTCATCCGATTATAATAATTCATGCTTCTGCTACGATTATAGTGAACCTGGTGGCTTGGATTGCACGGGCACTGAATTTGATCCAAAGGTAGGGTCGACTTGGATCGGGATATAGGAGCGGAAGAGGAAGGGGAAAGGTTTCTCATAGAAGGATTACTCATAAAGACGAAGGCCGTAGGAAATGTTTTGATCGGAGAATGGCCAGGTACGGTGGTTCCAAACAGCAAAAAAGAATGCGTAAGATTAATTGTTCTTTATTAAAAAATAGAATAATCGGAAGACGCCGGGATAGGTAAAAGCTGACGTGGCGATGGAGAGCACGGTGGTTACAGTTACAGTTTTCATGGCTCTCCACTCTTCATTTTTTTTATTTTTTTTTTGTTCTTTAAATTTCTTGGATTGTCATTTACGAGATAGATAAAAAGGAGATCCAATAGTTGAATTTTGTTTATATATATACACATAAATGTCAGTAGAATTTGGGCAGACGGTTACAAAAAAATAGTACTAAAAAAGGACGGCCGTTTGAGGAAAGGGGTGGCCGTTGGCGGGAACTTCGGGCGGGTAACCCGTGCGAGAGAGGGAAAATTTTAATCCGCTGAGCGGTTCGGTTCAACAAAGATGATATTTAATTAAGACATAATAATATCAGAAATTAGTTAAGAGATGCATGA
Source organism: Gossypium sturtianum (assembly GCA_025698515.1). Taxonomy (NCBI): domain Eukaryota; kingdom Viridiplantae; phylum Streptophyta; class Magnoliopsida; order Malvales; family Malvaceae; genus Gossypium; species Gossypium sturtianum. The sequence continues at coordinate 6,907,027 of CM046947.1, forward strand.
ATTTTGCCAATTGTATTTAATTTCGTCCAACTAAACACCACTTTGTATTAATATAATTAAATTCTTTATTTAGTCTCACTAAGTGTTACTCCTAATGATATGTACAGAATTTATTTATATTTAAATTCATTATACTTTGTATTAAGTTTAATTTTAGTTCTAATCAATGTGTATTTATATTTGTGTGATTAAGTTGGTATAACAACAGGTCAAACAGTCATCAATTCGATTAAGAAAATTACAAAAAATATCCTTATATGTGTAAAATAATTTATATTATTATGATGGTACTTTTATCTTTTTATATTTTTAATAAATTCAAAAAACATATATTGAGATTTAAATCCATATTGTGAGCATTTATAAAACATTTCCTTTACTATTCTAACCAAAAGCTTTATTTTAATATTTTCATAATACTTCAATATTATTTCACAAAATTTTTTATCCATGCCGCTTTGTATATATATTGATTCTGTCGTTGATTAAGTTAGTGTCACAAGTTGGCTTGATACCAACTCAAGAAAAATGATAATATCATGATAAATAATTTAAATGCATTTAATATTGGAATAATATCTAGTATATTGTCGATTAAATTTTTAAATTCTACAAATAGGATCAGAAGGTTGATAAGTCTATAAGGATATAGTAAAATATTAAAAAAAAAAAAGCTTGCCAATTTTTTAATATTGCTTATGAAATAAAAAAAATATACTGTCAGTATATCCAATACTTATCCTTTAATATGATGTATTCACCTATTTAGATACTATTATACTCACAATTTAAATCAATTTATTATTTTAGTTTTGTATGTGTTATTATTTTTAATTTCAAACCTTACATTTAATTGTATATTGTTTGTAGTTATTTCCTTTACTTATATTAATAAACATCTTTAGAAAAAATTAATCATTTGTTCCCAAGTAATTAACCAAAAAGTCTGTTCTTAAAATATATATATATATATATATATATAAAATGAAAGAATAAATTATTTTATGGTGGAAGAAGTAGCATTAATTAATTAGAACTAGAATTATGATGGAAGACAACGGCATAGGTTCTAGTGTGGTAAAAATCTTAAAAGGGAAGCGTCAACTACAAAGTTGGAGTATCCTTTGGCAGTGCATTGAATCTGTGACCTTCTCGACAAAACCATCAAGCACAATTGGAAGAAAGCATGGATGTTAGAACTGGATTCAGTTCATTGTCCAAGAAATAGAATATTCGATGAGGGAAAGTATCATTAAACCACAAAACCATCCACATTTGTCACCATCATCAATAATTATTGTCCACTTTCTATTTTTGTTGTTGTAAAGCAACTTGGTTTGGTTTGTGAGTGTGGAAGTTTTAGAACAGCAGGCAGGTCGGCAAGTATGACAAATCACTATACGATGTTGACTGTGCTGCACAGTATACAACTTCTACAACTGCACGACACAGTCAAAAATTTGTTGATATTTACTTTAAATGATTACTTCATTTTTTTCCCATAATTTTTCGAACGAGTCAAATTAAATTATATTCAAGATTAACTAATTTATCACCTTTTTTTTTTCATTTACAAAAACTGGAAACCCAGTCTTATCAACCTGACAAAAGCAGCATAGAGATGTAATTGTCATGATTGTTACTTGTCTCTCATGTTAAAATATTTTATTATAATTTCGTATGGGTTTTTATACCAGTTCGTATAGGTTCGAACAAGATTTTTTTTTTTTTTGACATAAAAATGTTTCTTAATTCTATCGATTTCATAAATTTCATCAAAAAGAAATAGTACCAATAAAATAAAATAAAAACAAAACGCCCACTAATATCAAGTCAGAATGACTAAAATGTTTTCTTGTAGGACCTAAGAAACAACGCCCAGGCTGAGAAGGAGAAAAAGGGTAGTGGGGGATGGCAATGTTGGACATGAAAGGGAAAAATAACAACATAACACAAAACACCATAAATATAAATATATGAAACTGTCAAAATCTATATAACAAAAAATTATATAAAGATAACCTACTTCAAACACGTTTATGATAATAATAAAAAAAACAATATGAAACTAATACATGACACAAGTAAATAAATAAGTAAATAGAGAGCATATGAGTTGCATACATGTTATGACATGACAGTTTGCCTCCCGTCAAAGATGCGATGGAAATGGATGATCTTCATTCAAGTTTTCTTCGGACCAGTCCTTTGAAGAAATCAAAACTGTGGCCAAATGGATGTCAATATTATAATGAAACAAGGAAATCTTAAATGGCTTGAAATTGACATGTGAAAGTACATAGAAACTATTACTGCCAATGAAATCGGATGGTTGATTTCATATCCATGGATATTTTAGAACAATCAAAAAGGAAGCCCTAAATTTTCAGTTTGCCGTATTATTGCTTATTTTAACACTAAAACCTTTGAAGCTAGAATGTGTTGGATGGTGGAGAGGCTACATGCACTTTAACAGTGGAGAGAGAACTTATCATCTGTTTTTGCTTTCACTATTGACCCATTTTGCAAATTGCAAGGCAGAGCCAGAGTCTGTCCTCTGCTTTTCCAATCACTATAGGACCCATTTTATAGGGCAGGCCAGAATTCAGGGACCCTATCATATAACTACATTTGAGCCATATATATCATTTTGGATTGTCAGAAATTTTGCCCAAGTTATTTCTGTCACTTTCAGCACCATTTAATTTTAATAGCATTTTAGGTTCCACACATGCAAGGAGCAGAAATTTTTTTTAGGAAGTCGTTTCTCTGTTTAGATTAATGAGGAATGAAAATAGCACATAGCAGTGTCGATTACTTGGTATCCTCTGGTGTTCTCAGAGAATCCAGTTTTAGAGGAAGCCATTAAAGCTTCAAGGATCCATGCTTTGCTGCTTATTTTCTGTATAGTTAATCTGTTTTTTTTCTTTTGTAAGCTCCTTGAAGAGGTTAAATCAGATGCTACCCATAAAATGGAGCTAAATTCTGCAATGTGTTAATGTTATCTTTCTATCTGATGGAAAATTTTCTAAGGCGTCATAGGGCAACTTTAGCAAGGACAATAGTAGAAATAGATACCTGTTTCCATCGGGATGAAGCTCACACATTTGATTGTCGTCACCAATAGCTAACAAATAACCTGAGGACGTCAAACCCTGCCAAAGAGAGGTGATCAGTAATTTATAAACGTAGCTTGTAAAACACTCTAGTTTAAGTTAGCATCAATGAAATGAAATCATGTTCATTTATATGGAACAGAAATTGCTACAGAACACAATAGAGGTTCACAAAACAAGCTCCCTATCTTTATGACAAGATCATTGGCTATACCCTTTTCACGTCAGAGATCCACAGGTGTACTAAGGCAATGAGCAGCTCTAGATAACCAAACCATATGTTTGAGCATGACCTCTAAAATGAAGATGTTCTTTCATGGCACCCTTTACTTTTACAAAAAAAATGATATGCAAATGAAATTTCACCAAGTGACAGTCAAAGTCTAGACTAGCAAATATAAATTACAACGTGAAGAATGGGATGGGAATAAATTTACTAACTGAAAATTATTTACTCCAAGAACACAAATAGTTAGTCATGGAAACAGAAATTAAAGTTCCTATTATAGAAAAAGAAAAAATTTCATCGACGAACTTCGATATTTAGAAGGCCATTTTTTTCACATGCTTATATCCACAAGTAGACATGAAACCAATTAAGCAGTAACCTTTTTGAGTATACCATACCTGGATTGTGACCACGTTTTCAACAACTCTATCCTCATTCTTTTCCTGTACAATAACTCTCTGCCCACTGCACAGCCAATTCAAAATAAAATCACACATCTATAATAACAAAGCTTTACAACATATATAGGCATGCCATAGATGATAGAAAAGTTTCAACATGATCCATACGGTTCAGAATACATAGGAGATGCACAAGCTCAATTGGGTTGCATCAATTAAGAAGAGAAGCAAAATGATGCCAGTGCACAGATGCATAGAAGTTTATTAACATAAAAGTTATATAGAAAAGATCAGTATGGAGATACACAAATCAGCACACATGTTGAATAGGCAGTTCAAGTTCAATTAAATTATGGAGACTACTAAAAGCCATAATAGCCCTGGAAGATAAGCAGACCACAATTCTTTTCTCTGGATATAGCCATCCATGAAAACCACTTTCTAAAAGGTTTCTCCACTATATACATTTTAAGACAGTGGGATTCAAATAAGAACATCATCACATTGGCCAACCTTCCTTGACTTTGATGCCATAGATGTGGAAAGGCAAAAATTTTATTTGACTTCATATTAATGCAGCCAGGGGGCAATTGTTTGGAGCAACAAGAAAAGATTGAGGTTGATAAGTGCAACAGCCTAACTTAAATCATGAAAGCCAACTTGGTGCAGACATGCTACAACCAGAGACACAATCATCCCTAGATCACACTTCAATCATATATTAAGTAACTAAAATAATTCCTTCTCTTGAATTATTAAATCCACAAAGTTTCATAACAGATCAAGTGCATATATTGAAAGGTTAAAATAGTAAGAACTTCACCTGTGAAGCCATGTTCTATAGTAAAGCTCCTCAAGAGTTTGAAATCCTGCATATTATAGCCCCACCAAAAGTGAACTTTGACTTGGTCATGTATTGAAAGCTATTAAATACAATTAATATAAATCAATAATTATACCACACCGTTTTGTTATTTCTAAAAGAAGACTCCTAAAACCATTTGTTTCATAATTTAGACAATGAACACTCTATATATTTATAGGATTCCTCTTAGAAAACAAAATGGAGAAAACAAAAACAGTGGACACACTATAGCTAAGGGAAGATAGAAATTTTTTGGGACCTACACCATCAGAGGGAGACATAGGGGGTGTGGAGAAGGGAAACAATAATGAATATGGAATGAAGGGAAGAGTCAGGAAGATGCAACTGCTTTTATTCACCAAAGGTAATCCACACAAATTTCAAAGCCGATAATTAATTTAGAATTAACTGTAACAAACACAAGCATTTTCTAGCATTTCAGTTTGTCAGAAATTTATAGAAAAATAGTTTTAGCATGGCACGAAAATTGTAAATTTATATGAACAACCAATTCAAGAGAGTAAATAGTACTTTCACATACCAGGATACTGTAGAGAAGACCAAAAGATTGACTCACCTTGATTTATAAAAATATCATACAACATCTCAAATTTATTAAAGAAGGCAGCCATGATATCTTCTCTTCTAAATTCATTAGGAGTAGTAGAAAGCTCTTTTAGTACTGTATTCAAACATGTTGTTGGTTTCTCATTACCAACATTAAAACCTATACCTGCAAAGACATCCATTAATTTGTAAGCTTCATGATGCACATAAATTGTACAAATAAAAAACACAAGCAATATCCTATTCTTGATTGTAGGTTAGGATTTAATAGATCAGTAGTAAACCCCCTAATGAAGCAATAACTTTGCATGTTGAAGAAGGATGCTAATTGAAATGCCTTCATAGGTGAAAGGGCATAGCAGAAATACCGGGGTCAATATAAATACATTTTTGAAACTACAAGGAAACTCCAAATATCAGAAATTAACTTTCAAGAAATTTACAGGGTCACATCCCATAAGCTTATATCTAGCTAATGGCTCTGCTACTGAATCTAGGGATTTGAACAAACAGACAGAAGTATACATTGTAAGATTGAATTTTTTTATTGTCACCCAAAAGGAGCGAGTCTTTTTACCACAACTAACGTTGAACTTCTTTGATTTATATGTTGATGTGCAGAGAATGCCTCCAACTTTAAGGCCATTCAAGTACAGATCATTCGGCCACTTGATCCTAACATTAATAAAGGGGAAGCCCTGAAACAATTTACGAAGAATAAGTCTATAAAAATCTTAACTTCAGGATTACACCGAAAAATAATTTGCAATGTAGTAATGGAGCATGATCTGAATTGCCGAAGTACCACCAATATAAACAAAATGGCCATATAGGCAGAAAAGAGAAAGAAGGCAGGCTTACATTTCGATCACAAACATCCTTTATAGCCTCCGTCACAGCAAGAGACACAACATATTGTACCAGAGGCACAGTTTTTCCATCTTCCGTTTGTAGTGTAAATGAAAACATAAGGCAACCCCTTGGAGACTCCCACGCATTCTTGGACCGACCTGCAAAGTGTCGAAACATTTACAGAATCACATTAACCGAATTTCAATTTTTTAACATTTCATAAATATTATTTACCTCTCCCTTTAAACTGAGTGTCAGCTACACAAACTGTACCAACTGGAAGCTCACAAAAATTACTGTTCAAAAGCTAAAAATCAAACATTAACCTTCAATGAATAAAATAGTTCAACTAAATTCGTTTATTTTTTTGCCAGTTCATCATTTGCTTACTGAGAAACGATGTCATGCGTAGAAGGCAACAGCGGGGACCAAATAAGGAACCGACCGAATCGTTTAGTTGAGAGTGAGTTCAAAAACAAATCGACATTAAAAGCTTCTTCACCAAATCGAAAAGTATTAATCTCCGATTGTAAAAGAGCAGAAACTTTGCCGCCGATCGGGAGATTAAGAGTATCGTTGATTTTCAAGGACTTGGCGATTTCAGATTCTGGTGATGATTTTCCACATAAAAACAGCATAGCAGGCGAGGCACTATCCATGGCGGAGGAGGCGACGGAGAAAGAAAAGCTTGAGGGAATACGTTTTTGAATGGGAGGGAAAAGGAAGCGGAAGCGGCTGCTTTGTACTAACATGCAGAATCAGCTTTTGGTGAAGTTGGGGTCGGAGATGGAGATGGGTGGGTATTTGAGTGCCTGCCCTTTACTTTGACGGTTAGAACGGAGAAAACGATGAAAGGAAGTTATTCTTACGGCATAAATCGAGGAGTCGGCATCACAGACACCATTCAGACCGTAGATTCTGAGTCCTGGATGAGTGACTCTGACTGTGACCGTGACTCTAGTTTTAAATGAGACTCGGGGAGGGCGGCAATATATTAGGTCCGCAAGGTCAGGTGTTTGGTGGGTTTAGACTTACAGCTGACGAGTTAATAATCATAATTTTCATGTATCCAGTTATGTAAAATATTATTTAAATACACCAAATTATTATTGTAAATTGTAATTAAAAAATTTATTTAATTAAACAAATTATAACATTTACTATATTTTGTATAATTACATGAAACATTACCCAAGTATATATCACTAGTAAAAAAACATTATCCAATTACACAAATCATCCAACCAAAATATTTTTAAATTATTATAAAAAATTTATCCTAATTACAAGTAGCATTACCCAATCGCTCAAATTATCACAATTTCTATAGTATTTTATGTTACTGTAAAGAGCTTTCCTTAGATTATATCTTTAAAATACTATAAAAAAAATGTGTTACTATTAATTATATTTTTAATTATAAAACAGGAAGACTCATGAGCAGATACATTCACGAAATCTCTGAAGGTTAATGTTTCATCTCGGACACAACAAATGTTAATTTTTACATATTATTACAAAGGGACCAAAAATGAGCTCAATTTTGGCATCCCACAGTTGCAACACTCAAAAACAAAAATGCTGTGGCAAGTATATATTCTCCCTTTTTCACAAACTCTTACCCTGACTGGCTTAGATGTTCCTGGAGCTGAAAACAGAGCTTTGACATTTGAGTTAGCAACTTGCATTGTTGTTCTCGTGATGTTAGTGATTCAGATGTTACCTGTGACATCGGGTCTCTAAGTAGCCAAGTGAGCCGAGAGCATAACATCGAAGCATCTTGATTGTTGGAACATGCTTTGGCTATAAGTTCAAGCAGTTGACAGCTTTGGTCTTGAGCCAAAGATGGTTGGGGAGGGACTGGGGGAACAAGAAAAGGGTGTTGAAGTAGCTCAGGGATCCGCCACCTCTTGTTACGGTCCCATGCAAGACATTTCTTCATGATATCAAGAAGCCACGGGTTAGAAACTGGTTCATATGAAATCTCATGGTTTGGATCAGTTATAACTTTAAACTTAGACCAGAAAGTCTTGTAATCAGCAAAAGGCGTCCTCCCATAAACCATTTGATAAAGTATGCACCCAAGGGACCAAATATCGGAAGGTCGGCCACATTTTATGGTGTTTCCATTTGCATCACTCTCATTGCACATGAATGCTTCAGGAGACATGTAACTCAGGGTTCCCACCTGCAATGGTAGTTTACAAAAGGTTTACATGTGCTCGAGATATATTGGTTTAAAGCATTAACATGACAGAACTAAATCATGAAGCAATTTCTTTGACCAAGTCATCAACCACTTCAGATAAATTGAGAGAAGTTAAGACATGATGCTGCACAGCATATATGAATACCAGAACATATGTGAAAATAAATGTAAGTAGAAGTGCATTAACTATCGTTGTCTTGCATGAGATAATAGATTAAATACTCATCTGGCCCATGTACTATATAACTTCTGTGAGATTGCTATCTATAGAATTAAAATTCAATTTGAATCTTATGGCTGGGCAATCAGCATTGGTGGCACCTCACTTCCCCTCACTTTCCCTCCTTTATCCTTCTCTCTCCCTATTCTTTTTCCCTTTGTCCCTTAAACATAAAACATCCAAATAATTCTCATTTTTGGGTTTCTTACCACATTACTCAATTAACCATCGATATTAGGTCATCACCAAAACGAAAGTTCATGCACCTAATTGTGAATTTTTATCTCTAAGTACCAAACTGACAATAAGTAAATAGTACAAGAGCCAATTGAATATTTAACCCTAAAACAATCAAAGTTCTAATTGATAAAAGTAATAATTTTGAAAAACAAATGCAAAACAAAATTTTGATTGATAAAAGAGAATGATACCGTAAATCTAAAGTTGAAGAGAACAATGAGTAATGAATACCTGTGAATCCCTTTGAATATTGGTTGTATCACTCATTATGGCTTTGGCAATACCAAAATCAATAAGTTTTAGAGAGCCTTTTACAAGAAGAAAATTAGCTGGCTTTAAGTCGGAGTGCACAATTCGTTCCTCATGTATAGTGTTGACAGCTTGAAGTATTTGCTACAAATTGCTCAACAAACTAAAGTAAATATTCAGCCTTTTTGCATAATTAATAATATAAGATGAAGCTAAAGACTCATAAATGGCACACAAATCTAAAAAAAGTAGAAACATTGAGGAACTTGCTGACAAGAGCATAAATATCTAAACTCTAAAGTGAGATTACTCTGCTTTCATTTTTTCTGAAAATACTGAAACATTAATTGGGAAAGAAGTTTTATATTTTTTTTCTATGAGTGGCCCTTGGTTCAATGGTAGGTTCCCATTATGACCGGCAGGTCACCAATACAAGCTGCCAAAACAGCTGCAACCGAAAGCAAGGGTAAGGTACCTAAATCTAATGCTCTCCTATCCCTGCAATGTCAGGGGCTCATTTACCTTTTCTAGACCCTGATATGCAGTGGCCTCCGCAAAATTTTGCCCACTTGTCCTACATGTAATTTCCATTTTCCTCCATTTCTTTCCTTACTGAATTTTCTAGTTTTCCTCTTGATGCACTTGGTTATGATGCCAAAAACTACTGAGTGCATGAAAATTTCATCACAGTTATCAATGAAACTTGTACTATCATGCTGAAATTATTTGAAACAACTAAATATATCTTTGCATGTTTAAACACTATTGATTTCACCTATCAACTTCTCATTGCAACTCTTTTTAGAAATTTTAATTTAGAGATCCTAAACTTTAGCCTGCAAAATCTCAATTTTTATCAAAGCAAAAAAGTTGTTTCCAGAATCCTCATTAGATCCAACTTTGGCTTTCTGGACTGTACGAGACACCAAAGTGAAACAGAAACATCATCTTATGGAATGTGTCTTTGTATATGTTAGTAGAAAAAAGAGAAAATACTTAGGCCCCAAAACACAAAAAGGTGAAGAAATAGCTAAAGAAATTAAAGGAAAGCTAAATACAAATAAGCAAGCTCAAAGAAAAGGAGAAAACCAGAGTTTGCTCCAAAAAGATGCTAAATTGTTAGCCACAACAAAGAAATGTTTATTTAGGTGGATTGCCATTAGAGAAGCCCAGCATGATTGATTACAACTATCAAGATTCAAATTAGCTTTAAAATTCTAGTAGAATTAATGCATATAATTTGAAAAAAGAAAAGTTATCAATATTATTAGGAAAAAAACAACACAGATTCAAAGAAAGGAAAGCTTTAAAACCTGCCAGTAAAATCGAAGCCAGTTCTCATCTATAGTCTGATTGGAACTATCCATTTCCTTCCATTTCTGGGATAGCATGTGAGCCAAATCAATTTCTCCATATTCAAGTACCATGTACAGATAGCCATCATCCTTGACTCTGCCATCTTTATTTGACATGCAGCCATTCATCACTTCTCGGAGTAGATTCTTATCTGTCACCTAATATCAAGAAAGACTACTATCAACAAGAAAGCTGACGGAATATAACATAAAAGTTCAAGTCATTTATCATTAACACCCCCCCCCCCAAAAAAAAAAAAGAGAAGAAAACAAATGATAAACATTCTTGCCAAACAAGATCTACTTTTTTGTGCATGGGTGCTATAAAGAATTTTTAGATGGAGAGCTTGATCCTGACATTGCATGTGCATATCTTTGCATCATAGTGAAAGCTCAGAAATTGAGATGAGCTACAAAAGTTATCTCAGGGGAGGCAAACCCCCTCCGAGGCCCCCAACTTTCTGAGAACATAACAAGCAAACAACTACAATGACGAGAAAATGTTCCAAATAGTCTAACTGCAGAAATAAGACAGATAAGCTCCATAGCATATGAAGTTAGTCTGCAAATCAAAGGCTCAATTTGTCCAAAAATATCACTAGTCACTACTCCAAACATATTAGTTTAGCGCGAAATCATTGACCAATATGAGTGTCTATTTAATAGCAACTTAGATTATATCTTACCAATTTGTGCTGTTGGTTAATAAATCGAAACGACCAAAAAGGGGAAAAAATTAGTATATCAAAATTTAACACATAACTACAGTAGGAAGGAGGTACCTCGTAGTCTATTAAGTTGATAATGTTGTTCTTTCCCTTCAACCTGTTTAAATATTCAATTTCCTGACAAAACCCATATGCACTAGCATAGTCACGGCCCTTGAGCTTGATTTTCTTGAGCGCGTATATTGTACAATCTGATGAAATGACTTTGTGGACCTCGCTGCTTCCTCCACTGCCTATCTTCCCAAGCCTTTGATACAGCTTTCCATTCACTTTGAAAAACAAGTCAGGGTCATAACTTCGTTTACGAGGTGCTGATGCTCCTTTACTACTTGTAGCCTTCCCTTGCTTCTCTGCTTTAGAAGGCTCTAACTTTAGATTTGAATTCAAGTCTTTCGACAATGGAGGCTGAGATTGTATATTAGTGACACAACCTGCAATTTCTTGCCCTTTGATTGACTTATCATTCTGAGGAAAAGAATCTTTTGAAAGTTCATTTTGGGTGACCAAGCTTCCTTCTTGCCTTTTGGACAAATCAAATTCATTAACCTCCAGTTGGGCATTATTACCAGAGGTAGAAGCCTGAGCTGCCTGATCAACTAGCATTTTACTCATTTCCTTCTTTGAAGGAAGTTCTTGCTGCAACATCTCTCCTTGATTTCGCAACTGACAATTCACATCAGAATCTCCGGGGGGTTCCTTTGCCACATGAGAACCTCTTTCTTCTTGGGTACGTGAGCAATAAGTTGTCAGGTTAAGCATTGGAACTGAACTAGAATGGATAGATGTTGTGGTAGCACATGATGACCCCACAACTGAAGATTGAGTGACGGGTTGCCCTAAAAAGTTTCTTAAATGATGTATCTGATCTTGTACAGTAGTAGTTCTTTTCGCCAAAGAAGAGATCCCACCATCAGACTTCAAAACAATTTCCGATTCTAAGTTCTGAAAGTGGCTGTGCTTTGACTCATTATTGACAACTGTTGATGTTTCTACTTGATTGACCGTGTTCCATTCCATTTCTGTCAAGGCAAGTGAACCCATATGAGATGATAAATTCTCCAATCCAGTGGCCATTCCATCATCGGCCCCTGCAGATTTAAAGGGAAGAGAAAATACATCGTAGGGCATAGTGACAAATTCAGGAGCTACAGGTAATCAGTTATATTTCAACCATTTAAGTCACAGTGTCACAAAGTATTGCGGAAAAGAAGAGCCCAGAAAAACATAAATTAGCAATTTAAAGAGCATTGTAAAACACATTACCTTGGGAAACGGCATTGTGTCCAGTTAAAAACTGAACCTTTCTCTGACCATCAGCATTTTGAGATTGTACATCCTGCAAAGGGATCGGATTATTCTCTTTTTTAGCATCAACCTCCTTGTGTTGATCTCGATTCACATCAAATGGGTTGAAATTTTCATCAAAGGTTTTGGTGGTAGTTCCCGTGATGGAAGGTGGAGTAATGAATGCATCTTCTTGAGACTCCCCAGCATTAATTTTGTCCTTGACTAACTGACCATGACTCAACGAACCATAATCCTGAGACTTGTTAGTATCATTATTGGCACCCATATTTCTAGAAGCTGCGCGCTGGGGAACCACCATTCGTCTTGGCATTATACCATTCGTCTGAATTGTACCTGGAAACCCCTCAAAAATTCCAACATAAATTTACATTTGAACCACTCACGTCTCTCATTAGCTAACAAGATCCATCCAATAAATCATGACTTACTTAATTGACATCAACCACAGAATCAACATGAGTATACCTAAAACCAAATAAGCAGCCTAAATTTCTACTTCCCCTAACTGGACTAAAGTAGCACCTAAGCCCTAAACAGCTAAAAGAAATCAACTAAAAAAACCCTATCCAAAAGAACAAGTAAACACAAAAACCCTAATAGCAATTAAAATATTAACCAAGCAAAAAAACTAGAGATCTGGATTTGAAGTGGGAAGAGAGGTGTACCGAGAGAGCGGTGGCGCTTGAAGGCGGCTTGGACATCACGGATGAAGCCAGGAGGGGAGGAAGATGACGAAGTGGAAGACGATGTGTCCTGATTAGGGATCGGGCGGACCAGATTGGCAGGTGGTGGGAGCGGAAGCTTAGCCTCCCTGTCCATGGGCGGATCTCAACGGCATTTCCGGTCTATGGAGGGGCAGTTCAAGTTGAAAGAAGGAACAAAAATAAAAAGCTTTTTTAGGGCAGAAATGGCGGAACGAAGAGTCAAATGGGTTAGGCTAGGGGGTTATGGTGGTCTACTATCTTCTTCGTCCATGAGAAAGGGAAACGCGCTGAGAGAGGGATAGTGAGATGGGGGAGTGAAAAAGTTTTGGAAGTTTGAATGCCTGCCTTTTTGCCGCTCTCATTTGTCTTTTTTTTTTTTTTTAATTTATTAAATATTACAGTGGATGAGCCATTGGATTCTTTTAAGTTTGAGTTGGCTTCTCTTTAATAATTTTTGTCCTGAGAAGCAGCCCAAATAAACATATCTCATGGCCCACCTGCTCGCTTGGGCTTTAGGTTCACAAAGCTAGTCCAACACATTTATTAAATGAATAACACAAAGTATCTTCACCCGTATGTATATATTAGATTATGACACACTCATAATTTAGTATTTTTATTTTTCGAATTTAAAAATATAACATCATTAAAATTAATTTTTTAAATTCATTTTTATTGTATGGCTATTAATGGGAAGGTATTTATCTATTGGGGTCTTAGATTGCAACTTTAACAAACCGTTAGGTTAATTGATAACTCGTATGCAGAAATCTCATCACGGCATTTTGTAAGTGCATTCAAGTTCAACTTTCCATATGCTGATGTATTGTGCTCCAAACCCTTATATGTATCTCATCAAGTTCTACATGCAGACATTTTGTAAATAATTTTGATTTTAACGTAAAGTTGCCTATAATGAATGATATTATCCTAACCCCTTACACTATCAATGAGACATTCAACCGGATACATGATTCAGAAATTAAGGCTAATATCGAGGATCAAGTAGAATGTAGGGAAACAAGTGATGAAGCAATCCAAGAGGGTGGGCTCAATGGTGTTGAAGTTGTATTATTTTCTTAACTTGAATGAGTAATATTAACAATGAACTTCCTAACACTGCTAAAGGGACAACTGAAACTCTACCACCATATGATTCTCCATTCCACGTGTTCAGCATTGACATTAACGTAATGTGTGTACTAGAATTTCTCAAGTTACCTTGCAGAAGATCAGGGCATACGAATTCTTGAAAAATGAGGTGATTTGCATGTTGGGATGAAGTAAAATTGCTAAATAAATTATTATTTTTTAAATAAAAATACTAAAGTACCCTCAAATAATATAATTTATTTTAAATAATTTTCGTAATTTTTCAAATCGAGTTGGTGCTTGGTTGACTCATGACACTAACTCAATTAGGGATTTAAATAATAGTAAGTCTAGATATACAATTGATGAAGATAATAAAATATATAAAATTTATCAATATAAAAGTTCCGGTTGAGTGGTAAATTTAAAATTTTATTAACACGATTGGCACGATTTTAAATCTCACTATATTTATATTTATATTTTTAAATAAAAATTTAAAGTACTCTCGAATAATACAACTTATTTTAAATACAAATTCTTTTTTCGTAATTTCCCTAGTTGAGTTGATCCCCGATTGACTCGTGACATTGACTCGATCAAGGGTTAAATAATAGTACAAATAATTATACTAGAATAAATATTAATATAAGATTTAATATATATTTTAAACTAATATTACATGAAAAATTATCTCATACACATATTGTGAAATTTTGTAGACTCCACACAAGGAAAAAGGGAGTGACATGTTATAGTAAAAAAAATAAAATAAAATAAACACAACACTTATCACACCCCCACTTGTGAAGTCTCATATTGTATATATATAGAGAGAGATAAATCCGACAACTATTTCAAAACAATTTTTCTCAAACCCAGTTCAAAAAACAAAAAACCCCAAACCTATTGGATTAAGAACTACTCATAACCCCTATCCAACTCTTAATTGGAGGATAGATACGTTTTAACGCGCTCAAACTCACGTCTTCTTGTATTGACAACAATATTGATACCAGCTGAATTAAGATTCAACCGACAGGCTTAATATCTTTAAATAAATCTAGTTTTGATATATAATACTATTTTGTTTATCTTCAAACATTATTAAACTAATATATTTACGTAATTGTGTTATATAGTAAACAATGTCGTTATTGCATATATTTTAATATTTTCGATTACAACTTTCTATTTTTAGTTATTAAAGTTTCCTTATTATGCAATTGTTGGTGATATATTAAAATTTAAAACCATTTTAATATCAAAATTTGATAAAAATATTATCTTTTCATATTTTGGGCATACAATACACATTACAATTTTTTAATCCAGTAATGTTTTATATCATAATAATTTAAGAATATACCTATCCAACCTATTAATGGGTGTTAAATCCACCACAAAAGATAAATTCTTATACATTATATAGAGTAAGATCGATCTTATAAAAATTGAATTGATCAATTTTATCATTTCTTATGATAAAAATTTAATTTGAATCTGCGAAAATAAAAAAAAGAGTAATTAAATCTAAATCTAAATCTAAATCTAAATTAAATAAAAACCAAATAAAATTAAAGAAACAAATTAGATTTGAATAAATCAATAATACGAAAGTTTCAGCTTTGGGCACAATTTTGATTCCTGCTTTGAATTAATCTCTTACCATAGATTTTCTCCTCCAATCTATAAGTCAAATATAATGATCAAGGCAAGGGCAAAATTAGAAAAAAATTTAAGGGGCCGAAATTAAATTATAATTTTTATGATAGAAAAAATACAATTCTACCATTTTAATAGACTATATATCTTTATAATTTTTAAAGGATTAAATCAAAATTTTATATTTTTAGGGAGGCCAAAGTATAATTTTACATTTACTAATTTAAAATTTTTAAAATTTTAAAGGGGCCATATGAATTTTTTTTTTCATTTAGGGGGGTCGAGGTCCCTGTCAGCCCCCCTAGTTTCACCATTGGATCAAGGAACAACCTCAAACCACCAGCCCTTTCGTATATAAATTAAACGCGGAAATAATCTGACAGCCAACTCTTACCAAGCGAATAATCTTGAAATCAGCTTCCATGATTTAATTCCTCAAGGGTCTTGCAAACTAGGACACGACTCAAATCAAAGGCCTCAATTGCACAGGTCGTTTAAATTTAATCGTTAACTCCTTTGATAGATCTAACAACTCACTCAATTGGTCGCGTCAATTTATTTTTCGGTGGACTAAATACGACAATTACAGATTGTACCGGTTCAACAACTGAATCTCTTAAACTGGAGAATTAAAATAAATTTAATCTTAATTAATATCTTAAAAGAGATGTTTTTCAAAATAAAAATAAAAATAATTATTAAAATAAAATATTCCTAAAAACTTAATAGACTACGTAGCGCGCAACTCGATTTGTTTTTCAACACATTAAATAACCTATTTAAAAAATAATCAATTAAATGTCAAAATTAATAAGTTGTAATAGAATTTATATCCAAAATTAATTAAACTAAATGATAAAAATAAATCAATTAAACACGTTATCAAAACTTATTTAGTTTTGCATAATTTTATTTAAATGTGGCTTAATCTAATGTATTTTTAATAAAATGAAATATCAAACGCTAATCTAACTCGAAAAATTAAATGGTTTAGTTTCTCGTGTTTTTATTTTGGTCAAATGTTAGTTTCTCGATTAGATGATCCAAGTACTTGCAACGAAAATCAACGGCCATTATTTGCCATGAAAGATCTATAGTGACCATCTCCATAGAGAAAGCAATTATTTATAAGTACAATTTGGAAAATAACTCCAAAAACATACAAATCCTAGCTAATGTCTGTATTCGGTAGACAGCAGGTACCTAGGATTTAAGAAGCATGTCTGTTTCCCCTTCATGTCTCTAATGGCAGTCTATCTGAGGTTCTAATACATTAACAAAAAACCCATCACTCGTATTATTATATCTCCTTGAATATGGCTGGTTCAACTCACCAAAGAAAACCCACCATGGAAGCTTACCAAAACCAAAACAAGTGGCCTCAGAAAATTGACAAACCACCTTCTTGGGCGGTTCTCAAAGGATTTTTCTTTGGTAAACATAATCACCACCAACAAGAGCAAGAAGAGCAACAGAAGCTACAGCCGAAGAAGAAGGTAAAGAAGCAAAAGCAACAACAAAAGGAACAAGTGATGGAAGAAACAGGCAAGAAATGCAAAAAAATGAGGTGTTCAGGTTCATTATGCAGCAACACAAAGGTCATCCACTGCAGGCCTGAAATGGCTTCCCCTGAAGTTCACAAGAAAAGGGCATCCTTTGGTTCATTTGATACTTCTAGCAGATCCATGAAAGCTCCTCTGCGTGAACTCAACGGAGTTGCAGTTTCTTCCTCTAATTCTTCTTCACTGCTTTCTGTATCTTCAGCAGCACCAGCCAGCTCCTCTGCCGGTGGTTCCTTTGGAGGAATGCCGTTTAGGAGATTCTCCGGCTGTTATGAGTGCAAATTGGTGGTTGATCCCCTTCTTGGAATATCCAAAGATCCTTCTTTGAGGGGCACCATTTGTTCTTGCCCTGAATGTGGTGAAATTTTCATGAAAGCTGAAAATTTGGAGCTTCATCAAGCTGTTAGGCATGCAGGTAAAATAAATTCACTCCCTTGAGACATCCATCGTTTGTATATAATATGATAAAATTTTTTTATATAAATCAAACACAGTTTCTGAACTGGGACCTGAGGACACAAGCAAGAACATAGTGGAAATCATATTCAAGTCAAGCTGGTTGAAGAAACAAACACCAATCTGTCAAATTGATCGGATCCTTAAAGTCCAAAACACCCCCAAAACGATCTCTAAATTCGAAGAATACCGCGATTCGATCAAATCCAAAGCCACCAAGAAGCACCCACGTTGCATAGCAGATGGGAACGAACTCCTAAGGTTTCACTGCACCACATTTGCATGTTCACTCGGTCTCAGTGGGTCCACCAACTTGTGCAACACAATCCCAAAGTGCAACGTTTGCAGCATTATAAAAAATGGGTTCAAGGTGGCTCAAGAAACCAATGGAAAAGGAATTCTCACCACAGCTACCAGCGGCAAAGCACATGATAAAGCAGCTGGGGTGGAAGATGGGGATTATGAAAAGAGGGCAATGCTTGTGTGTAGGGTGATCGCCGGGAGAGTGAAGAAGAACATCATGGAAGGTGATAACATGGAGGAATACGACTCGGTGGCCGGTGCGGTTGGTGTCTACTCCGATTTGGACGAGTTGTTTGTGTTTAACCCTAATGCTATCTTGCCTTGTTTTGTTGTTATCTATAGAGGGTTTTAGTGTGGTTATTAGGGTTTTTCATGTTTAATTAAATGTAATGTTTGAATTGCTAAAGAAATAATTAATAGACTAACATGTAATGCTTTGTTGTTACCTTGAAAATTGTTGGAAGTAGCAGAAAGATGTTTGTAATGCAGACAAAAATTTTCCAATCAACGAAGAAGGTAAAAGAAATTTTAGGGCAATAAAGAAGTATCTCTGTCATGTGGCATTGTTTATCTTACATCAATGTCCAGATTCCCATTCCATCTGCTAATGCCGAATAAATTACATTCGGAATTTGGAACATGGAACAATATGGAATAAAACTTTCTTTCCATGGATTTGGAGCACTGCACAGGCCTGACGTGTCTTGTCTTGATCAGGTTTTTTACAACTACTGCAAAAAAAAAAAAAAAAACCCGACAAACTTTGGTTTTTAATACTGCATATAAGACATTACTGAAGATGCTTTGATTTGCAGTTTGTCTCAACATCTTGTGTTAAATCGATGATTCAAAACCACCCTGAAACAAGTTTAGGAAACAGCCCTCGACCCACTTCCTTGTCCGTACAGCGTGCTAGTTGCTTTTAGATCGACAAATATAAAAATATATATATATATATTAGAAATGTAAAACATGATACAATGAAATAATTTGAACACGATAAAAGCTTGAATATATATCAGATATAATATAATTAATAATTTTGTATATAATAAAAATGAAAATTAACCTATTTATTTAATAAATATAAAAGAATGTAACAAAATCGATACATCACGTTCATACAAGATGAACATAATAAATTAATGTTTATAATTTTAACATTTATACTATTATTTAAAAAGTTGGTGTCACCCATCTATCAAACTCCAAATCGACTATAAAATTATATAAAAAAACTTATTTATTTCATAAAAATAACAAACATGACTATGGGAATATTTTTCTCATTTTATAAGTTTAAGTTAAATTTAGGATATCATAGTATTTAATACATTTCAGCTAAAGGTGTCGTGGTATTTCTTATATCAATTTATATTTTAGGTGACTAAAACAACAGCAAAATGATGCATGCATGAACTGTCAAAAAAAAAAAATTAACGACGGGTTTGGCGCCAAAGAAAGAGGGATAAAGGAAGTGGCTCTCATGCATGCTTTGGGTAGCTTTTGTTCAGAGCTTTTGATGAGTAATGAGTTTTACTTTTACAGTGCATGAGAAGAGTAAGAATGAAACAACAGCCGCGTCATAGATAGATGCTTAAAACACAAGCTCAAGTCCTGTTCATCATGCACGCTTTTTACCTACAATCCCTAATTCATCTATTTATATTGTATTATAATGTTATAATTATGCATTATTTTTGGAATATTATTATGTTTATGTGTAGCATATTTTGATTATCTTTTGTGTGGTGTACATGTGTTCATATTTACTCGAGAAAGGAAGAGAATAAAAATGATGGAAAGGAAAAGAAAGCAACGTGACACGAGAGGAAAAGGAAAAGAGGGTATAAATTATGTTGACGACAGTGAAGACTCCTATAAGCGTAGCGGAGAGGGAGAGGCCTTCCCAATTTGCAAAACAGTGGGAGTTTTTGGCACTGGGATTAATTATTAAACAGTGTGGCCTGACAGTTGGTGGAACCCAGCCACATGTTGTTGTTGTTATCGGCTCATGTGTGTTGGGTCAGGGTCAATGCTTGGACCAGCCTTTTAACTACTAGCATAGCATGGGACCATGTTATCTTCCCTCTCCCTCTCCCTCTCCCTCTCCCACTTCTTCTTGTTCTTTGATCAAAACTCAAGCTTTTCATTTTATTTTGGCTTAATCATAAATTTAACCACTAATATTTGCATGTTTTGTTAAAATAACCTTAATTGTATGTTCGAGCTTTTTTGGCCACTTTTATTTTTCTTTTCAAACTATTTTTCTAATAGATTTAATAAAAGTACTATTTAAAAAGTTAACGAAAATTATGTAAAATTTCAAAATCTTTTTAATGAGATGTAATTTATTACTTAAATAATCCTATAAGATAATTATATATGAAAAATAATAAAATAAATAACTCGTGAACTTAAAAAAAAAATAACTCTTAATTTAAAGAAAATAAATGTAATTATCTAAAAAAAATTTAACTCAATAAAAAAAACCCCTCACTAAACAAAAGTATGAAAGATTCAAATCTTTTGAAAAAAAGAGAAAGATTGAAACATTAAATTTATTAATTAAATATGTTAAAAAAAGCAATTTAAAAAAATAAAAAAAATTAATGGCAAAAAAAGGCTCAAAAATACAATTAAGACCATTTTAACAAAATATACAAATATTAGTGATCAAATTTATCATTAAACTTTTTTTTTTTCATCACTAAAATGGAACTCTACCGCGTTTAGCTTTTAGAGATGTATTGTTTTTACTTACCTCATTCATTTAAATAGGTTAATTGCATCAAACATCCCTAAACTTTAAAATATTTTAATTAGAATTTTAAAGTATTAATATCATATCAATCAAGTCCTTGTTATTGTTCAAATGCATTGAAAACGAAACATCTGCTTTACTGTCGGGGCAGGATTCTCCTTATTTGGAGTTTGCATGTTTTGCCAGGAATCCAGGCAAATTTCATAGTAGGAATGTGGAAAAGCTAAAAAAATATGACAACACTTGTCATGTCCAATTATGCCTCATTTTTCCATCCTATTCCCACTCACAGAAATAAATGGAGAAATTAACCTTCTTAAATAAGTTCAAGGCACTTTTTTTTTTTTGAATAAATACATTTCCAACCAAGACAATGCTAACCAGTCTTGTCTGCCATACCAAAAATTTCAATAGAGACAGTATCAGTAATCTGCAGAATTTTATGATAGAAAAGAACAAGAAAGCTGTCCCGCTCCTGCTATAAGTGAAATTAACTATGAAAAAAAAACAAAAGAATCTTGTCAAACAGTACCTCATTTGATCAGGGTCGCGAATCCATCTACGTCTTACATCCGCACTGCAAGCAAAACAAAATTTGTATCTTTAAGTAAAACCGAAGCACCATCGTTGGAGTATTGAACTCAAGGTTGGAGAACCAACAAGTCATCCGCCTAAGCTGCAATCCCTATATGCCTTGGCAGATCAGGCGCAGCAATGATGATGTAAAACAACCATAAACAGAGAAACAGTAGGCTCCTTATATATGATTTGATGATTGCACTGTGTTGGACTAAATTGACGTACAAACTTCGCTTATTATCTTGTAGATTCATGGTGGGAATTGAGTACATTTGCACCTTCGGTTAGTCTGAATGTTGAATTATTAGAACTCTGGAGACAGGCACATTCCGGCAAAGGGTACGTGTATATGGAAGTTTTTCTGTTGAATTTTTTAACTCTGGGCACCATCATCCCTTTCCGATCACTTTCCGCAAGCATTACTTCCATCTCATCCTTAAAAGCTTTCCAACTGCAAAATGAGAACAGTAATATTTTAAAACTCAAGTGACAGAAACAGAACAAACATGCTTTATAACTCAAGTTCAGGATGTATATTCTTTCAAATTATAGAATCCTTGAACTTTTATCCTTCTTGCCCATAACCCAACATGGCTACATTAACAAGGTGTTTTTACCCCAGAAGTCCAGAAGATAATACCTGATATCCATGTCCTGCAGCAGGACCACGAGTTTGCGTTTATCGGGCTTAATAGTCTTTGAATGTCCATTGAAAAGAAATCTTCGATGGCCCATCAAAAACTGTGGAAAGTTCCCACCCTGGGTTGTCACAAACACTTCACTGAACAAGCTTACTGTGTAGTCTAAAGCTGCCAACTTAGAAGAATACCCCTTCAAAGAGAAACAGAGGATGTTAAACAGGTGAAGTTTGCTTCTTTAAAGGATGTAGTGCCATAAATCAAACTAAATAGATTCAATCTAGGCAGTCCAATATGATAAAACGCTCCATTCAATCAGGCTAACCTTAAAGATGCAGCTGGACATTCCAGTTTCATAAAGATCTGATACAAAAAGAAAGAATCACTGCCCTCTAAGTTCTACATATAATTACTGTTGATAAAGGCATTAGATCGCTAGCTATTAATCAACCATTCCCAAGTCTTTGACCTAGAAGTATATTAATAATTTCATTGAAGTAAAACTTTTGTATCCTAAAGGCTTAATACAGGTCATATACATAAGGCAAAGATGTGATGCTAAGTGTAGTTGTTATAGAAATCGGAGAAAGTTCGAACAACTTGCTTAATTTATCTAACTAAAACTCAGTAAGAGTTGTTAATAAGAGCAAATACATGTTAACGATCTAATCAAGGGAGTGAGCATTTAAGACATGTAAAACTGGTTGATTGAGACATTAGCTCTTGGTAAGAAAAAGAAAATCTATTAATTGTCGTATCTCAGTAGTTAGTATACAAAATGACAGAATTGTTAAAGGTAACTTATTGGCGAACTAATTAACTTACAGAAAAAAATCCAAACTATGCCTTCTTCAAACAAACTTCAAACTTGAAACATTGCAAAAATGGTAAGACAAGATTTACCTCAAAAGGAGCAAGTTCATCAGTTGTAGCAAGAGACTCCTTAGTGTAAAGAAGAGGAAACATCTCTAGTAAAGGAGCTAGATGTTTTTCAGCCTGGTAAATTTTCCCCGAGGCTATGTAAATTGAGGTGTTATTGTCAAATCCCATACCTCTTAGCATCAATCCAACCTATGCTGACAGGAAAAACATTGTGCTATTATTTGCCAAAATTGGACTAGCATATATACCAGAGCAATTCCAAAGAAATACAAAAGATAAGTTGAAATAAGAATAAGCATTCATATAACCTCAAGAAAACAACATGGAGAAGTTGAATAGTATGAAACAATTATCATATTTGAGCTACTATCGGGGTACAGTGTCTGTTTCCAGAAATATATATTTCTTTTATGGTTTGATGAACATGATACATTCAGAATTAAATGCAACAATAACGAGATACTCAAGCATGTTCTCACTTGTAGCATTTACAAAGATAATAAGGAAGAAAAATCTGGTCAAATCATACTTAGTAGTCAATATAGGAAAGAGAACCAGAACATAATTTATACCAAGAAATGTAGGAAGAGTATATGACATAACAAGGCCTAAGGCCAACTTGAACTGTTATGTATGAATTTATTCTGCCTTTCAGCTTTACTTAGATTTTAGAGATATTTTACTTCCATGGGTTACTTTTTTTCCGTACAGCTCTGAAGTTCAAACTATGACCGGCTTCCTTACCCTTTCTAGCACTATGAACTAAATAATAGCTAACCAAAAACAGAATAAGCCAACAACAAGAGCTCATAAATTTGTACTACCACAATAGGTATAGCAGCACTGCAGCCTTTGCTTTAAATAGTATGGTTCCAGAGCCCCAAAAAAGTATTGAAAGAATTATTTAAATAAACTATAGTTGGAAAAAGTAACAAAAAAATGTTCAACTTTTATTAGGTACCTCCACAGGAGTTAGAGGACATTTTCCTTCAATTCGATTGAGAGCAGGTACGATGACACGATCTTTTCGTTTGAACTTCCCCTTCCACTCTTGTTCTCTAAAAGAATCCATTTTCAATTTTTCTGCTTCCCCTCCATCATACACACAGCATGAGAAGGCTACCATATCCTAAAAAATGGAGGGGCAGTTGTCACATTAAGTTCCTTAGGACAATAAATAGTTTGCTCCAGAAGAGGTAAAACAAGGATTAGCACCATACCTGCTCAAACCTCAGGTGGACAGAGACATATTTTCCACCAGTCATTGAGCTCCTCTCAATCATCCTACTCACTAGCTTCTCAGCAAGTGATGATATAGGCGGAGAGAACTTCAATGCTTTATAATTGGTTATGCATCTCAGTAACTGAATATGAGATGGGACATTCATTGTCAATCTATTAGCAAATGGTGCAATACGGATAACTCTGCATCAAACATGCATCATCTCAAACATATCAGAAGTATACTTGGGAGAATTTTGATTAAATATCATGTACCAACATTTCTAAATAAATGGGAAAAAAAAGAAGTTTGTTTTTTTACTAAACAATCTGCTAACTTCATTCGCAGTATGCTAATACAATTAATGTTTCATTGCCAACATAAAAATAGATTTAGAAGAAACAATGTGACACATACCCTTGATCCCTCAAAATGGGAAGAACAACTCCCAAGTAATAATTTACAGTAGCCCATGCTTGGACACGGAAATTTGGAATATTGGAAATGTTCTGATCATATCTTTCCATCAATGCTTCAGGCAACTCCCTAACCACATTTACATAACCTTTAAGGTTGTTTATGAAGTGCTCCTCATCATATATATCCCCGAACTGACTGTAAAAAACAGTCAAGTTTTCAAGAATCAGGTCTCTCAATATCCTTTAGTTAATTTTTGAGATAATGGGTCAATGAAAGTATACCTGGGATCTCTCCAAACACCGTTGAGTTCAAACCGAGGAATAACTAGTATTGCGTTTAAGAGTCCAGCTACAGCCACTGCATTGCATATCTAAGAAAAAATAGTAACAATGCTTACATGCACATGACAGAATAAATATTATGACAATCAGGTAAGAAGTAGAAACAATGAGCTTTTATGTGTGCATAGCAGAACCATATGTGTACTCGAATAGTGAGAACCAAGCACATCTGTTAAGTTTAATAAATAAGTAAAAGGACTGCAGAAAACCAAAATGTAGTACTATAGTAAAATACAATAATAGCATACCGCAGATCGTTGCTGGTTTAGACCACCATTGGCATCAACAATCAAGTAACCGCTAGAACCAGGAGACTCTGTATGTCAAAAAAAAATAAAAATAAAATAAATTATCAAATAAACCGGAGCTCATTTCCTCCCTCTCAAATAATAAATTTTATGTTCAACCCCACCCTTCATTTGTTATCCCTAACATGTAGGAATAATCATACAATAGCTGTTCCTAAACTCCAATATAAGTATCGTAGAACTTTAAGAGAGAACCAATCTAGGTAAGAATTACCCATTATGCTCGTTCTGTACATGGAGAAATGATTTCTAGCCGTCGAATTTGGACAAGGTTTCTGTACTTTCACCCTTCTTTTGTATTTCCACACAGAGGACAACTGCAGCAAGAAGCAGCATTTTGAGCTTATTGAAGAAAGAAACATCTCATATTTAGATCCTATTAAAGGGACTGAAACCTGAAGGAGAAATTTATTTCCTAATTCAATGTCTCTTTTGTAGGAGGGCTTTTTATGTAGATCATTGATACAATAAACAAAGTGTGTCAAATTAGCTCTGTCTAAGTCACCATATTATGATGCTGAAAAACCTAGAGTGGTCCTTTTCAAAAACAAGTTTTTGCTCTCTGTTGTGAGTTGTAACCGACACTAGCCAAATATAATTGAAGTGGAGAAAAGATAAAGGCATTAGCAATAAACATACATATAGGCAAAATTTCTTATCAACATCATTTTCCATGTAGAATGTTCAAAACACCAACATTCATTATCCCCATCAAGCTTCTTTGCTTTCTAATTTCATGATCAGTTTCCATATTACTACCCGTTTCTGCCTTGTCCAAGAAACAGATTTATTTTATGACAACTTTTTAAGAATTATGACTAAAGAAAAACCCATTCTAACTAAAAGCCAAAATTGTAAAAGAAAATCTAGTTTCACTTCACAAGCGAAATAAAAATAAAAGCACTCCATTAACATAAAATTTAAGATCCTTTCAAAATTTAACCTTTATCCAACATCTAGCAACCAGCTCCACCATTACTAGAATACAAAAAAAAAAAAATGCAGCAATCAAGAGCATAAAAAAGGTTATAAAGAGATGTCTAGCAAGAAGAAAGAAGACCTGAAGAGCAGAAGAATTATCAAAGCGAATATCATCCCAAAGCCTTTGAAAATTCTCGTAGCTACGATACACTGATCCGGGAACAGAAGCATAGCCCCAAAACCCAGAAAACGGACCGACACACATTAACAAGCCGGAAATGTACAAAAGTGGCAGCAGCAACAAGTAACGGAGATTACACCGGAAGTTCAGGCCGGAACCAAGGTTTTCACGGCGGACGAAGGACTTGGTCTTGGAACGCAGCCGACGGCGGCACTGCGACAGGGACGGAGTAAGACGAGGCTTCGGTGGCGATGGAGGTGGGCTTGGAGAGTTGTTGTCGCTCCCGTTACTGACATCGCTGCTGTAGCCATTGCTGCAACAGTTGCTGTTGTTGTTACTGTTGCTGTTATTGTTCTTGGGCTTCATTGCTGTGGCAATGTGAGCTGCCATGTAAATAGACACCCAGCAAAAAGGAAGCAAAGCTGATTCTTCTTCTTCGGCTTCTTCCTTTTTTTTTTTTTTTTTTTTTTTTTGTTTTTGGAGATTTTTAAAGTTCCTAAAGTGAAACTGGGAAGATTGTGGACTGATTTCAGGAGCTTTTCCTAAAATAAAAAATTTGAAAATGAAAGGAAATTTTATTTTTTCTTAATATTGTTTGTTCTGTTGTTTTCCACTGAGATAACATACAGACAGACATAAGCTTGGCTTTTATTCGGCGTGGCTTCAACTTAGCCGATTTAATTTTATTTTAAACGTTGACTGTTGAAGACACTATTGTTTAGCTAAAAATTTCATGAAAAAAATTGTTAATTTTGTATAACCTTTAATCAATTATTTGTTAAAATTTAAATTCAATTTGGATTTTTTTAGAGCAATCTTAATAGGTAATAATTAAGGTGACCCTAATTAATTGGACCCCTTTTTTATATCAAACACATCATTTACTTCCTTACCCATTTTTATACCAAACACCATAAATTTACATTATTTAATAATTATTAGTATAAGGTAAATGTAGCTAAAGCCATAGCTTGAGAGTTGAGCCTTGAGGCTTGAGGCTTTCTTCTGTAACCCAAAGCCACGATGATCAATTTAATTATCTCAGGTTCTTGATCCCATCTGTGATATAATATATACTATTTCAAAAAAAAAATCACATATATTAAATTATTAAAAAGTAAATATCTTAATTTTATAGTCTCTCAAATATTTAAATAAAAAATAATACATTTTAATATATTTAAACTTACGTTATCTTACACTAATAATAATATTAGTATTAATACCAACTCAACTAAAATTTAATCAATTTTAGGGATTGATGTCGTCTTTCGATATCATGTCAAGGTTTCGAAATCCAATCATATAAATATTCTGTTTTTAAAAAAAAAAGTTTTTGTCGTTTAATAAATTGTGCAATATTTTACCTCAGTGGAGCCCTATATTTAAAGACGAAAGGACGGAGACAAATGGTGCCTCAAAAGCGAAGAGAAAAAAAAGAAGAATTGGGTTTGTGTAACTTGATTTTAAATTCAATTTGATTGTAGTTTTTTTCCGAGCTAATTTAATTTGAATTATTATTTAATGATAATAAAAGTATTGAGATTTAAATTAAATTAAAGTATAAAAAAGTTATAATTTGAAAATAATTATAGTAAATTTAGATCTTCAGAAATACTTTTTAATAAATTTCTTTCAAATTTTATAATTACTTTATTAAATTTTGTGTCATAAGTCAATTAGATATTAATTCAGTGCAATATTTGTATAATATTAAATCTTTTAATTGAATTTGGTTTCACGAATTAATCGAACATTAATTTAATTGGGTGAGAAAAAAATACCTTCAATATTACGAGTTAATTGGAGCACCAAATTAGATAATGACAAATATTTCATTATTTTATAAAATAAATTACATCATTTTAAGTGCTTTTATCGATTGATATGTTTTATATGGAAAAATAAAAATAAAAATACATATAATAAAATTTAAACCCAAATTTCTATAGTTTTCAACATTTATATTTTGCCGTTCAATCAAAATCTAATTTGTTAATTATATGCCAATGAGGCATTGGCTCAATTAACAAAGGCAGAGGCCTTAGGTTTTTAAATCCCATCACGTATAAATTTTAATTCAATTAATCTTAATTTATTAATTCAATTTAGATTGTATTAGTTCTTAATCCATTGATTATATTATTACATATTTTTATTTTATTAATATAAAATTGAACCATCCGTAGTATTATGTTTTAGATTTTTATATTATTTTAATATTACTTTTTATCTGATTCGAGAGTCATGCAGCTCATGCTACGTTTGATCTTATGAAATCAAATTCATTTTACCATACTTCTACAAAATGCTTTTTCTTTAAAGCAAATTGTCAATATTTATAGGATTTATATATGATATATAATTTAATAAATTTATATATTATTAATAAAATATAAATTATCTCCTCTTTAAAATATAATTGTCTTATTTATTTTTAATAATTCTAAAAATATTTATTTATTCATTGATTATTGTATCTTTATATTAAAAACAGTATGATTCTAAGTGATATGTTCCCTAAAAAAGAAGAAGCTAAAATGCCACGTGGAGCCATCACATGGAGACATGAAAAGGAGGAGCCAAAAACTCTCCGAGACATACGCTTCAAGGCACTTTTCTTGGGATCACATCGCACGGTTTAATGGCTGCCCTATATTTACTCCTTTACCCCGCTTTTTGAGAATGTTTGTTGACCTTGTAACGGCCATTTCCGTAAATTCAAAGTTGAAACTATTTTTACTACTTCTTAATCCATATTAGTATTTTCTTAATTATTGATTTACAAAACTATCCACTGAATCTTAATTTAGTTGGAAGATATATATTTAAGCGTGCTAAAATATGTTTGATGTTTTTTTTTTTTTTTGAAAAAAATAAAAGCTTAAATGAACCTAACGGCACTAGAAGCCTTATCTTGCTGGAGAACTGTGATCATCTCATCAGGCGGAATTTCAAAAACTTGTAGTGAATTCTGCCAGGAGAGACCCATCTTTGCTAGATGATCAGCTATTAAATTACGCTCCCTATGAACATAGGTGATATCCTTGGCCAGGTAGAGTTCATTAGTCTTCTAATTCTTCTAATAAGAGTGGTGCCGGAGTCCACCATTTCTTTGATAGATAGGGCCTTAACCACTTCAAGGTTATCGGTCTGTATTGTGATCCTCTTGAAGCCTTTGTTTAAGGAAATAAGCACTCCATCAAGAATGCCCCATAGCTCTGCTTCCAAAGGTGAACATCTGTCCAGATAATGCGTAAATCCGACGATCCAATTACCAATTTGATCGCAAATGACTCCACCTGCAGAGGCGTTTCTAGAAGCTCTAGCCACTGCTCCATCAGATGATAAGTAGATCCAATTGTCAGAATTTGTATGAACAAAATATTTATATATTATTCCATAACCAAAGTGCTTAATCATACTTTAATATATTTAAATATAGTTTATTATTTTCTTTAGTAGTATGAAAACATGTGAACTCATCTTGTATGACTTGTAAAAAATCGTGTAGCCTAGTCAATTTTAATCTTAATAACTTTAAAAAATAATTTGACATAAAAAATGATGTTTTTGAATATGCATTTATTATTATCAACCAATATTTTTATTTCATTTTTTCATGGATTCCATTAAAATAATTAATAAGGGACATGTCACCCCAGCATTACTTATCTCTATTAAGATTGAGTTTAATTACAAGCCAAAGATACTAATTTAATTAAAATTTAACATAAAACTATATATATATTTATAAAGATATTATTATTATAGACACCTCTAGTTTGGACGAGTAGTTGGATAAAATGCAATTATTATTATAGTAATTATATCCTCTTGTAATTATAAATAATTTTAATTTTCTTGACTTATTTGATTAATCTATGACATGTTTAGTATAGTAAATGTAATTATACAATTACATAATTTTAAATTCTAAAAATATTAATAAAAATTATCAATAATGCTTGAGAAAAAATCATTAGTAATAAAACCTAAAATTAAATCATCATATATAATATGTTAGTGTAAAAAAAAATATTCGACAATATGATTATTATCAATACCTGAAATTACAATAAGAATCTAAAAATAACTCATCATATATAATATATTGGTCCAATAAAGAATTTGACAATACAATTACTAATAAAAATAAACATCCTATGCAATTTTATCTAATTACATGTTTATTGGGTAAGTCTCAATCTTAGGTTAAACATGTACTCTTTATTATCATCAATTGGTCATTGATCAAGTGTAAATAATTAATCGTAAATGTTATTTAATTTAGTTAAATCTAGTATAAATAATTTATAATAAATACTATATAATTTAATTAATTAGTAAGTTAAAATGTTTTAAAAAATTATCTTTCATCGATCAAAATTTTAAATTATTTAAATGAGTTTATTAAAATAACATAAAATTATATTTTAAAAACAAAAGTATCCTAAAACTAAAATATTATTACTGAATAAAAATAACTTTCTAAACTTAAATAATGTATGAACATGTTCGAAAGATCATGAGATAATTGGGTTTAAATGTAATTGTTAGTATTGGAGAGTATAATCGAGATGCTCTAATTACACTTAAATCTAATTATTATATGAATTTTCAAACCCGGCTTTAATAATGAATTAAGTGAAAAAAACATAACATAATAATAGATATAAAATTAAGGTTTCGTTCTTGTGCACTATTGGTAACAAAGAAAGAAAAGTTGATTTTTTTGTATAAATTTCAGATTGCTAAAACAAATAATTTATAACAAAATCTAGAGTAGATTTTAGATGACTGGAATCCTGAATGAGATCCATTAAAATTGAAGTGGGTATTGTAGATGGAATCTAGTTTGATGCTTCCATTTGAAAGTTGAATCCCTCTGCCGACCATTATTTAAGCCAAAAATAAAATGAAAAAGAAAGGTAGTTAGGGAACTGAAAGGGACAAAAGATTTACTGTGGGCTTGAGTTGTCTGAATTCGATGATTCACATCTTCCAACCAGCCCCCACTAAAGTCTCTCAAGTTATGGGCCTCATTTAAGAGGCATGATGTTATTATGATAGGCTTAACACACACGTATATAAAATAATTTCATCAATTAAAGTTGTCTATAGATCGGATTGGGTCAATTAAAAATTTTTAGGTTCAAGTCTAGCCTGAAAATGAGTTTAAAATTTGATTCAAGTAAAAATGCTAAAACCTGAGTTTAGTCTACCCGTATTAAAATTTGTTATATAAAAATAAATTTAAAAAATATAATACATCAAGTATACTAAAAATATTAAAATAAATGTTTTCCAACAAATAAAAAAATAATACTTAAATAACACTAAGATAACTGCAACTTAGCAAACAAATACTTCTAAAATAGTAGCAAAATTAATAATAAAACAAGAGTTATATAATATCCAAATAATAACAACAAAATAAAAATAAAGAAAAGGATGAAATTAGAAAGTGAAATAATAAAAGATGATAAATGATAAAAAATAAAAAAAATCATCATTTATATCATCTTTCCCAAATTAAAAGCATGGAAACCCTAGCCATGGAAACCTAAGCTCAAGTCAACTTATTTTGCTTGATTAGGTAAGTATTCTTGCCCGTTTTTAATGATTTTTATATTTCCGAGATCGTAATAGCTTAATCTAGCTATCTCGGGGATTAATTTGCAAAGTTATCAAGGTACTAGGGTTTTTCCATGGATGAACATAGATGAATTATGAAGTTTTATGGTAGAAAATGAAAGGTTGTTAATAGATAAACAACTTTTGTAAAGGGAATTTTGATGAAATTATGATATAGGGACTAAATTGAAAAGATGTAAAATTCATAGAAAAATTCTGAATTTTATGAAATACATGGGCTGTAAATTTTACATTTAAAAATTGGCTAGGCTTAGAATAAGGATTAAATTGCATGAATTTTATTTTTCAAGCCTAGGGATTAAATTCGTCATTAATTAAAAGTTTAGGGGAAAAATAGTAATTTTTTCTAAGATGTGAATTGAATTGAAATGAACATGAATTAATGTTAAATTCATTCATATAGATTCGAATAGACCAAATTCGTAGTTAGAACGAGGAAAAGAGAAAATGTCGGATTAGTAGATTTTACGTACACGAACATTTGTCGAGGTAAGTTCATGTAACTAAATTGCGTATGTGAATTGTATAAATGCCAAATATATGAAATTGATTACATATTCGACAAAGCCCGATAATTATTAAATCCCGTTTGAAAAATGGAATTCGATGGATACAGGATTTCCTGATTGGTTGTGGTCATGCATGTGTTGCGGACACACCGCAGCTACTACGAGCATCCCGTTATAAGCCCTCTCAAGCTTCCTGTTATATGGTTCCTGCGAGCATCTTGATTGGTAGTGATCTTGCATGTGTTGCGGACTACCGTAGCTTTTTGTGAGCGTCCTGTTATATGATCGGTTGTGATCCTGCATATATTGCGGACACAAACGCAGCTCTTTGTGAGCGTCCTGATATGGTTCGCTTGAACTTCTCGATATATGGCTATCTGGAGCTTCTGATTAAAGGCTCTTCGTGAGCTTCCTGATTAAAAGTTCTTTGTGAACTTCCTGATTATGGCTCTTATGAGCTTCCTGTTATATAGCCCGGATAAGCTTCCTGATAGGCTCTTTGTGAGCTTTTCGAGTAATGGTTCTTTGTGAGCTTCCTGTTATATGGCTTGAGAGAGGATTTCCCGATTATGTGCTTTAAAGAGCACTCTTGAATATGAATTGACGGATTTCTGGTTTGTACACTTCGAGTGTACTACCTGTGTATCCATCGATGTTTTCAATGATTCAACGGGCAAAATCCTGACATGAGAAAATATGAACATGAAATTAATTAATACACGTATCTGCCTGAAATACATGAAAATGATCATGATATATGGAAATACGATATGATAATATATGAACATGGAATTTGTTTGATGAATATGTTCCTCCATGATTATAAATTCTGTAACAACCCAACTTCAATGAAGTCGGAATAGTGGTTTCGTAACCACAAATCCAAGCCGAAAAGATAAAATATTTTAATATTATGAAATAATTAGTAATATAGTAGAAAGGTTGCATGAGAATTTTGATAAGAAAATTTTATCAATTAAGTGCTTAATTGTAGAAAGGACTAAATTGTATAAAATGTCAAATTTAAATTCTAGTAGCTATAAGGATTAAATAACTATAAAATTTAAAACTTGAGGTCCTTAAATGGTAATTAGACCATTGATGAAAAATATGTAAATATTTTTGGTGAATCATCCATAGAAAAATTGAAAAATGACAAGAACTAAATTGGAAATAGAAATAGTTAAAAGATGATAAAGATTAAAATAGAAATTAATATCATTTTATATCATCTTCTTCATAAAAAATACATGGAAACCCTAGAAGAGAGAAAACAAGCTTTCCAAGCATAAATTGATCCGGAAATACCAAACAAAGAGAAAGATCGAGGAAAAGAGAAAGTTTCGGATTAGTAGACACGAACAATTATCAAGGTAAGTTCGTATAACTTAAATAAGCATGAATATATGTGTTAATTTGATTGTTGAATTATATGAAATGTGATATGTGAATTATATGTACATTAAGCATGAACATTGCGAAGCATGAAATATGTATATAATGTAAAATGACTGAAAAGGGTTAAAATCCATTTGAATATTGAATTCCGATTGGATAAATGTGATTTCCCTGATAAACTGCATGTGTTGCAGAATGGATTTAGCCCGGACGGGTAATCCTTTGAAAATGGACTCTTGAGAATATGTGTTTCAATTAGGATTTAGCCTAGACTGGTAATCCTAATTGACTGGATTTAGCCTGGACTGGTAATCCAGATTGGACTCTATAGGGAATTCTTTGTCATATAAGGATTTAGCCTGGATTGGTAATCCGACAAAGCCCTTAGAGTATATGTGCTACTGACTAGAATTTAGCTGGGGTGTAATTAATTTGTATGATATGTGGCTCGAGAGTGTACCTAAGCGGTACTACTGGATATGAATTGTGGATAATGAATTGTGCACCTCGAGTGTACTACTAGAAATATCCATCGGAAATTCAATGATTCAATGGATAAAATACTCATATGGCATGATGAGCTCATCTATGCTTATTGTATATTATGGCTAACATGTTGATTGAATGTTTGTGACTAGGAAAATTTGCCAAATTGATGGATATATGCTTTGTATATGTTTTAGATGTTAAATATGATTGGTAAGTGTAATTTTGGTTATACGAGTTTACTAAGCATATAATGCTTACTAGGTTTGTTTTCCCTATTTTATAGTGCTCAAAGCTCGAACAGGTCGGAAAATTGGTCGGAGCTATCATCACGCTATCAACTTCTTGATTTTTGGTATATTTGAAAATCTTATTTTGTTAATGGCATGTATAGGCTAACTAAGTTAAATGATGGTATGCAGTTAAATAATGGTATGTAAATGATACATATATAAATAACTTAGCCATTGGAGTGGCTAAAACACTTATGTTTTTAATATATGTTATGGTTGGAATTTTACTTGAAATTGGCTAGAATATATTTGTTAGTGTTGATGCAGGAAAAATGGAAAATTTGGGTGAGAAATGAGGCTAGGAAATTGCCTTATTTTGTCCACACGGGTAGACACACGGGCGTGTGTCTAGGCCGTGTGTCACACGCGGCCTGAGTACATGGGTATGTGATCTGGCCGTGTGTCCCCTGCTTCTAAAATTTGCAAAACAGAATGTCCATAATCTAACACACAGGCAGAGACACGGGCGTGCGGTACAATCGTGTGAAGTCTGCACCTATTTTCGAAAATTAATTTAACCATACGGCCTATCACACGGGCGTGTGACACGGCCGTGTGTGCAAGTCAGAGAGCACCTTAAGTTAGACACGGCCTGAAGCACGGGCATGTCTATGGGTCACACGGGCGTGTGGGTATTGTTCATAAGTGAAATTTTGTATATTTTGTGAAAAAATTTATGAGGTCCCGATTAAGTCCCGACTCAATTTTAATATTCGATTTGGGCCTCGAAGGTCCAATTGAGGAACTTTATGTATGTTTTCGGTAAATGAATAGTAAATGATATAATTAATTCTGTAAATGTTCTGTATTTACTGGTAATACTCTGTAACTCGGTTCCGACGACGGATACGAGTTAGGGGTGTTACAAATTCGTACACCTTGAGTGCATTACCCGTGTGACACTGACATTTGAATGATTTAATGGGCAAAGGTCCTACATGAAATAATCTGAACTCGAGACGAATTATTATGAAAATGTACTTGAAATACAAGGATATGATTTGTATATGTTATATGAATACATGATGTGGAAAATATATATACATGAAAATCTAATTATTGTTGAGCCCATACATGTTTCTTGATATTTATATGAAATATATGACTAACAAGGGTGATGAGGATATGTGTTAGGGCTCGTGATCAAGTTGATTGAATGTGCCTTGTATGTTTATATTGAATTTAAATGAGTGGTAAGTTAATTACCATGTTATACGAACTTACTAAGCATTTCATGCTTACTCTGCTTTATTTTCCCTTGTTCTATAGTAATTCGAAGGCTCGTTGGATTGGAAGCTTGGCGGAGATCACTCACACTATCCATCAGCCCATTTCGGTATATATATGGTAAATTAATTATGGTTATAATGGCATGTATAGGTTAATTGGCCAATATTGGCATACAAATGCTTTAATTGTAACTAGCCATTGGAATGGCTTGTGATGGATATGTTTGGTATGTGTTTGAAATGGTTGATTGATAGAAATTATATTGGCATGTTGATGATTTAATTAAGTTAGCATATTTGATAAGATATGCATATACGTGAACTTGGTAATTTAAGTAAGTGTGTATACTTGATTATATGAGGTATTATATCATGTATAAGACTTGATTTTGAGTTGGGTTAAATGACCTATAATTTCTTGTAAATGTGTTAAAGTGTTGGTGTAAGAGGATGACAAAATGGGGTGAGAAATATGGCTTGAAAAATAGCCTATTTTCGTCTACACAGGTAGAGACACGGGTGTGTGTCTTAGCCGTGTGTGACACACGGTCTAGCACATAAGCGTGTGACCTGGCCATGTGTCCCTTGCATTTTTAAAATTTCAAAACAGAATGCCCAGGTATTTACACACGGCCTAGCACACGGATATATATTTTTAATATATAAATATAAATTAAAATAATAAATTAAAATAATAATTTTAGATATATACTTTAAAAGAAAAATAAAATAATATTTTAAGTGGATGCTTATTTTAAGAGGTAGTTATTTATTATAACTTAAAAGTCTTAAATATTTCTATTTTACCATAATAATTTAACTTTAAGTTGCAATATGCCGATTGAATTTTAGTTTGATTAGCATGGGTATTATTGTCAATGTAGGAGGACGTGATTCGAGTACGTTGAAATATATCATCCTCCTATTTATGGATTGGGAAGGGACTACCCGATGTGAAACATCTCCACAGGGATTAGAGAGTTTTAGTGAAGTGTCCATCCCATAATAATGCATATTTTTCTTAGTAAAACATAAGTATATATATGTCAAAATTAAACATTAATTGCAGTTTTTTTTTTTTTTTGGAATATAGCAGCTTTTTTTTTTTTTGGTTCCTGTAGTGGAAGAGAATTAAAATGATCTTATATTTACAATAAGAGAATTAAAATGAATATTCAAATGAAAAGAAAAATCAGGATACAACCATAAATGCTTTGCCATGTTGGAGAGAAAAAAAGATGGTCCTATTTCTAAAACAAAGAATGATTTTTTTCCTTATAAAAGGAACCTGAGATTAGCCATCAAGAGTGGTGCAAGTAGAGTTGCCCACCATCTTCCTACCAATGGGTTTAAATCATTTGCTTTGTTCTTGCAAACAAGCTTGTGATCATGATATGTGCATACTGGTTGATTCCTGGATTTAATCGAAACATCAGACAAAAAGTTTTCAGTTCAAAAATCACGAATTAAAAGGAGATTGTAAAATGGGTTGCCTTCATTATTAGTTCCAAAATAGGACAGTTTCGATTTCTGAACTTGAAGCTTAACTCAGTTTGAGTTCGATATTTAATCGGGAAAAGATACGAACCTGGTTGAGCAGAAGGTGATGACATAATCTGCACCAGAACAAGTGAAAATACTAGTAGGATCATCATATGCATAACTATAGGAAGTAGGGCATGCAGACTTGAAAATGTTGGAATAATATGTAGGTCGACAAGTTGAAGGGTTTCCATATGCCCCTCGGCAACAATATTCGTCGGTGTCAAACACGTCGCATGCGCTTCGGCAAGCTATAACCTTCCCTTTGGCCTTGACAGCGAGTTCGGAAGGGCAATTATGCCTGACGTCAGAGTTACATCCAGCAGTGGAGCAATTTCCCTTACCGTTTATCGGTGTAACGGATAGTGGCAGATTGAATCCGTCAACGAGGCTAACATCGTAAAAATCAAGAGTAGCAAGTGTAAACTCAGCGAGTGATACCGGGGTTTTTCCGGCAACTCCGCACTTAAGGGTTTGGCCACAGTCCCCTGTTTGGCATGGACCATTTCCATTGTCGTCGAACTTGCAACCAGTTCGACCCCATATGCGGCCACTCCAGCCAACCGGGGCGTCAAAGACGATAGATTGGTGTGATTTTAATTCAAGACCTCCACCATTAAAGCTTTCACCAGGGATAATTCCAGGCCAGATAGTATCCTCGCAATTGTTTATAATGGTGAAGGTTCTTGCACATTCATACACTTTTGCCCCTGCCAAAGTCCAAGAAATAGAAAATATGGGAAAGAACTTAGAATCGCTATTTAAATGGAATAAAGCTATGTGTGGATACACTGTTACATTATTATAAAGAATGGAAGAGAATTTATGAATACCTGATGACAGCATGAGCAGTATGAACAAAAGAGGTAAAAGCTGATCCATTTGGTGGTTTTATCTGTATGAGGAATTTGCAGTAGGTATATATAGAGAGAGAGACATTTAAAGCAAAATGGGGGACGAAGAATACGTGCAAATATAACGTAGTAAGTAGGAAGAGTTGAAGTTGAAAAGGCATTAACCGGTCATAGGGAAGCTTTTCCATAGAAGGTAGGCTAACGTGATTCTTTCCCTAATCCTTTTCCGCAAGTTTATTCAGGTTCCCATCTTATTTTATAATAATTGCCGCCCTACCTTCTCTTTTTTGTTGCTTTATTGGATTAATATTTTCTGACAATATTCTACTTCTGCTACCTCAAAACTTAAAACTTGTTTCAACACATGCATTACTATAAGGTTCCTTTAAATATATGCAACAATGTTCACAGGCTTGGACTGATTCACACATGATCCACATCTAATGTTTTGGATCAAACTTAAGACAGTGGAGGCCTAAATAAACCAAACATGAAACCATTTTCGAACCCTAAATATTAGTATCAAAATTTTGACATTTCTTATTTAGGTTTTAAATTTATAATTTTAAAATATAATTATTCTAGTAATTATATATCTTTTGCTTACATTATATAGGTTGATACTGGGATCAACAAGAGAGGAAATAAGGAGGTTATGGTATTCTAACGGAGGTCGATTCATCTTAACAAGTGAAGAGTCAAAGAAAGAAAATAGAAAGAAGAAGGAGACCGTGAAGGTTAAAGAAGTTACTTGTCGAGAATAAGTGCTCAATGATTGCTTAGGGGAAGAAGATCTTTTTCTCATCATTTGGGAGGGTGAGGTCCTCTTATCCTGTACTGATGATGTGGCAAGGTGGCTACCATCATACTGTAAATAAGGGACGTGCATAGTGGGGCTTATTCTGTTATGCATTTTGAGAGAATATGAGATCATTATGCTTAGGTGGGACCCTGAAGATAGTGTTCACATTAAGAGATATGTTCACACTGAAAAACGAGACTGCGGTGAGCCGAAAGCCTAATGAAAGGGGATGCTATCTTCTATCAAAAGTTGAGGACATCCTGATGGATGGGAGGTGAAGGACTATCTTGAGACATCCATCTGATGCTTTTTTAGAGTGCCACGTGTTTAGCTTAGAAGAATGTATAATAATATATATTCTATTTCAACTTAATGATGAAAAATAAATAAATTAATAAATATTTTAAATATTTATATTAAAATATATGATATTTTTTTATTTTATATAAATAACATTATATATATAAATATAAAACAAAGAAACTATAAATTTGAAAAGAGTCTATATTAACACTTGAGTTTAATTTATATTTCAAATGAATATAGTTTTTCAATTCAAATCTATTTTTCCAATTTTTTTTTTAAAATTGCTCACAGTGTATTTGATAATAATATTAAAATAAATTATATTATTAAATTTAGAAATATTTAAAGCTACTTTATTTTAAAACTGATAAGATCTTCTGTATGTATTGTTGTATAGTATTTTCATTTTCAGTCACACAAGTATTTCAAACAGAGGAGAAAAAGGCCAAAGCTAATCCATTCACAATTAAGCGACACCAGTCAAACACTCCAAACGGATAAACCACCAAATTTTCCAAACCCTCAGATCCAATCCAATTCCTCTTTCTACCCTCCGATCTTTATCCCGCATCAAACACGAAAATAGCCCGCCCCCAATATTCTTGGCGCAGCCAATAAATCCACACAGAAGAAAAGAAGAGAAAAAAACGAAGAAAAAGGCCCCGGTGGAGAGACTTATTTACTTTAGGAATTTTCTAGAACCATCTCGAAGGCAATGGCTGAGGCGACCAGCACCGAGAGATCCACTGGCACAGTCAAATGGTTCAGCGCCCAGAAATGTTTCGGTTTCATAGCTCCCGACGACGGAGGCGACGACCTTTTCGTTCACCAAACCTCTATTCTTTCCCAAGGCTTTCGTACCCTCTCCGATAACCAACCCGTCGAGTTCTCCATCGATGTCGGTGAAGATGGCCGAGCTAAGGCCGTTGATGTAACTCCTATGCCTCGACCTC
This sequence comes from Gossypium sturtianum, assembly GCA_025698515.1. Lineage (NCBI taxonomy): Eukaryota > Viridiplantae > Streptophyta > Magnoliopsida > Malvales > Malvaceae > Gossypium > Gossypium sturtianum. The sequence continues at coordinate 6,947,434 of CM046947.1, forward strand.
GCCGTCCTTCCCGTGGTGGTGGAAGAGGAGGATATTTTGGCGGCAGAGGTAGAGGTGGTGGTGGTTACAGGAGAGGAGGTTATGGTGGTGGCGGTGGCGGTGGCGGAGGTAGTGGCGCTTGTTATAATTGTGGGAGGACGGGGCATATAGCCAGGGATTGTTATCAAGGTGGTGGAAGTGGAAGTACGAGATACAGTAGCGGCCGTGGAGATGGTGGTGGAAATAGAAGATACGGTGGCGATAACGGTGATGGACGAGGAGCTGGGGGACGATGTTTTAATTGTGGAGATGAAGGCCATTTTGCAAGGGATTGCCCTAACAAATAATTCAGAAAACAAAACCGGACATTTCCTATAATATTTTGTGAATATAAGTTTTTCTTTTACGGTGTTTTGGAAAGGGGTTTATCAGCAAAGGAAGAAGAAACCGGAAAGTTGTCTATTCTTTCCGATCAGGCTTACTTTTCCCGATTCCGAGTGATCTGGTAACATCGTTAAAAACAAAAAGTCCATTGTTTTGTATAATGTGTTGTAATTGTTGTTATTCTCTTAATTCTTATCGATTCTTCTTTCTTTAATCCTCTATTCTTAGTCTTTGCATTTACAGTATGAATGGGTAATCATTTGTCTTCCTTGAAGTAGATTTCTTTTGTTTTTCATGTTCGCTGTTATTGACTATCGATTGCTTTTAGTTTTTACTGTTTGATGCTTGAAATATATAATATATATGCAAATAGGGATAATTTAATTTTCATATAAAAGATTTTCCCATTAGCGCCACAACTTTTCATGCGACTCCTCCACGGTTGATGATTAGACACGGTTTGATAGATAATATCTGTTATTCATCCTTGATCTTAGTGTTAACTCTTATCTTATTGCTGAAAATTAGTCTTTAATTGATGTTATTTCAGCTACTCAGTCATACTCATTTTTAACAATAAATTTTTTAATAAAAATAATTAATTTATTATTTCAGATTAAATTATTTATTTTTTAAATAAAAAAACAAAATGCAATTTAGAAAAATTAAACATACATGTCATGGGACACATACGCTAGAGTAACATAGGATAAAATCTATTGGCATATTGTGGTTTTTTTTTTTTTTTTCTCAATCTCGTGGATATTGTAATTTGGTTGTTAAGGAAGGTACATTGAAGAGGGAAAGAAAGACATTCATGAGATTTGCGGGTCTCCACTTGTTGTTAGCAGCATTGTGTTATGAGCATCTTAAAAAGGGCATGTTGAAGGGCTCAACTGATGTGTTTCCTTTTGAAAAGGATGAGGATTGAGGACCATATAATCCTTATCTTGCTTTATAACATTTTGAGAGGTTGCTGTTTCATTGGCGGAGATTACATATACGGTCACAAGATTTAGTATACCCTCTTAATCTTAAGGTTTAAATCATTTTTGGATATTGAATTTAGTAAAAAAAAATTTCAAATTAGACCTTGAATTTGATAATTATTTTACATTGAGGTTTAATTTTTTTTGTTTAAATTAGCTCATGAACTTGATAATTTTTCTCACGTTGGGGCTTGAATTTTTTTTTGTCCAAGCTAGTCCCTAAATATTTCTTTGAAAACCTTGAAGTTCAAGCCTTAATATAAGAATAATTGCCAAGTTCAAGGATTAATTTGGGCAAAAAAAAAGTTAAAGCCCAAATGTGGGAACATTTGCATAGTTCAGTCCCCAATGTGAGAACGGTTACCAAATTCAAGATCTAATTTGAACAAAAAAAAAAGAGTTCAGCCCCTAGTGTGAGAATTATTGCAAAGTTTAGGTTCCAAATATTGATTTAACCCTAATCTTAAATTTTTTTGCTTTCTTTTATTTTTTTTGGGGTTAAATAAGTATTTGGCTTCTAAACTTGACAATTATTCTCTCATTGTAGCTGATTTTTTTTTTTTGGGTTTAAATTAGACTCTAAACTTGGCAATTCTTATCACATTGAAGCCTAAACTAGGCAACTATTCCCACATTGGGGTTTGAATCTTTTTATTCAAATTAATCCCTAAACTTGATAATTATTCCCATATTAAGCTTAAACTTGGTAACTGTTTTTACATTAAGGCCTGAACTTTAGGGTTTTTAAGAAAATATCAAGTACAAATTTGGACAAAAAAAAGTTCAAACCCCAGTATAGGAATAATTGTCAAGTTTAGGTCTTAACTTTTCTACTTTTTAAAATTTTACACTGAATTTTAACTTTTATTTGCTTAATTTCTTAATTTCACTGTTAAATCCTTGCTTTCAAATTTAATTTTCTGATTTTCATTTTTTCTGGTTTCTTTATATATGAATTTGTAAAATACAATCATTTTGCTAGAATTATTTCTAAATTTGTTAACTATCAAAGATGGAACAACTTCTAGAATACAATAAATAATATTAGATTATTAATGGATGGAACATCTGGGCCATATCCACCATTGGGATCCGATGACCCTTGGCCAATAATGGAAGGGGCCATGGCTCCTGGAACAAACACTGTTTAACCCAAACCCATGGCCAAGAATACAAAATTTCTTTTCGCCACTATTTAACCAGGAAGGATTGATAATTAGATGTGACTATGAGTATGGACTAGGCCAAGTATAAGTATAATATTACCACATTTTATATTTATTTAAGTTCGATTTAGTTCGAAATACGAGTTTAAAATTTTATCCAAACTTATTCATATTTGCAAAAAATTAACTTAAACTATTTTAGGCCCGTTCATATTATTTATTAAAAAAATTATATTATTTTAATTTAATATTTAATAATTTTATATAGTCATCTTAAAATTATTTTAATGTTTACATTAGAGTAATATTATATATTTAGTATAAATTTATTTTTCTTAATGTTATAAAATATATAAAATATAAAAAAAATAACATAATATAAAATATTATATATTTAAAATAGACTGGCCTTGACTTTAATTGTTCAAGCGTGAGCTTGACTCATATTTTAAACGGACCTAATTTTTGTTTAAATATATTTTTCGAACATAATATTTTTATCTAAGTATAATATTTTATTTAAACATATTTTTCGAGCATAATATTTTGTTTAAACCGAACAGGCCGTTATATCTAAAATAATCGATTTCGACCCTTCAATTTACCTACCAACAAAATTATATCAACACTTATCTATATAATAATAATTATTGAAAATCTTGTACCTCTTCCTAAGACTTAGACACGTGATATTACGATTTACGACAAATATCTTAAGAAATACTTTATAAATGATCTTCCACTTTGCACCACTCGACTTGTCATCTACTGTGTTCAACTATTCACATCCCTTAGGCCTTTTATAAGAAGGCCATTCATTATTGATCACTCGCTCAACCCTGTTTTCAATAGATTGCTTTTATTTTTTAATGTGAAAATAATTATTAAATTTAAAGATTATTTAGACCAAGAAAATTTAAATGTGAATGCGAGAGTAATTGTGAATTTTTACTTAAAATTAATAAATATAGAATTTAGATTATTAAAAATTTTATTCTATATTTTATCTTTTAACTTTTAAACACAATAAAAATTTAAATGTAAAGTCTTTATAAGATAATACATTGTCGGTAATTCTTATTTTCACTGCAGAGCTGGCCATGGAAGCTTGCTTAGCTTAAGCTGTAATTTTATTTATGGTAAAGAAACAGCTTATTGGGGAGTCTTGTTGAGCTTGCAGAAACAATACTGAGAATACTTTTTGGATTTGAATTTAGGTGGATTTGCTTCATTAACGAGCTTAGCATGAGGCCCTACTTCTAAGTCCGATGGTGGCTCCACAAACACTGGCCATGAAATTCTTGTCTTCTCTTTATTCACTTTGGCCCTATGAAGCACACTCTTGTATTTTCCGTTGCTCACAATCTGTAAAAGTACATTAATAATAGATAAATTAATGGGATATTTTTGGTGATTTTCCCAACAATACTATACAGTTTTTTTTAAGTCATATGATATATTTTTATCTATACAAGCTAATTTATTTTTCTTTAAGGTGCACAGTAGCATAGGCGAATTTAAGGGTCGCAGGGTTCCGGCTCCCTAAAATTTGAAAAATTCGATTTAACCCTTTAAAAATTATAAAGATATAGACTATAAAGAATTAAAATTTCATTCAGACTCTAAAAAATTATTCTGGCTTCGCCCCTGCAGTAGAGATATTCAAATTGATATTAAAGTATATATTTTAGTGTTATAGAAATTACTTAAAATATAAGTTCACATTCTTTGTAACATACCTCGACTTGGTCTCCAATGTGAACAATGAGTGCATTAGGAATGTATTCAACATCATACCAATGGTCATCTTTACAAGCTTGGAGGCCCTGGACATCATTAGGCACCAATATGGTGATGGCACACATGTCGGTGTGAGCCGGCACGCCGAGCACCAGGTCCGGCCGAGGGCACTGCGGATAGTAGTTGATCTTAAGAAGGTAAACCATTTTATCGCCACCCATAGCCTCCTTCATCTCATTCCCTTCCAGCCCTAACCCTAATGACAGACATCTAAACAGCTTGTCGACCACCCCATGCATGTGCTTTGCGTATTCCTCGTTATTCTTTCTGCCATTATCCAAAGAAAATCATACATAAATGGAAAAATCCCATGAACTCAATATATTATATAGGTTAGTCCACGCATATATGTGAAGGAAAAATGTGGATTTGAGACCTGTAAGAAGGTGGGTTTTTAGGCCAAAATTGATAGTTAATTTCAGAAGGAGGCCAGATCTTATGGAAGAGATGATCAACCCAAGCTTTCTTCCCTTCAACTTCTCTTTGAAGCTTCGTTCCATAGCCTTCAATGGATTGAGATCCTGGGGACTTGGCGTAAGCTTCCTTTTCATGTGGTGGGAGCTCGAAGAAAGCCTTTCCGACCTCTTTCAGCTTCCTTACGGTTTCATGGGGAATGCCATGGTTCACAACTTGGAACATTCCCAAATTACTGCTCGCGTCCACAATGGCTCGTACAACCTTCTCTTCATCGGGGTCGCTTAGATCGATAACCGGGACCTCTAGCACCGTCCCCTGAACCGTAGTCAGTGCTGGCTGCTCGTACGTTGTCCTAATGAACTCTTCCGGGATTGTTTCTTTCGAGAAATTAGCAATCTCTTGCACTCTCTCCACCTCCATTTCTCTCAAATTTTCTTGGTTAGATGTTTTAAATAGCTTCACAATTTATGATTATATAGGAGCCGAAACATCCAACACAAAATTTCTAACAACCTATTGGTAGTTGCTAAAAACATAATAAATTTTATATGGAAATTAGAATCTACCAAGTGATTTTTAGATAAAAGATAGTTTCTTTTCGTATGATAGGAGATCAGAAATGTAAGAATCAAAACCAAAATTAGTTAAATGAGTACCTCCACATGTTCAATTGATATTTTACATGTTAAATTTATATTTCATTTTATGATCCATGAGACTTAATTTTATTAGATTTGATGGTTACATTTTTCAATAATGTTACTTTTACAATTTGAATTTAATTTCTCTCCCTAATAATACAACCTACCTTAGTATAAAATGCAATTATTACTTATTATGTGTATTACATCTATAATCCAACACTAGCCACATTAAATTGTGCAAATTTAAGAATTTACCATTACGTGTAAACTCATTCATCATTTCCAATATAAACTAGCTTAGAATTAATTCACAGTAATAAATTATAGAAGAGAACTCATATTTGAGCTTTGAAAACAATATTGTTGAGTTGAGAAAGCCGACTCCAAACCATAAATATGAACTATAAAACAAATATGAAAGATAAAAAAAAACTGAAATATAATATATTTAGAAGTCTTATTAAATAATTTTATGACGTCATAACTCTATAAAAAATAACATGCAACAACGATAAAACAAAACTTATAACCTTGATTCATTTTAAGGTTGACCTTTCTCTATAAACTAATATGTTAAAAATTTAAGTATAAATTGATTCAAGATGTTCTCTCCCTTTATTTTTTTTAAGTATAAATTTAAGTATAAATTGATTTAAGTATAAATTTAAGTTAATCTTTGATACATTGAGAGAGATGCCAATAAAGTTGTTAATTGCTTAGCGAAGGCACATGGAGGTGGAATTGATCAGTCGTTTTTTTTTTTTATAACTCCCGCCACTTTATGTACGAGGGTTTTTGGAAGAGGAGGTTCGACCGTCACTGATAGAGGTGGATAGACTGCAAGTGCCCTTATGTTTCCTTAGACATGTTCTAAGTTTATTTTTTCTACCAAGAAAAAATATTTTATATGTTTTGTAAATTTTGATAATACTCATAATAAATGTTTTATAAGTCTCATGTACCATCGTAGAATAATAACATAACACATTATCATTAAATAAAGCAAAAAATAGTGAAAAACTTATAAATAAATATTAATAATTTTATTTAAACATAATTAAATAATAATTAATTGTAAATAAATGTTAAAACCCTAAACCTAAAACCTAGATTCTAAACCCTTAAACCAAAGATCCTAAATTTGAAAGGTATTAATATCTATTTATAATAGTTACATTTAATGTTTAATTATATTTAAATAAAATCATTAATATTTATTTACAAATCTTTCATATTTTTTATTTAATTTAATAATAATACATTATGTTATTATTCATTAAGAATGCATAAATTTATATACACGATATCATATATATATATATATTTTAGCTTTAGGGATTTGGGCTCAAGGGTAGGTCGCTGGCTGGAAGTAATGAAAATAATAATGAATGAGGTGAAATTGCTTAAGAGTAGGAAAGGAAATGGTACATCTTTCTTTATTTGTCCAATTTATTATTTGCACAACCTTAGTTTTAATTTCTATTTTAGTCCCTTCATTATTAGTTACTTTAGGTTTAGATCTGCCAAATCTAATCTAGAAACGAAAACCTAGCTTAATCAATTCGATCTAATCTATTTTTATTTTAAAATGCAATAGCCTAAACTTAATTAATTTGAACTCGGATATATTAAAACTCAAAATTAATTTAAATAAAAAATGATTTCAAACTCAAAATCATCTAAATAAGTAATTTGAAATATTCTAAAACTGTATTGACCAAATTTAAAAAACTTAAATGATCAAACTTGATATAAACCTCAAAAGTAAAATAATCCAAAAAGTTTAAGCTTCATGTTTGTGATTATATGGGTGATGAACTCTAAAATTAGGTATAAATTTTGATTTAACTATAATATCAAACATATGTTATATATGAAAATTTAGATTTCATTCTATATTAAATTTTAATTGTAATTTAGTTGTGTTACTTGTGTATATTAGAATTTTTTTTGAGTATTTTTATTTTGGATAAATATAAATTTTTTATGCATATAATATAGGCTTACATTGTATACAAAAATTAAATCAAAATTAAAGTGTAATATATATAATTGTATTTAAAATCAATTTTTTTGTATCACGTTATATATTAAATCAAAATTTAATTTTAAATTTGAGATTTATTTTAGGGTAAACTATACCAAAAGTCACCTTAAAAATTGCGTCGTTCTTATTTTGGTCACTTTAAATATTTTTTGTCAATATAGTCATTGTCGTTAGAAAAATTGATCAAAATGGTCACTCAACCATTAAACACTTAATAAATTGCTAATTGGACCTGGAAAAAAAAGAAAATTTGTTCTTTTAGTCCCTTAAAAATTACAAAATTTCAATTAACACTATTGCTATACCCACGAAGTTTTAATTTTTTATGTTAAGGCAAAGGAAAAGATAGAGATTTAACATAGCTCTACCCTCTATGACATTGCCACCATCTCCGCTCCATTGTTTTTCACTCGAACAAGAAAACTTTATCATGGTTTCTGCCCTAAAAAATGTCATCACTGGTTTAACACTTTCCTCTTCCTTCACTGTTGATGTTTTTGTTGACTTTAGTTTGGATTTCGATACATTGACTGTGGCCGGGGGTTCTTCTTCTACTTCTATGGTATTACAACTGAGTGAAGTTATGAATAAGTGCCACGTGTGCGAAATTGACGGTTATTTGGGGTGCAACTTTTTTCCCACCAAGTCAATAAGAAGACAAAAATTGAGCCGCCACTACTAATAAAACTAGAACTAAACATTTATTTTTATATAACTATTTTTTCTTAACTATTTAGATGCACCATTTTTTTGCCTATTGTTTACTCATCTCTCCCATAACTTCCTACTTTTATAAAAAAATGGTGAGTCACAAAGTCGTCATTGCTCATAGCTGCGGTTGTTGGGGATGCGGCCACCTTTTACCTTTTATCAAGGTCGCAAACGTCCTCAGCTGGACTTTTTGACCCGGATTGTTGCACCCTCGTTTTTTTATTTATATTATTTGAGGCAATATTTACAAAACTACAAAAGACAAAATTAGCATCCAACCACGCAAGCCATCAGAAAAGTGGTTCAGCACTACATACCCGTCGAGGACCTAACAACTATTGTGACATACTTGTTTGAAGAAATGCTGACACTGGGAGAAGAAACTGGCTCCTTCAGGTTTGGCTTCAGCATGAACACCATGTGTAGAGCCTAGCGAGGGACCTACCACCTACGATCCGGGAGCTTCACATACTCAGTGATAAAGTTCCATGGCTCCAACCACAATCCTCAGAGATACTTAGCAATAGTATCCCAGGAGTCAAAAGCCTATGAGTGTTCACATTGTTTATAGTTCCTAAGATCATTCAAGCCATCAGGAAAACAGACTTTTAGCGGCGTTTTTTTTGCCTTTAGTGGCGTTTATAAGCGCCACTAAAAGTATTTGCGGCGCTTTTAGAAGCGCCACAAAAAACGCCGCTAAATCAAACGCCGCAAAATTTAGCGGCGTTTATGAGAAAAAAACGCCGCTAAAAGTCATGACCATTAGCGGCGCTTGTGAAAAAAACGCCGCTAAAAGTCATAACTTTTAGCGGCGTTTTTTTCACAAACGCCGCTAATTTGTACAGATTTGCAATGTACAATTTGTTTTATATCATACCCCTCCTGCACTAAAAACTAACCAATAACAGTAAATATAGCATATAATTCCAACCCAAAACAGCAAATGTAGAATATAAATCACACCAAATGCATTGATTGTAAATGAAACTTGAAATTCAATAAACTAAATGTATTATAACTGAAAATATTCTTACAATAATGTTAAATGTAATAATGTTTTAAAATAATCAAACAACGAGAAAGTACATGTCTAAGATGGCGGCCTCTGCGATTCTTTGAAACATCTCTGTATCATTTCTGTCAAGCCGTAGTTGGAGCTCATCGTACTTTCGCTCGCTCGCTAGCATCGATCTTTGCCTTCGCCTCCTCGCGGTATCATTTGCCTCCCTTCTTCTTTGCCGCTTCGCCTCGCATCCGCTCTAATCCGTTCTTCGAGTTCTTCATATTTTTGTTGAACATCGCAATTTGTTGCCCTCGCTCAACCGTGCTCTCTTGCATCTGAGCTATCTGGTCTTTGAGCCTCTGAACTTCAGCACGAGATTGACTCCCGAAAGACATGTATTGTTGGGAGCCGGATCCAAAATATTGGGTCGGGGTAACACCGGATCCTTGTAATCGCACCCGACCATACCTTTCAAAACCAAAAACATCAGTGACAATTCTATTATAAATGTACTCAAGATTAACAGAACTATCAGTCGAAGCAGTCGTACCTTTCAGGACCCAAAACTTCGGTAATAATTCTGTTATCAATCTCCTCAAGATTAACAGAACTATCGGTCAAGTACCGCTTCATACTCCGCTTCTTCTTCTCCTTTAGTTTATCCTAATAAATCAATGAAAGAGTTAGAAATGAAATATATAATAAGAAGGAATGCAACATAACTTGTAATTGAAGAATTTTATTAAGTAAATATACCATAATTTCTCATGACTTCCGGATGTCATCGGAGATCCATCCTTCTTCCTATGCGTAATGTCAAAAAGTCAAGGCGCCCAACTTTTGACTGCAGACGAGGTTTCCTACATTTTAGCAGAAAGAATATAAATTAATAGTATAAATTCATTAATATTTGACATAATTAATAAATTATAATACCTCGGCCTCGGCTACACAAGCAAAACTTACGGACCTGCTGCATGCGTGAATTTTTGTTGTTGTCTCACGCTTGTTCCAACTCGCTCACGGTCCTACATAATGAAATTTGAATTATGTATATAGTAAATACCGTAAACCGAAAAATTTATAAGACTTTAGAAGTATGTAATACCTCTCCTTTCTTTGAATTCCAGAATCTAACTTGATCTTCTCATTGGTACCTTAACATTCCCGGCGGGACATTTCTTAATTTTTCGTCGAGGCTGATGTCTATCTTAAAATATTGTTTTTTCAACGTTTTTTTATGGTCTCTCCATTTTTTACCCAACGTCTTCTTAATATAATCATCGGAGACCTCTAAAGCAAATCTCTCCTGAAAAAACACAAGTTTAAAAAGTAAATATAAATGAAAGTTAAACTAAAGTATTATAAATTACATTTACGTTTTTTTACCTTAATATTATCGAGAGCCTGATTTTTGTTGGCAGCAGGCATGTGATGCCATGATTCGTAGTTAATGGGCAACATATTGGCATTACGTGATAGAATGCCCAAATAGCTCGCTAATGATCGAGCTTCAGATCCAACGGGCTGGCCATGACTGTTTCTCCTTACTTTAACACGCTCGACAGGATCTAGCTCGTACAAATCTTTAAAGAGTGTATGTCCCCGACCTCTTCGCATCCCACCACCTTCAGCTAAAAAATGATATATTATTAGTATATTAAAATTGCAAAATGAATCAATAATAAAATTCAACATGCATGTAAAATAAATTAACATTACTCTGAACTTCTGCAGGCTCGTCATATATGTCCGGCACACTAGAAGATCCAACAAATGTTTGTTGTTCACTATTTGCTTCTTCTGAATTTGGAGTATTGTGGACAATACTTAAATCTCGTAATCATCTTCTAGGCATTTTTCCTGCAATACACATAAAATAGTGCAAAATTTTAGTAACAAATAAAATAATAGTACATTTAAAATAGTTAAATTATATAACATGACCAATATTAAAATTATAATATTACATATAAATAAAAAATCGTAAAATCTTACTACATCATATTTCATAAATATCTTCGTCCACATCGTGTGAACCCATTGAAATTGTTGACTAGTACTAGGGATATTTTCATTCAAGTTTTGTTCGGAAAAGGCAAAGTTTCAGATCTTTCGACTATGTCATCTCTACTTCCATTGCCCATGTCGAACAAGTCTCTAGGGGTGTTCCAGAGTACAACGTACCAACCCTCATCAGTTGGATCTTTTGAGTAAAAAACTTGTTTCACTTGAGAAGAAAATACATACGGCTCGTCCATAAATTGTTCTCCAATGTGAATCAATCGAGAAAAATTCACCATTGTAAAACCATATTGATCGTTTTTAATTCTGCGAGCCGTATTCACATCAGCCCAATCTCATCGAAATAAGACAACTTTCCATCTGCCATAATAATCCAACTCAATTATGTCGGTAAGAAGTCCGTAATACTCCACATTCCCTTCGACAGGATTATTGTTCCTAGCACTAGCATAACTCGTAATTGAAGAATTAACAACAATTCCACAATTTTGTGTTCTCCTCAATCTCTCGCGATACTTTGTATGAAATCTGAATCCATTGATGAGGAAGGCACTAAATCTTTTCACTATCCTATTTGGACCTTGTGAAAGCCATTTAATTTCGTCATTTACTTCATTCCGGCTCCAAACCTATTAAATCGAAAGTAAATTGAGTAACTATAAATGTTACGAGAAAACATTATGACTTGTCAATGAAAACTTCAATTGCATACCGTTTGGCTTAACCATTCATGAAATGATTCCGTGAACAACTTATTAATTTCTCGTCGATGTAATCTTCGGGACCGTGAACGAGCTCTTAATATTTGTTTGTACTCACTATGTTAAAAAAAAGGCTACTTTGTTAGAAGACAAACAAATTATAATTGATGAGTATTTATCGAATTCTACAACTTACTTGCGTAATGGTTCCATTGAATCGTGATTAAGAAGAACATATCGATATGCTTGGACCCACGATCTATCATCTAATTCTACAATTTCAACTTTGCCGATTGGTTCTCCGAAACTTTGAAATAAATAAGTTCCGCCAAGTTATGATGATCGTGAGCCCAAAGATTTCTAGTTGGTCTGTTCATTCTTGTTTCAACATCTTCCAAATACCTTGAACAGAAAGTCATACATTCCTCTGCCAAGTAGCCTTCGGCAATTGATCCTTCCGAATAACGCTTATTGCGGCAGTATGACTTCAATTAGGATAGGAACCTAAACACGGTATAGAACGTTATCAAAAGTTGCAACCAAAGGTATTTAGGTGAATGAAGGAATAATTTGCAAATAAAGTAAGACCTTTCTATGGGATACATCCATCGATAGAAAACGGGTCCACCAAGTATTGCTTCACGAGGGAGATGAATTAACAAGTGCACCATAATTGTGAAGAAGGAAGGCGGGAATATCTTCTCTAGATTGCATAAAGTCAGTGCGGCTCGATCTTGTAGTGTCTCAAGTTCTTGAACATCCAAAACTTTGTCACAAATGCCTTTCATTATATTGGACAGTTCAATTACACAAGATGTCACCTTTTCCGACATACAACACCGCAATGCAACTGGCAGTAAGTCTTGCATCAAGATGTGATGGTCATGCGATTTTAAGCCATATAGTCTTCGATCTTTAAGACTCATACATCGAGATATATTTGATGCATACGCATCCGGGACCTTTATATCCTTCAACACCATACAGAACACTTCTTTCTCTGTCTTCAACATTGAATAAATAGCAGGCGGCAACCGATATTTCATATTCAGAAGTGCTTGGGGATGAAGCTCACTCCGAATTCCCATGGGGATGAAGCTCACGCTAAATTCCCATGTAGACGACATGAAAAGCCTTTGAAGCCTTGGTATTAGCGGAAAATACCGCAAAATCTTAACTGGCTGCTTCCTTGACTGTGTATCGTGTTCATCCTCGTTACCATCCTCTGTATTTCTATTAATCCAACGGGATTAACCGCATACATGACAGCACTGTTGGTTTATCCGGTCGCCCCAATACAACGTGCAGTCATTTGGGAAACTATGAATTTTGTTGTAGCCAAGGCCCAAATCCTTTATCAGTTTCTTCATGTCTTTGGAAGATTGAGGGATTTTCGCAAACAGGAACATTTCTTGCAGAAACTCTAACAGCATTGTCAAAGAGTTTCCGGTCCACCCTCCCAAACATTTCAAGTGAAAAAGCCTAATACAGAAAGACAGTTTGGAAAATTTTGATCCCTCATACAGTTCTTCATTCATTTCACCAAGTAACGTGTAGAACCTCGCCGCTTCTTCATTTGGCTGTTCATCAGGTACAGTTCTTCCCCCTTCGGTGAACGTATTTCCACCAAAATTATAATCTTCGGTTGCACCCAAGTCAGGTGGAAATGACCCGAAACCATCAGTGCGCATATTAAAAGCATCCCGCAACATGCCTTCCATGTTATCATCTCTAACATTCTAATTGTAACCACTATGAGGATAACCCATATTCATCGATGAAGATGCTCCACTAGATGTACACTCTCCATGAAAAATCCATTTTTGTACCCCCAGACAAAGCCATCAACAACTAGATGTTCGTAGACAACTTCACGATAATGCCAATTGATATTGCAACACTTCTTACACGGGCAAAGAATCATATTCTCTTGGCTTGCATTTTGAAATGCGAAATTCAGAAAAGTTTCTACTCCATTTCGATAAATTTGTTGCTTACCCTTGACAAATTCATCCAAGTCCTATCCATTTTCCTAGTTGTTGAAGTCTAAAGTTGACAATAAATTACACGGCTAAATTGTTAATTTATAATTTACGTAAGTAATGATATGATCATATATATAACTGAGTACTATGTAAGTTATGTAAATTATGTAAGTTATGAAGTTTTATCTTAAAATTATGTAAGTTATGAAATTTGATCTTAAAATTAAGTAAGTTATGTATTCTTTAAGATTCATCATACGTGGCATTGTTACACCTAGGGAGGATCCATTATATCTAACAGTGAGATATAAGGCAACCCGTCAGGTTTCCAGCCTATATACTTTGAATCTTTTTTTTTTAAAAGAATTTAATTTTTAAAACAAATTTTTTTTAAGATTCATCATACATGGCATTGTAAGTTATGTATTATGTAAGTTATGAATAATAATTATTTAGTTAAATAATAATTATGTAAGTTATGAATAAGAAGTTTTTAAATTACTTTTAATAAAAAAAAAGTCGATTTTGTAATTAAAAATAATTTAAATAATGATCATTATTATCATATTGATAAAAAAAGTATAAGTTTTAAAAACATTTACAAATATTAAATATTGAAATCAAACATTATTAATATAAAAATTAGTAATTTGATTTTTATATGTAAATATATTTAAATAATGAAAAAAATATTTTAAGAAGTTTTTATATTCTTTTTAAAAAAAAGGAATTCGATTTTAAATATTAAACATAATTTAGATAATGATCGTTATTATTATATTGATAAAAAATTATAAATTTTAAAAACATTTAAAAATATTAAATATTTAAATCAAACATTATTAATATATTAAAATTAGTAATTTGATTTTTATATGTAAATAAATTTAAATAATGAAAAAATCATTTTAAGAAGTTTTATATTCTTTTAAAAAAAAAGAATTCGATTTTAAATATTAAACATAATATATTGGCATATTCGAATATTTAAGATGTTGGTATCAAATTATAAACCAATGTTGTTTTCATAAAATACCATAAGCTTAATCACTATCAAAGTATTCATTGATCATAATTTGTTTGTTATCTTAATTTGATTTTTATATTAAAAAAGAAACCGTAAGAAAACTAACTAAAATGCTTAACATCACATTTTATATTATATTGCTACATAAATAAATACCGACCACGCATTTTATAATATAAAAAAATGACTGAAACTAAATAAATGGTTGATATAATAAACAACACATATACCAACCAAGCAGGATAGTAAACAGCAATTTGGACAGTCAATTTGGACAGACATTTTTGAAGATTCATCATACGTGGCATTGTTACACCTTGGGAGGATCCATTATATCTTACAATGAGATATATGGCAACTCGTTAGGTTTCAAACCTATATACTTTGAATCTTTTTTTGGACAGCAAAATAATAAATAAAGATATATACCAACCAAGCGGGATAATAAAGCAGCAATTTGGACAGCAATTTAAACAAATTCATCATGGTATAACTGTTACTGATCATAATTTTGAACCAAAAAGTACCTTAATAATTTCAAGAAGCTACTCTACTCCACTATCACCAAGAAACAGAGGCTGCAAATTGGTACGAATCAGTTGATAAATTAATAGGTTTAAAATGGTGTAAAATCATTTTTCAACAGATTCAATGTGTTTGACACTTACTGTAATTACTGACTTTTCATCAATCCTTTACAACTTAAGCTTCAAGCATTATATAAAACCCGCAAATGAGGCGGTTGAATTAGAATGAAAGCTTATATTGGATAAACGCCAAAAGAACAAACAAATGACTTTGAACAATGTCTCCGGAAAAATGATGAAACTAAATAAATGGTCAATATAAGCGCCAAAGATACTTACGTGCTAATTGTAGAAGGCCTATAGAGTCGAAGACTAAACTTTTTTCAAAGAACAATTATGTCAACAAGTTGTATAGCATAGCCTGTGGGTAGCCATTAAAAGTCATGAGATAGTGTCGGGGAGAAACAAAAGAAGAAAATTTGGTAATAAGTTGAAAACGAAACAATGTGTTGATATCAGCAAACCTTCAAGGCCAGCGGTCAAAGGACCCAAAACTTTAAAGTTTTGACCCAAAAATTTTAAGTTAACCAAAGTTGTCAAAATCCATCTAATTCAATTTAAATTTTTTGTAGTTTGATTCAATTTAAATTAAAACAATTTAAACAAATCAAATTTGGAAATTTTGAATTGATTAACTTTAGCAACTACTGTAAAACGAAAATTTAAACAAATCAAATCGATTAAACAACATATACATACCTCTAAGAAATGTTTAGAGAACACATAAAATGCCAAATAAAGACAACCCCAAGAAATGTCACAAATGGTGCTGCCAACTTCTTGAGATCAAATACCAGAATCAAACAGCCCCAAATATCTTCTTATCTACAAACATCATTTTATAAAACAAAATGGTTAGATTCTTGTCATTAAGAAACATTAATCAAACACATAATTGGTTTGAAAATGAGAAGAGAAGAATAAATGTTATAACTTTATAAAAAAAATACAAACTTGTAATTGACAATTTTCTATTTCTAACACCAATCCAATCTTACCCAATTATCAAACATCACAAACAATGTAAAATAATAAAGAGTAAGAAATTCTCAGGAATTCCGGTGAATCCAAGACTTGTGATTGATTGAATGGCCACGATGATCCACAAAATATGTCGATTATTGCTTCAGAATGAAGCCCGAAAAAAAAGAAAATAGAATGGAAATAGCAAACGAAATTGAAAATAAATTAACTTGAAAACTGAAGAATAAAGAAACAATCCTTGGAAAAATTTGAAATCTACTAAACTATGAATCTAAAACCCTAAAACGAGCTCCCTAAAGTGATGGTTTAACATAATATTTATAGTCTAGGTGCATTTTGACCTAATTAGGTCGATTACAATATGAATTGCAAGTTAAATGAGACTGTTCGGACAAAAACACTCTTGTAGAATTTTTGGCTCATCGAGTTCAATGTTGCGACATTCACTGACCAATGTTGCGGCTTTGTAGACAGATTACTCGATCTTTGGGACTGGGTTGAATGTCGCGACTTTACTATCCTAGTGTTGCGACTATGAGGCCAATAAGCTTGCCTTGTGGATCTTGGTTGAAATTTTGAATAAGTGTTGAGGCAGCTTCCAATGTTGCTACTTCCATGTTGAATGTTGCAACATTCAGGCTAAGTCGTTGACTCCTTGCTTAGGTTGTTTCTTTCATACTCGATTAACTTGTTAGTTCCACCTTAAGCCTAAATCGGCCTAATAGGTCATAAAATATCACAAGGAGCTCAATTTATTCAATTGCAACTAAACACTAAATACTTCTCAAAATAAATGAAAATAACACAAAAATGCTTGAATACAAGCTTCTTAAGTAGTGAAAAGAGCCTAATTTGTTGTAATAAATTATGGCAGATCAAGACCAAAATTGGGAAAAGTTGATAGGTTCTAGGACTAAAGTGGAGCAAAGGTCTAAGGATCAAGTTGAAAAAAGGTTACCAAATTTATGGACTAAATATTATTTTATCCCGGGAAGAAACATCATTATGAAAGATTAAATTATTTAAAATTAGTGGGAAAAGTTGGTTTAGTTTTAGCTTAATCCACATCATTATTGTTTATAATATGTAACAAAACGTGATTAGTGCTTTTAAGCATGTATTATCTCTCAATGTAAGATTTTAGGGAGTTGTCCGTATGGCTTTAGAAATTAGAGACTATTTTCGTTTTTCATTTTCTTAAAAAGTGAAAATTACTTATAAAAACGTATTTAATTGAAAATTTGAAAAATAATTTTTGAAATAAAAATTAGAAAACAATAAAAAAAATTTACTTTCATTGAAAATATTTTATAAAAATAAGAGTTCTTAGATTTATTAATTAATTGTTCGTGGTGCAAAATTCATTGAAATGTATAAATATTTATATTTTCAACAAATTTTAAATATCAAAGATTCAAATACATATAAATGTAGTAATTTTTTATTTTTATTTTCCATATTTCTATTATAAAAATATTAGTGTACTAAACATGTTTTTCAATTTTCATTATTAAAAATAATATATATTTTAATTTCCAAACATGTTTTTTCAATTTAAAAAAAAATAAAAAATCAAAGGGAGCCTTATTATTAGTATAGATATAACAATATTTAGCCATGAGGTGAGATGTGATAATTACTTATTTTGTCTCATCCCTTAATCATGAGATTGTAGTTCAATTCCCATCTATGAAAGTGAAACACACATCGAGGTCCCTTAATCATGAGATTGTAGTTCAATTCCCATCTATGAAAGTGAAACACACATCAAGGTCAATCGTTTACCTCCTTGAAAAACCCTCGCGAAAAGAGAATTAATTTCATCAGAAGTGAATACCTGATTTCGACTAATATTTTATGTGAACCCAAAAATCTTGCTACTCGTTTCAAAATTAGTTTAAATTAAGGTGTGAAGTAGGTTGCGTAATGTGTGTATATATATATATATATGACTATTTCATCTTGGGTATTGGATATGGCATTCGGTCCGAAACAAATTACCTTGTCCGAATAAACTGAAAAGGCCAACTTATTTCAATTAGATTGATTCAGTTCACTTCAATTTGATCGGCTCACCCCTTATTCAAATGGTTTGAGACATCAATAATGTATTAGGTCTCCAGTCATGTGGGCATGCATAAGTTCCTAACTGTTACCTGAAATACAATCTTGACATCCCTAAATAATATCTTCAAAACAGAGTTTACACACAGAGAAACTAATGGAACATGTTTCTCGAATCAAATCGACATGTTGTAGAAACAGAGCAGTATCAGCCCACCATTTAGCAAAAGTTTGAAAGTACATAAAAGCATCTCTGGTTTTATAGAGGTTCAAAGTTGCCTGTTTCACAGGCAAATCTATTGACATTAAAAACATGTGGAACATCCTTACTTATAATAAGAGGACTTTAGATATATAACAGTGTACATGCACAAGATGTATGCTTGCAGCATTTAGCCACCGCAGCAGGAGCCACAGGCAGGAAGGGAACCTGAAATATAGCACCAGAAAGAAAAATCTTTTAACGGACAAATTAAAAGGAAAGAAACGAAAGAAAGAGGAAAGCTGTGACAAACAACAGATAAAAAAGGGGTCAAATGACGTACTATGGTCAATTCCCCGAACATTGTCCATTCCCCGTGGTGGTCGTCGTGGGCCACCACCTCCACCATATGGTCCACTTCCAGGTCCTCCTGGACCACCATCCCATTTCTTGCTTGAACCAAAGCCTTTTCTGTAGGCATCGGACTTTTCCATCTGATGCACATCCAAAGGTCAAGTTTCCAGTTGATTGATACAGATTAACAAAATAATAAAAAGAAAACAGAAACCCTAAACAAAGGTCAATGACAAAAGGAAAAAATGAAAAACTTACCGAGAACATGGTTGAGAAGAACACTCCGATGAAATTGATAATTGCCCAGAAAAAATCAGTGATAGTTCTCAGTCGCCATATTGAACGCTTTGATTTCACAACACCTAAACAAACATGCATGGACAAAGGTTTTCTTATGAATGAAGAGAGGGGAAGTCTCCATGACAAATAGCAATATGCTGAAGTAACGAAAAGGCCATTTTTTCATCACGAAGACAATATGCCATAACTTATCTTCAAATTACCAATGTATTTATGAATGCTATGCAATTATAGCCATCCATAAACTCAGAGCAAAGTTTAAGAATATCACCAGCAACTCCACAATCAATCAACCCAAGACAGGTAATCAACACAACTATATCCTCCTGATATATAACACAAACACACGTACATACACTCATGGGCTAGGGCTACATATGGAAGAACATAAAGAACTTTCAAATTCATAATAACATTAGGAATTAGGTAATAACAGTCTTCAAATATCACAGTTTTAGCCAGTATCAACCACTAGATGCAAAAACAAGAAAAATAAAAACTTGAACCTTTAAATGAAAACACAACGATAGATTTGTCAAAGAGAGGAGTTTTGCAAAACCATTGAAACTTTTTGGGAATGACCTGAGTTGATTCCAATGAAAAGCACCTAAGAACACTATAATATATGCATTGCCTCGTTTGGAAAAAATCTGTGATTTCATCTGGACTGCGATCAGAATATCAAATAGGTTCAAATTTCGAATGTTACCTAAAAAGTTTTTTCTTTTAAACCAGAGTTCCCGCAAACCCTAAGACAATGCCAAACTAGGCTCAATAATAGCTGAAAGCTCCGTTTCAGCTGTTTCATAACAGCGTGAAGAAGAATAACTCAGACAGATTCATATAACAAAAGGGTTAGAAATTCAAGATTGTTCGAAACTAGAACAATTCTCATTAAAGACATCGTCAAATCACAGACAAACCCAATTTGGGCTAACTCAGAAGAAATTACGATCTATAATCATCCGATATCATAAATACGATAAATACACTCCTTTCCCATACCTAATTAGATTACTACAATATTAAATTTCAACACCCAGAAAGAAATCCTTATACATCATAAGAAAAGATCGGCAACAAATTTCGAATAGAAACTAAAAGATATCATAACATAAACAATAATTTAAAATATTATAAGTAAAAAAATTAAATTTGAGAGAAAGAGAGAAAGGATACAAACCTCCCTCGACGTAGGCCATGAGAAAAACTCCAGGGTCTTCTCCTCCAAAAAGAGGAAAATATAAGAGACGATTGCGGTGTTCTAATCGGCGTATTTTAAACGTTTCATCGACTTTTGATGTTCAGTTGGAAGACTTAAATTTGATTGGTTTGCAGTCGGTTAACTGTACACGCGTCTTGTAATGATTCGATATGCTTATGCAAAACTCTCTACGACCGCCACGTGTAAACAATTTATTTGCAAAAGGGTCTGACTCTAAATTTGATAAAAACTGATAATTAGTTAGGTCAATATTAAGAAATTAAATCGAAATCACCATTAAATTTTATTGTTAAATTTTTAATAGTAAACAATTTATATATATAATTACCAAAAATAGATAATTTATCGATTTCTATATATTTTTTAAAATTTTTTAAAATATTATATTAAAAAAAAAAGACTAATTTTTAGAAAAATGAATTTCACAGTCAAACCATTACAAAAATATCACCAAAATTATAGGTTTGTTTCACAAGCGTTTTTAAACTATAACCTAATTTAAAATTCCTAAACTTCAATTTTTTTTAAAAATATATGTAAAATATTAATATCATACCATTAACTACTTCAATTAATGTAAATTTTAAACACATTTACATGTTGCGATTGTTTATTATAATGTGTTAAAAATATAACATATGATTGAATTTTAAGAGAATTAATTTTTTAACACGTTAAATTTAAATTATGCGATTATTTATTATAATGTGTTAAAAATATAACGTATGATTGAATTTTAAGAGAAATAATTTTTTAACACGTTAAATTTAAATTATGCATGCAAAACCAACTCTTTTTATATATGCCCAACTTCATATTTGATCTAGAATTTATGTCTAAACTATTAGTTAAACTAATATAATAACTTGATTGATTCGATATTGAAACTTCAAGAACTCAATTAAAATATTTTAAAATTTAGGAACCGATTTAAAATTTAAACTATAGTTTGAAGATGTCTTGTGAAATAATCCAAAATAATTTCAAGTAGACCTAGCCATTTTTTTTCTATTTTTTTAAATTTACAGCTAACAAATTACATCAACAATTTCGATCAAAATTAATTATTACAAGTATAGAACTTTATTTGACTTAATAAATATCGAAAAATAGAACTTTATTAGATTAATTATATTAATATTTATGTGATTAATCTTATACATGAATATGTTAATATTTAATATAAGATTATGTTTTGAATTGAAAGAATTGAAAAGGGGACTAATTTGTAAAATGAGGAAAAGTTTATATGAAAGGAAAAAATTATGATTGAATATTATATATATATATATATATATATGAAGAGATTTATGTTATTGAATGATTTGTATAATGATTTTGAATTGCTATGAGAATAATTATTGAATTTTGAATTGATGGGGGACTAAATTGAAAAGAATTCAAAAGTATATTGAGAAATTGGTTCTATTATATTTGCCCATGTAGACAAGATATGAACTAGTAGGATATAGATGGCATGCCATTAGGAAGCATTTAGCACAATCTCTGTTTGTTTGAAGCACTTCGGTGCTACTCTGTTCAGTTGAAGCACTTCAATGCCACTCTGTTTTGATAAAGCCCTTCGATGTCGTTCTGTTCTATTATTTCACTTCGGTGCTACTCTATTTTGTTCATGCATTTTGGTGCATATTTGTTTAATTTCACATATCTTGCATGTTTTGTTAAGTCTACATTGGGCATTCGATAAATTCTAAAAGATAAAATAAAGTTATGATCATTGTGACAAGATTAAGGTAAGCGATTGGAATGATAATGAATCCAAGTATGATAAATGAAGTCTAGTATAGAATTCTATTGCTAACAAGAACTTATTATGACATTTTTGTATTTTGTTTAAACTTAATTAACGAAAAAGGAAGTTTAATTCTCGTTGTACTTACTAAGCTTTCACAAGCTTATCACATTATTTCTAACTAGTAAGTAAAAACATGAAGTGAGGATTTGCTGAGGATCATTGTCTTCACATCTCATCATATCTCAAGGGCTTGGAGAAGAGTATGCTATCTCCACTATTTTGTTTTAAGTATATGACATGTGTAGTGAATGTTAATGTAAGTAAATAGGGAGCTAACTAATTCCCACACTTGTGTTTGATGTGTTTTGGTGAGTAAATATAAGGTATTATTTGGTACATGAGTTATGGTTTATGTTTGGAATGATTATGAATTATTTCGATATAGTTTGGAAGGTAAATATAAGGTATTATTTTGTTTATTTTTCCATTGTTTAATAAGTCTTCACTTAGAAATTTTTGTTTACTCTTGTAGTCTTTTAGTATGCTTTTTAGTCCTGTAGTATGCTTTTGTGAGTGATTTTAGGATTGGTTTTTTTGCCGTCCTCTCTAGTTTGGTGGATGCTCGGTTCTTTTATCGATTTATGTCCCCCGCTTTGGACCATCCGGGGCTAATTTCCTTATTGTATTAAGTGCTTGCAATCACTTCTGATATGTTGTACTTGAGTTGTGACAGAGTCAATTGTCAACGTGTCATAATGTTCTATTGATGCTAAAACGGAAGCTTATTGTTGTATTGATAGAGCTTATCATTCAACGCATACAACATGTGTTTGTTATCCCCGAATTATATGATCTCATCCATTTAATGAATTAATGAATTTCTTAAAATCTTCCATGCACTCAATTAAAATCAAATTTCGCTTTCATAGAAATTAATAGGTGAAAATAAACCATTTCTCGAGCACTATCTCCCCATCCTTACATCTACCCATACGTCTAGTCATAATAGACAAAATAACAACATAAATTTCATCAAATAGGCAAAGCGAACATCTAATAATATTAACTGTGATTCTAATAGTTCTCAAGGAAATAGTTGTACAAAAAGCCGAATAAAATACAGCCAACCCCCCACATTTAGAATTTTTTTTTTCTCTACAGGAAAATATGCACAAACATTGCCAATTCTTAATAGAATAGTGACCAAGTTCCACCACCATTTACATTATCTGGGGCCTGAGATTTGCTGTGAAGAGATATAAGAAAGGCAAGTATTTGAACCACTTGTATTTTTACTACTACGAGTAGCATTATCTTGTTGAAAAAACACGAAATGAGCATCACTTTGCCTATTATCCCCTTCTGCCATGGAAGCCTCTGTAAATGTGCGGCCATAATAGCGCAAAAAGTTCAAGGATTCCACTCTAGGCTGACCTAAAGGAAGCCCACCTTCCAACATCCCAACAACAGCAGCCATACTTGGCCGAAGTGCAGGCTCCTCGTGAACGCAACATAAAGCGATCCGCACTAGTTTCTCCACTTCGTTATTGTTTACTCGCCCCTCGAGTCTCGGATCTGCCAGCTCCAAGTATCTGCCCTGTTCATGCATCTCGAGTGCGAATAATGGGAAATAAACCAATCCCGCTACTGATGACGATGAGGAGTTGTTGGCTCCGCCACTGTTGGTTTCATTGAATGTATGGCTGTTTGATTTTAACGAGCAGTTTTTCCTGCCGCTCACCAGTTCAAGCAGTACCATCCCGAAACTGTAAACGTCGGTTTTTTCGGAAATGGCGGAGTTTGTAAGCCATTCCGGCGCTAGATAGCCTCGAGTGCCTCTCATTGTTGTGAAGAGACTTGATTGTTCAGGTGTTAGAAGCTTTGAGAGCCCGAAATCGGAGATCTTTGCCTGGAAATGATCGTGTAAGAGAATGTTTTCTGGTTTAACATCACAATGAATGATCTTATGTTCGCAGCAGCCGTGCAAGTATGCGAGCCCACGAGCAGTCCCAAGTGCTATATCGAACCTCTCTTGCCATTCCAAGGCTGGACCATTGCCGAAAAGGGATCGATCCAGGGAACCTCTGTTCATATACTCATAAACCAAAAACCTTTGTCTCCCATGGGCACAAAAACCTCTCAGTTTAACCAAATTGACGTGGTGAATGTTTCCAATGACTGCAATTTCAGTGCAGAACTCTTTTTTCCCTTGCTTGCCTGGATTTGTTATCTTCTTCACTGCAACAACAGTTTTGTCAGGGAGCGTGCCTTTGTATACTGCACCAAAGCCACCTGATCCGATTTGGGTCTTGAAATTATGAGTGGCCAATTCAATTTCTTCGTAATTGAACTTTTGGGGCAAGCCTGGAATGTAAAACCCATCGAGATCGTCCGACGAGACTGAGTTTTGGTGGCCTAATTTTAACTCTTCAGCTTTGTTGAATTTCCATCTTTTCAACCAGAAAAAAGCTAGAGCAGCTAATAGGAAAACGCCGGTGAAAGGTAAGAGCACAGCGGCAGCTGTTGGGAACTTTTTCCTTTGGTTGCTAATACCATTGTCGCCATCGGGATCAGTCGAAGTAGGTCCAACAAGTACTTTAGCATACCCTTGAAGATCATTTGCACCGGTATCGGTTAATATAATGGACCCTAATTCATTTTCAAGCACATAGCAAGAACCAGAAGAATTTTCGTGGAAAATTCCCAAGCAAGCACAGTTCCCCGTGCATACATCTTGACAAACTGAGAAATTTACACCGTATATATCAGGCTGAGAGAAAACAAGAGAAAAGTACTCCATACCAGAGCCTAGTTTGATATAGGAAACATCCGAAGAGTTTGACTCGCTAACGCTGACATTTTTGGTTGAATCACAAGCAGTGGGTAGAGAATAAGAACGATCATTTGGCAGACACCCACCAATATTTTGTGAAGCTGAACGAAAACCAGAGGGGCATGAACAAGTGGGGGCATTTGAGGTTGATTCACGAGTGCATAATCCCATTTTGCCACAGTTTGTTGGAATTTGACAATTATCAATGGGGCCAACAAATTCCTGAACCCATTTGCCACTAGAGAAACTACTTACAGAGAACTGACCTGAAAAACCCAACTTGGCAATCCGGAAGTTGGTCGTCGACAAGTTAACCCGAATGACAACAGCCGATCCATTACGACCAAGGAGATATAGGCCTGTTTTGTTTATTGCCATGTACTCGACATCATAGCTTGAGTCCACATAGGCCTTGGTATCCATGGACAGTTTCCAAAACGCCTGTTTATACCATTGCAATATTGCATCAGAAGCTGTAACCGTGAACCTGTAATCACCGGTCGACAAGTTACTTTCCGAGACAGCACTCGACAGATTCGCCCCGACCGAAAGCCGTTGTCCGAACACAATTGTATCCGTCGGATAACGGAAGCTTTCCCAAAGAGAAGCATTGAATTGATCGAGCAAAACGAGATTGCCTATCTCAGTCAACACCAACGCGTGAACCGTGGCTTTTAACCGTGGAGTTGACCATTTGAGATGACCATCTGAGTTAACAATGCTAATTCCTTGGATTGTAAGACTCATTTGGCCAGAGCTGGAGATGGGAGAATCACGATTGGCTGACCAGATGATGGTGTTGGATTCAACGTGTATGATGCATAAATAAAAGTCGGGTTCATGAGCTTCGGGATTGTAGATGGAAGCTTTGAATGTTCCATTACGAGAGAACAAGAAGGCGCCATTATCGTTGATAAATTGAAAGTGTGAAGCAGTGAAGTTTGGGTAGATAAATTCCGTGAAAGAAACCCCGGAGACGGAAAAGGGATAGAAATTAAGGAGACCGATAAGAAAAAATAAGGATCCCATCAGAGGTGGGGGGAAAGAACTCAAACGATGGAGGCCTTGTTGATGATAATGGCGGAACTGCTATGGTTTTCTTTATTTGTTTTTTTTTTTTCTTCGTGCTCAGCAGGCGTTGACCAATGAAGGTGCACACTGAACAAATCCAGAATAATAAAAAGTAAAATCAGTTTCATTTGATGTTAACAGCAACTGGGCATGTAAGATAACGAAACATTTGGTGCCGGTCAAAGCCAGTGAAATGTTGATGTCTATGATTGAAATACAAAGAGCGTAAATCATATTTATATGAACTAATATTGATTGATTAATAATTAAAGTGATAATATATTTAAAGCTCTACCGAAGGAGTAAAATCATAAGCTACTAAAGATTTTGGATTCGAGATCAAAAAGGAAAAAAAAATCATAAAATCATATTTAAAACTAATAGATATGTTTTATGAATACTATCACATCCGCGACGTGGGTGAATAAAATTATTTTACATTAAAAAATATATTAACAAATGGTTATTAGTGAAATAATAAAGTATTTTTATATGAATTGTTGGTCTTATGTTTGATTCTCAAATAATGTTCTTTTTAGTTATTTTATTTGAACTTTAAAAGTATGAAAAATATGAAAATACTCTTATAATAATATTAATTACCTTTTTAAGTAAAGGTATTTTAGTAATTACACAATTAAGTTGGTGTTGAGTTGACTTATGACACCAATTCAGTCTGCCACTTTATATATAGTATAGACAAAATATAAAATATAAAAATAATATTTTCATTAATAGTGTTACCCTTATTATCACAACTAAATAGACTCAGAATACATATTAAGTTATGCTTGTTATATTTAATTATCACTTAATGTTAATAAGGCCTTGGCATAATTGACAATGGCGGAAGTTTTGGTTTTTGAGTCTCAAGGTTGGAGACCTACTCTACGCAATTAAATGTATGGGTCTTTGAGCCCCACCTTGAACTATTATTATGTGTGGGTTTTAATTCATCTAGTTAGTACGTAATCTAGATTATTCCAATTTGTAATTAGTTTGTGCTAAGATAATTTAATTCTTTTTTTTTGGTAAATAATAAAACATTAGCCAAGGCTAAACTGTACCAATACTGACCTTCAGTTATTAATGTATGCATCACACGATGGATATCGTCTTCTAGTAGACTTCTCACATATTTCGGTGGATCTACATGGATAATTAACTGCTCCATTTCGCTTCTAGCCTATTTAGCAATACAATCAACCACAC
The DNA here is from genome assembly GCA_025698515.1 of Gossypium sturtianum. NCBI lineage: Eukaryota > Viridiplantae > Streptophyta > Magnoliopsida > Malvales > Malvaceae > Gossypium > Gossypium sturtianum. Next base: position 6,974,900 of record CM046947.1, read on the forward strand.
TGTTACTGCCCCTCAAGATCTGGTGGAACGTCACATCCCAATCTTTGAAGCACCACTCGTATACTTGACGAACTTCACTGTACTTGCTACTCACAGCTAACCTGTTTTGGATGACGGCAATCAGTAAAGTATTGTCGCTTTCAATCTCCACTTGGCGGTATCCTTGTGCCCAAACAAATTTTAATCCCTCAAGCAGTGCTCAAGCTTCAACCTGAAAAATATCTGGCAGTCCTATCTTCATCTCAAAGGCCCCCATCCAACCTCCATTCGGTCCTCTCACCACTCCCCCTATGGACGCCTTTGGTCTCGTTGTTAACACCGAGCCATCCACATTCACCTTGATTCATTCGTTATGTTCTTAATTTGTTTGCTAATTAATATAAGATTTACCATTACACATAGATTTATTAGCAAGACAATTTTAGCGTCGGTTTGAACAATATAGAGTAAGTAATTGGGTGAAAGTGTAATTATTAGGGGTGGTAATTACATTCTTTTGTGATTACAAAAAATTATAATTCTCCAACTGTTTGGCTGATGGAGTGATAATTACATTGCAATTCTCTATATAATGTTCAATAGTACAAATTATAATTACAGTTTGTAAGTAAACATTTACATAATTTATATATTTTTAAAAAATATTAATTCCTATAAAAATTTGTTAAAGTAGCCAATTATATGATTACTAATAAAAATTAACTAGAAAAATAAAATCATATGCAAGTTTATCTAATTGCTCTAGCATTTCATATTTTTTGGGGTATTCCCTCTTTAACATTAAACATATACTCTTTATAATCATCAATTGGTCTCTGAATGAGTTCCTTATCATCTAAATATAAATAAACAACATTAAAATTATCAATATCTTCTTCTTACATGTACTTTTCAAAATATGGATCATCTCAATTCTCTACGAATGAACTTATGAAGTACGCAACATGCTAGTACGATCCACTTTTTTTCATACTATACTGAATTAAAACATATTTTTTTAGATTGTAAAAATATATTATTTAATGAATTAAAAATTAAATTTATAAAATTATGTGTCATGTATGTTAAATTAAAAGTTGTTATATATATGAGTTAATATATGATATATTCACAATATATAATTTTATACATAACTAGTCAAACAGTTAAGATAATGCGAAGGCTTATTACAAACTATTTCAAATAACATAGCTTCTAGCATGTGGTACTCTTACTCTACAAGCCATAAGGGACACGCAGGTATTCGTGCAAATATAAAATTTATATCTTGTTTGAGGAGAAATGATTGTACGAAAGGGTAAATTACACTAATAGTCACCCAACTTTGGGGTAGCTGACAAAACAGTCACTTTGATTTCATTTCAGTCATTCAACTTTCAAAAAGTTACAAAACAGTCACTAACGTTATAAAAAAGTGACAAAATAATCACTGATTAACAATTTCCGTTAAGGTTTTAACGGGATCTTGACGCGTGGCAAGTTAATTCGGTGATGTGGCAAGTTAACTTGCCACGTTGGTGATGATTTGTTGGTGTAAAGGTTCCTACTTCCTTCCTTCCATCTCAAGGACTAAACTGTAATTTTCCCTCATCTCCTCTCACCATCTTTTTTCGCCGGAACTTCCACAAAACGTCGCCTCAAAAGATATCTTAATGCCTCCGAACTCCAAAGAAGTAACGCTATATATACTCTCCTAAAAAAAACAAACAGCTCCTCCACCTCTCTTCATCTTCAACCTTTTTCATTTCTATGGCTGCTCCGTTTCATCATCTCACTTCAGGTAACCATTCTCTTTATGGCTCGCGCAGTCCCTTTCTACAATCGTCGAACCCATTTCCCCGAACCCAGTATTTGAACCGTCAAACCCATTTGCTACATCAGTTGCATCTTGTGTTTTTCCAGCAAAAGGAGTATACCCACAAACTCCCATGTTTCTCATTGAGCAACCTTGTGTTTTTATTGCACAGTTTGTCTAACCACATCAAGAGAGCCAAGTCCTCAATCTGCTTTGGCCTCTTTGGGATTACCTAGCATTCCAACAACACAGGCAACAATAGCATCTTGATTCCCAACCCAACTAAGCATATACAAAAGTTTCCCAACCCAACCCAACTGTTTTGGAGAAAATATTTTCTTAGATTCTATTATTTTTAATGCCGGGAAGGGAAGAGCTTTGCAGAACTGTTAATTTTTTTTATATTTGTTGATTTCTTGGCAAATATTCTTACTGTTCTTCATCCAAAGCAGATAATTGGGTGATTAATTTCGCTTCTAAATTGGGTCTACGTACAGGGCATATCCATTTTTCCTCTTCTTCTTATTCTTCTTGTTCTTTTTCTCTAACCCTAAAATGGTGCTGATAGGGCTGTTAAAGTGAGAGTAACTGGCCAGCTGGACGCTTTTTTGGCACCAATGACGCCGTCACCTGCCATATCACTTTGCTGTGACGTCTGTGACGGAAAACGGCAAAAAGGACTGTTTTGTAACTTTTCGAAAGTTGAGTGACTAAAATGAAACCTAGGTGACTATTTTGTCAGCCACCCCAAAGTTGGGTGACTGTTGGTGTAATTTACCCTTGTACGAAATAAAGACGTCATGTCATTTAATCACTTTTTAAAAAGTTTGATGTCACATTAATATTTTCATCATGTAATAATATTTTAAAGTATTATATTTAAATTCCATTGGCACGCATTCGATTCATTTGTATTAATCTTAATTTTCATCTCCGATTCTTTAATTATCCAAAAATATAGAATGATGAAAGTATGGGTCTCATATTAATATTTTAGTAGACCTTACATAAATTAAAATAATAGTTGATCAATGATGGTAATTGTAAGTGATGGGTAAAGGTAAAGTCTCCATCCTAATAGTATCTCGAAAGGTCGATTTGAATAAAATTCCCCTACACAATGAACCGTACGTTACTTTTTCTTCTTTATTTTTTATTTTTACATCAAAACATTCAAATTTAAGCTGAATATTTTAATGAAATCCGTACAAAGAAGCATTGCAAAATGCAAATGGTAATAAGTGAACCTATTAATGGCGTAAGTTAACATGCTTAAACTTTGAAACTTTAGCGTTTAGGGCAAGTTGAATGGAGTGATTAACATAATAAATTATTTAGATTTGGTTGTGTTGGAAAATTTCTTTCATTATTTAAAATGTATAAAAAGAATATTTTATATCAATTTTAAATAAAATAATTTGATTTAGTCAAATACATTAGTATTATAATCCTATTCAAACTAGATGGAATAAGTAATCAAATTAATGAACAGTGGTTTACTAATGTAACAATCAAGTTAGTTTTATTGACTGTCAAAGCCCAAAAAAGCCATAATAAAATGTCAAATTAATCAAATGGGTTTACTGTTCTTGCACGTAACAAGTCAGTGTTTAATTTTGACAAATGTTGTAGGAAACACAAAAACAGAAGTACTATTAATGAAAGGATATTATCATGCTGTATATGTCTTAAGTAACGCATCAATGGTTTAGTCATCCGTGTACATTTTTAAGTATAACATCTGCTTCTTAGACCGGTTGAGTTTTAACTCGATTGGTATGAATAATATTATTGTTAGAGTTGTGTTATTAGAATTCTACTTGATCCGGTCTGAAAAGCTTTAGATATACAAATAATTTGACATCATCTAGACTCACTATTAGTCATAAAAACAAAACCATGTTGATATTTAACTTGTGGATTGATTTTGATTTTACCAGTACAGAGTAATAATAAATTATTAGACTAGAAATCTTAATCCTAGCTAGCAAATACCAACAGATGGGTTTGCATTGATTGCCAACCTACCTGCCTAGCCGTAGCTGCTAACGGCAAACAGCTTAAATTCAAGTCTCCGCCAGCCAACAGCAAGTTGTGTCCCTTTGATTATATATTACATATAATAATGTGAATGACTTAATTTGGTACATGAATCTCGTTACGCCTGCAACTGCTGGTTTTCGGGATTTAGATTCAGAATCCCCTCCATGATTGGTTGTGAGTTGTCGCCCCATCCATCATCACTTTAATTTTCAACTCTCCTGTTCCGATTCCTATTATTTTACCATCGACTATCCTTCTCTTTACATTATTTTATTGTTGAGATGCATCCACCAAAACCATCACAAAGATTTAGGGATATTTACATATTAGTATATTTTTTTAAAGGAAAATTCATTAATTTATTCAATGAATGAGATCATATAATTTAGGGAGAAAAATAACAAACAACTGTTATATTTATTGAAGGATAAACTCCATCAACACAACAAAAGCTTCAACTTCAACATCAATAGAACATTATGGCATGTTGACAATTGGTTCTGTCACAAATTAAACATAACATATCAGGAGTGATTGCAATGGTCCAAAGCGGCAGGCATAATCGGCAAAAGAATCGAGCATCCACCAAACTAAAGAGAACGGTAACAAAATCAACCCTAAAATCACTCGCAAAAGCAAGACTACATGTATAAGCAAGACTAAAAAGCGTACTACAAGAGTAGGCAAAAACTTCTAAAAGTGAAGACTTATTAAACAATAGAAAAACAAACAAAAAAAACATATAAAACTTAAGATAACACGAGTCCAAATTGACTCATGAAATCATTTATTATTCTGAAATACTCTGAAAACAGAAAGAGATTAAGAATTCAACGAAAAGCTACCCACTTTCTAAAAGAAACTGTCGGTGGTCAGTGGTGTTTCAACTATGATAAGCATCATCATCTGTCCATCACAACTTATGAAGACAGCAAAGATACCCACAAAATAGATCTGCAAATTGAAAAGAGAAAAGTCGCATGGACTGAATGAGAAGAAGAAAAAAAAAGAGGGTTGATGGGTAGGAGAAAAAAACGGACGGTAGCTAGCCCCGAGACTAACAACGCCGCTAGACAATAACAAAAAGACAAGAAGCAAACGACTTGGAGATAAAAAAAGTTTTAAGGTTTTTTTTTTTTTTGTACAAACTAGTAAATTTGTGTTCATATGTTTTGTTATTCAAAGTAAATCAAATTTTAGTTAATTTATAATTTTATGATTTTGACGAATATAATGCAAAATTAGAGTAAATTATTATATTTGACGAAGAAGAATATCACGATAAATTAATTCCTTTCTCTTAACCTTTTCTCTTTCTGTTACATAAACCCTTTGTGAGGGAGACTAAAAACTTTCTATTAGTTTATGTGTAGCCCCTAGTAGGTAAAAAGATGATCAATTTATATATGATCAACTTTAATCCAATATAATTATGTAGTAATCGAATGAGCCGATGAGATGTAATGTCTATTAGTGTAAATAATTTAACCACATTAAATTGAACCATTTAATTTTTATATTTCGGATTCATAATATGAACTAAAATCTTACGTCTCCCACTTAGCTCGAAGCGATAAAATATAAACTTTAATAACATAAATGTTGAATGCCCATAAGAAAATATTAATCATCATTTTTACCATATTATAATATATTGAAAATGAGATATTTAATTAACATGCATATCATCACAATAATATCTTATAATTTTTTTTCTATTTTAAATTGTTTTAATAAATTATGTGAAATGAATCATAATAAACAAGAAATAATTAAATTTTATATTAGAAACATGATTATTGAGTATTATTATAAAATATCGTTCATCAATATAACCATGACTCATTCTATGTATATGTTCTTCATATGTCTTTAGTTATTTTATATCATATTTAATTATTTTTCATATCATATTATAAATTTTATGTCATATTTGATGCGATTGTCCTTATCATTTTGTCTTTTTTTTTTTAACTAACATAGGATTTGTTGGTTTAATTGTAAGAATGTCTCTTTTTTCTTTCTGATAAATTACAAGAATAAAATAAATACGATTCGATCTCAGACCACACCTAAGACAATGAATACTCCAACTATAACGACCAACACATGGATTTTAAAAATTTAATGGCCCATCATTCAATAACCATTGGCATTTAGGCAACCCAAGCTTAGTCAAATTAGCTTTATTAATAAGATAGAGATGAAGTCTTTTTTTTATCCTTAAAGTTTTTATATTCTAATTTTAAAAAGATCTTTCAATACAACTAACAATATATAATTAATAATAATTCATTAGAAACACATGTGGTTGATATGATTTATGCAAACCAGTTAAAATATTCTACACATATATCTATGTGTTTAATATTCATTAGGTATTAGCATATACCTCCAGAATTATGTGGCAAGTAGCAACAAAAACAGTAAGCCTTAGCCACTACTCTCTTTTTTTTCTTCTTTACTAATTTTAAATTTTATCTCGTCTTTTTTTTTATCTTTCTAGCATTTCCATAAGTGGATTAACAAACAAAATAAATAAATATTTTCCATCCACTACAATATAGGAACCGTCCACCATGACTTTTGGCCAAACTTTTATATTGGCGTAAGAACATTCCAAATTTATTTTTGACCAAAAATTATTATTTTAATTAAAATGACGAGAGAATTCATGTGATAGTTTAATAATTAAAGATGTTCACCACTTCAAGTGTGGTCTTGATTTGAGTAGTATTAATTGTGTTTATTATTTAGGCTTTATCCTGTTATTATAATTTATAAATATAAATAAATAAATATATAAAAGGACGAAAGTCTTCAAAAATTGCCTACCAAGATACAAAAAGGTGAAATGAAAATGACAAAAACTTCAAAAATTGGTACCGTCAATTGCACTACCTATTTTGTAATTGGGTGGGCGACTGTGTTTAAAACGACATGATGTGGGAATTTCTATATAAATAAGGAAAATTAAGGGTAATCAACTTTTTAATGGATTCTTTATAAGTGATTCCGAAGAAGGAATTTTTTAATGTGATAGTAAAATAATAAATGTCTGGATTTCACATAATTGTGTGCTTCAATCTTTTCTCTCCCAATATTAATTTAAGTGAAATTAAGATCCTCAAAGATTTTGTTCAATTAAAAAAAATTTCAATCACGTCCCTTGATGAGGCAATTGTAATTTGAGACTGCAATCTTTTTTCTTTTGCCAATCCGATTGATGAATTAAAATCGGACTTGAATGAAACTTGTTTGAAGATTATATAATTTCTTGAGAAATTGATTCGAAAAATCTTGTTTAGGTTTTTTTCAATAAAAGGAGATTCATTAAAAAATATCAACTGCAATAAATAGGCCAGAAGCCCAAAAGATAAATACAATAATAAAAGTCCAAGGGCTAAAGCTCCCAAAAATCGTAATATTCGCATTCTATCACCGCCTTATAAAGAAGGAGGGGGATAGGGTAACGGCAAAAATCAAGCACAATATCATTATAATTTGGGAATAACCCAATACACATTCTCAATGTAAAACTTCAGCACAATAATGATAGTATCAAAATCTATAAAAATAAAAGAAAAATAAGTTAAGAATTTACTAATAAGCTTAACAATGGAATTTGCCATCGCTCACAAAACCACTACTCACAAATACCTTAAAAGAAACTTTAAAATCGCACTAAAACAATCCAACAATATATAACACAAGAAGCCTAAGAAGATTAAATGCGACACACTACAAACCCTAATTGATATAGTACAATGAACACGAACAGTGGCCACTAAAACCCTAAAAAGAAATATGGGAAAAAAAGACAATTTCATGCCATCCCTCGCACACTAAAATCCATACCAAACCACCACCAACTAAGTGCAACCCTAGATACTCCAACAAAACGAAAATAAACCCAAATGTGTGCTTAGAAATTTAGTGTTGAAACGAATTTGAAAGCAAAACAGAGAAGCTCAAAAGAAAGTTTAAGATCATCAATTCCTGCAAGTCTTCATTGATGAAAAACTTTGATTGTGTTCAAAGAAAACCCTAAATGGCAAACGACTAAAACTAAATCATTTGGTATAAATACAACAGCACTTCAAGAAGTAAGATACAATTAGTGAATTAGTCAAAAATTACAAGGGAGCTTTATTTCTTTATCTTTCCTTGTACATACATATTTGTTTTTTTTTTTTAAAATATTTGTACGACTTTTTACTCTGTGATAATTTGCTTAATCCACATATTTTTAGCATTTATTTTGGACATAAATTTTATCTAATTTGGTACTTAATTGATTATTTTCTATATAGATATAATTATTGTCTATTGTGTTAAAAAACAAACGAATATATATCAATTGTACGAAAGATTTGACACAAGAACTTGAGTTATCTATTTAAACTTTTTATATTTAAGATTTTATTAGTTTAAGTTATTATTGTATTATGTTTAATTAATTATTATATATATGGAATAGAAAGGGGAGGCGTTTTACGGCCACTAAAACCTTTTTATTTTAATTAAATTTTCTCTATGTTATTTTTATTTTATTTTTCTTGAATTTATGGGTAAATAATTTTCATCTAGTTTTAGGTTGATAATTAATTCAGTATTTGAATCTCGAGATTTTGAATTCGCACTTAATATTTTTTAATTATTTAATTTAGGAAATAGATTCAATCATCTCACAATGTCGGTCCAATATTAAATTACATGAATTAAAAATATTTGAAACCTATAATTCATTATGTATAGAGTTAAAACTATTATACATGTGAAAAATGATGAAATGTTGGTGTGGGGACAATTCGACCCTCCCGCAAAACAAATCGTGCTTTTTCTTTGGTTTGGCAAGTGTGAAATGGATACACATTATTTCCAATCTCAACTTAACATTAGTATTAATTAAAAACTCTAAATTAAAACTACTTCATAGAGACATGTTGGAGCCTCAACCTCTCAATAGGATGGAGATTAAAAAAATAAATAAAGTCTAAGTTGATAATATTATGGATAATTTGACATTATTTTATTAAAAATGCAATTAAACTTTAATGAAAAAAAATATAGGCATAAATACTTTTTTTTTGGGGGTCTGAAATTAGTATTTGAATGGTTTTTTTTTCAGTCAATTATCTTCGTATTTTTTAGGACACATGGTACTATAAGGTTATAACGCATGTCAATGATGACATTTATTAAAAAAAATATTAACTAAAAATTATATAAAAATATTTTGTGAATTTTAAAAAATGAAATAATGTGTATATAAAATAATATATATTAAGAATTATGAAAGTTAAATAAAAATAAAAATATGCAATTATACATATCTATTTAAATTAAAATTTCTTAAAATCCTTATCTTCCAAAGGAACACAATGTTGTAAATTGTGAAAATCCAGAAACCAAATCAATTGGAACCAACTATTCTGGAATCACTAAGGACAAGATTCATGTCAACTTTATGCTGCTATATATGATTTTTTTTTAAAGAGAAAATTCATTAATTCATGAATTAGACCATACAATTAAGGTAAAAGAAAAGGTTTCAGTTTCAACATGAATAGAACATTACAACATGTTGACAATCGACTTTGTCACAACTTAAGCACAACATATCTGGAGTGACTGCAAGCAACTATCACAATAAGAAAATAAATCTAAGATGGTCCAAAGCGACGAGCGGGTAAAATCAGCAAAAGATTCGAGCACCCACCAATCTGGAGAGGATGACAACAAAACCATTCTTAAAATCACTTGTAAAAGCAATACTATATACATAAGCAAGACTAAAAAAATGTATTATAAGAGCATGCAGAAACTTCTAAAAGTAAAGATTTATTAAGCAATGAAAAAAAAACACATGAAATTCAATACAATATGAATCTAAACTGACTCGCGAAATTTTTATTAATTTGCAATACCCTCAAAACAAAAATAAATTAAAAAGCCGACCGAATATTGCTATATATGATCGAACCTGCCATTGTTTGAGCACATATTTTTTTGCGAAAATAAAGTTACTTAACTTTGTGTCGCATTCAACTTCAACCAAAATAGCATAATTGCAATTATGAAAATAGCATAATTGCAATATCACTAAGAACAACAATTATTTCACATCAATAATTTTAAATTTTTAAGTCTTGAATGCGATCACATTTAAATCATACATTAATTTGATCTAAATTGGATTTTATTAGAGAAGCATTCATATGATGAGGAATCCACATTGGGTCCTCTTTCATCTATAAATCATCATTTCTAGTAATTTTCCACACACGATGTGAATCACTCTCATTTTAGAAACGCTTTGTACTCTATCGTGATGTTTGGTTGGGTGTAATGGCATAGCCATTACACCTCTATTCCATGGGCCCACCTTAATCCTCCGTTTGGTTCAATGGAATGCCTATTACGGGCTTATTCCATTACGTATGTATGCAGAAAATACGCTGATTTCTGGGGGATTTCTATTCCCTTCCCAGACCACCGTTTAGCTATTACTTTCCAATTCTTACCCTCCTAACCCAGAGCTCCAAAAGCAAGAGCAAGCAGAAGTGCCAAGCCAAAGCCACCCCACAAGGCTCCACCGCTCCACCCTCTCCCGATTTCTCGTTTTTTGGGCAAGTGTTTCCGGTGGTGATTTCTCTTTTCTTTAACATAAAATAATAATATATATACTAGTAATCTCCTCGAAAAATCATTCAGTCCCCTTTTGATCTCACTTTGATCCTTTTCGATATCTTCTTAGAAGAATTTTTTCAAGTTAAATTTTGTGTGTTCTCTTTTAGGTTTTTAGAATTTGATTTGGTAATTGAATTGGTTTGGGTTTTAATGAATCAAAAACTTCAACAAATTATTTTCAGTCTTGTTAGTTTGTTTTGCGTGAATTTTCTAAATGTTTATTGCTTAATTTTTTCTTCTTAATCTTTGATCTAAACAGAAACTCAGCGTCTCCTCGAGTGTACTAGGTGAATACTCGCTTTTTTCTTTTAATTTGAAATTCTTGTTGAATATTGTTTGCTATCGTTTTTCGGTTTAAATGTTATGAGCTGAAAAGAAGTTAAAATTTCAGGTTTCTTCTCTGGTAAATAAAAGAGTTCATTGTTTTTTCTTTTCCCTAAAAGAGTTGATTGTTTGCTCTCATATACACTTCAACTTAATGGTGAATTAATTTTCAGTGCTGCTGGATTCATTTTCCTTTTCTTTGATTGATTTTAATAAACAAATTTTATCAAATTGATTGATTACAAGATCTTGTTTATTTACTTTGTTTTCCCCCTAATTTGGTAGGATCCAAGTAAATCAAACACTCTTTGCTCTGCAAATTTCAGTCACCTCTCTTTAAGGTAAAATTTTGATTGTCGATGAACCCTATTTTAGCTTTTATGATTGAACCCTATTACGACAGCATCTCTGTTAGCCCTTTGTTAGCCCTATCTGCTACTTGCGTCTGTTTGAATGCAAAAGCAAAATGGAATTCAATTTCATTTTGTTACGTTTGGAGTAAGAAATGTTAACTTTGTTCAGGTACATAATCTCTCAATCTCTCCTTCTTCTTTCCCTTTCTTTCTTCTACGTATATCTTTCTTCCCCTGTTTTAAGATTTCAGGTTGTTTACAAATAAATTTCCAGTTAAGTTTTTATAACCCCACGTAAAAAGGCAACACAGTGTAGAGATTATCCGATGTATTAAATTATAGGCTCATATACTAGAAAGTTTTTGTTTATTTCTCTATACAATTCATAATTCTTAGAAATTGTCAAATTAAAATGTTTTTGGCTATTAGTTAGAATAAGCAAGCAACAAGTATCCCTTTCTTTTATGTTGGGTTGATACATGGATCATATTGTAGGCATCATTACGCTGCATTTAGATCCATATCTCAAGCAGGACCAGTAGACTAGCTACAAGAGCCTTTATGATAGCTCCCACTTTGATAGCTGATATACTTGCTTTGTGAGAATCTACAGTGTTTGTTCCTAGGAGGTCCCCAAAAACAACAACAGTTTATAAGAAGAAAAAAAATGAAGAAGGAACAGACATGCTGAGAGAGATGGGAGGCGTTGCAAATGATAATAAAATAATGATGAAATGCGTAAAGGAAAGAATTGGGAAGGAATGGGGGATGAGTTGGGACTTGTAACTTGCCTGCATCCAGTTCTTTCTCCAAAGTACATATAGGAAAATGACACTTCAACAAAGCCATCTCTCCCTCTTTAGTAGTCAATACGGTATCTTGCTTATTTTTCCATGGTAAAAGTGGTTTTCAATCAAGTGCAAGTATACATAGACTTTTTGAATGTTGTTCCTTATATTTAGATTGTAATCCAAATATATACGCATTTCAACCTCACTTTGATTCTAGTTTGGATACTTGCTTTTACTTCAACAAATAACATCAAATGTTTGAATCTTATATCTTTATATATATATTACTAAATTTTGATTATGCTTGTGTAATGTGTATATATATAATTTACAAAATAAATAGTCATGTTCATATTATAGCTTTTTGACATATGGCACTCTTAAATATATATTCTTCCATTTTTCATTGTTTATTTTGCACTATTAAATATGTCAAAATATAGAAGTTAGTAATCGGAATACATCTTACAAATATGAGGGAACTGAAGGTGGTTGCAAGGGTTCTTTGAGGATGGGTCTTGGACCTTGATTTCCTTTTTAGACTTTGGTATAAAGTTTCACCATCTATACTTGTAATGTGTGGGTTTATCTTTTATTTGTGCGTTGGTTTTTCTCTTATTCTTCCTTCACTGTATATTATATTAATTAGATTTTACATTTAATTAATCAGTTAATTGGAGATTTATATTTATTCTCTACTTGTTTTTATACCAGTGGAGCTTTAAAAAATAATTGTAATAAATAATAGAAAAACTGTTTCTTTTTTCAGGAGAAACCTATTTTTATTGGATCTTCCATTTTCAAAAATGTCATCAAATGTGTTATCAAGAATTAGTCAATCCAATCCTATTTTTTTTCCAACATTATCATTATTTTACAGTTTAGATTCTTCGGTGGTTAACATTCGAACCCAACCCAATAATATCTATGATATCCACAACCACCACCCTCACTACCATGTCATGGCTTTAATTCATTTAAAACCTTTTTCAAAAAATTTATCAAATTAAATTTATGTTTTGGGTTTGAGATAATTTCCTTGGGTTTCGTTGAGTTACTTTTTTATTTTGCCCAATGATGGGAACTTCGGATGAAGCATAATTTGTAGTAAAAGTTGTCCAGATACGGTTTGCAGTAGCTACTAAAAAAGTTGTTCAACAGAAGAAAAAAATCCATGTAGCCATTCCAATTGATGCAGGAGCAGTTGTTTACTGTTCTTTCTTTTTCTTTTTTTGGTTGTTTGTGCATGTTATCTTTGTAATAAATAGCTACTTACTAGCATGTGAAAATTAATTGCATGTTATCTTTGTACCATGCCTTTTCAGTTCACTTAAGAATTAATTGCTATTTACGCTACCTTTGAATTTTTGGTAGTTCAAAAGAAGTCTGAATTTGAGCATTTCCAAGAGTAGTCTCCTGTAGTGCAATTTTAGCAGTGGCATGGATATGATTTTAGTACCAATAGTCATTCCAAATTTCACGAACTCATGGAATTAAGAAAAAAAAATACTTATTTATGCCTATTGGCTTTTTGAAACTAGCTGAGAGTTAGGACAACATTAAATTATTTGAATAGATTTGCATGTCTTCCGATTCGCTACTTTTGCTTCAAATAATTTGTTTCTTCTACAAGATGAAACATGTTTCTTGATCTAAAATCAGTTCTTTCTTATTAATTATATATATGGCAGATCATAGATGATGGAGTTACTTGTTATATGGTAAGAACGTATTTAGTAAAATGTTAAGAGCCAATAGAACAATAGATTTTCAATCAAATTCGAATGAGACTCGTAATGAATATTTTCAAGGATATATAATTTTGACAAAAAATACGTATGGTGTCCTCCTATTTTTGAGAAAATTTGAATAAAAAAGCTGCATTGATAAATCTTTGGGAAAACCAATTTCTAAAACTAATGGAGGTAGATTTAATTTGTGTCCCAATTTCTTCTTCCGAATGCTTGCTTTATGCTTTAACTATACAAAAGAGGAGGAACAAGTAGGCTTTTAATTTCTTCTACAGAATGCTTGCTTTATGCTTTAACTATGCAAAGAAAGAATTTTGGAGTTTCAGAGTTTGTGAATCCAAAGAATTTTGGAGTTACAGAGTTGAGCATCTTGTATTCTTTGAAACACTGTGTAGTTATATGGCAATTATATTCTTTGATTTTGTTTTGATTATTGAAATTAGTATTGAAGAAATGTGACCCTTTTACTATGATTTGAAGAAATTGAAACTTTAATATATTGCGTTATGGCTCAAATGTCTGCGCTTTGATAGGACAAAGTGTGAGGCGTAAAAGAATTGGTCTTCTTTGTTACAATATGGTTGCAAATGTGTACTGTTGCGAGTTGGTTCTTAGTTGCATTAGGTGCCATCCATAGCCTACATACTTATAGACCAAGGATTAGATCCTATATTTTAGATTTTTATGCACAACGAGATTATGTGACGAGACTTGTATATGCTAGTGATTGAGACTTGTATTGAACAAGTTAGGATGAATAGAATTACCTTTTTTAAACTATGTGAGATGTTACAAACTTTAGGGGGATTGAAGTCGTCAAGGAACATGCTGCTTGATGAGCAAGTGGCAATGTTTCTACATATCATTTCTCATCACCTTAAAAATAGAGTTATCAAGCATCACTTTAATAGGTCTGGAGAAACCGTTAGCAGATCATTTCACAATGTTTTAAATGCTGTCATACGCTTACAAGGTGTGTTATTTAAAAAGGCAGAGCCAATTACAGCTAATTCTACAGACCCAAGGTGGAAATGGTTCAAGGTATTGGAGTGAATACTATATATAGCTCGTACATAATTTAATCCTTTTACATTTAAATATAGTATCTTAACTCGAGGTTTTATACATGTGATGTAGAATTGCTTAGGTGCTTTAGACGGAACCCACATCAAGATTAGGGTTCCAGAAGTTGATAAATCTAGATATCGAACGCGAAAAGGTGACATAGCAACAAATATGTTAGGTGTTTGTACACCTGATATGCATTTTGTTTATGTTCTTCCTGGTTGGGAAGGTTCTCATTCTTCGATGGACGAGTTCTTGAGATGCTATTAGTAGGAGACATGGACTAAAAGTTCCGCATGGTAAAGTGCAAAATTATAGGAATTTGAATTAATTTTTAAGATCATACTTTTATGGGAAATTAACCATGACAAATAGTTTCTTTTTTATAGGTTGTTATTATCTAGTTGATGCTTTGGATACACAAAGCGTGAGGGATTTCTTGCGCCATTTAGAGGACAAAGATATCATTTGAATGAGTGGCGTCGGGGTTACCAACCAAGTACTCGGAAGAATTTTTCAATATGAAACATGCTTGGCCGCGTAATGTTATTGAAAGATGTTTTGGGTTATTAAAACTTAGATGGGGAATACTTAGGAGTCCATCATTCTATCTGTGAGGGTGCACAATAGAATCATTATTGCATGTTGTTTGCTCCATAATTTTATTAGAACCTATATGAGTATTGATCCTATTGAAGCGGAGTTGGAAGAAAGATTACCTAGTAATGTGATAGATGATGATGAACCGAATATCGCAAATATTCATCCATCGGATGCATGGGCTACTTGGAGGATGGAACTAGCCAATCGAATGTTCAATGAATGGCAAGCATCTAGAAATTAGTTAGGTTTAGGGTAAAAATAGTAAATGTTACGTTGTTTATGTTATTTCATGTATCTAGTTTATGAAACTTTGGTGGTGTTTGAATTATTTTTTTGTATCGTACTAGACTTGTTGAATGATAATCTATTTTCCTTTGATTCATCATGTGTTATAATTGTAATGACCCGAATTTTACGGTCATCGAAAAAGTGTATTTTCGGGTCTCCGTTGCTGAAAAATGAATATGTAAATATCTATTAAAAATATTTACGAAGTTAAGTGACTGGTTAATTAAAGTTTAATAAAGTGAATTAGCTTAAATTAAGGATAATTAGGAGAAAAATATTAAATTGAATAAAGTGTGAAAGTTTAGTTGCAGATTAAAAGAAAATAAAAAGGACCAAAATGACAATTAAGCCAATTTTTATAGATGTGACGGCAAACTTAGATAAAATCTTAATTATTGGATTTTTTTTATGTTTAAGGTTTTAAATTAATTATTATTAAATAAATAAAAGAAAGACAAGTGTATGGTAAAAATAAAATACATGTGTAATAAATATTGTACATACATTTGTAATACATGTATGCATTTACTTATTATTTAAGTAAATATTTAATGTATTTATTATTATTAAATTGATATTATATGATGAATAAATTAAATTAAGACAAATGTATGGTGCATATGGCGACATGTGTGATACTAATATACATATATTTGTAAAATACATGTATATATACTTATTATATAAGTATATTATTAAATTATATATTATTATTAAGTAAAAGATATTAAGTAAAAGTATATATTATATTTTGGTATCTTTTTGTGTTTGTAATATTTGGATGGTATAATGACATGATAGAATGTCATTACAATGTTGTAACTTTTGATGTTGTAAAATTTTAAAACATATGGATTATGACATATAAACTAATGAAATCATGTAACTTTTTGTTAATATATGAATATTATGCTTGGATGTGAAATATAATTCTCAAGTTATTTATTACTTCTAATATTTTTTATTGTAGAATAATTAAATTATTTGTTTCAATAATGATATTTTAGCACATATATGTATTGCAGTTTAAAAATAATAAAATAAATTATATATATTTTTATAGTATTATATATTAAGATTTTTAATTCATATAATAATAATTATATTAAGCATGTTATTAAATTATATTTTTATTAAATTATATTTAATAATAATTATGTTAATATATGATTAAATTATTTATTATTTTTATTAAATTATTTTCAATAATAACCTTATTAAAATTTAATAACAATAACAATAATCATCTACCTAACAAAAATTCGCTAAGGGTAATCCTGGTCATTTTAGTTCTTTTCCTTATGCTATTACAACATCATTCCATTCAACCAAACACAAGAATTCTATTACAGCTCTATTCCATTTCATTCAACCAAACAGTTGAATTACTTATTACAGCTCTATTACATTACACCTTTATTCCATTACACCTCTATTCCATTACAGCTCTATTCCATTACAGCGAACCAAACGTGCCCTATATGATGTATTATTCTACCTTTCTTATAACCTAGCTTTTACAACAATTATATTGTATAATATACATAATGTATAACCTAACTTTTATAATATGTGCAAAGTTAACTATATATAGATTTATTAAAGGGAATAATTTTGACCGATCAACATTAATTGATTTATTAAGAGAGTAATATTTAGATTTTTTTTTTAATTTTACAAAACAATAAATTTATTTTTTAAAGATAAGAATTTTAAAATCATATTTAAAAAGTGTATTAATTTACAAATTAAATTTTAAATATTGAGCAAAAATAAAATTTAAGTATAAAAGTTTTAGATGTACTTGTTTATACTATATGTTTCTTTTTCAAAAATATTTTAGAAACAAAAAACAAAAATAAAAAATATGTAATTAAATCATTTTAATATTTTGTTTTTAATACATTTTTAAAAGGAAAATGTTTAAATTTATATTTTTTTGAAAGGTTTAAAATTCTATTTTTAAACATTAGTAACTAGTTTTAAAAACAACTTATTAATTAAAATAAAATAGAATAAATAGTTAATAAATATATTTTAATTTAAAAAATAATAAATTTCATACTTTTAAAAAATAAAATTAATTTGTATTGAAAATCAAATTTTGTTATAATTTTTTTTAGTAAAGTTAAAAGTTTTTTGAATTAATGCACGTACAATATTAAACATTTTTAAAGTAGAAGTATTAAAATTTTAGGGTCCATTAGTCCAAATAAAAACAAAAATAAGAAAAATATTTGTACTTAATTTTAACTTTATTATAATGTTTACGGTAGTATACGAGGTTTTTTTTTTAAATTTGATACTTGAGCTTTTTTTATTCATGAAGTTCTTAAGTTTGACTTTAATATTTAATTTGGTATTTAATTTTTTTGTCTCAATTAAGTATTTAGATTTTTAATTAGTGTATACTTGTCAAATATTCATTAAGCCACATGATATCGCTTAGTCTGAGTATCAAATTGGACATTGAAACTAAACTCGAATACCAAAATGATATATTAACCTTTAAAACAATAAAGAATTATTGCTAATAATATTTTTAAAGTATTATTACATAATATTATCATCACCTAATAAATAAAAATAAAATTAATATTTGGTATACCGGCAGTGTATTTTTTATTCTATAAGTAACCTTAAAAAATTGCTACGTGTCTACCTTTTAAAAATATTTAATTTTTAATATTTTACTATAACTTTATAGATGATACTTCTCTTATTTATAGAATCTAAAAAATCGACCGAGAAATGAATAATATATATACTTAATAAGAGTTATTTGGGGTATAAAGCTTGATCATTTACTGTTTTAGAGGATTGGCATAGTAACCATGACCATGAAAATGTTAATTTAGAGGATTTAAAAGCTTCAAAGTACATTTTAACTCACAATTTCTAAATTATTATAATAATATCAACGGAATTAATACTTAGGCCGAAAGAATTTATTATTAAAAACTAAAATATTAATTACTTTTAAAAGGTATGTCAAAGCCACTGGGTAGCACAACTCTGAAGTAACAGAACACCAAACCCAAGCGTCTCTAATCACGACAACTTATCACCTCATAATCTGACACGTGTCGCGAGATCTAGCTATCCTAACTCCACTCCCAACTCCACGCGCTCTTTTTTTTCCTTCCCTAAGGGTCCGAAAGAAAACGAGGGAAAATATAAATAAGAGAAAAGGAAAAGAAACTGAGAGAGAAGGAAAGTGAAAGAAAAGGAAAATAAAAGGAAAAAAAAGAAAAGGGAAGACAAAGGAATCGATTGTCGGCGCCCCATGTTTCCGCCGACCAATCTTCATTTCATTATCTCTTCCACCTCCACACACTCCTTCTCTCTTTATTAAAATCAATTTCTTTTCTCTCTCTCTCTCTCTCTCTTGAAACTTCTTTTAAAACCCTAACCTTTCTTTTTCCCTTTTGTTTTTTTTCTTTTTTTTTTCGGTGCCTTCCTAATATTTTTTTGAACTAATTGGAAGTTATCCGAGTTTTTATTTGATCTAGGGTTATAATTTTCTTTCGTTTGTTTTTGTCAAATTAATTTTCGTTTTCGTCTATTTTTGGGGTTTTATTTGAAGTTTTAATTAGAAAAAATATGAGGGGAGGTAGCGGCGTTGTGGAGTCGTCTGTTATTGTTGAGAGGGTTGACGATGTTGATAAGGAGAAGAAGAAAAAACGACGATCTAATCGTCGATCCAAACATAACTCAGGTGCTTTTCATATTACTGCACTAAATTTTCCTGATAAAAGCCTAATTCTGTATATTCAAACTGAGTTTTGGTGATGTTACTTGGTATTTATTAGAACTTAGTGGGGTTATTTATTTATTAACTAGGTTATTTCTAGAACTGTAGCGAGTTTTGTTTATGTTTTGCTGTGTGCTGCTTGTAGAATTATTTTTCTGGGTATTCTTTTAAGTGTGGTGAATTCGTTTTGCAGTATTGATTTTTTTTTTTTTGTGTTATTCCATGATTAATTTGATTTTAGTGAGATTTATTGAACTGGGATTTTGATTTTGGGTTCATAATTTCTATAGCTTTTAATTCAGTGAATGAAGCACGTGGAGAAACATCAGATAGCTTGAAAAGCGATGACAAAACAAAAAATTTGGTATCCTCTATGGGTTATTCTTCGTCCAAACAAGGATTGGAGATGACTTCGAATGAACAGACAGCATCTAATGTTGGTTTTAGTTCTATGCCTACAATGCATATAAATGAACGAGTTGGCTCTGCTTGTGATGATACTGCTGTTGATGTTGGTGGAAGCACTTATTCCAAATCGTGTCCTGAATCAGTTGCCTATCCGGGGTCATCTAAATTGTGCACAGATGGATTTCTTCCATTCCACCAGTTTGAGGGTTCTTCGCGAAAGAAACTGTTTGCTCCTTACTGGCCTATGGAGGCTGTAAATGAGGCATTGGAGGTTTGTTTGAAATTCATTCTTATAATTTGATATCTTTTTGCACTATTGAATTGTTATTTAAGTTTACTAATAGTTTTTATTAATCGATCATCAATATAGTCATTGTTCTATAAGAACAAAAGCACCCTATAAGAAACTGATACATCCTAGAAGTTAGGAAATTTTGAATTTAAATTAATTAGTTTAATATAGTTGCTTTTAAAGTTCAGGGGCTAGAACTCTAGTTTTGAGGTTGGAGGTTTCAAGTTCAAATCTTATCTATATATTGAACATTTAAACTTGAGTAAAAAATAATCATTAGAGTTAATAATCAATAATGCCCCAGTTTACTACTCTAACTTGTAAATAAAATATAATAATTAAGATTAAAAAATTACGATTCCCTTGCATATTGCTCATCTAATTAAAACTAGTGATGATTGTGTACTTAATTCTCTGTAGTTTGTATTGTTTTTTTGGATGCATATTTATGGTTTATGTGGCTGGTTCACTGGTTTTATTTGTGTGTTGGTTTCTTGCTATTTTGCCTTATGTTTAATTCTTCTGCAGAAAGGGGAAGCTTTCAAAGCGTTGTTTCGTGTGAATGCGCACAATCGACTGGAGGTTTGTGGATGCTAAACTTAACGTTTGTTTTTTTTTATGTTCCTTGATTGATAAATCTTGTATGCTGACATGGAAGACCACGTTATACTGCTAGGCATATTGCAAAATAGATGGGGTACCTACAGATGTTCTTGTCAATGGAATGTATTCGCAGAATAGAGCTGTGAGTATGAAACTATCTCTGGTTTATATTTGCTATGTTATTGTCAATGCTAATGTATCTTATTTAGTCTAGCCTGCTAGTTTATATGGGATGGGTCTAATAATTGCAAATATATTTTTTCTGTCTCATAGGTTGAGGGAGATATTGTGGTTATTAAGGTTGATCCTTTGGGATTGTGGACAAAGATGAAAGGGTCAAATGGGTCCTCAAACAATTCTACAGTGGTAGAAGATTGTAATTTAGTCCAAGAGGTCAATGGACTGGCTGATAATAGCGAGAAGGGTAAAGGAAAGGTAGATGCCAATTGCGAGCATAGTGATGGTAGAAGTGGAGTACTACCTGATAAAGGGTTTTATGATGCAACACAAGTGACTAGAACAGCAGCATACAACTATGTAAATGGGCATCACCAATATGGTTCGGAGTCTTTGCATGTGGGTCTTTTACCTGGGCAGAATGAAGGGATGAATTCAGTGGATCAGTTGGCTTCCATGGCAATTCGATACCCTCTGAAACGACCTACTGCAAAGGTTGTTGCAATTGTTGAAAAATCTCTTCGAAGGAATGCTATTGTCGGCTTTCTTAATGTTAAGCAGTGGTTCTCCTATCTAGAACTTAATAGAAAAGATGCAAAGAAAAATTCTGTGATCCTTGATCATGAGTATGTTACATTGACCCCAACTGATCCAAGAATTCCCAAAATGGTTGTTTTTGTGAGAGACTTACCAGTCTCTATAAAAAAGAGGTTGGAAGATGGTGATATAACAATTGAGACGGAGCTGCTAGCTGCCCAAATTGAAGATTGGAGTGCAGAAAGTTCTTTCCCATGTGCTCGTGTCTCTCATTCTTTTGGACGGGGCAGTGACTTGGAACCTCAAATCAATGCAATTCTATATGAAAATGCAATTCATTGTGCTGATTTTTCTCCTCAAGTACTTTCTTGTCTTCCAAGTACTCCTTGGGAAATCCCATCCAAGGAAATTCAAACTAGAAGAGACCTTAGAGACTTGTGTGTGTTCACTATTGACCCTCCCACCGCTTCTGATCTTGATGATGCTTTATCTGTTGAAAAGTTATCCAAGGATACTTTTAGAGTAGGTGTACACATCGCAGATGTGTCGTACTTTGTCTTACCAAACACAGCCTTAGATGTAGAAGCTCAGATTCGATCAACCAGTGTCTACTTGTTGCAAAGGAAGATACAGATGTTGCCATCTTTGCTTTCAGAAGAGCTTGGCTCGCTCAACCCCGGAGTAGATAGGCTTTCCTTTTCTATGTTTTGGGAAGTAAACAGCATGGGGGATGTTTTGGATCGTTGGATTGGTCGTACAGTGATAAGATCTTGTTGCAAGCTTTCATATAGACATGCTCAAGACTTCATTCAAGGTATAGCTGATGTGGAGAACTTTAGTACCTTAGAGGGGTACCCTGAGTTGCATGGTCAATTTGAATGGTCTGATGTTATTAGATCTGTTAAATATCTTCATGAAATTTCAAAAACTTTGAAGGAGAAAAGATTTAATGGTGGTGCTCTACAGCTTGAAAGCGCTAAAATTGTTTATTTATTTGATGAAGATGGGGTTCCATACGATAGCAATCTAAGTGAGCGGATGGATTCAAATTTTCTTGTTGAAGAGTTCATGCTTTTGGCAAATACGACAGCTGCAGAAATAATATCTAGAGCTTTTCCGGATAGTGCATTATTGCGAAGGCATCCTGAACCTAACATGAGAAAACTTAAAGAGTTTGAAGCTTTTTGTCGCAAACATGGTCTAGCATTGGATACTTCCTCTTCTGGTCAGTTTCACCAATCCTTGGAAAAATTAAGGGAAAAACTCAAGGGTGATTCTGTTCTTTTTGATATTCTCATCTCATATGCTTCAAAACCGATGCAATTGGCTAGTTACTTTTGCAGTGGTAACTTAAAAGATAACTTGAATGATTGGGGTCATTATGGGTTGGCTGTTCCTCTCTACACACATTTTACTTCGCCTCTACGTCGTTATCCAGACATTGTTGTACATCGGACATTGGCTGCTGTAATTGAAGCTGAGGAGCTATGTATGAAGCATAGAAGGGTACTTAAATGTACAGATGGGAAGGTGTCCAAACAGTGTTTCACTGGTATTTATTTTGATAAGGAAGCTGCAGAGTCTCCACAAGGGAAAGAAGCATTGTCAAATGCTGCATTGAAGCATGGAATCCCTTCCCCTGATCTGCTTGGCGATGTTGCTGTGTATTGTAATGAGAGAAAGCTGGCCAGCAGGCATGCAGAGGATGCTTGTGAGAAACTCTATATGTGGGTTTTGCTAAAGAGAAGGGAGGTATGTTTTCCCCCCCTTAAAATGCTAAATAGCTTCATTGATCTGTAGGATAAGCGGCTACTGCATTAGATATATATGTTGGTCCATTGGCAAGCTGCTCTAGCTATGAGGCTTTCTATTCATGTTCAAATTTAACACTCTATGTTTGCTGGTTACCTTATGCCTTTTGGCTGTCTTCTTAAGAAAAAGATCCTGGTATTTCGAAGAAATTTTGGAAACAAGTAGTTATTGATGTCTAAAACATCCTAGAGACTGTTCATTTAATACTTTTTTTCAATCTCGTAGATGTTTTAAAAATTTCTAATAGGAGGTTACTTGGTATAGAATTAAATTGTGGAAGTTCAGTAATTGTTTTTAATTTTGTTTGGGTCGTATGCATTTTTTTACTGATGCTTTCCTTCACCCTTTTGATTGTTCTCCCTCAGATTTTGTTGTCTGATGCTAGAGTGTTGGGATTGGGTCCAAGATTTATGTCTGTTTACATTCAGAAGCTGGCTGTAAGTGTTCCGTTTCTTATTTTTTTAGTTCTGTCATACTGTTCATGGTTTTGGTGCTAATGTTTCTGTGGTTTCAGATTGAGCGGCGAATATACTATGATGAAGTTGAAGGGTTAACTGTAGAATGGCTTGAATCTACCTCAACGCTGGTGCTCAGTTTAGCTGGGCACAAACGCTTGTTCAAGAGAGGTGGCCCAGGGAATTACATGGCTCTAGGAAATGCTGCATGGGTTGTAAATCCTTATGATCTAAGTGTGGAAACAGGTATTGATGACTGTGATGCAACACGCATGGCAAATGGTGAGGTGGCATTATCAGATTCAGAGCCGAACTCGAAGCCTTGGGTTGATCCTGGAGCCTTCCCTCTAACGGTGCGGATGCTTTCAACAATTCCTGTGGCACTGTATGCAATTGGTGGTGATGATGGACCCCTCGAGATTGGGGTACGATTATACATGAGTTCATATTTGAAGTAACTCGTGTTTTGAAGGAAGGGCAATGGAGTATGGAACGACCTGGGAGGGGGGGGGGGTGAACAAAGGGAACAGAGCCTTGTATGGAATGAACAGGTTCTGTTGTAGATAAGAAAGTAGTGTATAGTTAATGTGGTTGGACTAGGGAGGTGTAGATAGATATAACGGTGGGTTGGGGTTATGGTGGATTGTTTTGGGGTTTATTATAAGTAGCTGGTGTTTTTTTTTAACAAAAAGCTGCTCTTGGAAATTGGCCCTTGTTTTTATCGGCAAGTTCCATCTAATATTCCTCTAGTAACTACAATGAGAACTATTCGACACTGAGCTTTAGCATAGCTTAGCTTAGGAGTCGATTCTATGCTGTATTGCTGGACTGCAGCCCGAAAGTTTTTTGGAGTTTGGGTGGCTGATTTCAGTTGTTTTCAGATTCTTTGTTTCTATCAGACATTTTTATTTTGTCGGAACGTTGTTCTTTAATTTTTCCTTGAATTAACGCCTTCTTTCTCTTTGTCGGCCTTGGGAATTGTTTCTGCAAGGTGTATCCTAGGCTTTATCATTCGCTCTAAGTCGTTTGTTTTTAGACCCGAATGTGGTTCTTGGTTTACGGTTGTTTGTGATTGTGTTGTTTAGGCTGTGTGGGGCTTTTCTTAATGGCTTTGTTCATTTGTGATCGTGTCTGAACTATTTTCTAATAAACAAAACAAAGTTTGTTTATTGATATCTTAGTTTGATGGTAATTAAATTATGACACTTACGACGGGAGTATATGGATGAGACCTAATTAAAATTGTAAAATTGAGATTTTGGCAGTCAAATATTTAAATATTAATATAAATGCATAATATTTGGATATGCAAATGTTAATGAGAGTTCCATGTGATAATCTAATGAAGTTTATAGTCGCATGAAGCTCAATATTTTTAACAAAATACGTTCTGGATCTGAAAGGCCAATGCCCTAACTGAATCTTCGCCAAATAAAGCCAATGTTAAGCGTAGAGTTGCAACTTGAGAAGCAATGACATCGTCGTACGGCCCGTTGATCAATCTCTCAGAAGCTTCTAATCATATGGGTCATTTCGTCCAGCTTCTCGTTTTCGTCCATCGCTCTACTCCCGTTCAGGTTTCTTTAATCTCTCTCTCAGTTCCACTGTACGGGTTTTTCTTTTCTGCAATGAAGTTTTATCTTAATCAGCGAATTCACTTTTAATTTTTTGTGTGTGGGGAAGTATAAATTGTCCAAAGGCGGAGAAATAATCAGGACAGACATTCAGGTGGGCGATGACACTCGACCCTTTTTCTCCGTATCTTTATGGAAGAAAGAATTGCGGTCTATTGTTGCTGCTGGCGACATCGTTTTATTACGAAGTACTTTTGATTGGTTTAACTTCTTAGTCTTTTAGATTATTTTTATATTATTCCGTTTATATTGCGATTATCATATTTGTGCGTTGATTTTAGATGTCAAGATTACAACATTTCGAGATGTTTTCGAGGCCAGAACTGTTGACTGGTCATCTTTACTCCGTCTAGTCCACCCTTACCAGTCCCTTGTTTCAAAGAGTATGTCTGAAATTTTAATTTTAAATTTTTTTTTTTTTGTAATGTTTACTGTTCTTCATCATTATATGATACCATTCCCAAGATACTTGAAAAATACTTCAAAAAAGAATCGAGCATAATAGTTTCAGACACATGCCTAGATGATAGTTGCCTCCAAATCCAAAGAAAACAAGTTTATTGTTTCAGTGCAAATGTTGTTTTATGTAAATATATACATATATTTGTATGTATTTGTTTAATTATTTATCAATACAAGCTCTTTAACTAAATTGAGCCTTGTGTTCATATTTTGTTGTAGGTGCAATTGAATTAGTAGCAGAATGTAGAATGGGGATTGTGGTTAAAGAAAAGCTTTCCAAGGTTATAGAATGGGTGCAGAGGACTGGGTATATTGCTATTGACAACATCGAACCAAATGACCGTCAAGTATGCTTTCCTCTCGTATGTATTTGATGTATCATTTAGTCAAGTTTCATGTATTTCTATTACTTGCTGTTTGAGGAATTTGAAAATAACCCTCTATAACCTTTTCATTATGATATCCAATTTTGGTTACATACTTCGCATTATGATGTAGTTTGAGATTATGATAAATTGCTCATACTTGAAAAAAAGTGAATGCCCGTCCTATTTTATGCATACCATCATTGAATTTGTTGCTGTATGATAAATTTCTTGCTCATTTTAACATTAGGCTGATCACCTGTAGGAAATTAGATAATCATGTCTTTCCCCTTTGCTTATATATCTTTTTGGTCTATACTCTATAGGTTCTTGGAGGTTGCTGTTATTTAATCCATGTCTTCTAAATGTTTGAGTAATATATATGCTTAATTTTGCTTCAGAAAAGGCGACTCTCCAGAAACTGGAAAGTGCCAGAACCGAATAAATTTAGAGAATGTCCCTCACTTTCAGAAGTATTGTGCCTGAATAGTCACTGTAAGGCGATATTTAGTGCTTCTGTTGGTGAAATTTTTCTGCCGATTACTTGGAGGCCCATCGGAGAGTCTGAGAATGAAAATATGTTTATCAGCAGGAGACTATATAGATCAGCAGACAATAATTTAGCGGAAGATCTTATCTGCACTGGTTGCCGGCTCTGTGGGTCCCCTTTGCATCAAGAGCAAGGGTATGGTAAATATCTTCAAATTTTCTTACATGACTTTTAGTGTTACGAATGGATAGGATATTCAATGTCTCTGTATTCTGAAGCAGGTCTATAGTTGGGACAAATTCAGTTCCACTCTATTGTGAGAAAAGCTCGGATCGCCTTCATGCAGTCAGCTTGATATATAGGCCTTTTATGGTATTGGTTTTTTCTTGAATTTTCTTTGGTAATCTTATATCATTGAAATAGTGGAAGCACCTCATTCTTTCTGATGAAATGGTTAAAGATTGTTTCTGTCGAACAAAAATTATTTTATTCTATGCATAATGCATTCCCTGAGCCATCTTCTAAAATTTGAAAATATAGCTTCATCTGCAAATAAAAAAAGGTAAATGTTTGGAATGATGCATGTGACTTGGATAATTTCAGTTTTTGCTATCAGAAGTTGCAAACAGAGTTTGTGGTTTCATTTGTTTTTTCAAGAATCTGAAGTCTGCTGAACATACTAACTCTGTTCATATCCTATGCTTTATACTGCTAGAATTAGAAGATGATGTTTCATGGAAGTTCTTACAACTTATTGCTATATCAACAGTAAACATTGGAAACAATGATTACAAGCACTGAATTGAATAACTAAATTAATTCAAATTAACTTGCCCACACGTGTTTTACACAGGTGGGACTTGAACCTGGGCACTCAAAATCCTAGGGCCTCAACTTTGCCATTTCAGCCAAGGATTGCTTGTATATTAAAAGTTAAAACTGAACTCTAAACCTATATTTGCATTTCATATATATAGTGTGTGCAGTCTCTTGGATCTCTTGATGTATTTGTTTTCACTAGTCAATGATTCTTAACTTCATGGGCTCTGGTTGTTTTTTCCTCTGTGTTCTGCATTAGTTATTTATTTTCCCTTGTTCTATGAAGATTTTTCTGTGATTTCTTCGGAATTCATTTATTTATGCTTTTCTGAGTATCATTTTTAGAGTAATGAATTATCTGTATCTGTAGTTTTTGGTGTCTGTATCCTCATGATCAAGATTATCTCCGTTCTCTGAAATTCTAATTCTTGTGTTTGACTGCAGTTATATTTGTGGGATGAATATGAACACATGCCGTTACTGGTAAAAAACAATGCTGCAGAGAAATTGTTCGGAAACATCAAGGCTGAAAGAGTTTACTTATGCTATAAAGAGTACAAGCGTGATATAACTCTCAATCCAGGATGTATTGCAGAGAACGGTTCTCACGGTTGTGGCACAAGAATCCGTAGTTCCCCGAAAGCTGCTGGGGCGAGTGATGCGGAGCATTGCTCATCAGATGCACATGAGAAGCAGGAAAGTATGCAAAATCTACAATGTAACAAGAACATAAATTTATTTCAAATTTGGTTAGTTGTTCTTAAACTGTTGTTGCAGCGAGGAAAAAACAGTCCTTTGAAATTCGAAGTTGCCGTAAATGCCAGCCTTGATACAGAAAACGGGAGGTTTGAAATGATCTCTGTTTCAACTCCTTGCTTTAAAACCATTCGGTGTTTGGAATGAAGTGAATACTTGAATACGAGGATTAAAGTACTTGTTTCATACATGATTGCCATAGCTACATAATCTAAGGCAGCAAGTAATCTGAGGCATTCATCAAGTGACTAAATATAGCCATAATTGCATCTTAGAGTGTAACAGTTTCAATACCATGCTGATAGCCCTAAAAAAGGAAATCCAAGTATTGACTTAAAATGGTTGGTGGATGGATTGCTTAAAAGGCAGTTTCAATACTATTTCAACAATATTTCGATATTTTCCCTTCATTCAAGTGCGTGCAACTATACATCATCTGCAATGATTCAAAGTAGAGAACCACAGAAAAAGCCAACTGATGATATAGTAATAAGGTGTTTTCACCAAAATTGTAGTTTTAGAAGTAAATAAATCAATAATAATAATAATAAAAAAGCACCATATTTTTGAACCCTTTGTCCCTGCTGCTTCATAAGCACCAGGGTTAGAGCCACAGATGTAGATGTTCATGAATCCAATCCCAGTTTCATGGTAATTTTCTATTATAAGCAAATAACAAGAATCATTTAAGATTTTACAACCTCAAATGTTGATTCAAAACATAGCAATGTTACATTCCTCGAGCTTCTTAACCTATTGGCCAACTATTTCTTCCTCTCTCTGCTATTTTATATTTGCACATCACTGGAACTATTATAAGAGGAAGTGAGGGGGAAGAAAAGCAAAGAATGGAATCCCATTAAAGCATCAAAGATTTGAAGGTAACATGAGAAATGTCCATCAGAGGACACATCTTTGCTTTCTCTTGTTTGAGATGAAAATTTTGAAGGGGCCCTTAATAGGCTCCTAAAGTCCATTTCTTAAAGCCCATCAAATATGGTGAAACATTAAACCAGAGACGGCGCAATAGAGCTAAAGAACAAAGAAGCACTGAATCAGATTAAGAACCAAAAATAAAGGGGATGAGAGGAATTGGGGGGCCTTTGCTTACCATAGGGGATCTGCTTAGCGACGTAGGTGAAGAATCCAGTGAAGCTCCAGACCACCATAAAAAACCTGATGCTAGTCTTCCATCACCTTCGATTCTTGATCCCGTTGACGCCTCATCTCAATCCCTGGACCTAATCAAACTGTTCCAGGTTCCTTTCTTGTTCCTCAGTATATTTTCAAAACCATAGGAAAGATCCCAAATTGGAAACATTTTTAATTCCTTCAATTTCCTACAGTTTTATGTTCTTTTTTAAATTACAAAATTATATTGCTTGAATCGATTTGAGTTGTTGCAAACGACTAAATTATAGCAATTGATCCAAAACCTTGGAATCCTTTTGGTTTAAAGTATGTTTGTAACTTTGAATATCATATGGGATATGGGCTCATACATCTTCATGATTTGTGCTGGTAAATGCTGAAATGAATCAATGATCACATTCCATAATTTTTTTTTTGAATTTTGGAAACTTTGTTTCATTGCAATGTCAACGGCTCAGTGGTTTTATTCAGGAAAACTTCGAGAAATTGAATGAGGCACTCGCTGGTTCAGATCATTCATGGACTGCTCTAACTTTAGAGGTAATAAGATAACCTGTTTTAAAGCATATATAGAACAGCTTTCTATTTGATTGCTTGCAATTCGTTTGTGTTGCAAAGCATATTTACAGCAACTTTCCATTGATTATTTTCAATTGTTTGTGTTGCAATTTATATTATGCATTAGCCGATTATATATACATACTCGAATCTGTTAGGGGGCTGCAATGTTCTTGTTGCTTTAACTAGTTATATTTCTTCAATTTGGGCATCAATTCTTTTGACTTTAGTTCTTGTTCAAACATCCTATATTAGTCTGATTTCGGCGTGAGTGTCAGATATGAGAATGTGTCTGACACAGATTTTTCAACTTTTTCCATGTACTTGGGGGTTGATATCCTGATACTGATGTCTTAATATGTGTGATATGGATGTTGAACATGGGTACTTTGAAAAAGATGAAGAGTTGGAGCATTTTAGATTTTATTCATGCTGACTGATAGTAATATAATCCCCCTTGGGTTATTCCAGCTATGCACTGCTCTGGAAACTGCAAACAAATTGGTTCAGTCCACAGACACAAATGTTAGATCACTGTCGGAGAAGGTGAGGGAACTCGAGAAGATTGTAAAGAGGGGAGATTCTGCAATTACAGCAACCAGAGCCATCTCCATCTCCCTAAACCAAAAAGGAGGATCATCTGTTGCTAGTGAAAACCGTGAAGAATACGGGTCACCTCAATAACATATGAAGTCATATAGACTTTGTTTTTACTTCTTGGGGTGCATTATTATATCTTGGACAAGCTCCCAAAATTGTCCTGTAGGAAGAAAATCCAATCTTTTATACAACTTTTATGGATGTATATGTATGCACTGTGCATTTGCTCTATATGTTTCTTCTGTTTTGATAATGGCCTTTTGTGGTAAAAACCTGCAAACTACCTACCTATCAATGAAGAGGCAAAAGCAACCTTTGATCTTTCAGGGGAATTTCTTAGTTTCAGCTAATGTAAGAGAAGTGACGGTTTAAAATGGCGGCCAACGTGTGCATCCAGTTTCCTAGTGGTTTTAATGTCTTAAGTAAAGGCCTAACCTCAGTAGCCCCAATGATGCATTATGCCTGCAATCCCATTAATCAAACTTGAAGCTCATTAGGTTTGGACGCTGATGTTGAACTCTTAATTTCAGACTCAATTTAGTGAAAAATGTCAAATTTTTTTTTTTTTAAAAGCAAAAGCTTGCAAGTGCAAAATATTAACAAGTAACCAAAGCATCATCCAACACAAGCTAGTGATAGTCCAAATTAAAATATAAATTCATGTTTTCATCAAGGGCCAATCGGGTTAATGTATGCGTAATTTCATTGGCCAAATGGAAAATAACAGAATCAAAACGAGTAGACAATCCACGAGGCTCAACAATGAAACAGACAAATCCGAAGAGTGGTTATTAAGCTTGTTAACTAGTGAATAATAATCAAACTCAACAATGTTACGGGGAAAGCCGTGCTCCCTGGTTAAACGAAGCGATCCCAAAGTAGCAATGGCCCCGGCCAAAAGCCCATCAAAGGGTCCCTCAAGTCGGCGCGCGTAGCCCGCTAAAACCATGGCATTCGCATCCCGCATAGCCACTCCCATAGTTTCTCGTCTTTCGTCCGCTTGTCATGCTGCATCAACGTTGAAGTTTGAACCGCTCGTCTATGGGTATTTCCATCAATGATTCTTTCTAATTAAAAAGACAAATTCATAAGTAGGATTAATTTAAACATAAATTAAAACTGGGTTAATAGTAAATATATATTTATAACCCTAAACCGGTGCTGATATAATAAACTTAGTTAAAAAATATATTTATAATCATAAAGAGATGTTGATGTAATAAACTTAGTTAAACTAAGAAGAGAATGGCTTCCAATTGACCCACTTATTTAACAATAAAATAATTGTCCTTATTAACATAATTTAATCTCTAAATGATGCTTTCGAAACTTCACGAGACCCTTTTTTCTATAATTATTTAAGACCAAATATACATTAAAAAAGGGTTTGATTCTCTCAATGCCAAGACAACTAAATTTCCATCATCACACCATTAATTTATATCTCAACTTAATTTCTCAGTGACGGAGATCTAATCACCCTATCTGCTTATCTTATTATCCTAATCCCTAAACAATTTTACAACAAAACTCGTAATCCCCTAAAATCTATCTCTATTTATATTAAGCTATGATTAAGGTTACAAATTTTCAAAAACACTACTCATTCATCATTGCTAAATATATTGCTATTTCTTAAATTATTAAATTTTATTTTTTTTAGTATATAAATTAAATTTTAAATGCATTTAGGAAGTCCTGTTTTTAGTTTAAATATGTGCTTAGTCGTAGTATTAAAGAGACAAGTTAACTTGAAATTATCGTTCCACGTGGAAGACAAAAAAGCAGACTGCTGGTTGGTTTTCATGAGAATAAGCTTTAGTTTATTTATATTCCAAATTTTGTTATCCATTAAATTATAATAAAAATATGTTTTTATCATTTTAATAATATTTTTAAGAGGACAAAGTATAATTTTACATTTACTAACTTAAAATTTTATTTTAGGGCCCCTATACTAATATTTAAGTTCTAATTGTGTTAGTGTGAGTTAATTATTTATTAACTTGATTAAAAAATTACAAAAAAATATTTTTATGTATAAAATAATTTATATTATTACGAGAGTACATTTATTTATTTTTTGTTTAATTTTACACTTTAAATAACAGTAGTGAAAATTTACATATCGTAAGATTTGAATGTATGTCATTGACATCAATAAAATCATTTTCATATTTTTTATACATTTAAATATTATTAGACAAAATATTTCACCCATGTTATTTGTATATATTGATAATATCTTTGACTAAGTTTATGTCACAAGTCAACTCGAAATCAACTAAAAAAAAATGACAATACCATGATAAACAATTAGAGTGCATTTAATATTTTTAATTTAATGTATTTACCTATTTAAATTTTCTTTCACTCACAATCTAAATTATTTTTTTTATTTTCATTTTATACATATTGCATATGTGTTGCTATTATTAATTTCAAACAGTACGTTTCTTTATTTATTATATGTTATCTTCAAATGCTCACCTATATTTCAAATACGTAAATTTCACATGTATATACTCGTGATCAAACTTTTAGTATTACTTAATATATATATATATATATATATATTGGATCAAAGCTTATATTACTTTGTCTAAATACAATAGTTTGGCTAAAATAATAATTAGAGGTTTCGCTATCAGCTTTGTTGCAATTTGCAATTATTTGGGTTTAGTTTTAGGAAAGCTTGATTTGCAAATTAACACCAACAATCTTACAAATTTCACACGTCTAAAGGCATTAACGAGAGTGCTAAAAGAGAGGAAAATTACAAAGAAAAAAATTGAAGGAAGAAAGTACAAAATTTGTACTTTGAATTAAACGAGATAATGAACCTCAGTGGCAAACTGCCATTGTGTTTATATTAACATAAAATTAATTGATTTTGGACAAGTTTATGTTGTTGGATAATATTCGCATCACTTATTATATTATTATATAATTTTATAATCTCAAAACTTCACTAGATATTTCCAACAACTTGAATCATTAATTATGCCATTTCAGGATATTTAGTTTTAGTGAAAATTTGTAATTTTAAATGGTTTTTTTTTTTCATTTCAGTTTTTATTTTATTTTATGATTATTTTAAAGTTATTTTCTGTAAAAATAAGGTTTATTTGATTTATTCACACTCTAATTTTGGTAAAGTTTGACCAATTGAAAATTTGCATATTTAGATCACATTGCATATAATTTTCATGCTATACATCCATACTTGATCTATTAACACAACCAAATGAAATAGATCAAGTTACGGTATATGTGATCTAAACATGCAAATTTGTTGTAATAGATCAATGATGGATTTAGTTACGGTATATGTAATGCTTTTTAGATGAGATTGTATGAAATACTTTTCAGATATGGTAGTAAAGTTTTGAGCTCATAAGTTTTTATATAGTAAAAGTGAGAGATTGTTGGATATATGAACGACACATATATAATAAGAATAATTACATTTATTATTTAATTTAGTCCAAATTAAAAGTTAGCTAATGTAGTTAAAGACTTATTGGACTTCAATTATTAAATAAAGTACAGGTTAAACAAGGGCGAAGCCAAAATTGTTGATAAGGGGGGCTAGGATATTTTTATAAAATATGTGTTTAAAGTAGCAGGTCAGACCTACTTTTAGGTATTTTTAAATTTGGGATAATCTTGATTACCAAAATTTAGGGAAAACAAAATAAGATAAATGTTCTATTTATATTAGATATTATAATTATTTAACTTTATTTTTTTACCTAATTAAAATTTAGATACTATATAATCATTTGTTGATTCTGCAAAGTATTCAACATGGGGAAATTCCATCAACCGTCAATTTGAATCTTTCAGACTTTTGGATCCAAGTGCATAATTTACCCCTCGGTCATTCTCTGCTGACTATGGCAAAGCAATTTGGGGATTTCTTGGGCGTGTTTCTTGATTATGATTCTCCGAATGGTTTAGGTTCAAAAAATTACATGCGCATTCGGGTTAAATTGGATGTTTTGGTTCCTCTAAAACGCAAAAAGAAGATCAATATTGGCAGCGATACCACGGTCTATGCTTATTTCAAATATGAAAAGCTGAGTTTATTCTGTTTCATTTTGCGGCAAACTTGGGCATAGTGAAAGCTACTGTCCTTATCGGCTTAGTATTGAGCCCTCAAAAATTGTTTTTGGTTGGGATCTCTCTCTAAGGGCGGTACCAAGACGTCGGAATATGGTGGCAAGTAGGTGGCTAAGGGAGGCGGACGGTTCTCAGTTCTGCTCTGAATTTTCGGAAAGTGGCAGTAAAGGAAATTTTTCTCAATCCGAGACTGTATCTAGGCGTGATTTTGGGGAGGATTTAAGGAATAAAAATATTCTGCCGCAATCTTCTAATTTGAAGTTTGACCGCCACCCAATTCATGAGCGAGTTATTTGGCGAATCTAATATTGTTTCATTGAAAAATGAGATAATATGAATAATGGGCCCATGGATCGAATTTAGATGAACATGATCCACTTGCTTTGACAGATGGAAAAAGAGGCAACGGAGAGAGGAGGAACCGAATGCTCATGTGGGTTCTACTAAGGATAGTGACTCCTATGTTTTAACGGCTAGCTACGGTGGGACAGAGCAATGAGCATTATGAAAATAATAAGTTGGAACGTTTCGTGGGTTGGGGAGACCACGAAGCTGTTCAAAGGCTCAAAAACAGACATGAGCCATAAATCCCCAAATTTTATTTCTTTTAGAAACGAAATTATGTGTTAAGAGGATGGAGAAGGTGAGATTGAAATGTGGCTTCACCAATGGTATTGACGTTGGTGCAATAGGTTCAAGTGGGGACTATCGCTAGGGTGGAAAGGAAACTCTTTGGTGACTCGAAAAGCTACTCCGCTTTTCACATTGATGCTTGAAATTCGGGGGCCGAATGTGGGACGATTTGGCGGTTAACGAGATTTTATGGTAATCCCGATGCTCGAAAGCGCCATTGAATCATGGAATTTGCTTAGATCTTTAAGTAGTAACCAATCAAGTCCGTGGGTCGTGATGGGAGATTTTAATGAAATTGTAAACTCTTTTGAAAAAAAGGTGGACGCTTGAGAGCGGGAAGCACAGATGCAGAGGAGTTTAGATCGGGCGCTTGAAGACCTGTAATCTCAATGATTTGGGCTATGTTGGACGGTGGTTCACTTGGGAAAGAGGTAAGTTTGCATCCTCCAATATTCGGGAAAGATTGGATCGTGGAATGGCCACTTGTGATTGGATACAACTTTTTCCAAATTATAAAGTGGAACATTTGGGGCACTCCTTTTTCGATCATTGTCCCCCTCCTCCTTGACACCATGCATAAAGCGCTTAATGAAGTCGTGAATCGAATGAAGCCTTTCCGTTTGAAGCTAAGTGGTGTCTTGATGATTCTTTTGAGAATTTGCTTAAAGGTTGGTGGGGTGAAGACGTTGGAAGTGTTGATGTTAAATTGGAGAATTTAGGAAGGCGTTTGCAACAATGGGGCATTGTTAAGCATCAAATGGATAGAAAACATCGAGTGATATTGGAAGATAGATTGAACCACCTTTATAACCAAGACCCTTACGATGAGGTTCTCGCCGACATTACGGATGTCCGGATGGGTCTTAATCGGGAAGCGAAAAAGAGGAACTCTTTTGGGAACAACGTGCTCGCGTTAATTGGTTGAAGAATGGAGATCGCAACACAAGTTATTTTCATAAGGTGGCAGTTTCTAGACAATCCAGTGGTCGCATTTTGGCTTTGGAGGATGAGAACGACAGGCAACTGTCTTCGACGGAGGATATTTTGAATGTAGCCTCAGATTATTTTAGCAAACTTTTTACGGCCTCAGATACGGGTCCAGATGAAAAGTTATTTGGCCTTGTTGAACGACGAGTCACTGATAGTATGAATGCAAATTTGATTAAAACATTCGCAGTTGACGAGATCGATCAGGCAGTTAAGATGCTGGCACCGCTACACGCTCCTGGGGTGGATGGTTTTCCTGCTATCTTTTTTCAAAGGTATTGGCATATTATTGGGCCTGAAATTTCTTCCTTTTGTTTATCTGTTCTTAATGGTGATTGCGAAATAGGCCCTATTAATAAGACTCGTATTGTTTTGATTCCAAAAATTGCTAAACCAAGGAATATGACTCACTTTCGACCTATAAGTCTCTGTAATATTCTCTATAAGATAATTGCAAAGGTTTTGGTAAACCGGATGAGTGATATGTTGGACTCTTGTATTAATGAAGCGCAAGGAGCTTTCGTCCCTGGCAGACTCATTTCGGATAATGTCCTAATTGCGTATGAAGTCCTTCATTCTCTCAAAATGAAAAAAAGGGGTCAAAAAGGGAATTTTGCACTCAAGCTTGATATGAGTAAAGCGTACGACCGGGTTGAATGGGACTTTTTGGCGGGAATGTTGAAACATATGGGATTTCAAGAAGAATGGATTATTCTCATCATGCGATGCGTTTGTTCGGTATCCTATTCTGTCAGCATAAATGGGTGTAACAGCGAATGGTTTTCTCCGACAAGGGGCTTAAGACAAGGGGATCCTCTTAGTCCCTTTCTTTTTCTCCTATGTGCTGAGGGGTTTTCTGTTTTGCTTGAGGATGCGAAGAGGAGAGGTATGATACGAGGAGCTCCTATTGGTAGAGAACGATTCTCAATCAATCATTTGTTCTTTGCGGATGACAGTATTTTGTTTGGTGATGCCTCGAATGAAGGAGTGGAAGCAATTAAAGATGTTATTAAGGAATACGAGTTGATTTCTGGTCAACGGGTGAATTTTGATAAATCTCTTATCTACTTTGGAGCCAATGTGCAACAAGCGAGTAAAGATTATATTGTCAATTTGCTAGGAGTCCGGGTTGCTAATAATCCAGAGAAATACCTAGGCCTACCAATGATGGTTGGACGAAAGAAATCTCTGGCTTTTGCTTATTTCTCGGATCGTTTCGGGAAAAGAATCGAAGGATGGAGCTTGCGTTATTTATCTACTGGTGGAAAGGAAGTCTTTATAAAGTCGGTCCTGCAGGCCATTCCCCTTTATGTTATGCAGTGTTTCCTTATACCAAAAACTTTTTGTCGTAAGCTTGAGGGGATTATGAATAAGTTTTGGTGGACCAATAACAAATCGTCGAAGGGGATCCATTGGAGTGGATGGGAGCTGTTAAGCAAACCAAAACATGCGGGTGGTATGGGGTTTAAAGATTTGGTTTTGTTTAATAAAGCTTTATTAGCAAAGCAGATTTGGCGTGTTTTAACTCAGCCTAATTGCCTTTTAGCTAAAGTTTTAAAAGCACGTTACTATCCTCACTCTGATATTCTATCTGCTAATATTGGATCTTACCCATCCTATACACTGGCGGAGTATTTGCGCGCACGAGAGTTGATTGAGAATGGATTGTTATGGCGAGTTGGAAATGGCTCGACATCAATATTTGGAATGATCCCCGTTACCGCCAAGCGAATAATAGAGTTTGATTCGGTGTATTTCTCCAAACCGGACTCATCAGAATCGACTTTTCAATCTGTGGCACCTTTACGGAATGAGAAGATCACGAATAGTATTTTTGATGCTGATCTGGTCGATCGCATTCTTGCTATTCCAATTGCGGGGAGGTCGATCGGGTGATGTACGGGTGTGGAAGTGGGACGGATCGGGCGAATACACGGTTAAAAGTGGTTACTGGGCTTTATATACGAGAACATTTACAAACCTCTTCTATAGCTACCTCTCACTGATATGATTGATTCTAAATTCTACAATTGTTTATGGACTTTAAACATTCCTGCAAAAATTAAAATTCATGTCCGGAGGTTAACTAATAATCTATTGCCCCATCTTTGTAACTTGGCTCGCAGGAAATTGTGTGTGGGCGTGGTTTGCCCTCTTTGTAAGAATGGCCGGAGAATACTGATCACCTTATGTGGCTCTGTCAGATGACACAAGATGTTTGGAAATCCCTGGAAATCATGGTCCCTCCTTTTGACCCTTTGACCGGTGGTAAGCTCTGCTTTATCAATACCTTCTCTGCTGCCAATGAACAACAACGACAGGTGATGATCCTTTCCTTATGGGGATTATGGACTCGAAGAAATAAATTAATTCATGAAGGAGTTCATTTCTCTAGGCAGGAATTTTTGGGGTTTCTTAAAGGTTACAATCAGGAGCTGAACCTTAACAGAGAAATATCCCTCCCGTCCTCAACTTATTTGGGGAATCAAAAGTGGAAACCCCCTCATGCAAATTTTATTAAACTGAACTTTGATGCATCATTTCATATTGATACAAAAATTGCTATCACGGCGGTTGTAGCCAGGAATTCAGAAGGAAAAATAGTGGGCGCGGAGACTTATCATTTAGAGCGCGTTGCGGATACGTTTGTGGCGAGGCGAGGGCATGCGAAAGGGCCCTTATCCTGGCGAGAGCAATGGGCTTCCGACGGATAAACGTGGAAGGTGACTCCTTAACAGTTATCAAAAGCATTCTGAAGAAACAGAAAGACAAGTCCATTATCCGACCGATTACACAGTCTATTCTCTCTATGGAAGATGAATTTGATGAAATCTCTTACCGTTTTGTCCCCCGGAAGGCAAATAACACGGCCCATACACTGGCGATGGAAGGTAGGAGAAGGCACGAATTTAGAAGGTGGAACGACGGGGTTCCAGACACTGTTCGGCGTCAGCTTTGAAGGAGTGGGGAGATGCGGGATTCTCGGCTCTAGGAGTTTTCTCTGGTAATGCTTCGATGGTGGAGAAGGTTCGATGAATTTCCACCTTTTTCGAAGCTTTTGGTTTTCTTCTCGGTTTTTGTTGGCTTCTCAGATGAAGAAGAAACGTTTATGCATCGATATTGGGTTTGAATGGTCTTTGTCAGGCGCGGTGGTTTTCATTTAGTGGTTTTGTTATTTTTTTAGGCTTTTAATTATTGCTTTCAGCTACTTTATTTATTACTTTTCTGCTTTTGTTTGCTTTGTTGTCTTTGATTTTGACGTTTTATGTTCTTTATTGGTGGGCCACACAGCATTAATATCAGTATATTATTTACAAAAAAAAAAAAATTTAGATACTATTTATACTTAGATATTGTAATTATTAAATTTTATTTTTACCAAATTAATATTTAGATACTACTTTGTATTAGCTTACCATATTAAACTAAAAATGTTATTAAATTTATCACAAAAATTATAAATTATATAAATGAAATCAAATTTGAAAAACTTAGGGGGTCAAACACAAATTTTTCCTTTTTTTAAACACCGATTATAATATCAAAATAAAATTTTAAAACTTAAAGGGGCTTAAAAGAAATTTTACAAAATGTAGGGGACTACGCCTCTCCTAGCCCCCTAAATTCGCTTCTAGAGCCAAATATGTGTAGATACTCTAGTAACTAATTTCTAATTGATGATGGGTTGATTATAAATTAAGATTAATGCACAAAAGTTATATGTTAGGGCTATGATCCCGTATCACACATACATAACTTTTCTAACATCTCATTTTAAAAAAAGAGAGAGTCGTCATCACTAAAATACTTGTGTGTTAATTTAAAAAATCAAAACCATCAAACTTGAAATTTTTAAAATATGAATAGATTCATGTACGCTTCCACATTTAATTTTTGTTTTTAATAATTTGACATGATAAATCTTTTACAAATGTATCATTGACCACTAGTTTAGTAATATAATGACATTGTTAAATTCACCAATTAATTTGTTAAAAAATTAATTATAGACAATCGTATAAAAAAAATGTAAAACTAATGGCAATTTGCTAGATTAACTTATCATGAATATACATTTTTCACTAATTCAACAATGAAAAGAAAATTCTTAGATTGAGTCTTAATTTGATTGGCATGAGCATTGTTGCTAAAACAGGATGACGTGGGTTCAAGTGCGCTGAAGCGTATTATCTTCCTATTTATGGGTTCAAGTGCTATGAGTAGTTTTAGACATTATGTCAAAAAATAAATATCATCAAAACCTATAATGAAATTATTAAAAAGGAAATTGGAGAAAAGGATTTTAATTATTGGAGGATTGATTTTAGGATAAAATTAAAATAACTAAAGCCGGATAATTTTTGGCTTATGTTTTAGTTTGTTAGAACATTGAGCAAGCTTTACAAAGTTTATTCTCACTACTTTATTATTATTTTTAAACAAAGAGCTTTATTGTAGCATTTTCATACGATAACCATAATATTTATTAACTTTCCAACTTACAAACATATGTGAACGTGATGTTGCGAAATTGAAATGGTTAATCCCATTAAATATTCTCAAAACTATTATTTAATTTTTAAATTTTATTTTTAAATTATTAATATCTTATCAATTACATCCTTCTATTAGTTTAGTCAGGAATATAAATTAAATATGATATAAAGCATATTTAAAAGAAGGTCTAAAGTCAGAAAATTGCTTTAAGGAATAAAAATGAATTATAATTTTTCGGGGGTTAAAGTACAGTTGTACCATTATATTAATTTGTAATTTCACGTATTTTAAATAGATAATGTATCATTTTTGGGGGTGGGGTAAGGGGATAATGCCCTTGCCTACCCCCTTGTCTACGCCCCTATTTAAAATACATGTATATCAAATTATAAACATGTATGTAGTTATTGTATGGATACCTTGAATTTGATTTTTTTATTTAAAAATTGTCATCTTAAATTTTATTTATAGTATTTGTTTCACAACATGTCAATTTTAAGTTGTCCATGCAATAGATAAATGTGTTTACAATTTGATATGCGCATTTTAAAAATACTCCACGTCAACTCAAATACATTTAACATCTAAATTGATAGTTAAGCTGACAAAAGAACTTAATAGATACAATGTTGATATGTTAAGGACTCAATTTAAAAATATTAAAATTTGTCAACCCCTAACCTTACTTGTGGAGTCTATAAACTTCACTGGTAGTAAACCCAGGGGCGAAGCCAGAAGAATTTTTTAGGGGGGGCCGGATAAAATTTTAATTTTTTATAGTTTATATCTTTATAATT
The DNA here is from genome assembly GCA_025698515.1 of Gossypium sturtianum. Classification (NCBI taxonomy): domain Eukaryota; kingdom Viridiplantae; phylum Streptophyta; class Magnoliopsida; order Malvales; family Malvaceae; genus Gossypium; species Gossypium sturtianum. Next base: position 7,016,519 of record CM046947.1, read on the forward strand.
TGTAAAGGATTAAATTGAATTTTTCTAATTTTAGGGGGGGCCAAAGTGTAATTTTACCTTTACTAATTTAAAATTTTTAAAAAATTCTAAGGGCCAAAATAGTAATTTTACATTTTAGGGGGGCCGGGCCCATGCCAGCCCCCCCTAACTACGCCCCTGAGTATACCAAATATTTCCCCTTAAAATAAAGGTTAGTATTTGGTACACTGCTGATAGTGTACTTTTTTTTTATTCTACAAGCAGCTTTAAAAAACTAACATATATCTCTTTTTTACTATTAAAGCAACCCGTTTTCAATATTAAGAGCTCAAAATAGGAATAATAATAATAACAAAAAGGAAACCCCATTTTCTTTATTTTGAAGCCATGATATGTTGCTTTTATGGGTTTTTTTTTTTTTTTTTATTTCACATAAGACTAAGAAGATGAAAAAGGAAGAGGAGGGAACGGGAAAGAGAGATGAAATCTTTATTTAATTTAATTTTTACTTAATGTTAATTTTAAATATTTTATTTAATTAAAAATATCATATGTCATAATTTATTTGATTCAAAGATTTTTTTAATAAGAGTTAATAGTTGATACGTAAAGCGATAACAGAATAACATTTTTAGCACGTACTTTTACAAAAAGAAAAAAATTGTACCTAAAAAAGAAAAATAACATAGTTTAGCCAAAAAATTAAATTAATTAACTAATTAAAAAACTAACACAACTTAAACTATTCCACTATAATAAATCTAAATTAAAAAATAATACATTAAATTAATAAAATAACTCTTAATTTAAAGAAAATAAACGTAATTATCTAAAAAAAAAAACTCAGTAGAAAAACTTCTCAATAAACAAACATGTGAAAGATTGAAACCTTGAATTTATTTATTAAATTTGTTAGAAAATGCATTTTGAAAAAAAAAAAAATCAAAGGTTGATGGCCAAAAAAGACTCAAAAATACAATTAGAGCCATTTTGATAAAACATGCAAACGTTAGTGGTCAAATTTATCATTAAGCCTAAATAATAGTATAAACATAATAAAATAATTTATGGCAACCCATTATTAATATTGTAATATATAAAAAATAAATTTCAAATCATGTTTATGAAATATAAAAAGCTAAAATTTTAACCTTTTGATTCAGTTTGAAAAGTTGATCTAATGTGAAAAACTATGAGGGTGTTTGGTAAACAGATTTTTTAGTCTTTTTTAGCTGATTTGGACACAAATAGAGGACTGTGTAGTCAAACCCTCTAATTATAGTGTTTGGTGAATGAAGCAAGAGCTTATTAAGCTAAAACCTCCAAAAAAAAAAAACGATGAGATAGACAACTTTTTTTCACAACTGATTGGGGGTGAAATATGTGGAATGATATATCTGATCATGTTTACTAAAAAAATACTCCATTTGCCACATGATCTCAAACCTAATAGAGATGCCAAGACATCAGTAGCCTCTATTCTCCCATTTTCACTTTCACCTCCAAAGTTCAAAGTAAATCTTAAAAATATTCACTAATTAATTTCCATAATGAATGTTTTAATTCCTTGGTAATAGTATTTTATTTCAATAATTTCACCCAATAAAGGTTATTCTAAACAAATAAATACTTAACAATAAAATGTGACATGCTCTTATTTGTCATTTTACACATATTAACTTTCAACTATCAACTAAATTTTACCAAACCAACCATTGCAAGCAACAATCAGCCAATTGCCAAACAAGACCTATTTATTTATCGTTGTTTTTTATTTTTTAAAAAAATCTATTTGATTTTGAAAAATATTATTCAAATTTAAAGACAAACAAAGATTTAATAATCACAAAGGAGGGCAAAAAGAAACTATATTTGTTGAACACTTGAATCACGTTGATAATAGGCAAAAGGGTAAGTAAGGCATTAAATTAAAAATGTAGAGTAGTGAATAATGAAACCATGATAGTGAGGTGGAAACCCAATGATTGTGGAGTTGAAGACAAACATAAAAACAATGCATGTTCCTGAAGTGTGTCGTGTTTCGAAGTTTTCCAAACACTGGAGCTACACACTGCTTTCCTAATCACTCACTCCCAAACTCCAATCATCATTATCACAACATCCTCCCACTTTAATCAAAATTACATATTCAGTTTATTTTATTTATTTTTGAGTTGCCCTTTTTGTCAGAATTACTATTCGGGGAAAGATTTTTATCCAGAATTCTTTAAAAATACAACATTTATAATCATTACTATTATTGTTAAACTAGATGCTTAACTTATGTCCATGTAACTATACATCATTTGGGGGGACGTGCAAAAAATGGGACCCTGGGAGATCAAATTTGTAATTAAAATTTTTATTTAAAAATGAGAGATAAATCTTATTAAGAAATTATATAAACATTTTATATGTTAACTTATTATATAAAAATTAAAAAAAAATAATATGTATATAATCTAAGTGTACTTGAGCTATGTTCAAAATTTAAACTCCAACATTAACTTAAATCAATATAAATTATCTGTCACCTTATTTCTGAATGTGAATCATTGGATTGAATAAGTATTGTAAAATTGAAGAGCCCCAAGTTGATAGAAGCCTCTACTTACCATATTATGAGTCAAATTTTTAATTAAAAATTGTTGATAATCTGCACAAAGTTGTGTTTAAATAAAAATTATTTGGGAACACTAAACGAAAAGATGACGAATGATGGAAGCATTATTGAAGCTGTATTGTGTAATAATAATGATGATTAAAAATGGTATGGGAATCTCGCCATTAAATGGGGGAATATACGAGTGAATATTTCTTTTGGATCAATTTTTTTAATGACTTGAGTTGAGTTAAATAATTGTGTAAGTAGAAGAATAATATATGTGTTTTTATAATGGGCCAATTGTGGTGTTTTGACTTAATTTATGATTTTTTAAATTTTTTGTTGTGATTTCATCATCAACTTTTTTGTGCCTTTCCAGCAGTGGTGGGTATTTGGTATATTTTAATGATGATAATAATAATAATAATAATTATTATTATTATAATTTAAGGATTATTATCAAATTCATTTTTCATTCTTTACGTGGTTAAAAAATTGGCATAATCTATCACAATTTTTTAAAAATAAATTCAAATATTAACGGTTTAATAAAATTCAAGACATGCAACAGTGGATGAATATTCCCTGCTAAATGAAATCATAAAACAAAAGAAGATGAACAGGAAAACAGTTAAATTGAATGGCTTACTAATTAGAAAGTCAATATGTAATTAAGACAAAAATCACCTTTTAGGCAAATAATTTGGTGATATAAATCTACCAAACTACGTCATATTCATTATAGTGACATTCATTTGTACATATATTATATATTATACATAAGGTTTAATATCCTGGATTTTGAAATCTTAGAAATCAAAACTTTGCTTTGTAATTTATAGAATAAAAATGCACCAATATAATATAAATATGTTTAGGGGAGGTCAATTTTGTTGAAAAATATCATTAGTTAGGAATTAGAAAACCTTTCAACGAGTCGATAAAGTTTTCAGAACGATTTTTATTTCCTGACTCAGTTGAAAGCTTGATTGCTTGAAGAGGTGACAGGTTTATAGCGTGAGAGCACCTCATTTGGTGCTCGAGAAGGCAAACCATTGTTGCGACTGTTTCAATTCAATCTTAAGCTCTATAGCATATAAAATATTTTTGAGTGAGAATGTTAGGCGTTCTCGCTCTATGGACTCTTGCCTCTTTAGGCACTCGAGCTCTTAACAAAGTCAAGAAACAAAACTTTCACCGAGAACAAACCCGTTAAGGAGTTTATTAGCTCTAGACGGATGATAATTTACAAACTTCTAGAATACACTTGTAGTTTACAGTTGATAAACAATATGATGGCATAAGGGGCGGTTTGAGATTGAGTTTGACTTGTCCCTTGGCGATGTAATGGCCGTCCTAACAGGAACTGCTCCACTGATCACGAACTCATTGTGGCGTGTGTCGGACCGGCTCAAAGGTGCCTTCCTTTCCGGACATGTCTGTTTCTTTCCTTACATATGCAACTGCCGGCCTAGTCGTTACTCTTCCTTTTTCTTTTAAATGCCTTTCTCCCATCTCATGCTGCCACGACTTCAGCCGCAATTAAAATTTCACAATTATATATATGCAAGCTTAAAATTTTTAACTTGAAAAAACCCTTTTTAAGATTTTCACGGTAATCCACTTATTATTAGCAACATGATTTGATCAGTAATATTGACTTTGGATTATCATTGGAAAAAGATGTAATAGTAATTTAGGGATAATTTCAAAAAAAAAATCGTTATTCATTCGTATTGTGGAACTTGTCGATGGATTATCCGACCCAATTATAGGCTTGAGTGCTTGACATAAGCAACATAACCTTGTATTGCCGGCTTGATGGAGGGCCAAATTCGAATTAAGTTGCCATGGTTTTGGAGCTAATAATAGTTTTGCCAAATGTTAAAAGAGGGTGGAGGTGGTTGAGCTGTTAAAATGAATCATTTTCAAATATCATGCTGCATGAAATCATCACCTCCAGTCCACACATCATTCTCATTTGCTCAAAAATCATTTGAATATCTCAAAACAATTTTTATTTTTTAAAAATAGCAGCTTTATTAATTTATTATTTTTAAATGTCACCATCACTATTGGGTCTCATCAACTGAGTTTTTTTTTAAAAAAAAAAAACTATTTAATTGTTGTGCTTGGATGAATATGTTGAGGGATTTAATTTATATATACACATATATATATAAGGGAAAATCATTTATATTCCCTATTCTATTCACAAAAATAGTATATGTATCAAATTTGGAGTAAACTGTAAAGTGAAAAGTCAGTGGCATTTGTTTAATGTTACATAAAGTGACAAAAGCATGTAAAAGTAATATTACTTATTTATTTTTATCATACAAAGGACGATAAAATTTGAATTTGTGTCATTTAAATATCAAACATAAACTTTAACATTACTCCAAATAAATATCGGCTTAATAAATTTTAGACTTCAGGTAACATAATGGAATCTCTTTTATATGTAAATTATAAGTTTTAACCACGAAAATTAAAATTTTAGACTAATAGAGCTTTAGCTCAGTGGACATCGTTGCCCTTGCAACAATTAAAGGGCGTATTTCGAGCATGTTTAAACGCGTTTTCCTCTGATTTACGAGTTGAGAGAGGATTATGGATAATTGGATAGAAGTAAACATTGTATCAAAATTAGGACAAATATCAAAATTATACATGAACTTTGATTTAATGTGTAATTTGATACATAAACTTTAATTTTGATTCAATTATACACTGTAACAGGCCCAATTCGCCCGGGCCCAAAAACAATAAAAAACCAATAAAAAAATAAAGTCCAATAAAAAAGAGAGTCCAAATTACAACAACCCAATAACAACCCAGCCCAAATTCCTAATGGCCCAATAGAGGCCCAGAACCTAAACTTATTTAGACACTAGGGTTTCTGAAACCCTAGGCGCCGCAGCCTCCCTCGGGCGCGCTGCCCGCGTGTAACACCCCTAACCCGTATCCGTCATCGGATTAGGGTTACGAGGTATCACCGAACAAAATACAACTTTCATACAATCATATAATCACATATACAATAGCATTATAACATCAATGGCCGAATGCACATATACTCATAAGCACATATAAATTTCTCTTTTACCATATCTAATTCATATATTCATCTAAAACATATAATTACCTTACTTTCATATTCATATAACATAGCACGTACCTGAACCTTTTAGTTCGTTTTCACATTCGATCTTAACTCGATAATGCCCGTTGAATCATTCGGAATTAAAAAGGATACTCAGTTAGTCGAAAATCTCGTACAATGCCAACGTCCCAGGCGTGGTCTTACATGTAATCACGTATCGGTGCCACTGTTCCAGACAGGGTCTTACACGAATCAAATACGATGCCAATGTCCCAGACATGGTCTTACACGTAAATCAAAAGTCGATGCCAACGTCCCAGACGTGGTCTTACACGGAAACACATATCGGAATCCTACGTCATGACATATGTATCCTAACTATTCCTAATGTTCGTACGGGGCTTTCGGACGTCGTAACTCGATCGATTCAAGCTCGTAAACAATGCTCCCATGCTTAATTCAATTCGGCAAGTATATATATATTCAAGTAATAATTCAATTCGGCACTATTAGAATATATACAATCGAATTTAACGACATTTATTTACTTATGAACTTACCTCGGCAAAGACGGACGAACCGGGACGACTATTCGACAACTTTAGTTTTCCCCGATCCTATTCCGATTTCCTCTTTTCTTGATCTAAATTAATACAAATTAAACTTATTTAATCACATATTCAATCAAATTCATCCAAAAACACATAAATGGGCTAATTACATTTTGCCCCTGACATTTCACATTTTTCACAATTTAGTCCCTATTTCACAAAACACAAAATTCACAAAATTTCTTTATACAAGTGCCTAGCCGAATTTTCCTCTAGTTCATATAAGCCCACATATTTCATTTATTTCACATTTTAGTCCCTCAAAATAACATTTTCACAAATTAGTCCAATTTACTCAAATTCATCAAAAATCCAAAGACAAAACATATTAATCTATCACATATCTTTTATTTTCCATCATCAAACAAAAAAAACCACAAGTTTTCAACAATTGCAAAACACAAAATCATCATAAATTTCAAAAATTGAGACATGGGCTTGAAAGATTACAAAGCAACGATCTCAAAAACGTAAAAATTATAAAAAACCGAAGCAAAACATACCTTAATCTAGCCAAAATGAGTGCCGAATACTTGAAAGCTTAAGAGCCCTATTTTTCTTTCTTCAATTCGGCAAGATGGTGAACATTTGGCTTTATTTTCATGCTTTTGTTTTTATTTAATTATCACATAATCTTCAAATTACAAATGTACCTTTAATGAAACATTTATAACATCACATAATTCATGGACATAAATGTCCACTAACTTAATAATGGCATATTAATATTATAAGGACTTTCAACAAATCAAATCATAACAATTTAGCACATTAACAAATAGCTAGCCACTTTTACATTTTACGCGATTAAGTCCTTTTATTAAATCGGACACTCAAACGATAAAATTAAATCACGAAAATTTCACAAATATCAATTCACACATTAAAAACACGGAAAATAATATTTAAATATTTTCTTCTGACTCAGATTTGTGGTCTCGAAACCACTGTTCCGATTAGGGTCTAAATCGGACTGTTACACCGTGCTTCGGTCCCGAGACCCTCTCTGTTGCCTTGCACGGAAACGGAAAAAATGCCTTTCCCCGCTTACATCAACGCCGCAATGAGACCAAAGAAAGGGAAACGATGAGCGTAACAAAAATGACAAATAAAAGTATAAGCAAACAGTAGCATAGGACGTGTGAATGACTATAAAAACGATCAATCCATGTAATCTCATGGGACAAACGATATCAAATACAAAAAAAGAAACAGATTCTGAAGAAAAAAAAGGAAAGTTTGAAACAGAGAAAAAGGTGCATTTTTTTATTTTTCTTCAAAATAAACAAAAATAAATAGTAAATATACATGTCGTCTCGTCTTCCCCTCCGTCGAACGCCGCCGGCGTCTGAATACCCAAGAACCCCTAGGGGTTCTGATGAGGATTCAAAAAAAAAGGGAACAGGGGTGAATATATCTTTGTATATTATTCTTTTTAAATCAAAATCAGATTTAGGGTTTTTTTGTGTAAAAAAAAGGAAAGGGATTGAAAAGGGCCAAAAAAAGCCGATTTTTTTTACCTCCGACCACCGTCTACGGCGGGGCTACGACGGAGCCACGGCGAAGGCTCGCCGGAACCCTAGGCCGGAGCCATGGCCGGACGGGGCTGATTGTAGAGAAAAAAAGAGAGCCCTTTGTTTTTTTAAAAAAAACTGATTAAAAATGATTTTTTTAAAATTTTCGGCTTTAAATAGGGGTTGTGAAACGGTGTCGTTTTATTCAAACATTTTAACACCGAAACGACATCGTTTTGAGCTAGATCGGACAGACCCAACCCGAACCGCCTAGGATCCGCGTGTTTTCTTGTTTAGGGGGTATTTACCCTTTTGATCCTTCTGCTTTTTCGGCCTGCTTCAATTTAATACCTTTCTATTTTTTAATTTTGTCACTAAATTTCATTTTGTTTTATTTTGGTCCTCCGACCCTTTTACCTCTCAAAACGGTGCGTTTAGAAAAGGGGGGTCTGGGAATAATTTCCCAGCTGGTCCCCGCCCTTTTACACGCGTTATAATTTGGCCCCCTATTTTATTTTCTTTCTAATTTTGGCCCTTTAATCCCATTTAAATTTTAATTTAGTCCATTTTATTTTTTTGTGTTATGATTTAGACTCCAAATTTATTTCAATTTCGATTTAATCCCGTGTTCATTTAATATCAATTTTTATATATTTATATGTATTATTTTCATCCATTTATTTATTTGTTTGCATATACATATATTCTTTATTTTTATTTTTTATCATTATATTATATATATTTTACTTCCTTTTTGTCCACATTTTTCCTTATTTGTGTATTTTATTTTATTTCATTATTTATTATTATTACCATTATTCTCATTCTCATTATTATTATTACTATTATTATTTTAGGTTTTGATTATTAAAATTAGATTTAATACATTATTTCATTTATTTATCTATCTATTATCCCTTATCCTATTTTACATGTATAAAATATATATATATATATGATGTTTGTGCTTTCTTTATTCTACATTATCACTATTTTTTCCTCATTATTATTTAATTAGTGTAGAATTAAAAGTTTTAACATGATCATTGCTTGCTCATTTGGTATTTTTATCATCATCATTTTTCAATATTTTAAATCGTTGGTATTATCAATTTCATTTTATCGTAACTACGTCACGAATCATGTTCAAATATATTCACACATTTTCCACTATGCTCGAATAACCTAAATGCGTATCGTTTCAAATATCATTAATTTTACCCAAGTACGTCAATAAAATTTTCACAAATAGGCAATGTTCCGTATTTGAAAGATTCGATAAAATCGTGCCCTAACTTACGGGGTTTCGATTCTTCTCGTTGAATTCGAATAATCGAATATCCTTTTAAAAATTAAAACACGTGAGATTTCAAACAAAAAAGGCCAAATTATTCTCAAAGATTCGAAGTGTCATGTCCTAACTCACGGGATAGAACGTTTAGTTGCCTCGAGATAAGAAGGTCTTCAATATTTTTTGACTCATTCAAGCAAATTTTTAAATAAAAATAACATAATGCAAAGAAGGATTGTAGTTTAAATTCTTTCCGAGTTTTCAACTTTCGACATAAAGACATCAAATAATCAATTAGGTACCAATTTTGGGCATAACAATTTCCTCGTGCGTAACCGACTCCCGAACCCATTTTCTAGATTTTTGTAGACCGAAAAACATTGTTTTAATAAATCAAATCTTTTACTAAAACGATCAAATCACGAGATGATCCGATCACACCTCATAAAAAAGATTGGTGGCGACTCCCATGTTCGCTTTCATTTTCAAAATCAAAATCGACCCATTTTGTCAAAAAAATGATTTCGACAGCTTGGCGACCCCACTGGGGAGGTAATAACAGAGTCAAGCCACGATTTGATTATTTCTTATCTTTTTGTTGAAAATTGATAATTTGGTTTAAATTTACGATCCTTTCGTTGCATTTCATCTTTGTGGTCCGCATCATTTTGATATGTCTGCTTTATTGGTTCGAGTCTTTTAATATGTCTCCGCATATTGCATCGCATAAGTCGGTCAATTTTACCCCTTTAAGTGGGAGCGAGAAGCTATTCCTTTGTGAGGTATTCACCTCCGTATAGGATAGTAGATTGCTTTCGGGATACATTCGTACCTATGTCTTCGTGAGATTTTCATCTCCGTATAGCCATAGGGAAATGTATTCTCCTGAACTGAACTCGGTCCGCATGAGCCTATAATGGGTGAGGATCAAGGAATCTGCCGGTTTAGGTACCATTATTCTAGAACCCAAATCCCATATAGCGAGCCTTAAGAGCCCACCTTAGGTAGAGCCACGCCAAACCCTAGTGGTCACCCGAGTAGGTGATTTACTTATTATTCTTTGCTTACTTTAAACTGTGTATGAAGTACTGACTTGCTCTTTTTTTGCTCTGTTTGTAATTGCATGGCATTTTTCATCACAAAAAAGGTGTTGATTCACGGGTTTCTTGATAAAATGGAGGATAATGCGGCCGTTCGGATTTAGGCCGAGACAATGCAGTAAGACAAAGGTGATAGTCTGACCGAGGGATACGTATTGGAGTTATGGGATTTCACCCGCGTCAGCGTGACTCAGAATAATCTGTAAGAATTAAAGGAGATATGAGATCAGTAGAATGATGAGGTCAAGCAGTTGTTTTACTGTAACTATGGAGATTTACCCTATTTACTCGATGTGAAGGTGGACAAGCACTTATTTCGAGCCCTCGCCTAGTTATGGAATCCTGCCTACAGTTGTTTCACTTTGGGAAAGTTGATTTGGTACCTACCGTGGAGGAGTATATGGTCTTACTTCGTTGCCCGAAGATTCAAGCCAGCAAAGCATATTCAAGAGCCGCTAATGCCCCGACCTTTTTGAAAAAATTGATAAGCATCACAGGGATGAGTGAGCAGTGGGTCGTAGCCCGAGTCATGCAAAAAGGAGATAGTAAGTGTATCCCTTGGAAAAACTTGAGGGATCTGATTCTAGCACATCCGAATGTGAAGAAAAGGGTTGATGTTTTTCCCTTGAGTATCTACGGTTTGGTTGTCTTCCCCAAGGCACTAGGGCATGTAGATGAGGCAGTCTCGGATCTCTTTGATCTACTTGACAAAAGGGTCACGCCGGTTTTTTCGATTTTAATCGAAACTTTTAGATCCTTGAATGCGTGCCGGAGAGCGGGCGAGGGCAGATTTATAGGCTGTGCACTACTTTTGTTGGCATGGTTCCACAGCCATTTTTGGAAAGTGGAAAAGGTCTCCTATCGAATCTTCTCCAAAAACTATTCTCCTCTGAAAGAGATAGTGGCTACGTTGAGACGTGATGATATTACGGAGGAAAAGCGGATGATGGTTCTCCAAAGTCTGCAAGAAGAAGACATCGAGTGAAGGGCCCCTTGGATGGTCATCGACGAGATCTTGTATCGATGTGGAAATTTTGATTGGGTTCCCCTGCTTGGGATATGGGGGGCTGTCGGGTATGCTCCCCTACTCGTGTTAAGGCAATACAGGTCAAGACAGTTTACGCCAGCAACACAAGGGTTAACTCAGTACGAGTTCGTATACAAGGGATATAGCTACAAAAAGAAAGTTCGTGAGATATCGAATGCCTGGAACCAAACTCGTAGAATGAAGAGGTTTGCTGCTAGTCCAACGACTACCCCTGAGTATGACCGGTGGTGGGGTCAAAGAATCAACGACAATATCTCCACGTCAAATCAAAAAAATATCTGATCATTAGAAGAACACTTGCAGGTGGTTCCGTCTGAACTAGAGATCATCAAACAGGATTTTAAAAAGAAAAGTTCAGAACTAGGAAAAAGAATCGAGCAATTGGAGGAGGAGAAAATGCAGCTGGGGCTAGCTGTCGATGTCTAGAAACTAGAAGCCGAGAAACTGAGGAAGGGGAAGAATAAGGCTGAAGAGGATTTGAACAGTTTGAAGACGGATTACAAGAAGCTGCGTATGTCAATAAGAACTGCTGGTTTGGGTAAAACGTCTGAGCAATGGCGACAAGAAATCCAAGAAGAAAAGACTAGAACTGATCAGTGTGAGAAGAAGTTCCATGATACTCGAGTACGGAAAGACGCCATAAAAAAGAGTTTGTTGGAGAGCCAAAATGAAAAGGAGAAGTTAAGAGCTCAGGTGGCGGAGTTAGAAAAGTCACTACACCAGCATCGTAGTCGCAACTTCGTAATCTAATTAAGGGCTAGCCTAAACAATATTGAGGAACTAAAAGGGATGATAGAAGAACTTGAAATCGCGCTGCAAAACTGTGAACTCTGGTTGAACTACTAGAAGCAAATATTGAGCGGTGGAAAGATTAGCTTCATCGATCTCAAGACCATGTCAGGGATAGGGATTACGTCATAGGTGAAGCTTTGGCTCAAGTTCGAGAGGTGGCTAATCATATACAAACCTTGGCAGTTCAGGCTAATGTACTGAGTTTGAAATATGAGTTAGAGTCAGATCGAGGCCGAGAGTTAGCTTGGCTTCTTAAGCAAGTCAATACCTTAAGCATTAGGGTAAAGCCATATATGTAATCCATTTTATGTAAAGAAATTTATTTTCTAGAAAGGTTATTCTAATGAAATTGAATCAGAATCAATGCATTTTTTCTTTTGCATTCATTGCATTCACGCATTAACATTTCATTACATCACATCGTGTGCACTAAAACTCACAAAGAGACTCTAAAATCGTGGCAGTTACCCTGGAACATCATTACGGTACACGAAGAAAGACTAAAGCCATGGACCAAAGGTTAGAAAGATTAGAACAAATACAAAGAGAGATGCAGGATCAACTGCAAATACAGATGCAAGAACAGTTGGCCAAAATCCAACAGGATATGATAGATCAAATGCTAGAATCCCAGAGAAACATGATGAGTCAGTTAACGCAGTTGCTGGCTGAGGGGCTAGAAAAAGGAAAGAGTCCTATGATCAATACCGGAGACGACAATGGGGACCCTGCTTATCCTCCACGCTTCACCCCAACGAACACCCAAGCATAACCACAAATGGTGTCACCAACATCGCACCCAATATCGGGCCAGATTTCGCAGCACCGATAAACTTCCCGACGGGTTCAGGCTCCAACCCCGGAGACAATCCATCAAATCCTGTTGTCCCCGACCTCGATGATATAGCGGAAATGGGAAAGGCGAGAGTGGAGCTCCCAAAGCAACTGGAAGACAAATGCAAATGGCAAGAAGAGAAATTCAATGCGTTGGAAAGCGTTGATTACCATTGTGGAATTGATGCCAAATAACTGAGCTTGGTCCCGGATCTGGTGCTCCCGCCCAAGTTTAAAACTTCAGAGTTTGAGAAATATAATGGGACCAGCTACTCCGAAGCTCACATTACCATGTTCTGTCGAAGGATGACAGGGTATGTCAATAATGATCAGTTATTGATTCATTGTTTCCAAGATAGCTTGACTGGGGCTGGGGCCAAATGGTATAATCAGCTAAATTGTGCCCAAATTAATTCATGGAAGGACCTGGCACATGCCTTCATGAAACAATATGGCCACGTGACAGATATGGTGCCTGACAGAATCACATTACAGAATATGGAGAAAAAGCCAAGCGAGAGCTTTAGACAATATGCTCAAAGGTGGAGGGAAGTTGTCACGCAAGTCCAACCGCAACTGCTAGAAAAGGAAATAATCATGCTCTTCATTAATACCCTGAAGGCATTCTTTATCAATCATATGCTGGGAAGCGCAACTAAAAGTTTCTCGGACATAGTGATGTCTGGAGAAATGATAGAGAATGTAATAAGGTGTGGAAAAATAGAGGCCGGGGAAAACACGAAGAGGTTGGCCCCGAGAAAAGGAGAAAATAAGGTAAATAACGTGAGTACGTATAATAGGGGTTACTCGAAACCAGTCACTGTGAACCAACCGAGAACGGTAACCTCTAGCCATCAAGGCCAACCAAGATAAGAGTCAAACACAAGGCAAAATACAGAGAAACTCCAGTTTACGCCTATTCCAATGACATATAGGGAGTTGTACCAAAGTTTATTCGATGCACATGTTGTATCCCCTTTCTACCTAAAACTAGTGCAACCCCCATACCTAAAATGGTACGACGCAAACGCCCAATGTGAATACCGTGCGGGAATCACGGGACACTCGATAGAAAACTGCACTGCTTTCAAAAAATTAGTCGAAAGGCTCATCAAAATAGGCATTATAAAATTTGATGATCAATCTAGTGCAGAAAATCCTTTACCCAACCATGCTGATAAGGGGGTAAATGCGATAGTCGAGAATACGGGGAAGGAAATCAGGAAGAATATTACAGAAGTGAAAACCCCGTTGAGAGAAATTTGGAAGAAAATGGTAGAAAGAGGGTTAATCACACAAGGCTTGAGGAACAGATCCCGAGAAGCAAGGAACTATTGTAAGTTCCATGATGAAGAAGATCACGAGATTCAGAAATACAGTGAATTCAGGGCCTTAGTACAGGGTCTAATGGACAACAAGGAGCTCGAGTTCTTCGAGTATACCGAAGGAGAATAGGTGTGCGCCTCAGAAGGAGGGTCGACAGAGAAGGTCTATAAGGCCAACCACCTGGTGGTAATCATTTCACGACCAAGAATCAACGAAGCCGGAGCAAAAATTGCACCAAGGGTCATAATCCAAAAACCCGTTGCTTTTCCTTATAAAGATAACAAAGGGGTACATTGGAGCTATGACTGCAATGTGACAATCCCTGGAGAGGGAAGCCCGGTCAGCACACTGATAAACCGAAATAGTAACATATTTTAAACCCACATTTAGCATGCTTTTGGGTGATTTAAGCCTTGAATTGTGTAATTTGGTGCTCTTAATCCTTTGTTTTCATGTTTTATACTCAGGTAAGCACCGGAGGATGAAAAGAACGAGAAACGAGCTTAAAATGGACCAAATGGGCCAAATCACGAAATTGACACGGCCTGGGCCCAAGCAACATGGCTGTGCCTCCCTAATCAGGCCTGAACACGGCCTGGCCACGATTCATACGGGCGTGTGCCAACGGCGTGTCCCTGCCGTGGAGGAGAGGAATTTCACTCGGATTTGGATACTTAGGGGTAAAGAAACACATTCCAAAAGCCTATATAAACACCCTAGAGGCCAACTGTTAGAGGGCGTCCAGCTAGGCCAAGGAGCCAAGCCAGAAAGATCAGAATTGTGGAAATTACTTGAAGAAAGCCAGTTGATTTATCTCAAGAAGCTGGAGTGATACTCAAAATGGAGGATCTCTCTTCAATTCCTTCAGGGGGTTTTAGAGTTTTTCTTATGTTTTGTTTTATCTTTTCTTTTGAGATGTATTCTATTATCATTATGAACTAAACCCTCAAATACCGAGGGGATGAAACCTAAGATGAATCTTGTTATCGTTTATTTGAACTATATGATAAATATTTGATTTGTTCTTAATTATGTGTTCTTAATTCTTGTGTTAATATTTCTGGGATATTAATTCAAGTTTGATGTGCTTAGGTGGAGGAGCAAAAGTCCCTGCCTAAGAGTAGATCTAGCATAATTAAGCGGAGTTGATCGCACGCCTAGAGATAGGGTGACGAGATTTTGCCGGATTATGGTGAAACCTAATATGGGAGTCCATAGATCGAGTTAATGCGATTCTAGGGGTTTTAATTAGAAAGAGATTTCAATTAATCAACCTAGGGTTAGACGTTAGTCGCCTTGAGAGAGGGGTAAATATACATTAGGGAATCTTACGGATCAAGTCAAATGAATAAACCGTCTGGTTCAGAGTTAGGTAACAAGTGAAGTCTAGGTGGATTCTTCCTTGGGTATTGTTTTAATCAATTGGTTTTTCCCACAAGTATTTCCCTAATTTCATTCTTTTTGTCTCATCGTCTTTAGCTTAGTAGTTAGTTAATTTTCTAGATTAAACCGATTCATTTCAATTTTAGGGCTAAATAATAAAAATAAAGTTAGTATTAGTACTTTCGGTTCCTTTGGGTTTGACAATCCGGTCTTGCCACTAAGCTATACTACTGTTTGATAGGTACACTTGCCTCAATCGTTGTCATAGTTAGTTTTTAGGCTCGATCATTCTCATTATAAATTTTAAGACTGTGACACATCCGATCACACACCCGAAGAAGATCAAGACGTGGGTTTCTATACACGTAGCAGAAGACGCTATGATACCCCGAATACAAAAGCTGAACTTGTTAAAGGAAAATCTGTGGCGATTGAACAGAAGAAAGAAAAGCCGGCCAAACCAGAATTACCTGTCAGTGAACCAGTAAATGAGAAAGAGGCAAAAGAATTCTTGAAGTTCCTAAAACATAGCGAGTATAACATCGTGGAGCAACTACATAAGCAGCCAGCTCGCATATCGGTACTGGCTTTACTCTTAAGCTTGGAGACACACCGTAACGCGCTAACAAATGTGTTAAACGAGACCTATGTTGCTGATAATATTTTAGTAAACAAGCTAGACCGTCTTGTCAACAACATAAGCCCCGATAATTTCATCTTCTTTAATAACGATGAAATACCACTGGGGGCATGAGATCCACCAAGGCTCTGCACATCACCACCCGCTGCAAGGGGTATACATTACCGGGGGTACTAATTAACAATGGATCGACACAGAATGTATTGCCCCTGTCCACATTGAACAGGTTGCCTGTAGACAGCTTTCACATGAAGACATGCCAAAACATAGTGAGAGCATTCAACGGCACCGAAATGAAAGTAATGGGAAGGATTGAGATACCTCTCTTGATCGGTCCAAACATATACGAGGTAGACTTCTTAGTGATGGACGTCAAGCCTTCTTACAATTGTCTATTGGGGAGGCCTTGGATTCACTCAGTAGGGGCGGTACCATCATCACTGCACCAAAAGTTAAAGTTAGTAACGGAAGACCGACTGATAATGATAAATGCTGAAGAAGACATTATTGCATCCGTTACCAGTTATGTGCCCTACATAGAGAGTGATAATGAAGCGATGAAATGTTCCTTTCGATCATTAGAATTTGTGAACGCAACCTTCATCATCGAAAGAAGAAATATCCCAATGCCCAAAATATCCAAAGCTACGAGGATGAGCTTACAACTGACAGTGAGAAAAATGAGCATTGCCTGGAAGGGGACTAGGGAAATACCTTCATGGACGGGTCGAAGTACCAATCTTGACTGATAAACGGGATCGCTTTGGCTTGGGGTATAAGCCAGACACGAAGCAAAGGAAGAAAGAGTTGGAGAAGAAGCAGGAGAGAAGAAGAGCATGATTAAGTGGGGTAGAGGTCAAATGGGAACTAATGACCTACCCCCATATATCCAGAACATTTGTGTCAAGAGGAATTATTCATCTTGAACAGAAGATGACAATGAAAGAAACTACTGAAGATATGATGGGAAATCTGAACATCAACGCAATATCTGAAGAGGGAATGGGGGAAGAAAACTTATTGGGCGTCCGTCCTTATGAGCTTGGAAGTGTTACGAACAATCGGATCTGGAAGAGAGATTCTGTAGGTTTTAGAGCTGATTCAGAGTAATGTTCAAAACACGCTTGTTGCTTTAAGCCTAGAAGAAATAAGAATCCTTTTGTGAAATAGGCTCATGTCCAACATCTTTATTTCAATAAAAATGCATTTTTTGCGTATCATTTTGAGCAAATACTCTTTTATTCTTTTCATTCATAATCATACCATACAAATAATTATTCTTAGATTCTTTTGTTTTTTGGATTTTTTCTTCATCCCTATAACAGGACTCCGAATATCAATGATATGAGCGACATGGCTACTGATTCAGAATCTCTTTTTGAGCAAAATATGTGCACTGAAGATTCCCAAGATTTTGAAGATGATCGGGACTGTAACCTATCTCCTAATTTGTTGAGGATGGTTGAACAAGATGAGAAACAAATCTTACCTCATAAAGATTCAGTGGAAATTGTGAGCCTAGGAGAGGAAAATGATGTGAAGATAGGAGCGTGCATTACCGCAGAGACGAAGCACGACCTCATTGAATTACTCCAAGAATTTAAGGATGTCTTTGCATGGTCATACCAAGACATGCCCGGGTTAAGTACTGATATCGTGGTACACCGGCTCCCCATAAAGGAAGAGTGCAAGCCAGTTCAACAGAAGCTCCAAAGGATGAGGCCCGATGTTTTACTGAAAATAAAAGAGGAAGTCAAGAAACAATTCGATGCTGGTTTCTTACGGGTGGTTAAATACTCAGAATGGGTAGCCAATATCATGCCCGTCCCTAAAAAAGATAGGAAAGTACGAATGTGTGTAGACTACAGGGATTTGAACAAAGCCAGCCCGAAAGACAATTTTCCATTGCCACATATCGACACATTAGTGGACAACACGGCAGGTTACTCACTATTCTCCTTCATGGATGGTTTCTCAAGATACAACCAAATAAAAATACATCCTGAAGACATGGAGAATACCACATTCGTGACCATATGGGGAACATTTTGCTATAAGGTGATGCCATTTGAACTGAAAAATACAAGAGCAACGTATCAAAGAGCCATGGTAACTTTGTTTCATGATATGACGCACAAGGAAATCGAGGTTTATGTAGACGATATGATCACAAATTCCCGAACAGAGAGGGAGCATGTACAAGTCTTGAGGAACCTATTCTTGAGATTGAGAAAGTTATAACTGAAGCTCAATCCAGCAAAATGTACTTTCGGGGCCAGGTCGGGAAAATTGCTAGGATTTGTAGTTAGTGAAAAGGGAATTGAGATCAACCCAGACAAAGCAAAGGCTATATAACAATTGCTTCCACCACGCACTCAAAAAGAAGTTCGAGGTTTCCTAGGAAGACTAAATTACATTGCCCGGTTCATTTCGCAACTAACTAAGAAATGCGACCCCATATTTCGTCTCCTTAAGAAACACAACCCAGACGTTTGGGATGAGGAGTGCCAGAATACTTTCGATAAGGTCAAACATTACTTGTCCAATGCTCCAGTACCGATACCACCTAACCCAGATAGACCGCTGATACTGTACTTGGCAGTATTCGAGAATTCCATGGGGTGCGTGCTTGGTCAACATGACGAGTTGGGAAGAAAAGAAAAAATGATATACTATCTCAGTAAGAAATTCACTGAATGTGAGACAAGATATTCTCTAATCGAGAAATTATGTTGCGCCCTGATTTGGACAACCCGAAGATTGAGACAGTACATGATGTACCACACAACTTGGCTCATCTCAAAGCTAGACCCTCTAAAATACATGATGGAGTCGACTGCTCTAAATGGAAGAATGGCCCGATGACAAATTCTGCTTTTCGAATTTGACATAGTCTATGTGAACCAGAAGGCAGTCAAAGGAAGTGCAATAGTGGATTTTCTGGCCAGTAGAGCTCTAGAGGATTACGAGCCTTTGAACTTTGATTTCCCAAATGAAGATTTAATTTATATTGCAACCACTGAAGAAGACTCACAATAAGGTCATTCTTTGAAGCTAAACTTCGACGGAGCCTCAAACGCTGTGGGTAACAGAATTGGAGCAGTCTTGATATCCCCAAATGGAGATCATTACCCTTCACTAGCAAATTGGATTTTGATTGCACGAACAATATGGCAGAATACGAAGCATGCATCATGGGTATCCGCGCAGCCATAGAACGTGAGATCAAAGTGCTAGAGGTATATGGAGATTCCGCACTAGTGATCTACCAAATCAATGAAGAATGGGAGACAAGAGATCCCAAATTAATCAAGTATCGAAAATTGGTTCTTGAGTTAATCGAAGAGTTTAATGACATCACCTTCTATTATCTTCCACGAGATGAAAATCAGATGGCCGATGCTTTGGCTACTTTGGTTTCGATGGTCAAAGCAAACAAACAAGAGGATGTAAAGCCTATCCAGATGAGTATTTATGAGACTCCGACTCATTGTTACAATATCGAAGAAGAAGAAGAAAAGGACGATCACCCTTGGTACAACGATATATTACAGTATGTGAAGAATCGTGAATACCCTGACCAAGAAACTGAGAATGATAAAAGGACGTTGAGAAGGCTGGCTAATGACTATGTCTTGGATGGGGAGATCCTATTTAAAAGGAGAAAGGATCAGGTGCTACTAAGATGAGTAGACGCTGTCGAGGCTAAGAAAATTTTGGAAGAAGTCTACGATGGTAACACATGCCTTTGGTTTTACAATAGCCAGGCAGATAATGAGATTTGGGTATTATTGGTCCACCATGGAAGGAGATTGCATCAATTACGCCAAGAAATGCCACAAGTGTCAAATTTACGGAGATAAAATTCATGTACCTCCCTCACCTCTTCATGTTATGACTTCTCCGTGGCCTTTCTCTATGTGGGGAATGGACGTCATTGGGCCAATATCACCTAAAGCTTCTAACGGGCATCGATTCATCTTCGTTGTCATCGATTACTTTACTAAGTGGGTAGAAGCCGCTTCATATGCTAGTGTCACAAAATTGGCAGTCAGCAAGTTCTAAAAGAATGAGATCATATGTCGATATGGAATGCTAGAAAGGATCATATCTGATAATGCACTAAATTTGAACAACAGCACGATATCAGAAGTCTGTAGTCATTTCAAGATCAAACACCACAACTCATCACCATATCGCCCAAAAATGAATAGTGCAGTGAAGGCGGCCAATAAGAATATCAAGAAGATCGTGGGGAAAATGACTGAGACTTATAAAGATTGGCATGAGAAGTTACCATTCGCCCTCTATGCTTATCGAACATCTGTCAGGACCTCAACTGGGGTAACGCCTTTCTCTTTGGTTTATGGAATGGAGGGGGTCTTACCCATTGAAGTCGAGATTCTTTCTCTTCGAGTTTTGGTAGAATTGAAGTTGAATGAAGCAGAATGGATCCAATCCCGATATGATCAGCTAAACTTGATTGAAGAGAAAAGGTTGAAAGCCATCCGTCATGGTCAGATGTACCAGAAGCGAATGATAGGAGCTTGCAACAAAAAGGTTTGTCCTAGAGAATTCCATGAGGGGGACCTATTATTGAAAAAGATCTTGCCCATACAAAAAGATTTCAGAGGGAAATGGATGCCAAATTGGGAAGGACCTTATGTAGTAAAGAATGCATTTTTCGGAGGAGCGCTAATTTTAACTGAGATGGATGGCAAAAGCTTGCCCAGTCCTGTTAATTCAGACTCAGTGAAGAAGTACTTCACCTAAAAAAAAAAGGGAGAGGCCAAGGTGAAAACTCGCAAAGGGCGTCTTGAGACCAAAGAGGTTTTGAATTGAAAACCCGGGAAAAAGGGCAATTCAAATCTTGATCAAAGATAGGGCATGTAGTAGTCTGGTTATCCCTGAATTAACAAGTAGGAGAGATGCTACACCTTGGGGCATCAACAAAGTATTTTGGATCTTTGAAACACGTATCAAGTTCAAGAGGGTCCTCGAGAAGTTAGTTCGAAGAAGTTCATGCTATGATATCTGGGGCATCTATTTTTCTCCTATTCATTTTGTATTTAAGCAAATTTGCTATTTTGATTAATCTATTCATCACGAGCCTTGCTCCTAATAAACTTAAATCTTGTCCTTTACTACAATATTTTTCAAACATTTTTTTATAAAAATAACGATTAATGGACTACTATTATTCAAGTAAAAGGAGTTCTGCATAATGCTCTGAAAGGTTTTCTAAAATAGTACAATGATCTGAAAACAGGACCATTATTCAAGAACTAACCAAACTTAGGGGTCGGAAACATTTGAGAACAAATAGTCTAAATGATGACTATTTCTTTGGATTTTCTATTAAAGATACCAGTTGAACAAGAAGGCATGGTAACACGTCAATAATAGAACCTTGGTAAACATCGAGCAATGACAACTTAAGCATTAAAAATGGACAATTCTCAAAAAATGACATTCTGCATTCATGCAAATATCATTCATACACATCTAGTTAGGAGCATTTGATTCATTCCGATCATGACATCCTAATCACTAGGCATAAATAGGCCCATGAAATGGATTCTACAGGTAATGTTCCCCAGAGAATGGTGCAACAGATCAGTGAAGTCACAAATCCTATACCCCTAAAGTTGCAGTGGGACAGATCATAGTTATCATGGCAAATTTTATCTCCCTGAAGTTGCAGTGGAGCAGATTAAACCCACAAATATTATCTCCCTGAAGTTGCAGTGGAGCAGTCGTCGTAGCAAATCTTATTTCCTTGAAGTTGCAGTGGAACTAATTAAAGCTACAAATTTACAAATCTTATCTCCCTGAAGTTGCAGTGGAGCAGATTAAAGATAGGTTACGGATCTTATCTCCCTGAAGTTGCAGTGGAGCAGATTAAAGATAGGTTACGGATCTTATCTCCCTGAAGTTGCAGTAGAATAGACTAAAGCTACGAGTTACAAACCTTGTCTACCTAAAGTTGCAGTGGAGTGAAGCTTCAAATATTATCTCCCTGAAGTTGCTGTGGAGCAGATTGAAGATAGCAAATCTTATACCCCTGAAGTTGCAGTGGGATAGATTGAGGCTACTTGAAGAAGGGAAGCACCAAAAAAGTCGAGATTCAGAAACCGAGCAAATTTGGTCCTTCTTAAAGGTCTTTATTCCATCCTCGTTACACGACAATGAGCAAAGAGGGGCAGCTGTAACAGGCCCAATTCGCTCGGGCCCAAAAATAATAAAAAACCAATAAAAAATAAAGTCCAATAAAAAAGAGAGTCCAAATTTACAACAACCCAATAACAACCCAGCCCAAATTCCTAATGGCCCAATAGAGGCCCAGAACCTAAACTTATTCAGACACTAGGGTTTCTGAAACCCAAGGCGCTGCAGCCTCTCTCGGGCGCGCTGCCCGCGCCTCGTCTCGAGGCGCCTCGTCCCGAGACCCCCCTCTGTTGCCTTGCACGAAAACGGCAAAAACGCCTTTCCCCCGCCTCCGTCAACGCCTGCAACATACCAAAGAAAGGGAAACAGTAGTAGAACAAAAAATGACAGCAGAAACAGAAGCAAACAGTAGCATAGGATGTGTGAATGGCTATAAAAACGATCAATCCATGTAATCTTATGGGACAAACAATATCAAATACAAAAAAAGAAACAGATTCTGAAGAAAAAAAGTAAGAAAGTTTGAAACAGAGAAAAAGGTGCATTTTTTATTTTTCTTCGAAATAAACAAAAATAAATAGTAAATATACCTGTCGTTTCGTCTTCCCCTCCGTCGAACGCCGCCGGCGTCTTAATACCCAAGAACCCCTAGGGGTTCTGATGAGGATTCAAAAAAAAAGGGAACAGGGGTGAATATATCTTTGTATATTATTCTTTTTAAATCAAAATCAGATTTAGGATTTTTTTTTTTGTAAAAAAAGGGAAAGGGACTGAAAAGGGCCGGAAAAAGTCGATTTTTTTTACCTCCGACCACCGTCTACGGCAGAGCAACGATGGAGGCTCGCTGGAACCCTAGGCCGGAGCCATGGCCGGACGGGGCTGATTGCAGAGAAAAAAAGAGAGCCCTTTTGTTTTTTTTTAAAAAACTGATTAAAAATGATTTTTTTTTAAATTTTCGGCTTTAAATAGGAGTTGTGAAATGGTGTCGTTTCACTCAGACATTTTAACGCCGAAACGACGTCGTTTTGAGCTGGATCGGACAGACTCGACACGAACCGCCTAGGATCCGCGTGTTTTCTTGTTTAGAGGGTATTTACCCTTTTGATCCTTCCGCTTTTTCGGCATGCTTCAATTTAATACCTTTCTTTTTTTTAATTTTGTCACTAAATTTCATTTTGTTTTATTTTGGTCCTCCGACCCTTTATCCTCTCAAAACGGTGCGTTTAAAAAGGGGGGTCTGGGAATAATTTCCCAGTTGGTCCCCGCCCTTTTACACGCGTTATAATTTGGCCCCCTATTTTATTTTCTTTCTAATTTTGGCCCTTTAATCCCATTTAAATTTTAATTTAGTCCATTTTATTTTTTTGTGTTATGATTTAGACTCCAAATTTATTTCAATTTCGATTTAATCCCGTGTTCATTTAACATCAATTTTTATATATTTATATGTATTATTTTCATCCATTTATTTATTTGTTTGCATATACATATATTCTTTATTTTTATTTTTTATCATTATATTATATATATATATTTTTACTTCCTTTTTGTCCATATTTCTCCTTATTTGTGCATTTTATTTTATTTCATTATTTCATTATTATTATCATTATTATCATTCTCATTATTATTATTACTATTATTATTTTAGATTTTGATTATTAAAATTAGAATTAATACATTATTTCATTTATTTATCTATCTATTATCCCTTATCCTATTTTACATGTATAAAATATATATATGATGTTTGTGCTTTCTTTATTCTACATTATCACTATTTTTTCCTCATTATTATTTAATTAGTGTAGAATTAAAAGTTTTAACATGATCATTGTTTGCTCATTTGGTATTTTTATCATCATCATTTTCGATATTTTAAATCGTTGGTATTATCAATTTCATTTTATCGTAACTACGTCACGAATCATGTTCAAATATATTCACGCATTTTCCACTATGCTCGAATAACCTAAATGCGTATTGTTTCAAATATCATTAATTTTACCCAAATACGTCAACAAAATTTTCACAAATAAGCAATGTTCCGTATTTGAAAGATTCGATAAAATCGTGCCCTAACTTACGGGGTTTCGATTCTTCTCGTTGAATTCGAATAATCGAATATCCTTTTAAAAATTAAAACACGTGAGATTTCAAACAAAAGAGGCCAAATTATTCTCAAAGATTCGAAGTGTCATGTCCTAACTCACGGGATATAACGTTTAGTTGCCTCGAGATAAGAAGGTCTTCAATATTTTTCGACTCATTCAAGCAAATTTTTAAATAAAAATAACATAATGCAAAGAAGGGTTGTAGTTTAAATTCTTTCCGAATTTTCAACTTTCGACATAAAGACATCAAATAATCAATTAGGTACCAATTTTGGGCGTAACGACTTCCTCATGCGTAACCGACTCCCGAACCCATTTTCTGGATTTTTGTAGACCGAAAAATATTGTTTTAATAAATCAAACCTTTTACTAAAACGATCAAATCACGAGGTGATCCGATCACACCTCATAAAAAAGATTGGTGGCGACTCCCATGTTCGTTTTCGTTTTCAAAATCAAAGTCGACCCCTTTTGTCAAAAAATGGTTTCGACATACACATTTAAATAAATACATCAATTTAAAAATTATTTGTGTATGCAATATATAAACATAAAATGATATTATATTGGTAATGTAATTATTAGTTTGTGAGAATTGGATCGAATCAAATTTTCATGTCTAAAATTGCACAAAATCAAAGTTCTTATAAGAAATTGCACATTAAACCAAAGTTCATGTGTAGTTTTGAGATTTATCCCTATAAAAATAAATAAATAAAAGTTTGTACTAAAAAGCAAATCATAGGATTTTCGATTACAAAAAATAAAAATTTAGTAAATATCTATACTGAACTTAAAACCTTTAATTGAGTTGGTATCATAAGTTCATTGGATATCAATTCAATTGAGAAATAATTAAAAAATAATTCTTTTTACAAAATAAATTATATTATTACAAGAGCATTTGACTTTTTATATTTTTTATATAAAATTAAAAAAAAAACATACATGGGATTTGAACTTAAATCAGAACGATTTTTAGACATTCAACTTTATAATTTCAACTAATGTTTGGTTTCATTTTTACATAAGTTTTCAATAAATATATATTTTTTACATAATTCTTTTATCACCCACAATATGGGTGTGTCATAATCTAGTATAATTTATAATAAAAAAATATGTATATTTCTAAACTATTATTTAAGCCCTTTATTGAGTTGGTGTCACAAGTTACCTGGATACTAACTCAGTTAAGAAATTACCAAATGACCAAACTTTTAAATCAAAAGTAATATATTAGAAGGGTTATATAAGTAATTTAATTTATTTTAAAAATAAAATAAAAATTATTCTCTTAAGGATATGTTATTAGTATTTGTACCATGAGTAAGTTGTGGATTTAGTCTTTATACTTCAATTTTGTCATTTTTAGTCTATATATTTTTCAAATTCTGAAATTTCAGTCCTTATCAAATGGTAACTATTAAATTAATTAAGTTCTATCATTTCTCAAATCATAAGCAACATGCATATTATCACATGCGTAATGCCATGTTAGCTTGTTATTTTCATATATTACTCATAGAAAAGTCTGTTACTGGATTTAACTGATATTATTTGTGTTAAGATTGAAATTTTAAAATTTGAAAAGCATAGAGATCGAGAATGATCATATTGGATAGCATGGACTAAATCGACTACTTTACGCATGGTATAGGAGCAATAACAGAATTTAGCCGAGCGAATGTAACTGCTATAGTTTAGGTTAATACTGAAATTTTAAAATTTAAAAAGTATAGTGACTAAAATTAACTAAATAGAAAAGTGAATTTATAATAAAATTAACTAAATTAATGTATATAGACTAAATCTACAACTTACGAGTAATATAAAAACTAATAGAAAAAGTAGACCAAGATCTTAAATTGCGAATACAACCAAATTCTAATTAACAAATTTTTTTACATTATTATTACTTTATCAATAATTATTTTTTTTAAAAAATAAATCAATGCTTAAATTTTTTATATTATACTTATTTATTTCACCGACACTGCATAGGATTAATTTGATTTATTGATTAAGTTTATAACTAAATTATTATCTCGTGCACGAATTTAATATTATATTATCAATTAAAATATATTATATTTATTTATTAAAAATTATTACAAAACTCATAACCTTTCAAAAATATTATAATTGAAAAAGTAAAATAATATAATATTTTTTGCTTTTATACTAAAAAAGTAAAAATAATATGAGTATATAATATTCAAACATTTTGACATATAGAATATTTTTTTTTCCATTTTTACATTAAAGACTCATAAAAGTTCACACATTAAATGTTCATGTGTTATATAAATATGGTGTCACTTGTCAAACATTGAAGCCTGCCTTTTTTTTTTCTCTCTAAAACATTACTTTAGTATATATATTACATTTAAAATTAAAAAAAATGAATTTTCTCATCAAATTTTTTTTGCAGGTTTAAAAAAAAAAAAAAACCTTTCCCTTAACAATGTTGATAAAAGGCTAAGACCCTAAGATTATGAGCACTTAAATTTAAATCTCATCATACACAAATATAATATATGGGTCATGTTCAGATTTATTCTTACCTAAATAAATTCGGATATACTTTGATTTTTAATTTATTATGCTTTGTATTGAATTAATTTTAATTTTAGTTGATCGAGCATGCTAATATATACAAACTCATACTCTAATTGAACCTAAAATATACTTACAAATTCCTTAAAAGAAATTCCTCGATTATACTTTTTTTTTATTAGATGTGGATTACACTTTTAAAAGTGGTATCTCTTGATTTGGTTGATACGGTTATTCAACAAGACAAAGCTTTTAAAATTTCTTATGAGGTTTTAAGTTCTAATTTCGTTTATTTTTAAAAAAAAAATAGAGAGAGTATGATTGTAGTGATTGATCTTGTTTTAACGATTTCACTTAGGTGTAATCAATTAAAGTGCTGATGCGCATGTCAATTTTACTTATTGTCTATATTAGAGTGGTCAAATTTCACTTATCGTCGGAGCTGCAAATAACCTACAAATTTAACCGGCCTCCACCTTACATCGTATCATTTCCTTTAACTAAAAACCAGTAATTACTTGACGTTTTAACAAGTCCAATTCCTATTTTAATGTGACTCAATCAACCAATATTCACATCCATAGATTTTGAGAATTTTTTTTAAAATTTTACCCTAAAAAGTGAAGCATTTTTCCAACTGTAAAACCCATTCAACAATTTAAAATACATTTAATAACATGATTAAAATAACATATTTATATTTGATGTCATAAAATTATATTGTTAAAAAGAAATACGTATAAAGCAACTAAGCAAAGCTATATAGTGGAATATTGGTGGGGGAGGTGACTAGGAGTGGAGCCGGCCTCGATACGATTAGTGATGAGGAAATTAATTAGACTGGTCAAATGCTAATGTGGTCCTAATTACACATTATTTGGGTGAGCTTATTCGTAAATTCCATAAATGTTTTGTGAACTATGAAAAGTTATGATGATAATAATGTAGGGTTAGAACCTTGTCCAAAGCCCCTTTTTGTTGTATTATTATTTTTAGAACTGAGCTTTCAATTTGATGATTTCTACGCAAATATCATAGGCCACATCTCTGTCTCTGTGCCGTTCATTAGAAGTTGAAGGATTTGCTGTCATGAGCCTATTTTCTTACTTTTCTCTATATTCCTCCCATGATTTTATGCATATTTTCCATCATTTCCTTATTCATTTCTACTGGTATAATTTAGTCATAAAATGTGGATTTCACATGCAAATTTCCAATGAAAACCAAGAAAAAATTCCATAACTATGGGTTTTTTTTTTTTTTTGCTTAAACAAAATGTTGAGTAGTTAATTATAGGTCCAAAATGTTGACTTTTAGTGTTGCAAATGAGGGTGCAGGATCATAAAAATGAAGCAGGCATGGTGGCTGGTGGGTTTAATAAACAAATGATAATCACCAGCTCGCCATCCATGGATGGCATTGTTGACTTTCATATGTACTTTTAAATTTATTTTGCATTGATCATGAAATCATGAACCCCCCATTGGAACTTGTCATTACTACTGATATATCAACTAATATCCTTGTTTGCTATTGCCATTTTCCAATTATATGTAGGAAACAGGCTTTTCTATTTTAACTCCAGTACCTAGATTAAAAAGAAAATAGGCAAACAATGGCGCCCCCAATCTTTGATGTTTACAATCTAGCTACCTTTAATATTCTAGGTAGGGTCATGCATGATGTAACTATAAAGTAGGTGATTATTGTACCTAAGTGGAAGTGGAAGAGGAAGACATGGGAAAAGACATACCAATATTTGTAAGGGAGACCGCTTGATAATATTCATAAAATTGGAGGGTCTTCCGGTGCAAAAAGAAAATGTTTCGAAAAGTATTGATGGAGACCCTGGTGTTGGGTGTATATAAAACCCAACCAACCTTGGGATCAATTGTACATCTTAGTCGATAATCTTTAAATTATTTAACTTTCATACTCGATTTCATTTCTACCTTCAGAGTCTCTTGATACACCCAATTTCCTTAATAGTAGTAGGCAGCCATGGCGATGGCCATAGATAACGCCTTCGAGGTCGACTTCTGTACCTACAGCACCAGCACAACCACCACTACTACTGCAGATGAGGATCCAGCTTGTACCTGGAATCACTGGGGATCCCCGGTTGTTGATTGGGGCTCGTTATCGAGCGAGCGTGATGAGTTTCAAGACCTTATCGAGTCCATGATGGATGACGGAACAGGGTTCGAGCTAACTCGATTAGGACATGATCATGAGACGAGTAACTCTGTCTCTGTCTCTATCTCTGTCTCCACCGATACGATGGTTGCGGATGAAGAAACCAATGGTGAGGATTTCAAGGGGTTGAGGATGGTTCACCTATTGATGGCCGCCGCAGAGGCACTCATGGGGGCTAACAAGAGCCTAGCTCGGGTGATATTGGTTCGGCTCAAGGAGTTGGTGTCCCCCAGTGATGGAACCAACATGGAAAGGTTGGCAGCCTATTTCACCGAGGCCTTACAGAGTTTACTCGAAGGCTCCGGAGGTGGCCATTCAAAGCATTTGATAACCAACGGACCTCAGCATCACCGTGACAAGCATCGTGAAGCGGACATGCTTGCAGCTTTTCAGCTGTTGCAAGACATGTCGCCTTACGTTAAATTTGGTCACTTCACGGCCAATCAAGCCATCCTGGAAGCAGTGACACATGACAGGAGGATCCACATAGTGGACTACGACATCATGGAGGGGATTCAATGGGCGTCTTTGATGCAAGCATTGGTGTCTAGGAAAGAGGGACCACCAACCCCACATCTTAGGGTCACGGCTTTATCAAGAGGCAGCAACGGTTGGCGATCAATTGGTACCATTCAAGAGACCGGACGACGGTTAACCGCTTTCGCATCCTCCATTGGGCAGCCCTTTTCTTTCCATCAGTGTAGGCTGGACTCTGATGAAACGTTCAGACCGTCAGCATTGAAGTTAGTTCGAGGTGAGGCCTTGATTATCAATTGTATGTTGAACTTGCCTCACTTTAGCCATCGACCACCCAGTTCTGTCGCTTCGTTTTTATCCGGCGCCAAGACCCTGAACCCAAGATTGGTGACCCTGGTGGAAGAAGAAGCCGGGCCCATTGGAGATGGAGGATTCATGGGACGGTTCATGGACTCATTGCACCATTACTCGGCCGTGTTCGACTCTCTGGAAGCCGGGTTCCCTATGCAGTGCAGGACTCGAGCCTTAGTGGAAAGAGTAATTCTGGGGCCTCAAATAGCCGGATCCCTGACCCAGATTTACCGGAACCGAAACGAAGAGGAGAGTGGCCGTTGGTCAGAATGGTTAGACACCATGGGATTCAACCCTGTTAGCATCAGCTTTGCCAATCATTGTCAAGCAAAACTTCTTCTAGGCTTATTCAATGATGGATATAGAGTGGAGGAGTTAGCCAATAACAGGGTCGTCTTAGATTGGAAATCCAGGCGTTTGCTTTCAGCTTCCATCTGGACTTCTCCTCCAGACTCTGATTTGTAAAAAAAAAGTTACATAAAACAAATTATAAGCAGCCGTTTTCTTTCTCTTTCATCTGCACATTCTTTTTCATCCTCCGGACATGTTACTTTTTGAACCTACTGTTGGAATTAAGATGTAATAATCCCATAAAGTAGTTGATTTGGTTTAGAGCTAATGCGGTTGTTGTAAGAACATGATGAGCTTGTTTCGTTTGAGGTTTTCCAATGCCATTTTCTGTATGTATTCTTCTATTTTCCTTGGCTGTTGCTTTCACTTCCATTTTTACTCCAAAGTGACGTCCAAACCCAAGATAAAACATTTGTAACAAAAGGGTCAAAATCAGGTTTAGATCTTAACGGTGCAAAACAAGGGCTTAATCATTATACACTCTCAGTCACCATCACCATTTTTCTAAAATTAATACCATACTTAATTCATAATTTGGTCTTGGAAGTGTGCCCATTTTCTCTCTTTAGTATCTAAACTGTTTTGTTCCAAGTTATGGCCTTTATATTTTCATTAAAAATACTACTTAAATTATTTTTTACTTAAAAATATATTAATTAAAATTTAATTTAATTAATAAAAAAATATTTTTAATCCATTTTTTTCTCATGTTCTCTCTTCCCCCCTCTCTCTCTCTCTCTCCCCTCCTTCATCTTCTTTCTCACTCCATCTTTCTTTCCAATACAAACAATCATGGTTAATGTTCCTCTCCGTTCCACATATGTATATTCATAACTATCAACACTATACACCAAAGCAAGAATAGATTTTTTGGGTATCGTTTGATTAATCTAAACGGTCAAAGAGAAGTTTATAAAGAAGAGAAGAATATAATGAAATTTGAAGAGAATTCAACAATGAAAAATACTTAGATTTAGTGTTAAAGTTTCGAGATTTATTTGTAGATCTACAAAAATCTAGTGTTTTTTTGAAAGAATAAAGGTTGGAAATGAAAAGAAGAGGTCGAAAACAAGAGAATAATGAAATTTGAACTTAAACAACTATCCATGAGTGGCGGTCAACGATGGTCATAGACATTGGAATCTGGAGATTTTCTGGGTCATAGACTCAAAGATTACTGTGCTTCGAAGAACTCAGCGCATCATGCAATCAAAAGGGGAGTGGAAGATGAAACACATTTCAAGAAATCTGAATTTGGCAGCAGATCGTCTTGCTAAAATTAGTTTGAGCTGGAAATCTAACTTACAAGTCATTGATGAGGCTCCTAAGAAAATTTTAGATTTACTTCAAGAAGATAAATCTAATGGTTATTTTATGTAGTTGACGTAATTCATCTTTTCTTTTCACCAAAAAAAAAAGATTATTGGTTTGAAAATTAAAAGAAAGATGATTTGAATTTTAAATTAATTAAAGTAAATGCAATTAAACAAAATTTTAATTAAAAGAGATTATAAACAATTTTTAGTTTGTTTTTGTTTAGATTACTATGGACAAAAATACATCTTCTTTTCTCTCACATTAATAGCATGAAGAACATGATGAAGAACACCCACAAGTTTTGTTAGATTTTCTTTAGGTTAAAAACATTTAATTATTTTATGAAATTAATGAATTTTTTTAATTTTTATACTTTATTATTAAATATAGTTTATATATTTTATTTCTATTTTTATAATTTTTAAAATTGATATATAAATATGATAAAAATATATTTTTTTAATTAAAGATGTCACGTGACATGTTTTTATTGGACGCATTTTCTTTTAACAGCATTAAAAATTTGAATCAAAATATATAACGAAATGATACTTTTAAGTACCAAATTGAAAAAAAAAAATACTAAAATAAAAAATAAGTATATTTCAAGAGTCAAATCGTAAATTAAACTTATTATATATAAGCTTATAAAGTAATCAATAGGTGCTAGGATTGTATAATATACATTAACACGTTGGTGTGGGGTTATTTAGATTAATTTTTGAAATTTATAAATTAAAAAACAGGGTTTTGCCCTTCTAATTATTAACAAATTAAAGGTTTAGATTGATGTGAGGTTGTAATTAATCAAACTTTTATATATATGATGAAGCAATCAGGACAAGTTGATGCTTTTGAAAATGGCGAGAAAGTCAATACCTTCGGCGCCAACATGATGTAATTGAATGCAACAGTTTCATTTGGTATAAATTACACGCATGGATTTCAAATAGTTAATTTTGATTTGAAATAAATATAATTATTTTTACCTTAAAATATATAAATATTTTTTTTTATTGCACCACCAAATTGAATCCAAATGCCCATGTTTTGACCATATATTTAGCAAGCTAGTCACTTTGCTAAATTACAAATGTAGAATTACTAATATTATATCGAATAAGTCTTAACTCGATTAATATAGATATTATTGTCAGTGTAGAAGGATATAGGTTTGAGTGCGTTGATACACATTATCCTTTTATTTATGAGTTGGGGAGGGGCTATAGGTAGTTTTAGATATTGTGTCAAAAAGAATAAATATAATCAGAATCTATAATAAAATTGTTCAAAAAAATATATTAATATTATAAACTGATGATATTTATATCAACTTTGTTGGGTAATGCAATTGCAAGGTGATTGTGTTAATCTCTTTATTCTAGCTTGGTAGGCATGTGAAATTGTAATTTTATTGCTCCTGCAAGTTGGGTTGCATCAAGATCTTTCCTATTTTTTTTTTTTGTCAAAGTTTAAATATTATTCCATTACAATAAAGGAGTAACACAGTCCCATACAAAGAGGCCAAGGAGGCCGCCAACCTAAAGAAGACGAAGAGAGTCGAGAGTCAAAACAAGGTAAAAGACACGAAATTTAACGATTTATAGTGGAAAAAGATCATCACTACTTGTATCAGTCCTAAATTGGAGGTAAAGAAGAGACCTAGTGCCAGGGGCGAAACTAGAAAATTTTTTTATGAGATCGAAATTAAATTGTAATTTTTACGATGTCAAAAATGTAATTTCACCATTTTAATAGTCTATATCTTTATAATTTTTAAAGAACTAAATCAAATTTTTATATTTTTGAAGGGGCAAAGTGTAATTTTATCTTTACTAATTTAATTTTTTAAAAATTTTAAAGGGCCTAAATAAAAAATTTTCATTTTAGAGGATCGGTCCTACGAGCCACCCTAGTTTCGCCCCTGCGCTGGCGCAAACTCTAGCACACAACACAAGAAAGCGGCACACTTAAGATGTGTTTAATATCGCTTCTAAGAAATACTTTTGGGACAAAAAAATATTTTTGAGACAAAAGTATTTTTAAACAAGTTATTTTTTGAGAAAAAAAAAGTGTTTCTTCCAATTAAAATTTTTACTTAAAAAGCACTTTTTTAAGAAACTAAAAATTTTAAGAAAAGTAATGTTTTTTTTCCCCTTAAAAACACTTTTGAAAAAGATTGATAAACTAAGCCTTAGTAATATGACAATGAATATATCTTGAAGACTGGTTTAGTAAGTCCTTAGTAGTTGTGGCCCATGGCATTTTCATGGGAATTAGGCTGTTTTTCGATCCCATTGCAGGGTGCTTCATGATTAGGATATTGGGCGCTTCATGGAGCCTGGGCCTTTCAAGCCTCATATTTCTTTGGGCTCTAGGATCAGGCTTCTTTTTTTGGTGGAAGGGAGGAAACTTGCAAAGGGAACAACAAAGGTTTAGGACAAACAGTTGCTTCCATGAAACTAATGAATAACATAAGAATTTAAAGTATTTCTATTATAATTCATGCATATTTAAATTATCTCACATCTTTCATTTTCTTATTAAATTTGTCTTTTTTATTTTTTTTTAAAACAAAAACATAGAATTTTTTTCCTCTCGTACACACACAATCTATTTTTCTTTCAACTTTCACATGTTCGTACCCAATTGCTATTGTTATCGTCAAGAATGGTTCAAGACCCATAACCTTTCGGGAAGCCAAGACAGAATTTCCATTTTCAAGTCCATGTATGGAGTTCTTATTGGTTTTAGCAGACAGGACAAGGGAGTACTGATCTCATTTTCAGTATTAGAGGGGACTTTGACTATCCCTTCTCTGCTACTCCATTAAGCTGTGGGACTTTTTATTGCAATTAAGGAATTTGGGATTCTTGCCGCTGAAATATTTGGTTCATCAATCTTCCATGCAACTTACAAAGTTCTTCGTTGCATTGCATGATGGATTGGAGATCAGCCCAGCAAAGGGTTAGAAACTTGATACACGTAACTTCTTTTTCCTACCTTTTTATTTTTATTTTTATTTAAAACCAGACATAACTGACAAAAAAAATAATTAATTTCGTATTATGCGAACCCTCTTTAAGTAATTAATCTTATTTTTTTATATTTTTTTTCTGCGGAAGGAGTAAGTTTACTCCAAGAAAACTGAAGCCTCTCGTTTTCCCCATCATCCTTAACTCCACGTAATACCCTTACTCAAATCTCAACCCTCCAAAACTTGAACCAGCGCATTCTCAACGAACAACAGTGACGCGAGTAGCAAGTGATTTAATTTACTAGGACGTGAATTAGGGAAGCTTATTCTCAAAATCGAAACGTAAAAAGAATACAGGAGATGGCACGTGCCGCGCTGCCTGCCACAGTAAAGCGAAACGAAGACCGAATCTAGATCCGACGACCATATCTTCCCGTCAAGACCGGCACTTCTCCAATTCAATCCAACGGCTATTAACTAACTATTCATATCAGCCAACCGATCTTCATCCAACGGCTATAATTGAATCAACCCTTTCCCTTATTACAACCATAAATATATATCGAAATGCCCGGTCCAAACCTCCAGATTCACTCTTTTTTCTTTCTTCCAAAACCAAGAAGGAAAGAAAGAAACCGAAATTTTTTTTTTTTGAAAAAGAAAACCTCTCTTTTTCTTCGATAGTGCTAACGTGCACGGTTTTTAGAAACTAAAGGCGTTGGTTTAACGTGCGCTGCCTGAGATGTCGCCGGCGGCTTCCAGAGCAACGGTTGTGATAAGAATCTCACGGTATAGGGAAGGTCAGTGGTAGTGAAAGTTAGTTAAATCAGACGGTTGCCGTAAATTTTTTGGGGGGTTGGGACCCAACCGCAAACGAAGGACAAGAAAGAAAAAAAAAAAACCGAAGGAAAGTAATGGAGGGGCAAAAGAGCCAGGCGAAGTTAACACGAACACAGTCGTCGTTGCTCCGTTCGTCGCCGACCGTCCGGTCGTCAATCCACAGCATGTCGTCCATCACCGAGGGTGACTTTATCAAGGACCAAGAAGACAAAGACGAGCACCAGCACCGAGAGTCGTTACTGAACGACGAGAAACGAAAGAAACCGCCAACAAAGAAGTCATGTTCGATGACACCTAGGATCATTCCGGTCCGGTTCAACCCGGTTTTCGCCATGGCTTCCATCTCTTTCTTCTCTTTCATCTTTTTCTTTTGCTTTTATCTTAGAAGGGAGGAGATTCCCACATCGGAATGTCTCTTGTTAGCGTTAATTTTCGTCGCTATAACCCTTTTCTTCGCGTCGAAAAACAAAGGTTTGATCAACCAAGGCATTGTTTGTTTCAAAGAAAGACTCCAGTTTTCGAAACCCAATTCGAAGCCCGTCCAATGGTTCATTGGAGAAACCCATTGTAACAAAAGCAACGACAACAACAACAAAGAAAACGGAAGACTTCAGCTGGTTGTAAGGGAAGGGGTGGAGTTTTATAGCAATGGAGACTTTTATGAAGGTGAATTCCACAAGGGGAAATGTAACGGAAGTGGGGTTTATAATTACTTCGTGAATGGGAGGTATGAAGGGGATTGGGTGGAAGGGAGATATGATGGGTATGGAGTGGAGAGCTGGAGCAGAGGGAGTAGATACAGAGGGCAATATAGACAAGGAGTGAGGCATGGATTTGGGATTTATAGGTTTTATACAGGCGATTCTTATTCTGGTGAATGGTGTAATGGCCAGAGCCATGGTGTTGGGGTTCAAACTTGTGCTGATGGGAGCTGCTATGTTGGGGAATTCAAGTCTGGGGTTAAACATGGACTTGGTTACTATCATTTCAGGTATGAAAATAAATTTACTATTTCACCATGTTAATATTCCTGCTTGATTTTAAATGTAGATGCATTGAATGTTTGCTGAGATTATGGAATTGTTGCGTTACTTATCTGTTGTTTTGCATTCTTGATGTCAGTACTGATCATGAAAAAATAAAGCTTTGGATGAAGGGTGATTTTAGTGTGGGGATAATTCAACTTCTAATTTAATATTTTCCAGTTTGTCTGTTTTTTTTTTAGTTCTTGCTTTCAGAATTCTTATGCGTCGAGTATATTCATTTTACTTTTTCAGTGCCTTTTGCCAAATTCAATTGTATTTTTATTAAGCAAGAAAGAAGAAGTGGTTTTCATTTAAGTCTTCATCCAAAAATATGGTTGATGCTGACTTAATGATCAGTTGTGGATCCTATGTCTTTGTATTCAATGAATTAAAGCCGAGAGTGATTTTATTCCCTTTTATGAATGCTTAATATTTTGCATAGATTATTATTATTTTTGTAATAAATCATTTTTCCCTCTATATTCAATAATGAATTTGTTTCTTTATCATGGGAGTTTTAGTTTGATTTTTTTGGGTTTAGGTAAAGCATTTCTATTCCATTAAGAAGATCATGATGTTCATAAATGTGATGGTGGTGCTGTAGGAATGGAGATAAATACTGTGGAGAATATTTTGGAGACAAAATGCATGGATTCGGTGTTTATCACTTTGCTAACGGTCACTGTTATGAGGGATCGTGGCATGAAGGTCAAAAGCAAGGGTATGGCATGTATACTTTCCGAAGTGGTGATACGAAGTGTGGGGAATGGGATTCTGGCACCCTGAAAACCTCTCTACCCCCGCTTACTGATGCAGTCCTTCGAGCAGTTCAGGTATTTTAATTGGATATTTATACCATGTTTATCTTCTTTAGCCATGAAAACAAACTCTTACGATATTTTCTGGGTATGTACAGGCTGCTAGAAAAGCAGCAGGAAATGCTATTAAGCTTCGCCGGGTGGATGAACAAGTGAACAAGGCAGTTCTGGCTGCAAATAGAGCAGCAACTGCGGCTAGGGTAGCCGCAGTCCGAGCTGTTCAGAACCAGATGGATGGCAAATTTTGTTATACAGATGTCTAAGATGTTTAGCTTCGGCTGGAAATGTAAATTGTTCTTTCCTTTTTCTTTTCTTTTACTAATTTTTATGTGTACTTGAAGAGGTGGAAGTCACCCTGATGAGCAAAAGCTCATTGGAGGTTGAGAGAGATTTATGTTTGAAGTTTCATTGATAAAAAAAGTAACAATGTACATAACTCGTGTATATCAATGGAAGATCAGTTTTCATATATTTTTCCTTTTACATGTCTTGTGTCTATCCCTTTTTTTGTGGGGCTAAATTGAAGTGGCTTCATTATTCTGGTTTTCTTTCCCCCCTGCAATTATGAGCATTGGTCTAATCCCAGCCTCTCTCTCCTATAATTCGTTATGATCCATAACATCAACCCATCTGCAATTTGAATGTCTTTATTCCAAAATTTCGAACGCCATCCCTGTAGTCGATGATGTCTACGTTATCGGAAATTCATGGTTCTAGCAGAAAACCGGGAATTTAGAAATGGTTATGGTTCAAGTTTTTCCTTAGAAACTGATTCGCTTTCAATCCGGAGATTCCAACAAAGGGGGTTGGTATTATATTCCTTTTATAGATGCTGTTCATAAATATGGCCCGGATGTTAGGCATTTTTGCAATTACTTTTGCCCATATCATGGAATGTCCAAGAAGATGGTAAAAGAAATATCATGACGGGGCGACCATGTTAGAAATCCTTCATTCTTTTAACAATAATAACTGGTTAATACGAATTAACCGGAACCCAGAATCCAATTGCAACACTTTGCCTAACCAAAAATGCATATCATATCACTCAAAAAAGCAGGAGAGAACTATAATATTTCTTAAAAACAAATTTGATGTCCGCCTGTTTGGTCCCCCCCAAAACACAAATCGACAAATGTAGAGCACTTAGATTAAAAGACTGGAAAAAACTCTAAACCTCGAAGCTGAATATTTGGATTAAACTAATGATAAGAAGGCATGTGCCTTCACCTTCCCAAGTAGGATAATGTTGGGATAGACATTATTCTAATCTCAAACCAGCACATGAACATGAACTGGTGTGGTGGGGTTCTTCAGTTCTTGTCTTAATGAATCATTTTTAAAATATATATACAACTTTTAATGCATGCTGGATCCATAATCTGTGTTCTATAAAATTTTAAAAAAGGGG
The DNA here is from genome assembly GCA_025698515.1 of Gossypium sturtianum. Lineage (NCBI taxonomy): Eukaryota > Viridiplantae > Streptophyta > Magnoliopsida > Malvales > Malvaceae > Gossypium > Gossypium sturtianum. Next base: position 7,055,352 of record CM046947.1, read on the forward strand.
TAGCCAGAAAAAATAACAACTCTTTGTTTCTTTGTTTATTCCTTCTTTCTTTTGTTTGAATATTCAAATCTGTTTGCAGCTTCTTTTTTCTTGCTTCTCTAACTCTTTTACCTAGAAATGATTCAACCCTTTCCCCCTCTTCTGTCTTAAACTTCCAACTGCTCCACATGCATTTTTCACAATGACAGTTCAACCCCCCAAAAGCAATCTTTTTCTCTGAACTAGTTTTCACTACTTCAATCACTATACTATAATAAATGCATTGCTTTTATACCCTACAGAAATGTTTTTTCGTATTTTCCAGTGTTTATTTATTAGAAAATAATTTAATTAACAAAAAAATATTTATTAGTCAACGGAAAATTGTTTCTTTTTCTTTGGAAAAAGTCCCTCATAACTATGGGTAATACGATTTTCAGATAAAAATTAAATTCAATTTAGCCAAATATAATTATGTTAGTAAAATTTTAATTTTAAAAATATTAAATACTGATCTCAAATTTTATAATCTCGATTAAACATACATATTTTTATTTAATAATTTTAATAATAAATTTTAACATTAATATTTATTTTAACATTTTATTAATGAATTTATAGATTATAATTTATAAATATTTGATAATGTAAAATATAGATATTTTAGTAGTACAAATATGAATATTTGTTTAAATTTTGATTAACTTTATTTATCCCTTCAAGCTTCAATGTACAAATATCTACCCTCATAGGTGCAACTTCAAATTTAAGTTTAATATGCATCGATTATTACTAAGTCAATATAAGATAATTTTGATTGTCTAATGACAATGTTTTGATAACATTTTACAACAAATATAATCCATGCCATATTTGTTTTACCGAAAAGTAATTTTCAGAAGATGGCTGTACAAAAATTTACCAAATATTACAAAATTTTTATATGAAATCATTCAAACATCGAAAAATACCAATTTTTTCATACAATTTTCACGAAACGAATCTATCATTAAATTTTCTTTAGAATATAATAAGAAAATAAAATTTATATTTTAAAAAAATGAAGGGTTTGTTTAATATTTTAGTTTTGAAATAAATAATCTTTATAAACACCCATTAAAGGGATCCATAATTGAGTAAGAGAGAGGGAAGGTGATTTGGATTAGATTAAAGGATTATTATTGTGTATGCAAATAATGTGGCTTAGCATGTCCTAACAATGATCATAGTTAAGTTAATTTCCATTTTAGAAATAATTGTTGGTTTTTATTTTAGTATTAACAAAAGCAGCTTTTCTTCAATTGGTTGCCTATGGAGGGTACAGCTTCTGACCATTGTGTGAGCTGAGGCTCATATATAATTAATATATTTAAATACATTAATAGGGCATTTGTTTTTATACTTTCAAAAAATTTGAGAGACTTTGGTTTTGGTCAAATTTCTTGGTGCTGATCCGCATTTAATGTTCTTTGCTATAAACCATGCTGTAAGGTAGGCCCATTCTCTTCCCTTATATTTAAAAAAAAAAAAAAAAAAAAACTCTAGCACAACTTTAAAAATTATTATTGAGGAAATTAATTTCAAGGCAACAAAATATAATTTTATGGCAATTAAGTAAAACACTAGTACAGGAAAGTGCTCGGGCCGGGCCGGGCTCAAAAAATGGGCCTAAATTTTTTTCCAAGCCCGACCCATATAAAAATGCTAAAACTCAGGCTCGGCCTAACCGGCCCGTATTAAATTTTTATATTATTTTATATAATTTTTAAAAATATATAATACATCAAAAATACTAAAAAAATTAAAATAAATATTTCCCAACAAATTGAAAATAAATTTAAAAAAAATATGTAGACTTAAATAACACTAAGATAGATGTAACTTAACAAGCAAATACCTCTAAAATAATAATAAAATTAACAAATGCCTTTAAAATAATAACAAAATTAACAATAAAATAAGTTTTATACAATATTCAATCAATAACAACAAAATAGTAGCAACATAATAGTAATATGGTAGCAAAATAGGGAGAAAACAACAAGAAAATAACATTCAAAAGTAAAAAAAAAAAAAAAAATAGCAGATTTTTTTTGTCATTTAGTGAATTCGGGCCAGGCCGGGCCCGGGCCAAAAATTCCTTACCCGAGGCCCGGCCTATTTTTTAAACGAGCCTTATTTTTTGTTTAAGCCCATTTTTCGGGCTTATATTTTTGCCCAAACCCTCCCAAATTTTAGTCGGGCCGCCCGGCCCATGAACACCTTTAGTTTTGGCAGTGTGGTTGGAAATTTAAATGCCACGTATCTCAAAAAATGAAAAACCCACCATTAAAACCTCAATTTCGATTGTGTTTTTATTTAACAATTTTATTATAAATTATGATTATATCTATTATTTTTAACACAATATTTAAAATTATTCATCGTCCCTCTTCAACTCTTCAACTCATAAATAGGAGAATAATACGTTTGAGCGCACTCGACCACATTCTCCTACATTGATAGCAATACCTATATTAATCGAGTTAAAACTCAATTAACCGATTTTGAAAATTTTTAAACCAGGTGTGATGTCAATCAAGTTATCTTCAATAGTTTTATTTATAACCATATAAACATAACACCAAAATTAATTATAATATAATACAAAAAAATCATTTTATATTGAAATTTATATAATATTTTTAATACGATTATGACAAAAAATCATAAATACACAAATCGTCTGCCTACTCAAAATTTTAATGTTTTCTTCTTTATGGAACCTGTGAATTGAGTTAGTCACCTAATCCAATACTCAGCTTTGTTGACTTTTTAGGACGATAAATTTTGGGCCTAAATAATGTGAGGGTTTTGTTGATGACACGAAGGCTACAAATTTCTAAAGGGTTTGAAAATTCTTAGGATTTAGGGTTTACTTTATGAGGTTAATATCTTCCCTTTTGACTTTACTGCTTGTATAGTTGTGCCATGCAAAATTAATATAATATCAAATAATTATTTTTTTCTTTTGTAATTAAATAAATTAGAGATTATGGTAAGAGGTATTAATGATATTATATTATAATTATAATGTGTTATATTAAATACTACAATATTATAATTTTGTTTAGTTTTTTTTCTTAACTTGCTTTTGTATAAATTTAACCATAAAATCTATTTTAGTTAAAGTAAGAGAAGAGTTATCTAAATTTGCACTCAAATTTAATATCAGCAAGAACTCACAACATGAATGATTAGTGTTGATATGGGGTACAATAACCGGAGGAAATCACAGTGGTGTAAAAGAAGCCGGTTCACCTAAAAAGATCAATAGTCGGAGTAAGGATAAGAAGACAGGTTGACTTAGAGGATAACTGCTTAGAGTAACTTCAAGATCCCAGAAAATCGATCTCCTCTTCATATATCTTCGGGATATTTATAGGAGAGATCCTGTTGTCTATTAGTATGACGTGGCACAATATACATTCAACCCCGCTAAATGTGTAAAATATAATAATGGGCGTGTATCATGGAGCTTTATAAATACAAGGTTGTTATGCTTAAATAGACTTCTCATTGTCTTGGAAGTGTGTTCACACTCAAATACGGGTGGATGTCTTCTACTAAGTTAAGCAGGTGATTGAGGATGAATGATTTACGGAGATACTACTTTAAAAGGAGTCCATGCATGAATCAACAATGTGTCTAATACTAACACATATCCGAGAGAATAAAAAACAACATACATATAATTTGGACCTTCTTTCCAATAAATGCAAGTTATTTTAGATATATTTTTAAAAAATCTATATACAATTGAGAGAATAAAAAATTACATTTGGTACACTAAGGCTAACATTTAGTTAAAAACCATAAAAAAATAAATACATAACATATAATTAAATTTTGTAATAATTAATCAAAATTTTAACACATGTCATCGCCCAATTTACTGTCAATGTATAAAATTGCATTAAATATAAATATAAATTCAAAAAAAATATTATAAAAAAAAAACTATTTTTCCCTCAGTTTCTTGAAGACCACGAAATTATGGAGTATTTACAAATATATATATTCAAATAATTAATTAGCACAATCGTTTGATTTGAATGAATCAACAAAATAATGATAGCAAGGCCAAGTCCACACTTAAATTCCTAACCGTTGACTTTCAATATTTAATCAAATCAGACGATGTCTGTGATGACTGGTGAGTGGTTGTGTGTCAAAAGATGGTTGGTCAATTTGGTCTGTGTGAAGTTGTGAATTTGAAATATTTATTTATTTATTTGGCAAATAATTTCTTCTTATTCTGCCCCTTCCCCAAGAAATGTATTAATTTGGGTGAATCTCAAAAGAAACAAAGATAAAAGATGGTTGGAGTTTTTTTCCTTCTCTTTTTTCCTACAATTATCTAGTTTGGGAAAATAGATGAAAAATATAGTTTTTTCAATAAAATTATATAAATAAAGGAAAGCAAAATAGTGAAAGAAGAAGGGAGAATCTTTTTCTTTGTATAGTAAGTTCACGTGATAGAATAGTAACTTGGTTTGTGCGTAAGGGTGTGTAAAATTCGGGTAAAATCGAAAAAATTTGGTTAACCGACCGAATTCGGTTAATCGGTCGGTTAACCAAATTCTTTCGGTCGGGGGTCGGTTAACGGTTAATTCGGTTCGAAACCGGTCGGTTAACCGAATTTTTTCGATTTAACCGAAAAATTAATAAATAAAATTATAATATATAAATAGGCCCACTATTCACCTAAACCCAATCTCTAAACCCAATCCAAATCCAAATATCCAACCCAACCCAATTACCCAATCCAACCCAATCATAAAAATTACAAATAATTTAATAAATAAAAATAAAATTCTAAAACTAAAACTAAAAATTATGTAATCTTTTTAATTATGTAGTGATTCATTTCGGGTAATTCGGTTAATTCGGGTAATTCGGGTAATTCGGTTAATTCGGGTAATTTGGTTAATTTTTAACCAAAAATAAAAAACATATAATTTTCGGTTAATTCGGTTAACCGATCGAATTAACCGAAAAAATTTCGGTTCGGTTAATTTTTTTGAAAAAAATTCGGTTTTAGTTAACGGTTAAAATTTTTGAAAGGTCAGTTAATTCGGTTAATATTATTTCGGGTCGATTAACCGACTGAACACCCCTACTTGTGTGTGTCAAGTTATGTTTGTTTTTAGTCAAAGAGATGTCGACTTCAGGCGAAAATTAGGTGGCTGATCCGCTTATTCTCTTCTATAAGTTGTACGATTTCTTGAGTAAGAAAGAAGGGAAAACCATTCAAAAATAGCTCTCTCAAAATTTTCTCATCCTAATCCTCTTGCCATCATTACACAACATGGAAAGGTTGTATCATTAAAATTTAAGTTTTTTTAATAATTCATAAGTTAGTTTTTGTAGCCAATACCATACCATTATTGTGTTTATCAAATGTTAAAAAGTAAAGTTTTAAATATTTATTTAAAAATATGAAAAAACAAAATTTGATAAAGAAAATATATTAAAATGATATCCAATTAATGTCTAATACCAACCCAGTTAAAAATGGCAATAGTTAGCCTTTGAAGCAAGGGGTAAAAGGCTCAATGATGGGAGTTGGCAGTTGGACCCAAAGCAGTGCCCACTTTTATGTCTGAAAACATGATCTCGACATAAAGAATATTTGGCCACAATCTTTGTATTTATGTCAAACGACACCCTGCTTTTTCCGTTGTTATTATCTGTTGATCCTATCCATAACCAATCAATTTTTGTTATTGTTCATGTACCACTTGCAAGTACACACTTGGTTTTTCCTTTTACTAATAATTTGCAATGCTGGGCGTTTTACTATGAGATTGAACTTGGACTATCATCTCAAATGAATAACATCTTTACACCTTTACTTGTGAGATTTTTCCATCTTAATACATAGCCATGGATTAAAATTGTATTGGATTTGCTTGGACCAAAAATTCATAACAATGATAATGAAATTTGACTTTCAATTCTTTGGGAGAAACCAAAACTCAATTTAAACTGAGATATTTAATTGATTTATAAAATAAAGTTAAAAAATCATAATTAATCAAACCGAATCAAATTCTTTTATATTTAAAATAATAAAATAACTTACATAAAAATTTATTTTTCTAAAATTATACCATACAAGAATAAATTTACTTGTTTTTTAAATATATTTATAAAAAAAAATTGAAATTTTATTAAATAATGTCCAAAAATCTAAAATCCAAAATTAGTATAAAATACTACAATGAAACCAAATTCAATTATGTTTGGGAGTTCAAAAAATCCAACCAAACCGAGCTCACCCTAATTTGTATGTCCTAATCTGTCAAACAAGATTGCTATCCGTTGGCTCGCATGGTTGCCGCATTCTGCATATGCAGCAGTTTTTGCTACTGGAAAATCCATGTAAACTTTCTTTGTCAATGGAAATCAATCTTTATGCATAAAAAATTGAACATACATGTGCTGCAAGTCTAAGCAATATTCCTATATAACTAGATGACATAAAATTCCACCTACATTAGAAAAAGCTCCTTCATTATCCTGATAACAACGTATCCAATTAACTTTTTTATCTGATTCAAAAACAGGGCTTACATAGTTACTATCAAATGTCAGGAAAAAAACAAGAGTTATGAGACAATGAGAACTACATTTCTCCCTTTAATTTATGTTTTTTGGTTGGATTTTGTTTCCAGTAAGCAAAATGGTACAACAAAGTTTAAGCTAAGCATCACAAATGACTTCAAAGACGCTTAGGTTGATAGCGAGTACCTGCGTAAAACCCTTCTGTATATGCTGTGTTCTTGAATATTGTCTGCAATGGACAGCCCCCATTTCAATTAGTGTAAAACTAAAATACAACACACCCTAGTTGTTTCTTTTTTGTTTATTCGAAAGTGAATAGGAAAAATTATGGGAAAACAAATGTGTTAGCAATTTTTTTCTGGGCAATGGTGGCTGTAAATACTAAATAATATTTAATAACGTATATGACTGTCACCATATTATACTTACAGCAAGGTTCTTTAGGTCTTCTCTAAGACATTTTTTAATATTATTTGCTACCTCAGCTCCAAGCTGCCCACTGTGTTGCTTAATCGAATCCTCCGAAATCTGTGTTGTTTCATTAATCTAAGTAAAAACCGAAAAAACATCCAGGTTGATATTTGACCAAAAGTATAAGATTTAGCTTACTTCAGAAAGCAGTAATGCAGATGCTCTATCCAGGAGCTCTTCCACAAAATTCCCAGCATCCGCAGCAGGAATTGAAGGCTGCACAGTATTGACTGGCTTCTCCTTAACATTTTGCGCATTACCAGATGGCTTAACAGCTTTGGCTACATCAAGAGTAGACAGTTATATTTTTTAGACAAGTTAAATACTACAGTACTTGATGATTGACTGCAGAGCTGCGGACTCAACTATCACACAAACAACATTACAGTTTTTCTTGAAGTTACAAGAAAAATAATAAAATTTCTCCATTTCCTCTGTGAAAATTACAACCTGTTTTACCCCTGGCATTTGTAAGCTGTGCAAGAAAAGTAATTAAGTGGTGCATAACAATTCTTTTAGATAAATTACCTGCAACTGCTGCAGAATTACTAGCAGCACTAACATGTTTTCCGGCAGAATCTTGTGTAGGTGCTTTTACTGGAAGATCTGACAGAATTGGGGCATCTGATGGAACAAAAGCAGCTAGATCGGGAGGTTGGTCTTTCCCTACAGGAGGGTTAGCCTACCAATGACGTTTAATCAGCTAATCTGGCATATAATTACTGGTGAAATAAGACAGTTTATGAAAATCAACATCACCTCCAGGTCAACATATGATGGGTCTCTCCCAATCGATTTAAGAAACTTGTCCAGACCATGGGCGTTAAGAGCTGGGAATACATCAATTAGGAATTATTCCAATCAGGCACCAAAATATTTAAGTTCAGAAACAAAGGGCTATTTAAAGTGACATGACTAAGTTCCTCCTTGACTGCCAGTTACACAAAGCCACATCCTAGCAAGTCAGTTCCCTTTTTCTATCACAGGATTTCTAGGCCTCAATGACTAAATTGAATACACCATGGAAACTTAAAGGCATTGATACTTGTAACCAATTAACTGCCAAGAACAGAGAGAAAAGGAAGCAGCAAGTTTTAAATTGATGGTTTGGTTTAAGAGTTCTTATGCATTTTCAGTTAGGAATGAACATAACTTGATAAAGGAGAACAATGCCATAAAAGCTAATGTTCCAGATATAGGAAAGCCACCACTAATTGCATTGTACATAACAACATAAAGCGTTACTGTGAATTCAAGAGAGGAGTATTTGAACATATCTTGTACATTCTTTTTCCCAACTTACAGATTGACATGTCATTGGAAAGTGGGTGGAAAAAGCAATACTCTTGAGTTTTGAATCCTTGATCCAACAATAGTGAGACATGTCTTCAAAAAAATGACAAAACTGAAAATTAAAGCTAGAAATACTCTGAAGAACACAGCCAAGAAAATCAAGCAAATCTTTATATCCTACCGAACATACATTGTAACAGAGAGAAAAGAGAAAGGTAGTGGATGGGGCAGCACTTGCATGTAAGATGTAAAGGAATCATGCTAAAATTTTAAACTAATGATCATTAGCACTAGATATATCTTTAAATGCTAAAATTTTTGCAGAATTCATAGATTATTTATTATTTTTCACATAGGCCCAGCGTTCTTCATGTGTGCACACATACACACACAAAGGTCAGCTACAACAGTTTTTTAGGATAAATAAGACATCAATAATGAAGGGAAAAACTAATCCAACCATCTCATTAGGGAGCTATTTTTGAAATTTACGAAGACAGGGGTTCATTTTGGATGAAATCAAATTACACAATATCACATGAGCATAAATGCAAAATTAGGGATTCTACAAATAGAACACCATTGTGTACTAAATACAGCCAAAGAAAAACACAAGAACTTAAAGCTTCAAGGGTTTCCCATCTTGTGTGCAGCCAACAAAATTACCAGATCCTAAGGAAAGAATAGTCCATGCACCATTCAGCACTGTAGTGCAAATATATTTTGAAGCCTGAAAGAAATGAAACTTAAATGTATACCTTGCAGATTCATTTACCACGGCAAATGGAGTAACACATCCAAGTGGAACCTTAAAAGTACAAAACAGAAACAAAAACATAGACGAGTGAATTATAATATTGCTATAATAATATCTATGACAATTTTTAGTGGAAGAAAACATGACAAAATGAAAGAGTGAAGTACTATTTTGCTATAATATAGTTCATGATCATTAGCGAACAACTTACTCAACCCTTAACCTCTTATTGACTGAAAAGTACTTAAAAAGAAAAACTTGAACACAGATTACAAAAATTAATTTTCTTAAGAAATTTGAAAAGTGAATATTATTTTATTAGTAGCTTGTCTTTTTACTTTATATCCTTTTAAATTGGATAAAACCATAATTTTGAACCATTCACTACAATTTAGAAACAAGATAGGTTATTAGAAGCAATCTGCTCACATAATTAGAGTAGATTGAGTAGAACACTGAACACTATACAACCAGGCAAAGACTTCTCTACTAAATCTATACTACACGTAATACAATCTCAGAAAATTCTTCTACAAACAAGTTAAACTAATATGTACACCCACCTTAAGTATCTCAACCAGTGCCTCTTCTGCAGCCATTCTTAGACCACCTTTCCCTAAACCAAGTCTCTGAGATAAAACTGCACAGCTTTGAAGGCAACACAAAACTCTCATCAACATCCAAATATTGCTTCAAATTTTCCATATCAAGACTAGTATGTGAGACTAATGAACCATTTCAATGCATTATATGAAAGGATTATTTATATTCAAGTGGAAAAGAAAATAATGTACCTTTCAAATCTACTTTTGTATCTGCAAGAGCAGAGACAACATAGTACCTATGTTTCTTGTCCTGCATGGATAACCATTTGCAATCACACAGGAAATTAGAAACAAATCCGAGATTCATTCAGCCTAGACGTCCGAGTAACAGTAAAGCGTTTTATACTATACCTTCAAGAACAAATTTTTGCTCAATGCACCTCCCAAATTCCCAACATATTTTGCCTGATTGAGAAGAAATATTTTAGTTATATAATCCATGAATATGCTTAGGGATTCATGAGCCAAGTTAGCAGTCTTCTTTTACCTGAGCTTCAACTGTCAAAACAACGGGATGTTCATACTGGGAAAATTCTATTTGAAGCTCCTGCAAGATCCCAATCCACGTACCAGTCACTAAAGAAAAGGGTACAAAAGCATAACCACCATAACTAAAGCAAGGCCATGATTATGATTATGAACCCCATTGATGCTATCAGTCTCATTTTCTTTCAGTAGGTTGTAGAATTGATATAAATTCATTAAATTCAGCCACAGTCCGATACAAACAGAGAAATATGCTGAGCCAACGCCATATAACTAGAAGGATTATAATATTTGCATCCATTCACAGTGCAAATAACTAAAGAAGTCCATAGTCTAGCAGCCCCCTCCCTCCCCAAGAAAAAAAAAAAAAAACTACATGGATTCCAGCCCTCTACTTGCTCTATTCTTACCATGGAAAAAACCAATATAAAACAAAATAATAAAAACCCCAAATCAAAATTGGAGTGCAATAAAGAATCATTGACTAAAAACTAGACGGGGAATTGGAAAGTAGATAACAAAATAGATAAAAATGAAAACTAAAAATTATCCCAAAAAGAATTAAAAGAATAACCTTTAAACGAGCAAGCAGCTGGTCCTTGGAGTAAGCCATTGTATTGGTGAGTTAGTTTCTGAGTCGAAGCTGAAGTGAATAATAAAAGCAAAGCAACTACAGATCTGCAATGAGCTTCGAGTAGGTTTGTTTGTTACTACACAGCCTACAGGCAAATGGTGAAGCACTGAGTTTGATTGGGCTTAAACTCGTTGGATTATTGATCAAAACTCAGGTAAATTCGGCCTTAAAATGGGTCTTCTCTAACTGATTATTAATAAAGTTTTTGAAAAGTTTTAGCTAGCTTGGTTAGAATTTTTAGATATGATCCATTAATGGAAATTGACAATGTAATTTTAAAAATATTTAAGTTTGAATCTGTTATAATTTACATTTTTTTATTTTTTTATTGTTATAAATCACTTTCGATTTAATTTAATTAATAATATTTACGTACCCCTTAAAAATTAGAATTTATTAAAATATATATCTATAATATATATAAAATCACGTCTTTAAAAAAAAACTTAAATAGACAAAGTACTCTTTAATATTCATTTAATTACTAAATTGACATTAAATAAATAATCCTAACCATCAAGCCAACACACGGGATTCAATAAATAATTTTTTTCAATAATAGAATTTTCATTCATTTGAACTATATAGATAAGAATAATAAATAAAATCATATCAATAATTTTCTTTTTTATATACTAGAGTTTTTATTGATTTGAACTACACAATTGAACATATTAATTAATAATAATTTATTATTTTAAACTAATCATCGTTTAATTAGTGTTACAGTGTATAAATAGCATTCAACAAATGAAGGTTATTAGTATTAATAAGTTTGAAGTGTTTAAAAAATAATAGAGTATTAAAGTAATGACTTGTCAAATACAAAATTTTAAAGCATAGTCAAATGAGAATGACATCGGAAAGTGATGAAAGATCATTTTAATCAACGATGAGGTAAATTATAATATTCATTCACCATCACATATTTTCTTAATTTATAATACAGCTATACTAAATTTCTTTTAAACTCACCATTATTCAGTTCCTTCTATCATTGTTTAATATAAGAGCTTCACTTTATGATTGCGTGTTGTTATTAATTTTCAATTTTACTTTATACAGTTTTTCTAATTAGTATTATAATTATAATTCTTTACAAAATTCCAACATGTTATTGTTGTTTAAGTAATTTGCAACTACAAAGCAATTAAACGCAACATAAGCTCAATGTTGAACATACAAATTAATCAAACTCTAATCTCAATTCTCAAAATACTTTTTTTACGAGATATTTACTTAAATTTTCAAAAAAAAAAAAAAAAAAAACCTTTTAGATTTATTGAAAAGTGTTGAAGTAATATTGGTAATTTAAACTATCCAATTTAATCAATAAGCAATACCTTATGATTTTAAAATTTTTATTATTATTTTATTTACACGAATATTCACACACATTGCACATGATGCTAAAGACTAATCATTTTAAAATAAGGGTTAGTATTTGGTACAATGACACTATACTTTTTTTATTTCACAAGTAATATTAAAAATTGACACTTGTCTCTTTTTTAAAATATTTTTTCAAAAAAATTTATTATTATATTTCTATAAGACACTTGTCAATCCCTAACATTATTTGTGAAGTATAAAACCTATATTACAGTGTACCAAATATTTCCCTCAAAATAAATTATAATATTAAAAAAAACATATATATATATATATATATATATATTTTGAACAAAACAGATTGGGCTTATATATATATAAGAGGAAAGGAAATAAAACCAACGAAATATTAAATGTCTGGCTCATACACAACCCGAGTCTAATAACTAAAGGCCCTTGCCATAATAAACTAATAAAATAAAACAGAAACATAAAAAAATGGAAAGGTCGCAACAATTAATGCAACCGACCTATAGCCCAATCGTAGTCACATCGTCGACTCCCCATCAAATCCAGTAAACCGTTCTTCAATGCGAGATAAAAGCGAGGGGTTTCATTTTGAAATTGAAACAGATTCACAATCCCATTTTCCTCCATCCGTTCCAGTTCTTCCTTCCTTTCTCTCTAACGATCAGTCGGGCTCTCTTAGGCTTTCGTTCCTCGCTTGTGTTACAACAAAGTATGGCACTCCCAAACAGTAAAATTCCTTTTTCTTCTTCAAAGTTTACGTCGCTATCATATGTGCTAAAGTGTTAACTGATCTGGAAATGAAAACGAACCTAATTTCTTTGAGATCTCACTTCATCTTTCGAATATCGTTGATATATGGACTGATCTGAGATCTATCTCTCAGATCATTTCTACATTTTTTGATAACTGTAAGTGAATTGCCCTCAACAATGACCTCTTCTTTTTGCATGTCGATCCCTAATTGAACCGCTTCTCGACAAGCCAAGGCTTCGGCCGCCAAAGCTGATGCCACCTGCTTATGGATTACGGACTTGAATGAGAATCGACCTTCCCGCCTGTCTCGCCACTATTCACGATCTTTGAAAGATGTTCCTTCGCCGCAAATGCTCCATCAAAATTGATTTTTACGACTGATGAGGTGGGTGTTTCCATCTCATAATGACTTTTGGAGATTTAACAACTCGCTTTTTACACCATTAAGTTCTTTTACATAGTTCCGCACATAAAGCGCAATCTCATAGCTCTGTTTTACTTATTTTTCATGAACCCGAGCGTTCCTATCCCCCCAGATGGCCCATAGAGCTCCGCAAAAAAGTCTACACATGTCTAGAGAAAGAAGATCGAGAGACGAGGTGAGTCACTGTTTAAACTCACTAATATTATCTTGTAACACTTTTATTTCTGATAGCTGTATCCATACTTCCACTGATATTGGGCATTCTCTCGAACAGATGATTCAACGTTTCGTTCCCAAACCACAGCGAGGACATGAGGCGTGCGTAGTTAACTTTTATGAAGTAAATTTACCCTTGTGGGTAGATAATTCCTGGGAGGCTTTCGGATATTAATTTTAACCTTCTTAGGAAGATCAATACACCAAAGCTTTTTGTAAAAATCATTGTAGACCCGGTTGTATCGCATAAGCGTTAGGATCAAATCTCTGTAATAGTTTATAGGTGCTCTTGACCGAGAAACTCCACGATGGTTCGCCTCCATGCCACCGGTGATCAACATGCGGGTGCTTTGCTAAAGGGATGCGAAGGATCTTTTCGCCTCGTCAACTCGAAGGTATAATCAATCACTTCTCTGTTCCATTCTCTTGTTTGGAAATTAATAAGTTCTACAACTTTATTATCATTTGAACTGAATAAGAAGATAATAACTGTAATTATCAAGATCCGGAACCCACGCATCATTAACAATAGAGATACTAGTGCTGTTCCCACTTTCCAAATCATTATTTTTAAAATAATACCCCCTTGGCCCAAATCTGCGCTAAGCGTATGAGCTTCTATTTCCCAACCGAGAGTTAAGAAAATCGCTTTTTGGAAAATATTTTGCCTTAAACACTTACGCGACGAAAGAATTTGGGTTTTTAAAAATGCCCCCCCGCTTTGCCAACATTGCTAAATTGAATTGGGCCATATTATTTAAAACCCATCCCCTTCACTTTTCTGGTCTGCATAAATAGCCCCATTGACACCAGTGAATACCATTTCTACCCTTCCCTTTATGCCACCAGAACTTAGCGAATATGCTTTCCATTTTTTGCATAAAGAATTCGGAAGAAGAAAACACGACATTGCAAAAGTTGGAATAGCCTGTAGGACCGATTTTATGAAAACTTCCTTTCCCCCTTGTGATAGCAATCTGTTACTCCACCCCTCAATGCGCATTGAAATTCTGTCGAGGAGATTTTGAAACGATTCTTTTTTCCTTCTGTCGATCATATTGGGGAGCCCTAAATATTTTTTTGGGTTTGTTGCAACTCTGACTCCTAACATAAAAGATACTGCTACTTTATCTTCTTCAGCGGTATTCGGACTAAAGAAGACTGTTGACTTCGAAAAATTAACACACTGGCCTGAACAAATCTCATAATCCTGCAAAATGTCCTTCATAATTTTAGCTCCTTTATTAGATGCCTCCCCAAATAGTATACAGTCGTCTGCGAATAACAAATGCGATATCGCTGGCCCCTGTCTGCTAGCTTTCTCACCTTTGATTAATCCTCGCCTTTTAGTAGTTCTCATAAGAGATGAAAGACCCTCACTACAAATCAAGAAAAGAAAAGGGCTCAATGGGTCCCCCTGTCTAAGTCCTCTAGATGGATAAAAGAAATTCCCCCTCTTTCCATTAATGTTGACTGCATAAGTGACTATAGTAACACATCGTCTTAATATTTCCACCCATTCACAATCAAAACCCATATTTAACATCACCTCTTCGATAAACCCACATTCCACTCTATCATATGCCTTACTCATATCCAATTTGACTGCCATAACACCTTTTTTCCCTGTGCGTTTTTGACTAATCGTTTGAAGAATTTCGTAAGCTAGAAGCACATTATCTGTAATGAGACGTCCTGGTACAAAGGCACTCTGAACTTTGTCAATGCATTTATCAATCATCTTCTGCAATCGATTAGCTATAGTTTTAGCCACAACTTTATACACAACTGTACACAAGCTGATAGGCCTGAAGTTGACCAGTTGAGTAGGTCTTTGAGTTTTGGGAATGAGGACAATATCTATTATGTTAAACCCTCCAAGATCCTGTTTATTATTCAAAATTCCCAAACAGAAGTCAATGACATCGCGTCCTACAATGTGCCAATACTTTTGGAAGAACAAAGCTGGAAAACCATCTACTCCCGGAGCCTTTGTGGGTCCCATACCTTCCAAGGCAACTTGAATTTCTTCAGCTCAGAAAGACTTTAATAAGAATTCATTGTCCTCTTGCTTTATCGTTCTTTCAATGCCTTCCAAAACCTTGCAAGGATTCGCCACTCCCTTTGACTTGAATAAATTCTGAAAGAATGAAGAAGCCTCATCCATAATTCCTGATTCCTCCACAATCTCCATCCCTTCCTCCGTCACCAATTTTGAGATAGTATTTGCTCGCCTCCGGGCCAAAGCGCACTTGTGAAAAAATACCGAATTTTTATCTCCGAGCTTTAACCAATTTTCTCTTGCTCGTTGCTCCCAATACATCTCATCTTTGTCAATTTCCAAATTTAGATGAATTTTAGTGTCAATGATTTTTGCCATAGTGGCATCATTCCTTTCACCTTCTAACAGAACTTCCAACTCCTTTGTTAATTTTCTTTTCAATCCCTCCTTATTTCTGCTGATTTTTCGTGACCATTCTTCCAAACAAAGCTACAATTTCCCTAACTTCTCCAATAGTGTTCCTTCATTTGTCGTCCAAGAATCTTGAATGACTTTTTCGAAAGATTCTTCCATGGTCCACCATGCTTCAAAGTGAAATTTCCTGCTTCCTGTATAAGCTACATGCTATTTTGTATTCAAAAGAAGAGGATAATGGTCTGAAGTAGAATAAGGGAGATGCTGCATAATATTCAGCGGAAAAAGCTTAAACCACTTCTCATTTGCAACCCCCCTGTCCAGCCTCTCTCTTATATTTGTTTCCGGCAGATTCCCCCTTTCCCATGTAAACGGACCACGAAAACCCAATATCAACCGGTGACAATCCTCTAACGTTTCCCTAAAGGCCTCCATTCTCTTATTATCCCTTTGAACTCCTCCACATTTCTCAAAAGAATATAAAATTTCATTGAAATCACCTTCAACAAGCCAAGGGTAATCAATCTCATGAGCCAGTCTTCTAAGCAAATTCCAAACAGTATTTTTGTCTTTTAAGTAGGGAGAACCATACAAACCCATATATCTCCATACCTCGTCCACATCATCCTCATTGATTAGAACATCGATATGCCATTTGGAAAAACTTCTCAAGTTAACACTAATTTTCCCCTTCCATGCCAGGCAAAGCCCTCCCTTAGATCCCTCAGCTTCAACTTCGATTCCATTTACAAACCCACATCTTCTCTGTACCTTTTCCATCCTACTCTTATTCGGTTTTCGTCTCCATTAAGAAGACCAATTGGGGATTGTCTTTGCTTAACTAAGTAGCATGACCTTGAACCGCTCGTGGACTCCCAACCCACTAACGTTCCAACATAGGCTTTTCATTGTGTTCGGTCGGCTTGCCTAAACGCAGCTGCCGATTTAAAAGAGTCTGATTCTACATAATCAGCTTGAATCTCAAAGTTTTCGCTCCTAACCAATTCTTTTACACCATCTACTTTTATCTTTTTCACACTTCCATATCTTAAACTTTCCTCATAACTTCTGTCAACTTCATTATCAATAAATTTCCTCTTTCCCACCACCTGCTCACTCATACTGATTTCACCCTTACTCCTTACGTCCATTCTTTTCCAACTCATTTTTTTGTGTGCTTCTTTGTCTTTTTCCAACGGCTTGATTACTAGCTCCTTTTCCACCATACCCCCAACATCTTCCTTATGCTGTAGACCCTCCTCCCAACTTGTCAATTGTCGTCCATTAATTAAGCTTTCCGACTTTGCCACATAATCAACCCCTTGAACACACTCAAAATTCCCCTCTTTCAAACCCCCTGTATATGAACATTGGACTCCCTGCTTTTTTAAGAAAGCTTTAAATTTCATACTTTCTTTCCCCATTGCCTTAGATTCTGCCTTAAGAGCAACAGAGAAAGGGGGGTCGTCTTTAATACTGTTTTTCTCTTCCAGGCTCATTAGCACACAATCATGGAGGCCATGACCCATCCGCCCACAGCCGAAATAGAATATTGGTAATTTTTCATATTTAAAAGGAACCCAAGACTTAGCACTACTACTAGTAGTAGCAAAGATACCTGTTCTCAAAGGTTTCTGAACGTCTAACATAACTTTAAGTCGGCAAAAATCATCACAAATTTCCGATCTAATAACCCCACCAAACGTACTACCGATTGCATGTAAAAGATCTTTTTTATCAAAATCAGGTAAACAAGGGCCGATTTTAATCCAATATGGCAATGATGTAAGACAAATTAAATCTCTATCAATTGGACTATTTAATCTATCAAATAAGATAAGAGACTTACGGAATAACCAGGGGCGTCCTTCTAGAATTAACTCCATATCATCTTCTAAATAAAAAATAATTGAGAATAAATTTTGCCCTTCTATTCTGATCTCAAATTTTTTCTTTGTCTTCCAGATACTCCTCATTTACGCCTTGAAACTTTCAGAATTAAATGTCTTTTTAGTCCACACCGAACAGATTAAAGTGGGTTTTTCTGCCGGTACTACTAAAGATCTCTTAATTGACAGTTGGACAAGTTCCTCCGCTAGCAATGTGATCTCTGTGATCTCTCCACCAGGATCCCTCTCTCCGCCACCACTCTCCTCTATCCCCAGCCGCAGCAGTAACTACTCTCTCTAGGACTCTATGGACAGCACTCTTGGTTTCAGAGGGATTCTTTTTTTATCTATCCATCAATTAAAAGGCTAATTAAAAAAAACATATATTTAAATGAACATTCCTGTGGTATAAATGAGAAATTATGTGATGAATTGTTGAGATAAATTAAAAGCTTTATGAGACAAAGCTAAAATTTTGTATCCAAATAACTTAAATCAAATTTTTAATTTTGATAAGGATAAAAAATGTATTTTTTAATAAATAAATTAAAAATAATTAAATTAAATTATTAATATTCGAGAGAGAATAAAATTGTAATCATATCATTTAATCAAAAAGTTCAAGAACTCTCGTTATGCTCCTAATAATAAATTTGGGTAATCCGTACTATTTGAATCAAGATCATAATGAATTTGAACATCAAATATTCAAGGTTGTTTTTTAATTCTACAACATAATAATTTTAGGTTACGTTTGTTTCACTAAAAACAACTTTCGAAAAATATTTTTTTGAAAAATGGATTGATCTTCTTGAAAAGCTGGTTTTGATGATTATGCGTAAAACATTTTTTATTATTTGGCAATTTTTTGTGAAATCATTTTCTAAAAATTGTTCCTAGTGAAACAAACACGACATAAATATATTTGTTACAAAATATTATAGTATCATTTCTTTTTTACAATCGAAATTTATTTTATAACAAGATACTATTTTATAATAAATATTATATATAAACTTAATAATAAACATTGTCTAATTATTAAATTGTATATATTACATACATGGGAGTGGATAAATAAAGCTAAGAATGGTTTAAACAAATATTCATATTGATATAATTAAAATAACCATATTTTATTCTATAAATTATTTTATTGTTAAATATTTATAAATTGTAATATATACTTTTTATTAAAATGATTAATATAAATATATTTTCAATAACATATTATGAATATTATTTAAATTTTAAAATTATTATTTTCAAAATTTATTATTAAAATAAGATTGTAATATTAAATATATTATTAAATAATTTATTATATTATTAAATATAAATAATTAAATATGTATGTTTAATAATATTGAACATTATAATATTTTATATTAATATTTTAATGTTTTAAATATTTTAAGAATTAAAATAAAAATCATTAATAGTATAATAACATTAGGCTTGATCAAGTTAATTTTATATAAAAACAAATGTACTCATAAAAGAGCCTTCTTTGAAGAATGAATTACATTTTTTAAAAGGGTAAATTAAATTACAAAAAAAAATATTTATTTTATATTGACCTATAATTCATTTTTCGTTGACTAGCTATATTCTATAAAAAAAACACAAGAAAAAAAATATTTTTCCTAGTCATTTTCCGTTAAACAAATGGAGGAACTTAAACTAGTTTAGTTAACTAACAAATCTATACATAATTCTTCCGGTAAATGTACACGAGAGATCTTTCTATTATAGGGACTTGATCAAATTAATCCATCTACTATTAAATGTATCGATTTAGTCCTTGTAATATAAAAAAGAATCAAATAAGATCAATGATTTATTGCTTAATAGAGTTAATATTTTTAAAGTTTTTATTATTCTGTAAATGAATTATTTTTTTTGAAATTGAACCGCAATTAGAAAAAATTCAAGATATTTTTTATACCATAAATATTAATTATATTAAAATTAAAATTTATTTAATTTTTTTAATAATACAGAAATTAAATAATTCATTTAATAATAAAGGGAGTTTAACCTAATATTTCCGTAACTCAAATGTGAACAGCTTCGAGGCTTTCCCTTTTTTTTTTTTTTTTCTTGTTTGGATAAAAAGGCTTCATTGGTTAAATCAAGTAACTTGGAACATCCCATTTTTACAATCTATCTATTCCCTTACCGCATATAATGTTAACTTTGAATTTTTTAACAAGCACAAAACTGCTTCGGTTTTAAGTTTCAACGGTCTCTACAGTTTGTTCCCGGTGAATATTTTTGACCATGACAAATTAAAGTAAACTGGGGGCTCCACACACTTCCCAAAGGCCTCTGCATATAAATGGAACAGGAAAAAGAAAAATGAAAAAAAAAAGATGATTTTTTTTTCTTGAATATGACAATATTCATAATTTGATACATTGAATATGTAGAAGGCTCCACATTAGAGTTCCAAAAAACAATGGTTTCAGTTCCATGTGGATTCATTCTCCTTAACTCAAATTACACTAAAATATGAATTGTTTGGTTACTGTCAGTAACATCTTCAAGCAACAAGTGAAGATCAATATCAATGAATAGGAATGAATAAAAGAATGGTTTAATGCTGGACTTTTTCTTTTTTTGCCTTAGCAAAAACTCCATAGGCGGATATCATCACCTTCATCATAGAAATCATGGATCATTGAGGGTGGATTAAGTGAGGATACATTGAACATCTGATCAATATGCTTGGGAGAATATTGCAGGCAGCTGTCAAAGGAGGAGTACCATGGTTCCATCAGAGAAATAGGCTCGTCGTTTGCAACAAGAGATTGTATGAGTGACACATAAGCATCATCATCAACATCAACTACTTGATGATCAGATGGTGAGGAGGACATTGATGGGGAAGAAGCTGGTGAAGAGGAGGATGTGGAGGGAGGTGGTGGGGATATCGGTGGGGTGGCGGCACTGGAGACGCCATGGTCGACGACAAAACTATTAGCAGCTGCAGCAGCGACTCTTTGTATTGACTTGGGAGACAAAAGGGTGTCAGGGTCAGGGATGTAATGTGAGGATGTGATTGGGAAGTTGAGATTAGCTGAGGAACCTTTGAGGCAAAGAAGTGCAGCATCATAGGCTCTTGCAGCAGCTTCTGGTGTAGAATAAGACCCTAACCAGATTCTTGTTTTTTGATTTGGAGCCCTAATCTCTGACACCCAAGAACCCCAGCTCCTCATTCTTACACCCTTATATTTCTTCTTTTTGCATGCTGATGAGGATGGTGGTGGTGGTGTGGGTGATGTTGATGCCTTCATTTGCTTTGATGGTTGTGGTTGAACTTGAATCTTCTGCAGATCAGTCTTCACCATTGGCAAGGAGCACTCAACAACAGTTTTCAGTTATCAATTAATGCTTTGATGAGCTATGGATCAAATGGTTTCTTGTTCTTTTGAAAGTGATGAAAGATGTTGATATTTATAGATGGTGGGAGAGTGAGAGTTTTTAAAGTTGGGAAGATCCGTCGGTCAATCAGTGTTATTCCACATATGAATAAGAAAATGGCTGACAGACAGATATTTTAGACTAATTAAAAAAAGAAAGAAAGAAATAGACAATAGTTTACTGTTCAATGGTAAAACCCCAGTTCCCTATGGCTAAGTATATAATAAATAGTTTGTACCAAACACGTGGAAATGAAAATATAATGATTAAGTACACAGCAGAAATGTCAATTTGCAAACCCCAATATTCAACCTCATTGGCTAATTCTTGATTAGAGGAGGAAAGATCAAGGAATTAAGCACAAATAGTTTTGTAGACAATGAACAAATTACAGCTAGAAGAAACGTTTTTTTGCCCCCTTTGGATCATTCAATATTAAATACCATTAATGTAAAAAAGTCATTTTCTTAGACTTTCTGCAGAAAGATTTAAAATTTAACAGCCAGGAAATGATGGAACATGAGTGCAACATGCTATGATTCGATAGCTGTTAGAAGTGAATGACTCAAGTTAAATGGCTGTTTTTAGAGTTAGATTGACTTGCTAAGCAAGTCAGTCTCCACCCCAGTTGACACCCAAAAAATAAAGAAAAAGAAAAGAAACCAGGAAAAGGGCAAACCAGAAACTTTTCCACCAGGGTTTTCATTAAATTACATTATGTTTTACTGTACTTTTCTTTATAGCTGATATAATAAATTGTAGAAATATTGGTTTTTCTTTTTCCTTTTTATGGGAAAAAACCCTTTTGATTATTTAAGATAATAATAATAAAGGAGTGTGTGTGTGAGAGAGAGAAACATAGGATTCTTTATAGGCAACTTCCAGGATCTGCAAGGCATTAGTTTTTAATGGGTGGGGTGTGAGACGCGCAGTCTAAATCCTAGTGCTTAACTAAGCCATTCATTACCCCAATGTAGAAAAAACAAAACCAGCTGTTGCTGCTCTGTCTTGCAGCTCTGAAACCGCGTCTCTTGGCCCTCATGCCTTCTCAAAAACCATCTTTTTCACTCTTTTCACTGATTAATAAATTAGAAGCCCTTATGACACACATCTCTCAACTGTTTCAACTTTCATGGTGTTTTTATGCTTGGCTGCTTTATGCCTACATGTCTTGACTTTCTTTCTTCCCAAGTTTCTCACTCCTGCTTACCTCGAGGGGATTCTCTTTATGGTACGGCAAACAAAACCAAAACTAATATCCCTGGACCAAAATACGTATAAACTTGGTTAGTTTTCACACTTGGGGATGTTCGAATGGGATGAACCAATTTTTCAAACTTTCCAGCACACGGTTGTTGCCCTTGTTAGGCAAATTGGCAATGATACGCCTGGCAAAACGTGCCCAACATTTTTGCAAAAAAGGCTACATACATACATACATACATACATTCAGATTAGTACAAAGTTCCTTCCAGTCAAAGGTTCATAAAAGGGAGGCCCTTCGACATAAGAAAAGAAAACCTGTTTGTGAGCAATAATGGCGGCCCAAGTAATACTTTTTGCCATGACAGAGAGAAAAATGTTCTTCCCAATGAACATTACTCATGTGTGAATAAAAGGAATAGTGTGGTCAATCCGTACAAAAACCCTGCTTCAATCAAGAAGGCATCGCATCTCTCTTTCTTTAAAATTAACAAGTGTATTTTGTTCTGTGTTAATTGCAAAACTATTCCTATCGGGCAGGTGCTCTGGCATTGATCCGATTCACCATATAAGTAACATGTATTTAAAAACAGTATCTCTTTCACATGTGTGAAACCATCCCTTGGTTCATTTCTTTATCTTAAAATTTTTTCAGAAATTAAGGAATGAAACAAGGGCTTGGTTTCTTGGAAATGGGAAGGATATTTCATTTTTATATTTAACCATTCAGCTCAGAAGCTGTGCCCCTGAGCTCATAATGTAACACAGTTTTGTTTACTGATGTTGATGTTATTGATAAACTTTTTAACACCCGTCTTTCAGAGTAAACTTCTTGTAGGTTTTACCTGTTACTGGGTTATGAAATTTTGGTATCTCATTTTTGTATGATTTATAGCTCAAACAATATATATATATATATATATATGCCAGTATAGGAGGAGGGGCCAAAAAGATCTTATTTGTCTGGGGCAATTCTGCAGCGCAAGATGGATTATAGTAAGGCAAATCGATATATAAAATCTGCCCTAAAGCAGAGAAAATAATTAAACAGAAGATTCATGCTTCTGGTCATCTCAAGTCTCATCAAATATTATTGTTTATCCATACGGAAAATTATGTGTACAAAAATATTGTTGTGCTGAGCTGGCATTGACATTGCCGTACCCCCATAACCCTTATTCCGTACTGGGTGTTTCGAGGAAATTGACAAAGAAATAATTAGATCTCGTGAGGTAAAAAGGGGATTGAGCGTTAGCCAACTGGAAGTAGGACCAGAATATATTGAAATGGGGGTAAGGGCAAAGGATAGGCGAAAGTGCTAGGAAGGTTGTTTTCAAAGGGTTTAATGTATATTATCGGCAATATCCACAGCAACCACCATATATATCCAGAGTGATGGCTCACGTAATCCTTGTTGACTTCAAACCTGGAGATTTTAAAACAAACTTTAGAAAAGGCCTTCATGAGATTGTATTACGTAGATACAGCTATTCAACAACTTGAATGCAGATTTACCAAATAACCTTTTTCTTTTTTTACCAAATTGAGTTGCTCTCCATTTTCGTTTTGTTTTGTTTTTATCTTCTAAACTTTCCAGTGTTTATGAACCTTCTTACAGAGCAAACATGGTAGCTAATAAGAGATTATCTATTTCCTTGGCCAATTATTAGTGCATATGAAGTATGGTTTTTAGCTGGAACACACCAATGCATGCAGTAGTTTGGGTTAGTTGATATTTCATGTTTTACAGCTTGAAATGTAATCATTACTTCGTGTTACATCTTGAAGTCGCAGCATATAGAATGAGACTAAGGCTATTCTTTTGTTTTCTTCGTTTCCAAATTATCATGTTTTTGTCCTAACCCTTTTAATAATCATTGCAAATGGATAATTATGTGGCAGCCATTGGATTGGAGGTCATTGATGTGATGCCGGTGTTGAATTTTTATGTGTGTAAAAAATAAAAATTAAATCTAAATGATTGTAATACACAATTTTTTTATGTGTCACTATCATGGTATACATTTTTTACGTCCATTCAAAAAGATTAAAGGTAAAAAGAAGCTTTTAGTAAAAATAAAAAATAAAAATCAATTGAGCCCTTAAAAGGAAGTGCACCCCGTTAAGTTATTAATATACAAAAAAATAATTAATTAGGTCTTTTTATTAACAAAAATTGTTAATTGACTAGTTTGACTGTTAAAGGTATTTACATGATTAACGACAACCACCAAATGATAACATGTGGCATGCCATATGGAAAGATGCTAATGTGGCATGCCATGTCAAAAAAACAAATTTCAATTTTTTTAAAACATACTTTAAAAAAGAAAATTATAAAAAATTTAAAAATGATTAATAAAAATTATGTTTGGAATGAACCTTGACATATAGTTGTCCAGGTTCATTTGAATTAACCATTTGTCCAGATTTGTTCTAGATGAGTTCAAAAGTATAAAAAATTTAGAAATTATAAAAAGATATTAATAATTATTTAGAAAATCTAAAAACAAGATTGATGGGGCGGGGTGAGGGCGAATACTGCTAGATCCACAATCACTTCACAATTGGCACACTTTTACTCCACCACCTGCTCTGCTCCACTATAGATGTATAATTTTGAAATTCATTACCACCTCCTTAAATGTTGGATGCATCCATCCCTGCCCCGCTTTACTCTACTTCAATTTAATTTTTGCTACTTATCTTTAATATTTTCAACATTTTTAAACTTAAGTAAATATTTAAACACAATTCTCCAAAAAAAAGTTTAAACATAAAATATATTATTTTTTCTATATTACGTTATTAATAATTTATATATACACGAATAAAATGATAAGCGTATATAATGGACTGGGTCGGAGCGGGGCAAGCAATAAGTATAACTGCTCCATACCCACTATCTAAAAGAAAAAATCTACCTTGCACCGTCCCACATCAACTTTTCAAACAAAAAAATTTGCTACATTCAGAACGGATTGGTTCGAAAACCATGTGGCGGTTCAGGTTTTGCCATCCCTAATTTTACTGTTAGAATTGTTAATGAGGTTTCTATAAAAAAAAAGTAAAATAATTTTTTTAGCCCTTAACATTCGCAGTTTTTTATTAATTGGTCCTTACTTTTTAAAAAGTACATAAACAATCATAAAAAATGTTTTAAAAACTATTTTTTTTCCTATTTTCAATAACATATAAAATATTATGCAAAATAAAAAAAAACACTTTAAATAAAAAATAATTTTAAACAATTTAAAAATATAAATATTTTAAAAAATTCAAAACATGTGTTATTTACTCCATGAATGTTAATATATTTTCTCCAAAATTTGAGATATTTGTTCTGTTCATATTAAATCAAATTCGAACAATTTTTTTAAAGTTTTAAATCAA
Organism: Gossypium sturtianum; assembly: GCA_025698515.1. Classification (NCBI taxonomy): domain Eukaryota; kingdom Viridiplantae; phylum Streptophyta; class Magnoliopsida; order Malvales; family Malvaceae; genus Gossypium; species Gossypium sturtianum. Next base: position 7,081,268 of record CM046947.1, read on the forward strand.
ATTAATTATATATATATATTTTTTATGTAAATCTAATTATAAAGTATATAAAATGTTAGTATAAAGTAAATTTTTTTGAACATTAGTATAAAGTAATTTTTAAATAATTATACAAGATAATTTTTAAATAATAATGTTAAATTTAAGATTATTTTTTGTTTAAAATACACTACATTAAGAGAAATTTGTATAAAAAAGGGCCTATTTTTGTAAAATATAAAGGTAATAAATTAAGTCTAGAAAATGTATTTTGAACAAAATTTTGTTTACAAATATATTGAAATTTAAGTTAAATCAATTTAGAGTTTATATCATTACTTAAATTTTTTTAACACTAAAATTTCATATACTTTATAATTAAATTTAATTAATTTTTTTTGATATATAAATTATTTGAATTAAATTAATTAAAGACTTATTCAAATATGATTTAATATAAATTGAATAAATAGTTTAAACTTTTGAAGATATCTTATTATCATTAGAGGTGTTCACAATAGGCAAGGTTAGGCCAAGGTCTGATTTCAAAAAAAAAATTAGTTTGGAGTTTGTTTACTACAAATGGACCATTCACTATTTAAAAATAATAACAGATCTTTTTATATTTAAATTTAAATATAAATTAATATCAATGAAAAGTTTTTATATTTTATTATTTTATATATTAAAATGGGCAAACCCAAGGTTAAAATATAAGCTTAAATGAGTCGGATTGATCGGGTTGGCTAGGTTACACGGCCCATGAATACCTCTTATTACCATTCAATGAGTAATAACATATTTTTTTTTGGATCTTTTATATTTTTAATAATTTTAGAATTTTAGAATTTTAGAATTTTTTAAATTTTTAAAGATTTTTATTTTGAATTGTAACACCCCAAACCCGGCCCAAACACCACGACCGGATCTGGTATGTCACTAAAAATTTTGGAAGAACATGTCGTATTTTCAGAAAAAATATTTTTCTAAAGTTTATCTTCTTATTCGAGAGAAATTTAATAGTTGATAGTTTAAATAAAATATGTCTTTATAAATTAAAAACCCAAATTTAAATAGATACATTAGTTCAATAAGAATTTAAATAACTAAAAGTAATTAAAGCTCAAAATAAAACAAAACATAAACTAGTGGCCCATAGCCTTATTACAACGAGATTTAAAATCCATTAATTAAAAATATAAAGTATTAACTTGAGACTTTTTTTGGATCCGATTGGTCTTTTGCATGGCCACCTTGTTCCTCTCCTCCCGGTCCGGTCCAAGCACTAGGTATCACCGAAAGGTTAATTAATAGGGTGAGTCGCGAGACTCGTGTGTAACCCTCATGCACCACTAGATTTTGGCCTTAGGCCCATAAAAGCAGATTAATAATTCCATTTATAAAAAAATAACAAATAATATGCAAGGCCCAACCCATTTGCCTAGGTTTCCATCCGCTACACGCCCGTATCACCATTCACACCATTGGGGATTTCTACAATCGACCCACACCGCTACACGCCAAGATGGCGCTCATGTCGCTCATCAACATATTATGGCCAAGCCCTTATAATGAGATCACGGCATTAGCCGCTACAACATATAATGATCACGGTATAAACCGCTACACATATAACGTATAACTTCCTCCTTTCATCAACCCAACCCATGCAAATCATAAAATCAATATGCTTTTATCATATAAAGTCAAACATTCATCGACTGGTGATTTGCTTCACCCTTTTCGGGTTTCCAACATTAAACCGAGATATCGGTATTTATCACAACATATAAACTTATGAGCATACATTAATAATCAGATCTAGATGGTGGGGAAGTATTACACACCGATATCGCGAAATCCAATATTCTTAGTCGATGTCCTTGCTATCCGGATCTATTATCCTCAATGTAAAGCCTTGCTCAAAAGCCGGAAAAACACACAAAGATTTAGCCCTTCAACAATCGACCAAGGTTAATAAATCCCAAATTATACGTTAAAACTAATAGATCCCTTACCTTGAAATCCCAAAAAGTAACACGATTCTATAACTTAGAGATCTATGCGATTGACTCCACTAAAGTTCCCTTGATTTTGGCACAAGTAGGCACCATGTAGTAATTCGGCAATCACAGGAGATGAGATCTAGGGATTTTGGCTTTTAGGAAAATCCCGGAAAAAGTATGAACAAGAGAAGGCTGATGTGTCTTTGGCTTTTAAAATACTTGAGTGAGGAGTTTCGGTTTCTGACAGGAAAAGAGAAGAAGAAAAGAAAACAAGGAAGAGACTTGAAGATTTCGGCTAGGAAGAAAAAGAATGGAAAGAGTTTCGGCTTTTGAATCAAAGTGAAGATGAGGGAATAGGCTTAGAGATTTCGGCTTTTGCAGAGAATGAAGAAGAAGATGGAACTTTAGGAGTTTTCGGCTTTTACTCAGAGAATAAGAGAAAAGAATGAGAGAAAAACCCAAATGCCGAAATTGAAGAGATATTCCCCCTATTTATAGAAATTTCGGCACTTACCTAACCTTGCAGATAAGTCCTATCTTTTCTCCTTTATCTTAATCTACTAGCTCATCTAAAAGAGACTTAATTATCTCTAACTCCTCCCTCCTTTATCAGCATATTATCCACATATTTTAATCATTAAAATCCCTAAATTTTAGCCTTTATCTGCTTATTATCTACATAAAATAAATTCCTAAATAATAGCCTTTATCTGCTTATTATCCACATATTTTAAACATAGATACTACCTTTTAAACCCTATAATACCCAAACAGATAATTTTAATCAAGGCCTCTACCTAAGCCTGAGCCCAATTTGGACCCCTAACACTTAAATTAACACATTAAACATTTTCACCCATTAAACGCATAGGCCCAAAAATTCAGGATGTTACATGAATTTTACAAAGTTTTTATTTTTCATAATTTTTGAATTTTTTTATTTTTATTTAAATATGAAAGAACTGAAATTTAAACTTTTTATGTAGTAAGAATAAGTACTAAATTAATAAAAATTACAAACGTTGAGGGTTAAAAAATTGTTTTACAATTTTTAACTTTACTTTAACCACAATTAGACGAGGAACAAGATTTTAAAAAAAAAAAATCAGACACTCAATGTCATGCCAATGGTGAAGGACATGCCGACCATTAAAGTTTCGGTACTAATTACCGAAATACAAGCACGATTCCAGTATCGAGTATCATATCGAAAGGCGTGGATAGCTAAACAGATGGCAATGGAGCAAATGTATGGGGATTACGATTCATCGTATAACGAGCTGCAGAGATGGATAGCTGCTATGCGGGAGTACGTACCGGGGACTGTGATTGAGTTACAGACACAACCTTATTACGGCCCGGATGACCAATTACAGCCGGGGAAAAGAATTTTTCATCGGATGTTCTGGACGTTTGATCCATGTGTGCGGGCATTTCCACACTGCAAGTCGTTTGTGCAGGTGGATGGGACCTAGTTATATGGAAAATATACACAGATCCTACTTATTGCGGTTGCTCAAGACGGCAATAGGAACGTGCTCCCGATAGCATTTGCCATCGTAGATAAGGAGAACTTGGAATCCTGGGAATTCTTCCTTACCAACCTGCGGAGGTATGTTATTAGCAATGATAATATTTACATCATCTCCGATAGAGGGAAAGGATTAATTGCCGCAATTAGGCGTTCCGGTGTGCCATAGAGATCCGTTTACTGCATTCGTCACATTGCGACTAACTTCCTTCGAGATTATAAGAATGCAGACTGGAAGAGACAAGTGGTGAAAATGGGTAAAGGATAACATTATCTTTTCAATATAAGTTTTAATGTTTTATGTTATTCAGTTACTGTAACTTATCTTTTATTAATACATATACAGCGTACGAGTTAGAGCCACATATTTTTCGCCAAAGAATGACTCGACTTGAGAGTAACATGGAGAGTCAAACGAGCACATCTTTTCGACAGTGGTTGGGTACAATGGAGCCGTGACAATGGGCTCAAAGTTTTGACGAAGGCTTTCGTTATGGTCAAATAACCACAAACTTGGTGGAGAGGGTCAACGCTGTGTTGTTGAAAATACGACATCTTCCGATTTCATCTGTCTTCTCGGCTACATTTTACAGGTTGGCAACCTTGATGCCAAGAATGGCTGAACAACAAGTCAACCAGATGGAGGCGGGACACGTGTTTGTCGAAGATGTCAGGGATGCATTGATTGCAAATCGTTAGATTGCGAGGTCAATGACTGTAGAAATATATTCACGACGCCTGGAAACTTTTCGAGTTACGGAGTCCATCGGTCGTCGACCCGGTATACCACCTAGGTCCTATGGAGTTGATCTCCGGAACAGACGGTACGAATGCAGGAGGTTCCAAACACTTCATTATCCGTGTGCACATATCGTGGCAGTGTATGCTAAAGTGAACCTTAATGTTGAACAATTTGTCGATGATGTATACACACTCGAGCGCACGTTGCGTGTCTGGGAAAATGAGTTCCCCGTCCTGCCTGACCTGCCTACGTAGGAGGTGCCTCCAACGACTTTCGAGCTTGTCCCAGACAGAGCGCTACGCAGGAATCTGAGAGGTCGTCAGCAATCATCCAGAACCCGTAATAAAATTGACATTAGGGAGAAATCCTACGGTAAGCGTTGTGGATTATGCAGGTTAGGTGGTCATAATCGAAGTAAATGCCCGCAGCGAAACTATCATATTGGACAATCATCACGATCGAGTGGGAATTGAGCTTATGTTGTAATGTATTTAATTTATATAAAAAAACACATCATTTACATGCTTTTTCAATAATATTTATGGCTCGGTTTATAACACCGAGATTTCGATACTTCTTTTTCTCAAATTCTTGACCAAATAAATCTTTATAAAACACAATTTATTATTTCAAAAACATTTTAAAAGCTACATTTGGCTCATAAATATTAAATAATATAATCTACGAGTTTATTTGTCAGATTCGGTGGTCTCGAACCACTATTTTTGACATCGCTAAAATTTGGGTTATTACAATTGTAACGTGTATTAGTGTTTTAATGTTATAATCTCCAAATTAATCTAATCTACGTTATGGTCAAATTTTGTTACAAATTTTAAAGTTCCAATTAATCGAATTAAATTTATACAAAAAAGCACAAACATTGTAATATAAAAAAAATACAAACTAGAGTAATATCAAAACCGCAAGAAACACTTAAAATTGATGGTTCGATGGTGTGGTCCTAGGGGTATACTTCTGCGGAGGTCGACGTTCACGTTGTGGGTGCTCGCGACGACCAACATCCTCTCTTCGTGCCCGTGTGGGGTGTGCTAAACATGGCAAGAAAAATCATGTGGCTCGAATGGCATCGATGAACTTGAGCCAGAAGGAGTGTCATGATGCAGTGGATACGACCTAGGAGGTCTGATGTACTGCAGTGGATACGAGCCGAGAGTGCTGTACTACGGTGGGTATGATCCAAATATATCAAACCCGTAATGGTATCCACCCCCTGACGAGCCCGAGAAATCGAAAGACATATCCATCTGAGGTATTCGAGTCATCCGATCATTCCATACCGCAATAAATCCCCGGTGCTTAACCCCCAATGCAATCTCTGTTTCCCTCTCTTGTTCATGCAGTGAACCTCTCCCACCTCGCATAGCGAATCCGGGATATACTGGATGCAACCAAACTGTCGCAGCACTCGATCCCCATGGTATCACTCAACTACATTGAAATTGATAATTGGTGCGTTAGTGCACCACATATGAGAGTGAATGTAGGCAGATGAGGGTATAATGGCTGCAATTTCTGGTCTACGATATGGCATCCATATAAACTGCACGATTAATAACATTGTTAAAATTTAACACGGTGTGAGTAAGATATACAAAGTAACATGTCAAGAATATTGGAATCGCTTACCCCTTCCCCAGCATGTTGTTCAATCATAAGCCGATATATCGGGACAGTGTATGACCTCCCGATACCCGGATAAATACTCCATCTACAAAAACAAATTTCAAGTCAATATAGTATCGTTACAATAGTATCAATATAAAGAAATTGTCAATTAATAACAAGTTATATTTTATCACCTGTTAACTAGTGGATATACGTATGGTTGGTGACTAACTGATGCCAAGAATGGCATCCGATAAAGAGCCCACGACTGCAATAATGTAAGGCATCCGCCTATGTCTCAAACCGCTTGGCTTTGTCGTCCGACAAAGCTCACGTGCATAACAATGCTTGTAAGCTCATGAGCCCCAACTATAAGAGCGAGCATTACTCAAATCAGCTAATAGAGGTAAGTACATGATTTGAACCCTGTTATTGTTTGCATCGGGCATCAGTACACCCCCTATGATGTGCATAATGTATGCTCGAGCAGCGCACATCAACTCGACTTCAGTGGCATTAGCTGATAAGTGTTCATACTTCGCTTTCAGCCATGTAAATTTCAAACCCGAAATATTTTCCTCATCATTGCCGTACGAGACTCCTAGTAGACTCTCACAAAGTGCAAATGAGTCAGCTATCACACTGACGCCCGTTACGGGACTCCCGTCGATTGGGAGCCCAAGTTGCACTGCAACATCCTCTAGAGTGATTGTGCACTCTCCACAGGGGAAATGAAAAGTGTGGGTCTTCGGGCGCCAACGCTCGACTAGTGCGGATATTAAATCATACCGCAGATCAAACGTCCGGATCTTTCTGCCGGACCGAATCCAAATTTTGCTCTAAGTAGGGCATCAGTCGTTCATCCGGGGAATATCCTAAGCCATTCACCCGGCCCCTTAATACACGGTACGAGCCCTGACAGTGTTAAATCACAAAAAATAATTATAATAACATAATTTATTTCCCTAAATTATGTAGCTATTTTTTTAATATAACCCGTGATTAATAAATAACAATACATTACCATATTATTAGCTGCGTCAGATATGTGAGGATCTTTACTAATCAATGGAGCCATTGCCGTCTCAAATATTTAATTTTTTACCTACATAAAAAATAATAAATTTATATTAAAATACTAAAAATAACATGCCAATAAAAATAATATAACAAAAACATAACATAAACGACACATAATAAATACAAATATTTTATTATTTATACAAACATCATAAACGACACATAATAAAAATAATATAACAAAAACATAACATAACAATATTAATAACTAACATAACATAACAATATTAATAACTAACAACAATAATAATAATAATTAGGGTTTTTTGCTAACAATATTAATAATAATACTAACTAAAATAATTAGGATTTTTTACTAACAATATTAATAACTAACAATAATAATAATAATAATAATAATAATTAGGGTTTCTTACTAACAATATTAATAATAATACAAATTAAAATAATAATTAGGGTTTTTTACTAACAATATTAATAACTAACAATAATAATAATAATAATTAGGGTTTTTTACTAACAATATTAATGACTAACAATAATAATAATAATAATAATAATAATAATAATAATAATAGCTTTTTACCAACAATAATACTAACTAAAATAATAATTAAGATTTTTTACTAACAATAATACTAACTAACAATAATAATTAGGGTTTTTAATAATAATAATATTAGTTATTACTAGCAATAACACTAAATAAACTGACAATAATTACTTTTTTACTAAAAATTCAAAACTTAAATAATGCATGCCAAAAGACCTATATTATGAAAGTAAAATTTTTTAATTTAATTTCTATATAATTACAATATTATTTTGAGATGTTATATAAACTAACAAAAAAAAAACAATAAAAAACAATATATAATAATAACAAAATAACAAAATAATAACAAAATAGCAATTTGTTTAATAATAACAAAATAACAAAAAACCCTAATGAACAATTTGTTTAATAACTAAACTAACAAAAAAAAAATAAAAACATTATTTAAAAAAATTATACCTTCTTTTTTTTTTTCCTTTTATTTCTTTCTCCTTTCTCTTCTCTATTTTCTTTCTTTTTTTTTCTTCTCTTTCTTTCTCGTTTTATCTTCTCTATTTTCTTTCTCTCTTTTTTTTTTTTCCGGCGCCGTCCTCCTTCCTTCTCCTCCTTCTTGTTCTTCTTCTCTTCTTCTTCTTCTTCTCCTTTCATTTTCTTCTCTCGCAGGGCCATGAAAATGAAATTGGGGACCATTTAAGGTCCCCAAAGCTGAGAAACAGACAAGCATGCTGCATGCATGAGTCCCATCACCGGTGCTGCCTCTGGCGTACCCTCCACTGGTGCCGCCTATCGCATACCCTCCACCCCTGTCCAGTCCAATCAAGTCTCGATTTTTTATTTTTTTTTACAGATTCTTTTTTTAACAGTGTTTTATTTTTTTTAATGGAATATATTGTCAGACTAGGGTGGTGCCGCCTCTGGCAGAGGTGTGACCACCCTAGATGTACCATTTTGGTACATAATTTTTCATCTGTACTATTATTCGGTTTTTTTTTTTTTTTTTGTTTTGTACTATTTGGGTAAAAACCCCTTAAATTTAAGATTATTTTTTGTTTAAAATACACTACATTAAGAGAAATTTGTATAAAAATGGGCCTATTTTTGTAAAATATAAAGGTAATAAATTAAGTCTAGAAAATGTATTTTGAATAAAATTTTGTTTACAAATATATTGAAATTTAAGTTAAATCAATTTAGAGTTTATATCATTACTTAAATTTTTTTACACTAAAATTTCATATACTTTATAATTAAATTTAATTAATTTTTTTTTGATATATAAATTATTTGAATTAAATTAATTAAAGACTTATTCAAATATGATTTAATATAAATTGAATAAATAGTTTAAACTTTTGAAGATATCTTATTACCATTAGAGGTGTTCACAATAGGCAAAGTTAGGCCAAGGTCTGATTTAAAAAAAAAATTAGTTTGGAGTTTGTTTACTACAAATGGACCATTCACTATTTAAAAATAATAACAGATTCTTTTATATTTAATTTAAATATAAATTAATATCAATGAAAAGTTTTTATATTTTATTATTTTATTTATTAAAATGGGCAAACCCAAGGTTAAAATATAAGCTTAAATGAGTCAGATTGATCGGGTTGGCTAGGTTACACGGCCCATGAATACCTCTTATTACCATTCAATGAGTAATAACATATTTTTTTTGGATCTTTTATATTTTTAATAATTTTAGAATTTTAGAATTTTTTAAATATTCAAAAAGATTTTTATTTTGAATTTTACAAAGTTTTTATTTTTTATAATTTTTGAAATTTTTATTTTTATTTAAATATGAAAGGACTTAAATTTAAACTTTTTATGTAGTAAGAATAAGTACTAAATTAATAAAAATTACAAACGTTGAGGGTTAAAAAATTGTTTTACCATTTTTAACTTTACTTTAACCACAATTAGACGAGGAACAAGAATTCTTTAAAAAAAATTAGAGACTCAATGTCTTAAAATTAAATAATAGAGATTAAATTTTGAATTTCAAAATAGTACATGGATCTCTAGTAAATTTAAACCAAAAAATAAATCCTATTAGTCTTAAGTACTTAATTAGGGATGTAAACGGGATAGGGTAAGGCGAATTTTTGTCACCCTGAACCTAACTTAAAACTTGAGTAATTTGTTCTACCCTGACCTTGACTTTTAAGAAAAATGATCTGCCCGGACCCTAACCTGACCCTGACTTTTAAGGAAAAAAATCTTTCTCGAATCCGAATTTGAAATTTAATAGGAGACTCGACTCCGACCTGACCCGACTCAAATTTAATTTAATTATTTTATTTTTTATTTTGAAGTAAATAAGATTACATTTTTAATTGTTTTATTTTTTTGAAGCAAATAATATTTTTTTTCAAGTTTATATTTAAAACTTAACATATATTTATTTGTTGAAAGCAAAAACTTAATATACATATATTTATATATATATCAAAGGTACTTTTGTAAATATCTCGGGGCTGATAAGATAAATTTACCTTAAACTCAACTCTATTCCGATTAATTTTTATAATTTCACCTAACCTGTCTTAAACCCGGTTTTCCAAAAAAAAAAATCGACCCAAATGAATTGAGTCGATTCAGAATACTTTGGATTCTGAATTTTTTTGCCATCCTATACTTAATTGTAACTATTAGCAACATTAGGAGCTATCATGATTAAAATATATAATGAAAATGAGGAAAGTTGCCTAGGTTCAGGGCTGAAAGAATATTGAATACTAAACTTATGAAAGAAATGATTTTATTATTTGTGAATGAATCTGCCCTTCAACTAGTCCTCAATACATAGAATATATAGGCAGCAATGCCTAACAGATGAGTTAAAAACTCAATAGAATGCTAACGTACTAACAAACTATTTACCATACTAAACACGTTAAACACGTGTGTATTTATACTATAACATTCACCTAGCTTGTTCTAGTGGTACAATCTGAAGAATATGACGAATACGAGTAAACAGGGATTCAGATAACAGCTTAGTAAGTATATCCGCAACCTGGTCACACGCCGGAACTTCACCAACAATCAATTCTCCATTAGCCACCTTTTCACGAACAAAAAACAAATCAAGTTCAACATGCTTGAACTTGGAGTGTGAACCGGATTAAATGCAATGCAAAGAACAAAGACTAGTATTATCACACCATACAGTAGGAACATCATCAGAAGTGAGTTTTAATTTGGACAAAAGAGAAACAAGCCACGCAATATCACTAGTGGCTGCGGCTAGACTCCGATACTCAGTTTCAGCTGTGGATCGAGAAACGACTTGCTGTTTCTTGGAACACCATGAGATAGGGGCATTCCCAAAATATACACAATACCCTGTTGTGGATCGACGATCATCAAAATCAAGACCCCAGTTCGCATCCGCATATCCAACCAAAGAAAGTCTATCAGATGGACGAAAAATCATACCATGAGAGAGTGTACCACGTAGATACCGCAGAATACGTTTAAGAGCTATCATATGTACTGTAGTGGGAGCATGCATGAATTGACACACTCGATTCACCGCATATGAAATATCTGGTCGTGTCAAGACAATATATTGAAGAGCGACAGCTAGACTCCTATACTCAGTTGGATCAGCAAGTTTTTCACCTTCATCTTTAGACATCATAGGCGAACTTACCATTGGTGTATGAACAGCTTTCGCATTAGTCATAGAACAGCGATTAAGAAGTTCCTTAATGTATTTCTGCTGACACAAATGAAGACTACCAGAAGCAGATCTACTTACTTCAACCCCCAGGAAATAATGAAGCTCACCCAAATCTTTTAAGACAAATTTGTTGTTGAGTTGCTGAATAAAACAATCCACCTCATCAGACGAATTCCCAGTGATAATAATGTCATCCACACAAACAAGAACATACAAAGTAACCTTGTTGAGGATTTTGACAAACAACGAGGCATCAGACTTAGAGACAGCAAATCCACTAGCAAGAAGAAAACTTTTCAACTTGTCAAACCAGGCACGAGGAGCTTGTCGCAAACCGTAGAGTGCTTTAGTTAAACGACACACAAGTTGTTCACCATGAGGGCCAAATCGAACATACCCCGGAGGTTGCTGCATGAAGACTTCATCAGTTAGATCTCCATTCAAAAAAGCATTATTGACATCAACTTGCCTGAGTTGCCACCCTCTGGATACAGCAATTGAAATAATAACACGTATAGTTGCTGGCTTGACCACTGGACTGAATGCCTCCGTGAAATCACAGCCCCGTACTTGGGAACATCCTTTTGCAACTAACCGTGCTTTCCGCCGATCAATAGACCCGTCAGGATTCCTTTTTACTTTAAATAACCATTTGCATCCAATCGCTTTGCGGCCAGACGGAAGAGGAACAAGATCCCAGGTAGAGTTGGCTAATAAGGCATCAAACTCAGCTTGAACTGCCTGACGCCATTCAGGATGAGCCAGAGCCTCTTCAACCGAACTAGGCTCAAAGTCGGTCGCTTCAGCAGATAACACCTTTGGCTTAAATATCCCGGCTTTAGACCGAGTAACCATGGAATGAGTGTTAACAGTCTCATTTACTCTTGCAGGAGGAACAACTTCAATAGCCGTCAACCCGTCCAAATGAGTCATCTCTGAGAGGGGCTTGAGACAAAGTTGCAAAGCACCGTGTTTCTGAAGAGCTCGATGCAAATGGTGAATCACTAGTCGTCTTTGGAATTTTGATTAGCATTTATAGTGTCAATAGATAAATGTGTCCAGAGGTCATGTAATGGTCTTTGCACCACCTTGAGACACAAAGTGGGACGGATAATGGGAACATATGTAGGAAGAGTCTTAGAGGAGACTGCGGACTAGTAAAAGTACCGGAGAAGAAAACAAAAACTTTTGTTCATCAAAAATCACATGACGAGAAATAACTACCTTCCGTGCGGTAGTAGACAATAGTAACCTTTATCTTTGGGAGTTGCACCCAAGAAACGTTGAAGTTTGAGATCGATAGTCAAGCTTATGTCGAACAAATGGCCGTAAGCAGGGAAAACAACAGCACCCAAATACACGGAGATGCTCATACTCTGGTGCATGACCATACAAACGTTGATACAGAGATTGACCACCCAAGACTGAGGTGGGTAGTCGATTAATGAGATGCACAGTGCTGCAGTTTATTGTGCTGTTGGACATAATAGTGGGCCTCGTGGACCTGTTCAAACATGGACCTCGGATGATCAAAATTTTTCCGAACCTAATGCCTATTGTGCTATAGTTAATCCATCTCAGGAAATAGGTGATTCTGCGATCCCAAGGCGCACAAAACCGAGAGCTCGGGTTTTTGATACTGATTCTTCTCCGTATGGCTCCTCTCAATTTGTTGGGCTACCTCTGAGGATCTCTGGTTTACATGCTTCTGACTATTCTGATGCCACTTCCTATGATTCCAGTTTTAACAATAATAATTCATATATTCCTTTACAAGTAGGCAGTGCGACTTGGTGCCCAGATTCCGGTGCTACTCATCATGTGTGTCAGAATCCGTTTACACTTAATTCTTCCAACCCGTATACATGTAATTCTTCACTTAAAATGGGAAATGGAGTTTCTACTAAAATATCTTCTATTGGGACTTCGATGTTTGCTACAGAAAAGAAAGTTCTACACTTATCTAATGTTTTGTGTGTGCCTAGTATTCGTAAAAACTTGCTCTCTGTGTCTAAGTTTGCTGCAGATAACAAAGTATTTTTTGAGTTTCACCCTTCCTATTGTGTGGTTAAGGATATCCAGACGCAGGAAATATTGATGCGGGGCCAAGTTCGTGATGGGATCTATTATTTTTCGACCACCTTGACGGATGATTCCCCAGTTGTGCTTACTGCCTCAGTTCGTGAAAATACCTCCAGTAATAATATCTTTACTTTATGGCTCAGGCGATTAGGCCATCCTTCTTCTAATATAGTGAGAAATGTTCTTAATAAATGTCAAATTCAATTCAATAGAAATTGTTTTGATGAAGTATGTGTAGCATGTCAGCAAGGGAAATCACATAAACTACCATTCTCACAATCTCTCACAAAGTATGATGAATTGTTTGAACTTGTCGTTTCTGATCTCTGGGGACCAGCTTCGGTTTCATTTGAAGGGAATCTCTACTATGTGTCTTTCGTTGATATGTGTAGTCACTTCACATGGATTTATTTGATTAAACGGAAGTCTCAAGCTCTTGAGTGTTTTCTACAGTTTCGACAGATGGTTCAGACTTAGTTTGGCAAATGCATAAAGAAGTTTCAAAGTGATTGGGGTGGTGAATTTCAGACTTTTGCATCTGTTCTAGCCAATCACGGTATTACTCACCGATTGTCCTGTCCTTATACGTCTGAACAAAATGGGGTTGCTGAACGAAAACATCGTCATATTGTGGAAACCGGTATTACCTTATTGGCTCAAGCCAGCGTACCTATGAACTACTGGGGTTATGCCTTTCGCAGCGCTGTGCATCTCATTAATCGACTACCCACCTCAGTCTTGGGTGATCAATCTCTGTTTCAACGTTTGTATGGTCATGCACCAGAGTATGAGCATCTCCGTGTATTTGGGTGCTATTGTTTTCCCTGTTTACGGCCATTTGTTCGACATAAGCTTGACTATCGATCTCAACCTTCAACGTTTCTTGGGTACAACTCCCAGCATAAAGGTTACTATTGTCTACTACCATACGGGAAGGTAGTTATTTCTCGTCATGTGATTTTTATGAACAAAAGTTTTTGTTTTCTTCTCCTGGTACTTTTACTAGTCCGCAGTCTCCATCTAAGACTCTTCCTACATATGTTCCCATTATCCGTCCACTGGTGTCTCAAGGTGGTGCAGCACCTGTTACAGCCTTTGGACATTTATCTATTGACACTATAAATGCTAATCAAAATTCCAGCGCGACTAGTGATTCACCATCTGCATCGAGCTCTTCAGGAAACACCAGTGCTTTGCAACCTGTCTCAAGCCCCTCTGTAGATGGCTTGCTGGAAGGGTTGACGGCTATTGAAGTTGTTCCTCCTGCAAGAGTAAATGAGACTGTTAACACTCATTCCATGGTTACTCGGTCTAAAGCCGGGATATTTAAGCCAAAGGTGTTATCTGCTGAAGCGGCCGACTTTGAGCCTAGTTCGGTTGAAGAGGCTCTAGCTCATCCTGAATGGCGTCAGGCAGTTCAAGCTGAGTTTGATGCCTTATTAGCCAACTCTACCTGGGATCTTGTTCCTCTTCCGTCTGGCCGTAAAGCGATTGGATGTAAATGGTTGTTTACAGTAAAAGGGAATCCTGACGGGTTTATTGATTGGCGGAAAGCATTATTAGTTGCAAAAGGATGTTCCCAAGTACCGGGCTGTGATTTCACGGAGACATTCAGTCCAGTGGTCAAGCCAGCAACTATACGTGTTATTATTTCAATTGCTGTATCCAGAGGGTGGCAACTCAGGCAAGTTAATGTCAATAATGCTTTTTTGGACGAAGATCTAACTGATGAAGTCTTCATGCAGCAACCTCCGGTGTATGTTCGATTTGGCCCTCATGGTGAACAACTTGTGTGTCGTTTAACTAAAACACTCTACGGTTTGCGACAAGCTCCTCGTGCTGGTTCGACAAGTTGAGAAGTTTTCTTCTTGCTAGTGGATTTCTTTGTCTCTAAGTCGATGCCTCGTTGTTTGTCAAAATCCTCAACAAGGTTACTTTGTATGTTCTTGTTTATGTGGATGACATTATTATCACCGGGAATTAAATCTCGATGAGGTGGATTGTTTTATTCAGCAACTCAACAACAAATTTGCCTTAAAAGATTTGGGTGAGCTTCATTATTTCCTTGGGGTTGAAGTAAGTAGATCGCTTACGTAGTCTTCATTTGTGTCAGAAGAAATACATTAAGGAACTTCTTAATCGCTGTTCTATGACTAATGCGAAAGTTGTTCATACACCAATGGTAAGTTCGCCTATGATGTCTAAAGATGAAGGTGAAAAACTTGCTGATCCAACTTAGTATAGGAGTCTAGCTGGCGCTCTTCAATATATTGTCTTGACACGACCAGATATTTCATATGCGGTGAATCGAGTGTGTCAATTCATGCATGCTCCCACTACAGTACATATGATAGCTCTTAAACGCATTTTGCGGTATCTACGTGGTACACTCTCTCATGGTCTGATTTTTTGTCCATCTGATAGACTTTCTTTGGTCGGATATGCGGATGCGAACTGGGGTCTTGATTTTGATGATCGTCGATCCACAACAGGGTATTGTGTATATTTTGGGAATGCCCTTATCTCATGGTGTTCCAAGAAACAACAAGTCGTTTCGATCCACACCGTTGAGTGGTGAGTATCAGTCCGCGCGACCACTAGTGATATTGCGTGGCTTGTTTCTCTTTTGTCCGAATTAAAACTCACTTCTGATGATGTTCGTACTGTATGGTGTGATAATACTAGTCTGTTTATTCTTTATTTAATGACTAATCGAGGTTGCACTCCAAGTTCAAGCATGTTGAACTTGATTTGTTTTTTGTTCGTGAAAAGGTGGCTAATGGAGAATTGATTGTTGGTGAAGTTCCGGCGTGTGACCAGGTTGCGAATATACTTACTAAGCCGTTATCTATATCATTGTTTACTCGTTTTCGTCATATTCTTCATATTGTACCACTAGAACAAGCTAGGTGAATGTTATAGTATAAATACACACGTGTATTTATACTATAACAAGGGCCAATCAGGTTATTAAGTCAAGTAATTAATTTGATTGGAAGTGTGACCAGATAATTCGGGTCTAATCTCAAACTTAATAATCAACCGTCACTCAAAAACAAAAGCTATCGGCTCCCGAGGTCTGCGAAATGCTATCCAAAGGTATTGGAACAATGGCAGCAAGATCTTTATCCATTGTTCACGTTCCCGCGTTTAAACCTAAATGGGTTTTCTCTCCCTTATCGTTTTGTTCTTCAGCATCCAAACCAAGGAAGCTGGTTCTCTACTCAAAGCCTGGTTGCTGTTTGTGCGATGGCCTCAAAGAAAAACTTCACGCCGCCTTCTCACTTTCCGGCCCGGACCCCCTCCATGACGTTGTTTTGCAGGTAAAATCCCCACCTCACATGTCAGTCTTTGCATATACAAAGATTGGAACTTGGAAAGTTTTAATTGTTGGGTTCTTTTTAAGTAGGTGAGGGATATTACCAGCAATCCTGAGTGGGAGAAGGCTTATCAATATGAGATACCCGTTTTAGCCAAAGTGCTCTCTGATGGCTCTGAGGTGAGCTTTTCTTTGTATTTGGGTTTTTCCTTTAACCTCTATTAGTGCCTGGAAACTTGTATTTGTGAACTGAAGGTTGAGTAAGGGGACATTTAAATGAACAGGAAGAAATGGAGGAGGATTTCATTCCCCATGACATAGTTTAAGCTCCTAGAATTAGGGTTTTGGGCTTTTCTGTTTGATTTTACTAAAAGGCCTACTGAATTTGGAAAATTTTTTTAGCCAGGTCATTTCAAGGTCTTTGATCATTTATGAATAATGGAGGAACTTCGATTGCACTTCGTTTAGTATATTGGGTGCATTAGTTTTCCATCTCAGGTTGAAATGAGCAATCACTTGTTCTTGAAAAACTGTTTTTAAGAGGGGACATTGTATAAAAAGTAAGTGGGGTCTCTGGAACTATGAAATAAGGTTTAGGATGACTTGTATAGTTCATCTTAGGTAGAGAGTAATCTCTAGCATTTGTACAAAGGATTCACATGAAAAATACTATTTGACTTGAGTGTTTTCTTAAAAATCTATTTTAGTTTGAAACTTGCTAACAACTTCTCTGGTAATCTCTGGTTCATGTTTGAAGTCAGTTTATATTGTTTACCATTATTTAGGGGCTTAGCTTGACGTTTATGGGATGTTCTTTTAGGAATTTTTGTTTCATATTTGAAGAAGTAAGCTTGTATTATGGCTTACTCGGTTAAAACTTGCTGGCAATCTCCACATCCTGTTCTTAGAAGTATTTAAACTGACACGGATCCTACATTCTTCAGAGATAATTAGAATGACATTAGCGTAGAATCTTTAGATACTCTATTGAGGGAATGTTTTATACTAACACAGAATATTGACGAGGTTTTCTGTAGTGGTAAACTTTAAACAAGTTTTATTCTTTCCCTCTTTTATTTGGTGGATTTCTTCCACTACTACTGTTTTCAAGGTAAGACCTTGGTTTTCTTTCTAATGTTTTTCCCCCAAATCTAATCTGATTAATTTAGTTTAATAGTGGAATAACTCTTATGATGGATGGCACATACTCAAAGATGCAGATTCCCTTTTACATTGCACTTTTCAATACTTACCATCATTTTCATCAGATATCCAGCACTCGTCATGGCTATAGTCCAGTCAAAAGTTTCTGATTATGTTGTTACCTTTGAGTAGCTCTTGTTGACCATAAAATCACAATGCTACTTTATTGAAATAAATTAGGATGTAATGTAGCGTAAGGGTATAATTTCTGTTTTCCAGGCCCAGTTGAGTGTTGGATATAGGCATGTGTTCAATACAGGTATACTGATTTATTTTCTTAATTTTTTTGCAAAATTTTTCAATATATTTGGAGGATCATGCCCTGATTCCAATGTCCTGATATGTTCAAACACAAGTTTCGGGTAGTGGTACTTTAGAAAAATGAAGAATTCGAGTATCATAAGGTATAATAAGGATATTAAAGTAGGTCATCCTTCTCTAGCTACCCTTGCACTAGTCTTTACAAAGATGGGATAAAATATTTGCTAGTCATATGGATCATTCTGAAGAGCACATCTCACGAGCAATATCAATCTTTCTTTCAGGAAATACTACCTAGATTATCTCCTCGACTTGGGGTGGAACTTGTCCATAAGAAGATAGCAGCTGCTTTTAAACAGTAAGAGTGCTCTGTAATTTTTTGTTATGTGATGGAATGGATACCGAAGTTCGTGTACAACTACATGGGAAAATGATTTTTGATATACATCATGTCATTTTTAGTATGTTTTGACTAGGTTTCATCTAGCCGCCATCATTGACACTGTGGCTTTACTCCGATAAACAAAATTTTCTTTTCATATCTTTTGTGTATCATTAATTCCATGGAAACAAAAGCAGGCCACTTTAAGGTCTTGAAAGTGATGAAATGAAAAATTGCATTAATCATGGTTCTTTAATGTCATATTCTTTGTTCCACTTGGTTTGCATTTGATTGTTATTTAACTGTCTGCCATCTGTGGTGCACGATCGGGTTTGTCCTCTTTTCATCTTTTCCATTTACGGCTGTCAAGTATATCTTGGTCTAGTGGGTACCCAGTTAGAGAAAGCAATACATCAAAGGGAAAAGAAAATGAAAAAGACTGTAGAAGAGATAAAAGAGCTCAACCCACCTGCACCTTTGGCTGGTCAATGAAGGACTGCTACTGTCATTATATACGACTTTAATGTAAGATTATGCATTCTTTTATTCAAAGGAGGTTATCATGTAGGATAATAGAAAGAATTACAAGTGTTGTGATTCGAAACTCAAACTCGTTGGATGTCACTTCTTAAAGTTGACTACATGAATCAACCGGATTAAGCTTAATCCTTGACTTACTGGATGCCATCTGGTTGCTTTTAATTAATTGGGCTACATCCTGACTTTACAACAACAAATTTTGATGGGCTGTTGAGGTTCAGTATGCGCCGTGCACGCATATTCATGGACACCTATCCCAAAATAACATCATACTAACAGATAAAAGGTTTTTTTACAGAAATAACCAAAAAATATTATTATTTATAAAAATGAATTATAACAAAAATGACTTGAAATGAACAGTTCCGGTCGTGGTGCCGACACTCTAATGGCCGGCACCAAAGTCCTTCATCGTGTAATCATTACTTTGTAATTGAGTCAGATAAAAATAATAATTTTTTTGATGCCGGCACTGCCATGACCGGCACTCGAATGTATTTTTTGAGTACTTTTTAAAAAATATGGGTATTTCTTAAAAATTTTTCTTAGTGTTTTTTGGCGCCGACATTCTTGTTGGCACTGGTGTGATTTTTGAAAAAATCATGGTTCATTAATTTATTTGGCAACGAGAATGCTAACACCAACATTGACAATTTTTTTTTTTAAATATGAACCGATGTTAACAACGTGAATGCTGGCACCAAAAAACAGACAAAAAAAATTTTGAAATTTTTTTCCAGTGCCAGTCACCTAACACTGGCACCTATTAAAAAAATATTTTTTGAACTGAGAAATACCATTATTTTTTAAAAAGTACTCAAAAAAATACATACGGGTGCTGGCCATGACAGTACCGATATTAAAAAAATTAATTTTTTATTCCCGACTCAATCACAAAGTTGATTACACGATGATGGACTTTAGTACCGGCCATTAAGATACCGACACCGCCCGACACGGTTCATTTTAGGTTATTTAACTTTTGTCATTTTCATAATAGTAATATTTTTTTGGATTATTTCCGTAAAAAAGCCAACAGATAAAGGCTTTCCCACTTTTTATCGCCCTTGGTAAACGCAAATTTCTTTTCATGTATTATTAAATCAATGCAAACAAAAGCAGGCCACTTTAAGTTATTGAAAGTGATGAGATTAAAATTTTCATCAAATCATGGTTCTTCAATGTCATATTCATACCATTTTTTTACAACTTTTGACTAATCCATTATTTTTGAAGGTCCCAAGCAGTTAGTTGCAATTGGATTGATATTAAACTCCTGCCTTTCTCTGGTGCATGATCGATGTTATCCTCGCTTCATCTTTTCCATATATGGATGTTAACGATGTCTCGGTCTAGTTAGCACCAGTAAGGGAAATTGCATGCATGAAAAATGAAAAAGACTGTACGTGTAAAAGTGAGAAAGAGTCTTTAGCTGGTCAGGACTGCTACTATCATTATATATAACTTTAATGTAATACATTTGTTTTTCCTGCACGTAAGATTAGGGAAGGGATTATAAGTGTTGAGATTTGAAACCCCGACTTGTTGGATGTCATCGTACAAGAATCAACAGGACTAAGCTCTGTTTTTTAATATTATGCTGAGTTATTTCACCAATTAGTGATTCATCATTTTTTTTCCTTTTTCTTATGCATTCATGATAAACCATAAATGTAACATATTTTAATTTCATGCTTGGCATATTTTTGAATGATTTATGATGAGAATTAGTGAATTTGATACTCCTAATCCCTTAAATTCATGTTTCTATATTTAGGAGAGCATTTGGGAGCAAAAGGAGCGAAAAAGGGGCAAAAATCGGAGTTTTCAGGATCCACACGGGCTGGGCACACGCCCATGTGATCCACACGGGCAGGCCACACGCCCATGTGCCAGCCCGTGTCGATATCGCTCCCAGTTTCCCAAACACGCGGAAAAAGTCAATTTTTAGGATTTCTGAGCATTCAAAAGTCTATAAATACATACTAGAAGAAGACCTAAAAGGAGGGGGGGCGCAGAGTAGAACGAAGAAATTACTCGAAGGAAGCCGTCAGAATCAATTCAAAAGCAGGATCTCATTCAAAATTGAAGATCTCCATCAATTTTCCTTAGAAGTTTTTGGGTTCTTTATGTCTTGTTGTTTTCCTTATTTTTGAGATGTTTTCCTTTTACATTATGAACTAAATTCCCTAGATATTTAGGGAGGATGAAACCTAAGATTGATCTTATTATTTGATATTTTCTGAATTACATAATAAATACTTGTTCTTGTTCTTGATTATGTGTTCTTAATTCTTACTTTAATATTTTCAGGATGTTAATTCAAGTTTGATGTGCTTATTCAGTGGAGCAAAAGTCCCTGTTTAAGAGTAGATCTAGCATAATTGAGCGGAGTTGATTGCAATCCTAGAAATAGGACGATATAAATCTGCCGAATTAGGGTCAAATCTAATAAAGGAATCCATAGATCGAGTTAATGCGACAATAGGGGTTTTAATTAGAAAGAGATTTTAATTAATCAACCTAGAGTCAGTTGTTCTTAGTCTCGAAGGAGATATTAACATAAATTAGTGATTTCTACGGATCAAGACAAGTGAATAATAAGTGAAGTCTAGATGGATTATTCCTTGGTATTGTCTCTCTCATTGGTTTTCTTAAAGTATTTTCCCAATTTTATCTCTGTCGCGTTTATAGTTAATTAGTTAGTTCAATATTAGATTAAAACACTAATTTAATTATTAAGCTAAATAATAGAAAGATAGTTATTACTAGTACTTTTAGTTCTCGTGGATACGATATTCCCGACTCACCATAGCTATACTACTGTTCGATAGATGCGCTTGCATTTTTCGTATTTTAGTTAGTTCGTGACATCATCAATTCATTTGTTTTCATTATATGCTTAAAATAAGGTTGATTAGTCTTTACAAGTGACTAGAATGAGAACATAACTTGACCGATGCTATCGATAGGACTTTCCAAGTTGAAAGGCTCTGTTTCTATTTGTTTTGCCCGGGGTGGGGCGTGCTCAAAGTTTCTTCACAAATCACAAGTGGCATAACACTCGATAAACTGAACGTTCATGACCTATCATCTTTTTTTTCAGGTACAAAGCGTGCAGGACATGAATACCATAGGAAAAAATGTTGCAGATACATGATTCAGTCCCGGACTTGCTGAATATCTATTTTTAAAAGTGATTGGATGAACTAATTGAGCTAAATCCTTGGTTTACAACTTGTTTAAGTAACTCCTAATTGAGGGTTGATCATCTTTACAAAAAGTTTGAATGATCTTTCATCTTCAAGTTCTCATCATAACTTTGCAACAGATTCTGTATCAACTCGAGGCTCAATAATGGCACCGTGCACGCATCGTCTCCCTACCTTCTATCCCGTTAACCAGGAAAAGCAGCTTTTTCATGTATCAAAATAACAACACCACTCAACAGATAAAGTTTTTCCCACTTCAGATTGCTTTGTGCTTTCAACTAAAACGACAAAACTCTTCTTTGTTTTATATCACTGCCTATATTCTATAAGCAATTGTTAAAACTCCACGGCTCATCCAATTCTCTACCATTATTTGCTTTAAATGATTTAATTATATGATATAAACATTCACGAAAACAATTATCTAGCTACCATGGTTCATAGCATATATGGATACATATGGCCTTATCTGATTCTCTAATAGTATAGGAAATCCGATTTGTCACCATTTCCCTGCAAATATTCTGGATTAAGCAAACTTTATTGAACTGAGTAATAATAATTTTATTTTGTTACATCTTTACTGCAATCCGAGAGAGAATTGATGATTTGCTATTTGCTGGTGTAATGTTCCACTGAGAAAGTCCAGGCTTTTATCAATTGATTTTATAATTGTATATTGATGGATGAGAGCCTAGAAAGTTGATAGAAGAACTGTTTTTGTCTTTGTAACCATAACTCCACAAACTTGAAAATGTAATCCCCCCACAAAACCCTTTTGAGAGTGCTTGTTTACCATGAATGATCTATAATATTGCTACTGAACATAATGTATTGGGTATAGATATTCATGTTTATCTGTTGTTTCTACCCGATAAGTTGCAAGAACAGTCAAAAGATATCTGACACATAGGTTTCCATCGATGTTAGAAAAAAAAACCGGAGACCAAAACCAATTTGATCTTTGATTATCAGTCCAATCAGTCGATTTTAGTTAAAACAATTTAAAAAAGTTACACATACTTTCAACGTTATGTTCGGATGTATACTCAGATACCCTTCAAAGACCTCCTTAATACATGAAAAAAATTATGAAAAACTTGTATTCGACAATCATATCCAAATTCGGTTACCATTTGATTGCCTCTGCCGTGTACGTTGTGGAAATCCTGTTAATAGAGTGGGGGCAGGTGTTTCAATCCTGGCTGAATGCTTTTGAACCAATAGAAATGAATCAAAAGCATTAGACGGAGTCGAAGAGCAACGTACAAGAGGCAAATTCTTGTTCCTCGTAAGGCCAATCAAGTTGCAGAGTTCATTGAGATACTTATGCGATTCAGTGGTTGAACCAAAAGACATTGCTTTATTATATTATTATTATTTCTTGATACAACCAAAAGAGCCAATTATTGATGCAAAGGGTTAGCTTTAATGTCCATATCATGCATGCTGAATGAGAAGCAACCATAAAATGGAAACCCATCGTTTCTTTCTTGGCTACAATTAATTAACCATTAAAATATAATAAAATGAAAGTGTTCTTTTTTTCTCCATAAAATTAATCAACATTTTCAGGATTCTATTTTAATTAGTCATATCATTATCAGGGCAGGTTTATAAATATAAATCCAAATAAATCTTTAAAACCCTGAAAAACTTTTTTTTCTTTTGTTTGTGGAAATAAAGAAGAGTGAATGGAGCTTTCATGCATAATAATGATATCAAACTCAGCTACTTATCTAATACAAATCTATTGCTTTATGTATAAGCCAAATACTGTTCATGCACTGGTTTCTAGATTTAAAAAAAAAATGTATAATGAATTCCACTTTGGAAAACAAATCTTCCGGCACTTGGCTTCTATGGCATGATCTCATCATTCACGTTCATCAATCATACACCCCATGCATAGTTTATTCTAACTATCAAAACTTAGATGTGCTAATCGTGCAAAAGAACTGCTAATCCTTGCTTTTCATGTAATTATTTATTATCTATTCTAATCAAAGTTTAGCATTTGGAATCTTCTTTTATGGATTCAAATAAGTATTGGGTACAAGTATACCCTAATAGGTGTATATTCATCTTCTTTCTCAAGTTTTTTATATATTTAAAAGATCATACTCTTATACTCTATAATGACACGTAACATATAATAAACTATTGCCATTATTTCTCTTGTATTTTTCTTTAGTAGTAGTGGTCTATCTATTGAAAAGAAAAAGTAGTGTTGCCAATCATGTCATTGCCTCACTAGTTCAATGATAAATTTATATGGGTTTCAAGTTGATTAACACGAGTTTTACGGTTTGATTTCTATGTTTGTAAACCTCTTCCCTCACTATAATTACTTGTAAAAAAAGTAGTGCTACATGTAACAGATAAGTGCCCAAGAAGGCTTTGGTTCAAGGATAAAGTTGAGGTATGAGAACCTTGAGATCTCATATTTGAGTCTTGTAAATGTGTTAATTGATTGGTTAGTTAATTATTTAGTTTGGTACTCCAAGCTTGGATAAGTATATGTTAATGGCACTCCTGAGTTGGTAGTTCCTTTTACAAAGCTCATATCTCAGCGTAGCCACATGCAGTGGCGGAGCTAAGGGGTAGGCAAGGCCCCGACCCCCCTAAAATGAAAAAAATTCTATTTAGGTCTTTTATAATTTATAAAAATTTAAGTTAATAATAGTAAAATTACACTTTAGCCTTTTAAAAATTATAAAATATAGTCTATTAAAATGATGAAATTACATTTTTACTATTGTATAAATATACAATTTAATTCCGCCCTCCTCCCAAATTTCTTTTTCTGACTCCGCCACTGGACACATGCAATACTCTTGATATTCATGCCATCATCAAAGGACACTAGGCATAAGTATATATGCATTTTGTGTCTTCCACTCCATATGCCAAAATGAAGGATTGCACCATTTGCTTGGAAGATGACATAATTAACTGTCCTTTATCTTTTTTAAAACTTTGAACGAAATGGAAATTAAAGGCAAAAAGCGCTGCTGTCTAAAGTTTCGTGGAAAAGGGACCCTGCAGATTCCGGGTTTGATTTAAGTCCTTTACATGGCTTATTGCATATATATAAGAACAATTTTAATCACTTCCTAGTCAAGAATTCAGATAAATCTTTCCTTATCTACTGAGCTAGAGCAAATTAAAGATGAGTGACCAAAGTTCAAATGGACCTTTGAGTGCAAATTTCAGCAAGGCAAAGCCTTATTTCCTCATGATATTCTTGCAATTTGGTTCAGCTGGGATGTACATAATCAGCATGGTGACTCTCAACCAAGGCATGAACCGTTACGTGCTCGTCGTGTATCGTAATGCCATTGCTGCACTCGTGCTTGCACCTTTTGCACTGGTGCTTGAGAGGTGATCATAATGTCTTGCATGTTACGCACATCCATGCATATATTACTTGTGATCTATGTTACACGGACTCCAATGTCTTGAATGTGAATATGTGTATGGCACAATTGCTCTAAAACAAAATGAAAAACCGGAGCAACATAGAATGTGTTCATGCACCATAAGATAGCAGTTATCAATTACATGTTGAAATAAAAGAGGACTAATCTCAATATGCATTTTCTCCTCTTTCTCACAGGAAAACAAGGCCAAAGATGACATTCCCAATCTTCCTACAAATAATGGTCTTGGGATTTCTAGAGTAATCTTTTCCCTCTTCATACTTCTTTAACTTAAAACATATATATATGTTTGTCTTAAAAGTAGAGAGAGAAATTTCACCTTTTAATTAACAGTAAACACCATTTAACTTCATGGAAACTCCAATCATAAACAACTTCCCTGTTTGGTTCAAACCAAATAAAATTGTTCAACATAATCTATTATGACAATATATTGTGGCATGTCATCCATGACAGGATTCTGTGTTTGATGTCTGAAAATTTGTGTTGACAGGCCAATCCTTGATCAAGGCTTCACTTACCTGGGAATGAAATATACATCAGCATCATTTACATCTGCTATTATGAATGCTGTCCCTTCAGTCACCTTTGTGATTGCAGTCATTTTTCGGTAAATTCTGAAGTTCCTATCAATCTATATCAGAACAAGACTTTAAGCCAACACAAAAAACCACCTTAGTATCATTTATATTATTCACAAATGGGAGACTCCAAAAATTGTCTGCTCAATATTTGCTAGTTTCCAACCACTGAAATGGATTCATAAACTGTGACTGATCTTTGATTCTAAGGTCTAGTTTATAACAGAAGCTCCTATTGTTTGATCAGATTAGAGCATATAAAGATGAAGGAAGTACGCAGTATAGCCAAGGTCGTTGGGACCCTGGTATCTCTTTCAGGAGCTTTACTTATGACACTTTACAAAGGCCCTGTAATTGATCTAATATGGTCAAGGCACACAAGCCACAATGGAAGCAGCGGTGACTCATCTGATAAACATTGGATATCTGGGACACTATTGATCCTTGTCGGTTGTGTTGCCTGGTCCTGTTTCTATGTTCTGCAAGTAAGTTCTTACATGTCATCCACTAATGAGTGGAACTGTAGGCTTTTTAAGACCAATAACGGAGATTCCTGGGAAATCCCATGCCTATAAAAAATACCAAACTTTTAACTTTGAGGTAATTAATGAAATTTTTATTCTTCAAATGGTTCAGTCAATCACCATAAAGAAATACACGGCGGAGATCTCTCTTTCCTCCTTGATATGCTTGGCGGGTACTATCCAGAGTTTGGCTATTGCCCTGGTTGTAGAACATCGCCCTAGTGGATGGGCAGTGGGATGGAACTCTAGGCTTTTTGCTCCATTGTACTCTGTAAGTACCAAAACTTCGAAATAAATTAAGCATATCCGTATTGAACATATTGTTCCTAAACTATCTATGTACCTTTAGCATCAAGTATATCATTATGGTTAATCAAATTATAAATACATGCTAATTACTACCAATTATTGGTTTTAATGAAGGGTATAGTTAGCTCTGGAATTACATATTACGTACAAGGTATGGTCATGAAAACAAGAGGCCCTGTATTTGTCACTGCCTTCAACCCTCTCTGCATGATCATTGTTGCTGCTCTCGGTTCCGCCATCCTCGGCGAGCAACTTCATCTCGGAAGGTACTTGGATCCATTTCCCAGCACCATAATTGAACTCACTTCATTTTTATGTACAACCCCAAACAAAATATCTAAGTTTTTAATTATTAAGAAAAAATGGAATGATGGACCATTAGCATACCTAATCCTCAATTTACTAAACCCACCTTCAATAATCATACATTAAAGAATTTTGGTGTCTGAATTCTTTCTTCTTATCCTATAGAGGAAAGAGTGAAAGCATAAGAAAAACAACACATTCTAGGAATCTCATTTTTATATGAACATAGAAAAGCCATGAATTTAAAACACTGAAGGTATAACATTTAAAGTATTTTTATCCTTTTCGATGCCTATTCCTTCATTAACTTAAAATTTTCTTCTTTCATTTCACTATAACATGTAGTATCATAGGGGGAATCGTTATCGCGATCGGCCTTTATTGCGTGGTGTGGGGTAAAAGCAAGGATTCTCGGTCACCATCTGCACCTGCAAACGTTGATTGTAACCAGCCAGAGCTACCAATTTCTGAAAAATATGGTGACATTGCCACAATTCCCAGTGCTCAGCAGGGTGGAAAGTAAAAGATTCCATGATCTTAAGAAAAGTAGCATGAATACTTGCCTTTCCTGCATTTTCGAAGTGTACTAATTTCTTAATCTACGTGCATATAAAAGCCTTTCCATTATTACACTCCTCTCTGCAACTTGTCACTGAAATTAACTTGGTATGTTATTTGAATTTGGGAAGTGTTGATTATAGGCATGTATCTCATATTTTTCCAATATAAGGGCCTAGCCAAAAATTATGGTGGGTGATTGAGATAAATTTACAAATATTTGGGGTCAAAATTAATAATTTTGTTTGAAAATAGTTTCAATTGAATTTTTAATTTTTGAGAGGGGCAAAAGTGAAATCTCGATTAATTTGAGTTATTAGCATTTGGGAGGATCAAATTCATAGCAATGATTGAGTATAAGTTAAATGAGCATTTCAAATATATTCTAGATGACATAATTGTTAACCACTATCACACCATTGCCATATCAAAGTGGGGAATTGCCACCATAAATAATTGAAGATGCAGGTGCTTAATTTCTGGTTTATAATATATTAATATTTATATTTAGTGAAGAAGTATTTTTACGGTGGATTGTATATCTTGTCAGGCATTTCATGAGAAATGTTAATTTCACATGATTTATAATAAAATAGGATTAGCCTTCCAAATTGTCAACACCTTTTTTCATTATCATCTCCACGTTTTATGAGAAAATCAATGATAAAGCACAAACACTGAATCTTAAGTCAAATTCGTGAGGCTTCTTAATCACCCATTCAATCAGTTGAATTGAGTGATTTAATTAAAAAATATAAAATATTAAGTAAATATAAAAACACATTAAATTAAACTTTAAGGTATTTTTTGGGTAAATTTCCAAAATAATCACTTTTGTTTATCTCAGGTTACATTTTAGTCACTTATGTTTGAAATGCTACGTTTTAGTCACTTACGTTATCATGTTGTAACATTTTAGTCACCGAGTCGTTAATTGCCGTTAACGGTGTAACAGTAAGTTGATGTGACACGTTAAATCATCATTTCAAACAAAAATTTTAGGTTAATTTATATAATGATCCCCATATTTTTTTGTTTTGAGCAAATTAATTTTTTTCTTTTATATTTTTTTAACTTTCTTTTTTTCTTTATTTTCCATTCTCTTTTGCTTCTCCCTTTGTTTTCCTCCCTTCTTCATTTCTTTTAACGTAGTTTTTCTACGCTTTTCATTTGTTAAAACTAGTCCCTATACTTTTATTTTTTTGAACAATTTATTTTTTTGAGTGAGGTGAGCTTGTTGACTAGTTTTAACAAATAAAAAACATAGAAAAACTATATATGTTGAAAGAAATGAAGAAGGGAGAAAAATAGGGGGAGAAGCAGAAGCGAATGGAAAATAAAAAAAAAAGGAAAGTTAAAAGAATATAAAAGAAAAAAATTTAAATTGCTCAAAATGAAAAAAAATATAGGGACCAATTGTAGAATTTAATCTAAAATTTTCATTTGAAATGATGATTTAACGTGCCACATCAGCTTACCGTTACACCATAGACGGCAATTAACGGCTCAGTTTACAACACGATAATGTAAATGACTAAAACGTAACATTTCAAATATAAGTGACTAAAATGTAACCTAAGATAAATAAAATTGACTATTTTAATAGTTTACCCTATTTTATTTAAAAGATATGACAATTGATTCGATTAGCCCATTACTAAAAACAAAACTCAAATTTTCTCAATTTTTTTAACTCGGTTCAACCAATTCTATAACATATAGTGGAACAAAAATAGAGACGGTAGGCATCAATCAAAACTTTTGTACAATGGAACTAAGTTCCATTCTGTATTATCCTTTTACTTTATAATCTTATGAACCCTATTCCAGCATCTACAATCATCAAAAATTTCAATTGATGAGCCAGACATCCATTTAGATTGATTTTACCATGAATACAGATGGAACAATATTATCCTGTATCTGCTTACCTACCAACTATATGAATATAAATTTGTATTCGATTTGAATCTCTCATGATAGGGACAAAAAAGAAACATGCTTTCTTCGTCACCAGGGCCACCCCCCTTTCTCTTTTCTTTTCTTTTTTCTCTCATTATGGATGGGCACTCAACAGACAAGGTTTTAGCTCCACACCATATATATAAGTATAACTTAGCATCTGTCTAATTTCATATCTCATGACGTTGAAAGCTCGAATTATTCCACACCTTTAAAGTTTCAATCTTTTCATTTAATCGTATCGGATTGAGTGGCATAATTACACTTCTGTTTCAAGTACTGTACGTATTGGATGAGACGAAAATCAGGTTTTGCCAGAAAAGAAATAAATGTCTGAATACGTGTTGGGTGTACGTATTTAACTGATTTTTTTACCCAAAACGAAAGAGTTGGGATAATGGTAACTTTGGGTTTGATTTTAAGTGCAGAGATGACAAGGCAAAAGTGGCCTTGGATTTGTCTAAAACTAGAAGTTTAGTTACAACATATAACTTTAAATCACCAATTAAGCAATCTACTTCTCTGTCTTAATAATTACAATGAAAACAGGTAGAAATCAATGCGTTTGTTTTTCCATTTGTCATGTGGAATTCCACCAAACCAACCTGATATATTCATGTTGGGATCCAAACACGAAAAGCACCAACTTTGTTTTGTCCCTACATTTTAATACTTACGATTATAAATGATCTCTTTTTCCTTGGGAAATTTACACATATAATCCAACAACATTGCATCGACTTGTTTATTTTTGTAACAGTTGACATATCTAATTCACTGCTCCCACTCATATTTTAACAATGTTTTTGGTCCAATAGATAGTTAGTGATATGAGGATTCGATTTCCCATGGATTCAAAATATCTATGTACCTTCACTTGTATATCAATAATCATTGAACCATTTAGTTGATATCCAATTCATTTGTTTCTCCATTTCACTGAAAACACCACAAGGTCCTTTGAGTTTTATTACCATATGAAATTTTTATTTTTTTAAATGAGAAATCTCTTAGATTAAGGCATAATGAAATGATGAACATTTTTCTTGAAAGATGCAAAACCAAAGCAAGCAAAGTCATTAAGAGTGAAGTGAAAAGACAAGAAGCAGGTGGGGGGGGGGGGATAAGAATAATTAAATGTGAATTTTTTTTTTATGCAAACATTTGATTTTGAAGTTATATTGAGAATATATGAAATGAAGTGAGAGATGCCTAATCGATTATTAATCAGCAACCACTGAATCCAATTATCATCTTAAACTCTTATTATTCTAATATTACCAAGAATCCCATTTGAGATCAATATCTAATCATAAATATTAATTAGATTAGATTAGATTTTACTTTGGGTTTTTGACAGTTTTAACCAAAGTAGAATTCAACTCCTTGTTTAGTTGATTTTTGTCAATTTACTATGATGGCAAGTGTAAAAGTAAATAGGAATGGAGGTGGAACAATTTAGATTTCTGATTTTTAGTTGGATAGAAATTATTAGCTTTTTATATTTAAGTACTACATTTAATATTAAATATAATTAATAATTAATAAAAATATGAATGTGGTTTAATGTTATAAATTTTATTTAAAAATAGGTAATTAGACATTACAAATAATTTTTTTTATCCATTTATTTTGATATTTCTTTTACCAATATGCATTTGACTTATGAAAAGTTATAGCATACTGACTATCAGACAAGACATGCCACCAATTCTCAAAATTTTAGTTGATTCGAACCGATGGAAATAAATCCGAATTTTTAATCCATGATTTAGAAAAAAAGAAAAAGTGAAAGTGAAAATACAGAGAATAAAGGACGGTGAAATGTGTGAAAGTGAACAAGGCGCAGCAGTTGTTTTTAGAATGGTGGCCACGTAAAAAGGCACATAATTCCTGCATGCATCATCACCGTCATCACCACTTAATCTCAACACTGTTTGGCTGTTCAATGAACCGAATCTCCACTTCACATGATAAACAAATCAAACAAATGAGAAATACAAGAAAAAACAAAAAGGCAAAAAGCATCTTATTCACATACACCCCTCTCCTTTTATTTCTTTCAGTCTTTTGGTTTTCATCAACAGTGAAAGTATATTGGAATTGATTTGTAATAACAGGAACTGCTTTAAATTATATTAATGGATAAGTCAGATTTATAGAAGGATATATGTGTGATTTTTTTTTTCGTAATAGTTAAAATTGATAAAAAGTAAATGGGGTATCAATCAATATCCGAATTCGTACTACCAATTCGCAATTGCAATACTAGATAGAGAAAGAGGTTGCAAATACTGAATATGGACAACTGAACCACTTGCTTATTTATTTACTATTATTATTGTTGTTGTTATTTTGTGTTAGCATTTTCCTGCCTATATAAGAAGGCGAATCCTGATTCAGAAGTTGCAAGCTTCAGAGCAAGTAGTGGAGAGGTAAAAGAGACAGAAAAATGGGAGACCAAACATCAATTGCTTCAGCTTTGTCTGATGTGTTGAACAAAGCGAAGCCATACTTGGCTATCATATCTCTGCAGTTTGGATATGCCGGGATGTACATCCTCTCCACCATTTGCATGAAGCATGGCATGAGTAATTTCATCCTCGCTACCTACCGTCATGTTGTCGCCACCATTGTCATTGCACCCTTTGCCTTTGTCCTTGAAAGGTTCATTTTTCTCCCCAATCTCACTACACACTTTCATGTATAGACATGTATATATAATCCCCAGCCTCATTGCTGCCTTTGCCATTCGTTTGTATATGCAGGAAAATTAGGCCAAAGATGACCCTGCCTATCTTCCTCAGGATTGTTGTTCTCGGCTTCCTGGAGTATTGCTCTAATTAAACTTATCGCATCTTTATTATGCATTTACTAAATGCATGTAATTTCTTGTTTGTTGATATATTTATGAAGAAATAGAGTTGACAGTGGAATATATATGGGCAGGCCAGTGCTTGACCAAAACTTATACTATCTGGGAATGAAGTTCACAACAGCAACATATTCATCTGCTTTCGTCAACATGCTTCCTGCTGTTACTTTCATAATGGCCATGATTTTCAGGTAAAATCCATCACTTTCATTAACACATGCCACCTCCCACTACACCACACCACATCAGATAACTTAAAAAGTTCCATCATGATGTTCATACCATCGATAAGATTGAAGGAAGCTATCATTTTTTTAATACGAGGAATTATTTATGTCAAATAGGTTGGAGAAAATCAATTTGAAGAAAATACACAGTATTGCAAAGGTGGTTGGAACTGCAATCACAGTGGGCGGTGCAATGGTGATGACATTGTATAAAGGCCCCATTATTGACTTCGTCAAGTCAGGAGGAACCACACACCATGGCACTACTACTGAATCTGCAGATCAACACTGGGTTTCTGGCACCATTATGCTTCTTGGGAGTATCGCTGGCTGGTCAAGCTTCTTTATTTTGCAAGTGAGTTGAAATATGTCAGTCTCTTTCAATAAACAAAAATTATTAAACTATTTAACAGTTTACGAGCTAACGTTAATCGGTTATTGTTTCTGGTTCAGTCCTTCACATTGAAGAAGTACCCAGCAGAGCTCTCTCTTACAGCTTGGATATGTTTCATGGGAACGGTGCAAGATGCAGGGCTGTCATTTATCATGGTTCGTGACCTAAGTGCCTGGAAAATAGGCTTCGACTCCAGGCTTCTTGCTGCATCTTACTCTGTAAGTCCCTTTTCTTACCAGCCATGATGCTCTCGAAAAGTGTTACGAATCACAAGTGCTTAATACTTCAATATAACCTATGATTGATTAGGGAATAGTGTGCTCCGGGATAGCCTATTACGTGCAAGGCATCGTGATCCGGCAAAGAGGGCCGGTTTTTGTAACAGCTTTCAGCCCCCTGTGCATGATCATCACTGCTGCGCTAGGGACCGTTATTTTAGCTGAAAAAATCCACCTTGGAAGGTATGTATGATATTAACAGCAATCTAAAATTTCCAGCATTAAACAATTAGTGTTCTAATTCTTTGCTTTTATTAACCTTCCATTAAACAATTTAGAAGTCTTATTCATTTAGTGGATTTCTGCATTGATATTCCTTGTTTCATATTGCTCATTTGTTTCTTCTTTATCTTTTGATTGGTTGATTTCAGCATACTGGGAGCCATTATCATAGTCTCAGGCCTTTACACTGTGGTTTGGGGCAAAAGCAAAGATGTGAAAACCCCAGAACTTGAAGAGAAAAGCAACGGCCTGCAGGAATTGCCAATCACAGACAATGGTAGATCAATGAATGTTGTTGATGGAGCTGCGAATGCTGTTAACATTTCGGATTCAAAGAACACCTTCAGCACTCGAGGAACATAAAACAATATAGATATTCCTTCAAAATGCTGATATATTTCAAGCAGAGTTTGTTCTTCCCAAGGCGATAAAAAACTACTATGTAACCCACCCCTCCCACAAACTATTTTCTACCTTTAATAATCATCTTTTGATTGTACTGTTGAGGCTAATTTGGTGAGTAAAAACCATGAATCAATCGCGGTTTGCTTATGCTTTCTCAAACTTTCCACGTTCATCATTTGTTCAAGTCTATGGAACTTTTTTTGCTTCTTTTTCACATCCTGATAGCTACATTGCTATATATTTGCTCTTCTTGTTTATGACTTCGCAAGGTGAAGATATAAAAGCTAAAAGAAAAGGTTAAATTCTGCAATTAGTCCCTGTACTTTGAGAAAGTTGTGGATTTA
Source organism: Gossypium sturtianum (assembly GCA_025698515.1). Classification (NCBI taxonomy): domain Eukaryota; kingdom Viridiplantae; phylum Streptophyta; class Magnoliopsida; order Malvales; family Malvaceae; genus Gossypium; species Gossypium sturtianum. Next base: position 7,115,870 of record CM046947.1, read on the forward strand.
ATCCATGTACTTTAATTTGATTATTTTTAGTCCCTGTACTTTTCAAAATTTAAATTTTCAGTTGTTATCAAACAATAGTTGTTAAATTCATTAACTTCTGCTATTTCTAAAATTTGATCTCTAAATATATTATCATATGTATAATATCATGTTAGCTTGTTATTTCCACATATTACTTACTAAAATCCAGTTGATGGATTAACGACGGTCATTTGTATCAAGACTAAAATTTTAAAATTCAAAAAGTAAAGAGACTTAGAATGATCTAATTGAATAATACAAACCAAATTTACAATTATACGTGTGGTACAAGACTAGTAATTGGATTTAACAAAAAAAATTAATTACTAATATTTGAGTAAGGACTAAAATTTTAAAAGTTGAGAAGTATAGGGACTAAAATTAACCAATTTAAAAAAAACTAGGATTGAAATTGATCAAATTAAAGCATAAGGGCTAAATTCACAACTTTCACAAAGTGTGAGGACTAAAAGTAGAATTTAACCAAAAGAAAATAGCTTAAACCCATTATTGGTTTTTAACTATTTAATCATACCAACGTGATAATGTTTGATACATTGATGGTATATAATCTAATCAAACAATACATTAAATATAAATCCATTAGAAAGGTTGCATTCCCACGTTCTTCCTAATAAACCTATTTTAATAGCAACCTTTTCTTTTACTGGAAGTCATTCCCTAAAACATTTTTTATTTATTTCATGGATTATTACATTCCAGTCGCTCAATTGCTTGCTTAAACCCCGTTGCTGCTTTTTAATTGTTTAATCAAATGGAACATTCCACTTTGTTTATGATTAACCTATTTTAATAGCAATATTTTCATTTTACGAAACTGATTCACTTGAAAACATTTTTTTTCTTAAATTTAATTTTATGGATTCTTATTCTCCGCTATATATCTCCCTTAATTGCGGTTGTTGGTTCTTGGGAATGTCACACAAACATACCTGCAGACAAGTCTTCACTAAAAGAATGGAAACGCAAGCCTCTGCCTACACTCCACATGATGGTATTTTGAATAAGAAGTTGGAATACTATGATACACGCCATAAACACCAAGCATAAAGGAACTAGACAAGTGGGTTGCAGCTTCTAATGCTATTTCATCACAACAAATTGGTAGGTGCTATAATAGAGGAGTCAAGAATTGACAATTCCAAGTTGGAGACCTAGTTTTAAGGTGTTGTGAAGCAATACCAAACTAGCAGGAGAATGCAAAAAAACTCTCACCAACACTTGGGAAAACAACAAAAGCGCATGTTGAACTTTCACGAGATTAGTGGTGCTTATACAAGCTTAAGAATTCACAACTAAACAAAGCAAATAAATCAATAGACATGATATCATTTATGCCAAAAAACTACAATATTCAGTACTTTTATAAATATACACTAGCTATCTTTAGGCTTATATTCAAATTACTACCATATTATATATTAGTAAATCTTACTATATAACTTTCTCCATATTTCCTTTTTGAAACTTTAACTATAATATCGTTTTGCTTTGACGGTAAATTCTTTTTACTATGAAATTGTACTGTGTACACCATGTATTCGGCCTGGTAGATCATATTAACTAAAATCACTCTGAAAGAGAAGATTCCTCCTCCACACATCAATTACATGCCTTAACCCAGTATTTTAATACTCATCATTGTATTCTTCAATATATCCCCACTCATATTTTAACAATATATTTTTGGTCCAATAGATATTTAGTGAAATGAGGATTCTATCTCCCATGAATTCAAATAAGTATCTTGATTGTGTATTAATAATCTTTGAACCATTTATTTTGATTAAAAGTTGAATTTCATTATGTCATATTCAAATATATGTCATGATGGACACGAAAATTTTAAAATAAAACCTGATAGATAAGGCATAATAAAAGGATGGTTTTTTTTTTTTTTTTGAAAGATGCAAAGCAAGTGGTTGCTCCAAATTTGTGCTACGTAAAAAGGGTAGCAATTTATTGAGTGAAGTGAAGTGAAGAGACAAGAAGCAGGGGGAGGAATAAGAATAGTTGTATGTTATTTTTTATGCAAACATTCGAAGCTATATTGAGAAGATATAAAGTGAGAGATGCCTAATCTAATTAGTGATTATCAGCAACCATTTAAATCCAACTATCATCTTAAATTCTTATTATTCTAATCTTACGAAGAATTCCAGATATCCGAACTTGAGCAATATTCAGTTTGGGAAGATGCCCTAAGCAATATAAAGTTTGTCTAATCATAAATATATTATTCTTTGTCGACGTCATTTGCACTAATTACATTAGTTTTGTTCTCTGTCCTTTCTGAAAGATGCTACCATTTCTTTATTTCTAAGCTTACAATTTATTACCCCTTTGTAAAAACTCTATTAACACCGTATTAACAAATGGGTACGGAGATTCAACCAATTAGATTTCTGTTTTTCAGTTTAAAATATTAAATGTAAATAATGATTATGAACGGGGTTTAAAGTGATAGGTATTAGAGAATCACTTTTTTTATTAAAGCCTCTTCAGTTGGATCGGGTTATTGTGGAATTGGATCGCTTATTGATAGTTGAAGTGTTGTCGTCTCATCATAATATAAACATTGAGCTAAGTATAATTCTTGACGATTGTTTTATGTTACGATCATATGTTGGATCGTTGTCCTTCCAATGGACTTGTTGGGATGCTAATAAAGTAGTCTTACTACATGCAAACCACACTAAATGGAATATACTCACCACAAAATACTTTGATTACTATTGATTTGATTCTTTGATGCATCATGAGAATAAGAGACCACGAATGATGTATGGGATAAATCTATTGACTTAGGTTAATTATCCCACGCCTATGTCTCCTGTGTTCGATTTTATTTTTACCAATCAGTTGTATACATTTCACTAACCATGAGTTCTACCAAATCAATTTTTTAACTGACAAAAAAAAAAAGAAAAAAGAATTGGAAAGTGAAAACAAGGAGACCATAATGAGAGGGTGAATTCCGTGAGTAAATGGTTTTAGGGGAGCAGTTGATTTTGGAAATGGTAGCCACGCAAAAGCCACATAGTTTCTTTCTGCATGCAACATCCGCACTTAACCTAAACGTAATTTGGTTGTTCAATGAATCCAAACCCCACTTCCCATGATAAATAGTGTAATTAAATTAAACAAATGAGAAGTAAAAGGAAAACAAAAGGCAAAAGAATCATATGCACAGATAGCCACATAAACACCCGCCTTTATTTATTTTATTCTTTTGATTCTCATCAGCGAAGCGATGGTATTCGAAATGATTTGTGATAATGAGGAATTTTTTAATCATTATTAGTGGATAAGTGAGTTTTACATTTATGGGAACACTACACTTGCTTCTATTAACTTTTTATTATTATTTTGTGTTTGCATTTTTCTCCCTATAAGAAGGCCAATTCTGATTTATAAGTTCCAAGCCTCAGTGCAAGCGGTGGTGGAGAGATAAAAGAGAGAAAAATGGGGGACCAAACATCAGGTGCAGCAGCTTCCTCTAATGTGTTGAACAAAGCGAAGCCATACTTGGCTATCATCTCCCTGCAGTTTGGATATGCAGGGATGTACATCCTCTCCACCATTTGTATGAAGCATGGCATGAGTAATTTCATCCTTGCTACCTACCGTCATGTTGTCGCCACCATTGTCATTGCACCCTTTGCCTTTTTCCTTGAAAGGTTCATTTTTCTCCCCAATCTCACTACACACTTTCATGTACAGACATGCATAATATAATCCCCAGCCTCATTGCTGCCTTTGCCATTCGTTTGTATATGCAGGAAAATTAGGCCAAAGATGACCCTGCCTATCTTCCTCAGGATTGTTGTTCTCGGCTTCCTGGAGTATTGCTCTAATTAAACTTATCGCATCTTTATTATGCATTTACTAAATGCATGTAATTTCTTGTTTGTTGATATATTTATGAAGAAATAGAGTTGACAGTGGAATATATATGGGCAGGCCAGTGCTTGACCAAAACTTATACTATCTGGGAATGAAGTTCACAACAGCAACATATTCATCTGCTTTCGTCAACATGCTTCCTGCTGTTACTTTCATAATGGCCATGATTTTCAGGTAAAATCCATCACTTCCATTAACATATGCCACTGCACACTACACCACACCACATCAGATAAAAGGTTCCATCATGATCTTCATATCATCGATAAGATTGAAGGAAATAATCATTTTTTAATCGGTAATTATTTATGTCAAATAGGTTGGAGAAAATCAATTTGAAGCAAATACACAGTGTTGCAAAGTTGGTTGGAACTGCAATCACAGTGGGGGGTGCAATGGTGATGACCTTGTACAAAGGCCCCATTATTGACTTCGTGAAGTCAGGTGGAGCCACACACCATGGCACTACCACCGAATCTGCTGGTCAACACTGGGTTTCTGGCACCATAGCGCTTCTTGGAAGTATCGTTGGCTGGTCAAGCTTCTTTATTTTGCAAGTTAGTTGAAATATTCACGTCTCTTATTGAGCAAATATAGTTCATTAAAACTATTTAATTGTTTACGCGCTAACGTTAATGGGTTATTGTTTCTGATCCAGTCCTTCACATTGAAGAAGTACCCAGCAGAGCTGTCTCTTACAGCTTGGATATGTTTCATGGGAACGGTGCAAGATGCAGGGCTGTCGTTTATCATGGTTCGTGACCTAAGCGCCTGGAAAATTGGGTTCGACTCCAGGCTTCTTGCTGCATCTTACTCTGTAAGTCCCTTTTCTTACCAGCCATGATGCTCTCGAAAAGTGTTACGAATCACAAGTGCTTAACACTTCAATATAACCTATGATTGATTAGGGAATAGTGTGCTCCGGGATAGCCTATTACGTGCAAGGCATCGTGAGCCGGGCACGAGGGCCGGTCTTTGTAACAGCTTTTAGCCCTCTATGCATGATCATCACTGCTGCGCTAGGGGCCTTTGTGTTAAATGAAAAAGTCCACCTTGGAAGGTATGAAATTAACAGCAATCTAACATGTTCCTGCAACAACTTGCACTTTGATCTTTAACAAATATGTTATGATAAGAAATTTCACTGACACATGAAATAATATTACGGTGCACAATATATCAAAGTTTTATTAGAGAATATTACTTTTGCAGATAGTGACAAAATGCACTGTCAAGTAGTTCTCTTTGCTTTTATTAACCATCCATTAAACAATTTAGAAGTCTTATTCATTTAGTGGATTTCTGCATTGGTATTCCTTGTTTCCCATTACTCATTTGCTTCTTTATCTTTTATTTGGTTGATTTCAGCATACTGGGAGCCATTATCATAGTCTCAGGCCTTTACACTGTGGTTTGGGGCAAAAGCAAAGATGTGAAAACCCCAGAACTTGAAGAGAAAAGCAACGGCCTGCAGGAGCTGCCAATCACAGACAATGGTAGATCAATGAATGTTGTTGATGGAGCTGCCAATGCTGTTAACATTCCAGATTTAAAGAACACCTTCAGCAATCGAGGAACATAAAACAATATCCAATATTTCCCTTAAAATTGATATGTTTCGAGCAGAGTAGTTCTTCCCAAGGCGGTAAAAACTACCATATATGTAATTCACCCCTCCCTTTAAGTACTTTTGTAGCTTAATAATCATCTTTTGATTGTACTCTTTTTTTTTTTTTCTTTCATAATCCAATTTACTCTTGAGGCTTTAATTTTGTGAGTAAAAACCATGAATCAATCGCGGTTTGGCTATGTTCTTTGTCCAAATATTCCATCTCCATACATTTTTCTTTTGTGGCTTAAACTCATCCGATACTATCTACTGCAAAAATAAAAACAACTTGTTCCATGAATTGTGTCGAAACCATTTTTAAAATTTTGAAAAACGGGGTCGACTTTTAAAAACAAAGGTGTGAGTCGCCACAAATCTTTTTTATTTAGGTGTGATTGGATCACCTTACAAAACGTTTTATTTTAAAACATTTGATTTTGGTCCACGAAAAACAAGAAAACAGGTTCGGGAGTCGGTTACGTATGAGGAAGGGTTAACACCCTCATAACGCCCAAAAATTGGTACCTAATCGATAAAATCATGTCCAAATGTTTGAAATTTAAAAGTATTTAAAAATATGATTTCTTAAAAACTTCGAGCAATTTGAGTTAAAATTTGAGATTTCTTTGTTCCGAAGGAATATAAACATCACATCCAGCACGATAGGACACGATATTTTAAAACCTTCGTAACCAAAATCATCTCATGATTTACAAAGCTTATTAAAAGGATATTTAGTTATTTAGCCAAACGGAATATCGCAACCCAGCTCGATAGGGCACTATTTCTCGAATTTCTAAATACAAAACATTGCCTTATTTTAAAAAGCCTTACCTCGAGATAACATAATGTCACATCCAGCACGTTAGGACACGACATTTTGAATTCCCGAGAATAAGTTTTTATTTAACTTTTTTTAAAAGGAAAGTAATAGGTTCTTTGAACTCGAACCCAATAAGTTAGGGTACGAATTCTTTCGAACCCTTAGAACGCGAAGAATTTATTTATTTTTTTAAAAAATCGGGTAAAAAAAAGGTAATATGATTTTATGAAGAAACGTAAAGTAAATCACGAGAAAATATCAGAAAATAATAGCAAAAATGGAAGCTAATGGTGGACTAATAAAAAAAAAAACTATATAACATAATAAGAAAAATATTAACAAAATAAGGATGATAATAACATGAACACGATAATAATGATAGTAAAAGATATTGATAAAAAAAATATTAGTAATAATAGAAGTAATAAAAATAATAAAATAATAATAATATTGATAAATAGAAATAATAATAACAACAACAACAATATATATAATGATTATACATAATAAAATAATTAGTAAATAATATATATAAAATTTTAAATAAAACATATATACATAATATACTAATCATAAAAATTATATGTTATAAATAAAATAGATCATATAATAATAAATTTTATACAAACAAAAATTTAAAAATAATATATAATATAATACTATATAATATACAAGTTAAAATATAATATAATAGATAATATATAAATTATAAAATAATATATAAATTATTAAACCAAGTAAAATAATATATAATAATAATTAAATATATATATATAAATAATACGTATAAAAAAATATATAAGTGAATTTTGTACTATTAATAAATTAATAAATATAGGAAAATAATATAGAACATTTAACATAATAAAATAATTAAATACAATGTAAAATAATAAAATGGAATAAAAGGATAAAAATAAAATAGAACCAAGAAAAACAGGGATTAAACAACAATTAAAACAGATTTAAAGGATTAAATTAGAACGCGTGTTAAATCCCAGGGACCTGTTGGGCAATTATGCCCTTTTTCAAAATGGCGTCGTAATGATTTTGACCTTTAAAGCAGTCCGAGGGACTAAATCGAAGCAGATAGGAAATTTTAGGGCTCAATTATAAAAATAAGAAATTCAAATTAAGCTTAATTTAAAAAAATAAAATTGCGGAAGGGCCAAAATGGCAATTAACCCATAATAAAAAATACGCGGATCCTACCCGGGTTATCGGGTCAACGCACGGATCCACTAGCCCCGAACGACGTCGTTTTGGCCTTTAAAGGCAATCTCCAAAACGGCGCCGTATACATTGCCTATATAAGTTAGTTTTAATAAAAAAAATTCATTTCTAATCGGTTTTTTAAAAAAAAACTTCCCAAATCCTCTGAAGCTCTTCATGGGCCCCGACCGCGGACCTGCGGGCCCTCGCCTCGCGCGCCACGCGCTGCCGCGCCACTGGCGGTGCACAGGTAAAATCTTCGCTCCTTTTTATTATTTTTAAAAAAAGTATTTATATGTAAAAAAAACATAGATAAAAAGAAATAACACGAAAATCACCTTTTACTAAAAAAAACCACGGTATTCTATTTCAATGCTTTTTTTTTGTCTGTATTTCTCTCTCTGTATGAATCGTGTCCTTTTTTGCTTTTACAAATTTTGGGGGTTTTTATAGCCCCGAAATGAAAAACAGAAAAGGAAATACATATCATGTCCGCATCTGCTGCTGTGTTTTCTTTCTTCTTTTGCAGGTCGGAGATCTCGGCTGTGGGGTGACATGCGCGCTGATTTCGGTGCGAGAACAGGCTGGACGAGGCTGCGGGGTGAGTGGCACGACTATTGGAATCCTGCTTGCGGCGCGAGGGTTTCAGGAAACCCTAGGTTTCTGTTTAGTCATTGGGCCGTGTAGGTTTGAGTTATAGGTGTTGGGTTCTGTTCTGGGTTAGTTGGGTAGTGGTGTGTTCTGGGTCTGGGTCTAGGTTAACGGGTCTGTAATTGGATTTGTTTGGTAACGGTTTTGGTTTGGGTTTTTGTGAAAGGGTTGTATAAATGGACTGTTTAAAGACATTATTTTTATTTTTTATTTTCTGGTTTATTCAGATGGGCCCGGGCAAAATTGGGTACTTACAAATTGTATTAGTATCTCAAACTTTCCAGGTTAATCATTTTTTAAGTTTATCCTAATAGCTACGTAGCTATATATTAATTCTACTTGTTTATAACTTTGGCAACGTGAAGAATATGAAGGCCAAAATAGAATTTACTTGAACCCCATTGTTGGTTTTTAATTGTTTAATCCTACGGAACATTCCACTTTCTTTGTGATTAAACTGATTCTTATTCTCCGATAGCTCCCCTTACTTGCTTGCTTAAAGCCTTAAACCCCACTGTTGTTTTTTAATTGTGTAATCATGTGGAAGAAAAACCACTTTCTTCAAGATTAACCTATTCTAATAGCGATATTCTCATTTTTTGAAACACCTTCCTTAGAACAATTTTTTAGTTTAATAATGGATTCTTACTCCCCAATCAGCTCTCACTTAATTGGTGGAAGAAATGGTTAGAAAAGGCTAGGTGACATCATATGAAACAAAGAACCAAACATGAGTTAAAAAGAAGAAACAATTGTTTTGGACCAAATTGAATGATGCCATCCATAGATTGTTTTAAGATTATTCAAAATCTACATTCTCCACACACAATTCATTATGATATAATAGGTTAAATTTTACTATTAGTCTTTGTACTTTAATTTGATCAGTTTTAGTACTACTTTTTGAATTGGTCAAATTTCATTCTTGTACTTTTTAAACTTTGAAATTTTAGTTCTGACCCGATGATAAACCATAATTTATACATACTTTGACCCCATGCTTGGCTTATTTTTGGATGAATTTTCATTAGATTTGATGAATTCGATGCTCCTAATCCTTTAATTTCATGTTTTACACTCAGGAGAGCCTAGGGAATCGAAAAGAACGAGAAACGGGCCAAAAAGGGACAAAATAGGCCTACCTCAGAAATTAACACGGCCTGGACTGTCGCACACGGGCAGACCACACGGCCGTGTGTGACAAGCAGAATCAAACACGACCTAAGGCTATCGAACACGGGCGTGTCACACGGGCGTGTCCCTGCCAAACCCAAGTTTAATTCTATTCGGAAAAGGCTACTTGTGGGCCAAGTAAGGCGTCCCAAAGCCTATATAAACACCCTAGGGAAGGACCTAAAAGGACACACGGAGTAGGAAGCAGAAAATACTCGAAGACAGCCATCGGGAGCAGCTTGGAAGAAGGATCCCCATCAAGACTGAAGATCTCCTATCAATTTCTCTTGAAGTTTTTGGGTTTTCTTATGTTTTGTAGTTTTCCTTATTTTAAGATGTTTTCATCTATCAGTATGAACTAAATCCCTTAGATACCTAAGGGGATGAAACCTAAGACGGATCTTATTACTATTTGATTTATAAGATAAATACTTGTTCTTATTCTTAATTGTGAGTTCTTATTCTTGTTTTGATAATTCAGGTTATTGATTCAAGTCGAATGTGCTTATTCAGAGGAGCAAAAGTCCCTGTTTAAGAGTAGATCAACACAATTAAGCGGAGTTGATTGCAACCCTAGAAATAGAGCGACATAAATCTGTCGGATTAGAGTCAAATCTAATAGGGGAATCTATAGATCGAGTTAATGCGACAATAGGGGTTTTAATTAGAAAGAGATTTCAATTAATCAACCTAGAGTCAGTTGTTTTTAGTCTTGAAAGAGATATTAACATAAATCAGAGATTTCTACGGATTAAGTCAAGTGAATAAATCGTATGAATCAGAAGTAATAAGTGAAGTCTAGGTGAATTCTTCCTTGGGTATTGTCTCTCTCATAAAGTTGTCTAAAAAGTATTTTCCCAATTCATTCTCTGTCGTGCCTTTAATTTTAGTTTAAAAGAAATCACTCCAATTCTTAGGCTAGATAATAAGAAGATAGTAATTACTAGTATTCTTTGTCCTTGTGGATACGATATTTCCGGTCTTACCATAACTATACTATTAAACGATAGGTGCGCTTGCCTTTATTGTGATCGTAGTTAGTTAGAGACACATCACCCGAATAGTTGTATTTAAATTCATTTGGTTAAATTCAATTACTAGCATGTACTATGCGTGCAATTGTATATTTAGTCTATATTCTCCAATTGGATCATTCTAAGTCTCTATAATGTTCAAATTTTGAAATTTCAGTCTTGACGCAAGTTATTTTTGTTAACCCAATAACTGAATTTTTGTGAGTAATACGTGAAAATAGCAAAGCTTACTGTCACACCTCGAAAATCGAGTAATTTAATCGTGGGCTCGAGTGAGGAATCAGAATTAGTGACATAGAAATTAAAATAAAATAAAATAAAAGATTAATTAGTTAATAATAATAGTAATTGGGTTAATAAAAATATGTTAGTGAGGATTAAATCAGAACAAATTTTAAATTAGAGGTCTAATGTGTAAATTAAAAGATTGAATTGAAATAGGAGTTATTAGAACAAGTGAGGTAATATGAGGGGGCTTAGGGGTAAATATCCTAAATTTTAAATTTTGGTTGGCTATATAAGACCACCCACCGTCCCTTCCCTCCACACTTTCAACCATTTCAAAAATAATATAAGATCTTAAATCAAGAGTTTTCCATCAAATTTCCCTTCATCCTTTTTGTAACATCCCAAAACCCCCTTGGTCAAAAATAATATAAGATAGATTTTTTTCATGAAATAAGATATAAAGAAAGTAAATAATAAGGATGTTAGAGAAAAATGAAATAAGAAGTATGTTGTGAAATGTTAATCTGAGTCAGGGATTAAATCGTAAAATATGAAAAGTATTGTGGCCTAATGTAAATATTTAAACTTAAAATGACAAAATATAAACACTGAAAAGTTAATGGGCTAAGAGTGCAAATTACCATTTTAAGAAAGTGATGAATCTCGTAATAGAGAGCTAAGTGATGATTTTAAAATGATTTTCAACTCAATTTACAATAATTAAGAGGTTTATAACCTTGATTTAATAGAGAGTTGAAGGTGTTCTTTGAATCCGGAATGTTCTCTGAATCTGGAAGATTTTTCTTCTTGAGATTGAAAACGAAGGTGATTTTTCTGGAAAATGTTAATTAGTGAAATTGTATAAAATTAATAATCTAAATTTATATTTAAATATTAGATCTGGTGTTAGGAAGTGAAAATTGAGGGTTTAGTAGAGTTAAATTGAAGTAATTTGAAGATTAAAGTCACGTGAGGTGAGCTCTCCAGATTTAGGAGAGTGGCGAGCTACTATGTTACTAGGTGGCCGCTTAGTCTATTTAAAAATGAAAATAACCTGTATGTTTTAATGTGATATGCGAAGCCTCTATTCGTGAGGGAGCGTCCACAAGTAAGGATAAGGGGAAGGAAAAAGTGGTGTAGGTTCAGCAGTATCAGCGAGTCAACAAGTGAGTGTTCTTGCACACTGCATCATAAGCACGAGTTCGCATGCTAAGGATAGCCAAGTAAGGCATGCATACCCTCCTATTTAATGTGCGAACCCAGTTATGATCTCATGCGAACTCGATTTACATCATGTAAGCGCTGATAAACCTTATGCGAACCCTGCTATACATGTGTGAACTCTTATATCTATGTGAGCCTAGATGTGTGCGAACCCCTGATTTATGCGAGCCTATATATATATATATATATATGAGTGAGCCCTATATTGCATGCGAGCCCCTGCATTATGTGAGTTTCATGTTATGTGCGAACTCATATGTTGTATGCGAGCCCTAAATGTATACGAGCATTATGTTGTGTTATGCGAACCCTATATTATGTGAACCCATGTTACTGCGAACCTATGTGTATTGCGAGCCCTGCAGAAATGTGAGCTCTGTTATATTGTGAGTCCGATAATATTGTGTATTATGAATGTGATAAAAATGATATGTTGACATTCTGAACACTTGAAATCATTGGATATCATTGACATGCCATAGGATTGTGAGAACTCACCAATTTTATTATGTGTTAAGGCATTGTGGCCCGGAGATAACGTTGGAGAGATAAGGGAATGTCGAGCATAGATCCATTCATCATAGACAATGTGATGTGTTTGGAGAGTGTGAACACTCGTGCTACACTTACATGGAGATAGCATATGACTCTATGAGTCATTTGGTGTGTTTTGGAGATCCGCTTATCCAATGCATACAAATTATGATTATGTTTCACATTCACAAATTGCCAATATATCACCATGTTGACTATGAATATTGTATTGTATGTGAAATGTTACAGTATGTTTAAATCTTAGCATGATTGTTGCGTTTTATGTGTTGTATGCTTGAGCATTCACTAAGTTTCATAAGCTCACACTCCTTGCATATACCTTGCAGATAAATAGCTCATGGGACTAGTAGTGAAGTGTGGCAATCCGGTGATCCATCCCAAGGTAAATCCCTTCGAGTATGTGACGTGTATTTCAAACCTTAGAGTGGAAGGTAATGTGGGACTATCCTAAGGGATTAGAATTAAACTTAGAATTTTAAAACATATTTTGGCGGGTCTGTTTAATTTTGGATTTTGGACTTTATAATTGCTTGGTTGAATGCATGATTGATTGGATTTTATACATGTTGATTGTTATTAAATTGAAGAGCTAACAAGCTTATGTAGGTTAAGGAGCTCGTCAGGTTCTAAGGTACGCCCTTACCTTTTATGTATGATAAAGCAAATTAATGGCTTAGTATGCATGAAACAACTAAGCATAATGCGAGCTTAGGGGTTTGCAAGTACAGGGTCTTGCCAGTGTTAAGGGATTCACCAAAGCTAGTGTTAGCCAAAACATAGTCTTTGCTATAGTGCAGAATTCGACACCAGGATGAGTTCGCCAGGGTAGGTTAGTACACTAAAGTACATAGGTTCGCCAAAATAGGGAGGGCTCGCCAAGTCAATAGATTCGCCATGGGTATGTGGTGCGCCAAGGAAAAAAAAGGTCCGCGGGTGTAGCATTCCCTAGAGCAGTCTGTTCAATTGAGGGGAAAATTGGGGTCTAAGTTCGCTAGGAGGAGAGTGGTCGAAGGGTAAGATGCGAGCTGGATTCGTTAGTTAGGATGTGAACCAGGGGGTTTGCGAAGCAAGTTGCGACCTGTGCTTGTGGGAAGGTCGCGGGCTAGAGCTCGTTAGGTGTCTGCGAGCTGCTTGGGGTTCTAGATGGGGGTTCGTCACAAAGTGGGTTCGTAGGGGTCTAAAACTTGAAACTTTTGTGCTTTGTTCTTATGGTATTTTTAGAAAGGCATCACTACAGGAAATTTAACTTTTAGCGGCGTTTTTAGTGGCGTTTTGAACAAAAACGCCGCTAAAGTTATACATTAGTGGCGCTAAACATCAAACGCCGCAAAAGGTTGGAGCTATAGCGGCGCTAGGACAAAAAACGCCGCTAAAATGTATTAAAATTTTTCCAAATGTCGTCGTTTCATTACAGGAGGAAAAAGTTTTAGTGGCGCTTTTCAAAAAAACGCCGCAAAATTGTTACGTTTCACAAAAACGACGTAGTTCCAGTACAGCGTATTAAATTTTCAGTGGCGTTTTTCATAAATGCCACCAATTTGCAATACCAATTAGGCTCAAACGGCGCCGTTTCATTTTAGAGTATTAAATATTTAGTGGCGTTTTTAAGAAACGCCGCCAAGTTACAATACCCATTTGCCTCAGACGACGATGTTTCACAACAAGGAAAAATCTTTTTGTGGCGTTTTCCATAAACGCCGCAAATTTTCAATAACAATATGCACTAAACGACTTCGTTTCACGTTAGGGAATTAGTGGAATTAGGGGCGCTTTCTGAAAAACGCCGCTATAAATAAGAATTAGTGGCGCTTTTAGAAAAACGCCGCGATACTTCGACCATTAGCGGCGCTTTTAGAGAAATGCCGCAAAAAGATTAACCACAACGCCGTCGTTTTATGGTGAGATTTAGTCGCATTAGCGACGCTTTTTGAAAAACGCTGCAAATGATAAGCATTAGCAGCGTTTAAAAACGCCGCAAAAAGAATCATTTTATTTTAGGATTTAGGGTTTTGGATTTAAGGTTTAATGTCTATGGTTTGATTTTTAGGGTTTATGATATTATGTTTATTACTTTGATTAGAGTTTTGAGTTTAGGGTTTATAGTCTATAGTTTATGGTTTGGGGTTTATTATTTTATAGTTAGGGTCTTAGTATTGTTCATAGTTTTAGGGGTTAGGCTAATAGGGTTTAAGGGTTATGATTATGGAATATGCCAATAGGGTTTAATGATTTAGGATTTATGGTTTAAGGGTTATAAGGTTTTAGAGTGTGAGGTTTGGGGTTTAATTTTTAGGGTTTAAGGGTTTGAAGTTTTAGGGTTTTAGATATGTGTGTATCTCGAATTTTTTATAATATAAATCTAAATAAGATAAATATAAATTATTATTTTAAAAAAATATATATCAAAATGGGTTAAATCCCAAAAGCATACATGAACAATGGTTTAATGTGCAATTGTATATATACATGAACTTTAAATATTTGATCTAGTTATTGTAAATTATTAACATAATTATTGATATAACTTCATTTTATATTTATTGATTTCATACGTAAATATTTATATTTATTCAATATAAAAATATATTGATGTATTTATTTTTTAAAATGTGTATGATTAAATCAAAATTAAAATTTCAACTATACATTTAAACCACAATTAGAATTTCATGTCTACAATTACACAATATTAAACCGAAATTCATATATAATTTTGAGATGTATCGCTATCAAAATTTAGGTGTATACATATAATTAAATGCCATTTATATAAGAATCTAAACAAGTAATGCCATACCCATTTATCAATTTAATTCCTAAAAGAGTTGATCATGGTAATTAAATTTTAACTTTCAGTATTTATATTTCTTTTATCAATATGATTCTTATTTTTTGAACCAAAACCTTCCACTTTTAAAAAATTGTTAAATCTCATTTTAGTCCATATTTAAAATTAAAAAATTAAAAAATTTAAAAATTTAAAAATTAAAAAGTAAAAAATTTAAATTTTAAAACTTAAAACTTTAAATTTTAATATTTTAGTCCATATTTCAGTTAAAAAGTTTAATATTCAAAATTTTACAAAAATAAAAATTCTAAAAAATGATAAGCTCAGCACAAAAATTTAAAAAAAAAATGTTAAAATGAAAAAAATTAAAATTGAGAAATAGTGGCGTTTGTGAAAAAAACGCCACAAAAAGTTAAGCTATAGTGGTGTTTTAATAAAAAACGCCGCTAATATATTTTCAGAGGCCATAAAATGCTACTGTTTTATCCGGATTTTTAGTTGCGTTTTTACTAAAACGCCACAATAGGAAAACGCCACAAATATATTACAGATAGCTGCAAAATGTTGCCGTTTTAAGCTTCCTTTTAGATGTGTTAGTGGCGCTTTTGATAAAGGCCACAAATTTTACCTAACCTAAACGCCACCATTTTTCAAGCCCCGAAATTTTTAGCCACTGCCTACAGGTTCTTTTCTTTTCCCTCTTCGGCCGACTCCCCCAAATTTTCTAATCCCTAACTCCAGAACAACTTTTCCTTCTCCACTCCAACACCCACCGGCCACCACCATCATCGTTCATCAGTCACCACCAATCCAGCACATACCCGCTGGCGACGAGCAAGATTGCCACCAATCCACCACCAATCCAGTCACTACCAATTATACACATTTGTTTCAGAACTTAGAAGTTTGTAAGTGAGCTGTTTCCATACCCTGATTTTGCAAAATTGTTGAGCCTAGTTAATAATGCGTGTTGAATTCACTCTCGGATTTGAACAGGAGTGCCTGAAAATAATTTTCCTTGTCTGCCTCTGTTTAGGTCTTCTAGAAATGGGGGAAAATATGTATGGAGACTGGGGATATTTTTTTTAATTTGGTCTAGCGATGAGCTTTCCCTCCTTATTTCCCACTTCGCACCAAGAAAATTAAGAATTCAACTGTCAATGACGTGGAATTGTTAGGGTTGATCTTTGGGAAATAATTTGGTGTTCTGAGTTTTTATTGCTGACAATATAAACTTTAGTTTTGGTTTTTGAAATAGTCTCTTTGTGTTGTGTGTTTTGCCTCGTTTATGGAAATCAACTCTTTGTTATGCATGGTATAATTGGAGATATCATGTTCTTACATCATTGAGAAGTATGTTAACATTATCTGTGGTTGCACACTTTTGCAGTGACTACCTTTTCAAGCTACTTCTTATTGGAGATTCCGGTGTTGGAAAATCTTGCCTTCTTTTGAGATTTGCTGTAAGTTTCTTGACTTAAACTGGTATTTGAGATTAAATCTCTTTACTTTTTAGAGTTCTGTTGCACATTCAAGATATTTGTATGAGCACCTTTATTTTTATATTCACTTTTGGTGTTATGGATTGTACTAATGAGTAATAATTGATTTAAATGTTCCATTGCTTATATAATGCATAGTGCGAATAAAATTTGCACTTCACATTGTTAGGGTTGAACTCCAGCTACAGCTTCAGACTATGATGAAGATGTTCCAGCAGTCGCAAATGCCGCCATCTTAGACATTTGTTTTCTTGTAACTTTTAACATTATTGTAAGAAAATTTTGAATTATACTTCATTTATAATTTATATCATATATATTTCGTATAATTTTGTATCATTTAGATTTGCTGTTTTTGGTTGGATTTCATGCAGGAAGGGTTGGATATTAGTGAAAAATGTATACTGCAAATCTGCCCAAATTAGCGGCGTTTGTAAAAAAAGCGCCGCTAAAGACCACGACTTATAGCGGCGTTTTATAAAAAAGCGCCGTTAAAGAACACGACTTATAGCGGCATTTTCTATAAAAGCGCCGCTAAAGACCATGACCTTTAGCGGTGTTCTCTATATAAGCGCCGTTAAAAGTCGTGGTCTTTAGCGGCGTTTTCTAAAAAGCACCGCTAAAAGTCATGATCTTTAGTGGCATTTTTTTTCAAATAAACGCCACAAATTTTAGCCGCGTTGTTTATAGCGGCACTTAAAGGCAAAAAAAAAAAAAAACGCCGCAAAAAGTCTATTTTCCTGTAGTGCATGTAATTAGGATTAGTTTTAATATGATTTATGTTGCAAATGTGTGGTGTGCATGGTTGGTTGGTGTGCTTCATGTTGTTTTTAACGGATAGTCGCTTCGGTGGCTAATGTGACATTCAAAATTCGGGTCGGATCGTCCCGGCCGGGTTTGGGGCACCACAATTACACATATGATAATATGTTTGCTACATAAAATTTTGGAAATAAAAAACTTAAATGAATTTAAAAGTTATTGTAGGTGAGGGCTGAAATTTTAGAATTTGAAAAAGTACAAAGACTAAAAATGACCAAATTAACATAGAGGGGCTAAACCTATAACTTTTGCAAAGTACTGGGACTAATAACAAGATTTATCCATATAGATATATATAGAAGGGAAGGGCATAGAGAGGAGCAGACAGGCACCTTAGTTTGCATATCATTGCATTACTGCAAATTGAGGATTCATAAAAATGGGTAATCTAAACTATTGAAACCGTTGCAAGAACTTGAGCTCAAAAGGGCTGCTAGTTGCTGATGTTAACAGTCCATTTTACCTTGTAAGAAAATGGTTCTTCTCAACATCAAGTAAAGAAGTTAGTAACAAAAGGATACACTTATCACTAGCATATCTCTATCCTCACCGTTCATAGTCTTAATTAGATGGTATAATCAATACTTTTCATTGCAGAATATATCTTTGTTTTAAAAAGTCCGGAATCTATAGGGATGGTGGGCATGCCGGAGTGGTTATCGGGCATGACTAGAAATTATGTGGGCTCTGCCCGCGCAGGGTCAAATCCTGCTGCTCACGTTTTATTTTTGCCCTCCTCCACTTATTAGCTGCCCAGAGTTGCCAACATTTTGCTTAAGATATTTAAGCTCAGTTTTCTTTTGAAGCCTAGAGTACAAATTACAATACAAATGAGATCTAGTATTTTCTTTAATTCTTAAATGGATATATATATATGTGTTATTTTAAAATTATAGTTTATTTTTTGGGTAAAAGTAAAGAGGGCATAGTCTTATGGTCCAATTGCACAGCTTAAAGACCACAATTAAGACAGCAATGCCTTGTCAAAATCAGTCTTTAGTAACGGTAATAAGTTGTGAGGAGGTGAAGCCAACTTTAGCAAGCTTGAACCCACCGACCACTGAAGGCATCAGCCACCCGATTAGCCTCTCAAAAGATATGGTGAAAGGAGATTTATCACTGCCTGCTACAATACTCCCTAATTAGCCGAACCAAAAACAATGGAATTCACATAGTCAGAAGGCGCATTAATCATTTGGATAGCCAGCAAACTGTCGCATTCTACCATCACCTTCTTGTACCCTGCTTCCCAAGCTATCTTCAAACCCTCATCTATTGCCCTAAGTTTCGCATGCAAAACTAAACAGCTCCCCAAGAACCAACTAAAGCCAACAATCCACCGCCCCCTATAGTCTCGAAAGACTCCACCAATAGAAGCTTACAAATTTTACTACAATAAAAGAAAATAATTTTTATAAAAAAAATATTATACTAAAAGGGCATAATGAAAAATTTATCTCTTAACGTTTACATTTTTTGTCAAGTTGGTCCTTATTCTTTTATTTAGCTAAATTTGGCTCTCAACTTTTTAAAAATAGTTGATTTTGACCATCAACTATTCAAAAAGAGTCGAATTGATGGCTTTTTAATGGAAATACTCACTAAAACATTAAATTTTTAACATGGTAGCTTGCACGGCAATTCACATGCAATTTATGCTATTTTTTGAACTTTTATGAACTTTCTTTTATAATTTTTTTTCAATTTTTTATTTTTGAATATTTTATAAACTTTAAATTATTTGTTGGTGTAGCATATAAGACAAATAGTGGTATATCAGCATGAAGTACACATAGGTTTTCATGCAAACATCGTTAAAAGTTAAAGTTTTAGTCGGCATTTCCTTTTTTAAAAAAGAGAGCAATTTGACTCTATTTAAAAGGTTAATGACCAAATTTAGCTCAAAAAATAATAAAGGGTAAATTGAAAAAAAAAAGATGTAAATGTTGAGGGCTAAATTTATCATTATGTCTAAAAAACATATGAGCATTAATTAATAGGCATAATAATAATTTTAACCCTCAACATTCACATTTTTTTGTCAATTTGGCCCTTATACTTTTTTTAGTTAAATTTGGCCCTTAACCTTCAAAAAATAGTCAAATCGCTTTTTTTTAAACAAAAATACTGACTAAAATGTTATTTTTTAATGTTCTTGATGTAGCAACTTACATAGCAGTCCATGTGCACATGCGCTAACATAACTCCATTTGTTTTATATGTTACATCAACAAGTAATTCAAAAATTATAAAAATAAATAAATAAATAGAAATAAAAATTCAAAAAATAGCCTGGACTACACGTGGATTTTCATGTATAAAAAATTAACATTTTAATTATTATTCTCATTTAAAAAATAATTTTGACTCTTTTCCAAAAGGTCTATGGTCAAAATTAAGTTTTTTTTTAAAAGGTTAAGAGCCAAATTTAACTCATAAAAGAATAAGAACCAATGTTACAGAAAATATAAGTATTAATGACTAAATTTGATATTATACCTAATTAATAAGGTGTTATTATTAAATTATTTAGCAATTTTATAATAACATGCATTTAACATTAGTTTATCATGTAATTTTTTTTAAATGGGGTTGTTAAAATGTGAAGTTGAGATATGATCTCAAATAAGAATTTAAGCAATTCACTTATCACTATATTATATGTAAATGTTATTTTCATAATGATATATATATATATATATATATATTTCTCTTATATTATTGTTATTCATTATTGTTGAATTAATTATATAGTTAAAATTCTAAACTCTTTAAAAATTTAGAATTTATTTTTTTTATTTTATTTTTAGTAGTCAAATTCTAAAATTCATATTCAATTGTTAATGTCACATTAAAATCTTCAGTTAAATTTATTGCTGTAACATTTTAAAATTTAAAAAAAAATACTTACTTGGTAGCCCATGCAACAAAAAACTAATGTTGTGTTGAATCTAGATTCAACAGAAAAATTTTAAGGATGTTAACAATTAGACTTACATTTTTAAATTTAAAAAGTAAAAAATTACTTAAATTCCTTAAAATAAAAGGGACTAAATTCTAAATACATAAAAAATATAAAGATTTAGAGCACATTTTAACCAAATCATATCTATATTAACATCATTTAAAAAATGTCTCAATTTATATGGTTTGAATTATTAATATATTTTAACTCGAGCAATAGTCCTATTATTTGAGGGTAGTATATATGGGAGCTTGAACATGCATTGTATAAGAGGGACCAAATAAAAAGAGGCATATCAATCAAACAGTTTTTCATTAACATCTCAATATCTTAACAAAGAAACCTAGCAGTTAATAGACTTATTAGTAAATTTGGGTGTCAAAGAAATCGAATCTGTAGATTTAATAAACTGGCTATTATCGAACCATACTAAATCGGTTTGGTTCATGGTTTTCATATTATTTTTGGTTTTAAGTTTTTGGATTTATTTAGATAAAATTAGTTTTGGATATGGACTTTTCAATTTTAATTAGATAAAATTATCTTTGTTTTATGTTTCTTAAACATTGTTTGATAATTTTAATTTTTTTTTCAATTATACATAAAATCTATAATTATAAATGTTTATTAAAAATCTAATTAAACATTGATTTAATCATTCTCAATCTTCACCGAATATAATCAATGCTAAATTATTTGTATTTTATAACTCTTATGCTACCTTTGGTCGGAGTATTATTTTTTACAACTATTTTTAGTATATGGGTTAACAATAAACTAATTCAATTGGTAATATTTAGCTACTTTTATGATTTATTTTTAGCAACAGAGGAAAATTTTTAGCTTATTTTGAATAAGCCTTATTTTTTACAAGAGTTAAAATTTGTACTAATTATTTTTTTCTTTTATGTCTAACCATTGTAATACATATGTAATAAATAAGTTTTTTTCTCGTATTATTACACTAGTAACCAAACTAGGTATTAATGTGTAATGATAGCAAAAAAGCACCAAACTTGAAAATGTTAATAATGACAACCAAAATTTTAGAAGTTTTAATAACAATAATAATATAAAAAAGAACACAGATTCTGGAAAGTTTTAACAACAATAAGAAAAAAGCAATGAATTTGTAAGATATTGACATTAAAAATAGATTTAGGGTTTATTTTTATTTAATTATAGAATATTTAAAAGCATAATAAAAGTTATATTAAAAATTTAAAAAGCAATGGGTTTTGTTTTGGGTTTTAATTGGGTTTATATATTCGGCTTATATGTTTAAAAAATTATTTTTTTTAATTTTTAAATATTTTATTTTTTAAATTTCAATGCGCAATAAAAAAAATTTAAACTCGAACTGAATTGATATGATTCAATTACATTATTTAAACTAAACCGAACTGAATTATAAAAATCTTAACTGAATCGAATCGTGGGTTTGATTCAATTTCACAGTTTGGTCGTTTTTTTGGTCAGCCCTAGTTTCTGCATACTAAAAATCACTGATTTGACTCGGTTGTTTACATAGTGCTTTTGAGTCCTAATTTCCTGGTCTTTTGTTATTCTGTTGAGTCCTTGTTTAGAACTGTCTGCTGATCTCAGTACTTCAAACTGTTGGACAAACGGACATCTCCCTCCACTTCCCCTGCTTTCAAAACAGCATGTGAAAACATGTTATACACTCACTGTTACGTTGTTTTTTCAAGTGTCAAAAAAAGAAATAGTTTAAAACTATGTATATTAGGTCTGTTTACTATAAAATCATTGTCTAAAGAGAATATTCCTCTACCATAGATCAAATAGAGAAAAACATTAGACCCTAAACCCAGTTTTCTGCAGTAGCTTATCATTGATAATTTGCATGGTATTTATTGCTCTACATGATGTTGCTGTCAATCTCTACATACAAATGGGCACCAATTCGAGCAGTAATACCCATCTCTAATTCGTTATTTCCTCCATCTTCATTTGCTGACAAATTACTCATGCTGAGGAAAGGCTCTTCTTCAAATCCGTGAGGTTCTTTCCCACTACACCCCTAAACAGTATTCTACAAGTTGCTCCAAGTATTTCTTCACTTCTTTTGCCTAAAACGACCTTTTTTCTTTTCTGGGTTTAGCCTTTAAAGATAATCAAGTAATGAATCTTGCAAATGGAAGGGGGAGCCGAACTACGTCATGATGCAAAATGGAAATATAAATTAAAATAAACACAGGGCAGCATTAGAGATGTGATGTGACTCCACTATACGTTGAGTCACCATGGTTTCCTAAACGGAGGGTTTGTTTTTCGTATAGTGTGGGATACAGTCATCCCAATATTCTGCAACCATGAGTTCATCTCCACGGTCGAAAAAACAGTGTCCAGAAAAAAGATGTTTCCCTATATGCTTTACCTTTTTCTCTTTTGCAATTTGAATATTTCCCCTATTCAACCTGATTGTTGTTTTTTTTCTCAATGGCGTCTCCACTATAACCAAGGATTTGTTTTTGTAGATTATTAAGTTTATCTATAACCAAATCATAGTGCTGCCCACTATTATTCAGCGGCTTCTCGTTTATGCTTAGGATTGCAAACGATGAGTCATCCCCAATAGCGGGAACTTCCCTATAAAATATACCTATAACAACAATTTCATGTGCTTGGAACAGTGTTGAACGGAAAAAAACTGGTCACTGATTGATACACTAAATTTAATTAATGATGCCAGGTTGAAATACGTTCTATATTCTATTACTTTTGCTAAACTTGTTATTCACCACTTTGAAGCAACTTGCTGTATTATTGTGTTTATTTGCAACATGACAGAGCAAAACAAAATGGTGTATCAAACATTGGAGTACATCACTATTCTCTTTCCATTACAGGGAAAGGAAAAAAAACAACCCCATTCTATTTTAAGGTTGGAATGGAAAATCTTATATGATCTCATCAAGATGCACGCATGTGTTAAATTTGGAAGGTGGCTTTGATCTACACAGTTGAGGCTTTTACCTTTGTCTTTTTTTGCATATAAAAAAAAGGCTCAGCAAGCCTTGGATATATTGAGATTTGGCAAATAAAATCTTAAAAGAAAGTGAGTATGTTATATGTGATGAAGCCTTTGGTTACACGTCAGGAATCTTACTGCAAATTAAATGCACCAGAATGATAAGAACAGAACAACCACTTATATATATACGAATATAGATCTTTTATTGCTTTCCAAATATGCTATAATGATAGCTTCTAAGGCCGATGTTCCATAAATCAATAGATTAATATAATTGCTTTGTTATCAGCTTAACTTATGGATTATCCTCTAATGGCTATGTTCAGGGTTATCATTGGAGACTTGGGGAGTCATATATGATTTGTGCATGCCTTAATATCTTTGTTCGATAGGTCTAGGAGACCCAATAATTAAGCAAAAGAGGAGACTCTCATCCTTCTCACCATCATCGTCATCACTATCATTATCATTGTCGTCGTCATCAGCTTCATGGATTTTTATATATAAAAATATAAATATATGCGCACTAGCCAACTTTGCCTTAGCTAAGCAGCAATATAAGATCCAAAGGTGAAAGTGGAACAAACTTAGAGATTCCAAAACATTAAACAAATGATCGATGATGTCTATCTAACCATATTTTATCAAAAATAGTACATAACAGTATTTACTTATCAGTTGCTTCTTCCAGGAAATATATATATACTGTTAAAATGGGAAAACAGGCACACCCACATAGATTCCTTGTTAAACCTTATTTACATGGTTTTCTAGTTAAGGGACATGTTTTTCTTCTTACGCGTAAGGATAAATTTAGATCATAACCATTACTCTTTTACTGATCACGTTAATCCTATTTCTTCTTCCTCTTCTTTTTTTTTTTATATCATTTTATCCCTCGACATTAGAAATGCAGTCTAATTGCATTTTTAAAAGAAATAATTAACTAAATCATAAAAATTTTAACATCACTAACACGAGAACTCGTATGTGATAGTTCACGTGTTTTTCATAAAAATTCAAATAATTATTAAAAATTTAACAATTTATAATTTTTTGAAAAAAGATATCTATATTATTTTAAAGATGTTGATAAAAAGAATACATGGTTACACACATAATAAATATATTTATTACATAATCTTATTTATTTTATCATATCAACTAAAACTTATTTATCTTTTATGTAATTTTTTTATAAATATATTTATTACATAATCTTATTTTTCACTCACGTAATAAATATTTCATAATAAAAAATTCAAGTATATTAACCTCATTTTCTTTCAAGGAAATCAAATGTATTCTGAATATCAAATCATTTAATTATTAAATTTTTGATGTTAGCATTTTTTTTGGAAACTTTTTTTCACTTTTTATGGTAAATTTATTATAGGTTAATATTTGATATATTAATGTGTATAATTTTATGTCATGTTAAAGGGTTCTTCTTTCTTTCTTTTTTTTTTTTTTGAAATGACCTATAAATTAAAATAAAATAGCAAAAATAGTCAAACACAAGCTAAGAAATAGAGAGGAATCATGTAAACCCCAAGCTGATACGCTTGTCTCGTACACCCAGTCCTATCAATTTCCTCCTCCATTTCATGGCTATAATTACTAATATCAGCGGTAATTATTGGCAACAATAATGTTAATGGAACATCAAAAAGGGAAGAGATTGCATGAGATAAGGCACTCGAGCTAAACTATCAACCATCTTATTAACGTCTCTTCGAATTTAAACAACAGATAAATTATTAATTGAGATTTAAGAAAAAGACAGTCCTGAACTTGAAATTGTAACTCAAATTCAGAATCATCACTCCAGCTTGTAGGGTTCAAGACATTAACAATTTGTAAATATATAATTAAATTCAACGACGATGGAGTCAAAATTTAAATACCGAAATCAACATCTCTGCCAAATAAAACTCTAGCTGAATGTTAATAAAGTGCAATCGACTCCACACTCATTGTCTTGAAGGGCAGCAGCAAAAGAAGTATAAGCAGCCGGCAAAAAATGACTCGGCATCCAGATTGCACTATGTCATGTTAAGCTATTATAAGTAAAATAAGTAGAAATTTTGAAATGATGTAACGTTATCTTTATTAAGTATGCCTAAAAATAAATTGATCCATTATTCCTTATCTTGTGAATCCAAACGTCATTAACTTTGAGAGATTAATAACACAACGAATATCGAATATTAATTTGTTTAATTTCATATCTTATAAGAATTCTTGGGGCCGACCCCAATTTTTCTTCTATATAATATTATGAAATTATTATTTGATAAGTCTTTTAGAATTTTTTAGAATATTAATTAAAGTCATGTCACACCTTATTAATTTATTTATAGAGTTAAAAAGTCACATTCATTATTAATAAAAATAATAAATGTTAGAATATTTATTTACTTTATAACAAATTTAAATAGCTTTAGGAATTTTTCCCTCAACTTTTTATTTTAAGGAATTTAATTCTTCTACTTTTTAGATTTAAAAATTCAAGCTTAATTGTTAAAATTTTTCTCTTAAATTCAAGTTCATTATAACGTCAGTTTTTTTTATTATTATTTCAAAATGTTACACAAACGAATTTAACAGAATATCTTAAAGGTGTCAACAACTGGACTTAAATTTTGAAATCCGAAAAGTAGATGTACTAAATTATTAGAAATAAAAGTAGGATTAAATCCCAAATATATGAAGAGTACAGGGACGTAGATCATATTTTAACCAATAATTTATTATTAAATAACAACTTAATCTACTCGTGTTGAGCTGGTTTGAATTTATAAACTTTTATGATATAATATCAAATTTAGCTCTCAATGTTTTCATTTTTTTTTTTTCAATTTGGAAACTAAATTTGGGCATTTACCTTTCAAAAAGAATCAAATCTCTTTTTACTTAATGGAAATGTTGACTAAAGTTTAATTTTTTTAACGATGTTGGCATGGCAACCTATGTGACAATTTACATATACTTCATGTCAACAAATAATTTAAAAATTATAAAAATACAAAAAGTTTATAAAAATTCAAAAAGAAAATTAACATGAAATACATGTAGTTTCCATACGGGCTACCATGTTTAAAAAATTAACATTTTAATCACTATTTCTTGTAATAATAAAAAACATCAATTCAAGTCTATTTTAAACGTTGATGGTCAAATTCGATTTTTTTTAAAAAAAAGTTGAAGATTCAAATTGATAAAAAAAATGTAAACATTAAGAATTAAATTTGACAATATGTTAATTTTTATTTTGACTCATATTATTGAAGTTTAGCCTTTAGATAAATCCACATTTATCTCTTAAAAATAATAATGTAAATTAATTGAGATAAATCAATTAGCATGATTTAAGATAGATTAGGTTAAGGTTTCTATCATTGACCTAAAGAAAGGAAGAAAAAAAAAACAAAGGACAAAGACGAAAGCAAAGGCAAAATTTTACTTGGTGAAGAAGGTCCCATGGCCACAACGGGCATTGGAGGGTGTCATTTTCTATGATGTGTAAACATGAATTTTTAATATAAACTTAAGAAATATAAGGGATTACTGTGTGTATATGTATAGCCATTACTAAGGTAGGAATCCACCGCAAGGTTCCACCACCACCTTCTTTTTCTCCTTTTCGTTGGAATCCAATCATCAAAGCACCATCCCCATTTGTTTTTACACATCTTCAACAATTCATTTTATTGGTTAATTCGTTCAAATACCTAAAGAAAAAAAAAACTTGTTAATTTATTCAACATGATTTCATATTAAATAAAAGCTTATAAATTAGCGTATTTTAATTAATTTATATTCCAATTATTTTAAGTTTGATTTTTTTATTAATTATCTGAATAAAATTTAAATTTAAATTTAATTTTTTCCCGATACAGAGATTAATTGTATGTAAATTATTTTATAATTTTTGTAAAATATGGTAGATTTCAAAGATTAAATATTTAAAACTAATAAGTGATTTTAGTGGGTTAAAAAAGTAGGAGAATTTTTCTTGAAAGATAAAAATACGGGGATTTTGAAACAAAAATACATAAAAATAGAAAATTATGTGATTATATTTTGTTATATAAGCCATTCCATAGCATATATTCTTATAAATTTATAAAATTTTCTTATTTTTAATTTTTTAAAACATATAAAATTTTTAATATTTTATGTTATTTAATAATTCGAAAATGTATCTAGTTAAATAAATGTCCAGATTCAATAACCATTTGTCGTGGCACTACCACATCCTCAATCGATGCTAACATGGCATCTATTAATAGTCATATTAGTATTGTTGTTAGTTTCTAACAGTCAACATTGATCAAAGGATCTTGTTGGTCAAAATGGTCAATTCATAAGCTCAATTAGATGCAAAAGATTTGAAGGAAATTACAACTTATTTTACCAATAAACTTTACATTTATAAACTCAATTTTACCATTTCAACTAAAATTAAAATTGATTACGTTTTCATAAATTTGTTACATATTTTTCTTTAGCCACCCACATTATAATATCATAATATTTTAGAATACATTAGAGTACTTAAAAGAGGAAAAATATTGTAGTGTTTGGTAGTAATTTAGTCCTCTATATTAAGCTTACGTGGTGTTATTGTGTTTTACAGTTTTGCCATGATTACCCAAAAAATCCAATGATTTTAATAAAAATATATATTTTAATTAAAAATACATATTAGCATCATTATGCATGAAATAAATTTTGAAAAAAATCAAGTCAATAAATATTATTTATTTTATAAAGTATTTATAATTTAAATTAAATCAAATCAAAATATTTGAAATGCATGAGATAAGTTGCACATTCAAAATTGCAAATATATCAAACAAATAAATTATCCACATAGGACAATATCTTTTTCCCGTTAAGTGCTTCGCTTTTATATATATATATATATATATATATATAAGATAAGTCGATTGGGTCTTAATTCAATTAGTATGAGTATTGTTATCAATATAGGAGGACGTGTATTCGAGTGCATTGAAACACATTATCTTTCTATTTTTGAGTTGAAGAGAGACTATAGTTAGTTCTAAACATTATATCAAATAGAACAAATATGATCAGGAAATTGTTCAATATATATAAGACAACGTAATTATACATTTTTCTTATTATTGATAAGTTATTAAGTGTAGATTATAAATCGTGTGGGTGATGAATTTTGCAATTCTTTTTTGACGTTTTTATTTTTAAAGTTTAATAAGAAAAAAATGAATAAATTGGACAAATTAGCCCCTCTAAAAAATTAGAGTAATTTAATCTGTCAATTTTGGAAGTGACAAATTAAGGAAAATTAATCTTGGTGTTAGTATCTTCCGTCAATCGTACATAATTTTGATTAGTATAGTAAAAAATTTAGCCTTCGATGCTTACATATTTTGTGTTTGTCATTTTAGCCTTAATTCTAAAAAATTTAACAAATTCAGCCTCAATATTTTCATATTTACACAAATGTTGTGAGATAAATTTGTTAAATTAGGACTAAATTGACAGAATGTGTAAACTTTGAAGATTAAATTTATTATTATACCAATCAAAATCATATAAAATTGATAAAAAAATATTAATGCCGTGTTTAGTTAATTGCACATTTTTGAAACTGATAAGGATTAAATTGTTTTAATATTTTGAAATGAATCAATTTACTCAATTTTAAAATTAAGAGATTTTGAAGAAATCTTTATAGAGAGAAAAATTAATGGTAACATAGATGAAGTGAACAAATTTTGTGTTAATAGTACTTACATTGTATTATTAATTTTAAGAAGCAGCTAAAATTATAAAATTTTTATTTAATCAAAGGGATAAAAGTATTTAAATTAAATTATTAATTTTTAGAATAAACTAAAAATGAAAAAAAAAAATCTTTTAACCAAAGAGGGCCGAAGCCTCTACTTTCTCCTAACTTTCACTTAAGTATTTCTCCTAACTTTGACGTAAGTATAAAGCATGAAGAATTTTCATTGTGGATATTGTTGCAAATACAGTAAATTCTAAACATTATAATTTAATGGAATAAATCTTAAAATTATATATGAATTTTGGTTTAATGTGTAATTATATACATGAATTTTAATTTGGTGTAATTATATACGTGAAACTCTAATTGTGGTTTAAATGTATACTTAAAATATTAATTTTGATTTAATCATACACATTTAAAGAAATAAATACTAATTTATTTTTATAGTGGATAAATATAATTATTTATGCATGCAATATATAAACATAAAATGATTTTATATCAATAATTGTGTTAATAATTTACAAGAATTGGATAAAATTAAAATTTCATGTATAAAATTACACAAAATTAAAATTCATGTATATAATTATATATTAAATACATATAATTTTAATATTTATCTCTAATTTAATTAAAGAAAAGTAAGGTTTAAAATTTAAGATGATTTAACGTTATACGTCACAAATTATTTTTTAATAATCATCCATAAAAATAAGTTTGTTTTTTATGATATCAAAAATCAAAACTGAATCTATGCTAGCTATAAGTTGATGATGAATTATAATTATTTAATTATATTGGATAAAATAAATCATACATCAAATCTGGGCTCCTTTTTCTTTCTTGTTTTTGTCTGTTTCCTGTGATTTGATAGAGGAAATAATATTAATTCCCAACATCTTATTTGCCAAAAAAGGAACATATGCACTAAATATGAAGGAAAATAACGTAATTTAATAATATAAAGATATAAAAAGTATGATAAGGTTCGTGAGTTGTTCGAGTAAAGTATTATTAGGTTTGAAATTAGTTCGATAATTATTAAATCGAGTTCAAATCATTTTTTAGCCGAACTCGTATAACTTGTAAGTACAAATATCTCATTTACACCCGTAACGGAAGGTGACCAAAACAGAAACGAATTCAAACATTAGTGTCCAAATTTAAAAAAATTAAAATTGGATAACCAAAATAGAAACACGGATATAATTGGATGACCATTTATATAAATTAACCAATTATTTAAAGTAATTTTATTTCCTCCTTTTTGGCTAACCATATAATTTTTTTTTTTTTAGAATAACCGAGGTTATGCTTTTTTATAAAACAAAATCATGCCAATCAACACTTCTCTATGTATCTTTCTGGTGAATAGATTGAGAGTTAACTTTAAAAAAAAAAGATAAATGTAACACCCCAAACCCGGCCCATAAGTTTCGACCAGATCTGGTATGTTACGGGTTGTACGTTGAAAACTTTTGCTAAGTTGGTTTTAGTAAATCATAAGTTATTAGGCAAAATTCGAATAAACAAGTGACTTTTGAAAAGAAAACCTTGTATTATTATTATTTTGAATAATAAAACCTTTGACAAAGTTCCATAAGTTTTAAATATTAAAAACTAAATAGTGAGTATAAACTATGGGGCCTTATTACATAAATGTTTCCAAAATTTAAAAACTTAAGGAAAAACCGAAATAATCTATAGGAATAAAAACTTGATGGCCCCTCGAGTCCGCCTTTGCTCCCATGTCTACGATCTATTGCTCATCCGCAAAGTTAGGGAAAAATAATAGGGTGAGTCACCAAGACTCGGTGTGTAAATCCCGAAAACACATCAAGGCTTGGCCCACAAACACATTATGGCCTTGGCCCGTATACAAGGGTAACTATATATGCATCATGGCCCATCCCGGCCTAGAAATCCATCCTCTACACACCAACCCGTACCAACCATCACACCTTGGGATTTCTACAATCAACCCTCCAACCGCTACACACCATATCGATAATTTGTCTTCTTTGTCTTAAAGACCGACCGATCATTGTGTGACCTATGTGGCAAAGCCACCGATCACCATGCGACCTTAATAATACATCGTAGCATTTCGACGGTGGTTGCATTGTCATAAAGACCGATCACTATGTGACCTATGTGGCAAAGCCACCG
The DNA here is from genome assembly GCA_025698515.1 of Gossypium sturtianum. Taxonomy (NCBI): domain Eukaryota; kingdom Viridiplantae; phylum Streptophyta; class Magnoliopsida; order Malvales; family Malvaceae; genus Gossypium; species Gossypium sturtianum. Next base: position 7,147,356 of record CM046947.1, read on the forward strand.
ATCGCTATGCGACCTTCTTCCCCTTCATCATATCAATCCCATCCCATGCATACATACATGCAGAATCAAAACAATATACTACCTAAAAGTTCACGATCTATCACATACATCGATACACATAGAGAAGTTTCTATGATTACGTACTGGCACCTCTTGCCTACCCTTTTTGGGTAATCCGATTTGTCTATACAACCTTTTCCGGCTTTTAGCCTATAACATATATTTAGTACAGATTACTATCTGAATTTTTTTACGGCTTTTAGCCCATAACATATATTTAGTACAGATTACTAGTGTGTTAGAGATCTACACACGATTACAAGTTAGAACGAGACCTCTAAGTCGACGCTATTCGTAGCCAACACCACCGCTTATCCGCCTTGAAATCCCGAAAAGTGATATGAGATTCGGGAACTAGTGTTTCCGACTTTTAGATCTAAGAGATCTTACTAGAGAAGATTCGGCTACTCCCAGAGGATTAGGCTTTTTGAAAAATCGGGAAGAGAAGATGATTGAAAAAATCTATAGAGATTCGGCTTTTAGAAGAAAGAAGAGAAAAGAATAATGGAGTTTTGGCTTTTGGCTTTTTAGAAGAAAGAAGAGAAGAGAATAATGGAGTTTTTTTTGGCTTTTAGAAGAAAGAAGAGAAAAGAATAATGGAGTTTTCGGCTTTCGGCTTTTTAGAAGAAAGAAGAGAAGAGAATAATGGAGTTTTCGGCTTTTAGGAGAAAGAAGAGAAAAGAATAATGGGGTTTTTGACTTTTAGAAGAAAGAAGAGAAAGAAAAGGTGGAAACCCTAAATGCCGAAAAATAAAGAAGAGAACCCTCCCTATTTATAGAAATTTGGCACTCACCTATGAAAAACCGAAAGTGCCCTTCCACGATAACTAAAAATTAATCAAATAAAAAGGAAAATTCGGCACCCCTTTGCCATAAAGAAACCGATTTCTTCACTTCTCTAGGTGATGGAATTTCGGCCAACTCCTAGCCTTGTAGATAGCTCCTATCTTTTCTCCTTTTTTTTTTCCTTCCATATTATCAACTATATTATCTACATTATCCCATTCACATAAATCCTCCTATTTTTGAGCCTTGTTGCCGTCCACTCTACCTAACCCTAATGCCGAAATTTAGCTAACTTAAATTAAAAGAGTTGGGCTCCATGTAATTTAAATTTGGGCCCCTTACTCCCTTGTGTGGCGTCACCTCCTTGCTCCCTAAGTGGCTCCTCTGACCACTGGGCCACAAGCCCATTTAGATATTTTAAACTCAGATACCACCTTTTAAACCCTATAGTGCCCAAACAAAAATTTAACTAAGGCTTCAGCCCAATCCTGAGCCCAATTTAGACCCCTAATGCTCAAATTAACTCATTACACATATTCACCCATTAAATGCATAGGCCCAAAAATTCAGGATGTTATAGTTCTACCCCCTTAGAGAAATTTTGTCCTCGAAATTTCCAACTAACTACTAATCGTACTACCCAAGTCTCACCACTATGCTTTCGCTGCGCACTCTAATTTAATAATATATAACCATTGCACGCATACAGTTTCTATACCCAAAAATATAGCATCCACACAAAACATACACGACTTAATAGTGATTGAATAATCCCGAGCCTTATGCTCCTCAGACCCGCATCTTGAACACGTTCCTGACTTCCTCCAACATTCACCCGGATGACGCCTTCTGTAATATTCGCAAACCCGAAAGTTTGGACGTACCTTAACAGACTGTAACCCTAGAAAACTACGATCTCCTTTTTTTCTTACAGTCCACGCACCCAACCCGAAATGTTTCACCGATTTCTTTAACCTCCTTCAGTACCTCCCTAACTAGCTGAGTCAACACATCAATCCTAATACTTCCACGGCCTCGGCCGCGGCCTCTTCTTCCTCTCCTAGTGCTCATCGTCGATTCTCGTAGTATCTGAATTAGAAATTTTATGAACTATTAATTTCTTTCACTGATTAACCACGAACAATCTTATGGAAAGTAGTTTTAAGAGTGGTTCTTTCGAACTCGAACCTATCTACAGTTTCAGTCTCAAGTTTATCTCCTAATTCTAGAAACCACATACATCAACCCGCATATATCAACCACACAAGTAGCATCCATGCACACACATTCATCGCATAAGGTTTTTTTTTTTCGTCATTCCTCTACCCAGGGGTATTTCCGTAGTTTTGCCCTAAAGGGTATTTTCCAAAATAAAGTGTCTTGGTGATTTTCTCAAAATAGGGTATCTTGGTGTTGTTGTTGTTTTCATTTTTTTAAACTAGGGACATCTCAGTAATTTCGTGAAAATTAGGTGGCTGGTCCCTTTCGGGTTTTAGTTATAAATTTTGGCCCGTCAACAAGTCCTCATGACTAAGGTGAACAATCACTACGCACCAGGTATGATTCCAGCGAAGAGGAGGTGAGTCACTAGGACTGCTTAAATACCAAGCTCTCCCTGAATCCAATCCTAAACATGCGTATGCCTGTTGCCACACCCTATCTCGGCGACTTGTTCACAGGTTTGTTTGGTTGGATTAAATCTTATGAATTTAGAGAGTTGTTTAAACTAAGCCTAAAGTCCATCAATGTCTAATATACTATCCTACGTCCATCAAGCCCATCAAGCCCAACATACATATCACATCCAAAAGTTCGAGAATACTTACTGCGTGGATCGGTGTGCCAGAGACTCAAGGCCATTTCTCAACCCAAACTTTTCCAAATTCTTATCAACTTTAAAACAATACTATACCCATTTCACATGCCCGAGTTTTGAACTGGCTCGATACTAAAATGTAACACCCCAAACCCGGCCCATAAGTTTCGACGGATCGGTATGCTACACGGGTTGTACGTTGAAAACTTTTGCTAAGTTGGTTTTAGTAAATCATAAGTTATTAGGCAAAATTCGAATAAACAAGTGACTTTTGAAAAGAAAACCTTGTATTATTATTATTTTGAATAATAAAACCTTTGACAAAGTTCCATAAGTTGCAAATATTAAAAACTAAGTAGTGAGTATAAACTATGGGGCCTTATTACATAAATGTTTCCAAAATTTAAAAACTTAATGAAAAACTGAAATAATCTATAGGAATAAAAACTTGATGGCCCCTCGAGTCCGCCTTTGCTCTCATGTCCATGATCTACTGCTCATCTGCAAAGTTAGGGAAAAATAATAGGGTGAGTCACCAAGACTCAGTGTGTAAATCCCGAAAACACATCAAAGGCTTGGCCCACAAACACATTATGGCCTTGGCCCGTATACAATGGTAACTATATATGCATCATGGCCCATCCCAGCCTAGAAATCCATCCTCTACACACCAACCCGTACCAACCATCACACATTGGGGATTTCTACAATCAACCCTCCAACCGCTACACACCATATCGACAGCTGTGCTGCCTGTCTTAAAGACTGATCACTGTGTAACTTATGTGGTAAAGCCACCGATCGCCATGCGACCTTAATAATACATCGTAGCATTTCGACAATTTGAAACGTTGTCATCATAAAGACCGATCACTATGTGACCTATGTGGCAAAGCCACCAATCGCTATGCGACCTTCTTCCCATTCATCATAACAATCCCATCCCATGCATACATACATGCAGAATCAAAACAATATACTACCTAAAAGTTCACAGTCTATCACATACATCGATACACATAGAGAAGTTTCTATGATTACGTACCTGGCATCCATTGCCTACCCTTTTTTGGGTAATCCGACTGTCTATACAACCTTTTTCTGGCTTTTAGCCCATAACATATATTTAGTACAGATTACTATACTGACCTTTTTTAGGCTTTTAGCCCATAACATATATTTAGTACTGATTACTAGTGTGTTAGAGATCTACACACTGATTACCGTTATAACGAGACCTCTAAGTCGACGCTATCCGTAGCCAACACCACCGCTTATCCGCCTTGAAATCCGAAAAATGATATGAGATTCAGGAACTAGTGTTTAGGCTTTTAGATCTAAGAGATCTTACTAGAAAAGATTCGGCTACTCCCAGAGAGGATTAGGCTTTTTTGCGAAAAATCGGGAAGAGAAGATGATTCAAAGAAATCTATAGAGATTCGACTTTTAGAAGAAAGAAGAGAAAAGAATAATGGAGTTTTGGCTTTGGCTTTTTAGAAGAAAGAAGAGAAGAGAATAATGGAGTTTTGGCTTTTAGAAGAAAGAAGAGAATAATGGAGTTTTCGGCTTTTAGAAGAAAGAAGAGAATAATGGAGTTTTCGGCTTTTAGAAGAAAGAAGAGAAAAGAATAATGGAGTTTTCGGCTTTTAGGAGAAAGAAGAGAAAAGAATAATGGGGTTTTCGGCTTTTAGAAGAAAGAAGATAAAGAAAAGGTGGAAACCCTAAATGCCGAAAAATAAAGAAGAGAACCCTCCCTATTTATAGAAATTTCGGCACTCACCTATGAAAAATCGAAAGTGCCCTTCCTGATAACTAAAAATTAATCAAATAAAAAGGGAAAATTCGGCACCCCTTTGCCATAAAGAAACCGATTTCTTCACTTCTCTAGGTGATGGAATTTCGGCCAACTCCTAGCCTTGTAGATAGCTCCTATCTTTTCTCCTTTTTTTTCCTTCCATATTATCAACTATATTATCTACATTATCCCATTCACATAAATCCTCCTATTTTTGAGCCTTGTTGCCGTCCACTCTACCTAACCCTAATGCCGAAATTTAGCTAACTTAAATTAAAAGAGTTGGGCTCCATGTAACTTAAATTTGGGCCCCTTACTCCCTTGTGTGGCGTCACCTCCTTGCTCCCTAAGTGGCGCCTCTGACCACTGGGCCACAAGCCCATTTAGATATTTTAAACTCAGATACCACCTTTTAAACCCTATAGTGCCCAAACAAAAATTTAACTAAGGCTTCAGCCTAATCCTGAACCCAATTTTGACCCCTAATGCTCAAATTAACTCATTACACATATTCACCCATTAAATGCATAGGCCCAAAAATTCAGGATGTTACAATAAATCTTAAAATAATACATTAACTTTAATTTATACATAAACTTTGATTTTGTATAATTTTATATATATAATTTTTATGTGATCCAATTCTCACAAATTATTAACGTAATTATTGATATGAGTTTATATATTACATACACAAATAATTATATTTGTCCATTATAAAAATAATTAATCTGATGTATTTATTTATTTAAATATATATAATTAAAATAAAATTAAAATTATATATATATATTTGAACTACAATTAAATTTTATGTATCAAATTATACATTAAATTAAAATTTATCCCTTAAATTAATGATAATGAATGTTCTCTTTTTGTATACATATATTTTTTGCGTTGACAAATGTCCTAAATTTTGGTCATACGTTCATATTTGAGTTATAATATTATAATTATGTTAGATTTGTAAAATAAATCTGAAATAAAACTTAATAAACTAGAATCTATCATGTCAAATCATCAAGAATAAATCAAGAACAAAACTAGATGCGGAAGCGTACCTGAATCCATGAATTCTTTTGGAGTTTTACCGGATTTGATCTTCCAAATTAGCACACAAGAAATTCAGACAATATATGCTCTCTCTTTCCTAATGATGGGATATTAGAAAAGATATCTTGTGTATAATTTGGGGACCATAACCCTAATATTTATAACCTTGGCATATTAGTTTTAATTAAATTCTAATTAGCCCATCATTAATTAGAATTTAATTAGAACTCAATTACTAGAGTATCTACACATATTTGACCCATACTTTATTTAATAATTAAAGCCCAATAAAATTCTAACCAAATTAGATCACTTTTAATTTGGGCTAACCTATCATGATAGTAAATAATAACATGTAATTACCCTTATTATATATGTGATGTCCATATTTTCCAACAATCTCCCACTTGGACTACATATATACTAATTATTCTATAATTACATGTCATTATATAACCTTATGAGCTCAAAATTTTACTATCATATCCAAAAGGTATTTCGAACAATCTCGTCCATTAATTATGTTAACATAGAACCAAGGCGACTTTCGTTACATATATCGTAACTAAATCCATCCATGATCACGTATATTAACACAACCAAATGACATAGATCAAGTATGGATGTGTAGCATGGAAATTACATGCAATATGATCTAAACATGTCTATTTCCAACTGGTCCTCCTTAGTGAGATCAAACCTTACCAAAATCAGAGTGTGAATAAACCAAATAAACTTTATTTCTACAAAAAATAAACTTAATATCTTTAAACTGAAATAACTGAAAATGTGTCTATAACGTAAAAGCATTTAAAAATACAAACTCCCACTAAAACTAAATATCCTTTAAATGACATTACACCCATATGAGCAGTGTGCTCTTATAAAACATTAGGTGTAATTCCTTAGTAAGCGGATCTGCAATCATGGAGTTTGTCCTAATATGCTTTATAAGCACCTAACCACTCTGAACTTTTACTTTAACAACCAGGAACTTAAAGTCTATGTGTTTTTACTTTGATGTGCTCTTGTTGCTATTGGAATAAAAGATTGCAATTTGTTTTCACAATTTGCACCTTAGTGAAAAAATCTTATATCCATATTCCATCAAAATCGGAGTCTATATACCTGATGATCTCTAACTGATTAGACCTCCGATATGTGAGCATGTAATCTCTTGTTCTCTGAAAATACCTTATAACCCTCTTGGATGCTATCCAATGGTCCAAATCAGGGTTGCTTAAAATATCACGCCTAACATCCCAATAGTGTACACAATATTCCAATGTATACAAACTCGAACGTACATTAGACTTTCCCTTTGCTAAAATGTAAAAAATCTAATGCATTTTTGTAATTTAAAAATCATTCTTAGGGTATTGATTGAGGCTATACTTATTATTAACAAGCAGTATGTCATTAACATATAAAACCAGAAATATGTACTTACTCCCATTGAATTTGTGATACACACAATCATCAACAATATTCATCTCAAAACCAAACGAAACAATTATTTGATGAAACTTATGGTACCATTGACGGGAAGCTTGTTTGAGTCCATAGATTGATTTTGTCAATTTGCAAACCATATTTTTTGAGTCTTTCGACTCAAAATTTTCTGGTGCACTATATAAATTGTTTCTTCAATGTCGCCATTAAGAAACACAGTCTTAACATCCATATGATGTAACTCAAGATCAAAATGAGCAACAAGCGCCATGATTATCCTAAAGGAGTCTTTCGATGAAACTGGAGAGAAAGTCTCTGTAAAATCAACACCTTCTTTCTGAGTATATCCTTTAGCTACAAGATGCGCCTCATACCTCTCCACATTACCATTTGCATCCCTCTTGGTTTTAAATATCCATTTACAACCAATTGGTTTTGCACCTTTAGGTAATTGGACAAGTTCTCAAACTTTATTGTCTCGCATAGACTTATACTCATCTTCCATGGCATCAATCCACTTTTGAGAATTAGAACTTTTCATGGCCTGATGAAAGTTGATTAGATCATCTTCCATCATTCCATTATCATCCTCATGTTCTTGGAGAAATACAACATAATTATCTGGAATAGCATTTCTCCTTTCTCTTGTGGGCCTCCTTAATGGCACTTGTTCTTGAGGTTGTTGAGTTTGTTCTTCTGGAATAATTATCTCATTTTGAATGGGGAGTTGTTCAACATTGTCTTGCAGAGGTTCTGGATTCACTTCTTGATCAATGATAGGTATAATAACCTAAACATCGTCAAAAGTGATAGTAGGAACTGAGTTAGAATCCAAATCCTCCTCAAAAGTAAAGTCTCTAACCTTATTTCTCCCCCAAAACTCAACATCCTCAAAAAATGTTGCAGTTCTCGTCTCAAAAATATTCCTTATTATGGGATCATAAAACTCATAGCCCTTAGATCGCTCAGAATTTCCTTAACCCTTAACTTTATAGACATCAAAGAAGTCAGAAGTGATGTCATTTCAACCTTATCGTTTTTAGCAAAACGTTTCTTAATTTCGTCAAGGAAACCTTGGCCTGAGTAATCTTTTCAGATTCTATGCCCCTAAAGGCTTCTGAAATGGTGTGCCTCATGATCATTAGACTCTTGCAATTTGAACGATACCACCTCTCAAAATCCCTTTTAATATAGGGGGTGCTTTCCGCAGTGAGAGGTGCGAGTAGTTTTTCCCTTAGTGCAAGGTCTATGTTCATATAGCCAAGCACTATAAATAAGTGCCTTTTCCATTCATTGAAATTAGTCCCATTAAGCATGGGTATAGAATTTATATTAGCAGATATTGTGGCAGTAGAATATGAATTAGCTGAATATAGAACAAAAAATAAATAAAAATAAGCTCACATCAATATTCATAAGTAAACAATAAATTCAAGATAATGGCTAATCCCATCTCAAGATACCAAACACACATTAATATCAAGTCTTTGGACAGTAATATTAACAGTAAGCGGTACTCTTGTTGTAGCAATCAAACATTGACAATAAATTATGTCAAACAATTAATTAATCTTTGGACTAACTTATTGGTCACATAAAATACCTTATACTTGTCACACATTTATCACAACAGATGTCGTTGAAATTCTGCCAAATATTAACTTACCTTTGGGTCAATTAATAAACGCATGAATCACAAAAACATATAATCATTTTAATATTTCAAATAAACTAATCTACACAAAAGAGGTCACTTTGGCGACATTTTGTTTCAACTAATTTATTTAAAATATTAGACATTCTTAATTAAAAGCCAAAATATAAATTTATTTGTTTCAAAATATCTCTTTTAATTTCATCTTTCAATCAAATGAAAAGATAATAGTATATATATGTATATATATTTATCCCAAAACAACATACAATGATGTTGGCAAATATAATAATAATTGAATAAATCATAAACCACAAATAACCTCACATAAGACTTTCAAATTTAAACCAAAATAATTTGAATAAAGGTAAACCTCATCTCAAGATATCGGACACTCCATTAATATTTTATCTTTGGACAAAATATTAACTTGTAAGTGATATATTGATGTAATAATCAAACATTGACAATAAGAACATGTCGAACCATAAATCTTCTTTTGGGCCAATTTATTGCTCACATGTAAAACCGAATAATTGTCACATGTTTATTACCATAATTGCACATGTAATATTATTAACCTTCATATGAGCCGATCAATATTAACATAACTTAAGTTATATGCACACAACCTTTTATATTTTAAAACAAAATAATTTATACAAAAAAAATCACTTTGGTGACTTATTGCTTCAATTAAGTTGTTTTAAAATATATATAAACATACCAATATTCAAATTTAAAAATTACCCAATAGTCAAATGTGAATACTATTTTTTTTATTACTTTATAGACTCCAAAATAACCTAAAATAAGGTTGTCTTAATAATGCAATAAAAAAAACCGAAAACCTTAATTTTTGACTCTTTTTTTTTGTTCCAAAACCATATATATCAAAACCAAACAGAAATAACATAGTGGTTCAAAGCCAAATAATTAACAAACACGTGTATTCATAATTTTGGCATGGATAAAAAATACCAAAGCAATTCACGCATATACATGTATTCATAATCAAATAGAAAAACTTACCTTGAATTTACCATATAAATCTAAAGTTGTATTTATGATTAAACAGATATTCACATGAATACTTAAAAATATTTTTAAGCCAATACATCTCACAATTCATACAATAAATCATTATAATTTAACCAAATATTTGGAACCATAAGATGCCAAAACTTAAGATTATAGAACCAAACTTAAAACCAAATTATTTAAACACATATTATGATTAACATCAATTTGCATCAAAATCTAATTTCATCTTAATTAAACCATAAAAATATAACCTTGATCGACTTGCCTTACATATCCCAAATAAATCCAAATTCAAAATATATGCTTAAACTGAATAGTATGAGAAGAATAAGCATATAAACTCAATAATAAATAATATATTCTATCAACTATATATTGAATTAAAGAATTAATGATTATAAAAATTGAATTCAATTGTACAATTGTTGAACCGAATTTGAATTAAAAAACGATTATAATGAAACCCTTAAAATTGAATTGTAATAACCCATTTTGCCCAGGCCCATTCCAAAATAAATAAAAATAAATGTTTAGCTTATTTTTACAGTCCCTGGTACAAGCCCAAATAAACTGTCAAAACCCATGTACACCCTTAGCCCAAAACAAATAACTCAGACCCAAACCCGAAATTAACCCACTACCCAAACAGACCCAATTCAAACCAGGACGGCCCAAAATGACCCAACTCTTAAGCAAACTCGGTAATGGCCTAGGGCTTCTGAAACCCTAGGCGCCGCAGCATGCACCCAGGCCCTTCGCGCCGCAGGAGCTATCCCAATCGTCACGCCGCAATATCTGGAGCCCAATCGTCGCAGCTGGAGCCCAATCGTCGCGCCACGATCAGCTCTTCGCACCGCCTCAGTCCACAAGCCGCGCCGCCATCAACGCTCCTTGTCTTCGCATCTCACCTTCAAAAAGGAAAGCCCCAAAGCAGAAAAAGAAAAAGGCAGTAGCAGATCACAGCAAATATGGAAAGAAATATTTCTTTCCTTCTCTTGTTTCATTCTTTGGGTTATAAAAACCCATAACAATTTGTAATAAAAATGGGGGACGAGAGAGAGAAAAAAACACACGCATACAGAGAGAGAGAAAACAAATATACAGAGAGAGCGATACAAAATATACAGGGAAATAGGAACGGTGATATTCACAGAAACAGAAATCAATAAAAACAGAGGTTTTTACAAAGGTGATTCCCCTTTCATTCTGTTGTTTGTTTTATTTTTATTTTTATTATATATATATATATATATTTGTACATGTAACCACTATTGAAAAAAGGTAAAAAAGGAAGGAGTTACCTTTCGAAAGCGAGGAAAAACAGACGTTTTAGGCCTCCGGCCACCGGCCATGGAGGCGCGTGTGGCGCGTGGCCCAGCAATCCGACGAACGGAGCTCAGGCGAAGGGACGAGAGGCTCAGAGAATTTTCGAAGTTTTTTTTTAAAACCCAGACCAAATGAATTTTTTTTTATAAAACCAATTTTTATAAATGAAACGGAACGACGTCGTTTTGGTTTAACAGGATCCGCGTGCCGACTCGGAAACCCGACAAAGATCCGCGTGTTTTATTAAAAAGGAGAAATTGCTCTTTCAGTCCCTCTAATATTTTATTAAATTAAATTACGCCCTATTAATTGTTTTATTGTTTAAAAATTAGCCATAGAAATCTGTTTATATTTCAATTTAACCTTTTTTTTCTTTTTTTTTAATTTTTATATATATTTTAATTTGATATTAAATTATGTATTATATTAAATATTTTATATTTTTTTCAGTAATTATCTACACTAACTTATTAAGTTATAAATAATTATTATTTTATTTTATCTAATTTTTTTCTTTTTTGATTACATATTATTTTTAGTATATATATATACTATATTATACTATATATTTAACTAAAATTTATTTTTTTTTATGTATAATATATTCTATATTTTTTTTTGTAACTTTATATATTCTTGTTTAAAATCATTATATATTATTTTATGAATGTTGTTTATATCTGTCCTTTTTTATCTATATGTTCATATTTGCTTCATTGTTTATTACATGTGATTATGCTTCATCATGTATTTGTAATTGCTTTAGTATAGGGATTGTTATTTGCCATATTTTGTATTATTATTGTCTTTCTTAAATGTTAGTATACTATAATTACTTCTAATATTTATGTTCGATAAATGCAATATGGTTACATGGATTATTATTTAAAATATAAAATACATTTTTTTTTTTGCAAAATTACTATATTTCGTTTAAAGGTTTTTTTAAAATAAGGCAATGTTTTGGTATTTAGAAATTCGGGAAATAGTGCCCTAACGTGCTGGGTTGCGATTTTCCGTTTGGCTAAATAACTAAATATCTTTTTAACAAGTTTTGTAAATCGTGAGATGATTTTGATTACGAAGGTTTTAAAATATCATGTCCTAACATGCTTTGGATGTGATGTTTATATTCCTTCGGAACAAGAAAATCTCAAATTTTAAACTGCTCGAAGTTTCTTTAAATAAATCATATTTTTAAATACTTTTAAATTTTAAACATTTGGACATGATTTTATCGATTAGGTACCAATTTTTGGGCGTTATGAGGGTGCTAACCCTTCCTCATACGTAACCGACTCCCGAACCCGTTTTCTTGTTTTTCGTAGACCAAAATTAAATGTTTTAAAATAAAATGTTTTGCAAGGTGATCCAATCACACCCAAATAAAAAGGGATTGGTGGCAACTCCCACTTTTGTTTTTAAAAGTCGACCCCGTTTTCTAAAATTTTAAAAATGATTTCGACAGCTTGGCGACTCCACTGGGGACCAATAAGAGAGTCAAGCCGAAAAATCGATTAGTTATTGTCCAAATGTCGAAAATTTGAAAGCCGGATTTGAAAAGTCATGATTTTGTTCTTTTATTGCATATGATTCTATTTTATAAAATGTTTCTGCATTGCACTACATGACCGTCGAGGTCGCGCCTTTAAGTGGGAGCGAGAAGCTATGCCTTCGTGAGGTTTTCACCTCCGCATGGGCTAGTGGACTGCTTCCGGAATACATCCGTACCTATGTCTCCGTGAGGTTTTCATCTCCGCATGGCCATAGGGAAATGTATTCCCCTGAACCGAACTCGGTCCGTATGAGCCTATAATGGGTGAGGATCGAGGAATCTGCTGGTTCAGGTACCTCAACTTTAGAACTAAACCGCATTTAGTAAACCCTAAGAACTTACCTTAAGTAGAGCGATCTCAAATCTTAGTAGTTACCTAGATAGGTGTGTTTATTTCACTTGCTTTATATTTTATTCTGCGATACTAACTCGTGGTGTTTCGTTTTTTGTGCATGTCATTTCATTTTTCTAGAGGTATCGATTCACGGTCAGTTTCTAAGTTAGAAAGCTGGTTATGGAGAACGGGTTCCTTGATAAAGTGGGAGACAATGCAGCTGTTCGCACTTGGTCGGAGCAAACACAATTAGAGAAGGGGAATAGCTTAATTGACGGGTATGTATCTGAACTTTGGGATTTTACTCGTGTTAGTATTACGCAGAATGAGTTTAGAGAATTGAAGGATATATGGGCTCAATGGGGTGATGAGGCAAAATAACTGTTTTATCGTGATTATGGTGATCTACCTTACTTGTTGAATATCAGTGGGTTACAACTAGGATTCAAGAAAAAGGTGAAGGTAAATGCATACTTTGGGTGAGTTTGAGGGACTTGATTCTGACACATCCAGATGAAAAGAAGAAGATTGACGTCTTTGCTTTATGTATTTATGGGTTGGTGATTTTCCCCAAAGGACTACGACATATAGATGAAGCGATTACCGATTTGTTCGATCGACTTAACAAAGGAGTTACGCCTGCACCTGCAATTTTAGCTGAGACATTCAGATCTTTGAATGCGTGTCAGAGAGCTGGTGAGGGTAGATTCATTGGATGCGCACAGTTGCTATTGGTTTGGTTACACAGCCATTTTTGGAAGGTTGATAGAGTTTCTTACCGAGTGTTCTCTGAAAGCTATTCCCCTTTAAAGGAGGCCGCAGCTACGACAAGGAGAGACGATCTATCAGAGGAAAGGTGGATGGAAATTCTTCAAAACTTCCGAGAGGAAAATGTTGAGTGGAGAGCCCATTGGTTGGTTCCCGACGAAGTCCTTTATCGGTGCGAAAATTTTGATTGGGTACCTCTGCCTGGAGTTTGGGGAGCTGTGGGATATGCATCGTTGCTCGTACTAAGGCAATACAAAGCAGGACAGTTCATACCGGTAATGCATGGGTTAGCTCAAAGCGAATTCTCATATAAGGGGGGAAATTATAAGAAGAGGATTCGAGAGATTTCTGAGGCTTGGAAGCAGGCTCGCCGTATAAAGATAATGACTCGAGGACCGACGACAACTCCGAAATATAACGAGTGGTTGAGAAAAAGGATCAACGATAACATCCCTGAGCCAAGTTTGGAGGGTGCTCGATCACTGAATGTGTAACATCCCGATTTAGGGCCTAGTCGGAATAGTGGTGCGAGACCACAAATCCGAGGGTTATAAATGAGTTATTGAGGTTTATGCCTTGTATGCATGCTAGTGTGAAAGTTTCATGAAGCAATTTTGTGAAATTGTGGTTGAATTGTCCAAAAGGACTAAATTGCAAAAGTTGCAAAATGTGTGTTTCTAGAAGCTATATGTGTGAAATAGCTTTAGATTATTAATTAGAGGTCCTTAAATAGTAATTTATCCAAATTCTAATTTTGGGACAAAAATGGGCATGGATGAGTTAAAATTTGAAGTTTATCAAAAAAGGGCATTTTGGTCATTTAGTTAATAAGTGATTAAATAGGTGAAAAGATGAGAAAAATTCACTCATCTTCTCCTCCAAGCTGCCAAAAATTTCAATAGCCATTGTTAGGGCTCTTTCAGTTTTTCAAGCTTGCTAGTAAGTGCTCCTAAGCCCGGTTTTTGATATTCTTCGTATTTTTGAAGTCCTAGTAGCATGAGTAAGCTATTTTTAGCTTTTTGGTGAGCTATTATGGATGTTCAAAAATGTACATAAGTATGACATGCATGTATTTTGTTGTTTTATGGAAGATTATGAAAGCTTGATGTAGTAGAAACATCTTTTGTTAAGTGATTTTTCATGAAAATGCATGTAGGGACTAGTTTGTGAAAAACTTTAGTTTGGTCATACATATGTGGTTTAGTGAGAATTGATGATAGCTTTAGTTGAATAAGTGATTCGGCTAAGCATGAAAGACTAGAAAGTTGAATAAAAATCACTTTACGAGCCTTTGGGACTAAAGTGTAAATATGAGAAAGTTTAGGGGCAAAATAGTAATTTTGCTAAAGTATGAGATGCGGGTCAATTTAGTCAATGTATGTATTGAATAAGCTGATTTATTCATTATAGATCAAGAAAGACGAAGCTCGGATCGAAACCGAGGCAAAAGCACGGTGGTGGACTAAATTGCATATTTCTATACTTTTGAGTATCGAGGTAAGTCTATGCATAAACAATGCATTCATACTTACAATTTTTTGATGATAGCTAGTGTGTAGCTTGTTCGAGATTGATTGAGAACCTATGTGGTCCAAGTAGAATGAATGTAGTAGAATTGTGAATGGATGTTTAATTGAGTAAGTAGACATGTGAATGTGTAGTGATAATGCTAGATGGTAGGCTAAGTGCGATACCATCCTAATGCATATTGACGATGAGCTGGCTATGTGCGATGCTATCGTGAGGTATATCGTTTAGTGGGCTAAGTGAGAAACCCCTATGATTACCTTTGTGGTAGGCTAAGTGCGATACCACCTTATTAATCGGTTGTGGTGTGCTAAGTGCAAAACCACCGAGACATTTGCTGCGTGGGTTAACTGTGTGGATTAGCCATGTGATGTATTATTAAGTTAATTAGCTGTGCGGATGAATTATTGAGAAATAATGATGTGTTGTATATTGTGTAAATGTGACATTGAATGCAGGGGTGCATTTCGATGGTTATGAGTATGTGACTCATGATGTGTTGGAAATGTGGTAAGGGATAGAAAGAGTAAGCATAGTTGTGAATTACTTATGTTGGTATAATGCTAATTGTTGCTTAGCTTATACTATGTTGCTTAATTGTTTATGTGTAAACTTACTAAGCTCAAAGCTTACTCTCTTTCTTTTCCCTTGTCTTATAGATTAAAAGCGTTGAATCGAGATACGAGGATCATCGAAGACAAACCCACATATCAAGACACTTTGGTACATGAAACTTAATGTTTTGTATATGGCATGTATAGGGGCTAGACAAGTTAGTGAATTTTTTTGTAAATGGCTAAAATGTGTTGGCCTTTAGATGGATAGCTTATTTTGTATAATGCCATGGTTGTTGGCTATTACATTATATGAAAGAAAGATGTAGTTTTCTATGTGAGAATGCACTTCAATTTGAGTTGATTATGATGGTGTTAGATGAGTATATGTTGTGTATGCTAGAGAGGGTGAAAAGAGCTTGGCACATAGCTTTGTTCTTGTCCATGTGGATAGACACACGGGCGTGTGTCTAGACCATGTGTGACACACTGGTCGGCCCAGCGCGTGCGCTTTGGCTGCGTCGCCCCGCATGTTAGTATTATAAATCGAGAATAGACCACGGACTAGCTGCACGGCGTGCGTCTAGGGCATGTGGGATTATCCAGTGTTGGCCACGGGCTAGCTACACGGACGTGTGTCTAGACTCTAGGCCGTGTTAAGTAGTCAGTGTGCACCACGGGTGGTAAGCACGGGCGTGTGCCTTGGCCGTGGGGTATTGGTAGAATACTGGGTTTTTAGGCACGGTTTGGGGACATGGGCGTGTGTGTCCATACACGGGCGTGTCTAATCTTGCACGCAGGCGTGTGAGACACAGTATAAAGAAAATTTTTAAGATTGGAAAAAGTTTGGTTTAGTCTCGAGAGCCCTCGTGTGTATGAGTGAGGCCTCGTAAGTCGAGAATGAGGTTGTTGAGATGACTTCAGAGAGTAGTTACGACGAGCCTAAGTGGCGATCAAGTGGTTTGAGTTCGATGCGCCTCGGGCCCGGTTCAAAGATAGAACCGGGTAAAAGGGGTGTTACATTTAGTGGTATCAGAGCTATGGTTTAGTCGGTTCTAGGACTACCGTAGCGGGTGTAAGAGTCTAGCTATACATGCCATAAGTGTACAATGATAGTGTGGTAGTTTTTGATGATTTAAATCTTGTTTTATATAGTATATGGATTCCGATCCATTGATCTGCGATGAAGCTGACTAATGTAATGCGCGGTTCCTGCGCAAGGAACCGCACCTGTTGAGAGTGGACCCGAGGCTGGGGGTCGGGAGGAAGAGGCACGGGAAGCCTTTCTCCAAATGATGAGTAATTGGTACTCGGATTATGTTCGAAGCGAACCCTAATGCTCAACCTCCTCCACCTCCTCCTCCTATACCTCGGCCAAATCCGGTGGCTCCTCAAGGTATGGATGTAGTGAGGATATCGAAGCCTCGGTGGATAAGATTAGGAAGCACGGGGTGAGGAGTTTAGAGCTAAGGTAGATGATGACCACGAGAGAGGCGGAGTTCTGGTTGGAGAACTCGATGAGGGTGTTCGATGAACTCTCATACGCCCGAAGAGAGTTTGAAGTGTGTCGTATCCTTCTTTGAGAGATTCAAACATACCATTGGTGGAAAACATTGATGCTAGTGGTCCCGAGAGAGCGGGTGACGTGGGACTTCTTTTCTCGGAAGAGTTAGGAAGAAGTATATAAGCCTTGAGGTTTCTTGATCGAAAAAGGAAGGAATTCCTTGAGTTGAAACAAGGAAGAATGATGATGGCGGAATATGAGCGTGAGTTTGTTAGGCTTAGCAAATCGTTGAAGAATGTGTATCGGCAGAGACCATCTTGTGTAAGAGGTTCAAGATGGGTGAATGAGGACATTAAACTCCTAGTGGGCATTTTGGAGTTGAAAGAATTTGTGGTATTAGTTGAGAGGGCAAGTAAGGCTGAAGAGCTGAGTTCAGAAAAGAGGAGGGCTGTGAGTGAAGCCCGAGATGCTAGAAAGAGGCCGATGGGCAAGTCATATCAAGCCCGGTCGAAAAGATCCAAGGAAGTGAATCCTCGGATGACAGGACCAATGGGTTATTCGCATCGAGACTTGGGCAATACTCGCTCGGGTTTGAGAGCCCAAGCTCCTCGATGGAAAGTGTGGGCAATACAAAGAGTAAATCTGAGTGCCCAAGTTGTGGTAGGTATCACACGAGAGCAGAGTGTTGGGGAAATATTCGAAAATGTTATAAGTGTGGTTCCCCGACCACTTTATCAGAATCGTCCCCGAGAGGGATGAAAAGGAAGAGAGGCAAAAGTCGAGACCTAGTGATGTGTCTACGAGGGTAGACCACCAAGGAACCCGAGAGGCGGGAATAGTGGTAGAGGTGCGCCCAGAGAGATTCTGCTTTGTGAGACCGGAGGGTCGGGCACTGCGGGGCGTATGCTATTCGCGCTCGCGAAGAAGCATCCTCCCCGATGTGATAACGGGTACTTTTTCTCTCTATGACACCTTCGTTATTGCTTTAATAGATCCAGGTCTACTCATTCTTATATTTACATGAGATTAGCATCTAGTTTGAGTATGACCGTTGAGTCTACTGGACATAGTGGTTAAGGTATCAAACCCGTTAGGAAAGCATGTGTTAGTGGGACGAGTGTGTAAGAATTGTCCTTTATTGATTGAGAATCATTGCTTTAAGGCAAACCTTATGTTGTTGCCGTTTGATGAGTTTGATTTAATCCTAGGCATGGATTGGTTGACTACCCATAGTGTCTTAGTGAACTGTGGTAGTAAGTTTATTGAATTAGAATGTGAGAGTGGAGATGTGGTTCGGGTTGAATCGGTGGATCGAGATAGTCTACCGGTGATGATTTCTTCCCTAGTGGTGAGAAATGTTTGAGAAAGGATGTGAGTCCTATATTGCTTTTGTGTTGAATACTCGAGAGGTTGGAGTAGAGTTTGAAAGCAAATGCGAGTGGTATGTGAGTACCCAGATGTATTTCCGGAAGAGTTACCCGGATTACCTCCAGTGAGAGAGGTTGAATTTGGAATTGAGTTGGTTCAGGAACGGCACCTATTTCGATTGCTCCGTACAGAATGGCACCAGTAGAGTTGAAAGAACCGAAGGTTCGATTGCAAGAGTTGATGAGATAAGGGTTTTGCAAGAGTCGAGCTACTCGCCGTGTAAGTGCTCCGGTATTATTCGTGAAGAAGAAAGATGGGTCTATGAGGTTGTGTATAGACTATAGACAACTGAACAAGGTGACGGTGAAGAATAAGTATCCTTTACCAAGGATTGATGATCTCTTTGATCAACTAAGGGGAGCTACAGTGTTCTCTAAGATAGACTTGAGGTCTGGTTATTATCAGCCCAGAGTGAAAGAGCAAGATGTGTTGAAAACTACATTTCGAACAAGGTATGGCCATTATGAGTTTTTGGTTATGCCGTTTGGTTTGACGAATGCACCTGCGATTTTTATGGATCTGATGAACTGTGTTTTCAGACCGTATGTGGACAAGTTTGTAGTTGTCTTCATTGACGACATATTGATCTATTCTCGGGATGAGAACGATCACGAAGAGCATTTGAGAATTGTTTTGCAAACTTTAAGAGATAAGCAGTTGTATGCTAAGTTTAGCAAGAGTGAGTTTTGGCTTCGAGAGGTCGGATTCCTAAGACACATGGTGTCAGGTGATGGTGTCGAGTTGACTGAGTAAGATATCGGCCGTTGTGGATTGGAAGCGCCGAGAGCGTGTCGAAATCGAAGTTTCTTGGGATTAGCGGGATATTACGGGCGCCAGTAAAGGGTTCTCTCGTGATTGCCACCCGATAACGAAACTATTGCATAAAGATGTCAAGTTTGAATGGACTGAGACATGTCAACAGAGCTTCGAGTGACTGAAGACAATGTTGACTGAGGCACCGGTTTTGGTTCAACCAGAATCGGGGAAAGAGTTTGTTGTTTATAGTGATGCGTCGTTTAATGGTCTCGGTTTTGTGTTGATGCAAGAGGGTAAGGTAGTCGCTTACGCCTCGAGGCAGCTAAAGCCGCACGAGAAGAATTATCCGACTCATGATTTAGAGTTGGCTGCGATTGTTTTGCGTTAAAGATTAGGCGACATTACTTGTATGGTGAGAAGTGTCGAATCTTTACGGATCACAAGAGTTTAAAGTATTTGATGGATCAGAAGGATCCGAAGATACGAGACGATGGCGGTGGCTTGAGTTGTTGAAAGACTATGAGTTAGTCATTGATTACCACTCGGGAAAAGCGAATGTGGTTACGGATGCCTTGAGTAGGAAATCCTTGTATGCTCTAAGAGCTATGAGAGCGAGTTTAGCATTGTCTGATGATGGTGCTATTTTGGCAGAGTTGAGAGCTAAGCCACTATTTGTTCAACAAATATGTGAGGCGGAAGAATTGTGATGAGATGCAAGCTAAGATAGCTAAGTGCGGATCGTAAAGTGATTACGATTTTCGAGTGGATTTGAATGGTTGTTTGATGTATCGTGATGTAATTTGTGTTCCTAAAGATGAGGAGTTGATTCGAAAAGTTTTGCATGAGGCCCGCGGTGGATGTTTGTCAAGACATCCGGCAAAGACGAAAATGTACAACGACTTGATGAAGTTGTATTGGTGGACGGGTATGAAAAGAGATATTTGAGTTTGTGACAAAGTGTTTAATTTGTCAACAAGTGAAAATGAGCATCAAGTGCCTTCGGGATTGCTTGACCCGAGAATGGTACCCGAATGGAAGTGGGATCGGATTACCATGGATTTTGTAGCGGGGTTGCCGATGACTCCGAGAAATAGAGATGATGTGTGGGTTGTTGTGGATAGATTGACAAAGTCGGCTCACTTTATTCCAAAGACGTGTTGATTATTCTTTGGATAAGTTAGGCCGATTTGTGTGGCAGAGATAGTGAGATTGCATGGTGTACCTGTGTCTATTATATCGGATAGAGATCCGAGGTTTACTTCGAGATTTTGGAAGAAGTTGCAAGAAGCCATGGGTACAAGATTGAATTTCAGCACTGTGTTCAATTCGCAAACCGATGGTCAGTCTCAAAGAGTGATTCAAGTTCTTGAAGATATGCTTCGATGCTGTGTGCTAGAATTGAAGGTAGTTGGGAGAGATATCTAACTTTGGTGGTCGCCTATAACAACGATTATCGATCGAGTATCTGAGATGGCACCGTATGAGGCTTTGTATGGTCGTAAGTGTCGGACTCCTTTGTATTGGACCGAGCTTAGTGAGAAGCGGATCCATGGGGTCGATCTAGTGAAAGAAACCGAAGAGAAGGTAAAAGTAATCCGTAATAGTCGAGAGTTGCTTTGGATGAGGCTGTAAGTCGACGCGGATTTGAAAAGAAAAGAAATTGAGTTTGAAGTGGGCGACAAAGTGTTTTTGAAAGTGTCCCCGTGGAAGAAGATATTAAGATTTGGACGAAAAGGAAAATTGAGTCCAAGGTTTATAGGGCCGTATGAGATTACAGATAGAGTTGGGCCTGTAGCATACCGGTTGGCTTTGCCGGTAGAGTTGGAAAAGATTCATAATGTGTTCCATGTGTCAATGTTGCGACGGTATCGCTCCGATCCTTCACATGTGATTCCTTCGACGGAAATTTAGATAAGACCGGATATGTCTTATGAAGAGGAGCCGATTAAGATCTTTGCTCGAGAAGTGAAACAGTTGAGAAATAAGAGCATAGCACTAGTGAAAGTGTTATGGCAGAAACATGGTGTGGAAGAGGCTACGTGGGAAACGGAAGAAGCTATGAGAGAGCAACATCCAAACCTCTTTACTGGTAAGATTTTCGGGGACGAAAATCTCTAAAGGGGGAAGAGTTATAACATCCCGGTTTAGGGCCTAATCGGAATAGTGGTGCGCGACCACAAACCCGAGGGTTATAAATGAGTTATTGAGGTTTATTCCTCGTATGCATGCTAGTGTGAAAGTTTCATGAAGCAATTTTGTGAAATTGTGGTTGAATTGTCCAAAAGGACTAAATTGCAAAAGTTGCAAAATGTGTGTTTCTAGAAGCTATATGTGTGAAATAGCTTTAGATTATTAATTAGAGGTCCTTAAATAGTAATTTATCCAAATTCTAATTTTTGGACAAAAATGGGCATGGATGAGTTAAAATTTGAAGTTTATCAAAAAGGGTATTTTGGTCATTTAGTTAATAAGTGATTAAATAGGTGAAAAGATGACAAAAATTCACTCATCTTCTCCCCCAAGCTGCCGAAAATTTCAATAGCCATTGTTAGGGCTCTTTCAATTTTTCAAGCTTGCTAGTAAGTGCTCCTAAGCCCGGTTTTTGATATTCTTCGTATTTTTGAAGTCCTAGTAGCATGAGTAAGCTATTTTTAGCTTTTTGGTGAGCTATTATGGATGTTCAAAAATGTACATATGTAAGACATGCATGTATTTTGTTGTTTTGTGGAAGATTATGAAAGCTTGATGTAGTAGAAACATCTTTTGTTAAGTGATTTTCCATGAAAATGCATGTAGGGACTAGTTTGTGAAAAACTTTAGTTTGGTCATACATATGTGGTTTAGTGAGAATTGATGATAGCTTTAGTTGAATAAGTGATTCGGCTAAGCATGAAAGACTAGAAAGTTGAATACAAATCACTTTACGAGCCTTTGGGACTAAAGTGTAAATATGAGAAAGTTTAGGGGCAAAATAGTAATTTTGCTAAAGTATGAGATGTGGGTCAATTTAGTCAATGCATGTATTGAATAAGCTGATTTATTCATTATATATCAAGAAAGACGAAGCCCGGATCGAAACCGAGGCAAAAGCAAGGTGGTGGACTAAATTGCATATTTCTATACTTTTGAGTATCGAGGTAAGTCTATGCATAAAAAATGCATTCATACTTACAATTTGTTGATGATAGCTAGTGTGTAGCTTGTTCGAGATTGATTGAGAACCTATGTGGTCCAAGTAGAATGAATGTAGTAGAATTGTGAATGGATGTTTAATTGAGTAAGTAGACATGTGAATGTGTAGTGATAATGCTAGATGGTAGGCTAAGTGCGATACCATCCTAATGCATAATGACGATGAGCTGGCTATGTGCGATGCTATCGTGAGGTATATCGTTTAGTGGGCTAAGTGAGAAACCCATATGATTACCTTTGTGGTAGGCTAAGTGCGATACCACCTTATTAATCGGTTGTGGTGTGCTAAGTGCGAAACCACCGAGACATTTGCTGTGTGGGTTAACTGTGTGGATTAGCCATGTGATGTATTATTAAGTTAATTAGCTGTGCGGATGAATTATTGAGAAATAATGATGTGTTGTATATTGTGTAAATGTGACATTGAATGCAGGGGTGCATTTCGATGGTTATGAGAATGTGACTCATGATGTGTTGGAAATGTGGTAAGGGATAGAAAGAGTAAGCATAGTTGTGAATTACTTATGTTGGTATAATGCTAATTGTTGCTTAGCTTATACTATGTTGCTTAATTGTTTATGTGTAAACTTACTAAGCTCAAAGTTTACTCTCTTTCTTTTCCCTTGTCTTATAGATTAAAAGCGTTGAATCGAGATACGAGGATCATCGAAGACGGCCCACATATCAAAGACACTTTGGTACATGAAACTTAATGTTTTGTATATGGCATGTATAGGGGCTAGACAAGTTAGTGGATTTTGTTGTAAATGGCTAAGATGTGTTGGCCTTTAGATGGATAGCTTATTTTGTATAATGCCATGGTTGTTGGCTATTACATTATATGAAAGAAAGATGTAGTTTTCTATGTGAGAATGCACTTCAATTTGAGTTGATTATGATGGTGTTAGATGAGTATATGTTGTGTATGCTAGAGGGGTGAAAAGAGCTTGGCACATAGCTTTGTTCTTGTCCATGTCGATAGACACACGGGCGTGTGTCTAGACCATGTGTGACACACGGTCAGCCCACGGGCGTGCACTTTGGCCGTGCGTCCCCTGCATGTTAGTATTATAAATCAGAATAGACCACAGACTAGCTGCACGGGCGTGCGTCTAGGGCATGTGGGATTATCCAGTGTTGGCCACGGGCTAGCCACACGGACGTGTGTCTAGACTCTAGGCCGTGTTAAGTAGTCAGTGTGCACCACGGGTGGTAAGCACGGGCGTGTGCCTTGGCCGTGGGGTATTGGCAGAATACTAGGTTTTTAGGCACGGTTTGGGGACATGGGCGTGTGTGTCCATGCACGGGCGTGTCTAATCTTTCACAGGTGTGTGAGACCTGTATAAAGAGAAAATTTTTAAGATTGGAAAAAGTTCCGATTTAGTCTCGAGAGCCTGTGTATGAGTGAGGCCTCGTAAGTCGAGAATGAGGTTGTTGAGATGACTTCAGAGAGTAGTTACAACGAGCCTAAGTGGCGATCAAGTGGTTTAAATTCGGTAATGCCTCGGGCTCGGTTCCGGCGTAGAACCTGGGTAAAAAGGGTGTTACAGAAGGAGTGTTTACAAGTCATCCCATCGGAGTTAGAGATTGTAAAGCAGGATTTCGAAAAGCAAAGTTTAGAGTTTGGACAGAAGATAGAGAAGCTAGAAGAAGAGAATATGTACTTGAAGCTAGATGTGGATGCTCAGAAATTAGAAGCCGAGAAAGCAAGAAAGGAGAAGAGAAAGATTGAGGAGGATCGAGATAGCTTGAAGACTGAATACAAGAAAATGTGTCTATCGATGAAGAATGCTGAATTGTAGAGGACTTCGGAACAGTGGCGGCAAGAGGTCCAAGAGGAAAAGGCCAAAGCTGACTATTGGGAGAGAAAGTTTCGAGAAATGCAAGTGCGAAACGAGGCCTTGGAGAAGAACTTGACAGAAAGCCTAAACGAAAAGGAAGAGTTGCAAGCTAAAGTGGCTGAACTAGGACGGTCTCTTCATCACCATCGAAGCCGTAGTTCCGTGATTGAGCTAAAGTCAAGCCTGAACAAGATCGAGGAAATGAAGGGCAGGATTGAAGAGTTAGAGTCGGCATTGCACAGTCATGAGCTCTGAATTGAGCTTCTTGAAACAAGAGAATGACATTTGAAGGAAGAGCTCCACCATTCGCACGATCAAGTTAGAAATCGGGATCACCTCATGGGGGAAGCCATAGTTCAGATTCGAGAGGTAGCTGATCACATACAGACTTTGGCAGCACGGGCCGACGTATTGAGCATGAAGTACGAGCTACAGTCGTAGTCAGGAGATAGTTTCGTTATTAGGAAAAATTAAGACTTTAGGACTTAGGGCGAAAGCTTATTTGTAGTCTATTTTATGTAAAGGATTTTGTTTTCTAATAAAGTTTTCTAAAATGAAGTTGAATCAGAATCAATGCCTCTTTGCATTCATGCATTTGCATTACATCATATCATTTGCATTTAATTCCATAGAGAGAGTCTAATTAGTTGACTTTATAACAGAGAGAGAAAAAGAAAAAAAAAGAAATCTGGAAGAGGAACACCCTTACGGTACACGTGCTAAAACCAAGAAAATGGACCAAAGGATGGAACAATTCCAAAGAGATATGCAAGACCAGATGCAAGAGCAAATGGCAAAAGTCCAACAAGAGATGAGAGATCAGATGTTGGAGGCTCAAAAGAACATGATGGCCCAAATGGCCCAGATGATGAGCGGGATAATGGACAAGAGAAAGGGACCCATAGTCAATGCTGAGGACAATGAGGATTACCCTAGAGGATTTACTCCACCACATGTGCAAGCACAACATGAAGAATATCCCAGAAGGCCACCTGTTACAATTAGGCCTCAACAAGGGCAAGCTGATACTGGAGTGCCCGTAAATTTTCAAGTTGGCATAGGATCCAACCCAGGGGATAATTCTGTCAATCCTGTTATTCCTGATCTGGACATAGTGGAGAGAGAATGAATTAGAACTGAATCTTCAAGACAGTTGGAAGATCACTGTAGATGGTTGGAGGAAAAATTTAAGGCGTTGGAAAATGCCGACCATCACCCTGGTGTTGATGCAAAGGATTTGAGTTTGGTCTCAGATCTGGTGTTTCCTCATAAATTCAAGATGCCGGAATTTGAGAAGTACAATGGGACTAGCTGCCCTGAGGCCCATATCACTATGTTTTGTAGGCGCATGACTGGTTACTTGAACAATGATCAACTGTTGATCCATTGTTTCCAATATAGTTTAGTGGGGGCAGCGTCTAGGTGGTACAATCAACTCAGCCGCGCTAACATTAGCTCCTGGAGGGATTTGGCTCAAGCCTTCATGAGGCAGTACAATCATGTCACAGACATGACGCCTGATCGAATCATGTTGCAAAACATGGAAAAAAAATCAAACGAAAGTTTCAGGCAATACGCACAAAGATGGAGGGAAGTTGCCATGCAAGTTCAACCACCTCTCTTGGAAAAAGAAACCACCATGTTGTTTATCAACACTCTAAAGGCGTCTTTTATCACGCATATGATAGGAAGCACCACTAAAAGCTTCGCGGATATAGTCATGGCGGGTGAAATGATAGAAAATGTCATAAGGGGTGGCAAAATTGAAGCAGGAGAAACCATTAGGAGATCTGCTCCTAGAAAAAAGATAATGAGGTGAACAATGCAAGTACGTATAACAAAAGGTACTTAAAGGCAGTTACTGTTAGTCAGCCGAAAGTAGTCACTTCCGGGCAACAAGGGTCAACAAGACAAGAATCAGGCCCCAGACAAAATATTGAAAAGATTCAATTTACGCCAATCCCAATAACGTATAAGGAGCTGTATCACACTTTATTAGAAGCACGTGTAGTGTCCCCGTACTATCTACAGCCGTTGCAACCCCCATATCCTAAATGGTATGACTCAAACGCACAATGTGATTACCATGCAGGAATAACGGGGCATTCTATAGAAAACTGTACTGCCTTCAAAAAGGTAGTTGAGAGGCTTCTTAAATTGGGAGTTGTCAAGCTTGATGATACACCTAGTGTGGAGAACCCATTACCCAATCATGGAGACAATGGGGTAAATGCGATTGGGGAAGATTTCGTAAGAAAGACTAAGGGGGATATCTCGGAGGTGAAAACTCTGTTGAGAATAATCTGGAGGGAAATGGTAAAAAGGGGACTAATAAAATCAAGTCTCAAGGAAAGAAGTGAAGAACCAAGGATCTGCTGTGAGTTCCACGAAGCTGATGGACATGAGATCCAAGATTGTGCTGAGTTTAGGGCATTGGTACAGAGCCTTATGGATAATAGGGAGCTAGAGTTTTACGAAGAAGGCCCAGAGGGAGGACACATACATGCAACCGAAGGAGAGTTGACAAGTCAAAAAGTCAATTATCCGAGGGTCATTATTTCCCGACCGTGGAATGCAGAAAGTGGAGCACAAATCTCGCCTAAGGTGGTAATTCAGAGACCTGTGTCCTTTCCTTACAAGGATAACAAGATGGTACTATGGACTTACAATTGTAACGTAACGACACCGGGAGTAG
Organism: Gossypium sturtianum; assembly: GCA_025698515.1. Taxonomy (NCBI): domain Eukaryota; kingdom Viridiplantae; phylum Streptophyta; class Magnoliopsida; order Malvales; family Malvaceae; genus Gossypium; species Gossypium sturtianum. Next base: position 7,174,499 of record CM046947.1, read on the forward strand.
AAATCTCAGCAAGCACTTCTAAGGAGATCCAAGGAGAGGGATTCTATACCCGAAATGGGATGCGTTATGACTCGGTAAACGTCAGAACGGAACCAGTAAAGTCAAAGGATTTGCCCGTTGAGCTAGAGAAAGAACTTGATACTCTTATCAACATACCTGTGAAGGAAGAAGAGGCTAAGGAATTTTTAAAATTCCTAAAGCACAGTGAATACGGTGTGGTAGAGTAGTTGCGTAAACAACCAGCTCGTATTTCGGTGCTAGCCTTACTTTTAAGTTTGAATGTTCATCGTGAGGCTTTGATGAAGGTGCTGAACGAGACTTATGTTACTGAGGACATATCTGTTAATAAGCTTGACCGACTAGTTAGTAACATAAGTGCTGATAACTTTATTTCCTTCAGCGATGATGAAATTCCACTTGGGGGTGTGGGATCAACCAAGGCTCTGCACATAACTACTCGTTGTAATGGATATACTCTACCGAGCGTGTTGATCGACAATAGATCAGCCTTGAATGTCCTACCATTATCTACACTGAAGAGGTTGCCAATAGATGGTTCTTACATGAAGACGTGTCAGAACATAGTGAGAGCGTTTGACGGTACTGAGAGAAGGGTGATGGGGAGAATCGACATACCATTGTAGATTGGGCCAAATACGTATGAGGTGGACTTTCTGGTAATAGATATAAAACCTTCATACAATTGCTTACTGGGAAGACCCTGGATTCATTCAGCAGGGGCAGTACCCTTATCCCTTCATCAAAAACTAAAACTGGTGGCGGATGGTCGACTGATCACTATAAACGCAGAGGAGGACATCATAACGACTGTTACCAATGGCGCGCTGTATGTAGAGACAAATGAGGAGGCCATCGAGTGTTCTTTCTGATCTTTGGAATTCGTAAATGCAACATTCATTTCAGAAGGGAATGGAGTTCCGGTGCCCAAGCTATCCAAGACCACGAGGATGGGTCTACAAATGATGGTGGGGAAAGGAGCCTTACCAGGAAAAGGACTGGGTCGCAATCTCCAAGGGGAAGTCCAGGTGCCTTTGCTGAAAGAAAAAAAAGACTGTTTTGGCTTGGGTTTCAAGCCAGATGGTAAACAAAAGAGGAAGGAAATAGAGAATAAGCAGGAGAGAAGAAGGGCACGTTTGAACGGAGAAGAAATCCAGTGGGAACCGCTGACATTCCCCCACATATCTCAGACCTTTGTATCTGGAGGGATAATTCACCCTGAGAGAGGGTTATTGGAAAGTCCTCATATCAATGCCATACATGAGGAGGGAGGTGAACAAAGAAACTTGTTGGGCATTTGCCCTTATAAACTTGGAAGCGTTTTGGACAATTGGACTGCAGATGAACTTCCTGTAGTTTTTAGAGATTATACAGAGTAATATTCAAAACGCTCTTGTTGTTTTTAGCCTAGGAACAATAAGATTTCTTTTGTGAAATAGGCTCATGTTCAGAAGTTGTTATTTCAATAAAATACATTTTGATAATTAACTTGAACAAATATTCTTTCATTCTTTTGACTTTCTAATTTCATTCCAAATTTTATACTTTTCATTCATATCATGTGAATATTTTTCCCAAATTTATTTGTTCTTTGTACATTCTTTGGTACCCATCACAGGTCCCTAGATATTAATGACATGAGCAACGATAATACAGATTCAGAAGTCCACTTTGAGCAGGACATGTGTTTAGAGGAATCTCAGGATTTTGAAGATGACCAAGATTATAATTTCTCTCCAGATCTGCTAAGAATGGTAAAGCAAGAAGAAAAACAAATTTCACCGCATAAAGAGGAGATAGAAAACATAGTATTGGAAGAAGGAAAGGTTGTGAAAATTGGGACACACATAGCCAAAGAGACGAAGAAAAAACTTGTTGAGTTGCTACGGGAATTCAAGGACGTCTTTGCATGGTCCTACCAAGATATGCCTAGGCTAAGTACTGATATTGTGGTGCATCGCCTTCCCATAAGAGAAGAATGTAAGCCAATTCAGCAAAAGCTACGAAGGATGAGGCCTGATGTAGTGTTGAAAATAAAAGAAGAGGTCCAGAAACAGTTTGATGCTGGTTTTCTACAAGTGGTCAAGTACTCAGAGTGGGTGGCCAATATTGTTCCTGTCCCCAAGAAGGACGGAAAGGTCCGGATGTGTGTGGACTATAGGGACTTAAATAAAGCTAGCCCAAAAGACAATTTTTCTTTGCCGCATATCGATACATTGGTGGATAATACAGCAGGATTTTCATTGTTTCTCTTCATGGATGGATTTTCAGGATACAATCAGATCAAGATGCACCCTGAAGATATGGAGAAAACTACCTTCATAACATTGTGGGGTACCTTCTGTTATAAGGTAATGCCATTTGGATTAAAGAATGCTGGGGCAACATATCAAAGGGTCATGGTAACGTTGTTCCACGATATGATGCACAAGGAGATTGAGGTATATGTTGATGACATGATTGTCAAATCTCGAACAGAAAAGGAACACATTGAAGTTTTGAAGAAGTTGTTTCTGAGGTTGAGAAAATTTCAGTTAAAGCTCAACCCGACAAAGTGTACTTTCAGAGCTCGGTCAGGAAAATTATTAGGTTTCGTGGTCAGCCAAAGAGGAATTGAAGTTGACTCAAGTATAGTCAAAGCTATACAAGAATTGCCTTCACCGCGCACTCCGAAAGAAGTTCTAGGTTTTCTTGGAAGATTAAATTACATTACTCGGTTTATCTCACAATTAACCGAGAAATGTGATCCCATATTTTGTCTTCTCAAGAAATACAATCAGGGTGTATGGGACGATGAATGCCAGAGAGCTTTTGACAAAGTCAAACGAAGATTCATCAAATGCACCAAGACTATCTCCGCCTAATCCGAGATAGACCATTGATACTGTATTTGTCAATATTCAATAACTCCATGGGATGTGTGCTTGGACAACACGATGAGTCAGGAAGAAAAGAAAGGGCGATATATTATCTCAGTAAAAAGTTCACTGATTGTGAAATGAGATATTCGTCAATCGAGAAATTGTGTTATGCCTTGATTTGGACAACTAGGAGGTTGAGGCAGTACATGCTATATCATACTACTTGGTTAATTTCGAAGCTTGATCCATTAAAGTATATGATGGAATCCGCTGCTTTGAATGGGAGGATGGCTAGGTGGCAGATTTTGCTGTCTGAGTTCGATATAGTCTATGTGACCCAAAAGGCTATAAAAAGAGCGCAGTAGTAGAATTTTTGGCTAGCAGAGCTTTGGAGGATTATGAACCTTTGAGTTTTGATTTCCCAAATGAAGAGCTGATGTATGTGGCAAATACCGAAGAATGTCCGTGGAGGCTAAACTTTGATGGAGCGTCAAATGCTGTGGGAAATAGAATTGGGGCAATCTTGGTATCCCCTAGTGGTGATCATTATCCATTTACATGCAAATTGGATTTTGATTGCACAAACAACATGGCAGAGTATGAAGCATGCATCATGGGCCTTCGAGCAGCCATAGAGCGTAAAATCAGAGTGTTAGAAGTATATGGAGATTCTGCACTAGTAATTTATCAGCTCAAGGGTGAATGGGAGACGAGAGATCCCAAACTGATTGATTATCGGAAAATAGTTCTGGGACTGATCGAGGAATTTGATGATATTACCTTCAATTATCTCCCACGCGATGAAAACCAGATGGCAGATGCTTTGGCAACCCTGGCTTCTATAATCAAAGTAAACAGACCAGAGGAAATGAGACCTATTCAGATGAGTATCTTTGAAGTACCGGCTCATAGTTATAATGTGGAAGAGGAGGAAAAAGATGATCACCCTTGGTATCAGGATATATTACGATACGTAAAAAATCGTGAATACCCGGAGCATGCAACTGAGAACGAGAAAAGGACATTAAGAAGATTGGCCTCTGACTATGTTTTAGAAGGGGATATCTTGTATAAAAAGAGAAAAGATCAGGTACTATTGAGATGTGTTGATGCTGTTGAAGCTAAGAAAATCATTGAAGAAGTTCATGAGGGTGTTTGTGGAACACATGCTAATGGATTCACAATGGCCATACAGATAATGAGATTTGGGTATTACTGGTCCACCATGGAAGGTGATTGTATTAACTATGCTAAGAGATGTCATAAATGCCAGATTTACGGAGATAAAATTCATGTGCCTCCGTCACCTTTGCATGTTATGACTTCTCCATGGCATTTTTCCATGTGGGGCATGGATGTTATTAGACCAATCTCACCGAAAGTTTCGAATGGGTATCGGTTCATCTTCGTAGTAATTGACTACTTCACGAAATAGGTAGAAGTCGCTTCATACGCTAACGTTACTAAGTCAGCAGTTAGTCGGTTCTTGAAGAAGGAGATTATTTGCCGATATGGAATGCCTGAGAGGATCATATCAGACAACGCGCTAAACTTGAACAACAGCTTGATAGCAGAAATTTGTAGCCAATTTGGGATTAAACACCACAATTCGTCTCCTTACCGTCTAAAAATGAATGGGGCAGTGAAAGCGGCTAACAAAAACATCAAGAAGATAGTGGGGAAGATGACTGAGACTTATAAGGATTGGCATGAGAAACTACCGTTTGCACTCTATGCTTATCGAACGTCCGTTAGAACCTCTACTGGGGCAACGCCTTTCTCATTGGTCTATGGGATGGAGGCAGTTCTTCTGATTGAAGTGGAAATACCTTCTCTTCGGGTTTTGTCAGAAATAAAGCTGGATGAAGCTGAATGGATTCAGGCTCGGTATGATCAGTTGAACTTAATTGAAGAAAAGAGGTTAAGGGCTATTCGTCATGGTCAGATGTACCAAAAACGAATGATGCGAGCCTACAATAAGAAAGTTCGCCCAAGAGAGTTTCACGAGGGGGACCTTGTACTGAAAAAGATCCTTCCGATACAAAAGGATTTTAGAGGAAAATGGATGCCGAATTGGGAAGGACCATATGTGGTGAAGAAGGCTTTCTCTGGAGGAGCACTGATCTTGACCGGAATAGATGGGAAAAGTTTACCCAATCCTGTGAACTCTGACTCAGTCAAAAAGTATTTTGCGTGAAAAGGAGAAGAGGCCAAAGTGAAAACCCGTAAAGGGTGCTTTGAGTTTCTCAAAAAAAAAAGGAGAGGCCAAGGCGAAAACCCGCAAAGGGCGCCTTGAGACCAAAGGGGTTTTGAGTTGAAAACCAGAAAAGGGCGGCTCAAATTATGAATGGACACTTGAATCAACAAAGAAATGAAGAATGTTGCATATCGAGGCATCAACAAAATACTTTGGGTCTTCTAAACACATGTTGAACTCAAGGAAGTCTTCATAAAGTTTGTATATAGAAGCTCAATCGGCGATATCTAGGGCATCTGATTTTTGTTCTATTCATTTTATTATCTTAGGATTCTTTTTCTTCTCAAAGATATGTCCTCAGTTAATTTCCTTTGTATTTTTTATAATTTATTCAAACTCCTTTTAAGATCAATTTACTTGTTTCCCATTATTCATAAATGTTTTGCATTAAAATAATGATTGACGAACTAATAATTTCACAAAAAAGAAGTTTTACATATTACTTTGGAAATTTCTAGATAAGATAAGGAGCCAAAACATGACAATTGTTTAGAATTTCCATGAGCATAGAAACATTTGAGAAAGAAAAAGTCTAGATAGAGACTATTTCTCTGAATTCTTTGTCCAATTGATGAGTGGATGTGATGTCAGCAGATCATAGCATTTGGGGTGATAATGAACTAAGAAACCCTGAGTTGTGATGGAATGGGTTGAATTCGAAATAAACCCTATATCCTGAAAATTTTCGAAGGGGTCGGATTGAAAGAATTTCGACCCTCATTATGGTAAGATGGTACAAGCCTTATGTTCACAAGATCCAAGTGAAGTTGACTCTGAAATTACATTGGGGCAAGCCTGTTGAGCAGAACATGATTGACGAACAAAGATGAAGAACAAATGAGTGATAACACCTAGAGTAGGAATCATACTCATAACATTTTTGCGTCATAACAAATCTCATTAGGAGCATTGGATTAATTCTAATCATTGCATCCTAATCCTTTAAAAGGAATCATTTTCATGACATGTTACATGTAGCTAGAAGCATTTGATTCATTCTGATCATAGCATCCTAGTCATGTGATATAAACATGTGGAATCGAGTCTACAGGACATGTCCTTCAGGAGACGGTGTAGCAATACTAATGAATTTGAAGATCTCATCTTCCTGAAGTTGTAGGAAGCAGATCGAAAAGAATTTCAGCCTTATCTCCCTGAAGTTATAGGGAGTAGACTGAAGACAGAAGATCTCATCTTCCTAAAGTTGTAGGAAGCAGATCGAAAAGAATTTTAGCCTTATCTCCCTGAAGTTGTAGGGAGTAGACTGAAGACAGAAGATCTCATCTTCTTGAAGTTGTAGGAAGCAGATCGAAAAGAATTTCAGCCTTATCTCCCTGAATTTGTAGGGAGTAGACTGAACTCATCTTCCTGAAGTTGTAGGAAGCATATCGAAAAGAATTTCAGCCTTATCTCCCTGAAGTTGTAGGGAGTAGACTGAAGACAGAAGATCTCATCTTCCTGAAGTTGTAGAAAGCAGATCGAAAAACACTTTTCGGCCCTATCTCCCTGAAGTTGTAGTGGAGTGGACTGAACTGAAGATAGAAGATCTTATCTTCCTGATGTTGTAGGAAGTAGATCAAAGACAGAAGATCTTATCTTCCTGAAGTTGTAGGAAGCAGATCGAAGACATTAGCCTGATCTCCCTGAAGTTACAGTGGAGCAGATTAAAAGATAGTGGATATCGCCTCCCTGAAGTTGCAGTGAAGCAGATTGAAGCTATCAGACTTATTTGAAATCAAGATAAAGTTCCAATACCATTACTGTGGAATTGGAGGCCGTTTGAAGAAGACGAGGACCGAGAAGTCAAGGCTCGGCCAAGACCGGGCAAAATTGATTCTTCTATTGTCTTTGCTCTATTCTCGTTTCTCGACAATGAGCAAAGAGGGGCAGCTGTAATAACCCATTTTGCCCGGGCCCATTCCAAAATAAATAAAAATAAATGTTTAGCTTATTTTTACAGTCCCTGTTACAAGCCCAAATAAACTGCCAAAACCCATGTACACCCTTAGCCCAAAACAAATAACTGCACTCCAAACCCAAAATTAACCCACTACCCAAACAGACCCAATTCAAACCAGACGGCCCAAAATGACCCAACTCTTGCAGATTTCAGAATGGCCTAGGGTTTACGAAACCCCTAGGCGCCGCAAAGATGCACACCAGCCCCTTCGCGCGCAGAGCTATCCCAATCGTCACGCCGCAATATCTCGAGCCCAATCGCCGCACTGGAGCCCAATCGCCGCATACCACGATCGCTCTCGCACCGCTTCTCACCCACAAGCCGCGCCACCATCAACGCACCTTGTCTGGCGCCTCACCCGCAAAAAGGAAAGCCCCAAAGCAGAAAAAAAAAAAAAAGGTAGTAGCAGATCACAGCAAATATGGAAAGAAATATTTCTTTCCTTCTCTTGTTTCATTCTTTGGGTTATAAAAACCCACAGTAATTTGTAATAAAAAGGGGGGACGAGAGAGAGAAAAAAACACACGCATACAGAGAGAGAGAAAACAAATATACAGAGAGAGCGATACAAAATATACAGGGAAATAGGAACGGTGATATTCATGTAAATGTAAATCAATAAAAACAGAGGTTTTTACAAAGGTGATTCCCCTTTCATTCTGTTGTTTGTTTTATTTTTATTTTTATTTTATATATATATATATATGTACATGTAACCACTGTTGAAAAAAGTAAAAAAGGAAGGAGTTACCTTTCGAAAGCGAGGAAAAACGGACGTTTTAGGCCTCCGACCACTGGCCAGGGAGGCGCGTGTGAGGCGTGGCCCAGCAATCCGACGAACGGAGCTCAGGCGAAGGGACGAGAGGCTCAGAGAATTTTCGAAGTTTTTTTTTTTAAAACCAGACCAAATGATTTTTTTTTTATAAAACCAATTTTTATAAATGAAACGGAACGACGTCGTTTTGGTTTAACAGGATCCGCATGCCGACCCGGAAACCCGACAAAGATCCGCGTGTTTTATTAAAAAGGAGAAATTGCTCTTTCAGTCCCTCTAATATTTTATTAAATTAAATTACGCCCTATTAATTGTTTTATTGTTTAAAAATTAGCCATAGAAATCTGTTTATATTTTAATTTAACCCCTTTTTTTCTTTTTTTTAATTTTTATATATATTTTAATTTGATATTAACTTATGTATTATATTAAATATTTTATATTTTTTTCAGTAATTATCTACACTAACTTATTAAGTTATAAATAATTATTATTTTATTTTATCTATTTTTTTCTTTTTTGATTACATATTATTTTTAGTATATATATATACTATATTATACTATATATTTAACTAAAATTTATTTTTTTTATGTATAATATATTCTATATATTTTTTTGTAACTTTATATATTCTTGTTTAAAATCATTATATATTATTTTATGAATGTTGTTTATATCTGTCCTTTTTTATCTATATGTTCATATTTGCTTCATTGTTTATTACATGTGATTATGCTTCATCATGTATTTGTAATTACTTTAGTATAGGGATTGTTATTTGTCATATTTTGTATTATTATTGCCTTTCTTAAATGTTAGTATACTATAATTACTTCTAATATTTATGTTCGATAAATGCAATATTGTTACATAGATTATTATTTAAAATATAAAATACATTTTTTTTTACAAAATTACTATATTTCGTTTAAAGGTTCTTTTTTTTTTAAAATAAGGCAATATTTTGGTATTTAGAAATTCGGGAAATAGTGCCCTAACGTGCTGGGTTGCGATTTTCCGTTTGGCTAAATAACTAAATATCCTTTTAACAAGTTTTGTAAATCGTAAGATGATTTTGATTACGAAGGTTTTAAAATATCATGTCCTAACGTGCTGGATGTGATGTTTATATTCTTTTGGAACAAGAAAATCTCAAATTTTAAACTGCTCGAAGTTTTTTTTAAAGATATCATATTTTTAAATACTTTTAAATTTTAAACATTTGGACATGATTTTATCGATTAGGTACCAATTTTTGGGCGTTATGAAGGTGCTAACCCTTCCTCATACGTAACCGACTCCCGAACCCGCTTTCTTGTTTTTCGTAGACCAAAATTAAATGTTTTAAAATAAAATGTTTTGCAATGTGATCCAATCACACCTAAATAAAAAGGGATTGGTGGCGACTCCCACTTTTGTTTTTAAAAGTCGACCCCGTTTTCTAAAATTTTAAAAATAGTTTCGACATGAATCGATAAAAAAAATTAAAACTAACAAATATTACTATCAATCTTAAGGATTCAACATATATAATGAATTCATTGATAAACAATCGGTATATAAGAGACACTTTACCTGAAGCAATTTCTTTTACCAACCATATATCATCATGTAAAATCTTGAACATAATTACTAAAGTGTCTCCAAAACAATATATATATATATATATATAAATCAGAAATCAGAAAAAACAAGCGATTAGCGATTAACAATCCATCTATTGATATAATCAAATATATATCATAAAAGTTTATAATGAACCCAAACCTACACAACTTTTTAAATATTTATTAAAAGCTGTATAAACAACATAAAATCCTCGCTTTTTTTTAATTCTCAATTAAAATCAGTAAATATTTCGATTATACTAAAAATTAAAACCTTAAAAATTTATTTAAAACTTTAAAATTTTATTTAAAGAATCAAAACCCAAAAATTTATCAGGAATATCAAAGATTCAACATAATATATAATTAAAATATCAAATCCATAAAATTAAAAAAGAAAAACGAATCAATCCAAAAATAATAAAGAATCAATTCATTCTCAATGATTCAACATGACAAAGCTCGGATGCCACTTGTTAGATTTATAAAATAAATCTGAAATAAAACTTAATAAACCAGGATCTATCATGTCAAACCATTAAGAATAAATTAAGAACAAAACTAGATGCAGAAGCGTACCTGAATCCATTAATTTCTTTGGAGTTTTACCGGATTTGATCTTTCAAATTAGCACACAAGAAATTCAGAGAATATCTGTTCTCTCTTTCCTAATGATGGGATATTAGAAAAGATATCTTGTGTATAATTTGAGGACCATAACCCTAATATTTATAACCTTGGCATATTAGTTCTAATTAAATTCTAATTAGCCCATCATTAATTAGAATTTAATTAGAACTCAATTACTAGAGTATCTACATATATTTGACCCATACTTTATTTAATAATTAAAGCCCAATAAAATTCTAACCAAATTAGATCACTATCATAATAGTAAATAATAACATGTAATTATCTTTATTATATATGTGATGTCCATATTTTCCAACAAATTAATCTCTGAATTATCCTTCAAATTTATAAGAAGAAAAGTTATACCTGCCATACCAAATATTATCCCTTTTTGCATGCTATATACCAAGAAACGTATCTCCATATATTTTTTTTTCGTGATTTGAAACATAGTAATCGATTTATTCTAAGCGAATTTTAAATATAATATGCATATATTCTCTCTCAAATGTGAACTCAAATCACCCAATGGGATAAATATTGTGAAGGAAATTATGTTAGCAGGTGATGCAGGTAATAATATGATATTGGAGTACTTGTGTTTGATTAATCAACTTTTATGTCGAAATTAAAAGATTTATTTTCGATACATCCTTAGAGAACACAATACAGTAACTGATTGGATGGCTAAATTTATAAGTGAAAATTATAATAAGATGCAAGTATATAAAGAGGCCCCAACCTTATTATAAGAGCTTCTCGAGACGGATTTTGATTTCATGATTATTACTTCTAATTAATTTATTGTCATTGTATTCGCTTCCTTAAAAAAAATCCGAATCGGTGAAAATTAAATGAGTTTCTTTTACAAGTTTAGAATTTATAAATATATGAAATATTAAATTTAGTTTTAATAATATAAATGGTGGCCATTATTATAGGCACCCACACTTAACAAACACCACAAGAAAACTTCTGCATTTGCATGCATATTTGAAAAGCACTAAGACTTATCTTCATTTGACACCAATGATTCGAGTAGATACCCACTTTCCTATTTATTAAATAAACTTTTTCTTGGGGCATTTCCTTTAATATTATTATTGTATTGTTTTAGCATATTTGGTCGCCCAATTTTGGGGTTCTAGATTATCAGCATTTTCCCAGTGGATAAGAGAATCTGGAATTTGGAGCAAGGGTAAGTACGAAATTTGTACTCATTTTTGGTGTACGGATTACAATTTGTCATATTTTCTTTGTTCGGATGTGATAGCCGCTTTCACTATTCCTTTTTCCTATTCAATTTTATTTTCTTTTAGAAAAAACAAACCTTTTTTTTTGGATTAAACTCGAAAGTGAAATGTTAAATGATTCCGCCCTAAACACTTTCTACTTACTAACCTATATTAAATAATTATATCAATTTTGAGTTTATTATAAATAAAATAATTATATATATAAGCAAATTAGTTCTTTTTAGAGGTATTTATTTGCTAAGTTGTAACTGTTTTTGTGTTATTTAAGTATAAATATTTTTATTTGATATATTTTTAATTTATTGGGAAATATTTATTTTAATATTTTTAGTGTATTTTGTGTATTATATTTTTTAAATTTATTTTTATATAAAAATAATATAATTTTTTTAATACGGGCGGGCCAGTCCAGGTTTAGCATTTTTTTATCTGAATCGAGCTTGAAAAAAATTTTAGGCTCATTTTTTAGATCAGACCAAACCCGAACTTAAAATTTTGCATTAATCCGACTCAACTCGATCCATGATCAATTCTACATTCCAATTACTTCCAATCAAATTTAAAAGCTTTCAATGGTTTTAATTGGTGCTTTAATAAGAGATATATATAGCATTAAAGATATTACTAAAAGATATTGGATTCTTAAAACCATAAATCTATATCCCAAGGAATGAGGTTTCTCAATTTCAACTGAAGAGGAGAAAAGATATGTATTTTTTTAATAGTTTAATGTCACATCAATATTTTATCTTAAAAAAATCAAATTTAAATGAAAATCCTGAACTTTAGGATAAAATTATTGATGTGATATTAAACTATTGAAAAAGGATAATATTCCTATTTTATACAATATTTTTTTTAATTAAGTATACGTTAGCGTACAAGAAATCCTAGACATAAATTAGGATGTGAAGGGTAATTGGGGCAAAAGAAAAAAGACAAAAGATGTAGAAATGTAGGAATATTTATTTTATTTTTTTATATAATAATTGAATAATATATTATATATTTATATAAATTACATTTTTACATGTTGATATATTTGTGTTGTATTTATATTATTTTTATATCGTTTTCTAATTATTTTTTTCATTTTATTTTTAAAAAAATAAAAATAAAAATAATTTAATTTAATTTAATTTAATTTCTGTTATTATCTGATTTATTAACTGTACATAAAATTATATATAGTATCAGTATAAATTATTAACCTATAAAAAATAAATTTATATTTAATGGATGCATCAATGAATAATATTTAAAAATTTAAAATTAAATTCAATGAACTTTACTTCTAATGATGTAGCGTCCTATGGTTAACTGCATCAAATTTGAACCAAAATAGGGAAATTATTTTAAAGTTTTATGAAATAAGGTAGCTGATGGATGCAAGATAAATCATGTTCGAACTAAAAAGAAAAAGAAATAGGATACGGGATTTGATTGATGTAATAATGGAGATGAGAGTAGCAATTTTGTCTTGATTCTCTGAATTTCTCTTTCCTTCAGGTTAGGCACTTTGAGAACATTTTCACATTTTCCTGGCCTTCACCTTTTACTTGCCTATAAGAAGCCCTTGTCTCATTTCAATGGCAACATATCTGAAAAGAAGAATCAATTATATTTACATATATAAACAGAGAGAAAGAGAGAGCAAGAGGGAAAGGCAGAAGAGGCTAAGCTCATTATTATATATATATACATAGAATTCAGTATAGTTGTTTGAGGGGAAAATGGCAGTGTTATTAGGGCTGAACAAGGCGAAGCCATACTTGTCAATGATGTCCCTCCAGTTTGGATTTGCAGGGATGTATGTTATAACCATGGTCTCTTTGCAGCATGGAATGAACCATTACGTTCTTGCTGTTTATCGTCATTTGGTTGCCACCATTGTTATTGCACCCTTCGCTCTTGTGCTTGAAAGGTCTCAACTTTTTATCTTTCTACAGTCTTTTATTTTTCTTTTCCTTCGTATTCGTTACCCTAACACACTATAAATTTGCTTACTTCAATTCTTGGTTTTTCTTTCCGTGCAGGAAAATAAGACCCAAGCTGACTCTCCCCATTCTCCTCAGAATCCTGGTGCTTGGTTTCCTAGAGTAATGGCTCCCAACATATTAATTGTTTTTCATGCATGCACATTCATACGTGCATACATATATGTGTGTTTATGCAGAACTGCACTTCATGCATTACACTTGGGAATACGTTCCATGCAGATGAAATTAAACCCTGTGTACATATATATATCCATGACATATTTTGCTTATCAATTCATTACATAACATGTGTATCGAATATTATCCGTATAAGTATTTATACAGGTATATATATCTAATACAAATATATTCATTTTTCTTTTTAAAGTTCATCATCGATGATGAGTCCGTCACATAACATATAATTCATGCTAAATGGACGAAGGGAAAAAAAGAAAGTCTAATTATTGGATAAATGATGATGAACAGGCCAGTGGTGGACCAAAATCTATACTATCTGGGGATGAAATACACGACAGCAACGCTTGCATCTGCCACTGTCAATGTGATTCCTGCCATTACCTTCGTCATGGCATTGATTTTCAGGTATATATATTTATATATAGTTGAGTTAATTTTATTTTACTGATTCATATTCCCATAAACGCAATAATAAGAAGCGTGCAAATTTTTTCAAAGGAAAGGTGATTTATTATTAACCAGTACCACAAGATAAGAAAAAAAAATGAAATGAATAAGAGGCGTGCAATGAGAATGAGACTATGAGAGGAAGAAAACGAAAGTTGCATGCGCCAAGTATATATGCGGCAATAATATGTGGAGAGGTGGGTGTGGGGGGCCACTGTTTGGCATAAGCTCCCACCTTAGACCAAACCAGTAATTTCCAAGTTGAAAGTTGCCATCATCATTCATCCATCTATCTATCTATCTTTATCTCCATTTTTTTAAAAAAACTGTCTAATTTATATGTGGTTTATGACTTTATGCAACCTTTTCTCATATGCATCTTATGGAATATCCATGATAAACTTTTTAGAATATTAAATGCTTCTTGCACTTCACTATTTCACTATTGGTACTCCAAGTTATTTACAATTTTTTATATTCTCTATTTCTTGAACAAATTTGTTAAGCTCAAGCTCACTTTCTACTAAGTAAATAAATTTAATCAAAGGAAGTTCTAACAATTGAATCTTTATCTTGAATCTAATTTAGAGCCTTGAATTCTGAATCAAGCTCAAGTTTATTATAATTTGAGCTTAGCTCGACTAGATTAACCTTTTATGACATAATAATCTTGAGGAATGATGGGAATAACTCATCAAGTATGAACTTTGTGAATTAGGTTGGAGAAAGTAAAGTTGAAGAAGGTGCACAGCATAGCCAAGATAATAGGAACAGTAATCATGGTCCCTGGAGCAATTATCATGACAATGTACAAAGGTCCAGCAATCAATTTCATAAAGTTGCAAGGGGGAAGCAACCACAGTGCCACCAACGAAGCCGAGGCCAAGCATTGGGTTGCTGGGACACTAATGCTCCTAGCCAGATGCTGGGGCTGGTCAGGATTCTACATTTTGCAGGTCAGTTGTTAAAACATTTCACTTCTTCAATAACCTACAATGTTGCTAATTAACTTGGGTTTTTGATGATTTTTTTGGGGGTTTCAGTCATTTACATTGAAGATGTACCCAGCAGAGCTCTCCCTTACAGCTTTGATATGCTTCGTTGGGACCATAGGAGGTGCAGCAGTGTCATTTGTGATGGAAAGAGATATGAATGCCTGGAAAATTGGATGTGATTCAAGCTTGCTAGCTGCTGTATATTCTGTAAGTAGTACTAAAAGAAAGGCCAAAACAATGAATTTCAAAGATGAATATAACAGCCTTATTGACATTGTGAAATGATTGATGAATCAGGGAGTGGTTTGTTCTGGGATCGCATATTATGCACAAGGAGTTGTGATTAGGGAACAAGGCCCAGTTTTTGTTACTGCCTTTAGTCCCCTTTGCATGATCATCACTGCAGCTCTGGGATCTTTTATTTTAGCAGAGAAAGTTCACTTGGGAAGGTATTTTACTTCATCATTTTACACCTTAGAATTTCCTTTCCATTATAGCATTAGTCACTCATGTAAATTTCTTTTGTTTTTTCCCAGCATAATAGGAACTGTAATCATAATCTTTGGACTCTACACTGTGCTATGGGGCAAAAGTAAAGATCAGAAGAACACAACAGCAATAGAGAACGGTAAAGTCCAAGAATTGCCAATCGCTGACGGTTCTAAATCGACCAAGTTGGAGGATAGCATGGAATTACCTGCTACGATATTGAAGATTCCAGCTGAGAGTCAATTAACTAGAGAAACATGAAACAATGACTGTAGACTTGCAGCAAAGTTTTTTTGAAGCTATAGTAGTGATTTATATATCTAAATCTAATCTCTTCCTCTAAATGGACTCTTGAGTGTTTTGTTAGAGAATAAACCAATTGTCGGGCTTTTAAAGCTTTTTAAGTTAATGGTTCTTCACTGTACTATGCTACAGTTTTTGTCTATAAATATAATTTTGCTTTTGCAAGGATATTGTGCTTTACCTGTTACTGATAAAGCTATATTCATACGGTCCTCCTGCAGCGTATGAAAGCACCTTCAACACTCTGTTACCGGATAGCTAGAAGATTAGCAAGTTCATTATATCTTCTACTTTACATTATTATATTTTAAAATAACTTTTTATTTTTTAATAGTAATTAGGCCAAATTTTTCAAAAATATTTTTCCACTCCACCTAAGTTTATAAAATTATCAAAGAAAACAAATAATTCACAAACTTCAAAATCTACTTATTTAGAATTATGTGTTTATGTAAATAGAAAAATTATATGTTCCACTAAAAAATTTTACGTTCCAACAAGACAAACCCCTATTGAATTATGTGCCTAACAAATAACAACTTGCATTCCCATACTAACATTGGTTCATTACATAAAGAAGGATATAAGGAAACAGGTTCAAAACTTTAATTACAAATCATACAACATGTAGAGAATATAACAGCACATGGTTCATACAATATATAGAGCATATGTCAGCCTGTGGGCTTTTTGTGTTGTATTTGTTGGGGGGGCGGGGGACACAGCTAAATTTCAAGAAACAACTTAACCCTGCTGTGATATGCTTTTTAAGGCTCAATCAAAAGGAATGCTGATGTAAGAAAAGTTGTAAGATTTGAGATAATGTCGCAATCTCATACTTTGGGAGATATTTTTATTACAAGTATCTCATTAAATTAGTCCTTTTATTATTAAATAAATTAATTTAATCTTTATATTATTACAAGTAGAGGTGTTCATGAGTCGGGCCGGGTCGAATTTGAGCTGGACTCGTAAAATTTAGGCCCATTTGCTAAGCCCGGCCCAAAAATAGGCCTAAAATTTTGCCTAAGCCCGACCCGGCCCGCCCGTATTAATTTTTTATATAATTTTTAAATATATATTATACATCAAAAATACTAAAAGCATCAACATAAATATTTCTCAACAAATTGAAAATAAATTTTAAAAAATGATACAACTTAGCAAGCAAATGCCTCTAAAATAATAACAAAATTAACAAATACCTTTAAAATAATAACAAAATTAACAATAAAATAAGTTTTATACAACATCCAAATAATAACAACAAAATAGTAATAACATAATAGTAAAACAGTAACAAAATAGGAAAAAAAACAACAAGAAAATAACATTAAAAAAAAAACAAAAAAGAGCAGATTTTTTGTCCTTTAGTGAATTCGGGCCGGCCCGGCCTATTTTTTAAACGGATCTCATTTTTTTTCTAAGCCCATTTTTCGGGCCTATATTTTCCTCAAACCCTCCCACATTTCGGGCGGGCTTTCGGGCCAAGCCGGGTGGCCCAACCCATGAATAGGTTTAAATTACAAAAAACCAAATAACATCAAATTAGAATAGAATTAATATTTATGGTTTAAAAAATATATTTTTACTGTTTTAAAGAGTTGATATTTTGTGAAGTTTTTATAATTTTATAAATGAAATCTATTGTTTGAAATTGAATTGCAATTAAAAATAATAATTTTTAAAATACTTTAAATATTAACTCTGTTATAATTTAAATTTATTTGATTTTTTTTAATAGTATAAAGACTAAATTGATACTTTTAATAATAAAAAACTAATTTAGTCTAGTCGACCTCCCAGGTATTTTAACGTATCTCTTTCCCAAGGAAAATTAAGTCGGCACCTCGAATTCCTTACCCAATATCTCAACCAACCCGATTGGGATCGAATAAATCAGACCCAAAGTCCAACCCCTAAATAAGTTGCTTGAAACTCTTCATTTGAAGAGTAAATAACTGGCTTCACATAAGCCATACCGAGAAAAATGTGCATGCTAATTATTAATCATTTTCATAAAAAATTATGCAAATATATAACAAAAAATATATACAAAGGCGACATAATACACAAAATGCTAGGTCCAGCTAACATCCTATGTTAGTTGAGGACTTCATCCTCCCAGTCAAGAAATCAGGGCAAGTGACTAGGTTGTCTCCCTTAGCTAGCTTTTGCATACCTGCATAGTTTGGAAGTGACAAAGAAGCATAATAATTAATAACAAGAAGCAACAAGATGAAAGCCTTGAATTCCAACTCGAAAGGGCTCTGATTTAACTTTGTAAGGTTTATCATGAAGCCCTTGAATTCGGTTATTGTCAATATTTAGGGCTTGCAAGGTAGGTTCTTCCGGAAAAATAACCTAAGTCACTGCATTAATCAACAATATAAGACATCCTAATAAAAAAATATTGAAGCAATGTTTTTCTATCAAGGACTAAACAACACACCAAGTATACTACAAAATATCAGTAGAAAACTAAACTCAGATACATAATATAGCATCATAATCTAACAGCCCATGAGCAAGCCACTGCCTTGCAAGTTTAAACTCATCCAAGATTCAATCGCTGTCACCATCTTCTTCTGCAAACATATGCACAGATCATATAAGACAACTGTCACTAGCTTAGAACAGGCAACCTATTATCCAACTAAAAGTTATTAAAGAAAATATTATTGCAGCATAATCCGGTTTCACTGTGAGCTACTTGGACATGAATCAGGACTCAGGAGTCTGAAATGCTACTACATTGCAAATATTTCCACTTTGCATTCAATGGCTTTTCTGTGGTCAACTATACGACATTAACACCTTGATTCACTTAAAAGTTGATTCTTCATATTGTGTGTTTTTGTATGGTATTGAATTTGCCCCCATTTCTGAAAAGTGTCACAAACACTTCCCATGCCCAATTGTGAAATCACAGATTCACAAATTATTACATAAACTCTCCAAGGCATAGATCTCTCCTCATATGCACCAAAAGTAAATTCACTTTAACAAAGGGGGAAAAGAATTTATTAGTCGGCTAAGAGTGATAAATTTGTTTATCATTAGAACGCTTATGACCTACTGACTCACTCCTGTCTATGGGGACAAAGAATCTTTAAGATCACAGAGTTGATTCCCAGTCACATGATCTATATTCTCAAAACTCAAGGTCCCCAGATTTAATGGTGCATAAAGTTCGTTTATAAAACTTCATAACAAAGCAAACGCACAAATCTTTATACTCACCTTCTTCTGATTCTTCACTTTGGCTGTTGCCATCATCACCAGCTTCTTCATCATCATTATCTTCATCATCATCCCCGTCATCCTCATCACTTTCTTCACTTTCATCATCATCACTCATATCTGGTATTTTAGGCTTTGGTGGAGGAACAAAACTGGTTGTAGACCTTCTACGTGAACTTGACACAATATTACTCATGTCAATCCCTTCTAACTCTCTCGCTCTTTCTTTTCTCTTCCTCACATCCTTGATTTCTGAGAATTAAAATACTACTATAAATTAATAGAATTAAAGAAAAGATCAAGCAGAAGAATAAAATGGTGGTGGTAAATGGTGACAAAACCACAAGTTGTGGATCAGAATGCATTCAGCTTGGAGTATGCTGGGCACGGAAGTCTCTGCAATCCCATGTGAATTTTACAGAGTTGCTACCTAATGCTCAAACAGCAATTATCACCAAGCCTTCTGAGTTCAGACACAGAAACTCTCAACGCACAAGAACAAAGAGCAAAACTAAGTTACCCATTGAAGATATTATTAATAGAAATGGCCATGTTTTAACTTGGTTTACACTTTACACAGGTATCACTGTACCAGTTCTTAGTTAATGAATAGTTTCATTATCATCCTCGCTCATGGATGGTCATGGCATCCGTTCTATGACAAAATTAGTTAATAAAACTCCCCCTTCCCAAAATGTTATCCAAGCATTAAAAAGCTTCTAATGACAAAATAAAACATAATCCCACTTTTCCCAGTAACAAATATCTTTCCCGAAACAATGTCAACTCCAGAAATAAATAATAAGAGAGTTGTACAGGGGCTAGAATCCTGACCTTTTTCTGAAGGCTTTGCAGATAATCCTTCTTTGGAAAGAACCTCCTCTAGTTCCTTAATTAATTGGGCTTCACGTTTATTCTCAGGGACCTGTTTGACCCTCTTGTAGATCGAGGGAGGAACACTGTAAATAAAATAAGGAATAAGAATACACTGACTTACAACCTTCATGGAGTTCAAAGATTCATAAAAGAATTGGTCAAAGAGAAACCTCATCCCACATGACTTGATAACCGACTTTAGATGTTCCACACGTTTCCCATATACTGGAGCAGAAGTTTCTTTTCTCTGCATATCATTACTATTATTAAAAGGTGCTTAATTTAAATCAAATCAAAAGATGCACGACTTAAAAGAATATAGATTAGAACAGAAAATGAGCATTAAGAAGTAAGACCTTCACCACCTTTGCAGAAGAAGATTGAGAGCGACCATCATCAGAGACACTCCCACTGTCTTCTTCATTGCTATTATCATCTGAATTTCTTTCTGCATGCTTGCTTCTCTTCTTGCTAGGCATCTCTGCCTCCTTCTTAGGCATTTTCCGTTTTTTAAGCCCTTCAGAGTTCTTAATCTTCCCTTTAGGAGTGATCTTCTTTTTGGGCTTCACTTCTTCTTCTTCTTCTTCTTCTTCTTCCTCTTCATCTTCTTCTCCTTCATCATCATCATCTTCTTCTTCATCTCCCTCTTCATCATTCTCGCTTCCTGATGAAGCAGAAATTACTTTCTTGCTAACCTTTTCAGAAGTTTTGCTCTGAGAATTTTTCTTGAGGTTTTTTTTCTTAACCTCACTTGCAGGTGCAGAAACTTCAGCAGACTTCAAAAGCTGATAATTAACAGAAAAATTACAAGAAAGCTACAATACACATTACAGTTTATGAAGCTGAATTGACTTCTCGCAAACAAACTATGCCCACCTCATCTAATTGTTCAGCGATAAACTTCTTGTATGGATCAAGTGTATATTTATCAAGTTTAAGATCTTCCTCCAAAAGACGACGGAGTCCAGCCATTGTGACTTTTCTGAAACATAAAAGTTCCAATGATTCGATATTACACCTCAGTATATCATAGGCACTGGAAAAGATAGCATACAAAACAATATGATGCAACATAATGAACAAGCATTGCAATCACATTGACTTGTAGCAATTATCAAACAATTCAGTAATACTTACTCCGAATTAGCTTTCACATATGAAGCTCTATTTCTGATAGCTTTCTTTATCTTACTCTCAGAAACTTCTTTATTTTCTTTATTATCATTTTTCACAGTTTTATTTTCAGACAGAAGGCCCAAAACTGGAGATTCTTCCAATTTCTCATCTTCAGAGCAAGGTTCCTTTATTTCTTTCTTAGGTTGTCGTCCTTTGGGAGATTCTGTTCCTTCAGTGGTTGTACTTACATTTTTCTCCACCGTTCCGCTAGAGCCTTCATTGTCATTGCCATCATCTAACCACTGTAAATAAAGAATAGATAAACATGCTGATCAAGTAAAAGAAAAATCATGCATTTTGTACCCAATTGCACACTTAATGTTTGCGTCCAGTTGCAAATAGTTAAAATATAACTTAAGAATGCTTCAATACCATTTTAGCAAATCACGAAGATGCATTATAAATTAACATTATTCCAAGCAAAAAGAGGTAAAATCATGCATTTCCCAATATCAAACAAATTTTAGTTTTAATTTTTCAAAAATAGTATTGGCTTCTGTATCTAAAAGAGACCTTTTGCTTTTAGAAGAGAAAAAGCAAGTAGCAAAAGTAAGACTCAAAATTTACACGAAGCCTAAAATAAGAAAAAAAGAATCTTATCAAGCAAGTAAAAGATAGAAAAGAGGGAAGTCCAAAGCCAATATTGATAAATAAGTACCTTTAACAGGCATTGCTTGACAAATCTCTTGTGAACATCCAGTGCAAACGTTTCTAGCCCCAAGTCTTTCTCTAACAATCTCCGAACTCCCTCGAATGTCAATGAGCTTACAATAAACGAACCAAAAAAAGAACCAAATTAAACAAAATTATGAAGTAAATAAGCTACAGATCCCAATGTTATACACAATATTCACATTCTCTCAAATAATTCGAATAAAACCCTTCAAATATCCGTCCAAAATACCTAGAAACCCCTAGAATTCGACTATGTAAAGCAATTCATTTCACAAAACTTATGGATTCGAAACTGAAAACCCACTTAAGGAGAGTGAAAGAAATAAACAGCGAGAGAGAGAGAGAGAGAGTACTCGGATTGTTCCTTGAAGTGGCCAACGCGAGAGCGCATGGCGGTGGTAATTCGTGACTCGATATCGTCCATCTCCGCCGCCGCTTCCTTGGCTTCTTTTTCAGCGGCGGGGTTACCGTGCGCCTCCTCTGCCATTTGTGGGGACTCAGGAGAAGGTTTCACTGTTACTGGTTTAGAGAGAGAAACAAAGTGTGCTAAAACCTTAAGCAACGGGGGAGCGAGGAAAAAAAGGGGTATAAGGAAAAGATAGAGTGTAGGCGGGTGTACTATAATAAAATCACTGTGGTGGGTTCTGAGAATTACAAAGTAGGGGAAAATGTCTAAAATAATTATGTTTTACACAAATATTGAAATTATTTAGTAAAAATAGGAAATTTTGGTCTTTTAGACACGCAATACGTTAAACAACAAAAACATGTAAATCTTATCTCATCGTCAACATTTTTCATTTGTCCCAAATCCAAACATCAAAATTCTTGGAACAAAAAAGATCCCAAAATCGAAGTTCAGTTTTATAGGGTTTCTCTTTGAAAAACAATGGTTGGCCATGAAGCTGTGGAGGTTGCCAAGACGGTTCTCGAAGTCGCCGACGTCGCTTGGACCGCCATGGAATGTTGCCACCACCTCCACCACCGTCACAACCCCGACGATGATTCTCCTGAAAATCATGACGCTTTCAAGCTCGAAAAAGAATTGGAAATCCTAAAATCCGAAAATCAACGTCTCAGGAATCTTCTGGAACAGAACCTCAAACTCCTCAACAATCTCTCTGAATCTCCTGCTTATTTAAACGATTGTCCTCCTGACGTACATAAATTTCATAACCCTTTTTTTGTGTTTGATTTTCTTTTTCTTTTTAATTTTTGGACCTAATTATTTAAGTAATTGCAGCTCTATGCTCGGTTGGTATCTACCGTGGAATCTAAAGACTTTTTGCTCCGACTCAAACCTCTTAACGGATCCAATACTAAAATCGAGTTTCCATTCAAGGAAGCTACAGGTTCTTATATTATTATTTTTGTATCAATTATTTGCACTTGCTGATATATTATATAGCTTTTCAATGAATGTAGGGAATGCATCAAGAAATTCTTAATCGAACTGATAAAGTATTACTGCATCAAGTTGGATTAATAACTGTGACAATAATGTTGATGCAAATTTTTCCTTTTCCTTCTATTTATTGTTAAGAATGTTAATATTAATTGATTAGTTACCATGGTTTTTTTAAATTTGATTTTAAATTAGGGGACGATAAGCATTCTGCTGAAATTCTGATTAATGTTAACCAAAATGAACCAAGTTGGTGGGTATGGGTAACTGATGAAATGGTTCCGAGCAATGTTGAAGAGTGGAGTGGAATCGATGATGAGAATTATACTGTTATTAATGAGGAGCATGTTGTGGATGCGGTTGCTAACTTTATGGCCAAATGCATTTTGTCCAATCCTAAAGCTCAGGTTTTTAGCTGCCTGATCTGATTTTTATCCTTTTCAAGATATATGACATGTAAAAATGGCTTTCTCATGTTTGTTTTGTGTTCCTGGTATTTCAGGCTTTGACACCAGAAGAACTGCAGAAAAGTAAGTTTTCTACTTACTTCACCTGGCTTTATGCCTTTACTACCTAAATGAACTTATCTTTTTTCCTTGCAAAATGTTTATTGTACTGGATAAATGCTTCATGATAATTGACAGTAAAATCATGGAGTTTCATTCTTCTAAGAAAGAGTAAATTGCATTTAATTTTAGATGTGGCATACGATTTCAATTGTTGTTGACCTCAATATTTAGACCCTGAAAAATGGTTTTGTGTTTCTATGAGTTCATGGCCTGGCATTTGAAAACTTGCCGGAAAATTTTAGCACAGAATATTGCTATCCTTAGTTTAGGAAATCTAATTATATTTCTCGCCACTCGTCTTGTCAACTGAACGCTATATGAGATTACTTATTATCATGAGATTATGAGCAGCTCTGCTTAAATCATTGGGAGGCGTCAGCAAATTGGAGAAAGTTTTGGGCATTTGGCATGCTGGAAAGTTGTTCTATGCGTTGTCAACCTGGGGACTCGCACTGGTTGGGTGCGTTTTATTGTTCCTTTTATTATTGTTTCTTTCTTGTATATTTTTTCAGTCTCTTTCCATTCTCTTGAGGTAAAAGAGTCAGCTTGTTCTTCTTTGAGAGGACGGGTCTGTTGGTTTAACTTTGTATACACCATTTTTTAGTATGATGAGATCCATACTGAAAATTTATGGAGCCTGTTTGATAATAAATGGTTCCCCCCACCGTTTTATGAAAACCAAAGAGGAATTATTTTCGATTGAAACGATAATTCCTTTTATACATTAGATTATGCGAACTCTTTTAGGTACTGTAGAACCTTTTTTGCTACATATCTTGTGAGCTAAATTCATACAATATATTGATGAAAGTATCATTTGAACAAACTTATAGCCTATTATACTACAACATAGCATTCAGTGTCGTATAATGTGCTAGGTTTTAGTCATGTTGCTATGTAATCTTTGATCTAGTAAATTAACGGTTTAGTTTATCTTTTGACATTGACAGGTTATATAGAGCCCGTAGTGTGGTAAAAGTTGCTGCAATGGGCATCCACACGACCAGCAAAGTTGTAATGAGGGCTCTATGAATTTATTGCTCCAATATCAGATAATAAAAAAAAAGGTCTGTTTGAACTGTATTATTCTTTCAATTCTCGGTTGGTTTGTTTAAAATACTTCTTGTTGCTGTAAAATGTACATGTTGTAAATATATTTGAAATACTCTTTTAATGAATCAATTGTATTGCTTCAGAATGATTGCTACTCATGTAAAATATTCACTTGTACCAGGAAGACTCGTGGAAAATAATTTTTAGAAAAAGAGTTCCTTTATAACATGATTTTTAGATAAAACTTATATCAACATATTGAATATAATATCTTTATATATTCCAAACTTATTTCCTCTCTCATTTGTTCTTCCTCTTGATGTTAATTAATGTTAAAATGATGAGAGGAAAAGAAAAAGTGAGTCATGAGGCTGGTGCCAAACTTTCAATAGTCTCTGTTACCCAATCTCTAACCAATAATTTGGGACCGATAACATGATTAAGGCCTTGAAGACAAAGGCTCAATTGCAATTTAACAACTTAATAAGTTATACTTTTTCGACCAATTTAAAAGATAAAAGCTTGGTAGTAAAAAGGTTTTTACAAGAAGCATCTTCCTTGTTATGGAGCGCCTCTATTCTATTGATACTTAATTAATTCTTTCCGTGATTAATTAACTTTTTTTGACAGGTCATTTGACAATGTGTAGGTTTATACACTGACAAATGTCAACACCTTGAATATAAGATCTTTATATATTCTCTCTCATTCAAACAAACTTATTTCTTCTCTTATTTGTTTTTCTTTGTGTGTTAATTACTGCTAAGATGATGAAAGGGAGAAAAAAAAAAAGAGTAATGAGGCTGGTACCAAACCTTGAATTGTCTCCACTATCCAATCTCTAATATTTCCAAGCCTATCAGAGAGAAAAAGTGACCCTTTTTTGAAAAGCTTAGGATCAATCCCTACTTCACAAGCTTGCTTGCTCCATCTTGAGCATTTCCAAAAACTTTCCAGGTATAGTTTTCCACAACATTTGTAAAACAAAGTTGTAGGAAGACCCATAATGAAAGCTACATTCACCATTTCTTTTTCTTCTTTCTCGGTTCCTAAAACTGTAGTTTCAACACCACTGAATGTTTCTACAAATAACAAAGTATGCTTTGTGCTAACAGTTTGGTGGATGAACAGAGAAATAATAAAAATGAAGGCATGTCCTTTGTAGGTATCAAAATCTCATCTCCAATCTATCAAACTCTTCCGAAGGTTTACGGAGGAATCCATGGTCAGAGATGCAGAATCTCCAGCCTGCAATCACACATTTGTCACCTTCTTCATCATAAGCACAAGCAGAAATTCGTTTGACAGAGTTTGTGAGAAGATAAAATTTGTAAATGGTGGCTCAACCTTTCACATTTAATAATTTATGATGTACAGATTCCGCATATCAAATGGTTGTGCAAGGAGAAAGTTTTTGTTCTCTCAAGAAACAAAAATTGTTAAGCAAGAAAGACTTGCCCAAATTTAGTAGATTATAAAACTTCTGTAACCTCCTTAATTAACTTTATGTCTCAGGAGTCTTTCTCTTTTTGTCAGATGCCGAAGCCGCCTCAGATTGAGCTTGACCAAATACAGACCTGCACTTGCAAGTAAAAAATCAACTTTACATACAAGGATTAGAGGATGGTTAAAAAAATCCCAAAACACTAAAAGGATGTTTGGGTTTCACAGGAGGAGAAATTGATGAAGCTGATTCCAGACAACCAGCACTGCTGTCGGAGAAAAGTTCGAGAACTCACAGAATTTTTTGTTTTTTTGAGAACAAACTGAACTTTTAATTGTTTGATAGATAAGACTTTTGCATACATGAGGAGAAGAACATAAAAAATGGAAACTAACTTGCAGCTACAACAGCTTACCCGCAGGTGGAACATTTCTTGTGATGCTTGCAGAAAATTGACAAACATACAGAACATATGTAGCCCATGTCAATGGTGTTTTTATGGCAAAAACATCTGTAAATTTCAGAATTCAATCAATGCATTGCATAGTTTAAAGTTCAAGTGAAAAAGCACGAGAATTGACATGTGATTAACTGCAGGCAATATAGAGGAATTTAAGACCTTAAGCAGTTATGCTAGCTCGAAGAACATATACCTTGACGAGAAAAGAAAATGGAAAAAATAAATCTAGAGCTCCCTCTTGTTGCAGTAATACCAAAAAAATGTTAAAGCAAGGAAATTTGAAATTTTTTGGCTAGCATTGTTGACAGTCCTTATCTTACCTTTTTCTTCAAAACAAGCATGATATCAGCTTTTCTTTTAGTTACTATATTGACTAACATAAACCATTATCAATGGCACAATGCATGTTTAAGAGGCATGAGAGGAAACATGTACATTCATACAAAATAAGGATGGCTTCAAAATTTAGCAACAAACAAGTAGTAAAACTTACGAGGCGCGAAAATCAACACCAACAGGCTTTGGAAGATGTATGAAACTGCGAGAATGCAAGTCAGTAGCAAAAATAGTCTGCATGGAAGGCCAATAACATGTTAGTACAATAATCTGCCCACACTTTCATCAACCAAATGCACTTCAAAGAACATTTATAGAGAAAAAGAAACTTTTAACATCGTACAAGGCCGCAAAGTACTGTTCTCATAAACATGTACAGTATAAAACATATGTGCAAGAAATAAAGTTATGTTCATCTGTCTGTACAGAGAGAACAGCAATTAGTGGCAATAAGCATAACATAAATTCAAATTGCAGTCAAATTAGAATAAACAACATACCATGAGATACTGAAACAGCCCATCCAAATTTTGCGGTTTATGATGTACACCACCAGTTATGTAAGAAGCCTAAAACTCCGATGCATCAAACTGTATCAGTAGAGCTGAGAGAGGAAGACCAATGTTTGTTTGCAGCGTAAGGTAATTAAGAAAGCATTAATAACGGTGCCATACCTGCTGCAGGAAGGCTGAATTTTGAGAACCTAGGTAACAAGAATCTATAGGAACCTACAAGATGAAGCCAATTAATTATGTCACGACATGAATACATCTAAAGCAAGACAAACTACACATTCATGTCATAAAAAATAAATATGTTCTATACGTGCATTTGTGTTTGTTGTGTATATTCAGATTTACAGAGTGACAGAGATAAAAATTACAGCCATAAACTTAAAAAAATGAACAATGTCAAATTTCACCTACTAGCATAATGCAAATCATCCTAGTTGAAAACAAGATAGCAATAGTAAAATGACGAAAATTGTATTTCCACAAGTTTAAAACCAAGCATGAGCTGTCATCATAATGCCCTCCCTAAACAATTCAAACAGAGGCTACAAATGGTAGAACTCAAGGAAAATTAACTGCCCAACTAATCATTTAAAGTTGTTCGTGTCATTACAAGCAAGAATACAAGACTAGATTGAATATAGTTGATATTGAGCTACCAAACGTAAGAATCTAACAAAAAGAAAATTAGGCAGAAATATATTGAAACGATGAGAAAGAAATAATTGATGCAGTATCAAGTACCGAAGAGCGTTGGGCAGAGAATATCGCGTTCATGATTGCAACATATCTGAAAGAAAAAATATTTCTTTGAGTCTAAAGGCCAGAGGTTGAAAGCATAAATAACCAAAAAAAATAACTTACTGTTCAGGTCCATCTGGTGATCCCTGCAAGCATAAGATCTGTATGCACATGTTAGTCAACTACCATGAAACATAGTAATAAAAACTAAACAAGTAAATACGCAAAAACTACAGTGTTACAAAATTTGTTTCTAACCTATATCCAGAGAAACTCTCGATTTTATTATCAGTTTACATATAGCACTTCCAAATTGTTTGAAGCTAAACCACTCTAATGTTATCCAGCATACATTTCGACACCCACAATCATATATCCTTCTATGATTAGAAAAATATCTTTGTCTCTTTATCATTGCTCAATAACTATGAAAATTAACAATGCACCCATGTCATATATAGCTTGGCCCACAGTTATTTTAGTAACAGTGGTCGATAATGCAAACAATATTTAAACAGCATTGTCCTGGCAGATGTCCTGGTCAGTTAATACAAGCATCAACTTTTGATCTCATCAGATGTAAATTTTAAAAATGATGATGCACTAACAGGAGGAAGTGAAAAGTGGGTTTGCTACAAACATGAAAATAAATAAAATGAAAGAAAATGCAGCTCCTCATGGTATTATTAAGACACATGGTACCAAAGATGGCACTTTTGACTATACAAAGATAGATGAATTTTCAATAGCACTGGTACTTAACAAGATACATATGCAATTGATATGAACGTGTTCAAGCAGTCTACAGTTGCTGAACACACACACAAACAAAGAAGACACAAAATTATAATAGTAAACATAATAAACGTGTATCTGAATTATTTCAGAAATGTAGCACTAAACAAATAAAAACATATCCAATTTCATTCATCACATGAAAGAATTCCCCAACGAGCAGGAACTGCAGAATTGGTGTATAAAATTTTTCAGATGCAAATTATCAAGATCAGCAGATAAATCGAATAGCAATAAATTATTTAGAGACTCACTCGAGGATGTGGATGGAGGGCTCCTGAACGAAACACTCTCTGTATATCTGTTAAATTCTAATTAAATCAAAAAACAAGTAAAGCACATATTGACAAAGTCCTGCAAAACGTACACTATGCCTTCACTCTCCATGCATTTCCATGCAACTGAATAATACTTGCATAAACATCACTCGGGTATTGAACAGCCAAACCCTTTACATAGCTATATAACACTATTACCACTATAAACCCATTAATTTTCCAAAAGAACTAGGTTTACCATGAATAGAACCAAACATTCACATCAAAGAAGTAATGAAGCATTAAAACACCAGAAAGGATACAACAAAGAGCCATTGACAATGACCCCGAGAAAAGGGAAGACTTAATCTTTCCTTCAGGTTCCTCCTTGCTCAACTGCTCATCTTTAATAAGAAATTCCTCCAACTTCTGCAACAAACTGGAGCACATAACAGGCATTCTCCCATTCTCAAAACTCCGGTTCAAATCTGAAGACGAATCAAAGACATAGTCACAGGAATTATATCCAGTAGCAATAACCACGACTTGGTTTAGCTGATTCAGAGTCAATATCGCATTCAAAAACGCAAGAACCTAAACAAGCACCAACATTACAGATCAATAAAATGCAAAAATCAATGAACCTTTTAACTTGGTTTGCTTTAATTTTTAGGGTTTTCTGATAGATAAGAGATTACATGGGAGAGAAACTGAGAGAAAGAGAGTGAGGAGGAGCTCCAGAAAAATGGGTTAGTGTCCAGCAAAACTACCACAAGGCTAACATCATCTGCATCCATAATTAACAACAATAGTTATAAAAGTATCAAAACAAAAGAAAACCCAAGAAGGAAATCAATCAATATTATGCGAGTACCAAGAAAAGTTCAAAGGAAGGGCAACCTGCATAGAGCTTGGAAGGAGCTGAAGCCATGGAGGAGGCAGCTTCTCCTACTTCTATTTATTGTTCCTATCAAAAGATTGGGTTTTTTTTTCTCTAATAATCAGCGAATGCAGCGAGTTGGATTCATGAGAAAAAGGGAACGACAGCTGACCTGACTGAAATTCTCTCCTTCAAGCTGTTGATTGTAAGCGTCGAGTCTGCTCAAACTGCGAGATTTTGCATAAAATGGGCTGAAGAACAGAGGCCCCCATATTCTTACGCGACGGAATGGCTCAATTGAGCCCGTTTGCTTTTCACTAGTTCTAATTCTTTTTCGGGTCCCCTGGGTCTGCATTTTAATTAAATTAATGCAATATAATTAAAAGAATTTGAGACTGTTAAAAAATTTTATTCATGATGACTGAAAGGAGGAGTTGAAGATGGAATTTTAGTTTTTCAATCTGAAAGCTTTTAAAGCTTTCTCTTTCAACACAAAATCTGATAACTTGCAAGTTTAGAATTGAAATTTTATTTATTTAAGATGGAGAAAAGCAAGTCCTAAAAGTGAGCAGTAATCAGAAACTATTGTAAACCCAAAACTGGAATCTTTACCATTTGTCCTGTCTGAAAATGAGCTTGTTTGCATAATAAGATTTTAAGATGTTCAAAATTATTGTACCATGTTCGATTTTGCATTCAACCTCCACCTGTTTAACCAGTGCCGCACTTTTCTTCATGTTGTCTCAGAACCAAAAGATGCTTTTAAGATATTAAAACAAACGTCTAGAATGAGTGATCTGATTTCACAAACTGACCAATTGCTTTCCAAGTGGCAGATGCAAGTAAGTGATTATAGTATTTTTTTTCCTTTTACGCTTACCTTTTGCATATGCTTGTTATCCACGATATAAATTAGCCACTTGTGCAGGATTACTTGGAGCTGTTAATGATCCCTTCTGCGGATTTAGTTGTAGTCACTTGGTGTGATGAGCAGCTGCATATGGCCACAACAGTTTCTAACCATGTATTTTGCTTATATGCTAAAGAAATTGATGCTATAGGATCAAATTTGGGTTTTGAGCGTAGGGTGGATTTTAGCCAGGAGATGCTGGCTCCCTCAACTAGTACAATGACACTCAGTAGATTGCTCGGACATGGTGCTATAACAAGCAGCACTTCAGTTGATGGAAGGGGTTTGGATATAAGAACATCAAAATGTGAGCTACCAGTGAAAAGGTACGGGCTTGTTATTTCCTTTGAAGCGACACTTGGATGTGTATTACTTGCATATTAGTTGAGCATTCTTGACATTGGCAGATCAAAGATCAAATTTGATGTTTATTATCTATCGATTACAATTTCTGTTTCGGGTCACTAGGATGGATAAAGTAGTTCCTTGGATAAGTAGAGTGTCTATAAATGTATGACCTAGGCATTTTATCTAATATGCTTTGTCTGAAACAGATTTTGGTTCAGTCATCCCGTTAAGAGATTTAAATTTTCATTATTGGCACTGCCTTTTTACTTTACCTAAATTAGTTTTGGCATTTGCAATAGAGGGATGTTAAGTCCTGTCTTTTCAACATCATTAGCTCCATCATACTTGGCACTGAAGGGTTCTTCATTTCATGAATATTTGTCTTCATTGAAATGCATTTCAAGATCAGAAACCTCCCGCTTATTGGCAGACATGGACTCGACAAAAAGACGGAGGTAAACAAACTTTTAAATAAACTTACTTTCATTATTCATGACCCATCACAGCCCTTGCTGTAGTTCTTGTTTTGTTATACAGGAGACGAGGTGCTCGGCATTACTTGAGTACCAGGGCAGTTATATTATCCCCTGAAGATATTTCATTGTTGGATCAATATAACTTTACTGGCAAGTTATCATCCAACGTTTGATGCTAGTTTCAGAAAACCATAATCCAGGAAAACCCCAACAAAAGTAGACATAGTAAGCTTGTAAGTTTAATGCCATTGGCTTTAAACAACTGCGAGTCAACCGATGGATATTAAATGGCTTAGGAAAGTTGCAAAAATTATCGGCATGTTGATTTGTTTGAAATTTCTTGATGTCAGGTTATGTATATAGCCGGCTTCAGCCATGTCAGGTTAGTTAGGAGGATCATAACAAGGTAGCAAGCTACCTCAATTACCAAGTACAAAATTTATTTAGTTAACACGATGGGCAGTGAATCATTTTCAGTAAATAGGTGAGACTAGATTTGCTTATCCGAATATAAAGGTGAGATAAGATTGAGCTTTGTACATATTCATTTTCAATTGCCTTTCCTTCTTCTTTTTTCATTTCTTCTTCTTTACCCCCTCTATCTTATTGCTGGAAAATAATATGGTTATTTCGACTAGTTACTTTATCCGAATATGATATGAAGTATTTTTGTTTAAATTATGTGCATGAAAAAAAAATATCCTTTAAACTATGATATTCTAGTGTTCAAACTAGTAGCCATAGTTTATTTTCGTGTTTTTTTTAACAAAAAAAAAACTGCTTTAATATTAGAATTTATAGGATGTGCTTGGTTGGGTGGAAAAATGAGTGATGGGAGGATGAAGTGAAAAAGTAGAAAGAAAATAAATTTGAAGTTTGCATGGTTAGGAAGAAAAGTGAGAGAAGAAAAAAAATAAGAGGGGTGATCATTCTCATACTAATGCATAAAAACCAATCGAAACGTAGGCTACCAAATAATGGAGGGAAAGAAAATTGTTTTCTCTTTCTATTTTTCCATCTTTCCTGCTAAACAAACCACAACTATGGAAAAAAAAATTAAAATTTTCATCCTTCTAATTTTCCACCCCTTCAATTGTTGATCTTTCCAATTTTCTTTCCTACCTACCAAGCAAAGCCTACTCATGTAGCTAACAAGGGTGATTTGCTCACTTTACTTCATATTATTTCCGTAAGCCAAAGGAGTTCATACGAATCTTCATCTTCTTCTTGTTCTTCCTATCTGGCTGTATCTATTGGCTCACTTAGCAAGGCTTGTAAACCTGAGGTCATGTACGCAGCAAACCTCGAAGTTTTTAAACAAAAAACGACCCCAAAAAAATTGTCATTTCTTGTGTTTCTGGTCCAATCCATACCGGTTCCATCTTTGCTGGTTACTTGCCTTTTTCAAGGGACCAATACGAGCAGGTACAAGTGGAAGCACTGGTTATCCAAGGGCCCCAAGTTGGCGACAGTAATGAGCCTCAAGAAGCGGGTGTTTCCAAGTACACTTTTTTCCATCATTCATTAAGATCTTCCTAACCTTCTGGGGACCTGCTGCATCCACGAGTTTGTGTAGCAATGCATCAATATTGCAGGTTGCTTAACCATACAAATGGGGTCGGTAGCTAGCTTATGACCACTAAATGGCAAAACAGTTTATGGCTTTTGGCTTCATCTAGTTACTATTAACTCAATTTTTATATATAGTACATGATCCCAGACCCAGAATTTTAACTCAATTTGTTTATGCAAAAATAATTTAGCTTCAGTTCTAGTCTTTTACTGCTAACTGGTTTTTTCTCCGTTTCTCTTCATTATTGAGATGTAAAATGTACAACTTTGTCTTCTCTTCTTTTTTCTGATTGGATAAACAAAATTTGGTGATTGTCTAATGAAATTGAGGGCATTGCTCTTTCAAAATATGTTTATTTTACTTCTGTAAAAATGGGTTAATTTGGGGTTCTTAATTTTCAACTTCAGTTGGAAACATGTTAATATCATAAGCATTTTTGGGATAAAAAATACTTTTGAGACAAAAAATTACTAAATAAATTGCTTAAGAATCTTTTAAAAGTGCTTTTGGGACAAAAATACTTTGAAAAAGTACTTTTTACCAAAAGTAGAGAAAAAAATTTTAACTTTTGCTCAAAAGTGATTTTTAGACCAAAAGTATTTTTAAAAAGTATTATTAAACTAGCCTTATTACAAACTTGAAAAAATTTACCAAATTTTGAAAAACATTACTAAACAGATAGACCAAATTTCTCCATTTCTAAATTATTAGTAATCTCTTCATTATTTCATTACCGTAGTTGTTTTTTTCTCCATTTCTCTTCATTATTCAGTTCTAGACTAAATTTCATTTGAGATAAAAACAAACCTGAAAGCACTCGGTTAGACTTTATTACATACTAAAAAATGAACTTAATTCTCATACTTCAATTTTTTATTATTTCAGCCTAACTTGAGTTCAAAAATGAAATTTTTCAATACATAACTAAAAAAATAAAATCTCGATTAAGCTTGCAGCTTGTTCAAATCAAATATCAAAATACTTGAATCCAACTCAATGAATACTCGAACTTGAGTCAACAATGGTCGAGCTGAACTTGAGTGACTTACAGACTAGTATCGGGAAACACAGAGTCTGAGCAGCAAAATCGAGAAAATTTCCATTGATTTCATGTACTACATATTTGAGGCACTCTAACAAATAAAGAGATGTAAGAAAATAAATTTCTGTATCTGAGAGACAACAAAATATGTTAAAAACTTCCCCAACTGAGTAAATCTAACGTAGAACCGCACAAGGTGATAAAATCAACCTTTCCAAATCATGCCATTTCTTTGTATCATCCAAGAACCCCCATGCATAACAACCTAAATTAGATCTTGTCATCTAACTTATCATTATTATTTACAAGGGGTAGTAGTTGTTCCATCCTGTTCCTAGGTGTCCGGGGTGTTCGTGGCGTTCCAGGCGGCTGTTGAGAAAGCAAGTGTCGGACGTACCCGTAAAATGTACATCCCACAAGTGTGATACCACAGCCAACAGCATTTAGACCCGAAATCGGGTTTTTGAATATCATCCATGAAATCAACACAGCAACTGCTACCTGCATCAGAAAAGCATAAGAATGATGAATACCACATTCAAAACGATGAACAGGAAGCTTTAAAGCGTTTAAGCACCAGAAATCTGCTACAATTTACCACAAAATTTTCAAGACTTTGCGGAATCCGAAAAATACATTCATCTAAATAATCAAATCTACCGTAATGTAAACAACTTAAGCCTAGAACACCACAATCAATGACAGCAGTTATAATAGTAAAATGAGTCAGAATATGATAAGAATCCCTCTTCACTAGATAAATCTCACCTTAAGGTTCCCAGCAACATTAAATGTTACAGCCGTAGTTGAGTGAATCACGTAAAAGATGGAGAAGTTAAGACAGAAAGCCAGCACTCCAGAGCCGAAAATAATGATGAGAGCTGGCCAGGGAGAAGGGTGTGTCTCAAACCATTCCATAATCCCATTACCTTCTAGTAACATTGCTGGTACTCCCAAGATCAAGGTTGCAAAAGGTGCCATGTAGTAGACAGTGTTTATGCTATAAGAGCATGCACCAAAAATATAAAGTGAACCAAGATCAGAGAACGTGTGAATTAATATGTTGGACCAAAACACTTCTCCACAAGTAACACATGATAACTCTTAAATATATAAATAAATAAAAACAAAGAGCTTTGCTCAAGAAAAAGAATAAGCAAGTCTATATGTGGTATTACTGAAATCACATTCGTCCACATAGGCTAGGAATGCAATTAACTCTTAAAACGCTACAGCAGTAATATCAAAGCTTTCAGGCTAAAAATGGAAGGAATTTATCTCAGCTTTTATTCTGAAAAAGTTTTGATCACAAGTTTCTAAGTTACGATGCATGCATGTCAAATACTTAGCTTAACAGAATAGTTTGTGAAGCACTACTTGATAGTTATGAAATAATGGCAGTAATTGTTGTTCAACTAAATATTTCCTTGTTAATAGTTCAATCCAGGGACACAGAGTGTCGTGTCAAGCAGAAGTTTGCCAGTCAAAAGTTATCTTCCTCAAAGTAAAAATCTATGCTAATGGAGATTGTGAAGCCAAGGAAATGACACTCATTCAATTTGCTAGCGAAACAGTATAAACTACATGAAAAAAAAAAAAAAAAGGAATCGTCATACAAAAATGCAGAGGAAAAGATGACTGACAAGTGTAGCAAAATTATATGCTAGCTGCAAAAGACACAACACTAAGTTAAGTGTAGAATTAACTAAATTTTTGCATCAAGAATATTCCATGGCCGTCATAAACTAATTAATACTTTGAGCATGAGCTTAGCTTCAAATCCATTTGTCTTATATTTTAACCTTTTCCGATTTGTCAAAGATGGCCATGAGAACAAATGACAACAGTACCTATCAAACTTGTATCCATGCAGCAGTGATTCAGCAAGGATAGTCTTTGTAGAAGTAGCTAAACATCCAAATAAGGCAGCACAAAAACCAAACATATTAAAACTAAGCTCTGTAATAGATGTGAGAAGAATTCCTCCGACAATAGGAATCAAAGAGGCCCAAATTCGCCAATCAAAGTACTTCCTCCAAACTAGCCACTGCAAAATAACTATCATGAACATACAAGATTAGATGTGATGACGGTATGCATTCAAGACTTATACCAAGATAATGAACATAAAAGTTATGATTAAGCTTATAATTTCTAAATCTCACCTGTTGTAGCAGGAGTGAATGACTTTATAGTCTGCATAAAAGAAACTGGGATGTAGCGCAAACTGACATTTCCCAACACTATGTTGACGCAGAATACAAAAGACATGGGAAATATCCTTTTCCAGCGATCTTCAGGATCAACCACTATTAGAGGTTTAAGCTTTAGCACTTTGATTACCATATATGCTCCAAATGATGAAGTTATGAAGTGAACGCATGATACTGATAGAGGGAACTTGAAATCCAATTTCTGGAATTATAAAATTTTTTTTAAAAAGAATTAGGAAAAGAAAAACAACATCAACATTGTCATATTCCACAACTTTGTCAATAAGTGTCAAAATCAACCAATTGCAATCTAAGGTACCATTATCCCATCTAACAATTGAATGATCATTGAATGGTTATACTTTCTTATGTCCACTACCAAAAAAAGATCAAAGGAAAACATTTAGAGAAAAATAAATTCATGTCAGGTTTTTTGTTCAGCTGAAGAACAGCCGAAAGGATTCGGTTCCCACTTATGCCGATATTAAAGTTGCAGACTATCTCAATGCTCAGCATTAAATCAGGGAAGCAGCAGAGATAGAAGGTGTCTTAAGCACCTCAAATGCTTCCAAAGATTCCATTAAACCGTCCAAAAAATTTAGGCTAATTCATTAAGCTGGAAAATGCACTTATCAAGCCAAAAACTTCAAGGTTTGAGTTTAACCCCATAACATGCTAAACAGTAAACCCTACTCTTCTCCCCTCTCATCAAACATTTATCTTATAAATAAAATAAACATTATAATACCAATATATGAAGAATCATATGTATACCTAAAATTTATTTATTATAATCCTAGATCTGTTGCTTATGAACCCAGACAAAAGCTTAAAGCGGCAGCCACATTACTATAACTTGAAAATTAAAAATGACAGCCTAACCATGATTCTTGAATCTTTCTTCTAAGATGCATAATTTAAGTCCATAATCAGGCCGGAAGTCTAGATTTCAAATTAAATTAAATACTAATAAACACGAAAAGAACCTAATACTGTTAATAATACATAATTTACAAACTAAACTGTACCAGTTAAAATCTTGCAACCCCTTTAAATTATATTTTTTATAATATGTATTGTTTAATAAATTTTATTGAGCTTAGTTATACTTATACCCCACATCACAACTTCGGTTTTTAATATATAATTCTCGAAAAGGCAAGTTGGACTCTAGCAAAGCATTAACAAGAATCAATCAAGAAACTAGAGCAAACTGAATCGAAGCAGAGAACAAAAGGCATCAAAAGTATATATAACACAACCAAAGAGAACTACATCAACATCAAATAATTAGATCAAATATAAGAAAATTTAAGATAAAACTGGAAGTGTGAAGATCGATAAAACAAAATTTTAAAGAAAAAGGAACCTGAAAGATCCATTTGTTAATGATAATGACGGTAACATTAAAACCCCACCACTGGACAATTGCGAGAAGAGATCTGCAAACACTCCACTGACATAATCTCCCTTCCTCCATTTCTCTCCCCTCCCTCTCCTTCTCCCAACAATTCCCACACACAAAAAAAAAAAAAAAAAACAGATCACCAAATTCAAAACCAAGAACCAAAAACCCACCTTCAAATGTTTCGTTTATAGAGCATTGAATAAAAAAAAAGGTAGCTAAGATGTAAATAAAGAAAGAGAGAGAGAAAGACAAAAACAAAAAGAGAAACTTAACGAAAATGTGAGAGAGGGTGTAACGGTGGAAGCAGGCTTTTCTTCCCTTGTGAATTACCCCCTCTCTCCCTTCCTCATTTCTCTCCCTCTAATATTATGGGTTGAATTTTAATTTTTCCCAATCGACCTATTTTTGTTTAATTTTTACTATGTTTATTTATTTTACTTTTTGCTCCTAGGAAATGGGGATGATTTAAGCCGTCGATTGGATAAACTATAATTTAGATTTGTTATTTTGACTTCAATTTCTACCGTCAGATATTGTCTAACCGTAGAAGTGATCTCACTTGGGAGAAACCTCATACTACCTTCTTTTTCTTTTTTTCTGCCCTTGGGGAATTTCTCATCTGTAAAATGTAATAAAGTGGGAGATAATTACGGGTAAACTTTTCTCTTTAATTAATGTGCACTGTAAATTCCGGATACAACTAACTGCCCTCCTCTTTGCGAATATGTATTTACTCTTTTTTTAGCTTTCAAAAAATTATTTACTTTTTCTTAAGGATGGGAATAATTATTTACCGGTTATTTTTTACTAGCTACTATAAATATAAATATATTATTTTCGAATAGAATTTTATTTTTCAATTCTATCGTGAATTTTAATATTGAAAATTTGAATGTTTAAATAGGCGATTTAAAAAAAAAAAAAAAAAAAAGACAAATTGACGGAATTGTCATATGCTTAAAAAGGTGAACCTTGGCGATTGTTGGGAGGTTTTGTCTTTAAACTCTACTCCTAAACTTCTCCCAACAAAGTTAGCCTCCTTTCAACTCAAATGGTAACATTCTCATTTATAAGTGTCTTATACACAAGCAAATTTTCTATAAACTTCACTTCATATATTTTTGTCAATCAAGGGTCGTTAAGTCATACTTTTGAAGATGGAAAAATGCTTTTCAACCCTCAAAAGCAATGCCAAAGACTTGGCTTTTGGGTCGAAAGTGTGGAGAAACAGTGCTTTTAGCAAAAGTTGAGTTTAGGTACTTCTAGTTTTTGCGTTTTCAAGTGCAAACTATTAAAATATTCTTATTTGTATTAATTATTTAAAATATATTTAAATTTTTGGATTAATTTATATTTTATGATCATTATATTAAACTATTTAAATATTATTTATTTTTATATTTAAAATTTTAAAATATTTTATGTATAATTATATTAAATTATTTAAATATTATTTAAATTAATTTATTTTTTATTTTTTAACATCGTATCTAAAATAGATATTTTAACTTCTCACCATAATTTTTTATAATAATATCAAACATTTTAAATTAGCAAACCATATATTTTCACAACACGAGACTTTCTAAAAGCATTTTTTTCAAACTTCTCTATCACAATAACAAAACCAAACTAACCCTAAATCAATCTCCTCTCAAGTACTTATATTAATTTTATTATTGAAGTTATAATTTTCCGACAACAAATATTAAATAACTTGTCATGAGAATTACTCTTGATTTTTAAATTGTTTATTAGAAAAATCGAAAACTAGTACATTCAAATATACTCTCTTTTTTTAATAAATGTAATTCAATCTTGATTTGATTGTAAAGATGTTAAATTGTTAGAATTAATGGACACAAATACGGTCCAAGCAAACCATAAGAAAGTAAGTTTTGGACATTAAATATAAAACTTTCGGTATTGTAAAAAGAATATCTTTATCTTAGATTGATGTGGTTAGTAATGGATATGTGGTTGACAGCAATCTTTTAGAAATTTGATTTATACATACTATGATTTTGAAAGAATGGTAAATTAAATTTTGGCATGTTCTGAGGGAGCAAAATAATGTTGCAGATTGCATAGTAATAATGTCGAATAGAGATTTAAATGTGAAATATTACTTTGTTGAGCCGCTTGAGAGTGTTCAGAATCTACTAAAGAATGATATTTAACAGTCTGGAATAAGGTCTGACTCTTAGTAAAGTCGTATAATTAGAAGTTTACTTCTATTTCTTTTAACCAAAAAAAGAATATTTTTATCTATCGCTACATTATTTATATTATTATTTAAGTCTCTAATTAAATCAGTGTTACAAGTTAATTAGACATCTAATTAATTGAGAGTTTATAAAAAAATTAATGTTATTGGACTTGAACTCGTGCTTTTTACATCAATAAAAAAAAATTTAACATTTAACCAAATCTTTATTTTAATATAATATTTACATTTTAATTGTATTATGACTACTTTATTACATCCATCAATTGTATATCTATATTTCTATACTATTAGTGTCACGTTTTAATCGGACATCAACTCAATTAAAAAAATTAAAAAAATATCGTTATGTGATTATATCATTCAATAGTATGCATCGGAAAAAATATGAGATTCAGCCCTAAAAGGTGTACAAGGATCAATGACCAAAATTCTATCAATCAACTGATATAGAAATCCAATTTTTATCTCTCAACATGGTACTTGAATAAGTCCATGGATGTATGTTCCGTAAAGTGGTCCGTAGCAAGATAATATAAATTTTGTAGAGTTAAATTTCAAAAAATAAACAGTATAGAGAATAAAATTATCGAACTGAAGTAAAAATAGAGGCGTTTATGAGTCACATCGAGCTAGTTTATGTTTAACATTAATATATTTTATATTTGCCAAAACCTAGACCGAATCAAAATATAGGCTTCAAAAATTGCTTAAACCCGTCTATATTTATAAACAGTCAAACATTTCTAAACTCGTACATATTATTATTTTATTTTAAAAAAGTTATATTATTTTAATTTAATATTGTTTATTTTAGATATTTTTCTTTTAGTAAAATTTGAAACATAAGCATTTTAAATATTTTCTAATGTTTACATTACACTATATATTTAATTTATTTGATATAAATTACATAATATATAAAAAATAAAAAAAAGCCAGGCGAGGCTAGGCTCAAGCCTTAAATATTGAAATTAAACTTGATCCATATTTTAAATGAGACTAAGTTTTTATTCAAGCTCATTTTTAGGTATTATATTTTTGTTCAAACTCTTTCACATTTCGTAGGAGAGTAATTAGACTCAAGGTTCTTATAGCATAATTTCACTGGGTTAATGTACCATTTGGTATATGAATTTGGCTTCAATATTTAATTTGATACTTAAGTTTAGCTTTAATGTTCAATTTAATATCTAGATCAAGCGACATCATGAGACCCAATGAATGTTTGACATGTGTGCAATATTAAAAAAATTAAGTACTTAATTGGGACAAAGAAAAAAAAAACTCTTAAGTGACAAATTAAACCTTGAGACAAAAGAAACTTAAGTTTCAAAATGAAAAAAAGATTAGGTACCAAAATCTAAAAAAAAAAAAAAATTAGTATTAAATTGAACATTGAAGCTAATATTTGGTACCAAATAATATATTGACCCTTCTTATAATTCAGTACTAGAAATTGAAGTCCCCAACTCTGGCGAAAACACAAAACAAAGCAGAACGTGGTTTAAGCTGTCTTTACAAAATTGGATGGGTAAATTAAAGTCCGATTCTCCCCTCTCTCGTCGCATCGTTCGATCCTTTTTGGATTTCCTCGACTCAGGTACTCTCTCTATCTCGCCTTTGATTTTATTCACTATTTTTTTCAATTCAATTAGGTTAGCTTAGCGTTTGTCACTGATTTATTTTTTCTCCTTTTTGCATTATTTTTTAAATGATTTTCTTTTGCATTGTTCTTTATTTCGCCATGATGCAAAAGCGGAATTAGCTCCTTTGCTGATTGATTTTGACTTTTGCAAAGCGCAATTAGCTTAATTCTACTTGGAAATTTAGGGTTTGCAACTGCAAATTCCGAGTTAAAGTGATGCTTTCTTAGTTTCATGGAGTGTGTTAAGGGTGGAAAGAAAGGAGGTGTTATGAATAAGGAGTGTTGTTGTTCGACAATTCAGTGTGGACAAATGAATTGTGGGATTATGTGATTGTTAGGTTTCAATAAAATTAGGAAGTGCAGCATTAGCTATAGAATGATACCATTGGAGAACGCCTCTAGAAGTCTTTGGGCACAATATAGAATTTGATCGATCTTTAAATTATCCGGGAAAAAAATGGTGTAAACATTTGGAACTTTGTCCTAAAAGCTGCATCGTCGTTGGTTTGTAAGAAAACAAATTGACTGGTTTTGTGTGTATCCTCTTTAAAATTGACTTTGGAAGGGTACTTTTTATATGCATGACTGGTATCATGTTTTTTAAATGGCAACTTTTAAGTTCATTGATATCATCACATTATACTGGTTGCTTGCATCCTCTATACTATACAGTTTACGTCTTATATTTCATCTCCCTTATTTTATTATTTGGGCGGGTGAGTGTTTAGGGCTTTAAGCGATTTGAAGGGGGAGATTTGCTGAGTATTTCCTAGTCATATACTTCTTCATTCACTTTGTATTCTCATCTTGTTAAATATTTTCTAATAATGATCCTGTTTCTGTAAAATAGTTGAACCTGCCCCAGGGGTTGATCTTGAAGGCCTTGAAGTTGCTAGGGAATGTTTGGTGGAGGTGTTTAAACTTGACTCAGCTTCTATAAATTATGTCAAACCTGATCTATTAATTGACATATTCAGTTCACTGGATGAAAGTGAGGATAAGAAAATTAAATCAGATCTAAGTCACAGGGGTACTTCTGATAATGCCACTGCTTCACTTTCTGCCCATGATATCGTAAGTGCTAATTCCTTGGTGGCATTAAAATTGGTATTTCATGATCACTCTATTTTCTTTTTGAAATTGATTTAAAGTATATTTGGGTTCAGGATTTAATTTAGGCACCATGTATGTCATCTAAAATTTAATATGGGAAAATTTTTCTCTACATATGGTTCTCTTTCCCAGTTTCCTTATCATTTTATGGATTCTGTTTTAGTGGTATCCTGTCAGGGACATTTCTTCTCTTGTAGCACTTATTTTGTTTCTAATATGTTTGGTGTCTGGATTTTGCTAAATTAGGGGGATAACTGGACTAAAGAATCTCAGTCTACAGGTATGCCATGCTACTTATCTTGATAATTTCACATTTTGGACTTTTAATAATTGGGTTGAAATGATTTACCTTTGTATTATCTATTTTAATGTTTTAGGTTATACAAAGTAGTTCTAAACCAGGGTAACTTGCAGGAGTCTCAAAGGATGAACTCTTTGGGCAATTCTTTGCTGCAATAGAGAAAATTCACTTTCTGAGGGCCATGCCTGATGGGAATGATGATCCTGCCCAACTGGATAAAGCTACTCGTTTATTTGAAGACGCCGTAAATGTATGTTTTCCTCTGGTGTATATTAAACCTGTTCCACTAGATGGATGGTTAGCTCGCCTTGGTTTATGGTTATTGTTGCTTAATTA
This sequence comes from Gossypium sturtianum, assembly GCA_025698515.1. Lineage (NCBI taxonomy): Eukaryota > Viridiplantae > Streptophyta > Magnoliopsida > Malvales > Malvaceae > Gossypium > Gossypium sturtianum. Next base: position 7,218,300 of record CM046947.1, read on the forward strand.
ATTGTTGTAACGTGAAGGTTCTTTTTGAGATATTTTTAGATTTGCCCCATGGATTCAGGTTAAGTGTTAGATTTACATGTTTCATTGAAGTAGTTTCTTCATAGTGTATCCATACTTTGACTACATCATTGCGCTCAGAAAATAGATTAACTGAATTACATGATTTGGATCATTTAAGAAGATTTTCTGGTCCTCATTTTTAGTAGGGATGGTCAGAAGAGAAATCTTATGATGCTGAAACTAAAAGCTGAATTAAATTACTTGTCTATCTTCGTTGAAACTTGAGTGAAATTTGGAAATCAGAGTGTAGGGAAATTCTTCAAAAGAGTCTTTTGAAGATCGGGTATGGGGATTGTCAGTGTTTCCCCTTGGCATGGATTTATTCATCAGTAGTGATCTTTGTCGTACATGAGCTATTAGGATGAAAACCTGTGGTGGATTTCTTCTGATTATTTAGTAAGAACCGATCATGTCAAGCTTAATCATTGACCTCAGAGAATTATACGAGCAAACTCTTATCATTTATTTCTTAACTTGACATCCTGGCTTGCACAGCTGACAACGGCATCTTTATTTCCTCTTTTGGATTAATGTAACAGGTTCCTTTGGAAATTGGCCAACCTTTGAAGTCTTACACTTAGAGGCAAACTCCAGCTTCTGCTATCTCTTATATTGAGAAACATATAATGCATTTATATTATCATCACATAGATACATGGTTCTAGAAACTGAAAGAGTGAAATGCTGATTTTTAGATTGTAGTTTCTGAAATAAGCATTCTTGACATAGTGGCTTATAATATTTGGATGGAAAGGTAGGTTAGTGAGCCAGCCTTAAAATTATGGTTATTACTGGGGATTGGAGAACCAAGGTAGTTATTACAGGTTGCAAGGTTAGTCAGTTGCATGGCATCCTACTGAATTTAAGCATTTGCAATCTTTGCGTTCTGCCGTGTAGGAAACATGATTATGAGGAAGGATATTAATATATGTTTTCTTTTTAGTGCTTTGAACTAGTTAGGAAGTTGGGATCCACTAGTGACATTTAAGTTCATCTTGCTTTCACATCACTAAATCAGGACTGACTGGCACTTGATCTTCATTATATTCTTATTCAGTTTAGATAACTTCTTGCAATTTATGGTTATTGTCATATTTTATTTTTACTTTCTAAAGATATCAGTTAGCTTCTGTAACAAGCCTTTATTGATATCTTAAATTTTCCACATCAGGAGATGGAAAGGTCTGGTTGTCAGGCATTTGACCGTAAAAACCTGGCCGAGACATTCAAATGTCAAGGTAATAAAAATTTGTGTGCTTTTTTTTTTGTTGGCAGTTAGTACTTCATATCTTTAACGTTTAATTTTAAGGGCTCATTGTTTGGAGAGGTTGAGAAAGTTTTGATCTTCTCTTTCTTTTTTTGTCTAATTTATGCATGCTTTATCTGTTTATTTGTTAAAAGACATGAAATAGATGCTGTAAAAGCAGACCCTAGCAAATGAGCTCACTTGATATCCAATCCATCCAACAGGATTTTTTTTACTTAATGATTTAAACTCAATTACTATATACCCTTGTTGAGTAAAATGTGGAAAACATTAACATGAGCCTAAAGTCACCAAAATAGAAACAGGGCCTACCTAAATTGACTCTTAAGGACCCAAACCTAAAGTTGCCAAAACGGAAACAGGTCCTACCTAAATTGATTCTAAAGGACCCAAACCTAAAGTCACCAAGGAACCCAATACCTGCAACTTTTTTTTAATAACTATTGCTTAAGAAGTGTCAATGTGCTTACCATATGTGATGTTTTGGTAGCATGATCTTTTGAATATCTTCCAGTGTTCATTCTCTGTAAAAGCTGCTCTTAAGTTATATTGTTTTGCTTTCAGGTAACAGGACCATGCAGTCAAAGCAATACTCTGATGCGATAGAGCTGTATTCTATTGCTGTTTCTCTTTGTGATGATAATGCAGTTTATTATTGTAATCGGTACAGCATTAATTTGCTCAAGCTGATAATTTGATATATATATATATATATCTGTTCAATTTACCATATTTACCATATTTTTTTCCTTACCAAGAGATGGAAAGTCCTTATCCTGCTACGTCAAATTATTCTTGCACTATTAGGTCACCCTATCGGTTTCATTGAACACCGTAAAAGCTTTTAGACTTTGACTTTTAGGAATAGTAAACTTGTCTTTTCTGTTAATCATGTCCCAATAATATTAGGATTTAGGAATTTGGTTCTTGTTAATGTTAGGTTTCTAGTAACTTTTAGAGATAGTACATATTTTTTGTATTTGATTGCAGCAAGTTTCTGCCATTTTCACACATTCATCTTCGTAAAAATGCAATGTCTGATTGAATTATAATCTTTGTTTCTCAGGGCTGCTGCTTACACTCAAATTCAAAAGTACAATGAAGCCATTGGAGACTGTCATAAATCCATTGAAATTGACCCAAATTACAGCAAGGCATACAGTCGTCTTGGTTTAGCATATTATGCTCAAGGCAACTATGCTGATGCAATTGAGAAAGGATTTAAGAAAGGTTGGCGGGAAATTATATCTGAACTATACAGTGTTACTATTAGGGACATCCAAATCTAAGATATAATTTATAAGCATTTATCTTTTAGTGTGGATTGTCTTACATTCACAGTTAAAGAAAACTTCCACATTTTCTTAAAGTCTTTTTTATTTTCTTTCACCATATCAATAACAGATTAATGGTTGAAGATTCAATATGCTATCAAACATGGTAGTTTCTAACCTTTATTTTTTCTCTTTCATTTAACTTGTGCAGCCTTGCAACTGGATCCAAACAATCAATCTGTGAAAGAAAATATTCAGGTAGGTTTCAGTGTTCCTTTTTTTACATCATTATTGTGATCTTGATGTTCTGCTTGTGATATCCAGGTAGCTGAGCAGAAATTGAATGATGAGCAGCAAAGGGCAGAATGGGATCAGGTAATATGAACTATTAGTCGCTTATAATAAAAGAAATCTTTATGTTATAATTAACTCGCAATAATATCCATTACCAGTTTACCACCTCACAGTTTGACACTAAAAGACAGAATGTATGACTCTCTCAAGCCTGTTACCCTTGAAAATGGAACCCCATTTTGTTTACTCGGTTATTCTCAAGAAATTTTGCTATTTGAATGCTATTTTTAAATGATTTCTTATGTTTCTGTATATGCATAAGCATCCCTGACCTTTCTGATCCAGAATGTCTCATTTTCTTTTTCATCTTCTAATACCCGTCTTGCAGGGTGCTAGTTCCAGTCAAAATAATCAAGGATCCAATAACCAATCATCTGGATCAAGGAGTCATGGCGGATCATCTCCATTTACAATGCCTTTTGACGCTAGTTCTCTTCCGACGGAGATTGCAAGCATGCTTATGAATATGGCTTCAAGTGCATATCAGGGACAACCATCTCAAAACAGGCAGGGGGAAGACGATAACATTAATGGATCAGAAGAACCTGGGATAAGAGTAGGTGGGAACATCAACTTGAATTTCGGTGAGCAAATGCAAATACCAGAGGAATTAACCGGTGCTTTCAGATCTGTGATGGAAATGTTCTCGGGGACACCACCGCATGGAAACAACCAGGATACAAATGGAGGATCAGGTTCAAACTGAACTGCTCTACAAACATGTACACCATACTATTTTGAACTTCCAATAGCGTATGCCTTGGGTTTTAACCATTTTTGCCCCCGTCCCTTTTGATTATTATAGAAAGTAAGTAGATACCAAACCAGCGATAGTGTATAATTCGTTGCAAAATGATGGAGCTGTTGAGATGATCAGATATCACTGCAAACTGTGTCGCTGAGAGTATTCCTTTTGTTTTGATTGTGGGTGATTGTAGATGCTTTGTCACGGGATCTTTTTTAGTTATACCTAACCTATCCAATCCTATATACTTTTATTAGGTGAGGAGATCATTTTTACCGGGGTAAAATTTGCAGTTAATTTCTTAATAGTTTTACAGTTGAATTTAGTAAATGTAATTGTTTCCGTTATTCATCAAATTGATTTGATATTACCACTAGACAGGAACAAATCACAGTCAACATTCACCATATTAGGCAACACACCTAAGCAATTTCTGGACAGGAGAACGCTTCAAATTGATTCAATATTTTTATCATCTAGATTGACGGTGCTATTTCTATTGATGAACATTTAAAATTTAAATCAAGGTAATTGGTATTGTATCAGTGGATGCACTATTTTTCTATTGAAACTGTTATTTTAAATTTATTAAAAATATTTATAAATTGAATGAATAAGATTAAATAAATTTTAAGTATAAAATATTTATTAATAAATTTTACAAATAAAAATTCATCATTCAACAAACAAAGAAACAAAATATTGTACATTAAACTACAAATTTACCTCATGTATTGTAATTTTTTTTTTCTTTTTTGCAACTTTATTCATGTATTAGCTAATGCGGCCGGTTTGGTCGAAATAGAGCAAAACAAGTCAGTGCAATTGGCAAAACTCGGAATTTTCTTCTATGCAAAAAAGAAAATTAAATGTTTCGCCTTACTGATGAAATGGTGCACACGGACCGTTACAGTCAAAATTAGTGCAGAATTGACCGCTTTGATTAAACATCAAAAAGATATCTACATGTTTTTAATTTGCTCAAAATTCTATACGCATGATTTATGTGAATAAAATATAAAATATGATTGAACTATTAAATATAAATTATACAAAAGAAAATGAAAATGTGTAAAATCAATTTAATTTTTACACATTTTTAAATTGAATCCTTTCAAATAATAATAAAATTATACCATTCTTTAAGGTCATATATTGACCGTTCCAACTAATTGAAAAATTACAACAACAAAAAAAAAAATCGATCTTATTTTCAACCCAAGACATTATAATATTTAATGTCCCCATTTTAATTTTATTTTTTTATATTAACTTTTAGTATTTTAAATCTATCATTTCAATCAAACTTTTTTATAAATATATATATATATTAGGCTACACAAAATTTTTAGTCTATATATAATAAGAATCCTATGGATTGGGAGAATAAAAAACTGATGTATCTATATTTAATTCATAAATAACCTTCCTGAAAAAAATGTTATACAATTAAAATACTTCAAAAAATGTGATAATAGTCTATATTTTCAAATTAAACCATGATTTGAATTAATAAAACTAAACCATGATTTAAATTAACACTTTATTCAAATTTTTAATAATTCAAATCAACGTAATCCCCCAAAAAAGGTCAAATGCTTCGAATATTTGCTCAACCAATATGAAATTAAAATCACTTTTGTTAAAAAAATCAGAACTAACTTTTAAACAAATATTTAGAATCCATAGCCTTAAATTTAAATTTTAAAAATATTAAAAATCCCAATAAATAATATATAAAAATTCAAATCACATTATTGCTTTTAAGAGAAAATTGAATTTTGTTTTTTTTTTATGAAATAAAAACAAATTTCGTTTCCAAAACTTTTTAAATTTGATAATTTAAGCGAAGTTGAAATAAATTTATTTCAATAAAAGATGATTTGATACAAACTACCAAATCAAATAGTCAATAGTTACTTTCATCCATTTGTCACAAAATTATTATATTCCTAATAAAAACATTTGATTAACACAATTTGGTTAGTGTACGAAGATAAAAATAAATTTATGAGAAATTAATCGAAAGCTTCAAAGGAAGCTCAATTGATTAGGTGTCCATTTATCTAAGAATAGTTTTATTAAAATCCATTTTATTACTTTTTTATTTATTTATTAATATCTAATACAATAATCATCACCATTTAGATGTGTAAAACTCATGCAGAACCCTTCTATTAAATGTGAAAATCAACTTGTGAGTGATAAATAAATATGCGTGCGATATTAATGGATGAAAATGTAATGGGGTGAAGCCAAACCCGGAATAACTTGGGTTTGAATCATCATTGTATAAAATAAAATCAAAAAATTCAAGACGCATTAACTATGTCACTATGTTTAAGCTTCTATTGCCCCTTGATAAAGCCCAATGACTATCTATATCTTGCACTAAAGAAAACAATTCAAACATTGAGTGAAGTATAGCAAGAGTAATTCTTTATAAAATAAACATTAGAAGACTCATATTTCTTTAAAGATATATAATTATTCAATAAATACTTATTTGGATACATAATTATTTATTACATATTATTTGGATAATCATATTTTTTTTGGTTAATAATCAAATAACGTAATTTTCATTGATAAAAAACACACCTCATAAATAGTAACAACTCTCGATTAATAATTAAATAACATAAATTTTGATTATTTTATAATTTTTCATGTATAAATATATTTTAAAAATATTTCAACATTCATTTTCTTTAAATAAATAAAATTTTATATATTTCAATTGTCACATTAAAGAATATGACAAAACTTATCAAACAAATAAAATCTTAACTCGAAAGTTTGAAGAGTAACGAAGGCATGTTACTTTGTTTTATTTGCAAGAAAAGAATATTTATGAGAATATTTTGTTTTGCAAACAAGAATTTGTAGGAAAAAATATAATTTTTAAAAATTTTGAGGCATATTCTCGATTAGTAAAGGCGGAGAGTTGAATCATAAAATTATAATTTTATATTCTATTCCATAGGACATTTATAACGGTATATCATATGCTCAAAATGGTTGAGTGATGAATGAGAAATTGATGCCTAAAATAAGCCACTTATGAATATTTATTGATGAAAACAAAAGATTAAATCCCATATTGGTTAAATATTAAATATCAAATATGTATATATTTGAGAACTCACTTGAAATAATTTTAAATAACTAAGCTTGAAATCTTGTCTCATGCACAGCATATTTAATACATAAATGAAATAAAATATTACTCTTAAAAAATATTAAAATTCTAAAATACATCAAATTATTCTATAATAATAAAATATTTATAACAATAATAAACTTAACACAGAAAGAAGTATAGATTTATTTATTAGGTATAATGTTTTTGTTTGCATGGCAGTTCGCCATCTGTTTGAATTTACAGTAATATGAATCTAGTTGCCATCTGTTTGGTGACACCCAAACCTAGACACTGTCTCACATGCTCGTCTTTTATGTGCGTATATATATTCACACACATACATACATATTGCTGACAATTTCTCATGAACCATCCTGCCCAATGAAAATTTTCTGAGTAAACTGCTTCTGAAACTCCCAACTTTCATTCTCCATCATCTTTTGGCCCAAATTTTAGCTACACTTTTTCTATCCCAAACATTTCGCTTTCTTACTCCAGATTTCGAAGGTATTTTGGATCATGCACGTCTTTATTCCAATCGTTTGTTTTTTTCCTTCTGGATTTTTCAATGTTACCCGTTTGTTTTTTATCTTTAATTTCTTTTTTGCCCTTTTTGAAAATGTGGGTTCTTTTTTCTTTCATTCATTGGACTGCTACTTGTGATTTATGACATATTGTCTGAATTGATATACGCATATATATATATGTGTGTGTGCATGTATTTTGGAATTGATGCAATGTTTGTTTACCCATTTGTTTATCTTTAAATTAGCTTTAGGCCTTTTGTTGTTCCTCCGGATGATTGATCCCTGAAACTTAGCTATGAGGGAAGGTAGAAGCCGGCCAGAACTAGGATGGTGAATAGCATAATACTAGTATATCTGTATTATGTGATTAATATAAAAAATCTGTATTATAATGCTGGCTTGGTTAAAACAATATTGACCTATGATGGTCATAATCATAATAGGAACTTGGGTTTTGTTCTGTCATTGCCTGTGCTTCCTCGTAAGAGTTTCATATTGTAACAGCCGATCATGTTAAGACTCTGTGTGTGTGTGCACACATATATGCAGTTGCATGTGCTTTTTGTCATGTATGGCTTGGCTGGAACCAGGCAAGGTTTGGTTATGTTATGAGGGATAGAACTTTGTTGTGCTTTTGGCTTGTTTCTACCTAGCTAGTTTCTATTTGGTTTATTGCTATCTTGCAGACTTTCAAGAATAAAGCAAGTAAAACGACTTTGAATTGTTCTGGTACTCTTTCTTGGTTAATGATCATGGTTGGATGTGATTCTGTTTTCAGGGTAAATTGAAGAGGTAGGTTCTGCCAAGCCAAAGCACAAAATCCTATAAGTATGAATGGTTATATTGTTGGTGCGATTGTCCCCATTGTTCTTGTGCTCCTTCGAAATTCAAGGAGGGTGAAGAAGCGAGGAGTGCTGGTTGATGTTGGTGGGGAACCTGGGTACGCAATCCGAAACATTCAGTTTCCATTCCCTCTAGAAACAGCATGGGAAGGTGTATCTACACTTGCAGAACTTTTTGAGCAGTCATGTAAGCAGAACAGCAATAAAAGCTTGCTTGGCACTAGGAAACTGATTTCGAGTGAGGTTGAAGTAACTGAAGATGGAAGATCCTTTGAGAAGCTTCATTATGGAGAATATGTATGGTTGACATATGCTGAAACATTTGCAGCTGTGTGCTATTTTGCTTCTGGTTTAGTTCAACTTGGTCATAAAAAGGGAGAACGCGTGGCAATCTTTGCTGATACAAGAGAAGAATGGTTCATTGCATTGCAGGTCTGTCTAATGTTTTCTGAAATTTTCTATTTATTTCCATGCCTGTTTGTTTAAAATTTTGACTGAGATGTTAACTCATGCCAGGTCCTTCCTTTGCCTTCCTTCAAATTAGAGAAAGTAATTGATACATGTTATTTTTTCAGGCCTGCTTTAGGCGCAATGTCACTGTGGTGACAATATATGCATCTTTGGGGGAGGAGGCTTTATGTCACTCATTAAATGAGGTCCTCTATCCCTCTCTCTGTCTATCTATATCTATACATGTTTGTATCAATACTATTTACTTGCGAAATAGTTAACTTTTTCTTGAACTAATATTTTTATCAGTCCTTAAGAAACTATATCTGTTCTTAATTTGCTTCCCTCAGAGGTGAATTGTCTTTTCTTATTTCTTACATGTTTATATAAATTGTTTAGAACCTGTCGGTAGTTGATTAACGATTCAATAATACTTGCTGAGTTTATTTTTATTCATTGTAATTACTATGCCTTTTGTCCAAAATTTCATCACTGAGCTTGTTAGAATTGATACTTATAGTTTTGTTATGTTGGTAATACACTCTTCAAAAGGTTAGCGAGATAACCATGCATCAGAACAGTATTCCCTGCATCTTATACCGTGTGAACCAAGTGGAAAAAGTTGTTCACTGGTTTAATTGGCCGGTGAAGATTTCATGGTTTTGCACGTTTGTTAGTCATGTTTGTTTATTTATGCAATCTTTGCTCTGCCAGACTGAAGTTACAACACTGATTTGCGGGGCCAAAGAATTAAAAAAGCTTGTCAACATTAGTGGACAACTCGACAAGATAAAACATGTGATCTGTATGGATGATGAGATTCCAACAGCTGTAAGTGGTAGATGGGCAGTCACTTCTTTTGCTGATGTCCAGAGAACCGGCTATGAAAATCCTGTTGATGCTGATTTACCTATTGCAGCTGATGTTGCAGTTATAATGTATACTAGTGGAAGTACTGGATTGCCTAAGGTTAGAATGTAGATTTTGGGTTTTGCTTCTTGTAGCCTCTTATAGATTTTGTTGGTAAAAAGAGGCTTGCACGATGTTATATCTTTGAGATATGTAAAATTGTCAAGATTAGGTTTCAACATTGTTAAGCTGCTTCCAATATATCGAATTTGTTCAGGGTGTTATGCTGACACATGGCAATATACTAGCTACCGTTGCTGCAGTCAAGACAATTATTCCTGGAATTGGAAGCAAAGATGTCTATCTTGCGTATCTACCCCTTGCTCATATTCTTGAATTAGCGGCTGAGGTATATATGTTGTCTTGAATTACATTACAAATGTTCATTGCAACTTACTTTTGATCTCTGATTATATTCATATTTGTTTACCTGCAGTGTGTTTAAACATATTTTAACATATTTTTTCCAATTGTAGCATTTAATTGTTGCTGTAGGAGGTATCCTAGGATATGGATCCCCTTTGACTCTTACTGATACATCTAGCAAGATAAAACCAGGAACAAAGGGGGATGCCTCCGTGTTAGCTCCAACCCTGATGGCAGCTGTTCCAGCAATTCTTGATCGTGTTCGAGATGGAGTACGAAAGAAGGTTAGAAATTTTTACTTTCTCAAACGTATGACTTCTTCTTTATATGTGTGTGTATTTGTGAAAATAAGTTAATTTCAAAAAAAAATTGAATCTTAAACTTCAGGTAGATGCAAAAGGTGGACTATCCAAGAAATTGTTTGACTTGGCGTATTCTCGTAGATTATCTGCAATAAATGGTAGTTGGTTTGGTGCCTGGGGCCTTGAAAAGTATCTGTGGGACTTACTCGTCTTTAAGAAGGTCCGAGCAATTCTAGGTGGTCGCCTTCGATTTTTGCTTTCTGGAGGTGCTCCTCTGTCACCAGATACTCAGAGATTTATAAACATCTGCTTTGGGTTAGTATGTTTTTAGCAATTTGAGTTGATATCCATGTAAAAGTTAAATTTATGGATCCTCTGCTGCTGCTCTTACATACTCTCACACAAACTCATATTCAACATTCAGGCACATTTCTGTAGTTTCGTAACAATTGTTGTTCTAAATTTAATTAAGGTGTTGTTTGATTAACTGAAAATTTTGTGTGCTGGTTTATAAAAATATACTATATGATTTTATGCCGGTTTCTCATCTAATAAGAGTTAGAAACAAGATTATTAGCGTACTTTCAATTAAAATATTGGTGTAGTTTAGTCAAATTATATAAAAAAGGGAAATCTTAAATAACATTGACAGAATGTAATAAGTAGGTTTTAAGTACTGTAGCTTCTAAAAGAAGTTACCAAACACATTAAAGATGAATGCTTTCATCAAACAACACCTTACATCTTGTCCAACAGGAAGATGCTACTTAAACAGCGATTCTTTGGGTGGAAGTTCTATTTTTTGGCTTAGATGGCTATTTGATATGCAAGTAGCTTAGACATTAACAAGGACCAAAACCATGTGGGATGACAAGTAGCTTTTTGGTACCATGGGGATAATATCATCATGAAGGACACTGACAGTTATCTCTTCCACACAGATTTAATATTTTTAAGTATCATATTCTCATTGGAATTCCTTTTTCAGTACTCCAATTGGCCAAGGGTATGGTCTAACTGAGACTTGTGCTGGTGGCACCTTCTCTGAGGTTGATGATACATCTGTTGGTCGCGTTGGTGCTCCACTTCCTTGCTCCTTTATTAAGGTAAGAGATTATTATTATTACTACTACTAGTTTGACTGAGATGACTGCTTAACATATTTGCTTTTACTCACTATCTGGTGGTTAGGTTTTGTGGCTTTCCTTTGAAATCAACCAAATAGGTTATTTTAATTTTCTCTCCTTTATTCAGGTTGAAACTGGAAGCTTTGAGCTTGAGGATGGACCTCTAAAGCCTCTCTAAGCTTTGTTTCTTGTGTATATTTTGCATATATATGATTGTGTGTGTGTTTGCATGTGTGTCGGCAATCAAAGCTTTATTTTCCCAATGCTGTTTTCTGTATATGATGATTATTTGGTGGATTATTGCTGTGCTCATTTCATCCTGATTTGTTTACTTATTTGCGTTGGTGGGCGAATTTCTGACTTCAATCATATTGCATTATGTGTTGTTTATTTCAGTTAGTAGACTGGCCTGAAGGTGGATATTTAACTAGTAATTCACCAATGCCTCGTGGAGAAATACTGATCGGTGGTCCGAATGTGACGCTTGGATACTTCAAAAATGAAGAAAAAACAAAAGAATCATATAGGGTACGGTTTTGAACTTCCGATCTTCACATTCACATTCCCTTTCCTTTTCCTCTCTCTTTTTTTTTAAAGATTACCTATAATGGATCCTCTCTTTTTCCTTACCTATAATGGATCCTCTCTTTTTCCTTTCTATCTCTTAGTTAACTGGCTATTTTTATTTTTTTGGTGCGGAAAAGGTTGATGAGAGAGGAGTTAGGTGGTTCTGTACAGGTGACATAGGACAGTTTCATTCCGATGGTTGCCTTGAGATAATTGACCGTAAAAAAGACATTGTCAAACTTCAGCATGGAGAATATGTCTCTTTAGGAAAGGTATAAGTGGATATTTCCAGTGAAACAATTATGTAATTCGAATTTTCCACTGTAACTAATATTTTTCCCACAGGTTGAGACTGCTCTCAGTATCTGTCCCTATGTCGACAATATTATGTTGCATGCTGATCCATTTCACAGTTTTTGTGTGGCTCTCGTGGTGGCTTCCCAACAAATGGTGGAAGATTGGGCTTCAAAGCAAGGCATTACGTTTACTGATTTTGCAGACTTGTGTGAGAAAGAAGAAACTATCAAGGAAGTACATTCCTCTCTTTCTCAGGTATGTCTTCAAATTTATCCGAAGATTTAAGCTTTGATGAGGGCGCCAGGATATCCATGTACAATTGCAACATATTATACTCTTTGCTTTTTGCATATTGCTACAAATTATTTGAACTTGGAGAACTATCCATCGGCAACATTTGCTTTTGCATCCGTTTGTGATCGTTCATTTACGGTATAGGCTTATACTTGGATTTTAGCTTTTTTCGAGTGCTGGCTTAGCTTTGATGTAGTTGGTAAAGAAATCTTTTTAATTTGCATGTACTTTCATGCATAAAGCAGAGATATTGCATTCCCTTTACTTTGAACGTACCCTCTGTGCAGCTCTGATGGAGAAAGTAGTGAACCATTGCGCTGCCACGAGAATCTAGGCTTATAATAATTCAATTTTACTTTTTCACTGTTGCTTTTTTTTTCCGACCTCTGACCCTGTTTCGTCCATCTGCTACTGCTTTTAATTGCAGATAGCCAAGAAGTCACGATTGGAGAAGTTTGAGATTCCTGCAAAAATCAAATTGATTTCTAGTCCATGGACTCCAGAATCAGGGCTTGTGACTGCAGCTCTCAAGATCAAGAGAGAGGCCATTAGAAGAGCTTTTTCTGAAGACCTGGCCAAGCTATATGCATCATAGTTTCTAGATGCTTTGACTGCTCATTTAGCAACAATCTTGAAGAAAGTAAGACTAGTGTAAGATGATATGATCAAAACCCATATTCATTTTCTTTGTTCTAGTTCTTACCATTGCAGTTCATGTTTTGTTCTAAATAAACTACAGGAAAACTCAGGTTTTTGCCTGTCTTCAAGCAGGATTGTTAGATTCAAATCACTTTTCTTTGGGTTCCACATGTGTGTGTATATATCTTTTCTGCTCTAAATAATGTGTCCTTGTTTATACACCTGCAAATCATATCCGTGTTGTGTTCTTGTATACATGTCATGTTTTTTGTTACTTTTCGGTGCCGTGTAATCTTGCGGTCATCCATGCTGCTGAAACCTACCAGGGATAGCTCTTTAAATCACCAAATGAAATAATAGTGATGAGCACTTTGTAGGCATTGGGTCTCTCTTAACCCGTCTCAATAAAAGATGGGCTGATGTTACCAAAGTTCAGTGGGAGACTAAACCCTAAATGGGGGAGGGTTGCCAAAGGACATGAAGTAGCAAAAGACGAATGAATGCCTTTTGTCACTGGACCAGCCTCCTCCTCCTCCAATGATGTTCATTTTTAACTACTTTAAGATTTGGGTCTTATACTTCTTTAAGGCCATGAAAACAAGCTATTTGTCCTTTTTCTATTATTTTGATACCGAAAAATTAATTGCGTTAAAAAATAGGTGGCTGAGAATGTACATGTCTGACTTTTTTCAGTGTACCATTGACCGACAAAAAAAATGGGTATAGTTTGAAAGGTTAAATTGTGATATAAGCCTATAAATTATTCAGTTGAGCATTTTGACACATTGAATGAGTCAATGCAAAGGGCGAATTTCTCATAGTTTGAGCTTAGCTCAATTTTATTTTAGTAGGAAGTTAAGGTCAATTTAATGTTGTAATTTAAAGATTAGATTGAAAACCCAGGTGATTAAATAGATGGAAGAGGATGAATTTGTATTTGACTGCTGATTCAATCCTAAAAAGAAAGAAGAAGAAGAAGAAGAAAGGAACACAGTTTACTTTAGTTTTACTCTCTGCTAAGAGATCTAGTTTCTAGTGAATGATACCTCAACTTGTCATCATGTGTAATGATGAACAATGTATTTTGCTTAGTTTTGGGGGAAAACAGAAACTAAGGAAGTAGGAATGGATTTAATTTAATTAATTCATATAATTATAATTAAGATATGATATTTAAGTAAAGAAAACACATGGGGTTGGTTTTGATTTGATATGTATATGATTAAACCCTTTTCATCTATTTACTATTTCAATGGCATAAAAAAAAAGCCAAAGTGGATTTGGTTGAAAAGGTCAAAAAGTCTCATGAAGAAGATGAACAAAGTAGAAATTTGTAGTTTGAACCATATAAGTCAATTCCCTAAGCTTTTGTTAGCCTTTCTTATGTTTGAACAATAATTTTTCCATCCAAATTAAATATAATATGCTTGGAATATTATTGTTGTTGTTATTATTTGTGTAAAGAAGACCTAGAAAAAGTCTTTGAGAGAATATCCTAGTATTAAGGAATTAATTTTATAAAATGGAAAATAAAAATCATTTTTTATTATTAATATATAATCCAAAAAAATAAATTAATAACATACTAAACATAGTAGTTGATCATCTCATTCATTAGTATATTCAGTGAAGCTTAGAGAATAATTAAGATGGACAAAAAAAATTAATTAATTCATAGTAATTTTAAAAGGTATGAGGAGGAGACCCACATCTACAATTTGGTCCATGAAGATGATGATGATGTTCAGAAATATTTGAGTCCTCACCTCACCCAACCCACATTGGAAACACCCTCTTCTCCTCCATGTGACTCCCCTTCTCTATTACTTTTCATTGTTTCCCCCCTTTCACCTTTTTTATTAAAGGAAAAAAAAAAGCTTTTTAGATGTGTTCTCTCATGGACAAAACCTTCACAAAGTTCAATCTCAAAGCAACCTCTTCTCTCTCTCTCTTTTTTTTTTTTTTGGGTTATAATTTTTTCCCCTTATTTAAGACATTTCTTTTTCAATTTCCTTTACACATGTACAAATGCAGGAACACACAGAAAAAAAACATATGTCCATGACAGGAAGCTTGCACTAGTGGCAAAATTATATGGATGATAGGTTTTGGAAAAATAAATGAAGTTGATATCATTTTATTGTAATGTATTTTACAAAAATTAATTCATAAGTCAAAGTTTTGGGATAAATAAGTTGAATATGTCAAAAAAAATTTAATTGGATAAATAAATCGTTTTGAAGATAGAAGGTGAAAGTGCGTCCAATTAAGCACACTTTTCGTAACATGTCAACAAAAAAGTTCATCCAACTAAATGTGTTTTTATACTCTTTCTTAAAAAATAGTCTATTTTCTTAAATTTCAAAAAAAAAACCTATTTTACTAATTAATTTTTTTAAACATATTTGATTAATTTAATCAAGTTTTTGTGAGAATAGGAGCAATAGTATTGGGAACCCCATGTTGAGAAGATTGATGCGAAGGACTAGTGCTTTTTTTTTTTCCCTAATTTTCAAATATCTTGTGCTACATCAATTCCCTGTATCTCGTGCCTTTACATGACCCCTTAAATCAATTGGGAATCTCAATTTTTGACTTGAAATCTACAATCACAACCCCATACACCTGTTGTATACATGCATGCATATGTGTGTATATATATATAACATGAATTGCAAAATATTACTGTAGAAGCCAACTAAATTACTATTTTAACTCATTTTCATGGTACTTACGTTTTGCATTATCAGGAGTTGCTAAATTATTCATTACATTTACCATCCCCAAATTTTATATCAATAGCAACCCAACTGCCGTACCAATACAACTATGGAAATCTTACCAACAATTTGGTAAAAAAAAAATTATTTAAGTGCCAATCTCACCAACAAATCAAAACTATATTCTTTTTTTTTTTTTAAGTTTTCCTAGGAATTTGTTTAAATGAACATATATATCGAAATTAAAAACTTACACTTTCAACCAATTAAATTTTAATTTAATTAATATAAATATTATTATCAATATAAGAGAACATGGGTTCGATATTTATAGCTAGAAGAAAAAAACTTTCACTTTCTAAAATATAACTATCTTTAAAAGACTGTTTCCAATAAATAAATCAACCATTTTCTTGTTAGACCGCAATATGGTAAACGTTTTCACTTTTCAAAGCAAATATTAGGTGGTCAAAGAATTGGCTTTTTAAAGTAGATCAAATTCCCTGGTTGAATGGATGGTTTATCTTAAATATATATATATATATATAATTTATTTATTTTTATATTAAATAATTATAATTATTTATGTATGCTATATGTAACATAGTATAATATGCTTGTTATTTTATTTATAATAATTAAATGAAATAAAAAATTTATATATAAAATTTAAATTTAAATATAAAATATCCTTAAAAAGGAAAACCCCCAATTTACCACTGCGTACTCTGGTCTAAACTTATGAGATGGTAGGGGCCAACCTCATTATTATGATCGAAAATTCGTGTATATTTATATTATATTCATATTTCGTGATCATATTTAATAATAATATATAAATTTTCTTCTTTTTTTTTCTACACAATATAAGAAGGTATAGGAGCAGCAATTCATGTCCTTTTTTTTTTATACTTTTGTCTTTAAAGGAAGAGTTCACATTTGCTTCTCTTTTGTTTCCAGTCCAGTACAACCCCCTCCTACTATGATGAATGGGTACAGGGAAGACAATTCATGCTGCTATTTCCATCCTAAACAAGTAGTTATTGGGGTTTGCCCTTTGTGCTTAAACGAGAGGCTTCTTGTCTTAGCTTCAAAGCAAGGCCAGCGCTCTTCATCTTCATCTTCTACCAGAGCTGGCCATAGTAGATTCCTTCAAGGTGTTTCACAAAAGAAGCCCCACATTTACCTCCCCAACATCTTTGCTTTTGGTTCCCTTCTCAATCGTCCTCAACCTCACCTCAACCATTTGAAACCTCAAGATTTCGATGATCATGATGCTTCTACCAGTCAGGAAGGTATTTCGATTTCTACTTGGTCTTGCAAAAACTGGGTTTTTTTGTTGGGGTATGTGTGTGTTCTTGAATATCAATTACATGCATGCATATGTCTCTTCATAGGCAAAATTATTGTCTGTGTAAATGACAAAAGTGTGGTCAAAGCTAGAAATTCAAGAATCTTATCCTGTTTTCTTCAGCTTTCCTCTGCAACTTCCCCCCCCCCCCTTTAATGTTCATAGTAAAGTAATTCCTTTGCATGATTGGTTTACTCATGGGAATGCCATTAATAGTTTTTTGGAAAATCCTAAAATCCATCCAATTATGCATATAAATTTATCCATCTTTGCTTTAGTATCTGACCAGTATCTGCAAACAGAAATTTTCAAAAAAAAAAAAAAAAAACTTTCCTGTATCATTCCAGATATAACCAAAACAACACCACCATATATCTGTTGGATGATTCGTGCAAAATCATTCAACTTCTTAGTAATATGGAGACAACAAATATCATTACAATTTCATCTAATCATCCATTAAAAACGGACCCCTTTCATGTCAAGTCTTGCTAATCATGTCCTCACCTTATCAAATTTTGATAGAACATGGCTTTCCTTCACATTCTTTTTCTGGCTATATGTTGGTCTCACCATTAATGTAGCCAACTAGCAACAATTGTTACTTTTAATTCCTTTTTGAAAACCCAGATTATACTTGTGTATTTGCAGACTCATTTATCTCAATCAAGTTCGAAGAGAATGGGGTTGGTTCATGGGAAAAAGGCAAAGTTTCAAAGGTATCACTTGAGCATTGCAGCATGTCGTGGAAGGCCAGCTTGAGCAATAAGAGTGTGATAGAGCATCCCAAACCAGGTGGGTCACTGAGGTGGCGAAAGCGGATGGGTCATTTGTTTCAGCTGGTAAGGTGGAAGAGGTCCAACAAGGCTGAGGGAGTTAAGGTTATGAAGAAGAGCTGGATAACAAGGACTCTCACAAAGAAGACTAAAGAATAAGAGACTCCCTTGTTTTTTTTTTGTATAGAAAGGGACAGTAAGTAAAGTAAAAGCTAAGCTAAGGTTTCCTCCGCCATTGCCCATATGTGTGTGTTGGGGCTATCGTTTTGGCTTTAAAAAAGTTGATTGGTTTCTTCTTCTTGTATTCTATTCCAAAACAGAACAATATTGTTACGATGTGCCATTCATTTTAGATTGGACCTAAGACAAGAGCACGTTTTTAATGCAAAAACAAGTATTTGTATATTTTAACCTTCCAAGTGCCAATAGGATCAAAACCCTTTCTCAAGTGTGGATTTTTTTTTTATATTTCTTTCATTAATTTAGTAACAAGAATACTTATTCTATACGAATAATTGTTGAATTTTAAACAGATAGGGAATATTTCACAAATGTTGCTAGATTTCTGCCAGTAATGGAGCAGGCGTCTTGCTTTGGTTCAAAATGGCAATTTGTCCCCAAAGTTGTTCCAAGTTCTAACTATCAACCAAAGGGACCATTGCAGTTAGGACCACAATGGAGTGGACGAAACGTTTCCACATGAGCTGAAGAAAAATGAAGACGAAACAAAATCGCTGCATTGCTTTCAACCAAATACGTCACTAGATTTTTTCTCTTTATACTATAACGTATGAAATATTTTTATTGAAATGTATCAAAATTCAAATGGATTAATTGTCCTTCACTATATAACCATTTTTTTAATTCAATGTCTTAACCCGTAACATCAAATTCAGTTAAATTATATAGATTGGACCTGATCAAATATCAGACTATCTATCAAGTCCGAATGCCTGTTTAAAGGGTTTAAAAAAAAATATTGAAGTTTGTTTGAACAGCAAAGTAATGAAATGAAAGTGTAATTATTCTCTTGTAATTACAAAGAATTATAATTCATTGGACATGTTTGGCTAACAGTATGTCATGTTTGATAAAAAAATATTAGTATGAGAATAATAATTTCTAAACAAGTAAATAAAATAAAATAAAATCATCATATATATTATGTTAGTCTAAAAGATAATACGATTACTAATAAAAATTACAAGAAAAATACATATCGTATGCAATTTTATCTAATTATTCTAGTGCATATTTTTTTAGTTATTCCTCTTTAATATTTAACATATGCTCCTTATCATCGTCTATTGGTCATTGATTGAGTTCATCGCCATCCGAATTTGAATATGCATCATTAAAATTATCAAAATCTCATTCTTCCATATACTCTTCAAAGTATAAACCATCTCAATTCTACCTATGATTAAAGTTATGAAATATGTTGCATATTAGTACGACCAAACCTTATTTTATTTTATGCTATACTAAGCTAATATCTTCTTAATCACACTTTGAAACTTTTAATGTCTCAAATTAAAAAAAAATATTATTAGATAAAATCGTAATTTTTAACTATAATTTCAACATCTTTTAAGTCAATTAACAATAAATAAATCTTTTTACGAATAATTTATAGATTAGCAACTTGTTTGGGAAACATTATTTTGGGTGGCCATTGATATTTAACCACCCCAAAGAATCCTCAACTAAAGTAGTTGAAATTAACCGCTGTATCCTCCATCACTTGCTATTATCAAGCCATTTTCTCCGATCTGCATAACTTCCAAGGCAATGTGATTTGAATGAATAAAATATCTTTTTCTTTATTCAGAAACATCCATAATTCCCATTAGTTGACCCTAGACTTTGAATTTGAAAACCCATTAATTTTCTTCTTAATTAAAAACAATATTGTAGAAAGTTCCGCAACACACTTTTTATTAATGGACAAAATATTTTTTAGGCATGTAATAAAACTGTACTACTTTTTATATATTTATTTTTTAAAATTAATATCATACATTCTTTTAACACTAGATCAGTTTCATTTAATAATATTTTAACCATAATTAGTATTGGTTAATTAAATAAAATTAACAAATAATAATAGTAATTAGACTTGTTTATGGGTGGCCCAGCCTGAAAGCTTGGAGAAAAATATAGACCCGAAAAATAGGTTTGGATAAAAAATAATGCTCGCTTAGAAAATTGGTCAGGTCTCGGGTAAAATTTTTGGGCTCAGGCCCAACCCGTTCGACTTTGCAAAAAAATAAACTACTTTTTTCCACTATTTTGATTTCTTTCCCCACTGTTTTGCTATCATTTTACTATTATGTTGCTACTATTTTGTTGTTAGTGTTTAGATATTGTATAGCTCTTATTTTATTGTTAATTTTACTACATTTTAAAGGCATTTGCTTATTGCGTTGCACCTATCTTAGTGTTATTTAAGTATAAAGATTTTGTTCATTTATTTTCAATTTGTTAGAAAATATTTTTCTTTTAATGTTTTTAGTGTTTTTGATGTATTATGTATTTCAATTTTTTTTATAAAATAAAATAACTTTTAATACGGGAAGCCAGGCTCAGGTTTTAGCATTTTATTAGAGATGGGTTTAGACAAAAATTTGAGCATATTTTTCTGGCCGAGCTCGGGCCTAGAATTTTGTTAAGACTCAAACCCGACCTGATCCATGAACAACTCTAATAGTAACGCAAGGTTTATGGGTTTTTTTGTTCAACTAGATTTTTATAACATGATTAAATTAGGATTTAAGGTTAAAAAAATTCAAAGTTTAGAGTTTAAGATTTAAGGTTTAAGGTTTTAAAATTTTATAAAAAAATTAATTTATTAATTTTAGAATTAAAAAACAATATACACTTTAAAAAAAATATGACATTTTATTATTAGATGAAAAAAAAATTAACTTTTTAAGATCAAACATTAAACTCTAACTCAACTCAAACTTCAAGTAGTCTTCAAGCATTTTGTCCCCAGAAATTGTAACTAATTATTTTAAAACCTGCTTCCCTTCCCTTTCAATAATTTCACCAATTTGGAGCTAAGCATCTGCCTTTTTTTCCCCTCCATTGAGTAAAAGGGCAAATGGGTTAAGGTACGGTGAGACTTAGACCTGTTCATATATTTAAACCGATCCAAATTTATCCAAAACCAGAGACGTGTTGGGACAGATGATGAGGAGAAGAAGTAGGAAAGGTAGGGAGTGAAAAGGACCCTCAAAAAATCATTCAATTCATTCATCCACCCAAATCCCAAATACAGAAGGTGATCAGAAGAATAAAAAGGGAAGCAGCTTTAGTTTATTTCTTTACCTCTAAGATAAAGAGGGGTCTCTCTCTCTCTCTCTCTCTCAAGTCAAACAAGCTTTAAAAAGAGTAACGACACATGGTTTTGTGTCACACGACTCAAAATTTCTATCCAATATAACCAAATTATACAAAAACATTCAAGACTTTAACACACCTTCTGGTAGCTCTCTTCCCAATGGTCCACATTACACCACCTTTATGATACCTTCTTTTATTTTCAAATTACCATAAAAGAATTTAATGCCTATATTAAGTTCTCATTTCAATTATTTGATGGGAACCTACTGGAAATTCTAATTCAACTACTATCTTATATTATTTTAACATTTATAAACCTTTACCTTTTTTTTTTTTTTTAGATAATCTCCTTCGTGTAAAGTATTTCAATGAGATTATTTGGTTATTTTATTGGGTATGTCTACATTAGTTGGTTTTATAGGTTCCCCACAGGCTCTAACTCTCACATATGCTCCTATTCCAATGAGATACACATGTGAAAGCCTATGATCATAAAGCATGGGAATGGATTTTTTTTTTTAATTGCAAATTTACAATTATATCATTACTGATTAATTTTATAAGAAATTTTCGACTCCTTACTTTATAGCCAATAGACTATTTAACAAGTTTGGTATTATCCCCGTTAAGGGTTTTGTCTACTATCTCTGTCAATAATCTGAATACCTAAAGAGACAATAGGTTCATAAAGTAAGAGTGTTTTATTAGATGTTTAAGAAGGTGAATCATACACAATTACGCATGGTTGTACTTGAATTCATACCCTAAAGCTATAAGGCACAAGTTCAAGTCTAACGTGCACAATCATGCGCTGTTCACCTGTTCAAATATCAAACAAGGCAATCATGCTTTGTGAATCTGTGCCTAAATAGTACTTTCAACAAATACGAAAGACAAAACCCTTAGAAGGAACAATACCAAACGTGTTGAAGAATTTGTTAACATTGCGCAAGTGTCACCTTACAAATTTCTCCTACAAATATCAAAAATCTCCGAACAATTAAAATAAATCTAGATCAAACCTACACATAATCAACTTGAAGTTCTCATGATGTCTTCTTTGCCATTAACCTGATTTTCAAAAATGGACGTTAAAAGTGGAGAATTAGAGGTAGAGATTTTTATTCAATGTATTGTAACAACATAAAAATAATAATAATAATCCAAACTCTCTGTTGAGATCTCAAATATCAGAAATCAAATTCGATTAATATATATATATATATATATTCTGATTTGTAACTGGATTCCTTGATGGTTGATGGAAAATTGGAAATGAGACCTCATTCAATGATCCGTGCACTGAAACCCTAGCTTTAGGGGCTCTATTTGAGGCATCAATTTTCTCCTAATTTTGGCATGTATATATTAGACAACGAGAGACCCAAATCAAACACAGTGATAATCTCCTTTCAGTTAAGACTTTATTTATTTATTTAATAATTAAATTAAATTTTAATTAAATTTAAAATCAAATAGATCAAACTTTTAAATAAAAAAAATTCTTAATCTCATTTTTATCCACAAAATTTATTATTTTAAAAAACCGCTTGATGTACCAAACATCAGTATCCCTATGCAGATTATCTTTCCTTTATATACAAGTAATTACAGCGAAGAAAAGAAACATTGAAATCATAATATTAAAAATATTAAAGTTTCTTTTGTTTTTCAATATATAAAAGTTTATGTTTTTCATATTTGATATGTAAAAGTATGCAATATTTATAAATAAAATAATATATATATATTGAAAAAACGAAAATAAGATGTACAGAGTGTGTGGGTAAGTCATTGAGTAATTTCGAGCCATGTGGGTAGGGAAAAGAGACATGTAACAAATCAGACAAGACATATATAATTGTTAGACTTGACTCAATAGCTTCCAACAACTTGTCCAATCACAGTGTGCCACCGTAACTTTGGAGTTGTGTCTTTGGAGGATGTCTCTTTCTCTGTTGTCTCTTCTTTTTTGCCTCTGCCCATATTTCAAGTCCCAATGTTTGACTTTTGCTTACCCCTATATATATAGCTATTTTTTTTTAACATTGGTCTAGGTCACATGCAAATTTAATTTCATTACCATCAAACCCCGGAAATGATAAAAAAAGATATTCAAAAATTCAAAAAAAACAAAACCTTTGTATTTTATTCGAGTTAAATCAATTTAGATTACTCCAAATTTATTTGGCGTACAAATTTTTTTTTTGAATTCTCCGTAAAAAGAAATTTGGCTAATGAAAAAGCTTTTAAGGCCGCCCAATATCCTTTTTTTTCCAAATATTTTTTTGAATATGTTTTTTTATGTAAAAGTATGTTTTTTAAACTACTATTTAAAAAAAAGTTATTCAGTGCTATAGTTGGATGTCAAAGACATCGGACTTAGTAATTTGTTTAAAATTATCTTAACCAATAAAAAAAGGTAAAAATTAGATTTAATTTTTTATTAATTAATAAAACTTTTACATATTTAAGCTTTAAGATCTCAATTCCAATTTTATATTTTTATAAATTTATGCATTCTCCTTTAAATTTAATCTGATTAATTAGTTACTTAAAACTTAATGCTTCTGATAATTAGTTCTATTAAAATTATAATTTATAAAAAAAAATGTGTGTTTAAGCTTTATTCATATATTAAAGAGTTCATACAATCAAACTTGTTATCAATACCTTGCTATTACAATCTCACTATATACAAATCGCTACTTCAACCTCACTAAATCCACCCCTCACCAAAGTTGATCAACTTTCTTCTAAGCCAAATATCCGAGTATTAAGTTCAGCCAACCTTTGATTCATTTTGAAGATACTTTACATGCCTCTAGATCTGTTTATAGACTGGGTTCGAAGCCTACCCGAAATTTAGAAAGGTTCGGGTAAAAATATTATGCTTGAATAAAAAAACTAGGCTCGTTTAAATTATGGGTTGGGCTTGAGCTTGAACATTCAAGGTTTGAGCCTGGCCCGTTTTTAAGTTTATAATACTTTATATTATGTTATTTTTATATATTATGTAATTTAAAACCCATTAAAAAAAAACTTATACTAAATATATAATACTACTCTAATGTAAACATTAAAATAATATTAAAATGACTCTATAAAAATTTCAATAAATAAAAAAGTATAAAATTATTAAATATTAAAATTAAAATAAATATTTTTTAAAAGAATTTAAAAAATAATATGAACAGGGCTAAAATGGGCTTGGGTTCATCTTTTACAAATATGGGCGGGTTTAGGTAAAATTTTAGATCCATATTTCAGGTCGGGACGGACTTGAACAAATATAAAATATGTTAATATCATGCTTAGACCCAATCCAATCTATGAACACCTATAAATGTCTCCATGCGAACTATCATCCGAACATCCTCCTTTTTCCCTCAACAAAACTAAACATATGTTTGTAACTAATTATTATATTTAACATTATATCACATATCAACATATAATTTATATTTAAATTGAATAATTAAATTCAATCGGATTGAATTACACCAATCTCTAATTCAATATTTTGAATATTATATATTTAAGAAAAGGAAGTACGAGACGATATCCAAGAATTTGAGCACCACTTTGATCACGTTAGGGGGGAAATTAAAGCAAGTTACGTGACGTCAACAAAATACAAAATTGAATTGTCTCCGAAACAAAAGGCTATGCTACAAATAAAGCCTATAATCTATTTGATTTTCTAACGTTGGGTTTCATTAAATCTAATTAGGTTATACATTTAATTTTAGTTCCATTGGACCCAATATTTCTGTAGTTGGTATGCATCTTTCGCCATGTGATAAATCATATCATTTTCCTATAATCACCCTATCATTTGAGTCTTAATTTATTCGTAAATTACTGGATCTTAGTGGCCCAAACATTTATTATTGGACCGACTGACCAGATTAATTAACCAAGAAACCCACAACAATCGCTCTTAGAGGGTTTTTTTTTTTTTTTTTAAGTTTCACTGCAACGAAGTTAATACAATGTTGGACCAATTATATGTAGAATGTACGGCGGATGAAGAATTGGGTGAAAACTAGGCTAAATTTGAAAAGAATTGGACAAATTTTATACAAAATATACGTACACAGTGAGAGACATACACATTGTAAATGATGAAATTTAAACTCGAACTTTTAAAACTTGATGTTTCAACCTAACCTTTATTTTAATGTATACTTTTTGAAGTTTTAAATATCTGAACATTAATAAATCTTTTAAATAAGATTAATTAATCCTGAGATTACAATTAGAGATTTAAATACCAATCAATAAATTTTTTTTAAAAAGTAACAGATTATTCCTTGTTTCCGGATGTTTATAAGGTCGAGTTGTAAGTGTTTTATGCTCTAAATTATGGTTTTGGGTTTGAGTTTTTTAACAAAAAATATAATTGGTTGAGTTTTATCTCGTTTAAGAATTTAATTCAGCATCATTTTAAATTTAATCGGGACCTAATATGACTAGGATCATATAAAAAATGTATATATGTCTCGAATGATAATAAAATACGATGTGATAAAAAAGAAATAGGAAATGCATGGTAATGCTTGATCTCCTATAGCTTGGACGGGACAATGGAAGACAAGGAATGCGGGTTTTGTCTTCTTTTAAGGTCAGTCATCGCGAAAATGGAGCTATATCGATCTTTAAATAGCTTGGGACAAGGCAAGTGTGAAGCATTTGTACAGTCCCCCGGGGGGTAATTCTGAGGAAAAATATGTTGTCGGCAAATAGAGTTAACCCTAACATGATTTCCAGCATAGTGCCATGAATGATTTTTTTTGGTACAATAGTGTCATGAAGGATTGATCACAAAAGGAGGATTTGAACCTATACTGTAGTTCATATACATGTATTACAAAAAGGCAGCCTTGATTGTGTTTTTTTTGGCTGGATGTTGACACTTTCCGGTTTGTATGCATTGTCTTGTTTTTTTCACTAAATTTATGCAAAACTCTTGGAGCATGGGGATGGGACCCTAATGTTGCAGTAAATGGAGCAGCTTTGCATTGAAGACTGGTGATATAACATGATATATAGAGAGAGACATTTATGAGAAGTAATTTCAGTATCTATGCTTTAATCAAAATAATCTTGATAAAAAGATGATTTGAAGTCGTCCTTTCAAAGGGAACAGATGGATCTGAGAAAAAGATCCTGCGGAAATTGAATGGGGAGCAGCAGGTGTTATATATGCTTAATCAAAATATTACTTTTGACTGAATTTATGTTATATAGATTATGTGTCGGTGTTTTGCTAAGTCTAGGTGGGTGCCATTCAACCCAATTCCTCCACAGAGAACGCTGCGACGTAGTTATACTTGCCCCAGTCCATCAGGCGACGCTCAAATACCCTAGAAATTCCCATAAAAAAGAAGCAGCCTTATTTGATGTTTAATCCTTGAACTTATTAAAACAATTATTTAAAAGCTGATAAGAAATGGTCCAACTATTATATATTTAAAATTTAATCCGATTTCTCATGTGCAAATCGAATGAATGATTAATAAGCTGAGAATAAGATTTGGATAAAAGGAATAACAAAAAGAAAAATGGGGCTGTGGAAAACTAATATGGTGAGCAATTATCTCAAAAGGTTTGAGTGCATGCAGAGGAGAATAAACGTGGACGTAAGTTATTGCAGCAAGTGGAAGGTGTGTCTGAGTTGAACTTGAACAACCGCTTGCTTCAGTTTCAGATCACTTCATTGGGGGGATATAGAGCAGCCAGCCAAGCATTGTCCTCTCCTGCTGTTGCAACAATTGTTGACCAAAATTAAGGGTAACCCATTGGCCCCGTATTTTGTGGATACGAAATGATGTAGCTCCCTCTCAAACACATTACTAGCATTTATGGCCCTAAAACAACTGCCATGGGCTCATTGATGCTGGGTAAGGCTAATCTTCATTCAGTGCCGAGTTTAGCTACCTAGCTAGGATCTTAAGGCCCAGACTTGTTCAATATGACTGGACTATCTTACTCTTCAGCCGATAAAAAGTATTTAGCTTTGTTTCTTAAGCGGGTTAAACTAGTTTCTTTACTTACATATAATGATAAATTTAACTCTAAATATTTATATTTAACTTGACTTTAATTATTATAATAAGCTAAATTTGATTATTGATCTTTCAAAAAAAGTCAAATCGTGGTAAAAGTATCATGAATGCCCTTATATTATGGGTCAGATTGCATTTTGCCCATCTACTTAAAAAATAAGCAAATTAGTCCTTATACATTAGATCAAAGAACAAGAGAGAAAGAAAGAACATAATGGACTAATAATAGTAATATTTTAATTAAAATATTTTAATTTAAAAACATAAAATAAAATAACATAACTGAAAGAAAGAGAATTAATTTCTTTATTCTTGAACCATACCAGGAAATAGGAGAAAAGAAACAAGGAAGAACGACATAAGGTTTCAATCTTTAAGCAATAAATTGGTATGTTTAATTTAGTTCTTTTTTTGTGATTGTGGGAGCTTGATTTAGCTAGCCCATGTACCAATTTGTAAAACTGTTAAAGTTTCTAAAAGTTTCCATTGATGAATACTTGAATAAATTGATACTAAATTAATAGTTTTTAAGCTTAGATGAAAAATGACTAGTTTGTAAAGTTTAATTGCTAGTTTTTTAACATAGGGACTAAAATGTATAAATTTTGAAATTGGTGTAAATTTTTTATAATTAGAGACAATAGAGAGTCTTAAAAGGATGTAATTGACATCAATTTTAAAATTGAAGCTCAAATTTGAAAGATATTGCAATTTCGATTTTAGGGACTAAATTTGAAAAGTAAAATTGAACTGATCCATGCATATGATAGAATATTATAAAATGCTTAGAATTGATAAATTGAATTATCATATAGATCGAAAATTGAACCAAACCAAGGATAATCGGGGAAAAGGCAAAATTATCAATTAGTCCTTACACGTTCAATTTGTTTGTTGATTTAACCAAGTTCATATGGTATTATTGTGTTTAAATTGTTGTGCATTTGAATTATAAGTATATGTATGTTTAATTGAAATTTGGATTGTTTGCGATTTGGTACAAAAAGGTGAGATCTGGACTAAATTGTAAAGAAATGTATATGAACTTATATGTTGAAATTGCCCTGATGAACTTAGTAAAGGTCTTCTACACATGGATACGGATTAATTATCGATTATTACTGAGATCCAGCATTTGTTGCGGACTCGAAGATACATGTGACACAAGTTTAGCTCGGACAAGTAACCTAATGTCGTTTTAAATGTTTAACCCAAACAAGTAACCTTACATGTATATTCTCAGCTAGGCCAAGCAATTTGATGTGTCATTATAAAGTTTTAGCCTGGACGGGTAACCTGATACGAATATATATCAGCTCGGAAGAGCAACAAATGTGATTAGTACCTGTGTATCTGAGTCCGTTTATTAAGTTTCATCGGGCTATATAGATTATATGAAGTGAGAAATTAAAATGATATGGAAGGAATTCGGTATTCAAATGATGGGTTAGTGAATGTGTAAACATAAAATCTATAATGTATATATATGTGTGTGACTATATTGTACCCGAGTAGAATGAGATTTAAACTTATTACCTATAGTGACATGAATGGCATGTTAGATATATGTTTTATGCATAGATTGATGTTGGTATATTACTCACCTTTTTTATTTTTGTGAAATGTTATGTTTAGCCAAATTGTACCAACATTATGGTAGTTTATATTATTTAATTGTTTATTAAGGTAAGTTTTTGTTTTATTACCTGTGAACTTACTAAGCATTCGAAATGCTTATCCCGTTGTTTTCCCTTTTCCTGTAGATTGACAACTTGTGGAACGTGTCGAACGGGTCTACAAGAAGCTCACACTATTCCGTTATTGATTCGGTAGTCTTTCAAACATTCTAAAGTCTGGTTATGTGGCATGTACATCAGTGTTATATATGTTAACTTGGGAATGATAGTTTTGGTTTGAACCTTAGCTAATGTTTGATTTTGGGAAGGCTAATGTTCATATAAATGTGTGCATGTTTTGGTAATATGATAAGCTATATATATGACACTTGAATGACAAATTTGAGTAAGAAATGATATGGTAAAATGATGGTATTAAATGGATAAATGTATGGTTGAATAGGTTGAATTTGTATAAGTTGAATTGATATGATTTGGTGTCAATTCATGGTATATTGGATTGGCTAAATGGAAAATGGTTAAATGTAATGTTTAGAATGTATTTTGGTATGTTTTTGTGCAAGTAAGGTTGTGTAAATATGCACCAATTTGTAAGTTTGAAAGATGGATAAAAGATTGGTACCAAATGGCCTAAATGTGCTAAAAACAGAGTCCACGTTGCGACGTGGGGCGATGGTCGTTGCGACGAGCTCTAGACTTTAGGCCACGACGTGATGAGGAACCCTATTGTCACAACGAGGCCAAGTTAGTATGTCACGTCGTGACGAGAAACTTCCTCATGTTTCCTCGTTGCGACGTCGACCCAAAGCTTTGAAACTTTTACAAATTGGTCCTTGTTCAATCCTGGGCTA
Source organism: Gossypium sturtianum (assembly GCA_025698515.1). Taxonomy (NCBI): domain Eukaryota; kingdom Viridiplantae; phylum Streptophyta; class Magnoliopsida; order Malvales; family Malvaceae; genus Gossypium; species Gossypium sturtianum. The sequence goes on from CM046947.1 coordinate 7,248,219, forward strand.
ACTTTAGAGCATTCGTAAACTCGTATAAGCCCCGGAAAAGGTTGCATAGTATATTTATTGCATGTATAGATAATGTTTGCATGTGTAATGTTTCAAATTAAATGTTAAATGATTGTATTTGCTCTAGTATCGTCTATAGCATCCGGTAACTCGGACCTGACTATTGGGTCAAGTGAGAGGTGTTACAGCAACCAAACAGTGATACTTAGCGTGCCACATGTATCACATGCTCACATGGAATTACTAATTCAAACAAAATGGATGAAATTTTTAACATAAGAAATGGATGTAATTTTAATAGATAATAAAATGGATGGAATTATTGACATGGAGGAACTAATTCTAACAACCGAACAGTAATATGTGTAACAGCCCATTTTTAGAGAAATCATAACAGTAGTTTTGGGACCACAAATTCGATTCCGGAAAGAAAATTTATTTTAATATTATTTTATGGTATATAATATGATAACAATGTTGTGTGAAAATTTCGTAAAATTTTTTTATCGATTACATGCTTAAATCGATAAAGGACCAAATTGCACAAGGTGCAAAAGTTGAGTTCTAATAGCTAAAGGGATTAAATAGCTATAGAACTTTAAATTGGAGGTCCTTATATGGTAATTAGACTATTAAAAATGCTTAGTCATTAAGGATGATGATTCATCCATGGAAAATAAAATTAAAGAAAAGGACAAAATTGGAAAAATTAAAAAAAAATAAAGGTGATAAATAATAAAAGATGAAAATATCATCATTTATCATCATCTTCCCTAAATATTTTGCATGGAAACCCTAGGAAAGAGAAAGCAAGCTTTCTTGGTCAAATTAGGTAAGTATTCAAGCCCCGTTTTTAGTAATTTTTATATTTTTGAGATCGGGGTAGCTTAATCTATTTATTTTGGGGATCAATTTGAAAAGATATCAAAGTATAGAATTTTTACCATGGATGAATATGCTGAAATTATGAAATTTATGGTAGAAAATGAAAGGTTGTTGATAGATAAACAACTTTTACAAAGTGAATTTTGATGAAAACTTGATTTAGGGACTAAATTGTAAAAATGAGAAATCCATGGAAAAATTCTGATTTTTATGAAATATATGGTCTGTAAATATTACATGAAAAATTTGGTTAGGCTCGGAACAAGGATTAAATTGCATGAATTTTATTTTCCGAGTCTAGGGACGAAATCGTTATTTATTAAAAGTTTAGGGGCAAAATGATAATTTTGCTTAAAGTGTAAATTGGACTAAATTGAGTATGAATTACATTAAATTGATGTTAAATTTACTCGTATAGATCCGAATAAACCGAATATGGAGTTAGAACGAGGAAAAGAGAAAATGTTGGATTAGTAGACTTTATGTACACGAACAATTATTGAGGTAAGTTCGTATAACTAAATTGTATATGTTTATATGCTTGAATTGAATGTCGTGTATGTAAATTGTACAAATGCCATAAATATGTGAAATGATCACATATTCGTTAAAGCCCGATAAATGAAAGTGCCTAAAATAAATGATAATACCCGATAAGTGATAAAAAAATCTCATTTTTATACTTGAGTTGAATGTGAACATTTGAATTGCATAAATGCATAAATATATAGTATCATTATGAGATTCAAAGTAGAAAATAAGCATATATTTTCTTTAAATGTATTTGATTAATTATTTTTTATTTTTTATTTAATAAAATAAAAAAATAATACGGGCTCGGGCTTACCAATTCCATGTCGGGCCGGGCTTGGGCAATTTTCAGGCCCATATTTCGGCCGGGCCGGGTCGGGCCGGGGCCTACAAAACGGGCCTAAATTTTTAGTTGGGCCCGGCCCGGCCCGGCCCGGCCCATGTACACCTCTAAGATTGATCACATACTCGAAAATTGCTTGATAAATGTCAAATTCTGTTTGAATAAATGAAAAATCGATGGATATGTGATTTCCCGAAATGAATGAGGTCCTGCATTTGTTGCTGACGGGATTTAGCTCGGACGAGTAATCCTATTGACCTTATTACAGATAGGATTTAGGCCGGATGGGTAATCCTGATATAGTCTCTCTCGAGCATATGTTACAATTAAGATTTAGCCTGGACTGGTAATCCTGTTACATGATATGTGGCTCGAGAGTGTGTTTCTTGATTAAGTGCCCTAATGGGTACTCCTGAATATGAATTGACGTATTTACTGATTTGTACACTTTGTGTGCATTATCTGAGTATCCATCGATATTTTTAATAATTCAACGGATAAAATCCTGACATGAAAAGAAATGGGTTTTTACATGTATTTGCCTGAAGTACATGAAAATGATGTTATATGAAATATGGAAGTATGAAATTATTATATACGAACATGGAAATTTGTTTGATGAATACATTCATCTATGATAATAGATTTGTACATCTCGAGTGTATTATCTGTGTGATTATTAATATTTCAGTTGAATAATGAGCAAAGTTCTGACATGAAATATACTAAAACTCAAGATGAATTATTATAGAATGTACCCGTAAAATATAGAAATAATTTGTATATATGTTATATGAATACATGATGTGGAAAACATATGTGTATGAGAATCCGAATATTGTTGAGCTCATATATGTGTTTCTTGATGTTTATATGAAATAAGTTACTAACAAGGGTGATGAGAATATGTGTTAGGGCTTGGGACCGAATGGTTGATTGTGATTTACATGTTTATCTTTAATATGAATAGTTGGTAAGTTAATTACCAAGTTATACGGAATTACTAAGCATTATATGCTTACTCTGTTTTATTTTTCCCTGTACTATAGTAAATCAGAAGCTCGTTGGATTGAAAGCTTGACGGAGATCACTCACACTATCCATCGACTCAATTTGATATATAAGGTAAAATAATTGTGATTATAATGGCATGTATAGGTTAAATTGGCCAAGGAATGACATGTAAATATTTGTTAATGACTAGCTATTGGAATGGTTAGTTATGAACATGTTTTGGTGTTTATGTATAGAAGACTATATCATGGTATATGTTTGAAAATGATTGATTTATAAAAATTACAATAAGATATGTATGAATGAATTAAATTAGCATATTTGATATAATATGCACAAATGTGAACATGGTATCTAGATAAATATGAGTATAAATTTACATGTATAAGACTTAAATTTTGGTATGAAAATGTGGTTGGTGAATGTGATAAATTGTGTATAAGTGTTGGTGTAGGTGCAAGGCTAAAATGGGTGAAAAATAAAGCTAGGAAATGGCTTTATTTTGTCCACACAAGTAGACACGGGCGTGTGTCTTGACCGTGTGTGACACTCGGCTTAGCACATGGGTGTGTGGTCTGGCCGTGTGTCCCCTGCATCTTAAATTTTAGAAACAGAATGCTCAGAATTGAGTATACGGGTAGAGATACGGGCGTGTGTCTCAGCCGTGTAGGTAACACAGCCTAGCAAACGGGCGTGTGACTTGGCCATGTGATGTAAGTTAGAGAGTTACACGGGGTAGGACACAGCTTGATGTACGGGCGTGTCAGAGGGTCACATGGGCGTGTCCCTTGGCCACACGGGTGTGTGAGCCCTGCATCTAGGAAAAATTTTGAAATTTCATGAAAATTTTTCTGAGATCCAGATTAAGTCCCGATTTGATTCTAATGTTTATATTGGACCTCGAGGGCCCATTCAAGGGATAATATGATTAGTATCGGACATGAATAGTAAATGATGTGAAATATCTGTAATTATTCTGTAAACTTTGGTAATGCTTCGTAACCCTGTTTCGGCGACGGATACAGGTTAGGGGTGTTACAATATGTGTTCGCTTAACAGTAGAAAATGATGTAATTTTTAACAGAATGATCAATTCACTCTTTAATCTAATGTGTAAGTTAATTTTTTAGTAGAGGGGGCAAAATGCAATCCAAATCCTCGTATAGGGGCCTTCATGGTGCTTTTACCGTCATATCCTTGACCTTATTTGCAGTCACTTTGATGGCAAAACGTTTAGGCAAAGACATAAAGACTTCTTCACCAATTTCTAGTTAGAATATTCATTACCAAGAGCAAATGCTTGATTTGACAAATCACACAACTTGGCATAAAATTCATCGATGGTCTCATTCTCTTGCATTTTGAGAGTTTCAAATTTGTTGGTGAGCATCTGCAACTTCGATTACTTTATCGTATTGGTTCTTTCATGGGCTGTCTCAAGAATTAACCATGCTTCACAAGCAATAGAGCACTTAGAATTCCTTTTAAACTCTTGACCATCAACTCCACAAAAAAATATGTTCCTATAATAAGTTTTGATATCATAGATGGACTTACATACGTCCACATAATCGGAAAAAAATCACAACCAAAATATTTGTTAACAAAAATTGCTAACTTCATATAATATAAGTTATGAGGTTAAGCAGTACCTGACAGTAATGGGTACTAGTTGTGGTACTATTCCAGGCATTCCTCTCATAATTGTCTCAGCAATAAAACCTCTATCAATGTTGAATAAATCTTTCATAATTGTGGAACACAATAATAATAACAAAATAGATTAATTTGAAAGGAATTTAATTGAAGAGAAGGGATTGTATGAAACTATAATTCCATGCCATTCTTATCCATTTCTAATAGGAGAATGACAAATTAGATTTTTCCTCTTAATTTTTAGTACTTTTAGTTGGATTTGAATTTTTTGAGGAGGAAAAAACTAAAAAATCAAGAGTAAAAAGCTGATTTGTCATTCTTCCATTGGAAAGAAATAGTGGTGATGTGGAATCAGAGTTTCATACAACCCTTAAATATGTCAAAATCACTACTAATAAATGCATGGACTTACTCTATAGAGTTGTTACCAATATCTAAACTAAATCCTTAAATACTTTACATATCATAAGATATACCATTAGGAAAATATTTAGTAACAATTTAAAATAAATTATTTTGTCGATTAAATCTTAATTCGGTTGGTATCGATATTGTTGTCAGTGCAAGAGAATGTAGGTTCGAGTGCACTCCAACCCCTCCGAAACAATAAATAAGAGGATAAAATAAGCTTAAACACATTCAAATCTACACTCTCCTACACGTCGATACCAATTAAGTTAAAACTTAACCAATTCTTTTTTGTTAAAAAATAGATTATTTTTTATTGAATAATCATTTGTAGCTATATAAATTTACACATTAACAGTAAAAAACACATTAATACATTATATACACAAATAATTTTATTTATTAACAAGCATATAACCCCATTTATTCATTACTTGCCTTCATTCTTATTAATTTGTGATACGCATTTGAATCAACCCGTTTTAGATTATGTTAAATGTGATCAATTAGAACAAACAATCCAATCTTTAAGCATTATGGAACTCAAGTCATTGGAGATTCGCCTTTGAAATCGTTTACGTTCTACTCTCAGATTAATTTTGGTTTAAAGCCCAGTTAAGAAACTTCCGTTGATGAGACATGAAGAGAAGTGAGGGAAAGGGAGAAAAAATGAAGTGGTCAAACTTTTACAAGTTGCTTAGAAAATCTGAAAAGCAAAAAACAACAGCTGGGATCTACTCTTCTTCTTCATCGGTGAGAAATTTACCAGTCCCAGGGTTTATAGCAGCAAAGAAGAAGAAAGCAACATTGAACAACACAAGAGGTTCAATATCGCTAATGGGGATTCCAGTCTCAATGTTTAACTGTGCTAGAGCTCCTTTCCCTGTAATAATTTCTCCTATCAATGAGAAAGCAATCCCCAGCTGAGCCAATCTTCCAACAAAAAGCTCATTTGCCTTTGTGAATCCAAACAATGGACCTGAAATCACACCACAAACCCTACATGTATCATGTATGTTTAATTTATTTAGAGTTTTTCATATATACTTTTTTATCTGAAAATGAAAAGGCTGAATACTATACTCTGTTAGACTATATAGTATAATGCAGAGCAACTTTGTTGTGTTAGAGATTCTAAAATGGCAGATTGTATACCTCCTTCTTTGAGACCCAATGCTCCCCTAATGCCTTTCCCGGGAGGGATAACCGCCCCTTCAATCCCGGTAGGAGGGTCATCGACAAAGCGACCTCGGTCACCCAATGCTCCAATGGCTCCAAGGAGTGTGAAGAGAATGAAGAAGAGAAGAAGGGGTTCAGCTTCATAAATGGGAATTCCAGTCTCCAAATTCAGCTGTGCTAGGATTCCTTTCCCTGTTATTGCTTCGCCTAGCAATGATGCCTACAAGTGCCGGACACGAATATTTAATAAACAAAAATGAAGAATTCGAGTAATATAATATAATATATATATATATATATATTGGTTGCTTGAAAAGAAAGTAACTTACAGCAAAACCAAGCATGGCAACACGTCCCACAAAGAGCTCATTTTGCTTGGTAAAACCAATCCCTCCAGAGGTGCCAAAGATCCCATCTTCAACCTTTGGCTTTGGCTCTGGCTCCACCTTTTTAAATTACAACAAGATGAATATATAAACACAGTTAAAAAAGAAAAAAGAAAAAAAGAGTAAAGTTAAATCCCCACTAAAAATATACTAAATGACAACCTAGCTAGAGAACAAATTTAAAATACAATACCCTCTTGGGAGCTGCTTTGGTCTTTGATTTAAAGATAGCTAAAGTGGTGAAAGCTTTGTGTGAAGTATGGACACCATTAGACAATGGATTGAAGAAGAGATTAGAGACAGGTTTAGGCTTGAGTCCTTGAGCTTGGAAATGGAGTAAAGGGTGATCTCTCTTCAAGCTCACTGCATGGCTAGACATGAGCAACATGGTTTGAGCCATTGATTCAATTTAATTCCTTGTATGAGATATTTGAGGACAATTGCTATCTCTTTCTTCTTAGATTTTAATGTATCAGATTTAGGGTTTTTTTAAAGGACACAGATGTGGATGTGGTGCGAGAGTTAGTGACAGGCAATGAGATTGTCCACGTCGTCCTGTACTTGTTCACTCTTAATGGGAGATAATTTCATGCACAAAATAATTATCTATCAGAACTTGGAATGCAAATTTAACTTTTGAATTTTGATAATAAAATCGAATTTAATTAGTAGTTTAGAAAAAATATTATTGGCATTTTGTTCAACTTGGAAAAACACTTGTAGCTTGAAAATCAACTGGTTTAAATCTTATTGATATGATTCACATATTGTTTAGGATGTTTGTGTCTGCAGAAAAAGAAAATTCTGTGGTGAAGAAGCAAAGTGTGAAATAGACAAAAGCCAGATGTAAGAGAGGTGGCCAAAGTTGAGTCAATCAGCTGAGTTGTTATTTGATGTGAGCCACTCGTAGGGTTGCAGTTAGAAGCTCAATGTTTCATCGTTGCTGTTGTCATCAGTGCTCGCCATTGATGAGAAGATAACAAACACCATGCGACAAAAGGGAGGGGTATGTAGAATATAGTGATCACTTGGGACTTGACACGTTTTACAAGTATGCAATATTCACTAGGGTCTTTTTCCAAGATTCCTTCCGCTCAACATTTATGCTTTAAAAACTTCACCCAGGAGCCTCCTAGCTTTCCTGGATTAATCTCTAAGGCCTTTCGTTTAAGCCCAAAACTTTTGGATTTAGGCCTCTCTTTTTGGATTGACTTTTTGGTGCTACCGATAGCAAAATAGAGCTACTTGCTACTCTTTTTGGATCATGGTTGCTCCTTAATATCATCCAAAAACAACGAGAAAACCAACCATGATAGAATAGTATAAAGCCAATACAATTTACTTAAAACAAAGCCACCCAAACTAATTGGTGAGCAGCTTTGTTAGCACTTCGACGAATCCAATGAAAAGGAAGATATTGAAAATGTGAACACAACCAACAACAGACATCAAGCAGAAAGCCAAATTCGAGCTACCTAAAGTATGAGAATTCAAAGCATAAACCGTCTCTAGACAATCGAATTCCAAGACAATGTTACTCATATCTGTCGACTTAAGCCAACAAAGCACTTGGCATATAGCCATAACTTCGGCCACGCATGCATTACCTGCAATGGAAAGTGGACCCAACACCTTTGCTACAAACGCTCCCCTTTCATCCCGGGCCACAGCACCAAAACCGATCCGTTGATCAACCTCATGGCATGCTGCGTCAACATTGCATTTGAGAACGCCCAACGGGGGTCGAACCCATGTACCAGCACCAGCAGCCGGCTGTCTGCCACCCCTCTGCAGTACCCGCTGGTAAGCAACTCGAGATGCAGCCCAGTCCTACAGAAAACACGCGGCAAAGGCAACGACACAAGTTGCGGTAATACTACAGTATTATATATTACTATAAATTTAATTTTATGTGACATAAATAACATTAAATGTAAAAAATAATATAATATAACTTAAAAAATGGGTTGGGCCAAGATTCACCTTAAACATTAGAGCCCAAGTCTGATCTATAGTATTTTTTATATGTTTATATTACAATATTATAAATTACTATAGGTTTAATTTTATGTGCATAAATAACATCAAATATAAAAAATAGCATAATACAATATATTATAAACTTAAAAAAAATGAGTTGGACTAAGCTTGACCTTGAACGTTAAAATCCAAGTTTAACCTGTATTTTAAATAGGTCTAATTTTTTTCCAAATCCATTCTTGAGCTTATTATTTCTACCCTAACATTCACAAAATTCAAACAGACTCGACCGTTAAATAGATTTAATCCTTAATAATGTAAGCCTCACAAGTTATATAATTATTGGGTTTTAGCGCTGTTTATTATGACAAGTATAACAAATTACACTTTATATATATATATATATATATAAATTAGATAAAACGTGACATATTTTATCTGATTTTTATAATTAATATTATTTACAATAGACAAAATTCATTAAAAAAAAAAACAGTAGACAAAACTCAAACCCTTAACCAACAAAAATGAATAAATTTACTAATTAAATAAATATACCCAATCATTAATCAAAGCATTTATATATATTGAAACATGAAGGATAAGTGATGACCCAACGAGAGTTTTGATATTGAGTTGGTGATGGTCGCTTGCTCGTCTCCTCTCCTCGTCCTCACAGCTAATGACATGATATGATCCCCATGTTTACGTTCAATAATTAATGGTCGAATGACATATTGACATGCTGTATTATTATTTAGCTCAAGCCATATTATATATCATTTATTGTATTTCACCTAAATTTAGACTTGTTCAAATATAGTTTTTATATCTTTATTTAAGCTGGATTTGAGTCGATTTATCAATTCGTTATATTATTAAAAAGTAAAAATTTAATTTTATATTAATATAAATCAATAAAATTACTTTTTATTAATAAATATTATTTTAGACCAAATTTGGATGATTCGAATATAAAAACATCCTATTTAAATTCAACCCGATATTAATAAAGTAGACTTGATCATGGGCCGAACCGTCCGGTTCGACTCGAAAGCCTGCTTGAAAAATGAGAGGATTTGGATAAAAATATAGGCGCCCAACAAATAGGCTTAGACAAAAAAACGAGTCCGTTTTCTAAACGGGTCGAGCCTTAGGTAAGATTTTTCGTCCCGGGCCTGGGCCGAATAAATTAACTATTTTTTAATAAAAAATTATATTGTTGTTCCTGGTGTAATTTGGTGCTCCTTTTGTTGTTTGGATGTTACTATTGTTTCGCTGCCATATTTAATATTATTTTGATATTGTAATATTTATGTTTTATTGTTAATTTTGCTACTATTTTAATTGTAACTATCTTAGAATAATTATTTTAATGTATTTTCAATTTGTTTGTTGTTTTAATATTTGCTTTAATGTTTTTAAGTGTATTTGATATATTATATTTTTTAAAATTTATTGTATTATAATAAATAATCAAAAAAATTTAATACGGACCGAATTAGACTCGGATTTGACTTTTATGATTCGAGTCGAGCCTGAACAAAATTTTAAGTTCATTTTCCAAGTTGAACTTGAACCTAAAAAATAAACCTAAAATTTTGTTGAGACCCAACGCGATCTAATTCTAGAACCAACGTAATTGAGGTGGATATAACCCAAAATTTCCGAAGTTTCCTGCGGAAATAGCGCAGAATAATTGTGAAATTGTGAAAATTTAAGCCAATACATGCCCCACATCACCAGCATTTGAATTATAGTATAAAATTCAAATACTTGTATCTTTTCATTTTTCTTATATACCATGAATCTATGACCCAGCTTTTTGGCTCCAATCCTACACCATAATTTGAATTTAAAACTTCAAATTAAATTAAATATTTATATTTTATGTATTGATAATGTCAATTTATATAATCTTATGTAAATTGGATTGTAACATATCATTAAATCATTTTAAAGCTAAATTCGCTTAATTTTTTGAAGAATGAAATATGAGTGCATTAAATATTTAACCCTTTAATTATAAAAAAGATGGTATAAAATAATACAAAAATCAATTAATTTCCTAATTTAAAACAACAACCAATTAAATACCTAAAAAAAAAATTAAACAATTAATCAAGCTATTGAGTCGCAGACTTTCGTCGAAGCCACTAACATTATTAACTTTGTGTTGACTGACTTGATAGCTTGATAATTTGATGATATGGCTGTAAGGGAAATGATTGTATGAAACAGAGACGCCTCATTTTCCAATATGTTTATGTCACATCAACATTTTTATCCTGAATTTCAGCATTTTTATCCTGAAAAAAATTAAATCCAAATTAAAATCCTGAAATTCAGGATAAGAATACTGATGTGGCATAAAACTATTGGAAAGGGATAATATCCCTGTTTCATACAATCATTTCTCTATGGTTTTAACGTAGCGCCATATTATATATTTTTTTATTTCACATTTATAAAGAACTTGGATAAATGTTTATTTGTCCAAATTCAATATAAATGTGCATTTTTAATGATTTTATATAACTTTTTTTTTGAAATTAATCAGATTGGGCTTCCATAAATGAAAATTGAGTCTTAACAAATAATAAAATAGGCCCATATTAAAATGGCCCGTGTAGAAGAAAAGTCTAGAAAGCAAAAAAGGAAACCGCAAAACAGAAGCACCGCCCTACCGCCCAATCAGTTTTCTGCGCCAGTCTGTTCACATCGCGTCAATCATTTCGTCTTTAATGGCATTAATCGTGTACCGAGGAAAAGTAAATGCTTATCAGATCTATTTGGATGAACCTTTGAAGAAACCTTCCCTCTTCCTTATCCTTTCTGCTTTACCTCAATCTGGCTCCCTCGCATATTCAAGCGTCGTCTGAAACTCAGCATAACTTGGAACTCCATTAACCAGGTAAAGCCTTTCTTTCCTTCTCAATGACTCTGTTGCTAAAATTTGGGCTAGGTTATTTGTTGATCTAGGAAGAAACTCGAATCTGACTTTTTTAACTCTAGTTTTCAGTTTATGAATATCGTGAATGTATTAACCCACCTGTGATTTGTCGAAATCCCTCTTATTGCATTTTTTTATTATAGACAGAGAATCTCCTTCTATGATAACATCCTCTCTGTTTATGTTGATGGCTATTTGAGTTGCTCGACGGCAGGCAATAGCTTCGGTGGTAAAAGCTGAGGCCACTTCTTTGTGAAGTTCTGTGCTTGTGAGAAGAACAAAACTGCTACTGTCTCGAACCATTACCCCCGATGCTGAAAGTTGAGATCTCTCATCAAACGCACCATCAAAGTTAATCTTGATCGTCTGACCAGGTGGGCTATTCCATTTAATGTCCTCTATAAAGATACTCTGATTAACTTTTCTGACTGCATCAAGCTCCCTGATGTACCCATGTATAAAACTAACAATCTCCTGGCTTGTTCTATTTTTTTTTATCGTGAATACGAGAATTCCTGTCCCCCCAGATGGCCCAGAGAGTAACACAAAAGTGTCTGCAAACATTCAAGGGAAGATGAGTCATAACCTTGGTAAGCCACTCAACAAACTCTGTACATGGGAACATTACTGAGATGACATCGATAGATCTTTCCAAATTGTATCGAGACAGGACAATCTCGAGAAAAGATGATTCATCGTCTCCTCTCCGGATCATAACGAGGACACAAAGCGATTGTAGAAAGTTTCCTAAGAGACATATTCACCGGGTGGCTAGGTAGTTCCAAGAAATTTTCCGGATAAAAGTTTGATTTTCAAGGGAATGTCAATTTTCCAAAGTTTGTTGTAAAAACCTTTGTAGATATGTTGTAAAGCATAAAGTTGTAGGATCGGAATTTCTGTAATAGTTTATAGGAGCTGCTGCAGACCGAAAAACTCGCTTGCCCGACAGTTCACCATTCCACACTAGAAGGTCTCATGAGGTTCCATCGCCAAAGGGATTCGGAGAATCGATTACGCCTCGGCTTACGGGAAGGTATTGCCAATCAACTCTTTATTCCATTCACGCTCATTGCTATTGATTAATTTCGCCACTTTAACAAATTGCAAACTACCAACATCGACGTTAATCTAACATTTGCATAATTTGGAATCCACGCGTCTTCAAAAACTAAAATGTTTTCACCGTCTCGACTTTCCATATCAGCCGCCTTCTCTAGTAAAGCTTTTCTTTGCCCAAATCTGCGCCAAACATAAGAACTAGATCTTCCCAAACTCGAAGCACGAAAAGTACAATCTGGAAAATATTTTGCTTTGAAAACACGCGCGACCAATGAATCTGGAAAATTTAACAGTCTCCATCCTTGTTTTGCTAACAGGGCGATATTAAATTGGGCCATATTTCGAAACCCCAAACCTCCCTCTTCTTTAGGTCTACACAAATGAACCCATTTACACCAATGAATACCTCGCCTACCAGCTCCTTTCTGCCACCAAAACCTAGCAAACTTATTCTCAATCATCTCGCACAGTGTTTTAGGAAGAAGAAACCATGACATAGCATAAGTAGGAAGTGCTTGTAAAACGGATTTTATAAAAATTTCTTTCCCCCATTGCGACAATAACCTGGTACTCCAACTATCAATTCGCAAAGAAATCTTATCAAGTATAGGTTGAAATGCCTCTTTTTTCCGCTTACCCACCACATTAGGAAGGCCCAAGTATTTCTCTGGGTTTGAAGAACTTCTGACTCCTAGCAATGATGACACTAACTCCTTTACATCTGCTGAAGTGTTAGAACTATAAAAAATGGTCGATTTGCTGAAATTAACTCACTGGCCTGAGCAACTCTCGTATTCCTTCAAGATATCTTTCATATTCCTCGCTCCTTGTTCAGTTGCTTCTCCAAACATCATGCAATCGTCAGCAAACAATAAGTGGGATATATCTGGCCCTCTTCTACTGACCCTTGCACCTTTAACCAAACCTGGTTGTTTTGCTGATCTCATTAAAGAAGAGAGACCTTCACTGCAAATAAGAAAAAGAAAAGGGCTTAATGGATCACCCTGTCTGAGTCCTCTTGTTGGTTGAAAAATTCTACCACTATGGCTATTGATGTTAATAGCATAAGAGACTGAAGTAATGCATTTCATTATTAAGCCCACCCATTCATGTGCAAGCCCCATCTTGATCATCATTTTCTTCATAAAATCTCATTCTACCCTGTCGTATGCTTTGCTCATATCTAACTTTACAGCCATGTATCCCTTCTTCCCTGCTCGTTTCTGTCGATATGTATGAAGAATTTCATAAGCTAGAAGTACATTATCAGTTATCAAGCGACCTGGGACAAATGCGCTCTGTACTTCATCAATGCACATGCCTATAACATTCTGCAATCTATTTGCGACTGTCTTTGCCACGATTTTATATAGAACTGAGCACAGGCTTATTAGCCTAAAATTAACTAGGGATGAAGGATTAGGGATTTTTGGGATAAGCACTATTTCCGTGACATTAACAAGATCAACCCCTTTGTTTCCATTTAAGATACTCAAACAAAACTCCAAAACATCATTACCCACGATATGCCAGTACTGTTGAAAGAATAGGGCTAGGAAACCATCTGGTCCAAGAGCCTTTGTTGGTCCCATATCTTTTAACGCTGCCCGTACTTCATCTTCCCTGAAAGGAGATAATAAGTTCTCATTGACTTCATGCGAGATAATCCTTCCTATGCCCTCTATCACCTTCCAAGGATCTCCAATACCCTTAGATGCAAAAAGATCTTCGAAATATTCTGTAGCTGCATCTAGTATTTCTATTCCTTCAGTTATCTCTCTACCATCTTCTGACACTAACTTTGTGATTAAATTGATTCATTTTCGGGCTGATGCACACTTATAAAAGTAGGCAGTATTTCTATCTTCTAGCTGAAGCCAATTAGCTCGTGCTCTCTGCTTCCAATACACTTCGTCTTTATCAATCTCCAGATTCAAGTGAATTTTTGTATCTATAATCTTAGACAGCGTTTCGTCGTCTCTATCCTTCCCCAACAAAGTTTCAAGCTCTTTTGTAAGTCTTTTCTTAAGTCCCTCATTCCTGCTTTTAATTGAACCTGCCCATTTTTTCAAACGAATCTGCAAAAGCGTTAATTTCTCCATCAACGGAACAGTAGATGATTCCCAAAACTCTCTGATCAAACCTTCAAAAGATTCTTCCATAGTCCACCATGCTTCAAAGTGAAATCTTCGATGCCCTGATAAAATGGTTGGGATGTCTGTATTTAGAAGGATGGGACTATGATCCGAAGAAGAAAAAGGGAGATGTTGAATGTTCCCCATTGGGAATAGAAGTAACCATTCTTCGTTAGCAACCCCTCTGTCGAGCCGCTCTCTTATATTTGTCTCTGGAAGATTACCCCTTTCCCAAGTATACCACACTCCCAAGTACCCTATATCTGTCAATTGACATTCCTCTAATGTGTCCCTAAAAGCTTTCATTCTCTTCTGTTCTCGTGGGATTCCGCCACTTTTCTCAAAAGAGTACAGAATTTCATTGAAATCTCCTGCTACAAGCCATGGATGAATGTTACCTTGACTAAGACGACTGAGCAAACTCCAAGTAGAATTTCTATCTTTTAAACACGGTGATCCATAGAATCCCGTAAATCTCCACTCGTTCTGAATACAACCCTCTCATACTAATACATCAATATGCCATTTAGAAAAACTCCTCAACGTAACCACGACGTCATTTTTCCATGCAAGACACAACCCTCCTCGAGACCCTTCTGCTTCAATATCTATCCCGTCACTAAAGCTGCAACTTCTTCTAACCCTCTCCATACGTTTTTGGTCCAGCTTAGTCTCCATTAAGAAGGCGTATGGGGATCTCTGCCGCTACATAAATATCGCGACCTCTCACGCGGCCCGTGGGCTTCCCAACCCACGGACATTCCAACGAGATGGTTTTCATTGCGTCCAGTCGGCTTGCCCATTGGCAGCCGCCGATCCTGAATTGTTGAAAGCGATCATTTGTGTCTCTTCTTCAATCATATCCTCCTTACAATCTATTGATAAGTCGATCCCCCCATCAACTTTTATTCTCTTTATTCCAACCCTATTTGATGAATCCAAACCGACCTCACTATCTTCTTCATCAGGAAAATTCCTTTTAGCCCTATGACCATTGGACGTTCGCGAACTTTCCTGTTTATTTCTGGCCAACCTTTTCCAGCTTGCCTTCTTGGAAGTTTCTAAAATTTCCTTACTTTTGTTGTTCTTTGCATTCTGTACCACCTCCCCCCTCAAAGTCATATTTACTTCCTGAACCTTCAATCCATCCTCCCATCTCGCCAAAATTTTTCCCCCTGTATTATTCTCATACAAAATATTTTTCCTGATTGACACACGCCTTAGTCTGACCTGTATAAGTACGCTGAACCCCCTGCTTCTTAGTAAAATCACTAAATTTCATACTTTCTTTACCCATCATCTTCGATTCTGTTTTTAACGCAATAGAATATGGTGGATCTTCTCTAATTTTTGTCTTTTCTGCAGGATCTATCACCAAACAATCCTGGAGACTATGATCCAATTTACCACACCCAAAGCAAAAGGCCGACAATTTTTCATATTTGAATGGGATCCAGGAACTTACACCGTTTGCACTTGAGACAAAAATACCTCTCCTTAGGGGTTTTTGAACCTCCAGATTCACCCTGAGTCTGCAACAATTAGCCCTAATTTCGGATCTGAGAACCCCACCAAAGGTGCTACCAATAGCATGCAACATATCTTTCTTATCAAATTTTGGAGAACACGAACCAATCTTAATCCAATATGGAGATGAAGTAAGACAAATCTGATCTCGTTCAATTGAGTTCTTTAATCTATCAAACAAAATAATGGACTTACGAAAAAGCCAAGGCCTACCCTCCATAATCAATTCTAAATCTTCTTCTAGATCAAAGACAATTGAGAATAAATTTCACCCTACCATCCGAATTTCAAATTTCCTCTTGGATTTCGGATACTCTTCATTTGAGCCTTAAAGCTTTACGGATTGAAATATTTTTTCGCCCACTTGAACAAATCAGAGTAGGCTTTTCACTAGGCACCACCAAAGACCTTTTGATCGAAAGTTGAATAAGTTCTTCTGCCAACAAAGATATCTCTTCATTGCTCTCCCTCTCCACGCCACCACCCTCTTCCATCCCAAGCTACAGCAGAGACTGTTTTCTCTAGGACTCTACAGAGAGCACTCTTGGTTTTCGAGGGTAAACAAAATAAATTTTAAAACCATGATTTTATATAACTTTTTAATAACTAAAAACGTAAAAACCTAATATTTAAAATTTTTCCAAAATTTTATAACTTTTTAGAATTTTCACAGTGACCTTAACCATTAGCATTAAAAGTAATACACTTTCGAGAACACAAATATAAAAAAAATAATAAAATATTATAATTGCCAACAAATTTTGAACGAAGTGATTAGTATCAAAACATCTCACTTAAAAACTGCAATTCCCATGATTTGTAGTTACATAAGTTGCAATTATAATTTTTTATTTAATTGACATGTTTTATAATATTTTATAATGATAATTTTGAGTTATTTATTAAAAATAAACTATAAAAAAAATCTTTATAATTTTATTATTTTTTATATTTGTGTTTTTGAAAATCTATTTAATTTTTTTTTATCTTATGGTTTAGAAGCACTATAAAAAAATTCTAAAAAATAAGAAAAATCCTAAATCTAAAAACTTCTAAAAACTTGGAAAATTGTTCTAAAATATCATATTTTTATATTATTTATTTTTAAAATTATAAAAAATATAGGCTTATATGTAAAAAAAAAAAGTCATTAAAAAAATACAAAAGAAATTAATTAAGCCCCTGTATTAAATTTGCACCTAATTAACTCACTACCGTTAACTAAAATAATCAATTAAACCCATCAGTTAACGATTTACATCATTGACCATATTGACCGTTAAAATAAATTGACAAACTACTTAGATTTTGACAAGTGGCAGCTTATAGTTTAATCTAATATTTTAAAATGATTAAAAATTATAAAAAATTATAAAAAATCAGAAAAATAGAAAAAAATTATAAAAAATAAAATATTTAATATTAAAATTATATAAAATTATTAAAATTATAAAAAGGTTATAAATGTTATAAAAATATAAAAAAATCTAATAAATTATAAAATTTTATAAAATTAATAAACATACTTAAATTATTTAAAATTAAAAATGTATTAGAATTCTTAAAAAATAATAAAAATTGTAAAAAAATATATAAAAAATCATAAAAGCTTGATCTGGACCGATTAACTCAAAATAGAAAAGGGTACCGGTCCGGGAAAAGTCATTAGACCAGTTGACTTGAAAACCGGACGGTTGAATCGATTTTTTATTTTTTAATATTTTTATCAAACCAAAATGATTACTATCCAACTATTAGCATATTTCAAAATTAAATATTCTAATCAAGGTTTTCATAATCGGATTGGTGGTTGAACCGATCAAGCTACTGGTTTGCCAATTCGACTGATTTGTCTAGTTCAATTAAATAAAATATTAAAAACCTAAAAATATTTAAAAAAAATTTAAAAAAATGGTTCAATTGCCCAGTTCCCAAATCAACCGATCTAATGACTTTCTCTGGACCAATACCCTTGCCGATTTTGATCTAATCCGTCCAACAGACTAATCCGATCCGGTTCAAGTTTTTATGATTTTTTTTTTATAATTTTTATAAGTTTATATCAATTTTAGTACTTTAATCATTTTTATAATTGTGTATTCTTTTTAATTATTTTATAGAATTTTAATATGTTTTTATAAAAATTTAAATATTTTAAATATGTTGTATTAATTTTATAAATATTTATTAGATTTTTTATACTTTTAATAATATCTATATTTTTATAATTTTTAAATAATTTTTATAAATTTAAATCAATTTTCGTATTTTTAATAATTAATAATATTAATATTCTTATAAATTTTCTTATTTTTCTGATTTTTTAATCATTTTATGGGAAAATATTATATTAAACCAAAAACTACTGCATGTCACTATTTGATTGGTTTGTTAATTTATTTTAACGGTCAACATGATCAATGATAGAAATTGTTAACGGAGGGGCTTAATTAATTATTTTAATTAACAACAAGAGCTTAATTGAATATGAATTTAATACAAAAATTTAATCGATTTTTTTATATATTTTCTTTAAGACTTTCTAGATTTATATGCCAAAAATATGTAATTATTAAAAAGTGTTATGGATATATATATATATATATATATTCAGATAGATCTCTATTTAAACATCGATTTATCAAGATTTATTCTTGAAGTGAAATAAGAAATAAATAAAATCTTAGAAAATCTAGGAAATGTCACATTATCATCTTGCCATATCATCATTCTACTTAACACAAAGTTAACAATGTTAGAGGCTTTCACGGAGGTTTGCAATTTAATGGTTTCATTTATTATTTATTTTCGATTAAGGGTTTCCTCCTTCTTTTTTTTTTTATTAAGAGCTTTATTGATTGTCAAGTTATTTTACTTGGAATTTTTTTGATATATTAAATCTGAAAAAATAATATAAATTTTTTAGTTGGATTTACGTATGCATCTTTCTTTTTAAATTTAGTATTTAGAGAATGCAAAATTTTAATTTAGCATTTAAATTTTATTTTTGTTTGTTATATTTTTCTAGTCTAAGACACGTGGCAACACAACAAGTTTTATAAAAGTGCTCCCAAACATCCTTCCATTCATTACCAATCGAATAGTCGTCAGAGGATCGATGACTCGGAAGGCCCAATTCCAATCAACCTCCCATTCTTCCCGGAACAGTCCTGGTCAACTATTCTTGTGAACTAACTATTTACTCCTTCCAAAAAGGTCTCGTCCATCTGTTACTCAGGACACCCTCTCTTCTATTAAGAACGTGACTGTTAGATCACTAACCACTACCTGAATACTAACAGCTATGCACCACAACACAAAAAGAATGATAGGACAAGTTCTATCACAAACATCCTCCTCATGCACTCCGCAATTATGACAATTTCTCTAAACACAGAACCTCCACTGTATATACCCCTCGGCTTGATGAAGAAAAGATCGACCTTCAAGCATTCTAGCCTCCTTACTATCCTTAACCTTCTCTCTTACTCCCAACTTCCTTACTTGCATTACTCTTTTGCTTTTCCAAGCAACCATGATGAACTGATCTTCCTCAGCACAATTGCACCCTCCTCCTTGTCTCATCCCTTATTGATACACCACATCAACATTGTTAGATGATTCATTTTACTGCAAGTGGAAAAAAAAATCACAAACACATGGTAAAATATCACCTTTTTTTATTTTTTTAATTTTTAATTTTCTAATTACCATATTGAAAAAATGAGATAATGAAGGGGTGAATGTGTATTTAGCCTTTTCCATTATTAGATGAAAATTGTAAATAAAAGTGCGTACAATAGTTTTTAGAATCAAATCAGTGATCAATTTGATTAGATCGATTCTTAGTCTAACTAATTCAGTCGTTGGTACGATTTCAATTAAATTAATTATTAAAAAATCATAAAATTTAAAATTATTAAAAATTATAAAACCCAATTCAACTGTTAACCTGTCCCGTTTTTATCTCGATTCGTATCGGTTCAGAAATCTATGAATTCTTTTCTTTACTCCAAATAAATATATCAACCAATTAAGGCTGCCTTTGGATCCACGTTCAGCCTCAGTGCAGTGAGATTTATATGAAAAATTGTGCAATAGCACAATTGCTATCTCTTTACATAGCACACCTCCGGTGCAATTAACTTACGTGGACACCAGTGGAAAACCAAATTTTCACTGATTTAAAAGTGTCCAGTGAAACCCACTTGAGAGCTACTTCCATTTTTATCCCTCTTTCTTTTGTCTTTTGTATTTATAATTTTGTAATTTCATTTTTATTATTTTATCTTTATGGTATTTTAAAATTAAAATTTCATTTATAATTTATTATTTAAAACTTGATATTAATTTTATAATTTAATAAATTATTTGAATAATATTTATTAAAGGAATTATTAATTTAAATATATTCTTTATTTGTTTTCATAACTATCGTTAATTTTATTTTTAAAATATTTAGTTTTAAAATATATAAACTTTTTATTATGATAAATATATTTTTAATTATTCAAAAGATATATAAATATTTAACCTTAACAAAAATATGATTTTAATTTTTTTAAATTAATATTTTATTAAATAATTTTAAAAATTTCTAGTATATATAATTTGTACTCTAATGTCCTTAAAAGTCATTTTCTATTCTCACCTCACCGCTACACCTGCGTTTGAATCCAAACACACACTCCACCGCTGTTTTTAATCTTACCACTACAATATCCAATCTCACCGCTACAGTAACTAATCTCACCACCACCGCTGTTTTTAACCTCACTGGAGGTAAACACACCGCCCATCCAAACTAAGCCAACTCAATTACCAGTCCAATCTAATTTAATGTGTTTTGTCCATACAAACGATTCTTCCCCGTCTCTTCCTTTTCTTTTTAACTTTTATCCATCCATACTTTTTAACACCCCAAAAATAGATTATATATATATTATCTTCACCACGAAAGTGGATGTGATGACATGTTGTAGGGTGGGTTTGGATGGGCGATTGAATGCGGTGCGGTGCGTTTAGCTTACTTTTTGTCTCACGCTACAGTATCGCTACAGTATCTAATCTCACCGCCATCGCTGTTTTTACACTAACCGCAGGTAAACGCACCGCCCATCCAAACCCACCCGTAATCTAATAACGGTTATTATTGCATATTTTAAATGGTAGATAATTTCAAATAACAATAATAAATTGCAGGTACTTAATTATGATGAAAATAAATTATAGGTACTTAATTTAAAAATATATACAATATGGAGGAAGGAATGATTATGTCAGTCTATTTTAAGGTGTTAATTGGATTATTTTTTTTGAAAAAAAAAATGAGACAGTGAAGGGTGAATGTGTATTTATTCTTTTCTATTGCCAGATTATGTTTTAAATAATTAAGGGAAAGTTGGCAAATGGTGGATGCTTAATGATGAATGAAGACAAAAATGCATAATCATGGCACCCTTAATTCATTATGATTTTTCAATTTCATGCAATTGCACATTTGTAAAAGCTATAATTATGATAATCAGATAATTAAGGTTGAACCATAATCGCTAATTTCCACATTCTAATTATCAAAAATTAACCTTCCACCTAAAGGCATGCATAATTAGTTAACAGAAATAAAGCTAATTAATTGTAAGAATAGAAAAACAAAACCATAAGAGCTTCTCATATTAAAAAAAGATTGTACTTGTTTTCGGCTTAATTTTTCACTTTGCATCCTCGACTTTCATTCCGTCCATTAAGTTAGCCCATTGTTAAAAAAATTCACGTGTTCACATATTCACCCCTAAACTTTTAATGAAATTCTCACTTTCAACCCTTGTATAGTAGTCAAAATCTCACTTCAACCCTCACGTATTCGCATTTGATTGGTTTAAACGACCATGCGGGATTATTTTAAACGGAGATGGTCAAAGGACTAAAGTAATCGACACAATGAAAGTAAAGGGGGCAAAGTAAAAATTTCACTATGATACAAGGAAAAAAACAGTATTAAATGTAAAAAAGGTAGAAAGACCTCTTTGGTCCCTCTTAATTTTGAATTTGAGTAAATTGGTCCCTCTCAAAAAAAATTAAAGCAATTTAATCTCATTCAATTTCAAATGTGAGCAACTAAGGATAATTAATCATGACATTAATGTTTTTCATCAATTATACGTGATTTTGATTGGTATAATAATAAATTTAGCCCTCAAAGTTTACACATTATATCAATTTGGCCTTAATTTAATAAATTAATCCCATAACATTTGTGTGAATCTGTAAATGTTAAAGGTTAAATTTGTTTATTTTTAAAAAAGTTAAGGTCAAAATGATAAAAATATTGAAGGCTAAATTTGTTACTATACCAATCAAAATTATGTACAATTGATGGAAGACATTAATACCGTGATTAGTTGTCCTTATTTACCTACTTTCGAAATTGACAAGGATAAAATTGCTCCAATTTTTTTGAGAGGGACCAATATGCTCAATTTCGAAATTGAGGGAGACTGGAGAGGTCATTTTACCAAAAAATAGTAAATAGAGGCAGTGAAACCATCTCATAGGATTCCTTCGGCAAATTACCAAAAAGACAGTGAAAGCAAAACAACAGTTCAAAAAGCTAAGGCTGAGAAAAACACACACTGACAGAGTAATCAAAATTCAAGACACAGAAAAAAAAAAGGTTTTTTTTTTTGTCTCGTTCTAATTTGCTGTTATAACTGTGTTTTTTTTTTGGTAAGACACCCACAAAAATTTTTAAGGGTGAAGATTGATTTTATTATTTTAAAGCCGCCATGAATGTTTTTCACTATGCTACTGTTCATCCATTTCTCTGGGCGGGAATAAAGGGCAGCTCCATTTCAAAAACTAAATTTAAAAAATATTATAATAAAAAGACAAATGTCATAATGTATTTTGAATTTAAAAAAAAAAACAGGAAACAACTTGAATATTTTTTTTTCCTAGTTTTTGAGTTTTGAGGCTTCCAACTCACATGCTGTTATCTGTTTCCATTTTTTTATATTTAATAAAAAATAAAACTCAAAGGAAAAACCAGAAAAAGCAAAGAAAAGGCCAAGAAATAGAAGCCCAAATTATCTGAAAACTTGATTATCCTAGTGTTTTCTTTTTTCTCGGCTGATTAGGTACAGACATTCCACAGATTTTTCTTGCAGAGTTTGTTTGAATTGTTTTTCTTTTCAAACCCTTAGAACTAAGATATCAAATCTGAACTCAACTTCGGTTTCCCATTGTTTCTTTCTAGTTCCACGTCTGGTTTTTTAAGGTATTTGATCAGTGTCAGCTCAGCTGCTCTGATTCCTTCAAGTTTTTTGTTTCTCCCTTTATTTAACATTTCAAGTTGGTTTTATGTCTGGGTTTTGTTTAGTTTTAAATGAAATCTCAAGAATAAGCACTTGAGCTTCTTAGCTTTAATGGGTGTCTCAAGCTTAGGATCCTTTTTATTGGGTTTTTGGTTTCTGGGAATTTCTTTTCAGCTACTGTTTCATTGATTGAAATTTATGTTGCATGGTAGTGGGTCATTTTTGTTTTGGAAAGACTTGTAAAATGAGATGATTAGTTCTAGTTTTTGAGATACTATTTATGGTAACTAAAGCTGCCATATTCTTCTATTCTTCAGCAAAGTATTTAGATTGTAGTTTCATTTTCCTCTGTTATTAAAAAAAAAAAAAAGATAAAAACTTTTTTGGGTGTTTATAAGTTTTATCTGTTGTTGTTGGGATTGGAGACAGTTAGAGGTTTAGATTTGAAGCAAAGTT
The DNA here is from genome assembly GCA_025698515.1 of Gossypium sturtianum. NCBI lineage: Eukaryota > Viridiplantae > Streptophyta > Magnoliopsida > Malvales > Malvaceae > Gossypium > Gossypium sturtianum. The sequence goes on from CM046947.1 coordinate 7,272,044, forward strand.
GAGAAAAATGAATAAGCCAAGTAATGTTGTTATTCATTAATTTATTTTTGCCTTCTTTAAAAGGATTTTCTGGTTAGTATATGGTGACATCTTGAACTAGGCTTTGCTTCTTGTGTGTATGTAAGTGCAGAAGAACAATCTCTGATGAGCTAAGTGGTGCTGGATATTTCAAACTTGCTATGGAAAAAAGGAAATGGCTGTGGAAGAGGAGGTCTTCTGAGAGGAGTCCCGGTGAAACCGACACTTCCGGATCGTTATCGTCACATTCCGAGAGATACTCCGATGATCAGGTTGGTCTATGTGTGTGGAAATTAACTGGTGTTGGTTAAATGCTAATGTGAAATTCTGGAGATTTTTTGTTTGTATCATTCATATAATAGTGTTAGTTGCTTAAAGTTCTTTTGCCTCAAAGCTGCTGTTCATCTTTTGTCCCCATCAAACCTCCTTTGATTTCATTTTACAGCTCATTTATTTTCTTTTCATGTTTTTGGCTGTCAAGTTGCTTCCTGTCCAGTCATAAAAATAATTAAAAAGTGGATTAAAAATACAGTGTGAAGTGCATGAGTAGCTTCACTTACCTACTGGGGTTATCATATGTTAGGATCCATTCGGATAAGAAGATTGGCTCCGGTAATATTAAAAACAGCCGAGCCGGTGAAACTAGTTAACGATATTAAAATATCAAGTGTCATATGTGACTGATGTGACTTGGCTTGGATAGTTGACAAATGCAATGCTGGAAGAGTGAATACTATTACTTTAACCTATCCTTATCCAATATTTGTTTTATAAATCTCTTAATTAGTTAAGGGGTTAAAGTTTGTTTTCGAATCTGCTTTTGCTATGATGCTATGATGCTCTGCTACTCTTAACTCTTCATTTTCCTTGAAGTATTAATGTTCTTATCAATTTTCTTCCACGTTCCTTGTATGGAAACCGATGTTCTTTTTTGTTGTTTTATTTATATGATAGAGTTGGATTTGTGCTTGAGTTTTTGATAAAGCTAGTCTGTTTTCTGATTATTTGGTCCAGAATCTCTTGGTTTTTCTCAGTTAAGATTGATTCTCAATTCTCTCTAATTGTTGAAGCAGGATGTTTCCAAGTTGTCGCCACCGCCGAATAATAACACACAATCGCCTGAAGTGTCGTCAAAGGCTTCAACCAATTCCGAAGATGTTACGGATAGCGTTAAGATCTTGACAGAGAAGTTATCAGCTGCACTAGTTAATATTAGTGCCAAAGAGGACTTGGTGAAGCAACATTCCAAAGTTGCGGAAGAAGCTATTGCAGGTATTACCGACGGTTACACACTTGTAAATGTGTTTCTAAGATGATTTATTCATCTTCTTTGACATTGTTTTCTCTGTTATAGTCTACTTGCTGCCTATGTTATTTGAACTTGAGAATGAGCATTGGATATGGATATGTCTCCGTCGTAAGAATAATGAATCTGAGTAACATAGCTTACTATTTGGTCTACTTGGTTGTTGGTTGTTTTAAACTTAGGTTGGGAAAATGCTGAAAATGAAGTAGTAGTGTTGAAGCAAAAACTTGAGGCTTCAATTCAGCAAAACTTGACACTAGAAGATCGTGTGAGCCATCTCGATGGAGCTCTCAAGGAATGTGTAAGGCAGCTAAGACAAGCGAGAGAGGAGCAGAAGGAGAAGATTAGTGAAGCCATTGCTAAAGCTGCCCAGGATTGGGAAACTACCAAATTCGAACTCGAAAGCAGGTTGCTTGATCTCCAAGCTAAATCTGAAGCTATTAATTCCAAGGTTCCTCCTCAGGTTGGTCCTGAGGTTTGGCGAAAGATAGAAGATTTAGAAAAGAAAAATGCGGACCTCAAGCTTGAGCTCTCATCTCAGTTGGAGGAGATGGAAATCAGAACAATTGAGAGGGACTTGAGCACCCAAGCAGCTGAAACGGCTAGCAAACAACACTTGGAGAGTATAAAGAAGGTAGCAAAGCTTGAGGCCGAGTGCCGAAGACTCAAAGCAATAGCTGGTAAATCTCTGAATATCTCCTCGATTTATGTCGAACCCCTTACTGATAGTCAATCAGACAGTGGAGAACGGGTTAATCTTGTGGAGATCAATACTCACAAGATGATTTGCTCGGAAGCAAACAAAGGAGAACTCAGTTGTTCTGATTCATGGGCATCAGCCTTGATTGCAGAACTTGATCAATTCAAAAACGAAAAGACCGTCAACCGAAGCCTCCCAGGTTCTTCCATTGAGATTGATATCATGGACGATTTTCTTGAGATGGAACGGCTTGCTGCTTTGCCTGAAACCAAGAGTAAAAACCAATGGCTTGAATCGAAAGCTACTGCCAAAGTATCTAATAACGATGGTGATAGCTTCTTGTTGAAGGCTGAGCTTGAAGCCATGATTCATCGAACAACGGAACTTGAAAAGAAGTTGGAGAAGATAGAAGTTGAGAAGGCTGAACTAGAAACCGCTCTTACTAAAACTCGAGAAAGTCTCAATGAATCCGAACTGCAGTTGAGGAACACCGGACTAAAATTGGAGGAGTTGCAAAGGGAGCTCAGCATGGCAAATGAAGCAAAGCAAAATCTTGAGTCTCAACTCAGGAACATGGAAGCAGATGTAGAGACAATGTCATCAAAGATTGAATCATTAGAAAAAGAAATCGAAAAGGAAAGGACCTTATCTGCTGAGGTTTCAGTTAATGCAAATGAATCAAAGAAAATGTTGGAGTCTCAACTCATTAGCATCGAAGTAGAAGCTCGAACTATGTCTGCAAAGATCGATTCATTAGAAACAGAAGTCGAAAAGGAAAGGGCACTTTCAGCACAAATAACAGTCAAGTGTCAAGAACTGGAAGAAGAGCTGTCGAGGAAGAAACAGGAAACTGAGCTCCAGCAAACTGTTAACTCGAATGTCGAAGTGAAGATAAAACAGGTAACTCTTTGGTTTTGATGCATCTAAACTAATCTAAGTGCATCTCTAATGTTTCCCATTAATTGTGGATTTACTAGAGAGTTTATGGGATATTTTATCTGATAATCACGAGATGCTATGGCAGGAGGATTTGACTGCTGCTGCTGGAAAACTTGCCGAGTGTCAAAGGACAATAGCATCTTTAGGACAACAACTGAAATCTCTTGCAACACTTGAAGACTTTTTAGTCGACAGTGCGAGCATACCTCAGTTCCCTAAAGGACGGTCATTGATTCCTAAAGCTGGTGGAGAGCCTGGGAATTTACATTCCAATGAAACATTTTCACCCAAAAGAGATCCAGAGTCTCCGAGAACTAGTTTTGATAAGAACAATGGAAACACACCCCCATCTTCATCCTCCTCTTCATCTATCATGACATCGAATCATGCCAGTTCCGAGAAGAACAGAAATGGGTTTGCAAAATTTTTCACTCGGAGTAAGAATGGGATACAACTAGAAATTTAAGAACAAGTTGTAAAACAAAGATATAGTTTTGTCATATTAAAGACGGTGATTAAATGCTGTTTGATCACCTGTTATTATTGTTGTTACTTCACTCTTAGGTTGTCTCATGTAATGCTATTATTATACATGAATGGTTGTGTTCAAATTGAAATATCAACATTCAAATGCTTGGTGGTTTTTATGCTTTCTGAATCTGTCCATGAAAATGAATGCATTTTGCTGTACCTTTGATGTTTACTTGACAGTAGCATTTCAAGTATCCTGATAAATTTCGGCCTTGAAAACAATCAAAATAGTAACGTGGGAGGAAGGTGAATCAGACTTATTCAGTTGCAAGTGGATCATATAGGTATAATCCAAAGCATCAAAGAGAAAAGGGAAAAGGGAAAAGGGAAAAAGATGGGGTGAGAGAGGCTCGAACTCTCGACCTCAGGATAACTCAGAAGCTATGAGACCTACGCGCTAGCCAACTGCGCCACCACCCCACGCTGACGTTCGGACTAGATATATAGTTAATATAACTAATGTAAATTACACGTTGGTTTGAACTCCAGAGAGGCACTAACGTCGCAAACATGAAAATATCATAAGGCTTTACCAAACAAGTGTCCATCAAAACCAGATGCCAAAGCAAAAGTCACAAGGTCGAACGACAATATATGGGATGACGCGTGGAGCACCAAGACACCGCTTCGCATCGATGGCCTAAGATCGACGAAGAAAGGAAGGCATGAACTTGAGTTATTATGTCGAACACAAAGGAAAAAAAAACCTAAGCGACAAACGGAGGTGTAAGCGGTGCTGGCCTAAAGGCCAAGCGGAAGCAAAAACTTGGAATAGCGAGAAAAAGCTTTGTAGAGAGAAGGGAGAGCGTCCCTGGGCTTATATTGAACAACCAGATTTCCTAGTCATACGCTTCAAACTTCAGATATAAAAAAAACTTAAACAAGGTGGCTCTGACAAAGGATGGATATTAGATAACAAGGCTAATAAAGAGATATTTGCCGAGGGCCAAGGCAGGCTCACCTGCACTGCTCTTCACTAAACCCTAAATCACTACTCTAAGGTATAATGTGAGAGAGAAGTCCTAATCTCAAGTAAGTCCTACACATTTTATCCTCTTATCTCTTACATCTATATAGTTGAAATCATCAAGCCTCCTGTTAAGTTAAACATCAAGAGCATTTCTCAGGTGCCTCTAATTTTTCATTTGTTTTTATAGGCTTTTTTATCTCCTATTCAGTTTAATACCCTGAAACACTAATCGAAGTCAAATAAATTCGACTTTATAAAAACTTGTCAACAATATTTTATTATTAATTGAAAAGTTTAACAAATCCAATCCAAATTTATAAAGAAAAGAATCTAAAAATGTTCCATAATTACATTAAATACGAGTCAGATCGAATTAAAAAAATATAAATAATTTTAGTCATGTGTAAGATTAAAATTTAATTTTTTTTTAGAATTAAAAGTACACATGAATCGGGCTAAACTTATCTAGACCTGACTAGTCCAAAAGCCCGTTTGAAAAGTGACCTAAAAATGGGTTTGGATAAAAAATAAGATCCGTTTTCTAAATGGGCTGACCTCGGGTAAGCTTTTTTTGCTCGAACCTAGCTCGGTCTGAATTTAAAAAAAAGTGCTGCTTTTTGTTATTGTTTTCATTGTTTTTCATGTTGTTGTCACTGTTTTGGTGTCATTTCGTTAGTATATTGCTACTATTTTGTTGTTATTGTTTAAATATTATATAACTCTTGTTTTATTATTAATTTTGTTACTATTTTAGATGTATTTGCTTAATAAGTTGCACCTATCTTAGTGTTGTGTTATTTAAGTATAAATAATTTTTTAAATTTATTTTTAATTTGTTGAAAAATATTTATTTTAATATTTTTAGTGTATTTGATGTATTATATTTTATAAAATTTATTTTTATATAAAAATAATAATATAAAAGAATTTAATTTGGGCGGACCAAATTGAGCTCGAATTTTAATATTTTTATCCAGGTCGAATCTGAACCTAAAAAATAAGCCTAAAATTTTATTAAGACTTGATCTGAACCGACCTATGATAACCTCTACTTCACCTTATTTCAAAAAAATTAAAGTCTAAACTTGACTTCACTTAATCAAATAGGTCGACTTATTATTTAGAAAATAATAAAAATATTTTTATTTAAATTTAATTATAAAATAAAACTCAACTGAATTGATGGGATTGAACAGACCAACCTATGAACGCGTCTTGGATATTTCCTTGGTACTAAATTGAACGCATGGTTAAAGAAAGCCGGTTTGGGAGATGGAGAAAGATATCTTGTAGCATCCAAGCTGGCAGGAAGCGGAGATATGAAAAACACCCTGCCCCCACGACAACAAAGGTACTCCCTCAGGCTGTCAAAGCGTGTGGATACTCGACCTGCCACGTGTATGACATTAATGTCCACGTTTATCCACGTGGCATTCCACAAAGGCTTGCCAAGATCGCGCGCAACACCAACCTCTTATCCAACAAAATCCCCTTTGTTTTTGCTTACACTTCTCTCTTTCTTCCTCCCCCCTTCCCCACCCCCAAAACGGCTCTTTTGAAAACGCCATGACCGCCATAGCTGCTGCTGTTGCTTTATCCTTGCCAATCTCTTTATGCAATTCATGCAAGGTTTCTAAAAAGGTACTGTTTTTCCTGCTTTTTACAATGGTTGACTTGTCATTTTATTTTAGTTTTTCTTTTGTGGCTGTGAAGCTATAAAGTTCGGTTTTTTATTTGTTTTTAAGCTTAAAGTAATTGGGTTTATTCTAAACTTTATTGAAGTCCCGATCCTAGTGTATATTGCAACTTTTTTATAACTTCATTATATTCACTTCACTTGCATTCACTAGTGAAAAAGAAACTTATTCCAAGTATATGTATAGTTTTCTGCTAAGTATAAGTTCCATGATTTTGTTGAACTTTTAGTCTCTTAAGTTAGTTTTAGATGGTGGTTTCAACTTTGGAAAACATTGTACTTTGTTTGATTGTGTTGCTTGAGTAATTTGTGGAGGTAAAATTGATCTGTGGCTTATATTGGATATTTTGGTGCAGTTTCAGGGCGTTAAAGGAGGGTTTGGGGTGTTTGCAGTGTTGGGGGAGGCAAATAGCTTGGGGCCAAGCGATAAGAGGAGCCCCTGGGGCACGTTGTTTGATGTAGAGGATCCAAGGTCTAAAGCCCCGCAATGTAAAGGGAGGTTCTTAGATGTATATCAGGCATTGGAATTGGCTAGATATGATATTCAGTACTGCGATTGGCGGGCTCGCCAAGACTTGCGCACGATTGTGCTTCTTCATGAGAAGGTCTTCTTCGACTTGCTGATCACTTCGTGTTGTGAACTTTTAGTTTTGTTTTTAGTTATTTTTTTACAAGAAAATCCGTGTTTTGTGATGTTTTTACTGTTTACCTGTTACTTTTCTTTTTCAATTTAATCATGTGGGAAGTTTGTGTTGTTTAATTTTCGTAGTTATGGTTGTAGGTAGTGGAAGTGTTGAATCCGTTAGCTCGTGAATACAAGTCTATTGGCACTATGAAGAAAGAACTCGCAGAATTGCAAGGAGAACTGGCACAAGCTCACAAACAGGTACATGAAACTAGCAGTTAATGGAACTGTGATTCTTATAATTTGATTAGGATGTGCATGCCTCAATAAGATATATAAACAGATGCAACGGTTCCGGGCTATCCAACTGATTAGATACTTTTCTTTTTCTACAAAAACCAATCTGACCACGACTTAATTAATTACCATAGGTATGTATCATTTATAATAAAAAGGAAAAATCACGGGAGGTCCCGACTTTGGTTTCATAGCCTATTTCGATTCTGATTCAAGAGAAATAACAGGTACATATATCGGAAGCAAGGGTTTCTGCTGCTTTGGATAAACTAGCATACATGGAGGAATTGGTTAATGGAAAGCTGTTGGAAGATAGGACCAAAATGGAGTCCAGCATAGCAGCCCCTTCTTCGAGTACGTCAACACAATCTCTGGATACTATGAAGAGGCCCCGGAAAAGCTTGGATGTGTCAGGTCCGGTTCAACCTTATCACCCCCGCTTGAAGAACTTCTGGTATCCTGTTGCTTTCTCCACTGATCTGAAGGATGAGACTATGGTAAGCTATAGTTCGGAACTATAATATTACTTATCATCTCAATACAGACCATTTTATGTCATGTCTCTGCATATTAGCATACATCCTCATTCTGCACCAGGTTGATCAGCTTAGGTGCTTCCTTTTTGCTTTGTAGTTTTCATTGATCAACTAGTTAAGAAATGATTTCTTGCTAATGTCTTGGTACTGCATTGTATTTCAGATTCCAGTTGATTGCTTTGAGGAGCCATGGGTTCTTTTTCGAGGAAAAGATGGGAATCCAGGATGCGTGCAGAACACTTGTGCACATAGAGCATGCCCTCTTCACCTTGGCTCAGTAAATGAGGGTCGTATCCAATGTCCCTACCATGGTTAGTATGAGTTTAGCAAGTTCACAAGCATTTGGCTATCATATTTTTCTGAAAAGGCGACACATATCATGAATGATTTACGTATTATATATTCTTGGAATGATATATCAGGGTGGGAATACACTACAGATGGAAAATGTGAAAAAATGCCATCTACGCGATTACTTAATGTGAAAATAAAGTCATTGCCATGTCTTGAGCAAGAGGGAATGATCTGGATTTGGCCTGGGGATGACCCACCAACGACAACTCTTCCTTCCTTACAACCTCCTTCTGGATTTGTAATTCATGCCGAGGTATGCTGTAGTTGTTTTTGCGTGATTACAAGGATCATGTGAACTTTTTTCAAGCGACTTGATGAAAGACAACTTTATAGCTCAAGCAAAGTCCCTACTATCTCACGTAGACTTTTTGCTGATAATTTGCAGATTGTCATGGAACTTCCTGTTGAACACGGGCTACTGTTGGATAACCTATTGGATCTCGCTCATGCACCTTTTACTCACACTTCCACTTTTGCCAAGGGATGGACGGTTCCCAGGTTTGTTTCCTCATGCAAGGCTTAGGAAAGGAAAAAAAATTATAATGATAATATGCTAATAGTGCATTGTAGGTATCTATTTTGAATATGTGATCTTACACTGCATAATCTGAACATCTCAGTCTGGTGAAATTTTTGACGCCTGCATCTGGTCTCCAAGGTTACTGGGACCCATATCCCATTGACATGGAATTTCAACCACCTTGTATGGTCCTATCGACCATTGGTATATCAAAACCGGGCAAACTGGAAGGACAGAGTACAAAGGAATGCGCGACACACCTCCACCAGCTTCATGTATGCTTACCGTCATCGAGAAATAAGACAAGACTGTTATATAGAATGTCACTGGATTTTGCTCCCCTGTTGAAGCACATTCCTTTTATGCATTATTTATGGAGGCATTTCGCGGAACAGGTAAAAATATATCCTACTTTTTCATTCTTTGGATAGTGGATCATGATCAAATTAATTCCTTGCTGAAAACCTTCTTGAAGTCCTTGGTTGTATGTCCAAATGACTTGCTGAACAGATTGGTAGTATTTGATAGGCTGACAGCTACGAGTAAGTTTGACATTCATCTAGTAGCACATACGACTTATCTTCTGAAAACAGTTAACTTCAAAATTCCCATGTAGCACAATTTAAGCTATGGTTTTTGTTACTGAATGCCTACAAGAAGTGCAACAGTGTCATCTTTAATCTTTGCTTTTACAGAACTGTTTTTCCCTTTATTTATAGTAGGGTTTGATTGAATTGCAGACATGTTTGATACCTATCAACCTCGCTCGTAACTAATATGTTTGGTCTATGCTTATAATGCCTATTCAATACAGGTCTTGAATGAGGATCTGCGACTCGTGATCGGCCAGCAAGAACGTATGATTAATGGGGCAAATGTCTGGAATTGGCCGGTAGCTTATGATAAGCTAGGAGTGCGGTACAGATTATGGAGAGATGCCGTTGAACGAGGATCTAAACCGTTGCCATTCAGCAAACCGATGTAAATTTTAACTCTAGCAACCAAATTTAACATCCTTTCTCACATTATTGGGACCAACTCTCGCACTCTCAAAACATATTATCAAGGTTTGGCATTGGTACATCAAGGACAACCAAAAGAGATTCAGGCGGAAACTGTGTATTTTGATCCGAGACAGGTACGAGTTGGTGTCTAGTCATTGTAAAAGAAAATAGAATTTGTACACTGCTTTTTATAGTTTTTTGTGTACAGCTAAATTAAATCCCCATTTTCTTTATCTCTTTCGATAACCCCGGACCAGAGAAATGATTGGAAAAATTGTTTTTTTTGGCCTTGGAATTTAGAAGCCAATGTTAATTTTCTAGTACTGCAGCAGCAAAGATCTTTGTACCGTGTAAAAACTGATGTTTAATGAAAAATCCAAAGATTTGCGACTGACCTTTTTAAACTCATCTGCTTGCTCCCCAAGGCAAGCTATCCTGTTTAAAACAATGCAGTGATCAAAATGGACCACTATATTTCTATAGTATTGCATGATATTTAGACTATGCACTTCAAGAGGCTATTCACAAAGTACGTCTAAAAGACTAAAATGCACAAATGTCTATCTCGAGAAGATTAATCAACAACCTACCTACCTAATAGTAGAGAAGATCATATCAGATGAAAATCAAATCAACTTGGCATTTGATAGCGGCACAACGGGCACAAGTGACTTGCTTTTAACCACTTAATAATGCAAGCATCATGGTAAACATGTTGGCAAGGCATCAAGGCAACCACATTGCCATCCGAAAACTCGTCCAAACAGATCATGCATTCTTTGGATGAACTCGGTCCTTCAAGGAATCTCCCTCTTTTCTTCAAAGGCTGAAGATCTTCTTCATCACCCCATTTAAACCTTTTCAAATCTTCAATGGATGAACAAGTAGCAGGCTTGAAACTGAATGCATCCAATGACTCTTCGACTACCTCAGACACATCCTCATCAGACTCACCAATAATCACCCACTCATAGGCCTCATCATCAGCCAGCACGTCGAAATTTACTTCGATTTTGAGGTATATGTGTTCACACCCGATGTTAACGGCAGCACCATGAGCCGCCCGAGCAATATCCAAGACATAAGGAACAGCAACGGTTCGAAGATAATTCAGAGGTATACCGGTGTAAGCAAGCATCGAAAACACGGTGTCGGGGCCACACCCTTCACAACAAAACATGTTGCGATCATAGGTAAAGGATTGAATAAAACTTGCAAACGTTGCATCCCAGTTTTCAGACGAAGGGTAGCGAATCTCGACATCAATGTTAAAAACATCCTGTGGAACATTAGAACAACAACGAGAACAGCGTTGTTGATCGGCTTCTCCTTCTGTCATCTTGATGAAATAACATGGGTTAGTTTATTTCCTTCCTTACTCTACAGTCTACACCAAATAGGAGTTAGGTATTTGTAAAGAATTTGTATTTGATGCGGACTGTTATGGAACTAATTAATACATAATTATTAAAATTTAGTATATATCTTTTAAGAACAATATTAAGGGTTTTGGGTTCTAAATTTAGAGATTGTTGTTTAGAATTAGAATTTATATTAAATTTCTAATGTTAAATTTTAAGCTTGTGTTTAAATAAAGTTATTAATATTTATTTTTCAATCTTATTTTATTTTTGGGTGAATTAAAATAGTAGGGCAAAACCCAATCAATAAACACGATTAACGCGATTCAAACCTAGATCACACATGGGACGATGAACACCCTGACTATTATGCCATCACATATCACATGGGGTTCTTTTTTTTTTTTTTCATCAATAGTGGACATACTGTATTTTACTAAAGATATAAAAGACTTGACACTATTTAATATTCAACTTATTTTTTAACCGAATTGATCAGTTGGACGGGAAAATGGCCAATATACTGGTCCAAACAAATGGTTAAATCAAATTTTGAGCACCCAATTGAATTGAGTTAAAAAATCAATTGAATCAGTGCTTGAACTGGTCGAACCGATCTAAAAAAATATAAATGTTAAGGGCTAAAAATGTTTAAAATTTTCAAAAACCAGTTGACTTGCGAACTGATATGGACTAGTTAAATCGGGTTAAAAAAACAGTTAAACTTGCAATTAAACCGGTTTTTATAATTTTTAATAATTTATTTGCCTTGAATTGGCCGGACCAGTCGTTTTGAGAACCAATTAATCAGATCACTTTGAAATCAGTTCAAGTTCAACCAGTCCTTACCAGTTTGTGGGTCAACCGATTTTTTATCTCTCAATGGTCCAATACTTCAACCTGTTCTTAGTTCGATTTAGATAAAATTGAATTTTGAAATTTTGGTTTATATCTTTTAAATCATTTTTATTTTTATTATTTGAATTTTAAATATTTTTATTTTTTTCATATATTTTTTTAAATTTTTATGTAAAATATGAAATAATAATTTTATTTTTAATAAAATTATGTATTTTTAAAGGGTAATGACCAAATTGACCAACAAATGTAAATGTTGAAGTTTAAAAAGTTATTTTACCCTTGACATTGTTAACTTTTAACGGCAAAATTAAAGGGAAGGACCAAGGTTTTTAAATAAAAATGTACAGGGACTCAATATCTCAAAATTAAAGTATAAGAGATAAATTTTAAATTTCGAAAGAGTACAAGAACCTTTGGCATATTTAAACAAAAAATAAACACAAATAACCAGATTTGAATTTATACTTCTTTTACTTTTTCACAATTGTAATTCATCGTCAAAGCTTCATATATACATTTCTATAAATATATTTGTTCGATAATTTTATTTTGGCTTAAACCATAAAATGATACCTAAACTGTATCATTTTTCTTAAGTTGATACTTATTTATTTACTTTATTATGAATGGTAACTAAACTATACTCCATGACAAAAAATGGTATCTAAACTATTATCCGTTACACAAATTATAAATGTATTCCTCCTTTTTATTTTTCATCTAAGAACTCTAATGACAGAAAATTCACAAACTCATCAAAAAATATTCAAACCCAATTTTCAGCGATAAAACTCAAATTATGATGGGTAGGGGTGTTCAAACGGTTAACCGAATTGAATTAGTATTAACCGAATTTTTTAATCCTTTAATTGTTAATCAAATCAAAAAAAATTCAAAAAAAATAACCGAACCGAAATTTATATGTTTTATTTTTTTAAAATAAGTATAAAATATATCATAAAAATAAATTGATAATGTTCATTTGACTGAATTAGTAATAGCCTAATACATATAATATACAATATTATTTATTAAGTTCGGTTAATTAACCGATTTCGTACCGAATTAATCGTTAACTGAAATTTCAAAAAAAATATTTAACTGACCTCCGACCGAACTAGATTGGTTAACCGACCGATTAATTAAATTAGATCGGTTCAGCCAATTAATTCGATTTTAACCAAAGTTTAAACACCCGTAACGATAAGTTTCTTTTTTATTTTTAAACCTCAATTTCAATTCCTTTCTAACCCCAATTCAAAACCTACGTAGTATTTTACTTAAATATAACTATTTCTATTCCATTTTGTTGAGTGTTTTTCTTTATATCTCTTAGATAGTAGTGATATATATTTATATGAGATGATTATTGTTCATTGACATGATGTACTAATTCGGTAGAGCTCATACATATAGACATGTATCTTCCTCTAGACTAAACATGTGTTCATAGGGTCTTATGCGAGTCTGGCCTATACTTACAACCTCGCAGGAAAACGAGCTCGACCTGCGAGCCTGTCCTGCAACCCAATCCTGTGAACTTATTACATTTCGACTTAAATCCAATCGGACTTTGGACCAGTGATGAAAATTATCCTAACATATTCTATATATTTTGTGTTATTGTTGGGTGAACCATGAAAAAAAATGATAGAATATGAAATCTAAATATTAAGGAAAAGTTGAATAGAAAAAAAAAGTAAAAAGAATTTCAAAGAAAAATTATCTAAAGGTAAAAAAAATTCATTAAAATGGAGAAAGAATTATGGGGATGAAGAGAATGAATTCTTTTGAAAAGTTTTAATTTAATTAAATTTGATTAGTTAAAAAGATTTTTTTTAATAGCTAAGTAGTTTGGATAAAGAGTTTAAGTAGATTTTGAGTAATGGAGTATATGACTGAAAATTTTGGATTAACTCGAATTTTTATTTGATATTATTAAGTTGAAATTCAAACTTGGAGGTTGAAGAATGATTGTGAATGGTTGTCAACCCAATAAAGAATAAGCCCAAAGCCTTAAAAGTGGAGGCTAAGAAAGCGAGTTGAGAAAACTTCGCAGTCAATGAGAGTGGTTGGTGGTGTGTAGGTGGTGGTGGGCTTATCTTTGTCATCTCTCGAAGAAAGACAGGCTGTGGGATCCTCTGTTTGCGCTCACAAATCAAATCGCCATATATAAGCTATTTTTCTTTTCTCTTCCAAATTTCCCTTCTTGTTTTCTTATTGGTTCTCTATCTATTCCCATCAGATAAGGTAAGATTTTAGTACCCAATTTCCTTCTGTTCCCATTTTTGTCTGTTTCTCTTTTCATTCCACCCCTCCCCCCCCTGGTGAAAAGGCTTGGATTTCATTTCTGATTCTGTAGTAACTTTTAGGAACCAAAAAGAAATAGATAAAGGGTAATTCGTAGTTCAGTTTTTCTATGTTTTAGTTTATTAGATTATGAGTTCATTGTGTACCCATTTCTTGTTTTAGCTGATTTGTGCTGTTATTTTAGTTAGAATTTCATCTTTTACGATTGCAGAGATCGTGAGAATTTTGTGTCATGGCTTCCACAATTGTAAATGCTCCCTGCACGGTTCCTTCTGTTAAAGGTTTTGAGACTCAAAACTACGTTGGCCTTAGACCAATTTCTAGTTTAAGGTTCAATTCTGGTAGGACTTCAACCTCAGGACGTTCTCGGGGCCTTTTTGTGGTGAGGGCATGCGAAAGGCATGATGGACATGTGAAAAAGATTGAAATGAGTATTGAAGAATGTGAGGCTGCTGTTGTAGCTGGGAATGCGCCTGAAGCTCCTCCAGTTCCCCCTAAGCCAGCTGCTCCTGTTGGGACTCCTGTGATTAAACCTTATGTGAGTGTTTGAAATGAAATGATAATATTTTATCTTCTGCCCATATTTTACAGTGCTTGCTTATTTATGTTCATATGCAAATAGGGGGTAATGTGATAGGAATTTGTGACAAATTGATTGTGTTTGAGTGGATTTAGGATGTCTCCGGCAAGTGTTTGGTCTATTGAATGGTGATTGGTTTTAGACTTTTATATGTGTTTGAAAATTCACATTCACAGGTTTAATTTTCTTGTTCGCTGACATGAATCTGATTTAATCAGTAATTGTTTGTTCACCTCATCTCATCAATTCATGACATTGAAGTAAAATAGTTTTAAGTTATAATTGAGGTTTTGAGGCCAATTGGTGGACCTCTCCTTTCTCCTTTGCTCACTCGGTGTTTGTTTGTATTAGCAACTTACCAGGCGTCCTCGTCGTAACCGTAAGTCCCCTGCATTGAGAGCATCATTCCAGGAAACAAGTATATCTCCTGCAAATTTTGTATATCCTCTTTTTATTCATGAAGGTTGGTATTCATGGATCTTAGTCCTTTCTTTTTGGTGAAATAAGTTAGATATTAAAAGTGGAGCAATTTTACCAAAGATAATGATAAGCGCCCTCAAATTTGTAACATGAATATTATGTTGTTGCAGTTTTCTTTTCTTTTCCTTTTTTGTTGCGACTTTTGTGATACTTTTCTGTTTACTCTCTTTCTTACCTTCCAGTATGTGCTTACATCTACTTTGATACTGTTCCCTTGACCTGCAGGTCAGGAGGACACACCCATTGGAGCTATGCCGGGATGTTATAGGCTTGGATGGAGGCATGGACTTGTTGAAGAGGTGATCTTTTGTATTATGCATCCTTTTTCATAAACAATTTGCATTTGTCCCTCAAAACTAGTTCCCAGGTGCTGTATGTGTTGTTTTAATGACTTATCTATTTCATGTAACTGTATGATGATAAACATCGATTTGATATCGAAGTTATAAACATATACAAGCATGTTATATACTTATTTAGTGTGTCAACTGTGAAGTTATTTTGAAGTGTGCATTATCTATTGCAGGTGGCAAAGGCCCGGGATGTTGGAGTTAATAGTATTGTGCTCTTCCCCAAAGTTCCAGATGCTCTGAAGGTTTTGATCTCCCGCTATAATGCTATTTGCTTCATATGTTGATGTATATAATTCGTTTTTTGCACTTTAGTCTCCCACAGGGGATGAAGCATACAATGACAATGGTTTAGTGCCTCGAACAATTCGTCTGCTTAAGGACAAATTCCCTGACCTTGTAAGTCAATGAAGTTCATTCATTGATTTTTATATTGTTTAGTGCCTCCAGCCTTATGAAATCATGGTGATATCTTATCGGTTTTTTAGGTTATCTATACGGATGTTGCTTTAGATCCATACTCCTCAGATGGGCATGATGGTATTGTCAGAGAAGATGGTAAGACAAGATATGCTTTACACACTTTTGGCTGCTAAAAGAAGAGTATCTTATTTAGAAGACATGTTTTCACCTTGTTGAACTGTTTTTTGGTTTGCCACATTGGCATACAAGTTAACTTAGAAGAATGATACATGAGCTCTTTCCTAAAAAATGTCGTGTGCATACTAATTGGTCAAACTAAATAATGTTCTTATAAAGTCATAGAAATACTAATTGCTACTTTGTTTTTTTACCCTGTAGGAGTCATAATGAATGATGAGACAGTGCATCAATTATGTAAGCAAGCTGTGTCCCAGGTAATTTTTGTAGGGTTTATTTTTCTAAAAAAATATACTCTTAGGCAGAAGTCTACTGTCTTCATAAGAGTTCTAAATGCCATAATGGTGATGACTTACTGATGTTTGTTGTGGTCACTGGTGTCTCATAAAAGAAATCAGTGACCTTGTTCGCTTTTGTTATATTCTTCTCTCCCCCTCCCCTCGCTTGTCTTGATACATATCCATGGCATTACTTTTAATAAATACTTTGAGGAACTAGTGTTTCAAATGCTTAAAGCAAGCAAAAACTTGCTGTTACAGCTTTAAATGGCTAGTCAGTGTGATACTTGGAGTTTTCTAATCATTTGAATGGATATTGGAGGTCTCCTATGCTCATTTGTGTCCTGTTCTTTTTTTTGCTAGCTTGATTGGACATGTTTTAATTTTTTTGGGTGGTGTATCCTTAAAGGCCCGAGCTGGAGCTGATGTTGTTAGTCCCAGTGATATGATGGATGGACGTGTTGGAGCTATTCGTGCTGCCCTTGATTCTGAAGGCTTTCACCATGTTTCTATCATGTCCTATACAGCAAAGTAATTTGACTATCTGCCCCCTTGCATTCCTATAGCTGTTTATTTGTAGGTCTACCAGTTTCTAAAAGTAGGTTTGAAGCATGGTAACAGATATATGATTATGTTAAACCATCGCAAAGGTTTTACTTTCTTTTCACTTCCTGAAGAACTTTTGAGAAAGATTACTAAGAAGTCATGAAGAGTTCAAAGAGAAATTGAGATGAAAACTTCTTACTAATCTGAATTTTACAGCCTTATTTTCCAGCTTTATATACACAAAAAAATTTAACTATAATAAGAAAGAAAATCTTACTATTAAAACTAAAATCTCTCCTATGAATAAAGAATAAAATAGCTGTACCTAATCCACTAATTTAGCAGTATTCCGTCCTTCAAATTAGTCTATCAAATCCCTTTTTGCCTATCAAATCTCGAGAATCTTGGAATAAGAGTCCCAGGTTTCCACAGATGCCCACTATGCAAGTAGAATGGTATTATTCTGTTGCCTTGCTCGAAGGCAATAGTCCTCTTCATGTTGTTGTCTAATTGCATAAGACATTATCATTTTTCTTATCAGTTGGTCTCTGAACACTTTAGAAAAATAAACTATGTTGACAGAAGTTATTCTGAGTTATTCTTGGCGGCTGGGTGAAATTTATTGACACAGTTTGTCATTCTCTTTTTCTTGGGATAACAGATATGCAAGTTCATTTTATGGTCCCTTCCGAGAAGCACTGGACTCTAACCCACGCTTTGGAGATAAAAAAACGTATGAATTCACTTGCCTGTACTGTATTTTATGGGCTTTCATGGGCTCTTTTTGGTGCTTACATTTGATTGTTAATCTTGTTTGTTAAAAACAGGTATCAGATGAACCCAGCAAATTACAGAGAAGCATTAGTTGAGGCTCATGAAGATGAGGCTGAAGGTGCTGACATTCTATTGGTCAGTATGACGCTTTTAAGGAATTTTGAGTTCTTTTTGTTAATGGCTAAGCTCCCATCATGCTGAAGTCTCTCTAACTGGATCACAGGTCAAGCCTGGTCTCCCTTATTTGGATATCATAAGACTTCTCAGGGATCAATCTCCTTTGCCTATTGCTGCCTACCAGGTATTCTCTTAACTTTTCCGTGTCCTGCATTAACTAATATTCTTGTCATTGTTTTCATTGCAACTTGAAACCTTTCTTTGATAAGAATTCCCATGGTCCCTGGAAATGAAAATGAAAATGAAAATTTGAGGCAACATTCATATATAACCAGTAATTGTTTTGTCAGTTCCTGCACTAGGTCCTTGGATTGCCCCCTTTGGAATTGATGCCCTTAGCAAAACTTTTCGTGACACGAAATTATTTATATTACATTTTTGTTCTTTTTAGCAAAATCAGGGGATTGGTATTTTTAACTACATTGTCTGATTCATTCTTGTAGAGTGTAGTTCATACTTAATAGGTTGAAGGATGCAGGAAGTAAGGATGGCACGAGAATAGTAGAAAACTAAGAAGGGGGGGGGGGAATATAAGCGGGTTGCTTTTGCATATTTCATGAACCAATCATTCTTGTACGAGATACTCAAGATTTCATCTTTATTACTACTAACTGTTCTATAATTAGTGGTGGAAAAAAAGAAACTATACTATTTCTCCCCCCAAAAAAATGCAGAATTTCATTTTCCTACCCCTATCAAAATTTGATTTTTTTTCCAGGTTTCAGGTGAATACTCCATGATCAAAGCCGGTGGTGTTCTCAAAATGATTGATGAAGAAAGGGTCATGATGGAATCATTGATGTGCCTCCGCCGGGCTGGTGCCGATGTTATCCTTACATATTTTGCTCTACAAGCTGCAAGGTCTTTATGTGGTGAGAAGAGGTGAACTTGGTCTGATTTTCCTTCTATTAAGCTTTGGTTGATTCTGCAAAAAAGGCTTGAGACACTAAATCTTCCATTCGAGAGTGCTAGTTGTTAGAACGATGAGGAGTCCTTTAGAATGCTTGAGTTAGCTGTTCGTAGTCCGCATCTTCATAAGCCTCAAGTACATAAAAATAAAACTAAAATGCTGCCAATGTATGCCAGATCTGAATGAAACTAAAAGTGACTTGATCGTAGTTGTGATGGTGTGGTTAGGTATTGACAATGTTAATCCAACACTGTATTGAGGTACTTAATAATACGCATTGCTTTGTTACTTTTCAGACTCGGGTGTGATTGTCAAATAGGATCATATGTATATGTTTGATGCAAGTATGTTTAAAAATTTTAAGTCTTCTCATGTATTTGGTTATTAAATCAAAGGAAATGGTACAAGGGTGTGGGAGAGATGATGGGAACAATTCTCTAGCAGATTTGAGTGACAACAATAAATCCAACTGGTTACTGGAACTTTTAAAGATTTTGGTACAACTTGTGAGAAGCCCCCTAATTGGTGGAATATTTTGCGATGAAGGGTTAAATTATTCTCAAAAAAAAAAAAAAGTTTTCTTTTAAGAGGAAAAAAGGTGATTTTATTGCTTGTATGATTTTGTGTATATATATTTTGCGTTTAGTTATTTTTAAAAAATTATGAATTGATATAAAAATGGATGGTTAAAATAGTAATTTGGTAAATTTTAAAATATAGTCTGTTTTTAAAATGTTAAAAAAATAATAAAAATATTAGTCTAATCATTAAAATTATTTGCTTTATTTTGTCAAAATTTACCAATTTAGTATGTTGATATATGATGCAGAAAACAAACATATCAAGTTTTAATGCTTGGATTAAGGGTTTGACATTTACATAAGCAGTTTCTGTTGAAAGTCATTGTTGCAGCATTAGTTCGCAAAATTTCTTCAAGCTCTCTCTGCTGGTGAGTTGTCCAAATGTTGAATGTATGGACCATTCATAACGTTTCACGTAAACATGACAAAATTGGGCTTCCCACTGTCTGTCCAACAGCTCCTCAATGTACCCGTAAAGATTTAAGGCATTCCTGTCCAATGCCTTCATCGTCAGTACTGGAAGAACAACCATTGCATTGCATTGCATTGCATTGTCTTTGGTCCAGGCAAGTTCTAAGCCTTCATACACCTCCACAAAGTTCCGCTTAGATGGTTATGCAAGCTCCAATGTAACCCGTAAACCCTGCGATCCAAGCTCCATCGTGGTCTTGGAGTAGGCCTTCAGCTGCAGCTATGTTCTTCGAGTCCTATTCCATCCGTATTAAGCTTGATCCATCCTTTAGGGAGGGGCGTACCTGTAATAAAGAGTAAAGTAGATGAGTGTAGGCATTGTTTAGTGTGACCCCAGTCCCAGTTACCATCGGTTTTAACCATATATTTGGCAAGGGTTCTGTTCCAAGCTATATTATTATGTCAGAATTATATAGATTTGCTATTCTTGATGGATCAAGCTATATTATCTTTAAGAGTACTTCAGACGGTCGATAAAGACTTCCACAAAAAGGAGCATTTTTGTCGACATATACTCATACGGAGGTCCTCCTTGACTTAATATTTGCTTCTTAAGACTTAATAATAATTTGGGATCTTAGTTTGAGCAAGAAAAAGATTTGTAAGCTTTAATTCTCTCTCTCACTCCTAAACCACCATGAGATAAAGGTTTGCTGCATGAATTCCAACGAACTAAAGCAGTCTTGCGGACACTACTGGTGGTCCCTCAAAGGAAACTCCTAGCAATCTTCTCTACTTTTTTTTTGCAAACGGATGTTGGGATTAAGGCAGTCTGCTGTCTGCATGAAGTAGTTAAGAATTACTCAAAGTATAGATTTAAGAAAAGTCACTCTCCTTGCCATTTAATTGTGTCGCAACTTTTTCCACAATGAATGGAAAAACTTTTTCGTTACTCTCTTGTGAAATAAGGTGCTTTCTTCTTTAAAAACCCAATCTTGCATAAATGGAATTAGCTAAATCATCAACTGAATTGTGAGAGACTTGTGCGTGTTGATAAGAAGTAGCAGAATCTATCTAGAATAACGCCATCATCTGCAAAAATAACAGGTGAGAAAGGCATAAACCTTTCCTTGAAACTTGCATTGGGCACCAATATGTGTTAGAAATAGATTTATTTATAATGACTCTGCTGAGTGTTTCTGTGTGTTCTCGGAAGCTAATTTTCCATTTATATGGCACGGCTCTATGATTTGATGTACTAGGATTAGATAAGTCCCCATGCAAGTTAACACATATCCTATTATAGGGTGAACACATATTTCCTGAATAGGGATTCGCCTGCATAGTGATGTGAACCCATGTAGGCAAACTGCATGGTGGTGAACTATATATCAGCAAATTGGACATGCTGGCCAGATTGCGAGTTGGTATGAAAACTGGGTCGGTCTGATAATCGGGTAGAAATGAATACCATAACAGACTCAAACATTTCATACATAAAACAGAAATAAGAGATTTCCCTATTTCACTCTTCCCATAAATTTAAAATCCTAAATAAAATATTCGTATTCATGCCAACAGCAAAGAGAGGGTTGAAGCTCCTACACTTCTCTTTCTTCTTGGCTTTCATTCATAACAAACTCCACTAACAAATGATCCAATCTCGATATCTAATTTTCATTAAAACCAAATTATCAACTTAACGCCCTTGGCAATTATGACTTTGTCCCTAGTTAACATAAAATGAACACTAGGTCATTTTCATATTTCTATGGTATAAGTATTACATTTTAATGATATTAGCTTTTACAACATATGTGATTTTACGTATTGAATATTTAATTAAGTTTTTAAATTAAATATTATAATAATTATAAAATATTATCATCTGTTGAAAAGATTTTCCAAAATATTATAAATAAATTTGTGAACATCCATTTTTGGAGGAAAATGTTCATCTGCTGTTATAAATTCAAGACTTATGGTTTAGTTAGTGTAATTCAATAAATGGTGTTAGCAGAAAAGAGTAGAGTCACTTGAAAACATTGAATGTTGTTTACAATTTACATTCTAAGAAACAGAGCAAAATCGTCTGCTTAATCTTTACACACTGCCAATCTTCCCTTTTTCCACCAACCCAAACTAACATCAAAATTACACATTACAAATTACTCTAAATTAATCCCTGCCTCAGTTGAGCCACAATTTAGAGGGCTGACGCTTTTAACCACGTTCGTTGAGGTATCTTTCGGCAATACTTGCATGAACGGCAGCACCTATAGGAAGAACATCTTCGTCGATCATAAAATACGGCGAGTGACCCGTGTGTATCGACCCCAACGTCTCGTTCCTTACGCCGATGTAGTAGAAAGCCGCCGGAACGATCTCGGTATAAAACGAGAAGTCCTCCGCGCCCATCATCGGCGGAACCACCCTGAAATTTGTTGGTCCTAGTAAATCAGTGGCCACTTTTTTCACATGTTCATACATATGATCGTCATTCACTGTTGGGGGATAGATTGTTGAGTCCTTTTCGAAGAAATCCACCGTCGCGGAGCATCGGAAAACACTGGCCTGCTCCACCACAACCTCTTGGATTCTTTGAAGAAGGTTGTAAAAGCTGGCATTGGAAAAAGCCCTGAAAGTGCCTCCGATAACAACAGTGTCAGGGATCATATTCAGATTATTGCCGCCGTTGAAGGAGGTGACAGACACGACCTGCATTATAATTTTAAAATCTCACTACGTTGTTCACAGGTAGAAATACTGAGGAAATTTACGGGAAAAACAAAAGATTTTCAAAGACGAAACCTGGGAGTCCAATGGGTTTGATTCTCGAGAAACGATTCCCTGTAAGCTAATTACGGCAGCTGAAGCAGCTAAGATGGGGTCAACCGAGTTGTGAGGGTCGCCGGCTAGGCCTTTTCTTCCACTGATAACGGCTCTAAAGAAGCCACAACCGGCAAGCAGTGGACCAGGCCTCGAGCCAATAATAGCCGTGGGGTGTTCGTGAGAGACATGGACTGCAAATATGGCCTCGACGTCTTCCAATGCACCGTCGCCGATCATACGTTTAGCACCGTTTCCGGCTTCCTCAGCTGGCTGAAACAGCAGTATAACAGTTCCCTGTAACACCCAAAATTTATTCATCTTTATCATTGCTTGAAAGTTAATATTGCAAATAATTATAACAAATATCAATTATAGAAAATAGTAATATCACGTTGTGATTTTAATAATATTATCAGAATTTAATCTTAATAAAAAATTTCTGTAAGAATCCGCTCTCTTATTGAAAAAAAATTGAGATATCAACTTGAACTTCAAACAGTTGATATTATTCTCGATATGTCTATCCTTAATATTAGCCTTGAACTTTTGTCACCCGACTTCAAAGGAAGTCCAAAAGGGTTCATGCAATTTATCAAGAGTCCTTAGAGTCCACCCAAATCCTCAAAAGGTCTTAAAGGCTAAGAACACTAACATACTAGGTATACAAAAGTAAAGCATATAAGACCTTAGGTGATGGTTCAATTTTCACGGGTGCACTTGGCATAATTAATATTTCTAATAAAATTAACTTCCTTTTCATAAGTTTACAAGTCGTATTTATACCAATCAAAATATTCCTTAAAAAAATAAAACCCAAAATAAAACAATACCTTCCGTCAAGCAAACCTAACTCCTCTTAGCAATATTTTTTCAACAAATTAGCCATGATTTAAGGGAAAATTATTTTTCTGCAACATCCACACTACTTTTTAAGGTTTTTTTTTTTTTTTTTAAGATTCTTACATTAAACAAATGGGAAATTAACCTTATCCCCTTCATTATGAAAAACAAAATATTTTAACACATTTTTTTTTCATTTCTTTAAGCAAGGGATTATTCTTAATCCAAGGCTTTTCAAACAAGACACAATATTCCAAGCTAGGGCCATGCACTCATATTACAATCATTATGTTTATATATATATATATATATATAGGATATTGATTATATGAACCAACTAATATGGCTCATATTCTACTCTTATGCAATTATATTGCATGCACATATACAATATTTCTGCGAATATAGATTAACTATACTATTTAAGCAACAAATGTTTTAGCACTTCAATTGTTTCCTTTTCTTAAAAAAAAAATTATTAATCTAATCATTAAAATTCATAATAGTTTCCATCTTTAGCTTAATTTTTATATTAATATTTTCTTCATTCTCATTTCTTTTCATCTTTTTTTACCAAGTAAATCGTCATCACTTCGAATGTATTATTCAAATGAATAATTTTACACGAAATTCAATATTTAAAATCTATAATTTATTTTCATTATAATAAAAGAAAAAAGAACACATATTGGAACTCATATTATTAAATTTTAGAAATAGTATTTAGTTTCTTGAAATACTTACACAAATCCTTATTTCTCCACATTTACCAAAAAAAAACCCAAGTGTATGACAACCCATGAACATGATGTGTTCATGCATGGTTTGCTCATCATCATTCGTGTTTTGAACCCAAAGAAAAAAAAAGGAATGTGGGTCATTCTCAAGATTTAATAACATCAATAGGTTGAAATGAGAATTGGATGCTAATCATAGTATACCTATGGCTTCACTATTCCTTTTCACCTTTCCTTTTACATGTATATATGTATATATATATATATATATATATAATTGGACAACTTTATTTAGTTGATTGTAGAGGTGTCTAACGAATTTAAAATTTCAACCACCAACTTATGCGATATGTTTTTTTCCTTATATTAAGCAAGAAATGGATTGTGAATCAGCAAAATGACAATAGGCAAGAGATGAGTGGAAGAAAAAGAAAAAAAAAATGTACAAATTAAGGTATAACATCAAATATAGCCCCTAACATTTATATCTTTTGACAAATTAGTTTTTTTTAGTTAAATTTGATCATTAACCTTTTAAAAAAAGTTAAATAGTTTTTTTAACAAAAATATTGACGGAAACATTAATTTTTTTAATGATATTGGCATGACAACCCACATAATAGTCCATGTATACTTGATACTAATATAACATTATTTATCTTATATGTCACGCCAACAAATAAATATAAAAAATTGATACAAATTTTAAAAATTCACATGAAGTATATGTAAATTGTCGTGCGGGTTACAATGTTTAAAGTTTTTACACTTTAGTCAGTATTTTTTATTAAAAAATAATTATTTAATTCTTTTTAAAAGATTGATGGTAAAAAAAAATTAACTAAAAGGATAAGGATAATATTGAGAGTTAAAATTGACATTATGAATATATTTAATTAGCACGTGTGAAATTCATTCTACAAAGCGGCAGAACTGTCATTAATTGCCTGCACATGGCCCAGGTAAAGGGTGCTATGAACCAATTCCTTCACTCTCTCTGACCCAATCTTGTCCACACAAATCAAACCCTCAAAAAAAAAAAATTTATGTTCAAAAAACAACTTGAAAATACAAAATTACAGATATTGAAGTTTAAATTTTATATATGCTTATTATCATTTTTTTTTAAAATCACTCGAATTAAATCTGCGGCTAAAAATTAGAAATGCATATTTCCATTGCGTTAGGGTTAATAAAATGATTTACTTATGAAGAGTTTAATTTGGTAAAAAGGAGTTAATTGGATGGATAATTAAGATAAAAGATTAAGGGTGGGTTTGGATGGGCGATTGGATGTGGTACGGTACGTTTAATTTACTTTTTATCTTATGTTATAGTATCGTTACAGCATCTAATCTCACCGCCATAATTATTTTTACATTAATCGTAAGTAAATACCATCCATCTAAACTCACTCTAAAAGATAAATTTGTAGGGTAATAAAAAGAAAGGACAAACCTTCAAATGGTGTTCTCGGTTCTTCAATATTTTAGCAGCACCAACGAGCATTGCGACATGTGCATCGTGCCCACAAGCATGCATTTTCCCTGCAACTTTGCTCTTATGCTCCCATTCTACACCTTCCTAAAGTAAAAATCACCCAACCATAAGGTGAAAGATTACATATTCTATGCAACTTTTTAAGATAAAGAATTAGAAATTTAATTTAGTTGTGGTTCGAAAATTTATATAAAGTTAAATTTATTCTAAAATCTGTTATCGTTATGTCAAGACAATCTTTATTTTAAAGTACTATCTGACTACATTCTTTGTCCTTGGTCTATCCATAATACAAACAAAATTGAAAGTACTGAATCTTAAATTAAATATCCATGTCTGACATACTAATCTCCCACATATGAACAAAGTAAAAGAAAATGATAGTTGAAAAATTTTCATTTCTTCCCTTAATAAAAACCCTAATTTTCTTATCTTAATTCCAAAACATTTCTTTCATTTCTAGTCCATTAAATTCCCTTTGATGCGTTGTTTGATTCAATATTTGCAATATAAATCAAAGCCTTCAATGTTTGTCATCGTTAAAAATCCAAAACATTGTCAACAAAATGAAACCTAATGTTCATGAACCACCTAACCCATTTTTCGTCTTACCCTACCAACTGCCTAGTACCTTAACATATATGTGTACATATGTATATGTATATATACAAGTGCGTAGTTATTTAGTAAATATACGTATATGTATACATATATAGTGGCAAAAGAGTGAATCAAAAAAAAGGGGAACCAAAGAGGGAAAAAAAAAAAGAAGCGGCTAGACCTGTATGGGCAGAGCATCCATGTCAGCTCGGATGGCTACAAAGGGCGGGCTACCGGTTCCAATCCAAGCCCGAATACCCGTTTTGGCCAAAGGGTATCTATATTCAATTTCCATACGATCCAACTCAGTTCGAACCAGCTTACTGGTTTCGTATTCTTCAAAAGCAAGCTCAGGGTTCTCGTGTATCTTCCTCCTCAACCCTTTAATCCACTCCACGTTCTCGGGTTTCCGGGCCAGGCTCAAAACCGCTTCGGAGCAGGCTACGTCCCATACCTTGCAGCTGGTTGAGGAACCACGTGAACCGGACGGCGACGTATGGTTCTTACCGGAGTTTAAAGGAGCCTTTGGGTTGACGGAAGCTATGGCGTCGAATAAAGTGGAATAATCATTATTATCCGAAGAAGAAGAAGAAGAAGAAGAAGTTATGGAGTAAACAAAAAGGAGAAAATTATTAACAAAAAAGGGCGTGAAGATTAAGCTTAAAAATAAAACATACAGGTATAGAGAATTCATGTTTGGAGAGCAAGAAAATAAAGGAAGTATGAGAGGAAAAATGAAACGCAAGAGGAAGAGTTCTTTTTTTGCTTTTAAGAAAATGAAGAAGGGAGAAATTTAAAGCACGTGGTGACAAGGACAGGGAATTCGTCACGTGGGAGAATATGAATGCAAAATATAAATAAACACATCAATAAAGCTATTGTGGGTCCCACCATTTTGGATGAGATGGATTAACACACACTGCCTGAATTTCATTTCCCTGTAAACCCAAAAATCTTTCATTCTATTCCATTAGTGATAATGTTCAGTTAAAACCTTCCTACATAAATATTTTTAAATTTTTAAATTCAGTCCAAATATTTTAATTTTTTTTAATTTGTGAAACCTATTTACAGATAAAACAAAAGTTCATATTTTTAGCCAATTTAATTTAGCTGGTTGATTGGTCCAACCAATAAAAATTAGTTTAATAGTAAAACTGAAGTGCACGCTTAAATATTATTTATATAGTGACGGAGTCAAAAAAAAAAATGTAAGGGGAGCCGGAATAAAATTATATATCTTTATGATAGTAAAAGTAAAATTTCTCATTCTTGGAGTAAAGTGTAATTTTATTATATATTAATTTAAATTTTTTAAAATTATAAAAGAACTAAATGTGAAAATTTCTTATTTTAGGAGAACCAGGATCCTTGTCAGCTTCCCTTGATTCCGCCCCTGTATATATAGATCTTGGATTCCCAATCTATATTTTATTATAATTTATTATTTGTAGTTTAATTTAAATATTTTTCTTAGTAATTTAATTTAATATTAATTGTTTGGCCCAAAAGAATAATGATTAAATGTTTTGAGAAAAGTATGTTTTAAGGATTTTAAAGTGGGTAATCTTTAAAAAGAATTTGGGTGGTTCCATTATTGTTGCTTTCTTTATTGTTTAATTTCATTTAATTTGAAAAGAAACAAGTGGTTGCTTTCTTTGTCTTTTGGGTTGTTTATTTTTAACTTTGGTGTGACACATTACCAGCATTAGGTATTTCACTAATTTATTTATTTATTTTGGATATGTTATCTTTGATGATTCGAAAATTTAATAAGATAGATTGAGCCTCAATTTGATTAGTATGTGTATTATTGTCAATACACGAGAATGTGAATTCGAATGCCTTGAAGTTCATTATCTTTCTATTTACGGATTAGAGAGGGATTATAGGTAGTTCTAGACATTGTGCTAAAAAAAGAGTATATATGATCCGAATCTGTAATGAGACATTTTGTTAATGACTCGCCTACTATATTTTAAATTTTTTATTAAATTATGTAAAAAAGCATGTATTGTCTGAAGCATCTTTATAAAATTTTTAATATATCTTCAATTAAATGATTCGGTCATCATATTACGTTAATAACCATTTAAAAAAATATATTTAACAATTGAACTATAAATAGATTGGTTCATAATTTTTTATTAATATTGGATTTAATTTCTAGATTTTAATTATTTTATTAAAATATTTCATATAAAAGTAGTAAAAAAAACCAAAAAATACTATTATGATAATTTTAATTTCTTTAAAGAATTAAATAATTTCTTTGATCAAATTATTGGGAAGTTGACTCGTAATACTAAACATTCATTATAATATAGACATAGATGCTTGTATAACAAAAATTGCACACTTAAATATATCTAAACCCATAATCCTTTGGAGGCATTAACTTAATCAAAAATCAATAAAAAATATTCTTATTTAAGGTTACTTTTAATTATTTTGTAGTATTTTTAGTTTTTGGTAAGTTTAACTCTTCAATTATATTTTGAGAAAAGATAAAAAAATAAAGAATTATTATTTACTAGTATGGTTTCGCGTTAGGTTAATTATTTTTAGACTAAATAGTTAAATTTAAAGGTTACAGTATCCGTCAAGTTTTTGTACTCCTTGTATATTTAGAATTTAATCTCTTATTTTTTATGTTTAAGAATTTACTTTCTTTATTTTTCGAATATAAAAATTTAGGTCCAATTGTTAACACCGTCAAAATTCTTATGTTAAATTTGTTGGTGTAACATTCTAAATTTTTTTTTTTTAAAAAAAAAAAGGTACTCACTTAATCATGTCACAAAAAATAGCACTATAATGGATTTGAATTTAACAAAAAGTTCAATGATGTTAACGATTCTTTAAATTTACATTAGCATTTTAATTATAATAAAATATTTAGATTAACTAATGACATTATAAATGTTGAGGTACTAAGTTATAAAAAAAATTCAAGTATAAAGATCAAATATCAAATTTTAACATAGTATAGGGACCGGGATTAAAATTTGACTATTTTTATATATTTAAAAAGTAGAGGAACCAAAATTAAAAATTAACCATTTTTGTTAAGAATGTAAAAAAAATGGAAAAAGAAAAGCAAGCCAAGTAAGTAGAGGGATCAAAATTGAAAATTAACCATTGTTGTTAAGAATTGAAGCACAAAAACAAGCCCGATGTGAAAATCCTTTCCCACTCTTAAATAGGAGAATAAACGTGCATGTTTTCCTACTCTAACAATAATACTAATGTCAACCAAGTTAAGACTCCGTCAACAAATATATAGTACTATAGATTACATGGATAATATTTTTTTCCCCATTTCTTATTTTATTATTTCTTATTTTATAAATAAAAATAGGATATAGGCCAGTTTAAAAAAAAATAAAATTAGTAGGGTTTTTCAACTCATTACCAATATAATATACATGATACTACTAATAATAATAAAAAGACAATGACAACTTAGCTCACGGATTCATATAGCAATTTTAATAGTTGACATTAAATTCATTGATGAGAATAGACCCCTAAGTCCTTACTCCTTTGAATAATGGGTGAAAATTATAATTTCCTCATTCTTTACTTTTATAATTGAATCTTAATGGTTAGTGCCCATTTGAATGGATAACCGAATAAATTTGCTCATTTTTTGGGAGCCAATATGATTTAATTATTTTGGTTAAAATATGCTATTAGTCCCTATATTATTATAGATTTTGAGATTTAATCCATGTACTTAAAAAGTTAAAATCAAGTCTTCTTACTTTTCTAATTTAAAATCTCTAGTCCAATCATCATTGACGTTAGTAGTTTTCGTCAATTTTTGTCAACTTAATATGTTTATTTTCTGTCAATTATATATCAAATCATATGACGACAACCTAATTATCGTGCCAAATTGGTAAATTTTGATAGGAAATATTAATAATACTAATTATTGGACTGAAAATTTTAAATTAAAAAAGTAAAATGCCTTAAATTTTAACTATTTAAGTATCTCTTTTTTTTTTTCAAAGCATAGAAACTTAACAACATAAATAAATTTAGACAATTGACGTGGAAAATTAAAATTACTGCTAAATTGAGTATGATATAGGAATCATAATTAAATTAAAAAATGTGTTAAAAACTGAAATAAAATAATATATTTTTGGATAAATTAATAAAACTCATATTAACAAGATCTAAATTAAATAAAATTTGGAAGAGGCCGATATATATTTTTCATTTTAACCAAAGAAATGGATAGAAACAAGATTTTATGAGATAACTTCAATCACTAGTTAACATATTAAGATTGATTTATATATTTTTTAGGGTTAAATTACTATTTGAAATATATTTTTGGGTTTAAATTAGTCTTGAACTTGATAATTATTTTCACATTGAAACTCAAACTTGACAATTTTTTTCATATTGAGGTCTGATTTTGATAATTATTCTCAGATTAAGGCTTAAATTTTAAAATTTTCAAAAACTAACTTAAATAAAAAAATTGAAATCTCAATATGAAAAAGAAATCATACTCTAATATAAAAAAATATCTAATTCAAGTCTGAACCTACTTTTTATCAGTGTCTTCCAATCCATCTTGGCCTACATCTAACCAAATAGGATTCATGTTTTGTCTTTTATTTCCAATATGAAATTAATCAAATCAGTCTTGTAGCACCAAGTAGAACTTGTCCGCCAGATAAAAAAAATCACTTCGAAAGCGATTAAAAAGTTAATAGGAAAAGGAGGACCCAAAAAAGACTGCTAGAGAGAAAGTACAGAGAAAGTAACATTAATCCAATGTACTAGATTTTTTTATTGATGATGTTTTTTTTTGTATTCTCCGTGTCTGTTTTATGATTTATATTCAATGCCTGTGATTACCTTTTCCAACAATATCGTCTCCAATGTTCAAACCTACGTTCTCTCATTGGAAGAACAATATGTCTTGTCGTAACCATTTTTTTTTGAAAAACGGGGATCGACTTTGGTTTTTGAAAACGAAAATAAAAAAAGGGAGTCGCCACCGATCTTTATTAGGTGTGATCGGATCACCTTTGTTTTAATAAAACATTTTGGTTTACTAAAACAGTGCTTTTGGTCTACGAAATTTGAGAAAATGGGTTCGGGAGTCGGTTACGTGCGTGGAAGGATTAGCACCCTCGTCACGCCCAAAATTGGTACCAAATTGATTAATTAATGTCCTAATGTTGAAAATTTGAAAAGATTTAAAATACGAATCCTTTAGAAAATATTTAAATTTACTCGAATTGAATATTAAGATTCTCTCGCTCCGAAGGAGTGAAATGTCACATCCAGCACGATAGGACACGACAATTTAAATCCTCGAATCCAAGATCATCTCATGATTCCCGAGACTCATGCATTGAAAATATCAAAAGGATATTCGATTATTTGTCAAGTGAGAAACCGGAACTCAGTAAGTTAGGGCTTGATTTCTCGAAGTTCCAAATACGAAATATTGCCTCTATTTTAAAAAACTTCTCTCAGAGTATCTACATGTCGTGTCCAGTAAGTTAGGGCACAACATTTCGAATTTCTGAGAACAAGTATTTTATTTAAAACTTGTATTGCGATTTTAAAAGGGATATTCCGTTATTTAGATTGAATGAGGAAAACGGAACCCGAGTAAGTTAGGGCTCGATTTCCTCGAATCTTTAATCTGAAATATCGCTTTTAAAACCCTGATGCATCGAGAGAGATTAGTGTGACAAATGATAATATGAAAACACGATGTTATAGGTGAAAAGAATAATAATAATAAAATAACGATGTGAAATAATACACTAGTACAAGTGATACTAAGATGATAATGATAATAATAATAATAATAATAATAATAATAATAATAATAATAGTAATAATAAACAAAAAGTGAAAATAGTAATAAATATAAATGAAATAATGAAATAATAATGAAATGATAATAATAGTAATAAATGTAAAAGAAATGAAAATAAAAGAATAAAATAGTAATAGAATAAAGTAATAGTAAAAATGAGGTAATGATAATAAATAATATTACATTAATAAATGAATAATACTAATAAATAAATAAATAAGTGAGAATAATAATGAGAATAATAATGATAATGGCGTTAGTAAAAAAAACAGTGATACTAATAATAGTAGTATAGTATAGTAGTAATAATAATAATAATAATTGCAAAATGACTAAAAATGGAGTAAATTGAACTTAAAACGAAAGTTTGGGGTCAATTCGAAATAAAAATAAAAGAAAAGGACCTATTTGTACGCGCGGAGGAAGCGGAGGGACCAAATGTGTAAAAAACCCCTCCGGCCAAAACTCGCAACAACGAAGGGGACCAAATTGAAAACCAGAATAAAATATTGGGCGGGATTTTAAAATAATAAAAATCTGATTATAAAACACTGAAAAAGCGGAAGGGCTAAAAGTGCAATTATCCCTTCCTTCAAAAAACGCGCAGATCCTAGGCTCTAGGTCGGGTCAAAGTTGGGTCGGATCAAAACGACGTCATTTTGGGGCTTATGGACGTCGACCAAAAACGACGTCGTTTTGTAATGTGTATATAACGTAAAATTTTCTTTAAAAAAATCAATTCTCCTTTGTTATTTTAAAAAAACTGATTCTTCTCTCTTTGCTCTCTGCATGTCTGAAGAGTGGGGATTCCGGCTGATCGTCGGCCGTCGTGGCTTCGCCGTCACCGCCGGCCACCGCGCACGGTGGCCGAAAAAGGTAAAAATTTTACTTTTTTAAAAAAAAATAAAAAAAATAAATGTATATATATGTATATATATTTGTGCGTAAAAGAAATAAAAAGGGACAAGGAAGGAGGTTCGAAAATTGGAAAAAAGAAAAAAGGAGATGTTTTCACCTTTTACCGATCTGATTTCGTGTTGTCTTTTTCTTCTTTCTTTGTTAATATACTTAACCTCTATTCTTTTTCGTGTTTAAAACACTATTGCTATTGTTGCTTCTGTGTGAATCTCTGTTTTTTTGGTATTCAAAATCTCTCTTTTTTGTATTTTCTTGTCAAAATCGTGAAGAAGAAGAAGAAGAAGCAGATACAGAGGTTTATTTTCGTCCCTTTTTCCAGGCCGAAAATAAAAAATCCTCCCCTTACAAATAGTTTAGATCGGCTTTTTATAGTCGATTCTTACAATCTTTTGCTGTTCATTTTTCTATTCTCTTGCGTGTCTGCCTTTTCTTTGCAGGATATGGGCGGTGCTGATGAGACGTGGGCGGTGGTGGCGGTGGCGGGCCGAAGGCAAGTGGGCAAATGGGACGGGCGCCTAGGGTAGCTTTTTAGGTTTTTTTGTTTGTTTTTTTTTTTTTATTTGGGCTTAGTAATTTGGGATTGGGCTTGAATCGGGTTGTTGGGTAGTTGGGTCTAAGGTTGTAGAATGGGCCGGACAGAAAATGGGTTGTACAGCTGCCCCTCTTTGCTCGTTGTCGTGTAACGGGAATGGAGCAAAGACTTTTAAGAAAAACCCATTTTGGCCGGTCTTGCAGAGTCCTGACTTCTTTGGTGCTTCTCTTTTTCAAGTAGCCTCATTCTGGTCCATCGCATCTTGTCGCTTCGATCCACTCCACCGCTACTTTAGCGGGATAGAACCTGTAGCTTCAATTTGCTCCTGCTGCAACTTCGAGGGTGTCGTAACCATTTTTTGTTGTGAAAAAAAAACGGGGTCGACGTGGGTTTTGAAAACGAATAAAAAAACAGGAGTCGCCACCAATCTTTTTGATGAGGTGTGATCGGGTCACCTTAAAAAGTGTTTGTTTTTAATAATCAGATTAATTTATCAAAAACACAATTTTGGTCTACGAAAATCAGAAAATGGATTCGGGAGTCGGTTACGTACAAGGAAGGGTTAGCACCCTCGATACGCCCAAAATTGGTACCTAATTGATTATCTAATGTCTTAATGTCGAAAGTTGAAAACTTAAGAATTCAAAATACGATCCCTCTTGTTGTTGAAGAATAAATTTGGATAAATTGGAAGTGTATGCCAAGGGCCGTCTCGTTTTAAGGTGAAGTGTTACATCCAATACTTTAGGACACCACATTTCGACCTTTAAAGTTGAACTTGCCTTTTATTCAAAACTTATGGATTTAATTGAAAGGATATTTTGTTATTTAGAATGGACGAGAAAAGGAAACCCAATACTTTAGGGCACGATTTCTCGAGCTTTTAAATACAAAACATTGCCTTGGTTTTAGAAAATATTATCTCGGAATAACAAAACATCACATCCAATGCATTAGGACACGACATCTCGAGTTCACGAGAATAAGCTTTTAGTTTAAAAATGTATTTGTTTTAAAAGGATATTCGGTTATTTAGATCAAAGCGAGAAGGATCGAAACCCAATACTTTAGGGCACGACCTCTCGAATTTCTAAATACGGAATATTACCTTTGTGAAAGATCTCGATTTTGTAAAAGTTAATATAATCATAAAATATAAAGACAAATTACAATGTTAATGGATTCAGTGAGAATAATAGTAGGTGCACTAATATGGACGATAAAAATGCGATAATAGTAAACCAAAGAATAATAACAATGACACAATTTATAATAATAATAATAGGAGAAATAATAACATAAATAGAAATAATAGTAATAATAATAGCAATCATAATAAAGTAATAGTAGAAATAAAATAATAAAATGAGGAGTAATAGTAACAAGATAATAACGACGGTATTATAAAGGAACATAAAATAATAATAATGGTAATGATAATAATAGTGATAATAAATAAATAATAATATAGATGATAATGATAATAGTAGTATATTAGTAATAATAATAATAATAAAATAATGATGAAAGTAAATATAATAAACAATAAATATAATAATAACGTATAGAAAAAAACGAATACAATGCAGTAATGATATTTGAAATAAATAATAATATTGAATGAAATAATAATAATAAAATAAATACGATAAATAATAGATTAGCAAAAATAATATTAAGAATAGCATTTAAAACAATTATCAAATACAATAATAATCATTAAAATAATAATACAAATTAATATTAACATCAAAAATAATAAATATAATAGTAATAATAAAAAATAATACATATAATAATAATAATTTTAAAAGTAATTAATTTAATAGTAAAATAATCAAAATAATCAAAAAAAAAGGACCAAAATCGAACTAAAAACGGATTATTGGGGTAAATCTGAAATAAAATAAAAGGGGAGGACCTATTTGAAGCGCGTGGATAACATGGGGGACTAAAAAGGGCAATGACCCTTTCCTCCCAAAACGCACAGCATAGGCAGGGGCTCGATTGAAAACCGAATGGAGTTTCGGGGCCAAATTAAAAAACAAAAAACTTGAATGCAAAATTCTGAAAAAGCGGAGGGACTGCGCGCATAAATTCCCCATTTTTCCGGCAAAACGCGCGGATCCTGGCTGGAGCGGGTCGGATCGGATCGGGCCTGGGTGAAACAGCGTCGTTTTGGGCATTAAAGGCCACCCCAAAGCGACGTCGTTTTAAGGGGCTATTTAAGGCCATAAAATCGAGAAAAAAAATCATTTGTGCTTGTTGTGTAAAAAAACTCTCTCTCTTTTTTTTTTTGCGGGGTCAGAAATTTGGCGATTTCGGCCGTGGGTTCGTCCATTGGCGTTGCGTCGCGCTGACCACACCGGCATGTGATAAAAGGAAAAATAAATTTTAGTTTTTTTTCTTTTTTAAAAAATAATATGTTTATATGTGTATGTCGAAAAGAAAAACAAAGAACTAGTAGAGCATGATATTTGAAAAAGAAAAAAATAAAAATGTAAAGACCTTCGTTTTTCTTTGCTTAATCTTCTCTTGCTTGAATCTGTTTTTTTTGTATTGATGATCGAAAAGAGGGGAAGAAAGGAACCCCTATGTTGTATTTTGTTTGGCTTTTTATAGCCATTTTTACACGATTTTTATTGTTTCTGTCTTGTCTTCTTTTCCTTGCAGTGCAAGTGGGCGGTGGCCGTGACAAGAGGCGGTGGTGCAGTGGCGTCGATCGTGGTCAGTCGGAGGATAGGGGCGGCACACCTAGGGGCTAGGTTTTTCTTTTTCGAAAAATGTTTTTTAGTTTTTGGGCTTGTATGTGGGCTAGGGTTAGGTTATTGGGTGCAGTAGTTTTTGTAAATGGGTTTGGGTTTATTTTTGTTTAATTTGGTTGGGCTGGGCAATAATTGGGTTCTACAATGTGCCTCTTTGCTCATTATTGTGTAACGAGAATGGAGCAAAGACTTTCAAAGGACCAATTTTGCCCCGGTCTTGTTGAGTCTTGACTTCTTGGGTGCTCTTCCACAGATAGCTTCATTCTGTTCACCGCATTTTGTCGCCGATCTGTTCCACCGCTACTTCAGAGAGATAGGACCTATAGCTTCAATTTGCTCTCGCTGCGACTTGAGGATGAGACTTGTTTATTTTAAATCGCTCCACTTCGCAACTCAGGGAGATAGATTTACATCTTCAACCTGCTCCATTGCAACTTCGGTGGGGTAAGGTTTGTAATCTTGACTTATTCCATCTGCTGGCCAAGACAATAGGATGATGGCTTAAATCATGTTCCCTACTGTTTAGGAGACGAGATTTGCCTTCGATCTTGCCCACTCATCTGGTTAGGGCGACAAGATCTACAAATTTGACCTATTCCACCACTGGTCGGTGGCAATAGGACGGTGGCTTAAATCATGACCCCTCTGTTTAGGGAGGCGAGATTTGCCTTCGATCTTGCCCCACTCTTTGGTTAGAGGCGACAAGATCTACAAATTTGACCTATTCCACTGGCTGGTCGGTGGCAATAGAGGACGGTGTGGCTTAAATCATGACCCCCTGCTGTTTAGGAGGCGAGATTTGCCTTCGATCTTGCCCACTCTTCGGTTAGAGGCGACAAGATCTACAAATTTGACCTATTCCTTTGCTGGTCGGTGGCAATAGAGACGGTGGCTTAAATCATGACCCCTACTTTGTTTAGGGAGACGAGATTTGCCTTCGATCTTGCCCCACTCTTGGTTAGAGGCGACAAGATCTACAAATTTGACCTATTTCACCGCCTGGTCAATGGCAATAGGAAATCTCTTACCTATTCCGTTCTTTGGTCGCTGGCAATAGGATAATCTTCAACCCATTCCACATTGGTCGATGGCAATAGGATCTTTTACCTATTCGCTGCTGGTCGGTGGCAATAGGATAATCTTCAACCCATTCCACCGCTGGTTGATGGCAATAGGATCTTTCACCTATTCCATTTCTTTGGTCGGTGGCAATAGGATAATCTTCAACCCATTCCACATTTGGTCGATGGCAATAGGATCTTTTACCTATTCGGCTGGCTGGTCGGTGGCAATAGGATAATCTTCAACCCATTCCACCACTGGTCGATGGCAATAGGATCTTTTACCTATTCGGCTTCTTTGGTCGGTGGCAATAGGATAATCTTCAACCCATTCCACCGCTGGTCGATGGCAATAGGATCTTTTACCTATTCCGCTGGCTGGTCGGTGGCAATAGGGTAATCTTCAACCCATTTCGGTTGGTCGATGGCAATAGGATAATCTTCAACCTATTCCACCGATGGTCGATGGCAATAGGATGGTGGTTTCTCCCGAGATTGATACTCCGTCCTCTAGGGACATATCCCGTAGACTTGGTTTCATATGCTTGTGTTTATGCCAAATGATCGGGATGCTATGATCGGAATGAATCTAATGCTCCTAACTAAATGTACTATGGACTACACTTGCATGAATGTAGGTGGTCTTTCTACAATGATTAGGATGCAATGATGAGTCGAATGCTCCTAATCGAATGTGATGATGTATGAATGTAAAGCTAAATGATCCCTTTAACGGTTAGGGTTGTCCTTTCGTCTGCATTCATCAAGGCCGCAAAGACGCAGCGTAATTTTAAATCTTCTCGTAGTCATGAGCTATGATTTTAGACTCCTCTTTCTCGGCGTTTCCAACCCCTAGGCGTGTTGGTTCTAAACAACGATCTGCTTTGAGTTCTGTCTTTGTTTAGAGACTTCCAGAGTAATAGGCAAAACTCCTTTTATGGAAGCATTATGGGTCCATCGACCGTTATTGCAAAAACAGTTTTTTTTTTTAAAAACTTAAATG
This sequence comes from Gossypium sturtianum, assembly GCA_025698515.1. Lineage (NCBI taxonomy): Eukaryota > Viridiplantae > Streptophyta > Magnoliopsida > Malvales > Malvaceae > Gossypium > Gossypium sturtianum. The sequence goes on from CM046947.1 coordinate 7,310,407, forward strand.
ATGAATATCAATGAAGAATGGAATTGGATTAATCAACAAAAGCAAACATGATTGAAATACAAAAATGAGTGAGAAAGAAAAAAAAAAAAAAAAAAAAAAAAAAAAAAAAGGTAGGTGCCCCAAATATCGTGACTGAGCTTCACTATCCAATCTTTCGAAGATCATTTTGAGTGAATGGATGTTGGGAGATCTGCGCAGCGCTCAGAGATATCCCGAGGCGTAACATTCCTCCCTTTGCCAATTCTGGGAGAACAGAAATCGCCACACATTTCGTCTTTCATTTGTAATTGAGCCGCCCTTATCGGGTTTTCGACTCAAAGCCCCTTTGGTCTCAAAGCGCCCTTTATGGGTTTTCGCCTTGGCTCTCTTTTTTTAGAAAAGCGCGCCGCTGCGGGTTTTCGCCTTAGACTTTTCCTTCTTTCGCTGCGTAATACTTCTTGGACCGAATCCAAATTTACTGGATTTGATAAGTTCTTCCCATCCATCTCGGCCAAGATCGAGCTCCTCCAGAGAAAGCCTTTTCACCACATAAGGTCCTTCCCAATTAGGCATCCATTTCCCTCTGAAATCCTTTTGTATGGGAGGATCTTTTCAAAACTAAGTTTCCTTCGTGGGAATTCTCTTGGCGCACCTTTTTGTTGTATGCTCGCGTCATTCGCTTCGGTACATCGACCATGACGAATAGCTTTCAACCTTTTTCTTCAATCAAATTTAAGCGATCATATCGAGCTCGGATCCATTCTCGCTTCGCCCAACTTTAGTTCGGACAAGACTCGAAGGGATGGAATTTCAACTTCGATAGGTAAAGCGCGCTCCATCCCGTAGACCGGTGAGAAAGGAGTTGCCCGGTGGAGAGTTCGGACCGACGTTCGGTAAGCAAAAAGGGCAAACGGTAATTTTTCGTGCCAATCCCTCGTAGAGTCTCGGTCATTTCCCCACTATCCTCTTGATGTTCTTATTAGTCGCCTCATCGCCCCATTCATCTTTGGGCGATATGGCGATGAATTGTGGTGTCGATCTTGAATTGCCCACGGACCTCTGCGATCATGCTATTGTTCAAGTTTAACGCATTATCGGATATGATCTTTCGGGCATTCCATATCGACATATGATTTCCCTTTTAAGAACTTGCTAATCTTTGATTTTGTCACATTGGCATATGAGTGCCTCTACCCATTTAGTGAAGTAATCGATTACCACGAAGATGAACCGATGTCCATTAGAAGCTTTTGGCGATATTGGCCCAATGACGCCCATGCCCCACATAGAAAAGGGCCATGGGAAGTCATAACATGTAAGTGAAGGTGGTGCATGAATTTTGTCCGCATAAATTTGGCACTTATGACATTTTTAGCATAATCAATGCAATCTCCTTCCATGGTAGGCCAATAATACCCGAATCTCATGATTTGCCTAGCCATCGTGAAACCATTGGCGTGCGTTCCACAAACACCTTCATGGACTTCTTCCAGATTTGCTTAGCCTCTGCGGCGTCCACACACCTTAATAGCACTTGATCTTTTCTTCTTTTGTATAGGATTTCTCCGTCCAAGACATAGTCACACGCCAGTCTTCTTGTCGTCCTTTTGTCATTCTCAGTCGCCTGCTCGTGGTATTGACGATTCTTTATGTATTGCAAGTATATCATGATACCACGGACGATCCTTTTTCTTCTTCTTCGACGTTGTAGCGATGGCGGGGCCTCATGAATGCTCATTCGGATAGGTTTCATATCTTACGCTTTGTTTAATGGACCATGGAAGCCAAAGTGGCTAGAGCATCACCATTTGATTATCGTCTCTTGGCGAGATAATTGAAAGTGACATCGTCGAACTCTTCGATCAATTCTTGGACCAATCTTTTGTATTCGACCAACTTGGGATCTCTCGTTTCCCATTCTCCTCTAAGTTGATAAATCACCGGTCATGCAGAGTCTCCGTACACTTTTAGCACCTAATTTTTGCGCTCTATAGCGCGCACGGATGCCCATGATACAAGCCTCGTGACTCCGCCATATTGTTTGTGCAGTCAAAATCCAACCTACAAGTGAAAGGTAATGATCTCCGTTTGGGGATACGAATTGCCCCAATTCCATTGCCCACGACATTTGATGCCCCGTCGAAGTTCAGTGTCCAAGGACGATCCTCTGGGGTACCCTCTTCAGTAGTTGCCACGTACATTAGGTCCTCATTGGGGAAATCAAAGTCCAAGGGCTCGTAATCTGCTAGAGCTCTACTGGCTAGAAAATCCGCTATTGCACTCCCTTTCACTGCCTTTTGGTTTACATAAACTATGTCAAACTCAGAAAGCAAAATTTGCCATCGGGCCATCCGACCATTCAAGGCAGTCAATTCTATCATGTATTTCAGAGGGTCCTGCTTCGAGATGAGCCAAGTCGTATGATACAGCATATACTGTCTCAATCTCCGAGTTGTCCAAATCAAGGCACAACAAAGTTTCTCAATTGGCGAGTACCTTGTCTCACATTCGGTGAACTTTTTACTAAGGTAGTATATTGCCTTTTCTTTCTTTCCTGACTCATCGTGTTGGCCGAGCACACATCCCATTGAGTTATCAAGTACCGTCAAATAGAGGATTAATGGCCTATCTGGATTAGGCGCGTCAATCTTTGGAGCATTGGACGGTAGTTGCTTCACTTTATCGAAGGTTTCTCGACATTCCTCGTCCCACACACTGGATTGTGTTTTTTTAAGGAGACGGAATATGGGGTCACATTTCTCGATTAATTGTGAGATGAACCGAAGCGATGTAGTTTAACCTTCCTAAGAAACCTCGAACTTCTTTTTATGCGTCGAGGTGGAGGCGGTTCTTGTATTGCTTTGACCTTGTGCAGGTCAACCTCAATCCCCCTTTCACCGACTATAAATCCTAGCGGCTTCCACGATCGGCCCAGAAGGTACATTTTCTTTGGATTGAGCTTTATTGGAATTTCCTTAACCTCAAGAATAGTTTCCTCAAGACTTGGACATGCTCCTTTTCACCCGAGATTTGGCGATCATATCGTCTACGCACACTTCAATTTCTTTGTGCATCATATCGTGAAATAGGGTTACCATGGCTCTACGATATGTCGCTCCCGCATTCTTTAGTCCGAACGGCATCACTTTATAGCAAAAGGTCCCCACATGGTTATGAACGTAGTCTTGTCCATGTCCTCGGGAAGCATCTTTATCGGTTGTATCCCGAGAAACCGTCCATGAAGGAGAACAACGAGTAACTCCGCCGTGTTGTCCACTAGGGTATCGATGTGAGGTAACGGGAAATTATCTTTTGGGCTAGCTTTGTTTAGATCTCTGTAGTCTACACACATTCGTACTTTCCCCGTCTTTCTTGGGGGCGGGGACGATGTTGGCTACCCATTCGAGTGACTTAACCACTTGCAAGAAACCCGCATCAAATTGTTTCTCGACCTCCTCTTTTACTTTCAACAGGACATCGGCCTCATCCTTCAAGTTTTCGTTGGACTCGGCTTGTATTCTTCCTTTATAGGCAACGGTGTACCACGATATCGGTGCTTAGCCTGAGCATGTCTTGATACGACCACGCCAAGACATCTTTGAATTCATGAAGTAACTCAATGAGGTCTCGCTTTGTCTCTACGGTAATACTAGCTCCAATCTTCACTTCCTTCTTTTCTTGCCTGTTTCCCAGTCCACTATTTCCACTAACTCCTCGCGAGGCGGGATCATTTCTCCTCTTGTTCTACCATCCTTAATAGTTCGGGAGATAGGTCACAACCTTGGTCATCTTGAGAATCCTCGCAAATCTTCCACACCCGTATCTTGCCCAAAAGGATATTACGAGTTATTGGTAGTGTTGCTCACATCGTTGATATTTGGGGACTGTTATGAAGATGAATAAAGGCTCATAGAGTAAAGGGATCTAAGCACGTTTATTGGCATTATGAATGAAGAATGGAAATATTTAGGAATATCTACTGAATAATAATGATGAATGAAAGAAGAAGATTTGCTCAAAAGGTAATGGAGATGCATTTCATTGAGAATAACGATGCCTCGTACAAAAGTCATGCTTTCACAAAAGGGGCACTTATCGCCTCTAGACAACAAGTGTGTTCCGAGTATTACTCGAATAAGTTCTAAAAGCTACAGGAATCTCCTCTGTGATTCAGCTTGTTTAGAAACGCTTTGCTCGTAAGTAGGCGGATACCATTCATTTTCTTCCTCTATTTTTTCCGAATATGGCATTGATGTGCATGTTTGCCCGTATTCCTTTATGGCTTTCTCACCTTTCGTTCCTCGTCCTTGGTGGATAATCCCTCCCGATATAAAGGTCTCAAGAATATGAGGAATTATCATCGGTTCCCACTTAATCTCATCTCCGCCCCAACGCGCGCTCTCCTTCTTTCTTGTCTTTTGCTAATTCTTTCCTTTTTGCTTCGCGTCCGGTTTGAACCCTAAACCGAAGAGGTCTCGTTTTTCTTTCAATCTCGGGACCTCGATCTCTCCTTGGAGATACTTCCCAAGTCCTTTCCCAGGTGCGGCTCCGTTCCCGATCATCAGTTGCAAACCCATTTTCGTGGTTTTAGATAATTGAGGTATTGGGATCTTGTTCCCCTCAATGACGAATGTTGCATTGACAAATTCCAAAGAGCGGAAGGAGCACTCGGTTGCTTCATCATCTCGCTTCTAAATATGGCGCGCCATTGGTCACGATTGCGACACGTCCTCTTCAGCATTTATTGTCACCAGACGACCCTCTATAATTAGCTTCAACTTTTGGTGCAATGACGAGGGCACTGCTCCCGCCGAGTGTATCCAAGGTCTCCCAAGCAAGCAATTATAGGATGGTCTGATATCCATTACTATGAAATCCACCTCATTATACCTGGGCCGATTAATAGAGGTACTTCGATCCTTCCCATAACTTTCCTTTTCGGTTCCATCGAACGCCCGACTACATTGTGGCGTGCCTTCGTGTGAGAGTGTCAATGGGTAATCGATTCGGCGTCGGCGAAGTGGCAAAACATTTAGTCTTGACCCATTATCGACCCGATACCGGGTAACGTGTATCCTTTGCATCGGGTGGTGATGTGGAGAGCCTTGATGGTACCCGTACCTCCGGAGGATTTCATCATCATTAAAGAAAATGAAGTTATCGCGCTTATATTGCTAATCAAAGCGATCCAACTTGTTAACGGTGATATCATTAGCAACATAAGTTTCATTTAGTACTTTCATCGATGCGTTGCGGTGCGCTTCGAGCTTAATAGTAAGTCAAGCACGGATATACGAGCCTACCGCTTATGTAATCGCTTCTACGACATCGTATTCGCTATGCTTTAAAAACTTTAAGAATTCCCTAGCCTCTTCTTCCTTCACGGCTCATTTATAAACGCCTCCGGTTTGGTCACTTTCCCTTTCTTTGGTTTCGCTACCGGGTTTTCCTTTGTGAGCTCCATTCGTGTATTCACTGGCGTCGTAGCGCTTTCCATCTGCGGCGTATAGGAGCCTACCACTGGTTTTTTTTCTTTTGCGGCGTTGGGCGAGCCTTCCTTTTCAGGAACCGTCACGTTGCGCTTATAGTTCCAGGAACCTTTTGTCATCTTCATATGAAAAAGCCGCGGTTTTGAATCACGATCTTCGGAGGCCCCCTGTTCCCCTTTGCGATCTTTGGGACGAGTCCCCTTTTCGAGGAATCGTCATGTTGCAATTATAGCTCTCGGGAACCTTTTTGTTATCTTGGATGAAAAGACCGCAGTTTCCGAATCATGATCTTGGAGTTATTTTTGTTTTGGTTCCATCATTCTTTGGTCGCGAGATGGTGACCAAAGGGTAGCCTGGTCTTGAAGTTTTACCCCTTGCTTCATCTTCTAACACGCAGATGTTTCTTTCCTCTTGGTCTTCGTTGCCTCGTAGAATTCTAACTCTTTATCGTCCATCGGCCTTTGTACCAGAATCCTAAACTCTATCTGATTTTGGATTTCGTGTCCTCCATGTTGTGAAATTCACAACCCTTGCTTGTTCTTTCATGCTCTCTTCTTGGGCTTGACACAACCAATCCCCTTTTCATCATTTCCTTCCGAGACTCGTCTCATTGGGGTTTTCACTTCAAAGCCAATATCCTCTTAACTCTTTTTCCCATGTTCTCGCCTATCATATTGACCCCATGATTAGGCGGTGGGTGCCCCGCATTAGAGGTATCGTCTACTTCTACAACACCCATCCTGGATGAGTCTTTCTACCGATTTCTTGAAAGCGAGGCAGTGTTTCTATTGAATGCCCCACAATTCTGCATGGTATTCGTGATCTGTGCGTTCGCATCATACCACTTAGGGTATGGGGGCCGCAGGGTTTTAAGTAATGCGGGCAACAATGTGTGCATCGAATAAATTTTGGTACATTTCTTTGTACGTGATTTGGGATTGGTGTGAATTGAATTTTCTCCGCATTTTGCTTCGCATTGGATTCCCGTCTAGAGGACTCGATGGTGGGCGCTACGACTCTGGGGTGGTTCACGATTATGGGCTTTGAATAACTTTTGCTTATGTTGTTTACAGTGCTCTCTTTTCTTGGGATCGTCTTTCTAGCACCTTCTCCCGCCTCTATCTTGCCACATCTCGATTGCGTTCTCTATCATTTCCCCGACAACACAATATCAGAGAAACTTTTGGTGGCGCCCAAAGATGTGGTTAATGAAGGAGCTTTCAATGTATTGACGAACAACATGGTTGTCTCTTTTTCTAGGAGCGGTGCATTTGAACTTGTGTGGCTACTTCCCTCCACCGTTGGGCATATTGCCTAAAGCTTTCGCCCGACTTTTCTCCATATTTTGGAGCGTGATTCGGTCGGGAGCTATATCGCCTACGTAGTCGTAGTGTTTTGAAGGAAGGCTGTGCGAGTCCTTCCACGACTTGATCTGAGTGCGGCTGGCGATTATACCATTTAGCCGCGGACCGGTTAAACCGCTCCGGAAACGAAGAAATCATGAATTGATCATTGTTAACGTGCCCCGCCATTCTGCGATGAGAACATTGTGATGTGCGCCGGGACGGTGGTTCCACTTTGCACTTTTCAAAATCGGGGTCTTGAACTTTGGCTGAAAACGAGGTCCGGGACTAGACTTAAATCCTTAGCGTCTACTCCGTAAACGGTGGTCGTGATCTCTATTTCTTTAAACTTTTCCTCTAGCCACTTGCAACGATCCTCGAGCCGCTTTGGGAAGTCCATTTTCGCTTTGTCCATTTCGGGCATTTCGTCGAAATCGGGGACCACTGGGTTAGCGGACCTTCCCGTGATTAGTACTGAATCGGTTGGGAGATGCGTTGGTACCGTGGTATCAACTCGATATTGTGGCCGATAATAATTGGTGTTCTTTGGGGATACGATCCGGTGGCGCTTGGGTATTTGGCGGGTAAAACCCGAAGGTAAACAGGATCGTCATTGTTGTTCCCCGAACTAGCAGCAACGCCCTTTCCCTTCTCACGTTCATTGGCCAACAACTGCGCTAGCTGGTTTATCATGTTATTTTGGGATTCTTCCATCCGCCCTATCATGTCCTGTTGTATCTTGGCCAATCGTTCTTGCATTTGATCCTGCATTTCTTTTTGCATTTGCTCTAATCTTTCCATTCTTTGATCCATCACTTTTGTTTTGCCTCTCGTACCGTAGTGATGTTCCAGGGTAACTCTCTCTGTCATAATTTAGGGTTCCTTTGTGAGATTTGATGTGTATGATGCAATGTAATGCAGATGCATGAGATGTGTGGTACAAAAAGGCATTGATTCTGATTCAATTTCCATTAGCATAACTTTTCTTAGAAAGCAAGTCTTTTTTCATAAAATGGATTACATATAAGGCCTCGCCCTAATACTTAAAGCCTTGACTTTCTCAAGAAGATCAGCTAATTCTTGTCCTCTCTCTGATCTTGACTCGTACAATAAACTTAGTAAGTCGGCTTGGATCTGCTAAGGCTTGTAGATGATCCGCCACTCTCGTACTTGGGCCATGAGCTTCCCCATAATATAATCTCGATCTCTCGACTTGGTTTTGATAGTGATGCGGTTGTTGCTTCCAACGTTCCTCGTTGACTTCAAAAAGCTCGCTTGTAGCTCACAACCATGTAAAGCGATTCTAGTTCTTCGACTCTTGCTTTCATCTCTTCAATCTTGCTCGGACTAGCCTTCAATTCGACCACGAGTTGCGGTTTCGATCTTTGGTACAATGATTTCTCTAATTCGAGATCCGCGTCTTTAATTTTTCTTTCTCATTTTGGCTCTCTACTAGACTTCTTTTCAGGGTATCCTCCGCTCTTGAGTCTCTCGGAGTTTCCTTTCCCATTGACTTGCTCTATGCTTCTCCTCTTTAATTTCTTGACGCCATTGCTCGACGTTTTCCCAAGTCCCATGATTCTCATCGATCTTCGTAGCTTCTTGTAGTCCGTCTTTAGATCGTCTAAATCTTCTTGACTTTATTTTTCCTTTTCTCGACTTCTCGGCTTCTAGCTTACGAATGTCGACATCTAATCCCAATTGTATTTTCTCTTCCTCTAGTTGCTCCATCCTTTTTCCTAACTCGCGGTTCTTCCTTTCAAATCTTGTTTGATGATTTCAAGTTCAGAGGACCACTGTAAGTGCTCTTCTAGTGACCGGATGTCTTCTTGGTCCTGGCGTGGGGATATTATCATTGATCCTTTGACTCCTCCACCAGTCATATTCAGGGGTTGTCATTGGATTGGCAGCAAACCTTTTTATTACGTGAATTCGCCCTGAGCTTTTGATATCTCCCTTACTCTCTTCTTGTAATTTTCTCCTTTGTAGTCAAACTCGCATTGAGTTAACCCTTGTGTCGGTGGCGTAAAGCTGTCTCGATCTGTATTGTCTTAATACGAGGAGAGAGGTGTATACCCGACGACTCCCATATTCCGAGCATAGGGACATAGTCAAAATCCCATCGATCGATATATAATCTCATCGGGGATCGCCAAGAGGGCTCTCCATGCTACATCCTCTTCTTGTAATTTTTGCAAGATCATAACCCAATTTTCTTCCGTAATATCATCTCTTCTTGGCGTGGTTGCCATTTTTCCCAATGGGAGTAGTCCTCGGAGAAAATTCGACACGACATCTTTTCCATCTTCCAAAATGACCATGAAACCATGCTAATAGGAGTTAGGCGCAACCGATGAATCTTCCTCGCCCGCTCTTGGCATGTGCTTAGGGACCTGAATGTTTCGGTCAAAATTGCGAGAACAGAGTAATCCTCTTTCTAATTTGTCAAACAAATCGGTGACCGCTTCATCTATATGTCCTAGGGCTTTGGGGAAGATAACTAGCCCATATATGCTCAAGGCTAAAGCGTCAACCCTTTTTCTTTGCTCGCTCAGATGTGCTATGATCAAATCTCTTAGATTTTTCCGGGGATGCATTTACAATCTCCTTTCTGTTTTGTTCGGTCAGAACCCATTGTTCGCTCATTCTGTAATGTTCATTAACTTTTTGCGAATGTGGGGACATTAACCCCTTACATAAACTTTGTCGAGTTGAATCTTGGGCAATGAGCGAGCGGTGTATTCTTCCATAGTAGGTACCAAGTCCACTTTCCCAAAAGTAAAGCAACTATAAGCAGGATTCCAAAACCGGGCCATAGCTCGGAATAAGTTTGGTCTATCTTAATGTCAAGCGGGTAAGGCGGATCATCGTAATGACAATAGAACGCTTGCTTGATACCTTCGTCCCATTGGCTCCATATCTCTTTCATTTCTTGAAGATTGTTCGGGTTACTGTGACACGGGTGAAGTCCCTGATTTCGACATCGCACTTTCCGCAAGGCTATCACCCTTCTCTCTTGCTGCACGGTCTCGCCCATATTCGGACGGACCGCATTGTCTCCCACTTTATCAAAAACTCTTTTTCCATGAAAAGCTATCCATTTGGTAATTGAATGTGAATCGATACATTTTTGATGAATATGCCATGCAAAATAAATGAAGCAGTCAAGTATTTCATAAATAGTAAGTAGAGGATAACATTCATAATCGTAAGCACTAGGGTTTGGCATGGCTCTACCCAGTGGTTCTTAAGGCTCGCTATATGAGGTTCGGTTCTAAAGTAGGGTACACGAACCGCAGATTCCTCGATCCTCACCCATTATAGGCTCATATAGACCGAGTTCGATTTGGGGAATACATTTCCCTATGGCTGCACGGAGATGAAAATCTCACGAAGACATAGGTACGGATGTATCCGGGCGATCCACTATCCCTGCACTGAGGTGAAAACCTCACGAAGGAATAGTTTCTCACTCCCACTTAAAGGTGCGACCACAACGGTCATGCAATGTAATGTGCACAAGAAAATAGAAATCATATGCAATGACACAAATGAATGCAACACAAGGATAGTAAAAAAATTTTTAAATCAAATTTCCAAACTTTCGACAAATGACAAAAATAATCAATTTACTACCGACTCTCTTTTTGGTGTCCCAGTGGAGTCGCAAGGTATCGTGAACCATTTTTGTTGTGAAAAAACGGGTCGACGTGGGTTTTGAAAACGAATAAAAAAACAGAGTCGCCACCAATCTTTTTGATGAGGTGTGATCGGGTCACCTTAAAAGTGTTTGTTTTTAATAATCGATTAATTTATCAAAAACACAATTTTGGTCTACGAAAATCGAGAAAATGGATTCGGGAGTCGGTTACATACAAGGAAGGGTTAGCACCCTCGATACGCCCAAAATTGGTACCTAATTGATTATCTAATGTCTTAATGTCGAAAGTTGAAAACTTAAGAATTCAAAATACGATCCTCTTGTTGTTGAAGAATAAATTTGGATAAATTGGAAGTGTATGCCAAGGGCCAGTCTCGTTTTAAGGTGAAGTGTTACATCCAATACTTTAGGACACCACATTTCGACCTTTAAAGTTGAACTTGCCTTTTATTCAAAACTTATGGATTTAATTGAAAGGATATTTTGTTATTTAGAATGGACGAGAAAAGGAAACCCAATACTTTAGGGCACGATTTCTCGAGCTTTTAAATACAAAACATTGCCTTGGTTTTAGAAAATATTATCTCGGAATAACAAAACATCACATCCAATGCATTAGGACACGACATCTCGAGTTCACGAGAATAAGCTTTTAGTTTAAAAATGTATTTGTTTTAAAAGGATATTCGGTTATTTAGATCAAACGAGAAGGATCGAAACCCAATACTTTAGGGCACGACCTCTCGAATTTCTAAATACGGAATATTACCTTTGTGAAAGATCTCGATTTTGTAAAAGTTAATATAATCATAAAATATAAAGACAAATTACAATGTTAATGGATTCAGCAGAATAATAGTAGGTGCACTAATATGGACGATAAAAATGCGATAATAGTAAACCAAAGAATAATAACAATGACACAATTTATAATAATAATAATAGGAGAAATAATAACATAAATAGAAATAATAGTAATAATAATAGCAATCATAATAAAGTAATAGTAGAAATAAAATAATAAAATGAGGAGTAATAGTAACAAGATAATAACGACGGTATTATAAAGGAACATAAAATAATAATAATGGTAATGATAATAATAGTGATAATAAATAAATAATAATATAGATGATAATGATAATAGTAGTATATTAGTAATAATAATAATAATAAAATAATGATGAAAGTAAATATAATAAACAATAAATATAATAATAACGTATAGAAAAAAACGAATACAATGCAGTAATGATATTTGAAATAAATAATAATATTGAATGAAATAATAATAATAAAATAAATACGATAAATAATAGATTAGCAAAAATAATATTAAGAATAGCATTTAAAACAATTATCAAATACAATAATAATCATTAAAATAATAATACAAATTAATATTAACATCAAAAATAATAAATATAATAGTAATAATAAAAAATAATACATATAATAATAATAATTTTAAAAGTAATTAATTTAATAGTAAAATAATCAAAATAATCAAAAAAAGGACCAAAATCGAACTAAAAACGGATTATTGGGGTAAATCTGAAATAAAATAAAAGGGGAGGACCTATTTGAAGCGCGTGGATAACATGGGGGACTAAAAAGGGCAATGACCCTTTCCTCCCAAAACGCACAGCATAGGCAGGGGCTCGATTGAAAACCGAATGGAGTTTCGGGGCCAAATTAAAAAACCAAAAACTTGAATGCAAAATTCAGAAAAAGCGGAGGGATCTGCGCGCGCATAAATTCCCATTTTTCCAAGAAAAAGCGCGCGGATCTGGCTGGAGCGGGTCGGATCGGATCGGGCCTGGGTGAAACGACGTCGTTTTGGGCATTAAAGGCCAGCCCCAAAACGACGTCGTTTTAAGGGGCTATTTAAGGCCATAAAATCAGAAAAAAAAATCATTTGATTTCGCTTGTTGTAAAAAAACTCTCACTCTTCCTTTTTTTTTTTTTTGCGGTCAGAAGGTCGGGCGATTTCCGTAGTGGGTTCGTCGCCATGTGTTGTTCGCGCAAACCACCACACATGCCGTGATGGCGGAAAAAATAAATTTTTAGTTTTTTTTTTCTTTTTTTAAAAAAATAATATGTTTATATGTGTATGTCGAAAAGAAAAACAAAGAACTAGTAGAGCATGATATTTGAAAAAGAAAAAAATAAAAATGTAAAGACTTCGTTTTTCTTTGCTTAATCTTCTCTTGCTTGAATCATTTTTTTGTATTGATGATCGAAAAGAGGGGAAGAAAGGAACCCCTACAGTGTATTTTGTTTGGCTTTTTATAGCCATTTTTACACGATTTTTTTATTGTTTCTGTCTTGTCTTCTTTTCCTTGCAGTGCAAGTGGGCGGTGGCGTGACAAAGCGGTGGTGGTGCGCGCGTCGGTGGTGGTCGGTCGGAGGATAGGCGGCACACCTAGGGGCTAGGTTTTTCTTTTCGAAAAATGTTTTTAGTTTTGGGCTTGTATGTGGGCTAGGGTTAGGTTATTGGAGTCAGTAGTTTTTGTAAATGGGTTTGGGTTTATTTTTTGTTTAATTTGGTTGGGCACAGGCAATAATTGGGTTCTCTGAGGGGATGAGACTTGTTTATTTTAAATGGCTCCACTATATCTCTAGGGAGATAAGGTTTGTGATATTCACCTATTCCATTCTTTGGTCGGGAAGCTAGGTAATCATGTTCCACTACTTTTTAGGGCAACAGGATCTATAATTTTTGACTTATTCCACTGCTGGTCAGGGCAATAGGACGGTGGCTTAAATCATGTTTCCCTACGGTTTAAGGGCTACAGGATTTGCCTTCGATCTTATCCCGCTATTGTTTAGGGCGACAAGATCTACAATCTTCAACCTATTCATTTCTTTGGTGAGAGGCAATAGGATGGTGGCTTAAATCATGTTTCCCTCTTTGGTTAGGGAGCCAATATTTGCCTTCGATCTTGCCTCACTCATTGTTTTAGGCGACAAGATCTACAATCTTCCACCTATTCCTTTGCTGGTCGGTGGCAATAGAGACAATCTTCAACCTATTCCACTCTTGGGTCGGTGGCAATAGGATGATCTTCAACCTATTCCACTCTTTGGTCGGTGGCAATAGAACAATCTTCAACCTATTCCACTCTTGGTCGGTGGGCAATAGGACAATCTTTAAACTATTCCACTACTGGTCAGTGGCAATAGGACAATCTTCAACCTATCCCACTACTGGTCAGTGGCAATAGGATAATCTTCAACCTATTCCACTACTGGTCAGTGGCAATAGGACAATTTTCAACCTATTCCACTATTGGTCAGTGGCAATAGGACAATCTTCAACCTATTCCACTACTGGTCAGTGGCAATAGGACAATCTTCAACCTATTCCACTACTGGTCAGTGGCAATAGGATGGTCTTTAATAATGTTGCTACACCGTCCTCTGGGGACATATCCTGTAAACTCGGGTTTATGTGCTTATGCTTATGCAAATAATGCGGATGCTATGATCGGAATGACTCAAACGCTCCTAACTACATGTGCTATGGATGACATTTACGTGAATGCAGAATGTCATGAGAATGATGATTTTTTTTCAATGATTAAGATGCAATGATCGTAATAAATCGAATGCTCCTAACTAAATAATATTATAGAGGACATTTGCATGAATGCAGAATGTCATGATAATGATTCTTTGTTAAAAAAATATATAAAGATCAGGATGCGATGATCGAAATGCCCCTAATGATGATGTATGAATGTAAAATGAAATTATCCTTTTTAATGCTTAGGGTTGTCTCGCTCGTCGTCCATCGTGAGTCTTATTCTTGACGTATTACGCCGCTTATCTCGCTCACTTGGTACCTTTGCCAAAAACTCAAAGAAACAATCATATTTTGCTCAAATAACTTGCCCCAATGTAACTTCAAGATCCATTCCATGGCACCTATAGTACTTTAAGGCTTATACCATCTTTAGATCCCCTCTCTTCAACTTCAGGGGGTGTAGGATCTGTGTCATCTTCAATCCATCCCACGACACGACTGGGGTATAGAATTTGTAACTTATTCAAACGATTTGGTCTACTACACCTTCCATTCCCTGGGTGTCATGACCAGGTGTGTATGCATGATATTTGCACGGATACAGAACATCATTTTTTCTCGCGAATGATTCCCCATTTACACATGGGTTAACATTGCCCCTTTTTCGTCAAGATGGTATTACTGACGTAATATCTTGTCATTTTGTTCAATCACCATTTTTGACAAAATCCGAAGAGATAGCCTCAGTTCAGACTTTCCCTCCACCAATATTTTTATCCCTTAAACTTGAGGAGTTTTAAGCAATAGTCTTGTTTCAGGTCCTTGTATTATTCAGAAGCTTCCAGAGTAATATGCGAAACTTCTTTTATGAAAGTATTATTAGTCCACCAATCGTTATTTCAATGCAAAATGCTTGAAAAATATCACAACAATGGACAAGAAGGGAACCAATTGAGAGTATAGCTCGAAACAAATAAGTTGATCACAGCTAGCAAGTGCAAAGAAAAAGAAAGTTTATTAAGAGTGTACTTTGCAAGAAATAAAATAACCACAAATAACAAAAATAGGTAAAATGGAAACTAGGTGCCCCAGATATCGCAGCCTGAGCTTCTCTGTTCAAACTTCTTGAGGACCATTTTAGGCTCAATATGTGTTTAGAGGATCCAGAGTACTTTGTCGATGCCCCAAGACGCAACATACTTCTTCATTGTTAATTCAAGTGTAGGAAGACTACTGTATGCCCTACTTTCGATCAAAATTTGAGTTGTCCTTCTCGGGTTTTCAACTTAAATCCCCTTTGGTCTCAAGGCGCCCTTTGCGGGTTTTCGCCCTGGCCTCTCCTTTTCCTTCTTTTTTTCCTTTTTTTTATAACAAATCTGAACTCACAGGATTGGGCGGGTTCTTGTCATCCATCTTGGTTACTATCCATGTTTCCCCAGAACAGGCATTCTTTGCTGCATAAGGCATTTACTTTTCTTCTTGAGTCCTTTTGGATAAGAAGGATCCTTCTTAATGCCAGGTTCTCCTCTTGAAATTCTCTTAAGCGAACCTTTTTTTTATAAGCCCGTATCATCCATTTTTTGTACATTTGACCATGAATACTTTCAATTAAGCTTACTGTAGATGTTCTGCTTTATTCAATTCAATCAAAACTTGGGGAAAAGGAATCTTATATTACAACAATTATTTCCCTTTCATAAACCAATGGGAAAGATGCGCCGGTGAAAGTCCTGGCCAACGTTCAAGAAACCTAGAGGGTGAATGGTAACTTCTCTATGCCAACCTTTACAAATCTCAGTCATTTTTTTTACTGCCTTTGCTGCACTGAATGGTGTCTGATCTTTGAACATACTGTAAATTTGTGCAATTATGTTAAACGCGTTTCTTTCTGGCATTCTTTATTGCCACACTCTCCCTCTTTTTTTTTTTTTAGATTTGAATTTGATAACTGCTGACTTTGTAATTTTGGCATATGAAGCGACCTTCACCTTCTCAGTGAGGTAACCAACGACCATGAATATGAATCGATGTTGGCTAAAAGCTTTTGAGGAGACTGGCTTGATAACGTCCATGCCCCACATATAGGGGATATGTGAAGAAATACAGGAGGCGCATAAGTCCTGTATTCAATTTCCCTTTCTTGGTAAACCAGTAGCTCGAACCTCCTGGCCGTTGTAGAACCATTAACATGGGTTCTTTTAACACCAATCTTAACAGCATACCCACGTTTCAGTAGCCTAGGTGTGTCTTGATGTGATCATACGAAAACATCTTTAAATTTTCTGGAGATAACTCAATGATGCCTTGCCTTATTCTGCGGTGAGCTAAGCTTCCATCTTCACTGTAGTGTCTCATTGACATTTCGTAAGGTAGGATCTACCATTCTTAATAAGTTAGGAAATAAGTTGCAATCTCTGCTGCGTCTTCAAAGTCCTTAGATCCTCTAGACACATATCCCACTAGAAAGGAGTCGAGAATAGCGTCGCTCATGTCATTGATATCTGGGACCCATTGTGGGTATGAAGGTAAATTCCCGAGAATAAATGATTCCAAGAATGATTATTTATGAATGAAGAATAAATAGAATGTATAGTATGAAAAAAAAAATATTTGTTCAAAAAAATGCATTTTACTAAAATAGTAATTCTGGACACAAGCTTATTTCACAAAAGAAATCTTATTGCTTCTAGGCTTAAAGCAACAAGTACGTTTTGTACATTACTCTAAGTAAGCTTCTAAATACTACAGGAATTTCTTCCGCAGTCTCATTGCCCAAAACGCTCCCAAGTTCATATTTCTGCATTTGGCGCGTCATCTATCTTCACAATACCCATGTTGATGAGTTTTTCCACCAATTTTTTGAAAGCAAGGCAATTTTCTATCGAATGCCCTGTAACCCCTGCGGGGTACTCACACTGGGCATTTGGGTCATACCATTTTGGGTATGGAGATTGCATTGGTTTCGGGTAGTGGGGAGACACAACGTGTGCATCAAATAAACTTTGATACAACTCCTTGTACGTCATTAGGATCGGCGTAAATTGGGGTTTCTCTGTGTTTTACCTTGTGCCCGATTCTTTTCTTGATGAACCCTGATACCCAGTAGTCATTGTTTTTGGCTGGTTAACGGTAATCGACTTTGTGTACCCCATGTTCGTATTATTCACTTCATTTTCTTTCTTCTTCAGGACTTTTAAGGTACGTTCTCCATTTTTCTTTGTTTCGGCTAAGCCATGTACCACAAGATTGACTCGATCATCCCCCGGATTAAAACCTGAACCCATTGGAAAGTTTAACAGGGCCGAAGTATCAGTCTGACATTGGGGTCCAATACTGACGGGTACCCCATGCGAATGCGCGTCTGGTTGAGTCGGGATATTTATTGGGGAATAAACGATGTCTTCATCATCATCCACACTATCGACCATTGGGTCACCCCCTTTTTTAAGCCTTCCAACTAGTAACTGGGTTAATTGGCTCATCACATTCATTTGATCTCGCATATCCTATTGGATTTCGGTCAATTGCTCTCGCATCAGTATTTGCCTTTGCTCTAATCTCTCCAACCTTTGTTCCATATCTTCTGAAATAATTTCACCTAATTAGGGTCTTTCTACAAATTTTAATGCATGTAATATGATGTAATGTAAATGCATGAAATGCAATGCAAATGCATGGAATGAATGCAAAAAGAAAGAGATGTGTTGATTATGAATTCAATTCCATTAGAAGAACTTTTCTAGAAAATACGTTTCTTTACATAAAACGGATTGCATATACGGCTTTGTCCTAATAGTCCAGGTGAAAACACCAATCATCTCCTTCGTATCCGGATGCTATGGTCGTGTCTCGTGAATTTTCCAAATAAATGCCTTTTCTAGCTCCTTGTTGCTTGGACTAGGCCGTACATCCTCACTCGCTTATCCTCCACGATGTTCATAGGCTTCTTTTAGAAAAAGGAGACATGATGGCTATCGAATAATCCTTGTCGGCTTGAATCATTGGGCAAAGTTTTGTATTCTTCTACCTTCTTCGTATACGGATGTTATGGTCGTGTCCCGTGCACTTTCTCAATAGATGCCTCTTCTAGCTCCTTATTGCTTGGTCCAGGCCATACATCTTCACTCACTTATCCTCCGTGATGTTCATAAGGAGATTGAGACACGATGACTCTCGAATAATACTTGTCGGCTTGAACCCTCGGGCAAAGTCTTGTATTCTTCTACAGGCTATCAGCCCTCTCTCGTTGTTTACCTGGACTATGACCGTATTATAATCCACTTTATCAAGTAACACATTTTCTTATGACAAACTCTTCTATTTAGCAATCGAATATGAATCAACACCTCCTTTCTAGGATGATGCGATGCAATGCAATGCAAGTGCATAGAATGAATGCAAAAAGAAAGAGAACCGTTGATTATGAATTCAATTCCATTAGAAGAACTTTTCAAGAAAATAAAGCTCTTTACATAAAACAGATTACATATACGGTTTTGTCTTCATAGTCCAAGTGAAAACCAATCATTCTCTTCGTATCCAGATGTTATGGTCGTGCCCCGTGAGCTTTCTCCATAGATGCCTTTTCTAGCTCCTAGTTGCTTGGTCCAGGCCGTACCTCTTATTATCTTCTGCGATGGTCATAAGCTTCTTTAAGAAAGTCGAGACGTGACGACTCTTGAATAATCCTTGCTGGCTTGAATCCTAGGGCAAAGTATTGTATTCTTCTGCGGACTATCAGCCTTCTCGTTGTTTACTTGGACTATGTTCAGACGACCGTATTATAATCCACTTTATCAAGAAATTCATTTCCTTATGACAAATTCCTCTATTTAGAAATCAAATATTAATCAATACCTCCTTTCTATGATGATGCAATGCAATGCAATGTAATCAAAACAGAAGAAAACACGTTAGTACAAGAGAAATAAACAACACATAATAACTGTCCGGTTAACCACTAAGGTTTGGTGTGGCTCTATCTAGGGTAGGCTCTTAGGTCTCTCTATATGTGGTTTGGTTCTAAAGAAGGGTACCTGAACCAGCAGATTCCTCAATCCTCACCCATTATAGGCTCATACGGACCGAGTTCGGTTCAGGGGAATACATTTCCCTATGGCCATGCAGAGATGAAAATCTCACGAAGCACATAAGTACGGATATATCCCGGAAGCAATCCACTAGCCCATGCGGAGGTGAAAACCTCACGAAGGCATAGTTTCTTACTCCCACTTAAGAGGGTGCGACCACAACGGTCATGCAATGCAATGTGCGCAAGAAAACAACAAACAAATGCAACAAAAGGATCGTAATTTTCAAATCAAATTTTTAAATTTTCAAATTGAATTTTCAAATTTTCGACATCGGACAGAAAATAATCAATTTACGGCCTGACGCTCTTTATATCCCCAGTGGAGTCGCCAAGCTGTCGTAACCATTTTTTTTAAAAAATGGGGATCGACTTTGGTTTTTGAAAACGAAAATAAAAAAAGGGAGTCGCCACCGATCTTTATTAGGTGTGATCGGATCACCTTTGTTTTAATAAAACGTTTTGGTTTACTAAAACAGTGCTTTTGGTCTACGAAATTTGAGAAAATGGGTTCGGGAGTCGGTTACGTGCGAGGAAGGGTTAGCACCCTCGTCACGCCCAAAATTGGTACCAAATTGATTAATAAATGTCCTAATGTTGAAAATTTGAAAAGATTTAAAATACGAATCCTTTAGAAAATATTTAAATTTACTCGAATTGAATATTAAGATTCTCTCGCTCCGAAGGAATGAAATGTCACATCCAGCACGATAGGACACGACAATTTAAATCCTCGAATCCAAGATCATCTCATGATTCCTGAGACTCATGCATTGAAAATATCAAAAGGATATTCGATTATTTGTCAAGTGAGAAACCAGAACTCAGTAAGTTAGGGCTTGATTTCTCGAAGTTCCAAATACAAAATATTGCCTCTATTTTAAAAAACTTCTCTCGGAGTATCTAGATGTCGTGTCCAGTAAGTTAGGGCACAACATTTCGAATTTTCGAGAACAAGTATTTTATTTAAAACTTGTATTGCGATTTTAAAAGGGATATTCCGTTATTTAGATTGAATGAGGAAAACCGGAACCCAGTAAGTTAGGGCTCGATTTCCTCGAATCTTTAATACGAAATATCGCTTTTAAAAACCTGGTGCATCGAGAGAGATTAGTGTGACAAATGATAATATGAAAACACGATGTTATAGGTAAAAAGAATAATAATAATAAAATAACGATGTGAAATAATACACTAGTACAAGTGATACTAAGATAATAATAATAATAATAATAATAGTAATAATAAACAAAAAGTGAAAATAGTAATAAATATAAATGAAATAATGAAATAATAATGAAATGATAATAATAGTAATAAATGTAAAAGAAATGAAAATAAAAGAATAAAATAGTAATAGAATAAAGTAATAGTAAAAATGAGGTAATGATAATAAATAATATTACATTAATAAATGAATAATACTAATAAATAAATAAATAAGTGAGAATAATAATGAGAATAATAATGATAATGGCGTTAGTAAAAAAAATAGTGATACTAATAATAGTAGTATAGTATAGTAGTAATAATAATAATAATAATTGCAAAATGACTAAAAAGGGAGTAAATTGAACTTAAAACGAAAGTTTGGGGTCAATTCGAAATAAAAATAAAAGAAAAGGACCTATTTGTACGCGCGGAGGAAGCGGAGGGACCAAATGTGTAATAAACTCCTCTGGCCAAAACGCGCAACAACGAAGGGGACCAAATTGAAAACCAAAATAAAATATTGGGCGGGATTTTAAAATAATAAAAATCTGATTATAAAACACTGAAAAAGCGGAAGGGTTAAAAGTGCAATTAGCCATTCCTTAAAAAAACGCGCGGATCCTAAGCTCTGGGTCGGGTCAAAGTCGGGTCGGATCAAAACGACGTCGTTTTGGGGCTTATGGACGCCAACCAAAACGACGTCGTTTTGTAATGTGTATATAACGTAAAATTTTCTTAAAAAAAATCATTTCTCCTTTGTTATTTTTAAAAAACTGATTCTTCTCTCTTTGCTCTCTGCAGGTCTGAAGAGTGGGGATTTCGGCCGATCATCGGCCGTCGTGGCTTCGCCGTCGCTGCCGGCCACCGCGCACGGTGGCCGGAAAAGGTAAAAATTTTACTTTTTTTTAAAACAATAAAAAATATATATGTATTTATATGTATATATATTTGTGCGTAGAAGAAATAAAAAGGGACAAGGACGGAGGTTCGAAAATTGGAAAAAAGAAAAAAGGAGATGTTTTCACCTTTTACCGATCTGATTTCGTGTTGTCTTTTTCTTCTTTCTTTGTTAATATACTTAACCTCTATTCTTTTTCGTGTTTAAAACACTATTGCTATTTTTGCTTCTGTGTGAATCTCTGTTTTTTGGTATTCAAAATCTCTTTTTTTTTTGTATTTTCTTGTCAAAATCGTGAAGAAGAAGAAGAAGAAGAAGCAGATACAGAGGTTTGTTTTCGTCCCTTTTTCCAGGCCGAAAATCGAAAATCCTCCCCTTACAAATGGTTTAGATCGGCTTTTTATAGTCGATTCTTACAATCTTTTGCTGTTCGTTTTTCTATTCTCTTGCGTGTCTGCCATTTCTTTGCAGGATATAGGCGGTGCTGATGAGACGTGGGCGGTGGTGGCAGGTGGCCGGTCAGAAGGCAAGTGGGCAAATGGGACGGCGCCTAGGGTAGCTTTAGGGTTTTTTTTTTGTTTGTTTGCTTTTTTTTTATTTGGGCTTAGTAATTTGGGATTGGGCTTGAATCGGGTTGTTGGGTAGTTGGGTCTAAGGTTGTAGAATGGGCCGGGCAGAAAATGGTTGTACATGTCTTACTACTACACTCAACACTTGTCGGTTATTATTCTCGTCATCTGTAGTAAACTCTTTCACCTCTAGAGCTATCAAAGAGCCCACAACAATTTTTAGGTGAATGGTATCGAGCTCCACACCTAGTAAAATGTATTTATTAGGGTTAGGTTTACTATAAATGATGAAAATTGAAAGTGTTGAGCTCCATATGATATTTTATTAAGGTTAGGTTTAGGAGACAGTTAAGATATTAATTAAAGAGGAAATCAACAATTACTATTGTCAAGGTTCTTTTGTATTTATTTAACTCCAATTGGGTAATAATTAATTGCATGTAACTCAAAACCCACGAGTGATAATATACTTGTATATTAAATTTTGTTTTATTAAATTTTGTAATGAATATTTTATTTTTTAATTGAATTTTTTATGCAATTTTAATTAATTAAATTAAATTGAGACAAGATTATAAAAAAAAAAAACTATTCTTAATATTTTTTGGTGAAATATAAGAGGCCTGAACAGCAATATGACTAATGCGACTCAAATTTAAACCACACCTGAGGCAGTGAACACCCTAGCTATCAAGCAAACACACAAGATTCTAATATTTTATGAGTTAACAATAATAAGTGTGAATAGCCCAATTTGCCCGGGCCCGTCAGAAACCAAACAAGCCAGCCTATTGAGACCCAAAACAAATCAAACCCAACAATCCATAAAACCCAAATACTAAACCCATTACAGCCCAACAAACCAAGGCCCAAAACAATTAAAACCCAAAACAATTAAACTAACCAAACCCTAGCCCAATACCAAAATTAAACAGAAAAAGCAAAACAGTAAAAAGAAACCCTAGGTGCGCCGCACCTAGGGCGTCTGCCTTCTAACTAGCAGTCCCATCCACCGCCTCTGGCCACCGCCTCAGCAGTACCGCCATCCACTTGCACCGTCACATGCAAACATTAAAGAAAGAGGACAACAAATAATTGTAAAAATGGGCTATAAAAGCCGATCTAAAATCCATTGTAGAGGATTCGGAGAGTTTTTATTAATACAATAACAATAGATTTTCAAATACGAAAAGAAGCAGAGATTAAGCATAAAAAAGGGAGAACGAAAACGCAAAATCAGATCAGTAACTTTAGGAGGTGATTTTATTTTATTTTTTATTTTATTTTCTTTATTTTACTTCGAATCATCTTTTACAAATATATATATATATATATATATATATATATATATAAGTATTATGCAAAAAAAAAGAGAGAGGAATTTTTCCTTGAAGCGCCGCCGTGCACGGCGGTCGCCGGCGATGGAGACGCGGCGGCGGTCAGTGCCGGACCCTCACCGGAGGCCCATCCCTGCAGAGAGAAAAATAAGGAGGGGGGAAGTTTTTTTCTGAACTAGGGGTAAAATGATTTTTTTTAATTTTTTTTTTGCCTTTTATAGGCGCATAAAACGACGCCGTTTTGGTCGGCGCCCCTAAGCCCCAAAACGACGTCCTTTTGGCCTCAGGATCCGCGTGTCGACCCGACCCGCTCAGGGGGATCCGCGTGTTCTTGCTTTTGGCGCTATTTGCGCAAATGGTCCTTCCACATTTTATATCTTTTAATACAGTTTTTTTTTCAATTTTACCCTATAATTTTTATTCTATTGCAATTTGGTCCCACGCAAAGTGACGTCATTTTGAAGGACCGAGATTATTTCCCATCTGGTCCCTCCCCATTTTCGCGCATTACACGGGGGCCCCGATTCATTTTTTTATTTTAAATTTAGGCCTTTAATTTTACTTTTCTCTTAATTTAGTCCTTTTTTATTTTTTTTATTTTTTTTCTTTCGTTGGTTTTACTATTTTTATCATTAATTCAATATTGACATTGTTATTATTAATATTACTGCTATTATTTTTATTATTAATATTATTATCACTATTACTATTACTTTATTATCAACAGTATTATCATTTCTCTTTTGTCACCATTATTTATTTAGATATTTTACTATTATTATTCATTTACTATTATTATTATAATTATTAATTTTATATTTATTATTATTTTATTATTACTATTACCATAATTTATTTATCTTTACTATCATTAACTTCCTTATTATTATTATTATTATTATTATTTTAATACTATCGTATTATTACTATTATATTTATTATTATTGGTATTAATCTTAATTTGTACTATTATTATTTTAATGTTATTATATTATTTTTAATAATTGTTTTAAATATTATTCTTAACATTATTTTTACTATTTTATTGTCTATCATATTTATTTTTGTTATTGTTATTATTATTACACTCACTATTATTATTTACTTTATTTCTAACATCATTATTACATTGTATTTGCTTTTTGTAGACGTTATTATTATTATATTTATTATTTATGATTGTTATTACTACTATTATTTTCATTATTATAATTTTTATTATTCTCTTTTATCACTAGTATTATATATTGTTCATATTAATATAGTATTGTTACTTTTTTTTAATATTATTATATTTCTTTATTTATTTACTCGAAATTTATGTTTTATCTTGCTCATTTTATTTTCGAATTTTATATTATTATTTTATTAACGCATTTATCATGTCACGCAAGTAGCATCGTATTTTCACATTACTACTTGTCATATTAACTTTTGCCCGATACAAAATTGATTCCTTTCACAAAGGCAATATTCCGTATTTAGAAATTCGAGAGATTGTGCCCTAACGTTTTGGGTTTCGATTTTTCTCGTTTAACCTAAATAACTGAATATCCTTTTTAAAACAAATACATAAATTTTAAATAAAAAGCTTATTCTCGAGAATTCGAGACGTCATATCCTAACGCATTGGATGTGATGTTTCGTTATTTCGAGATAAGAGTTTCTAAATAAAGGCAATATTCTGTATTTAAGAAATTCGAGAAAATCGTGCCCTAACTTACTGGGTTTCGATTTTTCTCGTTTAACCTAAATAACATAATATCCTTTTAAAATTAAAATACATGAATTTCAAATAAAATGCAAACTCGTTCTTAAAGGTTCAAGATGTCGTGTCCTAACTTATTAGATGTGACATTTTATTACTTCGAGACGAGAGGGTCTTTAACATTCTTTTCGATTCATCCAAGCATTTTTGAAATTAACATTAATACAATGAGGGATCGCATTTTGAATTCTTTCAAGTTTTCAAATTTTCGACACTAAGACACAAATTAATCAATTAGTTACCAATTTTGGGCGCATCGAGGGTGTTAATCCTTCCTCGTGCGTAACCGACTTCCGAACCCATTTTTTTGGATTTTCGTAGACCAAAATTGTTATTTTGATAAATCAAACCTTTTATTTAAAACAACCACTTTTCGAGGTGACCCGATCACACCTCAGCCAAAAAAAAAAGGATTGGTGGCGACTCCCTTTTTTTACTTTCATTTTCAAAATATAAAGTCGACATTTTCGTTTTTCGAAAAAATGATTACGACAATAAGTTAATCAAAATATTGTTATATATATGTAATAATTTTTTTAAAAGTTTTGATCATATTTTTTTTTATACAATACCTACAACTATTCATAACTCTTCCTCAACCCATAAATAAGAAAATAATACGCTTCAGCACACTCAAATTTACGTCATCCTGCATTAACAATATTCATACCAATCGAATTAAAACTCAATAGATATATATTATATAAAGAAATATATGGAGGAAAAATTATGTAATCAAAAATTGACGGCAGAGACGTGTTAAAACCGCTCTCAACAGTATCACATCATTCTACCGAAAAACAGTATCACTTCAATTCAGCTAGAATTTTGAACAAATGAATGGCCAAGAATTTTGATTACACCTTAAATTTTGGATAAGATCATATAATCTTTTCCCCTTTTCTACCCTTTTCTAGGATTTTTGATCCATTCGTTTTTTATTTTAATTTTGGGAAACTAAACTGAACGTAAAAAGAGCTTTTCTTTGTTCTTTGGCGAAATTCATTGACGTAAACACCAATAGAATTATATGGGATCCGAGGATAATTCAATAAATTATTTCATTAAATTTATATAAAATATGTCGGTTAAGTCTTAGTATCAATATTATTATCTGTTATTTAAGAGTTAGGGAAAAAATATAATCTTTAAAGCATTTGATTGTATCTGGGTGTATTTAATAATTTTAAAAATTAAAGTTATGTTTGATGAATTGAAAAATTAAATATTAAAAAGATATCTGTTGAAAAAATAAATATTGAGAGTGTTGAATTTAAGTTATAAAGTTTGTTTTATGTGTTACTTAAAATTAAATATTGAGTATAATTAAATTGTTTAGTAACGGACAATATAATCTTAAATGGAATAGAATAAAAAAATAATTGAATTTTATTCTTTATTAAGTGATAAGTAGTTTCTTATCTATTAATCATTTTCCGCACTTTTTTTTGTTGAAAAAAATTCTATCTAATAGTTTTCATTGTGGGTTATCAAACGTGTTTAGAAAAAATAAGTTACTGAAAATATTAATTTTCAGATGATTGATTTATTTTCAACACTATCAAACAAGGCCTAAGTGTTGAAAAATTAAGTATTAAATTTTTAGTATTGAAATTTGTAAGCAATATTGAATTTATATTATAAAACTATTTGGTATATTAGTAAAAACGAAGTACAAAATATAATTATTTTGTTTGATAATAATAAATCTTAAAATTTGAAAATTCATTATGTTATTTTGAGGGTATTTATGTTATTTTACATTTTGATAAATCTAGAAAAATGCATAGTAATAATGAAAATCATGAGATTAGAACCCAAGCTAATATAATCTTCACTCTCGCAATTTTACCATTTCAATTAAAACTATATTAACTTTTATTCTTTTTTAAATAAATTTGTTATATAATTTTTTTTCATTCATATCATGGGCGTGCCTTAATCTAGTTATGTATAATGTATTTGATTGAATTTGTGTCATGAGTCAACTCGACATCAACTTGATTAAGAAAATTATTTAATTTTTTTAATAAAGTAATGAATATTTAATTAAAACAACTAAAAATGAAATGTCTGAGTACTAAACTTGAACCTAAATAAAGTTTATTCCTAAATACTTTACTACTCAGCCTATAATTCAATTTTTGAATAATAATATATCGTTAATATTTTATTTTGCTCATATTGTGAGTGTGACAAAATTTAGTTATATATAATATGCCTGATTGAGTTAGTGTTATGAGTCAATTTGACATCAATTCGATCGAAAAAATTACTTAAAATCTTTTTTGATAAAGTACTAACTTTTTTTTAAAAAAAAATAATGAATATTAATATAATGGTGTTTCAGTCTTTTATTATTTTTATATGAAATGTTTAAATAAAATAAATAAAATAAAATATTTAATAATTAAACCTAACCCTATGGAGTATTTAATTATAAGCATTTTACTATTTTACTTATAGCACAATTTTTGTTGATTATTATTTTTATAAATATAATTCTAATATTACTTTTTCTTTTTCTCTCACTCATATTGTGAATGTAATAAAATATAGAGAAATTATTTTATGGATTCTTCCCACTACAGCATTTATGGTTCCTTCCTAATTATTTAATGATACTTTATCAAATTTTTTCATGTTATTGACACATAATTTGGATAATTTTTTTTTACCTTGAACCTTGAACCCTAGCTCTCGGATCTTGAACCCTAAACCTCAACCTCAAACCAAAAACTTTAAACATCGAATCTTAAATGGGTTCAAGGTTGAGGTCGAGGTTGGGGATGGGGTTTATGATTCGAATTCAATGTTAGGAGTTTGGGGTTTGGTGTTTGATGTTTGAGTTCAGGGTTTAGGTCTAGGGTTCAAGATTTGAAGTTCAAGGTTTGAGTTTGAGATCAAGTTTAGGGTTCGAAGTTTGGGATTTTGAATTTGGGGTTCAAGATAAAAATTACTAAAATTATGTATTAATGACATAAAAAATAATTAAAATATTATTAAATAATTAAAAAGGGATCATAAATAATGTGATGGGAAATGTCCATAAAATAATTTTTTAAAATATAATATTTATTATACCAATCTAGAGAACCTCAAACTTGGAAGGAATTCCCAAAAGAAGAAAAACAAAAGATAAACTCACCCAACTTGTAATATTTATCAACAATTGACAAGCGCATTTGTCATGGGACAAGAGCAAGAGCATGATCAAGCCTGAGTATTCCATCATAGCCAATCACGGGCAAATAACTGTTACCAAAATTTAGGATCATGTGAACTCTAAGAGAGATTTTTGGTGTAAAGCCAAAGGTATAGCCACAGAAGAGGGAAGCCTAAAAGGGAAAGGAATGTAAACCTTGTTGCTTTTTTTCTTCCATCAAGAGCCATCGCCTATATTTCCTTTCATTTAAGCATCGGAAAGCATCTTAAAACACAAGTTCTAACGTCTTCATAATTTTCTCTATTGTATTTTCCTACCTTCAATAGTCTAAACCCTCCATAGTAGTTCCTACCCTTCATCCTTACTTAGTAAGTAATTGAAACAATATTCACAAAATGTGGATTTTATTACTTTTGGTTACGTGAATTTTGATATTATTACATGTTCATATTTTATTACTTTTTCATTTTAATATCATATCGTACATATATATTATGTAATCATATCATGTTTAGCATTGTTAGATTTAAGATAAATATTCTAAATAAATAAAATGTGATAATTAATAATACAAACAAAAAGAATGGAAAATTATGTAGAATATGAAGTCTAAAAGAAAATTCCAATTAAATTGATCATAAAAATAAAAAATATGGTACCCAAAAAATTAAATACATTTCATCTGTTAATTTTCCCTTTTGCTTTTCCAAACCAAAGAAATGGAATAAAGTGATAAAATTTAAACTAAAATGGGTAAACCCAATATCCATTTCAAAGCCCAAACAATTTCCATTTTTAATACATATCCCAAAATAACTAAATCTAATACCTATATCCAACCCAATCCAAGACTATAAGTAAACCATTTATTCCCAATATTTACAGATTAAACCAATCAAACTAATGTCCCACACTTACTAGAAAGGTAATTAGTTGTAAATATGGGTCAGCAAAACTCGATTCAATTCGAAAAAATTATTTTTTTTTTGAATTTCGAGTTAATCAAATCAACTCGAATAACTCAATTCGAGTTTCGAGTTTGAGTCGAGTTGAATTTCACAATTCGAATAACAGATTGATATGAATACTCTTTTGGTTCCTTTCAACTTTGAAAATAAGTAAATTGGTCTCTCTCTCAACAAAAATTACAAAAAGAAATTCAAAATATTTATAAAAATTTCAAAATTTATATTTAAAAAAAAAAGTAAAAAAATTAGAATTTTAAAATTTTTCTAAAATAATAATTTTGGAGACCTAATTAATGATCCAAATTATCATACTCAAGTATCTTATTTTTATTATTATTTTGCTTTGAAAAAAATTTCAAATATATATGGTTTTAAATTGATGTGCTTTAACATGAAATTAGTTATATTGTGACAATATTTTTATTTGACATTTTTTTTTAATTTAACTCGAACAATTTCACTTGATTCAACTCGACTCAATTCAAAAAAAAAATAATTAAGTTAGGATGATAAAATAGGACTCGTAAACTCGAAATTTTTTCACTTGATTTGATATAACAGTCACCCCTAATTATAAATAATTATGAGGAAAAAAATGTATTAGACTAGAACTTGAATCTTCTGTGCATATAAATATATCATACATGATTTTTCCTCTAATAATTTAATTAACACATCCATATGTTCATAAGATAATAAATAATTTGTTCGAAATTAGAGGTGTTCATGGGTCTCGGGTTCTAATAAAATTTTACTTAAGCTGCGCATGGATAAAAATGCTAAAACCCGAGCCCAGCCCGGTCTGCCTGTGTTAAAAATTTTTATATTATTTTTTATACAAAAAATTGAAAAAAAAACATAATACATTAAAAACACTAAAAACATTAAAATAAATATTTCCCAATAAATTGAAAATAAATTAAAAAAAAGTCTTTATACTTGGAAATAACAACAAAAAAGTGGCAAAATAGTAAATAATAATAACAAAATAATAGTAATATAATAGTGAAATGACAATAAAATAGTAACAAAATAGTTGGAAAGCAACAGCAAAACAACATTTTTTTTTTTTTTTTTGCTAATTCGTGCCAAAAAAATCATACCCAAAGCCCAACTTATTTTCTAAACAGGCCTTATATTTTCTCAAACTCATTTTATTAAAAAAAATATGCAATACTTATAGGTTGAATAGAATAATAAATTTAAAATGTCATATTATATTTTGATATAATATTATATCATTTTAATATGAAAATATTGTAATTTTTAATATATTATTTAAAAAATAATAATCTTTTGGAATTATTAAAGTTTTTAATATTTTATAATAATTTTATTAAATTAAATTTTTATAATTAAAATATTGTTTTATAATATAAAGGTAAATTTATTTATTTTTGTTTATTCCTTAATATATTCAAATAAATCAAACAATGTATCGTATTGTTATTCACTTATTACATTCCAACCAACCAACCAGTTAAACTACATGATGCCTATTATATGTCTATTTCATTCCTACATAATATTGTTCCATTCAACTTGTATTGTATCACAGCGAATCAAACATATTGTTAAACACTTATTGGTGCACTATAAATAGATGTTTGGGTTAGAATTTGACGACTTAATATTCATTTCAACCAATTCCGAGTAAAAAATATTTTTTCTTTCTTAGTTGTTTTAAATCATTATTAATATAGTTAATCTAAAACGTCTTGCCTTAACAATTATAGATCCAACCAAAATTTTATATAACATATTTGTCTAAAAAGGTTTGAACGGCTCTTGAGGTGTAAACAAAGAACTTAACCACTACCCTTTTTTATTTAATTTATTAGTTGTTAGATAGTCTTAAATATATTGTTGTTGTAGTTTGAAAACCATATAATTGTTTGAACAATGGGCTTATGAGGGATCACTATAGTTGCCCAATTTGTATGATGTTGTTATTGTACGCGAAAGCTATAATTTTGTTATACCTTTACGTTCAAATACTTACTATGACTTAAAAAGCATCTCATAGCATAATAGGTGTAAATACGGAAGCAATGTTGGCACAACTCCATCAAAGACAACCATCACATTAAAACTAATCTCATTTAATGATTTAACTTTCTGAGTTTACTAATCCCAAAGTGATCACATTCAATTCATACTCTAATCACTCCAGATCGATTCCATCTATAAATACCTCTTCCTCCAAGAAGAATGGACAAGCAACCCACATTATCCAAACTCTGCTCAAATACAACATTAAATTCCTCAATCCACTATTTCTAGTGTCTCTCCATACCACTTATATTGTGAATTACTCTCATTTTAGCGGCTCTCTGTACCCTTATAGTATGAGCCACTCCTATTGTATTATTCAACATCTTTTAACTTTCTTTTAAAAAAAAGTATAACTTTAATGTTATGAGAATTGATACCATCTTTAAGAACTTAGACAAGAATGATCGAGGTCAACTACAAGTAAGGTCACTGATACTATCAAAATCAATACTACAACCCGTATGAGTATGAACATTACTAATATTATCAAAAATAACCAAGAATAGAACACCAAGATTACCTAGATTTCAATTGACATGACTGACCATGTGGCAACGATCACAAGCAATATTATCAACTACCAAAAATCGAACATCAGGGCTACCCATATTTCAATCAACATGGCCTACTAGATGGCCAAGGAAACCATTACCAACAGCCTCAACGTGAGCAACCACCTAGTCACTACCAAGAGTACACAAACCAACCAAAGCCTACAGAAGGCAACCATCAATCGCTATGTCAAGGGGTTGAAAACTTGTCTCTGCAAAATATACTCCAACAACATAACAATATATAAAGTTCCAAGAAAAATCTAGTAAAAATAAATGAGATTAGATTTTCCAACAAAGATGAAGTTATTCAAGTATTTATAGTCTTTATTTTAATTTATTATGATTTTGTTGATGGTTTTCTTTTAAGATTAATTCTTGAAATTATCAACATTTTTATTAATGTATTGTTCGATAAATTGAAAAATTAAATGTTGAATAATTAAGAGTTGAGTTTTCAATACTAATTTATATTAGAAAGTTGTTTTGTATATTAATAAAATTAAGTATTGAATGTAATTATGTTGTTTGATAAAATTAATATTGTTTTTAAAAATGATTTATTTCCTTTTTGGTATACTTCATGTCCATTTTACTATTCATGTTTGGTGGTCGTTGTTGTCTCTCCTAACAATGTTCTCTCCGAAGTTTGAACCTGTGTCTGTCATTGACATTCAATGTGCGTTATCATTTCACCCAATACTTGTTGACAAAATTATTTATTTCTTAGTTTTAATATTATGAGTACTAATATATTATTTTATTTTGTATAATTTTCATAAAAATTAAATATAATAATTTGAATACATCACTTTTTAACAAAAAAAATAAGAGATGATCTGTTTTTTTTTAAAAAAAAAAAATCAACTTCACATTTTCAACCTTGAGACATAAGTAGCATATCTATTTACTTATTTTATTCAACATTTTCTAGTTGAAAATTTTGAATTAGTTAAAGAATTAATAAAATTATAGAACACATTGGAAAAATAAATATTGAATCTATGAAATGAATTTTTTCGATGGTTTATAAAACACATCCTAAATGTAATAGTTATTTATTTATTATAATGCATTGGATATTATTTTTTATTTTTCAAAATTTTCATTATAATAATAAATAAAGTTTAATTTAATAAGTAAAAGTTATTTTGGAGGCTTGTACTAAGAGTGAGATTGTATTTTATATCTTTTACTTAAAAAATTGGTATCAAAGAGTAAATTAATTATTTATGTTAAAATTTTTATCTATTTCTATTGTTAAAAATTAGTGTAGCTAATGAATTAATTAGACAGTTAAATGTGGCATGTCACGTGCATCTCATGGTAACCTATAGAAATTAATTTGCTAATTGATTTCTAATATAAAGGCTTCTATCATATGATACTCTTATCGATTTAATATAGCTTAATCAACATTATTACCAATAATAAAAAAATTATTTAAATTTGTTTTAATAGATATTATTGTCCGATTTAAGGGTTTAACATTTTACGATTATAGTAGAAATTGTATAAAAAATAAAACAACAAATATGCCGTATTATGGTTACAATGTTAGTAAAAAGAAAAAGAAAACAAACCATTAATTGGAAAAAAAAGGGTAAATGTAACAACTCTTAACTCTATCAAGGGGAGCATGAGCAATGAATGTTGCTTTTTCTTTGTTTTGAACGTCAAAAATATAATACCCGCCCCATTTTGTATCGCTTTACTTTCTCCCTCCCTTCACCAAATCCCAATCTGCCTGTCAATCCTCCTAAATAAACCCTAATTTCTCCGTTCTCTCTTTCTAAAACCCTACTCCTTAATTCACATCATTCAGATCTTAGCTAATTGTTTCCTTCGTTCTACAGATCCGACGCAAATTTCTTCGATCACGGGTACTTCATGTAATTATGTATTCGCAATTTTATATCATTTTGCGTTATTTCATTCGATCTTATTGCTTTTGTTATTACTCTGGGATCATGATTGCTGTAGATTTATTATTTTCTTAGAATTGTTAAAAGAATTATTGGTTTTTTGGGTTTCTGTAGATTTTGATCGTGTTGTAAAAAATATATAAAGAAGAGGGATATTGAAGGAGGGGATTGGAATCTGTTTTGATTAAATTATGGCAGCTCCTGTGCCTCCAGGGGCACCTAGACCCGGCGCCAATGCACGGCAGCAATCACCACATCCTAATTTTAATCCTAATTTTCAAACCAATCCCAATTCCTTAGCCGATAACATGCAGAATATGAACCTAAATCGGCCACACTCTATGCCCAATTCTGGTCCTAGGCCTTCCCCTTTTGGTCAACCACCACCCTTTCCTCAATCTTCAGTCACTGCTGGATTCCCAGTTGCTTCCCCGCCAATGTCACGGCCTGGACCACCACCTGGTATGGTGGGAAGACCTGCAGTGATTCCTGCTGGACCACCGCAATCCACATTACCTGCAAATGTACCCCCAGGAAGACCGGTTGGTTTGCCTGTTAGTCACCCACCCCCTTTTGGCTCTAGACCTCCTCCTGCTTCATTGTCTTCATCTACAGGTGGCGCAGTTCTACCTTCTAGTGCTTTCCCATCTTCAGGTGTATCTAGTGCCTCAGCTGCACCACCACCAGGAGGTACTCGCCCTAGTTCTTTTGTGTCATCTTCACCTTTGACTGGTGGTCCTGCTGGGCCAATGTCAAGTGCAACCGCTGGTCCTTCGAGTAATGGGCCACCAGCAGTTGGCACAGGAGCTTTGCCTGGTGCACCCCGATTTCCTCCTGCTGCAATTGTTTCACAACCTCCGGTTGGACCTCCACCATCTATGATGTCAGCTAGGGCACCTGCTCAGGCTCCAACTATGCGTTCTGTTTTGGGAAGTTCAGCTGTTAGTTCCCCACAAACTCCTCCTCTGCCTTCAGCATCATCACCATTTCCAGCCATGACGCAGGCTAGACCACCTCCTCCAGGTTCTCCTTATGGACCACAGACATGGTCGATGCAACCCCAGCAGGTTAGCACTCAAACTTTATGATATTATGCTTTCAAGAATAACAAATGTAATCGGTTGGAATTAATCATAGATTATTTTGTTGTTGAGCTGGTCTATTAGCAACCTGCTTTGGGCATAAAAGTCATTGTTTCCTTTAATTTATGCAGTTCAATAACTGGAACTTTTAGGTGCACTTGTTTGATGTTGATTCGAAATTTTGGCATTTTTTTAACTGTGAATGATTGGTGTAGAAATCTTAGCTATGTACTTTAGTAATTACATTAAAATTGCATCTAATGACCTGGATCTTTGGTCCAATGGCTGATGAATGTATCTTTTTGCTTGAATCAATTAGAAGTTGGTTATTGATTCAATAAGGTCAAATTTGATCAATTGGCATATGACATTTTGGTCTAAACCATTTTAAGACGATGCATATGAGGTGCTAAAAATTCTAAGTGCATATGAGGTGCTAAAAATTCTAAGTACAGGGTTCTGTGGTTTGGTATAAGTGGATTTGCATTTTGTTCGTTTCATTCAATGATTTAGATTCTTAATGTTTCTATTTGCTTTAGGGAACCCAACCTCCTCATATTCCTGGCTCTACTCATGCACAACCTCCAAGAATGTTTGGAATGCCACAACAAGCACTACCAAATCAAGCTATGACTAACATTCCACCTGCAATGGGCCAACCTGGAGCACCTATGTCAGGGTCATCAAAGATTGATCCTAATCAAATTCCAAGACCTATTCCAAATGCAACACCAATCGTGTATGAAACTCGCCATGGCAACTCAGCAAATCCTCCTCCGGTATTATCTTTGATCATTTCAAAGGCATAGAGAGGAAATTACTTAATTCACCTGGAACTTGCTAATTTGTCTATTCCTTTTGATATTTATTTAAGCTTAGGTTCATAATTCTTTTTATGGGTTGTTAGTGCATGTATGCATACTGCTATAACAACTTCGTATATAGCTGCAGTTTGAAATTGTTACTTATCCTGATGACTTGTAATCTTTTGAAGCCTGCTACAAGTGATTACATTGTCAGAGACACTGGGAATTGTAGTCCACGATATATGAGATGTACCATCAATCAGGTCATGACAAACTATATGAATTTATTGTGGCTTATTTACTCTGTAATTGCATAATATTTTAATGAGGTTTGTGCTGCAATTTCCCAACCAGTACTCATTGTTATGTTTTATGTACTTGTTTATTTTCTTTTCATATAATAGATCCCTTGCACGGCCGACCTTTTGACGACCTCTGCAATGCAGCTGGCTTTGTTAGTACAACCTATGGCCCTCCCTCATCCATCGGAGGATCCTATTCAGGTAATGTTATAGGCAACTTGCACTTCTAGTTCGCTATCCAAATTGTCAAGACCACCGTGAATTTTGAAAATTCCCTTTACTCATCATATTTTGAAAATTTCTCCTATAGGTAGTGGATTTTGGGGAAAGTGGTCCTGTTCGATGTTCTCGCTGTAAAGGTTACATAAATCCTTTCATGAAGTTCATTGATCAGGGAAGGAAGTTTATCTGCAATTTGTGTGGTCAGTATTATTTATCTTTATCTGTTGCTTGTGTTTCATTGCTGTATTACACTTTGGGAATTAAACAGTGTATTAGTACTAATTATTATTTGAGAAATTTTATTTGGAAGCTGTTTGAAGTGCCATTTATGATTCAAATGTAATAATATTCTCGAAGTATCTTAGTTGTTGGCTATATGTTTCTTAGATTGCATAGTGATCTGTGCTCCTATTCTTAGTATATTGGATTTTATCAATTTTGCATTTACTATTTTACACAAATGCCATGACCGCAGACATTGAACTTGTCTATTTCCGATCTCTGGTTGTGTTGCTGTAATGTAGTAAGGTGGCAATGTCACTGATTATGTTATTTTCTTTCAGGGTTTACTGATGATACTCCCCGTGACTACCATTGCAACCTTGGTCCTGATGGCCGGCGTAGAGATGCTGATGAGAGGCCTGAGCTTTGTAGAGGAACAGTTGAATTTGTTGCTTCAAAAGAGTACATGGTTTGTTAAAATTTATAAGTTTGTAAATTTAAATTGATTTTTTTGGTAAATTTCATGTTTGTTTTACGATCCATGTTCAGGGTTTGTGGCTACCCCTTCCAACAATGTTGTCTCCCAACACTTGGTGTAAATTTTAAGTTGATAAACATGTCTATTTCTACTTTATTTAACTGTAGCTACATCTCTTCCTCGTTTGTTTCTTAAATGCTTAAGTAGCAATTTTAAGATGAATGCATATATCTTTGGATAATGTATAAATGAAGGGATAATTTAACATTTGATTAGCTTAACCTAGTAACATATTAGTTTCTGCAGGTAGATGTATCTTTTGGTTGTCTTCCTGATTGACTTAAGACAGTGAATCTTTCCTTTTACAACTTTGACTGATCTGGCATTCCAGGGGTAGTGTCCAAATGAACTAAAAAATGACAAATGAGGGGGAAAAACAATTTAAACAATTCCAAATTATGCTAACATTTGGTAGTATTTAGTTGTATGAAACTATTCTGTCCAGGGGTTTACCAGGGCCTTTTTCTTTTTCTTCTTTCATCTGTTTTTTTCTTTTTGTTAATTCTTTAATTGGATGAGATCATCAGAGCATAGTTCATTCTTTTGATTGAATTTCTATTCAGGTCCGTGATCCAATGCCAGCTGTGTATTTTTTCCTAATTGATGTGTCCATGAATGCCGTACAAACTGGTGCCACTGCTGCAGCTTGCAGTGCGATTAATCAAGTTATTTCTGATCTTCCTGTGAGTTCCATATCAATTTCTAGAAGTGCTTTCTAGTTGTAATTTATCAATCTAGTTGTTCATTCCCCCCTCCCCCCTTAAACAAGTTTTCTTTTCTGCATTATATCAGTAGATGTGGAAACTATTCTGAGATCATAGTTTGTGTTTTGATCTATCTTTTATCATTAATCACTGTATCAAATTTATTTGTCGAATTTTGCACTGTTGAATTCTCAAGAATGGGGTTCTTTACTGTTTGTGTTCATTGTTAGAACAGATCATGGAGCCATTTTCTTTTCTTTTTTGTTCCCCCTTGAGTAATGTATCATACGTTTTATCTTTGTGTATGTATTTTCATAGACATTATTGTATCTTGAGGCTTAGTTCTTTATCAGAACTCTTCCTAGATAAATTAGGACTGAAGCGTTTCTTTCCTCAGTTTCAAGTTAGTCACAAGATGCACATCTACCACAGATCCCCTTTTTATTTTTTCTTAGTTCCAACAGGAGGTACAAGAGGTACTGTTGTTGATGCAATATTTCCGTATTTTGTTGTATTTCTTTGTTCTCTTGAAAGTGAGTTGTTTGTGCGTTAGAGAAAAAAATTGAAATGTAAATTCTTGTTTTAGTGACAAAATAGGGGTTGTGAAGTGGGAATGGCTCCACATGAACCTTTGAGTCAGTTTGTTGATATAACATTGTGTGATTATTGCATTTCCTTTTTCTCTTGATAGTATGCTGTTTGTGCATTAAACAAAAAAAGTTAAAATTTAAAGTGTGAGTTTGTTGATGTAACATCTGGTGATTATTGCAATTCTTTGTTGTCTTTAAAGTATGCTGTTTGTGCATTAAAGAAACAAGTTGAAATTTAAATTTTTGTTATAATAGCAAAATAGAGGTTGTGAAGTGCCAATGGCTCCACATGAACCTTTGAGTCAGTTTTGGAGTTCACAGTTGAGGGTTTAATGCTTTATTCTAAGTGCATTTTTTAGTTGAGAAATCTAATATGGATTATTAATTTGGCTCAATTTTATTTCTTGTATTCAAATGATTATCCTTTTTTTTTTCGATGGCTTTAGGAGAAAAGTTTATAAGAAAATAACAAAAAATGGCTTTGCCATGTGCTTAGTTTTGGTCATGATAGACCAATTTGTTTCAATTGTTTGTCATTGTTAAAATTGGATTTGGGATTATGGTAGAGTATTTCCGTTGAGTGTGTTGGTAAATCATGACATTGTGTGATTTTAGCCAAGACAACTTATGATGGTTGCATATCTGGCATGGCTAATGTCCTTTGCAATGCTTTCTAAAGATAATGCAAGTTCCTACTTCTTTGTCTGCAATAATTGATGCCTGATACTGTTAGTTGAGTTGGAGGTTGCTACATGGGCTTGCATCTTTCCTTTTCCATTCTGTCCATTGGTTTCTTCTCAACATATACAAGGCAATGGAAGTTCAGTTGCTTGATGTGCTAATTGCTTATTGCAGGAAGGTACTCGTACGCTGGTCGGAATAGCAACATTTGACTCAACAATCCATTTTTATAATTTAAAACGGGCACTGCAACAGGTCAGTATTAGTTGCTTTCCTTCATTTAACATTCCCTCTTTCCGGCAACTATTATACTGGGTAGAAGATTTTTCATGGTTTCATCATGTGGGATGCTTTCTGTTTAAGAAAGGAAGCCAATTTGGCCATAAAAACATATAATGTATTCTAATATTTTTAAGAAGTTTTAAGAATTTATTTCAAGTAGTGTCATTGATGACTTTACTGTGTATTAAGCATATTCTGGGTTGTGTTACATGCTTTAAACTTGAATTTGTCAACATAGGATCACATAATTATGATTTTGGTGCTGCAGCCTTGCATTTTGGATGATTCTATTATGTGTCTAAGTGAGATTTAATTTATCATGAGTAATCAATGGAGCATCAATATAACAGTGATTTAAGTGGTATATACACCCACATATGTGGGATCCATTTAAACTAGAGTAAAATGAAATTACTTTTACGCACTTGCATAACTTTTTATACAATTTATACTTCTTTAATCTGTCTGTCATATTTCGTCAATTAAATATATATTAAAAAGACGGTATTCGCCATTGATATGATAGAAATGTTAGATCGATTTGAAACTTTACATGCACGATTAGTACAATTATATTGCTATGTGCCGTAGTCAGTTTTAAATAGTGTAAGTGGATTCTCTCTCTCTCTCTCTCTATATATATATATATATAAGAAGTTTAAATTGTGGAAATCATCTTTACTCATTTTAGTATAAAAGACATGAAAGTAGTAGTCAGTAACTTCGCTTGTTAATCATCGCAAGAAAAAACAGGGAGGGGGATAAAAAGAAACATGCTGTTAATAATGTGTTTGTGTGTCCAAATAGCATTACAAGAAGTATTGTTTTGAGGACATCTACCTTAGTCTCTTTGTCTCTTAAAATTGAGATTTTGTTTGGAATATGGCATGAATGTTTCAAGTTTCATATTTTATAGATCAGTGAAAACTCGTTCGAATTTATTTTATATGATATTTTTTTCTCTGATATAATATACCACAGAACATCTTGAAATTGTTCTTTAGCTGATTTGCTGTCTTAAATTTGTAGCCGTTGATGCTTATCGTTCCTGACATACAAGATGTCTATACCCCTCTTGAAACAGATGTCATTGTTCAGCTTTCTGAGGTTAGTTCTTAATTTATGGGATTTTTTCTTGTATTTGTTGAAGTTTACAAGTTGTAAATTTAACAGTGGTTGATGCTATCGTGTCATACTTGAGATTTATCTAATACTTTCTGCTGACTTTGGTTTTTTCTTCCGAGTATTCAGTGCCGCCAGCATTTAGAGCTATTGCTTGAAAACATCCCAACAATGTTTCAGACTAGTACAACTGCTGAGTCATGTTTTGGTGCTGCAATTAAGGTAAGCCATTTCAAGGTGATATTATAAATTAACAGATAAAATTCTTGTGCTTTACAGATTTCGATCATTAATTGGATACTGTTGTCTTTTTCTAATACAAGTAGAGACCAATAGGATCAAACTTAAGAGTTATGGACCCCACTCAGTCCCACTGATCCTACCACCAGAGCAATCCTAGGTGGCAATGGGATATTCATTAACTTGCCAAATTGTATAGCAAGTTAATGAGTTTTGTTATTTTATAGTGTCCAGAACCAGAGGATTTTGCCGTAGATTAAACTGTTTACTAGACCCTAGTTAAGGAAATGCATTGTTGTTATAATCACAAATATCAAACAAAGTGGGAATTTTTCGACGTTTGAAAGGCTAGAAACTTAACCCCTGCTTCTTAAACAAATCATGTTTGAAAACTTTAGCTCTCCTTGAGGTTTTTTGGCTGCTGGTTGGCATTTGATGGTGAAAGGTGCCTGATTGATCAAGGTTAAGAGGTTTACAGATTCCTGGAAAGTTAGTAACGCCTGGTCATAATTTAGGGTGTGCAGCAATTCTTGTACATTTAAAGTGTAGATGTTGATATCTTGGTGTTCTTTTTATATTTCAGGCTGCATTCTTGGCCATGAAAAGTACTGGAGGGAAGCTTCTAGTATTTCAGTCAGGCAAGTTCTCATGTACCTATTCGACATTTGCATGTTCTGGAATGTGTATCATACAGCTTTTTTAGACTGAATTTATTATATTATTTCCCACATTTCTCTAATGAACATATGTTTTGTGACAGTCTTGCCATCTGTTGGCATTGGTGCCCTATCTTCTAGGGAGGCTGAAGGGAGAACTAACATTTCTGCTAGCGAAAAGGTTTGCTAATGTTGTTCAATTGTTTCCTCTCCATTTTCTTTTCATATTATGGTTGTTCTTTTAGATGGAGATTTTATCCCTCCAGACTTAAAAACCAAAAAAAGGTGGAATCTTCTGTTTGTTTGTCCAACTTCAGTGTTATAGCTGCTACATCTCTTCTCTGAAACCTGCTTTATCTGTTTAACATTTGCAAATTGATTCTTTCAGCTATTCAGAGTATTGGGATAGTTAGTGCATAAGAATTTGATTTATTATGACCCTGGTGAATCTGTTTTCTAATTTATTAGTAGAAATTCTTCTTTGATTTTCTAGATGTAGATATTGATAATCTTCTTTCAAATATCATGTTTGCCATAGACTCTTTTCCTAACCAAAAAGTGATATTGTTACGAAGTTATTGACTAGGCTTTTAATTCCTGTATTATGTTTTAGTTGATAGGCATTCAATGGTTTGGTCCTTTTGGGATAGTTATGGTTATACTTATCATCTTTGTAGTGCATGGTGATTTTCACTTGATAGTGGATGCGTGTGAGTCCCTTTCTGAGAGAAAGAAGGAAAACAAATCATCCATAAATTCATAAAAGAATTTGCCAACTATTAATCAGATTTCCAGATACGAATATCTTATTTTTCAGCACTTTCATATTGAATCTCCTTTGATGTTATGTTTATTATAAATTCAGAATATTTCTAATTGAAGCAGGAACTATCTTTTATTCAATGCAAGATAGAATTCTTCTTCATTTTTGATTTTTCCCCCATTTCTAATTGATTAGGAGGCTCATAAATTACTGCAACCAGCTGACAAAATTCTCAAGACAATGGCAATTGAATTTGCTGAGTATCAGGTAAACTTAAAGTAGATTTTTTCTACTTGATACCATTATGATGTGATATCAAAAATCTGCCTGATGAATGCTTGTTGAAATTCATGCTGGTTAGATAAATCTATGTTATGACCCAATTTTTTCAGCATGGTCTTGTATTGCATTTCATGGCAGGTCTGTGTTGATGTTTTTGTAACTACTCAGACTTACGTAGATATTGCTTCCATCTCTGTCATCCCAAGAACAACTGGAGGCCAGGTATTAACCTTGTATTTTCTGTTGCAAACCTTGCGTGTGGCTGTGCTTAAAATTTTCTGTTGCATAGTACTTCAAAATCTTTGTATTTCAGTATTTATTGGGACATCTTTTTGCTTAAGTCGGGTTATAAAATGCAAGTTACTACTAAAATCATGACATGGTAGCTTTTCTTATTTTTCTGACTCTCTGTTTATGGAATCTTCAAAACCACATCCAAATAATTTATATATGGGGCCTGCTGAGTCTCCATTACATGCATTAGTTTCCCTGATTAAACAGTATAAAACTATGGATGAAGTGCATCTCAAGTTTAAAGGGAGCAGTAAAAGCATTCCCCCCTTTTTTTTTTGTTAGAAAAGAAGTTGTCTTTACGTCTTTTTGCGATAAACTACATTACTCCCTTGTCATAGTTAGTGAACTTGCTGGTGTCATCCTCCTCCTACTTGTTTATTGGTCCCAGCAGAGTACTAATCAATAAAAAAACTTTTAGCCTGTCGCATGCTTTGGTGAAACTTTGGAACCTGACTACATATTGATGTATATATTACCTCCAAATCTCTATATGTTGAACTTCTATGTATGAGAACTTCAGTATCAGATCGCAGAGTTATTTTTTTGAGTGGAAGACTCACTTTTCAACGCGTTTCTCCTGACTCCAGGTTTATTATTATTACCCCTTCTCTGCTGTATCTGATCCTGCAAAGCTCTACAATGACCTTAGATGGAACATCACTAGGCCCCAAGGTTTTGAGGCTGTCATGCGCGTAAGATGCAGCCAGGTAACATTTCTGTTTTGCTCTGCTTCTTAAGTGACATATTGATACATGACTTATCGCATTATGATGATAATAACCATGTTGTTATATGTTTTTCCCTCGAATGCTTGTAGGGTATTCAAGTTCAAGATTACTCTGGAAACTTCTGCAAACGCATTCCAACTGATGTTGACCTAGCTGGGGTTTGTGCTCTTTTGAAAAATACCGGGTCTTATATTTCTCATTAATGTGTTTTAGCTTCTTAACCGCAGTTGTTTTAATTATTTTATTACTTAAGCATGATTCAAAAATCTGATCATAATTGCTGTCACTGTTTGGTTAACCTAAGAAATATAAAATTATTTTTGTGCAAAATGTTTAGCTTTGAACTCAAGTTGGATGATTAGCTAATCCTTGCTGAAAGGGGAAAAAAAGAGTTAGAAAATATGCTTCGATCAAATATGTAGGATATAATGCTTCTAGCTGGGTTCCAAAATGAGATATTCCTTATTCAATGTTTGTCCCTTGCCACATGTGTATTTTTGTGCTTTCATGAGCCATAAGTTTTGTAGCTCATGAATTGGCAATTTTGCTTCTTATATATATAAAGTTTTTATAAAAAGAAGTTGTACACATTTTTCT
This sequence comes from Gossypium sturtianum, assembly GCA_025698515.1. Taxonomy (NCBI): domain Eukaryota; kingdom Viridiplantae; phylum Streptophyta; class Magnoliopsida; order Malvales; family Malvaceae; genus Gossypium; species Gossypium sturtianum. The sequence goes on from CM046947.1 coordinate 7,354,057, forward strand.
ACTAAAGGATTTTGACATGGTTAAGCTCTGCTTGAGCAGATATTTTTAGTGTTTTATCTATATCAGTCTGTCTCAATCATGACCTGTCCTTGTTATCCAGATTGACTGTGACAAATGCATATTGGTAACATTAAAGCATGATGACAAATTACAAGATGGTTCTGAATGTGGCTTTCAGGTACTAATTAATGGTGTCTGAATTTTTAATCTCCATGTTTCTTACATTATTTGTTAGCATTGACAAGTTGAAAAATTTTATGCATCTATAATATTCTGGCTTTAACTTTCCAGTGTGCCCTTCTCTATACCACTGTTTATGGACAAAGAAGAATTCGAGTCACAAACTTATCCTTGCCGTGCACAAATATGCTAAGTAATTTGTTTCGCTCTGCTGACTTGGATACTCAATTCACATGTTTCTTAAAGCAAGGTATTTGAATCTGCATTGTACATCTTTCTTTATCTTCTTTTCCCTTTTTGGTGAATTGATTGTGCAGGTTTACTGGTTTTGTTCTTTATCTTGGCCTGTTTGCTCTGCTTCAAACTGTGATTTGAAGATGCTCTGCATTTCCATTATTTGTCCAATTACGGATTGGTCCTACGTGGATGAGATACTTGGTTATTTTATCCAAAGAGTTTTGGCGCAGTTTTTTTCATGGTATCATTCTGCACAAATACTGACTCTATTGCATTTCACTAATTTACCTTGAATGCAGCTGCAATTGAAATTCCTACATGCCCGCTTCTTCAAGTGAGGGACCATGTTACAAATCTTTGCACCAACATTCTGCTTTCATATCGTAAATTTTGCGCCACAGTATCATCAACTGGACAGCTTATTCTTCCTGAGGCTCTTAAGCTTCTTCCTCTATATACTCTTGGTATAAATATTTCTTTTTTTTAATTTATCTACTTGATCCGTATCTCGTTCATTTCCATTATTATTATTTTAGTTAATCTTCATCTTCAAACTTTTTCTTCCATTTTGGCAAATCCTGTGGCAGAAACTCAGACATCTTGTCAAGGAAAAATTGAAGTATTTTTCATCTGTTGATAAATATTGTCTTTTCCTTTCTTCAGCATTAATCAAGAGTAGAGGGTTGCGAAATGATGGCAGAATAGATGACCGTTCCTTCTGGTTCAATTATGTTTCCTCCCTTTCTACTCCTTTGGCAATCCCATTGGTTTATCCCAGGATGTTTGCCATCCACAATGTTGATTCAAAGGTAATAAAATTTCTAGTTGGCTTATGGTCCAAAGTGTTTTAACCATGCCAACAGACAATTTATGCTCGCTGGACAGGATGGGGATGAATCTGTTCTTCCTCCTACAATCCCACTTTCTAGTGAACATGTCTGTGATGATGGAATCTATCTTCTTGAGAATGGTGAGGATGCTTTAATATATTTTGGAAGCTCAGTGGATTCAAGTATCTTGCAACAACTTTTTGGCTTTACCTCAGTTGACGAAGTACCCACTCAGGTACTTTGTTTTACTTCCGTTTTTTTTTAAATCCTCATTAATTCGTTAATTTACTAGAAACAACTTGTTAAGCACCTGAAATTGTATTTCCTGATTTTTCAGGTTTTTGTCTGCTGAAAATAAGCTTAGGATATTTTTTCACACTTTTTTTTATTTAAAAATAAATTAAATATTTAAATACTAAACTCAAATGGTCCATTGTATATTGAATTGACCTCATCCGGGTTATGATTTGAAATTGCTATTAAACTACCTGTATGATGAATTTTGTGTGCCACTCTGCATGCTGTTTCATTTTCCTTCCATTAATAGTGAGAATTTCTTTGTTATTTATGGAGTATTTGATTTTTGGATTGGATGAGTAGAGTCTTGAAAACTGTTTTGCTTGATGACTGACTAGTATGGCACTCAAATGAGTGACCCTGGATTCAAATGTTAGGATTACCGGGTTAGGTTATCCCCTGTAAATATGGTTCACTTTTAAGCTTTATTCTGTGTCTAGACCCTTTCACTTACCCTGTACAGACATTAACGCTCTTTTGTCAACATTGTATGTTCAGTTTGTGATGCAGCAATTTTCCAATCCTTTATCAAAGAACTTCAATGATGTAGTCAATGTGATTCGCCAACAAAGATGCTCCTACCTTCGGTATGATTAATGGTGGTTTCTTTAGTGTTATTTTACTCCAAAAAGAACACTTTCTGTTCCATTTCCTTCATAGCCAGATTGAACACCATTTCTCTGTTTAATACAATTTTATCTTTACATTCTTTCATTTTCTGTTGCAGCTTCACATTGTGCAAGAAGGGGGATCCGTCAGGTAAGTGCATTGAACTTCCTTCTCACGCAAAACTATGATATGGTTAAATAAATTATCCTAGTCAGCTGAGCCACTGGTGTAGTGGCAAAAAATCCAGGGTTCAAATCCTGGACACCATTCCCCCACCACCTCCTTACAAAAGTATTAAATATATCCTATGTAGAATATTTTGACCAAAATAGCCATGGATTCTTCCAACATGCATCATATAAACTTTTCTCAACGATGTAATTGAGAGCAGAGACTAGGTTGTTTAATTCTTGTCCGAGAGTTTTTGCCTTGGTTTTTTTACGACAATGAAGCAAATTGCTTCTATGGTTGCAGGTTTCTTATAATCATTTCTATTTTAGAAGAAAAGAAAAGCAAATATATTAGGGGATTCTCATGATTGAATTACTACATTTTCAGGAATGTTGTTCGTATCTTGCATGGTAGAAGACAAGAATGCAAATGGGCCAACTTATGTGGAGTTTCTTGTACATATTCATCGGCAAATCCAAATGAAAATGTCTTGATAAGTTTCAAGCTTCCCCAACAACAGGTATTCAATTTTGATTTGGGATTTTGCATGAAGAAGAAAGAATCCGAGTGGCCTCCTACTCGGAGTTTCTTGTACATATATTGTGCGGCGATTGGAGTGAAAGTTTTACAGAATGTTTTATGCTTTTTACAGTTGGCTTCACAAGTAGTGATGGCACTTGGAGATCAAAAGCTGCACACAAACATTGTAATTTCATATCTTATATCAATTATTTATTTCCTGAAACCCCAATTTTGAGCTAAACAAACGTTCTTAATTGTACCCAACTTTGGCGGTGAGGTACTTGAATTACTAATAATGCAATTATTTTCGGCTTTTGTTACCTACTTCTTCTAGTCTTTCCCAAATTTCAAATTGACTTTGGATAATGAATCAGGGTACCTAAATTTCAATCCATTTTTTGATTTATGTTTTAAAAGATTAACTTACTAAATTTAAATATTTAATCAATTCGAATATTTATTAATTTCAAGCTGGATTAGAATTTTTTAAATTTGAAATAGATAATAATAAATAAATAAAATTTGATAATGCAAATATTCTGTCATATCTTATCCTATCCTACGGTCCTTAATATTTCTACATTTGTTTATATTTTAAAATTTTAACTAAGAGCTTAAGAGTTTGAGTAGGATTATAATGTAATAAGTAAACATGCGATTTACCTATTTGGTGTAGAATTGTAGAAGAAATAGGAAAAAATTAAGCCCCTATAAAAAACTAATCCCTAACTTTATATCATTTGTATTTTTACACTCTCAACATCAACTGTGATTCTGAGAAACCCCTCAACGATCGAAAAGGTTGCAAGATAGTAGCAATGGCGGCTTCCATTTACCGTATCAAGCTAAGGGAAGTAACCAATAATCTTGAAGTACAACAACGTTATAGTCATATCCCATATGACTTTTTCAACATAGTTGTGGGGATTCGTTTCGTTTCATCTCTTAACAAGGGAACAATGTTAGGAAGTTTCAATGAGTCCGTCACATATCGTCGGGACACCATTTTATCCGACAAAGACGGTCCCAACATCCTACTCTCCTTGTTAGAAAGAACGGGTGCACCTCTAGATTGCATTCGGACCCTCATCGTTCCTGGTATCTTGTCTTATGCACGGCAGATGCATAGTAACCCCCTTAACTTTGCACGTAAACTCATTTCCTTCGAAGTGGAAGTAATCATCAAGGTGCCGGTTGATAATGTTGATGATGAGGCCGATGATGATGATAATGAGGTTGATGAGCTGAATGACAACGATGATGATGATGGTGATGGTGATGATGAGGACACGTTGAATTTCAAGCCTACTACATGTTTGTCGGTTCAAGCTTTGAGAAGGTATAAATGGGGTGATGATGAAGAACAAGATCGCCTGCCTTTGAAGAAGAGGAGGAGATTACGTGAGGGTTTGAACTCAACGAACAAAGAATGTGCTATCTGTCTCGATGAGTTCTCGGAGGGTGATGAGGTTGCCTCGATGCCATGCACACATGTGTTCCATGATGGTTGCATCGTTAAGTGGTTGAAGACCAATCACCGTGCTCACAGTGCGGTTCGGATGCCAACTTGATGCCGTTAGTATCTAATACTATCTAATTGTAAGTTTCATGAATGGATTTAAATAACAAGTTTATAACAAAGGAGCAAATATGACTCCTTTGCTTACAGGTATCTTACTGTCGGAATAATTGGTATATAAAAAAATTGCAATTATTTTTAGTCATTGTTACTAATGATATGGTTTACTACAAAAATAGGTTAATCAAATAAATTATTTGCAAATTCACGAGAACGGCAGAACATAATTACATTTTGTTTATCCCTGCACTATTCTAAAGCTATCTGCACACATTTAAATGCCAAAATCTCAGCATATCAATGCCACTCTGCTTCACAATTACAATTATAAGCTTTTTAATATTGTATCTTACTTTTCTAGAAAAAAGTTAAAAGCTTTCAAGATTTGTTGATGAGGTGTTGGCAAGGTTGAGATTTTCGATTTTAAATGTCTGGATTCGAATTTTATCATATAAAAATTTATGTATAGACTAGTTAATTAGTTGAGTTGAGTTTAAGTAGTATTAAATTATAGAGTATTTATAATGGTGGATTCAGATTAAAACTGACATGAAACAGTTGACTGTGTTTCCTACCATCACAACCACCTAGTTTCAGTAATGAAGAATGGGAAATCATTAGTAATAAAAATTCCTAATATATTAATGATTTGTAGTTGTAATTATATATACAAACTCTTTTTAAAAAATAAAAATTAAATCAAGCATTTATTTCGTTAGACATCAATTTTGGCAGTACGAGGATGGCAGCTACTGCTGGACTACTGATTAAAATGGGCATCTTAGACTAATTAGTTCTAAAGCCTAAACACAAAATTTCCGTTCATTTATGAGGTTATAGACAGAACACGAAAATGGGGATTTGACTACACACAAAAAAAGAAAAACCTATAAAAGCTTAATAATTATTAATATTTTTATAATTTTGTATTAATCCAAAATAAATTTGGATTCATTTGAATTTAAAAATTTTAACACACTATTAAATTAGTGAAATCTAAAGACCCTAAATTTTAGGGTTGAATTGGATTTGGTTTGATAAATCTTTCATAATAATTTATTTAATTTTATTCTTATTTTTTTAATATTAATTTTTAGTTGTAGGGTTTTTTTTTTTTTAAATTTGTGTTGATAAAATGGAATTTGTTGTATGATTTCTAGATATTATTTAGTGAAGTTTTAAAGTCTTTTTCATAAATTTTTTTTAAAAAAAATTAACTTTTCAAGTAAAAAAACTTTTATGTATTATTTTTTAAATTATTCTTATATATTATATTTTAAGTTATATTTCCTATTTTAAATATGAAATATTTATATTACTTTATAAAAACTTAAAATTAATTTAGATTAAATAAAAAATAAAAATCAATTCAATTTTGATTTTCAATTTCTCTTTTCTTTCTTTTTTTTCTCAGACCTATAAAATATATAGTTTCCTACCCTACTTATAGGTTGAATTAATTTTGGATATTCATTAACGGAAGAACTAATTTTATTTATTTATTTCTTAAGTCAGAATAAAAGAACAAAAAGTTATTATAAAATTTAGAACTTTACTAATATTTTAAATAAATTTATTTTTTTATTGAAACTAATTATTTATGGGTGACGTTAATAGTTTAAATAAGTAATGTTACATTGATGAGTGAAGAATTTATTTGTAGCGTTGAAATTGCTATATGAGTGTATACCTACCTTCACCCTTCTAACCCCCATCCCATTTTTTATGCCTAAAAACACAACCAAAATAGTAAATAATTTTCGAATCAATTAAAAATGAAGAAGAAGTGATGATGATGTGATCGGATGGTTCATATGTTCCCGCACCATTTTCCCTCTCTAAGCAACACGTGGCGGACAACCAATTGGACCCGCACTCTCAAAATTTTCCCATAAATTTCCCAAAAATAAATAAATAAAAAGGATTAAAAAGAAAAGTAATTTTCTTACTATAGACACCATGGAGGTAAAGATTGCAATATTAGAAGACCCCATACAATGTATGATATCAATATGATGAAAATGTGAATTATACAAACATAGATACGATATAGAATCCGTTGATGAATCCTCTTGTTTCTATTGTATTTATTTTTTTCTTATTATAATACCTTGTTTTGATTGTATCGTACTATGTATCATCTATTAACCGAATAAATTTCTTATCTTTGGCTCAAATCGAATGTGAAATGGAAGAATTGCAAGTATATTTAGAACTAAATAGATCTCGCCCACACGATTTCTTATATCCACTTATTTTTCAGGAGTATATTTATGCACTTGCTCATGAGCGTGGTTTAAATAAATCAATGATTTTTAAAATTTATTTATTTTTAACAATTCTATTATAAATTCTGATCATATTTTTTTTTACACAATCTCTTTTCTAACTTATAAATATGAGAATAATGTGCTTTAACGTACTTTGCATTATTATAAGTATACCGTTCACGAGATTGACATTAGCTGACAGAATCCAAAAATTGGGAGATATTAGGGGAGGAGTAAAAATGTGGGTCCCATCATATTTTGAGAAGGCCCCACACCAAAGATCACATACTAAATTAAGTATTTGTTTTATGGGACCCTTTTTAATCCTACTTTTCTTTAGGGATTTGAATTTTATGATCAATACTTTCTTCTATTTTCCATTTTTACTTTTCTTGCCTTGTTATGCAAATTTTATTATTTATGGAAAGCATTTTAGTTTTATATTTTTATTTTTTAAAAGTTTTAATATATTATTTTTAAATCAATAAATGTTGAAAATTGTGTACAACTTTTGTTAATTTAAAATTTTGGTTGATATTAAGTCCAAATTTTGTATCTAAACAACTCATTACCTCTCTCTATTTACTAAAAAAAATAATGCATTCATAATATAATATATATATATATATATATATTTGTAAAGGTTTTTAAATACAAATTACAAATAATATATGTTTAACCAATTAGAAGTGAAATCAACTGTAATACGAAGCAAGTCTGTTCTTGACATTTTTGAGGCCCTAGGCAAAACAATAAAAAAGAATACTAAAATTTTTTTGGGCCCCTTAAAAATTAGAAAATAATATTTTGGACCCTTTTTAGCCTTGGGCCTTGGGCGGCCGCACCTCCAGACAACCTCCAGGGCCGGGCCTGATACAAAGTACAACATATTGAAAATTTAAGGGTTAATATATTAAGAAAGCCCTTACGTTACTATACTTTGTTTAAACTAACCCTTAAACTATTTTTACCTATATTTTCCAAGTAAAAGTATTTTGAATTTCGAGCTTTTATATATACACCTTCACATTGACATAAAATTCAAAATAGTGATTAAGTGTTATGTATATAAGTACTTTCAAGAAATTTTAAAATATTATTTTGTTTCACTTTCAAAAAATATTACGTTATTTTCTATTAATAAACTATTTTCATCATATTCACATAGGCAAAATTAGTTTAAAAATTCAAAAAATATTTACTGTAATATTAAAATGGAGGACTTTCATGGATAAAAACGATAGATTATGGGCTTATTTAGACAGGGTATAATAATTGAGGCTTTTTAGTATATTGGCCGAATTTAAATATATCTGAACTTAAATCAAAATAAATTTGAGAATTAAATATTGATAAACATTTTTCTTTGAAAAAATAAAGAATCTTTTCTATTTTCTAGTTTGTTCCTTATATCAATTTTTTGGGGATAAATATCAAAATTATACATGAACTTTGATTCAATGTACAATGTCATACATGAACTTTGATTTTGAGCGCTTCTATACATAAAATTTTTATTTGATTCAATTTTCACAAATCACTAACAATATTGTCAAATTAGCATCATTTAACATTGATATATTGCATATGCAAACAATTATATTAATTAAATATGATGTATTAATTTTTTTAAATATGTACAATTGAATCAAAAGCAAAGTTTCATGTATACATATGCACCATGATTCAAGCTTTATGTGTATAACTGCATGAAATCAAAATTCATGTATCAAATTGCATATTAAACCAAAATTTATGTATAAAATTGATATTTACCCAATTTTTTTTAGGGAATCTTTTTATGAAAATGAAGCATAGGAACTTTATTATTTCCTTTTGTTATGGATGGGTTTGGTTTGAATACATTAAAATTTTGTCTGATTCAAAATTATGTGTTAACTAAGGTAGAAATTTTGACCTACAAATCATGTCTAATATTAGTAGAAAGATCTTAATGGGATTTTCTTTATTGATTTTGTCTTTAATTAACTAAACAATTGAAGATTGCTAAATGTACTCTTCTCTTTTCATTGTTGTCTAGTTTAAGCAACTTGGCATGTGGGTTTCCATTAACCTTTCATTTCTTGCAATTTCTATTTTTATTTATATTTGATGCATATAAGTTGTATAAATTGTCACCATTAGTAGCTAATTTTCTTAATTTTGTTTTTTTTTTTTGGTCAGTTAATTTGCGATGGCAGTTTGTATCAGCTTGAAAGCATTTTTAATCTTTGGTATTTTTATATTGTGTCAATTTAATATTGATTTTAAAAAATTTTAACACTCGGCATTTACATATTATGCAATTTTTGTTTTTTTTCAAAGTTTTGTTTTTCTTTATATCCCTTTCATCTAAAAAGCTATAAAATCAAATTTATTAACTAAATTTGATTGAAAATATATAAAAAAATGGAAACACCAAAAAAAATTAAGATAATATTATTTCATATGTTCTCATTCTTTTAAAATTAACCTTCAAGGTCAAAAAAAAAAAAAAGACTAAATTCCATAATGTGTAAACATTGAGAGTTAAATTTTTTTAATTAACTAAATTGACATAATTTATAATGTTGAGGGTTAAAATTATTATTATGCCAATTTTAGAAGCTATAATTGTTAAATGCAAGGTATAACTTTTCATAATTGAATAATAGAAAAAATTACTAATAATTGGGTTACTATATTATAATTTACTCAATTATTAAATGCAAGATATAATAAATAATTAATTTATTAAAAAAATATAAATTACGTTACATCATTTAAATGTAATAATATATATATATATATATATATATATATTCAAACAACCTATTCATGCAATCGTTTTCGTACAAAACAACACCTTCCTCGAAAAAGAATTGGAAATTTCGATATATGTAAATTACTTTTTTTCTTTTCCGGTAAAACATTTTAACTTTGTTTTCTTTTACCAAAAATTTTGTTAAAGAAAATGCTTGATTGCCGCTGTCGGTTGGTATTAATGGGTTGAAAGTTAAATTAGGATTTATTTAAATTTTATTTTATATTTTTAAAGATTTGGATAAAAATATTAAGTTTAAAAATGAATTTAGATAAAAATTAAATTTATTTAAAATATGAACTAAATTTGAATAAAAAAATTGAGCTTGTTTAATATATGAACCGCTTGTACTTATAAAAAATGGAATAAAATTTATATATGACACAAATGGAAGATAAAATGAAGGTTCACACATTACAATTACTCGTAATAAGATTCAAATTTCGATATTAATGACTGTTTCTATATATTTATCTGTGTTTTTCTAAAACTTAGGATATGAAAATTAATCGACTCTTTCTATTTTTAGTTTGGGCATTTTATAGTTGTATCGAGTTTTAACAAAAAGTTTCCATTTCAAAAAGAAATTTCAACACGAAAAATATAAAATGAGAAGTTTGATTACTAGTTTTTATACTACGCTTTAATATTCTAATTTGATATTATTTTAAAATAATTTTATTTTTATATATTTTTAATCTTAAAAATTTCAATCCCTATCTCTAACTCTAATTTCGAGTAATTTAAAAGATTTTAGGAGTGGTTAAGCTCAATGGTGGAGCTTAGTATAGACCCGGGAGCCATGGCCCCCTAAAATGGTAAATTTTTAATTTAGGTTCTTTGTAATTTATAAAATTTTAAATTAGTAATGGTAAATTTGCATTTTGTCCCCTAAAAATGATAAAAATTTGATTTAACTCTTTAAAAATTATAAAGATATAGACTATTAAAATGATGAAATTGCATTTTTACCATCGTAAAAATATACAATTTAATTTTGTATCAAATTAGGCTTTACAAATTTGTGTCATCCAAGTGATTTATTGCTCTAAATAAAAAATAGGGTAAAGTACAAAAATAGTCACTTTTGTTTGCTTTAGATTACATTTTAGTCATTTATGTTTGAAATGTTACGTTTTAGTCACTTACGTTATCATTTTGTTATGAAGTGGTCACTCTACCGTTAAGCTTCGTTACCTCCCTAACGACTGTTCTACGTGGCAGTCCAAATGGGTTTTAAATGCCAATTTGAATGTCCTACGTGGCAGTCCAAATTAAATTTATTTAATTAAAAACATATTTTCATCTCAATAACTAGATATCTAAGTTGGCATTTAAAACCATTTGGACTGCCACGTAGGACTACCGTTAGGGAGGTAACGGAGTTTAACAGTACAGTGACCACTTTGTAACAAAACGATAACATAAGTGACTAAAACGTAACATTTCAAACATAAGTGACTAAAATGTAATCTGAGGCAAACAAAAGTAATTATTTTTATAATTTACCCTAAAAAATATCAAAATTATTGCCAAAACTTGGTTTAAAAGGCTAATTTAAGCTAGTAATTTGTTGGGTGCTTAAACCATGTTCATAGTACTTATGATAGTGAAAGAATACCTAATCATCAATAGTTTTCTATAATTACTTCTTTTAATGGATCAATGGAATCGTTTTTCCTTTTTACATATATAGTTTTACATCTTTTATTTCAAAAATAAAAATAAAAATTAAAGCAAATCGTTTTATTTTTAAATAAAAACTAGAATTTTCTTTTTAAATAAATATTTACCGGTAAATACTTTTTGAAAAAAAAAACCTTTTAAAAATATAAAAAAGTTGACAGATTTATAACAACATTTTATTATAACAATTAAGTTTCTTGTAGAACTAACTTTTTTTTTTATATTTTATTTTTGTTTTTATAATAACTTTTTATAAATAACAACAACAACCGTAAGATATGAAGTATACATTTTACTAAATTAATTCTCTATAACAACCTTTTCTCTCAAATTCTGATAAAATCAATTTTATTCCTATTTTTTAGTTTATTTTCATTTCTTTGGGATTTTTAAAATATTTTGGTTGACGTAGTAACATGAAATAAGAGGAAGGTGATTAAAGAAATCATAACCTCTCATCAACCTATAAATAGGAAGATAATACACTTCAACGCACTCGAACCTACGTCCTCCTGCATTGATAATAATATTCATACCAATCGAACTAAAATTCAATTACAAATATTTTTTTTTAAAATTTGGAAAAGACATAAATTACATTTTATGGTAAAAAGACAGGAAATCAAGATTTTGATGAAGTAGAAATAAATACCCGTGATGAGTTGAGGATGGACCAACAACTTTTTGATGTGTTTTATTTTATGTCTTTAAATTAAATTGAAATTGGTTACATGTTTCAATCTTTTACTGTTATACCTCGAAAATATTAGATTAAAATCAGAGGTCACACAGGGGCGAAGCCAGGATAATTTTTTAGGGGCGGATGAAATTTTAATTTTTTATAGTTTATATCTTTCTAATTTATAAAGGATTAAATCGAATTTTTATAATTTCAGGGGGGCAAAATGTAATTTTATCTTTATTAATTTAAAATTTTAAAAAAAATTTAAGGGCCTAAATAGCAATTTTACCTTTTAGGGGGCCGGGGCCATGCCAGCCCCCCGACTTCGCCCCTGAGGTCACATCCCACAATCTGTTAATTCAAACAAATTCATCCCACCATGCTTTAACCCTCAAACCAACTTTCTTCTATTTACTTTTTTTTAAGTCATATTTAACTTTTTTTTTTGTTTAAATATACAAATTAATCTGTAATTTTTTCGATATTCTTATTTTTTAAAAGAATTTATAAATATAATTACAAGTGCTAACAAATGATAAGAATATTATACTGTGAGGCGTGAGAGTTAGGACTTAATTTCAAGTAACTACATCTTTGTCCTCAATTATAAAAAAGAAAACAATTATAAGCCTAAAATCAAAATATAACCGAACTTAGATAAAAATAAATTCAGATGTAGCCCAACATAAACATGTTCCCCAAGGCCTGCCTAAAATTTGGGAGAGTTTGAGTAAAAAATTAAGCCCGAAAAATGGGTTTAGGCAAAAAAAAAAAAAAGGCCCGTTTAAAATATAGACAAAGCTCGGACTTGAACATTCAAGACACGAGGCTAGTCTGGTTCGTTTTTAAGTTTATAATACTTTATATTATGTAATTCATAACATATTAAAAAGATAAATATATACTAAATATATAATACTACTTTAATTAAACATTAAAATAATGTTAAGATGACTATATAAAAAAATATTAAATTAAAATAATACAAAATATTTTTAAAAAAATTAAAAATAATATGGACGAGCTTAAAATGGGTTTTGGTTAATCTTTTAAAAATATAGGTGAGCTTAGAGAAAATTTTAAACCTATATTTCGGGTCGACCCAATTCATGAGTACCTCTAGAGGTGATCATGGGCCGGGCCAGGCCCAGACAAAATTTTAAGCCCAAGCCCGGCCCAAAATATGGGCCTAAAAATTTATCTGAGCCCGGCCCGGCCCATATTAATTTTTTTTTAGCTTTTTTCATTAAATAAAAAATTTTAAAACAAATAAAAAACAAATAAAAAATATGTAAATTTAAAAAGTATATTTAATTAAAAATAAAATATATATTTAATATATAATCTGGGCCGGGCCGGGGCCAGGCCAAAAAAGTTTTACCCGAGGCCCGGCCCATTTTCTAAACGGGCCTCGATTTTTTGCCCAAATACATATTTCGGGCCTATATTTTTACCCGAATCCTCTAATTTTTCGGGCGGATCGAGTAACCCAATCTATGATCACCTCTAAGTACCTCTAATCATGTACGTGGGATTTAAAATAATTTGAAAAACAACTCACGTATAATATTTACATTACACATAATGAAATCCAAGTCTTGACTTAATTAACTAATCTATATTTTTTTAATATATAAATAAAGAAAGAGTGGTAATTATAAAATAATGTAACTTCTCAAAATAAAAACAATAAGTAAATAGAATTCAAAGTGTTTGACTTGGAAGGGCAAATAATGAGTAAAAAATAAGAGAAACCTCCCATATGATATCATGACCAAACGGCAACAAAGATCTTGGCCGGATTTTCCTTTGGAAATCCAAAAGATAATTAAAATGAGAAAATGACTGAAACAGAAAGAGATACGCACTAACACATGTTATACAGAATCTACGGAGAGATCGCATTTTGTTTCTATTTCTATTTTTTTTTATTTTTTATTTCTTAAATTACACCCTCATCTCTCTATTATTTAAAATATTTCTGTAATTGGATAATCTATATTTTTTTTATTCATCAACTTAACAATTTTGATTTTTTTTTATATTAATTTTATTCGATACACTTGAGATTTACGAAATATTTAATGTTGAAATTAAGAGGTAGAAACAAATTTCATAATTATATTGCAGATAACATGGCTCTTTCATAGTATTAATAAACAAATACAAAATTTTAAAAAATTAAAATAGTAATGATTTTCATTTATTAAACAGAAAGATAAACACTCGAACTCAGGTCAATCCGTATATATTATAAAATAAAAATTTAAGTGTTGTGGTTTCTGTTAGCGGCAAAATACGTATAGTTGGGGTTCTCAGAATTTCTCTCTCTCTCACACACACACTCTTTATTCATCCATTCATTCAGATTACACCGAAAGCAGCATTTAAATTCTCCCCTTATATATCCTTCTTCCCTTTCTTCTTCTTTTCTTCCTCGAAGAAAAAAAGAGAGTTTTTTATTTAAATTTTGACAAGTTTCAGGATCAGGTGGATCGGCCTAGTTAGCAAACTACAAGCTTTGATTTAACATTAATGGAGTTGATGAAATCGGAGAATATCGTTCAAGACAGGCAACCTCAACCTCAAGAAGAAGAAGAAATCATGCAGCAAGAGGAGGAAGAAGAAGAACAGCGGTTTCATGTATTGGCAGTTGATGACAGTGTGATTGACAGGAAATTATTGGAGAAGCTCCTCAAAGCTTCTTCATACCAAGGTATAATCTCAGCCTTTTTGTTAATTAATTAAGCTTAACAAATAATAAGATGGGGTTGTTGTTTTTTTTGAAATGAAAGTTGGATAAAATTGCAGTGACGTGTGTGGAGTCTGGGGAAAAAGCGTTGGAATATCTGGGTTTGCTTCATCACTCATCTCCTGCTTCTTCTTCTTCTTCCCAACATCATCACCAGGTCTCTATCATAACCTTTTTTTATGCTAAATTAATTATTAAAAAAATACCGACTCAATCTTACACCATTTAGAGATGGTGAACTTCAATATATTTAAATACAAAATATTCTCTGCTTTAAAAAGATTTAAAAATGGGGTTTTTCTTGTTTTAAATTTTTTTTTTTATATTTTTGAAGTATTTTTTATATTAAAAAACGGCCAGCGGGATTAAATTTGAAATTAGGTTATTTAACATAAATAATTTGTTATTGTATCAAATTAATATAATATCTTTATTTTTTAATATATATATATAGTCAATCATGATTAATTGTTTCTTAGAACTACCCATAACTCCTCCCAACTCTTAAATTGGAAGATAATATACTTTAGCGCATTCAAACTCACGTCCTTTTATATTGGCGACACTGTCGATGCCAATCGATCTAAGACTCAATCGACAATGTATATATTTTTTTCAATACGATAGAAGAGAGGATAACAGAAAAAAAATTGTACTTAACCACTATATTGAAAAACAGTTTTTTTTTCCTAGCAACCATATTAGTTTATTTGATAATATAATTAAAATTAGGGTAAATTATACCAACAGTTACTCAACTTTGATGCACTTGACAATACAATCACTCTGATTTTAATTCAGTTACTCAACTTTCGAAAAACAACAAATTAATCCTTTTAACCATTTTTCATCACAAACCTAACGAAAAAGTGACATGGCATTTAACGGAGTAGTTAGAGTGCTTGCTATCATTTAAACAGCCCCGAATTAAGAACCCTAACTGGGCGGTAGAAGAAGAGGAGAAGAAGAAGAAGAGAAGAAATAGAGATGTCATCTTTTCTCTTTCACGTTGCTCCATTTTATTTAACAGTTCTCCAAAACCCATTCATGTAAACCAAGTTCTTTCTCTTCTTCCGTCCATTCAACCAACCATAGAGACTTGAACAAAAAACCTATTCAACCAGCCATAGAGATTTGGGATTTCTATGGGACAATTTTGAAAGTATTTCTAAGAGAGCTCATTAAATATGAAACAATTATGATTGATGTCAGAGAAATTAGAAATTAGGGTTTGAGATTTGAGATTTTTGAAGGTGAAGACATTTTTTTTAACCTCAAAATTTGGAAGATGAACCCTTTTTTGAACCTCAACTAATTGTTATGGCTGACACACTTCTTCTTCCTACATCTCTGACCTTATTCTTCTTTTTGCGTTCTTCTTTCTATACTTGAATATAGTTGTATGTTGTAACTTCACTTTTAACCATCAAAGATTTCAGATGGTGGAGGAAGCAATTAACCCTCTCCCTCTCCGATTTTTTCAAGGTCTTGCTTTAGGTTCTAGTTTTTATATAAATGAAAAAGAAATTAGATTGTTGGTTTCTTGGGGGAAATGAGAAGAATTGCAAGAAGAGGAGGAAGAATGAAAGAACACAAGGTGGCAGATAGAGCAGAGGCAACAGTAGCGACTATGGCAGTGGCAAGGGTCAACAACCTTAAAAATGCCATAGGTTTTGTTTGGCAAATTTTACTTTTGTTGGCTAGCTGAAGAAGAAGAAGAGGCGAAGAAGAAGACCCTTCAGCTCCTCATGTCCAACTCACGTCCAATGTGGCAAGTTATTGCTCACGTTAGTTGTCCCGTTAAATCTGTAATGGAAAATATTAATCGGTGACTGATTTATTACTTTTTAATAACGTTAGTGACTGATTTATTATTTTTCGAAAGTTGAATAACTGAATTTAAATCAAAATTACTATTTTGTCAAATGCATCACTCTTAAAATTACTTACTAGTTTTGATATATATTTTTCTGAAACTTATTGTGCTATTGGAGGAAACGCAGGGACATAAAGTCAACTTAATAATGACAGACTTTTCTATGCCAGGAACGAGCGGCTATGATTTACTCAAACGTATCAAGGTCAACTCAATCCCCCTTAATGATATTATTATTATATAATGATCACTTTCTATATTTATTTTTCATTTATAAATATTGGAACTTGGGTGCTCTCTCAAGTCTTAGAAAATCAGATCAAAATTCAAAATCCACGGTTTTTTTTCTGAATCTTTAATTTAATCGATTGTGTCATGTTTATCTAAATATCATTTTAAATAATTTTAATGGTAAAAATACTTTAAATGTATACTTGTTTTATTTGCCAAATAATAAATGTGTATTTGGTTTAGTGGTATTGCTTTTATTTTTATTTTTGATATAATAACAATTTAAATTTAGATTATTTTTAAAGAAGGTGAATACTCGAATACTCGATTAATAAGTTACAAATTGAGTTCACCTTTATTATATTATTATAATTCTAAAAGGCTATGGATTAAGAATTTATCACATTTAATTTTTTTTTGAAAATTGATTTTTTATTTAAAAAAATATTGATTGAATCTATTGTAATTGGAGTAGTAATATCTGATTCTTATATAACACTGGGACGAATAATTTATCGATTTTCAATTATACCAATCCAATAGTCGAGTTTTTCATACCAATCACCAAATCCAAAACAAAAACTGAATTAGAGAGTCCAAATTTCTAAGATTAATATATATATTTCAAATTCATAATTTCAAGGTGATAATAACTTAGTATTTACTTACAACTGCAGGGATCTTCTTGGAAAGACGTACCGGTGGTGGTGATGTCATCAGAGAATGTACCTTCAAGAATAAGCATGTAAGTTCATGATCATGTTCATCTCTTTTTTTTTTTAAGAGAAAAAAAAAGAGGTCAAAAAATGGAATTAATTAAAGAAAGAAAATGAAAGCAGGTGCCTAGAAGGAGGAGCAGAAGAATTCATGTTAAAGCCTCTTCAATTATCAGACCTACACAAAATTCAAGCTCACCTTCTCAAATCCCTTCCTCACTCTTAGCTCTACTACGTACCATCATTACTTTTAGCAACAGATACTACCCTAATATTTTATCTTCTCACGTTAAACCCTAAACAAATGAAACGACCAGCACTACTAGCATGAGAAATAGTGTATAAAGTATTTTGTTACATATATTAGGAGCACTGCTTACTTGGTTAATGCTATTGTGCTAATCTAAAAATTTCTGGATTTTATTTTCATTAATCTGTGTAATTAAATATCTATATTCGAATATTAATATTTTTATATATTATAGCTATATACTAATAATGTATACGTAATTAGTCGAGTATTTTCGATAACATGAAAACCATACTTTCTTCATATTTGGTAATTAATATCACTAAATTAAAACTTATAAATATAACAATCTGTATATTTACAGAGAGTTTGCATTATTTTATTATGTTATGACCAATATTATACATTTATATGAATGTTGATAATGATAATTCATATGTGTTTACGTCAGATTCATATTTTATTTTTCGGATTATACCTAGTTGTTTCAATAATCTTTCTTATGTTGGAAACTTTAAAAAACCTTAAAACATTTCGATTAAAATCTCAACTACGATTATCATCCAAGTCCCAAGTCCCAAGTCCGAGGGAATGTCAACATCTGAGACATATTTTGCTTGCTGGCTTAGGTTGGGTTTGGGTTCCTACAGGTGGGCCTGAAGTTAGATACATTATAATCACCATTTTTCATGTTTGCTGAATTTATAATCTACACGGTAAGACCAATTTCAGGGTTCTGGCTTTAAATTAAACTGTTCAGGGGAGGAAAAGGAAGAGAGACTTAGGTTTGTTTCACTTGCTCCAACTTTTTTTCCCCTAAGTAACTGTATTCACTTGTGCAATAAGCAATACATATATCCAACATTATACCCCTGATGAATATATATATATATATTTATATTGATTTCGGAGTTACATAGACGTTGGCTCTTCAAAATCTTGACCGGAAAGAAAGCGTCTATCAGACAAACAGCTATTCCCTAGGCAACTTAAATTAGCTTCCTAACCAACTATTTCGACACTGTAAAAACCCATTAAAGCAAAGCAGCAGCGACTGAACATTAGGAAAAGAAAGGGGGGACAAAGGAGAATAAATGCAAAGTATCCTCTCTATATTTAACTTGCTCGGAAGTTTCCTGCCGACAAGGTAACTGTCACAACTAACGGTATACTGAAAACTACAATGAATTACAACACGAAAAGTCCAAAAAACACGTCTGCATTATTTCATAGATTTTTTTAATATTAAAAGAGATTCATTGAACTAAAAGGGAAGGAGGTGAGGGAAGAAGTTCCACCACCTTTCAGTCGATAGCAGTTTCTGTATAAAACTGCAAATGTACATACCAAATATGTGGTATAGTTATGTTGTTGAGCTCCTACAAAGAAAAAAACAGATTAAATAATTTCAGCAGGTTTGAGTGCTAAAATAAGATTATACTATTAGATTAAAAAGGACAGCAGTACTTGTAAGAAACCTACCCAGCCTGTTCAGAGCTCATCCTTTGCTGACTCTTGTTGGGCAATTTTATCCCTGTTCTTTTCAATGAAGTTGATGATGTCTTCCTTGGTCCTACTGCCCTCATAAGGAGTTATGTTTCCACTAGTTGATCTAAAGTAAATGGTTGGGTAACCTCTAACATCAAAGTTCTCACCCACAATATCATTTGCAGTGGCATCCTACAAAGAATAATGGAGAAGCCTATAGGTCAAATAATCTTCCCCAAAAGGTAATAGGTAATTTGAACATTATGTTACTTGGATTTAGGAGGTGTGTATGTTGGACATATGTCCACCATTGGTTTGTTTATTTTTTTCCAGTATTTTTTTTTCTATATAATTGGAAGGTCCCTAAAGGGTTGTATCCATCTCCAGATATGCATTTGATACGGGTACTAAACATAGGTACTTCAATAAAAATGAGGAGCCAGAGCAACATGAATTTAACATACACGATGTCAACAGAACTAATAGGAGATGCGGGTCCCTGCAACAATTAATATCTCTAAAGTACCATTCTATCTATTGAAAAAGAAATATTCCTAATAATCTGTCTAAAATCAGTGGAAATGCTGCCACCAACTAAAGGAAAAAAAAAATCCATCATGGTGTTCTCGGAGACTATTCTACCAACAATAACCCACCAAAACCTTTCGTTTTAAAGCAGTTTCTAGCATTATTGCTAAAAACTTCATCGGACCAAAACATGGAAAATATTCAATATGCAGTACGATCACCTATTAAAACCAACAAAGGTTATAGAAACTTACAAGTTTTGCAATCAAAACATTATCTTTTTCATAATGAACAGCAACTTCATCCAAGATTGGGGCCAATTTCTTGCAATGTCCACACCAAGGGGCATAAAACTCAAGCAGAACTGCAGAAAGAAAACCTTAATATCATTTTATCATGGATGGTGATTTCAGAAAATCTTGATCTCACTCCAACAGCTGCAAATTGCTTGAAAGCTCTATCAAATTCTTTTGAAATTTGAAACATAATTCAAGTCCCTAACTTAAAAACCCGCAAAATATTGACTAGATGGCTCCCCAAATGGAAAAAAGAATAAGCCATCAACTTCTAATAAATTAAAATTTTAGCTTCACACAACTATCTCTTATCTTCGCACCAACATGAAGTAACCCATCTACTCATCATGTTCTGAGACCGTTTTTATTTTGGAAAAAGAAGGAAAGCAAGAGACCTTGTACTAAATATTCTTCCAGACAGTTAATTACAAGGATTTGCTGATTCTAGAGGTACCAACAGATTTTCAATAGAAGGGGTACACTGACTATTGGACTGTGAAGAAGCTATACACGAATATGAACTCATTCCAAATTCAAAATTCCGCAGTGTCAGATAAAAACAATGCCTGCAATTCTAAGCATCCATCATGCCCTCTACATGATAAAACCTTCTAATGCCAAGTCTAACAAAAAGAGAAAAACACAGGCAAGTAAACAATGACTAAATGGTAACGGGAAAAACACACCATTTTTGCCTGATTTGAAAACCATGTCTTCAAGGGTGTCAGCAACCACCACTTTTACAGGTTCCTTATTCTCCTCGGGAATAGGTTCAGACTTGAGATATGGTGGAACTTTTCCTTCCTGCAGAAGAGTACTTTAGGCAAATAGCAAATAGAGGACAAACCGCAAATATCTCTTTAACTCACAGCTACATCTCCTATCAATAACTCATGACCTTAACCAGTGCAAGTTACAGAAAGTTGCAATTATACCAAAATTTTGATAAGAAAGTATAAGGTTTATCATATTTCAAACCAGTACATTAAATCTAGTGAAGAAATTACCTCGTAATCCTTCACAAAAGGTGCAATGTCATTAGCCTGCAAATTTGGTTTCAAATACTTCTTCCCATCATTATTCTGAATGATGATTAGAGGTACTTGGCTTTCTTGAACTCCAAAATACTGCTTTCCAACCAAAAAAAGAATTAGACTACCGTAGCAAATGCAATAAGCATACTGCCATATTTGAGTAGATACTAACCTGGAAGGCAGCTTGACTAGCCTCAAGATCTCCCAAAAGGAAACCAATTCCCTGTCCTTTGTATTGCTCAGCAACTTCACGATATTTTGAAGTTAAAGAATCAATACCTTCAACACTCAAGTTTGCAAACAACATAGCCTAACAGATTCAGAAGTTTTATTAGTAGATGAACTTAAAGGATGTACCGAACAAGTTATGACAATCAAACCAAAATGATATAGAAGGAAGACCAAGCTGATAAAGAACTCAATATCACAGTCCAAAGTGCATGACGAAAGTAGAAAACATGACAAAAATAAGAATTCCAATATAACGCTTGTTATCAAACAAATGCCAGCCACACTGTCTTCCTTCACTGTGTATAAGAACTAGGGGATAAAGGAATGAAATTTCGGATGTGTAAATTTACCTTAGCATTGGGACTGTTATAGAACTTGATAACAAATGGGTGATTGCTTGGGTCCTTGTTAAAGAGGGTAACAAGAGGCATGCTAGATTCTGCAACAAACTTCTCTAGAGCTTCCACATTAAAGTCCTGAAAGAAAAATGCTTCAGTAAAAGCAAATTGCAAAGAGTACAAAGGTAGCTAACAACAGTAATGAATTTGTATATCAATAATGATCTAGAATATAGTTGATGCTCCAAATAGATTTGGCAATTTGTGTCTTCATGTCAAGTTCATGTACTTTACGTCAATATTATGTTTGCGGATCATATATTTACATAGATTTTGATCACTTAACAATTTGTGCTGTAAAGATTTTGACACGGTCTTGTTTTTGTGTACGGTCCTGTTTTAGTTATTCTCCCCATGTTATGTAATTGTATTGTCCAAACTTTCTAGGTCTAGCTCGAGATTACCTTGAAGTCAACAAAGAGTTCATCAAAAGGCTTGAAAAGTCTGACCACAGGGCCGGTCACTGACGATTCGCCACGGGGAAGGTGCTTAGCATCCAAAGTATGACCAAATTCATAATCAGAACGCAATTTCTCAGCAAGTGCCATATAACTCTCAAACTCTTCGCCAGATAATTTTGGGAACACCCCAACCTGGAATTAGAACATATATCTACATATCAGCTAAACTTCGTCACCAAAAACCAATGGAAACAGAAGAGAAAACAATTCTAAGAGAGCTTACAACTACTATCTTCTTGCCATCAATAAGATTACTGGCATCTTCTGCTGACTTTAGTTCAGCTGAAGCAGGACCACTTTGTTTCTTCAAATACTCCACAATACCATCAGCTTCACGTGGACCTTTGTATTCCTGAACATTCTTTCCTCCATTTCTCAAAATTTTAAGTGTAGGGTAACCCCTGACTTCATATTCATTTGCTAGATATTTGTTTGCTTCCTCATTGGCGTCAACTTTGGCAAGAATGACTGGAGGGTCGTGTTTACTCAATATAGATGCTGCTTTCTCATACTACACCGCAAACAAAAAGGCTTATTGTTATTAGCCAACTAAGAAAATTATCAACAAAATTTGACTAATTTGGGGAAATTTAAATTTTTTTACCTCTGGAGCAAGATTCTTACAGTGCCCACACCTAAAGTAGAGAAAAAAGAATTTAGTGCCAAGAAGAAAGACAAGACTAACAAGGCATGTTAAGAAAATGAAACAAAATAAGTTAAATCTCTCCAGAACGAAGACTCATGTTTGCATTGTTTATATAAATTATTTTGAGTATCCAAAAAATCATATTTCAGCAAGCCAAAATGATCTACATGTAGACCATTCTTGCAAGATTTATTTACTATGAAATTTCATGTTATCACAACATAATACGACACATTGCACCTTACATTTTAATTTTAAAAAAAAGGTCAAACTTAAACTACTTACCAGATCGAAACCAATACTTAATAACAAGAAAAGACAAGGATTCTTCACAATAACCTCAAATTGCGAAAACATTATATCATTACTTGTGAGAATATCTCTGCTTCCAAAAGCAAATGATTCCTTCGAGAACTCGATAAGCAATCAATTAACCGATCATTTCAAGATAAGCAATCAATTTTCGTATTAATAGCTAACTTCAATCAAGCACTCCTACAATCGGTCACTAATCTCAAATCTTAACTACTCGAATTGAAAACTTCTCAAGAAAAATAAGATCGGGTAATAAACTGTAAAATGCACTAAAAAAATCTTTCAAAAAGCAACTATCACGAATTTAGACTCCTTATTTTCTAAATCAACAACTAAACTCATAGCATGCACTTGAAGCATCTGTTATTTTCAGGAAACTAAGATCCAAAAAAATAAGAAGAAGAAAAATTAGGCGAAGAATGAAAAAAAATATATATGAAAGGCTTACCAAGGAGCGTAAAACTCGACGACGATAAATTGGTGCTTACTAACAGTGTCGGTGAAGTTGGAATGATCCAAAGTCAAAACAAAGTCCTTCGTTTCACTGCTCTGTTCAGCTGAGATCGCCGTTACAGAGCATAAGATTGCGGACAAAGCAAACCAAACTGAAACACTTCTCGCCATTATCGAAGCTCTCTATCTCTCCTCACTTTTTCGCTATCTTTCTTTTTTTCAGTGACTAGATTTATAGGGTTTTAATGGAATGACATCAAAGACTTTGGAAACGGAAGGAAGCCAAAAACATGGTATTGATAGTTTGGTACGTCACGCTCTGGAGTACGCGGTGATGAGAATGAGGCTTAAAAACCCAATTTATATTTGATTCTATTATTTTCTTTTTATTTTAATAAATCTAAAAACTACATAAAGTTTAATTTTGTATTAAATTTTATAAATTTGTGTTATAATCTAAATATCTATTAAATAATTATATTCATATCTTTATGAAAGTACACGAGAATTCTTATAAATAGAACTTCTATTATGTTTTTATTTTTCAAAAGTCGGTTTAGCGACCTCCAAGTGATGATTGGACGATTAATATGGTTGATCAGTATCCATCGATAAGTAGAAGAACATACTTTTAGATCCAAGTTGATCTGACAGTCTATGTTGGAGATCGAAGAAGAAATTTCTTTGGATTTTGATTCGCAAATTCGTGAAGTTAAAAGTTTTTTCATGAAAAATAAAAAGCTTAACTATAAAAGAGAATAAGAAAGAAAACTTTCGACCGGTATAGATGGTGCAAACACAAAAGGCTATACAACAATGATTTTAACAGCTCGACGATTTAAATAAAAACCTTTAAATAATTTAGTGACCATTTTATAACTTGACTCTTTATATAAATTGACTCTTTATATGCTCTGCTCAATAATTAATAAACTGTTTTCGTCAGTGTAAAATGTCGATAGTCATTGGGCTTCATTGTATTCTCGAGGTTAATTTATAAGTAACTCTTTTGCACGGTAAAATACAGGTGGTGACGAATAGAACCTTAAAGAAATCGGCACTGATACATGCCTTGAAGCCTTCATTAATTTCTCATAAATTTATTTTTATCCCTACACACCAACAATTTTAAGGTTCTATGTTCGTAATTAATGAGAAATTAAACACAACGTGTTTATGTACCACACATTCACATGACATGACAAGAATGGTACTATGAGGATGGCTATCGAGAAATGTGGTTGCATCGAGGTTAGTGATCTTATCAAATTTTGATTTAGAAGAAATATTTATCGCGATGAAATGTATGTCATGTTGCATAATTAGATCTCATTAGTTAAGTTAATTAATATGTTTATCATATGCATGATATTTTTAACATGCATAATTATGATTGATATAAACAAATTATATAATATATGTCATATATCGTGTAAGAAAAAAAAAAGAATGAAAATGGATAGAATGAAAATACACAATTGAGAAAGGATATATTAATCGATCAGAACAATACATTTGTTTTGAATGGTGACGACAGTATTCAAACATAATTAAATAGACTGCTATCCAATAGAAGCATTATGATCATTCAAGAGAGCTTTCCCAAACAAAAAAGTTGTGTAATTAAATTCAACAATTACTTTCAAAATGCTGGATTGAAATGATCTCTTGAAACCAAAATGTTTAACTTGAAAACTGATGTTTTAAGTAGTCACTTAGGCACCTATTGGTGCATTATAAATAGATAATAAGTTTGTAGAGTTGAAATTTAATTCTTTCCGTCCAATTTGAAAGTGAAACTTTTTAGTATAAAAATATTGTTTTTCATGATATATATTTAATTTGAGATACAAAATTATTTGTTTATTTGAATCACGTTATTAGTAACTAGCATTTGGATATTATCGATAAGACATATTTTAAGTGTATTAATTACTAAAATTAAAAATTTGTAGATGATCGTATAATATGAATAATCTTGGTTGATTTAAAATAATCATAAGTTAAATGTGTTTTATATATGATTACACATAAATAAATAAGTTATTTGAAAATTGGATAGCTAATTTTTCTTGTTAAGTAGAATAGTGGAAATTTTGGCTTATATAAAGACAACTTCTGGTATAAAATATTCTAGTGAGAATGTAAACGTGATAATCATATATTTAAAATCAATGTCATGCTTAATGATGGTGCATATGGTTTTATATATGACTTAGTTATGATCTATAATCTCATGGTTCGTTTTGAGATGTTGTAAATTTTGAAACTTACTTTGGAAGTCATAACCAAAAGATCTCATGAGTATAAAAATAACAATATGAATGTTATTTGACTTATTTTAGGTGATGAATATAATTTTGATCATAATCAGAAAATGACTAATAATATCATTGATAAAGGGTGTATAAATGTATAATGTTATAGTCCAAAGATTGGACAATCGGTGGTCCTCTAATATGACTATGTACTAAAATATATGAAATACCCTTATGTGTATATGGTTTGTTATAGAAAATAAGTTATACTGACATGATAAGAAGCTATGAAAATAGCAAATATTTTGTCTTGTTTCACCAAGGGATTTGAAGTCTCTTTACAACAACTTATTTGATGAAAATTATATGATATATGGTTTTTTTATATTTGGTAATTGTAAAATTAATTTCAATGGTATTAAGAAATAAATAAAGCAACCAAATATGAAACCATCATGATAAGAAAAATAAAGTAATCACTCTAATTTGATAATAGTAGAAAATATATCTTTGATAGTAAAATTAATTTCAATGGTACTAAGAAATAAATAAAGTAACCAAATATGAAACTGTCATTATAAGAAAAATAATGATAGGGGATGATAATTTGGGTGAAAATAATTATGTAAAATACCAACAAGTGGTTAGGTGTAATGGTAAGGTACATTGTATTCTAAAGAAGAGAACGTAAGTTCAAATCTTAGAGATAATATTGTTGGGAGAAATAATTACGAACCTAGAATATGGACCATAAAAAAAACATAGATAATCTTGTTATTTATTAATAATAATCTTGTTACAATAGTTAATTTTTTAACAAAAGAAATTCAACAATGAAGATGATTAGTGATACACTGAAATCTTCCGGGGGACCCAAAAGCCACCTCCAGAAGGGATGTTCAAAACTAACATAAATGGCAGAATCATGGTTTTGGAGCTCAAATTCCTAATAATGGCAGAATCATAGCAAACAAAGATGGTTTTAACAAGAACAAAAATAACTATTTCTATATATCTAACCAGTCAAAAAATATATAATTTTTGAAGTTACTGATCTACAATATATGTCTACTTCTAACTACAATCTTCCTCTCATACAGTTTAACTTACAACCAATCAATCAATAAATGAATATTTTCCTGTACAAAACCTACTACCTAACTATATATCATTCAGGAGGTTAATTCTAATCAACATAGGGGGATTTAAGGTTTTCAAGTTAAAGATCTTCTGGGATACAACTTCTTTCTGCGAACTTTCAGTTTTATATCAATAATTCTACAACACCCCCACCCCAAACAAGTTCATTTAAGGTCATTTTCTGTTGTCTCCGCACTCATATTGATATCTGTGTTTGATGTAGTGTGGAGATATACTTCCGTGAACTCTTCAAGAAAAACTTGGGAAAAAATGTATGTGCCCCACACGGAGTACATAGCCATATCCATCACTCTTCCATGGCAAGTGATGTACATAAACAAGGGCAAGCCTTCTTCCATGGGAGATATCATCAAAGCTAGGAGACTGCAGTATTTTCAAGTCTGACCTGCTCGTGTGCTTTCAAAACCTCCGAGGAAAAGTTGCCCAAGGCTTCAAAGATTGGGACCAAACCGGCTTGTAAGCTACTTGAAGCAGCATCGTGAACCAATTTGATGGCATCCTTATGCCTGGTTCTCTCTTCCTCTAGTTTCTTCCTCATAGAATCCAAATCCACCTTTAGGTCATCCAGTGGCGAAACTCCACTTTCGGAAGGAACCTTGGAAACTGCAGTTTTATCCAATGAGTCTTGCTCCTGCTCCATCCTCTGCCTCTGTAACCGTAATTCCCTAAGTCGTTTCTCGAAATCCTTCGAGAGATATTGTGCTCTGGTCCTCCGTCGTTGCTCCTCGTCTTGCCTTTCCCATAACTGGTGTAGGCTGGAAGCAAAATTCTGCATGGCATTTGCTACACCTCTTTCTGAAATTCTATCCATCGCTTGGTACCAATCGTTGCAAATTACAAAAATCGGCGGTGCCCCAACTCGGCCTGGAGAGAAAGGAGCAACTCCATCAGCAGTTACTTCCTGTTCGCGTTGAATGCATCTCATGAGCCACTCGTACAAGGACCCAACATATGCCTTTTGGGTGTTAATCCAATTATTAAAGCGAGTGCACCAGTCCAACAGCTGCATCTCAAGCTCAATAGTAGCTTTCAAACCCGAATCTCTTTCAAAACCGGTATTTGCTCTTAAAGATCGAACTTTGGTCTCCATTATGGCCTGGAACTGTTTCTGATGACAGCTAAGCATGGACTTCCACATTCTTGTCAACCTGCGAAATAAAAGGCCACGTATCATTGCATAAGAACCTCGAGAAGTAAAATGTTGCACTCAGTTGTCATGAAAGATAACCCTAAACACATTGACTACCTCCAAACACACTGACTAAATCATCTCCCCCGCAAGAAGTTGCACGATAATACAAGGAAAGAACCACGTAGTTCCAATACATACAAGTATCATCATGTAGATGCATGATTCAACATCACTACAGAATATAATTGAATTCATCTAAACTAGAAGCTAAAACTTTATGCATGCACTGTAGTAGAACCATATTAATTGTGATTCAATGAAAACCACAAGCAAAGCACTATGATTCATGAAAATAACTACTTGGTAAGCACAAGAATGATAAATTTTAACTAGGAAAATATCATAAGTCAATACCCATAAACCAAGTCGGTAAGCTGAGGCTGCAGTTCTTCATCCCTTAGCTTATGTATCCTAGTTGATATAGCTTCAACAGCCTTTATACAAACATTAATTTTTGTCAACAACTTTCTTATTGAAGCCCGTGTTGCATCAATCTTGCTGGACTCTGCTCCTTGGTTGTCTAACATAATAAGTCTCTTACACTTCTTCTCATAAATAACCCGTAGCCTTTCTTCATCCTAAATTTGGGGCAAAAACAAACATTCAATAAGCATACCAGAGTATTTTCGAAACATCTTTGAATGAAAATTAGTTAATACATCCTAGCAATTGGTTACATGGGATTAATATTTGATCCAATGTGCAAGAAAATAGCGCAGGGCTAGAATCACATCGAAGGATTCCAGATTATATAGAATCACTAAATGACTACTAACGCACTGAAACGTATCTTAATGCCCAAAAATTGGATAGGTTGGCCTTTATGAAAGCGTTACATTGCCCCCGATTTTTATGAAATACACGGCACTCATTGAATGATAAGAAACTAATTACAACTTAGAATATTCAAGGAATATTTGTACACATTCTCTTCTAGCTCAAACAGAGGAATTGAGGTTTCATTTGTAATCTTATGGATAGGCTAATATATGAAAAGAAATAAAAGACGATAAATCATTGAGATTCTCAATTTTTGAAGAGACCTTTTTATTTTATTTTGGACAAGCCGAGACAATAGGATGAACAAGGGTTCTAAGTTATAAAATCCAATAATTACCAATCGCTTTTTGTTTACTCGGGAAGAAAGAGTTGACATAACAGAAACTGGTAAAAAGTTCATCAAAATAATAAATAACAAAAACAGAAGAAATAGCAGATGAACCTCAAACAATCCAATGAACATCACATTTTGAGTACACCAAAAAAATGAATAACTAAAATACGATAGCTTATGGAATAATAACTATTATGCTATACGATTACAGCCTTTTCACTCCTATAATATATAAATTGATTCAGCAATAGATACAAAGGAGAAAAACTATCATCATATTGGTAAATAAAGAAGCAAAAAGTTTCTCAGTATTTATATATTATGCATACCTTGACTTCTTTATATAATTTC
Source organism: Gossypium sturtianum (assembly GCA_025698515.1). Taxonomy (NCBI): domain Eukaryota; kingdom Viridiplantae; phylum Streptophyta; class Magnoliopsida; order Malvales; family Malvaceae; genus Gossypium; species Gossypium sturtianum. The sequence continues at coordinate 7,383,674 of CM046947.1, forward strand.
TTTTCCCATTCATAAAGCTCTTCCAAAGTTGATGAAAGATTTCTATGCTTTTCATCCTGTTCTACAACCTGACAGTATTCTTTTGCCATTTCCATTGTCCTAGAAGTTATTCGTATTGATGGTCCGGGTGGAGGAGGTGATGATAACATGTTAGGTGCCACCAGGTATAGGATCCGGGAAAAGATCACTGCACAAAAGAGATGTAAGCTTCAATACAGCACCATAGTAAATGAATTACAAATTATGCACCCAAAGATTGAACAGTTGCAATCATGAAAGATACAAATGGTATGTATAAAGAAACCTATCGTTCAGTTGCAACTAATGCTGAATGTTTTCAGACCATACCAATATAGTAAAAATCTCTAAACATCTCTATCTCAAAGTCTAACCAAGCATATTCAATGGGTTAACTTCAAAAAACACTAAAAACCCACCTCTAAACCCTGTTCCTTTACGTTGCTGGTAAGGCAACTTGCCAACCTCAAGCAAAACAGCAACTTCTTTCCCATAACTAGAGGCAGTCTCAAACTCATCCTTAATCTCTTTCACAACCTCCTGGAGATCCCTCGTGCTGTGGACGGACAATGTGGTCAAACTACTAGGCTTTGAAGAGTCAACATCCAAATTTGGTGCCTCTTCTACCTCAAAACTCACCCTTTTGCTCTTTGGAAAGTCTTCCTCGGAACTCTTTGTAACAATGGTATCACTTCCACTACTTGTATTGATATTAATATGATCACCAGGCTCCAAGCTCTCACTTTTGCTTGATGAGACTGCTTTAGAAGTTGAAGTTGATCCTTCAGCAGTACTATTAACCTTTTGAACTTGAACTGACTTTGAAGTTCCCTCACCAAAGTTCCCAATTTTATGATTACTATCATTATAATTATGATCCATTTCCTCCTTCACCATTTTCCTCTTCTCTTTGTGAGCAGCTCTTAGCATTTCAGGCTCTGTTTCATCTTCCAAATCAGGGATCCCTTCTCTCTCCCTCACCTCCTTCGAATCCGGACTACTCGTAGTCGACCCATAACCATATCTAGACACCGGATAGTAACTGGGATACCCACTGTTATCGAAAGTATCGAACACATTAAGAAAATCCCACGTCGAATTTCTCGGCGGAGACGGAGGCGCCGGCAGTGGTTGTGGTGGACCGGGAGGAGAATTCCTCTGCCCGTATCCATATTCTTGAGACCCAATAGGGTATCCAAAATAGCCTCCATTTGGATAACTTGAGTAGCCATAATGTCCTTCAGGCTCCTGATAAACAAAAGATTGAGAAGGTGTTGCAGATTTCTTCATGTAATACATATAAGAGGAAGAATTACCATTAGTTCCCCAGTTTTCTTGAGGGGGAGGGTAAGGATATCCATAGCCATAACCACCATACCCACCAGCACCATAGCCATAGTTGTAACCATAAGGAGCTGGCCCTGGCCCTTCTTGGTCTGGGCTATGGCTATGACCATGGTGCATTTCAACATGACCCGAAGGTGAACCGGAACCTGACCCGGAAATTGAAGGTGAGGCAGATGACAAATCTAAATGAGAACCCTCTCCATCACTTTCTTCTTTGTGTTTTGCCGCGTTTTTACCGTGTTCTTCAATGGAATGGGGCAGTGAAGTTGAAGGAGAGGAAACAACATCGTCGTCTTTTTTCTTTTTCTTTTTCGAGGATTTGAATTCATCAGAAGGCAATGTGAGGACAGGGGAATCAGCTGAAGAGGAGGATCCGACGACTAGCTCTTCGTCGACGAACCTACGGATTGCTTCACCAACATCACGCAAGGAGTGAAAGTACGTCACATGAGCGGCGGCCAAAGCCGAGCGGTGAATCGACGCCGCTTTGATCAGCTCTTTGCGTTCTTTACAAAGAGTTACCAAAGGTAAGTCATCGACCTTGGAAGGTCCGCAGCCCATAATAACACTATTAGCAACGAAAACCGTAGCCAAAACTGAAGAAGAACAACAATAAGAACAAGGAGAAGAACAAAAACCCAGATTGAAACTTGATCCAGTAATTCCATTCATGGTTCCTGCCCATAAAACAATCCCAGAAAAACAACCATTTTTTTTTTATCAACAAAAGATCCAAGAGCGTGTTTAACGAATACTACTAAAAATCCACAACGACAAATGAATGAAGTGATGAAACAGAGAGTGAAAAAAAAAGAGGGGACTTAAAGGGAGGATATAAATCTGACCGTTGAGATTGGTGAGAGCAAGAAATGACCGTCCATGCAGAGAAAACAGACAGGATAGTTTGAGATTGATGAAACTGAGATATGGGTATTTTTTTCTCGTTTGGATTGTAGCAATTGAATTCAGAATCAGTACACCAAAGAAATAATAATAATAATAATAATGATTTTTATAGAGATGCGTGAAGGGTATATGTGGGGATGCCAATTTTTGTTTTTCAATGAAGGGTTTGATAGAAAAGGACAGTATTGTTTTTAGATTTACAGAGAAAGGGGGCTCGGAGTTGCAGAAAGAGAAGAAGTCGAAGAAGAAGGCTCGTGGAACCCGACATTGGTCATTATTACTCCCCATTTACCATTTTTCATTTTATTTTTCCTTCAGATTATACGTTTTATGATTCTTCCAGTACCATCACTGTTTAAAAGAAATCCAACCCATCAAATTGATGGTTTTTTTCTTTTTCATTTTTTTAAACACTTTTAATTATATATGTTTTATAATGTATTTTATACCAATTGAGATAAAACTCAATCGAATTAAATTAAATTTTTAATAAAAATATTTAAGAATCATCAACATTAATATTTAAAATATTATTTTATATTTTTAATAATTTTATTATAAGTTTCATATTTACCTTATAATATATTTCATCACAATCAAATCTACGTCATCCTGTATTAATAACAATACTCATGCCAATAGATTGTATTATAATTTAAATATTAATTTACATTATCGTAGTTTTATCCACAGTTTTTTAGTTTTATTATGTCCATATTATTATGATTTTGTCCACTATTTCGTGATTCTATTTTGTTCATATTTTTCATGGGTTTTGTTTTGTCCACATTATTTAAAAGTAAATGTGGTTTTATTTTTAGCTTTAATTTTTAGTCATCTTCTAGCGATATGTGATATTTACCAATATAATGGTGCAGCCAGATTTATTAGGTTCCGTTATCGAAGGGTTTTATAATGATAGTGATAGATTCAAGAAGATGACGAAGATAATATGTCATCTAAAACTTGATCTTTTGTGTATCACTGATGTGGTGGGTCTCTATGGGCTTTTGACAATTTTTTCTTTGTTGATCAATGTTCATCGTCAGGATGGTAAGGCTAAGATGTAAATTTTAGCAATTTGGTCAAGTTGATGTATTTTTGATTTGTTTTTTAATTATTTCAATGTTGCATTTATTGTCAATTTGTCTTTCTCTTCTTTTGAGATTACTTTGTAGATACAAAATTTGTGCATTAATTTGTATCGATTTATTTATTGTTTGTATCATACGTCGTGTCTTTATATTATTATTGTCCACGGTTTTTATTAATAATAGTATGTTCTTCATAAAATAAACTATATATAATTTTTGTAGAAAAAAATGAAATAAAGGGACAAAATTCTAAACTATACATGAACTTTGGTTTAATGTTTAATTTTATATAAGAACTATGGTTTTGTGCAATTATACATATGAAATATTGATTTGATTAAATTCTCACAAACTATTAACCTAATTATCGATATAGCATCATTTTATATTTATATATTGCATGCACAAATAATTATATTTATCCAATATAAAATAAATTAATGCATTTATTTCTTTACATATGTAAAATTGAATCAAAATCAAAGTTTCATGTATACATTTAAATTACAATCAAAATTTCATATATATAATTACACCAAATCAAAATTCACATATTAAATTTTAACTTAAATCAAAATTAATGTATAATTTTAAAATTTACCCAAACTAATTTAATACTGGAAATCTTAAAATGAGACACCCTACTAGAGCGTTCAACCGAATCGAGTGAAAAAAATTCAAGTTAATCGAGTTGACGAGTCCTATTTTATCCTCCTAACTCAATTTAAAATTTTTTATGAATTGAATCAAGTCGAATCGAGGGAAATTGTTCAAGTTAAATTAAAAAATTAAACATGTCAAATTAAAATCTTGTTACCGTATAATTAATTTCATGCTAGAGCACGTAAATTTGAAACCATATATATTTGAATTTTTTACAAAGAAAAATAATAATAAAAAAATACTTTAATATGATAACATTGACTCATTAATTAACTTATTTAGGCCTCCGAAATTATTGTTTTAGAAAATTTTTACTTTTGTTAACTTTCTTTATATATTTTTTAGATTTTTTTTGAAATTTTTATAATTTTTTAAAAATATAAATATTGGAATTTTTTTATAAATATTTTGAATTTAATTTTTTTTGTAATTTTTATTGAGAGAGACCAATTTGCTTATTTTAAAACTTGACAGGGACTAAAAGGGTATTTACACCAATTTATTTTTCGAGTTACTCGAATTGTAAAATTTAACTCAATTTGAACTTAAAACCCAAATCACTTATTCGAGTTGACTCGAATAATTTGAATAACTTAATTCAATTGACTTGAAATTTAAAATTATTTTTAATTTTTTTCAAATCAAATCAATTTTTACTCACTTCTATACTTTTAAAGGAAAAAAAAAACCAAAATATTAAGTGAAAAGAAGATGTGAGACACAAAATGATTAAATTACCATTTCAAGATTTTGTTGTAAAAAAATCCCATTTATATAAAAATTGTTACCATTAAAATTGATAAATATTAAATTGGAACTAAATTCATAAAATAGATGTCCAAAGTGCGACCTCGGGAAAGGTGGATGAATTTGAGGAGAGGGTAGACATTGATGATGCAGCTTTGATAATAGAGTAAATGTTTGTTGGTGTTTATTCATGACATGCATTTACTATGATATGCATTGCTCCTACCACCCATTTAATGCCTTCTTTTATTTATTTATATTGGATTTAGGACCATCTCTCATTCCTCCTTTAAACCCTAATTTCTTCTTCTTCTTCTTTTAGATTTAACCTTTCATTAAGACTTGATAATGTCTAGCAGCTTAGAGGTATTTAATCTTAATGGGTTTATATTCACATTATGATGAGATTTAAACTAAAAAAACTTACACATAGTTTAAGTTTCGATCGTATAAATTATATGTATTCTTTTCATAATTTATTTTAATTTAAGTCTTTATATTTGAATATTTTCTGATATTTCGATTATTAATTTAATTACAATTTATAATGTTTGATTGTAATTAAAATTATTTAGATATATTATTTATGATCTTAACTATCATTATAATGACTAAACGTTGAACTACTTATTTATAGTGCATGTTGATGTTGTGAAAAGCAACTAATTCTAGATTTGGAACCATTTAATTAAATCTTATATTCTTCTTTTAGAAAATATGGACGGCTTGGGGACGTTCAAGATCGATGGTCCAAATTGCACGGTCTAAGTATTGCTCATGGTACAATAAATACCTACACGTATAATGTATCTGATCAATTGATGAAAATAATAATATAGATTTTATATATCTTTAAAAATAATAATATACCATAATATCATATAAATAAAATAGTTAATTGCATCAAATATCTCCAAACAACGACCATCATTTTAAATTAGTCCATAAACTTTAAAACATTTTCATTACATCTTTAAACCATCAATGATATTTTGTTTTTTAAAATCGTTAATTTAACCGTTAAAAATAGATATTAAATCTTAAGTGTCATAATTTAAAATAAAAATTTCAAAGAAAAATAAATGTTGTAAAAAAAATTATTCCAATTTATCATTCTTTAAAATTTTCATTTTTAAATTATATCATCTAACATTTTATGCGACTTTTTAAGTGATATAACATTGACAAATTAATAATGTAATTAAAATATTTTGAAGTTTAAATTAATTTAAAATAAGAGTGATGGTTTAGTAGTTGAAGCTAATTGGATTAATTATTATTTGAAAATAAAATTATATTTAAATTAAATTTTAATTGTAATTGTAATTAATTTTTTGAGTGGTAAAAAATCTCTGGAGAAGATATTTAAAAAAAAAAGAAAATACAATTTAGGGATTGTATTTAGCTTGTTGTATAAAGGGTTGGGGAAGTTGTGGATTCCCCACTCAAAGGAAGCTTTGAAATTTTCATAAAAGAATAATGGTGTGATATTTGATAATGACAATTGGCATCCTTAATCAACATGAAATAAAATAAAGCAGTTAATATATTCTCTCTCATTTCTCGTAAATGTGAAGTCTATAGAAATGGTGGCAGTCATAGGTTGAATCAACTTTTGTCTACTTTCAATTGGTACGACACAGTAATTTTCAAAAAGAAGATTGCCATATATTTTATTTTATTTTTCTAAAAAAATATTATTTAAATAAACCCACTTGTAAAATTTAAAATTCTGACGATATAGTTGAGAGTTTTGTTTGTTGGAATTCGCTTTATGAGGTTTAATTAAATATAAATTCTTCACATAAAATAATAAATTCAAAGTAATTAATTTTTCAGCCTAAGGAAGTCGCTCCACCAAACCAATTTTATAGAATAATATTAATAAATGAATTCCCAAGAATTTTGTCTTTAATTGGAATCAAATACTGGCTTTATTTTCAACACAAATCCGCGTAAATTTAATATTAAAATTAAATATTTTTTTTTTTGAAACTGATGCTTTTATTGGAGAATATAAATAATTTCATTAGATGGGGGTCCAAAGAAATACAATAGTTTTTTTAGCTTACTTGCTAATTAAGGAAGCCAATAACATTGGGTTACATCTATGTACTTTTTGGACCAATACTTTATCATTTTTTTTGTTTCTTTAAAAAGCCGCTATATAATAAAATTTTGAGTAATTTCTACATTATTGTCAATGCAGGAGGATGTCGGTTCGAGCATACTGAAACGCATTATCTTTTTATTTAAGAGTTGAGGAGGGGTTATGAGTAGAGGTGTTTAAACGGTTAACCGTTTGGTTAATCGAACCAAACTAGTATTAATCGAATTAACTGAACTTTTTAATCCTTTAATCGTTAACCGAATTGAAGTTTAAAAAAAAAATTAACCGAACCAAAATTTATATATTTTTATTTTTTATTAAAACAAGTATAAAACATATCAAAAAATAAATTGATAATATTCATTTAACTGAATTGAAACTACATATAAATTTTATTATTAATTATTAAGTTCGATTAATTATTCGATTTCGAACCGAATTAATCGATAACTGAACTTCTAAAAGATCATTAACCGACCTCTGACCAATTAACCGAATTAGATCAGTTCGGCCGGTTAATTCAAATATTTTAAAGTCATTTTTAAAAGTGCATGCTTTTATACTAGTAATATTGTACTTCTATTGAACCAGAAAAAAAAATACATATATATATATGCCTTGGTCAATGACTTTTGCTCTCTTTTTTTTTTTTTTTTACCATTTGGGTAAATAAGTTATTCAAATATCAAGTTATTCGAGATAAAAAAGATATATTTAAAATATAAATTTCAATAAAAATATTAAGTTATTTAAAATTATAAAACATGAGTCATGCTTGAATTTTGATATTGAAAACTCAAAGTTTGATTGTTTTTAATTTTATAATATGTTATTTTTATTTTGTTTATATATTATGTAAATGGTATAATGTGAAAAATTAAATATATTATATTATAACGTAAATATTAAAAAATATATATTATATATTATATGTTTAAATTTAAATGTATCTAAAATTGAGTAAAATTTGAAATTTGTATTTTGATTCAAGCAGAGTTTATGCAGACATGCATTAGTACAATGTATAGAGCACCTGAGGGCTAATTTGGCAATTCGTTTTAAAAGTGCTTTTGAAAAGTGTTGTGAAAAAGTACTTTTGAGATGTACTTTTAAAAAATTTGATTTAAAATTTGAGTGTTTAGCATTGTTGCCAAAAAGTACTTTGAGAAATAAAATGTCTATTTTAGACATGTTAATATCAAATAACAAATATACATTTAAATAATATTTAAATTAGTTAATATTATTATATTTTAGTAAAAATATAAAAAAAATATTATAACTTGTTGTTAATATTTTAATATATGAAATATAAATTTTAAATATTTTTAAGCAATAAATATTAATTATTTATAAAATTTAATTAGAATATATAAACTATATTTTAAATAATTTAAATATAACCATTAACTATTTGTAATTAGTATTTTAAAAAATATTTTTATTTTTAATTAATGATTTTAACACATTTTTAATTAAGCACTAATAAAAAAAAGGAGAGTACTATGTTATTTTTGGGAGAGGAAAAGCTAAAAATTTTAACTTTTCCTTTTCAGAAGTGCTTTTGAAAAGTAATTCTGAAAAGCTAAAAATTTTAGCCAAAAGCAGCTTGTTTAACACAACTTTTCTTCTAAAAATACTTTTAGAATCAGAAGTGTTTTTTTTAAGCACTGCAGAATAGGCCCAATGTATGGTTTTGATTTTACTGAAAAATACATTTTAGCTCTTGGACAATAGAATGGAGCAAAAAAAAAAAAATTGTTAAGCTTGTGTTTATAAAATATGATAAGGATTTAATATAATGACACAAAATGGCCAATTTTTAGAACAAAGTTAGTAGAAAACGTTTTTTAGTAAAATAATTTATATTAATCACTTGTGTCGCTTTAACAATTAAAAAGGGTGGTTGAATCTTAATTCGATTGGTATTGTTGTTAGTGTAAGAGGACGTGAGTTCGAGTACGCTAAAGCGCATTTATCATTGTATTTAAGGGTTGGGAGGGATTATGGTTAGTTCTACGTATTGTATAAAAAAATAATTAAAAAACCTTATTTTAAACTACCAAATATTCATAATTGGTGAAATTATCTAGGTGAAACTAATTTAGCATACAATTAAAAAAAAAAAAAACATATGTAATGTTGATTGAATTTTAGTTCAATTGACATTAACATTGTTACCCGTATAGGAAGACATGGGTTTGAGTGCATTGAAGTACATTTATCCTCCCATTTAAGGGTTGTAAAGGGACTCTTAAGTTTTTATTTAAGTCATTGAGCTCTTAATTTTTTTTTTAAAGTTCAAGTAGTAAACTCTCAGTACAATAGATCAATACCCATCGATAAGTAGAATCTAACTAGTAAACTCTCAGTACAATAGATCAATACCCATCGATAAGTAGAAGAGCATACCTTGAATCTAATTTGATCTAATGGTTAGTATTGGATATTGAATAAGAAAGATCTTTAGATTTTGACTTGTAGATTTGTGACATTTAAAGTTATTTTTAGAGGCGAAGCCAGAAATTTCGTTTAAAGAACGCCAAGATAACATTGTAATATGTATTAATGACCCTAACCAAAAGAATTGCCCTAACCAAAATATTCATAGCCAGCTACTGTTGTACTTTTTTTTTTTTGCTTAATATCCATTAAAATTATTTTAATCAAAATTAGATATATGTAGGATCTGTTTTCAACTAATTGTTGCACTGTTCCTTTACTCCATACTCCTTAAAAAAAGAGATTAGCTTTGGATTGCTAAATGTCATCATCATATCAATGCATTAATGACCCTAATTTAAAAAATGAATTTGTATTTTTCTTTTTAAAAAATGAAGGTTTTAGTTATTGATTCAATGAGTTGGTTATATTTAAGTATATAAGATGCATGATCTTAAATTTTAAATAATTTTGAATATACTAAATAATTAATAAAGGATATATTTTATCTAATGAAATGGTTTATAATATAAATTAAAATTTGTAACTATTTAAATTTAATAATTTATTAAAAATTAAAATACTCTTATAATAATATAATTTTTTTTTATAAAAAAAGTAGGCATGAGCAAAACTCAATTCCATTCGAAAAAATCGAAAAAATTTGAATTTCGAGTTAATCGAATCGAGTTATTCGAGTCAACTCGAATAAGTAATTCAAGTTTCGAGTTAAATTTTACAATTCGAATAATTGAAATAATAGATTAGTGTAAATACTCATTTGATCCCTGTCAATTTTGAAAATGATGAACAAATTGGTCTCTCTCAACAAAAATTATAAAAAAAATATTAAAATAATTTTAAAAATTCAAAATATTTATAAAAATTCCAAACTTATTTATTTTAACAAATCAGTTAATTAATGATTAAGTTTATTGTATTAAAGTATCTTTTTTTTTGTTTATTTTGCTTTGAAAATTTTTTCAAATATATATAGTTTCGAATTTATGTGCTCCGATATAGAATTAATTATATTGTAACAAGACTTAAATTTAACATGTTTAATTTTTTAATTTAATTCAAATAATTTCACTCGATTCAGATTTCATTTTACTCGACTTGATTAGAAAAAATATAAATCAAGTTAAGATGATAAAATAAGACTTATTAACTCAAAAACTTTTTACTCGATTCGATCGAATGTTAAACTTAATAAAAAGAATACATTTTAATAATTTCCAATGGGATATTTTTCAAAGTTTAAAGATAAGAGAGTTGGAAAAAAAAAAAAGAAAAAGGGATTTGAAATGAATAAAAAATTATTAATAAATGTTAACGAATATTCTAAAGGTCTAGAAACTGATCAGCAAATAAAATATATAAAGGTTTTGGTTAGATACGCCATATATACAGAAAGAATTTGTTAATTGGTTAAGTTAGTTTTTTTTTTTTTTTTTAATTTGAGGAAATAAGTAATTTTTGAAAAGAGAATGTGTGTGAAAGTTCGTACAGTTGGGTTAGTTTTTTATTGATATGTTGAGAAAGCGCGTCCAATTGAAAACACGTCTAAAGAAAACATGTTCAACTGGATACGCTTTCCCTAACATATCAGTAGAAAGCTTACCGAGTTAGAAAATTTTTTCTGTCAACTATGTAAAAAGCGCGCCTAATTGGATGAATTTTTTACATTCTCTTCAAAAACGATCTATTTCTCTAAATTCTTTAAAAACCGATTTATTTAGTCAATTAACTTTTTTTTTTCCTGCATATGTAACCTAAGTTTTTTGCGATAAAGAAGGTGAAAAGTGAACAAATAATGTAAAAAGAAGAAAGAAAGATAAGGTGTCCATTAAAGAAAAGCAAAAGGAAGAAGAAGTGGAAATGATGGTAATTGCATGAGAGTGAATTATTAACTGAACAGTCCATGTGCATGCTGAAATGGGGGCACACTGCACTGTAATGTAATCCACCATCTTTTGCTCTCTCTCTCTCTCTCTTTTAATCTTTTACAGTGTTTTTTCAATCAATCAATCCCGGGGGAGAGATTAATAGAAAAAAAAAGTCAGGTCAAAACACGAAAAAGAACAACGTATTTTTCTCTAAAAGAAACAAAACTTTTGAAGGATTCTTGTTTCTTTTCTGATGGTCCAAAGAAAAAACAGAGAGGGTGGGGTTGGTGTTGTCGGGTCGGGTCGGGTCGGGTCGGGTCGGGTCATCTTTATATTTGTCGTTTTTTGTCCTAATACTGTTCTATTGTTTTGAATCTTAGGTTTGTATCTTTTAGTCAATAACGTGTTTTTTTAAATAATAAATAAAGAAATTATGTTTTAAGTTCCTCCTCTTCATTTACATGTTTTCCATGACAATTAACATAAATTTTGGTATAATATATTAGGTTTTTTTTTTTTTTTTAAATGTTTTGTTGTGTTTTAATTAATACAATATTTTAATCTCACTTAGATTTGACAGTCGGTTTCGACCCTAGTTCACATCGCGATTGTGCATTTTTGATTTTTTTTTTAATCTAAGTGGAAAAAATCTGTAATAATTTTATAAAAAAACGATATAAAAATTAAATATAATTTTAATTGATACGGTAAAATTGAGAAAATGGAGATTATAATGTTTTAGGTTTAAATTTTATAATTTTTATTATGTGTATTTTTTCTAGATTTATCAAAATATAAAAATATAATAATTATTAAAAATGTATATATATTTTTTTTGTAAAATGCATGAGATTTTAATAATATTATAATTGAGTTGGAATCTTTGTACTCTTAATAATATAGTATAGATAAATATAGTAGATATGATCAACACTTACATTATTTTTCATGGGTCTGTGATGTTAAAAAATATTTTAGAAAAAATTGGACCGTTTTTTCGTATTTGTAATTATATTATATTTACTTGCATTATATTTATATATGTATTTGTAAAATGTGATTTCCTGAAAAAGAAAAAAAAATGGTTATTGAATTTGTATTTATTTGTTGTTTTTATATTATGTTTAAAACTATTTTATTTTACTCATTTTCTTAAAATTATAACACATAAAAAAATGTTTTGCTTGCATCTTTGTAAATGAGGACATTGACTTGTTTGGATATCTAAATTTGAATTTCATCATGCATAATTACGATGTATCATTTTTTGTCTCGTTGTATTAATTTGATTTTATGTTATAATTTTTTAAACATATTTGTATTTTTATTATACTTTATTTTGTGATAATAAAACTCAAAAAAAATGTTTAGTTTTAATTTTGATTGGAATAATAATTATATGTACTTAATTTATTTTTGTTCAAAACAATTATAATGATTTGAAAATTGAACCAAATTTCATTTCTAAATTATATTTAACCATTTATAATATAAAGCAAATATTTTATTTTTAAATTAGCCAAAAACTTAAAAAGACCATAAATAAAAAAGAAGATAAAAAATCTATAAAAAAATTTTAAACAATCTTACTATAAATTTTGATCATATTTAACTTTTTTTTTAATACAATACTTAAAATTATTCATAGCCAATCCCCAATCCATAAATAGCAAGATAATACACTTTAATGCACTCAAATCCACGTACTTCTTTCTTTATTAATAATAAAAAAAATAAAATGGTGCGTTGATTGAAATGATAAAATTAATAGTAAAAATTATAATACTTTTAAGTCTAAGTTTAAAAATTTAATATATTATTACACAATTAAACCCTTAAATAATATATATTATATAAACCAAAGCATTATGACCGTACCACTGGGAGAAATAACATTAGATGCTCATGAACCAATTTCAACAAACGTCCAAATAGATATTAGACAAGCAGCATGAGAGCAAAAAAGGAAATTAAAAACAAAATGCTCCTACTACCATTAAATGAGTTCAGTTTCAAACACTGCTGACAATGATAATAAGAAGCAAGAAGAAATGTCAAAATATAATAACCAATAGTTGGTTGGTAGAGCCTCATCGGGGCTTCCACCAAATGCTTCCTCTACTACAATCTTCTGCTTCTCTCTCTTCAATTCAAAAGCACTCGAATTGAATTTTATTTTCTCTTTCCTCTTTCAGCTTTGGACTTTGAAAAAAGTTGTAACATGTGACCTTGTATTATTATAACACACGACCCCACTTCAATAACCAAGAAACTTGTCTTACTTTTTAATCCTGCAATAAAATCGTGGGAAAAAGACCGACAAGATGAACAGTTTGCACATGTATAAATCTCCTTCAGAAGACTGCTTCAATCATGGGGGAGGGGGGGTATTGACATAGAAAATGCAATCAATTTTAGAAATCAGTAGCTATAGATATATGATGAAGATAATATAAGACGTTCATGGTTATAACCTTTCATGTCAGAGCACTTGGCGGCCACAAACTTTTATGGTGCAGCACCTTATCTGGGACCATCATCTAAAACAATGCCCTGATCATCAAATGTAATCAATTTTAGATATATTATGATGAAGAAATAAGTTATTTTTCTAATTTAACTTAATAAAAAGATTTTTTAAAATTCTATTTACCATTTCTATCATATATAATTGTGTATGAAACTTGAGTTAAATACATATTAAACATGAGCGTGGAGAGATAATCCTCTAAAAAATTTTCAAAGGAGTGCTTAAAAAGCAAGTCTAGATGACAATGATCTTTCCCAAAATGTTCAAATTCAACCCCTTCTCAATTCTAATTTTTAAACACTAGAGTTCGAACTAATCAGAAATCTGGTTTTCGATTTAACCGGTTTAACCCATTATTTACCAATTGAATCGGATTTATATCAGTTCAACTAAGGGTAAGTTCCAACTTGATAAATGAATCGAACAAATCATCGATATTCGATTCGACTGACAAGTATATGTTTTAAGCCATGCACCATCTTAATAAAAGAAGAGTAGAGTTAATAATAACAGGAATTGAAGCCTAGCAAAGTAGCAACTTTACTAATTACGTTGTTATTCATGAAAGTTAAACAAGCATGCAACTATTCTTCACAAACCTACCTCTGGAGGGTTAAATTTGGCCCCAAGGTTGCTAAGTTTGGCATGGGCTTCTGCATAATCCTTGAAGAAAGTCTCTTGATCTTCAGCATATTTCTCAGCATATACCTGCAAACAGAGTAATGCTCAGCCAAAACTGTGATTATATATATTCTTACTGGCTTAAATTGAATTTCGATTTATTTACCTTGAAAGAGGGATCTTCAAAAAGAACAGCATCAGTTGGCAACACAAGCAGATCTTCATCTCTTTTAGCTTTGATGTCCTGTATGTATGGGTAAAAGAGAATCAGACGCCCTTACATCTCTCCTTACTCGAAAAGATAAAGTGACTTCAATTTCAAACCTTGAAGTATGAATTGTCAAACTTCAACCATTGCACTGTCCAGGATTGTCCTCCTGGTGCTCCTGGTCCATCTTTCTGTAATTCAAGAAGGAAAATCCTATTTAAATCCTTGCTTGCTGTCATGGGTACAACCATAGCCACTAGGTCTAGAACCCCCAACATTCACGTTACACTCAAGGAAACAGATTATCCTAGTCATTGTGAAGACATTAATATATATGATACCCCCGGCAAATTCAGCAACCACGAACAAGATGTTAAGTTGCTTATTAAAAATCAGGAAAACAGGAATAAAAACAGTTGACAATAAATTGTATCAGGAAGACAATCAGTTTACTCCAAGGAAGAGAAGGACAAACAATACTCAAGATATCAATTTGCAACTTTTGACAGTGTAAACTCATGCTTGCAAGTCACATCTAAAGGCAATATACCCTAGAAGTAAAATGGACAAATATACGAGGACATGCCCAAGTTCATTTGTTTGGAGCACTTTCAGCCACTGAAATTTTCATTCTTCTGGGGGTCAGACAAAAAGACTTTTCTATCTAGTATCAAGAAGTTGCTTAAATACCGTATACTTGGTTTCTGGTTTACCCCAACCACTACGTTCTGGTCTGGACCTCCCAAGCGTGTGTGCACCAGATAATGCAACTATTTCCTACATATCAAGAGGAAGATGATTAATATCATTGTGTACTCCATGATAAAGACAAATAACTAAGGATATCTTCCAATTAAGTTTACCTTGTCATTCAATCCCATTCGGTAGAAAACCTCTCGCAGATGATCGGCAGGCGAAGGGGGTCCAGCAGCTAAGCATCAGAGAAATTCTATAACAGTTAGTGGTCTCTAAACATAAATAGAAGATAATGTCTCAATAGCAACGAGGGAAAAAGAAGGCAAGACATGCCCCAAATTAATTGGAGATACGCTAAAAGCAATGTTTGAAAATTGGACCAGAGGACGAACATGTTAGACCTCCAGTTTCCATTACAACCTGTTGGACAAACTGGTTTGATATTTCTTGACTTTTTAATAATAATTTAATGTAAACTAAATACATATAGCTTTTAAAAGTAAAAAATCCGTAATGTTATATATATATATATATATTTTTATATATAAAAGAGCTTAAAGGTTCAACTCCATTACAAATAAAATTTTGAAATATATAAATGTTTTTATCAGTTCAATCTGGTTGAACCGGTTTTTCACTTGATCGACTATTAGCTGGTTCTTATATGGTTGCCAGACCAAAGAAGCCACCGGTTTCAGATTCAACCAAGCTGACCAGCTGGTCTATGGTCTATGCAGTTGATCATGAACACCAAGTACAGCCTTTTTTTGTTTTTTCATGTGAAGATACAGTAGATGCTAACAATGACAGATTTCACAATAATGCAATGAGCTGCCTAGGAATCTAGAAAACTAGTTGCGCTTAAGCACATGATGTTCAAATGATGGTGTAACCATTCAACAAGTAGCAGCTCATCTCCCATCAATGGATTACGTGTCTCGCATCTCTAGTTATATTTCTTAACTTAAGAAATCATAAGCACCATGATCTTCCCACAATTTACATTGACATAAGAAAATCATGCACCAATATAAGTTTCATTTACCGGGTAGCCTGCCCTCTTCAGGACACTCATTAGGACCAGAGACATCAACTCTTCCATATTTCATTGGAATTTTGGGTCCCCCAGCCTCCTGCAATTTCAACTTGATTCTCAGTACAATAACTACGTAATCAATAACAAAAAGATACTGGTTTGCACAATAATAGCAAGCATGACCTCAATAGCAGTCGCACTAGCCAACTGGAACAAATCCGCATAAGTTACACCAGAGTACTTGTCCTTGATATGCTGAATAAGATTCAACGCATTGACAAGACCTGAAACATAAACTTATAAGACAACAGCAATAGCAAATACCAAGTAAGCTAATTGCTTTATATGTAGAAAAGTATATCTTACCAGCATTAGCTGCATGTTTCAGCTCGACTTCAAACCTAAGACTTCCATTGGCACCACCCCTTCGTGGCCATTCCTCAATGTTCTTGTTGTAGGTACCAGCATCGTGCCACCCTAGACGAACCTATAGAAAATATATCATATTATTACAACGTATGGAAGTAAGCTTGTATTTTTGTTTTCTCAATTCGTGAACAAAATATTCATAAAATAGGAAGGAAACAGAAAAAGGGAAATATATGGAATTTGGGCCCCTTTTTTTCCCCTCTGAAACTCCAGTCTTTCCATAAGAAATTAAAACGTGAGAACTCATTTAACAAAAAATTAGCATGTTGTTTACCATTTTTATCATATGGTACTTCATTACATCAAGTATGAAATAAACTTCATTAAAATAAAATATGTCTTCATAATGAACCACGAAGCGATTCTTTCATGTTAAAATTTTTCAAATAAGCATTTATTTCATATATTCAACAATAAACAAAGCGAATCAGTGTCCATACCAGAATAGGATGGCAGAATTTGGATTTGAGAAGCTCCTTGATATCTTCTCTAGCACTCTTCAACTGATCAGGATCCGAAGCAGCGCATTTCGGACTGGCTACAGAGCTAAACCCTCCGGTACTCGACACACTGACAGCCGATCCCCTCTGTTTCATCAATAAAAAAACAAGATTAGTAAAGAAACAAAAGGAAAGCATAACTAAATCCAAAAGAGAAACAGAAAGGAAAAAAAGGAAGAACCTTGTGGCGAGAAAGAGGAGAGAAAGCGAGGGATTTGAGAGAAGAAGAGAAAGAAAGGGAAGTGGAACGGAGAGAAAGTCTAGCGGCGGCGGAGAAAGGGGAAGAAGATGAAGAAGCGAAGAGACGCAAAGAGGCGGCGCTGTTGAGAGAGGAAGCCATTGGCTTTGAGTGTTGTTGCAGTAAAGAATGGGAAGGCGAAGAAATAGTGGGGGGAGCTTTCAGCACTAAGCTCAGGTGTGATGCTACTACTGGATCTGCCATGTCTCGCTGTCTCCAATAGTTTTGGACTTTTTTTTGGGCCAATGTCGAACGCACGCCTCGCTTATGTCTTGTTTAGAAAAGTAGAAAACTGGTTTTGGTCTGTGCCTTTATATAATACCCAACAGCCGCATATTAATAATATAAATTAATTATAAGCTATGGATTCGGGGATTTTGGCTCCGTCGAAAACTGAAATATGCTTTTTAGTTTGTTCTTTTCACACCGTAGACTGGGATTTTCCTTCTAGATAGTCATTTTAAAACTACTTTATTCTTTGTTTTGGTTATTTTAAAATTATTTTTTGTCAAAATTAGTATTGTTATTAGTAAGTATTTCTATTTTGGTCACTGTTCCGTAAAAATCCAAGCAAAAAACTAATTAAAATGTCATGCTTTATCAACTTTCTATATAATTAAATATTTTAAAAATTAATTATAAATCTCATTACTGTCTCTAAACTCGAAATCAACTCAAAATTATTAAACTTTAAACTCTTGTTACCATTTCTAACCCTAAAATTAAATGGGATTTACCAATACCCCATATTATATGTTCGTTCTTCTTTTCCCTCTCCATTTCTTTGATTTTTCTTAACAACCCAATTATTTGTTTGGGTATTGATGAAATGCAATAATAAGGGGAGTTCAGGGTTCAATAATTTTAGGTTTAAGGTTATGAATGTTAATAGGGTTTTAAGGTTCAATAATTTTGAGCTTTAAGGAGGATAATAGGATTTAGGGTTCAATTATTTGGGGTATAAGTTTAGTTTTGAGGTTAAGGATGATAATGGAGATTTACAATTAATTTTGAAATATTTAATTATCTATACAATTGACAAAACAGTTAACAATACGTGGTATTGTAGTCAACTTTTTGTTTAGATTTTAATGGAATGACGACCAAAACAAAAATATTTATTGACGACAATGTTATATTTGATAATAATAAAAATTCTACATGGTCAAAACAAGAATAAAGCATTTTTAGAGCGATTATTTAAGTGGTTTACTTTTTCCTTTAATATATATATTTTACAGAGTGAGATATATATATTTTGTTAAAATTTAAAAACCATATATCTTAATTTTTAAGAATCAAATTTTATTCCTGTGAAGTCAAATTAATCAAATCATCTATTTTAATCGATTTAAATGATTTTAAATAAATAAATTATTAAAAAGTAAAATTAAAAATAAAAAATTCTTTCATGGAATTAGTTTTATATGTCTCTCCAAAATCGTTTCTCCGACCACTGGTAAACCTGCAGCTTCTTTTTTAACTGTATTATTTGATTTTTATTTTTCAGTTTCAGTTCAATATTCTTTAAGAAAAGTTGTGGTGATTATTGTTTCGATCTATTATGTTTTTTTTTTCTTTCCTCCTCTTTTTTAAGGCTTCTAGAAACCGACATTTTGTAAAGAAGAGGTAACTTAGTAGCAAAATTGAATTTGGCAAACTTTTATTTTTTATTTTTGTCCTTCATTCCGAGGCCCGGCCCTGTAGTAGTTTGGGAGTGTGACGGCATGGACCCAAAATTTCTTCTTTTCTGTTTTTAACATAGAAAATAAAAAGGCTCAATTTTATTATTTTATTATTAATATATATATATTTATTTTATTTTATATATTTTTTAAAAGGAACCTTAATTTATTATTTCACTTAAGGCACTAAAAATGTTAAGAACGACTTGTTTACGCAAATTATAGTTATTAGTGTTTGGTGGTAATCAAATTATTTTATGTGTTATGTTCAAAATATTGGACATGAAGTTAGATAGGAGAGATCATTGGTCATTGTCGGCTTAATTGAAAAATAATATATATTATGACATTATCAGTGGTGAATTCAGAGGTTGGTAGGGGCTTCGGTCTTTTTTAAAATGGAAAATTTTATATTTTGACTTGTTTATAGTTTATAAAATTTTAAATTAATAATGGTAAAATTATATTTTGACCCTCTCAAAAATGATAAAATTTAATTTAATCATTTAAAAATTATAAAGAAATAGACTATTAAAATGGTAAAATTATATTTTTACTATCGAAAAAACATACAATTTAATTCCGTCCACTCAAAAAAAAAAAAATTTGACTTCGTCCTTGGACATTACCATTCTACGCCTTTCAAGTTTGTTTGAAAAAGAAATGCTTTTTTTTTTAAATATAAAACTAAAATTAGGAAAATAATTTATATTTTTGTAGTGAGCAATTATTTTGTAAAATAATAAAGAATAATCTAAATAAATTGAATATATTATATTATAATATTATAAATTAAAATGCTGAATTTTAGTTTTAATAATTTAAAGAATACATATACACAAAATAGAATGGGAAATTATGTAGTACCTATCAATCAACCATGATCTCTTTGCATGAGTAGGGTATCAAAAGTAAAAAGTATTTGTTTCGTTTTCTCCCAGCAAACAATAAAATAAATTGTGGATTGAATCTTGACTTAATTTATATAAATACTGTTGTCAATTCAGGAAGACATGGGTTTGAGTGTGCTGAAGCGTATTATCCTCCTATTTATGGATTATGAAGGGGTTATAGATAGTTCTAGACATTATTTTTAATAATGAGTAAAAAAATTTATTAATAATTAGATCATGGAACGAGTAAAAAAATATGTAATAATTATATTTATAATTTTTATATAAAAATTAAATGAGGTATTAATCGGAGTGATTATAGTAAAATTCTAAAACTTATAGTATTTTAATTCAAATTTTATTATAATATATTTTATATAAAAATATCTTTATAAAAATATACATTTAATTTATAAATGAACAACATATTCAACTATCTAAAATTATAAAAACTAAAATCAAAATAAACCCATATGATGGTTTAATGGTCAAAGGTGTTCACCGCCTCAGATGTGGCCTAAGTTTGAGTCACACTAATTGCATTTATTGTTTGGGCCAAATTTACTTTGAACCCATCAAAAATAGTCATTTTATTATTTAAATCACAATATTCAAATTCAACAAAATAATATCAAATACCTAAAATTTTATCGTAACCCTATTTTTAGGTTACAATGTATGATAGATCAATTTTCGTATAAAAACATTCAGAGTTAAGTTTAGGTAAAATAGTTTAGACAAGTGTTCTATAAAAATATAGTAAAATATTAAAATTAAATATTTTAAGAAAATAGACACTTAGCAATTTGCTAAATATTTTTGTTTCTCAAATTTATAAAATTTACAGTATATATTTGTTTTAACTCTATAAAAATTAGGGTAAAGTACATAGTTAATCACTTAACTTTCATAAGTTTTTATTTGGGCACCGAAAAAAAGTAGTATTTTAGGCACTATTGTTAACTATGTAACACCCCTTACCCGTATCCTATGCCGAAACCGAGTACGAGGCATTACTAGACTTAACAATACCCCTTATCCGTATCCTATGCCGAAACCGAGTACGAGGCATTACTAGACTTAACAATACATTTGGTCAAATTAATTAACACATATACAAAATGACTTAGTCAAGCCCCTATACATGCCATAACTTAAATCATTTATAATTAAAGATACCTATAGATAGCTTGATAGTGTGAAGCGATCTCCTCTAACCCGAGCTTATTTAGTAGGACTCTGTAACATGAAAAAGAAAAGGGGGTAAGCTTATAAAGCTTAGTAAGTTCACATGTAAAAATAATAAGCATTAGCAATGAATTTAGCTTACTACTAAGCTGTCATAACTTGTATAAATAATGCTAAGTTCTTACTTTCCCAACTTATTTGTAGCCTTATCAAAGCCTCAACATGACAAATCCTCACAACAAGTTCTCAAGGTAATGCAATCATAATTACACATAGTTCCACCATTTACTCATGTTCATCTTAAGCTGTCTACTTGAGTCATAGTCACTAAATTATTTATATCTCGAGCTACAAAACTCCGAATTTCAAACCGCTAATTTTCCCTGAAACTAGACTCACATATCTTCATACCATAAAATTTCCAGAATTTTTGGCTTAGCAAATTAGTACAGTTTATTCATTAAACTTTCCCCTGTTTCACTGTTTGACTATTCTGACCACTTTTCACTAAGAATCAATTTTCTCCTTGTACAGAATTCAAATGATGTTATAATTTATTTCATTTGAAACTAGACTCATTAAGGATTTCAGGCATATAACTTATATTTCATAATTATTTTTATACAATTTTAAATGATTTTTCCAAGGTAGAATAAGGGATCACGTAATCATTCTGAACTAATCTCACAAGAATTTAAATATCTCAAAATATAAAAATCCTTTGTTTTCTCTGCTTCTTTTATATGAAAATAGACTCAATAAGCTTTAAATAAATATCTCATCCAATTTCTAATTAAATTTCCACTATTTTTGGTGATTTTTCAAAGTCACCCATCTACTACTGATTAAACTGTTTTATCTCAAATTTCATCTTTTTCAATAAAATTTCCACATTTTCACATCAGATTTCACTTAATAAATTCATATCTCTCAATGAACGCTTCGAAATGTAACAAAGAATAGGTGGTTTTGGCATATTGCTCCACCTTGCTGAATTAAATATACATTCGTGGTATATCCACTTAGCACTACGTTTTCAAATCAACATGTAATCGTGGCATATCCAATTAGTGCCACGTAAATAAATCAACTTGTGTTGCCGTGGTATATCCAAACAATAACAAAGCATTTACTATAGTTCTCTGCCATTCACAACCACTGTTATAATACTTCACATAGTTGAGATCAACATTAACAACTACTCAATCTCTTTCAATAGGTTCACTCCTCTTGTATTACTTATTATCAAATTAGGAAACATCTTACGAATTTGAGTACGTCGTTGCTCAGTGCCACTGTAACATCCTGGAAAGGGCCTATGCATTTTCGGTTTAATTGTACGAAATGACAAGTCTTAAGTAATATGAATAAATTTTTAATATTTTTGGAAATTCGGAAATGTATGAAAATGAAAATGGAAATGAACATTTTTGGAAACTTGGAAATGTAAGGAAATGTCAAGTTTACAGAGCCGATCGAAAATTTTTGGAAACTTAGAAATGACCTAGAAATGACGAGTTTTAAGGTTTAAAAGGGGAAATTAAGGCAAGGTGGCCTTAAAAGAAAAAGTTTGTGAAATTTGACACACAAACAGCTTGGAAAAGTGGTCCAAGATGCCACTTAGGGCCTATGGAAATGGCGCCATATGCAAGAGGAATGGGCTGAGTTCGAGTCACTTGGGAAGCAAATAAAGGAGGTTTTATTTTTGCTTCCAGAAGACCGAGGTGGACGGCACATGCTTCTAGAAAGGAGGTGTTTTATTTTCATAAATATTCGATTAAAAGGGTGATAAATAAAGGATTTTTAAATTGGATTATTTTGAAGAGATAAATGTTGGATTTAAACTCTTTTATTTATGATAATTAAAGGATAAAGTTATCGAGATAGAGGAGTGGTGGCCAAGTAAGGGACTCCTTAGATGATAATTTCGGCTATAAAAGGAAGGAAGGAGGGTTACTCATCAATTTTTGCTTCCTCCTTTCTCTGCCGAATTCTTGGTGCTCTCCTCTCTTCTTTTCTTTCTTTTCTTTTGTCAAGTCAAAATTAAGTAATTGTTGGAACCTAGCCGAATATTTTCCTCTCCATTAGAAGCCATAGCCGAATCTCCCTGTGAATCTAAGCAAGGAAGTAGTCGACTGAAGTATTAAGGGGATCTCTCGGGTTTCTACAACTGTCGACTACAAGGAGGAATATTTCGGGATCTAAGGTAAGAAACTATAAGATCCAAAGGTCTTGTTTTAAGTTTTAATGTTAGATTAAACCTAACATGTGATTATAGGAATTTCGACATCCCTAGGAAAGCAAATATACTTTTCGGGATTTGAGATCACAAAGGTATGTGTTTAAGATATTCGGCCAAAGCCTATTTTAAGTATTTGGATTTATTCCCAAAAGCCGAAACTAACCCATGATGTGTTTTAATGTTGGCCGAATGCAAGAAGGAATACAACAAAGTTTTGGGACTTGATTCTTAAGTCAATCGGCAACAAGGTAGGTTTTCAGTATACAAATCCTACTAGGATTTGGTTTTAAAGCCAAAAAGGTTTATTAATATGTTTAAATGATTGACCGAATATAGGAGTTAAGGATCTAAATCAGTAGATCAGTTCTTCAGGATTTCAAGGACTTCATTAAGCGAATCAGGTGTGTAATCCCCACTATCATTTAATATGATACATGGCAATATTTAATCTATGTATATATATATTAATGTGAATATGGCTAAGTACCCTAATGTGGTACAAAAGTACTCAGGTACGTTTCCTACTCCCATTAGGATTATGAAATATGTTATTTTATAACATGTGAAAATATATATGAATGTGAATTTAAGTATGAGATGCATGATATAAAAAAAATATGGGTCATTCGGGATTTATGAGAAAGGGGAAGTGAATGTGATGACTTGGTCTCACTATCCGAATGTGGTGACTTCGGTCACATTATCCGAATGTGGTAACCGGTTACATTATCTCGAATCGGTGTCTTTTGACACAACTATATATCAGTGGCTATGCCACAAATTTTATATGGGCGATGAGCACGTCGATTGCAATGATCGCCTTCGAAAGTGTGTAGCGTATGGAGGGTCGACTTAGTAGTCCCCACGGTGTGCAGGTTGGTACGGGGATGTGTAGCGGATGACATCTAGGTTTTGGGTTGGGTTGCATCATCATTGATATCTGTTGTATGAATAAGTGTTTGATATGAATATGTATGCTCGATCTATTGAATGTTAGTGTTGGTTACACATTGAGTCTGTTGACTCACCCGTTGTGGGAATATTTTTCGGTGATGAGCATTAATGGACCGGGTGGCATGGGAGTGAAGGTGACCATGCATCGCAAGGAGAAATTTAAAGATTTGGACTTTTATTTTTACTAAGTACTTTAATTTTATTTTTGGGTTTTGATTGATGTAATAAGGCCATAAGGCCCAAGTTGGATTTTTTTTACATTTATTTTAATTTATTATGTTAAGAATTATTTTTGACTAAAGTTTAATTAAAATTATTTCTTTCAAAATAAACCCTAAAATTGTTTTGTCACCATAGTAAAATGATTTCTAAGTAAAATAAATGGGTTTCCAACTTAAGCCAACCCAAAACGATAATTTTCTAAAATTACACAAATTTTCTCTAAGTAACAAAGAACATTGAAACCGGTTTACTTAAGGAACATACAGATCCGGTCCCGGGCTCGTGGGCCGGGTGTGGGGTGTTTCAATTTGGTATCAGAGCCCAGTTTTAAAACTCTCAGCCTGTGGGCTAAGGCCCAAAACGTTTTCAAATCGAGCCAAGTAAGTTTTTTTTTTGAAAGTATCTTAAGAAATAATCGGGTTTTTCGGCATGGCACCTAAGTCTCCCATGATCCACGGTAAGTACCCTAACCATCTGTATGATTATGTGATTTATGAGTTATGGAAGGGTAGAAAAGGCATGGAACGTAGAATAGTATGATAGGAACTTGAACCCTAGGACTAGTTTACTCAAACACAAACACATAAGACTTAATGCACTAAACAAACCTATGGCTAAGTCACTGAGTTAGGGTGTGGTAACCCCTGTGCGCATGTCTAGGATTGGATCCGGAAGAGCCTGGTATTTAAGCGGTCCTAGTGACTCACCTCCTCTTCGCAGAATCCTACCAGTGCGTAGCTTCGGTTCACCCTAACCCGAGGGGCTCGGTGAGGTGTGGCAACCTCTCGTGCGCGCATGTCAGGAATGGTTTCGGTGGGAGCTTGGTATTTAAGCAGTCCGCGTGACTCACCTCCTCTCCACTCGAATCCTGCCTGGTGCGTAGCTTTGGTTCACCCTGACCAAGAGGACTCGGTCATAGGCTAAACACGATAACTAAAACCCGAAAGGGAACTAGCCGTGTTTTCTATAAACACAACAAAACCCTAGTTTTTTTTAAAAAAAACTTTTAAAATTACTCTTTAAATTCATGAAAAATATCTTTACAAAATTTTACCAAATTTTTTTTTCTGATTTATGAAATTACAAAAATGCCCCTAGTGGTAAAATTACCAAAATACCCTTGGTTTATAAAATGACCAACTACCCAACAGTTTTGCCAAAATTTCATTATTTTAGAAATGTTCAAAAACCCTAATTTGCAAACTACCAAAATAACCTTGAATTTTGGAAAATTACAAAATTGCCCCTAACTTACAAAATTACCAAAATAACCCTGATTTCCAAAATTTTTGCAACATCACCATTTTGAAAAGTACAATTCTCAAAAAGAACCCTCAAAGTTTTGCAACTTTTGAAACGATCCTGATTTATTAGATTTTACAAATTTACCCCGATTTGTGAAAAATTACGAAAATACCCCTGTAGGACAAAATTACAAAAATACCCCCGGGTAGTGGAAAAGCAGCAACAATGAAAACTACAACATTTCTCTGAATGAACGAAAGTTCATAATTGTTTGATGGATGTATGGATGAATGAATGGAAAGACTGTGTGCATACGAAAGAACCACTTCTAAAACTCTTTTCATAAAATTTCTTCGCGGGTAATCAAGTGAAACAAAGACTAATTCATAAAACTTATTAATCGATTTCGACGTTAGAAATGAGCTCTAGAGGACGTGGTCGTCGTGGACGAGGTAGAGGAAGGATGATTGTGTCGAACCCGTTAGATCGGGTCAAGGAGTCGACAATGAGATACCATCGCCACCACCACCCCCATTTGTTGGTGTTGAGCGACAAACTCAGACGGGGATGATCTTTGTGTCGCAGCGGTGTCCGCGAGTTTTGGAGTTGGTGGGTGGTGCGGGAGGAAATTCGGAAATCGAAAGTGCTGTGAACGAACGGCTCGAGCTAATGGAGCGGAAATGTTTGAGGAGTATTCGAGTGGCACCCAAAGATCTGGTGAGTCTTGGTTGGAAGCAACGGAGCGCATCATGGATGAGATTGATTTGACCGAGGAAAAGTTGAAAGGGATGGTGGCACCGCATTACGCGATGAAGCGTATCGGTGGTGGTTAACTCGTTCGGGATGGTGCCACGGTTGAGGATCCGACACGGGAATATGTTGAGAAGCATTTCGGAAGAAATATGTGGGAACCAGTATCTGAGATGAGCAAAGGAAGGCTTTTTCGGGGCTGGTGCAAGGAGCAAGTGCATTTGCGGAATCTGGTTAATTCACGAGGTTGAGTCGCTATGCTCGGGAGTAGTGGCAGCCGAGCATGAGCGCTTTGTGTCCGTTTTGAGGACGGATGAGGGACGATCTGAGGATCGTTGATAGCACCGCATCGGGAGCGGGAGTTCTCTCGCTTTGGTAGAAAAGGCCAAGGTGGCCGAGGGAATTAAGGATTCTACCAAGCGGTGTGGATAGGAATAAGCCCAAAAGAGGTTTTGGACCATCGGAAAGGTTCATAAGAGGCCTAGAGTTGATGGGCCACGAAATCAACAAGCTAGTACTGGGATGGCGATGATCGTCCTTGTGAGCATTGTGGAAAGAAGCACTTAGGGAGTCTTTGAAAAAGACGGGAGGATGTTTTTGGTGTGGGTCCAAGGACCATATGCTCAAGGATTGTCCCAAGAAACCGGATGAGAGTCGGCCAAACGCACTCGATCATTAGTCAGTTTTGTAAAGCGACGACAGCGGCCTCAACGGGTCGTGGTTCGCAAAGAGGTAATGGTGCTTTGGCAGAGGCCGTGGAACACAGGCCGAAGTGTGTCGCTAATCTTGAGGCAAGGCAACCGGGTTTGGTTTATGCGATTCACGGAGGGAGGATGGTGACGCGTCGGATGTTATAACTGATGACGTTCTTTATTTTTGACAGGCTTATTATGCCTTAATTGATGTGGGCTCGACCCATTCCTATGTTGCATGTAGGGTAGTGGAAACACTAGGCCTAGACTCTGAACCTTCCGATAGGCGGATGATGCGGTGAGCCCATTAGGCCAAAGCTGTAGTGGTGGATAAGATCTTTTGGAACGCACCCCTAGAAATTCGGGAGTGAACTTTTGGGTGACTTAATGGAGTTACCTTCGGAGAGTTTGAACTTATACTCGGAATGGATGGCTAGCTAGTAGAACACCGAGCCGTGTTGGATTGTGCGGCTAAACGAATGGAACTAAGGACTCAGGGGATGAAGTAGTAGTAATGATCGGAGAAAGGAGAAATTACTTGTCTAATGTAGTTTAGCGTTAAAAGGTGAGAAAATGGTTAAGAAAGGGTGCAAGGCGTTCTTAGCCTTTGTAAGTGCGTTGGGTGGAAAGGAAGAAGGTGTTAGCGGATTTAGAACGGTTAAGGACTTTGAAGATGTATTTCGGAGGAATTACAGAATACCCGAGATAGGGAGGTGGAATTTGGAATAGATTTACTACGGGGAGCACTCTGTGTCAATCGCTCCATACCGAATGGCGCTAAAGGAGTTAGTGGAGCTCAAGGCTCAAATCCAAGAGTTGTTGGATCGTGGATTCATTCGACCCCAGTGTGTCTCCATGGGAGCACCGGTCTGCATTTGTAAAGAAGAAAGAGCGGAACTATGCGTATGTGCATAGACTATCGTCGATTGAATAAAGTGACCATTAAGAACAAGTATCCATTGCCAAGGATCGATGACTTGTTCGACAAGAAGGGGGCCATGATGTTTTCAAAGATCGACTTAAGGTCGGGATATCATCGATTAAAGGTGAAGGAGGGCGATATCCATAAGACCGCTTTTAGGACAAGATACGGCCATTTTGAGTTTGTGGTGATGCCGTTTGGATTGACGAACGCTCAGCCGCGTTCATGGATATGATGAATCGGGTTTTCCAACCTTATTTGGATAGGTTCGTCGTTGTGTTCATCGACGATATTTTGGTGTATTCTAAGTCGGAAGAGGAGCATGATGAGCATCTCCGAGTTGTGTTACATGTGTTAAGGGAGAAGAAGCTTTATGCCAAATTCAGCAAGTGTGAATTTTGACTTAAGGAGGTGGCATTTTTAGGACATGTGGTATCCGCAGAGGGAATAAGAGTGGACCCTAGGAAGATTGAAGCAGGTGTTGGATTGGAAACCACCTAGGTCCGTGGTGAAATCCGAAGTTTCTTAGGTTTGGCAAAGCTATTACTGAAGGTTCGTGGAAGGGTTCTCGTCAATAGCGCGCGCTTTGACAAAGTTGCTAAGGAAGGAAGTACCCTTTGAATGGACAGATAAGCAACAAGAGAGCTTTGAAAAGCTTAAGAAGGTGTTAACGGAAGCTCCAGTGCTAGTTCAGCCGGAGGCAGGCAAGGATTTTGTGGTGTATTGTGACGCTTCGCATACGGGATTAGGATGTGTGCTAATGCAAGATGGTAAAGTGGTCGCTTATGCGTCTCGGCAGTTAAGGCCTCATGAGGTTAACTACCCAACTCATGACTTGGAACTAGCAGCAGTGGTCTTTGCCCTTAAGGTTTGGAGGCACTACCTTTATGGAGAAAGGTCAGTTATCTACACAGACCACAAAAGTCTTAAGTACTTGTTGACTCAGAAGGAGTTAAACTTGAGGCAACGAAGGTGGGTGGAATTGTTAAAGGATTACGACTGTTCGATAGAATATCATCCGCAAGGCGAATGTGGTAGCCGATGCCCTAAGTAGGAAGGTTGTGTCGGATTTAAGGGCTTTGTTTCGCTCACTTAAGTACAGTATAATGATGGAAGCTTTGTTGGCGAGTTGCAAGTCAAGCCTACATGGTGAAGGAGGTGAAAGAGGGACAGTTGGTGATAAGGACCTAAGTGCTAAGTTACTGACAAGTTCGAAGCGGAGAATTAAAGGATTATGGCGTCAATGATGAAGGAGTATTGTGCTACAAAGGGAAGGGTCAGTATGCCGAGGGACAAGGAGTTGAGACAAAAGATTCTTCGGGAAGCGCATGGTAGCCCTTATGCTATGCATCCCGAGGCATTAAGCTATATAGAGATCTAAGGGAACAATTTTGGTGGTCCGATCTTAAACGAAAGGTGACTGAATACGTGGGGAAATGTTTGGCGTGTCGACAAGTTAAAGTGAACACCAAGTCCCATCAGGATTACTTCAACCAATCAAGATTCCACAATGGAAGTGGGAGAGAATTACCATGGACTTCGTTAGTGGGCTTCCCCTTACGCCTACTAAGAAGGACTCGGTATGGGTGATAGTGGACCGTTTGACCAAGTCTGCGCATTTTATTCCGAAGAAGAGTTGATTATTCTCTTCAAAAGTTAGCCAAGTTATATGTGGCGGAAATCGTGAGGTTACATGGAGTACCAGGTATCAATCATCTCCGATAGAGACTCAAAGTTTACGTCTCGGTTTTGGAAGGCACTTCATCAAGCTTTAGGCTCTAAGTTGGACTTCACTACGGCTTTTCATCCACAATCGACGGGCAGGCGAAGGCAGAGTTATACAAGTGTTGGAGGATATGCTGAGAGGTTGTGTGATGGATTTCCGAGGAAGTTGGGAAGATTATTTGCCTCTAGCTGAGTTCGCCTACAACAACAGCTATCAGGCTAGCATTCGGATGGCACCATATGAAGCATTGTATGGTCGGAAGTGTAGAACTCCTACTTGTTGGAGTGAGTTAGGAGAACGGCGAGTGTTAGGTCCGGAGTTAGTGGCAGAAACTGAGGAGAAGGTTGAGATAATTCGGGCAAGGTTGAAGGAAGCCTCTGATAGGCAGAAATCGTACGCGGACCTTAGGCGGAAGGAAATAGAGTTTGAAGTGGGAGACCAAGTGTTCCTGAAAGTTTCGCCTTGGAAGAAGGTATTGAGGTTTGGGCGCAAAGGGAAGTTAAGCCCAAGGTTTATAGGGCCCTATCAGAGCATCAGGCGAGTTGGGCGCTGGCATACCAATTGGAGTTGCCACGAGTTGCAGCAGAGAGGCACGACGTATTCCATGTATCCATGTTACGTCGCTCACCGATCGGATCCGTCTCATGTGGTACTGTTGAAGAGGTGGAACTAAGGGCGGACTTATCCTACGAGGAAGAGCCGATTCGGATCTTGGGGCGTGATGTGAAAGCACTACGAAGGAAGTCGGTTCCTCTAGTCAAAGTGTTATGGCGCAATCATGGATCGGAAGAAGCTTCGTGGGAGTCGGAGGAGACAATGCGACAAAGAATACCCTCGATTATTTTAGTTAGGAAATTTCGAGGACGAAATTATTTTAAGAGGGTAGAAGCGTAACATCCGGAAAGGGCCTATGCATTTTCGGTTTAATTGTACGAAATGACAAGTCTTAAGTAATATGAATAAATTTTTAATATTTTTGGAAATTCGGAAATGTATGAAAATGAAAATGGAAATGAACATTTTGGAAACTTGGAAATGTAAGGAAATGTCAAGTTTACTGAGCCGATCGAAAATTTTGGAAACTTAGAAATGACCTAGAAATGACGAGTTTTAAGGTTTAAAAGGGGAAATTAAGGCAAGGTGGCCTTAAAAGAAAAAGTTTGTGAAATTTGACACACAAACAGCTTGGAAAAGTGGTGCAAGATGCCACTTATGGCCTATGGAAATGGCGCCATATGCAAGAGGAATGGGCCTGAGTTCGAGTCACTTGGGAAGCAAATAAAGGAGGTTTTATTTTTGCTTCCAGAAGACTGAGGTGGACGGCACATGCTTCTAGAAAGGAGGTGTTTTATTTTCATAAATATTCTATTAAAAAGGGTGATAAATAAAGGATTTTTAAATTGGATTATTTTGAAGAGATAAATGTTGGATTTAAACTCTTTTATTTATGATAATTAAAGGATAAAGTTATCAGATAGATGAGTGGTGGCCAAGTAAGGGACTCCTTAGATGATAATTTCGGCTATAAAAGGAAGGAAGGAGGGTTACTCATCAATTTTTGCTTCCTCCTTTCTCTGCCGAATTCTTAGTGCTCTCCTCTCTTCTTTTCTTTCTTTTCTTTTGTCAAGTCAAAATTAAGTAATTGTTGGAACCTAGCCGAATATTTTCCTCTCCATTAGAAGCCATAGCCGAATCTCCCTGTGAATCTAAGCAAGGAAGTAGTCGACTGAAGTATTAAGGGGATCTCTCGGGTTTCTACAACTGTCGACTACAAGGAGGAATATTTCGGGATCTAAGGTAAGAAACTATAAGATCCAAAGGTCTTGTTTTAAGTTTTAATGTTAGATTAAACCTAACATGTGATTATAAGAATTTCGACATCCCTAGGAAAGCAAATATACTTTTAGGATTTGAGATCACAAAGGTATGTGTTTAAGATATTCGACCAAAGCCTATTTTAAGTATTTGGATTTATTCCCAAAAGCGAAACTAACCCATGATGTGTTTTAATGTTGGCCGAATGCAAGAAGGAATACAACAAAGTTTTGGGACTTGATTCTTAAGTCAATCGGCAACAAGGTAGGTTTTGAGTATACAAATCCTACTAGGATTTGGTTTTAAAGCAAAAAGGTTTATTAATATGTTTAAATGATTGACCGAATATAGGAGTTAAGGATCTAAATCAGAGATCGGTTCTTGAGATTTCAAGGACTTCATTAAGCGAATCAGTGTGTAATCCCCACTATCATTTAATATGATACATGGCAATATTTAATCTATGTATATATATATTAATGTGAATATGGCTAAGTACCCTAATGTGGTACAAAAGTACTGTGCACGTTTCCTACTCCCATTAGGATTATGAAATATGTTATTTTATAACATGTGAAAATATATATGAATGTGAATTTAAGTATGAGATGCATGATATAAAAAAATATGGGTCATTCGGGATTTATGAGAAAGGAGAAGTGAATGTGATGACTTGGTCTCACTATCTCGAATGTGGTGACCGGTCACATTATCCGAATGTGGTAACCGGTTACATTATTCGAATCTGGTGTCTTTTGACACAACTATATCACAGTGGCTATGCCACAAATTTTATATGGGCGATGAGCACGCCGATCGCAATGATCGCCTTCGAAGGTGTGTAGCCGATGGAGGGTCGACTTAGTAGTCCCCACTGTGTGCGAGTTGGTGCGGGGATGTGTAGCGGATGGCATCTAGGTTTTGGGTTGGGTTGCATCATCATTGATATCTCATTGTATGAATAAGTGTTTGATATGAATATGTATGCTCGATCTATTGAATGTTAGTGTTGGTTACACATTGTCTCATTGACTCACCCCGTTGTGGGAATATTTTTCGGTGATGAGCATTAATGGACCGGGTGGCAGGAGTGAAGGTGACCATGCATCGCAAGGAGAAATTTAAAGATTTGGACTTTTATTTTTACTAAGTACTTTAATGTTATTTTTGGGTTTTGATTGATGTAATAAGGCCATAAGGCCCAAGTTGGATTTCTTTTTACTTTATTTTAATTTATTATGTTAAGAATTATTTTTGACTAAAGTTTAATTAAAATTATTTCTTTCAAAATAAACCCTAAAATTGTTTTGTCACCATAGTAAAATGATTTCTAAGTAAAATAAATGGGTTTCCAACTTAAGCCAACCTAAAACGATAATTTTCTAAAATTACACAAATTTTCTCTAAGTAACAAAGAACATTGAAACCGGTTTACTTAAGGAACATACGAGATCCGGTCCAGGCTCGTGGGGCGGGTGTGGGAATGTTTCAACCACGTTTCACAACTCAATATGGTTTTCCTCATTGAAATACCATACCTATATTTCACAACTCGGTATGGGAAATGCCATACCTACGTTTCTTAACTCGGTATGGTTAATACCATACCCACGTTTCATGACTCAAGTATGGATGATACCATACCTACATTTCACAACTCGGTATGGGAAATACCATACCTACATTTCTTAGCTCGGTATGGTTAATACCATACCTACATTTCACAACTCGGTATGGATGATACCATACCCACGTTTCACAAACCTCAAGTATGGATGATACCATACCTACATTTCACAACTCGGTATGGGAAATACCATACCTACATTTCTTAGCTCGGTATGGTTAATACCATACCTACATTTCACAACTCAAGTATGGATGATACCATACCTACGTTTCATAGCTCAGTATGGATGATACCATACCTACATTTCACAACTCGGTATGGGAAATACCATACCTACATTTCTTAGCTCAGTATGGTTAATACCATACCTACATTTCACAACTCAAGTATGAATGATACCATACCTACGTTTCACACTTTGCCATGGATTAACCATGGTCTTATCAATCAATTCATCACATATCACGATACTGAACGTACTCAATTTCGCATTTTTCCTAATTTGAATTACGCGCTTTATTCTTTCATTTTATCATAATTTTCATAATTCTACAGCAAATTCATATTTAACAGCACATTATATCATTCAATACTTCACAAATAAACATATAAATTCAACCATATGAACTTACCTCGATACCAAAATGGCCATTTTATCAACTTTCCGATTTTCAATTTTCCTCCCGTTCTAGGTCCAAATCTCGTTTTCCGGGGTCTAAAACATCACATTTCACTTATTTAATTAATGAACTATTCAAAACAGTCCTTAACTCAACTTTTGCAAAATTACAATTTTGCCCTAAACTTTTACATATTTACACTTTTGACCCAATACTAGAAAATTAAACTTCAGCCCTTATTCTTATGTTTTGTAACATGATGATCATTTTCTCTTCTATGGCAACATCAAATTCTCACTAATTCACACACTTATGACCAATTTATAACTTTTACAATTTAACCCTTTTATACGATTTCATCGAAAATCATCTAATAAAACTCTTTTCTCTAATCATAGACATGCATAATCTACCATAATTCATCAAAATTCACAATTATTCAACATGGGTCAATTTTTAAAATTAAACTCTAGATCAAATTAATGGTAGAAATAGCTAGACTAAGTTACCGGGATTTCAAAAATACGAAAAATATTAAAAGCAGGGCTCAAAAACACTTACTATTGAGCTTTGAAAAAGCTTGAAACCCTATCCATGGCTTCTTGAGAAATTCGGCAGCATGGAGAAGAGAATGAGCAGATTTTTGGGTTTCAATTTTGTCTTTTATGCCTTAAAACTCCCAAATTACAAAAATGCCCTTAAGACTTTTCTTTCAATTTTGTCCTATTCATGCCCATTTTTGTCCATCAAGTTATTCAATGGTCTAATTACCTTTTAAGGGCTTCCAATTTAAAACTCATTGTAATTTGACACCTCTAATATATAGAACTAAACTTTTGCACTTTTTACAATTTAGTCCTTTTGACTAAATTGAGTGCTCAAACGTCGAAATTTTTGAACGAAATTTTTACGAAATCTTTCCGTAAAATTGTAGACCATAAAAATATAATAAAAATAGAATTTTACTTGTCGAATTTGTAGTCTCGAAACTACTGTTCCGACTAGACCCAAATTTGGGTTGTTACAAACTATCATTTTCATTTTGGTCACCCACCATTAATTTCGGGTTAGGCAATGTTATTTTGAACTCAGTTTTAGAATCCTAGCTTTAGTAAGTTTTCATTTCAATCATTCATTTCTTTTTTTAGAAATAATTTTATATTTTTAAAAATATAAATTTTTACTAGGAATTGAGTTATTCAGTAATAAAGATGAAATTCAAGTTTTTCTTTGTAAGAGATTCCTTATAAAACCCCAAGTT
This sequence comes from Gossypium sturtianum, assembly GCA_025698515.1. NCBI lineage: Eukaryota > Viridiplantae > Streptophyta > Magnoliopsida > Malvales > Malvaceae > Gossypium > Gossypium sturtianum. Next base: position 7,418,993 of record CM046947.1, read on the forward strand.
TTTCTGTTTTAATTATAAAATAACTAAAATTAATTCTAAAAAAGAAAAAAATTAAAAAGATAAAATGAGTTTTTTTCCTGTAAAAACCCAAGAAATTCCTGTAAAAACTCATGTATTTCCTTTTATTGGAGAAAAAACTAAAATTAATTCTAAAAAGCGAAAAAAAAATTGAAATTTGAAAAGATAAAATGGTTTTTCCTTTAAAAACCAAGTAATTTCTGTAAAAACTCATGTATTTACCTTTTATCAAAGAAAAAAACTAAAATTAATTCTAAAAAAAAAAAAATTTGAAAAGATAAAATAGTTTTTCCTTTAAAAACGATTTTTTTTTCTATAAAAACCTAGGTAATTCTCTGTAAAACCCAAAATTTTCCCTTTTATTATGAAAAGCTAAAATAATTTTTTTAAAATAAAGGAAAATATTAAAATAAAATGAGTGATCAAAATAATTATTTTTTTTAAATTGACAACTAATAAACATAGAATTAACGGTGCGTGATCAAAATGAAATTTTATTTTTATATTTTAATACCATAATATTTAATATCTCAAATTTATCATTTTCATTTAATTTTTATATCAAAATATTTTATAAATATATTTGTTTTATAAAAATTTCCACCCACATTGTGAATTTATCATATTGAATACTGTGTGTTAAGTTTCTAATTGAGTTTTTATTATAAGTCAATCAGATACAACGTAATTTAAAAATGACTAAAAACATATATTGTGTTTTGAAGCTAAATCATAATATTCAAACTATCAATTTTTACCGTATCAACCAAATCTTCATTTATTTTTATTTTTATAAATATATTTCTCTTACCACTCAAATCTAATATATATATATATATATATATATATATATAAGTTTTACGGAAAAAAGACATCTTTAGTCCCTTTCAATTTTGACATGAACAAATTGGTTCTTTTTTTAAAAAATAAAACAATTTAATTTCTCTCAAATTTTTAGAAGAGAGTAACTAAGGATAATTAATGTTTTTCATTAATTGTATATATTTTATTGGTAAAATAAAATTTTGGCTAAATGTCAATTTAGCCTCTATATGATTTTTTATCATTATTATTTACTCACTTGTCCATTTATTATTGCAAATTCAACATTTCATGCAAGTTTCTTTATTATTATTTTCTCATTTATTATTGTCTTGTTTATTCTATTGTTGTTGTGATTTGCTTATCAATATTATTATGACTACTATGGTACATTAACATTATTATAACATTCATTTATTCAACTCGTATAACCGTTCTATATTATCTCTTTATTACTACCATATGCATTATGTTTAAGTATAATTGGCTGTCCTTATATTATATTTTTAAACAAGATAAATACACATCTTTTAAATATTACACATGTTATTATTCAAAACAAATTTTCAAAAATAGGCAATGTCCGATATTTGGGAGATTCGAGAAATCGTACCCTAACTTACGGGGTTTCGATTTTCTCATTGAACTTAAATATCCGAATATCCTTTCAAAATTAAAACATATAAGATTTTAAATAAAAAAAAATAAAAGACAAACTTATTCTCGAAGGTTCAAGGTGTCGTGTCCTAACTTACGGGATGTGACATTTTGTTATCTCGAGACGAGAGGGTCTTAAACGTTTGTTTCAATTTATTCAAGCGATTTTTTAAGTAAAATTAACATTAATACAAAGAGGGATCGTATTTTAAATTCTTTTCGAGTTTTCAACTTTTGGCATTAAAATGTCAATTAATCAATTAGGTACCAATTTTGGGCGTTACGAGGGTGTTAATCCTTCCTCGTGCATAACCGACTTCCGAACCTATTTCTCAAAATTTGTAGACCAAAAATCGTTGTTTTAATAAATTAAATCACTTATAAAAATGATCAATCACACGGTAACCCGATCACACCTCATAAAAAAGATTGGTGGCTACTCTATTTTCGTTTTAAATAAAAAGTCAACCTCTTCAAAAAAAAGGTTTCGACAATAACAAAAGCCTCTAAGAAGCTCTGTTAAATGAAGGAACTATGAGAAGAAAACTGATTTAGCACAAAATAATTTGGATTCAAAGGTTTCCAAACAGAAGAAAATCTTCAACAAATGCAGTTACAAATGATAGAAGGATGGGAATAGGTTTTTTTTTTTTTTTTTTTTTTTTTTTTTTTTTTTTTTTTTATGTTAGGTTTTCTTTGGCTTTAATGTTATTTACTTTTATTTATTAGGTTTTAAACTGATTGCTTCGGTTTAGGTGAGACCTAGGCATTAATTTAGGGTGTAGGATTTTACTGCTTAAGGCACTGGCTACAGGAAGCGATGAATGTAGGGACAGGTGGCGTAATTTCGGAAACCTCGGGTCTGATTAGGAAAATGTTTTTTTTGTTTGTTTTGATTGAAAATTTCACTAATTAATGTATAATGGAAGATCTAGGTTAAAAAAAAAAAATACTAAGATAGGTGTAATTTAACAAGCAAATGCCTTTAAAATAGTAACAAAATTAACAATAAAACATGAGTTATACAATAACAACAAAATAATATCAACATAATAGTGAAATAGTAGTAAAATGGTGAAAAAATAACAAGAAAATAGCAAAAAAAATAGTAAAACAATAAAATAAGAGTTATACAATAACAACAAAATAGTAAAATGGTAACAAAATGGTGAAAAAATAACAAGAAAATAGCAAAAAAAAAAGAGAGAGTAAAAAACAACAAGGAAAAGCAACAATTTTTTTTTTGCATATTTGGGTCGGCTCGAGGCTAAAAAAGCCTTACTCGAGGCCCGGCCCGTTTTCTAAACTGACCTTATTTTTTGTCCAAACCCATTTTTCAAGCCTATATTTTTACCCAAACCCTCCCACTTTTCGGATGAGCCTTCGAGCCGGGCAGGGTGGCACGGCCCATGGATAGGTCTATATATGATAAAAGAAATTGTATAAAACTGAGATACCATTAGAGGTGTACATGGGCCGGGCGGCCCGGCCCGAAGGCCCGCCCAAAATGTGGGAGGGTTTGGGCAAAAATATAGGCCCGAAAAATAGGTTTGGACAAAAAAATAAGGCCCGTTTAAAAAATGGGCCGGGCTCGGGTAAGACATTTTTGGCCCGGGCCCGGCCCGGCCCGAATTCACTAAATGAAAAAAAACTATTTTAAAATATTATTTTCTTATTATTTTTTTTCTCCTTATTTTGCTACCATTTTACTATTATATTTCTATTATTTTGTTGTTATTGTTTAGATATTATATAAAACTTATTTTATTGTTAATTTTGTTATTATTTTAAAGACATTTGTTAATTTTGTTATTATTTTAGAGGCATTTGCTTATTAAGTTACATCTATTTTAGTGTTATTTAAGTCTACATATTTTTTAAAATTTATTTTCAATTTGTTGAAAAATATTTATTTTGATTTTTTTAGTATTTTTGATGTATTATATATATTTAAAAATTATATAAAATAATATAAAAATTAATACGGGCGGGTCGGGCCGAGCCCGGGTTTTAGCATTTTTATATGGGCCGGGCTTGGGCAAAAGTTTAGGCCCATTTTTTGGACCCGGCCCGAACCCGGCCCATGTACACCTCTAGATACCATGTCATTTGTATCCCTTTTCGATTATTTCATGTCATTTCAATATTTTCATTCAGACAAAAATCAAATCCAATAAGATGTGTTGAAATTTAGGATGAAAATACTAAAATGATATTAAATTATTAAAAAGACATATAAATAACATAGTATCCTAATTTCATATAATCTTTTCTCAGTTATATATAGAGTTTATTAAGTGCAATGGAGCAAAAACAAAATGAGGAAAATATATAAGAAAAGTTTCTTAAAAAAAAAAGAAGTAATTTTTCAGAGAAATGGATACTTTTTTCTAGAAGAGTAAGTATTTTTTAAGGGGTAAATTACCAAATAATGCCTTTTTTTTTCAAAATTTATGGAAAAGGACATTTTTTCCAATTATTTACCGGAATGGGTCATTTTCCCCGAAAAGCGCCCACGTCGGTAGCGATGTCGGGGATGCAAGAGAAAACGCGCGCCCCGAGGGGCGCGCTGTCACATCGCAAAAATCGCGTCATTGAGGGCGCGCTTTGCTGATGTGGCAAAAACGTTCCCTGAGGGACGCGTTTTTGCCATCTCTTCCGTTAGGGTTTTCAGCTGATTTTAGGGTTAGTGTTAGGGTTAGGGTTTTAGGGTTTAGGGTTTTTAGGGTTTTTAGAATTTAGGGTTCAGGGTTTTTAGGGGAAAATTAATAGGTTTAGGGTTTAGGGTTAATTAATTAAAATAATTTTAGGTTTAGGGTTTTGGAAAAAAATATATCAGCAATATAAAAATTATTTGTTTTTTTTACAGTAGTATCTGGTAAAATAATTTTGAGAAGACGTTTCTGAACAAATAGGGACGAAAACGCTTCAAGCAGGATGCATTGTCAGCAATAGTACTGAAAAAAGCTCCCACGTGGACGCTCTTTTTACTCTGATAGTTCTGAAAAGATAATTTTGAGAAGACGTTTCGAACAAATAGTGACCAAAACGCTTCAATCAGGATGCACTGTCAGCAAGAGTATTGAAAAAGCTCCCACGTGGACGCTCTTTTGCTCTGAGAGTTCCTATTTGTCCTTAGACTATAAATGACCCAAATTTCATTCTCAAAGTTGCATAATAGAAAGCGAAGATGAGTGAACGTATTAGTCTTTGTTATTTACTATGATGGTGAGGTTCGTGACACCGAAAGCGGTGTTTTTTTTTATCGAGAGAACACAGCCGCGATCGTTTTTAAACGAACATAGATTTGACAGAACTTCGCAAAAGAATTAGGCGTAAAATCTTCGGAACAACGCCAATGAAAGTTCAGTCTATTAAGTATAAATTTTGTGCTTCGGTTGATCCCGTGAGATATGACTCATTCGACATCAAAGGTCCTTGGAGCTTGAAGGCAATGGTGGAGACTCATCTTGCCAGTTGATCACCCTATCTTGAGGTATATGTACAATTTTCATCGCCAAGTGATATTCCTTCGACTTCAACATCTACTGCTGTTTGAGGGGAATACACGACCCCAAGCCGACACTCTGTTAGTGGGAGGCAGAATACGGAAGCGCTCGTGTTTGGTGGTAGTATGGAAAACACAACCCCTGCACGACACTCGGTTGGTGGATGGGACATGCATATCGGTGGGTCGGCGTTCGATGCTAGAAATACGTATTGGGGAACATCATCAACTTCTAGTGGTTGGCAATCCACATATGATTGGGGACGTTACGAAAGTTGTTTAAGAAGGGATAATGTACTCCCCACGACATCCACCGGTGAGGGGACCTCATTCGTTGCAGATGATGGTGGGTCGGATGATGAGTCCGATGTGGATCCACCTCGAGAGCCCGGCCCCGATGGTGCAGAAGTTGCATTATTTTTTGAATCGGAGCCTGTTCCAACCATATCTAAAGATGTTGAAGGGGGTTCAGATGAAGAAGAAGATCCGCGATTCAGGGAGTATTCGCCTCCAGCCCACATGCATAATGTCGATCTATCTCAAGACGATGCGTTAGAGTTTCCTGAACTACCACACAGAAGGCGTGACCGTACAAGTTCGTCGTTGGATTCGGGTGAATTAGAAGTTGGTAAAGAGTTTTCCAACAAGGATAGTTTTCTTGGTGCATTGAAACAATATAGCATCAAGAACGGGGTTAACTACAACGTGGTTAAATCCAAACTCGATAAGTACGAGGCCAAGTGTGCAGTGCAAGACGGTACATGTTCATGGAAAATCATGGCCTCGTTGAGGAAAAGGACAGGCTTGTGGGAGATTAAAAAGTACAAAAGTCCACATACATGTCTTGCCGGTACAGTATCACTAGGTGTTTAGGGTTTTTGAATAATACTGATATTACGTAATGTTGCATTATTTAACGTACTTCGTTGATAGGTGTTTCACAAGATCATCCCAAGATGAATTCAGATATGTTGGCTAGCTTAATAATACCGACGATGAAGGCGGATCCCAAGACTTCAGTGCTGGTCTTAATTGCCAATATTCGTAGCCAATTGGGGTACACGCCCTCTTACCGCAAGACTTGGATAGCTAAGCAGAAGGTGTTTGAAAAGTTGCATGGTCGGTGGGACGCTTCATATAATGAAGTGTGGCAGTGGTGTCAGTCTTTGGAGAGATATGTCGAGCAAAGATAATGACCTTGAAACGGTATCTGCGTACTACAACGATAGATTGCTCCGTGGATGCCAAGTGTTCAAGTGTCTGTTCTGGACATTTTCTGCAATGCCTAGACGCATTTCTATACTGCAAGCCATTGGTACAAATTGACGGTACCTTTATGTATGGTATATATACGCATTGGCTATTGCTAGCTGTGGCACAGGATGGCAGTGGGAGAATCCTTCCAATTGCGTTTGCAATAACACCGGGGGAGTCAGCTAATGACTAGGATTTCTTTCTATCTAGGTTAAGGTGGCATGTCTGCCCCCAACCTGATATATGTGTTATATCGGATCGGGGCCCTGGAATACTAGCCGCAATAGAGCGACAGGGAAGCCTATGGCATCGTACACACCATCGATATTGCCTAAGACATGTTGTGTCCAACTACCACAGGCAACATCGGTCTACAAGTGAACGACGGCAAGTGACGAACATGTGTATGTAATATCTATTAATATAATTTCGTTTGCAATATTCAATTTATTTTTATTTGAAGAGTGGTATGTAATATTCGCTATCAACTTATATTGGCAGGGTACGAGATCAATAAGGACCGTTTTCACGAGATGTTGGCAATTTTGCGCTCAGTTAACGAAGAAGGCGCAAACTACCTATGCAACATACCTTTCGAACAGTGGACACAAGCATACGACGGTGGCCTACGATATGGTCATATGACCTCAAACCTGGCTGAATGCATAAATTCTGTTCTAAAAGGAACGCGTCATTTGCCGATAACATCGGTTGTACGAGAGACATATTTTCATTTAGCGGCACTATTTTCGAAGCGAGGAGCGAGTTATAAAGGCCAAATGCAGGGAGGCAATGTATGGTGCGCGAAGGTATTGGGAGAAATTAACAAGGCAAAGCTATGTCGACGAAGTGTACAAAATAGAATACATGTACAATGTGTGGAGACACGTATTCCCACCAGTCCTAGATGAACGTAAGTGGCCGTCTGTATTGCTTGCTCCGTTTAAGCTGTTACCGAATAGAGAACTGCGTCGCAAACCAAAAGGTCGACCTTGCTCGACTAGAATACGCAATAATATGGATATACGAGAAACAGCCAACCAACGAAAATTATGCGGATGGTGTAGGAGCCCAGGCCATACATCTTGCTCATGTCCAAATCGGAATAGTTGATAGTCTCATTATTATTTTTGTCTCTTGGTGGCTATGAAAATTCTTTTAATTTCTTGATGAAAATGGTGAACTTTTGTAGAAGGACTAAGTTGTAAAAAAAAAAGTTATTCAATTAATCTAAAATATCACCATCATCATTATTCTTCAAAATTATCTTTCTTGCTAAATGATTATTTTGCCCCTTACGATCCTTCAAAATTCCTACATTGGATCAACACCCATCTTGATAAAATTACAAATTAACCCCTCATACTTTTTCAATTATTCATTTTAGTCCTAATTCATCCATTTCTTCTTAGTTTCTAGATCCTTCCACCCTTAAAATATTTACACCATTGTCCCTTCAAGTTTTTTCATATATACATTTTAACCCCTTAAATTTTGAATATTTACTATTGAGCCACAAATCTTTTCTCACATTTACGATTTAGTCCTTACTCGAACCAATACAATTAGGATATTAAAAACAACTTTTATTTTATTAAAAATAAAAAAAATTAAATTACAATTAAAAAAATTAAAATCAACTTTTATTTTATTAAATATAACAATATAAAAAGTTTGTAGAAATAAATTAAAAATATAAAAATTTTAAACATATTGCCTTATTAAAAAAATTGATTTTATTAAAAATATACAAAGTAATTTACAATTAGGATATTAAAAACAACTTTTATTTTACAAAAAAATATAAAAAATAAATTACAATAAAAAAATAAAAAACAACTTTTATTTTATTATAAATATAAAAATTAAATTACAATTGAAATATTAAAAACAACTTTTATTTTATTAAATGTAACAATATAAATTTTTTTGTAGAAATATATTAAAAATATAAAAATATTAGCAATATTTTTGCCTTATTCAAAATAAATTGATTTTATTAAAAATATACAAAATAAATTACAATTAATATATAAAAAATAACTTTTATTTTATTAAAAATATAAAAAGTAAATTACAATTAAAATATTAAAAATAACTTTTTATTTTATTAAATGAAACAATATAAAAAAGTTTATACAAATATATTAAAAAAAATCAATGTTGGTGCCGGTCGAAATCAGTGCCACATGGGGGTGGTCGAGCGATTACGCTGTTTGGATTCCTCCTTGTTCCGCTTTTGGCGGGGTTGTGGTTGCTCTGGCGGGATTCAGTTTCCTCGGCGGCAGGCGCCCGTGGTGGGTGTTGGGAGGATGACCCACCTTGATAAAATAATGACTGCGGAGGTGTTTGCATCACCCATGGCGGAGGTGTTTGAATCCCATAAGGCATCGGAGACTGGTAAAAAAAAGAGCTCGCCGATGGCGCCTCGTGCGATCCGTCATGCGACGGCGGCCTATAGATCAGCTGTCCACTCAAAGTAGTCAGGAACGGACTCGAACCGGGCCATGCATGCCAACCTGCCATAGGATTGGGAAAAGGAAACATATAAGGGTTAGGATATATGTAAGGGCTAGGATACGCACCTGACATAACTAGAAAAGGCTGTGATGTGGGTGTCGTCGGCTGAAGTGTTGGGCTCGGTGACTGTGTGGGCACTGTTGATGGGCCCGGTGATTGTGTCGGCGCTGTTGATGGGCCCGTCCCATCATCACTTCTCCTTGATTTAAAGGGCTCCGCTGTTCCCTTTGTACGAAGTTGCCATCGCCTCTCTTCTTACGACAATAAATACGGCTTGCCATGGATCCTAAATCATGGCATGTATTCCAAGACGCACGCCTAACTCAAGAACGATGATCGGTTCTCGAGTAGGTATATAATCATACCGGTTTTCCCACAATTCGATATATGCTGACCAAAATCTTGGCCAATCCATATGCAACTGCCGTAAGTCGACTTTGTGCTTATCATCGAGCACCTCAGGTGCCACGGGAATCGGTTGTCGGAATCCAAATTGACACAAAATTCGATCTGACTGGTGCATCTCCACGGTGGCATAGTTGACCAATGAGACCTTCACATGCCAAATGTTCGGATTTTGAAAGAACTCATCCTGAATTACTGCCCGAATTGACGGATCCTCGTATGGTGTCCATTGAAACTATATTAACATGATAAAAATATTAGTTATATACATAATACTAAATACTAAATACTAAATACGAAATGACTATTTTATTACGAAAATATATTTTATTTAATACTTACTTGTGCTTCCGACCGTTGGTCTAATAGAAGCCGTATATCTTCAAGCGAGGTAGGTATTCCAACATAACTCGTCGAATGGTTCCACCTAATTAAATAAATTTTTAGCATACAATTATATTTTAAATCTACGTAATAATTGTAAAATCTAATATTAAATTTGCCTCGTTATGAGTAAGAATGTATATGGGTGGTCCACTCGAGGACGTAAAAATGGAAGCGAAACCGTGCCCATGATTGCAGTAGTGATAGGCAGCCTCCGATTTTGGCTTTATTCGGTCGCGTCGCCCGCACATCTCCCGATACAATTTTGCTAGCACAAAGCAGACTTCAACTCAATTCACACATTTGCGCTAAAATCAACGAGTTTCAGCAGCCATCTCAGATGTACGAGGTTTTGTGACAAGTCCGGCATCAGATAGCCTCCAATTATCTCAAGAATGTATGCCCGAGCATACCGTATTCTTTCTAATTCAGTCGAATCATTATCCGGCTCCGGGAATGTGTCTCGTAACCAGCCCATCTCGATCCGACCTCCGTTAATGTTATCCGGAATAGCACCCAAAAGCTCGTAGCATACGGCTCCCTAATCAACAGAAGTTGCGGACCTGGTGACTACGTACCCATCCACCGGCAATCCCAATTGCAACTGCATGTCTTCCAGAGTGATAGTACACTCTCCGCATAGAAGATGAAAAGTGTGCGTCTCAGGTCTCCACCTCTCTATCAACGCACTGATTAGCTTCGGGTCCAACTTGCACCCCCGGCCTATTGTGGCCACGTGCCAAAAACTCGCTTCTCGCAGGTAATTCTCGATCAACGGTGATGGCGGATCAGACATATTGCGAATATAACATTGCAACACCCGATCTACAGATTGTTTAAAAAATTATAAAATAAAAATTAATTAAAATTACATAAACCTAAAAAATATTAAATAGTATTGAAAAATTAAAATTATAACTTACCATTGTCATTTGATCGACGGAGATTTGTTTATTGTCGAGACGAATTAATTCTCCGGCCATTGCTAATACGATCGAATATTTTTAAATTAAAAAAACTAATTCAAAAAACTTTTAAACAGGGCTTTTTTGTAAAAATTAAAGGACTTTTGTGAAATTTTAGAGGAATTTTAGAGGAATTTGAGAGAAAATTGAGTAAGGACCTTTTTGTGAAAAAAAATGAAAGGGGGGGATTTTATAGTTTTTTTTTTACAAAATATGGCCGTTGGGGAAGGGCAAAAACGTGTCCCTAGGGGAGCATTTTTGCCACATCAACAAAGCGCGCCCTCAAGGGCGCGATTTTTTGCTTGATGTGGCGTAAAACGCCTCGAGACGCGTTTTCTGCTTGCATCCCCGACATCGCTATTGACGTGGACGGGCTTTTGGGGAAAATGACCCATTCCGGTAAATAATTGGAAAAAATGTCATTTTCCGTAAATTTTGAAAAAAAAAGGGTATTTTTTTGGTAATTTACCCTTTTTTAAGAATGTTTTATAAAAATAATTTGAAAGGTAAAAATATATTGTCATATTATATTTAGTTTATGGCTTATTTAAGCTCGATTTTTTGTGATTTATTTATTTTTCATAATTTAGTTTAACTACCTAACCTAATATTTAACCTAAAATATAAATTTTAAAAAAAATCTAGAAGAATTTTTACCCACGTTTCAATAGTAGGGTTAATTTTACTGCACTAATAAAATATAATTATTTAATAAGAAATAGACTATTTATTAAATCCTAACTCAATTAGGAAAAATGTGGAAGTATCTTTTTGTGGTTAGAATAAATTATATTAGTTGATGGTATTTTAATCTTTTTATTTTAACAAAAACTAATAAAAAAATGTCAATAATAAGATTTGAACCCTCGACAATTGAAGTAGTAAAATTTTAAATTTACTACTCAACTAATGGTTCATTTTCATTTTTTTTAAATATTTTTATTTTAATATGCATAATTTAATCTAAATTTTTTATTTTAATAATAAAATTGTTAAACTTTTATTATTAAAAAAATTATAAAGTGCGTAAAAAAGCTTTAGAAAAGTTTTACTTGATTGGACTCTATCCTGTTTCAAATTTCATACGATGATGTAGCTCGTCACATATTAAAAAAGGCATAATGATAAATTTAGTATTTAATATTATATTTTTTTTGTTAATTTGGCTCTTATCCTATTTTTGAACTAAATTGCATCTCTATCTTTTTAAAATGAGTTAAATTTAATCATTAACCTTTAAAAAATAATCGAATTATTGCTTTTAATGAAAATATTATATTTTAATGACAATTCATGTGTACTTCATGTTAATTTTTTTTAAATTTTTACGTGCTTCATATATATCAATATATGTATGTGTGAATTTTGAATTTTTAGATATTTTTATAATTTTTAAATTGTTTATTGACATGACAAATAAGATAAATAATGTCATGTCAGTATGAGTACACGTGGATTGTCATACAAATTGTCACGTCAACATCATTAAAAAAATAATGATAAAAAATAGTAACATTGAAGGTTAAAAAAATAATAAGGGTCAATTTGATAAAAATGTAAATATTGAGAGTAAATCTTTTTATTATACCAGAAAACTAGGGTAAACTACTTAGATAGTCACCCAAGTTTTAGCGCATTTCTGTTTTGATCATCAAATTTTTTTTTGGTTAACTTAGTCGTTCCTGTTAGATCAATTTCAATATAGTCACTCCACTATCAGAACAACTTTGATCATTAGACGTAATGCCGCATGACTGTATTTTGATTGATATAATAACAAAGTTAACCCTTAGGACCAAATTGAAAAATGAGTAAAATATTTTAAACTAAATTTGTTATTATATTGCTAATATTGAGAATAGTTTATTAAATAAAAATAATATCTTTAAAATAAAATATCAAGATTTCTTGAAAATGTTTATATACATAATACACTTAATCACTTTTTAAAAAAAAATTATTACTCTTTTAAATTTTATGTTGATGTTAAAAGTGTATATAAATTAAAATTTTATTTTAATATTAAACTCACAGCCTTATGAGTAAAAATCCTAAGATATAACTATAAAAATAATTAAAGGACTTGTTTAAATAAAATGCAATAGTTTAAGGGCTCTTTTAGTATATTAGCGTAATAGCGTTATTTAAGGAACTGTGATTTGATTGTTGTTACTCGATAATTAAGAAAAAAAAACCTCCAAATCATTTCAATGAGAGAGCAGTTGGTATTCAAATGTCTATAAAATTATCTTGTGATAACTTCAATATTTATTATAAATGATAGATACAGTGATGCACGGCATTCATTTTTAACGACTCCGTCGTTCTCTGGAAGAAAAGAGAGGCATATACTGTAACTTCAAGTTTCGAAGTTTGGATCCTATTCGATTGATTATTCTGTTTTCCGGAGTTGATTTTGGATGTTAATGGAGAATAAAGCGGAAAACAAGGCGGTTTTCGATGCGGAGTCAGCGAATGAGGTGGTGAAGGAGTTGAGAGATAGCTTCGTAACCGGAAAAACTAAAAGCTACCGATGGAGAGTGACTCAGTTGAAAGCAATGTTGAAGATGTTGGATGAGAACGAGCCGCAAATCGTCGCCGCTCTTCGTGATGATCTTTCCAAGCCGGAATTCGAATCCTCCCTCTACGAGGTCAAAGCTTTTTTTATTCATTTTACTCTGATTTTATTATTATTCTTTAATGAATTTGTTTTGGTTTCGATATCGGATTAGGTTTTAGTTTAATTATAATTTGAAATGGATTGAGCAGTAAAACTTAGTATGTTATTTCATGAACTGAATCATTATTGATAGTATTAGTAAAGATTACAGAGCCAATAGGCCGGTATAAGTCTCTGCTGTATTATTCTTTATTTGCAACCAATTCGTAACAAAAATAAAAATAAAAAATTCCCTGTGCACTTAATTGTTAAATTAGTTTTTAATTTTAAATTTCTAATGATTCGCATTTATAATCGAGCACTCCAGATCAGAATGTTCATTAAACATTTGACGCTTCTTATATGGTGATGATAAAAAACTTCAATTACTTCTTTGTCTCCAAAGCTAATTTTATATTTATTTGTCTATTTTCATTATTTTTTCGTTTATTTTATTTCTAATTAAATACGGCAATATATTTATATCGTGTGTGAGACGTGCTTGTATGTCAAGCTTCAAGTGAGAATGAATAATAAAAAATTCATGAATAAAACGGTTCCAAACTTTTGAGACTTGGAGTGGTCCATTTTTTTTCCTGGGTGCAAACCTTTAGAGGTGTTTAAATTGATAAATGATAGAAAACTGGGTGGACCCAAAAAGCATTTATTACATGCTAAGAATTTCATTTTTCATGAAAATGGTTGGTCAATTTCAGCCTTTAGTAAAAAACAGCGATCTATACAATACTCGAAACTGTTAAAACTCTAGTAGTCTTGAATATTTATTATTGTTTTATATTTTTTTGACTAATAATTGTTATAATACGATGATTGGAGTTTCGGCTCTTACATATAGTCAGCTGTGATATAATTATATTTGTGATTAATTAATGCGGGAATCATTGAATGATAGGGAATTTGAGAGTCATAATATAAACCTTGATTATTGCAATTCTCAAGAATACTTAAGGATTTCTTTTTCAACAATTATCATCTTAGTCACAAACAATTATCAATCGGGAAATTTTTTTTGGAGCCTTGTGAAAATTGGGTAACTCTTGATTCTTAATATCTTTGTTTTAAATTTAACTTTCATACTAAACCTGATAGTTAAGCTCTAAATATTACATTACTTAGGAAACTAGAACTATGGAAAAGGCAACAATGTTTGAGTTATTTATATATAGCCTCTTGAATTTAGTGCGCGCTTTTCTTTTCTATGGATGTCTCGCCTGAAATATTTTACTTTTTTGTCTACTTCTGATTGTTGACACGGTTTACTCTGCAGATACAGATGTTAAAGAATTCATGCAGATTGGCACTCAAGGAAATGAACCACTGGATGATGCCAGAAAAGGTAAAATTGTTGGATACCTCTAAAGTGGGTGGAAGCTTTCTTTTTGATATCAAAAGAGTTTAATATGAACATCTTGCCCTTTGTTGCAGGCAAAAACTTCGTTGACTACATTTCCTTCCTCTGCTGAAATTGTATCTGAACCATTGGGTGTTGTGTTCGTAATCTCAGCGTGGAATTATCCTTTTTGTATGTTAAACACTTGATGGATTTGCCCTTCTTATTTTGTATTCCGGAAACTTTGTCAAAATGATGACTCTATTTGTACCTCTTCTTTCAGTAGTGTCTCTTGATCCAGTTGTTGGAGCTATTTCAGCTGGTAATGCTATAGTCTTAAAGCCATCAGAAATGGCTCCAGCCTCATCATCATTGCTTGCAAAGCTGGTAGCGGATTATTTGGATAGCTCTTGCATTAAGGTTGTTGAAGGGGCTGTTCCTGAAACATCAGCACTATTGGAGCAAAAGTGGGACAAAATATTGTATACAGGTCCTTTGCTCATTTACAACCATTTACCTTCTCCTCTAACCGAATCTTTTATGTCTTAATTAAATATTCTTGGACAACTGCATCCTAGTTTCACATGTGATGCGTGCATAATGCTTCAAGAAGTTTGTGATAGAAGTGGCTTTTTGGATGCTGTAGGCTGTAGCTTTCTATTACTTTTTACCAAACAGTTGGAAAAAAGAAATGGATTTGAAGTACTATATGTTTGCTGTGTTGTTTTAAGGCTCTATCCATTCTGGGGAAGAGCCAAATGGTGATAATTGATGATTTAACAGGGTTTCCCTTTTAGCATCTACTTTAGATGTTTGTTGTAGCTTCTATCTAGTTTGATCACTCCATAGATGAATGCAGTGTTAGATGTAAAATCAAGTATTCTTCATTTTTGGGCAGTGTACAACTCATATTTCTTTTGTAAATAGCTTATCTTATAAATACTTTGTAGATTCTCTCGGCAGCCTTTCCTCTCTCTAAGATTTATGTTTA
This sequence comes from Gossypium sturtianum, assembly GCA_025698515.1. Lineage (NCBI taxonomy): Eukaryota > Viridiplantae > Streptophyta > Magnoliopsida > Malvales > Malvaceae > Gossypium > Gossypium sturtianum. The sequence continues at coordinate 7,434,527 of CM046947.1, forward strand.
TTTGTGGTTATAATTCTGCACTGGCTGCCCGGCCAAACCTACTGCAACTTTCATCCTTTATCTGGTTTGAGACCTCAAACTATGAAGTGCAAAACATTAGGGCTTAACGAGTTGGCTCTTTTCACTGAAATCTCACTGCAAATTGAACCTTTTCCCATCTTTGGGAGTTGATTAGATAGACACAAAAAAGTGTTCAATAGGGACATAAAAGACAGTTTTGCATGGTCCTTTGGCTAACGGAGGCTATTGTGTTCCCTAAGGGTGATTAGGGGTAGTTGCAGCACTTGAACTGGCCAAGAGTTTATTGGAAATTGAAAGTATTGCTGGCTTAATAGTTCTAAAGAAATTCTTACTTCGGGATCTTGAAAAAACTGAACAGAGTTTTGAGAGATTTCTTTTGGGGTTTGCATTGGCATATTTGTTTGGTTCCCTGCTAATATGTTGTTTTTTGGATCCTCTTTTCCGACATAAGATGTACCTAAGTCTTAAATTGATTTTTCAAAAAGATGACCACATCCCAAATTTTTGGTGCTCTCCCAGAAGTTCTAATTTTCACCTTATGGTTATTAGCTGCTGCTTTAGACATTGTTGTATCATTTCTGATAAAAAAGTATTCCGAATCAAAACATCCTTGAATTTTTAGGCAACGGAAGAGTTGCTCGCATTGTGATGGCAGCTGCTGCAAAGCACCTAACACCAGTTGTTTTGGAGCTCGGAGGAAAGTCACCTGTTATTGTTGATTCAGACATCAACTTAAAGGTAAGCATAGTGTTTATTTTTCGATCATGTCTGCTTTCTTTGTCACTTAGATACTGACATATTTTTGTGTACTTTAGGTTGCAACTAGGCGGATCATTGCGGGGAAGTGGGGCTGTAATAATGGACAAGCATGTGTTTCTCCTGATTACATTATTACAACAAAAGATTACGCTACGAAGTTGGTAAGAATGCTTGTATATGTTTAACATTTGTAAATTCTAAATCCATTTCTTTCCAATCATTCTTCTCAAGTGGTTTTTATCCTGCAGGTTGACTCTTTCAAATGTGAACTGGAGCGATTTTATGGAAAGGACCCATTGGAGTCGAAAGACTTGTCTCGCATAGTGAATTCTAACCACTTTGATCGCTTGTCAAAGCTCATGGATGAGGAGAAAGTTTCTAGTAAGATCGTCCATGGCGGTCAGAGAAATGAAAAAAACCTGTCAGTTCTAACCTGGCTCTTGCATTTCTTTTCTAGTAAACTTGGCATCATATGCTGTCAATAGTTGTTGATACGTGCTTCTTTCTTCCAATGGCAGGCAGATTGCTCCCACGATCTTGCTTGATGTCCCAGTAAATTCTCTCATCATGAAAGAAGAGATATTTGGCCCATTGCTTCCGATTATCACGGTAGGAACTAAAGGGTCCATTGCACCAAAATGTTTTGCTTTGTTTTTCCTTTTCTTCTTAAATTTTCCTTTTAGCTTTTGTTGATTCCATAAGTAGCACTGCCCTTGAAAAGCCTGGGAGTCTTACGCCTTTTCCTTTTATTGTTCGAGCAAAAAGAAATAAAGCTCCATTTACATATGGACAGAGAGATCTCCATAAGGATATAATCTAGATTTGGGTTTGAGTGTCGGATACGAATATATATTTAGTAGGGATATATTCATTTTTAAAAAAAGTTTTCCTGTGGATTTGAAGGGTCATATCCCATATTCGTGTCCGAACAAAATGTAGAGTTGGAGCTAAGATATATCAGCTTAGTTTATGAAATTTCTGCAAGGAAAATGGCCTGACAGAAACAAACACCAATCATTTATGGTATCAAGGAAATTTAAATGGATAATTAGAACAGTGCTCGTCATTTATAAAGATTAGATGCGGGACATTCATCATGATTTTTTTGTGATTGGTTTATAAAGGTGGACAAAGTGGAACAGAGTTTTGATTTGATACATTCTTCTGGAGGAAAGCCACTAGCCGCGTATCTGTTTACGAATAACAAGAAACTAAAACGTAAGTTTGTTGAAACGGTCTCTGCAGGGGGTTTAGTCGTCAATGACACAGCTGTACATGTAAGTTCACCTTTAACTTATGGAATCTATGTAGACATGCATGCATTATTACAATTTACAATAAGGCTTGATTGCCTTCAGAATTCAAGTTTTTAAATTGACCGAATCGATTATGGGTTCAGCTTGCTATACACAGTTTACCATTCGGAGGAGTGGGGGAAAGCGGAATGGGTTCGTACCATGGGAAATTCTCCTTCGATGCATTTAGCCATAAGAAGGCAGTTCTTTATAGAGGTTTTGCAGGTGATGCATTTCTGAGATACCCACCATACACACCGGGGAAGCTAACATTGTTGCAGGCACTTCTCAGTGGTAGCATTGTTGGCATAATCCGTGCTTTGCTGGGATGGTTTTGGGCTTAAAGGGACAACCGGTTCGACTGTCTTTTATTGCAAGTTCGGTTATCTAGTAAGGTAAATAATCTGGTTTTAAGACATTTATTTCAGCATGTTCTTTGGCATTAACTCGGGTTGACCAAGGTTAGTTGTATACAACACCGAGTAGTATACGCAAATGAGAACTCGAAATGTATGCAATTCTTGAAAGATACATTTGGTTTATGCAATATGAGATTATTTTTTTAATAAAATTATTAGAATGTAAATATTATTTAGATTGTTTTTATTTGTTTATTTGACAGGAATATAAAATTTAATTGATTGATAGATAGAGTGTAAAATTATTAAATTATACTGAAATTAAGACAACAATAATATACAAAATATTAAAACTCATTTATAATATACAAAATATTAAGACAAATCCCATGTGACAGCTTGATGGTCAAGGGTGTTCATTGTCCCAGGTGTGGCCTTGGTTCAAGGTGCACTAGTTGCATTTGTTATTTGGGCTTTGTCCTGTTATTGTAATTCACCAAAAATAATTAAGGTTATATAATCAATAACATGTAATACAATAGACAAATGTTAAAATTATGGAGTATAAGTTTTGTTATAGTGGTTATGGAATTATAGTTTAGGTATCCAACTCAATTAAAAGGTATAATTTGAGGGTTTATTATTTGATTAAGCTTTTGTAATATTCATATTTTGAGAGTTCACCTCATGAGTGCATATCCTACGGGTCAACACTTTTGATTGAGGAGGATCACTTTGTGAGTTGAAACACTTACAAGTTTAAAATCTCGTAAGTCCAAAATCTTTCAAATCCAAACTATTAGGACCACATGCATGACACGATGGGATGTCTATTGTCCACATATCACATATATTAATTCCCCATACATGATAGTTTATATCAAAGACTTGTCAAAGGCAACTTATGATGAGAAGAAACCCATAGATCAATTAACTTGCGAAGAGTTTTAGACCAATATGTGTATGACACATGGTATCTTGAGAATGTACAGAGAGAAGCATTTAAAAGTTTACGGGTATTAGGAAAAAGTATAAGGACAGTGGTGGAGCCAAGGGGGGCTGTAGGGCCCTGGCATTTCTAAAATAGAAAACTTTTAATTTAGACCCTTTATAATTTATAAAATTTTAAATTAGTAATAATAAAATTACATTTTGACATCCAAAAAAAATAAAAAATTGATTTAATCCTTTAAAAATTATAAAGATATAAACTACTAAAATAGTAAAATTACATTTTTACTACCGTAAAAATATATATTTTTTAAGAAAAGCTTTTAAAAGTTCAAAAGCATTTCACGTATCCATAAGCTCTAAACATTTTGAGAGCAAATTAAAAGTATAAAACTACAGGTTGATCAAGATGGATCACCACTACACATCTTTCATGGCGTGATTCTATAATCCAATAAAGAACGAGTTCCTATATATAATATCATTACGATGAAATAAATATTTTTTATATTAAATATCATCTATTTTAAAAACCCAAAAATACATCTCAAAATTCTTACTTTATAATACATACTCAAATCCTTGACTAGTTAATATGAGATGATTTTCCACTTTAAATATAGTTATAAAAGTATTTTCAATCGTGTTGCATTTATCAAATGACAAATATATGTATATATTATACCCCATGTAGTAGTCAATTTTGGACCAACAAAAAAACAAAAAACAAATTAGAACTCAATAATAATAAGTCCTTTAATAGTCCAATTACAGCAACAACAAAAAAAACCCAAAATTTGAAAGGCCCAACAGGCCCAAAACATTGTTTTTTTTCAGAAAATTTTTAGGGTTTTAGAAACCCTAAAATAACCTAGCCGACGACCATTGGCCTCCCTCTGACTAGCCGCACATCAGCAGCCACCACACGCACCGCCCCTCTGCCCACACGCCTCTGACACCTGCAGAGAAAATGAAACACGCAACAACCAAGAACAAAGAGCAAACGACAAAACATGACAGAAAAACAAAATAGAAGAAAACAAAACCGAATCTGTAAAATCGGTTATAAAAACTGAAACGGACCATTTGTATTTTTTTTTACGAACGCTTAGAAAATAAAAAAAAAAGAACAGAAATTTTCAAGGTTGATTTTATTTTTATTTTTCATTGTCATTTACTGTTGTTCTTATTTTATTTTATTTTATTATTTCAAAACCTTTACAAACGAACCATCAGAAATCAAAATCAAAAAAAGACTTTAGAAGGTTGATTTTGGCCTTTTCTTCGTTATTTCGATTTTTCCTGTTTATTTCATTTCGACTTCATTTTATTTTATTCTTTTTATCTTTTAATCTACTTTAAAAAAATAAAAGGTAAAAAGGGAGGGGAAAACTTACCCGAATCCGGCCTTTGCGTGACCCCGACCACCACCCACGGTGGAGCCACGGCGGCTCGGCACCGTGCGATGATGGGTTGTTTAAAACCCTAGCAGAGAATGGAGGGGGGGCTTTGATTTTTTTCAGAAACACTCAAAATGAGTGTAAAATTTTTTTTTCTGATTTTAATAATGAGTAAACGGCGCCGTTTGAAATTGGAGAGCCCCGCGCGATGACCTGATTCGTGGGCTAACCCGCGCATTTTTACCTTGAATGGGTAAATTGTGCGCTTGGTCCTCCCATGTTGCGCCACTATTTAATTGTATCTAATTGCATTTTTTTTAATTTTCAATTTTGCCCTGAATTTGTGCGCCATTTCAATTTAGTCCTGCACCAAAACGCTGCGCATTAGGGGCTGGGTTATTCACCCATTTGATCCCCGTAAGTTCACGCGCATGGCATTATGGTCCCTGGCGCCCTTTTATTAATTTTTATTTATACTCTTCCTTTTTACTTTGATTTCAAATTCGTCCTTAATCTGTTTAGTTTATTTAATTCTTTTTTTTTAAAACTGTTTCGTATATGAATACAATATTTTATTTATTATTTATTTTATTTTATATATTACTTAGTCTAAACTATTATATATTGACTTTTAAATCTTATATTTTTATATATATACATTTCTTTTTAAAAATGGTTTTATATATTATTTATTTTAAATCTTTATCATAACATTTTAAATTGCTCTATATATTATTTACTTCAAACTTTTTGTTACGTATCATTTACCTAAAATTGTTTTGTTACTTATTTTAAAATTGTTTTGTGTATTATTTGTTTTTTTATATTATTTATTTCGTTGTTCTTTGATTATTAATCTAGTATTTAAATAACGTATATTGCTTGATTATTGCCATTGTTTTTTTTAATTCGTTTATTTCATATCTTGTGTATTATTGTCATTCACTCGTATTATATTGTGTTCATGCATACTTGTCCCATGCACATTACTATATTCTTATGCCATCACATCGTGAATTAAACCCTAACACATTTATCCAACTTAGATCGTCGTATTTTACTCCAAACAAAATAAATGTATCCCTTTACATGTTGTATTCGCTATTATTCAAAAACCGATTTTTTTTCAAAATAAGGTAATATTTCGCGTTTTGGAAATTCGAGAAAATCGTGCCCTAACTTACCGGGTTTCGACTTTTCTCGTTTAGCCTAAATAACGGAATATCCTTTTAAAACAAAATACGAGTTTAAAATAAAAAGCTTATTCTCGAGAGTACAAAGTGTTGTGCCCTAACTTATTGGGTGTGACATCTCGTACCTCGAGATAAGAATTTCTAAAAATGACAATATTCTGTATTTAGAAATTCGAGAGATCATGCCCTAACTTACTGAGTTTCGTTTTTTCTCGTTTAATCTAAATAACCGAATATTCTTTTAAAATTAAAATACACGTGCTTTTAAATAAAAGGCGAGCTTATTCTCAAGGATACGGGGTGTCGTGTCTTTAACTTACTGGATGTGGCATTTCGTCGCCTCGAGATGAGATGGTCCTTAATGATTATTCCAACTCATTCAAGTGTTTTAAAATCAACATTAATAAAAAATGATCGTTTTTTTAATTCGTTCTCGGTTTTCAACTTTCGACATTAAGACACTAATTAATCAATTTGGTACCAATTTTGGGCGTGATGAGGGTGCTAATCCTTCCTCGCACGCAACTGACTCCCGAACCCATTTTCTCAAATTTCGTAGACCAAAAATGCCGTTTTAGTAAACCAAATGTTTTATTAAAACAAAGGTGATTCGATCACACCTAACAAAGATCGATGGCGACTCCTGTTTTTATTTTCGTTTTTAAAACCCTAGTCGATTCTCGTTTTTCAAAAAATAGTTTCGACAGCTTAGTGACTCCACTGGGGATGTCGATAGGAGAGTCAGGCTATTAATTGAGTAATTTCTGTCTTTTTATCGAAATTTGAAAATCTGATTTGAATTCACGTTTTTGTTGCATTCGTCATTTTTTGTGGTCTTTATCATAATGTGTTAAGCCTGTTGATTTATCTTCGCATGTTGCATCGTATAGATCGTTCGATCTTACCCCTTTTAAGTGGGAGTGAGAAGCTATGCCTTCGTGAGGTTTTCACCTCCGCATGGGCTAGTGGACTACTTTCGGGATACATCCGTACCTGTGTCTTTGTGAGATTTTCATCTCCGCATGGCCATAGGGAAATGTATCCCCCTGAACTGAACTCGGTCTATATGAACCTATAATGGGTGAAGATCGAGGAATCCGCTGGTTCAGGTACCCTTACTTTAGAACCAAACCGCATATAGCGAGCTTTAAGAGCCTACCCTAGGTAGAACCATACCAAACCCTAGTGGTTACCCGAGTAGTCACTTTATTATTTCTTGCTTACTTTGAGCTGTGTATGAAATACTGACTTGTTGTTTTACTTTGGTCGTAATTGCATGGCATTCTCATAAAAAAAAAGGGGTGTTGATCTACATTCGATTGCTAAATAGAAAACTTATCATGAAAAAGGGGTTTCTTGATAAAGTGGAGGATAATGCGGTCGTCCGGATATGGGCCGAGACAACGCAGCAAGAGAAGGGTGATAATCTTGCAAGGGGGTACGTTTCAGAGTTATGGGATTTTACTCGCATCAGCGTAATCCAAAATGATCTTCAAGAGATGAAAGAAATATGGGATCAATGGGATGACGAGATCAAACAACTATTCTACTGCAATTACGGTGACTTGCCCTACCTGCTCAATATTAAAGTGGACAAGCATTTGTTCTGAGCCCTCGCCCAGTTTTGGAACCCTGCTTATAGTTGTTTTACTTTTTGAAAGGTAGATTTGGTGCCTACCGTAGAAGAATACACGGCCTTGCTTCGTTGCCTGAAGATTCACGCTAATAAAGTTTACTCCAGATCCGCCAACGCCCTGACTTTTGTAAGGAAGTTGATGAATATCACGGGGATGAGCGAACAGTGGGTTGCAGCCCGAAGTCAACAGAAGGGTGATAGTAAGTGCATTCCTTGGAAAAACTTGAAAGATTTGATCTTAGCACATCCTGATATAAAGAAGAGGGTCGATATCTTCGCCCTTAGTATCTATGGATTGGTGATCTTTCCCAAGGCTTTAGGGCACGTAGATGAAGCGGTCTCAGATTTGTTCTACCGGCTCGACAAAAAGGTCACACCCGTCCTGGCAATCCTAGCAGAAACTTTTAGATCTTTGAATGCATGTCGGAGAGCGGGCGAGGGCAGATTCATAGGGTACGCACAGCTTTTGTTGGCTTGGTTCCGTAGCCACTTTTAGAAATTGAAAAAGGTCGCTTATTGAGTTTTTTCTATGAACTACTCCCCGTTGAGAGAAATAGTGGCTACACCGAGGCGAGATGACATCTCAGAAGAGAAATGAATGGTTATTCTCCAAAATCTGCAAGTCAAAGATGTGGAATTGAGGGCTCCGTGGTTGATCCCTGATGAAACTTCTACCGGTGTGGCGATTTTGACTGGGTCCCTATACTTGGGATATGGGGAGCTGTTGGATACACTCCACTACTCGTACTAAGGCAGTATCAATCAAGGCAGTTCATACCAGCGATGCAGGGATTAGCTCAGTGTGAGTTTGTATACAAAGACGATAATTACAAAAAGAGAGTTCGTGAAATATCGAGCGCTTGGAACCAAACTCGCAGAATGAAGATATTCGCCGCAAACCCGATGGCGACCCCTGGATATGATTGGTGGTGAAGTCAAAGAGTCAACGACAACATCCCTATGACGATTCAAAGGAATGCTCAACCGATAGAAGAGCATTTACGAGTTGTCCCGTCCGAATTAGAAATCATCAAGCAGGACTTTGAGAAAATAAGCTTGGAATTGGGAAAGAAAATAGAGCAGTTAGAAGAAGAGAAGATGAAGTTGGGATTGGACGTCGACATCCATAAGTTAGAAGTCGAGAGATTAAGGAAAGGAAAAAATAAGGCCGAAAAAGATTTGGACAGTTTAAAGACGGATTACAAGAAGCTGCGCATGTCAATCAGAACTGCCGGTTTGGGCAAGACATCAGAGCAATGGTGGCAGGAAATTAAGGAAGAAAAGACTAGAGCCGATCAATGGGAGAAGAAGTTCCAAGATGCTCGAACACGGGAGGACGCTTTAAAGAGGAGCTTGTTGGAGAGCCAAAGCGAAAAGGAGCGGCTAAGAGCTCGAGTGGCAGAGCTAGAAAAGTCACTGCATCAGCACCGTAGTCGCAACTCGGTAATAGAATTAAGAGCCAGCCAAAACAAGATTGAGGAGCTGAAAGGAAAGATAGAAGAGCTCGAGACTGCACTACGAGATAGTAAGATTCAAGTTGAACTTCTTGAAGCAAAAAATGAACATTGGAAAGAGCAGCTCCACCGCTCTCAAGATCAGATCAGAGATAGATAATACATCATGGGCGAAGCAGTGGCTCAAGTACGAGAAGTGACTGACCATTTGCAAAACCTGGCAGTTCATACTGATGTATTAAGTCTAAGATACGAGTCAGAATCAGATCGAGGCCGAAACTTAGCTTGGCTTCTTAGAAAAGTCAAAGCTTTGGGTATTAGGGCGAAGTCGTATATGTAATTATTCGTTCTATGTAAAGAAATTTGTTTTCTAGTAAAGTTGATCTAATGGAATTGAATCAAAATCAACGCCTCTTTTTGCATTCATCTCATTTATTTGTATTACATTACATCATTTGCATTAAATTACATAAAAGGACCCTAATTGATTAAAAATATTGACAGTTACCCTGGAAACCAACGAAAATCCTCCAATTACATATCGCTACAATACCCGTCGCAAAACGAAAGCAATGTATCAAAGACTAGAGAGATTAGAACAGATGCAAAAGGATATGCAAGATCAAATGCAAGAATAATTGGAAAAAAATGCAACAAGACATGATGGCTCAGATGCTCGAATCCCAAAGGAATATGATGAACCAGCTATTGGCCGGAGGACCCGACAAAGGAAAAAGCCCTGTGACCAATCCTGGCGATGACAATAAAGAACCTCCCTATCCTCCAAGTTTTACCCCAACGCACACCCAAGCGCAACCGGATGTAAACCCACAAAGGGTACATGTTACCATCAGGCCCTCATATCAGGCTGGTGCTTCGACGCCGATGAATTTTCCAATAGGCTCGGGCTCCAATCCGAGAGATAATCCAACTAATCACGTTGTCCCCGACCTCGATGATATAGCAGAAACAGAGAAGGCAAGAGTAGATGTGTCTAAACAACTTGAAGACCGGTATAGATGGCTAGAAGAGAAGTTTAAGGCAATGGAGAACACAGACTACCATGGCGGGGTTAATGTCAAAGACTTGAGTCTGGTCCCGGACCTAATACTCCCACCAAAGTTCAAGACTCTGGAGTTTGAGAAGTATAATGGGACTAGCTGCCCTGAAGCTCACATTACAATGTTCTGTCGGAAGATGACAGGATACATCAACAATGATCCGCTGTTAATTCACTGCTTTCAAAACAGCTTGATCGGATCTGCGGCCAAGTGGTACAACCAGCTAAGCCGTGCTCAAATTAATTCATGGAAGGATTTGGCACATGCTTTTATGAAACAATATGGCCACGTGACGGACATAGCACTTGTAACAGACCGAATTTGACCCTAATCGGAACGGTGGTTTCGGGACCACGAATCCGAGTCTAAGAAATATTTTAATATTATATTTTGTGTTTATTATATGTGAATTAATGTGTGTGAAAGTTTCGTAGAAAAATTTAATCGTTTGTGTGTTCAATTTAACAAAAAGGACTAAATCGCGTAAAATGTAAAAGTTGCATATTATAGTGTAAAGTGCTAGAATGATGATGGCTTTTTAATATGAGGTATTAAATGGATAAATAACCCATTTCTAAGTTAGTGGGTGGTATATGACAAGATTAACCTTAAGTTTTATATTATATAATTTTATGATATAAGGTTAAATAAGTAAATAAATTAAAGCCATATTATATGTTAATTAAAGCATAAAAAAATAAACATGTTTACTCATCTTCTCTTGGCCGAATATTGAGGAAAGAAAGGGGAGCTAGGTTCTTTGAAATTTCGGCTACATTCAAGCCAAATTCAAGGTAAATTCTTGGTCGATTTTTGTAAATTTTTACGTTTTTGAGATCGTTGCTTCGAACAGTAGCTGACCCATGTTAAAATTTTTAAATCTAAGCATGCTTGATGTTCGGCTATTAACATGTTCATGTGGTTTTTGATGTTTGATGATTTTAAATGAAAGATATATGTTAGATTAATATGTTTTGTCTTTGGATTTTTGGTAAATTTGAGTATTTGGGCTAAATTGCAAAAATGAATTTTTGAGGGGAACAAAATGCAAAATAAATGAAAGAAATGGACTTGTATAGTCCCTATGAAAATTCGGCCCTAAGGAATTATAGTGAAATTTTGTGTATTTTGTGTTTTGTGCAAATAGGATTAAATTGTAAAAATGTGAAACATTAGGGGTAATATGGTAATTTACCCATTTATGTGTTTTGGGACTAAATTGAGATGAAATGTGCTTGAATGAGCTAAATTTTAATGTGTTTAGATCAAGAACAAAGAAAACGGATTTGAAGCAGGGGAAAGGCGAAGGTTACAGAATAGCCGAGTCCACGTTGTCCGTCGACGATCGAGGTAAGTCTTTAAGCAAAGAAATTTTCGTAAGAATTGATTATAACATAGAATACATATTGAATCATGAAATTGTGGAATTTATTTATGTTAAACCGAATGTGAGAAAGAAATCTAGCCATGTATATAATCGAATTCATTGAGTTAATTATGTGATAGTGATGTGAATTATATGTGATATTTGTGATAATCGTTAATGTGTAGTGTGAATGAGTTGGTTTGGAAATAAATGTTTCGGCTTATTGCCTAGCAGGTGCCTTGTGCCGGTGAAATATTTGGGCTTATTGCCCCAGCCTTGTCTTGTGGTGAAATGTTTCGAGGCTTATTGCCTAGCTTGTGGTGAATGCCTGGTGATTAAATTTTCGACTTACGGTCTAGCGGGCTTAATGCTTAGGTGTACATTTCGAGCTTTGATGCCTAGCGGAGCTTATTGCCGGTGATGTGTTATAATGGAGAAATTATGAATCATACAAAGTGAAGCATAATTAATGCAATGAGGTAAAGCTCGAGTAAGTATAAGCCTTTTCTTTTATAATTATAAAGAGTAAGGTAAGTTGGCATAGTATTATTTGAATTAAGTATGATATGGTATGGTTGATGATTTGATAAGAATTATGATATATTTTATTGAGATTATTATTGGTGTGTATGAACATTATATAATAGAATTTGAGTTTAAATGTGCTATTTTGGGGAATCGGTTATAAGTGAAAGTGTTAAGGATGAAAGAATTTGAATGTTTGTATATGTGCATAAATAAGTTTATAAGGTTGATATTAATGTTGTACTCATATGACTTGGAGTATGCGAATACATATGGTATATTTCTTTGGTTTCGATGAATTATATGTTTATGGAAATAATGTGCAAACATTTAGGTTAATGAATTAATAGAATTCGGCCATGTTTAAATTCACATATGGAAATGTTTATATTCAATTCCATAAGCTTTAATATTAAAGGTTTAAGTGTTTAATTATTATATTATCCTTTGTTTGAGACTTACTAAGCTAGTAAGCTTACTCGTGTGTGTGTTCAATGTTACATTTTATAGATTTTGATCAAGCTCACGAGCTCAGAGGATCATCAGTGAAGTCATCCACACTATCGACTTGTTTTGGTATTTTTGAAATTCAGATTTTGAACTTAAGGCATGTATAGGCTAACTCTATGTCTGAATATCGTTTTGATAATGTATTATAGCCATGCGAAAATGGCTTAAATTTTCATATTAAGTTCGGCTCTATTTACCCTTGACTATGTGATTAGTATATTTGGTTAAACTATTCGGCTAGGGACTGTTCTTTTATTTCTAGCTTACATATTATGCGTACTATATGATTGCTTGTTTGTAATGTCAATGTTTGTGTTAAATCAGTTAAGTGAGTCGACATTTAAGTTAATATTCGCAGGTATAATTCAAGGTAGGTATGTGTAGTTGAGCATCATTCGGAATTTATGTATGCATGTGAACTTTATGTCGAGTTACGAGATATGAATTATATTGGGTAAAGCATATATGTGTATTCGGCCAAACCTAGGTGATAGTTGCAAACGTAGTCAACATGTTTAAATAAGTAATTGCTTAGGCTCATAGTCAAATATGGAAAATATGTATAGCCATGATGTATTCATTATATATATTTGGCTTGTGAGATTGCTTAACTTAATTGAGTGCATGAAACTACCAAACTCGATTTGTGCTAGGTAACGAACATGAAATGTTATGAATGAGACCTTGTACATTCAGCCAAATATTTAAGCACATAGGTGATGTGTAATATGTTGCATGTATTCAATTATGTGAGAATAGGTTTTATGCCATGTGAAATTGGTCTTAATAGAAAGCATTATGCATTGACATTTATAGTATGGTCATTTTGTGTTCATCGATGATTATATCGTATATGACTTGGATTAATATATCAAGTATGTGTTACACATGTGTGATTTGTCTATTTATGATTAAATTATTTGATAAAGATGATTAACAGAGATTCAATCGATTGAACTGAAGTTTTAACTTACATGGTAATACCCGTAACCCTAATCTGGCGACAGACACGGGTTAGGGGTGTTACAGCACTAGACAAAATAACATTGCAAAACATGGAGAAGAAGCCGAGTGAGAGCTTCAGACAGTATGCCCAGAGGTGGAGAGAAGTAGCTACACAAGTCTAACCCCCTCTTCTAGAGAAGGAAACGACCATACTTTTTATCAACACACTGAAGGCTCCATTCATCAACCACATGTTGGGAGTGCTACTAAGAGCTTCTCAGACATGGTGATGTCTGGAGAGATGATAGAAAACGCAATCCGGAGCGAGAAGGTAGACGCGGGGGAAAGCGCCAAGAGATCGGCCCCAAGAAAGAAGGACAGCAAAGTGAACAATGTGAGCACGTACAACAATGGCTATTCAAAATCCATCACTGTAAGCCAACCAAGGACGTTAACTACTAGCCATCAAGGCCCCCTGAGGTAGAAATCCAAAACAAGGCCAAACGCAGAAAGGCTCTAGTTTACGCCCATCCCAATGACATATAGGGAGCTGTACCAGAGTCTATTCGATGCACATGTGGTATCCCCATTCTACGTAAAACCTCTGCAACCTCTGTTCCCTAAGTGGTATGACATAAACGCTCAATGCGAATACCATGCGAGAATCGCGGGACACTCGATTAAGAACTGCACCGCCTTCAAAAAGATAGTGGAAAGGTTCATAAAGATGGGCATAGTAAAATTCGATGACCCCACATGACCTAATATGACAGGAAATCCGTTACCCAATCATTCTGATAAAGGGGTAAACGCGATAATCGAGAGTAGAGGCAAAAGAATCAAGGCTGATGTGGCTGAAGTAAAAACCCCACTGAGATGGGTTTGGAAACAAATGGTAAATAGAGGTTTAATTACACGAGAATCAGGGGAAAAGCCCAAAGAAGCAAAAAAATACTGCGAGTTCCATGCCGAGGTGGGTCATGACATCCAAGAACGCATCAAGTTTAGGGCCACAGTGCAAAATCTCATGGATAATAAAGAGATGGAATTTTTTGAAGAGATCGAAGGATTGGATGAAGGAGAGGTCTACGCGTCAGAAGAATGATCGACCAAGAAGGTCTATTGGGTCAATCACCCTGTGGTAATTATCTCGCAACCAAGAGTGGGTGAAGCTGGAGTACCAATCGCGCCAAAGGTCATAATTCAGAAACCTGTAGCTTTCCCCTATAAGGACAGTAAAAGGGTTCCGTGGAATTACGGCTGTAATGTGATGATCCCGGAAGAGGAGAACTCGGCTAACACCTCGGAGGAGGGTCAAGACGTAGGATTCTTTACACGCAGCGGAAGGCGTTACACCACGAACACAAAAGTAGAACCAGTTAAAGGGAAATTCGTGATGGTCGAGCAGAAGAAAGAAAAGACGATCGGACCTGAATCGCCTGTCAATGAGCCAGCAGAAAAAGAGGCTAAGGAGTTCCTAAAATTCCTAAAACACAGCGAGTACAGTTTGTGGAGCCATTGCACAAGCAGTCAGCTCGCATATCAGTACTGGCCTTGCTCATAAGCTCAGAAGCCCACCGTAGTACATTGATGAAAGTGTTGAATGAAACATACGTCGCGGATGATATATCTGTCAACAAGCTGGACCGTCTGGTCAGCAACATAAGTACCGACAATTTTATCTTCTTCAATGATGATGAGATACCTCCAGGGGGTATGAGATCTACGAAAGCTCTACACATCATTACTCGTTGCAAAGGATATACACTACCGGGTGTGCTAATTGATAACGGATCAGCATTGAATGTCTTGCCTTTATCCACGCTGAATAGGCTACCTATAGATAGCTCTCACATGAAGACCTGACAAAACATGGTGAGAGCATTCGATGGTACTGAAAGGGCAGTCATGGGAAGGATCGAGATACCTCTTCAGATTGGTCCAAATACATATGAAGTGGACTTCTTGGTGATGGACATCAAACCTTCCTACAATTGCCTGTTGGGGAGGCCTTGGATCCACTCAGTGGGAGCAGTGCCGTCGTCACTACACCAAAAGTTAAAATTGTTAACTGAAGGTAGATTGGTCACAATAAATGTGGAGGAAGATATCATAGCATCTGTTACCAGTGACGCCCCGTATATAGGGGCAGACGACGAAGCGATAGAATATTCCTTTCGATCGCTAGAATTTGTCAACGCAACCTTCGTCGTCGAAGGCAACAAGATCCCTACACCCAAAATATCCAAATCCACAAGGATGGGCCTACAAATGACAGTCGGGAAAGGAGCCTTACCAGGAAAAGGACTCGGGAAATACCTTCAAGGAAAGATCGAAGTACCAGTGCTAAAGGAAAAATGAGACCGCTTTGGCTTAGGATTCAAACCAGATGTGAGGCAAAAGAGGAAAGAGGTAGAGAAAAAGCAGGAAAGAAGAAGGGCGCGTTTAAGCGGGGAAGAGGTCAAATGGGAGCCAATGACATTTCTTCATTTATCCAAAACATTTTTTTAGGGAAGAACCATATACCCTGAATAAAGGATGGAAAGAAGAGAAATAGCGGAGGAAATGTTGGGAAGTTTGAGCATTAACGCTGTATCCGAGGAAGGAACTGAAGAAAAAAATTTATCGGGAATTTGCCCTTACACTCCTGGAAGTGTTTTGAACAATTAGACCATGGAAGAGATTCCTGTAACCTTTAGAATTAATTTAGATTAATGTTCAAAACACACTTGTTGCTCTAGGCCTAGGAGCAATAAGAATCCTTTTGTTAAATAGGCATATGTCCAAATATCTTTATGTCAACAAAATGCATCCTTTTGTATCATTCTGAGCAAATGTCCTTTATTCTTTTCATTCATAACCAAAATATTCTTTACATTTCATTCATAACCAATCATGCAAATAATCATTCTTAGATTCTTTTATTTTTTTTACCCTTCTTCGCCCTTCTAACAGGTCCCCAGATATCAATGACATGAGCGACATTGTTATCAACTCAGAATCTCCTTTTGAGCAAGATGCGGGTATGGAAGATTCTCAGGATTTTGAAGATGATCAGGACCGTAACATATCTCTTGATTTGTTAAGGATGGTAGAGCAAGATGAGAAACAAATCCTACCTCACAATGAGTCAGAGGAAATTGTGAGCTTAGGAGAAGGAAAAGAGTTGAAGATTGGAGCTAGCATTGCCGCAGAAATGAAGCGAGACCTCATTGAGTTACTCCAAGAATTCAAGGATGTCTTCGCATGGTCGTATCAAGACATGCCAGGGTTAAACACTGATATCGTG
Organism: Gossypium sturtianum; assembly: GCA_025698515.1. Lineage (NCBI taxonomy): Eukaryota > Viridiplantae > Streptophyta > Magnoliopsida > Malvales > Malvaceae > Gossypium > Gossypium sturtianum. The sequence goes on from CM046947.1 coordinate 7,451,291, forward strand.
GTACATCGTCTCCCTATAAAAGAGGAGTGCAAACCAGTTCAACAAAAGCTCCGAAGGATGAGACCCGACGTTTTGTTGAAGATAAAAGAAGAGGTCATGAAGCAGTTCGATGTCGGTTTCTTACAAGTGGTCAAGTACTCATAATGGGTAGCCAACATAGTCCCCGTTCCTAAGAAAGATGGGAAAGTACGGATGTGCGTGGACTATAGGGATTTGAATAAGGCCAGCCCAAAGGATAACTTCCCATTGCCTCACATTGATACTTTAGTGGATAACACGGCTGGTTATTCACTTTTCTCTTTCATGGACGGCTTCTCCGGGTACAACCAGATTAAGATGCACCCTAAAGATATGGAGAAGACCACATTCGTAACCATGTGGGGAATGTTTTGTTACAAGGTAATGCCATTCGGACTGAAAAATACGGGAGCAACGTACCAAAGAGCCATGGTAACCCTTTTCCATGATATGATACACAAGGAGATCGAAGTTTATGTTGACGACATGACTGCAAAATCCAGAACCGAAAAGGAGCATGTGCAGGTCTTAAGGAAACTGTTCCTAAGATTGAGAAAATTCCAACTAAAGCTCAATCCAGCAAAATGTACCTTCGGGGCTAGGTCGGGAAAATTGCTAGGATTTGTAGTCAGCGAAAAAAGAATTGAGATTAACCCAGATAAGGTAAAGGCCATACAGGAGCTGTCTCCACCGCGCACTTAAAAAGAGGTTCGAGGTTTCCTAGGAAGACTAAACTACATCGCCCGGTTCATTGCACAACTAACGGAGAAATGTGACCCCATATTCCGTCTCCTTAGGAAACACAACCCAGGTGTATGGGATGAGGAGTGCCAGAAAGCTTTTGATAAGGTCAAGCATTACTTGTCCAAGGCCCCAGTGCTGATGCCACCTTGCCCAGATAGACCACTGATATTATATTTAGCGGTATTCAAAAATTCTATGGGGTACGTGCTAGGCCAACATGACGAGTCGGGAAGAAAAGAAAGAGCGATATACTATCTCAGTAAGAAGTTCACTGAATATGAGACAAGATACTCGCCAATTGAGAAGTTGTGTTGTGCCTTGATTTGGAAAACCCGAAGACTGAGACATTACATGCTGTACCACACAACTTGGCTCATCTCGAAACTGGATCATCTCAAATACATGATGGAGTCGACTACTCTAAACTGAAGAATGACCCGATGGAAAATTCTACTTTCTGAGTTCGATATAGTCTACGTAAACTAGAAGGCTGTAAAAGGGAGTGCAATAGCAGACTTTTTAGCCAGCAGAGCTTTAGAAGATTACGAGCCACTGAACTTTGATTTCCCAAATGAAGACCTAATGTATGTGGCAATCACTGAAGAAGATGCTCAAACAGAGGGTCATCCTTGGAAACTAAACTTTGACGGAGCTTCAAACGCAGTGGGTAATGGAATCGGGGCAGTCCTAGTATCCCCAAATGGAGATCATTATCCTTTTACTAGCAAATTGGATTTTGATTACACAAATAACATGGCCGAATACGAAGTATGCATCATGGGTATCCGTGCAGCCATTGAACGCAAAATCAAAGTGTTAGAGGTATATGGCGATTCTGCGCTAGTGATCTATCAGCTCAAAGGCTAATGGGAAACAAGAGATCCCAAGTTGATCAGTTATCGAAAGCTAGTTTTAGAGTTAATTAAGGAATTTGATGACTTCATTTTCTGTTACCTCTCGCGAGAAGAGAACCAGATGGCCGACGCTTTGGCTACATTAGCTTCTATGATTAGAGTAAACAAGCAGGAGGAAGTGAAACCTATCCAAATGAGCATTTATGAGGCTCCAGCACATTGCTACAACATCGACGAAGAAGAAGAAAAAGATGATCATCCTTGGTATCACGATATATTGCAATATGTGAAGAATCATGAATACCCCGACCAAGCAACCGAGAACGATAAGAGGACGCTGAGAAGACTGGCCAGTGATTATGTCTTAGATGGAGAGGTCCTATACAAAAGAAGGAAGGATCAGGTGCTTTTAAGATGTGTGGATGCTGTTGAAGCCAAGAAAATCCTGGAAGAGATTCATGAGGGTGTCTGTGGAACGCATGCTAATGGTTTTACAATGGCCAGACAGATCATGAGATTCAGGTATTATTGGTCCACTATGGAAGGGATTGCGTCAGCTATGCCAAGAAGTGCCACAAATGTCAAATTTATGGAGATAAAATTCATGTACCTCCTTCACCTCATCACGTCATGACTTTTCCATGGCCTTTCTCTATGTGGGGGATGGATATCATTGGGTCGATTTTGCCAAAAGCTTCAAACGAGCATCGATTTATCTTCGTGGTCATTGATTACTTCACTAAATGGGTAGGGGCCACTTCATATGCAAATGTCACAAAGTCGGCAGTCAGTAAGTTCTTAAAGAAGGAAATCATATGCCGATATGGAATGTCGGAGAGGATCATATCTGACAATGCATTGAACTTGAATAACAATACCATAGCAGAGGTCTGCATCCAATTCAAAATTAAACACCACAACTCGTCGCCGTATCATCCAAAAATGAATGGTGCAGTCGAGGCAACTAATAAGAATATCAAGAAAATCGTGGGAAAAATGACTGAGACTTACAGAGATTGGCATGAGAAGTTACCATTTACTCTTTATGCTTATCGAACATCAGTCAGAACCTCTACTGGGGCAACTCCTTTCTCCTTGGTTTATGGAATGGAGGTGGTACTTCCTATCAAAGTTGAGATTCCTTCCCTTCGAGTCTTGTCTGAACTAAAGTTGGATGAAGCAGAATGGATTCAATCCCGGTATGTTCAGTTGAACCTAATCGAAGAAAAGAGACTAAGAGCCATTCGTCATGGACAAATGTACTAAAAGCGAATGATGCGGGCTTATAACAAAAAAGTTCGCCTTAGAGAATTCCATGTGGGGGACTTGGTATTGAAAAAGATCATTCCCATACAGAAGGACTTCAGAGGAAAATGGATGCCGAATTGGGAAGGACCTTATGTAGTAAAGAAAGCCTTTTTCTGGAGGAGCACTGATTCTGACTGAGATGTATGGCAAAAGCTTGCCCAATCCTGTGAATTCAGACTCAGTCAAGGAATACTTCGCCTAAAAAAAAAGAAGAAAGAAAATGGGCCAAGGCAAAAACCCACAAAGGGCGTCTTAAGCTCGAAAAAGAAAAAGGAGAGGCCAAGGTGAAAACCCGCAAAGGGCGCATTGAGACCAAAGGGGTTTTGAATTGAAAACCCAAGAATGGGAAATTCAAATTTTTTGATTAAAGAGGGGGCATATAGTAGTCTTGCTATGTCCGAATTAACAAGAAGGAGGGACGCTACATCTTGGGGCATCAACAAAGTCTTCTAAATCTTCTAAACACGCATCAAGTTCAAAAGGTCCTTGAGAAGCTTTGTGCAGAGAAACTCATGCTACGATATCTAGGGCACCTATTTTCATCTTATTCATTTTGTATTTTAGCAAATTTTCTATTCTTGATTAATTTATTCAGATTTTGATCTCTTGATCAATCTATTTATTTCGAGCTTTACTCTCAATAAAATTCTATCTTGTCCATTGTGATAATCCTTTTCGAGCATTTTTCATTGAAATAACGATTAATGGACCAATAATATTCGAATAAAAGGATTTTCGCATATTACTCTGAAAACTTCTAAATATTATAAGAACCTGAAGTGAGACCGCTATTCAGAACTGACTAGGTTCAGGGGTTGGGAGCAATTGGGAAAGAGTGGTCCAAATTGTGACCCTCAAAGATACCGACTGAATAAGAATGCGGGGTAATGCGTCAAAGATAGGACCCTTATGAATAACGATCAATGACTACCTAAGCATTAAAAAGAAGGATCATTCCAAAAACGACATTCTTTGCATTCATACAAACATCATCCATACACATCTAGTTAGGAGCATTCGGTTCATCCTGGTCATGCCATCCTAATTATTTGACATAAGCATAGGCCCGAGAAATCGATTTTACAGCCCATGTCCCCTAGGGGACGGTGTAACAAGATCGATTGATGCTACAAATTGTAGATCTTTGGCTTTCTGAAGTTGCAGTGAAGCAGATCGAAGGCTCAAACCTTATCTCTCTGAGGTTACAGAAGAGCAGGCTAAAGTCACAAGTCTTATCTCCCTGAAGATGCAGTGGAGCAGACTAAAGATAGCAAATGTTATTTCCCTGAAGTTGCAGTGGAACAAATCGAAGCTATAAATTAGATCTTGTCTCTCTGAGGCTGCAGTAGAGCAAATCACATCAAATCTTATCTCTCTGAGGTTGCAGAAGAGCAGGCTGAAGTCACAAGTCTTATCTCCTTGAAGATGCAGTCGAGCAGACTGAAGATAGCAAACCTTATTTCCCTGAAGTTGCAGTGGAACATGTTAAAGCTACGAGTTACAAGTCCTATACCCCTGAAGATGCAGTGGGAAGGATTGAAATTACCAAGGCGGATCTTATCTCCCTGAAGTTGCAGTGGAGCAGATGGAAGTCATTAACCTTATCTCCCTGAAGTTGCAGTGGAGCAGGTTGATGATACAAATCTTATATCCCTGAAGTTGCAGTGAAGCAGATTGAAGATAGCAAATTTTATCTCTCTGAAGTTGTAGTAGAGCAGATTGAAGCCACAAACCTTATCCCCCTGAAGTTGCAGTGGGGCAGATTGAAGCTATGAATCTTATTTCCCTGAAGTTACAGTGGAACAAGTTAAAGCTGTGAGTCACAAGTTATAGTGGGTCGGATCAAATCTATAATGGCGACTCTTATCTCCCTGAAGTTGTAGTGGAGCAAATGGAAGCCATTGACCTTATCTCCCTGAAGTTGCAGTGGAGCAATTTGAAGACACGAATCTTATTTCCCTGAAGTTGCAGTGGAACAGATTGAAGCTATAAATCACAGATCTTACCTCTCTCTAGAGGCGATAGAGCAGACCACATCAAACCTTATCTCTCTGAAGTTGTAGTAGAGCAGGTTGAAGTTACAAGTCTCATCTCCCTGAAGTTGCAGTGGAGCAGACTGAAGATAGCAAATCTTATTTTTCTGAAGTTGCAGAAGAGCGGATTGAAGCTACGAACCTTATCCCCCTGAAGTTGCAGTGGGGCAGGTTGAAGTTACGATTCTTGTCTCCCTGAAGTTGTAGTGAAATGAATCAAAGCAACAATCCCTATACCCCTGAAGATGCAGTGGGAAGGAATGAGGTTGCTCGAAGAACAAAAGCACCAAAGAAGTCAAAGACTCGGCGAGACTAGGCAAAATTGGCCCTTTTGAAGTCTTTACTCCATTCTCGTTGCACGACAATGATCAAAGAGGGGCAGCTGTAGTAGCCAATTTTGGCCCAACAAAAAAAAAACAAATTAGAACCCAATAATAACAAGTCCTTTAATAGTCCAATTACAGCAACAACAAAAAAAAAACATAACCCAAAATCTGAAAGGCCCAACAGGCCCAAAACATTAAGTTTTTTTCAGAAAATTTTTAGGGTTTTAAAAACCCTAAAATAACCTAGCCGCCGACCATTGGCCTCCCTCTGACTAGCCGCACGTCAGCAACCACCACACGCACCGCCCCTCTGCCCACACGCCTCTGACACCTGCAGAGAAAATGAAACACGCAACAACCAAGAACAAAGAGCAAACGACAAAACATGACAGAAAAACAAAATAGAAGAAAACAAAACCGAATCTGTAAAATCGGTTATAAAAATCGAAACGGACCATTTGTATTTTTTTTACAAACGCTTAGAAAATCAAAAAAGAAGAACAGAAATTTTCAAGGTTGATTTCATTTTTATTTTCCATTGTCATTTACTGTTGTTCTTATTTTATTTTATTTTATTATTTCAAAAACTTTACAAACGAACCATCAGAAATCGAAAGCAAAAAAAGACTTTAGAAGGTTGATTTTGGCCTTTTCTTCGTTATTTCGATTTTTCCTGTTTATTTCATTTTGACTTCATTTTATTTTATTCTTTTTATCTTTTAATCTACTTTAAAACATAAAAGGTAAAAAGGGAGGGGAAAACTTACCCGAATCCGGCCTTTGCGTGACCCCGACCACCACCCACGGTGGAGCCACGGCGGCTCAGCACCGTGCGATGATGGGTTGTTTAAAACCCTAGCAGAGAATGGATGGGGGGCTTTGATTTTTTTCAAAAACACTCAAAATGAGTGTAATTTTTTTTTTCTGATTTTAATAATGAGTAAAAGGCGCCGTTTGAAATTGGAGAGCCCCGTGCGATGATCTGATTCGTGGGCTAACCCGCGCATTTTTACCTTGAATGGGTAAATTGCGCGCTTGGTCCTCCCATGTTGCGCCACTATTTAATTGTATCTAATTGCATTTTTTTTAATTTTCAATTTTGCCCTGAATTTGTGCGCCATTTCAATTTAGTCCTACACCAAAGCGCTGCATCAAAGTGCGGGGTTATTCACCCATTTGATCCCGTAAGTTCACGCCAAGATGGCATTATGGCTTCTGCGCGCCTTTTATTAATTTTTATTTATACTCTTCCTTTTACTTTGATTTCAAATTCGTCCTTAATCTGTTTAGTTTATTTAATTCATTTTTTTAAAATCAAGTTTTCAGTATATGAATACAATATTTTATTTATTATTTATTTTATTTTATATATTACTTAGTCTAAACTATTATATATTGATTTTTAAATCTTATATGTTTATATATATATATATATATATATACATTTCTTTTTAAAAATGGTTTTATATATTATTTATATTAAATCTTTATCATAATATTTTAAATTGCTCTATATATTATTTACTTCAAACTTTTTGTTACGTATCATTTACCTAAAATTGTTTTTTTACTTATTTTAAAATTGCTTTGTGTATTATTTGTTTTTTTTATATTATTTATTTCGTTGTTCTTTGATTATTAATGCTAGTATTTAAATAACGTATATTGCTTGATTATTGCCATTATTTTTTTTAATTCGTTTATTTCATATCTTGTGTATTATTGTCATTCACTCGTATTATATTGTGTTCATGCATACTTGTCCCATGCACATTACTATATTCTTATGCCATCACATCGTGAATTAAATCCTAACATATTTATCCAACTTAGATCGTCGTATTTTACTCCAAACAAAATAAATGTATCCCTTTACATGTTGTATTCGCTATTATTCAAAAACCGAAATTTTTTCAAAATAAGGTAATATTTCGCGTTTTGGAAATTCGAGAAAATTGTGCCCTAACTTACCGGGTTTCGACTTTTCTCGTTTAGCCTAAATAACGGAATATCCTTTTAAAACAAAATACGAGTTTAAAATAAAAAGCTTATTCTCGAGAGTACAAAGTGTTGTGCCCTAACTTATTGGGTGTGACATCTCGGACCTCGAGATAAGAATTTCTAAAAATGACAATATTCTGTATTTAGAAATTCGAGAGATCATGCCCTAACTTACTAGGTTTTGTTTTTTCTCGTTTAATCTAAATAACCGAATATTCTTTTAAAATTAAAATACACGTGCTTTTAAATAAAAGGCGGGCTTATTCTCAAGGATTCGGGGTATCGTGTCTTAACTTACTGGATGTGGCATTTCGTCGCCTCGAGATGAGATGGTCTTTAATGATTATTCCAACTCATTCAAGTGTTTTAAAATCAACATTAATAAAAAAATGATCGTTTTTTTTTTTAAATTCGTTCTCGGTTTTCAACTTTCGACATTAAGACACTAATTAATCAATTTGGTACCAATTTTGGGCGTGATGAGGGTGCTAATCCTTCCTCGCACGCAATCGACTCCCGAACCCGTTTTCTCGAATTTCGTAGACCAAAAATGCCGTTTTAGTAAACCAAAATGTTTTATTAAAACAAAGGTGATTCGATCACACCTAACAAAGATCGATGGCGACTCCTGTTTTTATTTTCGTTTTCAAAACCCTAGTCGATTCCCGTTTTTCAAAAAATGGTTTCGACACCCCAATTTAGAATTGCTATATAAATCAATTCATGAAACTTACAATTAGATAATATTAGATGCTAACTAAGATTCAAAAAGTTACATCCTTCATCGAGATAGTAGAAGAAGAAAATGGAATCAAATTGGCATCTGGAACTGGCACAACGGGCATAGGTGTTTGGTTTTCAACCACTTAATGATGCAACCATCATGGAACACATGTGTGCATGGCATCGAGGCAACCTCGTCACCCTCCGAGAACTCATCGAGATAGATAGCACATTCTTTGTTCGTTGAGCTCAAACCCTCACGTAATCTCCTCCTCTTCTTCAAAGGTAGACGATCTTGTTCTTCATCATCACCCTATTTATACCTTCTCAAAGCTTGAACTGAAAAACATGTAGCAGGCTTGAAATTCAATGTGTCCTCATCATCACCATCACCATCATCATCATCGTTGTCATTCGGCTCATTGACCTCATGATCATCGGCCTTATCATCAACATTATCAACCGGAACCTTGATGATTACTTCCACTTCGAAGGAAATGAGTTTACGTGCAAAGTTAAGGGGGTTATTATGAATCTTCCATGCATAAGACAAGATACTAGGAACGGTGAGGGTCCGAATGTAGTCTAGAGGTGCACCCGTTCTTTCTAACAAGGAGAGTACGATGTTGGGACCGTCTTTGTCGGATAAAATGGTGTCCTAACGATATGTGAAGGACTCATTGAAACTTCCTAACGTTGTTCCCCTCTTACGAGATGAAACGAAACGAATCCCCACAACTATGTTGAAAGAGTCATATGGGATATGACTACAACGTTGTTGTACTTCAAGATTATTGGTTACTTCCCTCAGCTTGATGCGGTAAATGGAAGCCGCTGTTGCTACTATCTTGCAATCTCTTCGACGTTGAAGGGTTTCTCAGAATTGCAGTTGATGTATGAGAGTGTAAATATAAATGGTATAGAGTTAGGGGCTTAATTTTTGTTATAGGGGCTTAATTTTTCCTATTTCTTCTACAATTCTACACCAATTAGATAAATTGCATGTTTACTTATTACATTATAATCCTACTCAAACTCTTATCCTTATTTATGGATAAGTTCTTAGTTAAAATTTTAAAATATAAACAAATGTAGAAATATTAAAGACCGTCGGATAGGATAAGATATGGCTGAATATTTGCATTATCGAATTTCCTTTATTTATTATTATCTATTTTAAATTAAAAAAATTATTATCCAGCTTGAAATTAATAAATATTCGAATTGGTTAAATATTTAAATTTAGTAAGTTAATTTTTTAAAACAGAAATAAAAAAATGGATTGAAATTTGGGTACCTAATTCATTATCCAAAGTCAATTTGAAATTTGAGATATGGATAGACTACGAGAAGTAGGTAACAAACCCCCGACAATATTTGCATTATTAGTACTTCAAGTACCTCACCGCCAAAGTTGGGTACAATTAAGAACCTTTGTTTAGCTCAAAATTGGGGTTTCAAGAAATAAATAATTGATATAAGATATGAAATTACATTGTTTGTGTGCAGCTTTGATCTCCAAGTGCCATCACCACTTGTGAAGCCAACTGTAAAAAGCATAAAACATTCTGTAAAACTTTCACTCCAATCACCGTACAATATATGTACAAGAAACTCCGAGTAGGAGGCCACTCGGATTCTTTCTTCTTCATGCAAAATCCCAAATCAAAACTGAATACCTGTTGTTGAGGAAGCTTGAAACTTATCAAGACATTTTCATTTGGATTTGCCGATGAATATGTACAAGAAACTCCACATAAGATGGCCCATTTGCATTCTTGTCTTCTACCATGCAAGATACGAACACCATTCCTAAAAATGTAGTCATTGAATCATGAGAATGCCCTAATATATTTGCTTTTCTTTTCTTCTTCTTTTTCTAAAATAGAAATGAAGCATTTGATGAGCCTCACCTCCACTACCAAATTGCTCCATTGCCTTCTTAGTCTAGTTGCCAATTCAGATCATCATTTATATATTGTACAATTAATTTGACTTAAAATTAGGTCTCCTCTTTAATCCTCTCTTGATCCCTACACTCCTATCATTCTTGTCCTCTTATGATTCTTTGCCTTCTGAACTTTCTTAAACTGCAACAACTTTCTCTTCATATCAACAGTTAATGAGATGAGTGTGAAGTTCTTGATATGTTAATAATTCATACTATATCCTTGATTTTATATCATGTTTTGATTATTATTATTTTAATATTGCCTACTACATAAGTTTTTTCCCCCGATGATCAATGACTTAGAAGGGAGTTCTTGTTGAACCAACTAAAACTTCAATGCAGAGTTTCTTGGTCCCTCAAAATTAGGTTTGTACAATTATCATGAAGACTTAACACCCTATTCAATTCAAGGCTAAAAAATTGGAGTATTAACTTTTTTTTATTAAAAAAAATTGATTTTAGTCTTCAATGTTTCACTAAAATATTTCAAGGTAGATTAATTCAACACTCAAATATCGTTTGAGATCTTAAAAATTGATACGAATAAAGTGTATTACCGAATCAGATGGAAATTCATTGAGGCAATTCTTAATTTAATTGGTTTGAGTAGGAGTTGGATTAACCTTTATCACGTAACCTATTACAACGGTTTTTTATCAAATGCTACTCAATGGTAGTCTAGATGGTTCAAACTATCAATGGCTTGAGATAAGGAGATTCTATCGCTCTTTATTTGTTTGATCTTTGCCAAAATGTTCCATCTATGATGCTATCCAAAGTGGAAGAAGACAAATCAATCAAGGGCATAAAGATTGCAAGGGGTAACTGTTCCAATCAATCATTTGCTTTTTGCAGATGATTGCTTTCCCTTCTTCATAGCAAATGTCCATTCTTGTCGTGCAATTAAAGCTCATGAATACTTTTTGCAACCTTTTAGGGCAGATGGCCAACTTTGATAGGCCATAAATATCTCTTAGCCCTTCTACAAAATCGAATAAAAGACAATGGTTCAATAGTATTCTAAGAATTAGATGAGTTGATAGACCAAGTACTTTAGCCTTCTGAAAGAAGAATTAGCTAATGGCTTAGTGAGGATATCTGCAATTTGTTCTTGTGCTGGAACATGATTGACCTGGAGAGCCACTTGCATGACCTTTTCACAGACAAAGTGAATGTCTAACTCCACGTGTTTCATTTTGGCATAAAGAACCGAGTTAGCTGAAATTTGCACAGCGCCCATGTTATCAGACCAAATCACTGGTGTACCAACTAAGAAATTGACTTGGGAACTTATAAAAACAAAAAGGCTTTCTTTCAAGGGATTATGGATAAAGTCCAGGGAAAGTTGGCCCACTGGAAAGCTAAATGCTTGTCACAAGGAGAAAGACCAACTCCATTCAAGGCACATTGACATCATCCCTCTGTATACGTTCTCTTGCTTTAAAGCCCTACGATACATATGCGATAAAATTGATCAAACTGTTAAGGCATTTTGGTGGGGTCATGAAATAGGTGAGAAGAAACTTCACTAATGCAATTGACAAACTCTGTGAAAACTTAAGCATGAGGAAGGTCTGGGTATAAGGATGTAAGGTTGATCAATGAGACCCTGTTAGCTAAATAAGCATGAAGACTAATGATTGACGTCCAGAATATTGAAAGTGAAATATCATAATAATAATGGTTTTCAAAATGTGACTGAAAAAAAAAAAAAAAAGCCTTGTGATTATTGATTATGGAAGGGTCTTTTGAAAGAAAGAGAGATGTATGTATGTTAGGAAAGGATATCTAAATTTGGAGTGGTAAAAATTGTGATATTGTCCTTGGTTCTCATGGACCATCCTTTAGGAATGTTGAAAACCCACAAATTCAGAGGCCAATTAAAGCTATGGCCAAAAATAATGGCAGCCAATGGACGGTAAACTTATCAAATTTGAGCTATAGCAACAACTTATAAGTATACCCTTTTCCATATTGAGTGGTGAAGAGAAGATTATTCGGAAATATGATAATAACATTATGGTTTTTGTTAAACAAACCTACAATGTCCTATAAAACGTTGTAGCTCGAAGTAGATGTGGTCATATTAACATAGACAAGCTCAAAAGGAAGTCAACAACTGGACAACAAAGGCGACAATTATGGATATATCTTTTAGGAGAAAGGATTGTATGAAACAGTGACGTCATGTCATCTGTATCCCTTTCCAATAGTTTTATGCAAATCAAGTCCAAATTAAAATCCTGATTTTCATCCTGAAAAAAATCAAATCCAAATTAAAATCCTGAAATTCAGGATAAAAATACTGATGTGACATAAAACTATTGGAAAGGGATATAGATGACATGGCGTCACTGTTTCATACAATCCTTTCTCTATCTTTTAGTCGGCCATAATGCTTTTCCTTTTCCTTATCTCGGGGTTATTTCTTTTTGGTATCTTTTTTCTATCATCCTCTAAAACTATTAAATTGTTACATTTACCCTAAGAAAAATCAATTTTCTTTTAAAGTGGAACAAGCACAATACAATTAAAATATAAATACAAATCTGAGTAATTTCAAGTATCAAACTATTACATCGGATAATCTGAATTATCACAATGGAACATCAAATTATTACATTATAAACAAATTAAAAATTGATACAATACAATCTTAAGCAAACAAATGACTGAACTAACTAGACTAAAAAACACTCATAACAATCATGAACTCAGACACCTGCACGTAAAATCGTGCATGGTAGGTATCGAATAACACAGAATCAGATATCTAAACAATGAAACGGTAGAATTCTTGTGGTAGAAAACACAAAAAGAACCTCCACAAGAAAATAAAATTCTGGATTTCCAAATACAAACACACACATTGATCAATGATTAACCAGAACCCCTAGAACACTAACCACAGCGGCCCGTTGTTCATTTATAAAGATTTGAGGAAACCGAAATCACTAATTGTTTTTCTTTTTTCTTCTACAATTCTACACCAATTAGGTGTTGGGTAAATTGCATGTTTACTTATTACATTATAATCCTACTCAAACTCTTATCCTTATTTATGGATAACATAAATAAATGTAAAAATATTAAATACCATACGATGATATTACTAAAGATGATCGTAGGAATTAAATCACTAACAACCATAGGATGAGATATGGCTGTACATTTTTTTTATTTGAAAAGTTAATTTTTTTTTTAAACTTTACTAAATAATATCTAGAAACCATACATCGATCAATATCCATTTTATCAACACAAAATTTAAAAAAAAAAAAAAAAAAACAACCTAAAACTCAAAATTACAACTACAAATCATTAATATATTAGGAATTTTTATTACTATTGATTTCCCATTCTTCATTACTTAAAACTCAAAATTAAATTTTGAATATAAGTTGTGGTGGTAGGAAACACAACTGTTTGATGCAACTATTATATCAACAGTTTTAATCTGAATCAATCATTATAAATCTTGTATAATTTAATATTATTTAAACTCAATTCAACTAATTAATTTGTCTGTACATAAATTTTTATATGATGAAATTCGAATCCAAACATTTAAAATCAAAAATCTCAACTTTACGAACACCTCATCGACAAATCTTGAAAGCTTTTAATTTTTTTTAAAAAAGTAAGATACAATATTAAAAAGCTTATAATTGTAATTGTGAAGCAGAGTGGCATTGATATGCTGAGATTTTGGCATTTAAATGTGTGCAGATAGCTTTAGAATAGTGCAGGGATAAACAAAATGTAATTATGTTCTGCCGTTCTCGTGAATTTGCAAATAATTTATTTGATTAACCTATTTTTGTAGTAAACCATATCATTAGTAACAATGACTAAAAATAATTGCAATTTTTTTATATACCAATTATTCCGACAGTAAGATACCTGTAAGCAAAGGAGTCATATTTGCTCCTTTGTTATAAACTTGTTATTTAAATCCATTCATGAAACTTACAATTAGATAGTATTAGATACTAACGGCATCAAGTTGGCATCTGGAACCGGCACAACGGGCACAGGTGATTGGTCTTCAACCACTTAACGATGCAACCATCATGGAACACATGTGTGCATGGCATCGAGGCAACCTCATCACCCTCCGAGAACTCATCGAGACAGATAGCACATTCTTTGTTCGTTGAGTTCAAACCCTCACGTAATCTCCTCCTCTTCTTCAAAGGCAGGCGATCTTGTTCTTCATCATCACCCCATTTATACCTTCTCAAAGCTTGAACCGACAAACATGTAGCAGGCTTGAAATTCAATGTGTCCTCACCATCACCATCACCATCATCATCGTCATTGTCATTCGGCTCATCGACCTCATCATCATCATCATCATCATCATCGGCCTCATCATCAACATTATCAACCGGCACCTTGATGATTACTTCCACTTCGAAGGAAATGAGTTTACGTGCAAAGTTAAGGGGGTTACTATGTATCTGCCGTGCATAAGACAAGATACCAGGAACGATGAGGGTCCGAATGCAGTGTAGAGGTGCACCCGTTCTTTCTAACAAGGAGAGTAGGATGTTGGGACCGTCTTTGTCGGATAAAATGGTGTCCCGACGATATGTGACGGACTCATTGAAACTTCCTAACATTGTTCCCCTGTTAAGAGATGAAACGAAACGAATCCCCACAACTATGTTGAAAAAGTCATATGGGATATGACTATAACATTGTTGTACTTCAAGATTATTGGTTACTTCCCTTAGCTTGATACGGTAAATGGAAGCCGCCATTGCGACTATCTTGCAACCTTTTCGATCGTTGAGGGTTTCTCTAATCTGATTGATGTTGAGAGTGTAAATACAAATGATATAAAGTTAAGGAATTAGTTTTTTGTAAGGACTTAATTTTTTCCTATTTCTTCTACAATTCTACACCAAATAGGTAAATTGCATGTTTACTTATTACATTATAATCCTACTCAAACTCTTATCCTTATTTATGGATAAAGTTAATTTTTTAAAATATAAACAAATACAGAAATATTAAAAATTGTGGGATAAGATAATTAATGGTTTAATATTTGCATTATCTATTTTAAATTTAAAAAAAATTATCCAGCTTGAAATTAATAAATATTCAAATTGTTTAAATATTTAAATTTAGTAAGTTGAATTTTTTACAAAATAAATTAAAAAAATGGATTGGAAATTGGGTACCCTAAGTCATTATCCAAAGTCAATTTGAAGATGTCATCAAGTAAAAGGCTGGCTTGCAAGGGTGTTCGTTGCCGGGGCCAATCCGAACCCTGGTTTGAATTTTCTTTTCTTTTCTTTTTTTTTTTAAATTTCTTATACAAGTCCATTCAGATCAGACCTTCGTCAGAGTAAATAGTAAATTTAATAGTTCCAAATAATAAAATATTTTTATAGTCATTTTAATATGTTTGATTATGATCAGAACCAATATACAGGGGCGAAGCTAGAATAATTTTTTAGGGGGTCGGATGAAATTTTAATTTTTTATAGTTTATATATTTATAATTTGTAAAGGATTAAATCGAATTTTTATAATTTTAGGGGGGCCAAAGTGTAATTTTACCTTTACTAATTTAAATTTTTTTAAAAATTTTAAGGGCTTAAACAAAAATATTACATTTTAGGGGGGCTGGGGCCCATGCCAGCCCCCCCTGGCTTCGCCTCTGCCAATATATGATACCGAAAAAGGATACACTACGAGAAGTAGGTAACAAAACCCCGAAAATATTTGCATTATTATTACTTCAAGTTTTAAGTAAAAAAATTTCACTTCAATATAATTCTCTATTTTTATAGTTGTTAAAAAAAAATGATTGCTAGGACTATTTAAATTTAATTTTGAAAGGAGTCAGATTTAATATGCAAATAGATCAAATTAAAAAATGTAATTGTTTTATTAGGTCCCTGAACGTTTTATATAATTACATTTCAGTTCGGTACCGTCAATGATAGCAATGACACCGAAGTTCACTGTTCAAAACCAATCATTCTTATACATGATTTTGGAAGTAGATTATTTTCGTAAATAATTAATTTATTTAGATTATTTCTGAAAAAAGCCGAAAGAAAGAGAGATGTATGAATATTAGGAAAGGATATCTAAATTTGGAGTGGTAGAAATTGTGATATTGTCCTTGGTTCTCATGGACCATCCTTTAGGAATGTTGAAAACCCGGAAATTCAGAGGCCAATTAAAGCTATGGCAAAAAATAATGGCAGCTGGTAAACTTATCAAATTTGAGCTATAGCAACAATTTATATCTTTTTTGTGGTGAATATAAGATCATTCGGAAATATGATAATAGCACTATGTTTTCGTTAAATTAGCCTACAATGTCCTTTAAAACATTGAAGTTGGAAGTAGATGTGGTCATATCAACATAAACAAACTCAAAAAGAAGTCAATTGGACAACAATGACGATCATTATGGATATATCTTTTAGCCGGCCATAATGCTGTTCCTTTTTCTTATCTCAGGATTTTTTCTTTTTGGTGTCTTTCTTCTATCGTCCACCAAAACTATTAAATCTTTAAAAAATCAATTTTTTTTTAAAAGTAGAACAAACACAAAACAATTAAAGTATAAATATAAGTCTAAATAATTATAAGTATCAAACTATTACATCGGATAATCTGAATTATCACAATGCAACATCAAATTATTACATTATAAATAGATAAAAAATTAATACAATACAATTTTAAGTAAACAAGTGACTAAACTAACTAGATTAGAACCCATTCATAACAATCTTAAACTCAGGCACCTACACGTCGTGCGCGGTAGGTATCGAATAACACAGGATCAGATATCAATGAAATGATAAAATTCCTGTCGCAGAAAACACAAAAAGAACCTCACAAGAAAATAAAATTGTGGATTTCTAAATACAGGCACACATTGATCGATGATTAACCAGAACCCCCTAAAACACTAACCGCAGCGGTCCGTTGTTCATTTGTAAGGTCTTTCGGAAAGTTAACGAGGAAGGAAACATTCAAGTTGCCTCGGCTTCCCGGTTCTTTCTTGTTGGCCATACCCTGGCCTTTGACGACCCTTTGATAGCCAGGCCCAATGATTTCATCAATTTCCAGATTCATCGTCCCTCCGCCCAGTAAAGGTATCGGAAAGGAGCAACCTGTGAGAGCCTTCACCAACGGAATTTCAACAGTGAGCTCCAGATCATCGCCGACTCGTCGGAACAAGCTATGGCGTTTCTCGGCAATCACGAAAGTGACGTCGGCAGCGTAGGCTCCTGGGCTTTCGTTTCCCATTCCTTCGAATGTTACCTTTGTCCCTTTCTTCGATCCTGGATTCACTTTTACTGATAATATCTCGTCTTCTTGTATTATTTGCCTGCCCATTTTATTCACAATATTGCTTCAGATTTTAATAGTGTTAATTCATAATAAATGGATTTTGGGTAAAAAAAATAAAAACCTTAGTATTTTAATAGGTGGCATGAATCGGGTTGGATTTTAATCCATTGAATCTAGATTATTTAATTTAGGGTTTAAATCTTGAGGATAATTTTTATTGAAGTTAAATTTTGAATTTGGATTAATTCCCATTTTAATTATTTTAAATTTGAATATTTTTAAATTTAAGTTTTTTAAGTTGAATTACTATAAATTTAAATTATAATCATTTAAGCTTTGGATTAGTTTGAGTTATTATCTAATTAATTTGAGATTTAATTTTCAAGTTCGTTTCATATGACAATGCGAAATCACAGAGAATATGTAAAGCTGAAAAAATGATAAATATAAAATTACGAACCCGGATAGCGTAAGAACGTCTCTCGTGATCATCACCTTCTTCATACATCCATAGCACAACTCTTCAAGCGTGCACTCCAGATTTCTCTCGATCGTTGGAGGTTTCACCATCCCGCTTAACTTAGAATACCTGATCGGGTCACTCTTCCACTTGCTCGATGAGTTTCTCGACAGATTCTCGGGGAATCCGTTTCTATGATCCACGCTTCTCAGACTTGCTCCATTATGAATGCTGTTTACGAGGGAAGGTCTCGGCAGGGGGCTCCTCTTGCTCGGGGTTCTCGGAGGGATTGAAGCAAAGAAAGCGTCCATGTTTCGATGCCTGAAACAATGCCTCCTCCGGGATTGGAATCCATGTCGGCCATTGTATCCGTAGCCGCGAATCGGAGGACACTGCATGTTTGCTTGATCTTTTACCTAGATATAAAAATTCTGTCACGTTTGCGAACCGAATCTGGATTTCTTACAATGACGCCATGATTGTAATGTGAAAGAAAATCTGTAAAGCTTGGTTTAGAAATGGAGGCAGATTCAAATGATTGAACTATATAAAGAGTGTTAGCAAAGAGCAAAAGGGGGGACATAGATTTTTACCATATCCAACAGTAAAATATAATATAAAAAATGCATGGTTAATCTATTAACTAATTACCCAAATATTTACTGTTTGCCAATAAAAACATAATTAGCCAAATATTTATTGGCTTTCATTACCACATTTCTATTAGCAAGAGATAGTAACCTAAATTTTCTTTCACTATTTTTTCTCTATTTTCTAAGGTTATTATCTTGCCATCCATATATATATATATATGCAATTGAGATATTAATCATTTTACTTTAATTTATCATAATTCAATTTTCGTACTTTATGAAAATTAAAAAATTAGTTCAATTGAACAACACAGTTAGACATTATCATTAAATCATTATCTTAAAATTTATAGTTTACCAATTTACAAGCAAGAAATTAGCAAAAATTAACAAAAAGCACAAGTCAAATTTATATATTTACCAATAAATGTACTAACCTCTCTATTTTCATAAAATAGAATTTCATGATTAGATGGTGTTGTTTTTATGTATATTAGCATTTAAATAATTTTGCATCCATGATATTATCAATTTCACTTATTTTTTAACCAATATCAAACAGGATTAAATTAAATCATTTACTTCTATATTACAGGCATTAAATTTCAGACCAAATGGGAAAGACTTCGTCATTTCTTTTAATGATTATGAGTTAATTTTCAAATATATATTTAGCTAACTTTTTTTTGGGTCCCTCAAACATCTATCAGCAGGACAAAATGGCTACAATGAGGATCAGCAATAGAGTTGACTGATGCCTGCAGCTCTACATATAGTGATGGGCTTTTCCGAAGTCCAGAACCATTTCATTTTCTCAGCATTCACTTAATTATAATACACATTAACTAATTTGATACACAAATTTTAATTTTACGTAATTATAAACAGATTAAATTTAAATAAATAATTAAAACTTTTATTTAATTCAATTACGCACTGCTTAAAAAATTAAATACATTAATCAATTTCTATATTTGATAAACATAATTATTTATATATGCAATATATAAACATAAAACAATGTTATATCAATAATTATATTTATAAAAAGTGAATCAAATTAAAATTTTATATATAAAATTACACAAAATCAAAATTAAAGTATAATAAATAAAATCATTTTTATATACAATATATAAAGATAGAATAATAATATATCAATAATTGTATTTTTAAAATTGAATCAAATCGAAATTTCGTATATAAAATTATACAAAATAAAAATTCAAATATAATAAACATAACTATTCATATGCAATATATAAACATAAAATAAACACTTTTTTCTACGTAAAGCAATTATATTAAAGATTTTCAACAAACATGTGCAGACAATTTTGATATTTTAGAAAAGAATTACCCTACAACCCAACTTCATATTATGATACTATGGTAATTGGAATGTCTCCAAATGTGTGACCCAAATCAAGAGTACAAAAACATCATAGCTACTATCATATACAGTACAGATAATACATGTGTTTACTTGGTCGTAGAGATACATAAGAAATTTAGAACTTGAATTATTTTCTTTATTTGCAACCTACAGGGTACAAATTGGGTATTATCCCAAAATACAACAGCTAATAGCACACTAATATTTACTGCAGAAGGAATCAGAAAATAAGTAAAATAACCCCCCCCCCCAACCAAAAAGAAAAAAGAAAAGGGAAAAGCTTTCAACATTTTCTGGCATTTCTGATGTAAGTTAGCCAGGGAAAGATGCATCTGCAATGGTAGTCGATACACCAAAAGGATTTCGATCGAAAGGACAGTTCAGTTAATATTTCCAATATGTACAGAATACATTACACCTGTCCATAGCATTCAACAAGATGAGCAACCATGTGATCCACCAGATTTGATGCAAAATGATTTACCAGGATAAATAGAGATACATTTGTTGGAGAACTTCATATGATCCCTATTTAAATAACTAACCCCCAATCATGAGTAGTTTCTGGGTTTTAAAGATAGATTTATACCGTTTCTGGGTTTTAAAGATAGATTTATACCGATCTCCTTGATCGACGCACACAAAAGGAAGTACATATTCCTGGAGCCTAGAGGTGGGACCTTGACAAAATAAAAAAATAATAATAACGGAGACGGGAAGGCATATCTACTCAATCTGGTAACCACAACACGTTTAGAAAATTAAAGAGAAAGGATATATTTTATTTGACTTAAGATTTTTCATGATTTAAGGGCTCAATTTAGTTTTAGTTCAGCTAGGCAGTTTGTACATAATATTGGCTCCTACCTTTCCTCTTTTATGATGCATGAAGTGGTCAACAAAGTTCAATTAAATTTGCAGAATAAAGAAAAGAAAATGGATATATACTCACCGTGATGGTCAGATAAATGCATGGTTAAATTCTGCATACCCTACAACATAAAATTTGCACACTGCAAAAGTAAAAGAATCAAAATTACTAAAAGAAAAGAAATACCATAGAACTTATTTGATGCATTGAAATTAGTTATGATACAGAATACTGCTAAGTTTTACATCCTCATTTCAGCTCCTAAATGCTTAAATTGCTTGTTGGTAATACTAAAACTGAACATTCAAAATGCCACTGGATGAAATATGAATGATAATAACAGTTCAGCTATATGTTGCTGTAAATGAGAAAAGATGGCAATTTATTGTAACATAGCAATATTTTAAAAAAAGCATAAAAAAAGATATGACCTTTGCATGACAAATTTTCGTTATAGCCTCAACATGAAAATTCTTCAGTTCTTCGAGAGATGTAACATCTAAACCACTGATATCTTCACCCTATAGAAAATAGTTGATTAGTTTAGATTCATAACTTTTCTAAGTTGCAACTGGATGGAATTAAATGTCTACGGATATATTTACATATACACATCATAACCAACTTAAATATAATCAAATGCAACTGCATAGCAGACACTTTAGAACAGGTATAAGGTATAGCGTAAAGTACACAAACAAAGATGCATCTCAAAAGTCTTCAACTAACAGGTCTCATAAACCTATTAATTCAGAAAAATGAAAAGTTGGTCCTGAGATGTAGATCATCACATGAAATCTGAAAACTGGCATTCGCTGGCGGATTAGTTTGTAGACCAAAAGCAGGCTTACAGCTGAAACTAGGCTAGAAGGCCAACAATTTAATACAATTGATAATTCAACGTTCTACCAAGTGATACCATTCTATTCTTGGTCATTAAGTTTGAGGGGTTGATGCTTAATATAATGCCAAAAGCTAATTGTTTGCTTTAATCGACAGTACTGGACTCATATACAAGTGTTAAGTGACGTCATCCACAGCGATTAAGTTTGAGGTTTGCAGTGGCCTTATATTGAGACTGTCGACTTGATACTGAACATTCATCCTATTCCAGGATCATTTTCCATTAGAACTGTGCCTATATCCCTTATAGATTCCTCACTGGTTTGGACAAGTCTTACATCCCAATGATAAATCAAACACTAATTTTATACTCATACTAGAGCTGGAAAATGAAACCTTAAAAGAAGGCAACCAAAAAGATAGATCCATAGTTGAAGAAAGAAAACAACCACAATAAACTGGTACGAGAAAAACATACAAGTTCCCATTTCTTCAAAACTAATCTAGAGAAACAGCATACCTTCATTCTGGAAACAAGCCTTTCTAGTTCTTCACATCTTCTCCTTTCTTCTTGATAGCAAGCTCTTAACTCTTCGTATGTTTTCATCCCATGTAAATTTTCACAAGCTTCTTCCGGTTTCAATAATTTAAACGAGTTACCATTGGAAGGCAAAGGTCCATTTCTTTCTCCTGTTTGTGCAATACTTGATGATATGTCCTCCACATTAACACCAAGTTTTCTCATCTTTGCCACAAGCATCCACATGTTTGCCAGCTCATTTTCCAGATGTTCCTCGTGCCTTTTTGCTTCATTAATTCTTCTCCGCAAATCACCTTCCATTAGCTCTCTCTCAGATAATGCAGCTTCCAGGGCGGCTTCTCTTTGGTTCCTCATGCTAAGTTCTTTCTGCAACTCCTCTATGAGAAGTTCATCCTCTTGTTTCCTGTGATGTGCCTCGGGCCAGGCACCACTCATGTTGTTTTGTCTAAAATTATGCATAGTCCTCTGACAACAGTTGGATCTACAGCGGGCCTCTTTTGCGGCAGCCAGTTCACCTGTCAGTTTAGCATTTTCATAAGAAAGCCTGGTTACTTCTTCAGCTAAGTTTCGAAGTTCAACTGCAGCTGCTGCCGCCAACTCTTTTGCATATGAAGCTTCCTCTGCCAGCTTATTACTGTGAACTTCAAGCCCATCCTTCTCTTCAGCTAATTTCACCTTCTCTTGCTTCAGGCTGTCTATCTCATTAGCCTAAGAAAATAAAAACAGGTTAAACACATCAGCAGAAAACTTCATGGAAGAGTAATACACCACCCTTAATCAAATACTGAACAGAAGTAGCATAGTTAGTTCAAATTTTGCTTAAGATGCCAGAATTAATAATGAAAAAGGAATTACCTGAATAAGAACTTGGGAATTCAAAGAGGTACATTTGTCACACTCTTTGGAATAGTCCTGAGAAAATACTCTATTCAAGCTCATGACACTAGTTGGTGTATTATCATCACCGTAAGTTTCTTCACATGAACCAATTCCATTCTTCATTTTCTCAAAAAATTCTTTGGAACAAGTTTCTTCTGCCACATTATCTGCACTTTCTTGTGGATTCCTGGAGCATTTGTTCTTCAGCTGTTGCCTTAGTAGAAGAATAGTTTCTTGCATCTCAGAATTTTCTGCTATCTACTAGGAGAATCAAATACTATCATTAACAATATGAACTCCGAAAATAATAAAGCATGGGGAAGGCAAAGCGGACTTAGAAATTCTACCTTCACTTGAAGTTGCTCTTGAAGTACCCTATTGTCTGCTGATTTAATCTTAAATACAATTCCATCACAATGCACTCAAATTAGTAAAGTATATTTGACATTTAAATACCATTCGCACAACCAAGTAATAGGATAACAAACCTCAAGTTCGAAAGTTTTCTCATTTAGGTTTGTTGCAAGCTTCAAAAGAGCCTACATTAGAGATTAATAGACTGAATCAGCAAGAAAGAGCAGCCAAGAGAGGGGGGGGGGGGGGGGACTTAACAGAGAATGACCTACAATCAAATGAGTTGTTCTTGCCTACTATACCACCCGCTACCCAATCCCCAACAAATTATTAAAAAGAAAATAGTAATTTGTTTTTCTATTTGGTCACCAAAAGTCAAAGCATGTAATTTATTATTTTTCTTTTTGAACTTCAATATAAATAACTTACAGTAAGACAGAACAAATTTTTTATTGAAACTTTGAAATATAAAATGGGAAAAGTTGAAAGATTGTTTGAAAATATGAAGTGAGAAAGAGCTCTTTCAACAGAGATCTTCAATCTCAAAAGCAGTAGTTATTTGCACCACAGGATGGTTAATATAATATTACACATTTCTTCTACCAACTGATATAAAGGTTGTGGTTTAATTGGAAAAATCCAAGCTGGACAATAGGAAAATTTGTCTTCGCAATTCAGTAGTATCACCCAAAAATTCTGAGATAACCAACACTTCACTTGAAGCATGCTTACCTGCGACATTTCAGCATTATTTGATGTATGAGGAGCCTTCTCAACTGATTCAATCATTCGTTGTTCTAAAACTCGTATTTGATGCCTCTTCTCATTGATTTCACCCTTCAACTTCTGCATTTGCTCCTGTATTAATCGGTATGAACTTCATAAGCATCGATTATTACCAATCAAATTTAGAATTTTGCAAAAGGTGCAGAGTTTATTAATGTAGCTCACTCTAAGCTGTGAATTTTCGGGGCTGCTTGCTGCTTTCTCTGACAGCCTTTTTAGAGAACTAATAGACAACGCAACTTCTCCAGCTAGCATTTTCATCTGCTCCTGGAGAAGATCCATTTGATCTGTAACAGTGGTTCCACTCTGGAAAGTGTATTCAGCTCCCAGTTAATATAATGTTTCAATCAATAAGTTATCCTATAGCACTCGTTTATATGTTTTCCACATAACTCCCCAACACAAGCAAACAAACTATTATCTTCACTGAGTATGAGAGCAAAAAGAACTTATTAGAACTTAAGCAATAACTTAAAACTATAAGGACCAGATCCAAACTTTGCCAAAAGGAAATATTTCATCAACATTCGAAAATATAAAACATTGGCAAGCTACTTTTAAATACCACAATGTCAGATAGGTCTTTCCCCAGAAAATCTCTAACAATTTTAGATGTACATAATTCTAGCAGTACTATGCATAATCATAGCACAAAATGGTAGAAGGCAATGAACTTAAGTAAAAGCATGTCTTAGTCAATGCACAAATGCAGAAATTCTAAAAAAACAAATAAAATAGAAACGCAAAGTACCAAATATGATCATACAATCCCAATACTTGGCAAATAAGCAAAACACTAAGTAATATAAGTTCATTAAATTAAAATGTTAAAAAATAAATCTTAAGTTCCAGAAGCTTCTTTCCATGTAGCATACTAGCTATCGTGGAATGCTTACATATAAAACAAAACAAAAGTGATTGCAGTTCTTACCGGAGGCAAACGACCTCCAACAGTGGCACTAAACAAATCACCAGCTTGAGTTCTTTCTGGAAATGAATCAACAATTGCAGGATCATCTCCTCTCCTGCTAACTGATTTTCTCCGTCCATCTTTCATATCATTCAATGTAACTTTGTCTTGCAAAGATTTTGAACAAGATGCAGGAGACCCACTTGCTGAGCTCCCATTATCAGCACTGGGAGACATTCCAGCCTGATTCTCAGGTTTCTGCAGGGGAAATTTCTCAAACATTGTTTGATCTAGTTTAGTTTGTTGAATAAGTATAAAATCAATGAATGTTGGAAAGTTTGAATAACTGAGTTGATAAGATTGAAGCATTTGAAGTATTTTAATCCTTATCTCTGCTCAAGAAACATAGATAAAACAGAATGAAACAGAATAAGTGCATTTTTCAACTCTGATAACCACCTTAGTCCATAGATAAAACTCTACCTTCAATCCATGCTAAAGAAGAAATAACAGGAAGATATATATCAGAACCTACTCTTAGTTTAAACCAGCCAAGCATTCCGCGCCTCCTGTTCCTTTTATAATCTTTAACCAGCTCATCCAGATTTGCAACATCATCCCTTCCTTCAACGGAGAGCTCAGAAGCACAACTTCCAGCATCATCATCAATCATGTATTCTCTTTTCCTATCTGGCAAATATGCTAGCTGCATCACCAAATACATCTAACATAAATTTCAGAAAATAATACCCAGGAACTCAAATTGTCAAGTGAACCATACCACTGAAATGATCTACTGCAAAAAGCCTCTACTATGAACACTATATCTAAGATTGCAAAATACTGAGGAACTATGGATCATGTTATTCATGCTCAAAATGAAAGATCACACACCTCATCTTCACCAAAAGAATGCCTCCGTCTATGTCTAGACCTTTCAGGAATGCTTGATGACATGGAATTCTTGGTGGAAACCAATATTAGTTTAGTTAACCGCTGAATTCTTCCCATCAAAGCTGCCTTTGCTTGTTCTTCTTCCTCCAATCGTGACTGCAATTTGACCTGACCAGCTTCCAGCTTTGACACCAGAAACAAATGCGTGTTAGATACAAACAAGAAATGACAGATACCTCAATAAAATTAGCTCTTTTGGTGTTTACAGGGCTAAATTAGACCATTTTTATTTTAATTGGATAACATCATGTTAATAGGAATTAATACTACCAATAATAAGTACACTCCAAAATGAGAATGATTCTGTCAAGGTCTTGGCTAAATATCAGCAATTTTTACATTAGATGAAGCCCATAGTAGAAACATCCATGTATAACTATCAAAATTCATCAAGGAACAGTGACAAACCTGAAGCTTTAAATTAACCAAATCATCTTGTGTAGTCGCAGCCGTGTAAGGTCTTTCCATCATCCCTTGCCTTAGTTGCTCAAGTTCATGCTTTAAAGAGGAAATTTCCTTCTGGTACTTTTTTATAAGCGACTTCTCATCCATAATCTAAAAAGGTAAAGAATATAAATTACATGGCAGCCCAACAAAGCCTCATCCAACACTACAAACATATAAACAATAAGCCTAGCATTTACCTTATTTTGGGATGCTTTGATTTCTACATGCTTACTTCGATGGGCAAACTTCAATGTGTTGTGTGTTTCTTCGCTGTTGCTAGAGGCAGGTGTTACTGTGCAGATAAGCTGCAACAATGTTGAGAATAGAAAGAATATTGATAAATGCTTCAGCAATACAATCATAATGACAATAAAGCAAATAATGGACACCACAGCAACATTATTATCAAAAAAGGGGAAAGTAATAACCGAAGATCTCGCAGAAAATACCGATAATAGCAATACTTAATTCCCTGTGATGATAAATTGAACTTACAGAAATCCGTCCACGGCCACTAAGGGATGACTGCAATAAACGGGTAAGCTTGGAATCTCGGTATGGAATATGAGTTGCTTTTCCATCCGTCAATTTAGAAATTACCTAGAATGAGAGACAATTAATAAGCAAAAAGTCTTGAAACAGATGATCAAATTTGCACCAAGAATATATTCCCAGCTCACAAGTACTAATACAGGCATGGTAAAGGATATGCATGGTTGAACAAAATCTTCAAAATCATGCAATGACGAGTTCAGAAGTCGATCAATTTAGCACGCAGCAATAACTAGCATTAAAGCAAGTGTAAATCAAAATGGAAATGGTCAAAAATAGTTCTTGATAAGATTCATAAGTACAAGTAAACTGCACAATATATAGATGTGTAAGATTAGCGTCTTACAGCCAGCGGGAGAAAGGGCAGCAATCATGCAACTAAGTAGAATTGGTTATAACCTAGTCATCTAAAAGAGAGAGAGAAGAGAAGACCAAAAGGAGAAGTGATTTCATACAGTTCCTAGAGTCAGTAAACTTTTATTTATATATGAGCCTTCTTTTCTCCGCAATCCAGTTGTTTCAGCTTTAGAGCTTTCAGATCCAGCAAGATCAATTAAGTTCTGCAAAAATAAAAAGAATCCGGTCATATTTATGTATAGATACCAATACCAGGATGTTTGTATTAAAAAAGCATCACAATCAGCTAAGTTCAGTCGATATCCTAACTTCTATCAATGAAATGATTAAGGTAGTTACCAGTTGGGATAGTGTCACATCTTCATCCCCATTCTTCTCCCCACGTGGACTGCTTTCAATAGTCTGATAGTTAACAGAATCTTTCAGTAAAGTGAGACAGCATTAAGAAAAAAGAAAAGAAGATGAACAAACACAAAAACACCTTGATCAGGAAATAACTATTATAGTTCTTAAAAATTTAGGGGCAGGCTCATCAAATTGATATGATCATTCATGATGATTGATGGTTTTGAAGAATTGAGAATATCAAATTCAAAAAGATTTATCCAAGAAAAATAAAAATAGAATTCGTCTAGAAAAACCACGAAAAAACTTATATAAACCATATATCCTCTTTCCTTTTCAAAATAACCAACAAAACACATTAACCGCCATTCTACTCTGTCACATTTGGAACCACAAAAACCAGCCTAGCTAAATCTCTTTATTTCTATATAAAAGATGGCAACAAAAATTTTGCTACTTCTAACTTTATTTAATACAGAATTGTATAATTTAAGACATTCTGCTTAAATAAAGGTTTGAGCTTCTAAGACATGAGAAATTATTATGTTTTTATTTAAATAAAAGATTAAGTACCAGGGTGAATATAGTGTGACTCCGACTGCTAAGAAGGTTGAAATTATTAGAACCAACGTGCCTATGTTCTGTTACATCAGAAAAAGATGTTAATGGATAGAGAGTAGAAATGAGAAAAAGAAAGAGCAAAAATAATCAGGAAACCATAAAAATTGATGATTAAAAGAAAGATCCTACAAAGAAACATAAACAGTGGTATACAAATGAAAGCAAAAGAAATGATAATTTGGCTACAAGAAAATAATTGGCATGTATCAAAGGAGAAATGTTCTGGTATAAAAGTGTACTAGAATACAGAAAGTGAATGTTAGTATACCTTCTCCAGTTGCTATCAAGGAAAGAGCATGAGCAGGAGATAAAACAACTTCTTCTTTGATTCCCTCAACATAAGTTCCCTGCTCAAGTTACACGCCACAAATTAAAATAAAAAATATTTTAAGTTCTGAGCTGTGATATAGTTTGCATCAGTGTATAAGTTGAAAATAAATCTAACACAAAGCAGGGCATATGCTTGATTAAAGAAAGATACATTAGACAAAGAACAAGAAAATAACAAATTCTACAGAAAATTATGGATGATACATAAGACATGCACATAAGAAGTGAAAAGTAGAGAAAAGGTAGATCACCTGAGCATCCTCTCTTATCCTTAGGTTCTGACCTATTGGATCAAGTAAATCGTTGATAACCTGGTGACCAAA
This sequence comes from Gossypium sturtianum, assembly GCA_025698515.1. Taxonomy (NCBI): domain Eukaryota; kingdom Viridiplantae; phylum Streptophyta; class Magnoliopsida; order Malvales; family Malvaceae; genus Gossypium; species Gossypium sturtianum. The sequence continues at coordinate 7,480,143 of CM046947.1, forward strand.
TAGAGCAAAAGCAAAAGGTTTTGTTAACAGCAACCACCAAGCAAGAAGTCAGAAGAACATTTACGTAAAATGAGCAGCACAAGACATGATGCTCCAGGGGACCATTGAATACAAAAATCTGAACAATAGGCAGACTAGAATCAATCGATTATGATTACAGCAGAGCTACAGTAAAGATCTTCAGAAAAGTATTTACTCTCTTCAATTCACTAATGTGGTCTCTAGTCTAAATGAACTCTTTTATACAGAATAAATAGCATGGTTGATCTAATCATCGATGCCTTACCTGCTTGCACCTTTCCTCCCAAACTAACCTTGTCAAGAAATAAAAGAAACTAAAAAAATAAAAAATAAAAAAGCAAGTAACCATAGTTTAATGCTTACCCTTGGAGTTGCTACATCTAATTTAATAAGCAAAACCTAAAATAAAATAAAAAAATTTTGAATCCACGTGAAATGATGCTCCAAACTTACTAGATATTATGAAACATATGACAACCTTGACAATATCCAATTTCAATCCAAATATTTACAACACAGATCAAACACTTATAGCCTGTACCCTGGCTTTAGGGCGTTTGGGCATGATATGAATGAAGCTCCTGTTCTGGTTTCACTAAGGGACAAACTAGTGAATAAACGCTTAGGGGAACAACAGTAGTGAGATTTCTTCTTTTTTTAAACTTCGAGCGGGTGTCAGAGAAGTCTGTGAAGTAGTTGCTTTTAAGCAACCTTTTCGAACAAGTAAAGAAGAATATTGTCTTTGTTATACCGCTTTAGAGCTAGATGTCCCCAATTGTCTGCAATATAGCCTATATAAGAGAAAGAGTGACATTCTCACCCGCCCAATCACTTTTGACTATCCCAATGTCAAGGGTTCAGCGTCAAGTCATAGTTGATCCGACCTATCTAACCTACTCATTGGGACTTGGTGTGAAATTGAGCAATTAAGCGTTGGCTCTAATACCACTTGGCACAAGCCATTAACCTCTTCCCAAAAGACGCGTCCAATAGAACATAACCTTTCATTTCCTATCCAATTTGGGATTAATATCCCCTGCACTAATAGTATCCAGTACCTATTATCATGCTTAAAGCTAACATAAACTTCCTTTCAAACTTGATAGCATCATGAGGAGACAACAACAACATCCTCTACAACACATATAAAGAAAACTTAATTGCCTTATGGCTACATCTCTATGTTTCTTTTACCTCCTAGAAACTCTCAACTAAAAGCCAACCAGCATCAACTCTTACTAGTTTAAAGGAAAACATGTTGACCAAGCCAAGCCAAAAATGACAAAATGAGTGGGGAAAACATAAACTTCAAAAAGTGAAAATAAGACCATGACTAACCTCATTGTAAATCTCAAGATATGAAACCCGAAGAAGAAACTCCCGCTCAGGTGTCTAAAATACAAAAGCAAGGTTACTCAATGAAAGGATATTGTCTAAAAACACAATCAATCAAATGGAAGATCAACCAATTACCTCTTGAATGGTGGCAAATACATCCTTAACAGCTAATGGAATGATTCCAGGTGACTTTTGCTCACCCTAAATCAAGAAATAAAGTCAACGTTGCACCATAATACTTGATTAGCAAAAATAGGATAACCATGATACATCCAATGGAAGTCCCCCCCCCCAAACCACCAACCTCAACAATTCCCCCTATGCTGATATATAATCCTCAACGGTAAGGGACTTCATTTATTACTAAAATTCTATTCTCTGATAAAAGAATTCATGCATATTCAAGGTATATACACAAGTTATAGAGCTTCCTTAAATGGTCATAATGTTTGATTACTTTCCAAGAGATGAAATATTCTCATTCAAGTCATTACGCAAGCATCCAGCATCCACCTCATTAATCAATCACCAAAATGAAGCTCTATACCTAATACAAATCATTGTCATGTTATATATACAACTTATTGGGCACAGATGAAAGGCGAGAAGTGACAAAATCTCTTGTTCAACACTTACATGCATTGTATGAGTCTTTCCACTACTCGTAACACCATATGCAAAAACTGTGCCTGCATGCATGAGATCAGAGAAATAATTATCATCTAACAATTCATCACATAGTGAAAATTAGTGTAAAGCCATAGCCTACTCTCATGTAAACTATGTCACCATCCAATTTGTACCAAGTTGAGAAACAAAAAAGACTTCATGTTATAACCGAAACCTTCCAAATGAGAGCTAGTGCTATGTTTTCGCTTTTTACCACTTCATTGAGAGAGAACTCTTTCTTGTATAATATCAATAAATTCAATTCTTAAAATACCTAAAGCAGTTGAGTTTTGCATATGAAGATTGAACTTTCTTGATTGTACATTGTATGGCAAGTTTAACATTGATATCCAGAATTTCAAAATTAAAAATTTAACAACACAGAATGTATTAGGTTAATCTTGCAACATAAAGAAAAAAGCCCTTAAATTAATCCAGAAGACCATTGCTTCACCTTTAACTGACTTAAGTTAATAACAAAGCAATATTCTAGATAAAAGTACGAGAATTTGGGTCCACCATTCTATCCTCCTTTAATTTTCTGAAAATTCAAAGAAAATGAGCAAGTCTTTTTCCTACTATCCTTCTCAAAATTCTTGGCTGGCTTGAAACTCAAACAGATGCAAAACATAGAAGGAAGAATATTACGTTTCATCAATTTGAAATTTTAATGAGATGGATCCTGTTCAGCAAGATTTATTGTGTATTACCTAACTCTGTTTTCGCTTTTCTTACCAACTTTGGAATTAAAATTCATAGAATTTGATACTATATTACTACAACTTTCATATAATTAATGTTTTAATGGGTCATTCCACATTTAAGATATCCCACCCATATGTTGCAATTGAACAGAAACAGTCATAAAACACTCAACTCATAGAAGACCTCTATCAATATTACTTCGAACTACAGTGGAATTAATAGCTAAAGATAAAGAAAGTCACCATTTATCCCTTGCATGGCACCACTTATAACATGCTGAGCAGCAGCATCATATACATGGCGCGTGGTTGTTGCGGGGCCAAACACTCTGTCTGTAATATACGCATGAAAATCAACTCAGTAAATCAACAACCATGAGAAGTTTCAACAAGAATAAACAAATGTGGTACATGTTGAAGCTCAAGAACGCTAACCCCATTAAATTTTCAGAAAACGTGAGCCTAATGTATGACATAAACAAAATATAAGGATCTAAGCAGCCAAAAATGCATATTAAACAGTTCATTGTTGATTCACTCAGTGCAGCAATTTTAGTAACGGACTACAAAATGAACCCAATAAGAAAATGAATCAAGAACTTTCTACCAAAGTTTTATTGTTACTTCAATAAAAATTATTATCACACTCAGAAAACCCCCAAAAAGAAGAAAGGAAAAACAAAAAGCTTTACTAACCAAAGCCATAAGCAATAGAAGGATTGAACTCGTTCCTTACTGTAAAGTCCCCATCTGCATACCACGCTATCTCGTCTCCTTTATTAATTTCCCTTGGACTGATGGAAAACGGAGAAAGCAAATCAAGTATACCAAAAAAAAAAAAAAAAAAGCTTCCCGACTGTCACCAGCAGCTAGATAATGGACAAATAGAAGGCAGCCACAGAGAGAGAGTACCTGAGAGGACGGAAACGAACGGTGACAGTAACATTTTCTTTAGACTTGGAAGACTCGAGGCGTTCAACGACGACAGTGGACGGACTTGGGCCCGGGTTGGGACTAGAGGAAGTAGCTGGAGACGAGGAGAGCCTAGAAGGAGGACGTGACGACGTCGTTGAAGAAGGAGTCGCCGGACGACCGGTCGTTTTCGTGGAAGGCAAGGGAACGGGAGATTTGCGTGAACGGAACGGCGAGATGGAGGAACGATTTGACCTACTAGACATCTTCCAAGGGAACCGGAAACAGAAAAAAGTCAATGGAAAGTCAAAGTTTAGAGAGAGAGTAGAAAACAAAGAAGGGAATGCCGGCGCCGAGAGTGAGAGAAACAATGGTGCCGCCCTTTAGCTGCGATGTTTTTTCTCTTTCTCTCCCATCTCTCCCTCCAAAACGAAGCTTTAATTTTTAACTTTGTGTTTTTTTATTTGTCTGATTTTTTTTAATTTGAATTGTCAGATATGCCCTTATGTCAGATGTTGTTGGGTTTTGAAATTGAAAACTTTTTTGTCCGCATCTCTTTTAAAAAAAAAAGTCTACCTAAAAGGTAGATTTGATGAATTACCAAATTCTGCTTTACGAGGAGTTATGCGGTGGGTTTTTTTAAGGAGAGCATTATTTGACTTTTTATTTATAATGAGAAATTTATGGTTATTTGGAATAGGCGGTGTGTTTATTTTTGGTGAGGTTAAAAATAGTGTTAGTTATAAGATTAATTATTGTGATGGTGAGATTAGAAACAATTGCGGGGTGTGCGTTTAGATTTAAATGCAGTTGTAACGGTGAGGTGAGAATATAAAATGACTATTAATGATATTAGATTAGAAATGACAATGTATCTGTAATACAATAAATAATTATATTTATATTTATATTAAATAATATAACATAAATTAAAGTTATATTTTTTATAAAATGGTAATTAAAATATTAAAATCATATACAATAAAATTTAAATATTTTTAAATATATTCATAATAAAATATCAAAATATTTTACAAATTATATTTAAATCAAATAATAAAATATAAATTAAATTGTATTTATACTAATTTTATAAATTTAAATTAAAAATTTTAAATTTTACTAACAATTAAATTATATTAAACTTGTGTTATGTGTATTAAATAAAATAAATAATAAATGAAGAATTAGAGGGGTAAAATAATAATTACCCTTGTTTTTGGACTTCCAAATCAATCCACTGGAGCTTTTAACTCCAACGAATATTTTGAGTTACAGTAAGGTGAGAAATATTCACCAATGTACTTGCCAAACACCTCAACTGGAGCTGCGTTTCAATCCAAAATTTTTTACTCTTTAAATCTCACCAGAATGGAACTTGCTAGTGATCCAAAGGGGCCTTAAGCATTCAAAGGTCTTTTTTTTTTTTTTTTGGTCAATTTAGCTTCTTTTTTTAAATTAAATTTGGTGATGAATCTTTAAAAAAAAAGTAATATTATTTTTAATAAAATATTGATTAAAATATTAATTTAATAATATTAGTGTTGCAAATGATGTAAGAATTTATATATACTTCATATTAACATAATATTGTTTATCTTATAAGTCACGTCAATAAATAATTTAATATTTATAAAAGTATTCAAAAAATATAAATAATAAAAAGTTCATTTAAAAATAATATGAAGTATATGCGAACTAAATTGATCAGAAAATATAAATATTGAAGACTAAATTTGGTATTATACATTTTTACCAAAAGCTTTGTATTTGTATGGGTTTTTTTTTTTTTTTTTGCTTCGAAAAAAACTGGCATCCATTAATGAAGGGGTTGGCAAAAGTCTGACAACAAAACAGATCAAAAACACACGAAAAGACAGCATAAAGCAAAAAAACCACACAAAATAGGGAACAAAATCACACAGCAAAACCAAAACCAGAAATGAAAAGGAAACCCCAAAACGAAAGCACCGAACGAATACCAGCGAACCTTTCCTCTTCTCCTCAAAACCCATAGCAGCCAAAAAATGAAGAGGAAAACCCATCTTTGAAAAAAACCAACATTGGAGATTCAAGGAACCTACTACAAAACTTCAAAGCCCACAAAATTCTCTCAAAGATCGACGACGACTCGGTCAGGCCGGTCCTTAGCCACCAGATTTTCGGACGAAAGTCGGTGCCTCTTCAACCCAGAAACAAGGTGAAAGCCGCCTGCGCCCCTCTAATACCAAAGTATGAGCCGCCCGATTAACACTTCTCGGAGCTAACTGGTAAGTCACTTTGTCCAGAAATTCCTCGAGCCTCCGAATATTATGAGAAATTGGTTTGAGTATGGATCTGTCTTCCTTAACAGTTGTTAGCTTCTTAATAACCATAAGAGAGTCCCCCTCCAAGATAACCATATGAAAACCCATATCAATCGCAAAAAGGAGAGCTCGTTCACATGCCTTAGCTTCCACGACGAATGCATCTTCAATGCCGGCATAAGGGTAAGTACATGCTCCCATAATTAAACCCATTTCATTACGGGCTAAAACAGCCACAGTAGAGGTATTAGAATCGCCCTGAAAATAGGCATCAAAATTTAATTTAATAACCCTAGGGTTCGGAGGTCGCCATAACTCAGTCACAGTAGTTGTTGGGTTAACCACTGAAACTTTACTCAAACTCAACTCACGGGCATAACCCTGCATAAAACCCACAAGATCCTGCTGAGAAAATTTCAGACCTTCATGAACCACTTTATTTCGTTTAAACCAAAAGGCCCAGAAAGAAATATCTAACAGTTTCCTAGTGGCCTCACCAACTGTTATAAAAGTGTTCACTAACTTATTTTTACCATCCGAGGTACATATGCTACAATCAAACGAAAGGTGCAGAGAATGCCACAATTGCCGCAATACACCACAGGACCACAATAAATGACTAGAATCTTCTAGCGCCTCCTTACAAAGAATGCAAACATTGACAACTTGCAATCTTCGTTTGAGTAAATTGTTGTAATGAGGCACGTAATCTTTGATTAGTCGCCACATGTGGATTTTTAGTTTAGAAGGAGTCAGTAGATCCTGCAGTAATTTGTAGAATTTTTTGTAATCGGGTTGTAAGTACTAAATTGTAACCATAGTGTTGTCTGCTTGTTGTAATTAAGACTCGATACCTACTCTTCACCGAGTACTTCGTAGCATCATGGCGCCACACTAACACATCCTCGTGCTCTAGAGGTTGCAAGATGAATGTTGAAAATGCGAGTAGCTCGCTCATCATCAACAATCCAAATGATTATTTCCTTATTCAGTACCCGAGCTAACATCAATTAATTGGTTCTGATGAGTCCAATTAGTATTTATACTCGAACTAAAACTCTACTATTACCAGGGCCAGGCAACCAAGGATCATTCCAGATATTCACAGCTTCGCCACTACCAATACGCCAAAGCAAACCGTCTGAATTCAGCTCCCGAGCACTGCATAAACTTCTCCAGGTAAAAGAGGGGTAAGAACCAATTGTAGCTGCCATAATATCCGAAAATGGATAATAACGGGCTTTAAAAACTTTTGCAAAAAGATAATCGGGCTGCGAGAGCAAACACCAAACTTGCTTAGCTAGCAAAGATTTGTTAAACAAAATGAGGTCCCGAAAACCCATCCCACCATCAGTTTTCGGAGTACATAGATTATTCCAAACACTCCAGTGGATACCCCTAGCCGATTTACTATTAGACCACCAAAATTTGTTCAAAATAATTCCTAACCTTTGACACAAAGTTTTTGGTAGGACAAAGCATTGCATAACATAAACAGGAATTGCTTGTAAAACCGCCTTAATAAACACCTCCTTACCTCCCATCAAAAGATACCGAAGACTCCAACTTTCAATCCTCCGTCTGAACATATCCACAAAATTTGCAAAGGCCCTTCTCTTATTTATCCCAACCATCATTGGCAAGCCCAAATATTTCTCCGGGTTTGTAGCCACCCTAACTCCCAAAATGTTGGTGACTGCATCCCTCTCAGCTTGACCCACACTCGCTCCAAAATAAATAAGTGATTTATCAAAATTAACCTGTTGCCCCGAGATTAATTCATATTCCTTGATGATGTTATGAACAATATGAGCCCTATCCACCGAGGCATCACCAAATAGGATGCAATCATCGGTAAACAGTAGATGATTAATCATAATTTTTTCCCTTCCAATCGGAGCCCATCGCATCATATTTTTATGTTTGGCCTCATTCAGCAACAAAGAGAGACCTTCAGCGCATACTAAGAAAAGATAAGGACTAAGAGGGTCACCTTGCCTCAACCCCTATGATGGGGAGAAACCATCGCTAATACCATCGTTAATACCCACCGTATATGTGACTGAACAAACACACTGCATAATGAGAACAACCTAATCTGAATGGAAACCTAACTTCAACATCATGCCCGCCAGAAAGTCCCATTCAACTCGATCATACGCTTTACTCATATCGAGTTTCAGTGCAAAATTACCGCGTTTACACCGTTTCCTTATCTTAAGTGAGTGTAAGACCTCATATGTGATTAAGGTATTATCCAAAATGTGTCTCCTTGGAATAAAAGCCCCTTGAGCTTCATCGATACATAATCCCAGCGTAATACTCATCCTATTCACCAGAACTTTCGAAATGATCTTATAAATCATATTACACAATTTGATAGGTCGAAATTGAGACAGATTCTCCGATTTTTTAACTTTAGGGATTAATACTATGTGTGTTTTATTAATATCACTCATATCAATCTCCCCATTTAAAACAGAAAAACAGTAATTAGAGATGTCCGCCCCCACAAGGTGCCAATACCTTTGATAAAACATAGCTGGGAAGCCATCAATTTCGGGGGCCTTTAGAGGCGCCATAATCTTCACCACGTACCCAATTTCATCATCCGTGAAAGGTTTAAGCAGCACATCATTCATGCTTTCAGTGACCTTTTGCTCAACTAAACCAAGCAGCCTATCATCACCTCTAGCTTCAGAAGCTGTGAAAAGATCACCAAAATGCTTCGAAGCAACCTGCAACGTCTTCGCTGTTTGCGAAACCCACCGACTAGTCCCATCTTCCAGCCCGACAATCCTATTATGATTATAACGGGAAACGAAAATTTTGTGAAAGAAACTAGTATTTCTATTACCATTTTGTAGCCAGTTTACCCGCGCACGTTGTTCCCAAAAAACTTCTTCTTTATCAGCTTCCAAATTCAACCCTAACTGCACCTCCATAATTTCTGCCAGAATCGCATCAATAGGAACCTAATCATAGAGATCAGACAGACATTTCTCCATAGCCACTCTATGTCTTTTTTGTTCGTGGTTCCTTAAACGACTCCAAAATTGAAATCGTTTTCCCGCGTTAGCTAGCTTATCGAGAACACTAGCAATAGGATCTTCCCAAGCCTGTCTAACAATCGCTTCAAAAGATTGGTCGAAACACCATTTTGCTTCAAAGTGAAAAAGCTTGGCCCCAACGGACTCACCATGTCGCAGATTTCCGACTGTATTCATGAGGATCGGACAATGGTCTGAAAATGAGTGGCTCAGATGCGTGATTGAATAATTAGGAAAAAGATTCATCCAGCTCAGGCTCGCAACTCCCCTATCAAACCTCTCTCGGATATTAGTGGACCGGAATCTTCCTATTTCCCACGTGAACCACCGACCAACAAACCCCAAATCATTAAGACTGCAATCCTCCAAAGTGTTTCAAAATTCAGCCATTTGTCGTTCAGACCGAAGTCGACCCCATTTTTTTCTCAAAAGAGCTTGTAATCTCATTAAAATCCCCTATCACAATCCAAGGGGTAGCTTGATCATTATCTAGTTGCCGAAGATGCTCCCAAGACCTCCGTCGATACCGTTCATCAGGGTTCCCATAACTCGTAAATCTCTAAGTTTCGCCATTTTCGTTATCATGAATGTCAACATCCACGTGGAGCTGAGAATAGCTTCCAAGAGATACCAATGAACTACCTGTCCAACCCAAAGAAATTATTCCTTTTGAGCCAATAGCACAAATGTCAATACCATTCACAAAACCGCATTTCAACCTAACCATTTCCATTTTCTTTGTAGATAATTTTGTTTCCATAAGAAACAAAATTCGGGGATTAATGGCCCTTAATTTGTTTCTGAGCCTGTTAACCGTCCGTGACCTCCCCAAACCACGGACATTCCAGCAAATGATCTTCATTGTGGTCGGTTGCTCTGTTCTGCAGAGCTAGTCGATATATCAATAGCTCTCTCAATAGAGCCATTACCCGAAAGTTAAACTGAAGCATTGGCCACACGCTGGCGTTTCTTACCTTCTAAAGAAACAAACGGATCATTTTCTTACTCTGCCTGTAATTCCATAGGCCCAATCCCACACTCGGCCTCACCAATTTCTCTAGTCTCCATAATTGGCCATTTATCATTCCCCTTAATTAACGTCATAGAACCATATCCAAGGGGAATCAAATTGGGATTAAGATATTCTTTAGCCAATTCACTCCCCCAATTACGCCCAGAATCCCTTTTATCAGCAGGATTGTTCCCCCGAAAATTTCTTTCCTGAATCAATACACTACATTCCGACCCGTTAGCTTCCCACAACCACTTACTAGTAGTAACATTTCGCCGGTGTACTGCCGTTCGTAAAGTAATATCCCATCCAAAGATAATTTTAGATGAATCAATTATTGTGCAAAGAATGCAGAAACTTTCGCCATGCCCAAGCTTGCCACAAATAAAGCAAAACAGGCTAAGTTTCTCATACTGGAATCTGGCATAGATGACTCGATCGTTACCAATAAGAATTTTCTTTTTTCTTTTCAACGGTTTTGACACTTCCAAACGAACCCGAATGCGCATGAAAGTTTGAAATCCTAATGACGAAAACGACGTATCATAGTCAATAAACTGCCCTAAAAAATTCCCAAATTGTTCGGCCATAGGAGCCATCATCAAGCCTAGGAGAAGATCATGAATTTGAACCCAGAATTCTGCCAGGTTTAACGGGACTATCAAAGGTGTAATAGCCCAAATTTCAGTGATGTCAGAAATAGTAGTTCGAGACCACCAAATCCTATAAATAAATTCGTAGATTATATTATTTAATATTTACGAGCCAAATATAACTTTTAAAAGATTTTTGAAATAGTAAATTGTGTTTTATAAAGATTTATTTGGTCAAAAAATTAAGAAAAAGAGGTATCGAGATCTCGGTGTTATAAATCGAGCCATAAATATTTTTTTGAATATTTACGGAATGCCAATAAGGTAGTATTAAAATTTCATTAGAAAATTTTGATGTTCGGGTGGTTAATTAAATAAAAAGGACTAAATTGAAAAAGGTGTAAAAGTTTCTAGAAGGATTAAATAGAGAAATTGTCAAATGAGGAAGGACCTAAAGTGAAAATAAGCCCTAAGGAGATATTTTGGGCGGCAATAGCTGAGAAAAATCAGGAAATGGGTGAAATAAGGGCAAAATTGGAAAATTGCCAAAATTAGCTAAATAAAAATGGGATCAAATTGGAATATCTAGAATTCTCTTCATTTCTCTTCATTTTCATCAGCTGAAAAACAGCCATGGAAGAGGGTTCAAGCTGGTTTTCATACTCTAGCTTCATGTAAGTTTAATTCTTGCTTTCTCCTTGAAATTTCTATGTTTTTGGACTTTTACAATTGGGTCCAACTTACTATGTTATTAGTTTTTGATTCTATGGCTAATTTTTAAAGTTTATATGGATGAGTGCTGGAATAATATGATGAATAAACATATAATTTAAGCTTTAATTTTGATATATGATGATTTTATCAATTAAAATTGATGGAATTTGGTTTTAGGACCTAATTGTGAAAGAGTTTGGAATTAAGGTCTAATGCTAAATTTCTGATTTTCAAGGGTTATGAAGTAGTCTAAAATGATAGAATAAAGTATTAATTGAGAAAAATTATCCCAATTGAGGGGTTAATTGCACAAGGACTGAATTGTATGAACTGTGAAATTTGGGGCAAAATGGAAATCAACACTTTGCACTAAAATAGTTTTGGACAGCAGTGGTAGTCTAACTTTGAAAAATCACCAAAAATTGTAGAAATTGAATTAGAGGATGAATAAAATATATAATTAAAGCTTATTGACTCTAGTTTCTTATAGAAGAAACGGTGTAAGCAATGGAATTGTAAATCATGAGATATAATAGGTTTTGTGAGATAAGGTTAGAATGATTTCGGGTTCCTCTGTTCTGACTTTGGAAAATCATAAAAAAATGGAGAAAAATAATTAGGGGCTTAAATTTATATTTTTAAAATACTGAATGAGTCTATTTTCAATAGAAACAAACGGGAACATCATCCGAATCCCGTATGAGGAGATAATTATTTTTTAGTGAATAAGGGTCGGAATTGTCAGACAACAGAACAGGGGTGACTTTAAAGAATAAACTGTACTTACTGGCTAAACCAAAAATTCCGAAAATTTTATGGTAAGAAGATATGTGAGTCTAGTTTCATGGAAAATTAGCGGATCTTCTGTAGCTCAAGATAAAAATAATTTAGTGACTATGACACGGATGGACAGCTTGAATATTCACATAAATAAATTGTGAAAAATTATAGATAATGTTACTTACAAGTGTGTTATTTATACTAAGGATGTGGATGGAGAGGAGGAGGAGGAGGAAGAATATATGAAAGACTTGTGTATAAGTTGATCACATGCCCGGTTATAATTGATAAATGTTGAATTAGAAATGTTATAATGTTTTATTTGGAATATTTATTATGAAATTATGATTATCGTTATAATACAAAAATTGAACTTGTGAGTTTATATGGCTAAATTTTAGTGATCATTTGTTAATTTTATGAACTTCATGATGTGTTATTTCATATGTATTGATGATAAAATCGTGAATAATGTAAAAGCATGAAAATTGAATAAATGATCAATTTGAGCACTTCAGTTTAGTAACAAGATGAATTGACAGAAAAGACCATGGTTGAACCATGGCAACAAGTGATAAGTGATAGCTTCGGCTACACTTATCTGATCAAGGACAAGTGAAAGTGATAAGTGATAGCTTCGGCTACACTTATCTGATCAAGGACAAGTGAAAATGAAAAGTGGTAGCTCTGGCTACCTGATCAGTGAAAAGTGGTAGCTCCGGCTACCTGATCAAGTGAAAAGTGGTAGCTCCGGCTATCTAATCAGTGAAAAGTGGTAGCTCCGGCTACCTGATCAGTGAATAGTGGTAGCTTCGGCTACAAGTGACAAGTGATTTCCGTGTAAGACCATATCTGGGATATGGCATCGGTGTGATACGTGTTTAAGATGTAAGACCATAGCTGGACTATAGCATTCTAGTGAAAAGTGATGAATTGACGGATAAGTCCATGGTTTCACCATGGCATAATGATAGTGAAAATGTAAGACCATGGCTGAGCTATGACATTCTAGTGAAAAGGCCATAGCTATGCTATGACATCAGTGATTATCAATGAAATTCAGTGCATACCGGTGCAGACCAATTCCGTAAGACGTTCACTAATTTGACAAAGTTTGGTAAGTGTTTCATAGGATTATGTGATATAAGGAAATACGAGTTGATGAGACATGAACATAGAACTTGATTGATGAATGAGTTCATTTGTGATTATATATTTGTACACCCTTGAGTGTATTATCCGTATGAATTGGTATTCCAAATGAGTTAATGAGAAAAGTTCTAATATGAAATAATCTGAATTCGAAATGAAATATTATGAAAATGTACTTGAAATATATTGATATATCTTGTATATGTTATTTGAGTTCATAATGTGGAAAGTAAACATATGTGAAAATTTGAGATGATGATATCTGTACATGGGATCTATTGGTGGATACGTACATCCAAATTTATATGATAAATTTAGTGAACATTGAAATTGGACTCAATAAGTGATTTGACAATTTAAATTGTGATTGGCAGGAAGAGTTAGTGAGTTGTATGTTTATGAATTGTTACATGTATTTGTCTGAAATACGAGGAAATGATGGTATTTGATACATAGAAAATATGAGATTGTGATATATAAAAACATGGAATATATTTGATAAATGTGTTTATTCATAATTATAGAACTGTACACCTAAAGTGTACTATTTGTGAAAAGATGATGTTCAAATGATTTGATGAGTAGAACTCAAATATGTAGTAGTTAGAAACCAAGACAAATTGTTATGAAAATGTATATGAAATACAGAGGTATGATTATTATATGTGATATGAATACATAATGTGAAAAAGTATAGGTATAAGAGGAATTTAATAAGAATTGAGCCTATATACGTTTCTTGTTATTTATATGAAGTGTACGATTAACAAATGGTGATAAGTATAAGGCTTAGTTGAATATCTTAAATTAGCTCTTGACTGTATTAAAATGTTAGTGAGTGGGAAATATGGCTTGGAAAATAGCCTAATTTTCGTCCACACGGGTAGACACGGGCGTGTGTCTGGGCCGTGTGTGACAAGCGGTCTACCCCATGAGCGTATGGTCTGACTTTGTGTCCCTAGTCACACGGGTGTGTGTCACTTATATGCGAGAAAAAAATTTAAAAGTCATGAAAAATGTTCCCGAGAATTCGGTTTAGTCTCGACCTGATCTTAATGCATGATTTGGACCTCGAAGGTTCGTTAAAGGAACGTTTATAATTAGTCTCGGTATTTGAATGATAATGATTTCAAATTATCTGTAAGTGTTCTGTACTCCTTGGTAATGCCTCATAACCCTGTTCCGGTGACGGATACGGGTTGAGGGTGTTACAAAAGGATTCTCTCCCGCCTGGATCCTGTGAAGCAAGAGTAAATGGTTACTTATGTAAAAAACTTATTATATATGTTTCACAATAGCTAAACATAAAATAAAGAATAATTAGTACAAATTTAAACTTGAAATTATAAAGATAAGTAAAAACTCTTATAAAAAAATAAGATTTCTTCAAAATAAGTGAAAAAATTTTATTCTCTTTGCTAAAAATAAGTTATAGGAATGGCTGAATATTATCAATTGAAATAGTTTGTTACTAACTTTTATAGTGAAACGTGTGTAAAAAATAATACTCTAACTAAACGTAGCATAAGTGTTAAATAGAAAAGTGAGGTGATAGTTCAAAAATTAGTGTAATGACAAATTTAACCTTCAACTTTTACTTATGGAGTCGAATTGATATTTTTTAAATTAAACCTAAACATTATTGATTATCTCAAAATTGATCATAGCTCTAAAAATTCATAAAAATATAATACATAAATGTTTAAAATATATTATTACGAAAATTTACTTTTTTCTCCTCCTTCACCACCACCATTGTTTCCCCACCCCACCTCCTCCTCCTCCACAATTTCCGCCACACCCTCTTCCCTTTAATTCAAAAAATTGTGGGAGATCAAAGTTTTAGCTTCGTATGATGATGATGTTTAAGAATATTAATTGTGATGGATAATACAAGTTCACTACTAAGAAAGTGGGAAACAATATTAGTAAAGACACAGGAGATTCAAAAATTTGCATTATTTTTTACAAAGCTTTTGATGAATAAAATAAAAAAAACAAATGGCTATTGTTGAAATTTATTGATGGAGATGCCTTTATCATGGAGGTTTTTTTTTTTATAGTGTGCTAAAGATACATACACATCAACTCTGAAAATTGCAATATGTGTTATTCTCTCTTGTCGTGGATGTTCAATATTTATGGTCAATGTTATGATAAAGCTGGTAATGTTCGCGAGGAATAGAAAGGATTGAGAACAATATCTCTTGATGATTGTGCTTTTATTGATTCTGTGCATTGTTTTGTTCGTTGACTACGGTTGGCTCCTGTTAATATGTATCTTAGGAGGGACATTATGTTAGTGAGTTTTTCAATAAATTAAGTTATATTATCAAATTTGCTGATGTCTCTTGCAAACAACATGAAGAGATACAAGCAGTTTAAGAAGCTACAACTGCACATGTGTCAACTATTGACGAGTTTAAGATTGGAAAAAGTGTCAATCAAGTTGGGACTTTGGAATGAGTTCTCATTTTTATTATATATGCAGATTTGTAACCATGCTTGATGCAACTTGTTTAGTGTCTGGAACAACTAAAAAACAAGGATTCACACATCCAAGTTGATTCAATTATTTGAATTCATTTTTATCATGCATTTTTATTATTCGTATATCACCTTAATCTATGCAACAAAAGTCCAAAAACAATGTAAATGCTATACATTTGATTTTAAGTACAAACATGTTAATTTAGGATTTAAGAAAAAATGGTTGGAACTGAACTTAAGTGATGGAGTTATTATTTTGTGGGAAAAAAATGATTTTGAGTGTTCTTAGCGTAAACGTGCAACATTTTGACGGTAGATGAAAAATACTTAATTTGTAAATATGATAAATTAACTTTGCTTAATGTTTATTGTAACAACAATTAAGACGAAAATAAAGTATAAAAAATAATAGCAAAAACGAATTAATCACCAAAATATCCCACAATAGAATTAATAAACTTTTTAAAGAATACTCAAAAAAGTATCACAAAATAATCAAAAAAAAATTCTTAAATGACCGGTTAAAAAGCTAAAGAGTCTTAGAAAATTTCTCTAGAATAAACATGATAAATTTAAAAAGAAATATTATGTACATAGATGGAAGCAAAGAAAGTGAAAAGAAATGAATTAAATATATTATTTTAGGCTCTGTTTGTTTCACTGAAAATGATTTCTGGAAAATGATTTATGGAAAATGATTTACTTTTCTGGAAAAGCTAATATTTTCTGGTGTTTGGATGAATCTGTCTAAAATATTTTCTGTTGTTTGGTAGATTTCTTAAAAATATTTCATAAAAGTTGTTTTCAATTAAACAAACATACATTTAAGATTTTCTTATTTTTCATTGTTTAATTGAATTTATTTTTATCTATAATTTTATATTTTACATTGTTTTTGCATATATTAAAAATATTATGTTAAATTCAGATTCATTACAACGTCATTTTTTAATTACATGACTACTAAGTGAGTATTTTTATTTAAAAATGTGACATCAACAAATTTGATAAAAAAATTAACGATGTCAACACTTGGACTTGATTTATAAATTTGAAAAGTCTTGAAAATAAAAGTACAAAGACTAAATTACAAATCTGTGAAGTGTACATAGACTTATGACATATGAGGATTGTACCATGAGAGAAGCAAGGAGGTCAACCTCTTTCAAATATACAACATGGATTCGCAATGCAATGGAGTTGGGCTTTCATGCGGATCCGAATGAATCATCTTTTCCACTTGAGGTAAATCCTTGCCCGCTAGGCAAGAGGATAGCAAGTTACAAATTCTGCTTTTGTAGGACATGTATTTCTATTACTATGAAATTCATAAATGAAGTAATTAATCGTGGGGTTACCATTATCCCGTTTGTAGTGATTTAATCTTGTATGTGTTCCTAAGAAAAGAAATTTGTCAAAAATTTGGGATCTTAAAGGGTCGTGGAAACACATAAGAACTCTTGAATGGAATCGAAAAGAGATGTAACTCCAGCTTCCTTCTGAAATGGTAAGATCTTTGGCGCAAGAAGAAGGGGTCGATCCGTATCATCTTGACTTGGTTCGATTTCTCTATTTTTTTAAGAATACCGCTTCTCCTACTCAGATCGAATAGAACATGCCGAGGCAAACCTTCTTCATGTAAAACCCGCTTGATTTAGATCGGAGAATCGCATGACGGTTTTATGAAACCATGTGTATATGGCTCGAATCCGTAGTCAATCCTATTTCCGATAGGGAGCAGCTTGACAATTGAATCCAACTTTTTCCATTATTTTCGTATCCGTAATAGTGCGAAAGGAAAGCCTCGCTCCAAGTTGTTCAAGAATAGTGGCGTTGTTGAGTTTCTCGATCCTTTGACTTAGGATTAGTCGGTTCTATTTCTTGATGGAAAGGGGAAGGGATATAACTCAATGCGGTAGAGTGTCACCTTGACGTGGTGGAAGTCATCGCTCGAGCCCGATTATCCCTAAACCCAATGTGAGTTTTTCTATTTTGCCTTGCCCCGCCGTGATCGAATAAGAATGGATAAGAGGCTCGTGGGATTGACGTGAGGGGGTAGGGATGGCTATATTTCTGGGAGCGAACTCCAGGCGAATATGAAGCGCATGGATACAAGTTATGCCTTGGAATGAAAGACAATTCCGAATCACCTTTATAATACAAAGCATATATTATTAATATATTTATAATTGTAATAAATATTTATTATTAAAATATTAATATTGAATATTTTCAATAATATATGAATAATATTATTTAAAATTATTATTTTTAAAATTTATTATTAAAATAAAATTGAAATATTAAATAATTTATTAAAATAATAAATTGTATTTATTATATTAATAATTTATTATAAGACTAAATATAAATAATTAAATATGTATGTTTAATAATATTGTAAAATATAATATTTTAAATATTTTTAAAAATAAAAATAAATTTTAATTATCAATATAATAATATTAAGCTTAATTTAAGTTAATTTTTATAAAAAATAAAATTATCTATAGGTGAGCTCTTTTTCGGAAAATGACTTACGCTTTTCAAAAGGGTAAGTCATTTTACAGGAAAAATGCCTATTTTACCTTGACCTGTAAGTCATTTTCCGTTGACCAAACTATTTTTTATGAAACAAACACAGTAAAATGCAAAAAATATTTTCCGTAAAATCTTTTACATTGTAAATTAAAAAAACCAAAATTATCCTATCAGTTCAACTAAAATACCAAAATACTAAAATTATTAATGAGAGAAAATTTAGAGATTTTTTAAATACTAAAATTATCCTATCAGTTCAACTAAAATACCAAAATTATCCCTGTTGATATTTTTTAAATAATAGTGAATGGTTTAAAATGGTTTTAATGGAGAGTGATAATTCATTAAAAAAAGTTTAGAGTTGAGGGTGAAGACAAAGTAATCAACTTGCACTTTGAAGGTAAAATGTCATTTGAAGCAAGCCTTAGATTTATACTAATGTTAACATTGTAGTTTTTATTTTATTTTAACATTTGACATACACATTTTTTTTACTTGCTTCATGAATTTTTTAAATATTAATACTACACAATTTAATTTCTCTTCCAAATTTATTTTTAAAATTATTATATTAGTTCCTATTAAATTTTAGTTGTTACATTTAGTTTCAAATAACCGCTTAGTAGCAATTATGAATTTGAATAAAATTTTAAAAATATTAATTAAATCTAATATTGCTTAAATATTTATTTTCAATCATTTAATTACGTTACATATTTTAAATTTATTTTTAAATTAATAAATTAATGAAATTTAATAGATACATATAATAAACTCATACGAGATAAAAAAAATTAATTATCGAATAAATTAATTTACATTAAAAAATCAAAATAAAGTAATATATGAATGTCATCCAAATATTTAACACAATTTATTATAATTAGATAAAAACAATGTGAAGAATTGATTTCAACATTTAATCTTTAAATTTGATAATTTTTTAGGTAAACTATGAAAATGGTAATTCAATTATGTCTTTTATTGTCACTCAACTATTAATTTTCTTTATTTAATCACTAAACTATTCAAAATTAATTATTTTAGTCACCTTCAGTTAATGTAGGGCCTTTTTAATTAGTTTAGTAACAAAATTAGTCCTCTAATGTTTACACATTTAATCAATTTATCCTAAATATAAAAAATTTAACAAATTTAGCTCTTAATGTACACAGTTTCGTCATTTTAGTTCGAATTCTAAAAAAATAAAAATTTAACTATTAACATTTACAAAATTTGTTAATTTAGATACCAATATTGATCACTATTGTTACATCCGTTAAAAAAAATCAGAACCAATGAGGAAGTCCCACGTCACTATATAGTTAAAATCTAATTAAATAAAAAATTATGTTAATATTAAATAAAATAAAAATATTCTTCCTCCCTCACGCCGTCCCTCCCCCTCTCCATCTTCTCCGTTGCAATTCATTTAGCTAGAGGGACAAAGCTCGCTTTAGCACCCGCCGTACTTGCTAGTATTTGTAGACTTGTGTTTGTTGAAAGATGCAATTACTGCTTCAACCAAAATGGGGAAAGAGGAGGTGTTTAAGCTTTACCCTTGGGTCACCATTTCATCAATTAGCTCAGGTTTGGGCTTGGGAGAGATTTGCTGGGCTGAGACCAAAACCGAAAGGTGAGCCAAGGTTGGTTCAATGGCATGATGTGAGAGGAAAACGGTGGGGGAGAGGGAGGGAGGTATTTGTTTTAATTTTTTTAAATATTAATGTAATTATTTTTATTTAATACTAATATAAATACTGATACATTTTTTTATTTAATTAGATTTTAATAGTATGGTGATGTGGCGCTCCCTGATTGACTTCAATTTTTTTTAATAAACTGTAATGATAGGGGCCAATTTTGATTACAGAATAAAGTTTAGGTACTTGGTTCGATCAAAAAAAGTTTAGACACTTAACTTAAACAAATGACAGTTTATGGGCTTTCTATTTAACTAAGTCTTTTTAATATTTAGAAGAAAAATGATAGAATGTGTAAATATTAGAGGGTTAATTTTGTTATTAGACCAATAAAAAAAGCTCACATTAACTTAAAGTGACTAAAGTATTTAATTTCGAAAAGTTTAGTTATTGAATAAAAAAAATTAATAGTTGGGTGATCAAAATAGAACGAAAAGCATAGTTGGTTGATCATTTTTGTAGTTTTCCCATTTTTTCAACTTAGGCTTTGAAACTTTTTTGGGTTGACATTAGTCTTTAAATTTGACAATTTCTTTTTCCAATTTTGATTTATGTGATGATATAGTATTTTGAGATTGTGTCATGTCATTGCCTAAAATTTTCATTAAAAATTATAATTTTTTTGGTGATCACGTGACATAACATCATAACGCTACATCATCACATTGACAAAATGGCAAAATCGCTAAGTTCTAAGACTAATGTGGATAAAAAAAAATTCAGAGATTAAATTGAGGAAAATTGTCAAGTTTAGGGACTTGATTACCAGAAAAATTTGATTAAAAAAGAAAAAGAAAAAGGAAGAAAAAATAAAATATAACCGGACGAACCGAACCGAACAGTAGAAGAAGGCGCGCTTCAAAAACAGGGTTGGCGCCATCAGACAGTCCTCCTCTTGAAAAATACCACCGCGAGTAAAGTAAAACCCCAATATTCTCATCAGCCGCAGCCAACGGCGAAGATCGAACGGCCACGTTCGTAACAATATATATAAAAGACAGAAAAAATACGAAGAAGAAGCTATACGGCGATGGCGGAAGTAGTTTCTCTGATGGACATTGACGAAGACGACAACCACCAGAAACAAAACAACTCTCAAAAGCTTAACAAGGGCAAAGGTCTCGTCACAGCCGCCGATACCAAACCCACTCCCTGGGTCGAGAAGTACCGTCCTCAGTCACTCGCCGACGTAGCCGCTCACCGCGACATCGTTGACACCAGTAATTCATTCTCTCTATACCTAGGTTTTTTTTTTTTTTAAATGTATTTCCTGATTTGCTTCCCTCCTCCCACTTTTCTTTAAAGTTTTACTGTGATTATAGGGGTAAAGAAGGATAAATGATGGAGGAACGAAGTTAGCGACTTCGAACTTTTCGTATTCCTCTTTTATAGCTGTAATTTAGTAAAAGATTTTGGGTTAATATAAACAGTCTGCTTCGTTAATTGAAGGGATTCTGATGATATTTTACTCGATATCTTGTAACAAATTATTTACTCGGTTTTTGTTGGTGTAAATTAGTTGATAGGCTTACAAGCGAGAACAGATTGCCGCATCTTCTATTGTATGGTCCTCCCGGAACTGGCAAAACATCTACCATTCTGGCTGTTGCACGGAAGCTTTATGGATCACAGTATCGTAATATGATTCTCGAGTTGAATGCTTCAGATGATAGAGGAATTGATGTTGTTAGGCAACAGATTCAAGATTTTGCTAGCACCCAAAGCTTCTCATTTGGGTAAATTCCTTTTGTTGTGTGCAATTGATATGCATTAGATTGACAACAACCACTGGCTATTTATGAATTTGGAAATACAGAATTTACTTGTAGTTGTTTAAATCCAGCTGTTCTTTTGTGTTGCTGCTGATATTGCTTGGGCATTTGTGACTACCTTTTTCCAGAGCTTATCATTTGGTTATCTTAGGTTTGAATAAATGCTTTGCAAGGGTAACGTATTGATGGTTAATGTTAATATTCTTACAGGGCGAAGTCATCAGTGAAGTTGATTTTACTTGATGAGGCTGATGCTATGACAAAGGATGCCCAATTTGCTTTGCGTAGAGGTATAATGTTTTCTTGACCAGCTTTATCTCGTTGGCAAATTATTATTTCTTCATGCCTACGTTTGAATGACTGTCTGCAGTTATCGAGAAATATACAAAGAATACGAGATTTGCACTGATCTGTAATCACGTCAACAAGATCATTCCAGCACTACAGTCCAGATGTACTCGGTTCCGATTTGCACCTCTTGATCCTATTCATGTCACTGAGCGACTTAAACATGTTATACAGGCTGAAAGGTAACTATCATGTTTCATTTTGTCTTTCATTTGTTTTGTGCTCAACTTTGGGTTGGAGTGAAGTGTTCCTAATTTAAGTGCTTTCTTGTGTGGTAAAGAGGGGTGGGAATGAGTTGCTTTACTGGGTGATAATCAGCTAAAATTATTCAAAGTATATGAGCTTACTAGAGTGCAAGATAAGTCTTGCTTGTAGTTTTTACCTATGCTTCCTTTTTGCCAATACTATAACTCAATAGAAGTTTTCTTATAATTTATGTTCTCAATGTTTGGCTTGTTAAGGTTTTGCAGCTCACTTCAACTTAATTCAAAGACCCAGTTTGACACTTTGAGCCTTGATCACTTCCCATTTAAAACCTTATTACCCTGTTGATTTGTCAGATTATAAATAACTTTTTCCTGCTTCTTGTTGTTATCAACTGTTCATAATCTAGTGCTTCTAATTATTGTTCTGCTCCAAATTGAGCTAGAACTTTTGATTTTCAAAAGTGCCACTAGTTAAGCTGGAGTTTGCATTTTTCGGGCTTGGTTCAAGCTTGCATAAATATATAACCAGTTGTGGGTTGAAAGTTTTAAAGCGTAGCTTGGCTCAAGTCATTTGCAATTTTTTTTATTAGAGTTGTAAAAGAATGAAAATCCGTGTGTTAACATATTTAAATGGCTTTACCTTTTGTTCTTTGGATCATATCTTTGAATCTTTCACCTGAATACGGTTACCAATTTTCGCTTCATTGGACCAGGCTTGATGTACCTGATAGTGGCTTGGCAGCACTAGTACGGCTTAGCAATGGTGACATGAGAAAGGCTTTGAACATTTTGCAGGTGTTTAAACTACTTATTCCTATACTGTTTCTGCGTAAATTGGTGTACAATAATAGTTACTTATTTAAGAAGCGTAAGTCAGAGAAACAACAGGATGGCTTCAATCTGTTATTTGCTTTGTGGCAGAAGTGGTGTTACATTACCACATTATCTCATTGCTCTTCAGAGGGGTGGTGTAGCCTTGTCTAATTTATGTGTTTAGGTGATGTGGACGCTAGTTTTAATTGGATAGGATGGATTTCTTTTTTCCACTTGGGGAAGGGGGATTTAAAGCAGGCTCCTATGGGGATGTCTCTGAACCAAATGCTCAAGTGCATGAATAGACATTATTTTCCTTATTGACGGGGATTTGGGCGAGAAAGATGCCTATTTTTATGAAGTGGTCGGTGTTATTCATGAATGTGCAAGAGTGGCATTGTTAATGACTTTTTTGCTGCATGCAGTCAACACACATGGCTTCTCAGAAGATTACAGAAGAAGCTGTGTATCTCTGTACTGGAAATCCGTTGCCTAAAGACATCGAGCAAATATCTTACTGGCTTCTGAATGAATCATTTGCAGAGAGTTTCAAACGTATTTCTCTCAATCTATCTGTTGTGCAATTAGTAAAATTCTTGTGTGTAGATCTACTTTTTATTCTCTTTAAAACTGTTTCTTTATTCTTTGGTTAACTCTCTGTAGGAGTATCTGAAACAAAGACCAGGAAAGGATTGGCCCTGATCGATATTGTAAGGGAAGTGACAATGTAAGTGCCATGTCTGTTTTGACTTATAAATGGCTACTCTTTAAATTTTTTTTTGGGTGATTATTCATGCACTACACTTTTTAACAGGTTTGTTTTTAAGATTAAAATGCCCTCAGATGTTCGAGTTCAGTTAATCAATGACTTGGCAGACATAGAGTAAGTACTTATATCTGCTGCTACTGCTCTCTCTCTCTCTCAGCTAACACATAAATAATTGATAAATATTTGATGCTCTGAACAATGAATGTATCATAAAACTAGTTATGATTATAAAAGAACCAAAAAGAAAGAGAAGTACGCCCAAGACAATTTGGTAAATAAGCATAATTTATTTAGTATATAGCTTAAGACTTTTATTGCAAGTATTATGAAGTGCTTGATTTGGAGTTTCATTTAGAGCATTCTTAGCCAAATGATGTTTTAGCTCCGTTAGTTGATTTTACTTGTTATTGCTAGCCACCGCATTTGAGATCTTGTATTTCCTTTACTAAGGCTTTTTGTTAGCTGTTGGAAGTTTTCCTTTTTCCTTTTTGGCCAAGTTTTTTTTTTGACAAACTTTTTGGCCAAGTTGTTGAATGTTCTAATTGGGGCCTGAATGTGGAACTTTGCTTCATCAACATAAATACGCTTAGATAGGAGATTGAAGAACAATTGACTAGTAGATGGTATGTAAACCTGTAAAAATGCTATTGGCATTGTTTTAGAATCATGAAAGAAGTGACGATTAAATATCTCTTTGTTTTCATATGTTCAAAGAGATGTTAATTTGATAATCATATTTCATTCTGTTCCTGATATTGTATAATAGGTGTTGATTGTGGAAAGTATATCAGATAGTAGTAGCTAATGGCTTCAATTGATATGTCTTACCATTTGCAGGTATCGATTGAGTTTTGGGTGCAATGATAAGTTGCAACTGGGATCTCTCATTGCTATTTTCACAAAAGCTAGATCTGCCCTAGTTGCGGCAGTGAAGTAGCTGTTTCAAGCTTGGCCTTGTTTCTTCTCCCAATCTCATAATGTTCTTTCTGTATGATTTAAGCCTCTGACAAATAGAAAGTGTTTTTGCTTATGTAGTCCATGAGTCGTGAATACTTAAATAATGTAGTTTTCAGGCCCTAAAGATGTTTTTTTTTTTTTTGCAGTGATTTTTGCTTCTTATGAGCTCTCAGATCCTTCATGTTTTGCTTCTTAAACAATGCTTAGCTTATGATAAAGTGATTTATTTTGAGGGAACAAATGAGGCTCAAGTTTTAGAGGCATTGCATCTTCATTGTAGTTCCACATGGTTCTTTTTCAGTGCACCTTTCAGATGTAGTAAGTAGAGGACAAGAGGCCAAGGTTAGGAAGTAAATATAATTGCCCTGCCCCTAATCAGTCAAAAGTGAGTACGACTTTCATGTACTTTGCATGTCAGCCATTACTGCAACTACGTTATGCATTTTGATTGATTGGTTTTTTTTTTTTAAATCTCATCATATCATAGGGATGCAAGTGAATACAATCAACATTTTCTAAGAACATTATATATATTTCTAAGGTTTTGATTGTTATAAAGAAGTGATTATTATACATCCATGGTAATATTTGAGATTTAGATAATATTTGGTTATTATTTTGAAGTTAATAAAGTATAATATTTATTAATCAGTGAGATTTAAATTATAGGTTTTAAAAAAAATTACAGAATTCAATTTTCATTTATTAAGAAAATATTTTTATTAATAATCGAGATTAATAATTTTTTTAAATTTAAATATTTTATTAAAAATATCTTAATTAAATTTTTTAATAAAATTAATTTTATTAAAATGAGAGAAAATTATTATAAAGAATTAATTTAGAAAAAAAATAAAATCTACGTGTAGTTTATGGTGGTTAAATAGAAAATTGTTTAAAGAATAAAAATAAAGCATAAGAAATTAATTATCCATGAAATGCTTTTATAAAATGTTATTGTAACTGTTATAGAAAAGATTCAAATGCTGGCAGAGAAAAAATATTAGGGTTGATAATTTCCTCGTTAAAATATGCTATAATTAGTTAATCTTCTAGAATTAAAATTACCATCGGTAATTTTCGTCAAAAATTGTCAAATCTTATGCAATATAATGAGAACAATCTAATCAGACTTAGTTTTTCAAATTTTGTAAAAGTACAAGGACCTTCCACGTATCAATGGTAAATGCCTTTTCTTACCGGTTCATGTTGTAATACTTTAGTTATATATGTACAGCGAATATAGAGACCCAAAATATGACACACATTAAAAAAGAAAGGCACAAAATACAACCATTTCCACCATTAAACAAAGCAGAAATTCGTGTCAAAAAGAACCCATTTTCAATTTCATCACATTTTTTGCAATGCCATCATCTTTTAACAACACTTAACTCGCTTGTCCCTAAAGACTGATCTGTACAACTTTTAAACATCTTTTATGCTCCCTACACTAAAGGAACCTTCTTTGATTTCCCTTTTTTTGGTCTCAAATTAATAAACATTTTATAATTTACATCCTTAAACCATTTACTACAAAAACTGGACCTTTGATAGACATATATTATACTTGAAAACAAGCAAACCCAAACTCCTATTATATTGTTCCTCACCTGATTTCATTATGGTTGCTTGTAAAGAAATGAGTATGTCACGCCTTTCATATGTTTTCATCATTTTCCGTCCTGTTGGACCAAATTATCTCGATTTCAAGCGTTCTGGAAGACCCATCTTTGTTGCTATCATGATTCAGGCTGAATAAACCACTGTATACTCCCTCTGTTACGACTTTGTCGATCTGAATAGTCACCCTTCCTAATGTTGTCTGAAAAAAACATCTCTATCAGAAATCAGAAAGCAATACCAAAGATATGAAAATATAACTATTAGCACTTTTTTATCCCACTACAAAAGGAAAACTTTTCATCTAAGTGCACCGAGTACCATCGACAACTGAATATGATACTACACTCAGCATTAGATCTCGAAATCTCATTTACCTTCCCAAAAGTATTTTTACTTTTGCATATGATATGGAGTTTTTGTCCCTTTGGGGGCACATCAAAAGCCCATGTGAATCCTTCTTTCCACTCGGGAGTAGTACTGTGGTTCACGACCTAATCATAGTACAAAACCACTCATGTTAAAGCATGTGCCATTGATAGCAATGGAATAATACATAATCAGCAATGCAAGGATACGGTTATAGCTTCGTATTTTTCCATCTGATATAAAATGCAGATTGGAAAATTTTACAAAAAGACTGAAGATCTAGATGTGCTAATAAAATTTTCATGTGCATCAATGTTGTATAACATATTTTGATGGATAAATGAAATGATAAGCATTGACTTTCTTGATAAATCTATACTAGAAAATCCCAACAAGGTGATAAATTCATGCATGCCATACAAAGGGGCAAAGTCAGAGGCCAACAAGTAAAATAAGAAGTGATAATATTCCAAAGGCTCTATTTTCTATACCCTGGCCAATGATCATTAATGCAAAAATGCAACCCCATAACAATATTAGAGATGAAAAAGGCCAGGAAATGGAGAACTTTCAAGGATAAGGAACAAACTATATTCCATTTGGCCCTAGACCAAACTTAGGTACCATATACAGTTTATTCCAATGACTTTCAGATAGAACTCTTACCTTGGTTTGCCGGGGTGGTCCATTACCGATTGTCAATCGGCAAAATGCATTTGTGGCTCCCATGGCTTGCTTTAGGTTGTTACCACGCTTGATGGTAACAGTCAAACAGCCTGGCAAGCAGTGCAATAGGCTATCTGCTCTCTCATGGAAACTTGGAGGACAGGTTTTCATCAGCATTTGCAAGATAGGAATTGCTTCAGCTGCAATCATTGATTGAGATCTTGCAATTTCTATTGGCATGGTTGACCAAGAATGTTTTAACAAGCACATGGTGTCTAATACAGATTCTTGGGCACCCTCACTCCCTGACTTTAGTGCTGCTACGAGATGGGGAATACACAGGGTAGCTGCTTCAGAAATTTGGAGCTTAGGAAAGTTGGCGAATATCACATTTAATGTTCTCAAGACTTCTTCATTAATAGTTGCATTAGACCACAATTCTCTCTCTAAGGCAGCTGCACGACAAAATGACTACACATTTCAATATTATATGCAATGTTAAGAACCAAACGAGAGGGAAAGAAGGAACTAGTACAAAGAGAGAATAAAAACTTATGCTAGATATTGCTTGATGGCCAGAAGCAAATATGTGGATTTTCAATTAACCAAAAAAAAAATAATAATAAAGAAAAAGATTTAATGGCACATCTAAACACTTCAAATTAAAACAAAAAAAGTATATCACCTGTCAAAGATCTGATGAGCTCGTTTGATACGTATTCTTGAAGTGTGTGATTAGAGAATAAGAATTTGATCAGCAGTGCTGCCTGAGAAGCGACTTCTGAATTAGGAGAAAGTAAAAGTTCCTGAATAACTAATATGCCACCTGCTTCAGCAACAGCTCGCCTATTAGTTCTACTCCGCATGACAAAGTTCTGCAATGCACAAATTGCAACCATTTTCATGTCTTCTGTTGGCTGATCTTCAAGCAAGCTTACAAGTGCACGACATGCAGAAACAGAATCACTTGCTCTAGCATGTCCTTCATGCTGGGAGAGGTCTCCAAGAGCTAAAGTTGCAAGGAGCCTGCCAGATTCTGATCTTGTCTGCGGATCTAACAGGTACTGTGCTAAGGGTGCAATGGCGTACTTAGAAACCTTCATCTCTCGTATCCTTACATTGTTAAATAAAGCTTCAAGCAGTCTGCCGGAAGCTTCTTCACACTGGTGAGATCTTAGTAGATTCAACAATGCATCTATAGCTCCAGCTTCAGTCATCTGTTCAACACTTGAAGGATCACTCCTTTCATGGACAATCAAGGCATTGAGAGCCACGGTAATGGTGCTCTCCAGTGTGGAGTGCAACATTTTGACCAGAACTATTATAGGAGCTTTAAAATAGTACTCAGCATTGGAACGAAGAACATTGGAGAGAATAAAAGCAGTTGATTCCCAAAGCGCATGAGGAGGCTGAGGATCATCTTGAATAATGACTTTTGAAAGCTCAAAAATACCTCCAGCATCAGCAACTGCCTTTGGCCAACTAGCAGAGATCTTTTCCAAAGCTTTAATTGCTGTTTGCTGCAGATTCAATATTCCAATTCCAGCAAGCTGTACCAGCGGCACAACTGCATTTTTCGTTGTAATGTCTTGCTGGAAATGTTCCTGTGCAAGAAGATGGGTCAATAATTCTGTTCCAAGCTGCTGAATAGCTTGAGATGGAGATTCCAAAAATGAAATCAGAGGCTCAATGACTTGACTGGGAGTCAATTTCAGAGCTGCAAGGCTTTGTGGCTTCTCCAAGATATTTACAAGTGCTTGCAAGGCACTGTGCTGTCCCCACAAACCAAAATCTGGTCGAAGTAAAACCATGAAAAGAGGCTCTATTATTTTCGCAGCATCTGAACTTCTAGCAATGGCGCTACTATTTGTCAAAATCCGGAACAACTCTGCGATTGAGGATGACAACGAACTGGACGCGAGAGGGAGTACCTCAAGACAGTTATCAATAACTCCAGCTTTGACCATGTCTGATTTGAGTGGCGTGCGGTCTTTTCCCAACTTTATGAGTGCACATATGCTGGCCTCAATAAGCTGATGGTTTCTTCCAGAAATCAAGCCAACAAGGAGATCCACAATGTCATATGCTGCTGCAAGCTCCACCTGTTGCTCATCATCCAACAATCTCTCAAAAGCATGGACTCCAGACTCCACTGCAGTACTAGTATCAGACTGCATAAGAGTAATAAGGGGCTGTATGCATTCGGAGGCTATAGGATCTGCTCTAAATTTAGCATGTCCAAAGAGAACAAAACAAAGTTGTGCAGCATTTGTTTTCAATTCCAATGATGAAGCCGAAGACAAGATTTTGTGTAGACTCTCGAGCGGGTTTCCTTCCACATCAGTCATTAAAGCCGCTTTTGAAGCATTTCCACAAGTTAACTTGATCAAGGCAACAAGAGCAGCCTCTTGCTCACTCTCTGATGCAGCACATAGCATGTCAACCAATGGTTGTACGGCCTGCCTGGCTAACTCGGAATCAATAACATGTTCAGCATAAAAAATTTGATGAAGAGCCCTCGCAGCACTGAACCTAGCATTTTTAGAACCCAGGCGCAGAACAGCTATAAGTTGATTCAAGGAACTAAGTGATGCCTCATATTGAATAAGTTCTTGATTTCTAAATAATATCCTGAGCAATTCGCATATATCAGCCTCTGTTGAGTCTTGAGGACTCAATGACAGATATTTTGTTAAAGCATCAAGGGCTCCAGCTTCGCCCATGATTAATTTATTTGTATCACTTCCATCTGCAATGCGGGTTAAGAGTTGAACAGCAATTGGAGGAGCTCCAGGCCTATCTGGTATTGGTCTCAGGAGATCCACTAAAAGAGGAATAGATTTCCGTGCAGTAGAGCCAACTCTCACATCTTCAACTTCAAAAAGATGTTCTAAAACAACTTGACCAGGATTTCGTATAAGAGAAAACTCTTCAGACAAGGTAACTAAATTGGGCATATCCGATTCCCCATAGCCAATCAATGTTATCATTCCAGCAACTGCACCAGAATTTGCAATGACAAGACTTATTCCCTTGCTTCCGTTAGAAACTAGACTGGCCATTGCCTGAGCAGCAAAATATCTGTCAATAACTTCTTCAGATCTCAACAGAAGAGCAAGTGACGGTATGATGCGCATGGTTGCTGGAGATAAAACAACATTTTCATCTTGGAACAAAATAGCTAGAAGCAGGGCACTTATCCATATACCTTCTGTATCCTCAAATTCTGCCTGTAAATAAACAGTTTTCAGCTAGGCTACCAAAATTTTTGGCAAGGAATCTTATGTACCAACATACATGGTGGAAAATCATATCAATGAAAACAATTTATGCAATGATTTCAGGAATATGGTAATTTATATTTTAATCTATTCCGAACACATTAGGTTTTGTCATATATATAGCAAAGAGGGAGAGAAGGAGAGCCATACCAGAGGATTGGAAGCATAATTTGCAAGCTTGTCAGATAGAACCTCAAGTCCACCAGCTTCCATTATGGTAATTCTGTTTTTTGGAAGACATGAAGACAGTATTAACAATAACCACAAAGCAACGGTTCCACCCAATACAATAGCAGGATCAGGGACATCAAACTCCTCGCCTTCCTGGAATGCCGTTCTTTCAATAAATTCTCTTGGGGCTCTACCTCTGACCTCAATTTCTAAAGAGGTACATCTTGAATTCTTCTTTGCCATATCCACTAAAGCTTCTATGAGAGGTTTTAAATACCCAGACCGATCAAGTACATCCACTGACTGCTGTTTATGTTCTTTTGCAGTACATGTGAGAAGTGCAGCTCCTCCAACTCTGACTTCCAAATTGGCAGAGTTCATTGTTCTGTCGGCTAATGAACATATAGATGTTGATCTCGCAACCAATAGATCACTGAGAACAACTGGTTGATCCCCACAAAGCCTAGACAAAATTTCTATGGACTTATCTTGAAGTGGAGGAGGCCCCTCAGCAAGGCATTGCACAAGAGGCTCTAAACTTGAAGGATCCTCAGCAAGCACAGACCAAGGTGGATAAGTTAAATTCACACCCTTTTTTGTTCTAGACAAGAGTGCAACCACTTCTAAAACATCTGCAGCATCAGTGGTGTCCATATCCATTGCATTTAAGGAATCAACAAGTGCAAGAACAGCAAAACGACACTGAGAATTTCCTACGAGCACATCACTGACTGGAAAATGCTTTAGTAATTGATGAAGAGCCCTTGATGAATTCTTTTTACCTTCTAAACTTCCATCTCCCAGCACTCTTGTCAAAGCCAAAACAACATCTTCAGCTAGTGCTTCAGCAGCAATATGAGAATCAGAGAGAAGATTGGCCAAGGCAGCAACAGCGGTTTCAGCAGCACCAATGAGAGAAGTTTTTGCTAATTTAATTAGAGGTTTGACATCTGCTGCTGCAATGTAAGACATCTTATTAGCAGCTTTAGACTTGCTTGGGTGAGAAAGAGCACCCAACACTCGAGCAGACTGAGTTGCAACAACTTGAGCCTTGCTAGTCAGAAGCTTCATGCAAGGTTGTACAATTTCATCAGCTACAAGACTATCGCATATATCTTTTCTTGTACTAAATAGATCAGCTAGGACAGAAGCTGCATACTCTTGAGCTTCTTCATTTGAGGAGTTGAGAACCTGGACAAGAGATTTCAGTCCTTTGTTAGCTGCAGATCCCTTAAACACAAGATCCTGATGTGGTGCCACTGTGAGTACATGGCCCAAAATTCTAATTATATGGGCCTTTGTGATTGGAGTATCTCCCAGGAGCAAAGCTAGCAATTGATTAATAGTCGCAGAATCAGCTGTCCGGACAAGCTTTGTAAGAGCCTTAGCTGATGCTTCCTGTCCTTTTGGTCCACCACTTCTTAAGAGCCATAAGAAAGCTGGTACCGCACCTGCACTTTCAACGCAGGCACGGATGTCTTCACTGTGACAGCATAAATTCCATAGAATATGTGCAGCATCCTCCCTTGCCTTCTGAGATCCCATCTCCAGCAACTGCACCAATGGAGGAATCCCACCAGCAGCAGTAATGGCCCACTTGCAGTCATCAACCTGATCAGTCAGGATGGCTAGCAACTGTACTGAATGCTCTTGGTGCTGTTCGCTGGATAAGCCCAACAATGATATGAGCAACTGAATACCTTCTCGGTTACCAATAGCATCCCAAACACTGACTTTGTCACAGCATAAGCTGGTTAAAGAAAGTATTAGATGCTCCTGGACATCAGCAGCAGCCATTGTTATGAGTCCAATAAGCACCCTTTTTGCTTCTGCATGATTGAGCCATTGTGAGAGGTACGTGTTACCATACAAGCTTGCCATGGCCTCAAGGACGCGATCTTGGACTAGCTTATTATCACGAGGCTTGAGTAACATAACTAATACATCCTCTATCTGTGCTACATCAAAGGGTTCCTCATCAAGACCAGTAGTCTGCTCAAACACCATTACAGCGTAAGCAAGTGCTCCAATTATGTCAGCAACCGGTGCAGCTAAGCGAGAAGATTTTGATAATTCTCCAAGATAAAGTATCAAAGCAGACATCCCTCCACAGATATTTGCTAAAGCATGTGTTGCATGGCGCTGCAAAGCTTGGGCATGCTCTCCTTGCATGCACTCTTTAGAAGGAGCAACAACAGCCCCAATAAGAATATGAATACCATTTGCATCTACGACTGCCTTTTTTGCTGCAGTTGACATTGAAGAAAGGGCTTCCAAGGCATCTGCAGCACTTGAACGGACAGAAGTATCATTATTTTGACCTACAAGCCGAAGCAAGGCTTTGACAGCTCCAGAATCTATAACTTTTGGGATGCTATCACTGAATGCCAACATCAATCTGGCCAAAAGGGAAGCTGCATTGGATTGGGCAGCAGAATTATCAGAAGAGAGAAGACCCACAATTACATCTACGCCTCCAGCCTTAAGTGTTGCTCTCCAATAACCATCCTTCTCACTGCAAAGGTTCCTCAAAGCTCCGGTAACAAACCCTTCTACCACTTTGTCCTGCTTGCTTTTTGGACTGAGTTGTTCCCATAAAGTTGGCACAACACCTTCTGTAACAAATATTTTCATACCAACATGATCATCTGAAAGACCACCAGAGGAAACTTCAAATATTGCCTCTGCTGCTGCCTTCCGGGCCTCAGTTGATTCAGACTTCAAAAGCGAGAGTAATGGTGGAATACATCCACCTAGAAGCACCTTCAGCCGTAAGTCCTCATCTTTGCATAACACAGTCAGAGTTGCAGCAACATTGAGTTTTGCTAAAGGGGTGCCGCTCCTGAGAATGGATATAAACAATGGCATTGCTTGGCCATGGGAACCAATAAGTGTTCTTGCCTCCTTTCTTTCTTTGGCAATACTCAGCACACGTGCTGTAATAAGTTCTTTCTCACTTGGTGAGGACGTGTAGGCATGCAGTTGCTCAATAAAACGAGCAACTGCTGCCACTGTATCGTCAGAATCATCCACTCCAGTCGTTCCATTCAAATCCCTGGATATGAACAGTCAATTCATTAGTCCAAAAATGACATTAACAGAACCAACCAAACTACAGATCCAAACCACTTAGAACTGTCAGAATAAATGAAAATGCATCAGATCTTTCAATTAAGACTTCAGAGATGATTTCTACAACTGGCTTGTTATATTCATTTCTTTGATTCCATTCTAATAATTTAGTAAACTAACGACTCACATAACTCACCTAAGCTTCGATGAAGATAAGGGTCCCCATTCTCGCGGTTCAGGGGACGGAGACTTTGACATTACCAACAAAGGCCACTTTAGCTTGCTCCTCGGCTTCCTGCAGAACCAGAGAAACAAGCATTCAACTAAAAGAACGCTGGATCAACAGATGAAGGCCAGAAAGATCTTATATAGAGAACACAACATGTTCATTGCAGCTTCTTTTTCTCCTATGTTTCTTTTTTCAGAAATAACATTCACCAAATGTTCAATTTCACCACAATAATGAAATACAATATCAATAAAAACTTTCCTTTACCAGATAAAGAAAAAGAAAAGGATAAATTTTAGGCAATTCCCATTTCCCAGATATGAAAACGTAACAGCTTAGACATAATCGCATAGCCAATTATAATCCAATTCCGTATCTTCTGTAAGAAGTAAAAAAAAATAAAAGAAATAAAGCCAAATTAGCTGTCAAATTGCTATCTTTGAACACGCAATTAAAAAAAGTTACCTTTGCTGAAAATGCAAATGCCGAAGAATGCTCTTTCCTTATGACCAATCCCAAACCCTCTGTTTCTCAGCCCAGAAGCAACTTCAGCTCTTTAATCCTTCACCATTTAACCCAGTTTTAGTACAAAATAACTAAAACCCATAAAATGTAGCAATCCTATAAGGCTAACTCAAACTACTAAAGATAGTGTCTTTTTTTGGTTGACTCTTTGTTTACTAAGTATC
Source organism: Gossypium sturtianum (assembly GCA_025698515.1). Lineage (NCBI taxonomy): Eukaryota > Viridiplantae > Streptophyta > Magnoliopsida > Malvales > Malvaceae > Gossypium > Gossypium sturtianum. The sequence goes on from CM046947.1 coordinate 7,515,093, forward strand.
GAAATCAAAAACCCAAATTCCAGAAATGAAAATTGAGTTGAAAAGGAAAATCAGATCTCAAACATAAAAAAAATGTAGAACTAAAGGAGATTGATAAGAGTGATATCATTGTTTTTTTATTATTCAATGGAAATGTGATGACCAAATAAAAATTGACAAAGAGTACAGAGATCAAATCACAATTAGGATTTAACAGAATCTAGGGCTAGGAAAAACAAGTGTTCTTTTCTCAACTATCATCGATATTTTTAGAAAAAAAAAACCATTTTTTTATAAAATGAAAAAAAAAAGAAAGGAAAAAGAAGAAGAAGAAGAAGAAGCTCTATTACCTTAAAAATCAGAGCAAATGAGAGCTCCCCAAGTGTAAACATGCAGTCACAGAGAGATGCATACAGAGGGGTATCAAAAAGGAGTTTAAGAGAAAGAAAGAGAGAGAAAAATGGTACAGAAAAGCAAAGAGAGAGAAAGTCTGGGTCTTTTCATTTCATTTCATTTCTTTGTCATTTTTCATTTATATTTTTTTTTAACAAAATTAAATGTCATTTTGTCTGGTAGAGTAAGTTAGAAACAGTGATGAAATTAACTGTCATTTTTTTGGTACTATTAACAAATTTAAAATATTTGATATTTTTGAAAATGATATTATACTAAACACAAAAAATTAGGTAATATATACATATATAAATTAAAGGAGGTTTTGGTTTAAATACTTAAATAAAAAATTTGAAAATTATGGTGTTTGAGGTGAAAATACTATCATAGTAATATTTTATATAAAATAGAAAAAAATAAAAATAAAAATATACTTATATTAATATTTTTTATTTATAAAAATAAAATATTTTTAGTAATTTTTTAATTGGGATTAATTATGCTTAAATAATAATATAAATTAAAATAATATAAAAAACAAATTATATAAAATAAAAAATTTACAAATATATGATACGAAGATATAAATTAAAATTTTGAAAAAATTCTAATAATTGAATTCAAGTATAATTACTTATGATGCTTGGTATTTATTATAATGAGTGAGTTTCAAGATAAATGTTAGCGAATATATTTCATTTATATTCTTCGAGGGGTACTCTTGTTATCCTCTTCAAACCTTATAAGGATTAAGAAATGAGAAAATAGAGTGTGCTTAAAAAAGAGTAATTTACTTAAAAATACCGAAAAAATAATAAATTTACGGAAAAGGGCCGAAATCCGGAATATTTATGGAAAATGGTCATTTCCCACAAAGCGCGCCCACGTCGGTAGCGTTTTGTGGGGAAAAAGCGAAAGCGCCCTTGAGGGAGCTGCCTGCACATCATCAAAGCGTCCTCGTCGTGCAAGCTTTGTTGTGCGATGTAAGAAAGCGCTCCCTCAAGCGCGCTTTCTCTTTACAACGATCAAATTTTTTTATTTTATTAAAATTAAATTACAAAAAAATTAAACAACTATTATTTTATTAAATATATTAAAACTAAATTACAAAAATAAAAAATAAAAACAACTTTTTATTTTATTAAATATATTAAAATTAAATTACATATAAAAAAATAAACAATTTCTATTTTATTGAAGATATTAAAATTAAATTACAAAAAATTTAAACAACTATTATTTTATTACATATATTAAAACTAAATTACAAAAAATAAAAAATAAAAAATAACTTTTATTTTATTAAATATATTAAAATTAAATTACATACAAAAAAATAAACAATTTCTATTTTATTAAAGATATTAAAATTAAATTACAAAAAAAATTAAACAACTATCATTTTATTAAATATATTAAAAGTAAATTACAAAAAATAAAAAAACAACTTTTTATTTTATTAAATATATTAAAATTAAATTACATACAAAAAATAAACAATTTCTATTTTATTAAAGATATTAAAATTAAATTACAAAAAAAAATTAAACAACTATTATTTTTTTAAATATATTAAAAGTAAATTACAAAAAATAAAAAAATTAAAAACAACTTTTTATTTTATTAAATATATTAAAATTAAATTACATATAAAAAAAACAACTTCTATTTTATTGAAGATATTAAAATTAAATTACAAACACAAATAAAAAAAACTTTATTTTATTAAAAAAATAAAAAATTATATTACAATTAAAAATAAAAAAGTCGGTCCGAATCAATGTTGATGCCGGTCGGAATCAGTGCCACACGGGGGTGGTCGGCGGTTACGCGCTGGATTCCTCCTTCTTCTAGCTTCCGGCGGGGGTCGTGGAACCTCGGGCGGGGATTCTTGTTCCTCCGGCAGTGGGTCTGGTTGTTGTTGTTGGGAGGATGACCCACCTTGATAAAATAACGACTGCGGAGGTGTTTGCATAAACCACGGCGGGGGTGTCTGAATCCCGTAAGGCGAAGGAGACTGGTAAAAAGAAGTGCTCCCCGACAGCGCCTCCTGTGATCCCTCACGCGACGTCAGCCTCAAGATCGGCTGGCCAGTCAGAGTAGTTGGGAACGGACTCGAACCGGGCCATGCATTACAACCTGAGGTGGGACTGGGAAAAAGAAACATATATGGGTTAGGATACATATAAGGGCTAGGGTACGACCGCATAAAGGCCAAAGGCGTGTGATGTCGGTGTCGTCGGTGAAGTGATGGGCCGGTGATCGTGTGTCGGTATTTGTTGATGGGCCCGGTGATTGTGTCGTGTATTTGTTGATGGTCCGATCTCATCACCCCTTCTACTTGGATTTAAAGGGCCTCGCCGTTCCCTTTATTTACGGTTCTTTGCCGCCTCTCCTCTTCCGAGACAACAAATACGACTTACCATGGATCCTAAACCATGGCATGTATTCCAAGACGCACGCTAACTCAGAACAACGATCGGTCTCGAATAGGTAAATAATCATACCGATTCTCCCACATCTCGATATATGCTGACCAAAATCTTGGTCAATCCATGTGCAACTGCCGTAAGTCGACTTTGTGCTCATCATCGAGCACCTCAGGTAGCACGGGAATCGGTTGTCGGAATCCAAATTGTCGCAGAACCTGATCTGACTGGTGCATCTCCACGGTGGCATAGTTGATCAATGGGACCTTCACATGCCAAATGTTTGGATTTTGCAAGAACTCCTCCGGAATTACTGCCCGAATTGCCGGATCCTCGTACGGTGTCCATTGAAACTATATTAACATGACCAAAATATTAGTTATATACATAATACTAAATACTAAATACGAAATACTAAATTATAAATACGAAATTCGAAACTTACTTGTGATTCCGACCGTTGGTCTAATAGAAGCCGTATATCTTCAAGCGAGGTAGGTATTCCAGCATAACTCGCCGAATGGTTCCACCTAATTAAATAAATTTTTAGCATACAATTATAATATAAATCTACGTAATAATTGTAAAATATAACATTAAATTTACCTCGTTACGAGTGGGAATGTATATGGGTGGTAGAGTCAAGGACGTAAAAATGGAAATCGAAACCGTGCCCATGACTGCAGTAGTGATAGGCAACCTCCGATTTTCGCTTTACTCGGCCGCGTCGCCTCGCACATCTCCCGATACAATTTTGATAGCACGGCAGACCCTCAACTCAATTCACCGGCTGCTCTAAAATCAACAAGTTTCAGCAGCCATCTCAGGTGTACGAGGTTTCTAGAGCGATTCTGGCATCGAGATAGCCTCTAATTATCTCAAGAATGTATGCCCGAGCATACCGTATTCTTTCTATTTCGGTCGAACCATTATTCGGCTCTGGGAATGTGTCTCGTAACCAGGCCATCTCGATCCGACCTCCCTGAATTTTATCCGGAATGGCACCCAGAAGCTCGTAGCATATGGCCATCCAATCACCGAAGTTGCGGACCGGTGACTACCGAAGCCCGCCCACCGGTAATCCCAATCTGAATCGCATATCTTCCAGAGTGATAGTACACTCTCCGCATGGAAGATGGAAAGTGTGCGTCTCGGGTCTCCACCTCTCTATCAACGCACTGATTAAGTTCAGCTCTAACTTGAACCCCCGGCCTATCGTGGTCACGTGCCAAAAACCCGCTTCCCGCAGGTAATTCTCGATCAACGGCGATGGGGGACCATGCATATTGCGAATATAGCATTGCAACACCCGATCTACTGATCGTTTAAAAATTATAAAATAAAAATTAATTAAAATTGCATAAACCTAAAAAATATTAAATAGTATTGAAAAATTAAAATTAAAACTTACCATTTGCATTTGATCGACGGAGATGTGCTTATCGTCCAGACGAATTAATTCCCCGGCCATTGGTAATACGATCGAAAATTTTATAATTTATCAAAAAATATTAAAAAAATAAAAAAGGCTTTTTGTAAATATTAAAGGACTATTTTGAAATTTGAGAGTAAGTTTCAAGGACTTTAAGAGAATTTTGAGAGGAATTTGAGAGAAAGTTGAGAGAATGATGACAGAGGACTAATGTGTGAAAAATAAAAGGGTTGGGGGGTTTTTATAGGTTTTTTTTTTTTACCGTTGGAGCCCAACGGTCAAAATTTTTTTGACCGTTGCAGCAGGAAAGCGCGCCCTTGAGGGAGCGCTTTTTTCCACATCAGCAAAGCGCTCTGACGAGGACGCACTTTGATGATGTGGCGCAAAGCGCCCCTCAAGGGCGCGCTTCTTTTTTTCCCACAAACGCGCTACGACGTGGACGCGCTTTGTGGGGAAATGACCCTTTTCCGTAAATATTCCAGATTTCGGCCATTTTCCGTAAATTTATTATTTTTTCGGTATTTTTAGGTAAATTGCCCCTTAGTAAATTATTAAAATGAAATGTTTTATTATTTATTTCTTAATTGTATTTAATATGCATATTAACTTTTTAGTTAATATAATTTTTTTAACAAAAAAGTGTTGAATATGATAAGTAGATAATACTGGGTAAATATCCCATATATACCAAAAAAATTTGATTATTTACGGAAATGGACCAGTTTGAAGAATATTTACGGAAAAGGGCCATTTCCCCCAAAAACGCGCCCACGTCGCCAAGGCGTTTTTGGGAAATAATAGCAAAGCGCTACCGAGGACGCTTTTAGTCTACAATGATCAAAACCCAACGGCCAAATTTTTTTGACCGTTGGGGCCCAACTGGTCAAAAAAAAAAAGTATAAAAACCCCCCAACCCTTTATTTTTTTCACACTTCAATCCTTTCTCAATTTTCTCTCAATTTTCTCTCAAAGTCCTTGAAATTTACGGTCAAAATTCAAAATAGTCCCTTACTATTTACGAAAAATCCTTTTATAATTTTTGTAATATATTTTTTTTGGAAAATTTATTAAAATTTTTTATCGGATTACAATGGCCGGGAAATTACTTCGCCTAGACGACAACCACATCTCCGTCGAGCAAATGAAAATGGTAATTTTAATTTTTTATTTTTCAATATGATTAATTTTTTTTTCAATTATGCAATTTTAATTAATTTTTAATTTTATAATTTTTTAAACAGTCTGTAGATCGGGTGTTAGAATGTTATATTCGCAACATGCATGGTCCCCCATCGCCGTTGATCGAGAATTACCTGTGGGAAGCGGGTTTTTGGCACGTGGCCAGGATAGGCCGGGGGTTCAAGTTGGAGCCACCTTTGATCAGCGTGTTGATAGAGAGGTGGAGACCCGAGACGCACACTTTCGATGGATGAAACATGCCTCAGGCAATATCGATGGTGTGTGCGATGCCACATGCTTCCCTGGCGTTCTATTGCCGCAAGTATTCCAGGGCCCCGATCCGATATAACGCATATGTCGGGTTCAGCGGACATGCCTCCTTAACCTAGATAGGAAGAAGTCTCAGTCATCAGCTGACTCCCCCGGTGTTATTGCGAATGCAATCGGAAGGATTCTCCCACAGCCGTCTTGTGCCACAGCTAGCAATAGCCGATGCGTATATCTACCGTACATAAAGGTACCGTCAAATTGTACCAATGGCTTGCAGTATATAAAGGCATCTCGGCATTGCTTAAATGTCCAGAACAAACGCTTGAACACTGCGCATCTGCGGAGCAGACGATCGTTGTAGTACACCGGTTTCGTTTCAAGGTCTGTTGTGCTGCCTGGGACATATCTCTCCAGCACCTGACACCACTGCCACACTTCATTATATGAAGCGTCCCACCGACCGTGCAACTTTTCTAACGCCTTCTGCTTGGCTATCCAAGCCTTTCTGTAAGAGGGCGTGTACCCCAATTGGATACGAATATTGCCAATTAAGGCTGGCACCGTAGTCTTGGGATCGGCCTTCACCGTCGGGATTATTAAGTTAGCCAACATGTCTGAATCCATCCTCGATGATCTTGTGTTACACACCACAACGGAAGCACGTTAAATAATGCAACATTACATAATATTAGTGTTATTCGAAATCATTGAACACATAGTGGTACTGTACCGACAAGACATGTATGTGGACCTTTGTACTTTTTGATTTCCCACAACCCTGTCCTTTTCCTCAACGACGCCATGATTTTTCATGAACATATGTCGTCTTGCACTGCACACTTCGCCTCATACTTATCGAGCTTGGATTTAACCACATTGTAGTTAACCCCGTTCCTGATGCTGTATTGTTTCAATGCAGCAAGAAAAGTATTCTTGTTGGAAAACTGGTTACCAACTTCTAATTGGTCCAAATCCAACGAAGAATTTGTACTGTCACGCGTCCGGTGTGGTAGTTCAGGAAACTCCAATGCATCATCTTGAGATAGATCGACATTATGCATGTGGGCTGGAGGCGAGTACGCTCTAAATAGCGAATCTTCTTCTTTTTCTTCCGAACCGCCTCAACGTCTTGAGTACGGTTGGAACGGCTCGCCGGTTGTAAAATAATCCAACTTCGCGCCGTCGTCGCCTTGGCTCCCGAGGTGGATCCACATTAGATTCATCGTCCGATCCTCCATAACCTGCAACAAACGAGGGCTCCTCGCCGGTAGATGTCGTCGGGAGTACATCATCCCTCCTTAAACATCTTTCGTAAAGATCCCAATCATATGTGGATTGCCAACCACTAGAAGTTGATGACGCCCCCCAACACGTATTTCTATCATCGGACGTCGAAGGACGGATATGCATGTCCCATCCACCAACCGAGTGTGTCGTGTGGGGTTATGTTTTCCATACTACCACCGCGACACGGCCACTTACAGTATTTTGCCTCCCACTTACTACAGAGTGTCGGCTTGGGGTCGTGTATTCCCCTCGAACGGCGGTAGATGTTGAGGTCGCAGAAAGATCACTTGGAGATGAAAATTCTACATATACCTCGATATAGAGTGATCCATCGGCAAGATGAGTCTCCACCATTGCCTTAAAGCTCCGAGGACCTTTGATGTCGAATGAGTCATATCTCACCGGATCAACCAAGCGCAAAATCTATACTTAATAGATCGAACTTTCATTGGCGTTGTTTGAATATTTTACGCCTAATTCTTTTTGCTAAGTTCTACCAAATCGACGTTCCGATTAAAACTCGCCGTACTGTGTTCTCCGATAAGAAAACAACACCATTTTGGTGTCACGAACTTCACCATCGTAGTAAATAATAAAGATTAATACGTTCACTCATTTTCGCTTTTTTTCTTTTGCCTCAATTTCCCTTATGCAACCCGAGAATAAAATTTGGCCGATTTATAGCCTAATTTTGCGGAGACTCTTGTAGCAAAAGAGCGTCCATGTGGGAGCTCTTTTCAAGACTCTCGCGATAGTGCACCGCTTTGGAATCATTTTTGGCCACTGTTTGTTGTAAACGTCTCCTCAAATTAATTTTGTCGGAGACTCATCAGAGCAAAAGAGCGCCCACGCGGGAGCTCTTTTCAAAGACTCTCGCCGACAAAGTGCACCGCTGGAAGCGTTTTTGGCCACTATTTGTTCGTAAACGTCTCTCAAATTAATTTTGCGGAGACTATTGTAGCAAAAGAGCGCCCACGTGGGAGCTCTTTTCAAGACTCTCCGACGAAAGTGCACCTGCCGGAAGCGTTTTGGCCATTGCTTGTTCGTAAACGTCTCCTCAAATTAATTTTGCCGAGACTCATCAGAGCAAAAGAGCGCACACGTGGGAGCTCTTTTCGCACTACTCACGACAAGTGCACCCTACTCGAAGCGTTTTTGGCCATCGTTTGTTGTAAACGTCTTCTCAAAATTATTTTGCCGAGACTATCGTCACAAAAATTCAATTAATTTTTTCCCTAGCCCAAAAATTCAATTAATTTTTCATACTATAAGTGGACGGGAAAGGGAGGGCAAAAACGCGTCCATGTCGGTAGCGTTTTCACAGTAATTCAATGACAAAGCGCGCCTCGTGCGCGCGCTGTCATTGCTTTCCCAAATCTTATTTGACGTGAACGCGTTTTTGGGGGAAACGACCCTTTTTCGTAAATATTCTTCAAACTGGCCCATTTCCGTAAATAATTAAATTTTTAGGTATATATGGGATATTTACCTGATAATACTTATCACTTAATATGAAAAATATTAAATTGGTTTTATTTTTCAAAATTTTATTTTTGATATAAATTATTTCTTCATTTTATTAAAAAATAAACTATTCAAAATTTATCATTAGTTTTTATCAAAAATAAATAATATCATATTAATAATATTAAAATTATGAAACAATAATTTTTTAAAATTAATATTTACTATTATTAAACAAAATAATTATGTTTGATCTTAATTTTACTCATATCTCAAATAGTACTTATAAAATTTAAAATTTAATTTTTTTTCAATTCATCAAACAAACCAACATAAAATTAATCATAATGATTTTTATATTTTTTATTTTATTATATATAATTATACTATGCAAAACAATCATGTTTTTAAAATTAAAATTAAAACTGTAATTTCTTTTTAAAGGAAAGAAACTCTAATTTTTTTGGCATAATCTATATAATATTATTGATAAAATTATTGATTGCGTTGATGTTATGAGTTAATTGAGAATCAATTCGGATAGAAAATGATTAATATACTCTTTTATTAAATGATTATTACTGTTATTTTGATGATTTTTTTTATCTTTTCATACTTTATATGGTTTTAAAATAAAATAACTAAATTAACATGTCTAAGGATTGAACCCATGTTATATTATTAGTTTTAAACCTTATGTTTTATTATTTATTGTATGTTATTTTTAAACACACATTTATGTTCTAAATACATAATTTTTACATGTATACACGCGTGTGATAGGATTTCTAGTAAAATACATAGTTGTTAACATTTACTCTCTTTTTCCACTTATTTTTTATACTCTTAACCTTCAAATTTCAATCAATTTATTTTTTGTTGGGTAGAAAAATTATTAAACTGATAAAATTTTAACGATGTGACATGATAACTTACATGACAATCTATCTATGCTTCATATAATTAAAAAAAATTCAAATTATTCATAAAAATATAAAAAATTATTCACGTAAAGAATGAAGTATACGCTAATTGTTATGCAAGTTATTATGTTAATGTCATTAAAATTTTAACATTTTGATAAATTTTTTCGTCTAAAGAAAAGCAATTTAATTAAAATTTAAAGGATAAAGAGTGAAGTGTTGTAAAAAGGGATTTAGAGTAAAAATGATGCAAACATTAAAACTAAATTTATTATTACAATTTTTGTTTTGTGTTTTTTTTTTCGCTTTAAGCCTTTCTCTTCTTTTTTTTTGCCTTGTTTTCACTATAATTGGTTGATGCTCACAATGGTCCTTTTTGACCTCTCTGAGTTTTGCTTTAATGATCTTGACAATGATAGATCATGAAATTAATATTTGGGAGTCTAACTAAAATTTTAAATTTTTTTTGGAGGATTAATGAAAAATTTTAAAAATTTTGGTAGTTGTAACTAAAACTTTCAAAAATAAAATAAAAATTAAAGGCTTAATGAAAGACAAAAGATTTTGGAGGGATTTTATTAAAAATTTTGAAAGATTTAAAAAAAAATTCCAAATTGTTCGGGGCCTAACTATTTGTTTTTTTTAAATTCAAGGGTTTAAACGAATTAAAAAAATGGTTACATTAATTTAATATACGAGAGATCTTACTTAGGAGAGTTTCAAGTAATATCAAACCCTCCTCTCTATTAAAAGTCATTTTGATTGTGACATCTTTATTAACCTCTTTAAGAACGTGCTGTAAGAGTCACTGTCCAACCTTTATCAACCGTTATTGAATTTACCTGATCAAAGCATAATTCAAGAATATCGTGAAAAAATTCTAAGTAACCTTCACTACCTCTACACGAACAATCTAGATCAACACTCTTTCATAACACGACTCTGCAGAATAATCAAATCATCTGGTGTGCAATCGGTGTCTTTGTCACTTTGGAGGCAAAGGTTTGGACTGAGATTCTGTAGCATCAAGCTTACTCGGGTAAATATCCAAAATATACCAAAAAATTTAAAAATTACGAAATTGGGCCGATTTCTAGAAAAATTTTTGGAAAAAGCCGTTTCCCCACAAAACGCGCCCACATAAAGCGTTTTGTGGGGAATGGCAGAGTAGCGGCTACGAGGACGCGCTTTGTGCCAAATTGCAAAAAGCGCTTACTTACGGGACGCGCTTTGTCGATTTGGCACAAAGCGCCCTCGGCGGCGCTTTCCCTTTTCTCAAATATTGAATATTTATTTTTAAAATTAAATTTCAAAAAAATAAACAAATTATATTTTATAAAATATATTAAAATTAAATTACAAAAACATATAAGCAACTATTATTTTATGAAATAAAAAAATAAAAAAAATCTTATTTATTAAATATATTAAAACTAAATTACAAAAAAATAAAAAATAAAGAAAACTTCTCATTTATTAAATATATTAAAACTAAATTACAAAAAAAAAATAAAGAAAACTTCTTATTTCTTAAATATATTAAAACTAAAACTAAATTACAAAAAATAAAAAATAAAGAAAACTTCTTATTTTATTACATATATTAAAATTAAATTACAATTAAAAAATTAAACAATGTCTAATTTATTAAAGATATTAAAATTAAATTACAATAAAAAAATTAAACAACAATTATTTTATTAAATATATTAAAACTAAATTACAAAAATAAAAATAAAAAACAACTTTTTATTTTATTAAAAATTCAAATTAAATTACATACAAAAAAATAAACAACTTCTATTTTAGTGAAGATATTAAAATTAAATTACAAACACAAATAAAAACAACTTTTTTATTAAAAAAATTATTACAATTTAAATAATAAAAACCCATCCGAATCAATGTTGATGCGGTCGGAATCAGTGCCACACGGGGCGGTGGCGATTCTGTGCTACTGGATTCCTCCTTCTTCTAGCTTTTTACGGGGTCGTGGAACCTCGGGCGGGGATTAGTTCTCGGCAAATGGGTCTAGTTGTGGGTGTTGCGAGGATGACCCACCTTGATAAAATAACGAATTTTGAGGTGTTTGCATAAACTACGGCGGGGTGTCCGAATCCCGTATGGCGAAGGAGGGCTGGTAAAGAGAAGTGCTCCCCGACGGCGCCTCCCGTGATCCTCACGTGGACGACGGCCTCAAGATCGGTGGCCGATGAGTAGTCGGGAACGGACTCGAACCCACCATGCATTCCAACTCGGGTGGGACCGGGAAAAGGAAACATATATGGGTTAGGATACATATAAGGGGTAGGTACGCACTGACATAAAGGGTAAAGGTCGTGATGTCGGTGTCGTCACCGAATCGATGGGCCGGTGGATCGTGTGGGCGCTGTTGATGGCCCCGCCTCATCACCCATTCTCCTTGGATTTAAGGGCCCGATGTTCCCTTTGTTTGACGGTTGCCATCGCTCTCTTCTTCCGACAACAAATACGCTTACCATGGATCCTAAACCATGGCATGTATTCCGCACGACGCACGCTAACTCCGGAACGACGACCGATTCCCGGTCAAGTTAATAGTCATACCGGTTCTCCCACGTCTCGATATGTGCTGACCAAAATCTTGACCAATCAATGTGCAACTGCCGTAAGTCCACTGTGTGCTCATCATCGAGCACCTCAGGTGGCACGGGAATCGGTTGCCGGAATCCAAATTGTCGCAGAACCCGATCTGACTGGTGCATCTCCACGGTCGCATAGGTGATCAATGGGACCTTCACGTGCCAACTGTTCGAATTTTGCAAGAACTCCTCCGGAATTACTGCCCGAATTTTCGGATCCTCGTACGGTGTCCATTGAAACTATATTAACATTACCAAAATATTAGTTATATACATAATACTAGACACTAAATACGAAATACTAAATTATAAATACGAAATTAAAACTTACTTGTGATTCCGACCGTTGGTCCAATAGAAGCCGTATATCTTCAAGCGAGGTAGGTATTCCAAAGATGACTCACGAATGGTTCCACCTAATTAAATAAATTTTTAGCATACAATTATACTATAAATCTACGTAATAATTGTAAAATATAACATTAAATTTACCTCGTTATCAGTGGGAATGAATATGGGTGGTCGAGTCGAGGACGTAAAAATGGAAATCGAAACCATGCCCATGACTGCAATAATGATAGGCAACCTCCGATTTTTGCTTTACTCGGTCGCGTCGCCCGCACATCTCCCGATACAACATCGATAGCACGGCGGACTTCAACTCAATTCACCTACGCTTCTAAAATCAACAAGTTTCAGCACCATCTCAAGTGTACGAGGTTTCTAGAAAGGTCCGGCATCAGATAGCCTCCAATTATTTGAAGAATGTATGCCCGAGCATGCCGTATTCGCTCTATTTCGGTCGAACCCTCATTCGGCTCCGGGAATGTGTCCCGTAACCAGGCCATCTCAATCCGACCTCCCTGAATTTTATTCGGAATGTCACCCAGAAGCTCGTAGCATACGGCCATCCAATCGCCGGTTGCGGACTCGGTGACTCACCGACCGGCCCACCGTAATCCCAATCGCAATCGCACATCTTCCAGAGTGATGGTACGCTCTCCGCATGGAAGATGGAAAGTGTGCGTCTCGGGTCTCCACCTCTCTATCAACGCACTGATCAAATGCGGCTCCAACTTGAACCCCCGGCCTATCGTGGCCACGTGCCAAAAACCCGCTTCCCGCAGGTAATTCTCGATCAACGGCGATGGGGGACCATGCATTTGCGAATATAACATTGCAACACCCGATCTACTGCATCGTTTAAAAATTATAAAATAAAAATTAATTAAAATTGCATAATTGTAAAAAATATTAAATAATATTAAAAAATTAAAATTAAAACTTACCATTTTCATTTAATCGACGGAGATGTGCTTATTGTCTAGACGAAGTAATTCCCCGGCCATTGTAATACGATCGAAAATTTTAAAATTTTCCAAAAAATATATTAAAAAAAATTAAAAAGGGCTTTTTTGTAAATAGTAAAGGACTATTTCAAAATTTTAGAGGAAGTTTGAAGGACTTTAAGAGAAATTTGAGAGAAATTTGAGAGGTATTTGAGAGAAGAATGAGTAAGGATTAAAGTGTGAAAAAAATAAAAGGGTTGGGGGTTTTTATAGGTTTTTTTTTTTACCGTTGGAGACCCAACGGTCAAAAAAAATTTGACCGTTCGGCCTAAAGCGCGCCCCTAGGGACGCGCTTTGTGCCACCTCAGAAAAGCGCGTCCACATCAGCGCGCTTTTGCTGATGTGACACCAACGGTCAAAATTTTTTGACCGTTGCAGGTCTAAAGCGCGCCTCTGAGGACGCGCTTTGTGCCAAATCAGCAAAGCGCGTCCTTAGGGGTGCGCTTTCCTGCCATTTACCCACAAAATGCGCTTACGTGGACGTGTTTTGTGGGAAAACGACCATTTTCCGTAAATTTTTTAGAAATCGGCCTAATTCCATAATTTTTAAAATTTTTAGTATATTTTAAATATTTACCCAGCTTTCAAAATTATTGGGGTTTCACTATTTTTTTTTCCTTTTCAACGGTCAAAGTCGTGAAAAGGAAAAAGCCTAAGGAACTGAAAATCAAATCACAAAATTATTTTATTCATGAGAAATGCCTACAAAAATATGTATAATTGTTTTTCCATTAAAAATAAATAAAATACAAGAAATGTTGGACAGCATCTAGAAATCAATGAAAAGAAAAAACAAAACAAAAATGTGTTTTGCATGTCTGTCAGTTGTCATGTAATAAAAATTTATATATCTACATCTCTCTCTCTCTCTCTCTCTCTATAAATATAAAACATAATAACTGAGCATGTTTTGACATTAAAATCTTTCATATTTTCTGAATCACATATGGTTCATCAGTTCACCATTTTCCCTATATAATATTTATTATCACCTATCTTATCAATGTCCAATTATATATATATATATATATTGGTAGATCCAATCTACTAAAGCATCACTATAGATAAGTATTTTTTTTTCATTGATATATGCAGAAGATATTTTATAAGATTTTAGATAAATTATCAAATTAATCACTTTTGTTTGTTTTAGATTATATTTTAGTTATTTATGTTTGAAATGTTATATTTTAGCCACTTATATTATCGTTCTGTTACGAATAAGTCACTCTGCCGTTAAACTCCATTACCTCCTTAACGACAATCCTACGTGACAGTCCAAATGAGTTTTAAATGCCAACTTGGATGTCCAACTGGGATGTGAATATTTTCTTTCAGTCAAAATAGAAAAGAAAACTAAAAAAAAAAGGAGACGAACGGTTTTTCTTTTTCAGTTCAAGGTGTAATTAATTTAAAATTTTTAATTAATTAAATTTATTTAATTAAAAACCTATTTTTGTCCTTGGACATCCAAGTTGGTACTTAAAATCCATTTGGACTGCCATGTAGGATTGCCGTTAGGGAAATAACGGAACTTAACGGTAGAGTGACCACTTCGTAATAATACGATAAATTAAACGACTAAAACGTAACATTTCAAACATAAGTGACTATTTTTATAATTTACTCTAAATTTTTTCTCAAACTTAATTTGTTAAGTTTAAATATTTTTTTAATTCAAATTGATGGGTTTAATTTATTTTTTTAATCAAATAAAATTAAATCGGATTTAGATTTATCAAAGTAATATTCTAAAGGGGGTACAAGAATAGATAGTAAAAATAAAAAAACCTTTTTTTTTTTAATCATTGGTCAGTACTGGTTTGACATATTATCAGAAATCTTCATGGGATCTGTATTGTTTGGTAAGAAGCAAAGCAAAGCACAGCATGTGCATGGATTGGCATCTATTATTTTTATAATAATAAACAAATTGCTTTCTAAATTGTACTTATCTGTAAAGATCAATCTCTTACTTCTAAGCAATTTTTTTTCCCTTTCTTTTTGGCTATAAGAATCAATGGCAATAATCTATAAACTTTTCTCTCACAGGGAAATTTTTTTAAAAAAAAAAGAGGTGGGTATCTCTAGGCTGGATGAAGGAAAATGTTCAAGTTTTGTATATATGTTTAAAAAATTAATTAGGATTATTCATTTATATATGTTGACAGATAGGGTAGAACCGAGAATTTTAATTTTTAATTTTAATTTAGATAAATATATGTAACATTAATACAATATATATATATATATCTAACCCGAATTTGACCCAATAGAGGAAATGTACATGCATTTTTTTTCCATTTTCTTTTTCAACCAAATGCAATATTGCTGTACAAGATCTAAACAACATTTTAATCTTAGCATTGATGGATGGATGATGAAATTTCAGTGCTGCAAATGGGGCATAGCTTCTTCATTTGAAGCCACTTGCTTATGCAATCCAAGTGATATGGATGTTTACAATTAGGAAGTGCAACTAGTCCTTCTTCGTTTTCTCCGTATTCCACTTGACAAATTACGCACCGATCAATTTCGTTCTCGTGTTCGATGGATTGGAACTTAACCGGCACCAAGCATGAAGAAATTTCCTTCTCGGATAACCCTCTTCTCTCTATTCCTATTAGTTCTCCCAGAGCGATCAATTCTTCATACGAAAAATCGTCAAGATCGATGTCATGTTCTTCAAAATCATCGTTGTCATCATCATCATCATCATCATCATTATCGTAGTCATCCTCGGAATCGTTGCTATCTTGTCTATTGAGGAACTCTAGGTTACCTCCATCTTCAATATACTCGTAACTGGTGTTGTTGTTTTGATCGTGGAACACATCGCTATCATCATCGACGTCGTTATCGTATCCATCCCTCTCGACGGTTTCGAGCAATGAAAAAACCCTTTCTTGTTCTTGCAATGCCAATGCGACCGCAAGATCCGAATCGATTAGATCAAGTTGGGTGAAGGGCAGCATTTTGGATGATTGTTTTGCTCCTTCGTTTTCCATTGAAATTAAAACGACACTTTTAATACAAGTTTAAATATGTTTACTTGAAAAATTGCTGTATTATTATTTTTATTATTCTGGAGATAAAGATTGCGAATGTGGAAATTTAAATTTCAGATTAAATTGTTTTATTTAGTTAAAACCAAAATTTTTTAGTTAATCCTTCTGCTACTAAAATTTGCTTTTTGATTAATTTGATATGGTTTAATGAATCCAACAGAATTAACCAAAAAAAAAAAAATATTTGTTTTAAAGTTATAGTTTTTCTGTTAGGCATTGCTTTTGGTATTTTGGATGTATAAAATCATGTTATACAAGAAGGTTTTAAAGTTAATTATTGTTTGGTTATTTGAAAAAAAATTCAAAATAGCAAAATTTAATTGATTATCTTAATTCACCCGTGAATCAAAAATTAAAGGCAATGTAAAATGAGTTAATTTGGTTAATAACAAAAACATCTCTAACAAGATTGTTGGTTGTTTAGCTAAAGAGGCATGAGGTAAGATGAATCAGTTAGTTGTTCTTGGTGACCCGCCACAGAATGTGAGACACATATTAGAAGAAGATATCCAACATGCGCTACATTCAGAAGCAGAATATGTTAAACTTATAATTTTAGTTAATTGCTTATGCTTTATTTTGTAAAAAAAAAAAAAATCATCGTAAAATGAGTTAATTTTGTTAATTGAAGTTTAGTTAGCTTAATAACCAAACTAACTACTATTTCAGAGGAGTAGTCGTATAACCTCAAACACCAAACCTTTTATTCTACCATTGCCTCGTAAGTTAATAATAATGAAAGATTAATAAATTTATTTAAATGTAATTAAATCTTAATTATAATTATCATAAATTAATATTATTAGGTTGGATTTAAGGTTATTAGTATTTTTTTATAATAATTATACTTAATTAATTAATTATTTACAAATCTTTCTATTAGCTATTTGTTTTATTCAATAATGAAATATAATGTTATTATTCATAAACAATACGTAATATTCATGCGCTAACGGGGCATTATATATTCTCGCTGTGTATATGGAGGGATTCACCTGCACATTTTCGTAACTCCTTATACTATTAATCTTTTAGCAATCCAAACTCGAATATGTTTCGAACATAAGAGTAGGTAAAATAAGTGAAGGTATTTTTTTACAATGATCTCCTGCTATGATGAGGCCTTCCCTTATAACTTGAACCTTTATGTGCAAATTTTGATGTATGTGTGACCCTAATGTCATGAACTGTGTTGATATGCTTAATGGGTTTCCTTTTATAAAGAGCATCTCTACTAATCCCTACATTGATCCTATGATTTCTAGGCCTTAAAGACCTTCTTAAGTGAACTCCTTTATAATTTCTTAATCTACCTGATACTGAATGATTGCTTACCTCCATTGGTCTAGAACTGCCATATGAAAAGCTTTCATCGTCTTCGCTTGTATCGGTTACTCTTTTTCTTCGCCTTGGTCGTCGTCTTCGTCGGTTGATTCGCTTGATGTTTCGAAGCTTATAGCAGAGGAAAGTGCAACAAAATTCCCAAGATGAGAACCAGCATGAAATGCATCCCCATACCATTCTACACAGACCATGAGCAATGCATTGGCAAATACCCACTTTATATAGCAGATAAAGGTATAAGAGAACTGCAAATCATTGAAAGGAACAATTGAATTTCTTAAATTAAAAAATGGAAGATGAAATGTTAGATTAGAAATATATACTTTGAAACTTACCGATATAGGATAAAACCAATACCATGATCAGTTTCAGTATATTGGCAACACAAAAATTCTCGATGTAACAGATTAAATCCCATGTTGATCCACAAATTGAACTGAAACATGAAAAATAAGAACGCATTGCACAAAGAAAGGGGAAATTTAGTTTCTTAAACAAAAGATTTGCTTAATCGAAGTTCATAATGACAAGATAAGAAAAACAAAAGAAAATCTACTACTCAAAACAACTATGAATTTTGAAGAGGCTTTGAAACGCGGTGATGAGTGAGTTTAGGATTGAAGGAAATTTACCTGCAGGATTTTCCAGCAAGAAAATCGAGTGGGGAGCGAAAAAGTTTGCCAATGGCTTGGATGAAACCTGAAAAAACTGAACTGACCACGTTCTCCATCGTCAAAAATTTTCAGTTGTAATGGCAAAAGCCAAACTGTTTCTTATGGATTCTGATTAACTTTTTCTTTTTGTCGTATGGATTCTCATTAACTGCTCAATTCAGTTGGAGAATTTTAAATAATAACCTAATTTAATTTTAAATGTATTAAATAAAAAATACATTTGTGTCTTTTTCTCGATAAAAATAACTATTCACCTTAAACAAAAACTACCTTTACTTAATTTAATTATTATCATATAAAAAATATATAATTTTTATTTAAAAATAATGATATTTTATTCTACCGCTTTTTATCCATATATTGAATTCTTTTATAATTTTTTTTGCTGAAAAAAAATATACAAAATATAATTTTTACCGAGTCAGGTTTTGTTTATATATATATCTCTTAAACAGTGTTTGAGATTGAACCCATTTATGATGGTCAAAGTGTTTATCATCTTAAGTGTAGTATCGGCTTAAGTAAATAATTGTTAAAGTTTTGCCCTAAAAAAATTATTTGAGATTCACAATACGCAATTTATGTCTAATCTTTGAGTTTTTTACTTTAATTATACTAGCATTCATATCCTGTTATGCTGGAAATTTTATAAACTTTTTTAATAATTTATTTAATTAATAATAAAAATTAACTTTGAATTAAATTATATTAAATATAAATTTTAAATTTATGATAATTGTTAAGGATGGGATATGGTTTTAAATTGATTTGTAATCTATATGCATACCAATAATTTTTTAAATACATTATATATTTATTTTTAAAAATAAAATAAAATAATCAAGTAATACAGTGTTTTTTTTTTATTTAAAAAAATTGAATCATTTTGAAAAAGTATTTGAATATTTTAAAATAAATTTAAAGTTGAAATCGAATTATTATAACAAAGTGGATGAAAATTTTTTTTCTATACAATGTCTAGAACTATATATAATTTTTCCTCAACTCTTAAATAAGAGAATAAATGCATTTGAACACGCTCGAATATGGAAAAAACAAATGTAAAATACTCCATATACACATACATTTTAATATATAAAATATTCACAGAAATTTTTAATATTCAAAGCCCAACTAAGCATGTCAAAATTGACACCATTATTGGACAACCCCTACCTTCCCTTCTATTTCTTACCAAGACACACAAAACCCCCCTGAATAAACAATAAATAAAAATGCTAAATATTAACAAATAAATGTTATATATATATACTTTCAAGTTATTCCACCTGAACCGTAATGAAGCTTTTGAAGAACCAACCTCAGTAAAGTAAATATAAGATGATGGATAATAACACAAATGTATACAATTATCATGACTCAAACAACAACCAGCCAGCTTAATCAAATTCAAAATGTTACATTAGAAAATCTAATGTGATAAAAATACAATAGTTGAACATCCAATCAATTACTATTATATTAAGATCAAGTTGTAGCCATCCGATTCCTAATGTTCGAACAGTTTGCCGTACTGCTTGCTGAAACTATGAAAATTATAGAAAAAAATACCTGGCAAGTCGGGAGCATGGTTATAACAGCAACTTGTCGAGGCCACCTGGTTTGTCCCCCCTACTGCAGCAAGGTGCTTGAGTCCAACCACAGTTGATGTTGTCTCCAAATTAATCATCCCAAGAAAAGGAATTTCAGGCAAGCTTCTAGCATTCGGAGCCTGAGAGAGATATCATCTTTAGATCTTGCTCTTGGAAAAACAATGAGCCAAGGCAAAGGCTGCTTGATGATAAGGTTCAAATATCTAATCTCGAATGGAAAACGTTTAGGTGATTTCAACTGTTACTGTCTTCAATTTTGGCAGATTTTTTCTCTTCAATATCCCAAAACTGGGATGGTAAGAGGGCCTTTTGTGAAGGTAAATCGGCGATAAAAAGGAGCGTCTGAGCCCACCCAGCATACTCCCCATATTTGCTTACAAATGCCTCTGCCACACGGCTGCAAAGCTTAGGTGTCAAACGGGCACCGGCTAGCTCAGGAAGGAGGTACTTTGTAGCAATCTTGCACACAAAACAAGTAGAACATTTCCATGTTAGAAATTCATGGATGCGTAGAATAGAAAAGAAGAAAAAAAAAAGTACTTTCCTAGTGATCATATCAATAACCATTTACAAGTATATACAATGATGCTATACCAATCCAATCCATATTCAAGAAGCGAATAGTAGAGAGGAACAACATGATATTAAATCGAGCATTTAATGGAGCAACGGTTGTTGATTCATATTTCGGCAATATAAATGTTCATCAGCTAAACATCGAATGCCCCTCAACTCAAACAAGCAAACAGGTTTCCTTCAAATAGTGAAAGGATTTTAGCAAAAGCCCCAACACTCCCATCAACAACAGAAAGCAACATGATTTTGGATAGTTAAATCCACTTCCTAATCAAAGTTGGTACTGATTTAAGCATTAGCAACCTCAGTGAAGTCATTGGTACAGTGCTCACATATGTAACATGTAAAAGACTAGACTATCCACGCTGCACAACTAGCTATATACATAAAGCATACCTGCCACACATGCGTATCAACTGGAATGGCATGGTGCTGATCAAGAGAGAAGAGAGCAATACATGCTGCTACCTTGGGACCGACTCCAGGTAAAGTACATAGAGCATCAATGGCCTCTTGAAGATCCAATTTACGAAGAGAGAGAAGCCATTGAGCACCTCCATCCGGTTTTGATTGCAAAACATCAACCGTGCCAGTAATGTACTTAGCCCTGCTCACCCACATCATGAAATACCCACATAAGCCACGATTCCAATGAAAAAAAAAAAAAAAAAAACCCACCGAAAACCTCTAATTATCAATGAACCATTTACTAACTGATCATTATCAAGGGACTACACATCTATTAAGCACTACATTACTGTTGTTACTCTTCAATGTAATCCGTGATTTCAGCAGAAGTGACTAGGTAAATTTCCCACCAATTATCATCCTTTTGCCTGTTGGCATCTCATATAGTTATTATATAAATTTAAAGATGGGAGATACCAATTAACAGTCAAAATCTATGTAATACAAATTGTTAATGTATTGAATTAAGCACGATTACAAAGCCGAAAAATGCATAAAAATGACCAAGGAGTATTATATGCAACAAGAAATTAAGGAACTTAAGCTGCTACTAAGAAGTATATGTTAGTATTAATGCAGCAAGCAATCAGTTGAAGAATGCAAGTGAAGAAACTAATAGGAAGAACAAACTGATTTACCTGTAACCAAAACCAGCCTGTCTAAGCTCTTCCTCAGAGACAGCAGATAAACGTTCCAATGAAGGGAACTCATGAAAGTCAAACCCACCAACTCTGCCCAAATGAGTACCCAAAGAGGAAATGAAATCCACCATTTTAGAAATCCTCCCGATATTATTATTAGAAGAACAAAGGAACTGAACCAAGCACTCAACCGGGTCCTGCCTCAAAACCCGAGCACCCTTCAAATACTTGGCTAGCTCGGCAAACCTGGAGTCATTCTCGGAGAAAACCTCCCAGAGCTTGGCCAAGGAAATGCCCACGTTGAGGAAATCGAGGAGGGCCAGCTTGGCAGCCGATTCGGAAGGGGAGAAGTGGATGAAGTAAGAAACGTCGCCGTTTTGGAGGTGCTTGAGGGATAGCAAATGGGGTCCGATGGTGCCGGTGTACTGAAGCGGGCCTGTTTGTTTCCAGCGGAAGGTTTGGCCGGTGGGGAAAGTGAGGGGAAGGGAGAGTTCGGTCTGGGAGAGGTTGAGTGGCACCAATTTGGGGTGGGATTTAGGCTTCTTGGAGGAGATTGGTGGGGTATTGGGGTGGAGGGATTTAAATGGCCGCGGCGGCGGAGATGTCTGTTTGGTGGAGGCGGGGGAAAGCGGTGGTGGTGAAGGCGGTCTTGGTCTTTTCATTGCTAGGGGAGGTTTCAGTGAGTGCATTTGCTTCCTTCCCCTTTCCCAGTTATTCCCTCTCGGCTCAACGATCAAAAACAGGAAAATCGACCCTTTAATGGGATTAAATTTCAGGGTTTTTTTTCTTTCTTTCTAATTTAATCTATTTAAAACAAAAGGTCAAATACATCTATTAGTCCCTCTATTCTGCATAAGTTACCGGTTTAGTTTTTATATTTTAATTTGATTTATTTTTTGAATTGATCATGCTTTTCGAATTTAAAAAATTTACTTATCCTAGTATTTTTCGCGCCGTTCCTTTCTTCTTCTACAGTTTGCTTCTTCTTCCTCTATCTTCTTTCATAAACTTGTTAGATCGTTAAATGCATGGTAATTGTCCATCATAGTTTAAATGAAACTTGGTGAATAATGAGATTCAGCTCTAATCACTCGTCGTCATCATCCTCAGATTTGAGCAAAAAGCACAAAAAATAGTCTCTGTTTTAGTGGCACTTGGTTCCTTAAGTTCAGGCGAAACGGGTGGAATTGGCCGACACATAGCAAAAATTATCCGTATTGACCAAAATTTGAAGCGGAATGAAATTTATAGGTGCCTGTCTACGTTTCTTACCAGAACGGATTACTCAAATCGGTACAGATGATACCGGTACGAAACTGACTCATGTGCTTTCGAGTGTTTAGTGGTTTTTTTAGGATTTTATTCACCATGAGCAGAGATTAAGCCCAATGTTCCAGTCAATTCCAAATTACTTAAAAATATCATGTCATAATTTAAAATAATTTTATATTATTTAATCAAGGTGACGTGAGTTCAAGGTGTTTTAGTGTATTTTTTCTCCAGTTTAAAGATTGAAAGAGGTTATGGGTAGCATTAGTTATTGTATCAAAAAAATTAAGTTTAGTTTATAGAATTAAAGGTAATTTATAAATTTAGTCACTTAAGATTACGTTTTTTTTTTACCTTATATAAAAATATTATTATTTATTTAGTAAGATTCTTCCCACAAAATGTGTTTAAAGACAGATAATATGCAACTTCAAGTTATCAATTACATATTTTTATGAAAATGGCAAATCAATTCGAAATTTTTTTAACACAAATATTCAACTTGATGAATTATCTGATTCGAGTTTTCCTGAAAACCAACTTGATGAAATCTCATGCTCTTCATATTAGAAAAGAAATAATCTATCAAGCCTAGATTGATTTTCCATAATAAGTTAGATTGTGGTATCGATTGCCTGTCTCGAAGAAATTTGACGGTATGAGCTTCAGAAATTTGCACTGTTTTAACTTAGCAACGCTTGGCTAGCAGGTTGCTAGGTTCGTTTCAAACTCCGATTATCTTTCATGTCGAGATTTCAAAGCTAGATACTTTCCCTAGGGTGGGTTTATTGATGCAAGCGAAGATAGTAACCCTTCTTTTGTTTGGAGGAATTTTTATGCAGCTGAGCAGCTTGTTGGGAATGGTTTTTGGTGGTGTGCGGGGGATGGAGCTTCCGTACAGGTCTTCAATGATCCTTGGTTGAATGATGAAGCTACATTTTATGTTGAAACGGTGTCGATTGAGGGGCTTGAAGAGCTGTACGTAAGGATGCTTATGACTGAGGATGGGACGGGTTGGGATCGAAGCTTTGTTGGGGGGTGTTGTCTCCGCAAGATGTGGCTCATGTTTATAGTATTTCGATTGGTCGACATCAGCAACCCGGTCAGCTTATTTGGCATTTTAACTCGAATGGATTTTACAGTGTTAAGTCGGGGTACATATTGGTGCTCTCGTGGTCACAAAATCTTTCGTCTCTGTACGTCACAGGGCCATGGGATCAATTGTGGGCTGCTTCTTTACCGCCAAAGATTAAAGATTTTTGCTTGCGTTGCCTTAGAAACTTTTTACCGACAAAGAAGCGTCTAACCGAGAGAGGGATCAACATGTCTGCTGCATGTGCTCGCTGTGGGGAGGAGGAATCACTTGATCATGTGCTTCTCGGTTCTTTTTCGAAATCGGTTTGGCAGCAAGTTAGGTATCAGCTTGCTCATTTGCATGTTGTCGACTTTATTGCTGATGTGTTGAGATAGCCATAGGCGAGATCAGGTTCTGTCTATTATGTGGAGTCTGTGGTACCACCGCAATTTACTGTGCTGGAAAGTAACCTTTTCAACCCCTTGTCATGTTGTAAACAATGCCACTTCTTTTCTACAGAATGTGATGCAATGAGGGTGTATAATTCTGTTAATAGTGCAAGTAGCGTGGAGCAGCTTAGGCGTCAGCATCGATGGGAGAAGCCTGTATGGGCAAGTATAAATGTAATATTTATCATTGTATTCAATACCGTTTCGATAGTAAATCAGAACAATAAACTTTAGGTCCTGTTTTAGTGAAAATTTCGGTTGGTATCGACTATACCAGTTGATTCATATGCTTGGTATGGGATGATCTTACTGTTTAATTTATGAAATAATTCTTTTACTTATTTATTTTGAATTTGTTTAATAATGGATTGCATTTGTGAAATTTATTAAAGAATATTTTATATAATCGATAAGTTTTATTCAATCATAAAATTTACATATGATGAGATCTGAACATATGCCACTAACATTTTTAAAATCTTTTCTTTACCCACTTTAATCAAAACTTCATTTTTATGAATATTTTATATGAAAGTTACTTAATCTCATTATTTGGTATTTGTAAATATTTTTTATATACATATATCAAATATTTTTTAAAAATAACCATAAATTCAAAACGGTATACCGAAACAGATCGATACGTATCAGTACCAATAAAAAAAAAGATAAATCCACCCATATGGTATTGACTACTTGATATTAATGCTGTTTGTTTTAATCAGGAAAATGCTACTTATTTTGCGGCTATTGTCAAGGACTGGGCGGGTAAGTTTGTGAAAGCTATGTTGGGACATATTGACTTTTCTTTGGCTCCTCGGCTAAGGGCATATTCTTCTGTGTTTAAAAAAAAACACTTCTGACTCCAAAAGCACTTTTAGAAGAAAAGTTGTGCAGAACAAGCTGCTTTTGGCTTTTCAGAAGTGCTTTTGAAAAGCATTTCTGAAAAGGAGAAGCTAAAATTTTTAGCTTTTCCTCTCTCAAAAGCACTTTTAGTGCTTAATTATTTTTTCACCCCTCTAATAACATAGTACTTTCCCTTTTTTTTTCTTGGTGCTTAATTACAAATGTGTTAAAATCATTAATTAAAAATAAAAAAAATATTTTTTAAAATACTAATTACAAATATTTAATGGTTATATTTAAATATTTAAAATGTAGTTTATATATTCTAATTAAAATTTATAAGTAATTAATATTTATTACTTAAAAATATTTAAAATTTATATTTTATATATTAAAATATTAACAAGTTATAGTAATTTTTTTATATTCTTACTAAAATATAATAATATTAAATAATTTAAATTTTTTTAAATACATATTTGTTACTTGATAATAACATGTCTAAAATAGACATTTTATTTCTCAAAAGTACTTTTTGACAGCAATGCTAAACACTCAAATTTTAAACCAAACTTTTCAAAAACACTTCTCAAAAGTATTTTTCCACAGCATTTTTCAAAAGTATTGCCAAACTAGCCCTAACTGAGGTCGTTGCTATCAGAGAAGCTCTCTCTTGGCTTCATAGATTAAATCTTGGCCACGTTGTCATGGAATCGAATTCAGTACAAGTGGTTAACGCCCTTTCTTGTTCAACTTTGAATATCTTTAAGTTTGATATATTGATTTAGGATTATTTGTTGCTTACATCCTACTTTAGTGATTTATTTTTCTTTTAGGTGAGCGAAGTTGTCAATCAAGCGACACATAATTTAGCAAGAGCGGCCTTATTTTATGCTACTTTTGTTGAGTGAAATACAGGGGTGAAGTCATAAAAAATTTTTAGAGGTTGAAATTAAATTATAATTTTTACGATAATAAAAATGTAATTTTACCATTTTATTAACCTATATCTTTATAATTTTTAAAAGATTAAATCAAAATTTTATTATTTTTAGGGGGTAAAGTACAATTTTACTTTTACTAATTTAAAATTTTAAAAAATTTAAATGACCTAAATGGAAAATTTTTCATTTTAGGGGGATCGACGCCTCTGCTAGCCCCCCTAGCTACGCCCCTGGTGAAATACTATCCTCGAGTGTTTTCATTCCACTCTTAAGTTTGATGCCCGTAGTATCTCTACCTGATATAAGGGAACTTAGGTTTAAGTGTATGGGGTAAACCTCTTGGGTTTGAGAATCAAATTAATACAATATGTAAGTACTGAGAATTAAATGTATTATTATACCAGTTAGAAATGGTAGATAACCAAAATAGAATGAATTTAAATATTAGTACTTAAATTAAAAATTTTAAAAAATTAAGTGACAAAAACAGAAACACATTCATAATTGAATAACAAAAAATGAATGCATAATTCACTATCCATACGTATAGTTTACACTAAAAATATTTATCTATCTCACTATAAAACCATTTTTACATTTTCCGACAACAGACAAAACTACTGGTGACATCGAAACCTGCAAAAAGAAAAAAAAAAGCTTCTAAACATCTTCATCATCTCTATCTTGTTACTTTCTAATACAGCTTAAGTAATCAAAGCTGATTTCAGAGATCAAAAAATAGCTACTCCGGAAACGGGATGTCAGCCAAATCCTGTCTGTAAGGAGCAACGTCAACTTGGAAGGAGACGTCGGGTTTGGCAAGCCCACTTTCCATCCGGCTTTGCGCTGCTGGGTCGACATTCTTTTCGGGTTCGATATATGTCACAACTGTATCTTTTCGGAAGGTTAGATAGATGACTGCCAAAACGTAGATCGCCATTAGAGGAAACACTATGATTCCTATGAACACATTCCCCACTTTCGGCAAATCATTGTGAATCAACCAATCTACGAAGGCCGTCGTCAGGTAATAGACGTTGATGCCTATGAGTCCAATTCCTAAAATCCATGAAATCACAATGATCTGCAAGCACCCATCAAAGTATAAAACAGCGTTTTAGACCCTGGAACTTCAAGTTCATCCCACATGGTCTAATGCGCCACGTCAATATTTTATGTAATAGTATTAGTTCATTAAAAACACCGGTTGAGCTGACTACTTACGATTATGGAGTTCTTATATGGTCCCATCTTGGTTGAGCTGCTACTGAATTTAAGTAGTGGGATCAAAGCAAATGGTAGCTCAAATGAAAGGATCATCTGCAAAATCAATCATCGAAACTACAATCACTTTACCTCAAATAAATCACAGAATCGTGATGGTGTTTTTATAAAGATCAAAATCATAAAAGAATTATTGTAATATCAATAAATCAATGTTGGATATTTTCTTACGGATGCAATGATGATTAGTCTACCGGCCCCTTCAGATCCACCGATGATGGACACAATAAGACTAGGTGTAATGGCAATACACCTAGTCATCAAATTCCTCACCCATTTCTTCATTTTAAGATTCAAAAAACCCTGACATAAATAAAAATCAATATATTAACGAAGACTAGTTAATAACTACTAATTAAGGTGATCATAAATATAAATTTTTTGTTTGAGCAAAACCTGCATGATAAATTGTCCTGCATAAGTGCCTGTAATGGTAGAGCTTTGCCCCGAGGCAAGAAGTGCAATGGCATAAAGGGTTGAGCTTGATTTTCCCAACACATTCTGCAATAGCCAAAAATCATAGATTTTGGGATTGTTAATTGGGAATATTATTAGCCTTCAAACTTCATATTTTTTTTGGTTTATGTTAATGAATATTAATGAGGTAGTAAATTGGGACCTGAAGAAGAAAAGAAGCAGAGTTGAGGTTGAGATCGTTGCAACGATGTTGGTCATCGCTGGAGAGATTATCGGCGGAGCAAACGGCGCCCGAAACTGAGACAACCGCTACGTTGATCAAAAACGCCACCAACAAGGCAAAGCCGCTCTCTATCAAGAAATATCTACAGGCATCCTGATGATCACAATGTAAACAACGTACGCCAAATGCTTAGTGGTTAGCACATTAAAGGAAAGAAAACGAATAGATCATAACTAAATTAAGCATTGCAATTACTAGATTGTTGTTTAATTTGCGTATTTGGACTTACGTTGACGCCACGAACGGAGTTGGGTACTTTTCTGGAGAGCACCAGAGCTGAATGGAGAAACAAATTGTGCCTGTTCACATTATTTTGCAGTTAAAACAACTCCCACAATATTAAACTTAGTGTTTTTTTTTTATCAATCTTATTCTAGTTTCTAATCATATATATTCTTTTTGACATAATGCCTAAAACTACTAATAGCTCCTGTCCAACCCGAAAATAGGAGGATAATACATTTCAGTGCACTCAAACCCATGTCCTCCTACATTGGTAATAATGAGCTAAGACTCAATCGGCAATATTAATTTGTTTTTTGGTGAATTACAAGAGGAGGGCAAAACCCTATTCTTTTGAAAAGTTTGGTTTAAAATTTAAGTGTTTAGTATTGCTGTCAAAAAATATTTTTCAGAAATAAAATATTTATTTTAGACATAGTGTTATAAAGTAACAAATAAATATTTAAATAATATTCAAATTAGTTAATATTATGATGTTTTAGTAAGAATATAGAAAATAACTTATTATAATTTGTTGTTAATATTTTAATATATAAAAAATAAATTTTAAACATTTTTTAAGCAATTAATCAGAGAATGGAAAATATCATATGTTGGAGGGTGAAAACATAATTAAACTGTTAAAAGTACTTTTGAGAAAGAAAAGTTAAAATTTTTAACTTCATTTGGGGAAAAGTACTTTTGAAAAGTCAATTTTTCATGTCAAAAGTGCTTCTAAAAAATATTATTAAACACAACTTTAACGCAACTCAAACTTAGGCTACATCTAAGGTTCATCAGTCGAACATATGGTTCAATATTGAACTTATTGTTATAAGAGAATTATTATTAGAATTTAATTATTGGATAATTATTGGTTACCCAATATCTTAATCCAAAATTTAGGAAGTTATTTAGCAATTAACTACTCTCTTATTATTATGTGACAACATTTATAATTTCCAATAAAAAAAATAGATTACAAAATCATTTTATAAACCTTGACATCAAAGTGTTACTGTGTAGGTGTTTAAAGTAAGGCGATGTTTGGAGAAACAAATATAAAAATAATCATTGCTTACGGCATAACGAGGGCACCCAAGAGGGCAATGGCATCAGCAGTGGCACCTTGGCCGGCAAGCTTAGGCACAAACATGCCCTTAATGACACCAGATGCCGGGGGCTTTACGTAACTCATTTCCCCAAAGAAACATCCAGCCATTACAAGCACCATCACTGCTATCAGCATTTCCAGCTTCCTCACCTTTTTTCATTAACACAAAATAGATATAACGACAGCATTTTCATTTGAAAATAACTTAATAATCACAGCAACGTATGGGCAACTGCAAGTTGAATGAAAATGCGAAATTCAAAATTCAAAAAAATCATAAAATACCTGCAGTAAGGCTTATCAGGATAATCTAAAGTAATCATATGCTTATCCATTTTGATCATATAGTCATCAAGGTATAAAATATACATATCAATAGACTTAGTTTATTTCCATGAAATAAAAAATGTAATTTGACTTTATATTATAGTGAGATAGCTTAAAATAATAAAATACCCCGTATCTTTGCAGGCCCAGGAGGAGGAGAGTGCTTAAACCAGTGCAAAGAACTCCAACCCACACTGGGATGTTAAACAGTATATTTAGTGCAAAGGCTGTCCCAATAACTGCAACAAATATATACAACTAAATGAATGAAAACACACCTTGAACATTCATTATGATTTATGCATAAATTTTGTTTATTTATTTATTTATTTATTCATGTATATTTATATTGGTCTTGAGTTATATTTGCATGTAGCTGAAGTTAAATTAGTCATCAATTTGATATCTGATATAATTATTATAGAAAAAGAAAAACCTTCAGGTATATCAGCAGCAATGACAGCAATTTCCGCAAGTAACCATAGGCAATACTTGATCAACTTTGGGTACTCAGCCTTACACAGTTCTGATAAGTGCTTGCCTGAAACAAACAAGCAAACGTAATTTAATTAAGTTAATTATATCAAAATGAAAGAAGCTATAATAAGACTATAAGATCATTATTTACCAGTGCTGACTCCAAGGTTAGCAGCAAGAGATTGGATTATGAGAGCAAAGACTAAGCCGATTAACACCACCCAAAGCAGCTGAAAAAAATTATGTACTGCTAACATTAAGAAGATATAAACAAGGCTGTCTTTTTTTGGTTTCCCTCTTTAATTTACCTCATATCCATGGTTAGCTCCAGCTTGAAGATCAGTTTCCACTGTGACATGAAAGTGACACCATACCAGATGATGATCATAAGTTGCAGAAAAAGAAATAAAGATTGGTGGAGAGGTACGTAAGGGGGGTGACTTACGGTTGCCAGGATCGAGGTAAGCTAGTGAGACCAGGAAACCAGGGCCTACAAATGATAAAAACTTTTTCCATCCAGGTTTCTATACATCACAAAACCATAGGAATAATCCATGAGATATATATATATGTAAAATTCAGAAAAGAAATGGGAAGGAACCTCGTGATTATTTGGGTGATCAATATCATGATGATGATGAAGGTTGGGGTAGGAGAGTGGGGTGGTTCCTTGGACATTGATAGCAGTTATGCAGTTATTTCTTCCTACCTCCCATGATTCAGGAACTGCAACTTCACTCTCTTGCTGTTGCTGCTGCAAATTTCTCATCTCTGTCTCTCAGTCTTTAATATTTAATTTACTCTGTATTATATGGATGGACACAGGGATTGAAGAAACCGAAAGAGTATTTATATAGAAGAATGTGTGGAATCCATCGAACAAAAAGACGGCATAGCAGCTCATGTTTTATTCAAATTTTTGTATCTTCTGTCCCATACGGTGATGACACGGTGCTGCCTGACCGGTCACTGTCTTTCACCGTTTTTAAATCCCGACTTCATTTTTAATTATTTGCTTCATCTAATTCTTTTTTCCAAATGATTCGAATTCATTTCTTTGATCATATGCCTAAACTATACATATACGTATGTGTATATATATAAACTCTTATCCGTATCATTGAAGAGCAGGAAAAACAAACTAAATTAAAACGTATAACTTGTCTACGAAAATGCCGAATGATAGAATATATATTACAGTATTATTTCCTTTTCACCTATTAACAAATATATAAAATGCATACACACAAGTCAACTAATGCCGATTGAGTCTTAATTCGATTGGCATGAGTATTATTGTTACCATAGGAGGATGTGGGTTTGAGTGCGCTGAAACGTATTATCCTCCTATTTATGTATTCCGGAAAGGGTATGGATAGTTTTAGGCATTGTGTCAGACAAAAGTTTACTTAATAGTTTTTGAAGATTTTATTTGTCATTTATTATGTTTTAATTTTTTATCACTATATTAAAATTTAATAATTATTTAATATAATTTTTATTAATAAATATAATCAATTCGTGCATAACACATAGTATATATAATTAAAATTATAATAATTTAAATGTAATCAATAATTATAAACATTGAATTGAGTAATTAATAATTAATAAACAAAAAAAAATGGGAGAAAACAAAAGGAAAGAATAAAGAAAAGAGTAAATCTCATTGACCTCTCAAACAAAATATTGTGACACTTCAAGTTTGAAGCCATCTGTTTGGAAGCTTATAATAGGGCCGCATATTAAAGAATAAATTTGTTTAATTCCTAATTATTTATATATTTATATTCATTTTTTATTTCTGTGCGATGCCTGAATTAATTAATTTTATTTAAATTATTTAATGATTCATTTGTAAAAGTAATGTACTTAAAAATTAATTTTAAAATATTTAATTCTATTTAATCATAAGCATATTTAATATTAAAACAATACAAATATTCATTATTGTTTAAATACTAATATTAATTTATTGTATTTTAAATAATATTATTAATAATTATTTTTATAGGTTCTTTATTATATATATATTGTTAAATTGATTTATTTTATTGTCAAAATTGCTAATATTTGATTTTTTATAATGTTATATTTATGTTTGCTTTATCTTAATCAATTAATGTAATCACTCTTATTATATTTGAAAATATATAAATTTAATTTAACAAATATTATTACTACATGTCTTTTTAAAACCTATAATTTAAGTTTAACAAGTTAATATTAAGTCATTGTAATATTCTAACATAAAATCGTAAAAAATGAGAATTTAGCTATAATTAACTTCATATTAAACATATAAAAAATCTAAAGTAAATAAATTTAAACAAAAGGTATAAAATAATTAAAAATAAAGAGAAAAAAGAGAAATTTATCCAAAATGAAAATAAGATACTCTCTCAAAAAATTCCAAACCTTCTAAAAAAAACCTTCAATACTCTCTCAAATTCCAAACTTCGCTGCCATCGCCTCCCAGAGCCATCATGATCACCCTTCGGGCAAAATTACCACCAACAAGCTACTTCTCTCCCTCTAATCTATCAATCGACTGGTTTAGATTTCTCTGAAAAATAAACAATATGTTCAAAAATCCATGTAAAGCTTTGAAACCAAAAGCTCCATTTCATTGCCATCTTTCATCGGATAAACTCCTTTTTAGAGTATGAGCTTTTCATCAATGATGGCTATCTCCCTTATCATTTTGTTTACCAAAATAGAAACTCGAAGCCCCAAACGTTCAGTGGACTCGTGATGAGTTTCTTCTCCCTTTTTGCTTCTTTGTTTCTCTATTTTCCTTTTTGTCCTTTTTTTTTTTTTAAATTTGCTTATTGATTTGTCACTAGAAATGGGTTGGTTCGATTTTGTGGTTATTTGTAGGTTTTGAGTACAGAGTATTGCATAGTCTAAAATCGGATCGGGATTTATGATTTTAGTGTTGGGGTGATGACAGGGGCGGATATAGGGGAGTTCGCAGGGTGGTGCTTTTAAAATGATTTTTTTTTTTAATCTCGTATAATTTATAAAATTTTAAATTAATAATAGTAAATTTGTACTTTAATCTCTTAAATTGATAAAAAAGTTAATTTAATCCTTTAAAATTTGTAAAGATATAGGATATTAAAATGACGAAATTATATTTTTACTAACATAAAAATATATAATTTAATTTCGCACTCCCAAAAAATATTTTTCACTTTGCCCCTGCCTCTTCTAGATCCACCATGGATATATCAAATGATTAAAATAAATGTTGCTAAAGAAATAATTTTGTATTAAAGTGAAATTTTATGCAATAATCTAAATGGAGTGCTTTTTTAATGAGATATTGCATGGGTCAAATTCATTGGAAGTGTATCCATCCTTTTTATCATATTTGTATAAGAAATAAAGATAATGAAGCAATGGTTCCCAACTTGTAACTTCCAATTCTAAAATAATCAACTCCATGACTCACATACTTCACAGGAAATGATAGATTAAACCCAACTTGTGATAGCAAATTCCCAATTGCTAAGTGATATAAAAATTTAATTTACACACTGTTTTTTTTTTTTAATTTTTAAATTTTAAAATTAAAATCCAATTATCAACAGTTTAAATTTGTTATTGTCACAATCTGAAATAATAATAATAAATACTTATTTGGTATCCATGTAAAAAAAAAATTGAAAAATGATATTTTATCATAAAATTAAATAAACAAACCACTACGAAATTAATTCGTTTTTTTTCTTCATGATAACGTGATCCTTGCCATTCTTCTAAAAATGCAATAATTAAGGAAGAACAAAGAGATTCATGCCACTCAATGAATCATGCCTATTTTTTGTCATTTACTTAACTCTTTTTGTTCTCCAAAGTGTGAACAGGATTTTGTAATTGGTGATCCAACTTAAGTGGGCCACATTTTAATCTTGATTAATTTCTTTTAATTTTAATTTAAGAAAAAAAGTACTTAAAAATGGAGGCCGGCTTTTAACTCAATTAATCGAGTCTCCGAATTTCACATCATGTATAAACAACATCTCAACCTTATACAAAGCAAGCATCACCACCGCTGCCGCTGCAAAATCTGCCATTGCCACCGCCAGCTCCACAAGCACAACCAGCAGACATGCCATTGTCACTGCTAACACCAACTGTGATAACGGTCAAAGAGTATACAAAATGGTCGGTTTCTAAAAAGGTACTTAAAAGAGTAATTGACATTAATTCTGGTGAACCCAATCAAGAATTGATCAAGTGATGATAAAAAGAGTCTTTCTGAATGGGATCTTTTACTTTCCGGTTAACTTTTTGTTCAAATTACGGTTATACAAAATAGTCCTTTTTATGGTATTTTTTAAAATTGTTTTATTTATAAAATTATTATTTTAATAAATAAATCTAATGTTAGAAAAATAAAAGTATTTATTTATAATTTTTTAATTTTTGAGTTTTTAAGAATAAATTAAATACTAAATTGACAGAATATTATGTAAAGTTGACTGTTAAATTCGTTGAGTTTTTTAAAATTGAGACCAAATTGATATAATTTATAAACATTGGATAGTTAAATTTATTATTATGTCAATAGAAAAATATAAGTCAAAATCCTCTTAGTATTTTGAAAAAAGATTAGTATGTAGACATGGAAAGTTTAACTAAATACAAATTTCGTTTCAATGGGTAACGGAATGAAAGATGTGAACTTGTAAAAGTAGAAAGTAAGAGGAAGAAGTCATAAACGTAATTTAGACACAATGGCCCTCGTTTGCAAAGTCTCCCTTAAGATATACTCTTATTCAATCACTAATTCAATCAACCAAAAACAATATGTCTCCTATCAGCTAAAGCCAATAACCTTTTTACAAGCTAAGTTCATGCAACTCTAATAAAGAGCAACACCACAATCAACATACACCCAAAATAACTCTCAACTCCACTCAAGAGATTTTATAAACAAACAAACAAGACTATAAAATGCTCTACAATCTCATAAAATGATAAAGCTTCCTCAAATTCATCAATATAACCGATTGAAGATATAAAAAAAAGTTTCACTCATGAATTTACGGCAAAACCTTGGGATTACATTCCAATTTTACTGGGCGCAATATCATTTGTGCCTGTGATAGGGATAAATGGAAGTAACAAATCACCCCATGTCACATATACAACTATCAAATTACCAAATTTCACATACCTTTATATAATAGGCATGATTTGATTACTTTCTCACTAAACAAACTATACAAGCTAATTTTTTTTCTCTCAAAAAAATCCAAACCCGGCCCATTCAACATCAGCCACAGGTCGGGGCGATGACCTGAATGATGAAAAGGATGAAGCCGGCGAGCTGTAGAATGGTGAAACCGACCTTCGGCTCGACACCGACCATCGCGACCGTGTCTCAAGGTCCGAAACATAATCAGGTTCAGGTTCGAGTTTTTGTGTCCTCCTCTTGCTCCCTTTTCGCCTAAGCAAGGGCGACGGGAAGCACCCGGTTTGAACACATTCGGGCCGGAGTCGGGCAGGCTGGTCGAACCGGAAACTCCCGGATCGGGTACGTGGGGTAGACCTAAAAGAGTGACTCCGGGGCTCAGGAGATAAGATGTAGTAGGATCCAGCTGGTGGGGGTTTAAGCTTTTGTACTTTAGGCTGTATTCCGGGTGGAGGAGTTGGGAACGAACGTTGGTTTATAAAAGGCGACGCTGGTGGTGGCAACGGCGGCGGTGGCTGCCTCTGTTTCTGTTGTTTCTCTTTGTGTGACGATAGTTCACGTTGTTGGAGCTTGGGAACACCGGGTCGGATCTCCCACTTAAAAGGAACAGCTCCAGGTTTTTTGAAGGAATCATCGACCGCCATTTTTTTTTACTGAAAACAAATACCAAAGTAAGTTTAAAAAAACAAAAACAACTGATCGTAGTGGAACTGAGCTTGATTATGTGAAGTGAGTGAAGGTCTCTATATATATTTATGATATGAGGATTATTAGGAAAGCTGAGTCTCGGCGGGATTAAAGGCATGAAGGTGGGGCTGGTGGGTCCTTTGACGTATTGAAGTTTTGACTTGTGGTTTCAGTATTCAGAATATGACAAAGGCATAGTTTCGTTTAGACATAATCACTTATGATGCCTTTCAATTATGATTATATAAGGAAAAAAAAAGTAAAAACAGGAGAAAAGTGAATGAGGAAGAAGATTCAAACATGTGGTCAGTTCTTGAGCTAGACTTTTGGGCATGGTATTCGAAATCAGAGGAGGGATTTTCCTTTGATTTGGGATTTTTTTTATTTGTCATAAACAATGAATTTATTATTTTTATAACCATGTTTGAAGTATGAAAATTTCAAAATTTTTACCAAACACAATCATTGACTGTGATGATAGGCTATGATATATTGCAAGCAACGGTAGGATAGGCTGTTATTATTCCCTTGTTTTTGCCTTCATTAAAAGTTGAAGCAATGGACAACAATCTCATTTACTCGCACTCTCAACATTATTATGATGAAAAAAAAAAGGATCATTTGGTCCCTTTCACGATTTTTTTTTCACTATATAAAATAAGCATTGCTGTAGCAGCCAGCATGCAAAAGAAAAACAAGAAACTCGAAAGCTTAGTCCAAACTGATATTCAGTAAGGTTTTCTTTTTGCTATTGCCTTTTGGCATTAGATTATGAATGAGTTAAAAAGAGAGATGAAGGTTAAGATTAGAAAGCACATGTTAAAGTGAGAAGAGATTCAAAAAGGATGGGGCCCTTTTTCGGTGAATAGCAGATAAACAAAGTTTGAAAAGCCATTTTGTTGGGATTATGTACTGAATCTTTTCAATTGAAATCCCTCTCCTTTTGTCTTCAAAAGTCGCTGCATCCCACTCTAGGTTGTCCCGCTAACTGTGAAAAGAGAGAACAACACTTGTGGCATGGCATTCATAATGTGTTGCCGGCGACATACCGCAGCAAGACGGTTCAGGCCGTTGAGCAAAGAATAATAACCAGCAATATAATTGGCTACTGAAAATGGTGTCTCGGGTGCTAACTTGTTTATTCTTCAGACACCTAAAGTTCAAAAAATTCGTAAGCTCAATTTTAAAATGTTATAAAATGATCCTTGAATTATTCAAAAGTTTTTATTTAAGTCATTAACCCAATTAAAAGTTTTTCTTCCCCTCTCTTCTACCATTCATTTTTTTAAATGAAACATATTTGAACATCACAAATCTGTGAACCAAAATCCAAAAAACTTTCTTCTCCGATCTTTGACACTAACCATTAAATTAGCTTGAATCTAAGGTAAGTTCTTCTACTCATCGATGGATATTGATCCATCGTATTGTTAAATCATCACTTGGAGTCGAACTTAAAAAAAAAAAAAAACATTAACAACCCAGTGACGTAAATGGAAACATTTGAATAGTTTAATAATCATTTTGTAATTTTTTGAAGTTGATTGACTAAAACGTAAACTTACAAACATAAATATAATATATTGTATAATATAAATATAGATGGAATAGTTATAAGAAAAAAATTATTATTAATTATGTTATTATATATATAAGATTTAATCTTATATAAAAATTCAATAAGTATGTAAAAATTCTATTATGATAAATATAATTTTAATATTTGATATGGATTTAATCCTCTTTAATTATTATTGAAAAAAAATTAATTTATACTTTATTATTCAACATAAATATATTTTTAATTAATAATTTTAACTCTCATTTAAAATTAATATATATTTATTTTATATTTGATATTTAATATACATATGGTTTTAATTTTTTTTTTAAATTTTATTATATATAAACTTATTTTAATTTAGTGTCCTTTATGGTCATTTTATATTTTTATCTCACTATTACCCTTGCGATTGATTCCAAACACATATCCACTATTTTTAATTTCACTGCTACAGTAACTAATTTCGTTGCTACCGCTGTTTTTAACCTTATTGGACTCAATCTCGTCATCCGTCCAAAGGAAGCAAATGAAAAAAATAAATAGTTTGGTGACCAAAATAAAATGAACCAAATAGTTGTGTGACTATTCTTATACCTTACTTCTTCTTTTTTGTCCAAACTCATTTTTCGAACTTAAGGTAGTGTTTGAAAAGTCACCTAGTAATTGGATTTGAGCGTAATTGCTTTACACAAGAGTAACATATTTTGATAACTATAGTAATTGGTGAGTCTCACTGAATTGGTTGTAATTAAAACACTCCAATTACACTTTTCAATTCTTAGGGGAGGGTGAGAATTGAAGTAATTACGCGGGTAATTACACCAAAATTCAGTTATCTTATGACTTTCCAAACACTTATACATGATTTAACTTTAAGAAAGTTATTTGTTTATACAATTTTATGTTATGAAAAATTTATTATAAGCATGAACACGTATGAGTGCTTATGATGATTATGTCAAAAAAAAATTCTAAAGTTATGTTATAAATCCTAAAAAACATATATTATAAAAAATAATTTATGTTTATTTTATAAAATTATAACTAAAGTTCATATTTTTTAAATAAAAAAATATAAAGATATGATAAAAAAGTATATTATAAAAATATTTTAAATGTTATAAAAAGTATTATAATATACTCATTTATTAAAAATTGTGGCAAAAATATATGAACATAACTTATTTACGTGTCCATACTATATATTATAAAAACAATGTATTTATTTAAAAAAAAAATTGTTATAAAATTTGGCCATAACTTATTTATTAAAAATAATTTTCTAAAGTTATAGAAAAAAACTATATTATTTATAAGGAGTGTAATAAAAATTATTGGACACTTTATAAAATCTTTTTTATAAAGTTTAAATATTATAAAATTTATATTATTTTAAACCTAATATATATATTATAAAAAGGTTATAACTTAGCATAAGTATTTTTTTTAAAAAATTTGAGTTTATATAAATTTTTATAGTTAAATCTACAGACTCTTTACACAATGAAACCAAATATGATGTGGTAGATACTAGTTATTAAGGTTTTCTTACACCATATTATAGGGCATGATACCATTTAAGAGAATGAAGCCAGGCACAAGTCTTAGAGTAGCTCGTGAACTCTTTACTTTGAGACATTTAAAGCTTTGAAATGTGGTTGAGAGGATATTTCTTGTTCTAAAAATGATTTCTCATACTAACAACATCATTACAACATAGCATAAAAAATCAAAGTTGGATCGTACTAACATGTTGCATGCTTCATAATGTCATTCATAGGTGGAATTGGATGATTCATACTTTGAAGAGTACATGGAAGAAAGAGATCTTGATAATCTTAATGAAACAAATTCAGATGATAAACTCGATCAAAGATCAATAAATGATAATAAGGAGCATATGTTAAAATTTTAAAGAAGGAATAGCCTAATAAATATGTGAAATACTAGAGTAATTAGATAAAATTGAATATGATGTAATCATATTATCGACTACTTTTTTAGACTATTATATTGCATATGATGATTTGATTTTAATTTTAGTTACTCGTTTATAATTTTTTTATCGTATTGATAATTTTTATAATAATTAATATATTTTTTAAAAATATAAAGAATGTAACTGTGTAATTACAATTTTTACTATTAAACATGACATAGGAAATTACGATTTAATTACATTCTATCAACCAAACACGTTTAGGGCTTACAATTTTTTGTCATTATAAGAGAATGTGACTACTACCCTATTAATTATATTTTCATCAAATTACTCTATGTTATTCAAACAAACCTAATAGTTTTGTTAAAAGTTCTCCCAAATATCTAGCAAAATCTTTGGGCTTAGATAAATAAATTTACACTTAGACATGTGTAATTTATTGTAACACCCCTAAAATTGGTATATTTTAAAAACAATAATAAATTGAGATTGTGTATAATTGATTTATCGATAAAGTAAAATAAGGAAATGAAAGTGATAAAAGAGAAGATTGAGGAGTATAAAAAAAAGTTGAATTGAGAAGTATGTTGCGGTACACTAAATTAAAGTAAGGACTAAATTGTAAAGATGTAACAAGTTTTGATGTTCAAGTATAACTATTCAAAATTTGAGGGGTTGAGGCATAAAAATGAGAAAATTTAAGGACCAAAAGTGAAAATAACTCAATTTCTTATGACATGAAATTGGTGTGCAAGAACCAAATTGAATAAGTGGAGAAACACGATGGACTAAATAACATTTTTACCAAAAGTGAGCAGTGATTCAAGGATGGAATTTTGAAGAAACGTGAAGGGTAAAATGGTCATTACCCAAAATAGATAATTATATGGTGTAATAATTAAGGAAGAAAAGTGTTGAAACGTGATTGGTTGAATATTTTAGTATTATTTTATTATAAGATATTTATTAATATTTTATTTAATTAAAGATTAGTATAAAATGGAAGAAAGATGGAGAAAATTCTTCATACTCCCAGCGTCCATGAAAGAGAGAAGAAAGAAAGTTTCGCTTTCTTTACAATTTGGTCCTTTAATTAAAAAAATCCACCATTTTCACATAGAAATCAAAGGAATTTCCATAACTACCAAGAGAGAAAAATGATAAAGAGAAGAATATTAAATTAGATTCAAGAAAACAGAACTTGGAGAGAGAGAAAGTTGAGCTAAAGCTTGATTCCAAGAGAACAGTGTATGAATATTAAGGTTTAATATTGTTAGAAAAATATGGAAATGATATTAAAGGAAAGTTTACTTATATAAAGTTTTATGTTTTTGCCATGTTGAGAAAATGAATTAAGTGATGAGGAAAAAGGAAGAGCAAGTTATATGAATTCTCTTGTTATCTAAGAACTAAAATAAAGTGTGAAACAATTTAATATGTGAATAAGGAAAATATGATAAAAGTTTAATGAATGTGTTATGAGATGATGAAATAAAGTATTGTAAAATGTGAAATTGTAGAAAAATGTGGAATTTTTATGATGACAAGTACTAAATTGTCAAATTGAGAAAAATATGTGGATGAAATAGTAGAAGTGAAATATATAGAAATTGATTTGTGAAACAATATATTAATATAAAATATGTTATTAAAGTGTAACAAGAAAGAAAAATAATTTAATATGATTAATTCGTAAATATTGAACTTTTTATGGCGAAAAGAGACTAAATTGAAAAGTTATGAAAGTTTACAAGAATATATTTGATAATGAAAAAAATACATGATTGTTGTAATTTAAATTACAATTGTTCTTTAAGTTGTGGAAAGATAAGGATTAAATTTTAAAAAAAAGTATAAAATTTTAGTTAAATTGTGAAATATTATATTGATAAATAGAATGTGTAAGAAAGTGTGATGAAATAGTATATGTATAAAAAGTGAAAGTGAGATTGAATTACAAAAAATAGTGAATGATAAAAATAATTATTAAATTATATTTATTATGTGAAGCAGTTTAGTGGAACGAAGGAATTATGAAAAAGAAAAAGGACTAATTGCGAAATATGTAAAAGTGGAATGTGAGAAGCTATGTAAATTTTATTAGTAAATATGAAATTTTTATTAAGTAGTGAGATATGTTATAAAGAAAGTTGAAAATTCTGTTTTTGAATTGTTACAATGTGGACTAAATTGAAATAAGTACAAAGTATTTAAATTATGTTCTGAAATAAGGAAATGAAATTGATTCTGATATAATTGCCCAAGTAGACGAGATGAGAACTAGTGGAATATAGATGACATGTCATTAAGGAAAATTTAATGCGCTATCTGTTCTGAATACGCACTTCGATGTTGTCATGTTCTGTTATTGCACTTCGGTGCATTACTGTACTATTTTTGTATATCCTATGCGTTTTGTTAAGTCTACGTTGGGCTTCTGTTAAATAACATAAGATAATGATAAAATAAAAAGTTATGGTAAGCAAATTCTGATTAAAAGTTCCTGTTACGCATTGAGATGACAAGTAAAAGATTCTGATAACAATTCCTGTTAAACTATAAAGTGATAACGTAATAAATTAGAGTGGTAAAAGTTTTGTTCCTATCCATCCATAAAAACATAAAAAGTAGTGAATTATGATAATAATGAATCCTATAAATATGGAATGGTGTGTTGATTATTAATATCAAGAATTGTAATAGTAACAATGTTTTTAATATATAGAAATCAATGTAAAAATGAGATTTGGATTTCTGAGTACTTACCAAACTTTCATGAGATTAATGTGTGTTTTAAACGCGTAG
The DNA here is from genome assembly GCA_025698515.1 of Gossypium sturtianum. NCBI lineage: Eukaryota > Viridiplantae > Streptophyta > Magnoliopsida > Malvales > Malvaceae > Gossypium > Gossypium sturtianum. The sequence continues at coordinate 7,557,714 of CM046947.1, forward strand.
GTGAAAGATCAAATTGAAGCTCTAGATTCAGATTGAGATTTCAACGCATCTCATCACATCACATCACCAAGGCTTGAAGAGGGTATAAATTTGATATTTTAGTTATAGAATATGACATGTACATAAGTTATTGTAAATGTTTTGATATAATTTGAGTTTTATAATGATTAATTGATGTGAAATCGCAGAAGTTTGTAACATCCCAATGCTTTAACCCGATGTTTGGATCGAGTATGGGGTATTACATTTATACCTATCAAATTATAATCACAACCCAAAATGACAGTTACAAGATATTATTTAAAACAAATTTATAATTTATGTTATAAACATTATTATTAGATTTTTAAAACTATATTAATTTAAATTTGTATAATTTTGATTATTTATTTATTTATTTTGAATTCAAATTATTTTAGGTTCAAATAATTTCATACAGAATTATTTTTTTTACAATTTGAACCCGTGTCAAATAAGTATCTGACAATAATTTTCACTTCATAAAAATCAAAACATATCGAATTATTCTCTAATCAATTTCCTATAATTAATTCAAATAAAACAAATTTAATATTGAATTATTCAAAACAAATTTCAAAATTCAATTTATGGAGTTGTTTTATAATCGAAGTCATAATTTTTGTAACACATTTTTCGTCTCAAATTTGAATTTGAATTTAATGTCGAAAGGAGCATGTAGTATTAATTAATTAATTAACGGAACACCAATAAATTAAAAAAGGCTCCATATTTGCCTTATCCTCAAAAAAAGAGCTCCCAATTTAGTAATATTTTTGAATTACTTAATTGTAGACAAAAAAGGAAAGAGAAAGAAACTTTTTTTTTTTTAAGTTTATATAAAAAGTTTATTATATATTTACCAAAAAAAATAATATTTATTGTACTATTTCCATATTCATTAAAGAATTTTTTTTTAAAGGTTTTTTACCTAAATTTCGCTATCTCAAACTATTTTTCTTGTTTTCCATTAATTTTTTATTTATATATTTTCAGATTTTGTATCTACTTTCTATGTAAAAGACCTGCAAAAGTTCAATTATTCAAAAAAAATTGTTTTTTTGTGTTTTTTTATTATATTTATATTAGGTGGTTACCCTAGAATAGAGTAAAAAGCAAAGTGACCGTTTGAAATTCGAATTCAAAAAAACCAACTGAATTTAAACACACCCAGCTGTGACTTTTGCGCCCAATCACCCCACCAATCAAATCGACTCACTCCGTTGAAACCCCAATACCTCGAAGTGAAACTTCAACGTGTCATTAAACCATTGGTTGCTGTGACCAATAAACAACCGTGGGTGATAAAATTCCAAAACAGGGCAAGTGGTCCCCACATCACGCTCCTAACGATTGTCGAGTGGAATCAACGGCTAAGATCTTTCGCCAATTCAAACGTCCAAATTTCCTTTGCAACGTTATGAAAATATAAAATTTAAGTGAAGGGAAACATTTTCGAATAAAAACCGCGACCAAATTTCTTCGCAACAGTCTCTCTTTCGGATAAAAGAAAGCTGAGTAATATGTCGACGCAAAAGGGTAATCGGCGATCATCCTTTTCTTCATCGACGACGTCGTCTTTAGCCAAACGACATGCATCGTCATCGGAGAATGTGGGAAAAGTCATGGCTTCTTTGGCTAAAAAGAGAGTCCCTCTTACTAACATTACTAACCAAAAGCAGAGCTCAAGCTCAAAAAGCTCGGCTTTGGCCTCCTCTTTGGTGGGTCTTAATTCCTTCTTTAATATATTTGGTTTTTTTAATAAATTTTTTCTTTCTCATTGTTCTTGGATTCTTATTTTCTGAGACAATGCGTGGAAAAAGAACTGTTCAAAATTTTAGATTTTTTGAATTTGATGGGGAATTCAAATTTTTTCCCTGAACTTCTTTTTACTATTAAAGGAATTATGAGCAGAACAAATTTGGGTTATCATTAATTTTTCATTTTTCCCTCCTGTTTAGAAGGTTTTAGAACAAAAAATGAAAAAAAAAAAAAAACTATGCTTAGCAGCTGGTTCTGCTTACATTTAAGTTGAAAGCTACAGTTTTGATTGATTATGGCGGTTCTGTTTATTTTGTGTATTTGATTTTCTTGTATTCATGGGTGATCCAGCTTTTGATTTTTTATTTTGAATTTCATACTTTAAAGGTACCAAGTTCAAACAAAATCCAAAAGGCAAGGAAGACACAGTCTGTTACAAATGTAGGTCTTTCAGGACATGTTCTGCCTCCTACAAATGAAAGACGCAGTTCAGTTTTGCCTCCCAAGGTTGTTCCATCTCTACCAACAGGAAATGAAGTGGTGTTGCCTCCTCCACCAGTACAGTGTAGCATGGAGTTTTCTCCTAGTAAATCTGATGGACTATCATCAGTTTCCTTGGATGAGACAATGTCCACTTGTGATTCTTTCAAAAGCCCTGAAGTTGAATATATCGACAACCATGATGTTTCAGCTATCGGTTCCATTGAGCGAAAAACATTCAGCAATCTCTGCATTTCGGACCATGATGTAGAAGCAACAGGTGCAGTATCATGTTCTAAACAAATTTATTTGGTACTTCAAATTTTTATTTCTTGGTTTGCTCAATTGGTTTATTTGAAAACTGATTTTGCTTGCAGGAAGTATTTGCAATCGAGATGCTGTGGCAGAGAAGGAAGCTGATGAGATGGTAATTGATGTTGATGACAATTTCATGGATCCCCAGCTTTGTGCAACATTTGCTTGTGATGTTTACAAGCACCTACGGGCATCCGAGGTATACATTTGAAATTTTGGTTAAATATATAAGCTATACATAGGATTTGTTCCTGAACTTTCCTATTTCTTTTGGTTTAAAGGTGAAGAAAAGGCCTTCGACCGACTTCATGGAGACGATTCAGAAAGACATAAATTCCAGCATGCGTGCAATACTAATTGATTGGCTTGTAGAAGTAATTTTCTGTCTGTCAACAAAACTTGTATAGTTATTTACAGTCCAATACACAAAAGGCTAAACACATTGTCTTCTGTTGGCATAATCTCTGCTTAACATTTCTAAGATTCAATGTCAACTGCAGGTGGCTGAAGAGTATAGGCTTGTGCCGGATACACTATACTTGACGGTGAGCTACATAGACCGGTACCTCTCGGGGAATACCATGAACAGGCAGCGGCTACAGTTACTTGGTGTTGCCTGCATGATGATTGCTTCGTAAGAAAGAATCATACCCCTTTGTTTTGTTTCTTTCTATAGTATCACATCCCATGTTACCTGTACATATCCGCATCAAACACATAACAAAAGATCGTATTTAATTTTTCAGCAAATATGAGGAGATTTGTGCCCCTCAGGTGGAGGAATTCTGCTACATAACTGATAATACATATTTCAAGGATGAGGTTTGGCCTCTGTTTTTTGGACTATAACAGGTTACTTTTTTTAATCAAATTTGAGTAAACCATTAAGCTTTCCAACTTGTATAACAGGTTCTAGAAATGGAATCATCTGTTTTGAATTACTTGAAGTTTGAAATGACTGCCCCAACAGCTAAATGTTTCTTAAGGTAAATATTTTACCCCGTTATTATTGAATAATATACTTCCTGTTATTTTTTCTTCATGTTTATGATTCTTGTTTCAACTTTGTGATCATTGGTATGACAATTCAGACGGTTTGTTCGTGCTGCTCAAGGGATCAATGAGGTATCACACAAATCTTGTAAAGCTTTAATATCTCTACAAAAAAGTAACATAGTTGCACTATTTGAGACCATGCTTAAAATTATATTGGGTATCAATTGAAATCAATATTGTAAATACTTCTGTCCATCGTATATCCAGACATGGCTTTGGAGATTTATGGATAAACTTGGAAAAGAATTGAACATACTCATGCTAGAGAAACTTTTATTCATCACTGAAACCCAAGTCTGAGTAACACCAGTTATTTCCATTAGTTTTTCTACACCTAACTCCTTGACTTTCCTTTGTTGTTGGTGTGTTTTTCTGATTAGGTTCCATCAATGCAATTAGAGTGCATGGCCAACTACATTGCTGAACTGTCTCTCCTTGAGTACAGTATGCTTTGCTACCCTCCATCACTCATTGCTGCATCCGCAATTTTCCTGGCCAAATTTATACTTCTTCCATCAAAGAAACCTTGGGTATGTTCGTGTCTGCTCGGACACAAGCAGCTTCTTCTTGCTGTTTTTCTTATTTGAATAGACTCTTTTTGTTGACATTACTTAGACTGATCTCCATTTATTATGGTGCAGAATTCTACCTTGCAGCATTACACACTGTATAAGCCCTCTGATCTATTTGAGTGTGTTAAGGACCTTCATAGACTATGCTGTAACAACAACAATTCTACTTTGCCTGCAATCAGGGAGAAATACAGTCAGCATAAGGTAAACAAAGATTGGGTGCACCAAATGTTAATATTAGACTCGGTAATTTTAGATATGATACAAAAACACAACACAAACTCCATGTTTGATAAATGCGACAATATTGTAATAAACATAACTAGTTTAAACACGACAAACAGTATAAGGCATTGGACAGCTTTTAGGAGCTGTAAAATGTTATTTGCTGCTTTGCATAGCTGAAATGTCTTTAATTTTTTTTTTTTTGGCACAGTATAAATGTGTTGCAAAGAAGTATTGCCCTCCTTCAATACCTTCAGATTTCTTCCACAACTGAAGAAGGCATTGGACACCATCAGCAACAGCACAACTGTTCCAATTCTTTGTTGGATAAACTTTTAATGGTATTTGAGACCACCAAATATAAATTCCTACCTTCTAACTTAATTAAATAGTAGTATAAAGTAGTAGGTTGATCCCACAGGTATTAGGATTTCTAATTTTCCTGTTTTTGTAATCAAATTTTTGAAAAATAAATAAAAAGGAGGGGTTTTAGTTGATAAGGATAATATTATAAAAACAAATATAAAATAAACTAAAAACATAATTGTGATTGCAAAATAAATAAAGTGGAATAAAATAAATCAGTCAACTAAAAATCAGATTCATTCATAGAATTTTGACAATTCTAAAATAAAAATCTGATTTTAATCGGTCAACTATTAATTCTTCAATTTTTCAACTTGACTCTCCTCTTTACTTTTCCTTCTAATTTAGTTAATTTTGTTTTATTGTGAATTTTGGTATTTCAATTTCATCTCTTTTAAGAAAGACATAAGTTTAGTAGCATTTTATTAGAATATTAGTTAAAAATAAATACATTAAAAATACAAAATTAACTTGCTATCAAATTCCCTTTACTTAGCCAATGCTTGTCCTCAAGCAATTGTATGTTCCTACACCAGAAACTATCCGATAATTTATAAAAAATTAAGTCTCTTTTTCGCAATCACGATCAATGCAAACAATTTAGGTGAAAAATGAATAAGAATTCGAATACTCAGTTTAATCAACAAGTGTCCATAAAGTTTAAACATTTAAATTCAATCATTTCACTAAATTGAAATTGAACCAAACTTTGCAAGGTATTTATTCTCAATTAATTATGCAGCAAATTTGGGACATAGTCAAAACTTTTTGCGCAAAATGAGATGACAACCCAAGCATCTCATCCCAGTTACTCAATTTGACACGTCTCCAAATGAGCTATTTTCCCCTAATAATGGTAGCTCGGTTAGCGGAGTGTTTGCAAGTTTCCGATTCATCACTCAAACCTTTTTATGAGAAATGAGATGACAACCCAAGCACCTCATCTTGATTATTAAATTCGGTCACATTCCGATATCTTCACTCATAATTCAAGCTATCAGCGGAGTATATTTTTTTAAATATTAACAAATAAATTTAAAATCAAATAACTAAGAATGATATACTTACCAAGCAAATTTATAAAGAATCAATTTTCTTGAAACAATCTAATTATAATATTTCAACATTATAACACACCTCGATTAAACTAGATAATGAACACTTTAATTCAAGAACCACCCAACTATCTAAATTTGATTAAGCATAGGAATTAGAGGCTCAATGTCAAACAACTTAACGAATAATCACAACATAAGAATTAACACATGCGAAAGAGAAACAATCATGCATACTTACTAATCCAATACCCCCTACTTAGCCTACATTGAGAAAGAGAAGGGTCAAGTGTACTCCCCGTGTATGTTTAATTTGGCAGAAGGTGGTGGAAATGATGGCTTTGCAATATAACGAGGATATTTGATATTCAAGTCTCTATCATTATTCCTAGAAAGCAACACATTAAAATAGATTAAACAATAATCTTATTTTTTTTTTCAACATAAACTAAATCGAATTCAAAATTAAATAAATTGAAATAAATATTTACGAGTTGCCTCCCAAAAAACACTTTTGTTTAATGTTGTTAGCTTGACGACCTGAGTGTTGTTCATTTGGTTCTTTGAGAATTAATTCTTCCACGATGTATAGTTGGAAGTTTTTGTAAAAAGGTTTCAACCTTTGCCCATTGACCTTAAAGCACTTTCTGAATTTCTGTATCATCGATGGATTGAGGCATACTTGAGCTTTTCCATTAGTGTTTGCCTTTCCCTCTATCAGAATCTTTAAATGTTCCGGTAATAGTTTGAGTTCCAATTCCGAGGCCTGCAAAATGGAAGACAAAAGTTTAGTTTGCAAAAGAGATAATTCAAAAGTTTTACCTGAATTTCTATGAAATTGCGATGCCTCCATATGAGCAACCGTTTCGCGAATTAACTATTCAATCGTCATCCATTCCTCTAGTTCTTTCATAGTATCAAAATCTAAACTTCTAGAAAGAATCGTTTGTAACTTATCTTCTTCATGATATTCAAAATGCAGCTTAGTTAAAGGCTCAATTATATCAACATTAGAAATATCCGTAATCGTGCTGGAACGACCTATGACCTCATAAACATTAAAATTCACCACTTTTACATCGAACTCCATAGTGAGTGTTCCTGTAACACCCAAACCCGGCCTAGACGCTATGGCCGGATCTCGCGATGTTACATGATAGGGTGTTTGAAAACCGTGCCGTCGCGATAAAACCATTTCCTTTGAATTACTTATCTTAATATCTTATTAGTTCCAAAATCGTGTTACTCATTTAGTCGATAGTTTCAAAACGTTATTCGATGCAGAAGCTTTTTAAATAGTTAAAACAATAGTGCGTTTTCGAAAATCATTTGTTTATTTTGAAAACTGAGGTTTCCTACTAGTAGTTGTAATCTATAAAGTAAAGATATTTAAAATCCAAAACCAAACCAAAGTTCGAAAGTCCAATTACAACTCAAAATTTTAACCAGTAAAAATAGAATAAAAATAAAACCAATAATCATAAATTAAAACCATGACAGTCCAGAACCGTGGTCACCATAGAGTCCTCCGCCGCACCGATCCATCTAGGTCTGGGGATTACCTGTGCACATTAAACAAAGAGGGGTAAGTTTTCGTAAACTCAGTGTGTAATCCCGCAGAGCAAAACAATCAACAACGCAGTGCACAATCAATAGCAGTCTTGGGCCTAAGCCCATTTTAGTATTAGGATCATTTAGGCCTTAGCCCAATACAGTATTAGAATCAATATGCATAAGGGCCTAAGCCCATTAGTAACAGTAGCAGATATACAGTAGCAAAATCCTACCCAACCAGCCTCTACACACCGTCTCCGTCTAATCCCACACTCCATGTAGTACCGAATGCGGCACAAAAGCAACAGTAATTTGCAGCTGAGCTGCCAGTATATTAGGCTTAAAAGCCTTTCAGTACACTTCCTCCGAATAATATCAACCCCAACCCAATGCAATGCAACATACAATAATATGTCATGCTATAACGAGTCTATCAGATACACATACAGTTCAGTATACATGCCGATATATAACATGCTCAGTACGTAATTCACATAATCAATAACATACAGTTAAGGGTCTAGAAAGTGCTTACCGACCCTATGGAAGGTTCATAGTCGACTTGGGCGACCCGTGCAACCTTATCAAACATTTCAGTAAAAATGGGCTCACACGCCCATGTGGTCTGCCCGTGTGGCCCATACGGCCCAAATTGGCCTTGGCCGTACGGATCGCACGGCCTGACCTAAAATCTCACACGCCCGTGTGGATTACCCCTGTGTCACACGCCCGTGTGGCCCACACGGCCCAATTTAGTCCAGCCCGTGTGTCGCACATGGCCTGCCTCGTCGATCACACGGCCGTGTAGGGCACACGGCCTACCATACGCCCATGTGGCGTCAACAGTGGATTTTTGGCTTTTTCCAAAACCCTATTTTTTACGTTTTCGAGTACACACCTGTATCGTTTTTTATGCCTACACGCTTCGGAGCACTCCAGTACCTATAATTAACCAATATTTCACTCAATTAATCGCTTAACCAACTGAACTAAATTAATCCCGAAATGAGATAAACATCTTTCAAACAACGAAACTATTACCTTCTATCGAATAACAAGAATTTCACGCCCTTAGAACGTCGATGAATGATAATCAGTCCTTCAATAAGCCCCTAATCACCAAACGAATCCTTATTAACACTTGTCCAAATCACAATTAAAGTTTAATAAAAAACTAGACTTATCGAAAGAGCAACGAGGACATTGCGTAGGAAGGAAGTAAAAGAGAGGTCAAAACAAGAAAAATTGTAGCAAGGGAAAGGAAGAAAAAGGCGGCTCAGCAAATTAGAAGGCAAAAATCGACAACAAAGGGGAAAAGGTGAAGAAAACGGCAGAGAGTTTTTGAAAAAAAAGAAGAACCAAATTTTTGGAAAAAAGAAAAACTACCAGATATTCCCTAATCCCCTAAATCACTATACTACTTCCCACTACATCCAACTACTCAGCTTTTTAATCCAACACAAACACTTCTAGACGAGCATCGACAATCAAGCAAGTTATCATGTAAGACCAAGAAAAGTCTTGGCATTGAAGAGTTATCATGAGATGAAGACCTACATAAGCCCAAGCCAAGGCATGGCATTGGTGAGTCTCCAAGTAAAGATGTCATGTAAGTCCAAGACAAGTCTTGGCATTGAAAAGCTATCATGAGATAGAGTTCCCATGTAAGTCCAAGCCAAGGCATGGCATTGGTGAGTAACAAGGAAGATTTCATGTAAGTCCAAGCCAAGGCTCGGCATTGACCCGTTCATGAGTAAAGATACCAAGTAAGACCATGTCAAGACATGGCAATGGTAAGTTCCCAATGGAACACACAAGGAAGACTTCGTGTAAGTCCATGTCAAGACATGGCATCGATACCAAGTTGAGAGATCCCATGTAAGACCATATCTAGGATATGGCTTTGGCATCGAGATATATGTGGGATGAGATGTAACAGCCTGATTATGACCTTAATTGGAACAGTGGTTTCGGGACCACAAATCCGAGTCGATAGAATATTTATATATTATATTTGATGTCTATGATTTATGAGTGTGCATGTGCAAAAATTTTCGTGAATTAAATTGATCGTTTGTGTGATTAATTTAAAGAAATGGACTAAACCGCATAAGTGGTAAAAGTAGCCTTTTATTAATTGAGTGGTTTAAATTGATTTGGCTTCTTTTATATAAGGACTTAGGTTGGAAATTGGCCATTGAGTATGATAGTGGGCGGCATATGGTTTTATTTTCATGATAACATGTTTTTTTTTATATTATATAATTATAAGTTAAAAATGTTATAATATAATATATGTTAATAATATTAAAATAAGGAAAACATGTTTTATTCATTTCATTTCTTTGTTCAACACCGAAAAACAAAAGAAAGGAGAAGAGTTTGAGCTCTCCACCGTTCGGTCTCTTGCATGTTTAATTAAGGTGTGAATTTGAGTTTGATTTTTGATAATTTTTACGTTTTTGAGATCGTTGCTTCGAATATTATCCGACCCATGTTAGAATTTTTGGTTTTAATGTATGAGTTATGTTCGGCTATGGATAGAAAATTTGTGCTTGTGATGGTTGATGATTTTGAATAATATATATGTGTTAGATTATTTAATTTTGTATTAGAAATTTTGATTAAATTGAGTATTTAGGACTTAATTTTTAAAATAGTAAATTGAGGGGTTAGATTGTGAAACTTATGAAATATGGAGGCTTGTATAGGCCTAGTGAATATTCGGCCTTAGCTAAATATTTGCAAATTTAGCTTATTTTGTGTTTTGTGAAAAATTGGATTAATGTGTAAAAGTGCAAAATATTAGGGATAAAATTGGTAAATTGTTTAATTATGTGTTTTGGGCTAAAATGAATAAAATTTTATTTGAATGAGCTCATTTTTTAAATAATTAGATCAAGAACGAAAAGAAACGGGAGTTGATCGGGGAAAAACCAAATTGAACGACTAGCCGGGAAGTTGAACTCGTTGATATCCGAGGTAAGATTTAAGCAATTGAGTTAAATTGAATTTTATTTTACAATGTAAACTTTTATTATAAGAAGATAAGTATGTTAATATATATATACATTGCCGAATGTGTCATGGTGTTTGGCAAAAATTAGACCGAATATGATGTTGTTTATAGCTTGAACATAATGGCATGAAAAGGGCATTAGAATGTTATAAATGTAATTAAATTATGTGGGATATTAGGCTTGAATGTGATTGATTTTAAATGGAATGGTTGGATGCTTGATAAAAGAATTTGGTCGAATGTGACATAGTGTTTGGATATAAAATATTATGGACATACCTTGGTGTATGTAATTATATGTGGTTCAGTGGATTAGTTTTTATTTATACGTGTATACAAATCGAATGAACAACAAGTTATGAAAGGCACTAATTGTGCGAAATCGGTTAATAAGCACTATGTGTGCGAATTATTAAAGTAACGACTCTATGTGAGCGATACGTTACGAGAAGTGATAAGTAATGGCTCTATTTGAGAGATACGTTACGAGAAGTGTTAAGTAACGGCTCTATGTGAGCGATACGTTACTAAATCTTATTAACAAGTGTGTAGGCATGAGGTTCGTTAAAGGATTTCTATTATAAATGATATTATGTATACGGGAATGTACGAGTGTATTATTACATATTATGTACGAACGGTTAAGTTTGGAAGGGTAAGTAAACTAGAGGTATGTATTATTCCTATTAACTTGAGAATTTTGGTAGCTTGAAATGTAAGTAGAAGATTTGGTAAGTAAAGTATATAACATGTATGTTAGTTATTTATTATGTGATGATGGTATATGGAAGTTATTATAAACATATGATGTGGATATAAATTCAATTTTTAATGGTTTGGGATATTAGGTATGGATGTTATCAATAAGTTAGGTTTCGAAATCTTGAATAAATTTATATATATTTATATGAGTATATATATTGCTTAATCTTACTAAGCTGTGGAAGCTTACTTTGTCTCGGTTGTTTTGAAATTGTAGTTTTCTTTTTGGATCTTGGCTCGCGCTTGGGGATCAGCTTGGAAGCTCATCATACTATCACATATTTTGGTATTCTATAATATGTTTCTCTTTTGAAACTTATGGCATGTATAGATTTATAGTTTTGGGTAGTGTTTGAAAGTCATGTAAATATATATATACATATGTCATGCGAGAATGGCTTTGTTTCTTATTTGGGTTTAGTTTGAGTATTTTAGTATATATATATATATATATACATATATGAAAATGCTTAGTTGAAAGCTATTGCATAATAGTTAAAAGTGAGTTTTGAGTTTTCTAGAAATTGGTTGAATATGGTATATATATGACCTTGGAATGATGAATTATATCGACATGCTCATTTGAAAGAATTTATGTGACTAGATATGAATGAAATAGGTTGCATGTTGTGCATGTATATATCAAAGGTGAGATATATTAAAAAGTAAATGGTTGTGCATTTATTTATGGATATTCAGCTATGGGTTGTTTTAGTTTGGAGCTTTAATATTCTTTTGAGTAATATTATGTTCGGCCATGTGTGATAAATAGTTAAATCGATAAGGTAATAACTAGATAAGGTGTACTCATGATGATAAAGTATAGGTAGGTTCGGTTATGAGGTAAATTTACTTGGAAATTCTACCATTATATTATAATTAGGACATGTATGAAGGCATAAATATGGTTTGAGTGAGGATTCATAGTATGTTCGAATGTTGGATGAACTTGTGTGTGTATATATATATACCTATATATATATATATATAGGATATGCTTATGAGATGACTATATGACCATTTATTTATGTGATTAGGGGTGCGAAGTATTATTTATCAAATTATGGTTTATCCATTTCATAGATTCGGTCACGATACCATGAAATATTGAACATGAGTTGTTTAGAGGATTTGAATTATATTAATATTGAAACGTTTAGTTTTTGGCATATACAAGTGCGTATTCGATTATACTAAATTGTAGTTTATATTGCTATGTTAAAATGATTTAAACATATATGCTGATTTGGGGTTAGTTTTGTAATGCCTCATAACCCTAATCTGACGACGGATAGGGGTTAGGGGTGTTACATGAGATTCAGTATCCTCGGTTGTTCATAGTAATTCATCGGGCAAAAGAGTAAAGAATAAATGAGAAAGCAAGAAAGTTAAGCAAGTAAAGCTATCATCAAAGTATGCTAGTCAAAGTTAACTAAGGGTATTATTCATGTTATGAATGATAAAGTTAAGATTATGCTTACCTTAACAAAGTATGCTAATCTATATGATTAAGTGATACAGGTACCTTGTTTACCGTAAAAGCACGAGACTAGTAAGTACAATGATATGTGTAAGAATCATTAAGAGTAAGTAAGCTCAAGCATGTGAACTTAGCAATGCCTTTGCTTATGATGAATGAGTATGTTAAGTATATATATATACGTTGTTATATGTATTACATGCAAACTTACTAAGCGAAATGCTTACATCTTTAATTATTTCTTTCCATGTAGTCCCGCCAAGCTAATCTCGTGGATCATCGTCATCATCGTCATCGTTTATATTAAGTATGGCATGTATAGGAAGCATTTCATTTTGAGTTATGTTTTAGAATTAGCCAAAGTGTTGGTTATCAAGCTTAGTATTCTTTTTGTATATGGCCAAAGAGATGGGTCATAAATGATTAAGTATGTATGTTTTTATCTATCAATGAAGTATGCATCCTTGTTCATGTTAGATGTAATACTTGAGTATTGGATTGATCTTGATCTCTGGGTGGCAATTGGCTTGGAAAATAGCCTCTAAGTGCCCACACGGATAGACCTACGGGCGTGTGTCTAGGCCGTGTATCCCCTGCACATTAGTGTCTTAAGTCAGAATAGACCTCGGGCTAATCACACGGCCGTATGTTTAGGCCGTGTGTGACACACGGTTAGCACATGGGCTTGTGCCCTGGCCGTGTGAAGTCTGCACATTGCACTTGTAATTTGAATTGCCACACGGCTGAAGTACACGGGCGTGTGGATAAGTCAGAATGCCAAAGTTTAGCACACGGGCCAAAGCCACGGGCGTGTCAAGGCCGTGTGAAATTAGTCAGTGTCGACCACGGGTGGAAGATACGGGCATGTCTTAGGGGTACACGGGCGTGTCCCAAGTCACATGGGCGTGTGACCCCTGTTTCAAAGAAAAGTTCCCGATTGAGTTCCGAAAGTTTCCAGATAGGTGTTTAAGGCCTCTTAGGCCCATGAAACGTATGTTTTGATTAAGAAAGAGAAGTTTCTGTTTTGAAACAAAATTTTACAGCCCGTAAGTACATGTTTACTTAAGTTCAAGTATGGTAATATCTCGTATCAGTCTCAGTCTAGAACTTGGGTTTGGGGTGTTACACTTAGTGATATCAGAGCTACAATTTAGTCAGTTCTAGGACTAACGTAGCACGAGCACGAGTCTAGCTATACATGCCATGTAACACCCCCTTACCCGAGACCGTTGCCGGAATCGAGCACGAGGCATTACTAGACTTAACAACTAATTCGGGGCATAAAAATTAAAACTGTCCATCTACATCATGTCGACTAAATTTTCCTTGAAGCTAGACTCATATATCTTCTTACTATAATTTTTCTAGAATTTTTCATGTGACCAATTAGTACAGTTTATTCATTAAAGTTTCCCCTATTTCACTGACCAACTGTTCTGATCTCTCTTAACCTAAATTCAAACATCTCATTGTACAGTTTTCATATGTTGTTCCCTCTTGTTTCTATTGAAAATAGACTCACTAAGGAATCTATACATATAAATTATAACTCATAATTCATTTTGTACAATTTTTAATGAATTTCCAAAGTCAGAACAGGGGGGTTCCGAAATCATTCTGACTCTATCTCACCAAAATTCAAATATCACAGAATATAAGATTCCTTTGCCTACTCTGTTTCTTTGATATAAAAATAGACACAATAAGATTTAATACTATATCTTATTTAATTTCTAACTCCATTTCTCCTATTTTTGGTGATTTTTCAAAATCACATCACTGCTGCTAACCAAAAACTGTTTCATTGCAAAATATGGTTAACTAGTTTATAACATCTTTACCAAATTAACAACCAAATTCACTCATACTCTTATCTATCCATATGTCACAACCGAATCAACCAAATGCACACAATAGATATCATGAATACCCTTCAATCAAGACATATAGCATAATAACCAAATGAACGTAAGCCGTAATCAACAAAACTGTAGTAAAGCATTGAAGTTAGGCCATTTTCGCATGGCTTAATTTATACAAAAACATTTCAAATTTCAATCTAGCCTATACATGCCATAGGTTCGAAAATTCAACTTATAAAATACCGAAAACAATCGATAGTGTGATAGACTTTGACGATGATCCCGAGCTCGTAACTTGACTCCAAAATCTAATAAACAATGCAAACAAGCACATACAGTAAGCTATCATAGCTTAGTAAGTTATAAGCAATTACATAACAACAATGCATTATATCATTATATTAATAAGGCCAATTTAAAATAATCACAATCGAGGTTTAAAACTATAACTATAATTTATATCACCATTTCTAAACTTTCACATTTCATAGCCTTAAGGCCAAACACACACACATTCAATAATAGATTTCACATCGATCTATAAATTACTTTCCCATCTCAAACAAATACATATACATTTATACAAGTGTACACATATATCACATTTTCTTAATTTCATGTGCTTATATCACTTACCGAATTTATTCTTGCATTTCAAACCCACATAAATCACACATTAATATGTATAATACATAATTTCATTTCAACAGTTAATACTTACTTTAATATCCAAAAGATGATCTATCATCACATACCTGCTCATTTTATCTCGTTTAACACATTCATTAACCGATACACTTAAAGGATCAGTAAATCCGCACACTCAGTGCCAAAACCTTGTAACGTATCGCACACTTAGTGCCGTTACATTTAACATCTCGCACACTTCACTTAGTGCCGTTACATTTAACATCTCGCACACTTAGTGCCAAATCCTTGTAACGTATCGCACACTTAGTGCCGTTACATTTAACATCTCGCACACTTAGTGCCCATTAACCGATTTCGCACACATAGTGCTCGGTATCAAATTTGCACATTAAGTGCATATCTCAAACTTGCTACTTACTCATATATATAAATATAAAGCTTAAACCTCAACCATATATATATATACACACATGTATTAACTTATTCATCACTCGAATTCATATCACGTTCGTGTATATCATTGACATATATGTATACATCACATTCGGCTATACTCATCTCTCAAATCAATATCACATTCGGTTATATCAAAAATAAACATATATACTTCCATTAGATTCATGTGCATCATTATAGATAAATCCAATCCAACATTATTGCTTAAAAACTTACCTCGAATATCGACGGACATTATAATCCGCTATTCGAACATGGTTACCAAGCTTATTCACACTCGGCATAAGCACATATAATTTCATATTTTTCATACCAGCATATATATATAACATTTATCTACAATTAAACACGTCTATTTGCCCATAAACTTACCTCGGACGATGTAAAACGGAACGGGACGACTTGTCGACAACTTTCGTTTTTCCCCATCCAAGTCTGATTTCTTTTGTTCTTGATCTATATAATTTTAAATTGACCCCATTTAAACACAATTTCATTCAATTTAATCCAACAACAAATAAATGGGAAAATTACCATTTTACCCCTGACATTTACAATTTTTACAATTTAGTCCCTATTGCACAAAACACAAAATACTAAAAATTTAGCCACACTTCTTTAGAGCCGAATCTTCATCATCCTATTTCAAGCTCATACAATTCATTTATTTCACATTTTAGTCCCTCAAAAATTTATTTTTTGCAATTTAATCCTAACTACTCAATTTCATCAAAAATTCAAAGATAAAACTTGTCAATCTAACACATATAATCAATATTTCATCATCAACTCAGAAAAACAAGAAGCCTTCTTCAATGGCAATTCACAAAATACATAACCAATTCAAAAATTTAAGTATGGGCTATCTAAATCACATAGCAACGATCTCAAAAACGTAAAAATTATCAAAAACCGAACTCAAATTCATACCTTAATTGATCATGCAAAATTCGAAAGTTTCAAAGCTCAAGCTCTTTCTTTTTTCTTCTCTAGTTTCGGCAATGGTGAAAATAAAATGATAAAGATGATGTTCCTCCACTTTATTATGTTTTATTATTATTATAACATTATAATATATCAAATTTACCAAAATTCAATTAATAAAATAATTTAATAACTCATTTACTATTACATGCAAATCATGACCAGCCACTATCTCCATTTTATGGTCAAATTGCTACTCTAAACCTCCAATTTATAAAGACATCATCAATTCAGTACTTACACATTTAACCACCAAATTTTCTTTTTATGCGATTAAGCCCTTTTTCACAATTAAGCACTAAAATGATCAAATTTTAATACGAACTTTTCACACACACCAATTCACACATAATGAGCATAGAAAATAATATTAAAAATATTTTTCCGACTCGGATTCGTGGTCCCAAAACCACCGTTCTGATTAGGGTCAAAATTGGGCTGTTACATGCCATACGTAAGAATGTTTTTATAATGATAGTGTGACGTCTCTTGACGACTTAAATTATGTTTATACATATAGTAAATGGATCCCGAAAGAGCTGTAGCGGATGACGTAGAAAGTAACGTGCCGACTCCCGCTGAAGGGACGGTGCCAAACGAGAATGAGAATAGACCCAGTACGGTGAGTCAGAGAGGAGAAGAGGCTAGAGAAGCCTTCATTCATATGATGAACATGTGGTATATGGAGTTCGTTCGTACGAACCCGAATGCTCAAACCCCTCCACCCCCGCCTATTCCTCAACCTATCCCGGTAGCCCCTCAAGTAGTGGATGTGGTAAGAGGAGAGAAGCCTCCGATAGATAGGATCAGGAAACATGAGGCAGAAGAATTTCGTGCTAAAAAAGATGATGATCCGAAAAAGGCCGAGTTCTGGTTAGAGAATACCATCAGGGTATTCAATGAGTTGTCATGCACGTCTGAGGAATGCATGAAATGTGTAGTCTCTCTTTTAAGAGATTCTGCTTACCAATGGTGGAACACCTTAGTGTCAGTGATACCACAAGAAAAGATCACGTGGGAGTTCTTTCAAGAAGAGTTCAGAAATAAGTATACCAGTCAAAGATTTGTCGATCAGAAGAGAAAGAAATTTCTAGAACTGAAGCAAGGCAAGATGTCTGTGACTGATTATGAGCTTGAGTTTGTACGACTCATTAAATACACTCGAGAGTGTGTATCCACTAAGGCTATCATGAGCAAGAGATTCGAAGATGAACTAAATGAGGACATTAAGTTGTTTGTTGCTGTCCTAGAATTAAAAGAATTTGTTGTGCTAGTAGAGCGGGCTTGTAAAGCCGAAGAACTAGTAAAAGAGAAAAGAAAATCTGAAATGGAGTCTCGTGACTCTAGAAAGAGACAGTGGGGTAAGTCATTCCAATCCTCTTCCAAGAAGTCAAGAGATTTCTCCACCCGATCGGCTTCATCCACAGGGTTTTCAAGTAGAAACAAGGGTAAACAGTATTCGGGAAATAAGGCACAGACTACTTCAGTCGCTAGTGTGGGGAACATTCGATCTGATAGACCGAAATGCCTACAGTACGGTAGACGTCATCTTGGTGAGTGCCGAGCACATGAAAATGCTTGTTTCAGATGTGGTTCTCAGGATCACTTTATAAAAGATTGTCCTGAGATGACGAAAGAATAGAGAACTCAGAACTCGAGATCTGGGAGTATGGTCAGAGAAAGACCGTAGAAGAACCCGGGTAGTGGAGCAAGTGGTAAAGGTAACCCTAGAGAGCAGGTTGCGAGACCCGAGGATAGGGCACCTGCAAGGACGTATGCCATTCACGTTCGCGAAGAGGCATCTTCTCCTGATGTTATTACGGGTACCTTTTCTCTTCATGATATTAAAGTTATTGCTTTAATAGATCTGGGATCCACACACTCTTACATTTACATGAAACTAGTATCCAGTATGAGTATGCCTATAGAGTCTACATAATTTGTGGTTAAAGTGTCTAATCCATTAGGCCAAAGTGTGCTGGTCGATAAAGTACGTAATGATTGCCCATTGATGATTAGAGGTCATTATTTTAAAGCAAACCTTATGTTGTTACCATTTGATGAGTTTGACATCATTCTTGGTATGGACTGGTTGACCACTCATGATGTAGTAGTAAATCGTGGGAAGAAATACATTAAGATGAGATGTGAGAATGATGACACTCTCTATGTAGAATCAGACGAACAAGGTAGATCGCCGGTAATGATTTCTCATATGACGGCACAGAAATACATAAGAAAAGGGTATGAGGCATATCTGGCCTTTGTGATGAATGAGAGAGAAACAGAGTTAAAGGTTGAGTCAGTACCGATAGTATGTGAGTACTTGGATGTTTTTCTTGAAGAATTACCAGGACTACCACCAGTTAGAGAGGTTGAGTTCAGTATTGAGCTAGCTCCTGGTACTGTACCAATATCTATTACTCCTTACAGAATGGCTCTAATAAAATTGAGAGAATTGAAGTCACAGTTGCAAGACTTGACAGATAAAGGTTTTCCAAGATCAAGTTGTTCTCCATGGGGTGCTCCAGTTTTATTTGTGAAAAAGAAAGATGGCACCATGAGATTGTGCATAGATTACCGTCAGCTTAATAAAGTGACAGTAAAGAACAAGTACCCATTGCCAAGGATCGATGATTTGTTCGATCAATTGAAGGGGGCCACTGTGTTCTCTAAGATAGACTTGAGATCTGGGTACTACCAATTGAGAGTAAGAGACTCAGATGTGTCGAAGACCGCTTTTCGAACGAGATATGGGCATTATGAATTTTTAGTCATGCCCTTTGGATTGACCAATGCTCCTGCGGTATTTATGGACTTAATGAACCGCATCTTCAGGCCATACCTCGACAAGTTTGTAGTCATTTTTATCGATGACATATTGATTTATTCCCGAGATAAGAATGAGCATGCTGAGCATCTATGAACGGTCTTGCAGACTCTACGAGAAAATCAGCTTTATGCCAAGTTCAGTAAAAGTGAATTTTGGCTCAAGGAAGTAGGATTTCTGGGATATATTGTCTCGGGAGATGGAGTTCGAGTAGATCCAAGTAAGATTTCAGCCATAATGGACTGGAATCCACCGAGGAATATCTCTGAGATTAGAAGTTTTCTAGGCCTAGCTGGTTATTATAGACGATTCGTCAAGGGGTTTTCCATGATTGCAACTCCGATGACGAAATTGTTACAGAAAAATGTAAAGTTTGAGTGGACAGAAAGATGCCAACAAAGTTTCGAGAAACTAAAGGTATTATTGACAGAAGCTCCGATTTTAGTACAACACGAGACAGAAAAAGAGTTCGTGATGTACAGCGATGCATCCTTAAACGGATTAGGTTGTGTACTTATGCAAGAAGGCAAAGTGATTGCTTATGCCTCAAGACAGCTAAAGCCCCATGAGAAGAATTATCCGACGCACGATTTAGAGTTGGCTGCCATAGTCTTCGCATTGAAGATTTGGAGACACCATTTATATGGTGAAAGATGTCGAATTTTCACCGATCACAAAAGTTTGAAGTAATTGATGACGCAGAAAGAGTTGAACTTAAGGCAGCGGAGATGGTTAGAGTTGATAAAATACTATGAGTTGGTCATTGACTACCATCCTGGGAAGGCGAATGTGGTCGCCGATGCTTTGAGTAGAAAGTCCCTATTTGCATTAAGGGCAATGAATTCGCGGATGACTTTATCCGACGATAGTTCTATTCTAGCTGAGTTGAGAGGTAGACCAATGTTTCTCCAAGAGATCATTGAAGCTCAAAAAGAAGATAGTGAATTACAAGCCAAGAGAGCTCTCGGTGCGAGAGCGGATGTTGAGTCCGATTTTTGATTAGTCCCAATGGAAGTTTGATGTTCAAAGATAAAACTTGTGTACCGAGAAAGGAGGAGCTTATTCAGAGAATTTTGCATGATGCACATAATGAGATGTTTATCTGTACATCCGGTAGTACCAAGATGTATAATGACTTGAAGCAACAAAGATTGGTGGCCAAGAATGAAGAAAGATATTTCAGAGTTTGTTTCCAAATGCATGATTTGTCAGCAAGTAAAGGCTGAACACCAAGTACCTTCGGGTTTGCTTCAACCCATTTCGATTCCCAGGTGGAAATGGGACCGTATCACCATGAATTTTGTAACGGGTTTACCGTTGTCACCAAGAAAGAAAGATGCTGTATGGGTTGTGGTTGACAGACTTATGAAGTTGACCCATTTCATACCTGTATGAGTGTATTACTCACTCGACAAGTTGGAAAACTTGTATGTTTCAGAAATAGTAAGGCTACATGGAGTTCCTTTGTCAATCATATCGGATAGAGATCCGAGATTCACCTCCAGATTTTGGAAGAAGTTACAAGAGGCCTTGGGTACAAAGTTAAACTTCAGTACATCTTTTCATCCTCAAACCGATGGTTAATCGGAGAGGTTAATACAAGTACTCGAAGATATGCCCCGGTGTTGTATTCTTGAATTCTAAGGCAGTTGGGAAAAGTTTCTCCCATTAGTAGAATTTGCCTACAATAATAGCTTTTAGTCGAGCTTAAAGATGGTGCCTTATGAGGCTTTATACGGGCGTAAGTGCCGAACGCCTTTGTATTGGACTGAACTCAAGGAAAACTGAATTCACGGGGTTGATTTGGCTAGAGAAAGTGAAAGCGATCCGAGAATGTTTAAAAGCTGCCTCAGACAGACAGAAATCCTACTCGGATTTATGAAGAAAAGAGATAGAGTATCAATTCGGGGATAAAGTTTTCTTGAAAGTGTCACCATGGAGAAAAGTTCTCAGATTTGGCCGTAAAGGCAAGTTGAGTCCATATTTTATCGGACCATACGAGATTACTGAGAGAGTTGGGCAGGTAGCTTATCGATTGGCTTTGCCATCAGAGTTAGAAAAGATACATGATGTGTTTCACGTGTCCATGTTGCAACGCTACCGATCAGACCCTTCATATATAATTGCCCCGTCAGAGATAGAGATTCATCCCGACATGACTTATGGTGAAGAACCAGTTAAGATTTTAGCTCGGGAAGTCAAACAGCTAAGAAATAAAAGTATTGCCCTAGTGAAAGTATTGTGGCAAAGACATGGGATAGAGGAAGCTACGTGGGAACCAAAAGAGAGCATGAGAAACCAGTACCCAAACCTATTTGCTGGTAAGATTTTCGAGGACGAAAATCCCTAAGAGGGGAATAATTGTAACAGCCCGATTTAGGGCCTAGTCGGAATAGTGGTGCAAGACCACAAATTCGAGTTAGTAAAAACTGA
The DNA here is from genome assembly GCA_025698515.1 of Gossypium sturtianum. Classification (NCBI taxonomy): domain Eukaryota; kingdom Viridiplantae; phylum Streptophyta; class Magnoliopsida; order Malvales; family Malvaceae; genus Gossypium; species Gossypium sturtianum. The sequence continues at coordinate 7,579,593 of CM046947.1, forward strand.
GTTTTTAAGGTTTAAGAGATGTTTGCATGATGGTATGAAAGTTCTATGTAGAAATTTTGTGAAAACTTCTATTAAAGGGTTCATTAGGACTAAATTGCAAAAGTTGCAAAATATGAGATTCTAGAAGCTTTTTTGTATAAAATAGCTTTGGATTATTAATTAGAAGTCCTTAAATAGCAATTTTCCCAAATTATAGTTTTTGGACAAAAATGGACATGAGTTAGTAATTTGCCATTTTTTAAAGAGAATGACATTTTGGTCATTTATCAATTAAATGATTAAAATGGGAAAAGATGATAAAAAAATCTTATTCATCTTCTTCTTCCTTGTGCCGAAAATTTGAGAGACTCCATAGCTAGGGTTCTTCAATTTTTGAAGCTTGCTAGTAAGTGCATCCTAGCCCCGTTTTTAATATTCTTCGTATTTTTAGAGTTCTCGTATTATGAATTAGCTATTTATAGCTATAAGTTGAGCTAGAATTCATGTTCATAAATCTACCCATGTATGACATGCTTGTTAAATGATGTTTTATGAAAGATTATGAGAGTACGATGTTAGATAAACATCTTTTCCTAAATGAATTTCATGAAAAATGCTAGTAAGGACTAGTTTGTAAAAGTTGTGAAATTTGTCATACATGATAGAAATAGTGAGAATTGATTGTTGCTATAGTTAAGAGAATGAATCATCTAAGCATGAAGTTCACGAAAGTTGAATAAAAATCACTTTACGAGCCTTGGAAAAAAAGTGTAATTATGAGAAAGTTTAGGGGCAAAATGGTAATTTTGTCGAAGTATGAGTTAAGAGTCAATTTAGTCAATGTGTGTATTAAATGAGCTAAATTATTATTATAGATCAAGAAAAACGAAGCCTGGATCAAAACCGAGGCAAGAACAAAGTCGAGGACTAAATTGTATTTCTACATACATTTTGTACATTGAGGTAAGTTTGTATGATTTCTAAGCTTTATGATTAATATCATTGAATTTCTTAGTATGATGTAGAATATATCTTAATTCCATGAGATTTTTGATGCTATGTTAAACAAAGAAATAAATGAGATTAAGCATGAGAAAGTCCCGATTGAAGTTGAATTACTTAGGATACTCGATCTATCACATGAGAAAAAAGAAGTCCGTATAAGACCAAGCCAAGGCATGGCATCGGCAATCAAGCAAGTTATCATGTAAGACCAAGACAAGTCTTGGCATTGAAGAGTTATCATGAGATGAAGACCCACATAAGCCCAAGCCAAGGCATGGCATTGGTGAGTCTCCAAGTAAAGATGTCATGTAAGTCCAAGACAAGTCTTGGCATTGAAAAGCTATCATGAGATAGAGATCCCATGTAAGTCCAATCTAAGGCATGGCATTGGTGAGTAACAAGGAAGATTTCATGTAAGTCCAAGCCAAGGTTCGGCATTGACCCGTTCATAAGTAAAGATACCAAGTAAGACCATGTCAAGACATGGCAATGGTAAGTTCCCAATGGAACACACAAGGAAGACTTTGTGTAAGTCCATGTCAAGACATGGCATCGATACCAAGTTGAGAGATCCCATGTAAGACCATATCTAGGATATGGCTTTGGCATCGAGATATATGTGAGATGAGATTCAGTATCCTCGGTTATTCATAGTAATTCATCGGGCAAAAGAGTAAAGAATAAATGAGAAAGCAAGAAAGTTAAGCAAGTAAAGCTATCATCAAAGTATGCTAGTCAAATTTAACTAAGGGTATTATTCATGTTATGAATGATGAAGTTAAGATTATGCTTACCTTAACAAAGTATGCTAATCTATATGATTAAGTGATACAGGTACCTTGTTTACCGTAAAAACACGAGACTAGTAAGTACCATGATATGTGTAAGAATCATTAAGAGTAAGTTAGCTTAAGCATGTGAACTTAGCAATGTCTTTGCTTATGATGAATGAGTATGTTAAGTATATATATATACGTTGTTATATGCATTACATGCAAACTTACTAAGCGAAATGCTTACGTCTTTAATTCTTTCTTTCCATGTAGTCCCGCCAAGCTTGTAACACCCCTTAACCCTAAACCGTCGCCGGAACAGGGTTATGAGGCATTACCGGACATATCAGACAACTTACAAATAATTCACAAATAAAAACACATTCATAGTATAATTTAATAATTAAGTCCCTATAATGAACTCTAGAAGTTTAAAACATGTATTAAAAATGAAACGGATCTTGTTTAAGTATTCCAGAAATATTTTTTTTATATAAATTTCGACAGCATTTCTGCTTATTTTCACATAAACCCCTCTGCAATTAAAACCGTATTCATTTCAAATATAACCAATTCAACCAATTCCAAAATCCAACAATTCAACCAATGCAATTTCATATTTAATCATATTTAAATTATACCTATAATATTAATATTATTATTTTTTACCGATTATACCAGGTATATCATATAAATTTTCATACCATTTCATTAGTTTAAACACCAAAATACCAAACATCATTCTTTACAACAAAAGTCGTGTAATATTTTAAAGTGACCAAAATAACACCTATGTACATGCCACTTTTATCAAAAGAAGAATACATCACCGAGTTTTGTTCTGGAGTCGGGATCGCCTTGGATGCTGAACCAGGACTTTGAACACCTATTAACCTGCGCACGGAAACAATCGTACGCTGAGTATACATATACTCAGTGGTATTACCATAATTCAAATTATAAACATAATAATCATATCATTAAATCATATAACTTTAATTTTACTAAACCAATACAAACATAAGTTTGTCATTCTCAATATATTCATACAATTCAATTTTAGCTATTTGACAATTGAAATAATACACATTCATGTTGAGCCATTATCCATCTCATGAACCAATGGTTCATGCTTTCCATTCTCATACTCATATTCAAATCATATTTTTCAATTCATGTTCTATTTTCACATTTCTTTCAATGGCTCAACCATATCATTTTATTCAATTTAACATTTCCTTTAGTTACCCCTATTAACAGACTCGGACTTTGGCGGATACACGGATTCCAACCCAAACACACCAGTACGGCACATTGTGCCTAAAACGGTACATAGTACCTGATCAGTATACGACACACGAGGTGCCTAATACGACACACAAGGTGCCTGAAATACGACACATAAAGTGCCTGATATACGACACATAAAGTGCCTAATCGGCAAAGCCGATAAATCCCGTACTCTTCCAAATCCTATGGCATGCCAATTATATCTGACTTAGACCGACTAGTTAATAGGGTATTTCAATTCTCAATTTCATTTTCATTTTCATAACAAATTCAATTTCAATATCAATTACACTTTTCCCATCACCAACCACAATATAATTCAATACTAACACATATTTCTCAATCAATTCAATTTTTCAAATTCAATTCAATAAAGTCACTTACCTTATTATTTACTTACCACACACATAATTTAAATTTAATATTAAATAATAAATAATTTGAATTATAGTAATACAAACCCGAATTTGCTTGATTATTCCTCGGTAACCTTCTCCTTTCCTTTGTGGGTCGATGCCTCGAGTTCCTTTTTAGCTACAAAAATAATAATAATTTACATTATTAATTGCAACATTAAATTACAATAAATAATTGAATTTTATTCAATTCCTATTCTTCCTCTTCATTCCACATTCTTTATGCACAATTCTATTATTTACTTATAAGTTCTTTCTAGGCTGTCTACCTGAGTCATTGTCACTAAATTATCTATATCTTGAGTTACAGAATTCCAAATTAATATCCGTAAATTTTATATGAAACTAAACTCACATATCTTCTTGCCATAAAATTTTCAGAATTTTTGATTTATCCAATTAGTACAGTTTATTCTTTAAAATCACCCCTATTCTATTGTCTGACAGTACCGACCACTCTTTGCTAAAATTTAATTATATTTTTTTACAGAATTCAAATGATGTTATAGTTTGTTTATTTTAAAAATAAACTCATTAAGGAATCTAACCATATAAATTATGTCCCAAAATTATTTTTGTAAAATTTTTAATGATTTTTCCAAGTCAGAACAGGGGATCTCAAAATCACTCTGAACCAGTCTCACAAAAATCTAAATATCTCAAAATACAGAATTTCTTTGCTTTCTCTATTTCTTTCATATAAAAATAGACTCAATAAGCTTTAATTTCATATCTCACTCAACTTATAATTCCATTTCTACCATTTTTGGTGATTTTTCAAAGTTACTCTTATGCTGCTGTCTCAAAACTGTTTTCTTATAGCTTATTTTGCAATTAAATCCTAATTAAGTTTACTTATTTTCTTAACTTAATTCATGCTTTGTTTCTACTTAAATTCCTTCTATATTCAACTTGACTATCTAATATTCATAATAAAACCCTAATTTATAATTTCTTCCAAATTAATCCCTATAATACAAAACTTTTAGCTTACTTTACAATTTAATCCTTTTACTAATTCTAACTTAAATTTCATTCAATTTAATCTCTAATTCATCTTTTTCTTCAACATCAACTATACTTGAAAACCTATAAACTCTCAAAATATCAACTTAGTTTCATCAAAATCTTGCTTTAAAGCTTCTAAAACATCAAAATTAAGAGAATAGGACTTGATTGACTTACCTTTTAAAGCTTTAAACCTTGAATCTTTAGTTTTTCCTTTTTCCTTCTTTTTCTTCTTTCTTTCCTGCTTGTTTCGAAATACTTCTCTATTCTTTTGTTTTTGTTTTTCTTCTTACTTTACTTCACTTTATTTCTTTTATTTTAACTAATAATAATAGTAATATATTATAAATAATATTTTACTTATTATTTAAGCAATGCTTATTTTTATTACAAGTGTAACTATATAATTATTACAATTACACTTGTCCTTAATCTTTACCATACATTTGTCCTTTATTTAGTTTATCTAATATAATATCAATTAATATAATTATTTTAAATTAGTTTATTATAATTTATTACTAATATATATATTTTATAATTTAAAATCTAAGTAAAAATCTTAGATTTTTATTTCATTTGCCGCCTAAACTTATGCTAAATGGCTTAATTTCCATTTTAGCCCTTTTTACTTTCTTTTAATCTATAATTAAACTTTCACCCTTTATTCAATTTGATCCTTTTTCTAATTACTTTAAATTAAGCTAAATTCACTAAATAAAGATCTAATTAAACACACTATTAGACTCATAATTACTCCTAATAATTATTTACTAACTCGATTTACTAAGACGGAGGCCCGATAATATACTTTTTCAGTGCCCACGGATTTTGGGTCGTTACAAAGCTAATCTCGTGGATCATAGTCATCGGAGCTCGGAGCACACTATCAATCGCTATTTTGGTATAGCCAAGTTGTTTATATTAAGTATGGCATGTATATGAAGCATTTCATTTTGAGTTATGTTTTAGAATTAGCCAAAGTGTTGGCTATCAAGCTTAGTATTCTTTTTGTATATGGCCAAAGAGATGGGTCATAAATGATTAAGTATGTATGTTTTTATCTATCAATGAAGTATGCATCCTTGTTCATGTTAGATGTAATACTTGGGTATTGGATTGATCTTGATCTCAGGGTGGCAATTGGCTTGGAAAATAGCCTCTAAGTGCCCACACGGATAGACACACGGGCGTGTGTCTAGGCCGTGTGTCCCCTGCACATTAGTGTCTTAAGTCAGAATAGACCACGGGCTAATCACACGGCCGTATGTTTAGGCCGTGTGTGACACACGGTTAGCACATGGGCGTGTGCCCTGGCCGTGTGAAGTCTGCACCTTGCACTTGTAATTTAAATTGCCACACAGCTGAAGTACACGGGCGTGTGGATAAGTCAGAATGCCAAAGTTTAGCACACGGACCAAAGCCACGGGCGTGTCAAGGCCGTGTAAAATTAGTCAGTGTCGACCACGGGTGGAAGACACGGGCATGTCTTAGGGGTACACGGGCGTGTCCCAAGTCACATGGGCGTGTGACCCCTGTTTCGAGGAAAAGTTCCCGATTGTGTTTCGAAAGTTTCCGGATAGGTGTTTAAGGCCTCTTAGGACCATGAAACGTATGTTTTGATTAAGAAAGAGAAGTTTCTGTTTCAAAACAAAATTTTACAACCCGTAAGTACATGTTTACTTAAGTTCAAGTATAGTAATGTCTCGTATCCAGTCTCAGTCTAGAACTTGGGTATGGGGTGTTACAATTTACCTTGACGAGGACATCTTCCAACACCCCTTCCGAATAAACACATTACCTATTTTCCAATTGAATAATCATCCATATTTCTTTCAAATGACCTCTATTTCTTTCAAAGGACCCGTGTTTAGAAATTTAAAAATAGATATAGGCATAACATTAATAGATGCTCCTAAATCACACATGACTTTCTTTATGCCAACATTATCTATTTTGCAATATATAGAAAACATACATTAGTCCTTACACTTAGGTGGGATTTTCTTTTGTAAAATAGCGAAGACGCTTTCTCCTACATTTACCCTTTCGTTTCCTTGGAGTTTCTTTTTGCCAATGCATAATTCTTTCAAGAATTCTGCATAGCGCAGAACTTGTTTCGTTGCATCGAGTAAGGGAATGTTAATTTCTACATTTTGGAACGTCTCTAGGATTTCTCTTTCTTCTCACTCCTTCTTACATTGGGTGAGCCTTCTAGGAAATGGGGGTGGTATCACGAACGATTTATGTGGTGTTGACTTCGTTGGAGCCTCTGTGTGAAGTTTATTTTCTTTTCCTCTAGTGTTGTGGGCATGATTCGTGCCAGGTTCTGGCTCTAAAACCATTCCATCTCTTATGATCATAGCACTTGTATTTTGTTATGGATTCGGCTCAGTTTGAGATGGCAATTTCCATTGGGTCTCCAAACGCCTAAACGTAAGCACAAGCTTACTTATTTGCTAATCTATTTCTTGGAAGTGCACTTCAGCCTTTTGTTGAAACTTTTCGGTGCTAACAACTAACCTCTCTAGTATGGTTTCAAGAGATGACTTTGGAAGTTAATACTGTTGAGGCGGAGGTGGCATTGGTTGATATGGTTGATTATATTAAGGGTTTGATCCATAACTTAGATTTGGGTGGTCTGTACACCTTGCATTATAAGTATTCGAAGGTGGATCATAACGCCTTTGAGGTGGGCCTGGGAAGTTCCCAATGGCATCTACTTGTGTTGTTGTGTCATCGTGTAAAATCGGACACAAGTCAATTGGATGATCAGGCATGGCACAAATCCCGTACAACCAAGCTGGGTTCGATTTCCTGTAAGCAAATTTTGAACAACATTAGTGAGCTTTTCAATTTTTTCTTCTAATGATGGAGTACTTAGCTCATGAATCCTTCTTGTGGGTTCTGTAGTTGGTATAATTTTTTGGGAATTTTTAGCCATCGTCGAAATTAACCCTCTTACTCTTTGAGGCGTCATATTTACAAATTCCCTTTCATTAGCAGCATCTATCATCTTATTTTCCATTGGAAGTAACCTCTCATAGAAATATTGCAAAAATGATTATTCAGCCTGACCATGTTGTGGACAACTTGCACACAAGGTTTTGCACTGCTCCCAGTAATCATAGATCGATTCAATCTCATTTTGCTGAATTTCTACAATGTCTCTTCTTAATTCGGCTGCCAGAGCTGTTGCAAAAAATCTGTTAAGAAATGAACTAGACATACCAGGTCATGTATTAACTATACTAGGAGGTAAATAAAAGAGCCATTCTCTAGCAGAGTCAACTAATGAAAAAGGAAAAGCTCGATGTTTAATTTGATCCTTGGTTACTCTCTGTGATTTTATACTTAAGCAAACCATGTGGAATTTCTTAAGATGAGTGTGGGGGTTCTTCTTTTTCAAACCACGAAAAGTGGGCAATAAATGAATTAAGCTCGACTTTAATTCAAATGGTGTTGATCCCATCGGATAAGTTATGCACAACGACTGTTGCTCATTCGATGTCCCAGCGAGTTGTTGAATGGTTTGATTCGTCATTTCTTCATGTTCACTAAGTGTATCGTCTATTGCTTCTGTGTAAGATAGTGTTTCGTATTCGTCCTCTCTCACTTGCGGTTGTTTTCCGTGTTGAATAACTTCTTTTCGTAACGTTCGAGCTAATTTCTTGATTTCCAATTCAAACTCTAAGGTTCCTAGTTCTGACCCGATTATAAGTAAATTAAATATAAATTAGAGTAATTTCCAGTCCCCAGCAACGATGCCAAAACTTGATGGGCGTTGAAACCACCAAATATAAATTCCTAAAGTAGTAAGGTAGTATAAAGTAGTATAAAGTAGTAAGGTCGATCCCACAGGGACTGAGATTCTTAATTTTCTTGTTTTTGTGACCAGATTTTTGAGTCTAGGCAACTGTAGTACCCTCGACTTAAATGTGCAGAGCTGAAAAATAAATAAAAATGACGGGGTTTTAGTTGGTAAAGATAATAATATAAAAACAAATATAAAGTAAAGTAAAAATAAACTTGTGATTGCAAATAAATTAAGTGGAATAGAATAAACTAGTGAATCAAATATATTAAAGCTTAACCTCAGCCTCGGTACACTACGAACTTAAATCGATCCTTGAAAAATGGTTTTTCCCTTGTAAGAGATAAGTTGGTTATAGCAATTGAAGACACCTCAACTGCCAACTTTTCCTTGTGTAGTCGGTTCCGATAGACCTACAAACCAACCCTTGTCGAATTTCTAGCCACAAAGCTCGTGCCTGTAATTTAAGATTTCGACAGTCTTGCGATCTAGAAAGCCCAACTCGAATTAATAGCCTCAATCGTGCAGATCGTTTAAATTCAATGACTATCTCCCTTGACGGAGGTCCAACTAGCCCTTACCCACTTAGAGACACCAATTTGTTCGTGAGAACTCGAACTCGGCAAACGACCAACTCGTTTTCCCAACTGTACGCCAAACAACTCCAACCTAACGCACGCTTTTTGAATTGAAATTAAATTAACTTTAATGGACGAACTTATACTATCCCATATACCAGAGAGATTGCGAATACCGTGTTGAAATTTTTTTTTTAGTGCAGGTTCATATCTTATGATTTTTTTTTGTTGGAGTGATAATCGGGTTAAAGCTAAAAGGGACTTACTAAAGCATGAGATTAATCATGCTAGTTGGTGTATGGAAATTATTTTAAATGAAAATGGTAGAAGGTGGAAAGAGAAAGGGACTTAAGAATTAATTTAACCAAAATAAAGAAATGGAAAAAGAATGGCAGAATGTCTGCCATCTGCACTTAGCTCTGTAGTGTGAAAGAAAAGAAAGGAATAAAGTTCATTCAATTTGCAAGTGTGTTTTCAAAGGCCACTAACACTAAATATTTATACACATTTCTCATGCTAAATTTAGTAAGATTTTTTTCCTAAAAATATCAACTAAAAATCATATTCATACTATTCATAGAATTTTGACAATTTTGAAATAAAAATTTGATTTTAACCGGTCAACCATTAATTCATCAATTCTTCAACTTGGCCCTCCTCATTGCTTTTCGTTCCAATTTAGCCCATTTTGTTTAATTTTAAATTTTGATATTCCAATTTTATCATTAATAAGAAAGACACAAGTTTAGTAGTATTTTATTAAAAAATTAGCTAAAATAAATACATTAAAAGCACAAAATTAACTTGCTATCAACTGTTCCACTCAATTCTAAGATGAGTTCACTCATAGTACTAAATAGCCGTGTAGATTTCGTCGAGGATGGTGATCTGCCATCACAAGCATTATGCACAACAGTTGTGGTAAATTTAAGTTGGGCTATGTTCCAAGAAATGTCACAAATGTTACTTGATGGATAAAAAACACAATTGTAACTTTTATTACATCGCAACTGTTACTTTGTGTGGCTTTTAGAACTATGAGTACATCTTGTAAATTATTTATCAAAATTTTCCTATTTAGCTAAGTCTTCATATCTAAGCATTATCTTATTTTTAGTAAGGTTTAATTATTATTACAAAATTTCCTTCTTCTTTTTTTGGTACAGTATCAATGTGTTGTAAAGAAGCATTGCCCTCCTTCAATACCTTCATATTTCTTCCATGACTAAAGAAGGCACTGGACACCATCAACAACAATACAACTGTTCCAATTCTTTGTTGTATAAATTGTTCCACTCAGTTCTGAGATAAGTTCACTCGTAGTTCTAAATAGTCATGCAGATTTCGTGAAGGATGGTGAACTGCCATCATAAGCATTATGCACAGCGGTTGTCGCAGATTTAAGTTGGGCCATGTTTCAAGAAATGTCACAAATGTTACCTAATGGATAAAAGATACAATTGTAACTTTTATTACATCGCAACTGTTACTTTTTGTGACTTTTAGAATTATGAGTTCATCCTATAAATTATTTATCAAAATGTTCCTATTTAACTATAACTTCATATCTAAACAATTTATTGCTCTTAGTAAGGTTTAATTATGATTATATAGTGTATAAAAATATTAAAATTTAAGTTTAACGTATGAGTTCAGTTGTTGGGTTCAAATGCTGACTACTCTTTCCACAACTGAAGAATGCATTGGATACCATCAACAACAGCACAACTGTTCCAATTCTTTGTTGGATAAATTGTTCCACTCAGTTCTGAGATGAGTTCACTCGTAATTCTAAATAGCAGTGTAGATTTCGTTGAGGATTGTGAACTGCCATCATAAGCATTATACGCAACAGTTGTGGCAGATTTAAGTTGGGCTATGTTTCAAGAAATGTCACAAATGTTACCTAATGCATAAAAGACATAATTGTAACTTTTATTACATTGCACCTATTATTTTGTGTGACTTTTAGAACTATGAGTTTATTTTGTAAATTATTTATTAAAATTTTCCTATTTAATTATGACTTCATATTTAATCAATTTCTTATTTGTAGAAAGGTTTAATTATTATTAGGAAGGTTTAATTATTATTATATAGTGTATAAAAATATTAAAATATAAGTTTAATGTATGAGTTGAGTTGTTGGGTTCAAATGCTGACAACCCATTCGCTCATCTATAAAAAAAAATTATGAGCTCATAAAATTGAAGTTACAATTTTTATTAGAATATTTAAATTTTTGCCACAACGGTTTAAATGGGCTCGAGTAAAGCTGGGGTCAATGTCTCATATTGTAATAGCCCATTTTCGCCTGGGCCCAATACACTCAAATTAGAAGAAAAAAAAAACCAAAACATAAAAAATATATCAAAAGTCCATTACAAATTATCAGCCCAAATTACAGTGGCCCAAATAACCTAAACCCTAGTAGCCTAATACAACCCAAAACAAAAGTAAACAAAAGAGAAAGAAAAACCCTAAGTGCACCACACCTAGGTCTGTCTACCGCCGCCGCATTGTCAGCGCCCCTCCTCCACGCGCATCTGACACTACTCTGTCACCTGTAACACGCCAAGCAAGAAGACAACAAAGAAAAGGACAAAAGAAATGGAAACAAAGAGATTTGTAATCGTCAATAAAAACGACAACAGTTATTTTGTATTTCTCTCCTGCTCCGAACAAGATTAATAAAAAAAAAAGAACAAACTCTCTAAAGGCGATCCTTTTTTACTTCTATTTATTTTCATTTTTAAGTTCTTGTTTTTTTCTCTTTTTACATACAAAAATCTAAAAAAGGAAGGGCCTTTACCTTTGTTCTAGCTGTTCATCCTTCCGTTCTGAAAGGCCAACGGACCCTTGGGGGCTCGACGGATGGCTACGATCAGAATCGGTGAAAGAAAAATGAAGGGTCTTTCTCGCTTTTTTTTTGTTGTTTTTTAGGGTCTTTTGGCCATTTTGTAACATCCTGAATTTTTGGGCCTATGCGTTTAATGGGTGAATATGTGTAGTGAATTAATTTGAGTATTAGGAGTTCAGTTTGGGCTCAGGAAGTGGGCCGAGGCTTTAGTTCAATTTTCTGGTTGGTCACTCTAGTGGAGAGCCTGTTAGAATGAGGTATATAGGATATTATCTGCAAATAATGACGCAAATGGGCTTGTGGCCCAGTGGCAAAATGGCGCCACTAGGAGAGCAGGGAGGTGGCGTCAATTGGAGGCCCAAATTCGAGTTTCATGGAGCCCAAATTCTTTAATTTAAGTTAGCTAATTTTTGGCAATTAATTAGGTGGAGTTGGACGGCATTAAGGCTCTAAAATAGAAGGAATTATCTTAGTGAATAATATAGATATTATGGTGGATAATAAGGATAAAATAGCTGATAAAAGAATGAAGAGGTGGTGCTATCTACGTTTCTTTTAAAGGTATGAATAGATTTAGATAAAGGAGAAAAGTTAGGAGCTATCTGCTGAGAGCAGAGTTGGCTAAAATTCCATCACCTAGAGGAGTAAAGAATTCGGCTACTTCATGGATAAGGGGTACCGAATTTTCCCTTTTCTTTTAGCTTGACTTTTAGTTATCAGGAAGGGCGTTTTCGAGTTTGAACAATAGGTGCCAAAATTTCTATAAATAGGGAGGATATCTCATTGATTCGACATTTAAACCCTAATTTCTTCTCCTTCCATTGTGCCAAAATTCTTAGTCTCTCCCTCTCCAATTTCTTCTCTTCAATTTCTTCAAAAGCCGAAACCTCTTCTCCATTCTTTTTCCCTTTGAGCCGATTTCTCTAAAAAGCCGAAATCTCCATAGTTTTTCTTTATTCATCCTAGTTGAGAATTAGTTCTTAGGCATTTAAATCTTTTCTTTGACATTACCGAATCTTCTCTCTAAGTGCTAGTCGAATTCCCTATACTAAGGTAAGTGTCGACTTACTGTTAGATCTCATATTCTATTTCGGTTCTTGAAAGGCAAAAGTCGAAAAACTAATAGTTTAATGGTGCTATGTTGGGCGGCATTAGGGATTTGAAGGAAACTTGGTCGATGCGGATCTAAAAGCCGAAAATCGTTAGTCTCCAATTTCGGGATTTCAATGTAAGGAGATCTATTGATTTTAGTGTGAAAATTCGGGATTTCATCGACCTTTGGCCGATTATAGGGAGGTCAATTTTCGTGATTTTCTCGCTTTTGGTTGAACCAAGTTATAGATCCGGATAGCAAGGATACCGACTAAGAGTTTAGTATTTCATGCAGTAACTGTGTGTGTAATACTTCCCACCATCTAGATCCGCCTATTATTGTATGTTCATATGTTTTATATGTTATGATAAATGCCAAATCTCGCGGTTTATTGATGAAAGCCCAAGGAATGTAAAAGCGGATCCCTGTGTTAGTAAATAACATTTATATGTTATAAGTAAAATGCTTGTATGTGATTGCATGGGTTGGGTTGATGAAAGGAGGAAGTTATACGTTATATGTGTAGCGGTTTTTACCGTGATTCGATGTAGCGGCTAATGCCGTGAATCGTTATAATGCTTCGCCATTAAATGTTATACGGGCTTCGCCATTAAATGTTATAAGGGCTTGGCCATCATATGTGGATGAGCAAAGCAAGACCGCCATCATGGTGTGTAGCGGTGTGGGTCGATTGTAGAAATCCCCAATGGTGTGAACGGTTGGTACGGGGTGTGTAGCGGATGGAAACCTAGGCAAACGGGTTGGGCCTTGCATATTATTTGCTATTAATTTTTGTTATGATTATTACATCGTTTATTTTGTTTAACGGGCTTAAGGCCCAAAATCTAGTGGTGCATGAGGGTTGCACATCGAGTCTCGCGACTCACCCTTTTAATTAACATTTCGGGTGATACCTAGTGATTCGGACCGGGCCGAGAGGAACGCAAGGTGGCCATGAGAAGAATATGTGGATTTAGCAAAAGACTCAAGTTATTATTTTATATTTTTAATTGGTGGATTTTAAAATTTCGTTGTAATAAGGCCATGGGCCACTAGTTTATATTTTGTTTTATTTTGGGCTTTAATTACTTTTAGTTATTTAATTTTTTTATCTTAATTAAACTAAGGCATGTAATTAAGTTTGGTTTTATTTTACAAAGGAATATTCTATATGAAATATATTTGGGCTTTTCTGAAAAATACGACATGTTTGACAAAAATTTTCTTAGTGACATACCAGATCCGGTTGTAGTGTTTGGGCCGGGTTTGGGGTGTTACACATTTAAACCCCAAATATGGGTTTTACTTGAAAAAAGGGACAAAAAGTAGGTTCGGGGGATTTTCCGGCCACCGTTGACGGCGGCACCGTCGTCGGTAACCGACGGATGGGAGATGGTCCGACGACTTGAGCTTGGCCGGGCTTAAGAGCTACAGAGAGAAAAAAGAGGGCTTTTTGAAGTTTTTTTTAAAGCTGTGGTAGAAATGAAATTTAAAAAAAAAATTTGGGGTTTAAATAAGGCACCAAAACGACGCCGTTTTGGGATAGTCTGAAACCCCCCAAAATGATGTCGTTTAGGGTCAACCCGCGCGCGACCCGACTCGCTCCAGGGAGATCTGCGCGTTTTCAACTTTTGGGATATTTATGCCCGTGGTCCTTCCGCTTTTTCGCCCTTTCTCGATTTGGTCCTATCCCTTCTTTTGTTTTTTTAATTTTGCCCTGTGGTTTCTGCATTTGTTTCTTTTTAGTCCCTACTGAAACTGTGTTTTAGGGACAGGGTGTAATTGCCCAGTTAGTCCTTCCTTCATAGCGCGCGTTTCATTTTGGTCCTCCGTTCAGCCCTTTTCTTTTATTTATTTATAATTTGTCCTTTTGACTTTATTTTAATTTCGATTTCATCCTTTATTTAGTTAATTTCAATCCTTTTATATAATTTGTTTATATTTTCATTTATTTTTATTTATTTATCCATTTGTTTTACTATTTATTTATCTTTTTGTTATATTTGAATTTTTATTTTCACCTAATATTTTATTTATCTATTATTTATATTTATTATATTCGTTTGTTTATTTGTTCATTTACCTTTTAATTATGTAAATTTAATGTCATGTATATTTGTTTTATTTATTCATTCATTTTTTTACCCCTTTTAAATATTTAATTTTAATATTCCCTACTTGTTTATCTTTTTTTTTTTACTTAAATTTAATGTTATTTGTTTCGTCTGTTTATTTATTATTTTACTTTCTAAATATTTAATTAGATATTATTTATATTTTCCTTTCTTTTTTATTTTATTTTAAGTTATTTTTATTTATCCTGTCGTTAATGCTGTGAATTAATGTTCTTATTTGCATTGTTATAATCCTTCATTATTACTAAATAAATATTAATTATGTCATGACCATTACCATTTTCATAATTAAATTCATGTTAATTTTTTACGCGAAACTTATAAAAGGAAATTTTCTAAGTTAAGATAATTTGTTTTTCGTATTTGGAAATTCGAAAGGTTGTTCCCTAACTTACGGAGTTTCAATTTTTTCGATAAATTCAAATAACCGAACATCTTTTTTTAAAGAAAAAACATGAGGTCTTAATTAAAATGTTTCGGGAATTAAGAATAATCGTGTTCTAACTTACGAAATATGATTTTTTTATAGAAAACCGAGATAATTAAATCTTTTTTAAAACAAAAATAAATATTTTAGTAATATTTCTTGTTTCGGAAATTTAAGGCATTGTGTCCTAACTTATGGGACTTGATCTTTTTCTCTCGATTAATTCAAAAATAAATTCATTTTCGTGTTAATAATGCTTTAATAAAATGATCGTATTTTTAAAATTTCGTCGAATTTTCAACTTTCGACAATTAGGTACCGATTTTAGACGTTTCGAGAGTGCTAATCATTCCTCGTACATAACCAACTCCCGAACCTATTTTTCTAAAATTTCATAGACCAAATCGTTGTTTTAGTAAATTAAATTTTTTTATTACAATGATCAAATTACGAGAAATCCGACCACACTCGTAAAAAAAAAATTAGGGAGACTACATTTTCGTTTTTAAATAAAATTCGACCCTTGATCTCGACACATACCATTACAATTCAAACTCAGTGTCTGTCGATAATGAATCTTCCTCTCCAAGGCAAAATCTAGTCAAAGGAACCTCTTTTACAACCCCCTTTCCACTCTCTTTCCAAGTAAACTTTTAAGTGCTGAGCTTCAACCTTTTTTTTCTTTTTTGTTTTCTATCGTTTGCATTTTGGGGACGATGAGTTTTCTGAGACCATGTGCTTTGTACAAGTTATTTATAACTTTCCCTTCGCGACGATGGATGCCTTGCCAGAGTTGGGGTTTCCTTAGATGGCCTGGTTTCGATGGCTTCTTTAGGTTCTTAGTCATAGCTCTTTTATGGTCCACCTTTTCTGAGATTCGTTTCATTCCTTCTTCTTCTATGTACCCTACTCTTCGTGTTGGTGATCGAATCATTGTCGAAAAGGTAAATAATAATAATAAAAATATTCTCTTGATGGTTTTGTTCTTTTAATGTTGGTTAATACAACGATCTTTGCAGCTCAACTCAGTTTAGGGGTTTGTAGCTTTAGAAATCATGATCATATGTAGCTGTCTTATCCCATTTCTTCTGATTTAATTCTGTGGATGATCTCAAATTTGGGTTCATCATGCAATCATTTCGTGTTTTTTGAATTTCTAGGAAGTAATTTTTCTGAATTTGCATAGTACATTGAATGGCTACTTGAACTAGAACGTGATTTAAAGTTGTTTCATTCACTATTCAATGGCATTCTTATCAGGGATGTTTCACTAATGTTTTGTCCAAAGATGGATTTGCTTACCCTACACTTTTCTCAGGAATCAATTGACCTTAAGGGGAAAATTAAATGAAATGGTAACGTCAATTCCTAATTTGCAAATAAACCCTGTTTTTCCCTTAATCTTCTTCACATTAATGCAAATTTAAAAGAGCTGTGTCATTATGCCATTCTTGCATAGTAATAGTATGCATCATGATTGACTTAAGAGTAATGATTCTGATTTGCTTATATGCACCATAATGTTGCTTATTCTCATTTTAGTTATTCACTTTACAACTTGTGCAGGTCTTGTACTTTTTTAGAAGTCCTGCAATAAATGATATCGTCACATTCCGACCCCCAGAGCAGGTTTGTTAGTTTCGTATGGCTGTATTACTATGTGTTTAACCCGGGTATGTTCAATTTGTTTCTAAGATTTTCCATATATTTGGAGAGTTCTCGATGGGTTAATGGGTTATACTTATACCCCATACCTATGTTGTTCATATATGCATTGAACAAAAATACTTAAAGAAGAACAAAGAGTCGTAGCAACATAGTAGTATAGAACTGCCTAATTGTTGGCACCTGATAGAAAACTTCAACTAAGTATTCTTATCTTCATGTTGTGGCTATAGGAGACTGGGTTTGGGAAGGATGCTGTTCTTATTAAGAGAATTGTGGCAAAAGGTGGAGATTTGGTTCAGGTATTCCTGATTCTGTAACCAGTTTTCTCCATTTATACATTTTTTATCTCTTTAGGGAAAGCTTTTGAAGCTCCTTTATTCATTTAGACATTTACTCGTATAGATCCTAATATCTACAGCACAGTGTCTCAATCCAAACTGCTAAAAAGAAACCTACTTGTGGCAACGTAATGCTGAAGGCTCTTCTTCTTCTGAATTATTTTCCTTTGATACTATGCAGGTTCATCATGGGTCACTCTATGTCAATGGTGTTGCTCAAAATGAAGATTTCATAGCTGAACGACCATCATACACATTAGAGTTACAGGTGAGTCCCCCTTTTTTGTCTCTCCATGTAATCATCTAGTTTTCCGGTATTATAAGCTCGACATTATGGGGTATGAACCACCATGGTAAATTAATCACCAATTACCTAGAAAATCTCCTTTACTGTTTTGCATTAAATGTGAGCATGAAAAATCCAAGTGGACTCCATGATGTAGGCATCCGAGCCTCCATCATTCAGATCATTTTAGTTTTGGGTTTATCATATGGCTTTGGGTGGTACACTATTTGCAATTGTTGTTTAATGCCGACTACATCATTTTTCTTGCATCTGCAGTATGTTCCTAGTGGTCATGTTTATGTGTTGGGAGACAACCGTAATAACAGCTACGACTCACATGACTGGTATATCCACTCTTTTTCCTGTTCTTTTGTATTCAGTTCTATTTTCTTTTGTTCTTTATGATTCTTGATAACATAGATATGGTTTAAAACATACTTCACCCTTGCAAAGGCTCCTTAAGAGCTTAATGTTCCATGAGAGTATCTTCTTGAATGTTTTGATTTGGCTATATATATATATATAGATATATAATACTGTGTGTTCCTCTTATTGTACTTCATCATTTGAAATGTGATTCATGATGTGATATGTCATCAATGTTGATTGATAACCAGGGGCCCTCTGCCTGCGGAAAACATTGTTGGAAGATATGTGATGTGCTGTTATAGACCATCCAACCATTGAGACCTGCTGCAAATTCAGGGATGTAGTTTAGCTGAAGTGTAGATACATGGAGTTGTACTCGTGTCGCCAATTTTTTTCTATGGATTTACTTCCGGATGCTATCGATGTAAGCTTGTTTATATGTCTGTAAATTGAATCCTAGACAGTAGTAGTTTCATGATTGTGGATGGTTAAGAGTTGAGAAAAACTAGTGTTTGTTTCATACTTCCTTCTTAGATGGATCAGTAAATAAATTAGAATTTATTTTTAATTACGCTTAGTGCATCAAATATTATTCCCATCAAATTATAAACATTTTAACGATGATCCGGTGCTTGGACTCGGTACCATTCTTCACTTTGGAGTTATGATTGTTAATTCAAAACCATCAAACAGTTGACATGCGCATAAAAATTATAGTAGATGAGTGAAATTTGGGTGTGAAAGTCCTTGATAAAGTCCTTTCCTTCCAAATCTAATAATACTGTCATTGCCTTGCGAATCTCTATACAGAACAAAGCCTAAGAATCCCTCCCCACATCACCTTTGAATAAGAAGATTCCAAAAATAGGTGTTTCCAAGTCTCCAAGTCAGAGTAACAAAGACTTCAACATCCATCAGCTTACAAGCCTCGAGCCAACAACCTGTTGGTTGACAACCTAAATTGCCATCCAAGCAATGACTGAATGCTCAGGAATATGAAAAAATAAACTACAGCAGTGATCTTCGCATTCCTTTCTCAAATACCATTCCAAACTAAACTCACTGGATACTTGTAACTAGAAACAATAAGCTCCCCTAATTGGAGATAAATAATGCAGTCAATTTTACACCTCAACTTAAGAAGTTTCCTCCGACTCCAGTTGCAACCTTGAGGAGGAGAAATCTGGAATAGACTCCTAGCTTTTACAACACAAGCTTTAACCCACTCCACCCAAAGAAATCCTACTTGGATTAAGTTGGTCCACAATTGCTGCATCACTCTCGCTTCATTCCAGCTTCCTAGTTCCTTAAGCCCCAAACCATCTTCACATCTAGGCTTACATTTATCCTTCCAACTAACCTTTGCACTTGTTGCTACTAATATTTTTTTCTTTTTTATTCTTGAGATCATACTTAGGGTGAGCAAAACTTGATTCAACTAAATTTTTTTAAAAAAAAAAAATCGAATTTCGAGTTAATCAAATTGAGTTTTTCGAGTCAACTCGAAGAAGTAATTCAAGTTTCAAGTTCGAGTCGGGTTGAA
This sequence comes from Gossypium sturtianum, assembly GCA_025698515.1. NCBI lineage: Eukaryota > Viridiplantae > Streptophyta > Magnoliopsida > Malvales > Malvaceae > Gossypium > Gossypium sturtianum. The sequence goes on from CM046947.1 coordinate 7,599,175, forward strand.
CTTCACAATTTGAATAAATCAAATAATAGATAGGTGTAAATACATATTTGGTCCCTGCTCAATTTTGAAAATGAGCAAATTAGTCTCTCTCAACAAAAAATTAAAAAAGTTTCAAAAAAAAAAAATCAAAACCAAATTTTAAAAATCCATATATTTATAAAAATTCCAAATTTTATATTTTTTAAAAAATTATAAAAATTAAAAATGGTCCTAAAGAATATATAAAAAAGCTTTAAAAAAATTCTAAGACAATAATTTCGGGGACTTAAATAAGTTTATCATACTAAACTATCTTATTTTTTCAAATCGAGTTAGGATGATAAAATAAGACTCATCAACTCGATTAACTCGAAATTTTTTCACTCAATTCGATCGAACGCTCATTCCTAATCATACCTTTATACCATATTTTAATATATATTGGTCTTAGCTGAATGTCAAAGTTGAGGTTCGAAAATATTAACAACATAAGTTTAAGTTTCATTTTATGTAAATATGTTATCAGTTGGATCTAATGATATAGTTGAAGATAAGGGTGCACATCATGTTGGATGGTAGTGAGTAGGAAAATGGAAAATCCAACCTTATCTTCCATCTTCAATGTTTTTCTTTAGTTTCTGGTTAAATCTGGCATGCCAAGTACTACCTAAAAGAATTAGGAGATATACTGTTTTCTCCAACATGAAAATTTCATGAATATCCATAAAACTAGAATTTTCTTTAATTTTCAACATTTTCAATTTTATTAATTTATTTATACACAATTATCTCCTTAATACCAATAATAATAATTTTCTTTTACGAGGCAAATTAGGAAAATGTAAATTTCCTTGAAAAAAAAAACCAAGGAAATAACAAACATGTAACTTGATTTTGTACAAAGAAAAAGAAAATCATTTTGGCATACTTTCTAAATGTACCATCAAACCCTAAAATTAATTTTTAAAATTTAAGATTTAAAATTGTTGATAAAAATTTCGGAATTGGAGGTTAAGGAAGGTTTGCATGACACTGGAAAGAGGTTTCTTAACAAATTCAGTATCGTTCGTGATCAAGGTTTTATCTCTTAACTTTATCGAGAGTTCAAAAATTTGAACAAACGAATGGTCTATGTGAAGTTTTAATGTATATTATGGATCCAATTAAGTCTAAAATAAAGTAACAAAATATAAAGTGATTAAAATTATTTACTTTAGACTAACAAGTGTTGGGTGCAATGGTAAGACACATTGTATTCTCAATGGGAGATATAGGTTCAAACATTGGAGACGACATTATTGAGAGAGATAGCCACGAACCTCAAACATGAACTGTAAAACGGAAATAAAGAATACAAAAAAACTTATTTACTTTAATAAGAATTAAATCCTATCTATTCATTCGATTATTTGGTGGACTTATTGAATTAAAGTTAATCATATATAAATGGATACTCCCTCTAGCTATTAGGCTTATACACAAAACCTCAAAAATATATATATAGTCTTCATTGTTGGTTTAGATCGTATTTTATGTTAATGATCGGCGTTTACTGACCATCCAACCATTGACCACCTACAAATTCAGGATTAGCTAGAGATGCCAAACTTTCTCCCAACTATTGGCTATGGCAGGTCTCATTAGAAAAATAGTTTAGTCAAATTTTTTATCTGATCGAATATATATTTATATATGTAATCTTTTTTCATCAGAATTTGATACTTGTTGGTACCATTCTTCATTTTGGAGTAATGATGACATGCACGTAAAAATCATGATACATGAGTAAAATTTGGGTGCGAAAGATCTTAATAAATGATAAGTAGATTAATGGTTATTGATCAGAGAAGATAACAGATGGATTTGGTGCGTTTTATAAAAGTTTTAAAAGACAGAAGGGGAAGACAGCTGGCGGCGGCGGCAGCAACAGCAGCGGGCAGTGGTGGATGTGAATAATATGGGTTTGGCGTGGTGATTAACTGATTATATATTTTACCAAGTTTTATCCAATTGGATGCTTTGATATGAAGATAACCAATTGGGTACTTTTAGCGATTCAAAATTGAAGGTCAATTATACGAATATTCTTTATCCGTAGCTTTTTTTGTTTGTTTGCCCATGCTTCTGTTATCAAATGCTCGTCGTTTGTCTCGTCTCAATCAGCACAAAGTCCTGCAATAAGCGTTAGATATTACTGAATGCCGAGAAAATCTTTTAGTTTGTCTTTGATTTTCCGCTAATAATATTCCACCATCTCCTTTCCCTGTTTATCAGCCTACAATTCTGAATTGCTCGGACATGTAAAGTAGGATGAGACGAACTTGTAAGATCGTGCTTCTGGCGTAGATCCAACCTGAAGTCTTCTATAAATCATGGCCCTATCATCTCTTCAGTCCCTTTCAATAGTCGCTCCCATGAAGCATTTTTCTTCTTCTTTCTTTTTCTAGATTGATTATAGTCAAGTAGGCATGTTCATGAGTTGGGCATCCGTCTAAGCCTAAAGGTCTATTCGAAATTTGAAAAGATTTGGTCTCTTTTTTTTTTGTAATATTTATATTATGTAATTTACAACTCACATGATTATGTATAAAACTTTAATAAATAAAAAAATATTCAATTAAAAATATTTTTAAAATTAGAAAAGAAATATGAGCGGGCCTAAAATGAGTAAGTTTGGACAAAATTTTAGTCCATATTTCGTGCCAGATCAAGCTTGAATAAGCATAAAATATGTTAATATCATACTTAAGTTTGACTCAGCACATAAACATCTCTATCAACAAGGATAAGGTCCATATGACCTTAACATCACTTCCTTCAACATCATATTCTCTATGCACTAAAAATATATCAATCACACTCGTTTAATTTGCGAGCCTCAACTCTTGTCCTTCCCAAAAACTTCCTTCCATGATAGGAGTGTACAAGTTCCTTATCATACCTAAAGTTCTTAATGGATTGAGATATTTAGAAGATCACCTTGTTCCTCATTTTTCAAATTTCCCCCAAAGTAACAGTAAAGATAATGTATAAAAGTTCTAGCCTCCTCCATTTTTAAGTCATCTCGTCCTAGCCCTTGAAAAATATATTTTGATATTGAGTTTATGTTAAAGTTCTACATTCACAAAGAGAGTTTTTCTTTGAGATGAATTTGAACTGTTTTTAATTTTCGAGAACTCATAGTTTTAATTGATTATCGGTTTGAGATTAGTATCCGAAATGAGCATTTGTTCAATGCAAGTACACTAATTTTTTTTAAAAAAATTCTTTCATATATTATTAGATTATACCTGTATACCCATATTTAAATATATATCAAATTGTCAATAAAACTATAGTTTAACGATAAAAGAAAGTTTGAAAATTTTGAGATCTCAAATTTGAGTTTATTTTATGTAAATGAATGATTTCTCGAATATCATATTAGAAAAAAAATGTATGAGAAGATAAGGGTGAACATCATGTTGGATGGCAATGAGTAGGAAAATCCAACCATATCTTCCATCATCTATGTTTTTCTTCTCTACTTTAAATTTGGCATCTTCCCATTTTATTTTGTCCATTGAGTTTAGATTTGATGTATTTAGACAGAAGCATATATAAAAAAATATCCAGAGAGGGTAGGTAAGGCCCTCAACTTCCCTTGGTATTGAATTTAAATCTTTTAAATTTTTTATATTTAAAAGTAGAAAAAAAATATTTAGGGAGAGATTCACTTATACAGATGTAAAATTAACGTAGTTTTATATTTTTTTCGTACTTTTTTGTATGATTAAAATTTTAATAATCCAATTATTGAATTTATCGATATAATTGTACTTGTCATGGATGTAAATTTTTAAATCAATCTGATATAGCCATTATATCAATCTAAAAGATTATATACATTAATATTTATTAAACGGTTGAAAGTCTTTTACCCAAAAAATAGTTATAATTTTAAATTTACGTCAACTTTGACATGCATGATCTATATGAATAAAATAATAAATTCAACGATTGGATCATTAAAATATTAATTGTACAAAGAGATACGAAAGGGTGTAATACAAGCGTAAATAGATCCCTCCCAAATTTATTTTGTCTCTAAAAAAATTATATTTTAATATTTTAATTTCAACTTCTCTTATATAAAATATATGGTTTTGCCCTTGTTGTTTTGAAATTTTCATATTTGTTTTACGGTCTTTTTTAGGTTGATGGTTATCCCTTCCAATAATATCGTCCTTAAAAATTTGAACTTACATCTCTTTTTAAGAACACAATGTACTTTACCATTACATTCAATACTTGTTGGTTCATCGGTTTCTCCCTTGTACTAACATTCATATTCCCTTTTAAAATTAATTAAAAAAAGCAAGATTTTAAAACAGATTAGAATTGATCTCGAAATCTAAAAAAGAAGGAAAAAGAATATGTTTAGAAATCAACCGAATTATCTTGGGCCATTAAAATATTGCAGAAATTTGGCTCCAATGCACGTGAGTTACAACACATAAATGGCCCATAACTTGCTCTTTATTCCTTTGCTTGCCTTTTGCGGCTGCTGCTTCACCATTTAGTGGATTGAAAGAAAAAAGAATACATCATTGGCATTTTCTTATTTAAATCTTCTTTTTGTTATATACCCCACCTTTGTGCTTATTATTTCATTATGATTATTTTAAATCTCCTTTTAATCATGTACAAATAAACCGACCGATAATTAATATTTTGAATTTCGATTTTTTTTTTTAAAGAATGTCTAATTATTTAAAGTTATCGATATCTAAATTTGAATTTCTTATTTTAATCAAAGTCAGGGGAGAAAGTTATTCAAGTTTGAACTTAAGATTTGATGTTAACAAAGACTTAAAACGACACAAATCATTTATTATTACACCAATAGTTAATTTAACCCTAAACTTAAATGTTAATTTATATGTTTTTTTTCATGCTTATCTTACTATCCATGTTTGGGTATTGTGATTATGTCTTCTTTTGAAAACACAAATGTGTTTTATCATTACACCCCACTTGTTGACTAAATATTAAATTATATTCAATTTTGAAAGAACATGCCAATGATATATTAATATTAAATTAATTCTTATTAATATTTGTCGAACTTGCTCTTTATTCCTTTGCTTGCCCTTTTGTGGCTGCTGGCTGCTTCACTTTCACGTTGATAATAAAAAAATTACATCATTGGCATTTTCTTATTTAATTTTTTTTTTTGGTTATATACCCATCTTTGGGTTTATTATTTTAAAAAAATTAATTACGATAATAATAATAAATTACAATTAATATATCCATATAATTAAAATTAATCATACACAAACACACAAATTAATAATCAAAATACATTTAGTTTTGATTGCTTCTAAAATGAATCTTGTTGAGTAAATTTATCCCGTGTCCCATTAAATGGAACATTTGAGTATTTATATATATTATCATTGTTTATGATTTGACTCTACTGTTCATGGACTTGACCCTCTGAGCATACTTCGGGCATGCCAGACACGTGTATCGTTTTGGGTTGCCTGTTAGACCTCGTGGTCCCTCACATGCGAGCTCCTTAGGTATGGCAAACTGAGATTGCGAACTCTTCTCGTCTCGTGCAAGCTGATATTGCGAGCTACCATTGCTGTCCTCTCGCTGTATGCCTCACACATGCCCATCTGGTGAGACAAAAATCCTAAACCCTAAATAATAGAGTCAAATCATGAACAATGATAATAAGTATAAATACTCAAATGTTCCCTTTAAAGGGACATGGGATAAAATTACTCAACAAATCTAATTATCCTAATTTTTTTAATTTATAGAATTGAATTTTTGTTTTTAATCAAGATGAAAGGGAAAAAGTTATGCAAATTTGAATTTAGAGACTTAATATTAACAATGACTTAAACAATGCAAATAATTTATTATTAAATGTTAATTTATATAACATGTCAGTGGTATATTAATATTTAATTAATGATTAATAATATTTGTCGTACTTGCTCTTGATTCCTTTGCTTGCCTTTTTTTGGCTGCTGCTTCCCCTCATGCTGATACCTATTGAGATACCACCATCTAGTGGATTTAGGAAGAATAAGAATACATCATTGGAGATTTCTTATTAATCTCTTCTATTTTTATTTTTTTAAAGAAATTAATTTTTTTACTATATATCCATTTTGGGTTTATTATTTTATTCTAATTTTTTTTAATTATAATTACAATCAAGAATTATGATCAATATATTCATATAACTATAATGAAAATTAATATTATGATGAACAGACAGATTGATAATAAAAATACATTTTAACCTTGAATTTTTCTCTTTAATCAAAGTTAAAGGGAAAAAAGTTATTCGGGTTTGAATTTAAAATTTAATGTAAACAAAAATTTAAATAACGAAAATTATTTATCATTACATCGATAATTAATTTGATTCTAAAGTTAAATATTAATTTATATTGATCTCAATGACATATGAATATAATTTTTTTTTTGTTCAAATATGAATATTAAATTAATGAAAAATAATCTTTGTCAAACTATAGTCACGATGAGTCAACATGTACGGTCATTTGAACCTTCACCACACCACTCACACAAATTGACTCATGAGAAACACAAACCACGTGAGACATGGCTCCTCCATTGTCAAATTCTCAAGCGACTGAACCCCAGCCCAACATCCACCCATGGGCTATGACCCACACTTCCACACTCTACTCTCAACAACTCAAAATCATAGAAAATATCGTCATTTATCATTCTTGTTTACATACTAGTACTTAATGATATTAAGATGTTATGATAAGAGGTGTTGGAATGGTTTATTAAATCGAACTAGTATTAATTGAATTAATTAAAATTTTTAATTTTTTAATCGTTAATCGAACTGAAATTTTTCAAAAAAAATGAACCAAATCGAAATATTTCGATTAATTCGATTGGTTAACCGAATTAACCAATTTTTTTTTGTTTTTTTGGTTAAAACAAGTATAAAACATATAAAAAAAATTGATGATGTTCATTTGATCGAATTATCAGAACTAAAACCACATATAATTTGTATTATTAATTATTAAGTTCGGTTAATTATCCGATTTTTCGAATCGAATTAACCAATAACCGAACTTTCAAAAAATCATTAACCGATTTTCGGCCGAATTAGATCGATTAACCAAATTAGACCAATTCGGTCGATTAATTCGATTTTAACCGAAATTTGAACACCCCTAATTATGATAAATCTTTTCGAATTAATCAATAATTTTTAAATATTCTCACACAAAATTTATTTTCATAATTTTCATAGAATATAATATATTATATAAACAAAGAATACTACGATTACGATTTATGATTTTATTCTGTTTTACTACAAATATTTAATGTTAATATTCTCCCTAATACATACATTAAGGCCTCCAGCCAAAATGAATCATTTATGTAACCAAGAAAGGCATGTAAAACAGCAAGGGTTGACAGCAGTTGCGGTCGCCGTGGATAAATAGTCAACGACACAGACAGCGCCATCTTTATTGAACATGTTCGTGTGCTTAGGAGGAAAGTGGTTTGTTAGGTCGTCAGTTTTGTACTCCATTTTTCAAAACGCACCTTACTTTCACGAAACAGAACAGCCATTGGTAGTGGGAAAAACAGAACAGGCAAAAAGACGAGTTAATTACTGCCAAAGTTGACTGGAGTAGCAATCGATCATTGCTTTTTCTTTTTCTTTTTTCCTGATGGTCTTAGAATTGGGGGCCTACATTTGCAAGTTGCAACATGCTTCACTCTCGTAATTACCATACATGGAGGGAGCCATTTTGCATTGCGCAATGCCCATGTCTCGGCAGTTGCTACACATCACACAGCATTTGGTATCAGACAAAAAATATATATTATAAAAAAATATTGTATGTGTACAATATATTATATTTTAGGTTAACGGTAAATTTAAAATTTAGTTTTATTTTATTTTATTTTTCTTAATTTTGTTACTTTTCAAATTTTAAAAAAAATAAATTTAATTGTTAATACTGTTAAATTTTTTCATTAAATTCAAGTTAATATCATACTTTTGTTACATAGTTACCAAATGAATATATATTAACTTACAAAATTTTGTACTAGTCGATTTAGCAACAAAATTTTAATAGCGTTAACAATTGAACTTCAAGACAATAAAGAGAGAAAATTCCTGAGTTAAAAGTAAATGGACTAAATTCTAAATGCACAAAGGATATAGAAACTTAAAGTATATTTTAACATGTTTTTTCCTGCCAAAAAAATAATAGCTAATTCTTACTATTATTCAAATGTGAAATTACTAAAAAATCATTTTTTTAACAATCACATTATAGGTTCTTATCATCTGTTGACACATTACTTAAAATTATCTATAGTTCCTTCCCAACCCATAAATAGGAGGACAATGCGTTTCAACACACTCGAACTCACGTTTTCCTGCATTGATAACAATATCCATACCAATCGAACTAAAACTCAATCGAATTTTGCAATTTTTTTATTAAATCAATTAATTTTTTAAAATTTTAAAATTATTAAAAAGATATAAAAATATAAAAAGTAAATATTTTTAAAATTTAAAAAATAATTAAATGTTTACATGTCATCCGGATGGCAATTCACGTATATGTCACAACAGTAAAGTTTAGAGTGGTTTTACAAAAAATATAAATTCAAATGCTAAAACGGGTAAAAAAATTATTATTCCAAACCATATATTATTGTACAATACAAGCAACAAAATTAATGTTACTTTGTTCATTTATTTAATTTGTTTTGTGCATTTGAATGAACGCATTCGCCAAATAATTAATATTTTATTTAAGAAATGAAAATAAATAATTAATAAGTTAATATAATTGGAGTTGTTGAGCTGTCACATACAAGAATCAATTTTCAAATCCTATGATTTTGTCATCCCAAAGACTTTCAAAGGAAGACTAGTTTTTACAATTTACACTTTGAATTTAATTTCAAGGGTATGTGAAGTTTTCAATGTTGAATTTGAAATTTATACCTGCATGTCGCCGCATCTAATTAGCGTGTCATCCCTCCATTTTTCAAATCCTATACCAAATACAGTTATTGTTATTATTTCTCTTAACAAATGAGGTTTAAGAGATAGGAATATATATATATATATATATTGTGAAATTTAAATTTTATATTCAGGAATGACATAAGAGGCAGACAGGGCCTTGGCTCTTTTAAAATTTCTTTTTAATCCCTTAATATAATAGTTTAATTGCACTTTTGATCCCCTAAAATAAATTTATAATGGAAACTTTAGAATAATATACAATAATTGTAGCTTCCATATATGAAATATGAAAACATGCTATGGTTAGCTAAAAAGCTCATTTCCAACATGGGTGATCGTCAATGTGTAATGTAATTTTTAGATCCCACCCAAGTTATACCCTAAGACCTAAAACCAATACTTGATTTCATGATAATATATATATATATACTTGCTTGAGTGGTTTCATGGTATTTCTTCTATTTTAATATATTTATTTACAATGAGAGTAATAACTCCATGATTATATGGAGAACCAATAATTAATGGTAGCTTGTTATTACATTTAAATTTATGTGTATTATAGCTGAGAATAAAATCTGCTTTCACTTAAAATATGTTATCTTTAGGGAAAACATGTTGTAGAGTTTTTATAAGTGAATTTAGAGGATGACATATGTTTTAAGAGTATGGTAAAAAAATTAAAATTTTATATATAAAAATAAAAATAAATGAAACCGAAAATAATTATTAATCTAGCTTATGAAATTAAAAAAATTCAACCTAACAAATAATAATTTTTATTATTTTTTAACATAAAAAAAAAAGACAAGAGTCGATTAAATCTAAAAATAAATAAATGAACATATATATATATATATAATAATCTTAACTCTGACAATCTACTTAATAATAACCCATATAATATAAGTTTATAAAATTATTGAATGGTGCGAAATGTGAATCAAATGAAATAACGTTATACAATAATAGAGTAAAACTGGAGTTTTGTGAAAGGACAATTGGTAGATGCCATTATTGCATTTTTTGTCCTTTTCTTATTCTTCTCCTTCTTTAATCCAATCTTGAAATTACTAGTAAATGAGGAATTATTTCAGAAATTATGGTACTAAAAACAATATAATAATTAATGGATTTGGCAACATGTGGTAGTGTTTTTCTTATGATGTTGATATAAAATCATTCATTAAGTAAAGAAAATAATTGATAGAAATATGTAGGAAATCCTTATTCAATATTGTTGAAAAAGTAACTTAGGGTTTGAATGGGCGATTGAGTGCGGTGCGGTGCGTTTAGTTTACTTTTTGTCTCATGCTATAGTATTGTTACAGTATCTAATCTCACCGCCACCGCTGTTTTTACACTAACCGCAAGTAAACGCACCGCCCATCCAAACCCACCCTTAGTCAATTTCAAAATAAATCGAAAAAAAATAAGCAGATAATAGCGATTGATGACAATGTTAACTATTTGCATTTTATAAACTGTAGGAGAAAAAAAGTAATTTAGGGCGTGTAAAATTTTCAATTTTAATGAAATGAAAATATTTAATATTTAATATTTATTTTTTAAACAAGTGACAAAATTCGAGTCAAACAATCTCTAACAATATAAAAACGCCAAAGTATTTATTCTGAAATAACTGGTTCCTCTTGTACCCTGTTTAGTATTGTTGAAATAAAATGCTAAATCTTTCTACTTTTCAAAAAAAATTAAAATTATTTAGCCAATTAGTGTTGGAGCTTTCTGGGAATGTTTGAAATAAAATCTTTCATGGAGAGGATTATACTCAAAACAAAATATTGAAATCCTTTTTTATTGCATTCAAAATAATTAATTCATGGGTACTTAACTGAATTTAAACACACATTTTACTCCAATAAATAAATACGTTTTTCATTTATTAAATAAGTTATAAAATATTTTTTTAAGCCTTTTTTTAAAATTTCAAAAACGAGAAGGATGTGATGGTTGTATAGATAAATATTGAGATAATTTAGATTTAAATTTTCTCATGTTATGTGTCTCGGTTTTAAGTTTAAATTTTACTACGTGTGAGTTGTATTTAAATTTATTTTGGTGTAAATCTAAATATATTTCAATTTTTAATCAATTATATTTTATATTGAGTTCCAACATGTTTACTTTTATTTGCAAAGTTTTTAAATGAGTGTTATTAAAATAAACAAACCTTGAAAACGAGAGAATCTTTTTCACTTAAATTCTATATTTTAAAATATGTAGCACTATTTAGTTGTTAGAGAATGTTTGAAAAGTTGTTCCTTTCACACTTTGCATTAATTAATATACAAAATGTGTTGGTCAAAAATTATATACAAAAAAATGTTGTTAATTTTTTAAATAAATAAACAAACAATACACACTTGTAATATCCCTAACCCGTATCTGTTGCCGGAACAGAGTTACGGAGTATTACCGGAATTTACAAATCAAGTAAACAGATATTTCACATCATATAGTATTCATATCAGAAGTCAATCATAAAGTCCCTTATATGATCCCTCAAGGCGCAAAATACATGTTAGAAATAAGTTGGGACTAAACTGGGTACTCAGAAAATTTTTCAGAAAACATTACAATTTTTCAAAGGTGCAGGGGACACACGCCCGTGTGGCCAGGCCGTGTGCCTCAAACGGTCAAGAGACACGCCCGTGTGGCCAGGCCGTGTGGGCATTCGAATTAGGGACACACGGCTGTGTCCCAGCCTATTTCCAAACTTGGGAGCTCTCTGACTTGGGTCACACGCCCGTGTGCTAGGCCGTGTGAGCATGCTGACTTGCATTAATAAGGTGCAGGGGTCACACATCCAAGCCATACGCCCATGTGCTAGGCCGTGTGAATAATTTGGGTATTCTGTTTTGCAATTTAAAAGATGCAGGGGACACACGGCCAAACCACACGCCCGTGTGAACAATTTTAAGTATACTGACTTGTGCAAAATTTAAAATACAGGGGACACAGGGCCGTGCTACCTGGCCGTGTGTCACACACGGCTAAGGCACAAGCCCGTGTCTCTACCTGTGTGGACGAAATAGGTCATTTTTCTAGCCACATTTCTCACCCAATTTGTCTTCCACCTACATTAACACTTTAACACATCAACAAACCACAACAAAGCATTAAAATCAAGCCAAACCAAGTCTTATGCATGACATATCATCATATATGACCAAGTATCCATGCTTATCAAATTGATCAATTACATATATAAACATATTTATACCAAATATACCAAATCAAACCATGCCTCAATATGCCTATTAGTTAACCATCATTCAATCATACCAAAACACACATCACCTATGATAAGGTCATATACTTATATATCAAAATATATCAAGCATAAGCGATTCAAATGGCTAACCACAACATGACATTTACATGCCAACCTTTGGCCAAATTAACCTATACATGCTATTATATCCAAAATAATTTACTATATATATACCGAAATAGGATGATGGATAGTGTGATGTGGCTCCGACCAGCTTCCAACCTTAGAGAGCTTCCGAATTACTATAAAACAAGGAAAATAAAACAGAGTAAGCATTTAATGCTTAGTAAGTTCGTATAACATGGAATTTAACTTACCATTTAATCATATTAAAGGTAAGCATTCTAAGCATTTTCAAATCAAATTGGCCAAAAGCCCTAACACATATCCTCATCAACCATGTTAGTCATATATTTCATATGAATATCAAGAAACATATATGAGATCAACAGTAATCAAATTTCCATGAGATCAACAACCATGTTAGTCATACAAGCCATAAACGGGAAGCTCAAGAGAGCCAAATTCGGGAAGCTCATGCGAGCCAATATCGAGAAGCTCGGAGAGCCATTAATCAGGAAGCTCATAAGAGCCAATTATCGGGAAGCTCAATAGAGCCATATAACGGGAAACTCATAAGAGCTAAATAATGGGAAGATCGTGAGAGTCTATTATCGGGACGCTCATAAGAGCTGTGGTGTGTCTGCAACACATGCAGGACCACATCCAATCGGGAACCCTTAATGACAATGTCATTTGTATCCATCGAATTTCTTAGGTTCAAACAGGACTTGATACTTGTCAGATATTTTCAGATATGTGATCAATAATATACATCGCATTTTATACAAATCACACACACAATAATATTCAATTTAAATCATACAAATATACAATTTAGTTAGACGAACTTACCTCGACAAGTGTTCGTAAATTTGTAGGCTACTAATCTGATACTTTCTCTTTTCCTCGATCTAACTCCGTATTGTGTCTATCCGGATCTATACGAATGAATTTAGCTCAATTTAATACAATTCATATTCAATTCAGTCCAATACACATCTTTTTCAAAATTAATATTTTGCCCCTATACTTTTAATTAATTACAATTTTGTCCCTAGGCTCGGAATATGAAATTCATACAATTTAATCCTTATTCCAGGCCTAGCTAATTTTCATATATAACAATAGCAGCCCATGTATTTCATAAATTCATAATTTTTCCATGAATTTTCCATATTTTTAATTTAGTCCCTAAATCATAATTTGATCAAAATTCTCTTTATAAAAGTTGTTTATCTATCAACAACCTTTCATTTTCTACCATAAAACTTCATAATTCAACTATACTCATCCACGAAAAAACCCTAACACTTTAATAGTTTTGAAAATTAATCCTCGAGATAGCTAGATTAAGCTATTACGATCTTAGAAACATAAAAATCATTAAAAACGAGACAAAAATACATACCTAATTAAGCCGAATAAGTTTTCTAGAACTCAACTTCCATGGCTAAGGTTTCCATGTTTTAATTTTAAGAAAGATGATGAAAAATATAATATTTTATTATTTAATTCATTTATCATCTTTTATTTAATCATCTTTCCAAAATTACCCTTAATAATTTACTAATTTCCAATGATGAATAATCCTTTTTTATCTACTAACTCCACTGAATGGTCTATTTGTCATATAATGACCTCCAATTTTGAATTTCATAGCTATTTGATACATTTAGCTACTAGAATTCAACTTTTGCACTTTATATGCAATTTGGTTTTTTTTCATCAAATTAAACGTTTAACCGATAAAATTTCTTAACGAAATTTTCATATGATATTTCTATCATATTGTAGACTATAAAATAATATTGAAATAAATTTTCTTCCGGCCTCGAATTTGAGGTCCCGAAGCCACTGTTCCAATTTCACTAAAAACGGTCTGTTACAACACTATTTTTTAGTGATACACTTAACAAATAGACTTATTTAAGAGTTAATTGGTATAACTTGTTCATTAGCTATTTGGTTATTGTTCTTGTCTTGATATAAATTTGACTCTTAATTTTTTTAAAATAGTCAAATTTAATCATCAATTTTTTTAAAAAATTTGAAATGTTATTTTGTAACTAAAATGCTAAACTTTTAAATAAGGCAGCCCAAATGATAATCCATATGTACTTCATTTTTTTTTTTTGGAATTTTATGATTTTTTTATATTTTTTTCTTGATGTGATATATAAGGCAAATAATGTCATGTCAACATGAAGTACATTTGACCTGCAACGTGGTTGCCTTACCAACATCGTTAAAAAGATTAATGTTTAAATAGACATTTCTATTAGAAAAAATGATTCGACTCTTTTTGAAAGATTAATTATCAAATTTAGTTAAAAAAATAAAACTCAAATCGAATAAAAACTATAAACCTTGAAGATTAAATTTATCATTATGTCTAAATAATTTGATGAGACTGAAGACTCTACATAACTTTGCTTAAAATATTAAATTTAAATATTTATATAATTTTTATTTAAAATTTAATTTAACGACAGACATTGTTAGTATTTTTTTATCAAATTTTATTTTTAATATATTGATGTAATCTAACCAACTTTTAAAAAATAAATTATTATGAATTTAGTAAACACACCAAATAATAAACAAACATTAACAACTTCAATAATTATAATAAAAATTTTAATTTTTAAATTGAAAAATATGAAAATTTATTTTTGAACTTTTTTAGTAGGATTGAAATTTAAACATCATGGAAGTATAAGGCTGGGCACATATTTTAACTATTAAATTAACACCTTTTGGCTGCATGATAGTTGATGAGGATGCTCTCGATATTATATATATAGTGGAACTAAAATCAACCGAGATTGATCTAAGTAAGTATTCTTCATATATATTGCTTATCAAGGGCTTTAAAAAGTGTGAGACAACCACTTAATTTTTCTATTTGTTCTTTTCGGTATCATAGATAACACATTCTCTTAACTTTTTGAAATTAAAAAATTGAAAAAAAATCTCAATTATTCAACAATTTCAGCTCTACCTAGAATTTTTTGACCAGGAAATTTAGGGGTTTTTTTTTATAATTTTTAGAGAAGATAATAATTGAATTCGAATGTAATTATTTGATTTATATATGTATGATATGCTTGATTAATTATTGTATTTAGTGTATTTTATTGAATCGAGTGTAATTGAAGCACAATAATTATATAATTTAATTTTAAATGAGATATGAGAAATAGAATAATTATACAATATAACTAACCATGATGACTTTTCCCAACTTTTTTTTTAATTATTTGTAATTTCTTTATGCAATAAAGAACTTTTTTTTTTAACCATGATTAAATATTATTGCAATAAATTTCACTTAATTTAATCAATGTGAAAATTATGTAATCTAAAATCGTAATTTGTATTACAAGTTATATAAAGCGGTGAGATTAATTTGAATGAGGTTAAAAATACAAGTGCTATAAGATTAGTTATTGTTAGAGTTGTGTGACTCGAATCCCATCAGTTTTTAAAAATACAAGTGCTATAAGATTATACATTGGTTATAACAGGGCTAGTTAACCCTTAAACTATGTGCAGTTGAACTCCTCTTGAGTTGTTGTTTTTCAATATTAATGAATTTTTTTTCCTCTACTCGTGAATTTTCTCGAAAAGGGTTTTTCGCATAAAATCTGTATGTTCTTATATTTATTACTTTGTGATCATTCTTACTGCCATTATCGGTGTAAAGTACAACAATTATTGTAGCAGTGAAATTAAAATCAATTGCGAGATATGTGTTTGAATTAAAATACAATTGTAATTATGAGGTGAGGATGAAAATGACTATTAAAAGCATTAGAAGTTTTGAATTATTTTATTTGTATGAAATTATTAAAAATATGTAAAACTTTAACTTTATTTAATAAACTAATAATAGTTACATGATAAATTTTTAAATGTTTTAATTAATTATTTTGAATTATTTATTTATGAAAGGAATAATATTTTATACATTGTTAGTGGAGTTTTTAAACTCATTAAGGGATTAACAAGTGTGTAGTATAATATTAAAAATAAATATTTTTAAAAAAGGAACACATACAATTTTTTAAAGTTTATTGTGGAATAAAAAAATATATTAAATGACAAATTATATTTAAATTACTTTGTAAAGTTAATACATTCCTTTAGAGATAAATGTTGTGTTAGATATTTACTATTTAAAGTTGTGTTAGATTATTTTTTTAAATTTTGAAGCAGAGATAAAAGTTAAAAAAATTTTGGGCGCGAAATTAAATTGTATATTTTTTATGAAAATAAAAATATAATTTTATTATTTTAATATTTTATAATTTAATAATTTTTAAAAAAATAAATAAAATTTTTATTATTTTTAAGAGGTTAAAATATAATTTTACTATTATTAATTAACCAGAGACAAAAGCTCCAATTGAAAAATACAGGTCTAGTTGCTAAAACGCAACAAACGCCTAATTGCTTCACGATCATTGAAAGGAAGATCGAGTCAAAGAATTGAGTAAAGTATAGTAGAATGACGAACCAAGTGACATCTCTAAATAATATTCCACTTTTAGCATGCTTTTGGTTCTATTTTAAAAATTTTATATTAATTGTCAGTAATTTAAAAATATAGTAATATATTTATTTCTATATTAAGAACTTAAAATAACTAATTGAAAATCATATTACTTTTATGTTGGAATAAAACCCATTTTGTCTCAATTTTTTTTCAACCCTAATAACAATATTCCTTCTTAAAAAATAACAACAACAACAATATTCTTTGCGAAATTATTTTTCATGACCAAAACTGCTAAACTCGCTTATAAATTTGAAGTATCCAAGACTGTTTTTATAAAGCATATTATCTCGAAAAATAAAATCAAGATTCTTGAGATAAGGAAAAAAAGTCTAAAAATGTCGAAACTTGAAAATGATCCTAAAAAGGAACTGCTGTAACTACATCGAGTTGTTGTCTTAATTCAACATATTTGTAAAGAATTCCAACTTACTTAGTAGTGGGATGGTCAAAACTGGCAACCTTTGCTTATCAACGAAACATCATTTTCTCATATGCTTCTTTGCTCAACTTGAAAACAAGCCAAGTTTTATTTTAAAAGTGATTAAAGAAAAAAAAAATTAAATCTAATCGGAGATTAAATCAATTATATTTTCGGATTTATTTTAAATGAAAAATTAATATTTAAACTTATTTTCATGTTAAATAAATATTAAATATAATTAATAATTAATAAAAAAAAGATGTATTTGGTTTGATGATAACGTATTTAATATAAATTTTAAAAAGTTAAGGGGCTCGATTCTCATTAATTTAAAAATAAAAAAATAACCACGTGAGTTAGGTGAGATGGCAAGAGTCTCTCCTACTTTAACCAGTAGTCGAGGGTTCGATCCTCGTCTTGGGTATGGAGCAGCTTTAAAACTTGTGGCCAGCATCTACCCCTTAATGGACCTACAAAATGCGAAGAATTAATTAATGGGCTCGTTTCGACAGATACCTTGAGAAATAAAATAAAAAAAACAATGAACTATATACTAATTACACAATAATCTCATACATAATAATTAAAAACAATTATTCTTGATAATGAATTCCTTGAGTTTAAATTAGGGGTGTAAATGAGATATTATTACTCGCAAGCTACTTGAGTTCGACTCGAAAAAAATTCAAACTCGATTTAAGTAATTATCGAGGTCGAGCTTAATAATACTTGACTCAAACAGCTTGTTAGCTCTATCAAGCTTTTCATTTTTTTATATTATTAAACCTAGGCTTAATTATTGAGTTGAGCTCGAGCTCAAGTATAAAATTGGTAAACGAGATTAATCGAGCTCAAGTAACTCAATTATATCTTGAGTCGATCTTGAACTTAAAAATAGATGTTCGATCGAGCTCGAGCCAAGTATCAAGCTCCAAATGTTGAGTAGAGCTCGAGCTTGACAGTATTCGAATTCAACTCGGCTCGATTACAACCCTAATTCAAGCAATAGATTATCACGTGAGTACATGACATCTATTAGCTGGATTTTCTTTTGTTATCTATATTATGTGTAAGTTATGGATTCAGTCATTATATGCTAATTCAATAATTTTTAGTCCTTGTACTTTTTCAAAAACTAAAGTGTTAATCTTGATCAATGGTAGCAATTAAATTCGTTAATTTGAATTTTGTTAATTCCAAACTCTTATACAAAAAACATATATCAATGCCATGTTAGCTTTTTATTTCCATATAATACTCACAAAAAAACTCCTATCATTTTAGTTGATGGGTATATTTAAAGAAAAATTCTCAAATTCAAGTTTTCTATCTTGTATAAATTATGTGTAAGTGTTTAGTTTCATTATTATTATAGTTTAAACCATACTAGTGCGAGCTATATTTGGATATATTTCGGCTTTAGGTCAATTTATTTTTATAATGGTTGATTCTAGCTATAGCTATGTACAGGGGCAGCGGTAGGGGGTTGATAGGTGCCCGGTTCCCTAAAATCGGAAATTTAAGATTTGATCTTTTAAAATTTATGAAGTTTAAAATTAATATATAGTAAAATTACATTTTGACCCTCCAAATGATAAAATTTTGATTTAATTATTTTAAATAATTATAAAAATATAAACTATTAAAATGATGAAATTACATTTTAACTTTTATACAGTTTAATTCGAACCCAAAATTTTCTGACTTAAAGCTATTTGGGTATATATTATTTATAATTACATTTGTTTATACTTATAATTTTTTTAAAGAAAATTTAAATTATCTTTTCTTAAAACATAAAACAAACGAAATTATATCACGTCATCATTTAATTAAAATTATATTATTCTTTAACCAACAAAATTTATATTATTAATGTTAAATTACATAATCATTCTTCAATAAATATTAAAAAAAAAGCTAAAAATAAAATGTGCATCCAATAATATAAAACTTAACATATCTAATAAGGATTAGAAGTATACTTTATCAAAAAAGCATACTTTTTTTTTATATATTTCGGATACTTTAGCTAATTCCTATTCTCAATCCAAATTAACCAATAGTCAATTTTTTATTTAAAAAATATTAATTAAAATTAAAACCAAATTATGCTATCCTAAATAATTTCTTTAGCAAATCCAAGGTCAATGAAAAATAAAAATGTCGGTCCAAGAGCATCTAATTATATAAAATTGACTACCATTTCCTCAAAGAGGAAGGAGATGGTGTTCTATTTTTCTCAAGAAAATGAAGGGTGTTCAAATCACTTGGAAATTTATGCTTTCATTAGGAAATGTGAACCAAAGATAGGAATTAGGTGCTATAATTGCCCTGTCCACCCACAAATGGCAATGCTTTTTAAAATCTTACAATAATAAAAAAAAAAAAAACCTAGTTAGAAGAAATTTAATTATATTTGTGGATGATGAAATTGAAATTTTAAAATTTTAAAATATCATGGTTTTCCAAATAAATTTAATTAAGTTGGAATTCACACTAAATTTTATCAAAATTATATAAATACACATGTGCTCATACATATTGTATTTTACTCAAACAAGTTTGATTTCCCTTTTGTAATAAAGGACTGAAATGGTGGAGCCTTGTTTATTGTTTAGGGTTATGATCATTTAAGTAAACATTTTAAGTATTTGACTGTCATTAATTAATTATAAATATTAAAATTCTGGGGTTCATGCAAATAAAGAAGAAGGAACCTTATTCCCCTTCAATAAGGGATGGAGGAGAGGCAATGACCAAGAGAATTTGAATCAGAGGTGGTCCTTTAAAGACAATAAATTAAAATTTTAATTATTCTTGCAAAAAGCTCTTCCCTTCTACTATATAAGCAACCCAAATTTCATCACCTAGACTCATAACCAAAAATATATTAAAATTTATTTCTTGTTAGCATCTATCCTTGTAGAGAGGTGAGGGTACCTAAGGCACAATAATGAAGGTATGAATATTTTAAGCTCATTTTTGTTTTGTAGGGTATAGCATTTTACTTGGTTTTCAAGGAAGTAATGGTTAATTAAGCTAATTGTTATTTATAATAAAAATATATAAAAGCTGCAAGTTAACCATGAAGTCTATTAGTAAGTAAATCGATCTGCTTGATTTGGCTACCTATATATTAAGGTATTTACTATGTTTGAAATTCAGAGATAACCTTCTTCTTAATTTAAACTATCATAAGAACACTTGGGAACCAAAACAGTGAATCAGGGAGCGTCTGTAATGGATTAAAGACTGTTGCAACTTGCAAGCAACTAGGAAAGTGGAGTGATATGCATGCCTGGTTTGTGGGGTAACCCTAAGATTGTTAGGAAAGATTTTGTGATATAGGTTAAACACGGAAAGAGAGGCTGATAGGCTATGCCTAGTTGTTTTAACCGAGTGAGTGGTCTCTGGGGCCATTTTAATAATATATATGGTCTGTCATTTAGAACACGTGCTAGTCTCTGCAACCTTTGTTTTTCAACCCACAGCAGCTATATAAACTCCAACCCCCAAATTCAATTCCCCATATCTCTATCCCATCTCCTGGAAGGGGGCCTTCATTGCTCTGAATCATTGGGTTTGGAGTATTGGGAAGTGTATAAATCTCAGTGTCAGTGATAAACAACTGTCACTGCCATAACTGGACGTTGATACCTCAACTCAAAGACTCATCACCTTTGATTTATTTATAGAGGAAGCTTACAAGGCTATAGTTGAAGGGGTTCTTTTCATCATTTCGTTTATCAGACAAGAAGACGCAGGCTTAATTTTTGTTGGGTGTTTTCTTTTCTTTTCTTTAACAAAAGATGGGAGAGGATGGAGCTGCAAGAAATCACCTTCACAACAACCAAGTGTTCGACCTCTCCATTGATGTGCTTGCACAAGGTGGGACCAAGTGCTATGATGACGATGGCCGCCTCAAGCGATCTGGTAAGTTCCACCAAGTTGTAATGATATGAATCTTTTTGGCTTTTTGTTTGCCTTTTTAATTTTTTGTACTTGGAAGGTAAAAAGGGTCGCTTACACATCCTATCGATGGGGTATCACCCATCGAAGTTCGAAGATGATTCTGAAATTTAAAAGCGCTTGGATAAAAACATTGCATTCTGAAATTGAGTTCTTATAAAAAGATTGGGTGCATTTAAAATATAGCTTGGGTTAAGGTTTAAATTGAGCTATTTTTTAAATTTATAATATTTTATATTATGTTATTTTTATATATTATAATAATTTATTATTTATAAAATTAAATATATAGTAATATATAATATTTATATACTATTATAATATAAACATTAACAAATATTAAGATAATTATATATAAAATTTTACTAAATTAAAAATATATAAAATTATTATACATTAAATTTAAAATAATATAAATAATATGGACGAGCTTAAAATTAATTTTAGTTAACTATTTATAAATATAGTTAGGTTTGAATACAATTTTAGGTTCATATTTTAGATCGGTTCAGGCTTGAGAGGCATATATAATATTAATATCATGGTTAAGACCAATCCTAATTCGACCTAGCGATAAACACTTACTTGAAACTATAGGTGCTCATGGATTGAGGTGGGTTGGGTTCGAGTCAAGCTCATGGAAGGTATCTAGACCATTTTTTCAAGCCTAGGCCCATCTCGACCTGAAAAATAGGCTTACATTTTTGTCCAAGCTTAACCCAAATTAAGAAAGGTGAATTCAGACCTGACCTAGGCCGCCCATATTTAATTTTTTTAGATTAATTTTTATTTTAAAATATTTTTTTAAAAATATAATACATTAAATGTACTAAAAACGATAAAGTAAAAATCTTCTAACACATTAAAAATATTAATATTAAAAAAATAATACCATAAATATAATAAATGATTTATTATATTAAGAAACGATACCATAAATATAGTAAATGTTTTATTGTATTAAATATAATTTTCAAAATTTTATATTTTGGGTTAGGTTATTTAGTTGATTAAGTGTTTTTTTTTTTAAGTTTTGGGTTAGGGATTTAATTGTTATTGTGTTAGTGATTTAATATAAATATAAATATAAATAATTATTATTTTACATATATAATTAATATAATTATTTTTATAACATAATATATTCGGGCTGGGTTAAGCTGAGTTTAGGCAAAAAAATCTTACTCAAAACTCGACCCAAATAAAAAATAAATAAATGTTAGAATTTATTCAATTTTTTTTGAACGAACCTTCAAACCTGGGCAGGTGACTTCATCCATCCATCAGCAGGTCTGAGTTCACAATTTTTTTTTCTGACCTTAACATCGCTGTTTTTCCTTTTTGGCAGGAACCGTGTGGACCGCTAGTGCACATATTATTACAGCAGTCATTGGTTCAGGGGTCCTGTCACTGGCTTGGGCCACGGCTCAGCTGGGATGGATCGCTGGTCCAGTAGTGATGATTTTGTTTTCATTTGTAACTTACTACACCTCCACTCTTCTTTCTGCTTGTTACCGCTCTGGTGACCCTGTTAACGGCAAGCGAAACTATACTTACATGGATGCTGTCCGATCAAACCTTGGTATCTATCTATACAAATCAAACTTTCACTTCCTTTAGCAAATCGGATTTTCTTTTCTAAATGTTTTTAAGCTTAACATCTTTTTTTTCTGCTTTTTCAGGTGGGTTTAAAGTTACGATTTGTGGATGGGTTCAATACTTGAACCTTTTTGGAGTTGCCATTGGGTACACCATTGCATCATCAATTAGCATGATGTGAGTTTCCAACTTCAAAATTGTAGATTTAATGAAATAATATATGGTTTTTGCTTTTTTGCATTTGTTGGGGGGCTAAAATAGTTGGATGTTCTGATATAACAGGGCTATCAAAAGGTCGAATTGCTTCCATGCTAGTGGTGGCAAAAATCCATGCCATATGAATAGCAACCCTTATATGATTGCTTTTGGTATTGTTGAAATCATTTTCTCTCAAATTCCTGACTTTGATCAACTATGGTGGCTTTCCATTGTTGCTGCTGTCATGTCTTTCACCTACTCTACAATTGGACTTGGCCTTGGTATTGCTAAAGTAGCAGGTATTAACAGCTCCGTTGCTACGACTCTTCGTTTTTCTTTACGTATCAGTGTCCGACACTTTTATCTATTAACATTTTTTTAATTTACCAGAAACTGGGAAAATTAGGGGAAGCCTGACTGGAATCAGTGTTGGAACTGTGACTCAAACCCAAAAAATATGGAGGAGTTTCCAGGCACTTGGAGACATTGCTTTTGCCTATTCATACTCCCTTATACTCATTGAAATCCAGGTATATATAATTTATCCAAACTATAATAATATTAATTCTTAAAGCCATTAGAACTTGTTCAACTTAAACAATATGGTGATTTTTTTTATAGGACACCCTTAAGGCTCCACCAGCAGAATCAAAGACAATGAAGAAAGCAACCTTGATAAGTGTTGGAGTGACAACCTTGTTTTACATGTTGTGTGGTTGCATGGGCTATGCTGCTTTTGGAGACTTGTCACCTGGAAACCTTTTAACTGGTTTTGGATTTTATAACCCATTTTGGCTCCTTGATATTGCCAATGCTGCCATTGTGATTCACCTTGTTGGTGCATATCAAGTTTACTGTCAACCTCTTTTCGCCTTCATTGAGAAAAGCGCGACCGAGAGGTTTCCGGACAGTGAATTCATTACCAAAGATATCAAGATCCCGATCCCGGGTTTTCGCCCTTACAATCTCAACTTGTTCCGATTGGTTTGGAGGACAATTTTTGTGATCATTACAACATTGATCTCCATGCTTCTTCCTTTCTTTAATGACATTGTTGGACTCCTTGGGGCACTTGGATTTTGGCCATTAACAGTTTATTTCCCAGTTGAGATGTACATTTCACAAAAGAAGATACCTAAGTGGAGCACAAGATGGGTTTGTCTTCAAATCCTTAGCATTGCTTGTCTCTTTATCACCATTGCCGCAGCTGCCGGTTCGATTGCCGGGGTTGTTCTCGATCTCAAGTCGTTCAAGCCCTTTGCGACAGTATACTAGTTCGGTAGAATTGACCCGGTATGATTCGCAACATTCACGGACAGTAAAAGGCGAAGAAAAACTGATCTTTTAGGAACAAATGAAGGTTGTCGTTCCTGTTCATATGAAGCCAGAATTTGCAGTTTTTAGTTACCTTATAAATTCAACAAAAAATGGAGGCCATTTGGGTCACCATTTCCACTTGTAACTTTCAATGTCACTCAATCCAAATGGAAAAAGAATTGAACTCAAGTTGAAGTTTTTATCATACAATTAAAGCTAGAAATTTAAAAACTTTACTGCATGGTTCATGCCAAAAACTGCTTAATATCTAGTGGGGAAATCCTTATTTTATATAATATGACAACTCCATTAAAAGCAATATAGCATTGAAAGTGTCAAAGTGCACATGTCTATTCAACAGTGGCACCAGCTTATCTGCAAACAGAGACAAATTTTATCCATAGAATTTCAGTATCTATTACCTTTATTGAATTTATTCTTTTTAAATAATGGTGATTTTTACTAATCCATAGGCCATAGGAACAGATTCTGATTGTCACTGTCCATCAATTAAACAAGGTGATGGAAAGAAGCTCACTTCCAGTGGCTCTCAATAGATTTGACCTTTTAACACTTGGACCCCTGGATTTTGGTGTTATTAAAAACTAAAAAGCTGAAGAAAGTAGGAACCTTTTATCATGTTATGCTACGATTAGCCCAAATCTTTTACAAGCATTTACTTAGTCGACTTATCAGTGATCAATTTAACTTCAATTTCAAGGCAAAATAATTCACACCATTAGAATCTTGTTTGAGACTTAAAAAGAGTCTATCTACTCCACTACTTGTGCTCCCACTTATTTCTAAAATTCCACTACCATGCACCACTAATAATGCCGCATCCTAAATGAGCCATTTTTTTTGGTCTTCAGTATAATTGAGAAACGTGCAAGTTTAAACCTTAAATAAGGCATAAGTGATACGATGGACAATTCATCATGTGTTGCACATGTAAAAGCTCCGGTTGGTGGTGAATGGATGCAAAAAGTTAAGCGGCGGTAGTGACATGGTGAGGGGCTGTGGAAGGGCGTAGGTAGACAGCCGGCAGCCGCCAAGGAGAGGCTGAAAGTGGTAGGCCCTGGATAGATGGATTATTAGTGGGTTGATAGTAGTCATCAATGGGTCCATTTTGCCTAGTACTACTAAACTTTTTGAGTCTTTTTTCCCTATTTATTGGTAATGATTGTTTCCAGGTTATTATGGAGTTTTAGAGAAGAATCTACAAGAGATTCTTTATTTTACTATTTCTTTTTTCTTTTTTAGTTTTCAAATGAATTAATTATTTTATATAAAATACGAAATGAAGTATGGTTTTATATTAAAAATTATGGGTAAAAGTTTTTAATTTATGGGTGGATTGTATTTCGATCTCTTTACTAAAAAAAGAGTAAATTGTTTTTATATATTTTGAAATGTGTGAATTAATCATTTGGTTAAATTTTTTTCATTAAATGATGATGTGGAACGGTAAAGCATTCTGAATTTTTTTTTTTTATGGGTGAACTATAAAAATGGCCACTCAACTATGCCTTTCGTTTTATTTTGGTAACTCAAGTATTATTTTTTTCAATTTAATCACTAAACTTTTCGAAATTAAATATTTTAGTCAGCTAATGTGGGCTTTTTTATTGGTCTAGTAACAAAATTAGCCCTTTAATGTTTGCACATTCTATCAAATTGATCCTAAATATAAAAAATTCAACAAATTTAGTCATCGATGTTTAGAAAATTTGTCATTTTCATTTTAATTCTAAAAAATCAAATAAATTTGGCTCTCAATATTTACAAAATATATCAATTTAGTCCTAACTCTAAAAATTTAAAAATATATTTAAAAAATCATTTTTAGCCCTTTATAACCCATCGGCTCATTCATATGAGACATTAAAATAAGAAAAGAGTATATTCTTTCAAGTCACTGGCTACAATTTCTTTTACTATAGTTTAAGCTTCACAGTAGAGCAAACCAATTGATTTGGAACCTATCTGGAATAATTGACTGCATTACCACCCGAACAGATAACATTTTTAATGTCTTTATTTTCTTTTGAATCTTAATTTTTTTGTGTTTTATCCCAACTTTTTAGAGCTCTTTTGAAAGTGACTTGGGGTATTCTTTTTTTTTTTAATATCTCATATGAATTAGCCGATGGGTTATAAAGGGCTAAAAATGATTTTTTTAATATTTAGAGTTAGGATTAAATTGTCAAATTTTGTAAATATTGAGGGTCAATTTTTTTTAGAACTAAAACTAAAATGACAAATTTTGTAAACATTGAGGATTAAATTTGTCAATTTTTTTTATATTTAGGATCAAATTGATAGAATACGTAAACATTCAAAGGCTAATTTTGTTATTATACTCATAACCATGACCGAAGACCTAGCAATGCTGATGGCAAAAGTTGACAAAGGATTGAGCTGCCAAGGCTAACAGCAAGAAGACAAAGGATCGACGCGGTCAGTTCATTATACAGAGCAAGCAGATAAGGCAGAAAGGAGGAGTCAATCCCATCACACCTTGGACTTTAAGACTAAGAAAACCATCACCTGAAAGATAAGAGCAAGGTAAGTACTAAAATACCCAGATAGATATTTCGTTTCATCATCTCATTCACTAAACTCATCTCTGAAAATTCCTTTAGCATCAAAAAGCAACTCCAACGCCCTTTAACTCATCCTTTGGTTTTGCAGATCGTATCAAATCTCTTGAAGAATCTTCACCAGCCCAAATCCATACTAGCTCAAACAAAACTCTGACAGATACATTATATATCAAGCTACATACTTACGTGAATAGCTCTATTTAATGATGCATGGATATTCTAGAGTAAACATGATTATAAATTAATTTATATTGACATATATCTGTTAATTGCACCATACATCTTCAAACAAAGGCTTTCATTCTAAATTGGTCCTCAAACTTCAAAATATTCTAATTACATCTCTAAACTATTGATGCTATACCAATCATGTTATTTCATTATTGAAACTGAATTTAACCATTAAATGACACGTAAAATATTATGTGACATAATTTGAAATAAAATCTTTAAATAAAAAAAAAATAAAATGTTGTCATAACTTCTAAATATTATATTCTACTTAATTTAAAATTTAATAATAATCGTCTTCCATATACGACCTGATAGAATATCGTAGCCTGCATTGTTTGGGTTTGTGTGCAGGGAAATTTGGCAGCAACGCAATTCGTTTATCTTTCAACAAGCGGACTGTAGCACGGACAGGTTGATATCTCTTTGTTGGAATTGGACTTGTGGGGTTGAAAAAGCTGCGGATCGAATAAGTGGACATTACCTGACCAAGGATGGGTAAAAAAACAATATTGATGGAGCAGTAGATGTCGGGACGAATCACGCTAAGGATTGGAGTGTTATACGAGATTCACAAAGCGTATGGATTTCGGGATTTAGTAGGAACATTGGGATTGCATTGGTTCTTCATTTGGAATTATAGGCTATCCGAGATGGGTTGGAGGTGGCTCGAGGCTTTCGAAAAATTATGCTGAAAAATGTTTGTGCTGAGGTTGTGCAATTGATAACATATGGAAATATGGCTGTTAACATTTGTTCACTAGGGAGACATACAAGGAGTCTACTTCTTCGATAGTGGGAAGTAATAGTTGGGCATATTTTGCGGGAGTGCAACCAAGTAATTGATGCGATGGCGGAACGGAGAGATATATGCTACAATTATATGATACACCAAAGTATGCTTTATGAGGGTTGCATTGTCACATGCCACAGATCTAAGTTGGTGAGGAATGCGTACAGACTGTTTTATGGTGGTCAATTGATTAAATGTGATTCATCTGATCCACTTAAATTGATTCGATTCATAAAACACATGAAAAACCCATTTATTTGAAGCTTTAGTGGCCTAATGAAATATTTCGGTAAAACTAGAGTTACAAGATAATAATTGTAAATCCTAAATGATAAGAATGTATAGAGTTTAAATTCCTTAATGCTCTCATCTGGTATATAGACACTAATCTTAGTTGTTAATGTAATTCTATCTATAGGGTTGGCAGGGGCTCCAATCCCCCTAAAATGAAAAATATTTCATTTAGGCCCTTTAAAATTTTTAAAATTTTTAATTAGTAAATGTAAAATTACATTTTAACTCTCTAAATTTAATTTAATCCTTTAAAGATTATAAAGATATAGGCTATTAAAATGGTGAGATTGTATTTTTACTATCGTGTAATTTCGACCTCCCAAAAAAATTTTCTAGCTTCTCCCTTGACTGTTGGATTTGCTGGGCTCAAGTATAAATAGAGGTCTTCCCCATCATTTGTAATCATTTAGTTATAGTCCTTCAAATTAATAGAATACTTTTGAGTGCATTTACTCAAACACTTAGTATGTTATTACTCTTTTGGCTTTTCTGTTTAATACAAGTTCATTTGTCTTTTCGAGTTTTGTTTTCGGTACCTTAAATTTTTTTTACGATAATTCTCATTTTTTGAGAGTAAGATTGACTTAAGTGGATTTAAACCCAAGAAATTACTGAAAGGTTCTAATCTCATGACAATTGTAGAAGAATGTTTACACTACTGAAAGGTTCTATTTTCTATACGGATAAGGAGATAAAGCCCATAAGCCAAACTTCCATTCAAAAAATTGTAATGATAATTTCAAAATACAAGATAACTTTTTTTTTTATTGTAAAGCATTTTAATTATATTTTTTATATTTTCTTTTTTAATTAAATAAAATTGTGTAAACATATATTAAACAAATAAAACTAACACATGCATGGTGTGAATAATAAACTAGTGTGTATATGTGTTGAAAGTTAGTATAACATATTTTCTTTCAATTTATAAGACAATGTTTAAAATATTTCATTTTTATCAAATAATTAATCTAGAAAATTAATAAAATAAGATGATATTTCACATTGTTTTATCTTCCCTTGCTTATATAAAAGACTTACCCAAAAAAATTGTACTTACCCTTTGCTTCCTTGTTTCAATTCAATCCAAACACAAGTTTAACTTAAAGCGCATTTTAAGTACAAAAAGTGAAAAAAGAAGAGAGTGAAAGATGAAACCAAAGTAAATTTTGAATATAAATGGTCTGAAAGAAAAATGAGATTTATTGTAAAAAGAATTATTCTGTATATAATTAAATTATTCTAAATTGAAATTGTACATTATTTACTTCAAAATTGTACATTTTTTAAAAATTTTCATTTTCTTTTCACTTATTTTTTCAATTCTACCAAGCATTGAATGAAAGAAAATTACTTTTTTTTTTCTATTTTTCCTACCAAACACAATGCATTAATGGAAAGAAATTATATTTTCATTATATTTTTCTACTCATTCAATCTTCCATTTTTCCAATTTTATTTTCTAATTCATCACACTTCGTCATGGCAGGGCATGAAGTCATTTGCTTGCATACAAACTGGAATCCACTGATACATTGTTGTCATATAAAAACCAAAGCAAAATGAAGAGGAAAACAATAACGATTCTCAAAATTCTTCATTCAAAAGAAATAAAGGGTGAGGAAGCAGAGTGGGGTGAAGATCTATCTGCCATCCACACATGTACAAGTCCTTGGAGCCAATAACAAGTGAAAAGCAGTAACGTCTAAAGGAAATTTTCTAAATTGACACCACTGATAACTTTTGATTACATCTTAATCCCCTAATAGCACAAACAGGCAACCTTCTAATCAAATACCTTTTATACTGAAAAGGAATTATTAGCTCAGTGCCTCTTTGCTTTCGATTCAATTTTAGAAACAGTCACTGCTGAAATCTTGTTGACCTCATAAAGTAACCCGGCCGAGAACAAGAAACTGCATTGAACATGAAGGTAGTCATTGGTAAGCATTTTTGTGAAAAACAAAATGCTGATTCGCCATTAGTTGTACTAACAGTCCATATTATTCATAAAGTTTCTCGTACCAAGCAAGTTTTTGTGCTTTTATACTCAGATTGGCACTCATTTCCATAGCATGGAACAAACTTACTAGGAAGCATACTTTTCCTCATTTTAACATTCATGTTTAGTCATAAGCCTAAAACTTGTCAAAAGGAAGTCTAAGGTTCAAATCCATCACCCTGGCTTCACCATGACTCTATCCCATAGCAACTACTGGTTTCACTTTCACATCGGTTGATTCTCAATTATATGAGGACTTTGCTTAAGCATATGCTTCCTTCCACATAAATTAAACTCATAAAACCACAATGTTCATGGATTAAAAAGTTTTTCATCAAGAAAACATGGTAGGAACATTAAGTATAACGCAGGTAATGAGTCAATTATTAACATTACCATGTTGTGATACACACTCGGTGGACAGTGCTAGCAGCAATCAGTGCTACAGCTTCTGCTAATATGACTGCCAAAGGAAAAAAAATAAGAGCAAATTCAAGTTAGTCTTTTTAACAAATGATAACTTCTGTAGCAGAGAACCCAGTGCATTGTAAAATATGCAAGAAGAACATGTAACCTACTAAGATGGATTCTTAAATTCCATTTTAAATGAAAAACCATGCATGGTTGATAAAAAATAAATAATGTTTTCTTCCACATAAAGAAAAAAGTCAATGTCGGGTTTCAATGAACTTAAGTAGCTGTTACTGAAACAAGGAAATTACGACACTTAAATATTAACCTCTAAGTTTCTTACTGCTGTTTTTCAGTAGTGAAACTCATGAGCCATGAGTGGCCCATGGATGCTATATTCTCACCAAGGAAAGTTACAATAAAATGTTAAAAAGGTTTTTGCTCTCTGACCTTTGTCACCGTAACTAATGAAGAAGAAAAGAAAAGCAGACAAATTAACTTTAAAAAAAGGGTATTTATATGCTTACCAGCACCCCAGCCGGTCTTCACTCCACTTGCTTCCTGGAAATTCCCAATGAACTGAAAGAACAGAAGTCAGGAAAACAATAACTAGTTCATCAGCTAGTAAACTCACTAACAAGAGGATTCCCACTTGTAAAATCCAAAGAACATGACAGCTATAGGAATTAGGATCAACTTAATTTACTAAAATAACAAGAACAACAATTCATCAGCTAATGTATTCAAGGAAATTTGAAATTCATATCATAAATCAGAGGATTATGAATCTGGGTGATTAACAAATGAGAAAAGGGTAGATTCAGGGGCTCTAGAGACTCACTGTTAGTAACACAAGAAACAAGAGGGAGCTGATGAATCCTCCAAGTATTGTAAAAAGCTCCGACGATGCTAACTTCCCTCGATACATTTCTTGGAGTGAAAGAATGACAGTAAATAAAAGAAATGAATACAGCATCGAACTTCCTGATCCAGCCATGACTAACGATCTACAAACATGTGAAAATTTAGATAAACCCTATTTGAATCATGATCTTATAATCTATGTAAAATTTTGGACCTTCATCAAATAAAATTGGAATTCAACTTCGCAATCCAATAAAACCAGATGAAATTTCGGATCTCCTCAAATAAAATTGGAATTCAACTTCGCAATGCGATAAAATAAGATCAAGATTTGGAATAAATGAATGCTAATAACATAAAATTTTTTGAAAAAATTCTAAAATTTCCGTACCTTTTAAACCCTAGCAATGCCCTGATCCTCTCTGTCGCTCTGCCGATGCGTAAAAATCTCAGAATAAGGGAAGTAAAAATTTACTTATATATAGATATAATATTTCCAGTTTCATAGGTAATAATAATTAGGGGTAGTTTAGGGTTTTCAAAAGTTATTGTAATTAATTTCTTTTATATGGCTTATTAATAATAAATAAATCTTAAAATTATTCATGAATTTTAATTAAATATTTAAGGTTAGAGATGATTTTTTTTTAATTTTATACATCACATTTTAATTTAATTTAATTTTTAATTTTTTAAAGAAAAAAATTCAAATTTTAGTTTTCACAAATTTTTAATACCATTTTTTTCGAATTAACAATATTATTCATATAATATCATTTTATGTTTACATGCATAAATGATTATGCTTATCTAATATGAAATAAATTAATGTATTTATTTCTTTAAATATATACAATTGAATCAAAAATAAAAGTTTTATACATTTATTTGATCCATAATCAGTTACATGCGTAATTGTGTATGATTGTACAAAACCTAAGTTCATACATCAAATTGTACATTAAATCAAAATTCGCATCCAATTTTTATATTTATCCCCAAAAAGAGAGAAAGATTTTTGGCTCTTGAACTATGTCACTTTTCTTATGTTGGTATTTAAAGTTTTTTTAAAGTAATGTTTGAAAAGTCACTTAGTAATTGGATTATAATACAATTGTTTGTAATTACACAAGCACGACACGTTTGGATAACCATTATAATTAGTAGGTCTCACTAAATTGAGTGTAATTAGAACGCCCAATTACACTTTCCAATTCTAAGGGGAATGTGATAATTAGAGTAATTATGCATGTAATTACACGCAAAAAAAAAAGTATTTTTATACAAGTTATAAAAATTATATTATAAGTATAGACATATATGAGTGTTTGGGATGGTTATAACAAAAATTTTATTATATTATAAATCTTAAAAATGTATATTATAAAAATAATTTGTATATTTTATAAAGTTATAATAAAAAATTATATTATTTCTAAAGTTATGGTAAAAAAGTTTGTTATAAAAAATAATTTATCTATTATAAAAGTGTTATAATATATTTATTTAAAAAAATTTATGATTAAGAAGTATAGACATAACTTATGTATGTGATCGTACTATACAAAAAAATAAAACTTAAGTTGAACTCTACTAAAGAAAAAACCATTTATTAGAGTATCGAGCTCCATATAATGTATTTATTACGATTAAATTCACAATAAATGATGAAAACTTAAACATGTATAAACTCGACACTTATGGATTCGAATTTTATATAATGCATTTATTATGGTTAAATTTAAAATAAATGATGAAGGCTTAAGTGTATCTAAATTGTACACATATAGATGTTGAACTCCATATAATGCATTTATTAAGATTAGGTTGAACGTAAATGATAAAATTTAAACAACACTGATCTTGATGCGTGTCGAATTATGCTGTGAGAATCAATTTCAATATTCGAAATGTAATTATTAAAAAAATCGCATTTCATACTCACAAAGTATTTTTAATAATTATTTGTTTTACTCACAAAGTAAGTGTACATAAAGACTAATATATATGGTTACTCTCCGAACTTTGCATAAGCTGAATATTTAATCCTTATATTTTAATTCATCAATTTTAATTTTTATATTTTTAAATTTGATCAATTTTAGTCGTTGTATTTTTCGAATTTTAAAATTTCAATTTTAACTCAAACACTAACAATTAAATTCATTTTATTTAATTCAACCATTAATTTTGTTCTATGGTAAATTTGTAAATTTAGTTCATGTTCTCCAGTTAAATTATTTTAGTCCCTATACTTTTCGAATTTTAAAATTTCTATCTTAACGCAAATGATCCATTAACTGATTTTTTTTAGTAATATGTGAAGGTAACAAACTAATATGGCATTACCCATGTGATAGTATGTTTGTTGTATCCAGGGGCGAAGCCAGGGGGGCTGGGCCCTAAAAGGTAAAATTGCTATTTAAGCTCTTGAATTTTTTTTAAAATTTTAAATTAGTAAAGGTAAAATTACACTTTGACCCCCCTAAAATTATAAAAATTCGATTTAATCATTTACAAATTAGAAAGATATAAACTATAAAAAAATTAAAATTTCATCCGACCCCCCCTAAAAAATTGTCCTGACTTCGCCCCTGGTTGTATCATGTTTTGGAAATAACATACCTTAACAAATTTAACAGTTATTTTTAATCATGACTGAGATTTCTAAATTCAAAAAATACAAAGACTAAAAATGATCAAATTAAAGTGCAAAAACTAAATTCGCAACTTAAACATAGTAAAAAAACTAATAGCAGAATTTAAACTATATTGCATGACGTCCAATAAGAACATCTGAACATGCCACATGTCTTGTTATTATTAGTTGGTATCTTGTTTCGAGATAAAATGAAGCAAATTGATAATTTAAACACCACTTTTATTAAAAAATTTAGTACCTAAGTGAAGCAAACTATATACTTTGGAGACCTGTTTAAGCCTATAAATATCAACTTTGAATACTAAGCCATATGGGGCCTATAAAATGTAAACCTAAGGCTGCATTCTTTCAATAAAGCAAAAAATCCTTTTGAACATGATTTCTGGCTTTGTAACTAATGAAAAGCCGTACAAATGAAACCCCATAATAATAAATTCGTAAATTCTTTTGGAGTTGGAAAAAGAAAATCTCAAGTATTGATTTTACCAAGAATCATTCAAAGGCAAAAGTCCTTATATTAAAGTAAAAAATTTAAGCAATTTTTTTTACCCAAAATCATTCAAAGCAAAAGCCCTTAAATCAAAGCAAAAATTTTACCCAAAATTTTCCTGTTCGTCAAAAGCTTTCCCCTTTCCTATTCTTAGGCTGTCAAGCATGGAATTACAAACAAAGAAATAAGAGAGAGCTGCTAAAAGATGGAGTTGAAGAAAGCATTAGATTTATTTTGTATTGAGTTGAGGTTGCTTGATAATAGCAAAGTCTAGAGCTGAGGAGGAGAAGCAACCGATTGAAGGAGCAATGGGTTTCCTAAAAAGGAGAGCTGGATGATCGATTTACATGCCAAATTCAAGTACTAAAATCTACATTAACCCTATATAGCCAATATGAGATTCTGCATGGGCAAATTGAAATATCAATGTCATACACATACCCGTGTCCCAAACTCTTACCTAAGTTGGAGTAACAAAGTTTTGTACCATTCCTTCATTTAGTTGCAAAAATACACAATAGAAGAACTACAAGGAAAAAAAATGCATGTAACTAACCGAAAGGTCCGAAACAAAACACACAATGATTAGATCCTTCAACAAAAAATAAATATTATATCTTTTTATTTACTTTAAAGCTGTATCATGACTAAAATGTCACTCTTTGTCAATTGACAAACTTTACTTTCATGGTGAAGCCTATCGTGGTAATGAACAAAATGTCACTCTTTGTCTGTTAAACTTACTACTCTTTCCAATTTAAATCTGTACAGCAATTTACATTAACCTTTATCGTATGTTAGAGGACGAAGAAACTTACTTTCCCATGTCTGAGGACCTTACAGGGCTTTTTGATCCATTCGCTCGTTCCAGTTGAGGCAACGAATCAAACTGTGGAACCAATCACCAGTTTGATCGCATTTATTGACAGTTGGAAGGGGGTGCTGGCTCATGGATATTCTGACAGAATGTCCTCGTGAGAGTTGCTGCCTTCTTTTCCCATCAAAAGAAACCCAAGCATTACTCCTAGCGTCATCAGGTATCTGTGAAACCACAAACAAAATTGTGTCTCAGTGCTTTATATAATGCACATAACTTGGCTAAGAAATTTCCTTCAAATGCAGATATTGTGATGTTATTGTTAAAGAAATCTGAGACGAGAAGTGGCAAATTCATACATTTTTTATGCCTTGTTTAGCAACAAGTGCTCTAAGCTCGTGCAAAAGAAATGATCTTATTCTCATATGCCAATGAAAACTAACAAGTTTAACCAGGGATTAGGAATAGCGATAGAGGAATCCTTAAATAATATAGCAAAAACTGGATAACGTCAAATTCTTGAAAACAAAACAAACCTTTCACATGAAGTTTAGAAGTGTGGACTCCAATGCCAATGGACATACATTATCATACCCACACCTATACAATGTAGGTAATATGCTGACAAACTAAGAGGATCAACAGACCGAACTTAAAATTGTTCTTCCCATGTTAACATCTTTTGACAAGCATTGAGCCATCATGCACGACAAAAGGAAGTAATGAATCTTTTCTAATATGCAACATGATAAACAACATTCAATTGAAAAAAATAGAATGTTAACCTAGTTTGACCGCTTAAAGCAAAAAATGTACAGTAGTTTAAACCAAAGCATAAAAGAATTCTACTTTGTTCTCATTTTGGGGAAAAAATTATAAAATAAACTATAAGCGCATTTACCTTCAATTCAAGCCTTGCAGAATCTGGAAGTATAACAGGTCTAAATGAGAGGGAATGTGGGCAGATAGGTGTGAAAAGCATGCAAGGAACATTTGGATGAACCTGCATCAACAACAGTATCTTGTTACTTACAGGATAACCAGTGATACCAAAAATGGGGTTATATAAAATAAACCTCACGTGTATCTCTGAAACTTGAAAGGACAACCTACCATGGAACCTCCGGCAGCTGTAGAATAAGCAGTACTCCCTGTAGGAGTAGCTACTATGACTCCATCACCTTGCACCTAGAGGTATATCAATGACATTATATTAGAATGAAGCTTTTGTATATTTTAAGGCCTCAATTAGGGCCACAAATGGCTGCCATTTTGCATCCAACTAATCCCTCTTTTGAACAGAAGGGGGGGGGGATTCAATTAGTGAAAACAGTTAGTCACAAAATCAGTAAAATAAATCATATTAAAACAGTTTTATATTATTTTACAGCCTCAATTAAGCGTAATTCGCCGCCAGCCATCTTCAAATGTTATCTAAAAAAGAAAAGAAAGCAGTATAAAAAATACAAAATTACCAAAAATATATATATAAAGAACAAAATATTATTAAAATCCAATTAAAAAGTAAACTATCAACACTAAGAAAAATATGGGGAAAAAACATTTTATTAAATAAAATTAGAATAAAAGCATTGCATTCAAATACGCACATAATAAAATACAATAAATATCAATCAACTATTAATTTTGTGATGAAAAAGAATAAAATATATAGAAGTTAAAAAGCATAAATAAAAATTTGCTCTGCAGCTAAGCGCAGGCAAATTTCTGATTTTTAGTTAAATGAAAGCGTCAGAAGGTCATAAAAGATTGGCCACCTCAAAACTTATTTAAGATCGTATATTTTAACAACTAAAGCATAAAAAAAAAAAAAAAAAAAAAACTACTATAATTGAGGCTAAAATTTTCTTTCTTTATCTTTTCATGGAAAATAATTAACTAACCTTCGTTATTAGTCGGTCATGTTCATAACATTCAATCTTAGAAAGGTATGGATTAGAACCCCGATCAACAACGACCTCATTTAGGACATCAAATATTTTCCCTGGAACTGCTTTACCATTTCGAAAAATCTCACACCTTAGGCGCATTCTAAGAGTTATGTAAACACCTTCTGCTGTGTTATTACCATGGATAACCTGTTTCAAGTCTTGCCTGTAGTCTTCAAACTATAGTAATAAATAGTTAGAAAGTATTGAACATATAAAAAATCATGAGGAAACTCAATATCCAGTAACAAAGATCACATAACTGGGCAACTTACAGTGTGGGAAGTGAGGAATCCAAGAGATCCAAGATTAAATGATACAACAGGTGGTACAGCACCTCTAAATAAATTGGATGCATGCAATATAACCCCATCGCCACCCAAGCATGCCACAAAATCAACCCTCTCATGGAGACCACTGTCATGAGAGCATACAATAAGTAAGATTCTAACTCAAGTTTGAGGAATACTAGATTATCAACTCTATTGCACATTAAATCATAGTGCTACCTGGTATCTTGAGTATAGAAGGTTTGAACAAATCCAAACCCAGGGATTCTAGCAAATATGTCATGGACCTCAGGTTCAACAAGGACATTCATTTTCTCTTGATAATACAAGAAAGAAGCAACCTGAGCATCAAACACAAAAATGCAGTTACAACTGCTACATACCAAACGAACGACCGTATCAACTGCAGAAAAAAATGGGATACATTTGCAACTGCCAGTTCAAGAAACTATCATTGCTCAAGTTAGATTTTGAAGATGTTACTTATTATGCCTTACATTGACTTCCTAACAACATGATCCTTTGTCAACCACCTGTTATTATCCACAACTTACCCTCAACATGTCACAAGTTTAACATACCAATTCCCCACTCTACCTCCATCTATGTCTTCTCAAAAATTCCAATGAAAATACTGAAACCATTTAAATAATATGATTGAATACTTGTATAAGAAACAAAAACAACAATACTAAGAGGATTGAAAACTGAAACCAATTCTAATAGTAGCCTAATAGTTGGAACAATTCAAGCATGCAAAACATCAAGGTCACAAGTGTCTACATTCAGCCCCATCAACATCCACGGAATCTATAAGTCTGATCCCAGTGTCATTCCGGTTTCAGATTATGCATGCACAAACCAATAGAAATTAGAACTGACTAACATAGAAATACTCTAATAGTTACTTTTCAAAGTGAAAGGAGGTAATTATTCGCATTAACAAACAAATTCTTCATATGGTACCTCTTTAGCTTCTTTCATCAGTTCGGGTCCCAGCTTCTTTAACAGTAATACAGTCTTTGGTGTAGACTTCCACATAAGCATCTGTTGTTGGGTGCTAGGATGAGTGAAGGCCAAGGAAGATTCAGTCACCTTTTCCCTCGCACAAGAGAACCCATCTGTCCGCACTAAAAACATCTCTGCTTTCTTTCTTGACTGCACTCTTACAACACCAGTTGCAGAAGCACACATATTTCCCTCAATTGACACCAATTCATCATCGCTTGAATAGGAGGAGGCATTTCCATTGCTCTTCTGGATCTTGCTAAAAGAGTTAGATGTAACATGCCCATCGGAACTCCCGTCTAAAGTTGCGACCTTGGTTTCAGTCATGGAATATCTCTCACCTTCAACAAATCCATTCACATTTAGGCTACTGGAAGCATAACTAGTTCCATTCATGCGTTTCTCATTGGCAGCAGCAAGGTTCTTATTCTCTTGAGCTTGATTTTTAGCATTAAATACTCCATTTGAACTTTCAGTCTCTACAAGCCCTGATTTAGTATTAGCATGAACCACCTCACTTCCCCATGTTCCTCCAATAGAAATCTCTCCTGAAACAGGCTGGATCTCCAATCTTTTGAGCTGACGATTAAAATGCATTGGAGGAGAGATCTTTTTACTCCTTAGAAACTTGGACATTTCTTTTCTAGAGAAAACATTGCAAGGAGGAAACTGAGCCTGTAGAGGATTGGCATTCTCATAGATGTTAATCTTTGCTCCATTCTCATTATCAACTGCTTCCCCAGATGTCATAACTTGGCTGGGAACAGGGTCATTGTTGGCCTCACAAATTCTGTGATCTTCTTTATCGCTGTCTGAGAAGGCTCCTTTTAGATGTTCCCCATTAGAACTACAAATCAAAATTGAACTTTCTTGCAATAGCTTATTTGTCTCTTGTAACTTGAACTTTTCTTCTTTACTAGAAGATGGCCGAAGTGTTCCTGATCCATTTGCATCCAGTGACAATGCATCACTTGGACTTTCTGACTGATTTGAAACAGATGCAAAGCGAGTCATGTACTGCTGCCATCTGGAGACCATTGCAGAAGTTCTCCATACTCCTTCCTTACTATGGAGATAGACTGGCTTTTTGTTGCAATCTGAAACCAAAGACGCAAACTTCTCAACCTGCTCCATGGAAGGTGCCGTTCCAACCTCCACCGGAATTTTTACAAATTCAACTTTCCCAGATAAAATAGCATCATCCAAGGCTGATTGATAAAAGTTGTCCTTTACAGTCTCAGCTCTTAGATCAACAATGGTTTTAAATCCTCTGTCAATCAACCACTTCAGACCTTCCTCTGTCACTTGACCACCCCTCCAAAATTCTATTTCACAATCTTTTGACTCTACCTCTTCTTTAGAGGTGGACCAACAAACAGATTGCCAGTTGGCGAACAATGTATGGCATGGATGGTTATCCTTGCGTGGAAAACCCAAATCGTAACAAGCATTCTTCAACCTTTGCAACTTCCTCCAAACATGCAGACTTCGATAATCATCAGGTGTCAAATAGTTCTCAAGAGCGACATGTAAGCTCTCACAACACCTCTTCATCTCACTCCTGAAAAGAGCAAGTGGTGGAAGCTTATCCTCCATAACACGCATATCTGCCATGCGAAAAGTATTCATAACTGAAACTCTTCCAGAAAGAACATCTTCTCTTCCTTTGTTCAAAAGAGATAGCATGCAACCAAGCACAGACACAATCTTATCCTCTGCCACTGGTTTTTCCTCTGGTGTGAAATCATATGAAGCACTACATTCGCCTGTTAGTGGATTGCATAGAGTCTCCATCAAAGCGGTATGGAGCCTTTCAGCTGCTCTAAATATTCTACAATAAGCCTCAACTTCTGCAATATCCCCAGGAACTGGACCAATCCACTGTAATTGTGATACATCATGAGCCTGGGCAGTCTTCTAATCCAAATAAAGCAGTGTCAGATGATGCAAGAAAAGAGAATCCAATTTCTTCTCTATGGAAAATAGACATTAAACAAAGCTAACAAAAACAGTCTACAATTAGGGGGGGGGGGGGGAAGAGCAGCAATGTAACTCAAATGTATTGATACAAATTATTGGCATCAAAAGACAGAAACAAGGCACCAACAAGCGTTGGATGCAATGGTAAGGCACGTTGCACTCTCAAGGACCTTGGAGATGACATTGTTGGGAGGGGCAGCCATGAACCCCAAACATTGACTGTTAAATGGACATCGAGGATAAACAAAAAAAGATGGAGACAAGGCATTAAAAAAGCTTAGAGAAGGATAATATTGACCAATTATTGTTGCTGTTTCATTGTGCTCCGCAGATATGCATAAAGAATGTGGTTAATTCACTGGAGGACATGGACTGGATGTCACAACCGAATATCAATAATCACTGTATTTAATCCAGCATGAGTTAAGTAAAATGCTTGAGAGAATCAAGAGACCTTTCTTCCTTTTTTTAAGCTACTTCCAGCTCTTTTGTTCATACCAAATAGACCTTAATGGCATATTCAGGAACAAATTTATCAGTGCGTATTTTAACAGAAACAATGACAAGGATCATAATCAGCTAATTCAGTGAAAGTAAAAAATCACACCATGTTAGCAGCAATAGGAATGACTAGGCTTTTCTTCCTTTGAAGAGGTATGAACTATTAAACACGTTCTAAAATTGAGATATTGCACAAACAATACTTCATACAACAAAACAGGAACCCACATTCAGCTCATTCAGATATTGCCAAGCTTCTTACATAAAGGAGGGAGGGAACTATCCTACATCAACTAGCTAAGGATTAGACTAAGGCTACATAAAGCAAATAACCACCTTCCCCTCATGAGACACTTTTTCTCAAATGGCAAAACCGTGAGGACAGTCTTCTCCAAAGCAGACAATACTTAAATGCAGACGCAGTCCATTGCATCAACTAGTTGCCATAGAAATAGCCAGGCTTTCCTACTTTAAGCAGGTATGAAGCATGAACTATCATAAAAATCTTAAATTTGAGAAATTGCATAAACAAATAATCTATAGAACAAAACTGGAACCAGGAATCGAAGCTCATATAGAACATATAGAAATCATAGATCAGTATTGCCCTTAAGGTTCTTAAACTAAAAGCAGGGAGCAATTGCAATGTCTATACAAATCAAAATCAGAGTATTTCCAACAAATTAGATAACACCAGCCCTAAGACTATGCCAGTCATTTCAACCGAGTAATATTTGTTTCAATAACAAAATACACTTGAAACTAACATAAAATCAAGGCAGAAAAAAAAAAAAAACAAAGTGAGAGGAAAGTGAAAAAGAATTAAGTGAGAGAAAATAAGAAGAAAAAACCTGGGAATCCAAACCGAGATTGACAGAGAAAGACTTGGATAACTCCGCCTTCACTTTAAGCTTCGGCCATTTCCTTATCGCCAATTTCCGCTTCAACCCGAATCCGAACCCAAACCCGAAGACTTTGCTCTTTCTATGGAAGTTGAAGGACGATGAAAGTCCGGTCACCGGAGATAACCTTTCAATGTCGAAGACAGCCATGTGGCACACGTAAGACATTCCACCATAGGGAAAAATTATAATTAAAGTCGGCAATGGTATATCTGTTTATCAAAGAATTTTTTGTGGACAACAAGGGAATATATCAAGTATTGTTGGATAATACCCAAAGTGGAAAACGTTAGAGATCTTTTTGTCTTTTTAGATTTTTTGAAGTGATATTATTGGCTTTTTGTTCTGGTTCAAGCGCTGGTTTTCTTTTTAGATGCCAACTCAAACATTCCTTCTATTCTTTGCCCAACAGATCTTGGGTTTGGACGGGTGATTGGAGTCGGTGCGGTGCGTTTAGTTTATTTTTTTGTCTCACATTATAGTATTGTTACTATATTTAATTTTATTGTTACCGCTGTTTTTACACTAATCATAAATAAACGTACCGCTCATCTAAACCCACCCTTAGTTCTTCATCACGTCAGCTCACAATTTCTATGGGCTCCAATTCAATTTATAGGAAAAAAATTTACTACTTTTACATCCACCATCAATGCAATAAAAGTATTATATTAATATAAATTTTGATCATATTTATTTTTTGTTTGAGTTAATAGAAGAGTTTACATAAGCTCATATAACACCCAAATATGATGATTAACATATTTCGAATGATTAACACTTGATTACATGTGTGAATGTATGTATACTACAAAATTAAATGTAGCATTTAGTAACTCGGACCCGACAATCGGGTCGGGAAAAAAGTGTTACACTCATGTATGGTATTAATACCATACATAGTTGCATAGGCTCTACCCAACTCAAAATATAGGAATCAAAATTTGTCAAAATTCACCCATATTTATAAATGACTAACTCAAACTTATCTAATCCACCCATATCATTCTAGGTAAACAACAAAAATAGTAATTTATGTATGATCAGTGAACTTCAGTTTGTTACAAAATGGTCATTAATGTTATTAATTTATAACATTTTGGTCATTGAATTGTTATATGTTGTTAATGATGTAATATCACTATTTTAATTATTTTTCTTTTATTTTCTTTCAACTTCTATTTTTCTTTCCATTTTCTCTTTTCTTTCTTTCTTTATTTTTTCCTTTACAAAAGATTTGACAAGCAAATGAGATAAATTTAAGGTGGGTTTGGATGGGCGATTGAGTGCGGTGCAGTGTGTTTAGTTTACTTTTTGTCTCATACTATAGTATCTAATTTCACCGCCACCGCTATTTTTACACTGACCGCAGGTAAACGCACCACCCATCCAAACCCACCCTTGATTTGTTGATTAATATTATTGTATTTTACTTTAATATGTTTTTTAACATGAATACCCAATCATGAACTTGGGAAACGAGTAAATTCCTGGGATGTAAATTTCAATTGATTTCGGAACTAAAAACACTAATTTGCACTTGTTTCCTACGCTTATTTCAATTCTTAAAAAAAAAAAAAAAATTCAAGAAATACATCTAAAATTTCAACTAAAGACGATAATCAACTAAAACTTCACAAATTAATCCAAAATTCCAACTAGTGTATTTTCACATTTCTTTATGGATAAAAAAACAAAAGAAATAAGTTTTTACAAGAAGGCAAATATAGAATTTTTAGTTCACGTATAAAAATATCTATGCCAAAACCAAA
Source organism: Gossypium sturtianum (assembly GCA_025698515.1). Taxonomy (NCBI): domain Eukaryota; kingdom Viridiplantae; phylum Streptophyta; class Magnoliopsida; order Malvales; family Malvaceae; genus Gossypium; species Gossypium sturtianum. The sequence goes on from CM046947.1 coordinate 7,643,213, forward strand.
ACAGATCAACAAATCTATACTTTTTGAAGCCAATAATAGCAGAGCTTTAGAAAAAAGAATGAAATCATCAACAACAAAACCCAAGATCTATTGAATTTTGGGAAACCATATACTTATGTAAAACAACTTAGGTTATGTAGGAAAAAAAAACACTACCTTAATGAGTAGTGTTTTTTTAAACCGGACCTGTGGTTAAACCGGTCATACTATCGATTTGTTGGTTTGATAAAAAAATATTAAAATTCAAAAAATAAAATTCGATTCAATTATTGGTTTAACCAATTTTTTAGCTGATTCATATCGATTCCCAATTTAATCGATTTAAAGTCACTTTTTGAACCGATCTCCGACCAGTACAACTGGTCTGACCTGTCGATCCAATTCGATTCAAACAACCTTAGTGCTTAGCAATGAAAAATGGCAGAGACAATATGGGATGACATGAAGGAATTGTACCTAGAGAGATTGAGGCTGGAGTTTTTGATTATTGCAACAACAGAAAAAATTAAGAGAACGAAACAAAGGTAAGTTATTGGAGGAATTATGGATGATTATCAATTTTGTTATTTGAAATCATAAAATACAATAATATTAATCAATAAATCGAGTTTATTTCATATCCTTCTATAATCTTTTGGAAAGAAAAAAATAAAATGAATTAATTTGCTCAAAATGAACTATATAAGGACTATTTATGCAAATTAACCTAAAATTTTCATTTAAAATAGTGATTTAACGTGTCACGCCATTGCCATTACACTTAAGAAATAATAACAGTTCAGTGAATCGATAACATTAGTGACTATTTTGTAACAAATTAAAGTTAAGTGAGCAAAACATAATTTAAACCGTACACAAGTGACCATTTCTGTAGTTTACCCTATTAATTTTTATTTTTTAAATGTATAAATAATTTTTATTAAATATTTAATAATTATATGTTTTTTCTTTTATTAAATCTTTCATGTGTATTCTCATGTCATCTTTCTGTTTCTATACATTACAAACAAAAAAGACGATAATTAATGAGTTTTATTGCTATCATTTTTGTCAATATAGAAAATTTGAAATTCAAAAGCACGAGAACTATGAACATGATCAATTTGGAGAACATTTAAGTCTACAACTTTACGCATAATACAATATTAATAGTAGAATTTAACTAACCAAATTTAATTGCTATAATTTGAGTTAGGATTGAAATTTTAGAATTCGAATGGACTAAAATTAATTAAATTAAAATATAGAGATTAAATCTACAATTTACACGATACGATGACTAATAGCAAATTTTTATCTAAATTTTAATGCACACGTATGCAAAAATTTTTGTTTGATCAAGTGTATTGCATATACTAGATTATGTCACACCTACAATGTGAGTAAAATAAAACATCTTATGCAATAGATATTTTCTTTTAAAATTTATTCAATAATGATCATTGGTGGTGTTGTAAAGAACTTGCATATAAATCTTATTAAACACGTGTTTGATTTTTCAATATATGATTTTTAATTGCTTATTTAAAGATTGTATAAAAATACGAAAAGACAAAAATATCATTATAATAATATTAATTATCATTTAAAAGAAGTGATATATTAGTTTTTTTAACCGAGTTGATAATTGGTTAACCTATAACACAAATTCGATAAGAAATTTTATAATAAACATAGATAATAAATTCTAAGAAATTTTAACATATTTTTATTTTTTATTTAATAAATTATTCTAATTAGATTCACATAAACATTAAATAAAAATTGGTTTTGAAGAATGAAAATAATTTTTATTTTAATTAAAATTAAGGCTTTTATGATAAAATAATAAAATAGGGTTTATCTATAATCTATAATTTTATAATATATAAAAAAGTACGTGTTTGAAGAAAAATTTAAACTTACGAAAATACTTTTTATTTTCCATCATATTATTAGATTTACATTTAAAAATAAAAAAATTGTAGTAAAATAGAAGTTGTGATCATAATATATTTAAAAATAATTACAATTTGATAGAAGTTCTTATAAGAATACATTTAAAATAATTATAATTCCATTGACAATTATTAGTTATAAAGTTTGTGCTAATTTAAAAATAGAGTTAATATTTAAATGAAACTTTAAGCATAAAGTATAGGAAAAAAAAATGATAATTATAATTATAACTATAAAATTTAAATTACAATTATTAGTTAAAAGATTTTGATGTAAAAAAGTTGTGTTAATTTTAAAAATTTAAAAATATGTGCTAATTTTATTGATGTAAAATGCAGTTATTACTTGAATAGAGTTTATTATGTTATTATTTTGAATAATGTTATTTTGCATTAATTACATAAAGTAAAATTAGTTGTAGGTTGAATATGTTAAAAAATGCATTTGAAAAATTTCCTATTATAATATTTAAATTGATAAGTTAATATATTTTAATTATATAATTCAAATAAGAAATATTATTTTACATCGATTATTGCAATTAAAAATATAATATTAAAAATTTTAATTAAATATTAAATTAGTAAAATCACATATTAATTTAATTTAATTAAAAAAATATAAAATATTGTATAATAGTTCAGGTGTCTTTTAATAGGTTAAATGATAAATTTGGCCAATAACATTTACATGTTTTGTCAAAATTGCATTAATTGTATTTTTGAGTATTTTTTGGCCATCAACCTTTATTCTTTTTTTCAATCTATTTTTTCTAATAAATTTAATGAAAATACCATTAAAAAAGTTAATAGAGATGATGTGAAATTTCATATGTAGAATATTTTTAATGAGATATAATTTATTACTTAGATAATTCAATAAGATAACACATGAAAAATAACAAAATAAATAAATAATACATTAAATTAAAGAAACTCTTAATTTAAAGAAAATAAGCGTAATTATCTAAAAAAATTAACTCAGTAGAAAAAATTTCAGTAAATAAACATATGAAAGATTAAAACCTGAAAAAAAAAAGGTTGATGGCTAAAAAAGTTCAAAAATAAAATTAAGGCTATTATGACATAACATGCAAACTTTAGTGATTAAATTTATTATTAGGCCTTTTTAATATATTAGCCATTATTTATCTATTAAAAAACTGCTATAAAATAACTTCCGTTTTGATTCATAGTATTTTTTTACAATTTATTTTTTGGTACAAATGGAAAAAGGAAGACAATAATCACAAAATTCAAACCCTAATTTTTAAAACACAAATCACTTCTCATTACGTTGTTTGTTGGCTTTATGGTTTATTTTCTAAAACATACTTATTATCCAAAAGCCCAAAAAAGGAATATAAATAAGCACTTCGCGGCGCCACCGAATTCCCTCTCATTCTCTCTAAAAAGAATGCGAGATTTTCTTCTTCAACGGCCTGATTCGTCTCTTCTCCTCTCTACTATAATAGGTTTTTTTTTTTTTTTTGCCTTTCCTTAATTTTATTTTTCTTCAACGGTTAACTATCACATTGTATTCTCAGTTTTTCCCCCTTTTCACTTATGTCTTTCTGTCTGCATTACTGTTTATATTCTGATTCTGAGATTAAGGGTTTTTGCATTACGCAGAGAAAGGGATTCTAGGGTTTTTCGGGTTTCTCCCAAGAGAAAGCGCGCTTCGGGAAGGTTATATTTAAAAACCTATTATAAAGTTCTTACTGGGAATGTTTTGGTAAGGGGAAAATAGGCAGGGATTCTTTGGTGGTGAACTTGGGGGGGTGCATTGTTTTGGTGAGGGGGATATACTTGATTTTATTATTGGAGTTATTTTTTTGTTCTTTTATTATTTAGGTTGAAGCAATGAGTTTGCTGCTTTGTTGATATTTTGTTTGGGAAGAACTGAGATGTGTTTGTGCGAGAGTACGGCATTGGTTAACGAACCTTTGAGTGTACTTGCTTCTGCAGAGCAACATTCATGCTCCGAGTCAATGGAAAACCTTGTTCCTGAGCCACGGGATTGCATTATCAGTGATTCTAGTGGGGATTCTACTGGAAATAGGTATGATGATACTGTGATTTATTTGGAAGAAAACCGGGGTGAGAGTGATGGTGACAGTGCAGGCTATTCATATGAAAATCATTGTGAAAATGTAGATTGTTCTGGTTTAAAGGAATTGTTGGGTGCTAGGATTGACGATAACGTGGCTTGTTTGAATGTAAGTCAAGGTAAGATTGATGTTCATAATTCAGAAAATGATCAGTTGTGCTTGGAAAACAGATTATTTTCAGGTAAATATGTTCCAACTGCCATTAATGGATCCTTAGGCTTGTCTCAGGATGAATATTCTGCTTGTTTGAGCAGTGGTACAGAGATTGAGACTGAAATTTGCAACAGAATTCAATCTGTTAAGTATAGTAACTTGACTTTAGAATCAATAGCCATTGCTGGTTGCAGGAGTGGCTGTGCCCTACAAAATGGCCAGAATGATAACAACATTGTCAGAGGTCCTCTTCTTGATGGGAAAAATTGTGCTTCATCCATGATAAAATCTGTTACGAGCAGTGAGATATCAGCTATATGTTGTGCCCAGACACTTTCCACTTTACAAGGGTCAGGTGATTCAGTAAGTAGTTGTGACTGGCTGAACCAGAAAGATGATATGAGTAGCAGAGATCTCTCATTGGAAAGTTTTAATAAAGCTGTAGAAACTAAAAGTATTGGTGATACATATAGTGAGTTATTGGCTTCAAAGGGTTGTGTAAGTTCATTTGAGACATTACATAGGGCTGAATCATTGTGCACAAAGCAGAATGCACAAACTGACAATAAGAATTTTATCGTTCTATCAGGAGATAGTGTTGCAAAGGTTTCCGAGGAGAGGACTGACATTGCTGCAGGTGCAAAAGTTGAGACTTCAAGTGAAATAATGAATGCAGGGGATTCTTTTGAGCTCAGTGAAAACTCTCTTTGTGATAAGCTAGTTCCTTTGTCTTGTCATCCATTTGATATTGTTGAAAATGGTTTGTCTGGAAGGTTGTATCAACCTGATTGTCTGACAAAGGGTGCTTATGCTGCACTTAATTCTAGCAGTTCAATTGACTTTTGTGGACAAAGGCAAAATGAAGGGAAGGTTGTTGTCAAGGCTGATTGTGTTTCAGAAATTAAGCATCATCCTACAGAATCTTCCTCTCCTAGAAGGGGCGGCCGAAAAGGTAAGTCTAGTCAAAAGACTAATGCAAAAACTAGGAACTGCAGGAACAAGCTGCAACAGCCACCTGAAAGTATTGAACTTCATTTTAGAGCTTCAAGAAGGAAGAGAAGCTGTTCATCCAGACCTGGTCGTTCTTCCATCCAGGGATTGTTCAGTAATATTACACAATTTCTTGAGCCATGTGATGACCCTGAGTTTAATGAAGTGCAGAATCAAAAACCATCCAATGGTAGGGATGGCCAAGGAAGCAGGAAAAGTTGCAAAGATCAGTCTGGTCAAAGCATAAAAGGGTCAGGTGGGCTAAGTAAATCTTCAACCAGTTGCTTGCGCTTTAGGATTAAAGTGGGCAAGGGAGTTGGACCAAGTAATCTGAATAGTGTGGTTGCAGAAGTTGTTAATCTGCCGGTTTCTGTTGACACTTCTTTTAGTATTTATGGAAAGGGAACAGGTCTACAATTTCCAAAATTAGCCAATGTTGCTGAAGATAAAGTAGGGGAACTGGGTATTGAAAGGCAGTTTCTGAACAAGGAGGACCAAGAAAAGGTGAAAACATGCTTAGATGCTTCTTTTATGGATTTAAAACTAACAAACAATGTTTCAGGAAGTGCTGAATATCTTAAAAAGTCTGCTGAAGATGCTTTAGGTGATTACCTTGTCAGTAAGCCAAATGCAGTGGCTGAATCATCTGGAAGAGCAATAGATAACAAGTATTCAGGTTCTGGAACTTCACCAGATTCCGTAGTAATCAATTCAATTCCTGACGCCCAAGTTAGCTTAATACATCAAAAAGAGTTGCATGACCCTGTTCTGAATAATTCTGGTTTTCTTGCTTCTCCTGGAGGTGTTAAGAGTAGTAAGGTTAGCAAGAAGGGAAAGAAGGATAATCATAGATCTCCTCGTACATTCTGCTTAAGGAAACCTAAGTCATCCAATAATTGCAGAGGTAGAACAAAAACAAGAGATAATGAATTTATCTCTAACAAGGCTATTAGTTCTTCCGCTGGTGCAAATTCTTCTAGAGGAAATGGGCTCGGAGTTTCTGAAGAGGCCATGAAAATGGATATTAATATGGATGCTAAAGCATGTTGTAGTCATCATGTTCCTGAAACAAAGAAATTTAAGAATTTGTCCTCCTCTAAATACACACTGAATCAACTTTCCAAAAGTTCAAAATCTCAGGGAGTGAGAAAGGGAAGGTCCAAAGTTTCTGATTCAGCAGGTAGCAGGAAAGGAAATGCTTGTAAGCTGTGGGGAGATGAGTTGAAGTCAGTCAGTAAGATCAAAGTAAAGGAGAAAGGCTCTAATCAAGAGATTGTAACCAGAGGAGGAAAGCATCCACTAACTGGTACTGGAACTATAAGGATGTATACTGTTTCTTCCCTTCTATGTTGTTGTTGTTACCATTATCTCTTTAATCTTTTCAGATATTAGTTGTCATTTTCTTATATCTTGCCGATGGGATAAAGTTGTAATAGAAGAAATTGGTGTTTGTTTTAATTAATTTTATGATTGATGCTGCAGGAAATCACATTTCAGATGATTTTGAGAACTCAAATACTGTCAACAGCAGTGCATCTGCTTACATGATTAATATTGACACGGTATCAGATGTCATCAAGCAGCACACACAGCCTGATAATGCTTGGGTGTGTTGTGATGATTGTCATAAATGGCGGAGAATACCAGTTACACTTCTAAATTCAATTGATGAGGCATGCCGTTGGTATATTATCCATACATAGAACTCTTTATTATCTTAGAATGCAATTTGTATGAAAATTGTTATTCGGTAAGTGTTTTCCATGTTTGTTCTGTTGGCTCTTAAATGATTGACTAGTCAATCACTTGGTGACAACACATATCAGGTGTAGTATGCATCACCTGTTTATTTTTTTATCCACAGATTTTATGAACTGCTATGATCAAATTGGTTATTTATCTATGGATCTTGCACATTTTAATCACTCAATTTATACTTTTCTCAACCTATTTCTGATATCTATGAAATTAAACTGGATCTTGCTTCCTTAGTTTAGTGAATTTATGGAAAATGTTTGGTAAATATATATACATTTTTCTGAGGTGTAATACAGTAATATTTTAGATTCTTGCCACCATAAGTTTCACACTCAAAATCAGGATGCTTTTAACATATGATGAATGCATTCTTCTTCCCTTTTTCTTTTGAAAAGAAATGTGGAAGTTGTTTGGAATAATATGCTTTATTTATCCATCACTGTTTGTAGAGGTCGGCTCTATTTGCAGTCAGATTTTACCTTTGGGCCATTTTGATGGAATGGATGTAATGTAATTGATCCTCTCTTAGGATTTTCCACTACCTCTTATAATTTTAAGGATGGAAGTTGTATCTGAACATGCACTTAATCCTATCCGTTTTAATTCAACTGTTCATCATATAGATTTTTCTTTATGCTCTTAGGATTCCTGGGCCCTTCAGAATGTTTATATAGAAGATCTGATTGAGATGTAGAGCTTGTGGTTTGTCGCATTTCACCTAGGCCAAAAGCATACTCAACCAACTTGTAGTAACACAATGGGGTGTTCGTTTGATGTATTAGTCTTCATAAAATGTGACATATTAAACTAATGTTTTCACTTCCAGTTGAGCTATGTTGTATGATATGTTTTCCATTTCAAGTTTGTTTTCATTTCATATTTTTCAAATCTGTTAGCATGTTTCTGTCACAGCCATTTAGACACATAAAAGTTATCGTTTTTCCTATAAATTTTTTATTCTGTTTCTGACCTATTTTTCTGAGAAAATCTGTCTTAATTAAAATTTTCTTTTTCATTTACTTGGAAGGATCTGTGGGGACAACGCGGATAAAACATTTGCTGATTGCTCAATCCCTCAAGAGAAATCTAATGCAGATATTAATGCGGAGTTGGGTGTATCAGATGCTGAGGAAGATGGTTGTGATGGTTTAAACTATAAAGAATTCGAGAAGGGATTCAATAATAAACGTGTGACAGGTATATTTGTTGCTTTTGATAGCCAAATTGCATGAATTAACTGTAGATAGAAATGTTATTCCAGTTAATGATATCATTTGTCATGCTCCTTCCTTCTTGATATTCAGTTCTTACTCATTTTCCTATTTATTGCAGTGCCACCACCATCACATTTTTGGCGTATTGATAGTAACAAATTTTTGCACCGTGGCTGTAAAACTCAAACCATCGACGAGGTCTGAACCTAACTTGATTTCATTCAATGCTTGTATGCTTTTTAATCTGTAGCTAGATTCTTCATTCCTGCTAGTATAATCATCTCTTATCATTGTAATACTAATAACGGCCAGTGACTTCCTCTGGTAACTCGATAAAAGTAGTTAGAAGTGTAAGATGGAACATTTTGGTTCTACTAATGGCAGGTGCTTATAAAGATTAAGTATCGGCAGTTTGAAGATTTGTTTGTCACAATTCAAATAAAATGCGTCATCTACCTTGGTTGTGAGGGCAGTACGATTTTATCTGTTAGCATATTAATTGTTTCAGCTCTTTTATTTTGTAAATCGTGGTTATTTTCATCTTTGTTATTAAGTGACTAAAGTTTTTCCTATACTTTATTTTGGTCACTCAACTATGAAAAGACAATTTGGTTGCTAATGTTCCAAAATTTGTAACTTTTTGGTCACTTAATCATTAAGAAGCTAATGGCTGGGCAGCTGGCATGTCAGATGACTGGCAATCTATGTCAACCTACGGGTAGCTTCTAATGGTAATTTCTGAAACCTTAGTGATCAAATCATAACTTTTCATGTTTGGTGACCAAAATTTTTTTTTATTTAAAAAAAGCAAAATATTTGTTGCAGTTTACCCAAGTTTTGATGCTAAGTGAACTTGTCATGATTTCTAATGTAGTTTTTTTATTATTGAAGAAGTGTTCAATCCAGATTGGTGGGCTCCTCTGTTTCTTATTCTTCCTTCTTTAGGGGGGTTGTCTTGGGGAGTATTTTCTGTATTTGAACAACTTTGATACCTTCTTCACCTGTTCTATTTTAGTGTCTGGCCTACACAAATAAGGTTAGACTTTGTACATTATATAATCTGCCCTTCCCCGTCTTTGGTGAAGCTAGAATTTGATTCCAAGTCCTGGATAAACAATCTTTATCTATTAAGCTTTTTGACACCTTTCTTTGCTTTCTTGAGTCATCTTTCAAACTGTAAGAAATATTGGTATACGGGCTGTCATAGAAGCGGGGAAAAAAAGAACTTAAATTGACTTTTTTATCTGATTGTATTCTCTCATTATTAGGTTTATAACTTTTGTGGTTATATCATCTGGGCTTGTGTTTCTGTAACCAACATTTCAGTTAAATTTTATGCAGATAATGATTTGCCATTGCAAACGACCTTCTGATGGTAACCTTGGTTGCGGGGATGAATGTCTAAATCGAATGCTGAACATTGAATGTGTTCAGGACACCTGTCCCTGCAGGGAGCTTTGCTCAAATCAACAGGTTCTTCCATTGTTTTTAGTAAATGAATTGTAGTACTCATTTTTTATGGTGGCTGTGTTATTAAGAGGATTTATTTTTTTCTTTTTAGCTTTTGAAGAGAATGATATTTTATTCCAAACATCTATTTTACAGTTCCAGAAGCGAAAATATGCAAAGATGATGTGGGACAGATTTGGTAGGAAAGGTTTTGGTCTGAGGATGCTTGAGAATATTTCTGCTGGCCAGTTTCTTATTGAATACGTTGGGGAGGTATCTAGATTTGTTTTATATTATTTTAATGTTTGTTGATCAGGAAGTAGCTGCCTTTTTGAAATTGTTGTCAAATTCAAGTCTTGGCCATTTAAAATTATATTTTTGTATTTGTTAAAGCAAATGGTACATTTAATTTTGAGAAAACCCAGTCATAATAAAGATTTTTGTTGAGGCTTCCACATCTTATGATGTGGTGCAGGCCAAATCACCAAATATACTGTTAAATGGGGCATGTTTAAAGCAATGTTCTGCTGTGTCATGGCTAGTGAGTTGAGCATCATTATTTAGTACGTCTTTGTCTTGTAAACATTCTTAACGGTGGGGGTTAAGTATTCATGTTTTGGAGGAAGGATAATTTGGTCCATCGAGTCAGTATTGCGTTGATTATTTAAAGTTGTATCTTATCATATGGTCTGTTGGTTTTTTTTTTTTTAATATGCTAGCCATTTCCCAAATTTAAAGACCAATCAAGTTAATCATTCCTATTGTAGTCAACTGAAAGCTTCTTGTGCTTTTCATGCATGTGAAAGTCACATTTGCCGAAGGTCACTTTTGTCTAGGCCATATTAACCTTTTTGTTATAGTTGGCTTATTCCCTGTTGTTCGAGTATTTGGAGTATATGAAGTTTAATATGCATATGGCATTACCTCTACGTTCTAGAAACTTTTTATTATATATATATTTACGAATGCTGTTTCAATTATCTGGTTTATCAGGTGCTTGATATGCAAGCTTATGAGGCTCGACAAAAGGAGTATGCTTCTAGGGGTCAGAGGCACTTCTATTTCATGACATTGAATGGCAGTGAGGTTTACAATTTACCTTTCTCTAAATTTTATTTTTTAAATATTGTTGATACAAAATGTGGAGTCTGGTAGTTGGGTGGTTCATACAGTGCATGTACAGAGAGCTGCTGATAGTTGCCTTTAGGAGTAAGAGAGAGGTTCAGGTTGTTTGCTTTGTGGAAAAGAAAATTCCTCCATCTAACTTCTATACCTTTTTGAACACGTGTCCATTATAGAAAGCTTACAGGCCGAGTCAGTATGGGCCTCCTGCACTTATGTTTGGACGTGATCGGGTGGACAGGTGTCTCTCCCTCAAGTGTCTTTTAGTCTTGTCCACTAGACAAATGGTGAGATGGGGATGAAGAGTTGACTTTCTAGCAAAGTCACTCTGGCAAGGTGGTCACAACCGCCAATAGATTTGACCGAGTGAGGTTCCTCTGACTGCGCAGGGTTAGAATCTCCAGCTATAACCCCGCTCAGTCTGATCGTTTGGTCAAACCTGTTAGCCGTCATGACACCTCACTAGAAAAACCCTGCTGCGACTAACTTGCGAGAGAGACCCCGGTAGAAAGCATAGAAGTTAATTCCGTACCGGCCGGAATATTCTGTTCCGGTAAGAAACTGGGACACATCCAAAAGTTTTGTTTGCTTCGGAATTCATTTGGTACCAGTTGTTTCACTTTGTTCCGGCCAATTTCGTCCATTCCGCTGGAATTTAAGGTACTGGGCGGTACCAAAATAGAAACTGTTTTTCTTTATGTTTTCTCAGATTTGGAGACGACGAAGTTGGCTCTCGTTACTCACCATGTTTCATTTAAACTGTGATGAAAAATGACAATGCATCACCAATCTTACCTGCCACAGATATAAGAGGAAGGAAAACAAAATATAAGAGAAGACAGGAGCTATGGCAAAAGTACGAAACCACAATCAAATTAAGACAACCCTAAAAAAATATAGAAAGAATTGGGCTGGGCTTTAAAAAGTAAGTGCCGAAATATTAGGCTAAAAATCCATCTACATAACTTAAAATTAATTTTAGCAAATAAAATAGTTCCAAATAAAATACAAATGTATTATATTATCGATAAGTCCGAAACGGTACACTAAAATATATTGGTACTGGTACATATATCAGTACTAGTCGAAAAACGGTACGTCCACCGGTACGGGATTGACTACCTTGTTAGAAAGTCAATTCTTCATCTTTGTCTCGGCATTTATCAAGCGGACAAGACTACACCATGCGTAATAAAAGACATTTGAGGGAAAGACATCTCTCCCTATGATGGACACCCGTTCCAAGAGGTATAAAAACCTTTCTTGCAGTTAGATGGAGGAAGGACTTTCCTTTTCCACAAAGAGAACAACCTGAACCTACCTCTTACACCTACAGGCAACTATCAGTGGCTTTTTGCATGTCCATCATGTGAACCACCCTTAACTACCAGACTTCACATTTGGTACTAACAAATATAATTTGCTATTGAATAGCATGTGATTGCACAAAAGGCCATTGCAAATGAATAAAATTTCAACTCTATCTCGGTTATTTGTTTTTGTTAATCATTTAACGCTCAGTACAGGTTTGCTCACATATCAAGAAAAATTATTTTGTTGGTTATTATTATTATTTACGTAGTAGATTGTTTTCATGGTTCTTGTAACTGGGCATACTTTGGAGAAGATAAGATCGTTACTTGCTTTTTTAGATTTGGCTTCTAATTTACCCTTTATTTGCCCTTCAGCCCTGTGTTTGCTGCAGACGTGTAATTATCCATTCATCTTGAATGTGTTTTCGTAATTTTCTTTGTTTCTTCTGTATAACATTATAATCCATTCTGTTGTATGATTTTTCTGTTAATTATGCTTCTATGTTTCACTTTTGAGGAATTTTTTTTCCATTTCTTCCAGGTAATAGATGCATATGTCAAAGGGAATTTGGGGCGCTTCATTAACCACAGTTGTGATCCAAATTGCCGTACTGAAAAGGTAAATGGGATCCTTAAAATGTGACCATGGGCCTTTTGTTATCATATCAGTTAATAAGATGATGAGATTGTTTTTTCTAATAGAAATAGATTAGATGGAATACTTACAAATAGCAGAATGATGGGATCTTTTGGTGAAGTGTCTGCTTTAATACCTTTGTAATCCAAGCATACCTCCACTATATGGAACCCTTTTTCTAACTAAAATTTTGGTGGACAAGTTTATGTTAGAGGTCACTCTTTGTAACTTTCTTCTCGACTTGATTAGCCAAATCACCTAGGTGTCCTAATCAACTTTTTTCTTTATTCTTTTTTGGTGAGTTTGGGCTTCAAAATCTTGATATTACTAATATATTAATTATTAATGTGAAATATTGATTTTAAGCTTGCAATAAAGTTAGCTGCTTTGATTTGCTTTTTCACCCACTGACTTATGCACGTTTGATATTGCCAACTATTTTGCAATTTATTTTGACTTTTTGGACATCTATGTTCCCTGAATATGAACATGGTTGTCTTGTTTTACTGAAATTTGCTTCTTAAATTATGCTTCTTTAACATGTTCATTTCATTTCAAGAAGGTTAACCTTTGTATCCATTATTTTTGTCTTTTCCCTGATCAGTGGATGGTTAATGGAGAAATTTGTATTGGACTATTTGCATTGAGAGATATAAAGAAGGTATGCTTGCATAATATGTTGTTCTGTTACATCGAATCTCATAATTAACTTCTGGTTTGGTTCATACATGTTACTAAAAACAATAGTGTGTTTTTTTTTTTTATATATAAAACAACCGTGTTTGTGCTTACTATATTCAATTTCTTCAAAATGATATATTTTAGATTTTGAAAATCATTTAGGGAGCTTACAATTTTATAATCCTTATTTGGTGAATTTTTGGAAAGTAAACCATGGAAATTGAACAGCATAAAGGAGGTTGAAAATTTAGGTAGATTGAAGGTGGAAAAATAGTAAGTACCTTTATATTGAGGAATAAACTGCTGAGAGAGAGAGAGTGTGTGAGGGTGATAAGATGCTAATATTGTCAAAGCAGTAGCAAGAAGAGGGACCTAACTTTTGATTGAACTCCATCTGGTTACATTCTGGGTGAAGAAAATTAGGAAAAAAAATTGATGCTAAACTGCTCTATTCCAGAGGACAATGCATGCTTAATGCATATGATCATTGAGTCTTTTTTTTTCTGGATAATAAAAAAATAAAGAAAGATAAAAAGGGGAAAACCAAAAATAAAAAATACATAAAAGGGGGAAAATGAAGAATTGGTGGAGAGACCGATTTCAATTGGTACTCTAAGGCACCAAGAAATCAAAGTTTTGATTCAACAACCATCAAGTTGATCAGTATATGTTGCAGATTTACAATGCATCCTTTCACGGATTCTCAAATGTCAGAAAATTTAGTTGCAGGTAGCAGCATCCTTTGTGTTAGATATTTAGTTAGTAAACCCAAAAAAAGGGAGGGTCAAGAGTCGAGAGTAATCTTAAGGCAAAACTTGAGCAAGCAGAATCTGATGTTTATGCGGCGAGTTTCTGGAGAGTAGGGCACATGTAGTGAATCTGAAGAAATTGTATTTTGTCATGTCTACCTACATAAATTCTCTTTATGCTTCTCCTGTCTCCCTGTTACATGCATGGAAATCATCTTTTTATATGTTACAAGCTTGTTGTATTTGTCAGGGTGAAGAGATTACATTTGACTACAATTATGTGAGGGTATTTGGAGCTGCTGCCAAAAAATGTCATTGTGGTTCATCTCATTGTCGGGGTTATATAGGTGGTGATTCACTTAGTGAGGGAGTAATTGTTTATGATGATTCTGATGAAGAATCTCCTGAACCTATGATGCTTGAAGATGGTGAAACCTGGAATGGTTATGCTAATGTTATTTCTAGATACAGTCCCTTCGTTGGTGCAGAAATGCAACCTGTGGAGAGAGTAATAACTGATGGTGTGAGAAAATTGGAGAAAATGCCAGAAGCTGAGGGCTCGGTTTACCATTCTGCTTCTGCTTCTTCTAAATTAGACATTTCAGCTGAAATAGAAGATTTGCAGGGAAATTTCCAGTTACCCATTCAACCTGAAGAAGTTTCCCCTTTGACAGCTCCTTGTGAAGCTGTTCAGCAAGATGTTACCATTGAACAGAAGGCTATGAAGAAAACCTCACGTTTGATTCATATATTAGATACCTCTCTAAATATGTCAGACAACAAATTACCTTCTGTTATTATTGATGTTAATAAGGAGTCAAAGTTTAACACAGCTGAAGACAAACAGGTTCCTCCAAAATCGCACCCCCTGATGAAGACATCATTTTTATCTAGCTCCCATAAGAAGGGGAAACTTAGTAGTAATTCTCTGAATGGAACTAAGATTCGGATGATATCTGACAAATCTCAAGTGCCTTCTTTCAAGCTCAAAAAATTCTCGGAAACTTCTAGTTCTTGCCGTTTTGAAGCAGGTTAAGAATCCTTTTATGTTAGAATGAGATGGCTGTGCAGTATTATATTGTACTGATACATGCATTTGGATGCTTGCAGTGGAGGAGAAACTTAATGAATTGCTGGATTCTGAGGGGGGAATAACAAAACGAAAGGTTAGTGCTTTGACATCTTCTAAAAGTCATAGTGAGATGCTACTTATTTGATGAGGAGTTAGGTTGACTTTCTTGAAATGCAACTTGCTTCTTATTCCACCCCTGCCCTCCCTTTTTATTATTATTATTTTTTTTATACTTGATTACGTTTCTCAGGCATTTTGATTTTCATCAGGATGCTTCTAAAGGTTACTTGAAGCTTCTGCTTCTCACAGCAACTTCTGGCGATAGCTGCAATAGTGAAGCAATTCAGAGGTCAATTTAGTTTCTCTTTGTTTGGATGCCTTGAAGACACCATATTTTGTGTTCATGCTTCAATTTTCCAATATTTGATTCTTGTTTTCTTGTAGTGCAGCACTCGTGAGCTTTCAATGATTCTTGATGCCCTTTTAAAAACCAAATCACGGTTGGTGCTGACCGATATAATTGACAAGAATGGTAGTGTTTCCTAACTGTTGCTATTGTCGCATCTTTATTGACATGCAAATAAATGGCTGTTGCTCTACTTTTCAGGTTTGCAGATGCTGCACAACATAATGAAGAAATACCGAAGGGACTTTAATAAGATTCCGGTTCTTCGGAAGCTTTTGAAGGTGCGATGCTGGACATGATATTATAATTTGTTGTGATTAATAGCCATACTTGTTAATTTGCATGTCATGTCAATTATTAATAACCATACTTGTGGAAAATTATATTTTTCAACTCTAACCAAGCGGTGGATGAACAAAAGTACTTTTCTTTCCATTTTTCCATCTTTCCAACCAGGCCTATGGAATGAGAATTTTTTTATTTATTTATCTTTTCACTATTCTCTACTACCAATATTTTATCTTTCCATTTTTCTGTGCACTCAACCAAGCATGGCCTAAGTCTCATAAAATTCATTGAACATGTAGCATTCATTTATTTTTATAGATAACATGTTTTGCTTACATGGTGTTTTATTCTAACTTCCATCACCAGTATGATTCTTTTTTTCTCTTTTTGGTATGTGCAACAATTATATCTTGAATAACTAAAGTCGTCGATTTGAGACTCTTACTACATTTGATCGCATGAGTTGTAAGTGTAACTAGGATATTTATATATCTAACTAACTTTGTGAAATCAATCAACTAACTTTGTGGTTTCAGTTAATTTTAAGCATAATTCTATCTGAATATTTCATTTTCTTTGGACAATAAAAAGTTGTTTTTTTTTAATGCCGGTATTTGGAGCCTTTAAATTATGATGATCAAGAACCACTTATGAGAGCTTGAAAATAAATTACAAAACTCTACGTAAGATATGGCAAGACTACAGCTTGCAAATTCTTTTACAGGTTTTAGGATACTTAGCAAGGAGGAAGATACTTACGGTACAACGTATTAATGGAGGTCCTCCCTGTGCTGGAAGGGAGAGGTTAGAGGATATGCCTGAGTTTGTTTTATTGAACATATTTTCAGTACTTTTTATTCCCCTTTTCTGAAAAGTGTACTTTTCTCATGCAGCTTTTTAGAGTCAATACTGTCATTCACAGAGCACAATGACAAAACGGTATAATATTTCCATTATTGTCTTGTTATTCATGGACTATACCTCTTTTCTTGAATAGCTTTCTCTTGTGTGAATGTCTTATCTAATTAGTCAAACGTGCTTTACAGGTCCATGAAATAGCTCGAAATTTTCGAGATACATGGATTCCAAAACCCTTGAGAAAACATAGCTACAGGGACAAGGTTGAGAGAAGGATGGAGCTTCGCAGGTACTTGGACTGTAACAGGGTTTCAGCCTCACACAATCATTCGCGGGACCAGGCTATAAGATCTACTGAAGCAATTACCGTTGTTGAAACAACTACACTGGATACTTCCCATGAGATTTGTTCCTCATCTCCCACAGGCGTTTGCCAAACCAATGGCACCAAAATTCGCAAGCGTAAAAGCCGCTGGGATCAGCCTGCAGAAACAGAGAAAATTGATTCACGGCCACCAAAGAAACATGAATATAGCCAATTAACCATTTTGGGTAAACCGACATCAAATCACATGAACAAGATGAGTAGATGGGATAAAGAATGTCATGACATCCTATGCAAAGGTGAAGCTGTTAATGTAGTCAATGGAAAGCACAGGTTTCAGGGGGATGCTCCACCAGGGTTCTCATCTCCTTGCAGTGCATCTTTGGTTTCATCGACTGCTGCATTAACTGCCACTAGTTTTGCTCAACCAAAAAATTGTCAGTTGAAGTGTCCAGAAATGACCATCGCTCATCCACAGACGAGATTAATTTCCCGTTTGCCGGTCTCATATGGAATTCCATTACCCATTGTGCAGCAGTTCGGAGCACCAAAGGATGAAAGTGCAGAGAGTTGGGTAATTGCCCCCGGCATGCCATTTCACCCTTACCCACCTTTACCTCCATCTCCATGTCCCCATGGTAAGAAAGACATTCCACCTGTTTGTGATGCTAACTCCATTGGAAATAATGAAGATGCAAAAGATGAGCAGCAGGACTGCTGTCGGCCTGCCACAAGTTATCCTGACAATAGCATTCGTAGCACAGCCCGTTGCAACGAACCAAATTCTGAAATTCCATGTGCAAACATCCAACGTACATCGAAAAGAACTAGGGAATCCTCCAATGATTTAGGTAAGTACTTCAGACAGCAGAAACGAAAAGGGCCTCTGTGGCATAAATCCGAGTCCACTGGAAGCAAGCATAATAATATTGGTGGGACTAGCTTTCTAGGTGTAGGGAATGTAAAAAATGATGTGAGAAATTCTTGATATTCAGATTATATAAACCTGTAGAGTTGAAGAAGGCAGCCATGATTTTTGTCAGCAGCCATAGTACCCATTCAACATTGATTAATGTTATATATATACGGCATTTGTTGCTCGGGTTAATGCCCGCACTGGAAATTTGTAATTTTATTCAATTTTCAGCTTGAAGTAATTAATCTTAGGTTCTGTTTGATTATGATATCTGCCTTCTTACAAATAGTAACTTTGAAAGTAGCACTTGTCTTCACTTTTCCCTGGAAGACGATTATCGGACTAAACTTGGATCAAGTGTTTGTTAGGGAGTTCAGATAATATTCGAATTTGAGTTCGTATTTTGTCAAAGTACAATGTGAGTGCCTTTTGTTACGTTTGGTGATGTGGGAAAATCCTGTTTTACACATCTTAATCCACCTTTCAAATTTGTGCCTAAAACAAACCAAAAAATGGCCTTCTCTTTTTCCAGGCAAAACCAATTTTTATTGGTGGGATGGTTTCAGAATTAATAGATTCATTGAGTGGTGGCTATGGTTTGTACTTAGAGGTGCCACTGACCTTTACATGAGTGGTAAGTACGTCATCTTTGATCCTTAGTAATTAGACTTGGTGCCTTTTCTGGTAACCCAAGTCATTGTGGCGGGAGGGACAAGCGAGATAATCGATGTCTCTTATTAAATTTTGCTTTGATTTTATACCAAATTTCAATTCAATAAAATATTTTCTTCAAATTCCATTCCTCATAAATGTGATGAAAACTTGTGTTACTTACTGAGAAAGATAATTTAAATTTACTCTGAGTTGAATAATATGAAATGAAATTATTTATGGAACTTTTCTATATGATTGATGTGAATTTCATTACTAAGAAATTTATCTTACAACAATTTTATTTACAATTAAAATCTTAGAAAAGTTAATATATTTGGTAACATTTTCTTGGAAAACGTAATGTTACTTTATCAAATTACTCTTACTAAATAAAATATAATATTTATGTATTTTAATATTTTTTATTATTAACAAAATATTTAAATTAAATATTTAATAATAATAATTTTCAATAATCTTTATCATTCACAAATTGTTTGAATTGATCCACAAGGTATGATTTCTAATGTTTTGCTCAAATCTAATACATGGATACATTCGAAAAACATTTTGCATATTAACTCAAGATTTTGAATATGCGCAATTTATAATTTTTTTTCATTACAATATATTGATATAGGTATATTCATATATCATATTTATGGCTTGAAATTGACTTAATACTCAAGCGTCTGAAATTTTTTTATAACAAATAAAAATCTAGATATTTACTTTGTGGTAGCACACGTGTATGATCTATTACAAAAGAAAAAGCGAATATACATAACACAATTTGCAGATTGAGAATAAAATTAAAAAAAATAAATTGGAACAACGAATAGCAACCTAGTTTTTCTTTTTGCTATGAATAAGTTAATACTCCAAACCATAGAAGTTAATTCTGTACCGGTACTGCCATTACCGACTAGAATATTCCGTTCTAGTAAGAAATTGAGACACTCATCCAGATATTTTTTTTCGCTTCAAATTTTATTCGGTATTGGTTGTTTCGCTTTGTTCCGGCCAATCTTGCCCGTTCTGTTGGAATTTAAGGTACCTAGTGGTACTAAGATAAAATTGTTTTGTTTGTGTGTGTGTTTTTTCTTGACTAAGGAGAAGGGATTGTATGAAACTGTAATTCCAAGTTAAAATTTGATTTGTCGTTCTCCTATTAGAAAGGAATAAGGATAATATTTCATACAATTTTTTCTCAGATCTGAAGACAACGACAACGATTGATCGGAGTTGGCTCTCATTACTCACCATGTTTCATTTAAACCATGATGAAAAATGACCATGCATCAACAATCTTACCTGCCGCAGATATAAGAGGAAGAAAAACAAAATATAAGAGAAGAAGACGGAAGCTATGGCAAAGGTAAGAAACGACACAACCAAATATATATATATACACATACATATATATAAAGAATTGTGCTGGGATTTAAAAAGTAAGTGCCAAAAATATTAGGCTAAAAATCCATCTACATAATTTACTTCATAGTCCAAAACAATTTTTCAATGAGTTCAAAATATTTTTTAATTTATTTTAATATATTAAATTTAATAATAATTAAAAATAATTTCAGCAATTAAAATAGTTACCAATAAATTTTATTTTATTTTTATAAAATATGAGAATCTTATTTATATGAAATACAACTGTATTATTTATATTTAAAAAATATTGATAAATCCAAAACAGTATACCAAAATATATTAATATCGGATAAAAAATAATACTTACTAATACGATATTGATTATCTTACTCCAAATACAAAAACCATAAGAGGTGTTTTGGTATCACAATACTAAAAGTATTGGTGTTGGACATTAAATAATAAAATAATGAAATCACAAAAAGGTAAAAAAAATAAAAATAATAATCTGCATCTATCAATATAACATAATCTATCAATATTTGCTATCCATAATTGGATCCATTGTATTGATTAGAAATTAAGATATACATAACATAAATTTTAGTCTCAACATTCAATTTCCCCCTCTTTTACCTAAATTTGGTATATTATTTTAATACATGTCAAAATTATAAATAAATTTAATTTACTATATTATATAAAAATTTGATTTGATGTAATTATATATAATTTTTTTATTTTTATACATTTAAAAATTTAATTTTTATTATTTTTATTTAAATAAATATAATTATTTGTGTTTGTAATAAATATCACATAAATAACAATGTTTGTGATATATAATAATTAAATAAAATATATATAATTTCATCAAGTCAAACTTCTAATAGGATAATAAATTTTGAATGGAAGTTTATATGTATCATAGAGATTTACTTTTTTTGAAGAGAAGTTGTCTTAGAGTTTAATTATCTTCTAATTTGTAAAAAAACTAAACTTAAATTAACTCTTATCTACTTATTATTATTAAAACAATCTAGTTATATATATTTCGCAATTACATTTATTAAATATGTGTATGTGTGTAGAAATAACGTATTCATAACATAAATACGTGTTTAAAAATGACATACAATAAATAATAAAATGTATAGTTTGTAACTAATTAATAATCGGCATAATGACTTTTTTGTCTCTCTAATTTTACAAAAAAAAAATATTTTAACTATCTATTTAATTTTTTCGTCTCTTTTAACCTTTAAATTTATAATTTTTTGTCAAATCACCTAATGGAGAAAAAATTAACGTTTGTTAACTTTGCTAACATGGCATATATGTGGATTGCCACGTAGATGACATGTCAATATTTAATTAATTTTTATAATTTTAAAGATTTTTATTTTAAAAATAGTTTATATATATATATTTTATTTTTAAAATTTAAAATTTTAATTAAATGAAGACTAGTCATCCATCTGACAACCTACGTGTATGCAATGTTAGTAAAGTAAAAAAAATGTTGATTTTTCATTCATTTTAGGGTGATTTGATAAAAACGCAAGTTTAAGGGTT
The DNA here is from genome assembly GCA_025698515.1 of Gossypium sturtianum. Taxonomy (NCBI): domain Eukaryota; kingdom Viridiplantae; phylum Streptophyta; class Magnoliopsida; order Malvales; family Malvaceae; genus Gossypium; species Gossypium sturtianum. Next base: position 7,664,801 of record CM046947.1, read on the forward strand.
AAAAAAGACGAAAAATTAAATAGATGAGTAAAATGACTTTTTGTATAAAATTGAAGAGGCAAATAAGTCATTATGGCTCAATAATCTATACTATTTATTAAGCCTTTAATTGAATTGGAGTCACCCATCAAATAAATCCCAACTCAATTAGGGAATTACTAAAATGTCATTTTATTTTCCAAGTATGTTATTTATTACCACAGTGCCATTTTATTTTCCATGTGAATTATATGATTATGTTGTTGTTTTTGTCTTTTTATATTTTTAGAACTTGAAAAATAAAATAACTTTTTGTAATTCTCCAATTGAGTTGAGACTCGGTTGATGGGTGACATCAACTCAATAGAATGCTTAATAAATAATATAGATAAACAAATATATAAACATTTATATAAGAAATATATTTATTAAAATTTTATTTAAAATAAAAAATTCTTTAGTTCAAATAGTAAATGAAAATATGGCTCAAATCTTACATAATTATATGAGAATTTCATTGTTTTATTTTCACTTACAAGGTGCTATTTATAAACTCATTTACATTCAATTAATAAACATATTACATTTAATGAATTAAAGTTTCTTAATTACTCTATTTAATAATCTCCTGATTATAAATTAAGTAAAGAGTTTTATCTCATTACTTTAATATGCTTAAAGGGAGGTTATGACATCTATTTAATTTACAACAATTTAAAAAATAAAATGAGTTTTTAACAATATTTTAATCGTGTTAGGATTCAATTAACGGGTGACATCAATTCAGTAAAAGATTTAATAAATAATATAAATATAATTTTTTAATATATATTTGTTGTCATTTAAATTTTATTATGTTTGAGTATATTCAAAGATAGGAATCTATTTTATGTTATAAATCAAATTATATTTTGTAATTATAAAAAGTGTGATGCCACAAAGAAAATAATAGTGAATACTTAATAGCCAAGTCAGAAATATCAGAAGGCTAAAGTCCAATCCAGCCGACAATGGATCCTCCCACCTACATCCACCACCACCACCACAACCACAACCACCACGCCAACCACCCCAGGTACGTCCCTTTCTCTCCAACTCCTCCTCTTCACCCTCATCGCCCTCCCCCTCAGCCTCTACCTCCCTATCAACAGAGTCCTACCAACCTCCACCCTTCCCGCCACCACCTTCCTCCACAAATTCGGCCGCCTCCTCCTCCTCCTCTGCCCCAACAAAATCAACAGCAAACTTACCAACCTCTTCCTGCCCCACCCCCTCCTCTTCCGCGACAGCAGTATTCTAATCATCCGCCTTACAACCCTCATCATCCTCAATACTCTTCCAGTTCCAATTTCAATTCTAACCCTAAGCCTACCCATGTTTCCCACCAATTCCACGATGTCCCTCAACGGCGTCTACCCGAATTCGATACCCGCCCTGATTACTGGCCTGAAAATCGGGTACCGAGGCCCCATCCTGTTTCCAATTTGGATCGGGAGGCCCTTTATCATCAGTTTGATCGGAGACCCGCCTCTCCTGTTATTGATAGGTTTATGCATGATTTAGAGGGAACTTCTAGGTTTAGAGATCTAGAGCTGAATCAGAGAGAAAGAGAGGGTAGGGTTCACAATGATCGGTGGATTTCTGATAGATCTTCTAGGGATTTTGGGATTGTTTCAATTGGATTTGAATCCAATTCGAATAATTCAAGATTTGATCATGAGGCTACTGAAAATATTAGATGGGGATCGCGTTTGCGTGAGCCGTTGATTGAAAGTGGAAATGATGAGATAAATGAAAGAGATGAGATGAGAGTTTTTTCGAGAAAAAATGATTATTGTGATCCAGAAGCAGAGAGGTTTAGTGATAAGGGAAGTGGTAGAGAGGTTAACCATGAATTTAATCGCACTCCACGGAAGCAAATACAGAAGAAGAGTGCTTTACTTAGAATTCAGAAGGTGAAACCGAGTCATAGGAGTAGGGAAGATGAGAGATCACATTACTTGGGTTATCATAATGAGGGGAAAACTGGTACTTTTAGAGGAAAAGATTCGGTCTTACAGTCGGATCATGGGATGGATGAAAAAAAGAGAGAAGGTACCCCTGTAGAGCTTGATGTGTCTTTCAAATCAAATTCTTTGGTGGCAAAGGCAATTGTGACTTCTAGTCCTGCTCCAAATTTCGATTCGAATTTGATGCCTAGGAACACCAAAATTAGGAATCTTACAACATTTGATATGGTTAGTTTGAGTGCTCAACCTAATAAGGGCAGTGAGAGTACTGCAAAATTAGGTGGTTCCACTTCTGCTGTAAAGAGTGGTTCTGGGTCTGTGGACTCTAAGCAGTCTGAGGGAAAAATCAAATCTTCTGATACTGGTAAAGCTCAGGATGGCATTAGGAAGCCTTGCTCAAAAGGAACCAAGGTTTTCCTTAGAAAGGGCAAGGTCAAAAAGTCTCCTAACGTTACTGTAACTGAAGATGCTCCCAATTCTGACAAGAAACTGAGACCATTAGAGGGGAAAGGTACTATTCCTTGTATTGGTAGTAAGGGAGATGGTGGTGTGGAAACTAGTTCTAACAGTGTCAACATTTCGGTTGGAGAGAATAAAGTGGGAGGGACTGTTAAGAGCACTGTTTCAGATAAAACCACTGCTACTGTTGGTAAATCATCCTCCCTCAAGGCTAACAAGAAGAAAATAATTGTGAGGAAAGTGGTGAAAAAGGTTGTTAGTTCTCCGTCGAATATGGGAAATTCTGAATTAGCAAAGAAGGGTGATCAACTTGTTAAGACAGATATCTCTATTCGACGTGCATCTGCTACCCCTGTGGCTGAAAAATGTGTTTTGCCTCTTAAAATGAAAGTTGCTTCTGCCTCTGGGGATTCAGTGCAGGGTGCTGATTCAGAGTGTTCTCCTGAAGAATCAGCTCTGATTCTTGAAGATGACAAAGTGAATGAAGCGTCAAAAGGCACAGGCTCAAAGAAGTTTTCCACTGATGTTGATCCTGGTAGTTCAATTTCACCTAAGATTAAGAGAAAGAGAAACAGCTCAACTGTTGCTTTGAATTCTTCAAGTCAGGGAGAGACCAATGTTGATCAGGGTTCTACTAATGCTGGTAATTCTGTCCCTGGCCTGCATATCATTTCAAATATCAAGGAGAATCATACTGAAAAACCAAATGAGACTATTACATCTGGCAGTTTTGGTGTTGAGGATCTAAACACATGGTTTTACCATAATGAAAATAACATAAATTATGGTTTGTCAAGATCAGAGGACATCAAAGCTCATGGGGGTATTGTAGATATAGGTAGTTCTTCTGTTTCAATGCCTATCTCCACAGGTTTTGACTGTGGTTCATCTAGCTCTCTGGAGAAAAATATTGTTTGTGACATTGGCGATGCCAATTCTGGTAGCAGGCATGTTTGTACAACTCCTTCCAGTCCAGTAGTTGAGGATCGTGCTAATGGGGGATTACCTGAAGCTAATTGTTCAGTAGGAAGTGATAAAATGCCCCTTCTGCCATGTATGGAGGAAACTTATGTTAGCAGTGGTTCCATTTATGGAGATTGCTCCAACCATGACAAAAGTACAATCAGCACTCCTGATATTGTTTATGTTAATACAGGGGAGAGGAACCATGAGATAGGCCATGATTTAGTGCTATCTCTCGGGTTTTCTGGCACAGGAATCCCAAATGCTGTGGAATCAGTAGAATGCAGAGATAAATATGCAGCTAACATCCATAAACGAAAAGTTGGCATTAGTGAACTAGATTTGTCAAGCTCAGCACTTGCAAGCATTTCTGTAGGATCTGCAGATGTGCTTACCTCTGCAAATTGTGTGGACAGTACCATATGTGCATCTGAAATAGATCTGAATCCTGCTGAACCTATGGTTGGTGCTATTGGGTTGCTTGATGTTGGTTTACAGCATTCTAGAGATAAAGATAGTATTTTGCAGGGGAGCAGTTCAAATAATACCTTTCCAGAGATTGGTGGTAGTGCAGATGGAAAGTCTCCTGAGAAGAAAAAGAGAAAAATCTCTACCTCCAGTTCTAGTTTGACATCACCTGTAATCAGCCAGAGTGTTGTAGTTTCTGATATCTTTAAATCTGCTGCACAAATACCTTCTAACTTTACTGATGATCTACTGCAATTGGAACCAGAAGTTAAAGTATCTAGTACAGACGATCTTCATGCAGAGGGGATTGATTTGTTGCATGTAAACAGTTCAGCGGCTGGACCTTCTGAGGATGTTGGATCTTTTAGTGATGCCTGCAGGGGCAATCCCCCAAAGATTGATCCTTCAGCTTTTGCTGAGTCAGTTGCTCCAAGTTCCCCATGCCTTCATCCATTAGAGTTGGGAGGTGAGCAGTTTTCAACTGGAACACCAGTTTCTGCTATAAGTAACCATCAAAGTGATGCTATGGATATTGAAGGTGATGACAGGGGGAAAGTGCTTGTTGATACTTCAGAAGAGCAAAATATCATTTCTAGTGAAGTAACTCAATGCAGAATTATTCCAGAACATGTGTCTTTCGGCTTGGATAAAAGGTTAACTGGAATAGATGCAGATGATGACAATCATCTTCCTCTGAAGGATGATTTACCTTCCACCTCAAACTCTTTGATTTCTGGTGTTGATGCTAATGAAGTTTCTGCAACCAACTCCAATGATGAAGCTATGCCTGCACCTGATATACTTTGTGATGTCGGTTCTCTCAGTAACCTAGTTTTAAGCACATCAACTTGCAAAGGACATCTTTTTAATTCAGAAGAGAAGACTTACGACAATGAAAAACTTTCATATGATAAGCCTGTAATTGAAGGTTCTTGCAACTCATCTGCCCATGTGTCAGATCCACAGCATAGCAAAAGTATTTTGAAGTCAAATGATGTAATTCAAACCAATCAATCAAGTGCTGGGAAGGCAGGTTTGTTGCCATCGTATGATTCTGAAAGTACTATTTCCCTCAATTTCCTTAGTGGAGAAACACAGGGGAGGAAACCACAGCTTAGTCATGTCGGTCCCAAGAGTTATCCTACTCATTCTTCATTTGTTTCTTCTGCTTCCAAGAATGCTACATCTTCTACCAAAATCACAAAGCCCCGGACATGGCATCGAACTGATAATTCTTCTGCCTATCCTTTATCAGGAAACAAACCTTCCTTAAGTGCCAATCCTATGCAAAGGCAGATGCCGTCTTACATTCGTAAAGGTAACAGTCTTGTTAGAAAACCTACACCAGTCCCTGCTCCTCCCCAGGGTTCTCATTCTTCGAGTTCATCGGTTTACCGGCTTAAGTCTGGGATAGTGGATGAAGTGAAGAAGGCTACAGGACCAAACAATAGAGCTGATGCTGTTGACTTGAGAACAGCAGGTGCAAATACCATTTTTGAGAGGCCCACAACACCCCCATTATCGAGTGTCACCAAAGTACCAAAGCATATTTCTAATTCATCAGGAGAGTGTACATCTTCCCCTTTAGCAGAGCCTTCTGCTAGTGATTTCAATGAAACTACAACAAATCATCCAAGTTCTATGGAAATAAATGATGAGCTCAAATCCCCAGAGGATGGACCGAAGACTTTAGAAACACTAAACAGAAATGGTTCAGCTAACAATTTGGAAGTCTTGAATGAGCAAAATGAAAGTGGCTTGGTTCCTTCAAATGAAAAGAGGGTGACATATGTAAAGCCTAAATCAAATCAATTGGTTGCAACTTCAGATTCTGATCATACCTCTATTGTTGATGTTGATAAGAACCAATCCCTTTCTGCTTCCTCTGATGGCTATTACAAGAAAAGAAAAAATCAGCTAATTAGGACTGCCCTTGAGAGTCATATGAAGCAGGCAGCTACCTCGTCTGATGACATCTCCAACTCAGTGAGAGAAATAGCTGCTAAGGTTATTTCCAGTAGAACTTTTGGTAAGAGAAGATCCAATAAAGGTATGCATTTATGAGCATTCTGTTATCAGAGCATTGACACCTGGCAAAATACTACATTGAACTTTTGGCTTTTAGACATTGCTTGGCCTTTTATGACTTATTTTGCTTAATTTTATCTGCGTATCTGTTGGCTGTAATGTTTATGCTTATTTTCTGTATCACTTGCAATTCTAGGTTGTTTTTCACTTTTCCAATGCTATGGAGTCATACCAGACTGATGCTAGTATCGATTTGGACAAATATACTTGTGTCGGAACTTTTTGCACTAAACAGTTGTGAGAGATGGCTATCTGAAGACTGCCTAAACAGATTTATATACTAAATTTGAATAATATTTTCTTTCACCTAATTAACTATCCTTTCGTCAATTCTTGTTGCCTATATTTGTCGTTATCGAACTTTATATTTTAGTTCCCCATCTGCTTCCCTTCCAAGTCCCGGGTGACAAAAATGGTGTGAACTTGTCAATAGTCAAGGACTTATATTGCCTCTGCCAACTTGTCGAGTCTCAATACACACTTCTATCTTTTATAAGCTATCTTTTTAAGTAATTTGTATTGCATTGTGGTTATCGTTGCTAGTTATTTATTTTGGGCCATCTCTAAATGTTTATTGTGTCCATCAACCTCTACGTATTAAAGTTATAACTTGGTCAAATGGATGATTCTTGAAATTGTTTGCAGTAAGTTCCATTACTTGTTTTGGCATGACCATTAGTTAGTGGATGGCTTAAATGGCTAGTCCTTTTGCAGTTGTAGCAAAGACCCATAAACCTTCCAAATTCTCTCTGGTCTGGACTCCACATAGTGCAAGGTTATCAAATAATGATGGGAGTTCACTATGTTACCCGAAGGTCCGCCCGCAACTGTTTCCCTGGAAAAGAATGGCACACAAGAGAAGCTTTAAGTTGAACTCAGTTTCTTCCTACAGTAGTTCTTTATCTACAATTGGGTATAACTCTTGTTTTAGACTTTTAGTAGCTTCTTGTTTTTATCCTGTTGTCCAAGAAAATAAAAGAATACATTTCTTTTGCAGAAGGAAAATGCTGCTATTGAGAAAGAGAAATACTGTTTATACACGGTCAATTAATGGATTTTCAATTCACAAATCAAAGGTGTTAAGCGTTGGTGGTTCTAGTTTGAAATGGTCAAAATCTATTGAAAGGCATTCAAGGAAAGCTAATGAGGTAAGGTGCATCATGTACTGGTGGACCGAGTTCTTACATCTATCGTTTACACTTCAAAACTGAAGTGATTGACTTCTGAATTAAAATGGCTTTTTTTGTTTGTAAAATTTTATGTTACTGTTTAATAGGAAGCTACTCTAGCAGTTGCTGAAGCTGAAAGAAAGAAAAGAGAACAAAATGGCACTGTTTCTAGGACAGGCAAAAAAGGTCTCTCTTGCCACAAGGTTCATGGTACAGAAGTTCGTCGAGGTAGGCAAATTAACAATACTTAGCGAATTAATGGCACTTTCTAATGTGCATGATATACGATTTTGAAAAGAATGCTTCAATGGTATGTTTCATGTGAATATTTGATACTTTAGGTGAACGAATATTCCGCATTGGTTCAGTGCGCTACAAAATGGATTCTTCTAGGCGTTCCCTTCAGAGGATATCAGGTTTCTCATAATTTATCTCATAGTGGATTTAAGGTCCTTTTTTGTTTTCTTTTTCTTTTAAAAACTCCCAACATTGTGTGCCGAAGCAAACCTAATTGAGATTGAAGTTCTTATCGGAAAACGTTTACTTCCCTTTCAATGCTGCTTTCTGTTTCTTATGGTGTGATGACATATTTGTGCGTTGGAAACATTCTTACGAACCACTTTTGGGTATTGAAGGACCTTTGTTTTGCTGGCATACCTGTTGGTGCTTGCTTCATCTCATGAGGCCTGTGACATTTTGTGTTTTTTTTTTTAAAGAAAATTGGTTACAGTAACAAAAAACATCTGTACTAAATAACTTGCTTCTTTCAGTTTCTGATCAGCACCTACTGTCTGCACTGAAGCGGATGTCCTTTTTCCCTTTTGATAAGTTTTTGTGCTGCTCTCTTAACTCTACCTACTTTCTGTTTAGATGATGCATCGTCATGCTCTGCTAGTCAGCAATCAGAAAACAGTACCAAAAAGTCTTATGTCCCAAGGAGACTAGTCATCGGGAATGATGAGTATGTTAACATTACCATATAAAACATAAACTTGACGGAATTACCTACAATATATAAAATTTAAATGAGCTCTGACATCTGCAGGTATGTTCGAATTGGCAATGGCAACCAGCTTGTTAGAGATCCAAAGAAGCGTACTCGTGTTTTGGCAAGTGAGAAAGTTCGTTGGAGTTTGCACACTGCAAGGTTACGGTTGGTTAAAAAGCGCAAGTACTGTCAATTTTTCACAAGGTTTGGGAAATGCAACAAAGATGATGGAAAGTGTCCCTATATTCACGATCCCTCCAAAATTTCTGTATGCACAAAATTTCTCAAGGGTCTATGTTCAAATCCCAACTGCAAATTGACTCATAAGGTCCATCACTTGTCTGGTCAATTTGACATTCTGCTGGAGGTTGGCTCCTTGGTTAACATCTGATCTTTGATTGAATATGTTACAGGTCATTCCAGAACGAATGCCTGATTGTTCATACTTCCTGCAAGGTGTTTCCTTTCTCAATTATGCTTTTCTTTTTCTAATTTTAGATATGCAGATTCTGACAAAATTACCGGCAGGTTTGTGCACAAACGAAAATTGTCCTTATAGACACGTGCATGTGAATCCAAATGCCTCCACTTGCGAAGGATTTCTTAGGGGCTATTGTGCTGACGGTAATGAGGTAGTGCCTTATCATCTTGGAAATGCTATTTTGGTAATTATTTTGCATTTTATGCCACATCCTGTTTCATATCATGTTATGGAGATATATCTTTATATTCAATTTGTTTGGTTGGCTCATACTGGTCTTAATAATTAATTAATATTAGAATGGTTAAATCTGAGTTTTGTAAAATTAAGGTAACATTTTGTTTTAAACTTTTGAAAGAAAAAGAAGAGAATATTTCACAACTTGTAGCCTCTGATATGCCTTCTCAATGTGTGCAAACCTTTGCAACCTGATTGTCTACCGTTGCACTTTCTAACAAGTCTAGACTGTTTAACGTTTTATTTCTAGACCTAACTATAGTCGTTTGACCAAAGGAAAACCTTATTTATATTCTTCGCCACCAGTGCCTCTTCTTAGGAGGAAGTCCGATAAACTGATGATCATCCATCATTTTTTATATTCTCTTAGCTACCCCTCTTCTCTAATGCACACACAAACCACAACATTGAATAAGTGAAACGGAATGTATCTCTGCTCTCAGTGTCGGAAGAAGCACAGCTATGTCTGTCCGAATTTTGAAGCAACAGGGTCCTGCCCCCTAGGATCTACATGCAAGCTTCACCACCCCAAAAACCGAAGTAAGGCAAAGAAAAGCAAAAGGTCAATGGAACACAATACTGCTCGTGGGCGTTATTTTGGTATTGACATTTCAGAACCGAAAAGAATGGTGTCGGAAAGACAACAGGAGGTACTAGAGGAAGACAACATTTGCTTTGATGGGAAATTCTCTGATTACATTAGCCTTGGTGTTAGCGAAGATGAAGTGGGGGGACTTCATCAAGCGAATTGTGACGAAACAAGCTTTGGTGACAATGATTCTACAGATTTACAATCTGAAGATTTGGATGAGTTAATCAAACCCATTCGTATAATGAGTGAGTGTAAAATAACAGAATCATTTCTGGTTACTGAATCTTCAAGTGGTAAGCATTTGGCCATCCAATAGAGGAATTGAAAATGTTGTATAGAGAGAGTGAACAACCTTTTTATGTATTTTTAGCTTTCTGAGAAATATTTAGCATCCATCCATAGGCTTTCTTTTTCCTCTTTTGTTTAAAATTTGCATTTTTACAGCATAGTATATGTTGTCTTGTGTACCTTGTAACAAAACAGAAATGTAGAAATAACAACTGACGAATTGGAGTTGAGCAATATATTTGACCATTGTCAGCAATTTTCTTTTCCAGGATCTTATGCTTTGGAAAATTTTAAATATTACTTATAAAAATTTGCTGATGTCTCGAGCAATCCATGGGGACTTTTAAATTGAAATGCATTATTAAATTTAAATAAAAAGTTCACCATTAAAATAACAATTCAAGAAGATGGGATCAACAATTTTCTCAAACTGAACTTATGGGAAATGGAAAATCAGTTGGACAGTGGAGGGATGCGACGTAGACCCATATGAAACTAACGGTATGCTAACTGGTAATCGGTCACCATTATTGGATGCGATGCGAATACAACATTCTCACTGATCTGCTTTCATCTCCTTTCTATCTAATTCACTTTTCATATTAATTCAGTTCCCTTGTGAACCTTTTTTACGTAAAATTCTTCTCTCCTTTTCCTTTTCTCCATATTTCATTTGAAAATTACAATTCTGGTGTCAGTGGCTTTGGCGACTTCCGATTCAGCGGCGAAGATTCTCCCTCAACTCAACATCAACGCCGGAGATTGGCCTCCTAATCTTGTCAACAATTGTAACGAGCGATCAAGAAGAAGAAGATAACAGAAAAAAGAGGAGAGAAATGGGAGAGAAACAAAATCCGATTAACAGCCTGAAAATTGGCATGCTTTTCCTCCTCCTTCATTCAGCTTAAAAATGAAATAACTAACAGCGTTCATGACCGTTACAGCAGCCGGCGAAACAGCTGTGACAGTGCCAAAACGCACCGTTTAACTGAAAGACTAAAACAATCGTTTCATTAAAAGATAAAACTCACTGTTTTAATCATTTAAATCCCCCCTAAATGCAGCGTATTAAACAGTAAGACAATAGTCATAACAGAATTTCAAACAGAAACAGTATCAAAATTACAAAAGCTTCCATATCAATTACACCCTCCCTCGAAAGATCCTTGTCCTCAAGGATTAAAAGTGGGAAACCTCTGCTGAAATTCCGACCACAATTCCCATTTGAAGTTCTTAGGAAAGGTATCGGTCCACTTGACCGAGACTTCGGTGCTGGTTTGGTTCTCTTTTCTAACCATCCTTCTATCAATGATTCGAACTGTTTCTTTGGCTAAGGCTCTATCAGTGCCTACGAAAGGAAGATGTTCCTGGCAAGGAACCTTCCCAATGTGTTTCTTCAACTGTGAAACATTGAATGTAGGATGGATGCGAGACCCTGGTGGAAGCTTCAAATGATAAGGCACCTGCCCCACTTTAGCTTCAACTGCAAAAGATCCAAAAACTTTGGGAGCCAACTTCTGATTCAAGATCCTTCTGACTGTAGCCTGCCTGTAAGGTTGGAGCTTCAAGTAGACATAGTCTCCCACTTGGAAGGACCTATCACTCCTCTTCTTGTCTGCACACTGCTTCATTCGATCTTGTGCTCTCCTTAAGTGAAATTGAAGAAGCTTCCTTGCAACCTCACTTTGCTGTAAGCTTCTATCAACCTTATCCACAGTTGACAAACCAACTATATAAGGCAAGTGGTGGGGTGGACTTTGGCCATATAGGGCCACATAAGGGGTAGTCTGGATGGCTGAATGGAAAGTGGTGTTGTACCACCATTCAACCAAGGGCAACCACAAGGCCCAATCCCTTAGGCTTTCACCACACATACACATCAAGTATCCCTCCAAACAACGGTTGATGACCTCTGTCTGACCATCATACTTTGGATGATAAGCTGTAGAGAGGTGTAGCTTAGTCCCAAGCCTTTTGAATAACTCTTGCCAGAATTGGTTGACAAAATTGTCTCGATTTGAAACAATGGTTTCTGGGGCTCCATGTAGTCTGTAGATGCCATTCAAATACTCCTAGTCCATTGACATGGCTGTAAAAGGATGTGATGGGGCAGCAAAATGATAACCAAAATGGTGTCCTTACCTCTTGAGCTGGGAAGACCCTCGATGAAATCCGTGCTCATTATTGTCCATGCTCGTTGGGAAATGGCCAAGGGCTAGAGTAAACCAGGAGAGGCAGAATAGTCATACTTGCACCTTCGACATGTGTCACATTCCCTTACCCACTACTTGACATCTTTAGATAAGTCTTTCTAATACACTAGGCTAGCCAACCTGTGCCTTATAGCATGCACTTCTGAGTGGCCCCTTACTGCACCAGTACGAAAATAATGGAACAATTCCTTCCTCAGGTCACCAAGAGCCCCAATCACCAACTTCCCTTTTCTTTTGAGAACCCTGTCATCCCATGAGTACTTGGGATGCAAAGAGGCCTGTTGCTGGATATCTGAGTAGATCTTTTGAAGCTTAGGATCCATTAGCCAAGAGTCTTGTGCCCTGCTCCAAAGGTCAGAAATGACTGTGCTACCAGTGAGTTGTAACAACTGAGTTGCCTATTCTAGAGGCCTTCTTGGAAGAGCATCTGCCACTACATTCAGTGCTCCTTTCCTGTATGTGACCACAAAATCATACCCCAACATCTTAGCTACCCACCTTTGCTGGTAAAGGGTAATGGCCTATTTCTCATTCAAAAACTTGACTTTGGTGGTCAGTCTGGATCTGAAAATGCCTCCCAAGCAAGTATGGGTGCCACTTCTTCACTGCCAAGAGGACTGCCAACATTTCTTTGTCATAACTGGAAAGGGCCTGATGTTTAAGTCCTAGGGCCTTGTTGAAAAAGGCTAAGGGCCTCCCTTTTTGGTGCAATACAACTCCTACACCATGAGCAAAGGCATCAGCATCAATGCAAAGCTCAGCTAAGAAATCAAACAGAGCCAAAACTGGTGCTTGACAAATGGCCTGGTTAAGCTTCTAAAAGGCTTCACTAGCCAGATCAGTCCACTCCCAGGTCACATGCTTCTTCAACAACTAAGTTAAGGGTTTGGAAACAGTGTCATAATGTTGAATAAACCAACGGTAATAGCCAAAGAGACCCAAGAAACTCCTCAATTCTTTGGCACAAGTTGGAGTGGGCCACTTGAGAACACAATCAACCTGAGAAGTATCCATTGCCACTGACCCTTTAGTGATAACATGTCTAAGGTACTCGATTTCGGAAGCACCAAATCTACACTTGTTTTGCTTAGCATACAGTTTGTGTTCTCTTAACAACTGCAACACTACCCTCAAGTGTGATAAGTGATTTGACCATGTGACAGAATAAAGCAATATGTCATAAAAAATACTAGCATTGACTTCCTGACCAATGGCTTGAAAATTGCATTCATCAGGGCCTGAAAGATCGAGGGAGCATTAGTCAACCCAAAAGACATGACTAAGAATTCATAGTGTCCTTCATGAGTTCAAAAATTTGTCTTGTGAATATATGGCTCCCACATACTGATTTGATGATACCCTGATCTTAAATCTAGCTTGGAGAAAAAGTGAGCTTGACCAAGCTCATCAAGCAGTTCCTCTATCACTGGAATAGGGAACTTATTTTTGACAGTTAGCTCATTGAGCTGCCTGTAATCGACACATAGCCTCCGGCTTCCATCTTTCTTCTAAACCATTATAATGGGAGAGGCAAAAGAGCTGTTGTTGTCTTGGATAATGCCAGCCTGAAGCATTTTTTGGATTAGTTTCTCTATCTCAGTCTTCTACATAGTTGGATAATGATAGGGCCAGATTTTTGCCACTTTGGTTTCATCTTTTAAAGGGACTCTGTGATCCTACAGCCTACAGGGCGGAAAACCTTGAAGGACTTGGAAAATATCAGCATAATCTTCCAACAGTAGTTGCAACTCCCCATTAGGAACATTGGTAGGCAGTGTCAAAGTTGTCTGCTCATTGGTAGCCATAAGCAAGGTACAGGGACCTTAGGCATTTAGAGAGAAATACATAGGTGACTGAGAAGCTGAAAGAATGTGGATGGATCCGGGTTGGATCCCATGTAAGATGCAAGGGTTGCCCTGATGGAGGAAATGCATGGTCAGAGATGCAAAGTTCTAGACAATTGATCCCAATGAAAAATACCGTTAGATGCCTAAAACAAGGTCACAACCTCTCAAAGGTAGGATCATAAAGTCAGTGGTAAATTGATTACCCTGAGCACTCCAGGATACCCCTCTACAATGTCCGTTTGTCAATAAACACCCACCATTAGCCACAATCACCTTGAGTTTGTCAGTAGGATCCACAGACAAGTTTAGTCTCCTCACCAGTTCAACATCCATAAAGTTGTGGGTACTGTTAGAATCAACCAATATTATGGCCCAGGTGTCACCAAGTTGAGTTGCTAGTCTCATGGTGTTATGACCTTAAGACCCTTGTATAACATGTGGTGACAACACAGGTGTAGTAGGAGGGTCTCTTTCTGGCTCTGTATGCTCGAGAGATTCCTGGCAGTCTTGGAATTCCTCACCATCCCCTTCAATCTGAGGCTCCAGCAACAACTGGTCCAGTTGAGGCTTCATACACTTATGGCCAGGACTATACTTAGCTCTACACCGAAAACAAAGTCCTTTCCTCTTTTCTTCCATTTCAACTTGAGAAAGGGTCTTGGTTGGAGGTTTCTGGACTTTGGTGAGTACTCAAATTGGGAGAGGGAGTTGGTTGAGTCTTGGCAGGAAACAAGGGTGGTGGATGAGGTTGTACTCCACTTCCCACTGGGCCCAACCGTTTACCAGTATTGACCAAGATTGACTCAACTTGCCTAGCTATTATACATCCTTCTACTAGATCCTTAGGCTTAAACAAATTCAAGTACTGACCAATTTCAAGCTTAAGATTGCTAATAAAGATGCTCAATGCATAATTTTCAGGTAAATTGAGGTGGTTCAACAAACTTACAAACTCATCATGGTATTGATCAACAGAGTTCACCTGCTTCAAAGAGACTAGATCTGCCATAGGGTCTCTGAAGGAGTTAGATGCAAACCAGTCCTTCAAGCTACGAGAGTAACTAACCCATGTCAGCAAATGAAAACCCCCTTGCCTCTGAGTGTAAAAGTGGTGCCAGTCTAAATCCTTCCCCTTCAAATGAAGCATTATAGTGCGAACCTTAACATTGTCAACTACTCCCTCAGCCTCGAAATACCGGTCGAGTTTTGAACACCAACCTCGATAGTCTGTACCATCAAAATTGGGGCAGTCTAGTTTATGAGAACGAACTTGACTCTCCAAGTATCCACCACGGATAGAAGTTCTTAAACTTCCCAGTTCCACCATTGGTGAAACCATCATAGTATCTCTTGGTGGGAACCCAGAAGGAGGGCTTCCCAAGATACCCTTGCCCTTATCCTGAGATGATCCCAATTCCCACAATAGTTGTAAAAGACAGGTGCCCCAAGTACTGCTCAAATAAGCTCTGCAACTCAGACTTAATCTCGTCTTGTACACCATCACGGAGCTCATTCATTCGACTGTCAAACTTGGTATCATCTGTGTCAGCTCCACCTGAAGCTGAGCTATCTCTTGCTGTAAGTGCCCAACCTCCCTTTGAAGCCTAGTGGAGATCCCATTGTCGGCCATAGAGAATTACCTGGCTCTGATACTCTTATTACGAGCAATCAAGAAGAAGAAGATAACAAAAAAGAGAGGAAAGAAACGAGAGAAATGGGAGAGAAACAAAATTCGATTAACAACCTGAAAATTAGCATGCTTTTCGTCCTCCTTCATTCAACTTAAAAATGAAATAACTAACAGCTTTCATGACTGTTACAGCAGCTGGCAAAACAGTTGTGACAGTGCCAAAAGACTAAAACGAACCGTTTCACTAAAGATAAAACTCACCGTTTTAACCATTTAAATCCCCCTAAACGCAGCGTATTAAACAGTAAGACAACGGTAATAACAACAAACAGTACAAAATTATAAAAGCTTCCATATCAAGAATCTCCACCTCCTTCATCCAGATCAGGTTTTGCATGTCCTAAATTCCGTTCATCCTTTGTAAAAGAAATCACTCGTTCATCCGGGTCACGTATGAGTATACTCTGTTTGTTGTTTTGGTAGATAGAGTTGGCGAAGATGTTGTTAGATTTGGCGGAGAGCCATTTTTTTCAGCATTGGCCGGAGCCTGTGGCCGATGACGAATGAAAGAAAGCCTTTTTGGTTCAGGTCTCTATTATTATTTTAAAACTGTGAAACTCTACAGTATCCCATTGTGATCTTTATAAAAATCTTTTAATTATCGAAATGAGAGATTTATTTATCTTTTGCTAAATTCAGTTAAACCATGGATGAAAAGAAAACTAATTAAGGGCATGAAAGGAGTGTTTTCGTTCCCTCTGCTGTTTTCGATATGATTGAATTGTGTTTCAGTGATTTTAATATTATATATCTTAGAGCTTAGTCTTGAACTTTTTCTTTTCAAGGTTTGCTAAGCTCAATTCAAGCTATCCTACGTTGGAAAAGAAATTCAAGAAAACTTTTCAACATTTTGGACTTATGGTGAAAATACCCCCGAAGCTTTTACTAGTAAAAGAATGATGGTTGATGTCAAAACATTTCATCTTTTTTCAACTGTCCAACTCGACTAAAAATAATGGAAAATCAATCCAGTAAACACTGAGACAAGATGGTAGATAAAAACGACAAACTCCCTTACAATTGTCACAACAATAGCTAAGTAAGCAGTGCCACACCCCAACACGTGTTTTCCACTTCCTCAACCTCACTGCATGTAACGGCACCGCATATGTTTAGCTTCCTTCATCTTATCACTCATTATTTCCTTCCCTTCTCTTTCAGGCATTTTAACAATCATTTCTTCTTCACCTACAGAAATCATACGACATTGATGATGGACTTAGTGACTTCGTTTCTGAACTTAGTGGTGCCCCCTGCCACCATGATGATGCTGGCCTTTTCATGGCCAGCCTTGTGCTTTATCAATGCATGTGAATGGGTTTACAACACCTTATATACTATTGAGGATATGGATGGCAAAGTTGTCATAATCACCGGTGCTTCTTCTGGTATTGGAGAGGTAAACATATTTATGTTGCTCTGAATTTTTTTTTTATCTTTAAATATCCGTTTCCGTACATATTTAGACTTATAAACATGAGGTTAGCTTTTTATTTATTTATTTATCTTTAAATATTCCATTCCAATTACCTTTCAAAGGTGTTGGGATATCCTTCAAGTGCATAAATTTTTTTAAAAAATTATATAAAAAATTTAACCATACTTGGATCTTGTAGACTTGTACATATTTAGATCATATCTAACAGGATACCTTCAAAGTTATGGAGATACTCTCCAAATACGTAAAAAGGAACACCTAGAAAAGTTATACCCCATATCATGTTAACACAAAATCACATCATATACGATATATGTGCCTACTTCATCATTGCCATATTAATCTTTTGAGTCCAATACCATGAAGTATTGTGTTGCTACAAATGGTTTATAAATATTGCAGCAAATTGCATATGAATATGCAAAGCGGAGGGCTAACCTTGTGTTGGTTGCGAGGAGAGAACAACGGCTTCGAGCAATTAGTGAGAAAGCCAGATATCTTGGCGCAAACAGTGCCATTGTAATTGCTGCAGATGTTGTTAAGGAAGATGATTGTAGGAGATTTGTTAATGAAACGGTAAACTTCTATGGGCGTGGTAAGTCCCATTCTTCTCTCTTTTTTATTTTTTATTACAGTCTACGATATGGTTTAGCATTTAACTCCGATAATCATTGATGTTCTGATCATGTCTCAAAGTCCTTTGCATAAAACGCAATTATTTGCAAAAATATGTGTGATAAAAAGCAACTAGCAATTATGTTTCTCAAACTCGGGTGTGGGTTAATATTGGAAATGGTATGTTTATTTCTTGTTTTTCAAAATTGCATGTATTTGGAGTCTTTTAAAGGACTATATCTTTATATTTTTACGTCTATAAGTAATATCAACTGTTAAGAACCATTTTGGTATTACGACGTACATTTCCTTAACTACATCAAGCTCGAACCATTTTGGTAGTCATTCTGTTGTTGCTTCTGACAGTTTACTCAATCTGCAGTGGATCATCTGGTGAATGCGGCGAGTTTGGGACATACCTTCTACTTCGATGAAGTTACAGACTCCTCAGTGTTTCCTATTTTGTTGGTAAGGCTTATAGCTGCCCTAGTATGATCTTGAGGAGGTTTTTTTGTTCCCTAATTATTTTGAGTTTTCTTTCTGAACTAGTATTAAGGTATTATCGGTTTTGTTAATTTTCAGGACATAAACTTTTGGGGAAATGTTTATCCTACATTTGTCGCTCTTCCATACCTACATCAGAGTAATGGCCGAGTCATTGTGAATGCATCGGTGGAGAACTGGTTACCGTTACCAAGAATGAGTTTGTATGCTGTGAGTATTCATATAAATTTACTACTGCATCATCATCATATTCAAATATCAAGATTATGGTCATTTTGGTGGCTTAATAGGTAGAATTGTCAATTCTAATCTGAATCTACTTGAACCCGAACCTGACCCAAAAGCCAACTCGACATGTCTGATTGACAGGCCATGTACCATATAAGCAATCCATATTCAATACTGATGTGGACCGACATAGCTCTTTATTCTAAAGAATGAATCTTCAATTTTTTTGTTGTAATGAATTACTTTTCAATTTTTGTGAACTATTAAGTTTTATTTATGCAGAAAGATATATACAATAATTGATGCATTGGTTTGAACTTTTAACTCTTCCTTTTATGAGTATGACCCTGACCCTTTTTCGTATTTGTGTTAGGCTGCAAAAGCTGCTCTTGTGAATTTCTATGAGACCCTCAGACTTGAAGTAAATAATGATGTTGGGATAACGATTGCTACACATGGATGGATAGGAGGCGAAATGACAAGAGGAAAGTTTATGCTTGAAGAGGGAGCCGAGATGCAATGGAAGGAAGAACGAGAAGTAAGTACTAAGTAATTAGCTGCAATATATCTTGGAAGTTCACATGATATCGAGGTCTTCTATAATGTAATTCAGGTAAAAACCGAATTAATTGACTAAACCGAATTAGTTTAGTTAATTGGTTGGTGATCAAATAATTCCACTTTAAATTAAGGCAGTGAGGAGTGTAACATTCCTCAGCTTGAAAAAGATAAGGAAAAACGAAAAGTGGGCATGTAATACTGTTGCGGATCCATTTCCGCTGACTGGTCTCACATCACATTTATTGCAATTTTGATTGTAGCCGTAGAGGAATATCATATTGTAATAGTGGCAACCTAGTTAATGCATTGACTTGCATGTACTAATTTGTTGCAGGTACAAGCAAGTGGTGGACCTGTGGAAGAATTTGCGAGGCTGATCGTTTCAGGGGCATGCCGGGGCGATGCTTATGTCAAGTACCCGAGTTGGCACGACACATTCCTCCTCTTTAGGGTATTCGCACCCAATGTACTTAACTGGAGTTTCCGACTCCTGCTGTCGACTCATGGTACAAGAAGAACATCAATGGTGGGTGTCGGGAAACCGATATCCGAAGGTGGCACAGGCAGGTATTTAATGGAGACCACTTCTCCTAGGAAGCTTCCTGCTGGTCCGATAACCTTTTCGAAGACGGAGTAGTGGCATCCATGGCTGCCATGTCTTTGAATTGCACTTTGCTGGCTTTTTATTTAGTTTGTAGCTACTGTTAATTTGGCACATACTTTGGTACAATAATAAGTGCTCCGATCAGATCAGGAAAACTTGGCCACCGGTTAGTAGAATAAGCCTTGCGCATATATATGCTTCTAGTGTATGTATGTATGTACGTATAGAAATACTTGATATTGTTTCTTAATTGCTTTTTCAGTTGTTGCCCTGAAATTGGACGATTTTTTTCGATATGGTCATTTTAAAAAAAATAAATATAAAGTACATAAGTTTTGAAGTAAAGTCGTTAATTGAGCTAGTTTCTACTAAAGGGAATCTAAGGTGTTCTAGCAATCGTGCATTACGAAATATTGACCTCAAAGCACCTTTTCTGCTTTATGTCTTGTACAAATTATGCCACTCAACTTTTAAAACCATGCAAGGTTTTTTTTTATTTTTTTGTTTTGTTTTTTTTAAAAGGGTGGCCCTTATTTTAGGGAAACATTTTTTTTTATATTCTATATTTTTATGAATTTTTATAATTTTAGAGATTAAAGTATAATTTTATTTTTATTAATTTAAATTTTTTTAAAAGATCTAAATAGTCCTCTGGATTAAAATAAATAAATAAATAAAAGGAGTTTTTCTATACATAACTAAAAAAAAGAGAGTTAAAAAGAACATTTTTTCGATTAAATTATTTTATTATTTTTTAAAATGGGAGCAAGTGATGAATTCAGAATAAACAAAGGGTAAGGAAATAATTCTTAGAACTTTAATTACCCTAAAAACCCGAGTGAAGTGCAGCACCTCTTACTCAGATTGATGACAATTTCAAATATATCACGTGTAGATGTCTAGGGACATCATTTTATTTACAGTCACTTAATAACATGTTTAATCAATTGATTATCACATTTAAAACTCATATCATATTCTATTTTGTACCCAAAATATCAAACAACAAAAATTAAGCACTTTTGAGTCAATTTGCAGCACTTTTGACCCTAAATAAAACAGAGATATGAATACCAAAGTGCTAAGTATCAATAGCTAAATGTGGGGATCTACAATCGAGCCCCCCAAACATTCTCAGATCAAATCAGTACATACCCAATTCTTTAAATCTTTAATTTATCATATACTCAAATCCGAAATAAAAGATATCAAGTTTCATACCCATTTTCATCTAAAGTATTCCAAAACATTATATAATCTCTATCATTCATATCAAATTAAGCTCATCCTATGTACATAACATCTAAAATTCATAGATACATAGTCAATCGATTCTTAAAAAGATAAATGTGATCCAACATAAAAAAAAAAGTCAAAATAATACTGATATTTAATCAACTCCTCTAAAATTAATAATTTATTCTTATCCAGTTTCTCACAAAATCTATTCCGTACTTTCTCGGAGTAATGCCATTTTCATTACTGTTAATTTTTAGGATGCTACACAAAGGCTCTACTTCAAGCAGCAATACATTCTCTGTGTGGAAATTTAATTTAGCATCCTAGGGAAGCAATGGGAATCCAGAAATCTAGGTACCAGAATTTTCAGACTATTTAAGTAAATTTGTCTATACAGCACCAAGTTCTACATGAATTATATTTATATTGACAATCATTTGTGAATGTTGATTCAAAATAACACCTTGATTTTTTTTTTTTTAAATAGTTCAAACAAATTAAAATTAATTGCAAAAAAAATACTAAAAATTCTCTAAATAAACAAATGATGAAATATCAATTTATTTTCTTCAATCTGAGAATATTTTCTTCTTCAAATATATCCTTACAAAAGTAAACACCATGAGTTAAGAATCCAGACCAACTACTTAGTTGAAAATGTAAATTGATTTTTTTTAAAAAAAAAGTATATTTAAAAATAAATGATCTCTTTTAAAAAAAATTCAAATTATTATATTTAACTCCAAATTCTATATTATAAATAAAATACAACTCTATTTTCTAATTACTATTAGAATTTAAAATATATCAAATAATAAATATCCACTATTCATAACAATATTTACTGTAATCAAACATTACACTCTCATATTAGCATATTACGTCCCTTTTGGACAGTTTTTACGTAAAATTCTTCTCTCCTTTTCTTTTTCTTCATATTTTATTCGAAACCTACAATTCCGGCTACAATGGCTTCCGCGACGGCCGATTCTTCGGCGAAGATTCTCTCCGACCTCAACATCAACGCCGGAGATTGGCCTCCTAATCTCGTCAAGAATCTTCACCTCCTTCATCCGGATCAGGTTTTGCATTACCTAAATTCCGGTTTATTTTTATTTTTTTTGTAAAAAAATATTAGTATGTATATATATATATATATACGCATTAGTGTAAGTATACTCTGTTTTGTTTTTTTGGCAGATAGAGTTGGCGAAGATGTTGTTAGATTTGAGGCAGAGCCATTTGTTTCAGCATTGGCCGGAGCCTGGCGTCGAGGATGAACGAAAGAAAGCCTTTTTCGCTCAGGTCTCTGTTATTATTATTTTAAAACCATGGAACTCTACAGTGTTCTCATGTGATCAACTTTTTTAAAAAAGAAAATAGCGAAGTTGGAGATTTATTTATCTTTGCTAAATTCAGTTAACTTATGGATGAAAAGAAAACTTAAGGGCATGAAAGGAGTGTTTTTTTTAAAGAAAAAAATCCATGTCCTCTGTTGTTTTTGATATGATATGATTGAGGGTGGGTTTGGATGGGTGATTGAGTGCGGTACGGTGCGTTTAGCTTACTTTTTGTCTCACGCTACAGTATTGCATCTCACCGTTACCGCTGTTTTTACACTAACCGCAGTGAAGCGCACCGCCCATCCAAACCCACCCTGATTGTGTTTCAGTGATTTTAATACTATATATCATAGAGCTTAGTATTGAACCTTTTTTCATTTAGGTTGCTAAGCTCAATTCAAGCTATCCTGGGGGTTTGGCATCCTATGTTAAAAATGCTAAGGAGCTCTTAGCGGACTCAAAAGAAGGGAAGAACCCATATGATGGCTTTACACCTTCGGTAAGGAATTTAGTCTTTCACTTTGTAACTTGTATTTATTATTCACATTTTTAAATTGTTGTACTAAGTTACATGATTCATATTAATGTAAATTGAATTGGAATTAAGTTTTCTGTACCCTGAGTCACATTCTTTCCAGTTTTCTCTGCAACTTTGTCTTAAATACAGTGAATTTATTTTGCAGGTTCCAACCGGAGAAGTTCTTTCTTTTGGTGATGATAATTTCATCAGATTTGAGGAGGCTGGTATCAAAGAAGCCCAAGATGCAGCATTTGTTCTTGTTGCAGGTGGCCTTGGTGAACGTCTTGGATATAATGGAATTAAGGTAGATAACCTATAGACTTGCAGTTAATATTTTTATCCTGTTAATTTCAATTATTTGGTTTCATAAGAGCTACACAAGTCTAAAAAGTTAAAATATGTTTGATAGATACTTTTGTGTTTAAGTGTTGGTTCCCATGGCTCATGCTTTTCTGCGTTAGAGAGATATTGGATTGATGCTTCTTTCCTTTTTTTAAGGATGGTTATCATATTTTATGTTGGACTTGTTAAACCCGTTCAAACGTCGAGGAGCTAAATATTTGACTAGATACCTTGTATACCTTGAAGGTAGCACTTCCAGCAGAGACCACAACAGGAACATGTTTCTTACAACTCTACATTGAGTCTATTCTGGCTATTCAGGAAGCTAGCAGTAGGCTTTCGCAAGGTTTGTGTGGCTTCTCATTATTTTAGGAGGCATTACACTTTCAATATCCATTTTATAAAATTTGCTCCTCCACGTGATGAAGAAGGATCAAGAGGTATTGTTCTTCTGTATTATGAATGGAAGAAGCCGATGGGAGATTACTGAGCGTTAAAATGGCCATTTTTACATGGGAAATGTTTAATAGAATGAACAAGTCGAAAAGAGCTCCGAAAGTACACTATAATGAGGTTCCATAGAATCGACCTCTTACAATAGTTCCTAGGGATAAGAAAGGCACAACAGATATCTGTTTAAAGTTATAGTTTATGTAATGAGCTCGGTGCAATTGTCTAAGTCACCTGAGCCTAATAAATACTTTGTAAACAACCTCTCTGGTCTAGAAAGTAGTGTTGCGTCATAGACATCACATTTTCCTACGAAAAAAAATAGTCCAACCTCCAACCATTTAGAAAAATATTCCACTGTTTATTGCATCGTACAACTTGTTAGTTCTCTTTATCTCTTAAGTTTGTTTCTCTTTCCATCTTCTCTCAATTTTTAGGCGCATGTCAAAAGGAGATTCCTTTTGTTATCATGACTTCGGATGACACACACGGCCGTACTATGGACCTTTTAGAATCAAATTCTTATTTTGGGATGAAACCTACTCAAGTTAAACTTCTTAAGCAGGTATGTAATCACTTCTTATGTGTTCTTTTTGAGAGCTTTTGTTTAGTTCTTTTACATGAAGTGTCATATCATCAGGAGAAAGTTGCTTGCTTAGATGATAATGATGCTAGGCTTGCTTTGGACCCTCATGACAAATACAAAATTCAGGTAATCATCATAATGCAGTATACAAAAGCAACATAAAACTGAGAGGTCCTTTTCCTTAAGTGTTTTCTGGTTTTGTCTTGTCAGACAAAACCTCATGGCCATGGTGATGTGCACTCACTTCTATATTCAAGCGGCCTTCTGAAAATCTGGTACGTCTCATATGCTTATATTGCTTCTAAAATCTGGATTCTGGATTTTTTATGTTTATATATTACCAGTTACCATTATTTTATGTCTTTGTGGCATGGGAACTCCTTATATGATGATATTTGTGTCTGTCCTTGCCCTTGCCTCTCTTTAACAGGTGCTAATAAAAAATTTGTTTTCTAGTCCCTTAAGCTATAACGATGAAAGAAGCTGACAATATCCATGCAAATATGATAGTAATTTAGCTGCCATACACTTATATCTATTTTCTAACTCTTGATCTTAATTGTCTTGACATTTATCTGCTCTGCATCAGTCACATTGCATAAATATCAACTGGCCCTTTTTGGAAATTGATTTAATGCATAATTTCTTATATTTAATGTCATACTTTTTTCTAGGCATGATGCTGGTTTGAGATGGGTTCTCTTTTTCCAAGACACAAATGGACTTCTATTCAAGGTTAACCGCTAGAATTTCCATCATTTCATGGTTATTTTTTTTGTTGTGAATAAAATTTTTACCATTTCAATGTAGTCCATTCCAGCTGCACTAGGAGTCAGTGCTACTAAACAATACCATGTCAACTCTCTTGCTGTTCAACGAAAAGCAAAAGAAGCCATTGGAGGAATTACCAGACTCACTCACAGTGATGGTATTTATATATGAAACTCCTCTAATTATTGGAAACTAGAACTGCCAATGGCGTGTCAACGTTTGCTTGTAGACCTATTTCTCTAGAGATGTTCATAGTTGACTAAAAGAAGGTCTATACATCACTAATTTCTGATTTCTTGAGTGTTTCTTTTGTTTTGTGCTTGTTCATGCTAAAGTTTTTTTTGAGATGATAGGATGGTGCATAATTGCCTCTTTCTTCTCCACCCCCTCTCCCTCTGTCCATTTCTGTTGTTGGTTTATATGCATGTATGATGCATCTATGCTATAAAAGGTGTTTTAGGCATCAAATTCCTATGCTTCACCAGTACCAGTAACAGGACATGAAATTGACGTCAGGGAGATTGATGGTGATCAATGTGGAATACAATCAACTTGATCCTCTGCTTAGAGCCAGTGGACATCCTGATGGAGATGTTAATTGTGAGACTGGTTATTCTCCTTTCCCTGGAAATATAAACCAAGTAATTTTTCTAGCTCAAAATCATCATTTAGAAATTTAATTCTTGATGATAATGTGATGAATAAAGTACTTGAGCCTTTAGAAATTCAATCAAAATTTTCACGTTTGGACTATAATGTGGGTTATTTACTTATGTAAGCACCAGTCAGAGTGTCAGAGTATTAAAAGCTATAAAGTTCTTTACATGATGAACTGTCCTTGTCATCATTATGACATTTATAAAATTTGATCTGATTCTTTTCTAGTGTAAATATCATCCACATATATTAACTTTTCCATATTTTATCTATTTGCTCTCCCTGTCCTCTTATGTATTTGTTCTATGTAACAGCTGATTTTGGAGCTTGGTCCGTACATTGAGGAGCTGAAAAAAACAGGAGGTGCTATTAAGGAATTTGTTAACCCCAAGTAATTATTCTTTTATTTTTCACTAATTATCATTGGAATTTTTCAGTGTTCTGCTTTGTGGATGATTTTATTGCTTTTTTCTGCATATAACAATATTTTGGAATAAAAAATTGTACTTCATTCTTTATTCTCAAGTATTTTCTAGACCTTGAAGCATATATGCCTTTAATTGACATGAGGGTTGGAATTAAACTGAATTTCCAGGAAAGATGTAGCATAACAGAATTTTATGTAAATGGTAATCTTACCAGCATCATCTTTTATTCAAACTTGGGTGTGAGTGTTTGACGCTAGGTATGCGTCCGATACGGATATGTTAAATTTTTTCCAAGATTTTCATATATTTAGAGTATCTTTGCAGGATCATAACCCCATGCCCATGTCCACATATGTGTTAACACAGGTGTCGAACATGGGTACTTAAAGAAAAATTTAAAGTCAGGCAACGTAGGTGTCATGTCCAGTTATAGCAAACATTTAAGAAATGTAATTTGTTCCTAGAGTTTTCCTGCCGTAGGAAATGCCTTCTTGTCCTTGAAGTTGTTATGATAGTCAAACATCAGGTCCTAGCAAGTAAAAGTCACATTCGTGATTCCAGATCATGGTGGAGAATTTCTACAGCTTGATCTGATTTTACTGGAATGTTGATGTCCCAAGATCTTTTATTATTAACTTTGTATACTCGGTTCCTTGTAAAATAAGAAAGCTAATCTTGACCATTTCATCTGTTTTGTTACCGCAGGTATAAAGATGCCAGTAAAACATCATTAAGTCCTCAACTCGGCTTGAGTGTATGATGCAAGACTATCCTAAAACATTGCCTCCATCAGCAAAAGTTGGATTTACGGTAATTGGTGGTTTCAATCATTTACCGTTATTGCAGTTAAGCTTTTGGTCATGTTAGACCTTATGTAATATTAGCCGTCAGATAGTACCTTCTTCTCACTGTGGTTCTATGATCAGTATTCCTGATTTAATGCAATTGTGTAGGTGATGGATACATGGCTGGCTTATGCACCGGTGAAGAACAACCCTGAGGATGCTGCTAAGGTGAAATTATATTTTAATAAGTTCTGAAGTCCACCACTTTCTGTTTATCTGGCCCTTTTGCAATTATAACAATCTGGCACGTCAATGGATAGCAAATCCAGGATTTCTGGTGTTGGTTGGTATATACAAAATGACATGACAGTGTAATTAGGTACTTCTGTTAAGATCTAAATATAGAAAAGCTGAGATATTCTGGATTATGTTGTTCAATTCTTTTAGGACTCTATTTCAGAGGGTGAACAACTCTTGAAAATTAATTTTCTTTTGTTCCCTTACATCATACATGTTTAAATATGCGAATCATCCTGTTAGTATTCTGCTGCTGCTTCAAGGTGAATTTTGTCAAGTAAATTAGTTCCTTTTACATTCATTACCTATCTTAAATACAATGTTCACACTTGACCGCTGTAGAGTTGTTTATAGTGAAATCCTACAGTTCATTTAGATGGTGCTCATCATCTTAAATATAGTGCTCACACCTGACCAATCTAGAGTTGTTTATAGTGATACTTTATAGTTCATTTAGATGGTGCTCGTCATTCTATCATGCTAAGCATCTGCCTCTTCACTTTTTGTCTCCCTTAAACTTCTTGGTTAATCTTTGAGCAAGTAGCCAGTGGGCAATGTATTGTCTCTCTACCTCTGTACCAAGGCTTCTGTTTGGATATCTGTAGTATCGTTGTTTGTTGCCCTTTCTGATTCAGGGTATGTTCTCGGTATCTTTGTCAGTTTGATTTGATTTATTAACGTTAAATCAACCTTTAATTAAAGGTATCAAAAGGGAATCCTTACCACAGTGCAACTTCTGGAGAAATGGCTATATATCGTGCGAACAGTCGCATCCTTCAAAAGGTGCTCATGTTATACTTTGTTAAATTCAATTGCTAGATCGCTATCTCATTCTGTAGCATCTTTATTATTTTAATCTCTTTATAACCCTCATTTTATTGACAAATCCTTTGGGTTCCAATTTTAATCTGTTTTCCAGGCTGGTGTTAAACTGGAGGATCCAGTTCCACAGGTATTCAATGGACAAGAGGTGGAAGTGTGGCCACGTGTTACATGGAAACCTATATGGGGGCTGACGTTTTCTGAGATCAAAAGCAAAGTTAGGGGAAGTTGCTCCATTTCTCAAAGGTCTACCATGGCTCTTAAGGGTCGCAATATATTTCTAGAAGATCTATCCTTGGATGGAGCTCTTGCCATCAACTCCATTGATGGTGCCAAGGTATGCCACAATAAACTGATGGTAGATTCATTACATTCTCTAAATCTGTTATTCCCTTTTAATTGGTTTTCTTCCTTGCGGTCTTTGGAACAAATTGAATTGATTTGTTTTAAAATTTGGTATTTTAAGCATGGTCTATAAATGCCAATTTGTTGATACATTTCTTAGTCTAGTGCCATATTTTGAAATATCATCTCTCATAAGAGATGATCTGTTGGCTTCACCCGTTACCATCATATTAGCAGATGTTCAATAACTTTTCGAATCTGTGACCTCTCTGTGCCTGTAAATCTGGAAGTCGATTTTTCGAATATTTGAAGTAACTTAATTTAGTCTTGGTTTTGAGCTTAATTCAGTTGAAGTATTTGGTAATAACATGGTTTTGGAAATAGGTAAAAGCGGGAGGATTGATACAGAACAAGGGCTGGAGTCTTGAGAGCATAGACTACAAAGATAGTGGTATCCCGGAGGAACTGAGGACCAGAGGGTTCAGAATCAACAAAATAGAGCAGTTGGAGAAAACTTATAGTGAAGCTGGCGAGTTCAACTTATAGCCATGAATTTGAACATAATATTCAGAGATAACATCAAGTTGTTTCTTCTTTAAGGTTAAAGATAAGAGTCAATAACGGAGGAATTTGATCTCTTTCCTTCAGCAGCTTGTATTTCTATCGAAGGTTTAGCAATAATGAGGTTAGAGGAGTGCTGAAATTTTGTATAATGACCCCAAACCTTCCTCTTTCTCCTACTAGACTCTTCCATCTTTTAATTCTCTCACTGCTGGGGTTCAAACAAAAATTATGTTGATGCTACCTATTTTGTACCTATATAGTTAAGATAAATCTTCAATTTTTAATATCATCATATCATATATATTAATTAAACTTAAATTAATAAATATTTAAAAATAGAGTTTACATCATATAAATTCACATTAAAAGTAATTATATAATTTAAAATTATAATTTTATTAAAATTTAAATGAACTAAATATATGAAAATAAAGTTTAATAAAATTGTAAAAAAAATAATGCATAATAAATGATATTAATAAAAAAATTACACATAAAATCACTCAAAAGTTTAACTTAGCAATCAGACTATCCATTTAAGCATCAAAGTTAGTTAAGGACATTGAAATTTTTGATAACTTGGTTGTTAGTTGCTGATAATTGGAAGAAATGATAATGCAGCAACTTTTATCAAATATTAGATGACTCTGTCATAATATTTAACATGCCACGTGATAATGTACACATAATATTATGAATTTTGAATTACACTTTTGATCACTTTTTTTTTTTTTAATATTCATATATCAGAGTAATTAATTTAAGTATAAAAAATTTTGATCACTATGATTGGATGACATGACAATACAGCATCTATTAAATGTTAATCGGAATTACTACAATATTTAACATGACATTATGAATTTTTTAAATGCTCTGAAAAATAAATTGCACTTTTGATTATATTTGTCTATGGTCCAGTTCACGGTTCGATTTTAAAAAACTTTTTAAACTTAAGCTTAGTTTTGGGCCAATTCACCACCCATCAGGCTTAGCCTTGGGGTTGTTTAGGGGTGCGGTCGCCTAGGGCCCAAGTGTAACACCCCTAACCCATATCCGTCACCGGATTAGGGTTACGAGATATCACCGAACAAAACTCAACTTTTATACAATCACATAATCACTTATGTCATATTCGAAATTATATACATTTCATTCAAAGCATTCAAAATATCTAAGTAATAAAATAATCCATTACATTATAAATACCATGCACATACATTAAGGCATTCAAGCTCATGTCTTACCATTTCATACACCAATTATATATATATATATAATATGTAACCATACGATTAATACATAGACTAAAAATCAAACATTTTGCTTCATACTTCTTTACCGGTATATGTTAACTAAACGATCCAAATAACATGACTTATAATCAATTAACATATGCGGCATTATCATTTTCACAAAATGGTCAAATATAGATTTTAACCATTACACCATTACGCGCATATCACCATATTAAAATGAACCATTTGTTTAATACACTAAATGCAAAATTATAATATGATCAAATTGTACATTCAATAACCGAATCAACTTACCAAATTCGTAGGCTATAAAACAAGTTAAATTTCATATATTTAATCATATCAATAAACTCTATATTCAGTCATCTAATCCAATTCCATACCAAATACATCAAATCCATTCTTCCCAACATTTATCATTTAATCAATAAATACTTCCTATCAATTCAACCAAGAGTATTCGGCAATTACATATACACCATATACCATTTTGCATACTTAACAATATAAATTCAATGTCATAGCCGAATATGTTCATACACAACTATTCAAAAAAATTAAACTAAATACCCATGTAAGATTACCATTTCAAAATGACACAAATAACCATTTACAACCAAATATATATAATTTCCTTCTTTATTCTCATTACTAGGCCGAATCATAAGATCACTTACAAAAGCAAATCGAACATATATCAAATACACCACATATATATAACATGCCTATTACTTAACTAGCATATAACATTCCTTAACTCAAATAACATCCATTACATACTTATTGCCAAAACACATAACCAAGCATCACATTATATATATATATATATATATATGATATTACCTACCAAACAAACTTAAACCATAATCAAACATAACTGAACTCATAGAAATCAAACACATCAAGTATTTAACCAAGAACATATAAAACCAAGCTTAAATATAATGATCAAGCCATTTTCGCATGGCTTTATATATACAACTTCAAAACTAACCAAAAACATAAGCTAGCCTATACATGCCATAGGTTCAAAGTTTAACTTTTAACAAAATACTGAAATTGAAATCGATAGTGTGACAGATTTCTCTGACGATCCCCGAGCTCGTAACTAGCTTCCAAAATCTATAAAACAATAAACAAATACATACACACTAAGCTTGAATAGCTTAGTAAGTCATAAGCATTTAATTTATTAAATGATCATTAGTATTAAAATTTACTAGGCCGAATCAAGAAATCATTAATCAGATACACATTTTCATGCTTAAAACTCATATACCATCACATGAACATTATCAAAATATATTAACTTAACCGAATATACAATTATTCATAAGCATATATAATTCTCACTTTCATAATGCATATTTCATATATTCATCTCAATTATATACTTACCTTACTTTTCCAATCATTTAACTTAGCACATACCTGACCTTTTAGCTCGATTTCACATTTGATCTTAACTCGATATTGCCTGTTGAACCATTCAGAATTAAGAAGGATACTCGGATAGTCGGAAAGCTCGTACAATGCCAACGTCCTAAACGTGGTCTTACATGTAATCACATATCGATGCCACTGTCCCAGACAGGGTCTTACACGTAAATCACAAGTCGATGCCAACGTCCCAGACGTGGTCTTACACGAAAAACACACATCGGAATCCTATGTCATGACATATGTATCCTAACTATTCCTAAGGTTCGTACGGGGCTTCCGGACGTCGTAACTCGATCGATTCATGCTCGTAATTAATTCTCCCATGCTTATATCAAATTCAGCATATACACAATTATATTTAATAATTCAATTCATCACTTATAATTCATATACATTCGAAATTAATGACATTTATTTACTTATGAACTTACCTCGGACAAAGACGAACGGACCGGAGCGACTATTCAACAACTTTAGATTTCCCCCGATCCAAATCCGATTTCCTCTTTTCTTGATCTAAATTAATACAAATTTGACTTATTTAATCATATATTCATTCAAATTTATCCAAAAACATATAAATGGGCAAATTACACTTTTTCCCCTAACATTTCACATTTTTCACAATTTAGTCCCTATTTCATAAAACACAAAATATTCAAAATTTCACCACACCCATGCTTGGCCGAATTTCACTAAGGTCCCTAGTATCCAATTTATTTCATTTATTTCACATTTTGACCCCTCAATTTACAAAATTTACAATTTAATCCCAAATAGGCATTTTTACTAAAAATCACTTAATTAAACATGATAATCTAACAACTTATATTTATTTTTCATCATCAAACAACAACAAAAACAAACTCTCTTCAATGGCAAATCACAAAATATACAACCAATTCAAAAATTCAAGCATGGGCTAGCTAAAACACAAAGCAACGATCTCAAAAACGTAAAAATTATAAAAAATCGAGCAAAACACATACCCGAATCAAGCTTCTAAAGGTGCCGAAAATTCAAAACTTTCAAAGCTTTATTTTCTTCTTAAGTTTCGGCCAAAAAAGATGAATGCATGGCCATTTTAGTTTTTGTTTTATTTTATTTCATGTTATTTTACTTTTTACTATTTTAACTTTAATGAAATAATATGAAAATTCACCTAACCTTGTCCAATATTGTCCATCACTATTATAAATGGTATAATTGACATGCAAGTGCTCCACATTTCCATTTAATAGCCATTAAACACCTTTAACAATTAGAAAGCCACTTTTACATTTTATGCGATTTAGTCCTTTTTAACAAATTAACTAATCAATCGATAAAATTTTCACACGAAATTTTCACACATATCAAATATCATGCTGTAAACACCGAAAATAATATTAAAATATTTTTTGACTCAGATTTGTGGTTCTGAAATTACTGTTCCGACTAGGGTCTAAACCGGGCTGTTACACCAAGGTTGAAAAGGATCCAAAAAATATTATTTTTTCAGCTTTTAATGTGAGAAAAAAAATCTTCAGTTTTTAAAATCTTTTGATCTACGCTTCATTACAGGCAGGAAAAGAAAAGAAAAGGGGCTTTTAATTTTTCGACTTAAATGCTTCATCTCCAACTCTTTGACTTCTCCAAACCTCCTCTAGTTCTCAAATTTCAACTCCTACCATTAAAGTTAATGGAGAATTTCAATTTTCTCCAAAAAAAATCAACGGTTACTAGCATTCAACCTTTTCTATTTTCCCATAACCATGGCAACGGGAGAAAGTTTCTACAAGTTAAACAAGGTCAAATTTCATTTGAGTAATACACCATTCACCAGTCATCAGCATCAATCAATTGAAGTTATTAATTTTTACTTTATATCTGAGAGATTAAGTGCCTCCCATCTGCGGTCTGCCGGATCTACCATTGTTGCAGGTATAATTCTCACTCATTCCTCTTCTTTTTTGTAATCTTTTCATTCTTAATTTGATGACATCTTTGGGTTTTAACTAATAAAGCCATTAAGTCAGCATTATATTTAGCTTCTCCCCCTAATTCCTTTTTTGATGAACCATAGTACAGTATACTACTACATACACTTTCTTTATGACTTTATGCGATTAAAGTTTTAATTGTTTTTGTTACTCATTTAGCTTTTTAGTTGCATTTCCCTAACAAATAATTGGATATTGTTAATTACAGTGTCTATTTGTAATTGATTATTATAATTATATCTATAGAATTTCAGTGACTCGATTTGACTTTTGGAATTAGCAAATGTGAAAGTAAATATTCAATTTGAAATTCTTCTATCAGGTGCTATTGTTTTATTTTCTTGTGTTACTTGAGTATCTGATTTATCTTCTATATATAATGATGCCTAAAAAGCATTTATCTAAAATTAAAAAAAGGAAAAAGAGAAATCGTGCTGAAGAGTTAAAAAAATCACAACAAGGTTCTATTGATAAATTTGTTTTTTTTTTAAATATTTTTTAATGAAAATTTGGATAAATCAAATGAAAGTTTGCATAATTATGAGAATGATGAAATTAATGATCCAAATAAGCCTAATAATGTGCCAAATGTATCCATTATCGAAAATCTTGGTCTTAATGAAGAACAAACAACTCCTCCTAATATTGGCATTGATGAAGAACAAACAATTCCTTCTTTGGATATTTATGATCCTAGAAATTGAGCTAATATTGATAACAAAACAACAGACATTTTAGTTGAAAAGGGGTCTATAAGAAAATGAATCTTGATTTTCCTCTCTATAATAATAATATACATTTTTCATATGCTTAGTTTTCTAGGAAGTTGAGTAATAGTGAGATTAGCGATAGAAAATGGTTGGTTTATTCCAAACATGTTGACAAAGTGTTTTATTTTTGTTGTAAGTTGTTCAAATCTATTAGTAACAAAAGTTTGTTAGCAAATAAGGGTTTAAGTAATTGAAGGTATATTAGTGAGAGGTCCAAACAATAAGAAAACAATGCTGAGCATATTACTAATATGAATACTTGGAATGAAATGAGAGTAAGATTTGGATAAAAATGAAACAATTGATAAAAACTTACAAGAACATATTATGAAAGAGAAAGAGCTATGGAGACAAGTTTTACTTAGAATATTTTCAACTGTGAAATGTCTTGCTACTCATAATTTGGCTTTTCGAGGATCCAATGAAAAACTCTATCAGAATAGCAATGGTAATTTCCTGGGATGATTGGAATGATTGCGGAATTCGATGTGATAATGCAAGATCATGTTAGACGCATTCAAAACAGTGAAATTCATTATCATTATCTTAGACATAAAATTCAAAATGAGTTAATTTCTCTTTTGACTGGTAGTGTTAAAAGTTCTATAATTAATACCATCAAATAGGCGAAATATTTTTCTATAATTCTTGATTGTACCCCTGATATTGGTCATCAAAAACAAATTACTCTAATAGTACGATATGTGAATATGTCAACTAATAAAATAAAAATTGACGAGTACTTTTTAGAGTTTTTGAAGGTGGATGACATATCTAGATGGAAACATCTTAATGAATTACAAGATGTTTTGAAGTCTCTTGATCTTAATGTTGATGATGTAATGGGTCAAGGTTATGATAATGGTTCCAATATGAAAGGGAAGCACCAAAGTATTCAAAAGCGGTTTCTTGAAAGAAACCCTAGAGCATTATCTATGCCTTGTGCTTGTCATAGTCTAAATCTTACTCTTAGTGATATGACACATTCTTGCATTAGAGCTTTTTCATTTTTTGGAATTGTTCAACGCATATATTCATTATATTCGGGTTCTACAAAAAGATGGGAAATATTGCTTGACAATGTCCCTGAATTAACTGTGAAATTTTTATCTAATACTCGTTGGGAGAGTCGAATTAAAAGTGTTAAAAGCTATTAGATTTCAAACTCCCCAAATAAGATTAGTTTTGTCGGAATTATATAAATCTTGTGATAATGCAAAGTCAAATAGTGAAGAGGAGAGTTTGGTCAACGCACTTTGGAGTTTTGAGCTTTTATATGGTACGGTAATTTGGTATAAAATTTTATTTGCTATAAATATGGTGAACAAGAAATTACAATCTAAGTCTATGTGCATTAAACACCATCATAAAACAATTAAAAGGTGGATTGTCATATTTTGAAAAGTATAGAGATGAAGGTTTTACTTCTAACATGAATATTGCTAAAAGTATTGCACTTGATATGAATATAGAGCCTACCCTTCCAACAAAGTGTCGTTTTATTAGGGAAAAAAAAATAATTTGATGAGAATAACCAAAAGGATGAAAAATTTAAGTCGGCTGATGAATTATTTAGACTTGATTATATTTTAGTTATTGTAAATATGACAATTACTTCTTTGAAGAACAGATTTGATCAACTAAAAACATTTGAAAGTATTTTTGGGTTTTTGTTTGATTCAAACAAGTTGAAGTAATTGGATGAAAAGGAATTGAGAGAATGTTGTGCTACTTTTCACTCTACATTTTCTCATGGTGATTCATTAGATGTTGATTTAAATGATTTTTTCTCTGAATTGAAAGTGTTGCAATTTACTTTACCGAATGAATTAATGTCAGTCACTGAAATTCTTGAATTTGCCAAATTTGCATATTGCTATCCGAATATTTCAATCGCTTATAGAATTTTTCTAACGGTCCCTGCTAAAAGAAGTTTTTCAAAGCTGAAGTTAATCAAAACCTAATTGAGGTTGTTGTCAATGTCACAATAATGGTTGACTGGTTTAGCAATTTTATCAATCGAGAAGGATTTTTTTGGAAAGCATTGATATTAATGTTATCATTAATGATTTTGCATCTCAGAATGCTCGTAGAACCCAATTTTTATTATTTTTTGTGTTTTTATAGTTGATGACATAGGAGTAGATTGAATGAATTTTTTTAAAAAAAATTTTAGAAAATATCTTGTTCGCTTAATATCATAAAATGTATTATTTTAATGAAATTATTAGTATATGTTTTTATTTTATTGTATTACATTTTATAATTTTTTAAAAGGCACCCAATTTATTATTTCGCCTAAAACCCCCAAAATATATTCAAATTATTATGTTTATCTTTTATCTAAAACTATTCAAAATAATATAAAATATTACATTTATAATATTAAAATTACAAAATAAATAATTTAGAGAGCAGTATCGCAAATGTCAACATCTGGTTCTGATATTCCATGGCACTAATGCTTGTTCATGTTTTTGCCCTTATATTAAAAAAAAAAAAAAACATTGAAAGGTTATTTATTAATTATATATAATTAAAATGCTTACTAACCTAGAATGTGTATGAAGGAATATAGGACAAGATTTGTCATGCCCAATTTGTCATCATGAAACAGAAGATATTTTGCTTGTCTTTAAAGATTGCCCAGCCGTTAGAGAAATTTGGAATTACTTGATACTAATTAAGGGTCCATATATCGAACACAGTTCTTCTCAAGAAATCTTTCAGAATGGATCAAGGCGAACATGGAGAGCTCCGGCTGGAGTTTGACGAATGGGGTCTCATGGTCAACCCTCTTCGAGTTGCTAGTACGGCGTATGTGGAAGAATAGGAATCTCTTTATCTTTCAAGGCCTTTTTTGGGAATATTTTGGAAACTATTAATATTTCATTATGTTGGGTAACAGAGTATAACTTACTAAAAAGCTAGAATCAAAGTAACGAGAATAACTTAGAGGATGAAAGTATTTTAGGGAATTATAGGATTATTAGGAAGGATGAGTGATTATTTTAGGAAA
Organism: Gossypium sturtianum; assembly: GCA_025698515.1. NCBI lineage: Eukaryota > Viridiplantae > Streptophyta > Magnoliopsida > Malvales > Malvaceae > Gossypium > Gossypium sturtianum. The sequence goes on from CM046947.1 coordinate 7,701,844, forward strand.
TTAGTCTAGTCAGGTTTTTTTTACGCCAAAAAAAAATTAAAATGCTTGCTTTAAGTGTTATTATAAATAATAAAATCAGATAGTTTATACTAAATTTTGATATAGATAATAGTTATGGAGAACAAATGTTAATATAAACATAAAAATTAGAATCCAAATACAGAAATAAAACTTTTTGAAAATTTAAGTGGTAAAAGGTATAATTGATATTCTTTTAATATGTGTCATTACATCGTCATGTCATTTAATCATTATTTTTTAACGGTTAGATAGTAAAAAATAAAAATAAATAATTATAAAATAATAAGATATGATAAACAACATAATAAAATAAATTATTGATAATTAGCAGTGAATGATTAATAGTAACTATAAAATTATTGTAAATATCATATCATAGTACATTATTGATAGCATAAGAATTATTCATTGTGTACCATAATTTTTATAATACAAAATGTAATTATACTTTTAAGCTTTATAATATAATAATTAATAGATTAATTCATCGAGTGACATGTTTGTAGATTAAAATTTTTATTAATACATTAGTTCGTATCTAAATTTCAACTTATGTGCTTCTAAATATTGAAATTTTTATTACAAAATAATTGGTAAAAATGTTCGAATTTTTTGCCACAAAAAAATATTTTGTATTTAATAATTGATTGATAACATATTAGTAAATTTTATAATTTTAAAAATAAACAAGTATAAATTAATAGTATATGATGCATAAGTAAATAATAATATTTTGTAGTGAATTAATATATAGAAGTAACTGTAGTAATAAATAGTTTACAATATACAAGTAAAAAAATTATGAATAAAATAATAGTAAAATAATATATAACATAAAAGTAAATAATTGATGGTAAAAGGTAATAATAAATCTTGTAATTGCAATCGTAAAAAGCTATATAATTACATTTTTATAAATATCAGTATCTTTATAATAACTAATTGAAAATATATATTCATATTAGAATTTATAATTTTAAGAAATTTACTTGCAATTAAGTTATCAATTATATGTTTTTAAAATTATTATATCAAATTAATAATTAAATTTTATTATAAAACATTATATTATTCATATTTTAAATAATTTATGTGTAGATACAAATTAAAAAATAAAAATAGAGCAATATTATATATGTATTTATTTTGTTGATATTAAGCTTTAATTTTTTGTAATTATTTTTTATTTTGAATTTAAATTTAAAATTTTATAGTAATGCTAAAGAATATTTTAAATAGAAGTTATTAAATTAACTTATCATGTTATATGGTTAGATAATATCACATGCATAATACATATCAGTCAAGCCTAAAACTACCCGTATCCCTCCCTAATTTTTAAATAAGAGGATGAACTTATTTCAGCGCACTTGAATCCACGTCATTTTGCACTAATAATATGTTGATGCCAATCAAACTAAGATTCAATCGCAGGGGCGAATCTAAGGGGTTGTCAGAAAATTTTCTATTTTGGCTAATTTTAAATTAGTAAACGTAAAATTGTACTTTAACCCCCTAAAAATGATAAAATTTTGATTTAATCTTTTAAAAATTGTATTTTTACTATCGTAAAAATTACGATTTAATTTCGGTCCCCCCTAAAAGAAATTTCTAGCTTCGCCCCTGCTCAATCGGCTTTTATATCAAATTTTTAAATATATTTATTACATAATTATTTTTATCACCATCATCATAGATAGATTTGATCATGGGCCAAGCTACCTGTATTAACACTCTTTTTCTGAGGGGGCCGGGCCTCAATTAGAATTTTTTTGGTCTGGTCCAACCCAGATCAGCCTATACTTGATTATATATACTCTTTTTAACACAATTTCTAGAACTATCCATAGCCCCTCCTCAACCAATCCATAAATAGGAGAATAATGCGTTTTAACGCATTCGAACCCATGTCCTCCTGCATTGGCAACAATGCCCATGCTAGTCAAGCTAAGACTCAATAGACAACTATTTTAGTGTTATTTAAGTATAAACATTTTTTTTTATGGATTTTCAATTTGTTGGGAAATATGTATTTTAATATTTTTAGTGTATTTGATGTATTATATTTTTTGAATTTGTTTTTATATAAAAAATAATATAAAAAATTAATACGGGTGGGCCAAGTTGAGCTCGAATTTAGCATTTTTAATTTGGACTGAGCTTAGATAAAATTTTAGGTTTATTTTTTAAGCCGAACCTAAAAAACGAGACTAAAATTTTACATCAACCCAACCCGATCTATAATTAAGTATAATCATAAATACAACTTAATTTAATATATACAAGTTCCTATACCCCTAATCCAATATTCTCACTGAAATCCAATTTAGAAGAATTGCCGTTGCTGCAAGAGTTCATACGACCGCAACTACCACTGCAGTTGGTACTCGTCCTATCATAGAATAATTAGTTGATGGTAACTTTCATTAATTCTAAAAGCGAGAATAAATAATGGTTATGTATTTTTAATTGATGCTTTAAAAATGAACTAAATAAAACATAACAATTTTAAAATTTAAAAACTCTTTTGTCAATTTATCAAATAATATTTATATAGAGAAAGCTAATAATGTTATGAGACACAACATATGTCGGTTAGAGGCCCCAGTTGATGTGGAAGGGTCCCCGACTACACTTGTGGTCTGTGACTGTACGTACCAAGATATAAGCTTCAACTGCAAGTCTAAGAAGGAAAAGATATAAAAACAACTCTATATGGCTGATGATTATTGTTTATAAGTTGTTGAAACGCTGAAACTACCGGCCACTCCATCATTGGCTTCCTTGAACGTTAGGGCTGTATATAACTTGTGTGCAGCAATGAATACGTACGGTTGAGGTTGATATGCAACATACAATCAAATCAAAATATTAAGTCATTTTGGACACTTCAATACGACCCAATAACCTTGATAGCAACATAATATGAAAATTAAGGTAATAAACATATCAAGATATTTTTTTTCGATTGCCCCAACACAAGTAGTTTGGGTACAGAATAAAATTATTTTATGAAAATTTTTCTTTTCTTTGGAAAAAGACAAAAGGGTTGGGATTTGAAAATCAAATAATAATTGTATGATTTTTTTATTTATTAAAATTTGTTTATTTTACATTTCTTCCATGTAATTCCTAATTTTGTGTTTGGCGGTTGGCCCTTCCAAATAGAAAAGGGTGGTTTAAAGTGGCTTTACGAAGACTTCAACTTCTACGCTTGAAACTTTCTCAAAAGGTAATAACAAACGTGGTCATTTCTTATGGTTTGGTTTCGGATTACAATCTACTTAATCAAGTAAAATTTTATATATATTTAATTTGTGTTATAAAATAAAGAGAGATGGGAAGAATAAAGAACAAAGAGAATATGAAAGTAATAGAGAATGTACTTTATTGATTAAAAGGGGTGACTACAATGATTTATCAGAGTCTCTATTTATAGACATAAGAAGTATAAAAGAAGTAATTCTAATAACTATTAAAACTTTATCTTGATCATGATTATTTATATCCACTTAATAAGATATTCATAACAATTTGTAATTTAAGATATCGGATACAAGCAATTTTTTCTTGGAAAGTGGATAGTTTTTTATCGACTTCTTAATTTGATTCTATTTTGAAACTATTTCAGAATAATAAATGATTTCATGAGTCGTTTTGGACTAATGTTATCTTTAAGTTTTATATGTTTTTTTTTTGTTTGTTTTTTTTCTATTGTTTAATAAGTATTCATTTTGTCTACTCTTGTAACACGTTTCTTAGTATTACTAATGCATGTAATCTTACTTTTGCAAGTGATTTTAGAATAGTTTTGTCGCCATACTCTTCAGTTTGGTAGATGGTCATACTTGAGTTATGACAAAGCTAATTGTCAACGTGCTATAATGTTCTATTGATGCTGAGGATGAAACATTTATTGTGTTGATGAAGTTTGTTTTTCACTGTCTACGATTGATATTTACTACTTTTTTTTTCTTAAATTGTATGGTGGTATTCAATTTAGCATTATCATTTGATACACGTTATATTCATTTTCTTTTCTTTTCTTTTCTAGGCAAGAATAATGAATTTACGGTCTTAACAAAATAAAAGGAGAATATATAGAAGAAACATATGTGAATTAAAATTATAAAAGTTCTGTAGGTTTTAAAATAGGTTTAATATATATTTGTTTGGGGAGAACCCACTTACAATGTAAAATTAAAATAGATAGTATATTTAAATATAAGAGAGATTTTTTTTTTTTGAGTAAAAATTATTACAAAAAATTACTTAGTTATACATCCATGTCTTCAAGGAGGCGTTTCAAAAAATTGGATACAACCATTATTACTATCATTTTGGTTAGACTATCAACCTCTTTATTATAATCTATGGAAACGTGCTGAATTGACCAAAAATTCATTTTAACCAAAAGTAAGATGATTCTTCTAACCAATGCGAAATTCAACATCTTGGTAACACTTCCTTGAATCGCCTCTTGATTGTCTGATGTTATAAGAATTCTGTCAAATCCCTTATTAATAGCATCAAGAATTGAACATGTGCCTACCAACCGGTTACACCCAATAATCCAACTTTCGTATCTATCACGAAGAATTCCTCCAATCGTAGCAATCCCAGTACTCTCTTTTACAACTCCATTAGAATTTAATTGAATCCAATTGCCAATCTTAGGCGGAGCTGATAATGGGGTTTGGCAATTGGAATCATTTACCTTGAGACCACATGTGTATTGTTTGGCCCAAGTGAAAGAGTCTTTGATGATGTCTATATAAGAGTAAATATTTAGTACACTAGTAGTATATTTTTTTTATTTTATAAATAAATTTAAAAGATTGACATATATTTCTCTTTTTTAAAATATTTATTTTTTTAATACTTGTCAACTTCTCTAAAAACTTAACTGATTTTACCAAATATTTTCCCTAAATAAAATCCTTAAACAATAGATAATTTTAGAAGATTCAAATTTTTGGTTCTAGAATCTTCACTTACACAATCAAACTTCCGAATTATAATTTTTTTAGTCTAGAATATTCACTTACACAGTCAAACCTCCAAATTATAAAAAAAAAAAGAAATTAAATTCTACATCTTTTATAGTTAAAACTCAAGGAATAATTATACATATTTTCCATCAATAAATATAAATTATATAGGAAACTTCTTGCAAGCTTCCTTTCTCCAAAAAATTAAAATGATTTCTCATATACTACCAATATCTTCTGCCATTAGCATATATATATATAGGAAGAATCTTTGATTATGCAGTATCATACGTTCCAAACCAGAAACACTAAATTACAAAAGCTACAGCAGTTGAAGAAGTTAATGGTCGGTAGAAACATGTCAGGTACAGCCCTTAGCAAGAAGGATCTACAACGGATATTCGAGAAGCTGGACAAGAATGGGGATGGCTTGGTTAGCCTGGAAGAACTCAATTGCCTACTGGACGGAATCGGGGTCCAGTTTAGCCTCCAGGAGCTGGAGCCCTTAGTGGGAAAGCCATGTCTGAACATGCATGAATTCTTGTCCTTCTGCGATTCCATCTCCAACCGCGGCGTTAATGGCGACATCATTGAAGAAGAAGAAGAAGAAGATGATGATGATTATGAAGATGACCTGGCCAAGGCTTTCGAGGTGTTCGACTTGAACGGGGATGGGTTCATTTCATGCGAAGAGCTGGAAAGCGTGTTGGGAAGGCTTGGGTTGTGGGATGCAAACAGTGGCAAAGATTGCAGGAGCATGATTTGCTTCTACGACACCAACTTTGACGGCATGGTTGATTTTCAAGAGTTCAAAACCATGATGTTGCACAACATATCTTCCTAGTTTGGTTTTCAATATTGTGTGTGAAAACTACCAATGATATCGATTTCCATACTTGAGCTTATGCAGGTCAGACCAATTATTATATTTGGTTTTTGTAACCAAAATCTCATGCATGTATTCTATTATTGTTTTTCACTTTTGTTCATGGTTGTAATATTAATCTAATCCAATTTTCCCTCCACCATTTAATGTTTGGGTCTACTTAATTATAGGACACAAGCAGTACGGAGGGTAGGTACGTGCTGGAAACGTGTACAATGTTGTACCTTAAACTAATTCCGGCCACTTCAACATTAACTCAAATGATGTCAATGTTCAATCATTTTTGAGAAATTACCAATTTGACTATATGTTTGCCTTTGGAATGGGTTTGTAACGGATAAAAATGGATTAAGAATTTCAAAACATAATTCACGATTTAATGTCAATTTCCATTTTCTATACCGTGTTTAATATTCCTACTTTAAAATAAATAAAAGATCAAAGTCAAGGGAAAAGGGGAGGAAAAAGATTTTAGTTAAAATTTATCCAAGATTATTAAATTATTAATAAATTTATATTTTGATCACTTAACTTTAAAAAGTTACAAAATGGTTATTGAATTATTCGAAAGATTTCATTTAAGTGACTAAGCTATTAAAATTGTTTTTGTATGACCTTCTCTATTGGCACCACCTGTATCAATTGAAAGCTCGATCTTTCTCATTCTCTTCTATAATTCAATGTTTTTTTTTTTTATAAAACAATTTTGAACTTCATGAATTTATGAACCAAAATCTAAATAACTTTATTCTTCAATCTCCGACACTGACCGTCAGATCAACTTGGATCTACGATATGTTCTTCTACTCGTCGATGGTACTGATCCATAGTATCGATTGTCGAATCGTCGCTTGGTGCTCGCTAGTTGAACTTTTACTTAATAGTCTACTATCGGTTCTTTGAGTACTTAAATGAAAACTTTCAAATAGTTTTATGACTATTTTATAACTTTTAGAAATTCAGCAACCAAAACATAAATTTACTAATAATTTACGTAATTATACATTTTTAGAGCAAAAGACAAGTTTATAATTTTTCAGAAAACCTGTCATCATTTTTGGCGAGGATATTGTTACATTGCAATCTAGATAGAATTAAGTGTTTGATTTTGGCAACTTTAGAGTAAAATCATGAGAGACTTTTAGGGGTAGATGTGTGAAGCGATTAGATTGAATTCAAGTTAGACATTAGTGTTAATATCACAAATATTTTGTTGAATTTAATCCAATTTTACATAATAAATTTAAATTTTATCGATAAAGATTTGCTATAAAATTAATAATTGCAGACGCGATAATGAAATGATTAAAATATGAAACGTAAAACATTATAATAATTGCAAATATCTATCATTTAAAAAATATAATAAATATCCTTTTCATGTCAGCTAGTTATAATTATCCTTCCAAAGCAATACTGACTTGGCAATGTAATCTTTAATTGGTAAATAGTTTTACTCAGAAATTGGGTGTCTTTAGTTTCCTGCCCATTGCAATGCAAATTATCTATGGATTTTTAGTATATGTGGGTCTAGTTTGATTATTATAATTCAAAAATGGGAAATTAAATTAACATTCCTCCAACGACTATTAATTATGTTGAAAAGGAATAAAAAGCAGTAATATGTGTAGCTTTCGTATCATCTTCCACCAAAAACTTCATTATTTTGTATTATCAAACTACAATTTATATATTTATTTATAACAGACCATATAAGACAATTTTTTAACTAACTCCCATTTCTTTTATATAATTTAGCATTATTTTTAACATGGTTAATATAATATTTGATACCTCAACTTTCACCTAATGCAGAGGCGAATACAAGGGGGTTGACAGTGGCCCTGGCCCTCCCTAAAATGAAAAATTATATTTAGATCTTTGAATTTTTTGTAAAATTTTAAATTAGTAAATGTAAAATTGTACTTTGGCCCCCTAAAATTATAGAAATTCGATTTAATCTTTTAAAAATTATAAAGATATAGACTATAAAAAATTAAATTTTCTTTCAGCCCCCCTAAAAATTTGTTCTGACTTCGCCTCTGACCTAATGTATGTATATTTGTTAAATTTGGTATTTAATACTATATATTATTCTATCTTTCAATGTACCCAAAACCTTATCACAATTAGTTTATTTGCTAACTTGGTAACAACGAATAAATCAATATCAAATATTTCCTCTAATTAAGTTGTGTTATTTATCAACCAATTCTAACTCAATTGAGAATTTATTAAAAAATCATTTTTATAAAATTAAATTATTATAAAGGTATTTTTTTTTATTTTTTATAGTTTATTACATAATAAAATTTATTCATTATGAGATTTGAACTCCAATAACACTATACATACGAAAGCTTTAACTTATTATTTGGTTTTTTTATAGGAATACCAAGTATACTTTTTTTTTTTTTGCTTACATGATTATATTTACGGGTGAATTAAATGAGTTTACGTTTTATTTTTTTGTAACAGCCTATTTTTCAGTGGTGTTGGATTAATTGGTGGTTTTGGGACCACAATTTTGACCAGTGAGTCAGTAAATATCATTTATTTAATATTTACGAGTCTATTAGAGTGTCGTATTAAAGCTTGATTCTGTGATTTTGATGTTTGGTTGGTTAATTAGGTAAAAAGGACTAAATCATAAAATCTAAGAAAGTTATTTGTCATTCATTTAAAGGTGCTAAATGACTATAGCAGTATGATTGAATCACTTTAAATAGCAATTAGCCATATTTTGAAGTGTGTGGACGGTTCATGCATGTTTTTGGTTAAATTTTAATTAAATTACAAGGGTAAAATGGTAATTAAGTAAATAAAATTATAAACAATAGAAAACAAAGCTATCATCTTCTCCATTTGAACTTTCCCAACTGAAAACACCATTAGAAGACCTTAAGAGATCCAGCCAAGCATTCATCTTACATGTAAGTGAATTTTGCTTTCGTTTTTAGTGAACTTTATGTTTTTGAGATCGTTGTAGCTTAATCTAGCTAACCCGGGGACTATTTCGTAAAATTTTTAAAGGTTTTGAAACTTGCCATTAATGGCTTTTAGATGTTCATGAGGTTAAATGATAGATTTATGAGTTTGATCGTTAAATAGAGCTATTTTGTAAAATAATCTTAGTTAATTTTAAGTTTAGGGACTAAAATGATAAAATATTAAATTTGACAAGGAATTTTTGTAAAATTTAGTTACTTAGGAGCTGTTAAGGGGTTATATTGAATTCGACACTAAGGTTTTAGGTTGAATTGTGAAAAATATGTAAATTTCGGTTTTAGGGACTAAATTGAATAAAAGGTAAAAGTTAAGAGAAATAGTGTAAATTGTTAATAAATGGTCATGTGCATGCATTTAAACATTTTTAAGTATTTAGAATGGTTAGTTGAATTAAATTATTATATAGATTAAGAAACGGATCAATCTGTAGATAAACGCGAAAAAGAGAAATTGCTGAGTAGTCCTTGGTGACGTGTTTGTTACTATTTCGATTTAGGTAAGTTCATATAATAATTAAACTGATTTATATTTACCTTTTTGGTTTGATGTTTATACTTATATATGTCTTACAATTAAATACTTATGGCACATTAATGTTTATTGTTAGAAGGACTAAATTGTGAAGGTTGGTATAATTGATGTTTGAAATTGAAAATGGAATGTATATAGTTGAATTCTTGTGTAAATGATAATGTTCAAAGGTCTGATTAATATGGATATAAATTGAGGCCCGTATGAACTTAGTGAACAGTTAGGATACAAATTACATGTCATTAAGGTTATTACCGTTTCGGGTGTTGGTCTTGGATGTCTTACCGATGGCTAAGATTGTAACACCCCAAACCCGGCCCAAACACCACGACCGGATCTGGTATGTCACTAAGAAAATTTTGGAAGAACATGTCGTATTTTCAGAAAAAATATTTTTCTAAAGTTTATCTTCTTATTCGAGAGAAATTTAATAGTTGATAGTTTAAATAAAATATGCCTTTATAAATTTAAAACCCAAATTTAAATATATACATTAGTTCAATAAGAATTTAAATAACTAAAAGTAATTAAAGCCCAAAATAAAACAAAACATAAACTAGTGGCCCATAGCCTTATTACAACGAGATTTAAAATCCATTAATTAAAAATATAAAGTATTAACTTGAGACTTTTTCTTTGGATCAGTTGGTCTTTTGCATGGCCACCTTGCGTTCCTCTCCACCCGGTCCAGAAGCACTAGGTATCACCGAAAGGTTAATTAATAGGGTGAGTCGCGAGACTCGATGTGCAACCCTCATGCACCACTAGATTTTGGCCTTAGGCCCATAAAGCAGATAAATAATTCCATTTATAAAAAAAAATAACAAATAATATGCAAGGCCCAACCCGTTTGCCTAGGTTTCCATCCGCTACACGCCCCCGTACCAGCCATTCACACCATTGGGGATTTCTACAATCGACCCACACCGCTACACGCCAAGATGGCAGTCATGTTGCTCATCAACATATTATGGCCGAAGCCCTTATAACAGATCACGGCATTAGCCGCTACAATATATAACAGATCACGGTATAAACCGCTACACATATAATGTATAACTTCCTCCTTTCATCAACCCAACCCATGCAGTCATAAAATCAATATGCTTTTATCATATAAAGTCAAACATTCACTGACCTGGTGATTTGCTTCACCCTTTTCGAGTTTCCAACATTAAACTGAGATATCGGTATTTATCACAACATATAAACTTATGAGCATACATTAATAATCAGATCTAGATGGTGGGGAAGTATTACACACCTGATATCGCGAAATACAATATTCTTAGTCGATGTCCTTGCTATCCGGATCTATTATCCTCAATGTAAAGCCTTGCTCAAAAGACGGAAAAACACACAAAGATTTAGCCCCTTCAACAATCGGCCAAGGTTAATAAATCCCAAATTACACGTTAAAACTAATAGATCCCTTACCTTGAAATCCCGAAATTAGAGACTAACGATTTTCAGCTTTTAGATCTAGACGACCAAGTTTCCTTCAAATCCCGAAATGCCGCCCAACATAGAACCATTAAACTATTAGCTTTTCGGCTTTTGCCTTTTAAAAACCAAAATAGAACGTGAGAGCTTAACAGAAGTCGACGCTTACCTTAACATGGGGATTCGGCTAGCACTAGAGAGAAGATTCGGCAATGCCAAAGGAAAAGATTAAATGCCGGAAGAATAGAACTATTCTCACAAATGGGATGAGTAAAGAAAAACTATGGAGATTTCGGCTTTTTAGAGAAATCGGCTCAAGAGAAAAAAAATGGAGAAGAGAGTGAAAGGAGAGGTTTCGACTTTTGAAGAAATTGAAGAAAAGAAATTGTAGAGGGAAAGGCTAAGAATTTTGGCACAAAGAATGAAGAGGAAATTAGGGTTTAAATGCCAGAATCAATGAGATATCCCCCCTATTTATAGAAATTTCGGCATTTACCTAACCTTACAGATAAATCCTATCTTTTCTCCTTTATCTTAATCTACTAGCTCATTTAAAAGAGACTTAATTATCTCTAACTCCTCCCTCCTTTATCAGGATATTATCCACATATTTTAATCATTAAAATCCCTAAATTTTAGCCTTTATCTGCTTATTATCCACATAAAATAAATTCCTAAATAATAACATTTATCTGCTTATTATCCACATATTTTAAACATTAAAACCCCTAAATTTTAGCCTTGTTGCCATCTACTCCACCTAATCCTAATGCCCAAAATTTAGCTAACTTAAATTAAAAGAATTGGGCTCCATGAAACTTAAATTTGGGCCCCTTACTCCCTTGTGTGGCATCACCTCCTAAGATTGGGCCACAAGCCCACTTTGGTATTTTAAACATAGATACTACCTTTTAAACCCTATAATGCCCAAACAGATAATTTTAATCAAGGCCTCTACCTAAGCTCGAGCCAATTTGGACCCCTAACACTTAAATTAACACATTAAACATATCCACCCATTAAACGCATAGGCCCAAAAATTCAGGATGTTACAGTTCTACCCCCTTAAAGAAATTTCGTCCTCGAAATTTCCAACTAACTATTAATCGTACTACCCAAGTCTCACCACTATGCTTTCATTTGCGCACTCTAATTCTAAAGTCAAAATAAACACTTAGTATACTATGGTAGGGTACGCACCGGTATTCGCATCTAAAGCGTCCTCGTCCCCTTGTACTCATTTTACCGATTCGCGTTTATCTGTTTAGAAATTTTATGAATTATTAGTTTTCTTCCGCTGATTAACCACGAACAGTTTTATGAAGAGTAGTTCTTTCGAATTCGCATTCACAATACAGTCTCAAGTTTGTAAACACATACATCATACAAATAACATCCAAGCACTTACATTCTTCACGTAAAGGTGTTTTCGTTGATTCACTACCTAGGGGTGTTTTCGTAATTTTATCCTACAGGGGTATTTTCGTAATTTTTCATAATAAAGTTCCTTGTTGATTTCGTGAAGTAAGGGTATTCTGGTAATTTTACAATCCGGGGGTATTTTGGCAATTTTGAAATCCGGGGGTATTTCGGTAATTTTGCAATCAGGGGCAATTTAGTAATTTTGCAAATTAGGGGTATTTTGGTCATTTGACAAAACGAGGGTAGGTTGGTAATTTTTTCTAACCAGGGATATTTCGATGTTGTTGTTTTTTTTTTTTTTCAAACAGGTACTTTGGGAAAAATCTAGTTTCATGGTCAAAGTTACTCTTATAAACATGAGATTTTGGGTAAATTTTCAAAATATAGGTATTTTACAAATTCATGGTCTGGTTGGTAGTTTTCACAAATCAAACGTATTTTGAAAATTTTGCAAAACTTGAGAAATTTTCTTTCTTTTTTTTCAAACTAGGGTGTTTGGTCCTTTCGGGTTTTAATTATAAGGTTTAGCCCATCAACAAGTCCTCGTAACTAGGGTGAATAGTCACCACGCACTGTAGGATTCTAGTGAAGAGAAGGTGAGTCGCTAGGATTTGCTTAAGTACCAAGCTCTCCTGAATCCACTCCTAGACATCGTATGCCCATTGCCACACCCTAACTTGGCTAAGGTGAAGCAGTCACAACGCACTGTAGGATTCAGCGAAGAGGAGGTGAGTCACTAGGATTGCTTAAATACTGTGCTCTTAGGATCCAATCCTAGACATGCGTATGCTGTTACCACACCCTAGTCTTGCGGCTCGTTCACGGGTTTGTTTAGTGAAGTTAAGTCTTATGAGATTTTAAGAGTTGTTTCAGCTAGGCCTAAAGTCCATCAAGTTCTAATCTAACTAATCTACGTCCCATAAAGCCCATCAAGTCCATATATATTATATCACACAATGGTTCGAATACTTACAGTGGACTTGGGTAGAAGACGCGCAGTGCCATCTTTGAGCTATGATGGACTGTATAAATATGCATGTTTCAAAACCCAACTTTAGAAAACGTTTTGAGCCCAAAAAACCCCCAGAGCCGAGTTTTGAACCGGGCTCTGATACTAATTTGTAAAACCCCAAACCCGACCCAAACACCACGACCGGATCTGGTATGTTACTAAGAAAATTTTGGAAGAACATGTCGTATTTTCGTAAAAATATTTTTCTAAAGTTTATCTTCTTATTCGAGAGAAATTTAATAGTTGATAGTTTAAATAAAATATGCCTTTATAAATTAAAAACCCAAATTTAAATAGATACATTAGTTCAATAAGAATTTAAATAACTAAAAATAATTAAAGCCCAAAATAGAACAAAACATAAACTAGTGGCCCATAGCCTTATTACAACGAGATTTAAAATCCATTAATTAAAAATATAAAGTATTAACTTGAGACTTTTTTCTTTGGATCCAGTTGGTCTTTTGCATGGCCACCTTGCGTTCCTCTCGGCCGGTCGGTCGAAGCACTAAGTATCACCCGAAAGGTTAATTAATAGGGTGAGTCGCGAGACTCGATGTGCAACCCTCATGCACCACTAGATTTTGGCCTTAGGCCCATAAAATGCGATTAATAATTCCATTTATAAAAAAATAACAAATAATATGCAAGGCCCAACCCGTTTGCCTAGGTTTCCATCCGCTACATGCCCCGCATCACCATTCACACCATTGGGGATTTCTACAATCGACCCACACCGCTACACGCCAAGATGGCAGTCATGCTGCTCATCAACATATTATGGCCGAAGCCCTTATAACAGATCACGGCATTAGCCACTACAACATATAACAGATCACGGTATAAACCGCTACACGTATAACGTATAACTTCCTCCTTTCATCAACCCAACCCATGCAGTCATAAAATCAATATGCTTTTATCATATAAAGTCAAACATTCACTGACCTGGTGATTTGCTTCACCCTTTTCGAGTTTCCAACATTAAACCGAGATATCGGTATTTATCACAACATATAAACTTATGAGCATACATTAATAATCAGATCTAGATGGTGGGGAAGTATTACACACCTAATATCGCGAAATCCAATATTCTTAGTCGATGTCCTTGCTATCCGGATCTATTATCCTCAATGTAAAGCCTTGCTCAAAAGACGGAAAAACACACAAAGATTTAGCCCCTTCAATAATCGGCCAAGGTTAATAAATCCCAAATTACACGTTAAAACTAATAGATCCCTTACCTTGAAATCCCGAAATTAGAGACTAACGATTTTTGGCTTTTAGATCTAGACGACCAAGTTTCCTTCAAATCCCGGAATGCCGCCCAACATAGAACCATTAAACTATTAGCTTTTCGGCTTTTGCCTTTTAAAAACCGAAATAGAACGTGAGAGCTTAACAGAAGTCGACGCTTACCTTAACATGGGGATTCGGCTAGCACTAGAGAGAAGATTCGGCAATGCCAAAGGAAAAGATTAAATGCCGGAAGAATAGAACTATTCTCACAAATGGGATGAGTAGAGAAAAACTATGGAGATTTTGGCTTTTTAGAGAAATCGGCTCAAGGGAAAAAAAATGGAGAAGAGAGTGAAAGGAGAGGTTTCGGCTTTTGAAGAAATTGAAGAAAAGAAATTGTAGAGGGAAAGTCTAAGAATTTTGGCACAAAGAATGAAGAGGAAATTATGGTTTAAATGCCAGAATCAATGAGATATCCCCCCTATTTATAGAAATTTCGGCATTTACCTAACCTTGCAGATAAATCCTATCTTTTCTCCTTTATCTTAATCTACTAGCTCATTTAAAAGAGACTTAATTATCTCTAACTCCTTCCTCCTTTATTAGCATATTATCCACATATTTTAATCATTAAAATCCCTAAATTTTAGCCTTTATCTGCTTATTATCCACATAAAATAAATTCCTAAATAATAGTCTTTATCTGCTTATTATCCACATATTTTAAACATTAAAACCCCTAAATTTTAGCCTTGTTGCCATCCACTCCACCTAATCCTAATGCCCAAAATTTAGCTAACTTAAATTAAAAGAATTGGGCTCCATGAAACTTAAATTTGGGCCCCTTACTCCCTTGTGTGGCGTCACCTCCTAAGATTGGGCCACAAGCCCACTTTGGTATTTTAAACATAGATACTACCTTTTAAACCCTATAATGCCCAAACAGATAATTTTAATCAAGGCCTCTACCTAAGCTTGAGCCCAATTTGGACCCCTAACACTTAAATTAACACATTAAACATATCCACCCATTAAACGCATAGGCCCAAAAATTCAGGATGTTACAAAGATCCTACATTTGTTGTGAATTATTCACAACTTGAGTGAGCAACATCGTGTAACGTTATTATCCCAACCTACAGCTTGTGTGAGCATGCCCATTTTCACAACTCGTGTGAGCATTTACATTCAAAGCTTGTGTGAGCATTGTTATCCCATGTATCCAATGTTATTTCGCTATAGTTAATCGAGTGGAAATTGGATAAGTGTGAAATGAAAATGACCTCTAATTTAAGTACCAGATAATGGAAATAAAATATGATTGCATGTGGATTATTTGGTATAAAAGTATGATTTATGATTTATGTTATGGTTGTAAGTATGCTAACCTTATTGGGTTGTGATGCACATAGGACAAAGAATGCCATGTTTCCAATTTGTATATAAAAATGTGATCAATGCTTAGGTTATACTAAAATCAGTAAGTTATGTTTAAATTCCGTACAAACTTACTAAGTACTATGTTGTTTACGTTTTCTTTGTTTGAATTCTTGTAGATTATTGGAAATTTTACAGTCAGTTGGAAGTCAAATCAGAGCTCACACTATTTATCACACCCCAAATCAAGCTGATCTAAATTGAAGGCGGATAGACGTGAAGTTGTTTGTTCTGACGCACTTTGGTAGTTAGTTCGCCAAATTGTAAGCTTCTGGCGAATTAATGTTTTTGGCGAAATGAGTATCTGCCTATGGAAGTATATCAGGATTTAGTATTGGACGTGTTCTTCAATGAAAGAAGGAATTGGATAAAAGAAAGGTAAGATTTGTGTAGGTTACTGCCTGTAGGAGCCCAATTTTGCCCGGGCCCATTAAACAAACCCATACAAAAATATAAAAATAAATAAAACCAATGTTTTAAACAGTCCTTTTACAAAACCAGTTTACAGGCCCAAAATTACAATATCCAAACCTGACCTGTAACATCCCGAAATAAGGCCTAAACAGAATAGTGGTTGCGAAACCATGAATTCGAGATGGATAAGGTTATTACGATTAATTATTATGATTTATTGAGTGATTAGATGCATGTGTTAGAATATTGATAGAAAATTTCATGAATTGCATGTCTAATTTGCCTATTAGGACTTAATTGTAAAAGTTGATAAATATGAGTTTTAGGTGTTAAAGGATTTAATTGAAGAGCATAATTGAAGTAGAGGTCCTTAAATGGTAATTATACCATTAGGCTTTCATGGACAAAAATGGACATATATAGGTAGAAAGAACCAAAGTTTTTAATGAAGGGTAATTTAGTCATTTGGTAATAAAAAGAAATTAAAAGGGAAAAAAGATGGCAAAATATGCTCATCTTCTTCATTAGGATGAAATTTCAAGGGTTCTCCATAGGTAGGGTCTGTTTCAAGCTTCCAAGTTCCATAGTAAGTTATTCCAAGCCCCGTTTTTAATGTTCTTTACGTTTTTTGAGTCCCGGTAACTTGATTTAACTTAATCTAGCAATAATTTAACCTAGGGTTCATATTTGGAAAAATATCCATAGGTAAAATGTGTTTATTTTGATGTTTTATGATAGAATATGAAGTCTTAAATTATGTTAAACAACTTTTGCTAAGCGATTTTAAGTGAAAACGGGTAAAACGGCTCAATCGGTAAAAATACCTAATGTTCATAAGTACACGTTAGAGTGAGAATTTGATGTTGTCATAGAAGGAAAAAATGATCATAATGTCATAAAACATAATAATAAGGGATAAAGTTTAATTTCCGAGCTTTGGGGCAAATGTGTAAATATGTAAAAGTTTAGGGGCAAAATCGTAATTTTTCCAAAGTTAGAGTTAAGGACTGTTTTGATAAATGTGAGTATTAAATAAGCTAAATTTTCTATTATAGATCAAGAAGAATGAAATCCGGAGTTAGATCGGGGAAAGAAAAAGATAGTGGACTAAATCGATATAGTTTATCGTATTTTGTTTCGAGGTAAGTTCATGATGTAAATAAATGCAATATTCTATTATTTTACATTCAATACTATTAAATTCCAGTGTTTGTATATTTGTTCTGTAAATTTATAATTTAAAGACTCAAGTATGAAAAGAAGAAGAAGTAATCTCGAGAAAGTTAGGTTGAACCTTAGGAATGTGTAGGATACAAATGTCATGACATTAGGGATTAAGGAAATCATGTAAGACCATGCCAAGGCATGGCATTGATAAGTTACTATAAGGCAAAGGTCCCATGTAAGACCATGCCAAGGCATGGCATTGGTGAGTTCATAAGGCAAGGATACCACGTAAGACCATGTCAAGACATGGCAATGGTTAAGTTTCAAAAGGAAGGCACCCGTGTATCCTTAGTATTCCAAGTGGTTCAATGGGAAAATTCAAAGAGTATACCAAAGTAAAGGTAAGACAAGTTCAAGCGAAAAAGGTAAGGTAAGATAAATTCATGTTAAAAGGTGCAGTAAGAATACAAGTTTAAGTATATTGAATTAAAAGCTTAAGTGATCTTGATAATAAAAGTATAAGATAATCCATTAAGAATGTTGTTATTTATTTACATGTAAACTTACAAAGCTTTATGCTTACTCCCATTCTTTATTTTTTTTATAGTATTACAAGCCAACTCGGGGATCGAAAGGGCGTCGGAGATCGTTACACACTATCAAAGGATTATATTGGTATTTTGTGACTTGAGCGTTTTAAGTTATGGCATGTATAGGGACTTAGCCATTTTGTGTGTATGACCTTATGATATGGCTTAAGATTGGCTTGTAAATGCTTGATAATGATTAGCTATTAAAATGGCTAATTAAGAACATGTTTTGGATGTTATGTAGTGTCTAGTTGATAGTTATTATAAAGAAATTATGTAATTATATGCAGGGGAACAGTATGGACAGCAACTGTGATGTGATTTTGAAAAATCACTAAAAATATTATAAGTGGAATTAGGGTGTGTATGAGATATAGAATTAAATATTATTGAGTCTATTTTTATATGAAAAAAACGGTGCATGAAAAAGAGTTGTATATTATGAGATAATTGATTTTTAGTGCAGAGGGGTCAGAACTGTCGGTCTGTGTAACAGGGGAGACTTTAACTAATAAACTGTACTAATTGGCCACGCCAAAAATTCTGGAAAAATTATAGTAAGAAGATATATGAGTCTAGTTTCAGGAAAAATTTATGGATCTAAATTTTGAGTTTCGTAACTCGAGTTATAGTCAATTTAGTGAATATGACGCAGATAGACAGTTTCAATTTTTATGCCCCGAACTAGTAAGTTAAGTCGAGTAATGCCTCGTGCTCGACTCCGGCAACGGTCTCGGGTAAGGGGTGTTACATTTATTGGTATCAGATCAAGGTTTAGTCGGTTCTCGAAATATTCAGTATGAGTAAGAGTCTATCTATACATGCCATACTTATATTTTGATAGTGTGACGACTCTTGACGATTTAAAAATATTTTTCTTTTATAGTTATGGATCCCGAACGAGCTAGTGCAGATGATGTAGAGAGTAATGCGCCCACTCCCGCTGAAGGGACGGTGCCACCAGATAGTCATGAAAGGCCCGTTACTGATTAGTCGAGGAGGAGGGGCTCGAGAAGCCTTCTTCCAAGCTATGAATGAATGGTTTATCGAGTTCGTTAGACGAACCCATTATTAGACCTCCACCCCTCATGATCCTCGGACTACCCATGTAACTTCTCCGATCCACGAATCTGATTAGAAGAGAGAAGCCACCCGTTGACAAGATTAGAAAACAAGGGGCCGAGGAGTTTGGGCTACCAAAGATGATGATGCGAGAAAAAAGTGAATTTTGGCTCGAGAACACTATCGAGTTTTTGATGAGTTGTCCCACACCGGAAGAGTGTATTAAATGTGTAGTATCACTTCTTAGAGATTCGGCCTATCGGTGGTGGAAGACACTTGTGTCGATGAAATACAGAAAGAAAGAGTTACTTGGGATTTCTTTCGGGAGGAGTTCAAGTAAGAAGTACATCGATCAGAGGTTTATTGACCGAGAAAGAAAAGAGTTCCTTGAGTTAAAATAGTGTAAGATGACTGTGGATCGAGTATGAACGTGAATTCGTCCGACTTAGCAATTATGCTCGAGTGTGTGTCTCTGAAGCTATCATGTGTAAAAGATTTGAGGATGGGCTCAATGATGATATCCGATTATCGGTTGGTGTATTAGAGATAAATGAGTTTGTTGTTTTAGTTGACCGAGAACTGTAAGGCGAGAAGAGTTGTTAAAAAGAAAGGGTAAAGCTGAAATTGAGATGCAAGATATGAAGAAAAGCGGATGAGCAAGTCATTTCGGTCTACATCCAAGAGGCCTAGAGAGTTTTCTACGAGATCTAATTTTTCAGCCGGGTATTTTAGCCAAAAGAGGTAGAAGATTTATGGATCCGAAAGCTCAAACCACTTCGATTTGCAGTGTTGGCGATGTCGACTGATAGACCCGAGTGTCCTCAATGTGGTCGACGTCATCCGAGTCAATGTCGAGCAACCGAGATTGGCTATTTCGATGTGGTGCACCGGATCATTTCATTCGAGAATGTCCGAAATGGTTAAAAGAGAAGTAATACCGAGTGCAAGATCGAGGCAATGCCCCGTTAGAGGCGGATCTCGAGAGAAATCCGGAGTAAGAGGCGGTAGAGGTACATTTAGAGATCTGAAACGAGATCGGATGTTAGAGCACCCGTAAGGACTTATGCTATACGTGCTCGTGAAGAGGCATCCTCCCGACGTAATTACGGGTACATTTTCTCTTCATGATGTTAATGTTATTGCTTTGATTGATCCGGGTTCAACCTATTCCTATGTTTGCATGAAATTAATGCCTAGTATGAACATGCCCATAGAGTTTACGGAATTTGTGATTAAAGTATCGAATCCATTAGGTCAGCATGTGTTAGTAAACAAAGTATGTAAAAAATGCCCTTTGATGATTAGAGGTTATTATTTTTCGGCCGATCTCATGCTATTGCCGTTTGATGAGTTTGATGTGATTCTTGGTATGGATTGGTTAACTGCACATGATGTGATAGTGAATTGTGGAAAGAAATTCATTGAGTTGAAACGTGAAAATGGTGAGATCCTTCGGGTTAATTCAGATGAGTCAGGTAGTTCAATTTCCATGATTTCTGTTATGTCTGCTCAGAAATGTTTGAGGAAAGGATGTGAAGCTTATCTTGCTTTTGTATTGAATACTAAAGATCTGAGTTGAAAATTGAATCGGTCTTAGGTGGTAAATGAGTTTCCTGATGTGTTCGGAAGAACTACCAGGTTTGCCTCCTATCAGAGAAGTTGAGTTTGGTATTGAATTGATTCCAGGTACCACACCTATTTCTATTGCTCCTTATAGAATGGCTTCGATAGAATTGAAAGAATTGAAAGCTCACTCTGAGGAATTAAGCGATAAAGGCTTTGTAAGACCTAGTTATTCACCATGGGGCGCGCTTGATGTTATTTGTGAAAAGAAGGACGGTTCCATGAGATAGTGCATAGACTATCGGCGACTTAACAAGGTAACCATCAAGAACAAATATCCATTGCCTAGAATAGATGATTTGTTTGATCAAGCTGAAAGGAGCCTTTGTGTTCTCTAAGATAGATTTGAGATCTGGATATTATCAGTTGCGAGTTAAAGAGTCAGATATTCCAAAAATTGCTTTTCGAACTAGGTATGGTCACTATGAGTTTCTTGTGATGCCATTTGGCTTAACCAATGCTCCTGCCATTTTTATGGATTTAATGAACCGAATTTTTAGACCTTATTTGGACAAGTTTGTAGTTGTGTTTATTGATGACATCTTGATTTATTCCAATGATGAGACTGAGCATGCAGAGCATTTGAGAATAGTTTTACAGATTTTGAAAGATAATCAGCTTTATGCCAAGTTTAGTAAAAGTGAGTTACGCTCACGGGAAGTTTGTTTTCTTGGACATATTGTTTGGTGAAGGTATTAAAGTTGATCCGAGTAAGATTTCAGCCATTGTTGGTTGGAAGCCTCCCAGGAATATATCGGAGGTCGAAGTTTTCTTGGTCTTGCAGGTTATTATAGGACGATTTGTAGAGGATTTTCCATGATAGCTACTCCATTGACAAGATTGCTACAGAAAGATGTCAAGTTTGAATGGTGAGAAGTGTCGTGAGTTTCGACAAGTTTAAGGCATTGTTGGATGAAGCTCTGTCTTAGTACAACGAACCAGGGTAAAGAGTTTGTGATTTATAGTGATGCATCCTTAAATGGACTAGGAGTGTGTACTTATGCAGGAAGGAAGGGTAATTGCTTATGCCTCTAGACAGATTAAAACCACATGAGAAAAATTATCCGACACATGATTTAGAGTTATTTGCTATTGTATTTGCATTAAAAATTTGGAGACATCACTTGTATGGTGAAAAATGCCGAATATTCACCGATCATAAAAGTTTGAAATACTTGATGACTCGAGAAAGATCTAAACTTGAGGCAAAGAAGATGGCTAGAGTTGATTAAAGATTATGAGCTAGTGATCGATTATCACGGGTAAAGCAAGCGTTGTTTCTTGATGCTTTGAGTAGAAAATCATTATTTGCATTGAGAGCTTTGCACACTAGTTTGGCCTTATCGGATGATGGTTCTATTTTAGTTTGAGTTGAGAGCTAAACCGAGCGTTTCTTGAAGAAATTTGTGAAGCTCGGAAGAATGACAGATGAGTTGCAAGCCAAAAGAGTTCGGTCTGAGTCAGTGTAGAGTCGATTTTCAGATTGGTTCGACGGTTGTTTGATGTTTAGAGATAGAGTATGTGTACCCAAGAATGATGAACTTATTGAAAAGTCTTACAGGAAGCACATAGCGCTTTTTGTCTATTCACCGGGTAGTATAAAGATGTATAATGATTTGAAGAAAATGTATTGGTGGAAAGGAATGAAAAGAGATATTTGAGCTTGTTTCTAGATGTTTGATCTGTCACAGTAAAAGCCGAACATCAGGTACCTTCAGTTTATGCGACTGTATTAGTTTCGAGTGGAAATGGGACCGAGTTACTATGGATTTTGTGACAGGATTGCCTTTGACTTTGAGAAAGAAAGATGCGGTATGGGTTGTGATTGATAAGTTAACGAAGTCGGCTCATTTTATTCCGGTTCGTATGGATTATTCACTTGGCAAGTTGGTGAGTTGTATATTTGAAATAGTCGGACTACATGGAGTATGTTATCGATTATCTCGAGATAGAGATCCGAGATTTACTTCACGATTTTGGAAGAAATTGCGAGGAAGCTTTGGGTACAAAGTTGAGTTTTAGTACAGCTTTCCATCCTCAGGCTGATGGTCAATCAGAGAGAGTTATTCAGGTACTTGAAGATATGCTTAGATGTTGTGTATTGGAATTTCAAGGTAGTTGGGAGAAATATTTGCCGTTAATAGAGTTTGCCTACAATAATAGTTATCAATCCAGTCTAAAGATGGCACCTTATGAAGCTTTGTATGGACGTAAATGTCGCACACCTTTGTATTGGACAGAGCTTAAAGAAAATCAGATTTACGGGGTTGATCTAGTCAAAGAATCAGAAGAGAAAGTAAAAGTCATTAGAAATTGCTTGAAAGCAGCTTCAGATAGGCAGAAATCCTATGCAGATTTGAAAAGAAAAGAAATTGAATTTCAAGTTGGTGATAGGGTATTCTTGAAAGTATCCCCGTGGAAGAAAGTTCTTAGATTTGGAAAGAAAGGCAAATTAAGTTCCCGTTTTATTGGACCGTTTGAGGTGATCGAGAGAGTTGGGCCATTGGCATATCGGTTAGATTTGCCGATTGAGTTAGAGAAGATTCACAATGTATTTCATGTGTCTATGCTACGTCGTTATCGTTCAGATCCATCGCATGTAATTTCGCAGACAGAGGTTGAGATTCAGCCAGATATGACTTACGGTGAGGAACCGGTAAAAATTCTAGCTCGAGAGGTTAAGCAATTAAGGAACAAAAGTATTGCACTTGTGAAAGTATTATGGAATAGGCATGGGATAGAAGAAGCTACATGGGAGCTCGAAGAGACTATGCAAAAACAGTACCTAAATCTCTTTACAGGTAAGATTTTCGGGGACGAAAATCCCTAAAAAGGGGGGGAGAAATGTAACATCCCGAAATAGGGCCTAAACAGAATAGTGGTTGCAAAACCATGAATTCGAGATGGATAAGGTTATTACGATTAATTATTATGATTTATTGAGTGATTAGATGCATGTGTTAGAATATCGATAGAAAATTTCATGAATTGCATGTCTAATTTGCCTATTAGGACTTAATTGTAAAAGTTGATAAATATGAGTTTTAGGTGTTAAAGGATTTAATTGAAGAGCATAATTGAAGTAGAGGTCCTTAAATGGTAATTATACCATTAGGCTTTCATGGACAAAAATGGACATATATAGGTAGAAAGAACCAAAGTTTTTAATGAAGGGTAATTTAGTCATTTGGTAATAAAAAGAAATTAAAAGGGAAAAAAGATGGCAAAATATGCTCATCTTCTTCATTAGGACGAAATTTCAAGGGTTCTCCATAGCTAGGGTCTGTTTCAAGCTTCCAAGTTCCATAGTAAGTGATTCCAAGCCCCGTTTTTAATGTTCTTTACGTTTTTTGAGTCCCAATAACTTGATTTAACTTAATCTAGCAATAATTTAACCTAGGGTTCATATTTGGAAAAATATCCATAGGTAAAATGTGTTTATTTTGATGTTTTATGATAGAATATGAAGTCTAAAATTATGTTAAACAACTTTTGCTAAGCGATTTTAAGTGAAAACGGGTAAAACGGCTCAATCGGTAAAAATACCTAATGTTCATAAGTACACGTTAGAGTGAGAATTTGATGTTGTCATAGAAGGAAAAAATGATCATAATGTCATAAAACATAAGAATAAGGGATAAAGTTTAATTTCCGAGCTTTGGGGCAAATGTGTAAATATGTAAAAGTTTAGGGGCAAAATCGTAATTTTTCCAAAGTTAGAGTTAAGGACTGTTTTGATAAATGTGAGTATTAAATAAGCTAAATTTTCTATTATAGATCAAGAAGAATGAAATCCGGAGTTAGATCGGGGAAAGAAAAAGATAGTGGACTAAATCGATATAGTTTATCGTATTTTGTTTCGAGGTAAGTTTGCGGTAAATAAATGCAATATTCTATTATTTTACATTCAATACTATTAAATTCCAGTGTTTGTATATTTGTTCTGTAAATTTATAATTTAAAGACTCAAGTATGAAAAGAAGAAGAAGTAATCTCAGAAAGTTCCGGTTGAACCTTAGGAATGTGTAGGATACAAATGTCATGACATTAGGGATTAAGGAAATCATGTAAGACCATGCCAAGGCATGGCATTGATAAGTTACTATAAGGCAAAGGTCCCATGTAAGACCATGCCAAGGCATGGCATTGGTGAGTTCATAAGGCAAGGATACCACGTAAGACCATGTCAAGACATGGCAATGGTTAAGTTTCAAAAGGAAGGCACCCGTGTATCCTTAGTATTCCAAGTGGTTCAATGGGAAAATTCAAAGAGTATACCAAAGTAAAGGTAAGACAAGTTCAAGCGAAAAAGGTAAGGTAAGATAAATTCATGTTAAAAGGTGCAGTAAGAATACAAGTTTAAGTATATTGAATTAAAAGCTTAAGTGATCTTGATAATAAAAGTATAAGATAATCCATTAAGAATGTTGTTATTTATTTACATGTAAACTTACAAAGCTTTATGCTTACTCCCATTCTTTATTTTTTATAGTATTACAAGCCAACTCGGGATTGAAAGGACGTCGGAGAGATCGTTACACACTATCAAAGGATTATATTGGTATTTTGTGACTTGAACGTTTTAAGTTATGGCATGTATAGGGACTTAGCCATTTTGTGTGTATGACCTTATGATATGGCTTAAGATTGGCTTGTAAATGCTTGATAATGATTAGCTATTAAAATGGCTAATTAAGAACATGTTTTGGATGTTATGTAGTGTCTAGTTGATAGTTATTATAAAGAAATTATGTAATTATATGCAGGGGAACAGTATGGACAGCAACTTTGATGTGATTTTGAAAAATCACTAAAAATATTATAAGTGGAATTAGGGTGTGTATGAGATATAGAATTAAATATTATTGAGTCTATTTTTATATGAAAAAAACGGTGCATGAAAAAGAGTTGTATATTATGAGATAATTGATTTTTAGTGCAGAGGGGTCAGAACTGTCGGTCTGTGTAACAAGGGAGACTTTAACTAATAAACTGTACTAATTGGCCACGCCAAAAATTCTGGAAAAATTATAGTAAGAAGATATATGAGTCTAGTTTCAGGAAAAATTTACGGATCTAAATTTCAAGTTTTGTAACTCGAGTTATAGTCAATTTAGTGAACATGACGCAGATAGACAGTTTCAATTTTTATGCCCCGAACTAGTAAGTTAAGTCTAGTAATGCCTCGTGCTCGACTCCGGCAACGGTCTCGGGTAAGGGGTATTACATGACCCAACACTTAAACTCGGACTACCCAATACCAAAACAAACCCAAAATCACGGGCCCAAAACCTAATCAAAGAACTAAGGGTTTCTGAAACCCTAAAGTTCCCTCGCGCCGCAAAAGCAAACACCACAGCAGAAGCCCGATCGTCACGTCACAAGCTTCGCCCCAGCAAGACAGCATCCCAATCATCGTGCCGCAGCCTTGACACCAGCCCCTCGTCAAGCTGTGATCCACGTGCGAATCCCCCTATCACCGCCGGATCTCTCGTCGCTCGCCTGCAAAAGGAAAGAAACAGGACAGCAAACATGGAAAACATTTTGTGTAACATCCTAAATTTACGGGCCTATACATTTAGTGTAGGGATAGGTTTACTATGTTAATTTAATTGATAGGGGTCTAAATTTGGGCATAGAATTAGGCAAAAAGGCCCAGAATAAAGTGGCATCATTAACAGTTAAAAAGGAACAAGTTTTGGGTCGCAAGGAGCCCATGTTTTAGGCCAAATTCGGCACTTTAAATGAAGAGAGGGTGACGCCACACACAAGGAATTAGGGGCCCAAGTATTAAGTTTAATGAGGCCCAAATATTTTAATTTAATTGAGTTAAATTTGGCATTAGGGATTAGTAGAGGTGGACGGCTACAAGGCTATAAAACAGGAGAATTTATGTGGATTTTTAAGTGATAATATCATAGATAAAAAGGAGAAAAGTTAGGAGCTTATCTTCAAGGGAAGTGTTGGCGAAAATCCACCACCTAGAGGAGTGTAAAATTTGGCTCATCTGCATGGCAAGGAGGGTGTCGAATTTCTCCTCTCTTTAGCTTGAATTTTAAGGGCGTTTTCGATTTTAGCAAAGTAGGTGCCAAAATATCTATAAATAGGGGCTAGCTCCTTGATTCTGACACTGAAAACCCTAAATTTCTCTCCCATTGTGCCGAAATTCCCTAGCCTCTCCCTCTCCAATTTCTTTTCTCCAATTTCTTTAAAAGCCGAAACTCTTCTCCACTTTTTCCTTCTTGTGTCGATTTCTCTAGGAAGCCGAAGCATCCATAGTCTTTTCTTCTATTCATCCTATTTGAGAATTAGTTCTATACTTCCGGCATTTAAATCTTCCATGGGCATTGCCGAATCCTCTCTCTAGTGCTAGCTGAATCTCCTATGCTAAGGTAAGTGTTGATTTTTGATTAGTTCTCATGATCTATTCTCGGTTTTTGAAAGGCAAAAGCCAAAAGCTAATAGTTTAATGGTTTTATGATGGGCGGCAATTCGGGATTTGAAGGAAGCTTAGTCGACTAGATCTAAAAGCCAAAAATCATAAGTCTCCAATTTCGGGATTTTAAGGTAAGAAGATTTGTTATTCAAATATATAAAATTGGGTAGAACACTAACCATGGCCGAGTATAGGAGAGGCCCTAGTTTTGCATCTTTTCGACTTTTTGAGCAAAGTTGTAGCAAGGGTATCGACATTAATCAGGTGTGCAGATCTCTAACACACTACTAATAAACCTGTATGTATGTTTATTTATATATGTTATGGGCTAAAAAGCCGGAATGAGGTGTGTAGACAATCGAATGGAACCCTAAAAGGGTTAGGCAAAGATGCGTGTGCGTAAACATAGAACTCACTATGTGTATCGAAAAGTGTATAAGTCTGTATGATGTTTTCTTTATGTATGTATGCATGGGGTGGGAATGATGATATTGAAGGGGAAGTGCATGATAGGTCACTTGGTGATCGGTGGTAGAAATCCTACATAATTTAAATGAAAGGTCACATAGTGATCGGTGGCGATGCCACGTTAAATGATTCCTAATTAATAGGAATAGGCAGTACGGTTGTCGTTTTGGTGTGTAGCGGATGGAGGGTTGATTGTAGAAATCCCCAAGGTGTGATGGTTGGTACGGGATGGCGTGTAGAGGATAGAAACCTAGGATGGGTTGGGTTTTTCATTATTTATTGTTTATCATGTGGTTATGATTGATACCTTTATGCATGGGCCAGGGCCCATAATGTGTTTGTGGGCTCAGTCGTTGTGTGTTTTGAGATTTATACACCGAGTCTTGGTGACTCACGCTTTCCTTTCTCTACTCTTCCGGATGAGCGAGTAGATCGTGGACATGGGAGCCGAGACGGACTCGAGGGCCTTCAAGCTTTGTTTCTATAAATTATTTTTTTTTGGGATTTCTTTAAGTATTATTTTATTTTTACTTTGGAATTATCAATGTAATAATGCCCCGTAGTTTTATCCAACTAAGTAGTTTTAATGTTCTGCAACTTATGAAATTATGTCAAAGGTTTAATTATACTTAATACAAGGTTTTATTTTTAAATTGCCGCTTATTTACTTAAATAATGTCTATTTAATTTACGACTTCCAAAACCAACAAGACAAAAGTTTTTTAATGTACAACTAGTAGCATACCAGATCTGGTCGAAATGCATGGGCCGGGTTTGGGGTGTTACATTTTGTTTCTTCTTTATTTTTCATTTTCGAAAGGCTATAAAAGCCTGTCATAAACCTGTAAAAGGGGGATACACGGATATTCACAAAAAATACAATAACACGTTTTTTCTTACAGAGGTGATTATTTCTTATTTTTATTCGTTTTTGTTTTCTTCGATTCATGCACATTTTCAAATAAAATAGTACTAAAAATAAAAAGAGGAGCGATTTTACCTTTTGACGACACTAAAAATCAAAGATTTAGCCTCCGACCGCCATACGTGAAAGCGTGTGAGGCGCGTGCGGCGTAAAGCCCCGAGGCTCCGGCGACCAGAACTCAGACGAGAGAGGGGAGGGGTCTGAGAGGATTTCTGGAAGTTTTTTTTTTAAACTTGGGAACAAATGATTTTTTTTCTTTTTTTGGTCTGAAACCGACTTATATAGTACATAAAAAACGACGCCGTTTTGTTTAGGCAAATATGCGTTAAAACGACGCCGTTTAGCAGGCCAGGATCCGCGCGTTGACCCGACCCGGGGAGGATCTGCGCGTTTCCATTGAATGGCCTAATTGCTATTTCAGTCCCTCCGCTATTTTATTAAATTTAATTTTGTCCAATTTAGCTTTTTTTTTTATTTTTAAACTAGCCCAAAAAATCTATATTGTTTCAATTTACCTTTTTTTTTCTTTCTTTTAAAATTTATATATATATTTTAAATTAAATTATTTATTATATTAAAATTATACTTTCGTAATTATATATATTAATTTATTAATATAAAATACAAACATATTTATTATTATTTATTTTTTTTACATATTATTTTAATATTTATATATATTAATTATTGCATTATTTTTTATATATATAATATAATGTTATATTTTATCATATATTATTTAAAATTTATTTTGTATAAAATTTATTCAAATTATATAATATATTTTATTACATGTTTTTATAATTAATAAATTGTATATATATATGCATTTATTTAAAATTATTATTTGTTGTTTACTAATTATTTTTGTTATATGTACTAAATTACTAAATTATGCATATATTTTTTATAAATATTTTGTTTTTGTTTTCATATATATATATATATATTAAATCATTTTAAAAATCATTTTGTTTAAATGTTTAAATATATCGTTCTCTTTTACATTGCATGTGTATTTATTTTAATTGTTTATTACGGCTTAATATGATGTTTTATTTATTTATATTATATTGTTCTTTTTTTATTTATTGTTAATATAATTCGTAGAATTGCAATTGATATATATATTATAATGTCTTACTCAAGCCATTTTTTTAAAAAATTAAAGTATTTTATTCAAATATTTTAAAAATACGGTGATGTGTGATATTTGGGATCTTCGAGAAGAATCGTGCCCTAACTTACTGGATTGTGATTTTTCTCATAGAACTTAAAGTATTTTATGTCCGTTCATTTTTAAAATTGAAGTTTACCAATTTCAAATAAAAACTTATTCTTGAGAATTCAAAATGTTGTATCCTAACTTACTGGGTGTGATGTTTTGTGTCTTGAGATAAGAATTTTCTAAAATAAAAATGCATCTAGCTTTGAAGTTATAAGATGACGTATCCTAACTTACTGGGTGTGGTATTTTTATTTCTTTGAAATAGGTAAGTCTTGGTTTTCCTTCTAATAAGGGATCTTAGTTTAAACTTTTTAAATTTCAAACATTTGGACATGATTCTATCAATTAGGTACCAATTTTTGGGCGTTATGAGGGTGCTAACCTTTCCTCATACGTAATCGACTCCCGAACCCGTTTTCTCGTTTTTCGTAGACCAAAATCAAATGTTTTAAAATGAAACGCTTTACAAGGTGATCCAATCACACCTAAGTAAAAAAAATTGGTGGCGACTCCCATTTTCATTTTTAAAGTCGACCCCGTTTTCTAAAACTTTTAAAATGGTTTCGACAGCTTGGCAACTTCACTGGGGACAATAAGAGAGTCAAGCCGTAAAATTGATAATTTCATGTCCTTTTGTTCGAGTTTAAAATTCTGATTTTAAAAATATGATCCTTTTATTGCATGTGATTTTAAAAATATATCTCTTTGCATTGCACTGCATGACCGTCGTGGTCACACCCTTAAGTGGGAGCGAGAAGCTATGCCTTCGTGAGGTTTTCACCACCGCATGGGCTAGTGGACTGCTTCCGGAATACATCTGTACCTATGTCTTCGTAAAGTTTTCACTTCCGCATGGCCATAGGGAAATGTAACACCCCAAACCCGGCCCATTCGTTACGACCGAATTTGAAATGCCACTGCGGAAAAACGTTTGAAGACTGATTTCACTTTTGGGAAAAACATTAAAAATTTTGTCATTTGAAAACCATGTCCAATTAAAAATTCTAAATAATATAAGCTTGATAAAAATATCCAAATTAAAACTTTATTATAAGCTTTTAAAATATAAGTTGCCAAAATTAAAAGCACTTCCCAATAATAATTTAATGGTCGTCTAGCTTAAACATAATAAAAATGTCCAATCACTTTAATGGGCCTTATTACAATAAACACTTAATCAAAATACTGAAAATATAACTACTTAATTAATTAAAATATCTTTCTGCATGGAAATCTGCTTCTGCATGGCCACCTTTGTATCCACTCCAACCCGGTCCAAAAATCACGATCACCTGCGATGTTTAATAAAAATTGGGTGAGTCATACAGACTCAGTGTGTAATTAGTCCACTGAATTCCACCCACATGTTAACCACATATTAACTCATATATCAGATATCAATTATCAAATTCACATGTTATCACATTCCGGGCTTGGCCCATATTCATATCACATTCATCTAATAGGGTAGTTAACAACATAATTTCACATACCGGGCTTAGCCCATTTCCACACCGATCCACATTCATATACTGGGCTTTGCCCATTTCCACATAATCCACATATCATATTGGGCTTGGCCCATTTCCACATATGTTCACATACGAAATCATGCAATTATGAAGCCCAACCCAAACCTAGGGTCCATCCGCTACACACCCCTTATCCAAAGCCTACCACACACCTGGGATTATCAAATCACCCTCTCCTTTTCACTCCAAAGGTAATCACTGCCGTCCACGTGCAATTAAGCACAATAGTCCACAACGCGACCTCAGTCAGCGCCAATCCACGATGTAGCCGTAGCTAACACCAAAACCACGATGGGACACATAGTCACTCATCAATCACGATATGGCACATAGCCGATATCAACCACGATGAGGCACATAGCCACTCATCAAGCCACGCGAACTAAATCGCAATTAATCCACAACGTGACCTCAGTCAACGTCAATCCACGATGTAGCTCAAGGCTAACATCAAACCACGTACTCGAAGTACACCCGTACCTTCTTTCATATCATATCCCACCCATGCACATGCCACATAAAATAATGATACAATGTAATGATGCATGAGCATGTTCATCAAGCATATTATCACATATTCATATTAATAATCACATATCATCGGGTTTGGTACTTTAGGATTATCGACATACCCCTTGAGGGTATCCTTATCACAATTTCCCTTTGCACTAGTTAGCACATTCATAACACATACACATTTCACATACATATCATATACTCCGAAAACGGTGGGTTAATCACACACCTTACTATTTAGCGAAATCCCGAACTACTTGAATCTAACACGATGAACGGGGTTTTCCTCCTCCCTAAATGCCGATTTGGTCTCCTACCAAATCTCGAAGGCTTTGCTTATTTCTGTCGATTAGCCCTAAACCATCATAGTCACAATCGGTCATCACTTAACAACTAATAAAATGGCCTTTGGCCGAATACTTACATCGCTTACCTTACTAACTAAATCCCGAAAGATCACTTCCACAAACGTTGGCTATAAGAATCCCGAAAGATCTCTCTTGCGCTAGGGTGTACCTTCCCTACAATCGGTCTTAACACATTTAATAAGAGTTATAGGGCCATTCGGCCAACCTTGGAAATTAGAGCCTAAACTCTTGATTTTTGACACGCTTATGAAGAAAACTCAAAATCGATTATCAAAGGAGAGAACACTTACCACCACCACACGAATCGTCCACTAGCTCTAAATGTCGACGGGATAAAAGGGATGTTGACTTTGGCTTTGAAACTTGCAATAGAAGGAAAAGAATACGGCCTCCTTTGAGATTTGGCTAAGGTTATTAATAAAGAAAAATACAAATAGAAGAAAAGCACTTACAAGGTTCTGGCTAAGCCCTTCAAATGTTGATGGAAAAGTCGTACAAGAGAAAGAAAGTGTATTCACTATGATGTTTCTTTTGGGTGCCAAGCAAAGAAAAGATGAAAGGAAGCTTATAGGATTCGGCTAATGCTAACAAATAGAGGAGAAGAAGAAACACAAATGGCCTTTTTGGCTTCTTAGAATTCGGCACAATGAGGAGTGAGTTGAGAGGAGAATTTGGCTAAAGGAAAAATAATTGTAGAAAAGAATTCCAACAGGTGATCACTCCTATTTAACTACACAATTTAAGCACACCTATCTCCACTTATCAAATCCAAATCAATCTCTTATTTCCCTCTTCAACACTTATTCAAAATAAATTGAATAAGTCAACATTTATCCATCTCCTATTTAATCTTAAGCTTATTCAAAAATAACTAAATTAAAACAATTATTATCTTCTCCTTAATCTTCTATCTATCTATCTAAATAAAATAAAATAAAACTTCAATTATCAAATCCCAATTTAATCTCTTTTACACATATTCAAAATAACTAAAATAAATCTTTAATTATCCTACCCATCTAAAATAAATAAATAAAAAAACAATTATCTATTATCTACCAACTTAAAATAAAATAAAACCTTAATTATCTTCTTATCTCACATTAAAAATAAACAAATTAAATTCACATATATCCTACACTTAGCCGAAATTAAAAAGGATTAACCAAGCCTTTATCTTTATCCAAAGAAGTCCACATGCTGTCCACCACCTTTCCAGTCTGACGCAAAATAAAAATAAAATGCTCCTTGCCGCTCACCAGCCTCGAACCCAAGACCTGCTGGAGCAAGCTTACATGTAACGCCTGTGCCACTCGCCAAGGCGTTTTTGTGACATAAACCCGCCACAATTTCTTTTAAAGCCTCCCAAGCCAAGCTCCTACTTGACGCATAAAAATAAAATCCCATTCGCTTCCTCTCGCAACTCGAACCAACGACTGCGCAAAGCGCCACCTCCAGCCCTTAAGTGGCGCCTTGCGACCACTTTACCAAGGCCTCGCTTTATGTCCAAAGACCATCGCATATTTCCTTAAAGCCGTCTTCAGTCCAACCTCCCTTCTTGATGCAAAATACAAAAATAAAACACTCCCATGCTGCCTCAAGACTCGAACCTGGACCCTTGTTGGCGTCATTCCTGTGCCTTAAGTGGCGCCCTAAGCCACTTTACCAAGCCCCTTTCATGACCCAAAACGCCCACAAATTATTCTTAAGGCCTCCTCGGCCTAATTTCCTCTTTTACACTTAAATCCAAAATTTTTCCAAAGCTTTCACCTTCATTCTAAAGTTCTAAAAACTCTTAAAACATCTCCAAATACCCTTAAAACCCACTAGCACTTGGGTTA
The DNA here is from genome assembly GCA_025698515.1 of Gossypium sturtianum. NCBI lineage: Eukaryota > Viridiplantae > Streptophyta > Magnoliopsida > Malvales > Malvaceae > Gossypium > Gossypium sturtianum. The sequence continues at coordinate 7,736,008 of CM046947.1, forward strand.
TGCTCCAAACGCATAACCCCTAATCTAGGATGTTACAGTTCTACCCTCCTTAAAAATAATTTCGTCCTCAAAATTACTTACTATCGAACTCATCACACTACTCTACTGCTGCGCACTCTGATTTTAATAATACTAACACATTTCTTAGATACTATCTCGAGATTCACATTCAAGATTCCTTACACATTTCCTAGCACCACGAGAACAAACTAGCTTATAACAATCAAGGCAATAAAGAGATTCCAAGGTTAGGGAACATACCTTGGTTGCCTAAGCCAACCTTGGTTGCCTCACATCCGAACCTTCAGCACCATCGCTTGGTGTTCTATGACCTTGACCTCGAGCCCTATCCATCACTTGAGGACATTTCTTAACCAAATGAGCCTTAGACCCACACCGGTAACATTCCTTACTATTTCCCCAACATTCTCCTGCATGAGCTCTTCCACACCGAGCACATGAACGACTCGATTCTCGTAAAGCGCACAGTGCGGCGTACAAAATTCTCGATCCTTGGTCTTTTCTGAATATCCTCAGATGGCACTGATGGTCTAAAACTCCTTTTGTTCGAATTCTTATTCTTCTCTCGGTTCTGCCTCGCGGTTTTCTTAACTTCTTGACTATCCGAGCTTTTTCCACTAGAATCGCAAAGTCCTTTCTCTTTGAGCAATCAACACTCGTAGCTCATCCCGCAACCCGCCTTCGAATCGGACACACCTTTTCGTAATCGTGAGCCACGATCCCCTTGGCGCATCGACTTAACCGCACAAATTTCGCTTCATACTCAAGCATCGACTTGCTTCCTTAAACCAAGTTTAGAAACGCTTTCCTTTGCGAGTCTAAGTAATCGGCTCCCACATACTTCCCTTCAAACTTAGCCTTAAAGAAATCCCAATCCAATCGATCTGCCGGGACACCTTGTTTGACAGGTGAGCCACCATCGATAAGCTTCATCTCGTAGCAACGAGACCGCGCTTTTCGACTTTTCCCCAACAAAAGATGATCCTAAATCGCCCAAGATTCTTTCGATCGCCTCCAACCAATACTCCGCTACATTCGAGCTACTCCCCGACACTCCTCTAAAAACTTCGGCCCGTTCGACCTAAGCCTTCCGACATCGACTTTTAAGCTCGTTTCCTACACTAGCTCTCGCTACTCGCTCGAGCACTCGCAACATGGCCCGCGATCATCGCTGGCGTCATCTTCTCTCGTCTCGATCTTGATCCTCGCGCGCCATCTTTCAAGCGCAGACTTCGCTTTCTCGACCCATGGCCGGACCTCACCGTTCCGTCATGCCCATTCTACCTCTATCGCGGCCCACGATTTACCACGCCCCTAGAACTCATCTCTAACGTCGCGATTTAACTCGATTAAAAGTTTTATGCATTAGTATTTGTTCCACTATTTAACCGCGAACAATTTTATGAAAAGAATTTCTAGAAGTGGTTCTTTCGATCGAACAAAGTTTCAGTTCAAGTTCACTACTCTAATTTAGAGAGTCACATTCATTCCTCAATAGAGGCACATTCATTCATCAACAAAAACACATTCATTCAAAGTGGTATCCACCACACACATTCACGGACATTTCGCGTTTCTATCCTGTGGGTATTTCCGTCATTCGTCCTACCAGGGTATTTTCGTAATAAATCAGGGTCAATTTAAAAATCTTTACAAATCAAAGGTTATTTCAAAATTTACAAAAACTCGGGTTTATTTTGAAAATTTGTTTTCCAAATCGAGGTGTTGCAAAAATTTGTAAATCGAGGTTATTTCTGTAATTTTAGAAGTCGAAGCGCCCAGTAAACTCTCCAAATCAGGGTATCTTGTTATTTGTAAAACAGAAGTTTTGGTATTTTTTGTAAAGTAGAAATATTGTAGCAAACGTCGAGGGTATTTATGAAAATCTTAAGAACTAAGGGTATTTTAGTAATTTACAATACAGAGGGCATTTTTGTAATTTTGTAAATCGGAGATATTTTGGAAAAATTTTCACAATAATCTTTTACTACAATTAAAAGGGTAATTTAGGGATTTTAAAACTAGGGTTTTTATAAAGCTGCATGGCTAGTCCCTTTCGGGTTTTAATTATCGGGTTTAGCTCAGTGAATAAGTCCTCTTGGTTAGGGTGAACCGTAGCTACGCACCAGGTAGGATTCGAGTAGAGAGGAGGTGAGTCGCTAGACCGCTTAAGTACCAAGCTCTTCATGAATACCAATCCTAGACATGCGCACAATGGTTGCCACACCTTAACTCTGGCGACTTACTTCACACAGTTTGTTTAATGGCCTTAAGTCTTATGCATGTGTTTGAGTGCACTAGCCCTAGGGTTCAATAGCCCTACTATTCTAATCTACGAGCCCAAATAAGCCCATATAGTTCACATATTCAAACCACTTCAATAGCCGTAAGTACTTACACTGGTGGACTTCTGCCGAGATACAGTGTGCCATGCTAGAATAAACCTGAAATAAAAGCCCATATTTTGAAAAGCCCATTTTTTTTGAAAACTATTTTCGGGCCCAAAACCTCAAAGCCGAGTTTTGAATTGGGCTCTGATACCAAACTGTAACACCCTAAAACCGGCCCATTCGTTACTTAACCGAATTTGAAATGCCATCATGGAAAAACGTTTGAAGAGTGATTTCACTTTTGGGAAAAACATTAAAAATTTTGTCATTTGAAAACCATGTCCAATTAAAAATTCTAAATAATATAAGCTTGATAAAAATATCCAAATTAAAACTTTATTATAAGCTTTTAAAATATAAGTTGCCAAAATTAAAAGCACTTCCCAATAATAATTTAATGGTCGTCTAGCTTAAACATAATAAAAATGTTCAATCACTTTAATGGGCCTTATTACAATAAACACTTAATCAAAATACTGAAAATATAACTACTTAATTAATTAAAATATCTTTCTCGCATGGAAATCTTCGCATGGCCACCTTTGTATCCACTCCAACCCGGTCCAAAAATCACGATCACCTGCGATGTTTAATAAAAATTGGGTAAGTCATACAGACTCAGTGTGTAATTAGTCCACTGAATTCCACCCACATGTTAACCACATATTAACTCATATATCAGATATCAATTATCAAATTCACATGTTATCACATTCTGGGCTTGGCCCATATTCATATAACATTCATCTAATAGGGTAGTTAACAACATAATTTCCACATACTGGGCTTAGCCCATTTCCACACTGATCCACATTCATATACTTGGCTTTGCCCATTTCCACATTAATCCACATATCATATTGGGCTTGGCCCATTTCCACATATGTTCACATACGAAATCATGCAATTATGAAGCCCAACCCAAACCTAGGGTCCATCCGCTACACACCCCTTATCCGCCTACCACACACCGGGGATTATCAAATCACCCTCTCATTTTCACTCCAAAGGCAATCATCGCCGTCCACGTGCAATTAAGCACAATAGTCCACAACGCGACCTCGATCGGCGCTAATCCACGATGTAGCCGTAGCTAACACCAAAACCACGATGGGACACATAGTCACTCATCAACCACGATATGGCACATAGCCGATATCAACCACGATGAGGCACATAGCCACTCATCAAGCCACGCGAACTAAATCGCAATTAATCCACAACGTGACCTCGATCCAACGTCAATCCACGATGTAGCTCAAGGCTAACATCAAACCACGTACTCGAAGTACACCCGTACCTTCTTTCATATCATATCCCACCCATGCACATGCCACATAAAATAATGATACAATGTAATGATGCATGAGCATGTTCATCAAGCATATTATCACATATTCATATTAATAATCACATATCATCAGGTTTGGTACTTACCGGATTATCGACATACCCCTTGAGGGTATCCTTATCACAATTTCCACTGCACTAGTTAGCACATTCATAACACATACACATTTCACATACATATCATATACCCGGAAAACGGTGGGTTAATCACACACCTTACTATTTAGCGAAATCCCGAACTACTTGAATCTAACACGATGAACGGGGTTTTTCCTCCTCCCTAAATGCCGATTTGGTCTCCTACCAAATCTCGAAGGCTTTGCTTATTCCTGTCGATTAGCCCCTAAACCATCATAGTCACAATCGGTCATCACTTAACAACTAATAAAATGGCCTTTGGCCGAATACTTACACTGCTTACCTTACTAACTAAATCCCGAAAGATCACTTCCACAAACGTTGGCTATAAGAATCCCGAAAGATCTCTTGCGCTAGGTTTGTACCTTCCCTACAATCGGTCTTAACACATTTAATAAGAGTTATAGGGCCATTCGCCAACCTTGGAAATTAGAGCCTAAACTCTTGATTTCGGCACGCTTATGAAGAAAACTCAAAATCGATTATCAAAGGAGAGAACACTTACCACCACCACACGAATCGTCCACTAGCTCTAAATGTCGACAGGATAAAAGGGATGTTGACTTTCGGCTTTTGAAACTTGCAATAGAAGGAAAGAATACGGCCTCCTTTGAGATTTGGCTAAGGTTATTAATAAAAGAAAAATACAAATAGAAGAAAAGCACTTACAAGGTTGGCTAAGCCCTTCAAATGTTGATGGAAAAGTCGGTACAAGAGAAAGAAAGTGTATTCAGCTATGATGTTTCTTTTGGGTGCCAAGCAAAGAAAAGATGAAAGGAAGCTTATAGGATTCGGCTAATGCTAACAAATAGAGGAGAAGAAGAAACACAAATGGCCTTTTTGGCTTCTTAGAATTCGGCACAATGAGGAGTGAGTTGAGAGGAGAATTTGGCTAAAGGAAAAATAATTGGAGAAAAGAATTCCAACAGGTGATCACTCCTATTTAACTACACAATTCGGCACACCTATCTCCACTTATCAAATCCAAATCAATCTCTTATTTCCCTCTTCAACACTTATTCAAAATAAATTGAATAAGTCAACATTTATCCATCTCCTATTTAATCTTAAGCTTATTCAAAAATAACTAAATTAAAACAATTATTATCTTCTCCTTAATCTTCTATCTATCTATCTAAATAAAATAAAATAAAACTTCAATTATCAAATCCCAATTTAATCTCTTTTACACATATTCAAAATAACTAAAATAAATCTTCAATTATCCTACCCATCTAAAATAAATAAATAAAAAAAACAATTATCTATTATCTACCAACTTAAAATAAAATAAAACCTTAATTATCTTCTTATCTCACATTAAAAATAAACAAATTAAATTCACATATATCCTACACTTAGCCGAAATTAAAAGGATTAACCAAGCCTTTATCTTCATCCAAAGAAGTCCACATGCTGTCCACCACCTTCCAATCGACGCAAAATAAAAATAAAACGCTCATTGCCGCTCACCACTTCGAACCCAAGACCTGCTGGAGCAAGCTTACAGTAACGCCCTGTGCCACTCTGCCAAGGCGTTTTGTGACATAAACCCGCCACAATTTCTTTTAAAGCCTCCCAAGCCAAGCTCCTACTTGACGCATAAAAATAAAATCCCATTCGCTTCCTCTGCAACTCGAACCAACGACTGCGCCAGCGCCACCTCCAGCCCTTAAGTGGCGCCTTGCGACCACTTTACCAAGGCTCGCTTTATGTCCAAAGACCACTGCATATTTTCTTAAAGCCGTCTTCAGTCCAACCTCCTTCTTGATGCAAAATACAAAAATAAAACACTTCCATGCTGCCTCAAGACTCGAACCTGGACCCTTGTTGGCGTCATTCCCTGTGCCTTAAGTGGCGTCCTTAAGCCACTTTACCAAGCCCCTTTCATGACCCAAAACGCCCACAAATTATTCTTAAGGCCTCCTCACCTAATTTCCTCTTTTACACTTAAATCCAAAATTTTTCCAAAGCTTTCACCTTCATTCTAAAGTTCTAAAAACTCTTAAAACATCTCCAAATACCCTTAAAACCCACTAGCACTTGGGTTATGCTCCAAACGCATAACCCCTAATCTAGGATGTTATAGGAAATGTATTCCCCTGAACCGAACTCGGTCCAAATGAGCCTATAATGGGTGAGGATCGAGGAATCTGTTGGTTTGGGTACCTCAACTTTAGAGCTGAACCACATATAGAAAACCTAGGGACTTACCCTAAGTAGAACTATGTCAAACCCTAGTGGTCACACAAATAGGTGCCCTATTCTGTTATTTATTTCTTTATGCTAACGTGTTCTCTTTTGTTTTGATTGCATTGCATTCATATCATATAAAAGAGGTGTTGATTCAAATTCAATTACTAAATAGAAAAGTTTATCATAAGGAAATGGATTTTTTGATAAAGTGGATTATAATACGGTTGTCCGAATATGTTTCAAGTAAACACGATGAGAGAAGACCGATAGTCCGTGAAGGAATACAAGACTTAATTGCACAAGGATTCAAGCTGACAAAGACTATTCGAGGGTTTTGACTATCTTGAAGAGGCTAACAAGCTTTATGGAAATAAGTGAACAGTGAGTCACCGCCCAGATCAAGCAAAAAGGAGCTAGATGAGGCATCTACTAGAAGTTTGCAAGATTTTGACCTTTGCAAAGAAGGGGGTTGATGTTTTTGCTTGGAATATGAGGGCAAGGGCGTATATGCAATCCGTTTTATGTAAAGAAATTTGTTTTCTAGAAAAGTTTTTCTAATGGAATTGAATTCAGAATCAACGCCTCTCTTTCTTTGCATTCATGCATTTGCATTACATCATTTGTATTTGACTTTAATTAGGTAAAATTATCTCAGTTAACCTGGAAAACATGGAACAAAGATTGGAGAGAATAGAGCAAATGAAAATACAGATGCAGGGACAATTAACCAAGATTCAACAAGGAATGCGGGAACAAATGCAAGAATTCCAAACTCTTGGATACTTGGGAGTGTCTTGAATAATGAGATTGTGGAAGAGATCCCTGTATTTTTAGAGCTAACCTAGAGTAATATCCAAAACACGCTTGTTGCTTTAAGCCTAGAGGCAATAAGAACCCTTTTGTGAAATAGGCTTTTGTCTTAAATTCTTATTTCAATAAAATGCATCTTTTTGAACAAATATCTTTTTATTCTTCCCATGTATAGATTCTTTTATTTTTGGACTTTCTTTCAAATATTCTTTTATTCATTCATATCATACCAATAATCATTCTTTGAATCATTTATTCTTTAGAATCTTCCTTCGAGCCTACAGTAGGTCTCCAGATATCAATGATGTGAGCAACGTTGTTACTGACTCCCTTTTTGTATGAGATATGAGTCTAGGGGATCTCAAGACTTTGAAGATGAAAAACAGACCTTACTCAACAAAAGGTCAGTAGATATTATGATCCTAGGAAAGGAGTGAAGATTGAAGCCTAGCTCATCACAGAAAAAAGGCGAGACATTATTGAGTTATCTTCGAAAATTCAAAGATGTTTTCGCACGATCATATCAGAATATGCCTGGGCTAATAAGACGCGGGCTAAACAAGAGGATCGGCCACTGTTGGTCTACCATGGAAGGGGATTGCATCAGACATACCGTAAATACTGAATTGAAGAAGACGAGATTTATGTGACTCTTCTATATGTGGGCATGGATATTATGGGGCCAATCTCGCCAAACGCTTCTAGTTGACATCAATTTACCGTCATGGTCGTCGTCTACTTCATTAAGAGGGTGGAAGTAGCTTCATATGCCAACATTGCAAAGTCGACAGTCATCAAATTCCAAAAAAAAAAAAATAAAGGAAAGGATCAGATGCCATCAAAGAATGCCATAAAGGATCACGCATAACTATACAAAGTCAAAGTTTACAGTTTGCCCAAAGATCAGGCAGCATATTACAGTACAGCAAAAGTTGTAAAAAAAAAAAACTATGAAAGGTGACTTAGACTTGTAAGGATTGGCATAAGAAGCTACCATTACCTTCTGTCTTATTGAACGTCAGCCAGAACCTTCGCTGGGGGCAACATCTTACCCATTGGTTTATAGAATTGAAGCGTTTTTCTAACTAAACTTATTTGAAGAAAAGGTTAAAAGCTATTCGTCACGACCAGATGATGCGAGCTTACGTTGAAGAAGTTCATCTTAGAGAATTCCACGAAGGAACCTAATGTTGAAGATGATTTTAAAGGAAAGCATATGCCAAACTGGGAGGTATGTTCTAGAGGAGCATTGATATTTGGTGAAGACTTTCCCAATTCGGTGAATTCAAGTTTAGTCAAGAGGTATTTTACCTGAAAGATGAAAGACCAAGGTGAAAACCCGTAAAGGGCGCCTAAAAAAAAAGGAGAGGCCAAGGTGAAAACCCGCAAAGGGCGCTTTGAGACCAAAGGGGATTTGAGTTGAAAACCCGAAAAGGGCGGCTCAAATTTTAACCAAAAAGTGGGGCATACAGTAAGTCTTGCTACGCCTAAATTAGCAATGAGGAAGTATGTTACGTCTTGGGGCATTGACAAAGTACTCGGATCCCCTAAACACATATTGAGCTTAAAATGGTCCTCAAGAAGTTTGAACAGAGAAGCTCAGGCTGCGATATCTGGGACACCTAGCTTCCATCTTGCTCATTTTTTAAATTGGTTATCTTTGATTGCTTTATTCTTTTAAAGATACACCCAAATCAATTTTCTTTTATTGCCTTGGTGATCTTTGATTAACTTATTTGTTTCGAGCCATGCTCCGGATTAATTTATTTCTCGTCCATTTTTGAGACCTTTTTCAAGCATTTTATATTGAAATAACGATTAATGGACTAATAACACTTTCATAAAAGGAGTTTTGCATATTACTCTGAAAACTTCTAAATAATATGAGAATCTAAAACAGGATTATTATTCAGAACTCACCAAGCCTAAGGGATTGGAAATATTGAAAAATGTTTATCTTTTTGGATTCTTATTGGGTAAGACAATTTCGTTGGTGATACCACATCGGCAAATGACGAACAAGGTCAATCCAAGTGAAAAGGGGGATCATTGTCGGGATACCCTGCATTCCTAAAAATTTCAGACACATACATTTGGTCATTACACCCAGGGAATGGTGTAACAGATCAAATTGATTGAAAGTGATCTGAGTTACGTACCTGCGAGTGGTAAATGAAGGATGAAGAAACCAAATGTTATTCCCCTGAAGTTGCAGTGGGAAGTACCAACTTAATGTCCCAAGGTTCAAGTGGAGAGGACTCGGAATTACCATGGGGCAAATTATTTAAGCAGAATATGATTGATACTTCGTAAGGAACGAAGAAGAAACTTTGGCAGATAAATGAGTGACGATACTTGTAACACCCCTAACCCGTATCCGTCGCCGGATTGGGGTCACAAGGTATTACCGAACACATGTACAGATTCAAACATTCACCCAAGTCATAATCATATATAAATATATAAATAAAGCTCATAGCTAATTAAATATTAAACATATGGATCATGCCTCTACAATTTGTCGAAATCATACCATATATCTATTCAAATTTTTAAACAAAGAAACATACCACAAAGCTAAACAATATATGCATACTTTACGAACACAATACTCAATCATGTGCACATCATCTTAATGATATGCGAATATCTAACATAAATTAAACACTTTGCTTCAAAATTTTATTTATGCTTATACATGACTTAATGACCATAAGAAATTAAGGCATTAACAACTCCAGGTTATGATCAAACATATTTCATTAATCATTAAGATCATATGTGTATTTAACTACATCACATATCAAGGCATATATAACATGTCAAATACCTATTTATGCATTTCATATTTCTAAACCTATGCTTTCACATTTGACCGAACATACTATATACATTATAACATTTTCTACTCCATAAAAAACTTGAATAAGTCGCTTCACAAACACTTCTTCCTAAATCCATGAATCAAACACATTCACATAAATGCAAACGCTAACATCTCAATTGTAACTCTTATAATTCGAACCATATAAAGTAACAAACCAAAGACCTTGCATAATCAACTTCATTCAATAACTAACTTAACGTTTATGTTAAACCATATGAATATCACGATAATTAATTATGCATCCATTCACGCAACTCACATTGCCGATTATACTGCATAAAGATCATGCAACATTTTCATATACATTCAAGACCAAAGTATCTTTACTTAGCCATTTTCGCATGGCTATACTTATATACAAGACAAAAACTCATTGGTTTAAAAACTTAGTCTAACCTATACATGCCTTTGGTTCAAAAACTAAGCTTATAAGTACCAAACAAGATGATAGTGTGGATGACTTCTCTGACGATCCCCTGAGCTCGTAGCTTGATCAAAATCTATAAAAACAGAGCAACAAACACACAGAGTAAGCTAACTTAGCTTAGTAAGTCTTAAGCAAATTCAACAATTCGGCTAATTATTTAAATCAAGTTAAACCAAACAAATTTTTAACATTTATAAAATAATAAGACATTTATGTGCTATCATAGCCGAATATCAATATCCATATATAGCAAAATTATTATCATCATCTACTTTAAAAGTAGAACTCATCAAATACACATTACTTAATAAATATATATATATTCCTATATATATATATATATATATATATCTGAATATCATCTTCCATGTATATAGATATACATACATAAACATCTTTTAACAATTCTCATATTTTTAAGTAAACAACTTTCACATCACATAATTTATCCACGTATCCGAACAACCAATTGAACAACACATTTATTTCATCATTTCAATTGCTCATTGACATCACATATAACATATATGTATAATATACATACCTTATGGCCGAATTAACAAAATTCATTTGCATAAGCTTAAGCTTACTCGATTTGTTCCATAACTTGATTATTTCGTAGTCTAAGCTCGAATTTTAATTCACCCGGTATAAAACCCGCTGGCGTCAGCCTAAATCACACCCCAAGCACTAGGCACGCTGGACCCGAGTGCGAAATTTAAACATCGGCATTTAGCCTGCTAGGCAATAAGCCCGATATAATTCACCGGCACAAGGCCTGCTAGGCAATAAGCCCGATATAGTTCACTGGCACAAGGCCTGCTAGGCAATAAGACTGAATATTCATATTACCGAACCAACTCCTTCACATTACACATTAACAATATCACATATATCACATATAATTCACACCACTTTCACATAGTGAACTCAATTAATTCAACTACATATCATTGCTAAATTACTTTAACACATTCGGATTTGTCATATTTCAATCCACAAATTCATAATTCAGCATGTATAATAGGTTATAATCGATACTCACGATATTAACTTGCTTAAAGACTTACCTCGAGTATCGTTTGACGACAAGAACCAGGTTATTCGTTTACTTTCGTCTTTCCCGATCCAAGTCCGTTTTTCTTTGTTCTTGATCTAAACATATTCAATTTAAGCTCATTCAAACACATTTCATTTCAATTTAATTCAAAAACACCTAAATGGGCAAATTACCATTTTACCCCTAATGTTTCACATTTTTACAATTTAGTCATATTTGCACAAAACACAAAATATGCAAAATCTCCCAACAATATAGCTAGGCCGAATCTTCCACATAGCCATATAAGTCCATGCATTTCATTTATTTTGCATTTTAATCCCTTAAAAATTTATTTTCTCAATTTAGCCCTATTTACTCAAAATCACCAAAAATCTCAATACAAAACATATTAATCTAACATATATCTTTCATAATTTATCAACTATCATCATAAAACTCATGAACTCATCAATGGCACATTTCAAAATATTCATCAAAATTAAAAATTTAAGCATGGGTCTTGAAGTATTGAAACAACGATTTCAAAACGTAAAAATTATCGAAAACTAAACAAAGTACATACCCAAATCAAGCTTTCTTATTGCCGAAACCTTGAGCTTCAACTATGGTGTTTTCTTATCCCATATTCGGCCAAGGAAAGAGGTAATGCATGTTTCTTTTATTTTATGAGGTTTTATAACTTTAACATGTAATATAATATAAAAATTAACTTATAATATAAATAAAAACATATTAGTGATCACTTAAATAACAATGCCGTCCACTAAGTTTCTAAATGGTTAATTTTCATCATAAGGCCACATACAAAAGTAGACAAATCGATTTGACCACTTAATTGAATAATTGGCCACTTTTACCATTTATGCGATTTAGTCCTTTTATTAAATTAAGCACACAAACAATCAAAATTTCATACGAAACTTTCACACATAATATTTCACATATAATAAACATAGAAAATAATATTTAAATATTTTTTGGACTCGGATTCGTGGTCCCGAAACCACCGTTCCGATTAGGGTCACATTCGGACTGTTACAATACTTTAAATAGGAAGCATTCTCATAACATTTTGCATTGCATATCTAATTAGGAGCATTTGATACATTTCGATCAAGGCATCCTAATTATTAGACATAAGCATATACCCATTCTATAGGTTATGTAGCAAGGTAGAAGACATCAGTCTGGCAATCCCTGAGTTTGCAGGGAGCAGATTGAAGATAGCAGGTCTGGCAATTCCTGAGTTTGCAGGAAGTAGATCGAAGACATCAGTTTGGCGATCCCTGAGTTTGCAGGGAGCGGATTGAAAATAGCAGGTCTGGCAATTCCTGAGTTTGTAGGAAGCAGATCGAAGACATCGATCTGGCGATGCACGAGTTTGCGAGGAGCAGATTGAAGATAGTAGGTCGGCAATTCCCGAGTTTGCGGGAAGCAGATTGAAGACACAAGTCCTGGCGATCCCTGAGTTTGCAGGGAGCAGATTGAAGATAGCAGGTCTGGCAATTCCTGAGTTTGCAGGAAGCAGATCGAAGACATCATCTGGCGATCCCCGAGTTTTGAGGAGCAGATTGAAGATAGCGGTGTCCGGCAATTCCTCGAGTTTGTAGGAAGCGGATCGAAGACATCACCTGGCGATCCCCGAGTTTGAGGAGCGATTGAAAATAGTAGGTCTAGCAATTCCCGAGTTTGCGGGAAGTAGATCAAGACATCGACCTGGCGATCCACGAGTTTGCGAGGGAGCGATTGAAAATAGCGTGTCCGGCAATTCCCGAGTTTGCGAGGAGTGATTGAAGATAGCAGTCCGCAATTCCTAAGTTTGTAGGAAGCAGATCGAAGACACCAGTCTGGCAATCCCTAAGTTTGCAGGGAGCAGATTGAAGATAGCAGATTTGGCAATTCCTGAGGTTGCAGGAAGCAGATCAAGGACATTAGTCTGGCAATCCCTGAAATTGCAGGGAGCAGATTAAAATAGCAGATCTGGCATTTTTGTTAGCAAGAAGTAGATCGAAAACATCAGATCTTGTCTCCCTGAGTTTGCAGTGGAGCAGATCAAAAGATAGTGGATACTGCTTTCATGAAGTTGCAGTGAAGCAGATTGAAGCTATCAAACTTATTTAAAATCTAGATGAAGTTCCAATACCATTGCATGGAGTTGGAAGCCGTTTGAAGAGGACGAGGACCAAGAAGTCGAGGCTCGGCCAGGACCGGGCAAAAATTGGTCCTTTTATAGTCTTTGCTCTATTCTCGTTACACGACAATGAGCAAAGAGGGGCAGCTGTAGGAGCCCAATTTTACCCGGGCCCATTAAACAAACCCATACAGAAATAGAAAAATAAATAAAACCAATGTTTTAAATAGTCTTTTTACAAAACCAGTTTACAGGCCCAAAATTACAATATCTAAACCTGACCCAACACTTAAACCCGAACTACCCAATACCAAAACAAACCCAAAATCACGGGCCCAAAACCTAATAAAAGAACTAAGGGTTTCTGAAACCCTAAAGTTCCCTCGCGCCACAAAAGCAAACCCCAGCCAGGGCTTCGATCGTCACGCCGCAAGCTTCGCTTCAAATGAGACAAAGATCCCAATCATCGTGCCGCAGCCTCGACACCAGCCCCTCGTCAAGCCGTGATCCGCGCGCGAATCCCCCTATCACCGCCGGATCTCTCGTCGCTCGCCTGCAAAAGGAAAGAAACAGGACAGCAAACATGGAAAACATTTTGTTTCTTCTTTATTTTTCATTTTCGAAAAGCTATAAAAGCCTGTCATAAACCTGTAAAAGGGGGATACACGGATATTCACAAAAAATACAATAACACGTTTTTTCTTACAGAGGTGATTATTTCTTATTTTTATTCGTTTTTGTTTTCTTCGATTCATGCACATTTTCAAATAAAATAGTACTAAAAATAAAAAGAGGAGCGATTTTACCTTTTGACGACACTAAAAATTGAAGATTTAGCCTCCGACCGCCATCTGTGGAGGCGCGTGAGGCGCGTGCGGCGTAAAGCCCCGAGGCTCCAGCGACCAGAACTCAGACGAGAGAGGGGAGGGGTCTGAGAGGATTTCTGGAAGTTTTTTTTTTTTTTTTTAAACTTGGGAACAAATGATTTTTTTTTCTTTTTTTGGTCTGAAACCGACTTATATAGTACATAAAAAACGACGCCGTTTTTTTTAGGCAAATATGCGTTAAAACGACGCCGTTTAGCAGGCCAGGATCCGCGCGTTGACCCGACCCGGGGAGGATCCGCGCGTTTCCATTGAATGGCCTAATTGCTATTTCAGTCCCTCTGCTATTTTATTAAATTTAATTTTGTCCAATTTAGTTTTTTTTTTAAACTAGCCAAAAATCTATTTTGTTTCAATTTACCTTTTTTTTTCTTTCTTTTAAAATTTATATATATTTTTTAAATTAAATTATTTATTATATTAAAATTATACTTTCGTAATTATATATATATTAATTTATTAATATAAAATACATACATATTTATTATTTATTATTTTTATTTAATTTTTTTTACATATTATTTTAATATTTATATATATTAATTATTACATTATTTTTTTATATATATAATATAATGTTATATTTTATCATATATTATTTAAAATTTATTTTGTATAAAATTTATTCAAATTATATAATATATTTTATTACATGTTTTTATAATTAATATATTGTATATATATATGCATTTATTTAAAATTATTATTTGTTGTTTACTAATTATTTTTGTTATATGTACTAAATTACTAAATTATGCATATATTTTTTATAAATATTTTTGTTTTTGTTTTTATATATATATATATTAAATCATTTTAAAAATTATTTTGTTTAATTGTTTAAATATATCGTTCCCTTTTTGTTGTGAAAGTTTCATTAACTGCTATTTATTTTACATTGCATGTGTATTTATTTTAATTGTTTATTACGGCTTAATATGATGTTTTATTTATTTATATTATATTGTTCTTTTGTTATTTATTGTTAATATAATTCGTAGAATTGCAATTGATATATATATTATAATGTCTTACTCAAGCCATTTTTTTAAAAAATTAAAGCATTTTATTCAAATATTTTAAAAATACGGTGATGTGTGATATTTGGGATCTTCGAGAAGAATCGTGTCCTAACTTACTGGGTTGTGATTTTTCTCATAGAACTTAAAGTATTATATGTCCCTTCATTTTTAAAATTGAAGTTTACCAATTTCAAATAAAAACTTATTCTTGAGAATTTAAAATGTTGTATCCTAACTTACTGGGTGTGATGTTTTGTGTCTTGAGGTAATAATTTTCTAAAATAAAGATGCATCTAACTTCGAAGTTATAAGATGCTGTATCCTAACTTACTGGGTGTGGTATTTTTATTTCTTTGAAATAGGTAAGTCTTGGTTTTCCTTCTAATAAGGGATCTTATTTTAAACTTTTTAAATTTCAAACATTTGAACATGATTCTATCAATTAGGTACCAATTTTTGGGCGTTATGAGGGTGCTAACCCTTCCTCATACGTAACCGACTCCCGAACCCGTTTTCTCATTTTTCGTAGACCAAAATCAAATGTTTTAAAATGAAACGCTTTACAAGGTGATCCAATCACACCTAAGTAAAAAGGATTGGTGGTGACTCCCATTTTCGTTTTTAAAGTCGACCCCATTTTCTAAAACTTTTAAAATGGTTTCGACACTGCCAAAAGCATAGTTCTCCTAGTTTGTTCAAGCACTGTGAAGAACAAGTTTTGGTAACTAGATCTGGTAATAAACTAACTGAACTCATTGGTCTAATAGCATATGAACAAGACTCTCATTTATGTTTCTTCCGGATTTTGTAGGCCATTAAGAAGGGTAATTTTTGAAATATCATGACACTTGTCAATTTCCACTAAATGGTATGGGGTGATATATATATGTTTGTGTGTGAGAAGGTTCAGAGAAAGGTGTGCCTTTCTACAATATTACTCTTTGATTCTTTATTCTCAAATCTAATTGTATTATTCTCTATTAAGCTGAAAGTTAAAATTCTTGGATAAATCAGTGGTTGTTCCATCTCCGATTGTTGTTGCTGGTTCGAAAAGAATATCTAAGTCTAGAGCTTTGAGCTGCAGTATGTGAGTCTCAGATGAGTCATTGATATCGACTCTTACAAGTCTTTCTAGATCAGTTTTTTGTGATCGATGTTCCAGAAACGGTGAACAAGTACCTGAATGATTACTGAAAATATGTATTCTTGATATAAGTCCTTGTGAGTTTAGAATATAATGAACTGTGTGTATGGGTGTATGTGATTCTGTGAAGTAATTATGTGTGTGTCTGGAATGTATACTATGAGATGTGATTATGTTGATGTGTATGAAACATGTATTGATGTATGATTTGATTAGGAAATTGAGTCATTCTACCCAAGGGTGTGTTTATTGTGTGATGTGTGATTTGAAATGTTTGAGAATGGGGTGTTTCTTAGTGTAGAAAGATTGTGATGTGAGTTTGGTCACTGCGGTGGTATTCGATGAAGTTCGTCGGAACAGTAAAAATGAATTATGATATGACAATTCTGAAGACAAGTCCATGGCCATGGCATACTCTGGAAAGGGCGGATGATCCGCATTTATTGACTAGGGTTCTCTGCGTGTCCCAGAGAGATGATGGGCAAACCTCACGCGAAGTGCGTTTAGGTAAATCCATATCGTAAATACAATAGTTCTTGAAATGCCTGAGTGGCATTCTGCTAGCCTTTGTGGCATTCTGGTAGCCTTTGTGACGTATTTTGATTTGGCCTTTATGACATTCTGTTAGCCTTTGTGGCGTATTCTAATTTGACATTTGTGGCGTACTCTGATAAGTTACGACAAGGATATGGAATGTCTGTAGTTTTGCTTTGAATGATTTCATGTTATAATCGAATAAATTTGGATGTTCAAAGAAGTTATCCACTGTAGTCATCTATTGGTATGAAATGTGGGCATATTCTCGTAAGAAGAGTTATACAAGTATTCATTGGTTTAATTTCATCTATGTATAGTTGGAAAATCTACGTAGCTGGTATTTAACTAAAACAATTAAGTTTTAAAAATCCAAGAATCAAATATGCATTTAATAATATTTAAATACAAGTTTATTGCCACTCTATCTATATTCATTTTAAATAAAAATATTTCCTTTAACTTACATTTGAGTGAGATAAAATCTAATATTTATAAAACTATTGACCAAATTGATATCACAAGTTAAAAATAATTATTTATATTAATTAAATTAAAATAAATTAAAATAATTAAACTTGTAAATATACGTGCGTGAATTAAGAAACTAATGAAAATTTTAAAATTATTATTTACTTTAATTGTCTGCTTTTTGACACGTTCTCTCTCTGCCGTCTTGGCACGCTTTTTAGGGTTTTGTTAGGGTTTTATTTCTTTTCAGTTTCCGCATCTTGTATTTTCTATAGTGAATATTCACTACTGGTGGTAACGTGGGGAGCATCTAAGGGGCTGAGGGACGATGGAAAGGGGAATAGCGGAACTGAATCTGGAAGATAGGGAGGAGGAGGCTTTTTCCTTACCTGAAGATATTGACGAATCAAATTCTGCTTATGATTTCTGTTTAGTAGGTTGTTTTCTTACAGCAAGTGTAGTCCACTTTCCAGCCATGAGGAACACTTTGGCAAATATTTGGCATCCATTGGGAGGGGTGCAAATCACAGATCTGGGCGAAAAACGATTTCTTTTCAAATTTTTCAATGAAATTGATATTTTCAGGGTCATTACAGGTGCTCCGTGGACTTTTAATAATCATTTATTGATTTTCCAGCGTATTCAGGAGAATGAAGACCCAATGGTTATCCCACTAGTGTATGCTGATTGGTGGATCCAAATTCATAACCTGCCTCCAGGTTTCTTTAGAGATTCAATGGAAATTCAGTTTGGGAATTTTATTGGTAGTTTCTTGGAATATGATACAAAGCAGGTTACTAATTGCTACAAGAATTTCATGCGGATTCGGGTGAAGATGGATGTGCAAAAACTACTGAAACGGAGGAAAAAAATCATGATTTCTGAGCAAAAGTTCTCGTATGTGAATTTTAAATATGAGAAATTAACACTGTTTTGCTTTCTATGTGGGTATTTGGGACATGGCGAAATTTTCTGCCTAATGAGATTAGAAGTAGGTACTCAGGAAGTAGAATTTGGATGGGATCTATCTCTAAGGGCTCAAACGAGGAGAGCAACAACGATTAACAGCATCTGGCTGAGGGATGAAGGAAATAATAGTCGTTTCGAAACGGTTAGAGTTGGGAAACAACATAAACACAGTTCCTGCCAAACCTATGATCGCGAATGCTGGAAAAATTTTAATAATATCCTTGGGATAAATCTTGAGGGATCCAAACATGAAGTGGAGATGAATGATGAACAGGAAAGAGAGGGACATCATCTTATGGTGGAAGAGAGTGCGAATTCAGGACAGATTATGGAAAGAAAGGGGCTGGTGAATGCAGTAGAGAAATCTGACATGGAATGGGATCAAGAAGAAGATCCTCTAAGCAACGAAGAAGGAAAAAAAAGACAACGATTTGCCTCGTCACAACAGAGGATTGATTTTTTCAATTCTAAGGCGTCTAATACTCAGGTTCAATTGGAGGAATCCGATGGGTCAATTGCTCACAAACAACTGATATCAGCGGCTGCCAGAAGGCAAGCCAACCGGAAGCAATGAAAATACTTTGTTGGAATGTTCGCGGATTGGGGAGTCTGCGAGCAGTTAAAAGACTTCAGCACATGCTGAAATCTTATCATCCCCAAATTATCTTCTTTATGGAGACTAAATTGAATGCTATCAGGATGGAAAGGGTAAGGTGAAAGTGTGGTTTCTTTAATGGTATTGATGTTCCATCAGACGGTTCCAGAGGAGGCTTGAGCTTAGGGTGGAATGGGGGACATTTGGTCACTCTAAAAAGCTTTTCTAAAAATCATATTGATGTGGAAATTCAAGAAGATGCAGAACAACCTCGTTGGAGATTTACGGGTTTCTATGGGGCGCCAGATGTTCGGGAAAAAGCAGAAACATGGGAACTACTTCGTCAGTTAGGAGGAAATAATTCGTTACCTTGGATGGTTGGAGGCGATTTTAATGACATTTTATATGCACATGAAAAAAGAGGAGGTATCCCAAGGGGGGAGGCTAGAATAGAGGCCTTTCAAAGAACGTTGGAAGACTGTCTTCTGGAAGACATTGGCTTTACTGGCTCGTGGTTTACTTGGGAAAGAGGAAAAACTCCTGAGCTGAACATAAGGGAAAGAATCGACAGATGTGTTGCTACGGGTTCTTGGCTTCAAACTTTCCCAAATTATTCACTGAGGCATCTTCCGCATTCTTTTTCTGACCATTGTCCTTTGCTCGCTGAAACGGAGGATGGAAGGAAGAGAAGCAACCAGTATTGTTTTCGATTTGAGTCTTGGTGGGTCATTGAGGAATCGTGTGAAGCAGAAGTTAGGAAGCTGTGGGAGGAAAGCTCAGGACCGTATCTAAAGCGTATGACAGATCTTGTACAAGGTTTGAAAGCATGGGCTGGCAGAATACAGCTCAAACATAAAGGAGAGATTCAACGGCTGAATAGAAGAATAGAAGAATTGAATGGCGAAGAGATATCAGAAGAGAATTTGGTGGAGCTCATGAAGGTTAAACTACATCTGAATATGGAAATGGATAAAGAGGAGCGATATTGGGAGCAAAGAGCAAGGGTTAATTGGTTACAAATGGGGGACAAGAACACTTCGTTTTTTCACAAGTTCGCTACGCAGAGAAGACGTACTAACCGAATTAGGGGGTTACAAAGGAATGATGGGTCGATTGCAATAGATGAAAGAGAGATTGAGGAGATTACGAGGGCATATTTTACGAATTTATTTTAGTCGAAAGGGGTTGGAGATATGGAGCACATACTGTCAGGAATTAATGCATGTATATCTGACAGTGTGAACCAATCTTTGATGAATCCTTACACTGAGACAGAAATTATGGAGGCTTTGGAGGGAATGGGGCCGACAAAAGCATCCGGCTATGATGGTTTTCTGGCAATCTTTTATAAAAAATTTTGGCATATTGTTGGCAAAGATACTAGGGATTTTTGTTTGAATGTGCTGAATCATGGTCATTCGATGGAAGATATAAAAGAAACCCTATTGGTATTGATTCCAAAAACGCTGGCTCCTACAAACCTGAAGAATTTCCGCCCTATTAGCCTGTGTACAGTGATCTATAAAATTATTGCTAAGGCCATTGCTAACCGTTTACAAAAAGTGCTACACGATTGTATTGATGATGCTCAAAGCGCATTTGTTCCTGGCCGGCTCATTACAGACAATGTGTTGTTGGCATATGAGGTACTCCATTTTCTTAAGAATAAAAGAATAGGGCGAAAGGGTTTTATGGCCCTAAAATTAGATATGAGCAAGGCTTATGATAGAGTGGAGTGGCATTTTATTAAAAGTGTGATGTCAAAGATGGGTTTTGCTGATGATTTCCTTGCACTCATTTTTCGATGCCTCAATTCTGTTCAATACTCTATTCTAAGCAACGGTAAAGAAGGTTTGAGTTTTAAATCTACAAGGGGTTTACGTCAAGGAGACCCATTAAGCCCCTATCTTTTCTTATTTTGTGGAGAAGGTTTGTCGGCATTAATGAGACTGGCTTGTCAGGAGAGAAAGCTTAGGGGCGCTAAGATCTATCGCAGTGCTCCGCCTATCACCCACCTTATGTTTGCAGATGATTGTATTCTTTTTGGGGATGTTTCAAATAGAGGCATAAATGTACTCAAGGAGATTCTTAAGGAATATAAAGTTTGCTCTTGACAGTGTGTTAATTTTGACAAATCAACGGTGTTCTTCAGTTCGAATGTTAATGATCAAGAGAAAAATGGGGTGTGTCAGGCCCTTAACGTTCAATGTTTGAATGATCCGAATAAGTACCTTGGGCTACCAAGCATGGTGGGGCGTAAAAGAAAGTTGGCTTTTCAAGGTTTAAAAGACAGATTGAAGCAGAGAATTAATAATTGGAGTATTCGCCATATTTCACAAGGTGGTAAAGAAAGTTTTTATAAAAGCGGTGCTGCAAGCAATTCCTACGTACTCGATGGCGTGTTTTCTTTTGCCGAAATCATTGTGTGAGGAAATGGAAAATATAATGAATTCTTTTTGATGGAATAAAACCAATAGAAAAAGAGGCATGCATTAGTGTGACTGGAAGTCCTTAAGCGCAAGCAAGGAAGAATGGGGGTTGGGGTTTCGTAATCTGAGTTTTTTTAATACCGCATTATTGGCCAAACAGGGTTGGCGTTTATTACGTAATCCTAATTTATTACTAGCACGCACGCTGAAGGCGAAATATTATAAGGAATCTGATTTCTTAAAGTCCAGGTTGGGCAATTTACCTTCACTTACCTGGAGGAGTCTGTGGATGGCAAAAGGGCTCCTGCTGAAAGGTCTTGGATGGAGAATTGGTGATGGGCAGAAAGTTTCTATACTGGAAGACAAGTGGATTCTTGGAGATGAAATACTCAATGGTCAGAATTTGATCCAAAACGCAGGGCTTGTCAAAGTTGCAGAGTTAATTGATACAAATACAAGAAGCTGGAATAAGGAGTTGATTTTTCATACCTTTGCAGAACGAGATGCGGAAAGAATTTTATGTATTCTATTGTCATCGAGACCTCACGAAGACTATGTCATCTGGAGTGGTAAAGCAACTGGAGAGTATTCGGTTCGCAGTGGGCATAGAATTCTTGTACATGAGGGACAGTCTCAAATACAAGACAGTTTCAAGAAGTATTACAAACGATTATGGAGCTTAGAACTACCCTCAAAAATAAAGATTACAGTTTGGCGCAGTATGCGTAATTTTTTGCCTAATTTCAGTAATTTACATTTTAGGAGACTAATGGGGCCTGCTAATTGCCGAAGATGTTCAAATTAAACGAGGCGAGAGAGCACTGTTTAGAAATTGCCCTGTTGCAAAGGAAACATGTGAGAAGTTAGGAATATCCTGGTCTATCTCAGAAGAAGCAATGGAGTTCACCGAATGGGTTAAATGTGTTTTCGATAACAAGTCTAAGTATGAGTGCAGAAGTTTTGTGTGTGCATTATGGGGATTATGGACTTCAAGAAACAAATTTATTCATGAAGGGGAAAATCAATCTGGAGCTCAAATCGCAGTTTTTTCTACAAACTATCTAAAAGAATTGGATGGAATGAAACGGATCTTACCAGATAGGAGCAATCATATGAGTAGATGGATGGCACCGATAGGAACCCGAGTCAGAATAAATTTTGACGCGGCTTTCAACAGCCAGAAAAAAGAATCATGTTCGGGGTTAATGGCCAGAAATGAGAAAGCAGAAGTCATTTGCTCAAAAACTCTTATAAACAAAAACATACCGAATGCATTTGCGGCTGAGGCATTGGCTTGTTATCAAGCACTTGATCTGGAAGCACAATTGGGGCTTACTGAAATCGAAGTTAAAGGAGATTCAAAAACGGTGATACGGAAACTGCAAGCGGAAAAAGAAGATAGATCAGAGATTTTTGTGTACATTAAAGATGCAAAGAGAATGGGTTTTCTATTTAGATACTGTAAATTCCTTTTTCTCAGAAGAGAAGCGAATATGGTCACCCATTTAATTGCTACTGAGGGCATTAAGAAGGGCGAAGACACTTATCTAGTTCGGAGAGTTCATCCTTGTGCGGCGGCTGCGGTGTCAGACGATCGTGCTAGGACAGAATTTGGGCAGGAGGCGAGTAGCCGTCGTTGCTAGGAAGGAGACTGAAAGGGCTGGGGGAGTACAGAAGCGCAAAACAGAGGGCAGAAGCGCAAAACAGAGGGTTCGGCATGGGGAAGCTATTCTGAAAATTTTGCTTGGGGTTTGTTGAAGAAGATATTGGAAATGATGAATGATGCGTCATTAGCAGATAAAATCTTATCTACCGAACGGTTTCCAAGACAGGGATTGATGATGGATCACAGCTGGGAAACACTCCCAAAAGCAACCTCGCTTGCCTCGCATCTGGTCGATTGATTGGGCCATTCTTTTCTTTTCTTTGGTTTTTTATCATTTACGTTTATTTTTTTGGACCTTTGTTTTAATTGTTTTTTTTTTGGACATTGTTTTTGGGCCTAAGTTCAATAGAGATCTAGTTTTAATTCAAAAAAAAAATTATTTACTTTAATTGAGTAAAATAAATAAATAATTATTAAATTAAAATAAATATACACGATAATATAAGTGCGCACGTGATTTAAGAAATTAATAATTTTTAAAAAACAATTATTTACATTAATTGAGTAAAATAAATATATATAGTTATTAAATTATAATAAATAAACACATCAATATACGTGTGCACGTGATTTGAGAAACTAATAATTTTTTAAAATAATTATTTAAATTAATTAATTAAAATAAATATATAAATAATTAAAATAAAATAAATGAACGCATCAATGGACATGGGCACGTGATTTAAGAGATCAATAAATTTTAAACATTTAAAAATTAATATTATATCATTTTAAAGATTTTTAAATATTATATCATATCGTATCTGTACTTGTTATAAAGCTTATGAATATGTTGTTTTTTTCATGCTTCTATATATTTTTTATATTAAAGAACATAAAATTATATATCTAACGTTTTTTTTTTGTTTTTTTCGAAGTTCATTTTACACTTACCTTTTTTAAAAATATTATTTTTAAATATTGAATTTACGTTTTTTAAAAAAAAATATAACTTATTGATAATAATATAATCGATGTTAATAAGATTTAAACGCAAATAAATTTAAAACATATTATATATAAAAAATATTTTTTTTTCATTCACAACACCCCTTAACATAATCTAATATATTTTAAATAATTTTTTGTTGGGATAAATCTCAAAATTATATATGAACTTTAATTTAATATGTAATTTATGCATGAACCTTAATTTGATGCAATTATATACGTGAAACTCTAATTGTGATTTAATTATATACTTGAAACTTTAATTTTGATTTAACCATATACATTTAAAGAATTAAATAGATCAATTTATTTTTATATGGGATAAATATAATTATTTATGTATGCAATATAGAAATATAAAATAATGTTATATCGATAATTGTGTTAATAATTTACAATAATTGGATTAAATTAAAATTTTTATGAATAAAATTACACAAAATCAAAATTTATATATACAATTGCACATTAAATCATAATTTATGTATAATTTTGATATTTATCTCTTAATTTTTTAATACCAAACTAATTTAACTTATAATTGTTATTTTTAAATATGTTAAACTAATAATCAAACTGAAAAATGTTTTTTTTTGGTGAAACAAAATCAATTTGATTTCAGGAGGTTAATTTGGTTAAAACAGAATTAACTGTCAGCAAACTTTTTCTGGAACTCAAAATCTGTCGTTTTTTTTTTCCTCGCAGGATTTCCATCAATTTCCAGGGAGAAATCATAAAAACTCCAAAAGTTTTTTACAAATACAAACAAAATGACGCCGACTGCCCCAATAACCAGTTCTACAACAACAACCGTGGCATCATCGATGGCGACAATAACTGATGTCTTTAACACTCCGAAGTTCGTTAAATTTTCGGCCATGGCTCTCCTCTCTTTTTCCTTCGTTTTCCTTGACACTTACTTCTCCTCCTCCTCCTCTCCTTTCTCCTTCAGTTACTACTCACTACCTCGGCAAATGTCGCCTCCGCCTTCACCACCTTCACCGCCGCCGCGTCTTCCGGCAGTGAGAAGGACGGGGATAATCGACGAAACGGGAGCAATGTCGGACGAATTCTTTATCGGAGAGTGGGATTCAATCTCCATAAGTGCTCTTACAGAGCTCAGCGACGGCAACGAGGTAGGAGGAGAGGAAGAAAAGGAAAAGAAGAATAAGAGTGGTGGTGAAGTTAAGGTGAGGTTTGAGAAATATAAGGTATGCGAGAGGAGTAAAGTAGATTATATACCGTGTTTGGATAATGAGGAAGCTATTAAGCTGTTTAATAACAGTGAAAAAGGGGAGAAATACGAAAGGCATTGTCCTGGAAATGATAAATCGTTGGACTGTGTAGTTCCGAGGCCGGAAGGTTACCGGATTCCTATACCGTGGCCTCAGAGCCGTGATGAGGTTAGTTTTCGCCTGAAAATTCTTTTTCATTTACAATTTTTTTAAAAATTAATTAGATTTTGTAGTAAGAAATTTTTTGATGATTTTAATAAACTGTAGCTTTAGATGGGAGATTAATACAGGTAATTTTTCTCGAGCAACTGCGTTTTGGGATTTATTTGTTTTATCGTTGATTGGTTATTATTAGATGTCAAATCTAGCACCTCTGTTCCTTTCATTCCGGCAGACATTTCCGTGTCCCTTACGTGAGATAATTTAAATGAAGCAAATATATGCTATTCATGTAACCAGAAACCAAATAGAAAATGACTTCTATATATCTCCCTATATATATATTTTTATAATTCAAGCTAAAATAATTATAATTTTTATTTAAATGTAATTATAAAAATTTATTACTATTAATAATAAATCAATTTTTATTATTTTTAATATATTTTAAATAATAAAACAAAATTTAGACTTCTAGCCCAATCGGAGTCCAACCCCTAAAATCAAAAATTTTCTATTTAGGCTATTTAAAATTTTTAAAAATTTAAATGAGTAAAAATAAAATTGTACTTCAACCCCCTAAAAATGATAAAAAATTAATTTAATCTTTTAAAAATTATAAATATATAGGTTATTAAAATAGTAAAATTGTAATTTTACTATCGTAAAAATTACAATATAATTTCGACCTTCTCTCCTGACCCCAACTTGAATTATACTTTGCAAAAAAAAAAAAAAAATTCTAACTCCAATCAGTCTCAAGTCACAACCCATAAATAGATTTAATATTTAGTTGTCTAAATGTGTGAAATACATTCCCTTTGCCATTTGCCATTTTTAGTAAAGTTGATGAGTTATTTGGTATTAATCCTTGTGTCTAAATATGGTGGTTGTTTTTATTGAAATACTTCAAATTTAACTGAATTTTTTATATAGACCTTTTTTACATATGCGCTTTTTTTGTTTGTTAAGTTAAGAAATTTATTCAATAAGCAAGAGGTTACGTAATTTAACTGAATCATTACTTCTATTATGAATAAATTGGCTATTAAAATCTCCTTTTGGTGCTATACCTCAAAGTAACTATTTTACTTTGTCAAACATTTCATCAAAGGTTCTTTTTGGCTAATTGTGAGTTATAATTGCAGGTTTGGTTCAGCAATGTACCGCATGCTGGTTTGGTTGAAGATAGAGGTGGGAAAAATTGGATATCAATAAAAGAAGATAAGTTCATTTTCCCAGGAGGTGGAACACAATTTATTCATGGTGCAGATCGATATTTGAATCAGATTTCACAGGTTTTATGATTTCACAATCTTTGCTTGGTTTTAACACTAATCTTTTGCATGGCATTCATAACGATCTCTTTGCATTCAGATGGTTTCCGAGATTTCGTTTGGCCACCATATTCGTGTTGCATTAGATATTGGCGGTGGAGTCGCCAGTTTTGGTGCCTTTCTCCTGCAACGCAATGTTACCACCTTATCAATAGCACCTAAAGATGTTCATGGAAGCCAAATTCAATTTGCACTGGAGCGTGGAGTGCCTGCCATGGTTGCGGTATTTGCTACACGTCGCCTGTTGTATCCAAGTCAGGCTTTTGACCTGATACATTGTTCAAATTGTGGCATTAATTGGACTCGTGATGGTACGCTCTCTTTTCTTTAACATATCTCGTATTGAATAGCTACTACAACTTGAAATATTTGAGAACTTCTGTTTGCATTAATTCAAGAAGCTTCTTTTTTTTATGCGATTACTGCAACCTGGTTAGGATTGCATGTATGCAGATGTGTACTTGTATGTGTTTGCATGCTCAGTAAGTTTAATTAATTGATTTTGTCTGTCAGTTCATGTATGGTTTATACTGACCTTGGATCTTTGATGTTGACACTTCTTTGTATTTTTGCCTGTGATGAAGATGGAATTTTGCTTCTCGAGGCAAACAGGATGCTTAGGGCTGGAGGATATTTTATCTGGGCTGCAAAGCCTGTTGATAAACATGAAGATAACCTACAAGAGCAATGGAAAGGTAGCTCCCATTTCAAGTTTTTTGCTGCCTTCTCTCTCTTTTTCATAGCTTTTGTACAATGCTTGATATCCTGAGACAGTTTTAGATGCTTCAAATATTTTGAATTGGTTATTCTCTTTCTCTCTCTATTACTCGGGTTTTTTACAGTTCTTGACATCCTGATTCCGTTTTAAATGCTTCAAATATTTTGAACTGGTTATTCTGTTTGAACCTCCCCCCTCCCCCCTCAAATGCATGTAGTATATACCTTGATCAACCATGCCCTTCATTCCACCATTACCATCGTTTTAGTATTCAATAATACTGCAGCATTAAAAAAACATGATTGATACCTAGCAATCACTTATCATTTTTAGCTTATCTTCTACAGAAATGGGGGATCTTACCACTCGCATTTGCTGGGAACTAGTAAAGAAGGAGGGATATATTGCCATATGGAGGAAGCCTTTAAACAATAGTTGCTATCTTAATCGTGATGCAAAAGTGCTACCTCCCCTTTGTGATCCTGATGATAATTCAGACAATGTTTGGTATGCTTTTCTTCAATACACATACATTCACCAAATATAATGACACTAGAAAAAAATACAAGAATGAATGTATTTGGCAGTGGATTAATCTCTTTGACTAATTATCCCGCACTATTCTGTTAAAATTTCTTTTCTGATCATGGCTCTGGTGTAGTGAAGCATCAATAGCTTTAGGTTTAAACTTCTGAAACCACCCATATGTTCAAAAATATTTGGGTGTGTTTTAATTCTACTTTGTGCACCAAACCAACTCTTAATGTTCTTAACGAATTGTTATCAAACACAGATAACTTCAGTTAGTGATTAAAAGATAGAAATTTTTTTTCTGTAGCCATATACGTACATGAACTCTAATGGTTAATCCAAGTGGTTAGACCAATCTCTTTCGTTTTTACATAAATAGTTAACAAATAAAGTTACAAAGTGGCATAGAAGAAGAATTTAGAAATCCTTGTTTAAGACTTGGCATTTAAAAATTAGAGAGAGTAGGGAGTTGGGACGCTTAGGAGAGTTCACACCGCTTAGGACAAACTTGAATAATATTCTCTTACGGAGTAGCTGGGTGCTTTCTTGTTAGTAGTGTTTTTTTTTTTTTCAATAAAATGGCACTTAACTAGTGAAAGTTGAACTGCTCTTAAGAAGTTACAAATATGACTATTGCAGGTACACTAATTTGAGGACCTGCATCACTCCATTGCCAGGGAATGGTTATGGCTCAAATGTTAGCGCATGGCCTGAACGTCTTCACTATCCACCTGAAAGACTTCAAACAATAGACATGGATGCCCGCATATCCAGAAAGGAAATCTTTAGAGCAGAGTCAAAATACTTGAACGAAATAATAGAGAACTATGTACGTGCATATCACTGGAAAGATATGAAACTACGTAATGTGATGGACATGAGAGCTGGACTTGGAGGGTAACATCTTATACATCATGCCACTGCATACACTTTTTTTAAAAAATGCATTGTTATTATTTTGTAATTTTTGTTTATCTCGACTCTGACAGGTTTGCAGCAGCATTACATGATCTCCAGGTTGATTGTTGGGTTATGAATGTTGTTCCTGTTAGTGGGTTCAACACCTTGCCTGTAATTTATGATCGTGGCCTTATAGGAGTTATGCATGACTGGTATAGACTCAACTCTTATATTCAAATACTTGATTTTATTTTCCTATTGCTTTCATAATCATGATTCTCAATTTTTTACACAGGTGTGAGCCATTTGATACTTATCCAAGAACATATGACCTATTGCATGCAGCAGGTCTTTTCTCCGTTGAGAAGAAGTAATTTATTCATCCTTCTTTTTCCTGCTTGTGCCCTTTGTTAATTCACATTCTTCATGTAAAGTTTCTTGTGCCCATATCTTGTTTGTTGCAGGTGTAATATCTCAACCATCATGCTTGAGATGGACCGGATATTAAGACCCGGTGGACGTGTATATATACAGGACTCGGTAACCATAATGGGTGAACTTGAAGAAATCGCAAAAGAAATGGGTTGGGTGCCTGCACTACATGAAACAGGTGGAGGTCCACATGCAAGCTGGAAAGTTTTGATCTCTGAGAAACGCATGTGATGTCCTAATTGGATATGAACATCAATGAGACCATGTTTTAGCGGTATGTCCAGTGCGAAGCCAGAACAATTTTTTAGGGGGCCGGATAAAATTTTAATTTTTTATAGTCTATATCTTTATAATTTTTAAATGATTAAATTGAATTTTTATAAATTTAGGAGGGCTAAAGTATAATTTTACCTATACGAATTTAAAATTTTTAATTTTAAAAAAAATTTAAGGGCTTAAATAGTAATTTTACATTTTAGGGGGCTGGGCCGCTGCCACCCCTCCTAAATTTGCCTCTGAGTATGTCTTTCCCAGCCTTTTGGTATATGAACTGAAAGCTCACATAGAAAGAAACTGCAACTCATTGCATGTAAAATCACGTATTTTCACGTCTACTTTCAGCCCTCAAGCCCTTAACTAAGATATTCATCCGAAGAGGACATTACACGGCTAGAACTCGCAACTTGCAAGAGTTTGCAACATTATCAGTGTTAATTAAATTAAAACTCTGTTGTATATTGTTTTTTGATGAACCCAAAAGGAGAAATGCGTGTAATTTTTAGGATGACATATTGTTTTAGCTTATTGCCTAGCCCTAGTGCATTAATATAGGTTTATACTAGCAGAGTTCTTTCCATTGCAATTTGTACATTTACGAAAGTTGCTATTTAGTAAGGATACAAAATAACTTTTGACAAATAATTTATATATACACATAAAAAAACCCAGAAATCTCCAACCAAAAGATCATCAAAATTTTCAATCTTTAACTACTTTCCTCAGCAAGTTCTTTTAATAAGCTTCTCCGTATTATTAAACCCAAAAAAGCTCCATCAAGCAGGAGTTTGGCGCTTTGCTGTTCGACTATCTTTATGAAAACTTGTGGTGATGGATTGATTTCACATCAAAATGTGCCTTTTTTTTAACCATATATATTAGTTTGAAAAATTATTTAACAAATTAGTGGGGTTAATGAATTATTTATTGAAATAGTTAGAAATCGGGAATTGGAGGAGCGGACTTTGGAATACAAGACTAGGGAAGACGGCACCTCCACATGCCGACTTCCCCGTTCCAATTCCTTTCAGTTTTCATGCCTGCTTTATCTTATTAAAAGATGGGATATTATCATAAATAATCCTTGAAAGATCGTCAAAATTTCAATATAGTCCATTCATTTTGCAGGTTTAAGAGTAAATCATAATATTCATCTTAAAAATTGTACCTCCTTAACAAGTAAATCTCAATTTTTCATATTTTAGTAATAATTTTATTTCAATACTTTATTTTTTAATTTAAATAAAAATATACTTTATTATTTTTAATTAAGAAATAACAATTTTTAAATATAATTTTAAATTGAAGGGAACATATAAAAATTTGATAAATTTTAGGGACAACATTGAAAAATTTAAGATGAAACTAATAAATTTTAAATATAACTTTGAACTGGATGGACTAAATTGAAATGTTAATGAATTGTCAGGGATCATGTATGATATTATTCCCTTCTTTTAATTAAGATAAAAAATGGAAGTCGGATATTGGAGGACCCGACCCGACCTCCCCTCCATGGTCTAAAAATTGAATAATATCATAAATGATCATTAAAAATTTATTAAAATTTCAATTTAGTCCATAAACTTCAAAAATTATATTTAAAAATTTATTAGTTACATCTTAAAATTTTCAATATATTCCTTAAAATTGATCAAATTTTTTACATGCTACTTTCAGTTTAAAATTATATTTAAAATTTTTTTGAATTAAAAATACTAAACTATATTTTTTATTTAAATTAAAATTATTATAACACTTAAAAGATTAAAGCACTGAAATACAATTATTAATAAAAATGAAAATTTAAGATTTACATGTTAAAGAAATACAATTTTTAAGACGAATATTATGATTTACTTTTATGAACTACATTAAAATTTTGACGAGCTTTCAAGGATTATTTCTGATAATATCCCATTTTTTATAAGATGCTGAAAACTAAAGCCACCCTTTATTTCTTCCATTTACTTATTTTTTAAAAAAAGAGAAGGAAATTTTTTTATTAAAATAGAATCAAGTAATGATAATATAAAATAATTTTGAACTTTGATGAAATATTAAGATAAATAGAGTAAAGTTAGAGTAATCTAGAAAAAAAATTGGTTCATATCTGACAAAAAAAAAAGAAATATTAAATATATATGTTTTTCATTACTGGCAACGTGACATCCGAAATTTTAAATATCGCATATTTAAATTTAATGAAATTTTATTAATAATGTTATCAGATAATTAAATAAATTAAAAACTTTAAATCAAATATAGAAAGATTAAATTTTAAAAATACAGAGCATAAGGACTATTGACACAATTAAACCCAATACAAAATGTACAAAGAAAAAGGCCAAAGCAAAAGTAAACTCAAACTCTGTAGTAGTCACCTTTTTTCTTTTTCTCAAATAGATGGATAAGACGGGGAAGCGGCAGCACAAAGGCTAAGTTTCTAACGGAAAATAATAGTGAAACAATTTCCCAATTTTTTAGGGTTTCAATTTCAGGTCTCAAATTTTCAACTCATGTTAACCTTCCTTCTTCTTCTTCTTTATTTTTATCTTCTCTTTTGATTTCTTCTTGGAATTCGGTGTTCGGTACTCGAGAAAATGCAGGGAGGGAAAAAAGACAGAGAATAATGGTGTTGTTTATTAATTTGATTTGTTGTTTTTAATCTTCAAATTATTCTTAATTTAGTAAATAGTGAAGTTCAATTTAATTACTTAGCTTAGTTTGGATTTCTTTTATCGTTTTTTGGTGAAGCTAAAGCAGGGGATGATTTATTTAGAGTTCAATTTTCTTTTTGGATATTTCCTTGGTTTTCTGTCTGCCTAAAGTTTTTTTTTTTTTACTGGATTTGCTTGGTTTTTTCGTCTAATCTAATGATTTTTGAAAATGTGAATTTGAAAGGCAATGTCAGTTTATTACAGAGATATCCTAATTATGTGGTGAAATGCTTGCAAAACTAGGATTTTGTTCTGTTTTGTGAAGGTGGAGATGGGTGTTGAGGAGGGGACAAGAAACGGTGAAGGAGCAGAGATTGGGGAGGAGATTAAGTGCTTCAAGAGTGAACCAGTGAATAACGGGTTTGGGTCTTTATTTGTAAACGATTCTGGTGATGGGAGCTCAGGAGCAAGTGAGAGTTTGCGAACATATAAGAGACGGAGACAGTTAAGGTCAACTTCAAATATCGAAGTGCAAGATGGTGGGAGAGCTTCTACAGACCAGGTAGATTTTGATTAATGTTTTTCAATATGTATGCTTGAAGTGATAGATGCTAAGTATCTTTCTTTATTGTACTATTCAAATGTTGAGATGGGCTTATTCTGATTATGTTCACCAATTCATGTTACAAGATTTGTTTTTCCTTTAGTTAAAGAGCTTTCTTATTGTAGATTTGGATTACGGATTGAAAAATATTAACTTGTTTTCAATCAGATGGAAAGCTCTGCCTGGAGACTATCCTATGAGTATGAGCAGAAGGTGTGACTGGGTCGTTGGGTACATAAAATACAATTTCAAGCTACTGTGTTAAGTCTAAAACTGGTGTGCATAATATGAGATAAATATGTGATTTTTTGATCTCTAGAAATATAATGAATAGTTGTTATGTAATGATGGTATTTGGAAAGTCAAATGATTTTCAGGATGGCTTTGTTGGTTGAATGGTCATTTTTTCGACCTTTTTTTTTTTTGCCCTTCGAGCAATGAGAGTGTTAGAAAATGTTTGCAAGAGATATTGATTCTACAAATCCTCTGAAAGCCTCATGTATAGTTCTGTAATGCTTCATCAATATGTGTATCTTAATCTAGCTTGAACCTGTGAAAGTTTCAGCATCAGACACGAATATGTTTAATTCTTCTCATATGGACATATATTTGTCAGCTGAAGAGGAGAGATGTATTTCACAAATTTTAGTCCTGTATCACAAGGAAAGTAATACTCCTTTTGTCAAGTTTCCTGTTTTTGTTGCTATGTAATCCCATATGTTTTATGAAAAAGTATAATTCCAGCATCAGAAATAAGTCACACAGCATGATTTAATTCCTGCATTATGACTTCAAGCCACCTTCAGGTAACTAATAGATAATGATTAAGCAGAAGCTTTTGAATTTAGTGAAGCAAGATATGGTCCCATATGCCACCCTGTCGTGGATCACATGGATGATGAAACCGGAAAAGTTTCTCAATATCTAAAGCAAGATTTCCTGTTTTCTTTTGCAACCACAATATGGTACACAAATATGCAGATTTGCATATATTCTTTAGCAACACAATTGATACCATACAATGAATTCTTTTATTTAAATTTGATGTAATTTTATTAAATTTTGGTTGGTACATGGCATTTGAGTAATTAACAATGATTAAACTTTTATCAGATTGGCAGCTGAAACTTTTTCTTCTCTAATGTGGCTTTTGACTGACTCACTCTAGAAAAAACCTTTTATGTAAGGCTTCTAGATCTTGTGACTTTGAAGCTGGGATTTCCTTCTTTAAGGTCAGTCAGAGGTTTAGTAAGAAGTCTTAATTGTAAGGAAAAGACAGGGCAGATGTTTGAATTTAAGATTTTATTTTTTGTTACCTTTTATGGATTAATTTTTTCATCTCGTGCTTTTGTACATCCAATGTTGAGGGGCCTGGTATGGTTAGTTGATTTGTATTTCAGTTACCCTATAGATTTAGTTCTACAATTCTTCTGGTTCAGTAATGAAAGGTATACTTATTCTTTCTCCTTGTGGGAAATTTGTAGTTATATGATTTGTTTAATTGCATTAGTCATACATGCGATATTGTCTTTCTTCTTTTTTAATATGAGTACCTGAGTATTCTATTTGGGCTGACATGTTGTGGTCTTTGTTATTCTTTTGTCCTAAGAACAGTTGGTTTGTTTGATTTGTTTAACATGCTAAGGGATTCTAATTTTTGTGAGCAGGTCACTCTTCCTTTTACAGATCATTGTGCTTCTTTAAATGATTCCAATTATCGTCTACAAAGGAAGTGGAGAAATGTTGTATTGGAGAACATGCATCAGTTTTTAAGTGGTGATGAAGGTGGTATACGACGTTGCATTCAAGATGCACTTTTATTTCATCAAGAAAATGATTGTAATGTGACAGTTAAGGTTTGTGCTGTTATCTGAACTCCATATGGTCTATGACGTATTCCAGTGGTATTTTTCTTGTTGGTTTCCTTTATAATATATTTGAAAAGTTGTTTTATGATTCTTTCACAGGATTCTGATACTTGTCATGAAGATAAACAGAACTGCTCTCCACAAGCCGGGCTGATTCCTAATGGAACTCAGCATACTGCTGAGAAGCTGGAGGGTGTTATATCTAATGGGTCTTATAAGGAATTAAATCCTCAAACTACCAGTGAGAGGTGTCAACGTGTTTTCTTTGATGTTATAATTTCAGAAAAGTTCACATCTTTGTGTAAGCTTCTCTTAGAGAATTTCCAAGGGATTAAGCTTGACAATCTTTTTCACTTGAGTCTAATAAACTCAAGGATGAAAGAGGGAGAGTACGGGAGATCACCTATGCTTTTTGCATCAGATATTCAGGAGGTAATTTATTTAACCATTTTTATTTGTATGCATTGCTTGAATGGAGTTGCTTAGTTAAAAGGTACTAATGTTTGGCTTCTTCATTACCCCTGAAAACCAAGATGTTGATAAGTGAAACAGCTTCATGCTCTGTGTGTGTGTGTGTGTTGGTGTTCTTTAAAACAATTGAAGAGTTTAGAATTTAGTTTATTTTCAATGGCTATGATTGTTAAAAGTTTACAAAAATGAACAAAGGAGAGCTTATAAATAGGGGAGTTACTCTTTGTCAACAGCTTGAATTTAGAGAAGTTCCCATCTAACTCAGTTAATTATGTGTTGTGAGAATTAGGGTCATTGTGAAACTTCTGATAAATTCTTTGCCATATTTGATGAAGAGAGGTTTGTTGTGAGACTTCAGATTAATTCTTCTCTTCGTCTTTGGCATATTTGTAATGATTCAAGAATCTGCTGTTTACTGATATAGGCTTTTACTAATTCTGTCCAGATTGAAGTCTCAATGTAAGGGACCTTTTAATTTCTTGAAGGTACTCTGTTTATAATTGTAAGTGCATTGATAATTAGCCTTTCCTTTTTTACTTCAGGCAAAATTAGAGTGATCGGAAGCATTTTGACACTGTTTTCCATAGAGTTTACCTACAAGCTATTTCTTTTTTACGGAGAAGGCCAATGTTCCACCTTAAAAGGGATACTTTCTTTTGTCTAAAGCAGCTACTAAGCTAATCTAGTATAATATAAACCCAGTATGCCTACTAGTAAAAAGACACTTCAGCTCCTTAGGACTTTGGTGTATTTGATCTCTTCTTGCCTGTTTACGACTTCAGTGTTTAGGAGTTCTGTTTGAAGATTAATAATAGGGAAGAGTGACTGTTGAATTGGGGTGCCTTGCTTATGACTAGAACAGGGCTTAATGGCCAATTGAATCGCTAATTGCTCCACAAAGCTTTTGAATCTGATTCATTCCTACGACTTGAATCAATTGCTCTTGTGCAGTTAAATTCCTGCCTTTAGTTTCATTCATCTAACTGTGCTAAATGATGGTCACAAGAGGTTGGCTGGAGGATTAAGCCCTATGTATTGTAAGTCTTGTTGACTGCTTAGAGTTAGAGAAGGAGGTCATAATAAGAAGAATGCTTAAAATTGTTTATTATCTTTCTAAAAGAAAGTAAACTGTTCTTAATTCTAGTTCTATGCATAAAGAGTAATTATTTATATTTGATTATCGGCCTTCTTTTAAATCTTCTTTCTAGTTGATTATTGCACTTTCTCTCCGTTTTTTTTTTTTTTGGGGGGGGTGGTATAGAGTACTTGGTTTTCCCTAATTTTTTGTTGCATGCAATAAACCTGTGCAAATGCATTATTCCTTTTCTGTTAGGTTTAGGGCAATACAATTTGAGGCGATAATGTTTTTATTTGTCTCTTGTGTTACCCTTTCTTTACATTACTACAGATTTCTAATTATTTTTCTTTTCTTCTGCTTCACTAGACCGAAGTTACACATCTCCAAGGAATGATACCCTTACTGTTCATTCTTTCTTTCTTCCCATGCCAAATTTTTCTTTAAATTGAACATCTCCAAACAATCTTTGTGGTTCTTAAGCTGTTATCAGACCATCTTAGTTGATTCGTTTAGTTACATTAATGAGTTTGTATGTTGTTAGAAGGAAACAAAAAACTTTGGGGTTTAACATGTTTTAATATACACACGCAACTCTAATCTAAAGTTTGATGCATTTTCTAAAGAAAAATGAAATTTTTATAAAGTAATAAGAAGAAATCAAAATGGCTGCTCCCTGTAGTAGATTCAGTTCTTTTTGTTATCATTCTATATATATATTTCTGTTAACCTAAATACCTTCGGTGCAGGTATGGAGAAAACTTCAAGTACTAGGATCAGAAATTATATCCCTTGCGAAGGGCCTTTCAAACATCACAAGCACTTCTTGTAGTGAACAAGTAAGTTAATGAACATACACTGTGCTACTCTTGTTATTTTAATTTTAGTAATTTGCTTAAAAAAAAACTATTGCGTTGATAATGAGTTATGATTTTATTGTAATGCTTTTTCTTCAATCTTTCAGGTTGGATGTTCTGGTGGCAGTGCTGAAAAGGAGGAACATGAGGTAAGCATTCATGAATTAGCTTATAGTGTGCATTGGCTAGTTGGTTTGCTTCTATCCTGCTTGTTTTTATGACAGGAGGCATGTTTCCTGCTGGCATCTTGTAGTCATATTCTGTTCTGCATTGCTGTCTGAATTTAGCATTTGTAGAGCATTTTGAGGGATATTTGAATTCAGCATTTGTATAGAATCTTGATTTTAACACAGTAGGACTCTGACCTGAATTGTTCTCTAGCTTTTAATTGCATTACGTGCATGTAGTCTGTATTACATGTTAAGAATCTGATTTAAAGGTTGGGTTCATCCCTGAGAAATATTCTGAATTTTGTTCTATGAAACAGTTCTGTACTCGGGAATCAGAAATTCTTGCTAAACGGGAGCAAATTGAAGCTTGTGGTGTCTTTAAAGTTTGCATTTGCAGGTTTTGTGGGGAGAAAGCAGATGGGAAGGATTGTTTAGTATGTGATTCATGTGAGGAAATGTACCATGTTGCCTGTATTGAGCCTGCTGTGAAAGTGATTCCTCCAAAAAGTTGGTATTGTGCCAGCTGCACCAGTAATGGAATGGGATCTCCACATGAGAACTGTGTGATATGTGACAGACTGAATGCCCCACAGACTCTCAACAGCAATGTTGCTGATGAAAATTATAATGAACATTTTGAAACATTTACTGAATTGGAAGAAAATTCAAACTGTAGTGTTAAGGAGTTGTCACCAGGGAGTAAAACCTGGCTTGTTTGCAAAATTTGTGGAGGTAATTTTGTAAAAGGTGAGAAGTTAAGGAGTTGCGAGCATCCTTACTGCCCCAATAAATATTACCATGTTAGGTGCCTGACAATGAAGCAGTTAAAAACATATTGTTCTCGCTGGTACTGCCCTTCTTGTCTGTGTAGAGCTTGCCTTGCTGACAAAGATGATGATAAGATTGTTTTATGTGATGGCTGTGATGCTGCATACCACATTTATTGCATGAAACCACCACAAACTTCAATCCCAAGCGGAAAATGGTTTTGTAGAAAATGTGATGCTGGGATCCAGCGAATACAGAGAGCTAAAAGAGCATATGAAAGTAAGCTGAAAATGAAGGGCGTAGGAGGTAAAATGGCATATGGTAATCTGGAATTGAGCCCGAATCAGAGAGAGAAAGAGGAATCTGATAGAAGTAGAGGTGGAATGGACATGCTTCTATCTGCTGCCAGTACTCTACACTTTGTGGAGAAGTTGAATGCGAATCGCAAGAAGAGTTAGAAAGACCTTGCACTTGGAGGACATAACATGATATGATTTGTTTTTCACGGTATAATGCCTTTACCCTTTCTATTATGGATAGCTCAGATTGACAACTTATTTTCACTTCATTTTTTGGGCTGGGAAGCAGATTGGTTTCATTAGATTTTACTAGCATTTGGATGAATAGCTAAGATCAAAAAACGAATTCAAAAATGAATAGCATTTGTATGATCTCTGCTTGATCAATGGGATTGCCAAACAGGATACAGAAAATCATCCACTAACAGGTATGATTGAACTAATGTTAGTTTGTAGTTTGAGAATAGATAGTTTTAGTGTCAAAAGTGAATGTTTCCCATCAATGTTGTATAATTGTGGAGAAAACTCTAACCAAACAGCCTGTTGTAAGCTATGAAAAGTTTAGTCTAACTGGATGATTACCTTTTGTTATGCTTTTGGATATAATTTTTGCTTCACTAGATGTTGGCTTCTATGCTTTATCCTTGTTTTTCCTAATCTCTCTTTTTCATTAAATTTAAGTAGGGAAAATCAAAAAAAATCAATTGAAGCAGATTCTGAATTTGTAAGTTGTAATGTATACTCTCTCTCTCTATTGTTTGCTTATATATTTTTTAATTTAGCTTTTGATATAGAAAAGGAAAGACTACATATACACTATTTTGACCATAAGAAAAAAAAAAGATTGCAATGTTGAAGCTTGTAGATTCATTAAAAAATAATGCCCTTGTTGTTTAGAATTCTGTATGTATTAGGTATATGAATGTGTTACATTTTCATCTTTTTATGACTATATTTCATGTGACTGGTGCTTCTTTGGAAGTTATTTTATACCCATGTTTGAATATGTATTTTTTTTGTTGGAAAAAAATATTTCGACATAGATGCATTAAGTGAAGAATGCTATTGGTGGATAAGACTCTGTTAACTTGGAAGCATTATGTTGTTGCCACATTTTGAACAAACTAATGTATTAGTATTTTAGTAATTTTTTTTGCCTATAGGGAATTAAAGAAAACAATGTTGAATAACCGAAAATGATTTTGATTTTGATTTTGACAACAGAAAAGATGAGAGAACATTTTAGCTATGTCAATTTAAGTAATTAATTTGTATTTTTCAAATCATAACAGAAATATTATCTTTATTATACTTTTTTTTTTTGGGTTTTCAGTCCATCTATTATAAAATGGAACATGGATGGTATTGTGTGGGTTCAATCCTGGATGGTTACTTTGAGGGTGCTTCTTTTATTAAATTTTTGGTTTTAAGTAAAATAATCGGTCTTGAGATATTTGCTAAATGCTGTTTTTTTTTTCAATTCTAATGGCAAATGCTGCTTTTTAACCCTAAAAGAATGCTCTTTTCCAAGTATTATAATTATTCTTTTATATATTTTAATTGAGAATTTTTATTTTTGACAATTTTAAAACTTGTATTTTTTTTAACCTTAGGAAAAAATTAATAAAAAACCTTTTTTTGATACATCTATTATTGATTTATACAGGCTTGGGTATGTGTATATATGTAAATGATATCGTCACAGAAAGAAAATTATATTGGATGGTAATTCTCTGTGATCTTTATGTAGAAAATAAAATAAATAGCATATATAAATAATAATAACTACTCCATTTGTGGTCCGACCCACAAGTTGACTTCATCGGATTTTTTCTTTCCTTTTTGGTTTATTGACCTCTTTTCGGGTTTTCGGCCATTTGGGCAACCGACACCTGTCAGTGTTTTCTTACTGGCAACCTGAACCATCCAGTTCCAGATCCGACCCAACTAAGCAAAGGTCTAATTTTGTCCCAGTCCCTGTACTCTCTGAACTCCTGAAATTTAATCTGTTTACTTTTTCTTTAAAAGAATACTTATGCTTGTAATTCTTAGAATTTAGTTTCTCTACTTGTTTGATTTAAAAATTAAAGTCTAGTTAATACATTTATCAATTAAATTTGGTTAACTTTGAATATATATTCAATTGAATTTTAATTTTTAAATCAAGCATTTGAATATTAAAATATCACATGTTCAAATTTAATAAAATTTTATTAATAGTGATATCAATTGATTTCAACTTTAATTTTTTAAATAAGATACGTGCATAGATTAAATTTTTGGAATTAAAAATTGAAAGATTAAATTTTAAAAATACAGAGAGTACAAGGACTTTAGATAGAATTAAACCCTAAAAAGAAGTACAAAGGAAAATGCCAAAACAAATGTAAACTCAAACACTGCTGTAGTTACTATTTTCATTTCTTTTTTCTTGAGAAAAAAAAAATACACGGATAAGACGGGGAAGCTGCACAGCAAAGCCGAAGTTTCTCACGGAAAATAGTAGTAAAACAATTTTCCAATTTTTTAGGGTTTCAATTTCAGGTCTCATATTTTCAACTCAGATAAACCTTCCTCCTTCTTTACTATTTTTTCTTGTTATTTGGTGTTTGGTACTCAAGGAAATGCAGGGAGGGAAAAAAGACAGAGAATAATGAAGTTGTTTATTAATTTGATTTATTGTTTTTAATCTTCAAATGATTCTTAGTGAAGTTCATTTGAATTACTTAGCTTAGTTTGGATGATTTCTTTTATCGTTTTTTGGTGAAGCTAGGGGATGATATATTTAGACTTCAATTTTCTTTTTGGATATTCCCTTTGTTTTCTGTATGCCTAAAGTTTTTTTTTTTACTGAATTTGCTTTTTTTTTTCGTCTAATCTGATGACTTTTGAAGTGCTTATGTTATAATTTAATGTGATCTTGAAGGATAATGTTGGTTTATTACAGAGATATCCTAACTCTGTGGTGATATGCTTGGAAAACTAGGGTTTTGTTCTGTTTTGTGAAGGTGGAGATGCGTGTTGAAGAGGGGACAATCCACAGTGAAGGAGCAGAGATTGGGGAGGAGATTAAGTGCTTCAAGATTGAACCAGTGAATAATGGGTTTGGGTCTGAATTTGCAAATGATTCTGGTGATGGGAGTTCTGGGGCAAGTGAGAGTTTACGAACATATAAGAGGCGGAGACAGTTAAGGTCAAGTTCAAATATTGAAGTGCAAGATGGTGGGAGAGCTTCTATGGACCAGGTAGATTTCAATTAATGTGTTTCCATATGTATGTTAGAAGTTATAGACGCTAAGTATCTTTCTTTCTTGTACTATTTAAATGTTGAGATAGGCTTATTCTGATTCTGTTCTCCAATTCTTGTTACAACATTTGTTTTTCCTTTAGTTAAAGAGCTTTCTTATTTTAGATTTGGATTATGGATTGAAAAATATTAACTTGTTTGCAATTAGATGGAAAGCTCTGCCTGGAGACTATCCTATGAGTATGAGCAGAAGGTGTGACTGGGTCGTTGGGTACATAAAATACAATTTCAAGCTACTGTGTTAAGTCCAAAACTGGTGTGCATAATATGAGATAAATATGTGAGTTTTTGATGTCTAGAAATATAATTAATAGCTGTTAGTTACTCTTTCTCTTTGTGGGAAATTTGTTGTTATATCATTTATTTGATTGCATTAG
This sequence comes from Gossypium sturtianum, assembly GCA_025698515.1. Taxonomy (NCBI): domain Eukaryota; kingdom Viridiplantae; phylum Streptophyta; class Magnoliopsida; order Malvales; family Malvaceae; genus Gossypium; species Gossypium sturtianum. The sequence goes on from CM046947.1 coordinate 7,778,130, forward strand.
TGAAACATGCAATATTGTCTTTCTTTCTTTCGTTCCTTTTTTTAATATGAGTAACTGAGTATTCTATTTGGGCTGACATGCTGTGGTCTTTGTTATTCTTTTGTCCTAAGAACAATTGGTTTGTTTCAATTTGTTTAACAAGCTAAGGGATTCTAATTTTGTGAGCAGGTCACTCTTCCTTTTCCAGATCATTGTGCTTCTTTAAATGATTCCAATTATCGTCTACAAAGGAAGTGGAGAAATGTTGTATTGGAGCACATGCATCAGTTTTTAAGTGGTGATGAAGGTGGTATACAACGTTGCATTCAGGATGCACTTGTATTTCATCAAGAAAATGCTTGTAATGTGACAGTTAAGGTTTGTGCTGTTATCCGAACTCCATATGGTCTATGATGTCTTTCAGTGGCATTTTTCTTGTTGGTTTCCTTTATGATATATTCAAAATTTTGTTTTATGATTCTTCCACAGGATTCTGATACTTGTCATGGAGATAAACAGAACTGCTCTCCACAAGCTGGGCAGATTCCTAATGGAACTCAGCATACTGCTGAGAAGCTGGAGGGTGTTATATCTAATGGGTCTTATAATGAATTAAATCCTCAAACTACCACTGAGAGGTGTCAACGTGTTTTCTTTGATGTTATAATTTCAGAAAAGTTCACATCTTTGTGTAAGCTTCTCTTAGAGAATTTCCAAGGGATTAAGCTTGACAACCTTTTTCACTTAAGTCTAATAAACTCAAGGATGAAAGAGGGAGAGTATGAGCAATCACCAATGCTTTTCACATCAGATATTCAGGAGGTAATTTATTTAACCATTTTTATTTGTATGCATTGCTTGAATGGAGTTGCTTAGTTAAAAGGTAATAATGTTTGGCTTTTTCTTTACCCCTAAAAACCAAAATGTTGATAAGTGAAACAGCTTCATGCTATATGTGTGTGTGTGTCTGCGTTCTTTAAAACAATTGAAGAGTTCAGAATTTAGTTTATTTTCAATGGCAGTGATTGTTAAAAGTTCACAAAAATGAACAAAGGAACACTTATAAATAGGGGAGTTACTCTTTGTCAACAGCTTGAATTTAAAGAAGTTCCCATCTAACTCATAGTTAATTATGTGTTGTGAGAATTAGGGTCATTGTGGGACTTCAGATAAATTCTTTGCCAATATTCGATGAAGAGAGGTTTGATATGAAACTTCAAATCAATTCTTCTCTTCATCTTTGGCATATTTGCAATGATTCAAGAATCTGTTGTTTACTGATATAGGCTTTTACTAATTCTGTCCAGATTGAAGTCTCAATGTAAGGGACCTTTTAATTTCTTGAAGGTACTCTGTTTATAATTGTAAGTGCATTGATAATTAGCCTTTCCTTTTTACTTCAGGCAAAGTGATCGGAAGCATTTTAACGCTGTTTTCCATTGAGTTTACCTACAAGCTATTTTTTTTTCACAGAGAAGGCCAATGTTCCACCTTAAAAGGGCTAGTTTTCTTTTGTCTAAAGCAGCTACTAAACTAATCTAGTATAACATAAACCCAGTATGCCTACTAGTAAAACGACACTTCAGCTTCTTAGGACTTTGGTGTATTTGATTTCTTCTTGCCAGTATACGACTTAAGTGTTTAGGAGGTCTGTTTGATGATTAATGATAGGGAAGAGTTACTGTTGAATTGGGGTGCCTTGCTTATCACTAGAACATGGCTTAATGGCCGGTTCAATCGCTAATTGCTCCACAAAGCGTTCGAACCTGATTTGTTCCTACAGCTTGAATCAATTGCTCTTGTGCAGTTAAATTCCTGCCTTTAGTTTCATTCATCTAACCGTGCTGATTGATGGTCACAAGAACTTGTCTGAAGGATTAAACCCTCTGTATTGCAAGTCCTGTCGACTTCTTAGAGTTAGAAAAGGAGGTAGTAATAAACAGAAGGCTTAAAATTGTTTATGTTTATACCCTTACTGTTCATTCATTCTTTCTTCCCATGTCAATTTTTTCTTTAAATTGCACATCTCCAAACAATCTTTGTGGTTCATTAGCTGTTATCAGATCATCTTTGTTGATTCGTTTAGTTCCATTAATGAGTTTGTATGTTGTTGGAAGGAAACAAAAAGCCTTGGAGTTTAATATGTTTTAATATACACACAACTTTAATCTAAAGTTTGATGCATTTTCTAAAAAAAAAAAATGAAATGCTTATAAAGTAACCAGAAGAAATCAAAATGGCTGCTCCCTGTAGTGTATATATATATTACTCTTAACCTAAATACCTCCGTGCAGGTATGGAGAAAACTTCAGGGACTTGGATCAGAAATTATATCCCTTGCGAAGAGCCTTTCAAACATTACAAGTGCTTCCTGTAGTGAACAAGTGAGTTAATGAACATACACTGTGCTACTCTTGTTATTTGAATTTTAGTAATTTGCTTAAAAAAACTATTGCTTTGATAGTGAGTTATGTGATGCTTTTTCTTCAATCTTTCAGGTTGGATGTTCTGGTGGCAGTGCTGAAAAGGAGAAACATGAGGTAAGCATTCATTAATTAGCTTATAGTGTGCCTTGGCATGCTTGTATCAGCAGAATGCATTACTGTTTTTCAAACTTTAGTTGTAGATATTCTTAACTTTTATGTCAAAAAAGAGCCATATTGGGTAATTTAGGGGTGCATTTGGTGTTTCAGAGCTTGGATAAAAATTGATGTAAGCCTAGACTTCGGAATTTCCACTGCTCTTATGTTTGGACTGATTTCAACGGAAGTGCTGCAGTGGACTGGTGGGTTAGGATTCCCATATATAGAATTTCGTCTTTATTTTTGGGCTTCAAAATTGTCAACTGGGCTCTCTGTTATTTTGGTTTCCTTATTTAAACACCCTAATGGTGTGGGAAATTCAAGTAAACCTTTATAGCCTTCATGCTGGCTAGTTGGTTGCCTTCTATCTATCCTGCTTGTTTGTATGACAGGATCTGGCATGTTTCCTGCTGTCATATTGTATTCATATTCTGTTCTTCTTTGCTATCTGAATTTAGTATTTGTAGAGCACTTTGAGGGCTATTTGAATTCAGCATTTGTATAGAACATTGATTTCGACACAGTAGGACTCTGTCCTGAATTGTTCTCTAGTTTTAATTGCATTACATGCAAGTAATCTATATTATATGTTAAGAATCTGATTTAAAAGTTGGGTTCATGCCTGAGAAATATTCTGAATTTTGTTCAATGAAAAACAGTTCTGTACTCGGGAATCAGAAACTCTTGCTAAACCGGAGCAAATTGAAGCTTGTGGTGTCTTTAAAGTTTGCACTTGCAGGTATTGTGGGGAGAAAGCAGATGGAAAGGATTGTTTTGTATGTGATTCATGTGAGGAAATGTACCATGTTGCCTGTATTGTGCCTGCTGTGAAAGTGATTCCTCGAAAAAGTTGGTATTGTGCCAGCTGCACCAGTAATGGAATGGGGTCTCCACATGAGAACTGTGTGATATGTAACAGACTGAATGCCCCACGGACTCTCAACAGCAATGTTGCTGATGAAAATTATAATGAACATTTTGAAACATTTACTGAATTGGAAGAAAATTCAAACTGTAGTGTTGGTAATGGGCTTCAGTTATCACCGGGGAGCAAAACCCGGCGTGTTTGCAAAATTTGTGGAGGTAATTTTGTCAAAGGTGAGAAGTTAAGGAGTTGCGAGCATCCTTACTGCCCCAATAAATATTACCATGTTAGGTGCCTGACAATGCAGCAGTTAAAAACATATTGTTCTCGCTGGTACTGCCCTTCTTGTCTGTGTAGAGCTTGCCTTGCTGACAAAGATGATGATAAGATTGTTTTATGTGATGGCTGTGATGCTGCATACCACATTTATTGCATGAAACCACCACGAACTTCAATCCCAAGCGGAAAATGGTTTTGTAGAAAATGTGGTGCTGGGATCCAGCGAATACAGAGAGCTAAAAGAGCATATGAAAGTAAGCTGAAAATGAAGGGCGTAGGAGGTAAAATGGCATATGGTAATCTGGAATTGAGCCCGAATCAGAGAGAGAAAGAGGAATCTGATAGAAGTAGAGGTGGAATGGACATGCTTCTATCTGCTGCCAGTACTCTACACTTTGAGGAGAAGTTGAATGCGAATCGCAAGAAGAGTTAGAAAGACCTTGCACTCGGAGGACATAACATGATATGATTTGTTTTCAGGGTATAATGCCTTTACCTTTTCTATTATGGATAACTCAGATTGACAACTTATTTTCACTTCATTTTTTGGGCTGAGAAACAGATTGTTGTAGGTGTAGGTTATTAACTTCATTAGATTTTACTAGCATTTGGGTGAATAGCTATGAGCAAAATAGAAATCCAAAGGCTGTATATTTTCTGCTTGGCACACATTAGGAGTTGTATGATCTCTGCTTGATCAATGGGATCGCCAAACTGTTAGATCCTGTTGGTACAGAAAATCATCCACTAACAGGTATGATTGAACTAATGTTAGTTTTTACTTTGAGAATAGATAGTTTTAGTGTCAAAAGTGAATGTTGCCAAGCAATGTTGTATAATTGTGGAGAAAACTCTGACCAAACAGCCGGTTGTAAGCCATGAAATGCCTAGTCTAATTGTACGATTACCTTTTGTTATGCTTTCGGATATCATTTTTGCTTCACCAGTAGGTCAGTTGGCCCTATGCTTTATCCTTGTTATTTCATTAATCTTCGGCCTTGTTTTTCCTATTCTCTCTTTTCCATTAAATTTAAATAGGGAAAGAAAAAAAATCAATTGAAGCAGATTCTGGATTTGTAAGTTGTAATGTATACTCTCTCTATGTTGTTGTTTGCTTATATATTAATTTAGTTTTGATGTTGGAAAAGGAAAGCCTACATTAAGAAAGTAGGTGAAGAGTGTTAGTGATGGATAGACTCTGTTAACTTGGAAGCACTATGAACAAACTAATGTATTAGTATTTCAGTACCTTTTTTTGTCATATAGGGAATTGAAGAAAACATTGTTAAATAACCGGAAATATGATTTTGATTTTGTCAACAGAAAGAAGAGAGAATGTTTTGGCAATGTCAATTAATTTGGATTTTTAAAAATCATAACAGAAATATGATTTCTTTATTATACTTTATTTTTGGGTTTTCAATCAATCTATAAAATGGAACGGGGTGGTATGTTGAGGGTGCTTTTATTAGAATTTGGTGGTTTTAAGTTAAATAATCGGTCTTCAGATATTTATTAAATGATACCATATAAATTTTTTTGATGTATTTACAATTGATTTAAGAGCAGATCACTGTTAACTCATGCACTATAAATGATGTAAATTTCAATATTAACATAAGAAAGTAGATGATATGGTATGGTAAAAGCCCTGAATATTTGAGTGATGATAAATAAGATCAGAGAGAAGATATAAATAATATTTTTACAAAATGATAACAACTTTGTTGTAGTCTAGGTGGTTGGGATGGGTTTAAGATCTGGCAACGTTAAAGCATTATCCATAATATAATATCCTATTAGCATTCTAATAGGAATATAAATATATGTTGTTAAATGAGATTACAATAAAAGATGGTTTCCTTCAAATAATTATGATATTGTTAGATATGGCTTTAGAACTATATTGGCTTTGCTATATCTTAGATTGAAATTCGATATTTCGTAATTTTCAAACAACCACCTCTTTAAATTGTAAAAAACAAGTTGGCATCGAAAACTATCCCTATATTTTACAAAAATTTAAGATTGCCCTAAGCTAGCTGGGGTTTAGACTCCTAAAGGAACTACCAAGTTCTAACTCATAGTACCTCCATTTTCTAGCTTCCAAAATTTTTTTTTTTTATGATAAAAAACAAACAAAGTTTACATCAAATTAAATTGATCAAAAGTACCTTTATCTTAATTTAGAACTTCTAAAGCATCACGAGGGACTTATGACTTCATCATAAACTTGTAAGTTTGTCCTCCATCTTAAATTTAACTTAGTAAAACAGTCAGCAATTCAATTATCTTCTCTAGGAACATGCCGAATCAACCATTGCCTTTCAGTTCTCATGATCCGTTGGACCCTCCTAAGCACGATAATGCCCAATTCCACTAACATATTATCCTGTATGGCTTGAGCTACCTCCAAGTTATTAGTATGAATCATAACTATATTAAATCCTTTACTAAGTAGAATAAGCATGCCATTCGAAATACCTCATAGTTCAGTCTCAAAGACCGTGCATTTCCCAAGGTAATGATTGTAATTCAATATCCAATCTCTATTCTGATCTCGCGACACTCAATCAGCAGAAACAGTTCTAGACCCTCCATCCACCGCGCCATCAGTGAATAAATGCACCCAATTACCTGGCAAGAATGTTCGAGTACCAGAGGCATGATTATTTAGTTTAGCTCCATTATGACTTAGCTCATACTATTGTGCCCAACTATAGAAAACTTTAACAATCTCAAGGGTGCTTCAAGTTATGCCTTGAAAAATAAAACGATTCTTATTTTTTCAAATGCGCCGAGCATATATCCCAAAATGACAGGACCAAGATGTCCCTCCTCTAGACAGCCTCATGGAACAACAAAGATTGAAAGTTAACCAGTTCTGTAAATCCACGAAACAGAACCTGTTCTGTTGATCAGTTGGGACGATTTCCAACCACACACCTCTTTTGCTGTCAAACAATCCCGTAACACATGAAGAATACCCTCTGTTCTAGATTCCGAAGAAAATCTTTATGTTACAAATATTAATTAGCTTTAATTTCGTTCTGTTGTTTCAATGAACAAAATACAGATCAATCCAATTGTATCCTCAAGTAATTTAACTTGATAAATAACAATGCTTAATTACACTAGAACAAAAGGATAAAAGAATCAGAATCAATAGAGCACCAAATTGAACCCCGCTCACAATTGCTTACGGGGATTGCCCTTCCACTGAATCCGTGCACACGAGGTCGCAAATCAACCATCAGTCGTCATCTATGAGAATCACGAGAGGCCACGTGATGTCTGTCGTGGCACCAAATGTCCCTGCCACGTATTGCGGAAATGGTAATGGATGGGGTCGATCCTGGGAGAGAAACTAGTGTGAGCGAAGATGGTTCATCGCTTGGAGCAATAGTTTTCAGAGGGCCAGTAATGGTAGGTTGCCTAAAGGACCCAACACCTACCTCTTCATGCATGCCAGAGGATGTGTGGGGTTTTATACTGGGGATGTTGGTGTTGCATATCCTGATGGGTATTAGAGATGAAGGATCGATTCAAGGATGTGATTAGTAGTGGAGGGTATATAAGCAGCGCCGGAATCTAGTCTGTTTTGTACTTGAATCCGGAGGCAGCTTTCGTAAGTTTGAAGGAAGTCGAAAAGACAACAGCGAAAGAGATGATAGAATATTACCGGGCCAAGCTCCCGCATTATATGGCATCTGAAACAGTGGTGTTCAATTAAGTTTGAGCTGAGGAAAATGGCCAAGGCTTTTAGGCTAGGATTGTTTTAAGAACATAAGCCATAAGACACATAAGGAGTAGAATTGCCTTTTGAATAGCCATAATTTAATAGTTTATACCATTTTGTCTAACAATGACTAATATTCATACATGCTCTTGGGAGAATTTATCTGTACATGGTCTCATGGTTTAAATTTAACAAAGGTTTTCCTTCAAGTTCGAAACAGCACACCCCATTTGCATAAGCTTTCAGAACCCATACTACTGTCTGATATTATGCCTACAAAGTTCTTCCTTGATGCCAAATTCTAAGCAAATCCAAAATTTTTCAATTGTATAGCTTCGTTCATGCTCCATGCTAGGTTGAGGAATCCTTTTCCGTGCTATATCTTCATCCACCGACTGAATTCTCAATTACAGAGGGCCGATGACTCTACCATCATTCTTCCTGTCAGTAACAACTGCTCTTCATGTAAAATCAAGAAGACTCAGTACTATCACCTACCATATAACGGTTTTTATCAGTACTCAGGCCTGAAGAATGAAGCTGCTTTCTTTTCTTTATAAGATGCGATGCAGTTTTCCTGTCGTCTCGTGCCTCCACAGAATCAGGCTGCATAAAAATAAAGCTTTAGTAAACCCGACTACTGCAGTCTACTTTGCCCAAGGATTTCCCTCTTTGCCCAGGACAAGAATACAAGGCAAGAGACCAATTTAACCAGAGACATTAGACTTCAAAGTTATAAGAAGCATCTTAAAAATCTGATAAAGCACACTTCCTCAAAGTACGAGGCGATGCAAAGTAATACGGAATGAAAAGTACCAAAAATGTACCTTGATAGCTAATGCCCTGCCAAAACTCTCAATGGCACTATCGGGCTCTCCGAAGTTTAATTGTGATCTACCAAGAGTAATCCATGCCTGAAACAAAATACAACCTCATAAACACAAAAGCACTTTGGCATTGAATGAACGCTGCAATAACAATGGTACTTCTGACTAAAAATTCTTTCTAATGAAGTTACTGACAGAAATAACAATTCAAATTGCAATCTCTCAGCATTAGCTAGCAGCCACCATACATATAGCAGGGACAGGAAATCTAGGGAAACTAGTTGCCCATGTGGAAAGTCAACCACTTCTAAGGATTAGAATACAAACTATTTTCCTCCTCATTAGCTAAATTTGTGCAACATTATGGTAGCCATTAATTTGATGATAAACTTCAAAGTACCAGGGGTAAAACAATGGAAATGAGCTCAAATTTTGCATATATATACCAGAGTGCAAGTTAGAAATGTTCCAAATACTTTGAGAAATATGAGCGTCATGTTTATGGAACATAATTATAAAGGGGTATGATGTTTTTCAAGGTATATAATACAGCTTAACATTTGATATCTCATTCAGGTTATAGGTTTGACATACCTCAGCCCATGATGGTTCCAATTCAGTGGCTCCTGCCAAGTAGAATCCACAGATAAGCAGACAAAAGTTTAAACTTACATATTCGTTATTTCACATTGCAACAACAACAACAAAAAAAAAAACGCAATAAAACCATAGTGCATTACAGATCAGAAGGCATAAACATGCTGAATATACTGTGCATTGCATTCTATAACTAGTCATCTTGTCTGAGGATTTTTAAATAAAATAAGCAGTTAAACAATGTCAACAAAATACAAGTAACTGAAAACTGCATCAGAAACATGAGTGAAAAAGAAAGTGAAACTTACGAGTGGCTGCCTTCAATGCACTCCATGCATCCCCTAGTTCGAGTAGAACTTGTGCCTTCTGTTCAAGCAAAACTGCATTTTCAGGCATCAAATTAAGTGCTGTCTCCCACTTCCCAAGTGCTTCCCGGTATTTCCCATCCTTCAAAAGAAATTATCCATCACAACAAATACATCCTATCAAGTATGACAAAACAAAAAAGTACCACCGTTTCATGCAAATGGAAAGACTAGTAAATGACCCATTTAACAATATCTAAAGCTGAACTCCCCCTTTTCCCCCCTTAGATGGCTAAAATCCTATCGGCGGCTGAAAATGAATCCAACTTGGATTATTTCATCTCATAGCACTATAATTGAGCCAAATTCAAGGTAATAGAAATACCATAAAGAGAAGGGCCCAAAAACCTCATGATCAACCAACAAAATGATAAAATTCGTCATTATCAACACATTAAGTTACATAAATAAAGACAATATAAGATCTTCACCGTATTCCCAATTTGATAATTCAATCAAGACTGTATCCCTTTCAACACCGAAAATCAATCATTTGGAAACAGGGCAGAAGGAAAAAGAACAAAAGGAAAACCTCAGCAAGCTTGTTGCCTTGGGCTTGGAAGGATTGGGCAAGTTGTTTAATGTCAGAATCCAAAGCATCAGCAGAGGGTTTGTCTTGATGTTGAGAATGGGCGTGTTCTTGATTCTGCAACTGCATATCATCATGCGAGGGATCTTGTTGATCAAAGGGAAGATTAGGGTAGCTTGCAATAGCCTCCCTGGACCGCTTCTTGTTGTCGCTCTTGTTCTTGTTCCACGTTAGCTTCATCTCTTCTGCAACTCCTTGTTCTTTTCTCTTTTCTTTTTTTCACTTGACACTTCGATATCCAGCGTCGTTCATTGTCCACATAGAGAGATCAGTCGGGTTGGGTCAGCTCATCTTGGTTTCAAATTCTGATCCAGTTTATATTCATGATCCTAATCAAGGCCCAATTGATGACTTTTCTTTTTGTTGTAAATGATTACAACTGATTTTGAGTTTAATTTTTTTAAAAAAAATTGGTTTTAAACTAAACATTTGTATGCTTTTTTTTTTTTTTTTATCGGTCAAATGGGATTGATTCAGGATACCTATGAGTTAAAACTAAAAGAAGTTAATTGGGTGTATTGTTAAATTAATGGCAGATAATATTATTAGGAGATATCGAATGTGAATAGTAAAACATATATGAAAAATATTAAAATAAATATGGTACATGCTCATATACATTTCACTTCTAACCCAAATTCATATCTTTCAAGAAAAAATAGTGCAGGTGGGAAAGTTCAGTTTGAGGGTGTGGAGTTGGTGGTGGTTTAACTTTACAAAGCTTTCACATCTAACCTGCTCATAAATGGGCGGTGAGGTTTGGGCCCCAAAATCTGAAATGGGAGAAGCAAGCACTTTCTTGGTATTGAAACCAACACTATTTCTTTTATCAGACTTCCTTTATATACACGCCTCGACTTTCACTCTGCTTCTCAATTGATTCCCAAGCCTTTGTTTTTGCCTTTCTTGATTATGCTGCATTACTCTTCAAATTCCACCGAAGATGGTTGAAGAAGTTGGTGGTGGATTCCAAGTGAAGAAGTGGGGGGTTATTCCCCCTAACAGGAGATCTGTGAAAAGGATGATGTTCCATAAATTTCTCATCTCTGTCTCTTCTCTTTCCATGCCTGCTGCCTGTTGAAGAACTCAACGTAAACAAAGAAATACTTCACTCATGTGTTATTAGGAGAATAGTTGGGTATTTAATGCAAGACAAGAATCGCTTACTTTTACAAGCTATTACCGACTTTACAACTTTAGTCAGTTAACAGTCTAGCTAACCTACTCACTATGATTAGACATATTCTAACATGCCCCATGCTTATCAACTTCTTCCTTCTCGTGATATCACTTCTCCCTTGGAAACAACATGCGATTTCTTCCGAATTTATCAAACAAACCTCATCGATAACGGTTTAGTCAATATATCAGCAACTTGATCTTGTCCAGACATGACCAACTCCAAAAGAACCATCTCGCAACTCTTTCTCTGACAAAGAACAAATCCAACTCCACATGCTTAAACTTTGAATGCATTACCGGATTGTTGGCCACAGCAACTGCAGCTGAGCTATCACACCAGAGCAGGGCTTTATTAGGAGTAGAGATACCAAGTTCAGACAACAGAGATTTAATCCAAACCATTTCTGCAGTGACCTGAGCTAAGCTCCTGTATTCCGCCTCTGCTGTGGAACGGGACACAACAGACTGTTTCCTACTTCCCCAAGAGACTAGATTACCTCCCAAGAAGACACAAAACCCTGAAGTAGATCTACGATCATCGATGTGTCGACGCCCACTTGCATCGTGAGTATCCTTCAAGCAAACAGCTTTGAGGTTTTGTGAAATGCGGGCCAAACTCTAGTGTGTCCTTGTAGATACCGTAAAATTTTTTGATGACTCGATAATGAGTATCCAACGGCCGATGCATAAATTGACAGGCTTTATTTACTGAGAATGCAATGTCTGGTCGTGTTACAACCACATATTGTAAAGCACCCACAATACTTCTGAAAAGCTGAGTATCTTCAACAGGAGATCCATCATGAACCGATAGTTTCTTTGGTGGTAATCATCGGGGTAGGAGAGGAGTTTGACGTTGCCATGGAAGCTCGATGAAGTAAGTCGAGAATATACTTCCTTTGATTCAAGAAGACACCATTTGGAGTATGAACAACCTCAATACCGAGAAAATAGCTTAACTGCCCCAGATCTTTTAGAGAGAAATTAGTGTCAAGTGATTTAACAAAACTGTTAATAGCATGGGAGTCACTGCCAGTAACTATTATGTCATCGACATACACGAGCACATAGAGATGTTGTGTGTCTGTTTGTCGAATGAAGAGCGAACTATCGACCTTAGAAACCACTGGCGATTATTGAGCAAAAATTCCTCAATTTGGAGAACCAAGCCCGGGGCTTGTTTGAGACCGTAAAGAGCTTTTCTTAATCTGCACACAAGTTGTTTCCCATCAACACTATCTTCGTTTCAAAACACGTGGTCGTGTCATGTATATTTCTTCATGCAAATCTCCATTGAGAAAAGCGTTGTTGACATCCACTCTGCCGAAGAGACCACCCTCGAGAAATAGCAAGAGCCAACACTACTAACAACAGTTGTTGGTTTAACAACAGACTATATGTCTCAAAGAAGTCAACACCAGCTTGTTGAAGATAACCTTTTACAACTAGTCTTCCCTTGTATCTAGCAATTGAACCATCTGCATGACGTTTGAGCTTAAAGATCCATTTACAACCAACGGCTCGACGTCCTTCGGGTAAGGAGACCAGATCCCACGTGTGATTTGCTAATAAAGCATTATATTCAGCCCATGCAGCAGCAGTCCAAGTTGGACTCTGAAAAGCTTCAGTTATTGTGGAGGGCTCGTTTTCATCCAGGACAGAGGTGAACATTTTCGGTTTAAAAATACCACTTTTCGATCGTGTTTGCATAGAGTGATGGTTGACAGGAGGCGGTGGTGACCTATTGACAGTATCCGACGCACTATGCAACGGTGCAATCATACTTTCAGTATCACTTTTAGTAGGGGAGCACGAGTGTGTAGACCTCGAGGCAGGAGAAGGAACAAATGGAGAAGTGATCGGACTGTTACCAGCTGCACCAGAGTCCATCATATCAGAGTTAGAAGCTGGCATTGTAACCACAGGGACAGGAGATCGATGATGGATGAACTTAACAGAACTGGACCCTTGTGGAAGAGAAAAACCACTTTTGAAAGGAAATTCCATTTCATCAAATATGACATGTCGAGAGAGGAACACACTGCCATCAGAAGCAAGGCACCTAAACCCTTTTTGATGATGTCCAAAGCCAATGAACACACATTTTCTGGAGCGAAATTGAAGCTTATGTCTTTGAAAAGGTCGAAGATGAGGGAAACAGGCACTTCCAAAGACCTTCAAAAGAGTATAATCAGGCTGAACCATATAGAGCTTCTCATAAGGAGAAATATGTTGCAACACTGGAGTAGGGAGTCTGTTAATTAAATGAACCGCATGAGAGAAAGCATCAGACCAATAAGCTAATGGCATAGCAGCTTGTGTCAATAATGTCAATCCCAGTTCAACTATATGTCGATGTCGTCTTTCTACAACCCCGTTTTGTTGAGAGGTGTAAGGGCACGTTACACGATGGTGAATGCCAAGTCGACTAAGCTCAGGCGAAAGAACACTAAACTCACTACCTCCATCAGTCTGTAACATTTTGATGTTTTGGCCAAATTGAACTTGAACCATTTTGTAGAACTGAGAAAAACACCGAGCAACTTCTGACTTAGTCTTGAGAAAATACATCCATGTAAATCGACTATACTGATCGACGAAAGAAACATAATAAGAGTATCCTCTAGACAATATATGAGCTGGACCCCAAACATCTGCTGTCACTAATTCAAAAGGAGCCGAATACACTGTTGTTGAAGGAGAAAAAGGCAATTTATGGGATTTGCCTATTTTACAAGCTGTACACTTAACAGTCAGATCACTATTGTTAAAAGAAACATTACAAGAGTGTAATATACGATGAATAGTGGCCATGCAAGGGTGCCCAAGTTTATTATGCCACAGATCAAGAGTAGAGGAAGCTTCAACATTATGCACTAGAGGGGATCCTAAACCAGCAGCAGGACCAGATTTGCATGCTTCAGCTTGAGAAAAATCAAATCGATATAGGCCATTATGCATGTGGCCCTTGAGAAGAATCTTCCCTGTCTGAATATCCTTCACAAAACATAGCACAGGATAAAACTCGAAATAAACATTGTTATCTTTGGCAAATTGTCCTACAGAGAGCAAACTTTTACATACTGTAGGCACATGCAATACACTCTTTAGATGCAGCAATCGAGAACCGGCTAGTATTTTAGAAGAGCCTATGTTATCAATGGAAACAGACTCACCATTACCCATGGAGACTCGGCTTGTACCCGTGTATGGAGAGACATCAGAAAGATTAGCCATAGTAGGGGTGACATGATTAGTGGCCCCTGAATCTGGATACCAGTGTTGAGTTACCATCGAAGCTTGTGGAATTGGAGCAACTTGTGGGACAGTGGAAGAAGGTTGCGAAAACTGGCCACAACATTGAGATGACGAGCAGTGAGTTGAAGAAGGCTCATGTAGATGATGATAATTGACTGATGGTTTGGAGCCAAGACCAGAGAAACTTTCATCAAAACGGTGATAACATGTCTGTACCATATGACCCACTTTGCCACATAATTGACATTGCGGTTTTGATCTCGACCATCCTCGACCGGAACCGCGAGTTCGGCCACGCGACCAGCCCACGCCCGGTTCCTCTGTGGTTTTGGTGTGCACCACGAAAGGAAACCGATCCCGACTTCATACTTTCACGATCATCACGTTGAGAAACCAGGTTAGCTTGTAAAGGGATATCGCTTAATACTGACCATTTGACGAGTTTCACGATCTAGAAGCATCTCTCGTAAGTAAGTCAAGGCTAATAGGAGTAGCAGAAGCAAAAATGCGAATGGATTCAAATTCAATGGGAAGACCGGCCAAGATTATGCTAACCTGTTCTTGTTCAGAAACAAGACTCCCAGCAGCAGTCAGACTATCGCTTAGACTTTTAACTTTAGCTAGATAATCTTTGATCGAAAGATCCGATTTCTTGATCGAATATAAGGTATGGCGAATACTTGAAACTTTAAGATTTGACTTTGCACCAAACCGACGGCCAATTGTCGCCCAAATCTCAAGATCGGTTTTAGCCACATCGTCGATGAACCAAAACATCATCCGTGGATCGTGGATAGGAGCCAAGAAGCCAAGAACTTATCTTGTTTCTTATACACCAAGAACGCCGGATTTTCCAGAGACTCCCATCAGCACCGGATACTAACGAAGGGAGAAAGAATCGTGCCTAATACAAAACCTTCAAGTTCATAACCTCAAGAATTAACAAAATTTGATGTTTCCATAACAAAAGTTGTTTTCGTGAAGCTTAACAAAGATCATGTTTGGTGAAATCACGAACACTCGAGGAGGCAAGGTTACTTGAGCTTGGCGGATGAACTGCTTTTTCGCCAACATTGTGATCAGGCGACTGAGCAAGAGAAGGAACACCATCACTGGCCATGAAGAGAAACAGAGAGAAAAGAGAGAAAGAAGAAAAAAATATCAGAGAAAAACCGCAAGAACCTAAGCTCTGGATACCATGTTGAAGAACTCAACGTAAACAAAGAAATACTTCACTCATGTGTTATTAGGAGAATAGTTGGGTATTTAATGCAGTACAGTAACTGCTTTTACAACTGTTACCAGCTTTACAACTTTAGTCAGTTAACAGTCTAGCTAACCTACTCACTATGATTAGACATATTCTAACACTGCCACCCTGTTGTACACCCTAAGAATTGTTGTTCCAAGCATACCAGGATTTTCGCAACAAAAATACCATCACCCCACTAGCCATTATTAATAGCAACCAACTATGCATGCGAAATATATGCTATAGGCCATCATATCATAGACATAGAGGTGTTTTAATGTTAGTTCCTCTGATCCTCAACTTCTACTATTCAAGAAACGTATATATATATATATATATATATATATGATAGACTCAAGAATTCCACGATCTCTAGGCTCAACTCCTGGGGCATTGAGTTGAAGTACAGAAAAGATGATAAGTTGGTTGGTTACAACAGCCACTCGTGAGTGCATACATTACTTCCAGGAAGCTAGTGTATAGAACTTGACTGGCTACCCAAGTCTTAATTAAAAGGGAAATCTTTTTCTTCTAGCTTGGATTGCCTATATCCATTTCTTCTTGTTTTGAAGTTTTTGCAATGTAATTTCTACCATAGTTTCCTGCTTTTCATTGAGTACATCAATCAAGTTTCACTTATCATGAAAGTAGATTAGTTTTAAGTTTCTATTTCACTTTTTCTCTTTTACAACTATGATGTTCATTCTAGTAATAGCAACCTCCAAATTACAATATTTTCGATTCTATTCTTTTCTTTGAAAAATATCTTTTTAATACATTTATTTTCAAGTGTACCTCAAAATACAAATATCAAATACCTGCATCTTAGAAAAGTGAAACAAAATATAGATGACATAGTAAAATAGTTTAAAATGATAATTCAATGATCTTTAACCGAATCCAAATTCTAGGGAAATTTGGACATTGAGAATTACTGAACTATTTAATATGGATTCTTGGGAAGAAAAAAATTTGCAAGATTGAACTATTCTAGGGTTCAGTTGTTATTCCCCCTCCCCCCCCCCAAAAAAAAAAAAAAAAAAACTAATGATACACTCTTTCTTCATACCTACCATATCTTTAGCAAAAGTTATATTTCAATAATAAATTTATATATTTTTTGCCAGTTATAGTTGTTCTTTCCATAAATGTAATGCAAACCGGTTGGTGTAGAGGTGTTCATGGTTCGGGCTGGGCTCAACTAAAAATTCAGGCCTATTTGTTAGGCCACGGCTCGGCCTGAAAAATGACCCTAAAATTTTGCCCAAGCCCGATCCGGATAAAAATGCTAAAACCCGAGCCTGACATAGCTAACCCATATTATTTTTTTATATAATTTTTAAATATATATAATACATCAAAAATACTAAAAACATCACAACAAATTGAAAATAAATTTTAAAAAATATGTACACTTAAATAACATTAAGATAGCTGCAACTTAACAAGCAAATGACTCTAAAATAATAACAAAATTAACAAATACCTTTAAAATAATAACAAAATTAACAATAAAATAAGTTCTATACAATATCCAAACAATAACAACAAAATAGTAGCAACATAATAGTAAAATGGTAGCAAAATAGGGAGAGAACAACAAGAAAATAACATTTAAAAAAAAAAGAACGGATATTTTTTTGTCTTTTAGCGAATTCGGGCCGGGCCGGGCCAAAAATGCCTTACATGAGGCCCGGCCCGTTTTTAAACGGACCTTATTATTTTGTCCAAACTCATTTTTCGGGCTCATATTTTTGCCCAAACCCTCCCACATATCGGGCGAGCCTTCGGGCTGGGCCAGATGGCCCGACCCATGAACAGGTCTAGGTTGGTGGGTCTATCGAAAGAGATGCAACATGTACATATATAGGCATATAGAAGAATATTCAGTTCTTTGTTTCTAATTTTTGGTCTCTTTCTGTTTTTGGTGTTCAATCAATAGGTTTAGCCACCACCCACTCATACTTGAAAACTCATCCGAAATGTGAGAGGGTTTGAATAAAAATACAGGTCCGAAAATTAGAGTTAGACAAAAAATAAGGTCCCGTTTTTTAAATAAGCTTGGCCTTAGATAAAATTTATTTGGTTTGGGCCAGACTCAGCTCGAATTTACCTAAAAAAATTTTCACTATTGTTTGTTGCCGTTTTGATGTTGTTTTGCTGTCATTTTGCTATTATGTTATTATTATTTTATTGTTATCATTTGGATATTGTATAACTCGTTTTTTATTATTCATTTTTCTACCATTTTAAAAGTATTTGTTTGTTAAGTTATAATTATTTTAGTGTATATAAAAAAAATTAATACAAGTTTGGTTCAAATTTAGCCTTTTTATTTAAATTGAACTTGATCAAAAATTTAAGCCCATTTTTTGGTCGGATCGAGTTGAACTCAAACTTAAAAATAAATCTAAAATTTTATGTTGTCCCAACAGTGAACCTACCTGACCAATCATATAGTCTAGCCACAATCCATACCTACCTCTGCTCTATTTTCATGCATGTATTTTAGGACCAGGAAGAAGAGAACTTCAACAGCAAAACCTACTCTCCATGGCAGCAATCAACTATACTAGACTATACTTTCCAGCTTCTTTATTCAGTAATATATTGGCTTTATTACTTGAATTTTTCTGCATTTCAATAGGGACCATTTTGTCTCTTTTTTTTAATTATTGACTTTAATGCAAAGAGATGTCTTTAAGGATAAAATACCTTAAATTCCCTTTCTGATTAGTTGGCATAACAAGGACAAAGCCCCCCTTTTTTTTTTTTCTCCCTCAAGAGCATCACAGCCGGAGAAAATCACTTTTGAGTAAAACTTGGATAGAAACTTGATGAAGATGGTCGATGCACCTTAATTATTGACTGCTTTGACTGTATAGATTATGTCCAAATTTTAATAAGAAAAGGTCGGTTATTTAATGAATAATTTACTATTGAAAAAGGAAAAAAAAACTATTTACAGTGCATTGTTTTATTGAAATAAAAAAAACTGTAATCATTCCAGTCTAGACTTTGAATGAGTGACGTTATGTGATCCTATGTTATGTTTTAGTGATTAGGACAACTTTGCTTTTATTTTGGGTCCCATTGGAAGCTTAGTACAAATGTTGATCCATATTCCTAGATCATGGTCTAAATATGTATGATTTTTGTTTTACCATCAAAACTAAAAAGTTGAGCGTGTATGTAACACATGGCCAAGGGTTTGAATGATAGGGGAAAATTGGACCTAATCGATGGCTGCCTTTATTCTGGGTTTAGTTGGCAATGCTTTCTTTCACTCTCAACTATTACTTGTGTTGAATTCCAATTCTTTATATATTTATATTCAAACATAATTATTTGATGAAAAGTTTTAACCCTATAATCAAAATTAAAATTTTATTATATATTTTTAAGTTGTATTTAATAAATTAAAAAATAAATAAGGCCTTAAGCTTTCATCATTTTATTCTCATATATTAAACGTAAATATATTTATAAAAATTGAGAAGCTTGTGTAACATAAAAGTAAAATATAAATACAACAAACTTTTTCAATCGAAGGAGCGAGAAATAATTGTATGAAATAGTGACGTCATGTTATTTGTATCTTTTTTTAATGGTTTAATGCCACATATGAACACACCGACCTTCTTGTTCAATAAGAAGATGTGAATTAAGATTGAAAAAAAGAATATTTATAATTGAATTTGAATTCTTCATTTTGAAAAAATAAAAATAATTAAAAAAACTTATTCCCACTCATATTATGAATTTTCTAAGATACGTTAATTTGCGAAAGTGGCACTCAATTCTACCTTTGTAAAGTTTGATTAGGACCATTCAACCATATGATAATACAATCATTCTCATTTTTAGTAATTAATATCTTTGTTGACCATCTCTTTTAGATGATCTTTACGTTGAGTCCCTATAAAAGCATTTTTAAAATAACCAAATTGCGCCAAGAATTAACCGCATAAACCAATATCTAATAAGATTGATAACATGATTATTTTGTATGATTTCTTATATTTAATTCGGTGTATTTTTGAATTAATCCCTGCTATTTTGTATTTTTATAATTTAATTCTTATCAGGGACGCAATTGATCGAAAACATACTGAAAATGGCTAAATTGGAAGAAAATCATGGAAATAGGGCCAAATCAAAAAGATGGAGGAAGCCAAGGACTCATTAAGCAATTTGACTTTGTAAAAAGCCAAAAATGGAAAATCCTATTTTTAGTTTATTTTTATTTTAATTATTTTTTTTTTAATTTTTATTTTAGATTTTATATTAATTGATTTAGGCTATTTTTAGTAAACCCATGTATATAAATAGGGGTTATTTGTATTTGGATAATCATCAATCAATTAGCTCTTTCCTATTCCTATTTGGTGTTTAATTTCTCTCTTTTCCTATTTCAATTTAGAATAGGATTTCTTTTGTTTTTTTTCTCCTTCAAGCAACGTCCAACATTCTGCCCATTTCAACTCTTTTTGTTTCTTTTCCCAAAATTGGTTTAATTACCTTCCAAACCCCTTTCCTTTCCAAATTCCATTATCCCTTACCAAAGCCCAAACACTTTCCACAACCTTCAAGCATGAGTGAAATCATGCCACACTAAACCCCTTTCAGCTTTAAGCCGGTATTAACCCCGTCAAAAACCCGTGAGTTACGAACCCGAGCTATTCAACTCCCAATTTCTGATACTTATTATTTCTCCGGATTAAGAGTATGACTTCGTCAACTCACAAAGTCAAGTCAATGCTAAGTCAAAAAAGACGTCGTTTGAGTTAGTGCGGCTGGACGTACAGTTGGGATTCCGAAAGGATCGATTATCTAATCGGTTTTCCGTGAACACATTGGCGTGCCAAGTAGAGATTGCTGTTTGGTCCCGTCAAGGGAAATAGTAACCGGATTTAAATGTCCCAACGTTTGAGGGCATTGGTTCGAGCTAGGCTCTTCTAGAACGCAAAGCTGCCGGAGTTCTAAACCTCGAACGTTTCGTAGGTTGTTCGATCGGTAAGGGTTAGTTATAGGACGTTCCATAGCTAATTTACACAAGGAAGAGTTGGTTCCCGAGGCATCCTTGGTAGCTATAACTAGCTTATCGGAAAAGACGAGTTCATCTAATTTCGAGGATCGGGTCAAAGACGGAAAAACCCGTGCTTGAGGCTGAGCTAAGTTTTATCGAATTCTTTTCAGACTATTTCAACTTATTTTCTTATTTAATCTGTCACTTTTTACGTTTTTAATTTTTGTGTCTGTTTCAGGTTTAATACTTTACTTCCCCCCAAACGTCGCGGGTACGACAATTGCCCAAACATTAACCTGGTCAAGAGATAGACGATTTTACAGTAAAACCAGTCTCTGTGGGATCGACCCTACTCCCTATACTGCTGAAATATGCACTAGGTATAGGTTTATATTGGTGGAATCGACAGCCATAAAAGATAATAAAAATCCATTATCTTCTTCCTTTCATTTCATATAGCTCTTGGCCCTTAACTATTGGGAATATGGTAGGAGACAATATTACTGTAATCTCGTCTTAATGATTTAACCTTGGACCTGACCATCATTTCCTAATTTACTGTTTAAAAAAGACAAGGAAAAGAATGAACTTGGTCGACTTATAACACACAATGGGTATGTTAAACAAGACTCGTCAAATAAAGAAAATATGAAGAGAGAAAAATGAATGGTTCTTCTCTGAGGACTACTTGTTTATGTATTTCCCAAAAGGCTAAACTATTTTTGTAATGATTGATCTTATCACCATGCCTGACACCAAATGAACTTTAGGGTTGCGATATTCAACATGGTGCTTCAGTGAGAAGATCTCATATTGCTTGAAATACATAATAAAAACAGAAAAAAAAAGTGGATTTGGGAGGCTTTTCAATCATGCAATGATGCAAGTGAGATAACATCATAAAATTCAAGGATGAAATAAGTGGGTTTTTTTATATATACTATAAAGTATGTAATTTATTAATATAATATATTAAAGTTTAGTTGAAATGGAAAAATGGAAGTCTCAACCTAATGCAAACAAGATTTAAAGCATATATTGTGACTTATATCAGCATACCGCTCAGATTCTGACACGTGGTATCAACAGTATATCAGAGAGGAAGGAAGTATAAATCCTCCTCCACCCTTTCTGTCAGAAACGAGAAATTGAGAGAGGAAAAAAAATGGGGGTTGAAATGAAAGTGCACCCTGTTAAAGTTTACAGAGAGGCAGGAACAGGAAGAGCTGAGACAAGGTTCATCAAGGCAACCAATGGAAGTGTTTTTCCAAAGAAGAGGAAGCTGGTGAAGAAGATGATGCTCCACTCCATGCTCAAGTTTTTTATTTCTCTGTTTTCTTCATCCAAACCTTTTCAATCCAACGATAACCACATATAAAATGTTTAAGTAGCATCCCCACTCACACCATAGCTTTGTTCCCCATCATTCATCAAATGTTACCTCAAATTCCCACAACTTGTTCTGTTCTTGTTTATTCTGTTCTGTTCTACTTGCTTTCATTCTTCATTCCTTTGGTTTTGAACAGATCGAATTTGGGACAGAGAATCGTTTTCTTCTGCATCTTGAAATTCAACCGCTGCAAGCTTGTCTTTGAATATATGGTTTCCAACTTTAAAAAATGAATATAGGATACTTTTTATGCTTTAAGCTGGTAATGGAAGGTTCATTCCATGAAGAACCCCAAATAGGGAAATCATTTAATTTCTATGAATGTTTGGTCAAAAGGAAAAGTTTTTCTTGGTGTATTTGATTATTTCTCCACTAGTTTTAAGGCCAGATATTTTATTTTGAATCCCATACATGCGGAAGGAGACAAACAAATAAAGGAAGACAAAAAGCAGGGGACTATCTTGTTCTTTTTTTCCATGTTCATACTCAGCTAACTACTAAACCATCTCCAGTTATTATCTCATCTCTCCTAATCATGTTCAGATTTAGTTAAATGAATTATGCTAAATGTTTAGTAACCGTACTTTTGTTTAATAAATTAAGCCTCTATCAGGAGATGAATATATCCAATCATCTATTTTTAGTTAATTCAATTAATTTATCCTTAATTTTTAAAAAAATTTGGATTCATTTATACAGTAAATTAAAAAAAATAATAAAAAAAGAATATTGGTGGCATCATGACGGCGTAGAATTGAAATGTTTAGATGAAGCATGGATTTGGCAGAATTGGGGGTTAGTCGGCTGTGTTTGTTTATTCAACTACTTATTGTTTAATCATTAAATCAATTTGAGGATTTTTAAGACAAAGAGCTCCGCATTCCTCTTTTGTTTGTTGTAGATGTTGAAAGGAACATGGCAATGTCCTCACACACCATCTCAGTGTCCAAGTCAAAAATTTTGGTGAGAGTCGAAATTAAATTGTAATTTATACGATAATAAAAATATAATATTATCATTTTAATAGCTTATATCATTATATTTTAAAAGATTAAATCAAATTTTTATCCATATTAGGGAATCAAAGTGTAATTTTATTTTTAAAAATTTAAAGAGCTTAAATGAAAAGTTTTTTTTATTTTAAGGAGGGTCGAGACCCTTGGTAGCCTCCTAGCAACACCCCTGGCTAGCTGAATAGTAATTCTATTATTTTCTTAATTCATAAGAAATTTAAAATCGTATATACGATCACCTCTAAAATTATAATGATTCGTAATATATAATAAAATAAATTTATTAAAGAATCTAGTTTTAGATGGGGTTTCAAAAACATGAGTTTAGGTTGTTATTTTTTTTCTGAGTTGTTGTTGTTATATTTTAATGAACTGAATAGAGTTGTTTAATTAAAAAAAGGTTTCCCTTCTAGGGCCACCCAAGTAGATATCAGCACCCACCAATTCGATGGGAACAACTCCAGTTTTCCCTTTTCACCAGATTTGGTGCGGATTTGGGCAATTCAGTGAGGATGTAATTGGTATCTTAATATGATATAAATATGTAACTGACTTCAATTTAAAATTATTAATTTTAGAAGAAATTGTATGCCAAATATATTAATTTAAATTAAACCATTACTTTGTTAGGGTTATGAAACCTGTCCACAAATAAAGGAGAAAGCTAGCAATGGCAGTGGCATTGTTACATTATAAACTGAAGAGAACTCCAAGGACAAATTTTGGAGCATCGAAAAAAAAAAAAAACACATTACTATAGTTCAGAATTGAAGCATGCCTTTTTATCATTTTGGTGGCTTATCCAGAGGACGTGCCCAAAGACCCAAATATCTCTCTTTTGGAGACCACATAGTAAAATTTACTATGAAATCCTTTCTCAGTTTCATATTAAGACAAATTACTATAGTACAATAGGGTCCTTACAAAATTTCTAAAAGATTAAAAAAAAAAAATTGGTTCAATGATTATGGACACAGTAAATGTTATAATAATTGATGAAGATATAATCTAAAACATACATTGCGTACAATATGATCAGGTGATTAGGGCAAAAACAACATTAATATTGACAACATATGGTCGGCCCCGCCCAAAAATACAACAACTTAATCATGCATCTTTATAATTGTCATGTGTTGTTTCATGTTCACTGTAAGTAAGAGTTGCTATGATTTTAAGTAGCCAACTTTTTAACACCTTGGGTTGATATGATAAATTTTAGAATTTGATTTAATCTATTTCAATTTCACTTACAAAAATTTTAATTTAGTTGATATCGATATTGTTGTCAATACAAAAAGACGCGATTTCAAGTGTATTGAAACCCGTTTATACTCATATTAAATGGTTGAGGAGGGATTATGGACAATTCTAAGCATTGTATATAAAAATTAATTTTAAATTTGAATTTAATTTATACAAATTAGTATTAGCAAATTATAGTGCTCTAGATTTAGGGGTAGACAAAGGCCTTGGACCTCCAAAGATGAATTTTTTTTTTTATAATTGATATAATTAAAAAATTAAAAATATAGTAAAATTGTATTTTTTTTTGGTGAAAAGAAAACAACTTAAAAAGTCCTAAAAGACACTAGAAGCTTTGTCTTGTTGGAAAGTCTTGGCCACCTCATTAGGCGGAACGTCAAATATTCGGAGGGAGTTCTGCCAGGATAGACCGGTCTTCGCTAGATGATCAGCTGTTGAGTTACACTCCCTTGGAACATGTTTGATTTCCCACTGACCACCAGAGTTCATTAGCCTTTTAATTCTTCTGAGGAGAGTAGTGCTCGAATCCACTAATTCCTTTGTGTGCAAGGCCTTGACCACTTCAAGGTTATCTGTCTGAATTTTGATCTTCTTTAACCCCTTGTTTAACAAGATAAGCACTCCGTCAAGAATACCCCAAAATTATGCTTCCAAAGGTGAGCATTTTCCTAGGTAGTGCGTGAAACCTACGATCCAATTACCATCTTGATCCTGAACGATGCCGCCTGCTGTGGCGTTCTCAGAAACTCTAGCCACTGCTCCATCCGAGGATAAGTAGACCCAATTATCTGAACAATGTTGAGGTGTCACCGGGTAATATGGGGAAGCCTTATGTCCAACGAATAAGGTCTCAAAATGTTGTGCCCAACTGAGGGAGAATTTGATGAGCTCAAGGGATGTCCCGTCAATGTTTTGAAAGATGAAGAGATTTCGGTTCTTCCAGATCCTCCAAGCTATTATTCCAAAGAGGCACGACCAAGTACATTCCTTGTCCTGCAAATTAATTAATATGACAACAAAGATTAGTGTATAACCATGTTAATAGAGGGTCAGAAAAAAACCTGGATTGCTTCTCTGGAGGGACAATAATCGACCAAACTTCCTTGGCGGTCGGACAGTCCCGAAGAACATGTAAAATGTTTTCCATGCCATGCCCACATCTTGGACACGCGCTGCTTTGACCAATTCCTCTCCTGAATCTTTCTGAATTAGTAAAATTGTACTTTAATCTCAAAATAATTTTTTTTTTATTTAATCCCTTCAAAATGGATGAATTATAAGTTAATACGTTTAACCTTTCAAAATTAAATTCTGACCCTGAAATAATTGTTGGCTTCCCCTAATCAATAGTATGAACAAAGGCAAACTGATCTCATTGCCCTCGTCATTCCAAAGTCGTTATACTATTTGCATGTTCACTGCATCTTATATAGACTTTTGCGCCATTTTATATTCCTCTTATGCTTATATGTTCATACTTAATTTTAGTTATATTCAGAGTCTATGATATTCATGATTCAAATCATAGGGTAATCTTTTATGAGTCAAGAATTTTCATTAATTAATGGAAACATATTTATATTTAATTGTTTAAATTTATAAAATATTTAAAATAATCATGCCAAAATTTAATTTATATTAAAAAATTCCATATTTAAGCGTAAACATAATTTGGAAGAAAATCCTTTGATTTATTTGGGAAATCAATGCCCACTGAATTTCTTATGGTAGGTGAGTTCTACAATCACATTTGAGCTTTATAAGAACAAAGATTCTAGAACGATTAGGGGGGGGGGGGGATTAATACTTAAACATGAATTGCGCCCATAAGGGGGACCTCATGAATCAAAGTCAGTTTAATTAATGTAAAGACGAAAAGACTTAATCCACTTTTGATGATGTCCCAACTATCCATGTGGCAAATTTAGTAATATATGTCGTGTGTTCTAGAAGCGATTTAAGACCAATCTCAGCGTGTAAAAAGTAATTTTTAATTAATGAGTAGTGCAATGAAACAGTGAGAGTGGACCTGGTTAAAAGTTATGTAGTCTTAAAAGTTTGAAATTTCTAGGAAATATCATGGTTTAGCAAAGTCCAAAATTGACTTGGGAGGAATGTCTATAGGTTTGGGAGGGTAGCCTAGTGCATACCTACAAGGCTTCCAACGTCAAACATGTCCCAAGGCATTGCATTACAGCTTTCCTTCATTGACAATTCTACTTTAACCAATGACTATAAACTAAGCACACATCATTTATTTGCTTGCATTATATATATTTTACTTCATTTTGGTGGTGGAAATGAAGATTACAAAGCCCATATGAACTGGAAAGAACCCAAACGAAGATTCTGTTTTGCTTCTTAATAACATTAAATTAATTAGGGGAATGAATGGATCACATTCTGGCCCACACTCACATGACTACTGGCTGTCAGTGATTCTCTCTCTCTCTTACAGTGCAGTGAGATTATGACAAGTGTCAAAGCAGCATTTATTTTTGGTGAATTACCAAATCTAAACATCAATTCTTAGTCTACAAGTTTCCCCACTTTTTGTTCTCTATTTTAAATCCTTTCTCTCAGTTCAGTTGACCCCAATCACCCTCACATTCCAACCCAAAGATACTTCACAACAATCATGGAGTCTAGGCTAAACCAAGGTGGAGAAGGCGGCCGGGCAGAAGCAGATCCAGCTAGAAAAGAGGGTGATAAAAAAGGGGCATATCGGTTCCAAGAGAAGAAAGGGAGTGTGTTTCCAGTGAAGAAAAAGCTTGTCAAGACAATGATGGCTGAATGCATTGCTAATTCTTTATCCAGTAAAATGGGTGGATCCTCCAACACGACTGTAACTAACACTACTCCACCAAAGTCCTCCAAAAGCAACAAGATCAGTACTGTGAACATATCCCCAGACCCTTGATTGTTCAATACAACATTCATCACATAATTTATAAGGTAGTCTTGGTTCATAACACCATGGTTATCTTTAAGTCAGTTGGGAAATTTCCTCTTGTTTTTTATTGTTTGCATAATTTCCTTGTATAGTAGGTATGAATTGAATAATTTGGTTTCTGATTTCATTTGTCTTTATAAGGGAAGTATGTTGTAAGATGTTGCTGTCACTGTCACCTATATGTTCACGTTTTTATTCATACATTAATTCAGTTGTATACTTCTAGTTGGGTGGGAATTCTTGCAGAGTTTTGAGTTTGATTTTGAAGCCCTATTTAATAAGTAAACAATATGATAAACTTAATAATTAATGCAAAAAGTAAATAAAAAAACATAAAGTATGATAAACTTAGATGGTGTATCCATTTTCGAGAATCTAATAACAGTAGAAATATGTTGGATTTAATTGAACAAAATAGATTTGGTGTTAGTAGATGGTACATGGATGGTGGACCATTTAAAGCAATGGAATTAAAATAACATGAAAAAGGTGATATAAGGACAATTATAGAAGACTTGAGGAATAATCTTTATAGCCGTATTTTAAAGAAATAAAAAAAAGGAGTAACATTAATTTAGAGAGTTATTTTAAAATATTTGTGTCTTATTCCCAGAGTTGGAGTTGGAATTTGGAAGATTCTCTTCACTTGCCACCAATTTCTTTTTTCTTTTAAGAAAAGAAGGGTATAGTAAGTAAATGAAGGAGAGGGAACAACAGGATCTAGCATGATGGAATGTAGCATCTGCATGTGGAATAAGATAAGGGAAATTTTATGGGCCAAAAAAGGACCACTGCACTTCGCATAGATGTTAATAAGCCTTCCTACGTATGACAGCTCCGAAGAGATTGATGTTAATCTTGGTCTTCGGTCAGAGATTTTGGAGGGATATGCAATTACTCATTATTGTGATAAATTGTGTTTCAATCAATTTTATCGAGCTCAGTGATTAATCTTTACGTTTTATAAGATCCGGATTTTAAAATTATCTCATATCCAAAGTAAAAATCGAATTTTCAATTGCTGATTAAGACCATCTCACTTAAATCATGATTAATTTTCTCTCTTTTTCATTTTGGGTTTTAGGCGGAAATGGAAGGTTGATTTCATGATGATGTCATTACCAATCCAATAATTAAGAACCCTATTATTTCATGTCTACGAGTTTCTTGTGGAAAGGAAAAGTTTTTCTTAGTTTCTTTGATTACTTTTCAACTACCTAAAGTACAGTTACCTTTTTGTTTTATAGTTTGAATTCAACGAATATGAAAGGGGAGAGATAAATAAAGGGAGACAAAAGGCAAGGCTGTATTTTTGACCATCTTCACATTCCGTTAATCTACGAATGCATTTCCAATTATATCTCATCTAATCTAATCAGGTTCATATTCATCTAATGTAATTAAATTTGATATGGTAAATGTTTAGTAGGAGTACTTTCGTTTTTCATTTTCTTAATAATTCTACCTCTGTGAAATTAAATGCTAATTACATTTTGTCGGACTTAATTTGTAATATTCCTAACCCGTATCCATCGCCGAAACAGGGTTATTGAGCATTATCAGGGTTTACGGATCAATCAGACAGAAATTTCAAACATTTCATTACATATCAATATTCATAATAAAACTAATCAAAAATCCTATATATTGTCCCTTAAACGAGCCCTCAAGACTCGAAATACATATTAGAAACAAGTCGGGACTAAATCGAAAACTCAGAGAATTTTTTCAGAATTGTTTAAAATTTTCAACACTACAGGGGTCACACGGCCGTGTGGCCAGGCCGTCACTACACCAAAACAGACTTTTAGCGGCGTTTTTTTGGGCTTTTAGCGGCGTTTTTAAGCGCCACTAATATAATTTGCGGCGCTTTCGAAAGCGCCGCAAAAAACGCCGCTAAAGAAAGCGCCGCAAAATTTAGTAACGCCGCTAAAGGTAGGGGCTTTTAGCGGCGCTTTTCGTACAAACGCCGCTAAAGGTAGGGGCTTTTAGCGGCGCTTTTAGCGGCGCTTTTGGGACAAACACCGGTAAAGGTAGGGGCTTTTAGCGACGCTTTTGGGACAAACACCGCTAAAGGTAGGGCTTTTAGCCTTTAGCGGCGCTTTTAGGAAAATCGCCGCTAAAGGTAGGGGCTTTTAGCGGCGCTTTTAGGACAAACGCCGCTAAAGGTAGGGATTTTAGCGGCGCTTTTCGAAAAAACGCCGCTAAAGGTAAGGGCTTTTAGCGGCGCGCTGACGCGTACAAACGCCGCGAAAGGTAGGGGCTTTAGCGGCGTCTGCTTTAAAAACGCCACTAATTTGCACAGATCCGCTCTCGCTTTTTTCCAATATCCTACCCTCCCTGCATTAAAAACCAGCCAAAAACAGCAACAATTGCATATAATTCCAACCCAAGGCAGCAAATAAAATATTTAAATCTCAATAAAAGCATTAAATCTAAACGATACTTCAAATTTAATAGAAGATATATGATATTTATTAATAAATGAAACATAATTCAAACAATTCTTACAATAATGTTTAACTGTAACAATGTTAAAAAAAAATCTTACAAGAAGAAAAGAAATGTCTAAGAGGGCGCTCGCTGCATCGCTGCTGGAACAATCAGATCATAGTCTGCATTTGTAGTTGGAGTTCTTCATACTTCGCTTCTCGCTCGCCTCCCCTACGCTTTGCCTCGCTCTAAGCCGAGAAATTTGCTCACTGTGCTCGCTTCCATCGAGATATCTCGGTCTTTCGGGTCTCTACGAACTTCAAGACGAGATTGACTCGGAAGGCATGTATTGCCGGGAGCCGGATCCAAAATATTGGGTCGGAGTAGTAACACTGATCCTTGACATCGAACCCGACCATACCTTGTAAGAACCAAAACATTAGTGATAATTTGTTATAAATATACTCAAGATTAACAAAACTATCAATCGAAGGCATGTATTATTGTAGGAGTCGTACCTTCAGGACCCAAAACATCAGTAATAATTGCGTTATCAATCTCCTCGAGATTAACAGAATCTGTCGAAAGCAAACCGCTTCATAAAATCTTCTTCTCCTTTAGTTTATCCTAATAAATTAATAAAAGAGTTAGAAACGAAATATATAATAAAAAGGAATGAAACATAACTTAAAATTAGAAATTTAAAACTACAAAAGATGAATTAAACCATTATAATTAAACATTATAAATATTTATAAAAATCAAATTTTATTAAATAAATATACCAAAATTTCTCGCATGACCTTGGTCGTCATCTGAGATCCATCCTTCTTCCTATGCGTAATGTCAAAAAGTTGAAGGCGTCCAACTGTTTGACTGATTTAAACTTCCTACATTATGGCGAGTAAAAATGATTTTTAATAGTATAAATCATTAATATTTGAAAGAAGTAATAAATTATAATACCTCACCTCGGCTACACAAGCAAAAACGGAACTCCGCTGTGTGCGTGAATTGTTGTTTCGTCACGCTTGTTCCAACTCGCTCACGGTCCTACATAATGGGATTTAAATTATTTATATAGTAAATACGATAAACCGAAAAATTTCTAAGACTTTGAAAGTACGTAATACCTCTCCTTTCTTTGAATTCCGAATCTAACTTGATCTTCCCATTGGTACCTCAACATTCCGTGGGACATTTCGCAGTTTTTCGTCGAGGCTTATGTCTTTCTTAAAATATTGTTTTTTTAGGGTGCTTTTATTGTCTCTCCATTTTTACCCAACGTCTTCTTAACATAGTCATCGGAGACCTCTAAAGCAAATCTACCACCTGAATTTTTTTAAAAAGTTAATATAAATGAAGGTTAAATTAAAGTATTATAAATTGCATTCACCTTTATTACCTTAATATTATCGAGAGCTCGATTTTTGTTGGCATCGGGCATGTGATGCCATGATTAAGTAGTTAATAGGCAACATATTCGAATTTCGTGCTATAATGCCCAAATAGCTCGCCAACAATCGAGCTTTCAGATCCGATAGGTGGCCATGATTGTTTCTCCTTACTTCAACACGCTGGGTAGGCTCTAAGTCATATAAATCTGTAAGTAACGTGACGCCCCCGAGCTCTGCGCCCCACCACCCTCAGCTGAAAAATGATATATTATTATATTAAAATTGAAAAATGAATCAATAATAAAATTCAACATGCATGTAAAATAAACTTAACATTACTTTGGAATTCTCCATGCTCATCATCTATGTCCGCAGACTAGAAGATCCAACAACCGTATCCGTCCACTATTTACGTCTTACGGATTTGGAGTATAATTTCTAATATTTAAACCTCGTAATCGTCTTCTAGGCATTTTTCCCGCAATACACATAAAATAGTTCAAAATATTAGTAACAAATAACAACAATAATAGGACATTTAAAATAGTTAAATTATATAACATGACCAACATGAAAATTATAATATTACATATAAATAATAAATCGTTAAATCTTACTACATCATATTTCTCGTAAATATCTTCGCCCACATCTGACGAACCCATTGAAATTGTTGACTAGTACTAGGGATATTTTCGTTAAGTCTTGTTCTCGAAAAGGCAAAGTTTACGATCTTTCGACTATGTCATTTCTACTTCCATCGCCAATGTCGAACAAGTCTCTAGGGGTGTTTGAAGTACAACGTACCAACCCTCATCGATTGGATCTTGGAGTAAAAACTTGTTTAACTTGAGAAGAAAACACATACGGCTCGTCCATCGGTTGTTCTCGGTGTGAATCAATCGAGAGAAATTTACCATTGTAAAGCCATATTGATCGTTTTTAATTCGCGAGCCGTATTCACATTAGCCCAATCACCTCGAGATAAGACAACTTTGCATTTGCCGTAATAATCTAACTCAATGATGTCGATAATAAGTCCGTAATACTCTCGATTCCCGACCGGCCAGGATTCGTCTCCTAGCACTAGCATAACTTGTAATCGAAGAATTAACAACAATTCCGCAATTTTGGGTTTTCCTCAATCTCTCGCGATACCTTGTATGAAATCAGATCCGTTGATGAGGAAGCCATTATATCTTTTAACTATTCTATTTGGACCTTGTGAAAGCCATTTAACGTCGTCATTTACTTCATTCCGACTCCAAACCTATTGATGGAAAGTAAATCGAGTAATTATGAATGTTATGAGAAAACATTATGACTTGACAACGAAAACTTAAATTGCATACCATTTGGCTTAACCATTCATGGAATGATTCTGTGAACAACTTATTAATTTCTCGTCGATTTAACCTTCGGGATCGTGAACGAGCTCTCAATATTTGTTTGTACTCACTATCCGGTAAAAAAGGTTTTACTTTGTTAGAAAAACAAACAAATTATAATTGATGAGTATTTATCAAATTCTAGAACTTACGTCCGAAATGGTTCCATTGAATCGTGATGAAAAAGAATGTATCGATGTGCTTGGACCCACGATCTATCGTCTAATTCTGCAATTTCGACTTTGCCGATCGGTTCTCCGAAACTTTGAAATAAATAAGTTTCGGTCAAATTATGATCTGTGAGCCCAACATTTCTACTTGGTCTGTTCATTCTTGTTTCGACATCTTCCAAATACCTCGAACAGAAAGTCATACATTCCTCTGCCAAGTAGCCCTCGGCAATTGATCCTTAGGATAATGTTTATTGCGCAGAGATGACTTCAATTTGGAAAGGAACCTAAACACGGTATACAACATTATCAGAAGTTGCAACTAAAGGCATTGAGCTAAATGCCCAGACTTTTTTGCAAGTAAAGTAAGACCTTTCAATGGGATACATCCATCGATAGAAAACAGGTCCACCAAGAAGTGCTTCACGCGGGAGATGAATTAACAAGTGCACCATAATAGTGAAGAATGAAGGCAGGAAGATCTTTTCCAGATTGCATAAAGTCAATGTGGCTCGATCTTGTAGTCTCTCAAGTTCTTGAACATTCAAAACTTTACCACAAATGCCTTTCATTATATTTGAAAGTTCAATTACAGGAGCCGTCACCTTTTTCGACATACAACACCGCATAGCAACTGGTAGTAAGTCTTGCATCAAGATGTGATAGTCATGCGATTTTAAGCCATATAGTCTTCGATCCTTAAGACTCACACATCGCGATATATTTGATGCATACGCATCCGGGACCTTTATATCCTTCAACACCGTACAAAACACTTCTTTCTTCGTCTTCGACATTGAAAAATAATAAAGTGGCAACCGATATTTCATATTCAGAAGTTCTCGGGGATGAAGCTCATGCCGAATTCCCATGTGGACTAAATCAAGTCGACTCTGAAGATTATCTTTCGATTTTCCATCGACATTCAAAATAGACCCAATGATGTTCTCGCAGACATTTTTCTCTATGTGCATGACATCAAGATTATGGCGTAAAATCGATGCTTCCAATAAGGCAACTCGAAAAAATACTTCTTTTTTCCACAAGTCCGCCTCATGAGGATCATCCTCTTCATCGATTCATCATCGATTCATCCCTAGATCTTCTATTTCTTTGCGGGTTGGCGGTTGATTCATCTTCCCATAAATGAAATTCATATCTTTCAACATTAAGAATATTTCGGATCCACCGATCTGCGAAGGAGCTGCGTTACGAACTCTTGATTACCATCAAACCGAGCACTCTGAAATCTAAATGTATGATTTAGGTAAGTAACCACCGACGATGCCCCATGTAAGAAAACTTCTTCCCATTATATAACCATTGCGAACATGTTCTGCAAGCAAAGACAACACGGACAAGCATAACGTCCCCGGTACTCCAACGGATAAATTAGCATAAGCCGGGAAGTCGTTAATAGTCCACATTAAAGCCGCACGTAAATTAAAGTTCTCTTTTCTCATTGCATCGTATGTCGAACACCAGCCCATAGTTGTTTTAACTCATCAACAAGTGGTCGCAAATAGACGTCAATATCATTCCCCGCCCTTTCTCTCCGGTATAATCATAGACAAGATAAAAGAAGATTGTTTCATGCAAACCCATGGAGGCAAATTGTAGGGAACAAGCACCACAGGCCAAGTACTGTACGTTGTGCTCATGAGTTTATAAGCCTCACACTCCGAGGATCGCTCGCAAAGCTTGAAAATTTGGAATCAAAAGATTTCAAAGCTAAAGAATCTGCAGGATGCCTTAACAACCCATCATCTGTTCGTCCATCACGGTGCCACGTCATTGATTCAGCTGCCTTTAACGACATGAAAAACCGTTGAAGCCTTGGTATTAGCGAAAAATACCGCAAAATCTTAACTGGCTACTTCGTTGACTATGTATCGTGTTCATCCTCGTTACCGTCCTCTGTATTTCTATTAATCCAACGGGATTGGCCGCATACATGACAGCACTGTTGGTTTATGCGGTCGCCCCAATACAATATACAGTCATTTGGGCAACTGTGGAATTTGTTGTAGCCAAGGCCCAAATCCTTTATCAATTTCTTCATGTCTTTGGAAGATTGAGGGATTTTTGCAAACGGGAACATTTCTTGCAGAAACTCTAATAGCATTGTCAACGAGTTTCCGGTCCACCCCCCCAAACATTTCAAGTGAAAAGACGAATC
This sequence comes from Gossypium sturtianum, assembly GCA_025698515.1. Lineage (NCBI taxonomy): Eukaryota > Viridiplantae > Streptophyta > Magnoliopsida > Malvales > Malvaceae > Gossypium > Gossypium sturtianum. Next base: position 7,812,862 of record CM046947.1, read on the forward strand.
TGAGAATGACAGTTTAGAAAATTTTGATCCTCATACGCTTCTTCATTCATTTCACCAAGCAACGTGTAGAACCTCGCCGCTTCTTCATTTGGTCTGTTCATCCGGTACACTTCTTCCCCTACGGTGAAAGTATTTCCACCAAAATTATGATCATCGGTTGCACCCAAGTCGTGGAAATGACCGAAACCACCATCTGCGCATATTAAAAGCATCCCGCAACATGTTTTCCATGTTATCATCTCTAACATTCTGATTGAAAGCACTATGAGGATACCCCGGATTCATCGATGAAGATGCTCCAGTAGATGTACACTCTCCATGAAAAAACCATATTTTGTACCCCCGGACAAAGCCATCAACAACTAGATATTCGTGAGACCACTTCACGATAATGCCGATTAATATTGCAACACTTCTTACACGGACAAAGAATCATATTCTCTTGGCTTGCATTTTGAAATGCGAAATTGTAAAAGTTTCTACTCCATTTCTATAGTTGTTGCTTACCCTTGACAATTTCATTCAACTCCTATCCATTTTAGTAGTTGTCGAAGTCTAAAGTTGACAATAAATTACTGAGGCTAAATTGTTAATTTATAATTTATGTAAGTACTAATATGATCACATATATAATCTGAGTTATGTATTCTTTAAGATTCGTCATACGTGGCATTGTTACACCTAGGAGGATCTATTATATCTAATGATGAGATATAAGGCAACCCGTCAAAGTTTCAAAACCTATATACTTTGAATCTTTTTCTTTAATCTATACAAGTAAGTTGTGTAAGTTATGAATTATGTAAGTTAAATAATTTGACTAAAGCTATGTAAGTTATGTATTATGTAAGTTAAATAATTTTATGTAAGTTATGTATTATGTATTATGTCGATTAAATTAAAATTTCAAATCGAGAATCAGTTGAGTTATGTATTCTTTAAGATTCATCATACGTGGCATTGTTACACCTAGGAGGATCCATTATATCTAATGATGAGATATAAGGCAACCCGTCAAAGTTTCCACCTATATACTTTGAATCTTTTTCTTTAATCTATACAAGTAAGTTGTGTAAGTTATGAATTATGTAAGTTAAATAATTTGTGAAAGCTATGTAAGTTATGTATTATGTAAGTTAAATAATTTTATGTAAGTTATGTATTATGTATTATGTCGTTAAATTAAAATTTGAATCGAGAATCGGTTGAGTTATGTATTCTTTAAGATTCATCATACGTGGCATTGTTACACCTAGGGAGGATCCATTATATCTAACAGTGAGATATAAGGCAACCCGTCAGGTTTCCAGCCTATATACTTTGAATCTTTTTTCTTTAATCTATACAAGTAAGTTATGTAAGTTATGAATTATGTAAGTTAAATAATTTGACGAAAGCTATGTAAGTTATGTATTATGTAAGTTAAATAATTTTATGTAAGTTATGTATTATGTATTATGTCAGTTAAATTAAAATTTCAAATCGAGAATCAGTTGAGTTACTTCTTTTAAAAAGTTGTGATGTTGTTAAATTTAAAAAGTTTTTAACTTACTTCTTTTAAAAAAAAGAATTTATTTTCTATATTAAAACATATTTAAATAGTGAGCTATATTATTATATTGATAACAAAATATTTATAAGTTTTTAAATTTAAAAAGTTTTTAAATTACTTCTTCTAAAAAATAATTTATTTTTAATAATAAAACATATTTAAATAATGATCAATATTATTATAATCGATAACAAAATATTATTACCATTTTGGAAAACATTGAAAATATTAAATATTAAAATCGCTCATTATTAATATAAAAATTAGTAATTAGTAATAACAAAAAGCCATATAAATCTAAGTATTCTTAAAAAAATGAACTTTTATATTTTGTTTATGTTATTTTTATATCGCATCGTACCTTAAATTTTAAGAAATAATACACGGGAGCTTGTAAAAATCTAAGAGGCATGATTAGATAGCAATTTGGAGGTTGTTCAAACATTAATAATAATAAAAACAATAATAGTAAACAAGTAATTTAGACAGAATTTCTTTAAGATTCATCATACGTGGCATTGTTACACTGGGAGGATCCGTTATATCTTACATGAGTGAGATATAAGGCAACCCCTTAGGTTTCCAACCTATATACTTTGAATCTTTTTTTTTTTTTTTTGGACAGCAATAGAACAAAACAACATATATACCAACCAAGCGGGATAAAAACCGCAATTTAGACAAACAATTTGGTCAAATTCATCATGATATAATCATTATTGATCCGAATTTTGAACTAAAAGCGTACCTTAATAATTTCAAGAAGATGGTCTACTCCACTCTCACCAAGAAACAGGGGCTGCAATCAGAAATACAAAAGATTAATAATCTTGACTAACAATTGGATATATAATGTTTTTCTATCAAATGAATATAAATCAGCAGAATGAATATAAATAAGAATAATACTGATTTCATACCTGTTAAGTTATTACCACCAAATCAAATCCAACGATTGCGAGAATGTAGGAAGCGAGAATCGAAATACAAACAACATATGAATTAAAAAATGCTATTTACTAAAAATTAATACTTACATTCTTAGGACAGTAGTGAAGTCACTCACTTGATTATTTCACTCAATGCAGTCAAATATATAGAAGACAAAATAGAACTGATTGAAAGGACATTTAGCATTAAGGAATGGATAATATTAGAACACTAAAACTACACAGTCAAGTGTAAAAAACACACAGACACGAAGTAAAAAGAAAAGCAAAATCTGTATTCATACCAAGTAAAAAACACACAGACACGAAGTAAAAAGAAAAAAGAAAAAAAAATCTGTATTCATACCAAAGTAAAAAACACACAGACACGAAGTAAAAAGAAAAAAAAAATCTGTATTCATACGAAGTAAAAAACACACAGACACGAAGTAAAAAACACACAGACACGAAGTAAAAAACACACAGACACGAACTCAAAAATTGCTTAGGACAGGGAATGTCATGGAATTGGAAGATTTAAAGCGCAATAAAAGCGTATTCATACCAACTCTAATTAAAAATCTGTAATTTTTTAGAAAGGATAATAGTGCATCAACAGTAAAACAAAGATTATAAAACATGTTTTAGCAGTTAGATAATCTCTGATCAACAATGTAATAGTTATATATATAGCAAAGTGTACACTTCCATTAAGTAACATAAAAGTACAATTATAAACAGTTATTTATTTGCTTTTTTAAGGGTGCAAAAAATGTTGAACCAAGCTGATCGAGTTTTTTATCAACCTTTTCATCCCTTGTGATATTGAGTGTGTTAGACAACTCATATTCTAGCTATAGCACAAAATTAGGTTTAAAAAAAAAACCTCTCCAGTCCCATTCAATTTTGATATTGAGCAAATTGGTCCCTCTTAAACAAATCAAAGCAATTTAATCCCTGTTAATTTCAGAAGTTAGCAATTAAGGACAATTAGTCTCAAGAAAAAGCAAGACACACTATGTTGTGTAAGTGAGTTCTGCATCTTCATAGATTGTCGACACCACAAGCAAACACTGATTAGGAAAGAACTACATCTACCTATATTACTATTTAAACACAAAATTTCAACTTGACCTTCGAAATAAATAAATAAAAATCAGCTAAAATAATAATATTAAAATAAGCTGATAGACTTACTGGAAGCTAGCATGTCATTATCTTCAGTAAAGCCTTCATTAGGCCCATCAAAGAGATCAACCCGTTTATTACTCTCAAGGTTGCTTTGATATACGCAACACAATAACAACAACATCAAATAAAGTCAAGTAACATATCAAATACCAACAAAATTATTATTTCATAATAGCGCCGTAGTTTTCTTTACAAATTACAGATTTAACAAATTTTCCTTCTTTTCCTTCTAAAGGGAAAGAAACAATACCCAAACTATAACATTGTGCATTTGAATAAGATTCTATGAAGTAGCAGCACCTATCAATGAGCAATTCTTATAAAGTTCATTATGAACCTATAAAACACTTGGATGAAAACTAACAGTTTATGAGATATAACAGTTTACATATATACAGTTTATGAAAACCAAATGCATATTCCACACATTTATGATATATAACAGTTTACATATATATTTAAAAGAAATTGAATACTATATATAAGATATGCATAAATCCAAATCGAAAAGCCTATAACAATATTCCAGTCCAAGGTCAGTTTCACAATTGTATGGCCATGGGTGATGAAAAAATGGTGCGGTAAGGTCTGTCACCATTGATAATTATGAATAAGTTACAAGTGTTCGATAAATTCCTACAATCAGCTTTTAGCTTATGAACCACAATTTAAGCATAAGGCAACCACAAAGTAGCTTATTAACAAATTAAAAGCTAAAAAATTAAATATAAATTGAAATAATAGTTTTTCCTTAAATCTTTTTGCAATATTTTTAAGTCGGAAAATAAATTAAAAGAAAGAGGAAAAAGAACCTGGAGTTCAGAAGAGGGCTTGGTTTTCAAATACAAACAATCCCAAAGAGCACTCCATTTTCCATAGCAGTTATCCAAAACTCCTTCTATGTAATACTGTTGCAATTGATGAACCGGAGCTGCCCAAAGAATTATCGAATCAATTCATAAAAAAAAATTGAAATTGGTAAAAATAAAGGAAAATAGAGAGAGGAGGAATACAATAGCTACGAACCCAAACAAAAATGGTTTTCTACCCCACAATCGGCTTACCTCAATATTACCATTAATTTTGAATCGAGAAGAGTTTGAAATACCAAACAATAATGGTTAAAGTAAAATACCTCTACGAACCCAAGTTTCAGCGGCGCATGTGGGGAGAAGATGATGACGCTGGTGAAGAGGCAAACAATTTTATTTTGCAATGGCGGAGAGAAGAGTCGAAGTTGATTTCGGCAAGTGGGAAATTAGGGAAAAAATTGCGAGAACAAACTTGGGGAAATTGGGGAAAAAAGTTGGGAACTTGGTGAAAATAATCGGGCAAATCGAACACGATTAAACGATTCGTTTAAGTTGGACATTTTGCGGCGTTTAACATAAAATGCCCCTAACAATATGGCTAAACCTAAAAACGGTGTCGTTTACATATAGTCAGAAACATAATTGCGGCGTTTTTAGTAAACAACGCCACTAAAAGCAAATATAAAAACGATGTCGTTTCAAAGTTCACCTTATTTGCGGCGTTTTATTTAAAAGCGCCATAAAACAAAGCTTAAAACGGCATCACTTTTGTACAAACCGAAACATATTTGCGGCGTTTAACTTAAAAACGCCACTAAAAGCATAAGGTACAAACGCCATCGTTTTGCCTTAAAACATATTTGCGGCGTTTTTACACCAAAACGCCACTAATACGAACATGAAAACGGCTATGTTTTCTCTTAAACTGAAATGTAATTGCAGCGTTTCTCGTAAAAACGCCACTAAACCTAACCCTTATTGCGGCGTTTTCTAAAAAAAACGCCGCTATTGTTGTGTTTTTCGCCAAAACCCAAACCCCAACCCCCAATACATAACCCTAAATTATTTAATATATAATTAACTCTTTTACAATTATATAATAAATTATTTAATGTATAAATTAAAAAAATTAACCCCAAACCCCAATACATAACCCTAAATCCAAACTCCAAACCCTAAACTCTAACACATAACCTCAAACCCTAAATTATATAATGATATTTTTAATATTAAAATTTATATTACCTATTTTACAATTATATAATAAATTATTTAATATATAAATTAAGGATAAAAATTTGAACCTATTTTAAATAAATAAACATTGGGGTGATGGATACATATACCATTCGGGGTTATGGGAAGACAGTTTCACAATAAAATGAAGGATCAGTGAACGATAGTTGGATCCAACAGCTTCGAGATTATGGGATTCTAGGGATTATGGGGATTTGAATTAGGGGATATCGATTTGAGAGATTTTGGTTTCGGGATTTTGGGAAATTTTTAATTGGGGAATTCTTGGGGACTTAGGAAATTTAGGGTTTGAAGAAATAATAATAAGGGTTATGGGATATTGAAATTATTATTTTAGCAGCGCAGAAAACGGCGTTGTTTTGTGTATGCAATTTCTAAATAACAAATTATAAAACAATAAACCATAAACCATAAATTATAAATCACAACCCCTAATCACTAACCCCTATCCCCTAAACCCTGAGCCACAAACGTAAACCATAAACCCTTAAGCCCTAAACCACTAACCCTTGACCCTTAACCCTTAACCCCCAACACTTAAACCTAAATATCGTTAAATGCCCCAAGAGCTTAAACCCTAAACCTCAACTAACAAACTTCAAAACACTAAACCTATACCCCAAAATATCAAACCCTAGATCAATTTTAATGACTTTGTAACTTAAATGAAAACTCTAAAGCAGTTTAGTTAGCAATTTGCAAGTTTTCATAATAAAGTAAAAATGCAATCTCACCCTAATGCCTAATAGCCAACCCCGAAATAGAATGTTAATGCTTATATAGACCCTAAAATAAATTATTTTTTATTAATAACACTAACCCCTAATGCCTAAAAGCCAAACCCTAAAACCATAACCCTTAAATTATTTATTTTTACGGCGTTTTTTTAAAAAATGCAGCTAATCATTTAGCGGCATTTTTCCAGAAGCGCCGCTAATGCTCTAACTTTTAGCGGCGTTTTTGAAAAAGCGCCGCTAATGCTCTGACTTTTAGCGGCGTTTTTCCAAAAGCGCCGCTAATGCTCTGACTTTTAGAGGCGTTTTTCAACAAGCGCCGCTAATGCTCTGAGTTTTAGCGGCGTTTTGGAAATAAACGCCGCTATTTATCCTTTTTAGCGGCGTTTTGGAAATAAACGCCGCTATTGCTCATTTTTTTGCGGCGTTTTCTTTCAAACGCCGCTAATGTATCATATTTGCGGCGTTTTTCTTTAAAACGCCACTAAAAACGCCGCTAAAAGTCTGTTTTGGTGTAGTGCGTGTGGGTATTTGAAATAGGGACACACGGCCGTGTCCGTACCCGTGAAACTCATTGACTTGGGTCATACGACCAAGTCACACGCCCATGTGCCAGGCCGTGTGAGCATACTGACTTGCATTCTTAAAAGATATAGGGGACACACGCTCGTGTCTCTACCCGTGCTAACGAAAATAGGCCATTTTCTATGCCACATTTCTCACCCAAATTGACACCAATCTAGCCTCAACAAATTGCACATCAACAAGCCATAAGAAGGCATTCAACACAAGCTAAAATTATGTCTTAAACATGTATTATCACCACATACAACCAATATGCCATTAAGTACCTTAAATGATAACTTAAAAAAAAAAGTCCAAACTTACCTAATTATTTACCCAACCAAGTTACCAAAGTTCACTATAATTCAATTACATACATACATATAACACTCATACTCATATCACAATATACCTCATTCTCATACCAATATGTAAGTTGGTTATTTAAATAATATATCTATCATAATATTTTCACAAGCCAAGCCTTGACTAAACCGTACAAAAAGCTATACATGCCATATAAACCATATTGAATGTTTCAAAAATTACCGGAATAAGCTGGATAGTATGTTTTGAGTGTTGATCCGATCGTCCAACCTTCCAAAAATCTACAAGGACATTAAACAACACATATAAGCTTAATGAAGATTAGTAAGTTCGACGAGTTAAACATAAATCTTACCGAACCTACTATAACAAGTCAAATAAATAAAATCATTCATGTCAACTCCCTGTCATTCACAACTTCAATTGATAAATACCTCCGTATTCAAATCATTACAAAAATACATAACACGTCTTTCAAATTCATTAAATAAATCACTTTACCGAAATTTTCCATTCGAAGAACAACTTACGCATAAGAGTACATTTTCAACAGAAGCTCATAAGAGCTGGGCCTCCCAAATACTCTAATCAGAAGCTCAAAAGCTGAACAGAAGCTCGAAAGAGCTGAACAAAAACTCATAAGAGTTGAACAGAAAGTAAAACACGAGAGTTTGCAACAAATGCTGAACCCCAGCTTACTTGGGAAAAATGCCATTGTCTCCTTCCAATACTATCATACACCAAAATACGAATGTACTCAAATCCCGCATTCCATTCAAACCGAAATCCAATTCAATATTATAATTCCAACAATAATTCAATTCCAACAATAGAATAAATAAACAATACCATTCATCAATTTATACAAAATATTAAATTTTTTTAACCGTACGAACTTACCTGGGTTGAATTGTAGCAATTGCAGAAGTTCAGGGACTATTATGCTATTTTTCATTTTTCACGAGTTTCTACGGGATCTTGATCTAAAATATAAAATTACTCATTTATTAGCATATATTTCATTTCCAATTCACTTTACAATTAATACCCTTTTATTTTTCTAATGTACACAATTACCCCAACTTTTACAATTTTTGCAGTTTAATCCCTTAATTAGTTAATCTATCAATTTAACTAATTTCTCAATCAAAAATTTATTCATATATTCTAGGCCTTCATAAAGCCCCTAATAAATCCAAAATTCACTATCAAACCCTAATATTTTAACATTTTCACGATTTAATCTTAAAATTAATATTTAACAAAATCACTTTATAAAATCATCATACTACATAATCAAAGCTCTAAATCCATGTTATTCATCAAAAACATCTAATATTTATAAATGAAAACTTCCAAAATTTTTAATAAAATCAAAAACAAAGTTATAGTTTAGTTGGACTTAATTGTAACAATCTCAAAAACATAAAAATTACAAGAAACTAGTAAGAATTGAACTCAAATGAAGCAAAAGTATGAAAAACCAGCTTCAGCTCTCTCCTATTTTTGGCTGAAAATTAGAAAAGAAATGTATAGAAAACCTTTAAATTCAATTTGTTTTATTTTTTTAATTTCATCAAAATTACCATTTGCCATTGAATCATTTTATTTTATTATTTTCCCTTCATATGCCGCTCACCTTTTAATTTTGGTTTATTTATTTCTTAAGTCCTCCTTTATTTATTAATTAAGCCATTTAATCACTTAAATATTATAATTAATAAGTTTTGCACCTTTTTTAATTTAGTCTTTTTTTAATTAATTAACTATCGAAACATTAAAATTTTTCAACAAAACTTTAATACCACCTTAATGAAACTCCGTAAATATTTATAAAAATATCTACGGCTCGGTTTATAGAAACGAGATTCCGATACCTCACTTTCTAAAACCACTTGACCTAATAAATCATTATAAAACATAAATTACCAATTCAAAAACCTTTTTAAAACCATATTTGACTCATAAATATTAAATAATAATATTTATGAACTTACTCGTTGGATTTGGTGGTCTCGAACCACTGTTTTCGACACCACTAAAAAATCGGGTTGTTACATAATTATTTTAGGATATGAATGTACATTTAATACAAGTATTTTTTTTTTAATTCACATATTTATATGATGATATTTAGAGGTGTTTATGGGCCAAATCGGATTCTACCAAAATTTTAGACCCAATTGGTAAGTCCGGCCTCGGCCTGCAAAAATAAACTTAAAATTTTGTTCAAGCCCAGCCTGGATTATAGATGCTAAACTTGGACCTGGCATGTATTAATTTTTGTTTTAAAAGACTGAAGAGAATTTCAACTCTCCGTTTCTCGTTTCCAAGAAATATACAGATAATCATACATATATATATATATATATATATATATATATATATATATTTGTTGAGTAAGAGAGATAGACAAATGCTTGAAGAAAAGTTTAGGGGCCGTAATTTTTTCTCGAGAAATAGTTGGAACGAATGCGAGTTTTGCTTGTTTTGATGGCATTATATATGAACTGTGGAAGTAGTATTTAAAAATTTCTTTTCTTTTTCCATAAGAAAAATAAAAGAACAAAATATATGAACTGTGGAAGCAACAACGAAAGTAGTGGAAGTATTGTGCATACATACCGAGCAAACCAGTGGGACGACAATGGCTGAAGGTTGGAGCAGAGAAGGCAACAAAGGAAGCAGCAATGGTGAACGTCGTCGGTAGAGGAAGCAACAAGAAGATGGACGACGCAAGTCTCAATGCTGATGGGCTGGAGTGGGACGATGCAAAGGTGATGGGCGCCAACGACAGAGGAAGCAGGAGACAGACAGGTAGTGACGCTAGAGATCACTGGTAGAGGTGGTGAGCGACATTTAAGGATTTTGTTTTTGGAACTAATATTGATTAGGGATTGGGAATAAGGGGAATTAGGGATTGACACTTGGCAGTAACTCAGTATAAGTTAAAAATTTTAGTTTGAAAAATTCGGGCCTGGCTGAGCCATGCCCGGACTGAAAAACCTTGCCTAAAACCTAACTCATCTTCTAAACGGGCATTTGTATTAAGTCCAAGCCTTTTTTCGGATTTATTTTTTTGCCCAAGTCCTCCTACATTTCGGGCGAGCCTTAGGATCAAGCCAGATGATTCGACCCATAAACAGGTCTAATCATATCAAGTATATTTAATTTATTTAAAAAAATTAATTGATTTATAGAGTCAAATATTGGTGGCATTTTAATTTTTTTTTTTGGATTTGCATGTTCATATGGCGGAATTGTTTTGATGGAGGGGTTAGTTGAGTCAAGGAATGTGTTAGTTTCTAATCAATAATTCAAGATTTTGACCCATTTGAGGATTTCTTAGACAAGGACGTTCCACTTTCCTCTTATAACTCTTTGTTTGTAGTAGATGTCTTGGGATCAAACAAATGCAACTGCAGCCATTCAGCTAGCCTAAGGAGACATTGCCAACTTCCTTAACATCTATTGTTTGCATAATATGATTCCATCCTTTTTCTTTGTTCATAACAAGTTAAATTATTAGAAAATGTACCTGCAATTCTTTCGTCAGATACTTACGCCACATTTGGTTTGGTGAAATCATTATTTCACGCATTACGATAATTCTCTTTGTGTAAAATAACTTTCCTTCAAGTCCCATAATAAGGACTCATAGCTCTAAATAGCTATGGAAACCCCTAGTAAATAGAAGCAAAAATGTTCTTCCCAAAATCTCCTTAACAAAATTGCATCTTCACAACCCTTGTTTCTGCCACAAATCATATATCATTTTTCATTTTTTCGAAAAAATTTAATCGATTTAACCATCAAACTTACTAAACCAAAACCAACTTAATCAACTCGATTAAGTCTAATTTAACCAACTTTTGTTCTCCCTTGATTATGAGTTTACTGAAAGTCCCTTATGTTTTTACAAATGGGGAAATTTTATTTTGAGGATTTTTTTTATTTTTATATAAAATCTAAAAAATACATGCACATAATGGACTTTGACCCCAAAATATCATAAACTTTAATTTTTTAAATTTACTATCTCAACTAACAACATATTTAATATTTATATAATTTTTTTATAAAATTATTAAATAATAGTATGATAATGTAGTATATGTTATGATAAAAAAGTTGTCCATAAATATATCATTTAAGAAGTTGTAAGAATAAGTACAATTACAATTGCAAATAATATACAACTAAATAACTATAATCATAAATAATCATTTCAAAGCATAATTATATTGAAATCAAAATATATTCAAATCTATATTAAAATAAGTGTGGACGGAATTTAACATAGTGTGATTTAAATGAGAATAAAATTTAAATTGAAAATCCATAAATTATATACATAAAAGTGGCCTCAAACTTGAGATTTCAAAATTATCAATAAACCAATATCTCTTTCATATTCGTTGCATAAAAATTAAGGTAAATTACTCAATTTGTCATCCAATTTTTAGGGCACTTTTGTTTTGGTCATTAAAAAAAAACATTGCAATTTTGTCACCAACTTTAGGGTGCCTTCATTTTAGTCACCCAAATGTTAAATCTCTAACAACGGTTGATTGTATACACCACAACATGTTTACACATTCATTTTGGTCACCCAACTTCTAGGTTGCTTTCATTAAGGTCACACAATTTTTTTTCTTTTAAGTATTGATCGAGGTAAAAAAAATAAGTATTGAAGTGAAAAAGCAGTAGAAAATAAAATAATGCATTATAACTTTTTCATATTTTACTTGTTTACCCCTTACCGAAAGTTCTACATTTTCTTCCAATATTAAAAATTTAAATTTCAAAACATCAAAATCAATAAAATAATTTGATGAAATTTTTTTATCCATTGATAGTGTCGGTCGATTTGTTACTATAAAATATTGAAATTAATTAATTTAATTTAACCTCCTAAAATTTAAAATTTTATTTTATGTTTCCAAATCAAAATTGTAAGAACTCAAATTTGCCCGGGGCCCAATTAACCAAACAAAAACCAAAATTAAAAACCAGTTAATAAAACACCAAAAGTTTAAAGAGTTTGGCAGTCCATTAAATTACAGTCCAAGTTACACAATTTTGGCCCAAACCAAATAAACCCGTTTCTAAACCCAAACCTAACAAAACCCGTTTCTAAATTAACCCACAACCTACATGCCCAACAGAGCCCAATGCTGAATAGGCTCGAATGGCCCAAGTTTCTGATAGCTCCAGAAACCCTAGAAGGTTCCGGAATCAGCCAGCACCGCTTCAGCAGCCTCCAGCGCACAGCCTCCGTACGTGCCACATCCTCCTCCGTACAATGGCCGTACCTGCAAATCAAACCACGACAACAGCAAACAAGAGTAGCAATTGACAGCAAAGAAAAAGAATTTGTAGTTTTTGTTTATTTTCGAATATTAGGCTATAAAAACAAAGGATAAAGGCCTATTGTTTTTTGACTGACAATTTTACGCACACTGAATACAGAGAATACAGAGCAATAGAAACCAGAAACAAAGATTCAAAAGGTTTCTTTTCGATTTTATTTTCTTTATTTTTTCTTCGAATCCAGTTCTGTAGCATTCATTTCTTTCTTTCTTTTTCTACATGCGAAAATAAAAAAGGGGAAGGGATTTACTTTTGAAATATCGCCCGTCGGATCTGCTTTCTTCGTCATGATCGAAGAGAAGTGGTCTTTCGAGGTAGAGAGCGTGAAGCACTCGGGTCTGGTTCGAAAGAAATCGGTCGATCGGACCTGACTTGGCCACTAATCGCCAATTGTTGTGTGGTGTTTTGTGGTGGCGAAGGGAGATTTCTTCTTCTGCGCGGTGAGGAGAAGGCAAAAGGGGCTAGGGTTTCGGTTCTAAAAATTTTCGGCTGATAGTCTTAAGGACCATTTTTTGGGATTATATTTCATTAAGGAAACGACGCCGTTTGGGTTTAATTCAATAGCCCCCAAAACGGCGCCGTGCGAAATGCCCATATCCAACCCGATCCAACATCCATAGGATCCGCGTGTTTTTGCGGTGATGGAATATTTGTGCGTTCAGTCCCTCTTCGTCGTACTGTTCTTCGATCAGACCTGTTATACATTTCCTTTGTTTCTTTTAAATTGACCCCTGTAATTTACACGTCATTTCGATTCTGTCTAGTCCATACGCTGCGTTTTGAATCACAAAAATATTTGCTGGTTTAGTCCCTGATAGTTTACGCACATTTCAGCTTGTGCATATTTAAATGATTTTATTTATTATAAAGTAGTCTTTTAATTTTGTTTTGTTTCAATTAAGTACCTTTTTTGTTTTCATACACAATCTTTGCATATTTATCAAATTTAATTCATTTATTTATTTAGTTTTACGCTATTTTATTACATGATATTAAAAATATTTATACTATTTGTTTTTAAATTATTTTGTCTATCATTAATTTTATGTTCGGTGATTATTGCTATTATGTGTATTGTAATTCTCATTTTATATTTATTTGTCATTTGTAATTCAATAGTGTAGTATTTCACTTGCAAATAATTATTCTACGTTGTATGTTATTATTCTATCGCATTTTATTCGCTTAAAAAGTCATGTTAACACCGTACAAGTTTTAAAATCATTTTATTCAAAAGTTTTCCCAAATAAGGCAATATTTCGTGTTTGGGAATCCGAGAAATCGTGCCCTATCGTGCTGGGCTTCGATTTTTCGTTTGTCCAAACAACCAAATACCCTTTCAAAATTTCAATGCATGAGTTTTGAGAATTTTGGGATAATCTTGAATTCGAGGACTTAAATTGTTGTATCCCATCGTGCTGGATGTGATATTTTATTCCTTCGGAACAAGAGAATCTTAATATTCAAACTTGAGTATCTTCAAATGGGTTAAAGAAGGTCATAATTTAAAAATATTTTAAATTTTTATCATAAGGACATTAATTAATCAATTTGGTACCAATTTTGGGCGTTACGAGGGTGCTAATCCTTCCTCGTACGTAACCGACTCCCGAACCTGTTTTCTTAGATTTCGTAGACCAAGATTATTGTTTTAATAAATCAAAATGTTTTATTAAAATAATTCATCTTAAGGTGATCCGATCACACCTCGAATAAAAGATCGGTGGTGACTCCATTTGCCATATTTTTAAAGTCGATCCCCGTTTTTCAAAAATAAAAAAAATGGTTTCGACAGCTTGGCGACTCCACTGGGGAAACGAAGAGAGTCGAGCCGTAAAATTGATTATATTCTGTCATTTTTCGGAAATTTGAAAATTCGATTTGGAAATTCGATACTTTTGTTGCATTTGTTTGTGTCATTGCATATGATTGTTAATTCCTTGCACATGTTGCATTGCATGACCGTTGTGGTCGCACCTTTAAGTGGGAGTGAGAAACTATACCTTCGTGAGGTTTTCACCTCCGCATGGGCTAGTGGACTACTTCCGGGATACATCCGTACCTGTGTCTTCGTGAGGTTTTCACCTCCGTATGGGCATAGGGAAATGTATTCCCTTAAACCGAACTTGATCCATATGAGCCTATAATAGGTGAGGATTAAGGAATCTGCTGGTTCATGTACCCTTTTCCCTAGAACTTTACCTCATATAGTGGACCATAGGAACCCACCAGATGTAGTAGTGCTAAATGTTAGTGGTTATCCATATAGGTGTTTGATTATTTTCTGTTGGCCCTAAATCTTGTTATTTGATACTGACTTGTGTATTTTGTTTATGATTGCATGACATTGCATATTTAAGGAGGAGTCGATTCGTGTTCGGTTACTAAGTTAGAAGGCTTAACATGGAGAATGAATTCCTTGATAGAGTCAAGGATAATGCGGTCGTCCGCGCATGGTTAGAGAAGCTACAACTTGAGAAAAGGGACAGTCTGGCTAAAGGATACACATCGGAGCTATGGGACTTTACCCGTGTCAGTGTGATACAAAATGAGCTGCAAGAGTTGAGAGATATATGGGCCCATTGGGATGAGGGAGCTAAGCAATTGTTCTACCAGAATTATGGCGATATACCCTATTTGCTGGATGTCAAGGTAGACAAGCATCTGTTTCGGGCTATGACTCAGTTTTGGAACCCTGCCTATAGCTGTTTCACTTTCGGGAAGGTGGACTTGGTGCCCACTGTGGAGGAATATATGACCTTGCTGCGTTTTCCAAAGATCCAAGTTGATAGAGCTTACTCTAAGGCCGCTAATGCCCCGACTTTTGTGAAGAAGTTAATAAGTATTACTGGGATGAGTGAGCCTTGGGTTACGGCTCTAATTCAACAAAAAGAGGATGGTAAATGTATTCCTTGGGTGATTTTGAGAGACTTGATCTTGGCACATCCGGATGTAAAGAAGAAAGTTGATATCTTCGCCTTGAGCATTTATGGTTTAGTGATTTTTCCTAAAGCTCTAAGGTATATTGATAAAGCAGTTACTGATTTATTCGATCGCCTTGATAAAAGAGTCACGCCTGTACCTATAATTTTGGCTGAGACATTCAGATCTTTGAGCTTGTGTCGGAGGGCAGGTGAATGAAGGTTTATTGGATGTGCGCAGCTATTACTGGTATGGTTCCATGGACATTTTTGGAAGGTGGACAAGGTCTGGTCTTGTTCGAGAGTTATTCCCCATTAAAAGAGAAAGTTGCTACGCAAATGAGGGATGATATTTCAGAAGAAAGGTGGTTGGCGATACTTCAAAATCTCAAAGAGGAAGATATTGAATGGAGAGCCTTTTGGATGGTCCCTGACGAGATCCTTTATCGGTGCGGGAATTTCGATTATGTACCTTTGCTTGGAATTTGGGGGGCCACTGGATACACTCATTTGCTTGTATTAAGGCAGTATAAATCGAGGTAATTTATACCGGCAACTTACGGACTTGCTCAATGTGAGTTCTCGTATAAAGCAGACAATTATAAGAAAAGGGTTCGGGAGATTTATGATGCTTGGAAGCAGACTCGCCGGATGAAGAGATTAGTTGTTGGTTCTATGACGACGCCTGAGTACAACGAATGATTTAGCAAAAGGATTAATGATAATGTTCCTGGGCCGAGTTTAGAAGGTGCTCGATCAATGGAGGAATGCTTGTAAGTTGTCCCGTTAGAGCTAAAGATTATGAGACATGACTTTGAAAAGAAGAGTCTCGAGTTCGGGAAAAGGATCGAACAGCTAGAGGAAGAGAAAATGCACTTAAGATTAGACGTGAAAGTGCAGAAGTCAGAGGCTGAGAAGTTAAGAAAATGGAAGAATAGGGTTGAAGAAGATCTGGATAGTTTAAAGACAGACTATAAGAAGATATGTCTATCGATGATGACTGCTGGTTTAGGAAAAACTTCGGAGCAGTGGTGTCAGGAGTTTCGAGACGAAAGGACTAAAGTTGATCAATGGGAAGAGAAATTTCAAGAGGCACAAGCACGAAATGAATCTGTGGAAAAAAGTCTCTCAGAAAGCCGAAATGAACAAAGCGAGTTAAAGGCTAGAATCGCAGAACTCGAGAGATCACTTCATCATCACTGAAGCCGTAATTCTGTGAAAGAATTAAGAGCAAGTTTGAGCAAAATTGAAGAAATGAAAAAGAAGATTGAAGAATTAGAAATGGCATTGCAGAATTGTCAAAATCGTATTGAGTCCCTAGAGGTGAATGAAGAGCGTTGGAAAGAGGAGCTTCACTATTCTCAGAATCAAGTTGGAAATAGGGATTACATCATGGGAGAAGACATAACCCAAATTCGAGAGATAGCTGATTACTTGTAGACTTTGGCGGTACAAGCGGATATATTGAGCGTGCGCAAAGATGAGTCGTGATCGGATCGTGGACAAGAGCTAGCTTCATTACTTAGGAAGATTAAAACTTTAGGTGCTAGGGCAAGGCCTTATTTGTAACTTGATTTTATGTAAAGGACTTTGTTTTCTAGTAAAGTTTTCTAAATGAAATTGAATCAGAATCGGCACATTCTTTGTATTCATGCAATTGCACTTGTTTTCATTTCATTCATATGCATTAAAGGTCATTAAAAGATTCTAATTGAATAAGAATTATTTCAGCATTAACCTGGACACCGGTAAAACCAAACATCCCTACGGTACCCAAACCAAGACAAAAGATATGGATTAGAGATTAGAAAAATTCGAACAACTCCAAAGGGAGATGCAAGATAAACTTCAGCTGTAAATGCTGGAGCAGCTGGCTAAGATCCAACATGATATGATGGATCGGATGATGGAATCACAAAAAAAATATGATGTCTCAATTAACTCAATTACTGGCGGGAGGAATAGACAAAGGGAAAGGCCCTATGGATAATATCATGGAAAGTGATCTTCAATATCCTCCTGGTTTTACTCCAACGCATGTACATGCACCACCAGAGATAAATCCACAAAGGCCATCTGTCTCTATCAGGCCACAACAGATTCAGTGAGAGTCTCGTGATCGATGAATTTCAGTGGCTCGGAGCTCTAACCACGCCATAATTCAAACAATCCAATTGTTCCTGACTTGGATGAAGTGGTAGGAGAGGAAAGAGTAACAACAGAATCCCAAAGGCAATTAGAAGAGAGGTGTAAGTGGTTGGAGGAGAAGTTTAAAGTAATGGAAACTACTGATTTCCGTTGCGGGATTGATGCGAAGGATTTAAGCTTGGTCCCAGATCTGGTGCTCCCACTGAAGTTTAAAGTGCCAGAGTTCGAGAAGTACAATGGGACTAGATGTCCTGAAGCTTACATAACGATGTTCTATCGGAGAATAACATGATATGTCAACAACGACCAGTTATTAATCCACTGCTTTCAAGAAAGTCTGACCGGGTCTACGGCCAAGTGGTACAATCAGTTAACCCGTTCCCAAATTGGCTCATGGAAAGACTTGGCTCAAGCTTTTATGAAACAGTAAAACCACGTGACAGACATAGCACCTGACAGGATTACACTCCAAAACATGGAGAAGAAGGCAAACGAGAGCTTTAGGCAGTATGCCCAGCAATGGGGGGAGGTGGCGACACAAGTCCAACCCCCACTCTTAGAGAAAGAGACGACCATACTCTTCATCAGTACTTTGAAGGCTCCCTTCATCAACCACATGCTGGGGAGGGCTACTAAAAGCTTTTCTGATATCGTAATGTCTGGAAAGATGATAGAAAATACGATAAGATGTGAGAAGATTGAAGCAGAGGAAGGCACCAAGAGATGAGCCCCGAGAAGGAGGGAGAATGAGGTAAACAACACTAGCACGTATAACAAGGGTCATCCGAGAGCGATCACGGTGAGCCAGCCAAAAACAACAACCACTAATCATCAGGGTCCCCCGAAACAAGAATCCACCATAAGGGTGAGCGCCGAAAGGATACAGTTCACACCTAATACCATGACATATAAAGAGCTGTACATGAACCTCTTTGACGCACATGTAGTGTCCCCTTTCTACTTAACACCGCTACAACCCCTATTTCCCAAGTGGTATGACGCAAACGCCCATTACGAGTATCATGCTGGGATCGCGGGGCATTCAATTGAAAATTACGTCGCGTTCAAGAAGGTAGTCGAAAAGCTAATAAAAATGGGGATCGTAAAGTTTGATGACTCACCCGCACCAAATGTAGAAGGAAACCCCTTACCTAATCATACTGAGCATGGAATAAATGGAATAAATGATGATGGGAGGTGATAAATCGAAATAGTAACATATTTTAATCCCACATTTAACATACTTTTGGATGATTTATCCCTTGATTTATGTAAAAAGGTGCTCTTAATCCTTTCTTTTCATATCTTATACTCAGGAAAGCACCCAAGAATAAAAAGAACGAGAAACGGGCTCAAAACGGACCAAAATGGGCCAAAGAAGAAATCAACACGGCCTGATGTCGATCTACACGGCCGTGCCTCATTAACGGAGTCTAACACGGCCTGGCCACGATTCACACGGGCGTGTGCCATGACCGTGACCCTGCCGTGGAGGAGAGTAATTTCACTCAGAAAAGGATACTTAGGGGCAAAGAAACCTATTTCAAAAGCCTATATAAACACCCTAGGTATAACCTAGAAGGGGGCGGTTAGCTAGGCCAAGGAGCCGAGCCGAAGAGGTTAGATTTGTGGGAAACTCTCAAGGTATAGCCAGTTGATCCATGATCACTGTGAAGTCAGAGTTTTAAAATTTATAAAGATAATGATCGAACCTGGAAACTAACTATGACAACGATTGAGGCAAATGCACCTATCGAACAGTAGTATAGTTAAGGCAAGACCGGATTGTCGAACCCAAAGGAACTAAAAGTACTAATACTAACTTTCTTTCTATTATTTAGCCTAAAATAAGTGAAGTTGTTTATTAATCTAAATTAACTAATTACTAAGCTAAAGACGCAAAGACAAAAAGAATGAATTGGGGAAATACTTAGGAAAAACTCAATTGATTAAGATGATACCCTTAGGAAGAATCCACCTAGACTTCACTTGTTATCTAACACTGAACCAAACGATTTATTGACTTGACTTGATCCGTAGGACTCCCTAACGTATATTAAACCCTCTCTCGAGGCGAATAACGTCTAACCCTAGGTTAATTAATTGAAATCTCTTTCTCATTAATAACCCCCTAGAATAGCAGTAAATCGATCTGTGGACATCCCATATTAGGTTTCACCCTAACTGCAAAATCTAAATCACCCTATCTCTAGCGCGCGATCAACTCCGCTTAATTATGCTAGATCTACTCTTAAGCAGGGACTTTTGCTCCACCACCTAAGCACATTCAACTTGAATTAATATCCGCGAAATATCAACACAAGAATTAAGCATACATAATTAAGAACAAATCAAGTATTTATCATATAGTTCAGAAAATAATAACAAGATTCATCTAGGTTTCATCTCCTTCAGGTATCTGAAGGGTTTAGTTCATAACAATAAAAGAAAACATCTCAGAAGAAAAGGTAAAACAAAACATAAGAAATCCCTAAAACCCCCTGAAGGAATTGAAGAGGAGATCCTCCGTTTTGAGTAGAATTCCAGCTTCTGGAGATGGATCAACTGGCTATCTTCGAGTGTTTCCCACAAATCTGACCTTTTCGGCTCGGCTCCTTGGCCTAGCTGACCGCCCTTACAAAAGCCCTTGCAGAAGGCTTCTGCCGAACTCCCCGAATAAGTTGCCCACTAGGGTGTTTATATAAGCTTTGAGATGCCTTACTTGGCCTCCAAGTATCCCAATTTGAGTGCAATTCCCATTTGGGGGTTTAATTAGACTTTGGAGTGTGTTTCTTTACCTCCAAGCACCCAAATCCGAGTAAAACTCCTATTGGCCGTGGCAAGGACACGGCCATAGCACACGCCCGTGTGAATCGTGGCCAGACCGTGTTGGACTCCGTTAGTGAGGCATGGCCGTGTAGATCGACATCAGGCCGTGTCCTAGTATGTTTGAGGAGGCACGGCCGTGTGGGCTTTAGTCCAGGCCGTATCGACTTCTTCTTTGGCCCATTTTGGTCCGTTTTGAGCCCGTTTCTCGTTTTTTATCCCCTGGTGCTTTCCTGAGTATAAGACATGAAAAGAAAGGATTAAGAGCACCTTTTTACATAAATCAAGGGATAATTCATCCAAAAGTATGCTAAATGTGGGCCTAAAATATGTTACTATTTCAGTTTATCAAATACCCCCACACTTAAGCTTTTGCTTGTCCTCAAGCAAAATTCTCAACTTACAATTAAAACGAACTTTCTATAGTTCATAATTCCTATCAACAATGTCTTATCATAATTCATAGATAATTTCTACATGGATAATTCAATTCAAAGAGTCCTAAGGATTCAAACAATCTAAGTCATAGATTTGTAGCTCAAAAATATAGGCGTCTCCCCTTATCTAAATAATTACCTTTAATTCAAAACTGACAAGGATTGACATCCTCACTAGAGATTCACTCAAATCACTCAAAGTGTTTAAGGTTCAGGAAAAAGCGCTCAAAAGTCGAACATGAAAAGTTAATCCCATAGGCTTGCCTGAAAATCAAATCTCCACCACTATAATATGAGATGATGCACAAATCAAAAGGTCTTTAATTAGGTTTGTAACGGGGCTAGGGTTAAGGTGTGGATGCAGGCTGAATTAGAAAGTTAGAATCGAGATCAAATTGATAAAATACCTAACTAGAACAATAAACTAAATAAAAGTAATTACATCAACTGAAAGCTAATAATACTAATAATGTGAGCTTCTTCTTCAATATTTGGAATTCACACGTATAAGCTCACTTAATCACAAACTAATAATGAATAATGAATATACTTCGATTTTTTTTAAGAACAAATGATAAATACATAACAAATGATAAATTACTGAAATAAAAACATAGTTAGGCTATTAATCAAATCAAATCTCGATATAAGAGAAGTCGAAAAAGAATGGTGATAACAAAAACAAAGGGTTTCTGGGTTAATATTAGCGGTTATGTCAATAAAAAGGGTTGTTAGGATTAAAAGGGGTTCACTAGGGGTTAATTGTGAAGGTAGGCCTTTTATAGAGTTAGTGGGTTAAAACCTAGGTGCCTTAATCATCTTTGTATATCAAATCATAGGTGTGGTCTCGATATGTATAAACGAGGCAAGTTCTAGAATAACAAATCAATGTTGACATACTCATAATCAATAAAGTGAGCATGAAAAAGAATATATGCTCTATAAGGCTCAAAATCTCACAAAAATTATGGGTATTTTGATATCAACCTCGTAAATTTCAAACTTCAAAGTAATATTTAAATTTAGTTCGACAACCTAGAAAATTTTTAATTTCTGAAAAATAGACTTATCATGCTTGATTCTCTAGTATTCTTAGAATTTAATTATCAATGCACAATTATCAATGACTTAATCTAAAACATATCAATAAAAATCATAAATCATTAGAAATTTTCATCCTAATTAGTAATATGAGGAATTTACTTAAAAAACAAGACTAAATTCAGGATTTTGAGAATAATGAAAAAAATTAGGCACGTTTAAGATTCACCCCCCACACTTAGGATGTACATTGGCCTCAATGTACAAAGTTAGATAATAACAAAATAAAATCATGAAATCATAAGATGTGGAGAGAAGTGAAACTTCCTGAATTTTGGATGAAGTTAATGAAAAGAAACCGGATAGGATTGGAGGTGAACGTGGGGAAGCGCCTCGAACCGTTTGAACTTGAATCCTCAAGGTAGCCGGTCTGATTTTATTGTATCCTAAGCTAAATCTAAATGGTATGAAGAATAAGAAGAAAATAATAAAGAAAATAAAAATAAAAATAAAAATAGAAGTAAATAAAAATAAGAATAAAAGTAAATAATGGAAAATGAAAGAAGAAAGAAGACAAATGAACAAGAAAAAGGAAGAAGGGGTCTAAATAGAGATTATGGATCCGGTGGTTGCCCCGCCTTGTACCTTCTGTGATGGCACACAGTACGTGTGTAAGGCCGTGTGGTATGGAAATCTGTACCTTGGTTAGTTTATGGTTAGGTGCTAAAAGGAAAAATAAAAGTAAAAATAAAAATGTAAAAATTAATGGGGTTAGTGCTCGGGGTTGCCTCCGAGAAGCGCTCGTTATAGTCTTAAGCTAGACTTTACCTTTCATTCGTATGGTCATGGTGGTTTGAGGAGGTGAAAATCCTTTCGCATGCGATCAATTCTTGTTATGGATAAATAGTTTAAGTCGAGTAATGTTTTCCTCAAAAGTGTTGAATTTAGGATTGCTTACCTCGGCTGTGCCGTATAGGAAGACATTAAGTACCTCAAAAGTGATTTTTTCATTTGTCTTGAGGTCCGAATTGGTGATTCGAGGGTCTTCCTTTTCAACAATACCGATCCCCTATTTTGAAGTGATTTGTTGTTCTATCACTGTCTGGGTTTCTTTTGGTTTCACTTTGTGTATTCCTAGTTTCTATTTAAAGTGTGTTTTCCACTCGTCTAATTCATCGACCTGAAGCCTTAGTTCTTCAGGAATTATTTCTTTATGGGTACGAGGTCTAAGATCTAGCTCAGCTAGGTGATTTCATGATGCTTCCTCAGAAAGAAGGTTGAACCAAATGGTTATCAATAGAATTAACGTTCGTACCTTTATTACTCGATGTCCTATTTGAGTCAAGAGCTTGAAGAGTGATTGTTTAAGTCGTCTACACGGAGTGTGAATTCACCGAATTCTTCCTCTGTGTGGTCTTTCTTTTTGCATCGGGATATGGCACACGAGGTGGTACTCTGAATTGCCGGTTTTGGTATAAAATGGCACACTTCAACCTTACCTTCACTTACCATGAGTTCTTCCTTTGGGTTTGGTTCGCCTAACCCTTCACTATAAATAAATGGCTTGATTTTGCTCTCTCAGGTTAGTTTCAGATTGCTTGGCAAGCTTCCTTGTGGTAGTTCTGAGATCAGCTTAGCAAGTTGTATAACTGACTTAGAAACTTCCTCAACTGACTTAGTGAATTCCCTAACTTGGCTCTCGATCCCTTTGATCGATGCTTGTTGGGTCTTAAGGGTGGTTTCAGTGTCTTGGAGACGGTTATCTGTGGCTGCCACGAATTTTATCAGCATCTCCTCGAGGTTCGACTCCTCTTCCTGTTGGTAAGGTGGTTGTTGAAAATTTGGAGGAAGTTCCGGTCCTTGGCTACTTTGATCATCCCACGAGAAATTTGGATGGTACCTCCAACCTGCATTATAAGTGTCATTATAAAAATTATTTTGAGGTCTAGAATAGTTACCCGTATATTGAGCTTGCTCGTTTTCCATGCCATATCCGTAGAGTGGGTACTCAGGATTCGCCACGCCTCCTAAATTCGAATCATATTGTATTTCTGGGTGTACCTGCGAGAGACTATTCAAACCATAAATTTTTTTATTCATCATCTCTAACTGATTAGATAACTTGGTGACCACGTCGAGGTTGAAGACACTGGTTGCTTTAGTAGTAATTGTCCTTATCGCTTGCCACTGATAATTATTCAGTGCCATCTTCTCTATAGACTAAAATTATCTGCCAAAAGCAAAATAGAGGAAAAATTAGCAAAGTAAAATAAAAATAAAAATAAATTGCAAAAAATAAAAAAATAAAAAAATGGCTAAAGTAATAAAAATAGAGCTTTCTTAATATTTTAGTTTCCCAGCAACGGCGCCAAAAACTTGATCGCTGTGAAGTCAAAGTTTTAAAATTTATAAAGATAATGATCGAACCTGGAAACTAACTATGACAATTATTGAGGCAAGTACACCTATCGAACAGTATTATAGTTAAGGCAAGACCGGATTGTCGAACCCAAAGGAACTAAAAGTACTAATACTAACTTTCTTTCTATTATTTAGCCTAAAATAAGTGAAGTTGTTTATTAATCTAAATTAACTAATTACTAAGCTAAAGACGCAAAGACAAAAAGAATGAATTGGGGAAATACTTAGGAAAAACTCAGTTGATTAAGACGATACCCTTAGGAAGAATCCACCTAGACTTCACTTGTTATCTAACCTTTGAACTGCACGATTTATTGACTTGACTTGATCCGTAGGACTCCCTAACGTATATTAAACCCTCTCTCGAGGTGAATAACGTCTAACCCTAGGTTAATTAATTGAAATCTCTTTCCCATTAATAACCCCCTAGAATAGTAGTAAATCGATCTGTGGACATCCCATATTAGGTTTCACCCTAATCCGGCAAAATCTCGTCACCCTATCTCTAGGCGCGCGATCAACTCCGCTTAATTATGCTAGATCTATTCTTAAGCAGGGAGTTTTGCTCCACCACCTAAGCACATTCAACTTGAATTAATATCCGCGAAATATCAACACAAGAATTAAGCACACATAATTAAGAACAAATCAAGTATTTATCATATAGTTCAGAAAATAATAACAAGATTCATCTAGGTTTCATCTCCTTCAGGTATCTGAAGGGTTTAGTTCATAACAATAAAAGAAAACATCTCAGAAGAAAAGATAAAACAAAACATAAGAAATCCCTAAAACCCCCTGAAGGAATTGAAGAGGAGATCCTCCGTTTTGAGTAGAATTCCGGCTTCTAGAGATGGATCAACTGGCTATCTTTGAGTGTTTCCCACAAATCTGACCTTTTCGGCTCGACTCCTTGGCCTAGCTGACCGCCCTGACAAAAGCCCCGGCGTAAGGAAAGCCACGAACTCCCCGAATAAGTTGCCCCCTAGGGTGTTTATATAAGCTTTGAGATGCCTTACTTGGCCTCCAAGTATCCTAATTTGAGTGCAATTCCTATTTGGGGGTTTAATTAGACTTTGGAGTGTATTTCTTTGCCTCCAAGCATCCAAATCCGAGTAAAACTCCTCTTGGCCGCAGCAGGGACACGGCCATGGCACACACCCATGTGAATCGTGGCCAGGCCGTGTTGGACTCTGTTAGTGAGGCACGGCCGTGTAGATTGACATCAGGCTGTGTTCTAGTATGTTTGAGGAGGCACGACCGTGTGGGCTTTAGTCCAGGCCGTGTCGACTTCTTCTTTGGCCTATTTTGGTCCGTTTTGAGCCCGTTTCTCGTTCATTTTATCCCTTGGTGCTTTCCTGAGTATAAGACATGAAAAGAAAGGATTAAGAGCATCTTTTTACATAAATCAAGGGATAATTCATCCAAAAGTATGCTAAATATGGGCCTAAAATATGTTACTATTTCAGTTTATCAATCCATCTCCAGAAGCCGGAATTCTACTCAAGACGGAGGATCTCTCCTTCAATTCTTTTAGGGAGTTTTAGGGATTTCTTATGTTTTGTTTTATCTTTTCTTCTGAGATGTTTTCCTTTATTATTATGAACTAAACCCTTCAGATACCTGAAGGGGGATGAAACCTAGATGAATCTTGTTATTGTTTTCTGAACTATATGATAAATACTTGACTTGTTTTTGATTATGTGTGCTTAATTCTTGTGTTGATATTTCGCGTATATTAATTCAAGTTGAATGTGCTTTGGTGGTGGAGAAAAAGTCCCTACTTAAGAGTAGATTTAGCATAATTAAGCGGAGTTGATCGCACGCCTAGAGATAGGGTGACGAGATTTTGCCGAATTAGGGTGAAACCTAATATGGGAGTCCATAAATCGATTTACTGCTATTCTAGGGGTTTTAATTAGAAAGAGATTTCAATTAATCAACCTAGGGTTAGACGTTATTCGCCTCGAGAGAGGGTTTAATATAAATTAGGGAGTCCTACGAATCAAGTCAAGTGAATAAATCGTCTGGTTTAGTGTTAGATAACAAGTGAAGTCTAGGTGGATTCTTCCTAAGGGTATCGTCTTAATCAACTGAGTTTTTCCCAAGTATTTCCCCAATTCATTCTTTTTGTCTTTGCGTCTTTAGCTTAGTAATTAGTTAATTTAGATTAATAAACAACCTCAGTTATTTTAGGCTAAATAATAGAAAGAAAGTTAATACTAGTACTTTTAGTTCCTTTGGGTTCGACAATCCGGTCTTACCTAAGCTATACTACTGTTTGATGGTGCACCTGCCTCAATCATTGTTATAGTTAATTCCAGGATCGATCATTATAAATTTAAAACTTTGTAATACAACGATCAAGTTTTTGGCGCCGTTGCCGGGGAACTAAAATATTAAGAAAGCTCTATTTTTATTACTTTAGCCATTTTTTATTTTTACAATTTACTTTTGTTTTTTTTATCTTAGTTTTAAATTTTCTAATTTTCTTTCTTTCTTTTCCTATCAGGTACCTCTAGTTTATGACTAGAAGAAACCCGAGAGAACCACTAGTATACGACAGTGATATTGACGCTACCGTTCGTAGGAATCGCAGAGAAATTAGGCGAGCCCTAAATTACACAAAAAAAGAGCGAGAAGGCGAATCCAATCCTACTGAAGGGATGGACGAAAATAATCCTCAACCACAAGATGTGGCAGAAAATCACACCCAACAATAAGGACTCTACGGTCCATCCATCTTTTCTTTTAATTTTATTTCAATTTTTATTTTTCTTCACTTTAGCTTGCTTTTCTTTAATTCTTTAATTAGTATAGTTTTAATTATTATTATTATATCCTGGCTAATCCTCCATGAGCTACCCAATTTCTTCATCTAGCGCAGATCGTCATCAGAGAACGCCCTCCAACTTATCTTTCACCTCAATTCGAGGATTTCATCCATAATTCGGAAGTTTCACTTCTCTCCATATCTTTTGAATTTCTACTTAATTTTCTATATATATATATCTTTGTACATTGAGGACAATGTACATCTTAAGTGTGGGGGGGTGAACGACCTAAAAAGGTGCCTAACTTTTTTTTCATTATTCTCAAATTCCTGAAATTAGGTGCCAAACTTTTTGCATTATTCTCAAAATCCTGAATTATGTCTTGTTTCTTAAAGTAAGTTTCTCATATTATCATTATAATGAAGTTCCTATGATTTATGACTTTTATTGATATGTTTTAGATTAAGTCATTGATAATTGTGC
This sequence comes from Gossypium sturtianum, assembly GCA_025698515.1. Taxonomy (NCBI): domain Eukaryota; kingdom Viridiplantae; phylum Streptophyta; class Magnoliopsida; order Malvales; family Malvaceae; genus Gossypium; species Gossypium sturtianum. Next base: position 7,840,652 of record CM046947.1, read on the forward strand.
ATTGATAATTAAATTTTAAGAATACTAGAGAATCAAGCATGATAAGTCTATTTTTCAGAAATTAAAAATTTTCTAGGTTGTCTACCTGAGTTTAAATATTACTTTGAAGTTTGAAATTTACAAGGTTGACATCAAAATACCCATAATTTTTGTGAGATTTTGAGCCTTATAGAGCATATATTCTTTTTCATGCTCACTTTATTGATTATGAGTATGTCAACATTGATTTGTTATTCTGGAACTTGCCTCGTTTATACAAATCGAGACCACACCTTTGATTTGATATACAGAGATGATTAAGGCACCTAGGTTTTAACCCACTAACTCCATTAAAAGCCTACCCTCACAATTAACCCCTAGTGAACCCCTTTTAATCCTAACAACCCTTTTATTGACATAACCACTAATATTAACCCCAAACCCTTTGTATTTGTTATCACCATTCTTTTTTGACTTCCCTTATATCGAGATTTGACTTGATTAAGCTACCTAATTATTTCATCTTAGTATATGAATAGATGTATTATAAAAAAAATATATCAAAGTATAGTCGTTATTCATTACTAGTTTTGTGATTAAGCGAGCTTATACGTTTGAATTCCAAATATTAAAGAAGAAGCTCGTATTATTAGTTTAAAGTTTCAATCCATTATGAAATTATTCAGTTTATTGTTTCTAGTTAGGTAATTTATCAATTCAATCTCGATTTTAACCTTCTAATTCAGCCTCTATCCACACCTTAACCCTAGCCCCGTTACAACCATAATTAAAGACCTTTTGATTTGTGCATCATCTCATATTATAGTGGTGGAGATTTGATTTTCAGGCAACCCTATGGAATTAACTTTTCATGTTCGACTTTTGAGCGCTTTTTCCTGAACCTTAAACACTTTGAGTGATTTGAGTGAATCTCTAGTGAGGATGTCAATCCTTGTCGGTTTTGAATTAAAGGTAATTATTTAGATAAGGGGAGACGCCTATGTTTTTCAAGCTACAAATCTATGACTTAGATTGTTTGAATCCTTAGGACTCTTTGAATTGAATTATCCATGTATAAATTTTCTATGAATCATGATAAAACATTGTTGATGGGAATTATGAATTATAGAAAGTTCGTTTTAATTGTAAGTTGAGAATTTTGCTTGAGGACAAGCAAAAGCTTAAGTGTGGGGGTATTTGATAAATTGAAATAGTAACATATTTTAATCCCACATTTAGCATACTTTTGGATGATTTATCCCTTGATTTATGTAAAAAGGTGCTCTTAATCCTTTCTTTTCATGTCTTATACTCAGGAAAGCACCCAAGAATAAAAATAATGAGAAACGGGCTCAAAACAGACCAAAATGGGCCAAATAAGAAATCAACACGGCCTGATGTCGATCTACACGATCGTGCCTCTTTAACGGAGTCCAACACGGCCTGGCCACGATTCGCACGGGCGTGTGCCATGGCCGTGCCCTTGCTGTGGAGGAGAGTAATTTCACTCGGAAAAGGATACTTAGGGGCAAAGAAACCTATTTCAAAAGCCTATATAAAGACCCTAGGTGTAACCTAGAAGGGGGCGATTAGCTAGGCCAAGGAGCCGAGCCGAAGAGGTCAGATTTGTGGGAAACTCTCAAGGGATAGCCAGTTGATCCATCTCCAGAAGCCGGAATTCTACTCAAGACGGAGGATCTCTCCTTCAATTCCTTCAGGGAGTTTTAGGGATTTCTTATGTTTTGTTTTATTTTTTCTTCTGAGATGTTTTCCTTTATTATTATGAACTAAACCCTTCAGATACCTGAAGGGGGATGAAACCTAGATGAATCTTGTTATTGTTTTCTGAACTATATGATAAATACTTGATTTGTTCTTGATTATGTGTGCTTAATTCTTGTGCTTAGGTGGTGGAGCAAAAGTTCCTACTTAAGAGTAGATTTAGCATAATTAAGCAGAGTTGATCGCATGCCTAGAGATAGGGTGACGAGATTTTGTCGGATTAGGGTGAAACCTAATATGGGAGTCCATAGATCGATTATTGCTATTCTAGGGATTTTAATTAGAAAGAGATTTCAATTAATCAACCTAGGGTTAGACGTTATTCGCCTCGAGAGAGGGTTTAATATAAATTAGGGAGTCCTATGGATCAAGTCAAGTGAATAAATTGTCTGGTTCAGTGTTAGATAACAAGTGAAGTCTAGGTGGATTCTTCTTATGGGTATCGTCTTAATCAACTGAGTTTTTCCCAAGTATTTCCCTAATTCATTCTTTTTGTCTTTGCGTCTTTAGCTTAGTAATTAGTTAATTTAGATTAATAAACAACCTCACTTATTTTAGGCTAAATAATAGAAAGAAAGTTAGTATTAGTACTTTTAGTTCCTTTGGGTTCGACAATCCGGTCTTGCCTAAGCTATACTACTGTTCGATAGGTGCACTTGCCTCAATCGTTGTTATAGTTAATTCCAGGATCGATCATTATAAATTTAAAACTCTGAAATACAACGATCAGGAGGAAAGTCAAATATGAGGTTGCAGAAGTCAGAATCCCATTGAGACAGGTTTGGAAGGAGATGGTGGAGAGAGGACTGATCATATCAGATTCGGAAGAGAGGTCCAAAAGTAAGAGGAACCATTGCGAGTTCCATAATAGAGAAGGGCATGGAATCCAGGAATGCACTGAGTTCAAAGCCGTAGTGCAAAATCTGATGGATAATAAAGAGATGGAATTTTACGAAGAGATTGAAGGATCAGAAGGACGAGAGGTTTATGCCTCAGATGAGGGATCAGTGGAACAAGTACAAAAGGGCAACCACCCAGTAGTGATTAGGGGTGAGTATTCGATTGAGTTGAGTCGAATCGAGTCAAAAAATTTCGAGTCGAGTCGAGTCGAGTTAACGAATCCTATTATTTATACTCAATATTATATTTACATGAACCGATTATTTAGCTAGTAAACGAAGTACAATATTATTTAACTACATGAACAATATAATTTACTAAATAATTACATGTAAAGAACTATTTTAGGCATGCAAAATAACTATATATAACGTTGCAAGATGATCATTGTGGCCATAATTTGAGTTAACTACATAAGCTATTACACCACATGCATAATTATATTTACATAGTGCATAATTATGCATCAAGAACTATCTTATATTTAAGATAATAAAATGATATACCAAAAGCATGATATAGGGATACATGTCACTACTACACAAAATATGATATAGCAAAATGATACACCAAAAGTATGATATAGATGGTCATGGTGTGACGCTCCAGGACTCGAATTCAACAAAATAAATTCAAGCTTCCTACACAACAAAATCCAAAGTTTAACCAATTGTTTTGACCAAATCAAAGCAAATGCAAGGTTGAAGTTTTCATAAGGATTAACAAAATATCTATTCCAAAAAGTTAAAATCAAACTATCTTCAAGCTTCATCTTCTTCGAACACTGTAGATAGTACCGACAATTCTGTAACAAAAATAAAAATGTATTCTTAAATTATGAAAATCTTTACTAGAAAAATTAAACATAAACATTCAATTTTGTGAGTTGTAGTTAAGTATGTTACCATCTTCATGTTCCGATAACTTTGACAATTCTAATAAATATCAAAATAGAAAAATGTTAGTTAAATTGTTAGAATATTTATAAAAATAAATAAAATAAGCAATTAACCTTTTGGATTAAAGTTAGTCCCTTACCATCATCAATATTTTGAAGTTCCTCCACATACTCCTCAAGGTTGATAGGATCTTTTGACCTTCGAAACCAATCTTGCGTGCAGACCAAAGCTTCAACCATATAAGGAGTCAAAGAACTTCTAAAATTATCTAGAACACGTCCACTTGTGCTAAAAGCACTTTCGGATGCAACGGTTGAAATAGGAACGGATAACACATCTCGAGCCATTTGCGCAACAGTTGGGAATCTTGGACTATTAACTTTCCACCACAATAACAAATCAAATGAATCAGAATCATTTTCACAATCTTCTCCCAAATATCTATCCAACTCAGATTTACTTTCCAAGCCAACACGTTGCTTTTTCTTCATATATTGTTGCATGACTAAGCCTATATTTGGTTTTACTTGATTTATTTCATTTTCACTTGAACTTGGAGCTTTAGTAGGAAAATTACTTTCAACTTCAAAGTTCATGTGATGATTTACCTCAACAATTGCAGAATATTCATCAAACAAATAATGCAATTCTCTATTGACCATCCTTATAATGTCATCTGCAATAGTAGGAAAAAGTAAGTTGACTCCAAATGCAAGAAAATCAATTTTGCGCTGTGGGTCAAAGATAACTGCTCGATAAATAAGCAAGTTCATCACTTTTGAATCACCCCATTACTTCTTGTACTTGTCATTCATTTTTGAAGCCATAGACATTATGTTTAAATCCCCACAATGTTTCCACCCATCGAGAAGACAATGCACATCTGTGACTACTTCAAAAAAAGTATTAGAGGTGACATGTAATGATCTAGACACCTTCAATGTAAGTTCATGAAAAGGCTCAAGCACTTTCGTAACTCTTCGAACATTTTCCCAATCATCACATGTGGGGACTCCATATCCAGCATTAAGGTCTAGAAAAAAATTATGATCATCATGAACATAAGCTTCAAACACACATTCATATTCTTCAGCCACATTTAACATCATATAAGTTGAATTCCATCTAGTAGGCACATCTAGACATAAATGAGCCTTAGTACCTACCATTTCTTCTTTTGCCCGATGGTTGAATTTAGATAACCTTGATTTTGATGCTCTAATATATCTCACAGCTCCTCTAACTCGATCCACAGATATAGAAGCGTCCTTAACCATTTCTTGAACAATGAGGTTAATAATGTGTGCCGCACATCTCATATGTATATATTTACCATTCACAACACAAGCTTTTCGATAAACCAACTTCTTTCTCAAATAATCAACAGCAACATTGTTAGAAGATGCATTATCAACAGTAATTGTAAAGACCTTCTCAATCCCCCAATCCCGAAGACATTTCTCAAGGGCTTGACCAATGCTCTCACCTCTATGAGCAGAAATTGGGCAAAAGTTTATAATTCTCTTTTGTAACTTCCACTCATCATCTATCCAATGAGCTGTTAGAACCATGTAGGATATCCTTTGCAATGACGTCCATGTGTCTATCGTCAAACAAATTCTACTTGTGTCTTTTTGAAAAAATTGCTTTAATGTATTCTTCATGGAATTAAACAAATCAAGACAACCTTTTCTAATTGTCCAACGAGATGAAAGATGAAACCTTGGGCATGCTATAGAAATAAAGAACTTAAAACCCTCCCCTTCCACAAATTTAAAAGGTAATTCATCCACAATGATCATATTAATCAATGCATTTTTAATATCATCTAGATTAAACACCCAAGTTGACAAATCTACATTTTCTTGGCTAGATTTTGTAAATGCAAGTTCTGCTTGCTTAAGATCAGAGGTATTACCTCGGGGTTTTCTTGAGCAAGTCTTTAAATGGTTATTTAGATTGGTGGTAGAAGCCCCGGTTTCCATTGTGTAAGTGGCATCGCAATAATTACACTTTGCCCTATTCTCCCCATCTTCTGTTGAGTATTTGCTGAAATGTTGCCAACAAGGTGCCCTTGGTTTGGTCTTTCTTCGAGTATTTCCCTTCTTTGTTATGCGAACAACTTTAGTAGGAGAAGTAGGTGAAGCTTCTTGTAATGCTTTTTTGCTTTGGGACTTTTGGGATGATATTGAGTCATTCATCTACAAAAATAAATATAATCAATTAAAATTACAAAATAGTGAAAGGTCATAATTCCATCAAAGTTTTATACTAATAGATATGTTCCACACAAATATCCATCAACAATTCAAATTAAAGCGTTCAAAATTAACTCAAAACAAAAACAATAGAGTAACTTACTTATAAAATATACTAATTTAACTTATCGAATATATTAACAAAACATATAATTGAGCAAACGTACCAAAAGTTTTAAAAAAATGAGAATAAAAAGCCAAAATTTTAAAACTCTTATTTGAAGAGTTGTGGTTCACATAAATAATAATAAAAAGAAATAAAGTTTACAATAAATAATATAAAATAAATCAATAGTCAAAGATGAAAGAAGCCATAAGTCCATAACACTTCTTTTGGGAGATTAAAGTGAGATTTCCAATTATTTCAACTAATATTTATAATGGATAGAAACAAATTATTTTAGCCTAAAAATCATTCTCATCCACGTGTTTAGAACTAGAAATCGAATGAACTAAAATTCCATCACGTTTGTCACATACTATTTAAATAAATGTAATAAACATAACATTATTAGACATCAAGTTAAAGGTCTGTTTCTTTTTGCTTTTGCAAAATTAATTTATTTAAAGAGTTGATTAATTTAATTTGAATTGGTTTTTATAATATTGATCGTTGTAAATCAGAGTTTTAAAATTTATAAAAGAATGATCGAACCTGGAAACTAACTCTGACAATGATTGAGGCAAGTGCACCTATCGAACAGTAGTATAGCTTAGGCAAGACCAGATTATCGAACCCAAAGGAACTAAAAGTACTAATACTCACCGTCTTTTTATTATTTAGCCTTAATATAAAGTGATGGTTGTTAAACTAAAATTAATCTACTTACTAAGCTAAGACTCAAAGACAAAAAGAATGAATTCGGGAAATAACTTTTAGAAAAACTGAGTTGACTCAAGCGATACCCTTAGGAAAAATCCACCTAGACTTCACTTGTTATCTAACCTTGAACCATATGATTTATTTACTTAGTTTGATCCGTGAGACTCCCTAACGTATATTAAACCCTCTCTCGAGGCGAATAACGTCTAACCCTAGGTTAATTAGTGGAACTCTCGTTCGCTTATAATAACCCCCTAGAATAGCAGTAAGTCGATCTCTGGACTCCCATATTAGGTTTCACCCTAATCCTGTAAAATCTCGTCACCCTATCTCTAGGCGTGCGATCAACTCCGCTTAATTATGTTGGATCTACTCTTAGGCAGGGTCTATTCCTCCTCCACCTAAGCACATTAGATTTGGATTAAGTTCACACAATTATGAACAAACTAAGTTATTATCATATAATTCAAAAATCAAATAACAAGATTCATCATAGGTTTCATCCCCTTCGGGTATCCGAAGGTTTAGTTCATAACAATAAAGGAAAACATCTCAAGAGAAAAGATAACACAAAACATAAGAAATCCCTAAAACCCCCTGGAGGAATTGAAGAGGAGATCCTTCATCTTGAGTAGAATTCTGGCTTCTTGAGATGGATCAACTGGCTATCTTCGAGTGATTCCCACAAATCTGACCTTTTCGGCTTGGCTTTTTAGCCTAGCTTTCCCCCCCTTTCAGCTGGTACCTAGGGTGTATTTATAGGCTTTTGAAACACATTTCTTTCTCCCTAAGTATCCTTTCCCGAATGTAATTTCTCTTCTCCACGGCAGAGGCACGGCCATGGCACGCGCCCGTGTAAATTGTGGCCAGGTCGTGTTCGAAATTGTTGAATGAGGCACGGCCGTGTAAGTCGCGGTCAAGGCCGTGTTCTAGTAAGAATTATGGCACGGCCGTGTGGCTTGGAGTCCAGGCCGTGTCGATTTCGTGGCTTGCCCCAACTTGGTCTGTTTTAAGCCCGTTTCTCGTTCTTTTCGTCATTGGGTGCTTTCCTGAGTATAAGACATGAAAAGAAAGGATTAAGAGCACCTTTTTACATAAATTGGGGCTTAAATCATCCAAAAGCATACTAAATGTGGGCTTAGAATATGTTACTTTTACGGTTTATCAAATACCCCCACACTTAAGCTTTTGCTTGTCCTCAAGCAAAATTCTCAACTTACAATTAAAACGAACTTCCTGTAATTCATAATTCCTATTGATAGTGTCTCATCATAATTCATAGATAATTTATACATAGATAATTCAATTCAAAGTGTCCTAAAAATTCAAACAGTATAAGTCATAGATTCTGTAGAACAAAACATAGGAGTTTCCCTTCATCTAAATAATTACCTCTGATTCAGAATCGACAAGGATTGACATCCTCACAAAAGATTCGCTCAAATCACTTAAAGTGTTTAAGGTTCAAAATTTTGGCGCTCAAAAGTCAAACATGAAGAGTTAATCCCATAGGCTTGTATGAAAATCAAATCTCCACCACTGAAATATGAGATGAAACACAAATCAAAAGGTCTTTGTTAGGGTTGTAACGGGGCTAGGGTTAATGTGTGGAGTAAGGCTGAATTAGAGGGTTAGAATCGATATTGAATCAACAAATTACCTAACTAAGAACTCATGAACTAATAATAATAAATACTTCAATTGAAAACTAATAATACTAATAATACGAGCTTCTTCTTCGATATAAGCTCATTTAATCACAACTAATAATGAATAATGGATATACTTCGTTTTTTTTTAGAACAAACTAAAAATACATAACTGAAATAGAAAACATAGTCAGGCTATTAATCAAATCAAATCTCGATATAAGGGTAGTCAAAAGGAGTGGTGATAACAAAAACAAAGGGGTTCTGGGTTAATATCAGTGGGTATGTCAATAAAAAGGGTGTCCAGTTAAAACGGGGTTAACTAGGGGTTAATTTGTGACGGTAGGCTTTTTAGGGAATTAGTGGGTTAAATCCTAGGTGCCTTTATCATCTCTGTGAATCGAATCATAAAATGTGGTCCCGACATGTATAATCGATGCAAGTTCTAGAATAACAAATCAGTGTTGACATACTCATAATCAATAAAGTGAGCAAGAAAAAGAACTTATGCTCTATAAGGCTCAAAAACTCACAAAAATTATGGGTATTTTGATGTCAACCTCGTAAATTTCAAACTTCAAAGTAATATTTAAACTCAGTTCGATAACCTAGCAAATTTTTAATTTCTGAAAAATAGACTTATCATGCTTGATTCTCTAGTATTCTTTAAATTTAATTATCAATGCACAATTATCAATGACTTAATCTAAAACATATCAATAAAAATCATAAATCATCGAAATTTCATCCTAATTAGCAATATAAGAAATTTACTTAAAAACAAGACTAAATTCAGAGCTTTGATTTAGGTATCTTTTAGTTGTTTCACCCCCACACTTAAGATGTACATTGACCTCAATGTACAAAGATATATAATGACAATTAATATGTAAAATCAAAAGAGAGGGGAGAGAGTGACACTCCCTGAATTGGATGATTTCCTAGAGTTGGCAGTGGTCGTGGTGAAAGATAAGTTGGAGGGCTCGTTTTTGGATGTGGTGGATGCTCACGAGTTCTACGCTAGATGAAGAAATTGGGGAACTCGTGGAGGATTAGCCAGGATTTATTAAGACAAATTTAAAATAAACTAAATATATAATTAAAGGAAAGAAAAGTAAAGAAAGAGGAAACAAAAATGTAAACGAAATAAAACTAAAAAATAAAGGGGCTTGAGAATCCTTATTGGTGTATGGTTTGCGGGGTGGATGTGACATCTACGGTCACGGAGGTGCTGGCGGTGGTGGAAGTGGCGTGATTCCCAAGCGGCCTTTCACTCCTAAGTCAAAGAAACTAAGATAGAATAAAATAATTTAAGCGGAAGAGAAGTGTAGATAAGGAAACTTAAGAAAAAGAGAAAAATTAAATAAAAATTAAATAGCCTCAAGTATCCTTGGCTTGTTGTTCAGATGAAGCTGCCAGCATGAACTCATGTGAATCGGTCTCCTTTGGGGAGATTGGCCTCTTACGCTTTCTTGCCGTGGATATGATAGTGTTGTGGCTCAAGAGTCTAAGGATTTCTTAGGGAAAAGGAAAAAGAAAGGACAGAATGGAAGAAGGAAAGAAGAAAGAAGTGGGTTAAGAAGAAAAATGAAAAGGGTATGATGTTTAAATAGAATTTCAGGTCTAGCGGTTTCTCACGCCCGTGGGTTGAGGGTGTGTCGATTCACACGGCCGTCTCGCACGGCCGTGCTCTAGGGCGTGTTGATTCCCCATGCTCGTGTCTAGCCTGTGTTCGACAAGTCAGTATATTAGCACGGTTAGCTGGCACGGGCGTGTTCAGCCCGTGGTTGGAAAGTCAGTAGCCTCACACGGCCGTCGAGCATGGCCGTGTCACTTTGTCGGTGCCCGTGGGGGAGTGGTTGAGTCCGTGATTGCCAGAAACTAGTTCATTCTGACTTGTACCGCCCGCCGCCATGTTAGTACCAAGATTCTTGAGGTACACACGGCCACGGCCACTACTGTGTGCAAGGCCGTGTGTCCTGGAATTCTGCACCCCTTGTTAGTTTATAACTACGTGTTTAGAAAGAAAAGAAGAAAAGAAAAATAAATTGAAAGCAAAATGTGAGAATAATTTATGTTAGTGCTCGGGTTACCTCCCAGAGAAGCGCTGCGTTATGGTCTTAAGCTAGACTCTCTTCTCATTTGCATCTTGTGGTGGTTTGAGGAGTTGGAAGTCCTTCCTCATGTTATTATCTGTATCCTCGTGAAAAATTTTAAGTCGAGATGCGTTTATAGTAAAAGTACCAAAAATAGGATTACTTACCTCGACTGTTTCATATGGGAAAACACTGGTTACCTTAAAAGGTATTTCTTTGTTTGTGTTAGGGTCTGGAGGAGATATTCGAGGATCTGCTTCTTCTAACAGTAACTTGTCCCCTATTTTGAAGTGGTTTGCTGTTCCTATAAGCTCTTCTGGGGACTCTTTTGATTTTTCCTCGTGTGGTTCTGGCTCTTCGTCGTGTATCCCTAATTTCTCCTTAAAATGTGTCTTCCACTCGTCTAGATCATCGATCTAAATTCCTCGATCTTCATGAGTTATTTCTTTTTTGGGGTTGGGGTCAAGATCGGGTTCAGTTGTATTCTTCGGTGGTGTTTCCTGAAAAGAAGAGTTAACCGAATGGTTATTAGGGAAATTTATGTTCTCACCTTGATTACTCGATGTTCTAGCCGAATCGAGAGCCTTGATGGTGACGGTCTCATTACCTATGCAAAGTATGAGTTCTCCTGCATCAATATCAATTTTAGTCCTGGCAGTGGCTAAAAAGGGTCTTCCTAAAATTAGGGGGATCGAATTATCCTCATCCATGTCTAAGATAACAAAATCTACTGGGAAAATGAATCTGTCAATTTTTACAAGAACATCTTCCATAATACCCCTAGGAATTCTAACAGTTTTATCAACTAACTGAATGCTCATCCTAGTTTGTTTGGGTTTCCCTAGACCTAATTGTTTAAACAATTTATAAGGCATGACATTTATGCTTGCCCCTAAATCAGCTAACGCATTATCAACAGTTAGTCTACCAATTAAACATGGAATTGTAAAACTCCCTGGATCTTTTAATTTCTGTGGTAGCTTATTTTGCAAGATTGCTGAACACTTTGCGTTGAGTTCCACATGCGAATCTTCGTCTAGTTTCCGTTTGTTTGTCAGAAGCTTCTTTAAGAATTTCCTAGAATCAGGCATCTGCGAAAGAGCTTCGAGGAGTGGTAAGTTAATGTGTAATTTCTTTAAAAGTTTAAGACACTTACCGAACTGTTCCTCTGTGTCGTCTCTCTTCAACGCTTCGGGATAAGGTATGCGAGGTTGGTACTCCTTGATTACCAGTTTTGGCTTGTCTTGTGTTACCTCATCTTTACCTTTTTCTACCTCGTTTCCTTGTGTTGGGATGGATTCATCTACCCTTGTATTCTCTTGAGCTGTTATGGCTTGGATTTGCTCTTTAGGATTAATTTCAGTGTTACTTGGTAGACGCCCTTGCAGTCGCTTGAATAATAGCTTTGCTATTTCTCCGACTGACTGGGTAATTTCCCCGATTGCCTTTGTAAGTCCTCCAACTTGGTTCTCGATCGTTTTGATCGATTTTTGTTGGGTGTTGAGCGTTACCTCATTTTTTTGAGACGGGCTTCTGTGGATGCTATGAATTTGTTCAACGTCTCTTCAAGACTCGGCTTCTTTTCCTGTGGATAGGGCTGATTTTGGAAATTTTGAGGAGGTTGTTGTCTTTGATTTCCTTGATTTCCTTTTCCTCCCCACGAAAAATTTGGGTGGTTCCTCCAACCTGGATTATAATTATTACTATATGGGTTATTATTAGATCTGAAATTGTTACCTATATAGTTCATCTATTCGCTCTCTAGTTGGTAGGGTGGCTACTCAGAATTTGCCACAGTTCCACTTGCGTCGTACTGCATCACTAGATTTACCTGCGAAGAACACAAATTATCAATCTTCTTATTCATCAACTCTACCTGGTTTGATAGCATGGTTACTGTGTCGAGGTTGTAAACTCCGGCTGTTTTTGTTGGTTTTGTTCTTGTAACTTGCCATCGATAGTTGTTCAATGACATCTCTTCAATAAACTCGTGTAAGGTCGCCTCAGAGTTTTATTATTCAGTGGTTCCACCGGCCATTTGAATCAATTAATTACCTCGTTGAAGGATTCACACCGTTGTAAAAAGTTTGGACTTGGAGCCACAATGGTAATCCGTGGTGTGGGAATCTCCTCAAGAGATCTTTGTATCTCTCCCATGCGTCTTATAATGTCTCTAAATCCATCTGCACAAAAGAAGATATATCATTACGTAACTTGGCCGTTTTGGCCGGTGGAAAATATTTTAATAGAAATTTTTCGGTCATTTGTTCCCATGTAATGATTGACCCTCGTGGTAACGAGTTTAACCACTGTTTAGCTTTATTTCTTAGTGAAAAGGGAAATAATCGAAGACGTATGGCATCATCAAAAACACCATTTATTTTGAAGGTATCACAGAACTCTAAAAAGTTAGCTATATGATTGTTTGGGTCTTCGTCCTGCAAACCATCAAATTGAACAAACTGTTGAATCATTTGAATAGTGTTAGGCTTTAATTCAAATTTATTAGCAGCTATAGCAGTCCTAACAATACTCGATTCTGCCCCTGTTAAATGAGGTTTAACATAATCATACATAGTACGAGGAGCATTCTGATCTGCCACATCGTTTTGTGGTGGTGGATTATTTTCGTCCATCCCTTCAGTAGGATTGGATCGGTCTTCTCGCTCTCCTTGGTAATTTAGGGCTCGCCTAATTTCTCTGCGATTTCTTTGAGCGGTAGCTTCAATATCACTGTCGTATTCTAAAGGTCCTCTCGGGTTCCTTCTAGTCATAAACTAGAGGTACCTGCTAGGAAAAGAAAGAAAGAAAATTTAGCAAATTTAAAATTAAAACTAAAAATAAAAATAAATTGTGAAAAAAATAAAAATAATTGCTAAAGTAATAAAAATAGAGTTTTCTTAATATTTTAGTTTCCCGGCAACGGCGCCAAAAACTTGATCGCTGTAAATCAGAGTTTTAAAATTTATAAAAGAATGATCGAACCTGGAAACTAACTCTGACAATGATTGAGGCAAGTGCACCTATCGAACAGTAGTATAGCTTAGGCAAGACCGGATTATCGAACCTAAAGGAACTAAAAGTATTAATACTCACCGTCTTTTTATTATTTAGCCTTAATATAAAGTGATGGTTGTTAAACTAAAATTAATCTACTTACTAAGCTAAGACGCAAAGACAAAAAGAATGAATTCGGGAAATAACTTTTAGAAAAACTCAGTTGACTCAAGCGATACCCTTAGGAAAAATCCATCTAGACTTCACTTGTTATCTAACCTTGAACCATATGATTTATTTACTTAGTTTGATCCGTGAGACTCCCTAACGTATATTAAACCCTCTCTCGAGGCGAATAACGTCTAACCCTAGGTTCATTAGTGGAACTCTCGTTCGCTTATAATAACCCCCTAAAATAGCAGTAAATCGATCTGTGGACTCCCATATTAGGTTTCACCCTAATCTGAAAAAATCTCGTCACCCTATCTCTAGGCGTGCGATCAACTCCGCTTAATTATGTTGGATCTACTCTTAGGCAGGGTCTATTCCTCCTCCACCTAAGCACATTAGATTTGGATTAAGTTCACACAATTAAGAACAAACTAAGTTATTATCATATAATTCAAAAATCAAATAACAAGATTCATTATAGGTTTCATCCCCTTCGGGTATCCGAAGGTTTAGTTCATAACAATAAAGGAAAACATCTCAAGAGAAAGGATAACACAAAACATAAGAAATCCCTAAAACCCCCTGGAGGAATTGAAGAGGAGATCCTCCGTCTTGAGTAGAATTTCAGCTTCTTGAGATGGATCAACTGGCTATCTTCGACTGATTCCCACAAATCTGACCTTTTCGGCTTGGCTTTTTAGCCTAGCTTTCCTCCCCCTTTCAGCTGGTACCTAGGGTGTATTTATAGGGTTTTGAAACACGTGTCTTTCTTCCTAAGTATCCTTTCCCGAATTGAATTTCTCTTCTCCACGGTAGAGGCACGGCCATGGCACACGCCCGTGTAAATTGTGGCCAGGCCGTGTTCGAAACTGTTGAATGAGGCACGACCGTGTAAGTCGCGGTCAAGGCCGTGTTCTAGTAGGAATGGTGGCACGGCCGTGTGGCTTGGAGTCCAGGCCGTGTCGGTTTCGTGGCTTGGCCCAACTTGGTCCGTTTTAAGCCTGTTTCTCGTTCTTTTCGTCATCGGGTGCTTTCCTGAGTATAAGACATGAAAAAAAAAGGATTAAGAGCACCTTTTTACATAAATTGGGGCTTAAATCATCCAAAAGCATACTAAATGTGGGCTTAGAATATGTTACTTTTACGGTTTATCAAATATATATATATATAATATATGCAGGACTTAAATAAAGCTAAACGAAATATTATAATATATACATTAATATATATATGCGCATGCCTTAACTGAAGCAAAACAGTATATATATGTATTGATATATATATGCACATGACTTAATGAAGCTAAGCAGTAATGCAATATATATATGCATTAGCCATTAATATATATATATATATGCGGTATATATATGCAGTATATTCTTGCCGTAAGGAGCAAGAAGAAGCTTCAAAAAGAGAACAATAATTGTTTTTAGAATATAAAGGTGAAAACTAAAAAGTAAAAACACTCACTCACTCACAGTCACATACACAAAACCAAAAAAAAAAAAATATATACAATCTCACCTTAAACAACTGATGGTGGTTGTGGCCTGTGGAACCTTGGTTGTGGCCTGTGGACAGTGGAACCGTAGTCGTGGCCTCGTGGGACAAAGCAAGAAATCAGCAAATATTAAACAAATGGAAGGTGGGATGTGAAAGGTGCGGGGAACTGGAGTCTGGAAGGAATTAAAATATTTGAGTAAAGAAGAAAGGAAAAATTGGGGGGGTGGGAATTTGGAATGACAGAAAGAAACTTAGCTTAAGGGCTTAACTGCTTAAGGGCTAAGAGTCAGGCTGGTGAAAAAAAATTAATTTAAAAATTAAAATTTATCAAAACGACGTAGTTTTGACATTTCCTATTCGAATTTTTGGGTAACTCGAAGTGTGTAATTCATACCCGAGTTAAACCGAAAAATTTGATTTTTTTTGAGTTGATCCGAATAACTCGAATAATTTGAATAACTCAAACTATTTAATTCAAAATTTAAAATTTTTATCAAATTTTTCGAATCGATTCGGATTTTGCTCACCCCTAGTAGTGATCATCTCGAAGCCAAGAGTCAATGAAGCTGGAACACAAGTGGCACCGCGAGTCATAATCCAAAAGCCAGCAGTTTTTTCGTATAAGGATAGCAAGAGAGTCCCTTGGAACTATGATTGTAATGTGACGATACAAGGAAAAGAGAATTCAGCAAGGGAAGATCAAGATACAGGTTCTCATACCAGAACCAATAAAAGGGAAAGCTCCAATGGTAGAACAAGAAAGAAAAAAATCAGGCGAGCCTGAGTCGCCTATCAATGAACCGGTGAAAGAAGAAGAAGCTAAGAAGTTTCTAAAATTTTTAAAGCACAGTGAATATAGCATGGTGGAACAGTTGCATAAATAGCCAGCACGCATATCTGTATTGGCTTTGCTCTTGAGTTCAGACGTACATCGGAACGCATTGATGAAGGTTTTGAATGAGACCTATGTGGCCAATGATATCTCGATTAATAAACTGGATAGATTGATTGGTAACATAAGTGCTGACAATTTCATCTATTTCAACGATGATGAAATTCCGCCAGGCGGCATGGGATCCACTAAGGCTTTGCATATTACCACTAGGGGCAAAGGGTACACACTACCAGGGGTCTTGATAGACAACGGGTCGGTGTTAAACGTATTACCCTTATCCACATTAAACAGATTACCTGTGGATAGTTCACACATGAAAGAGTGCCAGAACATAGTGAAGGCATTTGATGGCATGCAAAGAAGAGTCATGGGGAGAATCGAGATACCTTTATTAATTGGCCCGACTACTTATGAGGTGGATTTCTTGGTCATGGATATCAAGCCTTCCTACAACTGCTTACTAGGAAGACCGTGGATCCACTCAGCGGGAGCGGTACCTTCATCATTACATCAGAAACTGAAGTTAGTATCGGAGGGTCGGTTAGTGACAATAAAGGCCGAAGAGGATATTATCGCAGCTGTAACCAGCAATGCACCATACCTGGAGACGAATGACGAGGCAATCGAGTGCTCTTTTTGATCCTTGGAATTCGTAAATGCGGCCTTTATTACGGAAGGAAACAGAATTTCGGCACCAAAAATCTCTAAAACCACAAGAATGGGATTGCAGATGACTGTAGGAAAAGGAGCTTTGCCAGGAAAAGGGCTAGGAAAATACCTCCAAGGAAAGGTTGAGGTACCTTTGCTAAAGGAAAAACGAGACTGCTTCGGCTTAGGGTTTAAGCCAGACGCGAGACAAAGAAAGAAGGAACTCAAAAAGAAGCAAGAGAGGAGAAGAGCACGATTGAGTGGTGAAGAAACCAAGTGGGAACCCATGACAATTCCACACATATCCAAAACCTTTGTGTCAGGAGGGGTCATTCATGCTGAGTAGAAGGCGCCAAAAGAAGAAGACATTATAGCAATGATGGGAAATGTTTACATTAATGCCATATCTGAGGAGGCGATCGAAGGGGGGAGCTTGTCAGATATCCGCCCTTATGAACCTGGGAGCGTTCTAAATAATTGGACTGCAGAAGAGATCCCTATAGTGTTTAGAACTATTTCAGAGTAATGTCTTAGAACACTTATTACTCTAGGCCTAGGAGTAATAAGCATCCTTTGTGAAATAGGTTTATGGCCCAAATCTTTAATTCAATGAAAATGCTTCTGAATTCTTTTTGAGCAAATATTCTTTATTCTTTCCAATTCATCCGTAATCATATTATACAGACAATCATTCTTTATTCCAAATATTCTTTTATTCTTCATTCATGATCATGTCATATAAATGATTATGCTTAAATTTATTCGTTCTTTGTATATTCCTTTGTACCTACAACAGGTTCTCGGATATCAATGACATGAGTGATGCTGCTACTGAATCAGAACCCCTATTTGAGCAGGACATGTGTTTAGAGGGATCCCAGGACTTTGAAGATGACATAGACTGTGGCTTATCTCCGGACCTGTTACGAATGGTAAATCAAGAGGAAAGGCAAATTTTACCTCATAGGGAGAAAGTGGAGGTCGTGACCCTGGAAGAGGGAAAGGCAGTGAAAATTGGAACGTGCATAACCGAAGAAACGAAACGAGATCTCGTAGATTTACTTCAAGAATTTAAAGATGTCTTTGCATGGTCATACCAAGATATGCTGGGGTTAAGCACTAACATTTTTGTACACCGCCTCCCCATAAAAGAGGATTGCAAACCGGTTCAACAGAAGCTCCGGAGAATGAGGCCTGATATTGTGCTAAAAATAAAAGAAGAAGTTAAAAAGCAATTTGACGCTGGATTTTTGCAAGAAGTCAAATACCCAGAATGGGTAGCCAACATTCTGCCTGTCCCTAAGAAAGATGGGAAGGTACGAATGTGTGTAGATTATAGAGATTTGAATAAGGCCAGCCCGAAAGACAATTTCCCTTTGCATCACATTGATACTTTAGTAGACAATACGACGGGTTATTCGTGGTTTTCCTTCATGGATGGGTTCTCGGGGTACAATCAGATAAAGATGCATCCTCAGGACATGGGAAAGACTAACTTCATAACATTGTGGGGTACGTTCTGCTATAAAGTGATGCCGTTTGGGTTGAAAAATGCGGGAGCTACATACCAAAGGGCCACGATGACTTTGTTCCATGACTTAATGCATAAAGAAATCGAAGTTTATGTGGATGACATGATTGCAAAGTCTAGGACAGAAGAGGAACACATTTTAGTTTTGAGGAAACTGTTCTCGAGATTGAGAAAATTCCAATCAAGCTCAATCCAACGAAATGTACTTTTGGAGCTAGATCCGCAAATTTTGGGCTTCATAGTCACGGGAAGGAAACGAGATTGACTCAGACAAGGTCCGAGCTATACAAGAATTGCCTCCACCACGCACTCAAAAAGAAGTTCGAGGTTTCTTGGGAAGGTTAAATTAAATTGCTCAGTTCATTTCACAGTTAATTGTGAAATGTGATCCCATATTTCGTCTTCTGAAGAAACAGAATCCTGGCGTGTGGGATGATGAATGCCAGAAAGCTTTCGATAGGGTCAAACAGTACTTGTCAAACCCTCTAGTATTCTCACCCCCATGCCCGGATAGGCCATTAATCCTATATTTGACAGTGTTTGATCACTCTATAGGATGTGTGCTGGGTCAACACGATGATTCGGGAAGAAAAGAGAAGGCGATATACTACCTCAGCAAGAAATTCACTGAGTGTGAGATGAGATATTCGCCAATTAATAAATTTTGTTGTGTCTTGATTTGGACGGCTCGGAGATTGAGGCAATACATGCTATACCACACGACCTGGTTAATCTCGAAATTAGACCCCCTGAAGTACATGATGAAGTCAATAGCTTTAAATAGAAGGATGGCCAGATGGCAAATCCTGCTTTCTAAATTTGACATCGTCTATGTGAGTCAAAAAGCTGTGAAATGGAGCGCAATAGCCTTTCTAGCTAGCAGAGCTTTAGAGGATTATGAGCCGTTAAATTTTGACTTTCCTAATGAGGAATTAATGTATGTGGCAGCTACTGAAGAAGACGCTACCAAAGATCACCTTTGAAAATAGAACTTCGATGGAGCATCAAATGCTGTAGGCAATAGAATTGGGGCAGTCTTGGTGTCCCCAAATGGAGATCATTATCCGTTCACATGCAAGTTGGATTTTAATTGTACGAATAACATGGCAAAATATGAAGCATGTATCATGGGACTCCGTGCTGCCGTAGAACGCAAAATTAGAGTGCTGGAAGTATATAGAGATTCTGCACTGGTGATTTACCAATTGAAGGGTGAATGGGAGACAAGAGACCCCAAATTTATCAATTATCGAAGGATAGTTCTAGGGTTAATTGAGGAGTTTGATGACATTACTTTCAATTATCTCCAACGAGACGAAAACCAAATGGCAGATGCTTTGGCCACTCTGGCGTCCATGATTAAAGTGAACAAACAAGAGGATGTAAAACCCATTCAAATGAATATTTATGAAGCCCCAGCTCATTGTTACAATATGGAGGGAGAAGAAAGAGATGATCACCCTTGGTACCAAGATATATTGCTATACGTGAGAAATCGTGAATATCCTGAACAAGCGACCGAGAATGATAAGAGGACATTGAGAAGACTAGCCTGCGACTATGTCTTAGACGGGGAGATCTTGTATAAAAGAAGAAAAGATCAGATACTATTGAGATGTGTGGACGCTGTTGAAGCTAAGAAAATTCTGGAAGAAGTCCACGAGAGGGTTTATGGAACACATGCTAATGGTTTCACAATGGCTAGACAAATTATGATATTCGGGTACTATTGGTCTACCATGGAAGGAGACTGCATCAATTATGCTAAGACATGTCACAAGTGTCAGATTTATGGAGACAAAATTCATGTACCTCCTTCTCCCTTACATGTTATGACTTCCCCATGGCCTTTCTCTATGTGGGGCATGGTTGTCATCGGGCTGATCTCTCCAAAAGCTTCAAATGGGCATCGTTTCATCTTTTTAGTCATCGACTATTTCACCAAATGGGTAGAGGCTACTTCATATGCCAGTGTTACCAAGTCAGCAGTCAGCAGATTCCTAAAAAAGGAAATCATATGTCGATATGGAATGCCTGAGAGGATCATATCTGACAATGCGTTAAACTTGAACAACAGCACGATCGCAGAGGTCTGCAGTCAATTCAAGATCAGACACAATAACTCGTCACCGTATCATCCAAAAATGAATGGTGCAGCGGAAGCAGCCAATAAAAACATTAAGAAAATTGTGGGGAAAATGGCTGAAACCTATAAAGATTGGCACGAGAAGTTACCATTCGCTCTCTATGCTTATCGACCATCAGTCAGGACCTCTACCGGGGTAACTCCTTTCTCATTAGTTTACGAAATGGAGGCAGTGTTACCCATCGAAGTTGAAATTCCTTCCCTTCGAGTCTTGTCAGAGCTAAAGTTAGATGAAGTAGAATGTATCCAGTCTCGATACGATCAGTTGAACTTGATTGAGGGAAAGAGGCTAAAAGCTATCCGTCATGGTCAGATGTACCAAAAGCGAATGATGCGAGCCTATGATAAAAATGTTCGCCCAAGAGAATTTCATGAGGGAGACTTGGTTCTGAAAAAGATCCTCCCTATGCAAAAGGATTTCAGAGGGAAATGGATGCCAAATTGGGAAGGACCTTATATGGTGAAAAAGGCTTTCTCTGGGGGAGCACTGATCTTGGCCGAAATGGATGGGAAAAACTTGCCCAATCCTGTAAATTCAGATTCAGTCAAGAAGTATTATACTTGAAGAGGAAAAGAGGCCAAAGTGAAAACCCGCAAAGGGCGCTTTGAGACCTTCTCTAAAAAAATGAATGATGAAAATGAAAAACGGAGAGGCCAAGGTGAAAACCCGTAAAGGGCGCCTTGAGACCAAAGGGGTTTTGAGTCAAAAATCCAAAAAGGGCGGCTCAAATTACAATCAACGATGGGGCATGCGGTAATCTTACCATACCCGAATTAAGAAGGAGGAGAGATGTTACGTCTTGGGGCATCAACAGAGTACTCTTGCTCTCCTAAACACATATTGAGCTTAAAATGGTCTTCAGAAAGTCCGTACAGAGAAACTCAAGCTGCGATATCCGGGGCACCTATCTTTTCTCCCAATCATTTTGTATTCTAGCAATGTTTGCTTTCTTTAATTAACTTATTCTTTTCATATTTCGTTTCTGATAAATTCCATTTTGTCCATCATTTATGATTATTTTCAAGCATTTTGTATTGAAGTAATGATTAATGGACTAATAATATTTTCATAAAAGGAGTTTTTCCTATTACTCTGGAAACTTCTAAATAATACGAGAACCTGAAACATGACTTTTATTTAGAACTCACCAAGCCTAAGGGTTGGAAATATTTGAGAAGGAAACTCTAAACAGTGACCATTTCTTCAGACCTTCTGTCAAAAATGTCGGTTGAACAAGAAGACCGGATATTACGCCAGGGACGTAACCTTGAGGAGCGATGAGCAATGACATCCCTAAAAAAGGGATCATTCTCATGAAATTCTGCATTCATGCAAAACATATTTAGTTAGGAGCATTCGATTCATTCTACAAAGGATCGTTCTCATGACATTCTGCATGCATGCAAATGTCATCCATAATACATTTAGCTAGGAGCATTTGATTCATTCCAATTATGGCATCCTAATCATTATGCATAAGCATAAATCCATAAATTGATCCCACAGGTCATGTTCCACAAAGGACGGTGTAGCAAGATTGATGAATCCACAGGTCCAATACCTCTGAAGTTGCAGAAGGTCGGATCAAATTCACTATAGCAAACCTTATCTCCCTGAAGTTGCAGTGGAGCAGACTGAAGATAGCGAATCTTATTTTCCTGAAGTTGCAGTGGAGCAAATCAAAACAAACCTTATTTCCCTGAAGTTGCAGTGGAACAGGTTGAAGTCACAAGTCTTATTTCCCTGAAGCTGCAGTGGAGCAGACTAAAGACAGTTAATCCTATCTCCCTGAAGTTGCAGTGGAGCAGATTAAAACGACAAATCCTATACCTCTGAAGTTGCAATAAGTCTGATAGAATTTACCATACAAGTCCCATCTCCCTGAAGTTCCAGCGGAGTAGACTGAAGATAACAAATCTTATCTCCCCGAAGTTGCGGCGGAGCAGATTGGAGTTACAAGTCTAAATTCCTCGAATTGGTCGAAGCGCTAGATGAAGTGGGATGGAATGAAGCTGCTCGAAGAGGAAAAGCACCGAAAGAAGTCAAGAATCGACAAGACCAGGCAAAATTGGCTATTTTAAAGTCTTTGCTTCATTTTCGTTATACGACAATGAGCAAAGAGGGGCGGCTGTAAGAACTCAAATTTGCCCGGGGCCCAATTAACCAAACAAAAACCAAAATTAAAAACCAGTTAATAAAACACCAAAAGTTTAAAGAGTTTGGCAGTCCATTAAATTACAGTCCAAGTTACATAATTTTGGCCCAAACCAAATAAACCCGTTTCTAAACCCAAACCTAACAAAACTCGTTTCTAAATTAACCCAAAACCTACAGGCCCAACAGAGCCCAATGCTAAATAGGCCCGAATGGCCCAAGTTTCTGATAGCTCTAGAAACCCTAGAAGGTTCTGGAATCAGCCAGCGCCGCTTCAGCAGCCTCCAGCGCACAGCCTCCGTACGTGCCACATCCTCCTCCGTACAATGGCCGTACCTACAAATTAGACCACGACAACAGCAAACAAGAGTAGCAATTGACAGCAAAGAAAAAGAATTTGTATTTTTTTGTTTATTTTTGAATATTAGGCTATAAAAACAAAGGATAAAGGCCTATTGTTTTTTGACTGACAATTTTACGCACACTGAATACAGAGAATACAGAGTAATAGAAACCAGAAACAAAGATTCAAAAGGTTTCTTTTCGATTTCATTTTCTTTATTTTTTCTTCGAATCCAGTTCTGTAGCATTCATTTCTTTCTTTCTTTTTCTACATGCGAAAATAAAAAAAGGGGAAGGGATTTACTTTTGAAATATCGCCCGTCGGATCTGCTTTCTTCGTCGTGATCGAAGAGAAGTGGTCTTTCGAGGTAGAGAGCGTGAAGCACTCGGGTCTGGTTCGAAAGAAATCGGTCGATCGGACCTGACTTGGCCACTAATCGCCGATTGCCGTGGCGTTTGTAGTGGCCGAAAGGGAGATTTCCTTCTGCGGCTGAGGGAGAAGGCAAAAGGGGCTAGGGTTTCGGTTCTAAAAATTTTCGGCTGATAGTCTTAAGGACCATTTTTTGGGGATTATATTTCATTAAGGAAATGACGCCGTTTGGGTTTAATTCAATAGCCCCCAAAACGGCGCCGTGCGAAATGCCCAGATCTGACCCGATCCAACATCCATAGGATCCGCGTGTTTTTGCGGTGATGGAATATTTGTGCGTTCAGTCCCTCTTCGTCGTACTGTTCTTCGATCAGACCTGTTATACATTTCCTTTGTTTCTTTTAAATTGACCCATATAATTTACACGTCATTTTGATTCTGTCTAGTCCATGCGCTGCGTTTTGAATCACGAAAATATTTGCTGGTTTAGTCCCTGATAGTTTACGCACATTTCAGTTTGATCCTTGTGCATATTTAAATGATTTTATTTATTATAAATTAGTCTTTTAATTTTGTTTTGTTTCAATTAAGTACCTTTTTTGTTTTCATACACAATCTTTGCATTTTTATCAAATTTAATTCATTTATTTATTTAGTTTTAAGCTATTTTATTACATGATATTAAAAATATTTATACTATTTGTTTTTAAATTATTTTGTCTATCATTAATTTTATGTTCGGTGATTATTGCTATTATGTGTATTGTAATTCTCATTTTATATTTATTTGTCATTTGCAATTCAATAGTGTAGTATTTCACTTGCAAATAATTATTCTATATTGTATGTTATTATTCTATCGCATTTTATTCGCTTAAAAAGTCATGTTAACACCGTACAAGTTTTAAAATCATTTTATTCAAAAGTTTTCCCAAATAAGGCAATATTTCGTGTTTGGGAATCCGAGAAATCGTGCCCTATCATGCTGGGTTTCGGTTTTTCGTTTGTCCAAACAACCAAATACCCTTTCAAAATTTCAATGCATGAGTTTTGAGAATTTTGGGATAATCTTGAATTCGATGACTTAAATTGTTGTATCCCATCGTGCTGGATGTGATATTTTATTCCTTCGGAACAAGAGAATCTTAATATTCAAACTTGAGTATCTTCAAATTGGTTAAAGAAGGTCATAATTTAAAAATCTTTTAAATTTTCATCATAAGGACATTAATTAATCAATTTGGTACCAATTTTGGGCGTTACGAGGGTGCTAATCCTTCCTCGTACTTAACCGACTCCCGAACCTGTTTTCTTAGATTTCGTAGACCAAAATTATTGTTTTAATAAATCAAAATGTTTTATTAAAATAATTCATCTTAAGGTGATCCGATCACACCTCGAATAAAAGATCGGTGGCGACTCTATTTGCCATATTTTTAAAGTCGATCCCCATTTTTCAAACATAAAAAAAATGGTTTCGACAAAAATTAAAATCAAAATCAAATCAAATAACTCATTTTTAATGAATATCAAGTTGTGGCCTATTAACCGAGTGTATACCTTCCCCAAGATTAACATGGGTTTGAATCATCATTATACAAAAAAAAAAAATCATCTTTAATAATTGTCTACTAAACCAAAAATTCTTTTGATTATATAATCTTAAATATTCCGTGCTAAGCTAAAAGCAAAAAATAATAATAATAATAATAATAATTCCTTGCAATTGCTTGTTCTTAGTTTAGGTAAAAAGATGCTTTGAAAAAAATATGATTTGTTAATTTTTAATGTTCTCTATTGCTACCAAAAATTGTGCTTGAAAGTTAAAATGTTCTTTTTGGACATGATAGTGGAAGTTAAAAATTAGTTAAGTTATATGATATTTAAATAATTTAATATACGGTATATGAAGTATAAATTTTAAATACCTTTTTAAGTTATTAATATAAATTATTTGTAAAAAAATTAATGATACATAATATTCTTTAAAAACTTAAATATAATAAAAATGGTATTTAAATAATTTAATATACTAATAAATTATATTTAAATAATTTAGTATAATAATACATAAAATGTAATTTACTCTATTTTTTAATACACTTTTTAAATAGTTAATATAAAATAAAGGTATTTTGATCATTTTCACCTCCAAACGCAAAAATCATAAGTTAAAAACACCTAAATCATAACTATTATGTTTGGGTGGAAAAACTTCGCCATAACAGTTTTGACCCCAAAAGGAAGGTGTTATTCATTGCTTTTGCAGTACTTTTGGAACTCCAAGCGCAATAAAATTGAAAAGCAATTCTTTTGAGGAATGGAGGAGTATGAATCCTTGTACTACTCGAGAATTTCATAACTCGTAAGAATTGAACCAATGCTAATTAATTCTCAGTTTAACTGGTTGAGTCAACTGTTCAATCATAATAAAATAAAAAAGTTGTAAAAAAGTTGTAACAAATTTTATTAAAAATAAAACTAAATAATAATAGAAATATAAACATTTATTTTATAGATTATAATAGAAAAAAATATTTAAACTAATTTCAACCAAATTTTAATTTTTTTAAACTAATTTCACCGATTTTTATTGATCCACCTATTTTTATTATATGATATAGGTAAAACTAAGGTAGTCAGTATTGCACTGGTGGTCGTATCATTTTTTACCAAAATTGTTACGTGCCGATAACAGTCTATTTTGGTATACCATTTTGGAATTATCGATATTTATAAAAATATATATATATATGTATATAAAATATTTACAAATATCATATAAATGATATTAAATAAATTTCAACTATAAAATATTTATCAATTATATAATATACTTATAAATAAACTCCACAAATAAAAATTCATTATTCTATAAATCCAAAATTAACAATAAAAAAGAAGTTGAAGAGAGAGTAGAGATTTTTTCTTTGATAAATGGGTGAGCGGATTTTTTTATATTATATTTTAATTTATATATTTTAAATGTAAAAGTATATAAAAAAAATTAAATTTTAAAATGTTAAACTTTACTCGCCGGTTTAGTCTTTTTTTTAATTGATGAGTATATTTCAATAAAGTCTTTTGTATAATAGTAAATAATTACAAATTTTTAATTTTTAATATTATTTGTTCACCGGCTAATGCACTATGTTTCAATTAGAATGATCGGAATTGACCGAAACAAATTGATAAAACTGATATAAACCAAAATTTTTATTGGTGCGAAAAAAGGTATTATTCGTTACGCTTTAACATTAAAAATGTTTGCACCGAAATGGGAACCGACCACCATAGTGTAAAACCATTGAACTTCATAAAATTTTAATCCAATCCACCCATCCAATCAATTTCTAACAATCATGCGAGGTAGAACCCAACTGAACTACTGGGGACAAGAGAGATGTTTTGCTAAAATATTGGAAAAAGTGCAGAGAGACATGGAATGGAAGGCTGTCCTGTTTACTATATTAGTATCGCTGTAATGGAATAGATGTGTAATGAAATAGAGCTGTAATAAGTAATTCAACTGTTTGGTTGAATAGAATGGAATAGAGCTATAATAGAATTCTTGTGTTTGGTTGAATGGAATGATATTGTAATAGCATAAGGAAAAGAATTAAAATAACCAGAATACCCTTAACAGAATTTTTTTTAGGTAGATGATTATTGTTATTGTTATTAAATTTTAATAAAGTTATTATTGAAAATAATTTAATAAAAATAATAAATAATTTAATCATATTTTAACATAATTATTATTAAATATAATTTAATAAAAAATATAATTTAATAACATGCTTAATATAATTATTATTATATGAATTAAAAAATCAAAATATATAATACTATAAAAAATATATATAATCTATTTTATTATTTTTAAACTGCAATACATATATGTGCTAAAATATCATTACTGAAACAAATAATTTAATTACTCTACAAAAAAAAAGGTAAATATTAGAAGCAATTAATTTGCTTCAAAAATAACTCATTTATTTAAAATAACTCCATTCATGTTACAGAAAAATCAATGCTCAATTTGCTTCAAAAATTCATACATCAACCTTCAACTCTATAACCATTATCTCATATTACATTCCTTCCTAAAACCAAATAACTAGGACACAAACCAACTTCTTACTATTCCGCAAGTTAACTGGTCCGTAAATTAATCTGCCATCCCACAACCAACTCAAAGTCCACTCAACGTCAATCGGCTACCATAAATGGATCTACCTCTCCAAGGATCAGCAACCAGAGGCCCTATATTTGTTTCATCCTCATCTTCTGCTGCAAAATAAGTCGGGAACGGAAGCATTGAAACATCGGGTTTCTTGTAAACAAAATCCTTTATGAAGACAAAGTTCCCTTTAGCACCTGGGACTTGTAAACAATAACCAACTCCTTAAACAATACTGCCGATAAAAAGCTATACAGAATACAACAGATTAGATGGTTAAGAACTTCAGATGCAATGTAATTTGTTCCCATCCTTTGAAGGGGGTTAGTCCCTTATTTTTGTGACAAACATCGGATTTGGAAGCTTGCAACTGTTGTGCAAAGGCTATAGCCTCCTAATTTTTTCCATTCAAAATGCTTAAGCACTTAAGATAAGAAAACCATACCTGACCCCTCACCCACATCAAATTCCTTGCAGGATCTATCTTGTATACCCACACATTTTTAATCTGTTCTCATCTTCGCACCCATGCGCCAGCATCTTTTTTCCCTTTAAATACCTACATAACAATAATTGATTGTCAATTATGACTCAAGGATATTCCATATGGTAAAGACCGATAAACAAATGGATACAACAGATTGTAATGAAGATTAGGTTGACAATGCATAAATGCGATAATGCATCAATGCCTTGACTCGCTCCATGCAAAAGTACAAGTAAAACCACAACATCAATGACTTGGTAATTAGAAACTGAGTAGTAATCAACTACAGAGTTTGCAAAACCATTTTTCCCCTCAATTAATTACATCAGTCAAAAACATCAAAGAAAAAGTCTACACAAAAATAACTATGCAGAATAAAATCAAATTATTGGATTGAATCAATCATATCAACAAGGGCAAGAAAAGAATCCTACACGGAAAGTCAGTAATAGGCCTAATGATTTTGTTTTCAACAATAAAGTTATTAGTTCAGATAAACATAACTTCTTTCAATGTTTTTGAGAAATATAACCGAAAAGCTTGCTCAAATAGTAAGAGGTGTAGGAAAAACAAATCTTGTTACAAGAATGAACCAATCAAATGAGCATGACTGGGTGATGTGTCCACAAGGAAGCTTCACAAATAAAGAAGCTTAAGCTATATGGGAAAGGAGTAATTACTTAAGTGAAGCTCCTATTACACGCAATGTTGTGTGGTTAGAAGTAATTTATGCGATGGAAAAGAAAGATTAAGAGAATATCAGAGATAACTAATAAATGGAACACTCAAAAACCAGAAGATATCCTCCTATCCTAGATTACTCGGATTTGAGTGTGAGTGTCGAGTATGGATAAGTGTTCGATACGATTGTTTATAACTCATCTAAATTTCCAGCAACTAAACAGTTCAATTTGCAGTACTTAAAACAATTCAATTTGCAGCAGTCTTACACTTCAATTCACAGTATTTAAATACTTCAATTTGCAGCACTTTTACACCTCAATTTACAACATTTAAACACTTCATTTTGCATCACTTTAACATCTCAATTAACAACATTTATACACCTCAATCACAGCAATAAAACATCTTCAATTTACACCATTTAAACACCTCAACTTACAAAACTTTAACATCCCAATTAACAACATTTATACAACTCAAATACAGCCATAAACATCTAAATTATTAGAAAACAAAAATACAATTACTACTGCTTTGACAGTCAATATTATACGATATCAAATAAAAGAAATATGGGTATCAAAGTTAAACGGCATCTAATCTGTTTAACCCGTACATTTAACAGAATTTTAACAATTTATACAAAGGCACAATTGCTTAAACAATTTCACTAGAAATGAAGTTATGTGGTCTTAATGAAGTTATGTGGTCTTAGTTGAACTTTAAGCATTATATCCATAAAAGAAATATGGGTATCAGGTTAAACTGGCATCTAATCCCCATTTATCTCAAGTTTTAGGGCATTAAAGAATGAATTCAAGCCATGGGAGAGAGCATAAGAACATTAAAATTGAAAAGAAAACATACTGGGATAAGAACATTACCGTGCAATACGATGAAGGGAATAGCGTGTCTATTTGGGATACGAATCAATGTAATAGAGAAAATGAATAATAAAGTAGT
The DNA here is from genome assembly GCA_025698515.1 of Gossypium sturtianum. Classification (NCBI taxonomy): domain Eukaryota; kingdom Viridiplantae; phylum Streptophyta; class Magnoliopsida; order Malvales; family Malvaceae; genus Gossypium; species Gossypium sturtianum. Next base: position 7,870,116 of record CM046947.1, read on the forward strand.
TGACTGTAAAAGAGAGGCCATGGCTGGTGAAATCTTGCAGAACCAGAATTTCTTTCTTTCCCAAAGCATCCAACAAGAACAACCACACCGACATCCATAAATTTGAAAAGACGAACCGAAACAATATTTCCTAGGGCCGAAAACCCAAAATCTATGGATGAAGCAAGTGATTTCAATATCACAATAAATAAATAAATAAACAGAAACGATTGAGAAGGAAGAGATAAAAGATAAAAACGGACGAGAGAGGAAAATTTTGAAGAGAAAGGAGTCGCTTGAAAAAGAGGGGAAGATCTGAAGGAAATGGGAAAAAGAAAGAAAAAAGGAAGGGATTCATACGACAGAGGATGGAGAAGGGTATTGTTGAAACTTTACAAACGCTGAAAACGCTGAATAGCTATTTTTTGCTTAGAGTGCGGAATGGTAATCGGTGATTTTACCCTGAATAATGCTGTGTGGAATAGGGCTGTAATAGCCATTACAGCCAACCAAACTAGGGATTGTGTGGGCCTACAGAATAAGCTTGTAATAGGCATGTAATGGAATAGCCATTACATTGAACCAAACATGGTGTAGGTAATTATTTATCTCAGACTCAATGAAAGAAGAACATAGGGTGGGTCCACACGGTGGTGGCTTCTCCCATTTCACACTGCCAACAATCATATTTAGATATCGCGAATCCTTCCAAAAGGAGAGGCTTTTTGCCTTTTCTGATATCAGATCAAACTCCTCCCTGGCTAAATTATCACACACTTATTCTTCTCTTTTGCTAAACATATTTTGTCATTATGTTTGCAGCCTCTAATTGTCGTGACTTCCCATGTGGATTGACAGCATAATTCAAATTTAATCGTGATATACCCTTATCAAATCATCCAACAACTATGTTTGCAGGAAAAATATGGTGAAGCTCAACCTTGTAACCTCCCTCAAAGAATAGCTTTTGCCTTAAGTCTTATCCCATCAAAGCACCATGACACATAAAAAGAGCTTGCCCGACCTCTAAACATTATACACGGAAGAGTTATTGTTATCACCTACTAATCCATCATTGAGAACAATAGAGTATCAATCATGTAGACTCAATTGTACATATTTAAAGAATTGAATATATATTTATTTTCATATTAGATTAATATATTGTTTGTGTATGCAATATATCAATCTAAAATGGTGCTAGTTCGATAATGGTCAAGTCAACATAGTCATAGTTAACGAAAAAATTTGTTAGTCATATGACTTAATTGATGCACTTTTCAACATCTAAGGGCTTAATTGGGTGCTTTTTTGCGGAGAAACTTGATAAATTTTTTTTAACCTTAAGCCTAAATGTTATAATGATTGATCACAATAAAATATCGGTAATAAATATATATACATATATATATACACACACAAGTGATAATGCTTTTTAGAAGCTTTGTTTAAAATTTAAGTATTTAATATTACTGTCAAAATGTGTTTTTAAGAAATAAAATATTTATTTTAGACATGATGTAATAAAATAAAAAAATATTTAAATTCATTAATATTATGATATTTCGATAAAAATATAAAAATAATTTATCATTACTCATTATGAATATTTTGATATATGAAATATAAATTTTGAATATTTTTAAATATTTAATATTAATTATTTATAAAATTCAATTGAAATACATAAACTATATTTTAAATATTAAAATAAAAATATTACAAATTTAGATATATAATTTTTACATTTGAAATAAATTTTCATAAATTTTTTTTATATCTAATATAAATATTACATTAAATTATAAATAAAGATTAAAAATATCATTTAACTTTAAAAGCATTTTTAACTCATAAAAATTACTTGCCTAGTATTACTTATATTTCAAAAATATTTTAAATAAATAAAATGCATTTTAAAAACAATGCTAAAGCTAAAAGAATTTAGAAATATAAACTTGCCAAATTTAGTGACATAGAAGATAGACAAGACCCAAGGCAAAATGTACATAAATATTCATACTATAGAAAATATCATGGCTGACCCCATCTAACAAGAGAACCGCGTGGAATTGGAATTAATTGTTGTTGTACGGGCGGTGGGAAAAGTTTTCTTTTTTTTGTAAAAAATTTTCAAATTTTTTTAAAAAATAATTAAGTTATTACTATTTTTTTATACTCAATTGGGTACTTGAACTTTTAAACGCATTAAAAATGCTCTTAAACTTTTTCAAAAAAAGCAATTAAGCCCCAACTTTTTTTTCACTTAATTGGGTACTTGAATTGCCAAAATGCATAAAAAGGCCCTCAAACTTTTTCAAACAAAACAATTAAGTCCCTATTTTTTTTATTCAACTGGGTACTTGAACTGCCAAAATATATCAAAAAGGCTAAAGGCGGATCTAGGGGGTTGGCAGGGGCTCGACCCCCCTAAAATTGAAAATTCTCATTTAGGCACTTTATAATTTATAAAATTTTAAATTAATAATGGTAAAATTGTACTTTGGTCTTTAAAAGTAATAAAAAATTGATTTAATCTTCTAAAAATTATAAAGATATAGACTATTAAAATAGCGAAATTGTATTTTTACTATCATAAAAATATATAATTTAATTTCGCCCTCAAAAATATTTCTGACTTCGCCCCTACCCCCCTAAGTCGTATTTTTGGATCTGCTACTAAAAAAAACCCTTTGACCATTAACCGTTAAAGTTATAAAAAAAATTATAAAATGCTTCTTTTGGTATGATAATTTTTATACCTTTTTTATGAATTTTATATTTCTTTATATTTTTTATAATTTTCTTACGACTTTATAAAATTTTATAATTTTTTTTCTATATTTCTATATATTTTATATTTTTTTACGATTTTTATAATTTTTTCTTCTAATTTTTAATAAAAATTTAATATTTTTATATTTTTATTAAAATTTAATATGAATTTGATTAATTTTTATTTTTTATCATTTTTTTGCCACATGTCATGCAGTGGTTGACACGTGGTGGCTTTATGACAATACCTTCTCAAGTATCTTTTTATCCTAACCAAGGATATTACATTCCATATCCAATAGTAAAACAACCAGTTGGAACTCAATTATCATTTACACCACAATCGATAAGTCAATTACCCTAGTCTCAGGATCCAAATTCAGCATATCATGCCAGTTATGTTGAAATCATAAAAGGAGCAGAAAAGTTTTGTGCATCAGAAAATTTGTTAAAACCACAACAAATTCAGGAAATAAAAGATTTTTATAATTCAGGTTTACCATTAGAATTATATAATTTTATTAATAAAATATGGAAAACCCATATTACTAAGCAAAGAGCTAATTTCAGGAAAGCTCTTACTAAGCTTTCACAATTTTTAGTTGAAAAAAAAACTAAAGAACAAGAAGCTCATGATTTATTATTAAAATCCATTTTATATCGAGATTGGGAAGAAGTAGAAATTAGTTATTTAGATATTAAGGAGATAAACAATCTTCTAGATATATTTCAGTATTTTATTAATAAGGGAACAAATAACCCGATTATGAATAAAATGTTTAGGTTATGTTTATATAATAAGGCTAGGAATATTCTACCTGTAGAAATATTTACAAAAATAAATGGAGCTATTTGCAACCAGCAAGCTCAATTTCAAAAAGCTTTTTCAGAATATTTTCTACAAGCTTATGTTTTCACTAACGATTTAAATAAAAAATTCTCTACTATAAAGTTTAGACTTGATCATGAACTATTTGATATAATCAGTATTGAATGGGATTTTGTGAAAGAAATAACAGTTCAAAATTTCTCTTTTCATTTATTAAAATATTTTTTTGCATTTATCAAAACTATGTTAACTATGTTATTACGTATGGTATATGAAGATGATTTTTATTATTATTTTCATCTTGAGATCAGCAGTCTTATTGGTATAGCTGAAAAAGAAAAATTTTATCAGTCATATTAAATTTGGATTCTTAAAAAAATGATTGGAGGTCCCAACCTTTCAACAGCTAAAGAAGAGAAAAGACACTTGATAAAAAATATTGACAAGTGTTACAGTAATCCCAGTTATTATCAGATCCAAGTAGGAATAGATTTAATGACCAAAGCCTAATATTTACTTCAGCAAAAAACTTATAGCTTCTGGACTGATGGAAGAAGAATATTGGCATATGACACTAGAGTTGGATACACTTTGTAACGCCCCTAACCCAGCCTAGACGTTATGACCGAATCTGGAGGTGTCACAAGATAGGGGTTTTGAAAACAGAGTTGTCTCGTCAGAACATTCACATTTTTACTTGAAAACACCGTTTAAATTAGTCAATTTGCTAAAACTTATTACAGCGGAAGCTTTAAAATAGTTATATTTAGAAAATGCCGTCGTATTTTAGAAAAACCTTTGTTGCGCATAAGTTGTAATTTTTAGACGAAAATGTTTTGTTTAATCATGCAATTCAACAGTATATAAGACCATAAAGTCCAGAGAGTCCCAAAATTTTACAAACTCTCAAATATAAACCAAATTCAAAAATATCCCATAAATAATTAAGTTTTATCAATTTATGATCGAGTGGTCACCGCTGAGTCTCTATCAATGGACATTATCTACCAATGGACATCTAAGGGGGAGTGTTATGAATATCTTATTAAGTGGATTTCTATCGTGATCAAGATAAAGTTTTAATGTAGTTTAAATTCTAATAGTTATTAGAATTAGATCTCTACTTCTTTTATACTTTTTATGCCTATAAATAAAAACTCTGATGAAGCATTGTAATAACTCCTTTTGATCAATAAAGTACATTCTCTATTGCTTTCATATTTTCTTTGTTCATTATTTTATAACAATTAATTAATAAAACATATTTCAATCTGATTTTAGATTTTATAAATATTTAAAATAATGATCATGTAAAATTTTAATTTATATTCAAAACATTCAATATTTAAATGTTAAAGTAAACATAACTGGAAAGAAAATTTTGGATTTATTCAAGACTTCAATGCCCACATAATTTCTTGTTAGACTGGATATATTTTTTGGTGGGTTCTTCGTATATGTATTTGTCGAAACCATTTTTTTGATAGGTCGACTTTTATTTTAGAAACGAAAATGGGAGTCGCCACCAATCTTTTTTATTAGGTATGATCGGGTCACCTCGTAGTCTGATTGTTTTAACAAAATGTCTGATTTATTAAAGCAATGTTTTTGTTTTTGGTCTACAAAAATCCAGAAAACGGGTTTGGGAGTCGGTTACGTACGAGGAAGGATTAGCACCCTCGTGACGCCCAAAATTGATACCTAATTGATTAATTTGTGTCTTAGTGTCGAAAGTTGAAAACTTGAAAATAATTTAAAAATACGATCCTTCTTTGCATTAATGTTAGTTTTACTTACAAATTGCTTGAAATAAACGTTAAAGGCCCTCTCCTCGAGATAATAAAATGTCACATTCCGTAAGTTAGGACACGACATTTTGAACCTTTGAGAATAAGCTTGCCATTATTTTTATTTAAATCTCACATATTTTAATTTTAAAAGGATATTTGGTTATTTAGATTCAACGAGAAAAATCGAAACCCCGTAAGTTAGGGTACGACTTCTCGAATCTCCAAATACGAAATATTGCCTATTTTTAAAAGTTTCATTTTTATGCATCGAATAAAAATTAATATAACACTTGCGATGGTATATGTACTTAATTCGGGCATCGTAAAAAGATGGACAAATGTGTTTGAACATAGTGTATAATATAATGATAACGAAATAATTTAAAGTGACTATATAGGTAGAATGATAAATAATAAGTAAATGAAAGAATATTATAATAATAATCATCATTATAATAATAACATTAATATTAATGATCCTATCATGGTAATAATAAATAAATTATGTAATTTAAGGTAAATAAAAAATGGAATATGCGTGATTAAAAGATAAATAAACATGACATGAAAATATAAAAAAAAAATAATAAACAATAAAATAACGAGAATAAAAAATAATAACGATAATAAATAACAAAAAATTGCGCAAATAAAAGAGTATAAACAATCTAATTTTTAAGTATATGTAACACCCCAAATCCGGCCTAGAAGTTAGGCCCGAGTCCGGCGTGTCACATTGAAGTGTTTTAGCGAAAACCTTATTTTCATTGAAAACCCTCCATAAAGTAAAATGTTGAGTACAAACCCCTTTTTAGTTGCGGAAGTTTTATTTCAAAACAAACAATTTGTAAAACTTGGTATTTAATAATGGAGTTGCGGAAACGTAATAATTGAAAACAGCCCTAGCTTAAGAAAAACTTGTTAAGTTATGATGAAAGTCCATGTTTTAAGAAAACGTGCATATGTTATAGTTATTTCGAAAATCCATGTTAAACTTTAGAAATTTATTTAAGTTTAATAACTAGGCAGTTGAAACAATAATAAAACCCAAATGTAAAGTCAAATTGGAGATACAAGGCCCTTTTTACAATCCAAACCAAAATAATTTCAAAATACTAGGAATTTTAAAGAAATTCCAAATAATAATATCTTGCTAGCTGGCCACCTCTAAGTCCCACCATTCGTCGAACCGCCTACTGAGGGTCACCTGAAAAGTTTGAAAAGGAGAGGGGTGAGTTTCGAAAAACTCAGTGTGTACAACCCTCAACGAGTATAAAGCAATCATCAGTCATTTTAGGCCTGAGCCCAACTTAGCAGCGGTGGCCTTTGGGCCGAAGCCCATATCACATCAATATCACAATAATATCGTGCATGCAATGCTGTGCAAACCCTCCCCAAATAATCCATCCGCTACACAACATTTCCCTTCCAACCTTATACACCTGTGGGGATTTCTAAATCGACCCACCCATCCGCTACACAGCAATGGTAGCCCGGTTGCGGTACTACCTAATGTTGCAGCAAAACTGCTAGTCATATATTGGGCTTTAAAAGCCAACGGTGGATCCACGGTCGTCAAACAACCATGCGATCCTCAAATTCTTCCTCCGTACCATAATTCTCACCCATATGCATCCTAAACAGAATATCATATGAATGCAACAAATATGCGAGTAACATCCATAAAGCTTATATTCAACTCATAGGGGTATTTTAGTCATTTCACAATCAAGGGTATTTCGGTAATCCTACCCTACAGTGTATTTCAGTAATTCTTAACAGTATGGGTTTTAAATTACGAATTTTTGGCCTGTCAACATGTCCTCGTTGGCTAAAGTGAACAGACACTATGCACCAGGTAGGATTCCGGAGAAGAGGAGGTGGGTCACTAGGACCGCTTAGGTACCAAGCTCTCCCTAGATCCAATCCTAGACATGCATATGTCCATTGCCACACTCTACCCTAGCGACTTGTCCACAGACATGTTTGATTATTAAGTTTTATGCTGTTTAAGTATTTATTAGAACTAGGCCTAAAAGTCCATTATAAAACCCTAGCAAGTCTACAGGCTTTCACACACTCATATAGCCCATTAGACCCAATCACATTTTTTTACAGCCCATTAGGCTCAATCACACTCATATGGCCCATTAGACCCGAATCCATTCCAAATCATTCAATAAACTTAATTAGCTCATCACATATTACCAAGTTATCAATATTTGCTTATTTAGGCTCATGGGCCCGTCGGGCCCATTTGGCCCATTCTGGCCAGTTGGCCAAAACATGACCCAAGTCCATGAGATCGCTCATGGGGTTTCTGGTATCATATCGAATACCCTCTTACGAGTGTTCGCGTACTCGCAAGACTACCGTAGCCAAACTTTCAGCTTTCCGGCATTTCGGGATTTGTCGATCTATTGTGTGTGTAGTGTATGTACACCCCTTCGATTTTATATTAAACTATCGAATCATAGGGTAGAAGTACACACATTACCACCTGGAGTACTAAGTACTCATAATCGTCAGAACCTATATTCAAACATTACACTCCATTAGTCACTTACTTAATAAATTAAAATAAATCCACTACAACCACTCACCGAAGGACAACCTATACTTGCCTTGATCGACTGCAATTTGCCTATTTAATCCGAGGTCCGTTGTAGTCCCCCTTCCGTATCCAGGCAGAAAGTCCCGAACCGCAGACACCTTACGTCGCTTAAACTTAGGAGTAGTGGTCACTTGCTCACACTCAGTCGGCATATTTACTGACACTTTACTAGATCCTCATTTGCTCATCGTAAATTCCTTATCAATCGGCCAAATGAATGCAATAGCTAGTCCCAGAAGATTTAGCCAACGCGAGGAGAATAAAAGATTTAAAAGAGGGAGAGAATGAATATTCGATTAAGTAACTGAAAAAAAAAAAGGATTGCTTTGATCAAATTGTGGAAGAAAAGTGGTGGCACACAAGGGATTCGGCAAAAAGGAATACTGGACTTTAGGGACCAAGAATATTCGGCACAAAAGAAATAGACTAGAAGCAAAGGAAAGAAAAGAGTTTGATGAGAAGGAAGGGAAGAAATCGGCGCAAAATAGAAGAGGAAGAATAAGGGATTTCGGCTTTCAGGTATTTGGAGAGAAAAGTAGTTTTCGGCAAAATAAAAAGAAAGAATTTGGCATTAGCCTATAACCCTAAAATCGACACCTATTTATAGCCTATAGCCGAATTTCCTATCTCCAAATTCCCAATTCGGCTCAACCTCTTCCACATATCTCATCTCCTAATTTTTCTCCACGATAACTCCCCAATCCTTTTCCTAAATTTTCTCTTCTGATCACTCTCCTTAGAGTCCATCATCACACCACTTCCAACCTTCTAGAAGGCCAAAATTAAACTCCTAAAAAAATACTAAGCTAGGATTCGAACCTAGGATCTCCTTGCTAGCCCATAACGCCACCTTCCTATACCCTAAGTGGCGTCACTTAGCCACTCCACCACAAGACTCTTTGATGCTATTTTTCCCTATTTTTATTTAAAAGCCCAACTACTCACCGCCCTGGTTCCTTTAATAATTAACTAAAAAATTCCTTCTCATCCAAGTTTGAACCCAGAACTTCTCCAACACCCCTAGACACTCCAAGTTCATTAACCCCCAAGGCCCACATGCCAATTGTCATTTTCTCGCTCACCTAAAAATTTCTGAGACCCAAAGTCCAATAGGCCCAATTCTACTAGGCCCAAATTCGGGGCGTTACAGTATATGTAAAAAGAAATAATACATAAATATAAATAGATAATAATAAAATAAAAAATAAAACAAATAAATAAATGCTTGATGAAAAGAAGATAAAAAATAAAAAAATCAATTTTAAAATAAAAAAATAAAGGCATAATAAATAAGCAAATAAGTAAATAAATAAAATAATACATAAAAAATAGTATATAAAAAAATATATAGGGACAAAATTAAATAAAATAAATGTGTAAAGGACTAAATTGAAAATTAAACAGAATTTTGGGCCAAAATTGGGAATAAAAATAAGGTAGAGGACCAATTTGTAATGCGCGAATGAGATGGGGGACCAAATGGGAAATTATTCCCCGTTCCCAAAACGACGTCGTTCTCCAAGGGGCTAAAATGAAATAAAAATAAAATTATAGGGTAAAAATTATAAATATATAAAACATATATAGATAGGGCTAGATTGAAAAATATAAAAAAAAAAAGCGGAAGGACTAAGGGCGTAAATAGCCCAAAAATAAAAAACACGCGGATCCTCCCCCTGGAGTGGGTCGGGTTTTGGGTCAGCCCCCTAAACGACGCCGTTTTGGCGTTAAAGGGCCTAAATGAAACGACGTCGTTTCATAGCTACTATTTAAGGCCGAATTTTTTTAAAAAATTTCATTTTTTCTTCCTGTTTTAAAAAAAAAAACCCGGAAGAACCCTTTTTTTCTCTCAAAATTCCTCCCTCCTCGCTATACTCTGACCACAACTCCGGCGCCGGACCATTGTGGCGGCCGCCGTCCACGATGGTCGGAGATAAAAAAAATAGCCATTTTTCGGCTTTTCAACTTCCGATCTTAAAATATGCCATTTTTCCTCGGAAATGGCAACCTCGGCCACCCGCGGGGCATAAACGCAATAAAGGTACAATATTGGCCCCTTTTTTATTTCTTTGTTTATTTTTTAAAAAAATAATAGCAAAAAATAATGCGAAAAGAAAAATAAAAATAAAAAGACCACCTTTTTCTTTTTGGAGCGAATCTGTTTCTCTTTTGTATTTTATTTCTTTTTGTATCTTTTTGTCTCTGTAAAAAATTTACATGGATTGATATGGCTTTTATAGCCATTTACACGGCCTATTTCACTGTTTATACTACTGTTTATTTTCCTCTCTGCTTCTATTTTTTTTGTTCTGTTGCTTTCTTTTTTCTGCAGGTTTGCTCGGTCAACGGAGGGTAACCTTGCTGTTTTGGTGAAACGGCGGCAAAGGCGCGCCAAGCCTCGAGATGAGGCGCCTCAGGACGAGGTGCGGGCAGTATGCCCAAGGAGGGAGCAGCGGCGCCAGGGACTAGAAACCCTAAGGTTTCTGACGAAAATGTTTAAGTTTTTTTGGGCCAATAGGCCGTTGTAAATTTTGGGCTAGGGTTTTGTAATTTGGGCTCTGGACTGTTTAATTATTTTGGACTTTATTTTTTTGGGCCCGGGCAAATTGGGCCTGTTACAGTACTGATTAACCTATGGGGCACAACCACGTTTAAACTGAATAAAAACAAAATAATATTCTTCTTAATTAGGGGAGGGTTACTATTTATATTTTTGGGTAATAAAAGAAGGGAATCAATTAGAAATTAATAGGAGTAACATTTGAAGTTGAAGATAAAAATTTTATATCTAAATGAATATGGTCAGCAACTTTAGTTAGGGAGACTTGAAATACTCGTGGATTATGGGGGAAATCCTTCATTAAGTTTGTCAGTATGTGCAGTGCAAAATTTGCATTTCTTCGAATCTGTTTGATGACCACACGCTAGTCACGCTTACAGAGTTCTTAAATTCTTGATACCAAATCTCTATTCGTATGTCTCTTAAGGCCACCAAGAATATCTTTAACAGCTATATTACAATCAGTCTCTACTATAACATTTTTGCATTTAGCTCTCCATACAAGTTATAATCCATCATAAATGGCCCAAAACTCGGCTTGTTCAATATTACATTTATCAATATTCCTCCCAAATCCCCATAACCATTTGCATGAATTGCAAAGTCCATAATTACCTGAAGTGGTTCCTCATGAGTTGATTTGGTGAAATGAAGTTGATTTAATTAATGTAAAGACCGAAAAGATATGGTGGATACTTAATCCATTTTTGATGATGTCCAAATTATCCATGTGGCAAATGTTGTGTCCTCTACAAACCATTTAACACCATTTGTAGCACGTAAAAATAATTTTAATTATCAGTTGAGGTGGTATCAACCACGTATCTATAAAGGTGAAAACAAAAGTTTAAATTTCGTAAAAATAGACTTAATTAAAGATGTAGTTTCGATGAGTATACAAAGTCCAAAGTTGAGCCTAGCCTGATGTGTATTAATTAAGCAGACATCCATGTCCCAAGGCATTGTATTTGAACATTCTTTCATTAATAATTGGTTGTATATATATATATATATATATATATGTATATGTTAATTATGCATTTTTGAGGTGGAATTGGAGATTAAATGTGAAAGCAATAGGAGGTGGAAAGATCCCCAAACAAAGATTTGTTTTGCTTCCTAGACATTAGCAAACATCATCTTTATTATTAGAGAAATATATAGGAAAGTAAGGTCCTCAACTTTTTGGCTTTATTGTGTTAGCAAATTTATCTTACCCAATAAATTTCCCCACTTTTTGCTCTCTCCCCTTGCTCTTATTCATGCTCATGCTCATGCGTTTAACTTTAAACCCTTTCTCTCAGTTCTCTTCACTCAATTCCAAAGATACTCAAAACTTCACAACAATCATGGAGTTTAGGCAAAACCAAGGTGGAGAAGGCGGCCGGGCAGAAGCATATCCAGCCATAAAAGAGGGTGTTCAAAAAGGGGCATATCGGTTTCAAGAGAAGAAAGGGAGCGTGTTTCCAGTGAAGAAAAAGCTTGTGAAGACAATGATGGCTGAGTGCATTGCTAATTCTTTATCCAGTAAAATGGGTGGATCCTCCAACACGACTGTTACTAACACTACTCCATCAAAGTCCTCCAAAAGCAACAAGATCACTACTTTGAAAATATCCCCCGACCCTTGATTCTTCAATGCAATATTCATCACTAATGGTAGTTTTGGTTCATAAAAGGTATGGTTATGTTTAAGTCACTTGGGAAATTTTGATCTTGTTTTTATTGTTTGCACCAAGTCCGTATGTTGTATAGTAGTTTGTTTTTAATTAAATAATTTGGTTTCTGATTTCATCTGTCTTTATTAGGGAAGTATGTTGTACGCTGTTGCTGTCACTGTCACCTTAATGCCAACTGCAGTGCTGTTGATGTTTTTATTCATATATTACAGTTGAATCCTTAAAAGTATAAAATCTCAATTGTATCCTTCCACTTGAGGAGAAGAATCGCAGAGTTGAGTTTAATTTTGAAGTTGATTTGATTATTTTGTACAAACCATGAATCCAACTTGTAAGTGTTGCGTTTAATAATTCATATTTATGTGATCCATGTGAAAAAAAAACCATAAAGTAAGACGTATTTAATAAGATGATGAAAGTATTTTAGATTTAATTGAACAAGAGTGTTAATAGAAGGTGGGGTTGGAGGAATATTTCAACTTTCAAGCAGTGAAACTAAAAGTAATATGAAAAAGCTGACCTTGAGGATCTTTGTAAGATATGAGATATAACGACAATTATAGAAGACTTGAGGACTGATGTTGATGTCCCCAATTTAAAGAAATTAAAAAAAGGGACTAACTTAAGTTTATAATGTTAATTTAGAGAGTTATTTTAAAATATTTGTGTGTGGGAATTTGGAAGCTTCTCTTCTCTTGCCACCAATTTAATATATAAAATTCCTTTTTTCTCAAAAAAAATTAAAGTAAATGAAGGAGAGGGAACAGGATACGTAGCATCTATTTGAGGAATAAGATAACGAAATCTTTGTGGGGCAGAAAGGACCACAACACTGCACATACAAATTAATAAGCCTTCCTACGTATGACAGCTCCGAAGAAATTGATGTTAATCTTGGGCTTCAGTCAGAGATTGTGGAGTGAGATGTGGCTGTGGCTGTTCACAACTTTTCTTTCAATCTGCTCATAATAACTCCTCATTTTTAAACTCCAAAATCAAATAAATAACCAATACTTTTAACAACTCCAGTTTATGGCTTGCCGGATTCTCCTTTCCTCAAACATCAATAATTGCCCTTCACCTCCATGCTTCTGTTCTATCTATTTACAGACAAATATGTACACGTAACAATATGCCTCATAATATTTGGTGGATTCAATAAAATAACAGTTAAAAGTTGAGTCGTTTTAAGAATAATTAGGGAAAGTAGTTCACATCCTAAAAATTGAGTTAATAAAATCAAATTAAAAAATTGAGGGTTAGTAAACCGGAAATTGAAATTAGGTTAGACTGTTAAAATAAATAGGAATAAATCAAATAAAATATTAAAATAATTAGAATTGAATAATTAGGTTAAGAAATTAAAATTAGGTGCCCAAAAATTAATTTGATTAGAACAGAATTTAAAAACGAGATCAAATTTGAAAATAATTTAGAAAATGAGTTTTAATTGAAAACAATGACGAATTTGAAAAGGGAAAAAATTGGGGGCAATATACCCATATATACTAAAAAAATAATTACGAGAAAATGGCCGTTTTTTTAAAATTTACGGAAAAGGGTCATTTTCTCAAAAACGCGCCCACGTCGGTAGCGTTTTGTGGGGATCAGAGGAGCGCGCGCTCCGGGGCGCTTTCACCACATCAAGACAAAGCGCGACGGGACGCCGCTTGATGTGTAAAAAGCGCTCCCGAGGCGCGCTTTTCTTTGCAACGGTCAAAAATTTATTATAATTTAATTTTAATATCTTTAATAACATAGAAATTGTTTAATTTTTTTATTGTAATTTAATTTTAATATATGTAATATAATAAAATAAGAAGTTTTTTTTTTGTAATTTAATTTTAATATATTTAATAAAATAAAAAGTTGTTTTTATTTTTAAATTTTTGTAATTTAGTTTTAATATATTTAATAAATTAAATAGTTGTTTTTTATTTTTATTTTTGTAATTTAGTTTTAATATATTTAATAAATTAATAGTTGTTTATTTTTTTATTTTTTGTAATTAAATTTTAATATATTTAATAAAATAGAAGTTGTTTATTTTTTTATTGTAATTTAATTTTAATGTCTTTAATAACATAGAAATTGTTTAATTTTTTTATTGTAATTTAATTTTAATATATGTAATATAATAAAATAAGAAGTTGTTTTTTATTTTTAATTTTTTGTAATTTAGTTTTAATATATTTAATAAAATAAAAAGTTGTTTTTATTTTTAATTTTTATAATTTAGTTTTAATATATTTAATAAATTAAATAGTTGTTTTTATTTTTTTGTAATTTAATTTTATTATCTTTAATAAAATAGAGTTTGTTTAATTTTTTTATTGAAATTTAATTTTAAAAATAAATGTCCAATATTTGTAATTTTATTGTAACTTAAAGGTTTTTTTATCCAAATTAGTCATTCTACAAAAGTTCACCGTTTTCATCAACAAATAAATAGAATTTACATAGACACCAAGAGACAAAAAAAGTTAAGAAGACTGTCAACTATTCCGATTTGGACACGAGCGAGATGTATGGCCTAGGTTTCTACACCATCCGCACAACCTACGTTGGTTGCTCGTTTCTCGGATATCCATATTGTTGCGTATTCTACTCGAGCAAGGTCGACCTTTTGGTTTGCGCCTCAGTTGTCAATCCGACAACAGCTTATTCGGTGCAAGCGATACCGACGGCCACTTACGTTCATCTGGGACTGGTGGGAATACGTGTCTCCACACGTTGTACATGTTTTCTAATTTATACACTTCGTCGACATAGCTCATGGGATCAAGACGGAGATTCTCGAAGCCGCAAGTACATGAGCGCATGGGTAACGAAGTGCATCAAATATCCACGATCGCGGTCCTATTTGTCAAGTGTACACGATCGCCCGCCAACAATACCTTGGTTCGGTCTGTCAACTCTCGTCACGAAACCATAGGTACATCACGATCGTGGCTGCACCGTGTGCATAGTGTTGGCCCGTGTCTTCCCTCGTTAATTTCTCGCAAGACATTCGCGCTCCATACATGGCCTCCTTGCATTTGGCCTTTATAACTCATTTGCTCGCCGGAAATAGTGCCGCTAAACGAAAATATGTCTCTCGCACAACCGGTGTATATCGGCAAATGACGCGTTCCTTTTAGAACGTAATTTATGCATTCTCGCGAGTTTGAGGTCATATGACCATATCGTAGGCCGCCGTCGTATGATTGTGTCCACTGTTCGAAAGGAATATTACACAGGTAGTTTGCGCCTTCTTCGTTATCTGATCGCAAACTCGCCAACATCTCCTGAAAACGAGCCTTATTGATCTCGTACCCTACTAATATACGTTGATAGCGAATATTACATACCACTCGTCAATTGAGAATAAATTGAATATTACAAACAAAATTATATTAATAGATATTACATACCCATATCGGTCACTTGCCGTCGCTGACTTTTAGATCAATGTTGCCCGTAGTAGTTGGATGCAACATGCCTTAGGCAATATCGATGGTGTGTGCGATGCCACAGGCTTTCCTGGCGCTCTATTGCGGCTAGTATTCCAGGGCCCCGATCCGATATGACGCATATATCAGGTTGGGGCAGACATGCCTCCTTAACCTAGATAGGAAGAAATTCTAGTTATCAGCTGACTCCCCCGGTGTTATTGCGAACGCAATCGAAAGGATTCTCCCACTACCGTCCTGTGCCACAGCTAGCAATAGCCGATGCGTATATCTACCATACATAAAGGTACCGTCAATTTGTACCAATGGCTTGCAGTATATAAATGCATCTCGGCATTGCTTAAATATCCAGAAAAGACGCTTGAACACTACGCATCCACGGAGCAAATGATCGTTGTAGTACGCCGGTTTCGTTTCAAGGTGCGTTATCTTTGCTCGAGACATATCTCTCCAAAGACTGACACCACCGCCACACTTCATTATATGAAGCGCCCCACCGACCATGCAACTTTTCCAACGCTTCGCTTGGCTATCCAAGCCTTCCTGTAGAGAAGGCGTGTACCCCAATTGGCTCACGAATATTGCCAATTAAAGGCCGCAGATCGTAGTCTTGGGATCGGGCTTCACCGTCGATATTATTAAGTCAGCCAACATCTCTGAATCCATCTTCGGATGATCTTGTGTAACACCTGTCAACGAAGAACATTAAATAATGCAACATTATGTAATATTAGTATTATTCAAAAACATTGAACACATAATAATACTGTACCGGCAAGATATGTATGTGGACCTTTGTAGTTTTTAATCTCCTACAAGCCTGTCCTTTTCCTCAACGAGGCCATGATTTTTCAAGAACATGTACCGTCTTGTAGTGCACACTTTGCCTCGTACTTATCGAGCTTGGATTTAACCACGTTGTAGATAACCCCGTTCTTGAAGCTGTACTATTTCAATGCAGTAAGAAAAGTATCCTTGTTGGAAAACTCGTTACCAACTTCTAATTCGCCCGAATCCAACGACGAAGTTGTACGGTCACGCGTCCGGTGTGGTAGTTCAGGAAACTCCAATGCATCATCTTGAGATAGATCGACATTATGCATGTGGGCTGGAGGCGAGCACGCCCTGCATAGCGGATCTTCTTCTTCTTCGCCTGAACCGCCCTCAACATCTTCAGGTACTGTTGGAACAGGCTCCGGTTCAGAAAATAATCCAACTTCTGCACCATCGAGCCAGGGCTCTCGACGTGGATCCATATCCGACTCATCATTCGATCCAATATAATCTGTAACGAACGAGGGCCCCTCGCCGGTGGATGTCGTCGGGAGTACATTATCCCTCCTTAAACATCTTTCGTAACGTTCCCAATCATATGTGGATTGTCAACCACTAGAAGTTGATGACGTTCCCCAATACGTATTTCTATCATCGGACATCGAAGGAAGGATATGCATGTCCCATCCACCAACCGAGTGTCGTGTAGGGGTTATGTTTTCCATACTACCACCAAACACGGGCACTTTCGTATTCTGCGTCCCACTAACAGAGTGTCAGCTTGGGGTCGTGTATTGCCCTCGAACAGAAGTAGATGTTGAGGTCGAAGGAAGATCACTTGGCGATGAAAATTCTACGTATACCTCAAGATAGGGTGATCCACTGGCAAGATGAGTCTCCACCATTGCCTCAAAGCTCCGAGGACCTTTGATGTCGAATGATTCATATCTCACCGGATCAACTGAAGTGCAAAATCTATACTTAATAGACTGAACTTTCATTGGCGTTGTTAGAAGATTTTACGCCTAATTCTTTTGCGAAGTTCTAACAAATCTATGTTCCGATTAAAATCCGAATCGCTATTGTGTTCTCCGGGAAAAAATAACACCATTTTGGTGTCACAAACCTCACCATCGTAGTAAATAACAAAGATTAATACGTTCACTCATTTTCGATTTCTATTTTTCTTTTGCCTCAATTTACGTTATGCAACTTTGAGAATGCAATTTGGTGATTTATAGTCTAAGGATTGCCACAGACTATCAGTAGCAAAAGAGCGCCCACGTGGGAGCTCTTTTCAACTATTTTGCCGACAGCGCATCTGCTGGAAGCGTTTTGGCCTTGTTTGTTTGAAACGTCTTCTCAAAATTATTTTATCAGAGAATACTGTAGCAAAAGAGCGTCCACGTGGGAGCTCTTTTCAGTACTCTTCCTGACAGTACATCCTGCTAGAAGCGTTTTGGCCACTGTTTGTTCAGAAACGTCTTCTCAAAATTATTTTTCGGAGACTACTGCAGCAAAAGAGCGTCCACGTGGGAGCTCTTTTCAGTACTCTTCCTGACAGTGCATCCTACTGGAAGCGTTTTGGCCACTGTTTGTTCAGAAACGTCTTCTCAAAATTATTTTTCCGGAAACTACTGTAGCAAAAGAGCATCCACGTGGGAGCTCTTTTCATGATACTTTTCGATAAAGTGCATCCTGCTTGAAGCGTTTTTGGCAACTGTTTGTTCAGAAATGTCTTCTCAAAATTATTTTGCCAGATACAACTGTCAAAAAAATTCAAATAATTTTTTTTTGGCTAATATATTTTTCCCAAAACCCTAAATATATTTTTACTAAACCCTAATTAACCCTAATCTACTCCATAAACCTTAAAATTTCATACCCTAACACTAAAAAAGCATTTGAAAAGGACAGGAGGGGAAGGAGGGCAAAAAGCTGGCGTCCACGTCAGCGCATTTTGTGGGGATGCTGAGAGAAAGCGCGCCCTTGGGGAGCGCTTTTGCGCATCAGCAAAGTGCGTCCGTCGGTAGCGCTTTGTGCTGATGTGGCGAAAGCGTTCCCCCGAGGGCGCGCTCTCCTGCTGCATCCCCACAAAACGCGTTGACGTGGATGCGTTTTGTGGGGAAATGGCCCTTTTTCGTAAATTTTAAAAAAATCGGCCCTTTTCTGTAAAATTTTTTTTGGTATATATGGGTATATTGCCCAAAAATTGAGGTGGTTAAAAGGGCAATTGCCTAATTTTTAAAAATTGGTTGCCTATTTAACAACCCCATCGTCCCTTCCCTCTCATTTGTATCTCATTCAAAAATTTTCCAAACACCAAATTAGAACTTCTCTCTCAAGATTGATTCATCCTTTTAGAATTTCTAATCTTCCAAACACGAATTCCTCCTTCAATCTTAAAGAAATTCATCTTTTCTCCTTCAATTTCACCATTGCTCTTCAACATGTTTTTGGCTGAATTTGATACTAAACTTATCAATTACTTCAAATTGAGGTAACATTCTGACTTTTTTATAAGTAAACTAAGTATGTTGTTAATTCAATTCAAGTTTTAATTGATTTAATCAAGATTTCAATAAATCTAATGATTTTAAACCAATCTTTGGCTTGAAAATGGTAGATATCGTAATACTAAGCTAAGTTGTTGTTTTAAAGTGGTTTTCAACTTATTTTGATGTAATTAAAATGTTTTTAAACTTAATTTAACAAATCCTCAAAGAATTTTAAGGAATTGGATGTTTTCCCCTATTATGTGTTCTTATAAACTTGACTATTTCGGAAAAGTTAGATTCGTGTAACTAGATAAAATTGATGGTTTAGATCCGTAATTAAATGATATTTAGGATGTTTAGAAACTTATTTAAGGTTTAGAAACGAAAATTAAGTGATGAAACCTCTTATTTTGATAAATCTAGTTAGTTTTCGATATTGTGAATGGGAAGCTTAGATTTGTGATTTTACTGCTTATTTTTATGAATTTGTGGTTGTTCATCATATGTTTGCAATTTCTTTAATGTGTATACAAAGTGCTAAATCAATCGGAAGCCTCTACAAGTAAGGATAAGGGCAAGCAAAAGCTTATTTGAGCTTTGGCTTTGAAGTAAAGTTTGGTTAAGGTGAGTGATCTGGTGTGCTGTAATTAATGCACAAATCAGTGTGTTAAAGGAGAGCCTAGGTAGCCTAAACACCTATCTTAAGTTCCAAGAGTAAGTGTTTCTTCCTTGAGCTATAATATTTTGCAAATGATGATGAATTGTGATAAGATATGTATGTGATATGTTAAAGAAATGGATGTGAATATGTCAGAATATGCCTATTGATCTATTGGTTTAATGCACACATTTGATATAAAAGTGTATGTGGCTCGATGAGCAAAGTGATTGCACTTGAAAGTGCATTACATGAACATGTGATAAGTGTTTTTGATCATGATAAATATGATAAGTGTAAGTGTGCATAAAACAGAAAATGAATGTGTAATATGAATATATTAGCCTTGTGATCTCTTGAAATCATTGAATATAGTTGGCATGCCATAGAATTTGAGTACTCATATATGTGTTTTGATATTGAGACATGTTGAAGGGATAAGGGAATGTGATCTAAGTTCCATTCTAAGGGACATGTATGGTGTGTTGGAAAGTGTTAGCTTAATGCTACACTTACTTGGGACATGTTAGACTCTATGAGTCATTGGTGTGATGGAGATCCAATTATCCGATGCGTTGTATTTCTATACATATTTCATAATCACAAGAAGCCAATGTATCAACTTGATTAAATGATTAATGGTGATAAGTGTTATGTACTTTCTAGTCTTACTTTTAACCCTTGATATAGTGGTTTATTGTAGCATCCTGAGCACTCACTGAGCTTGTTTAAGCTCACACTCTCTTGTGTTTATTTTTGTAGAGAAATTTCCTGTGTGGAGTGGTGAAGTGAGCAAGCTTGTGATCCCAAGGCAAAGCTACTGGATTGTGTATGTGAGATGGTTTCTTGAAAAATAAATGATGGCAATGTGGGATTAGACTTTAATTTTTGTTTTGGTTTGTAAATGGACATTCCATGGACTGTTTAAGGACTTTTATAACTGGTTTTTGGATGCTTTTATTGCTTGGATTTTTGCATGAATGATGCTAGATGAATGGTTAGGTTATATGTTTATTTGCATGCATGTGCCTTAGTGATTTGTGGTTATAGATGCTTAAACGACTGGACAAATGCTTGGACAAATGCAAAATGACCAAAAGGCAAGGTATGGACCTATGATGCTCTTAAAATTTCTTTATATGCAAATTTGGTATGTTGAGTAGATTGATTGGGACATTAGAAATGCATGCTAGTATAAATAATTGGATTGAATGCCAAAGTATGTTAATGTATGATCTTGTGTAATTGGGCATGATTTATATGATCTATGCATGTTATATGATATTTTAGAAGAGGGAAATAGACATGAAAACACAAAATTATTTTTCTAGTTTGGTGTCAAAGTATCATATGTAAGTTGCTTTGATTTTTTTGCACATATTGCAGTCGACGTCGTGACGAGCCATAAATGACGTTGCAACGAGGGATTGTCATCGAGACGTCGTTTATTGCATCTTCGGGATGAAAGGCCCCTTCCAGGCAACGTCATGATGTGAATAATCGTGTTGTCTCGACATGGCAGGCTATGTGTCTTGGGTATATTTTGTTATCTTTGCAATTTAGTCCTGATTTTTGTACTATGCAATTGGTGTACTTAAACATGTTAAAATGTCTTGAAAAATCGCATGATTAAGTCATATATGGTAAATTTTATAATTTTATTCTCGATTTTACAAAAAGGTTTTCTCGAATATTTTGCAAATCTTACAATTTAGTCCTTTAAACTTCGTTTTAGAATTAAACGAGTTTTACTCATCATTTTGAACTGAATTTTCAAATATAGTCTTAAATAAGGTGTCTTGACTATAGGTAGGTTTAATTGGATAAATTATGATTGTTTTGCACGGTAATTGTAAAATAATGTTTTTACCCCTATTCTTATTTTGTTGTAGACGAAGCATGACTTAGGGTTGTATGTATATTTTTTAATAGCTAATTGAATATTATGCATGTACTATGTGGTGTGAATGGTGGTTTATGTGGTGCGTTTTGGTGGTCGGTAAGGAGAATCATGTAAGTGGCTAATGTGACATTCCAGATTTAGGTCGGTCCCTCCCGGTCGGGTTTGGGGTGCCACAATAATGCAATCGATTTTTTTTTATTCATGGATATTAAAACCAAGATGGAACATATCTATTTTCGAAAAAAAAACAAAACATATCTAATATAATATTTTTAATAATCTTATATTCATTCACTCTTTTCTATTATTATCTTTTAACAAAAGAAAGAAAATAAAAAAAAAAAAAAAAACAAATTCATTCCTCCTTTATATATATATTTTTCATCAAACAGAGACTATGAAGTGAGATATGTTGGAGTTGGGGTAAGCATACAAAGTTTTAACCTAGGGGCTAGGAGAGAAGCTAGCTGACATGCTTGACCTGGCTTGTCCGAAAATGTTTTGGGCTGTCTGTCCTTCATGAAACAAAAAGATAGAGCACGTAATTTCATGGATTATCACAAGATAAATGTTTAACATTGACGAAGCTGTATCCATAGATGATTTTTTATGTCAAATATAAATAAATTTTATGAAAAGAAGCAGTTGAAAGATTAAAAGAAATTAGGTTTCAATTAGAATAATTATTTATTGTGTTTAATGCTTCTTCAGAATTTGATACAATGAGACAGGGAATATTAATAAATTAACTGTATAAGTAGAAGAACAGTCAAAAAAGTTAATGAATGGCTTCTGTTATTATGAAATTTTAAGTTTTAAATTTTTGAAAAAATATGCTTTTATTTCCAAAAAAACTATTTACATATTAACTTTGAGAAGCAGAATTATGGGCATAGCCTTTTTTTTCTGTCCATGTCTCATAGTAATGGTTATGAACTATGGTAGATAATTGATTATTTCGTTATTATAATATGTATGGTTGATTTGATTTTAATTATGAAAAATTTATTTATTATATCTGCTTTTTTATATATAATACCTAGAACTATTTATAGTTTCTCCTCAACCCTTAAATAGGAAAATAATGTATTTCAGTGCACTCGAATCCACATCCTATTGTACTAACAACAGTGTCAATACCAATCGAGTTATGACTCAATCAGCACTAAAACCACTTTTAATTTTATGTAATTCTAAAAAAAATTATATAAATTTTTTATTCATATTATAAACAAATAAAATTAACAAAATGATATTAGTAAGTTATATTAAAAAAAGGAGAAATGGAACAGTAAAAACACTACAAGTTGAAGCACTATGGAAGATTCTTGAGTGGTGGAAAAAAAGCAAACATTCATCATATTCATTCCCTTTTTATGTATGACCGTTACCCAACGGGCTTCAATTTCAAACCGGGTAACAAAATTCAAAAAACCCACAGCATAATCTAAAAAAGTGAGCGCAAAAGCAAAAGCTACACACTTTACCTTTTGTCCAAATCCAACAACCGCCACTGTATATAAAAACAAGTTATTTGATGTTATCTATGAACTCACAAACCAACAAAACTAAAATGGGTTCTTGCATTAGCAAATGCAAACCCAAGAAATGTTACATTGAAGATTTCGGTCATGTTCAAGACAAGATTGTGATCTCATCATCACAACCTCCCAAAACTCCCATTCCTGCTGTCTCAAAGAAAATCTCCCCATTACCTCTTTCCCCCACCATTTCATCTTCTTCTTCAATTTCTTCCTTTACTTGTTCCACCGTCAACACTGCAACTAGTTTGTGTTCTTCAGTTTCAAGCTCGGCTTCGGTGTTGAGCTCCAAGGATCGGTCTTTTTCCAATGAGTTTTTGTGGGCATGTGTTAAGGAAAACCCTCATATTGTTCGTATTAATTCAATCAAGGAAGCTTCTCGTACGTTAGCGGCAACTAGATCTCCTTCTCACATACCCGAGTACTCCCCGGTTAAACCAGCGCCAGGGAAACAGGCGATCCCGGCGAGGGAGAAAGGCTCTACACCGCAGAAAAGAGGACGGTCAAGTTCACCGTCGACGTTAACGAGACAAAAGAGCTTTCGAAAGGACCCTGATCTTAGGCTTAACTCTCCATATAATAATTATTTACCAAGTAGGGGTTTGAGGTCGCCATCACCAAGCAGGAGATTTAACGGAGATAATAATAATAATAGTAGTAACTATCGAGGATTATTGGCAAGTACGTCCAAGGATATGTGTTCATCAAAGCGAATTGTTGGTCCCAAGGTGAATGCACTCAACTCAGTGTCTCCCTCTCAAAGAAGGGAAAATTTGAGGGTTTCGAGTCCGAAGCTGAACAGCTATGATCGAAATAGTCCATTGAAGTCTTGTTTGAGAAATCGGGAGACTTTTGTTCATCGAATTAGTTCCAAAATTGACGAAACTGCGCTGCGAGCAGCCTTCTCGTCACCGCAGCAAGAAAATGAGTCCATTAGCATGGAGGACATGGACAATCCTCTTATATCCCTGGATTGCTTCATTTTTCTGTAGATAAATAGTTGGCATGCATGCATACAGAACATCTTTCATGTTCATTCATACATTTACTCGTATTCTTTTTTGGTTTTGATGTTGGTTCATTGCTTTTTCGGTTTGTTTCTCCACAAACAAGGATCAACAAGATCATATATCTAGAATTGATATGTTGAAATTTCTTGTTATATAAGATGGAAGCGTGAAGATTGTTTTTTTATCTGCTGGAAATCCAATATCCACAAGGTCTTGTATTAAATTTGAAGTGGCAGAAATTAGTATGTTATTGAATTAATAAGCCATACTGCCACTAATAAGAAATTAGGAAAAGTATTTTTATTTTATTTTATCCATACTAGATAAAATAATAACTTATAATATTTCTTCAAATCTTTGTTAATTAAAATAGTAAAGCTAACTGGTTAAATTCTTTCTTTTTTCTTCAATAATCAACAAAAATGGAAGTCTTATAATAAAATTACTAAAAATCTTATTGTATAAGCCCATTTTTGCCCAGGTCAATCACCTCAGCCTATTTTTACAACAAATTAAAACAAACCCAATACATTAAAAAAAAACATCAAAAACCACTAAAACCCAATGCCTAAAACAAGCCCAAACCCTAGCCCAAAACAGATTAACCCAACAACAAATTTCAGAAAACCTAACCCTAAGTGTCGCCGCCACTTCTGACCCACCGCCACTGCCACCCCTGCAGCACCGCCCTTGTCACGTCCACCGCCCATTTGCCTGCAAGAAGAACAGAGAAATCATCAAGAAAACAAGTTGTAAAAATGGCTATAAAAAGCCATTGAAATAGATTGTAAACGGACCTTTTTTGAAAAATAAAAAGAGAAGATTCAAGCACAAATAAAAACATCCACAAACACCAAAAAATAGCAAACAAAGAGAACCGAAAAAAAACGCAAGAAGGGTATTTCTTTTTCATATTTTCCCCTTTTTTTGAATCTATTATATACGCATAGGCTTTATTTATTTATTTTTGTTTTTTGGTAAACAACAATTTATATATATATAAACATATCAAATATAGCAAAAAAATATAAAAATACAAAAAATTACCCTTTTTGAAGTTCCGCCACCACCGTCTTGTGGTGGCCATCGACGAGGCGTGGCATGTGGCGATGCCGAAATCTCGCCGGATTCCACACCTGCAGAGAAAAAAGAAAGAGGGTTAAAGGTTTTTTTTTAAAAAAAGTGATGAAATGAATTTTTTTAGAATTTTTGGGCCTTAAATAGCCTCCCAAAGCAGCGCCGTTTTGGGGTGGTTTAAACGCCTTAAAGCAGCGTCGTTTTTAGCTCGACCAGCGCGACCGACCCGCTGCCAGAAGGATTCGGCGCGCGGTTTTGCGATTTTTGGGTTATTTATGCACCCAGTCCTTCCGCTTTTTCACTTATTTCAATTAAATCTTTTTTGATTTTCAAATTTGGCCCAATGATTTCATATTTGTTCTAATTTGGTCATTTTTAGTACTGACTTTAGGAGGATGGGATAATTTCCCTTCTGGTCCCTCCTTTGTTTTTGCGCATCACATTGGGGTCCTTTTCCCTTTTTATTTATTATAGATTTGCCCCAAAATTTTATTTTTAATTCGGTTTAGTCCCTTTTCCTTTTTGTTGTTATTTTCGTCATTTTATTATTATTTTAATTCTGCCATTAATATTATTATTACTACTGTTTTATTTATTATTATTATATTATTATATTTTACATATTTATACATTTTGTTTGCTTATATTATGTTATTTATTTATTTTTATTAGTGTCATTATTATTATTACGACATTATTTTTCTTATTATTATATTGCCTTTTATTATTCATTCTATTTCTAAATATCATTATTACATCGCATTCGTTTTATATATGTTATTATCATCATTTGTTGTTCTCACTATTATTATTATCCTTTTTATCATTATATTACCATTATTATTACTATTATCATATTATTATTTTATATTTATATGTATATAGTTTTGTTTGTTTATTATACATACTATTTCCTTCATCGATTGCCCTCATTATTTTCATACTTCATCATCATTATCGTTATTAATATATGTACTATTATCGTAATACTTTCATTTTACCCCTACCTATATCATCATTTTCTTTTATTATTCTTATCCATACTCCTATTGTCGTGCGCACCAATCTTTCTCGAGACCTCAACTTTTATAACGACCAATATTCCGTGTTAGCGATTCGAGAAAATCGAGCCCTAACTTATCGGGTTCCGGTTTTTCTCGTTTAAGTTAAACAACGGAATATCCCTTTAAAAATCGCAAATTCAAGTTTTAAATCGACATCCCGTATTAGCAATTCGAGTGAATCTCGAGCCCTAACTTACTTTGGGTTCCGTTTTTTTCTCGTTTAAAGTTAAACAACGGGATATCCCTTTTAAAAATCGCAATCCAAATTTTAAACAAAACACTTAATCTCGGAGATTGAAATTGTCGCGCCTAACTTACTGGACTCGACGCCTAGATACTTCGAGATAAGTTTCCTTTTTCTAAAATAGAGACAATATTCCTAATTTGGATTTTCGGGAAAACGAGCCCTAACTTACCGGGTTTTGATTTCTCGTTTGACAAATGACGAAAGATCCTCTTCAAATGTAAAATTAAGTTTTAAAAGGCGAGCTTAGTTTCGGGAGTCTAAAGTATTGCGCCCTAACTTACTGGACATGATGCTTTATCTCTTCAAAAATAAGAGAGTCTTAACGTCCCTTCCAATTCCTTCAAGTTTTAGAAATAAAAAGTATCTATTTCCAAATCATTTCAAAGTTTTCAACATTAGGACATCGATCAATCAATTTGGTACCAATTTCGGGCGTGTCGATGGTGCTAATCCTTCCTCGCACGTAATAGACTTCCGAACCCATTTTTCTCAACTTTTCGTAGACCAAAAGTATCATTTTAATAAACCGAGACGTTTTATTAAAACAAAAGTGATCCGATCACACCCAAATAAAGATCGGTGGCGACTCCCTTCCTTTTCATTTTCAAAAAATCGAGTCGACCGCGTCGTTTACTGTTTTATCAAAAAAATGGTTACGACACTTATAATATCAATCTATGATAAACTTAGTTTTATTTTTTAAGAAGGCATGGACAGGCAGCGAATGTAGAATAGTATAATGGATACAAGGCAAGAAAGTGGTGACGAAATCAAATTATTGGATTAATATCAACTTTTTAAAAAACATTTAAATTTTCAAATTAAACTTAACATCCTACAATTAGTGAATTATTTAGGAATTTCTCACTTATAAGCTATGCGCTACAAATTATGATTGATTTATAATTAATCATAATGCAACAGTATAAAAAAAGACCCTACAATTTTACAGCAAAGATGATACACCTTTTGGAGGCTAAATGACCTAAATATACCATTTTTAAAAAAAAAATTACGAAAAAGGGCCGAAAAAATAATTATTTACCGGAAAGGGCCATTTCCCCAGCGCGCCCACGTCGGTAGCGTTTGAGGGGATAAACAGAAAAGTGCGTCCACGAGGGAGCGCTTTATGCCACATCAGTAAAAAACACGTCTTTGAGGGCGCGGTTTGCTGATGTGGCAAAAGCGCTCCCTCGTGGACGCGCTTTTGCCCTTCACCCCCGATGGGCTTTTTAGTTATTTTTAGTGTTAGGGTATGAGTTTTTAGGGTTTTATGGCTACGGTTTAGGGATTTTTAGGGTCTTAAGGTTTAGGGTTTCTAGGGAAAATTAATAGACTAGATTTTAGGGTTAATTAATTAGAATATTTTTAAGTTTAGGGTTTTGGGAAAAATATATCGAGTAAAATAAAAATTATTTGAATTTTTTGATGAGTATCCGCAATATAATTTTGAAAAGACGTTTCTAAACAAATAGTGACCAAAACGCTTCAAGCGATGGATGCCGCAAGAAGCAAAATCTTTGAAAAAAGCTCCCACATGGGACGCTCTTTTGCTACTGATAGTCTCTAGCAAAATAATTTTGAGAAGACGTTTACGAACAAATAGTGGCCAAAACGCTTCAAGCAGGATGCCTTCGCAAGCAAGAGTAATGAAAAAGCTCCCACGTGGGCGCTCTTTTGCTACTGATGAGTCTCTGGCAAAATAATTTTGAGAAGGCGTTTCGAACAAATAGTGGCCAAAATGCTTCAAGCGAGGATGCATCGACAAAATCTTGAAAAAAGCTCCCACGTGGGCGCTCTTTTGCTACTGATGAGTCTCTCGCAATATAATTCGAGAAGATGTTTACGAATAAATAGTGATCAAACGCTTCAAGTATGATGCATCGCCGGCAAAGTATCTTGATAAAAGCTCCCACGTGGGCGCTCTTTTTGCTCTGATGAGTCGGCAATCCTTAGACTATAAATCACCAAATTTCATTCTCGGGTTGCATATTGAGAAATTGAGGCAAAAGTAAAATAGAAAGCGAAGATAAGTGAACGTATTAATGCTTTGTTATTTACTACGATAGTGAGGTTTGTGACACCGAAAATGGTGTTGTTTTTTATCGAGAGAATACTGATGCGATTGGGTTTTAATGGAACATAGATTTGTGAGAACTTCGCAAAAAGAATTAGGCGTAAAATCTTCAGAACAACGCCAATGAAATTTCAGTCTATTAAGTATAGATTTTGCGCTTCGGTTGATCCCGTGAGATATGACTCATTCGACATCAAAGGTCCTCGGAGCTTGGAGGCAATGGTGGAGACTCATCTTGCTAGTGGATCACCCTATCTTGAGGTATATGTTCAATTTTCATCGCCAAGTAATCTTCTTTCGACTTCAACATCTACTGATGTTCGAGGGGAATACATGACCCTAAGCTGACACTCTGTTAGTAGGAGGCAGAATACGGAAGCGCTCGTGTTTGGTGGTAGTATGGAAAACACAACCCCTGCACGACACTCGATTGGTGGATCAGACATGCATATCCTTCCTTCGACGTTCGATGCTAGAAATACGTATTGGGGAACGTCATCAACTTCTAGTGGTTGGCAATCCACATATGATTGGGAACGTTACGAAAGTTGTTTAAGAAGGGATAATGTACTCCTCACGACATCTACCGGCGAGGGGCCCTCATTTGTTGCAGATGATGGTGGGTCAGATGATGAGTCTGATGTGGATCCACCTCGAGAGCCCGGCCCCGATGGTGCAGAAGTTGCATTATTTTCTGAACCGGAGCCTGTTCCAACCGATGTTGAAGGTGGTACAGATGAAGAAGAAGAAGATCCGCGATTCAGGGCGTACTCGCCTCCAGCCCACATGCATAATGTCGATCTATCTCAAGACGATGCATTGGAGTTTCCTAAACTACCACATAGAAGGCGTGACCGTACAAGTTCGTCGTTGGATTCAGGCGAATTAGAAGTTGGTAAAGAGTTTTCCAACAATGATAGTTTTATTGGTGCATTGAAACAATATAGCATCAAGAATGAGGTTAACTATAACGTGGTTAAATCCAAACTCGATAAGTACCAGGCCAAGTGTGTAGTACAAGATGGTACATGTTCATGGAAAATCATGACCTCGTTGAGGAAAAGGACAGGCTTGTGGGAGATCAAAAAGTATAATAGTCCACATACATGTCTTACCGGTACAGTATCACTAGGTGTTCAAGGTTTTTGAATAATACTAATATTACGTAATGTTGCATTATTTAACGTACTTCGTTGACAGGTATTTCACAAGATCATCCGAAGATGGGTTTAGAGATGTTGGCTGACTTAATAATACCGACGGTGAAGGCGGATCCCAAGACTCAAGATGCCGGCCTTAATTGGCAATATTCGTAGCCAATTGGGGTACACGCTCCTCTTACGGAAGACTTGGATAGCCAAGCAAAGGCGTTGGAAAAGTTTCATGAGTCGGTGGGACACTTCATATAATGAAGTGTGGCGGTGGTGTCAGTCTTTGGAGAGATATGTGTCGAGCAAAGATAACGGACTTGAAACGGAACCGCATACTACAACGATCGATTGCTCCGTGGATGCCAAGTGTTCAAGCGTCTCGTTACGGACATTTAAGCAATCTTTGAGACGCATTTATATATCGCAAGCCATTGGTACAAATTGACGGTACCTTTATGTATGGTAGATATACGTATTGGCTATTGCTAGCTGTGGCACAGGACGACAGTGGGAGAATCCTTCCTATTGCATTTGCAATAACACCGGGGGAGTCAGCTGATGACTGGGATTTCTTTCTATCTAGGTTAAGGAGGCATTTTTGCCCTCAACCTGATATATGCGTTATATCAGATCGGGGCCCTGGAATGCTAGCCGCAATAGAGCGACAGGGAAGCCTATGGCATCGCACACACCATCGATATTGCCTAAGGCATGTTGCGTCCAACTACCACGGGCAATATCGATCTACAAGTCAACGACGGCAAGTGACCAATATGGGTATGTAATATCTATTAATATAATTTCGTTTGTAATATTCAATTTATTCTTAATTGAATAGTGGTATGTAATATTCGCTATCAACTTATATTGGCATGGTACGAGATCAATAAGGACCGTTTTCACGAGATGTTGGCGAGTTTGCGCTCAGTTAACAAAGAAGGTGCAAACTACCTACGCAATATTCCTTTCGAACAGTGGACACAAGCATACGACGGCGGCCTATGATATGGTCATATGACCTCAAACCTGGCCGAATGCATAAATTCTGTTCTAAAAGGAACGTGTCATTTACCGATAACATCGGTTGTGCGAGAGACATATTTTCGTTTAGTGGCACTATTTCCGAAGCGAGCAGCGAGCTATAAAGGCCAAATGCAATGAGGCCATATATGGTGCGCGAAGGTATTGCGAGAAATTAACAATGGGAAGGCACGGGCCAACACCATGCACACAGTGTGTCACGATCGCGACAATTTATGGTTTCGTATGACAGAGTTTGACAGACCGAACCAAGGTATTGTTGGCGGGCAATATCGTGTACACTTGAGAAATAGGACCTGCGACTGTGGGATATTTGATGCAGTTCGTTACCCATGCGCTCATGTACTTGCGGCTTGTCAGAATCTCCGTCTGGACCCCATGAGCTATGTCGATGAAGTGTATAAAATAGAAAACATGTACAACGTGTGGAGACACGTATTCCCACCAGTTCCAGATGAACGTAAGTGGCCGTCTGTATCGCTTGCTCCGTATAAGCTGTTACCGGATAGAGAACTGTGGCGCAACATGCACACAGTGTATCACGATCGCGACAACCTATGGTTTCGTGTGAAAAAGTTTGACAGATCGAACCAAGGTATTGTTGGCGGGCAATATCGTGTACACTTGAGAAATAGGACCTGCGACTGTGGGATATTTGATGCACTTCGTTACCCATGCGCTCATGTACTTGCGGCTTGTCAGAATCTCCGTCTGGACCCCATGAGCTATGTCGATGAAGTGTATAAAATAGAAAGCATGTACAACGTGTGGAGACACGTATTCCCACCAGTTCCAGATGAATGTAAGTGGCCGTTTGTATCGCTTGCTCCGTATAAGCTGTTACCGGATAGAGAACTGCAGCGCAAACCAAAAGGTCGACCTTGCTCGACTAGAATACGCAACAATATGGATATCCGAGAAACGGCCAACCAACGGAAGTTATGCGTATGGTGTAGGAACCCAGGCCATATATCTCGCTCGTGTCCAAATCGGAATAGTTGATAGTCTCCTTATCATTTTTGTCTCTTGGAAGAATGAAAAGTTATTTCTCATTTTCGTCTGTATCATTTTTGTTTAGATGTATTTAAAGACATGATAGAAGTAAAGTATGTGTTTTTTATTTCATTAAATATATAAAAATTAAATTACAATTAGGATATTTAAAAATAACTTTCATTTTATTAAAAATAAAAAAAATAAATTAAAAAAAAACAACTTTTATTTTATTAAAGATAAAAAAAATCAATTAAAAAAATAACTTTTATTTTATTAAAGATAAAAAAATCAATTACAAAAAAAATAAAAAACAACTTTTATTTTATTAAAGATATAAAAAATAAATTACAAAAAAAAAATAAACAACTTTTATTTTAGCAAAGATATAAAAATTAAATTACAATAAAAAATAAAAAATAACTTTTATTTTATTTAAGATATAAAAATTAAATTACAATAAAAAATAAAAAAATGGCGGTCGGAATCAATGTTGGTGCCGGTCGGAATCAGTGCCACATGGGGGTGGTCGACGGTTACGCGCTGGATTCCTCCTTCTAGTTTCCGGCGGGGGTTGTGAAACCTCAGGCGGGGATCCTGGTTCCTCCGGCAGGGGGTCTGGTTGTGGGTGTTGTAACGGCCTAATTTTCAGTGGTGTCGGAAATAGTGATATGAGATCACTAAATCTGACAGGTAAGATTGAATAAGATAGTAATTTAATATTTATGAGTCAAGTGAGAATTTAGAAGAATTTGTGGATTAGTGAATTTAGTGAATTAAAAGAATTTATTAGGTCAAATGGGTCAAAAACGAGGTATCGAGACCTCAAATTTGAAAATCGAGCCATAAATATTTTTTAGAAATATTTATGGAGTGTTATTAAGTTAGTATTAAAGTTTGGTTGAGAAATTTAAATGTTTGGGTAGTCAATTAAATAAAAAGGACTAAATTGTAACAAATGTAAAATTGCTACAAGAATTAAATAGCTCAAGTGTTAAAAGAAGGAGGGTTTAAAGGACAATTAAACCTAAAGGTGAAAAGGTTGGACGGTAAGGGGAAGAAAATCATCAGAAGATAAGGGAAATAAGGGCATAATTGGAAATTTAATAATTTTAACATGTATAATAAAGATAAAATTGAAAGATCTAGAGATATCTTCATATTTTCTCAGCAAAAAAACGCCATAGGAGGTCTGGAGAAAGCTGGTTTTTCATATTTTCACATCATGTGAGTTTATTTCTTGCTTTTTCTTGATAATTTTTATGTTTTTATGACTTTTACAACTAGATCCACTTATAGAATTCATTAGTTTTTGATTTGGTGAGTAAAATTAAAAGTTAACCTTGCTGAGAAATGGAAGTTTATGATGAATTATTATGAAATTTAAATTTTAATTTCATACTAAGGTGGTTTTATTAAGTGATTTTGATAGGAAATGATATTTAGGACCTAATTGTGAAAAAGTTGTGAATTAGAGGTTGGTGTTGAAATTCAGAATATAAAAGGTTGTGAAATAGTTTGTAATGATAGAATAAAGTGTTGATTGAGAAAAATTAGTTCAATTGATGGCTGAATTGAGCAGGGACTAAATTGTAAAAACTGTAAATTTTGGGGTAAAAGTGCAATTTCGAAAATTGAAGAGCATAAATTATGAAGTGAAATAGAAATGAAATATATG
This sequence comes from Gossypium sturtianum, assembly GCA_025698515.1. Classification (NCBI taxonomy): domain Eukaryota; kingdom Viridiplantae; phylum Streptophyta; class Magnoliopsida; order Malvales; family Malvaceae; genus Gossypium; species Gossypium sturtianum. Next base: position 7,903,506 of record CM046947.1, read on the forward strand.
CTGATGAGTGAAAATATTTTACATTATAGATCAAGAAACCAAAGAAGAAAGAGGAAAAGAAAAGTTGCGAGAATAGTCCCTAAATTTCAATATCATCTACAAATCAATGGGTAAGTTCATATGGTTGAATTTATATGTTTATTTGTGAATGATTGAATGATATAATGTGCTGTTAAATATGAATTTGCTGTGGGATTGTGAAAAATATGATAAATGAAAGAATAAATGGTGGTAATTCAAATTAGGAAAAACGCAGATTGAGTACGCGTTCGTGTCGTGACATGTGATGAATTGACGGATAAGATCATGGTTAATCCATGGCAAATGTGAAATGTAGGTATGGTATCATCCATACTGAGTTATGAAATGTAGGTATGGTATCATCCATACCGAAGTTGTGAAATGTAGGTATGGTATCATCCATACCGAAGTTGTGAAATGTAGGTATGGTATTAACCATACCTGAGTTGTGAAATGTAGGTATGGTATAAACCATACTGAGTTGTGAAATGTAGGTATGGAATTATCCATACTGAGTTGTGAACGTGGCACCGAGCAACGACGCACTCAAATTCATAAGACGTTTCCTAATTTGATAATAAGTAACACAATAGAAGTGAATCAAACGAAAGAGTTGAGTAGTTGTTAATGTTGAGCTCAACTATGTAAAATATTATAACAATGGTTGTGAATGGCAGGGAACTTTAGTAAATGTTTTGTTATTGTTTGGAAATATTATGTTTGGTAAGCATTGCTTTTAAACCTATGAACTTACTAAGCTTCATTAAGCTTACTTGTGTCATTTAATATTTTTATGTAGATTGAATTAAAGAGAAGTTGGTAGATCGGATCATCACAGCAAAGCTCACTATCCAGATCAATTCGGTAGCTTTTGTTTTATGTTTAAAGATTTATATGGCATGTATAGAGTTTAAATGAGATGGAGTAAAGATATTATAAACTAGTTAACAATATTTTGCAATGAAACAGTTTTTGAATTACAGCATTGACGTGATTGTGAAAAATCACCAAAAATAGGAGAAATGGAATTAGGAAGTGAATAAAATATATAATTGAAGCTTATTGAGTCTATTTTCACATAAAAGAAACATAACAATCAAATTATTCTTATGTTTGGAGATATTTGAATTTTTGTGAGACTAGTTCAGAATGGTTACGTGATCCCCTATTCTGTCTTTGAAAAATCATTAGAAATTGTATAATAATAATTGAGGGATATAGTTTATATGTATGAAATTCTGAATGAGTCTAGTTTCAAATGAGCTAAACAAGAAGGCCATATAAATTCTGTACAAAGAGAAAATTGATTTATAGTGAAAAGAGGTCAGAGTAGTTGAATGGTGAAATAGGGGAAACTTTAATGAATAAACTGTACCAATTGACCACATGAAAAATTCTGGAAAAATTACAGTAAAAATATATATGAATCTAGTTTCAGGGAAAATTTACGGATCTTAATTTGGAGTTCCGTAGCTCCAGATATAAATATTTTAGTGACTATGACGCAGATGGACAGTTTTAAATTTTATGCCGAATTAGTAGTTAAGTTTAATAATGCCTCGTGCTCGACTCCGGCAACGGTCTCGGGTAAGGGGTGTTACAGGTGTTGGGAGGATGACCCACCTTGATAAAATAATGACTAGGGAGATGTTTGCATAAACCATGGCGGAGGTGTTTGCATAAACCATGGCGGAGGTGTCTGAATCCCATAAGGCGAAGGAGACTGGTAAAAAGAATAGCTCCCCGACAGTGCCTCGTGCGATCCCTCATGCGACGGTGGCCTCAAGATCAGCTGGCCAGTCGGAGTAGTCGGGAACGGACTCGAACCGGGCCATGCATTCTAACCTGCCATGGGATTGGGAAAAAGAAACATATAAGGGCTAGGGCACGCACCTGGCATAATCTGAAAAGGCTGTGATGTCGATGTGGTCGGCTGAAGTGTTGGGCCCGGTGACTGTGTCGGCGCTGTTGATGGTCCCGTCTCATCACCCCTTCTCCTTGGATTTAAAGGGCCCCGTCGTTCCCTTTGTTCACGAAGTTGCCGTCGCCTCTCCTCTTCCGACAATAAATACGGCTTACCATGGATCCAAAACCATGGCATGTATTTTGGCACGCACGCTAACTCAGGAACGATGATCGGTTCCCGAGTAGGTATATAATCATACCGGTTCTCCCACAATTCGATATACGCTGACCAATATCTTGGCCAATCCGTATGCAACTGCCGTAAGTCGATTTTGTGCTCATCATCGAGCACCTCAGGTGCCACGGGAATCGGTTGTCGGAATCCAAATTGATGCAGAACCCGATCTGATTGGTGCATCTCCACGGTGGCATAGTTGATCAATGGGACCTTTAACATGCCAAATGTTTTGATTTATCAAGAACTCCCCCAGAATTACTGCCCGAATTGACGGTTCCTCGTATGGTGTCCATTCAAACTATATTAACATGATAAAAATATTAGTTATATACTATATACTAAATACTAAATACGAAATACTAAATACGAAATACGAAATATGAAACAACTATTTTATTACGAAATTTAATTAAAATTTAATACTTACTTGTGCTTCCGACCGTTGCTCTAGTAGAAGCCGTATATCTTCAAGCGATGTAGGTATTCCAACATAACTCGCCGAATGGTTCTACCTAATTAAATAAATTTTTAGCATACAATTATATTTTAAATCTACGTAATAATTGTAAAATCTAATATTAAATTTACCTCGTTATGAGTGGGAATGTATATGGGTGGTCGACTCGAGGACGTAAAAATAGAAATCGAAATCGTGCCCATGATTGCAGTAGTGATAAGCAACCTCTGATTTTCGCTTTATTCGGCCGCGTCGCCCCGCACATCTCCCGATACAAATTTGCTAGCACGGCAGACCCCCAACTCAATTCACCGGCTGCTCTAAAATCAACGAGTTTCAGCAGCCATTTCAGGTGTACGAGGTTTCGTGATAGGTCCGACATCAGATAGCCTCCAATCATCTCAAGAATGTATGCCCAAGCATACCGTATTCTTTCTATTTCGGTCTAATCATTATTCGGCTCCAAGAATGTGTCTCGTAACCAGCCCATCTCGATCCGACCACCGTAAATGTTATCCGGAATAGCACCCAAAAGCTCATAGCATACGGCGGCCCAATCGCCAAAAGTTACGGACCCGGTGACTACGTACCCATCCACCGGCAATCCTAATTTCAAATGCACGTCTTCCAGAGTGATAGTACACTCTCCGCATGGAAGATGGAAAGTGTGCGTCTCGAGTCTCCACCTCTCTATCAACGCACTGATTAACTTCGGGTCCAACTTGCACCCCCGGCCTATCGTGGCCACGTGCCAAAAACCCGCTTCCCGCAGGTAATTCTCGATAAACGGCGATGGCGGACCAGGCATATTGCGAATATAGCATTGCAACACCCGATCTACAGGCTGTTTAAAAAATTATAAATTAAAATTTAATTAAAATTGCATAAACCTTAAAAATTTTAAATAGTATTGAAAAATTAAAATTAAAACTTACCATTTGCATTTGATCGACGGAGATGTGTTTATCGTCGAGACGAATTAATTCTCCGGCCATTGCTAATACGATCGAATATTTTTAAATTTATAAAAAAAATATATATTTCAAAAAATTTAAAAAAGGGATTTTTTGTAAATATTAAAGGACTATTGTGAAATTTGAGAGGAAGTTTAAAGGAATTTGAGAGAAATTTGAGAGGAATTTGAGAGAAAGTTGAGAGAAAAATGAGTAAGGACTAATGTGTGAAAAAAATAAAAGGGTTGGGGGGTTTTTTATAGGTTTTTTTTTTAACCGTTGGAGGCCCAACGGTCAAAAAAAATTTGACCGTTGCAGGGGCAAAGCGCGTCCACGAGGGAGTGCTTTTGCCACATCAGCAAAGCGTGCTCTCAAGGACGCATTTTTCGCTGATGTGGCACAAAGCGCTCCCTCGTGGACGCGCTTTTCTGATTCATCCCTTGAAAACGCGCTGACGTGGACGCATTTTCGGGAGAAATGGCCCTTTCCGGTAAATAATTATTTTTTCGGCTTTTTTCTGTAAATTTTTTTAAAATTTGGTATATTCTGGTCATTTACCCCCTTTTGGAAGGTTGATTTATAGTCTGTTGCATAAAAACATTAGTCTAATTGGAAGGTTGATTTAGAGTCTGTTGCATAAAAACAAATTATTTCACAAATCAAAAGAATTCATAAGCAATTCATTACTTCAAATATGTTATCGCAACTGTACTAATCATTTCCTTGTGCTTATAATTCATATGAATGATTAAGATAAATTTACCTCTTCATTTTTATTTATTTTGTGATTTTAACTTTTCGTTTTTTTTTTCGTCATCATCTTTAAAATTTAGTTAAATTACTTGTTTTTTTAACGAAAAAATTAACTAAACTGTTAAAATTTTAAGGTTTAATACTAAATTTGGTTATTGAACTATGTTTGTTTTCTCACATTCGTACCTAAACTATTTTTTATCCCAGATTAATACTTAAACTATCTTTCCGTTATCCGGTTTAACTTTTTTTGTAACAGTGTTAAAAAAAACCTGATCGCCATATGCCGCTAATCAAAATGTGCCAAGTAGCACCTTTCAACCAATCCAAATATGCCACGTGACATTTGGATTATTTAAAATAAAAATATTAATCAACCATTGACCGACATTGATTGATGTTGACCGGTCGTTGACCATCCACGTGGCACTATTAGAATGAGCCACATCTCCCTTCCATTTTTTTAAATATTACACATAATATGTTGTTTAAAAATATAAAAAAATCATATATAATATATAAATAATTCAAAAAAATTTAAAAGAGTTTAAAAATATAAAATATAAAATTCTAAAAAATATAAATATAAATTTTTAAAAATAAAATTATTATATAAAACTGAAATATTTGTCAAATTTTATTTTTTAAAAATAAATTCTAAATTCTAAAAATTAAAAAATATATATCTAAATATCTAAAAGTTTATGACAAAATTTCAATTTTTATATAATATTTTGATTTTTTTAAAAATTTATATTTATATATTTTCAATTTTTCAATTTTTATATAATATTTTGATTTTCTTTTTTAAATTTATAATTATATATTTTAGAATTTAATAATTTTTAAACTTTTTAAAAAAAATTGAATTATTTGTATATTATATATGATTTTTTTATATTTTAAAATAAGATATTATATATAATATTTTTAAAAAAGAAAGGTCACATGGCACGTTCTAATAGTACCATGTGGATGGTCAATAATGGCCAGCGGTTGATCAACGCCGATCAGCAGTCTATCAATAATGGTCAATGTCAATCAACATTCAGTCAATGATGGGTCAATGTTTTTATTTTAAATAACCCTAAACGCCACGTGGCACATTTTGATTGGTTGAAAGGTCCCACATGGCTCATTTTGATTGACGTCATGTGGCAACCAGGTTTTTTAACACCATTACAAAAAAAAAAAAAGGCTAAACCGAGTAACAAAATGATAGTTTAAGTACTAATCTGGGACAAAAAAAATATTTAGGTATCAAAGTGGGAAAACAAACATAGTTCAGGGACCAAATTGAGCATTAAGCCAAATTTTAATTGCATTGACATAACAACTCACGTGACATTTTACGTATACTTCACTGCTAACATGGATAAATTTTTTAAATTTTTTATGATTTGTTTAAATTTGTTGATTTATAAATAATTATTTATTTTTTAAAATTTTTATGAATTATACGTGGACTGCCTCACTAGTGGTCACATCAATACTGTTAAAATTTTAATAGTTCAATCACTTATTTTATTAAAAAGCGAGCAATTGTTCGTAAAGAAAAAAAATGCAATTTGACAAAATTTTAAAAATTGAGGGCCAAAATGAGTAAATGTTAATGACTAAATTCATCTTTATGTCGAAAATTAATATGAAGATTTCTTTAAATATTTTTTTTGAGACATTTTGATGAATGCTCAATTACTTACATTTTTAATAATTTATAAATTTTGAATAAATTTAAATAAATTTTTTATTTATAATTTTTTTGAATTTTTAATAATTATTTATATTTTAATAGTTTCTATTAAATTTTGTAATTTTATGATTTTTAGAAATATTTAATATTATTATATAATTTTTAATATTTTTAAATAATTGTTAATAATATTTTTATATTTTTTAAATTTTGCATTCTTAATGAACTTGGACAAATGAATATTCAATTTAAATGAGTATGGACATCCATAAGTCCATAATCATCATGGACGTATATTTTTTTGTAATTTTTAAAATAAAATGTTAGAATATTTTATTAATTTTTTAAAATTTTTGTTAATGTGACATAACGTTTGTTAACTTGTCATGACTTTTATACACCATGTTAGCGATTGTTGACTATCAAATCCGTTGAAGATTATATTCCATTAATGGAAGGAGCCAAACAATTTTTTTGGATCACTAACCGCTTATTTGGTACACTTTTTTTTTCTTATAAAAGCTTAACTAATCTTCTAATTTATTTATTTTTTTTTGGCTTTTTAGCTTAAAGAAAACACTAAATGAATTTTGGATAATGTATAATTTTTAATATAAATATTTTAAAGCTGTTGGTTAACAAAAGAATGACATCCTTATTGTATAAGGTAGTTTCATTCATCACTTTTGATCTTGCTTAACTAACCTTCAATTAAATTGTTAAGAATGCAAAGACCAAGAACTGTGGCCATATGTTGTCTTTCCCTCCTCTCATCTATCAAATTCTGCTTAAGCAAAACTAGTTGCTACCTCAATTACAACTAGTTCAACATTTGATATGCGACCCAATACTGATAAACCCATACTTATGGCTTGGCCTATATTGACAAATAACCATACCACTTAGAGAGCCAAATGAAGCTCCCCAGCAAGCAAAAGACTAGCTTTCTCTGTTACAAGTCAGATTTGCTTGCTCAAGATTTTTGAAGCCTTTGCATTTTTCTCTGTTACAAGTCGTGGGAGTTAGGCCTTCGGGGGAGGAGTATGACAGATTTTATTGTTTGAATTTGTTTAGTTGATGATCTGCTGATGATTCTTGTACTTTAGTTTTTGGATTTTATTTTTGGGCTTCTTCTTGTTACTGCTATCATACTATGTGTTTGATTATTAATACTATATGTTTCCTTTTCTTTAATGATTGATTCCATAATTGTAGTTCATAATCGTATGATAGATCGATAAGGAGATGTGTTTTGTTGAAAATAGTACTTATCTTGCTTGAATATATTATTTTCCATATATATATATATATATATATAAATTATCAAAATGAGAGATTGTTAATGTCAGTTATATTGTACAATTACAACTCAGCTTGCATTTGACACATTATATAACTTGCCATATTTAGTTGATATCTTCTTATCGAAAAACTTTGGACTCTTTATAAGTACATCTTTGAGGTGTTTTCAACACTTTATCAATTTACAACATAAAAAAATCAAGTCAATTAAGGGTTTTATGGAGACTTTCAATGTGATCAAGTTTCATTATTTGAAGAGATTTGATTTCTAAAGGAGACTATGCTAAGAAGATCTCTTCTACTTTTTTCCAAATTGAAGAGTGAATTTTGAAGAGATAGCGATTCAAATTAATTATAATATTTACACAAGCCAATTCATGCCTATTTAAAAGAAGGCTTACTTATTATTCATGTATGAGATTGAGAGCACTTATATTGTTATTGCGAGGAATTTATTTCAATGCATTATTATTGTAAATAAATTGTCCTCATTGTTCAGTTTGTAACTAAGCTTTTAACTTGGTAATATTGAACTTAAATCATATCTTATACAAGTAGACCGATAGTGGATTTATTCTTTAGACAAGACCCTTTAAATGTAAAAAAATTATCGAATTTTGTAACCAAACTTCTGTAATCATCTCTTTTTTCTACTCTATTAATAAAATCAATTGCAACTAAATGTGCAATTGAAAGGTAAAATCAACTAACTCTCAAGTTCAATTAAAACATATATATATATATATATATTTGATACTTTAATTTTTAAGAAGAATTGATTTTGGTTTTGAGCATGACATATATGTCTTAAAATTTATATATTACTAGTATAGTTTTAGGTTTCACTTTGAATTGATTATTTGTTTGTATTAAATCATAAAGTAAAAATTTGAAGGTTAAAATATGTTTTAAGTCCTATACGCTTTCTACATTTTGAATTTAGCCCCTCTATTTTATTTTAAAGAATTTAATCTCTCTACTTTCCGGATTCATAATTTTAGTTTAGTTGTCACCACAATTAAAATTCTTCTATTAAATTTATTTACGTGACATTTTCAAATTTTAAGAAAAAAATCACTTGGTAATCATGTGACAATAGAAAAACACACATTCTTACTTTTTATGGTAAAATAAATTTTTTGTTGGAATACTGTTTCTAAGAAAAAGTGATGTCAATATTCTTATTGAGATAATTAACAATTTTAACTATTTAGATCAATTAATAACATTATAAAAAATAGTGAGACCAAATTATGTAAAAAAAATTAAAGTATATAAATAAAATCTCAAGTTTTAGTATAGTTTAAGGGCTAAATTGAAATTTGACCATTATCTTATAATATATATATATATATATATATATATAAATATAAAGCAACGTGGTGCTCTTTAAGACCTTCTAATGTATCATTTTAATAGAAAAATTAATTATATTAACTAGTTGAAGTAATTATAACAGAAACTAATTTATGTAAGAAATTGAAGTTCTCTAACTAATTTTTATAATATATATATATATAATATAGTCGTACGCGTTAATAGAGAAAAGCCCAAAGACCTTTCCGATGGAATTCCTCAAAAACAATGACGTCCGAAAATAATAGGGAGATTAAGGGTGGGTTTGGATGGGCGATTGAGTGCGGTACGGTGCGTTTAGCTTACTTTTTATCTCACACTACAGTATCGCTACAGTATCTAATTTCATCGCCACCGCTGTTTTTACACTAACCGCAGGTAAACGCACCGCCCATCCAAACCCACCCTAAAACCAATCAGACAGAATAACAGTGCAGCCCCTTTCCCAGCACCCAAAACGAGCCTTTAAAAACAAGCCACTTTGAGTCAACCATCAAAACGAAAAAGCAGCCATTTGCGACACCTCAATTTCAATGATTAACAAAAACTGGCATCACATAAAGGAAGAGCTTTACCAAAGGCAAACAAACAAGAACCCAGGCCAAAAAATTCGATATTCAGGTCAACGAGAGAAAACCTGGTAACAAGGACACCAAAAACCCAACTTTCTAAAGATCGATATTCAGTCTCCTTGCTTCAATGAATTACTTCATCCTCATTACCAATAATCCGGAGTCCTAACCTCTTTCCAAGCTCCCAAGCCTTCTAATTCTTTTACGATTTTGAAAATCGGAGTCGGATACAGATTCATTTGCTGCTGACTTAGATTTTGGGAATTTGTTTTTATGCTTTCTTCCTCTCCCTTTTTTTCCAATTTCCTAGTGCCCATACTTGCAAGTCAGCTCTCCTCAATCTCGAAGAGAGATTTAACTTTTCTTTCTCTTCTTTTCTTTTTACTCTTCATATTCATACTCATACTCAATTCACCCCCCTCAGATTTGTTATCTCCTGAGTCGGCATCATCATCAAATCCCTGCCCTCGACACTCATCACCCTCTTCCAAAAGAACAGATGCAATTTCATCTTCAGAATATGATTTATCCAAACTCCAAAGCCTTGCTATTTGTCTCTGGAATTGGGCTTGAAACAAGTGAACAACAGGGTTGAGGCTCCAAAATTTGACTTAATAATAACAGGACTGCTAGGACACCATCAACCTGGACTAAATGGGCCGAGCTATCAATTGCCCCACCCACCTCTTGGGCTAAGCCATCAGTATCAAGATCCATATTTAGGCTCGCCTGACAATGAATCCCTAACATTATGAATATTACCGCCAAAATCTTTCCGATTCTCACCAGATGAATTAGCAGCTTTGAGAACCTGCTTGTCATTATTATCAACAGCCTTGGGCCCTTCAAACACTCAATGAGCGCCGCCATTTTGAGAGAACGCATGAGATTGTTGGGTTTGGAATCCACTTGTTTTTGCTTTTCAACTTCCTTCCATCTTTTATTCACACCATAATCATTTGTATGAGAAGGCGAGTCTGAATTTTCACTATAGATTATATCGACCCAACCCTTAGATTCTTTACTATTTATCAAAACCACCGGTTTAGTCTCAACAATGCGAATCTCATATGATGAATTACCACAGTTCAAGGTGAAAGAATATGAATATTGCCTCTCACCAAAGTTTGCTGCAATATTTGAGAAAGTCTAAATATTCCACAAGTGAATTGGTACTCCATAGCAGGAAATCCAAACAACTCTATTTTGCTGCATAAGTCATGTCCCTTTATTAATTAACCATTATCTTCAATCTTTATATTCAATTAAAAATAATAAAAAATTAATTAGTTATGCAAATATTTTAATTATTATTAAATTAAAATATAATTTGCATTATATCCTAACCATTTGTTTTATTGGAGAAGTTTTTTTTTTTCTTTTTTGAGTTTTGTAAATTTATAGACCTGGAATGTCTCCGTTTCAAAAGCTGAAAGTTTTGGTTTGGAAGTTTGAAGATTAAATTGATAGAATTTATAAATGTGAAGGGTTAAGTTTATTAAATTATTTAGACTTAGGATCAAATTGATAGAATATGTAAGTATTAAGGATTAAAGTGTGATTATACTAGGTAGAATAAATCCAACTATTAATGCCTAAATTAAAAAAAATTCTAAAATTAGGTGAAGAGCATAGTTATCATTTATATAGTTTATACCCTACAAATAACAATTGAGCTGAGCTCAAAGGCTTAAAATGTTCAACTTAGACTTGAATTAAGCTACTTGAAGATGTCTAATTAGGTTTTTTTTATTTAATAAGAATTTGAGTTGGTTTTTATATTTGAGTGTTGAAGCTTGAAGTTTTTTAATATTAATTAAAAATATAAAAAATATATATTAAAAAGAATAAAAGCTCCACTAGGTTTTCAAATTATTCAAACCTTATTTAGTAATAATTTAATTTAATTTTGTTGAATCGTGTGTAATTTTATGTAGTGTGATTAAACAAGATGAAGACACATAAATTTATAATAGTATATCATGAAGTAATTAATTGAGTTAATAATTCAAATATTAACCCAAGTTATAATAACAGATATCTTAATTATTGTTTGGACATCTGAAATAAGGTTAAGTTGAAGTAGGTTTGGAATTTGGAAGTATTAGGTAGCAGATGGGTGAGTATAGGCAACAAAGGGGGCCTCCTACGAGGTGATACAACATTTGAGGAAGTGATTGATGTAATAATTATGATAGAATGGAAAATCTTTCTTTCTTTTTATGATATTCCATTCACTCATCAATACCTCTATCTCTATCCAATAATGTTGATCTATATCTTCCGCAATTTTAAAGTTCCAACTATTACTCAAATGTCGCATGCCCACAAAGAAAAATGTTGCTAATCTTTTTACACCCAACTTTGTCTTATAAGCAAAAGGAAGAACCAAAAAAAATCTTGTAATGATGAAAAATATAAAATGATTGAGATGTGTTTGAGGAAGCTAGATTTATAATTTATTGAATCAAAATTTTGGGTTATGTTAATATTTTGAATTGTATTTAACCTATTAATTAAGACCATATCACTTTGAGAAATATGTTTGACGGATTGGATCGAATTGAAACATTGAAGACTTAGCTGACAAGAGTCCTTGTTTACCTTGTTTGTTATAATTATATTGCATTCAACTAGTTTAGCTGTTGTTGAATAGGGATTAATATTGATCTTCATTATGTTGAGAGATCTGTATAGATTATTGTACTAATTATTGAGAGCACTTAATCTGTTTAAGTAAGAAACATTATTTGTGAGAGCACATTTGATTGTAAAACTTTTGTGTTGAGTTTTACAAGCTAAGTTCATAGGGGTGAATTTAGTGGTGAGAGTACTGGTCTTTAAGGGTACAAAAGTGAGAAAATTGTCATTGGGATGTGTTTAATTTAGGTTCACTTATCATAAGCGTTGAGGATAATGAATATTTTTCAATGAGTTAAGCTCCGCATATGTAGGGAAAGCGAACTACGTAAACAATTTTATCTCCCCTATTTTTGCTCTTTGTTCGCAGTGCTTGGAGAAGTGTCAACTTCCCCAGTCACTTCTCCCAACACTTAGCCTGTTACGTAGCAACTGCTTCTAGGCTAACATCATTCATATATATATATATATATATATATAACTTTTGCCTAAATTGGTGTTATGAGTTAACTGATCATTAATTTAGTTGAGTAACAACTAAAATATCATTCCTTTACATTGTAAATTATATTATTTTGAGGATATTTTATCTTTTGATATCTTTTAGTTAAAAAATAGAAAAATACACATATTTAAACCTAAACCACTTTGATTCCTAATCATTATTACTTTACTATTTATTTTTTTATAGATATATTTGTTATATGATTATATTTTTCACCCACATAATTAATATAATATAATCGGTCAAATTCTACTATTAGACTCTATACTTTGCATAAACTGTGGATTTAATACATGTACTTTAATTTGATCAATTTTAGTCCTTGTACTTTTTAAATATTGAAAATTTTATCTTGACCCAATAGTAAAAGTTAAATATGTTTGGTTAAATTATGTCATTTGCCTTGTATTAAGCCTAAACTTATAGAATAGTCCAATTTGCCAATTGGATCATTCTTAGTGGCTATATTTTTTGAATTTCAAAATTTTAGTCTTAATGCAAACAATAGTCGTTAAATCTATTTATTGATTTTTTGTAAATAATATGTGAAAATAACAAATAGACATAGCATTACGCATGTGATAATATGTTTGACACATCAAATTTTAAAAATAACATAACTTAATTAATTTAATAGTTATCATTTGGTTAGGACTAAACTTTTCAAATTCTAAAATTATAGGGACTAAAAATGACCAAATTAAAGTACATGTATGAAATCCACAACTTAAGTAAAATACAAGGTCTAATAGCAAAATTTGATCAAAATAATCTAATAATATTTAAACCTATTTACAGTGATTCATTGGACTCATACGAACTAAGACATCATGATATTTTTGAGTTTGTGTCAACATGAATTTATTATTATTTTATATGGTATCAATATTCGCAGTATATATATTTAAAACACTTTTTTTTTTCCCTTTTAAACTATAAACCATTATTTCTCTTTCAGATCCCCGTTAGAATCAGAATTCACAACCACCAAAGCCACCGAGACCAACCCACCACCACCAGTCATAACCCCTTCTAGCACCTGATTTTTCCCAAATATAAGAAAAATATTATAGTAATAACTATTTGAAACTCACCACCATTTTTTTGGTAGCCTTGGGGTTGGTTGGTGACGCCTTTCACTCTGTCAATTCAACAACCACAATGGAACAAAAGGCTCAATTTTTTTTGTTATCTTGTCTTGGACATGTTAGCGAGAGAGAGATGACACTTAAAAGCAAAATCTTCCTTGGGAACATTAAAAGGAACATGTGTTTTTCCCATGGTCTCAAAACGATATCATAAAGAGTGAGATAGAGATGGATGAAATAACCATTGGTTGGGTTTTCCATACCCATTATTATCGGTGGGCAAACGATTTCTTGAAAAAGAAATGCATACTTTTTAATTTGAAAAAGGGTTATTTCAAAATTATATATGAATTTTAATTTAATATATAAGTATATATGTGAAACTTTAATTGTGGTTTAAATATATATTTAAAATTTAATTTTGATTTAATCATACATATTTTAAAAAATAAATACATCAATTTATTTTTATATTGAATAAATATAATTAATTATGTATGCAATATATAAATATAAAATGATGTTATATTAATAATTGTGTTAATAATTTACAAGAATCGGATCAAATTAAAATTTCATGTATAAAATTACACAAAATAAAAAATATTCATGTATATATTAAACCATAATTCATGTGCCTTTAGAATTTTTGGTTCCATTGTATATATTACATGGAAAAAATTGATATGTATTCATTCAAATGGTGACATGTATTTATTTCTAAAAAAAAATATTTGATTGATTAGGTTGATGGATGATGTAATAGGAAGTATGATTTTGATTTGATTTATATTTATACATCCTAAGATCCATCTATCATGATGGTTAGGACGTATAGTGAAATAAAAAAACATAAGCACCAAAAATAAGGGAGAAAGAGATGTGGAATTGATGGTCAGTACCATTTTCCTGACTCACACAGGAAAATATGTGGTACAATATAAGTTATGGGATAAACACACTATTTTTAATTAGAATTTAGAATAAAAGGAAAGAGAGGGTGATCATGATTTGACATTCATAGGGAACCATAGCTTGAATTTATCATTCTTTCAGACTGGTTTAGTTAATTTTGAGTTACATCTGATTTGAAAAGTTAGTTTATATAATTATTCTTAAGGAGTTGATACCTGGACAGAGTATGATCCACTGTTTTATAAAATTATTTGAAATTTGAACTAGTTGCATTTGCAACTTTTTCCATTAAAAAAAATTCCTTGATCTTTGAACCCTGCACATGATACCAAATAATTTGATAATAGCTTGTAATGGGAGTCTATTACCTATATTTAATGCAACTCTCTCACCTTCTTGCCCTACGTCCACATACACTGTCTTCCTAATGGATTCAACGCATCTCCTTTCCTCTCCGCTTGAGATTCAAGATCAAACACTACTCGACCATCATAATTCTTCTATCGGCTCATCTTTTCTCCAAAACCAAACCAACGTCCCCAAAGAATTTCTTTGGCCCAAAGTTGATTTAGTTAATGCTCATCAAGAGCTGTTGGAGCCACTTGTAGATCTTGAACACTTCTTTAGAGGTGATGAATTGGCGATTCAACAGGCTGCCAAGGTCATTAGGGCTGCTTGTTTAACCCACGGTTGCTTTCAAGTCATCAATCATGGGGTTGATTCCCACCTCATCAATGCTGCATATTATCACCTCAATCGTTTCTTCCATTTGCCACTTAGCCACAAATTAAGGGCTCGAAGGGCCACTACTGCTGGATTAAACACCTTGAGCTATTCAGGTGCACATTCGGATCGTTTCTCTTCGAATTTGCCATGGAAGGAAACTTTAACTTTCCGGTTCCATGAGAATCCCAAGGAATCCAGTGTCGTAGATTTGTTCAGATCCAGTTTAGGAGATGATTTTGAAGAAATGGGGTTAGTTTCTCTTTTTTTCTTTTTCTGAAGAAATTTCTTGTATAGTTACTCACTCACCCTAACCCTAATTTGTGCTTATTGACATAAAAACCACAAAGTTTTACTCAAAAAAGCTCTCCATTTTGTAGCATAACATATCAAAAGTACTGTGAAGGAATGAAGAGCTTAGCTCTAGCAGTGATGGAAATACTAGCAATCAGCTTGGGAGTTGATCGATTGCACTATAAAAATTATTTTCAGGACGGTGGGTCTATAATGCGATGTAACTATTATCCGCCATGCCCCGAGCCAGGACTTACCTTCGGCACTGGTCCTCATTGTGACGCCACATCTTTAACAATTCTCCACCAAGACGAAGTTGGGGGCTTGGAAATCTTTGCAAACAACAAATGGCAGATTGTTCGACCTCGTCAGGATGCCCTAGTAATCAATATCGGTGAGACCTTCACGGTAGGTTTCCAATCTTTCAATGGAAAATCGTCTAGATTTTCGATTTGTTTTTTTCTTTCCTAGTAGGAGACATAATCTTACATTACATGACAAACTTTTATATTCGCGTGGGACTGCCCTAATTTGTCCCATGCTTGTGTCTTTTAAAGGGTTGGCCCATATATATATTTTCCAAGGGACATTGGGAGATGCATTCTCTCATAGAGTGAAACACAGAAGAAGCTAGCAAAAATACAAGATTTTTGGACATACATACATATGTATGTATGTATGAGATACATTAGTGATTTTGTCGGCAACTAAGCAACACACAAATAGTAAACCAGGATTTACTTGTTCAATAATTAAGTTGACAAAGAAGTGCTGTAGGTGGGGAAGTTTACAAATAGATTATTATAGCCAAGCAAACAAACATAGGAGTATGTACCGTTTATTAAGTTTGTTTGTGGTGTCTAAAAATAAATAAATTAATATAAGGTGGGTGTGCAGGCATTAACAAACGGGAGATACAAGAGTTGCCTGCATAGGGCAGTAGTAAACAGCGAGAGGGCGAGAAAATCATTGGTATACTTTGTTTGCCCACGAGAAGACAAGGTGGTGAGGCCCCCAGAGGATCTTGTACAAGGTGATCAACTCCCAAGAGCTTACCCTGATTTCACATGGTCCGATTTCCTCCATTTCACCCAAAACTACTACAGAGCTGACGCTCATACTCTCCATAGCTTCATCAAATGGCTCTCATCTTCCAGCCCCATTCATCACAACCGTTAATTATATATGTATATATAGTACCTTCTTTTCTATATTATATTATATGTAGCTCTATAATTAATTTATTAATTAGATTTATGTATCGTGTCGATAAATGATTATAAATTTGCAGATGGATTAATTATTTCAGTTCAACGCCAATGGTAATATGTCACAACACCAAAATAGACTTTTAGCGGCGTTTTAAAGAAAAATGCCGCAAATATTATACATTAGCGGCGTTTGAAGAAAAACGCCGGAAAAAAATGTGCAATAGCGGCGTTTATTTACAAAACGCCGCTAAAAAGGATATATAGCGGCGTTTTTTTCTAAAACGCCGCTAAAGGCCTGAGCAGTAGCGGCGCTTTTTAAAAAACGCCGCTAAAGGTCTTTTGAAAAAAAACCGCAAATACGTTAATCAATACGACGACATTTTGTGGTTGAGAAACAAAATTATTTAGTAAATTGAAAATGTTATTTAAATTTCCTGAAATATTGAAAGAATATATATTATTCAAAATTTATCTAAATAATTAAGGGTTTAGTGGTTTGTATGTGCTGGCTAGGATTTCGAGTTCAGCATTTCAGGATTTAGTGTACTTTATCAGTTTATGGTTTACGGTTAGTCTTAGGATTAGTGTTATGGCTAGAGTTTATGAGTTTATGGGGTTGTGGGTGTATGATTTAAGGTTTGCGGGTTTAAGGTTTGCGGGTTTAGGGTTTATCGAATGAAGACAGAATATCAAATTTGATTTAATCATTAAAAAATTATAAAAATATATGCTATAAAATGGTGAGATTGCAATTTTTACTTACAAATTAATTTCAGCCCCTAACAAAATCTGATTGTGTATCTGTTTATCCTTAAACCCTAAACCTTAAACCTTAAACAGTCTAAACCCTAAACTATAAACCATAGATCTAGATTCTAAACCCTAAATCATAGCTCTAAATGATCGACCATAAACCCCTAAACTACAAACACTAAACCATGCATTAACCATTAAACACTAACCTTAAACGCCGCTAAATGTTGAGCAACAATTCTATTTTCATTTAGGGTAATCGACACTCATTTCGATTTTATTCGATTTAGTTTTCATTTTTCTTATTTTTGTTTTGAATTTAATTTTATTTTGCTATTTGAAATTAACTGACTTAATTATGAAAAGTACGTTACAAATTGATAACTAAACCCTTAAGAAGTTTTGCTTTATCGAAACCCTTAAACCTTAACTAGTAATGTTAATTAAAATACAATTTATTTTTAATTGAATATATAAAATATAAATAATTTATCTTAATTAAAATATAAATTACATTGATTAAAATATAAATTATTTTTAATCAAAAAAATAATGACACTTAGAAAAAATTTGAAAGTAAAAACATAGAAAAATATTTGTTAAAAATGAAAAAAAATATTAAATAATTTCTTATATAATCGTAAAATAGATATATAGTTTTAATTTTAAAATATTGAATTAATTCTCATGATAATTTAGGGTTTATGTGGTTTAATATAGGGTATATAGAATTTATGGATTAATCTTTATATTTTAGGGTTTGGGGTTTATGTTTTAGGGTTTAGAGTTTAAGATTAAGGGATCTAATTAATAATTAAACTAAAAAAATTTATACTCAAAAACGCCGCAAACACATTACTAAACAGAACGACGCCGTTTACTTGGGCTTTAGCGGCGCTAGACATAAAAACGCCGCAAATGAGTAGTATTAGTGGCGTTTGTTTTTGAAAACGCCGCAAAAAACCATTGAAACGACGTAGTTTTTTAGGGGATTTTAGTGGCGCTTTTTAAAAACGCCACAAAGGGCAATTTTTTTTAATAAAACGTCACCGTTTTTTCTTTCGTTATTCTATTTATGTCGTTTTAACAAAACGAGCCATGCTGCAAAATCCCTAATTTCTCTAATTTCTCCCCCCCAAAACAGCAGAAGGAATCCCCCCAAAACCCGATTAAGAAGAAACCCATCTCTCCATCTCTCCATCTGCTCTTATGCAAAATCCCTAATTTCTCTAATTTCTCCCCCCCAAAACAGCAGAAGGAATCCCCCCAAAACCCGATTAAGAAGAAACCCATCTCTCCATCTGCTCTTATTTGGTTATTGCTTCTACCTTAAACTGTTGTTGGAATAATTTTGTGGGTCTCCTCTGTTTATATTGCTGTCAAAGTCCTCCTACCCCAATTTCATTTGTTTGATTTTGTATTTAATTTCATTGATTGCTTTTGGAATGAAATAGTTTGATTAATTGCTGTGTTTTCTGGATGATTCTGTATGCAGAGGTTTAGGTCATTTGTGTTTTCTGAATGGAAAGTGCCAACAACATTTATATACAGGACTGAAGATTGGATGAACTATCAAGGAGCCCAAGACACTACTAAGGTAGGACGGTACTTTTTTTTATTATTATTAAATTTTTTACAATTACGGTCTCAATGCCTAAGCGTATAAATATATGAATGAAAGGAGGAAGACTTTTTGAGGTGCGGATGGTCTAATTTATTCACCCACTAAGTTTGAGCGAAGATTATTTATTAGTTTTAAGGTTTTTGGTAAGCAAAACCACTGTTATAAAGGTGACTGTTATCTCAAATTAGGAGATTGGACAATCATGTCTTGACCTCTCTTTCTTTTTCCCTGTCTTCCTCCTTGTACGTGAGGATTTAGCTCTATGTTTTTCCGTTTTTCTTACCATCATGCATGGTGTCTTTGAGGAAATTGCACTATGATTTGTTATATAAACCACAAATTATCCTGGATTTATATGTTACATCTTGGGTTTTTGTTTTGCCTTCTGCATACTGGAATTTGTTCTTTCTATTATTCAAATTTAAAGATTTCTCCTGGAATCATTATGGTTGTCTTGTATCGAGTTTCTAGCAATGGAGGAGAAGACATGATAGCTCGAAATTCTTTTTGAATCATTAAGTTTGTTTGCCTTAGATATATCATTGATTGCAGATTATTTGTCAAATCTTGGTTTTCCTCCATATATCTAGCATGCCATTGGAACAGCAATTGTACTTTTGCCTAAAATTTTAAAGACACGAAATTTCATGTACATTGACTGGAGCTTTGAATGTCCAAGGATCTTTTATGAAATGAAAAGGCTATCTATCATCTGTAGGTTTGAATATGCATCATGTTCAATGACTAGCTCGATTTTGACTGTTAATTTCAGGTAACAGGATCCGGCTTATTGAGTTTTTGGTATTGGACTACTTGTTAACTGGTCAATAAATTAGTACTGTCTTTCGCTCTAGGCTTCTCTCCCTCGCTCTCTGCATTCTTTCAAAGCTCACATATCGTTTATCTTGAAGCTCAAATCATTCCTCGACCCAAGGTATTCTGATCTCATCTAATTGGTCTCCTTTTGATTCTTATAGTCATAGTATTTGATTGATAGGCTAATTACCCCAAAGATCGTGCCTTTCAGTTTAATTTGAAGATGAATCTTTGATTGCATGTTGTTTTTCTAGGAATGATAGTTGAGCTGAACAAAATAATATGAGATTTTGCAATCGGAGATAAGCTAGTTAATAGGGAGTACAAATGTGTTAATGAATCTTTGGTTCTAGATCACTGGATAGCAGCAAATCTATTGATGCAGTTTGTTGACCTAATTATTTATTTAAATGGGTTGATTTGCAAGTTGATACTTAATTCACTTGATTTTCTAAAATTTTTATATTATATTTTCAAAGTGTTGATTCACGATTCAAGTTAAGACTGCTATTCTTTTAAAGGGACAAGAATGCTCTAAGGCTTCCTTATTCATTACCTTTTTTTTTTAAAGATTATATAATAATGGTGAAATTTTAATTTTGATCCTTATACTATTATCAAATTTTAATTTTAATTTATATATTTAATTTTTTGACAGAATTTGGTACCTCAACTTTTATAACGTGGTTAGTTAATCTACCTATTTTATTTTAATTAAAATGTTGAGTAAATTTTGTAAGAATTTTAATAACATTAAAGTTACCTATTAACATATTGAGCAAAATATAAAATATAAAAAAAAATAACATAAACAAAATATAAAAGTTAATTGTTAAAATATGTTATAAGTTTTTTATATTTTAAATTTAATTTTTATACTTTTTTTTGATAAATTTATTGTTGTTAAATTTAAAAATGAAAAAATTTACGTTTCTGATTAACTGCAATTTAACAAATAATAATAATAATAATAATGAGACCTAAATTTTAAATAAATTTTTTTCATTATTATTATAAACAAACATATTTTCCTCTTTTACAATCTTTAATCTTTTTTTTTTCATAAAGGAATATCTTTTATTATTATGAACCAATTTAAACAAAAAAAGAAAAAAAGTTACATTTTTAAATTATTTTTTTAGTTCATGTTGTATATTTTTAAAAATTAAAAATTACATTGTATTGAATCTTCAGTAGTAAGAATGGTGTAAATTTTAAAAACTTTTTAAATTTAACAACATCACACCAAATTTCGATTATAAAAAAAAACATATAATAACATTTTCCAGCCTACCTCAAACGAAAAACTAAAACCAATTAATATTTAAAAAAAAACTACAATGTAATGCATAACTTACATAAAATTATTTAACTTACATAATACATAATACATAACTTACATAAAATTATTTAACTTACATAATACATAACTTACATAACTTACATAGCTTTCATCAAATTATTTAACTTACAGAATACATAACTTACATAAAATTATTTAACTTACATAATACATAACTTTTAATATTGGTCATGTTATATAATTTAACTATTTTAAATGTACTATTATTGTTGTTATTTGTTACTAAAATTTTGCACTCTTTTATGTGTATTGCAGGAAAAATGCCTAGAAGACGACACGAGATTTAAGTATTGTCAGAATACTCCAAATTCGAGAGAAAAAGCAAATAGTGAACAACAAGCGGTTGTTGGATCTTCTAGTGTGCCGGACATAGATGACGAGCCTGCAGAGTTTGAAAGTAATGTTAATTTATTTTACATACTTGTTGAATTTTATTATTGATTCATTTTTCAATTTTAATATAATAATAATATATCATTTTCAAATTTGAAGGTGGTGGGACGCGAAGAGGTCGGGACGTACACTCCTTAAAGATTTGTACGACCTAGATCCTATCGAGCGGGTTAAAAAGACGGAGAAATGATCATGGCCAGCCCGTTGGATCTGAAGCTCGACTGTTAGCGAGTTATTTGAGCATTCTAGCACGAAATGCCAATATGTTGCCCATTAACTACGAATCATGGCATCACATGCCTGATGCCAACAAAAATCAGGCTCTCGATAATATTAAGGTAACAAAACGTGAATGTAATTTATAATACTTTGGTTTAACTTTCATTTATATTTACTTTTTAAACTTATGTTTTTTCAGGAGCGATTTGCTTTAGAGGTCTCCGATGACTATATTAAGAAGACATTGGGTAAAAAATGGAGAGACCATAAAAGCAAGTTGAAAAAACAATATTTTAAGAAAGAAATAAGCCTCGACGAAAAATTAAGAAATGTCCCGCCGGGAATGTTGAGGTACCAATGGGAAGATCAAGTTAGATTCTGGAATTCAAAGAAAGGAGAGGTATTACGTACTTCTAAAGTCTTATAAATTTTTTGGTTTATGGTATTTATTATATACATAATTCAAATTTCATTATGTAGGACCGTGAGCGAGTTAGAACAAGCAGCAGACAGAAACAAAAATTCACGCACACGGCAGGTTCCAGAAGTTTTGCTTGTGTAGCTGAGGCCGAGGTATTATAATTTATTAATTCTGTCAAATATTAATGACTTTATACTATTAAATTATATTTTTATTGCCACAATGTAGGAAGCCTCGTCTGGTCAAAAAGTTGGACACCTTCAGCTTTTTGACATTACGCATAGGAAGAAGGATAGATCTCTGATGACATCCGAAGCTGCAGAAATTTTAGTATATTTACTTAATAAAATTTGATTTATTATAAATATTTATAATGTTTAATTATAATAGTTTAATTCATCGTTTACAGATTTAAATTTATAATGTTAAGTTATGTTGCATTCCTTCTTATTATATATTTCGTTTCTAACTCTTTCATTGATTTATTAGGATAAACTAAAGGAGAAGAAGGCGGAATATGAAGCGGCTGCTTCGACTGATAGTTCTGTTAATCTTGAGGAGATTGATAACAGAATTATTATCGATGTTTTGGGTCCTGAAAGGTACGACTGCTTCGACTGATAGTTCTGTTAATCTTTAGTATATTTATAACAGAAATATCACTAATGTTTTGGGTCTTAAAAGGTATGGTCGGGTTCGATGTCAAGGATCTGGTGTTACCCCGACCCAATATTTTGGATCCGGCTCCCAGCAATACATGCCTTCCGAGAGTCAATCTCGTGCTGAAGTTCAGAGACTAAAAGACCAGATAGCTCAGATGCAAGCGAGCACGGTTGAGCAAATTTCTCAACTTAGAACGGAGACAAAGATGCGAGGAGGCGAGGGCGATAGCGATGGAGGCGAGCATATTTCTCAACTTAGAGCGGAGGCAAAGAATGAGGAGGCGGAGGCAAAGAATGAGGAGGGGCAGAGCGAGCAAGAAAGTATGAAGAACTCGGTGCAGCTTCAAACTATGATGAAGATGTTCCAAAGAAATGCAGAGGCCGCCATCTTAGACATTTGTTTTCTTGTTGTAAGATGATTTTTAACATTGTTACATTTAACATTATTGTAAGAATATCATTTAGAATTAATGCATTTGGTGTGATTTTTATGCTAGATTTCTTTGTTTTGGGTTGCGATTATATATTATATTTCTTTGTTATTGGTTGGTTTTAGTGCATGAGGGTATGATATTGAACAAATTGTATATTGCAAATCTGTAAAAATTAGCGGCGTTTTTGAAAAAGCGCCGCGAAAGGACACGACTTTTAGCGGCGTTTGTGGGGAAAACGCCGCTAAAAGTCGTGATCTTTAGTGGCTTTTTTTCTCATAAACGCCGCTAAAGTTTGCGACGTTTGATTTAGCGGCGTTTTTTGCGGTGCTTTTAGAAGCGCCGCAAGTACTTTTAGTGGCGCTTAAAAACGCCGCTAAAGGCAAAAAAAAAACGCCGCTAAAAGTCTGTTTTGCTGTAGTGTGTATATATGTATTTTACAGTTACATCATGATTTTATGTTCACAGTCTAATAGAGAAATGGGATGTGGGAGCCTATGAAATGTGGTCCTTGTGCATTTTTATATAAATTTAAGGACATGAATTGCAATATTAGTAAGTTTAATCCATCAAATTGAAAGTATATTTACAAAATTTTCATAAAAGTACCATACCTGCCCCTGTACTATACTCCAAATCGCATTTTGGTCCCTCTAAAAAAAAAAAGCAAACAAATCCCTATATATGTTAGATAATGGGGAAATAGCCCTTTTGTCAAAATTATGTCATTGGCCTTAAATATATATATATATGAAATAATAACAAATTTAGTCTTTGATCTTTATAATTCTATTCAATTTGACCCCTACTCTTTTATTTAAAGAAAATTGGTCTATTAACCTTTTATTGCTATTTGCTAATGTGACACGGTTTTTGTTTTCGGCTATTTTATCAAATAATTTAAAAATTATAGAAAATTCAAAATTCAAAAATCACAAATACAAATCATTCAAAAATAGGGATGAAGGCAAAGGGACAAGCAATGGCCTCCGCCCCCCCCCCCCCCAACCAATGATAGATTTACCATTTTGCGTCTTAAATTTTTATGAAATTATATATTAATATAATGATAAAATTGTAATTTTGAGCCCCTCAAGCAATTTTCTAGCTTCGTCCTTGTTCAAAAATTATAAACAAAAGTTCTTCAATTTTTTTTAAAAAGTAAAAAACTCAAAAAAATATAGAAGTTTTTCAATTTTTGATTTTTTTTAGAAATGCAAAATAAATTTATTTTAAAAAAAAATAAAATTTATAAATATTATGAGGAATTAAAAAAATAAATTGAAATTAGAAAAAAAAAGCTTTTTTAAAATAAATTATAGAGTTAATTACACAAAATATCTCCAAACTTTGGGTTAGATTTTACTAAATATTTTTTATATTTTGAGATAATATCACATTTGGTATCTGTACTTTCATAAAGTATCCAATGTGGTACTTAAACTATGCATCTGTGTATGTATTATCATGATACCTGTAGTTAATAGTATTAGTAAATACTAAAACATACAAAGAAAATATGTGAATTTTTTTTCAAAGCATCAATTCCACGTGTATAATATAACATTGTGGGAAAAACTAAATAAAAAAAAATAGAAATAGAATGGAATTAAACACAAATAGTTAAGCCTAAGCGTGTATGGTTAATAAAAAAAATGTAGAGTTGAGTTAAAAAATAGAAGGTGAAGAAAAATTTTGAAGGGTTTCGTGAAGTTTATAAAGGAATTATGTAGTTTATTGTGAAATCATTTCTCCTTCTCAAAAACCAACACCAGTTTCGTGAAACCCTAAATATTTGCCTGATGTTTTCTTAGAGGAAATTTGAAGTGCAAAGTTTAAGAATAGTTTTGTGGTTGCAATTTTTAACACAAATTTTTTTCAATTTTTTAAAACTCTAAAATTTCTCAAAATTTATACAATCCAAAATTTTCCACAATTTGATTTGGTTTTGGTTTGTAATTTGGTTGAGGCCCTTCAAAGTATGTGAAGTTTTTGAGAGAAAATTCGACTGAAAAATTACAAAAGTTATAATTTATAATTTTTTAAAAAATTACGTTTTTAACCATTATTAATCATCTAATATATTTTTTGGTAATATCTATATTAGGTATGTAGTTATTTCTTTTTTGAAATTTATTTCAGAAATCTATATATTTGCTGTGATTTTAATACCAGAAATATGATTTATATATTTAAATTAAAATTTAAAAACAATTTATATTAATTGCTTAAAAATATTTAAAATTTATATTTCGTATAACTTTTTTTTAGTTTTCATTAAAATTTAAGTTGATATATTTCATACATTATAATATTAACGATTTGAAGATAACTAAAATGCATATTTTTTACTTTACAATATCATATCTAACTTTGACATTTTATTTCTTTAAAAGTACTTATTGGCAATAATGTTAAACAACTAAATTTTAAATCAAACTTTTCAAAACCATTAACCCATTTTTTTAAAAACACTTTTTGAAAATAAACTAAACCTATCCCTAATAAATAACTCAAGATAATTTTGATGAAGATAATACTAACATTCCATTAGAGATTTCAATTTGTGTTTTCTTTTTCCCTTTTGGTCAAAATGAGAATATTTATAGCTAACAACAATAATTATTTTTCTCATTTTGAATGCTCTTTGAAGAGATAAATGACTGGCCACAAAATGTGCTCCATTCACATGAGTGGGGATTAAACCCCACCCACATGATTAAGAGACAAGGCGAGCAACCACCATACCACACCTTATGAATAAATTTTTTGGGCCTTTTCAAATTCCCAAAACACTTTGGGAGCGTTTGGTATAATGTAAAGTGATCACTTTCTTGGGAATTTAATCAGTTGGAAAGTAATTCTAATGTTTTATATGTTCTTTTTTTTTTTTTTACTTTCCTTAGAATCTAACTTTTCCTTGGGTGTTACTTTCTTATAAACACTACAATGTGATTTCCATGATAAAAGATGGGAAAGTTACTTTTTCATATAGATTGAAAAGTTAAAAAAATAGTAAGACAAAATTAATCCTATTTTATATTGGTTTAGGGTATTAGTATTAATAAAGGTTAAAAAAAGCTATTGTCCCCTTTCTCCTTCCCATTTTCTCTATTATTTCAATGGATTCTTTGCAAAAAAGTTCTATTTTTATTTTTATATGCATATTTAATCATCTATATACTATATTATTTATTGAAGAAATGAGGGGTACTTGCTTTGCAAACAGAAACTATGGCTAAAATAGTGCTGGGAACTATGATTATAGTTTCAACTACGAAATCAAAAGTGCACAAACGTACAGATGAACACTAAGATTATTTACGCAGTTCGACCTTAGTCTACGTCTACGAGGTCTTGTTTAGAGCAATGATCTACTATCTTTCTCATAGTACAACCGATGATTTAAGTCTTAACAATTATCTAACTCACACTAATTTAGTGACCTCACTATTGTATAAAGGCTAGATCACTCTCCCACTAAGCTTCCCCCTCGAAAACTTAGTTTTGCAATACAAGAGACTCTCTTGATTGCTTACAAAAATAAGCACACATAAAATGTTCCTAACTTGAATAAATTTTTTGCTCTCTCAATCTCTTAGTTACTCTTCAACCTAGACAAAACTTAAGTTTACATATTACTTAAGTTTTTCTTACATAAGAGTCATAGTCTAATCACTTTTTTATAAAGTAAAGCTAAAAATCAACATATGATAATAATTCCATAAGAGCCTCGGTGTAATCCGAGGTCTTCAAATATAGAAAATGGCGTTACTTGATCCGCAAGTAATCAATCTATAAGTTTTCAATTTTAACTCAATTGGTCTTTGTGTTTTGGGCTCTAACTCGTCTAAATATTTTTTTTTAAAAAGATAGCCTAATGCTTTTGTTTAAAAAATTTTCCAATTCTGAAAATAGGCAAGTACGATAATGAAACAATACTTGAAATTGTAGTTGCTGTTTCAGCTACAAAATTTTTCATTGCCTTCAAATGTGTCAACAATTTACATATTATATTTATTTTCTATTATTTCTCTCTCTCTCTCTCTCTTTTTTTTTTGTGCAATTATCTCCTATATATTGGTAAAATAAACTATCTTTTCTCAATCCGAGATAACATGAAAAAAACTCTCTCTATATAATAAGTACTATATTTTTATTGTACCAAAATTAGCTATTATCTTTTAATTTGTATTGGAATAATTTTAATCTTTAAGTAGATATATTTATGGTCAAACCCAAGTTTTGATTTAGATAATATACTTGTCCATACCTAACTCGTTAGTTTATTTTCATCATCTCATATTATTTTTCTAAAAAAAACCAATTCATCTTTTGTAATTCTTAAATTCTTTTATTTACGGTCATGTATTACTTAGAATATTTTTTAATAGGGTTAAATTTACTTTTGGAATTTAAACTTGACAATTATTTTTAAATCGGAGTTTGATATTTCCTTAAAAATCTTAATGTTTCGGCCCCAATATGGGAACAATTGTCAAGTTTAGGAACTAACATGGACAAAAAAAAGTTCAAGTTCTAATATGATTGAACAATTGCTCAGCCTAAACCTCAATATGTGAACAATTATCAAGTTTAGAGATTAACTTAAAAAATAATCAAACCCCAAACAATAATTTAAACCTTTTTAATATTTACTTTATTATAATACATATTTAATTATTTATGATATGAATTACATAAATATGTTGCTCAAAGATAAATTTTGTCGTCCAATCCAAGTCCAAATTAGATTGAGTTTGAAATAGGATAATTTGGATCTAATCAAATTTGGATTACTATATAATAAAAATATGGGTGAATTATATAGATAGTCATTTAATTATATAAAAATTCATTTTAGGCACTCAAAAAATTACATTTTAAGTACTTAAGTTACATAAATTGATTATTTTGACCTTTTTTTTTTTATTTTAGGTACTTAAAATGAAAAATTTTGATAATTGAGTGATTGTATGGTTTACTCTAAAAATATATTATCTAAATATAATTATTAAAATATTTAAAGATTGATAAAAAAAAAATCTATTTTAAACATGAAGTAAAATCTTACAGGTTCGTTTGATTAATTAAATTTAGTTTTTTGAGTTTAAACTTGTATGGACCGAATTTAAATCGTGCTATGTGAAAGACATTCATTTAGTATGAGTTCAAATCGTGTTACTCATCTCCGACCTAATATTATATAAATTTATTTTTGAAAGTATTAATTGAAATTGTTGAAGTGATGAAAAGGGGATTTATTTGATTGTCTTATTAATTGATTTAAGTAGGTTTTAGAAATATAGGTGAAGTTCTTAGCTCAAGACAAGTTGTGGTTTGAAATAGTAATTCTTTGGCGGCCAGCATTGAAACTCTTTAATTATAAACACAAAGATGCGATTATTTTCAATCCAACTTCTCTAATTTGGGAAAGGTTAGCAATTATTTCCAAATTTTATATCACTTTATTTTTATCACGTTTTTATTAATTAAAATAAATTGCCTTTGATTTATTCTTTTTGAAGGTAAATTGTCTATGATTTATTAATTTTCAAATAAGTGATAGTTTTTCTGGTCGAGTTTAAATTATATTAGAATAATTTTTAAATGTTATTTTTTAGGCATGTAATAAGATGTGTTATTTCATTTTTTTTAAATAATTTTTAATTAATATTATTCACTTTTTAACTCTACGTCAATTTTCTTTAATAATATTTTAACTCTAATTAGTATTTGATTAATTAAATTAAATTAATATAAAAATTTAACAGATAATAATAGTAAGGGAATGTTTATGGTTTTTTTTCAAGATTTACGATTTGTGGTATACTGAGATAGGATTTAAGAATTTAAGATTTATGATTTTAGAAAAAAAAATGTTAGATTAAGATTTAGGGTTTAAAAAGGTTTAGAGTTTTAGAATTTTATAAAAAAAATAATTTATTAATATTAGAATTAAAAATAATAATAAAGAATTAATTTAATATATTATTTATGCACTTTAAAAAAATTTATGATGTGGCATATTATTATTGGGTGTGATTTTAGGATGATACTAATGTATGTTGAACTCTTCTTTTGTAAGCTAAACGCATAGACAATGACGTTTTGTTTGCCTCTCAAGGACGGCAATAAATAATAAAAAACCATATGGTTAATATTATTCAATTTGATTTCTGCAGATTTCAATATTACAAATTTACATAATTTCTAAAATTTAGATGTTAAGATTTGTAACGCTTCAAGTTTGGTTTAATATTTAATTTAATATATTAATTTTGGTTTGGTGTAATTGTAATTAAATTCTGATTATGGTTCAATTGTATACATTTAATTAAACAAATATATCAATTTATTTTTATATTAGATAACTATAATTATTTATGTAAAATCTATAAAATTATAACTTAATATATGGTAAACTTGCAATTTAGCCCTCTAAAAATGATAAAAGTTTAATTTAGTCCTTCTAGCAACTTTAAAGATATAAGCTAATACAATGGTGAAATTGCATCTTAGCTTTCATACAAATATATAACTTAATTTTTTCCCTCTAGAAAAAATTTCTATATTTGTCACCCATGTAAAATGATCTTATCAATAATGGTGTTAATGGTTTGTGAAAATTAAATCAAATCAACATCTTATGTGTAAAATTACACAAAATTAAATTTGTTCATAAGATTGTACATTAGACCAAAGTTAATGTGTAGCTTTGAACTTTATCCTGATTTACAATTGTAAAAAGGCATAATGATAAATTTAGTTCTTAATGTTTACATCTTTTTTCAATTTGGTCATTATTCATTTTTAGCTAAATTTGACCCATAAACTTTTAATTGTTGTTTTTTTAACGCAAATATTGATTAAAACGTTAAATTTTTAAACATGGTATCTCACATAGCAATCCATGTGTAATTCAAGCTTCTTTTTTTTTTGAATTTTTTAATTATTGTTAATGTGATATATAAAATAAATAGTATCATATCAAAATAAAGTAAATATGGACTACCACGCATGTTATGCCAAGATTATTAAAAAAAATAATGTTTTAGTTAATATTTTCATCGAAAACAATGATTTTACTCTTTTTGAAATATTACCATTTTAGCTGAAAAAAATAATGATCAATTGAGGGCTAAATTTAACATTATATATTTTTTATAGAAATATATATGGGATGTTGAATTCATTTTAATTATGTCTTGGATAGTATTTGAATCTATTATTTTAAATAATGGGTTTGGATATAATATCTTAATTTCATCTCCATACGTAATTCTTACTTTATTTTATATTTTTATCATTAATAAATATTGATTTAATCGATTTGGCTATTTAATATTCTTACAATAAATCAATCATAGATAAATTCGGTTTTTCAAAAATTCCAAACAGCCCCGGCCGGCCGGCCATTTATATGTGTCTAGATAGGTAGAAGGTCGCTATATGCTGGAGCCGGTCGACAAGACAATTGAAGAGTTGACTAGTCAAGGTTTCACAGCTGATATTCCAAAGACAATAAATCTAATGAAACTTAAAACCTCATTAATCTATTTTCATTTACTTATACATATTCAAGCCCTGAAATACAATTTTCATTTTCACACGACCAGAACTTCAGATGTATATTATATTTATTGCAGTCTATGCTGAAACTCGTCAGGAGATGGTTTCATTGAAATCTTGCAACTCATTTCAAATCAACAACTCCAAATAAACGTTTGGACTGAAGAATTAGTCTTTCCAATGTGTTACTATATGTCAGGAATAAATGCCACAGAAATATTCTACGCACGCATTTGCCCCCAAAAACACGCTGAGAAATGAAGGCCTCCATGGGAGATGAAAGACGAGCTTGGCATCTTGCACTTGTTTGCCTGTTACTAGCAGCAGTTCCAGCAGCAGAATTAACTCCAATAGCCAAGCTCGGTTGCCAAGACAGATGTGGGAACGTCAGTATCCCATATCCATTTGGTACAACGACGGATTGTTATCTCAATGAAGATTTTTACATAGCTTGTAATTCGACTCACTATGATCTTCCACGAGCATTCTTAACAGGAAGCAATATAGAGGTGACAAACATAACTGTCGAAGGCAAATTGCGGATTATGCAATTTATAGCCCGCGATTGCTACAATAAATCGGGCTTCCCAGTTTCCAGCAATACTCCTTCCATCAAGCTATCCAAATTCAGGGTCTCGGATACTGATAACAAGTTCGTTGCCATTGGCTGCGATACTGAAGCAACCATTCAAGGTGTTCAAGACGCCAAGGGATACACGAGTGGGTGCATAAGCAAGTGTGACAGTATTGACTATGTGGACAATTTTACATGTTCTGGTATAGGCTGTTGCCAGACATCCATTGCTAAAGATGTAGGGTATTTTGACATTTCTGTAAGAAGCTACAATAATCACCAAGGTATCTGGGATTTCAATCCCTGCAGCTATGGCTTTGTTGTTGAAGAAAATAGCTTCAATTTTTCTTCGAATTATCTTCGTGATCTGCAAGATGTAACCATGATGCCCATGGTGCTTGATTGGTTTATCGGGAACGAGACGTGTGAAACGATAAAGACCAAGAGTTCGGGTGATGTATGCCAGGGAGATAGCACTTGTTATAACGTGGATAATGGATCTGGATATCGTTGCAAGTGCTTGTATGGTTATCAAGGAAATCCATACCTACCTAATGGTTGCCAAGGTATTTTATTTCTTTATTTCCACAAATTCAATTTCCTTTAGATTTTCAACAATCTTAGTTATTTAGAGGTTATACTAGTAGCTCCTTTTTGGTGAAATTGTGGTGGGAATGGGATCTATTCTTTTACAGACATAGATGAATGTAAAGACCCAAATCTCAATAAATGTGAAAAGATATGTGAAAATACAAATGGAAATTACACGTGCTTGTGCCCCAAGGGTTATCATGGAGATGGAAGAACAGATGGTACAGGTTGTGTTGCCAATCAATCTGGAGGATCACTTATAATTGAGCTTACTGTTGGTAAGGAGTTCTATTCGATTTCAGTCTTACAAGTTCTCTGCTATACTATTTAAGCGTCCTTTAATGCTTATCTTCTGAGTCTCAAAATGGATTCTGATGATTGTTTTATGACAACCATGGAATAATAGGGCTTGGCGTAGGCATTACAGTATTGATAGCAGGTAGCACTTGGTCGTACTGGGCATTCAAGAAGTGGAAGCTCATCAAATTTAAACACAAGTTCTTTCGACAAAATGGAGGCTTGATGTTGCAGCAAGAACTCTCCAGGCGAGACTCTTCCACTGAAACCGCTAAAATTTTCTCAGCTGAGGAGCTGGAGACGGCCACCAACAACTATGATGAAAGTAGGATTATTGGTCGAGGTGGTTATGGCACAGTCTACAAAGGAACTCTATCAGATGGGAGAACCGTAGCAATTAAGAAGTCCCAAGTTGTTGATGAAAGCCAAATCGATCAATTCATCAATGAAGTTGTTGTGCTTTCCCAAATCAATCACAGGAATGTGGTGAAGCTTTTAGGTTGTTGCTTAGAGACGGAAGTTCCATTACTGGTTTATGAATTTATCACCAATGGTACTCTCTTTGAGCATATCCACAACAAAAGCAAGGCTTCTTCCTTGACATTTGAAACCCGGTTACGTATAGCAGCAGAAACTGCAGGTGTGCTCTCATATCTGCATTCCTCAGCTTCCATACCAATCATTCATAGGGATGTCAAGTCTACCAACATACTCTTGGATGATAGTTACACTGCCAAAGTATCCGATTTCGGAGCTTCGAGGTTGGTTCCACTAGATCAAGCCGGGATATCAACGGTGGTTCAAGGGACCCTCGGATACCTGGACCCTGAATACTTGCAGACAAGTCAGCTGACAGAGAAAAGTGATGTTTATAGCTTTGGGGTAGTCCTTCTAGAGCTACTGACCGGACAAAAAGCACTTTGTTTTGAAAGGTTAGAGGAGGACAGAAATCTTGCAATGTATTTCATTTCAGCTTTGAAAGAAGATCGCTTGGTGCAAATTCTTGAGAAGTGCGTAGTGGATGAAGCAAAGATAGAGATGGTTGAGGAAATTGGTAGCCTTGCAAGGAGGTGCTTAAGAGTGAAAGGAGAAGAAAGGCCCACAATGAAGGAAGTCGCAATGGAGTTGGAGGGGTTGAGAATGATGCTGGAGCATCATCCATGGGTAAACAACGATGAGTCGAGGTTAGAAGAGACTGAGTATTTGCTCGGTGAACCATCGTTGAAAATTGGTTCTAATGGCGGTATGAATAATGTTACATATGATAGCATCACAGATCATATAACTTTACAAGTTGGTCATGGAAGATAATAGTTTCAATCTTTCACCTCAGGATTTATTTTCTCAACTTACAAATCTTTTTGTTTGTATTAAAAAAAATACTTTGTAAATTTTCTATTTTTATATCTTAATTTTTTTTTCCAAAGTCATCCAACGTTATGTCATTGCTATCAAATTATATTACCATTTTAAATATTTTTACAGAAATATAATTAAAATAGTCGCCGTTATATTACATCAATATTAAATTTAAATTCAAAATATAAATAAATGTAATAAAACTTTAAAACATAATATCAATAAAAAATAAATATGCAATCATTCTATATTTTAATTTTTCTATATTTACTTACACTCGATTTGTTTAAAATATGAATATTATAATATTTTACTATAAAATTATTAATTAATTTGATGTAATAATTTTAAAATATATAATTTTTAATTTAATTGTAAGTTAATTTTTTAAATTATAAATTTTAATATAAATATATAATTTCAATTGGATATTATAAAGATTATGATATTTATATAAATACATATATATATTTTTACTTTGTTAACAATTAATCAAAAAATTGACAATTGTAATAATAAAATTTACAAATATACTTTATTATCAATTTTTAATATTTTTATGTTTTATCATTTATTATTTTATGCATAATATTTTTATCTTGTATTATAAATGATTTATTACTACTTTTATGTTTATGCTATTAATTGATTATAAAATATTATTATTTATATAAGTTGAAATTTAATTATAAGTTGATAAAATTTTAATTTAAAACATGCAAATTAATGAATTAATCAATGATTTCACTTTTTTTTGGTAGTTCATTAACAAATTAAAAAGCAGCTCTAAACATAACAGTACCAGCCATATCGGCTTTAACAAAACTGGAGCATAAAGCTCGACATAGAGTCATAGACAACATAGTCTTTAGAAGAGTCTCTTACAAAGCAAACTAGGAGTGCTGCCCTTTCTAGCCAGTACATCAAGGCAACTATTTCCCTCCCCTGAAATTATAAAGCAATCAACTATTCTGGAAGGTCTCCAATAAAGTCTTGCAAACATTCACCAAGATGTTGCAAAGCAAATCTGAACAAGATTGATTCTTAATAATAACTGTAGTAGCATCAACTTCCACAATAATATCACCAATGTTCAAATTTTTAGCAACAGTGATTGAAGAAAAGTTGAAAAATCTATGACAACCAGACGCCCATCTTCCTTGGAAATCTCGAATTAGAGCTCCAGCTCCTGCTGAACCAGGATTTCCTATCGAAAAACCGTCACAATTAAGTTTGAACCACCCAATCTCTTGTGAAGTCCATTTCACTTTGATGAATCTTGGCATATTTGTATGCTTGATCTTATTGGAGATGGAAAAGATCTCCGTTGCATTAGCAAGAGCAGATGGGATAATCAAATCAGGATTGTACTGCTTTCCAAAGACTGTAGCATTCCAACCAACTAAATATTTTTCAATATAGATGAAAACCAAGTACTAAGGTTTTTTTTTTTTTTTTTTTTTTTTGCCTGGTGTAAAAACATTTTGCTAAAGAGCTCACTTCAATCCAGTCTTGAAAAGGAAGGTTGAAGGTAGCAAGAAGTTGGGGTGAAATTCCCAATCTTGACCAGATTTCAAAAACAACTTGAGAGTCTCAAAGGATATGGTTAAGTGTGTCTGTACCCGTTGCGTAAAAGGGCCAACAATCTTGCAAGTTTAAGCCATGTTTATTAAGGAAAAAAAACTACGGGAAGGATGAGGTGAGCGATCTCCCATAAGAAAAAGGTGATTTGGGGGATAAGATTGATTTTCCATATGGATAACTTGTTTTAGTATATATATATTTTTAGTGTTTTAGGAGGTTATTTTAGCATTTACTTTAGTTTTTAGTGCATTTTATAGTTTTTTTTATATTAATTATGTTTTATTTGATTTTTATCATTTTTAGATTTAGTTGGATTTATTTATTATTTTTCTCTCTACATTATAGGTTTTGAATGAATTAGAACAAAATGTTTGGAGTATAGAATAAAAAAGTTGTGAAAAGAAGTCTTCGGCTCCACCGAATATCGATGCGGTGGAGCACAATCTTCACTTCAAAATTTTGAAACATCAGCCAATTTGCTCCACTGCACTTTTGTGTTTGGATGAGCAAAACAATTAAAATCCTAAAAATAAGGGGTGACGTGATTTAAAAGAAAAGAGGTGGAAAAGAGTAAAAGAAATCAACTTGGAGGCTAAGAGGAGAAGAAAAAGAGATCCGGAGCACTAAACACTAATTCAATAATTATTTTTCTCTCTAGATTATTTCTTTTCACTTTATCTTAATGCAAGTTTGCTTTGAATTTTTTTCTTGTAATGCTTTCTCAAATCAACATGAATTAAATTCTATTTTCTTGAAATAATAATGAATCTAATTTGTAGTTAATTAATTTATTCTCTCTTCAATTATTTCGATCATTGTTAATTATTTATTCAACCCCATGCATTTTTAATCTACTTGTCTGGCTACAAAGTTGTATTAATTTGATAATCTTGATTTGTCTTGGAAGAGAAAATTAATGTTTAGGTCTAGATTGAATAGATTAGAATAAAATGTAGTAGCGTCGACGAACTAATTAATTTGAGGCTAAAATAAGAAAATACCTGATGCCCTGATCAACCCAATATGTTTGATCATAGTGATTTCACCCAACTTGCTTAGCATAGGAATATAGCTAGCAGAGAAGGGGAATTAGCTTAGCTAGATATTGGAAGGGCCTAGTGAATGTCATTGAATCATGTGTTAGTAATTAAATAGATTCAACAATTGACTGAGAGATAATTTATTAATGGAATTAGGTGAATTTAGAGTTCTCAAATCTTAAATTTGACTGAAAACCTTAGTAATTTTCATTGTTTTAGTTTAATAAAAATCTCTTTAATTTGCTTAGTTTAATTTTAGCCGTAATTATAATTTATTTTTCTTGATCCAGATTTAATAAAATTGAATAGTTAGTACTTAACAGTTTAAAATTTTATCTTTATGGAATGGTATATTTTTAATTACTTAATTACTTAATTCGACATGTACATTTGTGTAACGGATTTTCAGACATTACATATCCAGCTCTAGTCATTACTAGAATTTTATGTTGTTGTTTCCTTTATACCAAGGGCCAATAGCTATGCTGATTCCAAAGAGCTAGAAGATGCCGGTAGAAGTCAAATTCCATCCAAGAATATCCTTGCCTCTGCGAAAAGTGGAAGTTGAGATAGCATTTAGAACACTTGGAGAGGTGAGTTTTTCTTCATTGAATTTAAATGGTTAGCAATGAATGATCGAAGGGAATTGAGCCCGACCAATTTTCGTCCCAAAGATTAACAGAGGTACCATCCTTGACGATCCATTTGAAGCCATCCCCAAAGTAACCTTGAATGCTTTTGAGAGCATTCCAAGTGATAGAGGGCTGTGAGGAATGTGAAAGTTCTTGAAGATACTTTAGAGTTGTGTAATAATCTCTAGCATAATTTGATAAGTTGGGCTTTGTTTTGAGATCTCATATGTGAAATCTCTAGTTCCTCTAACCTTTTAGGTTTTGTGATAATCAACCGATTGATTCTATATAATTTAAATAAAATTATTGTTGATTTGATTGATTGAAGAATAGATACTACTAGGAAGCTTTGACTAGTACGAAATATTTTTAAATTTTAAAAAATA
Organism: Gossypium sturtianum; assembly: GCA_025698515.1. Taxonomy (NCBI): domain Eukaryota; kingdom Viridiplantae; phylum Streptophyta; class Magnoliopsida; order Malvales; family Malvaceae; genus Gossypium; species Gossypium sturtianum. The sequence goes on from CM046947.1 coordinate 7,940,849, forward strand.
AAAATAGAAAAAAATAGAAAATATTTTAATAAATCAAACGGAGCCTAAGTGTTGAAAATTTAAATGATGAACTTTTAATGTTAAATTAAGGATAAGTCACCAACTAGTGTTGAGTGTAAACTTTCAAGTGAGAATGCATATTTGAACGTTGGAGATAATATTCTAAGGATGGGCAGCCACAAGCTTCGAAAATGAATTATTAAACGAATATGGAATATACAAAAAAAAAAAAAATTGATGTTGTTCTTAGCTTGTAAGTGGATTAGATGTATATGCAAAAAGAGAAAAGGAAACTAATTGTAAGGTGTAGTGTAATAGTTGCCCACCTCATCCCATAATCATGTGATCAGAAATTTGATCCTCACTCGTAAGAGTTTAACCTTTGAAATATCCTCTAGTGCTTAATAAGTGAACGTGAGAAAGGGGAGGAAGATATGAATATGAAACAAAAGGTCAACAGACCTAGCTCTATGATTACTATGCGCATATTTATAGACTTCTTTCTCTCTGCCTTGGGTTGATTGAGCAGGTGCTCAAATCTTCATTTTCAAATTAAACGAGTTAGAAAAACCAAGTTACATAAATTGAAATTTAGGTACTAAATTTTAAAAGTTTGACAGGTATAAGAATTGGAGTATAATTATACGTTATATTTATTGAAGACTATGCTGAAACTTCTGGGGAGGTGGTTGCATGGAAAATTTGCAATCAACAACTCTAATAAACTGTTTGGGTGTTGAATATGGAATTAGTCTATCCAATTGTGTTACTTTATGAATGCCAGAGAAATTTTCCACGCCCTTGCCTTCAAGGGCACACAGAGAAATGAAGGCAGCCACGATTAGTTTTACATTAAATTGTACCCACATAAGGTCAGAGTTGTGCACTCTCTCATGTTCTATTGATCCCTTGTGGGTAAACTTGATTTGGGGAAGATTACTTTTCAAGAACGTAATTGAAAGAAATTATAGGATAAACGAGTTTTTTTAGTTTATTAGCTTTTAACTCCATTTTACGAATAATCAACAAAAGAGAAAGGAAAGGGTCCACGCTGCAATAAAGATGATTAATAAGGAAAGAGTCTATGCTGACCTAACTCATAAACATGATTGGTGGTTCCAATTTAAACCAACTTTGAATCTTCAAATAAGCTTTGCTATAAATATGAAACCAATATTTTTATTCAAGCAATAGCCGAGGAAAAAACCACAGGTCATGGGTTTGGATCGTATGTGTAAGGAGTTTGCTCTGCTTTCACTTAAGTTAACAATTATAGCAACCTGGGTAGCAGCGCAACCAAAACCGGAGTGCCAAAGCAACTGCGGGGATATCAGCATCCCTTATCCTTTTGGAACAGGCAATGGGTGCAACATCAGCAGCAACTTTTTCATTCGTTGAAACACCACTTCCAACCCCCCAAAAGCATTCTTAAGTTTCACTGATATTGAAGTTCTCCACATCTCTCTAGAAGGTTATTTGCGCATCCAACAATTGGTAGGTTTTGACTGTTATAATTCATTAGGACGCAGTTCATATAGCGAGTCATATTCACTTTCAAACTTCCCCATATCTAATACCAGAAACAAGTTCACAGCCATTGGTTGTGATACCTATGCTCTCATTGAGGGTACCTTGGGACATACGTATTCAACCGGGTGTGTAACATTCTGCAGTGACGTGGAGGATGTGATAAATGGGTCTTGCTCTGGTATTGGCTGCTGCCAGGCAGCTATCCCTAAAGGAGTGAGGAATTATGTCTTAAATTTTGATACCTGTCGGAATCATTCCAATGTATTGGACTTCAATCCTTGTAGTTATGGATTTGTTGTGGAAGATGGAGCCTATAATTTCTCTGTTTCAGATCTTTCCAATGTTAATTTCAACACAACGAAATTCCCAATCATTCTTGATTGGACAATTGGGAACCAAAATTGCTCTGAAGCTAAATTGGATCCAAAAAACTATGCTTGCAAGGAAAATAGTGTTTGTATAGATCCAGAAAATTATAATTGCAAGGAAAATACTAGTTGTATAAACCCTGGATATTTGTGCAAGTGTCTTGATGGCTTTCAGGGTAACCCTTACCTCTCCTATGGCTGCCAAGGTAAAGATATCAACTTCTTTTTCATTCCAGATTCATTTTGATGAATACTTTTAATTTTGTTCCCAATATATATTTTTTTTCTGCTTTAAAATGTTTGAAAATATGTAGATATTGATGAATGCCAGACACTGAAGCCTTGCAATGAAACTGCAACATGTGATAACGTAGCCGGAAGTTATTATTGTTCATGTCCTGAGGGATTTGAGGGTGATGGCCAGAAAAATGGGACAGGGTGCAGTCCTAAAGTCAAATCACACCAGAGTTTTCCCACTCTTATTGTTGCATTAGGTTGGTTCGTATAAACCAAAAGTAGGTATAAAATGTTGATTTCTTTTTATTTGGTAAATACTTTGTGCAAACATATTAATACTGAGATGAAACTAATCCAAATTTAAACCGATTTAATTGGTCTAAATAGTTTTCATATTCTGATTAATACACCATTGTTAATGTTGGATGGAATTAATCCTTTAATTTGTTTTGGATTAAAATCCATCCAAGTTTGTTATTTCTACAACGTCATTATTAATTTCTCATGGAAAAGAACTATATTGTGATGTATGTTTACAAAACATATCAGATCGAGGTTTACAAAGTTTAGGCAAACATTAATGAGATATGGATATTAACAACATAACAAAAGATATTAAAGCTTATCAGTTTTAATCCATACAAAACTATAAAAATGGAGCTTTTTTTTTTTTTTAAATTACAATTTCTAGTCTCATATTGTTACAGGTATAGGCATTTTATTTTCGCTGTTATGCTCCTCATGGGTGTATTTGGGGCTGAGGCAGAGAAAGCTCAACAAACTGAAACAAGAATACTTTCAGCAAAATGGTGGGATTTTGTTGCGGGAACACCTTTCACGATATAAAGAATACGGTGACACAGCTAAACTCTTTACAGTCGAAGAACTCAAGAAAGCGACAAACAATTACCATGAAAGTAGAATCCTTGGACGAGGAGGTCAAGGTACTGTTTACAAAGGATTGTTGCCTGATGGTCGCAGTGTTGCCATTAAAAAGTCCATCATTGGAGATCAAAGCCAAGTTCAACAATTCGTTAATGAAGTTATTGTGTTATCCCAAATCAACCACAGAAATGTGTGGTGAAATTGTTGGGATGTTGTTTGGAGACACAAGTCCCTTTGCTAGTCTATGAATATGTAAGCAATGGAAGCGTCTTCGATCACTTACACAATGCCGATCATGAGTCTTTCATATCATGGGAAGCTCGTTTGAAAATAGCCACAGAAGCAGCAGAAGCCCTTTCCTATTTGCACTCTGCTGCATCTCCGCCTATTATTCATCGTGATGTCAAGTTGGCCAACATACTTTTAGATGAGAACTACAATGCTAAAGTATCTGATTTTGGTGCTTTGAGATTGGTCCCTTCAAATAAAGAACAAATCACAACGCTCGTGCAGGGAACTCTGGGCTATTTGGACCCAGAATATTTTCAAACAAGTCAGTTGACTGAAAAGAGTGATGTTTATAGTTTTGGAGTTGTTCTCATAGAATTACTAACAGGTTTGAAAGCAATTTCTTTCGAAAGACCCGAACATGAGAGGAATTTGACTCTCTACTTTATTGCTGTTATGAAAGAGGAACGCTTGCTAGATATTACTGATGGACGAGTGCTGCATGATAACAACATTGAACAACTTAAGGAAGTGGCAACTTTAGCTAGGAGATGTGTGAGAGTGAAGGGTGAGGAAAGGCCAACTATGAAGGAAGTTGCGTCTGAGTTAGGAGCATTGCGAGCATGGAGAAAGCTCAAGGAGGAAGAGGCTGAATACTTGCTCGATGACTTTTATGACACTATTGTATATAATATATAGATACTATGGTGAATGTACCTAAGAATAATAGGGACATAATTAAAATAATCCCAAATCAATTTAGTACTATATTATAAAAAAAAATCAAATTGAAATAAAATTAACATTTATCATTTAAAAATATCATTTACTATTTAACAGTGTTAACATTTTTAAAACTTTTATGGTTACCTAAATAAAATCTTTTGTTTGAAATTGAACTACAATTGAAAAAATATTTTTTAAAATATTTTTTATACAGTAAATGTTAATTCTATTACAACTTGAACTTATATTATTCTTTTTTAATAATATATAGACTAAATTGATCCATTTAATAATAGATAAACTAATATATTTTAACTTAGTTACTATATATTATATATTATATAAAATATTTTCAAAATAATATATACTTCTAATATATATACAACAATCATATGTATAATATAACGCCTAGGAAAAAAAATGTAATATAAAATTGAAGAGAGGTGCCTACACTTAAATCACACAACTATTCAAAAATCATTCTAAAAGGAAAGAAGTAAATAGATATTTTTCAGTACTCTATATATAGACACCAAAATTAAAATTAAGTTCATTAATTCCGAGTTTCGTGAATATGTCTATACATTTATTTTAATTTGTTAAAATAATTTGAGTGTAGACACAGTATTTTAATATGAGATAAAAGTAATGTGTCTTGAAATTAACATTTATTAACTGTTTTACACAATAAAAGAGAAATACATTTTTTATAATTATAATTTTATAATTTTAGGTAGACTTGACATGAATTAACAACATTAAAAAATCAAATTGTACTTGAAATTAATGGTAAAACATATAGTACTCTTAAAGAAAAATTGAGTTTGAACTTTGAAAATGACATCGTTAAAAGAATATCATAATATTCTAAAAATAAAAAATAAAAAAGTTGAATATAATTTTTCCTATACAACTTTAGTAACTTATCATCCAAAGGCAATTATTTATACAAAGAAAATTAGATAAGAATGTGAATGATTAATTCAGCGTGAAAGACTGCATGTTAGACTTAGATGTTAGTAAAAGGTGTCTCATTTGACTGAAATTAAAATACAACTTAAAATGGTTTTAGATAGTTGAGATGAGAGAGGTAAATTAGAGTTTGCATTCCTCAAAGGAAGAAGAAGGTTGAAGGATGAAAAGCGGCATAAAGGTGGGATTGATAATAATGTAATACAATGAAGGCGAGATGGAAGTGATTGATTCATTTATTGATACTCCAAGTCCAAGTGGAGGTTTTCATTAATGGGCGGATGGCAGAGATTAACATCAAATGGTACATGAAGTTTCCATGGAAATTTCCCCTGATTTTTTATGTAGAAATAATTTGATTAAATAAACTAATATGTATACTATAATTGTCACTTTGGACATGTGAAGACTTCACTTGGAGTCGAAAAAAACAAACTAAAACGGCCAAGACTTGGAGTCGACTCCACTACTCATTTTCATCTACCTCTCTTCTTCTTTTATAATAAACAGTATACTATTGAACTTTAAGAAATCTTTATCTCTTTATTTTTACATTTTAAAAATAAAAATCTAATTAATTTTTTTTTTGTTAAATTTAATACAAGAATTTTAATGGCGTTAACTATTGGATATGATCTATTAAATTTTAAAAAGTAGAAGAATTAAATTCTTAAAAAATAAAGTTTGAAACTAAATTTCAAATGTACAAAAAGTATAAGGTCTTATAGCATATTTTAACCTTTTTAAATTTATACTAAATCCTTAACTTTTCTTTTTTGTTAATTTATAAACAATTTTGGTTTTTTTTTAAATGAAACAAATGACTAAATGCATATAATTATAATAAAATGCAAATACTTATTTAAATTCATTTTAAATTTTATGGATTAATTATAAAAGTTATTTTAATTAATTTTTTTTATTTTTAAAGTTCTTTAAAATAATTATTTTCAAAATTATTCATAATGTGATAAAATAATATTAATTTTATTTTAAAAAACTATATAATAAGAAAAATAATATAATGTATCATTTTCTTTTCTTTTCTTTTTACCACTTTTTAAATATCATCTTTTCCTATTAATTGTGCAGGAGGATAAAAGCTCAAGTGTATTAAAGTGCATTTATCTTTCTACTTAAGGGTTAAAAAAATTATAAATAATTCTAAATATTGTATCAATATATATATATATATATATATATAACCTTTCTCCGAAGGTATGATAATGTATAACTTAAAATTTAAATATAACATTGGGTTTTGAGTATTTGAATAGTATTTTCTAATTTATTGAACCTTCGAATTTAAAATAATTGAATGATTATATATATATATATATATTAAAAAATTTATCACATGCAAAAACTATATATTTAGAATATAAATTTGCATTTAAAAATAATATACAATAAATAATTAAAAGTATGATTTGAAACTAATTAATAATAACACATGAAACATGTTCAATGTTAAAAAAAGATTAAATTGTAAGTAAAATGATTTTAAACATATAAATACATCATAGTGTTGTCGTGATATTGTTATCCATTCTAAGTTGATGTCGAGTTAATTTCTAACACCATCTTAACAAAAAATTAAAATTAAAATATATAAAATACATCAAAATAAAGTTTTGGTTGAGTCATCAATTTAAGGTTTTACCAATTTGTGAAAAAATATAATGTCGGTAATGACAAATATATCGCAAAGAAAAGAGAAATAAAAATAAAGAACACACAGATTTTACGTGGAAACCCTTTCCGGAAAAAACCATGGGCAGATGAGAAGAAAATTTACTATGTCAAATTCGAATCATTACAAGAGGAATAAACTATGTCTATTTATAGGCTTGTAAAACCATATTCTAATAGGAGTGTAGTAAGATTGAAACACCTTATTCTAATCAATATAAAATAGATGAAGTTTAATAAGGTTTAAAAAACCTTATTCTAAAATAAAATAAAAGAAGATAGTTTTATATGGATTTTACTTTTATTTTAATTTACCACTGTATTTTATTTAAATAAGGATTCGAGTCACTTAATTCTAACACAATTCAATTAGTATGAGTTCAAATTCCACAATATGCATATTTTTATTTTTATTGATTTTTGTTAAAATAAAAAGACTAAAGTATATTTTGACAATTTCCCTCAACGAGTTGGTACCCGGTTGACTCATGACATCTACCCAATTAGGAGCTTAAATAATAGTATAGATATAATGATAATAAATTATATAATTAAAATAAAATTATATAAAACATAATAAAATGAGACTTTAGTTCAACGATAAATATATTTTTGTCCAATGCAATTGTAGTGGCGATATACATATTTTTATTTTTATTAGGTTTTTTTATAGATAATTCTGTTAAGGAAGTTTACTTTCTGACAATGGAAAACTACAACAAATTCATTTGGTCTATTGCTAAAAGTTGTTGCCTCAGAAAATAAATAAAAAGGTAGATGTGTTATGTATGTTCTCTCATAGAGGATGCTTTTCATTCTTTTAACAATGGCGGCGGCTGCTTTCACATTATTTCATGTTTAGTTGTTTTCTTGTCTGGCTTTGACTTCCATGGCAAAGGCTGAAGAATTCATTTACAATAGAGGCTTCCTTGATGCTAATATGCAACTTGATGGGAGCGCCAACATCCGCTCCAATGGTCTATTGCAGCTCACCAACACTTCAAGACTGCTAAACGGTCGTGCTTTCTACCCATCTCCATTAAATTTTAACAATAGTTCAAGTTCAGCTGAATCTCTTTCCTTCTCATCGAATTTTGTCATCACCTTCGTTCCTGGATTGAAAGACTCGAATGGCCATGGCATTGCCTTTATCATCTCACACTCTATAGATTTCAGCCATGCTGCTGCAATCCAATATCTAGGACTCGTTAATGAATCAACCAATGGCCATTCTCCAAATATGTTTTTTTCTGTTGAGTTTGATACTATCTTCAGTCTTGACATAGAAGATGTAGATAGCAACCGTGTAGGAATCGATCAGAACGGCGTGAAATCGAACCAATCCGTTGCATCGGCTTACTTTTCCAATGAAGAAAGGAAGAATATAAGCTTGGAGCTCAATAGTGGACATTTAATACAGGTTTGGATAGACTACAGTGATGAAGAACAACTACTCACTGTAACCTTGGCACCAGAGGAAAGGTTGAAACTCAACCAGCCTCTCTTGTCCACATCAATCAATCTCTCTTGTATTCTAATGGATACCATGTATGTTGGTTTCTCTGTTACAACAGGTTCAATTAGAAGTAGTAGCCATTATATTCTGGGATGGAGTTTCAACACAAGTGGAGAAGCTTAAAGCCTTGTGGTATCTGAGCTTCCAAAGGTTCCCAAAAATGGTGGATGAGGAAATAGTAAGGTTCAATTGATTTCCGTCATTGCAGCTGTTGTTTTTCTGTTAATTATCATCAGAACAACATATGCTTACAGGAGGAAGAAATATGAAGAAGTAAATAAAGACTGGGAAAAGGAATACAGATGTAATATCCTGATTTTGGGCCTAGTCGGAGCAGTAGTTGCGGGACCACAAATCCGACATCAAAAAATTTATTTTATTATTATTTTGATGTCTACAGTATGATACTAAAGTTGTGTGAAATTTTCATAAAGAAATTTCCTCGTTTGAGTGCTCAATTTGATAAAAATGACTAAATTGCGTAAGGTGCAAAACTTGAGGTCTAATTGATAAAAGCACTAAATTGCTATAAAATTGAAAAGTATGAGCACCTGCATGGTAATTATACCAATAGAAAAGTGAGGAGACAAAGATGGACATGTAGTAGGTGGATTTGGTGAAGTTATTAAAAGGTTAAATTGGTAAATAAGTTAATAGGTATAATAAGACAAAATAGAAAAAGCTATCATCTTTATTTTTCTTCTTCTTCAACCGTTATAGAGAAAAAAAAAAAGAGAAATGGCAGCGATGGAATGGGTTTCATTCGGCCAAGCTTTGGAGCTTGATAGGTGAGTGATTTTTGCCTCGTTTTTAATGATTTCTATGTTTTCAGAGTCGTGGTAACTCGATTTAGCTATCCCGTACCTTCGTTTTCAAAACTGTTAAAGTTTGTGAATTTTGTCATTGTTGATAAAGTGTGTATTTTGATAATTGATGATAGAAAATACATCATTGTTGTTAGATAAACAACATTTGTAAAGTGATTTTTGATAAAAATGTCGATTAGGGACTAAATTGAGAAATGTGATAAATTGTGTGGTAAAAGTGTGAATATGTAAAAAAGGTGGGCTGCTGTAAGTATGATAAATATTCGACTAGGCATGGGTAGCAAAGAAATTGAATGAATTTCATTTTACGAGCCTAGGGGCAAAAGTGTAAATATGACAAAGTTTAGGGGTAAATATGTAATTTTACCAAAAATGTGAAATTGGGCTAATTTGAGTAGCATGATGAATAAATAAATTAAATGTGTTGTTATAGATCAAGGAAGATGAGATTCAGAATTAGATCGAGGGAAAAGCAAGATAATCGAGTAATTGACTTATTTCGTCGTTTCATACCGAGGTAAGTTCGTATGTTAATAAGCATTAAATTTGATATGTTTAAATTCTTAACCGATATCATGTGTTATTTTGTTTGTTATTATTAGATCATGAATAATATAAAAATTAAGAGATTGTATTGAAAGATCAAATTAAGAGAAATGCAGGGCGGAGTATGATCGAATTTCGACATGTGATGAATTGAAGGTAAAGACCATGGTTGGACCATGGCAATATGTGTGCCAGTGTAAGACCATGTCTGGGACATGGCATCGGCATTGATATGTGTGCTAGTGTAAGACCATGTCGGGGACATGGCATCGGCCACGATATGAGAGCCAGCGTAAGACCATGTCTGGGACATGGCATTGGTACGATACATCATGTACGAGTTTTCCCGAGTATCCTTAGTATCCCAAGAGGTTCAACGGGTAAATCCAAAGATGATGTCAAAGAAATGACAAGGTATGATCATGTTGAAAGGGTACATGTATGTACGCAAAATTCATAAGTACTGAATTCGATGTATAAGAGACATTTGGTAAGAATGTAAATGAGTAAGTCATACCTATGAAAATGATCTTGTGATGACCTTGTGACGATAGGTCTATACTTATGATGTATAAATAGGTGGTAAATTTGATTGATGATCATGTGTGAGGCTTTTAGGCCAAATTAAATTGAGACATGATAAGTTTAAGTTTTGTTGTTGATGTATAGGTTAAAGGGGCAAATGAATGGCATGTAAATATTCGATAATGACTAGCTATTGGAATGGCTAGTTAAGGATATGCTTTGGTGTTATGTATGACTAAATGGATGTTAATACAAAGCAATCATGAAAGAGTAAAGTTAGCAATAAAACAGTTTTGGACAGCAATAGTTGTATAACTTTGGAAAAATCACCAAAAATTGTGGAATCTAATTAGAGGTTGAATAAGATATGAAATTAAAGCTTATTGAGCCTAGTTTCACATAGAAGAAACAGTGTAAGCAAAAGAATTTTATATTATTATATTTTTGAATTTTTGTTGGATAGGGTCAGGATGATTTTGGAATCTCCTATTTTGACTTTGGAAAATCATTAAAAATAGTATAAAAATAATTACGAGTTATAATTTATATGTTTGAAATTATTAATGAATCTATTTTCAAGAGAATCAAACGGAAATATCATCCGAGTCCCGTACGAGGAGATAATTAATTCTTAGTGAAGAAGGGTCGAAACTATTGGACAGCAGAATATGAACGACTTTAAAGAATAAAATGTACTTATTGGCTAAACCAAAAATTCTGGAAAATTTATGGTAAGGAGATATGTGAGTATAGTTTCAGGGAAAATTAGTGGAACTAAATTTGGAGTTCCGTAGCTCAAGATATAAATAATTTAGTGACTATGACTCGCGTAGACAACTTGATATGCTCAAAAGTGAATAGTGGAACTTTGTGCAATTATGATTGTATTATCTTGAGAACTTATTATGAGGATTGTTAAAAGTATGTTAATAAATTACTTATTATTTACATACCAACTTACTAAGCTATATAGCTTACTCTATCTATTTTCCATGTTTATAATGTCCTCAGGCTAGCTCGGGTTGGAGAACGTCGGAGATACCATCACACTATCAATCTATCACTTCGGGTATTGTTGAGTTCAAGTAGTTGAGTTGGGGCAGTTATAGGAGATTTAATTATGTTGTTAAGTGTCATAGCTGAATTTGCTAAATGTGGGCCTATGTTATTTGATAGATCATTTTGTATAAGGCCATGGATGATGGCTAATATTTGTTATTGTTATATGCATATGATGATGTTTTTCATGAATGTAAAAATTCACATGGTCGAGCATATGGTGTGTTAATGCATGATTGAACAAGTTGTATGATTGAATTGATAAAGAATGTGGTAGGTGTTGCATGTGAATGAAGTGAAGTGGCCATGTTGTGTAAATGTCTTAGCTGTGGTGAATTGGTCATGTATTTATGTGTGGACGGGTGTTACTTGATGTTGTGTATGTTGGTGCAAGTAAGGGTGGCAAAAGGCTTGGTAATTAGCCTTGTTTCTGTCCACACGGGTAGACACACGCGCGTGTGTCAGGCGCAGTGTGACACACTGCGGCCCGCCCCATGGGCATGTAGTCCGCCGCGCGTGTGTCCTCGCACCTTAATTGTGTAATTAAATTCACCACACGGCCTAGCATACGGTGTGTGCCTTGGCCGCGGTGACCTTAAAGGGTTGATGACGCCGTAAAGCAGAATGTCAAGGTTTTGCACACACGGTGAAACACGGGTGTGTCACGGCCGTGTGAGGGACACGGGCCCTGGACACGGGCGTGTGCCAGGCCGTGTGAAAATCTTTGTAGGTTCGAAAAGAGAAATAAATCCACACGGACGCGTCCCAATACGCTCAGGCTGTGTGAGCTACACGGTCCTTCAGCATGGTAATGTTAAGAGGTCACACGGACGTGTCACTCTTCCACACGGGCGTGTGCCCCTGATTCCAATGATATTTTCTAAAGTTTTTCTAAAGTGCTCGGTTTAGTCCTGAACCGTTTTCAAAGTGTGTTTTGGGCCTCATAAGTCCATATTAGGGACTTTAAGGCAAAGTTTGAAAAGTTTTAAAATTGAACAAAATTTTATGACTCGGAAATGTATGTTTGCATGTGTTTAAGATAGGTAATGCCTCGTACCTTGTCCCGGCGTCGGATATGAGTAAGGGGTGTTACAACAGACCTCAAAGGATCTCTTACAAGACACTCTACAAAGCAACCAAAGGTTTCAAAGACAAGCAACTTCTTGGGTCTGGTCACTGGTGGCTTCGGTAAAGTTTATAAAGGTACACTTCCTTATTCCAATGAACAAATTGCAGTAAAGAAAGTATGCCATGAATCAAATCAAGGGATGAAGGAGTTTGTTTCAGAGATTGTTAGCATGGGAAGGCTAAGGCATAAGAATTTGGTGCGACTTCGTGGGCACTGCAAGCGTAAGAAAGAACTCCTTATGGTCTATGATCATATGGAAAATAGAAGCCCTGATAGATTCCTTTTCGACCATGAAAAAATGAGCCTTAATTGGTTTCAAAGGTTTCAAATCATCAAAGGGGTGGCATCTGCTCTTTTTTAATCTCCATGAAGAATGGGAACAAGTGGTTCTTCATCGAGACATCAAATCTAAATAGACGGCTTGGAGATTTCTGTCTTGCCAGATTGTACGATCATGACGGTGATCCTCAAACGACTGGCCTTGTAGGAACTTTAGGATATTTGGATCCTGAACTCATTCGGACTAGAAGGGCTACTAAAACTGTAGATGTGTTTGCTTTCGAGACTTTTCTGCTAGAGGTGGCTTGTGGGAGGAAGCCATTGGATCCTAATGCACTATCCGAAAAGATTCTTCTAGTTGATTTAGTGAATATATGCTAGAAAAGAGATGCCATTGTTGATGCTATGGATCCAAGATTACAGGGGAATTACGTGGTGGAGGAGATAAAGAAAGTTGTGAAACTAAGCCTGCTTTGTTCCCACCCCAAACCATATTTGTGTTAGAGTCAGTTAGTCTGTACTAACTAATTCTGTTATAGTAGTTTCTACTATATGATTGTTTATAAATACTCTACCTCTACACTCATTGAAGCAAACAAATATTAATCAAGATTGTTTTCAGTTTAATTGTATTTCTATAGTTCCTTTCATCGTATCAGTCACATTTCTTGGGTGTTTTTCGCTGTGATTGGTAGATATGTCTTCGCCTGCTGCATTCGCTAACAATACAATGTCCCCACGGTCCTCTGCTCATATTCTCAGTCCTAGTGTGCGCTGTTGTTCAGATGGGGAGAGGTCCTCTCGTGTCGTTCAGACGTTCCTTCGCCATGACACTATCAAGATCGATAGGGATAACTTTGTTTAGTGGCAACATCAATTGAAATTAATCATTGACGGTTATGATCTTACCGATTATGTTGACGTTACTCTGCGGATTCTGCCTCGATTTGTCTCGGATCAAGAATGGAAGTTAACTCTAAACTCTGATTTTGTTGTTTTTCATCAATAGGATAAACTTCTTGCGTCCTGGATTTTATCCACTATTAGTGGGTCTCTCTTGTCCTGCTTTACAGGTGTGAATACTGCCCGCGAAGTATGGAACACGTCCTTTCGCTTGTTTGCCTCAGCCTTTGGAGCCAAAGTTTCCAGGTTGAAACACGAGCTTCATTCCATCAAGAAAGGTCATTTGACAATTAAAGAGTATGTTGCAAACATCAAGAATACATGTGCTCTTCTTGGTACATCCAGTCATCCAATCTCCAATGCTGAATAGGTCGAAATTGTTCTTGTGGGTCTTTCGACGGATTTCGACTCGGTTCTGACAATGGCTTTATTCTCTGCTGAGTCTCTGTCTTTAGAACGTCTTGTTGATATACTGATGGAATGTGAAAATCGACAACGACGTTTTGTATCGGAAGTTTCTCCTCAAGCCCATATGGTTCATCATTCACGAGGTTCTGAGGCGGAGTCAGCTTTTTCGGTAACTTTTGTGTCTAACTCACGGGTAGCAGGTTTTTTTCTCATGGTGATCGCGAGTCATATAATGGCTGTGGATGGAAAAATCGTGGTAGACCTCAATGTCAGATTTGTGGGAGAATCGGCCACATTGATCAGAGATGCTATTATTGTTTTAATCGCTCCGTTGATGGTCTTCCAGTATCATCAATCGGTCATTCGGTGCCGACACTTTGGTCTTCGTCTTCATCCTCTACCTTTCTGTCATCGTCTTAATTTTGGCCTGTTGATAGGGTTTCAATTGAAAAATCTAACTTTGCTTCCTCTTATGGTAGGTCGAACTATTGTGGGCCTCGGTCTGCAGCACATCCAACTGTTGCTCACTTGGGTCAGTCTGCCAGTGGGCTGCGATTTGTTGGGCACCATCCTATTGATATTGTTGGTTTTGGGATGTTGCATCTGGGCTTACAAGGGCCTGTCATTCATCATGTTGCTAGACCTGTTTATTGGGCCACATCTCCTGCTGTTGGGTCTGTTTCTGAGACGCATTTTCATAAAGTTTCTAGGCCCGTTTTGCATGCTAAAAATACTATTGAGCCATATGTTCCAATGCCGGTTAATTCTATTGACCTACCCGTTTGGTATCTGGATTTAGGTGCTACAAATCATGTGTGCCAAGACGCATCTACGTTACAAAAATCCACTAAATATTCAGGTAGTCTTCCTTTGCTCATGGGAGATGGTACGTGTACTTCTGTTAAACGTTTGAGAAATTGTATTATTTCTTCTACTCATAAATTGTTGCACTTAAATAATGTCTTACATGTGCTTACAATTCGGAAAAACTTACTCTTGGTCTCGCAGTTTGCTTGTGATAATAATGTTTATTTCGAATTTCACCCTTTCTACTGTCTTGTTAAGGATGTTCGGACTCAGGAGATCCTGTTACGGGGCCACATGCATGAAGGGTTGTACCGATTTTCTCCCGTTGGTGCCGATTCTATTCTCGATCATGAGTTGAGCACAAATTCCTCATTGCCTTTTAAAATCGGGTTGTTTGAACTCTGGCATCGCAGACTTAGGCATCCATCTTCGAAAGTTGTTCATTCCGTTTTAACGACATGTAATATTTCTGTTGATCAAAATAATTTTTTTCATTTATGTACAGCCTGTCAACGAGGAAATTCTCAAAAATTGTCTTTTTCAGCTTCAACTACAATATATCATAATCCTTTTGATTTGGTAGTATCAGATTTATGGGGACCTGCTGCTATTAATTGTGGCACCAGTTGGTACTATGTTTCGTTTATTGATTTTTTAGTAGATTTACCTGGATATTTCTTATTCAACGCAAATCTCAGGCCATTGACTGTTTTATTTAGTTTTAGAAAATGGTTAAGACGCAGTTTTGGAAAGATATCAAACAGTTTCAGAGTGACTGGGGTGGAGAGTTTCGCTCATTTACATCTTTGTTAGCTCAACATGGTATTTTACATCGGCTAACATGCCTTCACACCTTCGAACAAAATGGAATTGTAGAACGCAAACATCGCCATGTCGTTGAGGTTGGCCTCACTCTGCTTGCTCAAGCCCAGTTGCCTATTAAATATTGGGGCTATGCTTTCTCGTGTATGGTTCATTTAATCAATTGATTGCCCACACCTGTTCTTCAACACCGGTCCCCATATTTGGCTTTGTATAGTACTCCTCCATTGTACGACCATCTTTGTGTGTTTGGATGTTGTTGTTACCCATATATTCGTCCTTTCAATTGACACAAGTTGGAATTTTGGTCGCACCCATGTAGTTTCCTTGGTTACAGCTCACAACATAAAGGTTATCAATGCCTTGCTCCTGATGGATGAATTTTTGTGTCCCGACATGTGATTTTTTATGAGGATCGATTTTTGTTTTCTGAACGGAGTCCATCACTTTCTTTAGCATCCGACCGAGTCACCACTTTTCTTCCTCTTGTGCAGCCAAATTTGCAATCTTCAATGCCATTGAGTCCGACTACGTCAGGTCATACATCCGTTTCTAGTCTTGTTAGAGATTCTGACTCCTACCTTCGCGCTGATGTTGGTTATTGATTGAGTCTTGACATTGCTCATTTTCTCACACCGATTGTTCCTGCTTCTTCCATTGATCCTCCCTCTCAGCCTTGTACTACTCATGCGATGGTCACTCGCTCGAAGGCCAGTATTTTTAAGCCGAAAGTGCTCACGGTTGAGGCTTTTAAACGTGAACCACGCACGATTGATGAGGCTTTTTCTAGTAAGGAGTGGATGATGGCGGCCCAGGATGAGTATGATGCGCTCATTCGAAATCATACTTGGACTTTGGTTCCCTTACCTCCAGGTCGAAAGGCGATTGGTTACAAATGGCTATTTAAGGTAAAAAGGAATCCCAATGGTATTGTGGCTCGTCGAAAAGGATAGTTGGTCGTAAAAGAGTGCTCTCAGGTTCTAGGATGTGATTTTCATGAAACGTTTAGTCCTATTGTTAAACTAGCAACAATTCGCACTATTTTGTCGATTGTAATTTCTAAACAATGGTCCTTACGTCAAGTTAATTTGAATAATGCCTTTCTTAAGAGTGATCTCACTGAAGAAGTGTATATGCAGCAACCTCCCGGGTTTGTTCAAAGTAGTACGGATGGACAACCTCTTGTTTGTCGATTGACCAAAGCTTTGTATGGACTCTGGCAAGCTCCAAGGGCTTGGTTTGATAAACTGAAGATTTTTCTATTGTCTCTTGGTTTTCTTCTTTCTAAATCTGATGCATCTCTCTTCATTCGTATCACTGATGCTTTTCGTATGTATGTTTTAGTATATGTTAATGACACTATTATTATAGGCACTACACCAAAACAGACTTTTAGCGGCATTTTTTTGGCTTTTAGCGGTGGTTATAAGCGCCACTAATAGTACTTGCGGCGTTTTGAAAAGCGCCGCAAAAAACGCCGCTAAAGAAAGCGCCGCAAACTTTAGCGGTGTTTATGGGAAAAAAATGCCGCTAAAAATCGTGACTTTTAGCGGCGCTATTTCCACAAACGCCGCTAAAAGTCTTGACTTTTAGTGGCGCTTTTCCCACAAACGCCGCTAATTTGCACAGATTTGCAATAGTCAGTTTCTCCAATATCCTACCCTTCCTGCATTAAAACCAACCAAAAACAGCAACAGTTGCATATAATTTCAACCCAAAACAGCAAATGTAGCATTTAAATCTCACCAAAAGCATTAAATCTAAATGATACTTCAAATTCAATAATAGATATATGATGTAAATTAATAAATGAAGTATAATTGAAACTATTCTTACAATAATGTTAAATGTAACAATGTTAAAAATAATATTACAAAGAGAAACTAATGGACTAAGATGGCGGCTTCTGCGACTGCTGAAACATCTGCATCATCTGCTGAAGCTGTAGCTGGAGCTCATCGTATTTTCTGCTCTGATCCGCCGCCATCATCGCCCGCTGCCTCCTCATTTGTTGCATCCGCTCAAAGTTCTTCATATTTTCTTTCAACCTCAGCAATTTGCTAAACCGTGCTCGCTTGCATCTGAGACATTTGGTCTTTTAACCTCTGAACTTCGGCTTGAGCTTGACTATTGGAAGGCATGTACTGGTGGGAGCCGGATCCAAAATATTGGGTCGGGGTAACAACAGATCCTTGAAATCGGACCCGACCATACCTTTTAGGACCCAAAACATCGGTAATAAAAAACAGCAAATGTAGCATATAATTTAAGCCAAAAAATAGCAAATGTAGCATAAAAATTCCGACCATACCTTTCAGGACCCAAAACATCGGTAATAATTCTGTTATCGATATCCTCAAGATTAACAGAACTATCACTCGAAGCAGCCGCTTCATACTGTGCCTTCTTCTCCTTTAGTTTCTCCTAATAAATCAATCAAAAAGTTAGAAACGAAATATACAATACGAATGAATGCAACATAACTTAACATTATTAATTTAAAACTACTAACGAATAATTAAACTATTATAAGTAAACATTATAAAAATTTATAATAAATCAAATTTTATTAAGTAAATATACCATAATCTCTCCAGCTTCGGATGTCATCAGAGACCCATCCTTCTTCCTATGCGTAATGTCAAAAAGCTGAACGCGTCCAACTTTTTGACCGGTGGAGACTTCCTACAGTGTAGTAGTAAAAATATAATTTAATAGTATAAAGTCATTAATATTTGACAGAATTAATAAATTATAATACCTCGGCCTCAGCTACAGAAGCAAAACTTTTGGACCCTGCCGTGTGCGTGAATTTTTGTTTCTGCCTGCTGCTCGTTCCAACATGCTCACGGTCCTACATAATGAAATTATTATTACGTATATAGTAAATAATATAAACCAAAAAATTTATAAGAGTTTACAACTAGGTAATACCTCTCCTTTCTTTGAGTTCCAAAATCTAACCGCATCTTCCCATTGATACCTCAACATTCCCGGCAGGACATTTCGCAATTTATCCTCGAGGCTTATTTCTTTCTTAAAATATTCTTTTTTCAGTGTGCTTTTATGGTCTCTCCATTTTTTCCCAGTGTCTTCTTTATATAGTCATCGGAGACCTCCAAAGCAAATCTCTCCTAAAAAAACATAAGTTTAGAAAGTAAATATAAATGAAACTTCAACCAAAGTATTATAAATTACATTCACGTTTTTTTACCTTAATGTTAGCGAGAGCTTGATTTTTGTTTGCATCAGGCATGTGATGCCATGACTCGTAATTGATGGGCAACATATTTGCATTCCGTGCAATAATGCCTAGATAGCATGCTAGAAGTCGAGCTTCAGGGCCAACAGGCTGGCCATGACTGTTTCTCCTTACTTTCACACGCTCGACGGGATTTAATTCGTATAAATCTCTAAGCAGAATACATCCGCAACCTCTGCGCATCCCACCAGTCTCAGCTGAACAATGATATATTATTGTTATATTAAAATTGAAAAATGAATCAATAATAAAAGTCAACATGCATGTAAAATAAACTTAACATTACTTTGTAATTCTGCAGGCTCATCATCTATGTTAGGCACACTCGAGGATCCAACAACTGTTTTCTGTTCGCTATTGCCCTCTTCCGAATTTACAGTATTCTGTACAATATTTAAATCTCGCAATCTTCTTCTACTCATTTTTCCTGCAATACACATAAAATAGTTGAAATTTTAGTAACAAATGACAACACTAATGGTACATATAAAATAGTTAAATTATATAAAATGACCAAGATTAAAATTATAATATCAAACAACATTAATTTAAGTTAACATTTTACCAATGGAAGTATAAGTGCTGATATCTGCTGGAATTTTATCTACAAATATCAAGTAAGAGCTTTTTGAAACTCAAGACCGGAAGCGTGGAACCTACAAATGGGGGGGCACACTTTACTACAATAAAACAAAGTCAAAACAATAAAACAAATTGTAAAAGCTAAATATATATCGAAAAAACAACATCTTAAATTGATATACAAATATCAAATAAATTTAAAATTTAATGTGTACAATGAATACAACTTTATTATTAAATCTAACATCAATTCATTAAAACATTAATAGTAGATCTCAATTAAAATATACTAAAATAATATAAAGTAATAGTTTAAAATATAATTTACTGTGACATAGTTTAACAGTTGTCATTTGTCACACTAATAATTTGTCACATATGCATATTATTCAAAATTACAAATTGAATAATAATTTAAGTTTGCATTTAAATGCTTAAAATTAACTTAATCAAGCACTAAATTTCAGTTTGAATAAGCATGATTATGCTTTGTAGTGAAAGAAAATTCATATTAATTAATTAAATATGCTCAAAAAATGAATATTTGCCTAATTGGGTAATACCTTTTTCAGAATTAGGTCTTAAATGTTGATCTATTGAAAAATTTCGGATTGTTTTTTTTATATTCAACCTGTTCTGAAAACAGAAGACACAAATTTAGTCATATGGACCGAACTTTGAATGGTAAATGCTGCTGAGGAAAAGCATTCAGGCTTCTTGAAGAATGAATATGAAAAGCATTACTGTCAAATGCAAACAATATCCAGCATAAAATGGTGCGATGTACTTCATTTTATTTAGCATAAAAAATATATTCATATGAAATTCAAAATATATAGGCACAATAAAGAGTAGCTCATCTTAAGGTTTTCTGACAGACTCATCTGTATTGGGCATTTGAAGTACAATTTTAAGCTTGCAGCTAGTAAAAAGCTTCAGAGCAAAGCAAGGATCATCTTGCAAAAGATTTAGTACTAAACAGAAGCATTTTGCTTTTTCAATAAAATTAAGCAATTGAAACACTAATATAGGTACTTACAGTTCCCAAGACATCACTCACGTCAATAGATGCAAATTCACATGAGAGTGCTGGAAAACTGGAGATCAATTGGAATAGTTAGCCAACATAATTATCTATCATTAAAAATAAAGCTCACTTTATTTACTAAAAACGCCGCTATTTACTAAAAACTAATACTCACATTTTTTGACTGAAAGAAAAATAGTCAATTCATTAGTAGATCTAAGTCCTCTTCAATTCTACTCACTTTCAAAGTACGGATACCTTTCTCAATACAAATCTGTAGCAAATACATATGAATATATACAGATGAGATACATAACTTGCAAGTGACCATAATCATTCACGTCTTGATTGATAACTTAGTGTATGAATATAAGAAAAGGCTTAATTATTACATAACTATTAAAATGATTTGTCATAAATAAAAAACCATTGGTATAAAATTACACTTGGAATTAGAAAGTCGAGTAAAATTAGAAAAATATAAATAATAATACAACCTTCAAAATGCTCAAAGCAAGTCATACGCAAGTGGCTAAAAATTAGCTACTGAAAATAGTTTATTTGTAACTCATATACTATACTCGTACCAAATAGGATTTAGAAGGTCAGAATAAGTTCATATCACAAATTAGACCATCAGAAGGTAAAAACTGGAAAGTGTGAACTCATTTATATCAGCAGCAAATACTAAACTCAGCTGGTTACAATTTGAGATTAAGGCTTTTTGAACATGCTTGCCATAATTGCAAATGATACTGCTTCAAAATCAAACAGAAAATTGCATAAAAAATTTCATGCTTTATGCTAATGCAAGCTTCAAAGACCATAAAAGTAAAAATATATCAATATATCATAGAGATTCATTTCACAATAAAGTTGATGGGAATGTACAAGCCAGAAACCAAATTGCCAAGATTAGTAGAAATCTATATTCAATTTCTCTGTATTCTACTATGTCCATCTCGATACAACAACAAATCATATATATATATATATATATATATTAAGTCATCTAAGTAGCACAACAAAAAACGAGAACATATACGAAAGATGAAAAAAAAGCAACTCTTATAGATTAAAGAGAACATATACGAACGATGAACATATACGAAAACCAGTTGGATTGTAGATTTCATTAACTTTTATAAATAAAATATGGTCCCAATATTCAAATAATATTCAAAGATGAGATTTTTAACAGAAAAACCATCAATTATCTCTTCTTGAAAAAAACAAGACAGAAGTAGCTTCGGAGTAGGGCAGAAACTGTTAAAAGATTAAAGAGCCGGTGTGGAAGAATCATCACCTCAAGTTGATCATGGAGGAGTCTGATATACCCAATAACTTCTAACAAGACAGTAGCAGTGTCACTCTGCAAAAATAGCACACAATCCACACCTTATAAACTTTCAAACCCTTCTTTAAATTTAAAAGAGAATAAGGCAGAACAAGCAATAACAAGGCCGCCACTCGGCTTCAATACAGAAATCAGCCAATTTGTAACCATAACATAAGATGAAATCAAGAAGGTCAAGAGCAGATAACAGCCAATTTGTAACCATAACAATTTTTAAAATTCCAAAAACTGAAATTGAACAAAAAATAAAGATATTTTTTACTTACACTAATTTTTATGTAAAATATTTAAACAAATTATACATTGAATAAATAAAAATCTAATTCAATAAGAATGACAACAGCTATAGATACTTGCCTAGTGCAACTCATTACTTGAAAGAGAACTCAACCAAGTCATTGACACCAATGTTAGCACATTCCTACGGTTCCCCCTCGGAGCAAACATCTAATATTACCCCCCTCAACATACGCAGTTCTATTTTAACTACCATGTCTGGAAATTTACTAGGACAGCCCTACATGCATCATCCAAAATTTGAGCTTTGGATAAAAATCATATGTTAGTAGGAATAAAATATGAATGGTTTACATACTGAGAGATGCCAAATTCAGATAGCTAGGAGCAACTAACTATCCACCTTGATTCAAGTTTCTCAGCAGCAATGCCAATGACAGCAATCTCCTGTAATTAGGTTACTATACATGAACAAAAAATGTAAAACCACCATTTAAAAGAGCCATGTTCAACTGTGCTCATTTCCCTAACATTGAGTTTGAAAACAAAGCAAAACCATCAATTTCATGCAGTAATTTTTCCTACACCCTTGTGCTCCAACTAAAGCTGTGCTAAGGCTACACCCCTTATTTACATTCTCTACAAAAATAAAATAAAAAAACCACCGGGAAAGCTAACTAAATAATAAATACATACACATTCAAAAGCCTCAACTTAAATATGTTCAAGTATCAGTAGGAGACAACCAAGACATAAAGTAAAATACCTCTACGAACCGAATTTCCAACGACGGTGGAGGAGAGAAGATGCATCTGCGGAGAGAAGACGCGAAGAGTTGCAACAGTTAAACCAAGGAGAGATGATTGGATATTGGGAAACTAGGTTAAAAATTTTGGGGAAGAAGAAGTTGGGGGAATTTGGGGGAAAACGGGGAAATCAACAGAGGCAGAGAATAAAGCAAATCCGGGCCTCTAATACAAGAATAAAGACGACGACGTTTTGCAGAAATCCTAAAAGAAATTCGTGGCGTTTTATCCAAAAACGCCGGCAATTATAAACTGTTGCGGCGTTTTATAAAACGCGCCACTAATAAAACTAATGAAACGATGACGTTTTTTTCATGATTTTTGCGGCGTTTAAAATAAAACGCCACTAATAACAAAAAAAAAGACGCCGTCTGCGATCTCTTCAGGGCTATTTGTGGCGTTTTTTAAGAAGCGCCACTAATAAAAGATGAAAACGGCGACGTTTAATTGACAGAACTTTGTGGCGTTTTTAAACAAACACCGGTAATTCATACCTTTTGTGGCATTTTTTATGAAAGCGCCACTAATAACAAAGTATCATTTCTCTATATTTTTATAATATTATTAATTAATCAAAATACCTAATATTATTAACACTAATTAATCAAAATACCATTAAACTATATCCCCATAATCATAAACTCTAAACTATATCCCTTAAACCCTAAACTATATCCCCTAAACCATAAATTAACCACAAAATAATAACCCCTAAGCCTTAACCACAAAAAGTATGAATTATTCATAACCCTAAATTATATCTCCTGATCTTTAAACCATAAAACAATGACACTAATTATCCTAGCTAAAACCCTCTAAACCTTAAACCATTAAACTATATCCCTACTAAAGTACTCCTAAACTATATATTTAGGGGTACATATTTAGGGTTTAGTGTTTCGAGTGCATTGCGTATGGTGTAGATTTGGGGTTTAAGGTTTAAGGATTTAAGGTTTAAAGGTTTTAGGGTTTAAAGTTTAGGGATTAAGGGTTAGGGTTTAGTAGTTTAGGTTTATACCCTAAATATGTACATTTTTATCTCTAATCCATAAACACTAACCCCTTAAACCCTTAAATACAAAATCATAAATCTCAAACTCTAAACCCTAAATTCGAAACACTAAACCCTTAAACCATTAAATACAAATCCTAAAACTCTAAACATTAAACCTTAAATCCTTAAACACTAAACCCCAAACCTACACACTACACCCGAAATACTAAACCTTAAACCATTAACACTAAATCATAAACACTAAACAGTAAACCCCAAAATAAAATAATTTTTATATTGAATTATTATACGAGGACCAAAACGACGTCGTTCTAGTTTTGAAACAATTTGATTTTTTGTGGCGTTTTTAATAAAAACGCCGCTATTATTGGACAATTTTTATATTGAATTATTAAACCGAGATGTAAAACGGTGCCGTTTGAGTTTTTAAATAATTAGATTTTTAGCGGCGTTTTTATCATAAACGCCGCTATTTCTTACCTTTAGTGGCGTTTTATAACAAACGCCGCTATTGCTCAGTTTTTAGCGGCGTTTTTATAACAAACGCCGCTATTGCTAAGTTTTTAGCGGCGTTTGACGCCGCTATTTCTTAGTTTTTAGCGGCGTTTTGGACAAAAACGCCGCTATTGCCCAGTTTTTTGCGGCGTTTTCTTTCAAACGCCGCTAATGTATAATCTTTGCGGCGTTTTTTGTCCAAACGCCACTAAAAACGCCGCTAAAGTCCTATTTTCCTGTAGTGAAGGGATTCTACTATCGAGATTGATAAGTTTGTTCATCGCCTTCACACTGAATTTTCACTCAAAGACATGGGGGAGCTTCATTATTTTTTGGGTGTTGAAGTAGCTCACTCGTCTGATGGTGCTCTTCATTTATGCTAGCACAAGTACATCCTTGATCTTCTTGATCGATGCCATATGCTTCAGGCTAAATGTGTTCCTACACCCATGATCAGTTCACCTCCTTTGTCTAAACATGTGGAAAGTCCGCTTAGTGATCCTCGAGAGTATTGCAGTATTGCCGGTGCCTTAGAATATATTTTTTTCACTCGACCCGACATTGCGTATGCTATAAATCATATATGTCAGTTTATGCATGCTCCGACTGATGTCCATTTAGTAGCCATAAAACATATCTTGCGTTACCTTTGTGCCACTATTGATTATGGGTTGCTCATACGACTATTTGAGAGGTTGTCTTTAGTTGGATATGCAGATGCAAACTGGGGACTACACTTTGATGATCGTCGTTCCACCACGGGCTACTGTATGTATTTTGGTGACAATCTTGTCTCTTGGTGCTCCAAGAAACAACAAGTTGTATCCTGGTCCACTGTTGAGGCTGAGTACAGGGGAATGGCTGCTGCTGCTGCTGATGTTACGTGGTTGGAGTCTTTGTTACGAGAACTTCAGCATGAGTCTGTTGATCCAGCAACCATCTGGTGTGATAATTCGAGTGCCGTTGCTGTTGCATCCAATCCAGTCCTTCATTCCAAATTTAAACCTGTTGAGCTCGACTTGTTCTTTGTTCGCGAGAAGGTTGCTGAGGGTTCTCTCATTGTTGGTGAGGTTCCAGCGTGTGATCAGATTTTCAACATTCTCACCAAACCTTTGTCTGCCTCTCATTTTTGTCTTCATCGACAGCTTCTTCGAGTCTCACCTTTAGGGTAGTAGGGTGAATATTAGAGTCAGTTAGTCTGTACTAACTAATTTTGTTATAGCAGTTGCTACTATATGATTGTGTATAAATACTCTACCTCTATACTCATTGAAGCAAGCAAATATTAATCAAGATTGTTTTCAGTTTAATTGTATTTCTATAGTTCCTTTCAATTTGAGACCTGCCATTAAAGAAGTGATGCAATATCTCGAAGGCAATGCTAGTTTGCCTGATATACCACTTGACAGTGCCCCAAATATTATGCCATCTTCTATCCTTGAAACCTTTCAAGTACGTGATTAGACTACTGAAATTAGCCTATCTGTAGCAAATAACTCGGGCTCTGATAGTATAATTTTGTTTTCTTCATCAGCTGGGAAGGGTCTTTCTCTGAATTCCTTGTCAAGTGCAGATACAGTTCTTCGTATAGGTCGCTGAGAGTTCTAATGGAAATGTTGTACATCTGTTCCTTCTATTTTGAAAATTTTTCCTGAATATACCCATAGCTTTTTTCCGGGTGCTCTGCAAGTCAATCGATTTGATCTTTAATGGGTTAGTCATATAACACCAATTTTATTGCTAGCCTATATATGTTTTGAGCTTGCTAGAACAACTAAACCAGGCGTGTATATCAATTGTAAGCACTTGAAATGAAAGTATATAAAGAATAGTTTGTTTGTAATCCAAAAGTTTGAGGCTATATATCCAAACTCCATAACCCTTGAGTTAATTCAACTAAAATGAATCAGTAAAGGTAGTTTATACAAAGGGGAGAGTTGATGGGAAATGGTGCGAAGTTTTTTGGATAGGCAAGTTATGAGTAAATTGAATAGGAGTGTAGTGAGAGAGTGGAATTGGATTGGTTAGAAGAGAATTTTAGAGACTTTGTGTAAGCATTTCCTGATTGAGTTTGAAAAGAATGAGGGGTGATGGTTGGCCATGGCTGATATAATGCTAGCCCATGATCGGAGGAGTTTAGCCTAAGTTGGGGAAGGTACGTATTTTCTCTGTTATGATAGTAATGAAGCTTGGGAGAAGGAAGGAATGAATCAACAAGGCAATAGTGAATCACGCATGTGCTCCTCGTCTAATTTTTATTTAGAATATAATTTAAGTGTTCTGTATATTTACTCTCTCCCATTAATGTAGAGTTAAATATGTTTTTTCCCTACCAAACTCTATGGCAAATTATTAATTTAATATCGTGTTAGAATTAAGTGACCCGAATCCTTATTTAAATAAAATACAATGGTAAATTAAAATAAAAGAAGAATCCCAATAGAACTACACTTCTTTTATTTTATTTTAAATAAGATTTTTTAAACCTTATTAAACTCCATCTATTTGATATTGATTAGAATAAGGAGTTTCAATCTTACTACACTATAGCTTTATAAGCCTATAAATAGACATATTCTATTCCTCTTATAATTGATTCGAATTCGACATAGTGAATTTTCTTCTCCTCTACCCGTGGTTTTTTCCCGAAAGGGTTTCCACGTAAAATCTGTGTGTTCTTTATTTTTATTTCTCTTTTCTTTGTGATATATTTGTCATTACCGATGTTATATTTTTTTCACATATCGAATTAAAATTTAAAAGAATAATGTTATGTTTGATTAGAGTATATGCCTTTTCACATGTTTTAATCATGAGTCAATTATAAACTAATCACAATTGGTAATTTTTAGTCGTTTATGTGATTTTTTGTAGCGCTTATTTTTAAGATGTCTTATGTTTTAAAAAAAAAAAAAATTACTCAGTTATTTTAATTGCATGTTTAAAATTATTTTTTATTTTGTGTATATATGAGATGCTATGTGATGATATAATCTAAGAGGATGTTTCCAGGGTTGTGGAATAATGGCCGACTAGGTAATAGTAAATGCGAGGATTATCAGTACGATTTAACTCATGTGGCTGTAATAATAATGGGATTGTCTAAAGTTATTAAGTTGTTTATGTTATATCACCAATGTTTAAAAAGAAAATAAATAAGGTGAAATTATTTGACAAAATTAACATATAAAAGTTGACTTTAATATTGAAAATATAATTATTAGAATTGATCCTATTATAAGAGAGAAACTAAATCCATAAAAATAAAAGAGTACATGGACCTTCTCTGCAATTTGACAGTGATTTCTGTAATGGATTTATATAAAGTAGAAGTAATTTGATTAACTATACTATTATATTTATAGCTTAATTTTCACATTCGCAATGTGAAGACTTGGACTTGACTCGACTAGTAATTTTAATTTTTTTTTTTTCAGAATTTTCAAAGTTCAAAAGGAAGTACGAATTGCATGCTGCAGCAGGCAGCTTCGTTAATGACTTGAAAAAAAATTAAATTTTCTAGAATTTTTATTGAAATTTAAAAAATACTAAGTTTTAATTTCCTCATTGCAAATTCATTTAGGTTAATTTAATGAAAAATTAATATTTGAAGCATAAGTTTCATGCACTATCAATTAATAATAAAATGATATATTATTATTGGTGTAAAATAAATAATATTAATTTTGTTAAATATAATTAAATATTGATTATAATTATTCTGTTTTTCTTTCAGATTTTAAGTTTTGAGTTTTATATTTTAGGTTTTGAATTTTGAATTTTGAATTTGGAGTTTTAAATTTTTTTATATTTAACGATTATTAATTAATATTTATTTTTTTTTGTTGCACTAGGTTAGTAAATTCAATAAACTGCTACTTACTTTCACATCTTTTTTTAAGATCATCCGTGATGGAAACATTCTTATATTTTGATTTTCATCTTATTTATTTTGTTTTTTTAATTTTATTTTCATCTTATTTATTTTAAGATCCTTTTTTGTTTTTGTTTTTTGTTTTAATGTTCACGTGATGTCTGATATTAACAATTCTAATTAGTTTGTTTGTCATTCCCATTTTGGATTGAAGAACTTATTGGAACTATATATAGTTTATAGATTTGCTAACAATGGATTATTTTTAAGTTTTATAGATGATTAACTCCTACATTTTATATCTATCCAAAAGTTTACATCTTAAATTCTAAATTCTAAATTCAAATCTTCAACCTTAGATCCTATTTCTTTAAAATTCATAAATATAATAAATTAAAGTATAAAATTACATAAAATTATAATTTTAATTTAATCATGAACATGTGTACAATCATTTTTTTTGGTAAGAAATATAATTGTTCGTTCACAAAATAAGCAAACATAAAATGGTGTGCTAAAAATCATGGAAACAAAAATAAAATAAATATTTCACATATATAATTGCACAAAATCAAAATTCATATAACACATTTCCTATGATTTATAATCTTATGTTGATGCCTTTTAATGGTAGATTCATTTTTATTTCAACTTCACCTCTATTTTGCTTCAAAACTCACATTTTATATCCAAGTTAAACCATATATCCAATTTCATGCCCACCATCTTACCCTACATACAAACAATCTCGACAAAGTCAGATTCTGACAAAGAATTAGATGGAAGAGCTAATGAAATGAGTAACATTATTCATATTCATCACATGCAGGTATTTGCTTAAGTATAGGACTCTTGTTTCTAATTGTTGGGATTTGGTGGTTTTATAAGAAATTAGAGCGAAGAAAGAACATTAAAAAGAAGGGAACATTCTTTAAAAAAAATGGTGGGTTATTGTTTCAGAAAAAGTTGTCTTCAAATGAAGGTGGTTTGGATAAAGCTAAACTCTTCAGTTCCGAAGAATTGGAAACAGCTACCGATCAATATACTTAGAATAGAATCCTAGGCGGAGGAGCCCAAGGCATAGTTTATAAAGTAATGTTGCAGGACGGGAGAATAGTTGCAATAAAGAAGTTCAAGATAGTAAACCAAGGGTACCTTGAACAATTTATCAATGAGATCGTTATTCTTTCTCAGATTGATCTTAGAAATGTTGTCAAACTATTAGGTTGTTGCTTGGAGACTGAAGTGCCCCTCCTTGTCTATGAATTCATCCCTAATGGAGCCCTTTCCCATTTCATCCATGACCAAAATGAAGAGTGCCCAAGATCTTGGGACATGCGATTACGCATTGCAACGAAAGTTGCGAGTGCGGTCTCATACTTACATTCATCTACACCGAGACATCAAGTCTAGCAACATACTACTAGATGAAAAATTTCAAGCAAAAGTATCAGATTTTGGAACATCTAGATTAGTAGGTATTGATCAAACTCACTTGACTACTCAAGTGCAAGGCACTTTTGAGTACTTTGATCCTGAATACTTCCAGTCAAGTCAATTCACTGAAAAAGGTGATGTTTACGGTTTTGGAGTGGTTCTTGTCGAGCTCTTAACAGCTCAAAAGGCAGTCTCAACATTTGGATCACAATAAAATAGGGGCTTAGTCTCCTATTTTATGTTGTCGATGGAAGAAAACCGTTTGCTGGAAATTGTTGATGTTGAAATTTTGAAGGATGGTGAAAGAGATAAACTAGTTGTAGTTGCTCACCTTGCAAAAAGATGTTTGAACTTAGATGGGAGGCTCAGACCAACAATGAAAGAAGCGACCATGGAACTTGAGAGAATTAGAACTTCACAAGGTGATTGCATCGCCACTCAACCAAAACAAGTTAAGTTCGTTGCGACAAAATCAACTGAGAAAGGCGATTTTGCTTCATCCTCAACTGGAATATGTCACATGAATTGTGGCATTACATCGACACCAAAATCAAATGTTCATCCACTTATGTTCCATACAGTTTGACTAAAAGAGTTATTTCTTATTCTACAAGTTTATACTCTATTAATGGCGATGACGATACTTAGTTTTAACTATTAATACATTATCTCTTCTAAAAATAAATAAAACTATGTTTTAGAAAATTGTGCTTTTAATGATAATAATGAAGTTAAACTAGATCAAATATCAGTGTTACTTTATTTTATATATCTTTCAAAAGAACAACTGTTGTCTAGAAGAGTTATGTTTGCTTATTTTATGCTTTGTTTAAATTTTTTTCAAAATCTATAAAAAGTTTAAAATTTTGTTTTGTTTTTTATATATTTTTCTTGTATGGTGCTTGAAATATGTTAGCATTAGAATTATTGGTTATTGATATTGAATGATGTATTGTTGAGTTTTGAGCATGTAAATTTCGATTTATGTTAGATAATTTGGTTGTTTTAAAAGTAAAAGAGTTAGTTCAATAAGTTAAATTGCATAATAAACTAGAAGTAATTATTCTTCATGAAAATACATATGATTTGTGCCAAAGGATAAATAGATTGTATAGATACCTGTGGATACATAATGCTTGAATTAATTATTATTTATTTGGGTAAATGTAGGCATGATTAAAATTGTGTTTTGTGAAATGTTTAGGGATGACCTAAGGCATTATTTGATTAGCCAAGAGCCTAAATGACTAACCTTGATGCTATGTTAACCCAAGTTTCCATGATTTGAGGCTTAACGACAGAACTTTCAGGTTATGCAATTGAGACAATTATTGCTAATGTTTGTGAGTTTATTTCTTAAACTTTCAATGATTATTATGCTACATTGTCGGTACGAGTAACTATCGCAAAAGTCTATTGTTTATAGTATGATTTAGTAGAATTAATGATTCAATGCTTCCAATTAGTAGCTAAACCATATCTTTTGAAAACAAAACTTTTTGTATAAATGTATAAATATATGATATTTTACATAAATTGAAACTTGTACGCATCATGCCAATAAGTTATGATAAATACTTCTCATTAGAATTGAATTTTGGTCAAAAGCTAAATACAATCCATTTTAGAATTTCTGAATGTGCGATATATGATTAAGTTGCTCTACCGTAATGCACAAAATAAGTGTTCAAAGAATGTTGAGAATATAATTATTGTGAATCTCCTTGTATTATTAAATTTTTGTAATGAATTGAAGATCTAATTATGATATGAGTTAATTACTATTTTGATTTGATAGTTTTTCCAACATTAGGGGGGAGAGAAATAAAAGTTAGGTGAAATAATTACTTGAATGAATTATCATTATCTAGATCCTCATATAAAGCAATTTGAACTAGAAGTTCAAAAAATAATTCACTTTATTGTAAGTTAATTGTCAAATGTATTTACTGACCTAATAAGAATAACTAAGTCTTATATACTAGTTGTTATGTTGAAGTCCCAATCATATAAATTGTTAGAATAAATAAAAGTAATACATGCATGAAGCATGGTAGAATTGTTTCCAAAGATGAAAATTTTTGTAAAAGAAAAAAATAAATATAGAGGGTTATATAGTGAATATGGGAGGCCTAAGACAAAACTAATCATTCAAACTCCAGAAGAGATTCAGGTACTTGAAAATAAAATAATGAAATAAAGAGATCTCGACCAGTTATGTTAATACAAGAAAATATGGCACCGCAAGAATGAAAAGTTGTCGACAACAATTTTGCATGCAATTTTATTATTGAGATAATGAAAGAAAATGAGGATTTTGAATAAATTTGTTGAAAATTATAGATACGGAATAGATTGTCCAAAACAAAAAGACGCAACTTAAATAGAATTATATTCGCAAAATTTCTGAACCAGTAGTCCAAACGTCTAAAGGTATAAAGTTAGTGAGAGTACAAATGTTTAGTTTTGTGAAAATGGAATGAGAAATATGAAGTTCTTCGTTGAATCCTAGCATATATTATGAAAAAAATATTATTTTGAAGTGAATGTAATAACCTTTAGATATATTATTAGATTGACAGTTCATGAAAATTTGATACGTGTCTAATCATTATTGCTAGAGACTTTTATATGAATCACTATATAGTGAAGTTTAAAATTCTTGAAAGATTTAAAATGCTAGAAGCATGTAGAAATCCCCAGAAAATTGTTCAATACGTTTGCGTAAATATTTATTAATTTGATTTGAATATATGTATTTTATAGAATGATCATGATCAAAATTTGTTATGATTATTGTTGGAACTCTTTTAGAGATCAAAATATATTTCTCCAAAATTCTTCCTCACTCATGACTTCTAGAAGAATGATGATATAAACATTTAATCAGAAAATATGTTCAAGTGATCATTTGAAATTCAAGCATTCAAAGATTGAATAATAAAATATGAGATCTCATGTGACGTTGTCATGAGGGGAGTAAATACATACTATACTTTTTTTCCTTAACTGGGGTTTTGTCTCACTAGATTTTCCTCGTAAGGTTTTTTTTAATGAAGCAGCATGTTATGTAAATTATAGATAAGTGTACTTTCTTTTCCTTCACTAACAATTTTTTTTTCACAAAGTTTTTATCTTAGTAAGATTTTAACGAGACACATTATCTACCAATGGATATTCAAGGGAAGTGTTATAAATATTTTATTATTAAGTGGATGTTTATTACGATCAAGATAAGTTTGATATACATTAAGACTCTAATGTTTATTAAAAGTAGAGTTTTATATTATTTATTCTTATGTCTATAAATATAAAATTTGGAGCAGCATGCCAAATATCATTATTGATTAATAAAAATAAATTATTTTTTACTTTTCTATTTTTTATTATTTATTTCATAACATATCCATTACAGTAATTTTAAAACAAATTAAAATAATAAAAAATAAAAGCGACGTTGAAGTCTTTGTTTTCCAAGCTTAAGTAATCTAAAACTACATTACTTAAGTTGAAAAAAACACTTAATATTAAACTTATATTTATAAAAATGTATTCAATAATTGAGTAATGATAGAGAGGTCAGTCATTTATAAATACATTTTATTTCGCTTGAAGTTTAATATTTAAATATTTAAATATTAGTTATTTTATTTAACATTTTATATAAAAATAATGAAAAAAATCATATATTAATATTTATTTCTTTATTAAAATATGGTTTTTAAATAAATTTTTTGGCCCAGTTACCATTAAATTGACTCATAACACAAATTTTAATAAAAAATATTATATATAATATATAAGTGTTAGATGCAATAATAAGACGCATTGCATTCTTAAAAAAATATGTGGATTCAAATTCAAATATTGAAAAATAAAAATACGAATCTTGAACATAAATTGTAAAATAAACATGCAAAATTATAAAAAAAAAAAACAACAACAATACATATACTATGGGTAGGGGCAAAACTAGAAATTTCTTTTAGGGGGCTTAAATTAAATTGTAATTTTTACAATTAAAAAAATTATAATTTCACCATTTTAATAACATATATCATTATAATGTTTAAAGGATTAAATTTAATTTTTATATTTTTAGGCGGATCAAAATATAATTTTATTTTTATTAATTTAAAATTTAAAAAAATTAAATGAAAAATTTTCTATTTTAAAGGGGTAGCTGTGAGTGACCATAGGTTAAATAAAATAAAATAAAATAAAATAAAATAAAAGACTAAAACGAGGATGACTTGGAGTCAATTGTTGTTCTCCAAGGCCGGGTCGTTGCCGTTGGTAGCTCTCATTCAATTACCCCACTTCTTAAATTTGCTGTGTGGAACAAGTCATTGATAGTTATTGAGTGGACTGGATGGTGGAAAGATAAAACTAAACAAAGTAATAAGTACAAAAAATTATAATTTAAAATAGAACATTGTTTTAACAGGGATATGAATGATCATATCACTTGGCTCATTAATAAATGATCATCCGCACTGAAATAAAAATCATGGATTCAATGTTCTTTCCCTTCCCACCCAAATAAAGTAATAACTAATCAAAATAGCAAGAATAATTTTACAATATATTCTACCCACAGAAAATCAGAAATGTGTTACCAGTACTCTTATTCCATCCAGGGTAAATTAAATTTGGGGAAGACATTTAACAAGAAAGAAATTGAGTTATGAATAATTAAAAAAAAAAAAGGATAAGTACTATAGAATAGGCTACGGTGAAGATGAGTACTAGAGACGTTGGTGGACGACAGCTACGTCAGGGCTACGCTAACCTAACTCATAGATGTGATTCGATGCTTCCCAATTGACACAGCTTTGAATTTAAACAAGCTTTCCTATAAAATAGTAACCAATATTTAGATCTTCCCCATTATCTTATTCTAGTAATAGCCGAGAGAAAAAAATAAGCAGAGGTCATGGGTTTGAGTTTTATATTTAAAAAGCTTGCTCTGGTTGCAGTTACGTTGACACTTACAGCAACTTCAGTGGCAGCTCAAACACAACCAGGTTGTGAAAGCAGCTGCGGGAATATCAGCATTCCTTATCCCTTCGGTACAGGCGATGGTTGCAATATTAGCAGCAACTTTTTCATTACTTGTAACACCACTTTCAATCCTCCAAAAGCATTCTTAACCACCGGTGATATTGAGATTCTCGACATCTCTCTGGATGGTTATTTGCGCATAAGTGAATCCATAGGTTATGACTGTTACAACGAAAGCGGGGGTACTTCATATTTTGATTTTTGGTTGAAGCTTTCAAAATTCCCCATATCTCATACCAGAAATAAGTTCACAGCCATTGGTTGTGATACTTATGCTCACGTAAAGGATTATTTGGGAGATACGTATTCAACCGGATGTTTAACTTTTTGTGATGATATTACCAATGTGGTGAAGGGATCTTGCTCTGGCATCGGCTGCTGCCAGACGGCTATCCCTAAAGGAGTGAGGAGTTATTATGTAACGTTTGGTAGTTCTAACAACCATTCCAATGTGTTGAGCTTCAATCCTTGCAGCTATGGATTTGTTGTGGAAGATGAAGCCTATAACTTCTCTATTTCAGATCTTTACGACGAAAATTTCAGCGACAAAGAATTCCCAGTGATACTTGATTGGACAATCGGGAATCAAACCTGCGCAGAAGCTAAAATGGATCCAGAAAATTATGCTTGCAAGGAAAATAGCGACTGCATAGATCCGGAAAATGGTCCTGGATATTTGTGCAAGTGTCTTGATGGTTTTCAGGGTAACCCTCATCTCTCCCAAGGCTGCCAAGGTAAAGTTGCCATCTTCTTCATTACGAATTCAAGTTTGATGTGTAATAGGCCCAAGTTTGAGAGAGGTGGGGGTTGGGTTGTTTTCCTTTTTTTTTAGGTGTTTTTCCCTTTAATCTAAATCTAGGTTTAAAAAAAAAAAAAAAACTTTTCAATTTTCCGGCCGACGCCCGCAACAGGTTTTTTTAGATTTTTTTTTATTTTAAAGGTTGCAATGATTTTTTTGTAAAATTTTTTGACTTATATAGGCGCATGAAACGGCGCCGTTTTGGGTCAGTGTACATAGACGTCAAAACGGCATTGTTTTGAACCGGAGCCTGACGATCCGACCCGAACCGCATAGGATCCGCGTGTTTTTAACCTGGGGGCTTATTTGCGCTCCTGGCCCCTCCGTTTTTTTTATTTTTTAATCCAGTCCCTTTATTTTTTTAATTTTACCCCGTTTAATTTTAATTTATTTTATTTTAATCCCTCCAAATGGTGCGCATAAGGGAGTCTGATATATTTTCCCTTTTACCCCCTATTCTTTCTCAGCGCACTACATTTTAGCTCTTCCGTTATTTATTTTCTTCAATCTATCCTTTTAATTTCGTTTAAGTTACAATTAAGCTTTTTTATTTTAAATCTTTTATTTATTTATTTATTTATTTATTCATTATCCATTTTATTTCATTCATTTGTTTGTTCATTTATTTATATATTTATATATTATTCATACATTCATTTATTTATTTTTGCTTCAATCCTTGTATTCATTTATTTATTATTTCATCATTTTTTATGTTAATATTTTTTATCTATGCTTTCATTATCATTACTATTATTATTATTATTTGTTCATCTATTTATTTATTATCCCCATTTTTATATATTTTCAAAATTAGATTATTTATAATTTTTTTATTTAGTATATTTTGTTCATTTATTATCATTATTATTATTATTATTATTTATCTTATTTTATCACTTTTATCATTTCTTTTATCATTCTCGAATCATTTACGTTCATGATCATCATAAGGCATCTAGCATTTTTTTTATCCTTTATTATTTTTATTTATTTTTATCACTTTATTAATTTTATACCATGGATTAATATTCTTACTATTATTATAGTTACATTGATATTATCATGGCATTTCTTTATTCACTTATTATATATCATTTCTAATATTCTACCCATATAGCCATTTTAAATGATTTCATCATCATTATATCATACACTAGGTTTAAACATTTATTCATTTGTATATCACGCCCGGATAAATTAAATGCATATCACCTTAAGTGTTAAGTTCGTTTTTTCGCTCAATGCATAAAATGAAAAATCTTTGAACCAAGGTAAATGTTCATTATTTTGGAATTAGAAAAGTCATGTCCCTAACTTATTGGAATATGACTTTTTTCTAAAACCAAGATAGTCGAATATCTACTAAAAAAAAAACTTTAGCGTTTGTTCTCATTTTCGAGAATTTAAGGTGTTGTTTTCTAACTTACTGGACATGATCCTTTCTTCTTGATTAACTTGAACGTTCATTTTTACACGATGCATAAAAAAGAGAATTTTTAATCGAAGCAATATTCATTATTTTTGGAATTAGAAAATTCATGTCCCTAACTTACTGGAATATGGCTTTTTTCTAAAACTGAGATAATCGAATATCTGTTTTCTTTTTAAAAAAAAAAGGAGATTTTAACGTTTATTCTCGTTTTCGAAGATTTAAGGCGTTATGTCTTAACTTATGGAACGTGATCATTTCTTTTCGATTAACTTGAAATAAGCCCCTTTTCGTGAAAACTAATTTAGTTAAATAACGTCTCAATAGTGATTGTATTTTTAAATTCTCTTCAAATTTTTAATTTTCGACACTAAAGACGTCAAGTAATCAATTAGATACCGATTTTGGGCGTAACGAGGGTGCTAATTTTTCCTCGTGCGTAATCGACTCCCGAACCCATTTTCTGGATTTTTGTAGACCGAAAACATTGTTTTAATAAATCAAACCTTTTATTAAAATAATCGAATTACGAGGTGATCCGATCACACCTCATAAAAATGATTGGTGGCGACTCTCATTTCCATTTTTTCAAAATAAAAAGTCAACCTTCAAAAAAAGGTTTCGACATGATGAAATTATGTTATATATAATTCGAGCGAATATATTATACTGTGCCTAATTTAATATTTCAGTCTTACCCAATGTGTGAGAAATTTCAGATATTAACGAGTGCGATACGTTGAAGCCTTGCAATGGAACATGTAACAATGCGCCTGGAAGTTATAATTGTTCATGCCCTGATGGGTTTGAAGGTGACGGCTTGAGAAATGGAACAGGCTGTAGTCCTAAAGTAGTCATGCCCCAACATCAGAACTTTCTGTTGCTGTAGTTGCATTAGGTTGGTACATATAAACGCTACTATAGTAAAACAATGTTTTAAAATAATGAAACTAATATATATTCTGTCATGAAAACAGGTATAGGCGTAGGTGTTTTGTTTTCACTCTTGTGCTTGTCATGGGTTTATATGGGGCTTAGGCAAAGAAAGCTCACCGCAGAGAAATCGGAAAACCTTCAGCAAAATGGCGGGATGTTAATGCGAGAACAGCTTCCAAAACGGGCTGAAATGCTTACAACCTAAGAGCCCAAGATAGGAATCTCTCCATTTTCCTAACTACAACCATGATCGGTGCTTCCCAATTAAAAAATAAGTTTGAATCTTCTAAACATGTTTTCCTATAAATTTGAAACCAATATTTCCTTTCAAAAAGTTTATCTTAGGTTTTATGTATTGCCAACAAAATTTAAGGAGCCTGTTCTGTTTGTAGTTTAACAATTATAGTGACTTCATTGTAAAAGAAAATCGAGTAAAATTCCTTTTTAAGTTCATGCACGTTGAAAGTTGTAGCCACAACATTAAGCTTTAATTTATTCAAATTTGTGCACGTAAATCCATTCTTTTGCGAGTAATTTGTTCAGGTTTTACCGATTTAAAATGCACGTAAATCCATTCTTTTGCGAGTAATTTGTTCAGGTTTTACCGATTTAAAAACATACTTTCAACATTTAGCAACAATCTTTTGTAGTTCTTTTATTCACTTGATCACGTCTAGACTATGATCACAATGAGAATATTATATGAGATTTAGCCCATTTAAAAGCATCATAGATGGAGAGTGCCTCTAAATATGACTCGCTTCAATTTAGCGAGTTTTGAATTAGAATGGCCAATAGACTTGAAAGGAAAAAAAGAGCTCCTCCACATCAAGTTATATTTTTCCTGAGAATACCTCCAATATTAGCATGGCCAGGATTATCAACATTATACATATATAACTCAAAAAGGAGGAATGAAAGTTAATGATCTCTGAGATTAATCTCATGAACTTTGGGCCATCTTACATTCTCCATCTGATCAGCTGCTAGCAGAACATACCCACCGCTTCTGCTATAACCATATTGGGTGAACCAAATGTTAGTCTAACGAGATATGAAATGACGAGTCAACTAATGACACAAATAGCCTCAGTTTTGAAAAGAATGAGTGTT
Source organism: Gossypium sturtianum (assembly GCA_025698515.1). Classification (NCBI taxonomy): domain Eukaryota; kingdom Viridiplantae; phylum Streptophyta; class Magnoliopsida; order Malvales; family Malvaceae; genus Gossypium; species Gossypium sturtianum. Next base: position 7,979,744 of record CM046947.1, read on the forward strand.
AGGCCTGTTGTGCCTACACCTATCCATTATCCATATGTTGAGTAGAGTTATGGTTGAGGAAATTTTTATTTTCTTTGCTCAATCCATCATCTTCTAGCATCCATTAGATTCACCTTTTATTTATCATTAAAATTTTAAAATATTTTTTTATAATTAAATAATCAAATCAATCCTAAATTTATTTTATTCAATTTATTGAGTTAAACAGATAACTTGACCCTTTATGGTCTACTTGAAATTTCCATGTAACTATTCTTTTCAAAAATTTATGACAGTTAAACTATTATGACTGTAGTTTTGTTTTTATGTTTTTTTTTGAACGAATATTATGATGTAGATTTGTACTTAAAAATTTAAGAAATAAATTTGTTACGTTTCTAATGGATGTTAAAATAAGGAAGAAGAGAGACTTAAATTGATAGCTATGTCGTTTTTGTTACAAGCCACTTCTCTCTCCAAGCCCGGTCATATTGAACAAGTCATTGATAGCTACGGTTGTGTTGGAATTTGTAGCATTTTAGATTTATTAATATTTAAAAAACTATTTATTTTATAAATAAATTTAACAAATAAAAATTCATCATTTAACAAATTTAAAAGGGTTAAAGTGCAGATTTGTCATCACACACTATAGATGAATATTGAAATTTATCACTATACTTTATTTTTATTGATATTTAACATTATATTTTGAAAATATGAGTAAATTTGTTATTCAACTCTTATGTGATTATTTAATTTTACTAATAAATTTTATCAGCCACAAAACTACTAGTGAATTAATAGATAAATAATAATATTAGTTTGTGAAAAGAAAGTAATGGTATGGTTAAAAACCAATATATAAGTGGAGTTTTATTTTTTTTAATCATAATATAAAGGGGTAAATTACCTAATAATGCCCTTTTTTTTCAAAATTTACGAAAAATGATATTTTTTCCAATTATTTATCGGAATGGGCCATTTCCCCCTAAAATGCATCCACGTCAGCGCGATTTCAGGGGATGCGTGAGAAAAAGCAGCGTCCCACGAGGGAGGCGTTTTACGCCACATCAGCAAAAATCGCGTCCTTGAGGGCGCGCTTTGCTGATGTGGCAAAAAGGCTCCCTCAGGGACACGTTTTGGCCCTTCCCATCCGTTAAGGTTTTCAGCTGTTTTTAGGGTTAGGGTTTTTAGGGTTTTAAGGCTAAGGTTTAGGATTTTTTTTTATGGTTTTTAGGGTCTTAGGGTTTAGTGTTTTTAGGGGAAAATTAATGAACTAGAGCTTAGGGTTAATTAAATAAAATAATTTTAGGTTTAGGGTTTTGAAAAAAATATATCAGCAATATAAAAATTATTTGTTTTTTTTACAGTAGTATCTGGTAAAATAATTTTGAGAAGACGTTTCTGAACAAATAGTGACTAAAACGCTTCAAGCAAGATGCACTGTTAGCAAGAGTACTGAAAAAAGCTCTCACGTGGACACTCTTTTGCTACAGTAGTTCCTAAAAAGATATTTTTGAGAAGACGTTTCTGAACAAATAGTGACCAAAAAGCTTCAAGCAGGATGCACTGTCAGCAAGAGTACTGAAAAAAGCCCACGTGGACGCTCTTTTGCTACTGATGAGTTCTGAAAAGATAATTTTGAGAAGACGTTTCTGAACAAATAGTGACCAAAACGCTTCAAGCAAGATGCACTGTCAGCAAGAGTACTGAAAAAAGCTCCCACGTGGACGCTCTTTTGCTACAGTAGTTCCTGAAAAGATAATTTTGAGAAGACATTTCTGAACAAATAGTGATCAAAACGCTTCAAGCAGGATGCACTGTCAGCAAGAGTACTAAAAAAAGCTCCCACGTGGACGCTCTTTTGTTGCAGTAGTTCCTATTTGTCCTTAGACTATAAATGAGTCACATTTCATTCTCAGGTTGCATAATAGAAATTGAGGCAAAAGTATAATAGAATCTGAAGATGAGTGAACGTAATAGTGCTGTTATTTACTATGATGGTGAGGTTCGTGACACCAAAAATGATGTTATTTTTTATCAGAGAACACAGCGCGACTGGTTTTTAACCAGAACATAGATTTGACAGAACTTCGCAAAAGAATTAGGCGTAAAATCTTCGGAACAACGCCAATGAAAGTTCAGTCTATTAAGTATAGATTTTGTGCTTCGGTTGATCCCGTGAGATATGACTCATTCGACATCAAAGGTCCTCGGAGCTTGGAGGCAATGGTGGAGACTCATCTTGCCAGTGGATTACCCTATCTTGAGGTATATGTACAATTTTCATCGCCAAGTGATCTTCCTTCGACTTCAACATCTACTGCTATTCGAGGGGTGATCGTTGGTATCGATAGTCTTAATATTTATATAATGAATGATCTAGCCTAGAAACTAACTATCACCACGATTGAGGCAAGTGCACCTATCGAACAAAGAGTATAGCTTAGTGGCAAGACCGGATTGTCGAACCCAAAGGAACCAAAAGTACTAATACATCGACTTTCTTTTATTATTTAGCCTAAGAATTAAGGGAATTGTTATTTATTCTAAAATTAACTAACTACTAAGCTAAAGACGCTAAGATGAAGAGAATGAATTGGGGAAATACTTGTGGGAAAAACCAATTGATTAAGACAATACCCAAGGAGGAATCCACCTAGACTTCACTTGTTATTTAACTCGAACTGCAGACGATTTATTCACTTGACCTGATCCGTAGGATTCCCTAATTTATATTAATACCTCTCTCGAGGCTACTAACGTCTAACCCTAGGTTGATTAATTGAAATCTCTTTCTAATTAAAACCCCTAAGGTTGCATTAACTCGATCTATGGACTCCCATATTAGGTTTGACCCTAATCCGGTAGATTTTCGTCATCCTATCTCTAGGGTTGCGATCAACTCCGCTTAATTATGCTAGATCTACTCTTAGACAGGGTCTATTCCTCCTCTGCCTAAGCACATCAATACTTGAATCAATATCCTGAAATATCAAAACAAGAATTAAGAACACATAATTAAGAACAAATCAAGTATTTATCATATAGTTCAGAAAACAATAACAAGATCCGTCTTAGGTTTCATCCCCCTCAGGTATCTGAGGGGTTTAGTTCATAATCATAAAAGAATACATCTCAGAAGAAAAGATAAAACAAAACATAAGAAAACCCTAAAACCCCCTGAAGGAATTGAATGAGAGATCCGCCGTCTTGAGTATGATTTCGGCTTCTTGGGATGAATCAACTGGCTTTCTTCGAGTAAATCCCACAATTTTGACCTCTCTTGCTTGGCTCCTTGGCCTAGTTAGGCGACGCCCTAAAGGTTGGCCTTTAGGGTGTTTATATAGGCTTTTGGAATGTCTTTCTTTGCCTCTAAGTACCCTATTCTGAGTGAAATTTCTCTTTGTCACGGCAGGGACACGCCTGTGCAACACGCCCGTGTGAATCGAATCCAGGCCGTGGTCAAGCCTGCTAAAGGAGCACGGCCGTGTGGATTGGGCCCAGGCCGTGTTGATTTCCTACTTTGGCCTATTTGGTCCGTTTTTAGCCCGTTTCTCGTTCTTTTCATCCTCCTATGCTTCCCTAAGTATAAAACATGAAATTAAAGGATTAGGAGCATCAAATTCCACAATTCAAAGGATAAATCATCCAAAAAGCATGCTAAATGTGGGATTAAAATATGTATAATTTACGGTTTATCAAATACCCCCACACTTAAACTTTTGCTTGTCCTCAAGCAAAATTCTCAATTCACAATTAAAACAAACTTCCTCAATTCATAACCTTCATCAACAATGTTTCATCATAATTCATAGGTAATTCATACATTGATAATTTAACCTGAAGGTTCTTAAAGATTCAAACAATCAAAGTCATAGTTTTTATAGTACGAAAAATAGGTGTTTCCCCTTTACCTAAATAATTACCTCTGATTCAAAATCGACAAAAATTGACATCCTCACTAAAGATTCACTCAAATCACTCGAAGTGTTTAAGGTTAAAAAATTAAGCACTCAAAAGTCAAACATGAAAAGTTAATCCCATAGGCTTGCATGAAAATCAAATCTCCACCACTATAATATGAGATGATACACAAATCAAAAGGTCTTTAAAAAGGGTTGTAACGAGGCTCGAGTTAAAGGTGTGGATAAAGGCTGAATTAGAGGGTTAGAATCGAGATTGAATTGACAAATTACCTAACTAGAAGGTCGGACTAATACTGAATAATTACATCAATTCAAAACTTAATACCAATAACATGAGCTTCTTCTAAAGATAATGAAATTAACAGCTTAAGCTCCAATAACAAAGAAGTAAAAATGAATATACTTCGGTTTTTTTTTTGAACAAATCAAGTACAATAATAATAAAATAGAATTTAATAACTGAAATAACGAAAATAGTTACGTAACCGATCAAATCAAATCTCGATATAGGGGTAGTCAAGAGAAATGGTGATAACAAATACAAAGTGGGTTATGGGTTAATATTAATGGGTGAGTCAATAAAAGGGTTTTTAGGATCAAAGGGGTTCACTAGGGGTTAATTATGAAGGTAGGCTTTTTATGAAGTAAGTGGGTTAAAACCTAGGTGCCTTCATCATCTTAGTATATCAAATCAAAGGTGTGGTCTCGACATGTATAATCGAAGCAAGTTCTAGAATAACAAATCAATGTTGACACACTCATAATCAATAAAGTGAGCAAGAAAAAGAATATGCTCTGAAAGGCTCGAAATCTCACAAAAATTATGGGCTTTTTGATATCAACCTTGTAAATTTCAAATTTCAAGGTAATCATTAGATTCAGGTAAACAACCTAGCAAATTTTTAATTCTGAAAATAAACTCATCATGCTTCATTCTCTAGTCTCCTAAAGTTTAAATCATCACTGCACAATTAACTATGACTTAATCCAAAACATATCAATGAGAATCATAAATCAAAAGAAATTTCATTCTAATAGTAATATGAGAAAATTTACTTAAGAACAAGACATAATTCAGGGATTTTCAAATAATACTGTAGTTAACCCCCCCACACTTTAGATGTACATTGTCCTCAATGTACAAAGATAGATAATAGCAATATAGTAATAAATCATAAGATAGGGAGAGAAGTGAAACTTCCTGAATTTTGGATGGAGTTAATGAAAAGAAACGGTAAAGTTGGAGAGAGGTGAAGGTGGGGAGGATACTCCGGTGGTGGTGTGGTCGTTCGTTAACAGCCCCTTGAACCTAAATTAAAGAAATCAAAATATAATAATATAAATTAAAGACGAGAAGGACAAAAGAAAAGAAATTAAAAATGAAAATAAGAGAAAAAGAGAAAAAAATAAATGGACTCAAAGGTCCCACGGGCGTGTCGCACGCCCGTGTAGATTTCTCAGTTTTGACCACGGCCGAATCGCACAGCCGTGGTGTTTTATCGCAGCCCGTGTTTTTTTTTTGGGATAAGTTTTGTCCTGTTTCCACACGGCCACGACCACGCCCGTGTGCAAGGCCGTGTGGGTAAGGAAACCTGTGCTTAAAAATTTGGTTAGTTTTTTTTAGTTAGATGCTAAAATTTGAAAATATGAAAATTAACGGGGTTAGTGCTCGGGTTGCCTCCCGAGAAGCGCTCGTTTAAAGTCTTGAGCTAGACTTACCTATTATTTGCATGATGGTTGTTTGAGGAACATATTATAGGGCATGACATTAATACTTGCCCCTAAATTAGCCAAAGCATGGTTAACATTTAAACTACCAATTAAACAAGGAATAGTAAAACTCCCTGGATCTTTCAATTTTGTTGGTAGCTTATTTTGGAGAATAGCTGAGCATTCCTCGTTAAGTTCCACTGTTGATAGCTCTTCAAACTTCCTTTTATTTGTTAAAAGCTCTTTTAAGAAATTTGCGTATGTAGGCATCTGCGAAATAGCTTCAACAAAAGGTACGTTAATATGTAATTGTTTAAAGAGTTCGAGAAACTTACCGAATTGTGCGTCCATGCGGTCTTTTTTCAACTTTGCTGGATATGGGATCGGTGGGTTATACTCTTTAGGTTCCGATATTACATTCTCGTTTACTTCCTCACCTTTTTCCTTATTAATTTCTCGTGGCATCTTCTTTTCAGCTTCAACCAACCCCTTTCCACTCCTTAGTGTAACTGCCTGCACATGTTCTTTTGGGTTGGTGTTACTATGTAAGTTACCTGGTTGCCTTTCGGAAACTATCTTGACCAATTGTGCAATTCGATTCTCAATCCTTTGAATCGATTCTTGTTAAGCTTTCAACGCTGTAATAGGCCCATTTCGCCTTGCCCATTTAAAACCAAAAAATAAAACCAATAAACCAATAATAATAACCCATTAATAAAACAATCCAAATACAATAAAGTCAAACCCAATAAAACAGTCCAATATTATTAACAGGCCTAAAATAACCCAAATTACGCCAGACCCAATTGAAGCCCAAAAATCGAATTAACCAGTCCCAGCCCAAAGCAAATCAGAATCAGAGGAAACCCTAGAGGCTTCCAGACTATCGTGCGCCGCAACCTTCTCCCACGCGCGCCCCGCGTGCATCCACGCCAGCGGTCATCACGCACACGCGCGCTCCTCAGCAACGGCCCTTCCACGAGCACCTGCAACAGAAAACAACAAGAATCACAAAAGAATAGCAGAATATAGTAGAAAGCAGTAGAAGGTTATTAGGAAAAACGTGTATTTCATTTTCTTGGCTATAAAAAGCCAAGTATTGTACAGTAGATTTTTACGCACATAAACAGAAGAAATAGGAAATCAGAAGCAAAAAAAATATTAAGGTGATTACATTTTCCTCTTCGATTTAGAGTTTCTTTTGGTGTCTGTTCTTTTACTTTGTATACGTGTGCAGAAATAAAAAGAAAAAGAGGAGGTGCGTACCATTGTGAATGTCCTCGTCTTCTCTGTCACAGTCGGAGTTAGACGAAGATGTTGGATGTACCATCGTGAATACACTTCGTTTTCTCCGTCGCAATCAGAGTTAGACGAAGATATTGGTCAAAGAGACAGGCGAATGGGCGCATATAAAAGCCGATCGGACCTTCGCATATCACTATTCGCCGATTATAGTGGCGTTTTAGTGGTAGAACGGAATGGTTTCTAGATGCGGCTGAGAGAAAAAATCAAAGGGCTAGGGTTTTGGTTTAAGGAAATGATTAGCTGATTGTTTTAAGGTCTGTTTTAGGGATTATAATGCATTAATGAAACGACACCGTTTGGACTCAATTTAATAGTCTCAAAATGGCGCCGTGTGGTGCGACCCGAATTGACTCGATCCAGGACCCTGAGGATCCGCGTGTTTACGTGTTGAAGGGGTAATTGCGCATTCGGTCCCCCATTTTGCGTTGACATCTAATTGAGTTTTTATTTATTTATTTATTTCGTTATTTTAAATTTACCTCGAGGATTTGCACGTTTTTTCGATTTAGTCCAGCTTGAGCGCCACGTTTTGGTTAACTGAAATATTTGCTAGATTAATCTCTATTCATTTAGGCACGTTTTATTTAGGTCCTTGATTCTGTTTTCACAATTTTATTTGTTTAAAAATTGCTATTTTAATTTTATTTTTATTCCAATTGGGGTTTTCTTCTACTTCAGTTTGTGTATTTTATTTTATTATTCTTAATTAATTCGTTATTCATATTTGTTTAATTGTTTTAACATATTATTTTGGAATATTGTACATATTATCTAGTTTCTTTTTGTTTTTTTAACTTGTATATTTTTAAACTTATTTTAATATAATTTTCTCATTTTAAAATTCTTTTTTACTTATATTTCTTTGATTTAAAGATTTATGAATACTTTTGTACATCATTATTCTTATGTGCATATTATTTAAATTAAGCTATTTCTTAATATATGCAAATTATTCATATTAATTTTTTGTTACTTCATGAATTTTATTCATTTTGATAGATATTTTATCTTGTATATAATGTATTTTGGCTTTATTCTTATAATATTCATTTTAAAATTCATTTGTATACTATTATCTAATATATATATTTTAATCTTTTATTTTTAAATTGATGTATATTATTCTATACACTACTTATTTTAATTTTATTTTTAATACTTGTTTTAGAATTCATGTACATATAATTTGCTGTTTGTATATTAATGAGCTCATTTTTTTGGTTTTTACATTATTCATTCTTTCTATTTATCTTAAAATTTGTTGCTTAATATTTCTTTCTAAATTGTCTTTTGATTCATTAGTTTTTGAATATTAATATTAGTACTTGTATAGTGTATGATAGGTTGCCATCTATTGGATCCTAATTTGTTCTTTTGTGTTTTCATTATTACCATGTATTGTTAATTTGCAACTATACTTTGCTTTTATTGTTGCATCGTGATTAAGATTTCCAATTTATTAAAAATTGTTCGTTTTTCATCTAAACAAACCAAACAAATACATTTTGAGTTGATTTTAACATCGTTTATTTGAAAATTTTCTCCAAAATAAGGCAATATTTGCGTGTTTGGAAACTCGAAGAATTGCACTCTAACGTGCTGGGTGTTAATTTTCCGTTTGGCCAAATAACCAAATATCCTTTTAATTGCATGTTTTGAAGATCAAAGATGACCTTGGTGTCGAAGTATAAATGCGTCACATCCTAACGTGTTGGATGTGATGTTTTTATTCCTTTGGGAACGAGTGAATCTTGAGATTCAATTCAAAATTAATTAACATTCTTTAAAAAGAATCATACCTTAAATATTTTCAAGTTTTCAACGCAAGGACACTAGTTAATCGATTTGGTACCCGTTCTGGGGCATACGAGGGTGCTAACCCTTCCTCGTACGTAACCGACTCCCGAACCCATTTTTTTTGGAATTCGTAGACCAAAATTAATTTCTTTTAAAATAAAATAAAATGTTTTATAGGTGATCTGATCGCACCTAAACAAAAAGGATTGGTGGCGACTCCATGTTCATTTTAAAAGTCGATCCCCTTTTTTCAAAACAATAAAAAATGGTTTTGACAGCTTGGCGACTCCACTGGGGACTGGTTGAGAGTCAGGCCATAGATTGATTAAGTTTTGTCCTTTTGATTGAAAACTTGGAAAATTGTTTTGAAAAATCACGTTTCTTTTAATGCATTTATTAATGTTAAGATTAAAATCTCGTAGAATACTCTTGCATTGCATTGCATGACCGTTGTGGTTACACCTGTAAGTGGGAGTGAGAAACTATGCCTTCGTGAGGTTTTCACCTCCGCATGGGCTAGTGGACTGCTTTCGGAATACATTTGTACCTATGTGTTTCATGATATTTTCATCTCTGCATGGCCATAGGGAAATGTATTCCCCTGAACCGAACTTGATCCATATGAGCCTATAATGGGTGAAGATCGAGGAATCTGCTGCTTCAGGTACCCTCTCTTTAGAACCAAACCACATATAGTGAACCCTAAGAGCCCACCCTAGGTAGAGCTATTCCGAATTATAGTGGTTACCCGAAAGGAGTTTTGATAATATTTTACTTGTTTGGATTTTTATTATGTGATACTGACTTGTTGTGTTTTGATTTGTTTTCTTATTTGCATGTCATTTCATATTAAAGAGGTGTCGATTCCTGTTCGGTTGCTAAGATAGAAAGTTTGTAATGGAAAATGAATTTCTTGATAAAGTGTTTAGTTGAAGGATACACGTCAGAGCTGTGGGACTTCACCCGCATTAGTGTGACACAAAATGAGCCTCAAGAATTGAGGGATATTTGGACTCATTGGGAGTATGAGACTAAACAGATGTTCTACCGCAGCTATGGTGATATTTCTTATTTACTTGATGTCAAGATAGATAAGCACTTGTTTCGGGCTATGGTTCAATTCTGGAATTCTGCATATGGTTGTTTCACTTTTGGAAAGGTGGATTTGGTGCCTACTATAGAGGAATACACCACTTTACTTTGCTGTTCAGGGGTCCAAGCTGATAAAGTTTATATTAGGGCTGCTAATGTTCCTTCTTTCATGAAGAAGTTGATGAGAATTACGGGAATGAGTGAGCAGTGGGTTTCAGCTCGAATTCAGCAAAAGGGCGAAGGAAAATGTATTCCTTGGGTAAACTTGAGAGATTTGATCTTGATGCACCCTGACGTAAAGAGGAAAATTGATATCTTTGCTTTGAGCATTTATGGATTAGTCATTTTCCCTAAAGCTCTAAGGCATATAGATGAAGCAGTTACGGACTTATTTGATCGGTTGGATAAGCAAGTTACACCTGTCCCTGCAATTCTCGCGGAGGCCTTCAGATCCTTAAATGCATGTCGAAGAGCAGGAGAAGGTAGGTTTGTCGGATGTGCACAATTGTTAATGGCATGGTTTCACGGTCACTTCTGGAAAGTAGATAAAGTCTCTTACCGACCTTTCTGTGAGAATTATTCACCTTTAAAAGAGGAAATAGCTACGCCAAGGCGGGAAGATATATCAGCAGAAGGGTGGATGATGATTTTTCAGAACCTTCAAGAAGAGGATATCGAGTAGAGGGCTACATGAATGGTGCCTGATGAAATACTTTACAGATGTGGAAGCTTTGATTGGGTCCCTTTACCTGGAATTTGGGGAGCCATTGGATATGCTCCTTTGCTGGCAACAAGACAGTATAAGTCCAGACAGTTTGTGCCGATAACGCATGGGTTGGCTCAAAGTGAATTCTCTTATAGAGGAGAGAATTATAAGAAAAAGATTCGGGAAATTGCGAATGCTTGGAAGCAAACTCGTCGGATGAAGAGAGTGACTGTGGGCGAAATGACAACTTCTGAGTATAAGGTGTGGTTAAGCAAAAGGGTTAACGATAATATTCCGGGACCAAATTTAGACAGCGCTCGATCAATGGAGGAATGCTTGCGAGTAGTCCCGTCAGAATTAGAAATTATAAAGCAGGACTTTGAAAAACAGAGTTCAGAACTTGGGAAGAAGATTGAGCAGCTGGAGGAAGAAAAAATGCACTTGAGATTAGATGTGGAAGTACAAAAGTCAGAAGCTGAGAAGTTAAGAAAAGGGAAAAATAAAGCTGAAGAGGATCTGGATATTTTAAAGATAGATTATAAGAAGATGCGGCTATCAATGAGAACCGCTGGGCTGGGGAAAACTGCAGATCAATGGCGGCAAGAGGTACAAGAGGAAAAAGCTAAGGCTGAGCAATGGGAAAAGAAATTTCAAGAAATGCAAGCTCAAAATAAGATTTTAGAAAGGCAAGTGTTAGAAAGCCAAATTGGAAGAAATGAACTAAAGTCTAGGGTGGCAGAGTTGGAAAGGTCTCTCTGTCATCATTGAAACCGTAATTCTATGATGGAACTAAAAGCAAGTTTGAGCAAAATCAAAGAAATGAAAAAGGAAATTGAAGATTTAGAAATGGCATTGCAGAATTGTCAAAACCGTATTGGGTCCCTAGAGGTGAATGAAGAGCGATGGGAAAATGAGCTTCACTACTCTCAGGATCAAGTTAGAAATAGGGATTACATCATGGGAGAAGCCATAACCCAAATTCGAGAGATAGCTGACTACTTGCAGACTTTAGCAGTACAAGCGGATATACTGAGCGTGCAATATGAGTCGCAGTCAAATCGTGGACAGGAGTTGGCTTCATTACTTAGGAAAATTAAAGCTTTGGGCATTAAGGCCAAGCCATATCTGTAATCTATTTTATGTAAAGAATTTTTTTCTCTAATAAAGTTTTCTATATGGAATTAAATCAGAGTCGACGCCTTTTTGCATTCATGCATTTCATGCATTTGAATTGCATTACATTGCATTATATGCATTAAAATTCATTAAAGAGGCCCTAATTAATTAAAAATTATTTTAGTAACCTGGAAACCGACAAAACTTTACCAGACACGCATCCCTACGGTACAAGGAAAAAGACCAAGTCAATGGACAAAAGACTAGAAAAATTGGAGCAAATGCAAAAGGATATGCAAGAACAAATGCAGGCACAGATGCAAGAGCAGTTAGCTAAGATTCAGCAGGAGATGAGGGATCAAATGATGGAGTCCCAAAGAAACATGATCGCTCAACTGTCCCAATTGCTGGTGGAAGGGTGGACAAAGGGAAAGACACCATGGATAACATCGGGGAAAGTAATGAAGATCTTCAATATCCTCCTGGTTTTACTCCAACACATGTAGAGGCACAACCTGAAATAAACCCCCAGAGACCATCTGTTACAATTAGGCTGCAACAGTTTCAGGCTGGAGCCCCAATGCCAATGAATTTTCAGGCTGGCTCGGGTTCTAACCCTGGTAATAATTCAAACAATCCATTTGTTCCTGACTTGGATGAAATGGCAGAAGTGGAAAGGGCAAAAACAGAATCACAAAAGCAATTAGAGGAACGGTGTAAGTGGCTAGAGGATAAGTTCAAGGCCATGGAAAGTGCTGATAGCTATCATGGGGTCGATGCTAAAGACCTAAGTTTAGTCCCGAACCTGGTACTTCCCTATAAGTTTAAAATGCCAGAATTTGAGAAGTACAATGGGACGAGTTGCCCAGAAGCGCATATTACCATGTTCTGCTGAAGAATTACTGGTTATGTTAACAATGATCAACTGCTGATTCATTGCTTTCAAGATAGTTTGGTGGGAGCTGCGTCTAAATGGTACAATCAGTTGAGTCAAAGCAGAATTAGTTCATGGAGAGATATAGCCCAAGCATTCATGAAACAATACAGTCACGTTACAGACATGACTCCTGACAGGATCACTTTGCAGAATATGGAGAAAAAACCAAATGAAAGTTTTAGACAGTATGCGCAGAGATGGAGGGAGGTAACAATCCAGGTCCAGCCACCACTCCTTGAAAAGGAAACCATGATGCTCTTTATTAATACTTTAAAGGCCCCGTTCATCTCCCACATGTTAGGAAGTGCCACCAGAAGTTTTTCAGATGTGGTAATGACTGGAGAAATGATCGAGAACGCAATAAGAAGTTGAAGGATAGAGGCAGGGGAGAACGCCAAAAGGTTAACCCCGCGGAAAAAGGAAAATAAAGTGATGCAAATATGGGGTATTCAAAATCTGTTACTATGAGTCAACCAAAAGCGATGGCTACTAATCAGGGCTCATCAAGACAAGAATCTGGAACCCAGCAGAATGTTGAGAAGCTCCAATTCACACCAATTCCCATGACATATAAGGAGTTATATCAAAGCTTGTTTGACGCACATGTAGTGGCTCCTTTTTATTTAAAGCCATTACAGCCCCCATATCCTGAATGGTATGATGCCAATGCTCAATGTGAATATCATGCAGGGATCACAGGGCATTCGATTAAAAACTGCACTACTTTTAAGAAGTTAGTCGAAAGGTTTATTCAAATGGGCATTGTGAAGTTTGACAATGCGCCCAGTGCAGAGAATCCGTTACCTAATCATACTGATAGTGGAGTAAACGCGATAGATGAAACCATGGGAAGAAGGATTAAAGCAAATATTACAGAGGTGAAGACTCCTTTGAAATGGGTTTGGAAGGAAATGGCAAAAAGGGGGTTAATCATGTCGAATCCAGAAGGAAGTTACGATGAGATGGGAAACTATTGTGAGTACCATCATGAAATGGGGCACAGAATTCAAGAATGCGAGAAGTTCAGAGCCTTGATTCAGGGCCTGATGGACAGTAAAGAGATGGAATTTTATGAAGAGGTTAAAGAGGAAGGGTGTATATGCACGTCAGAATCAACGGTGAAAGTGAATTATCCTAGGGTCATTATTTCATGTCCTAAGAATGAAGTGGGGATTCAGACACCGAAGGTTATAATTCAAAAACCAGCAGTTTTTTCTTGCAAGGATAATAAAACGGTTCCTTGGAACTACAATTGTAATGTGACAGTTCTGAGAAAGGAGGGTTCAACCAGCATTGAAGATCAAAATATAGGGTCTCACACGCGTAGTGGAAGACGCTATGACTTGGTAAATGCCCGAACAGAACCTGCAAAGGGAAAAGCTCCGGCAATGGAACAAAAGAAAGGAAAAATAGTCGAACCTGAGTTGCTTGTCAATGAACCAGTAAATGAGGAGGAAGCTAAAGAATTCTTGAAATTTCTGAGGCATAGCGAGTATAGTGTGGTGGAACAGTTGCATAAGCAGCCAGCTCGTATATCTATCTTAGCTTTGCTCTTAAGTTTAGAAGTACACCGAAGCGCACTGATGAAGGTATTAAATGAGACATATGTGACTAATGATATCTCAGTCAACAAGCTGGATAGGCTGGTTAACAACATAAGTGCTGATAATTTCATATTCTTTAACGATGACGAAATACCCCCAGGAGGTATGGGATCTACTAAAGCCTTGCACATAACTACCAGATGTAAAAGATACACATTGCCGGGAGTTCTGATAGATAATGAGTTAGCATTGAATGTATTACCTTTGTCTACACTAAATAGATTACCCGTAGACAGCTCGCACATGAAGGGGTGTCAGAATATAGTGCGAGCATTCGATGGCACAGAAAGAAGAGTCATGAGGAGAATAGAAATACCTTTATTGATTGGCCCGACTACATATGAGGTGGACTTTTTAGTGATGTGTAACACCCCAAACCCGTACCCGTCGCCGAATTAGGGTTATGAGGCATTACCGAACCCAACTCAGATCATCACAGTCATTTATCACAAATCATACATTTATCAAACCCAAAAGAGATTTAATTCATGCTTGTACCTTTCAAACCATTGAATCATCGAATATATGTTATTCAAATGTTTATTACAAGTTCGAGTATGCACCTTTCACTTTATACATATATAGTAAATATAAATACATCTATTACTTATTCAATTATCATCTTGTTATTTTACATATCATACACATATGCATATTTGATTATAAACTCTCATAGCACTCTATGGTGTATCCATTCACATAAGAAAGATTTAATCTAGGTTCGCATATAACATAACCAACTTCAAAAAATTTCCTTTTTTTGATAATAAATTAATCACATATGTATCAAGATACATATATATATATTAAACCGATACATCAAAATCAAGATTGTCCATTATACCATTAATCATAGACTCATCATCTATATCATTTCAAACCTGTCACTAGATCATCCACATATACGAATTTCACTTCATATCAACCCTGTTTCTTTCATTTTCATTTTATAACATTTAAAACATATATTTTCATGCATTTCTAACCTGAACCTAACTATTCAAATAGTATAACCGAACATACAATGCATGCACATATATATATATATATATATCAACTTTCCCAATTTATAACAAAGATATCCCATAACTCGTAGATTCATGGAACACAAATCTAAAACTCGATCATCCAATATCATATCATGCAAGCCGAGACATTTGTTCATCTTCACACCCAAGCTTTATCATAAAATACACTTCCAAATAAGTTCATTTCATAACCGAACAACCATATTAATATTTACTACTCAAAACTTACTTATAACCCAATCGTTTCAAATATATAAGTCATAAAACCTACCTATTCAGCATAAAACATATATAAATATAAGTATATATATATATCACATACTCATTCATTTTCCAAGTAAAACATACACGCATCTCACATCAAGGATAGATTTATATCATCGAACATTAACATTAAGAACTAGCCACTTTCGCATGGCTTTTATACATTAGCAAAATATCATTCAAAAACTTAGCTAGCCTATACATGCCTTAAGAACCAAGAGTCTAACGTTTTAGGTACCAACAAGAGCCGATAGTGTAAATGACTTCGGTGACGATCCCCTGAGCTCGTAGCTTGATAGAAATCTATAAAACAAACAATGAACACACAACAAGTAAGCTCACTAGCTTAGTAAGTCTTAAGCATCTGCTTTATAATATTCAATCATTCAAACATTTAAAGCAATCAATTCATAGCATTGAATGTACACTACTTAACTTATAATGTCACTATAGCCGAATATCCTTACCTCATTTAACCTATCCAATTTCATTTATTTTCCCAAATACACCATTTGCCAAATATAAAATAAACACATATTTATTTATATAATTATTCTTATACAAATACCATTAATCACTTTCATGCTCTCGAACAATCAATTTCCACTTGGCATAGTCTATACACAATATTTCTCAACCACATAAATAATACATTTCTTTCATCATTCTATTTTGATCATTAACATCACATATATAGTTGAATAGCACATACCTCGTAATCAGATCAACAAGTTCAATTTCAAATATTCAGGCTTACTTGATTCATTTCATAACTTTATTAATATATAATCTAGGCTTGAAATTTCAACTCACCAGTATAGAACCCGCTAGGCATTAGCCCGAATCTTACACACACCGGCACTAGGCTCGCTAGACTCAAGGTCCAAGTTTGAACAGGCAGCATTTAGCCCGCTAGGCAATAAACTGAAATAATTCACGCAAGACTAGGCACGCTAGGCATAAAGCCCGATATAAATCACCGGCACGAAGCCTGCTAGGCTTTAAGCCCGATAAAATTTTTATACGAAATTTTCATACATCATAAATCACATATAATTAGCACTAAAAATAATATTTAAAAATTTTTCGGACTCAGATTAGTGGTCCCAAAACCACCGTTCCGATTGGGGTCATATTCGGACTGTTACAACTCTCTCCCCCTTAGGAATTTTCGTCCCCGAAAATCTTACCGTTGAACAAAGTCGGATATTGTTGCCTCATTGAATCCTCAGGCTCCCACGTAGCCTCTTCAACTCCATGCCGATTCCATAGTACTTTCACTAATGGAATCCTCTTATTTCTCAACTCTTTCATTTCCCGAGCTAAAATACGGATCGGTTCCTCCTCATACGTCATATCGGATCGGATTTCAATCTCAGACGGAGCGATCACATGTGACAGATCTTATCTATATTTACGAAGCATTGAAACGTGAAATACGTTGTGTATCTTTTCTAATTCAGAGGGCAACTTCAATCTATAAGCAACAGGCCCAATACGATCGATGATCTCGTACGGTCCGATGAATCTCGGACTTAGTTTGCCTTTCCGACCAAATCGGAGTACCTTCTTCCACGGAGAAACTTTCAAGAATACCCGGTCTCCGACTTGAAACTCAATGTCTTTGCGTTTCAAATCAGCGTAGGACTTTTGATGATCCGAGGCAGCTTTCAAACTATCTCTGATTATAGCCACTTTCTGTTCCGTCTCTTTAATCAATTCAACCCCGTGTATCTTATTTTCACCGAGCTCGGTCCAGTACAACGGTGTACGACACTTGCAGCCATATAGAGCTTCGTAAGGTGCCATTTTGATACTAGATTAAAAACTATTATTATAAGCAAATTCAATCAAAGGTAAGTATCTTTCCCACGTACCTTTAAACTCAAGGATGCAACATCTTAACATGTCCTCAAGTATCTGAATGGTTCGTTCAGACTGACCGTCTGTCTGCGGATGAAAGGCTGTGCTAAAGTGGAGTTTAGTACCCAAAGCATCTTGTAACTTCTTCCCAAACCGCGATGTGAATCTCGGGTCTCTGTCTGAAACAATAGAACTAAGACACCATGTAATCTCACAATTTGAGATACATACAACTCAAAGAAGTTTATCGAGTGAATAGCACTGCATTTAACCGCACAAAGTGAGCTGATTTGGTCGATCTATCCACTATAACCTGCATCGCATCTTTCTTGCTCTCTGTCGAGGCAAACCGGATACAAAATCCATAGTGATTCTATCTCATTTCCATTCGTATCATGATCGATCAAGTAACCTGCGAAGGCACTTGATGCTCGGCTTTTACTTGCTGACAAATTAGACACTTTGAAACAAATTCAGATATACCTCGTTTCATGCCAGGCCACAAATAGAACTGTTTCAAATCATTATACATTTTCGTGCTACCCGGATGTACCGATAGTCGACTATTATGAGCCTCGTTCAAAATCATCTGAATCAAAACCACATTCCTCGGAACACATATTCGGCCTTTGAAGTTCAAACAATCATTTGCATCAATTTGAAACTCTGACTCTGCATCATTTTCACACTGAACTCGTCTAGCAATCATATCTTTATCAATTTTCTGTGCATCACAAATTTGCTGAATAAACATTGGTCTTGCTTTCAACTCGGTTATGATCGAACCATCACCAGACATAACCATATGTGCGTTCAACGCACGAAGACCAAACAATGATTTTCGACTTAAAGCATCCGCAACAACGTTAGCTTTCCCCGGATGGTAGTCAATCACTAATTCATAGTCTTTCAATAGCTCTAACCATCTGCGTTGTCTCAGGTTCAAATCTTTCTGAGTCATCAAGTACTTCAGACTTTTGTGATCTGAATAGACATGACATTTCTCACCGAATAAGTAATGACGCCAAATTTTCAATGCGAACAAAATGGCTGCTAATTCCAGATCATGAGTCGGATAATTTCTTTCATGAGGCTTCAATTGTCTCGAGGCGTAGGCTATGACTTTGCCCTCCTGCATCAAAACGCAACGCAAACCATTTAAAGAAACATCACTATAAACAATAAATTCTTTACCTGATTCAGGCTGAGCTAACACTGGAGCTTCGATCAAAAGGGCTTTCAACTGATCGAAACTTTTCTAACACTTTTCCGACCACTCGAACTTGACATCTTTCTGTAGTAGCTTTGTCAAAGGTGTAGCTATTATGGAAAAACCTTTGACGAATCGTCTGTACTATCCCGCAAGTCCCAGAAAGCTTTGAATTTCGGAAACATTCTTTGGTGGCTTCCAATCAAGTATAGCCGATATTTTGTTCGGATCAACCCGAATACGATCGATGCTTCAAACGACGTGACCCAAAAAGTCGACTTCCTTCATCCAAAATTCACACTTACTAAACTTTGCATACAATCGTTGATCTCGCAAAGTTTGTAGCACCAATCTCAAATGCTCGACATGTTGGTTTCATCTCTAGAGTAGATCAGATATCGCCTATAAACACTACCACAAACCGATCCAAATATCGTCTAAACACCCAATTCATCAAATCCATAAAAACAAAGCAGTGCATTAGTAAGTCCAAAAGGCATGACTAGGAACTCAAAATGTCCGTACTCGCTCAAATGCTTTTGGCACATCGGAATCTCTCGACTCATGAACCGATAATAACCTGATCTCAAATCTATCTTCAAAACATCAAGCCCCTTTCAACCGATCAAACAAGTCATCAATCCGAGGCAACGGGTATTTATTCTTTATAGTCACCTTATTCACCGCCGATAATCAATACACATTCGCATAGTTCCATCTTTCTTTTCACAAATAGAACTGGTGCACCCCAAGGAGAAAAGCTCGATCGTGCAAAGCCTCTATCTCACAACTCTTGCAATCGTGCTTTCAACTCTTTCAATTCAAAGAGGTGCCATCCGACACGGAGCTATCGTAAATCGGAGTCGCCTCTCGTACTAATTCAATACCAAACTCTATCTCTCAAACTGGCGGTAAACTCGACAATTCTTCAGGGAACACCTCTGGGTATTCACATACAACTGGTACGGATTCAATCTGCTTTTCGGACACTTTATTATCCAACACATAAGCCAAGTAAGCTTCACATCCTTTTCTCACATACTTACGAGCTAACATCGAGGATATTACTGTCGGTAACCCATTCAAGTCATTAGATTCAATCTAGATGATCTCACCGTTCTGACATCTCAAATCAATAATCTTTCTTTTGCAATTCACCACTGCATCATGCAAAGTTAACCAGTCCATTCCCAAAATTATATCGAACTCGTCGAAAGGCAACAACATTACATCAGCTGGAAAGCAGGAATCCCGAATCATCAACGGGCAACCTTTACACACTTTATCAATGAAAACATATCTACCCAAAGGGTTGGACACACGAATTACAAACTCGGTGAGACTCAACAGAGAGTCTTACGGGATACTAGAGTTTCACACACATATGAATGAGTCGAACCAGGATCAATCAATGCAATCACAATAGTATCATAAAGTGTGAAAGTACCCGTAATGACATCCGGGAAGAAGCATCCTCTCTCGCTCAGTATAGCATAAGCTCTAGCCGGTGCTCGAGCCTCTCGATCGAATCGCAGTTGTCCTTCATCCTCTCTCGATCGCCACCTACATTGCCCGAATGTCCGGGTGGTCCGCCTCAGGCCGACGTGTTGCTCGGTTTAGTATTCTCGAACCGTATATTTTGGTCGGCTAGCATTGGGCACTCTCGAATAAAATGGTCCGACGATCCACATTTAAAGCCGGACCGATCACGAATCTACAACTCCTGTAATGTCATTTTCCACAATGCTTGCACTCACCGGTTCTGCTGAACATTACCAATACTAGCCATCGAAGTGGCTCTGGGAATTCACCGGAGGTCGATCTCGCTAGACATTGTGTCTCAAGTAGCTTTATGTCGGCCAAGTCATCTTTGAACTTCTTAGACGCTGAATGGAAAGTCTTACTCGATGATCTTTTCGAGTGTCTCTAGCTTCTATTTCACCTTTCTTTTCTCTTTCCCAAGCTCTTCACTTTGCAAGCTCGCTCGACAAGTACTACGAACTCTTTGATTTCAAGAATGCCAACAAGCAACTTTATGTCTTCATTCGATCGTCTTCAAATCTTTTGCACATAATGGCTTCGCTTGATATACACTCTCGCATAACGGCTCAATCTAACAAACTTCCGCTCATATTTTCGTCACATACCATACGACTGCTTTTAGTTCCAAAAATTCTTTTCGTTTTCGATCAATGAATCTTTGACTGATATTTTCTTACAGAACTCGATCTGGAAGAAATCCCAAGTCACTTTTTCTTTCGGAACCACTGATACTAGTGTATTCCACCAATGATATGCAGTGTCCTGAAGTAGAGATATAGCACACTTCAGGCATTCATCTGGAGTACAGGATAGCTCATCAAGTACCCGAATAGTGTTATCGAGCCACATCTCAGCTCGTTCTACATCATCATCATCATTAGCTTTGAATTCTTCTGCCCCATATTTCCTGATTTTATCAACAGGAGGCCTACTAGATCTCATCGGATCTAACATCGGAGGTGCTGAAGGTACCGGAGTTGTATTATTCGGGGGTAGAGGTTGTTGTACAGCCGGGTTAGTCTGAATGAACTGGGTAAACCATTCATTCATCATCTGGTAGAAGGCTTGCTTAGCCTCCCCCTCATGGCTACCCGAGGCAGGTCGAGAGTCTACCGGCGCTGACCCGCGTGCGTGATCAGGCGCTACACTCTCTACATCATCCGCTACGGCTCTGTCAGGATCCATTTACTATATAAAACACAATTTGAAATGTCAGAAGTCACTACACTATCATTTATATAATGAAGGCATGTGTAGCTAGACTCACACGCGCTACAGTAGTCCTAAAATCGACTAAACCGTAGCTCTGATACCAATCAAATGTAACACCCCAAACTCGTACCCGTCATCGGATTAGGGTTATGAGGCATTACCGAACCCAACTCAGATCATCACAGTCATTTATCACAAATCATACATTTATCAAACCCAAAAGAGATTTAATTCATGCTTGTACCTTTCAAACCATTGAATCATCGAATATATGTTATTCAAATGTTTATTACAAGTTCGAGTATGCACATTTCACTTTATACATATATAGTAAATATAAATACATCTATTACTTATCCAATTATCATCTTGTTATTTTACATATCATACACATATACATATTTGATTATAAACTCTCATAGCACTCTATGGTGTATCCATTCACATAAGAAAGATTTAATCTAGGTTCGCATATAACATAACCAACATCACAAAATTTCCTTTTTTTTTGATAATAAATTAATCACATATGTATCAAGATACATATATATATTAAACCGATACAACAAAATCAAGATTGTCCATTATACCATTAATCATAGACTCATCATCTATATCATTTCAAACCTGTCACTAGATCATCCACATGTACGAATTTCACTTCATATCAACCCTGTTTCTTTCATTTTCATTTTATAACATTTAAAACATATATTTTCATGCATTTCTAACCTGAACCTAACTATTCAAATAGTATAACCGAACATACAATGCATGCACATATATATATCAACTTTCCCGATTTATAACAAAGATATCCCATAACTCGTAGATTCATGGAACATAAATCTAAAACTCGATCATCCAAATCATATCATGCAAGCCGAGATATTTGTTCATCTTCACACCCAAGCTTTATCATAAAATACACTTCCAAATAAGTTCATTTCATAACCGAACAACCATATTAATATTTACTACTCAAAACTTACTTATAACCCAATCATTTCAAATATATAAGTCATAAAACCTACCTATTCAGCATAAAACATATATAAATATAAGTATATATATATATCACATACTCATTCATTTTCCAAGTAAAACATACACGCATCTCACATCAAGGATAGATTTATATCATCGAACATTAACATTAAGAACTAGCCACTTTCGCATGGCTTTTATACATTAGCAAAATATCATTCAAAAACTTAGCTAGCCTATACATGCCTTAAGAACCAAGAGTCTAACGTTTTAGGTACCAACAAGAGCCGATAGTGTAAATGACTTCAGTGACAATCCCCTGAGCTCGTAGCTTGATAGAAATCTATAAAACAAACAATGAACACACAACAAGTAAGCTCACTAGCTTAGTAAGTCTTAAGCATCTGCTTTATAATATTCAATCATTCAAACATTTAAAGCAATCAATTCATAGCATTGAATGTACACTACTTAACTTATAATGTCACTATAGCCGAATATCCTTACCTCATTTAACCTATCCAATTTCATTTATTTTCCCAATTACACCATTTGCCAAATATAAAATAAACACATATTTATGTATATAATTATTCTTATACAAATACCATTAATCACTTTCATGCTCTCGAACAATCAATTTCCACTTAGCATAGTCTATACACAATATTTCTCAACCACATAAATAATACATTTCTTTCATCATTCTATTTTGATCATTAACATCACATATATAGTTGAATAGCACATACCTCGTAATCAGATCAACAAGTTCAATTTCAAATATTCAGGCTTACTTGATTCATTTCATAAATATATAATCTAGGCTTGAAATTTCAACTCACCGATATAGAACCTGCTAGGCATTAGCCCGAATCTTACACACCGGCACTAGGCCTGCTAGACTCAAGGTCCAAAGTTTGAACACCGGCATTTAGCATGCTAGGCAATAAACCTGAAATATTTCACCGGCACTAGGCCTGCTAGGCATAAAGCCCTATATAAATCACCGGCACGAAGCCTGCTAGGCTTTAAGCCCGATAAAATTTTTATACGAAATTTTCACACACCATAAATCACATATAATTAGCACCAAAAATAATATTTAAAAAAATTTTGGACTCGGATTCGTGGTCCCGAAACCACCGTTCCGATTGGGGTCATATTTGGACTGTTACATGATGGATATTAAACCCTCATACAACTGCCTGTTGGGGAAACCTTAGATACACTCGGTAGGGGCAGTACCTTTATCGTTGCATCAGAAGTTGAAATTAGTATCAGAAGGTCAGTTGATAACAATAAATGCTGATGAGGATATCATTGCCACTGTAACCAGTGATGCACCTTATTTGGAGACTGATGACGAAGCAATTGAGTGTTCATTTCGATCTTTGGAATTTGTAAATGCAACATTTGTCATTGAGGGAAGTAGGATTTCGGTGCCAAAAATATCCAAAAATACAAGGATGAGTCTACAGCTAATGATTGGAAGAGGAGCTCTACCAGGAAGGGGACTTGGGAGGCGTCTTCAAGGAAGAATTGAAGTACCTGTGCTGAAGGACAAGTATGACCACTTTGGTCTGGGGTTCAAGCTAGATGCAAGACAGAGAAAGAGGGAATTAGAAAAAAGGCGGGAGAAGAGAAAGGCACGGGCGAGTGGTGAAGATATCATGTGGGAACCCATGATAATTCTGCATATCTCCAAGACTTTTGTATCAGGAGGGATTATTCACCCTGAACAAAGAATGCCAGAAGGAAAAGACATTGAAGAAGTGTTGAGAAATGTATACATAGATGCTATATCTGAAGATACAATTGGAGGAAGAATCTTTTCAGATATTCGCCTTTACGAACCTGGGAGTGTTTTGGACAATTGGACTGCTGAAGAAATTCCTGTAGTAGTTAGAGCGTACTCAGAGTAATGTTCCAAACACCCTTGTTGCTTTTGGCCTAGAAGTAATAAGATTTCTTTTGTGAAATAGGCTCATGTTCAAACATCATTAATTCAATAAAGCACATTTTGCTATTATTTGGAGTAAAATATTCTTTCATTTTAAACTTTTTCATTCTTTTATATTATTGTTTTCATTCTTTGGATTCTCTTCCAAATCATTTTTTTCATTTTATTCATAATCATAAAATATAAATAATTATTCTTGAATTTATTCATTGTACATTCCCTTTGAACCTTCAATAGGTTCCCAGATATCAATGACGTGAGTGACGCTGCTATTGACTCAGGATCACTCTTTGAGCAAGACATGTGTTCAGAGGGATCTCAGGATTTTGAAGATGACAGAGACAACGGCTTATCTTCAGACTTGTTAAGGATGGTAGAACAATAGGAGAAACGAATTCTACCTCACAAGGAGACAGTGGACATTGTGACCCTAGAAGAGGGAAAGGTAGTAAAAATTGAAACGTGCATAACCGAAAAATGAAGCGAGACCTTGTTGAGTTGCTTCAGGAATTCAAAGATGTCTTCGCATGGTCATACCAAGATATGCTTGGGTTTAGCACTGATATTGTAGTACACCGCCTCCCTATAAAAGAAGATTGCAAGCCAGTTCAGCAGAAACTCAGAAGGATGAGACCTGATATTGTGCAGAAAATAAAAGAAGAAGTCAATAAGCAGTTTGATGTCGGATTTTTACGGGTGGTCAAATACTCGAAATGGGTGGCCAACGTTGTGCCTGTACCTAAGAAAGATGGAAAAGTACGGATGTGTGTGGATTACAGAGATTTAAATAAAGCTAGTCCAAATGACAATTTTCCACTGCCGCACATTGATACTCTAGTGGATAACACGATAGGCTTTTCGCTGTTTTCTTTTATGGATGGTTTCTCGGGTTATAATTAGATAAAGATGTGATAAACCGTAAAAGTAACATATTTTAAGCCCACATTTAATATGCTTTTGGATGATTTAAGCCCCAATTTATGTAAAAAGGTGCTTTTAATCCTTTCTTTTCATGTCTTATACTCAGAAAAGCACCCGATGATGAAAAGAACGAGAAACGGGCTTAAAACGGACCAAATTGGGCCAAGCCACGAAATCAGCATGGCCTGGACTTCAAGCCACACGGCCGTGCCACTATTCCTACTAGAACACGACTTTACCACGACTTTACACTACGTGCCTCATTCAACAAATGTCAAACACGGCTCAAGACGATTCACACGGGCGTGTGCCATGGTCGTGTCCCTGCCGCGGGAAAGAGGAATTTTACTCAGATTTGGATGCTTGGAGGCAAAGAAACACATTCCTAAGTCTACTTAAACTCCCAAATAGGAATTGCACTCAAATTAGGATACTTGAAGACCAAGTAAAGCATCTCAAAGCCTATATAAACACCCTAGGTGGCAACTTAATCGGGGAGTTCGACAGAAACTCTCTGTCGAGGGGAGCCCAAAGCCATCGTCTAGGGGCGTCGTGCTAGGCCAGAGAAGGTAGATTTGTGGGGATTCACTCAGGGATAGCCAGTTGATTCATCTCAAGAAGCCAGAGTTATACTCAAGACGGAGGATCTCATCTTCAATTCCTTCAGGGGGTTTTAGGGATTTCTTATGTTTTGTTTTATCTTTTGTCTTGAGATGTTTTCCTTTATTGTTATGAACTAAACCCTTCGGATACCCGAAGGGGATGAAACCTATGATGAATCTTGTTATTGTTTTCTGAATTATATGATAAATACTTAGTTTGTTCTTAATTATGTGAGCTTAATCCAAATTTAATGTGCTTAGGTGGAGGAGGAATAGACCGCCAAGAGTAGATCCAACATAATTAAGCGGAGTTGATCGCACGCCTAGAGATGGGGTGACGAGATTTTTTAGATTAGGTGAAACCTAATATGGGAATCCATGATCGATTTTATCGCTATTCTAGGGGTTATTATAAGAGAACGAGAGTTTCACTAATTAACCTAGGGTTAGACGTTATTCGCCTCGAGAGAGGGTTTAATATACGTTAGGGAGTCTTACGGATCAAACTAAGTAAATAAATCATATGGTTCAAGGTTAGATAACAAGTGAAGTCTAGGTGGATTCTTCCTAGGGTATCATCTAAATCAACTGAGCTTTTCCCAAGTTATTTTCCAAATTCATTCTTCTTTGTCTTAGAGTCTTTAGTTTAGTAGTTAATTAATTTAGATTAATAAACAACTTCACTTATTTTAGGCTAAATAATAAAAATAAAGTTAGTATTAGTACTTTTAGTTCCTTTGGGTTCGATAATTCGGTCTTGTCTAAACTATACTACTGTTCGATAGGTGCACTTGCCTCAATCATTGTCAGAGTTAGTTTCCAGGTTCGATCATTCTTTTATAAATTTTAAAACTCTGATTTACAGCGATCAAGATGCATCCTGAGGATATGGAGAAGACCACATTCATAACCTTGTGGGGTACATTTTGTTATAAGGTGATGCCGTTTGGATTAAAAAATACGGGTGCGACATATCAAAGGGCTATGGTGACCTTGTTTCATGATATGATGCATAAAGAAATTGAGGTTTATGTTGATGACATGATTGCAAAATCCCGAACAGAAGAGGAACACATCCAAGTTTTGAAGAGGTTATTCTTGAGATTGAGAAAATTCCAATTAAAACTCAATCCAACAAAATGTGCTTTTGGAGCCAGATCTGGAAAATTGCTGGGTTTTGTAGTTAGCAAAAGAGGAATTGAGATTGATTCAGACAAAGTCAAAGCTATACAAAAATTACCTCCTCCGTATACTCAAAAAGAAGTCTGAGGTTTCCTTGGAAGATTAAACTACATTACTCAGTTTATCTCACAGTTAACTGAGAAATGTGATCCCATAATTCGTCTCCTTAAGAAACATAACCCGGGTGTGTGGGATGATGAATGCCAAGAAGCTTTTGATAAAGTCAAATAGTACTTGTCAAACCCTCCAGTATTGTCACCTCCTTGCCTAAATAGGCCATTAATACTGTATCTAACAGTATTTAATAACTCTATGGGATGTGTGCTTGGACAACACGACGATTCGGGACAAAAAGAAAGGGCAATATACTACCTCAGCAAGAAATTTACTAATTGTGAAATGAGATATTCGCCAATCGAGAAGTTATGTTGTGCCCTGATATGGACAACTCGGAGATTGCGACAATACATGTTATATCATACGACTTGGCTAATCTCGAAGTTGGATCCTCTGGAATATAAGATGGAGTCAAATGCCTTGAATGGAAGGATGGCTAGATGACAAATTTTGCTCTCGGAATTTGACATAGTTTATGTGAACCAAAAAGCTGTAAAGGGAAGCGCAGTAGTAGATTTTCTGGCGAGTAGAGCTCTAGAAGATTATGAACCCTTGAATTTTGATTTTCCTAATGAAGAGTTGATGTATGTGGCAGCTATTGAAGAAAATCTTTGGAAGTTAAATTTTGATGGAGCATCGAATGCTGTGGGTAATGGAATTGGGGCAATTCTAGTATCTCCAAATGGAGATCATTATCCGTTCACATGTAAATTGGATTTTGATTGCACGAATAATATGGCTGAGTATGAAGCATGTATCATAGGACTGCGTGCATCCATAGAACGGAAGATCAAAGTATTGGAAGTATATGGAGATTCCGCATTAGTGGTCTACCAACTGAAGGGGGAATAGGAGACAAGAGACCCCAAATTGGTCAATTATCAAAAGATAGTTCTGGGATTAATTGAAGAGTTTGATGATATTACTTTCAGCTATCTCCCACGGGATGAAAACCAAATGGGAGATGCTTTGGCTACTTTGGATTCCATGATCAAAGTTAGCAAACAAGAAGATGTAAAACCCATTCAGATGAGTACTCACGAAGCCCCAGCTCATTGTTATAACATGGATAAGGAATAAGAAAGAGATGATCATCCCTAGTATCACGATATATTATGATATGTGAGAAATTCTGAATATCCTAATCAAGCAACTAAGAACGATAAGAGGACATTGAGAAGACTAGCCTGTGACTATGTCTTAGACGGGGAGGTCCTGTGTAAAAGAAGAAAGGATCGGGTATTGTTGAGATGTGTGGACGCTGTTGAAGCTAAGAAAATTCTGGAAGAAGTTCACGAAGGCATTTGTGGAACCCATGCTAATGGCTTCACAATGGCCAGGCAGATTATGAGGTTCGGGTATTATTGGTCCACTATGGAGGGAGATTGCATCAATTATGCCAAGAGATGTCACAAATGTCAAATTTATGGTGACAAGATACATGTTCCTCCTTCGCCTTTGCATGTTATGACATCACCATGGCCTTTTTCTATGTGGGGCATGGATGTCATTGGGCCGATTTTTCCAAAAGCTTCAAATGAGCATCGATTTATTTTTATGGTTATTGATTATTTCACCAAATGGGTGGAGGCTGCTTCATATGCCAACGTTACTAAATGAGCAGGTGGCAGATTTTTGAAAAAGGAAATCATATGTCGATATGGAACGCCTGAGAGGATCATATCAGATAATGCGCTCAACTTGAACAACATTACAATAGCAGAAATCTGTAAACAGTTCGGGATCAAACACCATAACTCATTGCCTTATCGTCCAAAAATGAATGGTGTTGTGGAAGCTGCCAATAAAAATATCAAGAAGATTGTGGGGAAAATGACTAAAACTTATAGAGATTGGCATGGGAAGTTACCATTTGCCCTCTATGCTTATCGAACATCTGTTAGGACTTCTACTAGGGCAACACCTTTGTCATTGGTTTATGGAATGGAGGCAGATTTACCCATTGAAGTGGAAATACTTTCTCTTCGAGTTTTGTCAGAACTAAAATTAGATGAAGTAGAATGGACCCAGTCTCGTTATGATCAGTTAAATTTGATCGAGGAAAAAAGGCTAAGAGCTATCCAGCATGGTCAGATGTACCAAAAACGAATGATGCGAGCTTATGACAAAAAGGTTCGCCCAAGGGAATTTCATGAAGGGGACTTAGTGTTGAAAAAATATACTCCCCATTCAAAAGGATTTCAGAGGGAAATGGATGCCAAATTGGGAGGGGCCTTACGTTGTGAAAAAGGCTTTCTCCGGAGGAGCATTGATTCTGACTGAAATGGATGGGAAAATCTTACCCAATCCTGTGAATTCGGATTCAGTCAAAAGGTACTATGCTTAAAAAAAAGCCAAAGTAAAAACCCGCAAAGGGTGCTTTGGGTCCTTCTAAAAAAAAAAAAGAGGCCAAGGTGAAAACCCGCAAAGGGCACTTTGAGACCATAAAAAATGAATAAAAAGAAATAAAGGAGAGGCCAAGGTGAAAACCCGCAAAGGGCGCATTGAGACCATAATAAAAAAAAGAAGAAGAAATAAAGGAGAGGCCAAGGTGAAAACCCGCAAAGGGCGCCTTGAGACCAAAGGGGATTTGAGTTGAAAACCCGAAAATGGCGGCTGAAATTTTGATCAAAGGGGGGCATGCGGTGATCTTGCTATACTTGAATTAACAAAGAAGGGATATGCTACATCTTGGAGCATTGATAAGGTACTCGAGATCTCCTAAACACATTTTGGGCTCAAAATAGTCTTCAGGAAGTTCGTACAGAGAAGCTCAAGCTGCGATATCTGGGGCACCTAGTCTTTATTTTATAATGAATTTGCAATCTTTGAATACTTTGTTCCTTTCAAGATATGCATTTTCAATCAATTTCTTGTTTTTGTCATTTTTGTTCTTTTCAAGGATAAGTATTTTGCAATCAATATCTTTTTATTTATTCATTTCGATTTTCAATTTTATTCTTATTCATTGTTATGATCCTTTGTGAGCATATGGCATTGAGATAATTGATAAACCAAAATAGTAACATATTTTAGGCCCACATTTAGTATGCTTTTGGATGAATTATCCCTTGGTTTATGTAAAAAGGTCCTCTTAATCCTTTCTTTTCATGTCTTATACTCAGGAAAGCACCTAAGGATAAAAAGAACGAGAAACGGGCTCAAACCGGACCAAAATGGACTAAAGAGGAAATCGACACGGCCTGGACTTGGACCCACATGGCCGTGCCAAGTCAATCATCTAGAACACGGTCTAACCCCGACTTACACGGCCGTGTCTCATTAAAGAAATCCAAACACGGCCTATCCACGATTTACACGGGCGTGCGACATGGCCGTGCCTCTGCCGTGAAGAAGAGCAATTTCATTCGGGAAAGGATACTTAGGGAGAAAGAAACGTATTTCAAAAGCCTATAAATACACCCTAAGTATGACCTGAAAGGGGGAGCCCAAAGCCATCGTCTGGGGGCATCGTGCTAGCCGCAGAAGGCGATTTGTGGGGATTCACTCGGGGATAACCAGTTGATCCATCTCAAGAAGCCGAATTATACTCAAGATGGAGGATCTCCTCTTCAATTCCTTCAGGGGGTTTTAGGGATTTCTTATGTTTTGTTTTATCTTTTCTCTTGAGATGTTTTTCTTTATTGTTATGAACTAAACCCTTCGGATACCCGAAGGGGATGAAACCTATGATGAATCTTGTTATTTGATTATTTGAATTATATGATAAATACTTAGTTTGTTCTTAACTATGTGAACTTAATCCAAATCTAATGTGCGTAGGTGGAGGAGGAATAGACCCTGTCTAAGAGTAGATCCAACATAATTAAGCGGAGTTGATCGCACGCCTAGAGATAGGGTGACGAGATTTTGCCGGATTAGGGTGAAACCTAATATGGGAGTCCACAGATTGATTTACTGCTATTCTAGGGGGTTATTATAAGAGAACGAGAGTTCCACTAATTAACCTAGGGTTAGACGTTATTCGCCTCGAGAGAGGGTTTAATATACGTTAGGGAGTCTTACGGATCAAACTAGGTAAATAAATCGTATGGTTCAGTGTTAGATAACAAGTGAAGTCTAGGTGGATTCTTCCTAGGGTATCGTCTAAATCAACTGAGTTTTTCCCAAGTTATTTTCCAACTTCATTCTTCTTTTTCTTAGAGTCTTTAGTTTAGTAATTAATTAATTTAGATTAATAAACAACTTCACTTATTTTAGGCTAAATAATAATAAAAAAGTTAGTATTAGTACTTTTAGTTCCTTTTGGTTCGACAATCAGGTCTTGCCTAAACTATACTACTGTCCGATAGGTGCACTTGCCTTTAATCGTTGTCAGAGTTAGTTTCCAGGTTCGATCATTCTTTTATAAATATTAAAACTCTGATTTACAGCGATCAATAATGATGAATGAACTAATAATACTTTCATAAAAGAACTTTCGTATATTACTCTAGAGGTTTCTAAATAATACAAGAACCTGAAGCAGGACTATTGTCTAGAAATTACCAGACTTAAGGATTGGAATATTTCAGAAGACTATTTCTTCAGATTTCTTGAACAAAATGTCAAAATATTGTATTTATGAATAAGCAAATAACGTTCGTCAGGCATTAGGGGATGGTTATTCTTGAAAAAGAGAAGCCTACATTCATCTAGTCATGACACCAAAGGGTGGTGTAATTGACTAAAGAAGATACAAATCTTCTACCCTTGAGTTGTGAAAATGATACAAATCCTGTAGCCCTGAGTGGCAATGGGATGAATGGAGTTTGCAGTCCTCTACCCTTGAGTTGTGGTGGGTTGGATTGAAAATGAAACAAATCTTCTACCCTTGAGTTGTAAAAATGATACAAATCCTGTACTGATAAACCGTAATAGTAACATATTTTATCTCCATATATAGCATGCTTTTGGATGATTTATCCCTTGAGTTATGGAATTTGGTGCTCTTAATCCTTTAATTTCATGTTTTATACTCAGGAGAGCATAGGAGGATGAAAAGAACAGAAAATGGGCTTAAAACGGGCCAAATGGGCCAAAGTAGGAAATCAACACGGCTTGGGCCCAAAGCACACGACCGTGCCCCTTTAGCAGGCTCAAACAAGGCCTGAAGTCGATTCACACGGACGTGCCACACAGGCGTGTCCCTGCCGTGACAAAGAGGAATTTCACTCGGAATAGGGTACTTAGAGGCAAAGAAAGCCATTCCAAAAGCCTATATAAACACCCTAGAGGGCTTTTGGTCAGGGGGCGTCCAGCTAGGCCAAGGAGTCGAGCCAGAGAGGTCAGAATCGTGGGATTTACTCGAAGAAAGCCAGTTGATTCATCTCAAGAAGCCGAAATCATACTCAAGACGGCGGATCTCTCCTTCAATTCCTTCAGGGGGTTTTAAGGTTTTCTTATATTTTATTTTATCTTTTCTTCTGAGATGTATTCTTTATTATTATGAACTAAACCCTCAGATACCTGAGAGGGATGAAACTTAAGACGGATCTTGTTATTGTTTTCTGAACTATATGACAAATACTTGATTTGTTCTTAACTATGTGTTCTTAATTCTTGCTTTGATATTTCAGGGTATTGATTCAAGTATTGATGTGCTTAGGCAGTGGAGCAAAAGTCCCTGTCTAAGAGTAGATCTAGCATAATTAAGCGGAGTTGATCGCAACCCTAGACATAGGAAGACCAAAATCTGCCGGATTAGGGTCAAACCTAATATGAGAGTCCATAGATCGAGTTAATGCAATTCTAGGGTTTTAATTAGAAAGAGATTTCAATTAATCAACCTAGGGTTAGACGTTAGTAGCCTCGATTTTGAGGTATTAATATACATTAGGAATCCTACGGATCAAGTCAAGTGAATAAATCGTGCGGTTCGTG
Organism: Gossypium sturtianum; assembly: GCA_025698515.1. Taxonomy (NCBI): domain Eukaryota; kingdom Viridiplantae; phylum Streptophyta; class Magnoliopsida; order Malvales; family Malvaceae; genus Gossypium; species Gossypium sturtianum. Next base: position 8,012,696 of record CM046947.1, read on the forward strand.
AGTTAGATAACAAGTGAAGTCTAGGTGGATTCTTCCTTGGGTATTGTCTTAATCAATTGGTTTTTTCCCACAAGTATTTCCCTAATTCGTTCTCTTTGTCTTAGCGTCTTTAGCTTAGTAATTAGTTAATTTTAGATTAAACAATAATTCACTTCAATTCTTAGGCTAAATAATAGAAAGAAAGTTAGTATTAGTACTTTTGGTTCCTTTGGGTTCGAAATTTCGGTCTTGCCCCTAAACTGTACTACTGTTCGATAGGTGCACTTGCCTCAATCGTTGTCACAGTTAGTTTCTAGGCTAGATCATTCATTATAATAAATATTAAGACTTTGACACACGATCAAGTTTTTGGCGCCGTTGCCGGGGAACCAAAATATTAAGAATGCTCAATTTTTATTACTTTAGCCATTTTTATTTTTGCAATTTACTTTTATTTTGTTTTTAACTTTGCTAATTTTTCTTCTTTTATTTTGTTCCTAGCAGGTACCTCTAGTTCATGACCAGAAGGAACCCGACAGGACCCTTAATTTACGACAGCGATATTGAAGGAATTGTTCGCAGAAATCATAGAGAAATAAGGCGAAGCCTAAGAGGACGATACTAATAACACGGAAGAGATGGTTGATCACCAGAATAATCCACTCCCTCCTGTGGTTGCCGAAAATCCTCCTTCTCAAACTATGTATGATTATGCTAAACCTAATTTAACAGGAACTGAGTCAAGTTTTGTTAGACCTGCTAATGCTGCAAATAATTTTGAACTGAAACCTAACACAATTCAAATGATACAGCAATTTGTTCAGTTTGATGGTTTACAGGATGAAGATCCAAACAATCACTTGGAGAATTTCCTAGAATTTTATGATACTTTCAAAATAAATGGTGTTTCTGATGATGCCATCTGTCTTCGGTTGTTTCCCTTTTCTTTGAGGAATAAAGCCAAACAGTGGTTGAATTCTCTTCCACGAGGATCAATCACTACATGGGAGCAAATGACCGAAAATTTTTTATTAAAATATTTTCCGCCGGCTAAAATGGCTAAGTTAAGGAATGATATCTCTTCTTTTGTGCAGATGGATTTAGAGACACATTATGATGCATGGGAGAGATACAAAGATCTATTGAGAATGTGCCCACACCATGGATTACCCTTGTGGCTACAGGTCCAAACCTTTTACAATGGTGTAAACCCTTCAACCAGGCAGTTGATTGATTCAGCCGCCGGCGGAACGCTGAACAACAAAACTCTTGAAGCGGCCTACGAGTTTATAGAAGAGATGTCATTGAACAACTATCAGTGGAGAGTCACAAGGACAAGGCCAACAAAAGCTGCTAGTGTTTTCAACCTCGACGCAGTAACCATGCTATCCAATCAGGTAGAACTCTTAAATAAAAAGATTTATGGTTTGTATAGTTCTTCGCAGGTACATCCAGTGATGCAGTGTGATACGAATGGAGGGTCGAACAATACGAAACATCCACCCTACAACCCTGGTGTAGAAAGTGAGTAGATGAACTATATAGGTAATAATTTTAGATCTCAAAATAACCCTTATAGTAACAATTATAATCCAGGTTGGAGGAACCACCCCAATTTTTCATGGGGAGGTCAAGGAAATCAGAGACAGCAACCCCCTCCAAACTTCAAACAATAGCCCTACCCACAGGAAAATAAGCCGAACCTTGAGGAGATGCTGACAAAATTCATAGCGGTGTCAGAAACACATTTCAAAAACACTGAAACAACACTTAAAAATCAACAAGCATTGATTCAAGAGATCAAGAATCAGTTAGGTCAACTTACCAAGATCATGTCAGAACGACCACAAGGTAGATTGCCAAGCAACACTAAAACTAACCCAAAGGAGCAACTTCAAGCCATAACCGCTCATGATAGTAAAGGGTTAGATGAGCCCAAATTAAGGCAAGAGGATGTGGTAGAGGAAGGTAAGGTCGAGGTAAGTCATGATAAATCAAAACTGGTAATCAAAGAGAACCAATCTCGCATACCATATCCCGAAGCAATTAAGAAAGATAACACAGAGGAACAGTTCAGTAAGTTTCTTAAACTTTTAAAGAAATTACATAGTAACTTACCGTTTCTCGAAGCTCTTTCGTAGATGCCAGATTCAAGGAAATTTTTAAAAGAGCTTTTGACAAATAAACGAAGGTTAGACGATGCATCGCATGTGGAGCTGAACGCAGTGTGCTCAGCGATTCTACAAAACAAACTACCACGGAAATTAAAAGATCTAAGGAGTTTTACGATTCCTTGTTTAATTGGTAGTTTATCCATTGATAATGCTTTAGCTGATCTAGGGACAAGTATAAATGTCATGCCTTATAAAATGTTTAAACAACTAGGTCTAGGGAAACCCAAACAAACTAGGATGAGCATTCAATTAGCTTATAAAACTATTAGAATTCCTAGGTGTATAGTTGAAGATGTACTCGTAAAAATTGATAAATTCGTATTCCCAGTAGACTTTTTCATTTTAGACATGGATGAGGACAATACGATCCCTTTAATTTTGGGAAGACCCTTTTAGCAACTGCTAGAACAAAAATCGACATTGATACAGGCGAACTCATACTTCGTGTAGGTGACGAGACAGTCACTCTTAAAGCACTTGACTCGGCTAGGACATCAAGTAATCAATGTGAGAAAATTAATTTTATTAGTGACCATTCGGTTAAACCTTCTTTTCAGGAAGCACCACGGAACTACACAACGGAGCCAGATCCTAGACCTCATGCAACCAAGGAATTAACTCATGAGGAAAGAAGGCTTCAAATCGATGAACTAGACGGATGGAAGACACATTTTAAAGAGAAATTAGGGATACACGCAGCAGAACCAACACCATTCCATGGGACAAACAAATTTAAGATCGGAGATCAGGTATTATTAGATAAAACAGATCCTCGAATATCTCCTTCAGGCCTTAATACAAACGAAGAAATCCCTTTTACGGTACTGAATGTTTTCCCATACGGAACAGTCGAGGTAAGTAACCTTATCTTCGGCACTTTTAAAGTAAACGCTACTCGACTCGAGTTAGATCATGATAGTAGAACTGATAGCATGAGAGAGGATGTTCAACTCTTCAAACCACCATGAATATGCGAATGAGAGGTAAGTCTAGCTTAAGACTTTAAACAAGCGCTTCTCGGGAGGCAACCCGAGCTCTAACTCTGTTTATTTTTACATTTATTTCTACTTTTATTTCTCCTTTTTAGCATCTAACTATTAACTAACCAAAGTGCAGATTTCCATACCACACGGCCCTGCACACGGCCGTGGCCGTGGTCGTGTGGATACTACGGACATTCGTACTGACATGGCAGAGGTAGTACGAGCCAATGACGAAAGATTCCCAAGATCACGGACGATTATAAATGGCCACGGCCGTGCGATCTGGTGTGGTCGACATCGAGGGAAGTCACACGGGCTCGACTAAACACTACTGACCATGCGACATGGTACCGTGGTCGACATCGTTTTTATCAAACATGGGCGTGGTGACCATGAAATGGGCGCGGGAAAAACGAATAAAGCACAACACGGCCGTGCGATATGGCCATGTGACCCAACACGCCCATGGAACATGGGCGTGGGGATGTACCAGACCTGAAATCTCTATTTAAAAACACCCCTCTCCCTTTCCCACCTACTCCCCATTCCTTTTCTTCCATTCCCTTTCACCCTTCTCTTTTCCATTCCCTCTCATTCTCCTGTCCCAAACTCTTTATTTTCACCTTACCTATGTCGAAGAAGCGGAAGGACCCTAGCACAGTATCCCTATGGGAGACCGATCTACATAAGTTCATGCCGGCCGTTTCATTTACTCGACAAGCCAATGACATTTGAGTCCAATTATTTTACCTATGTTTTTTCTATTCTCTTTTATTTTCCTTCTCTTTGACTCTCTTATGCTTAATTTTATTTATTTTATTCTAGTTATTTGGTTTTAGGTTCTTCAGGCTGCTTGGGAATCACACCACCATGACCCTAATATCCACCTCTACAGAAATGTCTTCCTCCAACGCGGCCCGAACTTCCCAAATTTGTTTTCTCTGACTCCATCCAAAATTTAGGAAGTTTCACCTCTTTCCCTATCTTGTGTTTTTCTTATTATAATTGTTATATTTTTACATTGAGGGCAATGTACATTTTAAGTGTGGGAGGTGAAATTTATTCAGGAAAGTGCCTAACTTTTTGCATTATTCTCAAATTCCTGAATTATGTCTTGTTCTTAAGTAAAATTTCTCATATTACTGTTAAAATGAAACTTCCTTTGATTTATGATTTTCATTGATATGCTTTGGATTAAGTCATAGTTAATTGTGCATTGATGATTTAAACTTTAGGAGACTAGAGAATCAAGCAGGATAAGTCTATTTTTCAGAAGTAAAAATTTTGTTAGGTTGTCTACCCGAATCTAATGATTACTTTGAAGTTTGAAATTTACAAGGTTGATATCAAAAGCCCATAATTGTTGTGAGATCTTGAGCTTTTTAGAGCATACATTCCTTTTCGTGCTTACTTTATTGATTATGAGTGTGTCAACATTGATTTGTTATTCTAGAACTTGCTTCGATTATACATGCTGAGACCACACCTTTGATTTGATATACAGAAATGATGAAGGCACTTAGGTTTTAACCCACTTACTCCACTAAAAGCCTACCCTCACAATTAACTTCTAGTGAACCCCTTTGATCCTAACAACCCTTTTATTGACTCACCCTCAACATTAACCAAAAACCATTATTGTTGAAATCCCTTTAATTAATTTGACCCACATTAAGTCGAGGTCTGATTTGAACAGATTACTTAGCTAAACTATGCTTTCCATTTCAGTTGTTAATTTCTTTATTATTGTATGATTTGTTCTTAAAAAAAATGAAGTATATTCATTATTAGTTCTATGCTATTTGAGCTCAAACTGTTAATTTCATTATCTTTAGAAGAAGCTCATGTTATTAGTATTAAGTTTCCGTGATGTAATTTGATCGCTGTAAATCAGAGTTTTAAATTTATAAAAGAATGATCGAACCTGGAAACTAACTCTAACAACAATTAAAGGAAAGTGCACCTATCGAACAGTAGTATAGTTTAGGCAAGACCAGATTGTCGAACCCAAAGGAACTAAAAGTACTAATACTCACCGTCTTTTTATTATTTAGCCTTAATATAAAGTGATGATTGTTTAAACTAAAAATAATCTACTAACTAAGCTAAGACACAAAGACAAAAAAGAATGAATTCGGGAAATAACTTTTGTGAAAACTCAGTTGACTCAAACGATACCCTTAGGAAAAATCCACCTAGACTTCACTTGTTATTTAACCTTGAACCATATAATTTATTTACTTAGTTTGATCCGTGAGACTCCCTAACGTATATTAAACCCTCTCTCGAGGCGAATAACGTCTAACCCTAGGTTAATTAGTGGAACTCGCTCGCTTATAATAACCCCTAGAATAGCGATGAAATCGATCCGTGGACTCCCATATTAGGTTTCACCCTAATCCGACAAAATCTCGTCACCCTATCTCTAGGCGTGCGATCAACTCCGCTTAATTATGTTGGATCTACTCTTAGGCGTGGTCTATTCCTACTCCACCTAAGCACATTAGATTTGGATTAAGTTCAGACAATTAAGAACAAACTAAGTTATTATCATATAATTCAAATAATCAAATAACAAGATTCATCATAGGTTTCATCTCTTCTGTATCTCAAGGTTTAGTTCATAACAATAAAGGAAAACATCTCAAGAGAAAAGATAAAACAAAACATAAGAAATCCCTAAAACCCCCTGAAGGAATTGAAGAGGAGATCCTCCGTCTTGAGTAGAATTTCGTCTTCTTGAGATGGATCAACTGGCTATCTTTGAGTGATTCCCACAAATCTGACCTTTTCGGCTTGGCTTCTTGGCCTAGCTCTCTGCCCCCATTTCAGCTGGTACCTAGGGTGTATTTATAGGCTTTTGAAACACGTTTCTTTATCCCTAAGTATCCTTTCCCGAATGGAATTGCTCTTCTCCACGGCAGAGGCACGGCCATGGCACACGCCCGTGTAAATCGTGGCCAGGCCGTGTTTGACACTGTTGAATGAGGCACGGCCGTGTAAGTCGTGGTAAGGCCGTGTTCTAGTAGGAATAATGGCACGGCCTTGTGGCTTGAAGTCCAGGCCGTGCTGATTTCATGGCTTGGCCCAATTTGGTCCATTTTAAGCCCGTTTCTCGTTCTTTTCGTCATCGGGTGCTTTCCTGAGTATAAGGCATGAAAAGAAAGGATTAAGAGCACCTTTTTACATAAATTGGGGCTTAAATCATCCAAAAGCATACTAAATGTGGGCTTAGAATATGTTACTTTTACGGTTTATCAAATACCACCATACTTAAGCTTTTGCTTGTCCTCAAGCAAAATTCTCAACTTACAATTAAAACAAACTTTCCTCAATTCATAATAGTCATTGATAGTGTCTCATCATAATTCATAGATAATTTATACATGGATAATTCAATTCAAAGTGTCCTAAAAGTTCAAACAGTATAAGTCATAGATTTTGTAGCTCGAAAACATAGGCGTCTCCCCTTATCTAGATAATTACCTTTAATTTGGAATTGACTAGGATTGACATCCTCACAAAAGATTCACTCAAATCACTCAAAGTGTTTAAAGTTCACAATTAGGCACTCAAAGGTCGAACATGAAGAGTTAATCCCATAGGCTTGCATGAAAATCAAATCTCCACCACTGAAATATGAGATGAAAACACAAATCAAAAGGTCTTTGTTAGGGTTGTAACGGGGCTAGGGTTAAGTTGTGGAGTAAGGCTGAATTAGAGGGTTAGAATCGAGATTGAATTGACAAATTACCTAACTAAGAACTAATGAACTAGTAATAATTACATCAATTGAAAACTAATAGTACTTTAATAATACGAGCTTCTTCTTCGATATTTGGAATTTATGTATAAGCTCATTTAATCACATAACTAATAATGAATAATGGATATACTTCGTTCTTTTTTTTAAGAACAACTAAATACATAATAAAGGATAAACTACTAAAATTTATAATTAGGCAACTGATCAAATCAAATCTCGATATAAGGGTAGTCAAAAGGAATGGTGATAACAAAACAAAGGGGTTCTGGGTTAATATTAGCGGTTATGTCAATAAATATGGTTGTTAGGATTAAACGGGGTTCACTACGGGTTAATTATGAAGGTAGGCTTTTTAATGGAGTAAGTGGGTTAAATCCTAGGTGCCTTTATCATCTCTGTGTATCAAATCAAAAAAATGTGGTCTCGACATGTATAATCGATGCAAGTTTTAGAATAACAAATCAGTATTGACATACTCATAATCAATAAAGTGAGCAAGAAAAAGAATTTATGCTCTATAAGGTTCAAAAAATCACAAAAATTATGGGTATTTTGATGTCAACCTTGTAAATTTCAAACTTCAAGGTAATATTTAAACTCAGTTTGACAACCTAGCAAATTTTTAATTTCTAAAAAATAGACTTATCATGCTTGATTCTCTAGTATTCTTAGAATTTAATTATCAATGCACAATTATCAATGACTTAATCTAAAACATATCAATAAAAATCATAAATCATCAGAAATTTCATCCTAATTAGTAATATGAGTAATTTACTTTCAAACAAGACTAAATTCAGGGATTTAAGTTAGGTATCTTTTTAGGTTGTTCACCCCTCCACACTTAAGATGTACATTGCCCTCAATGTACAAAAATATATAATAACCTTGTAATAAAATCATCAAATATGGGGATAAGTGAAAACTTCCTGAATTTTTGGATGATTCCTTGAGAGGAGATTGTGCCTTTGGTGGTGGTGATGGGTCATCGGATGACGAACTGCGCTAGATGAAGAAATTGGGAGGCTCGTGGAGAATTAGCCAGGGATCATTAAGACATAATTAAAGTAAACTAAATATAAAATTAAGGACAAGGAAGATAAAGAGAAGGAGACTAAGAAGAAAACTAAAATTAAAAGAAAAGATGAATGGACTGGGAGGTCCTTATTGTTGGGTGTGATTTCTAAGGCTAAGGTTATGGTGGAGGTGGTGGCGTGATTCCCAAGCAGCCTTTAGAACCTAAAATTAAGAAATTAAGATAAAATAAGCTAAATTAAGTAGAAGAGAAGTAAAGATAAGGAAAATAAAGGAGAAGATAAAAATAAAAGAACAGATAGTTGGTCTCAAAGACCCTTGGCTTGTTGTTTGGGTGAAGCTGCCGGCATGAACTCATGTGAATCGGTCTCCTTTGAGGAGACTGTGATTGGCCTTTTACGCTTCCTTTCCATGGATATGATATTGTTGTGGCTCAAGAGTCTAAGGATTTATTAGGAAACAGAAAAAAGAAAGAGGGAGAAAAGAAAGAAAGAAAGAAAGAACGAAAGAAAAAGAAAGGAGAAGAAAGAAAGAAAGTGGGTTAAGAAAAGAAAAGAGAAGGGTATGGTGTTTAAATAAACTTTCAGATCTAGCAGTTTTCCGCGCCCGTGGGTTGAGGGTGTGTCGATTCACACGGCCGCCTCGCACGACCGTGCTCTAGGGCATGTTGGTTCCCTACGCTCGTGTCTAGCCTGTGTTTGACAAGTCAGTATGTTGGCACGGTTATCCGACACGGGCGTGTTCAGCCCGTGGTTGGCAAGTCAGTAGCCTCACACAGGAGTAAAGCACGGTCGTGCCACTTTGTCGGTGCCCGTGGGGTAGTAGTTGGGTCCGTGATTCTAAAAATCGCTTTGCCTCGACTTGTACCTTCTCGCTCTGTTAGTTCAAAGCGTCGAGTAGTACCCACCCCGCCACACGCCACTGCCATGTGTAAGGCCGTGTGGCCTGGAATTCTGCACTTGGTTAGTTGGTTGTTAGTTGCTAAAAAGGAAGATAAAAAGGAAAATTAAGATAAATTGAATATATAAAAAAAGTATACTAGTATTAGTGCTCAGGTTGCCTCTCGAGAAGCACACGTTTATAGTCTTAAGCTAGACTCTCTTCTCGTTTGCATCTTCAGGGTGGTTTGAGGAGTTGGAAGTCCTTCCTCATGTTATTATCTGTATCCTCGTGAAAAAATTTAAGTCGAGATACGTTTATGGTAAAAGTACCAAAAGTAGGATTACTTACCTCGACTGTTCCGTGTGGGAAAACACTGGTTACCCTAAAAGATATTTCTTTATTTGTGCCAGGGTTCGGAGGAGATATTCAAGGATTTACCTGATCTAATAGTACTTGGTCCCCTATTTTGAAGTGATTTGTTGTTCCTATTAGATCTTTTGGGGGCTCCTTCGGTTTTATCTCGTGTGGTTTCGGTTCTTCGTCGTGTATCCCTAATTTTTCCTTGAAGTGTGTCTTCAACTCATCTAGATCATCGAACTGAATCCCTCGATCTTCATGAGTTATTTCTTTGTTGGCATGCAGTTTAGGATCGAATTCAGTTGTATTCTTTGGTGGTGCTTCCTGAAAATAAGGGTTAACCGAATAGTTATTAGTAGAATTTACGTTCTCACCTTGATTACTCGATGTTCTAGCCGAGTCGAGAGCCTTGATGGTGACTGTCTCATTACCTACACAAAGTATGAGTTCTCCTGCATCAACATCAATTTTAGTCCTGGCAGTCGCTAAAAAGGGTCTTCCTAAGATTAGGGGGATCGAATTATCCTCATCCATGTCTAAGACAACAAAGTCTACTGGGAAAACGAATCTGTCTATTTTCATAAGAACATCTTCGATAATACCCTTAGGAATTCTAACAGTTTTATCAGCTAATTGAATGCTCATCCTAGTTTGTTTAGGGTTCCCTAGACCTAATTGTTTAAACAATTTATAAGGCATGACATTTATGCTTGCCCTTAAATCAGCTAACGTATTATCAACAGTTAGTCTACCAATTAAACATGGAATTGTAAAACTCCCTGGATCTTTCAGCTTTTGTGGTAGCCTATTTTGGAGAATTGCTGAGCACTTTGCGTTAAGTTCCACATGTGACGACTCGTCTAACTTCCGCTTGTTTGTCGAAGCTCTTTTAAAAATTTCCTAGAATCGCATCATCGCGATGAGCTTCAAGTAATGGTAAGTTAATATGTAATTTCTTTAAGAGTTTAAGAAACTTACCAAACTGTTCTTCTGTGTCGTCTTTTCTTAATGCCTCAGGGTAAGGTACGCGAGGTTGGTACTCCTTGATTACCGGTTTTGGCTTGTCTTGAGTTACCTCAACTTTACCTTTTTCTACCTCGTTTCCTTGTGTTGGACTGGGTTCGTCTACTTTTTCGCTTTCTTGAGCTGTTATGGCTTTGATTTGCTCCTTTGGATTAATTTTAGTATTACTCGGTAGACGCCCTTACTGTCGTTCGGATAATAGCTTTGCAATTTCTCCGACTGACTGGGTAATTTCTCCAATTGCCTTTGTAAGTCCTCTAACTTGGTTCTCGATCTTTTTGATCGATGTTTGTTGGGTGTCGAGTGTTACCTCATTTTTTTGGAGACGGGCTTTTGTGGATGCTATGAATTTGTTCAACGTCTCTTCAAGACTCGGCTTCTTTTCTTGTGGATAGGGCTGATTTTGGAAATTTTGAGGAGGTTGTTATCTTTGATTTCCTTGTCCTCCCCATGAAAAATTTGGGTGGTTCCTCCAACCTGGATTATAGTTATTACTATATGGGTTATTATTAGATCTAAAATTGTTACCTATATAGTTCATATATGTTCTCTCTGTGTGCACGGTTGGTAGTGTGTGGTACTCGAGTCGCCATAGTTCCACTTGCGTCAGATCGCATGACCGGATGTACTGCGAAGAACACAAACTATCAATCTTCTTATTCATCAATTCTACCCGATTTGATAGCATGGTTATCTGCGTCGAGGTTGTAAACTCCGGCTGTTTTTGTTGGCATTGTTCTTGTAACTTGCCATCGATAGTTATTAATGACATCTCTTCAATAAACTCGTAGGTCGCCTCGTGAGTTCTATTATTCAGTGGTTCCAGTGGCAATTTGAATCAATTAATTGCCTCGTTGAAGGATTCACACCGTTATAAAAGTTTGTACTTGGAGCCACAAAGGTAAACCATGGTGCGGACACCTTCTCAAGAGATCCTTATATCTCTCCCATGCATCGTATAATGTCTCTAAATCCATCTGCATAAAAGAAGAGATATCATTACGTAATTTGGCCGTTTTGGCGGTGGGAAATATTTTAATAAAAATTTTCGGTCATTTGTTCCCATGTAGTGATTGACCCTCGTGGTAACGAAGTTTAACCAACGCTTAGCTTTATTCTTTAATGAAAAGGGAAATAACCGAATACGTATGGCATCATCAGAAACGCCATTTATTTTGAAGGTATCACAGAACTCTAAAAAATTAGCTATATGAGCGTTTGGATCTTCGTCCTGTAAACCATCAAATTGAACAAACTGTTGAATCATTTGTATAGTGTTAGGCTTTAATTCAAAATTATTAGCGACTATATATGAGCCTAACAATACTAGATTCGGCTCCTGTTAAATGCGGTTTAGCATAATCAAACATAGTACGAGGAGCATTATTTTCTCCCACATCTTGTGGTGGAAGATTATTTTCGTCCATCCCTTCAGTAGGATTGGATCTGTCTTCTCGCTCTCATTGGTAATTTAGGGCTCGCCTAATTTCTCTGTGATTTCTTCGAGCGGTAGCTTCAATATCACTGTCGTATTCTAAAGGTCCTCTCGGGTTCCTTCTAGTCATAAACTAGAGGTACCTACTAGGATAAGAAAGAAAGAAAGTTTAGCAAATTTAAAATTAAAACTAAAAATAAAAATAAATTGCGAAAAATAAAAATAATGGCTAAAGTAATAAAAATAGAGTTTTCTTAATATTTTAGTTCCCCGGCAACGGCGTCAAAAACTTGATCGCTGTAAATCAGAGTTTTAAAATTTAGAAAAGAATGATCGAACGAAACTAACTAACTCGACAACGATTAAAGGCAAGTGCACCTATCGACAAAGAGTATAGTTTAGACAAGACCCGGATTGTCGAACCCAAAGGAACTAAAAGTACTAATACTCACCGTCTTTTTATTATTTAGCCTTAATATAAAGTGATGATTGTTTAAACTAAAAATAATCTACTAACTAAGCTAAGACGCAAAGACAAAAAAGAATGAATTCGGGAAATAACTTTTGTGAAAACTCAGTTGACTCAAACGATACCCTTAGGAAAATCCACCTAGACTTCACTTGTTATTTAACCTTGAACCATATGATTTATTTACTTAGTTTGATCCGTGAGACTCCCTAACGTATATTAAACCCTCTCTCGAGGCGAATAACGTCTAACCCTAGGTTAATTAGTGGAAATCTCATTCGCTTATAATAACCCCCTAGAATAGCAGTAAATCGATCTGTGGACTCCCATATTAGGTTTCACCCAAATCCGGCAAAATCTCGTCACCCTATCTCTAGGCGTACGATCAACTCCGCTTAATTATGTTGGATCTACTCTTAGGCAGGGTCTATTCCTCCTCCACCTAAGCACATTAGATTTGGATTAAGTTCACACAATTAAGAACAAACTAAGTTATTATCATATAATTCAAATAATCAAATAACAAGATTCATCATAGGTTTCATCCCCTTCGGTATCCAGAAGGTTTAGTTCATAACAATAAAGGAAAACATCTCAAGAGAAAAGATAAAACAAAATATAAGAAATCCCTAAAACCCCACAAGGAATTGAAGAGGAGATCCTCCGTCTTGAGTAGAATTCCGTCTTCTTGAGATGGATCAATGGCTATCTTCGAGTGATTCCCACAAATCGACCTTTTCAGCCAGCTTCTTGGCCTAGCTCTCCGCCCCTTCAGTGGTACCTAGGGTGTATTTATAGGCTTTTGAAACACGTTTCTTTATCCCTAAGTATCCTTTCCCGAATGGAATTGCTCTTCTCCATGGCAGAGGCACGGCCATGGCACACGCCCGTTTAAATCGTGGCCAGGCCATGTTTGACACTGTTGAATGAGGCACGGCCGTGTAAGTCGTGGTAAGGCCGTGTTCTACTAGGAATAATGGCACGGCCGTGTGGCTTGAAGTCCAGGCCGTGCTGATTTCGTGGCTTGGCCCAATTAGGTCCGTTTTAAGCCCGTTTCTCGTTCTTTTCATCATCGGGTGCTTTCCTGAGTATAAGGCATGAAAAGAAAGGATTAAGAGCACCTTTTTACATAAATTGGGGCTTAAATCATCCAAAAGCATACTAAATGTGGGCTTAGAAGTGTGGGGGTATTTGATAAACCGTAATAGTAACATATTTTATCTCCACATTTAGCATGCTTTTGGATGATTTATCCCTTGAGTTATGGAATTTGGTGCTCTTAATCCTTTAATTTCATGTTTTATACTCAGGAGAGCATAGAAGGATGAAAAGAACAGAAAACGGGCTTAAAATGGGCCAAATGGGCCAAAGTAGGAAATCAACACGGCGCCAGGCCCACAGCACACTTGTGCTCCCTTTAGTGTGCTCGAACACGGCCTAAAGTTGATTCACACGGGCGTGTTGCACGGGCGTGTCCCTACCGTGACAAAGAGGAATTTCACTCGGAATAGGGTACTTAGAGGCAAAGAAAGTAATTCCAAAAGCCTATATAAACACCCTAGAGGGCTTTTGGTCAGGGGGTGTCCAGCTAGGCCAAGGAGCCGAGCCAGATAGGTCAGAATCGTGGGATTTACTCGAAGAAAACCAGTTGATTCGTCTCAAGAAGCCGAAATCATACTCAAGACGGCGGATCTCTCCTTCAATTCCTTCAGGGGGTTTTAGGGTTTTCTTATGTTTTGCTTTATCTTTTCTTCTGAGATGTATTCTTTTATTATTATGAACTAAACCCTCAGATACCTGAGGGGGATGAAACCTAAGACGGATCTTGTTATTTTTTTCTGAACTATATGATAAATACTTGATTTGTTCTTAACTATGTGTTCTTAATTCTTGCTTTGATATTTCAGGGTATTGATTCAAGTATTAATGTGCTTAGGCAGTGGAGCAAAAGTCCCTGTCTAAGAGTAGATCTAGCATAATTAAGCGGAGTTGATCGCAACCCTAGACATAGGATGACCAAAATCTGCCGGATTAGGGTCAAACCTAATATGGGAGTCCATAGATCAAGTTAATGCAATTCTAGGGGTTTTAATTAGAAAGAGATTTCAATTAATCAACCTAGGGTTAGACGTTAGTAGCCTCGATGGAGGTATTAATATACATTAGGGAATCCTACGGATCAAGTCAAGTGAATAAATCGTTTGGTTCAGAGTTAGATAACAAGTGAAGTCTAGGTGGATTCTTCCTTGGGTATTGTCTTAATCAATTGGTTTTTTTCCCACAAGTATTTCCCCAATTCGTTCTCTTTGTCTTAGCATCTTTAGCTTAGTAATTAGTTAATTTTAGATTAAACAATAATTCACTTCAATTCTTAGGCTAAATAATAGAAAGAAAGTTAGTATTAGTACTTTTGGTTCCTTTGGGTTCGACATTCCGGTCTTGCCCCTAAACTATACTACTGTTCGATAGGTGCGCTTGCCTCAATCGTTGTCACGGTTAGTTTCTAGGCTAGATCATTCATTATAATAAATATTAAGACTTTGACACACGATCATGTACCCCTGAGTGGCAATGGGATGAATGGAGTTTGCAGTCCTCTACCCTTGAGTTGTGGTGGGTTGGATTGAAAATGAAACAAATCTTCTACCCTTGAATGACAGTAAGATTGATTGAAGAGGATATATACCCTTGAATGGAAATGGGATGGATTGGAAAGGATTTAGATCTTGTACATAATGAGATGGCTTGAAGATGGTAAAAATTTTAGGTCCCAAATGAACTCTGAGGTTATAGTGGGGCAAATCTGTTGAGCAAGATATATTGGTTTTTTAGGGTTTTCTGTCGAAAATACTGGCTAAACAAGATGGCAGCATATTACGTCAGTGATAAAACCCTGATAAACAATGAGTGATGACACCTTAAACATTTAAAAATGGGTCATTCTCATGAAATTCTGCACTCGTACAGGACATATTTAGTTAGGAGCATGTGATTCATTTCGATCATTGCATCCTAATCATTGTGCATTTAACAAAGGATTATTCTCATGACGATCTACATTCATACAAATGTCATCCAAAATATCATTTGGTTAGGAGCATTTGATTCATTCCGATCATTACATCCTAATAATTTTACATAAAAAAAAGAGAATCATGACATTTTTGGCATTCATAACACATGTGACTAGGAGCATTTGATTCATTCTGATCATAGCATCCTGATCATTCGGCATAAACATATGCATGTGGAACCGAGTCTACAGGACATGTCCATCAAAGGACGGTGTAGCAACATTGGTGAATTCATATATCTTATCTTCCTAAGCAGTAGTTGAGCAGATCAAATTTTGGCGAATCTTATCTCCATGTATCGGCAATGGAGCAGATTTTAGCCATCGGTCTTATCTTCTTGATATTGCAAGGGAGCAGACTAAAAATTTTAGATTTTGTCCCCTCGAGATGGTAGTGGGGCAAGCTGAAGGTTGAAGTCTTCCTAAGATAGTAAGGAAGCAAATTGGAAAGTTCAGATTTTGTTCCCTAGAGATGATAGTGGAGCAGACTGAAGATTGAAGTCTTCTTGAGATAATAAGTAAGCAAATTGGAAAGTTCAGATTTTGTTCCTTCGAGATGGTAGTGGAGCAGACTGAAGATTAAAGTCTTCCTAAGATAGTAAAGAAGCAGACTGGAAAGTTCAAATTTTGTTCCCTCGAGATGGTAGTGGAGCAGACTGAAGATTGAAGTCTTCTTGAGATAGCAAGGAAGCAGACTGAAAAGTTCAGATCTTGTCCCCTCGAGATAGTAGTGGGGCAGGCTAAAGATTATAGTGTTATTTTCCTAGTATAGCAAAGGAGCAGACTGAAGATTGAAAGGTGGTGAATCTTATCTTCCCGTGGTAGTAGGGGAGTAGATCTAAGCCACATATCTAAATTCCTTGAATTGGATCGAAGTGCTAGTTCTCATGCCCCTGAAAATGCAGTGGGATGGAATGAAGCTACTCGAAGAAGAAAAGCACTGAAAGAGGTCAAGATTCGGCAAGACCGTGCAAAATTGGCCCTTTTTGAAGTCTTTGCTCTATTCTCGTTACACGACAATGAGCAAAGAGGGGCAGCTGTAATAGGCCCATTTCTCCCGGCCCATTTAAAACCAAAAAATAAAACCAATAAACCAATAATAATAACCCATTAATAAAACAATCCAAATACAATAAAGTCAAACCCAATAAAACAATCCAATATTATTAACAGGCCTAAAATAACCCAAATTACACCAGACCCAATTGAAGCCCAAAACCCGAATTAACCAGTCCCAGCCCAAAGCAAATCAGAATCAGAGGAAACCCTAGAGGCTTCCAGACTATCGTGCGCCGCAGCCTTCTCCCACGCGCGCCCTTCGTGCATCCACGCCAGCGGTCATCACGCACACGCGCGCTCCTCAGCAATGGCCCTTCCACGAGCACCTGCAACAGAAAATAGCAAGAATCACAAAAGAATAGCAGAATACAGTAGAAAGCAGTAAAAGGTTATTAGGAAAAACGTGTATTGCATTTTCTTAGCTATAAAAAGCCAAGTATTGTACAGTAGATTTTTACGCACACAAACAGAAGAAATAGGAAATCAGAAGCAAAAAAAATATTAAGGTGATTACATTTTCTTCTTCGATTTAGAGTTTCTTTTGGTGGCTGTTCTTTTACTTTGTATACATGTGCAAAAATAAAAAGAAAAAGAGGAGGTGCGTACCATCGTGAATGTCCTTGTCTTCTCCGTCGCAGTCGGAGTTAGATGAAGATGTTGGATGTACCATCGTGAATACACTTCGTTTTCTCCGTTGCAATCGGAGTTAGACGAAGATATTGGTCAAAGAGACTGGTGAATGGGCGCATATAAAATCCGATCGGACCTTCTCATATCACTATTCACCGATTATAGTGGCGTTTTAGTGGTAGAACGGAATGGTTTCTAGATGCGGCTGAGAGCAAAAATCAAAGGGCTAGGGTTTTGGTTTAAGGAAATGATTAGCTGATTATTTTAAGGTCTGTTTTAGGGATTATAGTGCATTAATGAAACGACGCCGCTTGGACTCAATTTAATAGTCTCAAAACGGCGCCGTGTGGTGCGACCCGAATTGACCCGATCCAGGACCCTGAGGATCTGCGTGTTTACGTGTTGAAGGGGTAATTGCGCATTCGGTCCCCCGTTTTGCGTTGACATCTGATTGAGTTTTTATTTATTTATTTATTTCGTTCTTTTAATTTTACCTCGAGGATTTGCACGTTTTTTCGATTTAGTCCAGCTTGAGCGCCACGTTTTGGTTAACTGAAATATTTAGATTAATCACTATTCATTTAGGCACGTTTTATTTAGGTCCTTGATTCTGTTTTCACAATTTTATTTGTTTAAAAATTGCTATTTTAATTTTATTTTTATTCCAATTGGGGTTTTCTTCTACTTCAGTTTGTGTATTTTATTTTATTATTCTTAATTAATTCGTTATTCATATTTGTTTAATTGTTTTAACATATTATTTTGGAATATTGTACATATTATCTAGTTTCTTTTTGTTTTTTTAACTTGTATATTTTTAAACTTATTTTAATATAATTTGCTCATTTTAAAATTCTTTTTTACATATATTTCTTTGATTTAAAGATTTATGAATACTTTTGTACATCATTATTCTTATGTGCATATTATTTAAATTAAGCTATTTCTTAATATATGCAAATTATTCATATTAATTTTTTGTTACTTCATGAATTTTATTCATTTTGATAGATATTTTATCTTGTATAGCATGTATTTTGGCTTTATTCTTATAATATTCATTTTAAAATTCATTTGTATACTATTATCTAATATATATTTTTTAATCTTTTATTTTTAAATTGATGTATATTATTCTATACACTACTTATTTTAATTTTATTTTTAATACTTGTTTTAGAATTCATGTACATATAATTTGTTGTTTGTATATTAATGAGCTCATTTTTTTGGTTTTTACATTATTCATTCTTTCTATTTATCTTAAAATTTGTTGCTTAATATTTCTTTCTAAATTGTCTTTTGATTTATTAGTTTTTGAATATTAATATTAGTACTTGTATAGTGTATGATAGGTTGCCATCTATTGGATCCTAATTTGTTCTTTTGTGTTTTCATTATTACCATGTATTGTTAATTTGCAACTATACTTTGCTTTTATTGTTGCATCGTGATTAAGATTTCCAATTTATTAAAAATTGTTCATTTTTCATCTAAACAAACCAAACAAATACATTTTGATTCAATTTTAACATCGTTTATTTGAAAATTTTCTCCAAAATAAGGCAATATTTGCGTGTTTGGAAACTCGAAGAATTGCACCCTAACGTGCTGAGTGTTAATTTTCCATTTGGCCAAATAACCAAATATCGTTTTAATTGCATGTTTTGAAGATCAAAGATGACCTCGGTGTCGAAGTATAAATGCGTCACATCCTAACGTGTTGGATGTGATGTTTTTATTCCTTTGGGAACGAGTGAATCTTGAGATTCAATTCAAAATTAATTAACATTCTTTAAAAAGAATCATACCTTAAATATTTTCAAGTTTTCAACGCAAGGACACTAGTTAATCGATTTGGTACCCGTTCTAGGGCATAAGAGGGTGCTAACCCTTCCTCGTATGTAACCGACTCCCGAACCCATTTTTCTTGGAATTCGTAGACCAAAATTAATTTCTTTTAAAATAAAATAAAATATTTTATAGGTGATCCGATCATACCTAAACAAAAAGGATTGGTGGTGACTCCATGTTCATTTTAAAAGTCGATCCCTTTTTTCAAAACAATAAAAAATGGTTTCGACAAACGCCGTTTCAGTGTTTTGGAAGCGTATTTCTGACATCGAGATAAATTTCGTTAGCATCTCCTCAAGGTTCGGCTTCTTTTGTTGCTGGTGAGGTGGTTGTTGAAAACCTGGAGGAAGTTGCGGTCTTTGATTACCTTGACCACCCCACGAGAAATTGGAATGGTAACTCCAACCTGCATTATATGTGTTACTATAAAGATTATTTTGAGGTCTAGAATAGTTACCCATATAGTTGACTTGTTCGTTCTCTACGTGCTAGGGTTGTAGGATAGATATTCTTTGTTGTTCACCCTCCTCCAATTGTATCGCATCTTTGTATTCACGGATGTACTGCGTAGAACCATACAAACCATCAATTTTTTTTATTTAAAAGCTCTACCTGGTTAGATAACATGGTGACCGCGTCAAGGTTGAAAACACCGGCTGCTTTATTAGGCATTACCCTCATGTCTTGCCACTGATAATTATTCAGTGACATCTCTTCGATTTCTGCGAGTGGTATGTTTTATTTCACTGTCAAAAATCAAGGGTCCTGACGAGTTTCTTCTAGTCATAAACTAGAAATACCTGCCAAAAGCAAAGAAAGAGAAAAATTAGCAAAGTTAAAATAAAATAAAAAAATAAAAATAAATTGCAAATAAATAAAATGGCTAAAGTAATAAAAATTGAGCGTTCTTAATATTTTAGTTCCCCGGCAACGGTGCCAAAAACTTGATCATTGGTATCGATAGTCTTAATATTTATATAATGAATGATCTAGCCTAGAAACTAACTATCACCACGATTGAGGCAAGTGCACCTATCGAACAGTAGTATAGCTTAGTGGCAAGACCGGATTGTCGAACCCAAAGGAACCAAAAGTACTAATACTGACTTTCTTTTTATTATTTAGCCTAAGAATTAAGGGAATTGTTATTTATTCTAAAATTAACTAACTACTAAGTTAAAGACGCTAAGACAAAGAGAATGAATTGGGGAAATACTTGTGGGAAAAACCAATTGATTAAGACAATACCTAAGGAGGAATCCACCTAGACTTCACTTGTTATTTAACTCTGAACCAGACAATTTATTCACTTGACCTGATCCGTAGGATTCCCTAATTTATATTAATACCTCTCTCGAGGCTACTAACGTCTAACCCTAGGTTGATTAATTGAAATCTCTTTCTAATTAAAACCCCTATGGTTGCATTAACTTGATCTATGGACTCCCATATTAGGTTTGACCCTAATCCGACAGATTTTCGTCATCCTATCTCTGGGGTTGTGATAAACTCCGCTTAATTATGCTAGATCTACTCTTAGACAGGGTCTATTCCTCCTCTGCCTAAGCACATCGATACTTGAATCAATATCCTGAAATATCAAAACAAGAATTAAGAACACATAATTAAGAACAAATCAAGTATTTATCATATAGTTGAGAAAACAATAACAAGATCATCTTAGGTTTCATCCCCTCGGATATCCAAGGGTTTAGTTCATAATCATAAAAGAATACATCTCGAGAAGAAAAGATAAAACAAAACATAAGAAAACCCTAAAACCCCCTGAAGGAATTGAAGGAGAGATCCGCCGTCTTGAGTATGGTTTCGGCTTCTTGGGATGAATCAACTGGCTTTCTTCGAGTAAATCCCACAATTCTGATCTCTCTGGCTTGGCTCCTTGGCCTAGCTGGACGACGCCCTAAAGGTTGGCCTTTAGGGTGTTTATATAGGCTTTTGGAATGTCTTTCTTTGCCTCTAAGTACCCTATTCCGAGTGAAATTCCTCTTTGTCACGGTAGGGACACGCCCGTGCAACACGTCCGTGTGAATCGAATCCAGGCCGTGGTCGAGCCTGCTAAAGGAGCACGGCCGTGTGGATTGGGCCCAGGCCGTGTTGATTTTCTACTTTGGCCCATTTGGTCCGTTTTTAGCCCGTTTCTCGCTCTTTTCATCCTCCTATGCTTCCCTAAGTATAAAACATGAAATTAAAGGATTAGGAGCATCAAATTCCACAATTCAAAAGATAAATCATCCAAAAAGCATGCTAAATGTGGGATTAAAATATGTATAATTTACAGTTTATCAAGGGGAATACACGACCCCAAGCCGACACTCTATTAGTGGGAGGCAGAATACGAAAGCGCCCGTGTTTGGTGGTAGTATGGAAAACACAACCCCTGCACGACACTCGGTTGGTGGATGGGACATGCATATCAGTAGGTCGACGTTCGATGCTAGAAATATGTATTGGGGAACGTCATCAAATTCTAGTGGTTGGCAATCCACATATGATTGGGGACGTTACGAAAGTTGTTTAAGAATGGATAATTAATTGTGATCGTGTGTAAGTTTTAATATTTATAATGAATGATCGAGCCTAGAAATTAACTATCACCACGAATAAGGCAAGTGCACCTATCGAACAGTAGTATAGCTTAGTGGCAAGACCGGAATGTCGAACCCAAAGGAACCAAAAGTACTAGTACTGGCCTTCTTTTTATTATCTAGCCTAAAAGAGGATTGATGTTTATCTAACTAACTAATTACTAAGCTAAAGATGCTAAGACAAAGAGAATGAATTGGGAAAATACTTTTGGGAAAATCAATTGATTAAGACAATACCCGAGGAAGAATCCACCTAGACTTCACTTGTTATCTAACTCTGAACCAGACGATTTATTCACTTGACTTGATCCGTAGGATTCCCTAATTTATATTACTATCTCTTTCGAGACTAATAACGTCTAACCCTAGGTTGATTAATTGAAATCTCTTTCTAATTAAAACCCCTAGTGTTGCATTAACTCGATCTATGGACTCCCATATTAGGTTTGACCCTAATCCGACAGATTTTCGTCGTCCTATCTCTAGGAGTGCTGTCAACTCCGCTTAATTATGCTAGATCTACTCTTAAACAGGGACTTTTGCTCCTCTGAATAAGCACATCAATACTTGAATCAATATCCTGAAATATTAAAGCAAGAATTAATAATTTGAGGGGTTTAGTTCATACAGTTCAGAAAACAATAACAAGATCCGTCTTAGGTTTCATCCCCCTTAGGTATTTGAGGGGTTTAGTTCATGTTTATAAAAGAATACATCTCAGAAGAAATTAAATGACAAAACATAAAGAAAACCCTAAAACCCCCTGAAGGAAACTGAAGGGAAGATCCTCAGTCTTGAGCGTGATTCAGACTTCTGAGATGGATCAACTGGCTTTCTTTGAGTAATTCCCACGATTCGGCCCTCTCTGGCTTCACCCCCCTTTTAGGTCATATTTAGGGTGTTTATATAGGCTTTCGGGAGGCCTTACTTGGCCCACAAGTATCCTATACCGAGTGAAATTAAAACAGGTCACGGTAGGGGCACGCCCGTGTGAAACGCCCGTGTGAGTCGAGCACAGGCCATGTTTAAGTCTGCTAAAGTGGCACGGCCGTGTGGTTTACTCTAGGTCATGTGGATTTCTTACTTTGGCCCATTTTCTCTATTTTTTGGCTCGTTTCTCGTTCTTTTCATCCTCCTATGCTCTCATAAGTATAAAACATGAAATTAAAGGATAAGTAGCATCAAATTCCATAATTCAGGGAATAAATCATCTAAAAGTATGCCAAATGTGGGGTTAAAATATGTATATATTACGGTTTATCAATAATGTACTCCCCACGACATCCACCGGCGAGGCGACCTTGTTCGTTGTAGATGATGGTGGGTCGAATGATGAGTCCGATGTGGATCCACCTCGAGAGCCCGGCCCCAATGGTGCAGAAGTTGCATTATTTTCTGAACAGGAGCCTGTTCCAACCATACCTGAAGATGTTGAAGGGGCTTCAGATAAAGAAGAAGAAGATCCGCGATTTAGGGGGTACTTGCCTCCAGTCCACATGCACAATGTCGATCTATCTCAAGACGATGCGTTGGAGTTTCCTGAACTACCACACAGAAGGCGTGACCGTACAAGTTCATCGTTGGATTCTGGTGAATTAGAAGTTGGTAAAGAGTTTTCCAACAAGGATAGTTTTCTTGGTGCATTGAAACAATATAGCATCAAGAACGGGGTAAACTACAACGTGGTCAAATCCAAACTCGATAAGTACGAGGCCAAGTGTGTAGTGCAAGACGGTACATGTTCATGGAAAATCATGGCCTCGTTAAGGAAAAGGACAGGCTTGTGGGAGATTAAAAAGTACAAAGGTCCACATACATGTCTTTATTAAGATATGTTGGCAGGGTTAAAAATACTGACGATGAAGACGGATCCCAAGATTTCAGTACCAGTCTTAATTGCCAATATTCGTAGCCAATTGGGGTACACGCCCTCTTACCGCAAGACTTGGATAGCTAAGCAGAATGTGTTGGAAAAGTTGCATGGTCGGTGGGACGCTTCATATAATGAAGTGTGGCAGTGGTGTCAGTCTTTGGAGAGATATGTCCGAGCGAAAGATAACAGACCTTGAAACGGTACCTGCGTACTACAACGATCGATTGCTCTGTGGATGCCAAGTGTTCAAGCGTCTGTTCTTGACATTTAAGCAATGCCGAGACGCATTTCTATATTGCAAGCCATTGGTACAAATTGACGGTACCTTTATGTATGGTAGATATCGCATCGGCTATTGCTAGCTGTGGCACAGGATGGCAGTGGAAGAATATTTACAATTGCGTTTGCAATAACACCGGGGGAGTCAGTTGATGATTGGGATTTCTTTTTATCTAGGTTAAGGAGGCATGTCTGCCCCCAACCCGATATCTGCGTTATATCGGATCGGGGCCCTGGAATACTAACCGCAATAGAGCGACAGGGAAGCCTATGGCATCTCACACACCATCGATATTGCCTAAGGCATGTTGCGTCCAACTACCACGGGCAACATCGATCTACAAGTGAACGACGACAAGTGACCAACATGGGTATGTAGTATCTATTAATATAATTTCGTTTGTAATATTCAATTTATTCTTAATTGAAGAGTGGTATGTAATATTCGCTATAAACTTATATTGGCAGGGTACGATATCAATAAGGACTGTTTTCACGAGATGTTGGCGATTTTGCGCTCAGTTAACGAAGAAGGCGCAAACTACCTATGCAACATACCTTTCAAACAGTGGACACAAGCATACGACGGTGACCTACGATATGGTCATATGACCTCAAACCTGGCTGAATGCATAAATTCTGTTCTAAAAGGAACGCGTCATTTGTCCATAACATCGGTTGTGCGAGAGACATAGTTTTGTTTAGCGGTACTATTTCTGAAGCGAACAGCGAGTTATAAAGGCCAAATGCAGGGAGGCCATGTATGGTGCGCGAAGGTATTGGGAGAAATTAACAAGGCGAAGGCACGGGCTAACACCATGCACACAGTGTGTCATGATCACGACAACCTATGGTTTCGTGTGACGGAGTTTGAAAGACCGAACCAAGGTATTGTTGGCGAGCAATATCGTGTACACTTGAGAAATAGGACCTGCGACTGTGGGATATTTGATGTACTTCGTTATCCATGCATTCATGTAATTGCAGCTTGTCAGAATCTCCGTCTGGCTCCCATGAGCTATGTCGACGAAGTGTACAAAATAGAATACATGTACAACGTGTGGAGACACGTATTCCCACCAGTCCCAGATGAACGTAAGTGGCCGTCTGCATCGCTTGCTCCGTTTAAGTTGTTACCGGATAGAGAACTGCGTCGCAAACCAAAGGGTCGACCTTGCTCGACTAGAATACGCAACAATATGGATATCCAAGAAACATCTAACCAACAGAAGTTATGCGGATGGTGTAGGAACCCAGGCCATACATCTCGCTCCTGTCCAAATCGGAATAGTTGATAGTCTCCTTATCATTTTTGTCTCTTGGTGGCTATGAAAATTCTTTTAATTTCTTGATGAAAATGGTGAACTTTTGTAGAAGGACTAAGCTGCAAAACAAGAAAAAAGTTATTCAATTAATCTAAAATATCACCATCATCATTATTCTTTAAAATTATCTTTCTTACTAAATGATTACTTTGCCCCTTACGATCCTTCAAAATTCCTACATTGGATCAACACCCATCTTGATAAAATTACAAATTAACCCCTCATACTTTTTCACTTATTCAATTTAGTCCTAATTCATCTATTTCTTCTTAGTTTCTAGATCCTTCCACCCTTAAAATATTTACACCATTGGCCCTTCAAGTTTTTCATAAATACATTTTAAACCCTCAAATTTTGAATATTTACTATTGAGCCACAAAACTTTTCTCACATTTCCGATTTAGTCCTTACTTGAACCAATACAATTAGGATATTAAAAACAACTTTTATTTTATTAAAAATATAAAAAGTAAATTACAATAAAAAACAACTTTAATTTTATTAAAAAAATTACAATTAGGATATTAAAAACAACTTTAATTTTATTAAAAATAAAAAAATTAAATTACAATTAGGATATTAAAAACAACTTTTATTTTATAAAAATTATAAAAAAATAAATTACAATAAAAAAATAAAAAACAACTTTTATTTTATTAAAAATAAAAAAATTAAATTACAATTAGGATATTAAAAACAACTTTTATTTTATAAAAATTATAAAAATAAATTACAATAAAAAAAAAACAACTTTTATTTTATTAAAAATAAAAAAATTAAATTACAATTAGGATATTAAAAACAACTTTTATTTTATTAAAAATAAAAAAAATTAAATTACAATTAGGATATTAAAAATAACTTTTATTTTATAAAAATTATAAAAAATAAATTACAATTAGGAAATAAAAAAACAACTTTTATTTTATTAAAAATATAAAAAGTAAATTACAATTTAAAAAATTAAAACAACTTTTTATTTTATTAAATGAAAAAATATAAAAAAAGTTATACAAATATATTTAAAAAAATCAATGTTGGTGCCGGTCGGAATCAGTGCCACATGGGGGTGGTCGACGGTTACTCGCTGGATTACTCCTTGGTCCAGCTTTTGGCGGGGGTTGTGGTTGCTCCGGCGGGGATTCTGGTTCTTTCGGCAGGGGGTTTGGTGGTGGGTGTTGGGAGGATGACCCACCTTGATAAAATAATGAATGCGGAGGTGTTTGCGTCACCCATGGCGGAGGTGTTTGAATCCCATAAGGCATCGGAGATTGGTAAAAAGAAGAGCTCCCCGATGGCGCCTCTTGCGATCCCTCATGTGACGGCGGCCTATAGATTGGCGGTCCACTCGGAGTAGTCGGGAACGGACTTGAACCGGGCCATGCATGCCAACCTGCCATAGGACTGGGAAAAGGAAACATATAAGGGTTAGGATACATATAAGGGCTAGGATACGCACCTGGAATAACCCGAAAAGACTGTGATGTGGGTGTCGTCGGCTGAAGTGTTGGGCTCGGTGACTGTGTGGGCACTGTTGATGGGTCCGGTGATTGTGTCAGCGCTGTTTATGGGCCCGTCCCATCATCCCTTCTCCTTGAATTTAACGGGCCCCGTCGTTACCTTTGTACACGAAGTTACGTCGCCTCTCCTTTTCTGACAATAAATACGGTTTGCCATGGATCTTAAACCATGGCATGTATTCCGGCACGCACGCTAACTCAGGAACGATGATCGGTTCCCGAGTAGGTATATAATCATACCGGTTTTCCCACAACTAGATATATGCTGACCAAAATCTTGGCCAATCCGTATGCAACTGCCGTAAGTCGACTTTGTGCTCATCATCGAGCACCTCAGGTGCCACGGGAATCGGTTGTCGGAATCCAAATTGACGCAGAACCCGATCTGACTGGTGCATCTCCACGGCGGCATAATTGACCAATAGGACCTTCACTGAAACACCCCACACCCGGCCCACGAGCTTGAACCGGATCTGGTATGTTCCTTAAATAAATCGGTTTTCAATGTTCTAAATGACTTAGAGAAAATTTGTGTAATTTAAAAAAATTGTTTTGGGTTGGGCTTAATTTGAAACCTATTTAATAAATTTCGAAATCCAACTTAAATAAGGTGACAAATAATTTTTGGGTTTATTATTTTAAAAGAAATAAATTTACTTATCTTTAATCAAACATAAATTGTATCATATTCAAATAAAAAAATAAACAGAAATAAAGAAAATCCAACTGGGCCTTATGGCCTTATTACATCATTCAAACCCAAAATAAAGTACTAAATTTCATAAAGTCCAAATTCCAAATAATTTCTTCAAGCGATGCATGGCCACCTTTAGCTCCTGCCGACCAGGTCCATTCTTGCTCATCACTGGAAAATAATTCCTCAGTGAAGTGAGTCAACAGACTCAATGTGTACATAGTACTAATTTCCAACAAATCGGGCATACAAGTCATATCAATATCATGTTCATACAAAATAAAGGATGATGCAACCCAAATCCAAACCTATTTGTCCATCCGCTACACACCACCCGTACCAACTTTGTACATCGCGGGGACTACTAAGTCGACCCTCCATCCGCTACACACCATCGAAGGCGATCGTTTGCGATCGGCGTGCTCATCGCCCACTTATGTTGTGTCATTAGACATTGTATTCCTTGGATGTAACCGAAGTTACCACTTTTCACTTTATGTGACCGTAGTCACCACTTTACGTTGGTGAGACCGTAGTCATCACCTTCACTTTCTTCCTCCACAAATATCCCGAATGCCCCAATTATTTCATAACATATTTCACATACTTAATTTTCATTCAAGTTACTAATCACATGTTCAAAATATATCTCATTCACAATCCTATCAAAAGTAGGAAACGTGCACAGGTACTCCTTACCACATTTGTGGTGCTTAGCCACATTCACATCTTTGTTACATATTTATATATTTAATGATTGCCATGCAATTTATTGAAAGTTAGTAAGAGTACACACCTTTTTCGCTTAATAGTTTCGTGAATTCCCGTAGAAGCGATCTACCGATCTAGATCTTTCACTCCTATATTCGGCCATTAATTAAAACATATAAATAAACCTATTTGGTCTTAAAACCAAATCCTACTAGAAGTAGAATTACTTACCTAGTTGCCGAATTGATTTAATCAAGTCCCAATGATTGCTAGAATTCCTCTCTTCCTTGAAATCGGCTAATACTAGGTATGTAACCATGTCGATTTTCGGTTTTTGAAATAATGGAAAACACTTAAACAAATTATGCCTTGGCGAATATCCCTTACCTTATGATGGGATTCCAAATGAAGAGGATTCCTTTATAAGCTGTTGAAATCCTATAACTTCGTGTTAGATTAGATCTAACTTTGAAAACGTGAATCATAATCTTTAACCGCATATTTATATTTATAATCCTTACCTTAGATCCTTAGATTTCCCGAAAAATCCCTTTTGATGTTGTGGATGATTGCCTCTTTCTTAGAATCCACAAAGATTCAAGCTTAACGATTACAACGGAGAAGAAAATAGAAGAAAAAAGAGGGATTTTTGCTTAATGAAAATTCGGCAGAGAGAGGGGTTTTGCCTAGGAGAATTTGTGAGAGAGGAAGAGGAGCAAATGTTGATGAGTAGCCCTCCTGTCCTCCTTTTATAGCCAAAGTTATCAGCCTAGGAGTCCTTTACTTGGCCACCACTCCTCTTTTTGATAATATTATCTCTTTTATTTAAAAGATAAAAGCCTTTAATCCATCAATTATCTCCTCAATTATCTCATTAGAAAATAATCCTTTATTTATCTCTTATTATTCACATATTTATGTGAATAAAACTCCTTTATTTCTCTCATATATCCAAGTTTCCCGAAATGTTCAAGTTTCCATTTTGGATCATTTCCAAAAATGTTTAGAGTTCCAAAAATGTCTAAGTTTCCAAAAATGTCCATTTCCATTTCCATTTTCATTTCCATCTCCATTTTCATTTCCATTTTCATTTTCATTCATTTCTAGGTTTCCAAAAGTATCAAAAATTTATTCATAATACTTAAGACTTGTCATTTCATACAATTGATCTGAAAAATGCATAGGCCCTTCCTAGGATGTTACATTCACATGCCAAATGTTCGGATTTTGAAAGAACTCATCCGGAATTACTGCCCGAATTGATGGATCCTCGTATGGTGTCCATTGAAACTATAGTAACATGATAAAAATATTAGTTATATACATAATACATAATACTAAATACTAAATACTAAATACTAAATAATAAATACGAAATGACTATTTTATTACGAAAATATATTTTATTTCATACTTACTTGTGCTTCCGACCGTTGGTCTAATAGAAGCCGTATATCTTCAAGCGAGGTAGGTATTCCAACATAACTCGCCGAATGGTTCCACCTAATTAAATAAATTTTTAGCATACAATTATATTTTAAATCTACGTAATAATTGTAAAATCTAATATTAAATTTACCTCGTTATGAGTGGGAATGTATATGGGTGGTCCACTCGAAGACGTAAAAATGGAAAGCGAAACCGTGCCCATGATTGCAGTAGTGATAGGCAACCTCCGATTTTGGCTTTATTCGGTCGTGTCGCCCCGCACATCTCCCGATACAATTTTGCTAGCACAGCGGACCCCAACTCAATTCACCGCTGCTCTAAAATCAACGAAGTTTGACCACCTCGAGTATGAGGTTTCGTGACAAGTCTGGTATCAGATAGCCTCCAATCATCTCAAGAATGTATGCCCGAGCATACCGTATTCTTTCTAATTCGGTCGAATCATTATCCGGCTCCGGGAATGTGTCTCGTAACTAGCCCATCTCGATCCGACCTCCGTTAATGTTATCCGGAATAGCACCCAAAAGCTCGTAGCATACGGCTCCCCAATCACCAGAAGTTGCGGACCCGGTGACTACGTACCCATCCACCGACAATCTCAATTTCAACTGCACATCTTCCAAAGTGATAGTACACTCTCCTCATGAAAGATGGAAAGTGTGCGTCTCAGGTCTCCCCTCTCTATCAACGCACTAATTAGCTTCGGGTCCAACTTGCACCCCCGGCCTATCGTGGCCACGTGCCAAAAACCTGCTTCCCACAGGTAATTCTCGATCAACGACGATGACGGACCAGGCATATTGCGAATATAGCATTGCAACACCCAATTTACAGACTGTTTAAAAAATTATAAAATTAAAATTAATTAAAATTGCATAAACCTAAAAAATATTAAATAGTATTGAAAAATTAAAATTATAACTTACCATTGTCTTTGATCGACGAAGATGTATTTATTGCCGAGACGAATTAATTCTCCGGCCATTGCTAATACGATCGAATATTTTTAAATTTTAAAAAAAAAACTAATTCAAAAAACTTTTAAACAGGGCTTTTTTGTAAAAGTTAAAGAACTTTTGTGAAATTTGAGAGGAACTTTAGAGGAATTGAGAGAAATTTAAGAGGAATTTGAGAGAAAGCTGAGAGAAAATTGAGTAAGGACCTTTGTGTGAAAAAAATGAAAGGGGGGTTTTATAGTTTTTTTTTTTTTGACCGTTGGAGGGCCAACGGTCAAAAAAAATATGGCCGTTGGAAGCGGGCAAAACGCGTCCATGAGGGAGCGTTTTTGCCACATCAGCAAAGCGCGCCCTCAAGGAAGCGATTTTTGTTGATGTGGTAGAAAACACTCCCTCAGGGACGCATTTTCCTGCTGCATCCCCTGAAATCTCGCTGACGTGGACGCGTTTTTGGGAGAAATAGCCTATTTCGGTAAATAATTGGAAAAAATGTCTTTTTCCGTAAATTTTGAAAAAAATGGTATTTTTTGGTAATTTACCCAATATAAAGGATAATTGTGATTATAAAAAATAAAAAAAAAAAAAAATGAAAGAAAGAAAAAAATGGTCAGCATCTTAATAAAGATGGGTATTATATAGACATACGTTGACCGTCTGACTTCATTATTCTGCTCCTTCGTATGGGTTAAGCTAACTACTGAATATGATTGGTGCTTCCCAACTAAAATGGCTTTGAATTTTCATACATGCAATTCCTATAAATTAGTAACCAAACAGTTAATCCTAGATACAGCCGAAAGAGAGAGATGGGCTTTCACTGTATGTTTAATGTTCTTGCTGTGTTTGCAGTTACGTTAACAGTTGTAGCAGCTGAAGCAAAATCTGGGTGTCAAAGCAACTGCGGGAATATCAGCATCCCATACCCTTTTGGCACAGGCAATGGTTGTAACATCACCAGCAACTTTTACATCAGATGTAACACCAGCTTCGACCCCCCGAAAGCGTTCTTAACCACCAGTGAAATCGAAGTTGTCCATATCTCTCTGGAGGGTTATATGCGCATCAGTTTAGAGGTTGGTTATGACTGTTACGACTCATACCAACGTACTTCATATTTTGATATGTGGATCGAGCTTTTAAAATTCCCCATATCTCATATTAGAAACAAGTTCACAGCCGTTGGTTGTGATACTTATGCTTACGTGAACGGTTCTTTGGGACATACATATTCAACCGGATGTTTAACGTTCTGTGATAACATTGCCGATGTGATAAATGGATCTTGCGCCGGCATCGGTTGTTGCCAGACTGCTATCCCTAAAGGAGTGAGGAATTATCATGTAACGTTTCGTAGTTCTAACAACCATTCCGATGTATTGGGATTCAATCCTTGCAGCTATGGATTTGTTGTGGAAGATGGAGCCTATAACTTCTCTGTTTCAGATCTTTACGACGAAAATTTCAGCGACAAAGAATTCCCAATGATACTTGATTGGACAATCGGGAATCAAACCTGCGCAGAAGCTAAACTGGATCAAGAAAATTATGCTTGCAAGGAAAATAGCGACTGCATAGATCCGGAAAATGGTCCTGGATATTTGTGCAAGTGTCTTGATGGTTTTCAGGGTAACCCTTATCTCTCCTATAGCTGCCAAGGTAAAGATAACATCAACTTTTCTGATGTAGATTCAATTTTATCAATACTTTAATATTGTTCCCAATATACAATTTCTTTTCTGGTTTAAATTGTTTGAAAATTTGTAGATATTGATGAATGCGAGACACTAAAGCCTTGCAATGAAACTGGAACATGTCATAATACACCCGGAAGCTACAATTGTTCATGCCCTGAAGGATTTGAAGGCGATGGCTGGAAAAATGGAACAGGATGCAGTAAGCAACATCGTCAGAGTTTTCCCATTCTCCTTGTTTCACTAGGTTGGTATATATAAAAGCTAGAATATAATGTTAATTTCTTTTTATTTCGTAAATACTAATTAGAACAAGCTTTTGTGCAACGATATTAATATCAAACTGATAGAAACTAATCAAAGTTTCAATTGAACTAGCTGCACTAATAAGGTTATAACGTTTTGAATTTTTTTTCTCTGCCATAAGCTTAGATCAAGTTAACATATGCCATATTGCCTCTTACTACTATAGTATTCAGGAAGCTTCAAAAGTTTCCTCAACTCCAACTCATATCTCCTCTAGAAAAAAAAACCTGCCAACAGGAGCTGTCTTTCATAAATTGTTGAATCTATTTTTTCTGGTGTAAATCCATATTTTTTTTATTAGTATAATTTTATTAAAAACTTAAAGTTGGCAATAATTCTAAAAACAATCATGATACGATGTTAGATTTTCGAAATACCCAACTAGTAATCCTCAACAAATGTATTGTCTCTTAATTATAGGTATAGGCATCAGCCTTTTATCTTCGCTCTTATGCTCCTCATGGGTGTTTTTGGGGCTCAAGCAGAGAAAGCTCAGCAAACGGAAACAGCAAAACTTCCAGCAAAATGGTGGGATTTTGTTGCTGGAACAACTTTCAAAACATGAAGAGTGCGGCGTAACAGCTAAAATCTTTACGGTCGAAGAACTCAAGAAAGCAACGAACAACTACCATGAGAGTAGAATCCTTGGAAGAGGAGGTCAGGGTACTGTTTACAAAGGAATATTGCCTGATGGTCGCAGTGTTGCCATTAAAAAGTCCATCATTGGAGATCAAAGCCAAGTTCAACAATTTGTTAATGAAGTTATTGTGTTATCCCAAATCAACCACAGAAATGTGGTGAAGCTCTTGGGATGTTGTTTGGAGACACCAGTCCCATTGCTAGTCTATGAATATGTCAGGAATGGAACCCTCTTTGATTATTTGCACAATGTCGATCATGCATCTGTCATATCATGGGAAGCTCGTTTGAGAATGGCCACGGAAGCGGCAGAAGCCCTTTCCTACTTGCATTTTGCTGCATCTCCGCCGATTATCCATCGTGATGTCAAGTTGACCAACATACTTTTAGATGAGAACTACAATGCTAAAGTATCTGATTTCGGTGCTTCAAGATTGGTCCCTTCAAATAAAGCACAGATAACAACGCTTGTGCAAGGAACTCTGGGCTATTTGGATCCTGAATACTTTCACTCAAGTCAATTGACTGAAAAGAGTGATGTTTATAGCTTTGGGGTTGTTCTCGTAGAACTACTATCAGGTTTGGAAGTGATCTCTTTCGAAAGACCGGAACATAAGAGAAATTTGACTTTGTACTTTGTTTCTGTTATGAAAGAGGAACGCTTGCTAGATATTGTTGATAGACGAGTGTTGGAGGATAAGAACATTGAGCAGCTTAAGGAAGTGGCAAATTTAGCTAGGAGATGTGTGAGACTAAAGGGAGAGGAAAGGCCAACTATGAAGGAAGTTGCATCTGAATTAGAAGGATTGCGAGCAATGGATAAACATCCATGGGGAACACACGACTTACAGGAGGAAGAGACTGAATACTTACTTGATGACTCGTACATCTGTGGCATTGGCTATGATGGGTCAACTAGCTTCTCTATGGAGTCGAACAGCATGAAAAAACAGGGTCCATTGGAAATCAGTGGTGCAAGATGATTTTTTTTTTTTTTTATGTACAAAAGTAGCCACTAAATAAAAAATTAAATCCATATTAACTACCTTGATTCCCTTCTATATACTTTGTGAAAGTTGCAGACTTAATTTTATACTTTAATAATAGAATTTAGTAAATTTAATAATTATCTTTTATTGAAGATTAGAGGTGTCCATGGACCGAGCCGGGTTCGGGCCCAACAAAAATTTTATACCCGTTTGCTAGGCCCGGCCTGAAAAATGGGCTTAAAATTTTTCCCAAGCCTGACCCGGATAAAAATGTTGAAAATCATGCCAGGCCAGCCCGTATTATTTTTTTATATAAATTTCTTTAAAAAAATATAATACATCAAAAATACTAAAAACATTACCATAAATATTTTCCAACAAATTGAAAATATATTAAAAAATAATATGTACACTTAAATAACACTAAAATAGGTGCAACTTAACAAGTAAATATCTCTAAAATAGTAATAAAATTAACAATAAAATAAAAGTTATACAATATCCAAACAATAACAAAAAAATAGTAACAACATAATAGTGAAATGGTAGCAAAATAGTGAAAAAAAGCAACACGAAAATAGTAACAAAAAAAAAACTACAAGAGCAGTAAAAAAAACACTTTTTTTTTTTGCATATTCAGGCCAGGCTCAGGCCAAAAAAGCCTTACCCAAGGGCCGGCCCTTTTTCTAAACGGACATTATTTTTTTGTCCAAGCCCATTTTTTGGGTCCATATTTTTACCCAAACCCTCTCACTTTTCAAGTGATCCTTCAAGTCGAGTGACCCAGCACATGAACAAATCTAGTGAAGACTGAAATTTAAAAATTTAAAAGTATAGAGGCTAAAAATAAACAAATTAAAATAGAAGGATTAAATCCATTACTTTCTAATAGGTTGTTATTCGGTGGGAGGCCAAAAAGTCTTGCGAACACAAAACAATGGGTAATTTACCAGAAAATACCTTTTTTTCAAAATTTACGGAAAATGACCTATTAATTAATTATTTACCGGAATGGGCCATTTCCGAAAACGCAGCGTCCACGTCGGTAGCGATTTGGGGATGTAACAGAGGAAAATCGTCCCCCGAGGATCGTTTTCTGCCACATCAGCACAAATCGCGTCCACGAGGGCGCTTTGCTGATGTGGCAAAAACGCTCCCTCAGGGACGCGTTTTGCCCGCTCTCCAACGGTCATATTTTTTTAACCGTTGGCCCTCCAACGGTAAAAAAAAAATTATAAAACCCCCCACCTTTTCATTTTTTTCACACAAAGGTCCTTACTCAATTTTCTCTCAACTTTCTCTCAAATTCCTTTAAAATTCCTCTCAAAGTTCACAATAGTCCTTTAATTTTTACAAAAAAAACCCTGTTTAAAAGCTTTTTGAAAGATTTCTTTTTGTTAAATTTAAAAATATTCGATCGTATTAGCAATGGCCGGAGAATTAATTCGTCTCGACAATAAACACATCTTCGTCGATCAAATGACAATGGTAAGTTTTAATTTTAATTTTTCAATACTATTTAATATTTTTTAGGTTTATGCAATTTTAATTAATTTTTATTTTATAATTTTTTAAACAGTCTGTAGATCGGGTGTTGCAATGCTATATTTGCAATATGCCTGGTCCACCATCACCGTTGATCGAGAATTACCTGCGGGAAGTGGGTTTTTGGCACGTGGCCACGATAGGCCGGGGGTGCAAGTTGAACCCGAAGCTAATCAGTGCATTGATAGAGAGGTGGAGACCCGAGACGCACACTTTCCATCTTCCATGCAGAGAGTGTACTATCACTCTGGAAGACGTGCATTTGCAATTGGGATTGCCGGTGGATGGGTACGTAGTCACCGGGTCCGCAACTTCTGGTGATTGGGGAGCCGTATGCTACGAGCTTTTGGGTGCTATTCCGGATAACATTTACGGAGGTCGGATCGAGATGGGCTGGTTACGAGACACATTCCCGGAGCCTAATAATGATTCGACCGAAATAGAAAGAATACGGTATGCTCGGGCATACATTCTTGAGATGATTGGAGGCTATCTGATGCCGGACTTGTCACGAAACCTTGTACATCTGAGATGGCTACTAAAACTCGTTGACTTTAGAGCAGCCGGTGAATTGAGTTGAGGGTCTGCCGTGCTAGCAAAATTATATCGGGAGATGTGCGGGGCGACGCGGCCGAATAAAGCGAAAATCGGAGGTTGCCTATCACTACTGCAATCATGGGCACGGTTTCGCTTTCCATTTTTACGTCCTCGAGTGGACCACCCATATACATTCCCACTCATAACGAGGTAAATTTAATATTAGATTTTACAATTATTACGTAACTTTAAAATATAATTTGTATTCTAAAAATTTATTTAATTAGGTGGAACCATTCGACGAGTTATGTTGGAATACCTACCTCGCTTGAAGATATACGGCTTCTATTAGAGCAACGGTCGGAAGCACAAGTAAGTATTAAATAAAATATATTTTCGTAATAAAATAGTCGTTTCGTATTTCATATTTCGTATTTCGTATTTAGTATTTAGTATTTAGTATTTAGTATATAACTAATATTTTTATCATGTTAATATAGTTTGAGTGGACACCATACGAGGATCAGTCAATTCGGGCAGTAATTCCGGAAGAGTTCTTTCAAAATCTGAACATTTGGCTTGTAAAGGTGCCATTGGTCAACTATGCCACCGTGGAGATGCACGATCGGATCGGGTTCTGCGTCAATTTGGATTCCGACAACCGATTTCGTGGCACCGAGGTGCTCGATGATGAGCACAAAGTCGACTTACGGCGATTGCATACGGATTGGCCAGCCAAGATTTTGGTCAGCGATATCGAATTGTGGGAAAATCGGTATGATTATATACCTACTCGGGAACCGATCATCGTTCTGAGTTAGGCGTGCGTCTTGGAATACATGCCATGGTTTAGGATCCATGGCAAGTCGTATTACTATCGTAAGAGGAGAGGCGCGGCAACCGTGAACAAAGGGAACGACGGGGCCCTTTAAATTCAAGGAGAAGGGATGATGGGACGGGCCCATCAACAGCGCCGACACAATCACCGGGCCCATCAATAGTGCCCACACAGTCACCGGGCCCAACACTTCAGCCGGCGACACCCACATCACAGCCTTTTTCGGTTATGCCAGGTGAGTATCCTAGCCCTTATACGTATCCTAACCCTTATATGTTTCCTTTTCCCAGTCCAATGGCAGGTTGGAATGCATGGCCCTGTTCGAGTCTGTTCCCGACTACTCCGACTGGGCAGCCGATCTTTAGGCCGCCGTCGCATAAGGGATCGCACGAGGCGCCGTCGGGGAGCTCTTCTTTTTACCAATCTCCTTCGCCTTATGGAATTCAGAAACCTCCGCCATGGATGATGCAAACACCTCCGCAGTCAATATTTTATCAAGGTGGGTCATCCTCCCAACACCCACAACTGACCCCTCACGGAGGGAACTGAATCCCCACTTTGAGCAACCACAACCCCGCCGGAAGCTAAAATAAGGAGGAATCCAGCGCGTAACCGTCGACCACCCCCATGTGGCACTGATTCCGACCAGCACCAACATTGATTTTTTTAATATATTTGTATAAACTTTTTTTTTATATTGTTTCATTTAATAAAATAAATGTTTTTTTTAATATTTCAATTGTAATTTAATTTTTATATTTTTTAAAAAATAAAAGTTGTTTTTTATTTTTTTATTGTAATTTTTTTATAAAATAAAAGTTATTGTTAATATCCTAATTGTAATTTAATTTTTATATTTTTTAAAAAATAAAAGTTATTTTTTATTTTTTATTTTTATTTTTATTTTTTTTATTTTTTTATTTTTTATAAAATAAAAGTTGATTTTAATGTCCTAATTGTGATTTAAATTTAATATTTTTAATAAAATAAAAGTTGATTTTAATATCCTAATTGTATTGGTTCAATTAAGGACTAAATCAGAAATTTGAGAAAAGTTTTTCGGGATCAGTAGTAAATATTCAAAATTTGACGAGTTAAAATGTATATATGAAAAAAACCTTGAAGGGCCAATGGTGTAAATATTTTAAGGGTGGAACGATCTCGAAACTAATAAGAAATGGATGAATTAGGACTAAATTGAATAAGTGAAAAAGTATGAGGGGTTAATTTGTAATTTTATCAAGATGGATGTTGATCCAATGTAGGAATTTTGAAGGATCGTAAGGGGCAAAATAATCATTTAGCAAGAAAGATAAATTTGAAGAAAAATGATGATGGTGATATTTTAGATTAATTGAATAACTTTTTTTTTGTTTTGCAACTTAGTCCTTTTACAAAAGTTTACCATTTTCATCAAGAAATTAAAAGAATTTTCATAGCCACCAAGAGACAAAAATGATAAGGAGACTATCAACTATTCCGATTTGGACACGAGCGAGATGTATGGCCTGAGTTCCTACACCATCCGCATAACTTCCGTTGGTTGGTTGTTTCTCGGATATCCATATTGTTGCGTATTCTAGTCGAGCAAGGTCGACCCTTTGGTTTGCGACGCAGTTCTCTATCCGGTAACAGCTTAAACGGAGCAAGTGATATAGACGGCCACTCATGTTCATCTAGGACTGGTGGGAATACGTGTCTCCACACGTTGTACATGTATTCTATTTTATACACTTCGTCGACATAGCTCGTGGGATCCAGACGGAGATTCTGACAAGCCGCAATTACATGAGCGCATGGATAACGAAGTGCGTCAAATATCCCACAGCCGCAGGTCCTATTTCTCAAGTGTACACGATATTGCCCGCCAACAATACCTTGGTCCGGTCTGTCAAACTCCATCACACGAAACCATAGGTTGTCACGATCGTGACACACTGTGTGCATGGTGTTGGCCCGTGCCTTCGCCTTGTTAATTTCTCGCAATACCTTCGTGCACCATACATGGCTGCCCTGCATTTGGCCTTTATAACTCACTGCTCGCTTCGAAAATAGTGCCACTAAACAAAAATATGTCTCTCGCACAACCGATGTTATCGGCAAATGACGCGTTCCTTTAAGAACAGAATTTATACATTCAGCCAGGTTTGAGGTCATATGACCATATCGTAGGCCGCCGTCGTATGCTTGTGTCCACTGTTCCAAAGGTATGTTGCGTATGTAGTTTGCACCTTCTTCGTTAACTGAGTGCAAACTCACCAACATCTCGTGAAAACGGTCTTTATTGATCTCGTACCATGCCAATATAAGTTTATAGCGAATATTACATACCACTCTTCAATTAAGAATAAATTGAATATTACAAATGAAATTATATTAATAGACATTACATACCCATGTTGGTCACTTGCCGTCGTTCACTTGTAGATCGATGTTGCCCGTGGTAGTTGGACGCAACATGCCTTAGGCAATATCGATGGTGTGTGCGATGCCATAGGCTTCCCTCTCGCTCTATTGCGGCTAGTATTCCAGGGCCCCGATCCGATATAACGCATATATCAGGTTGGTGGCAGACATGCCACCTTAACCTAGATAGAAAGAAATCCCAGTCATTAGCTGACTCCCCCGGTGTTATTGCAAACGCAATTAGAAGGATTCTCCTACTGCCATCCTGTGCCACAGCTAGCAATAGCCGATGCGTATATCTACCATACATAAAGGTACCGTCAATTTGTACCAATGACTTATAGTATAGAAATGCGTCTCGGCATTGCTTAAATGTCCAAAATAGACGCTTGAACACTTAGCATCCACGGAGCAATCGATCGTTGTAGTACACGGGTACCGTTTCAAGGTCTGTTATGTTGCCTGGGACGCATCTCTCCAGCACCTGACACCACTACCACACTTCATTATATGAAGTGTCCCACCGACCATGCAACTTTTCCAACGCCTTCTGCTTAGTAATCCAAGTCTTCCGGTAAGAGGGCGTGTACCCCAATTGGCTACGAATGTTGGCAATTAAGGTCGGCACTGAAGTCTTGGGATCCGCCTTCACCGTCGGTATTATTAAGTTAGCCAACATATCTGAATCCATCTTGGTATGATCTTGTGAAACACCTGTCAACGAAGTACGTTAAATAATGCAACATTACGTAATATCAGTATTATTCAAAAACCTTGAACACCTACTGATACAGTACCGGCAAGACATGTATGTGGACCTTTGTACTTTTTAATCTCCCACAAGCCTGTCCTTTTCCTCAACGAGGCCATGATTTTCCATGAACATGTACCGTCTTGGACTGCACACTTGCCCTCGTACTTATCAAGTTTGGATTTAACCACATTGTAGTTAACCCCGTTCTTGATGCTATATTGTTTCAATGCAACAAGAAAACTATCCTTGTTGGAAAACTCTTTACCAACTTCTAATTCACCCGAATCCAACGACGAACTTGTACGGTCACGCCTTCTGTGTTGTAGTTCAGGAAACTCCAATGCATCATCTTGAGATAGATCGACATTATGCACGTGGGCTGGAGGCGAGTACGCCCTGAATCATGAATCTTCTTCTTCTTCATCCGAACCCCCTTCAATATCTTCAGGTATGGTTGGAATAAGCTCCGGTTCAGAAAATAATGCAACTTCTGCACCATCGAGGCCGGGCTCTCGAGGTGGATCCACATTGGACTCATCATCTGACCCACCATCATCTGCAACGATCGATGTCCCCTCGCCGGTGGATGTCGTGGGGAGTACATTATCCCTTCTTAAACAACTTTCGTAATGTCCCCAATCATATGTGGATTGCCAACCACTAGAATTTGATGACGTTCCCCAATACGTATTTCTAGCATCAAACGTCAAATGAAGGATATGCATGTCCCATCCACCAATCGAGTGTCGTACAGGGGTTGTATTTTCCATACTACCACCAAACACGGGTGCTTCCGTATTCTACCTCCCACTAACAAAGTGTCAGTTTGGGGTCGTGTATTCCCCTCGAATAGCAGTAGATGTTGAAGTCGAAGGAAGATCACTTGGCGATGAAAATTATACATATACCTCAAGATAGGGTGATCCACTGGCAAGATGAGTCTCCACCATTACCTCTAAGCTCCGAGGACCTTTGATGTCGAATGAGTCATATCTCACGGGATCAACTGAAGCACAAAATCTATACTTAATAGACTGAACTTTCATTGGCGTTGTTCCGAAGATTTTACGCCTAATTCTTTTGCGAAGTTCTGTCAAATCTATGTTCTGGTTAAAAACCAGTCGCGTTGTGTTCTCTGATAAAAAACAACACCGTTTTCGGTGTCACAAACCTCACCATCATAGTAAATAACAGCACTAATGCGTTCACTCATATTCAATTTCTATTTTACTTTTGCCTCAATTTCTATTATGCAACCTGAGAATGAAATTTGGCTCATTTATAGTC
This sequence comes from Gossypium sturtianum, assembly GCA_025698515.1. Lineage (NCBI taxonomy): Eukaryota > Viridiplantae > Streptophyta > Magnoliopsida > Malvales > Malvaceae > Gossypium > Gossypium sturtianum. Next base: position 8,053,820 of record CM046947.1, read on the forward strand.
TAAGGACAAATAGGAACTACTATAGCAAAAGAGCGTCCACATGGGAGCTTTTTTCAGTACTCTTGCTGACAGTGCATCCTGCTTGAAGCGTTTTGGTCACTATTTGTTCAGAAACGTCTTCCCAAAATTATTTTGCCAGAGACTACTGTAGCAAAAGAGCGTCCACGTGAGAGCTTTTTTTCAGTACTCTTGCTGACAGTTCATCCTGCTTGAAGCGTTTTGGTCACTATTTGTTCAGAAACGTCTTCTCAAAATTATTTTACCAGAGACTACTGTAGCAAATGAGCGTCCACGTGGGAGCTTTTTTCAGTACTCTTGCTAACAGTGCATCCTGCTTGAAGTGTTTTGGTTACTATTTGTTTAGAAACGTCTTCTCTAAATTATTTTACCGGATACTACTGTAAAGAAAAAAATAAAAAACCCATACCCTAACCCTAAAAACAGCTGAAAACCCTAGCGGGGGAACGGAAAAAACGCGTCCATGAGGGAGCATTTTTTCCACATCAGCAAAGCGCGCCCTCAAGGACACGATTTGTGCTGATGTGGTAGAAAACGTTTCATCAGGGACGCGTTTTCCTACTACATCCCCTGAAATCGCGCTGACGTAGACGCGTTTTCATGGGAAATGGCCCATTCCGGTAAATAATTAATTAATAGGTCCTTTTCCGTAAATTTTGAAAAAAAAGGTATTTTCTAGTAAATTACCCCAAAACAATCCCTCGTCAAATCGTAAAACATCATAAAAATGAATGCCTCACAATAATAATTAAAAAACTCAATAATCCGAATTCCATACCGCTCGAAAGTTTAAATCAATCATTAAAAGTGCTACCCCTGAAACGACAAAGATGTCAGAGTCGAATCAACTACTCATTCCCAAGTCCTATACTAACAATGACGAAGACTTGGGAGTCTGCTCATTGCCAAGCCTACGGGGTTTGTTGGGTAGCTGTCCTCAACTGCACTACTTTAATTTTGCAGCATTAATACCAGCCTCGTCCAAAGTGTCTACATTGCCATTTACCATCCTACACACCTATAAAATTCTTAAAAAAGAATATATATATATATATATCTTATTGAAAATTTAACAATAAATACTATTCTTAAGATAGAAAGTAATTATACTATTTGATACCGAAATAAATCAATATTATTGTAATATTTGGTAGTATAAAATTAGTATAGAAACAAATCAATATTATTATAATATTTTATAGTACAAAATTAGTTAAAACATCTAGAAGAGCTAATATATCAATGTTGAGATTTTATTGATTAAACTTCATCATTTGGTCATTTATTTATTTGATTAGTTATATATGATCTCTAAAGTTTCTAATTATTCTATATTATTCTAATGCTGTTTTATTTGATATCCTTCAAAGCTAGGGGATTTTAATGACATTGATATTATGTTAATTTTTATTATTTTTAATTCAAACACAATTATTTGTGGTATATATTTTCATTAAATAAAAAGAGTTTTTTTTTGTGAAAAGAAAAATTATAAAACAAATTAACTAGACCCTCAAAGGAGGATCATCGATCAATCTTAACCCAAGTTATTTAGAATGAACTGACTTGGCCAGATTATCAGCTATTGAGTTATTGTCCCGAGATATATGTTGAATCCTCCACTGTTTTACCTTGTCCAGAATTTGAAGAATTCTTCTGACTAAAGTAGAATTAGAATTTCCTAAAGAATCATTTTGGATAACGTTTACGGCCTCTAAACTGTCAGTTTGGATTGAGACCATTTCAAAACGCATTTCCAAAATAAGGTTTAATCCATCAAAGATCCCCCAAAGCTTCGCGTCCAAAACCATGCAGTTACCCAAATATCTATAAAACTAATGATCCACCCACCATTATGATCACTCACAAAACCTCCCAGCTGCTACAAAACCTTCGTCAAGCCTAACTGAACCATCAATTTTCAAGCATACCCAACTACTAGTTGTGGGCGAAGTGTAGAGATAGCTTTATGGCTTATGAGGTGTTGTTTTCAAAACTAAAGAATATTGTTTTGCCTAACTGTAAAAAAATTTAAGTATCTCATCATAATCCCAGGAGATGCCTTGAAAAGTAAGAAAGTTTCAATTCTTCCAAATATGCCAAGCGAGAATCCCAAAAAGACACGGCTAATCTACTCCATCCAAAGTAATGAAGCGATGATTCTAAAGATGTTTCGTCATCCAATTAAGGAGGGAACCGGTATAGAAACTGGAGAATTTATCTTCTGGAATGAGTTTGTCCCAAATGGTTTGTAACGGCCCGTTTTCAGTTAAATCGGAACAGTGGTTTTGGGACCACAAATTTTAGGTCGTAAAATTTATTTTAATATTATTTTAATATTTACAGCATGTTATAATCGTGGTATAAAACCGTTTGTATGCTTAATTTGTGAAAAAAGACTAAATCGCATAAAGTGTGAAAGTTGTGTTCTATTAGTTAAAGGTGTTAAATAGCTATAAAACTTTAAAGTAGAGGTCCATATTGAGTAATTAGACCACTAATTGAGTTAGTGGATGTACATGGATTGCAATCATGAAATTGAAAATGTTAGGTTGGTATTAGGTGGTTTAAAAGATAAAATAATAAAACAAAAGAAGACCATAGTTGTTCATCTTCTTCTCCACCGAAATTTGCAGCAAAATAGGGGGTTTTGAAGCTTAAAATTTCAGCCACTTAGTTCCCTTGCATGTAAGTGATTCTTTGACTCGTTTCTGTTGATTTTTATGTTTTCGAAACCGTTGTAGCTTAATCTAGCTAAATGGAGGATTAATTTGCATTATGGTTGAAAGTATAGGGTTTTTCCATGAGATCTTTTTAATTGTTATTGAAGTTAAATGGGAGAATATGAGCCTTTTTTGTTAATTAAACAACTTTTGTTAAGAGATTTTTAATGAAATTACAAATTAGGGGTTCATTAAAGAATTTTGAAATTTATGTGTTAAATGTATGAATTTGTGGAATGTATGGGCTATTATAAGCATATATAAGTTTTGGCTAGGCTTGGGTGTAGTGAAATTTCATGAATTTCAAATTTTACGAGCCTATGGACTAGTTTGTAAGGAAGTCAAATGTTTAGGGGTAAAATGGTAATTTTTCCATAACATGAAATTGGATTGAGTTGATTAGAATAACTATTAAATTAGTTAAATTTGATTATATATATAGATCAAGAAAAGACACGTTCGAAATTAGATCAAGGCAAATATAAAGTGGTAGATTGATCGGTCGATTTATTCCGTACAAATTTCGAGGTAAGTTCGTATAGTTAAACTTTAATGTTTATTTATTAAATTGATGAATGGTATTATGAATTTATTCATATTTACTGTTGAATTATGAAAATTTAATTAAATGTTCAAAATAAGTAAAACGCAGGATTGAGTACAATCGTTTTATGGAAAAAGATGAATTGTCAGATAATACCATGGTTAGACCATGGCAATATTTTTTATGTAAGACCATAGCTGGGCTATGGCATTCGGATGATAAGACCATAACTGGATTATGGCACTACGAATGTAAGACCATGGCAGGGCTATGGCAATGTATGTGTAAGACCATAGTTGGACTATGGCACAGGGAAAATGATGTACTCATATTCGTAAGCCGTTCTCAGATTCGAAAAGACTTGGTAAGTGTTATACGATATTAATATAGAAATACTTATGGTTATTAGTATTGATCTGAAATAAGTGTATCCATCGATATTTAAATGACTCAACGGGTACAGAGGATGATACAAGGTTATTCGATTTGATACAAACCAGTACAGGTATTCATGAGAAATTACGAGAAATAATTCTTAGTAGATGTTTTTTACACATGGCTAATATAATTGCGATTTTGTGTTAGGCTTTGGGCCGAATTGGTATTTACCTATGTTTTAATTATGCTTAGTTGAATTGTAGATGTTTTGGTAAGTTGTATTTAATAGTCATACGAACTTACTAAGCTTAATTGCTTACTATGTTTATGTTTTCCGTGTTTTATAGTATTTTGGAAGTGCTCGGTTCGGAAGCCGTCGGAGATCGTGCCACACTATCAAACTCTTATTTTGGTATTTTGGACTTTACATTTCGGGTTAAATGGCATGTATAGGTATTTTGGATAATATGGCCTATATGTCTTGTTGAGTTTTAGCCATTTGATTTGGCTTGTAAATTGGTTATGTATTTTAGTATTTATAAATGACCTTATGTTATGTGGTGTGAAGTTGCTATATAAATGCCTTGCTTGTGCAAGTGTGTTTTGGTACTAAATGGTTGGAATTGAGATGAGTATGCATGCTAGGTTTAGGCACAAAGTCTCGCATATGTATTTGACCATTTAGGTAGACTTTGGAAGTAGGTTTGATATGTGTTAAAGTGGTCCAGTGAATGTGGTTATGGTTATCATGCTGTAGGTGTGGTTAATTCGTGTTATAAACTTAATATTGGTTGGTTTTGAAATCTATCTATGCCTTGGTTACGTTCAAATTGATGTGTATAGGTTGATTCCAATGTGCGTGAGGAATATGGCCTGGAAAATGGCCTATTTTTGTCACACGGGTAGAGACACGGGTGTGTGTCTCAGCCGTGTGTGACACACAGCCGTGTGTCTCTTGATACTTTTTTTAGAAATCAAGTCAGTTGTAATGGCCTAAATTCAGGGTTATCAAAATAGTGGTTTCGTAACCACAAATCCGATTTAAAGAGAAATTTATTTTAATATTTTTGCATGAATATTGATATGATAGGAAAATCGTATAAAAATATCGATAGAAAAAATTATTGAAGAAAATTGGGTAAAAATAAGGTATCGAGACCTCAATCTCATAAAACTGAGTCGAAAATATTTTTATAAATATTTATGAAATGTTAGTAATATGATATTAAAATTTCGTTAGAAAATTTTTACGTTTGGGTAGTTAGTTAAGTGAAAAGGACTAAACTGAAAAGGGTGTAAAAGTTACTAGAAGGATTAAATAGCTCAATTGTTAAATGAGGAGGGACATAAATTGCAAATAAGTCCAAAAGGAGATATTTTGGGCGGCATAAGCTAGAAAAATCAGGAGAATTGGTGAAATAAGGGCAAAATGGGAAAATAACAAAAATTACTAAAATAAAAATGGGATCAAATTGGAATATCTAGAATTCTCTTCATATTTTCTTCATTATCATCAGCCAAAAACGTTCTAAGGGTTTATTCAAGCTTATATTTCATAATTTTTGCACCAAGTGAGTTAATCCTTGCCTTTTTCTTGTAATTTTTGTGTTTTTAAGACTTTTACAACTAGGTCCTATTACTAAATTCATTAGTTTTTTTTTTCATGGATGAAATTGAAAGTCACCATGGTTGAGTGCTGTAATTTTATGATGAAATAGTATGAAATTGAAGCTTTAATTTGTTTATGATATGATTTTATTAGGTAATTTCAATAGAAATTGATTTGTAGGACCTAATTGTGAAAAAGTTTGGAATTAAAGTCTAGTACTAAAATTCTGATTTCCAAAGGTTATAAATTAGTTTAAAATGATAGAATAAAGTGTTAATTGAGAAAAATCAGCTCAATTGAGAGGTTAGTTGAGCAAGGACGAAATTATCATTTATTGAAAGCTTAGGGGAAAAATGGTAATCAACATCTTGCACTAAAACAGTTTTGGACAGCAGCAGTAGGCTAACTTTGAAAAATCACCATAAATTATGGAAATTTAATTAGAGGATGAAAAGAAATATGGAATTAAATCTTATTGAGTCTAGTTTCTCATAGAAGAAACAGTGTAATCAATGGAATTGTAAATCATAAGATATAATAAATTTTGTGAGACAAGGTCAGAATGAATTCGGGTTCCCCTGTTCTGACTTTGGAAAGTCATAAAAAATTAGAGAAAAATAATTAGTGGCTTAATTTTATATTTTTAAAATATTAATGAGTCTATTTTCAAGATAAACAAATGGGAACATCATCTGAATTCTGTACTAGGAGAAAATAAATTTTTAGTGAAGAAGGGTCAAAACTGTCAGACAGCATAACAGGGATGACTTTAAAGAATTAAATGTACTTATTGGATAAACCATAAATTCTTAAAATTTTATGCTAATAATATATGTGAGTGTAGTTTTGGAAAAATCAAGCGGATCTTAATTTGGAGTTCCGTAAATCAAGATATAAATAATTTAGTGACTATGACTCAAGGAGACAGCTCTGAATGAACTATAAATAATAATGGAATTATAGAGAATGTTACATATGAACATGAAATGTATTAAATTGATGATTAAATTTATTTATTTAGATCCAGAAAATTCAAATACGAAGCTAGATCGAGGAAAAGAAAAAGTTCGGGATTAGTAGATTTTTGTATACGAACAAGTATAGAGGTAAGTTCGTGTAACTCGAATTATATTCTTAAATGCTTGAAATATATTTTTATTGATGTGAATATGATTTGGATGTTTATTGTATAATAATTGATGAAGTATTGATATTCTTGATGAAAATGGAAAATAAATCCCAGTTGAATGAAAGGAAAATTCGATGGATCTCTGAAAAAGGAATTGACAGTAAAAAGGATCTAGCCCAGACGGGTGATCCTATCCTGATATAGCCCTCCCGAAGAATATGTGGAAAATGGATTTAGCCCGGACAGGTAATCCGAATTAGGGTCTGAATTTAGCCTGGACTTGTAATTCAGATCCAAGCTCATTAGAGTAATTATCATTGCAGGTGATTTAGCCTGGACTGGTAATCCCGATAATATTCTATGAGTTTATATTACAAGGGATTTAACCTGGACTAGTAATCTCACTGTAAGAATGAGGTTCGCGGGAGTGTGCTCTCTGAAATGGAAATGTGCACACATGAATATGAATTGACGGACCCGGATTTGTACACTAAAGTGTACCCTTGAAAATCCATCGAAATTCCAAGAAATTCAACGGGATAAATATGGAAAATAATAAGGGAATGGAAATCATGGTATTGATGAGCTCATCAATCATGGTATATATTATTGATATATGGAATTTATTGGACTAACTTGAATGTTGAGTTTGTGCATGTTAGAGTAATAATGCATTGAATGGATGTATGAATGTTTATTGTATTGTATTGAAAATATTAGGTAAGTATAATTCTTGTTACATGAGCTTACTAAGCACTAAGTGCTTACCCTGTTTCCTTTTCCCCTGTTTTGTAGTGTTAAGAGCTCGAAGGTCGGATTCGGTCGGAGACTGATAAACTGTAATTTACACATATTTTCATCCCATGCTTAGCTTATTTTTGGATGAATTTTCATTAGATTTGATGAATTCGATACTCCTAATCCCTTAATTTCATGTTTTATACTCAGGAGAGCTTAGGGAGTCGAAAAGATCAAGAAACGGGCCAAAAAGGGGCAAAATGGGCCTACCTAGGAAATCAACACGGCCTGGACCAATTGAACACGGCCGTGTGTGACGAGCAGAATCAAAGGAGTCCAACACGGGCGTGTCCCTGCCGACCCCAAGATTAATTCTATTCAGAAAAGGTTACTTGTGGGCCAAGAAAAGCGTTCAAAAAGCCTATATAAACACCCTAAGGGGCAACCTAAAAGGGACGTCGAGTAGGACGTAGAGTAGAAGGAAGAAAATACTCGAAGACAACCATCGGGGTCAGCTCGGAAGAAGGATCTCCATCAAGACTGAAGATCTCCTATCGATTTCTCTTGAAGTTTATGGGTTTTCTTATGTTTTGTAGATTTCCTTATTTTGAGATGTTTTCCTTTATCAGTATGAACTAAATCCCTGAAATACTTGAGGGGATGAAACCTAAGACAGATCTTATTATTATTTAATTTATAAGATAAATAATTATTCTTATTCTTAATTGTGAGTACTTATTCTTGTTTTGATAATTCAGGTTATTGATTCAAGTCGAATATGCTTATTCAGTGGAGCAAAAGTCTCTGTTTAAGAGTAGATCAACACAATTAAGCGGAGTTGATTGCAACCCTAAAAATAGGGCGACGAAAATCTGCCGGATTAGGGTCAAACCTAATAAGGGAATCCATAGATCGAGTTAATGCGAAAATAGGGGTTTTAATTAGAAAGAGATTTCAATTAATCAACCTAGAGTCAGTTGTTTTTAGTCTTGAAAGAGATATTAACATAAATCAGGGATTTCTACGGATTAAGACAAGTGAATAAATCATATGAGTCAAAAGTAATAAGTGAAGTCTAGGTGGATTCATCCTTAGGTATTGTCTATCTCATAAGGTTGTCTAAAAAGTATTTTCCCAATTCGTTCTCTGTCGTGCGTTTAAATAGTTTTAGTTTAAAAAGAAATCATTCCAATTCTTAGGCTAAATAATAGAAAGATAGTAATTACTAGTACTCTTGGTCCTTGTGGATACGATATTTCCGGTCTTGCCATAACTATACTATTAAACGATAGGTGCGCTTGCCTTTATTGTGGTCATAGTTAGTTTAGACACGATCAAGTTTTTGGCGCCGTTGCCGGGGACTGAGATATTAGGAACACTAAAATTTTATTACTTTAGCCATTTTTTATTTTATTGCAATTTATTGTTACTTTTCTAATTTTTCTCTTCCTTCTCTTCTGGCAGGTAATTTTAGTTTATGACTAGAAGAAACCCGTCACGACCATTGCTTTTTGACAGTGAGATTGAAAGTACAGCTCACAGAAACCGAAGAGAAATAAGGCAAAGTCTACAATACATAGAAGAAGAGCAAGAAGACAAAACCAATACTACCAAAGAGATGGCTGATAATAATCCGCTACCTCCTGTGGTTGCCGCAAATCCGATGAATCAAAATCCTGCTCCTCTTACTATGTATGATTATGCTAAACCTAATTTAACAGGAACTGAATCAAGTATTGTTAGACCTGCTGTTGCTGCAAATAATTTTGAACTGAAACCTAACACTATTCAGATGATTCGGCAATTTGTTCAGTTTGATGGTTTGCAGGATGATGATCCAAACAATCACTTGGCAAATTTTTTGGAATTCTGCGACACTTTCAAGATTAATGGCGCTTCTGATGATGACATTCGCCTTCGTTTTTTTCCCTTCTCGTTGAGGAACAAAGCTAAACAGTGGTTGAACTCATTACCACGAGGATAAATCACTACATGGGAACAAATGACCGAGAAATTTTTACTTAAATATTTTCCCCCGACTAAAACAGCTAAGTTGAGGAATGATATTTCTTCTTTTGTACAGATGGATTTAGAAACACTTTACGATGCATGGGAGAGATACAAAGATCTACTGAGAAGGTGCCCACACCATGGGTTACCATTATGGCTACAGGTTCAAACCTTTTACAACGGTGTGAACCCCTCAACTAGGCAATTGATTGATGCAGCTGCCGGTGGAACCCTAAATAACAAAACCCCTGAAGCAGCTTATGAGTTTATATAGGAGATGTCACTGAATAACTATCAGTGGCAAGTTATGAGAATGAAGCCAACAAAAGCCGCTGGCGTTTTCAACCTTGACGCAGTCACCATGTTATCAAACCAGGTAGAGCTTTTAAATAAGAAGATTGATGGTTTGTATGGTTCTTCGCAGGTACATCCAGTGATGCAGTGCGATACAAATGGAGGAGGGACGAACAATACATAATATCCATCCTACAACCCTGGCATGGAAAGCGAACAGATGAACTATATGGGTAATAATTCTAAACCTCAGAATAATCCCTATAGTAACACTTACAATCCAGGTTGGAGAAACCACCCAAACTTCTCATGGGGTGGCCAAGGAAATCAGAGACAACAACCCCCTCCAGGCTTTTAGCAACAACCCTACCCACAAGAGAAGAAGCCGAACCTTGAGGTGATGCTAACGAAATTCATCTCGGTGTCAGAAACTCATTTTCAAAACACCGAAACAGCACTCAAAAACCAACAGGCATCGATTCAAGGGCTCGAAAACCAATTAGGTTAGCTTGCTAAAATAATCTCAGAACGACCACAAGGTAGCTTGCCGAGCAATACTGAGCCTAACCCAAGGGAGCAACTCCATGCCATCACTGTGTGCGACGAAAAAGGGTTAGTAGAAGCTGAATCTAAACCAAGGCAAGAGCCCGTGGTAAGTAAAGGTAAGGTTGAGTTAAGCCACGATACACAGAAACCGGTAAGTAAAGAGTATATACCTCGTGTGCAATATCCTAACGCGACAAAGAAAGACCGCATAGAGGAACTGATAAACTGAAATAGTAACATATTTTAAACCCACATTTAGCATGCTTTTAGGTGATTTAAGCCTTGAATTGTGTAATGTGGTACTCTTAATCCTTTGTTTTCATGTTTTATACTCAGGAAAGCACCGGAGGATGAAAAGAACGAGAAACGGGCTTAAAACGGACCAAATAGGCCAAATCATGAAATCGACACGGCACCGGGCTAAGCAACACTGGTCGTGCCTCCCTAATCGGACTCGAACACGGCTGGCCACGATTCACACGGCGTGTGCCAAGGGCGTGTCCCTGCCGTGGAGGAGAGGAATTTCACTCGGATTTGGATACTTAGGGGTAAAGAAACACATTCCAAAAGCCTATATAAACACCCTAGAGGCCAACTTTCAGGGGGCGTCCAGTTAGGCCAAGGAGCCGAGCCAGAAAGATCAAAATTGTGGAAATTACTTGAAGAAAGCCAGTTGATTCATCTCAAGAAGCTGGAGTTATACTCAAGACGGAGGATCTCTCTTCAATTCCTTCAGGGGGTTTGATTGTTGTGAAGTTAGAGTTTTAAATTTATAAAGATAATGATCAAACCTGGAAACTAACTATGAAAACGATTGAGGCAAGCGCACCTATCGAACAGTAGTATAGTTTAGGCAAGACCGGATTGTCGAACCCAAAGGAACTAAAAGTACTAATACTAACTTTCTTTCTATTATTTAGCCTAAAAATTAAGCGAATGGTTGCTTTAATCTAAATTAATTAACTAATAAACTTAAAGACTCTAAGACAAAGAAGAATGAATTTGGGAGAATACTTGAGGAAAACCAATTAATTAAGACGAAACCCAAGGAAGAATCCACCTAGACTTCACTTGTTATCTAACTCTGAACCAGACGATTTATTCATTTGACTTGACCCGTAGGATTCCCTAATTTATATTAAACCCTCTCTCGAGGCGAATAATGTCTAACCCTAGGTTGATTAATTGAAATCTCTTTCTAATTAAAAACCCTAAAATCATATTAACTCGATCTATGGACTCCCATATTAGGTTTCACCCTAATCTGGCAACGCCTCGTCACCCTATCTCTAGGTGCGCGATCAACTCTGCTTAACTATGCTAGATCTACTCTTAGGCAGGGACTTTTGCTCCTCCACCTAAGCACATCAAACTTGAATTAATATCCGCGAAATATCAACACAAGAATTAAGAACACATAATTAAGAACAAATCAAATATTTATCATATAGTTCAGCAAACGATAACAAGATTCATCTAAGTTTCATCCCCCTCAGGTATCTGAGGGTTTAGTTCATAACAATAAAAGAAAACATCTCAAAAGAAAAGATAAAACAAAACATAAGAAATCCCTAAAACCCCTTGAAGGAATTGAAGAGGAGATCCTCCGTCTTGAGTAGAATTCCGACTTCTTGAGATGGATCAACTGGCTATCCCTGAGCGAATCCCCACAAATCTGCCCTCTCTGGCCTAGCAAGACGCCCCTAAATGGTAGCTTTAGGCTCCCGCCGACTCCCCCTCTTTAGGTCATACTTAGGGTGTATTTATAGGCTTTTGGAATGTGTTTTTTTGCCGCTAAGTATCCAAATCCGATTGAAATTGCTCTTTTCCGCGGCAGGGACATGGTCATGGCACATGCCCTTGTGAATCGTCTTTAGGCCGTGTTCGAACTTCATTAATGAGGCACGGCCATGTATTTCATGGCTTAGACTGTGTTCAAGATTATTGAGGAGGCACGGCCGTGTGGTATTGGGCCCAGGCCGTGTTGATTTTGTGCTTTGGCCCATTTGGCTCGTTTTAAGCCCGTTTCTTATTCTTTTCATCCTCCAGTGCTTTCCTGAGTATAAAACATGAAAAGAAAGGATTAAGAGCACCTTTTTACATAAATCAAGGGATAAATCATCCAAAAGTATGCTAAATGTGGGATTAAAATATGTTACTTTTACGTTTTATCAAATACCCCCACACTTAAGCTTTTGCTTGTCCTCAAGCAAAATTCTCAACTTACAATTAAAACAAACTTTCCATGATTCAATATTCCTATCAACAATGTCTCATCATAATTCATAGATAATTTATACATGGATAATTTAACTCAAAGAGTCCTAAAGATTCAAACAATCTAAGTCATACATTTGTAGCACAAAACATAGGTGTTTCCCCTCATCTAAATAATTACCTATGATTCAAAACCTACAAGGACTGACATCCTCACAAAAGATTCACTCAAATCACTCGAAGTGTTTAAGGTTCAGAATTAAGCACTCGAATGTCAAACGTGAAAAGTTAATCCCATAGGCTTGCATGAAAATCAAATCTCTACCACTGTAATATGAAATGATGCACAAATCAGAAGGTCTTTGAAAGGGTTGTAACGGGGCTTGGGTTAAGGTGTGGATAAAGGCTGAATTAGAGGGTTAGAATCGAGATTGAATTGACAAATTACCTAACCAGAAACAATGAACTAAATAAAAGTAATTATATCAACTGAAGGCTAATAATACTAATAATACGAGCTTGTTCTTCAATATTTAGAATTCAAACGTATAAGCTCACTTAATCACAAAACTAATAATGAATAATGAATATTTTTTGATTTTTTTTAAGAACAAATCATAAATACATAACAAAGGATAAATTACTGAAATAAAAAACATATTTAGGCTATTACTCAAATCAAATCTCGATATAAGGGTAGTCAAAAGGAATGGTGATAACAAAAATAAAGGGTTTCTGGGTTAAAATTAGTGGGTGAGTCAATAAAAAGTGTTGTTAGGTTTAAACGGGGTTCACTAGGGGTTAAATATGAAGGTAGGTTTTTAGTGGAGTAAGTGGGTTAAATCCTAGGTGCCTTTATCATTTCTGTATATCAAATCAAATGTGTGGTCTCGACATGTATAATCAATGCAAGTTCTAGAATAACAAATCAATGTCGACACACTCATAATCAATGAAGTGAGCAAGAAAAAGAATTTATGCTCTATAAGGCTCAAAATCTCACAAAAATTATGGGTATTTTGATGTCAACCTCGTAAATTTCAAACTTCAAAGTAACATTCAAATCCAGGTAGACAACCTAGAAAATTTTTAATTTCTTAAAAAATAGACTTATCATGCTTGATTCTCTAGTATTCTTAGAATTTAATTATCAATGCACAATTATCAATGACTTAATTTAAAACACATCAATAAAAATCATAAATCATGGAAATTTCATCCTAATTAGTAATATGAGAAAATTACTTAAAAACAAGACATAATTCAGGATTTGAGAATAATGCAAAAAGTTTGGTACCTAATTTCAGGAATTTGAGAATAATGAAAAAAGTTAGGCACCTTTTTAGGTTGTTCGCCCCCCACACTTAAGATGTACATTGCCCTCAATGTACAAAGTTAGATAATAACACAATAATACTAAAATCATAAGATATGGGGAGAAGTGAAACTTCCTAAATTATGGATGAAATCCTTGGAGGATGTGGAAAATACGTTGGAGGGGTCGGTCTGGATGACGATCCTGCGCTAGATGAAGAAATTGGGTAGCTCATGGAAGATTAGCCAGGATATAATAATAATAATTAAAACTATACTAATTAAATAATTAAAGAAAAATAAGCTAAAGTGAAGAAAAATAAAAAGTGAACTAAAATTAAAAGAAAAGTTAAATGGACCGTAGGGTCCTTATTGTTGGATGGTTCGCGAGGTGGGTGTTACCTCTAAGGTCATGGAGGTGTCTTTGGCGGTGTATGAAGTGGCGTGATTCCTAGCAGCCTTTAGAACCTAAAATTGAGAAACTAAGATAAAATAAACTAAATTAAGCATAAGAGTGTTAAAGAGAAGGAAAATAAAGGAGAAGAGTACAGAAGAAGAAAAATTAAATGGTCTCAAAGACCCTTGGCTTGTCGAGTGATTGAAGCGGCCGGCATGAACTTATGTAGATCGGTCTCCATGAGGGAGACTATGCTGGGATCCTTCCGTTTCTTTAACATATCCAAAAGATTGAGAAGAATGCTATAAGAATGAAGAATGCTAAGAAGGTATGGTGTAAGGGTGTAAAGGAGGAAGAAGGGTGAAAGTTGCAAAGGGGTGAAAAGTTGAGAGTTAGTAGGAGAAGAGAAAAAGGATGGGGTTTAAATAGATTTTCCAGCCTGGTAAAACCCCACGCCCGTGTACCGTGGGCGTGCTAAGTCACACGGCTGCATCGCACGACCGTGGTGGGCTTCATTTGTTTCTCCCAAGCCCATGCTCAGGTCGCCACGCCTGTTGGTGCTAAGTCAGTGTCGTCCACGGCCGCGTTGCACGGCCGTGGCATTTTTTCGGTGCCCGTGGGTTGGTGGTTGGAGTCCGTGACTCAAAGATTTGATTCTTTCTGACTTATACCCTCTCTGCCATTTCAGTACAGTAATTCTGTACTTCCACACAGCCACGGCCATGACCGTGTGTAAGGCCGTGTGGCCTGGAAATCTGCACTTTTTTGGTTAGTTTAAAGTTAGATACTATAAAGAAAAGATAAAATAGACAAAATAAAAATGTAAAAGTTAATGGGGTTAGTATTCGGGTTGCCTCCCGAGAAGCGCTCGTTTATAGTCTTAAGCTAGACTCTCCTCTCATTTGTATGTTCATGGTGGTTTGAGGAGTTGAAAGTCCTTCCTCATGCTATCGGTTTCATTATCATGATAGAATTTAAGTCGAGATGCATTTATATTGAAAGAGCCAAAGATAGGATTACTTACCTCGAATGTTCCGTATGGAAAAACACTGATTACCCTAAACGGTATTTCTTTGTTTGTGTTAGGGTTAGGGGGAGATATTCGAGGGTCTATTTTTTCTATCAATACTTGATCTCCGATTTTGAACTTGTTTGATTCGTGGAGTGGCTCTGGTTCTGCTTTGTCTATTCCTAATTTCTCCTTGAAATGCGTCTTCCACTCATCTAGATCATCGAATTGAATCCCTCGTTCCTCATGAGTTATTTCTTTGTTAACACTGGGTCTAGGATCGGGTTCAGTTGTATTCTTTTGTGGTGCTTCCTGAAAATAAGGGTTAACCGAATGGTTATCAATAGAATTTGTTTTCTCACCTTGGTTACTCGATGTTCTAGCCTAGTCGAGAGCTTGGAGAGTGACTGTCTCATTACCTACACGAAGTATTAGTTCTCCTGCATCAATGTCGATTTTTGTTCTAGCAGTTGCTAAGAATGGTCTTCTAAGATTAAGGGGATCGAATTATCCTCATCCATGTCTAAAACGACAAAGTCTACTGGGAATACGAATTTTTCAACTTTTACGAGTACATCTTCGATTATACCCCTAGGAATTCTAACAGTTTTATCAGCTAGTTGAATGCTCATCCTAGTTTGTTTGGGTTTCCCTAGACCTAGTTTTTTAAACAATTTATAAGGCATGACATTTATGCTTGCCCCTAGATTAGCTAACGCATTATCAATAGGTAAACTACCAATTAAACATGGAATTGTAAAACTCCCTGGATCTTTTAATTTCCGTGGTAGTTTATTTTGCAATATTGCTGAGCACATTGCGTTTAGTTCCACGTGTGATGCCTCGTCTATCCTTCGTTTGTTCGTCAAAAGCTCTTTTAAAAATTTTCTAGAATCTGGCATCTGTGAAAGAGCTTCAAGTAACGGTAAGTTAATATGTAATTTCTTTAAAAGTTTAAGAAACTTACCGAACTGTTCCTCTGTATCGTCTCTCCTAAATGCTTCGAGATATGGTATGCGAGGTTGGTACTCTTTGATTACCGGTTTTGGCTTATTATTACTTACTTCAACCTTACCTTCTTTGACCTCATCCTCTTGCCATGAATTGGGCTCGTCTAACCCTTCACTTTCTTGAGCTGATATGGCTTGGATTTGCTCCTTTGGGTTAATCTCAGTGTTAATTGGTAGATGCCCTTGCGGTCGTTCAGAAATTATCTTTGCAAGCTGTCCAACTGTGTTAGTAAGTTGTCCAACTGTCTTAGTGAGTTCCCCGACTTGGCTCTCGATCCCTTTAATTGATGCCTGTTGATTCTTAAGGGTGGTCTCAGTGTCTTGGAGACGGTTATCGGTAGAGCGCCATGAATTTTGTCAAACATCTCTTCAAAGTTCGGCTTCTTCTCCCGTGGATAGGGCTAATTTTGGAAATTTTGAGGAGGTTGTTGTCTTTGATTTCCTTGATTTCCTTGTCCTCCCCATGAAAAATTTGGGTGGTTCCTCCAACCTGGATTATAAGTATTACTATAAGAGTTGTTATTAGATCTGAAATTGTTACCTATATAGTTCATCTGTTCGTTCTCTGTGCCTGGTTGGTAGGGTGGGTACTCAAGATTCGCCACAGTTCCACTTGCGTCGCACTGCATCACTGGATGAACATGCGAAGAACACAAACTATAAAGCTTTTTATTCATCATCCCTACCTGTGTTGATAGCATGGTTACTGCATCGATGTTGAAAACTCTGGCTGATTTTGTTGGTTTTGTCCTTGTAACATGCCACTGATAGTTATTCAGTGACATCTCCTCTATGAATTCGTAGGCTGCTTCAGGAGTTCTGTTGTTCAAGGTTCCACTGGCGGCTGAATCAATTAGTTGCCTCGTTGAGGGGTTTACACCGTTATAGAAAGTTTGGACTTGGAGCCACAAGGGTAAACCATGGTGTGGACACCTTTTCAAGAGATCCTTATATCTCTCCCATGCGTCGTATAATATCTCTAAATCCATCTGTACAAAACAAGATATATCATTCCGTAATTTGGCCGTTTTGGCCGATGGGAAATATTTTAATAAAAATTTTTCGGTCATTTGATCCCATGTGGTGATTGACCCTCGTGGTAACGAGTTTAACCACTATTTGGCTTTATTCCTTAATGAAAAGGGAAATAACCGAAGCCTTATGGCATCATCAGAAACGCCATTTATTTTGAAGGTATCACAGAACTCTAAAAAATTAGCTATATGAGTGTTTGGATCTTCGTCCTGCAAACCATCAAATTGAACAAATTGTTGAATCATTTGTATAGTGTTAGGCTTTAATTCAAAATTATTAGCAGCTATAGCAGGCCTAACAATACTAGATTCGGCTCCTGTTAAATGAGGTTTAGCATAATCATACATAGTACGTGGAGCATTATTTTCTGCCACATCTTGTGGTGGTGGATTATTCTCGTCCATCCCTTCAGTAGGATTGGATCTGCCTTCTCGCTCTTTTTCTATGTAATTTAGGGCTCGCCTAATTTCTCTGCGATTCCTTCGAGCGGTAGCTTCAATATCACTGTCGTATTCTAGTGGTCCTTTCGGGTTCCTTCTAGTCATAAACTAGAGGTACCTGGAAGGAAGAAGAAATAAAAGAAGAAAAATTAGCAAATAAAATAAGAAATAAAATTGAATTGCAAAAAATAAAAATGGCTAAAGTAATAAAAATAGAGTGTTCTTAATATTTTAGTTCCCCGGCAACGGTGCCAAAAACTTGATCATTTGTGAAGTCGAGTTTTAAATTTATAAAGATAATGATCGAACACGAAACTAACTATGACAATGATTGAGGCAAAGCGCACCTATCGAACAGTAGTATAGTTTAGGCAAGACCGGATTGTCGAACCCAAATGAACTAAAAGTACTAATACTAACTTTCTTTCTATTATTTAGCCTAAAAATTAAGCGAATGGTTGCTTTAATCTAAATTAATTAACTAATAAACTTAAAGACTCTAAGACAAAGAAGAATGAATTTGGGAGAATACTTGAGGAAAAACCAATTAATTAAGATGACACCCAAGGAAGAATCCACCTAGACTTCACTTGTTATCTAACTCTGAACCAGACGATTTATTCATTTGACTTGATCCGTAGGATTCCCTAATTTATATTAAACCCTCTCTCGAGGCGAATAACGTCTAACCCTAGGTTAATAAATTGAAATCTCTTTCTAATTAAAACCCTAGAATCGCATTAACTCGATCTATGGACTTCCATATTAGGTTTCACCCTAATCCGGCAATGCCTCGTCACCCTATCTTTAGGCGCGCGATCAACTCCGCTTAACTATGCTAGATCTACTCTTAGGCAGGGACTTTTGCTCCTCCACCTAAGCACATCAAACTTGAATTAATATCCGCGAAATATCAACACAAGAATTAAGAACACATAATTAAGAACAAATCAAATATTTATCATATAGTTCAATAAGCGATAACAAGATTCATCTAAGTTTCATCCCCTCGTATATCGAGGGTTTAGTTCATAACAATAAAAGAAAAAATCTCAGAAGAAAAGATAAAACAAAACATAAGAAATCCCTAAAACCCCCTGAAGGAATTGAAGAGGAGATCCTCCGTCTTGAGTAGAATTCCAGCTTCTTGAGATGGATCAACTGGCTATCCCTGAGCGAATCCCCATAAATCTGCCCTCTCTGGCCTAGCAAGACGCTCCTAAACGGTAGCTTTAGGCTCCCGATGACTCCCCCTCTTTAGGTCATACTTAGGGTGTATTTATAGGCTTTTGGAATGTGTTTCTTTGCCCATAAGTATCCAAATCTGATTGAAATTGCTCTTTTTCGCGGCAGGGACACGGTCATGGCACACACCCGTGTGAATCGTCTTTAGACCGTGTTCGGACTTCATTAATGAGGCACGACCGTGTATTTCATGGCTTAGACCGTGTTCGAAATTATTGAGGAGGCATGGCCGTATGGTCTTGGGCCCAGGCCATGTTGATTTCGTGCTTTGGCCCATTTGGCTCGTTTCAAGCCCGTTTCTTGTTCTTTTCTTCCTCTGGTGCTTTCCTAAGTATAAAACATGAAAAAAAAAGGATTAAGAGCACATTTTTACATAAATCAAGGGATAAATCATCCAAAAGTATGCTAAATGTGGGATTAAAATATGTTACTTTTACGGTTTATCAGGGTTTTAGAGTTTTTCTTATGTTTTGTTTTATCTTTTCTTTTGAGATGTATTCTATTATCATTATGAACTAAACCCTCAAATACCTGAGGGGGATGAAACCTAAGATGAATCTTGTTATCGTTTTCTGAACTATATGATAAATATTTGATTTGTTCTTAATTATGTGTTCTTAATTCCTGTGTTGATATTTCTGGGATATTAATTCAAGTTTGATGTGCTTAGGTGGAGGAGGAAAAGTCCCTACCTAAGAGTAGATCTAGCATAATTAAGCGGAGTTGATCACACACCTAGAGATAGGGTGATGAGATTTTGCCGGATTAGGGTGAAACCTAATATGGGAGTCCATAGATCGAGTTAATGCGATTCTAGGGGTTTTAATTAGAAAGAGATTTTAATTAATCAACCTAGGGTTAGACGTTAGTCGCCTTGAGAGAGGGGTTAATATACATTAGGGAATCTTACGGATCAAGTCAAATGAATAAATCTTCTGGTTCAGAGTTAGATAACAAGTGAAGTCTAGGCGGATTCTTCCTTGGGTATTGTTTTAATCAATTGGTTTTTCCCACAAGTATTTCCCCAATTTCATTCTTTTTGTCTCATCGTCTTTAGCTTAGTAGTTAGTTAAATTTCTAGATTAAACTGATTCACTTCAATTTTAAGGCTAAATAATAAAAAGAAAGTTAGTATTAGTACTTTCGGTTCCTTTGGGTTCGACAATCCGATCTTGCCACTAAGCTATACTACTGTTCGATAGGTACACTTGCCTCAATCGTTGTCATAGTTAGTTTTTAGGCTCGATCATTCTCATTACAAATTTTAAGATCGTGACACACCGATCAAGTTTTTGGCGCGCCATGTTTGGGAACCTGAAATATTAAGAACATTCAATTTTTATTACTTTAGCCATTTTTATTTTCTACAATTTTACTCTTATTTTGTTTTCTATTTTTATATTTCTAAATTTTAGTCTTTGCTCCTTGTAGGTACCTCTAGTTTATGACTAGAAGGAACCCGACAGGACCTTTAATTTACGATAGTGAGATCGAAGAAACCGCTCATGAGAAAGGAGAGAGAAATTAGGCGAAGTTTACAATACACGTAAGAAGAGAAAGAAAAAATCATCAATACCACCGAAGAGATGGCTGAAAATAATCTGCTACCTCCAGAGATGGCCGAAAATCAGGCTCCTCGAACTATGTATGATTATGCTAAGCCTAGTTTAGTTGGTACTGAATCTACTATTGTTAGACCTACTATTGCTGCAAATAATTTCGAATTGAAACCTAACACTATATAGATGATACAATAGTTCGTTCAGTTTGATGGTTTGCAGGATGAGGATCCTAACACACACTTAGCGAATTTTCTGGAATTCTGCGACACTTTTAAAATTAATGGCGTTTCTGATGATGCCATCCGACTTCGGTTATTTCCCTTTTCTTTGAGGAATAAAGCTAAACAATGGTTGCATTCTCTTCCCCGAGGATCAATTACTACATGGGAACAAATGACCGAAAAATTTTTATTAAAATATTTTCCACCGGCCAAAATGGCCAAATTAAGGAATGATATCTCTTCTTTTGTGCAGATGGATTTAGAAACACTTTACGATGCATGGGAGAGATACAAAGATCTATTGAGAAGATGCCCACACCATGGATTACCCTTGTGGCTACAGGTCCAAACTTTTTACAACGGTGTGAACCCCTCAACTAGGCAGTTGATCTATTCAGCAGCCGGTGGAACTCTGAATAATAAAACACCTGAAGCAGCTTACGAATTTATAGAGGAGATGTCCCTAAATAACTATCAGTGGCAAGTCACGAGGACAAAGCCCACGAAAGCTGCCAGTGTTTTCAACCTCGACGCGTAAACCATGCTATCAAATCGGTAGATGTGTTAACTAAAAAATTTGATGGTTTGTGTAATTCCTTGCGGTACAACCCGTTATGCAGTGCGAAACAAGTGGAGGTGTGGCGAATCCTGAGTACCCATCCTACGGACATGGCATAGAAGGCGAACAAAGCGAACTATGTAAGTAATAATTTTAGATATCAAAATAACCCTTATAGCAATACTTACAATCCAAAGTTGGAAGAACCACCCCAATTTTTCATGGGGTGGTCAAGGAAATCAAAGACAACAACACCCTCTAAATTTCCAACAAAGAAGTACCATAGGAAAAGAAGCGAACCTTGAGGAGATCTTGACAAAATATATAGCGAAGAACGAAACACGTTTCCAAAGTATAGAAACAAAACTTGAAAAACAAAAGCATCGACACAGAGCTCAAGGATCAAATTGCACAACTTACTAAGATAGTTTACGAAATACGATCAGAAATTTTACCTAGGGACAAAGAGCAGGTAAAAGCGTGACGCTAAGAAGTGGAAAGGAATTAATTGAAAGCGAAGAAAAGATATCACACGAACCCGATGAGGCAAATGCAACTCTAATTCGTGAGGGAATTAAACCACCGATTCCATATTCAGCAAAGTTGAAAAAAGACCGCTTAGACGCACAATATGGTAAATTTCTTGAACTATTTAAACAATTGCATATTAACTTACCTTTTGTTGAAGCTATTTTGCAGATGCCAACATATGCAAAATTTTTAAAGGAGCTTCTTACAAATAAGAGGAAGTTCGAAGAAATTTCAATAGTGGAACTTAATGAAGAATGTTCAGCCATCATCCAAAACAAGCTACCAACTAAGTTAAAAGATCTAGGAAGTTTTACTATTCCCTGTTTAATTGGTAGTTTGAACATAGAAAAAGCATTAGCTGATCTAGGTGCTAGTATTAATTTAATGCCTTATAGAATGTTTAAGCAACTTGGTCTAGGAGAACCCAAACCCACTAGGATGAGTATTCGGTTAATGTGGATCTATTAAATATCCTAGGGTAATTATTGAAGATATTACAGTAAAAGTTGATAAGTTTATATTTCTGTTGATTTTGTTGTGCTTGACATGAATGAGGACGTAGAGGTACCTTTAATTTTGGGACGACCCTTTTTTTTAGCCGCTGCTAGTGTCATTAATGTTGGTAATGGTAAACTCGCGCTAAGGGTAGGCAATGAGGAAATTATTTTTCAAATTTATGAGGCTATGCGATATTCTAGAGAACAAGATGATTCTTGTTACTTTGTTGATACCACTGATCACATTATTCAAGAGTCTTTGCAGGAAATCATGCACAATGACACGATGGAACTCTGTCTTACACAAGGTGAGGGGATAGATGACGATATCGATGAATTGAATCTTAACACATCCTCCCCTAGACAGACGAAAATAGAGGGTATTGAAATTAACGACGAACCAAAACAAAAACCCTCCATTGATGAACCACCAAAGTTAGAATTAAAACAGTTGCCAAAACATCTAGAATATGCATTCCTCGGGGATAATTGTACACTACCAGTAATCATCTCTTAAGAACTGGAACCCAAAGAGAAAGAAGAGTTGCTTAAGGTACTAAGGGAACATAAAAGAGCCATAGCATGGAAAATGTCTGACATTAAAGGAATAAGCCCATCATTCTGCACTCACAAAATTTTAATGGAAGATGAGTATAAACCATGTGTGCAACCTCAGAGACGTTTGAACCCCAATATGAAAGAAGTTGTTAAAGCTGAGGTAATTAAACTTCTAGATGCAGGAATAATTTATCCTATTTACCGCGAAGACTTGGGTAAGTCTGTGCGGTAGTTCCAAAGAAAGGAGGCATGACTGTCGTAGCTAACGAAAAGAATGAATCATCCTACAAGAACGATCCACAGGTTGGAGAGTCTGTATTGACTATAGAAAGTCTGAACGACGCCACCGAAAAGATCACTTCCCTTTGCCCTTTATTGATCAGATGTTAGAAAGATTATCCCGGCATATGTACTCATCGCTTCTTGGACGGACTCTCCGGCTACTTCCAAATCCCAATAGCTCCCGAGGATCAAGAAAAGACAACATTCACATGTCCATACAGTGACGTTTACTTATCGTAGAATGCCTTTTGGATTATGTAATGCTCCTGCTACCTTTTTATTTGCATCTTGGCCATCTTTGATGAACTTGTGGAAGACATTATGGAGGTATTTATGGATGAATTCTCGGTATTCGGTAATTCTTTCCATCTTTGCCTTAAAAAATAGAACGAGTTCTAATGAGATGTGAGGAAACAAACCTTGTCTTAAATTGGGAGAAATATCATTTTATGGTTAGAGAGGGGATCGTGTTAGGACATAAAATTTCTAGTAAAGGGATCGAGGTAGATAAAGCAAAGATTAAAACCATAGAAAAATTACCTCCCCCTAGTTTAGTTAAGGCTATTAGAAGTTTTTTAGGACATGCTGGATTTTATAGAAGATTCATTAAAGATTTCTCTAAAATAGCTAAGCCTTTAACAAGATTACTAGAAAAAGATGTTCCTTTCAATTTTGATCAGGAGTGTTTAGATGTATTTAATATCCTCAAAGATAAACTAATAAATGCTCCGATTATAATTGCAACTGATTGGAATCTACCCTTTGAACTAATGTGTGATGCGAGTGATTTTGCAGTAGGTGTAGTTTTGGGACAGCGAAGAAACAAGCATTTTCAACCAATTTATTATGCTAGCAGAATATTGACACCTACACAAGAAAACTATACTACCACAGAGAAAGAATTGCTTTGGTTGTAGTTTTGCATTTGACAAATTTAGGCGATATCGATATTATCTAAAGTTGTCGTTTACACTGACCATTCAGCTCTTCGTTATCTTTTAACTAAACCTGATGCAAAACCTAGACTCATACGTTGGATCTTACTCTTACAGAAATTTGATTTGGAAATTCAAGATAAGAAGGGAGCTGAAAATCTCGCAGCAGATCACCTTTCAAGGCTGGAAAACCCACATATCGAGGAACTCGTCGAAAGTGAGATAAATGACTCGTTCCCTGAAGAACAACTCTTTTCTATAACTAGCTTGAGGTACCATGGTTTGAAGATATTGCGATTTATTTAGCTGCTAACATCCTTCCAAAAAAGTTAACACACCATCAAAAGAAGCGATTTTCTGCTAATGTGAAAAATTATTTTTGGGAGGACCCTTTTCTTTTCCGTGTATGTGCAAATCAGGTAATTCGAAGATGTGTTACTGATAAACCGTAAAAGTAACATATTTTAATCCCACATTTAGCATACTTTTGGATGATTTATCCCTTGATTTATGTAAAAAGGTGCTCTTAATCCTTTCCTTTCATGTTTTATACTCAGGAAAGCACCGGAGGATGGAAAGAACGAGAAACGGGCTTAAAACAGACCAAATTGGGCCAAAGTGAAAATCGACACGGCCTCGACTTGGGCCAACACGGTCGTGTCTCCCTGATAGACTAGAGCACGACCTGGTCATGATTTACACGGGTGTGTCACCTCATTAAAGTCTGAACACATCCTAAAGACGATTCACACGGGCGTGTGCCATGGCCATGTCCTTGTCGTGGAAAAGAGCAATTTCACTCGGAAAAGGATACATAGGGGCAAAGAAACCTATTTCAAAAGCCTATATAAACACCCTAAGTATAACCTAGAAGGGGGCGGTGAGCTAGGCCAAGGAGCCGAGCCGAAAAGGTCAGATTTGTGGGAAACACTCGAAGATAGCAAGTTGATCCATCTCAAGAAGCCGGAATTCTACTCAAGATGGTGGATCTCTCCTTCAATTCCTTCAGGGGGTTTTAGGGATTTCTTATGTTTTGTTTTATCTTTTCTTCTGAGATGTTTTATTTTATTGTTATGAACTAAACCCTTCAGATACCTGAAGGGGATGAAACTTAGATGAATCTTGTTATCATTTGCTGAACTTTATGATAAATATTTGACTTGTTCTTAATTATGTGTTCTTAATTCTTGTGTTAATATTTCCAGGATATTGATTCAAGTTTGATGTGCTTAGGTGGAGGAGCAAAAGTCCTTTCTTAAGAGTAGATCTAGCATAATTAAGCGGAGTTGATCGCGCCTAGAGATAGGGTGGCGAGATTTTGCGGATTAGGGTGAAACCTAATATGGGAGTCCATAGATCGAGTTAATGCAATTCTAGGGGTTTTAATTAGAAAGAGATTTCAATTAATCAACCTAGGGTTAGAGGCGTTATTCGAGAGAGGTTTAATATACATCGGGAGTCTTACGGATCAAGTCAAGTGAATAAATCGTGCAGTTCGAGTTAGATAACAAGTGAAGTCTAGGTGGATTCTTCCTAAGGGTATTGTCTTAATCAACCGAGTTTTTCCAATGGTATTTCCCCAATTCATTCTTTTTGTCTTTGCGTCTTGAGCTTAGTAGTTAGTTAAATTTAGACTAAATAACAACTTCACTTATTTTAGGCTATATAATAAAAAGAAAGTTAGTATTAGTACTTTTGGTTCCTTTGGGTTCGACAATCCGGTCTTGCCTAAGCTATACCCATCGTTCGATAGATGCACTTGCCTCAATCGTTGTTATAGTTAGTTCGAGTTCGATCATTATAAATTTAAAACTCGAAATCACAATGATCAGTTTTTGGCGCCATTTGCAAGTGGGACCTAAAATATTAAGAAAACTCTATTTTTATTACTTCAGCCATTATTTTCCGCGATTTTATTTTTATTTTTTATTTTTATTTTGTTTTTAACTTTGCTAAATTTTTCTTTCTTTCTTTTCCTAGCAAGTACCTCTAGTTTATGACTAGAAGGAACCCGAGAGGACCACTAGTATACGACAGTAATATTGAAACTACCGCTCGCAGGAATAGCAGAGAAATTAGGCGAGCCCTAAATTACACGAAAAAGAGCGAGAAGGCGGATCCAATCCTATGAAGGGATGGGCGAGAATAATCCGCCACCACAAGATGTGGCGAGAAAATAATGCTCCGCGTACTATGTATGATTATGCTAAACCTCATTTAACGGGAGAGCGAGAATCAAGTATTGTTAGGCTCTATATAGCTGCTAATAATTTTGAATTAAAACCTAACACTATACAAATGATTCAACAATTTGTTCAATTTGATGGTTTAGGTGGGGCGAAGACCCAAATACCCATATAGCTAATTTTTAGAGTTACGTGATACCTTCAAAATAAATGCCGTTTCGATGATGCCATCCGTCTTGGTTATTTCCCTTTTCATTAAGGAATAAAGCTAAATAGTGGTTAAACTCGTTACCACGAGGGTCAATCACTACATGGGATCAAATGACTGAAAAATTTTTATTAAAATATTTTCCACCGGCCAAAATGGCCAAATTACGGAATGATATCTCTTCTTTTGTGCAGATGGATTCAGAAACATTATACGGTACATGGGAGAGATACAAGGATCTCTTGAGAAGGTGTCCGCACCATGGTTTACCCTTGTGGCTCCAAGTCCAAACTTTCTATAACGGTGTAAACCCCTCAACGAGGCAACTAATTGATTCAGCCGCCGGTGGAACCCTGAACAACAGAACTCCTGAAGTAGCCTACGAGTTTATTGAAGAGATGTCACTGAATAACTATCAGTGGCAGGTTACAATGACAAAACCAACAAAATCAGCCGGAGTTTTCAACCTCGACGCAGTAACCATGTTATCAACACAGATAGAGATGATGAATAAAAAGCTTGATAGTTTGTGTTCTTCGCAGGTACATCCAGTAATGCAGTGCGACGCAAGTGGAACTGTGGCGAATCCTGAGTACCCACCCTACCAACCGGGCACAAAAAGTGAACAGATGAACTATATAGGTAATAATTTCATATCTAATAATAACTCTTATAGTAATACTTATAATCCAGGTTGGAGGAACCACCCAAATTTTTCATGGGGAGGTCAAGGAAATCAAGGAATTCAGAGACAACAACCTCCTCAAAATTTCGAAAATCAGCCCTATCCACAGGAAAAGAGGCCGAACCTTGAAGAGATGTCGACAAAATTCATGGCGACCCACAGATAAATCTCCAAGACACTTTGAAACCACCCTTAAAGATCAACAAGCATCGATCAAAGGGATCGAGAATCAAGTCGAGGAACTTACTAAGACAGTTGGACAACTTGCAAAGTTAATTTCTGAACGACCGCAAGGGCGTCTACCAAGCAACACTGAGATTAACCCAAAGGAGCAAATCCAAGCCATAACAGCTCAAGAAAGTGAAGGGTTAGACGAGCCCAATTCAAGGCAAGAGAATGTGGTCAAAGAAGGTAAGGTTGAGGTAAGTAATTACAAGCCAAAACCGGTAATCAAAGAGTACCAACCTCGCATACCATATCCCGAAGCATTAAAGAGAGACGACACAGAGGAACAGTTCGGTAAGTTTCTTATACTTTTAAAGAAATTGCATATTAACTTACCGTTACTTGAAGCTCTTACGCAGATGCCAGATTCTAGAAAATTTTTAAAAGAGCTTTTGACGAACAAATGAAGGATAGACGAGGCATCACACGTGGAACTAAACGCAATGTGCTCGGCAGTCTTGAAAAATAAACTACCATGGAAATTAAAAGATCCAGGGAGTTTTACAATTCCATGCTTAATTGGTAGTTTATCTATTGATAATGCGTTAGCTAATTTAGGGGCAAGCATAAATGTCATGCCTTATAAATTGTTTAAACAACTAGGTCTAGGGAAACCCAAACAAACTAGGATGAGCATTCAATTAGCTGATAAAACGGTTAGAATTCCTAGGGGTATAATCGAAGATGTACTCATAAAGATTGATAAATTCGTTTTCCCAGTAGATTTTGTTGTCTTAGACAAGGATGATTACAATAGTATCCCCCTAATCTTAGGAAGACCATTTTTAGCAATTGCCAGGACTAAAATTGACATTGATGCAGGAGAACTAATACTTCGTGTAGGTAATGAGACAGTCATTCTCCAAGCTCTCGATTCGGCTAGAAGATCGAGTAATCCAGGTGAGAAAATAAAATCTATTGATAACTATTTGGTTAACCCTTCTTTTTAGGAAACACCATGAAAGAATACAACTGAACCCGATCCTATACCCTGTGCCAACAAAGAAATAACTCATGAGGAACGAAGGATTCAGATCGATGATCTAGACGAGTGGAAGACGCATTTCAAGGAAAAAATAGGGATACACAAAGCTGAACCAGAGCCATTCCACGAAGCAGACAAATTCAAAATCGGAGATCAAGTATTATTAGATAAAGCAGACTCGCGAATATCTCTTTCTGACCCTAACACAAACAAAGAAATCCATTTTAGGGAAATCAGTGTTTTCCCATACGGAACAGTCGAGGTAAGTAATCCTATTTTTGGTACTTTCAATATAAACGAATCTCGACTTAAACTTTATCAAGGAAATAGAACTGATAGCATGAGGGAAGATATTCAAATTTTTAAACCACCCTGATTTTTGCGAATACGAGGAAAGTCTAGCTTAAGACTTTAAACGAGCGCTTCTTGGGAGGCAACCCGAGCACTAACCCTAATTACTTTCGTATTTGTTTTCATTTTATTTTCTTCTCTTCTCTTAGTCTTAAACACATAGTTTTAAACTAACCAAAAGTGCAGACTTCCAGCCCACACTGCCTTGCACACGGCCGTGGCCGTGGCCGTGTGGAGGTACAGAATCTACGTATTAACAATGGCAGAAGAGGTACAAGTCAGAAAGAATCAAATCTTCAAGTCACGGACTCCAACCACCACCCCACGGGCACCGACAAAACTCCACGACCATGCGACACAGTTGTGGACGACACTGACTTATCACCAATGGGCGTGGCAATCTGTAAAATGGGTGTGGGAGACATGAACGACGCCCAACACGGCAGTGCAATGCGGTCGTGGTCGACACTGGTAGTTTACACACGGGCGTGGCAACCAGAACATGGGCGTGGGAGAAACGATACGATGCATAACACGACCGTGCGACGCGGCCGTGTGAATCAACACGCCCATGGTACACGGGCATGGGATTGCACCAGGCCTAAAAATCTATTTAAACCCCCTCCCATCTCTTCCCTTACTCACTTTCCTACTCCCCATCCCCTTTATTCTATCTCATTATTCAGACCTCCCCCTACTTTTCTTCCCCAATACATTCCCAAAACCCTTGAGCTACACCAAATGCCGAAGAAGCGGAAGGAATCAAGCATAGTCTCCCAGAGGGAGACCGATCTATATAAGTTCATGCCGGCCGCTTCAATCATTCGACGAGCCAATGATATTTGAGGCAATTTAGTTTTTATTTCGTTTTTCTCTTTTACTTCAATTTCCTTATCTTTACTTCTCTTCTGCTTAATTTAACTTATTTTATTTTAGTTTCTTGGTTTTAGGTTCTTCAGGCTGCTTGGGAATCACACCACGACCACCACCATATCCACAGCCTTAGAAATCACACCCAATAATAAGGACTCTACGGTCCATTTATCTTTTCTTTTAATTTTAGTTCACTTTTTATTTTTCTTCACTTTAGCTTGCTTTTCTTTAATTATTTCATTAGCATAGTTTTAATTATTATTATATCCTGGCTAATCCTTCATGAGCTACCCAATTTCTTCATCTAGCGTAGGATCGTCATAAAGAATGAGCCCTCCAACTTATCTTTTACCTCCAACGCAAGGATTTCATCCATCATTCAGGGAGTTTCACTTCTCTCCATATCTTTTGAATTTATACTTAATTGTCTATATATATATATATATATATCTTTGTACATTGAGGGCAATGTACATCTTAAGCATGGGGGGTGAACAACCTAAAAAGGTGCCTAACTTTTTTTCATTATTCTCAAATTCCTGAAATTAGGTGCCAAACTTTTTGCATTGTTCTCAAATCCCTGAATTATGCCTTGTCTTAAAGTAAATTTCTCATATTATCATTAGAATGAAATTCCCATGATTGATGGTTTTTATTGATTTGTTTTAGATTAAGTTATTGACAATTGTGCATTGATAATTAAATTCTAAGATACTAGAGAATCAAGCATGATAAGTCTATTTTTCGGTATTAAAAATTTTCTAGGTTGTCTACCTGAATTTAAATATTACTTTGAAGTTTGAAATTTACAAGGTTGATATCAAAAATACCCATATTTTTTGTGAGATTTTGAGCCTTATAAGAGCATGTATCCTTTTTCTTGCTCACTTTTTGATTATGAGTGTGTCAACATTGATTTGTTATTCTAGAACTTGCATCGATTATACATGTTGAGACCACATCTTTGATTTGATATACAGAAATGATAAAGGCACCTAAGATTTAACCCACTTACTCCATAAAAAGCCTACCTTCATAATTAACCCCTAGTGAATCATTTTTGATCCTAACAACCCTTTTTATTGACTCACCCACTAATATTAACCCAAAACCCTTTGTATTTGTTATCACCAGTCTTCTTGACTACCCTTTTTGTCGAGATTTGATTTTGACCAGTTGCCTAACTATGTTCTTTATTTCAGTTGTTAAAGTTCTTACTTGATTTGTTCTTAAAAAAAATGAAGTATATTCATTATTAGTTTTATTAGTTATGTGATTAAATGAGCTTATACGTTTGAATTCCAAATTATTGAATAAAAAGCTCGTATTATTAGTTTCAAAGTTTCAATTCATGTAATTATTTATTTATCAGTTCATTTTTTTCTAGTTAGGTAATTTGTCAATTCAATCTCGATTCTAACCCTCTAATTCAGCCTTTATCCACACCTTAACCCAAGCCCCGTTACAACCCTTTCAAAG
Source organism: Gossypium sturtianum (assembly GCA_025698515.1). Classification (NCBI taxonomy): domain Eukaryota; kingdom Viridiplantae; phylum Streptophyta; class Magnoliopsida; order Malvales; family Malvaceae; genus Gossypium; species Gossypium sturtianum. Next base: position 8,084,613 of record CM046947.1, read on the forward strand.
ACCTTTTGATTTGTGCATCATCTCATATTACAGTGGTGGAGATTTGATTTTCATGCTAGCCTATGGGATTAACTTTTCAGGTTTGACATTTGAGTGCTTAATTCTGAACCTTAAACACTTCTAGTGATTTGAGTGAATCTTTTGTGAGGATGTCAATCCTTGTAAGTTTTGGATCAGAGGTAATTATTTAGATGAGGGGAAACACCTATGTTTTGTGCTACAAATGTATGACTTATATTGTTTGAATCTTTAGGACTCTTTGAGTTAAATTATCCATGTATAAATTATCTATGAATTATGATGAGACATTGTTGATAGGAATATTGAATCATGGAAAGTTTGTTTTAATTGTAAGTTGAGAATTTTTCTTGAGGACAAGCAAAAGCTTAAGTGTGGGGGTATGTGATAAACCGTAAAAGTAACATATTTTAATCACACATTTAGCATACTTTTGGATGATTTATCCCTTGATTTATGTAAAAAGGTGCTCTTAATCCTTTCTTTTCATGTTTTATACTCAGGAAAGCACCGAAGGATGAAAAGAACGAGAAACGGGCTTAAAGCGAACCACATTGGGCCAAAGTGAAAATCGACACGGCCTCGACTTGAGCCAACACGGCCGTGTCTCCCTGATAGACTAGAACACAGCCTGATCACAATTTACACGGGCGTGTCACCTCATTAAAGTCTGAACACGGCCTCAAGACGATTCACACGGGCGTGTGCTATGGCCTTGTCCCTGTCGTGGAAAAGAGCAATTTCACTCGGAAAAGGATACTTAGGGGTAAAGAAACCTATTTCAAAAGCCTATATAAACACCCTAAGTATAACCTAGAAGGGGGCAGTGAGCTAGGCCAAGGAGCCGAGCCGAAAAGGTCAGATTTGTGGGAAACACTCGAAGATAGCCAGTTGATCCATCTCAAGAAGCCGGAATTCTACTCAAGACGGCGGATCTCTCCTTCAATTCCTTCAGGGGTTTTATGGATTTCTTATGTTTTGTTTTATCTTTTCTTACGAGATGTTTTCTTTTATTGTTATGAACTAAACCCTTGAGATACAGAAGGGGATTAAACTTATATGAATCTTGTTATCGTTTCTTTGAACTATATGATAAATATTTGACTTGTTCTTAATTATGTGTTCTTAATTCTTGTGTTAATATTTCCGGGCTATTGATTCAAGTTTGATGTGCTTAGGTGGAGGAGAAAAAGTCCCTGCTTAAGAGTAGATCTAGCATAATTAAGCAGAGTTGATCGCGCGCCTAGAGATAGGGTGACGAGATTTTGCCGGATTAGGGTGAAACCTAATATGGGAGTCCATAGATCGAGTTAATGCAATTCTAGGGGTTTTAATTAGAAAGAGATTTCAATTAATCAACCTAGGGTTAGACGTTATTCGCTTCGAGAGAGGGTTTAATATACATTAGGGAGTCTTACGGATCAAGCCAAGTGAATAAATCGTCTGGTTCAGAGTTAGATAGCAAGTGAAGTCTAGGTGGATTCTTCCTAAGGGTATCGTCTTAATCAACTGAGTTTTTCCAACAGTATTTCCCCAATTCATTCTTTTTGTCTTTGCGTCTTTAGCTTAGTAGTTAGTTAAATTTAGATTAAATAACAACTTCACTTATTTTAGGCTAGATAATAAAAAAAAAGTTAGTATTAGTACTTTTGGTTCCTTTGGTTTCGACAATCCGGTCTTGCCTAAGCTATACTACTGTTCGATAGGTGCACTTGCCTCAATCGTTGTTATAGTTAGTTCCAGGTTCGATCATTATAAATTTAAAACTCTGAAATCACAGCGATCAGTTACAAAAGTAGAAGCAAGCAAAATCTTAGAACATTGCCATTCAGGACCATCAGGAGGACACTACAGCGGGGTCAGGACAACACACAAAACACTCGAATCATGTTTTTATTGGCCAACCTTGTTCAAGGATGCTAACAGGTATGTTGCTTCATGCGATAAATGTCAGAGAACAAGTAATATTTCTAAACGCGATGAAACGCCTCAGACATACATGTTATCATGTGAAATTTTTGATGTATGGGGTATTGATTTTATGGGGCCATTCCCTAGCTCATTTGGAAATAAATACATCCTGGTGGCAGTGGACTACATGTCAAAATGGGTAGAAGCTCAAGCTTTACCCACTAATGATGCCAGAATGGTAGTGAAATTTCTTAAAAAACTTTTTTCTCGATTTGGAACACCCAGAGCAATTATTAGTGATATGGGTACTCATTTTTGTAATACTCAATTTGACAAAGTCTTAAGAAAATATGGAGTACACAACAAGACATCTACCCCTTATCACCCTCAAACTAGTGGACAAGTGGAAGTAGCAAATCGAGAACTTAAGCGCATTCTAGAGAAAACAGTTGAATCAAACAGGAAAGATTGGGCGCTAAAAGTAGACGATGCTTTATGGGCCTATAGAACAGCGTTTAAAACCCCTTTAGGAACATCCCCATACAAACTTGTCTACGGAAAAAGCTGTCATCTACCATTTGAGTTAGAGCACAAAGTTTACTGGGCTATAAAATTCTTGAATTACGATCTTAAAACCGCAGGTGAGAAGAGGAGGATGCAGTTGAACGAACTAGATGAATGGCGAGCTGAGGCATATGAGAACTCACGACTATATAAGGAGGAAACAAAACGACACCATGATGCTCGTTTGAAACAATCAAAGCAATTTGAAGTAGGAGACTTGGTCCTGCTGTATAATTCAAGACTCAAACTGTTTCCTGGAAAACTAAAATCAAGGTGGTCAGGTCCATTTGTGATCAAAACTATTTTCCCTTACGGAACAGTCGAGGTAACCTATCCAACTCATGGGACATTCAAGGTAAACGGTCATCGACTGAAACTTTATAATGGTGAAGATTTTAGGGGTATAAGAGAGGAACTCCGGCTTCAAGAGCCTCAATTTAGGAATGAAAATAGAGAAAGTCTAGCTTAAGACTTTAAACAAGCGCTTCTCGGGAGGCAACCTGAGCACTAACTTTACTAATGTTATATTGTCAATATTTAGCATCTAACTGAAAAATAACCAATTTCTCAAGCGTAGGATTTTCGCACCACACGGCATTGCACACGGCCGTGGCCGTAGCCGTGGGAACACCACATGTTGATACATGGGCGTGGCGGAGACCGTATAGAAACAGGACAAAATTTTCCCCAATACACGGGCTCTGATTATACACCACGGCCGTGCGACTCGGCCGTGGTTGAAACTGTCCAAAAGAACACGAGCTACGATAAAAGACACACGCCCGTGCAGTTAGACTGTGGTTGATACTGACTAAAGCGCCACAGGCGTGCGCCATGCCCGTGCATCCAAACCGTGCGATGCGGCCGTGGTCGACACTGTTTGATCCTACATGGGCGTGGTGACCACGAAACGGGCGTGGGAGAAACGAACGAAACACAACACAGCCATGCGATACGGCTGTGTGACCCAACACGCCCATGGTACACGGGCGTGGGGATGTACCAGTTTTGAAAATTCTATTTAAAACACCCCTTGTCCCCTTTTCTCATCCACTCCCCAGCCTTTTTTCCCTACTCACATTCACCCTCCCCTCCCAACCCCTCCATTCTTTCCTCTATTCCTCCATCTACAAAGCCCTTGAGCTACACCACATCCATGTCGAAGAAACGAAAGGATCCAAGCACAGTCTCCCTGTGGGAGATCGATCTATATAAGTTCATGCCGACCGCTTCAATTATTCGACAAGCCAAGGGTCTTTAAGACCATTCTATTTTTCTTTTTCCTTTCTCTTCTCATTTATTTTCCTTTTCTTTATTTATCTTATGTTTAATTTAGTTTATTTTATCTTAGTTTCTTGGTTTTAGGTTCTAAAGGCTGCTAGGGAATCACCCCACCACGACCCATGCGCAACACCACCATGACCTTAGAAATCACACCCCCCTCATGAACCATCCAACAATAAGGACCATTCGGTCCATTAATCTTTTCTTTTAATTTTATTTCAATTTTTATTTACCTTCACTTTAGCTTGCTTTTCTTTAAACATATAATTAGTATAAGTCAAATTATTCTTATTATCTCTTGGCTAATTCTTCACGAGCTTTCCAATTTCTTCATCTAGCGCAGAAATTGTAGGCGGCTACCATACCACCGCCAGAGACGCCTCCTCCAACTTCTCTTTCACCTCCAAATCAAGTTTCCACACCTCCAACTCAAGGAACCCATCCAAATCCAAGAAGTTTTATCTCTCCCTTTCTTTTATAGATTTGTATATATCTTTGCACATTGAGGGCAATGTACATCTTAAGTGTGGGGGGGTGAACCTTAAAGGTGCCTAATTTTTTTCATTATTCTCAAATTCCTAAAATTAGGTGCCAAACTTTTTGCATTATTCTCAAATCCTGAATTATGTCTTGTTTCTTAAGTAAGTTTCTCATATTATGATTAGAATGAAATTTCCTGTGATTTATGATTTTTATTGATATATTTTAGATTAAGTCATTGATAATTATGCATTGATAATTTAAACTTTAAGATACTAGAGAATCAAGCAGGATAAGTCTATTTTTCAAAATTAAATTTTTTTTAAGTTGTCTACCTGAATTTGAATATTACTTTGAAGTTTGAAATTTGCTACGTTGACATCAAAAAGCCATAATTTTTGTGAGATGTTGAGCCTTATAGAGCATATATTCTTTTTCTTGCTCACTTTATTGATTATGAGTGTGTCAACATTGATTTGTTATTCTAGAACTTGCATCGATTATACATGTCGAGACCACACCTTTGATCTGATATACTAAGATGATAAAGGCACCTAGGTTTTAACCCACTCACTCCACTAAAAAGCCTACCCATTTTATTAACCCCTAGTGAACCCCGTTGATCGTTGATTTCAGAGTTTTAAATTTATAATGATCGAACCTGGAACTAACTATAACAACGATCGAGGCAAGTGCACCTATCGAACAGTAGTATAGCTTAGGCAAGACCGGATTGTCGAACCCAAAGAAACTAAAAGTACTAATACTAACTTTCTTTTTATTATCTAGCCTAAAATAAGTGAAGTTGTTATTTAATCTAAATTTAACTAACTACTAAGCCAAAGACGCAAAGACAAAAAGAATGAATTGGGGAAATCTTTGTTGGAAAAACTCGGTTGATTAAGACGATACCCTTAGGAAGAATCCACCTAGACTTCACTTGCTATCTAACTCGAACTGCAGACGATTTATTCACTTGGCTTGATCCGTAAGACTCCTAATGTATATTAAACCCTCTCTCAAGCGAATAACGTCTAACCCTAGGTTGATTAATTGAAATCTCTTTCTAATTAAAACCCCTAGAATTGCATTAACTCGATCTATGGACTCCCATATTAGGTTTCACCCTAATCCGGCAAAATCTCGTCACCCTATCTCTAGGCGCGCGATCAACTCTGCTTAATTATGCTAGATCTACTCTTAAGCAGGGACTTTTGCTCCTCCACCTAAGCACATCAAACTTGAATCAATATCCCAGAAATATTAAAATAAGAAATAAGAACACATAATTAAGAACAAATCAAGTATTTATCATATAGTTCAGCAAACGATAACAAGATTCATCTAAGTTTCATCCCCTTCAGGTATCTGAAGGGTTTAGTTCATAACGATAAAAGAAAATATCTCAGAAGAAAAGATAAAACAAAACATAAGAAATCCCTAAAACCCGCTGAAGGAATTGAAGGAGAGATCCGCCGTCTTGAGTAGAATTTCGGCTTCTTGAGATGGATCAACTGGCTATCTTCGAGTGTTTCCCACAAATCTGACATTTTCGGCTCGGCTCATTGGCCTAGCTCACCCGCCCCCCTTCTAGGTTATACTTAGGGTGTTTATATAGGCTTTTGAAATAGGTTTCTTTGCCCCTAAGTATCCTTTTCCTAGTGAAATTGCTCTTCTCCACGACAGGGACACGACCATGGCACACGCTTGTGTGAATCGTCTTTAGGCCGTGTTCGGACTTTTAATGAGGTGACACGCCCGTGTGAATCGTGATCAGGCCGTGTTCTAGTCTATCAAGGAGACACGGTCGTGTTGGCTCAACTCCAGGCCGTGTCGATTTTTACTTTGGCCCGATTTGGTCCATTTTGAGCCCGTTTCTCGTTCTTTCCATCCTCCGGTGCTTTCCTAAGTATAAAACATGAAAAGAAAGGATTAAGAGCACCTTTTTACATAAATCAAGGGATAAATCATCCAAAAGTATGCTAAATGTGGGATTAAAATATGTTACTTTTACGGTTTATCACATACCACCACACTTAAGCTTTTGCTTGTCCTCAAGCAAAATTCTTAACTTACAATTAAAATGAACTTTCCATGATTCAATATTCCTATCAACAATGTCTCATCATAATTCATAGATAATTTATACATGGATAATTTAACTCAAAGAGTCCTAAAGATTCAAACAATATAAGTCATATATTTGTAGCACAAAACATAGGTGTTTCCCCTCATCTAAATAATTACCTCTGATCCAAAACTTACAAGGATTGGCATCCTCACAAAAGATTCACTCAAATCACTCGAAGTGTTTAAGGTTCAGAATTAAACACTTAAATGTCAAACCTAAAAAGTTAATCCCATAGGCTTGCATGAAAATCAAATCTCCACCACTGTAATATGAGATGATGCACAAATCAAAAGGTCTTTATCAGGGTTGTAACGGGGCTTGGGTTAAGGTGTGGATAAAGGCTTAATTAGAGGGTTAGAATCGAGATCGACCTAAAAAATTACCTATCTAGAAACAACGAACTAAAAAATAAATAATTACATGAATTGAAACTTTGAAACTAATAATACGAGCTTCTTCTTCAATAAATAGACTTTAACTGTATAAGCTCGCTTTTCATCATACTAATACTGAATATACTTCGATGTTTTTTTTAAGAACAAGTGATCAAATATTTACAATAATAAGGAAGTACTTTAACAACTGAAATATAGAACATAGTTAGGCAACTGCTCAAAATCAAATCTCGACAAAAAGGGTAGTCAAAAAGGATGGTGATAACAAATACAAAGGGTTTTGGGTTAATATTAGTGGGTGAGTCAATAAAAAGGGTTGTTAGGATCAAAGGGGTTCACTAGGGGTTAATTATGAAGGTAAGTTTTTTTATGGAGTAAGTGGGTTAAATCCTAGGTGCCTTTATCATTTCTGTATATCAAATCAAAGGTGTGCTCTCGACATGTATAATCGATGCAAGTTCTAGAATAACAGTTCAATGTTGACACACTCATAATCAAAAAGTGATCATGAAAAAGAATATATGCTCTATAATGCTCAAAATCTCACAAAAATTATGGGTATTTTGATGTCATCCTCGTAAATTTCAAACTTCAAAGTAATATTTAAATTTAGGTAGACAACCTAGAAAAAAATTTTAATTTCTAAAAAAAACTAGACTTATTATGCTTGATTCTCTAGTGTCTTAGAATTTAATTATCAATGCACAATTATCAATGACTTAATCTAAGACATATCAATAAAAATCATAAATCATGGAAATTTCATTCTAATGATAATATGAGAAATTTACTTTAAGACAAGGCATCATTCAGGGATTTGAGAATAATGCAAAAAGTTTGGCACCTAATTTCAGGATTTTGAGAATAATGAAAAAAATTAGGCACCTTTTTAGGTTGTTCACCCCCCCCCCCACACTTAAGATGTACATTGCCCTCAATGTACAAAGATATATATAGACAATTAAGTATAAATTCAAAAGATATGGAGAGAGGTGAAACTACCTGAATTATGGATGAAATCCTTGCGTTGGAGGTGAAAGATAAGTTGGAGGGGTCGTTCTTGATGACGATCCTGTGCTAGATGAAGAAATTGGGTAGCTCATGGAGGATTAGCCAGGATATAATAATAATAATTAAAACTATACTAATTAAATAATTAAAGAAAAGCAAGCTAAAATGAAGAAAAATAAAAAGTGAACTAAAATTAAAAGAAAAGATAAATAGACCGTAGAGTCCTTATTGTTGGGTGTATTTTTCTCAGGCTGTGGATATGGTGGTGGTCGTGGTGTGATTCCTAAGCAGCCTGAAGAACCTAAAACCAAGAAACTAAAATAAAATAAGTTAAATTAAGCAGAAGAGAAGTAAAGATAAGGAAATTGAAGCAAAAGAGAAAAATGAAATAAAAACTAAATGGCCTCAAATATCCTTGGCTCGTCGAATGATTGAAGCAAGTGGCATGAACTTATATAGATCGGTCTCCTCTCGGGAGACTATGCTTGATTCCTTCCTCTTCTTCAAACATTTGGTGTAGCTCAAGGGTTTCGGGAATGTATTGAGAAGAAAAGTAGGGAGAGGGTTGAGAAAGAAAAGAAAAACTAAATGAAATTTGAATGGGTGAGAGGAGGGAGGGTGGGTGGTTTAAATAGAATTCTCAAGTCAGGTACATTCCCACGCCCGTGTACCAAGGGCGTGTTGATTCACACGGCCGCCTCGCACGGCCGTGTTATGCATCGTATCGTTTCACCCACGCCCATGTTCTGGTTGCCACGCCCGTGTGTAAACTACCAGTGTCAACCACGGTCGCATCGGACGACCGTGTTGAGCGTCGTTCATGTCTCCCACGCTCATTTTACAGATTTCCACGCCTGTTGGTAATAAGTCAGTGTCGTCCACGGCTGCGTCACACGGCCGTGGCGTTTTGTCGGTGCCCGTGGGGTGGTGGTTGGAGTCCGTGACTTGAAGATTTGATTCTTTTCGACTTGTACCTCTTCTCGCCATTGTCGATCACAGATTCTGTACCTCCACACGGCCACGGCCACGGCCGTGTGCAAGGCCGTGTGGGCTGGAAATCTGCACTTTTGGTTAGTTTAAAACTAGGTGTTTAAGACTAAGAGAAGGGAAGAAAATAAAATGAAAACAAATACGAAAGTAATTAGGGTTAGTGCTCGGGTTGCCTCCTGAAAAGCGCTCGTTTAAATTTTTAAGCTAGACTTTCCTCGTATTCGCAAAAATCAGGGTGGTTTAAAAATTTGAATATCTTCCCTCATGCCATCATGTCTATTTCCTTGATAAAGTTTAAGTCGAGAAGCGTTTATATTGAAAGTACCAAAACTAGGATTACTTACCTCGACTGTTCAGTATGGGAAAACATCGGTTACCCTAAAATAGATTTCTTTGTTAGTGTTAGGGTTAGGAGGAGATATTCGAGGGTCTGTTTTATCAATCAATACTTGATCTCTGATTTTGAAGTGGTTTGTTGTTCCTATGAGCTCTTCTGGGGGCTCCTTCGATTTTACTTCGTGTGGTTTCAGTTCTTCTTTGAATTGTGATTTCCACTCTTCTAATTTGTCATCCCTAACGCTTCGTTCCTTATGTAATTCTTCTTTGTTGTCATGGGGTCCATGATTCGGCTCAGGTTTGTAACCTTGTGGTGTTTCCTGCGGTGAAGGTTGAACAACTTGGTTATAAACTGAATTTACTTTCTCACCTTCATCAATTGTTGTCCTGGCCGAGTCAAGAGCTTGTAAACTGATCGATTCGTCACCTACACTAAGTATGAGTTCTCCTATACCAACATCAATTTTTGTTCTAGCAGTTGCTAAAAAGGGTCTTCCTAAAATTAAGGGAATCGAATTATCCTCATCCATGTCTAAGACAAAAAAATCTACTGGGAAAACGAATTTATCAATTTTTACAAGAACATCTTCGATAATACCCCTAGGAATTCTAACAGTTTTATCAGCTAGTTGGATGCTCATCCTAGTTTGTTTGGGTTTCCCTAGACCTAGTTGTTTAAACAATTTATAAGGCATGACATTTATGTTTTCCCCAAAATCAGGTAACGCATTATCAATAGGTAAACTACCAATTAAACATGGAATCGTAAAACTCCATGGATCTTTTAATCTCTGTGGTAGTTTATTTTGCAAGATTGCCGAGCACATTGCGTTTAGTTCCACGTGTGATGCCTCGTCTATCCTTCGCTTGTTCGTCAAAAGCTCTTTTAAAAATTTTCTAGAATCTGGCATCTGCGAAAGGGCTTCAAGTAGCGGTAAGTTAATATGTAATTTCTTTAAAAGTTTAAGAAACTTACCGAACTATTCCTCTGTATCGTCTCTCTTTATCGTTTCGGGATAAGGAATGCGAGGTTAGTACTTTTTGATTACCGGTTTTGGCTTTTCTTATGTTACCTCAACTTTACCTTTCTTTACCTCGTTTTCTTGTATTGGATTGGGTTCATCTAACCCTATACTATCATGAGCTGTGATAGCTTGGATTTGCTTCTTTGGGTTAATCTCAGTGTTGCTTGGTAGACGCCATTGCGGTCGTTCGGAAATTATCTTTGCAAGTTGTCCAACTGTCTTAGTAAGTTCCCCAACTTGACTTTCGATCCCCTTAATTGATGCCTGTTGATTCTTAAGGGTGGTTTCAGTTTCTTGGAGACGGTTATCTGTGGCTGCCATGAATTTTGTCAGCATCTCTTCAAGGTTCGGCCTCTTTTCCTGTGGATAGGGCTGATTTTGGAAATTTTGATGAGGTTGTTGTCTTTGAATTCCTTGATCTCCTTGACCTCCCCATGAAAAATTTGGGTGGTTCCTCCAACCTGGATTATAAGTATTACTATAAGAGTTATTATTAGATTTGAAATTATTACCTATATAGTTCATATGTTCGCTTTCTGTGCCTGGTTGGTAGGGTGGGTACTCAGGGTTCGCCACAGTTCCACTTGCGTCGCACTGCATTATTGGATGTACCTGCGAAGAACACAAACTATCAAGCTTTTTATTCATCATCTCTACCTGTGTTGATAGCATGGTTACTACGTCGAGGTTGAAAACTCTGGCTGATTTTGTTGGTTATGTCCTTGTAACCTGCCACTGATAGTTATTCAGTGACATCTCTTCAATAAACTCTTAGGCTGCTTCAGGAGTTCTGTTGTTCAGGGTTCCACCGGCGGCTGAATTAATTAGTTGCCTCGTTGATGGGTTTACACCGTTATAAAAAGTTTGGACTTGGAGCCACAAGGGTAAACCATGGTGCGAACACCTTCTCAAGAGATCCTTGTATCTCTCCCATGCATCGTATAATGTCTCTAAATCCATCAGCACAAAAGAAGAGATATCATTCCGTAGTTTGGCCGCTTTGGCCGGTGGGAAATATTTTAATAAAAAATTTTCAGTCATTTGATCCCATGTAGTGATTGACCCTCGTGGTAACGAGTTTAACCACTGTTTGGCTTTATTCCTTAACAAAAAGGGAAATAACCGAAGACGGGTGGCATCATCAGAAATGCCATTTATTTTGAAGGTATCACAGAACTCTAAAAAATTAGCTATATGAGTATTTGGGTCTTCGTCCTGTAAACCATCAAATTGAACAAATTGTTGAATAATTTGTATATTGTTAGGCTTTAATTCAAAATTATTAGCGCTATAGTGAGCCTAACAATACTTGATTCTCGCTCCTATTAAATGAGGTTTAGCATAATCATACATAGTACGTGAGCATTATTTTTTCGCCACATCTTGTGGAGGTGGATTATTCGTCCCATCCCTTCAGTAGGATTGGATCCGCCTTCTCGCTCTTTTTTACGTGTAATTTAGGGCTCGCCTAATTTCTCTGCGATTCCTATGAGCAGTAGCTTCAATATCACTATCGTATACTAGTGGTCCTCTCGGGTTCCTTCTAGTCATAAACTAGAGGTACCTGCTAGGAAAAGAAAGAAAGAAAATTTGGCAAAGTTAAAAACAAAACAAAAAATAATAAAAGTAAATTGCGGAAAATAATGGCTAAAGTAATAAAAATAGAGCTTTCTTAATATTTTATTTCCCCGGAAACGGCGCCAAAAATTTGATCGTTGATTTCAGAATTTTAAATTTATAATGATCGAACCTGGAACTAACTATAACAACGATTGAGGCAAGTGCACCTATCGAACAGTAGTATAGCTTAGGCAAGACCGGATTGTCGAACCCAAAGGAACCAAAAGTACTAATACTAACTTTCTTTTTATTATCTAGCCTAAAATAAGTGAAGTTGTTATTTAATCTAAAATTAACTAACTACTAAGCTAAAGACGCAAAGACAAAAAGAATGAATTGGGGAAATACTGTTGGAAAAACTCAGTTGATTAAGACGATACCCTTAGGAAGAATCCACCTAGACTTCACTTGTTATCTAACTCTGAACCAGACGATTTATTCACTTGACTTGATCCGTAAGACTCCCTAATGTATATTAAACCCTTTCTCGAAGCGAATAACGTCTAACCCTAGGTTGATTAATTGAAATCTCTTTCTAATTAAAACCCCTAGAATTGCATTAACTCGATCTATGGACTCCCATATTAGGTTTCACCCTAATCCAGCAAAATCTCGTCACCCTATCTCTAGGCGCGCGATCAACTCTGCTTAATTATGCTAGATCTACTCTTAAGCAGGGACTTTTTCTCCTCCACCTAAGCACATCAAACTTGAATCAATATCCCGAAAATATTAACACAAGAATTAAGAACACATAATTAAGAACAAATCAAGTATTTATCATATAGTTCAGCAAACAATAACAAGATTCATCTAAGTTTCATCCCCTTCAGGTATCTGAAGGGTTTAGTTCATAACGATAAAAGAAAACATCTCAGAAGAAAAGATAAAACAAAACATAAGAAATCCCTAAAACCCGCTGAAGGAATTGAAGGAGAGATCCGTTTCCGGCTTCTTGAGATGGATCAACTGGCTATCTTTGAGTGTTTCCCACAAATCTGACATTTTCGGCTTGGCTTCTTGGTCTAGCTCACCCGCCCCCCTTCTAGGTTATACTTAGGGTGTTTATATAGGCTTTTGAAATAGGTTTCTTTGCCCCTAAGTATCCTTTTCCGAGTGAAATTACTCTTCTCCATGACAGGGACACGGCCATGGCACACGCCCGTGTGAATCGTCTTTAGGCCATGTTCGGACTTTTAATGAGGTGACACGCCCGTGTGAATCATGATCGGGCCATGTTCTATTCTATCAAGAAGACACGGCCGTGTTGGCTCAAGTCCAGGCCGTGTCGATTTTTACTTTGGCCCGATTTGGTCCGTTTTGAGCCCATTTCTCGTTCTTTCCATCGTCCGGTGCTTTCCTGAGTATAAAACATGAAAAGAAAGGATTAAGAGCACCTTTTTACATAAATCAAGGGATAAATCATCCAAAAGTATGCTAAATGTGGGATTAAAATATGTTACTTTTATAGTTTATCACCCGTTGATCCTAACAACCCTTTTTATTGACTCACCCACTAATATTATCCCAAAACCCTTTGTTTTTGTTATCACCATTCCTTTTTACTACCCTTATATCGAGATTTGATTTGATTGATTGCCTATTGATTTCGATAGTAAATTCATCAATTATTATATATATCTGATTTGTTCTTAAAAAAAATCAAATTATATTCATTATTAGTTCTGTGATTAAGTGAGCTTATACGTTTAAATCCCAATGGTTGAAAAAGAAGCTCGTATTAGTAATAGTATTATGATTACAAGTTCTCAATTGATGTAATTGTTTATTATCAGTTCATTGTTTACGGTTAGGTAATTTGTCGAGTCAATCTCGATTCTAACCTTCTAATTCACCTATATCCACACCTTAACCCAAGCCCAGTTACAACCCTGTTAAAGACCTTTTGATTTGTGTATCATCTCATATTATAGTGGTGGAGATTTGATTTTCATGCAAGCCTATGGTAATAACTTTTCATGTTTGACTTTTGAGTGCTTAATTTTTGAACCTTAAACACTTTGAGTGATTTGAGTGAATCTTTAGTGAGGATGTCAATACTTGTCAGGTTTTAAATCAGAGGTAATTATTTAGATGAGGGGAAACACCTATGTTTTCATGCTACAAAATGTATGACTTGGATTGTTTGAATCTTTAAGACTCTTAGAGTTGAATTATCCATGTATGAATTATCTTTGAATTATGATGAAACATTATTGATGAATATTATGAAACAAGGAAGTTCGTTTTAATCATGAGTTGAAAATTTTGCTTGAGGACAAGCAAAAGCTTAAGTGTTGGGGTATTTGATAAACTGAAATAGTAACATATTTTAAACCCACATTTAGCATGCTTTTGGGTGATTTAAGCCTTGAATTGTGTAATTTGGTGCTCTTAATCCTTTGTTTTCATGTTTTATACTCAGGAAAGCACCGGAGGATGAAAAGAATGAGAAACGGGCTTAAAACGGACCAAATAGGCCAAATCACGAAATCGACACGGCCTGGGCCCAAGCAACACGGCCGTGCCTCCCTAATCAGACTTGAACACGGCCTGGCCACGATTCACACGAGCGTGTGCCAAGGGCATGTCCCTACCGTGGAGGAGAGGAATTTCACTCGGATTTGGATACTTAGGGGTAAAGAAACACATTCCAAAAGCCTATATAAACACCCTAGAGGCCAACTTTCAGGGGGCGTCCAGCAAGGCCAAGGAGCCGAGCTAGAAAGATCAGAATTGTGGAAATTACTTGAAGAAAGCCAGTTGATTCATCTCAAGAAGCCGGAGTTATACTCAAGACGGAGGATCTCTCTTCAATTCCTTCAGGGGGTTTTATAGTTTTTCTTATGTTTTGTTTTATCTTTTCTTTTGAGATGTATTCTATTATCATTATGAACTAAACCCTCAAATACACGAGGGGATGAAACCTAAGATGAATCTTGTTATCGTTTGCTGAACTATATGATAAATATTTGATTTGTTCTTAATTATGTGTTCTTAATTCTTGTGTTGATATTTCCGGGATATTAGTTCAAGTTTGATGTGCTTAGATGGAGGAGCAAACGTCCCTGCCTAAGAGTAGATCTAGCATAATTAAGCGGAGTTGATCGCACGCCTAGAGATAGGGTGACGAGATTTTGCCGGATTAGGGTGAAACCTAATATGGGAGTCCATAGATCGAGTTAATGCGATTATAGGGGTTTTAATTAGAAAGAGATTTTAATTAATCAACCTAGGGTTAGACGTTAGTCGCCTCGAGAGAGGGGTTAATATACATTAGGGAATCTTACGAATCAAGTCAAATGAATAAACCGTCTGGTTCAGAGTTAGATAACAAGTGAAGTCTAGGCGGATTCTTCCTTGGGTATTGTTTTAATCAATTGGTTTTTCCCACAAATATTTCCCCAATTTCATTCTGTTTGTCTCATTTTCTTTAGCTTAGTAGTTAGTTAATTTTCTAGATTAAACCGATTCACTTCAATTTTAAGGCTAAATAATAAAAAGAAAGTTAGTATTAGTACTTTCGGTTCCTTTGGGTTCGACAATCCGGTCTTACCACTAAGCTATACTACTGTTCGATAGGTACACTTGCCTCAATCGTTGTCATAGTTAGTTTTTAAGCTCGATCATTCTCATTATAAATTTTAAGACTGTGACATACCGATCAGGAACAATTCAGTAAATTTCTTAAACTCTTAAAAAAATTACATATTAACTTACCGTTTATTGAAGCCCTTTCGCAAATGCCCAATTCAGTTAAATTTTTGAAGGAGCTTCTATCAAACAAGCGGAAGCTAGATGACGGGTCACACGTGGAGCTAAACACAGTCTGCTCAGCCATTCTACAGAATAAACTACCCGATAAATTAAAGGATCCAGGGAGTTTTACTATTCCTTGTTTAATTGGTAGTTTAGATGTTAACAATGCCTTGGCTGATTTAGGGGCGAGTATTAATGTCATGCCCTATAAAATGTTTAAGCGACTAGGTCTTAGAAAACCTAAACAAACTAGGATGAGCATTCAACTAGCAGATAAAACTATTAGATTTCCTAGGGGGATTGTTGAAGATGTACTTTTAAAAGTCGATAAATTTATATTCCCAGTTGACTTTGTTGTTCAAGATGGATGAGGACAATAACGCACCATTAATCTTAGGGCGACCCTTTTTAGCAACTGCTAAAATGAGAATTGATGTTGGTACAGGTGAGCTCACACTTCGTGTAGGTGACGAAACGATCACTCTTCAGGCTCGTGAATCAATTAGGACATCGAGTAATAAAGGTGAGTACGTAAATTCTATAAATAACCAGTCAGTTCAACCCTCTTTTTAGGAAGCACCTCGAAAAACCACAAATGAGCCATATCCTAACGTCGATAATGAAATAACTTATGAGGAGCGACGGTGTAACATCCTAAATTTACGGGCCTATACATTTAGTGTAGGGATAGGTTTACTATGTTAATTTAATTGATAGGGGTCTAAATTTGGGCTTAGAATTAGGCAAAAAGGCCCAGATTAAAGTGGCATCATTAATGATTAAAAGGGACAAGTTTTGGGTCGCAAGGAGCCCATGTTTTAGGCCAAATTCGGCACTTTAAATGAAGAGAAGGTGACGCCACACACAAGGAATTAGGGGCCCAAGTATTAAGTTTAATGAGGCCCAAATCTTTTAATTTAAGTGAGTTGAATTTGGCATTAGGGATTAGTAGAGGTGGACGGCTACAAGGCTATAAAATAGGAGATTTTATGTGGATTTTTAAGTGATAATATCATAGATAAAAAGAAGAAAAGTTAGGAGCTCATCTTCAAGGGAAGTGTTGGCCGAAAATCCACCACCTAGAGGAGTGTAAAATTTGCCATTGCATGGCAAGGAGGGTGCCGAATTTCTCCTCTCTTTTAGCTTGAATTTTAAAGGCGTTTTCAGTTTTTAGCAAGAGGTGCCAAAATATCTATAAATAGGGGCTAGCTCCTTGATTGATTCGACACTGAAAACCCTAAATTTCTCTCCCATTGTGCCGAAATTCCCTAGCCTCTCCCTCTCCAATTTCTTTTCTCCAATTTCTTTAAAAGCCGAAACTCTTCTCCACTTTTTCCTTCTTGTGCCGATTTCTCTAGAAAGCCAAAGCATCCATAGTTTTTTCTTCTACTCATCCTATTTGAGAATTAGTTCTGTACTTCCGGCATTTAAATCTTCCATGGGCATTGTCGAATCCTCTCTCTAGTGCTAGCTGAATCTCCTATGCTAAGGAAGCTTAGTCGACTAGATCTAAAAGCCGAAAATCATAAGTCTCCAATTTTGGGATTTTAAGGAGAGGCCTATTTTCGCAATTGTTCCGACTTTTAAGCAAGGCTATAGATTGAGGATAATAGATCCAGATAGCAAGGACATCGACTAAGAATATTGGATTTCGCAATATCAGGTGTGTAATTCTCCACACCATCTAGATCTGTTTGATTAATATATAAAAATAAGTATTACATGTTTTGTTAAATGCCGAAACCCCGGCATATTGACGGGAACCCAAAGAGGGTAAAGCAAATCACCAGGTTAGTAAATGATCTGATTAAATGTTATAAGTATACTGATTTTATGTGATTGCATGGGTTGGGTTTGATGAAAGGAGGAAGTTATATGTTATAGCGGTTTTTACCGTGATCTGTTGTAGCGGTTCCTTACCGTGATTCGTTGTAGCGACCTGCCGTGATTCATTGTAGTGGCTACGGCCATGATCGATGATGAGCAGCACGATCGCCATCAAGGCATGTAGCGGTGTGGGTTGATTGTAGAAATCCCCAATGGTGTGAATGGTGGTACGGGGCGTGTAGCGGATGGACACCTAGGATATGGGTTGGGCTTTGCATATTATTTTTGTTACTTATATTTTGATTATTCATTTTATGGGGCTAAAGCCCAAATCTAATGGTGCATGAGGGTTGCACATTGAGTCTCGCGACTCACCCTTTAATTTTAACCATCTCGGGTGACACTTAGGGCATCGGATGGGTGGAGAGAGGAGAGCAAGGTGGCCATGCGACTGAGCTTTGAGAATTCAGCAAAAAGACTTAGTCTAATATTTGATTTTCATTTAATTAATGGGTTCAAATTTCTTTGTAATAAGGCCATGGGCCACTAGACTACCATTTATGTTTTGGGATTTTGTTGGGCTTTTATTACTGGGTTTTAAGTTTTATGTTTTCAATTAAGTTAAGACCTGCATGAAATTTCGGTTTTTTTTTTATTTAAAATCTACCAAGATAATTGGTAACTTAATATTTTATACTTTAATGAATTATTAAGCTTTCGAAATAAAGGTGTAAACCTAGTAACTGTTTTCTGAAATGCGACATGTTATGTAAAATCTCTTAAGTGACATACCAGATCCGGTTGTAGCGTTTGGGCTGGGTTTGGGGTGTTACAGAAGGCTTCAGATCGATGAACTAGACGAGTGGAGGACATATGCCAAGGAGAAACCAAGAACACACGAAGCAAAACCGAGGCAACACCATGACGAGCTTAAAGGAAAAGCAAATCACTTCGAGGTTGGAGATCAGGTATTGTTAGATGAAATCAATCCTCGAATAACCACCTCAGAGCTTAAAGCAAACGGAGTGACTCCCTTCACGGTACTCAATGTCTTTCCCTATGGCACAATTGAGGTAACTCATCCGACTTATGGCACATTCAAGGTAAACGGTCAACGACTTAAACTATATAACGGTAAGGCTTTTAGGGATATTAGAGAGGAGCTTCAGCTCCGTGAACCTCCATAAAGAGATGAATACGAGGTAAGTCTAGCTTAGGACTTTAAACAAGCGCTTCTCGGGAGGCAACCCAAGCACTAACCCCATTAATTTCTATATTTTCGATTTTAGCACTTAACTAAAAACTAACCAGATTAATAAGCGCAGGTTTTCATATCACACGGCCTTGCACACGGGCGTGGCCGTGGCCCTGTGGACACCACGGGTAGGCACATCGGCGTGGCGGAAACCGTGCGGGCCAAGGACAGAAATTTTCCCCAAAACATGGGCTACGATAAAACACCACGGCCGTGCGATACGGCTGTGGTTGATACTGAGTAAGTGACACGGGCGTGCAACACGCCCGTGCCCAGAAACCGTGGTTAAAACTGAGTAAATCACACAGGCGTGCGACACGCCCGTGCCTATAGGTCGTGGTCGACACTGACTAATGAACACGAGCATGCTAACCTCTACACGGGCGGGGAAGAAACGAACAAAGCCTCACACGACCGTGCGATTTGGCCGTGTGATTCAACACACCCAGGAAACACGAACGTGTGACCTCGACTCAGATACGCCCTAATTCAAAATTTATGAAACACACAGGCTAAATATAGGGCACACGGGTGTGGGCCTCGACTGTGTGCCCCAATCCCTATTTAAACTGTAACACCCCAAACCCGGCCTAAACGTTACGACCAAATTTAGTATGCTACATTAGGTGATGTTGAAACCACATGTTTGTTTGGAAAACGTATTGTATAAAATCACGTCTATAAGTTCAAAATTTCATTTCCCCTCACTTATGCCCAAAGAGGGATTCACTCATTTTATTATTCTTTTAAAAATGCGCTTTTGTCTTGTTTAATAAAACTGAGTCGATTACAAAGAATTTGGTCTTATTGTTTACGAAAATGATATTATTTGAAAAATAGTTGTTTATTGTTTTGAAAACTTCATGTTGATTAAATTTACAGTATTTAAAGAAAATCCACATAAAAGTTAAAAATAATTCTAATGGCCTTATTACAAATAATAACCCAAATTAAATATTCTTAAAAATAAGATAAAAACCAAATTTACTGAGTTTCGTGAGGAACAACTCCGATGTATGGCCACCACCGAGTTCTTTGCAGCTCCCAAATCCTCTATCACTGGGGATTACCTGTAAGGTTATGGGAAAAAGGGGTGAGTTACAAGAACTCAGTGTGTAAACCCATTTTCAGTCACAATCATAGTCTGGGCCTAAGCCCATGCAGTATCAGTTTGGGCCTACAGCCCCAAAATCATGGTAATGCAAATAGAGAATGCAGCCCACCCCAATCCAACCCTACACTCCACCCGTACCAGCCCTACACTCCATGTGGGGACCAAGTCAACCCACCCAGCCCTACACTCCAAGAATACGGCCATTTGCTAAGATAAACGCAGCAAAGGCGCCAATATGATATATATGTGGCTGAGCCACTAAATTCAATATAACGTGGCATAGCCACCAGTACAATACTTCCTCCATAAATATAACCCAACCCAATGCAACATGTCATGGCATAATATTTCAGTGTATGCAATAATGTATCATCATGGGAATTAATTTGTTTTCACACAAACCAGCTAAATTTCCTCCAAGGGTATAACAGTAATTTTGCCCAACGAGGGCGTTTCAGTAATTTACCCACCAATGGTATTTCAGTAATTTACCCACCAAGGGTATTTCAATAATTTACCCACCAAGGGTATTTCAATAATTTAATCGTCTAACTGTCTTTCTGGAGGCCTATTGTCGCCTCGAGCATCATGGGACCCCTTTTCAGGTCTCTACAATACAATTGGGCCTAAAATCCATTTCAGGCCCACACGCTCGTGTGGCCCATTACGCATGGCTTTGGTCTCAGTTTTGCAGTTTTTGCAACCGCATCTATCATTCAGTAATTCTCCATCGATTTTACCCTTGTGGGCCCGTAAGCCCATTAGGCCCATTTAGCCCGGTTCAGTTCGATTAGGCCCAGTCACAGCCTTAGTTTCGCGAGAGTGCTCGCGACACTCTCAACGATCCATCGTCATCACTCGTGTCTCGATTTACCACCACGAGCGTTCGCATGCTCGAGTGGTCACAATTGCCGACTTTTTGGCTTTTGGCCGATTCATAACACGTCACATGCATTCATCAAAAATAGGTGTGAGATTACACACCTGATCACATAGAGTACTATACACTCACGATCGCCGTCACCTATACCAAACATAACACACAATTAACTCTATAACAAAAGAAATGAAAGATCTTAAATCCGAATACCCAGCTATGCGATTTACTAACACTTGCATTTACTAGAGCGATCAACCGCGATTTGCCTAACTAAACCAGATGTCGACGCCCTTCCACAACTCGGTGGAAAGTCCCGAACCGCCGACACCCTACGCCGCTTAAACTTGGGAGCAGGGGCTACGAATCCATTTCCATTAGGCACTCTTCCTGATCCCCCCTCAGACTAGCTAGCACTCGCCTCCATGAAGAACTCTTGATTGACGAAATCAGGATTACGAAAGAAACAAGAAGAACACACCATTACCAAAAGAAACCGAATGGAATCCAAGTTATAGACAAAGAGAGAACTACGACTTATTGATTGCCACACTCCTTGCAGAACCGTCGATGGAGAGAAAAGAAGCTAGTTGCCGCACAAGGGTAAAGAGAATATGTATTCGGCTATGGAGAAAGACAAGGAAATGAGATGGGAGGAAAAAAAGAAGAAAAAGAATAAATGGCTAAGAAAAGATGGGCAAAAAGAGTTTCGGCCTACTAGAAGGGCACAAAAAGAAAACCCCGAGAGGAAGAGAGGAGTCTGTGATTCGGCTTTAGCTAAACAAAGAGAGGGGAGAAGAAAATAAGTGGAAAGAAAATGTTGCAGTCGTCCAAAAGAAGAACCGAAGGAAGAAGGAATTTGGCAGCAAAATACTAATGAAAAGAAAAAGAGTAGTCAAGAGAAGACTAAGAATTCGGTAAAGGAGCAATGAGTAGAAACGACTTGAGATGCTAGCAAGTAAACCAAAAATGCAAAATCCCTTGTAAAAAAAAAAAACTAGAGGACTTTCGGCACTCTCACACTAACACCCCCCCAAAAATGGCAACCTTTGGCCGAATTTCCCTAATCAACTTCCCCACATTTGGCCAACTCTTCCCCACACCCCACTCCTTTATTTTCTCCACTTTTCCCTCCTAACTTTGCTCTCCATCATCTGTTTGAATTCACCCAACAACCTTGACCAATTCAAACACTTCTCCATCAGTGTTTGATTCCAACACAACCTCTTCTCCTCTCCTGAGCAAAATAATTACACTTTGCATACAAGGGGTTTCGAACCCAAGCCCCATTGTACCATAATGCACGCCACTTGCCATCCTACCACATGCTCATCCTGTGCCTCCTAAACGCACCTAATTATTCTTAGGCCCTACTGCCATCAGCCCTATCCACTAAAGGGCCAAAATCTAAAATTTTTCTCATGGCCTAACTTGAACCCGGGACTTCATAGTACCCTCTAAACACTCCAAAATCACACACCTAATAGGTCAAATCTTGCATTATTTCCGTTCTCCTGTTCTCAGAAATTTTAAAAGTTCCTACGCCCAAGGCCCACTGGGCCCAATTCTACTAGGCCCAATTTTGGGGCGTTACATAAACCCCCTTCCCCTGTTCACTTTCTTTCCCCCCCCAAAACCTAGCCTCTCTAACCTCCGCCGCACCTCCAGCCACCATAGATTCCCCTCCTCCCTCTTGCTTCACCGTCCCCTTTCCCCTTTCCTTTATTCTTCCTTTCCACCACCACCACACCAACCACCATCCTCGCCATTGTTGGTCAATCTTTTTCCCCTTTATGTTGAATTCATATTTATTTTCTATTATTTATTATATTTATTACCTTTATTATTTTGTTCTTATTATTCATTTAGATTTAGCTTAGGGTCATGCCGGCTGCTTCATTAACTCGATTTCAAAAGGGTCAAAGTGCTACCGGAGTATCCTCCTCCACCTTCACCTCTGCCTAAGTACATCGAGTTTCTTTTCATTGACTCCATCCAAAATTTAGGAAGTTTCACTTCTCTCCCTATCTTATGATTTTCTGCTTTCATTACTATTATCTATCTTTGTACATTGAGGACAATGTACATCTTAAGTGTGGGGAGGTTATCTAATTGATTATAAAAAAAATCCCTGAATTATGTCTTATTCTTAAGTAATTTTCTCATATTACTATTAGAATGAAATTTCTATTGATTTATGATTTTTATTGATATGTTTTGGATTAAGTCATAGGTAATTGTGCATTGATGGTTTAAACTTTAAGACATTAGAGAATCAAGCATGATAAGTCTATTTTCAGAATTAAAATTTTTTAGGTTGTTTCCCTAAATTTAAATATTACTTTGAAGATTGAAATTTGCAAGGTTGACATCAATAACCATAATTTTTGTGAGATCTTGAGCCTTTTAGAGCATATATTCTTTTCTTGCTCACTTTGTTATGAGTGAGTCAACATTGATTTGTTATTCTAAGAGCTTGCTTCGATTATGCATGTCGAGACCACACTTTTGATTTGATATACTGAGATGATAAAGGCACCTAGGATTTAACCCACTTACTTCCCAAAAGGCTTACCTTCATAATTAACCCCTAGTAAACCCCTTTGATCCTATTTAACCATTTCTTGATTTACCCTTAATATTAACCCAAGACTTACTCTTTTTAATTCATTAAGAATTTTTCCTATTGTATTAACCTTTTTATCGAGATTTGATTTGATCAGTTGCCTAACTATGTTCTATATTTCGGTTGCAAATACTTGTTCTTAAAAAAAAAATTATATTCATTAGTAGTTCTATGTTATTTGAGCTTAAACATTTAATCCCACATTTTGAGAAGAAGCTCGTGTTATTAATGATAAATTTTTATTGTAATTAGTTTATTTTTCTAGTTAGGTAATTTGTCAATTCAATCTCGATTCTAACCCTTTAATTTAGCCTTTATCCACACCCTTAACCCAAGCCCCATTACAACCCTTTTAAGACCTTTTGATTTGTGTATCATCTCATTTTATTGTGGTGGAGATTTGATTTTCATGCAAGCCTATGGGATTAATTTTTCATGTTTGACTTCTGAGTGCTTAATTTGAACTTTAAACACTTTGAGTCATTTGAGTGAATCTTTTGTGAGGATGTCAATTCTTGTCATTTTTGAATTAAAGGTGAATATTTAGGTAAGGGGAAACACCTATGTTTTCGTGCTATAAAAATTATGACTTAGATTGTTTGAATCTTTAGGACTCTTTTAGTTAAATTATCAATGTATGAATTATCTATGAATTATGATGAAACATTATTGATGAAGACTATGAATTGATGGAAGTTAATTTTAATCGTGAGTTGAGGATTTTGCTTGAGGACAAGCAAAGGTTTAAGTGTGGGGATATTTGATAAACTGTAATTTACACATATTTTCACCCCATGCTTAGCTTATTTTTGGATGAATTTTCATTAGATTTGATGAATTCGATACTCCTAATCTCTTAATTTCATGTTTTATACTCAGGAGAGCTTAGGGAGTCGAAAAGATCAAGAAACGAGCCAAAAAGGGGCAAAATGGGCCTACCTAGGAAACCAACACCGCCTGGACCAATTGAACACGGCCGTGTGTTACGAGCAGGATCAAACACGGCCTGGAACGTCGCACACGGGTAGATCACACGGCCATGTGTGACGAGCAGAATCGAAGGAGTCCAACACGGGTGTGTCCCTATCGACCCCAAGATTAATTCTATTCGGAAAAGGTTACTTGTGGGCCAAGAAATGCGTTCCAAAAGCCTATATAAACACCTTAGGGGGCAACCTAAAAGGGACGTCGAGTAGGACTCAGAGTAGAAGGCAGAAAATACTCGAAAACAGCCATCGGGATTAGCTCGGAAGAAGGATCTCCATCAAGACTGAAGATCTCCTATCGATTTCTCTTAAAGTTTATGGGTTTTCTTATGTTTTGTAGATTTCCTTATTTTGAGATGTTTTCCTTTATCAGTATGAACTAAATCCCTCAAATACTTGAGGGGATGAAACCTAAGACAGATCTTATTATTATTTGATTTATAAGATAAATACTTGTTCTTATTCTTAATTGTGAGTACTTATTCTTGTTTTGATAATTCAGGTTATTGATTCAAGTCGAATGTGCTTATTCAGTGGAGCAAAAGTCCCTGTTTAAGAGTAGATCAACACAATTAAGCGGAGTTGATTGCAACCCTAGAAATAGGGCAACGAAAATCTACCGAATTAGGGTCAAACCTAATAAGGGAATCCATAGATCGAGTTAATGCGACAATAGGGGTTTTAATGAGAAAGAGATTTCAATTAATCAACCTAAAGTCAATTGTTTTTAGTCTTGAAAGAGATATTAACATAAATTAGGGATTTCTACGGATTAAGACAAGTGAATAAATCATATGAGTCAAAAGTAAAAAGTGAAGTCTAGGTGGATTCTTCCTTAGGTATTGTCTATCTCATAAGGTTGTCTAAAAAGTATTTTCCCAATTCATTTTCTGTCGTGCGTTTAAATAATTTTAGTTTAAAAAGAAATCATTCTAATTCTTAGGCTAAATAATAGAAAGATAGTAATTACTAGTACTCTTGGTCCTTGTGGATACGATATTTCCGGTCTTGTTATAACTATACTATTAAACGGTAGGTGCGCTTGCCTTTATTGTGGTCATAGTTAGTTTAGACACGATCAAGTTTTTGGCGCCGTTGCCGGGGACTGAGATATTAGGAACACTAAAATTTTATTACTTTAGCCATTTTTTATTTTATTGCAATTTATTGTTACTTTTCTAATTATTCTCTTCATTTTCTTCTGGCAGGTAATTTTAGTTTATGACTAGAAAAAACTCGTCAGGACCATTGCTTTTTGACAGTGAGATTGAAAGTACATATAGTAATTTCAATTCAATAATCAATACATTCATAATGTATATACCAATTCAATCCATTTCAATCAACTATCAAAATGTCAAATACTCACCTCAAACACTTACCATATGCATTAAATCGAATTACAACAATTAACAACTAAGTTCAGATTATAGAAATACAAACCGTGAATTCCGAGCTATTCCACGTCGATTTTATCCTTCCCCTTTTTAGTCGAGGATTCCGGTACGACGTTAGCTACGGAATTAAAACAATTAAAATTCATGAATATAACACAATTCAATTTCATATTGAATATTTCAATTTTTACTCAATATTTGCCTAAATTCCAATTTAGTCCCTAAACCGAGACTAATTTTTTTATTCTTCACATTTAATTCTATATTTTCATACCAATTCCACTTTAAACTAAATTTAACTCCCTATTTTCACTTAAATCCCTAAATTTTGAATTTTTCACAATTTAGTCTTTATTACTCAAAATTTACAATTTATTCTACAATTTAATCCTTTTTTTCATTTCTAGCTTAAAAATCTATCAATTTAATCCCTAATACTAAAATTATTCAAAATTAACAACATTTAAAACTCAATGCTAAAATTTTGACATGGGTCGAGTTATACTTAACACCGGGATTCCAAAAACATAAAAATTACAAGAAAATGAACTAAATTAACTAACCAATTGAACTTTGAAAAATTGGAGCCCTAAGGTTGTGCGTCTCCTTCTTTTCTTTCTTGGCTTTCTATTTATTTTTCTATTATAATATATATTTAGTTAATAATTAAGATAACATATTATAATATATTTTAACTTTAATTATTATAGTATATAAAATAAATTTACATATAATTTATAAATAATTTACTAATGTCGTCCCACTAAAGAAACAATGGTATAATTGCTTCTTTAGTCCCTTTAATTATTCTTTAATCTATAATTCAACTTTCACCCTATATACAATTTAGTCCTTATACCTAAATACTTTTAATTCATACAAATTCGCTTAACCGAAACCTAATTAACTACATAACTAGCTTTGTAAACATTTATTAAAAATATTTACGAGTTCGATTTACAGGAACGGAGTACCAGAAATGCACTTTTTGATAACCACAACTATCGGATCGTTACATGTTCTTTTGAGTTCAGTGCACCTTCTCGAATCTTTCCATATGCGCTTCTGAGGGAGAAGGAGCCAGACGAAGTAGCCCCCCATATTTTTTATCTAGGCCCAATGAAGGGTGAGGTAGTGGAATACCTGCAATTTTGTTAATTATATCTTCTGAAACCCATAACCTAAAAAAGTCCAAGTTCCACAATCCGTAACCTGGAATCATGTTATTAAGAGGATAATCCAGATTAAGGTTTGAAGAATACGGAATTTGAGTAAATAAGGGACAATAATTTGGAATCCATGGGTCGTGCCAGCACTGAATACTATTACCATCCCCGACAAACCATAAAAGGTTTTCACGAATTAGGGGTCATCCCTTAGAAATAGATCTCCACAAAAAGGAACAGTGCCCTCTTGAAATAAAAAGAGTTTTTTTACATCCATAGAAGCCCATCATATTGTATCTCATTCCATAAAGTAAATGCAAGTATAATAAATTTAAAAAGCATAATTGTGAATATGATAAGAGGTTCACAACTAGAAATGGAGGAGAAATAACTTATATTCTCAATGAATGAAATGTACCTATCGCACACTTAAATATTTTATCACTAAATTAATATTCTTTAAAAGGAAGGAAATATATGTCTACAATACAACAATGCATACTATGCTTAGGGATAAATTTTTTTTTTTTTGTAATGAAACAAACTAAGTAGTACAAAATTAATTGAAGGCTCCAAAAGAGTTAATACATTGTTATTCGAAGAAACAAAATGATAATTAATGTATTATTTTCTAGTCAGTCTCAAAGAAATTATTTTTTTAAAATATATTCTCTGTAATGGAGCTCATATTAAGATTGTGACAAGGAAAATTATATTTAGCATGAATCACTCTTACTATAAATATATACATATTTTGATAAAGAAAGATTTAGTTATTAAATTATATTATGCATGATACATGGATACCTATCTTTATTTTGAAAAAGGATAGAGAAAAATTAAGTTTTAATTGTGAAAGCTCCACTTGAATTGTGGATTAATTTAAAAGAAAGATATGACCATAGGAATATGATAAATTTATCTAAAGCTTGTTATGATTTGATGCACTTAAAGTTGCAATATTTTAAATCTGTAAGTGAATATAACTCTACAGTATTTAAGATGAGTTTTCAATCATATTGGAATAATATGATTAATGAGAACTTGCTAGAGAAAACTTTTTCAACTTTTCATGCATCAAATGTGATCCTGTAATAGCAATACCATGAAAAAGGTCTTAATATATATTATAAATTAATATCATGTTTACTTATGGCTGAATTAAATAAAGAGTTATTAACTGAAAAACCATAAACCGCATTATGTTAGATATGCTCCATTATCTGAAGCGAATATAACAATATATAAAAACATAATCCTTGACGTGGATGCAGTAATTGGCTTTATAATAATTATAAAAGGAATTGTCATAATAAATATTCTCACCATTAGAAGTGAAAAATAAAAATAATGTAAAGACTAATGATAAGATTGATGTTGAGTGCATTTATGGTGTGATCATAGGCTTTGTTTAATTTTCTACAAGGAAATATTCGTTTGTGCACATTTTAAAAATAAATAAATTCTATTTGCAACAAACACATGTGACTTGGGCTTTTATTTTATTGAATTGAGTTTGGATGCTTCAAAGATGACACCTATAACTATCTCTAGACTTATTAATTTGGTGTTTTCTTCTACAATGCTAGTATATTTAATTGTTTGGTTACACATGACAGTAAATCAAAAATTTACATTAGTATTGTTGAATTGTGTGCATAATAAACAAGAAGTTTATTAATCCAAATAAACTATTTAGTTGATATGATAGCTATCGAAACCATTTTATGAAATCGACTTTTATTTTGAAAATAAAAATGGGAGTCGCCATCGATCCTTTTTAGATAAGGTGTGATCGGATCACCTCAAAACTTGATCTTTTTGATAAAAGGTTTAATTTATTAAAATAATGTTTTTCGGTCTACAAAAATCCAGAAATGAGTTCGGGAGTCGGTTACGTACGAGGAAGGATTAGCACCCTCGTGACGCCCAAAATTGGTACCTAATCGATTAATTAATGTCTTAATGTCGAAAGTTGAAAACTCGAAAAAAAATATAACATACTATCCCTATTTGTATTATGTTATTTTTAATTACTCGAATAAATCAAAATGTGTATAAAATGCCTTCTTATCCCAAAATATCAAAATATCACATCCCGTAAGTTAAGACACGACACCTCAAATCCTTGAGAATAAGCTTACATTTTATTATTATTTTACTTAAATCTCATGTATTTTAATTTTAAAAGGATATTCAGTCATCTAGGTTCAATAAGAAAATCGAAACCCTGTAAGTTAGGGTACAACTTCTCAAATCCCCAAATACGGAACATTGCCTTAATTTTGAAATTTTCTTTTATGTGTCAGTGCAAAAGTTAACGTAATACTTAAATTAGTATTTGAGTTTATTCGGGTGTGGTGTAAAAATGGACGAATGTGTTCGAATGTAACATTTAGCACAAGTGTTAGCACCATATAACGGATAAAAAGATGACATAACGAGTGGATAAATCAATAAAACAAAAATATCATGCTAGTAAATAATGATAATGGACTATAATGATGATAGAATAAATAAAATAATAATAATTTAATAATAATAATAATAACAATAATTATACTAGTAACTATCATAATACTAACATGAATAATAATAATAATATATAAGTAAAAAAACTAAATAATCTAATTTTTAAAAGTATAACAAAAATGGGTAATAAATAGATGAATAGATAATAATAAAATAATAATAATAATAGATAATAAAATAATAATAATAATAATGAAGACATAAATAAAATAAATAATCGATGGAAGAAAAAAATTAAGAAAAATGAAAGAATAATAAATAAATGAATACAAGGATTAAAATAAAAAATAAATAAATGAGCAATATATAAATAGATAAGTAAGTGAACAAGAAAATGAATAAAAGAAATAATGAATAAATAAACAAGTAAATAAATAAATGAATACATAAAAGAATTAAAATAAAAAGGGGTTAATTGCAACTTAAATGAAATTAAAGGGACAAATTGAATAAAATAAATAACAAAGGGGCTAAAATGTAAGCAAAACCAAGCGAGGGCCAAAGGAGGAAATAACCCAATCCTCTGGACACGTGTCCCTTCTCTGGTATATCAACGAGCCAGGGACTAAATTGAAACGCGAGACAAATTCGATGGCCAAATCTATAAAAAGAAAAAAGTAGAAAAAAGGACTAAATTGAAGCGCGACTCAAAAGCGGAAGGACTATTCGCGCAAATAGCCCAAAAGTTGAAAACACGCGGATCCCAGGGGTTAATGGGTCGGGTAATTGGATCGGCCCCAAAACGGCGTCGTTTTGGGGCCTTCTGGACTAGCTAAAAACGGTGCCGTTTAGCACCCTTATATAAACCAAAATATCCCAAAAAAATCATTTTTAAAACCAGTTAAAAAAAAACCTTGCTTCTTCTTTTTTTTTCTCTCTTCCTTTCCCTGTGTCCGGCCTAGGTCCGGCGTTGGCTCCGGCCATCGGCCACCATGGCGACCGACGGTGCCGGCGACGGCGCCGCTGTCCACGGTGGCCGAAAAGCAAAAATGGCTATTTTTTGGCCTTTTGCTTTCCTGATCCTAAAAAATGTCATCTTTCATCGGAGATGACGGTCCTCGACCACCCACGGCGGCGGAATGCGAAAAGGCGGTAAGATTTCGACCCCTTTTTTTATTTTATGTTTATATATATATATATATATATATATGTTTTTTTTTAAAATACAAGTAAAAAAGAATAGAAATTAAAAAAAGGATGAAGAAAAAGAACACCTTTTTTTATTTAAACTTCGATTGCTTTTCTCTTTTTTGTTTTTTTATTTTATTTCGTGTTCACCCCCAAAAATACATTGATGGTGGTGGCTTTTTATAGCCGATTTACATATTTTTTTTTTTACTTTTTTCACTGTTCTTGCCACTGTTTCTATCTGTTGCGTGTTTGGCCTCTGTCCTTTTTCTTTGCTCTTTTCTTGCAGGTGGCGAAGTCAACAATGGCAGAGGAGTGGTTGATGGTGGCAGGCGCTGATGTGGTGAGGTGGAGGCGACTAGGGTTTTAGTTTTTCTGGAAAGAAACTTATTGTTGTGGACTTGTTTAGGTTGGGCTTAGGGTTTGTTTTTTTAATTTGGGCTGATATTTGTAAATTGGGCTTTGACAGTTTAATTTTTTTTTATTTGTTGGGTATGTTTAAGGCCCGGGCAAATTGTGCCTATTACAATATGTTAGACCATCCTAAGCAATAATGATGCAACAAGTTAATAATTTCCATGAATATTTATTAAACAACTTGAAGAATTACGAGTAATGGAGAAACATCCATGAGAACACATGACTTACGGGAGGAAGAGACTTGTAATAGGCCAATTTAGCCCGGGCCCATACAAAAAATAATAAACCCAAAATAATAAAATAAAGTCCAAGTCCAGTCCAAAATATATCATTTGGCCCGATCGGAATGGCCCATTACTTAAAAAGATTGAAGGTCTATCTACAAGCTTGACGTATATGGAAGTACAATCTTCAAGGATATGCAATCTTAGATATGATATGCAAATCTTAGATATGATATGAAATCCTAGAAGATATGGTATGCAATCTTAGATATGATATTGTAACACCCCAAACCCGGCCCACTAGCCCTGACCGGATCTGGCATGTCACTGCGGAAAACGTTTGAAAATATTTTTGATTTTAGAATAACCCGTGAAAATTTGTTAACTTTTGAAAACTATGTCCATTTAAAAAAAATATTAAATAATATAAGCTCGATATAAAATATCCGAATTAAAACTTTATTACATGTTTTAAGATGAAGTTTGCCGAAAATAAACTGATTTCAAAATAACAATTTAATCGTCCTTTTTCTTTAGCACAATATAAATACTCAAATAATTTAATTGGGCCTTATTACAACAAAACTTATTCAAATACTTAGAGTGCTGAAAATGATAAATACTATTAAATAAAGAAAAACAACTTCGTATAAAAATCGCTTCGCATGGCCACCTTTGTATCCACTCCAACCCGGTCCATTAATCACGAATCACTGCGATGGTTAAAAAGTTGGGTGAGTCATCTGCACTCGGTGTATAATTAAACCACTGAATTCCACCCACATGTTAACCACATAATTACCCACATGTCAGATATTAATGCAACATTATTTACATGAGTTCACTTATTGGGCTTGGCCCATATTCACATCAATAGAGTTCACATATTGGGCTTGGCCCATAACCATATCACATTCTTATAATAGTGTAATTAACCACATGTTACCACATACTGGGCTTGGCCCATCACCACATTGAATCCACTTCTCATACTGGGCTTGGCCCATTTCACATTAATCCACATCACATATTGGGCTTGGCCCATTTCCACATATATTCACATGCAAAGTTATGCAATTATGAAGCCCAACCTAGCCTAGGGTCCATCCTCTACACACCCCCTTATCCAGCCTACCACACACCAGGGGATTATTAAATCACCCTCTCCTTTTTACTCCAAAAGGCAATCAACGCCGTCCACGTGCAATTAAGCACAATAATCCACAACGCGACCTCAGTCAGCGCCAATCCACGATGTAGCCGAAGCTATCATCAAAACCACGATGGGACACATAGTCACTCATCAACCACGATATGGCACATAGCTCATATCAACCACGATGAGGCACAGAGCTACTCATCAAACCACGCGAACTTAATCGCAAATAATCCACAACGTGACCTTAGTCAACGTCAATCCACGATGTAGCTCAAGGCTAACATCAAACCACGTACTCGAAGTACACCCTGTCCTTCTTTCATAACCCACCCATGCACATGCAACATAAAATAATGCCATGATAATGCATGTACATGTTATTTAGCATATTATCACATATTCACATCAATAATCACATTTTATCAGATTCGGTACTTACCGGATTATCGACATACCCCTTGAGGGTATCCATCTCATAACTTTTACTGCACTTGTTAGTACACAATCAACACATACAGATATAGCAAAAACCCGGAAAACGGTGGGTTAACCACACACCTGATGACTGGAGTTCAATACTATCGATCCCGATGCTATTACTAAGTGATACTACGGCTATCTGCCTATTTTCCTGCTTTACTGCTGGCCCACAGCCCGGTGGCCAATCCCGAACTGCTGAGACGGCTCTTTTCTTAAACTTCGGGATAGGGACTTTCCCTTTTCCCTCTAGACTGGTATTCGCATCCATCGACGGCACTTAATCAGAACACTTCGTTAATTATCAATATACGCAATCTTAAACCAAATATCTAAAACTTAACCTACTTATCGAAAAAGTCTTGAAATCCCGGAAGCTCCTTAATCACTGCCAAAACTCTTAAATGGTCACAGTCCGAATCGGTTATCAAATATATACCCAATATGGCCTTGTGGCCGAATATCACAAGTCCCTTTACCTTACTTATCGAAATCCCGAAACGTATTCCCGTATTGCTCCAAAGCAAATTGAAATCCCGGAAAGCCACTCTTATCTTTTGAAACTTGCAGAATTGAAACCACGAAAGGCTCCCTTAATGCACCTTGACGTTAGCTACAACAAAGAAATACCATCTTGTGATCCTAAGAACATTCGGCCATCCCAAAAGAGAAGAAACAAACCGATTGCTTTAAAGAAGAAATACTTACCACTATGCCGCTTGGAGAAACTACAAGAGAAAAGTCGACAGCCCCTAAGAGATTCGGCTAACACCCAAAATGGAAGATGAAGTTTGAGTAGAATGGGGGTGATAAGTTCGCCAAGTAGGAACAAAAGAAGAAAGGGATTTGAAGAGTTTTGGCAATGTGGACTAGAGAGAAATCGCCAAGAAACAAATTTGAGAAGAGAAGAAACAACCAAATGGATTTCGGCAAGGCACCAAAAATGAATTCTCTTTGCTAAAAATCGGCACACCCTCCTTGACCGAATACCAAATTAAAGTGATAACTCTTATCTTTTATTTATCACCCATTAAACTAAATCAATAAACAACATTTATCTTCTATCCCATCTCTTAATAATCACTATTTTAAATTAAAACCATATCTATCCACCTCTTCAAATAAATAAATAAAATAAAATAATAATAATATCACTCCCCCAGCCGAATTTAAAAACAACATGAAGCTTATCCATTTGAGAGTCCATGTGCAGACCACCAGCTTTCTCTCCACCCCTTCACGCCAGCAGCAAAAATAAAAACCCCAACTGCAGCTTCCATGGTTCGAACATGGGACCTGTTGGGACAAGCGACCAGGTAGCGCCCCAGGCCATTCGGCCAAAGCGTTATTTTGTGTCATAAACGCGCCACCAATTCTTTTAGGCCTTCTCTATCTTTAACGCCAGCTTGCAAAATAAAAACATCAAAATTCTGCTTCCCTTGCGCCTTGAACTCACGACCTGCACCAAGACCCTTAAGCTTTAACGCCCCCAAGCCACTCTGCCAAAGCATTTTTTTGTGATATAAACTCGCCCCAATTTCGTTTAAGAGCTCTTTCCTTAGCTCCCCCTTGTCTTAACGCCAAAGACAAAAATAAAACACCACCTGCTGCCGCTGTGTTTCGAACCAAGGCCCTTGAAATTCATCCAATCACCCACTGAAGCATGCTAACACTCGAATTATGCATAAACGCATAACCCCTAATCTAGGATGTTACAGATATGCAAATCTTAGATATGATATGCAATCCTAGAAGTTATGGTATGCAATCTTAGACATGATATGCAATCTTAGAAGATATGGTATGTAATATTAAAAGATATGATTTTGTAATCTTAGAGATTTAATTTGTAGATACCTTTTAATCTTAGTCGTTGATGTAATTGATCTGTACCGTTGGATTTGGGGAGGCTCAACTATAAATAGAGGCCTCTCCCTTCATTGTAGACACTTGAATGGGACTTGATTTTTGAGTAATAAAAATTCTTGAGAGCATTCACTCAAATTTCTCTCTCTTTTGCGTTCTTATTTTCTGTGGCTTGTTCTTATTTTGTTCTTCGCTCATCTTCATTGCTTTTTGAGTTGCTTCTGTTCGAGTTAGTTTTTGGTGAAGGAATTTCGTCAAATCCTCATATTGCGGGAGTTAGGTTGACTTATGTGTTTTTTTTTATTTATCCATTTATTTGCTTAATCATTATTTATTCATTTATTTTAATTATTTTAAATTTATTTTAATTGCCACTTTTTATCCAAAACTTTATTTCTTAAAATAAGGCAATATTTTACATTTGGAGTTTTGAGGAATCGTGCCTAACTTATTGGGCTTGATTTTTCTCATTAAGTCTAAATGATCAAATACCCTTTTTGGAATTAAAATATATGATTTTCAAATAAAAAACATATCTTTGTGAATTTAAGATGTTGCGTCCTAACTTATTGGATGTGACATTTTGATATTTTGAGATAGGGATCTCAAAAAAAACAAAAAAAATAAAGGATATTTGGTGTTTGGGAAATTCGAAAGGTCGTGCTCTAACTTACTGAGATTCGACTTTTCTTTTATCCAAATAATTGAATGTTTTTTTTAAAGGTTATAAGTTTTGAAAAATCAAAAGAATCATATTTTAAAATCTTCTCAAATTTTCGACATTAAGACATTAATTAATCAATTAGGTACCAATTTTTCTGGGCGTTACGAGGGTGCTAATCTTTCCTCGTGCGTAACCGACTCCCGAACCCGTTTTCTCGAATTTCGTAGATCAAAATCATTGTTTTAATAAATCAATTTTTTTTTATTAAAATGATCAATTTCAAGGTGACCCGATCACACCTCGAAAAAAGATTGGTGGCGACTCCATTTTCTTTTTAAAGTTGACCCTATTTTTCAAAACAAAAAATGGTTTCGACAGCTTGGCGACTCCGCTGGGGACCAATAAGAGAGTCAAGCCATAAAATTAATTATTTCCTGTCCTTTTGTCTAAATTTGAAAATCTGATTTGAAAAATTATGATCCTTTTTATTGCATGTTGTTTTAATATTGAAAAGCATGTCTGCATTGCATAGCATGACCGTTGTGGTCACACCCTTTTAAGTGGGAGCGAGAAGCTACTCCTTCGTGAGGTTTTCACCTCCGTGCAGGATAGTGAATCGCTTTCGGGATACATCCATACCTATGTGTTCGTAAGATTTTCATCTCCGTGCAGCCATAGGGAAATGTATTCCCCTGAACTGAACTCGGTCCGTATGAGCCTATAATGGGTGAGGATCGAGGAATCTGTTGGTTTAGGTACCCTCCCTTTAGAACTAAGCCACATATAGTGATCCTTAAGAGCCAACCCTAGATAGAGCTATATTGAACCCTAGTGGTCACCCAGATAGGTGCCCTATTTTTTTATTTCTCTTGTGCTAACGTGTTCTCTTTTGTTTTGATTGCATTGCATTCACATCATAGAAAAGAGGTGTTGATTCAAATTCGATTTCTAAATAGAAAAGTTTGTCATGAGAAAACGGTTTTTTTGATAAAGTGGATTATAATACGGTCGTCCGAATATGGTCCAAGTAAACACAACGAGAGAAGACTGATAGTCCGTAAAGGAATACAAGACCTTATTACCCAAGGATTCAAGCTGACAAAGACTATTCGAGAATCACCACGTCTCAGCTTTCTTGAAGAGGTTAACAAGCATTATGAAAATAAGTGAGCAGTGAGTCGCGGCCCAGATCAAGCAAAAAGGAGCTAGTGGAGGCATCTATTAGAAGTTTGCAAGATTTGACCTTTGCGAAAAAGGGGATTAATGTTTTTGCTTGGAATATGAGGGCAATGCTGCATATGCAATCCGTTTTATGTAAAGAAATTTGCTTTCTAGAAAAGTTTTTCTAATGGAATTGAATTCAAAATCAACGCCTCTCTTTCTTTTTGCATTCATTTCATGCATTTGCATTACATAGCATCATATGCATTAAAATCCATAGAAGGACTTTAATTAGGTAAAATTGTTTCAGCAACTTGGGAACTGACGAAATTCTACTAAATTGAGATCAGGGCCTTAGTGCAAGGCCTGATGGATAATAAATTGAAGAGATCAAAGACCCGAAAGAATATCAGTGAATCTGAACATTAATGACATATCCGAAGAGAGAATCGGGGAATAAAAGTTTCCAAAGCCCTTACATACTCGGGAAGATTTTAAACAATGGAACTGTGGAAGGAATCCCTATATTTTTTAGAGCTAATATAGAGTAATATTCAGAGCATGCTTGTTGCTTTAAGCCTAGAGGCAATAAGAATCCTTTTGTGAAATAGGCTTATGTCCTGAATTTTTATTTCAATAAAATGCATCTTTTTTAAGCAAATATTTTTTTATTCTTCATATTGTACATTCTTTTGTTCTTTACAATATTCTTTCATTCTTTATTCATAACCATACCATACAAATAATAACCCTTAGAATCATTTATTCTTTGGATTTTTTGCCTTCGTACCTAGGTACCCAGATATCAACGACATGAGCGACGTTATTACTGACTCCCTTTTTGAATGAGATATGGGTCTAGGGGATCTAAGGACTTTGAAGATAACAGAGATTGTAACCTATCTTCTGATTTGTTAAGAATGGTGAAACAAGATGAAAAACAGACCTCACTCTACAAAGGGTCAGTGGATATTATGAGCCTAGAAAAGAGGTGAAGATTGTAACCCAGCTCACTACAGAAATAAGGCAAGATATCATTCAAGGATGTTTTCGCACAATCATATCAAGATATGCCTGGGCTACTAAGACACGGGCTAAACATGAGGATCGGGCACTGTTGGTCCACCATAAAAGGGAGATTGCTTCAGTTATGTCGCAAATGCCAAATTGAGGAAGACAAGACTTATGTGCCTCATCTATTTCTTCATAGACTTCCTATACATGGGGAATGGATATTATGGGGCCGATTTCATTAAAATCTTCTAGACAATATCGATTAATCATCGTGGTCATCGTTTACTTCACTAAGAGGGTGGAAGTAGCTTCATATGCCAATGTTACAAAGTCGATAGTCATCAAATTCTCAAAAAAAACAAATCAAGTGCTGACAATGAGTGCTAAAAAGGACAATGTCAAAAGTTTGGAAGTTTGTTCAAAGATCAAACGCCATATCATAATGCAGTAATGGCAGCAAAAAAAAAACAAAATAAGGATCATGGGAAAGATGACTGAGACTTGTGAATATTGACATAAAGAAGTTACCATTTACCCTCTGTCTTATCGAACATTGGCTAGAACCTTCGCTGGGGTAACACATTTCTCATTGGAATAGAAACAGTTTCGCCAATTGAACCTAATTGAATAAAAGGTCAAAAGTTATCCATCA
Source organism: Gossypium sturtianum (assembly GCA_025698515.1). Classification (NCBI taxonomy): domain Eukaryota; kingdom Viridiplantae; phylum Streptophyta; class Magnoliopsida; order Malvales; family Malvaceae; genus Gossypium; species Gossypium sturtianum. The sequence goes on from CM046947.1 coordinate 8,122,682, forward strand.
CGATCAGGTGACGCAAGCTTATGACAAAGAGGTTTGTCCTAGAGAATTCCACGAGGGGAACCTGATCTTTCTTTTACAAAAGGATTTTAGAGGAAAGCAGATACCAAACTGGGAAGGACCTTATGTTGTAGAGAAGGCCTGTTCTAGAGGAGAATTAATATGGACCGAGACGAATGGCGAAGACTTGTCCAATTCGACGAATTCAGGTTCAATCAAGAAGTATTACCTGAAAGGGGAAAGGCCAAGGTGAAAACCCACAAAGGGCGCCTTGAGCTCAAATTCATTCAAAAAAAAAAGAAGAAAAAAGGAAAAGATGAGAGGCCAAGGCGAAAACCCACAAAGGGCGCTTTGAGACCAAAGGGGTTTTGAGCTGAAAACCCAAAAGGGCGGCTCAAATTTTGATCAAAGATAGGGCATGTGGTAGTCTTGCTATGCTTGAATTAACAATGAGGAAGTATGCTGCGTCTTGGGGCATCGACAAAGTACTCCGGATCCCCTAAACACATATTGAGCTTAGAATGGTCCTCAAGAAGTTTGAACATAGAAGCTCAGGCTGTGATATCTGGGGTACCTAGCTTTTATCTTACCCATTTTTGAATTTGTTATCTTTGATTTCTTTATTCTTTTCAAGATAATCCCAAATCAATTTTCTTTTATTGCCTTGGTTATTTTTGATTAACTTATTTTTTCCGAGCTATGCTCCTGATTAATTTCTTTCTTGTCCATTGTTGTGATCTTTTTCAAGCATTTTATATTGTAATAACGATTATTGGACTAATAATATTTTCATAAAAGGAGTTTTGTACATTACTCTAGAATTTTTTAAATAATATAGGGACCTGAAACAGGACTATTGTTTAGAACTCACCAAGCCTAAGGTTTGGAAATATTGAAAGGCACATACATCTGGTTATTACCAAATGTTATTCCCCTGAATTTGTAGTGGGAGGTACAAACTTTATGTCCTAGAAGGTACAGTGGAAGGGACTCTGAAATTACAAATGGGCAAGCTTGTTTGAAAGCGAGAATATGATCATTTTTTTGGGTTTTCTGTCAAAGATACCAGCTAAACGAGAAAGCATGGTAACGCATCAGTGATAGAACCTTGATGAACTATGAGCAGTGACAACCCAAACAGTAAAAAAGGGGATCATTCTCATGTAAATATCATTCATACACTTCCAATTAGGAGCATTTGATTCATTTCGATCATTCTATCCTAATCGTTTTCTTTAAAAAAAAAAATAGAAGGAGATCATTCTCATGACATTCTGCATTCATGCAAATGTCATCCCTAATATCATTTAGTTAGGAGCATTAGATTCATTCCGATCATTGCATCCTAATCATTATACACTTAAAAAATGGGATCATTCTCATGACATTCTACATTCATGCAAATGTCATCCATAATACATTCGAGTCTACAGGACATGTCCCTCAGAGGACGGTGTAGCAACATCGGGAAAGTTCAGATTTTGTTCCCTAGAGATGGTAGTGGAGCAGACTGAAGATTGAAGTCTTCCTGAGACAGTAAGAAAGCAAATTGAAAAGTTCAGATTTTGTTCCCTAGAGATGGTAGTGGAGCAAACTGAATATTGAAGTCTTCCTGAAGATAGTAAGAAAGCAAACCAAAAAGTTCAGATTTTGTTCCCTAGAGATGGTAGTGGAGCAAACTGAAGATTGAAGTCTTCCTGAAGATAGTAAGGAAGCAAACCAAAAAGTTCAGATTTTGTTCCCTAGATATGGTAGTGGAGCAAACCGAAGATTGAAGTCTTCCTGAAGATAGTAAGGAAGCAAACCAAAAGTTCAGATTTTGTTCCCTAGAGATGGTAGTGGAGCAAATGAAGATTGAAGTCTTCTGAAGATAGTAAGGAAGCAAACCAAAAGTTCAGATTTTTTTCCCTAGAGATGGTAGTGGAGCAAATGAAGATTGAAGTCTTCTGAGATAGTAAGGAATCAAACCAAAAGTTCGATTTTGTTCCCTAGAGATGGTAGTGGAGCAGACTGAAGATTAAAGTCTTCCTGAGATAGTAAGGAAGCAAATTGGAAAGTTCAAATTTTGTTCCCTAGAGATGGTAGTGGAGCAAATCAAGATCAAGTCTTCCTGAAGATAGTAAGGAATTAAACCAAAAGTTCAGATTTTGTTCCCTAGAGATGGTAGTGGAGCAAATGAAGATTGAAGTCTTCTTGAAGATAGTAAGGAAGCAAACAAAAAGTTCAGATTTTGTTCCTAGAGATGGTAGTGGAGCAACTGAAGATTGAAGTCTTCCGAAGATAGTAAGGAAGCAAACCAAAAGTTGAGATTTTGTTCCCTAGAGATGGTAGTGGAGCAAAGCGAAGATTGAAGTCTTCTGAAGATAGTAAGGAAGCAAACCAAAAGTTCAGATTTTGTTCCATAGAGATGGTAGTGGAGCAAATCAAGATTGAAGTCTTCTTGAAGATAGTAAGGAAGCAAACCAAAAGTTTAGATTTTGTTCCCTAGAGTTGGTAGTGGAGCAAACTGAAGATTGAAGTCTTCCTAAAGATAGTAAGGAAGCAAACCAAAAGTTGATTTTGTTCCCTAGAGATGGTAGTGGAGCAAACTAAAGATTGAAGTTTTCTGAGATGGTAAGGAAGCAAACCAAAAGTTGATTTTGTTCCCTAGAGATGGTAGTGGAGCAAATCGAAGATTGAAGTCTTCTGAAGATAGTAAGGAAGCAAACCAAAAGTTCAGATTTTATTCCCTAGAGATGGTAGTGGAGCAAATGAAGATTGAAGTCTTCACGAAGATAGTAAGGAAGTAAACCAAAAGTTCAGATTTTGTTCCCTAGAGATGGTAGTGGAGCAAATGAAGATTGAAGTCTTCACGAAGATAGTAAGGAAGCAAACCAAAAGTTGATTTTGTTCACTAGAGATGGTAGTGGAGCAAGCGAAGATTGAAGTCTTCCTGAAGATAGTAAGGAAGCAAACCAAAAAGTTCAGATTTTGTTCCCTAGAGATGGTAGTGGAGCAAACTGAAGATTGAAGTCTTCCTGAGATAGTAAGGAAGCAAACTAAAAGTTCAGATTTTGTTCCCTCGAGATAGTAGTGGAGCAGACTGAAGATTGAAGTCTTCCTGAAATGGTAAGGAAGCAAACTAAAAGTTCAGATTTTATTCCCTAGAGATGGTAGTGGAGCAGACTGAAGATTGAAGTCTTCCTGAGATAGTAAGGAAGCAGACTGAAAAGTTTAGATTTTGTCCCCTCGAGATATTAGTGGGGCAAACTGAAGTTTGTAGATCTTAAATCCCTAAGCAGTAGTGGAGCAGATCGAATTTGGCGAATCTTATCTTCCTGATGTAGCAAGGGAGCAGATTTTAGCCACTAGCCTTATCTTCATGATGTAGCAAGGGAGCAGGCTAAAGATTATATTCTTGTCTCCCTGAGATTGCAATAAAACAGATCAAAGACATCAGGTCTTGCATTCTCTAAGTTTGCAGTGGAGTAGACCAAAGATAGCAGATCTGGCATTCCTAAAGTTGCAGTGAAGCAAATTGAAGCCGAATTGCATATGGGATAAAAGTTATTTAAAGAAAGCAATGACCAAGAAGTCAAGGCTCGACAAAGACCGGGCAAAATTGGGCCTTTTATAGTCTTTGCTCTATTCTCGTTACACGACAATGAGCAAAGAGGGGCAGCTGTAATAGGCCAATTTAGCCCGGGCCCATACAAAAAATAATAAACCCAAAATAATAAAATAAAGTCCAAGTCCAGTCCAAAATATATCATTTGGCCCGATCGGAATGACCCATTACTTAAAAAGATTGAAGGTCTATCTACAAGCTTGACGTATATGGAAGTACAATCTTCAAGGATATGCAATCTTAGATATGATATGCAAATCTTAGATATGATATGCAATCCTAGAAGATATTGTATGCAATCTTAGATATGATATGCAAATCTTAGATATGATATGCAATCCTAGAAGTTATGTTATGCAATCTTAGATATGATATGCAATCTTAGAAGATATGGTATGTAATATTAAAAGATATGATTTTGTAATCTTAGAGATTTAATTTGTAGATACCTTTTAATCTTAGTCGTTGATGTAATTGATCTGTACCGTTGGATTTGGGGAGGCTCAACTATAAATAGAGGCCTCTCCCTTCATTGTAGACACTTGAATGGGACTTGAGTTTTGAGTAATAAAAATTCTTGAGAGCATTCACTCAAATTTCTCTCTCTTTTGCGTTCTTATTTTCTGTGACTTGTTCTTATTTTGTTCTTTACTCATCTTCGTTTCTTTTTTAGTTGCTTCTGTTCGAGTTAGTTTTTGGTGAAGGAATTTCGTCGAATCCTCATATTGCGGGAGTTAGGTTGATTTATGTGTTTTTTTTATTTATCCATTTAATTGCTTAATCATTATTTATTTATTTATTTTAATTATTTTAAATTTATTTTATTTGCCGCTTTTTATCCAAAACTTTATTTCTTAAAATAAGGCAATATTTGACATTTGGAGTTTTGAGGGAATCGTGCCCTAACTTACTGAGCTTCGATTTTTCTCATTAAGTCTAAATGATCAAATACCCTTTTTGGAATTAAAATATATGATTTTCAAATAAAAAACCTATCTTTGTGAATTTAAGATGTTGCGTCCTAACTTATTGGATGTGACATTTTGATATTTTGAGATAGGGATTTAAAAAAAAAAAGAAAACAAAATAAAGGATATTTGGTGTTTGGGAAATTCGAAAGGCCGTGCTCTAACTTACTGAGATTCGACTTTTCTTTTATCCAAATAATTGAATGTTTTTTTTAAAGGTTATAAGTTTTGAAAAATCAAAAGAATCATATTTTAAAATCTTTTTAAATTTTCGATATTAAGACATTAATTAATCAATTAGGTACCAATTTTTTTGGGCGTTACGAGGGTGCTAATCCTTCCTCGTGCGTAACCGACTCCCGAACCCGTTTTCTCGAATTTCGTAGACCAAAATCATTGTTTTAATAAATCATTTTTTTTATTAAAATAATCAATTTCAAGGTGACCCGATCAAACCTCGAAAAAAGATTGGTGACGACTCCATTTTCTTTTTTAAAGTTGATCCCGTTTTTCAAAACAAAAAATGGTTTCGACAAGACTGAATACTTACTTGATGACTCGTATAACATTGGCATTGGCTATGATGACTCAACTAGCTTCTTTATGAGGCCTACAGCATAAAAAACCAGATTCCACTGAAAATCGACGATACAATATTATTTTTCTTTTTCTTTTGGTACAAAAGTAACCACTGGAAATCTACTAAAACCCTAATTTTTTTTATAATTCCCTTTTAGCTGGTAGTCTTCTCTTAGATATATATGCTCTTCCCTTCTCCTTGTAACAAATGTAATCTTATTATCTTAATTAGTGTTTGTATAACAACTTTGAATTTCGTTATGATTCATTGTAATGAAATTATGCATTTGAGTTCAATCTGGAAAAAAATGGCACAAAAATTGTAATTGACATAAGTTGGTCTAGAGTGTAATGATATCTATAAATTGCATTAGCAGATGGATGAGTAGATCTATGGTAGACTATAACATCATGTCATGTAAGCATCATGGTGAAACAATGGCAGACTTCTGATAGGTTCTTTTGTGGGAGGTCAAAACGTCTTGAGAACTCAAAGCAATCCCTCGTTGTCAAATCGCAAAACATCATTAAAACGAATGCCTCACAATTAAAAAACTCAATCATCCAATTCCATTCCCCTTCAAGATAAATTCAATCACCAAAACCACTATTTCAAGTCCTAAAAAAACAAAGACGAAGACTTGGAGTCTGCTCATTGCCAAGTCCAGGGGGTTGGTTGGGTAGCTGTCCTCAACTTCACTACTTAAATTAGCAGCATAAAACAATTTTTTTTTTTTGAATTTTTGGGAAAGATTGATTTTTCAAAACTAAAAATTATTTTTTTTTACCGGATGAGTATTCATTAAAAAAAAAAACTGTTGAAATTCAAAGATATGGAATAGAGTAAATTACTCATTTCCATTTTTGGGTTACCGTGTAGAATTTAGAATTTAAGTGAAATTAAGATTATGAGGGTGTTTAGTTTGCCGATGGTTATATCATGCAACATAATTTTACATCTCGAAATTAAATTAAATTACGGTATTTGAATTGTTAACATTTTAGTTATCCCGATTAAATAGTATTAAAATATCGTAATATAGGATGCAATGTCATTATAGTTCATTCTTTAAGTTATCTTAAATTACAAGCATAATATTCAATTTTGGACCAGGTTGTCCTTTATTTTTGTTATTTTAATCAATTTAGGCTTTTTAAATAAAATTAAAGACTAATTAAAAACAAAATTATATTTGTTTGCCGTCTTTGGCACGTTTTCTCTCTGCCGCTCTTGGCACGTTTTAGGTTTTTAGGGTTTTCCTAGTTTTTTCAAAAAATTTATTCGTCTTTGCTTGTGAATCTCTGATTACAGTTTTGTGGTGTGAGAAAGTTTATGTCTTATTAAGTAATGGAGAGGGGTATTGAAGATCTAAATTTGGAAGAGGGGGAAGATGACGCGTTTTCCTTGCCAGAGGAAATTGATGAACAACTTTCTGCGAATAATTTATGTTTGGTGGGATGTTTTCTTACAACCAGTGTGGTTCACTTTTCAGCCATGAGGAATACTTTGGCAAACATTTGGCATCCCCTGGAAGGAGTGCAAATTTCAGATCTGGGAGAAAGACGGTTTCTGTTTAAATTTTTCAATGAAATAGATATTACTCGGGTGATCACAGGGGCTCCTTGGACTTTTAATAATCATCTTTTAATTTTCAAACGAGTACAGGAGAATGAAGATCCGATGTCTATCCCGCTCGTGTGTGCTGACTGGTGGGTCCCAGTTCATGATTTACCTTCAGGATTTTTTAGGGAGACAATGGCAGTTCAGTTTGGAAACTTTCTAGGTAAATTTTTAGAATATGATACGAAGCAGCTTATTAATGGATACAGGAACTTTATGCGTATTCGTGTGCAGTTGGATGTCCGGAAGCCTTTGAAGAGAAGGAAAAAAGTGATGATATCTGAATCAAAGTTCTCATATGCAAAATTTAGGTATGAAAAATTAACATTGTTTTGTTTTTTATGTGGATGTTTGGGACATGGAGAGAATTTTTGCCCGGTTAGATTACGAATTGGATTACGGGAGGTAGAGTTTGGGTGGGATCTATCACTGAGGGCATCGTCGAGAAGGGCATCCACGACAAACAGCATATGGTTAAGAGATGAGGGAGACAACGGTCCTGTTGGAAAGGCTTGGATAGGAGAGCAACGTAGTCTGGGGATAAATCTAGAAGGATACAAATCTTTGGAGGTATCACATGTTAATCAGAAAGGGAAGCAATTTTGTAATGTAGTGGGGAAAAGGGTGGAAAATAGGGCGGGTCAAATGATAGGATCAACGCAGTTTAACAAAGTTATCAGAAGTGTTTCGGTGAGTAAGGGGAAAACAAATGAAATGGAGTTGTCAAATATGGAATGTGACTTAGAGGACGATCCAATCAGTAATGAAGAGGGAAATAAAAGACAACGATCTGATTCTTTAACTTTCAACGTTTCTAAGGAACAAGATTCGGTGGAGGTTGGTGTGAGGACTTTTGGCCACAATTATCAAATATCGGCGGCTACCTCGGGGCAAGCCGACCGGGAGCAATGAAGATTCTTTGCTGGAATGTTCGCGGATTAGGGAGTCTGGGAGCAGTTAGAAGACTTCAACACATGTTGAAATTTTATCATCCCCATATTGTCTTCTTCATGGAGACAAAATTGAATGCTAATAGAATGGAAAGAGTTAGGAGACGATGTGGTTTCTTCAATGGTATTGATGTGGCGGCAGAAGGTTCTCGAGGTGGGTTAAGCTTAGGATGGAATGGAGGCCAGTTAGTCAACTTGAAGAGTTTTTCAAAAAATCACATTGATGTGGAGATTCAAGAAGAAGAAAATCCTCAATGGAGGTTCACGGGTTTCTACGGGAGTCTGGAGGTTAGGAATAAAGCGGAAACATGTGATCTACTTAGACAGTTGGGGAGAACAACAGGTTACCTTGGCTGGTTGGAGGTGATTTTAATGATATCCTTTTTGCTCATGAGAAAAAAGGAGGGAATCCAAGAGAGTAGGTTATGATGAAGGCTTTTCGTAGAACGTTGGAGGATTGTTCGTTATGTGATATCGGTTTTTCGGGTTCCTGGTTCACTTGGGAGAGAGGACGAATTCTGGAGTGGAATATTAGGGAAAGAATTGATAGAGGGGTTGCGACGAATTCTTGGCTTCAAAATTTTCCAAATTATTCGCTGAGGCATGTCCCACATTCTTTTTCGGATCATTGTCCTTTGCTTATAGAAACGGAGGTAGAAAGGAAAGGGAGAATATCTAGTCGCTTTCATTTTGAATCATGGTGGGTCCTAGAGGAAACGTGTGAGGAAGAAATACGGAAGCTTTGGGAGGAAAGTTCTGGACCATATTTGAATCGTATGAGATACCTGGCAACTGGATTGAAAGCTTGGGGGAAAAACTTACAGTTCAAACGCAAGGGTGAAATACAAAGGTTAAATAGAAGAATTGAAGAATTGAACGATGAAGAGATCTCAGAAGCAACGCTAGCGGAAATCTTGGACGTGAAACTTCACTTAAATATGGAAATGGACAAGGAGGAAAGATACTGGGAACAACGTGCAAGAGTTAATTGGTTACAAATGGGGGATAAGAACACTTCTTTCTTTCATAAGAGTGCCTCACAAAGAAGGCGTATTAATCGAATCAGGGGATTACAAAGAACTGATGGGTCTGTTGCGACAAATGAGAAAGAGATTGAGGAGATTGCACGAAAATATTTCGCTGATTTATTTGAATCAAGGGGAGTTGGTGATGTTACGCACATTTTATCAGGAGTACAACCTTGCATATAAGAAAGTATGAATCAAGAATTGCTGGCACCTTTCACGGAGGCAGAGATTATTGAGGCACTGAAAGGAATGGGACCGACAAAGGCTGCTGGTTTTGATGGTTTTCCGGCGATCTTTTATCAAAAATTTTGGCATATTTTAGGCAGGGACACCAGTGATTTTTGTTTGGAGGTGCTGAATAATGGGACTTCGCTAGATGAGATCAATAGAACAATGGTGGTGCTGATCCCGAAAACCGCGTCTCCCACAAATCTGAAGAATTTTCGTCCTATAAGCCTATGTACAGTGATATATAAAATCATTACAAATTCTGTCGCTAATCGGTTAAAGAAGGTGTTGGAAGTTTGTATTGACGATTCCCAAAGCGCATTTGTTCCTGGAAAACTCATTACTGACAATGTGTTGCTAGCTTACGAGGTACTTCATTCTCTCAAGAACAAAAAATCAGGGAGGAAAGGTCTTATGGCGTTAAAGCTTGACATGAGCAAGGCCTATGATCGAGTGGAATGGTCTTTTATAGAAGGAGTAATGTACAAGTTGGGTTTTAAAGAAAATTTTATTGAACTCATTAAACGCTGCCTTAACTCTGTCCGATTCTCTATTTTAATTAACGGGAAAGAGGGCTCGAGTTTTAGGTCTACGAGGGGTTTACGTCAAGGAGATCCATTAAGTCCCTATCTGTTTTTGTTTTGTGGAGAAGGATTATCAGCACTAATGAGATTGGCTTGTCAAGAGAAAAAGATCAGTGGCGCAAAGGTATGTAGAGGTTCTCCAACAATTACTCATCTTATGTTTGCAGATGACTGCATCCTTTTTGGGGAAGTTTCGAATAGCGGAGTTAACGCATTCAAAGATATTCTCTTGGAATATGAAGCATGTTCGGGGCAGTGTGTTAATTTCAAAAAATTGACGGTTTTTTTCAGCCCGAATGTAACTGACCAGGATAGGAATTTGGTGGTTTAGGTTCTTGGGGTTCGATGTTTGAATGATCCCGAGAGATATTTAGGCCTTCCAAACATGGTGGGATGTAAAAGAAAATTGGCTTTCCAAGTTTTAAAAGATAGGATGAAATAGAGAATTAACAACTGGAGTACCAAGTATATCTCACAAGGAGGTAAGGAAGTTTTTATAAAAGCGGTTTTGCAAGCTATTCCTACATGCGCGATGTCCTATTTTCTTTTGCCAAAATATTTGTGTTCAGAATTAGAAAATATAATGAGCTCATTTTGGTGGAACAAAAGTAATGGAAAGAGAGGAATGCATTGGTGTACTTGGAAAGCGCTGAGTGTGTCTAAGGAAGTAGGTGGAATGGGTTTTCGGGATTTAAATTCGTTTATTGTTGCTTTGCTTGCCAAACAGGGTTGGCGTTTATTGCGAAACCCTAATTCATTACTAGCGCGAACTTTAAAGGCAAAATATTACAAAGACTCAGATTTCCTCAAATCTGCCTTGGGTAACTTACCTTCTCTTACCTGGAAGAGCTTGTGGGTGGCAAAGGGCCTTCTGTTGCAAGGGATGGGATGGAGGATTGGAGATGGAAATAAGGTCTCTATTTGGGAAGATAAATGGATCCCTTGAAATGAAGTGATCAGTGGTCAGAACTCAAATATGATTTCAAGTCTAGAAAAAGTTGCAGATCTGTTAGAATCGAACACAAGGAAATGGAATGAAGACTTGGTACGTAATACCTTTACTGAAAGAGATGCTGAGAAGATCTTATGTATTCCGTTGTCTAGGACTCCACATGAAGACCTTGTTATTTGGCGAGAAAAACCAACTGGGGAGTTCTCAGTTCGAAGTGGACATTGACTTCTTGCACAAAATGGACAGACTCAAATACAGGACAATTTCAACAAATTTTACAAACGCTTGTGGAACCTAGATCTACCAGCTAAAATTAAGATTACAGTTTGGCGAAGCTCTCGTAACTATTTGCCTAACTATAGTAATTTATATTACAGAAGGTTAATGGGAGCTGTCAACTGCCGTAGATGCCATATGGAAGCGGAGACGAGGGAGCATTTATTCAGGGACTGTCCTGTTACAAAGGAAACATGGGAAAGCTTAGATATTGGTGGGCCTGTTTCAGAAGAAAACATGGAGTTTAATGAATGGTTACGGAATTTTTTTGAAGTAAACTCGCTAAGCAAGTGCAAAAAATTTGTATGTGCATTATGGGGGATTTGGACTTTCAGGAACAAACTCATTCATGAGAATGAAATAAAAACAGGGATCCAAATTGCAGAGTTCGTTTCAAACTATTTAAGGGAGCTTGATGGGGTAAAGCAGATCGTACCTGGTAGAAGCGCCTACACAAGCATTTAGAAAGCCCCGGATGGGATGTGCTTGCGGATTAACTTTGATGCGGCTTTTGACAGACAAAGAAACGAATCATGCTCTGGGTTAGTGATCAGAAATGAAAGAGCAGAAGTTTTGTGTTCAAAGTCCATTATGAATAAGAGTATACTGTCTGCGTTTGCTGCCGAGGCGTTAGCATGTTATCAGGCCATCGAACTGGGACTCTAACTTGGGCTACGGGAGGTGGAAATCGAGGGAGATACCAGGACAGTGATCAGGAAACTGCAAGGAAAGGAGGAAGACAGATCAGAAATCGCGGTATATATAAGAGATTCGAAGGAAATGGCTCTACAGTTCAGAAATTGTGTTTTTCTGTTTCTAAATAGGGAAGCAAATGAGGTTGCGCATAAAATTGCCTCAGAGGGCTTAAAGAGGAGAGAAAGTACTTATCTGCCAGGAAGGGTTCCAACTGGCGTGGAATCGGAAGTGATGGAAGATCGCAGGCGAACGGAAAAGGAGTAAAAGGCAACAAGCCGAAGATGTTTGAAGACGAAGATGAACGGTTTTTGGAGAGGGTCTGATGGTGTTTGGGAGTTTTCCTATGCTGAAAAGTTTTGAAAATTTTCGAAAAGAGACTGTGAAATCTGGGGGTTTCTTTTGGAAATGATGAAAGCCATTAAATGTGGTGCTGATAACTTCTCCAACACTCTTTGTGAGTTTCAAGATGGGGTTAATATGGACAACAGCTGGGACGCAAATTCCCTATAGCATCCCCATCGTTATCTGGTGCTGGTCTTTGTGGGTATTGGGGCGAATTTTCTTCTTTTAGTTTGTTTGGTCTTTTAAATTTTGTTTCTGACGTTTTTTGATTCTGGGCTTAGGAGGTTTAGTTCTCGGTTAGTTTTGTTTTAATTTCGTTTCTTTCTTGAATTTTGTTTAACTTCAAAGTTTTGGCCTATATCTATGAAAATCCAGTAATTTATTATGAAAAAAAAAATAAAATTATATTTTTTCTTAGTAGTGAATCAATAGATATCATACATTACAATTAAAATTATTATATTTTAGTTATTAATTAATTTATTAATATATTAACTATGGTTATTATTATAATTATGGTTGGTGAGAAATAAAATTTCATGAATTATTATAGTTATAATTTATAAATTTATTGCAACATCATTTATTTATTTATTAATATATAAATTATAATAAAAAATAAAAATTGTAATAATTTATTATAATTTCATGAAAAATAAGACTAAAAAAATACTAAATGAACTAAACTTGTTAAAAAATAAATTTTATAACAACGGACAATTGAGTAAAATGTGCTTCTAGGTAAATTTATATTTTATCAACCAAACATATGAATCATTCCAACCAAATACATCAATCAAGCAACCTCGCATTCCACCCGTAATCTTACATTCCTGTAATTCTATTACGAAGCAAAATCTAATATTCGATGAACCAAATAGATATAAAATAGAGTAAACTACTCATTTTTATTATTTGGTTCCTGCGTAGATTTGAAGCGAAACTAAAATATCTCTACGCTTTGTATGAACAAATTGAATTTCTCATCTATATTTTTGTCTCTTTGTTGATATTTGATATTGGTGCAATAAACATAAAACACTCTCAATATTGAAAATTAGTCGAAATGGCTCCCTTGTATCTAATACTAAGGTCGGGCATCTCAATAGAGATGGCTAGTTCTCCACCTTGTGAGTTAGCTGTATATGTTGTTTAAGAAAATTATTGTGTGAACTCCAATTATATCTTGCAAGCTGCATATAACTTTGTATATAGATAAACCCCAAATATGTGAGCTCCCATTAATAGGTTCCACGCGAGCAGTAGCCCTGCATATATGCATGTGTTTAGCAAATGTTAACTTGAATCAATATTTTAGCATGTATGGAATTGGTATATCATTGAAATTACTTTGTTTCAGGTGTCCCAAAATTTGTACTATTTGGACCATTTGGAAACAGACGGTCACGTTGCGACGTCAAGTCCCATAATGTTGCGACAAGATCAAATCAATGAGTTGCGTCATGACGAGAAACTCCCGATATTTTGAAAACTTTATAGCTTAGTCATTATTCAGCCTTGAGTCACCTTAAGAGCTTTCGTAAGCTTGTAAAGGACCCATAAATGAATGTATAACATATTGTGAATGAGTATTACGATTAATAACACGTTTAAGTGGTTAAATTGAATCATAATTGCTACAACAACGAATGTGACATTCCGTAGCTTGGACCCGGCGATCGGGTCAGGTAGGGAGTGTCACATATAACTTTAAAAAAACTCGTAATGAAAAGACATAATTTTTCTGGAAAGTTCCTATTTTATAGAAAAGCATAACTTGTGCCACAAGTTATGTACTAAGTGTTTATATATAAAACTCAATCATGCTTTTTCACTATTCCATTTTATTGATTTAAGACTTGTTGTATCTAAGAGGCAAAATTAAAACTTTAACAACGGTGAATCATGCTTCAAGGTTATTTCTTTTTTCCCTAATTTTAGGTTTTTTTTTTCTTATATCACAATATTTATAACAGGCTAGAGCAAGCAATGCATACCATAATGACAACTAACCTACAATAGCAGTGCTCGTTGAGCACTTGATATCTGACTCATCTGCACAACCATAGCACTATGGGACAAAGGATAATCTACTATATAAGTGTAGGCACATGAGCGAACTGAACCTTGCATCCCCTTCCTTTTCCTCCTTGTTGACACTTGGTGTCAATAAATTTTAGTTGTTTTTATCTAAACATTTCATATAAAAATAGTGAAAGATGAAAACACGGTTGTATTAATATTCATTCCTTTATTTTTAAATAATTTTTTAAAATAAATTAGTGTCAAAATAACTTTGGATAAAAAAAATCAATGAAAATCATTTATATAATATAAATAAATAAAATAAATGAGTAAAACGACGTTGACTTGGAGTCAATTGTCGTTTCCGTTGGTAGCTCTCATTCAAATTACTCCACTTTTAAAATTGGCAGTGTTAAGTATGACTCCTATTTCAGTCAAATTTGAGAAGTAATCTTCTAGTTAAACTCTGTTTAACTAGTTTCAATCAAACACTGATTAGTTAGATTATTTTATTATTATTTGACCTATGAATTTAGCCTATAAATAGGCTCTTTTACAACCTTAGAAAAAAAAACACCCATTAGATATTAGAACTCATAACACATTTAGAAAATTTTGTGTTTACGTTTTGAGGGTTCTTTATTTTCGGGTTTTCGGGGTTTAGTTTTTATCTCCATCTTTTGTACTCTTCGTTCTGTTGTCATTATAGTAAAATTATCTTTGTCCGTGGTTTTTTATCCTCTTTGGAGGAGTTTTTCCACTTTAAATTTGTGTGTCCAATTTCTCAATTTATTCCGCTATTATTACTTGTTCGTTGCTTAATCGGGTCGATTCCTAACAAGTGGTATCAAGAGCTAGTTCAATTTTCATAGATCAGCCCATTCAGATATGGCAGCAACAAGGTTTGAAATTGAGAAGTTCGATGGTGAGACAAATTTCAATCTGTGGCAAGTTCGGATGATGGCAATTCTAGTTCAATCCGGTTTGAAAAAGGTTGTTACCTGGAAAAAGCCTGAGAATCTAAATAAAACAGAATGGGAAGATCATGATGAAAAGGCTTTGTCGCAATCCCGGTTGTGCCTCGCGAATACGGTATTGCAGGAGGTATTGATGGAGAAGACCTCATCTGCCTTGTGGAAAAGGTTAGAAACTCTTTATGCGACTAAGTCTCTGGATAACTGTTTAGTGTTGAAACAACGTCTATTTACGTTTCGCATGAACGAAGGTGAGCTTCTTAGAGATCACATCAGTCAATTCATTACTCTTTTAAATGATTTAAAGAATGTTGATGTTCATATTGACGATGAAGATCAAGCTATGCTATTATTGTGCTCTTTACCCCCTTCATACAAGTCTTTCAGGGAGACCCTGATTTATGGCAGAGACAAACTCTCGTTCGAAGATGTGAAGGGTCATTTGTTGAGTAGAGACAAACTAGACAATGAGTTTAGTTTGGATAGCAAGGCAGATAAGCAAGCTTCCGTTTTGATAGCATCAAAGAAACGAGACAAAAGGTGTCGCTATTGTAAAAAGTTAGGTCATGTCAAAGCAGATTGTTATAAACTGCGAAAGAAAAGAGCTGCTAAGAATAACGAGGAAGATGTAGCTAGTGCTAATTTGGCCGATGAAAGCGGTGATGATTTCTTGTTAGTGTCAACGAGCGATAACTCCAAGCTCACGTCCGAGTGGGTCCTAGATTCGGGATGTTCTTTCCACATGTGTCCCAATAGAGAATGGTTCTCCACATACAGTTCGGTTGAAGGTGGAGTTGTGTGCATGGGAAACGATTCATCTAGTAAGGTAATTGGTATTTGTTAAAATTAGGATACACGATGGGACGATTAGGACACTCTCAGATGTCAGGTATGTACCTGATTTACGAAAGAATCTCATCTCCTTGAGTATTTTAGACTTGGAAGGATGCAGAATCAACATCGATTCGAGCGGCATTAAAGTATCTCGTGGAGCTCTCGTTTTGTTAAAAGGTAAAAGAACTGGCGGTCTTTATATTCGGAAGGTTCTACGGTGGCCGGTGAAATCGGACGTCCCCTCGTCAATTCTGAGTCGAAGTCAACTCATTCAGAGCGGAGGCAACTTGGTCATAGGAGGGAAAAAGGTATGACCATTTTGTTGAAGAGTGGTTCTCTTTTGGATGCAGGTTTTGAAAAGTTAGGGCACTGTGTTCGTGAAAATCAAACCCGGGTTAGTTTTGATTTGGCAGTGTACAAGTCGAAGGCTAGAAGTCTTCCAGTTTCTAAGCACAGATTCGACTCAGTTAATTCCTTGCATGGTTCAAGATAGGCTCGTGGTGGGTTTTGGCAAAGATGGCATTGTGGAAATATGAGTCAAGGTGGAGATTTGTTAAGTATGACTCCTATTTCAGTCAAATTTGAGAAGTAATCTTCTAGTTAAACTCTGTTTAACTAGTTTCAATCAAACACTGATTAGTTAGATTATTTTATTATTTAACCTATGAATTTAGCCTATAAATAGGCTCTTTTACAATCTTAGAAAAAAACACCCATTAGATATTAGAACTCATAACACATTTAGAGAATTTTGTGTTTACGTTTTGAGGGTTCTTTGTTTTTCGGGTTTTCGGGGTTTAGTTTTTATCTCCATCTTTTGTACTCTTCGTTCTGTTGCCATTATGGTAAAATTATCTTTGTTCGTGATTTTTTATCCTCTTTGGAGGGGTTTTTCCACTTTAAATTTGTGTGTCCAATTTCTCAATTTATTCCGCTATTATTATTTGTTCGTTACTTAATCGGGTCGATTCCTAACAGGCAGTGTGGAGCAAGTCATTGATAGTGATTGTAGAAAATGGTGAAAAGATAAACTAAACAAATTATAATTTAAAATATAACATTGAATGTTACCTTTTAACAGGGATATAAATGATTGTATTACCGGTTAAGTTGATACATGGATTCAATATTTTTTTCCTTCCAATGAAATGAAGTTTTATATATATATATTTATCCATACATTACCCTATCATATAGAAGAGTTTATGGTTCAAACCCTAATTTCGGATTTAGATAAATTCACTTTAATCAATACGTCAACTGCTTGAATTTTTAACGAGATAAAAGTAATAATTAGTCAAAATATCAAGAGTAATTTTACAATATATTTTATCAGTAGAAAATTAAAAATATGTTATAAGTACTTTTGATCGGGTAAATTTAATTTAGAGAAGAATATTGAAGTTACATGCAATCATCAATTTATTGAGAGTTAAAAAATAAAAAATTTTAATTTACAATGCTTCAACTTTTTATAGTTTTAGAAATATTTTAATAACTATTAGAAATTTTTTATTAACACTATATCAAAATAATTGGTATATGTTAACTATAATTTAATTTTTATTAAAATATTTAGATTATTAAATAAATTAATATATTTTAATTATAATTCAATTAAAATATTATTTTACACTAATAGTTAAAAATAATTTAAAAATTAAACACATAATTAATTAGAAAGAAAAAAAGACAAACGACCAAGACTTGGGGAGTAGAGTCGACAAGTCATTTCCAAGTCGTGGGGGTGGATAGCTATCCTCAAGTACACTACTTGAATTTGCGGTACAAAATAATTTTTTTAAGGTTAAACTATGCGATTAATCTTTCTGCTTTTTTATAAACATGAAATTTAGTTTTTATTATTTCTATTTTCAAAATTTTAATTTTTTTACTTTTTTAAATTTTAAAAATAAAGTCTAATTGTTAATATTGTTAAAAATATTTTATTAAATTTAAGTTTATTATAACACAATTTTTTTTAATTACATAACTACTAAATGACTTCTTTTTTTAATTTCAAAATTTCACACACGAAAAAAAATTTAACAATGTTAAAACTAAACTAGAATTTTAAAATTTTAAAATTAAGGGACTAAATTTGTGAAAATAAAAAAGTATAGAAATAAATTCCAAATTTTGGAAAAGTACAAGGGTTGATGGCATATTTTACCTTTTTTATGATTAAGGTATTTTTAGGTCGTTTTACGAGTCTCCAAGCCCGGTAGTTTTTGTTACAATTCAATTTGCAGTGTCCAGCAAGTCATTGTTAGCTAGGATTGTGGTGAACAATAGAAAGAAAGTGATTTTTTTGGGGTTTATATCAACATACTCAGAACACATTATTTTTATTATTATTAAAACTTGTAGTATTAGAATCGATTTATTTTAGTATATCGTTTTAGATTTATTATAGTCAAGTTTAACCCTTAAAAACAAATAATCAATGAATGAATACAAGGGGGCACACCCTAACTTTAACCCTTCAAACCTTAGCTAATCTTCTAAATTTAAGAAATGTGATAAGTTTCCCAATTAAGCATGATAAGTAATTAACATGTGAAAGTAAATCTAGGTATGGAATTGAATGGAAATTTTGTCCAAGGGTCTTAATGGGCTCCTTGAGCTGAATTTTTACATGTTAATCCAATAATTAAGTAAAACTAAATAGAAAAAATAAAATGTTTACAGCTTGTGCCATTTTAACAATTTAGCCTACTTTTATTCTCAAACTTCATTTTGGGCTTGTGGACATTTCAGTGGGTCGATTTTTAAGAACTTTGACTTGTGCTCATGAAATTAACTCATTTAAGCTCATACATGTAATATATCGTGCATCAACTTCAAGATTCGATTTCTTGAATCAAGAATTTCAAATTTTGAAATATTGGTTTTTTTTATTCTTAAAATCTTTCAAAATTGCATAATTGGACCAAGATTCAATTTCTTATTTTTTTTAAAAACAAGAAAATGAATCTTAATTTTCGTCATTTTATCTTCTACTTTCTTTTTATACCTATTAAAGATAAGATTAAGCGTCAATGTAAAGTAATTCTGATATTATTTAAACAGTGGAACACTATGAGTTGATCCAAACCCATAACCAAATTTTAGTTTTTGTATTTTATCCGATGAATTTTAAGGAGATTTAATAATACTATTTTATTTTAACTCAAAATTTCTAATCTATTTTGAACCAAATTTTTATTTTATTTTATCCAAACTCATCTAAGATAAAACAAAAAATACATATAATTTGTTTTTAAAATTTTCATGTCATCATTAATCCACGTCAGCAAGACAATTGTCCACCTAATTTCATAGCTGTGGCTTTTTTCTTAGTCTCAACATTAGAGGGATTCACGCAAATTTTGTTAATTTTTTTAGATTTTGAATTAAATTGATAGAATGTATAAATATTAAAGGACTAAATTATTATTAGACTAATAAAAGAAAACACATGTTAGACTTTTGTTACCAAATTAATTACAACTATTGAGAAAAAAATTAAAATATTTAATTTCGAAAAATTGAATGTAAATAAAAAGAATTAATAATTGAGAAATAAAACCAAGTGCATAATTAGGTAACTATTCTTTTAATTTACCCTAAATTTTATTAGACATATATAACTCGAGATAGATCCCGGAAGATACACATGGTTTTTATTAATACTGTTTTTTTTAAGGTAAATTATTCAAATGATCACTTAACAATGAAAGTGTTTTTATTTTGGTCATTCAATTATGAAATTTTTTATTTTAGTCACTAAAATTTTCAAAATTAGATTTTTTAGTCACCCTTCTAAAAAATTCAGTAAATTGAACCATTAACACGTACAAAATGAAAAATCTAATTTTAAAAACTTTAATAACTAAATCAAAGAAAAATTAAATTAGATGACCAAAACAAAAACACTTTTATAATTGAGTAATGATTTGTGTAGTTTATCCAAGACAAAAAGGAGACAACAAGTGGAATTAACTAGCTTTTTCCATCCGAGCCTGGACCGTTGATAGCTCTCTTCAACTAAACTACTTAATTTTGCAATGTAGAACACGTCATTGTAATAGGCCAATTTTGGCCCAAGGCAATTAAACCAGACCCAAGACCCAAAAGTAAACAGAAATAAAAAAACCAAAATAGTTTAATAAGCCCAAAAATAAAACAGCCCAAAAATGTCCAATTACAAACAAAATAACATAACCCAAAATCTGAAAGGCCCAATAGGCCCAAGACATTAAGTTTTTTTTTTAGAAAATTTTTAGGGTTTTGGAAACCCTAAAATAACCTAGCCGCCGACCATTGGCCTCCCTCGACTAGCCGCGCGTCGTCGCCCACCACCACAGCGCACCGCCCCTCTCGCCCCACACGCCTCT
Source organism: Gossypium sturtianum (assembly GCA_025698515.1). NCBI lineage: Eukaryota > Viridiplantae > Streptophyta > Magnoliopsida > Malvales > Malvaceae > Gossypium > Gossypium sturtianum. The sequence continues at coordinate 8,142,722 of CM046947.1, forward strand.
GACGTCACCTGCAAAACGAAGACACACAACAGCATGCAAGCAAAAACAAACTAGAAAGAAAACGAAAACAATAGCAGAAAAAAAAAACAAAAGAGGAGAAGACAAAATCGGATCAGTAAAAAATCGATTATAAAACCCGAAGCAATACCATTGTATTTTTTTTTACGAACTATCAGAAATCAGAAAAGATCAAAAGGTTGATCCCGATTTTATTTTGTTATTATTGCTTACTGTTTTTTTTATATTTTTATTTTATTATTTTAAGACTTTCACAAACAAAATCAAAAAGGAAGAGCGAGGAGACCATACCTGAACCTCGGGCGCGTCGTCGGAGCCTCCTCTCCGTCGTCGAAGCCGAACTGAAGGCGAAGAAAAGGGGGTTTCTTCCATCGGGTTTTCGGGGCTTCAAAAGGGTTTCGAGAGAGGGCCCAAAAGGCCCGGTCTTGGGCATCACCGGCCACCGATACGGTGGTGGCACGGTGGTGCGAAGGGTGGCTGAGGAAGCCCAATCGTCGGGCATGAAAGGGAGAGGGAGAGAATGTGTTTTTTTTTTGGGGTTTTTGAAAAAGGGGGGTCTGCAAATGGAAAGAAAAATGAAATTTGGGGCTTAAATCTGCCCACCGAAATGGCACCGTTTCATGGGGTTCCCCCAGGCGCCAAAACAACATCGTTTTGGGGGAACCCGTGCGACCCGACCCGTATAGCAGGGGGATCCGCACGTTTTTACCTTGAATGGGTAAATTACACGTTTGGTCCTCCTAAGTTGCGCCCCCCATTTAATCATACCTGGTTTTATTTTTTTTTAATTTTAATTTTGCCCCGAACATTACGCGCCACTTCAATTCAGTCCAAACTGAAACGCTGCGCATTAGGGACTGGGTTATTCACCAATTTGGTCCTCACGAGTTTATGCGTGCGGCGTTGCGGTCCTTGTTCGCCCCTTTTTGATTTATTGCAAATTTAACCCCTTGACCTTTATTCTGTTTTAAATACGGTCCTTGATTTGCTTAATAAGTTTATTCATTTATTTGTTTTCTTTAAAAATCATATTATTATTATTATTTATTTTAAGCTATTAAATACTACTTATTTCTTAAATTTTTATATATGTGTTGTTTATTTTAAGATTCTTTTATACATTATCTATTTCAAAATTTTCCATATATTATTTATTTTAAGCTTTCTTCACATTATTATTTTATAATTTTACATATAGATATATATATATGCACTATCTTATTTAAAGTTTTTATTCCATCTCTTAAAATTGTTTTATACATTATTGATTTTAAAATCTTTTTTTACATTATCTATCTTAAACTTATTTATTATCATTTCAATGTGTATGTTTGTACATTTATTTATTTCAACTTGCTTTTCACTTGTTGCAAATTGTTGTATATGTTGTTTAATTTATTCGTCTTTGATTATTGATGTTGTTAATTTTTAAATAGTGCACGTTATGTGATTATCATCCTTGCATGTATTATAATTTGCTTACTCGTATTTTCATATCATTGTTGTTCATTCGTATAGTATCTTATTCATGTATTATTGTTCCATGATCGTTACTATTTTCATATTATGCTATCACATTGCGTATTAAACCCCATTGCATTTATCCAACCTACATCGTCGTATTTTACTCCAAACACAATAACGCATGCCATTTAAATGTCATACCAGCTATCGTTTTAAAATAAAAATCTTCGAAAATAAGGCAATATTTCGTGCTTTGAAAATTCGAGAAATCGTGCCCTAACTCACGGGGTGTCGATTTTCTCGTCAAACCTAAGTGGCCTAATATCCTTTTAGATTTCAAAATGCATGAAATTTCAATAAAAATTAAAGACAAACTTGCGCTCGGGAGTTCAGGGTATCGTGTCCTAACTTACGGAATGTGATACTCCGATATCTCGAGACGAGGAAATCTTTAGCAATCGTTTTGATATAATGGGTGAAGATCGAGAAATCTGCTGGTTTAGATACCCTTACTTTAGAACCGAACCACATATAACGAGCCCTAAGAGCCTACCCTAGATAGAACCATGCCAAACCCTAGTGGTTATCCGAATAGGTGCTTGTTTATTTCTTGTTTGTTCTAAAGTTCTTTCTTGTTTATAATACTGACTTATTGTGTTTTGTTGATTATCGCATGACATTTCATCATAAAAGGGGTGTTGATTCACGTTCGGTTACTAGATAGAAAAGCTTAGCATGGAAAAGGGGTTTCTTGGTAGAGTGGAGAATAACGCGGCCGTCCGAGTATGGTCCGAGAGGATACAGCAAGAGAAAGGAGATAGTCTGACCGAGGGATATGAATCAGAGCTATGGGATTTCACCCGCGTCAGTGTGACTCAGAATAACCTGCAAGAGTTAAAAAAGATATGGGACTCATGTGGGGACGAGATCAAGCAGTTGTTTTACTATAACTACGGTGACCTACCTTATATACTTGATATAAAGGTGGACAAGCATTTATTTCGAGCCCTCGCTCAGTTTTGGAATCCCGGCTACAGTTGCTTCACTGTCGGGAGAGTTGATTTGGTGCCTACCGTGGAGGAGTACACGGCCCTACTTCGTTGCCCGAGAATTAAAGCCGAAAAAGCCTACTCTAGAGCTGTTAATGTCCCGACCTTCGTAAAGAAATTGATGAATATCACGGGGATGAGGAGCAGTGGGTCACAGCTCGGATTAAGCAAAAGGGAGACAGTAAGTGCATTCCTTGGAAGAATTTGAGAGATCTAATCCTAGCACATCCAGACACGAAAAGAAGGTTGACGTTTTCGCCTTAAGCATCTACGGTTTGGTCGTCTTTCCCAAGGCATTAGGACACGTAGAGGAAGCAGTCTCAGACTTGTTCGATAGACTTGATAAAGAAGTCACACCCGTCCCTGCGATCTTAGCCGAAACTTTCAGATCATTAAATGCTTGCCGGAGAGCGGGCGAAGGGAGTTTCATAGGATGTGCGCAGCTTTTGTTGTCATGGTTCCATAGCCACTTTTGGAAGGCAGAAAAGTTACATATAAAGTTTTTTTTCGAGAACTACTCTCATTTGAAGGAATTAGCGGCTACACCAAGGCGAGACGACCTTTCTGAAGAGAGATGGATAGAGATTCTCCAGAATTTACAAGTTGAAGACGTCGAATGGAGAGCTCCATGGATGATCCCCGACGAAATCTTGTATCGGTGTGGAGACTTTAACTGGGTCCCTCTACTCGGGATATGAAGAGCCGTCGGATACGCTCCACTAGTCGTGATGAGGCAATACCGCTCAAGGCAGTTCATACATGCGACGTATGGGTTAGCTCAGTGCGAGTTTTCATACAAAGGCGACAATTATAAGAAGAGAGTTCACGAGATATCGAACGCGTGGAACCAAACCCGTAGAATGAAAGGACATGCCATGGGACCAATGATGACCCCCGAGTATGACTGGTGGTGGGGTAAAAGAGTCAACGACTGTAACACCCCAAACCCGGCCCAAACACCACGACCGGATCTGGTATGTCACTAAGAAAATTTTGGAAGAACATGTCGTATTTTCAGAAAAATATTTTTTTTCTAAAGTTTATCTTCTTATTCGAGAGAAATTTAATAGTTGATAGTTTAAACAAAATATGCCTTTATAAATTAAAAACCCAAATTTAAATAGATACATTAGTTCAATAAGAATTTAAATAACTAAAGGTAATTAAAGCCCAAAATAAAACAAAACATAAACTAGTGGCCCATAGCCTTATTACAACGAGATTTAAAATCCATTAATTAAATGAAAATCAAATATTAGACTAAGTCTTTTTGCTGAATTCTCAAAGCTCTATCGCATGGCCACCTTGCTCTCCTCTCAGCCCGGTCGATGCCTAAGTGTCACTGAGATGGTTAAAATTAAAGGGTGAGTCGCGAGACTCAGTGTGCAACCCTCATGCACCATTAGATTTGGGCTTTAGCCCCATAAAACAGAATAATCAAAATATAAGTAACAAAAATAATATGCAAAGCCCAACCCATATCCTAGGTGTCCATCCGCTACACGCCCCCGTACCCGCCATTCACACCATTGGGGATTTCTACAATCAACCCACACCGCTACACGCCTTGATGGCAGTCATGCTTCTCATCAACATATTATGGCCGAAGCCCTTATAACAGATCACGGCATTAGCCGCTACAACATATAACAGATCACGGTATAAACCGCTACACATAAAACGTATAACTTCCTCCTTTCATCAACCCAACCCATGCAGTCATAAAATCAATATGCTTTTATCATATAAAGTCAAACATTCACTGACCTGGTGATTTGCTTTACCCTTTTCGGGTTTCCAACATTAAACCGAGATATAGGTATTTATCACAACATATAAACTTATGAGCATACATTAATAATCAGATCTAGATGGTGGAGAAGTATTACACACCTGATATCACGTAATCCAATATTCTTAGTCGATGTCCTTGCTATCCGGATCTATTATCCTCAATGTAAAGCCTTGAAATCCCGAAAGTAACACGATTCTATAACTTAGAGATCTATGCGATTGACTCCACTAAAGTTCCCTTGATTTGGTACAAGTAGGCACCACGAAGTAATTCGGCAATCACACGGAGATGAGATCTAGGGATTTCGGCTTTTGCAGAGAATGAAGAAGAAGATGGAACTTTAGGAGTTTTCGGCTTTTACTCAGAGAAGAAGAGAAAAGAATGAGAGAAAAACCCAAATGACGAAATTGAAGAGATATTCCCCCTATTTATAGAAATTTCGGCACTTACCTAACCTTGCAGATAAATCCTATCTTTTCTCCTTTATCTTAATCTACTAGCTCATCTAAAAGAGACTTAATTATCTCTAACTCCTCCCTCCTTTATCAGCATATTATCCACATATTTTAATCATTAAAATCCCTAAATTTTAGCCTTTATCTGCTTATTATCCACATAAAATAAATTCCTAAATAATAGCATTTATCTGCTTATTATCCACATATTTTAAACATTAAAACCCCTAAATTTTAGCCTTGTTGCCATCCACTCCACCTAATCCTAATGCCCAAAATTTAGCTAACTTTTAAAGAATTGGGCTCCATGAACTTAAATTTGGGCCCCTTACTCCCTTATGTGGCGTCACCTCCTAAGATTGGGCCACAAGCCCACTTTGGTATTTTAAACATAGATACTACCTTTTAAACCCTATAATGCCCAAACAGATAATTTTAATCAAGGCCTCTACCTAAGCCTGAGCCCAATTTGGACCCCTAACACTTAAATTAACACATTAAACATATCCACCCATTAAACGCATAGGCCCAAAAATTCAGGATGTTACAATTCTACCCCCTTAAAGAAATTTCGTCCTCGAAATTTCCAACTAACTATTAATCGTACTACCCAAGTCTCACCACTATGCTTTCGTTGCGCACTCTAATTCTAAAGTCAAAATAAACACTTAGTATACTATGGTAGGGTACGCATCGGTATTCGCATCTAAAGCGTCCTCGTCCCCTTGTACTCATGCTATCGGTTCGCATTTATCTGATTAAGAATTTTATGAATTAATAAGTTTCTTCCACTGTTTAACCACGAACAGTCTTATGAGCAGTAGTTTAAGAGTAGTTCTTTCGAATTCAGAATTAAATCTACAAGTTTCAGTCTCAAGTTTGTCTCCTAGTTCCATATACACATACATGCAATCATCAATCATACAAATAGAACTTACATTCATCACCTAAGGGTATTTTCGTCATTTCACTACCCAGGGATATTTTCGTAATTTTATCCTACAGGGGTATTTTCATAATTTTTCATAATAAAGTTCCTTGTTGATTTTGTGAAGTAAGGGTATTCTGGTAATTTTACAATCCGAGGGTATTTTGGTAATTTTGAAATTCGGGGGTATTTCGGTAATTTTGCAATCAGGGGCAATTTAGTAATTTTGCAAATTAGGGGTAATTTGGTAATTGTACAAACCAGGGGTATTTTGGTCATTTGACAAAACGAGGGTAGGTTGGTAATTTTTTCTAACCAGGGATATTTCGATGTTGTTGTTGTTGTTTTTTTTTTCAAATATATAAAATTGGGTAGAACACTAACCTTGGCCGAATATAGGAGAGGCCCTAGTTTCGCATCTTTTCGACTTTTTGAGCAAAGTTGTAGCAAGGATATCGACATTAATCAGTGTGTAGATCTCTAACACACTACTAATAAACCCGTATGTATGTTTATTTATATATGTTATGGGCTAAAAGGCTGGAATGAGGTGTGTAGGCAGTCGAATGGAACCCTAAAAGGGTTAGGCAAAGATGCAGTGCACGTAAACATAGAACTCCCTATGTGTATCGAAAAGTATATAAGTCTGTATGATGTTTTCTTTATGTATGTATGCATGGGGTGGGAATGATGATATTGAAGGGAAGTGCATGATAGGTCACTTGGTGATCGGTGGTAGAAATCCCACATAATTTAAATGAAAGGTCACATAGTGATCGGTGGCGATGCCACGTTAAATGATTCCTAATTAATAGGAATAGGCGATGCAATTTGTCGTTTTGGTGTGTAGCGGATGGAGGGTTGATTGTAGAAATCCCCAAGGTGTGATGGTTGGCGGGATGGTGTGTAGAGGATGGAGACCTATGATCTTTGTAACAACCCTGAATTTTTGGGCCTATGCGTTTAATGGGTGGATATGTTTAATGTGTTAATTTAAGTGTTAGGGGTCCAAATTGGGCTCAGGCTTAGGTAGAGGCCTTGATTAAAATTATCTGTTTGGGCATTATAGGGTTTAAAAGGTAGTATCTATGTTTAAAATACCAAAGTGGGCTTGTGGCCCAATCTTAGGAGGTGACGCCAAACAAGGGAGTAAGGGGCCCAAATTTAAGTTTCATGGAGCCCAATTCTTTAATTTAAGTTAGCTAAATTTTGGGCATTAGGATTAGGTGGAGTGGATGGCAACAAGGCTAAAATTTAAGGGGTTTAATGTTTAAAATATGTGGATAATAAGCAGATAAATGCTATTATTTAGGAATTTATTTTATGTGGATAATAAGCAGATAAAGGCTACAATTTAGGGATTTTAATGATTAAAATATGTGGATAATATGCTGATAAAGGAGGGAGGAGTTAGAGATAATTAAGTCTCTTTTAGATGAGCTAGTAGATTAAGATAAAGGAGAAAAGATAGGATTTATCTGCAAAAGGTTAGGTAAGTGCTTAGAAATTTCTATAAATAGGGGAATATCTCTTCAATTTCGTCATTTGGGTTTTCTCTCATTCTTTTCTCTTCTTCTCTGAGTAAAAGCCGAAAACTCCTAAAGTTCCATCTTCTTCTTCATTCTCTGCAAAAGCCGAAATCCCTAGATCTCATCTCCTGTGATTGTCGAATTACTTCTTTGGTGCCTACTTGTGCCGAAATCTGAAGGGAACTTTAGTGGAGTCAATCGCATAGATCTCTAAGTTATAGAATCGTGTTACTTTCGGGATTTCAAGGCTTTACATTGAGGATAATAGATCCGGATAGCAAGGACATCGACTAAGAATATTGGATTTCGCGATATCAGGTGTGTAATACTTCCCCACCATCTAGATCTGATTATTAATGTATGCTCATAAGTTTATATGTTGTGATAAATACCGATATCTCGGTTTAATGTTGGAAACCCGAAAAGGGTGAAGCAAATCACCAGGTCAGTGAATGTTTGACTTTATATGATAAAAGCATATTGATTTTATGACTGCATGGGTTGGGTTGATGAAAGGAGGAAGTTATACGTTTTATGTGTAGCGGTTTATACCGTGATCTGGTTATATGTTGTAGCGGCTAATGCCGTGATCGTTATAAGGGCTTCGGCCATAATATGTTGATGAGCAGCATGACTGCCATCTTGGCGTGTAGCGGTGTGGGTCGATTGTAGAAATCCCCAATGGTGTGAATGGTTTAGTGCGGGGCGTGTAGCGGATGGAAACCTAGGCAAAGCGGGTTGGGCCTTGCATATTATTTGTTATTTTTTTATAAATGGAATTATTAATCTGTTTTATGGGCCTATGGCCAAAATCTAGTGGTGCATGAGGTTGCACACCGAGTCTCGCGACTCACCCTATTAATTAACCTTCGGGGTGATACCTAGTGCTTTGAATGGGCCGAGAGGAACGCAAGGTGGCCATGCAAAAGACCAAGCTGGATCCAAAGTAAAAAGTCTCAAGTTAATACTTTATATTTTTAATTAATGGATTTTAAATTTCGTTGTAATAAGGCTATGGGCCACTAGTTTATGTTTTGTTTTATTTTGAGCTTTAATTACTTTTAGTTATTTAAATTCTTATTGAACTAATGTATCTATTTAAATTTGGGTTTTTAATTTATAAAGGCATATTTTATTTAAACTATCAACTATTAAATTTCTCTCGAATAAGAAGATAAACTTTAGAAAAATATTTTTTCTGAAAATACGACATGTTCTTCCAAAATTTTCTTAGTGACATACCAGATCCGGTCGTGGTGTTTGGACCGGGTTTGGGGTGTTACAAATTGGTATCAGAGCCAGGTTCAAAACTCGGCTCTGGGGTTTTTTGGGCTCAAAACGTTTTTTAAAGTTGGGTTTTCGAAACATGCATATTTATACAGTGTCATTAGCAAAGATGGCACTGCGTCTCCGGCCCAAGTCCGCCAGTAAGTACTCTGAACTCATTGTGTGTTATATGTATGTGGGCTTGATGGGCTTTATGGGACGTAGACTAGTTAGATTAGAACTTGATGGACTCTAGGGCTAGCTGAAACAACTCCTAAAATCTCATAAGCCTTAACTTCACTAAACAAACCCGTAAACGAGCCGCAAGACTGAGGTGTGGTAACAGGCATACGCATGTCTAGGCTTGGATCCGGGAAGAGCACAGTACTTAAGCGATCCTAGTGACTCACCTCCTCTTCATTTGGAATCCTACAGTGCGTAGTGATTTGTTCACCTTAGCCGCGAGGACTTGTTGTGGGCCAAAATCTATAATTAAAACCCGAAAGGGACCAGCTACCTTATCTTTACAAAATTGCTAGAAACCCTTGTTTTGGAAAAAAAACCCAAGATACCCATGATTTGCAAATATACCCCGATTTACATAGTCAACGAATTTTTTCCGTAAAAAAAAAAACAACACAACACATGACAACAACCAGAAATCCACAACCACCTGAATACTACTATTTTCTTTTGAAATCAAGTCCTTCAAGATACCTCTGTTTGTTTTAAAAATAAAAAAAAATTATTTTGAAAATATTCCTGATTTGTAAAAATTACTAAATTTCCCCTAATGTGTAAAATGACCAAAGTACCCTTGATTGCAAAATTACTAAAATACCCTTATATTGGAAAATTACTAAAATACCCTTATATTGGAAAATTACTAAAATACCCTTATATTGTAAAATTACTAAATTACCCTTATATTGTAAGATTACTAAAATACCCCTGTTTGTAAAATTACCAAGATACCCCTAATTTTCCAAATTACAAAAATACCCCCTGTAGGATAAAATTACGAAAAATACCCATGGGTAGTGGAATAACGAAAATACCCCTATGTGTTGAATGTGGGTGCATGGATGTTGTCTCAGTATATTGATGGTTGAATGTATGTAGTTCTTAGAACTAGGAAAGGTGAACTTGAGACTGAATTACGAATTGAAAGAACTACTCTTAAACTATCGCTCATAAGACCATTCGTGGTTAAGCGAGTGGAAGAAACTTATTAATTCATAAAATTCTTAATCGGATAAATGCGAACCGATAGCATGAGTACAGGGGACGAGGACGCTCTAGATGTGAATACTGAGGTGCGTACTCTACCATAGAATACTAAGTGTTTATTTTGGGTTTAGTATTGGAGTCTTGCAGTGAAAGCATGGTAGTGAGACTTAGGTAGTACGATTAATAGTTAGTTGGAAATTTCGAGGACGAAATTTCTTTAAGGGGTAGAAGCGTAACATCCACGAATTTTTGGGCCTATGCGTTTAATGGGTGGATATGTTTAATGTGTTAATTTAAGTGTTAGGGGTCCAAATTGGGCTCTGGAGCTTAGGTAGAGGCCTTGATTAAAATTATCTGTTTGGGCATTATAGGGTTTAAAAGGTAGTATCTATGTTTAAAATACCAAAGTGGGCTTGTGGCCCAATCTTAAGAGGTAACGCCACACAAGGGAGTAAGGGGCCCAAATTTAAGTTTCATGGAGCCCAATTCTTTAATTTAAGTTAGCTAAATTTTGGGCATTAGGATTAGGTGGAGTGGATGGCAACAAGGCTAAAATTTAGGGGTTTTAAAGTTTAAAATATGTGGATAATAAGCAGATAAAGGCTATTATTTAGGAATTTATTTTATGTGGATAATAAGCAGATAAAGGCTACAATTTAGGGATTTTAATGATTAAAATATGTGGATAATATCTTTGATAAATGAGGAGGAGTTAGAGATAATTAAGTCTCTTTTAGATGAGCTAGTAGATTAAGATAAAGGAGAAAAGATAGGATTTATCTGCAAGGTTAGGTAAGTGCCGAAATTTCTATAAATAGGGGGAATATCTCTTCAATTTCGTCATTTGGGTTTTTCTCTCATTCTTTTCTCTTCTTCTTCTCGAGTAAAAGCCGAAAACTCCTAAAGTTCCATCTTCTTCTTCATTCTCTGCAAAAAGCCGAAATCCCTAGATCTCATCTCTTGTGATTGCGAATTATACGTGGTGCCTACTTGTGCCGAAATCGAAGGGAACTTTAGTGGAGTCAATCGCATAGATCTCTAAGTTATAGAATCGTGTTACTTTCGGGATTTCAAGGCTTTACATTGAGGATAATAGATCCGGATAGCAAGGACATCGACTAAGAATATTGGATTTTGCGATATCAAGTGAGTAATACTTCCCACCATCTAGATCGATTATTAATGTATGCTCATAAGTTTATATGTTGTGATAAATACCGATATCTCGGTTTAATGTTGAAACCCGAAAAGGGTGAAGCAAATCACCAGTCGTTGAATGTTTGACTTTATATGATAAAAGCATATTGATTTTATGACTGCATGGGTTGGGTTGATGAAAGGAGGAAGTTATACGTTTTATGTGTAGCGGTTTATACCGTGATCTGTTATATGTTGTAGCGGCTAATTTCAGGATTTCAAGGTAAGGAGATCTATTGATTTTAGTGTGAAAATTCGGGATTTACTAACCTTTGGCCGATTATAGGGGAGGTCAATTTTCGTGATTTTCCGGCTTTTGGTTGAACCAAGTTATAAATCCGGATAGCAAGGATACCGACTAAGAGTTTAGTACTTCGCGATAACAGGTGTGTAATACTTCCCCACCATCTAGATCTGATTATTAATGTATGCTCATAAGTTTATATCCCGATGCCAAGTCAAGGAAATCCTCGGCCAATAGAGGAGCAACTACAAGTAATCCCATCTGAATTAGAGATTATCAAGCAGGATTTCGAGAAAGGAGTCGGGAATTGGGAAAGAAGATAGAATAGTTGGAAGAGGAAAAGATGTAGTTAGGGTTAGACGTCGACATCCACAAGCTCGAGGCCGAAAAATTGAGAAAAGGAAAAAATAAGCCCGAGGAGGATTTGGACAGTTTAAAGACGGACTACAAGAAGCTACGCATGTCAATCAGAATCGTTGGTTTGGGCAAGACATCAGGGCAATGGCGACAGGAAATTAAGGGAGAAAAGACTAGAGCCGATCAGTTGGAAAAGAAGCTCCAAGATGCTCGAACACGGGAGGACACTTTAAAGAGGAGCTTGCTAGAGAGCCAAAGCAAAAAGGAGAGACTAAGAGCTCGAGTGGTAGAATTAGAGAATTCACTGCATCAGCACCGTGGTCGCAACTCAGCAATCGAGTTAAGAGCTAGTGTAACACCCCTTACTCAAGACCGTTGCCGGAATCGAGCACGAAGCATTACTAGACTTAACTACTAATTCGGGGCATTGAAACTGTCCATCTGCGTCATGTTGACTAAATTGACTATAACTCGAGTTACAAAACTCAAAATTTAGATTCGTAAATTTTTCTTAAAACTAGACTCATATATCTTCTTACTATAATTTTTCCAGAATTTTTCGCATAGCCGATTAGTAAAGTTTAATCATTAAATTTTCTCCTGATTCACTGATCAACGGTTCTGACCCCTCTTAACCTAAATTCAAATATCTCATTGTACAGTTTTCATATGTTGTTCCCACTTGTTTCTATTAAAAATAGACTCACTAATAAATCTAGAAATATAAATTATAACTCATAATTCATTTTGTACAATTTTTAATGATTTTTCTAGGTCAACACAGAGAACTTCGAATACCATCTTGACCCTGTCTCACTAAAAGTCAAAAATCACGGATTATAAAACTCATTTGCCTACTCTGTTTCTTTCATATAAAAATAGACATAATAAGATTTAATTCTATATCTTAATCACTTTCTAATTCCATTTCTCCTATTTTTGGTGATTTTTCAAAATCACGTCACTGCTGCTAACAAAAAACTATTTCATTGCAAAATATGGTTAACTAGCTTATAACATCTTTACTCTCTTTCATTTAAACTCTATACATTAACCATACTTATATAAACCAAAACCAAATCAAACAAAACCACATCCAAATGTAATCATCAAGCCAAAATATAAATTTCAAGATTAACAAGGTGGACAAGCCATTTTCGCATGGCTTATACCAATATATACAACTTCAAAGCCAGCAATATCAAAACTAGTTTATACATGCCACGTAACGAAATCTCCAAGCATTTATTACCGAAGCGAAAATTGGATAGTGTGATGAGATCTCCTTCGACTTCCAACCCGAGCAAGTCTTCGAAACTCTATAAACATAGGAAAATTACACAAAGTAAGCTTTGAAATCTTAGTAAGCCATAAGCAAATAATTCACTATAGAAACTGTAACACCCCAAACCCGGTCAATACGCCATGACCGAATCTGGCATGCCACGAAGGAAAACGTTTCAAAGAAAATAGAGTTAACGATTAAATTTTAGTGAAAAACTTTTTGTTGTTCTAAGTTCGTAGAAAATCGAGTGTATAATAAATTAAAACTGATAATTTACTTTGAAATCTCGAAAATAAATCTTTAAAACTTAGTTGCGACTTAGATTTGTAAACCTTTTATAAATTGAAAAGAAACTAAAGCGATTAGGTTGAAAACCGTGTCTAATAGAAATTTGGAAACTGGAGTTTTGGAAAATAGTATGAGTTATCAAAAATACTTAAGTTGTTAAATACTATCAATTGATTTATGTTACCCGATGATAACGTTTTAAAAACCATCGCGTTTTGTAGTTTAGAAAACTTGGTGCTCAAATTATTATATCAACCATGTAATTTATAAGCCATATTTAAAACAAATCCAAAGCATATAAATAATCCAAAAACATAATTAAAGAGGCCTTATTACAAATCCATAAAAAGATGAAAACAAAATAAAGTACCCAAATGGAAGTTCATGTAAAACCAAATTTTATTGCATGGCCTCCTCGAGTTCATCCGGCTCCTCATCCGCGAATTTACGAATTACCTGAAAAAGTAAGGGAGAAGGTGAGTCACCAAGACTCAGTGCATATTCCCTCTCCCGGGTAAATACCACATGCTTACACAAATTATAACCAAGCAATGTATATATATTTATGATGCACCCAACCTAGCCATCCATGACTCCTTTTCTACCCCGTGTGGTACCAAACCACTGGTGGTGCCAAACCACTGGTGACCAAAGTCACGATATTCAATATTGTGATACCAAATCACTGGTGACCCAAAGTCACAAATAATCAAGTTGTAGGGCCAACCCACTTGTGATACCAAATCACTGGCGACAATCCCATATCTTAAAAGTGGGGCCAACCCACGGTGGTGTTAATCCACAGGGACAAGTCGCTATGAGGTGCCAAACCTCTGGTGTCCCAAAGACACAAATGTGATACCAAATCACTGGAGGTGCCAAACCTCTGGTGTCCGAAGACACGAATATCAGTCTTCCCCCTCCTCTCATATTGCCCATACCAATGCAATATTTGTACAAATCATGTCAACATACTTTATTATGAAACACATAACAAATATATCATAAATCGTAGATCATGATTTCAATCCACATGTATTAACAACATATAGAAACGGACTTACCCAAATCCTCATTCATACCATCATAGTATCATATCAAGATCTCTTCGTTTTCCACTTTGATAATATGATTAGTAAATTAAAATTATATATACATATACATAACCGAAGTTATAAAGTGTGTAAGGTACACACACGACACTACCGCAAGTACTAAAATCCAGAAGACTCGATCTACCGCACTAGATCACCTTGTCCTACAATCGGCCAATATTTAAATTATAAACAAAGGCCATTCGGCCATACCACTAAATCCCAATGAGTTATCACTTGAAATACCAAGTCTTACCTAAAGCTTACCCAAAACGATTTGACAAAGAAACGAGGCTTAGATTGATTGCTTCCAACGTCCCGAGGAGCCTAAAAGAAATCGATTTCTAAGAATGATTAGAACCTTACAACAATTGTCCAAAATTCGGCCTTTGTCCACAAGAGGAACAACATAGAAACAATAAAAAGACTAAGGAAAAACGGCCATAACACTTACCTATCTTCCAAAACCGTTTGAAGAAAACCAAATGAAGTCATACCCTTGAAGAAATTCGGCCAAGACAAATCAAATAGGATATGAGAGTTTCGGCTATGATTTTGAAAGAAAACAATTGATATTCGGCTCAAAAGAGATGTAGAATTAGTATGGCAAAGAAGAAAAGAAAAGAAAATGAAAAGGGAAGAAGGAGGATTCGGCTTTAGCAACTAATGAAAGAAAAATCAAGGGGAAAGGGGAAGAAAGAGATTCGGCCAAGAAGAAAGTAAAAGAAATGTTGTGATTTTGAACAATATTCAAAAGAAAGAAAAGAGAGAAAATGGGATTAAGAGATTCGGCCAACACCTATTTTACCAAAGAAGAAAAGTGCACAAAAATGCACAAAGTTCAAATGTAGTTTCGGTTTCAAAAGGAAAAATGAGAGAAAGAGAATGGTATTTGGTTCAACACAAAAATGAGAGCTAAAATCCAAAGCAAATTTGCACAAAAATGCCTAGGTACATTCGGCCAAAGAAGGAGTTTTTGGAGAGAAAAGAAATAAATGCCAAAAGGTGCACAAATGCTAAAGTTGGCCAACTATCCTTCCCCAAACCTCCTATCAATATTCGGCCACCCCCCTAGCCATACATGCCGTCCACATACATGCACTAAAGGCCTTGGAATAATTTCCAAAACATCTCCCTTAAGCCAAGCCTTGAAATCCTCTACATTCCCAAAGTTGAAGAAATTTTATCCCCAAAATCTAGCAATTCTATCCCTTATTTCATGCTTACCATAACCTTAAGTCTTCTTGCCATAAAAAGAAAATTGTCCATCTTATCCATATATATAGTTGACCGACACTTAATGCTAGGATGTACAAAAAATAAAATCCTCAATATGCTTTCCATGCTACTCGAACCACTTCCCTCGAGCAACCTTTCAAGCTCCTTATCCACCATGCCACTAACTCCTCATGTGCTTTAATTTAACACTTAAATTAACTTAAATGTCAAGCTCACTTAATCCACTTCACTAAATTTTCCACACTAAAAAT
The DNA here is from genome assembly GCA_025698515.1 of Gossypium sturtianum. Taxonomy (NCBI): domain Eukaryota; kingdom Viridiplantae; phylum Streptophyta; class Magnoliopsida; order Malvales; family Malvaceae; genus Gossypium; species Gossypium sturtianum. Next base: position 8,158,411 of record CM046947.1, read on the forward strand.
TATTCTAGCTTAGCTAATATTTCCAAGCCTTCACACAAATATACTAAGCACACAATAAAAATCATATCCGAGCTAATACAGATAACAAGATGATACTCTAATATTTTTAGGATGTTACAATTCAACCCCCTTAAGAAAATTTCGTCCTCGAAATTACCTGCTCAAAAGAGTTGAGGGTACTGCTGCCTCATCGCATCCTCTGGTTCCCACGTAGCTTCTTCCACGCCATGATTCCGCCATAAAACCTTCACTAAAGGAACGGACTTCCTACGCAAAACTTTCACATCTCGATCTAGAATGCGCTTGAGTTCTTCTTCTATCGTCAAACGGACTCACCTCTATTTCCTCTACTGCCATGACATGCGATGGATCAGAACGATAGCGTCTAAGCATGGAGACATGGAACACATTGTGAATCTAACTCAGCTCTGATGGCAACTCGAGCTGATAGGCTACTGGTCCCACTCGTCTCAACACCTTATACGGTCCAATAAACCTTGGACTTAACTTGCCTTTTTACCAAATCTTAACACTTTCTTCCATGGTGAGACCTTCAGAAAAACCTTGTCACCTACGGCAAACTCTATATCCCTCCGCTTGAGATCGGCATATGACTTACGCCTATCCGAAAGCTTCCTTCAGACGAGCACGAATCATCTTAACCTTATCCTCGATCCTGTGTAACCAACTCTGGTCCTAACATCCGACGCTCACCCAACTCTGTCCGGCATGTAGGTGTGCGACACCTCCTACCATACAACGCCTCATATGGTGCCATCTTAATGCTTGCTCGATAACTATTGTTGTATGCGAATTTGACTAATGGCAAAAACTCTTCCCATTGCCTCTCGAAATCCAAAACACAACCTCTCAACATATCCTCTAAAATCAGTATAACTCTTTCATTGCCCGTCGGTGTGGATGAAATGTCGTGATCGAAATCCAACCGCTGCGTACCCAAAGCTTGATGTAACGCTCTCCAAAACCTCGACGTAAATCTAGGATCTCTGCGAGATGATCGACCTTTGGTACACCGTGCAACCTCACTATTTCCGCCACATACAACTTAGCTAACTCAGGCGAATAATCCACCCTTACAGGAATAAATTGGTGACTTAGTCGGACGATCCACAATCACCCAAAGCGAGTCCTTCTTACTTGGCGTGAGGGTAATCCGCGACAAAGTCCATAGTGATCCTTTCCCACTTCCATTGTGGAATCTTCACCATTGAAGTAACCCCAGACAAGAATCGATGTTCCGCCTTGACTGGCTGGGCACGTCGACATTTACCCACAAACTTCGATTACCTCTCGCCTGACACTGCCACCAAAGCGCTCTCTTAAATCCCGATACATCTTGCTACCTCCGGGATGCATAGCGTATATGGGCTGCTATGTGCGCCCCGAAGAATCCTTTGCCTCAACTCAACATCCTTTGGCATACAAGCTCTCCCTTGAAAACACAATACTCCATCCACTGGACAAACTATAATCCTCTAAACCACCATTCTAAAACGCAACCTCGATCATTCAAACCATCATCCTCTAATCTGTTTCTCCTTGATCTGCTCTAACCAAGTCGGCTTGACTTGCAATTCAAATAAAAGACTCCCATCGTCATATAAGCTAAGACGAGCAAACATCGATCTTAAGTCGGTCCACAACCTTACGGCTCAACGCGTGCGCCACCACATTAGCCTTGCGGATGATACTCAATCGAGCGATCGTAGTCCTTTAACAACTCAATCCATCTACGCGCCTCAAGTTCAAATCCTTACGAGTCAAAAGATACTTAAGACTCTTGTGATCCGTGTAGACTATCGACTTCTCTCCATACAAATAGTGTCTCCAAATCTTCAAAGCAAAACCACGCAGACTAATTCCAAGTCATGCGTCGGATAGTTAACTTCATGTGGTCTCAACTATCGAGATGCATAAGCCACTACCTTCCCTTCTGCATCAAAGACACATCCCAAACAAGTATGTGATGCATCACGAAGAAAGTGAATTCCTTGCACCGCCTCGAGTTGAATCAAAGCGGAGCTTGGTTAGAATCTTCTTCAACTTGTCGAAACTTCCTTGCTTTGCTTCTCGGTCCACACAAATGGAACTCCTTTCCTCAATAACTTAGTCATAGGTCTTTGCTATCAAAGAAAATCCTCTACAAATCTTGGTAATACCCCGCTGGACCTAGAAAACTCCGAATCTCACCCATCGACTTAGGCGGCTTCCAATCCAACATCGCCTCAATCTTCCGAGGATCCACTCTAATCCCTCGGTGATACTACGTGACCCAAGAAAGTCACCTCCCTAAGCGAACTCGCACTTACTAAATTTGGCATAAAGTCGCTTTTCCCTCAGAACCGCAACACTACTCGCAAATGCGCATCATGCTCCTCCTCCTCGACTTTGAGTATACCAAAATATCGTCTATAAATACTACGACAAACCGATCCAGCTCTTTGGAATACCCGATTCATCATGTCCATGAATCTTTGTCGGGCGTTAGTCAACCCAAGCGGCATTACGTAAATTCGTAGTGCCCATACCGAGTGCGAAATGCCATCTTATGGATATCGACCTCTTTCACCTTCGGTGATGATATCCGGACCTTAAATCAATCTTGGAGAAAATTGCTGCCCCTTAAGGTGATCAAACAAATCATCTATCCTCGGCAAAGGATACTTGTTTTTGATCGTCGACTTATTCAATGGCGATAGTCTATACACATCCGCATCGAACCATCCTTCTTCTTGACAAAAGTACCTGGCGCTCCCAAGGCGAAACACTTGGTCGGATAAAACCTCGATCCAACAATTCCTAAATCTGAGCCTTCAATTCCACTAATTCTTCGGTGCCATCCTATACGGAGCAATAGACACTTTGGCGCGATTCGGCAATATGATCTATACCAAATTCAACTTCACGATCCGGAGGCAATCCGGAAGTTCTTCCGGAAATACGTCAACATATTCCTTTACCGTTCGGACATTCCCCACGATGAGACTCCTTAGCCTCCAATGCACACACATGAACCACAAATGCCTCACGACCCTTCACGACCAACTTCCACGACTTTCAGCGCGCAGATACCACGTTGGATAGATAATCTCTTCTATTACCTATCATAACCACCTCTTTGCCTGTTGTCTTCAAAACCATGCGCTTAGCGGCGCAATCCAAACTTGCTTGATATTTGACCAACCAGTCCATCCCAAGAATCGGATCAAACTCCCCAAATGGCGGTTCCATCGGATCGACTACAAACACTACCCCTTGGAGTTCTAGGGTACATCCCTATCTGACTTATTTACTTCTACTGAGTGACCTAGAGGGCTAAATCTTTGTCATCTTCCTAGAAGTAGTCTCGAGTCTAGATTCATAGTCTCTACTATGCTACTAGCAACATACGAATGTGTCGAACCCACATCTATCAAAGCCGTATATGGTACACCAAAGATTAAGAAACGTCACGGTTATAACGTCCGGTGCGTCGCCTCCTCTCGACGATCTTCTTTGCATACACCAAACCAGTGTCTTGCCTCGGTCTTTGCTGCACCTGCCCGAAGCTCCGCGGCCTCGACCAGAACCATTACCTCCTCTACCATTACCACGACCTCTCTGTGGTGACGGTCCTCATTTTCGAGCCGAGCACGACCTTGACCCTCGGGATCGATTCTGGCTAGCTTACGTGGACAATCCCTCACACGATGATCCAAATGAGCCACACTCAAAACATCCTTTCCCTCCGGTCCAATATTCGCCCCAATGAGATTTCCCACGCCGGTTTACACATCTTTGGTCCCACGATTAGCGAATGAGGCCTCCCGATTGATTCGCCCACTCGCCTAACCCTCTTACGAAAATTATCTACCGACCCGGATGATCTAAAACCTCTCTTATGTTTATTCTTGTCGTGCCTCTGCCTTACCGATTCCTTTATCCCTTCAGCTATCTTAGTCTTTTCAACTAGCGTAGCAAACTCTCGCTCTTGATGTGGAGCAATCGGCAATCTCAGCTCGTCCCTCAATCCATCTTCGAACTGCACACATCGCTTCGTGCTCGAAGCCACGATACCTCCAAAGATCTGGCTCAATCTTAAAAATTCTACCTCATATTACGATACGGACTTACTCCCCGAACCAAACTCGAAATGCCTTACGCTGCGCATCAATATAACTAGACCCAACATATTTCTTACGATACGCCGCCTTAAAATAATCCCAAGTGAGATCCTCCGCAAAGCACTATTCCGCACCGTGAGCCACCACTGATATGACTCATCCCGAAGAAGCGACACTATCCCTTTCAGATTTTCCTCAGCACTCAGATCCAAGTCATCCATGATTCGTTCCGTCGCCTCTAACCAATACTCTGCATTTGGGAGCCACACGAAACACCTCGAAATACCTCGGCTCTATTGGCTCAAGTCGCTCGAGATACTGATTTACGAATTTCGCGCCTCCACCTATTCCGGCTACCCTCTCAAGAACTCGCAGCATCGCACGAGACATCGTGTCATCCCCCGTTTGATCCTGATGCTCAACTCCAACCGCTGGTGGTGGGGGTGGTGGTACCTCATTCTCGAATCCTTGACCAGACCTCACTGGCTCAGACACAGCCATCCTACCCCGACCATGTCCACGAGTAATACGACCCCGACCTCGAGTACTCATGTCTAAAGTCTCGACTTATCTGATTTAAAAGCGTTATGCATTAGTCATTATTCCACTTTCTTTAAAACACAGTTTTATGAATAATTTTAATAAGAAGTTGTTTCACGAGTACATTCAACCTATAGTTTGGGTCTCTAGAGTAGTTTCTACTACTAATCAGTCATGCCATCATCATTATAATCATATCATCAAAAGCAACAGTTTGAGATACTTACCCGGGCGGATCGGTGCCGGAGACTCGGTGCCATGCCTTTCCAACCATTTAATTTTAAACAAAACATTTTAATACCATACTTTAAATCATTTTGGGCCTCGGGCCCACAGTCGAGCTTTTGAACTTGGCTCTGATACCAATTTGTAACACCCCAAACCCGGTCAATACGCCATGACCGAAGCTGGCATGCCACGAAGGAAAACGTTTCAAAGAAAATAGAGTTAACGATTAAATTTTAGTGAAAAACTTTTTGTTGTTCTAAGTTAAGTAGAAAATCGAGTGTATAATAAATTAGCCCGATAATTTACTTTGAAATCCCGAAAATAAATCTTTAAAACTTAGTTGCGACTTAGATTTGTAAACCTTTTATAAATTGAAAAGAAACTAAAGCGATTAGGTTGAAAACCGTGTCTAATAGAAATTTGGCGGAGTTTTGGAAAATAGTATGAGTTATCAAAAATACTTAAGTTGTTAAATACTATCAATTGATTTATGTTACCCGATGATAACGTTTTAAAAACCATCGCGTTTTGTAGTTTAGAAAACTTGGTGCTCAAATTATTATATCAACCATGTAATTTATAAGCCATATTTAAAACAAATCCAAAGCATATAAATAATCCAAAAACATAATTAAAGAGGCCTTATTACAAATCCATAAAAGATGAAAACAAAATAAAGTACCCAAATGGAAGTTCATGTAAAACCAAATTTTATTGCATGGCCTCCTCGAGTTCATCCAAGCTCCTCATCCGCGAATTTACGAATTACAGAAAAAGTAAGGAGAAGGTGAGTCACCAAGACTCAGTGCATATTCCCCTCTCAGGGTAAATACCACATGCTTACACAAATTATAACCAAGCAATGTATATATATTTATGATGCACCCAACCTAGCCATCCATGACTCCTTTTCTACCCGTGTGGTACCAAACTACTGGTGGTGCCAAACCACTTTGGTGACCAAAGTCACGATATTCAATATTGTGATACCAAATCCTTGGTGACCCAAAGTCACAAATAATCAAGTTGTAGGGCCAACCCACTTGTGATACCAAATCACCAAGCGACAATCCCATATCTTAAAAGTGGGGCCAACCCACGGTGGTGTTAATCCACGAGGACGAGTCGCTATGAGGTGCCAAACCTCTGGTGTCCCAAAGACACAAATGTGATACCAAATCTTTGGAGGTGCCAAACCTCACGGTGTCCAAAGACACGAATATCAATCTTCCCCCTCCTCTCATATTGCCCATACCAATGCAATATTTGTACAAATCATGTCAACATACTTTATTATGAAACACATAACAAATATATCATAAATCGTAGATCATGATTTCAATCCACATGTATTAACAACATATAGAAACGGACTTACCCAAATCCTCATTCATACCATCATAGTATCATATCAAGATCTCTTCGTTTTCCACTTTGCTAATATGATTAGTAAATTGAAATTATATATACATATACATAACCGAGTTATAAAGTGTGTAAGGTACACACGACACTACCGCAAGTACTAAAATCAGAAGACACGATCTACGCACTAGATCACCTTGTCCTACAATCGGCCAATATTTAAATTATAAACAAAGGCCATTCGGCCATACCACTAAATCCCAATGAGTTATCACTTGAAATACCAAGTCTTACCTAAAGCTTACCCAAAAGCGATTTGACAAAGAAGCGAGGCTTAGATTGATTGCTTCCAACGTCCGAGGAGCCTAAAAGAAATCGATTTCTAAGAATGATTAGAACCTTACAACAATTGTCCAAAATTCGGCCTTTGTCCACAAGAGGAACAACATAGAAACAATAAAAGACTAAGGAAAAACGGCCATAACACTTACCTATCTTCCAAAACCGTTTGAAGAAAACCAAATGAAGTCATACCCTTGAAGAAATTCGCCAAGACAAATCAAATAGGATATGAGAGTTTTGGCTATGATTTTGAAAGAAAGCAATTGATATTCGGCTCAAAAGAGATGAGAATTAGTATGGCAAAGAAGAAAAGAAAAAAATGAAAAGGGAAGAAGGAGGATTCGGCTTTGCAACTAATGAAAGAAAAATCAAGGGAAAGGGAAGAAAGAGATTCGGCCAAGAAGAAAGTAAAAGAAATGTTGTGATTTTGAACAATATTCAAAAGAAAGAAAAGAGAGAAAATGGGATTAAGAGATTCGCCAACACCTATTTTACTAAAGAAGAAAAGTGCACAAAAATGCACAAAGTTCAAATGTAGTTTAGGTTTCAAAAGGAAAAATTAGAGAAAGAGAATGGTATTTGGTTCAACACAAAAATGAGAGCTAAAATCCAAAGCAAATTTGCACAAAAATGCCTAGGTACATTCGGCCAAAGAAGGAGTTTTTGGAGAGAAAAGAAACAAATGCCAAAAGGTGCACAAATGCTAAAGTTGGCCAACTATCCTTCCCCAAACCTCCTATCAATATTCGGCCACCCCCCTAGCCATACATGCCTTCCACATACATGCACTAAAGGCCTTGGAATAATTTCCAAAACATCTCCCTTAAGCCAAGCCTTGAAATCCTCTACATTCCCAAAGTTGAAGAAATTTTATCCCCAAAATCTAGCAATTCTATCCCTTATTTCATGCTTACCATAACCTTAAGTCTTCTTGCCATAAAAAGAAAATTGTCCATCTTATCCATATATATAGTTGACCGACACTTAATGCTAGGATGTACAAAAAATAAAATCCTCAATATGCTTTCCATGCTACTCGAACCACTTCCCTCAAGCAACCTTTCAAGCTCCTTATCCACTATGCCACTAACTCCTCATGTGCTTTAATTTAACACTTAAATTAACTTAAGTGTCAAGCTCACTTAATCCACTTCACTAAATTTTCCACACTAAAAATTATTCTAGCTTAGCTAATATTTCCAAGCCTTCACACAAATATACTAAGCACACAATAACAATCATATCCGAGCTAATACAGATAACAAGATGATACTCTAATATTTTTAGGATGTTACAGAAACATATATAATTCAATTCAAATAGGCCAAAACTTAGTTAATCGCATACACATATACAATCACTTCTCTCATATAATCCATGTTCCTCGTTAAGTAACTTCACTTACCTTATTTTTCATTTAACAAATAAACCTCATACGTACCTGACTATTAAGCTACCTTGCAACGCATACTCATGTATCGTTTCACATTATTCTCCTTTCAACAGTTTATGTCTCCAAAGTCTTTGTAACTCTGCACATACAGTGCAAATTTCGTAACGTATCGCACACATAGTGCCGTTACTTGAGAAAGAGTACACATAGTACCATTCAACAGTAATGTATCGCACACATAGTGCCATTACTATTTAATCCGCACACATAGTGCCTTTTTGCAGTAATGTATCGCACACATAGTGCCATTACTATTTAATCTGCACACATAGTGCCATTTAACCGATTTCGCACACACAGTGCTCGATACTTTAGTTCGCACACTTAGTGCCTTTTAAGAGACCTTTTCTTTGATCTTCAATACACTTGAAATTCCATTACCATTCATACATACTCAATTTATCTCATTCAAGTACTAATACATTCATTGGCATACTCAATTTACATATTTCTATTCATAACATACATATATCTATCAACAACTCAATTGCCTCTTCCATTACCATTACATTCGGCAAATTCAAACATTTACATTCACAAATATCCAACTCTTCAATTACCATCACTTCTCATTTTCCATTTCCATTTATATACATATCTATTCCTTAACACAAACACATATATTTAGCCAATTCATATATTCGATAGTTTCACATATTTACTCATATGTACCAACTTATATTCGGATATTATATACACATCCCATTTATTTCATGATACATTCGGCAATAAGGAAATTAAAATGATTACATTTTATATTCATATGTACATTAGTATACAATTGAATACATTTCATCCAACTACTTAAAAACTTACTTATTAGATCAAATACACTTGATTCATTATTCCATCACATATGGCCGATTATACTAGTTTAATGCATTATCTTATAGATAACCGAACATCCAATGTTAATTAAATTATTACATGTACTCATATATTCGAATTTAATATAATATCACATATAACCACTTATATACAAATTCAATTCATCATCACATATACACATACCTTTGTGGCCGAACATATAAGGTAAATTAAATCAACTCACTTGTTCAATTTCCATATCCATATACCATCCCTCACATTCGGCAATAACAAATATAATATTTAACATTTCAATTCAACATGAATAATTTACATTTAATTAAAATTAAGAACAACCATTTGCTTATAGACTTACCTCGGATATCGGCGAATGTAAAATCAACTATTCCGCTATTTTTGTCTTTCCCCGATTCAAATCCGACTTTCTCTTTTCTTGATATTTAATTTAACATGCAAGCACCGAATATGTCAAAGTTGAAACTTCTCTTCTTTCTCTTAGTTTCAGCCAAACAAAGAAGAAAGATGGGTACTTTCATCTTTTTCTTTTTGTTTTCTAATATAATATGTTATCATATATTATAATATACCATCATGTCATAAAATAAATAAACAATTTCCAATTCATTATTACAAGCATTTTGGCCGGCCACTATATTCATTTCTCTTTCATTTTGTTTATTTTATTCTATTATAACCACTAACATATTAAAATAATGTAAAATTTTCACCTAAAGAAATAATAAACAATTAGATCATCGTTTCATGCATACCAACCGGCCACTACCCTTCCTTTATGGCCAAATTGCTAATTTAAGCCTTAAATTTATTAAAACATCAACAATTAAGCACTATCTCATCTAACCATCGAATTTTCAATTTACGCGATTAAGCCCTTATTTCAAATTTAAGCATTAAATCAATTAAATTTTAATACGAAAATTTCACATGCACTAATTCATACATAATAAGCATAGAAAATAAAATTTGAATATTTTTTCGACTCGGATTCATGATCCCGAAACCAGATTCCGACTAAGGTCTAAATCAGTACATTACAACTCTCCCCCTTGGGATTTTCGTCCTCGAAAATCTTATCAGAAAGTAGATTAAGGATTTTCTTCCACACAATACATTTCAAATTCACACATAGCTTCAGATTTCAAATCTCTTTAATCTCACAATTGAAATTCTGATTTGACTTTCGATGTACATCATCTCTAGTTGAGATCGCTTATGACTGTTGTATTAAATTGTTTTCATTTTCTACTCAATTTCTTTGTGATATTAATCTCAGGGATCATTTTCTCACAAGACTCGATCCTATAATAACAGAGTTCGATAACTGCTTATAATAGCAACAGTCTTTCTTAGTTGCTTCGAAACTCTAAAAGATAGTGACAAATAAATATTTCGAGAGTTTGAATTGCGTTTCCCAATTTCAATGCAATCTCATACTCACATTCATTGTAACTTTCCTCAGAATCCCAATATGAGTTTCAGATCTCAATCCGAAACAATGATAATTGGTACCAAGTGTATACTTATCATCTCAGGAACAGATAACTCTATAATCAACACTTTATTTCTATAATCATCAAAGTCAGAAATATCACAGTCCACACTCATTCATCAATATCATATCTCGGAATGTCGTGCATCATGTTACTCTCGTGCGATCAAACTAATCGACCTTTGTGAGCCACCTATAACAATGGTTATCTGATCCTCGAGCTTCTCAAGTATAGACACTTTATCTCGAAGCAACAAATAATCATCGATTCCACATCTGAAATTCTGAATCAGAAATCAATTTATGCTGAACCCCCTTTTTAACTTATAATTCACTGGCACATTTCTGAATTTCACATCTTCACTACATAAACATTTATTTAGTCTCTAATTCAGCTAACAACCATTCATTACTTGATAAGATCAATCACATATTCATCGCTCAAAAAGCACACAAAAGCTTCCCATTCAAAACATCCGAAACTATAATCATTTCCTCAGATAAGAATCACTTACAGACTCAAAAGTTTTTTTTTTCGATGATTCGGGCTAACTTTGCTGTGCCAAGTTCGGATCTTTCTCTAACATTAAACATTTTAAACTCTTATAGTCATCATATATATATCACATAACTCTTTTCACGCATTTTTAACTATATGAAATCACAAGATATCTCTGTACACTTTTTCATTAGAACACACTTCAAACCATTCATTAACATATGACTGAAGATCATAAATTCTTTATTCAACTCAGACAAAACTAGAACTGACATTTCGGTTGATAATGTCTTCGTGCAAAAGAAAGCTTCAACATTTGAACTAACTTTAATTTACCACAACAGTTCTCAGATAGAATTGTTCCAATAGATATAATTCTGTATTAAATCTTCAAGAATACAAATTCTTCTTCCATACTATCCTTCAATTCATACATGTACGTTCAAAATTCATTTCCAGTTCGTAGATAGATTCAAACACATTTAACCCAATTAACTTTTCAATCAAATAATTCAGATCATACTAAACCAATGAATTGGTCTTTTCGAAGAAATCTTTTCTTCTCGTTAAAAGGGTAACCCCAGACATATCATTATATAGATTTATCTTGATCTTCTATCATTTTCACTTTTATCAATGTCGAACTTTCACGAGAACTAGAAAAGAATTTATAATGAAGTTGTCTCTTATATTAATCATCAAAACTTTGAATTCTACTGAAATCACCTTAACCAAATAGAAATCATTGGGCCTTACTAGGAACGATGTCTCAACCCTATAATAAATATTATCCAGACTGTTAAGGAAGCATTTGAACACAGAAAAGAATCAAATATGATTTTAGTAGCAACCCTTGCAGAGACACAACTTCTATAACTCTGAGGACGGTACCACTGCACTCTCACATTTCAAGCCAGAAGTTATAATCATAATAAACATAGTTATCTCTGTCATATAGAGATCTCTTATGAGATAATCACATGGAATCATAATAAAATTGAAATAGTGAAATTTCAACATATGGAGCTATCTGGGATATCCGAAAATTACAACCCGTATAGAATGATATCAATTCCTATGCTATCGAGAAAATGTCAAGGGAAGAACAATGTCACTCATAAATACTGAAATCCCCAATAACAGAAGCAATATAATCTTCACGTATATTCAACAGAACAATAACCAGTGGAAACAGAATATTAACTTCATACAGATTTTACCATCGACTTTTATATCCACATAATGAAAGAAATTATCAGAGAAAGACATAACAATGTCGAACATAACCCAAACAGATCAACGATGCTTTCATGTATTAATATATTTAGCTAATGTTCTCATACGATAGGACTTCCTTTTTGAAATTAAACAGTCACATATACTTCTGAGGAAAAATGTACACATAGAATGCCCAGAAGGAATCATAGTAACTACCCGATTATAACTATTGCATTCAACCATTAATACGATTCAATCCTTATTCATCTGTCTAATTCTGTCATCAAAAAATTTCACATTATCCCTTCACTAACAGAAATCAATTCAGAAAAGCTTTCAGTTAATACTTTCTTTAAATAACATACATGGATAGGTCATTTAATCGGAGTTAACTTCTTCTATAATAGTAACTTTGCATAATCTGAATAGTCTTCAAAACTATCCAATATCTCTTTTAGTACTGTCTTCATTTGTTGATTTGTTCTCTTTTCTGACCACATTACTAATCTTTCAAACACAGACTTTTGTAACTCCACACTCATGAACTTATTCAATCCAAATCTTACAAATTTCTTTATAACATTTTACTGATAAGGGGGTAAGGGTAATAAAGCCTCAAATTTAATTCGCACCTAAATGTACATAACACATACTATCACGAATAGCCAGTTTATTTCTAATTTCACATTCACAAAACATTTAATAAACATTTGCTTATAATCACTTTTGTTCTTAACACATATTTCATAAGCCAACTCAAATCACTAATTCACAATCGAAATTCTCATATAGCAACATAACTCAAATATCATAACTCATATGCTCATATAATTATAACATTTATCAATAACAAAAATGTCATACACTTTGATTCATACCTTTACGAGTGTCAACTCATCACCAATATATTTTCACTCAAACATTTGAGTACACATTCCAAACTATCGAAATTTAGCTCGGTTGGAAAGCATATCTGTCTAATTAAAAACAATTTTCGTCAGAGTCGGGAGATATCACACTATCGCAGGTTAAATATGGCATGTATAGCTAGACTTACATATACTATGGTAGTCCTAAAACCGACTAAACCATAGCTCTGATACCAAACAAATGTAACACCCCTTACTCGAGACCGTTGCCAGAATCGAGCACGAAGCATTACTAGACTTAACTACTAATTCGGGGCATTGAAACTGTCCATCTGCATCATGTTGACTAAATTGACTATAACTCGAGTTACTAAACTCAAAATTTAGATCCGTAAATTTTTCTTAAAACTAGACTCATATATCTTCTTACTATAATTTTTCCAGAATTTTTTGCATAGCCGATTAGAACAGTTTAATCATTAAATGTTCTCCTGATTCACTGACCAACGGTTTTGACCCCTCTTAATCTAAATTCAAATATCTTATTGTACAATTTTCATATGTTGTTCCCACTTGTTTCTATTGAAAATAGACTCACAAAGGAATCTAGACATATAAATTATAACGCATAATTCATTTTGTACAATTTTTAATGATTTTTTTAAGTCAACACAGAGAACTTCGAATACCATCTTGACCCTGTCTCACTAAAAGTCAAATATCACGGATTATAAAACTCATTTGCCTGCTCTGTTTCTTTCATATAAAAATAGACATAATTAGATTTAATTCTATATCTTAATCACTTTCTAATTTCATTTCTCCTATTTTTGGTGATTTTTCAAAATTACGTCACTGCTGCTAACAAAAAAACTATTTCATTGCAAAATATGGTTAACTAGCTTATAATATCTTTACTCCCTTTCATTTACACTCTATACATTAACCATACTTATATAAACCAAAACCAAATCAACCAAAACCACATCCAAATGTAATCATCAAGCCAAAATATAAATTTCAAGATTAACAAGGTGGACAAGCCATTTTCGCATGGCTTATACCAATATATACAACTTCAAAGCTAGCAATATCAAAACTAGTCTATAAATGCCACGTAACGAAATCTCCAAGCATTTATTACCGAAGCGAAAATTGGATAGTGTGATGAGATCTCCTTCGACTTCCAACCCGAGCAAGTCTTCGAAACTCTATAAACATAGGAAAATTACACAAAGTAAGCTTTGAAAGCTTAGTAAGCCATAAGCAAATAATTCACTATAGAAACATATATAATTCAATTCAAATAGGCCAAAACTTAGTTAATCACATACACATATACAATCACTTCTCTCATATAATCCATGTTCCTCGTTAAGTAACTTCACTTACCTTATTTTTCATTTAACAAATAAACCTCATACGTACCTGACTATTAAGCTACCTTGCAACGCATACTCATGTATCGTTTCACATTATTCTCTTTTCAACAGTTTATGTCTCCAAAGTCTCTGTAACTCTGCACACACAGTGCAAATTTCATAACGTATCGCACACATAGTGCCGTTACTTGAGAAAGAGTACACATAGTACCATTCAACAGTAATGTATCGCACACATAGTGCCATTACTATTTAATCCGCACACATAGTGCCTTTTTGCAGTAATGTATCGCACACATAGTGCCATTACTATTTAATCTGCACACATAGTGCCATTTAACCGATTTCGCACACACAGTGCTCGGTACTTTAGTTCGCACACTTAGTGCCTTTTAAGAGACCTTTTCTTTGATCTTCAATACACTTGAAATTCCATTACCATTCATACATACTCAATTTATCTCATTCAAGTACTAATACATTCGGCATACTCAATTTACATATTTCTATTCATAACATACATATATCTATCAACAACTCAATTGCCTCTTCCATTACCATTACATTCGGCAAATTCAAACATTTACATTCACAAATATCCAACTCTTCAATTACCATCACTTCTCATTTTCCATTTCCATTTATATACATATCTATTCCTTAACACAAACACATATATTTAGCCAACTCATATATTCGATAGTTTCACATATTTACTCATATGTACCAACTTATATTCGGATATTATATACACATCCCATTTATTTCATGATACATTTGGCAATAAGGAAATTAAAATGATTACATTTTATATTCATATGTACATTAGTATACAAATGAATACATTTCATCCAACTACTTAAAAACTTACTTATTAGATCAAATACACTTGATTCATTATTCCATCACATATGGTCGATTATACTAGTTTAATGCATTATCTTATAGATAACCGAACATCCAATGTTAATTAAATTATTACATGTACTCATATATTCGAATTTAATATAATATCACATATAACCACTTATATACAAATTCAATTCATCATCACATATACACATACCTTTGTGGCCGAACATATAAGGTTAATTAAATCAACTCACTTGTTCAATTTTCATATCCATATACCATCCCTCACATTCGGCAATAAAAAATATAATTATAAACATTTCAATTCAACATGAATAATTTACATTTAATTAAAATTAAGAACAACCATTTACTTATAGACTTACCTCGGATATCGGCGAACGTAAAATCAACTATTCCGCTATTTTTGTCTTTCCCCGATTCAAATCCGACTTTCTCTTTTCTTGATCTTTAATTTAACATGCAAGCACCGAAAATGTCAAAGCTGAAACTTCTCTTCTTTCTCTTAGTTTCGGCCAAACAAAGAAGAAAGATGGGTACTTTCATCTTTTTCTTTTTCTTTTCTAATATAATATGTTATCATATATTATAATATACCATCATGTCATAAAATAAATAAACAATTTCCAATTCATTATTACAAGCATTTTGGCCGGCCACTATATTCATTTCTCTTTCATTTTGTTTATTTTATTCTATTATAACCACTAACATATTAAAATAATGTAAAATTTTCACCTAAAGAAATAATAAACAATTAGATCATCATTTCATGCATACCAACCGGCCACTACCCTTCCTTTATGGCCAAATTGCTAATTTAAGCCTCAAATTTATTAAAACATCAACAATTAAGCACTATCTCATCTAACCATCGAATTTTCAATTTACGCAATTAAGCCCTTATTTCAAATTTAAGCATTAAATCAATCAAATTTTAATACAAAAATTTCACACGCACTAATTCATACATAATAAGCATAGAAAATAATATTTTAATATTTTTCTGACTCGGATTCATGATCCCGAAACCACCGTTCTGACTAAGGTTTAAATCAGGTTGTTACAGCTAGCCAAAATAAGATTGAGGAGCTGAAAGGAAGGATGGAGGAGCTCGAGACTGCACTGCGAGATAGTAAGATTCGAGTTGAGCTCCTTGAAGCAAACAATGAACATTGGAAAGAACAGCTCCACCGCTCGCAAGATCAGATCAGAGATAGAGATTATGTTATGGGCGAAGCCGTGGCTCAAGTACGAGAATTAGCCGATCATTTACAAACCTTGGCAGTTCAGGCTGATGTATTAAGTCTAAAATACGAGTCGGAATCAGATCAAGGCCGAAACTTAGCTTGGCTTCTTAGGAAAGTCAAGGATCTAGGTATTAGGGTAAAGTCGTATATGTAATTGTCCGCTTTATGTAAAGAAATTTGTTTTCTAGTGAAGTTGATCTAATAGAATTGAATCTAAATCAACGCCTCTTTTTGCATTCATCTCATTCATTTGCATTACATTACATCATTTGCATTAAGATTCCATAAAAAGACCCTAATTGATTAAAATCATGACAATTACCCTGGAAACCAACAAAAATCCACCAATTACATATCGCTACAATACCCGTCGCAAAACAAAAGCAATGGATCAGAGACTAGAGAGATTAGAACAGATGCAAAAAGATATGCAAGATCGGATGCAAGAACAATTAGCAAAAATGCAGCAAGATATAAGGGATCAGATGCTCGAATCCCAAAGGAACATGATGAACTAGCTAGCTCAGCTATTAGCCGGAGGTCCCAATAAGGGAAAGAGCCCTGTGACCAATCCTGGTGATGATAACGAAGAACCTCCCTATCCTCCAATTTTTACCCCAACGAACACCCAAACGCAACTGGATGCATACCCACAAAGGGTACCTGTCACCATCAGGTCCCTGTACCAAGCTGGTACGTCGGCACCGATAAATTTTCCAACGGGATCGGGCTCCAATACGGGAGATCACCCAACTAATCCCTTTGTTCCCGACCTCGATGACCTAGCAGAAACAGATAAGGCGAGGGTAGATGTGTCTAAACAACTTGAAGATCGGTGTAGATGGTTAGAAGAGAAGTTTAAGGCAATGGAGCATACAGACTACCATGGCGGGGTTAATGCTAAAGACTTGAGCTTGGTCCCAGACCTAATACTCCCACCAAAGTTCAAGACTTCGGAGTTTGAAAAATATAATAGGACCAGCTGCTCTGAAGCTCACATTACAATATTTTGCCGGAAGATGACGGGTTACGTCAACAATGATCAGCTGTTAATTCACTGCTTTCAAGACAGTTTGATTGGATCTGCGGCCAAGTGGTACAACCAGCTAAGCCGTGCTCAAATTAATTCATGGAAGGATTTGGCACAGGTTTTTATGAAGCAATATGGCCACGTGACGGACATAGCACCGGACAGAATAACCTTACAAAATATGGAAAAGAAGCCGAGTGAGAGCTTCAGACAGTATGCCCAGAGATGGAGAGAGGTAGCGACACAAGTCCAGCCCCCTCTCCTAGAGAAGAAAATAACCATACTTTTTATCAACACGCTGAAGGCTCCATTCATCAACCACATGTTGGGGAGTGCCACTAAGAGCTTCTCAGACATAGTAATATCTAGGGAGATGATAGAAAACGCAATCTGAAGTGGAAAGATAGACACAGGGGAAAGCGCCAGGAGATCGGCCCCGAGAAAAAGGGACAACAAAGTGAACAATGTGAGCGCATACAACAAAGGCTATACAAAACCCATCACTGTGAGCCAGCCAAGGACGCTAGCTACTAGCCATCAAGGCCCCCCGAGGCAGGAATCTAATGCAAGACCAAATACGAAAAGACTCTAGTTTACGCCCACCCCAATGACATATAGGAAGTTGTATCAGAGCCTATTCAATGCACATGTGGTATCCCCATTCTACATAAAACCCATGCAACCCCCATTCCCAAAATGGTATGACGCAAACGCTCAGTGTGAGTATCATACGGGAATAATGGGGCACTCGATCGAGAATTGTACTGCGTTTAAAAAGGTGGTCGAGAGATTCATCAAAATAGGAATTGTAAAGTTCAATGACAATCAGGACCTAACGTAGCAGGAAACGTGTTACCCAATCATTCTGATAAATGGGTAAATGCGGTAACCGAGAATGGAGGTAAAGAGTCAAGGCTGATCTGGCTGAAGTAAAAACCCCACTGAGATGGGTTTGGAAACAAATGTTAAATATAGGTTTAATCACGTAAAAATCGGGAGAAAAGCCCAAAGGAGCAAGAAAATACTGCGAGTTCCATGCCGAGGTGGGTCATGACATCCAAGAATGCATCAAGTTTAGGGCCACAGTGCAAAATCTCATGGATAATAAAGAGATGGAATTTTATGAAGAGATCGAAGGATCGGAAGAAGAAGAGGTTTACGCGTTAGAAGAAGGATCGACCAAGAAGGTCTATGGGGTCAATCACCCTGTGGTAATTATCTCGCGACCAAGAGTGGGTGAAGCTGGAGTACCAATCGCGCCAAAGGTCATAACTCAGAAACCTGTGGCTTTCCCCTATAAGGACAGTAAAAGGGTTCCGTGGAATTACGACTGTAATGTGATGATCCCGGGAGAGGAGAACCCGGCTAACACCTCGGAAGAGGGTCAAGACGTAGGATTCTTTACACGTAGTGGAAGGCGTTACACCCCGAACATAAAAGCAGAACCAGTTAAAGGGAAATCCGTAATGGTCGAGCAGGAGAAAAAAAAAGACAATCGGACCTGAATCGCCTGTTAATGAGCCGGTGACGGAAAAAGACGCTAAAGAATTCCTAAAATTCCTAAAGTACAGCGAGTATAGTGTTGTGGATCAATTGCACAAACAACCAGCTCGCATATCAGTACTGGCTTTACTCATGAGCTCAGAAGCCCACCGTAGTGCATTGATGAAAGTGTTAAATGAAACATACGTCGCGGATGATATATCTGTCAACAAGCTGGACCGTCTGGTCAGCAACATAAATGCCGACAATTTTATCTTCTTCAATGACGATGAGATACCTCCGGGGGGTATGGGATCTACAAAGGCTCTACACATAACCACACGCTGCAATGGATATACGTTGCCAGGGAAATTAGTTGATAATGGATCAGCCCTAAATGTCTTACCCTTATCCATGCTAAATAGGTTGCCCGTGGACAGCTCCCATATAAAAACGTGCCAGAATATTATGAGAGCTTTCGATGGTACCGAAAGAAAGGTCATGGGAAGGATCGAGATACTTCTTCAGATTGGTCTAAATACATATGAAGTGGACTTCTTGGTGATGGACATCAAGCCTTCATACAATTGCCTATTGGGGAGGCCTTGGATCCACTCAACGAGAGCAGTGCCGTCGTCACTACACCAAAAGTTAAAATTGGTAACTGAAGGTAGATTGGTCACAATAAATGCGGAGGAAGACATCATAGCATCTGTTACCAGTGACGTCCCGTATATAGAGGTAGACGACGAAGTGATAGAATGTTCCTTTCGATCGCTAGAATTTGTCAACGCAACCTTCATCGTCGAAGGCAACAAGATCCCTACACCCAAAATATCCAAAACCACAAGGATGGGCCTGCAAATGACAGTCGGGAAGGAAGCCTTACCAGGAAAAGGACTCGGGAAATGCCTTCAAGAAAAGACCGAAGTACCAATACAGAAGGAAAAACGAGACCGCTTTGGCTTAGAATTCAAGCCAGATGTGAAGCAAAAGAAGAAAGAGGTAGAGAAAAAGCAGGAAAGAAGAAAGGCGCGCCTAAGCGGAGAAGAGGTCAAATGGGAGCCAATGACCTTTCCTCATTTATCCAAAACATTTATTTCGGGAGGAACCATATATCCTGAACAAAGGATGACAAAAAGGGAAGTAGCAGAGGAAATGTTGGGAAGTTTGAGCATTAACGTTGTATCCGAAGAAGGAACTAAAGAAAGAAATTTATCGAGAATTTGCCCTTACACTCCTGGAAGTGTTCTGAACAATTGGACCATGGAAGATATTCCTGTAACCTTTAGAATTAAATCAGAGTAATGTTCAAAACACACTTGTTGCTCTGAGCCTAGGAGCAATAAGAATCCTTTTGTTAAATAGGCATATGTCCAAATATCTTTGTTCCAATAAAATACACCTTTTTGTATCATTCCGAGCAAATGTTCTTTTATTCTTTTCATTCATAACCAAAATATTCTTTACATTTCATTCATAACCAATCATGCAGATAATCATTCTTAGATTCTTTTATTTTTGCATATTTTTTCGCCCTTCTAACAGGTCCCCAGATATCAATGATATGAGCGACACTGTTATTGACTCAGAATCTCCTTTTGAGCAAGATGTGAGTATGGAGGATTCTCAGGATTTTGAAGATGACCAGGACCGTAACATATATCTTGATTTGTTAAGGATGGTAAAGTAAGATGAGAAACAAATCTTACCTCACAAAGAGTCAGTGGAAATTGTGAGCTTAGGAGAAGGAAAAGAGTTGAAGATTGGAGCTAGCATTGCCGCAGAAACGAAGCGAGACCTCATTGGGTTACTCCAAGAATTCAAGGACGTCTTTGCATGGTCATACCAGGACATGCCTGGGTTAAATACGGATATCGTGGTACACCGACTCCCCATAAAGGAGGAATGTAGACCAGTTCAACAGAAGCTCCGAAGAATGAGGCCCGATGTTTTGTTGAGGATAAAAGAAGAGGTCATGAAACAGTTTGATGCCGATTTCTTGCAAGTGGTCAAATATTCAGAATGGGTAGCCAATATAGTACCCGTTCCTAAGAAAGATGGGAAGGTACGGATGTGCGTAGACTATAGGGATTTGAACAAGGCCAGCCCAAAGGACAACTTCCCGTTGCCTCATAATGATACCTTAGTGGATAACACGGCTGGTTATTCAGTTTTCTCTTTCATGGATGGCTTCTCCGGGTACAGCTAGATTAAGATGCACCCTGAAGATATGGAGAATACCACGTTCGTAACCATGTGGGGAACGTTTTGTTATAAGGTAATGCCATTTGGACTGAAAAATACGGAGGCAATGTATCAAAGAGCCATGGTAACCCTTTTCCATGGTATGATGCACAAGGAGATCGAATTTTATGTGGACGATATGATTGCAAAGTCCAAGACTGAGAAAGAGCATGTACAGGTCTTGAGGAAACTGTTCCTAAGGTTGAGGAAATTCTAACTGAAGCTCAATCCAGCAAAATGTACCTTCGGGGCTAGGTCGGGAAAGTTGATAGGATTTGTAGTCAGTGAAAAAAATTGAAATTGATCCAGACAAGTAAAGGCAATACAGGAGCTATCCCCATCGCATACTCAAAAGGAAGTGCGAGGTTTCCTAGGAAGATTAAATTACATCGCCCGGTTCATTGCACAACTAACGGAGAAATGTGACCATATATTTCGTCTCCTTAGGAAACACAACCCAGGTGTGTGGGATGAGGAGTGCCAGAAAGCTTTTGATAAGGTCAAGCATTACTTGTCCAAAGCCCCAGTATTGATGCCACCTTGCCCAGATTGACCACTGATATTGTATTTAGCAGTATTTGAAAATTCTATGGGATGCGTGCTAGGCCAACATGATGAGTCGGGAAGAAAAGAAAGAGCGATATACTATCTCAGCAAGAAGTTCATTGAGTGTGAGACGAGATATTCGCCAATTAAGAAGCTGTATTGTGCTTTGATTTGGACGACCCAGAGACTGAGACAATACATGCTGTATCACACAACTTGGCTCATCTCGAAACTGGACCCTCTCAAATGCATGATGGAGTCGAATGCTCTGAATGGAAGAATGGCCCGGTGGTAGATCCTACTTTCTGAGTTCGATATAGTCTATGTAAATCAGAAGGCTGTAAAAGGGAGTACAATAGCAGACTTTCTAGCCAGCAGAGCTTTGGAAGATTACGAGCCATTGGACTTTGATTTCCCAAATGAAGACCTAATGTATGTTGCAATCACTAAAGAAGGTGCTCAAAATGAGGGTCATCCTTGGAAACTAAACTTTGATGGAGCTTCAAACGCAGTGGGAAATAGAATTGAGGCAGTCCTAGTATCCCCAAACGGAGATCATTATCCTTTTACTAGCAAATTGGATTTTGATTGCACAAATAACATGGCCGAATATGAAGCATGCATCATGGGTATCCATGCAGCCATTGAACGCAAGATCAAAGTGTTAGAGGTATATGGCGATTCTGCGCTAATGATCTATCAGCTCAAAGGCAAATGGGAAACAAGAGATCCCAAGTTGATCAATATCGAAAGCTAATTTTGAAGTTAATTAAGGAGTTTGATGACGTCATTTTCTGTTACCTCCCGCGAGAAGAGAACCAGATAGCCGACGCCTTGGCTACCTTAGCTTCTATGATCAAAGTAAACAAGCAAGAGGAAGTGAAGCCTATCCAAATGAGCATTTATGAGGCTTCGGCACATTGCTACAACATCAACGAAGAAGAAGAGAAAGATGATCACCCTTTGTATCACGATATATTGCGATATGTGAAGAATCGTGAATACCCTGACCAAGCAACTGAGAACGATAAGAGGACGTTGAAAAGGCTGGCCGGTGATTATTTCTTAGATGGAGAGATCCTATACAAGAGGAGGAAGGATCAGGTGCTCTTAAGATGCCTGGATGCTGTTGAAGCCAAGAAAATCCTGGAAGAAGTCCATGAGGGTGTCTGTGGAACGCATGCTAATGGTTTTATAATGGCCAGACAGATCATGAGATTCGGGTATTATTGATCCACTATGGAAGGGGATTGTATCAGCTATGCCAAGAAGTGCCACAAATGCCAAATTTATGGAGATAAAATTCATGTACCTCCTTCACCTCTTCATGTCATGACTTCTCCATGGCCTTTCTCTATGTGGGGCATGAACGTCATTGGGCCAATCTCACCAAAAGCTTCAAATGGGCATCGATTTATCTTTGTGGTCATCGACTACTTTACTAAATGGGTAGGGACCACTTCTTATGCCAATGTTACAAACTCGACAGTCAGCAAGTTCTTAAAGAATGAGATCATATGCGGATATGGAATGCCCAAAAGGGTCATATCTGACAATGCATTGAACTTGAATAACAGTACCATAGCAGAGGTCTGCAGTCAATTCAAGATCAAACACCACAATTCGTCGCCGTATCGCCCAAAAATGAATGGTGCAGCGGAAGCGGCCAATAAGAATATCAAGAAAATCGTGGGAAAGATGACTGAGACTTACAGAGATTGGCACGAGAAGTTACCATTTGCTCTTTATGCTTATCGAACATCGGTCAGAACCTCTACCGGGGTAACTCCTTTCTCCTTGGTTTATGAAATGGAGGTGGTACTTCCTATCAAAGTTGAGATCCCTTCCCTTTGAGTCTTGTCTGAATTAAAGTTGGATGAAGTAGAATGGATTCAGTCCCGGTATGATCAGCTGAACCTAATTGAAGAGAAAAGGCTAAAGGCTATTCGTCATGGTCAAATGTACCAAAAGCGAATGATGCGGGCTTATAATAAGAAGGTTCACCCTAGAAAATTCCATGAGGGAGACCTTGTTTTGAAGAAGATCCTCCCCATACAGAAGGACTTTAGAGGAAAATGGATGCCGAATTGGGAGGGACCTTATGTGGTCAAGAAGGCCTTCTCTGGAGGAGCGCTGATTTTGACAGAAATGGATGGCAAAATCTTACCTAATCCTGTGAACTCAGATTCAGTCAAGAAATACTTTGCCTAAAATAAAAAAAATAAAAAAAAGGCCAAGGTGAAAACCCGCAAAGGGCGTCTTAAGCTCGAAAAAGAAAATGGAGAGGCAAAGGTGAAAACCCGCAAAGGGCACCTTGAGAGCAAAGGGGTTTTGAATTGAAAACCCAAGAATGGGCAATTCAAATTTTTTATTAAAGGGGAGGCATACAGTAGTCTTGCTATGCCCGAATTAACAAAGAAGGAGGGATGCTACATCTTGGGACATCAAAGAAGTCTTCTAAGTCTGCCATGCACGTATCAAGTCTAAAAGGTCCTCGAGAAGTTTTGTGCAGAGAAGCTCATACTGTGATATCTGGGGCACCTATTTTCATCTTATTCATTTAGCAAAATTTGCTATTCTTGATTAATTTATTCATTTTTGTATTTTCAGCAATTTGCTATCTTAACTTATGCTCATTTCGTACTTTGTCAGAATTTGATCTTTTGATCAATTTATTCATTTCGAGCTTTGCTCTCAATAAAATTCCATCTTGTCCATGGTGATAATCTTTTTCAAGCATTTTTCCTTGAAATAATGATTAATGGATTATTAATATTCAAGTAAAAGGAGTTTCGCATATTACTCTGAAAACTTTTAAATATTACAAGAACCTAAAGTGGGACCACTATCCAGAACTAACCAGGTTCAGGGGTTGGGAACAATTGAGAAAGAATGATCCAAATTGTGACCCTCAAAGATACCGACTGAATAAGAAGGCAGGGTAATGTGTTAACCCTGATGAATAACGAGCAATGGCAACCTAAGCATTAAAAAGGAGGATCATTCCAAAAAAATGACATTCTTTGCATTCATACAAACATCATTCATACACATCTAGTTAGGAGCATTAGATTCATTCCGATCATAGCATCCTAATTATTTGACATAAGCATAGGCCCAAAAAATCGATTTTACAGCCCATGTCCCCCAGAGGACGGTGTAGCAAGATCGATTGAGGCTACAAATGGAAGATCTTATCTCTCTGAAGTTGCAGTAGAGTAGATCAAAATAAACCTTATCTCCCTGAAGTTGCAGTGGAGCAGGTTGAAGATACAAGTCTTATCTCCCTGAAGTTGCAGTGGAGCAGACTGAAGATAGCAGATCTTATTTCCCTAAAGTTGCAGTGGAACAGATTAGAGCTAATTTACGGATCTTATCTCCCTGAAGTTGTAGTAGAGCAGATCAAAACAAATCTTATCTCCCTGAAGTTGCAGTGGAGCAGGTTGAAGATATAAGTCTTATTTCCCTGAAGTTGCAGTGGAGCAGACTGAAGATAGCAGATCTTATTTCCCTGAAGTTGTAGTGGAACAGATTGAAGCTAATTTACGGATCTTATCTCTCTGAAGTTGCAGTAGAGCAGATCAAAACAAACCTTATCTCCCTGAAGTTGCAGTGGAGCAGGTTGAAGATACAAGTCTTATTTCCCTGAAGTTGCAGTGAAACAAATTGAAGCTAATTTACGGATCTTATCTCTATGAAGTTGCAGTAGAGCAGATCAAAACAAACCTTATCTCCCTGAAGTTGCAGTGGAGCAGGTTAAAGATACAAGTCTTATTTTTCTGAAGTTGCAGTGGAACAGACTGAAGATAGCAGATCTTATTTCCCTGAAGTTGCAGTGGAATAGATTGAAGCTAATTTACAGATCTTATCTCTCTGAAGTTGCAGTAGAGCAGATCAAAACAAACCTTACCTCCCTGAAGTTGCAGTAGAGCAGATCACATCAAACCTTATCCCCCTGAAGTTGCAGTGGAACAAACTTAAGATGACGAATCTTATTTCCCTGAAGTTGCAGTGGAACAAACTTAAGATGACGAATCTTATTTCCCTGAAGTTTGTAGTGGAATAGATTGAAGCTATAAATTAGATCTTATCTCTTTGAAGTTGCAGTAAAGCAGATCACATCAAACCCTATCTCTTGGAAGTTACAGATAAGTAGATTGAAGCACTAATTCCTATACCCCTAAAGTTGCAGTGGGTCAAAGCGAGGCTACTCAAAGAACAGAAGCACCAAAGAAGTCAAGACTCGGCGAAACTAGGCAAAATTGGCCTTTCTGAAGTCTTTGCTCAATTCTCGTTACGCGACAACGAGCAAAGAGGGGCAGCTGTAATAGGCCAATTTTGGCCCAAGGCAATTAAACCAGACCCAAGACCCAAAAGTAAACAGAAATAAAAAAACCAAAATAGTTCAATAAGCCCAAAAATAAAACAGTCCAAAAATGTCCAATTACAAACAAAATAACATAACCCAAAATCTGAAAGGCCCAATAGGCCCAAGACATTAAGTTTTTTTAAAAAAAATTTTAGGGTTTTAGAAACCCTAAAATAACCTAGCCGCCGACCATTGGCCTCCCTCTGACTAGCCGCACGTCAGCAGCCACCATGCGCACCGCCCCTCTGCCCACACGCCTCTGACGTCGCCTGCAAAACGAAGACACACAACAACACGCAAGTAAAAACAAACTAGAAAGAAAACAACAACAATAGCAGAAAAAAACAAAAGAGGAGAAGACAAAATCGGATCTGTAAAAAATCGGTTATAAAACCCGAAGCAATACCATTGTATTTTTTTTACGAACTGTCAGAAATCAGAAAAGATCAAAAGGTTGATCCCGATTTTATTTTGTTATTACTGCTTACTGTTTTTTTATTTTTATTTTATTATTTTAAGACTTTCACAAACAAAATCAAAAAGGAAGAGCGAGGAGACCATACCTGAACCTCGGGGCGCGTCGTCGGAGCCTCCTCTCCGTCGTTGAAGCCGAATCGAAGGCAAAGAAAATGGGGTTTCTTCCCTCGGGTTTTTGGGGCTTCAAAAGGGTTTCGAGAGAGGGCCCAAAAGGCCTGATCTTGGGCATCACTGGCCACCGATACGGTGGTGGCACGGTGGTGCGAAGGGTGGCTGAAGAAGCCCAATCGTCTGGCATGAAAGTGAAAGGGAGAGAATGTGTTTTTTTTGGGGGGTTTTTGAAAAAGGGGGGGTCTGCAAATGGGAAGAAAAATGAAATTTGGGGCCTAAATCTGCCCACCGAAATGGCACCGTTTCACGGGGTTCCCCCAGGCGCCAAAACGGCATCATTTTGGGGGAACCCGTGCGGCCCGACCCGTATAGCAGGGGGATCCGCGCGTTTTTACCTTGAATGGGTAAATTACGCGTTTGGTCCTCCTATGTTGCGCCCCCCATTTAATCATACCTGGTTTCATCTTTTTTTTAATTTTAATTTTGCCCCGAACATTACGCACCACTTCAATTCAGTCCGAACTGAAACGCTGCGCATTAGGGACTGGGTTATTCACCCATTTGGTCCTCACGAGTTTACGCGTGCGGCATTGTGGTCCTTGTTCGCCCCTTTTCGATTTATTGCAAATTTAACCCCTTGACATTTATTCTGTTTTCAATACAGTCCTTGATTTGCTTAATAAGTTTATTCATTTATTTGTTTTCTTTAAAAGTCATATTATTATTATTATTTATTTTAAGCTATTAAATACTACTTATTTCTTAAATTTTTATATATGTGTTGTTTATTTTAAGATTCTTTTATACATTATCTATTTCAAAATTTTCCATATATTATTTATTTTAAGCTTTCTTCACATTATTATTTTATACTTTTACATATAGATATATATATATATGCACTATCTTATTTAAAGTTTTTATTCCATCTCTTAAAATTGTTTTATACATTATTGATTTTAAAATCTTTTTTTACATTATCTATCTTAAACTTATTTATTATCATTTCAAAGTGTATGTTTGTACATTTATTTATTTCAACTTGCTTTTCACTTGTTGCAAATTGTTGTATATGTTGTTTAATTTATTCGTCTTTGATTATTGATGTTGTTAATTTTAAATAGTGCACGTTATGTGATTATCATCCTTGCATGTATTATAATTTGCTTACTCGTATTTTCATATCATTGTTGTTCATTCGTATAGTATCTTATTCATGTATTATTGTTCCATGATCGTTACTATTTTCATATTATGCTATCACATTGCGTATTAAACCCCATTGTATTTATCTAACCTACATCGCCGTATTTTACTCCAAACACAATAACGCATGCCATTTAAATGTCATACCAGCTATCGTTTTAAAATAAAAATCTTCGAAAATAAGACAATATTTCGCGCTTTGAAATTTCGAGAAATCGTGCCCTAACTCACGGGGTGTCGATTTTCTCGTCAAACCTAAGTGGCCTAATATCCTTTTAGATTTCAAAATGCATGAAATTTCAATAAAAATTAAAGAAAAACTTGCGCTCGGGAGTTCAGGGTATCGTGTCCTAACTTACGGGATGTGATACTCCGATATCTCAAGACGAGGAAATCTTTAGCAATCGTTTTGATTTAATTCAAGTATTGTTTTTTTAAGATTAATAAAAAGGATCGTATTTTTAAAATCTTTTTCAAATTTTCAACTTTCGACATTAAGACATTAAATAATCAATTAGGTACCAAGTTAGGGCGTGACGAGGGTGCTAACCCTTCCTCGCACGTAATCGACTCCCGAACCCGATTTCTCAAAACTTCGTAGACCAAAAATCATTGTTTTAGTAAATTCAAGTTTTATTAAAATAATTGAATAAAGAGGTGACCCGATCACACCTCATCAAAAAGGGTTGGTGGCGACTCCTGTTTTATTTTCGTTTTCAAAACCCTAGTCGATTCTCGTTTTCAAAAAATGGTTTCAACAGTCATTGATATGTACCCCTCAAAAAACAAGAAAAAAAAAAGGAAGCAGGTCATTGATAGTTAGCGTAGCAACCAAAATGGCACGAAAAGTGGGTTTTTTTAATAATTATTATATATAGGTTAAATATCACATCGGATTATAAAAAAATGAAACTCCAAATTCATCAAAAAATTAAAATAGGGATAAATATCAAATTTATATATGAATTTTTATTTAATGTGTAATTTGATACACAAAATTTGATTTGGTGCAATTATATACGTGAAACTTGAATTATGAATTATATGTATATACGGAACTTTAATTTTGATTAAATTATATATATTTTAAAAATGAATACATATATTTATTTTCAAATTTGATTAATATAATTGTTTGTAGATGCAATATATCAATGCAAAATGGTGGTAATTCGATAATGTTGTTAGTAATTTGTGAAATTTGAATTAAATCAAAATTGCAGGTATAAAATCGCACAAAATCAAACTTTATATATAGTTTTAATATTTAAGAGTTTGATAACATTAATATTTTATCTAATATTAAGTAATGGTTGTTTGTAGATAAAATTTTGGGTCATATTTGAATGATACGTTATTTTATCTAATTACTTAACATTTTATAATTGAATGTTTCCCCTTTTTTTTCAATTATTTATCAAAATTAATAGACTTATACTTAAATTAGACCGATCCTCATTTATTTAGTAAATATGTATTTTTAAAATATATATTTTAAGATTATATTATTTAATAAATTAAAAAATAAACAACTAGTGTTATATATATATATATATGTAAGCATAAGTTTAGGAAAACATTTGAACCAACAATTATAGCTTATACATTATATTTGTACAAGCCCATTTTTGCCCGGCCCATACACAAACAAAATTAAAAAACCCAATAACACCTAAAAACCCTTAAGCCCAACTTAACCCACCTAACCCTAGCCCACATACAAGCCCAAAAACTAAAAAAACATTTTTCAGAAAAAAAACCCTAGCCCCTAAAGTGCCGCCCCTAGTCTTCTGACTTCTGACCCACCACTGTCAGACCACCTTGCCACCGCCTTAGCAGCACCGCCATCCACTAGCACCTGCACAAAAGAAGAAGGGACAGATAATAAATGAATGTAAAGAATTTCAGGCTATAAAAAGCCGATTTGATTTCTTTGTAACGGGGGGGATTTTTTTTTTTCTTTCTTCAATACGAAAAATAGAGAGTTCAGATCCACAAAAACAAACAAAGAAACAAAGCAAAAATAGCAAATCTAGATTAACACTAAATCTATTAAAAATCGGAACAGAGGCAAAAGAGGTGATCCTTTTATTTATTTTGAAGCCTTACATTTTCTTTTTTACTCTTTTTCGACACACATACATGCGTATTATCATTATTTAATTTTTAAAAAAAAAAAAACAATTTTTACCTTTTCCGCCACCGTCAGCGCGTGGTGGGCGCGCGTAAGGCGTCGGCGACGGGGAACGCAGCGGTCCGACGGTACGGAAATCGCACCCACCCCAACCTGCGAGAGAAAAGGAGAGAACCAAGCCTTTTTTTTTCAAACACACAAACTCAAATGAATTGTTTTTCAAAATTTCGGGCCTTTATTATAGCCTTGAAACGACGCCGCTTTAGGGGCTGGCCTTTAACCCCAAAACGACGTCGTTTAGCCCCTATAACCCGCGCGTCGACCCGACCCGACTGAGGGATCCGCGTGTTTTCATTAAGTGGGCTAATTACCCGCTTGGTCCTTCCGCTTTTCCAGAATCCAACAATCAGGTTTTTATCCTTTTTATTTTTGCCCCAAAATTTCGCGCAGCTTTCAATTTAACCCTCGTTCGAACGCTGCGTTTAACAGAGCGGGAAAATTACATCTTTAATCCCCCACCTTTTATGCGCGTGTTTTTTTAGTCCCCAAACCCCTATTTTATTTACGATTTGACCCGAAACTTCCGTTTTAATGCAATTCGACCCATCTTTTTAATCATTTTGCAATTGTTACCACTTTTACTACTATTTAATATTATTATTATTATTATTATTATTATTATTATTATTATTACTACTATACCTCTATTACTACTATTATTATATTATAATATATATATATCTACTCAATTTTTTATATATATTGCACTATTTATTTATTAATGACTATTACTCATTCTTTCGTTTTATTTTTTACTATTTATACATTATACATTATATCTCATTATTAGTACTATTTATATTTTCCTAGTCATTGTTCTTTATTTTACTATTATTATTATTATTACTATTATTATTACTATTATTTCTTTACCATTATTATTGATATTAGAATTATTATTATTATATTTACATCTATATTTATTTTCTTAGTTTAATATTATTATTTATTTAATTTTTGTTCATATCTATGCTTATATTATTATTATGTATATACCTCTATTTTCACTCATATATTTATCATGTCTTATATATTTCTACTTATATTTGTATATCAATATTATTTTCATTATCGTTATTATCATTATTATTTTTCTTTTCTTTTCTTCTCATAAAACTGTCATTTTGTTATTTATTCTTCTATTATTTTCTTACTTTCATCTTTCATTATCTTCATTTTTGACTCGTTCATTTTATTCTATTTCGTTGCGTTATTTACGTTATCATTCGTACTAACACATTTATTCCCATTTTTGCTACGCATATCCGTATTATGATCTGTTTTACATTCCATTATAAACTTGCATTACATCAATTTTCGCCCGACACAAAATGGATTCTTTTACAAAGGCAATATTCCGTATTTAGAAATTCGAGAGGTCGTGCCCTAAAGTATTGGGTTTCGATCCTTCTCGTTTGATCTAAATAACCGAATATCCTTTTAAAACAAATACATTTTTAAACTAAAAGCTTATTCTCGTGAACTCGAGATGTCGTGTCCTAATGCATTTGGATGTGATGTTTTGTTATTCCGAGATAATATTTTCTAAAACCAAGGCAATGTTCTGTATTTAGAAGCTCGAGAAATCGTGCCCTAAAGTATTGGGTTTCCTTTTCTCGTCCATCCTAAATAACAAAATATCCTTTCAATTAAATCCATAAGTTTTGAATGAAAGGCAAGTTCAACTTTAAAGGTCGAAATGTGGTGTCCTAAAGTATTGGATGTAACACTTCACCTTAAAACGAGACGGCCCTTGGCATACATTTCCAATCTATCCAAATTTATTCTTCAACAACAAGAGGATCGTATTTTGAATTCTTAAGTTTTCAACTTTCGACATTAAGACATTAGATAATCAATTAGGTACCAATTTTGGGCGTATCGAGAGGTGCTAACCCTTCCTCGTCATGTGAATCGACTCGAATCCATTTTCGATTTTCGTAGACCAAAATTGTGTTTTGATAAATTAACTCGATTATTAAAAACAAACACTTTTTAAGGTGACCCGATCACACCTCATCAAAAAAGATTGGTGGCGACTCCGCTTTTTTTATATTCGTTTTCAAAACCCACGCCGACCCGTTTTTTCCAAAATTCAAAAATGGTTTACGACGACTTAGCGACTCCTCTGGGACCCCAAAAAGAGAGTCGGGCCGTAAATTGATTATTTTTGTCCTTTGTCGAAAGTTTGGAAATTTGATTTAAAAATTTTTTTACTATCCTTGTGTTGCATTCATTTGTGTCATTGCATATGATTTCTATTTTCTTGTGCATGATGTACATTGCATGACCGTTGTGGTCGCACCTTTAAGTGGGAGTGAGAAACTATTCCTTCGTGAGGTTTTCACCTCCGTGCGGGATAGTGGATCGCTTAGGGATACATCCGTACCTATGTCTTCGTGAGATTTTCATCTCGTGCGACCATAGGGAAATGTATTCCTCGAATCGAACTCGGTCTATATGAGCCTATAATGGGTGAGGATCGAGGAATCTGCTGGTTCGTGTACCTCAAACTCTAGAACTAAAACCACATATAGTGAACCCTAGAGCCCACCTTAGATAGAACTACATCAAACCTTAGTGGTCACCCGGGTAGGTGTTTGTTCATTTTCACTTGTTTTACTTTGCGAGCATCGACTCGTTGCATTTTATTTTCGTGCATTCATCTCATTTTTCTAAAGAGGTATCGATTCACGGTCGGTTCTCGAGTTAGAAAGTGGTTATGGAAAACGGATTCCTTGATAAAATGGAAGACAATGCGATCGTCAGTATAGTTAGAACCTAGGCAATTAGAAGGGTATGGATCCATTTGAGCAAAAGGAAATGTGGCGGTGCTAAAATCTGGTGGTCATCCTTAGAGGCGACAAGGGGTTGGAAGGAAAGTGATTGGCAGAGGGCAAGAGAGACTGTGACATTGAATTGGTGAAAAGGACTTTGCTTACGACAAGGAGAAAAGTTTATTTACTATTGGTACTCCTCCAAATAACAAGCATGAATTTATAGTTGTATTTGAGGATGTTACATCTAATGTAAAACAACGGTAATGCAAGACCGATGTCCATGATGACTCAAATGGGCAAGACAGAAAGAGAGTTAAGCGGCCTTATCGGTCAAATCAACTTTGTTGCATAGACACCCATGCGAGCAACTCAAAATGCTTGCGCGACAGAATCGAAAACTCTCAAGAAGCATTGAGGGTGATAGATGTCGTTTTAAGATAGCATGTTTGCGAAACAGGATGCCTATCGGTAATCGAACAACCTCACAGACATTGGAAGAGGTGCCCTTGACAATAGGGGCTTCCATTCAAATTTCATGGCCACTCAAAGAGGCCTTTCCTCGAATATTGATATTCGCCCCTAGCCGGTTATGGATCCTTCGCCAATCAGAATGCTATGGATCCTGGACTGGACCATAGCTAAGCAAAGCTTTAAGAACCTGAGGACAAAAGTCAGTCCATCCAATCACGAGTACAAGATCACTGGATTGAGCGACCAGTTGCGCAAAGATCCGTTGTTTTCATTAAAGGAGAAAAGTGTGAAAAAGTTAATGGTGAAGCGAGAATCTAGAGATTACCGTCTATAATCATTTTGTCGACCATCGCAACATACGGTCGCGCTTCTCTCGTAAGGCTTGCCATGCTTAAATGTTGGAGAGCCGAAACAACCTACATATATTCCTTTGGAGCTCCATTCCTTGATGTATTTGCAATTGACAAAGCGCTAACTAGAGAGCTTCTTTGGTTAAGACAGAAGTCTCAGGAAAGAATGAAAGCTTTATTCTATGCTTCATGGGGAGCGACCATAGTGCCGAGCCAATGTGTGTTCTTATGGTGTTTCTTTCAAAGACTAATTTCACCCAAGTTGAAGGTCGTGGCTCTGTCGAGGGCAATGATGGAAATTTCTTTCCAGAAGAATGGGCGTTGAAATTGGTAACCATCTAGGATTGAAGGATAGGTTGTTGTTAACTTCTAGGCTCATCGTGGTGATGCAAACAACATTGCAAGGGATTTGATTCGTGTGAAGAAATGAAAGGAATTTGTATTGACCCGATTAGATAGATCCAAAAGAGACAAACCAGAATAGACCACTTTCACCGTGGTTAGAATTGGAAAAGCTATCGAACGGATACGATCTAAAATGTCCGAGCTCATGATTTCTTCTTTGTCTAGAAAAACTCTAATCTTTATGAGCCTTGGAAGCGGAAGAATCCTCGGGTATGGCGCTAGCTAGAGTGAATGATCAATACTTTTCAAGAATTGATGCTAAGCTTAGACAAATTTCTCTTCACTACCATCGAAGCTATAACTCGCAATCGAGTTGAAGTTAAGCTGAACAAGATTAATGAAAGGTGGGATCGAAAAGTTAGAACCAGCATTACACAATTGTGAATCATGGATCGAGCTTCTCGAAACAAGAGAGGAGTAGAAGACCTTCATCATTCTTATGATCAATAATTTAAAGAGTCGAGATTACCTCGTGAGGGAAGCAATAGTGCAGATTCAAAAGGTATTTGGTCATCTATAGATTTTGGCATTACAGTGAATATGTTAAGCATAAAATACGGTGCACTTAACCATAGTCAAGAGCTAGATCCATCGCTTGGGAAACCAAAACCTTTAGGACTTAGGACGAAAGCATATAGTAGTCCGTTTTATGTAAAAGAACTTGTTTTCTAATAAAGTTTCCTAAAATGAAGTTGATCAGAATCGATACCTCTTTGCATTCATGCATTCGTACTACATTGCATTCGCATTACATTGCATTCATTTGTATTAGACCTTTACAAAAGGACCCTAATTAGGTAAAATGTTTCAGTTAACCCGGAAAACATGGAACAAAGGTTGGTGAGGATTGAGCAAAGGCAAATACAGATGCAAGAGCAATTGACCCAAATTCAACAAGAAATGCGAGAGCAAATGCTAGACTTCCAAAAGAACATGATGGGCCAACTAACTCGATTACTAGCAGGAGGACTTGAAAAAGAAGTGACCTAGCGATCGACAATGTGGATAATGATGAAGACATCGTTTATTCCCCAATGAATTTCCCAACTCTCAACCAGCGCGCACTCTCGCGTGGTACCCATCATTATTGGATCTCAATATAGGACTCGATACTTTCTGTCTTCTTTGGACTCTCCGATGGGCCCCCGTAATGAGCAAGTCAATCGTGTTGTTTTTGGTCTACCGAGGCGAGAGAAAAAGGAGAAGGGGCTTCAAAAGCCCGAAGAGGAAGGACAAGGATGTGGCTAGCACGCAGTGGGTATACTAAGGGTTATTCGAAGCCGTTAAACAAACCGACCAAAGAAGGTAGTTACCGGCCCTGGTCCCCAAAGCAAAAACCCAATCCGATGAGCGTATTCGGAAAAACCTCGCCACTCCTATTCCCATGACGTATATGGAGTTATACGAGAACTTATTTGATATGCATGTTGTAGCTCCTTGTTATATAAAACCACTGCAACCTCCATACCCAAAATGGTATAACCTAAATGTCCGGTGTGAGTATCATGCGGGATTACAGGAAACTCAATAGAAAATTGCACTGACTTTTAAGAAGTTGGTGGAAAAATTCATCAAAATAGGTGTTGTGGAGATAAGCGACGCACCAAAAAGCGAAGCATAAACACGGGAGCATTTTGAGCAATGAGATGCGGAAGAAATTCTGTAGTAGTATTTAGAAGCTTACCCGGAGTAATGTACGAAATATACTCAAGTTGCGTTAAGCCTAGAAGCAATGAGAACTCTTTTGTGAAATAGGCTCGTGTTAAAAATTACTATTTCAAGAAATGCATCTTTTTGAACCAATATTTTTGTTGTTGTTCTTTTTCATGCTTTAAATTCTCATGAATGTTCTTTTATTCTTCATCCATAAATAACCATTCTTGGAATCATTTATTCTCTGGAAATTACTTTCATAATCGACAATGGGTCCCGGATATCAATGACATGAGCGACGTTATTACGGACTCCTTTCTAGTGAGATATGTGTCCGTAAGAATCTAAGGACTTAGAAGATGATAGAGATTGCAACTTATTTCCAACTTGATTAAAAATGGCAGATCCTACCTTGCGAAATGTCGGTGAGACAACTGCGAGCCAACGAGGGAGATGAAGATGGAAACTTAGCTCACCGCAAGAATAAGGCAAGACATTATCGCAGGATCACGGCCCGGACATGTTGGGGCCATCAAACGTGGATTCCTATATGTGAGGCATGAACGCTATCAAGCTAGTCTCCTCATAATCTTTGAACCAACATCGATTCATATTCATAGCCTTTGATTACCTTACGGAGGGTAAAGGTCGCTTCACATGTCAAAATTACAAAATCAAGATCGTCGACTTCAACTTCAAATTCAAATTCGAAAAAAAAAAACAAAAAAAGGAAAAGAAAAAGAAAAGAGAGTGGTGATAAAGGATACAGAAAGGAACGTGTTTAACGTGATAACACGAATTTATAGTCTGCTCAAAGGTCGGACACCACATCGGTCTTGACAAGAGAGCCAAAAACCATCCAAATTCTTTTCGAGGACAAGCGATATTTGTAAAAGTTGGCATCAAGAAGTTACCATTTACTTTCTATGTTGGCTAAGATCCTCACCTGGGGGCTTTACGACAAAAAGGTCCGTTCAAAAGACTGCATTAAGAAGGATTCTTCATATCCAAAAGGACTCAGAGGAAAAGTAAGTGCCCTATGCAAAGAAAGAAGGCCTGGGCTTGGAAAACATAGGCACTAATCAAGATGGATGATAAGGACTTGCCTAATCCTATGAGTTCAGATTTGCAAAAAAAAAAAAAAAAAAAAAAAAAAAGAGAGAAAAGAAAAACACACAAAAAGGAAAGGAAAAGAAGAAAAGGAGAGGCCAAGATGAAAACCCGCAAAGGGCGCCTTGAGACCAAAGGGGATTTGGGTTGAAAACCCGAGAAGGGCAGCTCAAATTTTGACCGAAAGTAAGGCATACGGTAGTCTTGCCACGCTTGGGTTAACAATGAAGAAATATGTTGCGTCTCGAAGCATCGACAAAGTACTCCGGATCCCCTAAACACATATTGAGCCTAAAATGGTCCTCAAGAAGTTTGAACAGAGAAGCTCAGTGCGATATATCCGGGGCACCTAGCTTCTATTTTACCCATTTTTTTGTTATTTATTTCCCTTAAAAATCGCCAATAAATTTCCTTCCTAATTACATTTGCTATTTTTGCTTTACCTATTTGTTTGAGCATTGCTCCTAACTAGCTTCTCTCTTATCCGTAGTTATGGTCTCTTTCGGGCATTTTGCATTGAAATAATGATTAATAGAATAACGACACTTTCACGAAAAGAGTTTCGCATATTACTCTATGAAACTTTTGAGTAATCTCGGAAACTGAAACAGGACCATTGCTTAAAACTCCTCGAGTTTAAAGGATCGGGAATAATGATGGAGGAAATTTTCGAATCGAGGCTATCTCTTTGAATTTGGTTGAAAACAGTGTTTGAACAAAATGACGAGGTATTACGTAAGTAGTATCATCTCGATGAAAAAGGGCGATGTATGAATGGGCAATCATTCGCGCGAAGAATGATTTTGTATCCATCATGCGTGCACACCTGATCACGATCCCCGGGAATGGAAAGGTGCAACAGACCAAATCGTTACTTAATTCTATGCCCCTCAGTCGCAGTAGGATGGATTGAAAATGACACAAATTCTATACCCTTGAGTCGCAATGGGATAGACTGAAGATGACACAGACCCTATACCCCCCTGAATTGCAGAGAGGGTTTGAAGATGGTATAAGCCTTAAAGTCCTATAGGTACCATGGAATGGACCTTGAAGTTACATTGGGGCAAGTCATTTGAGCAAAATATGATGGTTTCTTTGATTTTTTTGAAAAAGGTACCAGCAGAGCGAGATAGTAGCGTAATACGTCAGCAATAAAACTCTGATGGACAACGAGCAGTGACAACCCTAAGCATTAAAAAAGGGATCATTTCATACATCATCATTCAAAGCACGCTTAGTTAGAAGCATTCGACTCATTCGGATCATTGCATCCTAATCATTGTAAAAAGACCACCCTCATGACATTCTGCATTCATGCAAATGTCGTCCATAGTACATTTAGTTAGGAGCATTAGATTCATTCTGATCATAGCATCCTAATCATTTGACATAAACACAAGCATATAAAATCGAGTCTAAAGGATATGTCCCCAGAGGACGGTGTAGAAACATTGGTGAAGCCACCATCCTATTGCCACTGACCAGCAGTGGAATAGGTCGAAGATTACCCTATTGCCACTTACCAGTAGTGGAATAGGTTGAAGACCATCCTATTGCCACTGACCAGCAGTGGAATAGGTTGAAGATTGTCCTATTGCCACTGACCAGCATTGGAATAGGTTGAAGATTGTCCTATTGCCACTGACCAGCATTGGAATAGGTTGAAGATCATCCTATTGCACTGACCAGCATTGGAATAGGTTGAAGATTACCCTATTGCCACTGACCAGCAGTGGAATAGGTTAAAGACCATCCTATTGCCACTGACCAGCAGTGGAATAGGTTGAAGATTGTCCTATTGCCATTGACGCCGAGTGGAATAGGTTGAAGATCATCCTATTGCCACCGACCGGCAGTGGAATAGGTTGAAGATTGTCCTATTGCCACCGACCGGCATTGGAATAGGTTGAAGATCATCCTATTGCACCACGACCAGCATTGGAATAGGTTGAAGATTGTAGATCTTGTCGCCCAAACTTGAAGAGTGGGGCAAGATTGAAGGCAAATCTTGTCTCTCTAAACAAAGAGGGAAACATGATTTAAGCCACCGTCCTATTGCCTCGACCAAAGAGTGGAATAGGTTAAAGATTGTAGATCTTGTCGTCCTAAACAATGATAGTGGGGCAAGATTGAAGGCAAATCTTGTCTCTCTAAACAAAGAGGGAAACATGATTTAAGCCAACATCCTATTGCCATCGACCCGGCGGTGGAATGGGTTGAAGATTATCCTATTGCCACCGCGACAAAGAGCGGAATAGGTAAAAGATTTCCTATTGCCATTGACCAGCGAGTGGAATAGGTTGAAGATCGTCTATTACCCGCGACCAGCAGTGGAATAGGTCAAATTTGTAGATCTTGTCGCCTCTAAACGGTGGTGGGGCAAGATCGAAGGCAAATCTCGTCTCCCTAGCGAAGAGGGGTCATGATTTAAGCCACCGTCCTATTGCCACTGACCAGCAGTGAAATAGATCAAATTCGTAGATCTTGTCGCCCTAACCAGTAGTGGGGCAAGATCGAAGGCAAATCTGTCTCCCTAAACAGTAGGGAACATGATTTAAGCCATCATCCTATTGTCTTGGCCAGCAGTGGAATAAGCTGAAGATTACAAACCTTACCCCCCTGAAGTTGCAGTGGAGCGATTTAAAATAAACAAGTCTCATCCCCTCGAAGTCGCAGCAGGAGCAAATTGAAGCTATAGGTCCTATCTCTCTCAAGTAAGCGGTGGAATGGATCAAGCGACAAGATGCGGTGAACAGAATGAAGCTATCTGTGGAAGAGCACCTAAGAAGTCAAGACTCAACGATACCGGGCAAAATTGGTCTTTCTTGAAAATCTTTGCTCCATTCCCGTTACACGACAATGAGCAAAGAGGGGCAGCTGTACAAGCCCATTTTTGCCCGGCCCATACACAAACAAAATTAAAAAACCCAATAACACCTAAAAACCCTTAAGCCCAACTTAACCCACCTAACCCTAGCCCACATACAAGCCCAAAAACTAAAAAAACATTTTTTGTAAAAAAACCCTAGCCCTAAAGTGCGCCCCTAGTCTTTCGACTTTGACCCACCACTGTCAGACCACCTTGCCACCGCCTTAGCAGCACCGCCATCCACTAGCACCTGCACAAAAGAAGAAGGGACAGATAATAAATGAATGTAAAGAATTTCAGGCTATAAAAAGCCGATTTGATTTCTTTGTAACGGGGGGGATTTTTTTTTTCTTTCTTCAATACGAAAAATAGAGAGTTCAGATCCACAAAAACAAACAAAGAAACAAAGCAAAAATAGCAAATCTAGATTAACACTAAATCTATTAAAAATCGGAACAGAGGCAAAAGAGGTGATCCTTTTATTTATTTTCGAAGCCTTCTGTTTTTCTTTTTTACTCTTTTTCGACACACATACATGCGTATTATCATTATTTATTTTTTTTAAAAAAAAAAACAATTTTTACCTTTTTCCGCCACGTCGTGCTGGTGCGCAAGGCGCGTAACGGCGTCGGCGACGGAAGGCGGTCCGTCCGACGCACGGAAATCGCACTGACCCAAACCTGCAGAGAGAAAAGGAGAGAACCAAGCCTTTTTTTCAAACACAGCTCAAATGAATTGTTTTTCAAAATTTGGGCCTTTTATAGCCCTTTGAAACGAGCGCCGTTTTAGGGGTGGCCTTTAACCCCAAAACGACGTCGTTTAGCCCCTATAACCCGCGTAGCGACCGACCCGACCCGACCGAGGATCCGCGTGTTTTCATTAAGTGGGCTAATTACCCGCTTGGTCCTTCCGCTTTTCCGAATCCAACAATCGGTTTTATCCTTTTATTTTTGCCCCAAAATTTGCATGACTTTCAGCCTTTTAATTTAGTTCCTCGTCAACTGCGTTTAACAGAGCGGGAAAATTACATCTTTAATCCCCACCTTTTATGCGCGTGTTTTTTTAGTCCCCAAACCCCTATTTTATTTATGATTTGACCCGAAACTTCCGTTTTAATGCAATTCGACCCATCTTTTTAATCATTTTGCAATTGTTACCACTTTTACTACTATTTAATATTATTATTATTATTATTATTATTATTATTATTATTATTATTATTATTACTACTATACCTCTATTACTACTATTATTATATTATAATATATATATATCTACTCAATTTTTTATATATATTGCACTATTTATTTATTAACGACTATTACTCATTCTTTCGTTTATTTTTTACTATTTATACATTATACATTATATCTCATTATTAGTACTATTTATATTTTCCTAGTCATTGTTCTTTATTTTACTATTATTATTATTATTACTATTATTATTACTATTATTTCTTTACCATTATTATTGATATTAGAATTATTATTATTATATTTACATCTATATTTATTTTCTTAGTTTAATATTATTATTTATTTAATTTTTGTTCATATCTATGCTTATATTATTATTATGTATATACCTCTATTTTCACTCATATATTTATCATGTCTTATATATTTCTACTTATATTTGTATATCAATATTATTTTCATTATCGTTATTATCATTATTATTTTTCTTTTCTTTTCTTCTCATAAACTGTCATTTTGTTATTTATTCTTCTATTATTTTCTTACTTTCATCTTTCATTATCTTCATTTTTGACTCGTTCATTTTATTCTATTTCGTTTCGTTATTTACGTTATCATTGTACTAACACATTTATTCCCATTTTGCTACGCATATCCGTATTATGATCTGTTTTTACATTCCATTATAAACTTGCATTACATCAATTTTCGCATCGACACAAAATGGATTCTTTTACAAAGGCAATATTCCGTATTTAGAAATTCGAGAGGTCGTGCCTAAAGTATTGGGTTTCGATCCTTCTCGTTTGATCTAAATAACCGAATATCCTTTTAAAACAAATACATTTTTAAACTAAAAGCTTATTCTCGTGAACTCGAGATGTCGTGTCCTAATGCATTTGGATGTGATGTTTTGTTATTCCGAGATAATATTTTCTAAAACCAAGGCAATGTTCTGTATTTAGAAGCTCGAGAAATCGTGCCCTAAAGTATTGGGTTTCCTTTTCTCGTCCATCCTAAATAACAAAATATCCTTTCAATTAAATCCATAAGTTTTGAATGAAAGGCAAGTTCAACTTTAAAGGTCGAAATGTGGTGTCCTAAAGTATTGGATGTAACACTTCACCTTAAAACGAGACGGCCCTTGGCATACATTTCCAATCTATCCAAATTTATTCTTCAACAACAAGAGGGATCGTATTTTGAATTCTTAAGTTTTCAACTTTCGACATTAAGACATTAGATAATCAATTAGGTACCAATTTTGGGCGTATCGAGGGTGCTAACCCTTCCTCGTATGTAACCGACTCCCGAATCCATTTTCTGATTTTCGTAGACCAAAATTGTGTTTTGATAAATTAATCTGATTATTAAAAACAAACACTTTTTAAGGTGACCCGATCACACCTCATCAAAAAAAGATTGGTGGCGACTCCCGTTTTTTTATATTCGTTTTCAAAACCCACGTCGACCCCGTTTTTTTTCCAAAATTCAAAAATGGTTACGACAATATTACTCACTTTACCATTTTAAATATATTTTTTTATCATTTATAAGATTTATCACATTTATAAATGTGATTTTTAATTTTACTAAAATAATTTAATAAAAAAATTAACTTGATAAGTGATTTTATCATACTTATAAATAAGAATTCTCATTTTATTAAAATATTTTTATTAAATAAATTTTATAATAAAAAATTCAAATTTTATATTT
Organism: Gossypium sturtianum; assembly: GCA_025698515.1. Classification (NCBI taxonomy): domain Eukaryota; kingdom Viridiplantae; phylum Streptophyta; class Magnoliopsida; order Malvales; family Malvaceae; genus Gossypium; species Gossypium sturtianum. Next base: position 8,201,113 of record CM046947.1, read on the forward strand.
ATATTTAAATTATTATTTTTCATTAAAAAATAAAAATAAAAAATTACATTAATTTTGTTTTAAATAGTAAATTTTAACTATTTATGTAATTAAGTATATTTATATTAATTATAAATAATCTACTAATTATAATGGTCAATTTCTTGGTTGTTAAAAAATAAAAATTAAACTGTAAAGAGTTTAATTTACAATATTTAATTTTTAATACTTTTTACAAATATTTTCATAACAATTAATTTTTGTATTAGCATTATATTTGAATTACCAAAATAATTTTTATATATTAATTATGTTGATTGTTATTATTTTGAGTAATGTTGTTTTGCATTAATTAATGAAGTAAAATTATATTATATATTGAATATATTAAAAATGTTTTATTTATTATTTGATTTATTATAATTTTTAAATTAATAAATAAATTAACATATTTTAATTATATTTAACACTACAAATAATAAATATTATTTTACACTAATTATAGTAATTAAAAATACAATATTTTAAAAGTAATTGAAAATTAAATGCGTAAAATTATATACAGCATATGTAATATCAAAAATTAGTTGTGAATTGAGTTTTAGCACGATTGGCATAGGCATTGCTGCCAGTGTAGGAAAACGTTAGTTCGAGTGTGTTGAAGCACATTATCCTTTTATTTAAGGGTTGAGTAGAAGCTAATAAGAGATAAACGATACTTAACCATCTATAATTATTTTATTTTAATTTTTTATTATCTACCAGATAAAATGAAACAATGCAATCTACCAACCATACTAGTAATTTCGCAATAAATTGTAACAACAGAAATGCGTACTTGCTCTTATCTATAATTCAACGAATGTTTAATTCAATTTGATTTGGAGAAGAATCTGAAATATGAATAATTAGAAGATGATACATCGATGTTCAATGCTTACCAATTTCAATTTCCAAAATATAGTTGGTCGATGGTTGCCAATTCGTCCATTCACCCTCTATATTCAAAACAGAAAGGACAAAGGCTACGATGCAATAAAGATCAGTACTACTGACATACGTCAACACCTTACTTTGGGTTACACTAACCTAGCTAATAAATATGGTTGCTGTTGCCCAATTAAAATGGCTTTGAATCTTCCCACATGCTATTCCTATAAATTACTAATAAGATAATGAATATGCAATTCAACGATTTAAAATGATTGGAATTAAGAATAATATAAATCCGAAAAAATTGGAGTATAGTCTCTACTTACCACTTTCCTTTCAAAAATTATAGTGGGTGGAGCCAGGAAGACTTGGAGTTGACTCTTGTTATAGTACTGATTGCTTGATTTTAAAGAGGAACAATAAAATTAAGAGATAGAGATTAATATCAAATTGCTTGATTTTGTAAACTTAGATTAGAGTATTATATATTCTGGTTTCTCATCAGAGTACAAATCACAAACAAAAGCATTTTTAAATTCTAACTTCAAATTTTTGCATCTATGTTGGAATCATTAATATCTAAATTTTATACTCAAAGTAAATTTGTCAAAATTGAATTAAAAAAAAATCCGTTATATTGTGTGAAAATTTATTAGAAGAAGAAAATAAAAATTGATGAAAGTTTTGCAGTGCCATGGAAGAGATAACTCTAGAATGTTGTAAATAATGTTTTTATATAAGGAAAGTTTTTGTGTTTTATTATTAAAGTTTTAAAAGGTTTGTATTAATTTAGTTTGATCTGATAGTTAGAAAATTATGTATGGTGTCGGTAGATCTTTCCCTTAAAATGAATAATCAAGACAATAAGAAATGCAACAAATGATCAATAAAAAAAAGTTAATAGTGGATTGAACTCACAAATATATACAGAAAAGGAAGAAATGTTAAATTTAGACTAAAAAACGGCAAAGACTTAGGAGTCGAGTCAACTACTCCTGTAAATATCCTGGGGGATATGTAATAAAGACAGTCACTCAACTTTGGAGTAGCTGACAAAATAGTCACCTAAGTTTCATTTCAGTCACTCAACTTTGGAAAAATAACAAAACAGTCACTAACGTTATTGAAAAGTGACAAATCAGTCACTCAATAACATTTTCCGTCACAGGCTTAACGGATAGCTGACGTGGCCAGTTAACTAGCTATGGCAAGTTAATTTGCCACATTGGACGAATAGTCAAAAGGCCAAAGAAGAAAAAACAAAATATGATTGGTCATTCTCTGTGTCTTTCTTGTTTTTCTTCTCATCTTTCTCTTCATCTTCTTCTCCCTCAACCTCTTTCTCTTTATGCTTCTTTTTATTATTTCTTGTTCTTATTCTCTCCTTTCTCTTCATCTTCTTTCTCATAAAAAATTTTCTTTATTTGAATTCAACCAAACATACTCTGTATCGGCAATATGAATCGTTGAGACCAAATCAACTTGAAAACATCAAATTCAAAACAAAAAAAAACCCAGAATTAGAAACCTGCAAATTGATTCTATGAAAGCAATGCATAATTTAGAAACAAAAGCTCGATGGGTGGTATCAGTACCCGAAGAAAAGGGTAAAGAATAGACCAAGGAAACCTCTTATGATATCTAACAATAGCCGTTTGTAACTCGCCACTACCGTTTTGACTCCCTCTCTTAAACCTCATGAAATCCGTTATCGAATTGTTGTTAAAAATCGCTCTCCGCCGTAAGTCGTCGACGCATTTACGACCCATCTTCGATAGTTAAAGAACAACAAGAAAGCTTCGACAATGTGTATTTGAGAGATTTTGAGAATCTGGAATTAGATTTAAAGAGCTTAAACGGGTTATAAGCCAAAAAGAAACAGAATTGGGAGATGAATCAATGTATGAAGGAAATGAAGATGAGATAAGTGAGAGAGAGCTTGAAAACATTGTTTCTCTCAATGTGAGAAAACAAAGAGAAATTTTGGAGGATTTGAGGGGCTTGATTTTATGTCTACCACTCGATAAAAATAAAACTTGGTTCACAGATTTTCTTCTTCTTCTTTATTTCTTCTCTTATTCTTCTTTTTCTCTTCTTCTTCTACTGCCCAGGGCTTTTAAACGGGTTTAAGGTTAAAAACGACTGTTAAAATGACAGCTAATCTACCGTTAGATGCCATGTCATTTTTCCGTTACGTCTGTAACGGAAAATGGTTTAAAGGATTGTTTTGTTATATTTCCAAAGTTGAGTGACTGAAATGAAATTTAGGTGACTGTTTTGTTAGCTGCCCTAAAGTTGAATGACTGTTGGTGTAATTTACCCTAAAGAGAATGACTAAAACGACCAAGACTTGGAGTCATTTTCATGTCGAGGAATTAGATGTCCTCAAGTACACTATTAAACTTACCGTGTAAAACATGTTAATGTATGTAAAAGCAATTACTTATGCACTGTTCATCCTGGAAAGATAAATTTAATTTGGATGGAAGGTTCCTTTACGCATTTGTGAATGAGTCAACACAAGACTAATGAATCATGGGCTCACTTTAATTAGTATGTTACAGTGGGTTTGAATCTTCATACATGCTATTCCTATAAATTACCAACCAATAGTTAGATGTTACCCAACAAATTCTCCTAGCGGAAAGAGAGCTTTTCTTTTTCCAAAAAAGAAAGAGAGAGTGCGATGGACCTCCGTTGTCTGTTTAAGGAGATTGCTACGGTTGCAGTTCAGTTAACAATTTTAGCAACTTGGGTAGCAGCTCATGCAAAACCAGGGTGCCACAGCAAGTGCGGAAATCTAAGCATCCCATACCCTTTTGGAACAGGTAATGGTTGCAACATCAGCAGCAACTTCTTTATCACATGCAACACTACTTTCAATCCCCCAAAAGCATTCTTAACAACAGGTGATCTTGAAGTTCTCTACATCTCCCTGGACGGTTATTTGCGCATCCAAAATGCAGCAGGTTATGACTGTTATAATTCATCAGGACGTAGTTCCTATCAAACTAGAGGGATCCATCTTGCAAAATTCCCCATATCTCATACCAAAAACAAGTTTACCGCCATTGGTTGTGATACCTATGCTTACGTCCAAGGTTCCTTGGGACATACCTATTCAACCGGGTGTTTAACATTTTGTTATAACATTACTGATGGAATAAATGGATCTTGCTCTGGCATTGGTTGCTGCCAGACGGTTATCCCCAAAGGAGTAAGGGGTTATAGTGTAAGGTTGTCTAGTTCTTACAATCCTTGTAGCTATGGATTTGTTGTGGAAGATGGGGCCTATAACTTCTCTGTCTCACATCTTGCCGACAATAGTTTTAGCAACAAGACATTCCCAATCATACTTGATTGGACAATCGGGAATCAAACTTGTAAAGAAGCCAAAATGCATCCACTTAATTATGCTTGCAAGGAAAACAGTGCTTGTATAGATGCAGAAAATGGCCCTGGATATTGTGCAAGTGTGTTGATGGTTTTCAAGGTAACCCTTACCTCCTCTACGGCTGCCAAGGTAAAGACGTCAACGTCTTCATTATGGATTCATTTTGATGATATAGCTTTGTGCCCGATATACTAATTTTTGTTCTTTGGAAATGTTTGAATTTTGTAGATATTAATGAATGTGATAAACTGAGGCCTTGCAGTGGAACATGTCATAATACGCCTGGAAGTTATAATTGTTCGTGCCCGGAGGGGTTTGAGGGTGATGGCTGGAAAAACGGAACAGGATGCCGTCCTAAAGTCGTTACCCAGAGCCAGAGTTTTCCGGTTCTTGTCGTTGCACCAGGTTGGTAAACATAAAAGCTGTTATATAAGTTAAGGGATAATGATAAATTTAACTCTTAATATTTATATATTTTTATCAATTTGATAATATTTATATCTTTTTTCATTTTGATCTTTATTTTTTTAGTCAAATTTTGCAGTCCACATTTTAAAAGAGTCTAAATTTGACCCACAACTTTTAAAAAAATCGAATTTAACCATTGGTCTTTCAAAAAGTGTCTAAATACTACATTTAACAAAAATATTGACTAAAACATTAAAATTTTAAATATCGCAACCCAAATGATAATCCATATATACTTTATACTATATTTTTAATTTTTATGAGTTTTTTTATTGAATTTTGAATTTTTTTAGTTTTGAATATTTTTTTAATTTTTGAATCATTTGTTTACGCATGTAGAATAAATAATGTCATGTCAACAGAAAGTATACGTGAACTACCACACGGGTCACCACACCAATATCATTAAAAAATAATATTTTAGTTAACATCTCTATTAAAAAATGATTCGACTTTTTTTAAAAAATTAATAATTAAATTTAACTTAAAATAAAAAAAATAAAGATCAAATTAATCAAAGATGTAAAAATACGATTTTACACTTCTTCTTTTTTTTAAAAAATAGCCAAATTTGGTATAAAATATACACAAATTAGCTAAGTTTATTTTTTTAGATATAAATCCTTTATTTTATTAAAATAATAAATTTTGCAGTTATTTTAAAAAAAAATAATCATATAATCTTAATGTTTCTAATTACCCAACTAATAATCATATGCAAATGTATTGTCTCCTTAATTACAGGTATAGGAGTAAGCCTTTTATCTTCGCTTTTGTTCTCCTCATGGGTGTACTTGGGGCTCAAGCAAAGGAAGCTCACCAAACTGAAACAGCAAAATTTTCAGCAAAATGGTGGGATTTTGTTGCGGGAACAACTTTCGAAACGTGAAGAGTGTGGCGAAACAGCTAAAATCTTTACAGCCGAAGAACTAAAAAATGCAACCAACAACTACCATGACAGTAGAATCGTTGGACGAGGAGGTCAAGGTACTGTTTACAAAGGAATACTGTCTGATGGTCGCAGTGTTGCCATAAAAAAGTCCATCATTGGAGATCAAAGCCAAGTTCAACAATTCACCAATGAAGTTATTGTGTTATCCCAAATCAACCACAGAAATGTGGTGAAACTCTTGGGATGTTGTTTGGAGACACAAGTCCCTTTGCTTGTCTATGAATATGTAAGGAATGGAACCCTCTTCCATCACTTGCACAATGCCGCTCATGCATCTATCATATCATGGGAAGCTCGTTTGAAAATAGCCACAGAAGCAGCAGAAGCCCTTTCTTACTTGCACTCTGCTGCATCTCCCCCGATTATTCATCGCGATGTCAAGTTGACCAACATACTTTTAGATGAAAACTACATTGCTAAAGTCTCTGATTTTGGTGCTTCAAGATTGGTCCCTTCAAATAAGGCACAAATAACCACGCTTGTGCAAGGAACACTGGGCTACTTGGATCCTGAATACTTCCATACAAGTCAATTGACTGAGAAGAGTGATGTTTATAGTTTTGGGGTTGTTCTCATAGAACTACTGACAGGTTTGGAAGCAATTTCTTTTGAAAGACCGGAACATGAGAGAAATTTGTCTCTGTATTTTGTTTCTGTTATGAAAGAGGAACGCTTGCTAGATATTATTGATAAACGAGTGCTGAACGATAAGAGCATTGAGCAGCTTAAGGAAGCGGCAAATTTAGCTAGGAGATGTGTGAGATTGAAGGGAGAGGAAAGGCCAACTATGAAAGAAGTTGCGTCCGAGTTAGAAGGATTACGAACAACGCAGAAACATCCATGGGGAATACACGACTTACCTGATGAAGAGACTGAATACTTGCTTCATGGCTCTTATGATTGTGGCACTAGCTATGATGGCTCAACTAGCTTCTCTGTGGGCCCTGACAGCATGAAAAACCAGGTCCCATTTGACATTGATGGTGCACGGTGATTCTTTAATTTTCCTTTGGTATAAAAGAAGCCACTAAAAAGGAGGGACACTAAATCCTATATTCGCTATGATATCCTTTTCCTTTCATTGAAGTACGTAATGTTATTAGCTTAATGAGTGTGTTTTTATAAAAAAATTAGATTGCTCCATTTTGGATTTTAGTACTAGTTTTAGCACTCCTAAATCTATTTTTCAAGCAGACTTCCTAACTCAGCCCATGAACAAGTCTAATATTTTTTATGTGAAAATTAATATGATCAACAAAATTTATCCCTTTTTCTCTGAAAATGATGTTAAAATGCATAAAATATTTTTGGAAAAAGAAAATCAATCCCTAACCGTAGAAATAACCATGAAGCATGAATTTGATCTCTTATAATCCATACTATCGAAATTATGCATTTTAATTCAATCTGGAAAATTTGGCCCAAAAATTGTAATTGTCATAAGTAGGTATGATTTTGCATTAGCAGAAGGATGACTAGATCTACGGTAAACCATAACATCTCAGATTATATTCTAGGGCCATGGAATGTTAACAGTTATGTGAGCATCATGTTCAAACAATAGCAGACTTTATAGGTTCTTCCGTGGGACGCCAAAATGTCTTACGAACACAAAGCAATCCCTCGTTGTCCTTGGAATATATCATTCGGATTTCCCATTGTAGTGATTTTGCCATGCTCTCCACCTCGCTTATTGTTTCAAGATTGTCTCGTACGATCAGCTTTCCTTCTGGCCTCAGAATCCGATCAACTTCAGCAATTACCGCAACCAACTTGCACCTGTGGCCAGGAAAACGACATCAAATATATTAGGGAAGTAATCTTGGTTGAGAATGACATCAGCAAGAAATATAACAGGGAAGAGAGCAAACCTCTTTTTGATACTAGAGAATAGATGATCAGCATGAACAACATCATACGTTCTAGGGTATGTATTAAATGACTCACACCAATCATGATACATTCCGAACAAGCCACGTTCATAGATTATTGGAAGTGTATCAGGAGAGTCGATTGGAACTACATTCATAACCCAAACTTTCAGGTCTTTCAGGGCCGCAGCAAACCTGTACACAGAAGCAAACATATGGGAAGAATAAGCCCCAAGAGAATGTAAACGTAAGTTTACAATTAAGCTGAGCTTTTAGATTTCAGCTAGGGTAGTTTCGGTCTTGATTAGGAAGGGCTAAATGAAATCTGTCATAGCTAGCAAGAGGTCAAACAAAATACCCTCCATAAACGGCTTTCATATCCATGACATTTCTCACAGAAGACCAGTCGATTCCCATCCCACTCAAATAGGACTGGGAGACCACTTTTTTCCAGTAACTGTAGTCTGCAGTGAGATCACTCTGAGCAGCTTTACCATAAACGCCAACCTGAGAATTCAACCAATATGGTGGCTTCCCCAACCGTTCCGGCCACTGTGCAGGCCAAAGGGAACCACGCTTCGTTGAATCTACTGGCACTTTGTGCATGCAGGCCTGAAGGGGTACATCCCTGATGGCATAAACCAGAAAATATTGTCCAATTAAAGTATTGCAAAACATTATTTGTCAAAAAGGTAGGGAGTATTTGAAATGCTCCTTTAATCTAGAGAAGTTTCCAATTGATTATGAACTTTATCTCATAACGTATTTAGGCATAATTTACACTTATAATGGAATTGGACAAATTACTTCCAATCAAGGAAAAATATACTGATGGAAAAATTACCAGGCTGCATTGGGGTCATCAGATTCTTCACAAAGTGGAGGTGCATTTCTAGATCTTTTATTGTAACAATCATTGGAAGTTGGCTTTCGATATATTGCAGCTCCAACATTGTTCAACTTGTCCTTTTTAACAACCACCAGTTCCCAGCACATTGACTTTGTTAGCCGAGACATCTCTGCCATCAGTAACAACAGCTTACAAAATGGAAAGGAGGATCTGTAAAGCTAAACCAAAATATTGCTATCTTCAGAGATATATGACTGGGTTAAAAAGCATTTTACCTTGCCAAATGCCAACATCTTCAGGGCCCTTCCTATAAACTGGTGTAGCAGACCAAACAAAGTAACCACCAGGTCGCAGGACACGGTTGAGCTCTAACAGAAGTTTGCCACCTAATATATGCCTCAAAATGTGTCTCTATATTAGAAATAATATAACACTATATAACTAAATGACTATAAATATGAGAAAATGAGATCCCACCTTCGACATGCCAGGGTACCCTGCAACGTGCACAGTGCACAAGATCAAAGACAGAACTAGGAAAAGGTAACCTTTTGGTACCCATCACATTTAATATGGCAGGAATTCCCCGTTCAAGTGCAAACTGCACTTGGGCTTCATGCTCATCCTTAGGTGCAAATGACATTGCAAGAACATTTCTTTCGAAAAGATAGCCTCCAAAGCTAGCCACCCCACACCCAACATCCAATACAACACGGGTTCTTTTTCCCCAAGCAATTTCAGGAACAGACTGCATTATTGAAGCAAATATGCATTCAAATTTACATAGTCAGATAATAGTCAGGAAAAAGAATAAAAGCCATACATGACTAAAATATTACACAAGTAGAAGAAAGGAGCAAAATAAAAGTTAAAGGAATACATGTATAAAAAGGCGCAGAAACAACATTAACAAACACTAGCAGTGGATGATGGTTTGAGTATAAGTTTTTGAAGGAAAAAAATAATGTCAATGTCTTGAAATAGCTTCAAGTTCTTTGGGGAGGCACTGGTTACACAATAATAAATAATCAGAGACGTGTAACCAGATAGACTTCTGCTTCATTGATGAAATGACATATCAAAGAGAAAGAAAACCCTAGTAACTAAAAATAGGCTATAGCCAATTTGCTTATTGGAAAGAATTAAGTTTGTGCTCAAGCACGTCTATGTATGATTGTATACAAGTACACATGTACAGAGAGGGAGAGTCAGCTTATTAGACTTATGTATATGCATGTGTATACAAGCCGAAGCTTAAGAAATACCTCATTTGGATACCTTGTATATGATTGGCCTGCATATGGTCATTTATGCAGCATTTCTAAATACAAGAACTGTACTGATGCATGGATTTAAGAAGATCATAGACCCGATGATTTTAATCATGTCAATAGTAAACTATATAGGAAAAAGGAAAGGGAAATTCTTAAAGTTGTTCTTCTCAATTACATGCTGCTTTTTCCTTTGAACGTGTAATAAAAGTAGCTGGTAGTCACATATCAGCAAGCACCAAGGCAAACTAAAAAGAATAATATATCCAGACAGGCTATGTCAGTAGACAGAAAATATATCTAACAAAAAGGACTTACCTCTTGAATAAAATTGATATAATGAAGAGCACCATTCACAAACTGAGTTCCACCACCAGGAAAGGTAAGGTATTCACCAGTAACCTTAACCCAATTTTGATGCCCCTTAGCCTCTGCAAGCTTGGTGTGGGGGACATTGTAGTACCATATCTGCACCAAGCACAAAGAAATTTCAATCAAAATAAATACACAAAACGAAAGCACTTGTTCATGCAGTAAATAGGTGCTTACTTTATCTCTACTCTTAGGCCACTTTACCGAGCGCTTGTATCCTTCAGGCAGAGGGACAAGACATGTAGGAGCTTCATCAGGACAGTGTCTCTCACGATGTTCATAGTGCATTGTGCTTGGAAGCTTTCTGATAACTTGCCAATTGTCTAGGCAAGGTATGTAGTCTGGCCCAGCAGTTGACTTACAGAGTTTCCAATGGTGATCATTATTTTTACTGGATGTAGAAGACTGTTGTGATTTCTTCTCATTCTGGGATTCTACTGCTTGAGTAGACCAAGCTCCATTTTGAGTAGTAGTTTCGGTCAAAATTTCTGACTGAGCACCAGCAGGGAGAATCTCATTTGAAGCTTGATTGTTTTCCTTGCTTTCCACAATATTGTGATCAGCACTTAGATCCAAATGTTCATCTTGATTTTTACCATTCTTCTCCTCGGTCAAATTTGCCTCTTTGCCAACATGTTTTAATTTATCTGCAGTTCCATCTACCCCATAATTCTTCCCACTCTCAGCGGACTCAGCTCCGTTTTCACCTGAGTTCTCCTCTGATTCAGTGTGCAACTTGTTTTTCATTTCACCACCTTCATTCTCTGCTTCTCCAGTCTCTAGATTTGATTCTCTGTCTCTTGAATTTGTTTCCCTATCTTTCCCATCATCTTCATCCACCATTTTTTGTCCACTTTCTGACTCGGTTTTCTCATTAGAACTCTCATTTGCATGATTTTCTTCCAGGTTTTTCTCAGCTGAATTCTGAGACTCCTTTTCCTCATTATTACTCTCAACCACTAGGTTGTCCAACGAATTATCCTCATTAGTGATCCCCAATTCTTTACTAGACAGACCACTGCCATCTTCTCTTGTTTCAGCCCCGGATAGATCACCTGAGGTATCATCAAATTGCTTAGAATCACTTTTTGACAATGTTTGTTTCACCTCATTTCCGGTCTCCATAGATAAAAATTCTGAATTCTTAACGGGAACAATTGATGAAGACATGAACATCCAAATCCCAACTAAACAAAAAATAACAAACACAACTATAGTAGCTGTCGAACAGTAACTCGATGACTTCCTCCCATCTACTCTGGAATACTTTCCGGTAGCCATGCTTCTTTCTATTGGATTTTCTTGCTATATACAGCTGGAAGGGCAATAATAACTAGCAATTAGTATCACAAACTTCTACCAATCCATTCATTTTTCTAAGGAAAACCAATAGCTGAAAATATTAAAGCCAAAACTTCCCGCAGAAGTGACCATTACATGTTGTTATTAAAGAGTTAAACCCTAGAGTAAGTAAAAGCTACTCTTACCAATAAACGAGAAACGTCATAGCCTAGGTAACAATAAATCAGATAAATACTGCATTTTTTTCTGAATACAATCTTCCAAATAAAGATTAAAACTTTATACTCAAAATGAAATCTTTTTTTTTTTTAATTTACGAAAGAAACCCAGTTCCCAAAAGTCCACTAGAATGTGATTTTTAATCTTTAGCAATTAAAAGTTCAACTTACAGAAACCCTGATCAGCAAAAAAAGAAAAAGAAACAGTAACTTGAAAACACCATTAGAAGCACTTCAATTCCACGAAAAAAAAAAACCATAACCAAGACAATCCCTTAACTGATAAGGAAAGAACACAGCCACGCAACCAAATGATATCTAACTTGAAAACATGAACAACAAAGGAGAACTTTTTTTTATTTAAAAAAAAAAAAAGAAGAAGAAGAAGAAGCAAGAGTAATATGTTCAAGACTGTACCTTTGGTGAAGGGTTGTTGAAGGGATCTGGGTTTGGAGAAATATAGGTGGTTATGCCAATTTTTTTACTCTCATAATTAAAAAGTGGGGATGAATGATAGAGGGGTGAAATGAAGCAGAAGCTGCTACTGACTTGATTTCTTTATGCAAAGCGGAGGAAGTCCATACCAACGGTATTTGACGGCAGATGATTAGTATATTGTAGTTGGCTGGATTCCAACGTTACCATGGAAACCGTAACATTTGGAAACATTAGAAATGATCTTGAATATTGTGTACTCATTACTTGGCAAAATTGACTCATTATGATTTCACATGCACCTGACTCAACTTTGGGAAATTTCGCTATAAAAATTATTAGTCAAGTGATTTTATAAAACATTTATTATTACTATTTTTTATATATAAAAAAAAACAAGTACTCTTAAGATAAATTTCGTAAACAAATTATTAAATAGCTGTAATTAATTATTAAGTTAGAATTATCTAATATAAGCAATCAGTCTCTCACATATCAAATTTCTATTAAATATTGAGATGTTAATCATGATTTTATATTATTCTTTTCTGATTTAATCTCCATTTCATTAGAGATCTTTCTTTTTAACTAAAATATAACTATTTTGCCAGATGTTCGATATGTAATGATTTTAGTTTTTGTATTTCATTTTTATTTGTTATAATTTGGTCCTATCCAAAATAGATAGTTACCTATCCATATCAATCTGTTACTTTTTTTTTATTTATCAATGTTTTTTTTTTAAATCTAATATTTAAATATTTAAATATATCAAATGGTTTAGATTAAATATTTTTAAATATATAAGTATTAATTGATTGTATAAAATTTCATCATTTAACAAATCTCAAGTAAATAAAAAAAATTATATGGCACTTTGCTCTTGATGGTAAGTATAGTGTAAAGTCAAGTTATAGATCGACAATAAATTTATACTCAAATGTAAATATTTTAATTCGGGACAGACCATGACAACAAGTTTGGCATTTGCATATCCCTCCTCATGTGAAGGAGCTTATTTGGCGTTGTTTGCACTTCTTTCTTCCGATTAAAAGTTGGCTTCTGAAAGGGGTATTCCCGTTATACAAGTATGTAGGGAGGAGAATGGGAATGAGGACATTGAGCATGCCTTGTTGAGCTGCTGTAAGGTGCAAGCTGTTTGGACTACAGCAACAATGCCTACGGATGGGGTTACTTTGTCGGATTTCTTGTCGGGATTGCTGACTTAGTCGAACAGTGAGGCTCAGGAGGCTTGTGTTGTTGTGGCAAATGTTTGCAAATGTTTCCGATCATTATGATCACATCATTATTGAGTCAGATTGTGTGTCACTCAGGGGCGAAGCCAGGACAATTTTTTAGGGAGAGTCGGATGAAATTTTAATTTTTTATAGTTTATATCTTTCTAATTTGTAAAGGATTAAATCGAATTTTTATAATTTTAGGGGGGCCAAAGTGTAATTTTACCTTTACTAATTTAAAATTTTTAAAAAATTTGAAGGGCTTAAATAAAAATTTTACCTTTTAGGGGGGGCCGGGGCCACTGGTGTCAGTAGTATATGATGCATTGAATCGATCCATTATTGACGATTCGGAGTTTGGCTGTTTAATTTCAAATTACTTAATGTTGAGTACTTTGTTTCAGCACTTATCCTTTAGTTGGGTGCGTCGATCGACCAATAAGGCAACTCATTTGCTTTTTTGGGTAGCCATATTACATACAAATCACACTGAATAGTCTACTTTATCGTCTTTGTTTTTTGATATTTTGAATGATAATAATTTTTCTGTATCGTCTTATGGGTGTTTGGGTGAATCTGTTGACTCAGGTCTTAATGTTCCTCCCTGTTAATTGTTGATTTTGCTAATTAAGTTCTATTCGAATATAAGTTTTCTCAAAAAAAATAAAAGTAAACAAAGGAAAAAAAAAAACATAAGCATATATCCATAACATTACTTTAAAAATATTTATAATAAAATCATCGCATACTAAATATATAAAATGAAAGTTTAATAAAAACATAAATATAAAGTTGTGTTGGTGAAGCTTTTAAAAATTGTCTTTTTTTATTTTGTTTGTTATATAATTTTTTATTTTTTTATATTTTTTTTATTAATTTTCTATTTTAAAATTTAAAGTTATCTCATTTACTTTGGTAAAAGTTTAGAAGTTTAAATTTTAAATTTGGGTAATAAATTTTTTTTTAAAGTTCGTAAAAAAATAATAATTTTATATATTTTTTAATATTATTCATGCATCGACTAGTGAGTAATGTTTTGGCCGGTGTAACCCAAATTTGTTGGAATGAATCGATGTAAGTGGTACAGGCCAAAATTTACATAGATACAAAAAAAGAAGTGAATATTTTAATTTATTACTAAAACAATGCACACCAACCGATGCAACTAACTAATTGAGACCAATGCGAAACCTGCAACATGATCTGAAATTGTCAAAAAAAAAAAATTGTTAGTTGTTGGCTTGAAATTAAATAAAAAAATTTCAAATAAAGAGGTAGAGTTTATTTTTATTAAAATTATAAATTATAAATTATAAAAAAAATAACTATTTTGATGTTCATAATTTCACCTTTTAATGATAGAAAGGAATTTTGAGTTTTGATATTTTAGTAAAATACTAAACCGGCTGGTTAATAAAAACTTTTAACGGTATTCGTGATTTAGGTTAAGAAATAACATTAGTATTAGTAGTAAAACTATGATAAATTAAAGAAATAAATATTAAATTAACAAATGAATTTTGAATTTTTTATAATGCAAACATGAAATTTAATTTAAAATAAATATAAACATAAAACTTTAATTTTGATTCAATTATATAAAAAAAATTATTTTAGTTCAATTAAAAAAATAAATGTATCAATTTTATTTTCATATTTGATAAATATAACTATTTTTATATTCAATATGTAAATGTTAATAATCATATTAATAAATTATGAAAACTGAAATTAAAATATCATAAACTCAAAATTCGTCTAGTCTTTGCCAAAATTAAGAGATACAGAGACTGTAGCAGCCCAAAAATATCTGTTAACGATACCCTTTCAGCTCTTCTGGGTATACTGTAGCCATACTTGTGAATTTATGAGAAAGATAAAATATTCATTCTTAAGCATTGAATAGCTTCAAAGAGCTGTATTGCAATTTATGCTTACTCTGCCACATTGCTCAAACGAATAGCAGTTTTCAATTTCTAGGTTGTAAGGCTCTTGGGTCCTCCAACAAGTTTCCAAGCTTCCAAACTGAAAGTTGTGTTCATGGGAAAGGGACTACCAAATTATTCTGCAGTAATCCCAAGAACCTACATCCTTTCCCACTGTGATTTCACAGCCAACTTAAATTCACAATCTCTAATGTCATCAACCTTCATTAGTTTCTATCTTAGGATTTGAACTTTGCACACTCTTTTTATTTATCTAAAAGCATGATGGTGGTATAAACAGTTACATCTTTCATGGAGTGAGCTATTTGCATTCAGTGCTCAGTTGAAAGGTTGGTATAACAAGGATGATGTGGTTGCTGTCTTGCTGAGTGGAAGAAAGTGAAAGAGACCACGTTTCTGAACGTGCACTGTAATGTTGGGGGGCCGAATCTCTTGCTGCGGAGTTTAGATAACCACATTTTCTCCAAGGAAATGCCTTTGCTAAGTTTTCCTCTATTGAATCAGGAAAAGAATAGGACTAAACGATGATTAGGAAATTTAGAAATCGGCTTTGACGTTTTCGACTTGAAGCCTTAAATATGTCATATTTGTGATCTCAATATGAACTTGCTCCTTCATTTAGCCATTTCATAGACAGATTTTCTTTTTCTTTCGGCATGCTGTGTTTTGACAGTGCTAGCGACATTCTCATGGCAATGTTGTGTTGCAACATAATCCAGGTACTTAAAGCTGTGCTGCATGTAGATTCAGTCCTTTTCGCAAATCACCTGGAGCTAACGAACGCTGGATGATTAAGCTCGATTATTGAACCAAGGTCTTCTTTTTATTAATCTCAGATATCGTAGCATTATTTGAAACAACATTATTGGAAAGTACCCTTGTTTATGTTCAACCAAGTTAACTGCAGAAAGTTCCTCTCTAACAGCAAAGTGGGGAAGAAGTTCAAAATCCATCTTTCAAGCACTGTTGACCTTCTTTAATCCGTGACTCGAAACAAGGGGTCCATTTCATTAAAGGATTTTTCTTCCGGTTCTGTTTGTGATTGATTGATTAAGAAATGTAAATGCATATTTTCTTATTCAACTGAGCCCATTTCCTTCATTCACTGACTAATTGGCTATTTTCTTTGCTCCTCTGTAAATCAACAGTAAAGCTATTATCCGATAACTTCGTCTGGACCGGACCATGGAGACATCTGCTGTGGAATCTAAAATAATTTAGCTGTAATAAAATGACAAGATGCGCATCAATTTGAAAGTATGAAAATCAAGTGCTTGCTTGCATCAAAATATATGCAAGACCAAACTGAAGAAATGATGCACCCAGTATTAATATATGCAAAATACATTGAACATATCCAATAAGCAGTTTCTCACAAACTAAACCAATAAACAGCATAGAAAAAGCATAAGCAATGTATAAACCCGTGTTTATTTAATAACATGAGACCTCATAACCTACTACAAAAACGGATAATCTATAACTGCTCACAAGCTGTACCATCTGGAACCAAGCTGACTACTGGAGATGATCAAAATGACCTGTTATTGGGTTTGGATGATGAAGATGACTTGGCTTTGGCAAAATCAACCAGGTCTTTGAAGAGAGCATCTTCTGGTTTTTCTTGTTTGGTTGGGGTCGTTGAGTTAAGGGAAAGATTTTGAGTTTGTCCAACCAAGCCATCATAAGAGGAACCTGATCCGTTACTGGAGTTAGAAGAACTGCCAGGATAAACATGTTGTTGTTCAAAGAACTGCTGTCTCTGATTAAACTTCGAAGGCGGTGGTGGAAGGTTTCCTGCAGCAGCGTCCCAGGGTGCTGGAGGCAGCAACTCTGAATCAGCAGATTTGCTCAAGGAAGCCGGTTTGTCGTATATAGGCTGCCCACTGAGCATAGGTGAGGAACCAGAGTCACCTGAAGGGTAAGGAGGTGATGATGTACGAGTGCGAACAGAATGAGCTGCAGGTTCTCTTGTTTCAGGGGAATTCTCAGATTTGTAGGTATCACCACTAAGGTAATCAACCATGCCAGCATTTGTAGCAACCAGACTTTTTGACGAGGGTGGAGGAGGAAGAAATGGATCAACTTGCCCAGGCTCACTTTTAGGCGCTCTCCTGCCCTGTCCTTGAGAATTATCCCTTGATGATCTGTAATAAGCGAATACACGGATTCATTAAATTTAGATCAAAAGCGAAAATAGCATGGGCAAGAAATAAGTAGTCTTTATGCATGTTTAACAAGACGGGATGCATATAGAGAATAAGTAGACAAGACAACTGCTACACTTTCATCCATAAAATCCAGCTATAACTTCAAACTTAAGTTCAATTATATAAATAATGGGTTCCTCCAACGGAAACAAAAATCCCAATGAAGATCAGGGAATGCAACACATGGACACAAGTTGGTTAATCGCCCATGGTTCATTTCCATGTGCTAAGTAGATGAATTACAACTGGTAAAACTTATTTGGGCCTTTCATGGTTTCAAAGTGCAAGGCTAATCTGGTGGACTAGAAATATTTACGGCAAAACTAGCAGAAAAATGTTTTAAAGCAAACATAGAAGGGAGTGAGGAAGAATAACACAATGGAGTCACCTATGAGATAGCTGAGCAAATTCATCTTCCGACTCATCATCCTCATGGTTAATATTAACAAATGGCACAACAGGAGTAGATAAATTACAACTGGTAAAACTTATTTGGGCCTTTCATGGTTTCAAAGTGCAAGGCTAATCTGGTGGACTAGAAATATTTACGGCAAAATTAGCAGAAAAATGTTTTAAAGCAAACATAGAAGGGAGTGAGGAAGAATAACACAATGGAGTCACCTATGAGATAGCTGAGCAAATTCATCTTCCGACTCATCATCCTCATGGTTAATATTAACAAATGGCACAACAGGAGTCTCTGCTACTGCTCCAGTCGGAACAGTATTTCCTTTCAGAATGTCATCATGCTGGCAAAGAACACGTTGCAAGCTGTCATTTAGTGCTAACCCCTGACATAAAAGTTCCTCATCTCTGAAAAAGAAAAATCAATCATCAGCATCATTCTAACAGGAGGAAATCAAATGAAGATACAAACAGATTCTCACGTGGTATTATTAACAAGAAGCATCACACGCTTTTGGTAAGAACGGCATTGATCAACAAGGTCAACAATGACTTCTTGCTTCACAGCCTGTATAACATCAAAAACAGTGAAGAAGTAATCATTTGACTTGCATCAGGCTAAAAATAGTTATTAATTTAATCACCTCGCATGCATTAGGATTGTTCAGTTACAAACTATTATCAGAGAAGAATAAGTAATGAAGTTCAGAAACAGAATGATCCTACAGACAGACACAAATATCCAGTGTAAAAAAAGAGGTCAGAACATAAATTGATCAGATTATCTAATAATTTCTGTAATAAACAAAGGGAATCCATTTAAGAGTCTGCAGCAGAGGTGTTATGCATCAACTTAAAACCAATTAGACCCAACTTGAATCTATAGGACCACATGAAAAACCAATACTCAATAGATGTGGTATAACACCACTTACACTCCCCAACACATGTAGCTCAACAAGGTCTTACCCGTGGACAACCTCAATGAAGGTCATAAACCTCAAATGGAGTTAGGCAACAAAACACACCTGGGCTCCAATACGATGTTAATCCAACTTAACACTAATTGGCAGGCAAAAGGGTCTAACTTGAATACAAGACCATAGAAACCCTATGCTTAAATAAACTTTGGATAACACCACCTAACACGGGTGTTAGATAACTTGGATTCAATTGAAATTAAGGAATTATTCATCATGATGGAAGGCAGAAAAATAATACGAAGAACCAAACAGGTACTGTTGCCACAGATTTAAGAAAGCACATTGCACAAAGTGCAACAGAAAAAGAAGATTAATGAAGATAATCGCATATAAACAGACAAAAGCATTGCTTGGTAGAGTGGAAAGAAAATTGTAAAGATGGAAGACTGAAGGGATAGAAAAATAGAAAACTGGAAAATATAATTTATCTTTCCATATGTGAGCTTGATAGGAAAGAGGGAAAAATTGGGGGGGGGGGGGGAATCTTACTTTTTCTTTCTATCCGGTGCTTGGTAGAGTTGAAAAATGGAAGGAAAGAAACTAAAACATTTGAAAAATGCATAATTTTGAACTAACATACACCTCTCTCTCATTTTCTCTCCTCTCATCATTCAAATTTGGAAGGATTAGTTTTTATGCATTAGGATTAGTTCTTCACTACCAAGCACACTCCAAATACATTTTCTTTGCACTTTTCCACTCCCTCCTCCCATCCCTCCACTTTTCCACCCAACCAAGCACACCTTAACTTTTAGAAAAATAACCTTCCCCTGTACTAAAAAAAAAAAGAAGGTGAAAGCAATATGTTTATCAGCAATCAAACAAGCAGAAAATTAGAACACATAGAGCACATGACAAGCATAATGATCCATTTGAAGGGCAACATTTTTACCTCAGGAGTCTTGGGATCCAATGCACTAAGCATTTCCATTAATATTTCTGCTATTCCAGAAGCATTTTGAATCTCCGGCAAGCTGGAAAAACACGAGTTTCAACTTCAATCTCTAGAGGCTATGGTAACAGAAACAATGCAGGTTTATGCAGGAAGTTTACACGTCAGAAGCAAAGGTGGAAGAGAGATGCAGCATAGTAACTTTGCAGTGGTTTATTATGGTTTAACCAAGTAGAAAGAGAAAATACAGCTTACACTTTATGTCCTAAAATTGGAAATATTATCTTCGAAGCAAAGATAAGCTGGTCACAACAATCTATCAGAAGTAAAACCTGAAGTGATCTTTTTTATCATCGCAGTGAGTTAAAATCTAGTAAATTTTCTAACTTCCAATTATCTTGAACAATTTACTTAACTATTAAAGGAGAAAATGTGTTTAAAGAAAGGTTTTCGGAAAATGCCCTGCTTCATTTTTAGGGTTATTAAAGAAAATAAATTCAGACATTTCATTTATACATTATTGTAGATTTTATATAAAAAATACATATACTGAAATATTCCAAGGAAAATGCGATAGAAATTGTGAGATAATAATGCAAATTATAATGATTATTATTTAGCATAATTTACAATATATATCTAACATAAAAGTAAACATGACAATTTTGCAGACACCCAAAACAAGTCTTCTTCTTTCAATCTAAGGGACTATTCAGTGAAGCAATAGTTCCAAAATCCTCGTCCTGTCAAACATGTTTTAAGTCAAAGACAGCTATCTAATCCACAACCAGAACATAACAGTTTTAGCACATATAATACCTGAGGCCAGAAGCATCAGACTGTAGAGAGGCCTCAATAGCAGCATCCTCGTATGTAGAAGCAGGTTGGTGACTTACTGGGTGGGTCTGAGGTGGAGTAAATAATGGTACAGTATTCTCTTCTCTAGGAGGAAATTCAACTCCAGCAGCCTGATAAATACCAAAAAGAAAAAAGAAAAGTTTAAGAAATTATGGATAGATGTGTGTGTGAGTGTTAAGCATAGCAGCCCCTGCAGTCACTAGAACCCTAGGCAAACAAACTTATTTGGTTCAACTCTAGAGAAAAGATAATCTAGGGAAAATGAAAGGTAAAGGAGAAAAGTACGATCCTCCAGTCTTCCATCACATACTAACAAAACTAAACAATAAAAGCAATCGTTTCTCTCAAAACATAATATAGAAGAAATTAAAGTGATGTATTACACGGATCGAAGTGCAGCGACCCTTGAACCTAATGCATTCAGGAATAACAAGAACATACTTGATAATATTTATGCTTGGAAAATTAGAAGCTTATGAAGGGCCAACAAAAGAAGGGAGAGGCACATAGAGGCATAAGAAAACATTTACCTGTAGTTCATTATATGCGGCAAAATATTGAGGATACCTTCCACTAGATCCTCCAAGGGCTTCTTGCCATGTGTCTATCAAAATAAGTATCTTTTCCCTAACATTCAAGTCAGGCTGCACAGTAATCCAGAAGGAAGAATACAAGTATTAAATGCCAGAAAAGGGGAAAACTAACAAGAAAAATCAGGTATCAAAAGTCAGGTGAAGATAACTCACCTTCTTCTTTACTATTTTAACCATTTCACGCAAGATATCGCGCTCAACAATCTGCTGAAAAACATGCTCACCACAATTTTTGCTGAGAGAATCCAATACCTGAACCAAGATATCAGATATATTGTGTCTGTTACCTCTTTATCATCATGCACCACTAAGAGAAGTGGGGATAGTACCAAGTTAATAGTCACTTGGGAACACATGATTAAAGTAAGTTATCAAAAACTAACTTATAAATGTTATTACACCAATAGAGTAGATTTCAAGTAAAATAATTAAAAGAGATATCTATATGTATGACATATGAACATGGGGAAACATGTAACTCACAAAAAGAGCTAATAGCTGTATTTTTGGATTTTTACTGCCCAGCCGCTTCTTGATGATTTTCAACGCATCCTTAGCCTGCCTGCAATAGAAAAATAAAGAATGTCGATCAAATAAGTTAGGATTCCACCATGCATCAGGCGATGTAAATAAGAGGCTAGGGAGTTATAACAAGGCAGCAATGAACTACACCTAAGCACAGGACAACCATGCAACTTTCATAACAGATGGTGCTCCGGTTCTATCGAAACCTTGGAACACAAGAATCATACTTCAAACAATTAAATAGATCTTTCTTCTTATTCAAACATTTTCACCTCTTATTTAGACTTCAAATCCTTCAATGCTTTTCCTAGTAAAAGAGATAAATACAACCCCAGGAAACTACCCAGTTATACAAAACACATATGAAAGACATTGAAGCCAGATAAAGCGATCGCCATATGTTGTACATATACTGATATACATATGTACATGTGTGTATATATGTACATATAATAGAGAAGGGGAGAGTATCCGAGGAAAGAACGATAAGTTAATAGAGACACATAGACATGTATACCAAACAATATACTTCCAACAGAACTCAAGAGTAGCAAGTCTGTAGCATATGGCATTCTACAAAATAATATGGAGTCAAGTGTACATTCTAACCGGGATATGTCTTCATATCTCGCTCACAGACATTCCAAAATTTTAACTTACACAGTCAAGCTAAAAGGAATCCAAGAGTAGAGTACAAGCATGCATGTGCCTTAAAATTCCTCTTCTTCCTTTGTCAAAGTCACAAAAATCTCTCCTTTCACCCCTTATTCATGGCATATAAATCTTGCATACATTTTCTCTCTACTCTTACAAGACCCACAGGATGCCATACTTGAAAGATCCAAAATTCTTTCCCTTCCACCTTCCCTCCCTTCAACACTCTCTTGGAAAAATCAAGTCAAGACAACTTGCCATTAGCATTATCAGGTCAAACTCCTCTTGATCGAAGTTGGAAAGCTTAGCTCTTATCTACATCAATGGCAGAGCAAATCAAGATAACCAAGCAATCTCCCTCCAAGCTCTGCCTCTTTCCTTATTGGAGAACATCTGAACTACATTGAAGTGTCCCGCAAAAGTGCATCACAATCTCTTCTAATGATATATTATACTAGGCAAAGATGGATGGCATAAAAAAATTGGCCTAAAATAATTTAAATAGTGATTACAATACTCTCGGCAAACAAGGATTGCAAGTTCAAAAATCATTAAAGTATCCCCATTGCAGTATTCATACCACAATTCGCATAGGTAGAAGTACTTCTGCTTTCGAGTAAACCAAACAAAAATTTCAAAACAACAATTATAGGTACCAGAATGCATCATATAACAGAAATTATGAAAGTAGATAAAAAAAAACGCCGCCAAACATAGAAATAAAAGGAATGATACCCTGGGTCCATGTTTATAATGTCACATAGCTCAATGTTTAGAGCCCAATCCGGACCAATCAACATATCATTGGTTGCCCTCTCAGCACATGCTGCCGCGGTGTGAGCCATGTTATCTGCCTCTCTTGTGAAGTAACAAATCCCTGTTTATTGTATAAGCACAGCCTACAAAAAAGTCAATCACAAAACCATTCAATATCATGAATATGAAAATTAAAATTACGAATTTAACAAAATGAACAGCAGATCAGACGCATTTCTAGGTAAACGCTCATCAAAATCAGCTCTAGACGATGGTCATCAATAAACCCAATTTTGCAATTAAAAGAAACTATAGCTAACTCTCTCTAAGAATAGTAACAGTCCGTATAGAAATTTTTTTTTTCTTAAAAGTAGATAAAAAGGATACCAAGAATTGAATCCCCAAAATAATCCATATATCCTTAAAAGCCACAAATCATAGAAAAACCCAGGACAGTAATAAAAAAAACCCAGAAAGGAAATCAACAAATTTGATAGTAGTTGCAATAAAATAGTAAGCTTGAATAACATTACCTTACCCCAAGTGATCAAACCAATAAAACCCACTTCACCCCCAAAAAGAATTGAATAACAAAGAAATCCTTGAAGGGTATGGATTGAGGTTTTTGCCTGACTAAACCGACCAAGAAGAAGAAGGGAGAGAGAGAGAGAGAGAGAGAGAGAGAAATTGGGTTTATAGTAAGCTTAAACTTGTCTGCGTTTTCCGTGGGACGTTGTTGAAGACCTTTCAGCTTTTGTTTTCGTGAGGCTTTTTATTTTGTTTTGATTATTTTTCTTTGCTTTTTTTTTTTTTTTTTTCAAATTTGGCTTTGCGTCAGGCATCGGGTAGTCACTATATGTTGGAATCAAATTGGGCTTGTTCTTTTTTTCTTTACTTTAGGTTTTTTTTTTTTTTATTAATTTCAATTTTGTGGAAAGAAGTAAAAAGAAAAGAAGAAGAAGAAAGGGGTTAGGCTGAATTTTCAATGGTTTTTTGAAGTTAAAACCTAAAAAGAATTCCTTGTGACAGGCTGTGATGATGGTTTGGGTGACCAAACCATTAATATTAATCCATCTTACGAGAAAATTCCAAGGTTTATGAGAAGAAAATCAGATATAGTATTTTATTAGGGTCAACAATTATGAAAAATCAATTAGTTTTATTTTGCATTAAACTAATTCTAATTTCCCAACAAAATAAATAAACAAATCCCTAGATCTAAATAATTAAAGGTGGGTCGGTCACTGACAACAAATTAAGGGTGGTATTTTACAGGATTCCCTATTTTGACTTTTATCTCGGAAATTTCTAGAATCAAAGGCGTGTACATGTTGGAGAAATTAATAACTCCTTTTTTATATACCCAACTTATTATTTTGATATGAATTATGTGTTTATTTATTTTTATTTACATCCGAATTTATTATTTGATTTTAGTTTTTATTATATAAAAATATATTATTTGATTGGCCATAATTGGAGGCTGGGTGGCTGCAGAGAAGTCAAGCCAACCCAAAATGTTATATTTGGTCCAAGTTTCCCATCTTCTTATTTGCATTTTGCACCACATCCTTTATTTCCATGTCATCATTAAGTTGTGTTTAGAAAATTAAAAAAAGATTATTTCTAAATTTTCATTAAATAGATGGATAGATTTAAAATGTATTTTATTACGCAATTCGAAATTTCGTTGTTTAAAATCCTTAAGGCAATTAATTCTAAATTCCTGGTTGACATTTTGGGTTGAAAAAAAGTAGTGGGAAATGTAGGGTGTTCATACAATAACCTTGTTTTGCTATGATCCAATGACTTTTCTATCTCTATCCAAAGATTTCTTTTTTCTAATGGACATCATGACCCCAAGCTACAAAATCACAAATTAAAACTTAATCATTTTATTATGTTTCATTTAAATTAAAATTCGATATTTGAGAATGTTTGGATAAAATTATTAAAAATTAATATGAGTTTGACAAAAGAATGAAACTCATTTCAAATATAGGCTAGACTTAAAGATTTGTTTAACTCGTTTTTATATTGTAATATATTATTTTAATTTATGTTTATATATTATATAAAAATTAAATCCATAATAAGATATAATACTAAACTTATGTTAAGTTGTTTATATCTTACCTATTAATAAAAGAAAAAGATATAAAATTATTGAACATTAAATTAAAGATAGCATAATTTTTATAAAAAAAATACAGGTAAGCCTAAAATAAGATTGAATTAATTCTAAACAAATAAAATTTGACAACTTTTGAGGTTATATTTTGGAATTCAACCTAAGCAAATATAGATTATACGTAATGATCTAACCCAAATCCATTTCAACTTGACTCACGAGCGCTTCTTCTTTCCATGTAACAAAATGCATAGCTTCATCATGGGGAGCATAGCATGAATCATTCATTCCTGCTCAACATTGTGGTTGAATCTAGCTTTCAAAATAATATTTTGGTTACAATTTGTTATAAGCTAAGAGGGTTTAGAGAGAGAAAAAAAAACGTTTGGTGATTTTGCAGCGAATTCAAGTTTGAAGTATTTGAGTGAAAGGAAAGCTTACGAGGGGGTAAGAAATTAAATTGTTAATTTAGGTTATATAGAAAATTCAAAAGGATGTGTTGTCAGTGTAGGACGACGTGAGTTTGAGTGCGCTAAAGCGCATTATTTTTTTATTTAAGGGTTGAGGAGGGATTATAAGTAATTCTAGGCATTATATCAAAAAACAAAGATTAAGAATTGTAATACTATACTTATATGAAAGGAAATAAATCAAAAAATAAAAAAGATGTGTTGATGCAAATTGTGGCTACAAATGGTTTACAAAAAGGAGTTGAAAATTATTAGGTGAAGTTACGAGGGAGAATTTAGTGACATTTAGGAAGAGTTTAGGTAGAGGACTTTGTGGTAGATTTTTTTTATACAAATATGTGTGGAACAAGATTGTAAGTTTGTTCAAGTCGCAGATTTGGCCTAAGGCTCTAGACGAAGAAAAGAAAACTTGGAATTTGACACAACCTAAAACACAAACAAATCCAAGTCAGATCTACAAATTAAAAAAGACAACAATTAAAATAAATAATTAAGATGAAAAGAAACAAGAACAGTTAAATAAATTAAAGATTGAACAATTAAACAAAAACAAGATAGAATAAAGAAGAAAATAAAGAAGATAAATGGAAAAGATGGAAAGTGACCTGTAGAAGTTCTAAAAAGCATTGGAAACCATATGAATCCATAACCCTTTTCGAACGGCTCTAATTTTCCTTTTAAGAAAGAAAACTTGGAAAAAAAAAGGGCTTGAAAATGATCCCACAATCTAAAAAGATTGTTAAAACTCTTATAAAAGAAAACTCAAGAGAAATTCTTAAAAAGAAAACTTAAAAAGAACTTTATTAACTTAAAATAAATAATAAACGAATTGATTGAATTGTGCACAATGAATAGACCTTTATATAGGCTAGCTAAATACATCTAAATAAAACTCCCAAGTTTACTGAAAATAGTTAATCTAAACAAAAAGTAATTTTAAACTAAACATTTTTGTTGACACAAAGCTCCTAAATAACTTAAAATACTAAAAAATTTATCTAAAATTTGGAATAAATAAATAATAAAATAATAAAACTCGAACCCAATCTGATTTAAACTCGAATAAAAAGCCTGAAGCTCGTAAATTTCGTAATAATCCTGTTCAAAAATTCTGCTCACGCAGTCTTCACTAAAACGGTCATAACTTGAGTTCTCGAACTCGAAATTGAGTGATTCAAAGTGCATTGAGAAGCTAATAGACAGATATTCAATCGATAAGTAGACATATTGACCCAGAAATGCTTAGACCCCTTCAAAAAATGCACCGCAAGTCAACTGATTATAACATGGCTAGGCGTGTGGGCTTGGTTGGGATCCTTGAAGTGTAACGCCTAAGCTTGTTAACATCTTCCACATGGGCTTGTCATCATAGATTGAGATTTTAAGTCTATGAACAAAATTGGTCTCTTTTAATTCATCTCGCTCCGTATTGAACTCTAAAGTCCATCGTCTTGGATCTTCAAAATTTCTTCTCGAATTTTTTTCGTGATAGAGCCTTGAACGAATAAGTTGAGTTTTGACTTCAACTGCTTAGATTTGAATCTTGCAATTCGACCTTGAGGGAAACCAAGTCCATCATGTCCATGGGCCTGAAATTGAACCTTAAGACTTGTATAACTTTTTTTTAAATTTTTGTACAAATTTTAAATTAATACAATGACAAAATTACATTTTGATATTCAAACTATGTCTCTAAAAATGTATTTTTGCTTTGATAGAAGTAAAGAGGCTTAGCCTTTTTGGAGGGAGGACGTAAATGAGGGGCCATCGACCCCTCACAACAAGTACCCTACTATGGTAGAGGTAAGGAGTGCTTTATTTGGATGTGATTGGATATGATCCAACTCTAACTATATAACCAACGATAGAGTGGTGGAATTTTACTAAATGTGATGGAGTAGTTTTTGAGCGAATCTTAATATGACCTTTGTTGGAAAATATGGACATCACATATATAATAAGGGTAATTACACATTATTATTTATTATCATAATATGTTAGCCCAAATTAAAAATGATCTAATTTGGTTAAAGTTTTATTGGGCTTTAATTATTAAATAAAGTATAGGTCAAATATGTGTAGATACTCTAGTAATTGAGTTCTAATCAAATTCTAATTAATGATGGGCTAATTAGAATTTGATTAGAACTAATATGTCAAGGTTATAAATATTAGGGTTATGGTCCCCAAATTATACACAAGATATTTTTTCTAATATCCCATCATTAGGAAAGAGAGAGCACATATTCTCTGAATTTCTTGTGTGCTAATTTGGAAGATCAAATCCCCAAGATTCAGTAAAACTTCAAGGAATTCATGGATTCAGGTACGCTTCCGCATCTAGTTTTGTTCTTGATTTATTCTTGATGATTTGACATGATAGATCCTGGTTTATTAAATTTTATTTCAGATTTATTTTACAAATCTAACAAGTGGTATCAAAACTTTGTCATGTTGAATTATTGAGAATGAATTGATACTTTATTAATTTTGGATTGATTCATTTTTCTTTTTTAATTTTATGGATTTGATATTTTAATTATATATTATGTTGAATCTTTGAGATTCCTGATAAAATTTTAGGTTTTGATTCTTTAAAAAAAGTTTTAGGGTTTTATAAATATAATCTAGTTTAATATTTGCATATACTATTCGAAAGATGAAGGTTTATTTATTTGTTTATTTATAATCAATTGATAAAAATTGATTTGTGAGATTTCTTTCTCTTATTTTCACACAATTATTTTATAAATTTTGGTTAAAGTCATTATTAAATTAAAGTTACAAACTTACAACTTTTTGCAATTGAAGAATTCCAATTAGGTTGTATAATTGGTTTTGAAAGTTAATTCACTTGATAATCAAATAAATGAATGTTGTTAAGATGTTTTTTTCGCACTATTTGTTTTAAATGTTTTGTTTGTGGTTGAAAGTATATGGAATTATCATATTTTGTCTTTATTCATGATGAATTATATTCACCATTGAATTCAATTCATATATACGAATGATTACTTTTGGTTTCTGTTATAATTATTTTATATAAGTTTTAGTCATTATGGTACCCGACTAAAATTAAAATATTTGAGATTTTTTTTAAATATGGTGGCTATGAATTTTCATAAGTAGTTGCGCATATAAAAGCTTTTATATAATTTGGGATTCTTTTTATATTTAGCGATTATGGATTTTTTTTTAAGTATTTGTGCGTATAAAGAAGTTTTATAATAATGTCTTTAGTCATGAATATAAATTTGAGTTTACATGAAATATGTAAGGCAAGCCAGTATTATTTTTATATTATTATAATTGTGTGTATATATTATGTGTGTATATATATTATATGCATATCAATGATTTTGAAGATTAATGCATGATTATAGTTTGTGTGAATATGTGTTTATAACTATTATTCAATAAGATATATTTTATAGTTTAATTAGTGAAATTAAGTTTTGATGGATATTGTTGAAGTTGTTATTATTATTATTATTATTTTGTTATGGTTATATATTCAATTTTATGGGTGTTTTGGTGCAAATTCATGTAAACTATATACATATTTAGATATTTTGGTTTTAAGTTTAGTTCTATAATATTAGGTTTTGGCATCTTATGGTTCCAAATATTTGGTTAAATTATTATGATATGGTTTATTGTATGAATTGTGGGATATGCCAACTATTATGATTTTGTTTTTTTTAGATTTATTGGCTTGAAAATACTTTTAAAGTATTCATGTGAATATCTGTTTAATCATAAATACAAATTTAGATTTACATGGTAAATTCAGGGTAAGGTTTTCTATTTGATTATGAATACATGTATATGCGTGAATTGCTTTGGTGTTTTTATCCATGCCAAAATTATGAATACATGTGCTTGTTAATTATTTGGCTTTGAACCACTACATTATTTCTGTTTGGTTTTGATATATATAGTTTTGGAACAAAAAAGAAATAGTCAAAAATTAAGGTTTCCAGTTTTTTTATTGCATTATTAAGACAACCTTATTTTGGGTTATTTCGGAGTCTATAAAGCAATAAAAAAAATAGTTTTGACATTTGACTATTGGAGAAATTTTAAATTTGAATATTGGTATGTTTATATATTTTTTAAAATAACTTAATTGAAGCAAAAAGTCACTAAAATATTTTTTTTTGTATAAATTATTTTGGGCAATTTACCTAAATATACCGATTTTTAAAAAAATTTACGGAAAAGGGCCGAAAAAATAATTATTTACCGGAAATGGCCATTTCCCCCCAAAACGCGTCCACGTCAGCGCATTTTGGGAGGATGCAGGGGCAAAGCGCGTCCACGAGGGCGCGCTTTGTGCCACATCAGCAAAAAAACGCATCCTAGAGGGCGCTTTGCTGATGTGGCACAAAGCCGCGCCCTGGTGCGCTTGCCCCCTACCAACAAAAAAAAAAACCTATAAAAACCCCCCAACCCTTTTATTTTTTTCACACATTAGTCCTTACTCATTTTTCTCTCAACTTTCTCTCAAATTCCTCTCAAATTTCTCTCAAAATCCTTTAAACTTCTTCTCAAATTTCACAATAGTCCTTTAATATTTACAAAAAATCCCTTTTTTAAATTTTTTAAAATATATTTTTTTTGATAAATTTTAGAATATTTGATCGTATTAGCAATGGCTGGAGAATTAATTCGTCTCGACGATAAACACATCTCCGTCGATCAAATGCAAATAGTAAGTTTTAATTTTAATTTTTCAATACTATTTAAAAATTTTTAAGTTTATGCAATTTTAATTAAATTTTATTTTATAATTTTTTAAACAGTCTGTAGATCGGGTGTTGCAATGCTATATTCGCAATATGCCTGGTCCGCCATCGCCGTTTATCGAGAATTACCTGCAGGAAGCGGGTTTTTGGCACGTGGCCACGATAGGCCGGGGGTGCAAGTTGGACCCGAAGTTAATCAGTGCATTGATAGAGAGGTGGAGACCCGAGACGCACACTTTCCATCTTCCATGCGGAGAGTATACTATCACTCTGGAGGACGTGCATTTGCAATTAGGATTGCCGGCGGATGGGTCCGTAGTCACCGGGTTCGCAACTTCTGGCGATTGGGCCGCCGTATGCTACGAGCTTTTGGGTGCTATTCCGGATAACATTTACGGTGGTCGGATCGAGATGGGCTGGTTACGAGACACATTCCCAGAGCCGAATAATGGTTCGACCGAAATAGAAAGAATACGGTATGCTCGGGCATACATTCTTGAGATGATTGGAGGCTATCTGATGTCGGACCTGTCACGAAACCTCGTACACCTGAGATGGCTGCTGAAACTCGTTGATTTTAGAACAGCCGATGAATTGAGTTGGGGGTCTGCCGTGCTCGCAAAATTGTATCGAGAGATGTGCGAGGCGATGCGGCCGAATAAAGCGAAAATCGGAGGTTGCCTATCACTACTGCAATCATGGGCACGGTTTCGATTTCCATTTTTACGTCCTCGAGTCGACCACCCATATACATTCCCACTCATAACGAGGTAAATTTAATATTAGATTTTACAATTATTACGTAGATTTAAAATATAATTGTATGCTAAAAATTTATTTAATTAGGTGGAACCATTCGGCGAGTTATGTTGGAATACCTACATCGCTTGAAGATATACGGCTTTTACTAGAGCAACGGTCGGAAGCACAAGTAAGTATTAAATTTTAATTAAATTTCGTAATAAAATAGTCGTTTCGTATTTCGTATTTAGTATTTCGTATTTAGTATTTAGTATATAACTAATATTTTTATCATGTTAATATAGTTTGAATGGACACCATACGAGGACCCCTCAATTCGGGCAGTAATTCCGGAGGAGTTCTTTCAAAATTCGAACATTTGGCACGTGAAGGTCCCATTGATCAACTATGTGACCGTGGAGATGCACCAGTCAGATCGGGTTCTGCGTCAATTTGGATTTCGACAACCGATTCCCGTGGCACCTGAGGTGCTCGATGATGAGCACAAAGTCGACTTACGACAGTTGTATATGGATTGGCCAAGATTTTGGTCAGCGTATATCGACTTGTGGGAGAACCGGTATGATTATATACCTACTTGGGAACCGATCATCGTTCTTGAGTTAGCGTGCGTTTCGGAATACATGCCATGGTTTCGGATCCATGGCAAGCCGTTTTTATTGTCGGAAGAGGAGAGGCGATGGCAACCGTAAACAAAGGGCAGCGGGGCCCTTTAAATCCAAGGAGAATGGGTGATGAGGCGGGACCATCAACAGCGCGGACACGATCCACGGGCCCATCAACAGCGCCCACACGATCCTTTGGGCCCAACACTTGGTAAGCGACACCCACATTACAGCCTTTTCAGATTATGCCAAGTGCGTACCCTAGCCCTTATATGTATCCTAACCCTTATATGTTTCCTTTTCCCACCCCACGGCGAGTTGGAATGCATGGCTTGGTCGAGTCTGTTCGACTACTCCGATCGCGGCGGCCGATCTTGAGGCCGCCGCCGTCGCATGAGGATCACACGAGCGCGCCGTCGGGAGCTCTTCTTTTACCAGTCTCCTTCGCCTTACGGGATTCAGACACCTCCGTCATGGTTTACGCAAACACCTCCCCAGTCGTTATTTTATCAATGTGGGTCATTCTCCTAACACCCACAACTAGACCCCCTGCCGGAGGAACCAGAATCCCCATCTGAGGTTCCACAATCCTCGCCGGAAGCTAGAAGAAGGAGGAATCCAGCGCGTAACCGTCGCCACCCCCATGTGGCATTGATTCCGACCGGCACCAACATTGATTCCGACCGCCAATTTTTTTTATTGTAATTTATTTTTTATATCTTTAATAAAATAAAAGTTGTTTTTTTATTGTAATTTAATTTTTTTATATTTAATAAAATAAAAGTTGTTGTTTTTTATTTTTATTTGTAATTTAATTTTTTTACCTTTAATAAAATAAAAGTTTTTTTTTATTTTTTTATTGTAATTTATTTTTTATATCTTTAATAAAATAAACGTTATTGTTTTTTTATTTTTATTTGTAATTTAATTTTTTATCTTTAATAAAATAAAAGTTGTTTTTTTATTTTTTTATTGTAATTTATTTTTTATATCTTTAATAAAATAAAAGTTATTGTTTTTTATTTTTATTTGTAATTTAATTTTTTTATCTTTAATAAAATAAAAGTTGTTTTTATTTTTATTGTAATTTATTTTTTATATCTTTAATAAAATAAAAGTTATTGTTTTTTTATTTTTATTTGTAATTTATTTATTTTATTAACCCATAAAATGAAAGTTGTTTTTGAATATCCTAATTGTAATGTAATTTTTATATATTTAATGAAATGAAAAACACATACTTTACTTCTATCATGTCTTTAAATACATCTAAACAAAAATGATACAGACGAAAATGAGACATAACTTTTCATTCTTCCAAGAGACAAAAATGATAAGGAGACTATGAACTATTCCGACTTGGACACGAGCGAGATGTATGGCCTGGGTTCCTACACCATCCGCATAACTTCCGTTGGTTGGCCATTTCTCGGATATCCATATTGTTGCGTATTCTAGTCAAGCAAGGTCGACCTTTTGGTTTGCGACGCAGTTCTTTATCCGGTAACAGCTTATACGGAGCAAGCGATACAGACGACCACTTACGTTCATCTGGGACTGGTGGGAATACGTGTCTCCACACGTTGTACATGTTTTCTATTTTATACACTTCGTCGACATAGCTCATGGGATCCAGACGGAGATTCTGACAAGCCACGAGTACATGAGCGCATAGATAACGAAGTGCATCAAATATCCCATAGTCGCAGGTCCTATTTCTCAAGTGTACACGATATTGCCCGCCAACAATACCTTGGTTCGGTCTGTCAAACTCTGTCACACGAAACCATAGGTTGTCGCGATCGTGACACATTGTGTGCATGGTGTTCCGTTTCAAGGTGCGTTATCTTTTGCTCGAGACATATCTCTCCAAAGACTGACACCGCGCCACACTTCATTATACGAAGCATCCCACCGACCATGCAACTTTTCCAACACCTTCTGCTTGGCTATCCAAGTCTTTCGGTAAGAGGGCGTGTACCCCAATTGGCTACGAATATTGCCAATTAAGGTAAAGCACTATAGTCTTGAGATCCACCTTCACCGCGTCGGCATTATTAAGTCACCAACATCTCGAATCCATCTTGGATGATCTTGTGAAACACACATCAGCGAAATCGTTAAATAATGCAACATTACGTAATATTAGTATTATTCAAAACCTTGAACACCTAGTGATCTGCATCTTGGCAAGACATGTATGTGGACCTTTGTACTTTTAATCTCCCACAAGCTGTCCTTTTCCTCAACGAGGCCATGATTTTCCATGAACATGTACCGTCTTGCATCGCACACTTGGCCTCGTACTTACCGAGTTTGGATTTAACCACGTTGTAGTTAACCCCATTCTTGATGCTATATTGTTTCAATGCACCAAGAAAAGTATCCTTGTTAGAAAACTCTTTACCAACTTCTAATTCGCCCGAATCTAACGACGAACTTGTACGATCACGCCTTCTGTGTGGTGGTTTAGGAAACTCCAATGCATCGTCTTGAGATAGATCGATATTATACATGTGGGCTGGAGGCGAGTACGCCCTGAATCGCGGATCTTCTTCTTCTTCATCTAAACCGCCTTCAACATCGGTCGGAACAGGCTCCGGTTCAGAAAATAATACAACTTTTACACCATCGGGACCGGGCTCTCGAGGTGGATCCATATCGGACTCGTCATCCGATCCACCATCATCTGCAATGAACGAGGGCCCCTCGCCGGTGGATGTCGTGGGGAGTACATTATCCCTTCTTAAACAACTTTCGTAACGTTCTCAATCATATGTGGATTGCCAACCACTAGAAGTTGATGACGTTCCCCAATACGTATTACTAGCATCGAACGTCGAATGAAGGATATGCATGTCCCATCCACCAACCGAGTGTCGTGCAGGGGTTGTGTTTTCTATACTACCACCAAACACGGACGCTTCCGTATTCTGCCTCCCACTAATAGAGTGTCGGCTTGGGGTCGTGTATTCCCCTCGAATAGCAGTAGACGTTGAAGTCGAAGGAAGATCACTTGGCGATGAAAAATGTACATATACCTCAAGATAGGGTGATCCACTGGCAAGATGAGTCTCCACCATTGCCTCCAAGCTCCGAGGACCTTTGATGTCGAATGTGTCATATCTCACGGGATCAACCGAAGCGCAAAATCTATATTTAATAGACTGAACTTTCATTGGCATTGTTCCGAAGATTTTACGCCTAATTCTTTTGCGAAGTTCTGTCAAATCTATGTTTCGGTTAAAACCCAATCGCGTTGTGTTCTCCGATAAAAAAACAACACCATTTTCGGTGTCACAAACCTCACCATCGTAGTAAATAACAGCATTAATACGTTCACTCATCTTCAGTTTCTATTTTACTTTTGCCTCAATTTCTGTTATGCAACCTAAGAATGAAATTTGGTGATTTATAGTCTAAGGATTGCGGACTCATCAGAGCAAAAGAGCGCCCACGTGGGAGCTTTTTTGATGTAATCTTGGCGGCGGTGCATCTGCTTGAAGCGTTTTGGCCACTATTTGTTCGTAAACGTCTTCTTAAAATTATTTTGCGAGAGACTCATGTAGCAAAAAGAGCGTCCACGTGGGAGAGCTTTTTCGGTACTCTTAGCCGTGGTGCATCCTACTTGAAGCGTTTTGGCCACTATTTGTTGAAACGTCTTCTCAAAATTATTTTGCGAGAGACTACTTTGTAGCAAAAGAGCGTCCACGTGGGAGCTTTTTCAGTACTCTTTGCCGATAAAGTGCATCTGCGCAAGCGTTTTGGTCACTATTTGTTGAAACGTCTTCTCAAAATTATATTGCCGAGATACTCTTTGTAAAAAAATTCAAATAATTTTTATTTTGCTTTGATATATTTTCTCGAAACCCTAATCTTAAAATTATTCTAATTAATTAACCTTAAAATATAGTCCATTAATTTTCTCTTAGAAACCCCAAACCCTAAGACCCTAAAATCCCTAAACAGTAGTAGCCTAAAACCCTAAAAAGTCATGCCCTAACACTAAAAACAAATGAAAAACCCATTGGGGGGGAGAGGGCAAAAGTGCATCCACGAGGGCGCGCTTTGCCCCTGCATCCCCCCAAAACGCGCTGACGTGGACGCGTTTTGGGGGGAAATGACCCTTTCAGGTAAATAATTATTTTTTGGCCCTTTTTCCGTAATTTTTTTTAAAAATCGGTATATTTAGGTAAATTGCCCAATTATTTTGTTTTAAAATATAAAATGTTGTGTCCATGTAACTTAAGTTATGTTAATATTGAATGGCCCAAATGAAAGTTAATAATATTACATGTGCAACTATGGTAATAAACATGTGACAATTGTAATAGGCCCAATTTGCCCGGGCCCATTAACTAATCAGATTCAAACCGAAAAAAAACAAATAAATATTAAAAACAAAAAAAACAGTAATAAAACCCAAATTTAACAGTCCATTAACCAAAAATAATAACAGTCCAGTCCTTTTATACAAACCCAATAAATTAAACTAACCCAAATCTATTATTAAACCCCCAGACCCAAAATCAAAGCCCAAATCACTACCCAAAGTTGACAGGCCCGAATGGCCCAAGATCTTCAACATGTTCCAGAAACCCTAGAGGGTTCTGGAATCAGCCAGCGCCGCAACCCTTCCCCGCTTTCACACACGCGCGCCCCGTGTGCATCCGCGCCGCAGCCACCACGTACACGCGTGCCAGCCTCAGCAATGGCCCTTCCACGAGCGATTTTTCAGCTGTACCTGCAACAGAAAGCAGCAATAGCAACAACAGAGAATAGCAGAATATTGTAGAATACAGTAGAAGAATTTAAAAAACGTGCATTTCATTTTTCTGGCTATAAAAAGCCAAGCATTGTATAGTAAACACTTACGCACACATACGCAAAAAAATACAAAATCAAAAAGCAGAGAAATATTGAAAGGTGATTTTTGGGTTTTGATAATCTGTTTCTTTCGTTTTTCCTTCTTTCTTCTTTCTGCATCTTTGTTTTTTTCTTGTTCATATGAAAATCAAGGGATAAAATAAAAGAAGTGAGTGACTTACCTGGCTTTGAGCACCGTTCGCGGTGGCTCCACGGCGGCAACAGTGAGGTGATCGGCGCATTAGGGATTTATTTCGTGATTTGTAAATGGCAGATTGCCATTCAGTTTTTTTTAAGGTTTAATAACAAATAAAAACGGCGTCGTTTGGGTCTTTGGAATTCAGGTGCCGAAACGGCACCGTTTGGTGCTTAACCCGCGTGCCCGACCCGATATCCAAAGGATCCGCGCATTTCTGCGGTGAATGGATAATTTGCGCGTTTAGTCCCTCTTTTTCGTGCTGTTATTTGATTAGATCCGTTATGCATTTTCTTTGTTTTTTAATCGATTTCTGTAAATTGAGCGCCATTTCAATTTGGTCCATTCTGTGTGCTGCGTTTTGGTTATTGAAATATTTGCTAGTTTGATCCCTGACCATTTATGCGCAATTTAGATTGATTCTTAACTTTGTTTTAATAATCTTATTTATTTATAAAGTAGTCTTTTAATTTTATTTTTATTTCGATTAAGTATTTGTTAGTTTTTGTTCACGATCTTTGCAACCTTTTTCTGGAACTAAATTTATTTATTATAGAAGTTATTTTAATAAATTATTTTGAATTATTTTGTTGATTTTATAATGTTTTAATTTGTTTTATACTTCCATTTGTATATATTTTAATTTATTATATAAATATTTAATTTCAAAATCTTCTTTTATATGTTTCTCTGTTTTAAAGTTTTGTATAATGTTTAATTTAAATACTCTTATTTATTATTAATTTATACATACATATATATAATTAGTATTAAAATTGTTTTATTTTATGTACCTATTGTTGATTTCATAATATTTTATGTATATATTTTCTTTTAAATCTATTTATGTATATATTTAGTTTCTTTTAAAACTACTTATGTATATATATATTTTCCTTTAAATTTAGTATACATAATTTATTTTTTTTAAGAGACCATATTTTATTATATGTTTTCGCTCATTTCCAATACTTTTATATATTGCTATCTATATATATATACATTTTTTTATAATAAATCTTTCATCTCATGTATATTATTTATTTAAATTAATATAGATTACTTAATATATTACATCTTTTGATTTTCTACATACTTAATGTTTATTTTAAAATTCCTTTATATATTACTATTTAATATATGATTTTGTTCTCTTTATGTCTTATTGATTTTTAAATGTTCATACATATCATTTGTTTATTTTTTTTATTGTTTATATATATCAATGATTTCAAATTGTTCTTCTTACAAATTATTTGTTTTTTTAAATTTGTTATACTTTATTTGTGTTAATTGGCTTGGTATTTCTTTTTAAAATTAGTTTTTAGTTTATTATCTTTTGAATGTTAATGTTAATACTATTATTCATTTTGTATAAGTGTTATTGCTATAAATCCATATTTCATGCTTGTAATTATGCTTGTATTTCTTTTTGTTGCATCACGATTCCAAATCCAAATTTCATCCAATTTCAAACCAAATGTTTTGAACCGGTTTTAAAATCACCTATTTGAAAACCTTTTGAAATAAGGCAATATTTAGTGTTTGGAAACTCGGGAAATTGTGCCCTAGCGTGCTGGGTTGCATTTTTTTCGTTTGACCAAATAACTAAATAACCTTTTAATTGCTTGTTTTGAAAATCAAAGATAATCTCGGTATTGAGGCATAAATATGTCATATCCTAACGTGTTGGATGTGATGTCTTATTTCCTTAGAACGAGTGAATCTTGAGATTCAATTCAAATTGATCAGCCTTTTCCAAAAAGGATTACATTTTAAATTTTTTTAGATTTTCAACATACGGACATTAGTTAATCAATTTGGTACCAGTTTTGGGCATACGAGGGTGCTAATCCTTTCTCGAGTGTAATCGACTCCCGAACCTGTTTTTCTATTCCGTAGACCAAAATTATTTTTTACAAGGTGATCCAATCTCACCTAAACAAAAAGGGTTGGTGGCGACTCCATGTCTCATTTTTAAGTCGACCCCGTTTTTTCAAAAACTAAAAAAATGGTTTCGACAACAATTATTCGGTTTTACATCTGCGCAATAAATTGGCCCCAAGGAAGATTTATGGTTCGACATGTTCTTATTGTCAATGTTTGATTATTACACTAATATATCACTTACAAGTTAATATTTTGTCTAAAGATGAAATATTAATGGAGTGTCAGATATGATGAGGTTTACCTTTATTCAAATTATTTTGGTTTAAATTTGAAGTCTTATGGTTTATGATTTATTCAACTGTTATTATATTTATGTTGTTTTGGGATAAATATAAACATATATATACTATTATCTTTTAATTTGATTGAAAGATGAAATTAAGAGAAATATTTTGAAACAAATAAATTTAGATTTTGGCTTTAGGCTTGTAACGCCCCGAATTTTGGGCCTAGAAATTTAAGGTGTTTGTGGTTAGGGACAGTGAAGAGGTTGTGCTTTTTTGTTTAGTGGCGCATTTAAATGGCATAATGGGTCTGCTGGTCTGGTGGTTGAGTGAGTCTTAGGGAACCTCTGGGTTCCGGGTTTGAGCCCCTGTGAGAGTGTTTTTGGAGAAGTGTTATTAATTTGTTTTGTTTAAAAAATAGTAATTTTATTTTAAGTTAATTATTTATTTTTCTTTATTTTTATTTTTATTTTTATTTTTATTTGGTATTTTCTATTTTGGTTTTATTTTGTTTTTCTGGAACGTTTTTGGTTCCTTCTTCTCTTCTTCCCTATTTCCTGTCTTTTTCTTTTGAATACGGGTTTCGCTGGCTAATCTCGGGAATCTCGCTCCTCCGTCGTCATCTCTGATTGCAAAACAGGTGTGGGATTCAAACTTTTACTACACTGTTTTATTTCCTTTTTGCAAAGTTTATGTTCAGCTTTTCTTGACCGTAGGCTAAACCGTTGGTTTTGGGTTTTTGTTGATGGAAGTGATGAGAAATTGTCACTTTTTGATATATGTTGATAGGGCAAAGGTTGGGGACGGATTTGGTGGTTGAAATGGTGGTTTTGGGGCTATTTTAGGGTGGTTTTGTGACCACCCCGACGGCCACACGGGCGTGTGTCGACCCACACGGCCGTGTGAAATTGGGCGTTAGGGTTTTCAGGCCAAATTGGGTGCCACACGGCCTGGCTACACAGCCTGGCCACACGGGCGTGTGGCTGATTTGGGGATTTTGTCAATTTTCACACGGCCGTCTCCCCTAGGCACACGGTCGTGTGGGTTTGTGAATTAGGGTTTCAGAGATTTTGTGTCACACGACCGTGTAGCTGATTTAGGGATTTAAGGATCCCACACGGACGTGTGTTTTGGAACATATGGCCGTGTCTGGTGGTACACGGGCGTGTGAGACCCTCACATGGCTGTGTCTGTTCTGCACTTGACTTTAGTGAAATTGGGCAGTGAGTTACACGACCTGTTCACACGGCCGTGTCCCTACACTATACGGGCGTGTGTCTCTGTCACATGACCGTGTACTACCCTGCACACGGGCGTTTGGACCCTCACACGGCCTGGACTGCTCCACACGGCTAGAGCACACGGGCGTGTGGCCCTATCTCGCCAGATTTTGGTTCTAGGTCAATTTAAGCGTAGTTGTGACTCTATGTGTTTCAACCCTTGGCTAAGCTTTAGTAAGGGTAATTATGACTCTGTTCTGACTTCGGTTTAGGTGAGATTCGCGATTGGTTGCGTAACATGTTTGCTTCTGAACCCGGTTGACGGGGTGTGCTTGTGTGCAACATGCTTCTGTTCGATTGTCTGACTTAGTGTCACTGTTCTGTGAGGTTACATAGCCATTGAATCTGAATATGGGTAGTTGAGTATGCTCCTATCTAAATCTGACTGACTGGATGTGAATGACTGTCTGTAATCTTGTACTCTGTTTCTATTCATCTGTTTGCACACATACAAATGCATATAATGTTTTTGGGTGGGATTATGAAGAAGGAAGATCAAATCGAATCGAGGCGGCGGTGATCTATGGTTGTTAGCCTCTAATACCAGAGGGTCGTGGGCAGTCCCAATACTTTGAGGGTCGTGAACTATGCTGTTAGCAGGTTACCACATTGCACCATACAGCGCATACGTCAGCCTTGCTGCGTGTATTTATCTGATCTGACAGTTTAACTGTACTTTATCGGTATAGCGGTTTATCGTATTGCACTGTACCGCTTATACATCAGCTTCGCTGCGTATCATCACTATCTGATCTGGCAGTTCATGTCGCATGTTTGTATCGCGGTTTACTGCATGGAACTGTACAGCTTACTGATAGCCCCTAATACCCAGAGGGTCGTGGGCAGTCCCAATACCCTGAGGGTCGTGGACATTGTTGGAGTGCAGGGATGGATGGGCCTTACGAGGTCCTATGTGGTGTGATTGGTTGGATGAGCTCTAACAGCTCTTATGTGGAGTGATGGGGGTCGGAGAGGTGTGTTGGCTGGATGGGTGGGTTTTATAACTTAATTTCATTCATAAGCATCTGTTTGACTGTTTCTTGTGCTAGAATATCTGATTGTTCTGTTTGACTAAAAAGAACTTTTGTGGTTCTACGTACTTTGTAAACTCCGATTGTATCTGACTGACTTAATAGAACTGGTGACTCTTTTGTGAATTGTGATCATCTGGTTGAGACTTTTGTCTCGAAGTTACCGTTTGATTCTGTGAGTATGTTCCGCTCTGAACTGCTATGGGTTTTCTATTTCTGATTCTGTAGTAGTTGGTTTTGAACTCACACTGAGCTCGAGTAGCTCACCCCCACTTCTGTATCCCCTTCTCAGGTACATTTCAGAATTTTGGATGCTAGACTCAGTACGCGGAGGTCTCGGACAGTTTCAGAGCAATGGAATGTCAGATTTTGTTTTCTATTACGACTTTATTATTTGGTTAAATGTTGAACTGTAAGGTTTTATAAGGCTGTGGTACAGTTTCCACTTTAGATTTTCGTACGTACATTTATTCTGGTTGTTTTTCATACTTAACGCTAACTTTATCGGAAGAACTTTAAACGATTAAATGTTTTGTTTCGTAAAGATATGAATGGTTTTCGGAAATGAAATTAAGGTCGACTGGTTTTGTAAAAAATTTCCCATGATCACTTCGGTGATCAATGTAGCATCCTGAGTTTGGTCTAAACTTCTAGGCCGGGTTTGGGGTCTTACAAGGTTTTAATTAAGGATGTCTAATATTTTAA
This sequence comes from Gossypium sturtianum, assembly GCA_025698515.1. Lineage (NCBI taxonomy): Eukaryota > Viridiplantae > Streptophyta > Magnoliopsida > Malvales > Malvaceae > Gossypium > Gossypium sturtianum. The sequence continues at coordinate 8,243,186 of CM046947.1, forward strand.
ATAGATTAGCTGAAACAAAATGCCGCCAAAGTGACCTCTTTTGTGTAGATTAGTTTATTTAAAATATCAATATGATTATATGTTTTTGTGATTCATGCGTTTATTAATTGACCCAAAGGTAATTTAATATTTGGCAGAATTTCAACGACATCTGTGGTGATAAATGTGTGATAATTATAAGGTATTTTATGTGAGCAATAAGTTAGTCCAAAAATTAATTAATTGTTTGACATAATTTATTGTTAATGTTTGTTTGCTACAACAAGAGTACCGCTTACTGTTAATATTACTGTCCAAAGACTTGATATTAATGTTGTGTTTGGTATCTTGAGATGGGATTAGCCATTATTTTGAATTTATTGTTTACTTATAAATATTGATGTGAGCTTGTTTTTATCTATTTTGTTCTGGATTCAACTAGTTTATCTTTTGCTGCCACAATATCTGCTAATATAAATTCTATACCCATGTTTAATGAGACTAATTTTAAGGAATGGAAAGGACATTTATAATACTAAGGGAAAAACAACCCGCACCTCTCACTACGAAAAACACCTCTTATGTTAAAAGGGATTTTGAGAGGTGGGATCGTTCAAATTGCATGAGTCTAATAATCATGAAGTACAACATTTTAGAAGCCTTTAGGGGCAAAGAATCTAAAAAGATTACTCAGGCCAAAGTTTCCTTGACGAAATTGAGAAACGTTTTGCTAAAAACGATAATGTTGAAATGACATCACTTCTAACTTTTTTTATATCTATAAAGTATAAGGGTCAAGGAAATACTGAGCGATCTAAGTGCTATGAGTTTTATGATCCTACAATTAGGAATATTTTTGAGATGAGAATTGCAACATTCTTTTAGGATGTTGAGTTTGGAGGGAGAAATAAGGTTAGAGACATTGCTTTTAAGGAGGAACTGAATTCTAACTCAGTTCCTACTATCACTTTTGACGATGTTTAGGTTCTCATACCTATCATTGATTAAGAAGTGAATCTAGGACCTCAATAATGATGCAATGTTGAACAACTCCTTATTCAAGATGAGGTAATTGTTCCAGAAGAACAAACTCAACAACCTTAAGAATGAATGTCATTAAAAAGGTCCACTAGAGAAATGGTTATAATGGCTTTAGTGGAATATTTTGACATCAAGCTACATCAGATGAATATTAAGTTAATGGTTTCTCAATGGTAACATTTATATGGTGCAATTAGAAATCTTTGTGTCTAATAATGCAAAGTTAATGATTTGCAAAGAACTTCATCTATGGGCTTAAGCAAACTTCTCGTCAATAATATTACAAATTTTACCAAATGATTATCTCATTTAGTTTAGAGATGAATTTTATTGATAATCATATATACCATAAGTTTAGTGGGAGTAAGGTTCTATATTTGGTTTTATATGTTAATGACATACTGCTTGTCAATAATAAGTATAGCCTCAATCAATGCCCTAAGAATGATTTTGAGATTACAAAAAAAAATGCATTAGATTTTTTACATTTTAGCAGTAGAAAGTCCAATGTATGTTCAGGTTTGTATACATTGGAATATTGTGTACACTATTGGGATGTTAGGCAGATATTTTAAGCAACCCTGGATTGGACCATTGGATAGCATCCAAGAGGGTTATAAGGTATTTTTAGAGAACAAAAGATTACATGCTCACATATCGGAGGTCTAATCAGTTAGAGATCATTAGGTATACAGACTCCGATTTTGATGGAATATGGATACAAGATTTTGTCACTAAGGTGCAAATTGTGAAAACAAATTGTAGTCTTTTATTCCAATAGCAACAAGAACACATCAAAGTCAAAACACATAGACTTTAAGTTCCTGGTTGTTAAAGTAAAATTTCAGAGTTGTTAGGTGTCTATAAAGCATATTAGGAAAAACTCCATGATTGCGGATCCGCTTACTAAGGGACTACACCCAAGGTTTTTCATGAGCACATTGCTCATATGGGTGTAATATCATTTAAGGATATTTGGTTTTAGTGGGAGTTTGTACTTTTAAATGCTTTTATGTTATAGACACATTTTTAGTTATTTCAGTTTAAAGATATTAAGTTTATTTTCTATAGAAATAAAGTTTATTTGGTTTATTCACACTCTAATTTTGGTAAGGTTTGATCTCACTAAGGAGGACCAGTTGGAAATAGACATGTTTAGATCATATTGCATGTAATTTCCATGCTACACATCCATACTTGATCTGTCATTTGGTTGTGTTAATATACGTGATCATGGATGGATTTAGTTACGATATATGTAACAAAAGTCGCCTTGGTTCTATGTTAACATAATTAATGGACGAGATTGTTCGGAATACCTTTTGGATATGATAGTAAAATTTTGAGCTCATAAGGTTATATAATGACATGTAATTATAGAGTAGTTAGTATATATATGTGGTCCAAGTGGGAGATTGTTAGAAAATATGGACATCACATATATAATAAGGGTAATTACATATTATTATTTATTATCATGATATGTTAGCCCAAATTAAAAGTGATCTAATTTGGTTAAAGTTTTATTGGGCTTTAATTATTAAATAAAGTATGGGTCAAATATGTGTAGATACTCTAGTAATTGAGTTCTAATCAAATTCTAATTAATGATGGGCTAATTAGAATTTGATTAGAACTAATATGTCAAGGTTATAAATATTAGGGTTATGATCCCCAAATTATACACAAGATATCTTTTCTAATATCCCATCATTAGGAAAGAGAGCACATATTCTCTGAATTTCTTGTGTGCTAATTTGGAAGATTAAATCCCCAAGATTCGGTAAAAGTTCAAGGAATTTATGGATTCAGGTACGTTTCTGCATTTAGTTTTGTTCTTGATTTATTCTTGATGATTTGACATGGTAGATCCTGGTTTATTAAATTTTATTTTAGATTTATTTTACAAATCTAACAACCTTACGATAGCTTAACATGGAGAATCTTAATTAAGTGAGTGATTAATTTTACAGTTTTTGTGCAAGAAAATCTTCCTTAATCGAGTAATTAATTTGAGGACAGGCAGTTGGTGAAATATGCAAGTATAACAAAATGCAAGGACTTGGTAAGTTTTTTATTCATATTTTTGTGCAAAATTTGGGTAGTTTGTATGAAATGGATGGGAGTTTCTTATACGGACATTGCCGTTGCATTTACGTTTTGAGTTGATAGGTTGAGATTTTCTTCAAATGATGCTTTTTATTGGGGAAAAAAATGTGGAACATAAAGATGGTAATGTTTAATGTTGGTGCGGAGTGAAAGTTCTTCTATTTACATTCAATTGTTGGTGGCTTTAGTAGACAATCGAGCATATGAAAGCTTGACGTTCGCATGGTTCATATTTAGACCCAAACAGCGCATAAATCCAATCAAGGCCCAATATTAAGTAGCAGAGTCTCGTCAAGTAGCCATCAATTGAAACCCAAAGATGTCCTCCGAAAGGCAAAGAGTAAGAAGCTGATGACCCAATGATAAATTTAGCAACATTGGGGAAAAGAATAGGGTATGTAGTTTATGAGTGTATATATATATATATATATATATATATATATGGGTACTCGATATTTACAATTATTTTCAATATCTTACATGTAATTAATAAAAAAAATATTTTTTAATATCTGAAAGTAATAATATCAATTTTTTAGTATTTAAATTTGAGTTTCAGAATTATTTAGATAAAAATTCATAATTAACTAATAATAATAGGAATTTATTTTCATCGAATCAATACCAAAACTCGAGAAAAGAATATCAATCATTAATCTATATTTAATAAATTAAATAAATCCACAATTAACACTAAATTTATTCTATTAACAAAATCATGAAATTTCAAATCCTAATAATATTAACAATTAACTTATATCAAATTAACCCTAAAACCCGAATTAAATATTAAAAAATTAACATTATTATCTTTGGCTACCAAAATGCATAACTTTTTTCAAATATATGTATCACATTGAACCAAAAAAATCTAGGTACCATATTAGAGAAAAGTGTCAAAACATGATATATGGTATATTAAGTGGAAAATCATTCCATACACAGCTTGTGGAGTTTTTTAGGTTCCACAACCCGGTTGAATGTATAACAAGTATCTTATGGAATATAGTAAACAATAATAAATTTTAATTATATAATTAGATGGGACACTTGCCATATTTTCAACCATGTTAGTGGAGTCTAAAAACTCCACAAGTTATGTATCAAATAATTACCTACATATATAAACTTATATATGTGGGTAATTATTTGATACAATGATAGTCAATTTTTTTAATTTTACAAGCAGAGTTGTCCTATTTATTTAGCTTTTATTATTTTAAATATCAATTAATAAAATATTAGTTGAGTGGTAAATTAAAGGTTTTACTAATGCAATTGAGGTGGGTTTAAATCCTATCATTTTTATAATTTTATTGGTTTTTAAAAATAAAAAAACTAAGGTGTCGTCGAATAATATAATTTATTTTTATTACAGAATTACATTTCCGTAATTTACTTTTAACTGGGCACTAAATCATTCAAGAGCTTAAATAATTGTAAGTATAGATATATAATTGATGGAGATAATAAAATGTATAGTAAAATTAAAATGTACAAAAATATCAACTTGAAGCTTTAGCTTAATGATAAAGTAAATGTTTTACTAATGTAAATGATTGAATGTAGGTTTAAATCTCACTAGTTTCATGTTTTTATTGATTTTTTAAAATAAAAAAAATTAAAGTACCCTCAAATAATATAATTTATATTTTATTACAAATAGGTATTTCTGTATTTTTCATGACTGAGTTGATGCCTGGTTGACTCATGACGCCAACTCAATCAGGAGATTAAATAATAGTAAGTATAAATATACAATTGAAGGAGGTGATAAAGTGTGTAGTAAAATTAAAATGTATAAAAATGTCAAATTGAAGCTTTAATTGAGTTGTAAATTAAAATTTTTACTAATATAATTTATTGATGTGGATTCAAATCTTACCATTTTCATATATTATTGGTTTTTAAAATAAAAAGACTAAAATACCCTTGAATAATATAACTTATTTTATTGTGAAATGGCATTTCTATAATTTCCATAATCAAGTTGGTGCTTGGTTGACTCATGACACCAACTCAGTTATAAGCTTAAATAATAGTATAGATAAAATAATTATAATAATTATAATTATTTTATTAATTATGTTTTCATTATTAGGTCTTGTTTTATGAACTACTGAAAAAAATAAATTTATTGAAAATTAATTTTTTCAATGATTTAATTTTTTACTCGTGTTTGATAATCCAAAATTAAAGCAATCTGATAGAATTTTTTTTTTAAAAAAAGTGTCAAAAATAATAAGTAGATAAGAACCATTTATCACTTAATGGAGAATATTTTCAATTATTTCAATTTTATTTTCTTTATTTTAATGTTATATTATCCTATAAAAACTTTGCATTTAAAATTTTAATTTTTGTTTAGAATAAAATGAAATGTTTAAAAAATAAGGATAAAATGTAGAATATTTTTTTTTACAATTTAAAATTTATATTTATCAAACAATATAATTATATTTAGTAATTAATTTTAAGTAATATATCAAACCGATGTCCACTAAACTAATTAATAAATTGACTTAGGCAAGTGCACTTATCAATTAATACTAATAGTATAGCTATGGTGAGGACATATATCGTTCCCTCGAGGATTACAATTACTAGTAATTATCACATTTTTATTATTTAACCTAATAATTCAAATGATTGATTAAAATTAAATCAAACTAGATAAATTAACTAATTAATGCACCAAAGAATGAAATACAAAAACAATCAGGTATTAACCAAGTAACAAAGCAATACCTAGGTAAGAATCCACCTAGATTTCATCTATAATTCTTAATCAAATTTATGCATTTTATTTTCTGAGCTCTTTGATCCGTAGAAATCCTTAATTTATGCTAATACCTCTTTCGAGCATAAGAGCAACTAACTCTAGGTTGATTAATTGAAATTTATTTTAAATTAAAATCTCTATTATTGCATTAATTCATTTTATGGATCCCTATTAGATTTGACTTTAATTCGGTCGATTTGTGTTGTCCTATTTCTAGAATTACGTGCAACTCTATTCAATTATACAAGATTTAATCACAAAAAAGGACTATTCAACCTCAGACTTATGTATATCAAATATGAATTAACACTCTAGAATTGCTAACCCATGAATAATAAAGCATTTATAATTGAAAATAAGGAGACTCAAGTTTTATTACAAAAAAAATAGAAATCAAACACTAGAATTCATCCTAGGGTTCATCTCCCCTAAGTATTAAGAGATGGGTCATAATGGCAAGAGTAAACACCAAAAATACAATATAACCACTAGAATAAAAGAAATCCATGATAACTCCCTTGGAAATCAACTTGAACTCTTGAATCTTGGTGGAAAATTGCTTGAAAATTGGCTTCAATGGTGTTCTCAAGGTAATTTCATGCTTTCTTTTGGTGGCTGCTTCTTTTCCATTTTATTTCCCTATTTATATCCTCTTCAAGTGCTAAAATAAAATTGTAACTTTCAGCTGTTAGCACACACAATTCTCGAGATGAACACACCTTGACACGACTATGTGGATTGCCTGTGTGAGAATCTGCTGCATGTGTACAACTTCTGAAATGCTCCAATGTTCTAATTTCCACCGTTTTTCACTCTGATTGCTCCCAAGTACACTATTAAGCATCAAAACATAAAACATGAATATAAAGGATTAGGAGTATATATTTCACAGTTAATGCCACATAATCATCCAAAATTGCACTAAGAATAAGGATAAAATATGTTACTTTTGACACTTATCACAAACAAATTTTATAACTTAAGTTCAGTACTTAATTTTTCAATACTTAATTTTTCAACACTTACTTTTTTAGCACCTAATTTTTTAGTTTATCAAACAACACCTTAATGTTACAATTGTTGTGGTGCCCCAAACCCGGTCGGGACAGTCCGACCCGAATTTCAAATGTCACATTAGCCACCAAAATGACTCTCCGTTTAAACCACCACAAAACACACCGACCGACCAATTACACCACACAATTAATCATGGAATATTTAATAAAAACATAATACCATGCTTCCGTTGCGCTACTCTTATCAACAGTCTACAATAAGACTAATTCACAATTTAAAATTTAACAGACAATTACCTCGAAAACTTTAGTTAAACATACATACATGAAGTAGGGTATTTTTAAAAAGGCTATATTTGTAGGGACTTGAAAAACCATTTAGTTTAAAAACATATAGTTAGATTTAAAATGTAATATATAGTAATATGTTGGGAAAAACTCTAATTCACAAAGTTTAACATTAGTATTGTAAGATTTAACGTGTAAGTCTTATTTTGGAAATTTTATTAAAGCATCTCGCACAACCTCATAACATTATTAATTAATTAGTTAGCAGACATTTAACACTTTACATGACTTAACCAAATTCTGTGTTACATCTCATGCATACCAAGCACATGTTTGTATCCAAATCACACATAAAACATCTAAGGCTTACCTTGATGCCCAGCGACTCTTCAACCTGCACTTAGAAGTTAGTTGAACAGTTAGTCGAATAGTTATTGAAACCAATTGTCAAATAATCATAATCCATCATTCAATTATCTATCTAACGCAATGATAAAAGTTTTAAACCAAACAATTAAATAGTCTATAGTGTCCAATTACAACGCGAAAATTATAAGTCTAACACTAAATCCCATAACTTGGTTCCACATTGCCTTCCTTACTGGGTTTGGGAACACAACAACATACCCAGGTATAACCTCGATTTGGATCACTGGGATGACTCACTCCTACACTTCTTCACAAGATAAGTCATTGCAATATTAAAAGAGTGGGTGAGCTTATGAAAGCTTAGTGAGTGCTCAAACATACTACAAATAAACATATCAGTTAGGTTAAAAGGTGACAAACAATAACGATTCACATATTATCGCAATCTACACAAAATAGTAACTCACACGACAGAAAAATTCTCATACAATAAGCAGTGCACATATAATAAGTAATTCGCATAAAATGGGCAGATAACATAAATTATCAATTCGCACCAAACACCTGTTCGTATGAAATAACAAACCACATAACTCATAAAGTCGTACACTATCTCCATGTAAGTGTAACACGTATGCTCACACTCTCCAAACACACCACACTATCTCCGGTGAATGGAGCTATGCTCGACATTCCTTTATCTCTCCAATGCATCTCCAGGCCACAATGCCTATCGCAATAAAAAGGGTGACTACTCATGATCGTGTCCAAACTAACTATGACAACGAATAAGGCAAGCGCACCTATCGTTCGGTCGTATAGCTATGGCAAGACCGGAAATATCATATCCTCAAGGACCAAGAGTACTAGTAGTTACTATCTTTTTATTATCTAGCCTAAGTATTAAGGGAATCGATGTTTAATTAACTAATTACTAAACTAAGGATGCTAAGACACAGAGAGTAAATTGGGAAAATACTTTTGGGAAAACCAGTTGATTAAGACAATACCCAGGAAGAATCCACCTAGACTTCACTTGTTACTTAACTCGAACAGACGATTTATTCACTTGACTTGATCCGTAGGATTCCTAATTTATATTATTATCCCTTTCGAGACTAATAACGTCTAACCCTAGGTTGATTAATTGAAATCTCTTTCTAATTAAAACCCCTAGTGTTGCATTAACTCGATCTATGGACTCCCATATTAGGTTTGACCCTAATCCGGCAGATTTTCGTCATCCTATCTCTAGGGTTGCGATCAACTCTGCTTAACTATGCTAGATCTACTCTTAAACAGGGACTTTTGCTCCACTGCCTAAGCACATCAATACTTGAATCAATATCTTGAAATATTAAAACAAGAATTAAGAACACATAATTAAGAACAAATCAAGTATTTATCATACAGTTCATAAAATAATAACAAGATCCGTCTTAGGTTTCATCCCCCTCAGGTATTTGAGGGGTTTAGTTCATGTTTAATAAAGAATACATCTTAGAAGAAAGTAAATAACAAAACAAAAGAAAAACCCTAAAACCCCCTGAAGGAAATTGAAGGGAAGATCTTCTGTCTTGAGTGTGATTTCGGCTTCTAGGATGAATCAACTGGCTGTCTTCGAGTAATTTCCTGTGTTCTTCTCAAAATGTAAAATTAACTGCTTAAGCTCCAATAACAAAGAAGTAATAATGAATAGATTCCCTGAATTTTATTTTTTTTAAGAACAAATCACATACAATATTAATAAGATAGAATTTTACAACTGAAATAAATAAAATAGTTAAGCAACCAATCAAATCAAATCTCGATATAAGGGTAGTTAAGAGAATTGGTGATAACAAATACAAAGTGGGTTTTGGGTTAATATTAATGGGTGAGTCAAGAAATGGTTTGTTAGGATTCAAAGGGGTTCACTAAGGGTTAATTAAATGGGTAGGCTTTTTAGTGGAATACGTGGGTTAAAACCTAGGTGCCTTTATCATCTCTGTATATCAAATCAAAAGTGTGGTCTCGACATGTATAATCGAAGCAAGTTCTAGAATAACAAGTCAATGTTGACACACTCATAATTAATAAAGTGAGCAAGAAAAGAATATGCTCTAAATGCTCAAAATCTCACAAAAATTATGGTTTTTGATGTCAACCTTGCAAATTTCAAACTTCAAAGTAATATTTAAATTTAGGGAAACAACCTAGCAGATTTTTAATTCTGAAAATAGACTTATCATGCTTGATTCTCTAATGTCTTAAAGTTTAAACCATCAATGCACAATTACCTATGAATTAATCCGAAGCATATCAATGATAATCATAAATTAATAGAAGTTTCATTCTAATAGTAATATGAGAAAATTACTTAAGAATAAGACATAATTCAGGGATTTTCAAATAATACTGTAGTTAACCCCCCCAAACTTAAGATGTACATTGTCCTCAATGTACAAAGATAGATAATAGCAATATAGTAATAAAATCATAAGATAGGGAGATAAGTGAAACTTCCTGAATTTTGGATGGAGTCAATGAAAAGAAACGGTAAAGTTGGAGAGAGGTGAAGGTGGGGGGAGGATACTCGGTGGTGGTGTTGTTGTCGTTAGTTAATGACCCATTGAACCTAAATTAAAGAAATCAAAATATAATAATATAAATTAAAGACGAGAAAGATAAAAGAAAAGAAATTAAAAATGAAAATAAGAGAAAAAAATAAATGGACTCAAAGGTCCCACGGGCATATCGCATGCCCGTGTAGATTTCTCAGTTTCGACCACAGTCGAATCGCACGACTGTGGCGTTTTATCGCAGCCCGTGTTTTTGGATAAATTTTGTCCTGTTGCCACACGGCCACGGCCACGCCCGTGTGCAAGGCCGTGTGGGTAGGGAAACATGCGCCTACAAATTTGGTTAGTTTTTAGTTAGATGCTAAAATTCAAAAATATAGACGTTAGTGGGGTTAGTGCTTGGGTTGCCTCCCGAGAAGCGCTCGTTTAAAGTCTTAAGCTAGACTTACCTGTCATTCGCATAACCATGGTGGTTTGAGGAGTCGAAACTCCTTTTTCTTATTATCAATTCTATCAACATATGGTTTGAGTCGGGTAATATTAACATTAAAAGTGCCGAAATTAGAATGAGTTACTCTCGAGTTCCGTATGGAAAGACCTTAAATCACCGTAAAGGAGTCGCACCGTTTATATTAAGCTCTGAAGTGGCTATTCGAGGGTCGGTTGTATCTAACAGTACCTGATCCCCGATCTGAAATTGGTATGTCTCATTTTTAAGTTTGACATGGTTTTACTTTGGTTCTTCGTGTTTTTTCGGTTTTTCCTTGACGTGTGTCCGCCATTTATCTAGTTCATCGATTTGTAACCTTCATTCCTCATGAACAGTTGTATTCTCAGTATGAACACGAGATCCTGACTCTGTTATCTTTTCCTGAGAGATTTCCTGTAAAGAAGATTGAACGTTAAGTTTATTTATATTAACAGGACTTGTATTCTCTTGATCGTTAGATATTCTGTCAGAATCACGTGCTTTGAGTTTAATCATGTCATCACCTACACGAAGTGTTACTTCCCCTGTATCAACATCGATAATGGTCCTAGCAGTTGCTAAAAAGGGCCGTCCTAATATTAAAGGAACATTATTATCCTCATCCATGTCTAAAACGACAAAGTCTACCGGGAATATGAATTTATCAATTTTTACTAGTACATCTTCGATTATACCCCTAAGAGTTCTAATAGTTTTATCAGCTAATTTAATACTCATCCTAGTTTGTTTGGGTTTCCCGAGACCTAGTTGTTTAAACATTTTATAAGGCATAACATTGATGCTTGCCCCTAAATCAGGTAAGGCATTATTAATAGATAAACTACCAATTAAACATGGAATTGTAAAACTCCCTGGATCTTTTAATTTTCGTGGTAGTTTATTTTGCAAAATTGCTGAGCACACTGCGTTTAGCTCCATATGTGATGCCTCGTCTAATCTCCGTTTGTTCGTCAACAACTCTTTTAAAAATTTCTTTGAATCTGGCATTTGCGAAAGAGTTTCAAGGAACGGTAAGTTAATATGTAATTTCTTTAGAAGTTTAAGAAACTTATCGAATTGTTCATCTGTGTTGTCTTTCTTCATTGCATTGGGGTATGGCACTCGAGGTTGGTACTCTGTAATTACCGATTTTGGTTTATCATGGTTACCTCAACCTTACCTTCCCCTACCATATTCTCTTGCCTCAACTCTGGTTCGTCTAACCCCTCACTGTCGTGAACAGAGACAGCATGAATTTGCTCATTTGGGTTAGTTTTAGTGTTGCTTGGCAAGCTGCCTTGTGGTCGTTCAGATATGATCTTAGCAAGTTGTCCTAATTGGTTCTCGATCCCTTGAATCGATGCTTGTTTATTTTTGAGCGCTGTTTCGGTGTTTTAGAAACGTGTCTCTGACACTGCGATGAATTTTGTTAGCATCTCTTCTAGGTTCGGCTTCTTCTCTTGCGGGTAGGGTTGCTGTTGAAAGCCTGGGGAGGGCTGTTGTCTCTGATTTCCTTGACCACCCCATGAGAAGTTTGGGTGGTTCCTCCAACCTGGATTATAATTGTTACTATAGGGGTTATTTTGAGATCTAAAATTATTACCCATATAGTTCATCTGCTCGCTTTCTACGCTAGGGTTGTAGGGTAGGTATTTTGTATTGTTCGTCCCTACTCCATTTGTATCGCATTGCATCACTGGATGTACCTGCGAAGAACCATACAAACCATCAATTTTCTTATTAAGGAGTTCTACCTGGTTTGATAGCATGGTCACTGCGTCGAGGTTGAAAACACTGGCGGCTTTTGTTGGCCTTGTCCTTGTAACTTGCCACTGATAGTTATTCAGTGACATCTCCTCTATAAACTCATAAGCCGTCTCAGGGGTTTTGTTATTTAGGGTTTCACCGACGGCTGAATCAATTAACTGCCTAGTTAAGGGGTTTACACCATTGTATAAAGTTTGAACCTTTAGCCATAAAGGTAACCCATGGTGAGGGCACATTCTCAACAAATCCTTGTATCTCTTCCATGCGTCGTAAAGTGTCTCTAAATCCATCTGCATAAAAGAAGAAATATCATTCCTCAACTTAGCCGTTTTAGCCGGTGGAAAATATTTTAACAAAAAATTTTCGGTCATTTGTTCCCATGTAGTGATTGATCCTCGTGGTAACGAGTTTAACCACTGTTTAGCTTTGTTCCTCAACGAAAAGGGAAATAACCGAAGGCAAATGGCATCATCAAAAATGCCATTAATCTTGAAAGTGTCGTAAAACTCTAGAAAATTTGCCAAGTGATTGTTTGGATCCTCATCCTGCAAACCATCAAACTGAACAAACTGTTGAATCATCTGTATAATGTTAGGTTTCAGTTCAAAATTATTTGCAGCAATAGCAGGTCTAACAATACTCGACTCGGTTCCTGTTAAATTAGGTTTAGCATAATCATACATAGTACGAGGATCAGGATTTTGATTCACCGGGTTTGCGGCAACCACAAGAGGTAGCGGATTATTATCAGCCATCTCTTCGGTAGTGTTAGTGTCGTCCTCTTGCTCTTGTTGTATGTACTGTAGGCTTCGCCTTATCTCTCTACGATTTCTGCGAACGGTACCTTCAATATCACTGTCAAAGAGTAATGGTCCTGATGGGTTCCTCCTAGTCATAAACTAGAATTACCTGCCAGAAGCAAATAAAAGAAAAATTAGCAAAGTTAAAATAAAATAAAAAATAAATTGCAAATAAATAAAATGGCTAAAGTAATAAAAATTTAGTTTTCCTAATATCTTAGTCCCTGGCAACGGCGTCAAAAACTTGATCGTGTCCAAACTAACTATGACAACGAATAAGGCAAGCACACCTATCGTTCGATAGTATAGCTATGGCAAGACGGGAAATATCATATCCTCAAGGACCAAGAGTACTAGTAGTTACTATCTTTTTATTATCTAGCCTAAGTATTAAGGGAATCAATGTTTAATTAACTAATTACTAACTAAGGATGCTAAGACACAGAGAGTGAATTGGGAAAATACTTTTGGGAAAACCAGTTGATTAAGACAATACCCGAGGAAGAATCCACCTAGACTTCACTTGTTACTTAACTCTGAACCAGGCGGTTTATTCACTTGACTTGATCCGTATGATTCCCTAATTTATATTATTATCCCTTTCGAGACTAATAACGTCTAACCCTAGGTTGATTAATTGAAATCTCTTTCTAATTAAAACCCCTAGTGTTGCATTAACTCGATCTATGAACTCCCATATTAGGTTTGACCCTAATCCGACAGATTTTCGTCATCCTATCTCTAGGGTTACGATCAACTCTGCTTAACTATGCTAGATCTACTCTTAAACAAGGGCTTTTACTCCACTGCCTAAGCACATCAATACTTGAATCAATATCCTGAAATATTAAAACAAGAATTAAGAACACATAATTAAGAACAAATCAAGTATTTATCATACAGTTCAGAAAAAATAACAAGATCCGTCTTAGGTTTCATCCCCCTCAGGTATTTGAGGGGTTTAGTTCATGTTTAATAAAGAATACATCTCAGAAGAAAGTAAATAACAAAACATAAGAAAAACCCTAAAACCCCCTGAAGGAAATTGAAGGGAAGATCTTCTGTCTTGATTGTGATTTTGGCTTCTAGGATGAATCAACTGGCTGTCTTCGAGTAATTTCCCGTGTTCAGCCCTCTCTGGCTTCGCCCCCCTTTTAGATCGCTCTCTAGGGTGTTTATATAGGCTCTCAGAATGCCTTTCTTGGCCCACAAGTACCCTAATCCGAATGAAACTCATCTTGGCCACAGCAGGGACACGCTCGTGTGAAACGCCCGTGTGAATCGAGCCCAAGGCCATGTTCGAGTCTGCTAAAGTGGCACGGCCGTGTGGTGAACTCCAGGCCGTGTAGATTTCCTACTTTGGCCCATTTTCTCCGTTTTTGGCCCGTTTCCTGTTCTTTTCATCCTCCGATGCTCTCCTAAGTATAAAACGTGAAATTAAAGGATTGGGAGCATCAAATTCCACAATTCAAGGGATTAAATCATCCAAAAGTATGCTAAATGTGGGATTAAAATATGTATATATTACGGTTTATCAACTCACAGTCCTATGGCATGCCAACTATATCCAATGGTTCCCTAAGGTCACAATGCCAAAATATCTCTTTAACACATTCACAATTTTCAGTATAATAGGGCTCGCAATTAAGCAGAGCTCACACATTATAACACAGTTTGCAATTCACAATTCGTAATAGAGCATTGTTTGCAAATAATATCACTTCCATGCAACATATATTGCACTCATAGTCACAATTTACATATCATTCATGACATAGCTCACATAAATCATTATTCGCATATTTTATTTAGCATAGGGCACGCAATAGCTTAGCTCACATGCAATACAACTCAAAATCTCACAATACACAGTTTGACAAATTAATACATCTCACCGTATTAATACAAATCACCAAATTAACACAGTTCACCATAATAATATAATTCACCAAGTTAACATGGTTCACAATATAACACAATACACAAATATAATTGGCTCGCATTACAGTTGAGCTTGCACTTAACATTTCACGATAATATAATTTTGCCCTAATCAAAGCTCGCCATATCGTAAAACTCATAATTCACTTACGGGTTCGTGGATGCATAAATGTGCATTATCATTAAAATTCACATATTATAGAAGTCCATATTATATTATTATTTTTATATCCGTTTGCAAGCATTACAAAACCATATACGAATATATATTACATATATATACATATCTATTTAGTGGCCTTTGTCTTGTCAAATTTTAGCATACATTAAAAGTCTCATATTTATATATATTATATAATACAAAACCTATAAACACATATATATTATATATAATAAAACCTACACATATAATATATTTATACAACCCCACACGCTTATATATATGTATATTACCAAAACCCATTAATATATATACTATATATAAAATAAAGCCCATGTATATATACATCATAAATTCATGCATTTTTTCACCATTAAAATCGCACAGTGTATATACTCAACGATTCAACTAAAATTGTAAGGATTTGCACAAGGAAGAAGTCAAGGTTCGCATACCATAAGTGGGGTTCGCATATGTTACCTTAGCCTGTGTACTGGAGTTTAAATGTAGTACATCAAACCACTCACCCTAGCAACCATTGCTTCAACTACCATGCTTAAGTAAGCTTTTATTTGCCTTTGTCCATGGTTGTAGAGGCTCCCAAATGAATTGACACTTTTCATACACATCAAAAACATTACAAAGGTATTACTAACATCAACAAACACCATTAAATCATTCCAAAATCCAAGATCAAAGCCAATTAACCTCTATATCGAAATTTTAAGTAGTTTTGTCGAAATAGGTGTTTAACCACTCAAATCTTACTTTTAAGCTTAAATTTCAACTTCATACATCCTAAATATCATCTAATTACAAATCTAAACCATCAATTTTACCCAATTTCATGGATTTAATTTTTCCAGAAAAATCAAGCTTGTGTGATCTTTTAAAAAGAGGAAAACATTCAATTTGCTTAAATTCATCAAGGATTTGTTAAATTAAGATCAAATACTTTTTAATTAGATCAAAATGAGTTAGAAATCACTTTAAGACCAAAGCTTAGCCAAGAAATACGATATCTACCATTTTCAAGCCAAAAATCAACTTAAAATCAAGTGATATATTGAGATCTTGATTAAATCATTTAAATATCGAATTGAAATAACAACTCACTTAGTTTAATCATAAAAAGTTATAATCTCACTTCGATTTTGCAAAATCGACGAGCTATTGAGCTAATTCGAGCTAAAACATGTGAAGATCTCTTGAGGATTTTAAGAATGAAAACATGAGTTTTCTTCAAAATTGAAAAGAGATTTTGTGTTTAGAGAGCTTAGGAATCAAAAAGGATGAACTAATTTCGGGAGAAAAGTTTTGATTTGGTGTTTGACAAATTTTTGAAGAAGATGAAGAATGGGAGGGAAGGAGACATGGGGGTTGTTAAATAGCCAACCCATTTTAAAAAACTGGGCCATTACCCATTTAACCAAATCCAGTTTCTTCCCTTTTTCAAATAGGTCCTTACTTTTCAATTAAAACTAATTTCAGAATTATTTTCAAATCAAACCTCGTTTTTTTTTTTAAAAAAAATCATTCTTCATCAAATAAATTCCCGGACACCTAATTTTAGTTTCCTAACCTAAAATTTTTAATTCTAATTATTCTAATATTTTATTTAATTAATTCTCAATTATTTAATTATATAATCTAATTACGATTTCTGGTTCACTAACCCCCGGTTTACTTACCCAATCCTCCTAACCTGGTTTTCGGGATGTGACAATTGTTATCACTTAGTTAGACTTTTTTAATATAATTAGACTTAATTATAATTATGATTATTTTAGATTAAGGATTACTTAATTAGTGTTATAATTATATACCGATTAAAACTAATATTTAGTATATGCATTAATAAGCTATTTTAATTCAAATAACATCTAAAGAATTATTGAAAACAAAAATCATATTTTAATATTACTTAATAGATTTTGTTTCCATCACAAAAAAGTGTGATTTTCTTTATTATTACTAGTTTTTTTTAATTATTAATTTGATATTAGATAGTTTTACTATTATTATATTTTAATAATTGTAAATAAAATTTACCATTATATTTTGAAATATTATATCAAAAGCTAGGTAGCATTAAGTAATGTTTTTATAGATAGAATTTTAACTCTTATTTTATTTAATTACTTATTGAATATTTTCATTTTTTTCTATTTTCAATACTTTTAAAATATTTTATTGTCTGAGTAAACTTTTACTATAAATTAGACATATCCTTTTCATAAACTCATATCTCAAAATCTAAAGCTCGTTTATTATTTATTTAAGTTGTAATCAGCCAATAAAATAATACATAGCGATGGTCAATCTGACTGTATTGAATGATTCAAGCTTCCATAAAAAGTTTGCATCATTCTAGAATGGGATTCAAGGAAGAATCCTGAAACATCATTTTAATGTCAATCCTGAAACATTTTATAACTAAAATAACAATTTTTGTGAATATTGCGGGTTAAATATGTTGAACTTTTTAGAGTTAGGATCAAATTGATAGAATGTGTAAATATTGAAGGCTAAATTTATTATTAGACAAATAAAAAAAGACCAGGTTAGACTTTTATTAATAAGATAATAACAAGAGTAAATAAAATTTTTGATTTTAAAAAATTAATAATTGTGTAAACATACTTTAGTTTCCAGAAAAGTAATAATTAAAACTATAGAAGAAGAGTAGCGCCTGTAATAACTTGAACTAAATATCTGGGAAAATTCATTTTATTTTTTACTCATTGGTAAGTAGTTTATTCTTATGGTTTATGTGGATATAAAATTGAACATTTCTTAAAGACTTAAATTTCGTGGGCATATCACTTTCAAGCAGTGGTGGTCGCCCCATTCTTTTCCATCTGCCGTTATCGCTCGCACAAAACACAGTTCCGCAGAGAAATTTCAATGAGAATCTTCTTTGATCAGTTTTCAAATGAATACCAGTTCCACTCAAAGTCTTGGATTGAAAATTAATTAAATTGGCCCCTCACGTGTGGCTTGGCGACGACTGCTTTGACACGTTGTTTATTTTTTCCAAGTCTGTTTCAGTCTTTCCTGGGAATTTAGAGACAAGTCTTGACAGTATATTTCATACCAAAGGGAATAATAAGTTGGTAGACTTTGCATGTTGGGACTCCCTTTTCTTTCCTGTTTTGATTGAGCCGCCAGTTTCGCCCTAATTTTGCATCTTTAACCTTTTAACTTCTTTTGAAATTTAGAAATTAGTTTTGTGATTCATCCTCCTCATATTTTATGAAAATGTTCAACTTTTAATAATTAAGAAATTTACTTTTTTAAACTTAACAAAAGAGTAAAATACAGTTGTTGAAAGGTCAAAATCCTGGATATATATATCATCTTCCTAAGATTTACAATATGGAAATTTTGAATTAAATACAAATCGAAAACACCGATTGGCTTGTTATGTTCACCTACTCAAGAGGCCTCCAAAGTTAATAATCCTTTGAGATCGTAATTAATCTCAGGAGTGACCCATTCTTTTTTCCTCAATACAATGCAAATATGAAAACAAACAATCAAAACCTTCGGCTATGCACAATGGCATCACAATAACTTGCACTCTATAAAAGAAAGAAAAAACCTAGAGGCAAGACTTTACCAATTGTTAGATACTAGGATACTTTTCATTGAACTTTAAAGGATAACTACAAAGGACTTTTTAAAATCTATCAAGGTAACATAAGTATAATGATGAGGAGTAGTGAAATAGTGTCCAACAACTCAACTCCATCATTCAAAAGAAAAAGACCATAAAATACAAATTAAGAAAAGCTAAATTAAATAAAGTAAAAAGGTAAGCTTTTTAAACTTTACAAAACATTTCACTAGCTATTTCCTATTAATCATAAATAATAATAAAACTAAAAACTAAAACACCACTTAGCTACCCAACACAACTCCACAATTTACTCAAAACCTTTATCAATCAACACCTTTGCCCAATGCTCTGAAATAGAATATACCAAAAGATTAAAAAAAAAAAAGTTGTATAATTAACTTTGTATTTTTCTTCCTATACAGCACAAGGAAAAGGATTGTATGAAACAGTGACGCCACGTCATCTGTATCCCTTTTCCAATAGTTTTATGCCACATCAGCAATTTCATCCTAAAAAAATCAAATCCAAATTAAAATCCTGAAATTCAGGATAAGAATACTGATGTGGCATAAAACTATTGGAAATTGATAATATCCCTGTTGACCTTTTCCATTAATTCCAATAAACTAATAATTACAATTTATATTTTTGAATGGTGATTAAATTTGTATTTGATAAATAAAAAAACATAAAATTAATAGAGGAAATAAACTTGACAAATTCCATTTATATATTATTATACAAATAAAAAATTTGTATTGTTTTAAAGAAATTTAAAAATTATCATGATCCAAGCCCTTATATCTATACTTGGTCTTTAATCAGCATTTTCTATTTTTAATAGGGTTGACGGAGGATGGGGTCTTGAAGTTTTAATGTTACTTTTACTCTCATACTAATTATTTTGATTTAAATATTATTATGTGCCAAGTTCTCCAAAAATTAGTTTACTTTATGTTGATATATTTTCAATTATTAGCCCAAAAATTTAGTTATCATAATTTGCTTATAATAATTGTGGAAATCTTTTTTTTTTTTGAAATCGACTTTTATTTTGAAAACGAAAATGGGAGTCGCCACCAATTCCTTTTTTATGAGGTGTGATCGGATCACCTCGTAGTTTGATCGTTTTAACAAAATGTTTGATTTATCAAAGCAATGTTTTTCGGTCTACAAAAATCCAGAAAAACGGGTTTGGGAGTCGGTTACGCACGAGGAAGGATTAGCACCCTCGTGACGCCCATAATTGGTACCTAATTGATTAATTCGTGTCTTAATGTCAAAAGTTGAAAACTTGAAAATAATTTAAAAATACGATCCCTCTTTGCATTGATGTTAATTTTGCTTACAAATTGCTTGAAATAGACAGAAAGTATGCTAAAGACCTTCTCATCTCGTGGCAACAAAATGTCACGTTCCGTAAGTCAGGACACGACACTTCGAATCCTTGAGAATAAGCTTGCATTTTATTTTATATTCGAAATCTTGTGTATTTTAATTTTTGAAAGGATATTCGGTTATTCGAGTTCAATGAGAAAAATCGAAACCCCGTAAGTTAGGGTACGATTTTATCGAATCTTCCAAATACAGAACATTGCCTATTTTTTCTGAAAATTTTGTTGCCGTATTTGGCTAAAAATTAATATAATATTTGAAACGATATATACTTAGTTTATTCAGGCATAGTAAAAAATGCGTGAGTATGTTCAAACACGATTCATGACGTAATTACAATAAAATGAAATGATAACACCAACGATATACAAAAAAATTAAAATCGAAAATGATGATGTTATATAATGATAAAACACCAAATAAACAAGCAATGATCATATTATGATTTTTAATTCTACACTAATTAAATGATAATGAGGAAAAATAAATAATAATGTAAACGATAATAGTAAGAATAATACAAATGACAAGTGCACAAATAAAGAAAAACATAAACATTATATATGTCGAAACCATTTTTTAAAAAAAAAACAGGGTCGACTTTAAAAACGAAAATGGAATCGCCACCAATCTTTTTTCGAGGTGTGATTGGATCACCTTGAGATTGATCATTAAAACATTTTGATTTATTAAAACAATGATTTTGGCCTACAAAATTCGAGAAAACGGGTTCGGGAGTCGGTTACGCACGAGGAAGGATTAGCACCCTCGTAACACTCAAAATTGGTACCTAATTGATTAATTAACGTCTTAATGTCGAAAATTTGAAAAGATTTTAAAATACGATCCTCTTTATTTAAAAGAAAACTTGACTAAATTAAATTGGATGCTAAGACACTCTTATTTCGAAGAAATAAAATGTTACGCCCAGTGAGTTAGGATATGACATTTCAAATCCTCGAAACTAAGCTCGTCTTTTGACTTTTAAAACTCATGCATTTAAGTTTAAGAAGGATATTCGGTTATTTGGGTCAAATGAAAAATCGGAACCCAGTAAGTTAGGGCACAATTTCTCCAAATTCCAAATACAGAATATTGCCTTTATTTTTTAGAAATCCTTACCTCGAGATAACAAAATGTCACATTCAGTGAGTTAGGGCACAACATTTTTGAATTCCCGAGAATAAGCTTTTATTTAACTTATATGCTTTGATTTAAAAAGGATAATAATGAACGCAATAAATAACAATAATAAGAGCAAAAATAAATAAAAAGGTAAATAGTAATAATAATAATAATAATAATAATAATAATAATAATAATAATAATGATAATAAAAATGAAAATAATAATACTAGTAATAATAATAGTAATAGTAATAGTAATAATAATAGAAATAATACTAATAGTACTGGAATAAAATAATAATAAATATAATAGTCATAATAATAATAATAATAATAATAATAATAATAATAATAATAATAATAATAATAATGATAATTAATTAATTTAAAAATAGCAAAAATAACAAAAAGGACTAATTTGAACTTAAAATAGAAATTCGGGGGAAAATCTGAAATAAATAAAAAGAAAGGGACTAAAAATCGATGCGCTTAAAGAAGGAGGGGTCATCGGGGAAATTATTCCCTTTCCCAAAATGGCGTCGTTTACTGTGGGACTAAAGTGAAACGGAAAGAAAATTACGGGGGCGAATTAAAAAATAAAAAAAACTGAATTAATAAAGATAAAAAATGCGGAAGGGCTATTCGCGCAAATAGACCCTCAACACAAAAAAACACGCGGATCCCCTGGCAGGTCGAGTCGCGCGCGTGGGTCTGAAGGGAAAACGGCGTCTTTTTATGCCTGGGGTACTAAGCCAAAACGGCGCCGTATAGATAGGCTATATAAGCCAATATTTTCAAAAGAAAAAAAAATCATTTGACCCTTCCCCTTAAAAAAAAACTGAAAACCCTTAAGAGCTCTCCCCCCTTTTGCGATTTCCGGTCATGGGCTCCGTCATCGGACCGTCACGCCTTCACCGTGGTGGCCACCGTATACGGCGGTCGGAGCCTCAAAAAGGGGCCTTTTTCGGCCGTTCAACCTCTAAGACCATTTTGACGCTAAAACACTCAAAAAACCTTCAAAAATCTGAAAAAAGTCGGGCTAACCTTTCGGCTCCCAAAAAACTCCGATCATCGAAAAAGGTAAGAACTTTTTACCCTTTCTCTTGTGTTTTGTATACCAGAATAAATAAAAGACATTTAAACAGCAAAATAAAATACAAATAAAAGAACGGAAGTCACCTCTTTCTATTCTGTTTTTTGATATTTTTGTGTCCAAAAAAAATTACAAGGGTTTCTGCTTTTTTTATAGCCGAAATAACATAAAATACATTCTTTTTGTTATTTTTTACTGTCGTTGTTTGTCCTTTTTTGCATGTACGGAGCAACGTGGAACGAGTTGCGGAGGTACGGCGTGCGGACGTGGCGATGTAAAAAGGCGTGTGGCGCTGGAGGTCTTCCTAGGTTTTTGTTTGGTTTTTAGTTTTGGGCTGATTTGGGTTTTAGGTTTTTTGTTATTGGGTTTGATTGATTTGAGTTTTGGGCCTGCTATTTTATTCTGTAATTTGGACTTTTAAGACTTTGGACTATTTTTATTTATTTGGTTTATTTGCTAATGGGCCCCGGGCAAATTTGGGCCTGTACAATATATATATTTCATACATATAAAAAGGATAAGGGATAATAAGTAGATAAATAAATGAAATAATGTATTAATTCTAATATCAATAATCAAAACATAAAATAATAATAATAATAATGATAATAATAATGATGATGATGATAATAATAATAATAATAATAATAATAATAATAATAATAATACTATATGTACAAGTAAAAACATAAATAATCTAATTTTTTAAAAGTATAAATAATAATAATAAATAAATAAATGAGTAAATAAATAGTAAAATAATAACAGCAATAATAAAGGCCAAAAAGAAAAAAATAAAAATAAGAAAATAAGAAATAATAAAAATAAAAAAATAAAATAAAAATGCACAATAAAAGGAAATAAATTAATTTTAAATACTAAAAATAAGGAACAATAAATAAATAGATAAATAATAAATAATAAAATATATAAAAAATAAATAAAAAAAAAGGTATAAATGGTTGAAATTAAATAAATGAAGACCAAATTGGAATTAAAATGAAATTAAAGGCCTAAATCGTAATAAGATAAATGTCTAAAGGACTAAATTGAAATTTAAACAGAATTTTGGGTAAAAATCAGGAATGAAAATAAGGTAAAGGACCAATTTGTAACGCGCGAATAACAGGGAGGGACCAAATGGGGAAATATACCCTGCCCTCCAAAATGCACCGTTCTAAAAGGACCAAACCAAAACCAAAATAAAACTAAGTGGCAAAAAAAAAAGAAAATAGAATAGGACCTCATTGAAATCATCCTTAAAAGTGGAAGGACTAAGGGCGCAAATAGCCCCTTCGTCCAAAAACACGCGGATCCTAGTGGATCTTGGGTCGGGTCAGATCGGGTCGTCAAAACGATGCCGTTTTGGTGTCAGAAGCTTAGGCCCAAAACGACGCTGTTTGGTCCTGCTTATATAAACCAATTTTTTTCTCATTTCTGCTTGAGTTTTTTTAAAAAAATTGAAATGCTTTTTTTTTTTCTCTCAACCCTATCTCTCATTCTCCAGAATCCGGCCAAGGCTCGTGGCGCGGACCACCGTAGTGACCGTGCTGTCGCCGTCGACGACCGCGCGCCGTCGTACACGGTGGCCGGGAAATCCAAAAGGCACCCTTTTGAAGCCCATCACGTTTAGAACGCCAATCTGAGGCCAAAACCCCCAAAAACCCGACCTAACTCGGCGGAGAAATAAAGAAACGTTTCGTTTCTTCTCCCTTTCTGGTGTGGCCTTCGACAGCGAGGAGACTGACCGATTTAGGTGAGTTTTCTCTCATTTTTTTTTATATTATTCCTATATCTTATATCTTTAAAAAATAACAATAAAAATAAAACGATAGATACAAAAAAGTTCACCTTTGGTTTCGAAATTTTTGTTTTTTTGTATTTGATTTCTATCTTTTTTTTGTAATTGATGCTCTGTAAAAAACACATTGATAATTTTCGTGGCTTTTTATAGCCGATTACACTACTTTATTCACTGTTTTTGCTACTGTTTCGTGCTTTGTCCTTATTCATGTTTTACATTCTATTTTTGTGCTCTTTGCAAAGCGTTGATTTGAAGGGAAAGGACTCTCTTCTTTGTTTTGATGAAACGGTGATGATGCGATCCTTGGGACGAGGCGTAGGCGACGTGGCTGAGGAGATTCTGGCTTTTCTGAAATTTTTTTAAAGTTGTTGGGCTTGTCGGGCCTTGTAATTTTGGGCTATATTTGGGCTTGTAACTATTATTTTTGCTTGTAACTGGACTGTTTGTTTTGGAATTATTATTATTTTGGTCTATTATTATTGTGATGGGCCCGGGCAAATTGTGTTATTACAATAATGAAATCTTCTCTTTTATATTGTTGTCTGTATTTTGAAGATTATTATATTCTTAGAAAGAGATTAGTAAAATATGGTTTTGTGAAGGGTTGTTGAATGAATTTGATAGAATTAGTGAAGCTGAAATGCAAGGAGACCACATTATCAATTCTCTTCTTAGTGCATGTTTATTGGAAAGAGCTAGTGAAAAGGATGGAGAAGTTTGTGTGAAGATATATGACATGATCCGTAACATGACTTTATGGATAGTAAGTGAGCTTGAAGCAGAAGAGAATGAAAATTTTTGTCAAAGTCGGGGTTCAATTATTCGAAGAACCAAATGTTAGGGCATGAGAAGGTGCAGAAAGAATGTCAGCTATGAAAAATCAAATTGAAGTTCTCAAAGAAACTCCTAAATGCCCAAATCTTCGAACTTAAAGGGCTTTATTTAGGTGGTCTACCAGAATTGAAGAGCATATATTTGGATGCCTTACCCTTCCCATGTTTGGAAATTATTTGGGTAATTAATTTAAGGCACAAATCAGAACCACTAATTCTGATTTAGGCCTCCATTAAGTAATTTTTTTTACGTAGAAAACATATTATTTGGGTACTTAAATTTTCACCTTTAGTACAACTATATATATTTCATATTATTTGTGTAACATCCCAGAATCCGGGGTTAGAAGTTTTGAGGTTTGTGGTTAGGGTCAGTGAGTGGGTTTAACGTTTGGGTTCAATTTCGCATTTTAATGTCAGAATGAGTTTGCTGGTTCAGTGGTTGTGAGCATGTTAACTTATTTCTGGGTCTCATGTTCAAATCCTTGTGAGTGTTTTTGATATTTATGTTTTTTTTATGTTTTTTAATTTTATTTTAAAAGGGGAAGTTATTTTTGTAACATCCTAAATTTACGGGCCTATACATTTAGTGTAGGGATAGGTTTACTATGTTAATTTAATTGATAGGGGTCTAAATTTGGGCTTAGAATTAGGCAAAAGGCCCAGATTAAAGTGGCATCATTAACAGATTAAAAGGAACAAGTTTTGGGTCTAATGAGCCCATGTTTTAGGCCAAATTCGGCACTTTAAATGAAGAGAGGGTGACGCCACACACAAGGAATTAGGGGCCCAAGTATTAAGTTTAATGAGGCCCAAATATTTTAATTTAAGTGAGTTAAATTTGGCATTAGGGATTAGTAGAGGTGGACGGCTACAAGGCTATAAAATAGGAGAATTTATGTAGATTTTTAAGTGATAATATCATAGATAAAAAGGAGAAAAGTTAGGATCTTATCTTCAAGGGAAGTGTTGGCCGAAAATCCAGCACCTAGAGAAGTGTAAAATTCGAGCTCTTGCATGGCAAGGAGGGTGCCGAATTTCTCCTCTCTTTAGCTTGAATTTTAAAGGCGTTTTCGGTTTTTAGCAAGAGGTGCCAAAATATCTATAAATAGGGGCTAGCTCCTTGATTCGACACTGAAAACCCTAAATTTCTCTCCCATTGTGCCGAAATTCCTAGCCTCTCCTCTCCAATTTCTTTTCTCCAATTTCTTTAAAAGCCAAAACTCTTCTCCACTTTTTCCTTCTTGTGCCGATTTCTCTAGGAAGCAGAAGCATCCATAGTCTTTTCTTCTATTCATCCTATTTGAGAATTAGTTCTATACTTAGGCATTTAAATCTTCCATGGGCATTGCCGAATCCTCTCTCTAGTGCTAGCCGAATCTCCTATGCTAAGGAAGCTTAGTCGACTAGATCTAAAAGCCGAAAATCATAAGTCTCCAATTTCGGGATTTCAAGGTAAGAGGATTTGTTTATTTATATATATAAAATCGGGTAGAATACTAACCATGGCCGAATATAGAGAGGCCTATTTTCGCAATTGTTAGGCTTTTAAGCAAGGCTATAGATTGAGGATAATAGATTCGAGATAGCAAGGACATCGACTAAGACTATTGGATTTCGCAATATCGGTGTGTAATTTTCCACACCATCTAGATCTGTTTGATTAATATATGAAAATAAGTATTACATGTTTTGTTAAATGCCAAAACCCCGGCATATTGACGGAACCCAAAAGAGGGTAAAGCAAATCACCGAGGTTAGTAAATGATCCGATTAAATGTTATAAGTATACCGATTTTATGTGATTGCATGGGTTGGGTTTGATGAAAGGAGGAAGTTATATGTTGTAGCGGTTTTTACCGTGATGCATTGTAGCGGTTCCTTACAGTGATCTGTTGTGCGAGCTGCTAGTGATGCGTGATTGTTGTAGTGGCTACGACCATGATCTCGATGATGAGCAAAGACGATCGCCATCAAGGCGTGTAGCGGTGTGGGTTGATTGTAGAAATCCCCAATGGTGTGAATGGTGGTGATGCGGGGCGTGTAGCGGATGGACACCTAGGATATGGGTTGGGCTTTGCATATTATTTTTGTTACTTATATTTTGATTATTCTGTTTTATGGGGCTAAAGCCCAAATCTAATGGTGCATGAGGGTTGCACACCGAGTCTCGCGACTCACCCTTTAATTTTAACCATCTCGGGTGACACTTAGGGCATGGGACCGGGTGGAGATGAGAGCAAGGTGGCCATGCATGTGAGCTTTGAGAATTCAAACAAAAAGACTTAGTCTAATTTTTTTATTTTCATTTAATTAATGGGTTCAAATTTCCTTGTAATAAGGCCATGGGCCACTAGACTACCATTTATGTCTTAGGATTTTGTTGGGCTTTTATTACTGAGTTTTAAGTTTTACGTTTTCAATTAAATTAAGACCTGCATGAAATTTTGGTTTTTATTTAAAATCTACCAAGATAATTGGTTACTTAATATTTTATACTTTAATGAATTATTAAGCTTTCGAAATAAAGGTGTAAACCTAGTAATTGTTTTCCAAAATGCGACATGTTATGTAAAATCTCTTAAGTGACATACCAGATCCGGTTGTAGCGTTTGGGCCGGGTTTGGGGTGTTACAAATTGGTATCAGAGCCCAATTCAAAACTCGACTCTGGGGGTTTTTTGGGCTCAAAACGTTTTCTAAAGTTGGGTTTTCAAAACATGCATATTTATACAGTCTCATTAGCTCAAAGATGGCACTGCGTCTCGCCCAAGTCCGCTGTAAGTATTCGAACCATTGTGTGATATAATATATGTGGGCTTGATGGGCTTTATGGGACGTAGATTAGTTAGATTAGAACTTGATGGACTTTAGGCCTAGCTGAAACAACTCTTAAAATATCATAAGACTTAACTTCACTAAACAAACCCGTGAACGAGCGCAAGACTAGGGTGTGGTAGTATGCAGCATACGCATGTCTAGGATTGGATCCGGAAGAGCACGGTATTTAAGCGGATCCTAGTGACTCACCTCCTCTTCACTTGAATCCCACTGCAGTGTGCGTAGGACTGTTCACCTTAGCCAAGTTAGGGTGTGGCAATGGGCATACGCATGTCTAGGAGTGGATTCGGGGAGAGCTTGGTACTTAAGCACCCTAGCGACTCACCTCCTTTTCACTAGAATCCTACAGTGCGTGGTGACTATTCACCCTAGTTACGAGGACTTGTTGATGGGCTAAACCTTATAATTAAAACCCGAAAGGGACCAGCCACCCTAGTTTGAAAAAAAAAAAGAAAATTTCTCAAGTTTTGCAAAATTTTCAAAATACGTTTGATTTGTGAAAACTACCAACCAGCCATGAATTTGTAAAATACCTATGTTTTGAAAATTTACCCGAAAATCTCATGTTTGTAAGAGTAACCCGGACCATGAAACTAGATTTTTTTCCCCAAAGTACCCTGTTTGAAAAAAAAAAACAACAACAATAACATCGAAATATCCCTGGTTAGAAAAAATTCCCAACCTACCCTCATTTTGTCAAATGACCAAAATACCCCTAGTTTGTACAATTACCAAATTACCCCTGATTTACAAAATTACTAAATTGCCCCTGATTGCAAAATTACCGAAATACCCCCAGATTTCAAAATTACTGAAATACCCCCAGATTTTAAAATTACCGAAATACCCTCAGATTTCAAAATTACCAAAATACCCCCGGATTGTAAAATTACCAGAATACCCTCACTTCACGAAATCAACAAGGAACTTTATTATGAAAAGTTACGAAAATACCCCTGTAGGATAAAAATTATGAAAATACCCCTGGGTAGTGAATCAACGAAAACACCTTTACGTGAAGAATGTAAGTGTTTGGATGTTATTTGTATGATGTATGTGTTTTATTTTAGTTAGAGGTTACGAACTTGAGACTGTATTGTGAATGCGAATTCGAAAGAACTACTCTTAAACTATTGTTCATAAAACTGTTCGTGGTTAATCAGCGAAAGAAAACTAATAATTCATAAAATTTCTAAACAGATAAACACGAATCGGTAAAATGAGTACAAGGGGACGAGGACGCTCTAGATGCTAACACTGGTGCGTACTCTACCATAGTATACTAAGTGTTTCTTTTGGCTTTAGAATCGAGTGTGCAATGTAAATCATAGTGGTGAGACTTGGGTAGTACGATTAATAGTTAGTTGGAAATTTCGAGGACGAAATTTCTTTAAGGGGGTAGAATTGTAACATCCTAAATTTACGGGCCTATACATTTAGTGTAGGGATAGGTTTACTATGTTAATTTAATTGATAGGGGTCTAAATTTGGGCTTAGAATTAGGCAAAAAGGCCCAGATTAAAGTGGCATCATTAATGATTAAAAGGAACAAGTTTTAGGTCGCATGAGCCCATGTTTTAGGCCAAATTCGGCACTTTAAATGAAGAGAGGGTGACGCCACACACAAGGAATTAGGGGCCCAAGTATTAGGTTTAATGAGGCCCAAATATTTTAATTTAAGTGAGTTAAATTTGGCATTAGGGATTAGTAGAGGTGGACGGCTACAAGGCTATAAAATAGGAGAATTTATGTGGATTTTTAAGTGATAATATCATAGATAAAAAGGAGAAAAGTTAGGATCTTATATTTAGGGAAATGTTGGTGAAAATCCAAAGCACCTAGAGGATTGTAAAAGTGCACTCTTGCATGGCAAGGAGGGTGCCGAATTTCTCCTCTCTTTTAGCTTGAATTTTAAGGCGTTTGGTTTTTAGCGATAGGTGCCAAAATATCTATAAATAGGGGCTAGCTCCTTGATTTCGACTTTGAAAACCCTAAATTTCTCTCCCATTATGCCAAAATTCCTAGCCTCTCCCTCTCCAATTTCTTTTCTCCAATTTCTTTAAAAGCCGAAACTCTTCTCCACTTTTTCCTTCTTGTGCCGATTTCTCTAGGAAGGCGAAGCATCCATAGTCTTTTCTTCTATTCATCCTATTTGAGAATCAGTTCTATACTTCCGGCATTTAAATCTTCCATGGGCATTGCCGAATCCTCTCTCTAGTGCTAGCCGAATCTCCTATGCTAAGGAAGCTTAGTTGACTAGATCTAAAAGCCGAAAATCATAAGTCTCTAATTTTGGGATTTCAAGGTAAGAGGATTTGTTTATTTATATATATAAAATCGGGTAGAATACTAACCATGGCCGAATATAGGAGAGGCCTATTTTCGCAATTGTTCCGGCTTTTAAGCAAGGCTATAGATTGAGGATAATAGATCCAGATAGCAAGGACATCGACTAAGAATATTAGATTTCGTAATATCAGGTGTGTAATTTTCCACACCATCTAGATCTATTTGATTAATATATGAAAATAAGTATTACATGTTTTGTTAAATGCCAAAACCCCTAAGATATTGACGGGAACCCAAAGAGGGTAAAGCAAATCACCAGGTTAGTAAATGATCTGATTAAATGTTATAAGTATACTGATTTTATGTGATTGCATGGGTTGGGTTTGATGAAAGGAGGAAGTTATATGTTGTAGCGGTTTTTACCGTGATCTGTTGTAGCGGTTCCTTACCGTGATCTATTGTAGCGGCTTCTGCCGTGATCTGTTGTAGTGGCTACGACCATGATCTGATGATGAGCAGCACAACTACCATCAAGGCGTGTAGCGGTGTGGGTTGATTGTAGAAATCCCCAATGGTGTGAATGGCTGGTACGGGGGCGTGTAGCGGATGGACACCTAGGATATGGGTTGGGCTTTGCATATTATTTTTGTTACTTATATTTTGATTATTCTGTTTTATGGGGCTAAAGCCCAAATCTAATGGTGCATGAGGGTTGCACACTGAGTCTCGCGACTCACCCTTTAATTTTAACCATCTTAGGTGACACTTAGGGCATCGAACCGAGTTGGAGAGGAGAGCAAGGTGGCCATGCAACAGAGCTTTGAGAATTCAGCAAAAAGACTTAGTCTAATTTTTTTTTATTTTCATTTAATTAATGGGTTCAAATTTCCTTGTAATAAGGCCATGGGCCACTAGACTACCATTTATGTCTTGGGATTTTGTTGGGCTTTTATTACTTGGGTTTTAAGTTTTACATTTTCAAATTAAGTAAGACCTGCATGAAATTTCGGTTTTTATTTAAAATCTACCAAGATAATTGGTTACTTAATATTTTATACTTTAATGAATTATTAAGCTTTCGAAATAAAGGTGTAAACCTAGTAATTGTTTTCCAAAATGCGACATGTTATGTAAAATCTCTTAAGTGACATACCAGATCCGGCTGTAGCGTTTGGGCCGGGTTTGGGGTGTTACAATTTTTAAAATAAAATAAAAACAAAGTTTCACGTTCTTCTTCATTTTTTTTTCTTCCCCATTGTTCCTCTTTTTTCTATTCTTTCCAAATTTCAATTTTGTTTGTTTATTGCTTCTTCTGTTTTACGCACTTGTTAT
The DNA here is from genome assembly GCA_025698515.1 of Gossypium sturtianum. Taxonomy (NCBI): domain Eukaryota; kingdom Viridiplantae; phylum Streptophyta; class Magnoliopsida; order Malvales; family Malvaceae; genus Gossypium; species Gossypium sturtianum. The sequence goes on from CM046947.1 coordinate 8,274,803, forward strand.
CAATCGTTCTGTCAAAGGTGATTGCTTTTGTGTGTTTCATGTAATCGGGTGTGAGTCAGAATAGTGTTGTGGAGGCGAAGCGGTTAATCCTTGTTGTTTGCAATTCCAATTTAAGGTGTGTCTTCGAAACTGTTGATTTTAAGTGCTGAGTTATTGATGGATTGCATGATATTCTGCATATTTCGGTATATTTTTGGATAACCAAAGGATGGGGATCATTTCGATGTCAAAAACACGAATTTTAGTCTATTTCGGTATGGTTTCGTGACCACACAGGTGGCCACATGGGCGGTCCACACGGCCATGTGCAATTGGGAAATTAGGGTTTTCGATGGTTTTTGGTTCCACACGGCCTGGCCACGCGGGCGTGTGTCCCCACACGGGCGTGTGAGATCTCCACACGGTCGTGTCTCCTCTGCTCTTTATTTTTGGCACTTTTGGACAGTGAGTTACACGGGCTACTCACACGGCCGTGTAACTTAGTCACATGGGCGTGTGTCTCCTCTACATGGGCGTGTAGGCCTCCACACGGCCTAGACACTTCCACACGGCCGGGGCACACGACCATGTGGCCCTATTTTGCAAAATTTTTATTTTGAGTCATAAATTGTCTGTTTTATGTTTCTGTGTAATTTGACCCTCGGTCAAGCCTCGGTAAGTGTGTTTGGGACTTGATTTAGTTTGGTTAGTGTATATATGTGCGTTTATGGGATTTAATTTTATTGCTCATTTATGTGATAAATAAGTTTATTATTGTTGTCGTAACTGAATATTAGAATACAAGTGTAATCAAATCTGAATCTGTTCAACTGGAAATTCTAATGTCCGTTTCTCTATGTTGTCTGCATAATGTGTGCATTGTTGCATATCATGAAAATATTGGGATCTGGCTATGAAGAGAAGGAAGACAGAATTAACAGTTTTAACTGCGATACTTTTGTATAGCGGTTTACCGTACTATTCTATATGTATATCAACTCAGTTGTATACAGTTACTCAAGTGGCATAGTTCCACTTTGTGGTGTGTAGGGGGATGAACCTATTATGGTTCTAAGTGGTGTGCATGGTGGACGAGCCTACCATAGCCCTTATGTGGTGTACTGGATGGACGAAGTGGTGTTTGGTTGGTGGGGTGGGATTTTGACTTGTGCATCCGTTCGCATCTGAATATACGTCAGTTTGTCAGAACATTTTGTCTGTTTGTGTGAACTTTTGGTTATTGACAATATAGTTAATGTCATGTAATATGTTCTGATTATTGCGTATGATTGGAATATCATTTATGTGGTTTGATATTGTATTTGACATACTGATTGAGACTTTTGTAAGTGATATTTTTATACATATGCTTGTCTGAAGTATTTATTGTGTCACTCCTTCTTTTGCCATCTGTTCATGTTTCGGACTCACACTGAGCTTGCTTAGCTCATCTTTATAGTGTTTTTCCTTTCAGGTACATTCCGTGTTTTGGAGTTGGACTAAACATACTGGAGGTCTCAAAAAGATATGGTTTGATTCGGTTTAAGTAAAATATCATAAGTTTTATACGGTTAATTTTAAGTCGGTTTGTAAAACGATTATATAAACTGTGGTACAAGTTTTTATGGTGGACTTTCGTAATATGTTATTTGGACTGAACTTTAGAAGCTGTGGATTTTATTTCCGAATGTTTGACGTCGGTTTAATATTGCTTCAAACATAATGAACAAAAAAGATTTTCTTGGTTTGAGTTAAAGTTTTTGTTTCCGCCACATTTGGTGACCAATGTAACCTCCGGGATTCGGTCTAAACTTTTAGGTCGGGTTTTGGGATGTTACAATTTGGGTAATTTCCTCCAAAATGATTTTTGAAGTTTAAGTTTTTAGTCTGGGATTATATGTATTGAATTAAATAAAATTACCAGGATTTTTGAAAAACTAGTTGTAATAACTAAGATTACATTTGGTTTTAAAAATATTTTATTTTAGTTATATTTTTCATTTAAAAAAATGTATTTTAAAAAATTTAAAAAAAGGTATTTAGTGAATAAAAAAAATTAGTTTAATAATAAAAAATAAAAAAACAACATCCATTTTTCTATATTAGAAACATAATAAAAATGTTCTACATCTATATAGATTTGAAGCTGATAACAGATTTGATTTTTAAAAATTGTTGGAAAAATTTATTTTTGTTATGAATTTTATTATTAGGTGGATACCCATCAAGATCAAGATAAATTTTGATATACTTTAAATTCTAATAGTCATTAGAATCAGAGTTCTATTTTATTTATACTTCTTATGTCTAAAAATATAAACTTTGGAGAAGCATTGTATATTATTCTCATTGATCAATAAAATACGCACTCTCTTTTGCTCTCATATTTCCTTTGTTCTTTACTCTCTGTCTTTTTATTTTATAACACGTTATCAGTATGATGATTCTCTCTGTCTCTCTCTCTCTCTCTTTTTTTTTCACTTCAAAATCTTTTGAAGTTGTCCCACAAATCCAATTCCTCTTTCACCCTTACAACTTCATCTCCAAGATGTTGAAAGATTCAATTTCAAAATGGATTATGATTCTTAGTCCTGATTTTTTATTTATCATTGTACAAACATGGTTAAAGTATAGATTTGATAAGAAACTTTTATATTTTGACCATATTTTATTTTTCAATTAAGGTATGACTACTACTAATTTTTATTTGACATAAATTTCACATTCTGATGGTATTTTATTTTTGCCTCTCTAAGTTAATTTTTTTTTTTAATGTAAAAAACATAATTGTTGATTACATATGTTTGCTATTAATATGATATATGTATTACTTTTTGATAACTTACTTTTTTAGGATGAATCCTCTTTGATTAGATTCAATGTTTTTTCGTGAGTTATTTAATTTCTTTCATAGTTGGATTATGATTAACTTATATATCAAAATTATTAAGTGATTTTTCATGTTCTCTATTAATGAATAAAATAATCATGATCCTCTTTGACTTATTGGTTTATTTTTTTATTTTTAAAATATATATTATCTTAACATTATTTATATATATGTCATGTGAGATAGTATTCTGTCTCTAAATAGGTTTCCTACTTTTAGCCAAATTTTGTGGAATTATTGAATTGTAGAGATTTCAATCAATTGAAAATAGTTTAAATTAGGTGCTTGTCGATTAAGCATTAAGAAATTATATATATTTGTGATTTAAAGTAAGTGCTTGTTGATGAAGCACTAAGAATTTACTTGAGTCGTGCCTAAGGGATTGCAGTTTGGGAAAAACTACTATTAAGCTAATTTCCAGAAATAATTACTAATCTACTTGAGTCACGAATTAGTATTGTTAATTTGGAAGCAAGATGATAATAATAAACCAATTAAATTTAACTAAACCTAAATGTACTCCTAGGTTAATGTATCAACTTTTCCTATTCCTTGTTTCAACTACACGAGTTCCTTTAACCTAGATCTAATTGTTTTACCTAATTAACTATTAATGTAAGGCTCTATTCAACCAACTAGTCATCAACCTAGCTGCGCATCTTGGCGTCCAACTAACCTAATAATTAGGCAAAAACTACTTATCTCTCGATGTCACAGTCCAAACCAAATTGGGGTAAGGTTATCACGGATAGGTAATACCGATTTCGGGTTCATTCCCACCTATATGACTTCCTAGGATCATCAACCTAGGGTTTTAGGTTCTTTTCCCAACAAACTGATCCGCTAAGAAACTCTACTTTCCAATCAATTAATTAGGTTAATACAGTTGAAACATGAGAAATATGTATTAAGCATAAATTCTAATATTTTCATAAACATTCAATTTACAATGTTAAAGAAAGAGATATAAAGAATAGACTAAAGGAAAGAGATGCTCATGAATTTCATCAATGTAAAAGTGCAACTTCGAAGCAATCTCCGCTTGCTATTGTCTAATGTTGGAATAGGATCTTTCGATTACACGAACATAATATAAACTAAGTAAAAACTAAGAGTGAAATAAATACCTAAGAATAATTTATCTCCCCAAAATTGTGTGTTTAATCTAGTTACAATGACCTTTATATAGGCTAAACTCATAATATTAAAGTGTCTAGTTCGATTAGAAAAAATACTCCTAATTGCCCTAAAAACATAGCGGTCACATGTAGGGATTTTTGGGCCGCGCAGAAATGGTGTTGCAACATAGGTCGGTGTCGCAACATAGTAGGTGTCGAAACCATTTTCAAATCAGTTTAAAAACGTGGATCGACTTTTAAAAACGAAAATGGGAGTCGCCACCAATCCCTTTTTACTTAGGTGTGATTGGATCACCTTATAAAACGTTTCGTTTTAAAACATTTGATTTTGGTCTACGAAGAACGAGAAAACGAGTTCGGGAGTCGGTTACGTATGAGGAAGGGTTAGCACCCTCATAACGCCCAAAAATTGGTACCTAATTGATAAAATCACGTCCAAATGTTTGAAATTTAAAAAGTTTAAAATAAGATCCCTTATTAGAGGAAAAACCAAGACTTACCCATTTCAAAGAAATAAAAATACCACACCCAATAAGTTAGGATACAACATTTTATAACTTTGAAGCTAGGTGCATCTTTATTTTAGAAAATTCTTATCTCAAGACACAAAACGTCACACCCAATAAGTTAGGATACAACGTTTTGAGTTCTCAAGAATAAGTTTTTTTATTTGAAACTTGAGATTTCTTTATTTCGAAAGAATATAAACATCACATCCAGCACGATTGGACACGACATTTTTTAAACCCTCGTAATTAAAGTCATCTCATAATTTACGAAACTTCTTAAAAGGATATTTAGTTATTTAGCCAAACGGAAAATTAACACCCAGCACGATTGGGCATTATTTCCCAAATTTCTAAATACCAAAACATTGCCTTATTTTAAAACATTTATATAAAGTATAGTAATTTTGCAAGATACATTTTTATTTTAAAATGATGATCCTACAAAAATATCATATTAATACAAAATAATAAAAATATGAAATAACCAAAAAAAGAAATGATCATATTAAGGCAATCATGAATAAATGGCAATATATATATATATAAATAATAATAATAATAAATGTAAAAAATGTATACCGATATATTGAAAAGGAAAAGAAAAATATATTTTAAAAATAAATAAATAAATTGTAAAATATATTTATAATAATCTAAAACTACATTTAAAAATAAATAATATATTATATAATATAAATGATTTTAGATAAAATAAAATTCTTTTTTAAAAAATAATATAAGATATAATATTATATAATATACAAAATATAAAAATATAGAATATAATAACCAATATATTAATATAAAAATAACATAGTTTTTTTTTTAAAAAATAATATGTAATAAGATAAATATAAATTTAATGGATTAATATACAAATAATAAGAATAATATAATATTTTAACATAATAAAATAGTTAAAAACAGTATTAAAATAAAATAAAAAAAATAAAGGAAGAAGGGTTAAAACATCAATTAAACAGATTAAAATGATTAAATTAAAGTACACGTTAAATTACAGGGACTGATATGCAATTAAACCTATTTTTAAAACGGCGTCGTTTCGATTGTTACTTTTAAAATGCTCGAGGGTTCAATTGAAACAAAATACGAATTTTAAGGCAAATATAAAATTAAAGAAAACGTCAGATTGGATAAAATTAAAACGAATAAAATTTCAAAAGGACTTAAATGGAAAATTCCCCTTTTAACCAAAACACGCTGATCCTGAGGGCCGGGTCGGGTCAACACGCGGATCCTGCTAGCCGAAAACGGTGTCGTTTGTTTTCATCTATAAATATCAGTTTTATTTAAAAAAAAATCATTCTGAGTTTGTATTTAAAAAAAAAACGCTTAAAAATCCTCTGAAAGCTACCCAGCCTCCGATCTTGATCTTACGTCATCGCCTCGACGCGCGCCTCACGCTACGTGGAACGGTGGCCGGAGGCCTAAAATATTTGATTTTTTGCCGTTCTCCGAAAGGTAACCCTCCTTTCTTTTATATTTTTCTTTAAACAGAATAGTTATGTGTGCAAATATATGAAAAATAATAAAATAAATAAGAAGAATAAACAGAACGAAAAATCACCTCTGGAATCACTGACTGTTGAGTATTCGTGTGTAAAGTTTGTGTTTTTTTTATTGCCTCCGTGTATCCTATTACAGATTTTTACAAGGGATTTTATACCCAAAATCAAAATAAAAGAAAAGTAAAAGATATCTTTCCATATCTTTCCATATTTGTGCCTGCGATTTTTCCTTTCTGTTTTGGATATTTTCCTTTCTGTTTTGGATATTTTCCTTTCTTTACAGGTGACGAGAGCGCGGTAGTGGTAGGGCTGTGATGGTGGCGCGATTCGCGGCCCAAGGCGTGATCGATGGCCGAACGAGGATTGCGGCGCGACGATCGGTCTGGGTGCGAGGCTGCGGCGTGACTGTTGAGTTCCCACATTGTGGCGCCTAGGGTTTCCTCTGAAACCCTAGGTCTGAAACTATCAAAGCTTTGGGCCTTTTTGGGCCACTCATGTTTTGGGTTTTGTTGGGTATTAGGTCCGTTTGGGTGTAATGGGTTTCAGGGTAATCTGTTTAGGCTAATTGGGTAGTGGTGGGCCATTGCTTGTAAATGGACTGTAAAGATTTTGGACATTTATTATTATGGTTTGTTTTTTTTGGTCTGTGTGGGCCCGGGCAAAAATGGGCCATTACAGCTGCCCCTCTTTGCTCATTGTTCGTGAAACGAGAATAGAGCAAAGACTATAAAAGGACCAATTTTGCCCGGTCTTGGCCGAGCCTTGACTTCTTGATCTTGCTTTCTTCAAATGGCTTCTAATTCCACTGCAACCCCCAGGGAAATAAAGCTGAAAGTGTCTTTTTGATCTGCTTCCTGCAACTTCAGGAAGATGAGATCTTCTTTCTACAATCTACTCTACTGCAACCTCAGGGAGATAAGACTGAAATGTCTTTGATATGCTTCCTACAACTTCAGGAAGATAAGATCTTCTGTTTTCGATTTGCTCCACTGCAACTTCAGGGAGACAAAATCTTCTGTCTTTAGTCTACTCCACTGCAACTTCAGGGAGATAAGACTAAAACGTCTTCGATCTGCTTCCTACAACTTTAGGAAGATAAGATCTTCTGCTTCGATTTGCTCCACCGCAACTTCGGGAGATAAAATCTTCTGTCTTTAGTCTACTCCATCGCAACTTCAGTGGAGATAAGACTAAAACGTCTTCGATCCGCTTCCTACAACTTTAGGAAGATAAGATCTTCTATTTTCGATTTGCTCCACTCGCAACTTGTGGAGATAAAATCTTCTTTTTAGTCTACTCATTGCAACCTCGTGGAGATAAGACTAAAACGCGTCTTCGATCCGCTTCCTACAACTTTAGGAAGATAAGATCTTTCGCTTTCGATTTGCTCCATCGCAACTTTAGAGAGATAAAATCTTCCGTTTGTAGTCTACTTCACGCAACCTCGGAGAGATAAGACTAAAACGTCTTCGATCCGCTTCCTACAACTTTAGAAAGATAAGAACTTCGCTTTCGATTTGCTCCATCGCAACTTCGGGGAGATAAAATCTTACTGTTTTTAGTCTACTCTCGCTGCAACCTCGGGAGATAAGACTAAAACGTCTTCGATCCGCTTCTCCTACAACTTTAGGAAGATAAGATCTTACGTGGTTCGATTTGCTCCATCGCAACTTCGTGGAGATAAAATCTTCTGTTTTTAGTCTACTCCGCTGCAACCTCAGGGAGATAAGACTAAAACGTCTTCGATCTGCTTCCTACAACTTCAGGAATGCCAGATCTGCTATCTTCGGTCTCAGGGATGCCAGACTAGTGGTTAAATCTGTTCTCCTACTGCTTAGGGAGACAAGATTTGTCGTTCGATCTTGGTCCACTACTGCTTAGGGTGACAAGATCTACAATCTTCGACCTATTCAACTGCCGGTCAGGGAGATAGGGCTGGTGGCTTAAATCTGTTCCACTACTGCTTAAGGAGACAAGATTTGCCTTTCGATCTTGGTTCCCTACTGCTTAGGGTGACAAGATCTACAATTTTTAACCTATTCCACTGTTGGTCAGGGAGATAGGGCTGATGGCTTAAATCTGTTCCACTACTGCTTAGGGAGACAAGATTTGTCGTTCGATCTTGGTTCCCTACTGCTTAGGGTGACAAGATCTACAATCTTTAACCTATTCCACTGCTGGTCAGGGAGATAGGGCTGGTGTCTCCGATATACTCCTGCAACTTCGTGGATTGTCGATTCGCTATTTTAATCGCTCCTCCCCGCAAACTCGGGGATACCGGACTAATGTCTTCTACCTTGCTACATAACCCGTAGAATGGGTATATGTTTATGTCCAATATTTAGGATGCTTTGATCGAAATGCATCAAATGATCCAATTTAGACATGTTATGAAAATGTTATGAAGATGATTCCTGTTTCAAAGATTAGGATGCAATGCCCGAAATGAATCAAATGCTCCTAATGAAATTTGTTATGATACAAGAATGTTATGAGTATGATTCCTATTCTAGGTGTTATCACTCATTTGTTTTTCTATTCTTGTTCATCAATCATGCTCGCTCAACCGACTTGCCCCAATGTAATTTCTAAGTCACCCCGCTTGAACCTTGGGACATGAAGTTGGTATCTCCCATTGCGACAGGAGGAATGACATTTAGTTTCTTTCATATTTTACGTTACCACTCAAAGGTACAGAACTTGTATCACTTTCAATCTATTACACCATTCCCCAAGTGTAATGATTAGATGTATGAGTCTGAAATTTACATGAATGCAGGGTACCTCGACAATGATCCCTTTTTACACATAGATTGGCCTTATTCGTCATTTGCCAATATAGTATCACCAACTAAATTGTCTTATCCTATAAGAATTCAAGAGATAATCATTTTTCAATGTTTTCACTTAGGCTTGGTGAGTTCGAACAACGGTCATGTTTGATTCCTCATATTATTTAGAAGCTTCTAGAGTAATATGCGAAACTCCTTTTATGAAAGTGTTATTAGTCCATTAATCGTTATTTCAATATAAAATGCTTGAAAAAGATTACAGCAATAGACAAAAAAGAAATTAGTTAGGAGCATAGCTCAAAACAAATAGGCTAATCAAAGATAACCAAGGCAATAAATGAAAATTGATTGGTATATCTTAAAAAGAATAAAGTAAATATAACAAAAGCTATAGAATAAAATTAATTGGGGTGTTTCTTTGAAAAGAATAAAGTAATCAAAGATTTAAAATGGGTAAAATGGGAAACTAGGTGCCCCAGATATCGCAGCCTGAGCTTCTTTGTTCCAACTTCTTGAGGATCATTTTAAGCTCAATATGTGTTTAGGGAGACCGGAGTACTTTGTCGATGCCCCAAGATGTAACATACTTCCTCATTGTTAATTCCAATGTAGCAAGACTACTGTATGCCCCACTTTTTGTCAAAATTCGAGCTGCCCTTTTCGGGTTTTCAACTCAAATCCCCTTTGGTCTCAAAGCGCCCTTTGCGGGTTTTCGCTTCGGCCTCTCTTTTTTTTTGTTCGAGGCGCCCTTTTCGGGTTTTCACCTTGGTCTTTCCTCTTTCAGGTAAAATATCTCTTGACTAAACCTGAATTTACCGGATTGGGCAAGTCTTCGCCATCCATCTTGGTTAATATCAACACTCCTCTAGAAGACAGCCCTATATAAGTCCTTCCCAGTTTGGCATATACTTTCCTCTAAAATTGTTTTGTAGAGGAAAAATCTTTTTCAACCTCGAGTTTCCTCGTGGAATTCCCTAAGATGAACTTCAGAAGCTCATATCCTCCGCCGTGATGAGATAACTTTTAACATTTTCTTCGATCAAAGTTCAATTGGCAAAATTGTTTCTATTCTGATGAGAAATGTGTTGCCCCAGCAAAGGTCCTAGCCAACGTTTCATAGAGAGTAGTGATAGCTTCTTATGCCAATCTTTACCAATCTTAGCCACTTTTTTTGGCAACTTTTGTTGCAATCGTGATATCTTTGTGTGATCTTTGGACAAAGCGTAAACTTTGACTTTGTCTGATTATTTAAACACGATCTTTTATGGCATTCTGCTAGCATCTTGATCTTTTTTTTTGATGAATTTGATGACTTCGATCTTGTAACATTGGCATATGAAGCTACTTCCACTCTCTTAGTGAAGTAAACGATAACTATGTTGATGAGTCAATATTGACTAAAAGCTTTTGACGAGATTGGCCCCCATCACATCCATGCCCCACATATGGAAAATTTGTGAAGAACTGGAGTAGGCATATGAATCTTGTCGTATTTGCGGTATGACTGATGCAATCTCCTTCCATGGTGAATCAACAGTGCCCGATTCTCTTTGTTTAGCCTGCTTCTTATTAGCCAAGGCATGTCCTGATATTATTGTGTGAAAACATCTTTGAATTCTTGAAAACAACTCAATAATGTCTTGCCTTATTTTGGTGGTGAGCTAGGCTTCGATCTTTACCCCTTTCTAGGCTCGCAATATCCAATGACCGTTGTAGAGTAAGGTCTGTTTTACCGTTTTTAACAAATTAGAAGACATGTCACAATCTCTATTATCTTCAAAGTCCTGAGATCCCCTAGACCCATATATCATTCAAAAAGGGAGTTAGTAACAACGTTTCTCACATCATTGATATCTGGGTACCTAGGTACGAAGGCAAACGAATCCAAAGAATAAATGATTCTAAGGATGAGTATTTGTATGGTCATGAATAAAGAATGAAAGAATATTCTAAAAAAGAATGTACAGTATAAAATAGAAAGAATAAAAGAATATGTGCTCAAACAGATGCATTTTATTGAAATAAAATTTTGAACATAAGCCTATTTCACAAAAGAGTTCTTGTTGCCTCTAGGCTCAAGACAACAAGCATGTTTTGAACATTACTCTAGATTAGCCCTAAAAGTACAGAGATTTCTTCCACAATCTCATTATTCAAAACAACTCCCAAGTACACAAGAGTTTGGAAACTTCGTTCTCTGATTCCCTCTTTGATTTCTTCAAGGAGTAGCAACTTTCTTGTCTCCTCCTTCAATCACTGCATTCACTTCCTCATTAAAGTGATCAGGTTTTAATGGATCGTCGAACTTCACAACTCCCATTTTAATAAACCTTTCGACCAACTTTTTAAACGTATTGCAGTTTTCGATTGAGTGGCCCTTTACTCCCGCGTGGTACTCACATTGGGCATTCTCGTTATACCATTTTGGGAACGGAGGTTGCAATGGTTTCGAATAAAATAGGGACACCACGTGTGCGTCAAACAAACTTTGATATAGCTCCTTATACGTCATGGGGATTGGCGTAAATTGGAGCCTTTCAGAGTTTTGCCTTGGGGAAACCTGATTGCTGGTAACTACCCTCCTTGGTCGATTTCATGTCGACGACTGAATGACTCTTGTTATACCTACCGGTATCATTCGTTTTCTTTTCCTTCTTTTTCAGGGCTTTTGAGGTCCCTTCTCCTCTTTTCTTCGTTTCTACCAGAGCAACCGGTTTGGCTTGATCGTTGATCGGGTTAAAACCTATTGGGACGTAAATAATGTCTTCCTCCTCATCCACACTATTGACTGCTGGGCCACTCCTCTTTTCAAATCTTTCGGCTAGTAACTGGGTTAACTGGCCAATCACATTCTTTTGGAACTCTAACATTTGTTCCCGTATTTCTTGTTAAATCTTGGTCAATTGCCCCTGCATCTGTTTTTGCATTTGTTCTATTCTCTCCAACCTTTGCTCCATGTTTTCCAGGTTAACTCTGAAATATATTTACCTAATTAAGATTCTCTTGTAAAAGTCTAATGCAAATGATGCAATGTAATGCAAATGCATGAATGCAAAGAAAGAGAGGCGTTGACTCTGAATTCAGTTACATTAGAAAAACTTTACTAGAAAATAGATTTCTTTACACAAAACGGATCGCATACACGGCTTAGTCCTCATAGTCCAAGTGAAAACATGAATCCCTTCTTCGCAAAAGTCAAGTCTTGCAAACTTCTAATAGATGTCTCCTCTAGCTCCTTTTTCTTGATTTGGATCACGACTCCTGTTCACTTGTTAGCCTCTTCAAGAAAGCCGAGATGTGGTAATTTTCGAATAGTCTTTGTTAACTTGAATCCTTGGGTGACAAGGTCTTGTATTCCTTCATGGACTATCAGTCTTCTCTCGTTGTGTTCACTTGGACCATATTCGGACGACCGTATTATAATCCACTTTATCAAAAAATCTATTTTCTTATGACCAACTTTCCTATTTAGTAATCGAATTTGAAACCAACACCTCTTTTCTATGATGCAATGCAATCAAAACACAATAAAACACGTTAGTACAGAAGAAATAAACAACATAGAACACCTATTTGGGTGACTACTAAGGTTTAGCATAGTTCTACCTAGGATAAGAACTTAGGTTTTCTACATGTGGTTTAGCTCTAAAGTTGAGGTACCCAAACCAGCAGATTCCTCAATCCTCACCCATTATAGGCTCATATGGATCGAGTTCGGTTCAGGGGAATACATTTCCCCATGGCCATGCGGAGGTGAAAACCTCACGAAGACATAGGTACGGATGTATTCCGAAAGCAGTCCACTAGCCCATGCGGAGGTGAAAACCTCACGAAGGCATAGTTTCTCGCCCCCACTTAAAGGTGTGACCACAACGGTCATGCAGTGCAATGCAAAGAAATATATTCAGAACCACATGCAAAAAAAAAAAAGGATCATATTTTTAAATCAAAATTTTAAATTCAAACAGGAGGACATGAAACTATCGATTTTACGGCTTGACTCTCTTATTGGTCCCCAGCGGAGTCGCCAAGCTGTCGAAACCATTTTAAAATCAGTTTAAAAACGTGGATCGACTTTTAAAAACGAAAATGGGAGTCGCCACCAATCCCTTTTTACTTAGGTGTGATTGGATCACCTTATAAAACATTTCGTTTTAAAACATTTGATTTTGGTCTACGAAGAACGAGAAAACGGGTTCGGGAGTCGGTTACGTATGAGGAAGGGTTAGCACCCTCATAACGCCCAAAAATTGGTACCTAATTGATAAAATCACGTCCAAATGTTTGAAATTTAAAAAGTTTAAAATAAGATCCCTTATTAGAGGGAAAACCAAGACTTACCCATTTCAAAGAAATAAAAATACCACACCCAATATGTTAGGATACAACATTTTATAACTTTGAAGCTAGGTGCATCTTTATTTTAGAAAATTCTTATCTCAAGACACAAAACGTCACACTCAATAAGTTAGGATACAACGTTTTGAGTTCTCAAGAATAAGTTTTTTTATTTGAAACTTGAGATTTCTTTATTTCGAAAGAATATAAACATCACATCCAGCACGATTGGACACGACATTTTTTAAACCCTCGTAATTAAAGTCATCTCATAATTTACAAAACTTGTTAAAAGGATATTTAGTTATTGAGCCAAACGGAAAATCAACACCCAGCACGATTGGGCATTATTTCCCAAATTTCTAAATACCAAAACATTGCCTTATTTTAAAACATTTATATAAAGTATAGTAATTTTGCAAGATACATTTTTATTTTAAAATGATGATCCTACAAAAATATCATATTAATACAAAATAATAAAAATATGAAATAACCAAAAAAAAGAAATGATCATATTAAGGCAATCATGAATAAATGGCAAAATATATATATAAATAAATAATAATAATAAATGTAAAAATGTATACCGATATATTGAAAAGGAAAAGAAAAATATATTTTAAAAATAAATAAATAAATTGTAAAAATATATTTATAATAATCTAAAACTACATTTAAAAATAAATAATATATTATATAATATAAATGATTTTAGATAAAATAAAATTCTTTTTTAAAAAATAATATAAGATATAATATTATATAATATACAAAATATAAAAATATGGAATATAATAACCAATATATTAATATAAAAATAACATAGTTTTTTTTTAAAAAAAAACAATATGTAATAAGGTAAATATAAATTTAATGGATTAATATACAAATAATAAGAATAATATAACATTTTAACATAATAAAATAGTTAAAAACAGTATTAAAATAAAATAAAAAAATAAAGGAAGAAGGGTTAAAACAGCAATTAAACAGATTAAAAGGATTAAATTAAAGCACACGTTAAATTACAGGGACTGATATGCAATTAAACCTATTTTTAAAACGGCGTCGTTCCGATTGTTACTTTTAAAATGCTCGAGGGTTCAATTGAAACAAAATACGAATTTTAAGGCTAATATAAAATTAAAGAAAACGTCAGATTGGATAAAATTAAAACGAATAAAATTTCAAAAGGACTTAAATGGAAAATTCCCCTTTTAACCAAAACACGCGGATCCTGAGGGCCGGGTCGGGTCAACACGCGGATCCTGCTAGCCGAAAACGGCGTCGTTTGTTTTCATCTATAAATATCAGTTTTATTTTAAAAAAAATCATTCTGAGTTTGTATTTAAAAAAAAAAAAACGTTTAAAAATCCTTTGAAAGCTACCTAGGCCTCCGATCTTCAGTCTTCTGGTCACTGCCTCGACGCGTCTCACGCGCCTCCGTGGACGGTGGCCGGAGGCCTAAAATATTTGATTTTTTGCCGTTCTTCGAAAGGTAACCCTCCTTTCTTTTATATTTTTCTTTAAACAGAATAGTTATGTGTGCAAATATATGAAAAATAATAAAATAAATAAGAAGAATAAACAGAACGAAAAATCACCTCTGGAATCATTGACTGATGAGTATTCGTGTGTAAAGTCTGTGTTTTTTTTTATTTCCTCCGTGTATCCTTTTACAAATTTTTACAAGGGATTTTATACCCAAAATCAAAATAAAAGAAAAGGAAAAGATATCTTTCCATATCTTTCCATATTTGTGCCTGCGATTTTTCCTTTCTGTTTTGGATATTTTCCTTTCTTTGCAGGTGACGAGAGCGCGGCAGTGGTAGGGCTGTGATGGTGGCGCAATTCGCGGCCCGAGGCGTGATCGATGGCCGAACGAGGATTGCGGCGCGACGATCGGTCTGGGTGCGAGGCTGCGGCGTGACTTTTGAGTTCCCACATTGCGGCGCCTAGGGTTTCCTCTGAAACCCTAGGTCTGAAACTATCAAAGCTTTGGGCCTTTTTGGGCTACTCATGTTTTGGGTTCTGTTGGGTATTAGGTCTGTTTGGGTGTAATGGGTTTCAGGGTAATCTGTTTAGGCTAATTGGGTAGTGGTGGGCCATTGCTTGTAAATGGACTGTAAAGATTTTGGACATTTATTATTATGGTTTGTTTTTTTTGGTCTGTGTAGGCCCGGGCAAAAATGGGCCATTACAGTAGGCAGTTTCGCTCCATGACTTGTTTTTGCTTCTATCTTCGGTGTTATGACATCGGTGTCTTGGTGTTGCGACATAGGCAACAGTTTCTGCCTGAATATGCATATTTAGCTCCCGATTTGTTCTACAAGACCATGTAACCTTATTTAGATATCTAAGATGTAATAAAAACTACTAAAAAAAAAACATAAATCACTACTTTAAGAATGAAAACATAGATATATACTAAGATGATTTGATTTACTACTAAACAAGCTACAATTATGTGTATAAAGGGATGTAAATAATAATGTAATTCGTGTTCGTGGTAGATCAAAAGCATATTGAAATTCTTGGGAAATAGTTCATTTATATGAATTGAAATAATTTGAACATATGTGATAAATTTGACTTAGTGAATAGTAGTCGAAGGAGGATTATAAAATGATCCAAAATACCTATTTGTATTTTTATAGAAGAATCATGATTAAAGTTTGTTACGATTATTGTTGAAACTCTTGAAGAGATCAAAATATATTTCTCCAAAATTTTCCTCACTCATGACTTTCAAAAGAATAGTGATATAAATGCTTAGCAAATACGCTTAAATAATCATTTGAAAAGCTAGTATTCAAGATTGAATACGTAGAATATGAGATATTATATGATGTTTTCATGAGGGGGAGTAAACACATGTTGTACTCTTTTTTCCTTAACCGATATTTTGTCCCATTGGGTTTTCCTGATAGGTTTTTAATTAGGCAACATGTTATGCGTATTATAGATATGTGTACTCTTTTTCATTCACTATGAATTATTTTCCCCATAGGTTTTTATCTTAGTAAGGTTTAACAAGATATATTATCTACCAATGGACATCTAATGGGGAGTGTTGTGAATATTTAATTATTGAGTGGATAACCATCAAGATCAAGATAAGTGTTGATGTACTTTAAATTTTAATAGTCATTAGAATTAGATTTCTATTTTATTTATACTTCTTATGTCTATAAATATAGATTTTGGAGAAGCATTGTATATTATTCCCATTGATCAATAAAATACGCTCTCTCTTTTGCTCTTCCATTTTTTTTTTGTTCTTTATCCTCTGTCTTTTTATTTTATAATAATTTTTACATTTATTTGAGTTTGCACTAGTAAAATTTTAAAAAAAAACCATTATTTTCAACATTTTTAATTTTACAAAGTATTTTTAGAGAAAACAATGAAAATTACTTTTATTACTTTTTTAATTTTTCACATATTTTTAATTTTATTTTCTAAAATCATTTTTTAAAATTTTCAATCAAACACCTTTCTTTAAGATGCTATTAGAAAGCTATCTAATATTGAATTTGGATGTAATTGGTTGTAATATGTATGGTATGTTTGGGTAACCTGTAACATCCTGAAAAGGGCCTATGCATTTTCGGTTTAATTGTACAAAGTGACATGTTTTAAGTATTATGAATAAATTTTAAATATTTTTGGAAACCCGGAAATGAGTGAAAATAAGTTAGAAATGAACATTTTTGGAAACCTGGAAATGTATGGAAATGTTAAGTTTAAAAGAGGAAAGTGAACATTTTTAGAACCTTGGAAATGTAAGGAAATGTCTTGTAAGGAAATGTCATGGAAATGTAAGGAAATGTCTTGGAAATGTAAGGAAATGTCTTGTAAGGAAATGTCATGGAAATGTAAGGAAATGTCAAGTTTACAGAGCCGATCGAAAATTTTTGAAAACTTAGAAATGACATAGAAATGACGAGTTTTAAGGTTTAAAAGGGGAAATTAAGGCAAGGTGGCCTTAAAAGAAAAAGTTTGTGAAATTTGACACACAAACAGGCTTGAGAAAGTGGTCTGAAGATGCCACTTAGGGCCTATGGAAATGGCGCCATATGCAAGAGGAATGGGCCTAAGTTCGAGTCACATGGGAAGCAAATAAAAGAAATTTTATTTTGCTACAAAGAGCAGAGAGGTGGACGGCACATGGCTATAAATTAGGAGCTTTTATTATTTTATAAATAGTGGATAAATAAGAGATTTATTTATCATTATTTTCAAGAGATAATTGTTGGATTAAATTCTTTTAATTTGAATAAAGAGATAAAGAGGAAAATAAGGGAGAAGTGATGGCCAAGCCAAGTGGGGACTTTGAGTTTAATAATTTCGGCTAAGTAAGGATAGTTGCTGAATTATCTTTTATTTTAAGTGATAATTAAAGGATAAAGTTATCAGATAGAGGAGTGGTGGCCAAGTAAGGGACTCCTTAGATGATAATTTCGGCTATAAAAGGAAGGAAGGACGGCTACTCATCAATTTGTGCTTTCTCCTTTCTCTGCCGAATTCTTAGTGCTCTCTTCTCTTCTTTTCTTTCTTTTCTTTTGTCAAGCTGAAATTAAGTAATTGTTGGAACCTAGCCGAATATTTTCCTCTCCATTAGAAGCCATAGCCGAATCCTCCATCTTTATTCTTCCTTCTCTTTTCTTTCTAATCCCTCCAAAAGCCGAAAGTTGTGAGATCATCATCTAGCCATAGCCGAATCTCTGAAGGTTGAAGTGAAGGTGCAATAGATTTCTTCAAGTAAGGGTAAGATCTCATTCGGTTTCATCCTTTTTCTTAAGATTTACCGAAATCTAGGACTAACCCCATTAATATCTTGTTGCCGAAACTTTGAAGAGATCTTTCGGGATTTACTAAGTGTCGACTACAAGGAAGGAGAAGTTCTTTTCCCGAAGGTACACCATAGGCCACGTGTTCCCTAGTTATTCGGTGAGTTTTTGGATTTAAAATCCACAAGGTAAGTGTCTATAGTATTCGGCCAAGGCCATGTTTGGTAAATATATGTGTTCATTAATTATTCAAAAGCCGAAAACTAACCAAGTTAATTGATTCAATGCTTGGCGAATGCAAGAAGAGTATAGCAGAGATTTCAAGACTTGATTCTTAAGTCAAACGGCAACAAGGTAAGTTTAAGTATACTAATCCTACTAGGATTTGGATTTATGGTCGAATGGCTTTTTATTAAAGTAGTAGGTGATTAATCAAATGTAGGGATTAAGGATCTAAGCATTAGATCAAGCTTTTCGGGATTTCAAGACCCTTTCGGTAAGTATGATAAGTTGTGGATATTTGGTTAAGAATTTGTATATTGATGATTAAATCGATTGTTCGATTAAGTGTGTTGATGGAGGCGAATACCATTCAAGAAGGGAAAGGGAAGGTCCCTATCCCGAAGTTTAAGAAAGAGATCTGTCTCGGCTAGTTAGGGATTGGCCACCGGGGGGGTGTGGACCAGCGTCGAACAAGAAAGTAGGCAAATAGCCATAGTATCGCCTAGTGATAGCATCGATGATCGAAAGCATAGTTCTCCAAGTGATCAGTGTGTGATTAACCCACCGTTTTCGGGTATATGATATGTATGTGAAATGTGTATGTGTTATGAATGTGCTAACTAGTGCAAAGTGGAAATTGTGATAAGGATACCCTCAAGGGTATGTCGATAATCCGTAAGTACCAAACCTAATGATATGTGATTATTAATATGAATATGTGATAATATGCTTGATGAACATGCTCATGCATCATTACATTGTATCATTATTTTATGTGGCATGTGCATGGGTTGGGATATGAAAGAAGGTACGGGTGTACTTCGAGTACGTGGTTTGATGTTAGCCTTGAGCTACATCGTGGATTGATGTTGACTGAGGTCACGTTGTGGATTAATTGCGATTTAGTTCGCGTGGCTTGATGAGTGGCTATGTGCCTCATCGTGGTTGATATCGGCTATGTGCCATATCGTGGTTGATGAGTGACTATGTGTCCCATCGTGGTTTTTGATGTTAGCCTTGAGCTACATCGTGGATTGACGTTGGTCGAGGTCACGTTGTGGATTAATTGCGATTTAGTTCGCGTGGCTTGATGAGTGGCTATGTGCCTCATCGTGGTTGATATCGACTATGTGCCATATCGTGGTTGATGAGTGACTATGTGTCCCATCGTGGTTTTGGTGTTAGCTACGGCTACATCGTGGATTGGCGCCGATCGAGGTCGTGTTGTGGACTATTGTGCTTAATTGCACGTGGACGGCGATGATTGCCTTTGGAGTGAAAAAGGAGAGGGTGATTTGATAATCCCCCTGTGTGTGGTAGAAATTTGGATAAGGGGTGTGCGTGGATGGACCCTAGGTTTGGGTTGGGCTTCATAATTGCATGATTTCGTATGTGAACATATGTGGAAATGGGCCAAGCCCAATATGATATGTGGATTAATATAAAAATGGGCAAAGCCCAAAGATATGAATGTGGATCGATTGTGGAAATGGGCTAAGCCTTCAAGTATGTGGAAATTATGTGGTTAACTACCCTATTAGATGAATGTGATATGAATATGGGCCAAGCCCGTAATGTGTTAACATGTGAATATGATATTTGTTATCCGATATATGGGTTAATATGTGGTTAACATGTGGGTGGAATTCAGTGGATTCATTACACACTGAGTCTGTATGACTCACCCAATTTTTATTAAACATCACAGGTGATCGTGATTTTGGACCGGGTTGGAGTGGATACAAAGGTGGCCATGCAGAAGCAGATTTCCATGCAGAAAGATAGTTAAAGTATTTAAGTATTTCTATTTGAGTATTTTTATTATGTTAAAGCAAAGTGACGATTGAATTATTATTTTGAAACCGGTTTATTTTCAGCAAAACTATATCCTAAAATGTATCATAAAGTTTTAACCAGGACATTTTTATAAACACCACACTTTACTTAAGATTTTAAATGGTCATCGTTTTACAAACTCAACAAGTTGTCATGATTTTATCTTTAGGTCGAATCTTTTCAAACGTTTTTCCGCAGTGGCATCTCAAATTCGGTCGTAACGAATGGGCTGGGTTTGGGGTGTTACATAACCACATTGTAATTAGTGATTCATTGAATTGGATGTAATCGGAGCACCTTCAATTACACTTTCAAATTCTTAAGGAGAGGGTGAGAATCGATGTAATCAAGTGGGTTATAAACAATTACACTTAAATCTAACTATTCTATGACTTTAGAAACAAACTCATACATGATTTAAGTTTAAGAAGTTGTTTTTATACAATAATATATATTTAATTTTAAGACATGTTTTATTTTTTAAAATATAATTATATGCTATTTTCTAACTTTATTTAAATAATTTGAAATTTTGATTGGTGAGAGATAATTTCCCATACATTTGACCTACTAAATATTTAACTAAATTATATAGTACTTATTATAAATTATTTATACTACTTTTAACTAATTACATGATATTTATTATTAATTATCTATACTTGATCAGGCCAATTGATGATAACAAAGAGTTTATATTTAATGTTATAAGATGAAATAATCTAACAAATATGAAATGCTAGAATAATTAAATAAAGTTGCATGTTTATTTTTCTTATTAATTTTAGCAGTAATAATATTGATCGATACTTTCTTGGACTAACATATTACATATACCAATTTGAATTTAAAATTTGTTAATTATTTAAAGTGTTTTTTTCAAGTATTATTGATATTTTTTTAATAATATTCTTTTTTATAATTTAAAATTATACAATTGTGTAATTATAATTTATATTACCAACATGCATAGGAAATTAGAATTATTTATAATTGCAAGAAAGCTTAATTAATATACTAGTAATTATACTTTCATTCAATTAGTGTCCAAAAATATTTTAGTATTTTCAATTTTAAAAAGAAAAATGAAAATGACCATTGTACTGTCCAAATGTACTTTGATATTTTCTTTTAACTTTTTTTAAAAAATAGCTTTAAATTTTTTTTAAAAAAATTAATAATTCATTTTATTTAAATTTCTATATTTTGTGATTTTTTTTTAATTTTTTCTTTAAATATTTGTAAAAAAATATTTGTGTAATACAATGGAAATTTTATTTAATTGTATAAAAATATTTAATTAATTTCAAATATGAAATATTATTAAATATATTTAAAGATATTTTTTAGAGTAAACTACACTCAAAGTACGAAGCTATTAGTAAGTTTACGTTTTAGTCACTCAACCTCAAAAAGCTACAAAATGATCATTGAACTATTTGAAAATTTTTGTTTAAGCCATTGGACTGTTAAGTTTTTTTTTAAGGCCCAGCTACTGAGCTCCAAGCATTGATTTGGTGATCAGTATGGTGGATCAGTAACGATTGACGAGTAAAAAAACATACTTTAAATCAAAGTTAATCTAATGGTCAATGTTGAAGATTGAAGAAGAAAGTTGTTTGGATTTTTGTTTGCAGATACATTGCGTTCAAAGTTATTTCATGAAAAACAAATTGATTTGTAGAAGAGAAAGGGAAGAAGAGCTATTGATTAGTGCAAGTGATGCGAATGAAGAAGACTGTAAATTAGTAATTTTAATAGCCCAATGACTTAAAAGGAAAGCTTTCAAATAATACAGTAACCATTTTATAACTTTTTGAAGTTATATGATTAAAATGTAAATTTACTACTAATTTAATGACATTGGATGTAGTTTACCCACTTTTTTTAATACACTCTTGAACTTTTGTTACCAAAAACATATCTAACATATTAATTTTAATTTGATAAATACATCTTCATACTTATTTTGCAATTAATGTTTGAGTTTCATTTTATGACTACTTCTTTCAATAATGTTGACTTCAAAATAAAAATTTATATTCTCTTTTAAAAGTGTAATACGGTTTAACATTAGACCCGATAATGATTGATTTTCAGCCACTAATATCATATTTTCCCCCCAAATTTAGCATTGAATTATAGTGAAGTTATTATATACGTTTGTGAGATAATTGCTAAAAGTCAAAACAAGAAACAGAGGAGGGACAAGGTGTTTCTGTTTTTAAAATAAACATAAAAAGAAAACAAAGGCGTAATCTCCTCAAAAGACCCCAATATACATATAGATAGATACATATCATGGTGAAAAGGATGGCCCTCTAGAATTTCTTGACTTTTATGAGCCTAAAACCCCCCTCAATACCACACCATTTGAGCCATCTATTCCCCTTATTAAAACCAATTTGTTAAAAGAAACTGATAAAGCGACTATAAGGGTCGCTGGTTAAAGATAATGGCTCGACACCCACTTTCTCATAAACAATCCTCAATCATTCCCCTGACACTTCCTTCGCCTTCCACCCAATTTTCTTCCCCAGAAAACATGCTTCATCCTCCCAAATCTAGTTTCTGTTTATCGGAACACATGGTGAACAACTATGATTCTAGAGTGCAAAAGACAGCTCAAAATTATAGGCGTTGGAACACCATGGAAGCTGATGTGACTTCGATGATGGAAGACGACTCTGGAGCATCCACTCCTTTATGGGGATCAACCAATCCTTCAAGGAGTCCTTCGCATGGAAAGAACATAAATTACCGATGCTTATCACCGTCATCCAAGGCTCAAGCTATCGCTAGAGGCCAAAAGGAGCTTATGGAAATGGTCAGCAGAATGCCCGAGTCTTGTTTCGAACTTACTTTGAAAGATCTTGTGGAACAACAACAGCCTGTGGTTGTTGAACCGAAACAGAAGAGTTTTGCTGAAGGGAGAGGTACCATCGACCAACATACATACAACAAAGAGAAGGGGAAGAAGAAGATGAAGAAGAATCCGAAGCCTCAATTTAATAGAAGTGGGAGCATAGATAATGGAGGGCTTCTTCTGAAAATGGTGTTTCCATTTTCCTTAGGGTCAAAGTGTAAGAACAAGAAGAAGAAGAAGAATGAGTCTAATACAAATCAAAATTCCAAAGTTTCTCCAAAGCCAACTGTATCAGATGAATCTGGTAAGAAAGTAGATAAAGAGTGGTGGAAGAAGAGATCGGGATCGAACGAGAGTGAAGGTGGTGGATCCAATATTAACAGTGGAAGCAGCAAAAGTAGCCGTAGTAGCAGCACCGGTAGCAGCAGCAGCAGCAGCTGCGGGAACATCAACAATACCAGCCACAGGTATGTCATAACTGAAAATTTCAGCCATCTTTGTGCTTTCAAATGTTGGATTTGCTTAAATGATAAATAACTCAATTTTCACTTCAATCATGTATCTGAATTTTTCATACTCATATCAAATTATGTATAATAGCAAAGGTCGGACACTGATTAGGAATTTCTTTAACTTTATGCAAATGATAAATTATTTCCTGGTTTTAGAGTAAGTTTCATATAGGAACAGAACAAACTTTTGCTGTAAATGCAGGGACCCCAGAGTCATTGGCCTTATTGCAGTGGTTACATATAGCAAGTAATATTTAATTCTTTTTTCAAAATTCTAGAATAACTAAACAGACGAAAATATCATCTACTGTAAATTTCCAGCTCACAACGTCCTAGTCAAAGTCTTTTATAAAGAAACAAGGAAGCAAAAGGAGATAAAATCATATACGACATATAATTTTATTTCAAACAGGACTGCAGCTTTTGCACCAAGAAACCGTTATATATAATATCAATTAAAGGCAAAGATTCAAATTTCAATCTAGAGACCTCCATTTTGAAGGTTACTATCAGCTTTTAATGTTTAATCCAAATAGTCAAAAGCTATTATGAATTATATATAAGTTTCAAAAAGTTGTGGGGATTGTGGCTAAATGCATACTAAACAGGAAAGGACACAAATATGCCATCTCTTAAAGCTTTCAAGAGATGACCAATGTTTATGAGCAGTAACATTTGAGTTCTTATGTTGAAATAATGCAGGCATAAAGGGAATGGGTGCTTAGCTTTCATCTTCACTAGGAAAAGCAAAGCATCGCGGTGAAAGGGCAGCCTTCGGCCTACTTTGAAAATGAAGTTCAAGGTGTAATTATGTTCCAGTAATGCTAAATGTTTACGATAAATGAGGTTGGCATGCAGCTGCAAAGCCTCAGATTGTAATTACAGAGTTCTCTGTTTTTTCTTCTTAGCTGAAGATGAATCATAATTTTGGTGTCCTCTAGTTTGAAATGAGCAGAAGACAAGTGATTAAGGAGTGCCAAGATGAACAGGTTTATGGGGAATCTGTGAATGATATCTCTTACCATAGCGACCAGATTTAAACTGTATCTTGTATATCTTCTTTCTTTATGTGTTAAAACTTGGGAACTTTTTTGCTTGATCTTAACATTTTACTGAAATCATATTCATGGGGTTGTGTTTTTCATTTTGATTACGCCTTTATCTTTTCAACTCGACCTTGGTATATTCATTAAAAGTGAATCAAACAAGGGCCTGGCAACAAGTCATTTTGATAGCTCATATCATATCATATCCCATTCCCACCCCATCACATTGAACCATGGTCTCCTCTCAAAGTCCAAATTTTCAGGCCCATTATTTCAACTTCGAGTAGACATTTATCATTAATCGTTTCCTGGTCCACCTTCCGTTTATCTATTACCTTTATTTGATTTTCTTCAACGGCATCGCCTACCTAAAACAATCATCCCATTCTCCTCAAATGGCACCTTCTTAGATAGATAATCTGTTGTTTATTCATTTCATATTAACATATTTTATTATATTATAATAAAGTTTAGAATATTGTTATACACCTATCCCATTGGGGACACATGGCAACATGAGAACTAGCTAGAGACACCTGCGAGCAACCCTCCGCCTTGTACTGTCTGGATAGTCACCTAATGACTGACTATCTCTCCCCCGGAAGGAACCATCTATCCTTGACCACCTTGTCGAGTCCTCTATTAAGCCATCTGTTATTAACGGGTGCATTCTCCTCAAAAGGAGACCACTAGAGAACCATCACCTCTCCTATAAATGTCCCAAAAGCACAACATAGAAAGGGAGTCTCCCATTTCCTTCCAACAAAGCCTAAGAAGCCAAGCCATCATCCTCTCCCCTCTACTCTCCTACTTTTTTGGTTCTCGGCCCCAGTGTGGGTGAACCGATCTTCCTCATCAACATCCCCTCCTCTTTTTCCAATCTCGTTGATTTCGCGTATCAACAATGGTGCGGTGAACGTGGACGGTGCCTTTTTCATTCCCTGAATTTTTCACATTGATTTTCCTTTGTTGTTTTGCATAGTTTCGTCCCTATGACTACTTTCTTTGAGCTCTTTCATGGTGATCCGTACATGCTAATCCCTAAGTTTTCCTCTCTCCCTCTCCTCTCTTATTTCCATTTCCCCGTCTCTCTTTTATTCTTATTCCGTCTCATGATATGCTGTTTTTCTGATGTTTTTTAAAGATTGGTTTAAGCCAAGGGCATCAAAAGTTTCTTCGAGAAAGTGTAATGATATGCTTTTTTAGTTTCTTAGCACTTTGTTATACGGTCAGTGACTGCTGACCGTTTGTCTTAGCTGTTAGAATATTGCAATACATTAGGGCATTGCTCAATGAACATGTGGTTTGATGTATAGGGGTCATTGTTGATGCTATTGTTGTTGTTGTATGGTTAAATTGCCAAGAGTAGCAAAGATTTAGCGAAAATGAGTGCCATTAAATTCTTTTTCCAAGAAAGACTTGTGCACTTCATTATTTTTATTAAATGGGAAACCGTCATTGTTGGTGATTCATGGTTTTATTATCATAGTGACATCAGGGGCGAAGCCAGAACAATTTTTTAGGGGGGCCAAAGTGCCATTTTACCTTTACTAATTTAAAATTTTTAAAAAATTTTAAAAGCCTAAATAGTAATTTTACATTTTAGGGGGGCGGGGCCCATGCCAGCCCCCCTGGCTTCGCCCCTGAGTGACACGTTATCTAAGTGATTGGGGAGGGTAACATATTTGCATTGATTAATTCTTCGAATTCAGTAACTATATATTTTCTCCTTCAATATTCCTTTTAGATTTCTCTAATCATTAATTTGGGCGCCAAAGTTCTAGTTATTGATAAAGATTTTCTATTCTTTTTTGGGTCATCCCATGTACTCAATTTTTGAGGTGTCTTCTACATGTGGGTTAAGGTAGTAAAAGAGTTAGAGCTACATCATAGGGATTTTTATGGGTTAATTTTTGTTTCAGTATTAGAGACTTTTTAGTAGAGTTGCGTAGATTTTAGTATGGTTTCTTGTCAAAAGAAAGACTGAAGAAAACTTGAAATTTGTTAAGGACCTTTCTTTTCAATTATTATTATTATTATTATTATTATTATTAGTGAGTGTTAAGCTTTAGAATTTAAAATTTTCATTATCTTAAAAAATAATAATTAATAAATATAACTACTATTTTTAGCTTTTGTTAATTACCAACTTTACCTATCACTCATACAAAAGTAATTGAAAGTGAAAATTTTTTAGGTAATAGCTAACTAGCTCTCTGCTCTGCTTTGTTGTAGTTTTCGACCAAACTCAATGGACATCCCCTTCATTTCCCTTTCACTGACCCGCTATCCCTATTGTAAGTCAGATCTTTCTTTTCTTTTAATATGCACAAACATACAAGCATATTAATAATATATGAATAGCAATAGCAATCTCATGAAGCGGGGTTAAGGAACCTCGCCAAGGGTGACAACATGCAATGCAATGCATGTATCTATATTTAATAAATAAAGAAGGAAGTTGTTAAAAGGGAAACCACAAAGGGTTACGACTTTTTTTCCGTAATAATTTGGAAAAAAGATAATTATCAGAATAATATGAATTCTTTTAATTACATTATGGCAGCAAAGTTTGTAGCATGTTACGAGACATCAAACCATGGACTATGGCTACGAAACTTTATCACTGGACTGCGCATTTTGAAGAATATAGAAAGATCACTCAAATTGCTTTGTGACAATAAGTCAGTAGTGTTGTATTCCAACAACAACAAAAACTCATTTTAAGTCAAATCATATTAATATAAAATTCCTAGTTGTGAAAGAGAGAGTGTAAAGTAGACAAATATCCATATAGCACATTGGGACAAACTCCATGATAGCGGATCTGCTCACAAAAGGTTTACCATCCAAGGTCTTTCATGAGCACACTACTCATATGAGTGTTATATTATTTGAGGATATAATGGTTTAGCGGGAGTTTGTATTTTATTTACTTTATGTTTGTTTTCAAACATTTATGTATTTGGTTATTTTTTTATCAGAAATGAAGTATTCAGTTTATTTGATACTAACCTCACTTAAATTTAAGGAGGACCAATTGGAAATAGACATGTTTGGTTCACATTGCATATAATTTCCATGCTACGCATCCATTATTGATCTATGCCATTTGACAATATTTGTATATGTGACCATTGATGAGTTTAGTCATGATTAATATAACAAAGACTGCTTTGATCCTATATGGATATAGTTGATGGACGAGATTGTTATAGAATATCTGTTATATAATAGCAAACTTTGAGCTCATAAAGTTTTACATTTGTTAGGAAACATATGTTGTCCAAGTGGGAGATTGTTGGATTAAGATCCTCAATTATGGGCACATATGTATAATGTATAATGCTATTATAAAGTGCGATACAAAATTAAGTGACCAATTATGTTATAAGTGTCATAGGTATTAAAGTGTTATGGAAATAATGTGTAGATACCATAAGTAGTATTTATAATTTGATGAGGGACCAAATTATAAATACCCAAAACTGATTTAATAATTAGTTACTTTAAAGAGTTAGTGTAACAGCCTGAACTTGGGCCTAGTCAGAACAATGGTTTTGGGACCACAAATCCGACAAGGAAAAATTTATTTTTATTACATTTTTATGGTCTATGATTTCACGAAATGATTTCGTGAAAATTTCGTTCGAAAATTTCGACGTTTGGGCACTCAATTTAGTCAAAAGAACTAAATTGTAAAAAGTGCAAAAGTTGAGTTCTACATGTTAGAGGTGTCCAATTGTTATGAAATTTTAAATTTGAGGTCCTTAAATGATAATTAGACCATTTGTTAATTTTTTGGACAAAAATGGACATGAAATAGGTGAAATAGAATATTTTTAAGTTAGGGGCATTTTGGTCATTTAGTAATTAAAATGAATTAAAAACAAAATTAAAAGCCAATTTTTGTCCATCTTCAACCCCATGGCCGAATTTCACAAGGGGAAACCATGGCTTGTGTTTTTCAAGCTTCCAAGCTCGATTGTAAGTCCGTTCTAGCCCCGTTTTTAATGATTTTTACGTTTTTGAAATCCTCGTAACACGATCTCTCTATTTCTACCATTTATTTGAGCTAGGGTTGATGTTTGAAAAATTACCCATATGAGAAATGCTTGTGTTTTGATGTTTAATGGTAGAATATGAATGCTCGGTGTGTAATGAATGACTTTTACTAAGTGATTTTCGGTGAAATTGTCAAAAATGACTAGTTTGTAAAAAGTTGTAAAATGTGTGTAAGTGTGTGAATAAATGGAAATTGTGGATTGCTATAGTTATGAAAATGGTTCGTCTAGGCTTAAAATACAAGGAAATTGAATAAAAATCATTTTACGAGCCTAGGGGTAAAAGTGTAAATATGTGAAACTTTAGGGGCAAAAACGTAATTTTTCCATAATATGATTTTTGGATCACATTGAATAATGTGACTAATAAATAGACTAAATGTGATATTATAGATCAAAGAAAATGAGGTTTAGACCTAGAACGGGGGAAAAACGAGAAATTAACGATTAGGTCCTTCTTTATCATTTTTGGTGTCGAGGTAAGTTTGTATGTAAATAGTATATCGTTTTTATTTATGTTTTAATATTTTTTATATTATATGAGATATGGTTGAATATGGAGTAATTATTTGATGTAGAATTGTGATTGATTATGGATGAATTGGTAAAATGTTGAAAAGTAGAATTCCCGGTTGAACCTTCGAAATAGAAAAGATAAGAATGAGGTAGCTAGGTCACATGTGTGGTATTAAGTGTAGGCCACTATGTGTACAAGAGAGCTACGAGATGGTTTTAGGTCACGTGTGTAGTACTAAGTGCAGGCTACTACGTGTACCAGACGGATAGGTCGCATGTGTAGTACTAAGTGCAAGCTACTATGCGTACCCGATAGCTTCGATCACATGTGTGGTACTAAGTGCAGGACACTATGTGTAAGTGATGGTTTTGTTCACATGCGTAGTACTAAGTGCAGGCTACTATGTGCACCAGATAGCTTCGGCTACAAGGGTGGTACTATGTGCAGGCCACCGTGTATCTGTTATTATTCCGATGAGTTCAATGGGAAATTGACTAAGTGAAAATACATGTGATCATGTAACGAATAAGTGTAATTGAATATGATTATGTTATGAATAAGTGCAGGTATAAGTGTGAAAATTTATGAACAATGTGCTCGATATTTGATCGAACCTTCGGTAAGATGAAATGGAGTAAGTGAAATTATGAAATAGTAAATTTAGCAACAAAACAGTTTTGGACAGCAGCAGTTGTGTGACTTTGAAAAATCACCAAAAATGGTGAAAATTGAATTAGAGGTTTAATAAGATATGAAATTAAAGCTGAATGAGTCTATTTTCACATAAAAGAAACGGTGTAAACAAAATAATTTCATATTCTGTGACATTTGAATTTTTGTGAGACAGGGTCAGAATGATGTTGGAATCCCTTGTTCCGAATTTGAAAAATCATTAAAAATTGTATAAAAATAATTATGGTTTATAATTTATATGCTTAAATTTATTAATGAGTCTAATTTCAAGAGAAACAAACGGGAACATTATCCAAATTCTGTATGATGAGATAATTAATTTGTAGTGCAGAGGGGTCAGAACTGTTGGACAGCGAAATAGGGGAGACTTTAAAGAATAAACTATACTTATTGGCTAAACCAAAAATTCTGAAAATTTTATGGTAAGAATATATGTGAGTCTAGTTTTAGGGAAAATTAGCGGATCTTAATTTAGAGTTCCGTAACTTCGGATAAAATTTTTAAAAGTTTTAATTTAGATGAAATTTTATGTCTCTGTTTAATACGTTTACAAGTGTGTGTGTTCCGGTAATGCCTCGTACCCTATTCCGGCATTGAATACGGGTAAGGGGTGTTACAGTTAGTGGTCCCCAAGTAATGATATATCTTGTATTTCTTTTTCATCCCCATCAGAAAGTTATACTAAGAGGAAAAAAAACTATTTTATTGGAAAATCAAAACCTTCTGGGCAATATTCAATAATGGGTTCAAATACGCTTCCGCATATAGTTTTGTTCTTAATGATCTAACATGACAGATCCTGGTTTATATCAGATTCTTTCGGTTCTGTCAATAGGACCTTCTATAAGCCCTCCTCCTGTGTGGGAGAAGGACCCCCCGTAAGCCTCCGCCCAAGTATAGGAGCAAGTCCTCTTGTAAGCCCCCTCATATATGGGAGTATGACCTCTTGTAAGCCTCCCCCATGTGCGTGAGTAGGACATTTATTACTCTCTACGTAATTCCAAGCTGTGAGAGTCGATGATAGTGCAATCTATCTTTGATCAACATTTGGGCCCCTCCGTGAACCGTTCAGTGACTCTCTGCGGATGCAAGGTATATCTCTAGACATCAACATTCCGGCCCCTTTGTGAACCATTCAACGAGTCTCTGTGAAAGTGAGGCATATCTTCAAAAATCAACATTCGAGCCCCTCCGTGAATTGTTCAACAGATCTTCATGGAGGTGAGGCGTACCTTCAAAAATCGACACACGGTACCTTCCCATGTATTCCTTCCCACAAGTACCCTTCCCAAGGTACCCTTCCACAATACCTTCCCACCAGTACCTTCCCATGGAACCACCTAAGTTATAGCTCTCACACCTTTCCGCTAAGGGTTCATTTTCATTCCACTAAGAGTTTATTTATCAAATGGTGGCTCATCTTATTACATTTGCATAATCTCGAATGGTTGCTATTACCTTCAAGGTGAGCTTAATATCGAATGGTCATTTTTCCCTCAAAGTTAGGATAATTTTAAATACTCACGAATAAAATTTCCTTCAACTAGGAAGGAGGGGGCAATTATTACAGAAATGAATGTTGACCACAATGTGAGTCCCACAAAAAACCCTTATATATATACACCCCATTTGGGATCCACCGACATATTGTTAAAAGGGGTAGACATGAATTTTAATAGCCTCACAAGGCATTGTACATTATTCGATCATCGAGCTAATAATTGCATCCTCCGTCTCGTTGCTTCATTTGCAACAACTACCACTTGCGAGGGCAACTTGCAAATGGTCTCAAGGCACAATCATTTTATAACTTAACTCTTGACTGGGGGAGGGGACTATTATTATACCCCTACCGCGATAGGGACACGTGGCAACACGAGACCCAGTTGGAGAGACTCGCAAGAAAACCTCTACCTTTTACAGTCAAACGGTCTCTTAGTGACCAACTATCCCCCCCACCGAAAGAACCGCCCATCCTTGACCTCTTGGTCGAGTCCTCTGTTAAGTCATTTGCTATTAATAGGTGCACACTCCTCAAAAAGGGACCGCCCAGGAACCACCATCTCTCCTATAAATACCCTCAAAGCCTAAGAGATCAAGCCATCATCCTCTCCCCTCCATTCTCCTACTTTTTCAGCTCTCAGCTCCGACGTGGGTGAACCGACCTTCCTCATCACCATCCCTTCCTTTTTCTCCAACCTCGTTGATATTGTGTATCAACAAATTTTGTATGTTTATGTAAATTTTGATAAGTTATTAATTTATATTATAATTTTACCTACTAGTTAAATAACAAAATTTATCTAAATGAATTATCTAAAGAAAAAAATAACTCTACTTAAATAAAAATAATGATAAACTTTATCTAAATAACTACATTAGTCCCCTTCTCAAAAAAGAACTTGTCCTCGAGTTAATTCATCTTCCAAATATAAAAGTTCATCAGATGGATGATAAAGGGAGAGATCAATTACATTAAAAGTTCTAGAGATTTTGCATATTCTTTGACAGCTCCATTACATAACCATTATCATTTATCTTCTTTAAAATGAGTTCGTCCCATACTTATTGTGTTGTAGATTGTTATACGTGCCAACCAGAAACCTTTCCTTCAACAAAACACCATAACATTATATTTTTCTTCATAAGTTGGACAACTTTGATGCTTATCAGCAACAACTTTATATTTAGCATTGATCTTTTCAGGTCTTTGTTTGATCTCTGCTTGTATATTTTGTACTTGTTTCGCCATGTGGGCTGCAATTATGCTTGATTGCTAAAAACATTGAACAGTGCCTAGTGGAAACGTTCAGTCCATATGGTATTGGCGATTGGAACACATTGTTTTACATAGTCCATCCTGGAGGACCATCTATCCTTAGAGGAATTGAAGAGAAGCTTGGATTGGGAAACGAGAAGCTTAAAGCAAGCTGGCATGTGCTAAGTGAATATGGAAACATGTGGAGTCCAAGCGTGCATTTGTTCTTGATGAGACGAGAAAAAACATAGTAAAAGCAGGCAAAGCCGTCGCCACCACCACCACGAGGGGAGGGTTAGACTGGGGTGTCTTACTCGCCTTTGGGCCGGGTCTCACAGTGTAGACCGTGGTGCTTCGAAGCTTTGCTTTGGATTCAACTTAATTACCAACTAGCCATCAGATGCTAGCTTTGTTCCCTCTACATTATTAATAAATTCTCTTTGGATGTGAAAAGATGAACATGAAAAACCTAGTTATTACTCTCCATTGCCCTGTCATTTCTTCTTCTTTTCAAGCATATAAGTTTCTCTCTCTTTTAACAAATGAATTTCCATTAATAAGCGACAAGCAGTAACAAGACAAAAAGTAATTAACGGAATTTTGTCTTATTGACTTGCAATAACCAAAGTTTGTTCAAGTTATTCTCGAGTGAAACTCAAATTGCAACTTGAATCACGCAACCAGACCCTTCTTGCAACTCTGCCTTTGCATTATACCCAGCGGGGCAAGGGGGACGAAAGCTTACACCTTCCATCTTCTAAAAGTTATCCGAATTACCATAAATCAAATTAATTAAAATCATAAGTTTTAATTGTTAATCAAATAAAAAAATTTTAACTGACGGAAATAATTTAGGGTTTCTTTCTTTTTATTTTTTATTAGTTTAAAAATATATAAATATATTGTGATTTTAAGCTCATAATAATAATCTGTATAAATCCAATTAGTTAAAAATTCATTCTTTAATTTTTATATTTTGAGTTTACATAATATATTAGGCGTATCTAATATATTGGGCCTATAATATTTTATTATTAATAATTCTGGTTAATCGATTAATTTAGTTAATTATCCGATTTCGAATCGAATTAATTACTAAACAAAATAAATAAATAAATAAAACCTTAATTGATCCCTAACTGAATTAGATTCGGTGGTCACTCGATTAACCAAAATAATTCGATTCTATCGATTAATTCAATTAAAACTAAATTATACACATCCTACTTAAAGCCGCCCATTCCAAGAAAAGTGGATATTAACAACTAAATTTCACAATATTTCATATTGTAATATCAAAATATTTAGTTGCTAAATATAATCTTCAAAATATTAAATAAAATGACAAATGTTGTTATGAATTTATATGTAACAATAAAATAAGTTGTTAAATATTATAAGATTAGCAACCACTATAAAATATTAATATGTAATTTAACTTTTTATTTATTAATAGTAACAACATTAAATGTCGTAGTGTAAGATTGAAATATTTGCAATTGTAGCTAAATTTAATATATTAATAATCCCAACAATAAAGTTTTTCGTTCTAAAATTTTAATTTTAAGTTAAATTCTGCTATTAGTCCCTATATTTTGTAAAATTTTTAAATTTAATCCTTATGTTTTAATTTAATCATTTTTAATTTCTGTATTTTTTAAATTTAAAATTTTAGTACCTAATATTGTTTTGTAATTTTCGTTACCATTTTGATTATAATTTGTACCTAGCCCACCAAAAACCAACCAAAAGGCAAACTGACTAAAGTAAATCATTTTTGTATAAAGAAAGGTGAAAAACGTGCAAATTATGTGTCTGCATCGATTCTCATTGTGATGGTTTAAATACAGAATGAAAATAAAATATAAATACCTCTTAGGTGACTAATAATTCCAAATTGGAGTAAATTGATACCTTTAAAAAACATTTGTCTCTCAATTTCAAAAATGAAAAAAAAAGTCAATGATGGGGCAAATATCTCAATAATACCCAAAAAAATAAAAAATTACCGGATAGTACAGGGTTTTGGAAAATTGACCGGAAAGTGCAATTTTCCCCAAAAACGCGGCCCACGTCAGCAGCGTTTTTGGGGAAAGCGGCCTAAAGCGCGCCCCGGGGAGCGCTTTTGTACGTCAGCCAAAAACTTCCACGAGGACGCGTTTTGTTGCGTGGCCAAAAGCGCTCTCCGGGACGCTTTTGGGGAAACACTTGAAAATTGAAATATAAAAAGATATTAAAACTATAGTAAAAAAATTAAATTACAAAAGAAAGAACATTAAACTCAATTTTATTAAATATAAAAAAATTTATATTGCAAAAATTAAATTATCAATGAAAACTTCTTATTTATTAAATATACTACAACTAAATTAGAAACAAATAAAAATAAAGAAAACTTCTTATTTATTAAAATATATTAAAACTAAATTACAATAAAATAAAAAATAAAAACAATTTCTTATTCTATTACATATATTAAAATTAAATTACAATAAAAACTTAAACAATTTCGATTTTATTAAAGATATTAAAATTAAATTACAATAAAAATTAAACAACTATTATTTTATTGAATATATTAAAACTAAATTAAAAAATATAAAATAAAAATAAATTTTTATTTTATTAGAAAAATCAAATTAAATTACATACAAAAAATACACAACTTCTATTTTAGTGAAGATATTAAAATTAAATTACAAACACAAATAAAAACAACTTTTTTATTCAAAAATAAAAAATTATTAAAATTTAAAAAAAAAAAGCCCACCCTAATCAATGTTGATGATGGGTGGGAACCAGTCCACAGGAG
Source organism: Gossypium sturtianum (assembly GCA_025698515.1). NCBI lineage: Eukaryota > Viridiplantae > Streptophyta > Magnoliopsida > Malvales > Malvaceae > Gossypium > Gossypium sturtianum. Next base: position 8,310,101 of record CM046947.1, read on the forward strand.
GGGGCTCGCGATTCTGTGCTACTGGATTCCTCCTTCATCTAGCTTCCGGCGGGGTCGTGGAACCTCGGCGCGGGAATCGGGTTCTCCCGGCAGTGGGTGCAGTTACGGTTGCAATGCGATGATGACCCACCTTGATAAAATAATGACCCGGAGGTGTTTGCATAGACCACGGCGGGGTGATCGCATCCGTGCACGGTGAAGGAGCATGGTAGAAAGAAGCGCTCCCGACGGCGCCTCCTCTAATCCCGACGTCGGCCTCACGATCGGGTGGCTAACGGAGTTGTCGGGAACGGACTCGAACCCGCCATGCATTCCAACTGGGGTGGGACTAGGAAAAGGAAACATATATGGGTTAGGAGGATACATATAAGGCGTGGTGCACTTTGGCATAAAATGTGGCCATTTGTGATGTCGGTGTTGTTGTCAATTTGGCCCGATGGCCCGGTGGTTGTGTAGGCGCTGTTGATGGGCCCGGTGACTGTGTAGGCGCTGTTGCTGGGCCCGTCTCATCACCCGTTCTCCTTGAATGTAAAGGGGCCCGACGTTCCCTTCGCTCGCGAATTTGCCGTTGCCTCTCTTCATCCGACAACAGATACGGCTTGCCATGGATTCTAAACCATGGCATGTACTCGGCACACGCGCTCTTTCGGGAACTATGATCGGTTCCCGATTAGGTAAAAAGTCATACCGGTTCTCCCACGTCTCGATATGTTCTGACCAAAATCTTGGCCAATCCGTGTGCTGCTGCCGTAAGTCCACTTTGTGCTCATCATCGAGCACCTCAGGAGGCACGGGAATCGGTTGCCGGCATCCAAATTGCCGCAGAACCCGATCTGACTGGTGCATCTCCACGGTTGAGTAGGTGATTAGCGGGACCTTAACGTGCCAACTGTTCGGATTTTGGAGGAACTCCTCCGGAATTACTGCCCGAATTTCGGGATCCTCATACGGTGTCCATTGAAACTATATTAACATTACCAAAATATTAGTTATATACATAATACTAGACACTAAATACGAAATACTGAATTATAATAACGAAATTCGAAACTTACTTGTGATTCCGACCGTTGTTCCAATAGGAGCCGTATATCCTCAAGCGAGTTAGGTATTCCAACATGACTTCTCGGATGGTTCCACCTAATTAAATAAACTTTTAGCATGCAATTATACTATAAATCTACGACATAATTGTAAAATATAATATTAAATTTACCTCGTTATCAGTGGGAATGAATATGGCTGGTCGAGTCGAGGACGTAAAAATGGAAATCGAAACCATGCCCATGATCTGCGAGAGTGATAGGCAACCTCCGATTTTTGATTTACTCGGCAAGCGTTGTTCCCGCACATCTCCCGGTATAACCTCGATAGCACAGCAGACCCCAACTCAATTCACCGGCTGCTCTGAAATCAACAAGTTTCAGGAGCCATCTCGTGGACGAGGTTTCTAGAGAGGTCGGCATCGAGATAGCCTCCAATTATCTCGAAGTATGTATGCCCGCGCATACCGTATTCTTTCTTCTTGATCGAACCTTCATTCGGCTCTCCGGAATGCGTCTCGTAACCAACCCATTTCGATCCGAGCTCCTTGAATTTTATCGGAATGGCACCCGTAAGCTCGTAGCATACGGCCATCCAATCGAGAGATGTTACGGTCCGGTGACTACCGACCTGGCCGTCCACCAGTAATCCCAACCGTAATTGCACATCTTCTAAGGTGATTGTACACTCTCCGCATGGCGGATGGAAAGTGTGCGTCTCGGGTCTCCACCTCTCTATCAATGCTACCGATCAAAGCGGGTCCAACTTGAACCCCGGCCTATCGTGGGCCACGTGCCAAAAACCCGCTTCCGCGAGTAATTCTCGATCAATGGCGATGGGGACCGGGCATGTTGCGAATATAACATTGCAACACCCGATCTACTGATATTTAAAAATTATAAAATTCAAAATTAATTAAAATTACATAATTAAAAAATTTAATAATATTGAAAAATTAACATTCAAACTTACCATTTTCATTTGCTCGACGGCAATGTGCTTGTTGTCTAGGCGACGTAATTCCCCGGCCATTGTACTCCGATAAAGTTTTTTCAAAATTTCCAAAAAATTGATATATAAAAAAAATTTATAAAGGGCTTTTTAAGTAAATAGTAAAGGACTATTTTGAAATTTTAGTGTAAATTTCAAGGACTTTGAGAGAAATTTGAGAGAAAATTGAGAGTAAATTGAGAGAATAATGAGAAAGGATTGAAGTGTGAAAAAAATGAAGGGTTGGGGGGGTATTTATAGTTTTTTTTTTTGACCGTTGGGAGCCAACGGTCAAAAAAATTTGACCGTTGGGCCTAAAGCGCGTCCATGGGGGAGCGCTTTTGGCCGTTTCCCCCAAAAACGCTCTGACGTGGACGCGTTTTTGGGAAAAATTGCACTTTCCGGTCAATTTTCCAAAACCCTGTACTATCCGGTAATTTTTTATTTTTTTGAGTATTATTGAGATATTTGCCCTCAATGATGACGTTAAACTTTTCTATTATTATATATAAAATATTATGAAAAAATAAATTTAAATTGGTTTTCTTATATTTTATGGTTAATTTTTTTACTCTCCTTGTATTTAAAAAAAATTAAAATTGATAAATTTTTCTAGATTTTAAATGTAGTGAGGATGAGTAAAACGAAATTTTAACTAAAAATAATGAATAAAACGAAATAATTTTTTTCTTTTTGAATAAAACAAATTTATCTATTTTTAAATAGCCCCATAATTTTTTTAATTATATACTTAGCTAGATTTTCTAGATTTTTATATATTTGGTTTTTTTTATAAATTTGTTAAAATTTAAAGATATTAAAAAATATACAAAGTTTTCTCTAAAAATTATTTCAATCAACTCTAATTATAAAGCATCAAAGGATACAACGGTATACTCAATAAATATGTGAATTTGTGGATCTCATAAACAAATGAGCTAAAGAAATAGAAAGAGAAAAACTTTGAAAAAAGATTTGTATGATTCATTTAATGGAGACATTACATTAGAGTGAAGCTGAATGATTGAAAAGCTGAATAGATGGCGAGTTGGGAAGTAAATCTGATTTCCTCCACCAAATGCTTTCATCGTTATCTCTACTCTCCTCTTACTTTCTTCTTTTTATTTTCTTTATAAAATTATCCTATCCTTCTACACATTAATATTTAATATCACATGTGATATTAATCACATTGATTTCTTATCATATAAAGATAATGAAATCTGGCCTCAAATATATATATATATATAAAAGTAGATACAGTAACAATGCTGTTGGCCTCTAAATATTAAATACTAGGGAACTCACAGTCATCACCATCAACCATAATATACCATTTCACAATCCCATTCTAATAAATTCAATTTGAAGAAAACTCAAATAGCTGGATGAGGTCGTTAGATACGATGAATGAGAACCGCCGAGGAAGAGCTGCAGTTCTAGCGATTGGCACTGTAAATCCGCCTCATTGTTTCTACCAAGTTGATTACCCTGATTTTTACTTTCGAGTTACTAAAAGCCACCATCTTACCTCTTTGAAGGATAAGTTCCGACGTATCTATAAGTATCAAAGGGTTACCTTGATTTTCTTTTTATCTTTTTAATGCAAATCTTTATTACCAAAGAGAGATTTCTATGAATAATTATAAATTTAGTCCTTTAGTACTTACATTTTTTTTTATCAATTTTGCCTTTGTTCTTTCTTTTTTTAGCTAAATTTGGTCTGCCTCCAACTTTCAAAAAGAGTTAGCTTGTTTTTTTTTTTAGCAAAAATATCATTTAAAATGTTAATTTTTTAAACATGATAACTTACATGTAATACACTATATTTCATTTTATTTTATTTTTTTTGCATGTTTTAATAATTCTTAAATTATTTTTTCAGTATAAATAATATCATGTCAACATAAAATTTCACACCAACATTTAAAATAAGTGTCAAATTGACAAAAAAATCAACAAATAAATAAGAGAAATAGATACCCATAAAAGTCCAAAAACATGTTGCGTTTAGTTAGTTAACCAAAACTTGAACTGATGACCGATATTTCAAATAAAAGCAGTTTACTTTATATTTTCATGAAGATGTCTGCTATGTTTTTAAACTTTTAGTGTTTTTAAGTGAGAAATCTGTGTTAGATTTAAGTGACCCGAATCCTTATTTAAATAAAATACAATGGTAAAATAAAATAAAAGAAGAATCCCTATAGAACTACACTTCTTTTATTTTATTTTAAATAAGATTTTTTAAACCTTATTAAACTCCATCTATTGGATATTGATTAGAATAAGGAGTTTCAATCTTACTACACTCCTATTAGAATATGGCTTTACAAGCCTATAAATAGACATAGTCTATTCCTCTTGTAAATTGATTCGAATTCGACATAGTGAGTTTTCTTCTCCTCTGCCCGTGGTTTTTTCCCGAAAGGGTTTCCACGTAAAATCTGTGTGTTCTTTTTTTTTGTTTCTCTTTTCTTTGCGATATATTTGTGATTACCGACGTTATATTTTTCACAAATTGGTATCAGAACTTCCAGGTTTTTCATCTCGATTACGGTAATGACGTCCTTGAAGTATGAAATTTCGCTGTTGGATCGCAACACCAGATTCGCGTTGTGGCAGATAAAGATGCAGGCAGTTCTTGCACAGATAGATTTAGAGGAAGCCCCGCTAGGGTAGATAAAATGCCTTCGACATTGACGGAGGAAGAGAAGAAAGCGCAAGGATCGAAAGCGCGTTAACACGATTACATCTGCATTTGTCTAACAAAATTTTGCAAGATGTGATGAAGGAGAAGACCGCCAAGGCATTATGGAAGAGGCTAGAACAAATATGTATGTCAAAAACTCTAACCGAGCAAGTTGCATATGAAGCAACGTCTTTATGCTCATAGTTTGGAGGAAGGTGCGTGTCGTGCACGAACACTTAACAATGATGTTTAAAGAAATTCTCTCAAACTTGGAGGCCATGGAGGTTCGGTATGATAAGGAAGATCTAGGGTTGATTCTACTTTTTGTTCGTTGCCCCGTCTTATTCAACCTTGAGAGACACGATTTTATATAGCCGCGAGTCTCTCACGGTTGATGAGGTTTATGATTCTTTGACCTCGTATGATAAGATGAAGCATCTTGTGGTTAAACCCGACTCTCAAGGAGAGGGTCTCATTGTTCGTGGGAGACAAGATCGAATGTCGATGATGATCGTGGAAGGACACAGAATAGAATCCTCACGGTAAATCTAAGGGTAGATCAAGTCTTCAAAGCAGAGGTAAAACTTGTAACTTCGCAAGAAGAAAGGGCACATTAAAACCGAGTGCTATAAGCTACAGAACAAGATTAAAAGGAGGCTGCGAATCAAAAGGAAAACAACGAGAAAATTTTGGTGAAGGCGATGTTGTAGAAGACTACAGTGATGGTGAACTTCTAGTCGCTTCTGTCAACAATTCTAAAGTGAGCGAGGAGTGGATACTTGATTCGGGTTGCACCTTCCACATGTGTCCCAATCGGGATTGGTTTACAAATTACGAAATAGTGTCTGAATGTGTTGTTTTGATGGGAAATAATGCTTCGTGTAAAATCGCAGATGTTGGAACAATTAAAGTTAAGATGTTTGATGGAGTTATCAGAACACTTAGTGACGTACGACATGTTCCAGAATTGAAGAGAAACTTAATTTCATTGAGTACTCTTGATTCAAGAGGGTACAAATATACAGCTGAAAGTGGGATTTTGAAGATTTCTAAAGGTTCCCTCGTTGTGATGAAAGGGCAAAGAAAGACTGCCAAGTTATATGTTTTACAGGGTTCTACTGTTATTGGTGATGTAGCTGTCGCTTCCTCTTCCTTGTCAGATGATGATATTACTAAACTTTGGCATATGCGCCTAGGGCATATGAGTGAGAATGGCATGGCAGAATTGAGCAAAAGAGGACTTCTTGATGGGCAAGGAATTTGCAAACTGAAGTTCTGTGAGCACTGCATTTTTAGGAAGTAAAAGAGAGTTCGATTCACCAGAGGAATCCATAACACGAAGGGAACGTTGGAGTATATTCATTCTGATCTATGGGGGCCATCAAGAGTGCCTTCGAGAGGTGGAGCTAATTATATGCTAACTTTTATTGATGATTTTTCCAGAAAAGTTTGGGCATTCTTCCTGAAGCAGAAAAGTGATGTGTTTTCCGCATTTAAGTCTTGGAAAACTATGATTGAAAAACATACAGGAAAACAAATAAAACACCTCCGCACAGACAATGTCTTAGAGTTTTATTCTGATGAGTTTAATAAACTGTGCAAGTCAAAAGGGATCGTGAGACACTTGACAGTTCGTCATACTCCACAACAAAACGGCGTTGCAGAACGAATGAACAGAATGATCATGGAGAAAGTTCGATGTATGTTGTCAAATGCCAACTTACCAAAGTCGTTTTGGGCAAGCGATTTCTCATCGCATGTTTTTTGATCAACCGATCTCCATCCATTGCCATTGAGAAAAAGACTCCACAAGAGGTATGGTCTGGTAATCCTGCTAATTATTCTGATTTAAAGATCTTTGGGTGTCCTACGTATGCTCATGTTGATAATGGAAAATTAGAACCGAGATCCATTAAATGTGTTTTTCTTGGTTATAAAGTGGTGTAAAAGGGTATAAGTTATGGTGTCCGAAAATAGAAAAGTTGTGATTAGCGAGAGATGTTGTTTTTGATGAAACTACTATGCTACCTAACTTATCTCTTAAAGACTCTTCCAATAAAGAAAATCAAAAGCGGTGGAGCATCGAGTTAATACAGTAGTCGACTTCTCAAGCCGTACAAAAATTGAGAATAGAGTTGCTTCTTCACCACAATACTCTATCGCCAAAAATAGAACTAGAAGAGAAATTAAACCTCCAAAGAAGTATGCCGAGGTGATCTAGTTGCTTATGCTTTAAATGTGGCCGAATATATAGATGCAAACCAAGAGCCGTCTAATTATTCGAGGCGGTTAGCTATGAAGACTCGAGAAAAGTGGATGTTTGCTATGCAACAGAGATGGAATCACTCCATAAAAAGCAGAACATGGGATCTTATGAAACTTCCTAAAGGTAAAAAGTTGTTCATTTGTAAATGGGTGTTTAAAAGAAAGAAGGGACTCAGGAGTTGAAGAACCGGATATAAAGCAAGGCTTGTTGCAAAAGGTTACTGATCAAATTCCAAGAGTGGACTTCACAGATGTGTTCTCCCGGTTGTGAAGCATAGTTCGATTCGAGCTTTGTTTGGTATTGTGGCCATGCATGACTTGGAGCTTGAGCGATTAGATGTAAAAGCGCATTTTTGCATGGAGAACTTGAGAAAGATATTTACATGCAACAACAGAGGGTTTCTGATCTCGAGAAAAAGAGGACTATGTTTGCTTCTTTGAAAAAGTCCCTTTACGGTTTGAAACAAATCACCAAGACAAGTGGTACAAGAGGTTTGATTCTTTTATGACTTCTCATGATTTTAAAAGAAGTAGTTTTGACAATTTGTGTTTACTTTAAGAAAAATAGTGATGATTCTTTTGTGTATCTACTTCTTTATGTTGATGACATGTTGATAGCAAAGAAAAGATAAAGGAGAGATAAGAAAGGTCAAAGCCCAACTAAGTGAAAAATTTGAGATGAAAGATTTGGGACCAAGCAAAGAAGATACTTGGTATGGAGATTCTTAGAGATAGAAAAGCAAGTAAATTGTACCTAAGTCAGAAGGGGTATATTGAGAAAGTTCTTTGCGGAGTTCAATATGCAGAGTGCTAAGCTGTTAGTACTCCTTTAGCAGCCCATTTTAGACTTTCATCGGCTTTGTCTCCACAATTAGATGATGAGATTGAGTACATGTCACATGTTCCATACTCTAGTGCAAATGGGATCTCTCATGTATGCTATGGTTTGTTCACGCCCAGATTTATCATATGCGATCGGTGCGATTAGCGGATACATGACAAATCCCCGGTAAAGAACATTGGAAAGCGATTCAGTGGATTTTAAGATACTTACGAGGTACTACGATGATGTTTGCTTACGATTTGGAAGAACTAGAGATGGAGTCATTGGGTATGTTGATATCGATTTTCTTTGGAGACCTTGATAGAAGAAGATCTCTCACTTTGGTTATGTCTTTACAATCGGAGGTTGTGCAATCGGTTGAAAGCTACTTTGCAAACTACTGATCGCTTTGTCTACCTTGAAGAAGCCGAGTACATGGCGATTCGAGGCTTGTAAAGAAGCTATTTGGTTGAAAGGACTCTTTAGTGAGCTCAATGAAGACCTTCAAATCAAGACAAGATTTTGCGACAAATCAGTGCCATCTTCCTTACAAAAGATCAAATGTTTCATGAGAGAACAAAACACATTGATGTTCGGTATCATTTTTTTCGTGATATTATTGCTCGTGGTGATATTATTGTGAGCAAAATTAGTACTCATGAAAATCCTGCAAATATGATGACTAAGTCACTTCCTATAACCAAGTTTGAGCATTGCTTAGACTTGGTTGGTGTTCATTGTTGAAGTTAAACCCTTAAGGGGTTTTATGGAAGAGGTGGAGAACTTGTTCGTTGAGAGTTCGCGATGAAGAACTTGTTTATTTAGAATTCGTGTCAAGGTGGAGATTGTTAGAATTAAGTAACCCGGATCCTTATTTAAATAAAATACAATGGTAAAATAAAATAAAAGAAGAATCCATATGGAACTACACTTCTTTTATTTTATTTTAAATAAGGTTTTTTAAACCTTATTAAACTCAATCTATTGGATATTGATTAGAATAAGGAGTTTCAATCTTACTACACTCCTATTAGAATATGGCTTTACAAGCCTATAAATAGACATAGTCTATTCCTCTTTTAAATTGATTCGAATTCGACATAGTGAACTTTCTTCTCCTCTGCCCGTGGTTTTTTCCCGAAAGGGTTTCCACGTAAAATCTGTGTGTTCTTTATTTTTGTTTCTCTTTTCTTTGCGATATATTTGTCATTACCGACGTTATATTTTTCACAATCTGCAATTAGGAAACGTTACATGCACCTGACGGAAGATATTATCAACAAGAATCCAAACTTAATTATCTACAAGGCTCCATCTTTTGATGCTCGTCAAGAAATCCTTGTAACTGAAGTGCCCAAGCTTGGCAAGGACGCGGCATTGGAGGCCATCAAAGAATGGGGACAACCCATTTCAAACATCACTCACCTTATATTTTGTACATCATCAGGGATCGACATGCCAGCTGCTGACCATCAGCTTGCAAAGCTCATCGGCCTAAAATCTTCAGTTCAGAGATTCATGCTTTATCAACAAGGTTCCTTTGCTGCTGGGACTGCCCTGCGCCTTGCCAAGGATTTGGCAGAGAACAATCCCGGAGCTCGAGTACTTGCTGTGTGCTCTGAGATCATGGTAGGGTCTTTCCAGCCACCCTCGGAGACCCATTTAGATGTACTCGTGGGATCTGCACTTTTTTCTGACGGAGCTGCAGTTGTGATTGTTGGTGCCAACCCTAACGCCACCATCAACGAGCGCCCTTTGTTTCAAACTGTATCAGCTAAACAGGCTGTTATCCCTGACTCTGATGACGCGATAATAGCAAAAATATGTGAAATGGGTATGGCGTATTATTTGTCTAAAAAGTTGCCCAATGTGATTTCCAACAACATTGAGCAATGCTTATTCGAAACATTAGGTCCGTCTGGTGTTGATGATTGGAACAAATTGTTTTACGTAGTTCATCCCGGTGGCCCAGCTGTTCTTAAACGTATTGAAGAGAAACTTGGATTGGGAAGCGACAAGCTTAAAGCAAGCTGGCATGTGTTAAGTGAATATGGAAACATGTGGAGTCCAAGCGTCCTATTTGTTCTTGATGAGATGAGATGAGAAAAAGGTCAACAGAAGAAGGCAAAACCGCCGCCGCCACTGAAGGGCTAGAGTGGGGCGTCTTGCTGGCCTTTGGGCCGGGTCTCACGGTGGAGACCGTGGTGCTTCGTAGCATTGCTGTGGATTCAGCTTAATTATTAACTAGCCTTGTAAATGGAAACAAGGCGGAAATGACCGCAAGCCGAAGAAAATCTTGCCACATGATATCCAAAATAAAATCCCATTATAATTAGGTTGTTAAATAAGACAACTAAATTAAAGTTGTGGTCCCATCTTTAATGCTTTATTGTGGTTGAGTGGGTGAACAATATTTATTTTATATGCAGGCAATATCATAAATTTTACTATATTATTGTTGATACAAGAAAAGAAAGATGTAATCTAATTCTAATATATATTTTTTACTAGAATGGAAACTTTAAGGACATTGGACACAATAAAAAATTGTTATGTGTAATTTACAATTCTCCAGCTTGAATTTCATAAAATTCTTTTCTTACGATGATTGGATCATCATTAATTACTAAATTTAAAATTCTTTATTAATAAAAGTTTATTGGCGAGAAAAAAAAATTATTTAATTTGACTATTCAAAACTATGTGTTTTTCTTTAGCATAATCAGTAAAAAGGTAAGTTGATGTGGTGCATTTGCATATTACTCAACTCAACCACTAATTTGGCTTTTTTTGACAAAATTTCAGCTAATAAAAAGGACACAACTGTAACAGATAAACATAGATTTAAAAATCTTCCTTAAATTTTGCTTTATAAAATGCCATTGTAATAGGCCTAATTTACCTGGGCCCAAAATAAAATAATAAAGTCCAAAATGAAAAAACAATCCATAACAAAAAATATACAAATCCAAAATTACAAGGCCTGATTGGCCTAAAAAACTTAAACATTATCAGCTAAACCAAACCCTAACCCAAAAAAATAACAAAGCCCAAATGGCCCAAAACTTTAAACATTTTCAGAAAGAAAACCCTAGCCCCTTTGCCCTTGAGCCGCACCTCCCATGTGCACCGCTGCCTCCACGTGTTGAGTCAGCGCACTCGCCGCCCGAGGTGGCCTCTCTTGCACCAAAATGGTAGGCTTCCTCGTCGTTGACCCTCTAAGAATACCTGCAAGAAGAAAGAAACACGGACATCAGAGTAATCAAAAAGGAAAAACCTAAGAGGTGATTTGCTTTATATTTTTCTGCATCTATCTTTTTTCAAAAAAATACATAAAAAAGAAGAACAAAATATAGAATAAGATTTAGTTTTTACCTTTTTGCTGCACCACCACCGCGCGTGGTCGCCGCTAATTCGGAAAACCACCGAATCCTTAGGGATTCAACAGAGTCTACGCCGGAAAAGGAGAAGAAACGAAACGTTTCTTTATTTCTCCGTCGGGTTTGGCTGGGTTTTCGGCGGTTTTGGTCCCAAATCAGTGTTCTACGGGCGACGGGCTTCAAAAAGAGGGCTTTTGGTGTTTTCCGGCCACCGGGGAAGGCGGAGTCCGTCGCCGGCGACCGGTGGCCGCCGTGGGACTCACCGGACCCCTAGGCCGGAGTTTGGAGAGGTGAGAGGGGTTGAGAGAGTTTTTTTTTAATTTTTTTTTTTGAAGAAGAATAGAAATGAAATCTAAAAAAAAAATTCGATTTTTATAACAGAAGTGAAACGGCGCCGTTTCACTTAGATCTTTTAACGCCAAAATGACGCTGTTCTGAGCCTGACCCGCGCGCGACCCGACCCGCTCCTGAGGATCCGCGTGTTTTCGAATTTTGGGCTATTTGCGCAAGTAGTCCCTCCGCTTTTGCGGCGCGCTTCAATTGGGCCCTACCCTATTTTCTATATTTTTAATTTTGCCGTTTATTTTTATTTTTGTTTCAATTTGGTCCTCAGACCATTTGGAAAGGCGGACACCTGAAACGGTGTCGTTTCGGGCCAACCCAACCCGCCTAGGGGGTCCGCGTGTTTTTGTTTTAAAAGGGGTATTTGCGCACTTAACCCTTCCTTCTTTTATTTAGTTTATAATATAGTCCTATTTTTATTTTCTACTTTTTAAATTTGTCCGCACAATTTTGTTTTCATTTCGCTTTGGTCCTTTGTAAAACGGTGCACTTTGGGGATTGGGAATATTTTCCCATTTAGTCCTCGTTCTTTCGCGCGCGTTTTATTTAGGCCCTATTTTCTCTTTTTCTTTTCAAATTCGGCCATTGAGTTTTTTTTTTATCCTTATTTATCTAATCAGTCATTGTAATTTAGGCTCTTAGTTTTGTTTCATTTCTGATTTAATCCTGTGTTTATTTAATATCAATTTTTATAGATTTTATATGTATTATTTTTATCTATTTATTTATTTGTTCACATATATATATATTCTTTATATTTTTTTTATTTTTTTTACTTCTTTTGTTTTTTAATTCATATTATTCTTTATTTCTTTATTTGTGCATATTTTGTTGCCTCATTATTATTATTGTTATTATTATCATCATCATTATTATTATTAATGTTATTATTTTATGTTTTGATTATTGATATTAGAATTAGAACATTATTTCATTTATTTATTTATTTATCATCTCTTATCCTTTTTATATGTATAAATATATATATATATATATATATATATATGATGTTTATATTTTTTTTATTTGTGCACTTGTCTTTCGTATTATTCTTACTGTTATCATTTATATTATTATTATTTATTTTTCCTCATTATCGTTTAACTGGTATAGAATTAGAAGTTATAATATGATCATTGTTTGTTTATTTGGTATTTTATTATTATATATCATCATCATTTATTAGTTTGATATTTAATTTTTTTGTATATCATTGGTGTTATCATTTTATTTTATTATAACTATGTCATGAATCGTGTTTAAACATACTTACGCATTTATTACTATGCCCGAATAAACTAAACATATATTGTTTTAAATATTACATTAATTTTTACTCAAATACGCCAACAAATTTTCAAAAAAAATAGGCAATGTTCCGTATTTGGAAGATTCGAGGAAATCGTACCCTAACTTACGGGGTTTCAATTTTCTCGTTGAACTCGAATAACCGAATATCCTTTCAAAAATTAAAATACATAAGATTTCAAATAAAAAAAAAAGAAAAGACGAACTTATTCTCAAGGATTCGAGATGTCGTGTCCTAACTTACGGGATGTGACATTTTGTTACCTCGAGATAAGAAAGTCTTTAACATGCATTTCAATTCATTCAAGCATTTTTTTTTTTTTGCAAAAAAATAATAATACAAAGAGGGATCGTATTTTAAAATTCTTTTTAGGTTTTCAATTTTCGGCACCAAGACTTTAATTAATCAACTAGGTACCAATTTTGGACGTCACGAGGGTGCTAATCATTCCTCGTGCGTAACAGACTCCCGAACCCATTTCTTGAACTTCGTAGACCAAAAAACCTTTGTTTTAGTAAATCAAACCGTTTATTAAAACGATCAAATTACGAGGTGACCCGATCACACCTCATAAAAAAAGGATTGGTGGCGACTCTCATTTTCGTTTTTTAAAATAAAAGTCAATTTCAAAAAAATGGTTTCGACACCATCATTTCATGCTATACCTTATCAAAAGAAGAAGCAAATTTGTTTCCAAAAACGACATTTAAAAATATGGGAAAGCCTTTCATCAAGTTTGACCCATCTTCGTTTGAGAAAGATAAGCAAGCATCTTCATTTGTTACTTTTTCCCAACCAAATTCCTTAGGATATCTCATGTTTTATTATTTCTTACTTTCTTACTACATAAACTAATTCTGGGTTTATTTTAAAACATTTATAAATTCTTGGTTTTTTATTTTAAGCTTCAATCTTTATATGTTCAAATTTTTCTTATTTGTTTCCTCAAAATTGGGGGTATTGATTTTTTATTATAAACTGCCATTCAATTTCACTACCATTTTACTTATATTCATGCCAAACTTACATACCTTTTACTGTTTTAATTTTGATTATTCATATCTTATTTCCATCCTAATAAAAAATAGCCAACAGTAATAATGAAATTTCTTTCCTAAATTTACTACCAAAACTTGTAAATTGAATTGTTACTTCTCACTTCCAATATATGCATAACTAGTAGTAATATGAACATATATTGTAATTTAATTTTTTACTAATATTAGAACATTATTAATTGCAATAAATTATGTGGGAGAAAAACAAAAAGTCAATTTGATTAATTTTTAAATTTGAATAAAAATTTGGGTATTGTATAAAAAGAAACTCACTATACTCACTAATCTAATAACAAAATTAAAAAATAAACTACTCAAGTTGATTTTTACATGCTTTTGATTACAAGCAGCTCTCAATTATAAAAGGATACAACGGTATACTTAATAAATATGTGAATTTCATTAATAAATGAGTTAAAAAAAATAAAGATTGATGGTAGGGTTATAACGTATTGACAATAGATTGAGTGGTCTACTAAATGTGATAGAATGTGATATGATTATATTTTATAGAGTTATCAATAAAGTTAGAGAAATTTTATAGATTGTGATGTAAGAATTCTTTAAGTAGACTTGATGTGCAGCTTTTAGTTTTCTCAATTTGGTTTAAATGTTAGTATAAGATTCGGGAGATTACATCAGCCACTAGAATAGTTTAGTAGCGATAGAGGGTTTAAAACAGTTGTTTTAAAACATTTGTTTATTTTTAGAAAACTCACGGGTTACCAAAAACCGATTTAATTTAGCTTTTTTATGTAACGGTGACTACTTTTAAGAAAACACAGTTAATTTTTTGATTTATTTAATACTCAATTCTTATTTATAAATTAGCAGCGGAAAAGTGATAATAGTTTAAATTTTTAATAAAAATAGAAATTTATGCATAATTAATTAATATTCATATTTTGATATTCTAAAATCAATTAAATGTCAAGTATGCTAAAAGAAAACAAAACCTAAGTCCCATGCCACCGTAATCCTTAAGATATCAAATAATAACTTAAGAATATTTTAGTAAATAAAATCGAACCGAGACCCTTTAGATAACGTGTCCGCGTTCTAACCTTGTAGGTTATTTACTAAGATAAAAATTGTAACACCCCAAACCCGGCCCAGACGTTATGGTCGAATCTGGCGATGTCACATGGAATGGAATTTGAAAATCAAATTCATCAAGTTAAAGCTGTTTCCGTTTATTAGCTTTTATTTATCTCTCGTTAATTTTCAAAACTTATTTCCTCGCTAATTTGATTTGTTTTAAAACATATCTCGTAGCGGAAGCTTTTAAACCGTAATATTTGAAGAAGACTGTTCGCATTTAGGAAAAAAACGTTGATTTTAATAAAATCGAGTTTTCGTTGCAGTTCAAAATCTCATGAAAACAGTTTAAACCCAAAACAAAAGCAACAGTCCAAATTACATCAAAACATTCCATAAAAATAGAGAATAAATGTAACACCCCAAACCCGGCCCAGACGTTATGGTCGAATCCGGCGATATCACATTGAAGTATTTTTTTCGAAAACATCGTTTCTTTAGAAAATCCATGCTTATTATTAAATCTCGTTTATGAATCTTAACATAAATTTAGGGTATCTTGTTCTTTTAAAACTCAAGTTGTTTTAGTAGAACGTTGATCATATTAGTTTGTTACTATACTTTAAAACCATGTTAGATGCAGAAGCTTTTATAATAAGTTACGAAAACGTGGTGTTTTGAAAACCAATTTTCTTTTGAAAAATCGCGTCCTACTACTACTCAGATGTAAATTAAAATAAGTAAAATCCCCAAATTAAAAGTTAAAAATTAAAGAGGCCTTATTACATAACAAAAACCCAAATTAAATTTATTGGAAATAAACTCAAATATAAAAATAGGTGCGGTTGTGTGGCCACCTCCGAATCCCTCGTAGCACCGATCCGCCTAAGACTGGGGATTACCTGTACAGATAAACAGAGAGGTGAGTTTACTTAAAACTCGATGTGTAACCCCATGCAAGTAAATAGCCAATCATGCCTTAAGGCAAATGCTGATCTGGCCTAAGCCCAAAACAATAATGATTCGATTCGGTTGGGCCCTAGCCCATTCTGAGATCGATGATTCGGTGTGAGCCTCACCATACGAACAAGTCGAAGATCGGTGTGGGCCTTAGCCCATAATAGTGATGAAGAATGACTTAGGCATGCAATCAAAAATCTTACCCATCCAGCCTCTACACTCCACTCCGTCCAGTCCAACATTCCATGTGGGGATAAAATCACCCACCCATCCCTACACTCCAAAAATTAGCACTGTTACTAAGACTAAAAGATTTGCAAAGCAGAGCCGCGACAAAGACACTTCCTCCTATCATAATAATCCCATCCCCATGCAACATATCATACATGTATGCAACATATATATCGTGGCATACTCATATACAGTCATACATAACATAGGGGCATAACAGTCATTTTACAACATAGGGGCATAATAGTCATTTTATATCAGTTTGGGGGTCTAGGTATACTTACCGACCCACCAGTAGGTCCATAGTCATCTCGGGCGACCCGTGCAACCTTTACAGTCAAACAGTAAAAATGGGCCCAAGGCCCATAATATGGGCCCATGTGGGCCCACATGTTCGTGTGGCCCACATAGCCCAGAAATGATCTCAGCCATGTAATTTACACAGCTTGGCCCAATATTCTCCACACGTTCGTGTGGTTTACCCGTGTGGGGCCCACAAGCCCATTGGGCCTACACGGCCCATTCAGGCCCAACGTGGCCCAAAACGGCTTAAGACCATGAAATCGCTCATGGTGGCCTCAACAGTCTAACGTCCACGTTTTATGCGCTCGATTTACCACATGAACGAACGCACGCTCGTGTAGCGTCAATTGTCATACTTTTTCCGACTTTTGCCGGTTTACGATTTGGGCAGTGTTTACACACCTTGTTTCGATCTGTCATGAACAGTCGCTCAAGTACTCACCAACCTACAATTGGTCAATCAACACCACCATCAGTCCCACTTTACGGTTAAAAAGAAACTCGAAACCAACAATCTATTCTTAGAATAGAGTAGCGTTACCTTCAATCGAACCACAGTGATTCCCACGAATCTTAGTCTTTAGTGATTGATTAGGAGTTCTCTGAATCCTTCCTTAACGCCATACAATTTCTATCAGTTATCACTTAAGGCAGAAGAAGAAAGGGAATAATGATTCGTTTACAGTACTTACCGAAAGAGAGCAAGGGAACCGAATAGTGGAAGGATTCGGCACTAGCACATCCCCTCACCCTCGATTTAAAGCTGTCCAAAAACCGTTAAACAAACCCCACTTTAGTAACTCAAAAGTCAACACTTCAAGTGCCATACTCACTTACCGAAAAGAAAGAAGCAAAGTCAATTGATAGAGGGGGAAAGAATGGTTTCGGCAGTGATCAGAATTGGAAATTGGCAGCACAGCACTTGAGGGAGAGAAAGAAGAGAATCGGTCTAGGGGAAAAGAGGTTTCGGCAGAGGGAAAAGAAAAAATAAAAAAGGAAAGAAGGTATATTCGGCCACTAGAGGAATTACTTGAGAGAAGAAACAAGAAGAGGAAAATGAATAAGGCAATATTCGGCCAACACAGAGAGAAAAAAAAGAGAAACGATAAAGAAGAGATGAGAAGAAAAGAAAAGTGTATTCGGCCAAAGAGAGGTTGTCAAAAGTGAAATAGAAAAAAAATGCCCGAAAGCTCATACCACATTCGGCCAAGGAGAGAAAACAATTCAAAACCGAAAAGAGGCATACCAAATGAGCAGTATACCACTCTGGCCGAATTTCTTGAGTGCCAGAGTCCACTTTCGGCACACTTCTACCTCACCCCTCACTTCCCTTGATTTCCTCCTAAAATCCCTCATCAAATCTCTCCACCTGATCACACCTCCCTTCAACCACTCAATTTGAATTCTCCTCAACAACTTCAGTGTTTCAGTCAAACTCCAACACCTCCACGACACAGCAGCAAAATAAACACTCCCTTTCCTTCAGCAAGATTCGAACCTTAGACCACTTGCATAGGTAACACGCCACTTACCCCCTAGACCAGCAAGCTCCTTATGTCTTGTTATACACATAATAATTTAAAAGCCTACTAACTAAAGGCAGGGGTTTTATTCCCTAAAAACCAAAATTTTGCACAAGCCCAGGCTTGAACCCAGGACTTCTCAAACACTCCCAAACACACCCAAATCACTTAGCCACTAAAGCATATAGGTATTTGTGATACCAACATTCAAAAATAAATACTCAACTTTTTTGGGGCGTTACAACTCTAACCCACTAAAAGAAAATTTCGGCCTCGAAATTTACCTGATCAAAACAAATAAGGGTATTGTTGACGCATCGCCTATTCGGGTTCCCACGTGGCCTCGTCTGAGCTGTGATTTCGCCAAAGTACCATAGCCGGTGGGATAGACTTCTTCCTTAAAACTTTCACATCACGATCTAAAATCTGAACTGGTTCTTCCTCAAAAGTCAGGTTCGGTCTAACCTCAATCTTCTCAGTCGAAATCACGTGTGTGGGATCAGAGCGATAACGCCTCAGCATAAAGACGTGGAACACATCATGAATCCGATCCAACTCTAGAGGTAACTCAAGTTGATAGGCAACCGGTCCCACACGCTTCAGTATGCGATAAGGCCTAATAAATCTAGGGCTCAACTTGCCCTTTCGTCTAAACCTCAGTACCTTCTTCCATGGTGAGACCTTAAAAAAGACAAAGTCCCCCACAGAATACTCAATCTCCTTGCGTTTTTCAAATTCGCATACGACTTTTGTCTATCTGATGCTGCCTTCAATCGATCCCGAATTAATCTGACTTTGTCTTCAGTATCAAAAACCAATTCAGGGCCCAGAACACGCCGCTCGCCCAACTTAGTCCAACACGAAGGAGTACGACACCTACGGCCATATAATGCCTCGTAATGTGCCATCTGTATGCTAGACCGGTAGCTATTATTATAAGCAAACTCAACCAGTGGCAAATAGTCTTCCTAACAGCCTCGGAAATTTATTACACAACTCCTTAACATGTCCTCCAGTATTTGAATCACTCTCTCTGATTGACCATCTGACTGAGGATGAAACGCGGTGCTGAAGTCCAATCTTGTACCCAAAGCCTCGTGTAACTTCTTCCAGAATCGAGACGTGAAACGAGGATCTCTATCTAATATTATGGAAACCGGTACCCCATGCAGTCTCACTATCTCAGCCACATACAGTTTAGCCAGCTTCTGCAAGGAGTAATCAGTATGAACTGGTATGAAATGGGCTGACTTGGTCAACCAATCCACGATGACCCATATTGCATCCTTCTTAGTAGGCTTTAGGGGCAGCCCACTAACGAAGTCCATAATTACCCTCTCTTACTTCCAAAGTGGAATTTTAACTGGCTGAAGCAACCCTGAAGGTAACTGATGTTCGGCTTTAACCTGCTGGCAAGTCAGACACTTACCCACAAAGTCGGTAACTTCACGCTTAAGACCTAGCCACCAATATAACTCACGAAGGTCTTGGTACATTTTATTCCCGCCGGAATGCATAGCATAAGGACTACTATGCGCCTCTCGCAGTATAGACTGCCTCAAATCAGTATCCCTTGGTACACAGACTCTCCCACGAAAACACAATACCCCTTCGCTATTCAGTCCAAAATCTGAAGTTTCCCCATTCACAATCTGTCGGAATCGATGACCCATAGACTTATCCTCCAACTGCTTACCCTTAATCTGTTCAATCCATGACGGTTTAACTTGAAGTTCGACCAAAAAACTACCATCATCAAACATGATGAGACGAGTAAACATCGCCCTCAGATCCGTCATAGCCCTACGGCTCAGTGCGTTAGCCACCACATTGGCCTTACCTGGATGGTATTCGATCGAACAGTCATAATCTTTAAGCAGCTCAATCCATCTACGCTGCCTAAGATTTAGCTCCTTCTGAGTGAGAAGGTATTTGAGGCTCTTGTGATCTGTGTAAATGATACACTTTTCACCGTATAGGTAATGCCTCCAGATTTTCAGTGCGAATACCACCGCGGCCAACTCCAAGTCATGCGTCAGATAATTCGCCTCATGAGACTTAAGCTGGCAAGACGTATATGCCACTACCTTACCCTCTTGCATCAACATACATCCCAAACCGACATGTGATGCATCGCTGTAGACAGTGAATTCTTTTCCAGACTCTGGCTGTATTAAGAGAGGGGCCTTCGTCAGAACCTTCTTAAGTTTCTCAAAACTCTCTTACTGCTTATTAGTCTAGGCAAACGGTACCCCTTTACGCAACAATTTCGTCAGAAGTGCAGCAAGCAACGAAAACCCCTAAACAAAACGTCTATAATACCCTGCCAGACCGAGAAAACTTGATACCGTCTTAGGCTGCTTCCAATCCAAAACAGCTTCAATTTTTCGAGGATCAACTCTAATCCCTTTAGCAGATACCACATGGCCCAAAAATGTTACCTCTCGTAGCCAGAATTCTCACTTGCTGAACTTAGCGTACAACTGTTTCTCCCTCAGAATCTGCAGAACAACTCGGAGATGAGCGTTATGTTCATCCTCAGTTCTCGAATACACCAGGATGTCATCTATAAAAACCACTACGAACCGGTCCAGATAAGGCTGGAACACTCGGTTCATCAGATCCATAAAAGCTGTTGGTGCATTCGTCAGTCCAAACGGCATCACAAGGAACTCGTAATGACCATAATGAGTCCTAAACGATGTCTTGTGAACATCAACCTCTTTGACTCTCAGTTGATGGTACCCTAATCAGAGATTGATCTTAGAGAATACCGAAGCTCCTCGAAATTGGTCGAATAGATCATCAATCCTCGGCAGGGGGTACTTATTCTTAATAGTCAATTTATTCAGTTGACGGTAGTCGATGCACATACGTATGGATCCATCCTTCTTCTTCACAAATAACACCGGTGCTCCCCATGGAGACACACTAGGGCGGATGAACCCTCGATCCAGTAACTCTTGAATCTGAGCCTTAAGCTCCACTAGCTCCTTCGGTGCCATTCTATAGGGAGCGATGGACACCAGAGCTGTACCCGGTAGGAGCTCAATCCCAAATTCAACTTCATGGTTTGGAGGTAGTCCAGGTAATTTATCAGGAAAAACATCCGGAAAATCTTTGACTGTTCTGATATCTTTAACAGATGGAACCTTAGAATCAACATCACTGATGAAGGCTAAATATGCCTCACAACCCTTACGAACCAACTTCTCGGCCCTCAAGGCAGAAATCACATTTGACAAATAATTCTGACGTTCCCCCTATTACCACCACTTCATCACCCTCCACAGTTTTCAGTACCATCCGCTTAGCAGCACAATCCAAATTCATTTGATGCTTAACCAGCCAATCCATGCCCAGTATTAAATGGAATTCACCAAAAGGTAGTTCCATTAAGTCCGCTAAAAAGATGGTTCCTTAAACCTCCAAAGGTACATCTCTGTACAATTTGTTTACCTTAACTGACTGCCCTAAAGGACTCAACACAGTAACCTCACTCGCAGTGGCTTCGACCATTATACCCAAAGTCTCAAACATCGAGCATGTTATATACGAATGCGTGGACCCAACATCAATTAGTGCAGTATAAGGTACATTATAGATAAAAAAATGTACCAGTAATAACATCTGGGGCGTCTCCGTCCTCTCAGCGACGTGCAGCATAGACCAGAGCTGGCTACCTCGCTTCAGTATGACCAGCACCTTTGTCCGGTGTTTCACGACCACGACCCATACCATTTCCATTTTTGGCCAGACCACGGCCTCTCGGTGCCTGCTGAACACCTCTCTGCGACTGGACAGTACCCCGACCTGTAGCTTGCATCTGCTCGAGCCTCCGTGGAAAATCTCTGATACGGTGCTCTAATTATCTGCACCTCAAACATGCCCCAATCTTTTTCCAGCACTCGCCCTGATGGCGTCTACCACAGTCAACACATGGCTGTGGTTCAATAGCAGCAATAGGGGCCCTAACTCTGACCGGCCCATCCACTCTGGCCTTTTTATTCGACCTCTGAATGGAACTTGAGGGCTCTGAATCTCTCTTATTCCTACCCTTTTCTCTGTTCAGACACTCCATACGCTTCACCTCCTCGGTGATCTTCGCCTTATCTACCAGTGTGGCAAAATCTCGCTCCCTCTGTGGAGCTATCAAAACTCTCAGACTATCCTTGAGGCCGTCCTCGAAACGAACACACCACTCATAATCAGTTGCCACCATCCCACGTGCATAGCGGCTTAATTACAAAAATTTAGCTTCACATTCAGCCACTGATTTATCCCCTGAGTCAGATTTAGAAATTCTCTCCTCCAGGCATCCACATAACTAGCGTCCATATACTTCCCTTGGAAAGCAGTCTTGAAGAATTCCCATGTCAATCGGTCAACCTGAGTACCCTCTTTAACTGTAAGCCACCACTGATAGGCTTCATCTCGTAGCAATGACATTGCACCTTTTAGCTTCTGTTCGGGGGTGCAGTCGAGATCATCCATGATCCTCTTTGTGGCCTCAATCTAATATTCGGCCACGTTAGGGGCAACTCTAGCAATACCCCTAAAAATCTCAGCTCCATTGGTCCGGAGTCGTTCCGCAACCGACCCTCGGCCTCCAGTACCAGTATTGGTCCCAGCGACCCTCTCCAGAATTCTTAACATGGCTTGGGACAGTGCGTTGTCCCCAGCCGCTCGATCATGCGACCCAGTCTCAGTCACAGGTGAAGCCGGTGTCTCACTAGTCTCCAAATTAGGAATATGGTCCGACGACGAGGACCCAGCTCGAGCACCTCTACGGCCTCTTGATGAACCATAAAAGTAACATATTTAAAGCCCACATTTAATATGCTTTTGGATGATTTAAGCCTAAATTTATGTAAAAAGGTGCTCTTAATCCTTTTTTTTCATATTTTATACTCAGGAAAGCACCCGATGACGAAAAGAACGAGAAACGGGCTTAAAACAGACTAAATTGGACCAAGCCACGAAATCAGCACGGCCTGGACTTCAAGCCACACGGTCGTGCCTCCTTAATTATCTAGAACACGGCTTAGCCACGATTTACACGATCGTGCCTCATCAACGGAGTCCAACACGGCCTGGCCACGATTCATACGGGCGTGTGCCATGGCCGTGTCCCTGCCGCGGGAAAGAGGAATTTTACTCAGATTTGGATGCTTGGAGGCAAAGAAAACATTCCTAAGTTTACTTAAACTCCCAAATAGGAATTTCACTCAAATGAGGACACTTGGAGGCCAAGTAACACATCTCAAAGCCTATATAAACACCCCAGGTAGTAACTTAGAAGGGGAGTTCGGCAGAAGCCTTCTCTGCGGGGCTTTTGTCGTATGCGTCGTGCTAGGCCAGAGAAGGCAGATTTTTGGGGATTCACTCAGGGATAGCCAGTTCATCTATCTCAAGAAGCCAGAGTTATACTCAAGACGGAGGATCCCCTTTTCAATTCCTTCAGAGGGTTTTAGGGATTTCTTATGTTTTGTTTTATCTTTTCTCTTGAGATGTTGTCCTTTATTGTTATGAACTAAACCCTTGGATACAGAAGGATGAAACCTATGATGAATCTTGTTATTTGATTATTTGAATTATATGATAATAACTTAGTTTGTTCTTAATTATGTGAGCTTAATCCAAATTTAATGTGCTTAGGTGGAGGAGGAATAGACCACGCTAAGAGTAGATCCAACATAATTAAGCGGAGTTGATCGCACGCCTAGAGATAGGGTGACGAGATTTTACCGGATTAGGGTGAAACCTAATATGAGAATCCATAGATCGATTTACTGCTATTCTAGGGGGTTATTATAAGAGAACGAGAGTTTCACTAATTAACCTAGGGTTAGACGTTATTCGCCTCGAGAGAGGGTTTAATATACGTTAGGGAGTCTTACGGATCAAACTAAATGAATAAATCGTATAGTTCAGTGTTAGATAACAAGTGAAGTCTAGGTGGATTCTTCCTAGGGTATCGTCTAAATCAACTGAGTTTTTCCCAAGTTATTTTCCAAAATTCATTCTTCTTTGTCTTAGAGTCTTTAGTTTAGTAGTTAATTAATTTAGATTAATAAACAACTTCACTTATTTTAGGCTAAATAATAAAAAGAAAGTTAGTATTAGTACTTTTAGTTCCTTTGGGTTCGATAATCCGGTCTTGCCTAAACTATACTACTGTTCGATAGGTGCACTTGCCTCAATCGTTGTCAGAGTTAGTTTCCAGGTTCGGTCATTCTTTTATAAATTTTAAAGCTCTGATTCACAGTGATCACCTCTACCACGTCCTCTTGTACCCCGTCCACAAGTACCTCTTGTGCTCATTATCGAATTGCGTTTAATCTGAATTAATAGTTTTATGCAGATTAGTTTACAGTTCCAGTGTTGATTAATAGGTATCTTATGGAAAGTAATATCAGTATTTAAGAGTTTGTTTTCACAGAATGTAGTCTTACTACAGTTTCAATTTTCCCTAACCATAATATTTCAGTACAGTCTACTACTTATAATAGTCTCCACATTTCACTTTAAACAAACAGAGGTTTCAGAGGACTTACAATATCAGCGCCGGAGATTCGATGTACCACACATCAGTAAAAGTATTTCAAAATACTTCCAAATCGTTTGGAACAGTTCTTTTTGAAAATTCTGAGTTTTTAGAAGAAACCCACAAACCACAGCCAAGTTTTGTAACCTGGCTCTGATAGAACTTAATGTAACACCGCAAACTTAGCCCAGACATTATGGCTGAATCCAGCGATATCATATTGAAGTGTTTTTTTTCGAAAACATCGTTTCTTTAGAAAATCCATGCTTATTATTAAATCTCGCTTTTGAATCTTAACAGAAATTTAGGGCATCTTGTTATTTTAAAACTCAAGTAGTTTGAGCAGAGCGTTGATCATATTAGTTTGTTACTATACTTTAAAACCATGTTTGATGCGGAAGCTTTTATAATAAGTTACGAAAACGTGGTGTTTTGAAAACCAATTTTCTTTTGAAAAATCGCGTCCTACTACTACTCAAATGTGAATTAAAATAAGTAAAATCCTCAAATTAAAAGTTAAAAATTAAAGAGGCCTTATTACATAACAAAAACCCAAATTAAATTTAATGGAAATAAACTCAAATATAAAAATAGGTGCGGTTGTGTGGCCACCTCCGAATCCCTCGCAGCATCGATCCGCCTAAGACTGGGGATTACCTGTACAGATAAATAGAGATGTGAGTTTACGAAAACTCAGTGTGTAACCCTATGCAAGTAAATAGCCAATCATGCCTTAGGCAAGTACAGTCTGGGCCTAATCCCAAAACAATATGATTCGATTCGGTTGGGCCCTAGCCCATTACTGAGATCGAGATCGGTGTGAGCCTTAGCCCATAACGATGATCGATATCGGTGTGGCCTTAGCCCATAAATGATGGTGATATGAGTGTAGGCATGCAATAAAAAATCTTACCCATCCAGCCTCTACACTCCACTGCTGTCATTAACACTCCATGTGGGGATAAAATCACCCACCCATCCCTACACTCCAAAAATTAGCACTGGTTGCAAAGACTAAATGATATTTGCAAGCAAAGTCACAAGATCAAAGACACTTCCTCCGATCATAATAATCCCATCCCCATGCAACATATCATACATGTATGCAACATATATATCGTGGCATACTCATATACAGTCATACATAACATAGGGGCATAACAGTCATTTTACAACATAGGGCCATAACAGTCATTTTATATCAGTTTTGGGGTCTAGGTATACTTACCGACCCACTAATAGTCCCACAGTCGTCTTGGGCGACCCGTGCAACCTTTACAGTCAAATAGTGAAAATGGGCCCAAGGCCCATAATGCAGGCCCATGTGGGCCCACACACTCGTGTGGCCCACATAGCCCAAAAATGATCTCGACTATGTAATTTACACAGCTTGGCCAAATATTCTCCATAAGTTCGTGTGGTTTACCCGTGTAGGGCCCACAAGCCCATTGGGCCCACACGACCCATTCAAACCTTACGTGACCCAAAACGGCCTAAGACTACGAAATCGCTCATGATGGCCTCAACAGTCTAACGCCCACATTTTATGCGCTCGATTTACTACACGAACGAATGCACGCTCGTGTAGTGTCAATTGTAATACTTTTTCTGGCTTTTACCGGTTTACGATTTGGGCAGTGTTAACACACCTTGTTTTGATCCGTCACGAATAGTCGCTCAAGTACTCAGCAACCTACAATTGGTTAATCAACACCATCATCAGTCCCACTTTACGGTTAAAAAGAAACCTGAAACCAACAATCCATTCTTAGAATAGAGTAGCGTTACTTTCAATCGAACCATGGTGATTCCCACGAATCTTAGTCTTTAGCGATTGATTAGGAGTTCTCTGAATCCTTCCTTAATTGCCATACAATTTCTATCAGTTATCATTTAAGGCAGAAGAAGAAAGGGAATAATGATTCGTTTACAGTACTTACCGAAAGAGAGCAAGGGAACCGAATAGTGGAAGGATTTGGCACTAGCACAGCCCCTCACCCTCGATTTAAAGCTGTCCAAAAACCATTAAACAAACCCAACTTTAGTAACTCAAAAGTCGACACTTTAAATGCCATACTCACTTACCAAAAAGAAAGGAGCAAAGTCAATCGACAGAGGGGGAAAGAATGGTTTCGGCAGTGATCAAAACTGGAAATCGGCAGTACAGCACTTGAGGGAGAGAAAGAAGAGAATTGGTCTAGGGGAGAAGAGGTTTCAGCAGAGGGAAAAGAAAAAATGAAAAAGGAAATAAGGTATATTCGGCCACTAGAGGAATTACTTGAGAGAAGAAACAAGAAGAGAAAAATGAGGGAGGTAATATTCGGCCAACACAGAGAGAAAAAAAAAAGAGAAACGAGAAAGAAGAGATGAAAAGAAAAGAAAGTGTCTTCGGCCAAAGAGAGGTTGTCAAAAGTGAATTAGAAAAAAAATTCCCGAAAGCTCCTACCACATTCGGCCAAGGAGAGAAAACAATTCAAAACCGAAAAGAGGCATACCAAATATTAGCAATACAAAATATCGTAAATCAGAGCAACTAATCAACATAATATTTCAATGTTTGTAGCCATGTAATTGCTTATGAATGCAATACAAATTTGGTTTAACAGTAAAAAGGTTCTACCCCACTGCTACACACCACAATTAGGAGTTCCTTATAACTCCTCTACCTTCATACCACGTTGTGGATAAACCACTACTTTTATATAGAAATCAATATTCCGAGCCGACCCTCCGAATGTCAAGTCTGCGTCCTAACCTTCTGGGTTATCTGAAAAGAAAGAAAATAAGAGGTAAGCTAAAAAAGCTCAGTGTGAGTTTAATCACAAAGAACTCGAAAAAAAACAGTAAACAAAGCACATGAGTAAACAATTCTAAGAATAATCACAATCATAAAGCACTTTAGATTAATGATTTTACATTGCATCACTTCACGACACTATTTCAAAAATCATAGTTTTATATGCGCATGCTAATGAATGCAATGCAGTTTCAAATTAAAGGAAAAATCCTACTCAATTCTGCTACACACCTCACTTATGAGTTCCCCAGAACTCATGTACCATATCACTCCGGATTGTGGATGAGCCACCACTACTTTGTAGATAAACTGCCACTTTGTAAAGGAAAAAACGTAGGTAAACCACTAGTATTTTTGATAAAAACATTTGCAGTTACTGTCACTTGTTATGAGTACACAACATGGTTGCAGATTAAACAAATTTCCATTGGGTTTGTGGACGAGCCACCACTTGTTTGTAGATTTAATAAACTGTCACTATTCCTCCGTATAATGTCCCGCCTCATGCAATGCACTGATCGTTGATTTTAGAGTTTCAAATTTATAATGATCGAACCTGGAAACTAACTATGACAACGATTTGAGGCAAGCGCACCTATCGAACAGTAGTATAATTTAGTGGCAAGACCGGAATGTCGAACCCAAAGGAACTAAAAGTACTAATACTAACTTTCTTTTTATTATCTAGCCTAAAATAAGTGAAGTTGTTATTTAATCTAAATTTAACTAACTACTAAGCTAAAGACGTAAAGACAAAAAGAATGAATTGGGGAAATACTGTTGGAAAAACTCAGTTGATTAAGACGATACCCTTAGGAAGACTCCACCTAGACTTCACTTGTTATCTAACTCTGAACCAGACGATTTATTCACTTGACTTGATCCGTAAGACTCCCTAATGTATATTAAACCCTCTTTCGAAGTGAATAACGTCTAACCCTAGGTTGATTAATTGAAATCTCTTTCTAATTAAAACCCCTAGAATTGCATTAACTCGATCTATGGACTCCCATATTAGGTTTCACCCTAATCCGGTAAAATCTCGTCACCCTATCTCTAGGCGCGCGATCAACTCCGCTTAATTATGCTAGATCTACTCTTAAGCAGGGACTTTTGCTCCTCCACCTAAGCACATCAAACTTGAATCAATATCCCGGAAATATCAACATAAGAATTAAGAACATATAATTAAGAACAAATCAAGTATTTATCATATAGTTCAGCAAACGATAACAAGATTCATCTAAGTTTCATCCCCTTCAGGTATCTGAAGGGTTTAGTTCATAACAATAAAAGAAAACATCTCAGAAGAAAAGACAAAACAAAACATAAGAAATCCCTAAAACCCCTGAAGGAATTGAAGGAGAGATCCGCGTCTTGAGTAGAATTTCGGCTTCTTGAGATGGATCAACTGGCTATCTTCGAGTGTTTCCCACAAATCGACCTTTTCGGCTCGGCTCACTGGCCTAGCTCACGCCCCTGCACGATAGCCTTGGGCTCCTCGACAGAGGGTTTACATCCAACTCCCTTTCAAGTTGCCCCCCTAGGTGTTTATATAGACTTTGGGATGCCTTACTTTTGCCCCTAAGTATCCTAATTCAAATAGGATTCTTACTAAGGTGTTTAAATAGACTTTGGATTGTGTTTCTTTTCCTCCAAGCATCCTATTCCGAGTAAAACTCCTCTTGGCATGGCGAGGACACGGCCATGGCACACGCCTGCAGTGAATTGTCTTTAAGCCGTGTTCGGACTTTTAATGAGGTGACACGCCGTGTAAATCGTGATCAGCCGTGTTCTAGTCTATCAAGGAGACACACCGTGTTGGCTCAAGTCCGTGCCGTGTCGATTTTCACTTTGGCCCAATTTGGTCCATTTTGAGCCCATTTCTCGTTTTTTTTCCATCCTCCGGTGCTTTCCTGAGTATAAAACATGAAAAGAAAGGATTAAGAGCACTTTTTTTTACATAAATCAAGGGATAAATCATCCAAAAGTATGCTAAATGTGGGATTAAAATATGTTACTTTTACGGTTTATCACATACCCCCACACTTAAGCTTTTGCTTGTCCTCAAGCAAAATTCTCAACTTACAATTAAAACAAACTTTCCATGATTCAATATTCCTATCAACAATGTCTCATCATAATTCATAGATAATTTATACATGGATAATTTAACTCAAAGAGTCCTAAAGATTCAAACAATATAAGTCATACATTTGTAGTACAAAACATAGGTGTTTCCCCTCATCTAAATAATTACCTCTGATCCAAAACCTACAAGGACTGACATCCTCACAAAAAGATTCACTCAAATCACTCGAAGTGTTTAAGGTTTAGAATTAAGCACTCAAATGTCCAACCTGAAAAGTTAATCCCATAGGCTTGCATGAAAATCAAATCTCCACCACTGTAATACGAAATGATGCACAAATTAAAAGGTCTTTGAAAGGGTTGTAACGGGGCTTGGGTTAAGGTGTGGATAAAGGCTGAATTAGAGGGTTAGAATCGAGATCGTCTTGAAAAATTACCTAACTAGAAACAACGAACTGAAAAATAAACAATTACATGAATTGAAACTTTGAAACTAATAATACGAGCTTCTTCTTCAATAAATAGACTTTAACTGTACAAGCTCACTTTTCATCATACTAATACTGAATATACTTCGATGTTTTTTTTAGATCAAGTAATAATAAAGAACTTTAACAACTGAAATAAAGAACATAGTTAGGCAACTGGTCAAATCAAATCTCGACAAAAAGGGTAGTCAAGAAGAATGGTGATAACAAATACAAAGGGTTTTGGGTTAATATTAGTGGGTGAGTAAAAAAAAGGGTTGTTAGGATCAAAGGGGTTCACTAGGGGTTAATTATGAAGGTAGGCTTTTTATGGAGTAAGTGGGTTAAATCCTATGTGCCTTTATCATTTCTGTATATCAAATCAAAGATGTGGTCTCAACATGTATAATCGAGGCAAGTTCTAGAATAACAGTTCAATGTTGACACACTCATAATCAAAAAGTGAGCATAAAAAAGGATATATGCTCTTATAAGGCTCAAAATATCACGAAAATTATGGGTTTTTGATGCCAACCTCGTAAATTTCAGATTTGAAGGTAATATTCAAATTCAGGCAGACAACCAAATTTTTTTTTTTAATTTCTGAAAAATAGACTTATCATGCTTGATTCTCTAGTATCCTTCAAATTTAATCATCAATGCACAATTATCAATGACTTAATCCAAAACATATCAATAAAAATCATCAATCAAAATAAATTTTATTCTAATCACAATATGAGAAACTTACTTCAAGACAAGATATCATTCAGGGATTTTCAGATAATACTATAGTTAACCCCCCACACTTAAGATGTACATTGTCCTCAATGTACAAAGATAAATAATATCAAAATAATCATAAAATCGTAAGATGGGGAGAGAAGTGAAACTTCCTGAATTTTGGATGGAGTCAATGAAAAGAAACCGGATAGGATTGGAGGTGAACATGGGGAAGCGTCTCGAACCGTTTGAAATTGAGTCCTAGAAGCAGCCGTCCTGATTTTATTGTATCATAAGCTAAATCTAAATGGTACGAAGAATAAGAAGAAGATAATAAAGATAATAAAAAATAAAAATAAAAATAAAAATAAAAATAAAAGTAAATAATGGAAAATGAAAGAAGAAAGATAACGGGAAAAGGAAGGGAAGAAGGGGGTTAAATAGAAATTATGGATCTGGTAGTTGGCCCCGCCCTTGTACCTTCCTGTGGTGGCCACACGGCCACGGCCACGGCCGTGTGCAAGGCCGTGTGGTATGGAAATCTATACTTTGGTTAGTTTATGGTAAGGTGCTGAAATGAAAAATAAAAGTAAAAAATAAAAAATGTAAAATTTAATGGGGTTAGTGCTCGGGTTGCCTCCCGAGAAGCGCTCGTTTATAGTCTTAAGCTAGACTTTACCTCTCATTCGTATGGTCATGGTGGTTTGAAGAGGTGAAAATCCTTTCTCATGCGATCAATTCGGTTATTGATATAAAATTTAAGTCGAGTAATGTTTTCCTCAAAAGTGTCGAAATTAGAATGTGTTACCTCGACCGTTCCATCTGGGAAGATTTTGAGTACCTGATCCCCTATCTTAAGCTGGGTTGCCCCATTATTAAGTTCGTCGTGGAGTTGCCTCGTCTTTGCTTCATGTGTTTTTATTCTCTCCTTGAAGTGTGTCTTCCATTCGTCTAGTTCATCGATCCAAAGCCTTCGTTCCTCATGAATTTCTTCTTTATCGACACGAGGTCTAGGATCTGGCATCTGCGAAAGAGCTTCTAGAAATAGCAAGTTAATATGAAATTTCTTTGAAATTTTAAGAGACTTACCGAGTTGTTCCTCTATGTGGTCTTTCTTTTTCGTATCGGGGTATGGCACACAGGGTTGGTACTCTGTAATCACCGGGTTTGGTAAATCATGGCTTACCTCAACCTTACCTTCACTTACTACAGGCTCTTGCCTTGGGTCAGATTCCACTAACCTTTCACTGTCATGAGCTGTTACGGCTTGAATTTGCTCTTTTGGGTTAGTTCCAGTGTTGCTTGGTAGACGCCCTTGCGGTCGTTCGGAAATTAACTTTGCAAGTTGTCCAACTGACTTAGTAAGTTCCCCAACTTGGTTCTCAATCTCTTTGATCGATGCTTGTTGATTATTAAGCGTTGTCTTAGTTTTTTGGAGACGGGTATCTGTGGCTGCCATGAATTTTGTCAGCACCTCCTCGAGGTTCGACTCCTCTTACTGTTGGTAAGGTGGTTGTTGAAAATTTGGATGAAGTTCCGGTCCTTGGCTACTTTGATCATCCCACAAGAAATTAGGATGGTACCTCCAACCTGCATTATAAGTGTCACTATAAAAATTATTTTGAGGTCTAGAATAGTTACCCATATAGTGGACTTGTTCGTTCTCTATGCCATATCTGTAGGGTGGGTACTCAAGATTCGCCACGTCTCCGCTTGTTTCGTACTGCATAACTGGATGTATCTGCGAAGAACACAAATCATCAAACTCTTTATTTAACATCTCTAACTGGTTTGATAGCCTGGTTATTGGGTCGAGGTTGTAGATATAGACTACTTTTGTTGGCTTTGTCCTCATAACTTGCCACTGATAGTTGTTCAGTGCCATCTCCTCTATCTGCCAAAATCAAATAAAAGAAAATTTAGCAAAGTAAAAATAATAATAATAATAATAATAACAATAATGGCTAAAGTAATAAAAATTGAGCTTTCTTAATATTTTAGTTCCCTGGCAACGATGCCAAAAACTTGATCGTTGATTTCAGAGTTTTAAATTTATAATGATCGAACCTGGAAACTAACTATGATAACGATGTGAGGCAAGCGCACCTATCGAACAGTAGTATAATTTAGTGGCAAGACCGGAATGTCGAACCCAAAGGAACTAAAAGTACTAATACTAACTTTCTTTTTATTATCTAGCCTAAAATAACTGAAGTTGTTATTTAATCTAAATTTAACTAACTACTAAGCTAAAGACGTAAAGACAAAAAGAATGAATTGGGGAAATACTGTTGGAAAAACTCAGTTGATTAAGACGATACCCTTAGGAAGAATCCACCTAGACTTCACTTGTTATCTAACTCTGAACCAGACGATTTATTCACTTGACTTGATCCGTAAGACTCCCTAATGTACATTAAACCCTCTTTCGAAGTGAATAACGTCTAACCCTAGGTTGATTAATTGAAACCTCTTTCTAATTAAAACCCTTAGAATTGCATTAACTTGATCTATGGACTCCCATATTAGGTTTCACCCTAATCCAGCAAAATCTCGTCACCCTATCTCTAGGCGCGCGATCAACTCCGCTTAATTATGCTAGATCTACTCTTAAGCAGGGACTTTTGCTCCTCCACCTAAGCACATCAAACTTGAATCAATATCCCAGAAATATCAACATAAGAATTAAGAACACATAATTAAGAACAAATCAAGTATTTATCATATAGTTCAGCAAATGATAACAGGATTCATCTAAGTTTCATCCCCTTCAGGTATCTGAAGGGTTTAGTTCAAAACAATAAAAGAAAACATCTCAGAAGAAAAGACAAAACAAAACATAAGAAATCCCTAAAACCCCCTGGAGGAATTGAAGGAGAGATCCGCCATCTTGAGTAGAATTCTGGCTTCTTGAGATGGATCAACTGGCTATCTTCGAGTGTTTCCCACAAATCTGACCTTTTCGGCTCAGCTCCCTGGCCTAGCTCACCGCCCCAGACGATAGCCTTGGGCTCCCCTCGACAGAGGGTTTCTGTCCAACTCCCTTTCAAGTTGCCCCCTTGGGTGTTTATATAGACTTTGAGATGCCTTACTTGGCCCCTAAGTATCCTAATTCAAATAGGATTCTTACTAAGGTGTTTAAATAGACTTTGGATTGTGTTTCTTTGCCTCCAAGCATCCTATTCCGAGTAAAACTCCTTTTGGCCGCGGCAGGGACACGGCCATGGCACACGCCCGTGTGAATTGTCTTTAGGCCGTGTTCGGACTTTTAATGAGGTGACACGCCCGTGTAAATCGTGATCAGGCCGTGTTCTAGTGTATCAAGGAGACACGGCCGTGTTGGCTCAAGTCCAGGCCGTGTCGATTTTCACTTTGGCCCAATTTGGTCCGTTTTGAGCCCGTTTCGTTCTTTCCATCCTCCGGTGCTTTCACGAGTATAAAACATGAAAAGAAAGGATTAAGAGCACCTTTTACATAAATCAAGGGATAAATCATCCAAAAGTATGCTAAATGTGGGATTAAAATATGTTACTTTTACGGTTTATCATGCACTATGTCATGCTATCTAATAAATCAACACTAATAATAGTCATGTAACATATACTCAATTCATCACTATCACTTAACATGCTTATCATGTTTTTCGCAGGGTGGTAACAATATTATTACTTTTAATTTATCAGTTTCACTTTATCAAAAATACCTTTTCTAGCCACTTGTTTCAAATTCTAGAAGCAACATTGACACCCTTACATGGAGCTTGGATAGTGAGATTGAAATATTTTTTTCTAAATTTAAAATTTGATTAAAAAGTCAAAAAATTACAAAGCTAATATAAAGTTAATGAGACCACAAGTAAAAACTCATCATGCCTAAGCACTAAATTACCAATGAATTGGCGCAACACCATATTTAGAGCATAGGGTCTTTTGTTTTTTTTTCCCAATAAGCATTCTTCAATTTCCTCGAGCACTTTGAATTTGTTTCATAATGCACCTGATGGGCTCGAAACTAACTAATAATTCGACAAAGGCAAGCGCACCTATCGAACAGTAGTATAGCTATGGTGAGTCTGGAATATCGTATCCACGAGGACTAAAAGTACTAGAAATAACTATCTTTCTATTATTTAGTCTAATAATTAATGGGATTTTTTTAATCTAAAATTTAACTAACTAATTTACTATGAACGCGACAGAGAGTGAAGAAAGTAATCGAATAAACCAATGAATAAAGACAATACCCAAGGAAGAATCCACCTAGACTTCACTTATTATTCTGACTCTGAATTAAACGATTTATTCACTTGCCTTGATCTGTAGAAATCCCTAAATTATGTTAATATCTCTTTCGAGACTAAAAACAACTGACCCTAGGTTGATTAATTGAAATCTCTTTCTAATTAAAACCCCTATCGTCGCATTAACTCGATTTATGGATTCCCTTATTAGATTTGAATCTAATCCGGAAAATTTATGTCGTCCTATTTCTAGCGTTGCAATCAACTCCGCTTAATTATGCTAGATCTACTCTTAAGCAGGGACTTTTGCTCCACTGAATAAGCACATCAAACTTGAATTAATATCTTGAAAATATTAAAGCAAGGGTTAAGAATACATAATTAAGAACAAGAACAAGTATTTATCATGTAATTCAGATAATTAAATAATAAGATTCATCTAGGTTTCATCCTCCCTAGGTATTTAGGGAGTTTAGTTCATAACATAAAAGGAAAGCATCTTAGAATCAAGTAAACAACAAGACATAAAGAACCCAAAAACTTCTAAGGAACTTGATGGAGATCTTCAATCTTGGAGTGGATCCGCTTCCGAGATGATTTCGACGGCTTCCTTCGAGTAATTTCTTCGTTCTACTCTGCGTGTCCCTTTTGGTCCTTTTCTAGTGTGTATTTATAGACTTTAGAATGCTCAGAAACCTTAAAATTTGGGTTTTTCATACGAGAGGAAGCAGGTGCGAAATCGACACGGTGGCACACATGGGCGTGTGGCCAGCCCGTGTGGCTCACATGGGTGTGTGCCCAGCCCGTGTGGCTCACATGGGCGTGTGCCCAGCCCGTGTGGATCCTGAAAACTCCGATTTTGGCCCCTTTTTCGCTCCTTTTGCTCCCAAATACTCTCCTAAGTATAGAAACATGAATTTAAGGGATTAGGAGCATAAAATTCACTAATTCTCATCATAAATCATCCAAAAATATGCCAAGCATGGAATTAAAATATGTTACATTTATGGTTTATCAAATATCCCCACACTTAAGCATTTGCTTGTCCTCAAGCAAAATTCTTAACTCACAATTAAAATTAAGCTTTCTCAATTCATAATTCTCATCAATAATGTTTTATCATAATTCACAAATAATCACACATTGATAATTTAACTAAAAGAGCATTAAAGATTCAAACAATCCAAGTCTCATATTTTTAAAGCATGAAAACATAGGTATTTCCCCTTATCTAAATAATTACCTTTAATTCAAAATGACAAGATTCGACATCCTCACTAAAGATTCACTCAAATCACTCAAAGTGTTTAAGGTTCAAAAATTAAGCACTCAAAAAACAAACATGAAAAGTTATTACCATATGCTTGCATGAAAATCAAATCTCCACCACTATAAAATGAGATGATACACAAATCAAAAGGTCTTTAAAGGGTTGTAATGGGGCTTGGGTTAAAGGTGTGGATAAAGGCTGAAAAAGAAGGTTAAAATCGAGATCGAATTGATAATTACCTAACTAGAAAAATAAACTAATACTGAATAATTAACCGTTTAAGCTCAAATAACATAGAACTAGTAATAATTAAAATAAATGTACATATATATATTTTTCACTTTTTTTTTCACTTCTCTTTTTTTTTTGAGTTGTGGATAGAAAGAGATAATTTAACAGCTGGAACAAAAGAACATAGTTAGGCAACTGACCAAATCAAATCTCGACAAAAAGGGAGTCAATACAATAGGAAAAATTCTCAATGAATCAAAAAGAATGAGTTATGGGTTAATATTAAGGGTAGATCAAGAAACGGTTTATTAGGCTCAAAGGGGTTCACTAAGGGTTAATTATGAAGGTAGGCTTTTAATGGGATAAGTGGGTTAAAACTTACTTGCCTTTATCATCTCAGTATATCAAATCAAAAGTGTGGTCTCGACATGCATAATCGAAGCAAGTTCTAGAATAACAAATCAATATTGACACACTCATAACCAATAATAAAGTGAGCAAGAAAAATGTATGCTCTTAAAGGCTCAAAATCTCATAAAAATTATGCTTTTTGATGTCAATCTTGCAAATTTCAAACTTCAAGGTAATACCTCAAATTAGGGAAATAACCTAAAAAATTTAATTCTGAAAATAGACTTATCATGCTTGATTCTCTAATGTCTTAAAGTTTAAACAATCAATGCACAATTACCTATGAATTTAATCTAAAACACATCAATGATAATCACAAATCAATAAGAATT
The DNA here is from genome assembly GCA_025698515.1 of Gossypium sturtianum. Classification (NCBI taxonomy): domain Eukaryota; kingdom Viridiplantae; phylum Streptophyta; class Magnoliopsida; order Malvales; family Malvaceae; genus Gossypium; species Gossypium sturtianum. Next base: position 8,347,168 of record CM046947.1, read on the forward strand.
CATTCCAATAGTAATATGAGAAAATTACTTGAATAAAGACATAATTCAGAGATTTTCTCATAATCATGTAAATAACCTCCCCACACTTAAGATGTACATTGTCCTCAATGTATGAATATATATAATGACAGTATAAGTAGAATATCATAAGAGAGGGAGAGAAGTGAAACTGCCCTGAATTTGGATGAAGTCCTCAAATTAGTGACTAGCGAAATTGTAGAGAAGGCTAAATGTAGTGCATGATTTTGAGCAAGCTATTAAGAAAATAAACACAACTGGTGGAGAAGGTTAAAGGATTACTCAATTAGGAACAACCATAATAACTAAAATATAGTTCAAAATATAATAGACAAGTCTTTAAAAGATAATAAGAAACATAAAAGACAAATAAAATAAAATAAAAATAAAAATAAAAATAAAAATAAAAACAAAAATAGAAATAGGAATAAGATAAAACAAGAAGACAAAATAAGAAAAGACAAAAGGGGTTAGGGTTTTTATGGGGTGACACGGTTGTGTGAGGGTCCCTGTTCGGCCACACGGCCGTGTCACACGCCCGTGTGGCTTGTTTTCAACCCGTGTTCGTCGAGGGAAAAAAATAGCCCAGTCTTCACACGGCCTTGGACACGTCCGTGTGGTTCACACGGCCGAGTCGCACAGCCACGTATATCGTCCTTCACTTCTCCCACGCCCGTGTGACCTCCCACACGCCCGTGTGGCTAGGAAGTGCCTCGCACACGGCCGTGTGCCTTGCTCGTGTAACTCTCTGACTTGTTTTAAAATTCCAAAAAAAATTGCTCTAGGTTTCACATGGCCGTGTCGCACGCCCGTGTGGTTTAATTTAAGGCCGTGTCTCTGTCGATTTTTGGGAAAATTTTAGCCCTGTTTCCATACGGCCAAGGACACGCCCGTGTGTCCAGGCCATGTGGGTCAAAAACTTGCATTTAAACATGAAAAGAAGTAAAAATAAACTAATTAGTAGGGTTAGTGCTCGGGTTGCCTCCCGAGAAGCGCTTATTTAGAGTCTAAGCTCGACTTACCTCTCATTCGCATGGTCATGGTGGTTTGAGGAGTTGAAACTCTTCTCTCCGTATGGGAAGACATTTAGTATCATAAAGGGAGTTGCTCCGTCTGCATTAGGCTTTGAAGTGACAACTCGAGGATCCATTTTATCTAACAGTACCTGGTCCCCAACCTTAAATTGATTGGTTCTATCCTTAAGCTCAACATGGTGTTGCTTCTGTTCCTCTTTGACATAAGTCCGCCATTCGTCTAGTTCATCTATCTGTAGCATTCGTCTTTCATGGATGGTTCCATTGTTGGCGCATGAACCAGAACGTGGCTCATTTGTGTTTTTCGAAAGAGTTTCCTGTAAAGAGAGTTGAATCCCATGATTAGTCTTATTAACAGGATTTATAGAATCGTCTTTATTACTTGATGTCTTAACCAAATCACGAGCTTGGAGCGTGGTCGTATCATCACCTACACGAAGTGTGAGTTCACCTGTACCAACATCAATGATAGTTCTAGCAGTTGCTAAAAAAGGGCGTCCTAAAATTGAAGGGACATCACTATCCTCATCCATGTCTAGGACAACAAAGTAAACTGGGAATATGAATTTATCAATTTTTACGAGTACATCTTCAACAATACCCCTAGGAAATCTAATGGTTTTATCTACTAATTAAATGCTCATCCTAGTTTGTTTGGGTTTCCCAAGACCTAGCTGTTTAAACATTTTGTAAGGCATGACATTAATACTTGCCCCTAAATCAGCTAAAGCATTATTTACATTTAAACTACCAATTAAACAAGGAATAGTAAAACTCCCTAGATCCTTCAATTTGTTGGGTAGTTTATTTTGTAAGATAGCTGAGCACACTGCATTTAGCTCCACATGTGATAAATCATCTAACTTCCGTTTGTTTGCCAAAAGCTCTTTTAAAAACTTAATTGAGTTGGGCATCTGCGAAAGAGCTTCAATAAATGGTAAGTTAATATGCAACTTTTTCAAAAGTTTAAGAAATTTACCGAATTGTTCATTTGTGCAGTCTTTCTTTGTTGTGTTGGGATATGGCACATGAGGTGTATACTTCTTACTTACCGGTTTTTGTTTACTGTAGCTTTCATCAACCTTACGTTTACTTACCACGCTTTCTTGCCTTGGTTCTAGTTTGGACTCAACTAACCCTTCTTCATCTCGAGCAGTAATCGCATGGAGCTGCTCTCTTGGGTTAGTTTCGGTGTTGCTAGGCAAGCTACCTTGTGGTCTTTTTGAGATCAGCTTAGCAAGCTGACCTATTTGATTCTCGAGCCCTTGAATCGACGCTTGTTGATTTTTAAGCACTGTTTCAGTGTTTTGAAAATAGGTTTCTGACACCGAGATGAATTTTATTAGCATCTCCTCAAGGTTCGGCTTCTTCTCCTGTTGGTAAGGTTGTTGTTGAAAGCCTGGAGGGGGTTGCGGTCTCTGATTTCCTTGACCACCCCATGAGAAATTGGGATGATTCTTCCAACCTGCATTGTAAGTATTACTATAGGGATTATTCTGAGGTCTAGAATTGTTACCCATATAGTGAACTTGTTCATTCTCTGCGCTCGGGTTGTAGGATGGATATTCTGGGGTGTTCATCCCTCCTCCATTTGTGTCGCATTGCATCACCGGATGTACCTGCGTAGAAACACATAAATCATCAATTTTTTTACTTAAGAGCTCTACCTGGTTTGTTAACATGGTGACCGCGTCGAGGTTGAAAACACCAGCGGCCTTTGTCGGCTTTGTTCTCATGACTTGCCACTGATAATTATTCAGTGACATCTCCTCTATGAAGTCATAAACCTCCTCAGGTGTTTTATTATTTAGGGTACCGCCGGCGGTTGCATCAATCAGTTGCCTAGTTGAGGGGTTCAAACCGTTGTAAAAAGTTTGAACCTGTAGCCATGGAGGTAACCCATGGTGAGGGCACCTTGTCAATAAGTCCTTATACCTCTCCCATGCATCGTAAAGAGTTTCTAAATCCATCTGCAGAAAAGAAGATATGTCATTCCTCAACTTTACCGTTTTAGCCGGTGGAAAATACTTTAATAGAAACTTTTCGGTCATTTGTTCCCAAGTAGTGATGGAACCTCATGGTAACGAGTTCAACCACTGTTTAGCTTTATTCCTCAATGAAAAAGGAAATAACCGAAGGCAAATGGCATCGTCAGAAACGCCATTAATTTTAAAAGTGTCGCAAAATTCTAAGAAATTAGCCAAATGAGTATTTGGGTCTTCGTCCTGCAAACCATCAAACTGAACAAACTGTTGAATCATTTGAATAGTGTTAGGTTTCAGTTCAAAATTATTTGCAGCAATAGCAGTCTAACAATACTCGATTCAGCCCCAGTTAAATTGGGCTTAGTATAATCATACATAGTACGAGGAGCAGGATTTTGATCCACAGGATTCGCGGCAACCACAGGAGGTTGCGGATTATTCTGATTATCAGCCATCTCCTTGGTAATATTGGTATCGTCCTCTTGCTCTTCCTCTATATACTGTAGACTTCGCCTTTTTTGTTTACGATTTCTGCGAGCTGTGCTTTCAATTTTGCTATTAAATAATAGAGGTCCTGACGGGTTTCTTCTAGTCATAAACTAAAGATACCTTCCAGAATCAAAATGAAAGAAAGATTAGAAAACAAATAATAAACTAAAAACAAAAAAAAATCAATTGCAGAAAATAAATAAAAAAATGGCTAAAGTAATAAAAAATAAGTGTTCCTAATATTCTAGTCCCCGGCAACGGCGCTAAAAACTTGATGGGCTCGAAACTAACTAATAATTTGACAAAGGCAAGCGCACCTATCGAACAGTAGTATAGCTATGGTGAGTCCAGAATATCGTATCCACGAGGACTAAAAGTACTAGTAATAACTATCTTTCTATTATTTAGTCTAATAATTAAGGGGATTTGTTTTAATCTAAAATTTAACTAACTAATTTACTATGAACGCGACAGAGAGTGAAGAAAGTAATCGAATAAACCAATGAATAAAGACAATACCTAAGGAAGAATCCACCTAGACTTCACTTATTATTCTGACTCTGAATTAAACTATTTATTCACTCGCCTTGATCCGTAGAAATCCCTAAATCATGTTAATATCTCTTTCGACACTAAAAACAACTGACTCTAGGTTGATTAATTGAAATCTCTTTCTAATTAAAACCCCTATCGTCGCATTAACTCGATTTATGGATTCTCTTATTAGATTTGACTCTAATCCGGCAGATTTAAGTCGTCCTATTTCTAGGGTTGCAATCAACTCCGCTTAATTATGCTAGATCTACTCTTAAGTAAGGACTTTTGCTCCACTGAATAAGCACATCAAACTTGAATTAATATCCTGAAAATATTAAAGCAAGGGTTAAGAACACATAATTAAGAACAAGAACAAGAACAAGTATTTATCATGTAATTCAGATAATTAAATAATAAGATTCATCTAGGTTTCATCCTCCCTAGGTATTTAGGGAGTTTAGTTCATAACGTAAAAGGAAAACATCTTAAAATCAAGAAAACAACAAGACATAAAGAACCTAAAAACTTCCAAGGAACTTGATGGAGATCTTCAATCTTGGAGTGGATCTGCTTCCAAGATGATTTCGACGGCTTCCTTCGAGTAATTTCTTCGTTCTACTCTGCGTGTCCCTTTAGGTCCTCTTCTAGTGTGTATTTATAGACTTTAGAATACTCAGAAACCCTAAAAATTGGGTTTTTCCACGTAATAGGGAAGCAAGGTGCGAAATCGACACGGGCTGGCACATGGGCATGTGGCCAACCAAGGTGGCTCACATGGGCGTGTACCCAGCCCATGTGGATCCTGGAAACTCTGATTTTGGCCTCTTTTTCGCTCTTTTTGCTCCCAAATGCTCTCCTAAGTATATAAACATGAATTTAAGGGATTAGGAGCATCAAATTCACTAATTCTCATCATAAATCATCCAAAAAATATGCCAAGCATGGAATTAAAATATGTTACATTTATGGTTTATCAGCACCATAATAGTATTTCAACATGGCCCAAAATCTGGACCTATTTCATATAAGGGCAATAAAGGCCTAGGTTTGTTAGAGAGCAACAGCCCATCGTTATTATCCCCACTTAATCTCATTTTATCGGGTATTATACTCACGTGGGTTTTTTTATCTAGCCACTTGTTTCAAATTCCAATGTAGCTAGGAGTGTTTTTGTCGATACCCTTACTTGCAATGAGCTTGGATTAATGTAGTGAGATCAAGATTTTCCCGATGTAAAGAAAAAATTATACATATAAATGTATTGTTCGTGAAAGATGAATTTAACCATTAAATCATTCATCAATCAACAATTTTTTTAAATGTCAAATTTTACTAATTTTATGTCTAAGAAATAATTTCTTTTAATAGATTAGTAAGTATTGATGTTATGTTTGTAGTTTAAGTTTTTAATATTAATAATACAAAAAAAATTATAAAAAAAGATAGAAAGCAGATTATTTATGAAAATGGGTTGTACATTCCACCCCATTTTCCTAAGTTATTTATTTTTTTCATATTATTGAGGTAAAAAAACAATTTTTTTTATTTTTTTATTTGAAAATATTCGACTGGATTTTTATAGATTAAAATTAAAACAAATAATATTAACAGTACTGGGCTGCAGTCCATTAGCATAAGCCTATTAAACAAAATAAAGAAAAGTAGAGACCTATAACACAAAATAAAGAAAACAAGCCTAGATCACTCTGAAATAACCCATAGCTTCATACTTAACTAAAATAAAAATAGGAAACCTAATCTTATTCTATACCAGTCAAATCAACAGCTGGAAACCATTAGTCAGTGACCATTCACATCATTGACCCAGCTTTTATGATAGCAGTTTCCAAAGTTTCTTTTAATTTTCTGCTACCTATTCCCAAAGTAGTTTCATCTTCTCTTTTCTTTCAATCTGGTTTCCTTGGCCGAAGTTTCTCCAATGCACGACGAACGTAATCTGGAACTCCTCCCAATAGGTAATGGCTTTCTCCCCTTTTGAGAGCCTCTTTCGCAAGAACATGTGCATATGTATTCTCTATTTTAGGGATAAACTGAAACCCTATCTCTTGAAATTTAGCTTATCTATTTTGGATGTCTTGAATATGGCCGATTTATCGATATCTGTACTTTTGCGTTTCTTTATTACTGTTTTTGAATCTCCCACTATTTCCAGTCTCTTTAAGCCCATATAAATTCCTAATCTCATGGCTTGTAACCCTGCATGTGCCTCCGCCGTAAATGGAGTTGCTATATCGGAATGAATGACTGTCTTTGATGCTAAAATATCGCCCCCACATCTCGTACAATCAAACCTGAAGTAGATTTGAAGGATTACTGGTCAAAGGCTGGATCAAAAAAAGATTGTTACCCTTGTTCTTCGATTAACATGTTGATGGCCTCTGTCTGTCTGAAAGGTGAGTTTCTTCTCTTTTATTCCATCCAACTCAAAGATGTAACTATATATTTGCTTCGAAATGTCTCTTCCTGTCGCATTTTTTTCTTTCGTACAGTAACCGACTTCTATTGGACCAGATTAACCAAAGCCTGCAGCAGAAAAGTCGACACTGTTCATTAGTCCTCCGATTAAAAACCCAGGTAAGCCATTCCCACATACTGTGAATTGCTAAACCGTAATATATACATATTTTAATCCCATATTTAGCATACTTTTTGGATGATTTATCCCTTGAATTGTGGAATTTGATGCTCCTAATCCTTTAATTTCATGTTTTACACTTAGGAGAGCATCGGAGGATGAAAGGAACGAAAAACGGGCCAAAAACAGGCAAAATGGGCTTACCTTAGAGACTCACACGGCCTGGACTATCACCCACGGCCATGTGTTTTGAGTAACAACCGAGACACGGCCTAGAACATCGTACACGGCCAGATCACACGGCCGTGTGTGGCAAACAGGATCGACCACATCCGAGAGAGTCAACCACAGGCGTGTCACACGGGCGTGTCCCTTCTATAGCCAAGATGAGTTTCATTCAGAATAGGATACTTGTGGGCCAAGAAAGACATTCCGAAGCCTATATAAACGCCCTGAGTATAACCTAATGATAAACCGTAATTTATACATATTTTAATCCCATATTTAGCATGCTTTTTGGATGATTTGTCCTTTGAATTGTGGAATTCGATGCTCCTAATCCTTTAATTTCATGTTTTATACTTAGGGAAACATGGAAGGATGAAAAGAACGAGAAACGGGCTAAAAATGGACCAAATGGGCCAAAGTAGGAAATCAACACGGCCTGGAGGTAGCCACACGGCCGTGCCCCTTTAGCAGGCTCGACCACGGCCTAAACTTGATTCACACGGGCGTGTTGCACGGGCATGTCCTTGCCATGACAAAGAGGAATTTCACTCAGAATAGGGTACTTAGAGGCAAAGAAAGACATTCCAAAAGCCTATATAAACACCCTAAAGGCCAACCTTGAGGGGGCCGTCCGGCTAGGCCAAGGAGCCAAGCCAGAGAGGTCAGAATTGTGGGATTTACTCGAAGAAAGCCAGTTGATTCATCTCCAGAAGCCGAAATCATACTCAAGACGGCGGATCTCTCCTTCAATTCCTCCAGGGGGTTTTAGGGTTTTCTTATATTTTGTTTTATCTTTTCTTCTGAGATGTATTCTTTTATTATTATGAACTAAACCCTCGAGATACCGAGGGGATGAAACCTAAGACGGATCTTGTTATTGTTTTCTGAACTATATGATAAATACTTGGTTTGTTCTTAACTATGTGTTCTTAATTCTTGTTTTGGTATTTCAGGATATTGTTTCAAGTATTGATGTGCTTAGGCAGTGGAGGAATATTCCCTGTTTAAGAGTAGATCTAGCATAGTTAAGCGGAGTTGATCGCAACTCTAGAGATAGGATGACTAAAATTTGCCGGATTAGGGTCAAACCTAATATGGGAGTCCATAGATCGAGTTAATGCAATCCTAGGGGTTTTAATTAGAAAGAGATTTCAATTAATCAACCTAGGGTTAGACGTTAGTAGCCTCGAGAGAGGTATTAATATAAATTAGGGAATCCTACGGATCAAGTCAAGTGAATAAATCGTCTGGTTCAGAGTTAAATAACAGTAAGGTCTAGGTGGATTCTCCCTTGGGTATCGTCTTAATCAATTGATTTTTCCCACAAGTATTTTCCCCAATTCATTCTCTGTGTCTTAGCATCTTTAGTTTAGTAGTTAGTTAATTTTAGATTAAACAAAAAATCTCTTAACTCTTAGGCTAAATAATAAAAAGAAAGTCAGTATTAGTACTTTTGGTTCCTTTGGGTTCGACAATCCGGTCTTGCCACTAAGCTATACTACTATTCGATAGGTGTACTTGCCTCAATCGTGGTGATAGTTAGTTTCTAGGCTAGATCATTCATTATATAAATATTAAGACTATCGACACTTACGATCAAGTTTTTGGCGCCGTTGTTGGGGAACTAAAATATTAAGAACGCTCAATTTTTATTACTTTAGCCATTTTTATTTTTTGCAATTTACTTTTATTCTGTTTTTGACTTTGCTAATATTATTTCTTTTATTTGTTCCTAGCAGGTACCTCTAGTTTATGACTAGAAGGAACCCGACAGAACCCTTAATTTTTGACAGTAAAATAAAACATACCACTCGCAGAAACTGAAGAGATGTCACTAAATAATTATCAGTGGCAAGACATGAGGACAATGCCTAATAAAGCCGCAAGTGTTTTCAACCTCGTCGCAGTAACCATGCTATCAAATCAGGTAGAACTTTTAAATAAAAAAATTGATGGTTTGTATGGTTCTACGCAGGTACATTCGGTAATACAGTACGATACAAATGGAGGAAGGATGAACAACACAGAATATCTATCCTACAACCCTAGCACAGAGAATGAACGAGTCAACTGTATGGGTAACTATTCTAGACCTCAAAATAATCTTTATAGTAACACATATAATGCAGGTTGGAGGTACCATCCCAATTTCTCGTGGGGTGGTCAAGGTAATTAAACACCGCAACTTCCTCCAGGTTTTCAACAACCACCTTACCAGCAGGAAAAGAAGCCGAACCTTGAGGAGATGCTAACGAAATTTATCTCGGTATTAGAAACACGCTTCCAAAACACTGAAACAGCGCATAAAAATCAGCAAGCGTCGATTCAAGGGATCGAGAATCAAATAGGTTAGCTTGCTAAGTTGATCTCAGAAAGACCACAAGGTATCTTGTCTAGCAACACCGAAACTAGCCCAAGAGAGCAACCTCAAGCAATAACTGATCACGATAGTGAAGGGTTAGATGAACCAAAATTGAAACAAGAGAATGTGGTAGAGGAAGGTAAGGTTGAGGTAAGCCATGATAAACCAAGCCCGGTAATTACAGAGTACCAACCTCGTGTGCCATACCCCAATGCGATAAAGAAAGACCACACAGAGGAACAATTCGGTAAATTTCTTAAACTTCCAAAGAAATTACATATTAACTTGCCGTTTCTTGAAGCTCTTTCGTAGATGCCAGATTCAAGGAAATTTTTAAAAGATTTTTTGACAAACAAACGGAAGTTAGACGATACGTCGCATGTGGAGCTAAACGCAGTATGCCCAGCAATTCTACGAAATAAACTACCACGTGAGCTCACATTTCGTGTAAGTGACGAAACGATCACTTTTCAAGTTCTTGACACGGTTAGGACATCGAGTATTAAAGGTGGAACCAATCACTTCAAAGTTGGGGACCAGGTACTGTCAGATACAACCGACCCTCGAATAGCTACTTCAGAGCTTAATACAAACGGTGTGACTCCTTTTACGGTACTTCAGGTCTTTCTATACGGAACGGTCGAGGTAACTCATTCTAATTTCGGCACTTTTGAGGTAAATACTACCCGACTCAAACCATATGTTGATAGAATTGATAGTAAGAAAAAGGAGTTTCAACTCTGTGAACCACCATGGCTATACGAATAACAGGTAAGTCTAGCTCAAGACTTTAAACGAGCGCTTCTCAAGAGGCAACCCGAGCACTAACCCCATTAATTTTCATATTTTCAATTTTTAGCACCTAACTAAAAACTAACCAAATTTTTAAGCGCATGTTTCGCTACCCACACGGCCTTGCACACGGGCATGGTCGTGGCCGTGTGGAAACAGGGCAAAACTTTTCCCAAAAGCACGGGCTGCGATAAAACACCACGGCCGTGTGATTAGGCCGTGGTCAAAACTAAGAAATCTACACGGGCGCGCGACACGCCCGTGGGACCTTTGAGTCCATTATTTTTTCTTTTTCTCTTATTTTCACTTTTAATTTCTTTTCTTTTTATCTTTCTCGTCTTTAATTTATATTATTATATTTTCATTTCTTTAATTTAGATTCAAGGGGCTGTTAACAAACGACCACACCACCACCGGAGTATCCTTCCCACCTTCACCTCTCTCCAACTTTACTGTTTCTTTTCATCGACTCCATCCAAAATTCAGGAAGTTTTACTCCTCTCCCTATCTCATGATTTTCTTTCTAGATTGTCACTATTCATTTTTGTACATTGAGGACAATGTACATCTTAAGTTTGAGGGGTGAATCTTATCATGAAAAGTGCTTAACTTTTTTCATTATTCTCAAATCCCTGAATCATGTCTTGTTTTTAAGTAATTTTATCATGTTACGATTATAATGAAATTTCCTTTGATTTATGATTTTCATTTATATGTTTTGAATTAAGTCATAGTTAATTATGCAGTGATGATTTAAACTTTAGGAGACTAGAGAATCAAGCATGATAAGTCTATTTTTCAGAATTAAAAATTTGTTAGGTTGTCTACCTGAATCTAATTATTACCTTGAAGTTTGAAATTTACAATGTTGATATCATAAGCCCATAATTCTTGTGAGATCTTGAGCCTCTTAGAGCATACATTTTTCGTGCTCACTTTATTGATTATGAGTGTGTCAACATTGATTTGTTATTCTAGAACTTGCTTAGATTATACATGTCGAGACCACACCTTTGATTTGATATACAGAGATGATAAAGGCACTTAGGTTTTAACCCACTTACTCCACTAAAAGCCTACCCTCACAATTAACCCCTAGTGAACCCTTTGATCCTAACAACCCTTTTATTGACTCACCTATTAATATTAACCCAAAACCCCCTTTGTATTTGTTATCACCATTTCTCTTGACTACCCTTATATCAAGATTTGATTTGATCGGTTATTTAACTATTTCCTTTATTTCAGTTATCAAATTCTATATTATTGTACTTGATTTGTTCTTAAAAAAAACGAAGTATATTCATTTTTACTTCTTTGTTATTGGAGCTTAAGCAATTAATTTCATTATCTTTAGAAGAAGCTCATGTTATTAGTATTAAGTTTTCAATTGATGTAATTATTCAGTATTAGTCTGACTTTCTAGTTTATTTTCAAAGTTAAAAAATTTTGTTGTCTACCTGAATTTAAGTATTACCTTGAAGTTTGAAATTTACAAAGTTGACATCAAAAGCCCATAATTTTTGTGAGATCTTGAGCCTTTTAGAGCATACATTCCTTTTCGTGCTCACTTTATTGATTATGAGTGTGTCAACATTGATTTGTTATTCTAGAACTTGCTTCGATTATACATGTCGAGACCACACCTTTGATTTGATATACAGAGATGATAAAGGCACTTAGGTTTTAACCCACTTACTCCATAAAAAGCCTACCTTCACAATTAACCCCTAGTGAACCCCTTTGATCTTAACAAACCATTTATTGACTCACCCACTAATATTAACCCAAAACCCATCTTGTATTTGTTATCACCACTTCTCTTGACTAACCCTTTTTGTCGATATTTGATTTGAGAAGTTGCCTAACTATGTTTTCCATTTCAGTTGTTAAATTCTTCATTATTATTGTACTTGATTTGTTTTAAAAAAAACGAAGTATATTCATTATTAGTTCTATGTTATTTGAGCTTAAACTGTTAATTTCATTATTTTTAGAAGAAGCTCATGTTATTAGTATTACAAGTTTTCAATTGATGTAATTAATCATTATCAGTTTGTTGTTTCTAGTTAGGTAATTTGTGAATTCAATCTTGATTCTAACCCTCTAATTCAGCCTTTATCCACACCTTTAACCCGAGCCCCGTTACAACCCTTTCAAAGACCTTTTGATTTGTGTATCATCTCATTTTACAGTGGTGGAGATTTGATTTTCAGGCAAGCCTATGGGATTAACTTTTCATGTTTGACTTTTGAGTGCTTAATTTTTGAACCTTAAACACTTCGAGTGATTAGAGTGAATCTTTAGTGAGGATGTCAATTTTTGTCGATTTTGAATTAAAGGTAATTATTCAGGTAAAGGGAAATGCCTATTTTTTGTACTATAAAAACTATGACTTTGATTGTTTGAATCTTTAGGAACCTTATGGTTAAATTATCAATGTATGAATTACCTATGAATTATGATGAAACATTATTGATGAAGGTTATGAATTGAGGAAATTTGATTTTAATTGTGAATTGAGAATTTTGCTTGAGGACAAGCAAATGCTTAAGTGTGGGGGTATTTGATAAACCGTAATTTATACATATTTTAATCCCACATTTACCATGCTTTTTGGATGATTTATCCATTGAATTATGGAATTCGATGCTCCTAATCCTTTAATTTCATGTTTTATACTTAGGGAAGCATGGGAGGATGAAAAGAACGAGAAACGGGCTAAAAACGGACCAAATGGGCCAAAGTAGGAAATCAACACGGCCTGGAGGTAGCCACACGGTCGTGCCCCTTTAGCAGGCTCGACCACAGCCTGAACTCGATTCACACGGGCGTGTTGCACGGGCGTGTCCCTGCCGTGACAAAGAGGAATTTCACTCAGAATAGGGTACTTAGAGGCAAAGAAAGACATTCCAAAATCCTATAAAAACACCCTAAAGGCCAACCTTGAGGGGGGCGTCCAGCTAGGCCAAAGAGCCAAGCCAGAGAGGTCAGAATTGTGGGATTTACTCGAAGAAAGCCAGTTGATTCATCTCAAGAAGCCAAAATCATACTCAAGACGGTGGATCTCTCCTTCAATTCCTTCAGGGGGTTTTAGGGTTTTCTTATGTTTTGTTTTATCTTTTCTTCTGAGATGTATTCTTTTATTATTATGAACTAAACCCCTCAGATACCTGAGGGGGATGAAACCTAAGACGGATCTTGTTATTGTTTTCTGAACTATATGACAAATACTTGGTTTGTTCTTAACTATGTGTTCTTAATTCTTATTTTGGTATTTCAGGATATTGATTCAAGTATTGATGTGCTTAGGCAGTGGAGCAAAAGTCCATGTTTAAGAGTAGATCTAGCATAGTTATGCGGAGTTGATCGCAAGCCTAGAGATAGGATGACGAAAATCTGTCGAATTAGGGTCAAACCTAATATGGGAGTCCATAGATCGAGTTAATGCGATCCTAGGGGTTTTAATTAGAAATAGATTTCAATTAATCAACCTAGGGTTAGACGTTAGTAGCCTCGAGAGAGGTATTAATATAAATTAGGGAGTCCTACGGATCAAGTCAAGTGAATAAATCATCTGGTTCAGAGTTAAATAACAAGTGAGGTCTAGGTGGATTCTCCCTTGGGTATCGTCTTAACCAATTGGTTTTTCCCACAAGTATTTTCCCCAATTCATTCTCTGTGTCTTAGCGTCTTTAGCTGAGTAGTTAGTTAATTTTAGATTAAACAAAAAATCTCTTAACTCTTAGGCTAAATAATAAAAAGAAAGTCAGTATTAGTACTTTCGGGTTTTTTGGGTTCGACAATCCGGTCTTGCCACTAAGCTATACTACTGTTCGATAGGTGCACTTGCCTCAATCGTGGTGATAGTTAGTTTCTAGGCTAGATCATTCATTATATAAATATTAAGACTATCGACACTTACGATCACCTAAAAAGTGTCTTTGTTCGGGGGCGAAGCCAGAGAGGGCTGAACTCAGGGAATTACTCCAAGAAAGCCAGTTGATCCATCTCAGAAGCCAGAATCGCACTCAAGACGGAAGATTTTCCCTTCAATTTCCTTCAGGGGGTTTTAGGGTTTTTCTTATGTTTTGTTATTTACTTTCTTCTGAGATGTATTCTTTATTATTCATGAACTAAATCCCTCAAATACCTGAGGGGGATGAAACCTAAGACGGATCTTGTTATTGTTTTCTGAACTATATGATAAATACTTGATTTGTTCTTAACTATGTGTTCTTAATTCTTGTTTTAATATTTCAGGATATTGATTCAAGTATTGATGTGCTTAGGCAGTGGAGCAAAAGTCTCTGTTTAAGAGTAGATCTAGCATAGTTAAGCGGAGTTGATCGCAACCCTAGAGATAGGATGACGAAAATTTGCCAGATTAGGGTCAAACCTAATATGAGAGTCCATAGATAGAGTTAATGCAACACTAGGGGTTTTAATTAGAAAGAGATTTCAATTAATCAACCTAGGGTTAGACGTTAGTAGCCTCAAAAGAGGTATTAATATAAATTAGGGAATCCTACGGATCAAGTCAAGTGAATAAATCGTCTGGTTCAGAGTTAAATAACAAGTGAAGTCTAGGTGGATTCTTCCTTGGGTATTGTCTTAATCAACTGGCTTTTTTCCCAAAAGTATTTTCCCAATTCTCTCTCTGTGTCTTAGCAACCTTAGCTTAGTAATTAGTTAGATAAATATCAATCCCCTTTATTTTAGGCTAGATAATAAAAAGAAAGTCAGTACTAGTAATTTTGGTTCCTTTGGGTTCGACATTCCGGTCTTGCCACTAAGCTATACTACTGTTTGATAGGTGCGCTTGCCTCAATCGTGGTGAAAGTTAGTTTCTAGGCTCGATCATTCATTATATAAATATTAAAACTCTCAGACACGATTAAGTTTTTGGCGCCGTTGCCAGGGAACTAAGATATTAGGAACACTTGATTTTTTATTACTTTAGCCATTTTTTTATTTTTGTAATTAATTTTTATTTTATTTCTACTTTGCTAATTTGTCTTTTTCCTTGCTTCTGGCAGGTATTCTAGTTTATGACTAGAAGAAACCCAACAGGACCTCTACTTTACGATAATGATATAGAAGGAACCGTTCGCAGAAACCGAAGAGAAATTAGGTGAAGCCTACAATACACACAAGAAGAGCAAGAGGACGATACTAATAACACGGAAGAGATGACTGACCCCCAGAATAATCCACTTCCTCCTGTGGTTGCCGAAAATCCTCCTCCTCGAACTATGTATGATTATGCTAAACCTAATTTAACAGGAACTAAATCGAGTATTGATAGACCTACTGTCGCTGCAAATAATTTTGAACTGAAACCTAACACTATATAGATAATACAAGAGTTTGTTTAGTTTGATGGTTTGCAGGACGAGGATCCTAACACACACTTAGCGAACTTTTTGGAGTTATGCGATACGTTTAAGATTAATGGCATTTCTGATGATGCCATTCGCCTTCGGTTATTTCCCTTTTATTTAAGGAATAAAGCCAAATAGTGGTTGAATTCTCTTCCACGAGGATCAATCACTACATGGGAACAAATGACCGAAAATTTTTTGTTAAAATACTTTCCACCGGCTAAAACGGCTAAGTTGAGGAATGATATCTCTTCTTTTGTGTAGATGGATTTAGAGACACTTTACGATGCATGGGAGAGATATAAGGATTTATTGAGAAGGTGCCCTCATCATGGGTTACCATTATGGCTACAGGTTCAAACCTTTTATAACGGTGTGAACCCCTCAAGTAGGCAGCTTATCGATGCAGCCGTCGGTGGAACCTTAAATAAAAAAACACCTGAGGCTGCTTATGAATTCATTGAAGAGATGTCACTGAATAATTATCAGTGGCAAGTTATGAGGACAAAGCCGACAAAAGCTGCCAGTGTTTTCAACCTCGACGCAGTAACCATGCTATCAAATCAGGTAGAACTCTTAAGTAAGAAAATTGATGGTTTGTGTGTTTCCTCACAGGTACATCCAGTGATGCAGTGTGATACAAATGGAGGAGGGTCGAGCAATACAGAATACCCACCCTACAACCCGGCATAGAAAACGAACAGATGAACTATATGGGTAACAATTCTAGACCTCAAAATAACCCTTATAGTAACACTTATAATCCAGGGTGGAGGAACCATCCGAATTTCTCATGGGGAGGTCAAGGAAATCAAAGACAACAACCCCCTCCAGGCTTTCAACAATAACCTTATCCACAAGAGAAAAAGCTGAACCTTGAGGAGATACTAACAAAATTTATCACGGTGTCAGAAACCCATTTTCAAAACAATGAGACAATGCTCAAAAACCAGCAGGCATCAATTTAAGGGATCGAGAACCAGTTAGGTCCGCTAGCTAGGCTAATCTCAGAATGACCGCAAGGTTGCTTGCCAAGCAACACCGAAACTAACCCAAAGAAGCAAATTCATGCCATTACTGATCACGATAGTGAAGGGTTAGTAGAATCCAAATCTGAGCCAAGGCAAGAACCCGTGGTAAATAAAGGTAAGGTTGAGGAAAGCCACGATACACAGAAACCTGTCATCAAAGAGTATACACCTCGAGTGTCATATCCCAATACGATGAAGAAAGACCACACAGAGGAACAATTTGGAAAATTTCTTAAACTCTTAAAGAAATTACATATTAACTTACCGTTTCTTGAAGCTCTCTCGCAGATGCCAGATTCAAGGAAATTTTTAAAAGAGCTTCTGACAAACAAACGGAGGTTAGACGAGGCATCGCATGTGGAGCTAAACGTAGTGTGCTCACCGATTCTACAAAACAAACTACCACGGAAATTAAAAGATCCAGGGAGTTTTACGATTCCTTGTTTAATTGGTAGTTTATCTATTGATAATGCTTTAGCAGATCTAGGGGCAAGCATCAATGTCATGCCTTATAAACTGTTTAAACAACTAGGTCTAGGGAAACCCAAACAAACTAGGATGAGCATTCAATTAACTGATAAAACCATTAGAGTTCCTAGGGGTATAATCGAAGATGTGTTAGTGAAAGTTGATAAATTTATAGTCCCAGTAGACTTTTTCGTTTTAGACATGGATGAGGACAAAACAATGTTCCGTTAATTTTAGGAAGACCCTTTTTAGCAACTCCTAGAACTAAAATTGACGTTGGTATAGGTGAACTCACACTTTGTGTAGGTGACGAAACGATCACTTTTCAGTAGCTTGACTCGGCTAGGACGTCAAGTGAAAAAGGTGAGAACATAAATTCTATTGATGACCATTCAGTCAAACCTTCTTTTCAGGGAGCACCTCGAAAGTACATATCTGAGCCAGATCCTAGATCTCATGCAAACAAGGAAGTAATTCATGAGGAACGAAGGCTTCAAGTCGAGGAACTAGACGAATGGAAGACACATTTCAAGGAGAAACTAGGAACACACGAAGCAAAACCGAGGGAACCCCCAAACGAGCTTATAGGAACGGCAAATCACTTTAAAATAGGGGATCAGGTATTTTTGGAAAAGATAGACCCTCGAATCACCGTTCTAGACCTTAACAAAGAGATCCCTTTTACGGTACTGAATGTCTTCCCATACGGAACAGTCAAGGTAACTAATCCTAAGTTCGGCACTTTTAAAGTAAACACTACTCGACTCAAACCATATATTGTTAGAATTGATAGCAAGAAAGAGGAATTTCAACTCCTCAAACCACCATGATCGTGCGAATGAATGGTAAGTCTAGCTTAAGACTTTAAACGAGCGCTTCTCGGGAGGCAACCCGAGCACTAACCCCTTTAATTTTCATATCTTTTATTTTTAGCACCTAAATAAAGACTAACCAAGTTAAATAAAGCATGGGTTTCCGTGCCACACGGCCTTGCACACGGGCGTGACCGTGGCCGTGTGGGCATCACAGATTTACACACTGGGATGGCAGAGGTCGTACGAGCCAAGAACGAAAAATCCCCAGATCACGGACGACTATAAATTGCCACGACCGTGCGATATGGCCGTGGCCGACACTGAAAAAGTCACACGGGTATGAGACACGCCCGTGTTTTGAGCCCATGGCTGACACTGAGAACGATACACGGGCGTGGAAACCTCTACACAGTCGTGGGAAAAACGAACGAGCCACCACTCGGCAGTGCGATACATCCGTGTGACCGAACACGTCCATAGCACACGGGCGTGGGCAGCACCAGGTCCTTGTTTCTTATTTAAGACCCCTCCACTTCTTCTCACTTTCTCCCCAAATTCTTCCTCCAACAACCCCCAGCCACCACACCCCTTTCTCTTCTCACTAACCTCTCCCTTCATTTTTCGTTCCCCTTCCCCTCATTCATTTTCATTCACCATCCTCACCACCATGCCGAAGAAGCGAAAGGACCCTAGCACAGTCTCCCCGTGCGAGACCAAGCCACATAAGTTCATGCCAGCCGCTTCATTTACTCGCCAAGCCAAGGACATTTGAGTCCATTTATTTTACCTATGTCTTTTCTCTTCTCCTTTATTTTCCTTCTCTTTATCTTCCTTGTCCTTAAATACATATTTAGTATATTTTGAATTATTCTTCTTATTTCCTGGCTATTTCTTCACAAGTTACCAATTCCTTCATCTAGCGCAGTGATTGTTGGCAGCCACCATACCACCACCAGAGACGCCTCCTCCAACATATCTTTCACCTCCGAATCAAGTTTCCACACCTCCAACTCAAGATATCCATTCGAAATCCAGGAAGTTTCACCTCTCCCCCTCTCTTATGATCTATTACTACATGGTTATTATCTTTCTTTGTACATTGAGGACAATGTACATCTTAAGTGTGGGGGGTGAATTTTATCTTAAAAAGTGTCTAACTTTTTGCATTATTCTCAAATCTCTGAAGTATATCTTGTTCTTAAGTGAATGTTCTCATATTACTGTTAGAATGAAATTTCCTTTGATTTATGATTTTCATTGATATGTTTTGGATTAAGTCATAGCTAATTGTGCAGTGATGATTTAAACTCTAGGAGAATAGAGAATCAAGTATGATGAGTCTATTTTTAGAATTAAAAATTTGTTAGGTTGTCTACCTGAATCTAATTATTACCTTGAAGTTTGAAATTTACAAGGTTGACATCAAAAGCCCATAATTTTTGTGAGATCTTGAGCCTTTTAGAGCATACATTCTTTTTCGTGCTCACTTTATTGATTATGAGTATGTCAACATTGATTTGTTATTCTAGAACTTGCTTCGATTATACATATCGAGACCACACCTTTGATTTGATATACAAAGATAATAAAGGCACCTAGGTTTTAACACACTTACTCCATAAAAAGCCTACCTTCATAATTAACCCCTAGTGAACCCCTTTGAATCCTAACAAACCGTTTCTTGACTCACTCATTAATATTAACCCAAAACCCACTTTGTATTTGTTACCACCATTTCTCTTGACTACCCTTATATCGAGATTTGATTTGATCGGTTACTTAACTATTTTCTTTATTTCAGTTGTTAAATTCTATCTTATTATTATTGTACTTGATTTGTTCTTAAAAAAAACGAAGTATATTCATTATTAGTTCTTGTTCTATGTTATTTGAGCTTAAACTGTTAATTTCATTATCTTTAGAAGAAGCTCATGTTATTAGTATTAAGTTTTCAATTGATGTAATTATTCAGTATTAGTCCAACTTTCTAGTTAGGTAATTTGTCAATTCAGTCTCGATACTAACCCTCTAATTCAAGCCTTTATCCACACCTTTAACCCAAGCCCTGTTACAACCCATAAAAGACATTTTGATTTGTGTATCATATCATTTTACAGTGGTGGAGATTTGATTTTCATGCAAGCCTATGGGATTAACTATTCATGTTCGACTTCTGAGTGCTTATTTTTTAACCTTAAACACTTTGAGTGATTTGAGTGAACCTTTAGTGAGGAAGTCAATTTTTGTCGATTTTGAATTAAAGGTAATTATTTAGGTAAGGGGAAACACCTATTTTTCGTGCTAAAAAAACTATGACTTTGATTGTTTGAATCTTTAGGAACCTTCTGGTTAAATTATCAATGTATGAATTACCTATGAATTATGATGAAACATTGTTGATGAAGGTTATGAATTGAGGAAATTCTATTTTAATTGTGAGTTTAGAATTTTGCTTGAGGACAAGCAAATGCTTAAGTGTGGGGGTATTTGATAAACCGTAATATATACATATTTTAATCCCACATTTAGCATACTTTTTGGATGATTTGTCCCTTGAATTGTGAAATTTGATGCTCCTAATCCTTTAATTTCATGTTTTACACTTAGGAGAGCATCGGAGGATGAAAGGAACGAGAAACGGGCCAAAAAGGGCAAAATGGGCTTACCTTAGAGACTCACACGGCCTGGACCATCACCCACGGCCGTGTGTTTTGAGTAACAACCGAGACACGGCTTAGAACATCGTACACGGCCATATCACACTGCCGTGTGTGGCAAACAGGATAGACCACGGCCGAGAGAGTCGACCACGGGCGTGTCCCTACTATAGCCAAGATGAGTTTCATTCGGAATAGGATACTTGTGGGCCAAGAAAGCCATTCCGAAGCCTATATAAACGCCCTAAGTATAACCTAAAAAGTGTGTTTGTTCGGGGGCGAAGCCAGAGAGGGCTGAACTCAGGGAATTGCTCCAAGAAAGCCAGTTGATCCATCTCAGAAGCCAGAATCATACTCAAGACGGAAGATTTTCCCTTCAATTTCTTTCAGGGGGTTTTAGGGTTTTTCTTATGTTTTGTTATTTACTTTCTTCTGAGATGTATTCTTTATTATTCATGAACTAAACCCCTCAAATAGCTGAGGGGGATGAAACCTAAGACGGATCTTGTTATTGTTTTCTGAACTATATGATAAATACTTGATTTGTTCTTAACTATGTGTTCTTAATTCTTATTTTAATATTTCAGGATATTGATTCAAGTATTGATGTGCTTAGGCAATGGAGAAAAAGTCCCTATTTAAGAGTAGATCTAGCATAGTTAAGCGGAGTTGATCGCAACCCTAAAGATAGGATGACAAAAATCTGTCGGATTAGGGTCAAACCTAATATGGGAGTCCATAGATCGAGTTAATGCAACACTAGGGGTTTTAATTAGAAAGAGATTTCAATTAATCAACCTAGGGTTAGACGTTAGTAGCCTTGAAAGAGGTATTAATATAAATTAGGGAATCCTACGGATCAAGTCAAGTGAATAAATCGTCTGGTTCAAGGTTAAATAACAAGTGAAGTCTAGGTGGATTCTTCCTTGGGTATTGTCTTAATCAACTGGTTTTTTCCCAAAAGTATTTTCCCAATTCACTCTCTGTGTCTTAGCAACCTTAGCTTAGTAATTAGTTAGATAAATATCAATCCCCTTTATTTTAGGCTAGATAATAAAAAGAAAGTCAGTACTAGTAATTTTGGTTCCTTTGGGTTCGACATTCCGGTCTTGCCACTAAGCTATACTACTGTTCGATAGGTGCGCTTGCATCAATCGTGGTGATAGTTAGTTTCTAGGCTCGATCATTCATTATATAAATATTAAAACTCTCAGACACGATCATGAATATCATCATTAAGAACTAAGGAAAGATTTAAGTAAATCCAAACATCCACTGTTGTAGGACACTGTCAAAAAAATATGGTTACTATCTTCTTCATATTGACGACACCAAAAGCACTGAGCATCCATCACCACTATCTTATGCTTGAGGTTGAAAAGATTCGGAATAAAATTTCAGGAGATTCTCTATACTGTTATTGTAACTTTTGAGGAGATGTATAAATTCCATAGTTTCCTGTAGAAATTTTTTGTTTCGGCTTGTATAATATAATTACTAGGATCCAAGTTAGTCTCCTATAATAGTTTATAGGCACTTCTGACTGAGAAATCACCGGACCGTTCGCCTCACCACACTTGAAAATCATCATATGCTATCTCCGCCACAGGAATCTGCATGATTTTCTTTGTAATATTCGTATGAAAGATATTCATAATAACATCTGTTTTTCAAGTCCTACTAGTAGCCTCAATTAAATCTGATACTAACTTGACGTTCTCATTGTTGTCTTGGTTCTGTAATCTGTCTGCTTCATCCCCCGATATCCACAAATCATCCCAAATGAAAATTTGATCCCCCGTTCCAACCCTCCAGCAAAGACCTTTCTCCAGAAGTCCTTTTGCTGCCCAGACACTTTTCCAGGTAAGCGAATGTAAATTCCCTAACCGAGCATTATAGAAATTTGAGTTAGGATAATATTTTGCCTTCAAGACGCAGGCTAATAAAGAATTTGGAAAATTAATAAGACGCCAACCCTGCTTTGCTAATAACGCAATTTTAAATTTTCTAAGATTTTAAAAACCAAGACCACCATCTTCTTTTAATGAACATAGTTCCTTCCAAGCACACCAATGGATGCCTTTTTTATCTCGACCTTTTTGCCACCAAAATTTAGCTATAATACCCTCCAAATCAGCACATAGAGATTTAGGAAGTAGAAAGAAAGCTATAGTATAAGTTGGAATGGATTGTAGTACAGCCTTTATAAAAACCTCTTTTCCTCCTTGAGAGAGATCCCTTATACTCCAGTTATCAATTTGTTGTTTAAATCTGTCCTTCAAGACTTGAAAAGACGTTTTATTTTTTCTTCCCACCATATTAGGGAGACCAAGGTACCGTTCTGGGTCATTTGATCTACGCACTACGAATACACTCGAAACTGTTATTTTTTCCCCATTCTGCATATTAGTACTGAAAAAACTGTTGACTTGTCAAAGTTAACACATTGACCCAAACAAGTCTCATATTCTTTTAAAATCAATTTTAAAAAATACGTTCCTCTTTCAGTAGCTTCTCCAAACAAAATGCAATCATCTGCAAATAGTAGATGTGAAATATGTGGCCCACTTCTGCTTGCTTTTACTCCTCTAAGTACTTTTTTTCTTTTATTGCAAGCCTCATAAGACTAAAAAGGCCTTCCCTACAAAACAAAAATAAAAACAGGCTTAAGGGATCTCCCTGTCTTAGTCCTCTAATCTGATGAAAAATTTCCCCAATATGTCCATTGAAAACCACCGAATACGATACTGTAGATATACATTTCATTAAAGAATCAACCCATCTTGAATCAAAACCCATTCTCTTCATTATTTATTCCATAAAATTCCATTCAACCATGTCGTATGCTTTGCTCATATCTAATTTCACCGCCATAAACCCTTTTTTCCCCACCTTCTTGTGCTTTAATGTGTGTAAAATTTCATAAGACAATAACACATTGTCAAAAATCAACCTCCCAGGTACAAAAGCACTTTGTGCTAAATCAATACATTTATCAACCACTACCCGAAGTCGATTAGCAATGACCTTAGCTATCAATTTATAAAGTACGTTACATAAGCTAATTGGTCTAAATTGAGTAATACTAGAAGGGTTTGAAATTTTCTGTATTAGCACAATATTTATTTTATTGATCGAATTAATATCCATACCTTCATTCAGTCGTTGAAGACAAAAGGCTGAAACATCTTCTCCGATGATTGACCAACACTTTTAATAAAATAAGGCCGGAAAGTCGTCCTCTCCTGGTGCTTTTGTGGGACCTAATTCTGATAGTGCTTTTCGTATCTCCTCCTTTGTGTAACTCGCTTTTAGCCTAGAATTGTCTTCATCAGAAATAAAACCATCAATCCCGGACAAAATATAATCATAATTTCCTCACCTCCCAGCTGAAAATAACATCTGAAAATACTATCTAGCAATTTCTTCCATTTCCCTAACCTCTTATGTCTCCTTACCGTCGTCAAACTGCATTTTGCGAATAAAATTCCTTCTTCTCTTTTGTGTCGCTTGCTTATAAAAAATGCGGTATTTCTATCTCTAAATTTTAACCAGTTTACTCGAGCCCTCTATTCCCAGTATCACTCATCCTTCTCAATCTCAAAATTTAGTTGTATCCTTGTATCAATGAGTTCTGCCAAGTTTTCATCATTTCTATCAGACTTCAACAATTTTGTCAGTTTAGAAGTTAATACCTCCTTTTTCATTTTCCTGCTGCGTCGAATTTGATTAGCCCACCTCTCTAAGCCTTTCTTCATAATTTCTAACTTGCTCAGTAGATCCCCTGTTGAATTCTCCCAAATGTGCCGAACCTCCTCAATAAAAGTTTCCTCTAAAACCCACCAAGCTTCAAACTTAAAACTTTTATTAAACTGCCCTTTAACTTCCCGTTCTGTAGTAATGAATAGAGGGAAATGGTCTGAAAAAGAATGAGGAAGGTGATGAATTAAGGAATCTAGAAATAAAGATATCTATTCTTCAGTGGCCACTCCCCTATCTAATCTTTCTTGAATGTTCGTTTCCGGCAAATTTCCTCTCCCCCAAGTAAACTAGTTTCCTGAATAGCCCACATCAACCAGATTACAATCTTCCAATGCCTTTTGAAAAGCTTCCATTCATCTCTCTTCTCGAGGTAAGCCTCCCTTCTTTTCAAAACCATACAAAATTTCATTAAAATCCCCACAAACCAGCCATGGAAGCTCTCCATCACTACGTAAATGTCTTAAAAGATTCCATGATTCATCCTGATCCTGCGTGTAGGGAGAACCATAAAAACCAGTAAATCTCCACTTGTTTCTATCATCTGTATCTTCAATTATCACATCAATATGTCGGTTTGAAAAACTCTGAAGTGTAATATTAACATTCCCACGACATGCTAAACATAATCCTCCTCTAGAACCAATCGATTCAACGTCAATACCATTATGAAAACCGCAACTCCTTCAAACTTTTTCCATCTGACTCTTGTTAATTTTTGTCTCCGTGAAAAAGACCATGTGGGGATTGTATAACTTCAGTGAATACCGAAGTCTTCGAACTGCCCGTGGATTCCCTAAACCACGGACATTCCAACTTAAGATTTTTACTGCGCCCGGTCGGCTTGCCTCTTGGCAGCCGCCGATGATAACTGACTAATTTTCAAAAACCTCCTATTTCTAACCACCATAGTGTTGTTTTCTTCAGTCTCCCCCTAACTCTCTTTTTCCCCTCCTCTCCTATTAACACATCATCTTCCAGATCATGATCCATTGCAGTTTGAGCTTGGCCTATCAATGAATTTCCCCCTTGACATAAAGAGGACGTTCTTCCTTCCAAATTAAAACCCGAAATAGGGTCAATAACCTTGTTATACCTTTGTCTTTTGCCTACTCCCCACCCACTGTTTCCTTGCGTTCGACCGCCTGTGCTGTTTCCACTCAATACTCCTTCTCCTTCCTCACGTAGCCAGACACTATTCATTGCTTGGGCTCTTCGAGATTGTGCTCGCCGTAATAAATCCCAACCCATCTCAACAATTTCTACCCCTAACGCCATCTTTGCTTCACAAAAAGAGTCACTATGACCTAAACAGCCACAATAGAAACAAAAAAGGGATAATCTTTCATATTTAAATCTGACATATGAGCACTTGCCACAAAACATAACTTGTTTCTTCCTTTTAAGAGGACACTGAACATCTATTTGGACTCTTATTCTCATAAAGTTTCGATTTTCTTTCCCCAGATTCGAACCATCATACTCCATAAAATTTCCTATGAAATTACCCAATTGTATAGCCAAATTATCAGAGAATAAACCTATGGGAACATCATGAATTTGTACCCAGAAAGGTGTTAAACTTAAAGGGACTTTTAATGGATCCTCCCCCCATTACAGCTTGTATAACACCAATAAATGATTATTAAAAGTCCATGGTAACCCCCTTCAAAACCCTTTACATATCCATAACATGAAAAAACTAAAATAAATACCTTTCCTCGCCCAGATCTCGAATTTGAACACCCCGAACAGGATGCCATAAGCCATTATGCTTTTCATTGCTGGGAAGTGAATAATACTGGCTGTTAAAAAGCATCCCACCAATCTAAAGGCCCCCTCTTCTCTTTCCATATTCGGATCTACTTGTATTTGTAAAACTACTTCTTCTTCTTCATTGAGCGTTAATCCAGCAAAATCAGTTTCCATGGATGCAAGTAAATTTCAAGAAGCGTGAAAACCCTTTTCTAAAGACTTCAAGAGAACTTGAAAGATGGTTGCCGCCAACAAAACAGAAGACTCAACAAATCCTATAGAACTTGCCAGAGAGAGCAGAGAGTTGCGTGCTAGGGTAGCAGACGATAAAATAAAGTCCAAACCAGTTTTTTTTATTTGTTATTTATTTTTTGTATAAAATCTGTTAATTTTTTTATGTGTAGAATTTATATATTATTATGTTTATATTATATTTTTAATAAATATGTTTTTATAAAATTCTAAAACATATAATTTAAAATTTTAAAAATTTAAAATAATATATAAAAATTGAAAAAAGTTATAAAAATTAAAAAAAATTCAAGTTTCTGCAAAAAAGAAAAAAACTTGAACTTTAAATACCATTTTAGAATTTTAGAATTATATATTTTAGAATTTTATAAAAAAAAGTATTTCAAAACTTTTTTTTAAATATTTTTATAATTTGTTACATTTTTTGTAATAACATTATTAATTTCAACTAATTTCTTTTCAATTATCATATTTTTGTTGTAAATTTTAGTTTTATAATTTATATTTTCTTTTCTAGATTTTATAATTTTTTGAAATTTTTATATATTTATTTATATTTTTATATTTTTAATGTGTATATACATTTAATAAAAGAAATTTTTTTTTTTGTAATACCCTCAAAATTTTGGTTTCTAAGAAGGGAAAAGTGTTTTAAAGATGAACTAAGTATTTGGAGAGAAAGTATGACTAATGAAATTTAGTAAGGATTAAATTGCAAAATTTTAAAAGTTGAAAGGTAAAAGTGTAAATTTACCATTTTAGAAAAAGGGGCAAAAATTTAAGAAATATTTTTTATGAATGAGACAGGGAGATATATTGATATGTGAAGTTGGAAAATCAAGATAAGGAATAAATTGAATAAAATGGAAAATTACGAGACTAAAGTGTAATTTTCCCATTTTGTGAAGGAGGGACCTAAATGCAACTTTTCTATTTTTAAATAATATTTGGAGACACAATGATGATGTTAAAACACCTAAGCTCATGAGTTGTAAATTTTTAAGGAAAAATGTGGTAATTATGGATGAAAAGTGGCATAGTTTAATTGGTTGATGAAATAAGGATTAAATTGAAAGAAAAGAAAATTGTAGATATTTCTAGAGGAGAGGTAAAGTGGGATGGCAGCAACTTGGACAACAAAAATAAAAAGGAAAGAAAGAAAGCGAGAGAAAAGGAAAGAAAATTTTCCATGAATTTCATATCTTAGAGTGTTATGGAAATATTTTCAATCATGGGAACAACTTAGATGAAGATGAAAGTGAAGGGAAAGCTTGAGAATGTGAAGAGAAATGTTAAATTCAAGTGAAGAAATAGGTAAGTATTTAATTGAATTCAAGTTTGTTTATTTTATTTTGAATGTTTGAGTATTTAAAACTTTAATATGAAACAAATAAATAAGATATGATTGTGAATATTGAATTTAGTAGTGAATACATAAATAAAGGTATGTTAGTAATGTAAGAAATGATAAAGTGATAATTTAGTGATTAATGAATTTCATGAAACTAAAGATTAAATTATAAAGAGTGAAATTTTATTTATTTGTCATAAATTGATAAGTGAATAGATGTAGTAAAGTGAAATTACTATAGAGAGGACTAAATTGGAAAGTGGATAAAAATGTGCTATGTGAAACCTATATTGTGATTAAAGACTTAAATGAAGCGTTATGTAATAGTAATGAAGTGTAAAGTGATATAATAATAATTATTGAATTTACATGAAATTAAGGATTAAATTGTAAAATGTTTAAAAGTTACTATGTGTGCTAAAATAGTGAAATAAAATATTTAAGTGAAGTGTTATAAGGAAGTAAAGTGCTTAATGATAGTGAATTAAAATCTAAAGTGCTAAGTGTTGTGAATATATGTTATGTTTGTATTTTTATGAACTGTGAATAAAGTGATATATGTGAAATAAAAATGTAGTGAATGTGTTTATGTGATTTAAAGTGAGAAAGTAATATGATACAAAGTGATATATGTGTGATATATGTGTGATATATTAAGTATGTTATACAAAAGTGATATGTAAATAAATGCCTTAGTGAACTCAAGAAGAAATATGATATGTGATAATGAAATGACTATGAAGTTGAGAGGGTTGGGGGTTCGGATAGGAACTGGGATGGTGATGCGGGGGTTCAGAGGGGATCAGGAGAGGAGTATTGGGTTATGTAATGTGTTAAATGGAGTTCCTCTATATTTTTTTGGAGTTCCCTTTATCAAAGTTCCATTATAGGTCGGAGTTCATGTTTGGCCTAAATCTCTGCAATGTATCAAAATTATTGAAATCCTCTAAGATTTACTAAGGCTTGCAAAAATGATATGTGAAAGGAAAAGTAAAAGTAAAAGTATATGTATATGTGTACGTTTGTGTGTGTAACAGCCCAATTTCGGTGAGATCGGAATAGTGGTTTCAGGACCACAAAATTTGAGCCAAAAACAAAATTTATTTTAATATTATTTTATGATTTGCATTATTATAGGAAGGTCATCTGAAAATTTTGATACGAAAATTTTACCAATTGTGTGTTTAATTAGGGAAAGGACTAAATTGCATAAAATGCAAAAGTTGGGTTCTAGTAGCTATAGGTATCAAATAGCTATGGAATTCAAAACTTAAGGTCCTTATATGGTAATTAGACCATTAAAGAGTAGTTAGTAGATATTTTAATGACTCATCCATGGAAAAATTAGAAATGGGCAAGGACTAAATTGGAAATAACTAAAATTAAAAGATGACAAATAATTAAAAAGGAAATTATCATCTTTTTTATTCATCTTCTTCCCCAAAATTTCTATGGAAACCCTAGGAGAGAGGATGAAAACTTTTCAAGCTCAATAAGGTATGAAATCAAGTCCCGTTTTTAATGATTTTTATATTTTGGAATCGAGATAGTCTAATCTTTCTATTTAGGGGATTTATTTGAAAAGTTATCAAGGTATGAAATTTTGGTCAAGGATGAATATGATGAAAATTAGAAATTTATGGTAGAAAATGAAAAGTTATTCATAGATAAACAACTTTTACAATGTGATTTTTGATGAAAACATGATTTAGGGACCAAAATGCAAAGTTGTGAAATTTGATGAAAAATTCTAAATTTTTATGAATACATGTGTTGTAAATTTTGAGATGGAATTTTGGTTATGCATGGAATAGGGAGTAAATTGCACAAATTTCATTTTTCCGGGCCTAGGGATGAAATTGGAATTTTTGAAAAGAATAGGGGCAAAATGGTAATTTTGCCTAGGATGTAATAGAATGAAAATGTGTACGAAATGAAATAAATTGATAGTTAAATTTTTTTATATAGACCCGGAAAGACCAACTACGGAATTAGATCGAAGAAAACAAAATGTGTCAGATTAGTTGGAAATCAAATACGAACAACTATCCAGGTAAGTTCGTGTAACTTAATTTGGTACGTTAATATGTTTGAATTGAATTGTGTAATTGTGATAATACGTATGTGATGATGTTCATAATGAAATAATTACAAGTTGGAAATGTTGATAAAATATCATGTCCCGATTGAATATTGAAATTCGATGGATTATGGTGATTTCTTAAAACAGGTATAATATGGCAAATGTTACAAATAGGATTTAGCCTGGACGGGTAATCCTGAAGTAAGCCCTCTCGAGCATATTTTATAGATTGGGTTTAGCCTGGACGGGTAACCCTGATTTAAGCTCTTTAAAGTATATGTTGTAAATGGGATTTAGCCTGGACTGGCAATCCTGAATAACTCTTGTGAGAATTGGTTGAAAATGGGATTTAGCCTGGACGGGTAATCCTGTTGCATAATATGTGGCCCGAGAGTGTGCACTTTTATTTTGTGCCCTAATGGGTAGCTATGAACATGAATTGACGGATAATTGATATGTATACTTTATGTATACTACCCGAATGTCCATCGAAATTTCGATAGTTCAACAGAGAGGACCATTGAAATGAGGAAAGGTGAAATTAAATGAAAACTTGTAATATGATGAGCTCATCTATATTTACTTGATATTCATATGAAGTTATGTGACTAACTTGCCTGATTGAGTGCATGTGTTTAGGTTACTTACCAAAATTCATGGAATGTATGTCTATGTATGCTTAACATTATAAAATGTGATCAGTAAGTTAAATTCCCGTTATACGAACTTACTAAGCATATAATGCTTACTCCGTTTAATTTTCCCTGTTTTATAGTGCTCGAAAGCTCGCGAAGGTTGGAGGTCAGTCGGAGCATCATCACACTATCCTGTAACACCCCAAACCCGGCCTAGACGTTATGGTCGTATCTGGCAATGTCACACGATAGTGTTTTTGAAACCTCGTTGTTACGATGAAAACACTCCATGTTATTATCTTTAGTAAACCTTTGTTAGAACTTAGGAAGTCGTCTTTATTCATTTAAAACATTTGTTTTGAAATACCCCTCGCTGCGAAAGCTTTAATAAATCAATCTAGGTGATCATGCGTTTAGAAAATACTTTAACTTTTTATTTTATTTTTGAAAACCGGATTTCCTACGACTAGCAAGTATAAATCCATAAAGTAAAATAAATAAATAAAACCCAAATTTAAAACCAAAGTCTCAGAGGATCTTAAATCACAACCCAAATAATCAATAATAAACAAATCATAACTCATAAATTGAAAACCATGAAGTCCAAAAATTACTGTGGTCACCGCTGAGTCCTCCATCGCACCGATCCGTCTAAGTCTGGGGATTACCTGTGCACATTAAACAAATAGGGTGAGTTTACGTAAACTCAGTGCGTAATCCTGCAGAAACAAACAAACAATCAATATTCATAGTGCACACAGTTGAACAGTCTTGGGCCTAAGCCCTTTTCGATGATCGATGGTGGTTTGGGCCTCGGCCCATCTCAATCTGATGTCAAAAATGCGGTAGGGCCTTAGCCCATCACGAGATCGATGAGCGATACTTGATTATGCAAGAGCAAAATCCTACCCAACCAGCCTCTACACACCATCTCCGTCCAACCCTATACTCCATGTGGGGATATAATCAACCCACCCATCCCTACACTCCAAGTAGTACCCAATGCGGCACAAAACAGTAGTTTGCAGTTGAGCTGCCAGTAAATTAGGTACACTTCCTCCGAATAACAACCCTTAACCCAATGCAATGCAACATACAATGGATGATATGCTATTATGCAATTTCAGTACATATGTTTAGTTCAGATATTAACATGCTCAGTACAGATATCATTCAGTCAATTTCACACATTTAGGGGTCTAAGTAGCGCTTACCGATCCTACAGTAGGTTCACAGTCGACTTGGGCGACCCGTGCAACCTTAAAAACATTTTGGTAAAAATGGGCCCACATGCCCATGTGATCTGCTCGTGTGGGCCCAGACGCCCGTGTGGCCCACTCGGCCCAAATTGACCTGGGCTGTGTGATCCATTTTTAAAGTAACCCATGCTAGCTCAATACTCATATATGTTTTCACTATTTACTTATATGTTCATTCAAAGCTGTCTACTTGAGTCATTATCACTAAATTATTTATATCTTGAGCTACAGAAATCCAAATTAAGATCCGCTTAATGTTTTTGAAACTAGACTCAAATACCTTTCTACCATAAAATTTTCAGAATTTATAGTTTATCAAATAAGTACAATAAAATCTTTAAAGTTATCCCTATTCTGTTGATTGACTGCTTCATCCTTTCCTTACTAAAAATTATTTATCTCTTAGTACGGAATTTAGATGATGTTTCTGTTTGTTTCTCTTAAAAATAGACTCATTAAGGATTTAAACATATAAATTTAAGACCCTAATTATTTTTTACAATTTTTGATGATTTTCCTAAGTCAGAACAGGGGAACCTGAAATCATTCTGACCTTGTCTCACAAAATTTATTATATCTCTTGATTTACAATTCCATTGCTTACACTGTTTCTTCCATGAAAAACTAGACTTTAATTTCATATTTTATTCAACCTCTAACTCAATTCCCACTATTTTTGATGATTTTTCAAAGTTAGACTATTGCTGCTGTCCAAAACTATTTTAGTGCAAAATGTTGATTTCCCAGTTTATAACACATTATTTCCTTTCTCTACAGTTTTTCACATCATTTTCTCTTATTTCTCCTATTTCTCGACAACAAGCAATTTTGACTTTTCGTCGAATCCCGTTTTCCGTGTTTCGGGTACACACCTGTATCATTTTCGCTGCTTATGCAATCCCGAGATCACAAAAAACCTATAATCGATAATCCCAACTTTAGAATCGGTCTTAAACTAAGATTAAACCGTATTCACGTACCAAAATGTCTAAGCTTGTCCGTTCATCACTTACCTTCTAACTTCGCACAATTCCACCACTACTCAACACGAGGGAGATAGCAACCGAAACGATTTGCTGCTGTAAAAATAACCATTCCTTATTAACGAAGAGTTCAAAAAAGTTAAGAACGAATTCAAAGCCAAAACCACTTGCCCAAACAATACAAGAAAACGCATACCTTATATGCTTACCAAACGATCACCACTTCGAGTCAAATCGATGAACGTTAATTCCAGCCTCACAATCGACTCCTAAACAGTCAACAAAACACCCCTTAATCCCTTATCCAGAGTAACATTCGAGTTTAATAAAATGGAAACTTATCGTACAACACAATTGCACGCTTGCATAAAGGGGAAAAGATGAAGAAAGACAAAGAAAATGGAAGGGGAATTCAAAGGAAATTCGGTAGCAAGGATTTATTATTTAGAAAAAAGATGAAAATCTAAAATTGAGAGTGGGGGGAGAAGAGAGAAAACGTCAAAAAGGTGGAAAAGAGTCTGAAATTTGAAAAGAAAAACTAAACAAAAAAATAATGCCTCAAAATCTGGTAACTCATCTCCTTAATTCTCTCCCTAACCTCCCACAACAACTCCACTACTCGAAATTTCAATTTGACTAGGACTCCACCATGCCACACGGCCAAGCAACAAAAATAATTCCCTTGCTTGCGCAGGGACTTGAACTCCAGACCTCCCACACGCCAACACACACCTTAGCCACCAGACCAGCAGGCCTATTCTGATATATTTTTACCAACAATCAAATAAAAGCCTACTGAACAAGAGTAAGGCCTAATTCATTCAAAATACCAAAATTTGCCCAAGCGAAGGCTTGAACACCTGACCTCCCAAACACTCCCAGAATACATAACCACTAAAGCTGACAGATATTTGTATCATATTTTCACAATAAAGAAATTAGAAATTTTGGGGCGTTACATATCCACTATCACATTTTGGTATACTTAGAAATCTCATTTTGGTATAATGGCATGTATAGGCTCATTTGGCCAAATGATGGCTTGTAAGTGATGCTTTGTAATCTAGCCACTGGTATGGCTAATAATGGTTAATTGGTACATTATATAAGGTTATTTCACGTTTATTTCGTATGTATTGAGTATGGTTAATTAGCTAATGCTTAACTTATAGCTCACTAATAGCATGGTCATAAACATGAAATGCATATGATAATGAATCATGATGGATGTTAGAATTGGCTTGGTTTATAATGTTTGGATTGGTTGATATATGTTTGCATGATTTGGTGTAGGTTTGTGGTAAATTGGGTGAGAAAATAAAGCTAGGAAATGGTTTTATTTTTGTCCACACGGGTAGACACACGGGTGTGTGTCTAGGCCGTATGTCTTACCCCATGGTTATTTGGCCTGGCCGTGTGTCCCCTGTACCTAAAAAAATTAGAAACAGAATGCTTAGAATTGGGCACATGGGCAGAGACACGGGCATGTGTCTCAGCCGTGTGGTTGACACGGCCATGAACACGGGCATGTGAAAACTGCACCTAAATTTCGAAAATTAAATTTGCCACACGGCCTAGCACACGGGCATGTGACTTGGCCGTGTGACTTCAATTTCTTCATGCTTGCAAGTTAGAGAGTTACACGGGTTAGGGACACGGGCGTGTGTGACCACACGGCCTGACCACACGGGTGTGTGAGCCCTGCAATTTAAATTTTTTTTGTAATTTTGCAAAAAATTCTTAGAGGTTCCAATTAAGTCCCGATTTATTTCTACTGTTCATATTGGGCCTCAAGGGTCCATTTAAGGGATGTTACGAATGATCTCGGTTAATGAATAGTAATTGGAGTGAATTATCTGAAAAATGTTTTGAAAGTTTTAGTAATGCTCTGTAACCCTGTTTCGGCGACGGATACGGATTAGGGGTGTTACAGTGTGTGTGTGTAATAATATGTAAAAATAAAGATAAAGGAAACATGTGAATGAAGTGTTAAATGATATGTGTGAATTAAGTGTTTATGTTATGTTTGTGAAATGACAGAATGATTTTGATATGTGAATGTGAAAGTTAATTAGTGATAATATATGTGTTAAAGTAAAAACTATAAGTTATAAAGTTAATTTAAATCATTTTATGTTTTGGAAATGAATTAAAAGTTTAAGTATATTAGTGAAAGAAATTATGTGAATAAATGTTATTAAAATTTTATTTAAATTCTTATATATATATATATATATATATATGGGGCAAGATTGAATTCAGTTGAGTGCTTACTAAGCTATTCACGTAGCTTAATGTGTTTATTTAAACGCGTAGATGAAAGAAGTAGATAAAATATACAAGGAGTTCTTCTTCACAGGAATCACATCGACTCTCAAAGTTCCAAGTTCTTTTTGGTATATATATAAATTTTGGACTTTAAAGATGGCATGTACTAAGGTTTAGTATAGTGTAAATATGAACTATAATTGTATAATCACTACAGCAAAACAGACTTTTAGCGGCGTTTTTTAGGCCTTTAGCGGTGTTTTTAAGCGCCGCTAATAGTATTTGCGGCGCTTTTAGAAGCGCCGCAAAAAATGCCGCTAAAACAAACGCCGCAAACTTTAGTGGCATTTATGAGGAAAAAATGCTGCTAAAAGTCATGACTTTTAGCGGCGCTTTCCCCACAAACGCCGCTAAAAGTCATGACTTTTAGCGGGGAAAAGCTTTTAGCGGCGCTTTCCCCACAAACGCCGCTAATTTGTACAGATTTGTAGTGTACAATTTGTTCAATATCATACCCCTCCTGCACTAAAACCAACCAATAACAGCAAATGTAGCATATAATTCCAACCCAAAAAAGCAAATGTAGCATAAAAATCACACCAAATGCATTAATTCTAATTGATACTTCAAATTCAATAAAAGATATGTGATATAAATGAATTATAACTTAAAATATTCTTACAATAATGTTAAATGTAATAATGTTAAAAATAATCTTACAACAAGAAACTAAATGTCTAAGATGGCGCCTGCGATCTTTGAAACATCTACATCATTTCTTTGAAGTTTGTAGTTTGGAGCTCATCGTACTTCTCTCGCTCGCTCTGTTAGCATCGCTTGCGCTTTGCCTCCTCGCTGCCGCATTTGCTTCCCTCATTGCTGCCGCTTCCGCATACGCTCTAAGCTATTGCTGGAGTTCTTCATATTTTCTTTGAACATCAGCAATTTGCTCAACCGTGCTCACTTGCATCTGAGCCATCTGGTCTTTTAGCCTCTGAACTTCATCTCGAGATTGAGTCCCGAAAGGCATGTATTGCTGGGAGCCGGATCCAAAATATTGGGTCGGGGTAACACCAGATCCTTGAAATCGAACCCGACCATACCTGAAAGGACCCAAAAACATCAGTAATAAAAATAGCAAATGTAGCATATAATTCCAGCCAAAAAACAGCAAATGTAGCATAAAAATTCCGACCATACCTTTTAGGACCCAAAACATCGGTAATAATTCTGTTATCGATATCCTCAAGATTAACAGAACTATCACTCAAGCACCGCTTCATCTTGTGCCTTCTTCTCCTTTAGTTTCTCCTAATAAATCATTAAAAAGTTAGAAACGAAATATACAATAAGAAAGAATGGAACATAACTTAACATTATTAATTTATAACTACTAACGAATAATTAAAATATTATAAGTAAACATTATAAATATTTATAATAAATCAAATTTTATTAAGTAAATATACCATAATCTCTCCAAACCGGATGTCATCGGAGACCCATCCTTCTTCCTATGCGTAATGTCAAAAAGTGAACGCGTCCAACTTTTTGACATTTGGAGGCTTCCTCTGATGTAGAAGTAAAAATATAATTTAATAGTATAAAGTCATTAATATTTGTGAATTAATAAATTATCATACCTCGGCATCATCACTCTGAAGCAAAACTTACGGACCTGCTGCAGTGTGCGTGAATGTGCATTTACGCATCTTTGCTCATTCCAACACGCTCACGGTCCTACATAATGAAATTATTATTACGTATATAGTAAATACTATAAACCGAAAAATTTATAAGAGTTTACAACTAGGTAATACCTCTCCTTTCTTTGAGTTCCAAAATCTAACTGCATCTTCCCATTGATACCTCAACATTCTCGGGACATTTCGCAATTTATCCTCGAGGCTTATTTCTTTCTTAAAATAATCTTTTTCAATGTGCTTTTATGGTCTCTCCATTTTTTCCCAGTGTCTTCTTTATATAGTCATCGGAGACCTCCAAAGCAAATCTCTCCTACAAAAACATAAGTTTAGAAAGTAAATATAAATGAAACTTCAACCAAAGTATTATAAATTAAATTCACGTTTTGTTACCTTAATGTTCTCGAGAGCTTGATTTTTGTTTGCATCGGGCATGTGATGCCATGACTCGTAATTGATGGGCAACATATTTGCATTCCGTGCAATAATGCCCAAATAGCTCGCTAGAAGTCGAGCTTCAGGCCAACAGTGGCCATGAGTGTTTCTCCTTACTTTCACACGCTCGACGGGATTTAGTTTGTATAAATCTCTAAGCAACAGACGTCCATGACCTCTGCGCGTCCCACCACTCTCAAATTTGAACAATGATATATTATTGTTATATTAAAATTGAAAAATGAATCAATAATAAAAGTCAACATGCATGTAAAATAAACTTAACATTACTTTGTAATTCGTCTGAGCTCATCATCTATGTCGGAGCACACTCGAGGATCCAACCATTGTTTGCTTTGTTCAAGATTGCCCTCTTGAATTTCTGATTCTGCATACAATATTTAAATCTCATAATCTTCTTCTACTCATTTTTCTGCAATACACATAAAATATAGAAATTTTAGTAACAAATAACAACAATAATGATACATATAAAATAGTTAAATTATATAAAATATAAAATATATAAAATGACTAAGATTAAAATTATAATATTACATATAAATAAAAAATCGTAAAATCTTACTACATCATAATTCGTAAATATCTTCGTCCACATCCTGACGAACCCATTGAAATTGTGTACTAGTACTAGGGATATTTTCATTTAAGTTTTGTTCTGGAAAAGGTAGAGTTTCTGATCTATCGACGATGTCATCTCTACTTCCATTGCCCATGTCGAACAAGTCTCTAGGGGTGTTTCGGAGTACAACGTACCAACCCTCATCAGTTAGATCTTTCGAGTAAAAAACTTGTTTCACTTGAGAAGAAAACACATACGGATCGTCTATCAGTTGTTCTCCGGTGTGAATCAATCGAGAGAAAATCACCATTGTAAAACCATATTGGTCGTTTTTAATTCCGCAAGCCGTATTCACATCAGCCCAATCACCTCAAAATAAGACAACTTTCCATTTGCCGTAATAATTCAACTCAATGATGTTAGTAATAAATCCGTAATACTCCAGATTCCCCTCGACAGGATTACTGTCCCTAGCACTAGCATAACTTGTAATTGAAGAATTAACAACAATTCCACAATTTTGGGTTCTCCTCAATCTCTCGCGATACCTTGTATGAAATCTGTATCCGTTTATAAGGAAGGCACTATATCTTTTCACTATTCTGTTTGGACCTTGTGAAAGCCATTTAACTTCGTCATTTACTTCATTCTGACTCCAAACCTATTGAGTCGAAAGTCAATTGAGTAATTATAAATGTTACGAGGAAACATTATTACTTGTCAATGAAAACTTCAATTGCATACCGTTTGGCTTAACCATTCATGAAATGATTCCGTGAACAACTTATTAATTTCTCGTCGATGTAATCTTCGGGACCGTGAACAAGCTCTTAATATTTGTTTGTACTCACTATGTTAAAAAAAAGGGTTAATTTGTTAGAAGACAAACAAATTATAATTGATGAGTATTTACCAAATTCTAGAACTTACTTGCGTAATGGTTCCATTGAATCGTGATGAAAAAGAACGTATCGATGTGCTTGAACCCACGATCTATCGTCTAATTCTGCAATTTCGACTTTGCCGATCGGTTCTCCGAAACTTTGAAATAAATAAGTTTCGGCCAAGTTATGATCTGTGAGCCCAGCATTTCTACTTGATCTGTTCATTCTTGTTTCGACATCTTCCAAATACCTCGAACAGAAAGTCATACATTCCTCTGCCAAGTAGCCTTCGGCAATTGATCCTTCCGGATAACGCTTATTGCGGCAGTAAGACTTCAATTTGGATAGAAACCTAAACATGATATACAACATTATCAAAAGTTGCAACTAAAGGCATTGAGGTGAATGGAGGAATAATTTGCACATAAAGTAAGACCTTTCTATGGGATACATCCATCGATAGAAAACGGGTCCACCAAGTATTGCTTCACGAGGGAGATGAATTAACAAGTGCACCATAATAGTGAAGAAGGAAGGCAGGAAGATCTTCTCCAGATTGCATAAAGTCAATGCGGCTCGATCTTGTAGTGTCTTAAGTTCTTGAACATCCAAAACTTTGCCACAAATGCCTTTCATCATATTGGATAGTTCAATTACACAAGACGTCACCTTTTTCGACATACAACACCGCATAGCAACTGGCAGTAAGTCTTGCATCAAGATGTGATAGTCATGCAATTTTAAGCCATATAGTCTTCGATCTTTAAGACTCACACATCGGGATATATTTGATGCA
Source organism: Gossypium sturtianum (assembly GCA_025698515.1). NCBI lineage: Eukaryota > Viridiplantae > Streptophyta > Magnoliopsida > Malvales > Malvaceae > Gossypium > Gossypium sturtianum. Next base: position 8,386,310 of record CM046947.1, read on the forward strand.
TACGCATCCGGGACCTTTATATCCTTCAACACCATACAGAACACTTCTTTCTCCGTCTTCGACATTGAGAAAATAGCAGGCGGCAACCGATATTTCATATTCGAAAGTGCTTCGGGATGAAGCTCATGCTGAATTCCCATGTGGACTAAATCAAGTCGACTCTGAAGATTGTCTTTCAATTTTCCATCGACATTCAAAATAGTCCCAATGATGTTCTCGCATACATTTTTCTCAATATGCATGACATCAAGATTATGTCGTAAAATCTGATGCTCCCAATAAGGCAACAAAAAAAATACTTCTTTTTTTCCACAAGTCCGCCTCATTAGGATCATCCTCTTCATCAGATTCATCATTAGATTCATCCCTTGATCTTCTATTTCTTTGCGTGTTGGGCGGTTGATTCATCTTCCCATAAATGAAATTCATATCTTTCAACATGAACAATATTTCAGATCCACCGGTCTGCGAAAGAGCTTCTCTAAACTCTTCAGTACCGTCAAACTGAGTACTCTGAAATCTAAATCTATGATTTTCCGGTAACCACCGACGATGCCCCATGTAAGAGAACTTCTTCCCATTATATAACCATTGCGAACATGTTTGCGCAGCACAGCAAGGACAAGCATAACGTCCCTTGGTAATCCAACCAGACAGATTGGCATAGGCCGGGAAGTCATTAATAGTCCACATCAATGCTACATGTAAATTGAAGTTCTCCTTTCACAGTACATCGTATGTCTCAACACCAGCCCACAATTGTTTTAACTCATCAATAAGTGGCTGCAAATATATGTCAATATCATTTCCGGACCCTTTCTCTCCAGGGATAATCATAGATAAGATGAAGGATGATTGTTTCATGCAAACCTATGGAGGCAAATTGTAAGGAACAAGCACCACAGGCCAAGTGCTGTATGCAGTGCTCATGATTTTGAACGGGTTAAATCCATCAGATGTTAGCCCAAACCTTACACTCCAAGGATCGCTTGCAAAGCTTGGAAATTTGGAGTCAAATGATTTCCAAGCTAAAGAATCTGTAGGATGCCTTAACAATCCATCATCGGTTCGTCCATCATGGTGCCACGTCATTGACTCGGCTGTCTTCGACGACATGAAAAGCCTTTGAAGCCTTGGTATTAGCGAAAAATATCGCAAAATCTTAACTGGCGTCTTCCTTGACTGTGCATCATTTTCATCCTCGTTACCATCCTATGTATTTCTATTCGTCCAACGGGATTGACCGCATACATGACAGCACTGTTGGTTTCTCCGGTCGCTCCAATACAACATGCAGTCATTTGGGCAACTATGAATTTTGTTGTAGCCAAGGCCCAAATCTTTGATCAGTTTCTTCATGTCTTTGGACGATTGAGGGATTTTCGCAAACGGGAACATTTCTCTCAAAAACTCTAACAACATTGTCAAAGAGTTTCCGGTCCACCCTCCCAAACATTTTAAGTGAAAAAGACGAATCTGAGAAAAGACGATTTTGAAAATTTGGATCCTCATACGTTCTTCGTTCATTTCACCAAGTAAGGTGTAGAACTTCACCGCTTCTTCATTTGGCTGATCATCGGGTACACTTCTTCCCCTTTCAGTGAAAGTATTTCCACCAAAATTATAATCATCGGTTGCACCCAAATCAGGTGGAAATGACTGCAAACCATCGCCGTGCATATTAAATGCATCCCACAACATGCCATCCATGTCATCTTCTCTAACATTCTGATTGTAAGCAGTATGAGGATAACCTAGATTCATCGATGAAGAGGCTCCACTAGATGTACACTCTCCATGGAAAATCCATTTTTTATACCCCTGAACAAATCCATCAACAACTAGATGTTCGTAGACAACTTCACGATAATGCCAATTGATATTGCAACACTTCTTACACGGGCAAAGAATCATATTCTCTTGGCTTGCATTTTAAAATGCAAAATTTAGAAAAGTTTCTACTCCATATCGATAGCCGTTGCTTACCCTTGACAAATTCATCCAAGTTCTATCCATTTCGTAGTTATTGAAGTCTAAAGTTGACAGTAAATTACACGGGTAAGTTGTTTATCTATACAGGTATTATGTAAGTTATGTAAATTATATAAGTTATGAAGTTTGATCTTAAAACTATGTAAGCTATGTATTATGTAAGTTAAATAATTTGATGAAAGCTATGAAATTTGATCTTTAACCTATGTATTATGTATTATGTATTATGTATTATGTATTATGTAAGTTATCTAAGTTATGTATTATGTAAGTTGTCTGAGTTATGTAAGTTATGTATATTATGTGAATTATGTAAGCTACTTAAATAATGATCGTTATTATTATATTGATAAAGAAAATTATAAGTTTTAAAAACATTTAAAAATATTGAATATTAAAATCTCATGAATCTAATTGAAAAATTTTCATTTATACTTGCCCTGGATCCAATGTCTTTTTGATAAAGCTAATTATGCTTTTACTATTTATATCATATCTCTACTTTTAATTTTGTTAAATCAATTTATGTAATATTTTTAAAATACCACTTAGGATCTATGTATAAAGCAAATAAAAAATATATATCAGCTTTCTCTCAAGCATTTTGATTTTTACAATATAACAATAAGTCATTGGATAGAAAGTTTTGATTTTTTTCAGTTTCTAGAGTACTTGGTGAAATTAATTAGATTATTATTTATAATCTTATATGCAAGCATTAATGATTAATTTATGAATTTCAATACACTGAAAATATTAACTTCATATGCATAACATGAATTATCCAAATGCAATGTTTATCTCTTGTATGCTTAAAAAATTAAATCAATCTTAACATATAATTTTGTAATTCTAAGTGACATGGTCCCTAGAAAGCAAAGCAATTAATACTTGATAGTATTAGGCCAAATCAAGCCAAAATGCCAAACCTATCAATCAACCAACTGCCCCCAAAGATGCAATTTAAACACCACAATTAACAACATTTTTAGACCTCAATTACAGCAATAAAACATCTCAATATACAGCAAATAAATAGTTCAAATTACAGTACCTGAACAAGGCTTCAATAGTTTAAAAAAGGAGCAGTAAACATCCAAATGTACTTTGCTTGAGCAACTGGAAATTCTTTAAGTCATTGGACAGACCCTAAATATGAAATAATTTAGAAGTGGACAAATCAATGAAAAATGAAAATATAAAAAGCATTACCCATGAAATCAACTATACTCACTCTTTCAAACCAATTCTACTTGTTGCTCGACGAAGTTCAGATACTTAGGCAAGTAAGAAAAGATGTGCACAATATCTGAAGCAGAAACCAATATGCAATCAGAATGATTTTGAAACATCGTAGCTAAAGTTGCATCTGAAGAGAATCCAAAATCTCTGATTGATTCAAATGCAACATACCGAATATTAATGACTTGTAATTCACAGAGGGGAAAATCAGCGAGGAATTGTGTATGTCAAGGAAAAATAGTAGTTATCGATGGTATACTGATCCTTAAATAAATGAAGGATTAAAACATCAATAAGACTTTGATAAAAAACATTCGAATTTTCACGATATCCAAACATAAACAACAAAACGAACAAGAATGATAAAAAAATTCTTTACATGAGTACAATCCACATTTCTCTAAGTTCAATAATTTAACTTAATGAATATATTTTTGGAAATTTCTTTAAGAAAAAATTTATATGCACCAATACTAATTAATATCGACCAATAATGATACATGTCATTAATAACCCAAAAAAAATATAGTACTGTATCATTTAGGTTTACCTCAATTAGTACGCATGAGGTGAGCGAACAACGACTTATGGTACCAAACACGAGTTTAAAGGATAAAACCTTATATGCGACATCAAAAACAAACATGCCATCAAGTAGTAACTCAAAAACAAGTGCCAAAAATATATTACTTATTAAGAAAATGAGTAAAGAAAAAGGGTATGTGAAAGAACAAATGAAAAAGAATAGGTCTTATTGAACAATGGAGTGTAACCAAGATTTCAAACAATGGGAAACTCCCATAAATACCTCTGCAGTCCTATAGGTATCTCAGTCCTTAATCGTTTGACGCAGTTGAGTTTACATATGATGAAGAATCTTTCTGATGGTATACCTCTGCAGCACTTTAACACTTCGATTCACAGCAGTTAAATACTTCAATTCCAACAGTTTAAAACTTCAATTTACATCATTTAAATTGATCAATTTGCAGCAAAAAAAGGGATATATATTCACAAAATGGAAAAATGAACAGGATGAAATACCTCTAAAATTAGATGTTCGAATGAGCTCAAGCTGAGTATCGACCTCTAAATTTTCAATAAGTATACCTGCTTCAGCATCAATTCATTTGCACAAACATTAAAAAAAAAACAATCACTCGAATCATATGTATATGCAAATTGAAACTTTTTTTCCTTGTTGGTATATAAAAAAACCAATTAAAACAAGATACTAATTTAAACATTTATACAAAAAAAAAATGATAAAAGACATTTAAAGCATAATGGGAGAATAAAAATTTATGTAAAAAGCATGCTTTTTAATTAACAAGGATTAAACCTGTGAACCGATCAATCAGATTAATTAACCAAATTCAATTGATTCCAGCTTCTCCTCACTGTGTGTTGAATGTCTTCCCCTCTCTTGTCATTTTTCTTTTAAAGGAAATTAATCTACTCTTAACATATATATATATATATATATAGATTAATAAATGTGAAATGCACAAAAGTGGTGCTAAAGTGAATCAAATTATTAAAGCTTTTAAATTACAAAGGCATCCATCCATCTTTTTCTTCAAGCTATTTTCCCCTGTTTACGAGGCTATCTATTCTACTCTTCTGTCTACACCATTTCATTTCATGTATATATTCTAGCTTTTAGTCATTGGGCCAATTTAATTAGAAATTTCCTCACGCACACAACTCAAATCTCTTAACCATTAAACCAAAACAAATTACTTTACATAAATATTGATAGATGGAAGAAAGAACCGAAACAAGTATAAGGGAAAAAAAAACTTACCGACTGGCTGCTTTGACCTATCCCAAAAACAAGAAATAAATAGCTGATGGGGGAAGTAATCAGATTGGGGAAGTATTTCGCACCAGAAATCGAAGAAGGATTTAGGGATTGGGAGGGGAAACGCAAAAGGGGATTAGGGATTTAGGGATTTCGGGAAATCAAAAAATGGGGGAACAGAAAGTGTTAAGCAATTAAAATGGATGGAAAAAGAACGACGCCGTTTCAGTAGAAAAATTAACCCTATTGCGGCGCTTTTCAATAAACACCACTAAATAATTCCAAAAAAAACGCAGTCGTTTTTCTTCCATTTTGTGGCATTTTGGGCTAGAACGTCAGTAATAACATGGATCATTTTTGCGGCGTTTTTACGAAAACGCCGGTAATACATACTTTTTGCGGCGTTTTTCGTAAAGCGCCACTATTGATACTAACTGCGCCACAAAAATGACGTCGTTTTCTATTAAATATGAAGACTTTTTGCGGTGTTTTTTACATAAACACCGCTAATGCTTTCATGCCAATTAATATTTAAAATTTCAATAAAATTAAAAATTGTTTACAATTTCTTTTAAATTATATATACGCCAACAATAAAATACATTTATGTATTTTATATATTAAAATATATTTATAAAATTAAATACATCAATATATTTTTATATTGAATAAATATAAATATTTATGTATGCAATATATTAAAATATTATATCGATAATTGGGTTAATATTTGACAAGATCAGGATCAAATTAAAGTTCATGTATATATAATTGAACATTAAATCATTGTTCATGTATGCTTTTGGAATTTAACCCATTTTGATATATATATTTTTAAAAATAAAAATTTATATTTATCTTATTTAGATATATATTTAAAAAAATCCAAACCCTAAACCTTAAATCTCAAACCCCAAACCCCTAAACCTGAACCCTCAACCATAAATCCAAGACCCTAAACCCAATACCATAAACCCTAACCCGAAACCTTAATCTGAAACCCTAAACCATAATCATAAATGTAACATCCTAAATTTACGGGCCTATACATTTAGTGTAGGGATAGGTTTACTATGTTAATTTAATTGATAGGGGTCTAAATTTGGGCTTAGAATTAGGCAAAAAGGCCCAGATTAGAGTGGCATCATTAACAGTTAAAAAGGAACAAGTTTTGGGTCGCAATGAGCCCATGTTTTAGGCCAAATTCGGCACTTTAAATGAAGAGAGGGTGACGCCACACACAAGGAATTAGGGGCCCAAGTATTAAGTTTAATGAGGCCCAAATCTTTTAATTTAAGTGAGTTAAATTTGGCATTAGGGATTAGTAGAGGTGGACGGCTACAAGGCTATAAAATAGGAGAATTTATGTGGATTTTTAAGTGATAATATCATAGATAAAAAGGAGAAAAGTTAGGAGCTTATCTTCAAGGGAAGTGTTGGCCGAAAATCCACCACCTAGAGGAGTGTAAAATTCAGCTACTGCATGGCAAGGAGGGTGCCGAATTTCTCCTCTCTTTTAGCTTGAATTTTAAGGGCGTTTTCAGTTTTTAGCAGTAGGTGCCAAAATATCTATAAATAGGGGGGCTAGCTCCTTGATTCTGACACTGAAAACCCTAAATTTCTCTCCATTGTGCCGAAATTCCCTAGCCTCTCCCTCTCCAATTTCTTTTCTCCAATTTCTTTAAAAGCCGAAACTCTTCTCCACTTTTTCCTTCTTGTGCCGATTTCTCTAGGAAGCCGAAGCATCCATAGTCTTTTCTTCTATTCATCCTATTTGAGAATTAGTTCTATACTTTCGGCATTTAAATCTTCCATGGGCATTGCCGAATCCTCTCTCTAGTGCTAGCCGAATCTCCTATGCTAAGGTAAGTGTTGATGTTTTATTAGTTCTCATGATCTATTCCCGATTTTTGAAAGGCAAAAGCCAAAAGCTAATAGTTTAATGGTTTTATGATGGGCGGCAATTCGGGATTTGAAGGAAGCTTAGTCGACTAGACCTAAAAGCCGAAAATCATAAGTCTCCAATTTCGGGATTTCAAGGTAAGAGGATTTGTTTATTTATATATATATAATCGGGTAGAATACTAACCATGGCCGAATATAGGAGAGGCCTATTTTCGCAATTGTTCTGGCTTTTAAGCAAGGCTATAGATTGAGGATAATAGATCCAGATAGCAAGGACATCGACTAAGAATATTGGATTTCGCAATATCAGGTGTGTAATTCTCCACACCATCTAGATCTGTTTGATTAATATATGAAAATAAGTATTACATGTTTTGTTAAATGCCGAAACCAGGCATATTGACGGAACCCAAAGAGGGTAAAGCAAATCACCAGGTTAGTAAATGATCTGATTAAATGTTATAAGTATACTAATTTTATGTGATTGCATGGGTTGGGTTTGATGAAAGGAGGAAGTTATATGTTGTAGCGATTTTTACCGTGATCTGTTGTAGAAGCCTGCCGTGATTCATTGTAGTGGCTACTGACCATGATCCGATGATGAGTAGCACGATCGCCATCAAGGCGTGTAGCGGTGTGGGTTGATTGTAGAAATCCCCAATGGTGTGAATGGCTGGTACGGGGGTGTGTAGCGGATGGACACCTAGGATATGGGTTGGGCTTTGCATATTATTTTTGTTACTTATATTTTGATTATTCTTTTTATGGGGCTAAAGCCCAAATCTAAAGGTGCATGAGGGTTGCACATCGAGTCTCGCGACTCACCCTTTGATTTTAACCATCTCAGTGACACTTAGGGCATCGGACCGGGTGGAGAGAGAGAGCAAGGTGGCCATGCGACAGCTTTGAGAATTCAAACAAAAAGACTTAGTCTAATATTTGATTTTCATTTAATTAATGGGTTCAAATTTCTTTGTAATAAGGCCATGGGCCACTAGACTACCATTTATGTCTTGGGATTTTGTTGGGCTTTTATTACTGGGTTTTAAGTTTTACATTTTCAATTAAGTTAAAACCTGCATGAAATTTCGGTTTTTATTTAAAATCTACCAAGATAATTGGTTACTTAATATTTTATACTTTAATGAATTATTAAGCTTTCAAAATAAAGGTGTAAACCTAGTAATTATTTTCCAAAATGCGACATGTTATGTAAAATCTCTTAAGTGACATACCAGATCCGGTTGTAGTATTTAGGCTGGGTTTGGGGTGTTACAAATTGGTATCAGAGCCCGGTTCAAAACTCGACTTTAGGGTTTATGGGCTCAAAACATTTTCTAAAGATGGGCTTTTAAAACAAGAATGTTTTTAAATGATAACAGGTCTGTTAGCTCAGCATGGCACCTGCGTCTCCGACCCAAGTCCGCCAAGTAAGTATTCTGAACCATTGTGTGATATAATATATGTGGGCTTGATGGGCTTTATGGGACGTAGATTAGTTAGATTAGAACTTGATGGACTTTAGGCCTAGCTGAAACAACTCTTAAAATCTCATAAGACTTAACTTCACTAAACAAACCCGTGAACGAGCCGCAAGACTAAGGTGTGGTAACAGGCATACGCATGTCTAGGATTGGATCCGGAAGAGCCTGGTATTTAAGCAGTCCTAGTGACTCACCTCCTATTTGCTGGAATCCTACCTGGTGTGTTGTGACTGTTCACCTTAGCCAAGTTAGGGTGTGGCAATGGGCATACGCATGTCTTGGAGTGGATTCAGGGAGAGCTTGGTACTTAAGCAGTCCTAGCGACTCACCTCCTCTTCACTAGAATCCTACCTGGTGCGTGGTGACTATTCACTAGAATCCTACCTTATAATTAAAACCCGAAAGGGACCAGCCACCCTAGTTTGAAAAAAAAAGAAAGAAAATTTCTCAAGTTTTGCAAAATTTTCAAAATACATTTGATTTGTGAAAACTACCAACCAACCATGAATTTGTAAAATACCTATGTTTTGAAAATTTACCCGAAAACCCCTAGATTTACAAGTGTGACCCGGTTTGAAAAATTAAATTTTCCAAAATACCCCTGCTAAAAAAAACGAAAACAACAACAACACCAAGATACCCTATTTTGAGAAAATCACCAAGACACTTTATTTTGGAAAATACCCTGTAGGGAAAAACTACGGAAATACCCCTGGGTAGAGGAATGACGAAAAAAAAAAACCTTATGCGATGAATGTGTGTGCATGGATGCTACTTGTGTGATTGATGTATGCGGGTTGATGTATGTGGTTTCTAGAATTAGGAGATAAACTTGAGACTGAAACTGTAGATAGGTTCAAATTTGAAAGAACCACTCTTAAAACTACTTTCCATAAGATTGTTCGTGGTTAATCAGTGAAAGAAATTAATAGTTCATAAAATTTCTAATTCAGATACTACGAGAATCGACGATGAGCGCTAGGAGAGGAAGAGGAAGAAAGGCGCGGGCGAGGCCGTGGAAGTATTAGGGACCGATGTCTTGTCGACTCGGCTAGTTAGGGAGGTACTCAAGGAGGTTAAAGAAATCGGTGAAACATTTCGGGTTGGAGTGCGTGGGTGTAAGAAAAAAGAGATCATAGTTTTCTAGGGTTGCAGTCTCGTTCTGTGAAGCATGTTAAGGTATGTCCAAACTTTCGGGTTTGCGAATATTGCAGAAGGCGTCATCCGGGTGAATGTTGGAGGAAGTCAGGAACGTGTTTAAGATGCGTGTCCGAGGAGCATAAGGCTCGGGATTGTTCAATCACCATTAAGTCGGGTATATTTTGTGTGGATGCTATATTTTTGGTATAGAAATTGTATGCGTGCAATGGTTATATATTATTAAATTAGAGTCTTGTGTGAAAGCATAGTGGTGAGACTTGGGTAGTACGATTAGTAGTTAGTTGAAAATTTCGAGGACAAAATTTCTTTAAGGGGGTAGAATCAGTAACATCCTAAATTTACTACGGACCTATACATTTAGTGTAGGGATAGGTTTACTATGTTAATTTAATTGATAGGGTCTAAATTTGGGCTTAGAATTAGGCAAAAGGCCCAGATTAGAGTGGCATCATTAACAGTTAAAAAGAACAAGTTTTGGGTCGCAATGAGCCCATGTTTTAGGCCAAATTCGGCACTTTAAATGAAGAGAGGTGACGCCACACACAAGGAATTAGGGGCCCAAGTATTAAGTTTAATGAGGCCCAAATCTTTTAATTTAAGTGAGTTAAATTTGGCATTAGGGATTAGTAGAGGTGGACGGCTACAAGGCTATAAAATAGGAGAATTTATGTGGATTTTTAAGTGATAATATCATAGATAAAAAGGAGAAAAGTTAGGAGCTTATCTTCAAGGGAAGTGTTGGCCGAAAATCCACCACCTAGAGGAGTGTAAAATTCGGCTACTGCATGGCAAGGAGGGTGCCGAATTTCTCCTCTCTTTTAGCTTGAATTTTAAGGGCGTTTTCAGTTTTTAGCATTAAGTGCCAAAATATCTATAAATAGGGGGGCTAGCTCCTTGATTCTAACATCGAAACCCTAAATTTCTCTCCCATTGTGCCGAAATTCCCTAGCCTCTCCTCTCCAATTTCTTTTCTCCAATTTCTTTAAAAGCCGAAACTCTTCTCCACTTTTTCCTTCTTGTGCCGATTTCTCTAGGAAGCCAGAAGCATCCATAGTCTTTTCTTCTATTCATCCTATTTGAGAATTAGTTCTATACTTAGGCATTTAAATCTTCCATGGGCATTGCCGAATCCTCTCTCTAGTGCTAGCCGAATCTCCTATGCTAAGGTAAGTGTTGATTTTTATTAGTTCTCATGATCTATTCCCGGTTTTGAAAGGCAAAAGCCAAAAGCTAATAGTTTAATGGTTTTATGATGGACGACAATTCGGGATTTGAAGGAAGCTTAGTCGACTAGACCTAAAAGCCGAAAATCATAAGTCTCCAATTTCGGGATTTCAAGGTAAAAGGATTTGTTTATTTATATATATAAAATCGGGTAGAATACTAACCATGGACGAATATAGGAGAGGCCTATTTTCGCAATTGTTCGCTTTTAAGCAAGGCTATAGATTGAGGATAATAGATCCGGATAGCAAGGACATCGACTAAGAATATTGGATTTCGCAATATCGGTGTGTAATTCTCCACACCATCTAGATCTGTTTGATTAATATATGAAAATAAGTATTACATGTTTTGTTAAATGTCAAACCCCGGCATATTGACGGAACCCAAAGAGGGTAAAGCAAATCACCAGGTTAGTAAATGATCCGAGTAAATGTTATAAGTATACTGATTTTATGTGATTGCATGGGTTGGGTTTGATGAAAGGAGGAAGTTATATGTTGTAGCGGTTTTTACCGTGATGCATTATAGCGGTTCCTTACCGTGATTCGTTGTAGCGCTTGCCGCGTGATCTGCATTGTAGTGGCTACGACCATGATCGATGATGAGCAAAGACGATCGCCATCAAGGCGTGTAGCGGTGTGGGTTGATTGTAGAAATCCCCAATGGTGTGAATGGTACAGTGCGGGCGTGTAGCGGATGGACACCTAGGATATGGGTTGGGCTTTGCATATTATTTTTGTTACTTATATTTTGATTATTCTGTTTTATGGGGCTAAAGCCCAAATCTAATGGTGCATGAGGGTTGCACACTCGAGTCTCGCGACTCACCCTTTAATTTTAACCATCTCGGGTGACACTTAGGGCATCGGACCGGGGTGGAGAGGAGAGCAAGGTGGCCATGCGTGAGCTTTGAGAATTCAAGCAAAAAGACTTAGTCTAATATTTGATTTTCATTTAATTAATGGGTTCAAATTTCTTTGTAATAAGGCCATGGGCCACTAGACTACCATTTATGTCTTGGGATTTTGTTGGGCTTTTATTCTTTGGGTTTTAAGTTTTACGTTTTCAATTAAGTTAAGACTGCATGCATGAAATTTCGGTTTTATTTAAAATCTACCAAGATAATTGGTTACTTAATATTTTATACTTTAATGAATTATTAAGCTTTCGAAATAAAGGTGTAAACCTAGTAATTTTTTTCCAAAATGCGACATGTTATGTAAAATCTCTTAAGTGACATACCAGATCCGGTTGTAGCATTTGGGCCGGGTTTGGGGTGTTACAATAAATTAAACTATAATTTTGGGAATTCGTGTGGCCGGACTATAAATCTTAAAATTCTAAACCCTAAAACCAATACACTAAACCCTTAAACCATTACATACAAATCCTACACCCTAAAACCTTAAACCTTAAATCCTAAACAATAAACCCTAAACATACACCATACACACTTCACTCAAAACTCTAAACCCTAAACCATTACCACTAAATCATAAACCCAAAATAGGAAACCCCAAAATAAAATAATTTTGATATTGAATTATTATACGAGGACAAAAATGGCGTCGTTCTAGTTTTGAAACAATTTGCTTTTTTGTGGCGTTTTTAATAAAAGCGCCGCTATAGCTTGGCCTTCTCAAAACGACGACGTTTGAGTTTTGAAATTTTTAGATATTTAGCGGCGTTTTCGATATAAACGCCGCTATAGCTCTTACCTTTAGTGGCGTTTTTGGTACAAACGCCGCTATATATCTTACCTTTAGTGGCGTTTTTGGTACAAACGCCGCTATTGCTTGGCCTTTTCAAAACGTCGACGTTTGAGTTTTGAAGTAATTAGATATTTAGTGGCGTTTCCGCTATAGCTCTTACCTTTAGTGGCATTTTTAGTACAAACGCCGCTATTGGTTTGCCTTTTTAAAACGTCGACGTTTAGGTTTTGCAGTAATTAAATATTTAGTGGCGTTTTTGGTACAATCGCCGCTATTGCTTGGCCTTTTTAAAACGTCGTCGTTTGGGTATTGAATTAATTAGATATTTAGTGGCATTTTTTAAACAAACGCCGCTATTGCTCTATTTTTAGCGGCATTTTTGATAAAAACGCCGCTATTGCCCAATTTTTAGCGGCGTTTTCCTTCAAACGCCGCTAATGTTTAATATTTGCGGCGTTTTTTGTCCAAACGCCACGAAAAACGCCGCTAAAGCCCTATTTTCCTGTAGTGAATAGAAATATTATAAGGCAAGTGTATGAATGTGATTTCAAAAGATGATTATGTGCTTAAATGGAATCTGTTATCGAATCAGGTGAGGAGTGTTACATGTTTTTACATAAAGATGCACGTGGCACTTTGTGATTGATTATTATATATATTTTTAACCTCTGGCAAAAAATGGACTAAAAAATAAAACGGAGGTGTGTTTTAGGTACCAAATTGGAAAGTGAATGTACTTTAGATATCAAATGGAGCAAAAAAAAAAAAAAATTAGGCACCAAAGTGAAAAATTGGGTATACTTTAGGGGCCAAATCTAGATTAAGCCAAAAAATGACCCTCTTAAATTTTGTTGGCATTGTTTATTGCTTTAAAAATGCTGAATGTTAAACTTCAACTTATTAACACAAAAATTGTCAATTAGCCTAATGAAAGAACCTAATTGATACAATGTTAATATTTTAATAACTCAATTAGAACATTTTGAAGTATAGTTACCAATTTAAAATAGGAGAGAGAGTTTGAAGAGGTTTGGTGAAATTAACCTTTATTGAAATAAACAAAAATGATAAACATATGTCAAGATTGGAACAATGTATGACCTGTCAATGTCTGAGTGTCGACCATATCTAATCTCCCGCCGAATGGCGTGTCGACAAAATAAAAAAGATTTCTCTTCCACCTCACTTTGCCCTCCCATTTTCCTTCGAATTCAATACCAATCCATTTACGTTCTTTCACATTGATTCCTTTTCAGTTTTCCTTCTATCTTTTTATTAATTATACCATCTAGGACTAGCTCTATAATCAAAAGACATAAAATCAAACAATAAAAAGAAAAGAAAACCTTTGTTCTTAATTAATCTCCCATGGCGAATTGGTTGAGAATATCATCAAGAACCGTTGCCAACCACATAAAGAAACGTATGAACAAAGGGTTCATGGGGGGTGCTGTCCACGTTAACAAAAGTTCTGGTTTGTGGTGGGGTTTGAACCGTGGAGGGCCGGTTTCTGATTGGAACCGGAGACATATGGATCCATTGGCATGGAACAGGGCTACCCTTCTCTGCGTTCAGCGTTTCAAGTCCACCTTAGCTGAAAAGCAACATGATTCGTTTCTGTCTAGCGACAGTGATGATGATAATCAGGTACGTACTATTGGCTTGCCTTCTTTGCATGCTTATTACGCTTGAATGAAATTTTTGGGTTAATCTTGCTAAGTTAGTAATTCCCAAGAATGTTGAAAATTTTAAGAGTTCTATATATATATATAATATAGTTATAACATTATTCATATTGAGTTACAGAATGAATGGAAAGTGATCTTTTTAATCATCTAATAATAAATAATAATTTTCAAATTTTCATCTCAAAATCTTAAACTCCATCGGATGCACTTTCACTTCATGAAAAATGTCGTTTTCCGATAACTTTTATGTGGTGGGTAACCTTAGACCCAGCTCTGTAATAAAGTTTTACTCTCTCTCTTTTTCTTTTTTCAATGAAAAACGTGTAAAATATGAGCCGTTAAACAAGGGTATTGTTTTAGACGCTATTGTACGTTTTCCAGCTTGCCTTATCTGATTCGTATATGCTTTTTTCTTTGGGTTGAATTTGCTTCTTAATTATTTTATAATAATGTTCCTTTTAATTAAAGAAATTAGTATTCAAACTAAAAAAATGGGGGCACCTGTCCTTCAGGAAGTACAAGGCGGTTCAACTAGGCCCAATCACAGTTTTTAATCAAATTGGTAAAAACATGAAAGTAGTAAATTTTAAATTTATTAATATTAAAATATATTTTAAAATTGTATTAAATTTATGCAATAAAAAATAGACGTAGAGAAGGGGTAATTGTAGTTATTTTTGCTTCATACTTAAAGAGAGAGAGAGGGAGAGAGATTTAGCCGACAACCTTTTGGTGTTGGCATAAAATATATTTTAATGGTTTTCAGAGTTGAATTTCCGACGACCTCACTTTTAGTCACAATTATAAAAAGAAAAGGAAAGGAATAGAGATGGACTCGTAGAAGTAAAAATGAAGGCATAAAAGCGACAAAAAGAAACGGGGGAACAGACGTCCCACACTGGAACTCTTCTACCAGCACAATAATTAATAGTAGGAAAACAACCACCACCAAAAAAAGAAGAAGTGGGTTGGCTTTTACTTGCTTTGCATCAATTCAATCAATCAGGGTTAATGCAAGTCTCTATCTTCTAACGCATTCGACATTGGATGGATGCTTCTCTCTATTCTCACGGTCCTAACGCTACCACGTCTTAATTGCCCTTTCTTCAACTAAACCCACCAACAAGACATCTGAATTTTTCTTTAATTTAATTATCATTCAAGATTGGGTTGTGGCTTGGGTGATCCAGCTGACCCTCTTTCTCTTAAATTAATATAAATTATTTTTTATTTAAATTTACTATATAAATATTAATTTATAATATTTAAACCCTAAAAATATTTTAGGTAGGATACAACTCAAATTTTACATTTACAATAAAAAATTAAAATTAATAAAGAGACTCACGTAATTAAAAGATAAACTGCATGTAGGCCTATTCATAGGTAAGTCAGATTATTTGTTCAAATTTGAAAATCCACCCTAAATATGAAAAGATTTGGACCAAAAAAAATGAGATTTGAAAATTGAGCTTGAATAAAAAATTAGACCCGTTTAAAATATGGATCGAGTTTAAACTTCAACATTCAAAGTTCGAGCTTGATCTAACCCAACCTATTTTATACTTTTGTAATATGTTTTCATTTAATTTTGATATATTATATAATTTAATTTTATAATAATATAATACCATATAAACATTAAAAAAACTATGTTGTGATGTCTAAATTTAAAGTTTTAACAAAACAAAACCCACCTTATAAATAATATATTTAAAAAATTAAAGTGTGCCTAAAATATGTTTATGTTAATTATTCATAAATATGGAGAAATATTTTGAGTAGAGTTTGGACAAATACAAATGTAATAACATCATGCATGGTCTCAATACAAACCCCGTCCAATCTGATCCCGCACCTGAACGCTTAAAGCTGCATGAAACCTATATAGGAGTACATTTGTACAGGAGGGGAATCATATAGCTGAGGAGAATTTAGCATATTTGAAATTTATCACTAATAAATTATAAATGACCTTGGCATGGCAGTCAGTGGACTTTCCGGGGGGGAAAGTTTCATATACTTCCGAAATGAGTTTCATCTCAGAATCTTCACAGACCAGAGTACCTTGCTATCGAGTTCTGGACGATGATGGAGACTTGATTTCGGACTGTGATTTTCAACAGGTTTTCGCTTTGCTTCTCGGTTTAGAATCTTGACAATGCTAACCTTTTATTACCCTCATTAAAACTCAAAAATATTGTAAAGTTAAAAAATAATAATATATTATTGCAGGTAAGCAAAGAAGTTGCAGTAAAAATGTACAGTAACATGGTGACTTTACAAATAATGGATAACATATTCTATGAAGCACAAAGGCAAGGAAGAATATCCTTTTACCTCACCTCTGCTGGTGAAGAAGCAATTAGCATAGCCTCTGCTGCTGCTCTCTCTGAACAAGACATTATCTTGCCTCAGGTGAACACCCACTACTCCTCTCTTTTTTCGACTTCCCAACACAGCAAGAAGCAAAACAACAGTTAATATTAGTCCACTGTCTTGTCTGTGTGATTGAAATTGAAGCATTATTTAACCAATGTAATGCCAGTACCGTGAACCGGGAGTTTTGTTATGGCGTGGTTTCACGTTGCAAGAATTCGCCGACCAGTGCTTTGGAAACAAAGCTGATTATGGAAAAGGCCGGCAGATGCCGATTCATTATGGGTCCAAAAAGCACAATTTCTTCACCATTTCGTCTCCCATTGCGTAAGGCTTCTACACCCCATCTTAAACTGCTACTGCTCTTTACATAATCCGCATATATTTTCCTCGAATGTACCTAAGTTTACCAACTTTTGGCGTTCATTTCTAGAACACAACTTCCCCAAGCTGCAGGCATAGCTTATTCTCTTAAAATGGACAACAAAAAAGCATGTGTTGTGTCATACATTGGAGATGGTGGCACCAGTGAAGTAAGTAGACGTATAATCTCATACTTTATTTGCTTATTATAGACTAGTTAGCTCATGGTTTTCCATTTTTATTTGTTGCAGGGTGATTTTCATGCTGGTTTAAATTTTGCAGCAGTTATGGAAGCTCCAGTCATTTTCTTCTGTCGCAACAATGGCTGGGCAATCAGTACAAATGTATCTGAACAATTTCGAAGTACGTTAGCTTTCCTCATTGTTTGCTTAAAGGGAGCCCCTCTAGAGTTTCCAGTTTGGAACTTATTTAGAATACATTAATTATGATGGGCAGGTGATGGCATTGTTGTTAAGGGTCGAGCCTACGGAATCAGAAGCATCAGGGTGGATGGAAATGATGCACTTGCTGTTTACAGTGCAGTTTCTGCAGCCCGAGAAATGGCTATAAATGAGCAGAGACCAATTCTTATTGAGGTGACGTCTCATCCAGGATTTAAAGCAAAATAACGACCGTAACCTCGTGTTTTAAGCTTTTATTTTACTTAATTTCAGGCCCTTACATACAGAGTAGGACACCATTCCACATCTGATGATTCAACCAAGTATCGCCAGCTTGATGAAATTGTCTACTGGAAAAAGGCTAGGAACCCTGTAAACAGATTTCGAAACTGGGTCCAAAATATTGGCTGGTGGAGTGAACAACAAGAAACTCAGCTTCGGAACAGTGTGAGGAAACAGGTGATCATTTGATTAATCGGTTTTGATTACCAGAAATTTGCATTTTGGTTCATGTTTGTAATACACAGAAAGCAATTTGGTGCAGTTATTGGAAGCAATTCAGGTGGCAGAGAAAACTGAGAAGCCTCCACTTTCGGAGTTGTTCACCAATGTGTATGATCATCCACCATCAAACCTTGAGGAACAAGAGAAACATCTCAGGGAAACCGTCACCAGACATCCAAAAGATTACCCTTCCGATATTTCTGTCTAGATTTTTCTTCATCTCTATTAAGATTGTTTTCTCAATGTTTGAAGTAAGATGAAGCTGTTAATATGTAAGTATTTGCATGATGTCGATAAAGCACTTTCCTGTATTAATTTATGTATATGCATTTGGCATTTGATTTCAGCAAGAATCCTGGCGACTTTTCCTCTTAAAATGAGCTTTTATTACTAGAAAACTTTGTAAGTGTTAGTAACTGAAGCAAACCCCTGCAGTTCATAAAATTAACAACTGAGGTAATTTTGCATAGGGAAAGGATTGTATGAAACACTGACGCCATGTCATCTGTATCCCTTTTCAATAGTTTTATGCCACATCAGTATTTTCATCCTGAATTTTAGGATTTTCATCCTGAAAAAAATTAAATTCAAATTAAAATACTGATTTTCATCCTGAAAAAAATAGTTTTATGCCACATCAGTATTTTCATCCTGAAAAAAATTAAATTCAAATTAAAATACTGATTTTCATCCTGAAAAAAATTAAATCCAAATTAAAATCCTGAAATTCAGGATGAAAATACTGATGTGGCATAAAACTATTGAAAAGGGATACAGATGACATGGCGTCACTGTTTCATACAATCCTTTCTCTTTTGCATCATAAACACAAAGTTGACTCAACATGCAAATTTATCAATCGTTATCACTGTATATAAACAGAAAGTTGAAATTTTATTTATATATTTTGATAAGCCTAGTATTTGCCGAAATGATATTGAACTAATCCATATTAACTTTTTATATCTATTTTTAAATAAAATATATATATAAAAAACATACAGAACAGTTGTAATAATCCACACTTCTCAGGAGGCAAAGTAATTAAAAAGACATCAAAATTTGGTGAATGGTCAGCAACACCTTGAAATTAATGTTGCCATATTCTCTTTGTTACGGGACGGCACATTTCCCTTAACTTTGTGGTGAAATCATACGGCATATCCAAAGGCATATTTCCTCCGATATGCTCAACAATCTTTCTCGATATTCACGCAAACTAGACGAAAGAAGAATAAAAAAAAAAAAGAGCTTCAACAAATAATCAAATTCAATTCATTTCACAGTTTTATCATAAACCCATCAAACAACAAGTAGTAAGAATTAAAACTCAAGTGATCAAAGAGAAGTAAGTAAGGTAGCTATAATGGGGACACCACCTCCTTCACCATCGCATGTTGTTATAGCATTGGATGCAACAAAAGATTATAACGAACGAGAGCTGCGAATTGCCATACAAAATATATTAGTAAGAGGTGACATTCTACGTGTTGGTGATACGCTTCTTATGCTTGGAGTTTTGCATAGAGTCACTCACCCAAGTAAGTGCAATTTCTTCTTCATTCACTATTGCTACCTACTACTACAAACAAGTGCTCAAGCAAAGCAATCGCGATCCCCATCAATTTTTGTTGTACCTATATCTATTCACTTTAGTTGGTGGATAAAACGTTGTACAACATGTCTACTCACCTCCTGTTGTCTTTAATGTTCCCTTGTCTCCTGTTCTCCTCTCTGGGTTGGTGCACTGCAGTGGGTTACCAGAGCAAAGCATGTACTGAATCTTTTGGAACAAGCATCCGCGCCATGGAGGAAGAAATCTCAAAGAAGGTTGATGCATATGTTAATATGCTCCAACAAAGTGCTGAAGATTGTGAAGACCAAGGGGTGAAGTTTCTCTTGTATTACATTACATAGATGCAATTTTTAGTTTTATTTTCCGCTAAGTTTGCTTAATAAGATGGCAAGTGACCGGATAGAGCACACAGGCTCACTGTCACTTTCTTTACTCACTGATGTCACGTTTGGGTTTCAAAGGCTAGATTTGGCTATGAACTTGAAGCTTCACAATGGATATATATCTCTGTAATTGCATACATTCCTACTGAAAGATTCTCATTTAGAAGAGTTGTGGATTCAAACTCTTGAATTTATTATGGCCATTCACTGTGTTGGGATGCACTTGCCTATTTGGTGAATTTAAATATAACTATTGAGAAATATATCAATTTGAAAAAGGGTGTGTCAACACAGCAGTCTTCATGTGTATCAGTTCAGTAATACATCCAACAGTTCGGTTAAATCCTAGGAAGAGGAGATGGGTGGGATGGGAGCAGGCTACGCCTTGGTTTTTAGCTCAAGAATCACTAGAGTACTAGACCTTTTGAACAAAGGAGGAGGCTTCCTTAAAAGGGGTTCATCAGTTTTATAATAAATGTAAAATTATACCCTATAAAAATTTCTATGGATCATGGACCTATCCAGATCTATCATCATAACAAACACTACACAGCTGGAAGCAGCATGCACATATCAGTTTTATCTGGATTTTGAGCCCTCCCCCACTTATTGTGCTCTGTTGGTGATAGTAACAATTTTCATGTATAGGTAAGCATTGAAGTTAAAATTACAGCTGGATTTCCCATAAAGAATGTCATTATACAAGAGGTGCAAACCTCTAATGCAGCATGGGTTTTCCTTGATAGGTAAATATTTTGTATTCTGGATACTTGGATCATCATTTACCTTGGACACTTTCCTATATAGTTATCTGTTTTATGTTTGACTGTTGAAAATTTTTCCTTCACTAATGAAGGTTTTCCATCTTTGACACTTTCTTGATGATAAAATCATGTAGTGTTTGATTTTTCTATTTCTCATATATCAATATGTAGCATCTTGTAAGCATAATCTTCAACACTGGTTTCAATGGGAAAAGAATTAACAATCTCTATTTCCAAGGCTCTGGGGATATGCTTACTTGCTTTTAATCTAGAATTAGAAGCTAATTACACATGTCGTAAATTGAAACATGATATAATTATTGATCATTTGATATCTTTGGTTTGACATGTTTGATGAAAGCATATGTGTAACTTCAGCTGCTTCCTTTCTGTATTCCTTTAACTATGTCATGTCATGTTGACTTACAATCTTAACAGGCATTTTAGACGGGATTTGAAGTTATATGTTAAACAGATACCTTGTAAGGTTGCATTAGTTCATGATAGCTTGAACGTGGAAGTTTTGAGGAATCATACTCTAAGTCAAACAGATGTGGTAGGACAGAAACCTTCATATCCTTCCATGTCCAAGCCAGTGCCACTATCAAATTTTCAGTTTGGTGAAAATATCGCGCTGTCAGAAATCTCTGTTAGAAGCTACTCCTGGACCCCGATTTCAATTGAAACCTCCAGTAGTGGCCACTTGATGCCTTCGTTTACATTAAAATCAGAGGAGCAGAACTTCTCATCTTCTAAGTTGGACAAATCAGGTAATTCAGTATGTTTGCAGTTTTACATAAGTTGACAAATACTATATGTTGCTTTCCACGTCCAATTCTAAACATTTTTCCTTATGCACGGAATGGTTTCTTCCTTTCTGCTCCATTAATTCTCTTAATAGTAATTAGCATAGATAAATTTTAGATTCATTATGATCATACATGGCAACCTATTGAACGGCTTAGCATCAGTAATAATGGATTACTTCCCTCAGCATTTAACAGAGATACGTATTTCAGATACACATTCAAAAGGAGAAAATAAGCAACCTACTATGACCTTTTTCCAAAGGAAAAGAAGAAGTTGCTGCCATACTAAAAGCTCAGGAGCACCTCTTCTTTGTGCTGCTTGTGGGCTAAGGACTGAAATGTACATCCAAGATTCTAAGAAATTCACTTATTCAGTGATTCAACAAGCCACCAATGATTTTTCCATGGAGAACTTGCTTGGAGAAGGTGGATACGGCCGTGTATATAAAGGTAAGCTTAAAGATGGACAGCTGATTGCGGCAAAGGTTAGGAAACAGGAAAGTACCCAAGGATTTACTGAATTTAATTCTGAGGTATCTGTCTTAAGTTTCGCTCGACATAAGAATATTGTGATGCTGCTGGGTTATTTTTGCAAGGACAAACTCAACATTTTGGTATACGAGTATATATGCAACAAGTCTCTTCATTGGCATTTATTTGGTAAACTCAATTCTAGTATCATCTCATGTTTCTTTCATTAGATTTTGTAAACTGAATTACTTTTTTAAAATTTTCTAATCTGCTTGGAAATGGGGACATTTCCACAGATAATACAGAAAATGTTCTTGACTGGCACCAAAGACGTGCTATTGCAATCGGCACTGCAAAGGGCTTGCGTTTTCTTCATGAAGAATGCCGTGGAGGTCCTATTATTCATAGGGACATGCGTCCAAGCAATATACTTCTCACACATGACTTAGTTCCAATGGTAAATTAATTATGTTCTTTAATGTTCGACGTTATCAATATGAGTTCATTTATTCTTTATAACATAAACCATTGATTATAACTAGGCATCAGCATTATGATAAAGTCCATTGGTGTTAACGTATGATTTTGAAACAAGGTGAAAAGTCTTTTCTATGAATTTGCTTGCTCACTTGAATAATTGTTTTATACACACAGCTAGGTGACTTTGGTCTTGCCAGAAGGAAAATAGATGATGATACTCTACAGACAACAGTACTCGGAACACTAGGGTAGGACTTTCATTAATTTGCAGACTGTATGCGCCTGATTTTTAAGGACTTCCATTCATTTTCATACTGTATGCGCCTGATTTTTACTGTTAAACTAGTGTAACTGGACTTTTGGTTCATGTAGATACCTTGCACCAGAGTATGCGGAGAACGGATTTGTTTCAGTGAGGACAGACGTTTATGCGTTTGGGATAGTTCTGCTACAACTAATGTCAGGGCGCAAAGTAATTGATCTGGAAAGTAAAGGACAAAACGTATCTCTGCGACAGTGGGTATGTTGGTTTCAATAGCCACAAACTTAGATGTGTAGGCATTGATAATTTTTTTACTTATTCTTATGGCTCTGATGCTATTTGTCCTATTTAGGCAAAACCGTTGATCAAAAAGCTTACACTACACCAGCTCATTGATCCTCGAATCGGGGAGTCATATGACAGTTATCAACTATACCTCATGGCTAAAACAGCTTACTTATGTGTGCAAAGAAGCCCTGAAATGAGGCCATCAATGGGGGAGGTAATTGTCCTTTGATGCACACCATATAATCATGAGAACTTAATTTCAATTGTCATTTTTGGTAGGGGGTGTACCGGTGTAAGTTAAATCAATAATCTGCAAAACAAAAGCATTTTCACGTTGATTATGTTTCAAAGTTAGCAGAATGAAAGGCTACCAGAAATCACTGTTTCTTCTAATTATGATCAATGTCATCGCCTTGTTTCCATTAACTCTGTGTT
This sequence comes from Gossypium sturtianum, assembly GCA_025698515.1. Classification (NCBI taxonomy): domain Eukaryota; kingdom Viridiplantae; phylum Streptophyta; class Magnoliopsida; order Malvales; family Malvaceae; genus Gossypium; species Gossypium sturtianum. The sequence continues at coordinate 8,409,640 of CM046947.1, forward strand.
TGAATAGTAATATTGAATTGATGGGTTGCATCCCACAGGTTTTACGGCTTCTCGAAGGAGAGAGCGATCATTACCATCGCTTGAAGGACAAGATTGGGCCTCATTATACAAAGCGATGAACAACAACTAAACCCAATCAAGATTTCAAAGCTTGTCCGTCATTGTCAACATGAGAATGCTGATTTGATTAATGGGTAGAAGTAGTAATTGAATTTTGTAAATGTATATACAATCATATTTGTTTATATTATATGAGAGTGAGACATTGAATGGAACAAAGACTAAAAATCATAACTGATGGAACACTCTAGTTGGTGTTGGGGATTACCACATGTTGGCATGCACCAAGTTTTAAAGTATTTGTGAATCTGATTTGGTCCACATATATTATGATTTAGACATGTAACCAAAGACTCAAGTATGTTTTGTTTCTCTTCCTCTCCTTGAGGAAGTGGGGTTTTTCTAAGGGGAGTCTTTTCCCTTTCTCTTGGCCTGCCCCCTTCGTTTCTTTTTCTTTTTGCGCTCCTATGCTTTGTCTGTGTTGCTTGCCTATATGGATCTAAGCGGCTGTTCGCCTGGCGTCGAAACAAGGACCACAAGAAGTTTGAGCCATGGCCTCCTGTTGGGGATTTTGGCAAGGCTTAGCAAGCTGAGTAGAAAGCTTGTACAACAAGCCTCGTTACTTGGTGAAGAAACAAAAGCAGAAATTTGCTAAGAAAACAAGAACAGAAAATGAGAAGCAAGAAAGATGGAGCATATATGAATGAAATATGATATTTTTCATTAAAAGAAGCATTGGCATATTGCCATTACATATATCAGTCATTGACTGAGCAAAACAAAGCAAGTTTTCACCTAATACTTACCTAATACCACTAGTTACATGGAAACTTGGTAAAATAACTTGTACACATAAACAAGGCTGATTTATCAGCTCAATCACTACCTAATTACATAAAATTCTATACCAACTGAGTTCAAATCAAACTAAGTTACAAAACATGAACTTGGAGTAACAAAACAAGTTGAATTTGGACAACATCAGTAAGCTTCAGCTGCTGCAAGCTTGGCTCGACTGCATGTAATGCTCCTTGCTGCATGAGCTGCATGAACTGCATGGAAGGCCATCTTCTAACACACCTCCTTGGACTCCATGCTGCAGACTCCTAAATCCTTCCTTAGTTTAATGAACCTTGTTACATTCAGGGCCTTTGTGAAGATATCAGCAATCTGTTCCTCAGAATTGCAATGAATCAGCTCCGCTTCTCGAGCTTGTTCCATCTCCCTTACTACATGTAGCTTGATGCTAAAATGCTTAGTTCTACCATGGAAGACAGGGTTCTTTGCAATTGCAACAGTAGACTTGTTATCACAAAAGATCTCCGTTGCTTCCCCTTGATGTAGGTTCAAATCAGCTAGGATTTTTCTTAGCCAAATGGCTTGATTAACAGCATTTGCAGTTGCAACATACTCAGCTGTTGACTGAGCTACTATCAATTGCTTCTTTGAACACCAGCAAAACATTGCTGAACAAAGTGTGAATGCATAACCAGAAGTACTCTTCATGTCATCCTTTGAACCACCGATTACATTATCGGTGTAGCCTATCACTTCTTGTGTTTTCACTTTGCTAAACTCTAATCCATAGCTCAAGGTGCCTTTGATATACCTGAGCACTCTTTTTGCTGCTTGAAGATGCTGCTTGTTGCAGCAATACATGAACCTTAATAGTAAACTCACAGCAAACATGATATCTGGTCTGGTTGCTGTCAAATACAATAAGCATCCAACTAGACTTCTATAGGCAGGTTCATTTACTTGTTCATGTTCCCCTTGGCTTGGCAGTTTCATTCCAACAGCCATAGGTGTGCTTGTTGGCTTGCATTTCTCCATAGAGAATTTGCTTAAGATCTTTGCAGCAAATGTCTTTTGTCCTAAGAAGATTCCACTTTGAGTTTGCAACACCTCCATTCCAAGGAAATATGTCATCTGCCCCAAGTCAGACATTTCAAACATGTTCTTCATTTTGGTCTTGAAATCAGTCAATATGATCTGATCTCCTCCTGTCACCAAGAGGTCATCAACATAAAGGGACACAATAAGCTGTGTTTCAGCTTGTTCCTTCTTGACATACAGTGTTGGCTCACTGATGCTTCTCTCAAATCCCAAGCTAACCAGATAGCTATCAATCCTAGTATACCAGGCTCAAGGAGCTTGTTTTAGACCATACAAGGCCTTTTTTTGAGCCTGTACACCATGTGTTTTTTTCCAGACACAACAAAACCTTGGGGCTGTTCAATGTAGATTTCTTCTTCAATGAGACCATTGAGGAATGCAGATTTCACATCTAGTTGATGAATCATCCACTTCCTTTGTGCAGCCAAAGCAACTAACAACTTGATTGTGTCTAGCCTGGCTACTGGTGCAAAAGTCTCCATGTAGTCCAGACCATATCTTTGACTGAACCCCTTGACAACAAGTCTAGCTTTCAGCTTGTTTAAACTGGCATCTGCATTTTGTTTGGCTCGATAGACCCATTTAACACCAATGGTCTTTCTGTTGGTAGGCCTTTCTTGTAGCTCCCATGTTTGATTCTTTTGAATCATCTTGATTTCATCAACCATGGCTTGCTTCCACCCTTCATGTGCTTCAGCTTCTTCAAAACTGGTTGGCTCAACTATGGTCACTTGTGCCCTTTCATAAATCTCTGCCAAAGGCCTTGTTCCCCTGACTGGTTCATCATCAAAGTCCATTTCTGGACCAGCTTGATCAGGTTCAATCTGACCTGCTATGTGTTCTTCAAAAATAGCCTCTGGCTGATTTCTTTCCCAGTTCTAGCATGCCTTTTCATTAAAGATCACATATCTGCTTACTTGAATCTTGTTTGTTGAAGGATATAAGATCTTATAACCTTTCTTAACTGAGCTATAGCCTACTAGAACACCAGGTTGGGCCCTTTTTGACAGTTTATCTCTTTTCACAGCTGGTGTATGAGCATAACACAAGCAGCCAAAGATTTTTAAATGAGCCAAAGATGGCTTAAACCCAAACCAGGCCTCAAATGGAGTTTTGTGAGCCAAAGCCTTGGTTGGGAGCCTGTTTTGAAGATACACAGCAGTGTTAACTGCTTCAGCCCACAGGGTTTTGGGCATATTCTTCTCAAACAATAGGCACCTGGCCATATCCATTAAGCTTCTATTCTTTCTTTCACTGACCCAATTTTGCTGAGGTGTATAGACATTAGTCAGCTGATGTTTGATGCCAGCATCATTGCAGAGAGCTTGAAACTGAGCTGAGGTATACTCAGCTCCATTGTCTGACCTGATGGTCTTGAGTTTGCAGCCTGTTTCTGTTTCAACTGCAGCTTTAAACTTCAAAAACACTTAAGCTATGTAACAGTCCGGTTAATACCCTAGTCGGAACAGTGGTTTCGGGACCACAAATCCGAGCCCGTATAATATTTTAATATTACTTTCTGTGACTATGATGTGTGTATATGCATGTGCTAAAGTTTCGTAAGTTAATTCGTCCATCTGTGTGTTTAATTTGAACAAAGGGCTAAATTGCATTGATTTATAAATTAGCATGCTACATGAAAAGGTACTTAATTGTCATGTCTTTATAAGTATGAGGATTTTATGTGGCAATTAAGCCATTAGTTTGTAAGTGGATGGTTAAGGTAAAAAAAGACCTTGATTTATATGTTATATATGTTTTTATTATAAGGATAATTTAGTAATAAGGTTAATAATATAATTGTTAATAAAATAAAGCATGAAAATGGAACATTCATTCATGCATTCTCCACCGAAAATAAGAAAGAAAATAAAGGGTTTGAGCTTGTCATATTCGGCCATTTGAGAGCCAAATTAGAGGTATGTTTTCGGTTGGCTTTCGATAATTTCTATGTTTTTGTAATCGTTGTTTCGAGAGCTTTAAAACCCATGTCTCAATTTGATGAATTGATAATGTTTGTGTGAGATGCCATTGATGATATGTCAAGCTTTTTGATGATTTTTGGTGTTAAATGAAAGATATGAGTTAGATGAACATACTTTGTTCTTGAATTTTTGATGAATTTAGCTAAATAGGGCTAAATTGAGAAAATGGTAACTTGAGGGACTAAATTGCAAGTTTGATGGAAAATATGGGCTTGTATGTGATGCATATGTATTCGGCTAAGCTTGTTCATGTATAGATTTTGTGAATTTGATGTTTTGAGAAAAATGGACTAAAATGATAAAATGTGCAAATGTGAGGGCTATATTGCAAATAGTCCAAAATGTGTGTCTTTGGATTGAATTGAATGAGCTATTGAATAAAAGGGTTAATTCTGAATATGTTTAGATCAAGAGCCGAGGAAAACGGATTTAGATCGCGGGAAAGCGAAAGTAACCGAGTAACCGTTTTCATTCCGATAAACCGAATCTGAAGTAAGTCACTATGCAAATAAACGTATATGTATGCAATTATATTTGTTCATATGACAAATGCTGATGATGGATGCTTATGAGAGGTTATGAATATGAATTCCGAGATATGGATGATATAATGTTAAGTCCGAGAAGTCCCGTACGAACCTAGGAATAAATAGGATTAGCTATGTCATAACATAGGTATCTGTTCTGTTTTATCATGTAAGACCACGTCTGGGACGTTGGCGTTGATTTGAGACTTCGTGTAAGACCTCGTCCAGGACGTATGCATCGATATGAGTTTTATGTGTAAGACCACGTCTGGGACGTTGGCATTGTAACACCCCCTAACCCTAAACCGTCGCCGAAACAGGGTTACAAGGCATTACCGGACATATCAGATAATTTACTAATTACTCATAAATAAAATAATAATTTAATAATTAAATTCCTATATTGGACTCTCGAAGCCCAAAGTATATTTTAAAAGTAAAATGGAACTTGTTCAAACACTCTAGAAAATTTTTTTAGTAATTTTTTTATTAGTTTCTTTTTCTATAAAATTTTCGGCAACATTTCGCTTATTTTACCTAAATCCCCTTCAAAATTCAAACCAAAACAACCAATACCAAATTTATCATATTATAACTTTATATCATTTTCCTCATCCAAAACATTATAATCATTTATATACAACCAAAGTCATTTAAGTATATATATGTTTATAATTCATATAACTATCTAGTACATGCCACTTAACAAAAAGGAAGAAATTCATCACCAAAATCTTCTTGTTGGAGTCGGGTTTATTTTGGATCTTTGGACCGGATCCAAATCTGTATTGACTGCACGAAACAAACCGTACACTGAGTATTTCATACTCAGTGGTATTACTATAAATCAAAACTATTTAACATTAATAAATTACAAACATCCACCATAAACTTTATAAATCATTTAAACTAATTACATATAATTATATATCACCTCATAAATCTTAAATTCACATTTCATTTATCACATACTAATTCAATTCATAATTTAACTCATACATTCTTTCACATACCTTTCAATAAAGCCAAATCAATCAATGTCATTTTCAAAGTTCCATTTCAATTATTTACCCTATTAACAAGGCTCGGACTCTGATAGATACGCGGATTCCACCCAAACACACCAGAATATCCAACCCAATCACACCAGAATATCCAACCCAATCACACCAAAATAATATAAATCCTCCATAACACACCAGTATAATATAGCCTCCCAAACACACCAGTATATCATATCCTCCAAACACACCAATAAGGCATTAAATGCCTCTTCGGTAAACCGAAGCATATATAACAGAATCATCTTCTCGGCCGAGCTACAAATCTCCTCATCACATCACAAATCCAATGGCATGCCATTTGTATCAGATCTAGTCCGACAAGTTAATAGGGTATTATTTTACATTTCCAATTTCGAATTCATTTCCACAACAATTTCAAATACTTAATCAATTCAAAACATCTATTATATCAATTCACATATAATTCAATATTCACACATATTCTTACTTAATTTCAAATATTATTACTTACCTTATCTTAAATGTCCCATGATCACAAATTCAATATAACATTTAATAAATAGTTTGAGTTATAGTAATACAAACCCGAAATACGAGTTTACTCCTCAACGATCTTTTCTTTTCCCTTGGATGCCGATGCCTCGTTTTCCTTGTTAGCTACGAAAATAATAATAACAATTTACATTATTAATTACAACATTAAATTACAACAAATAATTGAATTTTATTCAATTCCTACTCTTGCTCTTCATTCCACATTCTTTATACACAATTCTATTATTTACTTATAAGTTCTTTCAAGGCTGTCTACCTGAGTCATTGTCACTAAATTATCTATATCTTGAGTTACAGAATTCCAAATTAAAATCTGTAAATTTTATATGAAACTAGACTCACATATCTTCTTGCCATAAAATTTTCATAATTTTTGGTTTAGCCAATAAGTACAGTTTATTCTTCAAAATAACCCATATTCTGTTGTCTGACAGTTCCGACCACTCTTTACTAAAATTTAATTATCTTTTTATACAGAATTCAAATGATGTTCTAGTTTATTTCTTCTAAAAATAGACTCATTAAGGAATATAACCATATAAATTATGTTCCCAAATTATTTTTTTACAATTTTTAATGATTTTTCAAAAAGAGAACAGGGGATCTCGAAATCACTCTGAACCAGTCTCACAAAAATCTAAATATCTCAAAATACAGAATTTTTTTTCTTTCTATGTTTCTTTCATATGAAAATAGACTCAATAAGCTTTAATTTCATAACTCACTCAACTTCTACTTCTATTTCTACCATTTTTGGTGATTTTTCAAAGTTACTCTTCTGCTGCTGTTCCAAAATTTTTTTTTTTATAGCTTACTTTGCAATTAAATCCTAATTAAGTTTACTTATTTCCTTAACTTAATTCATGCTTTGTTTCTACTTAAGTTCCTTCTATATTCAACTTGACTATCTAATGTTCATAATAAAACCCTAATTTATAATTTCTTCCAAATTAATCTCTATAATACAAAACTTATAGCTTACTTTACAATTTAATCCTTTTACTAATTCTAACTTAAATTTCATTCAATTTAATCTTTAATTCATCTTTTTCTTCAACATCAACTATACTTGAAAACCTATAAACTCTCAAAATATCAACTTAGTTTCATCAAAATCTTGTATTAAAGCTTCTAAAACATCAAAATTAAGCGAAAAGGGCTAAATTTAGCTTACCAATTAAACTTGAAGCTTTAAAATCCCAATTTTCCCTTCTCTTTTCTTTCCCTTTTTCTTCCCCTGATTTCGTCTTGTTCTCTGTTTCTTTTTCTGTTCTTCTTTCTTTTACTTTACTTTTTTACTTCTTTTTAGTTTTATTTACTTTATGTTATAATAATATAATATATAATAATTATTTAATAACAAATATATTTAGCGTAAATTATAAGTAATTATATATTTATTTTACAAGTATACAAATGTATGCATTACACATGTATAATTTAGTCACCACATATTTGTCTTTATTTTAATTTATTTATCATATAAATATCTTATAATATAATTATTTTAAATTAATTTAATATAATTTATTACTAATATATATATTTTATAATTAAAATCTAAGTAAAAATCTTAGATTTTTATCTCATATGCCGCATCAACTTATGCTAAATGGCTTAATTACCATTTTAGCCCTTTCTATTTTCTTTTAATCTATAATTAGACTTTCACTCTTTATTCAATTTGATCCTTTTTTTTTAATTACTTTAAATTAAACTAAATTCACTAAATAAAAATCTAATTAAACCCACTATTAGACTCATAATTGCTCCTAATAATTATTACTAACTCGATTTACTGAGACGGAGGCCCGATAACACACTTTTTCCGGTGCCCACGAATTTTGGGTCGTTACATTTCTTCCCCCCTTAATAAATTTCGTCCTCGAAATTTACCTGAGAATAGGTGAGGATACTGTGCTCTCATAGTTTCTTCCGGTTCCCAAGTTGCTTCTTCCACACTATGGCTTCTCCACAGTACTTTTACCAAAGGGACCCGTTTGTTTCTTAATTCTTTCACTTCTTGAGCTAGTATTTGAACTGGTTCTTCTTCATATGACAAATCCGGTCTAATCTCAATGTCTTCAGTAGAAATAATATGAGATGGATCCGATTGATACCTTCGTAACATGGAAACATGAAAAACATCATGAATTTTTCAGTAATTAGGAGGTAAAGCTAGTCGATAGGCAACCGGTCCGATTCTTTCAACTACTTCATACGGCCCAATGTAACGAGGACTTAATTTTCCTTTGCGACCAAATCTCAAAACTTTCTTCCAAGGCGATACCTTTAGAAATACTTTATCACCCACAGAATACTCTATATCTCGTCGCTTCAGATCTGCATAAGACTTTTGTCTGTCAAAAGCTGCTTTCAACCTATCTCTTATCTTTTTAACTATTTCTTCTGTTTTCTGAATTAATTCCGGTCCAATTATCTTTTTCTCATTCAACTCTGTCCAACATACCGGTGATCGACATCTTCGACCATATAATGCTTCATATGGAGCCATCTGAATACTGGATTGGAAACTATTATTATAAACAAATTCAACTAACGGCAAGTATCGTTCCCAACCTGATTCAAAGTCAATAATGCAAGCCCGAAGCATGTCTTCTAAAATCTGAATTACCCGTTCTGATTGTCCGTCGGTTTGTGGATGAAATGTAGTACTAAAATTAAGCCGAGTACCCAAAGAATCATGTAACTGCTTCCAAAATCTTGATGTAAATCGCAGATCCCGGTCGGAAATTATAGATGCTGGAATACCATGCAGTCTCACAATTTCTCAGATATAAACTTCAGCAAGCTTCTTTAGAGACCAATCAGTCCTGACTGCTATGAAATGAGCAGACTTAGTAAGCCGATCAACTATCACCCAAATGGCATTCTTTTTGCTCGCCGACGGTGGCAACCCCGTAACAAAATCCATAGTAATACTATCCCATTTCCATTCAGGAATACTAATAGGCTGAAGTAACCCTGTCGGTACCTGATGTTCTGCCTTTACTCGTTGACAAGTTAAACATTTACTGACATATTCAACTATATCTTTCTTCATCCCTGGCCACCAATAAAGCTCTCGTAAATTACGATACATTTTTGTTCCACCAGGATGCAATGCAAAAGTGCCATCGTGTGCTTCTTGAAGAATCATCTTCTTTAATTCAGAAGTAGCTGGAACACAAATCCGGTTTTGAAACCTCAAACAATCATGTTCATCAATACTAAAGCTCTCAGCTGTACCATTCTGAACCATTTTTCTTTTCTTTAATAATTTTTCATCTTCCATCCGAAATTTGCTCTAACTCGATCTAACATCATTGGTTTAACCATTAACTCATCTAATATGCTTCCATCATCATTAACATCGAGCCGAGCAAACATTGCTCGTAATTCAATCGCAGCTTTTCTGCTCAATGCATCAGCTACCACATTTGCTTTTCCTGGATGATAGTCTATAACACAATCATAATCTTTTAGAAGCTCGATCCACCGTCTTTGCCTTAAATTCAATTCTTACGTGATGAGAAGATATTTAAGACTTTTATGATCTGTGTAAATATAACATTTTTCACCATATAAGTAATGTCTCCGGATCTTTAGAGCAAAAATTACTGCAGCCTAGCTCCAAGTCATACGTCGGGTAATTACGTTCATGTGGCTTCAATCTGTCTAGATGCATATGCAATGACCTTCCCATCTTGCATCAATACACAACCCAAACCACTCAAAGAAGCATCACTATACACAACAAAATCTTTCCCCAACTCGTAATGTTAATACATAGGTGCCTCTCATTAACATTTGCTTCAAAGTCTCGAAACTCTTTTGACACCGATCATCCCAAATAAAAGGAGCATTTTTCTCAGTAGTAGTTTAGTCATTGGCGGTGCTATCTTGAAAATCCATTAACAAATCTTCGATAATAAACCACCAAGCGAGAAAAGCTGCGTACCTCAGATACATTCTTTGGTGCTTTCCACTGAACAATTGCCTCAATCTTCTTCAAGTCAACTCTAATCCCGTCGACAGATACCACATGTCCTAAAAATACCACCTTTGACAACCAAAATTCACATTTACTTAATTTCCCATACAACTATTTTTCCCGCAGAATCTGTAAAACTTTTCGAAGATGCTGATCATGTTCTGCCTCTGTTTTCGAATATACCAATATATCATCAATAAAGACCACCACAAACTGATCTAAGTAAGGCTGGAAAATGCGATTCATCAGATCCATGAAAGCAGCTGGGGCATTGGTTAATCCAAACGGCATCACCAAAACTTCATAATGGCCATAACGAGTACGGAAGGCAGTCTTAGGCACATCACTTTCCTTCACCTTCAGCTGATAATACCCGGATCTCAAATCAATTTTAAAAAATACTGAAGCTCCCTTAAGCTGATCAAACAAGTCGTCTATACGAGGCAAAGGATACCGGTTCTTGACCGTCACTTTGTTCAATTGTCGATAATCAATGCATAACCGCATAGAACCATCTTTCTTTTTAACAAACAACACTTTGGAGCTCCCTGGTGAAATACTTGGTCGGATGAAGCCTCGATCTAATAAATCTTGCAAGCGTATTTTCAACTCTTTCAACTCAGTAGGCGACATTCGATGGAGGTATAGAAATTGGTACTGTACCTGGATATACCTCAATAGCAAATTCAACCTCTCTGTCAGGTGGTAAGCCCGGTAGTTCCTCTGGAAATACATCTGAAAACTCACATACAGTCCTAATCTGGCAGCACTGACTCCCAACTGAATCAGAATTAATAACATATGCCAAATACGCTGAACAACCCTGCTGTAATAATTTATTAGCCTTCATCATTTGAAATGATACGTGTCGAACCACCGTATGCGGATGCCATTCACTTCAATCTGTCCCCGTTTTGTGTCCGAATACTAAACCTCTTTTTATAGCAATCCAAAATCCCCATGTTCATATAACCAATCCATACCCAAAATGATATCAAAATCGCCAAAAGGCATTATCAACAAATCCACGGAAATATTTTATCATATATTATTAACGGGCACCTCAGGCATACTCTATCTACTAACATTTGTTTGTCCCAAAGGGCTAGACACCTCTATGAAAACTCTAGACATTTTTGATTCTAACTTCCCGACTCAACTAATTTTGAATTAATATATGAATGTGACGAACCCGGATCAATTAAAGCATATATACGCTCGAGAATACAATAAAAATATACCTGTCACCACATCGTGAGCATTGCCTTCTTCACAGTTCCGAACTACATACGCTCTGGCTGGTGCTCTAGCCTCTGACTGTTGTGTAGCTATATCACTGCCTCTACTATCTCCTCCTCTCTTCGAAACAAAACCCCCTCTGGACATTCCTCTACCTGGCGCAATCGATACCGATCTACGAGATCTGCGCAGTGTGACACTTTCACTTTTTGGACAGTCTCTAATGAAATGACCTGTAGACCCGCATCAAAAACATCGTCGAGTTATCCTCCAACATTCACCTAAGTGCTTCTTTCCACAGTATTCACAGTCTGGAACCTCAATGTTCCGTGAAGGCCCTTTTACACTACCGGTAGACATAGTAGTCTGTTTACCCTGGCTTTTGTCACCTCGATCTGATCTGAAACTTGGTCTCCAACTACTTCTTGATTCTCTGGACCTCTTCGGTAATGGATTAGAACCGGTAGTTCCCATACGTTTCCCAGTTGATTTACCCATTTCTGACTTTTTATCCAGGCCCAATACTTGTTCTATCATTTTCGCTCGCTCAATCAGATCAACAAGTTCAGTAATTCTGAGACTTACCAATTGAATCTTGATTTCATCTCGCAGTCCCCGTAGAAATCTCTTGCAGCTATCAGCTTCTGTTGGAATGAACTCATTAGCATATCTGCTCAATCGAGAAAATTCTCTTTCATAATCCACTACTGATAGATTACCTTGCTTCAACATCAGAAATTCCTGCTTTTTATCTTCAATATATAACTCTCCAACATACTTCTTCTGAAATTCCTTCTGAAATAATTCCCATGTTACCTGTTCTGCTGGCAAATGTCGGATTACAGATTCCCACCACAGATAAGCTTCACCCTGAAGTAATGAAACAACACAGATTAAGCATTCCCGGGGGGTACATTCTAATTGCTGCAGAACTCGTTTAGTTGATTCCATCCAATTCTCTGCTGCAGGTGGATCAACTCCTGTCAGACCCATAAATTCAGTAGCACCGTATTTTCTTAACTCTTTTATCGAGGCCCGTCTCTGAGTTGATACAGAAGTTGTAGCAGAAGCAATCTCTGCCACTCTTTGTAGAGCATCGGCAATAATTCTTAATATATCAGAATCATCTCTATCATTTCTTCTTTCTACTCTAGGAGGTTGATTTCTCATCGGGTTAATACTAGGTGTTATCGATTTAGTTTCATTTAACCCGTAAGATTCTTCTTCTCCAGTATGCATTTCTTCATCAGTATCATTTATTCTTTCATCTAACATCTTTTATCTATAAAACAAAAACAAACAAATAGGTCAGCATCCAAAATTCCCGACTCAATTTCAACGCAAAAGTGGCATGTACTATTAGACTCACTTCTGACCTCAATTTAGCCCGAGAATCGGCTAAACCTGATAGTTCTGATACCAACAAATGTAACACCCCCTAACCCTAAACTGTCGCCGGAACAGGGTTACAAGGTATTACCGGACATATCAGATAATTTACTAATTACTCATAAATAAAATAATAATTTAATAATTAAATTCCTATATTGGATTCTCGAAGCCCAAAGCATATTTTAAAAGTAAAATGGAACTTGTTCAAACACTCTAGAAAATTTTTCGTAATTTTTTTATTAGTTTCTTTTCTATAAAAATTTCAACAAACATTTCGCTTATTTTACCTAAATCTGACAAAATTTAAACCAAAACAATCAATACCAAATTTATCATATTATAACTTTATATCATTTTCCTCATCCAAAACATTATAATTATTTATATACAACCAAAGTCATTTAACTTAAGTATATATATGTTTATAATTCATATAACTATCTAGTACATGCCACTTAACAAAAAGGAAGAAATTCATCACCAAAATCTTCTTGTTGGAGTCGGGTTTGTTTTGGATCTTTGGACCGGATCCGAAACTCTATTGACTGCAAGACGGAAACAACCGTATAATCGAGTATTTCATACTCAAAGTGGTATTACTATAAATCAAAACTATTTAACATTAATAAATTACAAACATCCACCATAAACTTTATAAATCATTTAAACTAATTACATATAATTATATATCACCTCATAAATCTTAAATTCACATTTCATTTGTCACATACTAATTCAATTCATAATTTAACTCATACATTCTTTCACATACCTTTCAATAGAGCCAAATCAATCAATCTCATTTTCAAAGTTCCATTTCAATTATTTACCCTATTAACAAGGCTCGGACTCTGATAGATACGCGGATTCCACCCAAACACACCAGAATATCCAACCCAATCACACCAGAATATCCAACCCAATCACACCAAAATAATATAAATCCTCCATAACACACCAGTATAATATACCCTCCCAAACATACTAGTATATCATATCCTCCAAACACACAAATAAGGCATTAAATGCCTCTTCGGTAAACCGAAGCATATATAACAGAATCATCTTCTCGGCCGAGCTACAAATCTCCTCATCACATCACAAATCCAATGGCATGCCATTTGTATCAAATCTAGTCCGACAAGTTAATAGGGTATTATTTTACTTTTCCAATTTCGAATTCATTTCCACAACAATTTCAAATACTTAATCAATTCAAAACATCTATTATATCAATTCACATATAATTCAATATTCACACATATTCTTACTTAATTTCAAATATTATTACTTACCTTATCTTAAATGTCTCATGATCACAAATTCAATATAACATTTAATAAATAGTTTGAGTTATAGTAATACAAACCCGAAATACGAGTTTACTCCTCAACGATCTTTTCTTTTCCCTTGGATGCCGATGCCTCGTTTTCCTTGTTAGCTACGAAAATAATAATAACAATTTACATTATTAATTACAACATTAAATTACAACAAATAATTTAATTTTATTCAATTCCTACTCTTGCTCTTCATTCCACATTCTTTGTACACAATTCTATTATTTACTTATAAGTTCTTTCAAGGCTGTCTACCTGAGTCATTGTCACTAAATTATCTATATCTTGAGTTACAGAATTCCAAATTAAGATCCGTAAATTTTATATGAAACTAGACTCACATATCTTCTTGCCATAAAATTTTCAGAATTTTTGGTTTAGCTAATAAGTACAGTTTGTTCTTTAAAATAACCCCTATTCTGTTGTCTGACAGTTCCAACCACTCTTTACTAAAATTTAATTATCTTTTTATACAGAATTCAAATGATGTTCTAGCTTGTTTCTTCTAAAAATAGACTCATTAAGGAATATAACCATATAAATTATGTTCCAAAATTATTTTTGTACAATATTTAATGATTTTTCAAAATCAGAACAGGGGATCTCGAAATCACTCTGAACCGGTCTCACAAAAATCTAAATATCTCAAAATACAGAATTTTTTTCTTTCTATGTTTCTTTCATATGAAAATAGACTCAATAAGCTTTAATTTCATAACTCACTCAACTTCTACTTCCATTTCTACCATTTTTGGTGATTTTTCAAAGTTACTCTTCTACTGCTGTCCCAAAACTATTTTTTTTTATAGCTTACTTTGCAATTAAATCCTAATTAAGTTTACTTATTTCCTTAACTTAATTCATGCTTTGTTTCTACTTAAGTTCCTTCTATATTCAACTTGACTATCTAATGTTCATAATAAAACCCTAATTTATAATTTCTTTCAAATTAATCTCTATAATACAAAACTTATAGCTTACTTTACAATTTAATCCTTTTATTAATTCTAACTTAAATTTCATTCAATTTAATCTTTAATTCATCTTTTTCTTCAACATCAACTATACTTGAAAACCTATAAACTCTCAAAATATCAACTTAGTTTCATCAAAATCTTGTATTAAAGCTTCTAAAACATCAAAATTAAGAGAAAAGGGCTAAATTTAGCTTACCAATTAAACTTGAAGCTTTAAAATCCCAATTTTCCCTTCTCTTTTCTTTCCCTTTTTCTTCCCCTGATTTCGTCTTGTTCTCTGTTTCTTTTTCTGTTCTTCTTTCTTTTTACTTTTGTTTTTACTTCTTTTTAGTTTTATTTACTTTATGTTATAATAATATAATATATAATAATTATTTAATAACAAATATATTTAGCTTAAATTATAAGTAATTATATATTTATTTTACAAGTGTACAAATGTATGCATTACACATGTATAATTTAGTCACCACATATTTGTCTTTATTTTAATTTATTTATCGTATAAATATCTTATAATATAATTATTTTAAATTAATTTAATATAATTTATTACTAATATATATATTTTATAATTAAAATCTAAGTAAAAATCTTAGATTTTTATCTCATATGCCGCATCAACTTATGCTAAATGGCTTAATTGCCATTTTAGTCCTTTCTACTTTCTTTTAATCTATAATTAGACTTTCACTCTTTATTCAATTTGATCATTTTTTTTAATTACTTTAAATTAAACTAAATTCACTAAATAAAAATCTAATTAAACCCACTATTAGACTCATAATTGCTCCTAATAATTATTACTAACTCGATTTACTGAGACGGAGGCCCGATAACACACTTTTTCCAGTGCCCAGGAATTTTGGGTCGTTACAGGCATCAATCTGAGCTTTACGTGTAAGACCATGTCTGGGACATCGGCATCGTATTGATTCGTGTAAGACCCTGTCTGGGACAGAGGCATCGATATCCGAGTGCATGTGAGACCTCTTCTGGGACGTTGGCATTGTACGACCATTCCGAGTTTTCTGAGTATCCTACTAGATTCCTTATGGTTCAACGGGCAAGTCTGTGATATGAATTGCAAATCTGAGCTATGAGCAAATAAGTGAACGAATGTTTGTTTCAGGTACGTTTAGTATATACACAAGTGTGTATAAAAAGGTAAGTACCTATACGACTTTGACTTGAAGAAATGTATGCTTAAATGTGAGAATGTGCATCTTAAAATGATGAATGTGGCAAATGTGGCCCCAAGTGTATAAAACAAAGTACATTTGTGATATTATGCTTAGTGATTTGGATGTGCCAATGTATCTACTCGAAATATATGCATTTTATGCAAAGTTTATTTGTACATTAACTTACTAAGCTTTTGGAAAGCTTACTCTGTGTGTCTGTGTATGTTTTCTCTGTTTTATAGGTCGTCAAAGCTACTGAAGGCTCGGGACCGTCACGGATCGTCATCACACTACTAAACTCATTTTGGTACACTTTGGAAATGTTTATAAGTTAGATATGGCATGTATAGGCTAGTTTTTTATATAAGTTGATGTATAGACTTGGTCATGTGATGTGGCCAATTATTGGTTCATATTTTGTCTTGATGAATGTGGAATGTGTAGTTGTTTTGATATGTTTTGATGCTTATGAAATGGTTAAGTTTTGGATAAGCAAATAGATGATATATGCTTGAGATGATGTGGGATTTAGTTTGTAATTTGGTATGAATGGAATTGGTATTGAATGTGTTGATGGAATGTTCATTTTGGTATGTTTTTGGTTGCCATATATGCATGAAATCAGATGGATTATGTTACTTGTAGGTTAACCCTTATGGGTGGCATTTTGGCCTTGTAAATGGCCTATAATGTCACACAGTTGTGGTACACGGGCGTGCCTAAGACCGTGGTTGAATTGGAAGAATGTAGCTTAAATAGCACACGACCTCGACATGGGCGTGTCAGCTGGCCGTGGTGTACAAGTCAGTAGCTAGTTAAGAGCACACGGCCATGGCACACGGACGTGCTTGGTGGTCATGTTAGAAAAGTCAGTATATGGTCTGGTAGCACACGGTCATGGCACACGGACGTGCCTAGTGATCGTGTTGATATAGTCAGTATGTAAACACGGATGGACACACGGGGGTGTCTAGAAGCTGTGGAGGGCACACGGTCTCCTCCCACGGGCGTGTCTCCCCTGAAAGTTAGAAAAGTTTTTAATTTTCATGAAATTTCATATGTGTTTCAGTTTAGTCCCAACTCGGTTTATAAGCATGTTTAAGGTCTCGATGACCGTATTGAGGGACACTATGCTTAAGAATGATGAATGAATGTATAAATTTCTGTAAATACTTTCCGATCTGTCCGGTAACGTCTTTAACCTTAGTCCGTCGTCGGATACGGGTTAAGGGTGTTACATTTGGTTGGTATCAGGGCTACGGTTTAGCCGATTCTCGGACTAACGTAGCGTGTCAGAGTCTAGCTATACATGCCATATTTCTGAATTGTGATAGTGTGATGAATCCTGATGTATAAATGTGATTTCTGTATAGTAATAGATCCCGAAAGAGCCGTAGCTGACGACGTAGAAAGCAATGTGCCTGATCCCGCGCAAGGGACAGCGCCTTCTGACTAGCGGTCAAGGGGAAGAAGCTAAACAAGCTTTCTTCCAAATGATGAGTGAGTAGTTCACTCAGTTTGTAAAGAATAACCCGACTGTTTCACAACCTCCGTCCCCGGATAATCCCCCTCAGACTACAGTTGTGCCACCGGTTATGCATTCAAATCTGTTAAATAAGCCTCTGGTAGACAAGATTCGCAAGTATGGAGCTGAAGAATTCTGAGCTACCAATGATGATGATGCTGAAAAGGCTGAGTTTTGGTTAGAGAATACGATTTGGGTATTCGACGAAATGTCTCTGACTCTGGATGAATGCATAAAGTGTGTGGTATCATTACTCCGAGATGCAGCTTACCAATGGTGGAAAACTCTGATTTCTGTTGTTCCGAGAGAACGAGTTACATGGGACTTTTTTCAGATTGAGTTCCGGAAGAAATATATTAGTGAGAGATTCATTGATCAGAAACGGAAGGAATTTCTGGAACTTAAACAGGGCAGAATGACTGTTTCTGAGTATGAACGAGAATTTGTGAGACTGAGTCAGTATGCTCAGGAATGTGTATCATCCGAAGCTATAATGTGCAAAAGATTTGAAGACTGACTTAATGAAGACATCCGTTTGCTGGTTGGTATTTTAGAAATAAAAGAGTTCGTTGTACTTGTTGACCGAGCTTGTAAAGCAAAGGCACTCGGGAAAGATAAAAGAAAAGCTGAGTCTGATATTCGAGATATGAGAAAGAGATTTGAGTAAATCATTTCAATCGCTCAAAAGATTCAGTGGATAATGTGAGATATTCGAATAGAAATCAATCTAAACCGCAAATGAGTTCCAAAACTCAAAGCAACTTCGAGCTGTTGGTAATGTCCGGTGAGAGACCGAATGTAAACATTGTGGAAAAGACCTCCGAAAAGTCTGTAGATTGAGCGATGAGCTTGCTTGAGATGTGGATCGCTTGATCATTTTATCCGTGATTGCCCCCGAGCCTGTTGAGCGTGACTGATTTCAAAATCTAAGATCCGATATTGCACTGTGAGAGGTAGACCATCGAAGAATGTAAAGAATGTCGGTGGTAGTCGAGAACTACAAGAGACAATGTTGTCAGATCTGAAGCTAGAGCGCCTGCCAGAGCATATGCTATCCGAGCTCGTGAGGAAGCTTCATCACCTGATGTTATAACAGGTACTTTTACTCTTTATGATACTTCGTGATTGCTTTGATAGACCACGGTTCTACGATTCATATATATGCATGAATTTAGTGTTCAAAGCAACTTTTTGCTGTAGAGTCTCATCGAGTTTGCTATAAAAGTATCGAACCCCTTAGGTAAAAGTGTCCTCGGTTAATGAGGTTTGCAAGAAATGTCCGTTAATGTTTCGAGATAACTGTTTCCTATTGATTTGATCTTTGTTGCCATTTGATGAGTTCGATATTATTCAGGTATGGATTGGTTGTTTTTGCATGATGTTGTTGTGAATCGTAAAAGAAAGACTATTGATTTGAGATGTTCGAACGATGAGATTGTACGAATTGAATCTAATGATTTGAAGGGATTACCTGCTGTGATATCAGTATTGAAAGCTCGGAGTTATGTGAAGAAGGGATATGAGGCATATTTTGCTTATGTGATTGATTCAAAGGTATCCGAAAAGAAAGTTGAGTCAGTGCCTGTTGTCTGTGAATATTCTGATGTGTTTCCGGAAGAATTGCCGGGTTTGCCTCCGATACGTGAAGTTAAATTTGGTATTGAGTTGTTGCCGGGTACTACACCTATTTTAATAGCTCCTTATAGAATGGCACCAACAGAGTTGAAAGAGTTAAAGTCGCAGTTACAAGAATTGACCGATAGAGGGTTTGCTAGACCGAGTTTCTCACCTTGGGGTGTGCTGC
The DNA here is from genome assembly GCA_025698515.1 of Gossypium sturtianum. NCBI lineage: Eukaryota > Viridiplantae > Streptophyta > Magnoliopsida > Malvales > Malvaceae > Gossypium > Gossypium sturtianum. Next base: position 8,429,143 of record CM046947.1, read on the forward strand.
TGTTGCTTTGTGAAAAGAAAGATGGCACGATGAGAATGTGCATTGATTATCGTCAGCTGAACAAGGTGACTATAAAGAACAAATATCCGTTGCCCAGAATTAATGATTTATTTGATAAGTTAAAAGGAGCTACTGTGTTTTCCAAGATTGATCTGAGATCGGGATATTACCAGTTGAGAGTGAAAGATTCAGACATTCCGAAAACTGCATTCAGAACAAGGTACGGGCATTATGAGTTCTTAGTTATGCCATTTGGATTAACCAATGCTCCTGCTGTTTTTATGGATCTGATGAACAGAATTTTCAGACTGTACCTAGATCGATTTATTGTCGTGTTCATTGACGACATTTTGATTTATTCACGGAATGAGACGGAGCATGCTGAACACCTGAGGATTGTGTTGCAAACTCTGAGAGAGAAGCAATTGTACGCAAAATTTAGCAAATGTGAATTCTGGTTACACGAGGTTAGTTTTCTGGGGCATATTGTGTCAGCTTTTGGAATTCGAGTTGATCCGAGCAAGATTTCTGCTATTCTGGATTGGAAACCTCCGAGGAACGTGTCTGAAGTCCGTAGCTTTTTTGGCCTAGCTGGTTATTATCGTTGATTTGTGAAAGGATTTTCAGTAATAGCTACTCCGTTGACGAAATAACTTCAGAAAGAGGTTAGATTTGAATGGTCTGATAGATGTCAGAAAAGTTTTGATCAGTTGAAAACTCTGTTAACGGAAGCTCCAGTGTTAGTACAGCCAGAATTGGGCAAAGAATTTTTGATTTACAGTGATGCTTCGTTAAATGGGCTGGGATGTGTTTTGATGCAGGAAGGCAAAGTCGTAGCTTATGCTTCGAGACAATTAAAGCCGCATGAAAAGAATTATCCGACGCACGACCTTGAGTTAGCTGCGATTGTGTTTGCACTTAAGATTTGGCGCCATTATTTGTATGGTGAGAAATGTCACATACTTTCAGATCATAAAAGTCTGAAGTATCTAATGACTCAGAAAGATTTGAACCTGCATCAGAGAAGATGGCTTGAGTTGTTAAAAGATTATGAGCTTGTGATAGATTATCATCCGGGTAAAGCAAATGTTGTTGCAGATGCACTGAGTCGAAAATCATTGTTTGCACTACGACCTATAATGCTTCCATGGCTGTTTCTTTTATCTATATTCGGTGGAAGATGAATGAAAATAACATGATTTTGGCTTTTATTTTATTTATTATTAACTTTAATTACCTATTTACATTTTTACCCTTTAAAAACATTAATAATTACACCAAATGCCACTCCACTAACATCCACTATCTCATAAATGGGCTATTTGCCACATAAGGACCTTCACTTTTAAGTTCTATATCTATTTGACACCTTTAGCTTATAGAACCCAACTTTTAAACTTTATGCGATTTAGTCTTTTTTACCGAATTAACCACTTAAACGATAAAATTTATTTACGAAAATTTCACACAACTCTAATATCATGCTGTAAATATTAAAATAATAAAAAAATAAAATTTTCAATGTCAGATTGTGGTCTCGAAACCACTGTTCTGATTAACCCTAAAAACGGGCTGTTACAACTCTCCCCCCTTAGGGATTTTCGTCCCCGAAAATCTTACCAGAAGATAGATTAAAGATTTGCTTTCACATCACCTATTCAATTCTTTACATAGCTTTGAATTTCACAACTCTTTAATCTTACGAACTAAGATTCTGATCTGTCTTTCACTATACGTCATATCAAGCTGAATCATCACATCATATATATATAAGAAACACATGAAGAATCTTTTCAAGTTCTAACGGTTATATAAGCGGATAAGCCTCTGGCCTTATTCTTTCAATAATCTCATATGACCCAATGAAACACAAACTCAACTTCTCTTTATGACTAATTCGAGAATTTCTATTCTCATAGTAACACTTTCACAAACTCTTAATTCACTAATTGAAATTCGAAGTTTTTATGTATCAAGTTTGCACATGTTTTCTGTCAATCTGAAATTGCTTTCTAACTGCGACAAATCACTTCCACTTTCTCTTCAATATCTCTGACAAAATTAATTCCGTGAATCTTTTTCTCGTAAAGCTATACTCTGTAACAACGGAGTTCAGTAATTACACTCATATAATACTTCATATAATGACATATTTATACTCAAACTCAACCAACAGTGATAATCTTCCTCAGTTGCTTTCAAACTCTAGAACATAGTGGCAGTACATATTTTCAAAATCTGAATCATTTTCTCTGATTAGCTATCAGTTTAAGAATGAAATACAATGTTACAATATAATCTCATACCCAAATCTTACCGTAGTTTCTCCCAGAATAACAATATAAATTTCGGATCTCTATCCGAAACAATGGAAATTGGCACCCTGTGCAAACTGACAATCTTAGGAATGAATAACTCAGCTGATCTACCAAAAGAGAAATCTATATGTACGGAGAGACTTCTTCAAACAGTTAACAATAATTTAGATAGCATCTATCTTTTTCGATGATAGGAAAAATCCCGATACAAAAATTCATCAAAACTCTATTTCGTTACTACACAGATATCACTACATGTTGTAACAGTCCCGAAGACACTTAATAATCAATTTTAACATGTTGATAGCTCAGGCACTTGAATACAAGGTCAGAAATATCACGTTTCTTACACATTCATCAATACCACTGTCTCAGATTATTATGCATCTTGATACTCACATATGAACAGTCAAACTACCATTGTGAGCGACCTGTAACAGTTGTTGTACAATCTCAGAACTTTTTGGTATACTCACACTATTTCAAAGCAACAATTAATCATCGGTTCCACATCACAAATTTTGAATCAGAAGTCTATTTACATTGAACCCTTTTTAATTTGCAAATCTCTGACACATATCTGAGCTTCATAAATTCACTGAATAAACATCAATTTAGCTTCTAACTTATCTACTAACTATCAATCGCGTATTCATCGCTCGTAAAGCATACAAAAGTTTCCTGCTCAAAACATCTATAACTGTAATCATTTTCCCCGGATGAAAATCAATTACTAACTCAAAACCCTTCGATGGTTCAAACTATCTTTACTGTCTCATATTCAGATCACTCAGTCAAATCAAGTAAATTACATTACTAGCAAACAATCAATGTCGCTAACTATCCCACACAAGTACAATGTCAACCATTTCTAATTCGCGTGCCGAATAACACTTCTCATGCAGCTTTAACTGTATGGAATCACAACATATCATTATACAATCTTGTATTAAAACACTCTTCAAACCATTTAATGACGCATGACTGAAAATCATAAATTCTTCACCTGACTCAGACTGAACCAGAACTGATGTTTCAATTAACAATGTCTTTGCACAAATAAGAACTTCAAGAATATTTCTCAACAAAACCATTCCGATAGATATAATCCTATATCTTGTCTTCAAGAATACGAATTCTTCTTCCAGACTATCCCTCAATTCACACATGTACGTTCAAAGTTTATTTCCAGTCCGATGGATAGATTCAAACACATATAACCCAATTATCTTTTCAATCAAATAATTCAGATCATACTAACTACTGAATCGATCTTTTCGAAGAAATCTTTCTTCTCATTAGAAGGATAACCTAGACATATCATTATACAGATTGATCTTGATCTTCTATCATTTTCACTTTTGTCAATGTCGAACTTTCACGAGAACTAGAAAAGAGTTTATAATAAAGCTGTCTCATCTATTAATCATCGAAGTTCTGAATCATACTGAAGTCACCTTTATCAGATAGAAATCATTGGGCCTTAATGAGAATGATGTCTCAACCCTATAAATAGATATTATCCCGGCTGTTAATGAAGCATTTGAACATAGAAAAGAATCAAATATGATTTTAATAGTAACCTCTGCAGAAACACAACTTCTATAACTCAAAGGACGGTACCACTGTACTCTCACATTTCAAGCCAGAAATTATAATTACAATAGACATAGTCATCTCTGTCAATTAGAGATCTCTTGCAGATAATCACATGGAATCATAAGAAAACCGGAATAGCGAAATTTCAACATATGGAGTTACACAGGATATCTGAAAATTACAACCCATATATAATGATATAAAATTCCGATGATATCCCAGAAAATTTCCAAAAGGAAGAACAACACTCATAAACATTGAAATCAACGGTGACAGAAGCAATATAATCTTCATGTAAATTCAATAGAACCATAACCAGTAGAAACAGAATACTAGCAATCATACAGATTTTACCGTCGACTTTTCTATCAACACAATAGAATAGAATACCAGAGAAAAAATAGAACAATGCCGATCATAAACCATATATACCACAATGCTTTCGTCTAACAGTATGTTTAACTAACATTCTCATACGATAAGAATTCCTTATGAAATTAAACAGTCATATATACTTCTGAGAATGAATGTACACATAGAATGCACAGAAGAAACCATAGTAACTGCCCGACTATAACTATTGCACTCAGCCATCAATACAATTCAATCATTATTCAACTGTCTAATTCTGTCATCAGAAATTTTCACATTATCTCTTCGCTAATAAAAGTAAATTCAGAAAAGCTTCCAGTTAATACTTTTTTTAGATAACATTCCTGAATACGTCATTTAGTCGGAATTAACTTCTTATTTAACAGTGACTCTGCATAATCTGAATAGTCTTCAGAACTATCCAATATCTCTTTTAGTACTGTCTTCATTTGATGATTCGTTCTCTTTTCTGGCCACATTACTAATCTTTCAAACACGGACTTTTATAACTCCACACTCGTGAGCTTATTCAATCCAAATCTTACAGATTTCATTGTAACGTTTTACTGATGAGGGGGTGAGGGTAGTAAAGCCTCAAATTTAACTCTCACATACATGCACATAACATATACTATCACAAATAGCCAGTTCATTTTTAAATTTCACATTCTCAAAACATTTAATAATCATTGACTTATCAACACTTTTGTACTTAACATATTGTTCATATGCAAACTAATATCACTAATTCATAATCAAAGCATTTTATATAGTAGTCATAGGCCACATATCACATATCACAACTCATATACTCATATCATTACTGCATTTATCAACAACAGAATATCTTGTATTCTTATTCATACCTTTATGAGTCTCAACTCATCATCAACACATTTTCACTCAAATATTTGAGTATTTATTTCTGTACTATCAGAATTAGCTCGGTTGGAAAGTATATCTGTCTCATCAAAACAATTTTCGTCAGAGTCGGGAGATATCACACTATCGCAGGTTATATATGGCATGTATAGCTAGACTCACATACGCTATGGTAGTCCTAGAACCGACTAAACCATAACTCTGATACCAACAAAATGTAACACCCCTAACCCCTATCCGTCGTCGGAATAGGGTTACGAGGTATTACCGATCACTCACTTCATAACATATACATATCTCATACATTTAGACATTCAAATACATATGTTATTCAAACACAGACATATTGTCCCTTACGAGGCTCTACGAGGCCTTAAAACATGCTTAAAAATGGTTCAGGACTAAACCGAACATATACAAAAATTCTCGAAACTTAGAATAATTTTCACATTTTCAAACGTCACACGCCCGTGTGGACACACGGCCTCCAGACACGTCCGTGTCACAGACCGTGTGGAAACAGGGCATACATACTGACTTGGTCACACGGCCAGTCACACGCCTGTGTGCCTATTCGAAATGGCCACACACGCCCATACGCCAAGACTGTGTGCCACACACGGCCATCAAACACGCCCGTGTGTCTAGGCCGTATAACTCACTGACTTATTTTATTAAAGCAGCCGGGGTCACACGGTTGAGTCACAAGCCCGTGTGCTCAGGCCGTGTGGCACGAAATTAGGCTTGGTTTAAGCCATATTTCTCACCCTCCTCATGCATACCTAAACCACATCATTTTGTTCTATTTCAATACAATTAATAGGCAGCCAAAACATGTTGTTACATATACATTTCATGCCATTCAAATTCCTAACCATATCAATGCACATTTCAATACCATTTGCTTAACCAAGAACATCCCAAATATACAAGCTATAATCATCAATATAACCTATTTCAATTATACAATATTTCCCAATTCAAACATCAATCCCTACCTCAAAAATGAACCAATTCATCAACTTAATTTTATGCATTTCTTAAGCAAATACTCATCATCTATCAAATGATCATATGAATAACTCAAACCATTATTAAAATGGCCAAATACTTTTAGATCATATCAAGCAAACCTCATAAGAATTCTAAGCTATTTAGCCAATATCAAGGTTATCAAAATATACTAAATTCCACAACCAGATACATAATCAACCATCTCAAATAACCAAATACATTCCAACCATGATATCAAATACCATGGCCTATACATGCCATATAACCAAGTCATAAAGGGTATAAATACCGAAATTATTAACCAGATAGTGTGATGCAATCTCTGCCGACTTTCAACCCGAGCGAACATCCGAAAAATCTATAAACATAGGAAAAACACACAGAGTAAGCTTTGAAAGCTTAGTAAGCTCGTATCTTAATAAACTTAACATAACAAATAATTTCATTAAAACAACATAAGCATAATATGCTATCTCATATGCCAAAACACAACTTATCTCAAGTTTATAACATAATTTTCATAACAAATCATCATCATTCAATAATATACTTATTTACTTACTAACTTTAGCTTTCACAAGCTTATTCAATTTAATTCTCATATAACATTCCATTCTCACTTTCATATATCCAAATGAGCACATTCTGTAAATAACATATCTAATCACATATATTTCTCATACGAATCACATATCAACACTTATACCCAAACTCACCTTTCATTCATATAGTATTTGACAATTTCACTTATGCTACTTTATAAATCACATCTTATTCATTGTTCATGTTTCATTTGCACATATTCATATTTCGTTTACAAACACATCACATAACATTCTTTGCACATATATACTTACCTTTCATTATCAAATATTGTATACCTTTCAACGTACCTGAATCGGAATGTCATTCACCTAATCACTTATTTCTCGGAATGCCCGTTGAACCGTTCGGAATCAATAAGGATACTCGAATAGCTCGAAAAACTCGTACAATGCCAACGTCCCAGACGTGGTCTTACATGTAATCATATATCGATGCCACTGTCCCAGATAGGGTTTTACACGAATCAAATATGATGCCGATGTCCCAGACATGGTCTTACACGTAAATCACAAGTCGATGCCAACGTCCCAGACGTGGTCTTACACGAAATCACATATCGAAATCCTATATCATGACATATGTATCCTCTACTATTCCTAGGGTTCGTACGGGGCTTTTAGATGTCATCACATTGTCGATGCTATCTCGTATTCATATAATCTACTTCTCGAACAATTCAATATCATAATAATATATATAACTTTTCAAAATACATATATATTTACATTACCATTCGGCATTGAATTCAATCACACAAATAATAAGCATTTATAACATGATTTCGTAACGTCTATTAAAATATGAACTTACCTCGTTCGCAGTAGCGACAAATTAAGTCGACTAATCTGATACTTTGGTTTTCCCTCGATCTAGATCCGAATTCCGCTTTTGCCAATCTAATTAATATCAAAATTAACTTATTTAATCATTAATTCATTCAATTAAACACAATTTACACATTTTGACAAAATTACACTTTTGCCTCTATTATTCCACATTTTTGCAATTTAGTCATTATCACATAAAATCACAATTTCATGAAATTAAACACAAACCCAAGCTAGCTGAATTTTCCATATATTATTCTCAACCCATATTTCAATTTATTTCACATTTCAACCCCTCAATTTACACTTTTCACAATTTAATCCTTATTTGACATTTTAACCAAAAATCACTTAACAAAACATATTAATCTATCAAAAATTATTCATTTTCCATCATCAACACTCAAAAACATCAAGCTATCATCAATGGAAACTCACAAATTCATCAACAAATTCAGAAATTAGGGTACGGGCTAGCTAGAACACAAAGCAACGATCACAAAAACATAAAAATCATCAAAAACCGAGCTCGAAACATACCTCAATTAAAAACAACAAGGGCCGAACCCTATAATGCTTCCATGGCTGTTTCTTTTATCTATATTCAGTGGAAGATGAATGAAAATAACATGATTTTGGCTTTTATTTTTTTTATTATTAACTTTAATTACTTATTTACATTTTTACCCTTTAAAAACATTAATAATTACACCAAATGCCACTCCACTAACATCCACTATCTCATAAATGGGCTATTTGCCACATAAGGACCTTCACTTTTAAGTTCTATAGCTATTTGACACCTTTAGCTTATAGAACCCAACTTTTATGCTTTACGCGATTTAGTCCTTTTTACCGAATTAACCACTTAAACGATAAAATTTATTTACAAAAATTTCACACAACTCTAATATCATGCTGTAAATATTAAAATAATAATAAAATAAATTTTTCAATGTCAGATTGTGGTCCCAAAACCACTGTTCCGATTAACCCTAAAAACAGGCTGTTACATGCCAAAGCTTGGATTCTTCAGCAGAGGCAACACAAGCTGAGTGTGAGTCACTTGGCTAGTTGAGTTCAAAGCATTTATTAGTCATTGTGACTGACATAAGGCTTGATCCATTCGGATCAGCAATTTTGCACTCCTTGCCCTTAAACACAACTGAGTAGCCTTTTTCAAGCAGTTGTGCAATGCTGAGTAAGTTCTTATCAATCTCACGTACCAACAGCACATTTGTGATAACCTTGTCACCTGTGGGAGTGCATATCAACACTTCCCCTTTTCCTTCAGCCTTGATAAACTGCCCATTTCCAACTTTCACCTTGGTTTTGTAGCTTGTATCCAAGGTTTTGAAAATGGATGCATCCGTGACATGTGATTAGTGCAACATGCATCGTCCAATAGCCATCCTTTTGAGCCCTTCTTCGACCGGTGAGCATGACACAAAGAAAGACTCGCTCCTCATGATCACTACTGTCTTCAGCTACTTGAGCTTCAACATTTTTCTGTTGTGCTTGATTCTGCCTAGGTCTGCCTTTATTCTTGCAGACCCTTTCAACATGCCCATTTTTTTCTTGCAATGTTGACATATTGCATCTGGTCTAAACCAGCATCTATTTTTTGGATGACCTGGTCTTTTGTAGTGCCTACAGAGTTGGTCCCCTCTTCTTGCAGCATTAGGCTTAGGCCTATTTTTCCAGTTCTTTTTGCCTTTATAGGCATTGGTGCTCGAGGCAGCCTTGGCCTTAACTTGAAAAGCACCTTCTTGATGCTCCTCCATCCTGCTGGCTCTTCTTTGCTCCTGAGCATAAAGGGCATTAATGAGCTCAGTTAAGGAGATGCTTGCAAGGTCTCTCGAATCCTCAAGGGATGAGATTTTTGCTTCATATTTTTCAGGCAATGTTGAGAGCACCTTCTCCACGATTCTTGCCTCACTGAATTGTTCTCCTAGCAACCTTATGTTGTTGATCACAGCCATGATTCTATCTGAGTACTGCTTCACTGTCTCTTCTTCCTTCATCTTTAAATTTTTAAAATCTCTTCTCAAGTTCAGTAACTGTTGCTGCCTTGTCCTCTCTGTGCCTTGGAACTCCTCCTTGAGCTTGTCCCAGGCTTGTTTTGGAGTCTCACAAGCCATAATTTTGGTGAAGATAACATCAGACACACAGTTCTGAATACAAGACATGGCTTTATGCCTCTTAGTCCTCTCATCTGCGTGCTGCCTGATTTGAGCCACTGTGGGATTGGCTCTGAGTGGAGCTGGCTCAGCATCAGTGTTAACAACTTCCCACAGATCAAAGGTCTGCAGGTAAGTCCTCATCTTAACTACCCATATGTGGAACCCTTCATCATTAAAGACTGGTGGTGCTGCTGGAGAAAATCCTGAAGAAGCCATTCGATTTTAAGGTTTAACTGTAACAGGTCCTCAAAGACAAAAGCTCTGATACCAATTGTTGGGAATTTTGGCAAGGCTTAGCAAGCTGAGTAGAAAGCTTGTACAACAAGCCTCGTTACTTGGTGAAGAAATAAAAGCAGGAATTTACTAAGAAAACAAGAACAGAAAACGAGAAGCAAGAAAGATGGAGCATATATGAATGAAATATGATATTTTTCATTAAAAGAAGCATTGGCATATTGCCATTACATATATCAGTCATTGACTGAGCAAAACAAAGCAAGTTTTTACCTAATACTTACCTAATACCACTAGTTACATGGAAACTTGGTAAAATAACTTGTACACATAAACAAGGCTGATTTATCAACTCAATCACTACCTAATTACATCAAATTCTATACCAACTGAGTTCAAATCAAACTAAGTTACAAAACATAAACTTGGAGTAACAAAACAAGTTGAATTTGGACAACATCAGTAAGCTTCAGCTGCTGCAAGCTTGGCTGGACTGCATGTAATGCTCCTTGCTGCATGAGCTGCATGAACTGCATGGAAGGCCATCTTCTAACACCTCCTCCGCTGTTATTGACAAGTTTGAAGTAATAGTGTAGTCTTAACCTTTCTGTCCCAAGAAAAAAAAAAGTGCAAAGGCCTAAAAGTTGTTGTGACTCTAGCCATGAATAGATCCTACGTGTTGTTGTTTTGGCCTAGAGGGTTGCATGCAATTCTGGTTTTATTCGAGTTAAGCTGTATTTAGAAGATTGTTACAAGGCCTGCAAAGGTGAGGGAGGGTTCACTCCAGGGAGTTGCTGCTATGGCTTCTCCTGTCAAGGTTTGGATACTGATCCCACTATTTTTTTTGTCTCATTACTGTGCGTTTGTTTTGTTTGGATACCTTCCTTAGCTGTGCGGGCTTAAGATTTCGTATTTTGCTGGTCCTTTCAAGCTTATATTTTGTTGTGGCTATTGCTCAGGGGTTCATCCTTTCGGATAAATAAGTTGAAACGACTAAACTCAATCCAATTAATAAGTTCGAACCCCTGGATTGTCTAGTCATAAACCCTTGGCTGTTTTTGGTTTTGTATTTTTACATTCATGTATGCCCGCTGGTCACAGCGTGTTTTAAACGAAATAAAATTATGTTTCCTTTTTATTAAAAAAATTTATATTATTAGTGAATAAATTACGGGTAAATTTTAGTTTTGATTATTTAATTAAAAATATATAATTGGTCACTAATATTTTTAAATTTGTCTTTCTCTGGTCATATGTATATTAAGTGGCATTTTTTAATTGGTATAATAATAATTTTAATTCTCAACTTTTATATTTTATATCAATTTGACCCTTATTCTATATATATATATATATATATATATAAACCTCAAATTCATTAAAACTTAAAAAAATTCAATATAAAAATGCTAGAAAAATAAAATGGCAAATATGTTTTTGTTGAAGGACTAATATGCATTGGAAATAAAGAAAATTACCATTTAATAGAATCCAATGACAAATTAAAAACAAAACAAAAGTTAAATCATTACTTGCTTCCTCAATGTTTCTCGAAACCAAACTAATAATATCTTTAAGTCAAATTCCATATCCTTGAAGAATATCCAAAATTGATGCCACAAAAGCTTATGAAATCGATGATGCCATTTTTTAGCAAAAAAAAAATCTATTTCATACTCAATTTATTTAGATTATTTTTTATAATATGCTAAATATTTTTCTTATAACAAAAAAATTATGTCAAGAAATAGAAGAGGTAAAAAACAGAACTAATAAATTTACTTGATGTTTTTTTTAATGTTTTTTTTTTTTAAAATGAGTATTTGATATTTCTATAGAGATAATACAAAGAAAAATTAGGTTTAAATACAATTGTTCCTCATTTTCTCTCACTTTATCTATTTTAAAATTTTTATTACTTATATTTAATCTAAAATTTTAAAAAGAATTTTAAATTTTTATCATTTTATATAATCAAAGTCAAATTGACAAAAAGTATAAGAATTAAGGACTAAAATTATTATTATACTAACTAAAAAGTGCCACATAATAGTTGGGGAAAAAGAACAATTTCAAAAATATTAATGACTAAATTGTAAATTTTTTAATTAAGTGATAAAACTAAAAATTAATTAGCTAATTATTTAGTGTGCTAAAAATAATAATAAATTACTTGTTGATATCGACCTAGATTGCAAGCTTGTGAATGGGTAGAAAACTGTTTCAAAAATAAAAAAGAACCAATCTTCTTAAACTTGTTGAAAAACATAAAACTTGGAAGTTCATATTATGGATTTTAGTTTTAGTTCTCTATTCATATTAAATGAAAACTAAATTCTCTAAAACAAACAATTATAAACTATATAAATATACTATGGTAATTAGGTTCAATACAGGGGCGAAGCCAGAGGGGCTGGCATGGGCCCCGGCACCCCCTAAAAAGTAAAATTGCTATTTGGGCCATTGAAATTTTTTTAAAATTTTAAATTAGTAAAGGTAAAATTGCACTTTGGCCCCCCCTAAAATTATAAAAATTCGATTTAATCCTTTACAAATTAGAAAGATATAAACTATAAAAAATTAAAATTTCATCCGGCCCCCCCTAAAAAATTGTCCTGGCTTCGCCCCTGGTTCAATAATTACTCAATTAAATTCATATGATAAAATTGAAATATAATAAAATATTAGAATTTACAAGTTATTCTTTTCGGCACAATACATAAAATTATTTCGCGTTTCCAGAATGCAGTTCGTGAAATCCACACGGTCATGTGTCCAGCCCGCGTAGCTTTGCTCCTATTTTTTATTTTCGCTCGTTTTTGCTCCCAAATGTTCTCATAAATATAGAAGCATAAATTTAAAGGATTAGAAGTATAAAATTCACTATTTTACATCGAATAAACATCCAAAAACGCATTAAGAATGAAACTAAAACATGTTATTTTTAGTATTTATCAATTCATAAATAAGAGAATAATGAATTTTAGTGCACTCAAATCCACGTTTCTTTTATATTATAAGACAAAATTCAAATTATTCTTAAACAAACGTAGTCAAATTTACAATATAAAAAGTCCCCATCTACAGTACAGAAAGCTAAAACGTAGTGTGGGTGACGTAAAGATCACGCGCACAACTGAGAGTGGGTTTACAATTGTTATGCAAACACAAAATACAATGAAGAGATGAGATCAGGTGGCCGCGTCATTTCTGAGTAATAAACCAATACAATCTGTGTCTGTCACTTTTGCTTTTATTCCATAAAGGAACCACAACATTCCAACTCAACCAAACATTAAATGTCCTGTTGTTACACATAAATTCAGAAACCATATTTATGTGAAACTGCCACCTTTTTCCTTCACCAAAAACAATAAACTTGTCCTTTTCTTTTTACCTTCTGTTTCTAAGAGAGAATATGAAGAAGAAGAAGAAGCAGCAGCAGCAAAGGTGTATAAGTTTTTGAACAGACATTTGCAAAGGTAAAACTTATTTACGTAAAGTATTTGCTTTTGACGTACTCCTGACACCTGTAATCCCTCCCTATGTATTTTCTTTCGGTTTTTTCTGCATGGATTTCTTGTTTACATTACCATAAATGAAAACTACAAACAAATTTGCTCTGTTTTCCAGTTCAGTCATTTTCTTCTATTTTCAAGATTTTGGTTTTCTTTTTCCTTCTTCCTCCATCTATTCTTTTATGTTTCCTTTATACATGATTCTCTTAACAATTTGTATGCTTCTTTCATCTCCTTTGATATAGAGAATTCATCAGATAAAAGGAATCAACTTCTCTTTGGTATGTTGTTGTAGGATGATTTCTTTTGCAGCTTTCTAAGCTTTGCTTGATCTTCTCTTCTAGTTATTAGAATGATTAATTACTGAAGAATGATAGATTTTGGCTATTGCTAGTATAGACAGTATGATATACTTGTCCACTCAAACTCCAGTTGTCTATATATATATATATATATATATATATATAAAGGTCTGAACAGCAATATTAGAAAGCAACAAAATTCACATCTAAATTTCTACGGTAAATCTGGGGAAATTCGTTTTTCTTTTCCTATGTATGCTCTTCTTCTTCTTCTTTTTTATAGCAATCCAAAATTCACATCCTTCTCTTTGAAAAAAGATGCTGATGGTAATTATTATTGTTCAGAATTGAATAAGACTGTAGTGATGCTAACAGTGAGCTTTAGGGGTATGTCATTTTCTTTTATATATTTGTAGGGTCATACCTGAGGTTTAAAGACATAAGCAACGAACTTACCTAGTTGCTTAGGTAAATGGACTGTTGTGGTACGGATGATAAGGGGAAAAAAGCAATTATTAGGAACCAAATCCTTGTGTCAATTCAAAATCGTTTTGGTGTATTTTGTTCTTCCCTTTTTGTTTTGTAGCATTCATTCTAATCACATACTGCCTCCTGCTTGTGGGGCCCTTTTTTTTTTTCTTCTTTTTATCTTTTGCGACTCCAAACAGACCATTGCAGTAGTAGGCACATGGGAGTGAAAAATGAAAATTTAGGTGCATCTATTTTCTCAAGCTGGGGTTCTCAAAGGATGATCAGAAGACTGTTGTTTTTGAATCCCTTTTCCATGCTTTACCATTGAGCCAAGAGAATTCCCACTTGCTTTGTTTCCTTCCAGGTTTGGTATCGTAGAGCTTTACTTGTTTATACTTCAAGTTAAAAGGTTAAATACAAACCGTTCATGATCGATTAGGTTAAAATTACTCACAAGTGCCTGATAAATCTCCTGTAGTAACTAGTAGTTGAGGTATGTAACTTGTCTTTCTTCTTTATTTAAGTACTTTGTTGCTCTGTTATTTGAATTTCTCAATTAGAAAAAGTAAATGATTTGTTTATGCTTTGCCATTATAACAAAGCCATCTTTCATTATCAATTCATAAATATATAAGTCCCTGCAATTGATGGTCCTCCATTTATGTGCAGATAATTTACAGCCATAATGTGAATCTGATGTCCATCTATAAGGGATTGTCACATTAAGTGTCAACCTTAACTATAAGCTAAATCATCAAGAATCCCCCTTGTTTCTTCAAAAACGGTAGTTCTCTTACTCTCTTAGACAAAATTTAATAATATTGTCTAGCATTGTAATTAAAAGCTCCTTTAAGTCCACCTAAAATACACGTCTTCCCATATAGAAGTTCTTAAGCTTTCTCAATTCATTTGCTCTTATTAAACAGAAGTTTGGAAACATTTGCATTGCTCCTATGTTTTACTTTGAATGAATTTTCCACAATAATTTTGGCTAGATCATACATGATGTTCTCCTCCATCATTGTTGGATGGCTTGCATAGAAGAATGCGCCTTTGGCTTTTGCTTTCTGCATATCCTAGTGCAAGTAGACTACTCTTAATTTTCTTTAGGGGGGGGGGGGGTATTTTGAAGGTTTCTAGCTGATTAACAAATAGTAATATCTTGTCTACATATTTAAGTCGGTTTCAGTTTTGGAGGAAGGTCAGCTTCTGTCTGCTGTGACACAGAACGAGAAACACATCCAGAGGACTTTGAAGCTGTGGTTTAAATGGCTAAAGCTTGTTGGCCATACTTTGATCCCGAGTATGAGACCCTAAGTGCCAGAATCAATCCTCCAAGGTTCTTTTTCTTTCTCTGTACACATTTCTAAAGATCATTCGTCAATTTTGTTCCAAAACGAACTACATTCAGCAACCTTGATGGTTTAGTCACTATAATTCATTGGATTTACAGTTTGCTAAAATAGGTACTTTGATCAATTTTATGGTAGAAAATTGCATGCTGGTGGTATGGGTTTTTTAATACTAGAGGAAAAGCCAACTTATAAGACACTTGCACGCATTTTAGCAGTTCTCATCATCCTTCTATAATTATAACTCTTTGTTTCTCATACCTTATCTGGCAGGGTGTCTGTGGACAACATTAGTTGTAGAGACTGTACTGTTGTAAAGGTAATTTTCAATATAAATGAATTTTGTGCCTCGCTGGCTTTTGAACTTCTAATACTTTTAGTACCAACAAGTATTTCACCATTTTCATATAGATTGACAGCGTGAATAAACCTGGAATATTGCTGGAAGTTGTGCAAATACTAACTGACCTCGACTTCACTATTACTAAAGCGTACATCTCCTCTGATGGTGGATGGTTCATGGATGGTACGGATACTTCCATTTACCAAGTTATTTTATATTAGTTTATAGAGCTTTGTACCTATATAGTCCCTTCCCTGTTTCCCCTAATCTCTTCCTAATACCAAGTGAATATTTGACAATGTTTTTATTTCTTTCAAACAGTGTTTCACGTCACTGATCAACAAGGGAAAAAGATCACTGATGGAAGAACAGTTGATTACATAGAAAGGGTACGACCTATCTTTTCCTTTGGAACTCTTATGTTCCTTGGTCTACTAAAATTGCCCCTAAACAAAGCTCAGCTAGTACTGTTTGAATGTTCCTTTCGAAACAGCCATACATATGCATTATGAATCCGTACCCGTTGCCTCTTATGATTCTCTTCTCATATTCCATATATTTTTTTGTCCAACTTACATGTACTGGGGAATTTGGTATGGCTCCGTGCAGAACTCAGACACTTGTAAGTGGCAAGGGTTTCCATAAATGCTTCATTTGGGCATTTCCCTTATATGCTCTCATAATGATTCGGAGTGAAGTCGGAAGCACTCACCAATTTATTGGAAAGATGCAGCAAGTGTTAAGATAGCACCTAATTTCCTCGTAAATTAATGACCCTGAGCTGTTATCATTCCGAATAGAGATGAAAAGAAAACAAATAAAAAATGAAACCTCAACAACCCTTTCCTTCCATTATTCTCCATGTGTCATATTGAGTGCACTTTCCTTATTACTGTTTTACATATTAGCTGCATTTTATTTCAATAGGCTCTAGGACCCAAGGGCCATGCAGCTGACGGGATGAAAAGCTGCGCTGGTAAACGTGTCGGGGTGCACTCCGTTGGTAATCACACTGCAATTGAACTCGTTGGGAGGGACAGACCTGGTCTGTTATCAGAGATCTCTGCTGTCCTTGCCGACCTTCAATTCAATGTTGCTGCTGCAGAAGTATGGACACATAATAGGCGAATAGCTTGCGTGCTCTATGTCAACGATTATTCCACAAATCATGCTGTGCATGATCTAAACAGACTGTCCATTATGGAGGAGCAGCTTAAGCATATCCTGCGTGGTAGTGAGGATGACGACAAAGTGGCTCGTACAAGCTTCTCCATGGGATTCACACACACAGACCGGAGGCTTCATCAAATGCTGTTTGCTGATAGGGATTATGAAGGCAGTGGAGTAACAAGTGAAGTTGATTATCCCTCATCCTTCAAACCCAAGATCACAGTTGACCGTTGCGAGGAGAAGGGTTATTCTGTTGTCAGTGTCCAGTGCAAAGATCGAGCTAAGCTCATGTTTGATATTGTCTGCACACTCACAGACATGCAATATGTAGTTTTCCATGCCAATATCTCATCCAATGGCCCCTATGCTTCACAGGTATGCTTATCATTTATCATAGCTTTAAAGAAAAAAAAGGGGGCATAAGTATTCTACTGAAATATCATTTTTGCAAATGTTGTTAATCAAGTATCCCAAGTTACCAAAAATGAAAAAGGCGATTTTGCTCACTTATGCACATAGAAACAAAATTACCTGCAAATATGGTATTTATGGCCAAATTTATACAGATACAAATCATCAATTCCGTTCTTCTACAATCTGGGGTCTCATCGTTTAGCTATATATATTATAAAGTTGGAAAGATTAATGACCTTTGGAGGAAATTATGGCTTATTAATGAGCACAGTTCAAATGAATAGAAGTTTCCATGGCTCAGCCAATTGTAGACTATTTATAATGGCTTACATCCTTTAATCACTGTGCTAACTCCAAAAAACGTTTTTGAAGGATTACATATGCATAAATTATCTTAAAGGCTTTCATGCAGGAATATTTTATCCGCCACATGGATGGCTGCACACTTGATGCTGAAGGAGAGAAAGAAAGAGTCATTAAATGTCTAGAAGCTTCAATTCATCGAAGAGTAAGCGAGGTGAGTTGTATATCTAACTGAAATGTTCTGTTCATGTTAAGCCATTGATTGTTTTTGTTGTAGCTAGTGTACCTTTCATTCAATTAAGACAACAAATATTCTTTTTTCTATTGAGAAACATCTACTTGTCATTTAAGATTGGGTTTCAACGAATGCAGGGTCTAAGTCTGGAGCTTTGTGCAAAGGATAGAGTTGGTTTGTTGTCTGAAGTAACGAGGATTCTCCGAGAGAACGGATTGTCAGTAAGAAGAGCAGGGATCTCTACAATTGGGGAGGAAGCAGTGAATGTTTTTTACGTGAGAGACACTTACGGGAACCCAGTAGATTCGAAGAAAATCGAAGCACTCCGCAGGGAAATCGGGCACACGATGATGCTTAATGTAAAGAAGGATCCAGGCAGTGCCAAAGCACCCGAGGCTGAGGCTATTAGTGGATGGGCCAAGACAAGTTTTTTCTTTGGAAACTTACTGGATAAGTTGCTGGCATGATCAAAGAAAATGAAATATCTCCATGTTTGACTGTAACAGAAACTCTGAACTGTCTACAATAAATTCAAGCTTTTGCATACCGACACCCTACTTTGTTAAAGAAATAAATGTTAAAAAATTTGTTTCAAAAATAAAATTTTGTTTTTTTCTGACAATCTAATTACTCAAACCAAACTTTGACAGCCTATGTTTGTGCTCATGAGTTTTCCCCTTTCCTGTCATTGAGTACAAATTATTTAATGTGTTTATATCCTAGACACCCAACCTATTCTTGATAAAAGTTGAAAAAAGTTCATAAATTTTTTTTAGCTGGAAATCGACTTAACTATTAGAATTTTAATAGTATAGTAAATTTCATTAACTCTTTTTGAAGTTTTTTTTTTTAACTTTTATGAAGTATACTAAATTTCAATACGAGTTGTCATATTAACATCATTAAAAGTTTAGTAGTTTAATATGTCGTAACCATTTTTTGAAAAAAAACAGGGAAATGACTAGGGTTTTGAAAATGAAAATACAACAGGAGTCGCCACCGACCTTGTTAGGTGTGATCGGGTCACCTTTGTTTTAATAAACATTTTTATTTACTAAAACAATGTTTTTTTTTTTTTTTTTTGGTCTACGAATTTTGAGAAAACGGGCTCGGGAGTCGCTTACGTGCGAGGAAGGGTTAGCACCCTCGTCACGCCCAAAATTGGTACCAAACTGATTAATCAATGTCTCGATGTCGAAGATTTGAAATGATTTTAAAATTCGGATCCTTTAAAAACGTTAGGATAGTTGAGGTTGAAATTTGAGATTTCTTTATTCCGAGAGGATACAAACATCACATCCGAAGACGTTAGGACACGATATTCAAGCCTTCGTAATCAAAGTTATCTCGGAGTTCGTAAAATTTATTGAAAGGATGCTTAGTATTTTAGTCAAACGAAAAATCGCAACTCAAAGACGTTAGGGCACTATTCTCCAATTTCTAAACACATAAACATTGCCTTATTTGAAAACTTTTGGACGAAATAAAGTGGTTTTGTAAAATGTTCTTTGATCTTATAGTGTTTAAGATAAAAATAAGTGTGAGTATTCGAGCCAAAAAATCGAGATTTCTTTGCTCCGAAAAGACGTAAACATCACATCCAATACGTTAGGACACGATATTTTAGTCTCTCGTAATCAAAGTCGTCTCGTGTTTTATGGAGTTAGACCGAAGGATGTTTAATTATTTAGTGAAACGGAGAATCGCAACCCAGCACGTTAGGGCACTATTCCCCGAATTTCTAAATACAAAATATTGCCTTTATTTTAAAAACCTTTAAATGAAACACGATAATTTTACGAAATGTATTTTGTTTGATGATGAACATGTGTAAAAATACTACTAATAATGATGATGATAATATTGGATAATAATAACAATAAATAATGAAAATAAAATAACCATGGTGATGAAAATAATATGATGATAATAACAACATAAAAGTAATGACATACAAAAAATAGTGATAATAATAATAATAATAATAATAATAATAAACAATGACAATGAAAATATAAATAATACTAATAATAATATATAATGTATAAGTAGTAATGTAAAATAAAACGAAAGATAAAATGATAATAGTAATAGTCATTAATAAATAATGTAATATATGCCAAAGAATAAGCAAATATATATTATAATATAGTAATAGTAATAGTAGAGATAAAGTAGTAATAATAAGATAATGACAATAATAGAAAATAATATGCAAAATAATAGTAAAACAAAACATAAAATAAACAACTAAATAAGTAAAATGGTGGCTGTGGCAATAAAATAATGATAATAATAATAATGAAGATAATAATATATATATATATAAAAAGGTGAATGAAATAAAATAAAGTAAATCAAGAATCGAATATAAAGTAATAAATATAATAGTAGTGATCATAATATTAATATTAATAATAAATATAATAATGATAATGTAGTATAGTATTAACAATGCCAAATACAAAGTATAATAAATAATAATAATAATAATATAGTGATAATAATAATAATGTTAAAAATAGTAAATTTAATAACAAGATAATCAACATAATCGAAGGAGGACCAAAATCGCATTGGAAACAAGTTGTTAGGGCAAATCAGTAATAAAAATAAAGGAGAGGACTTATTTGAGACGCCGCGACCAACATCGAGGGGACCAAAACGGGCAATAGCCCATCCCCTAAAACGCGTGCATCTAAGCAAAGGATCGAATTGCAAAATGCGCAAATTCCTGGTCCGATTAAAATCTTTGAAAAAACCCGATTTTAAATCCCGAAAAAGCAGAAGGACCAAGTGGGCAATTAGCCCACTCAGAGAAAACACGCGGATCCTTCATCGGGTCGGGTCAACGCGCGGGTTATAGGGGCGAAACGACGTCGTTTTGAGGCCACTGAATCAGGCCCTAAACGGCATCGTTTTGAAACCTTTATAAAACCAAAACTTTCCCTTTATTTCTTCATTTCATTTGCTACACAAAAAAACCTCTTTCGTTTGTTTTTTTCTCTCGCAGGGGTTGGTCTCCTGCCGCCTCGCCGTCCTCGATCGTGGCTCGTCACGCGGATGGGAGGAAAAGGTAAAGTCTTGTACCCCTTTTTTTGATATTATATGTATGTATATAAACTGTTTTTAAAAGGAAAATGAAGAAGATAGGTTCATGAATGTAGTTTCGAAAAAATAGGATAAAAAGAAAAGTAAAATAAAACCTTAAAACTTGTTTCTTTTTCTCTTAGATCGCATGTTGTATGCTTGTATTAGTCTCTATTTGCAAGTGTTTGTACTGAAATCTCTATTTTCGTATCAATAAGAAGAACAAAATGGCCGAATTCCCTTTTCTTTTCTTTTTTTTATTTTGCTTGTATTGATCGACTCAAAAGAGGGAAGAAAAAAAGCCTCCTTTGTGTACAATTGAATCGGCTTATATAGCTTTGATTTTTTTACCCCCATTTGCTTTCTGTCTTGTCCCTTTTAATGTTCGCAGTGCAAGTGGGGTGATTCTCGACGGTGGCCAGGTGGTGCAGGAGCAGATGGTGTCGGGGCAGTGGGGTTTATGTGGGGCGAGCAAGTGGCTAGGGTTAGGTTTTTGCTTGTTTTGGGTATTGGGCTAGGCGGAATTGGGTTTTAGGTTTGGGCTTAGTGGGTCATTCGGGTATTGGGTTATTTGATTTGGGTTTTGTTTTGTTTTTTTGTTTGGTCTGGGGTTGATGCTGAAGTGGGCCCGGGCAATTTGGGCTTTGTACAGCTGCCCCTCTTTGCTCATTGTCGTGTAACGAGAATGAAGCAAAGACTTCAAAAAGCCCAATGTTGCCCGGCCTCGCCGAGTAGCTTCGTTCTAGCCCATCACATCTTGTTGCTTGGATCCACTCCATTGCTGCAACTTCAGGGGTATAGGGTTCTTTGTTTTAATTTGCTAACTTTGATTTGCTCTCGCAACATCGTGAATCGCCAAATCGCTATCTTCAATCGATTCCAACAAACTCGTGGATCGCTAGATCGATGTCTTCGATCTACTTCCGCAACTTCAGAACGCCAAATCGCTTTCTTCAATTTGATCTCTACAAACTCGTGGATCACCGGATCGATATCTTCGACCGCTTCTCGCAACTTCGAGGAATGTCAACCGCTTTCTTCAATCTGATTCCAACAAACTCGGGATCGCTAGACCGATGTCTTCGATCTACTTTCTCGCAACTTCGGGAATGTCAAACCGCTTTCTTCAACTGATCTCTACAAACTCGTGGATCACCGGATCGATATCTTCGATCC
Organism: Gossypium sturtianum; assembly: GCA_025698515.1. Taxonomy (NCBI): domain Eukaryota; kingdom Viridiplantae; phylum Streptophyta; class Magnoliopsida; order Malvales; family Malvaceae; genus Gossypium; species Gossypium sturtianum. Next base: position 8,451,552 of record CM046947.1, read on the forward strand.
GCTTCCTCGCAACTTCGGGAATGTCAAATCTGCTTTCTTCAACTGATCCCTACAAACTCGTGGATCACCGATCGATATCTTCGATCCGCTTCCCGCAACTTTAGGAATGTCAAATCGCTTTCTTCAACTGATCCCTACAAACTCGTGGGGATCACAGGTGATGTCTTCGACCGCTTCCGCAACTTCAGAATGTCAAATCCGCTATCTTCGATCCGCTCTCATCGCATACTCGGGAGAGCGAGATCCGCTCAACCGCACCGTCCTCTTGAGGACGTAACTGTAGAATGAGTATATACTTATGCCTAATGATTAGGATGCCATGAGCATGATGAGTTAGAATGTTATGAGTGTGATTTCCTATTTGAGGTATTATCATCTATGTATCTGTCAAGGTTTCGTCTTCATTTTCCTTGCGATGAATTGTTTTGTATGAACGACTTGCCCTTGTGGGAATTTCAAGGCCCATTTTAGGCCTCAGGACGCGGGCTTATATTGACTTCTAGTTGTCTTTCCCGGGATTCTCAACTCCTTCTCAAAGGATACCCGACTTGGTTCGTTTTGGATTCGTTCTTTAGCGATTTAGGGTTTTCGAATCTTTCCTTGTCGAAAATTGACCTGTCGCACCACTTTCTGGATGATTAGGTAACATTGTTTATCTCCATTACAATTAATGAATTGGGTGAGGAACTTGAAGAAACGGTCCCCCTTGAGACCCTTCTTTCCTCAATGTCTTTAATCTGGGTACGTAGAAATTCTAAACAATTATCCTGTTTCGGTTTCTTGCTTTGTCTAGAGATTTCCAAAGTAATACGTAGAACTTTCTTTTGTGAAATTATCAGTTCATCAATTATTATTTCAATGCAACATGTTTATAAATGATGGGCAACAATAAATTAATTTCAAGGAGAGTTTTAAAAAGAATTATCAATGATACAAGGAAATTGATTAGGAACATATCCTTTTTGAGGGGAAGAAGAATCCAACAATAGTAAAAATGAGTGAGGCACAAATCAAACATCCTAGACATCGCCGATTGGGATTCTATACAAGTTCCATGAAGACTGTTTTGAGCTTTAGCATGTGTTTAAAAGACTCAAAGTACTTCGTTAATGCCCTAATTATGCACGTGCTTCCTCTTCTGTTGATCCTAGTGCTGCAAGATTGCCGCGTGTCCATTCAAAGTTTGAGCCGCCCTTTTCGGGTTTTCAACTCAAAAGCCCCTTGGTCTCAAGGCGCCCTTTTGCGGGTTTTCGCCTTGGCCTCTCCGGTTTTTTTTTTCTTGAAGTCTCAAAGCGCCCTTTGCGGGTTTTCGCCGTGGCCTCTTCTGTTTCAAGCAAAGTACTTTTTAACCGAATCTGAGTTCACGGGATTGGGCAAGCTTTTCCCGTCCATCTCGGTCAGAATCAGTGCACCTCCCGAGAAAGCTTTCTTCACCACATACGGCCCTTCCCAGTTTGGCATCCATTTTCCTCTGTAATCCTTTTGTATAGGAATGATCTTTTTCAGCACGAGGTCCCCCTCATGAAATTCTCTTGGCTGAACTTTTTTGTCGTAAGCTCGCATCATCCTTTTTTGGTACACCTGACCGTGACGAATGACCCTCAATCTCTTTTCTTCAATTAAATTCAACTGATCATATCGAGCTTGGATCCATTCGGCTTCATCCAGTTTTACTTCTGACAACACTCGCAGATAAGGTATTTCTACTTAATAGGTAGAACCGCTTCCATCCCGTAGACTAATGAGAAAGGTGTTGCCCCAGTAGAGGTTCTGACGGATGTCCGATAAGCATAGAGTGCGAACGGAAACTTGTCATGCCAGTCTCTATAAGTCTCAGTCATCTTTCCCACTATCTTTTTGATGTTTTTGTTGGCTGCTTCCACTGCCCCATTCATTTTTGGACGATACGGTGACGAATTGTGGTGTTTGATGTTGAATTGACTACAAACCCCTGCTATCGTGCTATTGTTTAAGTTCAGTGCATTGTCTGATATGATCCTCTCAGGCATTCCATATCGACAAATGATCTCCTTTTTCAAAAATCGACTAACCACTGATTTGGTGACGTTAGCATATGAAGCCGCCTCTACCCATTTTGTGAAGTAGTCAATGACTACAAAGATGAACCGATGTCCATTCAAAGCCTTCGGAGATATTGGCCCAATGACATCCATGCCCCACATGGAAAAAAGGCCATGGAGAAGTCATAACATGTAAAGGTGACGGGGCACATGAATCTTGTCTCCATAAATCGGCATTTATGACATTTCTTGGCATAGTTGATACAGTCTCCCTCCATGGTGGACCAATAATATCCAAACCTCATTATTTGTCTGGCCATTATAAAACCATTAGCGTGAGTTCCACAGACACCCTCATGGACTTCTTCCGGGATTAACTTAGCCGGCGGCAAGGCCCACACATCTCAAAGAAGACTTGATCTTTCCTTTTCTTGTATAAGACTTCTCCATCCAGGACGTAATCACGTGCTAGTCTTCTCGGCGTCTTTTTATCGTTTTTGATCGCTTGATCCGGGTATTCACGATTTTTCACATACCGCAAAGATATCGTGGTACCATGGTGGGCCGATTTTTCTTCTTCCTCGACATTGTAGCAATGGGTTGGGTCTTGATGAATGCTCATTTGTATTGGCTTCATATCTTCGCTTTCATTTATTCGGACCATGGAAGCTGTGGGGTGGCGAGCATCGACCATCCGATTCTCGTCCCCAGGCGAGTAATTAAAAGTGATTTCATCGAACTCTCTCGATCAATTCTTGGGCCAATCTTTTGTAGATAACCGATTTTGGATCTCTACGGTTTCCCATTCTTCTTTGAGTTGATAGATTACCAGAGCAGAATCTCCATAAACTTCTAACACCCTGATTTTGCATTCGATAGCGGCGCGGAGGCCCATAATGCAAGCTTCATATTCAGCCATATTATTAGTGCAATCGAAATCCAGTTTGCAAGTGAATGGATAATGGTCTCCTTTTGGGGACATCAGGACTGCCCCAATTCCATTGCCCACGGCATTTGATGCCCCGTCGAAATTCAGCTTCCAAGGATGGTCTTCGGAGGCACCTTCTTCAGTGCCTGCCACGTACATCAAATTTTCATTAGGGAAATCAAAATCTAAAGGCTCATAGTCTTCAAGGGCTCTCATGGCTAGAAAGTTGCGCTATCGCACTCCCTTTTATTGCCTTTTGGTTTACATAAATGATGTCAAATTCGTAAAGTAGAATCGCCATCCGCCATCCTTCCATTCAAGCGGTAGATTCCATCATGTATTTAAGGATCTAGCTTTGAGATGAGCCATGTCGTATGATACAAACATATATTGCCTCAATCTTGAGTTGTCCAAATCAAGGCGCAACATAATTTCTCGATTGGCGGGTACCTCGTTTCACATTCGATGAATTTTTTACTAAGGTAGTATATTGCTTTTTCTTTCTTCCCCGACTCATCATGTCGACTCAAAGACACATCCCATCGAATTATCAAATCAATTGTTAGATAAAGGATCAATGGCTTGTCCGGTTGAGGCGGCATTAGTACCGAGGCATGGGACAGTATTGTTTTACCTTTTCGAAGGTCTTTTGACATTCTTCATCCCACGTGCAGGTTGTGTTTCTTGAGGAGACGAAAATATGGGGTCACATCTCTGGTCGGTTGTGAAATGAACCAAGGCGATGTAATTTAGCCTTCCTAAGAAACCTCTAACTTCTTTTTTGAGTACGTATGAGGTAATTCTTGTATGGCTTTGACTTTATTCGGTCAACCTCAATCCCTTTTTCATCGACTATGAACCCGAGCAACTTTCCGCATCGAGCTCAGAAGGTACACTTTGATGGGTTAAGCTTCAACTGGAATTTCTCAGCCTCAAGAACAATTTTCTCAAAACTCTCATACATGTTCTTTTTGATTCGGGACTTGGCGATCATATCATTGACGTAAACCTCAATTTCCCTGTGCATCATGTCATAGAATAAGGTTACCATGGCTCTCTGATATGTCGCCCCCGCATTCTTTAGCCCAAATGGCATTACCTTGTAGCAAAATGTTCCCCACATGGTTATAAACGTTGTCTTGTCCATGTCCTCAGGATGCATCTTTATTTGGTTGTATCCCGAGAAACCATCCATGAAGGAGAACAACGAATAGCCTGCTGTATTGTCTACCAAGGTGTCGATGTGAGGCAATGGGAAATTGTCTTTCGGACTGGCCTTATTCAGGTCTCTGTAGTCCACGCACATCCGTACTTTTTCGTCTTTTTTGGGGACCGGGACAAAATTAGCTACCCAATCCGAGTACTTAACTAATTGCAAGAACCCAGCGTTAAATTGATTCTCGACTTCTTCTTTTATTTTTAACAAGACATCCGGTCTCATTCTTCGGAGCTTCTGTTGGACTGGCTTGCATTCTTCTCTTATGGGCAATCGGTGTACTGCGATATCAGTACTTAGTTCGGGCATATCTTGGTACGACCATGCGAACACATCCTTGAATTCATGGAGTAACTCGATGAGGTTCCGCCTGGTTTCTGCAGTAATACGGGCTCCAATCTTCACTTCTTGCCCCTCTCCTAGGTTCACCTTTTCTACCGACTCTTTATGGGGTAGGATCTGTTTTTCTTCTTGCTCTACCATTCTCAACAAATCTGGAGGCAAGTCGCATTCTGTGTCATTTTCAAGATCCTGAGATTCCTCTGAACACATGTCTTGCTCAAAGCAGACTTCTGAATCTATAGTATCGTTGCTCATATCATTGATGTCTAGAGACCTGTGATGGGTATCAAAGGATGTACAAAGAACAAATGAATTTGAGGACAACTATTCACATGATATGAATGAGAACAAAGAATAAATAATAAAAAATGTAATATGAGAGAATGTTTAGTAGAATTGAAGGTGTATTTCATAAAAACAAAATGTCCGAACATGAGCCTATTTCACAAAAGAAATCTCATTGTTTCTAGGCTTAAAAACAACAAGTGTGTTCTCGAGTACTACTCAGATAATCTCTAAAAACTACAGGAAATTCTCTGCTCAGTCCAATTGTCTAGAGTGCTTCCGGTTCATATGGGCGAATGCCCGATGATTCCCTTGATTAGTCTCCTCATCGTGTATAGCATTGATGTGAGGATATTCATCTCTAGGAGATCTTTTTCCCGGGTAAATTATTCCTCTTGATATGAAGGTATGAGATATGTGGGGGAATGTCATCGATTCCCACTTGACGTCCTCTCCGCTCAACCGAGCCCTTCTCTGTTCTTGCTTCTTTTCCATTTCCTTCTTCATTTGTTTAGCATCTGGTTTGAAACCTAAACTGAAGCGGTCTCTTTTCTCCTTCAACATCGGGGTCTGGATTTTCCCTTGGAGATATTTGCCCAATCCTCTTCCGGGTAGGGCTCCTTTTCCCATCGTCATTTGTAATCCCATTTTGGTGGTCTTGGATAGCTTGGGCACCGGAACTTCACTTCCCTCTGCGATGAACGTCGCGTTTACGAACTCTAAGGATCGGAAGGAACATTCGATGGCCTCCTTATTCGTTTCTAGATACGGCACTTCGTTGGTAACAGTCGCTATGATGTCTTCTTCCGCGTTTATAGTTACCAACCGATTTTTCTACGATTTGGCCACAGTGCAGTGCGTCAAGAGGCACACATTTCACGAATGAATCCATGGCCTCTCCAATAGGCAATTGTACGAGGGTTTGATATCCATGACCAGGAAGTCCACCTCGTAAGTGTTAGGCCCGATCAATAAAGGTACGTCTATTCTCCCCATCACTCTTCTTTCAGTGCCGTCAAACGCTCTCACTATGTTCTGGCATGCTTTCATGTGAGAACTATCTATTGGCAACCTCTTGAGTGTAGCCAGTGGTAGGACATTCAACGCTAACCCATTATCCATTAGCACGCTTGGTAGAGTGTATCCCTTACAGCGGGTAGTTATGTATAAGGCCTTCGTTGATCCCATGCCTCCGGGTGGGATTTCGTCATCATCAAGTAGATGAAATTGTCGGCGCTTATGTTACTAACTGCACGGTCCAACTTGTTGACGGATATATCCTTAGTAACATAAGTCTCATTTAGTACTTTCATCAATGCTTCGCGGTGCACCTCTGAGCTTAAAAGTAGGGCTAACACGGAGATGCAGGCTGGTTGTCTGTGCAGTTATTCCACCACGCTATATTCGCTGTGTTTCAAGAATTTCAAGAATTCTTTGGCCTCTTCCTCTTTTACGGGTTCGTTGATAGGGGCTTCGGGTTCCTTTTTTCGCCCAATCAGCACAGTCTTCGGTTTTATTGGTTCTTCTCCTCTGTTTCCAAGATCATAACGCTTCCCACTACGCGTATAGAACCCTTCATTCTTGCCCTCCTCCTCAGATCGCTAGTGGAGCTTTCCGCCTGGTATCGTCACATTACAATTATAGTTCCAAGGTACCTTTTTACTATCTTTGTAGGGAAAAGAAGCAGGTTTCTGAATTATAATTTTTGGCCTTCCCTGTGCCTCGCCTTCTGTGTTTCGCGAAATGATGATTCTCGGGTAATTAACTCCAGGCTTTGTCAATTTTTCCTCGGTCGCGCATACGTCTTCTTCCTCTACTCCTTTTTCATAAAACTCCAGTTCCTTGTTGTCCATAAGGCATTGCACCAAAATTCTAAACTCGGCGCATTCGTGAATCTCGTGTCCTTTTGTCTTATGGAGTTCGCAGTAGTTCTTTATATGCCTCCCGTTCTCCGCAGAATCTGAATCTATCGATCTTCTTTTTACCATCTCCTCCCAGACTATTCGCAATGGGGTTTTCACTTCCGTGACATCCTTCTTGATCTTCCTCACCCCTTCCTTACCAATCGCGTTTACCCCTCTATCTTCGTGATTGGGTAGTGGGTTCCCCTTTTTTACCATGTCGTCGAGTGTTATAACCTCCATCTTTATTAGCCTCTCGACTACCTTTTTAAAGGCGAGGCAATTCTCTATCGAATGCCCCTCTATCCCTGCGTGGTAATCGCAGTGAGCGTTAGAGTCGTACCACTTAAGGTATGGGGGTTGCAATGGTTGTAAATAGAATGGGGACACGATGTGCTCATTGAATAAAATCTAGTATAGCTCTTTGTACGTTATCAAAATTGGCGTAAATTGAATCTTTTCGATATTCGGTCTGGTTCCCGATTCTGTCTTTCTTGGTCCTTGTTGTCCAAAGAGAGTCGCTTTGGTCGATTAACCGTGATCACCTTCGAGTACCCCTTATTGTATGTACTCACGTTATTTACTTCACCATCTTTCTTCTTAAGAGCGGCCCTCCTAGTGCTTTCTCCCGCCTCGATCTTGTCGCCCCTTATAGCATGCTCGATCATCTCCCCTACCATCACTATGTCGGCAAAGCTCTTAGTCGTACTCCCTATCATATGGGTTATGAAAGGGACCTTCAGGGTATTAATGAAGAGTATAGTAGTCTCTTTTTCTAAGAGGGGTGGTTGGACCTGCATGGTGACCTCCCTCCACCTCTGCGCGTATTGTCTGAAAATTTCGCTTTGTCTTTTCTCCATGCTTTGCAGAGTAATTCTATCCGGTGCCATGTCCGTGACGTGGCTGTAATGCTTCAGAAATGCTTGAGCCAAATCTCTCTAGGAACTAATGTTGGCCCGACTAAGCTGGTTATACCATCTAGCTGCTGCACCCACCAAACTTTCTTGGAAGCAGTGGATTAAGAGCTGATCATTGCTCACGTAGCCAGCCATTCGCCTGCAGAACATGGTGATGTGGGCCTCCGGGCAGCTAGTCCCACTATATTTTTCAAATTCAGGCATTTTAAACTTATGGGGTAGTACCAAATCGGGAACTAGACTTAAATCTTTTGCGTCGATCCCATGATGATGATCGATGCTTTCCAACGCTTTGAACTTTTCCTCTAGCCATTTGCAACGATCCTCTAGTTGCCTTGAGGATTCTATTCTCGACCTCATTTTCTCTATTACATCTAAATCGGGCACAACAGGGTTGGCCGGGCTATCTCCTGGTTGGGATCCAGAGCCCGCGTGATGGCTCACGGGAGGTCTAGTGTCATCCTTCCCTTGCTGGGGCCTGATTGTAACTGGTGGCTTTTGGAGATATTCTTCAGGCAGGGCTCTTGAGTGCGGCGGGGTAAAACCCGGGGGAGCACCTTCGCTATCCTCATCGACTGGAGGCATTGGACCTTTCCCTTTGTCTGTTACCCCATTCATCATTTGGGCCATCTGTGCTATCATGTTTCTCTGAGCCTCCAGCATTTGGTCTTTCATTTCCTGTTGGAGTTTCAACATTTGCTCCTGCATTTGTTCTTGCATTTTTTTCTGGAATTGTTCGAACCTTTAATCCATTCTCTTGGTTTTAGCACGAGTCCCGTAGTAATGTTCAGTTCCCAGATTTCCTCTTTCCTCTCTCTTGTCTGATAATTTTAACTAATTAGGCTCTTTTTATAGACTTAAATGCATATGATGTGATACAATGCGATGAAAATGCATGTATGCAGCAAAAGGCATTGATTTCGATTCAATTTCATTAAGATAGCTTTTCCAGAAAACAAATTTCTTTACATAAAATGGATTACATATAAGGCCTAGCCCTAACACTTAGGGCCTTGACTTTCTTGAGAAGCCATGCTAACTTTTGGCCTCGGTCCAACTCTGACTCGTACTTTAGGCTTAGTACATCGCTTGGAGGGTGCTAAAGTTTGTAGATGATCTGCCACTTCTCGCACTTGCGCCACGGCTTCCCCCATGATGTAGTCCCGATCTCTGACTTGACTCTGGGAATGGTGAAGTTGTTCATTCCACCGCTCTTCATTAATTTCGAGAAGCTCCACCCGAAGCTCGCAACCATGTAAAGAAGATTCTAACTCTTCGATCCTTGCTTTCATCTCTTCAATTTTGCTTAGGCTGGCCTTCAATTCAATCACATCATTACATTTGCGATCATCGATATAAGGATTTTTCTAGCTCGACACTCGACTTTTCAATTTCTCTTTCTCGTTTTGACTTTCTGCCAAATTTTTTTCAGAGTATCTTCTTGTTCTTGAGCTTCTCGGAATTTCTTCTCCCATCGACTGGATCTATCTTTCTCTTCCTTAATTTTTTGACGCCATTGCTCCGACGTCTTTCCTAGTCCCACAATTTTCATCGACCTTCGCAGCTTCTTATAGTCTGTCTTTAAAGCTGTCTAAGTCTTCTTGACTTTATTCTTTCCTTTTCGGTCTCTCGACTTCTAGCTTGTGAATATCGACATCTAACCCTAGCTGCATTTTATCCTCCTCTACCGCTCTATCCTTTTCCCCATTCGGACTTCTTTTCTCAAAGTCCTGTCGATGATTTCGAGCTCGCATCGGATCACCGCAAGTGTTCTTCAGCGGTCGGGCATTTTCCTAACTTGATGCGGGGATGTTGTCGTTGACTCTTTGAGTCCACCATCGGTCATATTCGGGAGTTGTCATTGGATTAGCAAAGAAATCGTTTCATTCTCGTGAGTCCGGCTCCAAGCACTCGATATTTTACGAACTCTCTTTTGCTATGATCTCCTTTATATTCAAACTCACATTGCATTAACCCTTGTGTCACCTGGCGAAACTGTCTTGATCTATACTGTCTCAACACGAGGAGAGGCGCGTGACCGTGACTCCCATATTCTCAATAGAGGAACCCGATCAAAATCGCCACACCGATACAAGATCTCTTAGGAATCATCAAAGGAGCTCTCCATTCTACATCTTCTTCTTGCAAGCTTTGCGTAATCGTCATCCATATTTCTTGGTAAGATCGTCTGCGCTCTTGTTGTAGCCGCTAATGTTTTTAGCAGGAATATTGTTCGGAAAAGATCGACACGATACTTTTTCGCTTTCAGTAAATGAGCGTGGAACCATGTCGCAAAGAGTTGCGCACAACCGATGAATCTTCCTTCGCCTGCTCTTCGGCATGTATTTAGGGATCTGAAAGTTTCGGCTAAAATTGCGGGAATGGGTGTGACTTTCCTATCCAATCTGTCAAACAAGTCAGAGACTGCCTCGTCCACATACCCTAGAGCCTTTGGGAAGACGATCAGTCCATAAATGCTCAAGGCGAGGATGTCGACCCTTTTCTTCACATCTGGGTGCGCTATGATTAAATCTCTTAAGCTTCTCCAAGGGATGCACTTGCAATCTCCCTTTTATTTTATCCGGGCAGTAATCTACTGCTCGCTCATTCCCGTAATATTCATTAGCTTTTTCAAAAATGTAGGGACATTAACGGGTCTCACATATACTTTGTCAACTTGAATCTTTGGACAGCGAAGCAAAGCCGTGTATTCTTCTATAGTGGGTACCAAATCTACTTTCCCGAAAGTAAAGAAACTATAGGCAGGGTTCCAGAACTGGACTATAGCTCGGAATAAGTGTTGGTCTATCTTGACATCAAGCAGATAAGGCAAATCACCATAATGACAGTAGAATAATTTCTTGACTTCGTCGTCCCATTGACTCCATATTTCCCTCATCTCTTGGAGACTATTTTGGGTAACAACGACGACGCGTGAAATCCCATAACTCCGACGTGTATCCCCAAGAAGACTATCGCCTTTTTCTTCTTTATGCGGTTTCAAACCCATATTCGGACAACCGTGTTGTCTTCCACTTTATCAAGAAACCCTTTTCCATGACAAGTTATCTATACAAAGAACCGAACGTGAATCAACACCTTTTGATGAATATGTCAATGCAATCAAAATAAAATGAGGTGAATATTTCATAAGTAAAGAATTCAAAGGCCTAATCGGGTAACCTCCTAGGGCTTGGCGTAGCTCTGCACTGGGGGTGGCTTTTAAGGTTTGCTATATGAGGTTTGGTTTTAGGGTAAAAGTACGAACCAGTGGATTCTCGATCCTCACCCATTATAGGCTCATATGGACCGAGTTCGGTTGGGGAATGCATTTCCCTATGGTCGCACGGAGATGAAAATCTCACGAAGACATAGGTACGGATGTATTCAAAGCGATCCATTATCCCCGCACGGAGGTGAAGACCTCACGAAGGAGTAGTTTCTCACTCCCACTTAGGGGTGTGACCACAACGGTCATGCAATGCAATGCCAAAGTATATCAAAAGCTTAGAGCATATGAGGGTAAATGCAATAATGAAGATCGTGGCCCAATGCATATAAAGAAAAGGATCGTATGTTAAAACAAAACTTTCAATCTTCGACCAAAGGACAAAAATTAATCAACTCGTGGCTTGACCCTCTTTTTAAAGTCCCCAGTGGAGTCGCCAAGCTGTCGTAACCATTTTTTGAAAAAAACAGGGAAACGACTAGGGTTTTGAAAATGAAAATACAACAGGAGTCGCCACCGACCTTGTTAGGTGTGATCGGGTCACCTTTGTTTTAATAAACATTTTTATTTACTAAAACAATGTTTTTTTTTGTTTTTTTTTTGTTCTACGAATTTTGAGAAAATGGGCTCGGGAGTCGTTTACGTGCAAGGAAGGGTTAGCACCCTCGTCACGCCCAAAATTGGTACCAAACTGATTAATCAATGTCTCGATGTCGAAGATTTGAAATGATTTTAAAATTCGGATCCTTTAAAAACGTTAGGATAGTTGAGGCTGAAATTTGAGATTTCTTTATTCCGAGAGGATACAAACATCACATCCAGCACGTTAGGACATGATATTCGAAGCCTTCGTAATCAAAGTTATCTCAGAGTTCGTAAAATTTATTGAAAGGATGCTTAGTATTTTAGTCAAACGGAAAATCGCAACCCAGCACGTTAGGGCACTATTCTCCGAATTTCTAAACACATAAACATTGCCTTATTTGAAAACTTTTGGACGAAATAAAGTGGTTTTGTAAAATGTTCTTTGATCTTATAGTGTTTAAGTTAAAAATAAGTGTGAGTATTCGAGCCAAAAAATCGAGATTTCTTTGCTCCAAAAAGACGTAAACATCACATCCAATACGTTAGGACACGATGTTTTAGTCTCTCGTAATCAAAGTCGTCTCGTGTTTTATGGAGTTAGACCCAAGGATGTTTAATTATTTAGTGAAACGGAGAATCGTAACCCAAAGACGTTAGGGCACTATTCCCGAATTTCTAAATACAAAACATTGCCTTTATTTTAAAACCTTTAAATGAAACACGATAATTTACGAAATGTATTTTGTTTGATGATGAACATGTGTAAAAATACTACTAATAATGATGATGATAATATTGGATAATAATAACAATAAGTAATGAAAATAAAATAACCATGGTGATGAAAATAATATGATGATAATAACAACATAAAAGTAATGACATACAAAAAATAGTGATAGTAGTAAATAATAATAATAATAATAATAATAATAATAAACAATGACAATGAAAATATAAATAATACTAATAATAATATATAATGTATAAGTAGTAATGTAAAATAAAACGAAAGATAAAATGATAATAGTAATAGTCATTAATAAATAATGTAATATATGCCAAAGAATAAGCAAATATATATTATAATATAGTAATAGTAATAGTAGAGATAAAGTAGTAATAATAAGATAATGACAATAATAGAAAATAATATGCAAAATAATAGTAAAACAAAACATAAAATAAACAACTAAATAAGTAAAATGGTGGCTGTGGCAATAAAATAATGATAATAATAATAATGAAGATAATAATATATATATATATAAAAAAGGTGAATGAAATAAAATAAAGTAAATCAGTAACCGAATATAAAGTAATAAATATAATAGTAGTGATCATAATATTAATATTAATAATAAATATAATAATGATAATGTAGTATAGTATTAACAATGCCAAATACAGTATAATAAATAATAATAATAATAATATAGTGATAATAATAATAATGTTAAAAATAGTAAATTTAATAACAAGATAATCAACATAATCGAAGGAGGACCAAAATCGCATTGGAAACAAGTTGTTAGGGCAAATCTGTAATAAAAAATAAAGGGAGAGGACTTATTTGAGACGCGCAGCCAACATCAGGGACCAAAACGGGCAATAGCCCATCCCCTAAACGCGCGCTTGATCTAAGCAAGGGGTGAATTGCAAAATGCGCAAATTCCGGGTCCGATTAAAATCTTTGAAAAACCCGATTTTAAATCCACGAAAAGTGGAAGGACCAAGTGGGCAATTAGCCCACTCAGAGAAAACACGCGGATCCTTCAGTCAGGTCGGGTCAACGCGCGGGTTATAGGGGCGAAACGACGTCGTTTTGAGGCCACTCAGGCCCTAAACGGCGTCGTTTTGAAACCTTTATAAAACCAAAACTTTCCCTTTATTTCTTCATTTCAGCTGCTTACACAAAAAAAAAAACTCTTTCGTTTTGTTTTTTTCTCTGCAGGGGGGTTGGTCTCCGGTGCCGCTCTGGCCGTCCTCGGTCGTGGGCTCCGTCGCCGGTGGCCGGAAAAGGTAAAGTCTTGTACCCCTTTTTTTTGATATTATATGTATGTATATAAACTGTTTTTAAAAGGAAAATGAAGAAGATAGGTTCATGAATGTAGTTTCGAAAAAATAGGATAAAAAGAAAAGTAAAGTAAAACCTTAAAACTTGTTTCTTTTTCTCTTAGATCGCCTGTTGTATGCTTGTATTAGTCTCTATTTGAAAGTGTTTGTACTGAAATCTCTATTTTCGTATCAATAAGAAGAACAAAATGGCCGAATTCCCTTTTCTTTCTTTTTTTATTTTGCTTGTATTGATCGACTCAAAAGAGGAAGAAAAAAAAAGCCTCCCTTTGTGTACAATTGAATCGGCTTATATGCTTTGATTTTTACCCTCCATTTGCTTTTCTGTCTTGTCCTTTTTAATGTTCGCAGTGCAAGTGGGGTGATTTCGACGGTGGCCGGTGGTGCAGGAGCGAGATGGTTTGTCGAGGCGAGGTGGGGTTGCTGTGTTTGGTGAGCAAGTGGCTAGGGTTAGGTTTTGCTTGTTTTGGGTATTGGGCTAAGCGCGAATTGGGTTTTAGGTTTGGGCTTAGTGGGTCATTCGGGTATTGGGTTATTTGATTTGGGTTTTGTTTTGTTTTTTTGTTTGGTCTGGGGTTGATGCTGAAGTGGGCCCGGGCAATTTGGGCTTTGTACATAATTGATTGAGTTTTATTTTAATTTTTATTGCTATTGTTGTCAACAGAGGAGTATATGGATTTGAGTGGGCTCAAATATATTTTATCTTCCTATTTAAGAGTTGAAAGAGATTATAAATATGAATATTTTTAGGCATTGTATAAAAAAGTAACGAGCTAATTAACTTTTTTTTATTTGAAAAAAAAAACCATTTCAACTAAAATTTAAAAATTTAGGACAACTAAATAAAAGAAAAAAAGCTAAAGGAACTATATTTATCATTTTATTAAGGTAATCTCGATTCCTTTAACAAATTATTACTTAAAAAGAATTGTTAAATGACAAAATTTTCATTCCTCTTGTCTCGTTTAGTTACTAATTAATATAATATCATTAGGAAAAGTTGATTTTATATACATTATACAATAACTAGACATAAAATAAAAAATAATTAATACAAATTTAAATTTAAAATTAAAAAATATAAAAATAAAATCTCCTCAAGATAAAGCCAAAATTTTTCTTTTCTCTATACTAAAAATAAATCATAAGAATAATTGAATATTATTAATTAAATTAATTTATTATTAACTTATATACTAAGACATATCTAAAAAAAATAATACAGTCATATTTATACTACAGGAAGGTGTTAGACCTTAGGCCTTAAGGCCTTCCTTCCTTGACAACAGTTCATTTCTATTTACTTTCAATTTTTTTATTTTTTTATTTTATGTAATAAGCCGTAAGGCCTTCCTTACTTTGACACTTTCTCCATTTTCATTTCTTCTTCTTGTTTATATGTCAAAAAAGTTTTTAATAAAATGTAAAAAAAAAAAATTAAATTCTTATTATCGAAACCATTTTTTTAAAACGGGTCGACTTTGGTTTTGAAAACGAAAATAAAACGGGAGTCGCCACCAATCCTTTTTGATGAGGTGTGATCGGGTCACCTCTTTATTCAATCATTTTAATAAAATTTAAATTTACTAAAACGACGATTTTTTTTTGTCTACGAAGTTTTGAGAAATTGGGTTCGGGAGTCGGTTAGGTGCGAGGACGGGTTAGCGCCCTCGTCACGCCTAAACTTGGTACCTAATTGACTATTTAATGTCTTAATGTCGAAAGTTGAAAATTTGAAAAAGATTTTAAAAAATACGATCTCTTTTAAAAATATTTAAATTTTCTCGAATGAGATATTAAGATTCTCTCGCTCCGAATGAATAAAATATCACATCCAGCACGTTAGGACACGACAATTTAAATCCCCGAATCCAAGATTATCTCATGATTCCCGAGACTCATGCATTGAAAAAATCAAAAGGATATTCGATTATTTGGCCAAGCGAAAAACCGAAACCCAGCACGTTAGGGCATGATTTCTCGGATTTCCAAACATAGAATATTGCCTTTATTTCTCCTTTTTTTGAAGATTTTCCCTTCTTCTTTTTTTAAACGATATTTGAATGGCACATATTATTTTTTGGAGTAAAATACGACGATCTAAGTTGGATAAATGTTGGGGTTCATTTTACGATGCGGTGACATAATAATATAGTAATGAGCATGGGACAAGTATATATGAACACAATATAATAAGAGTGAATGACAATAATACAAAAGATACGAAATAAACGAATTTAAAAAAACACAATGGTAATGATCAAGCAATATACATTATTTAAATATTAACATTAATAATAAAAAATAAATAAATGAGACGATTTAAAGTAAACAATAATTAAAATAAATAATTCATATAGAAAACAAGTCAGGATAAAAAATGAAAGAATGATTGAGATAAACAATAAAAGGAAATTCAAAAATAGTTTAAACTAAGTAATTTATAAAAAATTTAAAATAATATGTGGAAAAATTTAAAATGAATTATATGTATATAAATACCTTAAAATAAATAATGTGTAAAATAATTTGAAACGAATAATATAATAGAACAATTTAAAATAATATAGACAAGTTTAAAACAAATATTATGTAAAAGAGCTGCGAGTAATGTACAAGACGTTTTTAGAAAATATGATATATTTATACAAATTTAAAATAGATGACATGTACATATAAACATAGGTATAAGAAAAATAATATATTATTAAAAACTGAAAACAAACAATAATAAAATATTTTGACAAACAAAAGGGTTTAAAATAAGATGTGTAAAAACCAATTTAAAGCCAAGCAATATATAGATTTAAAGTAGATAATATGTAAAAAAAAAAAATGATATATGAAGAAAATATTTACATGAATAACGTATAAAATAGATTAAAATAAATAACGAATAGGAACATGAAAATGATTTAAAATGAATAACCTAGAAATTTAAAAATAAATAATGCACACAAAAGTTTTTTAGGAAAACAGTATATAAAAATTTGTAATAGTTTACAATTCAAAAGTATATGTATAAAAAAGGTTTAAAATAAATGACATATATATAAAAACAAAACAGTTTAATAAAATTAGTATATATATATATATATAAAACTTAAAATAAATAATAATAATAATATGATTTTTAAAGAAAATAAATAAATAAACAAACGAATAATAAATAGAAAAAAAATAAATAAGAGTAATAATAATAACAATAATAATAATAATAATAATAATAATAAAGTAAAAAATGCAATATTAATAATTATAACATTAATAGTAATAATAGAGGAAACGAAAATACGAAATGTAAATAGATGGAAAATAATAACAATTTAAATATTAGGACAAGTGAATAATGAATAATAAACGAATAAATAAGATAATTAAAATACAACAAAAAAATCATACATATAAAAATAAAAGCTTGAAATTGAGTAAATGAATGAATAAGGATTAGATTGAAATTAAAATAAAGTCAAAAGGGCAATTTATAAATAAATAAAAGAATAGGGCTGAACGGAGGACTAAAATGAAACGTGCACTAAAGGCGTGAGGACTAAGTGGGAAATTATCCCTGTCCTTCAAAACGCGCAGCATTAATAAGCACTAAATCGAAATCAAAATAAAATCCGCGGGGCAAATTTAAAAGAATCGAAAAGACTAGATTCCACATAATAATAATGCGGAAGGACCCAAAGGATAAATAATCATTTTCTCCAAAACACGCGGATCCTGAGGCCTACACGGGTCGGGTCGGGTCGGCCTCCCCAAAACGACGTCGTTTTGGCGTCTGGGGAGGCCTTGCAAAACTACGTCGTTTTGCACCTCCTATTTAAGCCCCAAAAATTTTTTTTCTCTGCAGTTCAGCCCTCCCCCTAAAAAAAACAAAAACTTTTCAGAAAAACTCTCTCCCTCTCCCCAGAGTCCAGCCGGGAGTCCGGCGCCGGACCACCGTGGCGGCCGCCCATCGTCGACGACGGCGCCGCCGTCCACGGTGGCCGAAAAATCCAAAGTGGCCATTTTTCGGGCGGTTCGAAAGGCGAACTCCTCAAGACGCCGTTTTTCATCGGAACGGCGGCCGAAAGCGAAAGGTTAGTGATTTCACCCCCTTTTCTCTTTGTATTTTTTTTGTTATTATAGATTTTTTTTTAAAAGAAAAAAATAATATAAGAATAAAGATAAACATAAATCGAAAGGAAGAAAAAGAAAAAAAGAACGAAGCAAAACCTTCAGTTCTTATTTTTTTGATTGTATTCGATTGTATCCCCTCCTTTACATTGATTTGGTCTCGGTGGCTTTATAGCCAAAAGAAAAAATACAAATATGTTTTTTTTTTCTTCTTTACTGTCTGTCTTCTCTTTCTTGCTGTATTTGCAGGTGTCAGGCGGCCAAAGGGCTGGCGTGGGGCGACAGATGGCTGGTCAGAAGGCGACGAGCGCGCTGACCCTTCACGTGAAGGCTGTACGGCGCAAGAAGGTTGCTAGGGTTAGGTCTTTTCTGAATTGGCTTTAGGTTATGGACCATTTTGTTGGGCCAAGTTTAGTTATTGGGTTTGGGTAGTTTAATTTGGGTTTTTGATATTTTTTGTTTTATTATTTTTTTTGATTTAGGTGTAGTGGGCCCGGGTTTTGTTATTGGGCCCGGGCAAAATTTGGGCTTTACACTTATATTAGATTCACATTCAATTAAGGCCTTGTCATTAATTGAAATAATCAATTAAGCCACTCCATTAACAGTTTTCTTTATTGACCACGTTGATTGTTAAAATAAATTGATGGGTCAATCAAATGGTGACACATGACAGTTTCTGGTTTAATCTAATATTTTTTACATAAAAATATAAAAATTCAAAAAAAATTATAAAAATATTAAATATTAAAAATGATATAAACCTACTTAGATTATAAAAAATCATAAAAACTTATAATTATTATAAAAATATAAAAAATCTAATAGATTATAAAAAAATATAAAATTAAAAAAACTTATTTAAAATTAAAAAAACATATTAGAATTCTTAAAAAATAATAAAAATTGTAAAAAATTATAAACAAATATTAAATTTGATATAAACTTAAAAATATTATAAAAATATTTATAAAAACTTAAATTGGATAGGTGATCTGCCACAAATCGATGAGGCAAATTAGGCCGCTAGTTTTTAGCATTTCCGACACATTTAAAGAGATTTTTCTCGAGCAAAATAGAGTTTTTAGCATAGTTTTTCGCTATTTTTCAAGTAATAAGTGAAAATGTCTTGTTTTGTCATTTTTTTTACCCAAATTGGCCGCTAGTGCCATTAGAAGACCTAACGTGTGTTTAAGTGCTATAGGGGCGTGTCAAAGGTCGAAAACGAGTGAGAACAACACCTAGGGCAAGGGTATTGCGATATCCAACCCTTAGAATCGTGATACATCTGACAGTGTAGAAGACCAAAGATTCTCTTCAGTGGTATCACGATATCATCTTTGGGTATCGCGATATCCACTTCCCAAGGAATACCCCAAGTTCCAGCACTACCCAAGATATCGCGATATCCTCTTCTGGGTATCGCGATATCACCTTCGTCGAGGGGACAAACTTGGACAAAAAAGACAACCTTTGTCTACCCGGCACACCAATCACACAAGGCTCGTGTAGGGGCATTTTTTGCAACAAAAAGTCATCAAAATACACTTCAAAACAGCCAAAAATTGCCGAGGAGGAGAGAGACACATTAGCTTAGTTTTAGGTTTAGTTTTCTTTAGGTTTTCTCTGCACTTTTTTAGGATTTTTATTTTTCTCTTCTTCTATCTTAGATTAGAGTTTATTTTTCTATATTTACTTCATGTTCTTGTTATTCTTAATGTTAGTTGTAACAGCCCGGTTTAGACCCTATTCGGAACGGTGGTTTCGGGACCACTAATTCAAGTCAGAAAGATATTTAAACATTACTTTCTATGTTCATTATGTGTGAATTTATGTGTGTGAAATTTTCGTATAAAAATTTGATCGTTTTGGTGCTTAATTGTGAAAATGGGCTTGATTGCATAAAAAGAAAATTTGGTGGTTAAATGTGCAAGTACCGAATTGATGATGGTTTTATAAATTGAAGTGTTGATAGTGCAATTTAGCCATAAATTAATATAGTGGTCGGTTTTGGTATGCATGTAATAGTAATTAGATTATTAAATTATTTTAGTAATGGCAATTTTGTAATTTTGTTAACTTATAATAATATAATAATAAAACATAAACAAAAGTGGATGTTCATTTTTTTTATTCATTTTCATTCCTCTACTGCCGAAATGAGAGAAGGAAGAAATGGTTTTAGCTTTTGAAACTTTCGGCCCTTGCATGCTTGATTAAGGTATGTAATTGAGTTTGATTTTTGATAATTTTTACGTTTTTGAGATCGTTGCATTAAATACTAGCTAACCCAAGCTTGAATTTTTGAATTTGGTGATATATTCATGAAATGCCATTGTTGATAGCTTGATGAAATTGGTGCTTAGTGATGGAAAATAAATATAGGTTGTTAGATTTTTAAATTTAATTAAGGTATTTTTTGGTAAAAATGCCTAAATAGGATTAAATTGCGAAATAAATGAAATAAATGGGCTGCTAGGGACTTTAGTGAAATTCGGCCAAGCTAGGGTGAAGTCAAATTTTGAAAATTTTGTGTTTTATGCTATTTGGACTAAATTGTGATAAATGTTAAATATCAGGGGTAAAATGGTAATTTGCCCATTTATGTGTTGTTGGATTAAATTGAATGAAATTGTGTTTAAATGAGGTTAATTTGAAATTATATAGATCAAGAACAAAAGAAATCGGACTTGGATCGGGGAAAAGCAAAAATAGTTGAATAGCCGATTTAGAACGTCCGTCGATATCCGAGGTAAGTCTTTAAGCAATTAAACATCGTTAATTTTGAATGTAACTTAGTAATATGCTGATTTGGAATTTTCGGAATTATTGTTGAGTTAGCCGAATGTGAATAAGCATAGAAATAATGTGTTTGAGTTTAATTCGATTGAGCTATAATGTTTGAAAGTCCGTATAAACTATATGGAATATCCGAAATGTTCGATTTCTTAATTTTTTTATGAGTCAGCTCTATAATAATGATATTAGGGCTTTGAGCCTAGCAAGCCTTGTCTTTGGTGAATTAAATCGGGCTTTATGCCTAGCAGCTTATTGTCGGTGTATAAAATCGGACTTTAAGTCTAGCGAGCTTTGTCTTGGGTGTATGATCTGAGCTTAGGCCTAGCGCAGCTTTTTATCTTGAGTGATTACGTATAAGCTTATGCCTAAAAGATTTCATGTTGATGTGGTATTTGAGTATGTTAATCAATCTAAATGGCAGAGTGCACGAATTAACTTCTTACCAATTTAAAATAAGGTAAGCAAGTAACTCGATTATTTATTACAAATTGTATGTGATACAAAAGAAGTTTATATATATGATTATAATATGTGTTCTCGGTTTTATAAATGAATGATATGAATGTTGTGGTTTTGGTCTTTTAATATGTGTATACAAGACCAGGTATATTCGGCTACATGGATAGTTTGTGTATGTGATGCTATATTATAATAATTGAGCTTGAGTATATGAATGTTTATACATTTGGTTATATAACGACATTTTGATTTTGGAAGGTTGGATTATGAGTTTATATTTTGATTATATAAGCATTCGATTAAAGAGAAATTGTTCTATGGATTTATATGTTATATAGGTACGGAATTGAAAGCTTGAAATTAAATGTGATTACAAATGTACAAGTTGAATTATTTGATTTAAATGATTTAATATTGAAATGATGTTAAGCATTAATTGTTTAAATTGCTTAAGGCTTACTAAGCTAAAGTAGCTTACTTTGTGTGTTATGTTTATTCTGTTTTATAGATTTTTGAACTCAAGTTACAGGCTCGGGGATCGTCAGCAAAGTTCACTACACTATCGACTGTTTCGGTACTTTTATAAATTGAAATCGGACTTATGGCATGTATAGTCTAGCCTTGGAATTAGATTATTTTGAAAGTGTTTGTATATAAAGCCATGCGAAAATGGCGTAACATATTAGTTTGAATTTGGTTTTGTTTAGTTGAGTTTGAGTATGTTTGATTATGATGTTTTGTGCTATGGATAAATGATGTTTATGTTAGGTATATATATATATATATATATGAATATGGTGAATGAGTATAGATTAAAATGAGTATGGTTCGGCTATCATATGTCAAGGAAAGTATAAATGCGAATTTGAGTAATATTGTTATATGTTAAGTTACGGATAAGTTGTGGTTTATGAAATAGACTTGAGATGTTTTAACTTGAATTGATTAAAGTATAACAAAAGTTGACATTAAATAGAGTATAATTATTAAGCTTGTTTAATATTAAGTTTAAGTTTATGAAATGACCATATGAATAGTGATTTTTATTTTAATAAATAAAATAGTTAGATATGAGTTAGCTTGTGACTTTGTTAATGTGTTTTAATTATTAAATAATCTTTATATTATATTTGATGTTTATTATAGGAGTACCAAATAGTAATTTCGGGTTATTTTAATATTTGATGTTTTTTTGAATGATTTAATTTCTATATATATGTTCATAAATATCCAAAAGTTGTGTTTTGTTCGGTAATACTCCGTAACCCCATTCTGGCGACGGATATGGGTTAGGGGTGTTACATTAGTTAAGTTAGTTATCACTGTAGCAAATGTTTATTTACATTTCCAGTCTTTGTACCTTGCTTTTAAGACTCTTTAAGCTTTAGTTTAATGTATTTCAGTTTACTTTAATTTTAATCTATTACAAGCTGTAACAGATTAAATTGGGATTTGAATTCTTATCAATACGCCCAATCTGAATACATTTCCCTTTTAACCCTCGACGGACTTGCCCCCGTTTAACTATATTTTATTTCTATGGCTGTGAAGAAGAAGATCCATCATGATGAAGATGTAAATTGTCATCCCCACTGTTTGGATTTCTATTCCTCATGAATTTGGGATTTGAATTCTTATTAATATGCACCATAGTATGTTTTTTGTTTAAGGAGGTAATAACTCGTTGGGCATTGAAAGTCAAAGGCAAAAGCAGTTGTAGAGGTCTTTGATTAGTATCCACCCTAGCAAAAATGGACTCAGCCAGCCTACCATCATTGCTTCCTGGTGCAAAAACACCCAAATACTCTTTGGCTTATTCTCCACAAACCCTTTCTTGGATATCTTACCATGTCAGGTTTTAGGTTCAGAAGAAGGCCCAACAATATTACTACCCATATTAAACCTCATCCTATGAGAAGTAACAGATGTCATAATCTCTTCCCTTGTATTTTCCTGAATATCCGCAATTGAATGAAATCTTGAGCCATTATTCTTATAAACAAAATTCTCGATCCCTTCCATATTTGACCTCCCTTGGCGCACTTTCCGCTAAGATTTTTGTTGGACAATCATCCATGAGTCGTAATTCTCGCTCGTCACCATGCTTTCCACCAACAACGATGTTGTTTGGTCAATGGAATCACCATTCTTAGTTTTCGTCTTAAGGACAAAAGGGTAACTTTCTTTGAAACAAAAGGTTTACTTTAATCTATCTAGACGACCATTCTAGCAAAACGTCCCCTTATACCGTTCTCCGTATTGTAGTCCACCTTAAACACTTGTCCTATAACCTTTCCAATTGTAGCCAAAATACTTCTTTTATGAAACATTGAAGGAAAACCAAATAAGTGAATCCATGCCACCATATTCAACGAAAAATCACGAGTAATCGAAAAAAAAGGTGACCAAGGCGGCACGATCAAATAATGTCCAAAAACCACCCATTGCCCCTGTGACAAAGCTTTTGTATAATCAACTTTCAATTTAAAACATACCATAAAATATTCATTATCAAGATTCATCAATTGGAAATATTACTCCATAAAGTACGAATCTTGGAGTATAGTATGTTGAAACTAATCTTACGTCCAAGAAGTTTAATCACCACAGTTTTATCCATACTTTGTGAGACAAGTTGGTGAACATGAGGAGAAAATCGAATGGTTGGGATTCCATCAATTGTTTCTAAAATAATATCACCCTCTTGAAGGTCAAAATCATCAACTTAGGATTATTCGTCGTTTGTACATGTCCTTTTCTCGTAAATGTACTTTCTTAGTAACTTTGTTACTAGTCCCGCCACCATATTGAAGAGAACCTGTAATACCCCTAACCTATATCCGTCACCGAAACAGGGTTACAGAGCATTACCAGGGTTTACGGATTAATCAGACAGAAATTCCAAACATTACATTACATATCAATACTCATAACAAAACCAATCAAAATCATATTTATTGTCCCTTAAACGAGCCCTCAAGACTTGAAATACATATTAGAAACAAATCAGGACTAAATTGGAAACTCAGAGATTTTTTTCAGAATTATTCAAAATTTTCAACACTGTAGGGGTCACACGGCCTTGTGACTCACACGATCAGGAGACACGCTCGTGTCTCAGGCCGTGTGGGCATTCGAAATAGGGACACGCGGCTATGTCCAGCCCGTGTCCATACCCGTATAACTCTCAGACTTGGGTCACACGGCCAATCCACACGCCCGTGTGATATGCCGTGTGAGCATACTAACTTGCATTTTTAAAAGATACAGGGGATACACGGCCGTGTCTTCTAGCCGTGTGTCACACACGGCTGAAACACACGCCCGTGTCTTTACCCATGTTGACAAAAATAGGCCATGTTCTAAGCCACATTTCTCACCCAAATTGATATCAACCTAACTTCAACAATTTACACATTAATAAGCCACAACAATACATTCAACACAAACTAAAATCGAGTCCTAAACATGTATTATTACCAAATACAACCAATATACCCATAGGTACCTGATAAACCGTAATAGTAACATATTTTAAGCTCACATTTAGCATGCTTTTGGATGAATTATCCTTTATTTTATGTCATTTGGTGCTCTTAATCCTTTGTTTTCATGTTTTATACTCAGGAAAGCACCGGAGGATGAAAAGAACGAGAAACGGGCTTAAAAGCGGACCAAATGGGCCAATTCACAAAATCGACACGGCACTGGGACCAAGACCACACACGGCCGTGCTCCTCCCAGCCTGACCTCGAACACGGCCCGGCCATGATTCACACGGGCGTGTGCCATGGCCGTGCCCCTGTCGTGACAAAGAGAAATTTCACTCGGATTAGGATACTTAGAGGCGAAGTAACACATTCCGAAGCCTATATAAACACCCTAAGTATGACCTAAAAGGGGAGTCGATAGAAGCCTTACGTCGGGGCGTCGAGCTAGGCTAGGAGAGGTCGAATTGTGGAATTTACTCAAGAAAGCCAGTTGATTCATCTCAAGAAGCGGAATCATACTCAAGACGGAGGATCTCTCCTTCAATTCCTTGAGGGGTTTTAGGGATTTCTTATATTTTGTTTTATCTTTTCTTTTGAGATGTTTTCTTTTATTATTATGAACTAAACCCTCGGATACGAGGGGATGAAACCTAAGATGAATCTTGTTATCGTTTCTTTGAACTATATGATAAATATTTGACTTGTTCTTAATTATGTGTTCTTAATTCTTGTGTTGATATTTACGGGATATTGATTCAAGTTTGATGTGCTTAGGTGGAGGAGCAAAAGTCCCTGCCTAAGAGTAGATCTAGCATAGTTAAGAGGAGTTGATCGCACGCCTAGAGATAGGGTGACGAGATTTTACCGGATTAGGGTGAAACCTAATATAGGAGTCCATAGATCGAGTTAATGTAATTCTAGGGGTTTTAATTAGAAACAGATTTCAATTAATCAACCTCGGGTTAGACGTTATTCGCCTCGAGAGATGGTCTAATATAAATTAGAGAATCCTACGGATCAAGTCAAGTGAATAAATCGTCTGGTTCAGAGTTAGATAACAAGTGAAGTCTAGGTGGATTCTTACAATCAGGTCTTGCCTTAACTATACTACTGTTCGATAGGTGCGCTTTGTAACATCCTGAAATTTAGAATTTTATGTTTTGCATTATATCATGCGATAGGCTAGTTAAAAATATGAATTTTGTATGTTTAGGGGTCCTAAGAAGGCTTAGGATTGAATTGAGCCTTAGTAAAATTTTTGTGTTTAAGCACTTTAAGGACAGAAGGTATGTGACATCAAGATTTAAGGAAATAAGTGTGCATTTTGCTAGCAAAAGTGAAGCTAGTAGAAAAGTGGTGTGGCGTTGCATGTATGGGCTTGAGGGGTGGAGTTCGAATCCCACCTAGTGCAAATTTTGGATTATTTTTTGTGCTTCCTTTCCAAGTGTCAGCCAAGGTTCTAATTATGGTAAGGAAGACTTTTTATTGTTGGTAAGAAGAATAAGAAAATATGGTAAGGAGCTAAACAAAAGAAAAGGAAGGAAAGAAATAAAAGAAAGGGATAAGGTGGGGGAAGCATGTGGCCGAATTTTAGGAGTTGCCTAAGGGAGAGAATTTTGGTCAACACTCACCTTTTGGTGATGAGGATACACGATTTTGGTTAGGGGATTAGGGAGAGCCAAAATTCCTATTGCATTTTGCAAATATTGTGCATGAAAAGTTTTGTTTCTTCTTAACATTTTGGCATTTTCTTACTCAATCCAATTTGGTTCATTTTCTTTTGGTAATAGCCGAACCTCTATACTCCATTGTCCATCACTTTTTTCTTCTTCACCATCTCCTCAACCATTGTTCATTTCTCTTTAATCGACACAACTTTGTTTGGCCGAATCTTCTTTATTCTTTTCTCATCAATAGCCGAATTTTTATCATCTTCTCTTCTCCATCTTGCGAGTTGAGTATCTCTTCTTTGGTCGAATCGGTAAGTGGCTCTATTCTATCCTTGTATTTTTTTTCTTCTTCATGCCGAATATGTACCTTCTCTTTGGATGGTTCTCTAAACCGAAACATTCCTCTCTTCTACTCCCTCATTTCATGATCATCTCCTATTTTGTAGTGTTCTTATGGGGTTGGCCGAATCTTTCATTTTGTCGATTCATCCGTAGTCGTAAGCCCAGTCGGTGGAAATCGGATCTATTATCGTAAGGTAAGAAGTTTATTTATGGATTATTTCGATCTCGCTCATTGTTTGATTAGTTTGCTAAATGGAATGATAGTTGTGACTAATTGGTTATTATAGGGATTATATCGATCGTTTTTATTCACTTGTTGATCCTACGGAAATAGTTGTAAGCCGAACCTTTTCCTTAAACAATCGATTATAGCATCGTAATATCGTTTTGATTAAGACTTTTTCTAATGGAGGCAAGTGGTATCGATTCGAAAGGAAAAGCGATAGGAGAACACAAAAGGAGTGGATTTGCAATTCCTACTCCTAAGTTCAAACATAGGGCGGTATCGGCAGTTCGGGATTTTCCACCGGGTTGTGGACCATCATCCAGTGAAAATAGACAAATCGCGGTTGTTCACGATACTAAGGGTAAGCGTTTCATTAGATCGTTTGATTTAGATACTAGATTAATAAAATCTCGTTTATTGGTTAATCGAGTGTAATGGTGATTTAGGTGTCGACGATCAAGAAGGTTTAGTCTTTACCGTAATCAGGTGTGTAATCTCACACCGAAATCCCGCAGATTCATGATTCGATAACATGTTGGATAATAAGATCGTTATTATTATAAGGCTAAAAATCATAATATGGCACAAATCGAGAAGTTTGCTTAAATTACATTATTTCTATAGATTTGTCAAAATCAGTATTAAAATTGTTAAATTTACTAAAATGCCCCTATGGGCTAATTTACTAAAATGCCCCTATGGGCCGATTTACAAAAATGCCTCTATGGGCCAATTTACTAAAATGCCCCTATGGGCCGAATTGCTAGAATGCCTCAGTGGGCCGAATTACAAAGTTCTATAATGGACCGATTCACCGTAATAAATATTGGATTAATGGTCGATTATATATGTGGATATTATCCTATGTATATTGCATTTCACATTTTACATGGGATGGGAAAATTGTATGGAGAGCAGTGTAGCCTGGTGGCATTGCCACAAAATACTCATTATTATGCTTACTTATGATTTCGGTGGCTTGGCCACAATATAAATATATGATAAGCAGCTTGACTGCAAATTTTGGTTTGAGCGGCAGGGTGAGTTGACTTGATCCCCACAGGTGTGATTGGCTGGTCGGAGGTGTGATGGATGGATGGGTTGGGTTGCATGCATTCACTTCATTTTAATATTGTTATGTTAATGGGCTTCGGTCCAAGATGATGCTATACGGGTTCAGGCCCAGTGGATGACGGTAAGGGGATTATGCATTGAGTTCTTGTAACTCACCGCTCCTTTCTTTTTCTTAGTCCCCTCAGGTAATGCTCAATGACGAGGACTTGGGGCCATGGATGACCCGGTGGAGGCCATACTTTGGAAATGATATTTCGAACTTTAGTAAATTTATTTTCTGTTTCATTTCGTTACTTTTACTATTTTGGGTTAAAGTTGTAATAAGGCCTCTGGGATTTTAAATTTGGATTTTATGTTTGATTATTTATTTTCTTTCATGGTTTGATTTAAACGGGAATTTTTCTAGAAATCATAAATAATGGTTTTTCATAAAATTTATCTACAAACGGATTTCATAACCAATATGTTCAAATAAATTAATTTGGACTTTCCTTCGAAATATCAATTTTATTTTCAAAAAATTACGGATTTAAAAGATCACTAATTCAATTATCGATTTTTCAATTAACCTTTCAAGAATTGTAGTATTTCTATCAAATATTCTGATCAAAATTTGTTTTCTTAAACTAAATTCTAATCTTTAGTAATAAGCACAAGTTCTTTACTCATTTTCTTCATGTGATATGTCAGATCCGGTCATACCGCATAGGCCGGGTTTGGGGTGTTACATCTTATAGTATCAGAGCCCGATTGCAAAACTCTGCTGTGGTTTGGGTTCAAAAGTATTTTCCAAAGCTGTTTAAAATTTTAATTTATAAATGCATGTTCTAAAGGAAGTATGGCACCACGGGCATCCGACACCAAGTCAAGTAAGTTTATGTTTTCATTTTATGATTATTGTGGTATGACGGTAGAAATACTCTAGAACTTTTAGCTTTAGGAGCTGAAACTATAGAGATTGAGACTTTAGGATACGTTTTGCGAAAACAACTTTACTTCCTATATTCCATAAAACACTGTTTAATAAACATTGAATAGAATACTGATTCATAAGACTCTTAGTCAGATTAAATCGACTTAGCAAACATAAGCGCTAGAGGACGTGGACGTGGTAGACGTGGCAGTGGTAGAGGCCGAGGTGCTAGAGTAGTATCTGAGGCATCGGGGCATATGCCGAAAATGGACGCCCCTGCGTCACCTGTGACTGAAGCTGGGTCACATGATCGAATGAGAGAGGACGACGCTCTGTCTCAAGCGATGTTGCGAGTTCTGAAAAGGGTTGTTGGGGCAAGAACTGGCTCGATAGCTCGTGGGTCAATTTCGGAGCGACTTAGATCGAATGGGGCTGAAGTTTTTAGGGGTATTTCGGGTGTAGCCCCTAATGTAGCGGAGTACTGGCTTGAGGTAGTGGAGCGGATTATGGACGACCTGGATTGCACCGCTGAGCAGAAACTGAAAGGGGTGGTGTCGTTGTTGAGAGACGAGGCGTATCAGTGGTGGCTCATTGTTCGGGAAGGCACACAGGCTGATCGTATTACCTGGGAATTCTTTAAGATCACCTTTCAAGGAAAATATGTTGGGGCTAGTTATGTGGATGGCCGAAGGAAAGAATTCTTGAATCTGGTCCAATGAGGTAAATCCGTGGCAGCTTACGAGGTGAAGTTTCTTCATCTGAGTCGGTATGCCCGGAGAATAGTGCTGACTGATTATGAATGCTGTGTGCATTTTGAGGACGGGTTGCGTGATGAGTTGTGGGTACTGATAGCCCCACAGAAGGAGAAGAATTTTGCCACACTTGTGGAAAAAGCTAAAATAGCTGAGGAGGTTAAACACTCGGAAGCAGTAAAACCGAGATAAGGATAGGGGCGGGGAACAAGAGAGACTCGGGTACTCGGAGTTACGCTAGAGGGTTTAAAAAAAGGCTCAGGAATGAGGAGCCAGCTCGAGTAAGAGTTCAAACTAATACCAATCGATTCTGACCTTGCGTGGATTGTGGGAAACTTCACTCGGGTGAATGCTGGAAGAGAAGCGGTGGTTTGTTTGAGATGTGGATCCAAGGACCATCGGTTTAGGGATTGCCCTCGAAAGCTTTGATCAAACTCAGCGATTCATAATGATTTGCCACACCAACGGGAGGTACTCGGCGATTGCTGCGAGAGGCCGTGGGCAGTCGAGTGGTAATGGTGTAGGACGAGGTCGGGTGCTTTGGGTAGAGGTACCGTGAATGAGGGTATCTGAGAGGTGAGACGCCGGGGTTGGTCTATGCGGTCGGTGGCGTCGAGAGGATGGCGATGCACGGATGTCATAAGTGACGTTCTTCATATCGATGATGTACTGTTATTACTTTGATAGATATTGGATCCACCCATTCGTATGTTGCTTGTCGTGTGCGGAACTTTGAATATTAGATCTCGATATTATCGCTAGAGAAACAAGCGTAATTAGTCCTTTAGGACGATCGGTGATAGTAAATAAGTTGTTTAGAGATGTGCCATTAGAAGTTCAGGGGTAAGTATTTCTGGCGGATTTGATGGAACTATCGTTCGACGAGTTCGATCTTATTTTGGGCATGGGTCGTTGGTTAAGCATCGTGCGAATTTGACCGTGTCGCAGCGGATGGTATTAAGAACTTGGAGAGGATAAGGAAGTGATGATGATAGGTGAAACAAGAAACTATCTGACATCTAATGTGGTATCCGCTTTAAAGCGCAGAGAAGTTGGTGCAGAAAGGGTGTAGAGCGTTCTTAGCCTTTATCAGTGCTTTGGATGCCAAAGATTTGTCGGTTGAGAGTGTTAGAACGGTGAAAGAGTTTTCAGACATCTTTCCCGAGGAGCTTCCAGGATTGCCTCCGGATCGAGAGGTGGAGTTTGGCATTGAGCTATTGCCAGGAACGGCTCCAGTGTCCATTGCTCCTTATAGAATGGCGCCGAAGGAGTTAGCGGAGCTTAAGTCTCAAATTCAGGAGTTGTTGGATCGCGAATTTATTCGACAAAGTGTGTCACCGTGGGGAGCTCCGGTTTTGTTCGTTAAGAAAAAGGATGGGTCGATGCGTATGTGCATCGATTATAGACAATTGAATAAGTTGACGATCAAGAACAAGTATCCATTACCGAGGATCGATGATCTGTTCGATCAGCTGCGAGGAGCTTCAGTTTTCTCGAAAATAGACTTGAGATCGGGATATCACCAGCTTAAGGTCAATGAGGCGGATATTCACAAAACTGCATTCTGAACCCGATATGGGCATTACGAGTTTTTGGTGATGCCGTTTGGGTTGACTAATGCACCAGCTACATTTATGGACATGATGAACCGAGTCTTCCAACCCTATCTAGACCAGTTTGAAGTGGTGTCCATAGATGACATCTTGGTGTACTCAAAGACTGAAGAGGAGCATGATTCGCATCTCTGAGATAGTATTACAGATTTTGAGGAGAAAGCAGTGTATGCCAAATTCGAGTAAGTGTGAATTTTGGCTGAGAGAGGTGACCTTTTTGGGGCATGTTGTATCTGCTGAAGGAATTAGAGTTGATCCCCGGAAGGTCGAGGCTGTATTGGAGTGGAAGCCACCAAAGTTAGTGGCAGAAATTCGAGTTTTCTAGGTTTGGTACGGGTATTACTGAGCGATTTTTGAGGGTTTTCGTTGATTCCGCACCCCTAACTAAGTTGTTGTAAGGGAGTACCGTTTGTGTGGTCGTGGATAAAAGCAAAGAGAGCTTTGAGAAATTGAAGAAGATTCGGCGTGCGCGTATTGATTCAACCCGAGGTGGTAAGGAGTTTATCGTTTATTGTGATGCGTCACACACGGGCTTGGGTTGTGTGCTGATGCAAGGGGGAAAAGTGGTGGCATATGCATCTCGTCAATTAAGGCCGCATGAGATAAACTATCCCACTCATGATTTGGAGTTAGCTGCAGTGGTGTTTAATTGAGGGGTCAAAATGTGAAATAAATGAAAGAAATGGGCTGCTAGGGACCTTAGTGAAATTTGGCCAAGCTAGGGTGAAGTCAAATTTTGAAAATTTTGTGTTTTATGCTATTTGGACTAAATTGTGATAAATGTTAAATATCAGGGGTAAAATGGTAATTTGCCCATTTATGTGTTGTTGGATTAAATTGAATGAAATTGTGTTTAAATGAGGTTAATTTGAAATTATATAGATCAAGAACAAAAGAAATCGGACTTGGATCGGGGAAAAGCAAAAATAGTTGAATAGCCGATTTATAACGTCCGTCGATATCCGAGGTAAGTCTTTAAGCAATTAAACATCGTTAATTTTGAATGTAACTTAGTAATATGCTGATTTGGAATTTGTGGAATTATTGTTGAGTTAGCCGAATGTGAATAAGCATAGAAATAATGTGTTTGAGTTTAATTCGATTGAGCTATAATGTTTGAAAGTCCGTATAAACTATATGGAATATCTGAAATGTTCGATGTCTTAATTTTTTTTATGAGTCAGCTCTATAATAATGATATTCGGGCTTTGAGCCTAGCAAGCCTTGTGCTGGTGAATTAAATCGGGCTTTATGCCTAGCAGGCTTATTGTCGGTGTATAAAATCAGACTTTAAGTCTAGCAGGCTTTGTGCTTGGGTGTGTGTGATCTGAGCTTAGGCCTAGCGGAGCTTTATGCCGGTGATTACGTATAAGCTTATGCCTAAAAGATTTCATGCTGATGTGGTATTTGAGTATGTTAATCAATCTAAATGGCCAGGTATGAATTAACTTCTTACCAATTTAAAATAAGGTAAGCAAGTAACTCAGTTATTTATTACAAATTGTATGTGATACAAAAGAAGTTTATATATATGATTATAATATGTGTTCTCGGTTTTATAAATGAATGATATGAATGTTTTGGTTTTGGTCTTTTAATATGTGTATACAAGACCAGGTATATTCGGCTACATGGATAGTTTGTGTATGTGATGCTATATTATAATAATTGAGCTTGAGTATATGAATGTTTATACATTTGGTTATATAACGACATTTTGATTTTGGAAGGTTGGATTATGAGTTTATATTTTGATTATATAAGCATTCGATTAAAGAGAAATTGTTCTATGGATTTATATGTTATATAGGTACGGAATTGAAAGCTTGAAATTAAATGTGATTACAAATGTACAAGTTGAATTATTTGATTTAAATGATTTAATATTGAAATGATGCTAAGCATTAATTGTTTAAATTGCTTAAGGCTTACTAAGCTAAAGTAGCTTACTTTGTGTGTTATGTTTATTCATTTTATAGATTTTTGAACTCAAGTTCTGAGGCTCGGGGATCGTCGGCCAAAGTTCACTACACTATCGATTGCTTTTGGTACTTTTATAAATTGAAATCGGACTTATGGCATGTATAGTCTAGCCTTGGAATTAGATTATTTTGAAAGTGTTTGTATATAAAGCCATGCGAAAATGGCGTAACATATTAGTTTGAATTTGGTTTTGTTTAGTTGAGTTTGAGTATGTTTGATTATGATGTTTTGTGCTATGGATAAATGATGTTTATGTTAGGTATATATATATATATATATATTTGAATATGGTGAATGAGTATAGATTAAAATGAGTATGGTTCGGCTATCATATGTCAAGGAAAGTATAAATGCGAATTTGAGTAATATTGTTATATGTTAAGTTACGGATAAGTTGTGGTTTATGAAATAGACTTGAGATGTTTTAACTTGAATTGATTAAAGTATAACAAAAGTTGACATTAAATAGAGTATAATTATTAAGCTTGTTTAATATTAAGTTTAAGTTTATGAAATGACCATATGAATAGTGATTTTTATTTTAATAAATAAAATAGTTAGATATGAGTTAGCTTGTGACTTTGTAAATGTGTTTTAATTATTAAATAATCTTTATATTATATTTGATGTTTATTATAGGAGTATCAAATAGTAATTTCGGGTTATTTTAATATTTGATGTTTTTTTGAATGATTTAATTTCTATATATATGTTCATAAATATCCAGAAGTTCTGTTTTATTCGGTAATACTCCGTAACCCCATTCTGGCGACGGATATGGGTTAGGGGTGTTACATTAGTTAAGTTAGTTATCACTGTAGCAAATGTTTATTTACATTTCCAGTCTTTGTACCTTGCTTTTAAGACTCTTTAAATTTTAGTTTAATGTATTTCAGCTTACTTTACTTTTAATCTATTACAAGCTGTAACAGATTAAATTGGGATTTGAATTCTTATCAATACGCCCAATCTGAATACCTTTCCCTTTTAACCCTCGACGGACTTGCCCCCGTTTAACTATATTTTATTTCTATGGCTGTGAAGAAGAAGATCCATCATGATGAAGATGTAAATTGTCATCCCCACTGTTTGGATTTCTATTCCTCATGAATTTGGGATTTGAATTCTTATTAATATGCACCGTAGTATGTTTTTTGTTTAAGGAGGTAATAACTCGTTGGGCATTGAAAGTCAAAGGCAAAAGCAGTTGTAGAGGTCTTTGATTAGTAACCACCCTAGCAAAAATGGACTCAGCCAGCCTACCATCCTTGCTTCCTGGTGCAAAAACACCCAAATACTCTTTGGCTTATTCTCCACAAACCCTTTCTTGGATATCTTACCATGTCAGGTTTTAGGTTCAGAAGAAGGCCCAACAATATTACTACCCATATTAAACCTCATCCTATGAGAAGTAACAGGTGTCATAATCTCTTCCCTTGTATTTTCCTGAATATCCGCAATTGAATGAAATCTTGAGCCATTATTCTTATAAACAAAATTCTCAATCCCTTCCATATTTGACCTCCCTTGGCGCACTTTCTGCTAAGATTTTGTTGGACAATCATCCATGAGTCGTAATTCTCGCTCGTCACCATGCTTTCCACCAACAACGATGTTGTTTGGTCAATGGAATCACCATTCTCAGTTTTCGTCTTAAGGACAAAAGGGTAACTTTCTTTGAAACAAAAGGTTTACTTTAATCTATCTAGACGACCATTCTAGCTAGACGTCCCCTTATATCGTTCTCCGTATTGTAGTCCACCTTAAACACTTGTCCTATAACCTTTCCAATTGTAGCCAAAATACTTCTTTTATGAAACATTGAAGGAAAACCAAATAAGTGAATCCATGCCACCATATTCAACGAAAAATCACGAGTAATCGAGAACAAAGGTGACCAAGGCTGCACGATCAAATAATGTCCAAAAACCACCCATGGCCCCTGTGACAAAGCTTTTGTATAATCAACTTTCAATTTAAAACATACCATAAAATATTCATTATCAAGATTCATCAATTGGAAATATTGCTCCATAAAGTACGAATCTTGGAGTATAGTATGTTGAAACTAATCTTACATCCAAGAAGTTTAATCACCACAGTTTTATCCATACTTTGTGAGACAAGTTGGTGAACATGAGGAGAAAATCGAATGGTTGGGATTCCATCAATTGTTTCTAAAATAATATCACCCTCTTGAAGGTCAAAATCATCAACTTAGGATTATTCGTCGTTTGTACATGTCCTTTTCTCGTAAATGTACTTTCTTAGTAACTTTGTTACTAGTCCCGCCACCATATTGAAGAGAACCTGTAATACCCCTAACCCATATCCGTCACCAAACAGGTTCTGAGCATTACTGTGGTTTACTGGATTAATCGATGAGAAATTCCAAACATTACATTACATATCAATACTCATAATAAAACCAATCAAAATCATATTTATTGTCCCTTAAACGAGCCCTCAAGACTTGAAATACATATTAGAAACAAATCAGGACTAAATTGGAAACTCGGAGATTTTTCAGTAATTATTCAAAATTTTCAACACGTAGGGGGTCACACGGCCATGTGACTCACACGATCAGGAGACACGCTCGTGTCTCAGGCCGTGTGGGCATTCGAAATAAGGACACACGGCTATGTCCAGCCCGTGTCTATACCCGTATAACTCTCTGACTTGGGTCACACGGCCAATCCACACGCCCGTGTGATATGCCGTGTGAGCATACTAACTTGCATTTTTAAAAGATATAGGGGACACACGGCCGTGTCTTCTAGCCGTGTGTCACACACGGCTGAAACACACGCCCGTGTCTTTACCCATGTTGACAAAAATAGGCCATGTTCTAAGCCACATTTCTCACCCAAATTGATATCAACCTAACTTCAACAATTTACACATTAATAAGCCACAACAATACATTCAACACAAACTAAAATCGAGTCCTAAACATGTATTATTACCACATACAACCAATATACCCATAGGTACCTGATAAACCGTAATAGTAACATATTTTAAGCTCACATTTAGCATGCTTTTGGATGAATTATCCTTTATTTTATGTCATTTGGTGCTCTTAATCCTTTGTTTTCATGTTTTATACTCGGAAAAGCACCGGAGGATGAAAAGAATGAGAAACGGGCTTAAAACGGACCAAATGGGCCAATTCACGAAATCGACACGGCCTAGGACCAAGACCACACGACCGTGCTCCTCCAGCAGCCTCGAACACGGCCCGGCCATGATTCACACGGGCGTGTGCCATGGCCGTGCCCCTGTCGTGACAAAGAGAAATTTCACTCGGATTAGGATACTTAGAGGCGAAGTAACATATTCCGAAGCCTATATAAACACCCTAAGTATGACCTAAAAGGGGGAGTCGATAGAAGCCTTCTGTCGGGGCATCCAGCTAGGCCGGAGAGGTCAGAATTGTGGAATTTACTCGAAGAAAGCCAGTTGATTCATCTCAAGAAGCCGGAACCATACTCAAGACGGAGGATCTCTCCTTCAATTCCTTCAGGGGGTTTTAGGGATTTCTTATATTTTGTTTTATCTTTTCTTTTGAGATGTTTTCTTTTATTATTATGAACTAAACCCTCAGATACCTGAGGGGGATGAAACCTAAGATGAATCTTGTTATCGTTTGCTGAACTATATGATAAATATTTGACTTGTTCTTAATTATGTGTTCTTAATTCTTGTGTTGATATTTCCGGGATATTGATTCAAGTTTGATGTGCTTAGGTGGAGGAGCAAAAGTCCCTGCCTAAGAGTAGATCTAGCATAGTTAAGCGGAGTTGATCGCACGCCTAGAGATAGGGACGAGAGATTTTGCGATTAGGGTGAAACCTAATATAGGAGTCCATAGATCGAGTTAATGTAATTCTAGGGGTTTTAATTAGAAAGAGATTTCAATTAATCAACCTCGGGTTAGACGTTATTCGCCTCGAGAGAGGGTCTAATATACATTAGGGAATCCTACGGATCAAGTCAAGTGAATAAATAAATGCAGTTGAGTTAGATAACAACTGAAGTCTAGGTGGATTCTTACAATCAGGTCTTGCCTTAACTATACTACTGTTCGATAGGTGCGCTTTGTAACATCCTGAAATTTAGAATTTTATGTTTTGCATTATATCATGCGATAGGCTAGTTAAAAATATGAATTTTGTATGTTTAGGGGTCCTAAGAAAGCTTAGGATTGAATTGAGCCTTAGTAAATTTTTTGTGTTTAAGCACTTTAAGGACAGAAGGTATGTGACATCAAGATTTAAGGAAATAAGTGTGCATTTTGCTAGCACAAGTGAAGCTAGTAGAAAAATGGTGTGGCGTTGCATGTATGGGCTTGAGGCGTGGAGTTCG
This sequence comes from Gossypium sturtianum, assembly GCA_025698515.1. NCBI lineage: Eukaryota > Viridiplantae > Streptophyta > Magnoliopsida > Malvales > Malvaceae > Gossypium > Gossypium sturtianum. Next base: position 8,488,867 of record CM046947.1, read on the forward strand.
AATCCCACCTAGTGCAAATTTTGAATTATTTTTTGTGCTTCCTTTCCAAGTGTCAGCCAAGGTTCTAATTATGGTAAGGAAGACTTTTTATTGTTGGTAAGAAGAATAAGAAAATATGGTAAGGAGCTAAACAAAAGAAAAGGAAGGAAAGAAATAAAAGAAAGGGATAAGGTGGGGGAAGCATGTGGCCGAATTTTTGTTTTCTCGAAAACAAAATAAAAGGATCGATGATCTGTTCGATCAGCTATGAGGAGCTTCAGTTTTCTCGAAAATAGACTTGAGATCGGGATATCACCAGCTTAAGGTCAAGGAGGCGGATATTCACAAGACTGCGTTCCGAACCCGATATGGGCATTACGAGTTTTTGGTGATGCCGTTTGGGTTGACTAATGCACCAGCTGCATTTATGGACATGCTGAACCGAGTCTTCCAACCCTATCTAGACCGGTTTGAGGTGGTGTCCATAGATGACATCTTGGTGTACTCAAAGACTGAAGAGGAGCATGATTCGCATCTACGGATAGTATTACAGATTTTGAGGGAGAAACAGTTGTATGCCAAATTCAGTAAGTGTGAATTTTGGCTGAGAGAGGTGACCTTTTTGGGGCATGTTGTGTCTGCCGAAGGAATTAGAGTTGATCCCCGGAAGGTCGAGGCTGTATTGGATTGGAAGCCACCGAAGTTAGTGACAGAAATTCAGAGTTTTCTAGGTTTGTTTGGGTATTACAGCGATTTGTTGAGGGGTTTTCGTTGATTGCCGCACCCTAACTAAGTCACATTGCGTGGGAGTACCGTTTGTGTGGTCAGATAAGCAGCAAGAGAGCTTTGAGAAATTGAAGAAGATTCTGACAGAAGTGCCAGTATTGATTCAACCTGAGGCTGGTAAGGAGTTTATCGTTTATTGTGATGCGTCACACATGGGCTTAGGTTGTGTGCTGATGCAAGGGCGAAAAGTGGTGGCATATGCATCTCGTCAATTAAGGCCGCATGAGATAAACTATCCCACTCATGATTTGAGTTAGCTGCAGTGGTGTTTGCTCTGAAGATCTGGAGACACTATCTGTACGGGGAGAAGTCGATTATCTATACGGATCATAAGAGTCTGAAGTATATCCTTACCCAGAAGGAGTTGAACTTAAGACAGCGGAGGTGGATAGAACTGTTGAAAGATTATGACTTCTCAATCGAGTATCATCTAGGAAAAGCTAACGTAGTGGCAGATGCGTTGAGTCGTAAAGTGATATCGGATTTGAGAGCAATGTTTGCCCATCTCAGCCTTTATGAAGATGGTAACCTATTAGCCGAACTTCAAGTGAAGCCTGCATGGGTAATCAGATTAAGGAAAAGCAGTTGATAGATGAAGCGTTGGGTTCTCGACTTCAGCAAGTGGAAAGTGGTGAGATAGGGGATTTTGGATTAAATAGTGATGGAGTATTGTGTTTCCGCGGAAGAGTTTGTATGCCCAGGGATTTGGAATTGAGACAATTGATTCTGCGTGAGGCGCATAGTAGCCCATATGCTATGCTCCCCGGAGGAAATAAGATCTATCGATACCTCCGTGAGCGGTATTGGTGGCCAGGGTTTAAACGGGAGGTTACTGACTTCGTGAGTAAGTGCTTGACATGTCAGCAGGTAAAGGCGGAACATCAACTGCCGTCAGGGTTGCTACAACCGGTGAAAATTCCACTCTGGAAATGGGAAAGAATAACGATGGACTTTGTTAGTGGGTTACCCTTAACGCCTAATAAGAAAGATTCAGTCTGGGTTATAGTGGATCGGTTAATGAAGACTGCTCATTTTCTACCTGTTCATACGGATTATTCGTTGCAGAAGTTATCCAAGTTGTATGTAGCAGAAGTCGTGAGGTTACATGGGATACCAGTGTCTATCATATCAGACAAGGATCCTGTAACACCCCTAACCCGAAACCGACACCGGAACAGGGTTATGAGGTATTACCGATCAATCAAAACATTTAACATCTAGAATTTACGACACAAAGTCAATCATCTTCAATTTCATTCAATTACAATCATGGGGTCCCTTATCAAGGTCTACGAAACCTAATTCACATGCTATAGAGGGGTAGGGACCAATTTGAAACACATACAGAATTTCTCTGAAATTTAAAACTTTTCTAAGATACAGGGGAGACACGTCCGTGGGAGGAGGCCGTGTACTTTCCACGGCTACAAGACACCCCCGTGTATCCATCCGTGTATATATACTGTCTATTTCAACACGGTTACCAGGCACGCCCGTGTGCCCATTCGTGTCTATATATTGACTATTTTAATATGGTCACTAGGCACGCCTGTGTGCCATAGCCGTGTAATACTAGGCTACATTCTGCCAATTTACCCACGGTCTTAGGCACGCCCGTGTGCCTCAACCGTGTGACATTATAGTCCATTTACAAGGCCAAAATGCCACCCACTCAGGGTCAAACCTACAAGCAACACATACCAAAACATATCATGCACATGAGGCAACCAAAAGCTTACCAAAATGACCATTCAATCTATGCATTCAATTCCCATTCCAACCATAACAAATTCCATACCAAAATCTATCTCATCACAAGCATAATACATTAAATACCAAACATTACTCCTTCTAAATTTCACTAATTCACACAAGTATTTTTACGAACACAAAATTACCATTCACAAGTCTATTTCTCAACCCACAAACCATGCCCAAAAGATGCATCACATATACCAAAATCATTCATGCTAAAGCTAGCACATATCTAGCCACATCTCATGGCTATTTACAACTCTCAAACATGATTCAAATAACTAGCCTATACATGCCATATTTTATCATATACATCTTTCCAAAATACCCAAATAGATTGTCGATAGTGTGACTGAGAGGCTGACGATTCCCGGATCGGAGCTAGCTTTCGATCGACATCGCAAAGCGAGAGAAACAAATCACACGAGTAGCTTTATAAAGCTTAGTAAGTTCATAAAATAATACAAGTAATTCATTGTATTGACTCAATGAACAAATTGAACTATCACACGATAATTTACCGATAATACCCACATTCAACTATATTCATAACTCACTTAGTATTCCATTCATCTACCTTCAATTTCACCAACCACATAGGTATCATACATACCTTTGCCAACAAATAGCTACTATCCAACCATGCTACTCAACTACCCGGTTTTACATTTCAATCAAACTTTACTATTCTTTTAATTTATTAATACACTTATAAATTTATATCATCACATAGATAAAAGCACAACTAGGCACCTTATTAATCTCTACCTCATACTCAAACATATATATGTATAATTAACTCGTAAATCTATCATCAACCACGTAGGTTCAAAGCGTGCCTTGATCAACATATAACTACTCACCATTCGTATTACTCAATTTGCTCGATATTACTTCTCATTCAACCTTTGCTATACCTTTGACTTATTCGCACACTTAGTGCCAATTTCATAAGCGAAACATAATCGTCATCGCACACTTAGTGCCAATATGTTAAATCGAACTTTTATCGGTATCGCACACACGGTGCATATTCGATGAGCCGAGCTTCTATCTTTTCGCTTTTACACAGTGCTAATTATTAAAGTCGTAACTTCTATAGTTTCGCACACACAGTGCTAATTGTTAAAGCCATAGCTTCTATAGTTTCACACACACGTGCTAATTGTTAAAGCCGTAGCTTCTATAGTTTCGCACACACACAGTGCTAATTAAACTCAGTATCAACTCAATTTCGCACACATAGTGCCTTAATACTTTAACTTATACTTAAAACATTTTATTCCATTTATATACATTCATTCGTTTCACAACACATAGATATAATTTTAATAGCAAGAATTATATCCAAACTTATATCAATATTGCACACTCGATTGCTAACCACAAAAGAAGCTTATATTATTTCAAGACGCGCAAAGACTATTCATCTCGGTCACATTTCGAATACGCACACTTAGTTCTACATAACTTAAGCTCTCACATAGCATTTACCATTCGATATATCATACCAATCATTTCATAATATTAAGCATAGTTAATTACACGTACTATGTCCGAACTTACCTCGGATGTTGAAATACCGAAACGGTCGATTAATCGAGCACTTTGTCTTTTCCTCGATCTCGACCCGAACCTCTCCTTTACTGGTCTATACATATTCAAATTTAATCCATTCAATCAACAGCTCATTCAATTTGGTCCACACTCACTCATTTAGGGTATTTTACAAAATAGCCCTCACATTTTCACATTTTGACACTTTAGTCCCTATTTCACAAAAGCATCAAATACACAAAATTTTAAAATACATATACTAGCTGAATTCTTCCCATGCTAATACAAGCTCATACATTTCATTTATTTCACATTTTAACCCTTCAATATACACTTTTCACAATTTAGCCCTAATTAGCTAAATTTATCAAAAATTCAAGAACAAAGTATGTTCATCTAGCTCAAATCTTTCTTTTAACACCATAAACCATCACAAACTCAATATATCATCAATGGCATATCACACAAACATCATCAATTTACAAAATTTATGCATGGGTTTTGTAGAGCACAAAGCAACGATTACAAAAACGTAGAAATTATCAAAAACCGATCAAAAATACATACCCAATTTAAGCATGAACCAAGGCCGAATACCAAGCTTCCTTATTTCTTTCTCTTTTCTTTTTGTTTCGGTGGAGATGGATGAACAATCCACTACCCCATTTCTTTTTATTATCATAGTTTGTAATATATATAACATATATAATATACTTTAACTTATAAGTTAATATATATATATATATATAAACATATATATATACACATATCAACATTTAATACCGTCCACCACATATAATTTTTGGCTAATTACAACATTAATCCTACTATTTATAAAGACAACAACAATTTAGCACTTATAAATCAACACACAGCTTTTAGACTTTATACGGTTAAGTCCTTTCTTCTAATTCGACACACCAACAATCAAATTATCATACAAAATTTTCACACAGGCTATATCACGTACTATTCACACAGAAAATATCATTAAAATATTTTTTACGACCTCGAATTTGTTGTCCCGAAACCCTTTGTTTCGACTGTGGTCTAAAAGCGGAATTTATTACAACTCTCCCTTAGGGATTTTCGTCCCGAAAATCTTACCGATGAATAGGTGTGGATATTGTTCTCTCATAACGTTCTCAGATTCCCACGTAGCCTCTTCAATTTCGTGTTTGTGCCACAATACTTTCACTAAAGAAATTTTCTTATTTCTCAACTTTTTGGTCTCTCTTGCCAAAATTCGAATCGGTTCTTCACTATACGACAAATTTGACTGAATCTGCACTTCCGTAGGAGTAATCACATGAGACGGGTCTGATCTGTACCGTCGAAGCATTGATACATGAAACATATTATGAATCTTTTCCAACTCAGATGGCAATCTCAATCTATAGGCAACAGGCCCAACTCGTTCTATAATCTCATATGGTCCGACGAATCTCGGACTCAATTTGCCCTTTTTGGCCAAATCAAAGTATTTTCTTCCTCGAAGACACTTTCAGAAACACTTTGTTACCAATTTCAAATTTAATATCCTTCCTTTTTAAGTCCGCATAAGACTTTTAACGTTTTGAGGTTGTTTTCAAACTATCACGAATAACTATTACTTTCTACTCAAACTCTTTTATTAGATCAACCCCTGCACTCTCACCACTGCAGCAACATGCAACTCAACTAATTTATCCAGTGTATAATATGTTCTCACCGGAACAAAATGAGCTGATTACCCAAATTGCATCTTTCTTTTCCGGAGATGAAGGTAACCTCGACACAAAGTCCATTGTAATTCTCTCTCATTTCCACTCAGGAATCATAATCGGTTGCAACAATCCAGACGGAGCCTGATGTTCAGCTTTAACTTGTTGACAAATTAAACATTTTAACACAACGTCAAAGATGTCTCGTTTCATACCATGCCACCAATAAAACTATTTCAAATCATTGTACAATTTCTTACTCCTCGGGTCAACAGTCAAACGACAATTGTGAGCTTCATTCAAAATCATCTGGATCAACTCTAAATTTTCTCGGAACACAAATCCGATCTTTAAATTTCAGACAATCATCACTATCAACTCAAAACTCTGAATCAACATTCAATTCATGCTGAGTTCGTTTAACCATCATTTCAACATCAATTTTCTTGACATCACAATTCTGTCGTACATACATCGGCTTTACTTTCAACTCAGCCAAGACCGCACTATTATCACACAGATCTTTTTGAGCATTCATTGCTTGAAAAGCACATATAATCATTCGGCTCAAAGCATCAGTTACAACATTAGCTTTACCCAAATGATAATCAATCACATACGCTATATAAGCTTTGCAACTCTTTCTCACATAGTTCAACGCTTTTATTGTTGATACAACAGCTGGTAATCCTTTCATATCACTAGATTCCATTCGAACCATCCCACCATTCAGACTTTTCAATTCAATACTCTTCCTTTTACAATTCACAATGGCATTATGCAGAGTAAGCCAATCCATACTCAGAATTATATTCAATTCATCGAATGGTAGCAACATCAATTTAGCCGGAAAGCATATATCACGAAACATCAATGGGCAATTCTTGCATACTTTATCCACCAAGACACACTTACCTAAGGGGTTTGATACCCTAACCACAAATTCAATAGACACACATAGGAATGAGTTGATCCCAAATCTATTAATGTAATCACATCAGTATTGAATAAAGTAAAAGTATCGGTTATGACGTTTAGAGTTGATGCTTCCTCTCGTGCACGTATAACATAAGCTCGAGCAGGTGCTCTCGCCTCTGACCTTATAGCTGTGTCAGTAATCCCTTTTTGACTTCCACTCACATTCCCGGTATTTCTGGGACGTCTACCTCTAGCCGTCACATTACTTGGTCTTTCATTCGGAACATTTTCTTCCTCAGTCAGCTTCGACAATCTCGAATGAAATGATCTCGAGATACACATTTATAACAAACTCTATTGTTGTACTTGCCCCAGTACTCTCCCACATGTCGTCTTCCACACTGTATGCACTCAGGTTTGTTATTCTTAACACTACCAACACTTGGTTCATTCTCGAGTTTGAATTAAGAAACCAGATACTTTGCCTCTAACGATCTCTACTTGGATGTCCCAACGAAACATTTGAACGATTTCTTTCATCTCTATATTTCTTTGCTGAAGGTTGAGAAAACTTATTCATCGATCTCTTTTTCTCATCACGAGCCTCTGAATCAGCTTTCTTCTTCTCTTTACTGAGCTCCTCGACTTTACATACACTTTCGACTAACACGACAAATTCATTTATATCAAGTATCTCAACCAACAATTTGATATCTTCATTCAATCCCTCTATGAAACGTTTGCACATAGTAGCTTCGGTAGAAACATATTCCCTCACGTATTGACTCAGTCTTACAAATTTCCGCTCATACTCAGTAACAGACAAACGGCCCTATTTCAACTCTAGAAACTCTTTACGTTTCTGATCAATGAAACGTTGACTAATATACTTCTTTCAGAACTCGACTTGAAAGAAATCCCAAGTGATTCTCTCTCTCTCGGAACCACAGATATCAACATTTTCCACCGGTTGTGTGTGTCGTGTTCTCAACAAGGAAAGCTGCACACTTAATGCACTCATCAGGGTTTAACGACATCTCATCAAATACTCTAATTGTATTCTCAAGCCAAAACTCGGCTCGCTCAGCATCATCATCAGATATGGCCCTAAACTCTTCGGCCCCATATTTTCGAATCTTGTCTACAGGTGGTTTATTCAATCTATTCGGATCTACAACTGGAGGCACAACAGGTACTTGCGGGGGTGGAGGTTGTGGAGTAGCTGGATTCGTTCGAACGAACTCCGTAAACCACTCGCTCATCATTCAGAAGAAGGCTTGCTTAGCCTCTCCTCCCTCATTACTATCGTTTGGCCTAGATGTGGCCGGCGCTGTCCCTTGAGTGGGAGCAGGCGCTATACTTTCTACATCGTCAGCAACTGCTCGATCAGGATCCATTACCAAAATTAAAACACATTTTCAACTGTCAGAATGCATCACACTATCGCAATTTCATAATATGGCATGTATAGCTAGACTCACACGCGCTACGTTAGTCTAAGAATCGACTAAATCGTATCTCTGATACCAATAAAATGTAACACCCCTAACTCAAAACCGACACCAGAACAGGGTTAAGAGGTATTACCGATCAATCAAAACATTTAACATCTAGAATTTACGACACAAAGTCAATCATCTTCAATTTCATTCAATTACAATCACGGGGTCCCTTATCGAGGTCTACGAAACCTAATTCACATGCTATAGAGGGGTAGGGACTAATTTGAAACACATACAGAATTTCTTCAAAATTTAAAACTTTTCTAAGATACAGGGGAGACATGCCCGTGGGAGGAGGCCGTGTACTCTCCACGGCTACAAGACACCCCCGTGTGTCCATCCGTGTCTACATACTGTCTATTTCAACACGGTTACTAGGCACGCCCGTGTGCCCATTCGTGTCTATATACTGACTATTTTAACACGGTCACTAGGCACGCCCGTGTGCCATAGCCGTGTAATACTAGGCTATATTCTTCCAATTTACCCACGGTCTTAGGCACGCCCGTGTGCCTCAACCATGTGACATTATAGGCCATTTACAAGGCCAAAATGCCACCCACTTAGGGTCAAACCTACAAGCAACACATACCAAAACATATCATGCACATGAGGCAACCAAAAACTTACCAAAATGACCATTCAATCTATGCATTCAATTCCCATTCCAACCATAACAAATTCCATACCAAAATCTATCTCATCACAAGCATAATACATTAAATACCAAACATTACTCCTTCTAAATTTCACTAATTCACACAAGTATTTTTACTAACACAAAGTTACCATTCACAAGTCTATTTCTCAACCCACAAACCATGCCCAAAAGATGCATCACATATACCAAAATCATTCATGCTAAAGCTAGCACATATCTAGCCACATCTCATGGCTATTTACAACTCTCAAACATGATTCAAATAACTAGCCTATACATGCCATATTTTATCATATACATCTTTCCAAAATACCCAAATAGATTGTCGATAGTGTGACTGAGAGGCTGACGATTCCCGGATCGGAGCTAGCTTTTATCGTCATCGCAAAGCAGAGAAACAAATCACACAAAGTAAGCTTTATAAAGCTTAGTAAGTTCATAAAATAATACAAGTAATTCATTGTATTGACTCAATGAACAAATTGAACTATCACACGATAATTTACCGATAATACCCACATTCAACTATATTCATAACTCACTTAGTATTCCATTCATCTACCTTCAATTTCACCAACCACATAGGTATCATACATACCTTTGCCAACAAATAGCTACTATCCAACCATGCTACTCAACTACCCAGCTTTTTACATTTCAATCAAACTTTACTATTCTTTTAATTTATTAATACACTTATAAATTTATATCATCACATAGATAAAAGCACAACTAGGCACCTTATTAATCTCTACCTCATACTCAAACATATATATGTATAATTAACTCGTAAATCTATCATCAACCACGTAGGTTCAAACGTACCTTGATCAACATATAACTACTTACCATTCGTATTACTCAATTTGCTCGATATTACTTCTCATTCAACCTTTGCTATACCTTTGAATTATTCGCACACTTAGTGCCAATTTCATAACTGAAACATAATCGTCATCGCACACTTAGTGCCAATATGTTAAACCGAACTTTTATCGGTATCGTATACACAAATGCATATTCGATGAGCCGAGCTTCTATCTTTTCGCACACACACAGTGCTAATTATTAAAGTCGTAACTTCTATAGTTTCGCACACACAGTGCTAATTGTTAAAGCCGTAGCTTCTATAGTTTCGCACACACAGTGCTAATTGTTAAAGCCGTAGCTTCTATAGTTTCGCACACACAGTGCTAATTAACTCGGTATCAACTCAATTTCGCACACATAGTGCCTTAATACTTTAACTTATACTTAAAACATTTTATTCCATTTATATACATTCATTCGTTTCACAACACATAGATATAATTTTAATAGCAAGAATTATATCCAAACTTATATCAATATTGCACACTCAGTGCTAACCACAAAGCCGAAGCTTATATTATTTCGCACACGCAGCACTATTCATCTCGGTCACATTTCCGAATACGTACACTTAGTTCTATATAACTTAAGCTCTCACATAGCATTTACCATTCGATATATCATACCAATCATTTCATAATATTAAGCATAGTTAATTACACGTACTATGTCCGAACTTACCTCGGATGTTGAAATACCGAAACGGTCGATTAATCGAGCACTTTGTCTTTGCCTCGATCTCGATCCGAACCTCTCCTTTACTGGTCTATACACATTCAAATTCAATCCATTCAATCAACAAATCATTCAATTTGGTCCACACTCACTCATTTAGGGTATTTTACAAAATAGCCCTCACATTTTCACATTTTGACACTTTAGTCCCTATTTCACAAAATCATCAAATACACAAAATTTCAAAATACATATACTAGCCGAATTCTTCCCATGCTAATACAAGCTCATACATTTCATTTATTTCACATTTTAACCCTTCAATATACACTTTTCACAATTTAGCCCTAATTAGCTAAATTTATCAAAAATTCAAGAACAAAGTATGTTCATCTAGCTCAAATCTTTCTTTTAACACCATAAACCATCACAAACTCAATATATCATCAATGTCATATCACACAAACATCATCAATTTACAAAATTTATGCATGGGTTTTGTAGAGCACAAAGCAATGATTACAAAAACGTAGAAATTATCAAAAATCGATCAAAAATACATACCCAATTTAAGCATGAACCATGGTCGAATACCAAGCTTCCTTATTTCTTTCTCTTTTCTTTTTGTTTCGGTGGAGATGGATGAACAATCCACTACCCCATTTCTTTTTATTATCATAGTTTATAATATATATAATATATATAATATACTTTAACTTATAAGTTAATATATATATATAAAAACATATATATATATACACATATCAACATTTAATGCCGTCCACCACATATAATTTTTGGCTAATTACAACATTAATCCTCCCCTTTATAAAGACAACAACAATTTAGCACTTATAAATCAACACACAGCTTTTAGACTTTATACGGTTAAGTCCTTTCTTCTAATTCGACACACCAACAATCAAATTATCATACAAAATTGTCACACAGGCTATGTCACATACTATTCACACGGAAAATATCATTAAAATATTTTTACGACCTCAGATTTGTGGTCCCGAAACCACTATTCCGACCTGTGGTCTAAAACGGTAGTCATGCATACATCCTAGGTTTACATCACGGTTTTGGAAGGCTCTGCATGAAGCTTTGGGAACAAGACTAAATTTCAGCATGGTATTTCATCCGCAGACTGATGGTCAGTCGGAAAGAGTAATCCAGATTCTAGAAGACATGCTAAGAGGCCGTGTGATCGATTTCAGGGGTAGTTGGGAAGATTTCCTACCACGGCAGAGTTTGCATACAACAACGACTATCAATCCAAAGATCCAGATGGCACCTACGAGGCGTTGTATGGTCGTGAGGTGTCGTACTCTCTACTTGGCCGGATCGAATTGGGAGCGACAGTTGTTGGGTCCAGAGTTGATCTCGGAGACGGAGGAAAAAGTTAAGGTAATTCGGGCTCGTTTAAAAAAAGCTTCAGACAGACAGAAATCATACGCGGATCTGAAGCGTAAGGATATAGAGTTTGTGGTGGGAGATCAAGTCTTTCTGAAGGTCTCACCTTGGAAGAAGATCTTAAGATTTGGGCGGAAAGGCAAGTTGAGTCCTAGATTCATCGAACCATACCTTGTACTGAAGCATGTTGGGCCAGTGGCTTATCAGCTTGAGTTACCTCAAGAGTTAGGATAGATACATAGTGTATTCCATGTCTCTATGTTAAGACGTTATCATTCAGATCCGTCTCATGTTGTAACCGTGGAAGAAATTGAGTTAAGACCTGACTTGTCTTTTGAAGAGGAGCCAGTGCAGATTTTAGATCGGGATATTAAGGCACTAAGAAGGAATTCGATTCTATTAGTTAAAGTATTATGGCGCAATCACGGGTCAGAGGAAGCTACATGGGAGCCAGAGGTCACAATACGGTAGCAATATCCTCATCTCTTCTAATCAGGTAAATTTTGAGGCTGAAATTTCTTTAAGGGGGTAGAATTGTAACATCCTGAAATTTAGAATTTTATATTTTGCATTATATCATGCGATAGGCTAGTTAAAAATATGAATTTTGTATGTTTAGGGGTCCTAAGAAGGCTTGGGATTGAATTGAGCCTTAGTAAAATTTTTGTGTTTAAGCACTTTAAGGAGAAAAGGTATGTGACATCAAGATTTAAGGAAATAAGTGTGCATTTTGCTAGCACAAGTGAAGCTAGTAGAGGAGTGGTGTGGTGTTGCATGTATGGGCTTGAGGGGTGGAGTTCGAATCCCACCTAGTACAAATTTTGGATTATTTTTTGCACTTCCTTTCCAAGTGTCGGCCAAGGTTCTAATTATGGTAAGGAAGACTTTTTATTGTTGGTAAGAAGAATAAGAAAATATGGTAAGGAGGTAAACAAAAGAAAAGGAAGGAAAGAAATAAAAGAAAGGGATAAGGTGGGGGAAGCATGTGGCCGAATTTTAGGAGTTGCCTAAGGAAGAGAATTTTGGTCAACACTCACCTTTTGGTAATGAGGATACACGGTTTTGGTTAGGGGATTAGGGAGAGCCGAAATTCCTATTGCATTTTGCAAATATTGTGCATGAAAAGTTTTGTTTCTTCTTAACATTTTGGTATTTTCTTTTTCCAACTTCTTTTCCTTTGTTTTGGCCGAATCACTATAGCCTTCTGTTCTTTTCTCATTTCTTTTGTTTTGCCAAAATACTGAATCCAATTTGGTTCATTTTCTTTTGGTAATAGCCGAACCTCTATACTCCCTTGTCCATCACTTGTTTTCTTCTTCACCATCTCCTCAACCATTGTTCCTTTCTCTTTAATCGACACAACTTTGTTTGGCCGAATCTTCTTTATTCTTTTCTCACCAATAGCCAAATTTTTATCATCTTCTCTTCTCCATCTTGCGAGTTGAGTATCTCTTCTTTGATCGAATCGGTAAGTGGCTCTATTCTATCCTTGTATTTTTTTTCTTCTTCATGCCGAATATGTACCTTCTCTTTGGATGCTTCTCTAAACCGAAACACTCCTCTCTTCCACTCCCTCATTTCGTGATCATCTCCTATTTTGTAGTATTTTTGTGGGGTTGGCTGAATCTTTCATTTTGTCGATTCATCCGTAATCGTAAGCCCAATCGGTGGAAATCGGATCTATTATTGTAAGGTAAGAAGTTTCTTTATGGATTATTTCGATCTCGCTCATTGTTTGATTAGTTTGCTAAATGGAATGATGGTTGTGACTAATCGGTTATTATAGGGATTATATCGATCATTTTTATTCACTTGTTGATCCTACGAAAATAGTGGTAAGCCGAACCTTTTCCTTAAACAATCGATTATAGCATCGTAATATCGTTTTGATTAAGACTTTTTCTAATGGAGGCAAGTGGTATCGATTCGAAAGGAAAAGCGATAGGAGAACACAAAAGGAGTGGATTTCCAATTCCTACTCCTAAGTTCAAACGTAGGGCGGTATCGGCAGTTCGGGATTTTCCACCGGGTTGTGGACCATCATCCGGTGAAAATAGACAAATCGCGGTTGTTCACGATACTAAGGGTAAGCATTTCATTAGATCGTCTGATTTAGATACTAGATTAATAAAATCTCGTTTATTGGTTAATCAAGTGTAATGGTGATTTAGGTGCCGACGATCAAGAAGGTTTAGTCCTTACCGTAATCAGGTGTGTAATCTCACACCGAAATCCCGCAGATTCATGATTCGATAACATGTTGGATAATAAGATCGTTATTATTATAAGGCTAAAAATCGTAATATGGCACAAATCGAGAAGTTTGCTTAAATTACATTATTTCTATAGATTTGTCAAAATCAGTATTAAAATTGTTAAATTTACTAAAATGCCCCTATGGGTCGATTTACTAAAATGCCCCTATGGGTCGATTTACAAAAATGCCTCTATGGGCCGATTTACTAAAATGCCCCTATGGGCCGAATTGCTAGAATGCCTTAGTGGGCCGAATTACAAAGTTCTATAATGGACCGATTCACTGTAATAAATATTGGATTAATGGTCGATTATATATGTGGATATTATCCTATGTATATTGCATTTCACATTTTGCATGGCATGGGAAAATTGTATGGAGAGCAGTGTAGCCTGGTGGCATTGCCACAAAATATTCATTATTATGCTTACTTATGATTTCGGTGGCTTGGCCACAATATAAATATATGATAAGCAGCTTGACTGCAAATTTTGGTGTGAGCGGCGGGGTGGGTTGACTTGATCCCCACAGGTGTGATTGGCTGGTCGGGGGTGTGATGGATGGATGGGTTGGGTTGCATGCATTCACTTCATTTTAATATTGTTATGTTAATGGGCTTCGGTCCAAGATGATCCTATACGGGTTCAGGCCCAGTGGATGATGGTGAGGGGATTATGCACTGAGTTCTTGTAACTCACCCCTCCTTTCTTTTTCTTAATCCCCTCAAGTAATGCTCAGTGACGAGGACTCGGGGCCATGGATGACCCGGTGGAGGCCATACTTTGGAAATGATATTTCGGACTTTAGTAAATTTCTTTTCTGTCTCATTTCGTTACTTTTACTATTTTGGGTTAAAGTTGTAATAAGGCCTCTGGGATTTTAAATTTGGATTTTATGTTTGATTATTTATTTTCTTTCATGGTTTGATTTAAACGGGAATTTTTCTGGAAATCATAAACAATGGTTTTTCATAAAATTTATCTACAAACAGATTTCATAACCAATATGTTCAAATAAATTAATTTGGACTTTCCTTCGAAATATCAATTTTATTTTCAAAAAAATACGGATTTAAAAGATCACTAATTCAATTATCGATATTTCAATTAACCTTTCAAGAATTGTAGTATTTCTATCAAATATTCTGATCAAAATTTGTTTTCTTAAACTAAATTCTAATCTTTAGTAATAAGCACAAGTTCTTTACTCATTTTCTTTATGTGACATGTCAGATCCGGTCATACCGTATAGGCCGGGTTTGGGGTGTTACACGCTTGCCTCAAATCGTTGTCATAGTTAGTTTCCAGGTTCGATCATTCTCATTTATAAATTTTAAGACTTTGACATCGTATAAAACACAACGATCAAGTTTTTGGCGCCGTTGCCGGAGAACTAAAATATTAAGAACGCTCAATTTTTATTACTTTAGTCATTTTTTATTTTTTGCAATTTACTTTTATTTCTTATTTTGTTTTTAACTTTGCTAATTTCTGTTCTTTTGTTCCTTTCAGGTACCTCTAGTTTATGACTAGAAGGAACCTGACAGGACCCCTACTTTACGACAGTGATATTGAAGGTACCGCTCGCAGAAATTGTAGAGAGATAAGGCAAAGCCTAAACTACATACAAGAAGAGCAAGAAGACGAAGTTAATACCACCGAAGAGATGGCTGAGAACAATCCGCCACCTCCAGAGATGGCCGAAAATCAGGCTGCCCGAACTATGTATGATTATGCTAAGCCTAGTTTAGTTGTTACTGAATCTAGTATTGTTAGGCCTACTATTGCTGCAAATAATTTTGAATTGAAACCTAACACTATACAGATGATACAACAGTTTGTTCAGTTTGATGGTTTGCAGGATGAGGATCCTAACACACATTTAGCAAATTTCCTAGAATTTTGCGATACTTTCAAGATAAATGGCATTACTGACGATGCCATCCGTCTTCGATTATTTCCCTTCTCTTTGAGGAATAAAGCCAAACAGTGGTTGCATTCTCTTCCACGAGGGTCAATCACTACATGGGATCAAATGACCGAAAAATTTTTATTAAAATATTTTCCGCCGGCCAAAACGGCCAAGTTAAGGAATGATATCTCTTCTTTTGTGCAGATGGATTTAGAGACACTTTACGACGCATGGGAGAGATACAAATATTCGCTGAGAAGGTGTCCACACCATGGATTACCCTTGTGGCTACAGGTCCAAACTTTTTACAACGGTGTGAACCCCTCAACAAGGCAATTAATCGATTCAGCCGCCGGCGGAACTCTGAATAACAAAACTCCTTAAGCAGCCTACGAGTTTATAAAGGAGATGTCACTGAATAACTATCAGTGGCAAGTCACAAGGACAAGGCCAACAAAAGCAGCCGGAGTTTTCAACCTCAACGCAGTAACCATGCTATCAAATCAGGTAGAGATGTTACATAAAAAATTTGATGGTTTATACGGTTCCTCGCAGGTACAGCCAGTTATGCAGTGTGACGCAAGTGGAGGCGTGGCGAATCCTGAGTACCCACCCTACGGACAGGGCATGGAAAGCGAACAAATGAACTATATGGGTAACAATTTCTGATATAATAATAACTCTTATAGTAATACTTATAATCCAGGTTGGAAGAACCACCCCAATTTCTCATGGGGTGGTCAAGGAAATCAAAGGCAACAACAACCCCAAAACTTCCAACAACAGCCCTACCCACAAGAAAAGAAGCCGAACCTCGAGGAGGTGCTGACAAAATTCATGGTAGCCACAGAAACACATTTCCAAAATACCGTGACAACATTTAAAAATCAACAAGCATCGATTCAAAGGATCGAGAATCAATTAGGGCAAATAGCTAAGGCGATCGCTGAAAGACCACAAGGAAGCTTACCAAGCAACACTAAGACTAACCCAAAGGAGCAAGTCCAAGCCATAACAGCTCAAGAAAGTAAAGGGTTAGATGAGCCCAATTTAAAGCAAGAGAATATGGTCGAAAAAGGTAAGGTTGAGGTAAGTAATAACAAGCCAAAACCGGCAATCAAAGAGTACCAACCTCGCATACCATATCCCGAAGCAATGAAGAGAGACGACACAGAGGAACGGTTCGGTAAGTTTCTTAAACTTTTAAAGAAATTGCATATTAACTTACCACTACTTGAAGCTCTTTCGCAGATGCCAGATTCTAGAAAATTTTTAAAGGAGCTGTTGACAAAAAAGCGAAGGATAGACGAGGCGTCACATGTGAACTAAACGCAATGTGTTCGGCGGTCTTGTAAAATAGACTACCACGGAAATTAAAAGATCCAGGGAGTTTTACAATTCCATGCTTAATTGGTAGTTTATCTATTGATAATGCGTTAGCTGATTTAGGGGCAAGCATAAATGTAATGCCTTATAAAATGTTTAAACAACTAGGTCTAGGGAAACCCAAACAAACTAGGATGAGCATTCAATTAACTGATAAAACTGTTAGAATTCCTAGGGGTATAATCGAAGATGTACTCGTAAAGGTTGATAAATTTGTATTTCCAGTAGACTTTGTCGTTCTAGACATGGATGAGGACAACACGATCCCCCTAATTTTAAAAAGACCATTTTTAGCAACTTCCAGGACTAAAATTGATGTCGACGCAGGTGAACTCATACTCTGTGTAGGTGATGAGACAGTCACCCTTCAAGCTCTCGATTCGGCTAGGAAATCGAGTAATCAAGGTGAGAAAGTAAATTCTATCGATAACCATTCAGTTAACCCTTCTTTTCAGGAAACACCACAAGAGAACCCGATCCTGGACCCAGTGCCAACAAAGAAATAACTCACGAGGAACAAAGGATTCAGATCGATGAACTAAGAAGAGTGGAAGATGCATTTCAAGGAAAAACTAGGGATACACAAAGCAGAACCAAAGCCACTGTACGAGACAGACAAGTTCAAAATTGGAGATCAGGTATTGATAGATAAAGCAGACCCTCGAATATCTCCTCCTGACCCTAATACAAACAAAGAAATCCCTTTTACGGTAATCAATGTTTTCCCATACGGAACAGTCGAGGTAAGTAATCCTATATTTGGCACTTTTAAAATAAACGCTACTCGACTTAAATTATACATTGATAATAAGAAAGATAGCATGAGGAAGGATGTTCAACTTTTCAAACCACCATGATTGGGCGAATGAGAGGTAAGTCTAGCTTAAGACTTTAAACGATCCCTTCTCGGGAGGCAACTCGAGTACTAACTCCATTAATTTTTACATTTTTACTTTTATTTTTCCTTTTCAGCATTTAATTTTAAACTAACCAAAGTGCAGATTCCCATACCACACGGCTGTAACACCTCATACCCGAGTCCGAGGCTTAGACCGGATACGAGACATTACTATGCTTGAACTTGCTTAATCATGACATTACGGGCTATAAAATTTCGTTCCGAAATTAAAACTTCTCATTCTTAAACAATTCGTACATTTCATGGGCCTACGAGGCCTTAAACTTGTACTGGTAAACTTTCGGAACCTTATCGAAAAACTTTTCTTTGAAACAGGGGTTACACGCCCATGTAATATAAGACACGCCCGTGCATAGGCATACACGCCCATGTCCTCAGACCGTGCCCTAAAACTCAGTATTTTGCCAATTTCCACACGGCCATAACACGCCCGTGGTCCTAGCCCGTATGAAAAACCTTAGCATTCTGACTTATAACACACGGCCATGGCACGCCCATGGACTTAGACCGTGTACTACATCTTGATATACTGACTTATTTCACACGACCGGGCACACGCCCAAGTTCAAACCGTGTGTCATGCACGGCCTTAACACACGGCCGTGGGATTAGTTCGTGGCCAATTCTTACTTATAAGACTAAGGTGCAGTTTATGCACGGCCTAGACACACACCCGTGTGTCTAACCGTGTAGGCACTTAGAGGCTATTTACCAAGCCAATTGCCATCCTGAAATTAAGACCAAACTCAATTATTACCTCTTTCATGAACAATATAACATGCTTCATTGATATTAATAACATACATACTTAGTCAAACTTGGCCAATCACTTAGCCATTTACAAAAGAATAATAAACTTAATAGCCTATACTTTGGCTCTTCTTAAAACATTTACTCAAAATGTAATGCTACCTATACATGCCATACTTAATAAAACAACTTGGCTATACCAAAATAGCGATTGATAGTGTGCTCGAGTCTCGCGACGGTGATCCTCGATATTAGCTTGGCGGGACTACATGGAAAGAAAGAATGAAAGACATAAGCATTTAGCTTAGTAAGTTTGCATAATACACATAGCAACATTCTTACTTAATATAGACCATTTGATATAAATAATGGCATCATAAATTCAGCTATATAAAGCTTACTTACTCATACTTGATTCTTACATAACTCATGAAACTTACTAGTCTCATACTTGATAGGCAAACAAAGTACCTGTATCTCTAGATCACATTGATCAGCATACTTGAACATAATACTCATAATTTCTAATTCATCATTCATAACATGAATAATATTCTGTCCCCACTTGATAATGATTTTGCTTACTAAACTTTCTTGTTATCTCTTGTGAGCTTATCTTATTTGCCCGATGAATTCCTATGAATAACCGAGAATACCAAATCTCTTACCATGAACTTGATGCAAAAGCCATATTTTGGATATGGTCTTACATGGGATATCTCATCTTGGTTTCAAGGCCATGTCTTGACATGGACTTATATGAAATCTTCCTCTTAATAACTTGTTCAATGCCAAGCTTGGATCCTTGGACTTACATGATAACTTGTTCAATGCCAAGCTTGGGTCCTTGGACTTACATGATAAACTTGTCAATGCCAAGCTTGGGTCCTTGGACTTACATGATAAACTTGTCAATGCCAAGCTTGGGTCCTTGGACTTACATGATAAACTTGTCAATGCCAAGCTTGGGTCCTTGGAATTACATGATAAACTTGTCAATGCCAAGCTTGGGTCCTTGGACTTACATGATAAACTTGTCAATTCCAAGCTTGGGTCCTTGGACTTACATGATAACTTGCTTGATTGTCGATGCCATGCCTCGGCTTGGTCTTATACGGACTTTCTCATACTTGATCTCATTAATTTCATTGTTTAACTTAATGTTAAACAATTTCATAATAACATTGTATATTATACTAAGCAATTCAATGATATAAATCATAAAGCTTAGAAATCATACAAACTTACCTCAATATACAAAATGTAGCTAGGTATGCAATTTAGTCCTCGACCTTGTTCTTGCCTCGGTTTCGATCCGGCTTGCCGTTTTCTTGATCTATAGTCATAAATAGATCATTTAATACTCACATTGACTAAATTGACTCTTAAATCATACTTTGGCAAAATTACTATTTTGCCCTTAAACTTTCTCATATTTGCACTTTTGCCCCAAGGCTCGTAAAATAATTTTCATTCAACTTTCTTAAACTTCATGCTTAGCTGAATCATTTTCTCTACTATAACAATCATCAATTCTTGCTATTTTTAACATGTATGACCAATTTTCATAACTATTACAAAATGGTCCATACTATCATCTTTCATGAAATTCACTTAGAAAAGATGTTTATCTAACATCAAACTCTCATAAACTTCCATAAAACATCATTTAACATGCATATCAATCATGGGTAGATTTTTGAACATGCACTTTAGCTCACTTTATAGCCAAAAATAGCTTACTCATGCTACCGGGACTTCAAAAATACGAAGAATATCAAAAACGGGGCTAAGATGAACTTACTAGCAAGCTTGAAAGATGAACAAACCCTAGCTATGGGTTCTTCAAAATTTCGGCACACACAAGGAAGAAGATGAATGATTTTTATCATATTTTTCCTTTATTAATCATTTAATAGGTAAATGACCAAAATGCCCTTCTCTTAAAAATATCACCATTTACTAGCTCATGTCCATTTTTGTCCAAAAATTATGAATTGGGAAAATTGCTATTTAATGACTTATAATTTCTATTCTAGAGCTATTTCATACAAAATGCTTCTAGAAACTCACATTTTACAACTTTTGCAGTTTGGTCCTTTTTGACCATTCAACTTCAATTCAGCAAAATTGCTTCATGAAACTTTCACACTAACATGAAACATGGCATGAACCTTAAAAACTCATAAATTCACCTCGGATTAGTGGTCTCGCACCACTATTCTGACTAGGCCCTAAATCAGGCTGTTACAATGGCCTTGCACACGGCCGTGGCTGTGGCCGTGTGGACACTACAGATTTTCGTACTGACATAGCAGAGGTAGTATGAGCCAATGACGAAAGATTCCCAGATCACGGACAACTACAAATTGCCACGACCGTGCAGTATGGCCGTGGCCGACGCTGAGGGAAGTCACACGGGCTCTAACTAACTTGCCACGGCCGTGCGATGCGACCGTGGTCGACACTGTTAGATCATACACGGGTGTGGCGACCTGAACATGGGCGTGGGAGAAACGAACGAAGCACAACATGGCCGTGCGATACGGCCGTGTGACCCAACATGCCCATGGTACATGGGCGTGGGGATGTACCAGACATCAAAACTCTATTTAAACCACCCCTCCTTCTTCTCACATACTCCCCATCTCCTTTCTCCCATCATATTCTTCAGATTTCTCCCCTTCCATACTTTTCTTCTCTAATATTTCCCCAACTATCAAGCCATACCATGTCAAAGAAGCGGAAGGAACCAAGTACAGACTCCCCGTGGGAGACCGATCTAAATAAGTTCATGCCGGCCGCTTCGTCTAGTCGACAAGCCAAGGGTCTTTGAGACCATTTAGCTTTTAGTTTTCTTTTCTCATCTCTTTTAATTTCCTTCTCTTTGACACTCTTATGCTTAATTTATTTTATTCTATTTTAGTTTCTTGGTTTTAGGTTCTTCAGGCTGCTTGTGAATCACCCCACCACGACCTCTGCCAACATCACCACAGCCTTAGAAATCACACCCACCTCGCGAACCATCCAACAATAAGGACTCTTCGGTCCATTAATCTTTTCTTTTAATTTTATTTCACTTTTAATTTTCCTTCACTTTAGCTTGCTTTTCTTTAAATATATAATTAGTATAGTTTGAATTATTATTATTTTTTCCTGGCTAATTCTGCACGAGCTACCCAATTTCTTCATCTAGCGCAGAGACTATGGACGGCCACCATACCACCAGCAGAGACGCCTCCTCCAACTTATCTTTCACCTCCAACGCAAGGAATCCATCCAAATTCAGGAAGTTTCATCTCTCCCTATCTTTTATGAATTTTTATCTATCTTTGTACATTGAGGACAATGTACATCTTAAGTGTGGGGGGTGAATCTTAAAAGTGCCAAACTTTTTGCATTATTCTCAAATCGTGAATTATATCTTGTTTCTTAAGTAATTTTCTCATATTACCATTAGAATGAAATTTCCTATGATTTATGATTTTTTATTGATATGTTTTTGAATTAAGTCATTGATAATTGTGCATTGATGATTTAAACTTTAAGATACTAGAGAGTCAAGCATGATAAGCCTATTTTTTAGAAATTAATTTTTTTTTTAGGTTGTCTACCTAAATTTGAATATTACTTTGAAATTTAAAATTTACTAGGTTGACATCAAAATACCCATAATTTTTGTGAGATTTTGAGCCTTATAGAGCATATATTCTTTTTCTTGCTCACTTTTTTATTATGAGTGTGACAACATTGAATTGTTATTCTAGAACTTGCATCGATTATACATGTCGAGACCACACCTTTGATTTGATATATAGAGATGATAAAGGCACCTAGGATTTAACCCACTTACTCCACTAAAAGCCTACCTTCATAATTAACCCCTAGTGAACCCCGTTGATCCTAATAACCCTTTTTATTGACTCACCCACTAATATTAACCCAAAACCCTTTGTATTTGTTATCACCATTATTGACTACCCTTTTTGTCGAGATTTGATTTTGAGCAGTTGCCTGACTATGTTCTATATTTCAGTTGTTAAAGTTCTTTCTTATTATTATGATTTGTTCTTAAAAAAAAAATCGAAGTGTATTCATTATAAGTTATGTGATTAAGTGAGCTTATACATCTAAATTCCAATTATTGAAAAAAAAAGCTCGTATTAGTAGTAGTATTATTATTACAAGTTTTCAATTGATGTAATTATTTATATCCAGCTCATTGTTTCTAGTTAGGCAATCTGTCAATTCAATCTCGATTCTAACCTTCTAATTTAGCCTATATCCTCACCTTTAACCCAAGCTCCGTTACAACCCTATGAAAGACCTTTTGATTTGTGTATCATCTCATTTTACAGTGGTGGAGATTTGATTTTCATGCAAGCCTATGGGATTAACTCTTCATGTTTGACTTTTGAGTGCTTAATTCTGAACCTTAAACACTTCGAGTGATTTGAGTGAATCTTTAGTGAGGATGTCAATTCTTGTCAATTTTGAATCAGAGGTAATTATTTAGATGAGGGGAAACACCTATGTTTTGGGCTACAAAAATGTATGACTTAGATTGTTTGAATCTTTAGGACTCTTTGAGTTAAATTATCCATGTATGAATTATCTTTGAATTATGATGAAACACTATTGATGAATATCATGAATCGAGGAAGTTTGTTTTAATTATGAGTTGAGAATTTTGCTTGAGGACAAGCAAAAGCTTAAGTGTGAGGGTATTTGATAAACCGTAATAGTAACATATTTTAAGCTCACATTTAGCATGCTTTTGGATGAATTATCCTTTATTTTATGTCATTTGGTGCTCTTAATCCTTTGTTTTCATGTTTTATACTCAGGAAAGCACGGGAGGATGAAAAGAATGAGAAACGGGCTTAAAATGGACCAAATGGGCCAATTCACAAAATCGACACGGCCTGGGACCAAGACCACACGGCCGTGCTCCTCCAGCAGCCTCGAACACGGCCTGGCCACGATTCACACGGGCGTGTGTCGTGGCCGTGCCCCTGTCGTGACAAAGAGAAATTACACTCGGATTAGGATACTTAGAGGCAAAGTAACACATTCTGAAGCCTATATAAACACCCTAAGTATGACCTAAAAGGGGGGAGTCAATAGAAGCCTTCTGTCGGGGCGTCCAGCTAGGCCGGAGAGGTCAGAATTGTGGAATTTACTCGAAGAAAGCCAGTTGATTCATCTCAAGAAGCCAGAATCATACTCAAGACGGAGGATCTCTCCTTCAATTCCTTCAGGGGGTTTTAAGGATTTCTTATGTTTTGTTTTATCTTTTCTTTTGAGATGTTTTCTTTTATTATTATGAACTAAACCCTCAGATACCTGAGGGGGATGAAACCTAAGATGAATCTTGTTATCGTTTGCTAAACTATATGATAAATATTTGACTTGTTCTTAATTATGTGTTCTTAATTCTTGTGTTGATATTTCCGGGATATTAATTCAAGTTTGATGTGCTTAGGTGGAGGAGCAAAAGTCCCTGCCTAAGAGTAGATCTAGCATAGTTAAGCGGAGTTGGTCGCACGCCTAGAGATAAGGTGACGAGATTTTGCCGGATTAGGGTGAAACCTAATATGGGAGTCCATAGATCGAGTTAATGCAATTCTAGGGTTTTAATTAGAAAGAGATTTCAATTAATCAACCTAGGGTTAGACGTTATTCGCATCGAAAGAGGGTCTAATATACATTAGGGAATCCTACAGATCAAGTCAAGTGAATAAATCGTCTGGTTCAGAGTTAGAAAACAAGTGAAGTCTAGGTGGATTCTTCCTTGGGTATCGTCTTAATCAATTGGTTTTTCCCACAAGTATTTTCCCAAATCCATTCTTCTTTATCTTAGATTCTTTAGTTTAATAGTTAGTTAATTTAGATTAAACGACAATTCCTGTAACAGCCCGATTTAGGGGCTAGTCGGAACAGTGATCTCGGAATCACTATTTCGAAGTTAGAGAAAATTATTTGCATGATATGTTATGTGTTATAACATGTTTATAAGGATGCATGAAAATTTTGGTGCCTTAATTTTAGCGAATTCTAGCTAAATTGTGAAAAAGGACTAAATCGCATAAAGTGCGAAAGTTCTATTTTATTTGCTAGAGGTGCCAAATAGCTATGGATTATTAATTGGAGGTCCCAATTGTGCAATTTAGCCTTATTTAATTTAGTTGGTCGGCCATAATAATACATAGGGGACAAGAGCATTTATTATGATAGAAAATTGGTGATATTAGTTGGAAAATTGAATAAAATAAGATGATATAAGCTAAAGTTATCATCTTTTATTTATCTTTCTTCTCCAACCAAAAATATCAGCCATGGGAGGGGTTTGAAAGCTTAAAATTTCAGCAAGCTTTACTCCATTCAAGTAAGTCAATTTGGTGTTTATTTTTTGATGATTTTTGTATATTTGGAGTCCTCAAAGCTTAAGCTAGCTATTGAAAGGACTAGTTTGCAATATGGTTGAAAGTCTAGGGACTTACCATGATAGAGTTTATGTTGTTTGATGAGTTTTTATGGAAGAAAATGAATGATAGGATGATGAGAAACAACTTTTGTGAAAGGTGTTGTCATGAAAACACCTAATTGGGACTAAAATGCAAAAGTTGTAATTTGTTCATTAAGGCATGAAATAGTTGGAATTGTGGATAGTTGTAAGAGGATTAAATGTTCATCTAGGCTTTTTTAACAAGAAAATGTGATGAAAATTTATTTACGAGCCTAGGGGCAAAATCGTAATTTTGCCAAAGTGTAGGGGCAAAATAGTCATTTTTTCCTAAAGTGTAGATTATGGTGTATTATGATTTATAAGTGATTAAATCAGTAAATTCCATTATTCTAGATCAAAGAAAATGAGTTTCGGACATAGAACGGGTGAAAAGAGAAATGTGGGCAAAAAGGTCCCTTTCGACCCTTTCGACATCGAGGTAAGTTCATGTGCAAATGTTGCAATTACGTATGAGTTAATTTAATGTTCCAATGTTGTATGGAATGTATATTTACTCTATGAATGTATGAAATATCTTTAATGAGAGGTCAAAAGAATTGAATCTAAGAGTAATGGAAAATGCATGTAGAAAGATATGATGATAATTAAAGTATCGTGTAAGACCATATTGGAATATGGCCTCGATGTAAGAATTCGTATAAGACCATGTCAGGGACATGGCATCGATATGTTAATGCAAGTAAGACCCTATTGGGGTATAAATTCTAGGTGACATTA
Organism: Gossypium sturtianum; assembly: GCA_025698515.1. NCBI lineage: Eukaryota > Viridiplantae > Streptophyta > Magnoliopsida > Malvales > Malvaceae > Gossypium > Gossypium sturtianum. The sequence continues at coordinate 8,515,161 of CM046947.1, forward strand.
TGAGTATGAGACTCAAGAGAGTTATTTAATAACTTGAGTGATTCAACGTATATGTGGGAAGGAAGAAAGTATGTGGTTGTACCACGAAAAGCACAAGTGTGTGTTAGAATTGAATTGATATGAATTCAGTGTATGATGAACCCTTAGTGGGTTATGTGTATTCAATATACTTTAGTTGCATGAGATAGATTTATTAATGTATTGTGTGAATGCAAACGAGTATCATAGAAAGTTAAGTAAGAATAGAAGTGTGTGAGAATGTTCTCGGATGAATATTTGAAATAGAGATATACATGTGGATTACTATCCATGAATGTAAAATGAAAGGTGGGATAAGTGCGAAACCACCATAAGTATAAATGATTGGTGGGCTATGTGCGATACCACCCTATTAGAGATTCAATGGTGGGCTAAGTGCGAAACCACCGAGATATTAGTAGCATGAGCGGCTTATTGAAAATGCTTGATGTGTTGTCTTATATGATCATGTGGTGATCAGTGCAGGAATGTATGCTAATTGAACGAGCAATTGGCTTGTGACATGGTAAGAATGTGGTAAGAGATTGAATGAGCAAGTAACCATGAGTTTATGAGAGACACTATTCATGATACTTTGTAATTATGTATATTCAATGAATATCAATATTTGACACATTATGCAGATGAGCTTACTAAGCATTATTGCTTACTCATTTACTTTTCTCATCCCTTATAGTTATTTTAACTAGCTCGGGTTAGAGACAGTCGGAGACGTTTTCACACTACCAAGCAGACACTTGGCATGAGGTATCAAGTCCTTATGAGTCATGGCATGTATAGGGATTCATTTAAAGTTGATTAAGTTCTAACCGATGTAGCCAAATTGTATTGGCCTAAGAGAATCTAGAGTTGGTTGTGTATAACCATAGATGATGGCTTAAGTTGGTTGTATTTGTATTGGGAGTAGTTCTCCCTAGTGTATGGGATAAAGACTTTATCTCTTTAATGATTAAATGTGTTAATTCATGTGTTTTAATTGATGATTTGAGAATGTTTTGAAGTAGTATATGAATGTATGCAAACGGGAGTGGTAAAAGGCTTGGTAAGATAGCCTCTAAGTGTCCACACGGATAGACACACGGGCGTGTGTCTAGGCCGTGTGTCTCCTGTACCTTTGTATCTTAAGTCAGATTAGACCACAGGCTGGTCACACGGCCGTTTGTTCAGGCCGTGTGATACACACGGTTGGCACATGGGCGTATGCCAAGGCTGTGTAAAGTCTGCACTTGACACTTAAAAATTCAATTGTCACACGGCTGACGCACACGGGCGTGTGTACAGACCGTGTGAATAAGTCAGAATGCCAAGGTTTGGCACACGGGCCAGGGCCACGGGCGTGTCCAGGCCGTGTGTAATTTGCCAGTATCTTCCACGGGTAAAAGACACGGGCATATTTTAGGGGTGCACGGGCGTGTCCGAAGTCACACGGACGTGTGACCCCTGTTTCGAGAGAAAGTTTCCAGATGAGTTTCGAAAGTTTCGGGACGTAAGTCTGAGGCCTCGTAGGCCCATGAAATGTCTGATTTGACTAAGAAAGAGAAGTTTTTAATTCGTAACAAAATTTTATAGCCCGTAAGTACATGTTTAAGAAAGTTTAAGCATAGTAATGTCTCGTATCCGGTCTTAGTCTCAGACTCGGGTATGGGGTGTTACATTTAGTGGTATCAGAGCTATGGTTTAGTCGGTTCTAGGACTAACCTAGCGTGAGTAAGAGTCTAGCTATACATACCGTATGTGGACCGTGATAGTGTGATGTCTCCCGGCTCTAACGAAATTATTTTGTTAAGACAGTGATGATTCCCAACCGAGCTAATTTCAGTAAGTTTGTATGATTTTCAAGCTTCATGAATATTTCATTGAATTGCTTGTGATGTTGTTATATGCACATTATTTCCATGAAAATGTTTAATGATTTATTAAACAAAGAAGTTACTAAGAGCATGTATATGAAAGTCCCGATTGAAAATGAATTACTTAGGATACTCAATATGCCACATGAGACAAGAAAGCCCGTATAAGACCATGTCAAGACATGGCATCGGCAATCAAGCAAGTTATCATGTAAGACCAAGACAAGTCTTGGCATTGAAGAGTTATTATGAGATAAAGACCCATATAAGCCCAAGCCAAGGCATGGAATTGGCGAGTCTCCAAGCAAAGATGTCATGTAAGCCCAAGACAAGTCTTGGCATTGAAAAGCTATCAAGAGATAGAGATCCCATGTAAGTCCAAGACAAGTCTTGGCATTGAAAAGCTATCAAGAGATAGAGATCCCATGTAAGTCCAAGCCAAGGCATGGCATTGGTGAATAACAAGGAAGATTTCATGTAAGTCTAAGCCAAGGCTCGGCATTGACCAGTTCATGATTAAAGTTACCAATAAGACCATGTCAAGACATGGCAATGGTAAGTTCCCAAGGGAACCCACAAGCAAGACTTCGTGTAAGTCCATGTCAGGACATGGCATCGATACCATGTAAGAGATCCTATATAAGACTATATCAAGGATATAGCATTGACATCAAGATACATGTGAAATGAGATTCAGTATCCTCAGTCATTCATAGTAATTCATCGGGCAAAAGAGTAAAGCTTAAATGAGATAGCAAGAAAGTTAGTAGTAAAGTTGATATCATGTCATGCTAGTGAAGGCTGACTAACAAGTATAATTCATGTTATGAATGATGATGTTGAGATTATGCTTGTTATAGTAAACTATACTGATCTATGTGATCAAGTGTTACAAGTACCTTGTTTACTTTACAAACATGAGACTAGTAAGTACCATGATGTATGTGAGAAGCAGTAAGAGTAAGTAAGCATTTGAGATTTGTGATGCCATTGTTTATGATAAATATGTCCACATGGTTAAATCTCACGTGTATCATTAAAGCGAGATAAGGTATAATGTTTCGTCTTATTATGACCTGTTACAAAGTCACACATATTATAGTGTGAGGGTAAAGCGAAAAGTTTGATTAAGTAGAATGCGAGGAGATGAGTGCGGTCGTTCAATGATAAAATGATGAATAAGACCATGGTTGGACCATGGCGGTATATGTGATCCCATATAAGACCATGTCTGGGGCATGGCATTGGCATCGATACATGATCCCGTATAAGACCATATATGGGATATGGCATCGGCATCAAATAGTAATCCCGTGTGAGACCACGTCTGGGACCTGGCTTCGGTATGAGATCGTGTAAGACCATATCTGGGATATGGCGTCGATATCGATATAAGATTTCGTGTAAGACCATATCTGGGATATGGCATCGGCATCGATATGAGTTTCCATGTAAGACCGTATCTGGGGTATGGCATTGGTATTGATATGAGATTTCGTGTAAGACCATAGCGAGGCTATGGCATCGTGATGGCATGTAAAGTAATAGCTGGGCTATGACGTTGTGATACGAGTAAGACCGTAGTTGGACTATGGCAATCAAGTAAACGATGTACTCAAACCCGTAAGACATTCTCTAGATTAATAAGCAATAGTAAGAGAAACTAGATACTAATGTGAAACTTGAGTAAATGAAATCACCGTTCGAAAGTATGGGTGATAGAAACCATTGTAACGTGAGTAAGTATGAAAACTTGCTTGGAGTGAGTTGTGTGACTACGATGATATTTTGTTAATTAAGGATGCTAAATCACATGTATGTAGTCACGAGAATCAAGTTAGGGGCTTTACGACTTCACCCCCTTACCACTGTTAAATCATGATAAGATGTTATGAGAGTCAAATTGAATAAGTTTACATGTGATTAATGCAAAAAATTATGTTAGCATAGTTGAGAATGCTTTGTATCACGTTGATACATGATACTCTACTAAATAGAGTAATTGCTGTGGAACGTGAGGTTGAAGTCCTAGGGGACTATAATGAATATGATAATGCTATCATCAAAATATGAGAATCGTGTAAGACCATATTCAGAATACGGCATCGATGCTTGATGTTGAAGTCCATATAAGACCTTATCCGGGATATGACATTGGCATTTAGAGGTGACTCCATATAAGACCACCTCGGGAATGTGGCATTGGTTTTGTACCTACATGAATGACGATGAACATGCGTCTTTGATTATCCCTAGTGATCAATGGGACAGATAGATGAGTCTAGAGGTAGAAATGAGAATGGTACTAAAGTCATGTGAAAGAGTGAAAACATGTACTCGTGAATGAATCACGAAGAGACGATTACGATATATGACACGGAACGTGTTATATAAGGGCAAGTATGAGTAAGTTGGCAAGAAGCCTATGGTTTATGCATGGTTAGTTAATGCTATGGAGGGGATTATAATGATCTCCTTTAGTATTATGTACTAATACATGTTTCCCTTCAGGGATGATGTGGTCGTTCTTTTCATGAAATAGTAATTGTGTGAGAACGTTAACTGACGGAAAAAGGAGACTAAACGGTTGTCGATTTAGTTAATTGAAATCGAAATTCCTCTATCTCCTCGTAACCTTAATTGGGTACCTTGAGGAGGAAGTTGGTGATGATTCTAGTATAAGAAATGAAATCACTAGTTTCACGTCGTATGATGAGTTTTCGAATAAGATGGATAGAGTTAATGAATTCGATCGAGATGTCCCTGCTATCGTGAGATATGACGATAGTAAAGGTTTTAGATTAGCATAACCATAGAAACTCAGATGAGAGTGTGCTTAAAATATGTTCTCAGTATGGAGAAAAGAGTAGATTATTGTATTGAGATATATTCAAGTTCTGTGTATATTCACGCATGAATCAAGAAAGAGAATAAAAATTACGTGTATACGTGAGTAGGGAGCATGATACAAAGATATGCTCATCGAAATGTTCAAACCGTGATGGTTGAGTTGAAAGCTATATAAAGAAATGTTTAGTTGAAAGTTCTAGTACTGAGATCAGTCTAAATCGAGAGAAAGAGTTGACAGGTTGGTGATCCAGAGATGATCACTTTTGTGTCTGTGTTGTGAGTTAGATATTATGTATTGATCCATGGGAAGATCGATGTGTATTTTCTGAATTTTAATTAGTGAGGGTATCTTATGCTACAGAAGATTTTGAAGATGAAATAGTGGAAACGGCTTGAGCTATTACAATAGTGGGTATAGTTATTGTGATACTACTCAGATAGTAGACATAGTACAGATGTCTGAATGAAAGATCCATGTTTAGTAATGTGAGTTAGTTACTCGGTTGACTCTAGTTGGTAATATCCTAGTTTCAAATGAGGTTAATGACTAGAGTGAGTTTCCTTTTCAGAACAAAAGGGTTCAGAAGTGAGATAGTAAATGGTATTTTAAATAAGCTCTGAATGAGTTTATTTAAGGTGATAAAATTCAAGTTGGATAAGATTTCCGTTGTTGATGTTTCCTTGAGATAGAATTTGAATGATGATGAATCCAGAACTTATGCAGAAGTTTTAGTATGAGATTTAGTAGTAGCATATCTATTAATGCAAGAATAAGGAAGTACGGTTATAAGCATAAATGTTTTAAAAATATAGTACATTTCACAATATGATCGAGTTATGGTCAGAAGTAGTTGACCACTAAAAGCTGAGTTTCCAAAGCACACAAGACAAGACTACTACAGTTGGTGAATGCTTTAACGAGAAAGTGAGATAAAACCTTATAGATTTCAAATTTGGTTTGACAAAATTTCCAAGAAAGGGAAATGCCGTTCGAATTGTAGTAAATCAACCAGTAAAGATTTGAATGATCATTTGGACATGTGCAGAGTTCCAAATTGGTAGATTACAGAGTATATGCCCCAGAAGAAGAATAACCTAGGTCTCAAGTTACGTTTCGACCTTATGTATCACAGCTTAAAAGTTATTGGCAAGAGAAACTTGAGGATAAGTGGATTCGCGATTTTGAGGAGTAGATGGAAACATTTTAAGAATGTTAGTAGCAAATCCTCCTGATAAGATTTTCGGGGACGAAAATTCTTAAGGGGGGAGAATTGTAACAGTCCGATTTAGGGGCTAGTCGGAACAATGATCTCAGAATCACTAATTCGAGGTTAGAGAAAATTATTTGCATGATATGTTATGTGTTATAACATGTTTATAAGGATGCATGAAAATTTTGGTGCCTTAATTTTAGCGAATTCTAGCTAAATTGTGAAAAAGGACTAAATCGCATAAAGTGCGAAAGTTCAATTTTATTTGCTAGAGGTGCCAAATAGCTATGGATTATTAATTGGAGGTCCCAATTGTATAATTTGGCCTTATTTAAGTGAGTTGGCCGGCCATAATAATACATAGGGGACAAGAGCATTTATTATGATAGAAAATTGGTGATATTAGTTGGAAAATTGAATAAAATAAGATGATATAAGCTAAAGTTATCATCTTTTATTTATCTTTCTTCTCCAACCGAAAATATCAGCCATGGGAGGGGTTTGAAAGCTTAAAATTTCAGCAAGCTTTACTCTATTCAAGTAAGTCAATTTGGTGTTTATTTTTTGATGATTTTTGTATATTTAGAGTCCTCAAAGCTTAAGCTAGCTATTGAGAGTACTAGTTTGCAATATGGTTGAAAGTCTAGGGACTTTCCATGATAGAATTTATGTTGTTTGATGAGTTTTTATGGAAGAAAATGAATGATAGGATGATTAGAAACAACTTTTGTGAAAGGTGTTGTCATTAAAACACCTAATTGGGACTAAAATGCAAAAGTTGTAATTTGTTCATTAAGGCATGAAATAGTTAGAATTGTGGATAGTTGTAAGAGGATTAAATTTTCAGCTAGGCTTGTTTAACAAGAAACTGTGATGAAAATTTATTTACAAGCCTAGGGGCAAAATCGTAATTTAAGCCAAAGTGTAGGGGCAAAATAGTCATTTTTGCCTAAAGTGTAGATTATGGTGTATTATGATTTATAAGTGATTAAATCAGAAAATTCCATTGTTCTAGATCAAAGAAAATGAGTTTCGGACCTAGAACGGGTGAAAAGAGAAATGTGGGCAAAAAGGTCCCTTTCGGCCCTTTCGACATCGAGGTAAGTTCATGTGCAAATGTTGCAATTACGTATGAGTTAATTTAATGTTCCAATGTTGTAAGGAATGTATATTTACTCTATGAATGTATGAAATATCTTTAATGAGAGGTCAAAAGAATTGAATCTAAGAGTAATGGAAAATGTATGTAGAATGATATGATGATAGTTAAAGTCTCGTGTAAGGCCATATTGGAATATGGACTCGATGTAAGAATTCGTGTAAGACCATGTTAGGGACATGGAATCGATATGTTAATGCAAGTAAGACCCTATTGGGGTATAAATTCTAGGTGACATTATGAGTATGAGACTCAAGAGAGTTATTTAATAACTTGAGTGATTCAACGTATATGTGGGAAGGAAGAAAGTATATGGTTGTACCACGAAAAGCACAAGTGTGTGTTAGAATTGAATTGATATGGATTCAGTGTATGATGAACCCTTATTGGGTTATGTGTATTCAATACACTTTAGTTGCATGAGATAGATTTATTAATGTATTGTGTGAATGCAAACGAGTATCATAGAAAGTTAAGTAAGAATAGAAGTGTGTGAGAATGTTCTCGGATGAATATTTGAAATAGAGATATACATGTGGATTACTATCCATGAATGTAAAATGAAAGGTGGGCTAAGTGCGGAACCACCATAAGTATAAATGATTGGTGGGCTATGTGCGATACCACCCTATTAGAGATTCAATGGTGGGCTAAGTGCAAAACCACCGAGATATTAGTAGCATGAGCGGCTTATTAAAAATGCTTGATGTGTTGTTTTATATGATCATGTGGTGATCAGTGCAGGAATGTATGCTAATTGAACGAGCAATTGGCTTGTGACATGGTAAGAATGTGGTAAGAGATTGAATGAGCAAGTAACCATGAGTTTATGAGAGACACTCTTCATGATACTTTGTAATTATGTATATTCAATGAATATCAATATTTGACACATTATACAGATGAGCTTACTAAGCATTATTGCTTACTCCTTTACTTTTCTCATCCCTTATAGGTTATTTTAACTAGCTCGGGTTGGAGACCGCCGGAGACGTTTTCATAGTATCGAGCAGACACTTGGCATGAGGTATCAAGTCCTTATGAGTCATGGCATGTATAGGGATTCTTTTAAAGTTGATTAAGTTCTAACCGATGTAGCCAAATTGTATTGGCCTAAGAGAATATAGAGTTGGTTGTGTATGACCATAGATGATGGCTTAAGTTGGCTGTATTTGTATTGGGAGTAGTTCTCCCTAGTGCATGGGATAAAGACTTTATCTCTTTAATGATTAAATGTGTTAATTCATATATTTTAATTGATGATTTGAGAATGTTTTAAAGTAGTATATGAATGTATGCAAACGGGAGTGGTAAAAGGCTTGGTAAGATAGCCTCTAAGTGCCCACACGGATAGACACACGGGCATGTGTCTAGGCCGTGTGTCTCCTGCACCTTAGTATCTTAAGTCAGATTAGACCACGGGCTGGTCACACGGCCGTTTGTTCAGGCCGTGTGATACACACAGTTAGCACATGGGCGTGTGCCAAGGCCGTGTGAAGTCTGCACTTGACACTTAAAAATTCAATTGTCACATGGCTGACGCACACGAGCGTCTGTACAGACCGTGTGAATAAGTCAGAATGCCAAGGTTTGGCAAACGGGCCAAGGCCACGGGCGTGTCCAGGCCGTGTGTAATTTGCCAGTATCCTCCACGGGTGAAAGACACGTACATGTTTTATGATCGCTGTGAATCAGAGCTTTAAAATTTATAAAAAGAATGATCGAACCTGGAAACTAACTCTGACAACGATTGAGGCAAGTGCACCTATCGAACAGTAGTATAGCTTAGGCAAGACCAGATTATCGAACCCAAAGGAACTAAAAGTACTAATACTAACTTTCTTTTTATTATTTATCCTAAAAATAAAGAGAGATTGTTTATCTAATCTAAATTAATTAACTACTAAACTAAAGACTCTGAGACAAAGAAGAATGAATTTGGAAAATAACTTGGGAAAAACTCAGTTGATTTGGATGATACCCTAGGAAGAATCCACCTAGACTTCACTTGTTATCTAACACTGAACCATACGATTTATTCACTTTGTTTGATCCGTAAGACTCCCTAATGTATATTAAACCCTCTTTCGAGGCGAATAACGTCTAACCCTAGGTTAATTAGTAGAACTCTCGTTCTCTTATAATAACCCTCTAGAATAGCAGTAAATCGATCTATGGATTCCCATATTAGGTTTCACCCTAATTCGGCAAAATCTCGTCACCCTATCTCTAGGCGTGCGATCAACTCTGCTTAATTATGTTGGATCTACTCTTAGGCAGGGTCTATTCCTCCTCCACCTAAGCACATTAAATTTGGATTAAGCTCACATAATTAAGAACAAACTAAGTATTTATCATATAATTCAGAAAACAATAACAAGATTCATCATAGGTTTCATCCCCTTCGGGTATCCGAAGGGTTTAGTTCATAACAATAAAGGAAAACATCTCAAGAGAAAAGATAAAACAAAACATAAGAAATCCCTAAAACCCCTGAAGGAATTGAAGGAGAGATCCTCCGTCTTGAGTAGAATTCAGCTTCTTGAGATGGATCAACTGGCTATCCCCTGAGTGAATCCTCACAAATCGCCTTCTCTCGGCCTAGCACGACGCCCTAGAAGATGGCTTTGGGCCCCTATGCAGGGTTTCTCGCCCAACTCCCGATTAAGTTGCCCCCTAGGGTGTTTATATAGGCTTTGAGATGTGTTACTTGGCCTCCAAGTATCCTAATTTGAGTGCAATTCCTAATTGGGGGTTTAATTAGACTTTGGAGTGTGTTTCTTTGCCTCCAAGCATCCAAATCCGAGTAAAACTCCTCTTGGCGCATGCAGTGGCACGCACGCCCGCACACGCCTGCGTGTGAATCGTGGCCAGGCCGTATGGACTTCGTTGATGAGGCACGGCCGTGTAAATCATGGTCCAAGCCGTGTTCGAGATCTTTAATGAGGCACGGCCGTGTGATCTTTGGTCCAAGCCGTGTCGATTTTATGCTTTGGCCCACTTGTCTCGTTTTAAGCCCGTTTTGCGTTCTTTTCATCCCCTGGTGCTTTCCTGAGTATATAACATGAAAAGAAAGGATTAAGAGCACAAAATTACATAATATAAGGGATAAATCATCCAAAAGTATGCTAAATGTGGGCCTAAAATATGTTACTATTTCGGTTTATCAAATACCCCCACACTTAAGCTTTTGCTTGTCCTCAAGCAAAATTCTCAACTTACAATTAAAACGAACTTTCTATAATTCATAATTCCTATCGACAATATCTTATCATAATTCATAGATAATTTATACATGGATAATTCAATTCAAAGAGTCCTAAGGATTCAAACAATCTAAGTCATAGATTTGTAGCTCGAAAATATAGGCGTCTCCCCGTATCTAAATAATTACCTTTAATTTAAAACCGACAAGGATTGACATCCTCACTAGAGATTCACTCAAATCACTCAAAGTGTTTAAGGTTCAGGAAAAAGCGCTCAAAAGTCGAACATGAAAAGTTAATCCCATAGGCTTGCTTGAAAATCAAATCTCCACCACTATAAAATGAGATGATACACAAATCAAAAGGTCTTTGTCAGGGTTGTAATGGGGCTTGGGTTAAGGTGCGGATAAAGGCTGGATTAGAAGGTTAGAATTGAGATTGAATTGATAAATTACCTAACTAGAAACAATAAACTGAATAATTACATAATGGATTGAAACTTTAAACTAATAATACGAGCTTCTTCTCCAATATTTGGAATTCAAACGTATAAGCTCACTTAATCACAAAACTAATAATGAATAATGAATATACTTTTGATTGATTTTTTTTTTAGAGAACAAATCATAAATACATAACAAAGGATAAATTACTGAAATAAAAACATAGTTAAGCTATTAATCAAATCAAATCTCGATATAAGGGAAGTCAAAAGGAATGAGGATAACAAAAACAAAGGGTTTCTGGGTTAATATTAGCGGTTATGTCAAAAAAAAAGGGTTGTTAGGATTAAAAGGGGTTCACTAGGGGTTAATTGTGAAGGTAGGCTTTTAATGGAGTTAGTGGGTTAAAACCTAGGTGCCTTAATCATCTCTGTATATCAAATCATAGGTGTGGTCTCGATATGTATAAACGAGGCAAGTTCTAGAATAACAAATCAATGTTGACATACTCATAATCAATAAAGTGAGCATGAAAAAGAATATATGCTCTATAAGACTCAAAATCTCACAAAAATTATGGGTATTTTGATGTCAACCTCGTAAATTTCAAACTTCAAAGTAATATTTAAATTCAGGTAGACATCCTAAAAAAATTTAATTATTGAAAAATAGACTTATCATGCCTGATTCTCTAGTATTCTTAGAATTTAATTATCAATGCACAATTATCAATGACTTAATCTAAAACATATCAATAAAAATCATAAATCATCAGAAATTTCATTCTAATCATAATATGAGAAACTTACTTTAAGACAAGGCATAATTCAGGGATTTTCAAATAATACTATAGTTAACCCCCCCACACTTAAGATGTACACTGCCCTCAATGTACAAAGATGGATAATATCAAAATCATCATAAAATCATAAGATAGGGAGAGAAGTGAAACTTCCTGAATTTTGGATGAAATCAATGAAAAGAAACTGGATAGGAATTTAAGGTGAACGTGGGGAAGCGTCTCGAACCGTTTGAATTTGAATCCTCGAAGCAGCCAGACTGGTTTTATTGTATCCTAAGCTAAATCTAAATGACATAAATAATAAGAAAAAAATAATGAAGAAAATAAAAATAAAAATAAAAATAAAAATAAAAATAAAAATAAAAATGAAAATGAAAATGAAAATGAAAATAAAAATAAAAATAAAAGTAAAAGTGAATAATTAAATAGTGATACGGTCCACGCCCATGTGCCGACCCGTGGTGTTCACACGGCCACGGCCACGGCCGTGTGCAAGGCCGTGTGGGTATGGAAACCTGTGCCTAAATATGAAAAGAAATAAAACTAAACTAATTAGTGGGGTTAGTGCTCGGGTTGCCTCCCGAGAAGCGCTCGTTTAAAGTCTCAAGCTAGACTTTACCTCTCATTCACGTAATCATGGTGGTTTGAGGAGGTGGAAATCTTTTCGCATGCAATCAATTCGGTTATGGATATAAAGTTTAAGTCGAGTAATGTTTTCCTCAAAAGTGTTGAATTTAGGATTGCTTACCTCGGCTGTGCCATATAGGAAGACATTAAGTACCTCAAAAGTGATTTCTTTGTTTGTCTTGAGGTCTGAATTGGTGATTCGAGGGTCTTCCTTATTCAACAATACCTGATCCCCTATTTTGAAGTGATTTGTTGTCCTGTTCCTATCACTGTCAGGGGTTTCTTTGGTTTCACTTCGTGTATTCCTAGTTTCTCTTTAAAGTGTGTTTTCCACTCGTCTAATTCATCGCTCCGAAGCCTTCGATCCTCATGAATTTCTTCTTTATTGATGCGAGGTCTAGGATCTAGCATCTGCGAAAGAGCTTCAAGAAACGGCAAGTTAATATGAAATTTCTTTAGAAGTTTAAGAGACTTACCGAATTCTTCCTCTGTGTGGTCTTTCTTTGTCGCATTGGGGTATGGCGCACGAGCTTGGTACTCTGTAATTACCAGATTTGGTAAATCCTGGCTTACCTCAACCTTACCTCCACTCACCACAGGCTCTTGCCTTGGGTCAGATTCCACTAACCTTTCACTGTCATGAGCTGTTATGGTTTGCATTTGTTCTTTTGGGTTAGTTTCAGTATTGCTTGGCAAGCTTCTTTGTGGTAGTTCTGAGATCAGCTTAGCAAGTTGTATAACTGACTTAGTAAGTTCCCCAACTGACTTAGTAAGTTCCCCAACTTGGTTCTTGATCCCCTTGATCGATGCTTGTTGGTCATTAAGTGTTGTCTCAGTTTTTTGGAGACGGTTATCTGTAGCTGTCATGAATTTTGTCAGTATCTCTTCAAGTTTCGACTCCTCTTCCTATTGGTGAGGTGGTTGTTGAAAATCTGGAGGAAGTTCCGGTCTTTAGCTATTTTGATCATCCCACGAGAAATTGGGATGGTACCTCCAACCTGCATTATAAGTGTCATTATAAAAATTATTTTGTGGTCTAGAATAGTTACCCGTATAGTGAGCTTGCTCGTTTTCCATGCCATATCCGTAGAGTGGGTACTCAGGATTCGTCACTCCTCCTAAATTCGAATCATATTGTATTTCTGGGTGTACCACGTTGAGGTTGAAGACACTGGCTGCTTTAGTAGGACTTGTCCTCATCGCTTGCCACTGATAATTATTCAGTGCCATCGTCTCTATAGACTAAAATTATCTGCCAAAAGCAAAATAGAAGAAAAATTAGCAAAGTAAAATAATAATAATAATAATAATTAATAAATTGCAATAATAAAAAATAATAATAATAATGGCTAAAATAATAAAAATAGAGCTTTCTTAATATTTTAGTTCCCCGGCAACGGCGCCAAAAACTTGATCGCTGTGAATCAGAGCTTAAAAATTTATAAAAAGAATGATCGAACCTGTAAACTAACTCTGACAACGATTGAGGCAAGTGCACCTATCGAGCAGTAGTATAGCTTAGGCAAGACCGGATTATCGAACCCAAAGGAACTAAAAGTACTAATACTAACTTTCTTTTTATTATTTAGCCTAAAAATAAAGAGAGATTGTTTATCTAATCTAAATTAATTAACTACTAAACTAAAGACTCTAAGACAAAGAAGAATGAATTTGGAAAATAACTTGGGAAAAACTCAGTTGATTTGGATGATACCCTAGGAAGAATCCACCTAGACTTCACTTGTTATCTAACACTGAACCATATGATTTATTCACTTAGTTTGATCCGTAAGACTCCCTAACTTATATTAAACCCTCTCTCGAGGCGAATAACGTCTAACCCTAGGTTAATTAGTGGAACTCTCGTTCTCTTATAATAACCCCCTAGAATAGCAGTAAATCGATCTATGGACTCCCATATTAGATTTCACCCTAATCCGGCAAAATCTCATCACCCTATCTCTAGGCGTGCGATCAACTCCGCTTAATTATGTTGGATCTACTCTTAGGCAGGGTCTATTCCTCCTCCACCTAAGCACATTAAATTTGGATTAAGCTCACATAATTAAGAACAAACTAAGTATTTATCATATAATTCAGAAAACAATAACAAGATTCATCATAGGTTTTATCCCTTTTGGGTATCCGAAGGGTTTAGTTTATAACAATAAAGGAAAACATCTCAAGAGAAAAGATAAAACAAAACATAAGAAATCCCTAAAACCCCCTGAAGGAATTGAAGGAGAGATCCTCCGTCTTGAGTAGAATTCTGGTTTCTTGAGATGGATCAACTGGCTATCCCTGAGTGAATACCCACAAATCTGCCTTCTCTGGCCTAGCACGACGCCCCTAGACGATGGCTTTGGGCTCCCCTCGATAGAGGGTTTCTGTCCAACTCCCCGATTAAGTTGCCCCCTAGGGTGTTTATATAGGCTTTGAGATGTGTTACTTGGCCTCCAAGTATCCTAATTTGAGTGCAATTCCTAATTGGGGGTTTAATTAGACTTTGGAGTGTGTTTCTTTGCCTCCAAGCATCCAAACCGAGTAAAACTCCTCTTGGCGCTGGCAGGCACGGCCGCGGCACGCTTGCGTGTGAATCGTGGCCAGGCCGTGTAGACTTCGTTGATGAGGCACGGCCGTGTAAATCGTGGTCCAAGCCGTGTTCGAGATCTTTAATGAGGCACAGCCGTGTGATCTTTGGTCCAGGCCCTGTCGATTTCATGCTTTGGCCCATTTGTCCCGTTTTAAGCCCGTTTTGCGTTCTTTTCATCCCATGGTGCTTTCCTGAGTATATAACATGAAAAGAAAGGATTAAGAGCACCAAATTACATAAAATAAGGGATAAATCATCCAAAAGTATGCTAAATGTGGGCCTAAAATATGTTACTATTTCGGTTTATCATTTTAGGGGTGCACGGGCGTGTCCCAAGTCACACGGACGTGTGACCCCTGTTTCGAGAGAAAGTTTCCAGATGAGTTCCGAAAGTTTCGGGACGTAAGTCTGAGGCCTCGTAGGCCCATGAAATGTCTGATTTGACTAAGAAAGAGAAGTTTTTAATTCATAACAAAATTTTATAGCCCGTAAGTACATGTTTAAAGAAGTTCAAGCATAGTAATGTCTCGCATCCGGTCTTATCCTCGGAATCGGGTATAGGGTGTTACAATTCCCTTTATTTTAGGCTAGATAATAAAAAGAAAGTTAGTATTAGTACTTTTAGTTCCTTTGGGTTCGAAAATCCGGTCTTGCCTTAACTATACTACTGTTCGATAGGTGCGCTTGCCTCAAATCGTTGTCATAGTTAGTTTCCAGGTTCGATCATTCTCATTTATAAATTTTAAGACTTTGACATTGCATAAAACACAACGATCAATACCTCTAATGACAACTTGAAAATATGTCCATCAAGTAACCAACCTTACCTAATTGACCTATCTAACCAAGTTACCAAAGTTCACTTTAACTCAATTATATTCATACCTTAATTTCTTGCCAATATGTATGTTGGTTATATAAACAAAATATTATTCATAATATTTACATAAGCTAATTTTAACTAAGTCCCTACAAAAGCCTATACATGCCATATAAACCGTATTGAATGTTTCAAAAACTACCGGAATAAGTTGGATAGTGTGACTTAAGTGCTGATCCGATCGTCCAACCTTTCGTAAATCTACAAAGACATTAAACAATACATGTAAGCTTAATGAAGCTTAGTAAGTTCGACGGGTTAAACAAAATCTTACCGAATCTACTATAACAAATCAAATAAATAAAATTAATTTTGTCAATTCCCTGTCATTCATCATCAATTTCTTGTCATTTACAACCTCTATTAATAACTACATTTGTATTCAAATCGATATAAAAGTAAATAACATGTCTTTCAAATTCATTTAATAAATCTCATTACCGAAATCTTTCCATTCGAAGAACGACTTACGGATAAGAGTACATCGTCAACAGAAGTTCATAAGAGCTGGTCCTCTAGAGTGTGCCAACAGAAGTTCATAAGAGCTGGTCCTCTAGAGTGTGCCAACAGAAGCTCGAAAGCTGAACATAAACTCATAAGAGCTTAATAAAAGCTCGAAAGAGCTGAACAGAAGCTCGAAAGAACTGAACAGAAGCTCTTAAGAGCTGAACAGAAACTCATAAGAGTTGAACAGAAAGTAAAACACGAGAGTTCGCAACAAATTCTGAACCCCGGTTTACTTGGGAAAAATGTCGTTGTCTCTTTCCAATACCAACATACACCAAAATACGAATGTACTCAAATCTCGCGTTTCATTCAAACCAAAATCCAATTCAATATTATAATTCCAACAACAACTCATTTCCAAAAATAGAATAAATGCATAATATCGTTCATAAAATTTATACAAATATAAAATTTTAACCGTACGAACTTACCTGGGCTGAATTGTAGCAATTGCAGAAGTTCAAGACTATTATGCTATTTTTCCTTTTTCACTAGTTTCTACAGGATCTTGATCTAAAATATAAAATTATTCATTCATTAGCATATATTTCACTTCCAATTCATTTCACAATTAATACCCTTTTATTTTTTGAATTTACACAATTACCCCAAACTTTTACAATTTTTGCAATTTAATCCTTTAATTAGTTAATCTATCAAATTAACTCATTTTCATCAATCAATAATTTATTCAAATATTATAAGCCATTATAAAGCTCCTAATAAACCAAAAATTCACTATCAAACCCTAATATTTTAACCTTTTCACATTTTAATCCTAAAATCAATATTTAACAAAATTACTTTATAAAATCATCATACAACACAATCAAAGCTCTAAATCCATGTTATTATTAAAAAAAAAATCTAATATTTGTCAATGGTAACTTCGAAATTTTTTAATAAAATCAATAACTAAGGTAAGATTTAGTTGAACTTAATTGTAACAATCTCAAAAACATAAAAATTACAAGAAACGGGTAAGAATTGAACTCACTTGAAGCAAAAATATAAAACAACCAGCTTAAGCTCTTCTCCTATGTCGATTTTTGGCAGAATATTGTAGAAGAAATGCATAGAAAGCTCAATTTGTTTTATTTAATTTCATAAAAATTACAATTTTTTCATTAAAGGCTTTATTTTATTATTTTTTTCTCTTATGCCGCCTCATCTTTTTAATTTAGGTTTAATTTCTTCTTAAGTCCTCCCTCGTTTATTTATCAAGTCATTTAATCACTTAAATTCTATTATTAGCAAGTTTTGCACCTTTTTCAATTTAGTCCTTTTTAATTAATTAACTATTGAAACATTAAAAATTTTCAACGAAACTTTAATACTACCTTAATGACACTTCGTAAATATTTATAAAAATATTTACGACTCGGTTTATAGAAACGAGGTCCCGATACCTCACTTTCTAAAACCACTTGGTCTAATAAATCATTATAAAACACAAATTACTAATTCAAAAACCTTTTTAAAACCATATTTGACTCTTAATATACAATATTTATGAACTTACTAATTCAAAAACCTTTTTAAAACTACTGTTTCCGACACCACTAAAAAATTAGGCTATTACAGAACTACATTAAAGATTGCATATTTAAAAGGTAACATGGCAGCTATTAGGGGTGAGCGTTCGATCGAATCGAATCGAATCGAATAAAAAGATTTCGAGTTAATCGAGTTGACGAATCATATTTTATCATCCTAATTTGATTTGAAATTTTCTCGAATCGAGTCGAGTGAGATGGAATTCGAATCGAATCGAATATATTTGTTTGAGTTAAATTTTAAAAAATAATTTTGGGTCCTTGTAACAATTTTCACCCATCGTAATAAAATTTGTCCACATTAACCAAATTTTTTATTAACTTTCATCACCAAATAATTTATTTATTAATCTTTTATATACGGGTTAGCTTCTTTGCTTGCTTAGTTGTTTCAATTATCTTCAGATTCTTGTCACTATGTACTTTGGAATTAAAAAATATATTAAATGTAAAAATGTGATTTTTTAATAAAAGTTATTTTAAAGATAAAATGTGAAATTGATACCAATATAAAATTTTAACACGAATATTTTATGGCATAATTAATAATTCAATTTTAATATAAATATTCAATATGACTAAACAATTCAATAATATAAATAATATAAAATGTGAAATTTAATTTAATAATATAAATAGTAGATATAAATAAAATTATTACTATTTATGTTTAGTGATTTTTTGGATAATTTTGATTTTTATTTGAGAGTAAAAGGTGAGAAGTAAAAGTTTAGGGAAATATAAAAATTTTTGGAGAATAAAAGTTTGAGGGAAAGTAAATAGGGGAGTAAAATTTTGAAGGAAAATATTAAAAAAATTGGAGGAGATGGGTTTGGGGTAGATGGGAGGTGAGATGAGAAGGGAGTAAAAGTTTTAGGGGAAAAGTGGGAGGAGTAAAAATTTTGGGGAAAATAAAAGTTTTGAGGATTTTGGGAGTAAAATTTTGAGAAAAAGTAAATGGGAGAGTAAAATTTTGGTGGGAAATGGATTTTGGGTAGACTGGGGGGTTGGGATGGGAGGGGAGTAAAAGCTTTGGGGGGAAAGTGGGAAGGAGTAAAAGTTTTGACGGAAAAGTAAAAAAGATTGGGAGTTTGGGGTAAAAATGTAAAATATTATAGTTTGATATTCGAATTATTCGAATTATTCGAGTTATTCGAATTCGAAAACTCAACTCGATTCGAACTCGAAATTCAAAAAAAAAACCGAGTTGACTCGAATAACTCGATTAACTCGAATAACTCGATTCGTTTAACTCGAAATTCGAATTTTTTTTCGATTTTTTCAAGTCGAATTGAGTTTTGCTCACCCCTAGCAGCTATCACACACCCATCTAAGCTACTACACATGCACGACTTGCATATCAATCCTATGACCTTAAAGATATATTGAACACCCTTAATCAATAAGTCAAATGCTAAGGTTGTAACCTAAATCAATTGATTCTAAAAAAAATAAAATATATTGTAATCTTGTTGTCATGATGCGAAAGGAACATGGAGTTATTGAAGATAATATTAAAAAAAAAAAAGTATAAGACCCAAGCTAGATATATCAATAATGGACCCAATTTGGTTCAATTTATTTAAAAATCATCAATGATAAAAGAAATTCAACATCTATCAATCAATTATTATAGAAAATATATAAGCGTCCGTTAATAATTCAGCAAAATGCTATTGGTACAATAATTTCTTTTTATAAAATATAATTTAAGTTATCCTTCTTTTGTTTTTATTAATCCAATTTTATTACTCCATAATCACCTACTCGGAGAATACGATCCAAAACACCAATCAGGCGATTATTTAATTGAATAAAATTAAGGGTAAATTATTAAAATAGTCACTTTTATTTATTTTAAGTTATATTTTAGTCACTTATGTTTGAAATGTTATGTTTTAGTCACTTACATTAACGTGTTGTAATATTTTAATCACTGAGCCATTAATTGTCATTAATAGTGTAACGGTAAGTTGATGTGGCATATTAAATTATCATTTCAAAGAAAAATTTTAAATTAAATTATAAACTTAGTCCCCATAATTTTTCGTTTTTAGCAATTTAATTTTTTCGTTTTTTGTTCTTTTAGGCTTCAAGAACAAGAAATTTTTAGGCTTCAAGTCCCCGTGCATTACCCTCCATTAAATGACAATTATGACCACCGTCACGATTTGCTACACAAATTGATCGCTTCCTTTTCTGAATAATGACCTTTGGCTATAATCCGATCAAACAACTCCCCTCCGACACACAGTTCCATAATCAAATTCACTAGAGTGTCGATCCTCGTAACCAGCTTTTAGCTCAACAATATCCCTATCAACAACACCATTAACTTAAAAATCTTTAAAATGATAAAAATAAACAATAAGTTTTGCTTTGGGAGGGGGGGCACCTGTGGCTAGTGAGATGATACATGATCTAAACTTCACAGCAGACATCTTCGATATCATCACGGTTGATAAGCTTACGCCTGGAGATGGATTTACAAGCGAACTGCTATTTGGTTTCCTTATGAGTTACCAAGTAGGTAATGCCAGACTGACCATAGCCGAGTTCACGGTCGAAGACGTAAGTTGACCGGACGTCCTCCATGGGGCGGCCGAACAGACGATTGAATACTGTCTATAAACATAAACAAAATTTAACAAATGGAAAATACAAAAAAACTACGTTAAAAGAGATGAAGAAATGAGAAAAACAGAGGGAGAAGCAGAAGAGAATAGAAAAAAAGAATAAAAAAATTTGCTTAAAACGAAAAAATATGAGGCCCAATTGTATAATTTAACCTAAAATTTATGTTTGAAACGATGATTTAACGTGCCACGTTAGCTGGTTTAGTGACTAAAATATTATAACATGATAAGATAAATGGCTAAAACGTAACATTTCAAACATAAATGACTAAAATATAAATTGAGATAAAAAAAAAAGTAACTATCCCTAAAACTAATTCAATCATGTCTTGAACTCAAAACTTTGCTTTTAAGTTTTCTATCACCCGACTCGCATCAAATAATTCTTTGTAATTTCTTTACATCTTTGATTATTTTTCACAGCATGGGGACTCCTCTATTTACACTAAATAAAAGACCCAATGTTCTACGAAATGGATATCCAAGTCTCATCTTGACATAAAATCTCATTATCAAATCCCTCTACTACATCTTTCAATCGCAGCTTAAAAGTTGACTATGCCGTCACGTCTTTCATAAAGCCTTACTTGAATTAGAATGGGAATCTCGTGATGTGAAAGTGCACAATCAAGTTCCTCTATCTCTCTATATGCCTCTCTATCCACCAGGATAATGAACCTAGACGAGTTTTAGCGTCAAATTCAAGAGACAAGAGCAGTGATGGTAGGGGAGGCTGAGGTAAATAAAAATAGTTGATCAGCTTTAGAGAAAACAAAATACCAACTTTTTTATTATTTTGGTGGACGATTACATGACAATGGCATTTATACGATGTAAAAACAAATAAACCAGCTAAGAAAAAACTGAGTAAGTGATAGAAAAGAAAGTTCCAGAATGCATTTGCTTTTCTCCACGTCTATATATCATTTAACGCAGGTACGTATCAATGATGGCCAAATTTTTAAATTTGAATGATTTTTTTTAATATAAAAAAATATTAATTTTTCTCGGATATTTTTTTATTAAACAAATTAATTTAATAATTTTTTTAAAAAAAATAATGATTTAACTTTAAAAAATTTTAAAAAAATCACACTATATAAAATTAAATATTTATTTTCAATATGCAAAAAAAAAAAAAACAATTAATACTATACTAAAAATTTCATAAATATTATTATAATTCTAAAAATTAAATTAAAAAAAATTTGGCTTTAGTCCTATTTCTCAATACTAGTCATCATAAATTGCACCATTCGTTTTTTTCATAAGATTAAACTCATCAATAATAGAATTTGTTGAAAATTCTCAAGCTATCTCTTTTTTTATGTATGCCACCAAGTAAGTTGAAAGAAAATTATCCTCCATTCTGTTGTGAAGTATTTTCTTCACAATTTTCATGGCTGAAAATTCTTGTTCGGTTGTTACAGTAGACACAGGAAGAGTTAGCACAAAAAGAATAATTCTATCAAGAAGATGATAAATACTTGATGTCGAAACCTTTTTTTTGAAATCGACTTTTTGTTAAAAAAACAAAAATGGAGTCGCTACCAATCATTTTTTATATGAGGTGCGATCGGATCACCTCGTAACTTGATAGTTTTAATAAACGGTTTGATTTACTAAAACAACGATTTTTGGTCTATAAACTTCGAGAAATGAGTTCGGGGGTCGGTTACGCACGAGGAAGGATTAGCACCCTCGCAACGCCCAAAATTGGCACCTAGTTGATTACTTGATGTCTTTAGTGTCGAAAATTAAAAATTTAAAGAGATTTTAAAATACGATCATTTATTAAGACATTACTTAATTAAATTAATTTTCACGAAAAAGGGCTTATTTCAGGTTAATCGAGAAGAAAGGATCATGTCTAATTCCAAAATAACTTAAATCTCGTTTAATCGAGATTTAAGTTAGGACACAATGCCTTAGATCCTCGAGAACGAAAATGAACGCCATTTAATCATCACTTAAATCTCGCTTTTATTTATTTTAAAGTGAATATTCGACTATCTCGATTTTAGAAAGAAGTCATATTCCGTAAGTTAAGAACACGACTTTTCTAATTCCAAAATAATGAACATTACTTTGATTTAAAAAAAAAATTGTGCCTCGCGCAAAGACGAGTGCAATATTTAAAATAATGTGTATTTAACTTATTCGGGCATGGTATAAAAATACGTAAGTATGTTTAAACACGATTCATGACATGGTTATAACAAAAATAAAATGATAGCGTGTAAAAATAAAACAATGATAATATATATATTTATATTTATATATAAATATCATACTAATAAACGATGAAGATATAACTATAATAATAATAAAACACCAAATAAGCAATAGCAATAATCATATTATAACTACTAATTCTATACTAATTAAATGATAATAAGGAAAAATAATAATACTAATATTAATGATGATAATAATAAGAGTAATACGAAAAAACAAGTGAAAAAATATAAACATCATATTTTTTGAACATATAAAGGATAAGAGATAATAAATAGATAAATAAATAAAATAATATTCTAATTCTAATATAAATAATCAAAACACAATAAATAATAATAATAATAATAATAATAATAATAATGGCGTAAAAATAAAAAATGTTTCAAAAGAAGACAAATTTTATATATTAAACAACGAAAGAATAATAGTTAAGTAATAAATGAATAAATAAATAAAAGAATTAAAATAAATAGAGGACTTAATCGTAATTTGAATGAAATTAAAAGGACAAATTGAATAAAATAAATAACAAAGGGGCTAAAATGTAATGCGCAAAATAAAGCAGGGGGCTGAATGGGAAATCTTCCCAACCCCATTAGACGCGCCGTTCGATGGAGGACCAAAATAAAACAAAACTAAAATTATAGGGGATAAATTTAAAAAGAAAGAAATGAAAATAGGATCAGATTAAGAATCCTTAAAAAAGCGGAATGACCGAAGGCGCAATTATGCTAATTTTCAAAAACATGCAGATCCCAGGGATTAATGGGTTGGGTAATTGGGTCGGCCACCCCAAAACGACACCATTTTGGGCGTTTGGGGGGCTGAGTGAAACGACGTCTTTCACTAAGCTATTTAAGCCAAAAAAATTCAAAAAAATTCATTTCAACCCCCATTTTTTTAAAAAAAAACTAAAAATCCTTTCTCCTTTTTCTTTCAAAACCCCTCCAGGCCGGACCTAACTCCGGCGAACCCCCGCCGACTGGCCACCGATCACCGGCAACGGTGCCGCCGTCCACAGTGGCCGGAAAACACAAAAAAGTCCCTCCCTTTTTCTTTTTTTTTTTTGTGTAAAACTCCGATTTGGAGTAAAAAAAACTAAACTAAAGCCTAAACCCCCCAAAAAAAAGAAAAAAATACTTTTCGGTTTCCAACTCCCTCTCTGTTGCGGTCTTGGCCAAATCCCTAAGGATCCGATGACCTTTTGGACCGGAATGGGTAACGACTGTGGTGGAAGACCAATCGACAAGTAAGTATTTTGTTTATTTTTTTACTTATTATTATTTATTTATTTCGAAAATAAAATCAGAGAAAAAAATGCTACTTTTTTTTTGAAACTTGATACTTTTTTTGTATTTCTCTCCGTGTCTGTCAAAATATTACATTATGGTGGTGGCTTTTATAGCCGAATAGTACATTTTATTTTGCCACTGTTTATGCTTTCGTTTGCTACTGTTGCTCTGCTCTGTCTCGGTGTTCTTTTTCTTTCCCTTTTCCTGCAGATGGCGGAGTCAACGGAGAGGAGAGGCAGACCTTTGGCTATTTTGGTGAAATGGAGGCAGAAAGGGTGTGTCAGGCCTCGGGACGAGGCGTGGGCGGCATGGCCGAGGAGAAACGGCACGGGGGGCTCTAGGGTTTTTGTTTTACTGAAAATGCTTAAACATTTTGGGCCATTGAGCTTGTATTTTTTTGGGTTAGGGTTTTTTGCATTTTGGGCTTATAAAAACTTGGACTATTAATTTTAGTTTTATTTTTATTTGATTTAGTTTGGGCCCGGGCAAAAATAGGCTATTACACTTGACTTATATTAAAATACAATTGAAGAGGAAGCGAATTATATAAAATACAATTTGATTAAATGGGTGAATGTTATACAATGTGGACACCAAATCTAAAATACATGATAATTTATATATAGAATTAAAAAAATCTAAAAATTTTAAGGGAACGAGCATCGCACCTCCCTTGAATCCATTCCTAATTTAACCCCTCATGTAAAATTAGAAATTATTTTCTTTATATGAAACACTATGAAAGTAAAATCATGAAAAAATGGGCTTATAATTAGTTTAAGCTAGTATTAATATTTTCTTCTTCTTACGTTGGTCTCTTTTTAATATGTTTTATTAGTAATAAATAAAAGATGAGGATTTGTTTTGAATTTAACCCAACTCTGGATACAGTTGCATCCAAAGAGCAAACGGAATGCACCTTGCGGTGTAATTCACTAATCTGCTTTCCAGTTGACCAAAGAGGATTCAGGGGCTTTATTAGATCCTGCTTGAGATGCAGCTACAGCTTCACCCTTTATTTTGATATCTAAATGTAATGATATTAATACTTTATTGTTTAATTTTGGCGGTAGGGTTATTTAATGGAAAATCATACTTAATTAATAATATTAGCAATTAATTTTATATCATAAACTTTAAAACCTGAAAAAATAGTAAAATTTCAAGTTTAGGGTTGATTTAATAAAAAATAATTGTTAATAATATTATTTTTTTAATTATAGATTTTTAATAAATTTATTCTAAAATTTAAACTGAACACTAAAAAAAATAACATTGTTACATTTACATACTAAAATGTATAACTTTTATCAATGTAAAAAAAAAAAAAAACACATTTACTATGTTAAGGAAAAAAAAACTCAAGTATCAAAGTTTAAACCTTAAACAAAATAATAAAAAAAGTATCACTTAAAAAACTCAAATGTCTAGTGGTTGAACCATGAGGATTTTATATATAGGTTTATATATTAAAAAAATATTAAAAAATAAAAAAAATTCAATTAAACTCTTGTATTAACTTTGCACTCCATTAAGCCCTTATCATTAATTAAAATAATCAATTAAGCTCTTTTGTTAACGATTTTCGTAGTTGATCATGTTGATCGTTAAAATAAATTGACGGATTGATGAGATTGTAATACGTGATATCTTTTAGTTTAATCTAATATTATTTCCATAAAAATAAAAAAATTAAATATTAAAAAAATATAAAATTGATATGAAGATATAAAAAAAATTATAAATATTGTAAAAATATAAAAATTTTAATAAAACTATAAAAAAAATTATACGTCCCCTCATGCACTACTATGCTCATCTTCCAAACAAACCACCATGTTCCTCCCCGGTTAATCTTACTGATTAATAATAATACAAAAGATTTTAAAGTGTTAATATTTATGGGCAAGTATTTTACTCCAATACTCAAACTATCAAAAATGTTTATTTTTTAAAATAATTAATTAAATGAGCTTTTATTTATTTTTATTTCAATTTCAATTTATTTTCTTTTTCTACGTTTCCCGCCCTCATTTAATGCGACATCCACCCGAATTATAAGAAAGTGGCATCTTTGTTCTTTTATATTGCTTTCCAGTGCGGCTTCTGTTTTAAACAAAACACACCGAACTTTCTACATTAACCTCAATCCCTCCTTTTCATTTCTACATTCTTTTGGAAACAAAAATAATCTGATTTCTTTTCTTTCTTTTTCCCCTTTATAAAATCCAAAAAAAAAAAAGAAAAAAAAGAGAGCTTTTGATATGATTCCTTTTGTTACTATTAATTTGTAATAATAATTGATAAGTAAAGTTTAATCATGAAAATCTATTGGTCCTATTACGCTGTCACGGATGGATTTCAGACACGTATCCCCTAATTCTCTTCCCCTACGTTTCTTTTTTTTTTTTTTTTTTTTTTTTTTTAAATCTCTGTTTTATGTCTTAATAACCCCCTTTGTCTTTGCTTGCTTCTCTGTTTTTCTTTCTAAGAACACAGAAAAACACCCAAACGAATTTGTAATAGAACCCAGAGAAAGGTATGATTATAATCTGAGCTTTCCATAATTTTCATCCCTTCTTTTGTTTTCTGTTGGGAGGTATCTGTTGTTTTAATTTTTGTTTCATCCATTTCTTTTTTGTTGCTTCAATTTGAGCTGCATGTTTTCAAGCTGATTCATTTTTAAATCTTTTAGTTGAAAAACCACAAATTTCTGAACTTATATAAAGTTGTTACTTTTAGCTACAAATATTTAGTCAAATAAAAGTCATGGTTTTAGTTTCCTTTTTCGTTTTCGCCGATCATTTCTGTATTTCTTTTTATGGCTATCACTCTAATATCCAGTTTGTTGACATGGGTCTTTCTTATACCCCAAAAAGGTTTGTTTTTGTTTTTCTTATGAACAACCTGTTTTGGTATGTCCCTTGACGAGTTAAAGCTAAAAGGACGGTAAATTTTTTAGTTTGGTACAAGGTACTTAGAATATCCAAAAAGAATTTTTTTTTTTTTTTAAGGAATTTGATTGTTTTTATGGTCCTCTGTTTTCTGCAGTTTTCTAAGGTTTTGGCACATAGAGTTTGTTGCCTTTCTATACACTTGTCGTTTTATTAGGCTTTGGTCACTGAATTTAAGGTCTGTTTTTTGGTTATAGGCATAAAGGTATAATTATCTACTTCAGAACATAAAAATATAAGTTTGTGTAAGGCGGTGGTAGAGAAAAGAGTTGAATGATAAGCAAAGCAAAGGTGGGAAGTGAAGAGTTGAACTCGTGCTTTGAGAAGCTGCTGATGGTTGCTGCTGGAAATAGTGGCGTGGGAGTTAGGATGGAGGGAGCGGTGATCACCGAGTGGAAAGATATTCCTATGGAGCTGCTGTTGAGAATTGTGTCTCTTGTCGATGATCGGACTGCTATTGTTGCTTCCGGTGTTTGTTGTGGGTGGAGGGATGCTATTTGCTTCGGCCTCACACAACTCAGTCTCTCATGGTATATGCTCTTTTCACTATTTACTCTTATATAAACATACCAACACTTGTGCAGTTGTGCTTTTATTTTTCCTTTTTTTCCCCATTTCAACCATTGTTTGATGTTTATGTCATGCTTTTTGTGCAGGTTAGCTATTATTATATCTCAAATAGTTATAAGATTAGAACTACCAAGTAATAGTATCTCCTTTTGATGTAACTGACGAGTACTGGCACAAGCAAACACATTATTTTTCCTGTAAAACAGTTTTAGGGGTAAGACTTAGATAATAAATAGGTTTTTGTTGTTTGTGAAAACTAGATCTTTGAATTAACATAAAGCTGCTTTTCTGTTCTATGATTGTTTATTTCTAGCTCTAAGGTAAAAACCTTTTAGTAGTTTTGATCAAATTGCAGCCTATACTCATCAGATAATAAGGCTTTAATCCAGACCTTTTTCTTAATGCTATGTCCATGGTGACAATATTGTTGCTCTCTTTGCATAGTATCAATTCTAGATACTGTTCATATACATCAACCCCAGCTTGAGGAATTGAGAATTTTCTTATTGCTAGTTTCTCAGACTGATAGGCAACAAGAGCCTAAACCATTCTCCCAAAGTACTCAATATACTGGATTGATTCACAGTGCTAGTAAAATGAACCAACT
Organism: Gossypium sturtianum; assembly: GCA_025698515.1. Lineage (NCBI taxonomy): Eukaryota > Viridiplantae > Streptophyta > Magnoliopsida > Malvales > Malvaceae > Gossypium > Gossypium sturtianum. The sequence continues at coordinate 8,543,184 of CM046947.1, forward strand.
GTTGCATCAGTCTCTATTTTTAAGTGCCTTTAAGGCTTTTCAATCTTCCTCAAGAATTTGTTTAGTTAATCTCATAAATTTCCATTTTCAGTTTGCTTCTTATTCATGCCTTTTCTATTTGCACTGCTCACTTTGTGTTTGAATTATGATAAGCCAGCAAACTTGCACGATTTGGAATGCTGGCACCTCCCGAGTGGTCTATCCTGGTCAATTTTAACCTTCATAGCATGAAGTATCATACCTTTTGGCAGTTTGGTTATTTATTTGGCTTGGCTTTTTTTTATTTTATGGAAGCTTCATTAAGGATACAAGATTATCAATATTATATTGGTCATCCCATGTTTTTATTAATATTGAAGATAGTGTCTGGTTGATTTTATCAGATACTCCGAACTTGTAATGCCTAGCATCTCTGTTTCTGAATGGATAGCATAAACTTATGTGATCCATGAGCAGAAACCTAACTCCAGCTTGGGTTGATCAATTGTCCTAATTTACCATTAATCATGGTTATGACAGTTTTTCGTGCTCCACCTGATAGTTATTACATAACATTGAAAACATATAATCTTAATACTGTTAGGCTTGGTTTAGGAGGAGGATCTTCGGATATCTTAATTCTAGATTGTTGGCCATAAAAGTTTTTCATATTCTTCTTAGCTGCATTTGCATTTTTTTGTGTTTGTCATGCATTTACTTCTTGCTTTCTCTCCTGTATGTAACTAGTTAAATATTAATTTTTTTGCCCAATTAATACTGTTTTAGCAATGAGTGACATGCGGTCCATTTCCTTATTTTATCTTCTAATTTATTCTTTTGCTCGTATTTGGGCAAACATCAGATCATTTGTCCTTTGTACCTTTTTTCCTCAATATACTACTTGTCATATAATTGGTTTGTGTGAAATCTTGCATCAGGTGCAAAAAGAGCATGAACAACTTGGTTCTATCTCTTGCTCCTAAATTCACCAGATTGCAAACTCTAATACTGCGTCAAGAGAATCCGCAGCTTGAGGACAATGCTGTTGAGGCTATTGCAAACTTTTGTCATGATATACAGGAGCTGGACCTAAGCAAAAGTTTCAAGCTTAATGATCACTCTTTGTATGCATTGGCCCGTGGTTGTCCTAACATTACGAAGCTTAATATCAGTGGCTGCACATCTTTCAGTGATGGAGCTCTTGAATATTTGACTAACTTTTGTCAAAAACTAAAAATATTAAATCTCTGTGGATGTGTTAAAGCTGCAACTGACCGTGCATTGCAGGTACGAACAGTACTCTGAATAGTTATTTTTGCTGATTAAAAACGAGTTGCTTTAATTGATTAAATGCACAGGCTATTGGACGAAACTGCAAAATGTTGCAATCTTTAAATCTGGGATGGTGTGATAATGTTGGTGATATAGGAGTGATGAGTCTAGCTTATGGATGCTCTGATCTCAAATGCCTGGACTTGTGCGGCTGTGTTCGCATAACAGGTATTCCTTGGATTCAGTGCTTAGTTGGTATATGTATATGTATATGTATATGTATATGTATATGTGTGTGTGTGTTTATAATTCAACATATTGCTTTGGTTTCTGATTCTCTAGCCAGATTTGTATCTATTTTGTATTTTATAGATATGTATCTTTACCTTGCATGTTTCTTCAGGGAATAGCCTTCTATGTGTTGGCGAGGGTAGCAGCAGTCTAATATAGTGAATATGCAGCACCTTGTCCCAATGCTAGCATATAAACTCAATTATAAAATTATTCACACTTTTTATCGAGTTGAATTTGTCTTGCCCTTCGCTTTTCCTAGAGATGATTTTGTCTGTCTTCCCCTCATAGCAGTATCAGATTGAAACATTATTTGTTGATTTAGGAAGTAAAGTATGGCTTGTTTTGAAGATGAAGACTGATAAGCTCTAAAAATCTTATTGTAGATGATAGTGTGATTGCGTTGGCAGATAAGTGCCTCCATTTAAGGTCACTTGATCTGTACTATTGTCGCAATATCACAGACAGGGCGATGTACTCGCTGGCTCACAGCCGAGTGAATAACAAGCCTTCATTGTGGCAGTCCATGAAGGGTAGATATGATGAGGAAGGTCTTAGAAGTCTGAATATAAGCCAGTGTACTGCACTGACTCCTTCAGCCGTACAGACATTATGCGATACGTTTCCAGCTCTTCACACTTGCTCCGGAAGGCATACCCTTGTCATGAGTGGCTGCTTGAACTTAACATCAGTGCATTGTGCTTGTGCAGTCCAAGCTCATCGGACACTCAACACTATTCCCCATACTGCTCATTGAAGGGGATTTCAATGTTGATATTGTAAGTAAATGTACTTATCCAAGGGCTTAGGCCAAAGAAAGAGAGAGAGAGAGAGAGAGAGAAGATGAGATCTCCTGTACGTAGGGTTGTTTTGAAATATATATGTATCATCTTGTTGGACAGCGTGGATTCTATGCACTTTATATTTGGGTCTGGTTTTCTTCCATTACTTTGATTAATCTTTATTCACAAGTATGACTTTACAATTTAAGTAGTCATGTGAATGGTAATGAGAAGATATCAGCCGGATTTTAATCCTTATAGTAGCTATCTCGGTCAATTCTGAGTTCTTCTAAAAGCTTGTTGCAGCAGCGGATGTTGCCATAATTTTGATGGATATTATTGTTTACCGACAGGAAATTGAAGGAAAACTGAGGAAATTAAAAAGAGATTGATAAAAGAAATTAAAATTTTTGAATGAAAATATGTAAGAGCTCATGCACTTGATACTTGGCCTAATAAATTTAACCTTTGGCATAGTTCATAGAATCTTGTGGGGAGGACAATACCCCAAACCCACTATTCCTAAATGGCTAATGGCTCTAAAAAAAAAGGGGGCTAGATGTGCATTCAGAAGACTTTGACATTTGACAGGTATCATCGCAAAACCATACCTTTCTAATCATGAAAGGAACAAATTCCAAACTATTGAGAAGTTCTTTGTTGAGTGTATTATTCCTTTCGTCTCCGAGTCTTTTTTTCTTTGGGTTCAATTTAGGGGTATCAAACAGTGGTCTGGCTTCGGATTCTGTACTACGTAAGAATCCATTTTTATTACTTCGGACATATTTTGATCAAGAAAATGTTTCAATGATGTTGCCCTCTTTTCTTCCTTCTTTCTGAACAGCCTCCATTCAGGATTGCACAACGAAAAGTGCTGTCATGAATTACAGAAAATATGTTGCAACAAACTTAAAACAACCCAACTAGAACTGTTATTAGTTTGATGTTTGGTAAGGACTGACCATCCATTTCCACAAGATGGAAATTTCAGGAATTAGTGTTAAAGTGGGGGAGCCACACTTGCTTTCGGCTTATCGTGCAGGTTTTTGAGGATTGTCTATCTCAGTGGCTAGTTCTGAAGAAGCTATTGATGCAACAACAAGGTGCACTAAACAGTCCTCAAAGAATTCACGTCCAAAGACTATTATTGGATCAAGCATGGTTTGTCTGAGAAACAAAAGGTTAGAAAAAAATTATGTAATGTTATTTGAATGCTCAAAATAAAGATAGGAGTTATTATTTGTTGTCATTAAGAACCAAGGTTTAGATCAAGCTACAAACAACTTAAAACGAAGTTGTAAATATGATTATTTGCAACTATTAGTCATCAGGTTAGCATTCCTTTTGTTATCCAGGATTCAGTATAAGTCCATACAATCATAACACTGTATGCATGGACTTGGAATTCATATAGAAGCTCTGCATGTTATAAGATCGAGGTTGATTCCACCACCATTCTTAAACACTAGAAGCTGAAATTAATTATCAACTGCATATACATAATGTCACCCTAACCGTCACAACATAAACAGAAGTTAATCTAGTGCAACATGTATGATCAACAAGTAATATCAACCAAGAACATACCTTGCATGGCATGTTGGGATTTAGATCGAGTTAGACTAATCGTTATGTGGGTTTTGTTTTAAGTCATTCATGCCTCACTAAGCATGAACCAGCCTGAACCAAATAAAACATTGATAATAGATTATAATAATTTATTTTTTTGAGGGTGTAAAATAATTAATATAATTAATATTATAGTTTATGTTCATACCACGTCGTACATGTGTTGTTGTAAGGACTGAGGCTAGAGAAGAAATTCAGTTACAACCTAAACATACATGTACTACATAGGACTAAATAATAGAGTTAATAATAAGTAAAGAAAATAAAGTTAAAAATCCGAATCTAGTTTCACAGATGAGGTACAAAGCACCGTTTCAGCTATAAAAAGCCTTACATTATTTTTGTATAGATTTGACTTTGAATACATTACACTATGAGAAAAATACATTACATAATTTTTATATCGATTGACTTTCAAGTCAAACATGAAAAAGCTGAACATCCTTGGCCTTCAAAGGAGCATATTCTCCCTGCAGGTAAACTTCTAGGTGATCCGACAAGACAGTTTTGTCGATGTTTTCATGATGGTAAGATTTGCAGACGAAGTAAATCACTGTCTCGATGACTAATCTGAAAAGACTCATCGTGGAAAGCAACAATAAACAAATGATTGCAGAAACAAACCTGTTAGCCATGCCCATGCTGGCTCCTTCCAGAACCAGCCTCTGGAATGCGATGACGTTTAATCCCTCCGCCAGATCGAGGATAAATGTTATGGATATCGCCAGCCATATCTTTCCTTTGATCAGGTTGTTGCTCTTCACTATTGTAATGGCCTAATTTTGCCCGGACCCAGATTATAAAAAAATAAAATAAAAATTTAAACAAAAATTAATAAAGTCCAAAATGAAAACAGTCCATTTACAACAAATATAGCCCAATATGCTACAAACCCGAATGGCAAAAAAAAAATAAAACCCTAATGACCCAGTGGCCCACAACCTAAACTGTTTTCAGAAAAAAAAGAAACCCTAGTGCCCCTTTGCGCCGCTCCTTGTGCCACATCAGCACGCTCGTGCCCTGAGGTCTGCCACCGTCAATGCCTCTGCCACCGTTGACTCAACCACCACTTACAAAGAAGAAGCAACACGCAAAAGGACAAAAACAGTAGCAAAGAAACAGTAGTAGCGCAGAAACAAAAAAGAAAAGAAAAATGTTGTAATTTAAAACGGCTATAAAGGCCGATTTCTTGCAAGAAACATGGGGGAGAAATATACAAAAAAAAATCATACGAAATCAAATACAAAAAAGAGAAGATTAAATACAAAAGAAACATATTCTAAAGGTGATTTTTTTTTTTTTACGAATTTATTTTTATAAATAAAGCATAAAATAAAAAGGAAAAGGCTTAAGGAACATACCTGATGGTTCGTGTTCTGTCGCCGTGAGTAGCCGAGGCCATCACCTCCGATGAAAGGTGATCTTTTTTAAAAAAAAAACCTAAAAACCGAAGGGTCCCTCGTTTTTTTTTTTGGTGGGTTATTTGGGTATCTTGCCATCAGATCTAGGCTCAAGAAGGCGAAGGGATAAAAAAAGAAATTTTTTTTATTTTTCGGCCACCGTGGACGGCGGCGCCGTCGCCAGGCCGACGGTCCGACGACCGGAGCCTCTGTCGGAGTTACGCTGGCCTAAGGGGGGTGAGAGAGTTTGAAAGAGTTTTTTGGTTTTTTTTTGAAAGGGTTGGAAGAGAATGAATTTTTTTTAAAAAAATTGACTTTTATAGGCCCATTAAACGACGTCGTTTAGGGCTGGCCATAATAGCTCTAAAACGACGTCGTTTCGCCCCTAGGATCCGCGCGTTTTGGACGAATGGGTTATTTACCTTTTTGGCCCTTCCGCTTTTCAGCCCTGTTTCAATTTAATCCAGTTTCTTTTTTTTTTTCTTTTTTTTTACCTTGTGATTTTGGCTTTGTTTCATTTTAGTCCAACATGAAACGATGCGTTTGTAGGACTGGGAATAATTTCCTATTTAGTCCCTCCTCCTTTACGCGCGTTTCATTGGTCCCAGCCCCAGTTTTTTCTTATTTTTTTATTTTTTTCTTTTTTAAATTTACCCATTAAAGTTTATTTTTTTTTCATTTCGGTCCTTTGACCACTTAGTTCTTTTATTATTTTTTATTTTTAGTATTCTTGCATTTTTAGCTTAGTATTTTATCTACTTATTTTATTTACATCTATATTTTTGCATTTTTTACAGTTATTTTATTTTATTTACTTAACCCTCGGTTTATTTAAATTCAATCTTTTATGATTCCCATTTAAGTTATTTACGTATTTATCTATTCACTTATTTTTACAATTTATACCCTTGATTTCATTTTAATTCCAATTGAACCCTTTATTTATTTTCAACTTTTTATCTTTATTATTTTATTTATTCATCTAATACTTCTTTGCCCTTACTTTATTTTTTATAATGTTTACATTTTCACCTTATTACGCATCATTCGCTTTTATTATTGTTATTATCACTATTATTATTACTATTATCATTATTATTATTATTTATGGTTACTAGTTTAATAATAATTATTATTAGTGTTATTACTTATTATTTTTTTCGTTTTTTTCTTTGATTATTCATATTGATATCAGAATAGTATACATTATATGATTAATGCCATTATATTATGAATTAGTTTTAATAGTATATTCATATTGTTGTCATTCACTAGTGCGACATTTTTTATTTTTCATATATCATCGTTCTATTTTTCATACATTATCATTTTATCGTATTTCATTGAAATCACGTCATGAATCATGTTTAAACATGTTTATCCATAGTTATTTTCATACCCTCGAATAAGATAAATACCCATCGTTTTAAATTTTACATTTGATATTATTCAAAAAAAGAGAGAAATTTTCAAAATAAGGCAATGCTCTGTATTTGGAAACTCGAGAAAGTCGTGCCCTAACTTACGGGGTTTCGATTTTTCTCGTTGGGTCTAAATAACAAAATATCCTTTCAAAATTAAAATACATAAGATTTCAAATAAAAAATAAAGGCAAGCTTATTCTCAAATGTTTAAGGTATCATGTCCTAACTTACGAGATGTGACATTTTGTTATCTCGAGACGAGAGGGTCTTTAACGTTTATTTCGATTTATTCAAGCAATTTGTGAGTAAAATTAACATTAATACAAAGAGGGATCATATTTGTAGTAAGCCTAATTTGCCCGGGGCCCATAAGCAAACTACCACAAACCCAAAAACAAAACCAAGTCCAAGCCTAAACCCAAAATCCCAACCCAACTAAACTAAACCCTAAGCAGCCCAAACTAAACCAGAAAAGACAAAACCCTAGCCACTTGCCTCTGCTCCACCGCCACCGCCAGCACCACTTGCTCTGCCACCGCCCATTCACCTGCAAAATTAACAGTAGAAAAGACATTAAGCAATATATTATTGTGTTGAAATCAGCTATAAAGCCAAAGGAGACTCAATGTAAAGTTTTTTATGGATTTTGAATAAAAAACATAAACTTTGAATGCCAAAAACAGAGATTTAAACACAAACGAAAACATAAACAATCGAGAGACGAAATTCAAACACCCAAACAGTGGAGATCAAGTAGATAAAAAAGGGGCAAACAGACAAAGGTCGTGGTTTTTATTTTTATTTTTGTCTTTATTTTTCCTTTTAAAAAATTGTTTATACAAATATATATATATATCAAAAATAAAAAAGGAAAAAATTACCTTTTTGGGCTCACACAGTGCACCTGTGGTCCCGACACATGCAGCAGCAGTGTTGGAGACACAGTGGTGGGGAGGCTAAAGGGGGAGGAGAGGATATCTTTGAGAGAGTTTTCAATTTTTTTTAAAAGAAAAGGAGAAAATGAATTTTTTTTTGGTAAAAACTTGACTTTTATAGGGCCCCAAAACGACGTCATTTTGGAACTGGCCCTAAACGCCCAAAACGGCGTCGTTTAGTCCTCCGACCCGAGATCCGACCCGCTCCAAGCCTAGGATCCGCGTGTTTTTAACGGAAGGGCTAATTGCACTTTTAGCCCTTCCACTTTTTTATTATTTTATAATCAAGTTTTTCTTATCTTTATTTTTTACCCCATGATTTATTTCGATTTCAATTTGGTCCTCCCTAATGCTGTGCGTTTTGGAGGAGAAGGGAAAATTTCCCTTTTAGCCCCTCATTGTTATTCGCGCGTTCAATGGGGTCCTTTTCCTTTTTATTTATTTCGGATTTGCCCCAAACTTTTGTTTTAAGTTTAATTTAGTCCCTTTTTAGTTATTTTTGCAATTTTATTATTATTATTATTTAATATTCCTATTATTATTATTATTATTATCATCATTACTATTATTATTTTTGTACTATTATTACTATTATTACTATTACTACTATTATTATTATTTTTTTATCATTATCATTATTATTATTATTATTATTACTACTATTATTATTATGTTATTTTTATTACTATTATCATTATTATTATTATTCTTATTTTACTATTATTATTACCATAATTATTATTACTATCATTATTGGGCAAATTACCAAGAAATACCCTTTTTAAAATTTACGGAAAATGACCTATTATTTAATTATTTATCGGAATGGGCCATTTTCCCCAAAAGCGCGTCCACGTCAGCGTGATTTCAGGGGATGCAAAGAGAAAATGCATCCCCGAGGGGCGTCGCCACACATCCAGTAAATCGCGTCCTTGAGGGTGCGCTTTGTTGATGTGGCAAAAACGCTCCCTCAGGACGCGTTTTTGCCCTCCCATTCTGTTAGAGTTTTCAGCTATTTTTAGGGTTAGGGTTAGGGTTAAGGTTTTGGGGGTTTTAGGGGTTTTGTGTTTTTAATGGTTTTTAGGGTTTAAGGTTTTAGGGAAAAGTTAATGAATTAGAGTTTAGGGTTAATTAATTAAAATAATTTTAGGTTTAGGGTTTTATAAAAAATATATCAGCAATATAAAAATTATTTGTTTTTTTTACAGTAGTATCTGGTAAAATAATTTAGAGAAGACGTTTTTGAACAAATAGTAACCAAAACGCTTCAAGCAAGATGCACTGTCAGCAAGAGTACTGAAAAAAGCTCCCACGTGGACGCTCTTTTGCTACAGTAGTCTCTGGCAAAATAAATTTTGAGAAGAAGTTTCTGAATAAATAGTGACCAAAACGCTTCAAGCAAGATGCAATCACAAAGAAATCTTGAAAAAAGCTCCCACGTGGGACGCTCTTTTACTCTGATGAGTCTCTCGCAAAATAATTTTGAGAAGACATTTCTGAACAAATAGTGACCAAAACGCTTCAAGCAGGATGCATTGTCAGCAAGAGTACTGAAAAAAGCTCCCACGTGGACGCTCTTTTGCTATAGTAGTTCATATTTGTCCTTAGACTATAAATAAGCCAAATTTCATTCTCAGGTTGTATAATAGAAATTGAGGCAAAAGTAAAATAGAAACTAAAGATGAGTGAACGTATTAATGCTGTTATTTACTATGATGGTGAGGTTTGTGACACCGAAAACGGTGTTGTTTTTTTATCGGAGAACACAGCCATGATCGGTTTTTAACGAACATAGATTTGACAGAACTTCGCAAAAGAATTAGGCGTAAAATCTTCGGAACAACGCCAATGAAAGTTCAGCCTATTAAGTATAGATTTTGTGCTTCGGTTGATCCCGTGAGATATGACTCATTCGACATCAAAGGTCCTCGGAGCTTGGACGCAATGGTGGAGACTCATCTTGCCAATGGATCACCCTATCTTGAGGTATATGTACAATTTTCATCGCCAAGTGATCTTCCTTCGACTTCAACATCTACTGCTATTCGAGAGGAATACACGACCCCATGCCGACACTCTGTTAGTAGGAGGCAGAATACGGAAGCGCCCGTGTTTGGTGGTAGTATGGAAAGCACAACCCCTGTACGACACTCGGTTGGTGGATGGGACATGCATATCATTCCTTCGATGTTCGATGCTAGAAATATGTATTAGGGAACGTCATCAACTTCTAGTGGTTGGCAATCCACATATGATTGGGGACGTTACGAAAGTTGTTTAAGAAGGAATAATGTACTCCCCACGACATCTACCGGCGAGGGGACCTTGTTCGTTGCAGATGATGGTGGGTCAGATGATGAGTCTGATGTGGATCCACCTCGAGAGCCCGACCCTGATGGTGCAGAAGTTGCATTATTTTTTGAACTGGAGCCTGTTCCAACCATACCTGAAGATGTTGAAGGGGGTTCAGATGAAGAAGAAGAAGATCCGCGATTCAGGGTGTACTCGCCTCCAGCCCACATGCATAATGTCGATCTATCTCAAGACGATGCGTTGGAGCTTCCTGAACTACCACATAGAAGGCGTGACCATACAAGTTCGTTGTTGAATTCGGGTGAATTAGAAGTTGGTAAAGAGTTTTCCAACAAGGATAGTTTTCTTGGTGCATTGAAACAATATAGCATCGAGAATGGGGTTAACTACAATGTGGTTAAATCCAAACTCGATAAGTACGAGGCCAAGTGTACAGTGCAAGACGGTACATGTTCATGGAAAATCATAGCCTCGTTGAGGAAAATGACAGGCTTGTGGGAGATTAAAAAGTATAAAGGTCCACATACATGTCTTGCCGGTACAGTATCACTAGGTGTTTAGGGTTTTTGAATAATACTGATATAACGTAATGTTGTATTATTTAACGTACTTCGTTGACAGGTGTTTCACAAGATCATCCCAAGATGGATTCAGATATGTTGGCTAGCTTAATAATACCAACAATGAAGGCAGATCCCAAGACTTCAGTGCCGTCCTTAATTACCAATATTCGTAGCCAATTGGGGTACACGCCCTCTTACCGCAAGACTTGGATAGCTAAGCAGAAGGCGTTGGAAAAGTTGCATGGTCGGTGGGACGCTTCATATAATGAAGTGTGGCAGTGGTGTCGGGTGCTGGAGAGATATGTCCCAAGCAGCATAACAGACCTTGAAACGGTACCTGCGTACTACAACGATAGATTGCTCCGTGGATGCCAAGTGTTCAAGCGTCTGTTCTAGACATTTAAGCAATACCGAGACGCATTTCTATACTGCAAGCCATTGGTACAGATTGACGGTACCTTTATGTATGGTAGATATACGCATCGGCTATTGCTAGCTGTGGCACAGGATGACAGTGGGAGAATCCTTCCAATTGCGTTTGCAATAACACCGGGGGAGTCAGCTGATGACTGGGATTTCTTTCTATCTAGGTTAAGGAGGCATGTCTGCCTCCAACCTGATATATGCGTTATATCGGATCGGGGCCTTGGAATACTAGTCGCAATAGAGCGACAGGGAAGCCTATGGCATCGCACACACCATCGATATTGCCTAAGGTATGCTGCGTCCAACTACCACGGGCAACATCGATCTACAAGTGAACGACGACAATTGACCAACATGGGTATGTAATATCTATTAATATAATTTCGTTTGTAATATTCAATTTATTCTTAATTGAAGAGTGGTATGTAATATTCTCTATCAACTTATATTGGCAGGGTACAAGATCAATAAGGACCGTTTTCACGAGATGTTGGCGATTTTGCGCTCAGTTAATGAAGAAGGCGCAAACTACTTATGCAACATACCTTTCGAACAGTGGACACAAGCATACGACGGCGGCCTACGATATGGTCATATGACCTCAAACCTGGCTAAATGCATAAATTCTGTTCTAAAAGGAACGCGTTATTTGCCGATAACATCGGTTGTGCGAGAGACATATTTTTGTTTAGCGGCACTATTTCCAAAGCGAGCAGCGAGTTATAAAGGCCAAATGCAGGGAGGCCATATATGGTGTGCGAAGGTATTGCGAGAAATCAACAAGGCGAAGACACGGGCCAACACCATGCACACAGTGTGTCACAATCGCGACAACCTATGGTTTCGTGTGACGGAGTTTGACAGACCGAACCAAGGTATTGTTGGCGGGCAATATCGTGTACACTTGAGAAATAGGACCTGCGACTGTGGGATATTTGACGCACTTCGCTATCCATGCGCTCATGTAATTGCAGCTTGTCAGAATCTCTGTCTTGATCCCATGAGCTATGTCGACGAAGTGTACAAAATAGAATACATGTACAACGAGTAGAGAAACGTATTCCCACCAGTACCAGATGAACGTAGGTGGCCGTCTGTATCGCTTGCTTCGTTTAAGCTGTTACCGGATAGAGAACTGCGTCACAAACCAAAGGGTCGACCTTGCTCGACTAGAATACGCAACAATATGGATATCCAGAAACGACCAACCAGCGGAAGTTATGCGGATGGTGTAGGAACCAGTGCCATACATCTCGCTCATGTCCAAATCGAAATAGTTGATAGTCTCCTTATCATTTTTGTCTCTTGATGGCTATGAAAATTCTTTTAATTTCTTGATGAAAATGGTGAACTTTTGTACAAGGACTAAGTTGCAAAACAAAAAAAAGTTATTCAATTAATCTAAAATATCACCATCATCAGTATTCTTCAAAATTATCTTTCTTGCTAAATGATTATTTTGCCCCTTACGATCCTTCAAAATTCCTACATTGGATCAACACACATCTTGATAAAATTACAAATTAACCCCTCATACTTTTTCACTTATTCAATTTAGTCCTAATGCATCCATTTCTTCTTAGTTTCTAGATCCTTCCACCCTTAAAAACAACTTTTATTTTATTAAAAATATTAAAAATAAATTGCAATAAAAAAATAAAAAACAACTTTTATTTTATTAAATATATAAAAAATAAATTAAAATTGCCAATAAAAAACAACTTTTATTTTATTAAAAATATTAAAAATAAATTACAATAAAAAAAATAAAAAAACAACTTTTATTTTATTAAAGATATAAAAAATAAATTAAAATTGCCAATAAAAAAACAACTTTTATTTTATTAAAAATATTAGAAATAAATTACAATAAAAAATAAAAAATAACTTTTATTTTATTAAATATATAAAAAATAAATTAAGATTGCCAATAAAAAAACAAATTTTATTTTATTAAAAATATTAAAAATAAATTACAACAAAAAAAATAAAAACAACTTTTATTTTATTAAAGAAGTAAAAAAATAAATTACAATAAAAAAATAAGAAACAACTTTTATTTTATTAAAGATATAAAAAATAAATTAAATTACAATAAAAAAATAAAAAAACAACTTTTATTTTATTAAAGATATAAAAAATAAATTACAATAAAAAAAATGAAAAACAACTTTTATTTTATTAAAGATGTAAAAAAAACTAATTACAATAAAAAAAATAAGAAACAACTTTTATTTTATTAAAGATATAAAATTAAATTAAATTACAATAAAAAATATAAAACAAATTTTATTTTATTAAAGATATAAAAAAATAAATTAAGTTACAATAAAAAAATAAAAAAACAACTTTTATTTTATTAAAGATGTAAAAAAATTACAATAAAAATAAGAAACAACTTTTATTTTATTAAAGATATAAAAATAAATAAAATTACAATAAAAATATAAAACAAATTTTATTTTATTAAAGATATAAAAAAATAAATTAAGTTACAATAAAAAAATAAAAAAACAACTTTTATTTTATTAAAGATGTAAAAAAAAATTACAATAAAAAATAAGAAACAACTTTTATTTTATTAAAGATATAAAAAATAAATAAAATTACAATAAAAAATATAAAACAAATTTTATTTTATTAAAGATATAAAAATAAATTAAATTACAATAAAAAAAAAAAAACAACTTTTATTTTATTAAAGATATAAAAATAAATTACAATAAAAAAAATAAAAAATAACTTTTATTTTATTAAAGATGTAAAAAAAATAAATTACAATAAAAAATAAGAAACAACTTTTATTTTATTAAAGATATAAAAAATAAATTAAATTACAATAAAAAAATAAAATAAAAAACAACTTTTATTTTATTAAAGATATAAAAAATAAATTACAATAAAAAAATAAAAAATAACTTTTATTTTTTTAAATGAAACAATATAAAAAAGTTTATACAAATATATTAAAAAAATCAATGTTGGTGCCGGTTGAAATCAGTGCCACATGGGGTTGGTCGACGGTTACGCGCTGGATTCCTCCTTGTTCTAGCTTCCGGCGTGGGTTGTGGTTGCTCAAGGCGGGGATTCTGGTTCCTCCAGCAGGGGGTCTGGTTGTGGGTGTTGGGAGGATGACCCACCTTGATAAAATAATGACTGCGAAGGTGTTTGCATCACCCATGGCGGAGGTGTCTGAATCCCATAAGGCGAATGAGATTGGTAAAAGGAAACATATAAGGGTTAGGATACATATAAGGGCTAGGATACGCATCTGGCATAATCTGAAAAGGCTGTGAGGGTGTCGTCGGCTGAAGTGTTGGGCCCGGTGTCTGTGTGGGCGCTGTTGATGGGCCCGGTGATTCTGTCGGCGCTGTTGATGGTCCCGTCTCATCATCCCTTCTTCTTGGATTTAAAGGGCCCCGTCGTTCCCTTTGTACACGAAGTTGCCGTCGCCTCTCCTCTTCTGACAATAAATACGGCTTGCTATGGATCCTAAACCATGGCATGTATTATTCAAGACGCACGCTAACTCAGAGCGATGATCGGTTCCGAGTAGGTATATAATCATACCGGTTTTCCCACAATTCGATATATGCTGACCAAAATCTTGGCTAATCCGTATGCAACTGCCGTAAGTCGACTTTGTGCTCATCATCGAGCACCTCAGGTGCCACGGGAATCGGTTGTCGGAATCCAAATTGACGCAGAACCCGATCTGACTAGTGCATCTCCATGGTGGCATAGTTGACCAATGGGACCTTCACATGCCAAATATTCGGATTTTGAAAGAACTCATCCGGAATTACTGCCCGAATTGACAGATCCTCGTATGGTGTCCATTCAAACTATATTAACATGATAAAAATATTAGTTAAATACTAAATACTAAATACTAAATACGAAATACGAAATACGAAACAACTATTTTATTACGAAAATATATTTTATTTAATACTTACTTGTGCTTCCGACCGTTGCTCTAATAGAAGCCATATATCTTCAAGCGAGGTAGGTATTCCAACATAACTCGCCGAATGGTTCCACCTAATTAAATAAATTTTTAGCATACAATTATATTTTAAATCTACGTAATAATTGTAAAATCTAATATTAAATTTACCTCGCTATGAGTGGGAATGTATATGGGTGGTCCACTCGAGGACGTAAAAATGGAAAACGAAACCGTGCCCATGATTGCAGTAGTGATAGGTAACCTCCGATTTTCGTTTTATTCGATCGCGTCGCCCCGCACATCTCCGATATACAATTCGCTAGCACGATGCACTTCAACTCAATTCACCGGCTGTTCTAAAATCAACGAGTTTCAGCAGCCATATTAGATGTACGAGGTTTCGTGACAAGTCCGGCATCAGATAGCCTCCAATCATCTCAAGAATATATGCCCGAGCATACCGTATTCTTTCTATTTCGGTCGAATCATTATTCGGCTCCGGGAATGTGTCTCGTAACCAGCCTATCTCGATCCGACCTCCGTTAATGTTATCCGGAATAACACCCAAAAGCTCGTAGCATACGGATCCCCAATCACCAGAAGTTGCGGACCCGGTGACTACGTACCCATCCACCGGCAATCCCAATTGCAAATGCACGTCTTCCAGAATGATAGTACACTCTCCGCATGGAAGATGGAAAGTGTGCGTCTCGAGTCTCCACCTCTCTATCAACGCACTAATTAGCTTCGGGTCCAACTTGCACCCCCGACCTATCGTGGCCACGTGCCAAAAACCCGCTTCCCGTAGGTAATTCTCGATCAACGGCGACGGCAGACCAGACATATTGCGAATATAGCATTGCAACACCCGATCTACAGACTGTTTAAAAAATTATAAAATAAAAATTAATTAAAATTGCATAAACCTAAAAAATATTAAATAGTATTGAAAAATTAAAATTATAACTTACTATTGTCATTTGATCGACGGAAATGTGTTTATTGTTGAGACGAATTAATTCTCCGGCCATTGCTAATACGATCAAATATTTTTAAATTTAACAAAAAAATATTTCAAACAACTTTTAAACAGGGCTTTTTTGAAAAAATTAAAGGACTTTTGTGAAATTTGAGAGGAACTTTAAAGGAATTTGAGAGAAATTCGAGAGGAATTTGAGAGAAAATTGAGAGAAAATTGAGTAAGGACCTTTGTGTAAAAAATGAAAGGGGGGGTTTATAGTTTTTTTTTTACCGTTGGAGGCCCAACGGTAAAAAAAATGACCGTTGGAAGCAGGCAAAACGCTCCCTCAGGGATGCGTTTTCCTGCTGCATCCCCTGAAATCGCGCTGACGTGGACGCGCTTTCGGAGAAAATGACCCATTCCGATAAATAATTAAATAATATGTCCTTTTCCGTAAATTTTGAAAAAAAAGGTATTTTTTGGTAATTTACCCATCATTATTATTATTATTACCATTACTATTATTACCATTATTATCATTATTATTAATGTATTATTATTCTTTATTATTATTATTATTTTTAAACTATTGTACATAGTATTTATTTATTTATTGGTTTATTATTAGGCTTTATCATTATTATTTTTTCTTTTATTTTTATTTATTTATTATTTTTTAGTTGTTACCTATTATTTTTCTCTTTATTTATATAGCCTTTTTGTTTTAGTTTTATTTCATTTTATTTTCGTCTTTATTATTGTCATTCATGTTACGCATATCTAGAGGTGTTCATGGGCCGGGCGGCCCGACCGAAATTTGGGAGGGTTTGGGCAAAAATATAAGCCCGAAAAATAGGCTTGGACAAAAAATAAGGCCCGTTTAAAAAATGGGCCGGGCCTCGGGTAAGGTATTTTTGGCCCGGGCCCGGCCCGGCTTGAATTCACTAAATGACAAAAAAAATCTGCTATTTTTTTTATTTTTGAATGTTATTTTCTTGTTGTTTTCTCCCTATTTTGCTACCATATTACTATTATGTTGCTACTATTTTGTTGTTATTGATTGAATATTGTATAAAACTTATTTTATTGTTAATTTTGTTATTATTTTAAAGGCATTTGTTAATTTTATTATTATTTTAAAGGTATTTGCTTGTTAAGTTACATCAATCTTAGTGTTATTTAAGTCTACATATTTTTTTAAAATTTATTTTCAATTTGTTGGAAATATTTATTTTGATTTTTTAGTATTTTTAATGTATTATATATATTTAAAAATTATATAAAATAATATAAAAATTTAATACTGGTAAGTTTAGTGGCCCGGTTTTAGCATTTTTATATGGGTCGGGCTTGGGAAAAAAATTAGACCCATTTTTTGGGCCCGGCCCGAGCCCGATGAATGGGCCTAATTTTTTAGTTGAGCCCGACCCGGCCCGGCCCATGAACACCTCTACGCATATCAATTCATTTCCCATTTTATCATACAATCATGTTACATTTTACCCGATACATTAAAAATGTTGTTTTCAATAAGCAATACTCCGTGTTTTAAAATTTGAAAGGTCGTTCCCTAACTTACAGGGTTTTGACTTTCTCGATAAATCCAAATACCTGAACATTTTCAAAGCATTTATTTTTAAATAATCTTGGAAATTACGAAAAGATCGTATTCTAACTTACGGAATATGATTTCTTTCTAAAACCGATATAATCGAATACTTTTCAAAATAAATAATTTTTTTCGACTTTTATTCTGGTATCAGGAATTTAAAACATTGTGTCCTAACTTACGGGACGTAATTTTTTTTTCGATTAATGTGAAACATGCCCTGTTCTCGAAAATTTTTTAATTTTATAACAAAGGATCGTATTTAAAATTTCTTCAAATTTTCAATTTTCGACATTAAAGATATCAATTAATCAACTAGGTACCAATTTTGGGCGTATCGAGGGTGCTAATCCTTCCTCGTGCATAACCGACTCCCGAACACGTTTTCTGAATTGCGTAGACCAAAAATCGTCGTTTTAGTAAATTTAATTTTTTATTAAAATGATTAAATTACGAGGTGACTCGATCACACCTCAAAAAAAAAAAAGATTGGTGACGACTCCTATTTTTCGTTTTCAAAATCAAAGTCGACCCCGTTTTCCAAAAAAATGGTTTCGACAGCTTGGCGACCTCGCTGGGGACGCAAAATAAGAGAGTCAAACCACGGGTTGATTACTTTTTGTCTTTTTGTCGAAAATTGAAAATTTGGTTTAAATTTACGATCCTTTCGTTGCATTTCATCCGTTTTATTACGATCTTTGTCATTTGGATTTATAACTGCTCTACTGGTTTGAGTTTTTGGTATCGTTTTGCACATTACATTGCATTATCGGTCAATTTTACCCTTTTAAGTGGGAGTGAGAAACTATTCCTTCGTGAGGTTTTCACATCCGTATAGGATAGTGGATCGCTTTCGGGATACATCCGTACCTATGTCTTCGTGAGATTTTCATCTCCGTAGAGCCATAGGGAAATGTATTCCCCTGAACTGAACTCGGTCCATATGAGCCTATAATGGGTGAGGATCGAAGAATCTGCCGGTTTAGGTACCTTTACTCTAGAACCAAACCCCATATAGCGAACCTTAAAAGCCCACCTTAGGTAGAGTCATACCAAACCCTAGTGGTTACCCGAGTAGGTGCTTTACTTATTATTCTCTGCTTACTTTAAACTGTGTATGAAGTACTGACTTACTTTGTTTCATTTTGATTATAACTGCATGGCATTTTCATCACAAAAAAGGTGTTGATTCGCATTCGGTTGCTAAATAGATAACTTGTCATGGAAAAGGGGTTTCTTGATAAAGTGGAGGATAATGCGGCCGCCCGAATATGGGCCGAGACAACACAGCAAGAGAAAGGTGATAGTCTTACAGATGGATACGTGTCAGAATTAAGAGATTTTACTCGTATCAGCATAACCCAGAATAATCTTCAAGAGATGAAAGAAATATGGGATCAGTGGGATGACGAGATCAAGCAGCTATTCTACTGCAATTATGGTGATTTGCCCTATTTACTCGACATCAAAGGGGACAAACGCCTATTCCGAGCTCTCGCCCAATTTCGGAACCCTGCCTATAGTTGTTTTACTTTTGGAAATGTGGATTTGGTACCTACTGTAGAAGAGTACACGACCTTGCTCTGTTGCCTGAAGATTCAAACTGACAAGGCCTATTCCAGAGCTGCCAACGTCCCAACATTCTTAAAAAAGCTGATGAATATCACGGGAATGAGCGAGCAGTGGGTTACAGGCCAGAATCAAGCAGAAAGGAGATAGTAAGTGCATCCCTTGAAAAAATTTGAGAGATTTGATCCTAGCACATCCCGATGTGAAGAAAAGAGTTGATGTCTTCGCGTTAAGCATTTATGGATTGGTGATCTTTCCTAAGGCCTTGGGGCATGTAGATGAGGCAGTCTCGAATCTCTTTGATCGACTTGACAAAAAGGTCACACCCGTTCCCGTAATTTTAGCCGAAACTTTCAGGTCCCTGAACACATGTCGAAGAGTGGGCGAAGGGAGATTCATCGGGTGCGCACAACTCTTACTAGCATGGTTACACTGCCATTTTTGGAAAGTGGAAAAGGTCTCGTATCGAATCTTCTTCGAAAACTATTCTCCACTGAAGGAGTTAGTGGCTACGCTGAGACTGGATGATATTACGGAAGAAAAGTGGATGATGATTCTCCAAAACCTGCAAGAAGAAGACGTCGAATGGAGAGACCCTTGGATGGTCCCTGACAAGATTTTATATTTGTGTGGTGATTTTGATTGGGTTCCCCTATTTGGAATATGTGGAGCTGCGCTGCATGCGCTCATCTACTCGTGTTAATATAGCATGATAGAGAGAGCGGTTTACAAAGAACACAGGGTTTAGCTTAGTGCGAGTTTGTATATAAATGAGATAATTACAAAAAGAAAGTTCGTGAAATATCGAACGCCTGGAACCGAACTCGTAGAATGAAAAGGTTTGCTGCCAACCCGATGACAACCCCTGAGTATGACCGGTGGTGGAGTCAGAGAATCAACGATAACATCCCTACGTCAGACCAAGAAAACAGCCGATCAATAGAAGAACACTTGCAGGTGATCCCATCTAAACTAGAGATCATCAAACAGGATTTTGAGAGAAAGAGTTCAGAGCTAGAAAAAAGAATAGAGCAATTGGAAGATGAGAAAATGCAGCTGGGACTGGATGTCGACGTCCAGAAACTAGAAGCCGAAAAGATGAGGAAAGGAAAGAATAAGGCTGAAGAGGATTTGGACAGTTTGAAAACAGACTACAAGAAGCTGTGGAGGTCAATAAGAACCGCTGGTTTGGAAAAAAAACATCAGAACAATGGCGGCAAGAAATTAAAATGGAAAAAAAGTAGAGCCAACCAATGGGAAGAGAAATTCTGAGATGCTCAATGTAACACCCCCAAACCCGGCCTAGACGTTACGACCGGATCTGACATGTCACACCAAAGTGTTGTTTAAAAACTGGGCTTGTCGATGATAGTTCATTACTAAGTTTTAAATCTTTTAAAAACTATTGGGGTTGTAAACTCAAAACTGGATATTCACTTGTTGGTCATATAATTTATTAGTCAGGATTAAATTTCGCGGAAGCTTTCCCAAAAGTAACTTAAAAATTTAAAAACGTGTGATTTTCTTTGAAAATAGTTATTATTTTGAAAACTCGTGTTTCCTAATCTAACAGGTCAACGTAAAAAGTTAACTCCAAATAAAGTTAAAACCTCGAATGGCCTTATTACATAAATAACTCCCCAAAATGAATAACTTAAAGAAATCTATGCGTAAATCGAAACATTTGCAAACGTGTGGCCACCTCCGAGTCCCTCGCAGCTCCAAATCTTCTAAGGCTGGGGATTACCTGTACAGTCAAAAGAAAAGGGTGAGTTACGAGAACTCAGTGTGTAATCCCCTATAGCAGTGACAGTCTGGGCCCAAGCCCTATCCAGTAACATATCAGTCTGGGCTTTAGCTTTATACAATAACAGAGTGGGTCTAAGCCCAAATTCATAACAATGCAAAACAGAGATGCAACCCAACCCAGTCCAGCCAACACACCACCCGTACCAACCAACACACCATGTGGGGACCAAGTCGACCCACCCACCCAGCACACCAATATCGCAGCATAGCTGCTAATAATAACGCAGCAAAGCTGCTAGTAACAATCAACGTGGCCAAGCCACTAAAATCAGTATTCGTGGCGAAGCCACTAAAACAGTAATAACGTGGCAGAGCCACTAGTACAGTACTTCCTCCCAAATCAGATACCAAACCCCAATGCAGCATGTCGTGTCATAAATATTTCGTGTATGCAGTATGTCACCATCATAATCAGTCATATAAATATCATACACACTACCACGAGGGGTATAATGGTTATTTTGTCAGTTAGGGTAAAACGGTAATTTCACCCCTCGAGGGTATTTCAGTAATTTTACCATCTAAGGGTATTTCGGTAATTTACCCATCGAGGGTATTTCAGTAATTTTACCCTCCAAGGGTATTTCAGTAATTTACCCATCGAGGGTATTTCAGTAATTTACCCATCAAGGGTATTTCGGTAATTTTACGACCTAAGCCCACGAAACGTCCGTGACGGCCTTTACGGTCTAGCGCCAACAATCGTGGCTCGATTTCTCCCTACGAGCATTCGGACGCTCGAGGGCCCACAGATGCCGAGAGTTTGGCTTTTCGGCTTTTGCCGATTCACGGTAGCATAGGAGCATGAGAACACCTTTATCCAACGTTTAAGCAGTACGGTGTTGAGTGTGCGATTACACACCTGTTACGAGTTGTGGTTTGAAGCGCTTCCAAGACACCTGTGATAACCACCGTCCATTAATTAGCCACAACACTTGTTAATCCAAAATATTGAAACACTGATGAAACTAACTTCACTTACCACGAAACGATAGATCTCTTGCAGTAGAAGAGTAACGGCCTACCCCATTGATTAAAGAAAACGAGTCCCTAATAACACTCGACGAGTAAGAAAATGTTAGTAACACATCTCCACGGCAACTAGGGGAACAGCCTTTCGGCCCCAAAGAAACCAAATCGAAAGAAAGAAAAAGACAACCTACATTCGGCTATAGCCACCACTTACCAACCAATGGAAAAGACTCGAGAACGGTTAGAATAAAGAGAAGAGGATACTCAGGCCCTAATAGAATCGGCTAACACAAGAAGAAAGAAAGTGCTCGGCTATCTTGTAAAGAAAAGGAAAGAATCACAAGAGGCAAAGAAGGGTTCTGTTCGGCCAAAGAGGAAACCGGATGAAGAAAGAATGATTCGGCAGAAGGTCAACAGCAATAGAGAAATATCATATGAAAAGAGGAAAGAACGATAAAACCCAAATAGTAAAAGTTTGCATGAGATGCCAAAAAAAAAGAATGAAACCCGAAATTTGCAGAAAGGATTTTCGGTTTTTCTCATCACACAAAGTTGCCGAAATGCCCAAATGACACCCCCTAGCCGAAATTCCTCCCTTAGCCACACTCTCACATTCGGCCAAGACTCCTCCACACTCCCACTCCCTCAAACTCTCCACCAAATCCTCCTTGAATTGCTCCCAGCCTTCCATTCGAAATTCTTGACCAAGTCTTCAACCTCTTTTGCAGAGTTTGATCCAAACTCTACTTCTTCCACCCCCAAGACATAAAATAAAAGCCCCCATTTGCTATTCATGGGATTCGAACCCCACTCCCCCTTGCTATCTCAGTGACGCCACAGCCACTAAGTCACATGCTCATTTTGTGTCACTTAAACGCACATATTTATACTTAAGTCCTACTGCTAACAGCCCTTTCCTCTTAAGAGCCAAAAACTAAAATTTTTCCAAAGCTCAGACTCGAACCCAGGCCTCCTTAGAACCCCCAAATACACTTAAATAACTAGCCGTTCAAGTACATCATGGAATTTAAGCAAATTTAGCAAAAATTACAACCCCACAATTTTGGGGCGTTACAACTCTACCCCCTTAAAGAAATTTCGGCCTCGAAATTTACCTAGTCAGAAGAGGTGAGGGTATTGCTATCGCATCGCCTCTTCAGGCTCCCACATGGCTTCCTCTGAACCGTTATTACGCCAAAGCACCTTGACTAACGGAATAGATTTCCTCCCCAATACCTTAACATCACGATTCAGTATCTGCACTGGTTCTTCCTCAAAGGTTAGCTCAGGCCTAACCTCGATCTCCTCCACCTGCACTACATGTGAGGGATCAGAACGGTATCGCCTCAGCATGGAGACGTGGAACACATCATGTATCCGGTTTAACTCAGGAGGTAACTCAAGTCGATGGGCAACCAGTCCCACACGCTTTAATATCCGATAAGGTCCGATGAATCTAGGGCTCAGTTTGCCTCTCCGTCTAAATCTCAAAATCTTTTTCCAAGGTGAGACCTTCAGGAATACATAATTCCCCCACTGAGTACTCTATCTCTTTACGCTTTAAATCCGCATATGAATTTTGCCTATCCGATGCCTCCTTTAACCAACCTCGGTCAACTTTACCTTCTTTTCGGTTTCTAACTCTGGCCCCAAAACTCGCCGCTCACCCAGTTTTGTCCAACAAGTAGGAGTACGACACCTACGACCATATAACGCTTCAAACGGTGCAATCTGAATACTGGATTGATAGCTGTTATTATATGCAAACTCTGCTAACGACAAGTAGTCTTCCTAGCTGCCTTTGAAATCAATTACACAGCTTCTTAGCATGTCCTCGAGTATCTGGATCACTCTCTCCGACTGACCATCAGTCTGAGGATGAAATGCCGTGCTAAAATCTAATCTTGTACCCAATGCCTCGTGTAACCTCTTCCAGAATCGTGATGTAAATCTAGGGTCTCTGTCCGAAATGATAGACACTGGTACCCCATGCAGTCTCACAATCTCAGCCACGTATAACTTAGCCAACTTCTGCAACGAATAATCAGTGCGGACCGGTATGAAGTGGGCGGATTTAGTCAGTCGATCAACAATAACCCATACCGAATCCTTCTTAGTAGGCGTCAAGGGTAGCCCACTAAAAAAGTCCATGGTTACTCTCTCCCACTTCCAGAGTGGAATCTTAACGGGTTGCAGTAATCAAGAGGGCAGTTAATGCTCAGTCTTAACTTGCTGGCATGTCAGACACTTACTCACGAAATTTGTAACCTCGCGCTTGAGCCCTGGCCACCAGTACAGTTCACGCAGATCTCGGTATAACTTATTTCCGCCAGGATGCATAGCGTATAGACTACTATGCACCTCTCGCAGTATAGACTGCCTTAACTCTGAATCCCTCGATACACAGACTCTCCCACGAAAGCATAGCACTCCCTCATTATTCAGCCCAAAATTCGCAGTCTCCCTCTTCTCAACCAGACGAAAACGAGGAACCAACGATTCATCTAGCAACTGCTTCTCCCTAATTTGATCAATCCAGGTCGGTCTCACTTAGAGTTCGGCTAACAGACTACCATCCTCAAACAGGCTAAGACGAGCAAGCATTGCTCTAAGATCAGATACAACCTTACGGCTCAGTGCATCTACTACTACATTAGCTTCACCTGGATGGTACTCAATCGAGCAATCATAATCTTTAAGCAACTCTATCCATCTTCGTTGCCTAATATTCAACTCCTTCTGAGTAATGAGGTACTTGAGGCTTTTATGGTCAGTATAAATGATCGACTTCTCACCGTACAAGTAATGCCTCCAACTCTTCAGTGCGAATACCACCGCAGCTAACTCCAAGTCATGAGTGGGGTAATTCACCTCGTGAGGCTTAAGTTGGCGGGACGCGTAAGCAACCACCTTACCCTCTTGCATCAATACACATCCCAATCCAGTGTGTGACGCATCACAGTAGACAATGAATTCTTTCCCCGGCTCTGGCTGTATTAACACCGAGGCTTCAGTCAGAACCTTCTTTAGTTTCTCAAAACTCTCCTGCTGCTTATTAGTCCATATGAAGGGTACCTCTTTTCGCAGTAACTTAGTCAGAGGTGCAGCAATCAGTGAGAACCCCTCAACGAAACGTCTGTAATACCCAACCAGACCCAGAAAACTTCGAATCTCAGATACCGTCTTCGGTGGTTTCCATTCCAATACGGCTTCAATTTTTCGAGGATCAACCCTAATCCCCTCAGCAGACAACACATGACCCAGAAGTATCACTTCCTGCAGCCAGAATTCGCACTTGCTAAACTTTGCATAAAGCTGCTTTTCCCTCAGTATTTGCAATACAATCTGTAGATGCGAATCATGATCCTCTTCAGTTCTTGAATACACCAGAATTTCATCTATAAACACCACCATGAACCAGTCTAAATAGGTTGGAATACCCATTTCATCATATCCATGAAAGCAGCTGGTGCGTTCGTCAACCCAAACGGCATGACCAGAAACTCGTAATGCCCATAACGAGTCCTGAACGCGATCTTGAACACGTCCGCCTCCTTAACCCTTAGCTGATGGTACCCAGATCGAAGATCTATCTTGGAGAAAATTGAAGCTCCTCGCAGCTAGTCGAACAGATCGTCTATCCTTGGTAAAGGATACTTGTTTTTAATCGTCAATTTGTTCAGTTGATGATAATCGATGCACATGCGCATGAACCCATCCTTCTTCTTCACGAATAATACTGGTGCTCCCCATGGAGACACACTCGGCCGAATGAATCCTCGGTCCAGTAGCTCTTGAATTTGAGCCTTCAACTCTACCAGCTCCTTCGGTGCCATCCTATAAGGGGCGATGGACACCGGAGCTATTCCAGGTAAGAGCTCGATACCGAATTCGACCTCACGGTTTGGAGGCAACCCAAGAAGCTCTTCGGGAAATACATTCGGAAACTCCTTCACCATTCTGACATCCTGATCGTATGTCTGTCGAGTTTTAAAATTTATAAAAAGAATGATCAAACCTGAAAACTAACTCTGACAATGATTTAAGGCAAGTGCACCTATCGAACAGTAGTATAGCTTAGGCAAGACCGGATTATCGAACCCAAAGGAACTAAAAGTACTAATACTAACTTTCTTTCTATTATTTAGCCTAAGAATTAAGCAAATGGTTGTTTAATCTAAATTAATTAACTACTAGACTAAAGACTCTAAGACAAAGAAGAATGAATTTGGGAGAATACTTGAGGAAAAACCAATTAATTAAGACGACACCCAAGGAATAATCCACCTAGACTTCACTTGTTATCTAACTCTGAACCAGACGATGTATTCATTTAACTTGATCCGTAGGATTCCCTAATTTATATTAAACCCTCTCTCGAGGTGAATAACGTCTAACCCTAGGTTGATTAATTGAAATCTCTTTCTAATTAAAACCCCTAGAATTGCATTAACTCGATCTATGGACTCCCATATTAGGTTTCACCCTAATCAGGCAACGCCTCGTCACCCTATCTCTAGGCGCGCGATCAACTCCGCTTAACTATGCTAGATTTACTCTTAGGCAGGGACTTTTGCTCCTCCACCTAAGCACATCAAACTTGAATTAATATCCGCGAAATATCAACACAAGAATTAAGAACACATAATTAAGAACAAGTCAAATATTTATCATATAGTTCAGAAAATAATAACAAGATTCATCTAGGTTTCATCCCCTTCAGGTATCTGAAGGGTTTAGTTCATAACAATAAAAGAAAACATCTCAGAAGAAAAGATAAAACAAAATATAAGAAATCCCTAAAACCCCCTGAAGGAATTGAAGGAGAGATCCGCCGTCTTGAGTAGAATTTCGGCTTCTTGAGATGGATCAACTGGCTATCTTCGAGTGTTCCCCACAAATTTGACCTTTTCGGCTCGGTTCCTTGGCCTAGCTAACCGCCCTCTGGCAAAAGCCCTGGCATAAGGCTTCTGCCGAACTCCCCGAATAAGTTATCCTCTAGGGTGTTTATATAGGCTTTGAGATGCCTTACTTGGCCTCCAAGTATCCTAATCTGAGTGAAGTTCCTATTTGGGTGTTTAATTAGACTTTGGAATGTGTTTCTTTGCCTCCAAGTATCCAAATCCGAATAAAACTCCACTTGGCCGCGGCAGGGGCACGGCCATGGCACACGCACGTGTGAATCGTGGCCAGGCCGTGTTGAAGTCCATAATGAGGCACGACCGTGTGGTCTTGGGCCCAGGCCGTGTGGATTTCGTGATATGGCCCATTTACTCTATTTTGGGCCCATTTTTTGTTCTTTTCATCATCCGGTGCTCTCCTGGGTATAAAACATGAAAACAAAGGATTAAGAGCACCAAATTACATAATTCAAGGCTTAAATCATCCAAAATCATGCTAAATGTGGGCCTAAAATATGTTACTTTTACGGTTTATCACATCTCTAACAGAAGGACCTTTAGAACCAGCCACGCTGACATAAGCTAAGAACGTCTCGCAACCCTTGCGAACCAGTTTCTCGGCCTTTAATGCTGAGATTACATTAGACAGCTAATCCCTTCGCTCCCTTATCACAACCACCTCCTCATCCTCAGAAGACTTTAATACCATACGCTTAGCAGCGCAATCAAAATTCGCACGGTGCTCCACTAGCCAATCCATGCCCAAAATAAGGTCGAATTCGCCAAATGGCAATTCCATCAAATCCGCCGGAAAGACAACCCCTTGGACCTCTAGGGGCACGTCTCTAAACAACTTATTCACTCTAACCGACTGTCCCAGTGGACTTAACATAGTTATCTCCCTATCAGTAATTTCGAACTGAATACCCAACGTCTCAGACACAGTACATGCAACATACGAGTGTGTAGACCCAATATCAATTAAAGCGGTATATGGTACATTATAAATGATGAACGTACCACTTATGACGTCAGGAGCGTCGCCATCCTCTCGGTGCCGAGCAGCATAGACCAACGCTGCCTGTCTTGCCTCAGTGTTACCAGCACCTCTGCCTGGTGCTCCACGACCTCTACCCAAACCATTTCCCCCTCTAGCCCGACCACGGCCTCTCGGTGGCTGCTGACCACCTCTCCCCAGCTGAACATAGCACTGACTTGCGGCTTGCATCTGAGCAGGCCTCTGCATACAGTTCTTAACCTGATGGTCCTTGGACCCACATTTGAAGCACGCCCCAGTATTTCTCCAGCACTCACCCGGGTGAGATCTCCCACAATCAACACAAGGCTGCGGTCTAGCAGCAACAACAGGGACCCCAGCTTGGATTGGAACATCAAATCTATGCTTCTTCTTAGGCCCACCAAAAGAACTTGAGGGCCCCAAATCCCTCTTATTTCTGCCCTTATCCTTTTCCTGGTTCTGACGCTCTGAGCGTTTCACATCCTTGGCAATCTTTGCCTTCTCAACAAGGGTAGCAAAGTCTCTTTCCCTCTGCAGAGCTATCAGCACCCGCAACTCATGATAAACCATAATTTATACATATTTTAACCCCATGCTTGGCTTATTTTTGGATGAATTCTCATTAGATTTGATGAATTCGATGCTCCTAATATTTTAATTTCATGTTTTACACTCAGGAGAGCTTAGAGAGTCGAAAAGAACGAGAAATAGACCAAAAAGGGACAAAATGGGCCTACATAAAAAATTAACACGGCCTGGACTATCGCACACGGGCATACCACATGGCCGTATGTGACGAGCAGAATCGAACACGGCCTGGACTATCATACACGGGCGTGTCCCTGCCGAACCCGAGTTTAATTCTATTCGGAAAAGGCTACTTGTGGGCCAAGAAAGGTGTTCCAAAGCCTATATAAATACCCTAGGGGAGGACCTAAAAAAGACACACAGAGTAGAAGGCAGAAAATACTCGAAGACAGCCATCGGGAGCAGCTCAGAAGAAGGAACTCCATCAAGACTGAAGATCTCCTATCAATTTCTCTTGAAGTTTTTGGGTTTTCTTATGTTTTGTAGTTTTCCTTATTTTAAGATGTTTCCCTCTATCAGTATGAACTAAATCCTTTAAACACCTGAGGGGATGAAACCTAAGACGGATCTTATTACTATTTAATTTATAAGATAAATACTTATTCTTATTCTTAATTGTGAGTTCTTATTCTTGTTTTGATAATTTAGGTTATTGATTCAAGTCGAATGTGCTTATTTAGAGGAGCAAAAGTCCTTGTTTAAGAGTAGATCAACACAATTAAGCGGAGTTGATTGCAACCCTAGAAATAGGACGACATAAATCTGCCGGATTAGAGTCAAATCTAATAAGGAGATCTATAGACCGAGTTAATGCGACAATAGGGGTTTTAATTAGAAAGAGATTTCAATTAATCAACCTAGAGTCAGTTATTTTTTAGTCTTGAAAGAGATATTAACATAAATTAGGGATTTTTACGGATTAAGTCAAGTGAATAAATCGTATGAATCAAAAGTAATAAGTGAAGTCTAGGTGGATTCTTCCTTAGGTATTGCCTCTCTCATAAAGTTGTCTAAAAAGTATTCTTCCCAATTCATTCTCTGTCGTGCTTTTAATTAATTTTAATTTAAAAGAAATCACTCCAATTCTTAGGCTAGATAATAGAAAGATGGTAATTACTAGTACTCTTGGTCCTTGTGGATACGATATTTTTGGTCTTACCATAACTATACTATTAAACGATAGGTGCGCTTGCCTTTATTGTGATCGTAGTTAGTTAGAGACACATCAAGTTTTTGGCGCCGTTACTGGGGACTAAGATATTAGGAAAACTAAATTTTTATTACTTTAGCCATTTTTATTTTATTGCAATTTATTTTTTACTTTTCTAATTTTACACTTTCTTTGCTTCTGGCAGGAGTCTCTAGTTTATGACTAGAAGAAACCCGTCAGGACCATTGTTTTACGACAGTGAGATAGAGAGCACCGCTCGTAGAAACCAACGAGAGATAAGGCGAAGTTTACAATACATAGAAGAAGAGAAAGAGGACGATAATAACACTACTGAGGAGATGGCTGATAATAGTCCGCTACCTCCTGTGGTTGTCGCAAATCCGGTGAATCAAAATCCTGCTTCTCGTACTATGTATGATTATGCTAAGCCTACTTTAACAGGAACTGAATCAAGTATTGTTAGACCTACTGTTGCTGCAAACAATTTTGAACTGAAACCTAACACTATTCAAATGATTCAACAGTTTGTTTAGTTTGATGGTTTGCAGGACGAAGATCCAAATACTAATTTAGCAAATTTCCTGGAATTCTGTGACACTTTCAAGATTAATGGTGTTTCTGACGATGCCATTCGCCTTCGGTTGTTTCCCTTCTCGTTGAGGAACAAAGCTAAAAGTGGTTGAACTCATTACCACGAGGATCAATCACTACATGGGAACAAATGACCGAAAATTTTTTACTTAAATATTTTTCGCTGGCTAAAACGGCTAAGTTGAGGAATGATATCTCTTCTTTTGTGCAGATGGATTTAGAAACACTTTATGATGCATGGGAGAGATACAAGGATCTATTAAGAAGATGCCCTCACCATGGGTTACTATTATGGCTACAGGTTCAAACCTTTTACAATGTTGTGAACCCCTCAACTAGGCAATTGATCGATGCAACTGTCGGTGGAACCCTAAATAACAAAACCCCTGAAGCGGCTTATGAGTTTATAGAGGAGATGTCACTGAATAACTATCAGTGGCAAGTCATGAGAACAAAGCCGACAAAAGCCGCCAGTGTTTTTAACCTCGACGCAGTCACCATGCTATCAAACCAGGTAGAGCTTTTAAATAAAAAGATTGATGGTTTGTGTGGTTCTTCACAGGTACATCCAGTGATGCAGTGCGATGCAAATGGATGAGGGACGATCAATACAGAATATCCATCCTACAACCCTGGCATAGAAAGTGAACAAATGAACTATATGGGTAATAATTCTAGACATCAAAATAACCCTTATAGTAACACTTACAATCCAGGTTGGAGAAACCACCCAAACTTCTCATGGGGTGGTCAAAGAAATCAGAGACAACAAACCTCTCTAGGCTTTCAACAACAACCCTACCCACAGGAGAAGAAACTGAACCTTGAGGAGATGCTAACTAAATTCATCTTCGTGTCAGAAACCCGTTTTCAAAATATCGAAACAGCACTCAAAAATCAGCAGGCATCAATTCAAGGGCTCGAAAACCAAATAGGTCAGCTTGCTAAGCTGATCTCGAAACGACCACAAGGTAGCTTGCCGAGTAATACCGAGCCTAACCCAAGGGAACAACTCCATGCCATCACGGTGTGCGAAAAAGAAGGGTTAGTGGAATCTGAATCTGAACCGAGGCAAGAACCTGTGGTAAGTAAAGGTGAGGATAGGGTAAGCCACGATACACATAAACCGGTAAGTAAAGAGTATATACCTCGTGTGCCATATCCTAGCACGACGAAGAAAGACCATACTAATGAGCAATTTGGTAAATTTCTTAAACTCTTAAAAAAATTACATATTAACTTACCGTTTATCGAAGTTCTTTCGCAGATGCCCAACTCAGTCAAATTTTTAAAGGAGCTTCTAGCAAACAAACGGAAGTTAGACGATGCGTCGCACGTGGAGCTAAACGCAGTCTGTTCAGCCATTCTATAGAATAAACTACCCGATAAATTAAAACATTCAGGGAGTTTTACTATTCCTTGCTTAATTGGTAGTTTAGATGCTAACAATGCTTTAGCTGATTTAGGGGCGAGTATTAACGTCATGCCATATAAAATGTTTAAGCATCTAGGTCTTGGGAAACCTAAACAAACTAGGATGAGTATTCAACTCGCAGATAAAACTATTAGGGGAATTGTTGAGGATGTGCTTGAAAAAATTGATAAATTTATATTCCCAGTTGACTTTGTTGTTCTAGATATGGATGAGGACAGTGACGCACCGTTAATCTTAGGACGACCCTTTTTAGCAACTGCTAATACTAGAATTGATGTTGGTACAGGTGAGCTCACACTTCGTGTAGGTGACGAAACGACCACTCTTCAAGCTCGTGACTCGGTTAGGACATCGAGTAATAAAGGTGAGTACATAAATTCTATTAATAACCATTCGGTTCAACCCTCTTTTCAGGAAGCACCTCGAAAATATACAAATGAGCAACGTCCTAGTTCTCGTGTGATCGTTGTGAATCAGAGCTTTAAAATTTATAAAAAGAATGATCGAACCTGGAAACTAACTCTGACAACGATTGAGGCAAGTGCACCTATCGAACAGTAGTATAGCTTAGGCAAGACCGGATTATCGAACCCAAAGGAACTAAAAGTACTAATACTAACTTTCTTTTTATTATCTAGCCTAAAAAATAAAGAGAGATTGTTTATCTAATCTAAATTAATTAACTACTAAACTAAAGACTCTAAGACAAAGAAGAATGAATTTGGAAAATAACTTGGGAAAAAACTCAGTTGATTTAGATGATACCCTAGGAAGAATCCACCTAGACTTCATTTGTTATCTAACACTGAACCATACGATTTATTCACTTAGTTTGATCCGTAAGACTCCCTAACGTATATTAAACCCTCTCTCGAGGCGAATAACGTCTAACCCTAGGTTAATTAGTGGAACTCTCGTTCTCTTATAATAACCCCCTAGAATAGCGGTAAATCGATATATAGATTCCCATATTAGGTTTCACCCTAATCCGACAAAATCTCGTCACCCTATCTCTAGGCGTACGATCAACTCCGCTTAATTATGTCGGATCTACTCTTAGGCAGGGTCTATTCCTCCTCCACCTAAGCACATTAAATTTGGATTAAGCTCACATAATTAAGAACAAACTAAGTATTTATCATATAATTCAGAAAATAATAACAAGATTCATCATAGGTTTCATCCCCTTCGGGTATCCGAAGGGTTTAGTTCATAACAATAAAGGAAAACATCTCAAGAGAAAAGATAAAACAAAACATAAGAAATCCCTAAAACCCTCTGAAGGAATTGAAGGAGAGATCCTCCGTCTTGAGTATAATTCGCTTCTTGAGATGGATCAGCTGGCTATCCACGAGTGAATCCCCACAAATCGCCTTCTACGGCCTAGCACGACGCCCTAGACGATTGCTTTGGGCTCTCTCTCTTAGGTCATACTTAGGGTGTATTTATAGGCTTTTGAAATACATTTCTTTCTCCTAAGTATCCTTTCCCGAATGAAATTGCTCTTCTCCACAGGGAGGCACGGCCGTGGCGCACGCCGTGTAAATCGTGGCGGGCACCGTGTTTGGATTTCTTTAATGAGACACGGCCGTGTGTGGGTCGGGGTTAGACCGTGTTCTAGATGATTGAATTGGCACGGTGTGTAGGTCCAAGTCCGTGCCGTGTCGATTTTCTTTTGGCCCGTTTTGGTCCATTTTGAGCCCGTTTCTCGTTCTTTTTATCCTTGGGTGCTTTCCTGAGTATAAGACATGAAAAGAAAGGATTAAGAGCACCTTTTTACATAAATCAAGTGATAATTTATCCAAAAGCATACTAAATGTGGGATTAAAATATGTTACTATTTCGGTTTATCATCGTGCCAAAAAAGAAATAGCTCATGATGAGCGAAGGCTTCAGATCGATGAACTAGACGAGTGGAGGACACATGCCAAACACGAAACAAAACCGAGGAAACTCCATGACGAGCTTAAGGGAGAAGCAAATCACTTCAAGATTGGAGATCATGTACTGTTAGATGCAACCGATCCTTGAATAACCACCTCGGAGCTTAAAACAAACGGAGCAACTCTGTAACACCCTTAACCCACATTCGTCGCCGAATTAGGATTACAGGACATTACTAGACTTAGCACAAACATAGCAAAATAATTACCAAATAAATAATCATAAAAGAATACTTAATTAACAACGATACATTTACGAATTGAAATGATTTAAATAATCATGCTCTTAACTCATTTCTATATTCAACCAGGTATACGCATATATGCATACATTTATATCATCTAATAAAAGTCACTATTCATTTGGTCATTTTAGTGACCAAATCCGATTATGAACATTTGCTCTTTACCAATCTACCAAACATGAACCAAACATTTTAAAACATTAACATAGTAACTATCTCATATACATATAATTGAACAACCCATTTATCTAACCAAATTGATACATTTCTTAACCCAAAATGCATGAGCTCAATCCATCATTTAAAAAAAATAATATATCATAATGCCGAATATGCCTAAAGTATAACCAATACATTAATCTAAATCTAAGGAACATTTTATCAATAATATACTCAACCACACACGGCTTTTACACATTTACCCATATCCCATTATACCTATTATGACTCATTTCATATTTGTCAATTCATTAAACATACTCAAACCGAATCTCATAGTCAATTTCAACTTCTAATTGAACATGATTTAAACTTAAATAAAGGGCTATTTATAAGTTATGCATATCTTTATACAATCTAAGTATGTACTCCAAATTATCAATCATACATATCATAATACTACTTACCCAATTTCACAAGGTACCATGAAATGAAATTTCAAATCAAGTTTATAACAAGACCGAATATCCATAAACATTAACATCTTGATCAAACATTACCAAATCAAACCCAAGCATAGAAATATAGCCATTTTCGCATGGCATATATGTACATCTCATTCATAATGAATTCAAAAGAGTAATATAGCCTATACATGCCATAGTTTCAAAAGTTCAACTAATAAAAGATACCAAAATTTAGTTGATAGTGTGATAGACTTTGACGATGATCCCCGAGCTCGTAGCCAAACTTCAAAACCTATAACACCATACAATTAAAACACACACACAGTAAGCTATCATATCTTAGTAAGTTATAAGCAATTACAATACAATGAATTAGATATTTTAATGATCAACCCACACATTCCATAACCTTTAAAACAAACTATCTCAACATTCGGTAATAGCATTCATGTAAGATTATAATCTTCTTCTTACCTCAAGCAACCGAAATTCACTCTCACATTCAATTCTTATAATCTTCATATAAACATACATGATACAGTATTATCATTTTAACAATGAAACTTACTTACCATCCAAACGATAGTTTATCTTTGCATACCTGATCTTTATACTTACTCTTTTGTACATTCGATAAATATTACAATTAAGAAATAGGCAACCTGTACACTTCACACCAAAACATAATAACAAATCACGTGCTTAATATTGACATATTAATTCCTTACGCATATAATACCGAAATCCTCGTAACGTATCGCACACTTAGTGCCGTTACCTTAATTTCTCATATTAATAGTGATATATGACCGATTTCGCACACTTAGTGCTCGGTATTTAAACTCGCACACTTAGTGCTCATTGACCGATTTCGCACACTTAGTGCTCGGTGTATAAGTTCGTACACATAGTACTCATTATCAGATCTCCTCCTCATTCATATAAACACATAAGATCTCATTTCTTTTCATATATACACATATATTTATATAAGTTCCAACCAACATATTCATCCTATAAAACATCATCACATTCGGCAAAATCAAATAAATATGTATACCCACCTATTCAAATACAACCATCTCCATTTCAATTTCGCATTTAACAATCTCTTAATATATATATAAATATTCATTCAACTCAAATAAATCAAAAGCTTATATATATATATACCAACATTACATTCGGCTAGTATATAATTCATTCAATGTCACATTCGGCACTAAGAAATTAAACATACTTACTTCTATTTAACTTATACACATTAATATAGATTAAAATTCAATTCAACCAATTGCTTAAAAACTTACTTCGGATATCGACGAACTTTGTTTTTCCGGCTATTCAATTATTTTCTCCTTTCCCCGATCCAATCTCG
This sequence comes from Gossypium sturtianum, assembly GCA_025698515.1. Classification (NCBI taxonomy): domain Eukaryota; kingdom Viridiplantae; phylum Streptophyta; class Magnoliopsida; order Malvales; family Malvaceae; genus Gossypium; species Gossypium sturtianum. The sequence continues at coordinate 8,578,966 of CM046947.1, forward strand.
ATCCTTTTTGTTCTTGATCTAAATCAATTTCAAATTAAACTCATTCAACATATTTTCACTCAATTTAATCCAAAAACACATAATCTGGTAAATTACGTTTTTACCCTTGACATTTACAATTTTTACAATTTAGTCCCTATTGCATAAAACACAAAATATGTAAAATTTGAACACACTCTTTTAGGGCCGAATGTTACTCATGTCCATACACATCCATGCATTCCATTTATTTCACATTTTGACCCTTCAACTTACAAATTTCACAATTTAGTCCTAATTACTCAAAATCATCAAAATTTCCAATACAAAACATGTAAATCTAAAACATATTTTTAATATATAGTCATCAAACATCATAAAACACAAATTTTCATCAATGTCCAAACTCCAAACATGCATCAAAATTGGAAATTCTAGCACGGGTCGGATAGTATTCGAAGCAACGATCTCAAAAACGTAAAAATTATCAAAAACCGAGCTAAACACATACCTTTAATCAAGTTCCAAAGATGGCCGAACCTAAGGAACTTTTGTTTCTTCTTTCTTTTCTTTTTATTCGGTCATGCAAAAGAAATGAGAAAACCATGGCTTTGTTTTTATTATAATATGTTTTTATGTTTTAAAACTTTATTAACCAAATTATATATTTAATAAACCTTTATAATAATAATAAAACATATAGTGGTTGTCTTTCACCGTCCACTACAAACTATCATGGGAAATTTACCACTTAAAGCCTCCAAATTAATAGAACAATCACTATTCGGCCCTTTTACAAATAACCACTAAATTTCCATTTTACGCGATTAAGTCCTATTATTAAATTAAGCATACAAACAATCAAATTTTCATACGAAACTTTCACACATGCAATTTCACATTTAATAAACACGGAAAATAATATTTAAATATTTTTCTGACTCGGATTCGTGGTCCTGAAACCACCGTTTCGATTAGGGCCAAAAATTGGGCTGTTACAAACTCCCTTCATGGTACTCAATGTTTTCCCATACGGGACAATCGAGGTAACTCATCCTAATTATGGCACATTTAAGGTAAACGATCAACGACTCAAACTATATAATGGTTAAGATTTTAGGGATAGTAGAGAGGAGCTTCAGCTCCGTGAACCTCCATAAAGAGCAGATACAAGGTAAGTCTAGCTTAGGACTCTAAACAAGCGCTTCTCGGTAGGCAACCCGAACACTAACCCCATTAATATTCATATTTTTTATTTTTAGCACCTAACTAAAAACTAACTAGATTAATGAGCGCAGGTTTCTCTACCACACGGTGTTGCACACGGGCATGGTCGGGCCGTGTGGCGACCACGAGTACGCAAGAGGGCGTGGCGGAGACCGTGCGGACGAATGACAATTTTTTTTCCCAAAACACGGGCTGCGATAAAATGCCACGGCCGTGCGATGCGGCCGTGGTCAAACCTGCCTAAAGAACACGAGCTGCGATAAACCCACAATGGCATGCCTTAAAACCGTGGGCAATACTGAGTAAGTGACACGGGCGTGAGACACGCCCGTGCGCAGAAGCCGTGGTTGAAACTGAATGAGTCACACGGGCGTGCGACACGCCCGTGCTTATGGACCGTGGTCGACATTGACTAATTAACACGGGTGTGTGAACCTCTACACGAGCGTGGGAGAAGCGAAAGAAGCATCACACAGCCGTGCGATTCGGCCGTGTGACCCAACACGCCCAGGGAACACGGGCATGGGCTACGACTCAGACACGCTCTAAATCAAAATTTCGAAACACACGGGCTAAATAAAGGGCACACGGGCGTGGCCCTTGACCGTGTGCCCCAATTTCTATTTAAACCCCGACCACTGTTCATCTTCTCTCAAATTTCCCCCAAAAAAACCCTAGCCGCTCTCACCCAAACAACCTCTCCTTCTCCCCTATTCAGGCCACCGTCGACTCTTCCTCCTCCTCCCTTCACTTTCCATTTCTCCTCTTTCCCTCATTTTTCTCTTTTCCCTTTCTTCTTCCCCCTTTCTTCTCCACGCACACCAGCCCCGCAGTCCACGCCCGTGCACGACCACCACGCCCGTGCACCACCGCTACGCCCGTGCACCCCCTTTCAACACTTCTATCGGTTTACCCTTCTCCACCATTGTTAGTTATTACTTTAATTTTTATTTATTTATATTATTTTTTGTTCTTATTTTCATTCTCATTATGATTTAGATTTCTATTTCAAATTTCTTAGTGCTTTTGATTATTTATTTAGTTTGATTTTATTACTAATATTAATCATTATTTTGATACTACTTCTTAGTGTTTTTAGCATTACTTGATAATCTATTATATGATTATACTATTTAGAACTACTAGGATAATACATTTTTGGCTGGCAATGATATTTGATTTATTTTGGCATTTTTAGGTACGTAATGACTCCCCCATGTGGGAAAAAGACTGTCGTCCCCGCTTTGAAAAAGCGAAAGGGACCCGGTGCAACCTCCTCGAGCGCCTCTGCCGAAGTACGCTACCCATTTCTATAGTTTCCCCCGGGACCCCAGGAGGAGCTCTTCCAGACACTTCGTGCATGTCCCCTCGGCGTAGGGAGATGTATCGATTGGGCCGCCCTAGAGCAGGTCCAACTAGCTGACGTCGTCCGGGCCTTATTGACTACCGACCCGTGGGGGTACTTTTTCGAGATCGTCGAGCCAAATTATATAGAGCTCACTCTAGAGCTCTGTTTCACATTCCTCCTTCAGACGGTGATGACCAACTTTGACGACCCGGGCACAGTCTAATTCTGCCTTGGAGGCCTCGTTCGTGAGCTGAGTATCCCAGAGTTCGGGGCCGCTTTGAGACTTTACACCGACGAATTCATAGAGGATGACGATTTCGAGGACCTCCATCGCCACATCCACTACTCCTCTTCTGCCTGTTGGAGAGACTTAGTCCCCGCCTTGGCCACCTATGACCCCAGTCGCTCCAAGGCGTCAGCTCTCGCCCCATCATTGAGGTACTTACACGCTATCCTAGCTCAAACTTTGACAGGTAGGCGAGAGAGCACCGTCGTCGTCAACACTCACGATGCCTACTTTTTGTGGTGCATGGCATACGGGCACATCTTTGACTTAGCTTACTTCATCACCTTCGCCATTCGGCATCAGCCTGAGCAACATAGGAGATGAGTCATCTCCATGGGCCCATACATCACGCGCTTGGCTCGATATTTTGGGCTTCTCAACACCGCAGCTCAATCCTCCTCGTTCACCCATATCGGGCAGATGTCCCCGCAGGGCATCCAGACGATGCTTCACATGAGGATGATTGAGCGTCGACGTGGGTTCGATCCTCTCCAGTACCGGCTATCGCAATCCACCGAGCAAGACGACCCAAAAGACATTACTGATGATGTCCCTCCACATCATGAGGCGCCACCTTCTGAGCCACCACCGCCACACTGACCAGTTCATTCGGCTGCTTCACTGACTGACATCTCTGAGCGCCTTACTCGATTCGAGCAGTACTATACTCAGTAATTTAACGATAACGCTCGACGATTTGACGGTATCGAGGCGGCCCTTCAACAGATTTGTCAGTATTTTCACATCTCACCGCCACCCCCACCTCGCGATCCATCTGCTGATGAGGACCTTTGAGTTCATCAATTTTTTTCGTTTTCTTTTATTTTAATTTTTAAACAATTTCTCTTTATCTTTCTTGTCTTTAATTTATATTATTATATTTTGATTTCTTTTTATCTCTGGCTGTTTATTATCGAGTAACCATACCGAAGTCTATTAATAAAACCCCCTAAAAATTTACTGATGATTCTGCAGTTTCAAAAGGGTCAATGTGCTACTAAGGAATGAACAAACTATGGGAAAATTCTCCCCCACCTTCACCTCTGCCTAGTTTATTAGGCATCTTTTCACGAATTCTATCCAAAATTCAGAAAGTTTCACTTATCTCCCTATCTTATGATTTTCTTACTATATTATCATTATTTATCTTTGTACCTTGAGGACAATGTACATCTTAAGTGTGGGGAGGTTATTTAACTGATTATCAGAAAAAAAACCCTGAATTATGTCTTGTTCTTAATTAATTTTCTCATATTACTATTAGAATAAAATTTCTATTGACTTATGATTTTCATTGATATGTTCTGGATTAAGTCATAGGTAATTGTGCATTAATGGTTGATAAACCGTAAAAGTAACATATTTTAATCCCACATTTAGTATGCTTTTGGATGAATTATCCCTTATTTTATGTCATTTGGTGCTCTTAATCCTTTGTTTTCATGTTTTATACTCAGGGAAGCACCGGAGGATGAAAAAAACAAGAAACGGGCTTAAAACGGGCCAAATGAGCCACATCACGAAATCGACACGGCCTGGGCCCAAGACCACACGGCCGTGCCTCATCAACGGACTCCACACGGCTTGCCCACGTTTTACACGGGCGTGTTCCATGGCCGTGCCCCTTCCGTGACAAAGAGAAATTTCACTCGGATTAGGATACTTAGGGGCAAAGAAATACATTCCAAAGCCTATATAAACACCCTAAGTATGACCTAAAAGGGGGAGCCCAAGGCTTTTGTCAGGGGGCGTCTTACTAAGCCAGAGAAGGCAGATTTGTGGGGATTCACTCGAAGATAGCCAGTTGATTCATCTTAAGAAGCTGGAGGTTTTAGGGATCTCCTCTTCAATTCCTTCAGGGGTTTTAGGGATTTCTTATGTTTTGTTTTATCTTTTCTTCTGAGATGTTTTCTTTTATCGTTATGAACTAAACCCTCAGATACCTAAGGGGGATGAAACCTAAGATGAATCTTGTTACCGTTTGCTGAACTATATGATAAATATTTAACTTGTTCTTAATTATGTGTTCTTAATTCTTGTGTTGATATTTTCGGGATATTGATTCAAGTTTGATGTGCTTAGGTGGAGGAGCAAAAGTCCCTGCCTAAGAGTAGATCTAGCATAGTTAAGCGGAGTTGATCGCGCGCCTAGAGATAGGGTGACGAGATTTTGCCGGATTAGGGTGAAACCTAATATGGGATTCCATAGATCGAGTTAATGCAATTCTAGGGGTTTTAATTAGAAAGAGATTTCAATTAATCAACCTAGGGTTAGACGTTATTTGCTTCGAGAGAGGGTTTAATATACATTAGGGAATCTTACGGATCAAGTCAAATGAATAAATCGCCTGGTTCAGAGTTAGATAACAAGTGAAGTCTAGGTGGATTCTTCCTTGGGTATTGTCTTTATCAACTGGTTTTTCCCAAAAGTATTTCCCCAAATTCATTCTTCTTTGTCTTAGAGTCTTTAGTTTAATAATTAGTTAATTTAGATTAAACAACAAATTCCCTTTATTTTAGGCTAGATAATAAAAAGAAAGTTAGTATTAGTACTTTTAGTTCCTTTGGGTTCGACATTCCGGTCTTGCCTTAACTATACTACTGTTCGATAGGTGCACTTGCCTCAAATCGTTGTCATAGTTAGTTTCCAGGTTCGATCATTCTCATTATAAATTTTAAGACTTTGACTTTGCATAAACACAACGATCAATGGTTTAAACTTTAAGACATTAGAGAATCAATCATGATAAGTCTATTTTCAGAATAATAAAAAATTGCTAGGTTGTTTCCCTAAATTTAAATATTACTTTAAAGTTTGAAATTTGCAAGGTTGACATCAAAAACCATAATTTTGTGAGATTTTGAGCCTTTTAGAGCATATATTTTTCTTGCTCACTTTATTGATTATGCGTGTGTCAATATTGATTTGTTAATCTAAAACTTGCTTCGATTATGCATGTCGAGACCACACTTTTGATTTGATATACAGAGATGATAAAGGCACCTAGGATTTAACCCACTTACTCTATAAACAGCCTACTTTCACAATTAACCCCTAGTGAACCCCTTTGATATTAATAAACTGTTTCTTGATTTACCCCTAATATTAACCCAAAACTCATTTTTTTCATTGAGAATTTTTCCCATTGTTTTAGCTCCTTTTTGTCTAGATTTGATTTGAGCAGTTGCCTAACTATGTTCTTTATTTCAGTGTTAAATTCTTTCTATTTATTGTACTTGTTCTTATTTTAAAAAAAAAGTTAGAAATATATTCGTTATTCGTTATATGTCATTTGAGCTTAAATGTTTAACTTCATATTCTGAGAAGAAGCTCGTGTTATTAGTGATAAGTTTTCTATTGATGTAATTATTTAGTACTAGTCTATTTTTCTAGTTAGGTAAATTGTCAATTCAATCTCGATTTTAACTCTCTAATTCAACCTTTACCCACACCTTTAACCCAAGCCCCGTTACAACCCTTCTTTAAGACCTTTTGATTTGTGTATCATCTCATTTTATAGTGGTGGAGATTTAATTTTCATGCAAGCCTATGGGATTAACTTTTCATGTTTGACTTTTGAGCGCTTAATTTGAACCTTAAACACTTTGAGTGATTTGAGTGAATCTTTAGTGAGGATGTCAATTCTTGTCGGTTTTGGATCAAAGGTAATTATTTAGATAAGGGGAAACACATATGTTTTCGTGCTACAAAAAATTGTGACTTAGATTGTTTGAATCTTTAGGACTCTTTAAGTTAAATTATCAATGTATGAATTATCTGTGAATTATGATGAGACATTATTGATGAGAATTATGAATTGAGGAAGTTAATTTTAATTGTGAGTTGAGGATTTTGCTTGAGGACAAGCAAAGGCTTAAGTGTGGGGATATTTGATAAACCATAATTTATACATATTTTGACCCCATGCTTGGCTTATTTTTGGATGATTTCTCATTAGATTTGATGAATTTGATGCTTCTAATCACTTAATTTCATGTTTTACACTCAGGAGAGCTTAAGGAGTCGAAAAGAACGTGAAACGGGCCAAAAAGGGACAAAATGGGCCTACCTTGGAAATCAACATGGCCTGGACTATCATACACGGGCGTGTCCCTGCCGAACTCAAGTTTAATTCTATTCGGAAAAAGGCTACTTGTGGGCCAAGAAAGGTGTTCCAAAGCCTATATAAACACCCTGGGGGAGGACCTAAAAAAGACACACAGAGTAGAAGGAAAAAAATACTCGAAGACAACCATCGGGAGCAGCTCGGAAGAAGGATCTCCATCAAGACTGAAGATCTCCTATCAATTTCTCTTGAATTTTTTGGGTTTTCTTATGTTTTGTAGTTTTCCTTATTTTAAGATGTTTCCCTCTATCAGTATGAACTAAATCCTTTAAATACCTGAGGGGATGAAACCTAAGACGGATCTTATTACTGTTTGATTTATAAGATAAATCAACCTAGAGTCAGTTGTTTTTTAGTCTTGAAAGAGATATTAACATAAATCAGGGATTTTTACGGATTAAGTCAAGTGAATAAATCGTATGAATCAAAAGTAATAAGTGAAGTCTAGGTGGATTCTTCCTTAGGTATTGCCTCTCTCATAAAGTTGTCTAAAAAGTATTCTTCCCAATTCATTCTCTTTCGTGCTTTTAATTAATTTTAATTTAAAAGAAATCACTTCAATTCTTAGGCTAGATAATAGAAAGATAGTAATTACTAATACTCTTGGTCCTTGTGGATACGATATTTCTGGTCTTACCATAACTATACTATTAAACGATAGGTGCACTTGCCCTTATTGTGATCGTAGTTAGTTAGAGACACATCAACTCATCTCGGAGAACATCCTCGAAACGCACACAGCGCTCATACTCAGTCGCGATTATGCCCCGAGCATAACGGCTCAGTCGCAAGAACTTTGCCTCATATTCTGCTACAAACCTATTCCCCTGAACCAAACTCAGAAATTCCTTCCTCCGGGCATCCACATAGCTTGCCCCAACATATTTTCCTTGAAAGGTCGCCTTAAAGAAATCCCACGTTAAACGGTCGGCCTGTGTACCTTCTCTTACAGTGAGCCACCACTGATATGCCTCGTCTCGCAATAGAGACACTGCTCCTTTTAGTTTTTGCTCCACCGTACAGTCAAGATCGTCCATTATTCGTTCAGTAGCCTCAAACCAATATTTCGCCACATTCAGGGATACTCCGGAAATACCTCTGAAAATTTCCGCTCCATTAGACCGGAGTCGCTCAAAAATTGACCCTCAATCCACTGATCCAGTACTTGCCCCAGCAACCATTTCAAGAACCCGTAACATTGCTTGGGATAGGGCATCATCCCCTATGGCTCGGTCATGAGACCCCGTCTCCGTTACTGGTGAGGCTGGTGCCTCCCTAGTAGGCATATGTCCCGATGTTGAAGACCCAACCCTAGCACATCGGCCTCTACCGCGGCCATGTGTACCCCTTCTACGACCTCTGGTGCTCATATCGACGTGGCTATTTATCTGATTTAAGAGTTTTATGCATCAACTTATAATTCCAATAATTATTAACGGATATTTTATGATAAACAGTAATTAGAGTTGTTTTCGTAGATCAAAATCTCCCTACAATTTCTCAGTATAATCACTGCACTACTACTACCCATGGTAGTTTCTCAGTATAATCATTTCAGTATAGAAAACAGTGTCAGAGAACTTACAGAATTTGTGTCGGAGACTCGGTGTACCACACCTTCAGAAACAACATTTCTTTCCAAACCAAAATTTAGACAAATTTAGAAAATTTTCAAAAACCCATTCCACAGCTGAGTTTTGCAACTAAGCTCTGATACCACTAAATGTAACACCCCAAACCCGGCCTAGACGTTACGACCGGATCTAACGTGTCACACCAAAGTGTTGTTTAAAAACTGGGCTTGTCGATGATAGTTCGTTACTAAGTTTTAAATCTTTTTAAAACTATTAGGGTTGTAAACTCAAAACTGGATATTCACTTGTTGGTCATATCATTTATTAGTCAGGATTAAATTTCGTGGAAGCTTTCCCAAAAGTAACTTAAAATTTTGAAAACGTGTGATTTTCTTTGAAAACAGTTATTATTTTGAAAACTCATGTTTCCTAGTCTAACAGGTCAACGTAAAAAGTTAACTCCAAATAAAGTTAAAACCTCGAATGGCCTTATTACATAAATAACTCCCTAAAATGAATAACTTAAAAAAATCTATGCGTAAATCGAAACATTTGCAAACGTGTGGCCACCTCCGAGTCCCTCGTAGCTCAAAATCCTCTAAGCCTGGGGATTACCTGTACAATCAAAAGAAAAGGGTGAGTTTCGAGAACTCAGTGTGTAATCCCCTATAGCAGTGGCAGTCTGGGCCCAAGCCCTATCCAGTAACAGATCAGTCTGGGCTTTTAGCCCTATACAGTAACAGAGTGGGTCTAACTCCAAATTCATAACAATGCAAAACAGAGATGCAACCCAACCCAGTCCAGCCAACATACCACCTGTACCAACCAACACACCATGTAGGGACCAAGTCGACCCACCCAGCCAGCACACCAATATCGCAGCATAGCTGCTAATAATAACGCAGCAAAGATGCTAATAACAGTCAACGTGGCCAAGCCACTAAAATCAGTATACGTGACGAAGCCACTAAAACAGTAATTACGTGGCAGAGACACTAGTACAGTACTTCCTCCCAAATCAGATACCAAACCCCAATGCAGCATGTCGTGTCATAAATATTTCGTGTATGCAGTATGTCACCATTATAATCAGTCATATAAATATCATACACACTACCACGAGGGGTATAATGGTCATTTTATTGGTTAGGGGTAAAACGATAATTTCACCCCTCGGGGGTATTTCGGTAATTTTACCCTCCAAGGGTATTTCAGTAATTTACCCATCGAGAGTTGATAAACCAAAATAGCAACATATTTTAATCCCATATTTAGTATGCTTTTGGATGAATTATCCCTTGATTTATGTAAAAATGTGCTCTTAATCCTTTCTTTTCCTGTCTTATACTCAAGAAAGCACCCAAGGATAAAAAGAATGAGAAACGGGCTCAAAACGGACCAAAACGGGCAAAAAAGGAAATCGACACTGCCTGGACTTGGACCCACACAGGCGTGCCAAGTCAATCATCTAGAACACGGTCTAACCCCGAATCACACGACCGTGTCTCATTAAAGAAATTCGAACACGGCCTGGCCACGATTCACACGGGCGTGTGCCATGGCCGTGCCTCTACCGTGAAGAAGAGCAATTTCATTCGGGAAAGGATACTTAGGGAGAAAGAAACGTATTTCAAAAGCCTATAAATACACCCTAAGTATGACCTAAGAGGGGGGGCTCAAAGCCATCGTCTAGGGGCGTCGTGCTAGGGCGAGAGAAAGCGATTTGTGGGGATTCACTCGGGGATAGCCGGTTGATCCATCTCAAGAAGCGGGATTCTTCTCAAGGCGGCGGATCTCTCCTTCAATTCCTTCAGGGAGTTTTAGGAATTTCTTATGTTTTGTTTTATCTTTGCTCTTGAGATGTTTTCCTTTATTGTTATGAACTAAACCCTTCGGATACCCTAAGGGGATGAAACCTATGATGAATATTGTTATTATTTTCTGAATTATATGATAAATACTTAGTTTGTTCTTAATTATGTGGGCTTAATCCAAATCTAATGTGCTTAGATGGAGGAGGAATAGACCCAGCCTAAGAGTAGATCCAACATAATTAAGCGGAGTTGATCGCACGCCTAGAGATAGGGTGACGAGATTTTTTGCGGATTAGGGTGAAACCTAATATGGGAATCCATAGATCGATTTCATTGCTATTCTAGGGGTTATTATAAGAGAACGAGAGTTCCACTAATTAACCTAGGGTTAGGCGTTATTCGCCTCGAGAGAGGGTTTAATATACGTTAGGAGTCTTATGGATCAAACTAAGTGAATAAATCGTATGGTTCAGTGTTAGATAACAAGTGAAGTCTAGGTGGATTCTTCCTAGGGTATCATCTAAATCAACTGAGTTTTTCCCAAGTTATTTTCCAAATTCATTCTTCTTTGTCTTAGAGTCTTTAGTTTAGTAGTTAATTAATTTAGATTAGATAAACAATCTCTCTTTATTTTTAGGCTAGATAATAAGAAGAAAGTTAGTATTAGTACTTTTAGTTCCTTTGGGTTCGATAATCCGGTCTTGCCTAAGCTATACTACTGTTCGATAGGTACACTTGCCTTTAATCGTTGTCAGAGTTAGTTTCCAGGTTCGATCATTCTTTTTATAAATTTTAAAGCTCTGATTCACAACGATCAAGTTTTTGGCACCGTTGCCGGGGAACTAAAATATTAAGAAAGCTCTATTTTTATTACTTTAGACATTATTTTTTATTTTTCGTAATTTATTTTTATTTTTATTTTTTTTTTTTAATTTTGCTAAAATTTCTTTCTTTCTTTTGCTAGCAGGTACCTCTAGTTTATGACTAGAAGGAACCCGAGAGGATCTTTAGTATACGACAGTGATATTGACGCTACCATTTGCAAGAATCGCCGAGAAATTAGGCGAGCCCTAAATTACACGGAAGAAGAGCGAGAAGACAGATCCAATTCTGCTGAAGGGATGGACGAAAATAACCCACCACTACAAGATGTGGCAGAAAATAATGCTCCGTGTACTATGTATGACTATGCTAAACCTAATTTAACAGGAGCCGAATCTAGTATTGTTAGGCCCGCTATAGCTGCTAATAATTTTGAATTAAAGCCTAACACTATACAAATGATTCAACAGTTTGTTCAATTTGATGGTTTGCAGGACGAAGATCCAAATACTCATATAGCTAACTTTTTAGAGTTCTGTGATACCTTCAAAATAAATGGCGTTTACGGTGATGCCATACGACTTGATTATTTCCCTTTTCATTAAGGAATAAAGCTAAGCGATTGGTTAAACTCGCTACCACGAGGGTCAATCACTACATGGGATCAAATGACCAGAAAATTTTTATTAAAATATTTCCCATGAAGCCACAACAGCCAAATTACGGAATGATATCTCTTATTTTGTGCGGATGGATTTAGAGACATTATACGATGCATGGGAGAGATATAAGGATCTCTTGAGAAGGTGTCCGCACCATGGTTTACCTTTGTGGCTCCAAGTCCAGACTTTCTATAATGGTGTAAACCCTCAACGAGACAACTAATTGATTCATTGCCGATGGAACCTTGAATAATAGAACTCCCGAGGCGACCTACGAGTTTATTGAAGAGATGTCACTAAATAACTATCGGTGGTAAAAGTTACAAGGACCAAACCAACAAAAAATGGTGGAGTTTTCAACATAGATGTTTGTAACCATGCTATCAACACGGTAGAGATGATGAATAAAAAGCTTGATAGTTTGTGTTCTTCGCGAGCACATCCGATGAATGCGATGCGACATAAGTAGAAGCGTGGCGAATCCACGAGTACCCACCCTACCAACCAAGACACGAAAGCAAGCAGATAAACTATATAGGTAACAATTTTAGATCTAATAATAACCCATATAGTAATAATTATAATCCAGGTTGGAGGAACCACCCAAATTTTTCATGGGGAAGTCAAGGAAATCAAGGAAATCAAAGACAACAACCTCCTCAAAATTTCCAAAATCAGCCCTATCCACAGGAAAAGAAGCCGAATCTTGAAGAGACGTTGAACAAATTCATAGCTTCCACAGAAGCCCGTCTCCAAAAAACTGAGGTAACACTCAACACCCAACAAACATCGATCAAAACGATTGAGAACCAAGTTGGAGGACTTACAAAGGCAACCGGGGAAATTACCCAGTCAGTCGAACAAATTGCGAAGCTATTATCCGAACGACCGCAAGGGCGTCTACCGAGTAATACTGAAATTAATCCAAATGAGCAAATCCAAGCCATAACAGCTCAAGAAAGCGAAGAAGTAGACGAACCCAGTCCAACAACAAGGAAACGAGGTAGAAAAAAGTAAAGTTGAGGTAACACAAGACAAGCCAAAACCGGTAATCAAGGAGTACCAACCTCGCATACCATATCCCAAAGCGTTAACGAGAGGCGATACAGAGAGAGCGATTCGGTGTAAGTTTCTTAAACTTTTAAAAAATTACATATTAACTTACGCTACTTGAAGCTCTTTCACAGATGCCAGATTCGAGGGAATTTCTAAAACATCTCTTGACGATTAAGCGCAAGTTAGACGAAGATCCACATGTGGAATTAAACGCAGTGTGCTCAGCAATGTTACGAGAATAGACTACCACAAAAGCTAAAAGATCCAGGAGTTTTACAATTCCATGTTTAATTGGTAGACTAACTGTTGATAATGCGTTAGCTGATTTAGGGCAAGCATTAATGTCATGCCTTACAAATTATTTAAACAACTAGGTCTAGGGAAACCCAAGCAAACTAGGATGAGCATTCAATTAGTTGATAAAAACCGTTAGAATTCCTAGGGTATTATCGAAGATGTTCTTGTAAAAATTGATGATTCGTTTTCCCAGTAGATTTTGTTGTCTTAGACTTGGATGAGGATAATTCGATTCCCCTAATTTTAGGAAGACCCTTTTTAGCGACTGCCAGGACTAAAATTGATGTTGATACAGGAGAAATCATACTTTGTGTAGGTAATGAGACGGTCACCCTCAAGGCTCTCGACTCGGCTAGAACACCGAGTAATCAAGGTGAGAGCGTAAATTCTACTGATAACCATTCGGTTAACCCTTATTTTCAGGAAGCACCACCAAAGAATACAACTGAACTCGATCCTAAACCCCATGCCAACAAAGAAATAACTCATGAGGAACGAGGGATTCAGATTGATGATCTAGACGAGTGGAAGACATACTTCAAGGAGAAATTAGGGATACACGACGAAGAGAACGGAACCACACAAGGTAAAACCGAAGGAGCCCCCAGATGAGCTCATAGGAACAACAAACCACTTCAAAATAGGAGATCAAGTATTGATAGAAAAAACTGACCCTCCGGACCCTAGCACAAATAAAGAAATATCTTTTAGGGTAACAGTGTGTTTTCCCACACTAACAATCGAGGTAAGTAATCCTATTTTTGGTACTTTTACTATAAACACATCTCGACTTAATTTTTTTCACGAAGACACAAATGATAGCATGAGGAAGGACTTCCAACTCCTCAAACCACCCTGAAGATGCAAATGAGAGGTAAAGTCTAGCTTAAGACTATAAACGAGCGCTTCTCGGGAGGCAACCCGAGCACTAACCCCATTAACTTTTTATTTTATTTCTATTCTTATCCTTTCTTTATAATATCTAGCTTTAAACTAACAAGGGGTGCAGAATTCCAGGACACACGGCCCTGCACACGGTCGTGGTCGTGGCCGTTTGTACCTCAAGAATCTTGGTACTAACATGGCAGGACGGTATAAGTCAGAGCAACTAAATTTAGAGCTCACGAACTCAACCACTCCCCCACGGGCACCGACAAAGTGGCACGGCCGCACCCCATAACTGTGTGAAGCTACTGACTTGCCAACCACGGGCTGAACACGCCCGTGCCTTAAAACCGTGCCAACATACTGACTTGTCGAACACAGGCTAGACATGAGCATGGGGAACCAACACGCCCTAGAACATGGCCGTACGAGGTGGCCGTGTGAATCGACACACCCTTAACCCACGGGCGTTGAAAACTGCCAAACTTGAAATTTTATTTAAACACCATACCCCTCTCCTTTCTCTTCTTAACCCACTTTCCTTCTTTCTTCTCTATTTCTTTCTTTCTTTTCTCCCTCTTTCTTTTTCCTTTTTCCTAATAAATCCTTAGACTCTTGATATCCATGGCAAAGAAGCGTAAAAGGCCAATCACAGTCTCCTCAAAGGAGACCGATTCACATGAGTTCATGCCGGCAGCTTCATCCAAACAACAAGCCAAGGATATTTGAGGCTATCTAGTTTTTATTTCATTTTTCTCTTTTGCTTCAATTTCCTTCCCTTTAACAATCTTATGCTTAATTTAGTTTATTTTATCTTAGTTTCTTAATTTTAGGTTCTAAAGGCTGCTTGGGAATCACACCACCTCAACCACCGCCAGCACCACCACAGCCGTAGAAATCACACCCACCTCGCGAGCCATCTACCAATAAGGATTCTCAAGCCCCTTTACCTTTTAGCATTAGTTTAATTCAATGTCTATTTTCTTTCTCTTTATCTTCCTTATCCTTAATTATATATTTAGTTTATTTTAATTACGTCTTAATAATCCCTGGCTAATCCTCCACGAGTTTCCTAATTTCTTCATCTAGCGCAGAACTCGTGGGCAATCGTCACCCAGACCGCTCCTCCAACTTATCTTTCACCACGACCACTGCCAACTCAAGGAGCTCATCCATAATTCAGGAAGTTTTACTTATCCCCATATCTTCTGATCTGAACATTACATTTATATTATCTATCTTTGTACATTGAGGGCAATGTACATCTTAAGTGTGGGGGGTGAATCTTAGATATTCCAAATTTTTTTCATTATTCTCAAATCCCTGAATTTTGTCTTGTTTGAAAGTAATTTCCTCATATTACTAATTAGGATGAAATTTCTGATGATTTATGATTTTTATTGATATGTTTTAGATTAAGTCATTGATAATTGTGCATTAATGATTAAATTCTAAGAATACTAGAGAATCAAGCATAATAAGTCTATTTTTCTGAATTAAAAATTTTCTAGGTCGTCTACCTGAATTTAAATATTACTTTGAAGTTTGAAATTTACGAGGTTGACGTCAAAATACCCATAATTTTTGTGAGATTTTGAGCTTTATAAAGCATATATTCTTTTTCTTGCTCACTTTATTGATTATGAGTATGTCAACATTGATCTGTTATTCTAGAACTTGCATCGATTATACACGTCGAGACCATATTTTTTTGATTTGATATACAGAGATGATAAAGGCACCTAAGATTTAACCCACTTACTCCAGTAAAAACCCACCTTCATAATTAACCCCTAGTGAACCCCGTTTAATCCTAACAACCCATTTATTGACTCACCCACTAATATTAACCCAAAACCCTTTTTATTTATTATCACCATTCTTTTTAACAACCCTTATATCGAGATTTAATTTGATTAGTTGCCTAATTATGATTTTTTATTTCAGTAACTTATCCTTTATTATGTATTTATTATGTATTTATGATGTTAAAAAAAACGAAGTATATTCATTATTAGTCATGTGATTAAATGAGCTTACACATTTAAATTCCAAATATTGAAGAAAAAGCTCGTAGTACTAGAATTATTAATTTTCAATTAATTTAATTACTTATTATTCAGTTCATTGTTTCTGGTTAGGTAATTTGTCAATTCAGTCTCGATTCTAACCCTCTAATTCAGCCTTATTCCACACCTTTAACCCAAGCCCCGTTACAACCCTTTTAAAGACCTTTTGATTTGTGTTTCAACTCATATTTTAGTGGTGGAGATTTGATTTTCATGCAAGCCTATGGGATTAACTCTTCATGTTTGACTTTTGAGTGCCTAAATTTTGAACCTTAAATACTTTGAGTGATTTGAGTGAATCTTTAGTGAGGATGTCAATCCTTGACGATTTCGAATCAGAGGTAATTATTTAGATGAAGGGAAACACCTATGTTTTGCGCTACAAAATATAAGGCTTATATTGTTTGAATTTTTAGGACTCTTTGAGTTGAATTATCCATGTATAAATTATCCCTGAATTATGATGAGACACTATCAATGACTATTATGAATTATAGGAAGTTCGTATTAATTGTAAGTTGAGAATTTTGCTTGAGGACAAGCAAAAGCTTAAGTGTGGGGGTATTTGATAAACCGAAATAGCAACATATTTTAATCCCACATTTAGTATGCTTTTGGATGAATTATCCCTTGATTTATGTAAAAAGGTGCTCTTAATCCTTTCTTTTCATGTCTTATACTCAGGAAAGCATCCAAGGATAAAAAGAACGAGAAACGGGCTCAAAACGGACCAAAACGGGCCAAAGAGGAAATCAACACGACCTGGACTTAGACCCACACGGCCGTGCCAAGTCAATCATCTAGAACACGGTCTAACCCCGACTCACACGGCCGTGTCTCATTAAAGAAATCCGAACACGGCCTGGCCACGATTCACACGGGCGTGCGCCATGGCCGTGCCTCTGCCGAGAAGAAGAGCAATTTCATTCGGGAAAGGATACTTAGGGAGAAAGAAACGTATTTCAAAAGCCTATAAATACACCCTACGTATGACCTAAGAGGGGGGCCCAAAGCCATCTTCTAGGGGCGTCGTGCTAGGCCAGAGAAGGCAAATTTATGGGGATTCACTCAGGGATAGCCAGTTGATCCATCTCAAGAAGCCGGGATTCTACTCAAGACGGCGGATCTCTCCTTCAATTCCTTCAGGGAGTTTTAGGGATTTCTTATGTTTTGTTTTATCTTTTCTCTTGAGATGTTTTCCTTTATTGTTATGAACTAAACCCTCGGATACAGAAGAGATGAAACCTATGATGAATCTTGTTATTGTTTTTTCAATTATATGATAAATACTTAGTTTGTTCTTAATTATGTGGGCTTAATCCAAATCTAATGTGCTTAGGTGGAGGAGGAATAGACCCTGCCTAAGAGTAGATCCAACATAATTAAGCGGAGTTGATCGCACGCCTAAAGATAGGGTGACGAGATTTTGTCGGATTAGGGTGAAACCTAATATGGGAATCCATAGATCGATTTTATCGCTATTCTAGGGGTTATTATAAGAGAGCGAGAGTTCCACTAATTAACCTAGGGTTAGACGTTATTCACCTCGAGAGAGGGTTTAATATACGTTAGGGAGTCTTACGAATCAAACTAAGTGAATAAATCGTATGGTTCAGTGTTAGATAACAAGTGAAGTCTAGGTGGATTCTTCCTAGGGTATCATTTAAATCAACTGAGTTTTTTCCCAAGTTATTTTCCAAATTCATTCTTCTTTGTCTTAGAGTCTTTAGTTTAGTAGTTAATTAATTTAGATTAGATAAACAATCTCTCTTTATTTTTAGGCTAGATAATAAGAAGAAAGTTAGTATTAGTACTTTTAGTTCATTTGGGTTCGATAATCCGGTCTTGCCTAAGCTATACTACTGTTCGATAGGTACACTTGCCTTTAATCGTTGTCAGAGTTAGTTTCCAGGTTCGATCATTCTTTTTATAAATTTTAAACCTCTAATTCACAGCGATCAATGGTATTTCGGTAATTTACCCATCGAAGGTATTTCGGTAATTTACCCATCGAGGGTATTTCGGTAATTTTACGACCTAAGCCCACGAAACCTCCGTAACGGCTTCTACGGTCTAGCGCCAACAATCGTGGCTAGAGTTTTCCCTACGAGCGTTCGCACGCTCGAGGGCCCACAGATGCCAAGAGTTCGGCTTTTCAGCTTTTGCCGATTCAAGGTAGCACAGGAGCATGAGAACACCTTTATCCAACGTTTAAGCAGTATGGTGTTGAGTGTGCAATTACACACATGTTACGAGTTGTGGTTTGAAGCGCTTCTAAGACACCTGTGATAACCACCGCCCATTAATTAGCCACAACACTTTTAATCCAAAATATTGAAACGCTGATCAAACTAACTTCACTTACCACGAAACGATAGATCTCTTGCAGTAGAAGAGTATCAGCCTACCCCCTTGATTAAAGAAAATGAGTCCCTAATAACACTCGACGAGCAAGAAAATGTTAGTAACACATCTCCACGGCAACTAGGGGAACAGCCTTTCAGCCCCAGAGAAACCAAATCGAAAGAAAGAAAAAGCCAACCTACATTCGGCTATAGCCACCACTAACCAACCAATGGAAGAGACTCGAGAACGATTAGAACGAAGAGAAGAGGATACTAAGGCCCTATTAGAATCGGCTAACACAAGAAGAAAGAAAGTGCTCGGTTATCTTATAAAGAAAAGGAAAGAATCACAAGAGGCAAAGAAGGGTTGTGTTCGGCCAAAGAGGAAACCGAAAGAAGAAAGAATGATTCAGCAAAAGGTTAATAGAAATAAAGAAATATCAGATGAAAAGAGGAAAGAACGATAAAACCCAAATGGTAAAAGTTTGCACGAGATGCCAAAAAAAAGAATGAAACCCGAAATTTGCAGAGAGGATTTTCAGTTTTTCTCCTCACACAAAGTTACCGAAATTCTCAAATGACAACCCCCTAGCCAAAATTCCTCTCTTAGCCACACTCTCCCATTCGGCCAAGACTCCTCCACACTCCCACTCCCTCAAACTCTCCACCAAATCCTCCTTGAATTGCTCCCAGCCTTCCATTCGAAATTCTTGACCAAGTCTTCAACTTCATTTGCAGAGTTTGATCCAAACTCTACTTTTTCCACCCCCAAGACATAAAATAAAAGCCCCCATTTGCTATTCATGGGATTCGAACCCCACTCCCCCTTGCTATCTCAGTGACGCCACAGCCACTAAGTCACATGCTCATTTTGTGTCACTTAAACGCACATATTTATACTTAAGTCCTACTACTAACAGCCCCTTCCTCTTAAGAGCCAAAAACTAATTTTTTTCCAAAGCTCAGACTCGAACCTTGGCCTCCTTAGAACCCCCAAATACACTCAAATAACTAGCCATTCAAGCACATCATAAAATTTAAGCAAATTCAGTAAAAATTACAACCCCACAATTTTGGGGCGTTACACTCAAGCTCGAAAAGATACTCTAAAAAGGAGTTTGGTAGAAAGTCAAAACGAGAAAGGGGGATTAAAGACTCGGGTGTCAGAGTTAGAAAGATCCTTGTCTCAGTATCGCAGTCGTAACTCTGTAATCGAGTTGAAGGCTAGTCTGAGCAAAATCGAAGAGTTAAAAGGGAAGATAGAAGAACTTGAAACTGCTCTACAAAACTGTGAACTTCAGGTTGAACTTCTTGAGGCGAATAACGAGCGGTGGAAGGAGCAGCTTCATCAATCTCAAGATCAGGGTAGGGAAGGGATTACGTCATGGACGAAGCTTTGGCTCAAGTACGAGAATTGGCCGATCACTTACAAACCTTAGCAGTCCAGGCTGATGTACTAAGTTTAAAGTATGAGTCAAAGTTAGTTCGAGGTCGAGAGCTAGCTTGGCTTCTTAAGCAGGTCAAGGCCTTAAGTATTAGAGCAAGGCCATATATGTAATCTGTTTTATGTAAAGAAATTTCGTTTTCTAGAAAAGTTACTCTAATGAAATTGAATCAGAATCAATGCCTTTTTGTCACATTCATTGCATCCATGCATTAGTATTGCATTGCATCATATGCATTAAATCTCACAAAGAGACTCTAAAATCATGGCAGTTACCCTGGAATATCATTACGGTACGCGAAAAAAGACTAAAGCCATGGACCAAAGGTTGGAAAGATTAGAACAAATGCAAAGAGAGATGCATGATCAACTGCAAATACAGATACAAGAACAGTTGGTCAAAATCCAACAGGATATGAGAAATCAAATGCTAGAATCCCAGAGAAGCATGATGAACCAGTTAACGCAGTTGTTGGCTGGGGGCTAGAAAAAGGAAAGAGCCCTATGATCAATACCGGAGACGATAACGAGGACCCTACTTATCCTTCAGGCTTCACCCTAATGAACACCCAAGCCCAACCACAAAGGGTGTCTGTCAACATCAGACCCCAATATCAGACCGGTACTTCGGCATCAATAAACTTCCCGACGGGTTCGAACTCCAACCCCGGAGATAATCTAGCAAATCTCGTTGTCCCCGACCTTGATGATATAGCAAAAATGGGAAAGGCGAGAGTGGAGCTCCTAAAGCAACTAGAAGACAGATGCAAATGGCTAGAGGAGAAATTCAAGGCGTTAGAAAGCGCTGATTATCATTGTGGGATTGACGCTAAGGAATTGAGCCTGGTCCCAGATCTAGTGCTCCCTCCTAAATTCAAAATGCTGGAATTTGAAAAATATAACAGGACCAGCTGCCCTGAGGCTCACATTACAATGTTCTGTAGGAGGATGACCGGATATATCAGTAATGACCAATTGTTGATTCACTGTTTCCAGGATAGCTTGACTGGGGCCGTGGCCAAATGGTATAATCAGTTAAATCGTGCCCAAATTAGTTCATGGAAGGACCTGGCACAGGCCTTCATTAAACAATATGGCCACGTGACAGATATGGCGCCTGACAGAATCACATTACAGAATATGGAGAAAAAGCCAAACGAAAGTTTTAGGCAATATGCTCAAAGGTGGAGGGAAGTCGCTACACAAGTCCAACCGCAACTGCTAGAAAAGAAAACTACCATGCTCTTCATTAATACCCTGAAGGCACTTTTTTATCAATCACATGCTGGGAAGCACAACTAAGAGCTTCTCAGACATAGTGATGTTTGGCGAAATGATAGAGAATGCTATAAGATGCCTGAAAATAGAGGTCGGGGAAAGCACAAAGAGGTCGGACCCAAGAAAAAGAGAAAATGAGGTAAATAGCGTGAGCACGTATAACGGGGGTTACTCGAAACCAGTCACTATGAACCAACCAAGAACAGTAACCTCTGGTCATCAAGGCCAACCAAGACAAGAGTCTAACACAAGGTAAAATACGGAGAAACACCAGTTTACGCCTATTCTAATGCCGTATAGGGAGTTGTACCAAAGTTTATTTTACGCACATGTTGTGTCCCCTTTCTACCTAAAGCTAATGCAACCCCCGTACCCCAAGTGGTACAACACAAACGCCCAATGTGAATACCATGCGGGAATTACGGGACACTCGATAGAAAACTGCACTGCTTTCAAAAAGTTAGTCGAAAGGCTCATCAAAATGGGCATTGTAAAATTCGATGATCCATCTGGTACAGAAAATCTGTTGCCCAACCATGCTGATAAGGGGTAAATTCGATAGTCGAGAACGCGGGGAAGAAAATCAAGGTGAATAATGCAGAAGTGAAAACTCCATTGAAAGAAGTTTGGAAGAAAATGATGGAAAGGGGATTAATCACACAAGACTCAGGGGAGAGACCTGGGGAAGCAAGGAACTACTGTGAGTTCCATAATGAAGAAGGTCACGAGATTCAAAGGTGTAGTGAATTCAGTGCCTTGGTGCAATGCTTGATAGATAATAAGGAACTAGAATTCTTTGAAGATATCAAAGGCCCGGAAGGAATGATGGGAAATCTGAACATCAATGCTATATCCGAAGAAGGAATTAGGGAAGAAAATTTATCGGGCATTCGCCCTTATGAGTCGGAAAGTGTTCTGAACAACTGGACTGCGAAAGAGATTCCTGCAGTTTTTAGAGCTGATTTAGAGTAATGTTCAAAACACACTTGTTGCTTTAAGCCTAGAAGCAATAAGAATCCTTTTGTGAAATAGGCTCATGTCCAACATCTTTATTTCAATAAAAAATGCATTTTTGTGTATCACTCTGAGAAATTATTCTTTTATTCTTTTATTTTATTCATAATCATACCATACAGATAGTTATTCTTTGATTCTTTTGTTCTTTGGATCTTCCTTCGTTCCCATAACAAGTCTCTAGATATCAATGATATGAGCGACACTGCTACTAACTCAGAATCTCCTTTTGAGCGAGATATGTGTCTAGAGGGATCTCAGGATTTTGAAGATGAAAGAGACTGTAACTTATCTCCAGATTTGTTAAAGATGGTAGAATAAGAAGAGAAACAGATTCTACCTCACAAAGAGACAGTAGAGATTGTGATCTTGGAAGAAGGAAAAGAAGTGAAAATTGAAACTTGCATAGCCGAAGAAACAAAACGAGACATCATTGAATTACTTCAAAAATTCAAAGATGTCTTCGCATGGTCTTACCAGGATATGCCCAGGTTAAGCACTGATATTGTGGTACACCGCCTCCCCATAAAAGAAAAGTACAAGCTAGTTCAGCAGAAGCTCCGAAGAATTAAACCCGATGTTGTGATAAAAATAAAAGAAGATGTTAAGAAGAAATTCGATGCTGGGTTCTTACAAGTAGTTAAATACTCAGAATGGGTAGCCAATATTGTACCCGTCCCTAAGAAATATGGAAATGTGCGGATGTGTGTAGATTACAGAGACTTAAACAAGGCCAGCCCAAAAGACAATTTCCCATTGCCTCACATTGACACTTTAGTGGATAATACGGTAGGCTACTCACTGTTCTCCTTCATGAATGGTTTCTCTGGATACAATCAGATAAAGATGCATCCTGAAGACATGGAAAAGACCACATTTGTAACCTTGTGGGGAACATTTTGCTATAAGGTGATGCCATTTGGATTAAAAAAACACGGAAGCGACATATCAGAGAGCTATGATAACCCTGTTCCATGATATGATGCACAAAGAAATTGAAATTTATGTCGACAACATGATCGCCAAATCCCTAACTGAAGAGGAGCATGTGCAAGTCTTGAGGAAGTTATTCTTGAGGTTGAGAAAATTCTAGCTAAAACTCAATCCGGTAAAATGTACTTTCGGAGCTAGGTCCAAAAAATTACTAGGATTTATAGTTAGTGAAAAGGGGATCGAGATCGACCCAGACAAAGTCAAGGCTATACAAGAATTGCCTCTGTCGCGCACTCAAAAGGAAGTTTGAGGTTTCTTAGGAAGACTAAATTATATTGCCCAGTTTATTTCATAACTAACTGAGAAATATGACCTCATATTCCGTCTTCTTAAGAAACACAATCCAGGCGTATGGGATGATGAATGTCAGAAAACTTTTGACAAGGTAAAACAGTACTTGTCCAACGCCCTAGTGCTGTCACCACCTAGTCCAGATAGGCCACTGATACGGTATTTAACAGTATTTGACAATTCTATGGGATGTGTGCTTGGGCAACACGATGAGACAGGAAAGAAAGAAAGGGCGATATACTACCTCAGTAAGAAGTTCACTAAGTATGAAATGAGATATTCGCCAATTGAGAAATTATGTTGCACCTTGATCTGGACAACTCGGAGATTGAGGCAGTACATGTTGTACCATACGACTTGGCTAATATCGAAATTAAACCCTCTAAAATATATGATGGATTCGACTGCTTTGAATGGGAGGATGGCCAGATGGCAAATTCTGCTTCCCGAATTTGGCATAGTCTATGTGAACCAGAAGGCTATGAAAGGGAGTGCAATAGCAGATTTTCTAGCCAGTAGAGCTCTAAAAGATACGAGCCTTTGAACTTTGATTTCCCTAATGAAGATCTAATGTATGTGGCAACTATCAAAGAAGACGCTCCAGAAGATCGTCCTTGGAAATTGAACTTTGATGGAGCATCAAACGCTATTGGTAACGGAGTTGGAGCAGTCCTGATATCCCCAAATGGAGATCATTATCCATTTACTTGCAAATTGGATTTTGATTTCACAAATAATATGGCAGAATATGAAACATGTATCATGGGAATTCGCACGGCCATAGAACACAAAATCAAAGTGCTAGAGGTGTATAGGGATTCTGCACTAGTGATCTATCAGCTCAAAGGTGAATGGGAAACAAGAGACCCCAAATTGATCAATTATCGAAAGCTAGTTCTGGAATTAATTAAGGAATTTGATGATATCACCTTCTGTTACCTCCTGCAAGATGAAAACTAGATGGCTGACGCCTTGGCTACATTAGCTTCTATGATCAGAGTAAATAAACAAAAGGATGTGAAGCTCATCCAAATGAGTATTTACGAGGCTCCAGCTCATTGCTACAACATCAATGAAGAGGAAGAAAATGATGATCATCCTTGGTATTACGATATACTGCGATATGTGAAGAATCGTGAATACCCTGATCAAGCATCTGAGAATGATAAAAGAGCGTTGAGAAGACTGGCCAGTGACTACGTCTTAGATGGGGAGATCCTATACAAAAGAAGAAATGATCAAGTGCTATTAAGATGTGTAGACGTTGTCGAGGTTAAAAAAATCTTGGAAGAAGTCCATGAAGGTGTCCGTGGAACACATGCTAATGGTTTTACAATGCCTAGGCAAGTCATGAGATTTGGGTATTATTGGTCCACCATGGAAGGGGATTGCATCAATTATGCCAAGAAGTGCCATAAGTAGGGGTGAATATTCGATCGAGTCGAGTCGAATTGAGTCAAAAAAATTTGAGTTAGTCGAGTTGACGAATCATATTTTAGCAACCGAACTCAATTTGAATTTTTTTCGAATCGAATCGAATCGAGTGAAAAAATTTCGAGTTAAGTCGAGTCGAGTTAACGAATCATATTATTTATACTCAATGTTGTGTTTACATGAACCGATTATTTAATTAGTAGATGAAATACAAGATTATTTAACTACATAAACAATATAATTGTTTTACATTTTAACTTAATGAGTAAATATTTATCAAAACAACGTAATTTTACCTTTTACCTTAAAAGTTTTGACTTTTAACTTTAGAAAAGGTAAACATTTATCAAAACGACGTAGTTTTGCCTTTTCTTATTCGGCTTTTCGGATAACTCGAATTGTGTAATTCATGTTCGAGTTAAACTAAAAAACTTAATTTTTTATTCGAGTTGATCCGAATAACTTGATTAACTCAAATAACCCGAACTATTTAATTCAAAATTTGAATTTTTTATCGAGTTTTTCAAATCGAATCAGATTTTACTCACCCCTAGCCATAAGTGCCAAATTTATGGGGACAAGATTCAATTGCCTCATTCACCTCTTCATGTTATGACTTCTCCATGGCCTTTCTCTATGTGAGGCATGGACGTCATTGGGCCAATCTCGCCAAAAGCCTCTAACGGGCATCGATTCATTTTTGTGGTCATCGATTACTTCACCAAGTGGGTAGAGGCTGCTTCATATGCCAATGTCACCAAGTTGGCAGTCAGAGAATTCTTAAAGAGGGAGATCATATGCCGGTATGGAATGCCAGAAAGGATCATATCGAACAATGCATTGAACTTGAACAATAGCACGATAGCAGAGGTCTGCAGTCAGTTCAAAATTAAACACCACAACTCATCACCATATCGCCCAAAAATGAATGGTGCGGTTGAGGTGGCTAATAAGAATATCAAGAGGATTGTGGTAAAAACGACTGAGACTTATAGAGATTGGCATGAGAAGTTACCATTTGCTCTCTATGCTTATCGAACATCGGTCAGGACCTCTACTGGGGCAACTCCTTTCTCATTGGTCTATGGAATGGAGGCAGTTTTACCCATCAAAGTTGAGATTCCTTCCCTTCGAGTCTTGTCAGAGCTGAAGCTGGATGAGGCAGAATGGATCCAAGCCCGATATGATCAGTTAAATTTGATTGAAGAGAAGAGGTTGAAAGTTATCCGTCATGGTCAAATGTACCAGAAACGAATGATGCAAGCTTACAACAAAAAGGTTCGTCCTAGAGAATTCCATGAGGGAGACTTAGTATTAAAGAAGATCCTTCCCATACAAAAGGACTTTAGAGGAAAATGGATGCCAAACTGGGAAGGACCTTATGTGGTAAAGAAGGCCTTTTCTGGAAGAGCATTGATCTTAACCAAAATCGATGGCAAGACTTTGCCTAATCCAGTGAATTCGGATTCAGTCAAGAAATACTTCACTTAAAAAAAAGAAAGAAAAAGGAGAGACCAATGCGAAAACCCGCAAAGGGCACCTTGAGACCAAAGGGATTTTGAATTGAAAACCCTTAAAGGGCAATTCAAATTTTGATCAAAATTGAGCATACGGTAGTCTTGCTTTCTCTGAATTAACAAGAAAGAGAGATGTTACGTCTTGGGGTATCAATAGAATACTCTAGATCCCCTAAACACATATTGAGCTCAAAATAGTCCTCAAGAAGTTCGTACAGAGAAGCTCATGTCGCGATATCTGGGGCACTTATTTTTCTCTCACTTATTTTGTATTCCAACAATGTTTGTTTTCTTTGATTAATTCATTCTTTTCAGATTTTGTTCCTAATAAATGTCAACTTTGTCCATCATTATGGCCTTTTTCAAGCATTTTGCATTGAAATAACGATTATCGGTCTAATAATACTTTCATTAAAGGAGTTCTGCATATTGCTCTGGAAGTTTCTAAATAGTACGAGAACCTGAAGCAGGACTATTGTTTAGAACTCACCAAACCTGAGGGTTGAAAATATTTAAGAAAGAAGAGTCTAAATTGTAACTATTTCTGCGGATTTTCTGTCAAAGATATCAGATGAACAAGGGGACAGGATATTGCGTCAGCGATAGAACCTTGATGAACAACGAGCTATGACAACCCAAACATTAAAAAGGGATCATTCTCATGACATTCTGCATTCATGCGAATATCATTCATACACATCTAGTTAGGAGCATTTGATTTGTTCTGATCATGACATCCTAATCATTTGGCATAAGCATAGGCCCATGAAATCGATTCTACAGGTCATGTCCCCAGAGGACAGTGTAGCAAGATCGGTGAATCCATAAATCTTATCTCCTTGAAGTTGCAGCGGAGCAGACTGAAGACATCGAATCTTATTTCCCTGATGTTGCAGCGTAACAGATTAAAGCTACAAATTATGGCGAATCTTATCTTCCTGAAGTTGCAGTAGAGCAGATTGAAGCCACCAACCTTATCTCCCTGAAGTTGCAGCGGAGTAGACTGAAGATGGCGAATCTTATCTTCCTGAAGTTGCAGTGGAGCAGATTAAAGCCACCAGCCTTATCTTCTTGAAGTAGCAGTGGAGCAGACTGAAGATAGCGAATCTTATTTCCCTGACGTTGCAGTGGAATATATTAAAGCTACAAATTATGGTGAATCTTATCTTCCAGAAGTTGCAGTGGAGCAGATTAAAGCCACCAGCCTTATCTCCCTGATGTTGCAGCGAAGCAGACTGAAGATAGTGGATCTTATCTCTCTGAAGTTGCAGTAGAGCAAATCAAAACAAACCTTATCTCCCTGAAGTTGCAGTTGAGCAGGTTGAAGTCACTAGTCTTATCTCCCTGAAGTTGCAGCGGAGCAGACTAAAGACAGATAATCTTATCTCCCTGAAGTTGTAGTGGAGCGGATTAAAACGACGAATCCTATACCTTTGAAGTTGCAGCAGGTCGGATTGAATTTACCATAGCAAGTCTTATCTCCCTGAAATTGCAGTGGAGTAGACGAAAACCATAAATCGCATATCCCTGAAGTTGCAGCGGTACGGATCGAAGCTACAAGTCTTATCTCTCTAAATGGCGGTGGAGTGGATCGAAGCAATAAGATGCAGTGGACTGGAATGAATCTACTTGAAAAGAGAAGCACCAAAAGAAGTCAAGACTCGGCGAGACCGGGCAAAATTGGCCTTTTTCAAAAGTCTTTGTTCCATTCTCGTTACACGACAATGAGAAAAGAGGGGCAGCTGTAGTAAGCCCAATCTCTGGGGCCCATAAGCAAACTACCACAAACCCAAAAACAAAACCAAGTCCAAGCCTAAACCCAAAATCCCAACCCAACTAAACTAAACCCTAAGCAGCCCAAACTAAACCAGAAAAGACAAAACCCTAGCCACTTGCCTCTGCTCCACCGCCACCGCCACCGCCACTTGCTCTGCCACCGCCCATTCACCTACAAAATCAACAGTAGAAAAGACATTAAGCAATATATTATTGTGTTGAAATCGGCTATAAAGCCAAAGGAAACTCAATGTAAAGTTTTTTATGGATTTTGAATAAAAAACAAAAACTTTGAATGCCAAAAACAGAGATTTAAACACAAATGAAAACATAAACAATCGAGAGACGAAACTCAAACACCCAAACAGTGGAGATCAAGTAGATAAAAAAGGGGCAAACGGACAAAGGTCGTGGTTTTTATTTTTATTTTTGTCTTTATTTTTCCTTTTAAAAAACTATTTATACAAATATATATATATCAAAAATAAAAAAAAAAAGGAAAAAAAAATTACCTTTTTGGGCTCCGGCCGCCGTGCACGGCAGCAAACGGTGCTGGAGACCTGGCCGGCGGGGAGGCTAAAGGGGGAGGAGAAGATTTTTTTGAGAGAGTTTTCAGTTTTTTTTTTTTAAAAGAAAAGGAGAAAGTGAATTTTTTTTGGTAAAAACTTGACTTTTATAGGGCCCTAAAACGATGTCGTTTTGGAACTGGCCCAAAACGGCGTCGTTTAATCCTCCGACCCGATATCCGACCCGCTCTAAGCCTAGGATCCGCGTGTTTTTAACGGAAGGGCTAATTGCACTTTTAGCCCTTCCGCTTTTTTATTGTTTTATAATCAAGTTTTTCTTATCTTTAATTTTTACCCCATGATTTATTTCGATTTCAATTTGGTCCTCCTTGATGCTGTGCGTTTTGGAGGAGAAGGGAAAATTTCCCTTTTAGTCCCTCTTTGTTATTCGCGCGTTCAATGAGTTCCTTTTCCTTTTTATTTATTTCGGATTTGCCCCAAACTTTTGTTTTAAGTTTAATTTAGTCCCTTTTTAGTTATTTTTGCAATTTTATTATTATTATTATTCTTTATTTTATTATTATTATTGTATTATTATTAATATTATTATCATTATCATTATTTTTATTATTTTTAAACTATTTTACATTGTATTTATTTATTTATTGGTTTATTATTAGGCTTTATCATTATTTTTTATTTTTTTCTTTTATTTTTATTTATTTATTATTTTTTAGTTGTTACCTATTATTTTTCTCTTTATTTATATAGCCTGTTTGTTTTAGTTTTATTTCATTTTATTTTCGTCTTTATTATTGTCATTTATATTACGCATATCAATTCATTTCCCATTTTACCATAAAATCATGTTACATTTTACCCGATACATTAAAAATGTTGTTTTCAATAAGCAATACTCCATGTTTTAAAATTCAAAAGGTCGTTCCCTAACTTACGAGGTTTCGACTTTCTCGATAAATTCAAATACCCGAACATTTTTAAAGCATTAATTTTTAAATAATCTCAGGAATTAGGAAAAGATCGTATTCTAACTTACGGAATATGATTTCTTTCTAAAACCGATATAATCGAATACTTTTCAAGATAAATAATTTTTTTCGGCGTTTATTCTCGTATCGAGAATTTAAGACATTGTGTCATAACTTACGGGACGTAATTCTTTTTTTCGATTAATGTGAAACATGCCCTGTTCTCGAAAAATTTTCAATTTTATAACAAAGGATCGTATTTTAAAATTTCTTCAAATTTTCAATTTTCGACATTAAAGACATCAATTAATCAACTAGGTACCAATTTTGGGTGTATCGAGGGTGCTTATCCTTCCTCGTGTGTAACCGACTCCCGAACCCGTTTTCTGGATTGCGTAGACCAAAAATCGTCATTTTAGTAAATTTAAATTTTTATTAAAATGATTGAATTACGAGGTGACTCGATCACACCTCATAAAAAAGGATTGGTGGCGACTCTCGTTTTTTGTTTTCAAAATCAAAGTCGACCCCGTTTTCCAAAAAAATGGTTTCGACAGTATTTTTAAATTCTCTTCGGGTTTTCAATTTTCGACACCAAGACTTTAATTAGTCAACTAGGTACCAATTTTGGGCGTCACGAGGGTGCTAATTCTTCTTCGTGCGTAATCGACTCCCGAACTCATTTCCTGACTTTCGTAGACCAAAAAATCTTTGTTTTAGTAAATCAAACCGTTTATCAAAAAGATCAAGTTTCGAGGTGATCCGATCACACCTCATATAAAAAGGATTGGTGGCGACTCCTGTTTTCATTTTAAAATAAAAAGTCAATTTCAAAAAAATGGTTTCGACAGCTTGGCGACTCCGCTGGGGAATAAAATAAGAGAGTCAAGCTACGAGTTGATTATTTCTTGTCTTTTTTGTTGAAAATCTATAACTTGGTTTAAATTTACGATCCCTTTATTGCATTTCATCCCTCATTTTTGTGGTGTTACATTATGATATATTTGATTTATTGGTTCAAGTCTCTTGGTATATTTTCGCATATTGCATTTGCATAATCGTTTGATTTTGCCCTTCTTAGGTGGGAGTGAGAAACTATTCCTTCGTGGGGTCTTCACTTCTGTATAGGATAGTGGATCTCTTTCGGGATACATCCGTACCTACGTCTTCGTGAGATTTTCATCTCCGTATAGCCATAGGGAAATGTATTCCCCTGAATCAAACTCGGTCCGTATGAGCCTATAATGGGTGAGGATCGAGGAATCTGTTGGTTCAGGTACCCTTACTTTAGAACCGAACCGCATATAATAAGCCCTAAAAACCACCCTAGGTAGGACCATACCAAACCCTAGTGGTCACCCGAATAGGTGCTCTATTTATTATTTCTTGTTTGCTTTAAATTCCAGCTTGGTATGAAATGTACTGACTTGTTTTGTTTTATTTTGACTGTGATTGCATGCCATTTTCATCATAAAAAAGGTGTTGATTCACGTTCAGTTGCTAAATAGAGAGCTTGTCATGGAAAATGGGTTTCTTGATAAAGTAGAAGACAACACGGTTGTGCGAATATGGTCCGAGAAAAGGCAACAAGAGAAAGGTGATAACCTGTGAGGGGGGTAGGTTAGGGATATGGACCACGTTATGAGCGAAGCTTTGGTCCGAGTACGAGAAGTGGTTGACCACTTGCAGACCCCAGCCGTTCAAAGTCTAAAATCTGAATCGGAGTTGGATCGGGGCCGAGAATTAGCTTTGTTACTTAGGAAAGTTAAGGTTTTGAGTGTGAAAGCGAGGCCGTATATGTATCCGCTTTATGTAAAGAAACTTGTTTTCTAGTAAATTTGTTCTAATGGAATTGAACTAGAATCAACGCCTTTTTGCATGCATCTTTTCTATTCATTAACATTACATTTCATTGCATGCAATAAATTTCATAAAATATAAAAGTTCTTCAAGTTCAGAACTACATTACAGAGCCTAATGGATAATAAAGAGTTGGAATTATTTGAGGATATTGAAGGTTCGGAAGGGAAAGATGTTTGTGCCTTTGAAGAAGGAACTAAAAAAAACTATCAAGAATTTGTTCCTACATCCCCGGAAGTGTTCTGAACAACTGGACTGTGGAGGAGATTCCTATAGTTTTTAGGACCATTTCAGAGTAATATTTAGAACACACCTATTGCTCTAAGCCTAGGAGCAATAGGAATCTTTTTTGAAAAAGGCACATGTCCACTATTTTTATTTCAATAAAATGTGATTCTGTAAATCAAAGTTTTAAAATTTATAAAAGATTGATCGAACCTGGAAACTAACTCTGACAACGATTGAGGCAAGTGCACCTATCGAACAGTAGTATAGCTTAGGCAAGACCGGATTATCGAACCCAAAGGAACTAAAAGTACTAATACTCACCGTCTTTTTATTATTTAGCCTTAATATAAAGTAATGGTTGTTTAAACTAAACTTAATCTACTTACTAAGCTAAGACACAAAGACAAAAACAATGAATTCGGGAAATAACTTTTGGAAAAACTCAGTTGACTCAAGCGATACCCTTAGGAAAAATCCACCTAGACTTCACTTGTTATCTAACCTTGAACCATATGATTTATTTACTTAGTTTGATCCATGAGACTCCCTAACGTATAATAAACCCTCTCTCGAGGCGAATAATGTCTAACCCTAGGTTAATTAGTGGAACTCTCGTTCGCTTATAATAACCCCCTAGAATAGCAGTAAATCGACCTGTGGACTCCCATATTAGGTTTCACCCTAATCCAGTAAAATCTCGTCACCCTATCTCTAGGCGTGCGATCAACTCCGCTTAATTATGTTGGATCTACTCTTAGGCAGGGTCTATTCCTCCTCCACCTAAGCACATTAGATTTGGATTAAGTTCACACAATTAAGAACAAACTAAGCTATTATCATATAACTCAAAAATCAAATAACAAGATTCATCATAGGTTTCATCCCCTTCGGGTATCCGAAGGTTTAGTTCATAACAATAAAGGAAAACATCTCAAGAGAAAAGATAACACAAAACATAAGAAATCCCTAAAACCCCCTGAAGGAATTGAAGAGGAGATCCTCCGTCTTGAGTAGAATTTCGGCTTCTTGAGATGGATCAACTGGCTATTTTCGAGTGATTCCCACAAATTTGACCTTTCCGGCTTGGCTTTTTAGCCTAGCTTTCCGCCCCCTTTTTAGCTGGTACCTAGGGTGATTTATAGGCTCTTGAAACACGTTTCTTTCTCCCTAAGTATCCTTTCCCGAATGGAATTGCTCTTCTCCATGGCAGAGGCACGGCCATGGCACACGCCCGTGTAAATCGTGGTCAGGCCGTGTTCGACACTGTTAAATGAGGCACGGCCGTGTAAGTTGTGGTAAGGCCGTGTTCTAGTAGGAATGGTGGCACGGCCGTGTGGGTTGAAGTCCAGGCCGTGCTGATTTCGTGGCTTGGCCCACTTGGTCCATTTTAAGCCCGTTTCTCGTTCTTTTCATCACCGGGTGCTTTCCTGAGTATAAGACATGAAAAGAAAGGATTAAGAGCACCTTTTTACATAAATTGGGGCTTAAATCATCCAAAAGCATACTAAATGTGGGTTTAGAATATGTTACTTTTACGGTTTATCAAAATGCATCTTCGTGTCTTGTTTTGGCAAACATTCTTTTATTCTTTCCTTTTCATTCATACTCATACCACACAGATAGTTATTCTTAGATTCATTTGTTCTTTGGGTCTTCCTTCATTCATATAACAAGTCTCTAGATATTAATGATATGAGCGACGCTGCTACTGACTTAGAGACTCCTTTTGAGCAAGATATGTGTATGGAGGATTCTCAGGATTTTGAAGATGATCGAGACTGTAACATATCTCCTGATTTGTTGAGGATGGTGGAACAAGATGAGAAACAAATCCTACCTCACAAAGAGTTAGTGGAAATTGTGAGCTTAGTAGAGGAAAAATAGGTGAATATTGAAGCTTGCATTACCGTAAAGACAAAGCGAGACCTCATTGAGTTACTCCAAGAATTCAAGGATGTCTTCACATGCTCATATCAAGACATGCTCGGGTTAAGTGCTGATATCGTGGTACACCAGCTCCCCATAAAGAAAGAGTGCAAGCCAGTTCAACAGAAGCTCCGAAGGATGAGGCCCGACGCTTTGCTGAAAATAAAAGAGGAGGTCAAGAAATAATTCGATGCTGGTTTCTTACAAGTGGTTAAATACTCAGAATGGGTAGCTAATATCGTCCCCGTCCCTAAAAAGGGTGGGAAAGTACGAATGTGCATAGAATACAGAGATTTGAACAAAGCCAGCCCGAAAGACAATTTCCCATTGCCTCATATCGACACTTTAGTAGACAACACGGCAGGTTACTCACTGTTCTCTTTTATGGATGGTTTCTCGGGATACAACCAAATAAAGATGCATCCTGAAAACATGGAGAAGACCACGTTCGTAACCATGTAGGGAACATTTTGCTATAAGGTGATACCATTTGGACTAAAAAATGCGGGAGCAACGTATCAAAGAGCCATGGTAACCTTGTTTCATGACATGGTGCACAAAGAAATTGAAGTTTATGTCAACGATATGATTGAAAAATCCAGAACGGAAAAGGAGCATGTGCAAGTCTTAAGGAAGTTGTTCTTAAGATTGAGAAAATTCCAGCTAAAGCTTAATCCAGCAAAATGTACCTTCAGGGCTAGGTCGGGAAAATTGCTAGGATTTGTAGTCAGTGAAAAGGGGATCAAGATCGACCCAGATAAAGTAAAGGCTATACAGGAGTTGCCTCTGCCGCACACTCGAAAAGAAGTTCGAGGTTTCCTAAGAAGACTAAATTACATCGCTTGGTTCATTTCACAACTAACTGAGAAATGCGACCCCATATTTCGTCTCTTAAGAAACACAATCCAGGTGTTTGGGATGAGGAATGCTAGAGGACATTCGACAAGGTCAAACATTGCTTGTCCAATGCCCCAGTACTGATGCCGTCTAACCTAGATAAGCCGCTGATACTGTACTTGGTAGTATTTAGAAATTCCATAGGATGCGTGCTTGGCCAACATGATGAGTCAGGGAGAAAAGAAAGAGCAATATACTACCTCAATAAGAAATTCACTGAATGTGAGACAAGATATTTGTCAATCGAGACGTTGTGTTGCGCTTTGATCTGAACAACCCGAAGACTGAGACAGTATATGTTGTACCACACAACTTGGCTCATCTCAAAACTCGATCCTCTAAAGTACATGATGGAGTCGACTGCTTTGAATGGAAGAATGGCACGGTGGCAATTGCGCTTCGAATTTGATATAGTCTATGTGAATCAAAAGGCTATAAAAGGGAGCGCAATAGTAGATTTTCTGGCCAGTAGAGCTCTATAAGATTACAAGCTTTTGAACTTTGATTTCCCGAATGAAGATCTAATGTATGTTGCAACCACAGAAGAAGACTCTCAAGAAGGTCATCCTTGGAAGCTAAACTTCGATGGAGCCTCAAATGTTGTTGGTAACAGAATTGGGGCAGTCCTGTTATCCCCAAACGGAGATCATTATCCATTCACTAGTAAATTAGATTTTGATTGCACGAACAATATGGCAGAATACGAAGCATGCATCATGGGTATCCGTGCGGCCATAGAATGTAAGATCAAAGTGCTAGAGGTATATGGGGATTCTGTGCTAGTGATCTATCAACTCAAGGGATAATGGGAGACAAGAGATCCCACGTTGATCGATTATCGAAAGTTGGTTCTTGAATTAATTAAAGAGTTTGATGACATCACCTTCTGTTACCTTCCACGATACGAAAATCAGATGGCTGATGCCTTGGCTACTTTAGCTTCCATGGTCAAAGTGAACAAATAAGAGGATGTAAAACCTACCCAGATGAGTATTTATGAGACTCTGGCTCATTGTTACAACATCGAAGAAGAAGAAGAAAATGACGATCACCTTTGGTACCAAGATATATTGCGATATGTGAAGAATCGTGAATACCCTGACCAAGCAACTGAGAATGATAAAAGGACGTTGAGAAGACTGGCCAGTGACTATGTCTTAAATGGAGAGATCCTATATAAAAGAAGAAAGGATCAGGTGCTACTAAGATGTGTAGACGCTGTTGAGGCTAAAAAAATCTTGGAAGAAGTCCACGAGGGTGTCTGCGGAACACATGCCAATGGTTTCACAATGGCCAGGAAAATCATGAGATTCGGGTATTATTGGTCCACCATGGAAGGAGATTGCATCAGTTATGCTAAGAAATGCCATAAGTGTCAAATTTATAAAGATAAAATTCATGTACCTCCCTTACCTCTTCATGTTATGACTTCTCCGTGGCCTTTTTCTATGTGGGGCATGGATCTCATTGGGCTAATCTCACCTAAAGCTTTTAACAGGCATCAATTCATCTTCGTGGTCATCGATTACTTCACCAAGTGGGTAGAAGCCGCTTCATATTCCAATGTCACGAAGTCGACAGTCAGTAAGTTCTTAAAGAAAGAGATCATATGTCGATATAGAATGCCAGAAAGGATCTTATCTGACAATGCATTGAATTTGAACAACAGTACGGTAGCAGAGGTCTGTAGTCAATTCAAGATCAAATACCACAACTCATCACCATATCGCCCAAAAATGAACAGTGCAGTTGAGGCAGCCAATAAGAACATTAAGAAGATTGTGGGGAAAATGACTGAGACTTATAAAGATTGGCATGAGAAGTTACTATTCGCCCTCTATGCTTATCGAACATTTGTCAGGACCTCCACTGGGGCAACGCCTTTCTCTCTGGTTTATGGAATGGAGGCGGTTTTACCCATTGAAGTCGAGATTCCTTCTCTCCGAGTTTTGGCAGAATTAAAATTGGATGAAATAGAATGGATCCAATCCCGATATGATCAGCTAAACTTAATTAAAGAGAAAAGGTTAAAAGCCATCCGTCATGGTCAGATGTACCAAAAGCGAATGATGCGAGCCTACAACAAAAAGGTTCGTCCTAGAGAATTCCATTAGGGGGACCTAGTATTGAAAAAGATCCTGCCCATACAAAAGGATTTCAGAGGGAAATGGATGCCAAATTGAGAAGGACCTTATGTGGTAAAGAAGGATTTTTCCGGAAGAGCGCTGATTTTAACCGAGATGGATGGTAAAAACTTACCTAATCCTGTGAATTCAGATTTAGTCAAGAAATATTTTACTTAAAAAAAAAGGGGAGAGGCCATGACGAAAACCCGCAAAGGGCGCCTTGAGACCAAAAGGGTTTTGAGTTGAAAACCCGGAAAAGGACAGCTCAAATTTAGATTGAAGATTGAACATGTGATGGTCGAGTCTCTAAAGGAAGAGTGTTACATCTTGGGGCATCAACGGAGTACTCTGGATCTCCGAAACACATATCAAGTTCAAAAGGGTCCTCGAGAAGTTAGTGCAAAGAAGCTCATGCTATGATATCTGGGGCACCTATTTTCAAAAGGGTCCTCGAGAAGTTAGTGCGAAGAAGCTCATACTATGATATCTAGGGCACCTATTTTCATCTTATTCATCTTGTATTTTAGTAATGTTTGCTATCTTTGATTAATCCATTCATTTCGAGCCTAGCTCCCAATAAATTTCGATCTTACCCATTATTACAATCTTTTTCAAGCATTTTTACATTGAAATAACGATTAATGGACTAATAATATTCAAGTAAAAGGAGTTCTGCATATTGCTCTGAAAGGTTTTCTAAATAGTACAAGGATCTGAAAACAGGACCACTATTCAGAACTAACCAAATTTAAGAGTTGGAAACATTTGGGATAGAATAGCCCAAATTGCGATTATTTCTTCGGTTCTCTGTCAAAGATACCAGCTGAACAAGAAGGCAGGGTAATACGTCAGTGATAGAACCTTGGTGAACAACGAGCAGTGTCAACCTAAGCATTAAAAGGGGATCATTCTCGAAGAAAAAAATGACATTTTGCATTCATGCAAACATCACTCATACACATCTAGTTAGGAGCATTTGATTCATTCTGATCATGACATCCTAATTGCTTGACATAAATAGGCCCATGCAACAGATTCTACAGGTCATGTTCCCCAGAAATGGTGTGACAGATCAGAGAAACCATAAATCCTATACCCCTGAAGTTGCAGTGGGATGGATTGAAGTCAACATGGCAAATCTTATCTCCCTGAAGTTACAGTGGAGCAGATTGAAGATAACGAATCTTATTTCCCTGAAGTTGCAGTGGAATAGATTAAAGCTACAAGTCACAAATCCTATGCCTCTGAAGTTGCAGTAGGTCGGATCAAATCTACCATGGCGAATCTTATCTCCCTGAAATTGCAATGGAGCAGATTGAAGCCACTAATCTTATCTCCCTGAAGCTGCAGTGGAGCATATTGAAGATAGCGAATCTTATTTCCCTGAAGTTGTAGTGGAATAAATTAAAGCTACAAGTCGCAAATCCTATACCTTTGAAGATGCAGTAGGTCGGATTAAATCTACCATAGCTATAAATCTTAACTCCCTGAAGTTGCAGTGGAGCAGATTGAAGATAGCAAATCTTATCTCTCTGAAGTTGCAGTAGAGTAGATTAAAGCTATAAACATTATTTCCCTGAAGTTGCAGTGGAGCAGGTTGAAGTTACAAGTCTTATCTCCCTAAAGTTGTAGTGGAGCAGATTAAAGATAGCAAGTCTTATCTCCCTGAAGTTGCAGTGGAATAGACTAAAGCAAGCTACAAATCTCATCTCCCTGAAGTTGCAGTGGAGCAGATTAAAGCTACAAATACTATCTCCCTGAAGTTGCAATGGAGCAGATTGAAGCGACAACTCCTATACCCCTGAATTTGCTGTGGGTTAGAACGAGGCTACTTGGAAAAGAGAAACACCAAAAAAGTTGAGATTCGGCAAGACCAGGCAAAATTGGCCCTTTTTCAGGTCTTTGCTCCATTCTCGTTACACGTCAACGAGCAAAGAGGGGCAGCTGTAATGGCCCAATTTTGCCCGGGCCCAGATTATAAAAAAAATAAAACAAAAATTTAAACAAAAAATAATAAAGTCCAAAATGAAAACAGTCCATTTACAACAAATATAGCCCAATATGCTACAAACCCAAATGGCCCCAAAAAAATAAAAGACTAATGGCCCAGTGGCCTACAACCTAAACTGTTTTCAGAAAAAACAGAAACCCTAGTGCCCTTTTGCGCCGCTCCTTGTGCCACGTTAGCACGCTCGCGCCCCGAGGTCTGCCACCGTCAATGCCCCTGCCACCGTTGACTCAACCACCACCTACAAAGAAGAAGCAACACGCAAAAGGACAGAAACAGTAGCAAAGAAACAGTAGTAGCGCAGAAACAAAAAAGAAAAGAAAAATGTTGTAAGAAACATGAGGGGAGAAATATACAAAAAAAAACCACACGAAATCAAATACAAAAAAGAGAAGATTAAATACAAAAGAAACAGATTCTAAAGGTGATTTTTTTTTTTTACGAATTTGTTTTTATAAATAAAGCATAAAATAAAAAGGAAAAGGCTTAAGGAATATACCTAATGGTCCGTATTCTGTCGTCGTGAGTAGCCGAGGCCATCACCTCCGATGAAAGGTGATCTTTTTTCAAAAAAAAAAACCTAAAAACCGAAGGGTCCCTCGATTTCTTTTCTCTTTTTTCAAATTTTGGTGGGTTATTTGGGTATCTTGCCCTCAGATCTAGGCTCAGGAAGGCGAAGGGCTAAAAAAAGGAAAATTTTTATTTTTCGGCCACCGTGGACGACGGCGTCGTCGCCGATGGCCGACGGTCCGACGACCGGAGCCTCTGCCAGAGTTACGCTGGCCTAAGGGGGGGTGAGAGAGTTTGAGAGAGTTTTTTGGTTTTTTTTTTTAAAGGGTTGGAAGAGAATGAAATTTTTTAAAAAAAAAATTAACTTTTATAGGCCCATTAAACAGCGTCGTTTAGGGCTAGCCATAATAGCTCTAAAACGACGTCGTTTCGCCCCTAGGATCCGCGCGTTTTTGACGAATAGGTTATTTACCCTTTTGGCCCTTCCGCTTTTCAGCCCTGTTTCAATTTAATCATGTTTCTTTTTTAAAAAAAAAAAATTACCCTGTGGTTTTAGCTTTGTTTCATTTTAGTCCAACATGAAATGGTGCGTTTGTAGGACTGGGAATAATTTCCTATTTAGTCCCTCCTCCTTTACGCGCGTTTCATTTTGGTCCCAGCCCCAGTTTTTTCTTTTTTTTTTCTTTTTTTCTTTTTTAAATTTACCCATTAAAGTTTATTGTTTTTCATTTCGGTCCTTTGAACCACTTAATTCTTTTATTATTTTTTATTTTTAGTATTCTTGCATTTTTAGCTTAGTATTTTATCTACTTATTTTATTTACATCTATATTTTTGCATTTTTTTACAGTTATTTTATTTTATTTACTTAACCCTCAGTTTATTTAAATTCAATCTTTTATGATTCCCATTTAAGTTATTTACGTATTTATCTATTCACTTATTTTTACAATTTATACCCTTGATTTCATTTTAATTCCAGTTGAACCCTTTATTTATTTTCAACTTTTTATCTTTATTATTTTATTTATTCATCTAATACTTCTTTGCCCTTATTTTATTTTTTATAATGTTTACATTTTCACCTTATTACGCATCATTCACTTTTATTATTGTTATTACCACTATTATTATTACTATTATCATTATTATTTATGGTTACTAGTATAATTATTATTATTAGTGTTATTATTTATTATGTATTTCGTTTTTTTCTTTGATTATTCATATTGATATTAGAATAGTATACAATATATGATTAACGCCATTATATTATGAATTAGTTTTAATAGTATATTCATATTGTTTTCATTCACTAGTACGACATTTTTTATTTTTCATATATCATCGTTCCATTTTTCATATATTACCATTTTATCGTATTTCATTGAAATCACGTCATGAATCATGTTTAAACATGTTTATCCATAGTTATTTTCATACTCTCGAATAAGATAAATACCCATCGTTTTAAATTTTACATTTGATATTATTCAAAAAAAAAAGAGAAATTTTCAAAATAAGGCAATGATCTGTATTTGGAAACTCGAGAAAGTCGTGCCCTAACTTACGGGGTTTCGATTTTTCTCGTTGGGTCTAAATAACAAAATATCCTTTCAAAATTAAAATACATAAGATTCCAAATAAAAAATAAAGGCAAGCTTATTCTCAAAGGTTTAAGGTGTCGTGTCCTAACTTACAGGATGTAACATTTTGTTATCTCGAGACGAGAGGGTCTTTAACGTTTATTTTGATTTATTCAAGCAATTTGTGAGTAAAATTAACACTAATACAAATAGGGATCGTATTTTTAAATTCTCTTCGGGTTTTTTTTAATTTTCGATACCAAGACTTTAATTAGTCAACTAGGTACCAATTTTGGGCGTCACGAGGGTGCTAATCTTTTCTCGTACGTAATCGACTCCCGAACTCGTTTCCTGACTTTCGTGGACCAAAAAATCTTTGTTTTAGTAAATCAAACCGTTTATCAAAAAGATCAAGTTTCGAGGTGATCCGATCACACCTTATATAAAAAGGATTGGTAGCAACTCCTGTTTTCATTTTAAAAAAAAAAAAAGCGATTTCAAAAAAAAGATTTCGACAACCATAGCTGCGAACCCACATGGCTGCGAACCCATATACCTCTTCTAAAACAGTGACAATGCTAGCCGAGTGCCAGATCGTGATCAAATACAAGAACCCCACACTGAACAAAATGATTAAAATGACGAACACTGCAACACCCATGATTTGTATTTGTCCCACAGGAATTCCGCAACTAATCAAGACAAGGGAAACTGCACCACAAGCAACCAGGACAAGGAAAAATACAAGGAAATAGACAAACGTGGCAACAAAAATACACAGGGAATGTGACGAGCAGCCGCTTCCAAACTTTGGGAACAACGATTATGACTTGGTTGAAGGTGAGTTTCCGAGCTGTATATATGCAGGCGGTGGTATAAACAACTGCAGCAACTGAAAGAAGGGAAAGGATGAAAGTCAACGTGAAGTAGGCTGCGTTGAAAAGCCAAAGGTAAACTGTTTCATGGGAGATAAGATGAGATAGTTTCTCGAATTTTGCAGTGCCCGGTGGTGAATGATTCAGTTCTAATTTGTTGAGGATAATATTCCTTGAGAATAGACTTGAAACTTCTAAATGAACAAGGTAAATGAAGGATAGAGGAAGGATTAAAGCTAAAGTGATCTTAGTGAAGAGCTTTCTCCATGATGATATGATTTTGTAGGATTCCTTGAATATGTCAAACAACCCTAGAAATTGCATCTCTTATTGCCCTCTATCCATGCTCTTCTGTTTTTCTACAGTTACTTTTTTCAATGGAATTTCGAGTTGGACAGAGGAAGATATTTAAGAAGGGGGGAGATGAGATGAGAAGATTATAGGAAGTTCTTTTCCATAATAAACTATTAACAGTCTCCACATTTTGACTTTTCGACATACTGTTATTTAAAGGGCGAATTGAATTGCTGTTTTGCACATTTTGACTTTTGCATTTGTGTAATGATTGAACTCACGACTAATTTTTTTTAATTATATCATTTCATTGCAACTCAATTATATACATATTTATAAAAATATTTTAACATTATATTTTTTTACCACCCATTTTGTGGGTGATAAAATTTAATTATTATTTATATATTTAATTGAATTGGTATAGCACATTATTAAAACACCATTTTTTTTTATAAAGTAAGAAATATTATATTATAAAGGTATTTTTATCTTTTTATATTTTTTATATAAATTAAAAAGAACATAAATGATAGGATTTAAACTTAATGCAACATTATTTTTAACATCTCAATGTTATTATATAGACTAAAACCTCATTTATTTTTTATATTAATATTTTTAAAATATTTTTGTTATATAAATTTCCCACTTGATATGGAAACTTTAATAATAGATTATTTGTTTTTAATAGAGTGTGCTAAAATGTGTTTATCATCTTATTTAAAGGTTAAAGAAGAGATGTAGTAGTTTTAAGTATTATATAAAAAAAATAAGAAATTAAGAAAGTTTTATTTCTAATTTTAACACAGGCTGGCAAGTGATTCATAAACAACAAGAGAAAATATTATAT
The DNA here is from genome assembly GCA_025698515.1 of Gossypium sturtianum. Lineage (NCBI taxonomy): Eukaryota > Viridiplantae > Streptophyta > Magnoliopsida > Malvales > Malvaceae > Gossypium > Gossypium sturtianum. The sequence goes on from CM046947.1 coordinate 8,621,860, forward strand.
GAAACAGGGATATTATCCATTTCTAATAGTTTTATGCCACATCATTATTCTTATCCTAAATTTCATGATTTAATTTGGATTTGATTTTTTTCAAGATGAAAATGCTGAAATTCAGGATGAAAATGTTGATGTGGCATAAAACTATTGGAAAAGGGATACAGATGACGTGGTGTCACTGTTTCATACAATCCTTTCCAGGGGCGAAGGCAAGGGGCTGGCAGTAGGGGTGAGCAAAACTCGATTCGATTCGAAAAAATCGAAAAAAAATTCGAATTTCGAATTATTCGAATCGAGTTAATCGAGTTAATCGAATCAACTCGAATTTTGAGTTTCGAATTTCGAGTTCGAATCGAGTTGAATTTTCGAATTCGAATAACTCGAATAATTCGAATAAACCGAATATAAATTATATATTTTTTTTAAAAAAATTTAGACTTTTTTTACCGACCCATTTCCCCCCCAAGCCCGTCACACTCAGCCCATTTTTTTCCCCAAATCCCAATCCCCCAACCCGATTCCTCCCCCCCAAATCAAAAAAAGAAGTTCTCATCTTCTCCAGACTCCAATCGTGCACTGCAGATTGCCAGATTCTTCCCTGGCTTTACTTCTCGTTCTCGTTCTCGTTCTTGTTCTCGTTCTCGTTCTCGTTCTCGTTCATTTCAAAACCTTGCATCTATTTTCTGTTCTCATTCGATCTCAATCTCAAATTTTCTACATCGCGCTTAAGATCGTAAAAGCTTTATTCATTTCAAAGCTTTTCGGGGTTTCTCAAACTTGAGCCTTTGTTTCCATTTTTCGCGATTATGTTATGTTTACTTTGGTTCCGTTGGTTGTAAAATGAGGAAATGAATGATTAATGAAAGTCTTCTTGAGCATAACATTTCTCCGGCTCATTATACAAATTTATGGTTTATTAAGCAAGCATTTGGATGTTTTTTCGTTTCATTGTTAGATTAAAAACACTAAATTTTTCTCTCGCTCTCGTGATTTAGGGTTTTATTTGAGCAAAGAAAGCTCCAATACTACTCGACCACGTTATATTCAATGGCGGTGCGTTATTTTCCTACTACTAAATTCATCGATTGGTTAGATTTTTTTATTTATTTATGCATTTGGTTTGAAGTTTTATTTTGGTTACCGGTTGGGTGAATGTGATAGATTGAAAAATTCTTAAAGATGACGCTAGTGAAGAGAAGGGGAGCGTGCTGAGGGCTTTTGAGTTCATGGTCTCGAGATCAAAACTTTGGGCTTTCCTTTGCATTGCATTTTGGATTCTTAAGTACTTTTTCTGTTCTTTAGGACTCAATGAAGTGAATGATCTTTGTGAGTTCAAAATTTCCCAACCTTATGAAGGCTTATATTTGAAGTTTCAAGAGATAATGACTTGGGATTTTCTTTGCTCATGATATGATACGTTTACTCTTCATTAGATTAGATATCCTTTTGCCGTAGCCTCGAACCGAAGTTTAAAAGAACAATAGGCTTGAATCCTAGAGTTATAGCCTACATTGAAGAAAGCTAGAAAAGGAATTTTGGTAAACTAAGAATGAAAACTTGATGCTGTTATTCTGCATATGATTCTAAATGCACTGGTAGTATAATATGCGGTATGGTTTTAGAAACAAATGCATCATTAACCTTAATATGAAATTTTGAATTAAAACTTGAAGCATTTTGTTTTGGAATATTTACTTGATGATGTCTTAGGTGTGTAAAGGACTGAATTTTCCTTTTGGTAATCAGATAAGGTGTAAATGATTTTTGTGTTATGGATGATTTGCTTATTGGTCTTTCTCTTATATTGCAAGTGCATATCGAGGATTATACATTCTTAAGCGGGTTTATCGATACTTAAGCTGAACCACACTATGTCCCTTTGGATACGTAAGTTTTTTTTCTCTCTCTCTCTTTCTCTTTTTGAGCATGCACTCTTTGGATGTTCTACATTCGTCATTGCATATGAATTTGTTTATGTCTTATTTTATTTTGTTGGGATTTCTAGGACCTCTTTGTCTACCAATAGTGGTTGTTACATCATTCAAAACTTAAAATTTAGTTGCTATGAATTATGATTTGAATTATTGTCTGTAACATATTGCATATGTTGATATGATGATCTTGCTACCATAAAATAATAATTTTACTGTCGGTATCTAGTACGAAAAATAACTGTAATTATAATTCAAAAAGCAATTAGGGTTGTATGATTATTAAATGCTTCAGTTGGTTTTGAAGTCTGGAATTAGCTTTTTCTCCCTGCCTTGCACAATTGGACAGATTGGTGATTGTGGAGTTACTTTGGCAAAAGTCTTTACTCTTTAGCATCCTCCTGGTGATATTTGATTAGCGTCAAGTTGGTTTCAAGTCTCAGACTTAGCCTTTTCTCCTTGCCTTGCACAATTAAACATTAATTACGGTCTGGAAATTATTTTATTTTTTGATTTTTTTGTTTCTGATTTGCCAGCTGGGTTCGTTTCATAGAGTATGGTTAATCTGTTTTTAATACCTTGTGCATATATTTGTCTTGGATTTTAATTTCTAATTGGTTGTACGGTCTCTTTAATTGAGCAATATTACAATGGGAGGATTTTTTTTTAGTCTTGGATTTTTTTTAATACCTTGTGCATATATTTGTCTTGGATTTTTTTTTTTGCATGGGAGGATATAAAATTGCCAGCTGAATTAGCCAAAATCGATTTGTATAATTTTATTTTTATAAATTGAACTGAATATACATTTTGGAACGGTTCTTAGTTCAGTTAGCAAATAAAAGTTTTATTTAAATCATTATTTGTTTTTAAGAAAATTCAATTATTATATTTGTTTTTTGCTATTGTGGTGAGTCTTAGTCTCAACATTAACCAAAAGTATTTTATTTTAATCATTAGTGATTGCAGCAAATGTTTACTTGCAGATGAGTGATCCAAAGCGAGATTGTTCAACTCAAAGTTCACAAAATTCTTCCCCAAGTAGAGATGATCAAACAACAACCAAGGAAAATGTTCGAAAAAAGATTACTCCAAGGGCAGCTTGTTGGAACCATTTCACCAAGTATGTGACTAAAGAGGGGGAGAAGAGAGCAAGGTGCAATGCATGTGATGTTACTTACACCATGGAAACAACCGGGTTCTACAACAAATTTGAATAACCATTTGAAAACATGCCTAAAAAGACCTCGAGGTAATACTTACGATCAGAAGCAATCAGAATTAACATTTGTGAATGTTAGCCAAGAAACAACGGATTTATCAACTTGGGTGTTTGATAAAGATGGTATTAGAAAAGCATTGGTTCGTATGATAATTGTGGATGAACTACCTTTTAAAATTGTAGAGGAGAGGGTTTTAAATACTTTCTTTCTATAGCATGCCCACGTTTTAGTCTTCCATCTCGTTGGACAATTAGAAGGGATTGTCTTGATTTATTTAACTCCATGAAGAGTGTGATGAAGAATTGTTTTGAAAAAGATATAAGTAGAGTTTGTTTGACGAATACAGACACTTGGACTTCATTGCAGAGGATATCTTACATGGTTTTAATAAAGACATTGGGTGGATGATGAGTGGAGGTTGCAAAAAGAATTATAAATTTTTGTCCAATATCCGCTCATAGAGGTGAAAGCATAGGTCAAGCTATTGAAAAATGCCTTCGAGATTGGGGATTGAGAGGGTCTTCACTATTATCGTTGATAATGCATCCGCCAATAGTGTTGCCATTGAATATTTGAGAAAGAAATTGAATCATCGAAATGCTTCTGTTGCAAATGGAAGATTTATTCATATGAGATGTGTTGCACACATTCTTAATCTCATTGTGCAATACGGTATTAAGGATGTTTCTGTGTCTGTGGATCGAGTTAGAGGTCTTTGTGAGGAGGTATAAGAGCATCACCATCGAGGTTGATAAAATTCAACCAACGGGTAAAAGAAGAAATGATAGATAGTAAGGCTCAATTGTGTTTAGATGTGCCTACTAGATGGAACTCAACATATATGATGTTAAAGGTGGCCGAAAAATATGAGCGTGCATTTGAATCATATGTACGTGATGACCATAATTTTTTTCTTGACCTTACTTGCTTTGGAGATGGAGTTCCTACATTTGATGATTGGGAAATTGTTCAAGAGTTATAAAAGTATTAGAGCCTTTTATCATCTCACTTTGAAGGTGTCCAGGATCTTTGCATGTTACCTCTCATTCACTTTTGAAGTATTGACGGATGTGCATTGTCTTTTTGATGGGTGGCAAAATTGTGGAGATCTAGACATAGTTTCTATGACTTCCAAAATGAGAGATAAATATAATAAGTATTGGGGTGAAGGAAACAAGATCAACATGCTAGTTTACTTGGCGGTCATCTTTGATCCACGATGTAAAATGAGTTTTTTGGACTTTGGGGTCAACTTGCTTTTTCCTAATGTTGCTAATGACATTATGAAAATGATTGATAAATAATTGCATTGCTTGTTCAACGAGTATTCTTCTAATGCCGAGAGAATTCAACAGTTTGAAGGTAGATCTAGTTCTTCGACAAATCTTTATAGTTCAATGGAAATAGATCAGTCAGAAATGAATACGGGCTTGGCCAAACAAAAATACCTTCAGAAGAAGAAACAAGTTGGATTAGAAAGCAAATCTGAGTTGGATAGATATTTGGGTGAGGATGAAGAAGTAAACAATTCAAGTTCATTTGATTTACTGTTGTGGTGGAAAATGAACAGTCCTAGATTCTCTATTCTTTCACAAATGGCTCGAGATATTCTTGCTACTCCTATTTCAACAGTTGCCTCGGAAAGTGCATTTAGCACGGGTGGACGTGTTCTTGATAGTTTTAGAAGTTCTCTAACTCCTCTCATGGTCGAGGCTTTGGTTTGCACACAAGATTGGCTTCAGAAATCTAATGATGCCATCAATCTTGAAGATTATGTTGATGAACTTCAAACCATGGAAGATGGTAATATATAAATTTTAATTTATAAAATAAGCTTTTGTGTTATTTATATAATTATATTAGTAAGCATAATTTAACTAACACTTTTGTTTTTAAATTTGCTAGACTTGTCAAAAATACCTGAAGATCAAGAAGGTAATATACTTAGCATTAGTTGATAAAGTTAAATGTTTATTTAATTTTTTTTTGCAAACATTTTTATCATTTAACTAACTCATTCAATACTTTTACTAGATGTTTCAAGATTATCAATGCCAACGGTGCTTGAAGCACAAGAAGAAACTTAAACTATTCTATAATGGTTTTTGAACTGATGTGTTATTGTTATTAGTTTGGTTTGGTTTGTTGTTGTTGTTGGTTAATTGGACTTTTATTGTGTTCTTTTTTTTGTTTGTTTGGACTGGTGTAGGTTTCTATTACATTTTGGACTTTTACTTATATTTTTTTTTATTATAATGTTGTTGTTTACATCGACTCATGTTGTTTACTTGGACTAATGTTATTTACTTGGATTTTTACTTATGTTTTTTATTATAATCTTGTTGTATTGTTTTTGTTGTTTATTTGGACCCATATTGTTTATTTAGGTTGATGTTGTGTTGCTTTTATTTATTCACTTATTTACTTCAATTTTTTGTTGTATGATCATGTTTAAAAACTTTAAAGAAAATTATTTTTTTGAAAAATTACATAAAAATAAACAACACTAAAGTCATTTTTTTAAAATTTAACTCGAACAAATATATTCGATTCGACTCGATTCGAATATCGTCTCACTCGACTCGATTCGAGAAAATTTCAAATTAAGTTAGGATGATAAAATACGATTCGAAAACTCGATTAACTCGAAAATTTTTGATTCGATTCGATTCGATTCGATCGAATGCTCACCCCTAGCTGGCAGGGCCCCGGCCCCCCCTAAAATGTAAAATTGCTATTTAGGCCCTCAAAATTTTTTAAAAATTTTAAATTAGTAAAGGTAAATTTGCACTTTGCCCCCCTAAAATTATAAAAATTCGATTTAATCCTTTACAAATTATAAAGATATAAACTATAAAAAATTAAAATTTCATCCGGCCCCCCTAAAAAATTGTTCTGGCTTCGCCCCTGATCCTTTCCCTAAACAACAATAAGAAAGAAATATGTTATTCATATATTGTTGGGTTATTTTAATCAAACAAATAAAAAAGTTATAACTTGATTTAGAGGTTCCATACCTTTTTATAGAATAATAGACTAGTTTAACATATACAATGAACAATATTCTGTCAATTGCAAATTATTGATTTATCGTATAGAACGATTATTGTTCTTTTTCAAGGCCTGTTATTTAATTAATTGTTTGTTATTGTTATCGCAAAAGAATGTTGTCATTGTTGAGTCATCCCCCTCACCAGGCCAAAAATCCAAGAAAATAGTTTCTCTTCATCACTCAACCAATGAAAATTTATTGTAAGAAAAAAAATAGATTATTAAGTTCATAAATGAGGTAAAAGAAACATTTATCAATCACAGACAAGACGACTATAACATTATGTTACATTGAACGTCAATCAAACATGAAAAAGCTGAACATCCTTCGCCTTCAAAGGAGCATAGTCTCCCAGCATGTAAACTTCCAGGTGATCCGACAAGGCAGATTTGTCGATGTTTTCGTGGTGGTACGATTTGCAGACAAAGTAAACCACTGTCTGGATGACTAATTGGAAGAGAATCCCCGTGGAAAGCAACAAGAAACAAATGATTGCATACACAACCCTGGTAGCCATGCCCATGTCGGTTCCTTCCACAACCAGCCTCTCGAATGCCATATGGTTTAACCCCATCGCCAGTTGCAGGATGAAAAACACGGCTATCGCCAACCCTAGCTTTCCTTTGATAAGGTTTTTGCTCTTCACCATGGCAGCAAACCCATATGCCTCTTCTAAAACAGATACAGTGGTAGCCAAGTGCCAGATTGTGGCCAAATAGAAGAGCCCCGCGGTGAACAAAACCACTAAAACGGCTAACACTGCAGCACCCATAACGTGCATTTGTCCCACTGAAACTGCCCAAATAATCAAGACAAGGACAGCTACAAAGAGATAGAGAAAAATGACAACAAAAATACTCAAGAAAGTAACAAGCAGCCTCTTCCAGACCTTGGGAACAACGCTTATGATTGTCTTGAACGTGAGTTCCCGAGCTGTATATATGCAGGCGATGGTGTAAACAACTGCAGCAGTTGAAAGAAGCGAAAAGATGAAAAACAAAGTGAAGTTGACAAATTTGAAAAGCAAAAAGTAAAGGGCTTCATGGGAGATAAGGTGAGATGAATTCTCGTATTCGGCAGTGTCTGATCGAATATGATCAAGTTGTAATTTGCTTGACAATAGACTTGAAACAAGGTAAATGAAGGATAGAGGAAGGATTAAAGCTAAAGTGATCTTAGTGAAGAGTGTCGAAACTATTTTTTTGTTTAGAAAACGGGCCGCCTTAAAAAAGGAAAATAGAGTCGCCACCAATCTTTTTTGAAGTGTGATTGGGTCACCTTATAAAACATTTGGTCTACGAATTTTAAGAAAATAGGTCCGGGAGTCGGTTACGCGCGAGGAATGATTAGCACCCTCGCAACGCCCAAAATTGGTACCTTATTGATTAATTAATGTCCTAATATCGAAAATTGGAAGAGATTTTAAAATATGAATCCTTTAGAAAATGTTTGGACAATTAGAATTGGATATCAAAATTCTCCTGTTCCGAAAGAATGAAATATCACACCCAACACGTTAGGATACGATATTTCAAACCCTAGATACCAAGATCCTTTCATGATTTCCAAAATTCATGCATTGCAATTTTAAAAAGGGTATTCCGTTATTTGGCCAAACGAAAAAACCGAGACCCAGCACGTTAGGGCACGATTCCTCGAATTTCCAAACATGAAATATTGCCTTATTTTTGAAGTTGAGAAAACACGGTCAAAATCTTAAAAGGATATTTAGTCCTTTCGACGAGCAGAAAATCGAAACCCAGCGCATTAGGGCACGATTTCCTGAACTTCCAAGCACAAAATATTACCTTTGTGAAAGCCTTTTTATGAGTTTGGGTAAAAAGGTAAAACAAGTAAATAAAAATAAAAATACATTAAAGTATAATTCAAAATTCTCGATCTACGTGAAACGATAGGCACCAGAATAAATAAATCATAATAGTAAAAAAATTGCAATAATAAAAATAAAATTAAAAGGATACGGTTGTAGTAATATTAAAATAATAATTATAAATAAATAATAATAATAAGAGTGATAGTAAAAAAATAATATTAATAATAAAATAATAGTAACCACATTAAAATTAATAGTGATAATAATAGAAATAATAATAATAGATATAATATATATAAAAAAAGTATACTATAGTATTAATAATAACATAATAGTAACAGTAATGATATGTAGTAATAATAATAAGAATGAAAAAATTTAAAATACAAAATGTTAATAATAATAGATATAGTAATAATAATACTAGTAAAAAAATAGCACTAATAATAAAATAATAGTAATAAAATTAAAATAATAGTAATAATATCAGAATTAATGGTGGTAAATAGAAAATAATAATAATTATAACAATAATAAATATAATAGGAATGATAAAAAAACAAAAATAATGTAAATAATAAAAATAATAATAGTACTAATAATAATAAATGTAATACTAATAATAAATATAATCATAGTAATAATAATATATATATATAAAAATAACGGTAATAATAAAAATAAAAATAATGAATATAATAATAATAATTTTGAAAATAAATAACAATAATGAAATAATGACATCAATAGCAAAATATAAAAAAAAAATAAGGAAAATAGGACTAAATTAAACTTAAAAAACGAAATTTCAGGGTAAATTGGAAATAGATAAAAGGGGAGGGGTTGGATTGTAACGCGCGAACAAAGTGGAGGGACCGGAAAAATAAATATCCCCTCCCTCCAAAACACATCACCTTGCGCGGGGCCAGATTGAAACAGAAGGAAAATTATGGGGCCAAATTAGAGATAAATAAAACTTAATTTAAAAACCCTAAAAACACAGAAGGGCCTAGAGCGCAATTTGCCCATCCAAGCAAAACACGCGGATCCTCCCCTTGAAGCGGGTCGGGTCGCGGGTCAGAGGTCCAAAATGACGTCGTTTTGGCCTCTAGACCCAACACCCAAAACGGTGCCGTTTTATTAGATTATAAAAGCCAAATTTCCCTTAAAAAATCTCATTTTCCTCCTCTTCCTCAAAAAAAACATCAAAGACTCTCTCAAACTTTTCTCTTCCCCCTCCTTCCGATCAAACGCCGGCCAATGTCCGGTCGCCGGACCGCCATGACGCCGCTGCGCCAATCGCACCACCGCCATCAGCAAGACGGTGGTAATAAATCCAAAAAAAATGTTTTTTCTTCTTCTTTTTTTATTTAATATTTATATATCTATATGAAAAAAATATTTGTATATACATGCAATGACAGATTCGAAAAAATGTGAAAAAGATAAAAAAAAATAAAAATAAAAAAATAAACCTCTGCTTGTATTGATGGTATGTGTGTATTTGTAAAAAAAGTATCGCTTTCGGATCTTTAAAAATATTCTCAATATTCTCTCGTATCTATATCAAAAGATCCCCTTTTACAAGTTTTGTTTGGCTTTTATAGCCTTTTAAGAAAAGAGAAAATACAAATATCTCGGGATTCTGTTAGATTTTCTTTGTTGCTTTGCTCTTCCTTCTTTTTCCGCAGTGAAAACGTCGTGGAGGAGTGGGGTGCACGAACGTGGTGGTGGTCTGCTTGGCGGCGTTGGCTTCTAGGGTTTCAAACCACGAAAATTTTTAGGTTGTGTTGGCCTTGGGTTAGATTGGTATTTGGGCTTAGTGGGCTTGCTTTGTAATTTTTGGATTTTTGATTTGTTTAATTTGGTTTTTTTTTGTTTGGTATGGGCCCAAGCAAAATTGGGCCCATAACGCCCCTCTTTGCTCATTGTCGTAACGAGAATGGAGCAAAGACTTTAAAGGGACCAATTTTGCCCGGTCTTACTGAGTCTTGTTGATGCTTCCTTTCTTTAAGTAGCTTCATTCCACCCACTGCATCTTCAAGGGTATAGGAATTTTCGTTTCAATCTGTTCCACTACTGCTTAGGTAGATAAGCTTGTTACCCTACTGCTTAGGGGATTAAGGCTCATTGTCATCGATCTGCTCCACTACTGCTTAGGAAGATAAGATCTGTAATTTTCAGCCTGTTACCCTACGGCTTAGGGGATTAAGGCTCATCGTCTTCGATCTGCTCCACTACCGCTTAGGGAGATAAGATCTGTAATTTTTAGCCTGTTACCCTACTGCTTAGGGGATTAAGGCTCATCGTCTTCGATCTGCTCCACTACTGCTTAGGGAGATAAGATCTGTAATTTCCAGCCTGTTACCCTACTGCTTAGGGATTAAGGCTCATCGTCTTCGATCTTCTCCACTACTGCTTAGGGAGATAAGATCTATAATTTTCAGCCTGTTACCCTACTGCTTAGGGGATTAAGGTTGGTATCTTGAATCTGCTCCATTGCCGATACATGGAGATAAGACCTGTAATTTTTCTATCTGCCCCACTGCTATATCGAGGAGACAAGATCTACAATCTTCAGTCTGCTCCATTTCCAATACATGGAGATAAGACTTGCTGTCTTCGATCTGCTCCACTCCTGCTCAGTGGAGATAAGATCTGCTATCATTAGCCTGCTCTCCTCCTACTCAGGGAGATAAGGCTATTGGCCTAAATCTGCTCCATTGCTGATACATGGAGATAAGATTCACCATCTTCGATCTGCCCCACTACTGCTCAGTGGAGATAAGATCTGCTATCATTAGCCTGCTCCGCTCCTACTCAGGGAGATAAGGCTAGTGGCTAAAATCTGCTCCCCTGCTACATCGGGAAGATAAGATTCGACATCTTCAATCTGCCCTACTACTATCTCGAGGGGACAAAATCTGTAATTTTTAGTCTGCTCCCTTGCTACATCAGGAAGATAAGACTTGTCTTCAGCCTGCTCCCTTGTTACCTCAGGAAGATAAGGCCAGTGGCTAAAATCTGCTCCCCTGCTACATCGGGAAGATAAGATTCGCCATAAGATTCGCCATCTTCGATCTGTCTCACTGCTATCTCGAGGGGACAAAATCTGTAATTTTCAGTCTGCTCCATTGCCGATACATGGAGATAAGACTTTTGTAATTTCAGCTTGCTCCCTTGCTATCTCAGGGAGATAAAGCTATTAGCCTAAATCTACTCCATTGCCGATACATGGAGATAAGATTCGCCAAAATCTATAATTCTGATCAATTTTGCTACATCGTCCTCTAGGGAACCTACCTGTAGAATTGATTTCACGGGGCCTATGCTTATGCCAAATGGTTAGGGTGTCATGATCGGAAAATGCTCCTAACCAGATGTATTATGAATGAATGAATGCAAAATGTCATTAGAATGATCCATTTTTTTTAACATTTGGGCTATCATCGCTCGCCGTTTGTTAAGGTGATGCCCCTGACGTATGTCTTCTTGTTCAGCTGATATTTTCAACAGAGAATCTGAAGATGTAGCCATGCTTAGGCCCTTATTTTCCAAGTGCTCCCAGCCCTTTAAGCTTGGTGAGCTCTAAATAATTATCCTGTTTCGGATTCTTGCAATATTTAGAGACTTGCAGAGTAATATCCAAAACTCTTTTATGAAAGTATTATTAGCCTACTAATTGTTATTTCAATGCAAAATGCTTGAAAAAGATCATAATAATGGACAAGAAAGAAATTAATTAGGAGCATAGCTCGAAACAAATAAGTTAAGCAAAGATAGCAAATGCAATCAAGAAGGAAATTTATTGGTAGTGTATTTTGAAACGAGCAAATTCAGAATGGGTAAGATGGAAACTAGGTGCCCCAGATATCGCAGCCTGAGCTTCTCTATTCAAACTTCTTGAAGACCATTTTAAGCTCAATATATGTTTAGGGGATCCGGAGTACTTTGACGATGCCCCAAGACGTAACATACTTCCTCATTGTTAATTCAAGCGTAGCAAAACTACTGTATGCCCTATAATGATTTGATCATAATTTGAGCCGCCCTTTTCGGGTTTTCGACTCAAAGCCTCTTTAGTCTCAAAGCGCCATTTGCAGGTTTTCACATTGGCCTCTCCTTTTTCTTTTTTTCTTTTTCTTTTTTTTTATTTTTTTTGCGGAAAGCCTCAAAACACCCTTTGCGGGTTTTCACTTTGGCCTCTTTTCCTCTTCAAGAATAATACTTTTTGACTGAATCTGAATTTACAGGATTGGGAAAGTTTTTCCCATCCATTTCGGCCAAGATCAGTGCTCCTCCGGAGAAAGCCTTTTTAACCGCATGAGGTCCTTCCCAATTTAGTATCCACTTTCCTCTGAAGTTCCTTTTGCATGAGAAGGATCATTCTTTACCATCATGAGATTCTCTCGGGCGAATCTTTTTGTCATAAACTTGTATCATCCATTTCCGGTGCATCCGACCATGATGAATACTTTTAAACAAGCTTGCTGGAGATATTCTGCTTCATCCAAGTCTTAATTCAATCAAAGCTCGGAGAAAAGGGATCTTAACTTCAAAAAAAAAAAAAGCTTCCCTTCTATAAACTCATGAGAAAGGTGTTACTCCGACGAAGGTCCTGGCCAACATTCGAGAAGCATGGAGGGTAAATGGTAACCTTTCTATGCCAATCTTTATAAGTCTCAATCATCTTTCAAAATCTTTTTAGATGGTTTCTTTCTTTTCTCTCTTTTTTTTTGAATTCGAATTTGAATTTGAATTTGATTACGGTTGACTTTGTAACTTTGCCATAGGAACCGACCTTCACCCTCTTAGTGAAATAATTGACAATCACGAAGATGAATAGGTGTCGACTAGATGCTTTTGACGACATCGTCCTCGTAACATCTGTGCCCCACGTTATAGGAAAAAATAGAGGAAGCACATAATTCTTGTCTTCTTAATTTGGCATTTATGGCACAACTGATGCAATCTCCCTTTCATAGTAGACCAGCAGTACCCGAACCTTATAATTGACCTGGCTATCGGAAAACTCTTAGCATGTGCCTTTTCGAACACTCCATAGCCTCCTCGCGCCTAGGCATATCTTGATGCAATCATGCAAAGACATCTTTGAATTCTTGGAATAACTCAATGACGTCTCGTTTTGTTTCTGTGGTGGGCAAGGCTTCGATCTTCACTCCTTTACTAGACTCGCAGTGTCCACTGACCCTTTCTATGGTAGAGTCTATTTTCATCTTGTTCTACAATCCTTAACAAATCAAAAGATAAGTTACAATCTCTGTCATCTTAAAAATCCTCAGATCCTTTTAGACCCATGTCTCACTCAAAAGGAAGTCAGTAACAGCATTGCTCATGTCTTAATATCTGGGTACCTATTGTAGGTGCGAAGGTAAATTCCAAAGAATAAACGATTCTAAGGATGATTATCTATGATCATGAATGAAGAATGAAAGAACTTTCTAAAGAACAAAAGAATGTATAGTATGCCATGAAAAAAATGAAAAACATATTTGCTCGACATGAAACACAAAAATGCATTTTTTATTGAAAATAAAGATGTTTGAACAGAAGCCTATTTCATAAAAGATTCTTATTGTTTCTAGGCTTAAAATAACAAGTGTGTTTTGAACATTACTCTGTGTTAGCTCTAAAAACTACAGGAGTTTCCTTCGCAGTCCAGTTGTTAAGAACACTTCCAGGCTCGTAGGGGCGAATGCCCCCTAGGTTTCCTTCATTCGATCCCTCTTCGAATACGGCGTTGATACTCAAGGTTTTCATTATATCTTCAGCCATCCCTTCTCTTGTCATCCCCGGTTCAAGAGGGATAATGAATGCATTGGATGTATGGGGAAAAGTCATTGATCCCCATTTGACCTCGGCGCCCTTGTCTACTGACTCTCCTCTTATGGTGCGCACGTCCTCCTCTTTAATGAACTCGAAGAACTCTAGCTCTTTATTGTTCATTAGACCCTGCACCAGGGCCCTGAATTTAGTGCACCTCTGAATCTCATGGTCCTCCTCCTCGTGGAACTCACAGTAGTTCCTCGCTTCTCAAGATTTGCCCCCTATATCTTGCATGATTAAACCTCTTTCCACCATTCTTCTCCAGACCTCTCTCAACGGGGTTCTTATTTCTGCAACATTCAACTTGATTCTTTTTCTCACACTCTCGATTATCGCGTTCACCCCATTATCAATGTGATTGGGTAACGGATTTCCTACGACAGGCACATCATCGAACTTCACAATGCCCATTTTGATGAGCCTTTCGACTAGCTTTTTAAAAGGAAAGCAATTCTGTATCGGGTGCCCTATTACCCCCGCATGGTATTCACATTGAGTGCTTGCGTCATACCATTTAGGATATGGGGGTTGCAACGGTTTTAAGTAGACAGGGGCTACAATGTGTGCGTTGAACAAATTTTTGTACAACTCCCTATACGTCATTGGTATGGGAGTAAACTGGAATTTCTCGGTATTCTGCCTCATGTTGGGCTCCGGCCTTGGTGAGGCCTGCTGGCCCGCGGCTATCGCTCTTGGTTGACTGACAGTAACAGGTTTTGAATAATCCGAGCTCACATTACTTACTTCATTTTCCCGTTTCTTCAGAGTTGATCTTTTCGCGCTTTCCCCAGCCTCTATCTTTCCACACCTTATCGCATTTTCTATCATTTCGCCCGACATCACTATGTCTGCGAAGCTCTTAGTAGCGCTCCCCAACATATGATTGATAAAAGGTACCTTCAAAGTATTAATGAAAAACATGGTGGTTTCTTTTTCCAGTAGTGCCGGTTGGACCTGTGTAGCGACTTCCCTCCACCTCTGGGCGTATTTCCTGAAACTTTCGCCCGATTTTTTCTCCATGTTTTGTAACGTGATACTGTCAGGCGCTATATCAGTCACATGGCCATAATGCTTCATGAAGGCCTGTGCTAAATCCTCCCACATTTTGACTTGAGTATGACTCAACTGATTGTACCATTTAGCCGCGGCTCCAGTCAGACTATCCTGAAAGCAGTGAATCAACAACTGGTCATTGCTGACATGTCCCGTCATTCTTCGACAGAACATTGTAATATGGGCCTCAGGGCAGCTGGTCCCGTTGTATTTTTCGAACTCTGGCATCTTGAACTTTAGAGGGAGTACCAGATCTGGGACCAGACTCAACTTCTTAGCATCCACCTCGCATTGGTAATCAGCACTTTCCAATGCTTTGAACTTCTCTTCCAACCATTTGCATCGATCTTCAAACTGTTTTGGGAGTTCTGCCCCTGCTTTTTCCCCTTCTACCGCATTATCGAAGTCAGGGACCATTGGTTTTGTTAAATTATCTCCGGGGTCAGAGCTCGAGCCTGTCGGGAAGTTTACCGGTGTTGAGGTACCGGATTGATACTGGGGTTTGATGTTGACGAATACTCTTGGTGGTTGTACTTGGGAATTTATCGGGGCCAAGCCTGGAGGATAAGCAGAATCTTCATTATCATCTCCAGTATCGACCATAGGGCCCTTTCCTTTATCATGCCCTCCAGTCAATAATTGTGTCAACTGGCTCATCATGCTTCTCTGGGATTCCAGCATCTGATCCCTCATATCCTGTTGGATCTTAGCCAACTGTTCTTGCATCTGAATTTGCAACTGGTCTTGCATCTCCTTCTGCATCTGTTCTAACTTTTCTATCATTTGATCCATAGCTTTCATTTTTCTTCGAGTGTAGTAGCGATGTTCCAGGGTAACTATAATACGATCTCTAGTTAATAGGGTTCTTTTATGACATTTAATGCATATGATGCGATGTAATGCAAATGGATGAAATGCAATGCAAAGGCATGGAATGAATGTAAAAAGAAAGAGAGGCGTTGATTCTGAATTCAATTCCATTAGAAGAACTTTTCTAGAAAATAAATTTATTTACATAAAACGGATTACATATGCGGCTTTGTCCTCATAGTCCAGGTGAAGACAACAATCATTTTCTTCGTATCCGGATGATACGGTCGTGTCCCATGGACTTTCCCAATAGATGTTCCTTCTAGCTCCTTGTTGCTTGATCCAGGCCATGACTCTTCACTCACTTATCCTCCGCGATGCTTATAAGCTTCTTTAAGAAAATTGAAACGTGATGACTCTCAAATAATCCTTGTTGGCTTGAATCCCCGGGCAACGAGGTAAAGTCATAGACTACCAATCTTTTCTCGTTGTGTACACTTGGACTATATTTGGACGAACGTATTATAACCCACTTTATCAAGAAATCCCTTTTCCTATGACAAACTCTTCTATTTAGCAATCGAATATGAATCAACACATCTTTTCTATGATGATGAAATGCAATGTAGTCATAAATAAAAGAAAACACGTTAGTATCATATACAGATGGTAAAAATCCAACACCCATCCAAGTGACTGCTAGGGTTCAATATAGCTTTATCTAGGGTCGGTTCTTAAGGATCACTCTATGTGGCTTAGTTCTAAAGGGAGGGTACCTGAACCAGCAGATTCCTCAATCATCACCCATTATAGGCTCATACGGACCGAGTTCAGTTCAGGGGAATACATTTCCCTATGGCTGCACGGAGATGAAAAATCTCACGAAGACATAGGTACGGATGTATCCCGAAACCAATCCACTATCATGCACGGAGGTGAAAACCTCACGAAGGAGTAGCTTCTCACTCTCACTTAAAAGGTGTGACCACAACGGTCATGCAATATGATGCAAGAGTACCCTAGACACTCAAATCACAACCAACTAAATGACCCAAACAAAATGCAATAAGAATCGTAATTTTCAAATTTAATTTTCAACTTTTGACAAAAGGACAGAAATTAATCAATTTACGGCTTGACTCTCTTATTGGTCCCCAGTGGAGTCGCCAAGCTGTCGAAACCATTTTTTTGTTTAGAAAACGGGCCGCCTTAAAAAAGGAAAATGGAGTCGCCACCAATCTTTTTTGAAGTGTGATTGGGTCACCTTATAAAACATTTGGTCTACGAATTTTAAGAAAACAGGTCCGGGAGTCGGTTACGCGCGAGAAAGGATTAGCACCCTCGCAACGCCCAAAGTTGGTACCTTATTGATTGATTAATGTCCTAATATCGAAAATTGGAAGAGATTTTAAAATATGAATCCTTTAGAAAATATTTGGACAATTCGAATTGGATATCGAAATTCTCATGTTCCGAAAGAATGAAATATCACACCCAGCACGTTAGGATACGATATTTCAAACCCTAGATACCAAGATCCTTTCATGATTTCCAAAATTCATGCATTGCAATTTTAAAAAGGGTATTCCGTTATTTGGCCAAACGAAAAAACTGAGAACCAGCACGTTAGGGCACGATTCCTCGAATTTCCAAACATGAAATATTACCTTTTTTTTGAAGTTGAGAAAACACGGTTAAAATCTTAAAAGGATATTTAGTCCTTTGGACGAGCAGAAAATCGAAACCCAGCGCATTAGGGCACGATTTCCTGAACTTCCAAGCACAAAATATTACCTTTGTGAGAGCCTTTTTATGAGTTTGGGTAAAAAGGTAAATACAAGCAAAAATAAATAAAAATACATTAAAGTATAATTCAAAATCTTCGATCTACATGAAACGATAGGCACCAGAATAAATAAATCATAATAGTAAAAAAATTGCAATAATAAAAATAAAATTAAAAGGATACGGTTGTAGTAATATTAAAATAATAATTAAAAATAAAAAATAATAATAAGAGTGATAGTAAAAAAATAATATTAATAATAAAATAATAGTAACCACATTAAAATTAATAGTGATAATAATAGAAATAATAATAATAGATATAATATATATAAAAAAAGTATACTATAGTATTAATAATAACATAATAGTAACAGTAATGATATGTAGTAATAATAATAAGAATGAAAAAATTTAAAATACAAAATGTTAATAATAATAGAGATAGTAATAATAATACTAGTAAAAAATAGCACTAATAATAAAATAATAGTAATAAAATTAAAATAATAGTAATAATATCAGAATTAATGGTGGTAAATAGAAAATAATAATAATTATAACAATAATAAATATAATAGGAATGATAAAAACAAAAATAATGTAAATAATAAAAATAATAATAGTACTAATAATAATAATAAATATAATACTAATAATAAATATAATCATAGTAATAATATATATATAACGGTAATAATAAAAATAAAAATAATGAATATAATAATAATAATTTTGAAAATAAATAACAATAATGAAATAATGACATCAATAGCAAAATATAAAAAAAAATAAGGAAAATAGGATTAAATTAAACTTAAAAAACGAAATTTCGGGGTAAATTGGAAATAGATAAAAGGGGAGGGGTCAGATTGTAACGCACGAACAAAGTGGAGGGACCGGAAATATAAATATCCCCTCCCTCCAAAACACATCACCTTGCGCGGGGCCAGATTGAAACATAAGAAAAATTATGGGGTCAAATTAGAGATAAATAAAACTTAATTTAAAAACCCTAAAAACACAGAAGGGTCTAGAGCGCAATTTTCCCATCCAAGCAAAACACGCGGATCCTCCCCTTGGAGCGGGTCGGGTTGCGGGTCGGAAGTCCAAAACGACGTCGTTTTGGCCTCTGGACCCAACACCCAAAACGGCGCCGTTTTATTAGATTATAAAAGCCAAATTTCCCTTAAAAAATCTCATTTTCCTCCTCTTCCTCAAAAAAAAACATCAAAGACTCTCTCAAACTTTTCTCTTCCCCCTCCTTCCGATCAAACGCCGGCCAATGTCCGGTCGCCGGACCGCCATGACGCTGCCGCCAATGCCGCCGCCGGTTACCGCCGGCCACCGCCGGTCACCGCGCACGGTTGCCGGAATACGGGAAAATGTAAGTTTTTTCTTCTTCTTTTTTTATTTAATATTTATATATCTATATGAAAAAAAAAATATTTGTATATACATGCAATGACAGATTCGAAAAAATGTGAAAAAGATAAAAAATTAAAAAAATTTAAAAAATAAACCTCTGCTTGTATTGATGGTACGTGTATATTTGTAAAAAAAGTATCGCCTTCGGATCTGTAAAAATCTTCTCAATATTCTCTCGTATCTATATCAAAGATCTCCCCATTTTTACAAGTTTTGTTTCGGCTTTTATAGCCTTTTAAGAAAAGAGAAAATACAAAGATCTCGGGATTCTGTTAGATTTTGCTGTTGCTTTGCTCTTCCTTCTTTTCCGCAGGTAAAAACGTCGTGGAGGAGTGGGGTGCACTAACGTGGTGGTGGCTGCTGGCGGCGTTGGCTGCTAGGGTTTCTGAAACCCTGAAAATATTTAGGTTGTGTTGGGCTTGGGTTAGATTGGTATTTGGGTTTAGTGGGCTTGCTGTAATTTTTGGATTGTGGACTGTTTAATTTGGTTTTTTTTGTTTCTGGTATGGGCCCGGGCTAAAATTGGGCCCTACAATGAGCTTTCTCCATGATGAAATGATTTTGTAGGATTCCTTGAATATGCCAAACAACCCTAGAAATTGCATCTCTTCTTGCCCTCTATCCATGCTCTTCTGTTTTTCTACAGTTACTTTTTTCAATGGATTTTTGAGTTGGACAGAGGGAGATATTTAAAAAGAAACGTCCTTGCTAAACTCAAAATTCAATCGATGAAAATTAATGTTACATTTTGACTTATTCAATTTTTTTATAAATATTTTCTTGTGGTTTGGTTAAGAATATTCTCAATATAATAAATTTCAAAAAGTTTGATTTCTTCATTTTGATATTTAAGACCAATTTATTCATCTTTACTATTTATTTTTTTCCACTTAAATACACAAATTATTATTATTATTCTCACCACAATTATCTACAATAAAAAAAAGCCTGAAATTAAAATTAAGAAAAGTTTAGATATCAAAATATAAAAAAAAAAAAAAAATTCATTTCACTTTTAACCCTCTGTTTTTTTTCGTTTCCCCGTTAAGGTCTTTTGCTTTCTCTTTATTTCATTATTGGTCCTCTAATTTTTAAATCTTTATCCAACTGTTTTTTAATTACTACAGTCTATTAAACACAAAGATCAATCCACTAAATTAAAATAAATTTGGCAACAATTTTTTTATTATCTTGCAGCCCAAAAAGTTAATTTTGTAGCATATTCATTTTTATGTAGTAATACTTATAATTACTATTTTCCATTTTAACATTTTCCAATTATTTTTAAAGTCAACTACCTTAAATTACGTATTGATATACCTCTTTCATAGATTGATTTAATAATAACAGATTTTTTATTCAATCTGGACGATTTAAATAATTTTTTTACGTGTCGATGCCTTCTATGTAATTGTGCTCTACAGTCAACAATATCGTTAAAATATATTATATATGATTTGATGTACTCTATTTAAATTATTTTAATATTTTTTATTACAACTTTATATTGCTTTTTAAATCAAATTTTATATTGTTTCATATTAATAGTATGTAAATGCTGATAAGATATTAAATATTGAAACATTTTTAATATCAATATCATCACAATTTTTTTATTTTTTATTTTTATAATTTGGGTATTCGATATATGTTGCAATTATTTATGCCATAACAATTTAATAATATAAGGAGAGAAAAAAAATAATTTAATATTTTATAATTGTTAAGAATATTAAATTGTTTTCTAAATATTCTATAATAATGGATCGCTAACATTAATCGCAAGTGTAGGAAGTGTGAGCTATGTCCTTCCCCCGGTAAAACACGCCGTTGTAGCATAACTTACCAAGTCTTTTAGTGAACAGTCAAAACGCTTTGGTCTCTTTCCCCGAAGTTCCCTCCATTCTTCAACTTACCAATTGCCCTTATATTTCACAAAATTCAAACTAAAATACAATAAGTAAGACAATCCTCGAGTTGGTCTACTTTGAAATATATTTTCATAAAATAGTATTACTTAATTTATATTTTATATATTGCACCAAATATAAATCATATATATTTAACTATAACAAATTAAATCATTAATTTTTTTTCAAAAAATTTAACTTATTTTTGGGTTAATGAGGAATATATGTTGATTTAAAATAAAATTTAGGGTTTTAGGTCAAATTTTTTCAAAAAAAAATAGGGAAATAGACTGTTTTTAGAGAGAGAGGGTAAAAATGCCTCCTGCAGGGAGCGATTTTAGCTGACGTGGTAGGAGAGAGAGTGAAAGTGCGGCATATTCGCCAAATTTTCTCTCATTGTGCAAGAACCTTAATTTCATGTAAGGCAAACTTGAAAACACTCTCGTCTTTTAACCCTTGAGTAAGTAAGATCATACGTACTTATGATCTCCAAGAAGGCTTTGGTGTTTGTATTGGTCGGGGATGGACTTGTTTTCCTTTTGTTTTGAAACGAATCTCTTCTACTTAATCATACATATATGTATATAATATTTGAAAAAACATCTCCTATAGGGAGTGTTTTTAGCTGACGTGGCAGAAGAGATGGTGAAAATTATGTGCCTGTAGAAGGCGTTTTTACTTCTCTCCAAAAATTATTTCCCTAATTTTCGAAAAAATTAACCTAAAACCCTAGATTTTCTTTAAAATTGGCATATATCCCTCATTAACCCCTTATTTTTATTGTTATTTTTTATTGATAAATGTAATATTAAAAAAATATGGTAAAATTTAAACCCATATCATCTGAGTGTCTAACAAAAATTCTAACCATTACTACAAATAATTCTCAGCTACACATTTAATTACTCAATTCTAACTGATATGTTTAAATCAATAAGTTAAGAAAAGTTACAATTTGATCATTTTTCTTAGAGTCTTAAAGACTTGCCTTCCTTCATAATGCAGATACAAAGTCGTATATAAAAATCATGTGTCATTCTTTGTTGAAGGGAGGTCCAAAAAAGAGTCTATAAAACTTTCTCTGTTGGGAGATAGACGAACCTTTGAACATGTTGATATTATTCTTGATAAAGGTTTTATTTCCCTTAAAAAAAATTATAATGCTTGAAGAGGTGACTTAAAGAGAGAGTAGATTCAATAGAGTGAAAACATCTTTTGGGATGCTTGATAAAGTGGACCATAATTGTTGCAAAACAAACTTTTAGCGACGTTTT
This sequence comes from Gossypium sturtianum, assembly GCA_025698515.1. Lineage (NCBI taxonomy): Eukaryota > Viridiplantae > Streptophyta > Magnoliopsida > Malvales > Malvaceae > Gossypium > Gossypium sturtianum. The sequence continues at coordinate 8,644,004 of CM046947.1, forward strand.
TTAGGCCTTTAGCGACGCTTATGGGATGCTTGATAAAGTGGACCATAACTACAGCAAAACAGACTTTTAGCGGCATTTTTTTAGGCCTTGCCGCTAAAACTATTTGCAGCATTTTTACAAACGCGACAAAAAATGCCGCTATAGACGATGCCGCTAAATTTTGCAGCGTTTATGTGAAAAAAACGCCAATAAAGAACATGACCTTAACGACGCTTTTTCCACAAACGCCGCTAAAGGTCATGTTCATTACCGGCGCTTTTCCTACAAACGCCGCTAAAGAACATGACATTTAGCAGCGCTTTTTCAAAGAACGCCGCTAAAGAACATGACCTTTGGCGGCGCTTTCCCCACAAACGCCGCTAAAGAACATGCCTTTTAGCGACGCTTTTCCCAAAAACGCCGCTAAAAAACATAACATTTAGTAACGCTTTCCCCATAAACGCCTCTAAAGGTCATGAAAAATAAAAAAAAATTAAAATATTATAAAAAGAGCAGATATCAAAGAGAAGCATGCAATAGAATCAGCACTATTATCACAGCACGCAAACAAGCGTTAATTGGATAATAGTTTATATACAAATCCATTCATATTCCTCTACCCACTTAAGCAAATCCTTTAGCATTACTTTGATAACAGTTCCTATACAAATCCATTTATGTTCCAGGGGCACAACTAACTTCCGTTTGATTGTAATAATCACCCCATTGCTTGTAATGCTACTTGTAACGAGCCTATTTCGCCCGGGCCCAATTAATCAGCATACTAAACCAAATTAAAACCAAAGTAAGTATAAAAATCCAATAATGAAAGTCCAATTACAGTTTACAGAGGCCCAGATTCAGATTGTGGCCCAAAATTTGAAACCTATTTACAATAAACCCGATCCTAGCCCTAATTTAATTAAAATCCTAACCCATTACAACCCAAATGTAGCCCTGAAAATAAAAGGCCCTAGTGGCCCAAAATTGATTGAAGGTTCAGAAACCCTAAGGGTTTCTGAAATCTCCCAGCGCCGCAGCTCTTAGCATCATCGCCACGTCTGTAGTTTCCCTACGAATAGCCTCCGTACGACGATTTTCGCTTGCAAAAAGAAACAAGTAGCAACAGTATACAGCAATTGACAGATAGATATAACAAAAAAATCTAAAAAGAAAAGGGGTTTTTGTATTTATTATTATTATTTTATCCTTTATTCGGCTATAAAAAAAACCGAATGTAATCTGTGGGGGGGGAGCCGATTCTTTTGTATTACGCATACATACGTAAAGAATACAAAAAAAAAAAAACAGAAAAAATATTAGAAGGTGATTTTCGGATTTTCTTTTACTCATTAAGTTTTTTTCTCCGCCCTTTTATTTTTATCCATTGCATGCAAAAGAAATAAAGGAGGGAAATATTTACCTGTTTATTGCCGTCGTCGGATTCCTCTTCACTTCGTCGAAATCGGAGTTGAATGGGGAGCTGGATGTGAAGATGGTAATATTTTTGAGTATAGGCGCAGAGAGGCTATATTCGGCCTTCATCCAACGCCATCGCGATCTCTCAAGCGTATGGTAGTCTGGACGACTTTGTGACGATTGGTTTTGTGGAAGCTGATTAGAGAGGGGATTAGGAGACTGTTTAGGTTTTTTTTTTTTCTTTTCTGTTTTAAGTGAAGGAACGATTATATATTAGGTTTTATTTTTTGGTTTTATTAGGATGCTGGAATCGGCACCGTCTAGGGCCTGTTTCAGTGGCCCTAAAACGGTGTCGCATGGATCCACGCGATGACCCGACCCATATGTGGCTGAGATCCGTGCGTTTGGTCTCCGTGGGTATATTTGCGCGATTAGCCCCTCCATTTTGCACTGTCATTTGATTGAACCTTATTCCTGTATTTTTTATATTTTAAATTTCCCCCTGAACTTTGTGTGTTATTTTAATTTGGCATCCATCTAAATGCAGCGTTTTCACAACTTGGAATATTTTCTTTTTTAATCCCCGTTCATTTGTGTGTATCTTATTTCGATCCTTAATTCTATTTTAATAATTCCATTTGTTTATAAATTATCCTTTTGATGTCGTTTTTATTTCGATTAAGTTTTTTTCTTATTATTATTTTAGTTTTTTTTATATATTTTATTCATTTTAAATGATTCTTTATAAAATTTATTATTTGTTTTAATATATATATTGTTTGAATTATATTGTATATATTATTTTCGCATTATTTTAGTTGTTATTCTTTTAATTCTCCTTTATACGTATATATATTTTCTTCTAAATCTATTTATATATATATATTACTTCTTTTAAAGATCATATTTTATTATATATTGTTACACATTTTCATATATTATTATTTTTATACATGTGTTATTACTATTAAGTTTTTTTTTTTTTATATCTTATGTATGTTATCAATTTTAAGTTAATATATTTTATTTTTAAATTATTTTGTATATCATTTACTTTAAATTTCTTCTTATGTAATATTTATTTTAAAACTCATCTATATATTATTGTGTTTATTTTTATTATAGAATTTATTTCAATTCTTTTCATGCATTGCCTATTTCTTTTTTTAAAAAAAAAATTATACACATAATTTAGTTTAAAAATAGCATGGGGCAAATATCTCAATAATACTCAAAAAAATAAAAAATTACCGGATAGTACAGGGTTTTGGAAAATTGACCGGAAAGTGCAATTTTCCCCAAAAACGCGTACACGTCAGAGCGTTTTTGGGGGAAACGGCCTAAAGCGCTCCCCCGGGGACGCGCTTTAGGCCCAACGGTCAAATTTTTTTGACCGTTGGCCCCCCAACGATCAAAAAAAAAAACCTATAAATACCCCCCCAACCCTTCATTTTTTTCACACTTCAATCCTTTCTCATTATTCTCTCAATTTTCTCTCAAAGTCCTTGAAATTTACACTGAAATTTCAAAGTAGTCCTTTACTATTTACGAAAAAGCCCTTTATAATTTTTTTTATATATCAATTTTTTGGAAATTTTGAAAATACTTTATCGGAGTACAATGGCCGGGGAATTACGTCGCCTAGACAACAAGCACATTGCCGTCGAGCAAATGAAAATGGTAAGTTTGAATGTTAATTTTTCAATATTATTAAATTTTTTTAATTATGTAATTTTAATTAATTTTGAATTTTATAATTTTTTAAACAGTCTGTAGATCGGGTGTTGCAATGTTATATTCGCAACATGCCTGGTCCCCCATCGCCATTGATCGAGAATTACCTGCGGGAAGCGGGTTTTTGGCACGTGGCCACGATAGGCCGGGGGTTCAAGTTGGACCCGCCTTTGATCAGCGCATTGATAGAGAGGTGGAGACCCGAGACGCACACTTTCCATCTGCCATGCGGAGAGTGTACAATCACCTTAGAAGATGTGCAATTACAGTTGGGATTACTGGGTGGGCGGGTCAGAGTCACCGGGACCGTAACATCTCTCGATTGGATGGCCGTATGCTACGAGCTTACGGGTGTCATTAGGATAAAATTCAAGGAGCTCGGATCGATATGGGTTGGTTACGAGACGCATTTCGGAGCCGAATGAAGGTTCGATCGAAGAAGAAAGAATACGGTATGCGCGGGCATACATACTTGAGATAATTGGAGGCTATCCGATGGACCTCTCTAGAAACCTCGTCCACCGAGATGGCTCCTGAAACTTGTTGATTTCAGAGAGTGCCGGTGAATTGAGTTGGGGTGCGCCGCTGTGCTATCGAGGTTATACCGGGAGATGTGCGCTGGCGACGCGCGCCGAGTAAAGCAAAAATCGGAGGTTGCCTATCACTACTCTGATCATGGGCATGGTTTCGATTTCCATTTTTACGTCCTCGACTCGACCACCATATTCATTCCCACCGATAACGAGGTAAATTTAATATTATATTTTACAATTATGTCGTAGATTTATAGTATAATTGCATGCTAAAAGTTTATTTAATTAGGTGGAACCATCCGAGAAGTAATGTTGGAATACCTAACTCGCTTGAGGATATACGACTCCTATTGGAACAACGGCGGAATCACAAGTAAGTGTCGAATTTCGTTATTATAATTTAGTATTTCGTATGTAGTGTCTAGTATTATGTATATAACTAATATTTTGGTAATGTTAATATAGTTTCAATGGACACCGTATGAGGATCCCGAAATTGGGCAAGAATTCGGAGGAGTTCCTCCAAAATCCGAACAGTTGGCACGTTAAGGTCCCGCTAATCACCTACTCAACCGTGGAGATGCACCGGTCGGATCGGGTTCGCGGCAATTTGGATGCCGGCAACCGATTCGTGCCTCCGAGGTGCTCGATGATGAGCACAAAGTGGACTTACTGGCAGCAAAGACACGGATTGGCCAAGATTTTGGTCGAACATATCGAGACGTGGGAGAACCGGTATGACTTTTTACCTAATCGGGAACCGATCATAGTTCCTGAGTTAGTGTGCGTGCGGAGTACATGCCATGGTTTAGAATCCATGACAAGCCGTATTCCGTTGTCGGATGAAGAGAGGCAGCGGCAAATTCGCGAGCGAAGGAACGTCGGGCCCTTTACATTCAAGGAGAACGGGTGATGAGGCGCCCAAAGAACAACGGCGCCTACACATCCACCGGGCCCATCAACAGCGCTTACACAATCACACGCCCATCGATTCGGTGACAACACCGACATCACAGCGTCCACATTTTATGCGGTGCGTGCACTCGCCCTTATATGTATCCTCCTAACCCATATATGTTTCCTTTTCCTAGTCCCACGAGTTGGAATGCATGGCGGGTCGAGTTCGTTCCCGACAACTCTGTTAGCCACCGATCGTGAGGCCGACGTCGGGATTAGAGGAGGCGCCGTCGGGGGAGCGCTTCTTTCTACCATGCTCCTTCACCGTGACGGATGCGATCCCCCCCCGTGTGGTCTATGCAAACACCTCCGGGGTCATTATTTTATCAAGGTGGGTCATCATCGCAACAGCCAGAACTAGACCCACTGCCGGAGGAACCCGATTCCCCGCCAGAGGTTCCACGACCCCGCTAGGAAGCTAGGCGAATGAGGAATCCAGTAGCAGAATCGCGACCGCCCACCTGCAGACCTTGGTTGGTTCCCACCCAGCATCAACATTGATTAGGGTGGGCTTTTTTTTTTTAAATTGTAATAAATTTTTTTATTTTTTGAATAAAAAAAGTTGTTTTTTATTTGCGTTTGTAATTTAATTTTAATATCTTCACTAAAATAGAAGTTGTGTATTTTTTTGTATGTAATTTAATTTGATTTTTTAATAAAATAAAAATTTATTTTTATTTTATATTTTTTAAATTTAGTTTTAATATATTCAATAAAATAGTAGTTGTTTAATTTTTTTATTGTAATTTAATTTTAATATCTTTAATAAAATCGAAATTGTTTAAGTTTTTTATTGTAATTTAATTTTAGTATATGTAATAGAATAAGAAATTGTTTTTTAATTTTTATTTTATTGTAATTTAGTTTTAATATATTTTAATAAATAAGAAGTTTTTTTTATTTTTTATTTGTTTCTAATTTAGTTGTAGTATATTTAATAAATAAGAAGTTTTCATTGATAATTTAGTTTTTTGCAATATAAATTTTTTTTTATATTTAATAAAATTGAGTTTAATATTCTTTCTTTTGTAATTTATTTTTTTTACTATAGTTTTAATATCTTTTTTATATTTCAATTTGTGCAGTTTTCCCCAAAAGCGCTCCCTCGGGGACGCGCTTTAGGCCGTTTTTCCCCAAAAACGCGCTGACGTGGACGCATTTTTGGAGAAAATTACACTTTCCGGTAAATTTTCCAAAACCCTGTACTATCCGGTAATTTTTTTATTTTTTGGGGTATTATTGAAATATTTGCCCAATAGCATGTATATATTAGTTTCAAATTTCTTTTTCTCTGTTTATTTTAAATTCGTTTATTACCATGCAAAGATTTGATATTTTATTAATTTGCCATGTGACTCCGATTGATGATATCATTTCAAATATAATGTTGTAAAATTATCACTATTGTACATTTCAACATATTATTATTTCAGGCTCAATATTATATTTTTATCGCTCGTTATCGAATAGTGATTATAAGATAATATTTAGTGTTTAAAAATTCGAAAAATCGTGCCCTATCATTCTGGATTTCAATTTTTCGTTTGACCGAATAATTGAATATCTTTATAAAAATCTCAATGCATAAACTTTAGAAATCGCGAGAGAATATTGGCATCAAGGGTTTAAAACGTCATATCCTATCGTGCTGAATGTAATATTTTATTCCTTTATAACAAGTGAATCTCAACATTCAATTCGATTTATTTAAAATTCTTTAAAATAAAATTGTATTCTAAAATCGTTTCAAATTTTTGGCATTAAGATTTTAATTAATCAATTAGGTACCAATTTTCATCGTTACAAGAGTGCTAATCCTACCTCGTGCGTAACCGACTACCGAACCCGTTTTTTTTTTCTTAGAATTTGTAGACCAAAATTAAATTCTTTTAAAATAAAACAAAATATTTTATAGGTGATCCGATTACACCTAAACAAAAAAGGATTGGAGGCGACTCCGTTTTCTTTTTAAAGTCGATCCCCATTTTTTTTCAAAAATAATAAAAAAAATGGTTTCGACACTACTGATATGAACTCTGCAAAGATATGAATGTCACGCAAATCTACTGCAAGTAGCTTGTAGTGATCACTGAGCACTTCTCCATTCTTTGCAAAGATATGAACTCTGTATCATTCTACAAAGAAGCATGTGCCGAAATGCACCAAAAGCAAGATACTATAAAGTACAAGAAGCTAGCTCTGTGATTCCTTCAATCAAAAATTTGTTGATGCACAATGAACAATAATATATAAAATCTGCCATCAAATCCTCAAAACATCTACTAGATGCAATGGACATATGACTTCCCAAAAAAAAAACATATTTAACAAACAAATAGAAACTCAACCAAATATGAGCTATTCACAGAACGGTTGAAAGGGACAATTTTCTGTTGCATGGCATCTTTAATGTTAAGTTTATGTACAATGGAAAAAGCACTCTTGGTAATAGCACTAAGCATCCACATAAACCAGAAAAAGAAAAATGGGAATTTGATAAATAAAAACAATAATAGCAGCAATTTGTCGTACAATAACCCAGTAGCCATGGCAACTTACCTCGCGAGATTGATGCTGTTGCACCAATTATTTTTCCCCAAAATTCTTCCCCAAAATAAATGAATTAAATTAGTACCGAAAATGAATTAAAGAAACGATAAGTGAAAAGAGTTTTCAATTAACATAACTCATAGAAACTACGAAATGAAACAATCTGTTGCACATGCTCCATATGACAAGGAGAAAGCTATACCTTCATGTGAAATGAAACAATCTGTTGCACAAGCTCCAGTAGATCTTCAATTGCAGCCTCTTCGCTCTGCATTAGCAACAAAGTAAATAACATTAACATCCAGATTAATGTCTCACCATTAAAGATAACCCTACATTACATAACTCATAGAAACTACAAAGAAGTAAATTAGTATCGAAAATGAATTCGCATAGGTGATCTTCTGGTTACAAATCCTAAGTCGGATCACCAACACAAAGTGGAACTTGAAACCAATATACCAACAAACACAAAAACATTAACACAATCTAAAACCACTCACAAGTTTGACCAGATATAGCTGATGAAGAACCGCTAATACAAAATTTTCACAAAAAGTAGAGTAAATTAGCATGTTATCAAGTCGGACAATGCTCACCTCACATACTCATGACCCCACGAACAATGACGTTCGTATAAGCATCCAAAACCCCAAGAATTCTTTAATTCTATTACTAATACAGCAACCAAGACATTGCTCCACTAGCAATGAAACTTGATAATCCACTATAGTTTCATATAAGCAACACCAACTACAAGCATGAACCAATAAGAGAGTATTTTTGAACTTAAAGGCATGTCAGTTCATCTTATAAGCAATCAAAAAAATGGATTTTTTACCAAATCAAGGACATTAACAAGAGCTTTAATTCCATTTTCATCCATGGAATGGATATGTTGTCCAACCCATTTTCCCAAAACCAAATCCAGCTCCAGAAACCCTCTTTGTTTGCTCCTATACAACAATCTATAAAAACCCAAAACAGGGATCAATCAAAAAAATTCAAAATCCAGCTAAATATTGATCATCAAAAACAGAAAAAAAAAGTACCCAAAATATAAAAAGCTTACCTGTTATAAAGACGCCTTTTGCTTTCTTCGTTAGAAAGATCGATGTTTAATGGCTGAGTGTTACTAATATTAGTTGAAAAATATGTTGAAACCCAACCATACTGTGGCCTGATAAAGGACAATTCTTTTATAATGTAAAACTAACAAAAAAAGCAAACAAAGGTGAAATGAAGAACTAAAGGGGTTAATGGGTACCTGAAAACGGTCGTTGTACGGCCGGCAACGGCGGAGGTATTAACGATGCGGTGGACGTTACGAAGAGCTATTCTGAGGGTAGCCATTGTCTTAACGAACCGATTCTGGAACACTCTCGAGAAAGGGCAGAAAAGCAATATATAAATAAATTAAAAATAAAATTAAAATCAATATACAACAAAATAATAACACAAGAATAGTATAACAATATACAGAAAGAGTTGAAATCCATAAAATTTCAACATGTCCATCGAACAGCAAACACTTTAGCAGACATCATAGCCACTGAAAGTTTGAAGCAAAGGAGAGGATTTTACCTGGAAGGAGCGGTACCAAGGTATGCAGTCAAAACACTAGAGGACGAATGGGTCAGAGAACCAGACTGAGGTTTTTATGAGGAAAATGAAGGTTTGCTCCATGGAAATCAAAACGTTGGAGTAAAATGTTTTGAAAAAGATGATTCATGGGATATTAAGGAGCGTTGCTTTGAATGGGAAAGAAAGTTTTTGAGAAAGATAAAGCGTCAGGCAATTAATAGAGAGACAGATGATGGGAGGGGTGTGAATCTTCCCAAGGAAGTGGGCCATACTTTTGACGTTTTGTTTTTTCATAGGATTTCATTTTTATTTCTATATTATCTTAATAGACTAGGCAATATCAATAGGATTTTATTTCTGACTATTATTTCCTATTTTTTTTTTTAAAATTTGATGTCTTGTACAATTTATTTAATAAAAAATAAAAAATTCTTCAGATTCTCTTTTAACTTGTGCTCACACAGACACTGTAGTTCTAAGCAATTCTATCCATAAACAAATCTTTCACTAGTCGATTTTATAATTAGATTTGATTATGGATTACGCCGGGTTGATATAAAATTTTAGACCCGTTTTATAGGTCCTAATTTAGCTCAGTTAAAAACTAAACCCTGCTTAGATAAAAAATGTTAAATTCGGCATGATTTGTTTTTATTAATTTTTTTATATTCTTTCATATAAAAATAAATTTAAAAAATATAATACATCAAATATACTACAAACATTAAAATAAATATTTCCCGAAATTTAAAAATACATTAAAAAAGTTTTTATACTTAACTAACAATGAAATAGATGCAACTTAACAAGCAAATACCTTTAAAATAGTAGCGAAATTAATAATAAAACAATAGTTATACAATATTCAAATAATAACAACAAAATAATAGCAATATAATAGCAAAATGATAACAAAACAACAGTGGAAAAAAATTTAGGCAAATTCAGATCGAGTCAAAAAATATTATCGAGGCCCAGCCCGTTTAGAAAACAGATCTTATTTTTTTTCAAACCTATTTTTTGGGCTTATACTTTTACCGAAAACCTCTCATTTTTTGAGCAGGCCTTCAAACCTAGGCGAGTAGCCCAACCCATGATCAGGTTTATTTATAACTTATCTTATATTTAAGCTCCGTTTGTTTTACTGAAAATGACTTCCGAAAAATGATTTCTGGAAAATGATTTACTTTTCTGAAAAAACTAATATTTTCTGGTGTTTGGATGAATTTGTGTAACATATTTTCTGTTATTTGGTAGATTTCTTAAAAATATTTTATAAAAGTTGTTTTCAATTAAACAAACATACATTTGAGATTTTCTTATTTTTTCATTGTTTAATTGAATTTATTTTTATCTATAATTTTATATTTTACATTTTTTTGCATATATTAAAAATATTATGTTAAATTTAGATTCATTGCAACGTCATTTTAATCACCATGATCAACTCTTTTATCAATTAAAAATAAGAATCAAATTGATAAAAAAAATAAATATTGAAAGTTAAAATTTAATTACCATGATCAACTCTTTTAGGAATTAAATTGATAGATGGGTATGGCATGATCTAGTATTGTTGAAAGGATTTCTTTTTTCTTTCTTTTTTCATCAACATTATTATGTTAAGTATGGTCCGCATTAGTTGTTTAGATTTTTATAAACTTCGCGGCATCACCGGCACCCAAATTACAACACCTCAAAAAACCCTAACCGGAAAATGAAAACAAAAATGAAACACCAATCTCTCAAATCAAAAATGAATACACAAACCCTAACATCGAATCTTCCAATAACGTCGATCAACGAAAAGCAGGAAGAAAAGACGATGGTGGCGGAGAGAAACACCTAAAGGGTGTTTTGAGGATACCAATTTTAGGGGGAATAATTAGGGGTTTCAGGGGGGAAATTTGGGGATAAAATGGCGCGGTTTTTTTAAGGTAAAATATTTCTTTTACGGTGTTTTTAATAAAAACGCCACAAAAAATTATTTCCTTTTAAACAAAACGACGACGTTTTGCTCTGCTAAAAATCTTTTATTTTGTTTGCTAAAAATTTATTAGTTAAGTGATTTTATAAAATATTTTTTATTACTATTTTTTATAAATTGGATTTTTATAAAAAAAAAGACCAAGTACTCTCAAAATAAATATCGTATATTTTAATAAGAAAACAAATGATTAAATGGCTGTAATTAATTATTAAGTTAGAATTATCCAATGTAAGCAATCAATCTCTCACATATCAAATTTCTATTAAAGATTGAGACGTTAATCATGATTTTATATTATTCTTTTCTGATCTAATCTCCATTTCATTAGAGATATTTCTTCCTAACTAAAATATAACTATTTTGCTAGATGTTCGATGTGGAATGATTTTTGTAACATCCCAAAGATGGGGCTATTTGGAATTAAATTGTTTTTCTTATGTATGAACTGCTGTGATATTATTTATGGAGTAATAGAGCTTAATTAAGGCTTTGAGTTGGTACGATTTGGTAGAAAATTCAGTTTTTAACTTTAAAAAGCGAGGAGCCTTAGCAGGAGGGTGTTATAAGAATAAATGTGGATAATTTGACACAAAAATTAGCTTGGAAAAGTGGCAAAAAGAAGGTCACTTAAGGGCTATAGATGACGCCACAAGGGGGGAACAAGGGAGCTTGTGTTCGAGTTGCGGAAATCCCTCATTTTGCTCATTAATGGGACGGCACAAGGGGGGAGTTTTTCCTCAGTTTAAACTCTTTTATTAATTATCATTAAGGGATAATTTGAGCACTTTAAATTGGTTTTAATTTGCTTAAATCTGGAATAATAAGGGATATTAGTAAATGGATTATTAATTGATTATTATGGGAACAATTCAAATTGTTTTGAATGAGTTTTAAATTAGTGGCAAGGAGAAGAGATAGGTGTTTGCGAAATTGGAACTCCTCAAGTGGAGTGGACTGACGGCAAGTAAAGGGAGTTTAGTGCCGAATTCCCTTAGTTCTTCTCATAATTTTTAGGCTAGCCTCATTAATCCCTATTTCACCTTTTATTTTTCTTTCTCTCACACTTTTGGCCGAATCTCCTACACCACCTTCAACCTATTTTCTTTCTTTTCTTTTCCTTGAAACTCTTCTCTACTCTCTCCTTTGCCGAATCCCTCTCCCACTTTCACCATCTTTTCTTCTTTTTTTTTTCCCACACTAGCCGAACTCTTTTTCCTCCTTTGTTAAACTTTAGCCGAATCTTAAGCAAGGGAGATCTCCTTCAATTTCTTCTTCAATCGGTCTGAGAGAAGGTAGGTGTGCCGAAACTTCATGGTTTTTCCCTTCCTGTTCTTAGCCGATTTCCATTAGGGGAAGGGGTAAGTGCCGATTTTGGCAATGGTTAATAAGGCTTCTAAACGTTCTTGTAAACGATTTTTCCTAGGAACCCCGGGATATTTGGAAACAGGCAATCTAAGCCCCAATCTCTAGCAATCGGTTTTGGAAGTAAAGTGGTAAGATTAATCTCTTTATTTTGACATTTGATTAAGCGAGAAGGCTTTTAGTCTTATTCACTAATCGGTGGTAATTGATTAAGCGATTCGGAAATTGAGTGCGTGGTTAGTAACCGAAAGAATAAAGGTAAAGATTCGGGTTCAAGCAATAGCTTAAAAGAATTATTTGGTTTGGTCGAATGGCCCATATCACTAACACTATTATGGCCGAATATAGGGACAAGTAGATCTAGGGTGGCCGACATCTCTTTTCGGGATTTAGACTTCTCGTTGGCGACAGGTGTGTACATACACACTTATAACCATTAATGAACTGAATTAAATACATGTTGTATGTAAATCTGCTTTATGTAGATATGGATTTAGTGCCTTAATGGTACAAGCGAGGAACCCGGTAAGTCTCTGTCAGTATGAGATTGATAATAATGCTTTTGGGAAGCATGGCTTATTTGATACATGTGATAAATGTATGTTGACATAAACTCTGTTTATAACTGCTCGATATGGGTTGATGAGAGGAGGGGGCAGTATTAATCGTGCCGACGGGCACCAGTGTTTTGGTAACACACCGTGACTACGGTCACCAGAGGTTTGGTACCTCCAGAGGTTTGGTACCTCATAGCGACTCGTCCCCACGTAGTTAACACCACCGTGGGTTGGCCCCACTTTGAGATATGGGATAAATCGCGGTGATTTGGTATCACCACGATGGGTTGGCCCCATCAATCGATTCGTGTCTCACGGACACCGGTGTTTTAGTAACACATCGTGACTATATGTCACCAGTGGTTTAGCACCACCGGTGGTTTGGTACCACAATGGGTAGGTAACGATGGCGTTTGGTTGGCTAGGTTGGGGGTACATAATACTCTGTATATTAATTGTTATATGTTGTGTATGTAAATGTCTTTAAAACGGGGGAAGGGTTACATACTGAGTCTTGGTGACTCACCTTCTCCTTTAACATTTTTCAGGTGACTCGTAGATGGCGGTTGAGGAGCTGGGTTGACTCGAGGTGGCCATGCGGTGGATTTAAATTAAATGAACCTTAATTTTAGTTATGATAAATTTTATTTCCGGTTTTTAGTTTATTTGGATGTAATAAGGCCTCCTGATATTTTATTTTTTATTTTTATTTTTCATATGTCGAATAATTATTTTAAACTATGATTATCAATATTAAATTTAAGTCACATGTTTTCCCAAATTAACACGAAAATGTTTTCATCGTGCCATCGGGCACACTCGGTATTTTATAGTAACTTGGTTGAATTAATTTTAAATAAATTCTAAGTAAGGTTTAACAATACAATCAATTGAAAAGGTTTTCAAACAACTAAAAATTTTACTTTCCAAAAGTGTTTTCCAAAATATTTTCCATCTGTAGCAACTAGATTCGGCCATAGTGTTTGGGCGGGTTTGGAGTTGTTACAAAATTGGTATCGAGCCAGTTCAAAGCTCGGTGTGGGGCCCAAGGCCCAAAAATGTTTTAGTAGGCCTTATGGAATGATTTTTGGTTTTGAGCGGCATGGCCCGAGTCTCGGCAACTATCCGCCCGGTAAGTACATCTAAACCTCTTGGTGAATTATATTCTGTAGAAGGGTAGGAAGCATGGAGCGTAGATAGACTTATAGGAACTTGAACCATAGGATTAGGCTACTCAAACACACAAAGCGAAGCATAAGACTTAAGGAACTAAACCAACCTATGGCTTAGTCACTGAGCTAGGGTGTGGTAACCCCGCAGACGCATGTCTAGGAGTGGATCCGAAAAGAGCACGGTATTTAAGCGATCCTCGTGACTCACCTCCTCTTCACGGGTATCCTACCAGTGCGTAACCGGTTCACCCCTAACTCAGAGGGCTCAGTGGTGTGGTAACCTCTGTGCGCATGTCTAGAAAGGTTCGGTGAGAGCTTGGTATTTAAGCGGTCCGCGTGACCCACCTCCTCTTCACTCGAATTCTGCCTGGTGCGTAGCTTTGGTTCACCACCGACGGGATGGCTCGGTCATAGGCTAAACACAATGATTAAAACCGAAAAGGGAATTAGCCATGTTTTCGAAAAAGAATGAAACAACAAACCCTAATGTTTTCAAAACTTGTGCAATAACTTTTTTTTTTCAAATCCGAGAACATTATTTTTACAACGTTTTCCTCGAAAACTTGATTGTGGAAAATTACAGAAATGCCCTTAGGGGGGTAAAATTACTAAAATGCCATTGGTTCATAAAATATCAGTTCAATGGTTTTGCTCAAAAATTTCAACTATTTTACAAATATTCAACAACTTAGCTTTGGAAATCATCAGCAAAATATTTTGGTTCTGGAAAATTACGAAAATACCCCTGTAGGAAAAAGACGAAAATACCCTTAGGTTAGAAATGGGCAAAAATGTCCGATGAGCGAATAGGTATGGAAAGTATTAAGGAATGGATGCATGAACTTCTTTGTGCGAACTAGGATAGGAAACTGAAACCTTGGTTGCTCGAAAGAATCTCTGATTAAAACTCTATCCATAAAATTTCTTCGTGAATAAGAAAGTGGAACAAATGCTAACGCATAAAATTTTTCTTAATCAGATTAAAAGCGCGGTAGATAGGATGAGTTCTAGAGGGCGTGGGCGCCGTGGGCGCGGTAGGGGTAGGATGACAAGTGTACGAACCCGTCAGTCGGGACAAGGTTACGAAAATGAGGTACCACCGCCACCACCACCTCCTACTTTTAGAGTGAGGCCGGATCGGGCCGGTGGTGAGGCGGTATCGCAAGTTGTTTTGCGAGTCTTGGAGATGGTGGTGGGGTGGTGGAAATTTAGGAGCTCGGAAATGTCCCCGGCGACTCGATCTAACGGAGCGGAGGTATTCGGGTGTGTCGGGAGTGGCACCCAGTGCGTGAGAATCTTGGCTAGAGTCAACCTGAAAGGATCATGGATGATCTTGACCGACCGAGGAAGAAAAGTCGAAAGAGGCGATGTCGCTTCTAAAGGATGAAGCGTATCGGTGGTGGCTTACGGTTCGAGACAGGCTACAGCAGATGATCGACTTGGGAGTATTTCAAAACCACCTATCGGAAGAAGTATGTGGGTACCAGCTACACCGAGCCGCAGAGAAAGGCTTTTTCAGGATTAGTGCAAGGAACTAAGTCGATGTCGGAGTATGAGGCGAGTTTTTAAAGGGTGAGTAGGTATGCTAGAGGCATCGTGTCACGAGCATGAGCGCTGTGTCCGCTTTGAGGACGGACTCGAGATGATTTGAGGTTACCGATTGCCCCGCGGCGAGGTTCGTGAGTTCTCATCTCTAGTGGAAAAGGCTAAGGTAGCCAGAAGGGATCAAAGGGTGTGAGGCAAAGTTATAGTAGGAATAATCGAAGAGAGGATTTGGGTCATTTGGATCAAGCGGTAGTGTTCGAGAGAAAAGGCTAGGCCAAGTGGGCCAAATCGGCGGCAAGACCCACGACTACTAATCGGAGGCCGACTCGGTGTAAACATTGTGGAAAGACCCATTGGGGAGGTTCTTTGGACCGGTGATAGAGGATGTTTTGAGTGTAGGTCTTTGGAGCATCGTGTCGAGATTGTCCCCGGAAACTAGCTAAGAAGAATCGGCCAGAGGCGAAATCATACTTAGGATAGAAATGTGGGACCACAGAGGGTCGTGGTAATGGCAGAGGAACCAACGGTCCTAACCGAGGTCGTGGAACTCGAGGCGAGAGGTTCGGGCAACACAGAGGCTAGGCGACTGGCTTAGTTTCTGTGGCGAGGTGTCGCGAGGAAGGTGACGCACCGGATGTCATAACCGGTACTTTTCTAATTTTGATCTTCCTTATGTTGCATTAATTGATGTGGGTTCGGCGCACTCGTACATTGCTAGTAGTGTGGTAGGAACTATGGACCTAAACTCTGAAAGCGCTTCTAGGAGATGTGTGTAGTTAGCCCTTTAGGTCACTCTGTAGTGGTAGACAAACTTTATAGAGGCGTACCCTAGAACTCCAAGGGTAGTATTTGTGGTCGATCCGATGGAACTACCGTTTGGGGAGTTCGATTTGATCCTTGGAATGGACCGGGTGGTTAAGTATCGGGCGAATTTGGATTGCGCGGCTAAGCGCATGGTTCTTAAGGCAGTGAAGGTGATGAAGTGGTTATGATAGGGGATAGAAGGAATTACCTATCCAATGTAAGTGTGCGCCTTGAAAGGTGAAAAGATGGTCAAGAAGGGTTACGAGGCGTATTTGGTTCGAATCGTGCTTTGGAAGCTAAAGGGTCGAGTAGTTGGAAAGGTCCGAACGGTTGGGAATTTCTTTGATGTGTTCCCGGAAGAGCTTAAGGTCCGCCTCCGGATCGGAAGTCGAAGTCGGTATAGACTTGCTACAGGGCGGCTTTGTGTCTATAGCACCATACCGAATGGCACCAAAGGAATTGGTGGAGCTAAAGGCTCAAATTCGGGAACTCTTGGATAGAGGGTTTATTCGACCAAGTATATCTCGTGGGGAGCACTGTGTTGTTTGTCAAGAAGAAGGGCGGTTCTATGTGGATGTGCATCGACTACCGTCAGTTAAACAAGTTAACGATCAAAAACAAGTACCCGTTGCCTCGGATCGATGATTTGTTTGACCAACTGAAGGGTGCGTCGGTATTCTCAAAGATTGACCTTAGGTCAGGTTATCATCAATTAAGGGTGAAGGAGGTTGATGTTCACAAGACGGCATTTCGAACTCGGTATGGGCATTACGAGTTCTTAGTGATGCCATTCGGGTTGACCAATGCGCGGCGGCATTTATGGACTTAATGAATAGGGTATTTCAACCAGTACTTGGACCAATTCGTCGTGGTGTTCATAGACGACATATTGGTTTATTCAAAGACAGAGGAGGAGCATGACAAGCATTTACGGATAGTTACGCAAGTATTGAGGAGAAGCGATTATATGCCAAATTCGGTGAAGTGCGAATTTTGGGTGAGGAAGTGGCTTTCTTAGGGCACGTGGTGTCGGCGGAAGGAATTAGAGTAGACCCTCGCAAGATTGAAGCGAGTATTGGATTGGAAGCCACCTAGGTCGGTGGGTGAAATACGAAGTTTTTGGGTTTAGCGGGTACTATCGGAGATTCGTGGAAGGATTCTCTCTAATAGCAGCGCAGATTAACTAAGTTACTAAGGAAAGGTGTTCCATTTGTATGGACGGAGAAGCAGCAAGGAAGCTTTGATAAGCTAAGGAAAATTTTGTGGAAGCTCGGTTTTAGTACTGACAAGCGGGAAAGTTATTCACGATCTATTGTGATGCATCCCACACGGGTTTGGGATGTGTGTTGATGAGGATGGGAAGGTAGTAGCCTATGCATCCCGTCGAGTTAAGACCGCATGAGGTTAACTACCCAACATACGACTTGGAGTTAGCGGCGATCGTCTTTGCTCGAAGATATGGAGACATTACTGTATATGGGGAAAAGTCGATAGTCTACACGGATCACAAAAGCTTGAGGTATCTTCCGACTCGGAAGGATGCGAATCGAGGCAGCGTCGGTGGATTGAACTACTAAAGGACTACGATTGTTCAATCGAGTACCACCCGAGTAAGGCTAACGTGGTAGGCGACGCGTTGGCCGGAAGGTTGTGACGGACTTAAGAGCAATGTTCGCTCGGTTGAGTCTATATGATGATGGGAGTCTTTTGGCGGAACTCCGAGTTAAGCCAACATGGATTGAGAGATTAAGGAAAAGCGGTTAGTGGATGAAGGCTTGAACGCTAAGAGGGTACAAGTTCGAGGATGGTGGTTTGGAAAGTGCAGTCTGTCTAGTGATGGAGTGCTATGTTTTCAGAGCGCGGCGTGCATGCCGAAGGATGAAGAGTTGAGCGGAAAATTCTCCATGATGCACATAGCAGCCCATATGCTATGCATCGGGAGGAAGCAAGATGTATGGAGATTTGCAAAAGCAGATTAGTGGCGGGGTTGAAGCGTGAGATAAGCGAGTTCGTAGGAAAGTGTCGACATGCCCGTGAGTTAAGGCTAAACATCGATTACCATCGGGACTACTTCAGCCGATAAAGATCCCTCAATGGAAATGGGAGAGGATCACCATGGATTTCGTTAGTGGGCTACCCTTACGCCCAACAAGAAGGATGCGATTTGGGTAATTGTGGATCGCTTTGACTAAATCGGCTCACTTCATGCCGGTGAGAATGGATTACTCACTCCGAAGCTAGCGAAGTTGTATGTGGGTGAAATAGTGAGGTTG
This sequence comes from Gossypium sturtianum, assembly GCA_025698515.1. Lineage (NCBI taxonomy): Eukaryota > Viridiplantae > Streptophyta > Magnoliopsida > Malvales > Malvaceae > Gossypium > Gossypium sturtianum. The sequence goes on from CM046947.1 coordinate 8,662,463, forward strand.
CATGGTGTGCGATGATCGATTATCTCGGATAGGGATCCCAGATTCACGTCAAGGTTACGGAAAGCGTTACATCAATCTTTGGGTACACGGTTAGATTTCAAGACGGCTTTCCATCCACGATCGACGGATAATCGGAAAGGGTGATACAGATCCTAGAGGACATGTTAAGAGGATGTGTCTTGGATTTTAGTGGTAGTTGGGAGGAGTACACGCGCCATTAGCGGAATTCGCTTATAACAATAGTTATCAGCGAGTATTGAGATGGCTCCATATGAAGCCCTATATGGACGAAAATGCCGTACTCCTACATGTTGGACGGAGTTGGGGAACGACAAGTTCAGGTCAGAATTGTAACGAGGCGAAAACAAAGTCAAGGTGATTCGGTCACGTCTCAAGGAAGCATCGAGATAGGCGAGAAGTCTTATGCCGATCTCAAGCGTAAGGAAATGGAGTATCTTTGTGGGAGACAAGGTCTTTCCGAAAGTGTCGCCTTGGAAAAAAGGTGTTGAGATTTGGGCGAAAAGGAAGCTAAGCCCAAGGTTCATCGGGCCATATCTGATTGTAAAAGCGAGTAGGGCCGGTAGCTTATCGGCTAGAGTTGCTTAGAGAACCGAATCGAGATCCATGACGTATTTCATGTATCGATCTTTGAGGCGGTATCGGTCGAGATCCGCCGCACGTTGTGCGATGAGCGAGATTGAGGTGAACTCGGATTTATCTTTTGAAGAAGAACCGGTTCGGATCTTAGATCGAGATGTGAAGGTTCTACGAAGAAAGTCGGTGCCCTTAGTGAAAGTGCTTTGGCGGAACCATGGTGTGGAAGAAGCTACGTGGGAATCGAGGATGTGATCTGGCGACAATACCCCCATCCATTTTAGCTAGGTAATTTCGAGGGACTGAAATTTATTTTAAGGGGTAGAAGCTGTAACACCCCAAAGATGGGGCTATTTGGAATTAAATTATTTTTCTTATGTATGAAGCTCTTTGTGATATTATTTATGGAGTAATAGAGCTTAATTAAGGCTTTGAGTTGGCATGGTTTGGTAGAAAATTCAGTTTTTAACTTTAAAGGCGGGGAGCCTTAGCGAGGAGGGTGTTATAAGAATAAATGTGGATAATTTGACACAAAAATCAGCTTGGAAAAGTGGCAAAAGAAGGTCACTTAAGGGCTATAGATGACGCCACAAAGGGGAACAAGGGAGCTTGTGTTGAGTCGCATGAAATCCTCATTTTGCTCATTAATGGGACGGCACAAGGGGGGGAGTTTTTCCTCAGTTTAAACTCTTTTATTAATTATCATTAAGGGATAATTTGAGCACTTTAAATTGGTTTTAATTTGCTTAAATCTGGAGATAATAAGGGATATTAGTAAATGGATTATTAATTGATTATTATGGGAACAATTCAAATTGTTTTGAATGAGTTTTAAATTAGTGGCAAGGAGAAGAGATAGGTGTTTGCCAAAATTGGAACTCCTCAAGTGGAGTGGACGGCAAGTAAAGGGAGTTTAGTGCCGAATTCCCCTTAGTTCTTCTCATAATTTTCGGCTAGCCTCATTAATCCCTATTTCACCTTTTATTTTTCTTTCTCTCACACTTTTGGCCGAATCTCCTACACCACCTTCAACCTATTTTCTTTCTTTTCTTTTCCTTGAAACTCTTCTCTACTCTCTCCTTTGCCGAATCCCTCTCCCACTTTCACCATCTTTTCTTCTTTTTTTTCCCACACTAGCCGAACTCTTTTTCCTCCTTTGTTAAACTTTAGCCGAATCTTAAGCAAGGGGAGATCTCCTTCAATTTCTTCTTCAATCGGTCCTGAGAGAAGGTAGGTGTGCCAAAACTTCATGGTTTTTCCCTCCCTGTTCTTAGCCGATTTCCATTAGGGGAAGGGGTAAGTGCCGATTTCGGCAATGGTTAATAAGGCTTCTAAACGTTCTTGTAAACGATTTTTCCTAGGAACCCCGGGATATTTGGAAACAGGCAATCTAAGCCCCAATCTCTAGCAATCGATTTTGGAAGTAAAGTGGTAAGATTAATCTCTTTATTTTGACATTTGATTAAGTAGAAGGCTTTTAGTCTTATTCACTAATCGGTGGTAATTGATTAAGCGATTCGGAAATTGAGTACTGTGGTTAGTAACCGAAAGAATAAAGGTAAAGATTCGGGTTCAAGCAATAGCTTAAAAGAATTATTTGGTTTGGCCGAATGGCCCATATCACTAACACTATTATGGCCGAATATAGGGACAAGTAGATCTAGGGTGGCCGACATCTCTTTTCGGGATTTAGACTTCTCGTTGGCGACAGGTGTGTACATACACACTTATAACCATTAATGAACTGAATTAAATACATGTTGTATGTAAATCTGCTTTATGTAGATATGGATTTAGTGCCTTAATGGTACAAGCGAGGAACCCGGTAAGTCTCTGTCAGTATGAGATTGATAATAATGCTTTTGGGAAGCATGGCTTATTTGATACATGTGATAAATGTATGTTGACATAAACTCTGTTTATAACTGCTCGATATGGGTTGATGAGAGGAGGGGGCAGTATTAATCGTGCCGACGGGCACCAGTGTTTTGGTAACACACCGTGACTACGGTCACCAGAGGTTTGGTACCTCCAGAGGTTTGGTACCTCATAGCGACTCGTCCCTGTGGTTAACACCACCGTGGGTTGGCCCCACTTGAGATATGGGATCGTCTGCCAGTGATTTGGTATCACACGATGGGTTGGCCCCATCAATCGATTCGTGTCTACGGACACCAGTGTTTTGGTAACACATCGTGACTATATGTCACCAGTGGTTTGGCACCACCAGTGGTTTGGTACCACAGCGGGGTAGACAGTGGCGTTTGGTTGGCTAGGTTGGGGGTACATAATACTCTGCATATTAATTGTTATATGTTGTGTATGGAAATGTCTTTAAAACGGGGGAATGGTTACATACTGAGTCTTGGTGACTCACCTTCTCCTTTAACATTTTTCAGGTGACTCGTAGATGGCGGTTGAGGAGCTGGGTTGACTCGAGGTGGCCATGCGGTGGATTTAAATTAAATGAACCTTAATTTTAGTTATGATAAATTTTATTTCCGGTTTTTAGTTTATTTGGATGTAATAAGGCCTCCTGATATTTTATTTTTTTTTGTTATTTTTCATATGTCGAATAATTGTTTTAAACTATGATTATCAATATTAAATTTAAGTCACATGTTTTCCCAAATTAACACGAAAATGTTTTCATCGTGCCATCGGGCACACTCGGTATTTTATAGTAACTTGGTTGAATTAATTTTAAATAAATTCTAAGTAAGGTTTAACAATACAATCAATTGAAAAGGTTTTCAGCAACTAAGAATTTTTACTTTCCAAAAGTGTTTTCCAAAATATTTTCCACTGTAGCAACTAGATTCGGCCATAGTGTTTGGGCCGGATTTGGGTTGTTACAATTTTAGTTTTTGTATTTCATTTTTATTTGTTATAATTTGGTCCTATCCAAAATAGATAGTTACCTATCCATATCATTCTGATGTACTTTTTTTTTATCAATGTTTTTAAATCCAATATTTAAATATATCAAATGGTTTAGATTAAATATTTTTAAATATAAAAGTATTAATTGATTGTATAAAATTTCATCATTTAACAAATCTCAAGTAAACTTTAAATCCTAAACAATTTAGTATATATAAAGTTTATCTATTATCTCTTAAATAATTTAAACTATAATCATAATTTTAATATATTAAAATTAATATTATCTCTTTTACAATTATATAAGAAATTATTTAATATATAAATTAAAAGACACTAATTAATCTAAACCCTAAACCCTAACCCCTAACCCCTAAACCTTAAATCATAAAACATAAACCCATAACCCTTAACCCATAACCCCTAACCCCTAAACCTTAAACCCCAAACCTTAAACCATAAATCATAATCCCTAAACATTAAAATAGTAACTCATAAACCTTAAACCCTAAACCATATACCCTAAACCATAAACCCTAAACTATAATGATAATTAATTCAATATTTTAAAATTAATACTATCTCTTTTACGATTATATAAGAAATTATTTAATATATAAATTAAAAAACAATCAGTCATATACCCAAAAAACTTTAAAATTATTTTAAATAATAGTATTTTAATTTTTTCATTTTTAACATATATTTTTCAATGTTTTTACTTTCAAATTTTTTCTACGTGTCATTATTTTTCTGAAGAATTTAAATATTCAATTAAAAATAAATTGTATTTTAATTAATATAAATAAACTATTTAAATAATAAATAGACAGATAAAATATTTCTTGCGGCATTTTTGATAAAGCGCCGCTAAAACTTGATCTATAGCGGCGTTTTTCAAAAAGCGCCGCTAATGCCACTAAAGCTCAACATATAGCGACGGCGTTGTGCTTAATTTTTTTTTGCGGCATTTTTCAAAAAGCGCCGCTAATGGTCAACCTATAGCGGCGTTTTTCAAAAAGCACCACTAATGCTCGATCTATAGCGGAAACGCCGCTAATGCCACTAAAGCTCAACATAAAATAACAGCGTTGTGCTTAATTTTTTTGCGGCGTTTTTCAAAAAGCGCCGCTAATGCTCAATCAATAGGGGCGTTTTTCAAAAAGCGCCGCTAATGGTCGATCTATAGCGGCGTTTTTTTGTCTAAGCGCGCCAAAAACCTGTTTTGCTGTAATAGAGTGAAAACTTCTTATTGGATGCTTGATAAAGTGGACCAATGCATATGACCACACACCAAAAAAAATGATAAATTTTTTTTAACAAAATTTTAACTTATTATTAGGGAAGAATCCTACTTAATATGTCTCCCTTAAGGCTTAAATACATTTCTAAACGTAAGACACTACTCTATCAACACAAGTTTTCTCACTATAGCAAAACAGACTTTTAGCGTCGTTTTTTTTTACATTTAGCGGCGTTTATAAGCGCCACTAATAGTATTTGCAGCGCTTTTAGAAGCGCCGCAAAAAACGCCGCTAAAGAAAACGCCGCAAATTTTAGCGGCGTTTTTGAGGAAAAAATGCCACTAAAGGTCATGACCTTTAGCGGCGCTTTCCCCACAAACGCCGCTAAAGGTCATGACTTTTAGCGGCGCTTTCCCCACAAACGCCGCTAAAAGTCATGACTTTTAACGACGCTTTTTTCACAAACGCCGCTAATTTGTACAGATTTGCAATGTACAATTTGTCCAATATCATACCACTCCTGTACTAAAACCAGCCAATAACAGTAAATATAGCATATAATTCCAACCCTCAAACAGCAAATTTAGCATAAAAATCACACCAAATGCATTAATTCTAAATGATACTTGAAATTCAATAAATTAAATGAATTATAACTGAAAAGATTCTTACAATAATGTTAAATGTAATAATGTTAAAATAATCTTACAACGAGAAACTAAATATCTAAGATGGCGGCTTCTGCGACTGCTGAAACATCTGCATCATACGCTGAAGCTGTAGCTGGAGCTCATCGTACTTTCTGTTTTGCTCTGCTAGCATCGATGCAGCCTCTGCCTCCTCGCAGACTACCATTTGCCTCCTCCTTCTTTGCCACTTCCGCATCCGCTCGAACCTGTTGCTGGAGTTCTTCATATTTTCGTTGAACATTAGCAATTTGCTGCCTCTGCTCAACCGTGCTCGCTTGCATATAAGCTATCTGGTCTTGTAGCCTCTGAACTTCAGCACGAGATTGACTCCCGGAAGGCATGTACTGTTGGGAGCCGGATCCAAAAAATCGGGTCGGGGTAACCCCAGATCCTTGAAATCGAACCCGACCATACATTTCAAGACCAAAAACATCAGTGATAATTCTGTTAAAATATACTCAAGATTAACAGAACTATCAGTCGAAGCAGTCGTACCTTTCAGGACCCAAAACATTGGTAATAATTCTGTTATCGATATCATCAAGGTTAACAGAACTATCACTGGAAGCAGCCGCTTCATACTCCGCCTTCTTCTCCTTTAGTTTATCCTAATAAATCAATGAAAGAGTTAGAAACGAAATATATAATAAGAAGGAGTGCAACATAACTTAACAGTATAAATTTAAAACTACAAACGATGAATTAAACTATTATAATTGAACATTAGAAATATTTATAATAAATCAAATTTTATTAAGTAAATATACCATAATTTCCACCGGATGTCATCGGAGATCCATCCTTCTTCCTATGCGTAATGTCAAAAAGCTGAAGGCGTCCAACTTTTTTACCAGACGAGGCTTCCTACATTGTAGCAGAAAAAATATAATTTAATAGTATAAAGTCATTAATATTTGACAGAATTAATAAATTATAATACCTCGGCCTCAGCTACACAAGCAAAACTTACGAAACTGCCGGTAATGCGTAAATTTTTGTTTCTGTCTGCTGCTTGATCCAACTCGCTCACGGTCCTACATAATGAAATTTGTATTATGTATATAATGAACACTATAAACCGAAAAATTTATAGGACTTTAGAAGTACGTAATACCTCTCCTTTCTTTGAATTCCAGAATCTAACTTGATCTTCCCATTGGTACCTCAACATTCCCGGCGGGACATTTCTTAATTTTTCGTCGAGGCTTATTTCTTTTTTAAAATATTGTTTTTTTAACGTGCTTTTATGGTCTCTCCATTTTTTACCCAATGTCTTCTTAATATAGTCATCGGAGACCTCTAAAGCAAATCTCTCCTGAAAAAACATAAGTGTAAAAAGTAAATATTAATGAAAGTTAAACCAAAGTATTATAAATTACATTCACGTATTGTTACCTTAATATTATCGAGAGCCTGATTTTTGTTGGCATCAGGCATGTGATGCCATGATTCGTAGTTAATGGGCAACATATTGGCATTTCGTGCTATGATGCCCAAATAGCATGCTAACAGTCGAGCTTCAGATCCAACAGGCTGGCCAAGACTGTTTCTCCTCACTTTAGCACACTCGACAGGATCTAGGTCGTATAAATCTTTAAGGAGTGTACGTCCCCGACCTCTTCGCGTCCCACCACCTTCAGCTGAAAAATAATATATTATTATATTAAAATTAAAAAATGAATCAATAATAAAATTCAACATGCATGTAAAATAAACTTAACATTACTTTGAACTTCTGCAGGTTCGTCATCTATGTCCGGTAGAGTAGATCCAACAACTGTTTGTTGTTCACTATTGCCCTCTTCTGAATTTGGAGTACTGTGGACAATACTTAACTCTCGTAATCGTCTTCTAGGCATTTTTCCTGCAATACACATAAAATAGTGTGTTGTTAAACATAAATTGAAAACAATTGCTACATAAATTGTTACATAGATTGTGACATAAATAAGATGATACATGTTAGATATAGAGAGTAATTAATAATGTAAATAACTGGACTTTCAAATAGAGGAAGGAACATAATGCATTGTAAAACCCAAACATTAGTATTTAATAACTGCATTAGTATTTTTTATGTAATAAATTTATGTATTTATAATTAGTATTGATTGTGACCTCCAAACATGAGGGAACTGCAGTAAAGAGTGGTGGAATGAGATTATATAAAGAACAAAAAACAAAAGTGGGACTGTTGATATGGAAGAACTTGGGGGAAAAGAAACCAAACAAATACATAATTCCAAACAATAAGGAAATGAATGTAGCAAAGCTAAGACCCACCACTTTGGTGTTTAGAAACCAACCATGTCCACAAAGAAGACAAGCGCCCATTACTCATTGTCTTATGTGACGACCCCCTATGTAGTATTATGTACATTGAAGATGCATGTTTTTACAAGGCTGCTCACGGATTAGGTAGACTTAGTCTCGTAGCTCATGATGGTTTGGATTTTGGACCAATGCCTATCCTTGTTTTATTAATAATATTTTGAAACTAGTCGTGTTATTGATCATGAATATCGTATTATTGCCAGTCTAATAGTGTTAAAAGAAAATATATAAATTTAAATATAAGTAACCAAATTCAAAAAAGAAATGCAAGTTTACCCAAAATGAAATAATAAAAAAATAAGAACATAAAAAGTACTATAGAGGCCTTTATATTAAGAAATAGTACTATAGAGGCCTTTGTATTAAGAAATAATAAAAATATAAAAATATAAGAAAATATTATTTTTCATGCATTTGATCATGCTTTCAACATTTTGCAAGTTCCTAGCTCAAATATAATTTCTTGTATGCTGTAATGTGAACCCAAAATTCACTTAAGTACATGTGCATGTGCAAAGTCAGGTGTGCACATTAAATCTAGACTTGATAAGGTGCTCATCAATGGAAATTGTGTTTCAGCGGATTTTATCCAAACTTAATATTAACATGAATGATCAGATTCAAGAATATGGTAAGCTAAATGAGTTTAAATTATAAATATTATATTAACAAAAACATGGTAAACACTACAAAGCCCACACGCGCCACAGTTCTTGATTACTGAATGGCATGAATGGATGTAATAATTTCAGTATATTCTCGAAAACATAGATTAGAACTATCGACCTACTAAAGCAATCTGAATCATCTCGAGTGGTAAAGGCGAGCTTTCTTGGCTTCAATATACCTACGCAAACAAAAAAACATAAATCCCAAGCATGGGCTGCAGATCTAAAAGCTGGACATATAACACAAAAATAACTACTGACTAATCGAGTAAAAATTATACCAGTATTTTTTGCAAAAAACATACGACCATGACAACCCAATATCAGTAAGTGGCAGAAAAACAAAAAGTTAACTTCAAAAACAATGACCAAGTAAAAACTATACCTATTTCAGAGTAAAAACTGGTGGCGCAAGAGGCTATTCTCAACGGTTTCCTTAACGGCGGAGGAGAGATCACCGGAGCGGATTCTGGCAGTTAAGGATTTTGGGTAATTTTTTAGGGGAAAATAGTAACCTTAGGGATTTAGGGATTCAGGGTAATTCCATTTGGTGAACACGATAAGGGATTTCAGGGCTTTGAATGGGGATAAAACCGAGCACACAAAAACGGCATCGTTTTTGTCAAAAGCAAAATACATTTTGCGGCGTTTTTATACTAGCGCCACTAACGCCTGACATTTAGCGGCGTTTATCAAGTAGCGCCACTAAACCTTTTGTATTTTAAAAAAACGACGTCGTCCAGCTTATAAGGGGTTTCCGAATGGATGACAAAAACGACATCGTTTAAACAGTAAAGTTTGCGGCGCTTTTTAAAAACGCCGCTAATGCCCGATCTTTCGTGGCGGTTTCAGTAAAAACGCCGCTAATGCCACAACAAACACAACTGAAACGACACCGTTTTTGCTAAAGTGGTAAGTTATTTGCGGCGTTTTTTTGTCAAAAACGCCACTAATGTCTTTCATATTAATAAATTTTAACAGTTTAATTTTTTCTTAAATTCCTTTTTAAACTAATTTTGCTTTGTTTCAAACAATATACCTTATTTGTAAAAAAATAGTAATTTACAATGAAATTATTTTTAACTTGGCCAATAGAATTAATTGTTTTTTTAAATTGAGTTTTAAGCAATCTAGTTTAATATATGATCTCTTTTACGTTTAAATAATTAAAACTATAATGATAATTTAATATAATAATATTAATATTATCTTTTTTGCATTTATATAATAAATTATTTAATATATAAATTTAAAATAAATCAGTCATATATATACCCATATATCTTTATTATTATTTTAAATAATTGTATTTTCATTTTTTCCATTTTTAACATATATTTTCTATGTTATTTTAAATAAATAATTTTTCAAACTTTGATCAATATTTAAAAGAGGGTAAGTTTGAAATGTAAAAACAAAGAATAAAAACGACAGTGCATTGTGAACAGTTATCAATATTTGCGGCGTTTAATCTAAAAACGCCACTAATGTATAAACATATTGCGGCGTTTAGTATAAAACGCCACGAATAACCAAGACAAAACGGCAACGTTTACGATATTAGTTTACGAATTTACGGCGTTTTTTTCTAAAACGCCACTAAAAAAACATATTTTGCGGCGTTTTTTTAAGCGCCACTAAAAACAGGCTGAAAACGTCATCGTTTTTACACCCCGAAGCTTCTTTGCGGCGTTTATAATAAAAAATTACACTTAAAATTACACTCTCAACCCTAAATATAGTTGAAACTTTAATTTTGATTTTATCAGACACATTTTAAAAAAATAAACACATCGATATGTTTTTATATTGAATTAATATAAATATTTATGCATGCATATCTAAATATAATAAAATGGTGTTAATTAATTATATCAATATAATAATTGCATGTGTTAATATTTTACAATATCTGGATCAAATTAAAGTATACAATTGCACACTAAACTATTATTCATGTATGCCTTTGAGATTTAACCCATTAATTTTGATATATATAAATATTTTTAAAAATAACAATTTATATATATTTATCTTATTTAGATTTAACCCAAACCCTAATACATAACCCCAAATCCCAATACATAACCCCAAATCCAAACTTTAAACCCTAATCTCTAACACATATAACCCCAAACCCCAAACTATATAATGATAATTTTAATATTAAAATTTATATTATCTATTTTACAATTATATAATAAATTATTTAATATATAAATTGAGAATAAAAATTTGAACCTATTTTAAAGAAATAAACATTGGGGTAATTGATACATATACCATTAATTCGAGGTTATGGGAAGACAGTTTCACAATAAAAGGATGGATCGGTAAACGATAGTTGGATCCAACAGCTTCGAGGTTATAGGATTCAAGGGATTTTGGGGATTTGAATTAGGGGAAACTGATTTGAGGGATTTTAGTTTCGGGATTTTGGTTTGGGAATTTTGGCTCATATAGCCAAAACCCTAAACCTTAGACCCTGGCTAAACCCTAAACATTCAACCATAAACCCTAAACTATAACCCCTAACACATGAACCCTTAACACTTAACCCCTAAACCCCTAAACCCTTAACCTTAACCCCTAACCACTACTACTTAAACCTTAATATCGTTAAACACTAAGATCTTAAACCCTAAACAATAAATCCCAAATAACAAACTTTATAACACTAAACCCATATCCCAAAATAACAAACCCTAAACCATAAAATTAACATACTAAACATTAAACCCTAAATCAAATTTAATAGCTTAATTTGTAACTTAAATGAAAACTTCTAAATTGTTTAGTTAGAAATTTGTAACTTTTCATAATTAAGTAACTAAAATGAAACTTTCTCATTGCTTATAATAACTGAATGTATCAAAATAAAATATAATTCAAAGCAAGAATAATAAAAAAATATGAAAATTAAATCGGATCAAATCGAAACGAGTCCCTACACAAAAATGGCTACTCAACTTTTAGCGGCGTTTTTAAAACGCCGCTATTGCTCGGTTTTTTAGCGGAGTTTGAAAAAAAACGCCGCTATTGCTCGGTTTATTAGCGGCGTTTGTAAAAAAATGCCGCTATTGCAAGTTTTTAGCAGCGTTTGTATTGAAAACGCCGCTATTGTCCAGTTTTTAGCGGCGTTTGAGCTAAAAACGCCACTATTTCCCAGTTTTTAGCGGCGTTTACTTGAAAACGCCGCTAATGTATAATCTTTGCTGCGTTTTTTGTCAAAACGCCACTAAAAACGCCGCTAAAGCCCTGTTTTGCTATAGTGTCTCCTGTAACCTCTGTACCATCTCCAACATTATTTGCGGCTCTTCGGCCCATCGAAAGAACAGCCACAATAGCTACCACCAACATTCACCCTTCAATGCAATCATATTTTATTGGGGTCTTATGATCTTAAATTAAATTTGGAATTTGAAATATAAGTTTGATGGATTCATTTTTATTCTTCCAACTTAAATTTAGAGTGGAAGTTGAATTTTGAACGTTGAGCATGACTCATTTTAAATGGGCTTAATTTTTATCGAAGCTCATTTTTTGGGTCAAATATTTTTGTCCAAACTTTCTAAAATTTTGGGTGAACCTTCAGACTTAAGTGAGTAGCCCAAGCCTTAAACAAATCTACACGCAATATGTGGGTGAAAAAAAACTTTAACAATTATAATAATGTCTTATATTCAAATTCCACCATATTTGGGTTTTTATTGATTTTATATAAAATATAAAAAGATAAAACTACCTTTATCTGAGCTAGTACCCATTTTAACTCGTGACACCAATTCAGCCAGAGTTTTAAATATAGTATAGATTAATTTTGTTGTTAACATTATTTTTTTGATGTGGGTTCAAGCGTGGTGGAACATGTTTATCCTCTTATTTAAAGGTTATAGAGGACTTATCATAATTCTAGTATTATATAAAAAAAAAACATTACAAATAAAGAAAGTGAAGGTTTATTATTATTATTTTTTCTAATTTTAACACAGGCTAGCAAGTGATTCATAATGTTGTAACTTGATTTAGAGGTTCCATACCTTTTTATAGAATAATAGTCTAGTTTAACACATACAAACAATATTCTGTATACTGCTAATTATTGATTTATTGTATAGAAGTACTAATATATTGTTCTTATTCGAGGCCTGCTATTTAATTAATTGTTTGTTATTGTTATCGCAAAAGAATGTTGTCATTGTTGAGTCATCCCCCTCATCAGGCCAACAATCCAAGAAAATAGTTTCTCTTCAAACACGAAAAAGCTGAACATCCTTAGCCTTCAAAGGAGCATAGTCTCCCAGCATGTAAACTTCCAGGTGATCCGACAAGGCAGATTTTAAGAATTTAGTTGTGAGATTCTGCAGTGATTAAAAAATTCGAGAATAGTTTTTTTTTTAAAAAACACGGGCTAAAACGCGTCCTTAGGGGAGCCTTTTTGCCACGTCAGCAAAGCGCGCCCTCAAGAACACGTTTTTGGCTGATGTGGCAAAAGCGCTCCCCCATGGGCGCGCTTTCCTGCCGCATCCCTACAAAACGCGCTGACGTGGATGCGTTTTGTGGGGAAATGACCTTTTTCCGTAAATTTTAAAAAAAACCGGCCTTTTCCGTAAATAATTTTTTTGGTATATTTGGGTATTTTACCCCATTTTGTGGGTGATAAAATTTAATTATTATTTATATATTTAATTGAATTAGTATAGCACATTATTAAAACACCTTTTTTTTTATTAAGTAAGAAATATTATACTATAAAGGTATTTTTATCTTTTTATATTTTTTATATAAATTAAAAAGAAGATAAATAATAAGATTTAAACTTAATGCAACATTATTTTTAACATCTCAACGTTATTATATCGATTAAAACCTCATTTATTTTTTATATTAATATTTTATAAATATTTTTGTTATATAAATTTCCCACTTGATATGGAAACTTCAATAGTAGATTATTTGTTTTTAATAGAGTGTGCTGAAATGTGTTTATCATCTTATTTAAAAGTTAAATAAAACATGTAGTAGTTTTAAGTATTATATAAAAAGAATAAGAAATTAAGAAAGTTTTATTTCTAATTTTAACACAGGCTGGCAAGTGATTCCTAAACAACAATAAGAAAGAAATATGTTATTCATATATTGTTGGGTTATTTTAATCAAACAAATAAAAAAGTTATAACTTGATTTAGAGGTTCCATACCTTTTTATAGAATAATAGACTAGTTTAACATATACAATGAACAATATTCTGTCAATTGCAAATTATTGATTTATCGTATAGAACGATTATTGTTCTTTTTCAAGGCCTGTTATTTAATTAATTGTTTGTTATTGTTATCGCAAAAGAATGTTGTCATTGTTGAGTCATCCCCCTCACCAGGCCAAAAATCCAAGAAAATAGTTTCTCTTCATCACTCAACCAATGAAAATTTATTGTAAGAAAAAAAATAGATTATTAAGTTCATAAATGAGGTAAAAGAAACATTTATCAATCACAGACAAGACGACTATAACATTATGTTACATTGAACGTCAATCAAACATGAAAAAGCTGAACATCCTTCGCCTTCAAAGGAGCATAGTCTCCCAGCATGTAAACTTCCAGGTGATCCGACAAGGCAGATTTGTCGATGTTTTCGTGGTGGTACGATTTGCAGACAAAGTAAACCACTGTCTGGATGACTAATTGGAAGAGAATCCCCGTGGAAAGCAACAAGAAACAAATGATTGCATACACAACCCTGGTAGCCATGCCCATGTCGGTTCCTTCCACAACCAGCCTCTCGAATGCCATATGGTTTAACCCCATCGCCAGTTGCAGGATGAAAAACACGGCTATCGCCAACCCTAGCTTTCCTTTGATAAGGTTTTTGCTCTTCACCATGGCAGCAAACCCATATGCCTCTTCTAAAACAGATACAGTGGTAGCCAAGTGCCAGATTGTGGCCAAATAGAAGAGCCCCGCGGTGAACAAAACCACTAAAACGGCTAACACTGCAGCACCCATAACGTGCATTTGTCCCACTGAAACTGCCCAAATAATCAAGACAAGGACAGCTACAAAGAGATAGAGAAAAATGACAACAAAAATACTCAAGAAAGTAACAAGCAGCCTCTTCCAGACCTTGGGAACAACGCTTATGATTGTCTTGAACGTGAGTTCCCGAGCTGTATATATGCAGGCGATGGTGTAAACAACTGCAGCAGTTGAAAGAAGCGAAAAGATGAAAAACAAAGTGAAGTAGACAAAGTTGAAAAGCAAAAAGTAAAGGGCTTCATGGGAGATAAGGTGAGATGAATTCTCGTATTCGGCAGTGTCTGATCGAATACGATCAAGTTGTAATTTGCTTGACAATAGACTTGAAACTTCCACATGAACAAGGTAAATGAAGGATAGAGGAAGGATTAAAGCTAAAGTGATCTTAGTGAAGAGCTTTCTCCATGATGAAATGATTTTGTAGGATTCCTTGAATATGCCAAACAACCCTAGAAATTGCATCTCTTCTTGCCCTCTATCCATGCTCTTCTGTTTTTCTACAGTTACTTTTTTCAATGGATTTTTGAGTTGGACAGAGGGAGATATTTAAGAAGGGGGAGATGAGATTGAGATGGGAAGATTATAGGAAGCTGGGTTCCGATTCTTTTCCATAATAAACTATTAACAGTCTCCACATTTTGACTTTTCCACATACTATTATTTAAAGGGAGAATTGAGTTATCGTCACCTGTAATTCAGTAATGATTCAACTCACTATACCAACTTTATCATTTCATCTAAAACTCAATTAAATATATTTTTTTCTATCCACCTAGTATTTATTATTTGTGTTCAACTGATTTATCAAAATACCATTTCTTTTATGAAGTGAGAAATATTATATTATAACAGTGTTTTTATCTTTTTTTTATATAAATTCTAAAAGAACACATAAATATAAGATTTAAATTTAAAGTAACATTATTTTTGACATTTCAACTTTATCATATTCACTAAAGGCTCATTTTTTTTTATTTTTTATATTAATATTTTTGCTATATAAATTTCCCACTTGATATGGAAACATCCTTGTGTGTGTGTGTGTGAATGTTTGGTTTGGTGAATAAATTTGTAATTAATATAATAATGATTAAAGAGAGTAGAGAGTTTCCCATTAGAAAATCCACAAAAGATTCTTTTCTGATACCTTTTGTACTTGTTGTATAATATGCTTAAATTCTACTGATATCCTGGACTTAGTGTTTCAACTTTCAACTTTAATTTTTTGTATTTTTATATAATTTGAAATTTTAATTTAAACCATAACATATAATTTTTATATACGTTGGAATTAGTGCTCTTATCTTATTGGGCATCCCAAGGGTATTCTGGGAACTGGAATTTCGATGCTTTTATTTCCTCCGGAAAACACGCTTTGCTCTCTTTCGGACAAGTTTTCTCATTTCTTCAACTCACCAAATTGCCCTACATTTGAGAAAATTAACAAGAAAAAAGAAGCGAAAATTCAAAGTTGGTCACCCAACTTTCACAACTTTTTTATTTACAGCGTTAAAAGTAAAAATTTTGCAAAAAGGGCACTACTGTTACTAACCATTTTCATTTACCTACCTACCTACCATCATCCCCTTCTTCCTTGATCTTCAAAAATGTTTCCAGAAACCACTATTCCAACTCTTTATTCATCCGATTCATCGAAAATTTAGGGTCTCTTCAACCCAAATACATTCACTAGTCACCACCAATCTTCGAAAATTTTCATTCATATCGTGGGTGTAACATAATTTAGTATTATTTAAATTTATTCATTGTGTGATAATAAATTGAGTCCTAACTACAATATCGGAGTCTCGAACCTCCTCCCTTTATATATATGACTGTTCTTAAATGATGATTTATGAACATTTCAAAAGTTGGCATCATGAAAATTTTGTAGGGATTCAGAGTGTATTCCATTCAGCATTGTTCTGAAATAGTTATAAAGTTGTTTAGTAAGTAACAATTTTATACTAGGGACTCAAATAAAATAACTGTAACGCCCCAAAATTTTAAGAATTTAGTTGTGAGATTCTGCAGTGATTAAAATTATGTATTTGTGCTACTGTGCTCTGTTTTTGTGTTTAAAGTCTGGAGTTCGAGTTGCGTTACTAAAAGTTTTGTTATTTTAAAACAACCTTTATCCATGTGCTAGGTGGTTAAGTGCAATTCTGGGTAAATTGGTGTCAAGAATGAGCTTGTTGGTTTTTTGGTTAAGCATCTGTTTGTATTTTGTCTAGTTTTGAGTTTGAGTCATGTCGTGCACATTAGGAAATATATATATATTTTTTGCAAATGCCGGAAGGGGTGGTGGTTAACTTAATTATTCTATCATTCTTGTATTTTTTTCTTTCTTTCTTTCTTCTAAAATTTTAGTTCTTTGTTTTTCCGTTCTTTCCTCTTTTATTTTTATTCTTTCGGCAATTGATCTTTATGTGAACTGGGAAGTCTTGTTGCCTGTGAGGTCGATATTGTGTAAGTTCCGTTGTGACTTCTTTTTGTTTGTGATTTCCGTTGTGTTAATATTGTTTTTCTGTCGAAACGGGATTTTGCTCGTTTATTTGACGTTCGGCTAAACGCTCGATTGGTTACATTGTTTAGGCAAGGATATCGCAAGAGTCGTTAATCCGCCATATTAGTTTGATCCCTCCTATTTCGTACGAGGTGAGTGTGTGAATTGGAATAAAATTGCGTCGAATCTTTCGACATGATTTTAGCGGTAGGTTGATTTTGCTAAGTGTTGGAATTGATAGCGTAATTGATTGTGGAATGATTAATTAGGTTTCGGGTAGTCTCCGTATTGTTTCCCCATCAAAACGAAATCAGGTGCGTATCAAAAACCTTAATTTTGCAAGTTTCGGGTCACCGAAAATGGTGGCTGTCGACACCACATGGCTAGGCACACGGGCGTGTGACTAGGCCGTGTGAGTCACACGGGCGTGTGGCAGGCCGTGTGATCAACCGTGTAACTCACTGTTCATAGATTTGGGGCCACACGGGCTAGCAGACGGGCATGTGTCCAGGCCGTGTGTGGCCATGATAGTGCAGGGTTCACACGACCATGGGACACGGGCATGTGTCTAGGCCGTGTAACTCACTATTTGTGACTTAGGACCACACGGGTAAGCACACGGGCGTGTGCCGAGGTCGTGTGAGTCACACGGGCAGAGGGCATGGGCGTGTGCCCAGGCCGTGTGAGTCACACGGGCAAGGACACGGCTGTGTGTCCAGGCCGTGTGTCCAGGCCGTGTGGCATTATAAAAGAGGCCCGAAACCCGTTTTTGAGGCCGTAAATGTGGTTTATGACTGATAATAATCTCCCTAGTGTATGAATGATCTGAATTTGATTGAATGAAAACTCTCTGATACTCTGTAATAGACATATGGATATTATAAATGTAAGTGTATTGTGGACAATTGTACTCTGCATTTGCATGGGTTGGGATGTTGTGAAGAAGGAAGTAATCTGCTCTGAATCAGTGGTTAAGCCACTATGTAAATAATTCCGATTCTGGCACTTTGACGCATTATGATCTAGCAGCTAAGTTGTGTTACTGTAAACGTGTCAAATAGACACTTTGTGGTGTGTAGGGATGGATGGACATTAAACGTCCTTAACGGTGTGTTGGGAAGGTCAAAGATGGTGTGTAGCGGACGGGGTTTAGGATTATCTGCATCTGAATCTGATCTGCAACATATATATATATATATATATAAATTTGCATAGATATAAATATCTGTATATAACTGACCTGCTCTGAGTCTGAACCATAAATGATTTTGTACCGAACCGAATCTCTGAATTTGAAATTACTTTACAAATGAATAATGATTGAATAAACTTAAATTTCTTTTACGCACTGAGTTCACAACTCATTTTTTTTTTCGGTTGGATTTGGGTAATCTCGGTCTTGAGCGGGTCAAGCATAGCGGATGCTCGGTCAAGCATTTACTCTTCTTTAAGTAGTATATTAGGATTTCGGTAAACCATAATAATACGAATGTGGAAGATTATATACTTAATTAGTTTTAGGATGAATGCGTTATGAAACGTGGTTTAACTTTATTGTGCTGTTGTGTGACAATTGATAAATGATAAGGTAACTCTCTAAATTTAGGCTGTACGTCCAGGCCGGGTTTAGAGTGTTACAATAACACTCTTTAGTGTGATCATATTTCAAATCTATAAATTAGAGAAAAACAAGAAACTGATCAGTTCTTGTAAAAATCAATTTGTGAAATCAAAATGGAGAGAGAGTAGTTTTTGTTGAACTATCTTGAAGAAATGAGGGTGATTGAAGTATCATAATCTATATTTACTCTTATTCCAATATAAGTAGAACACGGATGTTAAACATAAATATTTAAAAAAAAAAAAAGTTGGAATAACATTCTCCTTAGTTAAAACCAAAGACGACAATGTAGTAGCACATTCAACCTATTATTTAGAAGTCACACTGCATTTATTGCAATCTTCATTCCAGACTCACAGTGACCAGCAGTGTTGCACATAAAGAAGTTGAGTCCCTTGGCCAGTTTTATCTTATCTTTCCCTGAGTTGTACACTTTTGCACCTGCAGGTGTGGTACAACTAGTGTACCCTCGTCTGTTCACTGCTACCACATTGTGGATAGTCGCATCGTAGTTGAACACTGCAACATCACAGTACAAAGTTTTTTTTTTTTTTTTTGATTTACTTCAGACACAGACTAGGAAATATTTTCATCATTTTGTTTAGTTATTTGGAGTTACCTAGCACGTCGCCGGCCCTGAACCGCTTCCCTTTTGGCCAAGTAGCCGTGTTAAAAGTCCAACCATTAGAGCCACCAACAGTGTAAGTAGCTGCATCAATGGTTTCCAGGCAAACCATTAAGCACAATAGCAATGCAATTGCGGACATGGTCGCTTGACTTGCACTGCCCCTTCCCTGCGCCATCTCTGAGAAAAGCTAAAGGTTTTAGAAGTGGAAAAGGCTGTTCGAGTGAGTGAGGTGGGGGGAAGCACAAGTTTTTATGCCTATATAAGCAGTTTCAAAACTGGGACTAGACAATTACAAAAGTGGGGGGGCTTTTGAGATTGTCATTGATTAAAGTTGAAGCCAACAACCGCATTAACGACTATTAACTTTCGGTGTTGATAATAAAGATTTGAAAATAATTAGAGGTAAATGATGACATTAATTGGGATGGGAGTATTCAAAAGAGAAGATTGTTTAGTGGTATGTGAAGGGGGTGTGGTGGACTATGGCACTCACATGGAAGAGTTGTAGCAGCAGTCACAAGCCGTGAACTGAGGTTGAAGTTATTGGGCGGAAGCAGATAGTTTAAGGGGAATAATGGGATGTCAATTCAAAAGGCAAAAAGGACAAGATTTTCAGGGACAATAAAGATGGCCTGCTTGACTAGTTGCTTATATTGTGTTTTAAGAACATCAAGCAATGAAGGAGCTGATGTCTAAGGCAGCGGTGACCCTACCTTCCATCATGTTACAATCTCTTTAAACCTTTTCTGTGGCGTCCGGTCCCGAGAAGGTTAAAACCGAATCTTGGTCGGACATCTAACTTATGCCCCAATCCATTTATCATACCATTAAATTAAGTTAGGTACTTAAATTTCATTTTAATGTTTAAATTGATCCATATAGTTTTTGGTTTAAACTACTACTTATGTTTGACTTTCATTACACAAACTCTTTTAAAATTTTTAAAAAAATTTAATAAACATTTTCAGCTAATCATAACTGAACAAGTGGTTTAAATGATTATTATTATTTTGCATGTGGATTTTATATTAGAATATTATTCTAATATCCTAAAATATTTAAAAATTTAATTTAATTTAATATTATTTTAATATATTGAGAATCCAAAGTTTTGTCTCTTGATTGTCTCCTTCGGTTCCTGACTTGAATTATCTTCATAGCAATAAAAAGATTAAGATAAAAAATTAAAACTCAAACCTATTTTGTTGGAATCCTCTTTTTAGTATGATGTCTTTATTATTGGTAAGCCATAGCTATATTTTTTTTGAAACCCATAAATCTCTTCATGTAGCTCCTTTCTCCGGTTTGTGTGTTTTGAAGGCTAAAACCAAAAATTCATTTTGATTGGAACTCATATCTTCCTCACTCATCCCAATTTAAAATTCTATAAATCAATTGGTTAAAATCTTTCGGAAAACTTCAGATAAATTAAAGGGATTGAATCCTAAATTCCTCAAATAAACTCCCTAAAATTCCCAAGTTTAATCCAAACTGGACCACGGAAAAGCATCTAAGGCTTATTTGTTGAAAAATGGTTTCCGAATCCTGATCAAATTGATGAAGCATAAACACGGGTACATCCCGAGCATACTCGAGTAAGCAACAAGTTCTTGAATTTTGATTCAAGATGAAGAAGCAATGCTCCATACACGGATCAAACAATAGTCAAAATGTTAGGTACTTCTTTTTTTTCCACATCTGTCATAGTTTTTGTACAATAAAATAATGCTATTATTAAAATTTGGGTATATTATATTAGTAGTCACTCAATTATGTTTTTGTCATCTAATTATGAAAAGTTACAATTTTTTTTTTTGTCATCCAACTATGAAAAGTTACAAAATGGTCATCCAAATATTCAATTTTGTCTTTTTTGGTCACCAATTAGTAGAGGTGATCATGGGTTGGGCCTCAATAGAAATTTAGCCCCTTTTTTAACCCTGGGCCGGCCTAAAAATGGGCCTAAAATTTTGTCTAAGCTCGACCCGAATAAAAATGTTAAAACTTGAGCTTAGTCTGCTCATATTAATTTTTTTATATTATTATTTTTATATAAAAATAAATTTAAAAAATACAATACATAAAATATAGTAAAAAAATATTAAAATAAATGTTTCCCAACAAATTGAAAATAAATTTTAAAAATTATTTATACTTAAATAATACTAAGATAGGTGCAACTTAACAAGCAAATACCTCTAGAATAGTAGTAAAATTAATAATAAAACAAGAGTTATATAATACCAAACAATAACAATAAAATATAGCAATATAATAGCGATATGACACCAAAACAACAGTAAAAATAGTAAAAACAGCAGCATGTTTTTTTTCTTTTCAAATTCGGGTCAGGCCGGACTAGGCCGAGGCCAAAAAAAGCTTGCCCAAAGCTTGACTCGTTTAGAAAATGGGCCTTGTTTTTTAACCCAAACACATTTTTCGGGCCTATATTTTTTCCCAAACCTTTCCACTTTTTGGGCGGGCTAGGTGGTCTGACTCATGATCAGGTCTACCAACTAGCTAACGTAAAAAATGAAAACATCGTGAAAAAAAA
Source organism: Gossypium sturtianum (assembly GCA_025698515.1). Taxonomy (NCBI): domain Eukaryota; kingdom Viridiplantae; phylum Streptophyta; class Magnoliopsida; order Malvales; family Malvaceae; genus Gossypium; species Gossypium sturtianum. The sequence goes on from CM046947.1 coordinate 8,684,221, forward strand.
ATTAATAATTGAATGATCAATTTGTAACTTTTCATAATTGATAATACTCTAGAACGACATATTTTTATGTATTAATTATTTGTTTATTTTGAGTATGATCCTATTAATTTGGGCTATTTATGGTCTTTTATCTTTTAGGGACTAAATTGACGGCAAAAGTGAATTTAAGGACGAAAAGCGTGAATTTGGAGATAAAGTGGGCCAACATGCGACATAGAAAAAAAGGTGGTGCCAAAAATGCAAGTATGGAAGACATAAGGATAAAAATGCAAAAGAAGAGATTTTATAGCACAAGACTCTATTTAATGTTTAATTATATTAGGATAATTATTAAGGATTATTATTTAGATTTAATTTTAGGATTTATTTTCATTTATCTTTAATTATCTTTAATTATCTTTATTTGTATTTATCTTTTAGAATTTAATTAGGAATAGGCTAGGTTTCTTAGTACTATAAATAGGGGATGAAGTGGCACAAAAGGGGATCGATCTTTGGCTGTAACACTTTCTCCCTCATAAAGTTTAACCTTTTGTTCTTTCCATATTTTTTTCCAGTAAAAATTCTATTTCCATTATATTTGTTTCTTTCCCAAAAATCATGAGCCACTAAATTCATCTAGCCGAAAGTTGTCAAAATTCTCCAAAAAGGTTCACGGGGCTTAGAATCCGCGCTTAGCCTTTTCAACAGGGTATTCATCGCTTCTCCGCATTACGGGGATGACGCTTCCGTCCATGTCCCTTAACAGGTAATCTTTTCAACTTGTGCAAGAAACGGCCGCTTTGTACGTTTTGGGAAGGTTGCACAGTCAGTTCGTTGACTTTCTGCGTCAGAGGTTGGTGAGTCCAAGAGACAAAATGGCGTGGTATTCGCCGTTGGGAAGTGATGATCTAGCAGAAGATAGTCCCACAAAAGCGATTATTGGCTAGAGTCAGGTTCCGCCAAATCTTAAGTCTAAATTCTTGAGAGTGGTGGCGTGGCGTCCTCTTCCACTATAACTGGCTTATTCTACTTGAGAAGGATCACTTAAAAGTCAAGGATTGAACCCAAGGCGAATCGAGACAACCGGTGTAACAGCCCGATTTAGACCTTATTCGGAACGGTAGTTTCGAGACCACAAATTCGAGTCAGAAAGATATTTAAACATTACTTTCTATGTTCATTATGTGTGAATTTATGTGTGTAAAATTTTCGTATAAAAATTTAATCGTTTTGGTGCTTAATTATGAAAAAGGGCTTGATTGCATAAAAAGAAAATTTGGTGGTTAAATGTGTAAGTACCGAATTGATGATGGTTTTATAAATTGAAGTGTTGATAGTGCAATTTAGCCATAAGTTAATATAGTGGCCGGTTTTGGTATGCATGTAATAGTAATTAGATTATTAAATTATTTTAGTAATGGCAATTTTGTAATTTTGTTAACTTATAATAATATAATAATAAAACATAAACAAAAGTGGATGTTCATTTTTTTTTTCATTTTCATTCCTCTACTGCCGAAATGAGAGAAGGAAGAAATGATTTTAGCTTTTGAAACTTTCGGCCCTTGCATGTTTGATTAAGGTATGTAATTGAGTTCGGTTTTTGATAATTTTTACGTTTTTGATATCGTTGCATTAAATACTAGCTAACCCAAGCTTGAATTTTTGAATTTGGTGATATATTCATGAAATGCCATTGTTGATAGTTTGATGAAATTGGTGCTTAGTGATGGAAAATAAATATAGGTTGTTAGATTTTTAAATTTAATTAAGGTATTTTTTGGTAAAAATGCCTAAATAGGATTAAATTGCGAAATTTATAAATTGAGGGGTCAAAATGTGAAATAAATGAAAGAAATGGGCTGCCAGGGACCTTAGTGAAATTCGGCCAAGCTAGGGTGAAGTCAAATTTTGAAAATTTTGTGTTTTATGCTATTTGGACTAAATTGTGATAAATGTTAAATATCAGGGGTAAAATGGTAATTTACCCATTTATGTGTTGTTGGATTAAACTGAGTGAAATTGTGTTTAAATGAGGTTAATTTGAAATTATATAGATCAAGAACAAAAGATTTCGGACTTGGATCGGGGAAAAGCAAAAATAGTCGAATAGTCGATTTATAACGTCCGTCGATATCCGAGGTAAGTCTTTAAGCAATTAAACATCGTTAATTTTGAATGTAACTTAGTAATATGCTGATTTGGAATTTGTGGAATTATTGTTGAGTTAGCCGAATGTGAATAAGCATAGAAATAATGTGTTTGAGTTTAATTCGATTGAGTTATAATGTTTGAAAGTCCGTATAAACTATATGGAATATCTGAAATGTTTGATGTATTAGTTTTTTTTATGAGTCAGCTCTATAATAATGATATTCGGGCTTTGAGCCTAGCAAGCCTTGTGCTGGTGAATTAAATCGGGCTTTATGCCTAGTAGGCTTATTGCTGGTGTATAAAATCGGACTTTAAGTCTAGCGGGCTTTGTCTTGCGGTGTGTGATCTGAGCTTAGGCCTAGCAGGCTTTATGCCGGTGATTACGTATAAGCTTATGCCTAAAAGATTTCATGCTGATGTGGTATTTGAGTATGTTAATCAATCTAAATGGCCAGGTATGAATTAACTTCTTACCAATTTAAAATAAGGTAAGCAAGTAACTCAATTATTTATTACAAATTGTATGTGATACAAAAGAAGTTTATATATATGATTGTCGAAACCATTTTTATTTTATGTTTGAAAACAATGGGGTCGATTTAAAAATGTGATGTGGAGTCGCCACCAACTTTTTTTGTTTAGGTGTGATTGGATCACCTTGAAAAAAAATTTCAGTGGTCTGCGAAATTAAATGACAAAAAGGGTTCGGGAGTCGGTTACGCACGAGGAAGGGTTAGCACCTTCGTACGCCCCAAAACGAGTACCAAATTGATTAATTAATGTCCTTGCGTTAAAAAATTGAAAATGTTTAAGACATAATTCTTTTTAAGAAAGTTAATTAATTTTGAATTGAATCTTAAGATTAACTCGTTTCAAAGGAATAAAAATATCATATCCAATACGTTAGGATATAACATTTTTATACCTCGACACCGAGATCGTCTTTGATCTTCAAAACATACAATTAAAAAGGGTATTTGGTTATTTGGTTGAACGGGAAAATTGACACCCAGCACGTTAGGGCATAAATTTCCGAATTTCCAAACACACAAATATTGCCTTATCTTAAAAATTTTTAAATACGCAATCTTAAAATTGGCTCAATATACATTTTTAATAAAACATTTAGTACAGGCTTGAATATATTGTAATTTGAAGCATAAAACAATAACAAGATTCACAAGCATTAAGCATGAGGTACACACAAATTCAATATTATTAACAATAAGCTACAAGATATAATAATTCTACAAAAATTGACAATGGCAAATTAATATAAAATAAAATCTTGGATGCTAACAAATATATTTAAAGTAAATAAAGTAAATTGATTTTGAAATTAACACTTTACGGAATTATTTAAAATAAAATAATTTATGAATGAATTTATTAGATATATATTTTAAAAAGAACTTACACGTTTAAATATATATGTAAATGTATATAAGTAATAAGATATAAAATATATGAAATAAATTTAAATATACAATAAAGTACGATCTTATTATTATATATACATGTATGTATAAAATAATAGCATATTATTGTTTTTTTTTTAAATTAATATTATATAAGTTATCAAAGAAATACATAGTATATGATTTGGAATTAAATATTTTTACAATAAATATAAAAAAATACATGTAAGTGGAAAATAAAAAAAATTAGAACATTATAAAACAGATTTCGAAATAATTTGATTAAAATAACTTGAATAATGAATAAATTTAAGACTAAAAATACATGCATTATAAATAAAATTAACACTTAATAAAATTAGAAAGCTATTACACAAATAAACCTAATTATTTAAACAAAACCTAGGATCATATTGCATTTTCGCATAGAAAATAAGGGATCAATCTAGCAAATATTCGACAATCTAGAATGCAGCACTGAAACAGGACTAGATTGAAACAACACGCAAATTGCATAGATCAATTAAGAAATAAATGAATCATATAACAGGTTTAATCGAAGAACGCTACGATAAATAGGGACTTAATGCACAAATATTCCATTGTCACAAAAGACGCGCGGATCTTGCGGTTTTGAATCGGATCGGGTCGGGGCAGATTCACACGGCGCCGTTTTGAACTTATTGAAACAAAATTAAACGGTGTCGTTCCCTTAATGCATTAAAACCAGAGTTAAAAAATAAATTAACATTTTATTTTTTAAACCAAACCCTAATCCCCTTTGTTCTCTTCCTCAGCCGCAATCCAAAACCTTCTCCGTCTACCACTAAATCGCTACCATAAACAGCGAATAGTGATACACGAATAGTCCGATTTGCTCCAATAATACCGATCTTAAAGCCTCGCTCTCTAACCAACGTCTAACTCCGATTGCGACGGAGAAAACGAGGTATATTTACGACGGTTTATTCAACATCTTCGCCTAACTCCGATTGCGACGGAGAAGACGAAGACACTTACAACGATACACATTTTTTTTATTTACGAATAAACACAAAAAAACAGGAAGAAAAAAGAGAAGAAATCACGAAAGCAAAAGATTTCAGATAACCTTTCAATATTTCTGCTTTTTTTGCTTAGTATATTGCCTATCAGTCTGCGTAAGAAAAGTTACAATGGATTCCTCGGTTTTTAAAGGCCGAAAATCGGAAAAAGAATAAAATCAAAAGAAAAATAAATTCTCTCTGTTTTGCTGTTTCTCTGTTATTTGCTTGCAGGTACGAAAGGCGGACGTGGCATCTGAGAGGCTCGGGTTGGCGTACGGAGGAGGCGCGCGAGGCGCGCGTGGTGGTGGCGCGTGAGGCACGCGCGTGCTGTGGCTGGACACGACCTCGGAACCCTAAGGGTTTCGATCTGCCAAAGTTATTTAGGCCAGTTCCAGAATTGGGTCGGGGTTTGTTTATTGGGTCTGTAAATGGGCTAAGTAATGGTTTGGGCCTTTGCCCAGTTTAAGTCTGTAAAAAATATTATGGACATTGGGCTATTAATTTTTGGTATTTTATTGCAATTTAAATATTTTGGTATGGGCCCGGGCATAAATTGGGTCCTACAGCTGCCCCTATTTGCTTATTGTCGTGTAACGAGAGTAGAGCAAAGATTTTAAAAGGGCCAATTTTAGCCCGGTTTTGTCGAATCTTGGACTTCTTTCAGTGCTTTTCTTCTTCGAGTGGCTTCATTCCATCCCACTGTATCTTCAAGGGTGTAAACTAGCGCTTCGATCCAATTCAAAGATATTAGACTTGTAGCTTCAATCTGCTCCATTGTAACTTTATGGAGATAAGATTGGTGACTTCTATGTAATCTCAGAGAGAAGGGATTTGAAGCTTCGACCTACTCTACTGAAAGTTCAAGGAAATTAAGGTTGATCCTCAATAACCTCAGGGAGAAGGGATTTTTAGTCTCAACCTACTCCACTAGGACTTTGAGGTGATGAGAATTCAGAGAGAAGAGGTTTGTAGCTTCGATCTTCTTACTGAAACTTCTCGGAAATAAATGTTGATCCTCAATAACCTCAGGAAGAAGGGATTTGTAGCCTCAACCTACTCCACTAGGACTTCGAGGTGATAAGAATTCAAAGAGAAGAGATTTGTAGCTTCGATCTTCTTACTGAAACTTCTCAGAAATAAAGGTTGATCCTCAATAACCTCAGGGAGAAGGGATTTGTAGTCTCAACCTACTCCACTGGGACTTCGAGGTGATGAGAATTCAGAGAGAAGAGGTTTGTAGCTTCGATCTTCTTACTGAAACTTCTCAGAAATAAAGGTTGATCCTCAATAACCTCAGGGAGAAAGGATTTGTAGCCTCAACCTACTCCACTAGGATTTCGAGGTGATAAGAATTCAGAGAGAAGAGATTTGTAGCTTCGATCTTCTTACTGAAACTTCTCGGAAATAAAGGTTGATCCTCAATAACCTCAGGGAGAAGGGATTTGTAGTCTCAACCTACTCCACTGGGACTTCGAGGTGATGAGAATTCAGAGAGAAGAGGTTTGTAGTTTCAATCTTCTTACTGAAACTTCTCGGAAATAAAGGTTTATCCTCAATAACCTCAGGGAGAAGGGATTTGCAGACTCAACCTACTCCACTGGGACTTCGAGGTGATAAGATTTGTATCTTCGATCTGCTTCGCTCAGGAAGGCAAGATCTTCTATCTTCAATCTGCTCCACTGTAAGCTCCGGGATGCCAGACTGGTATTTTCGATCCGCTTCTCTCAGGAAGGCAAGATCTTCGAATTCACCGATGTTGCGACACCGTCCTCTAGGGGACCTGTCCTGTAAAATCAGTTTTGTGTTTATGCTTATGCAGAATGGCTAGGATGCAATGATCGGAATGAATCTAATGCTCCTAACTAAATGTATTCACATAAATTTCGAATGTCATGAGAGTGATTTTTTACAATGATTAGGATGCAGTGATCAGAATGAATCGAATGCTCCTAACTAAATGTATCTTGCATGAATGCAGACTTTCATGAGAACGATCCTTTTCAAATGTTTAAGAGCATCCTTGCTCGCATCATGTTGTCCTTGTTTGGCTGGTATTTTGACCCAAAACCCGAAGGAACAATTATACTTTGCTCAACTGATTTGCCCCCATTGTAACTTCAAGGTCCATTCTATCATACCTCGAATACGCAAGGTTTGTATTATTGCACTGTCACTCGTCGTGACTCAAGTGTATAGGATCCAGAATAATCTGTTACACCATTCTCTAAGTGTTAAGCCTGAACACAGAATTTCATCTTTAAGAACAGTCTCCTTCTTATTGTTTGTTTGTTAAAGCCTCATCTCTGCCGTGGTACTTTAAAAACGAAGAGATCATCACTATTTAGACACCTCCTTCTCAAATATTATCAAGCCTTTAGATCTGGTGAGTTCTAAACAATAGTCCTGTTTTAGGTTCTTGTATTATTTAGAAACCTCTTAGAGTAATATGCGGAACTTCTTCTATGAAAGCATTATTAGTTCATCCATCATTATTTCAATAGAACATGCTTGCATAGAGGTAATAACAATAGATGAAAATAAAATTGGTGTGAAGTAAAGCTTAAGATAAATTAATAAAAGAAATTAATCAAAAATGCACATCTTGAAAAGAACAAAGTATTCAAAGATAGCACATTCAATGTGAATAAAAGGAATACTATGCGCCCTCTAGATATCGCAGCCTGAGCTTCTCTGCCCGAGTGTCTGGAAGACTTTTTTGAGTTTGACATGTGTTTAGGAGATCTTGAGTACTTTGTCGATGCACCAAGACGTAACATACCCCTTCCTTGTTAATTCAAGTATAGCAGGATCACCACATGTCATAATTTGAGCCGCCATTTTCGGGTTTTCAACTCAAATCCCCTCTGGTCTCAAAGCGCCCTTTGCGGGTTTTCACCTTAACCTCTCCATTTTTTTTTAGGTCTCAAAGTGCCCTTTGCGGGTTTTCACCTTGGCCTTTTCCTTCTTCACGTGTTGTACTTCTTGACTGAATCTGGATTTACAGGATTGGGCAAGTTTTTCCCATCCATTTCGGCCAAAATTAGTGCTCCTCCGGAGAAAGCCTTCTTTACCACGTAAGATCCTTCCCAATTTGGCATCCATTTTCCTCTGAAATCTCTTTGTATAGGGAGAATCTTTTTCAATACCAAGTCTCCCTCATGAAGTTCCCTCGGGCGGACCTTTTTATCGTAAGCTCGCATCATTCGTTTTTGATACATCTGCCCATGCTGGATAGCCCTTAGCCTCTTTTCCTCAATCAAGTTTAATTGATCATATCGAGATTGGATCCATTCTGCTTCATCTAACTTTAGTTCTGACAGAACTCGGAGGGAAGGTATCTCTACTTCAATAGGTAACACTGCCTCCATTTCGTAAACCAACGAGAAAGGTGTTGCCCCAGTAGAAGTTCTGACAGATGTCCGATAGGCATAGAGGGCAAAGGGCAACTTCTCGTACCAATCTCTATAAGTTTCTGTCATCTTTCCTACAATCTTCTTAATGTTTTTATTGGCTGCTTCTACTGCACCATTCATTTTTGGACGATACGGCGACGAGTTGTGGTGTCTAATCTTGAACTGACTACAAACTTCCACTATCTTACTGTTGTTCAGGTTGAGTGCATTGTCAGATATGATCTTCTCAGACATTTCATATCGGCATATGATTTCCTTCTTCAAGAATCTGCTAACTGCCGATTTAGTGACGCTGGCGTATGAAGCAGCCTCTACCCACTTGGTGAAATAATCAATGACTACAAAAATGAATCGATGCCCGTTCGAAGCTTTCGGTGAAATTGGTCCAATGACATCCATGCCCCACATAGAGAAAGGCCTTGGAGAAGTCATAACATGCAGGGGCGAAGGAGGTACATGAATTTTGTCCCCATAAATCTGGCATTTGTGACATCTCTTGGCATAGTTGATACAGTCACCTTCCATGGTTGACCAATAGTATCCGAATCTTATAATTTGTCTGGCCATTGTAAAGTCGTTGGCGTGAGTCCCACAGATACCCTCATGGACTTCTTCCAGAATTTTCTTAGCTTCAATAGCATCCACACATCTCAAAAGTACTTGATCCTTTCTTCTTTTGTACAGAACCTCCCCGTCTAAGACGTAATCACAGGCTAGCCTTCTCAATGTCCTTTTGTCATACTTAGTTGCTTGCTCAGGATATTCACGATTTCTCACGTACCGCAATATATCGTGATACCAAGGGTGATTGTCTCTTTCCTCTTCATCCACATTATAACAATGGGCTGGGGCCTCGTAGATACTCATTTGAATAGGCTTTACATCCTCCTGTTTGCCCACTTTGGTCATGAAGGCCAAAGTAGCCAAAACATCCGTCATCTAATTTTATTCTCGTGGGAGATAACTAAAAGTGATATCATCAAACTCCTCAATTAACCCCATAACTATCCTTCGATAATTGATCAATTTTGGGTCTCTTGTCTCCCATTCCCCTTTTAGTTGGTAGATCACTAGTGCAGAGTCCCCATATACTTCTAGCGCTTTGATTTCGCGCTCCGTGGCTGCCCGGAGTCCCATGATACACGCTTCATATTCTGCCATATTATTTGTACAATCGAAATCCAATTTTCAAGTAAATGGGTAATGATCTCTATTTGGGGATACTAAGACTGCCCCAATTCCATTACCGACAGCATTTGATGCTCCGTTAAAATTTAGCTTTCGAAGATGATTCTTTAGGGTGTCTTCCTTCACTACCGCTACATACATTAAATCCTCTTTGGGGAAATCAAAATTCAATGGCTCATAATCCTCTAAAGCTTTGCTAGCTAGAAAGTCTGCTATTGCGCTCCCTTTCACAGCTTTTTGACTCACATAGATGATGTCGAATTCAGAAAGTAAGATTTGCCATATGGCCATCCTTCCATTTAAAGCAGTTGACTCCATCATGTACTTTAGAGGGTCTAATTTCGAGATTAACCAAGTTGTGTGGTACAGCATGTATTGCCTCAATCTCCGGGTCGTCCAAATCAAGGCACAACATAATTTCTCAATTGGTGAATATCTCATCTCACACTCAGTGAATTTCTTGCTGAGGTAGTACATCGCCTTTTCTTTTCTTCCCGAATCATCATGTTGACCCAGCACACACCCCATAGAGTGATCAAACACTGTCAAGTGCAGGATTAATGGCCTATCTGGGCAAGGGGGTGACAAGACTGGAGGATTTGACAAGTATTGTTTGACCTTATCAAAAGCTTTCTGGCATTCATCATCCCACACTCCTGGATTGTATTTCTTTAGAAGACGAAATATAGGGTCACATTTTTCGGTTAATTGTGAAATAAATCGAGCAATGTAATTTAACCTTCCCAGGAAACCTCGAACTTCTTTTTGAGTGCGCGGTGGAGGCAATTCTTGTATAGCCCGGACCTTGTCTGAGTCAATCTTGATTCCCTTCTCACTGACTATGAAGCCTAACAATTTTCCCGATCTAGCTCCAAAAATGAATTTTGTGGGATTGAGCTTTAACTGGAATTTCCTCAGTCTCAAGAACAATTTTCTCAAAACTTGTATATGTTCAACCTCTTTTCGGGACTTTGCAATCATATCGTCGACGTAGACTTCAATCTCTTTGTGCATCATGTCATGGAACAAGGTCACCATAACTCTTTGGTATGTCGCTCCTGCATTCTTCAATCCGAACAGCATCACTTTATAACAAAACGTACCCCATAATGTTATGAAGGTAGTCTTTCCCATGTCTTCAGGATGCATTTTTATCTGATTGTACCCGGAGAAGCCATCTGATAAACCGAAATAGTAACACATTTTAGGCCCACATTTAGTATTCTTTTGGATGAATTATCCCTTATTTTATGTAATTTGGTGCTCTTAATCCTTTCTTTTTATGTTATATACTCAGGAAAGCACCAGGGGATGAAAAGAACACAAAACAGGCTTAAAACGGGACAAATGGGCCAAAGCATGAAATCGACACAGCCTGGACCAAAGATCACACGGCCGTGCCTCCTTAAAGATCTTGAACACGGCCTGGACCACGATTTACACGACTGTGCCTCATTAAAAAAGTCCGAGCACGGCCTGGCCGCGATCCACACGGGCGTGTGCCATGGCCGTGTCCCTGTTAGTGGAAAGAGCAATTCCACTCGGATTTGGATGCTTGGAGGCAAAGAAACACACTCCAAAGTCTAATTAAACCCCCAATTAGGAATTGCACTCAAATTAGGATACTTGGAGGCCAAGTAACACATCTCAAAGCCTATATAAACACCCTAGGGGGCAACTTAATCGGGAGTTTGTGAAACCTTCTTTCGAGGGAGCCAAAGCCATCATCTAGGGGCATCGTGCTAGGCAGGAGAGAGAGCGATTTGTGGGGATTCACTCGAGGATAGCCAGTTGATCCATCTCAAGAAGCTAGAATTATACTCAAGACAGAGGATCTCTCTCTTCAATTCCTTCAGGGGTTTTAGGGATTTCTTATGTTTTGTTTTATCTTTTCTCTTGAGATGTTTTCCTTTATTGTTATGAACTAAACCTTTGGATACAGAAGAGAGATGAAACCTATGATGAATCTTGTTATTTGATTATTTGAATTATATGATAAATACTTAGTTTGTTCTTAATTATGTGAGCTTAATTCAAATTTAATGTGCTTAGATGGAGGAGGAATAGACCCTGCCTAAGAGTAGATCCAACATAATTAAGCGGAGTTGATCGCACGCCTAGATATAGGGTGACGAGATTTTTCCAAATTAGGGTGAAACTTAATATGGGAATCCACAGATCGATTTCTTTGCTATTCTAGGGGTTATTATAAGAGAACGAGAGTTCCACTAATTAACCTAGGGTTAGCGTTATTCGCCTCGAGAGAGAGGGTTTAATATACGTTAGGGAGTCTTACGGATCAAACTAAGTAAATAAAATCATATGGTTCAGTGATAGATAACAAGTGAAGTCTAGGTGGATTCTTCCTAGGGTATCGTCTAAATCAACTGAGTTTTTCCCAAGTTATTTTCCAAATTCATTCTTATTTGTCTTAGAGTCTTTAGCTTAGCAGTTAGTTAATTTAGATTAATAAAAAACTTCACTTATTTTAGGCTAAATAATAAAAAGAAAGTTAGTATTTGTACTTTTAGTTCCTTTGGGTTCGATCATCCAGTCTTGCCTAAACTATACTACTGTTCGATAGGTGCACTTGCCTTTAATCGTTGTCAGAGTTAGTTTCCAGGTTCGATCATTCTTTTATAAATTTTAAAACTCTGATTTACAACGATCAAGTTTTTGGCGCCGTTGTCGGGGAACTAAAATATTAAGAAAGCTCTATTTTTATTACTTTAGCCATTCTTTTTATTTTTCGCAATTTACTTTTATTTTTAGTTTAAATTTTTACTTTGCTAATTTTTCTTTTATTTGTTTTTGTCAGATAATTTTAGTTTATAGAGAAGATGGCACTAAATAACTATCAGTGGCGAGTTATGAGGACAACACCAATGAAGCGCCGATGTCCTCAACCTCGACGCAATAACCGTGCTATCAAACCGATTAGAGATGATGAATAAAAAGATTGATGGTTTGTGTAGTCTCTCGCAGTGCATCGGTTATGCAATATGACTCGAATCTAAGAGGCGTTGCGAATCACGAGTACCCACCCTACTGATTATGGCATGAAGAACGAACAAGTCCACTATATGGGTAACTATTCTAGACCTCAAAATAATTTTTATAGTGACACTTATAATACTGATTGGAGGTACCATCCCAATTTCTCGTGGGACGATCAAGGCGACCAAAGAGAGGAACTTCCTCCAAATTTTCAACAACCACCTCACCAACGGGAAGATGAGTCGAACCTTGAAGAGGCGTTGGCAAAATTCATAGCAAACACGAAGCACGTCTCCAAAATATAGAAAGCGAAACAAGAAACATCGATTCAAGGGATCGAGGATCATTTAGGTCGACTGTTAAGGTGATCTTAGAACAACCACAAGAAAGCTTGCCAAGCAACAACGAAACTAACCTAAAAGAGCAAATTCAAGTCTGTAACAACTCATGATGCGGTGAAAGATTAGTGGAATCGACCCAAGGCAAGATCCTGTGGTAAGTGAAGGTAAGGTTGAGGTGAGCCATGAAATACCAAAATCGGCAATTACAGAGTACCATCCTCGTGTACCATATCCCGAAGCAATGAAGAAGGACAACATAGACGAACAGTTTGGTAAGTTTTTTTAAACTTTTAAAGAAATTACATATTAACTTACCGTTTCTCGAAGCTCTTTCGCAGAATGCCGATTATAGAAAATTTTTAAAAAGCGGTTGACAAACAAGCGGAAGCTAGACGAGGAATCACACGTGGAGCTAAACGCAATGTGCTCGGGAATTCTACAAAATAAAGCGCCACGGAAATTAAAAGATCCAGGGAGTTTTACAATTCCATGTTTAATTGGTAGTTTATCTATTGATAATGCTTTAGCTTATTTAGGGGCAAGCATCAATGTTATGCCTTATAAAATGTTTAAACAACTAGTCTAGGGAAACCGAGACAAACCGGGATGAGCATTCAATTAAGCGATAAAACTATCGTAATTCCTAGGGTATAATTGAAAATGTTCTAATCAAAATTGATAAATTCGTATTCCCAGTAGACTTTTGTCGTTTTAGACATGGATAAGGACAATTCGATTCCTTTAATTTTAGGAAGACCCTTTCTAGCAACTGCAGGACTAAAATTGATGTTGGTACAGGAGAACTCATTCTTCGTATAGGTGACGAATCAATCAATTTACAAGCTCTTGACTCGGCCAGAACATCGACTGATGAAGGTGAGAAAGTAAAATCGGTTGATAATCAATCATTTCAAATTTCACCGCGAGAACAACCACGTAACTACGAACTGAGCCAAAGCAGAACCTTGTGTCAACAAAGAAGAAGCATATGAGGAGCGAAGCCTTGAGATCAACAAACTAAAAGAGGGAAGACACACTTTTTAAAGAGGAGCCAAACCGCACGAAGAAAAACGAAGAAACCCCAGACGACAGTGATAGGAACAACAAATCACTTCAAAATAGGGGATCGGGTATTGTTGAATAAGGAAGACCCTCGAATCGCCAAATCGGACCTCAAGACAACCAGAAGAAATCACTTTTGAGGTACTTAATGTCTTCCTATACGGGCGATCGAGGTAAGCAATCCTAAATTCAATACTTTTAAGGTAAACACTACTCGACTTAAATTTTATATCAAAAATCGAGTTGATCGCATGAGGAAGGATTTTCACCTCCTCAAACCACCTTGACCCACACGAATGAGAGGTAAAGTCTAGCTTAAGACTATAACGCAGCGCTTCTCGGGAGGCAACCGAGCACTAACCCTATTAATTTTTATATTTTTATTTTACTTTTATTTTTCATTTTAGCACCTAACCATAAACTAACCAAAGTACTGATTTCCATGCTCACACGGCCTTGCATTGCGGCCGTGGCGCGTGGCCATGTGGAAGCCAGGAGGACAAACTACGGACGTGCTAGTAACCGTGCATGACAACGAATGATTTCTTTTCCCAACATGGGCTGCGATAAAAGCCACGCCCGTGCCGACTTCCCGTGTGAGGTTAGTGACTTATTGAGCACAGGCGAAACTGCGTTGTGCCCTGGCCGTCGAGGAGGTTACTGACTTGACGAGCACGGGTTAAACACGCCCATTCTAAAGGACCGTGAGAAGAATACACGGGCGTGCTACGAGACCCACGACCGTGGTAAAACACCTAAACGCGCCCAAAATTCAAAATCACGAAAAACACGGGCTGATCAAACTCGAACAAGGGCGTGGACCGTATCACTATTTAAATATTTACTTCTATTTCTATTTTTATTTTTATTTTTATTTTTATTTTTATTTTTATTTTTATTTTTATTTTCTTTATTATTTTCTTCTTGTTATTCATTCCATTTAGATTTAGCTTAGGATACAAAAGAAATTAGGATGGCTGCATTCGAGGACTCAACCAGTTCGAGACGCTTCCCCACGCTCACCTCCAATCCTATCCGGTTTCTTTTCATTTACTTCATCCAAAATTCAGGAAGTTTCCCTTCTCTCCCCATCTTACGATTTTATGATTATTTTGATATTATCTACCTTTGTACATTGAGGACAATGTACATCTTAAGTGTGTGTGGGGGGTTAACTATAGTATTATTTGAAAATCCCTGAATTATGCCTTATCTTAAAGTAAGTTTCTCATATTACTAATTAGGATGAAATTTCTGATGATTTATGATTTTTATTGATATGTTTTAGATTAAGTCATTGACAATTGTGCATTGATAATTAAATTGGAAGAATACTAGAGAATCAAGCATGATAAGTCTATTTTTCAGAAATTAAAAATTTTCTAGGTTGTCGAACTAAGTTTAAATATTACCTTGAAGTTTGAAATTTACATGGTTGACATCAAAATACCCAAAATTTTTGTGAGTTTTTAAGCCTTATAGAGCATATATTCTTTTTCTTGCTCACTATTGATTATGAGTGTGTCAACACTGATTTGTTATTCTAGAACTTGCATCGATTATACATGTCGAGACCACATTTTTTGAGTTGATACACAGAGATGATAAAAGCACCTAGGATCTAACCCACTTACTCCATTAAAAGCCTACATTTACAAATTAACCCCTAGTGAACCCCTTTTAATCCTAACAACCCTTTTTATTGACATAACCGCTAATATTAACCTAGAAACCCTTTGTTTTTGTTATCACCAATCCTTTTGACTACCCTTATATCGAGATTTGATCTGATTAATAACCTAACTATGTTTTTATTTCAGTAATTTATCTTCTATTATGTATTTAAGTTTGTTCTTAAAAAAAACGAAGTATATTCATTATTAGTTATGTGATTAAATGAGCTTATACATAAATTCTAAATATCGAAGAAGAAGCTCGTAGTGTTAGCATTATTAGTTTTTAATTGATGTAATTATTATTATTAGTTCATTAGTTCTTAGTTAGGTAATTTGTCAATTCAATCTCGATTTTAACCCTCCAATTCAGCCTGTTCCACACCTTAACCCTAGCCCCGTTACAACCCTGTTAAAGACCTTTTGATTTATGTTTCATCTCATATTTCAGTGGTGGAGATTTGATTTTCATGCAAGCCTATGGGATTAACTTTTCATGTTCGACTTTTGAGTGCCTAATTTGAACCTTAAACACTTTGAGTGGTTTGAGTGAATCTTTAGTGAGGATGTCAATCCTTGTCGATTTTGAATCAAAGGTAATTATTTAGATGAGGGGAAACACCTATGCTTTGTGCTGCAAATGTATGACTTAGACTGTTTGAATCTTTAGGACTCTTTGAGTTGAATTATCCATGTATAAATTATCTATGAATTATGATGAAACGCTATCAATGACTATTATGAATTGAAGGAAGTTCGTTTTAATTATGAGTTGAGAATTTTGCTTGAGGACAAGCAAAAGCTTAAGTGTGGGGGTATTTGATAAACCGAAATAGTAACACATTTTAGGCCCACATTTAGTATGCTTTTGGATGAATTATCCCTTATTTTATGTAATTTGGTGCTATTAATCCTTTCTTTTCATGTTATATACTCGTGAAAGCACCGGGGATGAAAAGAGAGCATAAAGCGGGCTTAAAGCGGGATAAATAGGCTAAAGCATGAAATCGACACGGCACTGGACAAAAGATTACACTACGTGTGCCTTCTTAAAGATCTCGAACACGGCTTGGACCATGATTTACACCGCCGTGCCTCATTAAAAAGTCCGAGCACGGCCTGGCCACGATCCACGCGGGCGTGTGCCATGGCCGTGTCCCCTGTCATTTGAAAAGGCAATTTCACTTGATTTGGATGCTTGGAGGCAAAAACACACTCCAAAGTTTAATTAAACCCCAATTAGGAATTGCACTCAAATTAGGATACTTGGAGGCCAAGTAACACATCTCAAAGCCTATATAAACACCCAGGGGCAACTTAATCGGGAGTTCGGCTGAAACCCTCTTTCGGGGAGCCCAAAGCCATCGTCTAGGGGCGCGTCGTGCTAGGCAGAGAAGGAAGATTTGTGGGGATTCACTCGAGGATAGCCAGTTGATCCATCTCAAGAAGCGAATTATACTCAAGACGGAGGATCTCCTCTTCAATTCCTTGAGGGGTTTTAGGGATTTCTTATGTTTTGTTTTATCTTTTCTCTTGAGATGTTTTCCTTTATTGTTATGAACTAAATCCTTGAGATACAGAAGAGATGAAACCTATGATGAATCTTGTTATTGTTTCTTGAATTATATGATAAATACTTAGTTTGTTCTTAATTATGTGAGCTTAATCCAAATTTAATGTGCTTAGGTGGAGGAGGAATAGACCCTGCCTAAGAGTAGATCCAACATAATTAAGCGAAGTTGACTGCATGCCTAGAGATAGGGTGACGAGATTTTGTCGGATTAGGGTGAAACCTAATATGTGAATCCATAGATCGATTTCATTGCTATTCTAGGGGTTATTATAAGAGAGCGAGAGTTCCACTAATTAACCTAGGGTTAGGCGTTATTCGCCTCGAGAGAGGGTTTAATATACGTTAGGAGTCTTACGGATCAAACTAAGTGAATAAATCGTATGGTTCAGTGTTAGATAACAAGTGAAGTCTAGGTGGATTCTTCCTAGGGTATCGTCTTAATCAACCGAGTTTTCCCAAGTTATTTTCCAAATTCATTCTTCTTTGTCTTAAGAGTCTTTAGTTTAGTAGTTAATTAATTTAGATTAATAAACAACTTCACTTATTTTAGGCTAAATAATAAAAAGAAAGTTAGTATTAGTACTTTTAGTTCCTTTGGGTTCGATAATCTGGTCTTGCCTAAGCTATACTCTTGTTCGATAGGTGCACTTGCCATAATCGTTGTCGAGTTAGTTTCGAGTTCGATCATTCTTTTATAAATTTTAAAGCTCGATTCACAACGATCAAGTTTTTCGTTCTTGGGGAACTAAAATATTAAGAAAGCTCTATTTTTATTACTTTAGCCATTTTTTTTGCAATTTATTGTTATTTTTATTTTTATTATTTTTTTAATTTGCTAATTTTTCCTCTATTTTGCTTTTGGCGAGATAATTTTAGTCTATAGAGAAGATGGCGAATAATTATCGGTGGCAAGCGATGAGACAATTCCTACTAAAGCGGCCGGTGTCTTCAACCTCGACGTGATCACCAGGTTATCTAATCAGTTAGAGATGATGAATAAAAAATTTGATGGTTTGAATAGTCTCTCGCAGGTACACCCAGAAATATATTATGATCCGAATTTAGGAGGCGTGGCGAATCCACGAGTACCCACTCTACGGATATGGCATGGAAAACGAGCAAGCTCAATATACGGGTAACTATTCTAAACCACAAAATAATTTTTATGATAACACTTATAATGCGAGTTGGAGGTACCATCCCAATTTCTCGTGGGATGATCAAAGTAGCCAAAGGCGGAACTTCCTCCAAACTTTCAACAACCACCTCACCAATAGGAAGAGAGTCGAACCTTGAAGAGATCTTGACAAAATTCATGGCAGCTACTGAGATAACCGTCTCCAAAAAAATGAGACAACACTTAATGACCAACAAGCATCGATCAAAGGGATCGAGAGCCAAGTTGGGGAACTTCATCGAGTCGGTTGGGGAACTTACTAAGTCGGTTATACAACTTGCTAAGGTCGATCTCGAGAACTACCACAAGGAAGCTTGCCATGCAATCACTGAAACTAACCCGAGTGAGCAAAATCAAGCCATTTACGATAGTGAGGGGTTAGACAGACAAAACCAAGGGAAGAACACTGTGGTAGCGAAGGTAAGGTTGAAGTGTGCCATGATATACCAAAACCGGCAATTACAGAGTACCAACCTCGCGTGCCATATCCCGATGCAATAAAGAAAGACCACATGAGAGGAAGAAGTCGGTGAACTCACACTTCGTATAGCGATGAAATAATCACTCTTCAAGCTCTTGTCTCAGCTAGGACATCGAGTAATAAAGGTACGAACGTTAGTTCTATTGATAACCATTTGGTTCAACCTTCTTTACAGGAAGCATCACGAAATCACCTAGCTGAGCTAGATCTTAGACCTCGTACCCATAAAGAAATAATTTATGAAGAACTAAGGCTTCAGGTTGATGAATTAGACAAGTGGAAAACACACTTTAAAGAGAAACTAGAATACACGAAGTGAAACCAAAGAAACCCCAGACAGTGATAGGAACAACAAATCACTTCAAAATAGGAGATCGGTATTGTTGAATAAGGAAGACCCTCGAATCGCCAATTCAGACCTCAAGACAAACGAAGAAATCACTTTTGAGGTACTTAATGTCTTCCTATATGGGCCAGTCGAGGTAAGCAATCCTAAATTCAGTACTTTTGAGGTAAACACTACTCGACTTAAATTTTATATCAAAAATCGAGTTGATCGCATGAGGAAGGATTTTCACCTCCTCAAACCACCATGACCATACGAATGAAAGGTAAAGTCTAGCTTAAGACTAAACGAGCGCTTCTCGGGAGACAACCCGAGCACTAACCTCATTTAATTTTCATATTTTTACTTTCATATTTTTATTTTTTTTTACTTTCAGCATCTAACTACAAACTAACCGAATAAGTGAAACACGATTCCCATACCACACGGCCTTGCACGGGTAGGCACATGGGCGTGGACCGTATCACAATTTACTTTTATTTTATTTTTTATTTTCATTTTCATTTTCATTTTTATTTATTTATTTTCATTTATTTTTATTTTTTATTTTCTTTTTTATTTTCTTCTTATTTTTCGTACCATTTAGATTTAGCTTAGGATACAATAAAATCAAGCCGACTACTTCGAGGATTCAAATTCAAACGGTTCAAGGCGCTTCCCCACATTCACCTCCAATCCGATCCGATTTCTTTTTATTAACTTCATCCAAAATTCAGGAAGTTTCACTTCTCTCCCTATCTTCTGATTTTCTCACTATATTGCCATTTTATCTATCTTTGTACATTGAGGGCAATGTACATCTTAAGTGTGGGGGGGTTAACTATAGTATTATTTGAAAATCTCTGAATTATGCCTTATCCTAAAGTAAGTTTCTCATATTATGATTAGAATGAAATTTCCCTTGAATTATGATTTTTATTGATATGTTTTAGATTAAGTCATTGATAATTGTGCATTGATAATTAAATTTGAAGAATACTAGAGAATCAAGCATGATAAGTCTATTTTTCAAAAATTAAAAATTTTCTAGGTTGTTGAACTAAATCTGAATATTATCTTGAAGTTTGAAATTTATGAGGTTGATGTAAAAAATACCCATAATTTTTGTGAGATTTTGAGCCTTATAGAGCATATATTCTTTTTCTTGCTCACTTTATTGATTATGAGTGTGTCAACATTGATTTGTTATTCTAGAACTTGCATCGATTATACATATCGAGACCACATTTTTGATTTGATATACAGAGATGATAAAGGCACCTAGGTTTTAACCCACTAACTCCATTAAAAGCCTACCTTCAAAAATTAACCCCTAGTGAACCCCTTTTAATCCTAACAACCTTATTTATTGACATAACCGCTAATATTAACCCAGAAACCCTTTGTTTTTGTTATCACCATTCCTTTTGACTACCCTTATATCGAGATTTGATTTGATTAGTTGCCTAATTATGAATTTTAGTA
This sequence comes from Gossypium sturtianum, assembly GCA_025698515.1. Lineage (NCBI taxonomy): Eukaryota > Viridiplantae > Streptophyta > Magnoliopsida > Malvales > Malvaceae > Gossypium > Gossypium sturtianum. The sequence continues at coordinate 8,704,536 of CM046947.1, forward strand.
ATTTATCCTTTATTATGTATTTAGTTTGTTCTTAAAAAAAACGACGAAGTTTATTCATTATTAGTTATGTGATTAAATGAGCTTATACATTTATTCCAAATATCGAAGAAGAAGCTCGTATTATTAGTATTATTAGTTTTCAATTGATGTAATTATTATTATTAGTTCATTAGTTCTTAGTTAGGTAATTTTTCAATTCAATCTCGATCCTAACCCTCTAATTCAGCCTATATCCATACCCTTAACCTAAGCCCCGTTACAACCCTGTTAAAGACCTTTTGATTTGTGTTTCATCTCATATTTCAGTGGTGGAGATTTAATTTTCATGCAAGCCTATGGGATTAGCTCTTCATGTTTGACATTTGAGTGCTTAACTCTGAACCTTAAACACTTTGAGTGATTTGAGTGAATCTTTAGTGAGGATGTCAATCCTTGTCGATTTTGAATCAAGGGTAATTATTTAGATGAGGGGAAACACCTATGCTTTGTGCTGCAAATGTATGACTTAGACTGTTTGAATCTTTAGGACTCTTTGAGTTGAATTATCCATGTATAAATTATCTATGAATTATGATGAAACGCTATCAATGACTATTATGAATTGAAGGAAGTTCGTTTTAATTATGAGTTGAGAATTTTGCTTGAGGACAAGCAAAAGCTTAAGTGTGGGGGTATTTGATAAACCGAAATAGTAACACATTTTAGGCCCACATTTAGTATGCTTTTGGATGAATTATCCCTTATTTTATGTAATTTGGTGCTATTAATCCTTTCTTTTCATGTTATATACTCAGGAAAGCACCAGGGGATGAAAAGAACGCAAAACGGGCTTAAAACGGGATAAATAGGCTAAAGCATGAAATCGACACGGCCTGGACAAAAGATTACACGGCCGTGCCTTCTTAAAGATCTCGAACACGGCTTGGACCATGATTTACACCGCCGTGCCTCATTAAAAAAGTCCGAGCACGGCCTGGCCACGATCCACACGGGCGTGTGCCATGGCCGTGTCCCTGTCGCTGGAAAAGGCAATTTCACTCGGATTTGGATGCTTGGAGGCAAAAAAACACACTCCAAAGTTTAATTAAACCCCCAATTAGGAATTGCACTCAAATTAGGATACTTGGAGGCCAAGTAACACATCTCAAAGCCTATATAAACACCCTAGGGGGCAACTTAATCGGGGAGTTCGACAGAAACCCTCTTTCGAGGGGAGCCCAAAGCCATCGTCTAGGGGCGTCGTGCTAGGCCAGAGAAGGCAGATTTGTGGGGATTCACTCAGGGATAGCTAGTTGATCCATCTAAAGAAGCCAGAATTATACTCAAGACGGAGGCTCCTCTTTAATTCCTTCAGGGGGTTTTAGGGATTTCTTATGTTTTGTTTTATCTTTTCTCTTGAGATGTTTTCCTTTATTGTTATGAACTAAACCCTTCGGATACAGAAGAGATGAAACCTATGATGAATCTTGTTATTGTTTCTTGAATTATATGATAAATACTTAGTTTGTTCTTAATTATGTGAGCTTAATCCAAATTTAATGTGCTTAGGTGGAGGAGGAATAGACCACCGCCTAAGAGTAGATCCAACATAATTAAGCGGAGTTGATCACACGCTAGAGATAGGGTGACGAGATTTTTTTCGGATTAGGGTGAAACCTAATATGGGAATCCATAGATCGATTTCATTTGCTATTCTAGGGGTTATTATAAGAGAACGAGAGTTCCACTAATTAACCTAGGGTTAGACGTTATTCGCCTCGAGAGAGGGTTTAATATACGTTAGGGAGTCTTACGGATCAAACTAAGTGAATAAATCGTATGGTTCAGTGTTAGATAACAAGTGAAGTCTAGGTGGATTCTTCCTAGGGTATCGTCTTAATCAACTTAGTTTTTCTCAAGTTATTTTCCAAATTCATTCTTCTTTGTCTTGGGAGTCTTTAGTTTAGTAGTTAATTAATTTAGATTAATAAACAACTTCACTTATTTTAGGCTAAATAATAAAAAGAAAGTTAGTATTAGTAGTTTTAGTTCCTTTGGGTTCGATAATCTGGTCTTGCCTAAGCTATACTACTGTTCGATAGGTGCACTTGCCTCAATCGTTGTCAGAGTTAGTTTCCAGGTTCAATCATTCTTTTTATAAATTTTAAAGCTCTGATTCACAGCGACCAGTGCATGTACGTGTGTTGGAGTAAAACCAGGAGGATATTGATTACTTTCCGTGATATTATCTATAAGACCTTTCCCTTTGTCTATTCCTCCCGCCAGTAACTGAGTCAATTGAGACATCATATTTTTTTGTGATTCCATCATCTGATCCATCATATTCTGTTGGATCTTAGCCAGCTGCTCTTGCATTTTCAGCTGAAGTTTATCCTGCATCTCCCTTTGGAGTTGTTTAAGCTTTTCTAATCTCTGATCCATATCTTTCGTCTTGGTTCGGGTACCGTAGGGATGTTTGGTTTTATCAGTGTCCAGGTTAATGCTGAAATATTTTTTAATCAATTAGAATCCTTCCATGACCTTTAATGCATATGAATGAAATAAAAACGAATGCAAGTGCATGAATGCAAAGAAGGTGTCGGTTCTGATTCAATTCCATATAGAAAACTTTATTAGAAAACCAATTTCTTTACATAAAACAGATTACAGATATGGCTTGGCCTTAATGCCCAAATCTTTAATTTTCCTAAATAGTGAAGCTAACTCCTGTCCACGATCTGACCGCGACTCATACTGCATGCTTAGTAGATCCGCTTGTACTGCCAGAGTCTGCAAGTAGTCAGCTACCTCTCGAATTTGGGTTATGGCTTCTCCCATGATCTAATCTCTATTTCTAACTTGATTCTGAGAGTAGTGAAGCTCCTCCTTCCATCGTTCTTCATTCACCTCTAGGGGCCCAATACGGTTTTGGCAATTCTGCAATGCCACTTCTAATTCTTCAATTTTCTTTTTCATTTCCTTGATTTTGCTCAAACTTGCTTTTAGTTCCATCACAGAATTACGGTTTCGATAATGATAGAGAGACCTTTCCAATTCCGCCACTCTAGCCTTTAGTTCATTTCTTCCATTTTGGCTTTCTAACATTTGCCTTTCTAAGATCTCATTTTGAGCCTGCATTTCTTGAAATTTCTTTTCTCATTGCTCAGTCTTAACTTTTTCTTCTTGTACTTCTTGCCACCATTGATCTGCAGTTTTTCCTAAGCCAGCGGTTCTTATTGATAGCCGCATCTTCTTATAATCTGTCTTTAGACTATCCAAATCCTCTTCAGCTTTATTTTTTCCCTTTCTTAACTTCTCAGCTTCTGACTTTTGTACTTCCACATCTAATCTCAGGTGCATTTTTTCTTCCTCTAGCTGCTCAATCTTCTTTCCAAGCTCTGAACTCTGTTTTTCAAAATCCTGCTTTATAATCTCTAGCTCCGTCGGGACTACTCGCAAGCACTCTTCCACCGATCGAGCATCATCTAAATTTGGTCCCAGAATGTTATCGTTAACCCTTTTGCTTAACCACACATTATACTCAGGAGTCGTCATTTCGCCCACGTTCACTCTCTTCATCTGACGGGTTTGCTTCCAAGCATTCGCGATTTCCTGAATCTTTTTCTTATAATTCTCTCCTTTATAAGAGAATTCAGTTTGAGCCAACCCGTACGTCACCGGCACAAACTGTCTAGACTTATATTGTCTCGTTGCAAGCAAATAAGCGTATCCAATGGCTCCCCGAATCCCGGGTAAAGGGACCCAATCAAAGCTTCCACATCTGTAAAGTATCTCATCAAACACCATCCATGGAGCTCTCCACTCTATATTCTATTCTTGAAGGTTCTGAAAAATCATCATCCACCCTTTTGCTGATATATTTTCCCGCCTTGGCATAGTTACTTCTTCTTTTAAAGGTGAATAGTTCTCACAGAAAGGTCGATAAGAGATTTTATCTACCTTCCAGAAGTGACCGTGAAACCAAACCAACATTAATTGTGCACATCCGACAAATCTACCTTCTCCTGTTTTATCTACGTTTTGGGAAGGTTGCACAGTCAGTTCATTGACTTTCTGCGTCAGAGGTTGTGTAACACCCCAAACCCGGCCCACGAGCCTTGACCGGATCTGGTATGTCACTGCGGAAAACGTTCGAAAAGATTTTTTTTCTCGTAGAGGTGAAAACTGAAAATTGTTGACTTTTGTAAAATATTGTGTATTAAAAATTTATAAGTAAAACTTTAATGTCACACATTCTCGGATTTAAAATCTTAATATGAGTTGTTATAATATAACGTAATTCAAAAATATTTCCAATAATAATATAAACTTCAAAGTCATAAATAAAATACTTTAAGTGGCCTTATTACAATAAATAAATATCCAAAATACTTATAATAAACTTCAAAAAAAAAAATAAAACTCCTCTGCATGGCATAAAAATAATTTTTTCTGCATGGCCACCTTTTGTATCCACTCGGCCGGTCCGATCATCACATGTCACTGCGATATTGATAATAATTGGGTGAGTCATACTGACTCGGTGCATAGTTATTCCACATGTCTCCACATATGGGCTTGGCCCATATCCACACTGATCCACCACGATCGGTCATGCAAAAATGCATCCCAACCCATCCTAAAGTCCATCCATTACACCTACCTTAGCGGACTGCCGCCCAAGGCCGTGGCTAATCCACCGATCACCTAAGTGACCCCACATGTCAATATCCACGAGGTGACTCGAGGTCATCCTCAATCCACGGTGGCGCACGCACGGTGATCATCCGCCGAGGAGGTGGCACATAGCCAACACCCCACCTTGATGAAGCACCTAGCTAACATCAAGCGCCAATGTAACACAAGGCCAACATCGGACCACGTACATAATGTACACCTCGTCCTTCAACATTCATGTCCCAAGCCCCCATGCATAGATATATATCATGATAAAATATTATTTAAACAAGTATATAACACATGCTCATATCCATTTCACATATTTATCGGTGATCATTTAAGAACATAAAACAACGACTGGTTATTCGATCACCCACCTTGGGTATCTACCATCTTAGCCCTTATTTCGGCTTATCGTACACATCATACACATATACATACAACACATATAAACAATCAAGAGACGATTGTGATAACTACGCACTTTTGACTATTTAGCGAAATCCCAAACTATTTGAATCTAACGTAATCTAGAATCCGAAACTCGCTTACTCGCTCGGTCGACCCCTAAACCATCATAGCCCAAATCGGTCAACACTAATAAACATAATGGTCTATGGCCGAATATTTGCAACCACTTACCTAGCTTATTTAGAACCCGAATACTTGCTTGCTCTTGATGTTACCAATATCCCACGATAGATCAAATCCCGAGACTCCCTTAACGTTTCTTTCTTTCGGCTAAACACCACCACACGTTGCTTGAGCAGACCCCAAAAGAGAGTGGTCGACAACACCTTCTTTGGGGATTCGGCTTTTGAGACAACAAGAGAAGAAAAAAAGTTGTTGATGGAGCTCACTAGAGATTCGGCTTATGCTCCAAATGGTAAGGGGTATTCGACTACAAGGAAAATGAGTGGAGTTGAAGAAAAGAAGAATATGAGAGGAAGTAGCAAGAAATTCGGCAATGGTGAATGATGATGGAGTTTCGGCCTTAGCAAAATAAATGAGAAAAGGAGAGTATTTTCTTGGCTAGAAAAATTTCGGCAAGAGACTAAGGGAAGAAACAACAAAATTCGGCACTTAAGTCCCCCTAAATGATCGAAAATTATCAACCCAAGGAGACCCAAATTCGGCTACTAGCTTTTCTACTTATCTAATCCCAAATTAATCTCCTTTTTTTTTTTATCTCTTTATCACCCATTTGAAATAAATAAAATAATTCAGCATTTATCTTCTATCTTATCTCTTAATCACCTATTCAAATAAATAAAATAAAACAATAATTATTCTTCTCTTCCAATTGAATTTAAAAAGAGGACATCAAGCTTATCCTCATCCATTTGAGATTCCATGTGCAGACCACTAGCTCTTCTCCTTGATGCAAAAATAAAAGTCCCCCCTGTTTCCCACGTTGCTCGAACCTCCCTGCTCAAGGCGTCATTTACCAAGGCCCTAAGTGGCGCTTTGCAGCCACTTTACCAGGCTCACTTTCATGTCCAATATCCCCTGCATATTTCCTTAAGGCCTCCTTAGCCCAACTTCCCTTCTTGACGCAAAAATACAAAAATAAAAACACTCCTACTGTCAACGTGATTCGAACCTCATCCCCTTGAAGCTCCCTTTGACGCCACTTCCCCCTTGCACCTTAGCGCCCCAAGCCACTTTGCCAATCGATTTCTTGTGTCTTAAACTCCACAAAATTTCTTTTAAGGCCTCCTTGCCTAGTTTCCCCTTTTCACTTAAAATTCCAATATTTTCCAAAGTTTTTCCCTTTCACCTAAAGTTCTCAAAAACTCCTAAAATATACCCAAACACACTCCAAGCCTACTATCACTTGAATTATGCATTAAATGCATAACCCCTAATTCCGGGATATTATAGTTCTACCCTCCTTAAAAATAATTTCGTCCTCGAAATTACTTGGCTAAACTAAGCAAAGAGCTGTTATTCCTCGAACCTCTAAAGGCACTTACTTACAAAGTTTGTTTACTACCGTTGATCGCTTTAAAGAACTAAAAACGATTTCACACTTCACATTCAAGATTCCGGGTACTAGCAATATAAGAAAGAGCTAACCCTATCACGAACCAGACAATAAAGGGTATTTCAAAAATAAGGAACATACCCGTTGTCTCGTCTCCGCACATCTTCCTCCCTCGCGACCTTTGGTTGCATAAAACGGCCTTGGTTGCCTCGCTTCGAACCTTGGCACCTCTGTTTGGTGTTCCTCGACCTTGGCCGAACCATTCCCTCCATGGTTCGGACCACGACCTCTTTGTCGCTGGTCGACCACCTCTGCTGGTTGCTCATGTCCTTGACTCTTTGTCCGAGCCCTATTCGGATCCTGCGGACAGTCTTTAATCAAATGAGTCTTGGACTTACACCTAAAACACTCTCGATTCCGGTTCCAGCACTCGCCAACATGATACCTTCCACACTAAGCACACGGACGGTCCAGATTTCCACGAGCAGAATTTTCAACCCTCGGTCTTTTTCGAAGACTCTCGACGATCTCTGTCGATCCAAAACTCCTCTTATCCGGTTCCTATCCTTATCTCCATTCGTCTCTCACGAGTCCTTAATCCTTTCGGCTACCTTAGCCTTTTCCACCAACACAATGAACTCCCGCTCTGTTTGTGGAGCTATCAATAACCTCGAGTCATCCCTTAGTCCGTCCTCAAATCGGACACATCGTTCGTGCTCCGTAGCCACTACTCCTTGAGCATATCGACTTAACCTTAGGAATTCGGCCTCGTATTCCGCCACGGATTTGTTCCCTTGAACCAACCCCAGAAATGCTTTCCTCTGTGCATCAACATAGTGAGTACCAACGTACTTCTTCTTGTACGCCGCCTTAACATATTCCCAAGTAAGATCCTCAGCTATGGCACCATCCCGCACTGTGAGCCACCACTGATAGGCTTCGTCGCGAAATAGTGCCACCATCCCTTTTAGTTTCTCCTCAGGGGTCAGATCCAGCTCATCCATGATTCGTTCGGTTGCCTCCAACCAGTACTCAGCTGTATTGGGTGCCACGCCGGATACGCCACGGAACACCTCGGCTCCGTTGGCTCGAAGTCGCTCGGGTACAGACTTTCGAGCTCTCACATTTTCTTCAGCACCAGCCACCATTTCAAGGACTTGCAGACCGCCTCACGATCACGGCATCATCCCCGTCGATCTGTTGCTCAACACCAAAAAGTGGTGGTGGTGGTGGTACCTCATTCTCGGACCTTTGACCCGATCTAACGGGTTCGATCACGACCATTCGCGCTCTACCGCGCCCACGGCGACCACGCCCCTAGAACTTATTTCTAACGTCGCGATTTAATCGATTAAGAAATTTTATGCATTAGTATTGTGTTCCACCGATTAACCGCGAAGAAGTTTTATGAAAGGAGTTCAATAGTAATTCTTTCGATCAATCAAGGTTTCCGTTTGAGTTTTCTATCCTAATTGAGAGAAGCACATTCATTCAAACATCCATTCAGTAGCATCCATAATACACATTCACTATTTCTATAGTTTTGTCTATTCCTACCCCATGGGTATTTTCGTCATTTGTCCTACAAAGGGTATTTTTGTAATTTTTCAAAATAGGGTTCCTTGATGATTTTGTCAACCGGGAATAATTCAAAAATGTGTTTCTCAAAGTCTAATCTAGTATTTTCAAATCAAAGAGGGTAATTTGGAGATTTAAAAATTAAGGTTTTGTATGTGAAGAAGGCTAGTCCCTTTCGGGTTTTAGTTATCGGTTTAGCCAGTGAATAAGTCCTCTTGGCTAGGGTGAACCGTAGCTACGCACTGCAGTAGGATTCAGTGAAGAGGAGGTGAGTCACTAGGGTGCTTAAGTACCAAGCTCTTCATCTGAATCCACTCCTAGACATGCGCACTGTTGTTGCCACACCTAGCTCGGCGACTTAGTCACAGGTTTGTTTAATGATTCTTAAGTCTTATGCATTCTGTGTTGGAGTAGACTAGTCCTAGGGTCCAATAGCCCTAATCTACTAATCTATGATCCCTTAATGCCCATATAGTTCACATATTCAAATCACTTCAATAGTCAGAAGTACTTACCTGGTGGACCTCGGGCCGGAGATACAGGTGCCATGCTAGAATAACCTGAAATAAAAGTCCATATTTTGAAAAGCCCATCTTAGAAAATGCTTTTGGACCCAAAACCCTCAAAGCCAAGTTTTGAACGGGCTCTGATACAAAACTGTAACACCCCAAACCCGCCCACGAGTCTTGACCGGATCTCGGTATGTCAACTGCGGAAAACGTTCGAAAAGATTTTTTCTCGTAGAGGTGGCGAAAATTGTTGACTTTTGTAAAATATTGTGTATTAAAAATTTATAAGTAAAACTTTAATGTCACACATTCCCGGATTTAAAATCTTAATATGAGTTGTTATAATATAACGTAATTCAAAAATATTTCCAATAATAATATAAACTTCAAAGTCATAAATAAAATACTTTAAGTGGCCTTATTACAATAAATAAATATCCAAAATACATATAATAAACTTCAAGAAAAAATAAAACTCCTCTGCATGGCATAAAAATAATTTTTACGAATGGCCACCTTTTGTATCCACTCATTGGTCCGATCATCACATGTCACTGCGATATTGATAATAATTGGGTGAGTCATACAGACTCAGTGCATAGTTATTCCACATGTCTCCACATATGGGCTTGGCCCATATCCACATAGTCCACACGATCAGTCATGCAAAAATGCATCCCAACCCATCCTAAAGCCCATCCATTACACCTACCTTAGCAGACCTGCTGCCCAAGGCCGTGGCTAATCCACCGATCACCTAAGTGACCCCACATGTCAATATCCACGAGGTGACTCGAGGTCATCCTCAATCCACAATGACGCACATAGCGATCATCCGCCAGGAGGTGGCACATAGCCAACACCCCACCTTGATGAAGCACCTAGCTAACATCAAGCGCCAATGTAGCACAAGGCCAACATCAGACCACGTACATAATGTACACCCTGTCCTTCAACATTCATGTCCCAAGCCCCCATGCATAGATATATATCATGATAAAATATTATTTAAACAAGTATATAACACATGCTCATATCCATTTCACGTATTTATCAGTGATCATTTAAGAACATAAAACACTGACCTGGTTATTCGATCACCCACCTTGGGTATCTACCATCTTAGCCCTTATTTCGGCTATCGTACACATCATACACATATACATACAACACATATAAACAATCAAGAGAACAGTGTGATAACTACGCACCTAACTATTTAGTGAAATCCCGAACTATTTGAATCTAACGTAATCTAGAATCCCGAAACTCTACTTACTCCTGTCGGTCAGCCCCTAAACCATCATAGCCCAAATCGGTCAACACTAATAAACATAATGGCCTATGGCCGAATATTTGCAACCACTTACCTAGCTTATTTAGAACCCGGATACTTGCTTGCTCTTGACGTTACCAATATCCCACGATAGATCAAATCCCGAGACTCCCTTAACGTTTCTTTCTTTCGGCTAAACACCACCACACGTTGCTTGAGTAGACCCCAAAAGAGAGTGGTCGACAGCACCTTCTTTGGGGATTCGGCTTTTGAGACAACAAGAGAAGAAAAAAAGTTGTTGATGGAGCTCACTAGAGATTCGGCTTATGCTCCAAATGGTAAGGGGTATTCGGCTACAAGGAAAAGGTGTGGAGTTGAAGAAAAGAAGAATATGAGAGGAAGTAGCAAGAAATTCGGCAATGGTGAATGATGATGGAGTTTCGGCCTTAGCAAAATCAATGAGAAAAAGGAGAGTATTTTCTTGGCTAGAAAAATTTCGGCAAGAGACTAAGAGAAGAAACAACAAAATTCGGCACTTAAGTTCCCCTAAATGACCGAAAATTATCAACCCAAGGAGACCCAAATTCGGCTACTAGCTTTTCTACTTATCTAATCCCAAATTAATCTCCTTTTTTTTTATCTCTTTATCACCCATTTGAAATAAATAAAATAATCCAGTATTTATCTTCTATCTTATCTCTTAATCACCTATTCAAATAAATAAAATAAAACAATAATTATTCTTCTCTTCTAGCCGAATTTAAAAAGAGGACATCAAGCTTATCCTCATCCATTTGAGAGTCCATGTGCAGACCACTAGCTCTTCTCCTTGATGCAAAAATAAAAGTCCCCCCTGTTTCCCACGTTGCTCGAACCTCCTTGCTCAAGGCGTCATTTACCAAGGCCCTAAGTGGCGCTTTGCAGCCACTTTACCAGGCTCACTTTCATGTCCAATATCCCCTGCATATTTCCTTAAGGCCTCCTTAGCCCAACTTCCCTTCTTGACGCAAAAATACAAAAATAAAAAAACTCCTACTGTCAACGTGATTCGAACCTCATCCCCTTGAAGCTCCCTTTGACGCCACTTCCCCCTTGCACCTTAGCGCCCCAAGCCACTTTGCCAATCGATTTCTTGTGTCTTAAACTCCACAAAATTTCTTTTAAGGCCTCCTTGCCTAGTTTCCCCTTTTCACTTAAAATTCCAATATTTTCCAAAGTTTTTCCCTTTCACCTAAAGTTCTCAAAAACTCCTAAAATATACCCAAACACACTCCAAGCCTACTATCACTTGAATTATGCATTAAATGCATAACCCCTAATTCCGGGATATTACAGGTTGGCGAGTCCAAGAGACAAAATGGCGTGGTATTCGCAGTTGGGAAGTGATGATCTAGCAGAAGATAGTCCCACAAAAGCGATTATTGGCTAGAGTCAGGTTCCGCCAAATCTTAAGTCTAAATTCTTGGAGCTGGTGGCTGTAGGCGTCCTCTTCCACTATAACTGGCTTATTCTACTTGAGAAGGATCACTTAAAAGTCAAGGATTGAACCCAAGGCGAATCGAGACAACCGGTGTAACAGCCCGGTTTAGACCCTATCAGAACGGTGGTTTCGGGACCACGAATTCGAGTCAGAAAGATATTTAAACATTACTTTCTATGTTCATTATGTGTGAATTTATGTGTGTCAAATTTTCGTATAAAAATGTGATCGTTTTGGTGCTTAATTGTGAAAAAGGGCTTGATTGCATAAAAAGAAAATTTGGTGGTTAAATGTGTAAGTACTGAATTGATGATGGTTTTATAAATTGAAGTGTTGATAGTGCAATTTAGCCATAAGTTAATATAGTGGCCGGTTTTGGTATGCATGTAATAGTAATTAGATTATTAAATTATTTTAGTAATGGCAATTTTGTAATTTCGTTAACTTATAATAATATAATAATAATAAAACATAAACAAAAGTGGATGTTCATATTTTTTTCATTTTCATTCCTCTACTGCCGAAATGAGAGAAGGAAGAAATGGTTTTAGCTTTTGAAACTTTCGGCCATTGCATGTTTGATTAAGGTATGTAATTGAGTTCGGTTTTTGATAATTTTTACGTTTTTGAGATCGTTGCATTAAATACTAGCTAACCCAAGCTTGAATTTTTGAATTTGGTGATATATTCATGAAATGCCATTGTTGATAGCTTGATGAAATTGGTGCTTAGTGATGGAAAATAAATACAGGTTGTTAGATTTTTAAATTTAATTAAGGTATTTTTTGGTAAAAATGCCTAAATAGGATTAAATTGCGAAATAAATGAAATAAATGGGCTGCTAGGGACCTTAGTGAAATTCGGCCAAGCTAGGGTGAAGTCAAATTTTGAAAATTTTGTGTTTTATGCTATTTGGACTAAATTGTGATAAATGTTAAATATCAGGGGTAAAATGGTAATTTGCCCATTTATGTGTTGTTGGATTAAACTGAATGAAATTGTGTTTAAATGAGGTTAATTTGAAATTATATAGATCAAGAACAAAAGATTTCGGACTTGGATCGGGGAAAAGTAAAAATAGTCGAATAGCCGATTTATAACGTCCGTCGATATCCGAGGTAAGTCTTTAAGCAATTAAACATCGTTAATTTTGAATGTAACTTAGTAATATGCTGATTTGGAATTTGTGGAATTATTGTTGAGTTAGCCGAATGTGAATAAGCATAGAAATAATGTGTTTGAGTTTAATTCGATTGAGTTATAATGTTTGAAAGTCCGTATAAACTATATGGAATATCTGAAATGTTTGATGTATTAATTTTTTTTATGAGTCAGCTCTATAATAATGATATTCGGGCTTTGAGCCTAGCAAGCCTTGTGCTGGTGAATTAAATCGGGCTTTATGCCTAGTAGGCTTATTGCCGGTGTATAAAATCAAACTTTAAGTCTAGCAGGCTTTGTGCTTGGGTGTGTGATCTGAGCTTAGGCCTAGCAGGCTTTATGCCGGTAATTACGTATAAGCTTATGCCTAAAAGATTTCATGCTGATGTGGTATTTGAGTATGTTAATCAATCTAAATGGCCAGGTATGAATTAACTTCTTACCAATTTAAAATAAGGTAAGTAAGTAACTCAGTTATTTATTACAAATTGTATGTGATACAAAAGAAGTTTATATATATGATTGTCGAAACCATTTTTATTTTATGTTTGAAAACAATGGGGTCGACTTAAAAATGTGATGTGGAGTCGCCACCAACCTTTTTTGTTTAGGTGTGATTGGATCACCTTGAAAAAAAATTTTAGTGGTCTGCGAAATTAAATGACAAAAAGGGTTCGGGAGTCGGTTACGCACGAGGAAGGGTTAGCACCTTCGTACGCCCCAAAACGGGTACCAAATTGATTAATTAATGTCCTTGCGTTAAAAACTTGAAAATGTTTAAGACATAATTCTTTTTAAGAAAGTTAATTAATTTTGAATTGAATCTCAAGATTAACTCGTTTCAAAGGAATAAAAATATCATATCCAATACGTTAGGATATAACACTTTTATACCTCGACACCGAGATCGTCTTTGATCTTCAAAACATACAATTAAAAAGGGTATTTGGTTATTTGGTTGAACGGGAAAATTGACACCCAGCACGTTAGGGCATAATTTTTCGAACTTCCAAACACACAAATATTGCCTTATCTTAAAAATTTTTAAATACGCAATCTTAAAATTTGCTCAATATACATTTTTAATAAAAAATTTAGTACAGGCTTGAATATATTGTAATTTGAAGTATAAAACAATAACAGGATTCACAAGCATTAAGCATGAGATACACACAAATTCAATATTATTAACAATAAGCTACAAGATATAATAATTCTACAAAAATTGACAATGGCAAATTAATTTAAAATAAAATCTTGGATGCTAACAAATATATTTAAAGTAAATAAAGTAAATTGATTTTGAAATTAACACTTTACGGAATTATTTAAAATAAAATAATTTATGAATGAATTTATTAGATATATATTTTAAAAAGAACTTACACGTTTAAATATATATGTAAATGTATATAAGTAATAAGATATAAAATATATGAAATAAATTTAAATATACAATAAAATACGATCTTATTATATATACATGTATGTATAAAATAATAGCATAATAAAATAATAGCATATAATTGTTTTTTTTTAAATTAATATTATATAAGTTATCAAAGAAATACATAGTATATGATTTGGAGTTAAATATTTTTACAATAAATATAAAAAATACATGTAAGTGGAAAATAAAAAAAATTAGAACATTATAAAACAGATTTCGAAATAATTTGATTAAAATAACTTGAATAATGAATAAATTTAAGACTAAAAATACTTTTAATTTAGACTAAATCGAGACAACCGGAGGCTGAAAAATCACCATAAGAAATCTTTTTCTCAACTTTACTTTTACTTTTAATTTCCGAAATTTCCATTCAACTTTTAATTTCGTTTTTATTTTATTCCCAGATCTAAACTTTAAATTCTTTTTTTTTTTTTTTAATTTTTCAGGAACCCAAGTTTTCTTGGGCACGATTCTGCCCAGGATTTCGAGAAACAAGCGTTCGTGCAATCCGGTCCCTGAGGATTCGACCCTACTTTCTCTTTACTGTTCTTTTCATTATTTTATTGGAAATATGATATTTTTGGTGCTCTCAACGACCGCATCAATAATTGACTAACAAAAAAAATTAAATTAAATGATCATCTTATAACTTTTTATGTTACTAATTTTTTTTTCAACTCACCGCTGACCTTCCTTTTTCATCTCTTCCAACCATTCATCGTATAAATTCATTTCCAAGGTTTTCTGAAAGTTGAAGGAAACATTTAAGTGATGTCTTCACATCCTGTTTTTTTTTTTTTTCTTGTCAATTCCTCACAAAATTGAATTAAATGATGTCTATAAAAGTTAGATTCGAATTTAAAGAACATAATTTCATTTTTCCTTTAATTTTAGATTTTCTCAAAAAATGAAAATTTTTACTCTACTACAATTCAAACTCAATTCTCACTATCCTAATAATTTTATTGACTGCTGTAACTTAATTTAATTTCTTTTTAATTTAAATATTTGTTTCAACTAATATTTGCAATTTATTTCAAAAGATTGCTCAAAAGCGAATAAACTTGTATGGCGTGATAGGCCAAAAAGGAGTTAACTTTGTTTAGGTTTCAAAATCTGGAAAAAAAAAAATTGGGATTCAATAAGCTTACATGGTGTGATAAGCAGAAAAATCAGTTTATTGTAGTATATTTCAATAGCTTGTTAAGATAGTTCCAAAACCTGTAAAAAAAAAAAAAGTTGCAAGATGAATGATTGTAAGAGAAAGGAATGATAAGTGAAAAAGGTGAGTTTTAATGATGTGTAACTATTTTCTTATGTCATGGGCTGCACAAAACAGTCAGTCCGTAATTAATATGTATATGATTTTTTAAGTGATTAATGACTTATCACTTTAAAGAAATTTAAGGTCCATCTATTTGAATTCTAATTGAATTAAATAAATTGTATTTTATCAGAATAATTATGGTAAATCTTAAATAATGAATATGTATAGATTTATATCATTAGAATTCTCTTATTGTAGATGAGAACTAATCTCAGCCATTGATTTAATTTAATTTATACCATTAGATATGAGGAAGCCCAACTATAAATAGAGGCCCCCTTCATTTGTAATAACTTCATTCTTTCTGAGTTAAAGAATATATTCAAATATCTTGTGTGCTTTATTTTCTTGTCACTTTTTATTATTATTTTTTTTGTTACTCTTTCGTTTCAAGTTATTTTCGTTATATTTTTTGGTGCCTTAAAAAATTTGCGAGAGAATTCTTACTTTTTGAGTGTTAGGTCGACTTAGATAGATTTGAAGCGAAAAAATCACTAAGACCACGCGATTTGCCAGATTAAAATTCTAACCCCATAACACTTACATGACATTATTTTATTAGACAAAGATCATGACTATAGAGGTAAAAAGGCCTACCTAATAATTTTTTCAAAAAGATGGAGATGGATTTTTATTCTTCTTTTTTTTCCTTTTTATTCTTTTCCTTTTATATAATATTTAGAATTACTCATAATCTCACCCTAACTTTTAATTAAAAAGATAAATATGCACGCTTGAACCCACGCCATTTAATTCTTTCTTTTAATGAAAGAGATAAAGAGGATTTCATTATCCCCATTTATTTTCTTTTTAATTAAACATTATTTTTTTATAATTAATAAAATCAAAATAAATTAAAAGCTTTTTATTTAAAATAACAAATATATTTTTATTTCCATCATAGAAATTAGGTGGATATTTTTTTAATACACATGTTTGGTTATAATTAGTTAAAATTCATAGATTAATCTGAAATAGATTATATATCCAATTTTAGTATTTAGTAAATTAAAAATTCTAAAAATAAATTAAATTTAGATAATAAGCATTCAAGGATTAATAGTTGTATCCATAAATCTATTGTGAATAATAATTGAAAACTTCAAATATAATTTGAATTCATAGGTATCCTTAAATATCCAATTTAAATGTAAATTTAGCATTTAAGAAGTAATTGAAAATTTTAGCCTTTGCTTGGTACCAGGGGCGAAATCAGGAAAGTTTTTTAGGAGGGCAGAAATTAAATTGTAATTTTTACGATACAAAAAAATACAATTTTACTATTTTAATAGTCTATATCTTTATATTTTTTAAAAGATTAAATCAAATATTTATATTTTTAGGGGGCTAAAGTACAATTTTACCTTTACTAATTTAAAATTTTAAAAATTTTAAGAGGCATTCCATTTTAGGGAGGCCTTGCCATTCCCCCTAGGTTCACCCCTACTTGGTATGAAAGATGTGAATCATGTATACAAATATGAGTAGGTTTAGATAAAATTTTAGAGTTAAGTCAAATTTAAATAAATATAAAACGTGTTAATGTCATGCTTAAACCCGATTCAATCAGGTAGATGAACTCCTCTAACTACCACTTGAAATGATATTGAATTAACACAAGTAATAAGCTTAACCCCATAATTTCCGAAAACCCTTCACCAAAACTACGGCAGGATTTATGCATATCAAAGTTGGAATGCGCTTATGATGCCTTTCCACCCAACATTACCAGAGATGTATCTATTCCTCACAAATGCATAGGAAATAATGTGATGAATATAGTTTTATTTCTAAAGTACATAATTACTTAAAAGTTGAAATAATATATTTTGTAAATTACATTTTATTATTAAATAATTTAAATTACAAATTTGGTTAGCTTTTAGGTTTTCAATTTTCCTACATTTTATATAAAATTACTTCCTTTTGTTAAGCATTTAACTCAACTTTTTTCCTAATTAACAAGTTGAAT
The DNA here is from genome assembly GCA_025698515.1 of Gossypium sturtianum. NCBI lineage: Eukaryota > Viridiplantae > Streptophyta > Magnoliopsida > Malvales > Malvaceae > Gossypium > Gossypium sturtianum. Next base: position 8,721,938 of record CM046947.1, read on the forward strand.
AAGGATAGATTGAAGTGAGATAAAGAAAAATGGAGGTTGATATTTTTATTTTTTATGCTGGAGAATTAAACCACACAATCTTAAATGATAGGGTTTTTTAAATTATGGGTTGGTATAAGATATTCCTAACCAAGCAGATTTATTTCATCTGAATGGATGATTATATATAAAATCCTTTCTAAGAAAATAATTAAGATAAGACTGTATTTCATTTGATTAACAAATACATGTATATTCCACAAATATCTCCATTAATCCATAAACTGATAAATTAATATTCTACGATCTAAATATCTTTAAATTCAATAGCATACTTTCTACTTTTACTCTAAGAATGCTATTTAGAAAGAAATATTTTCCCACTTATTTATTTTCATCAAATTCAAGTGAAGTGCTATTTAAAAAAGAAATATAATTGTTGGTATATGTACTAAATACTGCTCCTTAATCGGTAGTTTTATACATAAAGATCTCCACGTTTCTTCTTTTTGGTAAATACAGAAGAGAAAAGAAACGAAAATGAACCCCCAACAAGTCTATCACCATGTAGAATACAAATTAAGCATCAAGATCCATTATTCTGTATGGGGATTTGTGTATTCATGGCCAAATTTGTAACCCACACCCATCCTACAACAAAACCCTTTAACACGTGTAAACATTCTCCGGACTTGTCTCTGTGTGAACATTTTTCTGTGGCAGATACTACTAATGAATAAAAGTTTGAACCTAGTTTCACATATATAGTAGCTGGCTAGTTGATGTTGATGCATGTCTCCTTCAATCGGCCCAAGCTACATGCAAAATAATATATATGATGATAATGAAGCTACACTATATATAATGGCTTGTGACATTCCCCTTTTTCATTTTCATTTCTTGATTTTCTTAGCTATTATCATAAACCCTTTGCTTCAAGCTCACAAGGGTGTTCATTAAATTAATCAAGCTGTGTATGTATGTATTGAAAGGAACTTCCAACAAGAATGATTTTTGACCCTTGTCTACTACTTGCACATCAGCAACTCATGATAGTTTCCTACGAAAGCTTTAGCTCTTAACAACATTGAAAACCTTTTGATTTTCAATTTTAATGTAAGGATGCAACTGCAACCAGCTGTTTAGGTTAGAATTTAGAAATTTTATATATAAGCATATAGCTGGAGTTGCACATATTTATTGACATATTCCCACCACCACCTTTCCACTTTAAGGAAAACTTATAGTACTTCTGTCATCTTTTTTTCCTCAAATACTTGATACAGATCAATTGAGGAAAAAAAATACTAATGATTACTGTTTTTTTAGCACTTTGATGCATTACATTGAATGCAACAACAGAAGATATATTGAATCAATGAAGGATCCCAAGGACAAAGAATTGCTAGCCTGGAGACCAATATTCATGTCCTATACGAATTAAAACTCATAACTTGACTGAATTGTCTGAAAACTTGCACACAGACCTTATTAAAAATATTGGATATTGAAGAAAAATGTTGTTGTTTTTTTTCTCTAACTGCTAAAAAGCTAACATATTGTCTTTTCTGCTTAACTTTTGCATGTTAATTATGAACATGTATGATCATAATGATGCAATGGGCAAGCAAAGCTAGTGCTGTTATGCATACCAGGAAAAATAGTTAAATAAGATGGGATTTTTTTTTATGATCATGATGAAATACCAACACCAAGAAAATCTATGAAAGGAACATCCTTTGTTTTGTCTGATTCATCTTCTTGCTCCTGCTGGGAATTACTCACTCTAAGATTTGCAGACTTGGTTGCATTATCAGTAATGCTCAAAAACTCCTTTGTCATCACACCATTATTGCTTTCAAAATTATCACCAAGTTTAAGGTAGCCAAAAGGACTTGGAACCACCCTCCTGTAGTTATGGATTCCAAATGCACTGGAATTTCTGAAGCTGCTACAATATGCTGAGGCATTTGAATGATATTTATAAAGAGATTGATCTAAAAGCTTTGAGGTATCCATGGAGTAATAGCTAGAACCAGACCGCAGTAAATGATTTTTCCCGTCTCTTATTGATAACTGAGCTGAAGATGAGTTGTTTGAAGCCACCATTGTTGATGAAGCAAAATTCCAAGATGGTGAAGAAGTAGTCGATGTGGATGAGACTGAGAAAATCTTATCTTTACCTTGGTTTTGAAACTGGTCGAAAAACCTACTGTCTCCAGACCGAAATCTGGAGCTAAAAGCCTCTTGACATCTTGCTAATTTCCTTGAAGTACTAAAACCAGTAGAGCTTAGCTTAGAGTCGCTAAATGCATCTTGAAAACTTCTCTTCCCACATAGCTTGGATTGTTCTCTTTGTTTTCTAGCCATTATAACGTGCCAGTGATTCTTCACTGCATTGTCGGTTCTACCAGGAAATAATCTAGCTATCAATGCCCATTTGTTTCCATGGATATGATGAGCAGCAAGGAGCCTTTCTTCTTCTTCTTCTGTAAATGGTCTTCTGTTGATTCTAGGGTCAAGTTGATTAAACCACCTCAATCTGCAGCTCTTCCCTGTGGAAACATATGCATAAAGATTAGGCCATATGGATATGGGGGTAAATATTTGCATAAGTGTATATTATATATACTTACACTCTAAAATTAAAGGGAAAGAGAGGAAGAGATCATCCTTTAGTTTATCATCAGTTCATGATTGTAGATCAGCAGCAAATTAATTATTAATCATGCATATCTTCTCCTGTGCTATTGAAACTTAAGAGACTATAATTAATTAAAAAAGGTTGGTTAAGTAGGTAGATGAGAAATATTTGACATATGTGAAGAAAAATGAAATCTAAAAATATACTAATCAACAACCTATATGATCACACCAACTCAATCATGGCGGAAGAAACATCTTTTTCTGATTTAATCTTAAGTTTTGAAGCAGCTTATTAAAATTTTGCATGCTTCTACATCATACTTTTAACAAATTCCCCTAAAGACTATATTAGAAAGAAAGTTAAACCAAGTTAGAGGATCAAGAAATAGCTTATAAACCAAGACTCTAATATATTCCAACAGTAATGAATTATAAGATGATCACCTGATCTTCCTTGGAGCTTTTCTGCAATAGAGTTCCAGTTTTGTGCACCATACTGTTCAACAAGTTGCCTGAGCTTTTCATCTTCAGCTGGCCTCCAGTGTCCTCTAGGACAAGTCTTGTTGACATCATCACTAGAAGCAGCTCCTGAATCCTCCATGGATATAACTGATATAGATAGATATATGTTAATCACAAGCTAGCTATGGGAGAGCTGTAAAATTATTTGTCAACAAGCACAACAAAAAGGAAGCCCCCAAGAAGATATATATATATATAAAAGAGGTAGCAAGGAGAAAGGGGGGAAAATAATGAAGAGAGAATAACAAGAAAGTGCGGTTGGTTTAGGGTTGTGGATGAGAAGTCACTTTTGTTGGTTTTACACGACACATTAAGCCCTATATGTATGCATCTGTAGAACCACTGACTGACTTACCCTTTCTTTCAACTGTTATGCTATTGGCCCATGAACTACTCTTTATATATCAATATTTTCCCAACTATGTCTATCACACACACACACACACACATATTTATATATTGCTTTCTTAATTAATTGCTTCCCTCAATTTCTCTCTCACTTACAAGTTTAAGCCATGGTATTACGTTAAATCAAGCCTGGTGATTAGGGCAGCTAGTAGTTTTTATTAAAGGGACAGCTCTCCTGGTCCAAATTCATTAACAAGGGATCATGATTCATAATCATGATTTATCACCTTTAGTATACTTTTATTTCGTTTTCGAAGGGTGTTTTGTCATGCATATAGTGCATGGATGCTGCCCCTTCACATTATTAATCAATACTCGTACCCTTTTATTTTTAATTACCCTATTAGCATGAAAAATTGTCAAGTATCTTATTTGTATAGCTGTGAATTACATCAATTTCAAACTTAGTTAACATTCAAAACCCCTAATTATCAAGAACGAAACTCAACTAAAACACAATGCACTGTGGGTTGTTATGGACAAAAAGATACCTTAATGACCAATAAGTTCTATTGAAGAAAATGATCAATTAATAATACATAAATAAGGGTTAAAGATAGAAATTTTCTATAATATTTTTTTTTTCTGAGCCAAAATAAAATTTATAATAATATTGCATCTGGAATCACATAGTTAAGTTGAAATCAGTGGGAAAAAAAGGTAGGTAAAATTGGAAGCTGTCATATACCAGAATCGGGAACAAGATAATGTTATGATAAGCAAGCATTTTAAAGCATGCACATGCATGCACTATGCTAAATCAGATGAATATTCCTAATATAGGGATTTCATTTGTTTGTTTTTTGACATGATTATTTATGATTTCCAGAAAGAGTTGCTCTCTTTGTTATACCGACTTAAAATCAGCCATTTTCAGTTGAAAGACATCAAGTTTTAAGTATTTCAACAATGTTAAGCTAGCTGTCCAAGTAATTATATCTTTTCAGTCTATATGAATGCTTCAAAGTAGACTACGGTCTAAGAAGCATGGAATACAGGTATGAGATGATACGGTTCAAGGTTTAACATAATTTGGTTTCTGAGTTTTGCATTTCTAATTTTTTCTCTCTTCAATACGCGATACATGTATTTGACAAAAGTTATACATTTTGGTACTTAAAGGTATCGATGTTAACTTTTTAATATTTAATTTGAATTTTAGATTTAATTTGTTGAAAACTCTTAATTTGCAATTATCTTCCATCAAATCAATCCTAAAACCTTAATTAAATCACATCCATCATATTGTATTTGACAGATTAAATGCAAAACTAAACAAATTCACAATTAGCATTAAATTTATTTTATTAACAAAATCATGAAAACTCCAAACCTAATAATAATAGCAATTAACTTTTACCAAATCAATTCTAAAACTCAAATTAAATACTAAAAAGTTAACACCATTACCTTTGGTACCAATATATATATATTTTCAAATATAAGTATCAAATTGGACTAAAAAATAACATAGGTATCACATTAGAAAAATGTGTCAAACTTGGGTACCAAATTCTATATTAAACCAAAATTTAAACATTATGTGTGGATACGATCAATGTGAAGCCAAAAATCATTTTAGGAAGTTGGATTTGAATTATAATTTTTTGGGAGAGCTAAAGTATAGTTTTACCGTTGTATTAATTTTATCATTTTGAGGGGCCACGGCCACTACCAATCCTCTAAAATTTGCCACTAGATATGATATAGTATGACAATAAAAACTAATTTATATAATAATATAGAATAAAAATGTAAAAAATATATATATTTATAAATTTTATATTAAAACCAAGTGAGTCATTGTTTGAAATTGTTAACTTAAAAATTTAGAATTCATGTGTTCCAAGTTAAATCCCATTATAATATTATTTTATTAAAAATATGAAAAAATAAAAATACCCTAGTATTAATATTTGTTATTTTGCATATAAAATGGTATTTTAACAATTTTTTAATTGAGTTGGTACAAGGGCAGCACTAGAGGAGCCCAAGTAGGGGCCATGGACCCTTAAAATAGAAAATTTGTGTTTTAACCCCTCTAAAATCCAAAAAATTATAAATTAATACATGATAAAATTATATTTTTGAACTTACAATGAAAATAATGCATTTTGGCTCTCATAAAAAATAATAATTTAATTTTAACTTAAAATTGATATTAATTTCGGTGTAAAATTAAGAAATTTGGATTGACATGTATTTCTTAAATAAAATTTGGATTTATGGATTGGAATAAATTTGTTGATTGATGAAAAAGAAAATAATCCCTGTTCGTATGACCGGGCGTGTCTAACAAGACCTATTCTGGAGCCAGCAGTTAGTTTGTTCAACATTCCTTAATATTTTGATGATAATAACAAATTTATATGATAAGACAAAAGAAGCTAACTTCCTGCTTTGTCTTCATATATTATATTACTTTTCCCCCATAGTAAAAATAGTATACGTAATTTCTTCAACAAAGTCCTCCCCGATGCCTGCCATTGCACGCTTGTCTTTCTTGTTATAGCAATAACATGTCAAACCAAGCATAAGTAATATTTAAATAGCAAACTACAGAGACTATTTCAATTTTATGTCGAGATTCACAATACTGATGGATCCAAAATAATTGTGCGCTCATAATCTAAACCTTTAAGTTTGTTGTCCAATGATGCATATAAAGCAATGAATAGTTGGGAGAAAATGACATAAATAACAGTTGGGGCATAATAATAATAATAATGTCAGAGATGATTATTGGTGATGAGGAAATGTAATCTTACACACAAGGGTTAAAGCAAATGCCGTGCAAGGAGGGCATCAAGAAAAGTATGGGTAAACCGTCTGCCTTTTTTCATACTTGCATGCAGATGGCAAGTCAAATACAAACGTTGAAACATTATCATGTTGAAAATATAAGTAGCTATTTTATAAAGGAAATTATTGGCTTTTCTTAACTGATTGAGATTTTATACCCATGAAATTAAAACATCTCAAATCGCTTCTAAATCCATTAACATCATCAGGTGTAGTAGATGTAGAACCCAGACGTTCTTAATGTGGAAGGTATGTAAATTGGTGTCTAATTCTAATTCGTTGATGGTGTTAGTTTATCTATACTCCATACCATATTCCATCACACTTGTATCATTTATAAACCAAAATAGAAAGGATTAATAATGTTCATTTCATTAGTTAATAGAAACCCAAACTCGATCCTGAATAACCAATTACATGATCATGTGGGACTTTGTACAACCCCCATCTCCATATTATCTATTTTAAATTTCAACATCATTCGTCTATCCATCCAAACTGTTTAATGCTTAAAGCTCATTTGATATGTTGTTGAACTCTTTTTGATGACTATGAGGACGATGAATTAGTTTTTGGGTAGGTAGGGGAGGTTGTCGATCAGGTTTCATGTACAAATCAGTATAATAAACCCAGAGATCAAAGTTTTTGGAGTGTATTGCAATTTTAGAAATTTCCTACTGATATAGAACAGCCCTCTTTAACTCTTATCCTTGACTTCATATTTGTGTGTATATATATGATAGCACAAATGACCATTTCGTTGATGCTTCTTTCTGCCAGTATAGCAGCTTGAGGGACATGATTGAATGATGCCAACTGACCGGTGAATCTCAAAGCAACTTTAAGAAGGAATGACTTGTAATAGTAATGATTGCAAAATGATATATTAATGAAGTCTCTTTGTTAATGACATTTAAAGCAATCTAATTTTCAAATATAATACTTATATATTTATATTTAATGCACCATCAATATATAAATTGTTATACCTCTATTAGAATACGACCCGTGGCAAGCTATTGGACAATTCACAAAGTGATAACCCTCCACGAGGAATGGTTCGTAGGTGACCTCCACGAGGAATGATTTGCGAGCAAGCCTTCATGCGGGACGGTCCATAGACGACTTTGCATGAACTCTATCTAAGTCAACCTAGATACAGTCCGCTACACACCCCTTGCTAGAACCACCAAGGCATACCTGCCTCGTATGACCTTAAGGATGGAAATGTTAGAGCAAGACCACATAGTACACTCCATGGCGACAACGAACCTACAAGAACACTGCCACCTAGTCAACCCGCACAACCATGCAAGACACAGTGCTGTCGACTATGTGTTACTATAGGACAAGGGGTGACCCCTCTATATAAGCCTGAGTGCATAAGAGGCCAAGGATCGACTTCTCTCCCTAGTAACCCTTACACAACAACCCTAGTGCATCCTCCTCCTTCCTCTTAACACCGTCTTCGACAACCACAGATGAACTGACACTCCTCTCCACCATCCTTTCCTTCCTATTGGTAACTCGTACCAACATAAATTTAAATATGATCAATTACATGATGGATATTGTTGGGGATCGACCCGATTAAGCAACGAACAAGTAAAAATAGTGGAAGAAATTGAGAAATTAAACACACAAATTTAACGTGGAAAAACCTCTCCAAAGAGGATAAAAAACCACGGGCAAAGATAATTTTACTATAATGGCAAAAGAACGAAAAGTACAAAAGATGGAGATAAAAACTAAACCCCGAAACCAAAAAACAAAAAACCCTCAAAACGTAAACACAAAATTCTCTAAATGTGTTATGAGTTCCAATCTCTAATGGGTGTGAATTCTAAGGTTGTAAAAGAACCTATTTATAGGCTAAATTCATAGGTCAAATAATAATAGAATAATCTAGACTAATCAGAGTTTGATTCAAACAAATAAATAGAGTTTAATTAGAAGATTATTTCTCAAATTTGACTGAAATAGGAGTCATACTCAACAAATCTCCACATTGACTCATATTTCCACAACGCCATCTTCGCCAAAGCTCGCCACGGGCCTATCTTTAACTATGCAGGGAATTAACTGAGTCTAATTTGTGCTTAGAAACTAGAAGACTTCTAGCCTTCGACTTGATCAAAACTAACTCGGGTCTGATTTTCACGAACACAGTGTCCTAACTTTTCAAAACTTGCACCTAAAAGAGAACCTCTCTTCAACGAAACTATCATACATTTTTCCCTCCTATGACCAAGTTGCCTCCACTCCAAACGAGTTGACTTCGACTCCATAACGTACGAGGGACGTCCGGTTTCACTTGTCACTATAGAACCTTCCAGAATATAAAGACTGCCAGTTCTTTTACCTTTTAACAAAACGAGAGCTCCACGAGATACTTTAATGTTGCTCGACTTGATGTTGATTCTACATCCTTTCAAGTCTAAAATACTCAAGGAGATGAGATTCTTTCGTAAATCAGGTACATACTTGACATCTGAGAGTGTCCTAATCGTCCCATCGTGCATTCTAATTTTAACAATACCAATACCACTTACCTTAATAGATGAATCATTTCCCATGGGCACAACTCCACCTTCAACCGAACTGTATGTGGAGAACCATTCTCTATTGGGACACATGTGGAAAGAACATCTTGAATCTTGAATCTAGAATCCACTCGGACATAAGCTTGGAGCTTTTGCTCGTTGACACTAACAAGAAATCATCACAGCTTTCGTCGGTCAAATTAGCACCAGCTACATCTTCCTCATTACTCTCAGTGACTCTTTTATTTATGATTTATAACAATCTGCTTTGACGTGACCTAACTTTTTACAATAGCGACACATTTTGTCTCGCTTCTTTGATGCTACCAAAACGGAAGCTTGCCTATCTGCCTTGCTATCCAAACCAAACTCATTTTTGAGTTTGTCTCTACTCAACAAATGGCCCTACACATCTTCGAACGAGAGTTTGTCTCTGCCATAAATCAGGGTCTCCCTAAAAGACTTGTAGGAAGGGGGTAAAGAGCACAATAATAGCATAGCCTGATCTTCATCGTCAATCTAAACCTCAACGTTCTTTAAATAATTTAAAAGAGAAATGAATTGATTGATGTGATCTCTAAGAAGCTCACATTCATTCATGCGAAACGTAAATAGATGTTGTTTCAACATTAAACGGTTAGCCACAGACTTAGTCGCATAAAGAGTTTCTAACCTTTTCCACAAGGCGGATGAGGTTGCTATTATGGAAAGATCGAGTTTGGCTAGTATTTCGAGTACTTATTATGGTTCCGGCCTTGTAAATTAAGTGAAAAGGCAACATTATCATGTTGTCACAGAAATTACGGGTGGGGGGTTTTAGCCTACTCTTAGCTCTTTCATCATTTTAGTATTCTGATGGAGATGCTTTTTGGTACTGATAGTATTATTATTTATGTCTCAACTTCTGTTGCATCATCTGACCTCTCAAAGCTCTCATTTTTTCTTGTAGCTTCATGAAATGCTAGGAGGAAAAGTTGGGATTTTGGGTTGTTTGTTCATCGAAGGTTGACATTGGTCGTGTATTACGTGAGGGGTGACAGATTGTGGTACCTAGGTTATTGACGGTACGAATTTTCATACGCATCACTGTTAGGGTTGTAAGGGTGATTAGCTAGTTGAGGGTTTCTGGATTGGTGAGTGTGGAAAGTTTTGTGTGCTAGGATTGGTTGTAGAACTAAGATTCTCAAGGATGTTTCTCTTCAGGAGTTATGTCGTCCATGCTCACTGCGTTAAATTGTTGAAGATAGTGTTGTTGGAACCAGACCAGCTGGTCAAACTAATTAGACTGAAAATTGATTGGTATACTAGTCCAAACAAAGGGATTGAACCGATCTCTAAGCGAATCACTCGAACCGGTAAAAAAAAAACCCAAAACTGGGATAAAAAAACTATCAATTGAAAAAAAATATATAATTTTTTTAAGTTTTATGATTTTTAATTATTGTTGATCAATGGTCGAACCATTGAATCGAAAACTGTGATCTGACTGATTTGACCATTGGTCTAGTTTTTAAAACATTGGTTGAGAGTGAAAATAGGAAGGATAAGGAAAATGGTGATTTGCAGGGTGGTGATGTGCTGAAAGCCACTCAAGAGGAAGATTGAGCAAGGGAAGAGCATAAGAGAAAGAGATTGAAGAAGAAACCTCCTTAAGGTCAAGGAAATGTATTTATAGATGACTTGATTCGTCGTTTGTCCTCAGGGTTCGGCACATGTCCATTTTGGTCTTATTGTGGTCAGTTCCTTAAGGGACATGATAACCTTCCTAGCTAGGCAATGGCGAGATTGATGTGGACTTAGTGAAGTTCCAGTGTTCTTCATGCAAGGAAGAGGCTCAACACTAGTCTTTGATGAGGTAGGTTGGAGGTGCTTCATGTGTTAGCCATACACGTGCTAGCGAGGTGTCGTCCATGGGCAAGGTTGCGACTGGCAAGCATGTTTGGTGAACCCCTTTTTGATCAAGTAGGGATAACAAAATTGGGAACAAATAATTTACTCATTATGTATGCATTTCATTTTTATAATTTATAAAACAAGTAAAATCCAAATCTAGATTTTAATATTCATATTTCCAAAAATAACATTAATTAATTTCCTTATAAATAGAAGGGTCTGAAATAGCTTTCCAAAAGTAAATGGATTTCAGTTACTTGAACAGCCAAACCTTCATTTTCTTGGGACGTCCTTGTATTGAAAACCATGACATTACCTATGCCTTTCCCCTCTCAGCTTCCCAATACAATAAGCAAACCCGCCCGTCTTCCCAACTACACCCAATTTCTGCATTTATAGATATAAAATTAGAGAAAAAAACCCAACTGAAATCCCACAACAAACTACTTTGACTCTTACAAGGTTAAATCTCATTTTAACCTTTTTATCTTTCACCAATCTTTTATATATTTCTTGTCATTCTCAGAAATGATGCTTTTTGTTACAATAATGGTAGTTGGTCTTTATGCTAACATCATTTAATCTTGTTTTCTTCAATTTATACTTTGAAATATAACGGGATGGATGGAATATTTGCTCATGGGATTAAGGGGGAAAATGCTACAAATTAACCCATTTCCTTCTCTTAATCCTACCTACCATGGAATCAATTCATATAATTTGACTAAGGTCATTTTGTATTTTTTTATAAAATCATTACCAATCACAGATGAACTCTCAAAGTATATATACTGATTAAATTCATTACTTCTCTTCTTAAAGAAGATATATACTTGAACATATGTAGGTCGATATTAATGTAACCCATATTAAGCGTTTATTTTATCTGTGTTTGTTTCAAATCAACCAACTAATTTATTTAAAAAAAAACTTTGAATGTAATAACTTGGTAAAATGTAATTAGACATTTACAAAAATACATTGTTTTTACTGGATTTCAAGGTTTTGTTTACGTGGATATCAGGAATACCCTTGGGTTTGAGAGTGTGTTATCAAAGCAATAATAAGAAGTATGACATGATTCTAATAAGAAGCAATAATCAACTTTATAATGGTGAGATGAGAAGGAAATATGATTTATAAAAATGTAAAATTAAAATAATGATTTATGTGAGATTATAATTAATTGTAATAGTAAGTTATTTAAATTGTGATCTTTGATGTTGCTTACATATCCATGGATTCATTCATGTAAGAAAGAAAGAGTGATTCATTTTCTTGAATCCCATTTCTCAAAAACATTGACAAGTAGACGCAGCAGCCGTAGATGAGGTTGGAAGAAATAGAAAAAGAAAAAAGAAAAGCGATGACGTGTAATCCAACACCAGGGTGAAGTAACCCATAAGGATTTCATTGTTGAAACTAATTCCTTGTTTTCCTTGCTCATTAAAACTAACTCCATTATATTCGAATTTTAAATATGGGTGAAGTACAATTTAGTTGATTTTTTCTTTGGTATAATTGAAACTTCCCTTCTTTTTATAAAGCAGATAATGACATCTTCAATTTTGAGTGCTGGGTGAATATGACATTTTACCTACCTTTATGCTTCTCTTTTGAAACCGTCATCCTCCTTTTTATTCCATTTTTAAAATAAAAGCTAGGTTGCCCATTTACCCATCCTTCTCAATTAACATTAAATCATGTCAATCTTGTTGTAACTAGGAAACCTATTTCATCACCATCAAACCATACCAATCCAATACCCCAAATTGTTACTGTGCTCAATTTTAGAATTATTCCATTAAATTCTTTGATTGAAATTTAAATATAATATCCATCACACCTTCTTCTTTCTTTTTTTTTTTTTAATTATTGCAATGATAATTATGTCAGTCAGTTTAAAAGTTGAATCAGCAAATAATAGAATTGTCCTCAGCACAAATATTTAATGAATTTAAATTTAACTAAATAATATTATAAAAATAAAAAAAGCATCAAGGCTTAAATATCCGGGTAAATATCCCATATATACCTAAAAATTTAATTATTTACGGAAATGGGCCAGTTTGAAGAATATTTACGGAAAAAGGGCGTTCCCCCAAAAACGCCCACGCCATTTCGTTTTGGGGGAACAGCAAAGCGCGCGCCGAGGACGCGCTTTTTCGCTGAATTACAGAAAACACACGACGGACGCGGCGTTTTGCCCTCCTTTTTCGTCCACTTACGGTATGAAAAATTAATTGAATTTTTGGGCTAGGGAAAAATTAATTGAATTTTTATGACGATGAGTCTCCGCAAAATTAATTTGAGGAGACGTCAACAAACAACGATGGCCAAAAACGCTTCGAGTAGGGTGCATCGCCGCCAGAGTACCGAAAAGAGCTCCCACGCGTGGACGCTCTTTTGCTCTGATGAGTCTCGGCAAAATTAATTTGAGGAGACGTTTCGAACAAAACAGCACAAAAACGCTTCAGCAGGTGCACTGTTAGCGGAAATCTCGAAAAGAGCTCCCACGTGGGACGCTCTTTTGCTCTGATGAGTCTCCGCAAAATTAATTTCGTGGAGGCGTTTACAAACAAAGTGGCAAAAACGCGCTTCGGCGGCAGGTGCTTTGTCGGCATAGAGTACCGAAAAGAGCTCCCACGTGGACGCTCTTTTGCTCTGATGAGTCTCGGCAAAATTAGGCTATAATCATCGACCAAATTTCATTCTCGGGTTGCATAAGGGAAATTGAGGCAAAAGAAAAAAAAACTGAAAATGAGTGAACGTATTAATGCTGTTATTTACTACGATGGTGAAGTTCGTGACACCGAAAATGGTGTTATTTTCTTATCGGAGAACACAGCGCGACTGAGTTTTAATCGGAACGTCGATTTGGTAGAACTTCGCAAAAGAATTAGGCGTAAAATATTCGGAACAACGCCAATGAAAGTTCAGTCTATTAAGTATAGATTTTGCGTTTCGGTTGATCCGGTGAGATATGACTCATTCGACATCAAAGGTCCTTGGAGGTTTGAGGCAATGGTGGAGACTCATCTTGCCAGTGGATTACCCTATATCGAGGTATATGTAGAATTTTCATCTCCAAGTGATCTTTTTGCGACCTCAACATCTACTGTCGTTCGAGGGGAATACACGACCCCAAGCCGACACTCTGTAAGTGGGAGGCAAAACACAAAAGTGCCCGTGTGCGGTGGTAGTATGGAAAACATAACCCCTGCACGACACTCGGTTGGTGGATGGGACATGCATATCCGTCCTTCGACGTCCGATGATAGAAATACGTATTGGGGGACGTCATCAACTTCTAGTGGTTGGCAATCCACATATGATTGGGATCTTTACGAAAGATGTTTAAGGAGGGATGATGTACTCCCGACGACATCCACCGGCGAGGGGCCCTCGTTTGTTGCAGGTTATGGAGGGTCGGACGATGAATCTGATGTGGATCCACCTCGGGAGCCAGGGCCCGACGGTGCAGAAGTTGGATTATTTTCTGAACCGGAGCCCGTTTCTAATCGCACTGAAGACGTTGAGGCGGTTCGGGCGAAGAAGAAGAAGATCCGCTATTCAGCGTGCATCGCCTCCAGCCCACATGCATAATGTCGATCTATCTCAAGATGATGCATTGGAGTTTCGAACTACCACACGGACGCTGCGTGATCGTACAAATTCTTCGTTGGACTCGGACCAATTAGAAGTTGGTAACCGATTTTCCAACAAGAATACTTTTCTTTCTTGCCGCATTGAAACAATACAAAGATCGAGGAACCGGGTTAACTACAATGTGGTTAAATCCAAGCTCGATAAGTACGAGGCGAAGTGTGCAGTGCAAGACGACACATGTTCATGGAAAATCATGGCGTCGTTGAGGAAAAGGACAGGGTTGTGGGAGATCAAAAAGTACAAAGGTCCACATACATGTCTTGCTTCGTGCAGTGCACCACTATGTGTTCAATGATTTGAATAACACTAATATTATGTAATGTTGCATTATTTAACGACTTCGCTGATGTGTGTAACACAAGATCATCCGAGGATGGATTCAGACATGTTGGCTGACTTAATAATCCCGACGGTGAAGGCCGATCCCAAGACTACGGTGCCGGCTTTAATTGGCAATATTCGTAGCCAATTGGGGTACACCCCCTTACAGAAAGGCTTGGATAGCCAAGCAGAAGGTGTTAGAAAAGTTGCACGATCGGTGGGACGCTTCATATAATGAAGTGTGGCAGTGGTGTCAGTCTTGCCGAGAGATATGTCCCAGCAAAGACAATGTGACCTTGAAACGGAACCGGCGTACTACAACGATCGTCTGCTCCGCGGATGCGCAATGTTCAAGCGTCTGTTCTGGACATTTAAGCAATGCCGAGATGCCTTTATATACTGCAAGCCATTGGTACAAATTGACCGTTGGGTTTTGACTGT
This sequence comes from Gossypium sturtianum, assembly GCA_025698515.1. Taxonomy (NCBI): domain Eukaryota; kingdom Viridiplantae; phylum Streptophyta; class Magnoliopsida; order Malvales; family Malvaceae; genus Gossypium; species Gossypium sturtianum. The sequence goes on from CM046947.1 coordinate 8,737,162, forward strand.
TAGCGAGAGCTAAAGCTACCGAGGACGCGCTTTTGTTGTTGTTTCCCCAAAAACGCTACCGACGTGGACGCGTTTTTGGGGGAAACGGCCCATTTCCGTAAATATTCTTCAAACTGGCCCATTTCCGTAAATAATTAAATTTTTTAGTATATATGTGATATTTACCCTAAATATCCAATATGGAAACCCAACGCCATTTGCAAACCATTTCATCCTTTTCATCCAATTAAAGTGTTTCAACCAACTTAAAAAGTAGATTAATCGTCGAATTATATATATTACTATTAACATTCCAAATCAAAGTAGGTGAGTTTTGTACTATCAAGCCGCCTTTATGGTGAGCAATTGTGTTTTTGTGCTGGGAAATTAAGAAAACAATAACAATTACATAAATAACTATATGGGTGAGGCTCTTAGTTGCTTCCCACATCTAATAAATAGCCTTTCACTTTATATATTTAAACTACATGAATATTTGAAATTAATAATAATAATATGTACAAAATTTAAATAAAAATAGTTTAAACTGTAAGTAAAATGAATTTTTTTATATATCATGTTCATTTTACGATTTATATATGGGGTTCGTGGGTTGCCTCTTTCAACAATATTGTCTCCATAATTTGAACTTATGTTCTCCTCTTACGAGTACAATGTGTCTTATCATCACACTCAACTCTTGTTGGTTGAGTAAAAGAAAATTAAAATATGTAAATACATCATACTATAAATATTAAATGCACTCGAGTTATGTATCATGACATTGTTATTTTTTTTAGTTGGTATCTAGTTAACTTATGACACCAACGATGTTTTAATATTTATTAATTTTTAAATAAAAAAATAAAAAATACTCTTATAATAATATAATTTATTTAAAATTATTTTAATAATTTTCTTGATCAAATTAATATAAATTCAATTAGTAAATAGTGGGAAGTTGGAACGGTTATTAATATATTAATTGGATACTGTTATTTGACATTCTACCGCCAACCATATTCATATGCAGGCAAATCATATTACAGTTATACCATAATTTGAATTAAAGCATCACAATATATCTTTATATATACACCCAATCTTAATTAATAATAATATAGCAAATAAAAAAATAACCCAAAAAAATAATCGTATGGTATCGGTGGTTTCGTCCACTTTTACCCTTTTTATATAATCAAAGTAAAGGGATAAAATTATCTCTGCCATTTGTAAGATTTTTTTTTATTACTTATTTTTTATTTATAACTATATAATTATGTAACAGAATTTTATATTATTATTAATTTAAAACATTTTTATATGATTATTTAGCCATTACTATTCCTTAGTTCAAATTAATTTTAAATATATTATTATACGTTAAAGATTAATTACTTATTTAAAATATTATTTTTATTAAAAATAATTCATTATTTAAATAAAAACAAATAAATACAACAACATTAAGGAAAATAAAGATACAAGCGTTTTTTGATATCTATATCTTATTTCTATAACATTAGATTGTGCTGGTGTCACAAGTTATTCGAACTCTAATTCAATTAAGAAAAAACTCATTTATCCTTTTCTTTTAAATAATAACTAATATCATTACGATGATACTTTTATATTTTCATGTTTTTATATTATTTTTAAATAAAAGGATGAAATAATATATCTAAGAATCAAATGCTTCTATAATGATAAGATTTGAGCACAATTTTTTTTACCACTCTACCAATGATCAATTACTGATTAAATTTAAAAAAAGAAAAAGAAAAATAATTTTTATATAAAATGTTTTCCTTCACCTAAATAATGGGTGACATAATCCAAATTTTATTATTTTCTAATGATTGATGACATTCATGTAATTTTAATAGTTATTCATTAGTTACTAATCTCATAAATGTCAAATAATCTAATATGTTTATTCTACTACAAATTTTTATCTAATGTCGATGAAGGTCACTTTTTTTCACTACTATTCACCTAATTAATAATCATGATTCTTTTATTATCCCGACACATATTTCTCCTTCAATTTTATTTTTTCTTCGATAAATAAAAGTTTTTTTTTTTTAATTTTGGTGAAAATAAAATATTATCAATTAATTGCATAAAAATATTCTGAAAAGAAAAAAATACCCTTTATCAGTTTTCAAAAGATCTAGAATTATAGTAGGAGGGAGATAAAAAATCTACAATTTTCTTTTTTGACCGAAGCTAATTTAACTAAACAATTCGCAATTTAATTTTGCTCTCTAGATATTTTTCATTTACTCAAAATGCGCAACTACAAAAAGAAAAACAATAACTACTTAAAGTGATCAATCAATGATAAAACTAAGCTAATGTAATAAAACGAAGTTGACTAATTGCTATTCCCCATCAATTTTATTCTCCTCACGACTCGTCCTCTAAAAAAAAGGTTTGGGTTTTATTCGTAGTACAAAATAAAAAATTATCAATGGAAGTTTTAAATTCCACAAGATTAAGGGTTGACAAGTGTCTTATAAAAATATAATAAAATATTATAAAATAAATATTTTAAAAAAAAAAGCATGGTAATTTTTTAAAATTGCTTATGAAATAAAAAAAAAAAAAACATTACTAGTGTACCAAATATTAACCCTTAAAATAGGTGGTAATAAGTGGAACTTTTTGAATTTCACAAACAAATTAAGAGTCTACAAGTGTCATATTTATTTATATAATAATTATTTTTAATTCTTTTACTATCCATACACTTGTCAAACTCTAAACCTATTTATAAGATCTAAAAAACTCAACTCACAGTTTTAACAAGAACACAACAAAATTTTGTTAAAATAAAGCTAAATGTAGTTAATCTCAAATTCTTTGTGCTTTCTGTACTATAATTTTTAGTTTTTTTTTCCCTTTAAAATGAATTAATTATTACATTACTCTTTTAACCTAATCAAAACTCTAAGACCTCTCTAATTTTTTTTCTCATTCCTTAAATAGCTTTACTTGTTAATTTTCTCAAACATTTTTTTTTTCTGTTTTTTAAGATTTATATAGCCCATAACTATAAATTCGGTTACTATATTTTTTTCTCTTTTAAGTGTTAACTATCTATTTTAATTTTTAGTTATAATTAATTTAGATTGTTATAGTTTCCTTTGGGCCATTTAGCATATTATAATTTTAGTAAGATAGTCTAAAATGGGTTTAGTTTCAGGTTTCTGGGCTCGTGAATTGTCCTTCCTTTGTCCTCTAAAAAGGATTTGGGCTTTATTCGTACTAAAATTAAACTTTTTTCGGCCTACAATGAATTCCAGTTTAACTCATTGACGACGTTACATAATATTGATTTTTTTAAAAACTAAAATATATAATTAATTCATTATTTTTAATTTTAATAAAATTAATGCATTAAGGCTTTGCTTGTTAGAGTGAAAAGAAAATTAAAAAAATAAAAAATTAAAAGGATAGAAAAATTGGAAGATGGAAAATACAAATTTTTTTCTCATAGATGTGTTTGGTAGGAAAAATGAAAAAATATAAAGAAAAATAATTTTTCCATCCATTGCTTGGTAAAATTACAAAATGAAAGGAAAGAAAATAGAACAATTGAAACATGCATGATTTTGAACTAATATTTTCATATCTTATTTTCTCTCCCCTCATTATTCCAATTCGGAAAAATTGCTTTTTCTATATTAGGATGGAAAATAACCATCTCTCGTATTTTTTTACTCTCGCTTTTCTTCCCCACTAAGCACACTCAAAATTTATTTATTTTTTTCATTTTTTCATTCCCTCATTTCATTCTTCCACTTTTCCATCCACTCATTTCATCTCTCCACTTTTTCACTTAATCAAGCACACAGTTTTTTTTCAAAAATAATACTGAAAAATTAAATACAAAAATAAAGTGGGGAACAGATTAATTATGAAAATGATATGTTTGCTACAGGTCATGCGGCACCAACCTACTTTTCCCCCAATCATGCTTTAATCATTACCTTTAAAAAATATTTTTTTTAGTGGTGTCACCTGATACAATGGCAACACCAAACTGAAGTGTAATAAACTAAAACGTTCAGGGACCTGATGAAGTAATTACCCTTTTTAGATTGGCTGAAAAAAGGGGTGCCGCCTGATAGGGTGGTGACACTAAATTAAATGGTTTTCAAATTTTGGTCTATTTGCAGTTAGATCTATCCTCTTTTGAAATTAAATTTAAATAGCTCTTAAAAAATATAAGAATAACAAAAATAAATCATTCTCATTTTATTCTATTTTTTAAAAAAATTAAAAATTATATAAAATTCTTATTTAAATTACCCAAATATATCCCTAATAAAATTTCCTTTTAATTTGGTGTCGTCACATTGTCAGGCGACACCCCTTTTTTTAGCCAATCTGAAAGGACAATTGCTTCATTAGGTCCCTAAACATTTTGGTTTATCACACTTTAGTCCGATACCACCACTGTGTCAAGCGACACCACTAAAAAATGGTTTTTTTAGAGGTAATGATTAAATCATAATTGGGGGAAAAGTAGGCTGGTGCCACCTGACACAATGACGACACCGAAAAATACTGTAGCAAACATACCATTTTCGAAATTAATTTGTTCGTCACTCTATTTTTGTATTTAATTATTTTTGAAAAAAAAAAGCCCCAAGCACACTCTGAAAAAGAGTCCTAACTGAATAATTAAAAAAAATCTTTAATCATGATCACGAAAAGATATATATATTTTAAGAGCAAATATTTAAGGAAAATGGTAAGTATTAAAAAACTTTAATAAGAATTTTAATAAATTGTTAAAATATATAATTGTTAATCTAATTATTATATGTCATATGTAATAAATAATTGATTTTTTAAATGCACCTAATACCTTTTTTTGAATTTATAATAATGGTATCTAGCTTTTTTTTATTTTCATTTAGCACTTTGTGACTGTCATTTTATTTTGTCTACGGTAATGTCAGGAAATTTAGTCTAGCATTTTTTATTTCCAAAAATTTAGTCCATCCACTTATATGATATTGTTATACTCTCTATTCAGTAGGGACTTGTGGCACCATGAGAAGGTACTTGAGAGATATCTATGAGTGACCCTCCGCCTTACATCACTTAGCTCCTCACTTGAGGTGTACTCAAATGGTCCATCGTCTTACAGCACCTAGTTGGTCATGGGGTGACCAGCCACCTGGAAGTATCATCATCTTAGCCACCTGCTTCTATCGAGAATGCACTCACCTCCAAGAGAGGACCACAAAGGAGCCACTAGGGTGTAACCTTGTACTACCACGTATGAGGACAACTGGCCTGCCACCTGGTCGACCACACGAGTAGTCCAGCACTCATATTGTAGGTGACGTGGCACTACTAGCCAGGGGTCCTTCACCTTATAAATACCCTCCAAGACGATGAAGGAATGATCTTCCCTTTCAACAACCTTAAGCCTTTACCTGCATTAAGTCTTCCTTGCTTCCTTATTCCTCCCTAACTTATTCTCTTTTTCGGCTCTTCGACTACTCAGGTGAACCAACCCTCCTTAGCACCACCACCTTCTCCTACTTGTCTCCTCCTTATTGAACACTTGTATCAACATATATGAAAATTAAAGTTATATTAATCATATTGTATTATATGCCCGATCAATTTGAATATGTGATATTTTAATATTCAAATGTTTGATTTAAAAATTAGAAGATGAAGTGATAACACATATTCAAAATTAACAGAAGTGAATTAAAAAGTTTACCAATTGGACTTTAATTTTAGATAAAATAAGTATAGAGACTAAATATAGAGGAGCAACTTGAAAAATCTGAAGAATACAAGGACTGGAAGCCCAGTTAGGCATTAGTAACTTTAGTTTTTCAAAAGTAATAATGTGATGTGGGAATCCCAAATGAGATGGAAGAGATAAAATGCGTTAATTTTTAATAATTAGGTAGCAGAAAAAAATAAATTGATATTTTCATAATTGGATATAGTTCACTCTTGCGGAAGGGTTTTATTAAAAAGAAAAAAGATTGCCTAAATTGATGGGCATGATGGTTGCCGCAAGTGATTAAAACTAAATTAAATGGGATTAGTTATATAAAGTGACATTGGGCATTAATTAGTACAAAATTCCAAGTTGCTAACATACTATTACTAAGTCTTCTTATCCCTTTCTGAGTTGTAACATAGCAAATGGATAATGTGATTAGGAAATTGCAACATTTTCAATACCCCACTCATTCTTATCACAACTTTCATTTTCAGTTGTAATTTTGTTCAAAGGTTTATTTAATAACACCAAAATTAGATATTAAAATAATAATAATAATAGAGGTTTAGTTTAGCAAATTGAATAACAAGTGGACATTAATTTTAAATTTAATATCATTAAATAATCCTTACTGTTTACCTCTTATACACAAATAGTATATTACTAAATTTTAAATAAAAACAACCCTCTAAAAATTAATTGTTTAAATAAATAAGGATTAGAATTAATTTAAGACCATGGCTGTTGAAACTAAATTGGGCCGGTTGATTGGATCAAGAACGGATCAGTATACAAGTTTAAAGTAAGGTAACAAAATCGGTTAAATTGAATTAAAAAAATTAATTAAACCAACTATCAAACCAATTGAACTGGTTTTATAATTTTTTAATACCTAAAAAGCATGGTACTACAAACCATGAAATTGTTGAATTAAACTAATGTATTAACTAAAGGATTGAATTGTAAATGTACCAAAATTATAATTGAAATAATTAGAGAATAATGTAGTGGTTGATTAATATCCATGTTAATAACTAATTCTTGGATTAGGGAGCTAAATTGATAAGTTTTCTAATCGGTTTAATTTTACCTATCAATCATTAATTTAACCAATTAAACAATTTAGTCCAATTAATCTCTCAATACCACTTAGACTGTAACACCCCTAACCCGTATCCGTCGCCGGACTAGGGTTAAAGGCGTTACTGGACAGATCGGAAACATTTACAGAAAATTTCATACAACTGTTCATCTATTTCAATCATAGTGTCCCTTAAGTAGGTCATCGAGACCTTAAGCATGCTTAGAAATAGGGTCGGGACTAAACCGAAACACATACAAACATTCTCGAAAATTTAAAACTTTTCAAAGATACAGGGGTTACACGCCCATGTAAGCAGGCCGTGTGCCTCCCACGGCTGCTGGACACACCCGTGTGTCCTCCCCGTGGTCGAAACTGACTTTGCTCCACGGCCACCAAGCACGCCCGTGTACCTTGGCGTGGTCGAATCGGCTTCACATCCACGGCCACCAAAGCGCGCCGTGTGCCTTGGCCGTGGTCGAATCGACTTCACATCCACGGCCACCCAAAGGCCGTGGTGTGCTAAGACCGTGTACTCTTAGGCCATATACTAACTTTCTCACACGGCTACTAGACACGCCCGTGTGTCTTGGCCGTGTGCTATTAGGCTAGCTACTGACTTAGCCCCACGGTCACTAGGCACGCCCGTGTGTCATAACCTTGTAGGCAAAACAGGCCATTTGCAAGACCAATTTGCCACCCACACAAGGGTCAAACCTACAAGCACATTTAAGCATACTTCCACACACAAATTGGCAACCAATTTTCATGTCAAATGATCAACATATCCTCTCATATCCTCTCATTTCTAACATGTCAACTTAGGAACTAAATTACACAACTTGAATACATTCAATATCAATCATGATTCATCCCCAAATTTACTAAATCATACTAGCATCATACCATCACTAAGATTACCATTCATAAGACATTTTCTTTACTCACAAGCTATACCAAAATATGCACCATATATCAAAACCACACATGCATTTTACCAACATTTATCTAGCCACATCACATGGCTATTTACACATCTCAAACATGTCTTACAAAACTAGCCTATACATGCCATATTTCAACTATGTACATATTTCCCAAAAGTACCAAAATAGATTGCCGATAGTGTGATAGAGAATCACGACGATCCCCGGATCCGAGCTAGCTTTTCCGACACATCGCAGCAGAGAAACAAATCACACAAAGAAGCTTTCCAAAGCTTAGTAAGTTCGTACCATAACACATTTAAATCAAACAAACCACTACATAGATTATTTCACAAATACATATATATCATACCATCCAACACTAAATTGCTCATTTAACATTTCGTAATCTCATTCATAGATTCATCAACCACTTAGGTTCCGAGCGTACCTTAGCCAACACCTAGTATTTAATTATATTTGCTACTCAATACTCACTTTTCTCTTTCGATCAACTTCCGTCTCTTCTTTGATTCAATCGCACACTTAGTGCCCCGATATTTAGCCGAAGCTTAATTATCATCGCACACATAGTGCATTTACATCAAACCATTCTTCAATCGGTATCTCACACACAGTGCCAACCGCGAAGTCGAAGCTTATATTATTTCGCACACACAGTGCTAATCATTTCGATCATGTTTCTGAATACGCACACTTAGTGCCACATAACTCAAACTCAACTCTCAAATAGCATCCACATTTCAATATCATTACAACATTCATTTCATAGCATTTAACATAACTAGATGTTCGTATTATGTCCGAACTTACCTCGGACGTTGAACTATCGCAACGATTGGTCAATCGAGCACTTTATCTTTGCCTCGATCTCGATCCGAACCGCTCCTTTCTTGGTCTATACACATTCAAATTCAATCCATTCAATCACCAAATCATTCATTTTAGTCCAAACACACATATTTAGGGCATTTTACAAAATATCCCTCACATTTTCACATTTAGACACTTTAGTCCCTATTTCACAAAATCATCAAATTCACACAATTTCTTTTCACACAAGCCTAGCTGAATTTTCCTTGAGTTCATTCAAGCCCACACATTTCATTTATTTCACAATTTAGCCCTAATTAGCTAAATTCACCAAAAATCCAAGAACAAAACATGTTCATTAAACACTTATCTTCCATTTAACACCAATATTCATCACAAATCTCACCATTTCATCAATGGAACATCTCATAAACATCATCAATTCTTCAAATTACAACATGGGCTTGATAGTAGACTAAGCAACGATCTCAAAAACATAAAAATCATCAAAAACCAAAGTCAAAACATACCTTAATCAAGCTTCAAACTAGCCGAACCCTAGTGTTCTTTTTCTTTTATTTTCTTTGCTATTTTCGGCACCAAGATGAACAAAAGATGACCACTTTCATGCTTTTGTTTCATTAAATTATCATTTTAATTGTTCATTTCCATAATTGCCCTTAGTAAACATTAATAATAACACTAAAACCATGCTATCATCTTCCACTTACTAACAAATGGTTTATTAACCTCATAAGGACTCCTCATTTAGAAAGCCATAACAAATAGACATTTAAACAATCAAGACATGACTTTTACTTTTTATGCGATTAAGTCATTTCTCACAATTTGACACACAGTCGATAAAATTATCACACAAAATTTTCACACAGGTTATAACACATATAATCAACACCAAAAATAATATTAAAATATTATTTCGACCTTGAATTTGTGGTCTCGAAACCACTATTCCGACTAGGGTCTAATTCGGGCTGTTACATAGACTAAATAGGAACAATTAATATATACTCGATACGTCTCCTATCGATATTACTTATCTAATTATTCACATAGAGTTGTCAATTCTAGGTTCTTACGTTTATTCAATTAGCCCTTAAACCTTAGATTAATTAATTAACATTTCGATTAATCAACTACAATAGAAAATTAGTCCATGCCCATATTTATCAAACAAAACTCATTCATTTTCATATTAATTTAAAGATATCACACAAAAATAATAAAGTTTAGAAAATGTTCAGAAATCTCAACGAAGTCCTCGATTTGGTCATTGAAATGAAGCGTAAACATGAAATTCACAACCCTGATTATCCAATTGCAAGTTTGGATTAAGAAATAAATCTAAAATCTATTGAACTTTGGTGTAAAAATCAAAGGATATAAATGGTCACGATACCTTTTAGTGCCAAAAGAAAAGTGCAGAAATTTATATCTAAAAACAAGTAGAAACTAAACCCTAAAAATTATTCTAATGAAAAAAGCTCTCCAAAAAAATATTTTGACAAAAGTTAACCTAAAATGGATAAAAATGTCCCTATTTAGCAGTTGACTTAGGCTTGAATTGACTGAGAAATGCCCCCTGCAAAACTTGCCTCGTCGAGCTTCGGTATTGCAACAACCAAACTTTAGTGTCGTAATATCCTAAACAGTCTACTCCCAAGGATGTTTGCTAGCTTCAGTGTCATGACCATGATCTCCAATGTCGCAACTTGTACCTTTGGATGAATTGGACTCCTCAAACCTAGTGATTGCCCACAATGTTGTGACCTTGATGGCTCAATGTCGCGTTCCTAAGGTTGATGTCGCAACTCCATCAATAGTCTACCTGTAGTGTGATTTTGTTGAAGTTTAAGTCCTCGTGGTGATAGAAGACTTCGATGTTGTGACACCAGTGGCAACATTTCTTCAAGTTTTGGCCTTTATCACTTCTTGTACTAGCTCAAGTTAATCGTTAAATTCTCAAAGGCACGATTTTGTCATCTTGATCTCAAAAAGTACTCAAATGCATAAAAAATAAATTCTAAATAAAAATCTAATAATTACTAAAAAGTACCAAATAAAGCTATAAATACTTGAGTACAAGCTCATTAAGTGTTGAAAAGGGCCTAAATTGACGTATCAATTCACGACAGATCATTGCCTGTAAATTGTGGTTGATTTGGTGCCATAGGAATAGAGTTTTGTTTGACAAGATATCTCGAAGTTCGCTTACAGTAATTAGACAAGCAAAAGATCTATTAAACTATGCAGGATGGCTTGCTAGTAAAAACAAAAGGATACGGATTCATTAAGGAAGGAATGAGCTGAATCGTGTGTCCTCTCTAATCATCATGAATTAGAAATTATTTTTTGTTGGTTTAGGAGAGAAAAGGGGTGGTCACAAGATGCACTAAAATTATTGTTGATGATGCAATTCATTGGACTATTTACGGTTAGGGAGGTACTTTTGGAGCTAACTTTCAAAAACCTATCTAAGTACATAATTTGGGGAGTGAGAAAGTGAGACTCAAGTGGATGCTAGAACCCATATCTACACCAAATTACAAAATTTGGAGATAACTTCTAACAACCTATCCAATTACATAATTTGGGGAGTTAGAGATTGGTCTTATCCGCTTTTTCGCTTCCCAACTTATATAATTGAATAGGTTTGTGAAGTTAATTTGGAAAGTGTCAATGAAGTATACTCAATTCTAAAAAACAATAAAATCTGCCCAAATTCTGTAATTTTATTTTGGCGTTGACTCTTTCTCATTTTTCCATAGTTACCACTTTCGACGTGTTTTTCGGTCACAATGAATTAAGAACGAAGATGTAAAATAAGTTATTTCCCGAGGCCTTATTTGTCTTTCTATCTATTCACGCGTTTTGAAAATACGAGCTTACACGCCTGAAGTTAGCTTGCTTGGGCGAAGAAAACACATAAAAAAATTAATTTAACGATCTAACGTGTATGGACATCCATTATTTTAATGAAAAAATGATGGATAGCTTTTTAAATTTGTAAGAATAAATCTATGGGATGGATTTTTTAAGAAATATAGTTTAAGGGGTTATATGAAAAATAAATATTTAATACTATGCAATTTTTTTTTTTGGATATTTGAAGTTTCTTTTTATTAAAATAAGTATTTAAAATTTTATTTCATTATCACTTTAAGTATCAACTATTAACTCTTGGTTAAAAAAAATTCTAAATCAATCAAATTATGACACATAATATTTTTAATTAAATTAAAATAATTAAAATTAATATTCAATAAAAACATCATCTCTCAATCTTTCTCCTTCCATCTTCATGTTCCCCATCTTCATCTTCTTTACAAATTTTTTTTTACAAAATTTTGAAATACACTCTATTTCAAGTTTCTCCCATTAAAACAAACTCCCATTTTCAATATTAAAATAAATCTCATTAAAACAAACTTCCATTTTCCATATTAAGTACTCAAAATAGAAAAGAAAAGAAAATACCAAAAAAGAAATGATAATTATTTGATACACTTGCTGTGGAAAGTTTTAACCCCATAAGCATAAGTGGATTCAAGGGGTTGACAAATGATCTATAGGGGTATAGTAAAATATTTAAAAAATAAACACATGTCAATTTTTTTTAAAACTATAAAGTATACTGCCAATGTACCAAGTACCCACCCTTTTACTTAATGTTAATTTTAAATATTTATGCTATTTATGCTATGCAATTGGCAGTTATTCCGAAGGGAGTCTGCTTTGAAATAGAGAAGATCATTCGTAATTTTGTATGGGGGAACACGAAGGAAAAAAAAGGGCTTAATCTGGTTAAGTGGGATGATATTTGCAAAGACACAAAACAAGGGGGCCTTGGTTTCAGGAAGCTCGAATATCTCAACAATGCTTTCCTCATGAAGATTTGTTTTAATATTATCAAGAACCCTAAGCAATTTTAGGTTCAAGTGCTGAGATCTAAATATAAATGGAAATGTCACCTACCTGCTGATTTATTTGCCAAAATTGCGTCATGATTATGGAAGGGGATAGGTCACGCATAGAGTCATATCTGGAATGGTATTATATGGAATGTTGAAATGGCTCGTATGTGGATTTTTGGAGAGATTACTGGGTTAAAGATTGGGGACCACTTATTAATGTGTGTACACAATCTGAAAATGTCCCTACAGAGTATGTTCTTGTAAAAAATATGGTTACGCTAAGTGGGGAGTGGAATTGGTCTGCGATTAGCTTGGTTTTGCCATCCCAAGTTCTTTTGAGCATTTCTGCTTATAAACCTCCATCAACTCAGGATGTGGATGACTTTATTGGATGGCGACATGAGAAGAGGTCTGCTTTCTTCGTTCGTTCTGCCTACTCCACTAACTACATAGTGGAGATGGCTAGAAAGGGTAGTATTTGGCATAATCCGAGACCTCATAAGGTATGTGTTTTTCTCTGGCTGAATTTTTTAAACAAGATCGGATGCAAGTTGTAAGGTATGTGGAAGCCTATCTGAAAGCGTCGATCATGTATTGCGTATGTGTACCCCAACTATAGTAACATGACATTCGGTGATCAAGGCTGCAAAGAGATATGAGTTTTTCTCTATTGGGCTGGCTAAGTGGTTTGAGATTAATCTCTCTAATCCTCAATATTTTTCTTGTGATTCTACCAATTGACAATCACTTTTTGGCATCATTTGCTGGCAACTTTGGTTCAGAAGGAACAGTTATGTTTTTAACGTAGATTTCATGGAAATTGGAAGTTTATCGGAGAAGAGTTATCGCATGAAGGAGTATTATCTGGCCTCCAATCATGGGTTGGTAAGTCTGTCGAGGCATACGAGTTATAAAATTTGCAAGTTAATAAGGTGGATTCTGCCAGATGATGGATGGCTGAAGGTGAACACGAATGGTGCTGTTTGTAATGGATTTGGGAATGCGTTAACAGGTGGACTAATCCGTGGCAAGCGTGAGAGATGGATTGCCAGTTTTTCCAAAAATATTGGCTGTTGTTCAGTCATAACTGCCAAACTTTGGGGTGCATTGGAAGGTCTCCAATTAGCCTCGAATCTTGGGCTTGAACGAGTAATCCTTGAGATGGACAGTACTGAAGCGATCCAAGTGATTCAAATAACTGTAGCGGATCAACAATATTTTGTTGTATGCAAGCCATCAAAAACCTACTCCAACTTTCTTGGATGGTTAGGATTGCACATATCTTCAGAGAGGGCAGTAGGGTTGCTGATGGTTTGGCTTCAATGGCGTTCTCAAGACTGTTAGGTAGATATACTTTTATGCAACCGTCGAATAAAGTGCTCCATTTACTGCACGATGACTACTCTGGAATGGCATGGTCTCGCTTAGTGTAGCTATGGTTTATTCCTTCTTATTGTACAAAAAAAATATTATGTGTCATAATTTGATTGATTTAGAAGTTTTCTTAACAGGAGTTAACGAAAGTGGTATCAAATACTCACCCTTTTACTTAATATTAAATTTAAAACTTTAGGTAAGTTAATGAGAAAAGTTGCATAGTTTGAATACCTAATTTTCATATAAGCCCATGAAAAAAAGGGTTCTATTACATGTGGATGAGAGAGAGAGATTAAAATGGGCTTGATGGCTGTCGATTCCACCAATATAAACCTACACCTAATTTACAAATTTAAGCAGTATAGGGAGTAGGGTCGATCCCACAGAGACTGGTTTTACTGAAAATTGTTTATCTCTCGACCAGATTTATGTCTGGGCAGTTGTCGTGCTTGCGAAGTTTGGGGGGAAATAAAATATGAAACCTGAAATAAACACAAAAAAAAACATAAAAAGTAAAAGATGAAATAAATAAAAAACAATGAAGTAATCTGAAGAAAAATCAATTAAACTTAGCTCAGCCTTAAGCGCGGGTTTTTCCGTCTTTGACCCGATCCTCAAAATTAGATGAACTCCTCTTTTCCAATAAGCTAGTTATAGCTACCAAGGACGCCTCGGACACCAACTCTTCCTTGTGTAAATTAGTTATGGAACGTCCTATAACTAACCCTTACCGATCGAACAACCTACGAAACGTTCGTGATTTAAAACTCCGACAGCTTTGCGTTCTAGAAGAGCCTAGCTCGAACCAATGCCCTCAAGTGTTTGGGACATTTAAATCCGGTTACTACTTCCCTTGACGGAACCAAACAGCAATCCCCACTTGGCACGCCAATGTGTTCACGAAAAACCAATCAGACAATCGATCCTTTCGGAATCCCAACTGTACGTCTAGCCACACTAACTCAAACGACGTCTTTTTTGACTTAGCATTGACTTGACTTTGTGAGTTGACGAAGTCATACTCTTAATCCGGAGAAATAATAAATATTGAAAATTGGGAGTTAAATAGCTCGGGTTCATAACTCATGGGTTTTTGACGGGGTTAACACCGGCTTAAAGCTGAAAGAGGTTTAGTGTGGCATGGATTTATTCATGCTTTGAAGGTTGTGGAATGTGATTTGGCTTTGTGTAAAGGATGATGAAATTTTGGAAAGGAAAGGGGACTTGGAAGGTAATTGAACCAATTTTGGAAAAGCAAACAATTGGATTGGGAATTGGCAGAATGTTGACCCCAACTTGAAAAGAAAAAAAAATCCTATTCTAAATTGAAATAGGAAAAGATAAAGAGAAGAATAAAACTCCAAATAGGAATAGGAAAGAAGAATTTTGATTGATGATTTTCAAATAACAAAAAGCCCCTATTTATATACATGGGGTTTACTAAAAATAGGCTAAATTAATTAATATAAAATCTAAAATAATAAAATAAATAAAATTAAAATAAACTTAAAATAGGATTTTCTATTTTTGGCTTTTTACAAAGTCAAATTGCTTGATGTGTCCTTGGCTTCCTCCATCTTTTTGATTTGGCCCCATTTCCATAATTTCCTCTCAATTTGGCCCTTTTCACCTTGCTTTTGATCAATTGTATCCCTGACAAGAATTAAATCATAAAAATACTAATTTAGCAGGGATTAATTCAGAAATAAACCGAATTAAACACAAGAAATCATGCAAAATAATCATGTTATCAGGGCTCTAGATAATAATAAAAAAAAGTTATGATATAAGAGATAACGCAACATTTAAATGATGAAGTGGTACAATATCAAAATACTACCTTATTTTATGGATTAAAATTAAGAAAACTTCTAAGTTTAAGAATTAATATAAAGTATAAACCCAAAAAAAGGTTTTAGGATCAAATTTAAAAAAAAAAAATTCAAGTTTAAATGTTGTCTTATCCCTTATCATAAATTAGCAAAAGAAAAATAATTAAATATATTAATATATGATAAAGTAGTAGTTTATGAAAGAAAAAAAGTGGATAGATATTATTTGTTTTATATAATATCTATTTTTACCCATAATTTCTTTCAAATTTTTAAAAAGAAGGAAAAACATATTTAAATGCGTTAAAACTTATATTTTAATGGTTGTTGCAATAGCAATTATATCAACTAAACTAAAGCTCAATCATCATATGCATAATTATTTATTTTTTAAATATGTAGGTAATGTTTAAAAATATAAAATATTGTGATTAAAAATAACATTATTATTTTAAGTGAGATTTTTATAATAATATGTACCAACTTTAGATTCAAACATAGCTAGAAATATATATATATATATATATATCAACAAACAGGGGTTAAGATTGATTATTTATTTATTTATTTAATTTTTATAATTAATTAAATTTGTCTATTTAAGCATATAACTTTTTATTAACTTATTTAATTAGAATTAATTAAATTTTCGTATATAGTTCTTATTAATTTATTTAACTTTAAATGAACTAATTAAATATAGAAAGTAAAGCCTGTTACTTTTTCTAATCAATGGATTCTTTCAGTAAAATTTGTTATAAGAAAGTTTTAAAAATTTAATAAATTTATGGATAAAATAATAGTAAAATGATTACATAATAGAATAATTATATAAAATTTTAAATAATCACAATAATTGTTTGATGAATTTTTTAACTCAATAAGTTATCTTTAATTGGTATTTAAAAAATTTAAAACTAAATAAATGTGACATTAATTTCTAAAAAAATTCCCTGTATATCAAATTATAATTTGTAACTAATATAAATAGAAAAAAAAATCATATTTTTAAGAACGTAATCATTTTAGTATACAATTGTTATTAAACATTTAAAATTGTAATTTAATAGAGAAATTCAAAATTAAGTCTAACCATCCTTATTATAAAAAATATATTACAATTAAAATAATATTAAATAATTGACAACGTACTAATTAATATTAAAAAAATAAAATAAATTTCATGTTGGCAAAAAAAAAAAAAATTTCAAAACAAACATTTGTAAGCAATTAATAACGTTGAGGTAAAAATAGTATTAAATAATTTATAATTCATGAATAAAAGATTTATGAATGAAGGAATAGCAAATGATATATAACATAAAAACAAAAAGTTAATAATTTCAACAGTTTCTTAATTTAATGCCAACAATCCCATTCCCCTCCCCAATTATAAAAAAAATAATATTAAATTTTATAATTAAAATTGTATAATTAGGTTTAAAAAAAAATATCATAAATATACATAGGGTGATGAGAAGTGATGGTGCTATTGGAACCCACCATGAAACTATTCTGAGTCAGACAAGTTGGTATAAACATGCAGACTAAAACGCATACAAGGAAAATAAGAAGTGTTTGTTTTAACCTTTTTTAGGGATGCAGAGTTGTTGACAAGAAGTTTCTGTGTTTAGAAACTAAGAACCCCACCAAAAGAAGAGAAAGAATTGTATGAAACAGTGACGCCATGTCATCTATATCCCTTTTCAATAGTTTTATGCTATATCAGTATTTTTATCCTGAATTTCAAGATTTTAATTTGGATTTGATTTTTTTCAAGATGAAAATCAAGAATTTAATTTGGATTTGATTTTTTTTAGGATGAAAATCCTGAAATTTAAGATGAAAATACTGATGTGGCATAAAACTATTAGAAAGGGATACAAATGACATCACATTACTGTTTCATATAATCCTTTTCCAAGAAAGAAATGCAAGTTCTATGAGTTTAAGGTCAGTTTCTCTCTACTTTAGATTTCACAAGATTCGAATTTCTTTCTTTTACTTCTTCAAAATGAGGTCATAGAATATTCATATCTTCAGATTCTTGCATATTGTAGCTTTTTTTTTTTTTTTTTACTCCCGTGTCTTCAGTAACTACGTTAGTCGGAATTCCAAAACGAAATTTCAGCTTAAACTCGAATCACCAAGTTGTGAATATGATAGGATAGCTTTAAAGTTTAAACCCTTTGCAATCACCCGTGGTATATATAATTAAATATTTCCTTATCTGGGTCTTCTTTCTTTATTTTTTTCTTCTTACAAGTTTTGTTTTGTTTCTACTTCTTTGTTGGGATTTGTTATTTCATTCATACCTAACCTCATATTCTAAAGTTTTTTTTTCCTTTTAATATATGATTAAAGAATAAGAATAAAGGAGTTATATTTGCTTTTGGGTAGGTATTTAATTACTTCAGCACAAAGGTCAAATGCCTTTTTTTTCTTCTCCCTTGGGAGGGTCATCTTTATATTGAGAGTTATCTGCTAAATTGCAGGATTTGACTGTACAAATGATGGTATTTGCTGCTTCCACTAAAGTTCTTTCTCATCTATCAGGTGAAGTAGAAAACCTTGGAACCTCTTGATCTTCATTGATTTTCTTTTTCCCTTTTAGATTATTGTTCAAATGATATGAATCTACATCTTGTCTTAAAATTAACTACAGTATGATCCTCTTGATGTGTTTTTCATAATCCCAGAGTTTGAATGTTTAGCTTTTTCCCTGTATGCTGCCTACTTTCTATCATAACAGTCTTTTCTTGGAATTTGGTCCTTGTAAGAAACTAGATTTTAGACTTTATTCATAATTTCATTTTTGGTTATGTTCCTATTGGGGTTTATGATTGTCCCAAAAGAGTGTTCTTTGCCTAGGGATCTTTACCTGAAAGACTGCCAATCTTTATTCTGTGGCTATACTTCCAGCATCATAGACCTTCTTACCTTCTCTGTTATTTGTGCATTCATGATGTTACCAAATCATGGGCAAATTTGTTCTATTAATTCATTATCTCGCTCCTTGGCATCTTCCTTAAGATGTTCCTAGTCTTGAATGCAGAAACTTCTTACCTTGCTGCCGATGATTAGTCACATAGCATGGATTATGTTATGTTACTCATAAGCTATTCAAGTTCATAGCCAGTTTTACTTGAAGAGGCATTCTTCTATTTCATGTCTTCCATCAGCAGGCATACCAGGTTCCTCCTACTACGAACATGAGATAAGCAACTGTTTAACTTGCATTAGCAATTTTTTCTTCAGGATTCACTTTGTAATACGACCATCCCGAGAGTTGAAACCATGTCTTTAGTAACATCCACAGAACCAGCTATCACAGCATGTAGAAATACAAAGCTCTATTCAGTACAGGGTAGCGGTGACAGTTCTGGCTTGTCCACTCAAATGTTTGGCTCTGATAAGCATAAGCCTAGATGCATTACTGATTCATACAGCAGTGAGAGCTATGAAAAGTTCTTTGTTGGCTCTCCTTCGGAAGAGCTTATGCATCCATCTAGTTCTGATGTTTCAGAAAGTTCAATTCGCCAGCAGGATGTCTCTTCTTACCAGCCAAGAGGTACTTCAGTTTTCTCCTTAACTGGTCAGAAACCATTGAACTCTTATGTTTTCTTAATTTGATTTCTTTTGTCAGATTACTTGGAAGTTCAAAGTGCAGATACATTAGACCATGATACAGATAAGATGAAACTGATGCTTCAAGAACTGGAGAGAGATCTGCTTGGTGATAATGATGTTGATGTAGGTGATATGTTTGGCACTGGTCTGAACATGGAAATAGATGGTGAATGGTCCGATCCTGTCCAGACAGAACAAATTCATGAATCACCAAAGGAGTCATCTTCCTCAGAATCTAATCTCAGTAGCATCAGCAGCAACAAAGAGGCATCACATTTTTCATCTAGGACTCCTAAGCAAATGCTTATCGAGTGTGCTGCTGTACTCGCAGAAGGCAACATTGAAGGAGCTTCAGCCATAATAAATGAGCTTCGCCAGCTGGTGTCGGTTCATGGAGATCCTCCTCAGCGAATCGCAGCCTACATGGTTGAAGGTCTTGCTGCTCGCGTGGCTGCATCTGGAAAATATCTTTATAAAGCTTTAAGATGCAAAGAGCCCCCTTCTTCTGATAGGCTTGCAGCCATGCAAATCCTCTTTGAGGTGTGCCCTTGTTTTAAATTCGGATTTATGGCAGCAAATGGTGCAATTATAGAGGCATTTAAAGATGAAAAGAGGGTACATATAATAGATTTCGATATAAATCAAGGTAGCCAATATATTACACTGATTCAATCAATTGCTAAGTTGCCTGGTAAGCCACCTCACTTGAGGTTAACTGGGGTTGATGATCCCGACTCCGTTCAACGTCTTAACGGAGGTCTTGAAATCATTGGACTAAGACTCGAGAAGCTAGCTGAAGTACTTGGCGTGTCATTCGAGTTTCAAGCTGTTGCCTCAAGGACTTCACTTGTCACTCCATCTATGTTGGATTGCCGGCCTGGAGAAGCACTTGTAGTGAACTTCGCATTTCAGCTGCACCACATGCCTGATGAGAGTGTTTCAACAATAAATCAGCGAGACCAGCTTCTTCGGATGGTTAAGAGCTTAAATCCAAAACTTGTTACTGTCGTTGAGCAAGATGTGAACACAAACACATCTCCCTTTTTCCCAAGGTTCATTGAGGCCTACAGTTACTACTCCACTGTCTTCGAGTCCCTGGACGTTACACTTCCAAGGGAGAGTCAAGACAGGATGAATGTTGAAAGGCAGTGCTTGGCACGGGACATAGTCAACATTGTCGCTTGTGAGGGAGAGGAAAGAATAGAGCGGTACGAAGTTGCAGGAAAGTGGAGGGCAAGGATGACGATGGCTGGCTTCACTTCTTGTCCAATGAGTCCAAATGTGATCCATATGATCCGGAAGCTAATCAGGGAGTACTGTGACAGGTACAAGCTGAAGGAGGATTTAGGAGCACTTCATTTTGGTTGGGAAGGCAAAAGCTTGATTGTTGCTTCAGCATGGAGGTAGAATTATCGAGTTAATGTTACCTTTTTCCTGGGTACCTGGCTTTAGTTCAGTTATGTATGGTCATTGTAACTATAATTTTGTGTAGGATCCAGATGCACTTCTTTTGTGCTGATGTCAAATCTCAGGGACTAATAGGGATTGTTACTTGTAATATAATATTGATCCATATAAAATATTTGCTCCCATTTAAGGATTGGGTCTTCAATTAGATATTCTCAAAAGTTAGAACCCATTGAGAAGCCCACAGTTTAGGGTTTAACCTGCCCCTACCAAGCTGAGGGGCCGATGGCCAACCAATGTACGTAAGGCCTACATTTTGTGAATGCTTAATGGATGAGAAATTTGTGGTCAACCAAGGAAACCACTCCACTGCCTTATGATTTATTTTTCCCTTTTTGCCTAATGTAAAAAAGTCACTAAATATTAAACGTTATCCACTTCAGTTTCAGCTCTCTCCAGCACCTCACAAATATTAAGCCAAAAATTTCCCCAGAAAAAAAAAAAAAAAAAGGCACCCCCTGCAAGGTCCATATCTTTAACATCTATCATCGATCCTTGCGAGACTTTCAGGGGGAAGAGCAAAAGATGGCCTTGGAAAACTGTTTTCAATTGAGCTCAGTTTGCACCACTAGAGCTTGTGTGATGCAAAGCTACCGCCATCAATTTTCATCTGTTGAGAAGATTCATTTGCCGACATTTCGAGGGTTCAACAAACCCAATCTGTCATTCTCTTCATCTTTTGCTCATTCATTCAATGGCAGATGCCAAAAATCCAGGCTCATCTGCAAAGCTAGTGAAGCTGTTGATCAAGGTACGCAGCTATCTCTTATAAATTAAAACATTGTTTTATTGTTGCCTTTAATGCTATGCAAGTCCTGTATAAGTTTTTTATGTAAACAAGCTCAGTAGCTGAGCGTCCATGGTAGGTACTTAAAATTAAAGAGTATGCATTAGAGATACGAAGTTAAATGCATTGCCTATCAATAAGATTCCTAAAGTAATTTGGTTATTGTATGAAATATGAATGACCTGAATTTTATACTTTTAAGGAATAGTGAGGATGAGGCCTGATGGGTCATAGGAAAAGGATTCTATTGCTATGTTAAATTGGGTGGTTGATTATCCCAAAGGTTTAAATTAAAAGAAAAATATCTCAACTATCATACAGTGGCATGAATGATGAAATTTTGTAGGAAATAAAGTTATAGGCAGAATTTGATTAAGGTTCTGCACATTTGCAGTTGAAGCGGTGACAGAAGCAAGCTGGGGAGAGCTTGTGCTGGGGAGTGAGACCCCAGTATTGGTGGAGTTTTGGGCACCATGGTGCGGACCTTGCCGCATGATTGAGCCAGTGATCGCAGACTTAGCAAAAGAATATGCAGGAAAGATAGCTTGTTACAAGCTCAACACTGATGAAAGCCCCAACATCGCCACGGAGTTCGGGATAAGGAGCATCCCGACCATGCTGTTTTTCAAGAATGGGGAGAAGAAAGAGAGCATCATCGGTGCAGTGCCAAAGTCCACCTTGGCCGCTAGCATCGACAAATATGTTGATAGCTGAAAACAAATCAAAAGATTGCTGTACGTGGAATCGAATGTAAGAGCTACGTACATGGTCTATTTATGACATACCAGTTCTTATATATCATTCATTCAAATTGCCTATCTATCAACATTTTTCCTTGTTTAATTATCTTGTGAATACTAGTGACAAAAAATCCTTTCTCTTTCTAATCTACAATGCTCTTTAATTAACCTGCATTTTCAACGATACTTCATTCTTTTTTCTTCTTCTGTTTCTCGATAATGATGGAATGCAACCTTAGTATTAGCTTAAATGACATGCATGCTACATACAAGTTTTTGGATGTTGTGCGCTTGAGAGGGACTTCAGCTCATTATGTACCAATATGTATAACCCTATTATGTTATGTTCAAGATGAGGAATTTAATGAAATGATTACATTATCTATGTATTAAATAAAATACTATTAAGTATTTTTAAAAAATTAAGAAATTAAAACAAAATAATATATATGTTTAATTTTAAATAAATATATAATTGTTATCCTAAATTAATTATTAAAATATTAGTATTTGGTAAACTGGAAGTGTACTTTTTTATCCACAAGCAACCTTAAAAAATTATCATATGCCTTTTTTTTATAAATATTTTATTATACTCTATAGAACACTTGTCAAGCTTCTAACCCTTCTTGAAGAGTCTAAAAACTTTATTGACAGTGTAACAAATATTATTCCATTATTAAATCCATTATCACCATCCAAATTTTTATTTGTAATATGTTTTTTAAACTATTGTGTATAACAAAGTTCTTTTAATTTGTTAAATTGATTATGATTTAATTTAATTTTTAAATAATTATTTTTTAATTATTTTGAATTAATTATTATATAAATTAAACGAATAATAAATTGTTTAAAATTTTCTTTATGATTTTAACAGTATATTTAAATAAGTTTCACATTTTTTAGAAATATGTTTTTAGACTGATGGAAGTTTTAACATAGTTATTTAAAAATTACAAACCAATTTTTTTATTATTTTAATTTGTAAGTAAATTATGAAAATATAACCAACTTGCTTCATAAAAAACTTGCACTAACTTACATGTAATTAAAATTTTGAAGGAGTTAAAAAGTTGATTTAAAACACTTAATCAAACACCTAGCCAATCTAACTTCAAAAAAAATAGGACTAAAAGTGCAAATTATTATAAATTTTCGATTCACTGAATTAAAATTGATTAGAGGGACCAACTTGCATGTAATTAAAATCTTGAATGAGTTAAAATAGAAAAACACAAACTAATCTTATTGCGCAACATATATATGTTAGAATTCACTAAAAAAACATATCACTTAAAGTTCAACTCAAACAAAATCAAAATCAAAATTAATTATACAAAACATAGTGAAGCTAAATAAATTATACGATAAATTGAAGCTTCATGAAAGGGTATTACCAAATAATTCAAATCATATAAAACATAAACTAATTTCAATAAATAAATTAAATTAAAAATAGGGACTAAATTATAAATCTAATAAAGCCAAAAGGACGTATCTCGCAGATATTCTCACAAAATCTTTCCTCGCATGAATTTTAGTTTAGGGAAATTTCTAGGGAAAGCTCCTACAGTTAGCTTCCTGTAAGCTCTTTAATACTAAAGTACGGGGTAATTTGGTAAAAGAAAAGAACAAAAATTTTCTCTCTTTTTTTTTTTGTTTTTTGTTTTATATATTTCTTCATGATTTTTTTTGTATTCTCTCATAATTTTTAGTACTTTTTCATTTTTTTTTTACTTTCTTAGAATTTTGTATCTCGTAACTTTTTGTATTCCATAATTATTTGTAATTTCTCATAATTTTTAGTATGATATGCTTTCAAAATTAAGTTTTGACATGAGAGATCAATTTTTGGTATGAAAATATTATTTTTGCATACTAATAAAATTTATTATATATACTAATAAATTTTAAAATATAGAAAATTAAATAAATAAGGCAAAAATTTTAAAACAAACCAATAATTTGTATTTCCTCGTATTTTTTGGTATTTCCTTGTATTTTTGGTATTCCCTAAGAATTTTTTGTATACTTTCAATATTCTATTTTTGGTACTTTTCCCTCTTCCTTCCCCATCACCACTTGTTTCTTCTCCTTTATTCTGCTCACCAACGGTGGTGGCCTCCGAATTGGTTACCACTCGAGTTTTCCTTCCACCAACTCAATTTTCTTTTTTTTTTCCTCTCATTCGCTCCACATGTTTTCTTTCTCTTCATTTTATAGATCTGTTTTGTAGGCATCATTATTGTCTTTGTGGGCTCTTATGGATAAATATCAATGACTATCGTGGTTGAACCTCCACCGGCTACTAACAGTTTCTCTTATAAAGCGAGTTGGCCGTAGGTACTCGAATGCTAGCTCTTCGTTGGCTCATTGATTGATAAGCCATAAGAGTAACATGTTTTTAATCCAATTCTTGATGTGTTTTTGGATGATTTATTATGTGAATTAGTGAATTTGATTCTCCTAATCCTTTAAATTCATGTTTCTATACTTAGGTGAGCATAGGGGAGCGAAAGGAGCGAAAATGTAACAGCCCGGTTTAGACCCTAGTCAGAATAATGGTTTCGAGACAACAAATCCAAGGTCAGAAAAATATTTTAATTTTATTTTTGGTGTTCACAGTATGTGATTGAGCATGTGTGAAATTTCTGTGTGAAAATTTTATCGATTGTGTGCTTAATTTGAGAAAAGGACTTAATCGCATAAAATGCAAAATGCTGTGTGCTGATTGTTGAAGTGCTTAATTGGCATGGCTTATTAAATGAGAGGTCCTTATGAGGTTATTAAACCATTGGTTAGTTAATGGATGATAATAGCATGGCATTTAGTGTTATTATTAAAATTCATTAAGGTTAAAATTGTAATATAGCTATTAATGTTAATATTAATAAAACAAATAAGAAATAAAAGACCATTATCATCTTTCATTGCCGAATTTGCTAAGGAAAAAGAAAAGAAAAAGAACAATAGGGTTCGGCTAGAAGTTGGCTCAATCAAGGTATGTTTTGAGCTCGGTTTTTGATAATTTCTACGTTTTTGTAATCGTTGCTTAGTGTTCTAGCTAGCCCATGCTTTAATTTAGAATTTGATGGTGATTTTGAGATATTCCATTGATGAATGATTGAACATTATGATAGTTGATGATGAAATATGAAAGATATGTGAAAGATTAACATATTTTATCTTTGAATTTTTAGTGAAATTGAGTAAATTGGGTTAAATTGTGAAAATGAGAAATTGGAGGACTAAAATGTGAAATAAATGAAATATTAGGGCTTGTATGAGCACAAGGAAAATTCGGCTAAGCATGAGTATGGTGAAATTATGTGTATTTTGTGATTTTGTGAAATAGGGACTTAAGTGTCAAAATGTGATAATGTGATGGCTATTTTGTAAAATGCCCTAAATATGTGTATTTGGATTAAATTGAGTGATTTGGTGAATGAATGAGCTAAATTTGAATATGTATAGACCAAGAAAGGAGGGATTCGGATCGAGATCGAGGCAAAGACAATGCTCGATTGATCGACTAGTCTCGGTATTTCTACGTCCGAGGTAAGTTTGGATATAATACGTGTTATTGAGTTTATGTTTAAGTGTTATGAAATGAAGAATTATGTGACTATTGGATTGGAAATGTTATATGTGAAATTGAGAAATGTGGCACTAAGTGTGCGTAATTGGAATTGAGACGGAGGTGATTAGCACTGTGTGTGTGAAATAATAGAAGCTTCGGCTTTATTGATTGGCATTGTGTGTGCGATACCGAGTTAGAATCGGTTTAAAGTAAAGGCACAAAGTGTGCGATAATATTTGAGCTTCGGCTATAAATTTGGCACTAAGTGTGCGAATAAATCGAACATATAACAAAGGTTGATCGAAATGAAGTATTGAGCATTGAGTAGCATGAATGGTCAATAACTAAGTGTTGGCTAAGGTACGTACGGAACCTATGTGGTTGATGAAATTGTAAATGGATATATGGATGGTTGAGTGAGCATATTAGTTATGGATGATATGTTATATATATTTATGTGTTGATCTATGTGATGGATTAACTTGTATATTTTAATTGAATCATTGAGTTAAATGTATTATATTACGAACTTACTAAGCTCTAAAGCTTACTGTGTGAAGTGTTTCTCTGTTTTACAGTGTCATTTAAAGCTAGCTCGGATCCGGGGATCGTCAGCGACTCAATCACACTATCGGCTATCTATTTTGGTACTTTTGGAAAGATGTATAAATTTGAATATGGCATGTATAGGCTAGTTGATATGGCATGTTTTGTAGTGTATGAACTTAGCCATGTAATTTGGCTTGGTAGCAAATGATTTTGGTATATGTTTTTGGACTGGAGTAAAGATTGGTTAATATGTGAATGTTTGTTCTAGTGAATGACCTTATGGTATGTTTTGGTAACATGGAGATAGTGAGTTCATGTTATGATGTGGTTGAGATTATATAGTGCATGAATTACAAGTTTTTGTCATGTAATTGGTACTTTGGATTGATAGGTATAGATGGATTTGTTTCGAATAATGAATGATGATGTTAAGAGATTAAATTGAGTATGTTTTGGTATGTTTGAATGCTATTTGAGGTGTGATATTGAATTGGTTTGTGCTTGTAGGTGAGACCCTAAGTGTGGGTGGCAATTTGGTCTTGCAAATGGCCTATAATTGCCCACACGGTTGAGCACACGGGCGTGTGGCTCGACCGTGTCATTTGAGTTTGCAAATTGGAACAAGTCAGGCTCGACCACGGGCTGGACACACGGGCGTGTCCCAGGCCGTGTAATGCAAGTCAGGCTCGACCACGGGTGAGGCACACGGGCGTGTCGCAGGCCGTGTGGTCAAGTCAGTATGTATGCCCTGTTTTGCCACGGCTCAGACACATGGGCGGGTCTGAGGCCGTGTAAGGCACATGGCCTGCCCACACGGGCGTGTGACCTCTGTAGTTTGGAAAAATGTTTGATTTTCGGAAAAATTTCGTATGATCCCGGTTATGTCCCAACCCCTTTCTAGTGCACGTTTAAGTTCTCATAGACCTCGTTAAGGGACTATATGTATATATCTTGATATGTTTGAATTGTGTTATACTATTTGTTGAGAAATGATTGTAAATGTTTCGATTGTTCGGTAATACCTCTTAACCTTATTCCGACGACGGTTACGGGTTAGGGGTGTTACATTTGATTGGTATCAGAGCTACGGTTTAGTCGATTCTAGGACTAACGTAGCGCGTGTGAGTCTAACTATACATGCCATATATATATAATTGCGATAGTGTGATGAATCCTGACAGTTAAAAATGTGTTTTCATATAGCAAATGGATCCCGATCGAGCAGTTGCTGATGATGTAGAGAGCAATGCGCCTGCTCCCACTCAAGGGACAGCGCCGGCAAAATCTAGGCCAATTGCTAGTAGCCAAGAGGGAGAGGCTAAGCAAGCCTTCTTCTGAATGATGAGTGAGTGGTTTACGGAGTTCGTTCGAACGAATCCGGCTGCTCCACAACCTCCACCCCCACAGGTACCCGTTGTGCCACAAGTTGTAGATCCAATCCGATTGAATAAACCTCCTGTAGATAAAATCTGAAAGTACGGGGCTGAAGAGTTTAGGGCCACAGTTGATGATGATGCCGAGCGAGCTGAGTTTTGGCTCGAGAATACAGTCCGAGTGTTTGATGAGATGTCATTGACTCCCGATGAATGCTTAAAATGTGCTATTTCATTGTTGAGAGATACGACATATAATTGGTGGAAAACGTTGATATCCGTGGTTCTGAGAGAGAGAATCACCTGGGATTTTTTTCAAGTTGAATTCCGAAAGAAGTATATCAATCAACGATTCATAGATCAGAAACGTAAAGAGTTTCTAGAGCTGAAACAAGGTCGCATGTCTGTTACTGAGTATGAACGGGAGTTTGTGAGATTGAGCCAATACGCACGGGAATGTGTTTCAACTGAAGCTACTATGTGTAAATGTTTCATAGAAGGGCTGAATGAAGACACTAAATTGCTGGTTGGAATACTTGATTTGAATGAATTTGTTGTGTTAGTTGAAAGAGCCTGCAAAGCCGAGGAGCTTAATAAAGAAAAGAAGAAAGCAGATTCCGAAGCTAGAGATGAAAGAAAAAGATCGATGAGCAAGTCGTATCAACCTCCATCAAAGAGATTCAGAGACGCAGATAATCGCTCAAATGTTTCGTTTGGACATTCGGGTAGAGATCGTATGAAACAAAGTGTGGGTCCAAGAACTCAAACTCTGATTGAATCAAGTGTTGGTAGTGTTAAAAGTAATAAGCCCGAGTGTAGACAGTGTGGAAGACGACACGTTGGAGAATGTTGGGGCAAGTATAATAATAGAACTTGTTATAAGTGTGGATCACGAGATCATTTCATTCGAGATTGCCCAGAATTAGCTGAGAAAGACAATGTTCAGAGTGCGAAACCGAGTAATACGACAGCTAGGGGTAGACTACCCAGAAACACTGGAAATGTAAGTGGTAGTCAGAGAGGGACGACGGATGCAGCTGTGAGATCCGGGGCGAGAGCACCTACCCGAGCCTATGCTATCCGTGCTCGAGAAGAAGCATCATCTCCAGACGTTATTACTGGTACTTTTACTTTATTTGATACTGATATGATTGCATTGATAGATCCAGGATCTACTCATTCCTATGTGTGTGTGAATCTAGTATCTAGTAAGACTCTGCCTGTTGAGTCTACCAAATTTGTAATTAGAGTATCGAACCCCTTAGGAAAGTGTGTTCTGGTTGATAAAGTATGCAAGAACTGTCCGTTGATGTTTCGAGATATTTATTTTCCGGCTAATTTGATGCTTCTACCATTTAATGAATTTGATATAATTCTGGGTATGGATTGGCTCACTATGCATAATGCTATTGTGAATTGTAAACAAAAGAGTATTGATTTGAGAAGTCAGAATGGTGAGATAGTTCGAATTGAATCCAGTGATTTGGATGGGTTACCGGCAGTGATCTCAGTGATGAAAGCTCAGAGTTATGTAAAAAGGGGTTGCGAAGCTTATCTTGCGTATGTGATAGATACAAAAGTGACTGAAAAGAAAGTTGAATCTGTACCTGTAGTTTGCGAGTTCCCAGATGTGTTTCCTAAAGAACTACCAGGATTACCTCCGATACGAGAAGTTGAGTTTGGCATTGACTTAGTGCCGGGAACAACACCTATCTCAATAGCTCCGTATAGAATGGCACCGACAGAATTGAAAGAGTTAAAGTTTCAGTTGCAAGAGTTGACAGATAGAGGATTTGCACAACCGAGTTTTTTGCCCTGGGGTGCTCCTGTGTTGTTTGTGAAAAAGAAAGATGGAACTATGAGGATGTGTATTGATTACCGACAGTTGAACAAAGTGACGATAAAGAATAAATATCCCCTACCGCAAATCGATGATTTGTTTGATCAGCTGAAAGGAGTTACAGTGTTTTCGAAAATAGATCTGAGATCGGGATATTACCAGTTGAGAGTGAATGAATCAGATGTGCTGAAAACTGCCTTCAAAACGAGGTACAGACATTATGAATTCTTAGTTATGCCTTTTGGACTAACGAGTGCTCCTGCAGTGTTTATGGATTTGATGAATCGGATATTCAGACCGTATGTGGATCGATTTGTCATGGTGTTTATTGATGACATTCTGATTTATTCTTGTGATGAGACGCAACATGCCGAGCATTTGAGAATCGTGTTACAGACTCTGCGTGAGAAGCAATTGTATGCGAAGTTTAGCAAATGTGAGTTTTGGTTGCATGAAGTTGGTTTTCTGGGACATATTGTGTCAGCATCAGGTATACGAGTTGATCCAAGCAAAATTTCAGCTATTTTGGAGTGGAAGCCTCCGAGAAGTGTGTCTGAAGTCCGTAGTTTTTTGGGACTAGCGGGATGTTATAGACGGTTTGTGAAAGGCTTCTCGATGATTGTAATTCCGTTGACGAAATTGCTACAGAAAGATGTTAGATTCGAGTGGTCAGAATGATGCCAGCAGAGTTTTGATCAGTTGAAAGCATTGTTGGCAGAAGCACCAGTGTTAGTTCAACCTGAATCGGGTAAAGAATTTATAGTTTACAGTGATGCATCGTTGAATGGTTTGGGCTGTGTGCTGATGCAAGAGGGCAGAGTTTTAGCTTATACTTCGAGACAGTTAAAGCCGCATGAAAAGAACTGTAATGGCCTAAATTCAAGGTTATCGGAACAATGGTTTCGTAACCATAAATCCGATTTGAAGATAAATTTATTTTAATATTTTTGCATGAATATTTATATGATAGGAAAATCGTATTAAAATATCGATAGAAAAATTTTACCGATTTAGTGGTTAGTTAGAAAAAGAAATTATTGAAGGAATTGGGTAAAAACAAGGTATAGAGACCTTGATCTCATAAAATTGAGTAGGAAATATTTTTATAAATATTTATAAAATGTTAGTAATGTGGTATTAAAATTTCGTTAGAAAATTTTAACGTTTGGGTAGGTAATTAATTGAAAATGACTAAATTGAAAAGGGTGTAAAAGTTACTAGAAGGATAAAATAGCTCAATTGTCAAATGAGGAGGGATCTAAAGAGCAAATAAGCCCAAAGGAGATATTTTGGGCGGCATAAGCTGGCAAAAATCAGGAGAATTACTGAAATAAGGGCAAAATGGGAAAATAACAAAATTTACTAAATAAAAGTAGGACTAATTTGGGATATCTAGAAATATCTTCATTTTTCTTCATTCTCATCAGCCAAAAACGCCATAGGAGGGTTTTCTAAGCTGGTATTTAATAATTTTTGCACCAAGTAAGTTAATCCTTGCCTATTTCTTGTAATTTTTGTGTTTTTAAGACTTTTACAACTAGGTCCTACTATTAAATTCATTAGTCTTTGATTTCATGGATGAAATTGAAAGTCACCATGGTTGAGTGCTGTAAGTTTATGATGAAATAGAATGAAATTTAAGCTTTAATTTGTTTATGAGATGATTTTATTAGGTAATTTCAATAGAAATTGATTTTTAGGACCTAATTGTGAAAATATTTGGAATTAAAGTCTGTTACTGAAATTCTGATTCCTAAAAGTTATAAAGTAATTTAAAGTGATAGAATAAAGTGTTAATTGAGAAAAATCAGCTCAATTGAGAGGCTAATTGAGTAGGGACGAAATTATTATTTATTAAAAGCTTAGAGGAAAAATGGTAATAAACAGCTTGCACTAAAACAGTTTGGACAGCAGCAGTAGACTAACTTTGAAAAATCACCATAAATTGTAGAAATCGAATTAGAAGATGAACAAAATATGAAATTAAAGATTATTGAGTCTAGTTTCTCATAGAAGAAACAGTGTAAGCAATGGATTTGTAGATCATGAGATATAATAAATTTTGTGAGACAAGGTCAGATTGAATACGGGTTCCCCTGTTCTGAAAATCATAAAAAATTGAATAAAAATAATTAGGGGCTTAAATTTATATGATTAGAATCCTTAATGAGTCTATTTTCAATAGAAACAAACGGAAACATCATCCGAATCCTGTATGAACAGATAATTAATTTTTAGTGAAGAAGGGTCAGAACTGTCAGACTGCAGAACATGGGTGACTTTAAAGAATAAACTTTACTTATTGGCTAAACCAAAAATTCTGAAAATTTTATGGTAAGAATATATGTGATTCTAGTTTCAGGGAAAATTAGCGGATCCTAATTTGGAGTTTTTTAGCTCAAGATAAAAATAATTTAGTGACTATGACTCAAGTAGACAACTTTGAATGAACTATAAATAATAATAGAATTATATAGAATGCTACATGTGAACATGAAATGTATTGAATTGATGATTGAATTTATTTATTTAGATCCAGAAAACTCAAATACGAAGCTAGATCGAGGAAAGGAAAAAGTCCCGGATTAGTAGATTTTGTATACGAACTAGTATCGAGGTAAGTTCATGTAACTTGAATTATATTCTTAAATGCTTGAAGTGGATGTTATTGATGTGAATATAATTTGAATGTTCATTGTATGAAGATTGATGATGCATTGATATATTTGATAAAAAGGGGAAGAAATCTCGGTTGAATGAAAGGAAAATTCGATGGATCTCTGAAAAGGAATTGACGGTAAAAAGGATCTAGCCCGGACGGGTGATCCTATCTTGATATAGCCCTCCCGAAGAATATATGGAAAATGGATTTAACCCGGACGGGTAATCCGAATTAGGGTCTGAATTTAGCCTGGACTGGTAATTCAGATCCAAACTCATTAGAGTAATTGTCGTTGCAGGGGATTTAGCCTGGACTGGTAATCCCGACAATACTCAATGAGTTTATATTATAGGGGATTTAGCCTGGACTGGTAATCCCGCTGTAAGGATGATGTTCGTGGGAGTGTGCTCTCTAAAATGGAAATGTGCGCACATGAATGTGAATTGACGGACCCAGATTTGTACACTAAAGTGTACCCCTGAAAATCCATCGAAATTCCAAGAAATTCAACGGGTTAAATATGAAAAAAAAAAAAAAACAAGGAAATGGAAATCATGGTATTGATGAGCTCATCAATCATGATATATATTATTGATATATGGAAATTATTGGACTAACTTGAATGTTGAGTTTGTGCATGTTAGGGTAATAATGCATTGAATGGATATATGAATGTTTATTGGATTGTATTGAAAATATTAGGTAAGTATAATTCTTGTTACATGGGCTTACTAAGCACAAAGTGCTTACCCTATTTCTTTTTCCCCTGTTTTGTAGTGTTAAGAGCTCGGAGGTCGGATTCAGTCGGAGACACATCACACTATCAACCCCAAGATTTCGGTATATA
Organism: Gossypium sturtianum; assembly: GCA_025698515.1. Taxonomy (NCBI): domain Eukaryota; kingdom Viridiplantae; phylum Streptophyta; class Magnoliopsida; order Malvales; family Malvaceae; genus Gossypium; species Gossypium sturtianum. The sequence goes on from CM046947.1 coordinate 8,770,371, forward strand.
AAGAAACTTTATTTTGGAAATCAATGGCATGTATAAGCTAATAAAGTAAATGTTAATATGAAATGAATGTAAGGTCAGCCATTGGTATGGCTAACAAATCTTGGTTTTGGTATGTGTTGAGGTTATCTTATAAATATGCATGAATCTATTTTGAAAATATGTTGAATTGGATTGGTTGATGTGGATTGGTCTCGATTTAAAATTTGCAGGGAAGGCTAGACATCTATAAAAGGGTTATATTGAATAAAAAAATTATTTGTAAACTCCGGTAATGCCTCGTACCCTATTCCGACTACGAATACGAGTAGGGGGTGTTACAAGAACTACCCAACGCACGATCTTGAATTAGCCGTGATTGTATTTGCATTGAAGATTTGGCGTCATTACCTATTTGGTGAGAAATGTCACATTTACACGGATCACAAGAGTTTAAAATATCTGATGACTCAAAAAGAATTGAATTTGAGACATCGAAGATGGTTAGAATTACTAAAAGATTATGAACTAGTGATTGCTTATCATCCGGGTAAAGCTAATGTTGTTGCTGATGCTTTAAGTCGAAAGTATTTATTTGCTTTGCGAGTAATGAGTACTCAAATAAATCTGTGTGATGATGGTTCGGTTTCGGCAGAATTGAAAGTGAGGTCAATGTTTATACGTCAGATTTGTGATGCTCAGAAAAGTGATGCTGAGATAATGGCAAAACGAGTTCAATGTGGCTTAAATTCTGATTCAGAATTTTGAGTTGATAATGATGACTGTTTGAGATTCAGAGATCGGATTTGTGTTCCGAAGAATTCAGAGTTGATTCAGTTGATTTTAAACGAAGCTGATAATAGTCGTATGGCTATTCATCCGGGAAGCACAAAAATGTATAATGATCTGAAACAGTTTTATTGGTGGCATGGTATGAAACGGGACATCTCAGAGTTTGTTTCGAGATGTATAGTTTGTCAGCAAGTTAAAGCTAAACATCAGGTTCCATCTGGTTTGCTACAACCGATTATGATTCCTGAGTGGAAATGTGAGAGAATCACGATGGACTTTGTGTTGGGATTGCCTTTATCTCCAAGAAAGAAAGATGCAATCTGGGTGATAGTTGACAGATTGACAAAATCAGCTCATTTTGTTCCGGTAAGAATAGATTATTCACTTGATAGATTAGCTGAATTGTATATTTTTGAAATTGTGAGATTGCACGGGGTGCCACTATCTATTGTATCTGACAGAGATCCGAGATTTACCTCACGGTTTTGGAAGAAATTGCAAGAGGATTTAGGCACAAAGTTACATTTCAGTACTACATTTCATCCGCAAACAAATGGTCAATCCGAGCGGATCATTCAAATTCTTGAAGATATGTTGAGATGCTGCACTCTGGAATTTGAAAGCACTTGGGAAAAGAAATTGCCGTTGATTGAATTTGCATACAATAATAGTTTTCAATCTAGCATCAAAATGGCACCATATGAGGCTCTTTATGGTCGTAAATGCCGAACTCCATTGTATTGGACTGAGCTTAGCGAGAATAAGATCCACAGGGTTAATTTAATCAAAGAGACTGAGCAGAAAGTGAAAGTGATTCGTCACAGTTTAAAAGCGGCTTCAGATTGTCAGAAGTCTTATGCAGATTTGAAACGGAAAGATATTGAATTTGAGATTGGTGACAAAGTATTTTTGAAAGTGTCTCCGTGGAAGAAAATAATTCGATTTGGCCGAAAAGGCAAGCTGAGTCCGAGGTTCATCGGGCCGTATAAGATTACTGAACGAATTGGGCCGGTTGCTTATAGATTGATGTTGCCACCTGAATTAGAAAAGATTCATAATATGTTTCACGTATCGGTGCTTCGACGATACAGATCTGATCCATCGCATGTAATTGCTCCTACTGAGGTTGAGATTCAGTCAGATTTGTCGTATAGTGAAGAACCAATTCGAATTTTGGCACGAGAGACTAAAGAGTTGAGAAACAAGGAAATTTCTTTAGTGAAAGTGTTGTGGCACAAACATGAAGTTGAAGAGGCTACGTGGGAGCCTGAAGATGTTATGAGAGAGCAATATCCGAACCTATTCACTGGTAAGATTTTCGGGGACGAAATCCCTAAGAGGGGAGAGTTGTAACAGCCCGGTTTAGACCTTAGTCAGAATAGTGGTTTCAGGACCACAAATTCGAGGTCAAAAAAATATTTTAATATTATTTTTGGTGTTTACAGTATGTGATTGAGCATGTGTGAAATTTCTGTGTGAAAATTTTATCGATTGTGTGCTTAATTTGAGAAAAGGACTTAATCGCATAAAATGCAAAATGCTGTGTGCTGATTGTTGAAGTGCTTAATTGGCATGACTTATTAAATGAGAGGTCCTTATGAGGTTATTAAACCATTGGTTAGTTAATGGATGATAATAGCATGGCATTTAGTGTTATTATTAAAATTCATTAAGGTTAAAATTGTAATATAACTATTAATGTTAATATTAATAAAAAAATAGAAATAAGATACCATTATCATCTTTCATTGCCGAATTTGCTAAGGAAAAAGAAAAGAAAAATAACAATAGGGTTCGGCTAGAAGTTGGCTCAATCAAGGTATGTTTTGAGCTCGGTTTTTGATAATTTCTACGTTTTTGTAATCGTTGCTTAGTGTTCTAGCTAGCCCATGCTTTAATTTTAGAATTTGATGGTGATTTTGAGATATGCCATTGATGAATGCTTGAACATTATGATAGTTGATGATGAAATATGAAAGATATGTGAAAGATTAACATATTTTGTCTTTGAATTTTTAGTGAAATTGAGTAAATTGGGTTAAATTGTGAAAATGAGAAATTAGAGGACTAAAATGTGAAATAAATGAAATGCTAGGGCTTGTATGAGAACAAGGAAAATTCTGCTAAGCATGAGTATGGTGAAATTATGTGTATTTTGTAATTTTCTGAAATAGAGACTTAAGTGTCAAAATGTGAAAATGTGATGGCTATTTTGTAAAATGCCTTAAATATGTGTATTTGGATTAAATTGAGTGATTAGGTGAATGAATGAGCTAAATTTGAATATGTATAGACCAAGAAAGGAGGGATTCAGATTGAGATCGAGGCAAAGACAAAGTGCTCGATTGATCGACTAGTCTCGGTATTTCTACGTCCGAGGTAAGTTCGGATATAATACATGTTATTGAGTTTATGTTTAAGTGCTATGAAATGAAGAATTATGTGACTATTGTATTGGAAATGTTATATGTGAAATTGAGAAATGTGGCACTAAGTGTGCGTAATTGGAATTGAGACGGAGGTGATTAGCATTGTGTGTGCGAAATAATAGAAGCTTCGGCTTTATTGATTGGCACTGTGTGTGCGATACCGAGTTAGAATCAGTTTAAAGTAAAGGCACTAAGTGTGCGATAACATTTGAGCTTCGACTATAAATTTGGCACTAAGTGTGCGAATAAATCGAACATATAACAAAGGTTGATCGAAATGAAGTATTGAGCGTTGAGTAGCATGAATGGTCAATAACTAAGTGTTGGCTAAGGTACGTACGGAACCTATGTGGTTGATGAAATTGAAAATGGATATATGGATGGTTGAGTGAGCATATTAGTTATGGATGATATGTTATATATATATTTATGTGTTGATCTATGTGATGGATTAACTTGTATATTGTAATTGAATCATTGAGTTAAATGTATTATATTACGAACTTACTAAGCTCTAAAGCTTACTATGTGAAGTGTTTCTCTGTTTTACAGTGTCATTTAAAGCTAGCTAGGATCCGGGGATCTTCAGCGACTCAATCACACTATCGGCTATTTATTTTGGTACTTTTGGAAAGATGTATAAATTTGAATATGGCTTGTATAGGCTAGTTGATATGGCATGTTTTGTAGTGAATGAACTTAGCCATGTGATTTGGCTTGGTAGCAAATGATTTTGGTATATGTTTTTGGACTGGAGTAAAGATTGGTTAATATGTGAATGTTTGTTCTAGTGAATGACCTTATGGTATGTTTTGGTAACATGGAGATAGTGAGTTCATGCTATGATGTGGTTGAGATTATATAGTGCATGAATTGATGTGCTAGGATATTAATTCATGATTGATGTGCTTATTCAGTGGAGCAAAAGTCCCTATTTAAGAGTAGATCTGGCATAATTGAGTGGAGTTGCATGCAATCCTAGAAATAGGATGACATAAATCTACCGGATTAGAGTCAAATCTAATAGGGGGATCCACAGATCGAATTAATGCGGCAATAGGGGTTTTAATTAGAAAGAGATTTCAATTAATCAACCTAAAGTCGGTTATTTTTACTCTCGAAAGAGATATTAATATAATTTATGGATTTCTATGGATCAAGGCAAGTGAATAAATCATTTAACTCAGATTTAGAATAATAAGTAAAGTCTAGGTGGATTCTTTCCTGGGTATTATCTCTCTCATCGGTTTTCTTCAAATATTTTCTTACTTTATTCTCTGTTTCGTCTTAGTAATTAAGTTATAGTTAAGATTATGTTAAAATAAATCCCTTCAATTTATTCGGCTAGATAATAAAAAGATAGTAACTACTAGTACTTTTAGTCCTCATGGATACGATATTCCCGACTCACCATAACTATATTGCTATTCGATAGGTGCGCTTGCCTTTGTCGTGATTTTAGTTAGTTAAGCGAATCATCATCAAGTTTTTGGCGCCGTTGCCGGGGACTAAAATATTAGGAACACTAAATTTTTATTACTTTAGCCAATTTTATTTTATTGCATTCTAATTTATTTTTTAGATTAATTTTTCGTTTTCTAACTTTTCTTTTATTTGCTTCTGGCAGATTCCTTTAGTTTATGACTAGAAGAAACCCGTCAGGACCTCTAGTGTTCGACAGCGAAATTGAAAGCACAGCTCGTAGAAATCGTAGAGAAGCGAGGCAAAGTCGACAAAGTACAGTAGAAGATCAAGAGGAAGCTATTGTTATTATTGAGGAGATGGCTGAAAATTAGAATAATCAGCTACCTCTTGTGGTTGCCGCAAATCCTGCTCCTCGTACTATGTACGATTATGCCAAGCCCAATTTAACTAGGGCTGAATCGAGTATTGTTAAACATGCTATTGCTGCAAATAAATTTGAACTGAAACCTAACACTATTCAAATGATTCAACAGTTTGTTCAGTTTGATGGTTTGCAGGACGAAGACCCAAATACTCATTTGGCTAATTTCTTGGAATTCTGCGACTTAAAATTAATGGCATTTCTAACGATGCCATTCGCCTTCGGTTGTTTCCTTTCTCGTTGAGGAACAAGGCTAAACAGTGGTTGAACTCCCTATCGCGAGGTTTTATCACTACATGGGAGCAAATGACCGAAAAATTCTTGTTAAAGTATTTTCCACCGGCTAAGACAGCCAAGCTGAGGAATGATATCTCTTCCTTCGTGCAAATGGATTTAGAGACTCTATATGATGCATGAGAGAGGTATAAGGACTTATTGAGAAGGTGCCCCCACCATGGGTTACCTCTATGGTTACAGGTTCAAACTTTTTACAACGGTTTGAACCCCTCAACTAGGCAACTGATTGATGCAGCCGCAGGTGGGACTCTGAATAACAAAAAACCTGAAGTGGCTTATGAGTTTATAGAGGAGATGTCACTGAATAATTATCAGTGGCAGGTCATTAGAACAAAGCCGATGAAAGCAGCCGATGTTTTTAACGTTGATGCAGTCACCTTGTTATCAAATCAGGTAGAACTTTTGAGTAAAAATATTGATGGTTTATATGGTTCTACGCAGGTACATCCGATGATGCATTGTGATACAAATGGAGGAGGGAACCATCCAGAAAGTCGATCCTACAACCTTAGCATAGAAGACGAACAAGTTAACTATAGGGGTAATAATTCTAGACCTCAGAATAATCCCTATAGTAATACTTACAATGCAGGTTCGAGGAACCATCCCAACTTCTCTTGGGGTGATCAAGGAAATCAGAGACCACAACCCCCTCCAAGCTTTCAACTACTTTACCAGTAGGAGAAGAAGCCGAACCTTGAGGAGATGTTGACGAAGTTTATTTCGGTGTCAGAAACTCGCTTCCAAAACACCGAAACAACACTCAAAAATCAACAAGCGTCGATTCAAGGGCTTGAGAATCAAATCGGTCAATTGGCAAAGATTATTTCAGAACGACCACAAGGTAGCTTGCCAAGCAACACTGAAACTAACCCAAGAGAGCAGCTTCATGCAATTGCTGTTCGAGATGAAGAAGGGTTAGCTGAATCTGAATCTGAACTGAGACAAGAAACTATGGTAAGCAATGGTAAGGTTGAGGTAAGCCACAACGAATAAAAACAGGTAAGTAAAGAGTATAAACCTCGTGTGCCATATCCTAACGCGACAAGGAAAGACCACACAAACGAACAATTCGGTAAATTCCTTAAACTGTTTAAAAAGTTACATATTAACTTACCGTTTATTGAAGCTTTTTTGCAGATGCCAAATTTCGTAAAATTTTTAAAGGAGCTTTTAGCAAACAAGTGGAAGTTAGATGATTCATCGCACGTGGAGCTAAATGCAGTTTGCTCAGCTATCTTACAGAATAAACTACCCAATAAATTGAAAGATCCAGGGAGTTTTACTATTCCTTGTTTAATTGGTAGTTTAAATGTTGATAATGCTTTAGCTGATTTAGGGGTGAGTATTAATGTTATGCCCTACAAAATGTTTAAGCAACTAGGTCTTGGGAAGCCCAAACAAACTAGGATGAGCATTCAATTGGCAGATAGAACCATTAGATTTCCTAGGGGTATCGTTGAAGACGTTCTTGTTAAAATTGATAAATTTATATTCTTAGTCAATTTTGTTGTCTTAGACATGGATGAGGACAGCGATGTACCCTTCATACTAGGTCGACCCTTTTTAGCAACTGCTAGAACCATCATTGATGTTGGTACAGGTGAACTCATACTTCGTGTAGGTGATGACACAATTAAACTCCAAGCTCGTGATTCTGCTAAAATATCTAGTGATCGAGATGATTATACGAGTTATGTTATTAAAAGTAACTTTGTGGCTCAACCTTCTTTGCAGGAAATCCCTCGAAAAAACGTGATAGAGCCACGTTCTAGCTTGTGCGACAAAAACAAAACGAATCATGAAGAATGAATGTTGCAGATCGATGAACTAGATGAATGGAGGGCACATGTCAAGGAGAAACCAAGAATACATGATGCAAAACCGAAGCGACTCCATAACGAGCTTAAGGATGGAACGAACCACTTCAAGGTTGGGGACCAGGTACTGTTAGATGAAACCGACCCTCGAATAACCACTTCAGAGCTTAATGCAAACGGAGCGACTCCTTTTACGGTACTCAATGTCTTCTCATACGGTACAGTCGAGGTAACTCATTCTAATTTCGGCACTTTTAAGGTAAATATTACTCGACTTAAACCTTATTTGAACAAAAGAATTGACAGCGAGAAAGAGGAGTTTCGACACCGCGACCCACCGTGACGGTGCGAATACGAGGTAAGTCGAGCTTAGACTTTAAATAAGCGCTTCTCGGGAGGCAACCCGAGTGTTAACACTGCTAATTTTCTTAACTTTATTTCATGATATTTTTTAAAAATTAATTAATTTTCAAAATCCTAAAAAAAAAGCTGCGTTTTTGACCCACACGGCCTGGACACACGGGTGTTTGGAGCACACGGCCTGGACACATGAGCGTGTTGCAGGCCATGTGTGCCATGAAGTAATCGACAGAGAGTTACACGGCCTGGCGACATTGCCGTGTGACCTACACGGCCTGGCCACACGGGCGTGTGGGATCTCACATGGGCATGGGAGAAGAGAAGGAAAACACACACGGCATGGCGACATGGCCATGTGACCCACACGGCCTGGACACATGGGCGTGTCCTAGGCCGTGTGAAACCTGGAGCTAATTTTTTTTAAAGTCAAAGAGTTACACGGACAAGGCACACGGCCGTGTGAGAGACACAGCCGGGCCACACGGGCGTGTGGGATCTCACATGGGCGTGGGAGAAGCGAAGGAAAACACACATGGTCTGGCACATGGCCGTGTGACCCACACGACCTGGACACACGGGCGTGTCCATGGCCATGTGAAAACTGGGTTAATCACCCCATTTTTATTTTATTTTATTTATTTATTATTATTTGTTATAATATTTATTATTATTTTTACTAATTTTTTTATATTTATTTAATTATTATTCTTATACTTATCTTTTAAATTTATTTTATTTTATTTATTTTTTTGCTATTTCTATTTTTTTAGTATTTTTTTTACTATTATTATTACAATTGGTATCATTGATTTTATTATTATTATTTTTAATTTTGTTTTAGTTGCTTTATTTTTTATTATTTTCTTTGACTTATTTTCATTATTATCTTTTGAAATATATATGGTTGTTTCTAATTGAGTTATAACCCCTTAATCTTCTTTATTATTTGTGTTTATTTTCTTATAAGTTGCTCGGAATCATGAGTTACATTTAGATTTGACTACAATTCCGCTTTTCACTATTCTGGAAATTTCATCTAATATTCAGGGCAGTTACAATTCTCTCCCTCTCTTATGATATTATATTTTTACTTTGATTATTTTGGTTTATACATTGAGGATAATGTACATCTTAAGTGTAGGGAGGTTATTTATATGATTATTAGAAAATCCCGGAATTATGTCTTGTGTTCAAATAATTTTCTCATATTACTATTAGAATGAATTATTATTGATTTGTGATTCTTATTGATATGTTTTAGATTAAATTCATAGGTAATTGTGCATTGATTGTTTAAACTTTAAGACATTAGAGAATCAAGCATGATAAGTCTATTTTCAAAATAAAAAAAAAATTGCTAGGTTGTTTCCCTAAATTGAGGTATTACCTTGAAGTTTGAGATTTGTAAGATTGATATCAAAAACCATAATTTTTGTGAGATTTTGAGCCTTTAGAGCATACGCTTTTCTTGCTCACTTTATTATTGGTTATGAGTGTGTCAATACTGATTGGTTATTCTAGAACTTACTTCGATTATACATGTCGAGACCACACCTTTGATTTGATATACTGAGATGATAAAGGCACTTAGGTTTTAACCCACTTATCCCATAAAAAACCTACCTACATAATTAACTCTTAGTGAACCCTTTTGAACCTAAAACACCGTTTCTTGATCTACCCATTAATATTAACCCATAACTGATTTTTTTTTCGTTGAGAATTGTTTCTGTTTTATTGACCCCTTTTTTGTCGAGATTTGACTTGGTTAGTTGCCTAATTATGTTCTTTTATTTTAGTTGTTAAATTATTTATTTTTATCCATTGTTCTCAAAAAAAAAAGGAAAAAGAAAAAGAAAAATATTTATATATATACATATATGTTGATTATTACTAGTTCTTTGTTAATTGAGCTTGAATAGTTAAATTCATATTTTGAGAAGAAGCTCGTGTTATTCTTGATAAGTTTTCAATTGATGTAATTATTCAACATTATTTTTATTTTTCTAGTTTGGCAATTTATCAATTCGATCTCGATTCTAACCCTCTTTTTCAGCCTTTCTCCACACCTTTAACCTAAGCCCCATTACAACCTCTTAAAGACCTTTTGATTTGTGTATCATCTCATTTTATAGTGGTGGAGATTTGATTTTCATGCAAGTCTATGGTAATAACTTTTCATGTTTGACTATTGAGTGCGTATTCTTAAACCTTAAACACTTTGAGTGATTTGAGTGAATCTTTAGTGAGGATGTCAATTCTTGTCGATTTTGAATTAAAGGTAATTAATTTGATAAGGGGAAATACCTATGTATTCATGCTTTAAAAATGTTCGACTTAGATTGTTTGAATCTTTAGTGCTCTTTTAGTTGAATTATCAATGTATGATTATTTGTGAATTATGACAAAACATTATTGATGAGAATTACAAGTTGAGAAAGATTAATTTTAATTGTAAGTTGAGGATTTTGCTTGAGGACAAGCAAACGTTTAAGTGTGGGGATATTTGATAAGCCATAAGAGTAACATGTTTTTAATCCAATTCTTGATGTGTTTTTGGATGATTTATTATGTGAATTAGTGAATTTGATGCTCCTAATCCTTTAAATTCATGTTTCTATACTTAGGTGAGCATAGGGGAGTGAAAGGAGCAAAAAACGAGCCAAAATCGGGCAAAAAGAGTTGTTTTCAGGATCCACACGGCCTGGACATTTCCACACGGGCTGGCCACACGCCCATGTGAGCCACACGGGCTGGACACACACCCATGTGCCAGCTCGTGTCGATTTCGCTCCCTATTTACCAAACACGCAGAAAAAGCCAATTTTTAGGGTTTCTGAGCATTTTAAAGTCTAGAAATACACATTAGAAGAGGACCTAAGGGAGCACGCAGAGTAGAATGAGGAAATTACTCGAAGAACGCCGTTGGAATCAACTCAGAAGCAGGATCTCCTTCAATATTGAAGATCTCCATTCAATTTATCTAGAAGTTTTTGGGTTCTTTATGTTTTGTTGTTTTCCTAATCTTGAGATGTTTTCTTCCCAAATTATGAACTAAATTCCCTAGATGCCTAGGGAGGATGAAACCTAAGACGGATCTTATTATTTGATTTTTCTTAATTACATGATAAATATTTGTTCTTGATCTCAATTATGTGTTCTTATTTCATGTTTTAATGTTTTCAGGATATTAATTCATGATTGATGTGCTTATTTAGTGGAGCAAAAGTCCCTATTTAAGAGTAGATCTGGCATAATTGAGTGGAGTTGCATGCAATCCTAGAAATAGGACGACATAAATCTACCAGATTAGAGTCAAATCTAATAGGGGGATCCATAGATCGAATTAATGCGACAATAGGGGTTTTAATTAGAAAGAGATTTCAATTAATCAACCTAGAGTCAGTTATTTTTACTCTCGAAAGAGATATTAATATAATTTAGGGATTTCTACGGATCAAGGCAAGTGAATAAATCATTTAACTCAGATTTAGAATAATAAGTGAAGTCTAGGTGGATTCTTTCTTGGGTATTGTCTCTCTCATCGGTTTTCTTCAAATATTTTCTTACTTTATTCTCTGTTTCGTCTTAGTAATTAAGTTAGTTAACATTAGGTTAAAATAAATCCCTTCAATTTATTCGGCTAGATAATAAAAAGATAGTAACTACTAGTACTTTTAGTCCTCGTGGATACGATATTCCCGACTCACCATAACTATACTGCTATTCGATAGGTGCGCTTGCCTTTGTCGTGATTTTAGTTAGTTAAGTGAATCATCATCATTGATCTATTTCTAGTTTGAGGGGAATAATAAATGATTTCACAAGTCAGTTAGGGCATGTGTTGTCTTTAAGTTTTATGTGCTTTGTGTTGTTTCCCATTGTTTAATAAGTCTTCTCTTTTTCTTATGAAAATGTTGAAAGTTTTTTTTGTCTTGTCATGTACAAGTTTTAGTCTTATTTATTCAAGTGGGTTTGCTTTTGCAAGAGCTTTTAGGAATGGTTCTATCGTTGTCCTCTCAAGTTTGGTGGATACTTAGTTCTTTGGCTGATTTGCCCCTCATTTTAGACTTTCCAAGGCTAGTTCCCTTATCATGATAGGTGCTTGCAATCACCTAGATATGGCATACTTGAGTTATGAAAAAATCAGTTGTCAACGTGTTGTAATGTTCTATTCATGTTAAGGCTAAAGCCTTTGTTTTATTAACAAAACTTGTCATTCACTACTGATGATGGGTATTTGTTGTTTCTTTTTTTTTCCTCCTCAGATTGTATGGTCTCATTCATGGAATAAATGAATTAATTTTTATTTTTAAAAATGTAGTGTTAATACCCTACTTCGCATAGGCTTGCTCGCATAGTGGAGCGTGTAACGACCCGATTTTTAGTTGTACTGAAAATTACAATTTCGAAACTTCATTTCCAAAAACTGAGTCTGTAAATATTAAATATGAATATTTATGAAGTTTATATAAAAATATATTAAAGATTGATCTAGTAATTTTGTTGAATTAATATTTAATTATGGCCTAATGACTAAATTCTAAAGTTCAATCGCTATAGATTTTTAATTAGGGAATGTGATAACTTTAGGATATAGAGTTATTTTATTATTCTTAACCTTATATTTCAATCAAGTTAAGAGTGATTTAGAGTATTTTTAAAATTGTTTTAGTTATGTTTATGTTAAATAGGTAACTTTTAAAGTTTTTATTTTAATAATATATTTTTGCCAAATTAGACACTAAAAATGTGAAATTTTATTCTTGAAGGTTGCTAATAGAACATTGGAAGGGTGGAAAAAAGAATATACTGAATTTTGACATCTGAAGCCCCAATGCTGCAGCAATGTCGTAGCATCGAGCTTGAAAGGAACAGATTGAGAAGTTCACACTTAAAGAACGTCACATCAACTTTTGGGCTGAACCCGTCTCTTAACAAGTGTTGATAATGACCAATAATAAAAAAGAATAGGCTATGAGAAAATATAAAGGCTCAAACATTCTCAAGAGGAGAAAAATAGACTAGGAAAGTGAGTTAACCTAGTCTACAATCTTTTGGGGGATATAAATATCACGCTTTGAGAAAAAAAAGAGGTGAGGCCGTCGGGTGTAAAAAAAAACAGAACATCAATTTTCAGAAGGCAGCACGTTGGATCCGAAGAAGGAAAAAAGAGAGAAGAACGACTGGATGAGAACCACCTCATTCGACTTATCATCTCTTCACCTTTCTCTTTGCCTTTTATTCCTTTTCCTTTGCTAATTTGAACCATGGCTGAGTTTTGCTTGATTGTTTTTAATTTGATGATTATGGACTAAACATTTATTAGCTAGAATAATTATGGAACCCTAATATGAGATTATTGATATTTTGATAAATATGCTTGTTGCAATATGAGGTTTATTCATTTAAGTTTGATTCATGTTTAAGACTTGCTATTGCTTGATCAACATTGATGGGTAATTGAGCTAATTGTTAATTCTGAAAAGGTTGTGATTAATGAATGATAAACCGTAATATATACATATTTTAATCCCACATTTAGCATGCTTTTTGGATGATTTATCCTTTGAATTGTGAAATTTGATGCTCCTAATCCTTTAATTTCATGTTTTATACTTTGGGAAGCATCGGAGGATGAAAAGAATGAGAAACGGGCCAAAAACGGAGCAAATGGGCTTACCTTAGAGACTCACACGGCCTGGACTATCACCCACAGCCATGTGTTTCGAGTAAAAACCGAGACACGGCCTAGAACATCGAGACACGGCCAGATCACACGGCCATGTGTGGCAAACAGGATCGACCACGGCCAAAGGAGTCGACCACGGGTGTGTCACACGGGCGTGTCCCTGTTTTAACCAAGATGAGTTTCATTCAGAATGGGATACTTGTGGGCCAAGAAAGACATTTCGAAGCCTATATAAACGCCCTAAGTATAACCTAAAAAGAGGTATTTGGTCGGGGGCGAAGCCAGAGAGGGCTGAACTCAGGGAATTACTCCAAGAAAGCTAGTTGATCCATCTCAGAAGTCAGAATCACTTTCAAGACGGAAGATCTTCCCTTCAATTTCCTTCAGGGGGTTTTTAGGGTTTTTCTCATGTTTTTCTATTTATCTTCTCCTGAGATGTATTCTTTTATAATTATGAACTAAACCTTTCAAATACCTGAGGGGGATGAAACCTAAGACGGATCTTGTTATTGTTTTCTGAACTATATGATAAATACTTGATTTGTTCTTAATTATGTGTTCTTAATTCTTGTTTTAATATTTCAGGATATTGATTCAAGTATTGATGTGCTTAGGCAGTGGAGCAAAAGTCCCTGTTTAAGAGTAGATCTAGCATAGTTAAGCGGAGCTGATCGCAACCCTAGAGATTGGATGACGAAAATCTACCGGATTAGGGTCAAACCTAATATGGGAGTCCATAGATCGAGTTAATGCAACACTAGGGGTTTTAATTAGAAAAAGATTTCAATTAATCAACCTAGGGTTAGACGTTAGTAGCCTCGAAAGAGGTATTAATATAAATTAGGGAATCCTACGGATCAAGTCAAGTGAATAAATCGTCTGGTTCAGAGTTAAATAACAAGTGAAGTATAGGTGGATTCTTCCTCGGGTATTGTCTTAATCAACTGGTTTTTCCGAAAAGTATTTTCCCAATTCACTCTCTTTGTCTTAGCATCCTTAGTTTAGTAATTAGTTAGATAAACATCAATCCTCTTAATACTTAGGCTAAATAATAAAAAGATAGTAACTACTAGTACTCTTGGTTCCTTTGGGTTCGACATTTCGGTCTTGCCACTAAGCTATGCTACTGTTCGATAGGTGTGCTTGCCTCAATCGTGGTGATAGTTAGTTTCTAGGCTCGATCATTCATTATATAAATATTAAAAATCTCAGACACAATCAAGTTTTTAGCGCCGTTGCTGGGGAACTAAGATATTAGGAACACTTGATTTTTATTACTTTAGCCATTCCATTTATTTGCAATTTTTTTTATTAACTTTGCTAATTTTTTTTTCCTTGCTTCTTGCAGGTATTCTAGTTTATGACTAGAAGAAACCCGACAGGACCTCTACTTTACGATAGTGATATAGAAGGAACTGTTCGCAGAAACCGAAGGGAGATTAGGCGAAGCCTACAATACATATAAGAAGAGCAAGAGGACGATACTAATAACATGGAAGAGATGGCTGATCCCCAAAATAATCCACTTCCTCCTGTGTTTGCCAAAAATCATGCTCCTCGAACTATGTATGATTATGCTAAACCTAATTTAATAGGAACTGAATCAAGTATTGTTAGATCTGCTGTCGCTGTAAATAATTTTGAACTGAAACCTACCACTATACAGATGATTCAACAATTTGTTCAGTTTGATGGTTTGCAGGATGAGGACCCTAACACTCACTTAGCGAACTTTTCGGAATTATGTGATACGTTTAAAATTAATGGTGTTTCTGATGATGCCATTCGCCTTCGATTATTTCCCTTTTCTTTAAAAAATAAAGCCAAACAGTGGTTGGATTCTCTTCCATGAGGATCAATCACTACATGGGAGCAAATGACCGAGGAATTTTTCTTAAAATATTTTTCACCGGCTAAAATGGCTAAGTTGAGGAATGATATCTCTTCTTTTGTGCAGATGGATTTAGAGACACTTTACGATGCATGTGAGAGATATAAGGATTTATTAAGAAGGTGCCCTCATCATGGGTTACCATTATGGCTACAGGTTCAAACCTTCTATAACGATGTGAACCCCTCAACTAGGCAGCTTATCGATGCAGCCGCCAGTGGAACCTTAAATAATAAAACACCTGAGGCTGCTTATGAATTCATTGAAGAGATGTCACTGAATAATTATCAGTGGCAAGTGATGAGGACAAAGCTAACAAAAGCTGCCAGTGTTTTCAACCTCGACGCAGTAACCATGTTATCAAATCGGGTAGAACTCTTAAGTAAGAAAATTGATGGTTTGTGTGGTTCTTCACAGGTACATCCAGTGATGCAGTGTGATACAAATGGAGGAGGGTCGAACAATACAGAATACCCACCCTACAACCCTAGCGTTGAAAGCGAGCAGATGAACTATATGGGTAATAATTTTAGTTCTCAAAATAACCCCTATAGTAACAATTATAATCCAGGTTGGAGGAACCACCCAAACTTCTCATGGGGTGGTCAAGGAAATCAAAGACAACAACCCCCTTCAGGCTTTCAACAACAACCCATCGCACAAGAGAAAAAGCCGAACCTTGAGGAGATGCTGACAAAATTTATCACAGTGACAGAAACCCGTTTTCAAAACAACGAAACAATGCTAAAAAATCAGCAGGCATCGATTCAAGGGATCGAGAACCAGTTAGGTCAGCTAGCCAAGCTAATCTCAGAACGACCGCAAGGGTGCTTACCAAGCAACACTGAGACTAACCCTAAGGGGCAAATTCATGCCATTACTGATCACGATAGTGAAGGGTTAGTAGAATTCGAATCTGAGCCAAGGCAAGAACCCGTGGTAAACAAAGGTAAGGTTGAGGAAAGCCATGATACACAAAAACCTGTCATCAAAGAGTATACACCTCGAGTGCCATATCCCAATGCGATGAAGAAAGACCATACAGAGGAACAATTTGGTAAATTTCTTAAACTCTTAAAGAAATTACGTATTAACTTACCGTTTCTTGAAGCTCTCTCACAGATGCCAGATTCAAGGAAATTTTTGAAAGAGCTTCTGACAAACAAATGGAGGTTAGACAAGGCATCCCATGTGGAGCTAAACGCAGTGTGCTCAGCAATTCTACAAAACAAACTACCACAGAAATTAAAAGATCCAGGGAGTTTTACGATACCTTGTTTAATTGGTAGTTTATCTATAGATAATGCTTTAGCAGATCTAGGGGCAAGAATCAATGTCATGCCTTATAAACTGTTTAAACAACTAGGTCTAGGGAAACCCAAACAAACTAGAATGAGCATTCAATTAGCTGATAAAACCATTAGAGTTCCTAGGGGTATAATCGAAGATGTGCTAGTAAAAGTTGATAAATTTATATACCCAGTAGACTTTGTCGTTTTAGACATGGATGAAGACAATAATATTCCTTTAATTTTAGGAAGACCATTTTTAGCAACTGCTAAAACTAAAATTGATGTTGGTACAGGTGAACTCACACTCTGTGTAGGTGACGAAACGATCACTCTACAGGCTCTTGACTCGACTAGGACATCAAGTGAAAAAGGTGAGAACATAAATTCTATTAATGACCATTCGGTTCAACCTTCTTTTCAGGAAGCACCTCAGAAGTACACATTTGAGCTAGATCCTAGATCTCATACAAACAAGGAAGTAATTCATGAGGAACGAAGGCTTCAGGTTGAGGAACTAGACGAATGGAAAACACATTTCAAGGAGAAACTAGGAACATACGAAGCAAAACCGAGGGAACCCCCAAACGAGCTTAAAGGAACAACGAATCACTTCAAAATAGGAGATCAGGTATTGTTGGATGAGAAAGACCCTCGAATCGCTATCTCAGAACGTAATACAAATGAAGAAATCCTTTTTACGGTACTGAATGTCTTTCCATACGGAACAGTCGAGGTAACTAATCCTGGATTCAGAACTTTTAAGGTAAACACCACTCGACCCAAACCATATATTGTTAGAATTGATAGTAGGGAAGAGGATTTTCAACTCCTCAAACCACCATGATCGTACGAATGAAAGGTAAGTCTAGATTAGGACTTTAAACAAGTGCTTCTCGGGAGGCAACCCGAGTACTAACCCCTTTTATTTTCATATCTTTGATTTTTAGTACCTAACTAAATACTAACCAAAGTAAATAAAGCATAGGTTTCCGTGCTACACGGCCTTGCACACGGACGTGGCCGTGGCCGTGTGGGAATCACGGATTTACACACTGGCATGGCAGAGGTCGTACAAGCCAAGGACGAAAAATCCCCAGATCACGGACGGCTATAAATTGCCATGGCCGTGCGATATGGTCGTGGCCGACACTGAAGAAGTTACACGGGTGTGAGACACGCCCGTGCTTTGAGCCCGTGGCCGATACTGAAAATGATACACGGGCGTGGAACCCTCTACACAGGCGTAGGAGAAACGAACGAGCCACTACACGACCATGTGATACGACCGTGTGACCGAACACGCCCACAGCACACGGGCGTGGGCAGCATCAGGTCCTTGTTTCTTATTTAAAGCCCCCCTTCTTCTCACTTTCTCCCCAAATTCTTCTTCAACCAACCCCCATCCATCACACCCCTTTCTATCCTCTCTATTCACTTTCCGTTCCCCTTCCCCTTATTCCTTTCCTTTCACCATCCTCACCACCATCCCCATGCCGAAGAAGCAGAAGGACCCTAGCACAGTCTCCCCGTGCGAGACCGATCTACATAAGTTTATGCCGGCCGCTTCATCGACCCAACAAGCCAAGGACATTTCAGTCCAATTATTTTACCTATGTTTTTTCTCTTCTCCTTTATTTTCCTTCTCTTTGAATCTCTTATGCTTAATTTAACCTACTGTATGTTAGTTTCTTGGTTTTAGGTTCTAAAGGCTACTTGGGAATCACCCCACCACGACCATAGACACCGCCGGCACAGGAATGTCTTCCTCCAACTCGGCCCGAATTTCCCAGATTCTTTTTTTCTCTGACTCCATCCAAAATTCAGGAAGTTTCACCTCTTTCCCTATCTTGTGCTTTTCTTATTACAATTATTATATTTGTACATTGAGGGCAATGTACATCTTAAGTGTGGGGGGGTCAAATTTATCGTGAAAAGTGCTTAACTTTTTTCATTATTCTCAAATCCCTGAATTATATCTTGTTCTTAAGTAAATGTTCTCATATTACTATTAGAATGAAATTTCTTTTGAGTTATGATTTTCATTGATATGTTTTGGATTAAGTCATAGTTAATTGTGCAGTGATGATTTAAACTTTAGGAGACTAGAGAACCAAGCATGATGAGTTCATTTTCAGAATTAAAAATTTGTTAGGCTATCTACCTGAATCTAATTATTACCTTGAAGTTTGAAATTTACAAGGTTGACATCAAAAGCCCATAATTTTTGTGAGATCTTGAGCCTTTTAGAGCATACATTTTTTTTCGTGCTCACTTTATTGATTATGAGTATGTCAACATTGATTTGTTATTCTAGAACTTGCTTCGATTATACATGTCGAGACCACACCGATGATTTGATATACTGAGATGATAAAGGCACCTAGGTTTTAACCCACTTACTCCATAAAAGCCTACCTTCATAATTAACCCCTAGTGAACCCCTTTGAGACTAACAAACCATTTCTTGACTCACCCATTAATATTAACCCAAAACCCATTTTGTATTTGTTATCACCATTTCTCTTGACTACCCTTATATCGAGATTTGATTTAATCGGTTACTTAACTATTTCCTTTATTTCAGTTATCAAATTCTATATTATTGTACTTGATTTGTTCTTAAAAAAATTTATTAGGAATCTATTCATTATTACTTCTTTGTTATTGGAGCTTAAGCAGTTAATTTTATAATTTGAGAAGAAGCTCATGTTATTAGTATTAAGTTTCCAATTGATGTAATTATTTAAGCTTTAGTTACTCTTCTAGTTAGGTAATTTTTCAATTCAGTCTCGATACTAACCCTCTAATTCAGCCTTTACCCACACCTTTAACCCAAGCCCCGTTACAACCCATAAAAGACCTTTTGATTTGTGTATCATATTATTTTACAGTGGTGGAGATTTGATTTTCTTGCAAGCCTATGGGATTAACTTTTCATGTTCGACTTTTGAGTGCTTATTTTTAAATGTTAAACACTTTGAGTGACTTGAGTGAACCTTTAGTGAGGATGTCAATTTTTTTCGATTTTGAATTAAAGGTAATTATTTAGGTAAGGGGAAACACCCATTTTTCGTACTATAAAAACTATGACTTTGATTGTTTGAATCTTTAGGAACCTTCTGGTTAAATTATCAATGTATGAATTACCTATGAATTATGATGAAACATTATTGATGAAGGTTATGAATTGAGGAAATTCTATTTTAATTGTGAGTTGAGAATTTTTCTTAAGGACAAGCAAATGCTTAAGTGTGGGGGTATTTGATAAACGGTAATATATACATATTTTAATCCCACATTTAGCATGCTTTTTGGATGATTTATCCTTTGAATTGTGGAATTTGATGCTCCTAATCCTTTAATTTCATGTTTTATACTTAGGGAAGCATCGGAGGATGAAAAGAATGAGAAACGGGCTGAAAATGGAGCAAATGGGCTTACCTTAGAGACTCACACGGCCTGGAATATCACCCACGGCCGTGTGTTTCGAGTAACAACCAAGACACGACCTAGAACATCGAGACATGGCCAGATCACATGGCCATGTGTGGCAAACAGGATCGACCACGGCCAAAGGAGTCGACCACGGGTGTGCCACACGAGCGTGTCCCTGTTTTAACCAAGATGAGTTTCATTTGGAATGTTATACTTGTGGACCAAGAAATACATTCTGAAGCCTATATAAACGCCCTAAGTATAACCTAAAAAGAGGTCTTTGGTCGGGGGCGAAGCCAGAGAGGGCTGAACTCAGGGAATTACTCCAAGAAAGCCAGTTGATCCATATCAGAAGCCGAAATCACATTCAAGACGGAAGATCTTCCCTTTAATTTCCTTCAGGGGGTTTTTAGGGTTTTTCTTATGTTTTGCTATTTATCTTCTTCTGAGATGTATTCTTTTATAATTATGAACTAAACCCCTCAAATACCTGAGGGGGATGAAACCTAAGATGGATCTTGTTATTGTTTTCTGAACTATATGATAAATACTTGATTTGTTCTTAATTATGTGTTCTTAATTCTTGTTTTAATATTTCAGGATATTGATTCAAGTATTGATGTGCTTAAGCGATGGACCAAAAGTCCCTGTTTAAGAGTAGATCTAGCATAGTTAAGCGGAGTTGATCGCAACCCCTAGAGATAGGATGACGAAAATCTACTAGGATTAGGGTCAAACCTAATATGGGAGTCCATAGATCGAGTTAATGCAACACTAGGGTTTTAATTAGAAAGAGATTTCAATTAATCAACCTAGGGTTAGGCGTTAGTAGCCTCGAAAGAGGTATTAATATAAATTAGGGAATCCTACGGATCAAGTCAAGTGAATAAATCGTGCAGTTCAGAGTTAAATAACAAGTGAAGTCTAGGTGGATTCTTCCTCGGGTATTGTCTTAATCAACTGGTTTTTCCGAAAAGTATTTTCCCAATTCACTCTCTTTGTCTTAGCATCCTTAGTTTAGTAATTAGTTAGATAAACATCAATCCTCTTAATACTTAGGCTAAATAATAAAAAGATAGTAACTACTAGTACTTTTGGTTCCTTTGGGTTCGACATTCCGGTCTTGCCACTAAGCTATACTACTGTTCGATAGGTGTGCTTGCCTCAATCGTGGTGATAGTTAGTTTCTAGGCTCGATCATTCATTATATAAATATTAAAACTCTCAGACATGATCAATGAACATAAAACTTGAATAGTGCATGTTTAGTTTCTTTAATTTTAAATGTGTAATGATATAGACATATTTTGTTACAGTGCATAATCCTTTAGGAATGGTGCTTGCAATTGTATTCTTGAAATTAATTTGGCATAGACATATGTTAAATTAGTTATAGGATTGAACATAGTGACTTCGAAAGAAGCCTATAAACTGTCGATTTTAGATTAATAAATTGTCGCATTGTCGCAGCATCGTTACCGGTAATTGCATGTTAGGGGAAATAATTATTCTGGCTCTTCAATTCATTGTTGTTAATTCGTGTTGCTATTTTTAAATTTATTTGCATATTTATTTGAATTCAATCAATTTTTTATTTACTTTCCAAATTGTCATTTGTTAATTTTGCAATTTATGTTTTAAAATCAGTTCCTTTGGAAACACTAACTCTAGTATCTACTATTATATTACTTGCTAGCGATTGTGTACACTTATAGCTAGTGGTCAGGGAATCAATCATGATGGCTCAGTCACAAGGGGTAGACAGTGAAGAGAAAATGATCCAATAGTACATCGTCCCTACTGAGTTTCAGGTAAAATTTCGAGGACGATATTTCTAAAGAGGGAGAATTGTAACGACTAAATTTTTACTGGTACTAGAAATTGTTGTTTCAGAACCTCATTCCATAAACTGAGTCCGTAAATATTAAATATGAATATTTATGGAGCTTATATAAAAATATATTAAAGATTGGTTTAGTAAATTTGTTGAATTAATAGTTAATTATGGCCCAATGACTAAATTGTAAAGTTCAATCACTATAAATTTTTAATTAGGAAATGGCTTGGGGACTTAAATTGCAATTATCCAAAGGACCAAAATGATTAATCATCTGCTAGTGGACGATAATGAGTGTGTTAATTAATTTAAGAAAATGAAGATTAATTAGTTAAGTAAACCTAATTAATTAAATAAATTAAGCTTAATTAACCATTAAGCCATAAGCCATGTATAAAAGCTAAAGTTAGTTGATGGTGTCATCTTCTTCATCTATTTTCTTCCCATTGTCATCCCAAAGAAGGAGAAAAACCTAAAGAAATTTCCTTACCTTTCGGCCATAACTTGGTAAGTAAATTTAAAACTGAGAGCTTGGTCATGAGGTCATGAGAGCTTGATTTAGCTAGCCCATGTACTAATTTTTGAAACTGTTAAAGTTTTATCAATTTTTCATTGTTGATTTCTTGAAGAATTAGGTGTGAAATTGATTGAAATTAAGCTTAGTTTATGGAAATGACTAAATTGTAAAGCTTAATTATTGATTTCGTACATTAGGGACTAAATTGAATAAATTGAAAAAATATTATGAAATTTTGTTAGGAATATAAAGTATAGGGTCACTAATGAATATATATGAAATATGGTTTTAATCCGAGGCTAAAAATCAAAAGATATGTTTATTCCAAGTTTAAGGACTAAATGGAATAAATTGAAAAATATGCATGAATTGGTAATTGGTTTTGAATTGGCTGAAAATTTATATTGATATATGTTTTATGATTGTATGTAGCTAGCGTCAACGTTGGGTCATCGAAAGGGAAAGTGAAAGCAAGTGTCGTTGATGAATGACGCGGGACCCCTAGTATGTATTTCTATGGTTCAGGATCAATTTAATTACTGCATATTCATGACATTTTGCATTATATGGTGTTGAGGTGAGTTGTCAATGGTTATTTGAATTGAATTGCTATGGTTGAGATTGAATATCGAGATATGGACCAAATCGAATAAAATGAGAGGTGATATGAATTATCTTGAAATGTGATATGTGTTATGGAAGTTGAGTAGAATATGTGTAAAATATGAATATATGTGTTTTGAAAATGAATTGTATTGTGGTTATGAATGTGATTGAGAGCATGTATTAGATTAAATTGTATGACGATATTGAATGTCCTAACTGTGTACTGGTTGAATATTGGAAAAATGAGTACGATACAGAATGTTGAATGGTATGTAATGTATGAATTGTATTGATCGTGAGATTGAATTGTGATATATGGTTAAATGTATATTGATTCGATGTTACCCTAAAAATAATCTCGAGTACCGTTGAATTAGTTGGCATGCCTTAGGTTGAAAACCATCGTTGTCGGGCTATCCGGGATGGTAGGATAAGTAATTTTTGAAAACCATCATTACCGGGCCACTCGAGATGGTAAAATGTAAGAATAGTAAAAGCCATCGTTGTTGGGCCATCTAGGATGGTAGAATATTGGATTAGAGAATCATCATTGTCGGGCCATACGGGATGGTAATATATTGAAATAGAGTAAACCATCGTTTTTGGGCCATCGGGGATGGTAATATATTGTAGGCATAATTATAAAAAAATACCCTCAACGTTTGGGGGCTTTTGGTTTTGTGCCCTTAACCTTTTTATTTTTTGATTGACACCCTCAACGTTACGAAATTTTTAAGAAATCAGCCCACTTTCGTTGACCGTTAATTAAACTGTAAGTCAACATAGTAGCCCATGTGGCATGCCACATAAGCGCACGATGTCATATATGACGTCATCTATTTAACTTCTTTTCTTTTCATTTTGTTTCCATTTTCTTTCTTCTTCCCTCTTTCTCTCTTCCCCTGCAAATCACACCATTGAAAGATTCTTCTAAAACCCAAAGCTTTATATTTGCTCTTTATCACCACCACTACAATGGCAAATTTCAAAGAAATGAAAATTTTCTTCCTCATATTAATATCACCAAAAAAAAAGTAAAAAAAACACCACCCAAGGAATGAAGATCATCGATAGTTTAAAGTTTTCAATCTCGTCCCTTGTTTTCCTATTAACCCTTTCATTAACCATAACTACTTCTTGTACAATGGATCTCAACTATGTAACGGTAATCCCATGGAACTCAACTCTTTGCAATGATTTTCACCCTTCAAATTCAACACCCAAAGCTGAAATCTCGAAACAAAACTGTTGTGTTTCACTGTTATCAGTTTTCGACATTGGATTAGCTGAACACCTTAAAGAATCTAGACTTTTTCAGCTCCCTGATTTGCCCACTTCCGTTTCTTGCCTCCATGATTTCCAGTCCAAGCTCGATTTGCTTTCTCTATCTAACGACATTGTTTCCCTTTATTTCGAGCCGACCCAGTTCGTGATTACGCCTGATCTTTGTGGCGAGATACAAACGACTAAAGATTGGGTCGCTAAATTAGGTCAATCCACGGTGTTAGACCAAGGTTGCAAAGCTAATCTCGATGATTTAACGGCGTGTGATACTTGTCTCCGTGCTGGTAACGAGGTTCATTCACGGTTAATGGCTATCGATGGTAATCGCTTACACGGTACCGATTGTTTCGATTTCATTGTTCTTTATGCTGCTGGGATTGTTAATGAATTTGGCCCTAAAAGTGATGGGACTGTTACTGTAACACCCCAAACTCGGCCTAGACGTTATGGCTGAATCTGGCGTGTCACATTGAAGTGTTTTTCGAAAACCATGTTTGTAACACCCCTTACTCGGATTCTATGTCGGAACCGGGCACGAGGCATTACCGAACTTGACTTGCTTAATCATTCCACTTTAGGCTATAAAAATTCTCTCCAATTTAAAACTTTTCATTCACCATTGTAACGTCCCTATCATGTGTCAATGAGACCCTTTACACCCGCTCGTGATGTCGTGAAACCAAACCCTGAACTTTTCAAACACTTAGAAAATTTCACCTAAATAGGGGCCACACGCCCATGTGAAATGGGACACGCCTGTGTGGGCAGGCCGTGTGGTCACACACGCCCATGTCCCTACCCCGTGTATAAAAACATGAGAATTCTATTTGTGACACACGGCCTAGGCACACGCCCGTGTGACTATCCCGTGGTCGACACTGACTAATTTCACATGGCCTTAACACGCCTGTGGCCGTGGTCCGTGTGCCAAACCTTGGCATTCTGACTTATCCACACGGCCTGTACACACGTCCGTGTGCTTCAGCCGTGTGGCGGTTTAAATTCCAAGTGCAAGGTGCAGACTTCATACGGCTTGTGCATACACCCATGTACTAGCCGTGCCTCTCACACGGTTTAGGCACATGCCCGTGTGACTAGCCCATGTGGAAAATTGAAAGGCTATCTACCAAGCCATTAGCCACCCTCACTTGCATACATTCATACACCATCACACAACACTCTCAAATCATCAATTATAACATAATTGATTTATAAGAATGAGGTCTTCATCCCATACACAAGGGAGAACTGTTTCTGGTATAAATATAATCGACTTAAGCCATCATCTATGGCTATACACAACTGAACTATAAACTCTCTTAGGCCAACACAATTGGCTATATCAACTATGACTTAATCAACTTTAAATACTATCCCTATACATGCCATAACTCATAAGGACTTAAAACCTCATACTAAGTGTCGGCTCGATAGTGTGAAACATCTTTGGCGGTCTCCAACCCGAGCTAGCTAAACTAACCTATAAGAGATGAGAAAGGAAGAGGAGTAAGCAATAATGCTTTGTAAGTTCATATGCATATAACTATCAACTATTGATATTCATTGATTATACTCAACCACAAGGTATTATAATGAGTTTTACTCTTAAACTCATGGTTACTTACTCAACCATTTTTGAGAATTACTCATTCTGCCTCTTACCACATTCTAACCATGCCACAAGCTAATTGCTCATGTTAACTTGCATACATCCCTGCACTTGTCACTGCATGATCTCATAAAACAATACATCAAACATTTTCAATAAGTCACTCATACTACAATCTCTCGGTGGTTTCGCACTTAGCCCACCTTCAATCTCTAATAGGGTGGTATCACTCATAGCCCACCATTTACAATTTAAGATAGTATCGCACATAGCCCACCATTATTATACATTCACGGATATTTATCCACATACATTTCTCTATTTCAAATGTCTATCTGGGAAATCCTCACACATTATCATTCTTACTTAGCTTTCTATGATAATCGTTCGCATTCACACAATGCATTAATAATTATAACTTATGCAACCGAGGTGCATCATTTACACATACCCACTATGGGTTTATCATATACCGAATTCCTCTCAATTCAGTTCTAACACATACATGTACCTCTCGTGGTACAACCACATTCATTCTCATTCTCAACATACTTGTTGAATCACTCAAATTGTTAAATAACACCATTGAGTCTCATACACATAATGTCACATTGACATCATACTCCCGATAGGGTCTTACATGAATTAACATATCGATGCCATGTCCCTGACATGGTCTTATTCAATATCTCACACCGAGGCCATATTCCAATATGGTCTTACACGGGACCTTAACTATCATCATATCATGCTATTTGCATTTCTCACTATCTTAGATTTAATTCTCTTAACAACTCGTCAAAACACATTTAATACATTCATAGCATAATTATACATTCCATACAGTATTGGAATATTAAATAACCCGTATGTAATTGCAACATTTACACACAAACTTACCTTGATGCTGAAAAGGGGTCGAAAGGGACATATTTGTCCACATTTCTCTTTTCTCCCGTTCTAGGTCCAAATCTCGTTTTCTTTGATCTAGAACAATAGAATTTACTCATTTAATCACTTATAATTCATAATACAACAAAATCTACACTTAGGCAAAAATGACTATTTTGCCCTTATACATTGGCAAAATTACGATTTTGCCCCTAGGCTCGTAAATCACTTTTCATCACATTTTCCTATTAAGCAAGCCTAGCTGAACATTTAATCCTCTTACAATTTTCAACAATTCTGACTATTTCATGCATTAATGAACAAATTAGATCATTTGCATCTTAGTCCTAATTAGGTGTTTTCATGACAACACCTTTCACAAAAGTTGTTTCTCATCTTCCTAACATTCATTTTCTTCCATAAAAACTCAGTAACCAACATAAAATCTCTCATGGCAAGTCCCTAGAATTTCAACCATATTGCAAATTAGTCCCCTCATTAGCCAGCTTAAGCTTTGGGGACTCCAAAAATACAATTTTTATCAAGAAAGATCACCAAAATCACTTACTTGTGAGGAGAAATGTTTGCTGAAATTTTTGAGCTCTCCAACCCTTGTTTTTTTCCAATTTTTGGTGGTGATGAAGAAGAGAAAAGATGACACCTTTCTTTTCTTTATTCTTCTCTTATTTTATTCATTTAGTCAAAAAAAGTCACCAACTCTTGTCAACTTTTTAATTCCTTGTCCCTTTGACCGTCCATCACTCTTAGGAAGGTATAATTGCACTTTAAAGACCTCCAATTTACACTCTATAGCTATTTGTCACCTCTAGCAAATAAAATAAAACTTTTGCACTTTATGCGATTTAGTCCTTTTTCGCGATTAAGCAAGAAATCGCTAAAATTAAAGCACCAAAATTTTCATGCACCCTTATAAACATGTTATAACACATAAAATAACATGAAAATATTTTTCTCTAACCTCGGATTAGTGATCCACGAGATCAACTGTTCGACTAGCCCCTAAATCGTCACATTACAATTCTCCCCCCTTAGGGATTTTCGTCCTCGAAAATCTTACTAGGAGAAGTTACTCTCAACATTCCTGAAATGTTTCCACCAACTCATCAAAATCACAAATCGACTTATCCTTAAGCTTCTCTCGCTAACAACCTTTAAGCTGTAGTACACAAGGTCAAAGCACAACTTGAAACTTAGATTACTCTTCCTCCTGGGCGTAAATACTCAGTAATCTTACAACTGTGAACTCGACACATGCTAAAATGATCATTCGGATCCTTATCGCATACTTCACTAAAATTCAGATGACAACCCCCTCCTTGGAAATCAATTCACTTCAAATTTGAAATCTATTGCATTTATCTCACTTTATTACAAGGATATTCACCGACTGTAATAGTCCTGACTTGCACGCTTTGAAAATTCAACCTTTAGCGGTCGTCTACTTCTGATCATAAACTCAATCATATCGTGAAATGTACTCAATTGTCAAAACATTTATGCATATAATTGCATCTTTTCTTAGTCTTGCATGAGTAGACCTGCTATTACTAAGTCTCATACCAAAACCTTCTGTATAAGTTCTGAATTCTTCAATATACACATTCTACCTTAGGGTAACATCAACAATGGAAATCTTATTCGACCTGAATTTTAACGTTTTAGTCAAACTCACTCAGAGCTTATTTAAAATACCATCCATGGCATTAACTAACCATACACAAGTCGTAGGCTTCATGCCGTACTTACTTACAATTGCCTTTATTTAGCACATACCGTGCCACACATCATACTCGTTTCTTCGTGACTCATTCACGAGTACTTGTATTCACTCATTCACATGACTTTAGTACAATCTCATTTCTACTTCTAAACTCATCTACTTATCCCATTAATCACTAGGGATAGTCAAAGAAGCATATTAAATGCGTCATTCATCAGAGGTACGAAGCCAATGCCACATCTCCGAGGTGGTCTTACATGGAGTCACCTCTAAATGCCAATGCCATATCCCGGATAAGGTCTTATATGGACTTCCATATCAAGTATCGATGCCATATTCCGAATATGGTCTTATACGATTCTCATTGTCATTACCGAAGCCATATCCTGGATATGGTCTTATACGGGATCTCAACTCGGTGCCGAGGCCATGTCCCGAACATGGTCTTATACGGGACCTTATCTATTTCATATCTCGATGATGGCTGATAAACCGCAATAGTAACATATTTTAAGCCCATATTTAGCATGCTTTTGGATGATTTAAGCCTTGAATTATGTAATTTGGTGCTCTTAATCCTTTGTTTTCATGTTTTATACTCAGGAAAGCACCGGAGAATGAAAAGAACGAGAAACGGGCTTAAAACGGGCCAAAGAAAGAAATCGACACGGCCTAGGCCCAAGCAACACGGTCGTGCCTCCCTAATCAGACCCGAACACGGCCTGGCCACGATTCACACGGGCGTGTGCCAAGGGCGTGTCCCTGCCGTGGAGAAGAGGAATTTCACTCGAATTAGGATACTTAGGGGTAAAGAAACACATTCCAAAAGCCTATATAAACACCCTAGAGGCCAACTTTCAGGGGGCGTCCAGCTAGGCCAATAAGCCGAGCCAAAAGGGGCAGATTTGTGGGAATTTACTCGAAGAAAACCAGTTGATTCATCTCAAGAAGCCAGAGTCATACTCAAGATGGAGGATCTCTCTTAAATTCCTTCAGGGGGTTTTAGGGTTTTTCTTATGTTTTGTTTTATCTTTTCTTCCGAGATGTTTTCTTTTATCATTATGAACTAAACCCTTAGATACCCGAAGGGGATGAAACCTAAGACGAATCTTGTTATTGTTTTCTGAACTACATGATAAATACTTGATTTGTTCTTAATTATGTGTTCTTAATTCTTGTTTTGATATTTGGGATATTGATTCAAATCTTGATGTACTTAGGCAGAGGAGGAATAGACCCTGTCTAAGAGTAGATCTAGCATAATTAAGCAGAGTTGATCGCAACCCTAGAGATAGGATGACGAAAATCTGTCGGATTAGGGTCAAACCTAATATGAGAGTCCATAGATCGAGTTAATGCAATTCTAGGGGTTTTAATTAGAAAGAGATTTCAATTAATCAACCTAGGGTTAGACGTTAGTAGCCTCGAGAGAGGTATTAATATAAATTAGGGAATCCTACGGATCAAGTCAAGTGAATAAATAAATCAGTTCGAGTTAAATAACAAGTGAAGTCTAGGTGAATTTTTCCTCGGGTATTGTCTTAATCAATTGGTTTTCCCACAAGTATTTCCCCAATTTCGTTCTCTTTGTATTCGTATCTTTAGCTTAGTAGTCAGTCAATTTTAGATTAGAATAATTCACTTTAATTTTAAGGCTAAATAATAAAAAGAAAGTTAGTATTAGTACTTTTGGTTCCTTTGGGTTTGACAATCCGGTCTTGCCTTAAATATACTACTGTCCGATAGGTGCGCTTGCCTCAAATCGTTGTCATAGTTAGTTTCCAGGTTCGATCATTCTTTTTATAAATTTTAAAACTTTGACAAATCACAGTGATCAAGTTTTTGGCACCGTTGCCGGGGAATTAAAATATTAAGAAAGCTCAATTTTTATTACTTTAGCCATTTTTTATTTTTTGCAATTTACTTTTATTTCTTATTTTGTTTTTAACTTTGCTAATTTTCCTTCTTTTGTTCCTTTCAGGTGCCTCTAGTTTATGACTAGAAGGAACCCGACAGGACCCCTAATTTACGACAGTGAAATTGAAGCAATCGCTCGCTGAAACCGAAGAGAAATTAGGAGAAGCTTAAATTACACAGAAGAAGAGCAAGAAAACGTCACCAATACCACCGAAGAGATGGCTGAAAATAATCCGCTACTTCCAGAGGTGGCCGAAAATCAGGCTCCCCGAACTATGTATGATTATGCTAAGCCTAGTTTAGTTGGTACTGAATCTAGTATTGTTAGACCTGCTATTGCTGCAAATAATTTTGAATTGAAACCTAACACTATCTGAGATGATACAACAATTTGTTCGGTTTGATGGTTTGCAGGATGAGGATCCTAACACACATTTAGCGAATTTCTTAGAGTTCTGTGACACCTTCAAAATAAATGGCGTTACTGATGATGCCATACGTCTTCGGTTGTTTCCCTTTTCTTTGAGGAATAAAGCCAAACAGTGGTTGCATTCTCTTCCACGAGGGTCAATCACTACATGGGATCAAATGACCGAAAAATTTTTATTGAAATATTTTCCGCCGGCCAAAATGGCTAAGTTAAGGAATGATATCTCTTTTTTTGTGCAGATGGATTTAGAGACACTTTACGATACATGGGAGAGATACAAGGATTTGTTGAGAAGGTGCCCACACCATGGATTACCCTTGTGGCTACAGGTCCAAACTTTTTACAATGGTGTGAACCCCTCAACAAGGCAATTAATCGATTCAGCCGCCGGCGGAACTTTGAATAATAAAACTCCTGAAGTGGCCTACGAGTTTATAGAAGAGATGTCATTGAATAACTACCAGTGGCAAGTTACAAGGACAAGGCCAACAAAAGCAAACGGAGTTTTCAACCTCGATGCAGTAACCATGCTATCAAATCAGGTAGAGGTGCTAAATAAAAAGATTGATGGTTTGTGTTCTTGCGCAGTACATCCCGGTTATGCAAATGCGAAACAAGTGGGCGTGGCGAATCCACGAGTACCCACCCTACCATCCGGGCATAGAGAGCGAGCAGATGAACTATATGGGTAACAATTTTAGATCTAAGAATAACCCTTATAGTAATACTTATAATCCAGGTTGGAGGAACCACCCCAATTTTTCATGGGGTGGTCAAGGAAATCAAAGACAACAACCACTTCAAAACTTCCAACAACAGCCCTACCCACAAGAAAAGAAGCCGAACCTTGAGGAGATGCTGACAAAATTCATAGCAGTCTCAGAAACCCGTCTTCAAAAATCTGAGACAACACTTGAAAGTCAGCAAGCATCAATTTAAGAGATCAAGAATCAGGTAGGTCAACTTACCAAGATCATGACAGAACGACCACAAGGTAGATTGCCAAGCAACACTGAAACTAACCCAAAGGAGAAACTTCAAGCCATATCAGCTCATGATAATGTAGGGTTAGATGAGGCCAATCTAAGGCAAGAAAATATGGTAGAAAAAGGTAAGGTTGAGGTAACCCAAGAAAAGCCAAAACCGGTAATCAAAGAGTACCAACCTCGCATACCATACCCCGAAGCAATGAGGAGAGACGACACAGAGGAACAGTTCGGTAAGTTTTTCAAACTTTTAAAGAAATTACATATTAACTTACCGTTACTTGAAGCTCTTTCGCAGATGCCAGATTTTAGGAAATTTTTAAAAGAGCTTTTGACAAACAAGCGAAGGGTAGACGAAGCATCACATGTGGAGCTAAACGCAATGTGCTCAGCAATTCTACAAAATAAACTACCACGGAAATTAAAAGATCCAGGGAGTTTTACAATTCCATGCTTAATTGGTAGTTTATCTATTGATAATGCGTTAGCTGATTTAGGGGCAAGCATAAATGTCATGCCTTATAAAATGTTTAAACAACTAGGTCTAGGGAAACCCAAACAAACTAGGATGAGCATTCAATTAGTTGATAAAACTATTCAAATTCCTAGAGGTATAATCGAAGATGTGTTAGTAAAGATTGATAAATTCGTGTTCCCAGTAGACTTTGTAGTTTTAGACATGGATGAGGACAATAGTATCCCCTTAATTTTAGGAAGACCCTTTTTAGCAACTGCCAGAACTAAAATTGATGTTGGTACAGGAGAACTCATACTCCGTGTAGGTGACGAATCAATCAGTCTTCAGGCTCTCGACTCAACTAGGACATCGAGCAACCAAGGTGAGAAAATAAATTCTATTAATAACTATTCGGTTAAACCTTCTTTTCAGGAAGCACCACGGAACTACAAAACCGAGCCAGATTCTATATCTCATGACAACAAGGGAATAATTCATGAGGATCAAAGGCTTCATATTGATGAATTAGACGAGTGGAAGACACACTTCAAGGAGAAACTAGGGATACACGAAGCAGAACCCAAGCCACTCTATGGGACTAACAAATTCAAAATCGGAGATCAGGTATTATTAGATAAAGCAGACCCTTGAATATCTCCTCCTAACCCGAATACAAACAAAGAAATCCCTTTTAGGGTAATCAATGTCTTCCCATACGGAACAGTCGAGGTAAGTAATCCTACATTTGGCACTTTTAGAATAAATGCTACTCAACTCGAGTTATTTCATGATAGTAAAACTGATAGCATGAGAGAGGATGTTCAACTCTTCAAACCACCCTGATTATGCGAATGAGAGGTAAGTCTAGCTTAAGACTATAAACGAGCACTTCTCAGGAGGCAACCCCAAGCACTAACTCCATTAATTTTTACATTTTTATTTTTTACTTTTATTTTTCCTTTTCAGCATTTAATTTTAAACTAACCAAAGTGCGATTTCCATACCACCACGGCCTCGCACTTTGCGGCCGTGTGGACACTCTGATTTTACCGATCTTGACACAAGAGAGGTAGTACGAGCCAATAACGAAAGATTCCCAGATCACGGACAACTACAAATTGCCACGGCCATGCGATATGGTCGTGGCCGACACTGAGGGAAGTCACACGGGCTCCGACTAAACAACACGGCAGTGTGATACGGTCGTAATCGACACTGTTAGATCATACACGGGTGCAGTGACCTGAACATGGGCGTGGGAGAAACGAACATAGCATAACACGGCCGTGCGATACGGCCGTGTGACACAACACACCCATGGGCCACGGGCGTGGGGGAGTACCAGACCTCAAAATTCTATTTAAACCACCCCTCATTCTTCTCACCTACTCTCCTTTCTCCCATCCTATTCTTCAGATTTCACCTCTCCCTTCTTTTCTTCTCTAATCTTTCCCCAATTATCAAGCCACACCATGTCAAAGAAGCGGAAGGAACCAAGCACAGTCTCCCCGTGGGAGACCAATCTAAATAAGTTCATACCGGCCGCTTCATCTAGTCGACAAGCCAAGGGTTTTTGAGAACATTTAGCTCTTAGTTTTCTTTTCTCATCTCTTTTAATTTCATTCTCTTTGACACTCTTATGCTTAACTTAGTTTATTCTATTTTAGTTTCTTGGTTTAAGGTTCTTCAGGCTGCTTGGGAATCACCCCACCACGACCTCTACTAACATCACTGCAGCCTTAGAAGTCACACCCACCTCGCGAACCATCCAACAATAAGAACTCCTCAGTCCATAAGTCTTTTCTTTTTCTTGTCTTTTACTTTTTACTGTCTTTCTTTTTATCTTTCTTGTCTTTAAATACATAATTAGTATAGTTTGAATTTTTCTTATTATGTCCTGGTTAATTCTTCACGAGCTTCCTAATTTCTTCATCTAGTGCAGAGATTGTGGACGGCCACCATGCCACCACCAGAAACGCCTCCTCCAACTTATCTTTTACCTCCGAATCGAGTTTCTACACTTCCAACGCAAGGAACCCATCCAAAAAATTCAGGGAGTTTCACTTTTATCCCTATCTTTTGATTTTCTACTATAATATCCTTATCTATCTTTGTACATTGAGGGCAATGTACATCTTAAGTGTGGGGGGTGAATCTTAAAAGTGCCAAACTTTTTGCATTATTCTCAAATCCTGAATTATATCTTGTTTCTTAAATAATTTTCTCATATTACGAATAAAATGAAATTTCCTATGATTTATGATTTTTATTGATATATTTTAGATTAAGTCATTGATAATTGTGCATTGATGATTAAACTTTAAGATACTAGAGAGTCAAACATGATAAGTCTATTTTTCAAAAAAAATAATTTTTTTTTAGGTTGTCAACCTGAATTTGAATATTACTTTGAAGTTTGAAATTTACAAGGTTGACATCAAAAACCCATAATTTTCGTTTGTGAGATTTTGAGCCTTTAGAGCATATATTCTTTTTCTTGCTCACTTTATTGATTATGAGTGTGTCAACATTGATTTGTTATTCTAGAACTTGCATCGATTATACATGTCGAGACCACACCTTTGATTTGATATACAAAGATGATGAAGGCACCTAGGACTTAACCCACTCACTCAACTAAAAATCTTACCTTCATAATTAACCCCTAGTGAACCTCGTTCATCCTAACAACCCTTTTTATTGACTCACCCACTAATATTAACCCAAAACCCTTTGTAATTGTTAACACCATTCCTTTTGACTACCATTATATCGAGATTTGATTTGATCGATTGCCTATTTATTTTGATAGTAAACTCATCATTTATTATGTATTTTTGATTTGTTCTTAAAAAAAATTGAAGTATATTCATTATTAGTTCTGTGATTAAGTGAGCTTATACGTTTAAATCCCAATTGTTGAAGAGAAAGCTTGTATTAGAGTATTATTAGTACAAATTTTCAATTGATGTAATTATTTATATTCAGTTCATTATTTCTAGTTAGGTAATTTGTCAATTCAATCTCGATTCTAACCTTCTAATTCAGCCTTTATCTACACCTTTAACCCAGGCCCCGTTACAACCCTGTTAAAGACCTTTCGATTTGTGGATCATCTCATATTATAGTGGTGGAGATTTGATTTTCATGCAAGCCTATGGGATTAACTTTTCATGTTTGACTTATGAGTGCTTTTTCTTGAACCTTAAACACCTCGAGTGATTTGAGTGAATCTTTAGTGAGGATGTCAATCCTTATCGATTTTAGATCAGAGGTAATTATTTAGATAAGGGGAAACACCTATGTTTTCATGCTACAAAATGTAT
This sequence comes from Gossypium sturtianum, assembly GCA_025698515.1. NCBI lineage: Eukaryota > Viridiplantae > Streptophyta > Magnoliopsida > Malvales > Malvaceae > Gossypium > Gossypium sturtianum. Next base: position 8,805,802 of record CM046947.1, read on the forward strand.
GACTTAGATTGTTTGAATCTTTAGGACTCTTTGAGTTGAATTATCCATGTATGAATTATCTATGAATTATGGTGAATCACTATCAATGAATATTATGAATTGAGGGAAGTTCGTTTTAATTGTGAGTTGAGAATTTTGCTTGAGGACAAGCAAAAGCTTAAGTGTGGGGGTATTTGATAAACCGCAATAGTAACATATTTTAAGCCCACATTTAGCATGGTTTTGGATGATTTAAGCCTTGAATTATGTAATTTGGTGCTCTTAATCCTTTATTTTCATGTTTTATACTCAGGAAAGCACCGGAGAATGAAAAGAATAAGAAACAGGCTTAAAACGGGCCAAAGAAAGAAATCGACACGGCCTGGGCCCAAGCAACACGGCCGTGCCTCCCTAATTAGACCCGAACACGGCCTGGCCACGATTTACACGGGCGTGTGCCAAGGGCATGTCCCTGCCATGGAGAAGATGAATTTCACTCGAATTAGGATACTTAGGAGTAAAAAAACACATTCCAAAAGCCTATATAAACACCCTAGAGGCCAACTTTCAGGGGGCGTCCAGCTAGGCCAAGGAGCCGAGCCAGAAGGGGCAGATTTGTGGGAATTTACTCGAAGAAAGCGGTTGATTCATCTCAAGAAGCGAGTCATACTCAAGACGGAGGATCTCTCTTCAATTCCTTCAGGGGTTTTAGGGTTTTTCTTATGTTTTGTTTTATCTTTTCTTACGAGATGTTTTCTTTTATCATTATGAACTAAACCTCGGATACTGAGGGGATGAAACCTAAGGCGAATCTTGTTATTGTTTTCGAACTATATGATAAATACTGATTTGTTCTTAATTATGTGTTCTTAATTCTTGTTTTGATAATTCGAATATTGATTCAAGTCTTGATGTCCTTAGGCAGAGGAGGAATAGACCCTGTCTAAGAGTAGATCTAGCATAATTAAGCGGAGTTGATCGTAACCCTAGAGATAGGATGACGAAAATCTGCCGGTGATAAACCGAAATAGTAACATATTTTAATCCCACATTTAGCATACTTTTGGATGAATTATCCCTTATTTTATGTAATTTGGGGCTCTTAATCCTTTCTTTTCATGTTATATACTCAGGAAAGCACTAGGGGATGAAAAGAACGCAAAACGGGCTTAAAACGAGACAAATGGGCCAAAGCATGAAATCAACACGGCCTGGACCAAAGATCACACGGCCGTGCCTCCTTAAAGATCTCGAACACGGCTTGGACCACGATTTACACGGCCGTGCCTCATCAACGAAGCCCACACGGTCTGGCCACAATTTACACGGGCGTGTGCCAGAGGCCGTGCCCTGCCGCGGCCAAGAGGAGTTTTACTCGAATTTGGATGCTTGGAGGCAAAGAAACACACTCCAAAGTATAATTAAACCCCCAATTAGGAATTGCACTCAAATTAGGATACTTGGAGGCCAAGTAACACATCTCAAAGCCTATATAAACACTCTAGGGGGGCAACTTAACCAGGGAGTTCGGTAGAAGCCTTCTGCCAGGGCTTTTGTCAGGGCGGTTAGCTAGGCCAATGAGCCAAGTCGAAAAGGTCAGAGTTGTAGGAATCGCTCGAAGGTAGCCAGTTGATCCATCTCAAGAAGCCGGGATTTTACTCAAGACGGCGAATCTCTCCTTCAATTCCTTCAGGGAGTTTTAGGGATTTCTTATGTTTTCTTTTATCTTTTCTCTTGAGATGTTTTCTTATTTAGTTATGAACTAAATCCTTCAGATACCTGAAGGGGATGAAACCTATGATGAATCTTGTTATTATTTTCTAAATTATATGATAAATACTTAGTTTGTTCTTAATTATGTAAGCTTAATCCAAATTTAATGTGCTTAGGTGGAGGAGGAATAGACCCTGCCTAAGAGTAGATCTAGCATAATTAAGCGGAGTTAATCGTACGTCTAGAGATAGGGTGACGAGATTTTGTCGGATTAGGGTGAAACCTAATATGGGAGTCCATAGATCGATTTACTGCTATTCTAGGGGGTTATTATAAAAGAACGAGAGTTCCACTAATTAACCTAGGGTTAGACGTTATTCGTCTCGAGAGAGGGTTTAATATACGTTAGGGAGTCTTACGGATCAAACTAAGTAAATAAAATCATATGGTTCAGTGATAGATAACAAGTGAAGTCTAGGTGGATTCTTCCGAGGGTATCGTCTAAATCAACCGAGTTTTTTCGAAAGTTATCTCCCCAATTTTAGTCTTTTTTCGTCTTTGTGTCCTTAGCTTAGTAATTCGTTAAATTTAGATTAAAAGCAACTTCACGTATTTTAGGTTAAATAATAAAAAGAAAGTTAGTATTAGTACTTTTATTCCTTTGGGTTCGATAATCCGGTCTTGCCTAAGCTCTACTATTGTTTGATAGGTACGCTTGCCTTTAATCGTTGTTAGAGTTAGTTTCTAGGTTCAATCGTTCTTTTTATAAATTTTAAAGCTCTGATTCACTGCGATCAAGTTTTTGGCGCCGTTGCCGGGGAACTAAAATATTAAGAAAGCTTAATTTTTATTACTTTAGCCAATTTTTTTATTGCAATTTTATTATTATTATTATTAGTTTTATTTTTTTTTCTTTACTAATTTTTCTTTTATTTGCTTTGACAGGTAATTTTAGTTTATAGAGGAGATGGCACTAAATAACTATCAGTGGCAAGTTATGAGGATAACGCCAACAAAAGCCGCCAAGTTCTTCATCCTCGATGTGGTCACCAGGTTATCTAACCAGCTAGAGATGATGAATGAAAAGATGGATGGTTTGTATAGTCTCTCGCAGGTACACCCAGAAATGCAATATGACTCGAATCTAGGAGGCGTGGCGAATCCTGAGTACCCACCCTACGGATATGGCATGGAAAACGAGCAAGCTCACTATACGGGTAACTATTCTAGACCAAAAAATAATTTTTATAATGACACTTATAATGCAGGTCGGAGGTACCATCCCAATTTCTCATGGGATGATCAAAATAGCCAAGGATCGGAACTTCCTCCAGATTTTCAACAACCACCTCACCAACAGGAAGATGAGTCGAACATTGAAGAGATGCTGACAAAATTCATGGCAGCCATAGAAACTCGTCTCCAAAACACCGAAACAACACTCGAAGATCAAGAGGCATCAATAAAAGGGATCGAGAACCAAGTTGGGGAACTTACTAAGTCAGTTGGACAACTTGCGGAAAGTGATCTCGAGAACAACTACAAGAAAGCTTGCCAAGCAACACTGAAACTAACCCAAAAGAGCAAATTCAAACCATCACAGCTCATGATAGTAAAGGGTTAGATGAACCCAACTCAATACAAGAACACGAGGTAGAAGAAGGTAAAGTAGAGGTAACACGAGAAAAGCCAAAATCGGTAATCAAAGAGTACCAACCTCGCATACCTTACCCCGAAGCATTAAAGAGAGATGATACAGAGGAACAGATTCAGTAAGTTTCTTAAACTTTTAAAGAAATTACATATTAACTTACCTCTACTCGAAGCTCTTTCATGAATACTGGACTCTAGAAAAATTTTAAGAGAGTCATAACTGAAAAAGCGAAGGATAGACGAGGAATCACATGTGGAACTCAACGCAAAGTGCTCGGCAATTCTACAAAATAGACTACTACAGAAATTAAAAGATCCAGGGAGTTTTACAATTCCATGCATAATTGGTAGTTTATCTATAGAAAATACGTTAGCCGATTTAGGGGCAAGCATAAATGTTATGCCTTATAAACTGTTTAAACAAATAGGTCTAGGGAAACCCAAACAAACTAGGATGAGCATCCAATTAACTGATAAAACTATCAGAATTCCTAGGGGTATAATAGAAAATGTTCTAATCAAAATTGATAAATTCGTATTCCCAGTAGACTTTGTCGTTTTAGACAGGGATGAGGACAATAATATTCCTTTAATTTTAGGAAGACCCTTTTTAGCAACTGCCAGAGCTAAAATTGATATCTATGCAGGTGAACTCATACTTTGTGTAGGCGATGAGATAGTCACTCTTCAAGCTCTTGATTCGGCCAGAACATCAAGTGATAAAGGTGAGAAAGTAAATTCAGTTGATAACCAACTTGTTCAACCTTCATTGCAGGAAACACCACAAAGCTACAAATCGGAGCCAGATCATAGACCTTATGCCAATAAAGAAGAACTATATGAGGAACGAAGCCTTAAGGTCGATGAACTAGACAAGCGGAAAACACACTTTAAAGAGAAACTAGGAATACACGAAGTGAAAACGAAGAAACCCAGGCAGTGATAGGAACAACAAATCACTTCAAAATAGGGGATCATGTATTGTTGAATAAGGAAGACCCTCGAATCACCAATTCGGACCTCAAGACAAATGAAGAAATCACTTTTGAGGTACTTAATGTCTTCCTATATACAGACATGATCGAGGTAAGCAATCCTAAATTCAACACTTTTGAGGTAAACATTACTCGACTTAAACTTTATATCCACAACCGAATTGATCGCATGAGAAAGGATTTTCACCTCCTCAAACCACCTTGACCATACGAATGAGAGGTAAAGTCTAGCTTAATGATCGCTGTAAATCAGAGTTTTAAAATTTATAAAAGAATGATCGAACCTGGAAACTAACTCTGACAACGATTAAAGGCAAGTGCACCTATCGAACAGTAGTATAGTTTAGGCAAGACCGGATTGTCGAACCCAAAGGAACTAAAAGTACTAATACTCACCGTCTTTTTATTATTTAGCCTTAATATAAAGTGATGATTGTTTAAACTAAAAATAATCTACTAATTAAGCTAAGACGCAAAGACAAAAAGAATGAATTCGAGAAATAACTTTTGGGAAAACTCAGTTGACTCAAACGATACCCTTAGGAAAAATCCACCTAGACTTCACTTGTTATTTAACCTTGAACCATATGATTTATTTACTTAGTTTGATCCGTGAGACTCCCTAACGTATATTAAACCCTCTCTCGGGGTGAATAACGTCTAACCCTAGGTTAATTAGTGGAACTCTCGTTCGCTTATAATAACCCCCTAGAATAGCAGTAAATCGATTGGTGGACTCCCATATTAGGTTTCACCCTAATCCGGCAAAATCTCGTCACCCTATCTCTAGGCGTGCGATCAACTTCGCTTAATTATGTTGGATCTACTCTTAGGCAGGGTCTATTCCTCCTCCACCTAAGCACATTAGATTTGGATTAAGTTCACACAATTAAGAACAAACTAAGTTATTATCATATAATTCAAATAATCAAATAACAAGATTCATCATAGGTTTCATCCCCTTCGGGTATCTGAAGGTTTAGTTCATAACAATAAAGGAAAACATCTCAAGAGAAAAGATAAAAAAAAAACATAAGAAATCCCTAAAACCCCCTGAAGGAATTGAAGAGGAGATCCTCCATCTTGAGTAGAATTCCGGCTTATTGAGATGGATCAACTGGCTATCTTCGAGTGATTCCCACAACTCTGACCTTCTCGGCTTGGCTTCTTGGCCTAGCTCTCCGCCCCTCTTTCAGCTGGTACCTAGGGTGTATTTATAGGCTTTTGAAACACATTTCTTTCTCCCTAAGTATCCTTTCCCGAATGAAATTGCTATTCTCCACGGCAGAGGCACGGCTATGGCACACGCCCGTGTAAATCGTGGCCAGGCCATGTTCGACATTGTTGAATGAGGCACGGTCGTGTAAGTCGTGGTAAGGCCGTGTTCTAGTAGGAATGGTGGCACGGCCGTGTGGCTTGAAGTCCAGGCCGTGCTGATTTCGTGGCTTGGCCCAATTTGGTCCGTTTTAAGCCCGTTTCTCGTTCTTTTCGTCATCGGGTGCTTTCCTGAGTATAAGACATGAAAAGAAAGGATTAAGAGCACCTTTTTACATAAATTGGGGCTTAAATCATTCAAAAGCATACTAAATGTGGGCTTAGAATATGTTACTTTTACGGTTTATCACTTAAGACTATAAACGAGCGCTTCTCGGGAGGCAACCCGAGCACTAACCCCATTAATTTCTACATTTTTTTCTTCTTTTACTTTTATTTTCCCTTTTTAGCACCTAACTATAAACTAACCAAAGTGCAGATTTCTAGACCACACGGCCTTACACACGGCCGTGGCCGTGGTCGTGTGGCCACCACAGGAAGGTACAAGGGCGGGGGCAACCACCAGATCCATAATTTTTATTTAACCCCCTTCTTCCTTTTTCTTTTCCAGTTGTTTTTCTTTTTCATTTTCCATTATTTACTTTTATTTTTATTTTTATTTTTATTTTTATTTTTATTTCTTTTAATTTTCTTTTATTTTCTTTACTATTTTCTTCTTATTATTCATTCCATTTAGATTTAGCTTAGGATACAATAAAAATAGGATGGTTGCTTCGAGGACTCAAATGGTTCGAGACACTTTCCCACGTTCACCTCCAATCCTATCCGGTTTCTTTTCATTGACTTCATCCAAAATTTAGGAAGTTTCACTTCTCTCCCTATCTTATGATTTTATGATTATTTTTCTATTATCTATCTTTGTTCATTGAGGGCAATGTACATCTTAAGTGTGGGGGGGTTAACTATAGTATTATTTGAAAATCCCTGAATTATGCCTTGTCTTAAAGTAAGTTTCTCATATTATGATTAGAATGAAATTTCTAATGATTTATGATTTTTATTGATATGTTTTAGATTAAGTCATTGATAATTGTGCATTGATAATTAAATTCTAAGAATATTAGAGAATCAGGCATGATAAGTCTATTTTTCAAGAATTAAAATTTTTTTAGGATGTCTACCTGAATTTAAATATTACTTTGAAGTTTGAAATTTACGAGGTTGACATCAAAATACCCATAATTTTTGTGATATTTTGAGCCTTATAGAGCATAAATTCTTTTTCTTGCTCACTTTATTGATTATGAGTATGTCAACATTGATCTGTTATTCTAGAACTTGCATCGATTATACATGTCGAGACCATACTTTTTGATTTGATATACAGAGATGATAAAGGCACCTAGGATTTAACCCACTTACTCCACTAAAAACCCACCTTCATAATTAACCCCTAGTGAACCCCTTTGATCCTAACAACCCTTTTTATTGACATAACCACTAATATTAACCCAAAACCCTTTGTATTTGTTATCACCATTCCTTTTGACTACCTTTTTATCGTGATTTGATTTTGAGCAGTTGCCTAACTATGTTCTATATTTCAGTTGTTAAAGTTTTTTATTATTACTTGATTTGTTCTTAAAAAAAAACCGAAGTATATTCATTATTAGTTTTTATTAGTTATGTGGTTAAGTGAGCTTATACGTTTGAATTCCAAATATTGAAGAAGAAGCTCGTATTATTAGTTTCAAAGTTTCAATTCATGTAATTATTTATTTATCAGTTCATTTTTTCTAGTTAGGTAATTTGTCAATTCAGTCTCGATTCTAACCCTCTAATTCAGCCTTATTCCACACATTTAACCCAAGCCCTGTTACAACCCTGTTAAAGACCTTTTGATTTGCGCATCATCTCATATTATAGTGGTGGAGATTTGATTTTCATGCAAGCCTATGTGATTAACTTTTCATGTTCGACTTTTGAGCGTTTTTTCCTGAACCTTAAACACTTTGAGTGATTTGAGTGAATCTCTAGTGAGGATGTCAATCCTTGTCGGTTTTGAATTAAAGGTAATTATTAGATAATGGGAGACGCCTATATTTTCGAGCTACAAATCTAGGACTTAGAGTGTTTGAATCTTTAGGACTCTTTGAGTTGAATTATCCATGTATAAATTATCTCTGAATTATGATGAAACACTATTAATGACTATTATGAATTGAGGGAAGTTCGTTTTAATTATGAGTTGAGAATTTTGCTTGAGGACAAGCAAAAGCTTAAGTGTGGGGGTATTTGATAAACCGAAATAGTAACATATTTTAATCCCACATTTAGCATACTTTTGGATGATTTATCCCTTATTTTATGTAATTTGGTGCTCTTAATCCTTTCTTTTCATGTTATATACTCAGGAAAGCACCAGGGGATGAAAAGAACACAAAACGGGCTTAAAACGGGACAAATGGGAAAAAGCATGAAATCGACATGGCCTGGACCAAAGATCACACGACCGTGCCTCCTTAAAAATCTCGAACACAGCTTGGACCATGATTTACACGGCCGTGCCTCATCAACGAAGCCCACACGGTCTGGCCACAATTTACGGACGTGACGCAGGGCGCGCGCGCCTGCGCGGCCAAGAGAAGTTTTACTCGGATTTGGATGCTTAGAGGCAAAGAAACACACTCCAAAGTCTAATTAAACCCCCAATTAGGAATTGCACTCAAATTAGGATACTTGGAGGCCAAGTAACACATCTCAAAGCCTATATAAACACCCTAGGGGGGCAACTTAACCAGGGAGTTCGACAGAAGCCTTCTGCCAGGGCTTTTGTCAGGGCGGTTAGCTAGACCAAGGAGCCAAGTCGAAAAGGTCAGAGTTGTGGGAATCACTCGAAGGTAGCCAGTTGATCCATCTCAAGAAGCCGGGATTCTACTCAAGACGGCGGATCTCTCCTTCAATTCTTTCAGGGAGTTTTAGGGATTTCTTATGTTTTGTTTTATCTTTTCTCTTGAGATGTTTTCTTATTTAGTTATGAACTAAATCCTTCAGATACTTGAAGGGGATGAAACCTATGATGAATCTTGTTATTATTTTCTAAATTATATGATAAATACTTAGTTTGTTCTTAATTATGTGAGCTTAATCCAAATTTAATGTGCTTAGGTGGAGGAGGAATAGACCCTGCCTAAGAGTAGATCTAGCATAATTAAGTGGAGTTGATCGCACGCCTAGAGATAGGGTGACGAGATTTTGCCGGATTAGGGTGAAACCTAATATGGGAGTCCGTAGATCAATTTACTGCTATTCTAGGGGGTTATTATAAGAGAACGAGAGTTCCACTAATTAACCTAGGGTTAGACGTTATTCGCCTCGAGAGAGGGTTTAATATACGTTAGGGAGTCTTATGGAAATCAAACTAAGTAAATAAAATCATATGGTTCAGTGATAGATAACAAGTGAAGTCTAGGTGGATTCTTCCTAAGGGTATCGTCTAAATCAACTGAGGTTTTCAGAAAGTTATCTCCCCAATTTTAGTCTTTTTTCGTCTTTGTGTCCTTAGCTTAGTAATTCGTTAAATTTAGATTAAAAGCAACTTCACGTATTTTAGGTTAAATAATAAAAAGAAAGTTAGTATTAGTACTTTTAGTTCCTTTGGGTTCGATAATCCGGTCTTGCCTAAGCTCTACTACTGTTCGATAGGTACACTTGCCTTTAATCGTTGTCAGAGTTAGTTTCCAGGTTCGATCGTTCTTTTTATAAATTTTAAAGTTCTGATTCACAACGATCAGCCGGATTAGGGTCAAACCTAATATGAGAGTCCATAGATCGAGTTAATGCAATTCTAGGGGTTTTAATTAGAAAGAGATTTCAATTAATCAACCTAGGGTTAGACGTTAGTAGCCTCGAGAGAGGTATTAATATAAATTAGGGAATCCTACGGATCAAGTCAAGTGAATAAATCATCTGGTTCAGAGTTAAATAACAAGTGAAGTCTATGTGAATTCTTCCTCGGGTATTGTCTTAATCAATTGGTTTTCCCACAAGTATTTCCCCAATTTCGTTCTCTTTGTCTTCGCATCTTTAGCTTAGTAGTCAGTCAATTTTAGATTAAAACAATTCACTTCAATTTTAAGGCTAAATAATAAAAAGAAAGTTAGTATTAGTACTTTTGGTTCCTTTGGGTTCGACAATCCAGTCTTGCCTTAACTATACTACTGTTCGATAGGTGCACTTGCCTCAAATCGTTGTCATAGTTAGTTTCTAGGTTTGATCATTCTTTTTATAAATTTTAAAACTTTGACAAATCACAGCGATCAATGGCATTTTCATATTCAATATGGTCCGCTAGGACTTCAACATCTCATTCAACATTAACTAATCAATTTAGTAAAGCATTATACATCAATGTAATCCCAAGCATTCTCAATATGCTAGTATAAATGTTGCATAATCACATACAAACTTACAAACTCTTTTTCTCGATTCACACTGAACTCAATACTAAAACTTTCAGTTAATAGTACCTTTAATGACTTCTAACCTAACCATCACGGTTAAAATGTTTCAATGAGCATACCTCTGTATCATGCTCCTCACTCATGTACACATAGAATTTCATTCTCCTTATTGATTCATGCGTAAATATACACTTAACTAGAATCATATCTCAATACATCAATCTAATATTTTCTCCTCACTGAGAATATATTTCAAACACACTCTCGTTTGAGTTTCTCTTGATGTGCTAATTTAAAACCTTTACTATCGTCATATCTCAAGATAGTAGAGACATCTCAATCAAGTGCATTAACTCTATCCGGTTTACCCGAAAACCCGTCGCACAACGTGAAACTTGTGATTTCACCTCTTATACTAGAATTATCACCTTTCTATGATCAAATCAAAAGCGCAATCATAGTAAATATAACTACCACAACTCAAAGAACATACACTTTAAAGATAACCATGATCAACGGAAATATACGAGAAATCTCACATAAAAATTTATCACTAATTTCCTCCTCAAAGTACCAGAATAAGGTTACGAAGAGATAAAGGAATGTCGATTTCAATTGATTAAATCGACAACTATTTTGTCTAATCTTACAGTCAACTAACATTCTCACATGATCACGATTCATGAAAAGAGCAACTACATCACCCCTGAAAGGCAACAGATATTAATACGAAGTACTCAAAGAGATCATTATGGTCCATACAACTATGCTTGTCATGGTCAAACACTTTCACAGTTCAAATATTTTTTCTCCAACCATTTCCGTTATCAAAACTTTTTTACTATTCCTTTTCATTAGTGAACATCAAATCAGGAAGGTCTCGATAAGCGTACACCTCAGGTTTCCTACTCAATTGAGTCAAATAGCCTAGGCTAACTTTCTCTTTACTCTTAACATTGCATAATCAGTGCAATCTTTAAAACATTCAGATATTCTTCTCAAAGCTGTTCTCACTTTCTAACTACCCTTATCTCGATATACGTTACTACTTGTTTTGCCACTAAACTCTTTCATTTCGTACTCATGAGCTTATTCAACTTAACCCTCGTAAGGATCTCATTATAAATCAACAGTAGTAAGGGGGTGAGGTCGTAAAGCCTCTAACTTGACTCTCATGACTACATACCTATGATTTAACATTCGTCATTAATGTGATATCATCGTAGTCACACAACTCGCTCCAGGCGAGTTTTCACGCTTACTCATGCTACAATTGTTTCTATCACCCATAATTTCGAACAGTGACTTCACTTACTCAAGTTCCACATTAATGTCTACTCGAGTATTCAACATTAAACTCTGGTTTCTCTTACCATTGCTTATCAATTTAGAGAATGTCTTACGGTTTGAGTACGTCGTTTACTTGATTGCCATAGTCCAACTACGGTCTTACTCGTATCACAACATTATAGCCCAGCTATAAACTTACATGTCGTCACGATGCCATAGCCTCGCTATGGTCTTACACGGAATCTCATATCAATACCAATGCCATATCCCAGATACGGTCTTACATGGAAACTCATGTTGATGCCTGTCGAAACCATTTTTTAAGAAGGTTTATAAAAACGGGGTCGACTAAAAAAACGAAAATTGAGTCGCCACCAATCCCTTTTTACTTAGGTGTGATTGGATCACCTTATAAAATGTTTTATTTTAAAATGTTGATTTTGGTCCGCGAAATACAAGAAAATGGGTTCGGGAGTCGGTTACGTACGAGGAAGGATTAGCACCCTCGTAACGCCCCAAAATTGGTACCTAATTGATTAATTAATATCCTTATGTCGAGAATTTGAAAAGATTTTAAAATACAATTTCTTTTAAAGAATGTTTATATAAACCGTTTTGGAATATTAAGACTCTTTTGTTCAAAAAGGATAAAATATCACATCCAGTACGTTAGGGTGTGACAATTTAACCCCCGGAACTAAGATCGTCCCTTAATTTCCCAAAACATGAAATTAAAAGGATATTTAGTTATTTGGACGTACGAAAAAAAAATGAAACCCAGCACGTTAGGGCACAATTTCTCGAACTTCCAAACACGAAACATTGCCTTGTTTTCTGAAATCCTTATCCCGAGATAACAAAATGTCACATCCAGTGAGTTAGGACACGACAATTTTGAATTCTCGAGAATAAGTTTTTATTTAACTTTTAAAAGGAAAGTAATAGGTTCTTTGGACTCGAAGAGGAAAATCGAAACCTAGTAAGTTAGGGTACGATTTCTTTCGAACCTTAGAACACGGAGTGTTTGCTTATTTTAAAAATATAATGTGATCGTAACAAAATAGAAAATAAAATGTAAACAATTTACAATGCTAGTTTGTATAACAACATGATAATGATAAAGTATAATAACAATAATAGAAGTAGGAATAAAATACAATAAAGTAAAAGCAAGATAAATAAATGAAATAAAAATAAAGAGAATTGTAAAAAAGAAGGCTATATACAGTAATGAAAACCATAGAATGATAATAATAGTAACAAAAAATTGCGATAATAATAATTAAAAAATTAGTGATAATAATAATAAATAATGAAAATAATAATAAAAGTAATAGTAAAAATAAAAATTGTATTAGTAATAATTAGAATAATAGTAAGGATATTAAAAAGTAATAATAATATAAAAATAATAATAGTAGTAAAATAAAAATATATTAGTTATAAAAATGATAATATATGTTAATAATAGTAAAAATATATAAAAAATAGTAGAAATAATAAAAATAACAATAATAATGGTAATACTAAAAATAATAATAATAATAATAATAATAATAATAATAATAATAATAATAATAATAATAATAATAACGGTAGATATAATCATAGTAATAAATATAGCTATAATAATAATATATAAAAATAATGGTCATAAATATAATAATAATAATAATAGTAGTACGTATATTAATAATAATAGGAAAATAATGATAATAGGGTATAATAATAGTAATATATATATATATATATACAAATAATGGTAATAAAAATATAATGACAATAATAAAGTTAATTATAAATAAAATTTAAAAATAGTAGTAGTAAAATTAAAATAATAACTTTAATAGTAAAATAATAATAATACTAAATTAGTGATAATAATAGTAATAATAATAATATTAATAGTAAATGAAAATAATAACAATAATAATAAATATGAAAATAATGAATATGGTAATAATGAAATAATAATATATATATAGAAATAATAAATAAATAAAAATAATGTTAAAAAAATGGAAAAATAGTAAAAATAATAAAAGAAAATAAAGAAGGGGCCGAATTAAACTTAAAATTAAACTTTGGGGCAAATTTTAAAAGAAATAAGAAAAATGAGGGCCCTATTCGAACGCGCGGATAACATGGAAAGGGTAAAAGGGAAAATATTCCCTCCTTTCAAAACGACACCGTTTATTTAAAGGATTAAATTGAAATAAAATCAAAATTGTGTGGTAAAATTATAAGCAAAAACAAAGAAAGGATTTAATTGAAAATAGTCAAAAAGGTGGAAGGGCTAAAAGCACAAATAACCCTTCCAAGCCAAAACGACGTCGTTTTGATATTACTATATAATTTAAAAAATTTAAAAAAAAAATCATTTTTCACTCATTCTTCAAAAAAAAAAAAAAAACAGAGAGAATCACTCTCTATTCTCTCTAGCCGGACGATTTCCGGTGATGCTCCAGGGAACTCCGGCGAAACTCCGGCGCTTCCCTCCGCCATCTGCCGCCGTCACCGGCCGCCGTGCACGGCGGTCGGAAATGAAAAAGGTAATTTTCTGCTCTTTTTTTATATTTTAATATATATATTATATAGCTTAAAAAACAAGATAAAAAAAAAGAAATAACAATATTCGAAAATAGAAAAAATAAAAATAAAATAAAAAAACGAAAAAGAAATCCTCTGAAATAACCTCTGTTTTTTTTATTGCTTTTGTATTCTGTATTGGTATCTTTTTGTATCTCTGTATTTTCGTATTTTTTCGTGTGTATCTCCCTTGGTTTTACAGATTTTTTGTTGGGGTTTTATAACCCGAAAAATAAAAAAGGAAATGCAAGAAAGTATCTCGTCTGCCATTTTTGTTGTCCTTTCTTCCCTTTTTTGCAGGTGAGAAGCAAGAAGTCCGGCGGTGGTGCGGGATTTGCGCAAGTTACGGCGCTATCGAGGGCGCGAGGGCTGAACGAGGTTGCGTGAGGTAGTCGAGGAAACCCTAGGTTTTCGACTCGCTAGTGTCTGGGCCTTTTTGGGCTTCCTGGGTCTGGGTTTTAGTTTTAGGTTGGGCTACTGGGTAGTTTAGTATTTTGGTTTATTGGTCTAGGAATGGGCTTCTGGATTGGGTTATTTAATTTGGGCTAAGGGACTGGTTTGGATTTTGTAAAACTTGGACTGTTTAAAAAAAAAAACATTGGTTTATTTATTTTTTGGTTTGTTTTACGGGCCTGGGCAAAATGGCCTTATTACAATGCCGATGCCATATCCTAGATATGGTCTTGCATGGGATCTTATATTAATATCGACGCCATATCCCAGATATGGTCTTACACGATTTCATGCCGAAGCCAAGTCCCGGATGTGGTCTTACACGGAATCACTATTCGAGGCCGATGCCATATCTCAGATATGGTCTTACACGGGATCACGTATCGTTGCCAATGCTATGCCCCAGACATGGTCTTATATGGGATCACATGTATTGCCATGGTCCAACCATGGTCTTATTCATCAATTTATCATTGAACGACCGTACTCATCTCCTGCATTCTACTTAGTCAAACTTCTCAGTTTAACTCCCACACTATAATATGTATGGCTTCATAATAGAGTCGTAAAATAAGACATTATACATCATCTACTTTAACAGTGGCATATGAGATTCAACTATGTGGACATATTGTTCATACATCATTCAAACAGTCGTACATACATACGTATCCCGTTCTCTGGATATATTTACTCACTATATACACCTATCCCAATAGGTCGAGTATATAACACCGTATGCATATCAAGCCAATATAGATAAGCTTATCACTTTATAACTCTCATTTCAACCCTCAACTTAGAATTATCTCATTTCATACCTTATCACACACATGTCCTAAACTTCTATTCATAACTCTCTGAATTTCAACAATGCATAAGCGCATTTCAATTACCTCATTATCACTTACAACATTATTGGATTTAGCTCGGTTGGGAATCATCTCTGTCTTAACAAAACAATTTCGTTAGAGCCGGGAGATATCACACTATCACGGTCCGCCTATGGCATGTATAGCTAGACTCTTACTCACGCTAGGTTAGTCCGAGAACCAACTAAACCATAGCTCTGATACCACTAAATGTAACAACCCTTACCTGGATTTTATGCCGGAACCGGGCACGAGGCATTACCGAAATTGACTTGCTTAATCATTCCACTTTATGCTATAAAAATTTTCTCCAATTTAAAACTTTTCATTCACCATTGTAACGTCCCTATCATGGGTCAACGAGACCCTTTACACCCGCTCGTGATGTCGTGAAACCAAACCTTGAACTTTTCAAACACTTAGAAAATTTCACCTAAACAGGGGCCACACGCCCATGTGAAATGGGACACGCCTGTGTGGGCAGGCCGTGTGGTCACACACGCCCATGTCCCTACCCCGTGTATAAAAACATGAGTATTCTGTTTGTGACACACGGCCTAGGCACACGCTCGTGTGACTATCCCGTGGTCGACACTGACTAATTCCACACAGCCTTAACACGCCCGTGGCCGTGGTCCGTGTGCCAAACCTTGGCATTCTGACTTATCCACACGGCCTGTACACACGTCCGTGTGCTTCAGCAGTATGGCGATTTAAATTCCAAGTGCAAGGTGCAGACTTCACACGGCTTGGGCATACACCCATGTACTAGCGTGCCTCTCTCACACGGTCTAGGCACACGCCGTGTGACTAGCCCATGTGGACAATTGAAAGGCTATCTACCAAGCCATTAGCCACCCTCACTTGCATACATTCATACACCATCACACAACACTCTCAAATCATCAATTATAACATATTTGATTTATAAGAATGAGGTCTTCATCCCATACACAAGGGAGAACTGTTTCTGGTATAAATACAATCGACTTAAGCCATTATCTATGGCTATACACAACTGAACCATAAACTCTCTTAGGCCACCACAATTGGCTATATCAACTATGACTTAATCAACTTTAAATACTATCCCTATACATGCCATAACTCATAAGGACTTAAAACCTCATACCAAGTGTCTACTCGATAGTGTGAAACATCTCCGCCAGTCTCCAACCCGAGCTAGCTAAATTAACCTATAAGAGATGAGAAAGGAAAAGGAGTAAGCAATATTGCTTAGTAAGTTCATATGCATATAACTATCAACTATTGATATTCATTGATTATACTCAACCACAAGGTATTATAATGAGTTTTACTCTTAAACTCATGGTTACTAACTCAACCATTTTCGAGACTTACTCATTCTGCCTCTTACCACATTCTAACCATGCCACAAGCTAATTGCTCATGTTAACTTGCATACATCCCTGCACTTGTCACCGCATGATCTCATAAAACAATACATCAAACATTTTCAATAAGTCACTCATACTACAATCTCTCGGTGGTTTCGCACTTAGCCCACCCTCAATCTCTAATAGGGTGGTATCACTCATAGCCCACCATTTACAATTTAAGGTGGTATCGCACATAGCCCACCATTATTATACATTCACGGATATTTATCCACATACATTTCTCTATTTCAAATGTCTATCTGGGAACATCCTCACACATTATCATTCTTACTTAGCTTTCTATGATAATCGTTCGCATTCACACAATGCATTAATAATTATAACTTATGCAACCGAGGTGCACCATTTACACATACCCACTATGGGTTTATCATATACTGAATTCCTCTCAATTCAGTTCTAACACATACATGTACCTCTCGTGGTACAACCACATTCATTCTCATTCTCAACATACTTGTTGAATCACTCAAATTGTTAAATAAGACCCTTGAGTCTCATACACATAATGTCACATTGACATCATACTCTCGATAGGGTCTTACATGAATTAACATATCGATGCCATGTCCCTGACATGGTCTTATTCAATATCTCACACCGAGGCCATATTCAATATGGTCTTACACAGGACCTTAACTATCATCATATCATGTTATTTGCAAATAACATTACAATATTAATTTTGGATAATAACATTGTACTGTTACTAGTTGATGGTTTCTCTCAAAATTAATATTGTAATGTTATTATCAAAAAAAAAGTTATACAATATTCGCCTTTGGGGCTATTTACCAAACAAGTGAGAAATAGGCTTCAGTGTTTCTTTGAGCATTAGGATTCGAGTTAGGTTTGCTGTCAACTTTAAAGCCTAATTCACTTAGTTTTGTAATTCAAGTCCTCGAGACTATATATAATAAATTTGTAATCTTTGACAAAAAATTACATCACAAAATAAAAAAAAAAAAAAAACTTTAGATATGACATCAAAATATAATTTGGAGACTTGTCAAGCTAAGAAAGCAGCACTATTCTAACCATTGGCACCGCAAATCCACCCAATTACTACTATCAAGTTGATTATCAAGATTTCTACTTTCAAATGATTAAAAATTGATTATCAAAAAGATGCATGAATTTGCATGCATTTTCAATGTATAGCCCAATTACTCCCCCCTTGAAGTGCATGTATATAGATGTTCATTCTCCTTTGTAACATATGCACATAGATGTTCATCCCCCCTTGTAATGCATGAATATTCCAAAAGGCTTATACACCTCCCCTTGATGGTACAAAAGCAAGAATATGACTAACAAGATAACTTAAACTCAAAATAAACATGAAAATAATAAGAACATGACACGAAAGCAAGAATATGAATCATGTAAGAAATAGAGAAGTCAACGAAAATATCCAAGAAAACATTGGAACTTGAACGAGTGCATTTCATCTTAAACTTAGACTTTCCATGTTGTTGGACCAAATAGCTTGAAACGACTCATGTTTGGTCCACTCATAAGTCTTTCTAGCCAAATCAACATATGATGTGACCGAGATCACATCACCAACTTAACTATCTACCAGGCTCCATCCTTTGATATTTGTCAAGAGATCCTTGTAATAGAAGTACTTAAGCTTAGTATGGAAGCGGCATTGAAAGCCATCAAAATTTTAAAATAATTAAAAACAAGTAATGCTAAAAATGTGCATCCATCTACAACTATCATATATACTTAATTAGATTGAAATGTTACATTAACAATAAATATATTTCAGTATTTTTAAGAAAAATATGTTTAGTAACATTTAGGAGAAGAACTAAGTAAATTTGAAATATACATATAATACCAAGAGAAAGAAAGTGAAAAATATTTTTGATTTTGTTACTGTTCCAATCCCTTACAATGTTGGGTAGCTACCAAAAATCAACATAAATTATAATGTTATGCTTTTGAACTTATTTCTCTAAATATACACTTGCAATAAACCAAAGCCTACAACAATTGAGAGCTACCATATTCTATTAAAAGCTGAAGTTTGTGAAAGTACGATTAATGATTACTAACATAATCGTGTATGAATTGATGGATATGTAACATAGGTGTATAAATAGTTAGTATCGTATTTATGGATGTATCATTTTTTTATTAAAATTAATATGTATTAGATTGTTTCTATGTATCATTATTTTTTTAAAAAAAATTAATATATGTGTACAAAAATATTTATAAATATCAATTAAATAACACTGAATGAATTTTAAATATAAAATACTCATCAATAAACTCCACAAATAAAATTCATTATTCAATGAATTAACAAGAAAAAAGAATTGAAGGGTGAGTAGAATTTTTTTTTTTTTTTGATAATGAGGTGAATAGGGGTTTTTATATTATATTGTAGTTTTTATATTTTAAATGTGAAAGTATGTCCAAAAAATAAAACCTTTAATGTTTAAAATGTTAAACTTTGCTTTTCAGTGTAATCATTTTTGAATAGTTAGTAAATTCCAATTTAGTCATTAGCATAATAGTAAATAGTTAAAAGTTTTATTTTTTTAATATTATTCAAGCATCGGTTGGTACACTATGTTCCAATCGGTGTGATTGGAATTGATCGAAACGAGCAGATGTAACCGATATGAATCAGAATTTTCACCAGTACAGAAAATGGTGTTGTGTGTTCCGCATTAAAGTTGGATCAATGTACTTAAACTGGTATGAATGGAATTGATGGAGAACTGACCACCATGTTTTTTCAACCATTCTCATGGACCTTTTCATTGTCCTTTCTAATTCAAATTAAGGAAAGCTCGTAGTCAAACCACAATAATTCAGATTTTATATGGATATTTTGCGCATGAAAATTGTTACTCATATTATATTTATCGATGTTGTGATTGTACATTCAATAGATATGCCAAAGCTTTAGTCAACCAATACCGATTTTTTTCTCAATAATCTTGAGAGAAAGAAACATTAGGTTCAAAATTAGTATTATAAAGTTAAATGATAATAGTACATGAATTAATGTTTAAAGATAAAAAGGGGAGCTGATTTTATGTATTATAAAGGTATAAATTAATACATAATTATATCCAAACCATAAAACAAATGAAGACACATGTGATTATAAAAAAAAATTATAAATTAATAAAATCTTATTGAAATAGACAAAAGAAAGAAATACACTTGTCCTTCGATAAGATAATTTGCCTAACACTTATAAAACATGATTTAATCTTCTTGGAGCTTTACGATTCAGCAAGTTAGGTTGGCCAAATGCTAAAACTTCATTATTAAAGCCTAACTCACTTATTTTTGCAATTGATGTTCTCAAAAAAATTTCTATATAAACCCAATTTTGAAAGCTTTTACTAAAAAGCAACAAACTAAAAATATTTAGATATGGCACCAGAAAATAACTTGAGGCTTATCAAGTTGAGAAATTAGCCACTATTCTAGTTATTGGCACAACAAATTCACTCAACTGCTTCTACCAAGTTGATTATCCATATTTCTATTTCCGAGTGACTAAAAGTGTTAGAGTTGTGTGACTCAAATTTTAAGAGATTGCTTACAAGTCAAGTTAAAAAAATATATTTTCTTTTTAGAAGATTTAGTATTTATTAGTATAATATATTTAACATTTATTAGCATAATTTATTTGACCTACGAATTTAGCCTATAAATAGACTCTTTTACAACCTAAGAAAGACACCCATTAAAATATTAGAACTCATAACACTTTTGGAGAATATTGTGTTTACGGTTTAAGGGTTCTTTATTTTCAGGGTTTCGAGATTTAGTTTTATCTCCATCTTTTGTACTCTTCGTTCTTTTTCCATTATAGTAAAATTATATTTGACCGTCATTTTTTATCCTCTTTGGAGGGGTTTTTCCACGTTAAATTTGTGTGTCCAATTTCTTAATTTCTTCAGCTATTTTTACTTGTTTGTTGCTTAATCGGGTTGATCCCCGACAAGTGGTATCAGAGTTAGTTCAATTTTTTATAGACTAGCCAGTTCAGAGATGACAGCAATAAGGTTTGACATTGAGAAGTTCGATGGTGTCACAAATTTCAAATCTGTGACAAGTTCGGATAATGGCAATTCTAGTTCAGACTGACCTGAAAAAGGTCGTTACCGAGAAAAAGCCTGAGAATCTAGATCAGATAGAATGGGAAGAGCTTGATGAAAAGGCCCTATCTGCAATCCAGTTGTGCCTCGCAAATAAGGTGTAACATCCCCAAACCCGGCCCATTCACTGCGACCGAATCTGGGTATGTCACTGCGGAAAGACGGGTGGAAATCCTTGTTGACTTTGAATAAAACAGTAAGATTTACTAACTTTTTGGTAAAACTCATGTTCTTTTAAAAAATAGACTTTAGACTTTGTTATTATAAAAAAAATGACCATATAAAAAAAAAAACACTTTATTAACTTATATAAAACCAATGTGAATACATAGGTTGCTAATAATAAATTCATTTTCACATATTGGTTCAGTTTAATATAATCCAACCATAGTTTAAAGTAATAATAATATAGTTCCCAAAATAGATAAAAATCAAAAGGTCTTTATTACAACAATATTTAAACCCAACTACTTAATATAAATAAGCTTTAAAATATTTAAACTTTTCCTTCCGCATGGGCCACCATGTGTCCTCTCCGATCCCGGTCCAATTCTACGCATCACTGAAATGGTTAGAGAAAAGAGTGAGTCCACTGACTCAGTGCATAAACACAACACATATTCCCACACGTATGGGCTTGGCCCATACCCACACAGTTCTCGTAATGAAATCAGGCAAGAATGCATTTTAGCCCAACCCACTGTCCAACCGTAACACCAACCTTAGCAGCCTCCCTGCCTAAGGCCGTGGATAAACCACCACTGATCACATCGTGATCCATAAACCTTACCTTGGCAAACTCATTTGCTCAAGGCCGTGGCTGAGCCACCGATCAACTCAAGTGATCCCAATATCGTAATCCGGCTACGGTGATGCACATAGCCATCAACCGCCGAGATGGGCACCGAGCCAACATCTCCCTTGAGGTAGCACAAAGCTAACCCTCAAGCGCTAACGTAGCCGAGGCTAACATTAGACCACGTACATCATATGTACCCTTCTTCCTTCATCGAATCAAGCCCAAATCCCATGCAACTATATAAATGTCACAGGTTAAATCATCATATAACATGAGTATATATATATACATATTTATCATATCATCACTACATCATACATATATAAATATACATCATAATTAACTTACCATCACCGTTTGACTCACCACTTAAGCCATCCTAATCGGCTACCGCACACATAATACACATGTAAAAACGTTAGCAAGCAAACCGAGAAATAGTGCGATGTTTACGCACCTAATTACTAGCACAACCGATCAACCCCGAAATGCTACTCTATGCCTCTCCAAATGCTGCCTATACGAAACCCGAAAAGGTCTCCTGCGTTAGGCTCTTCTCCCCCCTACAAACGGCCTTATCATCATATACTTTAACAACCTTAAACTTAATCAAAATATCACATACATAGCTTACCAAAAAGCCTTACCACCACTTACCAAGCCGATCGCTAACTCATCAGACTAGACCGAAAGCCTTAAAATTCCCGAATACCTTCAACCACGATTGCAACAAAACCCGAAGAGGTCTAAACTAATATTCGGCCAATAGTGCTACCAAATTGAGGAAAGAAATTCGGCAAAGGTGGTGGTGTAGATTCGGCTTATCAATAAAATCAAGGGGTAGGGAATAGTGGTTTTGGCCAAAGAGAAGAGAAAGAAAGGTGTGGGGTGTACCTTGATTTAAAAAAATGGAAGAAAAGGGGAATGCAAGATGAGTGGTTCGGCCAAGGGTCCAAAAGGAAGAGAGGAAGGATGGCAATGAAGGTTTGGCTCAAGTGAAATGGAAGAGATGTGTGAAGAAATTTTCGGCAAGCAAGCACATGAGAAAAACCCAAAAGGATGAGCACCTTCCCCTATTTATAACATTCGGCCAAGCTCCCCCTAGAAGAAACAAAATTCGGCCAAACACTCCACCTCCCCACAAAATCCCAACATTCTCTCCTAAAAACACTCTACACCATCCCTTCAAATAAAATCAAAAAGTAACCAACCCACCTCTTCTCCTAGCCATCCATTCAAAAAATTTGAACAAGTCAAATATCCTTCATTTAAGCATCCAAAAACCGCCCAACACTCTACCTTTATGACGCAAAAACAAAGGCCTCCTGCTGCCCTTGCGAATCGAACCTGAGACCCTTACCAGCTCCCCCTTGAGGCGTCACTTTTCCCATGCCTTATGTGGCGCCTCCTTGCCACTCTGCCAGCTTATTTCTTGTGCCTAATTCCCACCAAAATTTCTCTTAAGGCCCCCTCTATCCAAGCTCCCCTTTTGACCCCTAAAACTAAAAATTTCCTAAAGCTTTCCACCACCACCTAGGGTTCTCAGGACCCCTAAAACTACCCAACCACACACTAAAGTGTGCCAACCCCCGAGCTAAGCCCCAAAAGCCTAACCCCTAGACCCAGGGTGTTACATAAGGTATTGCAGGAGGTATTGATGGAGAAAACCACATCCGCATTGTGGAAAAGGTTAGAAACTCTTTATGCGACTAAGTCTCTGGCTAACCGTTTAGTGTTGGAACAACGTATATTTATGTTTCGCATGAACGGACGTGAGCTTCTTAGAGATCACATTAGTCAATTTATTACTCTTTTGAATTATTTAAAGAATGTTGAGGTTAAGATTGGTTGTAACGCCCTGAATTATTTAATTTTGTTTTTGAGAATTTTGACATAAATGAGTATCTGCTTCAGTGGTTAAGTGATTTGAGTGTGTGTTTGAGGTTTTGGGTTCAAGTCCCATTTCTGGAAAATATGTTATTTTTTATCCTACCCTTATCCCTCTTAGGTGGGCTTATGTTATATTTTTGGTAAGCTCATATCAGAATGAGTCTGCTGGTTTGAGTGGTAAGGTGTTAACTTGCCTTGAGGTCTCATGTTCGAATCCCTGTACGAGCGTGGATATTAATTTTTGCTCCTGTTAGTGTTTTGGTTGTATAGTAGAGGTTCGGTGGAAGTGGAAGTCTATGGTAGTGGATGAGAGTAGTGGGTCGGTTTTGGGGGGATTTGTTAGTTAGTGGGATAATGGGGAGTTGGGATAATCTTTTTTATTATTTTCTTTTTCTTTTTATTTTATTTTTCCTCTCTCTCCTAAAATCAATAAGTTCTTTTCACGTTCTTTTTCTTTGGGTTTTCTTTCTTTTGTTTTTCTTTTTCTACTTTCCTGTTCAAGTATTTTAAGTTTGGTTTGGGGAAATCTTTGTCGTGCAAGTTTGATTGCTATTGTTTTGGTAAGTATGTGACTTTATTTAAGTTTTGGTTATGGAAATTGATGAATAGGTTGGGGCTTTCGTTTGAGTTACAGTGTGTTTAAGGGGTTTTCTTTTGTCCATTTTCCTTTTGGTTTATTGTTTGATAATCGATTAGGGGAGAATTACGAGTCAGTGGGTGTTTCTCCGGCAGACTGATTGTTGTGGGTTGCTGTCTTCGAGGGTAAGTGAGCCCACCAAATTCTGTGTGGTTACGGTTGTTCGGGTTTTCCAACATGTTAAGAACATCGATGATGTTGAATCAATAATTCGAAAGTTTTTGTGGTTTAATTTGTTAAAGTTTTGATGATTATAAGTACTGGGATTGTAACACCCCTCACCCGTAATCCCTGTCGGAACCGGGTCCGAGGCGTTACCGGATTAAAACTACTTGATCGCCACTTAGGCTCAACGTGACTACTTTCCTTAAGTCACCACGACAACCTCATTTGCGAGTTACGAGGCCTTAGTCAAACACACGAGGGCTCTCGAGACCATATCAGAAACTCTTACTATCTTAAAAATTTTCTTCATCTAGACAGGGACAACATGCCCGTGCTAGATGATATACGCCCATGTGTAGTCACACACAACCATGTCCACAACCCGTGCACCAAACTCAACCATTCTGCCAAAGTCCCACGGCTAGGTCACACGCCCGTGTTCACCACCCGTGGTGCACACTGACTACTTCACACGGCCTTAAAGTCTAGACACACGCCCGTGTGGCTAGCCTGTGGCCAACACTGAATAACTCACACATCCTAGCACACAACCGTGTGACTAGTTTGTGGTCTGTTTTGACTTAAAATACTAACATGCAGGGGACACACGGCCAAGTCACACGCCCATGGGCTGACCGTGTGTCACACATGGTCTAGACGCACGCCCGTGTGTCTACCCACATGGACAAGAACAAAACTATTTGTCATGCCCCTTCTCACCCCCCTAGCATACACAACATGTACTCATTCAACACATCCATAATCAACTCAATTTGAAACACAATCTTACATGGATAACTACATCTTTTCATATAATAAAATAGCCAACAACTATGGCATTATACAAAATAGATTATCCATCTAAAGGCCAACATAACTTAGCCATTTACAACCAAAAATCACTAACTTGTCTAGCCCCTATACATGCCATACACAAAATGTTTAATCCAATGTACCAGAGTGTGCTGATAGTGTGGGCGATCTTCCAATTGATCCACGTATCTCGATTCAACTCTATTTCTCTATAAGACAAGGGAAAAGAAAGGGAGTAAGCTTTGAGCTTAGTGAGTTTCTGAGATAAACAATTCAAAGATCATCATAATATAAGCTAAACAACAATTAGCATTATACTAACATACGTAATTCACAACTATGCTTACTCTTTCTATCCCTTATCACATTTCCAACACATCATGAGTCACATACTCATAACCATTGACATGCACCCCTGCATTCAATATCGCATTTACACAATATACAACACATCATTATTTCACAATAACACATCCACACATCTACACTACTCACTAATACATCCACACAGCTACTCTCTCGGTGGTTTCGCACTTAGCCTACCGCAATCGATACAATAAGGTAGTATCGCACTTAGCCTACCAATAAGGTAATCATAGTGGTCTCGCACATAGCCCACTAAACAATATACTTAGCGATAGCATCGCACATAACCCAGCTCATCGTTGCTAAGTATTGGGGTAGCATCGCACTTAGCTTTCCATCAAGCATTATCACTACACATTCACATATCTACTTTGTAGTTCATTCATTCATTCGTTCACTATAATTAACTCATTCATTCCACACGAACCATATAGGTTCTCAACCATGCTATACTCTAGCTAGCATTTACAAAGTATACGCATAATGCATCGTTTATACGTAAACTTACCTCGGTACTCAAAAAGTATGGAGATGTGCAATTTAGTCCACGACCTTGCCCTTGCCTCGGTTTCGATCCGGGCTTCGTCTTTCTTGATCTATAATGACAAATCAACACATTCAATACACACATTGACTAAATTGACCTTTATCTCATACTTTAGCAAAATCCTCATTTTGCCCATAATCTTTCTCATATTTACACTTTTGCCCCAAGGCCCGTAAAGTGATTTTTATTCAACTTTCTAGCCTTTCATGCTTAGCCGAATCACTTACTCAACTAAAGCTATCATCAATTCTCACTAATTCTTACATGTATGACCAAACTCAAGACTTTCACAAACTAGTCCCTACATGCATTTTTCATGGAATTCACTTAGTAAAAGATGTTTCTACAACATCAAGCTTTCATATTCTTCCATAAAACATCAAAATACATGCATGTCATACATGGGTACATTTTTGAACATCCATTTTAGCTCATCATATAGCTAAAAATAGCTTACTCATGCTACTAGGACTTCAAAAATCTGAAGAATATCAAAAAGCGGGCTAGAATACACTTACTAGATAGCTTGAAAAGTTGAAGAGCCCTAACAATGGCTTCTCTCAAATTTTCAGCAGCCTTGGAGAAGAAGATGAATGAATTTTGTCATCTTTTCTCCTATTTTAATCATTTAATTGTCAAATGACCAAAATACCCTTTTTGACAAACTTCCTAATTTAACTCATCCATGCCCAAATTTGTCCAAAAATTAGAAATTGTGAAAATTACTCATTAAGGACTTCTAATTGATATTCTAAATAAATTTCACACAAATAGCTTCTAGAATCTCACATATTGCAACTTTTACAATTTAGTCCTTTTGGACAGTTCAACCGCAATTTAACAAAATTGCTTCATGAAACTTTCACACTAGCATGCAAACATGGCATAGACCTCAAAAACTCATACTTATGCCTCGAATTTGTGGTCTCGCACCACTATTCCGACTAGGCCCTAAATCGGGATGTTACAAGGATCATCACCTTTGGAAGTACTTTGAAATCGAACAAGGTGTGTAACGAAAACACGAGAAAATGAGGTTCGGTGAAAGCCAAAAAGTGGTCTATCGACGCTACACGAGCATGTGCCCGGCTATGTGTGAGACACGACCGTGTGACGGGTGAGTGTGTGGTCGTGTGGGTCACACGGGCTAGGCCGAATTGGGCGTGTGAGACGTAATAGCATGTATGTTATGTATATGAGCATGCGGGACATGTCAACTCTATTATATCTATATATCTGCATTATGTATCTATTTATGGGGTGGGATCTGTTAATTGAAGGAAGTATTTAGTAAAGGTGATATTTTCCCGTTATTCTGGTAGCACAGCTGCAAATTATTTTGATAAGTGTCATAAAGGCACTATGTGGTGTGTAGGGCTGGGTGAGTGTTTTATACCCCACGTGGTGTGTTGGAATGGACGGAGATGGTGTGTAGAGGATGGGGGTAGGACTTTGCATATCTGTATGACTCTGTTGATCTGGTTCTGTTAAGGACTTATGTTCGTATCTGTATCTGTTCTGTACATGAAATATCTGAGTATATATGCATGTTTATTCCGTTGAGTTATACACTGAGTTTATGAAAACTCACCTCTGTTTTTCTGTTTTGTTCAGGTAATCCTCAGACATAGGTGGGTCGGTGCGACGAAGTCTCAGCGGTGACCACTAGTTCACGAACTGGTTTAATTAATAGTTTTATTTAAATTCTGGACTATTTTGAGAGTTTGTAATTTTTGGGACTTTTTGGATTGTTGGTTTTAATTTTGGATTTTGAAGTGGTTTACACTATTATTCTACAACTTTTAACAAAATGATTTGTGAAAACAATGGTTTTACACAAACAAATATTTTTTTTGAAATCAAGCTCGGTTTTAAACTATAACGACTTATAAACTTCTGCAACTTATGTTTTACTTAAAAGGGCAATTAAGGACAGTTTCACTTAAGAGAATAATAATAATTTTTTTGAAAATGTGGACTCTTTTAGAAAAATTAATACGAAAAGTTTTAACATGAAAGTATTGTTTCAAAACCCTTATTCGTAACATTTCCAGAATCGGCCATAACGTCTGGGCCGGGTTTGGGCTGTTACATTGATGATGAAGATCATGCAATGCTATTATTGTGCTCTTTACCTTCTTCATACAAGTCTTTCTGGGAGACCCTAATTTATGGCAGAGACAAACTCTCGTTTGAAGATGTGAAAGGTCATTTGTTGAGTAAATACAAACTCGACAATGAGTTTGGTTCAGATAGACAAGCAGATAGGCAAGCTTCCATTTTGGTAGCATAAAATAAGCGAGACAAAAAGTGTCCGCTATTTTAAGAAGTTAGGTTACGTTAAAGCAGATTGTTACAAAATGCGAAATAAAAGGGCTGCTGAGAGTAGCGAGGAAGATGTTGTTGGTGATAATTTGGATGACGAAAGCAGTGATGATTTCCTATTAGTGTCAACGAGCGATAACTCTGAGCTTTCGTCCGAGTGGATCCTAGATTCGGGATGTTCTTTCTACATGTGTCCCAATAGAGAATGGTTCTTCGCGTACAGTTCGGTTGAAGGTGAGTTGTAAGCATGAGAAACGATTCATCTAGTAAGGTAATCAGTATTGGTACTGTTAAAATTAGGATGCATGATGGGACGATTAAGACACTCTTAGATGTCAGGTATGTACCTGATTTACGAAAGAATCTCATATCCTTGAGCATTTTAGACTCGAAAGGTTGCATAATCAACATCGAGTCGAGCGTCATTAAGGTGTCTTGTGGGGCTCTCGTTTTGTTAAAAGGTAAAAGGGCCGACAATCTTTATATTTTGGAAGGTTCTATAGTGACTAGTGAAACTAGACGTCCCTCGTCTGTTACGGAGTCAAAGTCAACACATTTGGAGTGGAGGCAACTTGGTCATCAGAGGGAAAAAGGTATGATCGTTTCGTTGAAGAGAGGTTCTCTTTTGGATGTAGGTTTTGAAAAGTTAGGGCACTGTGTTCGTGAAAATCAGACCCAGGTTAGTTTTGGTTTGACAGTGCACAAGTCGAAGGCTAGAAGTCTTCCAGCTCCTAAGCACATATTCGACTCTGTTAATTCCCTGCATAGTTCAAGATAGGCCCGTGGCAGGCTTTGGAAAAAATGGAATTGTGAGAATTCTTGTCAAGGTGCAGATTGTTAGAGTTATGTAACCCAAATTCAAAGAGATTGCTTGCAAGTTAAGTTAAACAAAATATATTTTCTTTCTAGAAGATTTAGTATTTATTAGTATAATATTTTAGCATTTATTAGCATAATTTATTTAACCTATGAATTTAACCTATAAATAGACTCTTTTAAAACCTTAGAAACACACCCATTAAAATATTATAACTCATAACACTTTTAGAGAATTTTATGCTTACGGTTCGAGGGTTCTTTGTTTTTGAGTTTTGGGGTTTAGTTTTATCTCCATCTTTTGTAATCTTCGTTCCTTTTCCATTATAGTAAAATTATCTTTGCCCGTGGTTTTTTATCTTCTTTGGAAGGGTTTTTCCATGTTAAATTTCTGTGATCAATTTCTAAATTTCTTCTGCTATTTTTACTTGTTCATTGCTTAATCGGGTCAATCCCCAACAAAAAGTGAACATATGATGCAATTGAAAGACAAATTTCGACAAATATGTAAGTATCATAGTTTTGTAAAATATAGGAATGGATTGTTATTTTATATGTAATCTTCCATCAAATTAATTTTCCATTTCCTCACTAATATAGATGTAACACCCCCAAACTCGACCTAGAAGTGATGGCCGAATCCGGAGTTGTCACAAGGTAGGGTTTTGAAAATAGGGTCGTTTCGTCAAATCATTCAAGCTTCATAGTTCATATTCGTTTATAACCATTTTCAAAAGTGTTATTTAATTCATTTATTTACCAAAACATAATTTACAGCGGAAGTCTTAAAACCGTTATATTTTAGAAATCCAGTTTGTGTTTTCAGAAAAACCTTTGTTTCCGTAAAATCGTGTTTTCTGTCATGCATCGCAATAAAAGAGTCAAAAACCGCATCCAAAATCAAAATAAAAACCAACAGTCCGAAGAGTCCCAAAAATTACAAACTCCTAAATGAAACCAGAATTATAAATAAAAACGTAATTTACTAAGTAAAATAGTTCTCGATCAAGTGGTCACCGCTGAGCCTCCATCGCACCGACCCGTCTAAGTCTGTGGATTACCTGAACAGAACAGACAAATAGACGTGAGTTTTCGTGAACTCAGTGTGTAACCCAACAGAAATAGACATGCAATACATCTGAAGAAACTCATACGATCGATATCTGATTGATTCGGACCTAAGCCCTTTACAAATTCATATAACAGAACAGATATGCATATCAGAAATACAGAATCCTACCCCCTTCCTCTACACACCAACTCTGACCATCCCATCACACCATGTGGGGTTAAAAACACCCACCCATCCCTACACACCATATCGTGTCATTACGACACATGTCAGATAATGTGCAGCCAAGCTGCCAGAATATAAGCGATGATCGCCATACAGAACACTTCCTCCACATATACAAATCCCACCCCAATCAGATATATATAATCAGATTTATCATGCTCACATGCTCATATACAGATATCAGATATATATATATACCTCAAACTAATCAAACATGCATAACAGTATCATATTCAGAACAGAATATCAGACTAATAGATCACATAGTTTTAGGGTTTGGTTAGCCCTTACCAACCCCACGGTAGGCCTACAGTCGATCGGAACGACCCGTGTGACCCTAGGGAAAATTTCAAAATTTTGAGCCCATACGCCCAGATTGGCCTTGCCCGTGTGGTCCACATAGCCTAGCCCAAAACCCACACGTCTGTGTGGCATGCCCGTGTGGGCCCACATGCCCAACTTGGCCTAGCCCGTGTGGCCCATATCGGCACACGGCCATGTCTAGCGCATCGCCATGCCCTCGTCAAACACACGGTCGTGTCTAGCACACGGCCAACTACACGGCCAGGCACACGCCCGTGTGGCATCGACAGTAAGGTTTTTCGACTTTCGCCGAAGCTTGATTTTCTGCGTTTCGGGTACACACCTGACACGATTTCGATACGAAAGCACCCCGAGACCACCAAAACCTAGAATCAAAAAACCAAGTCACAAAATCAGTCTTAATTCATGATTAATCCGAACCACGAAACTGACAGCAGTTCAATTCACACAATCATCACTTATCCCAACACCTCAAACGTTTTCGACTACGATGCCGCAAGAGGAGAGCCCTGTTCTGCGCGATTCGTTGCTGCCAAAACCCAGAAATTAAACTAACAAAAATAAAACAACATCTTTAGAATGGCACTAAAAGAAAACCCCCTCTTAACTCGAGCAAAACCTTACCACCACTTACCGCAACGCACGAAAACAATGAGCCGAGAGCACCGAAATTAACAGGAAAACGGAAATAGGAAGAACAAGAAAAGAGAATTCGACAGAAAAATGAAGAAACAGAAATTGACGTCAAATTTTTGGAAGAAAGGGGAAAATTAATTAAAATTTGGAAAAGAAAAATAAAAGATATCGTCGCTAAATTTTGCGATTTATGTGGAAAAACGCCGCTATAGAACATGACCTTTAGATAATACATATCAAGTATCAATTATCTAATGGGTGTAAACTAATTCAGGTAAGTTGTTTATTTATAAGTATAATTAAGAGTAGGGAAAAACAACAGTGTTGCCCAAATTTCTATGATTTTTATATATTTTGATCCAAAGTTTTATGTAAGTTATGATATGATATATATTTATGTAAGTTATGTAAGTTATGTAAGTTATGATATGATATATATTATGTATTATGTAAGTTATGATCCAAAGTTTTTTTATTATTCTTTAAATGTTTATGTAAGTTATGATTTTCATCTTTAAATTTTAACTTTAAATTTTAAGCCTTTAATTATACTCTTTTAATTTATAAATTTGTGTTTTTTATCACATTTATGTTTACTATACTTAAAAAGACAAAAAATAAAAAAAAATTAATAATTATATGTTAATAAAGTTAATATTTGTTAATTTTTCATCTATTTTGAATTAATATTTAAATTAAATCCATGAACTTTTTAACTTTATACTACACATTAAAATCGATCAATTTATTTTTATGATAATATTTATGAAAAATATTAAAATAATTTTAACATTAAGATAAATATTATTTTCCTTTAAAAATTTATTTTAATTCAATAATATTTATTTCTATGATAAATATTATATTATGTTTTATTTTTTAAATTTGAACTTTAAACTATATACTTTTAAGGATAAATAAAAAAATATTATTTAAATTAAATTTTCTATGAAAATTTTAGCTTTAAAACTAAATATAAAAATTAATGAATTTAAATTTAGAATTTAAAACAATAAATTAATAACACAATTAAAATCCAAAAGTTAGAACTAAATTTATCTTAAATTTTAAAATAAAAATAAAAAATTAGAATCAAAACTAAAATAAATAATAAAAATTGGATTAAATATAAAGATATAAATAAAATAAGATATTATAATGAAGTTACTTAAATGAAATAAGGACTTAAATCATAACCATGTAAAATATAAGATTTGAATATCCATTCCCATGTGAAATATCAACATTGATTATTTAAATTAATCAATTTAGTCTACTAATGAATATTCTCTTTTTTAAGTCAAAATTCTAATTCGTGTTTTTCTTCTTTCAACTCAAATAAAAAAAAATGTTGAAAACAAAACAATTAAATAAAAAAATAGAATAATTAGTTGGTACGAGATTATTATTAAGTATATGCAAATATGCAAGTAGACGATTACAAAACTAGGTGTAGTTTTTTATCAACTAATTAGTTGATCCTACTGTAGGGGTCGGGCAACTTTTTTTCTTGTTCTTTTTACTTTTAAACAGTAACATTTAAACTTAGTTATTATCATCTTCCTCTTCTAATTTGTAATTTTTTATTTAGCTATTAGCATGAGATAATAATTAATATAAAATATTTTTAAGAAAAAAATTACTTTAAAATTTTAATATCCTTAAAATGAGTAACTTTATTAGAATAAAAATTAAAATTAATTTTAAATCCAAAATATGATATTAATTTAAGTCATTTTACTTAGTAATTAATTTATCTCAAATGAGTAAACTTTTGTTCCTCAACGCGAAGAAATAATAATATATAATAGTAAATTTAGATCTTAATATTTATATTTTTTTTTGTCAATTTAATCCTTATTATTTTAGCTAAATTTAAAATTATAAAATTATAAAATTATAATTTAACATAGTATTATATGTTACATTAACAAATAATTTAAAATTATAAAAAAATAAAAATTAAAATTAAAATATAAAAAGTTCATAGAAATTCAAAACATTAAAATTAAAATGCATTCATATCACCAAGAATTACGCTTCTGTTTTTCAATATCAAGCTCCTTATGTGATAGTGGTCGAAGACTAAAGAAAACAGGAATGAAAAACAACCATTAATTTTAGTCTGTACCAGGTATTAAAAAGGATAACACACCTTGGCAAAGAACTGCAACCTGCACTGGGACAATTTTATCTGCCAACTAATACTAATAACTACGTATCTCCAAACCCAAACTTAAATGTTTCCCCAAACCAAAACCCTGCAAGAAAACAAATTAACATTCATAAACCCAGTACAGTAGATACACACACCAAGTGCTAGAAAATATTTACCTAAACCAACTTGCAAATAGAAAACAAAAATTCGTGAAGCTTCCTCAAATGCTAACAAATTTCCTAAACTACAATCTAACACAACTACTCAAGAGGCTAGCAACATTTCATCAAAGGAGAAAATAAATAATAAGTACAAGCGAAGAGAAAGCAACAGTTATAAAAATAAGGGTGAAATTCACTGCTATTACCTTTACACACTTTGGCCTGCTCAATTCGGTTTGACCAAAAAAGAGAAAGAAATAGAATATTTAGAGCTCAGTAACTGTACTGCAAAACCATGCTCTATATCAAGAACTTGCTGATGTAATCACATAACATAACTATATGTAATTATTTTAATCACATAAGAAACTAAATAAATGAACTGAAAACCAGTAACACTAAAGCTGTCACCACATATGCTTGTTCCATAAGATAAACCAAATTCAAACATATGATCTTATTCGTACCTGGAAGACAAGAGGTTTATTCAAATCAACAGTAAATTTGTGTGCAACCATCTTCGCAACTGCATTAAAGAAAAATTATGTTTAGCAAAGGATTAATAATTTACTAATTTTTTTTAAAGAATAACAAAAACAGTGAGGATGACACAATATTCCACTTATGTCAGACTACTCCATGGAATTTGTACCATTATTTAATCTCAAAATTCCAATTTTCAAACACATTTCAAACATCATAAAGCTACCCTAACCCCTAATTCTGAATCCAGAACCAGTACAAAATTTACCATCATCTCCCTACACATCTCTTCCTCTACTCTTTTACGTCTCTAATCAGTGTACTTAGTGTTCAAAATATCATAGCTACTTCTACTAAAGTTTATGTTAACTAATGTTAACTAAAACAATATAATAAAGCTGGCTATGACCAAACAAAGCTCTCAAATTCAAATAAGTGCACCAATGAAACAATTAAAGTTACAAATTTATCATCATATAGGCTTAACAAACATAAAACATCAAAACTGCTCCAATCCAATGAAAAAAATAAACACATGAATGCAATTAAATCTCTCATTTTCATTCTTGTATTCCATAAAACTAAAGCAATCCATATACTCTTTAACCAAATTTATATCTAAAAGAAGACTAACAGCAGCATCGATCCAATAAGCAGTAGCAAACCCACAGTTTTTCTTAATGTGAAATCGAAACAAAAAAGTTCAATTAAAAAATTAATAAAAAAGGCAAGATATTTAGGACAAACAAAAGCTCATGAAAATAAAGAATTATCCAAAACCCCCCCATCGATCCGAAGCCAATTTACCCACATTTAAACAACGATAAAAGAATTATCATCCTAAAAAAAAAAAAAAAAACAAAAATCTATCAATCATTTAAAACTTAGCATTGCAATTGTCCAAATCCCTCTGAATGGATTTCTTCACATAACCCATCGATCTTAATGGCATGTAATTTATTAATCTAAATCTAATATCAGAATTCCAGGTCAGTTAATGAATAAAGCAAATTTGAACTACCCAAATTAAAATTTTTAAAATTTTAACATGATTGAAAACTAAAGGAAGTAAATTTTAACAAACCCAAACAAAAAAAAAAAATAAAAAACCTCACATACTTGCTAAGACTGAGTTCGCTGCTGGGTAAAGTGGCTAGGCATCAGGAAACTGGGTAAACGGTTGCTCGGTTACAGCTGTAACGCCCCAAAAATCCTTTACATATTTATTTTCGTATGTTTGTGACATCTGTGTGTCTGCTTCAGTGGTTAAGTGTTCTGGGAAGTGTCTGAGAGGTCCCAAGTTTAAGCCTTAGCTTGGGCAAAAATTTTGTTTTATTGAATAAACCCCTATCTTTAGCCTGTAGGCTTATAATTAAATGTTAGTAAAATATGTTAGAATGGGCTTGTTGGTCTGGTGGATAAGTAGAATGGCAAAGTGCTGGGGGCCCTGAGTTTGAGTCCTGGTATGCGCAAGGGAGAGTTTTATTTTGCTGCCAGCACCGGGTGAGTGTTCTAGCTTAGCCGAAACACTAAAGAGTTTGAGTGGAATTCGAATTTGAGGGTTGAGAGATTGGAAGAGATTTTTGAGGAGTGGATCAAGGGAAGTGGGGAGTAGTGGGGTCGAAATTAACTTCCTTCCCAAAATTCGGCTTCTTCTACCGAAATCTCTTTTTCCCCTTTTTATTTTCTTTTCCTCTTCTTTCTCTCCCTCAAGCCTTGTGCTGTTGATTTCCTAATTCTGGTCACTGTCGAAAGTTCCTTTTCCCTTCTCCTTTGTTTCGAAAATTCATTCATCTTCCTCTGCCGAATTGACTTTACTCCTTCTTTCTCTTATACGTTTTTGAGT
The DNA here is from genome assembly GCA_025698515.1 of Gossypium sturtianum. Lineage (NCBI taxonomy): Eukaryota > Viridiplantae > Streptophyta > Magnoliopsida > Malvales > Malvaceae > Gossypium > Gossypium sturtianum. The sequence goes on from CM046947.1 coordinate 8,841,907, forward strand.
CTCCATTTTGTTCAGCGGTTAATCGCACTTTTTCGGTAAGTGATAATGGTGCTTGAAGTTTCAATTTTTAAGTTGTTAAATTGGGTTTTTTGTTTAACTATTTTTGACAGCTGTAAATCGGGGGTGAGGGGCTGTGCTAGTGCTGAATTTCTTCCATCATTCGGTTCTCTTGCTCTCTTTCGGTAAGTGCTATAGAAGAAATCCTTATTCCCTTTTCTCTTATGCCCTTAAGTTGGTGACTAATGGCAATTGTTATGACAGTTAAGGAAGGATTTAGGAAACTCCTAATCAATCGCTAGAGATTAAGATTCGTGGGAATCACAGTGGTTCGGTTGAAGGTAACTCTAAACTGTTTTATGGATGGATTGTTGGTTTCGGGTTTCCTTTAAATCGTAAAGTAGGACTGATTGTGGTGTTTGATTGGTCAAATTTAGGTTCGTGAAGGCTCGAGCGACTGTTCGTGGCGGAAACCAGGTGTGTAAACACTGTTCTACAATCAAAAATCGGTAAAAAGCCGAAAAGTGTGAATCGTCGACGCCACACGGGCTTGTGGCTACCCGTGTGGTAGGCCGTGTAACTAAACATGGGTGTGTGGTCGACGAGGCCGGCCATGTGCGATTTCATGGGTCGGGCCGAACTAGGCCGTGTGGGCCCCACACGAGCAAACCACACAGGCGTGTGGAAACTATTGGGCCAGGCCGTGTAATCCATACGGCCAAGGCCATTTTGGGCCGTGTGGACCACACGAGCGTGTGGGCCCACATGGGCCAGCAACATGGGCTCGAGGGCCCATTTTCACCGGTTATCTGCTAAGGTTGCACGGGTCGCCCGAGACGATTGTGGACCTACTGGTGGGTCGGTAAGCCTACTTAGACCCCTAATTGACTAAATGACTGTTATGCCCCTGTGTGGTATATTTATATATATGTACATGTAAGGCTATATTTCAGCATGCTATGTAGACTGTACTGAATCCATACACGATACTATGATATGACATGGCATGATTGCATGATGCATTGCATGGGGATGGATTGTTATTGATCGGAGGAAGTGTACTGAAAGGCTTCGAGCCTAAATTACTGGCAGCCCAGCTGCATATCACTGTGTAATGCCGCATTCGGTACTCTCTGGAGTGTAGGGATGGGTGGGTTAATTATATCCCCACATGGAGTGTAGGGTTGGACGGAGATGGAGTGTAGAGGCTGGATGGGTAGGAATTGTATACTATTTCATATGTTACTGCACTGATTAATGTTACTGTAATGGGCCAAGGCCCAAGCACATGACTGTTCTGTACTGAGATGGGCCAAAGCCTAAATTGAAATTGTCACCGACATGAAAAAGGCTTAGGCCGCATTGTGTTTGTTTTTTAAATACATTTTGCTAATATGGGATTACACACTAAGTTTTCGTAAACTCACCTATCTGTTTTAACTGTACAGGTAATCCCCAATCATAGGCAGATCGGTGCAACGGAGGACTCAGCGGTGGCCACACGACTGATCGTGTCCAAACTAACTATGAAAACGAGTAAGGCAAGCGCACCTATCGTTCAGTAGTATAGCTATGGCAAGACCGAAAATATCGTATCCTCAAGGACCAAGAGTACTAGTAGTTATTATCTTTTTATTATCTAGCCTAAGTATTAAGGGAATCGATGTTTAATTAACTAATTACTAAACTAAGGATACTAAGACACAGAGAGTGAATTGGGAAAATACTTTTGGGAAAACCAGTTGATTAAGAGAATACCCGAGAAATAATCCACCTAGACATCACTTGTTATTTAACTCTGAACCAGACGATTTATTCACTTGACTTGATCCGTAGGATTCCCTAATTTATATTAATACCTCTTTCGAGGCTACTAACGACTAACCCTAGGTTGATTAATTGAAATCACTTTCTAATTAAAACCCCTAATGTTGCATTAACTCGATCTATGGACTCCCATATTAGGTTTAACCCTAATTCGGTAGATTTTCGTCATCCTATCTCTAGGGTTACTGATCGATGTGAAGTCAGAGTTTTAAAATTTATAAAGATAATGATCGAACCTGGAAACTAACTATGACAACGATTGAGGAAAGTGCACCTATCGAACAGTAGTATAGCTTAGGCAAGACCGGATTGTCGAACCCAAAGGAACTAAAAGTACAAATACTAACTTTCTTTCTATTATTTAGCCTAAAATAAGTGAAGTTGTTTATTAATCTAAATTAACTAATTTCTAAGCTAAAGACGCAAATACAAAAAGAATGAATTGGGATAATACTTGGGAAAAACTCAGTTGATTAAAACGATACCCTTAGGAAGAATCCACCTAGACTCCACTTGTTATCTAACACTGAACCAGACAATTTATTCACTTGACTTGATCCGTAGGACTCCCTAACGTATATTAAACCCTCTCTCGAGGCGAATAATGTCTAACCCTAGGTTAATTAACGGAAATCTCTTTCTCGAATAATAACCCCCTAGAATAGCAATAAATCGATCTATGGATTCCCATATTAGGTTTCACCCTAATCCGACAAAATCTCGTCACCCTATCTCTAGGCGTGCGATCAACTCCGCTTAATTATGCTAGATCTAATCTTAAGCAGGGACTTTTGCTCCACCACCTAAGCACATCATACTTGAATTAATATCTGCGAAATATCAACACAAGAATTAAGCACGCATAATTAAGAACAAATCAAGTATTTATCATATAGTTCAGAAAACAATAACAAGATTCATCTATGTTTCATCCCCTTCAGGTATCTGAAGGGTTTAGTTCATAATATTAAAGTAAAACATCTCAAAAGAAAAGATAACACAAAACATAAGAAATCCCTAAAACCCCCTGAAGGAATTGAAGAGGAGATCCTCCGTCTTGAGTAGAATTTCGGCTTCTTGAGATGGATCAACTGGCTATCCCTTGAGATTTTCCCACAAATCTGACCTTTTCGGCTCGGCTCCTTGGCCTAGCTGACCTCTCGTCGACTCCCCCCGACAGAGGGTTTCTGTCGAACTTTTCGATTAAGTTGCCCCCTAGGGTGTTTATATAGGCTTTGAGATGTGTTACTTGGCCTCCAAGTATTTTAATTTGAGTTCAATTCCTAATTGGGGGTTTAATTAGACTTTGGAGTGTGTTTCTTTGCCTCCAAGCATCCAAATCCGAGTAAAACTCCTCTTGGTCGCGGCAGGGGCACGGCCATGGCACACGCCCGTGTGAATCATGGTCAGGCCGTGTGGACTTCATTGATGAGGCACGGCCGTGTAAATCATGGTCTAGGCCATGTTTGAGATCTTTAAGGAGGCACGGCCGTGTGATCTTTGGTCCAGGCCGTGTCGATTTCATGCTTTGGCCCATTTGTCCCGTTTTAAGTCCGTTTTGCGTTCTTTTCATCCCCTGGTGCTTTCCTGAGTATATAACATGAAAAGAAAGGATTAAGAGCACCAAATTATATAAAATAAGGGATAATTCATCCAAAAGTATACTAAATGTGGGTTTAAAATATGTTAATTTTACGGTTTATCAAATACCCCCACACTTAAGCTTTTGCTTGTCCTCAAGCAAAATTCTCAACTCATAATTAAAACGAACTTCCCTCAATTCATAATAGTCATTAATAGTGTTTCATCATAATTCAGAGATAATTCATACATGGATAATTCAACTCAAAGAGTCCTAAAGTTTCAAACAGTTTAAGTCATCCATTTGTAGCACAAAACATAGGTGTTTCCCTTCATCTAAACAATTACCTCTGATTTAAAATCGACAATGATTGACATCCTCACTTAAAGATTCACTCAAATCATTCAAAGTGTTTAAGGTTCAAAATTAAGCACTCAAAAGTCAAACATGAAGAGTTAATCCCATAGGCTTGCATGAGAATCAAATCTCCACCACTAAAATATGAGATGAAACACAACTCAAAAGGTCTTTGAAAGGGTTGTAACGGGGCTTGGGTTAAAGGTGTGGAATAAGGCTGAATTAGAGGGTTAGAATCGAGACTGAATTGACAAATTACCTAACCAGAAACAAAGAACTGAATAATAAGTAATTACATTAATTGAAAATTAATAATTCTAATACTACGAGCTTTTTCTTCAATATTTGGAATTTAAATGTGTAAGCTCATTTAATCACATGACTAATAATGAATATACTTCATTTTTTTAACATCATAAATACATAATAAATACATAATAAAGGATAAGTTACTGAAATAAAAATCATAATTAGGCAACTAATCAAATTAAATCTCGATATAAGGGTAGTTAAAAAGAATGGTGATAACAAATAAAAAGGGTTTTGGGTTAATATTAGTGGGTGAGTCAATAAATGGGTTGTTAGGATTAAACGGGTTCACTAGGGGTTAATTATGAAGGTGGGTTTTTAGTGGAGAATCAGGTTAAATCCTAGGTGCCTTTATCATCTCTGTATATCAAATCAAAAAAATATGGTCTCGACATGTATAATCAATGCAAGTTCTAGAATAACAGATCAATGTTGACATACTCATAATCAATAAAGTGAGCAAGAAAAAGAATTTATGCTCTATAAGGCTCAAAATCTCACAAAAATTATGGGTATTTTGATGTCAACCTCGTAAATTTCAAACTTCAAAGTAATATTTAAATTCAGGTAGACATCCTAAAAAAATTTTAATTCTTGAAAAATAGACTTATCAGGCCTGATTCTCTAGTATTCTTAGAATTTAATTATCAATGCACAATTATCAATGACTTAATTTAAAACATATCAAAATCATAAATCAGGGGAATTTCATTCTAGTCATAATATGAGAAACTTACTGTAGGATAAGGAATAATTCAAGGATTTTCAGATAATGCTATAGTCAACCCCCCTACACTTAAGATGTACATTGTCCTCAATGTATAAAGATAGATAATATCAAAATAATCATAAAATCGTAAGATGGGGAGAGAAGTGAAACTTCCTGAATTTTGGATGAAGCCAATGAAAAGAAACCGGATAGGATTGGAGGTGAATGTGGGGAAACATCTCGAACTATTTGAGTCCTCGAAGCAGCCATCCTAATTCTATTGTATCCTAAGCTAAATCTAAATGGAATGAATAATAAGAAGAAAATAATAAAGAAAATAAAAGGAAATTAAAAGAAATAAGAATAAAAATAAAAATAAAAATAAAAGTAAATAATGGAAAATGAAAAAAGAAAAACAACTGGAAAAGAAAAAGGAAGAAGGGGTTAAAAATTATGGATCGGTGGTTGCCCCCGCCCTTGTACTTCTTCTGTGGTGGCCACACACGCCACCACGGCCACGATCGTGTGTAAGGCGTGTGGTGCGGAAATCTGCACTTTGGTTAGTTTATAGTTAGGTGATAAAAGGAAAAATAAAAGTAAAAGAAGAATTAAAAAAATGTAAAAATTAATGGGGTTAGTGCAAGGTTGCCTCGAGAAGCACTCGTTATAGTCTTAAGCTAGACTTTACCTTTCATTCGTATGGTCATGGTGGTTTGAGGAGGTGAAAATCCTTTCTCATGCGATCAATTCGGCTTTTGATAAATAGTTTAAGTCGAGTAATGTTTACCTCAAAAGTGTTGAATTTTGGATTGCTTACCTCGACTGTGCCGTATAGGAAGACATTAAGTACCTCAAAAGTGATTTCTTCGTTTGTCTTGAGGTCTGAATTGGTGATTCGAGGGTCTTCCTTATTCAACAATACCTGATCCCCTATTTTGAAGTGATTTGTTGTTCCTATCAGCTCGTCTAGGGTTTCCTTCGGTTTCACTTCGTGTATTCCTAGTTTCTCTTTAAAGTGTGTTTTCCACTCGTCTAGTTCATCGACCAAGCCTTAGTTCTTCATGAATTATTTCTTTATGGGTACGAGGTCTAAGATCTAGCTCACTAGGTGATTTCGTGATGCTTCTCAGAAAGAAGGTTGAACCAAATGGTTATCAATAGAATTAACGTTCGTACCTTTATTACTCGATGTCCTAGTGAGTCAAGAGCTTGAAGAGTGATTGTTTCGCTGCGTACACGAAGTGTGAGTTCACCGACTTCTTCCTCTGTGTGGTCTTTCTTTATTGCATCAGGATATGGCACACGAGGTTGGTACTCTGTAATTGCGGTTTGGTATAACATGGCACACTTCAACCTTACCTTCGCTACCACACGGGTTCTTCCTTTGGGTTTGGTTCTGTCTAACCCTTCATTATCATAAATGGCTTGATTTTGCTCACTCGGGTTAGTTTCAGTATTGCGTGGCAAGCTTCCTTGTGGTAGTTCTGAGATCAGCTTAGCAAGTTGTATAACTGACTTAGTAAGTTCCCCAACTGACTCAGTAAGCTCCCCAACTTGGTTCTTGATCCCTTTGATCGATGCTTGTTGGTCATTAAGTGTTGTCTCAATTTTTTGGAGACGGTTATCTGTAGCTGCCATGAATTTTGTCAGCATCTCTTCAAGGTTCGACTCCTCTTCCTGTTGGTGAGGTGGTTGTTGAAAGTTTGGAGAAAGTTTCGGTCTTTGGCTACTTTGATCATCCCACGAGAAATTGGAATGGTACCTCCAACCTGCATTATAAGTGTTATCATAAAAATTATTTTGAGGTCTAGAATAGTTACCCGTATATTGAGCTTGCTCGTTTTCCATGCCATATCCGTAGAGTGGGTACTCAGGATTCGCCACGCCTCCTAAATTCGAATCATAATGTATTTCTGGGTGTACCTGCAAGAGACTATTCAAACCATCAAATTTTTTATTCATCATCTCTAATCGATTAGATAACCCGTGACCACGTCGAGGTTGAAGACACTCGTCGCTTTAGTAGGAATTGTCTCATCGCTTGCCATCGATAATTATTCAAAGTGCCATCTTCTCTATAGACAAAAATTATCTGCCAAAAGCAAAATAGAGGAAAAATTAGCAAAGTAAAAAAATAATAAAAATAAAAATAAAAATAAATTGCAAAAAATAAAAAATGGCTAAAGTAATAAAAATAGAGCTTTCTTAATATTTTAGTTCCCCGGTAATGGCGCCAAAAACTTGATCATTTGTGCAAATCGAGTTTTAAAATTTATAAAGATAATGATCGAACCTGGAAACTAACTATGACAACGGTTGAGGCAAGTGCACATATCGAACAGTAGTATAGCTTAGGCAAGACCGGATTGTCGAACCCAAAGGAACTAAAAGTACTAATACTAACTTTCTATTATTTAGCCTAAAATAAGTGAAGTTGTTTATTAATCTAAATTAACTAATTACTAAGCTAAAGACGCAAAGACAAAAAGAATGAATTGGGGAAATACTTGGGAAAAACTCAGTTGATTAAAACGATACCCTTAGGAAGAATCCACCTAGACTCCACTTGTTATCTAACACTGAACCAGACGATTTATTCACTTGACTTGATCCGTAGGACTCCCTAACGTATATTAAACCCTCTCTCGAGGCAAATAACGACTAACCCTAGGTTAATTAACAGAAATCTCTTTCTCGAATAATAACCCCCTGGAATAGTAGTAAATCGATCTATGGATTCCCATTTTAGGTTTCACCCTAATCCGGCAAAATCTCGTCACCCTATCTCTAGGCGCGTGATCAATTCCGCTTAATTATGCTAGATCTACTCTTGAGCAGGGACTTTTGCTCCACCACCTAAGCACATCATACTTGAATTAATATCCGCGAAATATCAACACAAGAATTAAGCACGCATAATTAAGAACAAATCAAGTATTTATCATATAGTTCAGAAAACAATAATAAGATTCATCTAGGTTTCATCCCCTTCAGGTATCTGAAGGGTTTAGTTCATAATATTAAAGTAAAACATCTCAAAAGAAAAGATAACACAAAACATAAGAAATCCCTAAAACCCCATGAAGGAATTGAAGAGGAGATCCTCCTTCTTGAGTAGAATTCCGGCTTCTTGAGATGGATCAACTGGCTATCCCTTGAGAGTTTCCCACAAATCTGACCTTTTCGGCTCGGCTCCTTGGCCTAGATGACCGCTCATCGACTCCCCCCGACAGAGGGTTTCTATCGAACTTTTTGATTAAGTTGCCCCCTTGGGTGTTTATATAGGCTTTGAGATGTGTTACTTGGCCTCCAAGTATCCTAATTTGAGTGCAATTCCTAATTGGTGGTTTAATTAGACTTTGGAGTGTGTTTCTTTGCCTTCAAGCATCGAAATTCGAGTAAAACTCCTCTTGGCCGCGACAGGGGCACGACCATGGCACACGCCCGTGTGAATCGTGGTCAAGCCGTGTGAACTTCGTTGATGTGGCACGGCCGTGTAAATCGTGGTCCAGGCCGTGTTTGAGATCTTTAAGGAGGCACGGTCGTGTGATCTTTGGTCCAGGCCGTGTCGATTTCATGCTTTGGCCCATTTGTCCCGTTTTAAGTCCGTTTTGCATTCTTTTCATCCCCTGGTGCTTTCCTGAGTATATAACATGAAAAGAAAGGATTAAGAGCACCAAATTATATAAAATAAGGGATAATTCATCCAAAAGCATACTAAATGTGGGTTTAAAATATGTTACTTTTACGTTTTATCAGTTACGATCAACTCTGCTTAACTATGCTAGATCTACTCTTAAACAGGGACTTTGCTCCACTGCCTAAGCACATCAATACTTGAATCAATATCCTGAAATATTAAAACAAGAATTAAGATCACATAATTAAGAACAAATCAAGTATTTATCATATAGTTCAGAAAACAATAACAAGATCCGTCTTAGGTTTCATCCCCCTTCAGGTATTTGAGGGGTTTAGTTCATGTTTAATAAAGAATACATCTCAGAAGAAAGTAAATAACAAAACATAAGAAAAACCCTAAAAACCCCGAGGGAAATTGAAGGAAGATCTTCCGTCTTGAGTGTGATTTCGCTTCAGGATGATTCAACCGGGTTTGTCTTCGAGTAATTTCTCGTGTTTAGCCTCTCAAGCCGCCTCGTCAAAGCCCCGGACAGAAGACTTCTGTCGAACTCTCCCTTTTAGGTTGCCCTCTAGGGTGTTTATATAGGCTTTCAGAATTCCTTTCTTGGCCTACAAGTACCCTAATCCGAATGGAATTAAAACAGGCCAAGGCAGGGGCACGCCCGTGTGGAACGCCCGTGTGAGTCGAGTTCAGGCCGTGTTCGGGCCTACTAAGGTGGCACGGCCGTGTGGTGAACTCCAGGCCGTGTGAATTTCTTACTTTGGCCCATTTTCTCTGTTTTCGGCCCGTTTCTCGTTCTTTTCATCCTCCAATGCTCTCCTAAGTATAAAACATGAAATTAAAGGATTAGGAGCATCAAATTCCACAATTCAAGGGATTAAATCATCCAAAAGTATGCTAAATGTGGGATTAAAATATGTATATATTACGTTTTATCAACGACCTATCTATTTGATTTAGTATTTTATGATTTCAATTTTTTTTGGGTATTTTACTGTAATAAGGGCCTTTGGACTTATATTTTTAATTTGGGATTTTATTATTGTTTCGGTTTATAACTGCTAGCAGTAGGAAAAGTCGCGAGTTTTCAAAAAGATAAGTGTTTTATCAAAATTCCTCAAATACGCAATCAGTTTAAAAGCTCCCGCAATAAATGACGCTTTGAAAATTAATAACGTTTTTAAAAGTGAATAACTTTTCACTGATTCATGCTTTGAAAATGAACGACCCGTTTTTAGAATCATCATTGAATAACACAAAGTGATTAAATAGAAATGAAGATTTCAACGACAACATATTTTACGAAAAACACTTCAATGTGACATCACCAGATTCGGCCATAACATCCAGGCCGGATTTAGGGTGTTACATTTATTGGTATCAGAGCTAGGTTACAAAACTCGGCTGTGAATTTGGGTTTTTAAACTTGGATTTTAAAGTACCGATTTTTAGATGATTGAAATATTTTTGTAGTATGTGTGGTACACCGAGTCTCCAGCGCCGATCCTGTAAGTCATCTAAACTGTTATCTATTTAAAAATTGAAAATGCTTTAGATAGTATGTACCAAAACTATTATTGATAGACTATACTGAAAACACTCGAGTTAGTGTATACTGATACTGTAGAAAAACCGATAGGCATTGATTGACACTGCGATATACGAAATAAACTTCACACTTCTGATACTGTTTTCATAAAATATCCGTTAATAAACACTAGAACTGTAAACTGATGCATAAAACTGTAAATACAGATTATGACGAATAGACAATGAGCACAAGAGGTACTCGCGGATGGGGCACAAGAGGCCGTGGTAGAGGCCGTAGAGGTGCTCGAGCTGGGTCCTCATCTTCTGGCAACTTGCCTAATTTAGAAACCAGTGAGACACCGACTTCACCTGTGACTGAGACTGGGTCTCATGATTGAACGGTTGGGGGTTAAAAATTCTAGAGAAGGTCGCTGGGACCAATACTAGAGCTGGAGGCCGCGGGTCGGTTACAGAACGACTCCGGTCCAATGGAGTCGAGATTTTTAGGGGTATTGCTAGGGTTACCCCTAATGTGGCTGAGTACTGGATAGAGGCCACAGAGAGAATTATGGACGACCTAGACTGCACCCCCAAGAAAAAAATTAAAGGGTGCTGTATCGCTGCTACGAAATGAAGTATGTCAGTGGTGGCTCACTGTAAAGGAGGGCACTCAGCCCGAATGACTGACCTGGGAATTCTTTAAATCTGCCTTCCAGGGAAAATACGTGGGTGCCATTTATGTGGATACCCGGAGGAGAGTTCTTAAATCTGACTCAGGGGGACAGATCAATGGCCGAATATGAGGCCGAGTACTTAAGGCTGAGCCGCTATGCAAGAGGTATGGTGGCGACTGAGTACGAGCGATGTGTTCGCTTCGAGGACGGCCTCAGAGATAGCTTAAGAGTTCTGATAGCTCCACAGAGGGAGCGAGACTTTGTTGCACTAGTGGATAAGGCGAAGATCGGCGAAGAGGTTAAGCGCACTGAGCGCCAGACCCGTGAGAAAGAGAGAGGTAGGAACAGGATGGATTCGGAGCCCTCGAGTTCCATTTAGAAGCCTAAGAAAAAGGCCAGAGTGGATGGGCCGGTCAGAGTTGGGGCCCCTATGGTTGCTACTGGTCAACAGCTTTGTACCGATTGTAGGAGACGCCATCAGGGCGAGTGCTGGAAAAGAACTGGGGCATGTTTGAGGTGCGGTTCATTGGAGCACCGTATCAGAGAGTGTCCAGAGGCCTGATTAGATGCAAGCTCCTGGTATGGGTACTGCACAGTCGCCAAGGGGTGTTCAGCAGCCACTGAGAGGCCGCGGTCAGGCTCGAGGTGGTAATGGGTTGAGCCGTGGGCAGAGAGCACCGGGCAGAGGTGCTAATCAGACTAAGGCGAGACAGCCAGCTCTGGTATATGCTGCACGTCGCCGAGAGGAGGGAGATGCTCTGGATGTCATCACGGGTACGTTCTTAAATTTTAATGTACCTTCTGCTGCATTGATAGATATATGATCCACTCATTCCTATGTTGCCTGCTCTGTTACTGAAAACTTGGGGATTCCGGTTGAGAGTACTCCAAGTGAAATTACGGTATTAAGTATATTGGGACAGTCTGTCCGGGTTAATAAGTTATTTAGAGATGTCCCTTTAGAGGTACAAGGAGTTATTTTTCTGGCCGATCTAATGGAACTACCTTTTGGAGAATTTGATCTGATAATGGGCATGGATTGGCTAGTTAAACACCGAGTGAACTTGGATTGTGCCACTAAACGGGTGGTATTGAGAACTGAGAAGGAAAACGAAGTAATTGTAATTGGGGAACGTCGGAACTACTTGTCGAATGTGATTTCTGCATTGAGGGCTGAAAAGTTGGTTCGTAAGGGATGTGAGGCGTATCTGGCCTACATCAGTGTTTCAGATTCTGGGGATTCTTTTGTTATAGAAATTAGAACGGTTAAAGACTTTCTAGACGTCTTCCCGGAAGAGCTACATGGGTTACCTCCAAACCGTGAAGTTGATTTTGGGATTGAGCTCCTTCCTGGTACAGCTCCGGTGTCCATCACCCCTTATAGAATGGCACTGAAGGAGCTTGTGGAGCTTAAAGCTCAAATCCAAGAGTTACTAGATCGTGGGTTCATCTGCCCTAGTGTGTCTCCGTGGGGAGCACCAGTGTTGTTCGTGAAAAAGAAGGATGGATCCATGCGTATGTGCATCGATTACTGGCAACTGAACAAACTGGCCATTAAGAATAAGTACCCTTTGCCGAGGATAGATGACTTGTTTGATCAGCTCCGAGGAGCTTTGGTTTTCTATAAAATTGATCTCTGATCTGGGTCCCATCAGTTGAGAGTTAAGGAGGCTGATGTACACAAGACTGCGTTTAGGACTCACTATGGTCATTACGAGTTCTTAGTAATGCCATTTGGATTGATGAATGCACCAGCAACTTTTATGATCTGATGAACCGAGTGTTCCAGCCCTATCTGGATCGGTTCGTGGTAGTCTTTATTGATGACATTCTGGTGTATTCGAAGACTGATGATGAACATGATGAACATCTCCGAGTGGTTTTGCAGGTTTTGAGGGAGAAGCAACTGTACGCCAAACTCAGTAAGTGTGAGTTTTGGTTAAAAGAAGTAGCATTTCTGGGCCATTGATAAACCATAAAAGTAACACATTTTAATCCCACGCTTAGCGTGTTTTTGGATGTTTATTTACATAATTTGGTGAATTCGATGCTCCTAATCCTTTAAATTCATGTTTCTATACTCAGGAGAGCATAGGGGAGTGAAATGAACGGAAAACGGGCCAAAATCGGACAAAACGGGCCATATTAAGGATCCACACGGCCAAGCCAGAACCACATGGGCGGAGCACATGCCCGTGTGAACCACAAGGGCTGGACACACATCCGTGTGCCAGCCCATGTCGATCGTGAGTTACCCAAATTTACACACGGCCTGGGCACTCTCACACGGGCTGATCACACGCCCGTGTCCCTGTCGCACCCTGCTTCGTTTTCACGTGGAAAAAGCCAATTTTTAGGGTTTCTGGGTATTCTAAAGTCTATAAATACACACCAGAGGAAGACCTAAGAGCGCACGCAGAGTAGATCAAAGAAATTACTCGAAGGAAGCTGACGGAATCATCTCGAAAGCGGATTCACTTTAAGATTGAAGATCTCCATCAAGTTCTTTAGAAGTTGTTGGGTTATTTATGTCTTGTTGTTTTCTTATTTCTAAGATGTTTTCCTTCTACGTTATGAACTAAACTCCCTAAATACCTAGGGAGGATGAAACCTAAGACGAGGATCAACATGAATCCCCTCCGTAGAAACCACATGTCCCAAAAAGGTTACTTCTCGGAGCCAGAACTCACACTTACAGAACTTCGCATACAACTGTTTCTCACGAAGAGTCTGTAGTACCACTCTGAGATGCTCATCGTGCTCGTCCTCAGTCTTAGAATACACTAGAATATCATCGATGAATACCACCACAAACTGGTTCAGATAGGGCCAGAACACACAGTTCATCAAATCCATAAATGCCGCTAGTGCATTGGTCAACCCAAAAGGCATGACCAGGAACTCGTAATGCCCATAACGAGTCCTAAATGCCGTCTTATGCACATCGACCTCATTAACTCTCAATTGATGATATCCTGAGTGTAGATTAATCTTGGAGAACACCGAAGCCTCCCTAAACTGGTCGAATAGATCACCTATCCTCGGAAGTGGGTACTTATTCTTGATTGTCAGTTTGTTCAACTGCCGATAATCGATGCACATCCGCATTGTCCTATCCTTTTTCTTAACAAACAGCACCGGTGCTCCCCATGGAGACACACTTGGATGGATGGACCTACGATCTAACAGTTCTTAATTTTGAGCCTTAAGCTCTGTAAGCTCCTTCGGTGCCATTCGGTAGGGTGCGATAGACACCAGAGCTGTACCCGGAATGAGGTCAATCTCAATTTCTACTTCTCGGCTCGGGGGCAGACCTGGTAGTTCCTCAGGAAAAATCCAGAAAGTCCCTCACGGTTCTGATGTTGTAACACCCCTAACCCGTATCCGTCACCGGATTAGGGTTACGGGGCATTACTAGTTAAGTCACAACTTTTAATCAATCACTTAAGTCATAAATAAACATACTTATATAATAATACAAATAAATTAAAACGATCACATATGCATATAAATGTATATTACATTTAATTGCATAAAACATACTTACCATACTAAACCTAAGTCATATGCGGCACAATCATCAAAGAACATGTTTCGAACATGCTATGTACATTTTATTCATACCACACAACAATGCAAATACCATAAGCCTAATTTACCGTATCTTTATTTATTTACTAAGTACTCAAACAACTAAACCAACCATATCTATCAAAGATAATTTAAAACATACTTCATTCAATTGACTAAGATTACCCAAGTATATCATGTACGTTATTAATTAGATTTAAGTTCATTTAAAAGACAATGTCATATCATTCAGTAAGACCAAAACACACTCGACTAACTATTATAAGTTTGTTCACATATATACTCCAAATGGGTCATTGCAATGATTAACGAAAAGTTCTATTCATTTAGTAATTAAAGCCACCTTAACCGAATATACACATGCTCATAATTAGTTCTTAAACTAGATAAAAATCATGGCATTTAAATAAACATATATGAAATCACATGTACATTGCTTATACCGAATTCAAATAGATCCAAACACTCAATCGAACCAATGTACACCTTAATTCGTTTGCATGCGCATAATTGAACCAAAAATAATTATATGACTTATTCATTATTTTGCATTCGCCAACTGTTCCTAATATGTAAATCATTCAAGCATATTATATGTGCACACATTGCCTTTACAATTGAATCAAAATAATTAATACAAAATCAAATATATATATTCATTTTTATCCCTTTACTAAGTAAATTTTATAACCATACTCAAAGACAAATCATACCAAGCATCAAGATTATCAAAAATGAGCTAATCATAAGCTATTCACATCATTTTCCAATCAAGCCATATAATCAAAATATTATACTCACATGCCATATAACATAGTTACCAAAATGAGCTTATAATATGACCGAATATGTATATACCACAATAACATCATGATCAAGCCATTTTCACATGGCTTATATACATCAACAAAATGTCGTTCGAACATTAAGCTAGCCTATACATGCCTTAAGTTCAAAAATTCAACTTTTTAGTTACCAAAATAATTCGATAGCGTGGTTGACTTCGTAGACGATCCCTTGAGCTCGTAGCTTGGTCAAAATCTATAAAACAGAATGAAAACATATCACACAAAGTAAGCTAACTAGCTTAGTAAGTCTTAAGCAAAAGTATTAAATCAAATGATCATTCAAACATTTTCAATCCAAATTTAATATCATACAATTTCAAAGCTTAGTACTTAAATGATCTACTAATGCCGAATGCTAATACCCTTTTCTTTGATAACCTCAAAATATCCTTATCTCACCTTAATTGTGCAAACTCACCGAATACACATAAATGTAATATGTATCCACATATAACCAAATCAAGTAAGTACAATATACATATTAACCACATATAATCAATCATACTCATAGGTAAACATATCCATTTACCTAACATATAGCATTTACACATATGGTCGAGTCTCAAAGGCACAACCAAGATTAAATTCCAATATATCATACTCATTATTTGTAAGACCAAATGCACATATTAAAATCTTACAAAAATACTTCAACTATATCACATATTACTCACTTGAATAGTAATATAACAACTTACCTTATTCCTTGCAACTATGAAGCTTATACTTACTCGAGCATTTAGCTTATTTGCAGTAATTACATTCCACCTTATTAATGATCCATGAATCCTCTATTTATAATAAATCACCAAAGATTAAGCCCGCTAGGCAACAAAGCACAAAAACACACACCGGCACTAAGCCCGCTAGACCCGAGGTCTAAAATTTAATCACCGGCATTTAGCTTGACTAGGCAATAAGCCCGATACACTTCACCCAAGCACAAGGCCCGCTAGGCTCAAGCCCGAATATCGATATTATTAAACCATCTCATACACATTACATATTACCAAAATCACATATATCACACATAATTCATATCACTTTAACATATCAACTCAATTAAATTTAACTACATTTCATTATTAAATCACTTACCACATTCGGCTTTGGCCAAATTCACATTTATAAATTCATAATTCAGCATGTAATCAAGGTTATAACCGATATTAACGGTATTAAATTGCTTATAGACTTACCTCGGATATCGTCGGATGGCAAAAACCGGCTATTCGATAATTTTCACTTTTCCCCGATCCAAGTCCGTTTTTATTTGTTCTTGATCTAAATATATTCAAATTAAGCTCATTCAAATACATTTCATTTCAATTTAATCCAAAAACACCTAAATGGGCAAATTACCATTTTGCCCCTATTATTTCACACTTTTACAATTTAGCCCTATTTGCACAAAACACAAAATATGCAAAATCTCCCAACAACATAGCTAGGCCGAATCTTCCATATAATCATATAAGTCCATACATTTCATTTATTTTGCAATCTAGCCCCTCAAAAATTTATTTTCACAATTTAGCCCTAATTTTCTAAATTCATCAAAATTCCAAAAACAAAACATATTAATCTAACACATATATTTCATAATGCATCCTTAAACAACATAAACAACCAACTATAAACAATGGCTCAACTCAAAATATTCATCAAACTCAAAAATTAAAGTATGGGTCGGATAGTATTCGAAGCAACAATCTCAAAAACGTAAAAATTAACAAAAACCGAGCTAGATTCATACCTAAATTAAGCTTGGACAAGGCCGAATATGTTTAGGTTTTTCTTTCTTTCTCTTTTGCTAACTTTCGGCTATGGCTTCCAAAAAGATGAACTATGGCTTTATTATTTTATTACAAATAACATATATATCATCATTTTACTAAGTTACCAATTTAGCCTTTCATTAATCAAATAAAACAAACATATAATAAGGGTATGATTGTCTTTCATTCATCCACTAACCATGTTTCTTTTATTATAATATAAATATAACTTATAAATAAATATAATATAACTTTAACTTTAACTTATAAAATTTAATATGTATATATAAAAACACATATATATATACATATTTCCTTACCCATGTCGTCCACTAACCAAAATAGTGGCTAAATTGCCACATAAGCCCTTAACACTTAAAAGCCACACTAATTTAGTCGTTAATCAAATAAAAGGCCACTTTTACAAATTATGCAATTTAATCCTTTTTGTCAAATTGAACACACAGACAGAAAAATTAGCTTACGAAAATTTCACACATACTAATTCACATATAATTAACACAGAAGATAATATTTAATTATTAATCGGACTCGAATTCGTGGTCCCAAAACCACCGTTCCGATTAGGGTCAAATTCAGACTGTTACAGATGTCCTTAACCGAAGAGTCCCTAGAGTCAGAAATATCGATGTAGGCCAAGAATACCTCACACCCTTTCCTCACTAACTTTTCTGCCACCAAGGTAGAAATCACATTAGTCAGATAGTCTCGTCGTTCCCCAATCACCACTACCTCGTTTTCCTCCTCGGTCCTCAAGACAACCCTTTTTGTCGCACAATCCAAACTTACTCGGTCTTTAACCTGCCAGTCCATTCCCAGAATCAAATCGAACTCCCCAAATGAAAGCTCCATCAGATTAGCCAGAAATACTGTCCCTTGAACCTCTAACGGGACGTCTCTAAACAATTTACTCACTCGGATAAACTGCCCCAACGGACTGATAAACCATAAATTATACATATTTTAACCCCATGCTTAGCTTATTTTTGGATGAGTTTTCATTAGATTTGATGAATTCAATGCTCCTAATCCTTTAATTTCATGTTTTACCCTCAGGAGAGCTTAGGGAGTCGAAAAGAACGAGAAACAGGCCAAAAAGGGACAAAATGGGCCTACTTTAGAATTCAACACGGCCTGGGCCATTGGACACGGCCGTGTGCTACGAGCAGGATCAACCACGGCCTAGACTATCATCCACGGGAAAACCACACAGCTGTGTGTGGTGAGCAGGAGCGAGCATGGCCTAAGGCAATCAAACACGGGCGTGTCACACGGGCGTGTCCCTGCCATATCAAAGACTAAATCTATCCGGAAAAGGTTACTTGTGGGCAAAGAAAGACGTTCCAAAGCCTATATAAATACCCTAGGGGGTAACCTAAAAGGGGACGCGGAATAGAACGTAGAAAATACTCGAAGACAGCCGTCAGAAGCAGCTCGGAGGAAGGATCTCCATCAAGACTGAAGATCTCCCATCAAGTTCTTTAGAAGTTTTTGGGTTTTCTTATGTTTTGTTGCTTTCCTTATTTTGAGATGTTTCCTTCTATCAGTATGAACTAAATCCCTTAGACACCTAAGGGGATGAAACCTAAGACGGATCTTATTACTATTTGATTTATAAGATAAATACTTGTTCTTATTCTTAATTGTGAGTTCTTATTCTTGTTTTGATAATTCAGGTTATTGATTCAAGTCGAATGTGCTTATTCAGTGGAGCAAAAGTCCCTGTTTAAGAGTAGATCAACACAATTAAGCGGAGTTGATTGCAACCCTAGAGATAGGGCGACGAAAATCTACCGGATTAGACTCAAATCTAATAAGGAAATCCATAGATCAAGTTAATGCGACAATAGGGGTTTTAATTAGAAAGAGATTTCAATTAATCAACCTAGAGTCAGTTGTTTTTAGTCTTGAAAGAGATATTAACATAAATCAGGGATTTCTACGAAATAAGTCAAGTGAATAAATCGTATGAATCAAAAGTAATAAGTGAAGTCTAGGTGGATTCTTCCTTAGGTATTGCCTATCACATAAGTTGTCTAAAAATATTTTCCCAATTCTTTCGTTGTCGTGTTTAATTAGTTTTAGTTTAAAAGAAATCACTCTATTACTTAGGCTGAATAATAAAAAGATAGTAACTACTAGTACTATTGGTCCTTGTGGATACAATATTACCGGTGTTACCATAACTATACTACTAAACGATAGGTGTGCTTGCCTCTATTGTGGTCATAGATAGTTTTAGACACATCACGGACTCACAACTGTTACCTCAATAAAATTACTCTCAACCAAAATTCCCAAGGTTTCAGACACAGTACTGGCTACGTAAGAGTGTGTAGAGCCTATGTCTATCAATGCCAAATAAGGTACATTATAAATTAAAAATGTACCCTTGATGACGTCCGGAGCATATCGGTCCTCACGGTGACGGGCAGTATAAACCAGTGCGGGCTGCCTCGCCTCAGTCGGTCCAACACCTCTGGCCGGTGCTCTCTGCCCTCGGTCCATGCCGTTACCACCTCTGGCCTGACCTCGACCCCTGGGTGGCTGTTGAACTACTCTCGGAGGCTACGTAACACCAGTAATCAGAGCTTGCAACTGATCAGTTCTCAACGAACAACCCCGAACACGGTGCTCAGCCGACCCACATCTCAAACATGCCCCAGTCGTCCTCCAACACTCACCTGGATGGTGTCTTCCACAGTGCCCACACGGTAAATGCCTAGTAGGTGAAGCAGGAGGCCCAACTCTCACTGGCTCATCAGATCTGGCCTTTTTCTTAGGCCTCATCACAGAACTCGAGGGCTCCGATTCCCTCTTATTCTTTATTATCTCTCAGTTTTGGCGCTCAGCGCATTTAACTTCCTCGGCGATCTTCACCTTCTCAACCAGTGTAGCAAACTCACGCTCCCTCTGTGGAGCTATAAGAACTCGCAAGTTGTCCCTGAGGCCATCCTTGAAGCGGACACATATCTCATATTCGGTCGCCACCATGCGACGCGTATATCGGCTCAATCTTAGAAACTCGGCCTCATACTCGGCCACTGTACGGTCTCTCTGGGTGAGATTAAGGAACTCACGTCTCCTAGCGTCAATGTAATTGGCCCTCACATACTTACTCTGGAACGCCGTCTTAAAGTAATCCCAATTCAATTGGTCGGACAGAGTGCCCTCCTTAACCGTCAGCCACCACTGGTAAGCTTCATCGCGAAGCAGAGAGTGATAAACCGTAATAGTAACATATTTTAATCCCACATTTAGCATACTTTTGGATGATTTATCCATTGAATTATGGAATTTGGTGCTCTTAATCCTTTAATTTCATATTTTATACTCAGGGGAGCATAGGAGGATGAAAAGAACAAAAAATGGACTTAAAACGGACCAAATGGGCCAAAGAAAGAAATGCACACAGCCTGGGCCCAAGCCACACGGTCGTGCCTCCTTAACAGACCCAAACACGGCCTGAAGTCGATCCACACGGGCGTGCTACACGGGCGTGTCCCTGTCGTGACAAAAAGGAATTTCACTCGGAATAGGATACTTGGAGGCAAAGAAACACATTCCAAAGCCTATATAAACACCCTAGGGGGCAACTTAAAGGGGGAGTTCGACAGAAGCCCTCTGTCGGGGCATCCAGCTAGGCCAAGGAGCCAAGCTAGAGAGGTCAGAATTGTGGAATTTACTCGAAGAAAGCCAGTTGATTCATCTCAAGAACCCAGAGTCATACTCAAGACGGAGGATCTTCTTTTTAATTCCTTCAGAGGGTTTTAAGGTTTTTCTTATTTTTTGTTTTATCTTTTCTTCTGAGACATATTATTTTATAATTATGAACTAAACCCTCAGATACCTGAGGGGGATGAAACCTAAGATGAATCTTGTTATCGTTTGCTGAACTATATGATAAATACTTGATTTGTTCTTAATTATATGTTCTTAATTCTTGCTTTGATATTCCAGGATATTGATTCAAGTACTGATGTGCTTAGGTGGTGGAGAAAAAGTCCCTGCCTAAGAGTAGATCTAGCATATTTAAGCGGAGTTGCTCGCACGCCTAGAGATAGGGTGACGAAAATCTACCGGATTAGGGTCAAACCTAATATGGGAGTCCATAGATCGAGTTAATGCAATTATTGGGGTTTTAATTAGAAAGAGATTTCAATTAATCAACCTAGGGTTAGACGTTAGTCGCCTCGAGAGAGGGATTAATATACATTAGGGAATCCTACGGATCAAGTCAAGTGAATAAATCGTCTGGTTTAGAGTTAGATAACAAGTGAAGTATAGGTGGATTCTTCCTCGGGTATTGTCTTAATCAATTGGTTTTCCCCACAAATATTTTCCCCAATTCATTCTCTTTGTCTTAGCTTCTTTAGCTTAGTAGTTAGTTAATTTTAGATTAAACAACAATTTCCTTATTTCTTAGGCTAAATAATAGAAAGAGAGTCAGTATTAGTACTTCTGGTTCCTTTGGGTTCGACAATCCGGTCTTGCCACTAAGCTATACTACTGTTCGATAGGTGCACTTGCCTCAATCGTTATCATAGTTAGTTTTTAGGCTCGATCATTCATTATATTAATTTTTAAGACTCTGACACACGATCAAGTTTTTGGCGCCGTTGCCGGGAACTAAAATATTAAAAACGCTCAATTTTTATTACTTTAGCCATTTTATTGCAATTTATTTTTATTTTTTTTACTTTGCTAATTTTTCTTTTATTTGCTTTTGACAGGTAATTTTAGTTTATAAAGGAGATGGCACTGAATAACTATCAGTGGCAAGTAATGAGGATAAAGCCAACTGAAGCCACCAGTGTCTACAACCTCGATGCAGTAACCATGCTATCAAACCAGGTAGAGCTTTTAAGTAAGAAAATTTACAGTTTATGTGGTTCCTTGCAGTACACCCGATGAATCTGATGCGATATGAATGGAGGAGGGATGAGCAATACAGAATATCCACCCTTACTGGCCCGAGTCTTCAAAAAAACGAGCAAGTTCACTATATGGGTAACAATTCTAGACCTCAAAATAATCCCTATAGTAACACTTATAATCCAGGTTGGAGGAACCATCCCAATTTCTCGTGGGGTGATCAAGGAAATTAGAGACAACAACCCCCTCCAAACTTCCAACAACAAACCTACCCACAGGAAAAGAAGCCGAACCTTGAGGAGATGCTGACAAAATTCATAACGGTGTCAGAAACCCGTCTTCAAAACAACGAAACAATGCTCAAAAATCAGCAAGCATCGCTTCAAGAGATTGAGAATCAATTAGGTTAGCTTGCTAAGCTGATCTCAGAATGACCACAAGGAAGCTTGCCAAGCAACACTGAAACTAACCCTAAAGAGCAAATTCAAGCCACAACTATTTACGATAATGAAGGGTTAAATGAACTAGAACCAAGGTAAGAAAACGTGGTAGATAAGGGTAAGGGTGAGGTGAACCATGATATACCAAAACCAGCAATTACAGAGTACCAACCTCGTGTGCCATATCCCGATGCAATGAAGAAAGACCACACAGAGGAACAATTCGGTGAACTCACACTTCGTGTAGGCGACGAAACGATCACTCTTCACGCTCTTGACTCGGCTAGGACATCGAGTAATCATGGTAAAAACATAAATTCTATTAACAATCATTTGATTCAACCTTCTGTATGGGAAACACCACGAAACTACACAACCGAGCCAGAGCCTAAACCTCGTGTCGATAAAGAAGAAATTCATGAGGAACGAAGGCTTCGGATCGTTGAACTAGATGAGTGGAAGACACACATCAAAGAGAAACTAAAAACACACAAAGCAAAAACGAGGCAACTCCACGACAAACCTAACGATGGGACAACCCAGCTTAAGATAGGAGATCAGGTACTCAAAATCCTCCCAAATGAAACAGTCAAGGTAACTAATCCTAAATTCAACACTTTTAAGGTCAACACTACGCGACTTGAACTATACATCAATAACCGAATTGAACGCATGAGAATGGATTTTCACCTCCTCAAACCACCATGATCACACGAATAACAGGTAAGTCTAGCTCAAGACTTTAAACGAGCGCTTCTCGGGAGGCAACCCGAGCACTAACCCTACTAATTAGTTTAGTTTTATTTATTTCCATGTTTAGGTGCAGGTTTCCCATACTCACACGGTCTTGCACACGGCCGTGGCTGTGTCTGACTGGGCACCACAGGTAGGTAAAAGGGCGTGGCTGTAGACTTGTAGCAACAGGATAAAATTTTTCCAAAAACACGGGCTACATCCATATTTAAACCCCCCTTCTTCCTTTTTCTTTTCCAATTATCTTTCTTCTTTCATTTTCCATTATTTAATTTTATTTTTATTTTTATTTTTATTTTTATTTTTAATTTCTTTATTATTTTCTTATTATTCTTCATGCCATTTAGATTTAGCTTAGGATACAATAAAATTAGACCGGTTGCTTCGAGGATTCAAATCCAAAAAGTTCGAGGCGCTCCCCCATATTCACCTCCGCCCAATCCTATCCGGTTTCTTTTTATTGACTCCATCCAAAATTCAGGAAGTTTCACTTCTCTCCCTATCTTATGATTCTATTATTATTTTGCATCTATATCTATCTTTGTACATTGAGGGCAATGTACATCTTAAGTGTGGAGGGGTGAAACTTAAAAGTGCCTAACTTTTTTCATTATTCTCAAATCCTGAATTATGTCTTGTTTCTTAATTAATTTTCTCATATTATGATTAGAATGAAATTTCCTGTGATTTATGATTTTTATTGATATGTTTTGGATTAAGTCATAATTAATTGTACATTGATGATTTAAACTTTAAGATACTAGAGAATCAAGCATGATAAGTCTATTTTTCATAATTAAAAATTTGCTAAGTTGTCTACCTGAATCTAATTATTACCTTGAAGTTTGAAATTTACAAGGTTGATATCAAAAACCTATATTTTTTGTGAGATTTTGAGCCTTATAGAGCATATATTCTTTTTCTTGCTCACTTTATTGATTATGAGTGTGTCAACATTGATCTGTTATTCTAGAACTTGCATCGATTATACATGTCGAGACCACACCTTTGATTTGATATACAAAGATGATAAAGGCACTTAGGTTTTAACCCAGTTACTCCACTAAAAGCCTACCCTCACAATTAACCCCTAGTGAACCCCTTTTGATCCTAACAACCCTTTTTATTGACTCACCCACTAATTTTAAACCAAAACCCTTTGTATTTGTTATCACCATTCTTCTTGACGACCCTTTTTGTCAAGATTTGATTAACAAAAAAAAATGACGAAGTATATTCATTATTAGTTCTATTAGTCTTATAATTAAGTGAGCTTACATATTTAAATTCCACATCTTAAAGAAAAAGCTCGTATTATTAGTATTACAAGTTTATGTAATTATTAAAGATTAGCTCATTTTTCTAGTTAGGTAATTTGTCAAGTCAATCTCGATTCTAACCTTCTAATTCGTCCTTTATCCACACCTTTAACCCAAGCCCCACTACAACCCTGTTAAAGACCTTTTGATTTGTGTATCATCTCATATTATAGTGGTAGAGATTTGATTTTCATGCAAGCATATGGGATTAACTTTTCATGTTTGACTTATGAGTGCTTTTTCCTGAACCTTAAACACCTCGAGTGATTTGAGTGAATATTTAGTGAGGATGTCAATCCTTTTCGATTTTGAATCAGAGGTAATTATTTAGAAGAGGGAAAACACCTATGTTTTCATGCTACAAAAATGTATGACTTAGATTGTTTGAATCTTTAGGACTCTTTGAGTTGAATTATCCATGTATGAATTATCTTTGAAGTATGATGAAACATTATTGATGAATATTATGAATCGAGGAAGTTTGTTTTAATTGTGAGTTGAGAATTTTGCTTGAGAACAAGCAAAAGCTTAAGTGTGGGGGTATTTGATAAATCGTAATAGTAACATATTTTAATCCCACATTTAGCATGCTTTTGGATGATTTATCTCTTGAATTATGGAATTTGGTGCTCTTAATCCTTTAATTTCATATTTTATACTCATGAGAGCATAGGAGGATGAAAAGAACGGAAAACGGGCTTAAAACGGATCAAATGGGCCAAAGAAAGAAATGCACATGGCCTGGGCCCAAGCCACACGGCCGTGCCTCCTTAACAGACCCAAACACGGCCTGAAGTCGATTCACACGGGCGTGCTACACGGGCGTGTCCCTGCCATAACAAAAAGGAATTTCACTCAGAATAGGATACTTGGAGGCAAAGAAACACATTCCAAAGCCTATATAAACACCCTAGGGGGTAACTTAAAGGGGGAGTTCAACAGAAGCCCTCTGTCGGGGCGTCCAGCTAGGCCAAGGAGCCGAGCCAGAGAGGTCAGAATTGTGGAATTTACTCAAAGAAAGCCAGTTGATTCATCTCAAGAAGCCGGAGTCATACTCAAGACAGAAGATCTTCTCTTTAATTCCTTCAGGGGGTTTTAGGGTTTTTCTTATGTTTTGTTTTATCTTTTCTTCTGAGACGTATTCTTTTATAATTATTAACTAAACCCTCAGATACCTGAGGGGGATGAAACCTAAGATGAATCTTGTTATCGTTTGCTAAACTATAAGATAAATACTTGATTTGTTCTTAATTATGTGTTCTTAATTCTTGCTTTGATATTCCAGGATATTGATTCAAGTACTGATGTGCTTAGGTGGTGGAGCAAAAGTCCCTGCCTAAGAGTAGATCTAGCATAGTTAAGCGGAGTTGCTCGCGCGCCTAGAGATAGGGTGACGAGTTTTTGCCGGATTAGGGTCAAACCTAATATGGGAGTCCATAGATCGAGTTAATGCAATTCTAGGGGTTTTAATTAGAAAGAGATTTCAATTAATCAACCTAGGGTTAGACGTTAGTTGCCTCGAGAGAGGGATTAATATACATTAGGAATCCTACGGATCAAGTCAAGTGAATAAATAAATGCAGTTGAGTTAGATAACAAGTGAAGTCTAGGTGGATTCTTCCTCGGGTATTGTCTTAATCAATTGGTTTTCCCCACAAATATTTTCCCCAATTCATTCTCTTTGTCTTAGCGTCTTTAGCTTAGTAGTTAGTTAATTTTAGATTAAACAACAATTTCCTTATTTCTTAGGCTAAATAATAGAAAGAGAGTCAGTATTAGTACTTCTGGTTCCTTTGGGTTCAACAATCCGGTCTTGCCACTAAGCTATACTACTGTTCGATAGGTGCACTTGCCTCAATCGTTGTCATAGTTAGTTTTTAGGCTCGATCATTCATTATATAAATTTTTAAGACTCTGACACACGATCAGAGAGACAGCCCTCTTAAGCTTCTGCTCGGCGGTAAAGTCCAGGTCGTCCATAATCCTCTCCGTGGCCTCTATCCAATATTCGGCCACATTAAGGGCGACTCTAGTGACACCCCTGAATAACTTAGCCCCATTGAACCGGATTCATTCCGTAACCGACCCTCAACCCCCAGATCCAGTGTTGGGCCCAGCGACCCTCTTCAATATCCTCAGCATGGCCTGGGACAGTGCGTCGTCCCCAGCCATGCGATCTCGATACCCATTCTTTGTCGCAGGTGAGACCGGCGTCTCACTCGTATCCAGATTAGGTAGATTTCCAGATGATGAGGACCCAGCTCGAGCCCCTCTATGGCCTCTACCACGGCCTTTTGTACCCCATCCACGAGTACCTCGTGTGCTCATCATAAATTTAGAGTTTATCTGTATTAACAGTTTTATGCATTAGTTAGAGTTTCGATATTTATTAGCAGATATTTTATGCAGAACAGTATCAAAAGTTCAGAGTTCGTTATCGTGAGTCTCAGTCTCACTATAGTTTTCAGTTTACACTACCTAGAGTGTTTTCAGTACAGTATACTACTTATTGGCTATTTCAAGCATGCTAGTAGTATATTTAAACAAGTCCAAATGGAATTTCAGAACACTTACGGGATCAGCGCCGGAGACTCGGTGCACCATATACCCAGTCTAAAAATATTTCAAATCACTTAAAAATCATTTCTTAAAACCAATCTTTATAACCCAAATCCACAGCCAAGTTTTGCAACCTAGCTCTTATACCACTAAATGTAACACCCCAGACCCGGCCTAGACGTTATGACCGAATCTGGCGATGTCACATGATAGTGTTTTTGAAACCGTAGCCACGCTCAAACCATTTCTTCTTTTTAAGTGTTTTCCATTATTTTATGTTAATTCCAATTAGTGTCATTCGTTTCCAAAACGCTGTCCGTTTTCCAAAACATTTATACTTTGCGGAAGCTTTTAAAAACAGTTTGCGTAATCGTGGTGTTTTGGTAAAACATTTGTTTCTTTTGAAAACCCGCGCTTTCCTACTTCTAGCAATAAAAACCATAAAACATTTCAAATCCCAATTTAAACAAAAATCCGTAATGGCCATAATTACATAAAACTTTTTCCAGATGTAATCAAAACCATAAATAAGTATAAAAACTGTGAATCTATCATGAAGCAAAAGTAGTGGTCACCGTCGAGTCCTCCACTGCATCGATCCATCTAATGCTAGGGGTTACCTGAACAGATTAAACAGAAAAAGGATGAGATTTCGCAACTCAGTGTGTAATCCCCACAGACATCATACATATCAAACACTCATCAGAAGTCAGAAATACTAGTCTGGGGCAGAAGCCCATTACAGAATCAGTTCGGGCCTCAGCCCATTCAGATGAAAAATCAGATATAGATTAGGGCCTTAGCCCAATCAGATGCAGAATCAAATATATACAAGGGCCTTAGCCCAATCGGATACAAAATGCAGATCAATATATCAAAATCCTACCCACCAGCCTCTACACACCATCTCCGTCCAGCCCTACACACCATGTGGGGATCAAATCAACCCACCCATCCCTACACACCATATTGTACCGAAATGCGACACATGAACAGAATAATGCAGCTGAGTTGCCAGATATCAGGCTTAAGAGCCTTTCAGAACACTTCCTCCAAATAACATCATCCCCACCCAGATGCAATGCAACATACCAATATGACATGCAAACATGCAAATAACCTAACATACATTCAGTTCAGTACAGATATCATATAGTCAAATCACATAAATAGGGGTCTAAATAATGCTTACCGACCCTACAGTAGGTCCACAGTCGACTTGGGCGACCCGTGCAACCTTACAGCACTTTTCAAAAAAATGGGCTCACACGCCCATATGGCCTGCCCGTGTGGGATCACATGGCCTGGCCCAGAATTCCACACGCTCGGTCAAGCCCGTGTGTCGCATACAGCCTTGCCCGGCCATCACACGGTCGTGTCTCTTGCGCACGACCTGGCTC
The DNA here is from genome assembly GCA_025698515.1 of Gossypium sturtianum. Taxonomy (NCBI): domain Eukaryota; kingdom Viridiplantae; phylum Streptophyta; class Magnoliopsida; order Malvales; family Malvaceae; genus Gossypium; species Gossypium sturtianum. Next base: position 8,870,119 of record CM046947.1, read on the forward strand.
GTCGATCACACGGCCGTGTTGTGGGTCACAGCCTTGCACACGGCCTACCACACGACCGTGTAGCGTCAACAGAATCATTTTTCGGCTTTCGTCGATTCTCGTTTTCTGTGTTTTCGGGTACACACCTGATTCCATTTGAAGCTGAAACGATCACCGAGCGTTCCGGAACCCTATAATTGACCAACCAAAGTCCTTAATCAAATACAAAAATATGAGATTCAGACAGTCCCTAATCGAACACACCCTATGAACAATATTTTTCGCACACGAAACTTACCATTGCCGAACCAGAACTTTGCTTATTCTGCTACGGAAACCCCAACCAAAAATTGTTCTCCATCGTACGATTGCAGATAGACGTGTAACGTTAAAAGACAGTGTGAAAAAGAATTCGAGAAAGAGAGGGGTGTGAGAGAACAAAATTTCGGCAGCTAAAGAAAGGGGAAAGAACGTCAAAAACTACAGAGAGAACCTAACATTTTTAGAAAAAGAAGAATATGATCAGATTTTGGATAACTCCCCCACATCCCCTGATTCACTCCTAAATTCTCTCAACCCCACTCCCTACTATTCAAATTTTTAGTCTAACACAAACTCTCTGGACGTAACAGGCAAAAATAATGCTCATACAGGGATTCGAACACGGGACATTCAGTACCTTGACACATCTCTTAACCACCAGACCAGCAGGCCCATTCTAACATGTTCTCACAAATAAATACTTATAAGCCTGATAACCAAAGGTAAGGCTTTATTCCCTAAAACCCAAAATTTTCCCAAGACAAGGCTTGAACCCAAGACTTCTCAAACACTCCCAAAACACTTAACTACTGAAGCAGACAGACATTTGTGTTAATATTTCACCAAAACATTAACATAAATTTTGGGGCATTACAAGTTCTCTCTTGCAAGTTCTCATCAGTAATATTTTTCCACATAATTTTAATTGAGAACTTATTCTGAATACTGTAGAATTATACTTACTGTTTTAAAATCTTTCAACTTCAGGTGCATCCAACTATAAAGAGCTTTAGATAGAATTATCATATTCTATTGCTCATAAGTAGATCTTTCACAGTCAAGTATTTTGCTTTCAACACTTTAACGAGGATAATGATGAAAGAATGTCATAAAGATAGTCACAATCAATTCAATTTAAGATCAAGAGTAATCAATAATTCAATCCTATTTTAATTTAAATGAAATATAATATTTTCCTTATTCAAAATCTCAATATGAGATCCATTATGAATATCTTTTAAAACCAATGGATTAATCATCACAAGATATTAATATATTAGCTCTTCTAGAGCTTTCGACTAATTTTGTATTACCAAATATTAGAATAATATTGGTTTTTATTTTCTTTTAAGCTTGCATTCACTTCGGGTAATGCAATAAATTTACTAGGACGAACTTATAAACGTCCCAATAGATTCTTTATTTCATAATCACCATCGCAAACATGCGTGGATTTTAAATCAAAATCTATCTATTCATGTTTGTCATGATTAGCCTCCAATTATAATAAACATGATATAATAAATAAATCATAGTAAAATATACCTAAAGATATTTAACAACATCGTCGTCACCTTGGTTATTATCAGGAGCATTGAGTTGTTAAAGGCTCTTGTAACGACCTGATAGTCACGGGTAATCGGAAAGTGTATATTCAGGTCTCCGTTTTCGTAAAACGGATTCGTAAATATTTATTAAAAATATTTACGAAGTTAGTTGTATGGTTATTTAGGTTTTGGTTAGGTAAATTTGCATGAATTAAGGGTTATTAGGTATTAGGACTAAATTGCATAAAGGATGAAAGTTTAATTATAGATTAAAGAAAAAGTAAAGGGACTAAATAAGCAATTAAGCCCTATCTAACAAGTGTATGGTAAAAACAATTACATGTGTAAAAATAATATACATATGTCACCACAGCAAAACAGGTTTTTAGCGTCGTTTTTTGCCTATAGCGGCGCTTACTATTTGCGGCGTTTATCAAAACGCCGCAAAAAATGCCACTATAGCTAATGCTGCTAAATTTTGCGGCGTTTATGTGGAAAAACGCCGCTATAAAACATGACCTTTAGCGGTGCTTTTCCCACAAACGCTGCTATAGAACATGACCTTTAGCGGCGCTTTTCCCACAAACGCCGCTATAGAACATGACCTTTAGCGGCGCTTTTCCCACAAAGGCCACTATAGAACAGATCTTTAGTGGCACTTTTCGCACAAACGCCGCTATAGAACAGACCATTAGCGGCGTTTTTCACACAAACGCCGCTATAAAACATGACCTTTAGCGGCGCTTTTCCCACAAACGCCACTAAAGAACATAACTTTTAAAAATAATTATTTTAATCAAATAATATTTATTTCTATGATAAATATTATATTATGTTTTATTTTTGAAATTTGAACTTTAAACTATATACTTTTAAGGATAAATAAAAAAATATTATTTAAATTAAATTTTCTATGAAAATTTTAATTTTAAAACTAAATATAAAATTTAATGAATTTAAATTTAGAATTTAAAATAATAAATTAATAACACAATTAAAATACAAAAGTTAGAACTCAAGTTATCGTAAATATTAAAATAAAAATTTAGAATCAAAACTAAAATAAATAATAAAAATTAGATTAAATATAAAGATATCAATAACATAAGTTATTATAATGAAGTTACTTAAATGAAATAATGACTTAAATCATAACCATGTAAAATATAAGATTTGAATATTCATTCTCACGTGAAATATCAACATTGATTATTTTAATTGATTAAGCTGCTAATGAATATTCTGCTAATGAATATTTCTTTGACCAAATCGATAGATTTGCCGGGATATGGATGTATTGGCTTTCTTTTAGGACGAGGAGGCGTTATCACTACTGGTTTATTGGAACCATCAAAGCCACCATTTGACTCTCGGACAACCTAGAACCACAATCAGAAAGTATGCATATGAGAAACAGACTGACTTGGAGAACCTGCCTATGACTATACACATTGCAAGGTAATAAAACATACAATGCATTTTCTTAATCAAGTAAATCTTGGTAATAAAAGATATAATACATTTACTTAATCAAGGAAATCTTGTAATGAACTCAAAGCAATAAACCTTAGAGAAAAACTTTTGAGCATGGCTTCGAATTTCAACTGCAGATTTGGTGCCTACATGCTCTGCATGAAAATATGAGTAACTTAAACTGTTCAAACCATAGTGAACATGGCAAAGATAAGTAAATCAGTTCAACTCATTGTGCACTTACCTTCTATTTGGCGCCAGCCACGACCATACAACCTTAAAGCTTCAAGAAACCTCTGATGCTCTTCCTCAGTCCAGTTCTCCCTCTGATGCTTCAAGAAATGAAGATGAAGATGAAGAAATGGATGCTAAAGATGACAATCTGTTGGAAGAAGATGAAAGCTTCTTATCCATGACTAGACCATTAGGTGCAACGAATTAGCCAACTGATGACATGGCTGTGAAATTGGATGCCATCTTACTCTCTTAATAAGCTAAAAAATATTCAAAACAAGGTTTTAGAATCAAGGCTATCTCAAATGTAAATTGATGAATAAGAAAAAAAATTTCAAATATTTTAATTTCTACAACTAAAACACAGTAAAAAAACAAATGAAGGTAAAATTCACAGGTAAAACCAATAATTTTTGAAGCATTTCAAGTTTTAACAAAGTTCAAATGAAGGTAAAATTCACAGGTAAAATTCACATTGACTAGACACCCAACAACACCTGCAAATATCTCTCATAATACTTCTTGCCTGCATGAGATAGAGACAGAAGAGAGAGATGCTGCGACTAATCTTGAAGCTCAATTTCAACAGATCTTCTTCACATCTAACAAATTTATACATCCACTACAGGCACATGGGAGTATGAAGAGACATGAAGTCCACTACTTTGTGTCAATAATATATTATATCAAGTATTAAATGATATTAAAGCAAGTAAAAGAATATTTTAGCCCATCTGCTCCAACAAGTCAGTAAAAGATACTATTCCAGTCTAAACAGGAAAAAGGAAAATTAAATTAAACACCATTAAACAAGCTGGTAGTTAAAATTTCAAAATCATATGTATTCTTCTACAGGTACATTCAATAGTTTAAAATATTTATTAGCTGTATTCACAGTTCACAGTTCACACTCATGCATAGTGAAAAACAGACCACAAGCTTGGCAGATTGTAGTTCCATGTAAGAAACGGAGAACCAATAAGATTGTATGAATACACAAGCAGAAGATAAGAATAAAAGAGTTCTTCCTCCATGCGTGAAATAAACTTGGTAGGTTGTAGTTCCAGTCAATGTTTTAGGAGAAACAAAAGATAGATACACATAGAGCAAGCAGAGATACATATTTAAGAGTACCAAGTCATGACAACGAGACGAACAAAGCAACGCAACTCTTACACATAGAACCATAGATAGTCTAGATTTAGAACAGGGAGTTAAAAAGGAATGAAAAAGAAGTAAGAAACACATCTCAACATACACACATATGTAGTAAGAAAAAGAAGTCAGCTTAGCATTTACACGGTACAAGTGCATACGAACAACTAGTCTCCTACAACACAATTTTGAGCCTTTTCTATTTCATTCATACTTTAAAAAACCAAGAAACTCATCCTATAGGACAAGAATCATAAAAGGAAGAAGTCTCAAGTTATGCATTTGGGCAAGTATAGGAACAATTAGTTGCCTACAACACAAAATCACATTCGTGAAACAAGCATCTGCGAACTCAAGCTACTACGAAAAGATGGAAAATTGGGACAAAAAACAAGCAAGTACTGAAGGCAATGAGTTGCTTAATTGCGAGACAGTTATTTACATTTCATAAATCATGAACAATCAAAATCAAAATCAAAACTCGTAAATTATGGTCATAAATAATTAATTTCCTGAATAGACAACCGACAAAGCAAACTATTTCAAATGAAAACTTGAGGAAATTATTAAATTAAACAAAACTGCGTTAAAAAGATGGACATTTCTATAAAAATATAAAAATAAGTTACAAACAGTGACATGTATAAAACCCTAAAAAAATACTTCAAAGAGTAGGCGATTCTTGGGGAGAAGTTTAGCCACTTCAGGGGGGAGAACAACATGCCTGTACACCACCACAAAAGAAAATCAAATATGAAAGTAATTTAAATTTAATAAGGAACCAAAACTTAACATTTGAAAATTTGAAAAGAATGAAGAAAATATTAAACCTAGTAAAACTCAGATGAAATTGAATTTTACCTGTATTAATAAGTATCATGGAAGTATTTCTCGGAGTATTGAATCTACCCCATTTTTCGATTTTGCTGTAAAATGAAAAAAAAAAACAAATCCCTATTTTTTTTCCTTTGTCTAATTTAGCGTCAAGTCGGATTTGGAGGTTGGATCTGAAAAAACTAAAGAAGCAAAAGCAAATAAAAAAAAATGAAGCAACCCAGATCATAACTCTTTTGTGAGATTAAAAAGAAAGGAAAAAGAGGGTATAGGGTACCTTCGAGAGAGAGCGAAATGAAGATTGAGAGAGACTTGGGGCAAATAAAATTGGGAAAAAAATAAGGGATTTCGAGTATTAGGGACTTCTGTGTTTTAATTTGGGCAAAACAAAGCGAAGATATTTTGCTTAATTTTTTTGTGGCATTTTTCAAAAAGCGCATCTAATGATCGATCTATAGCAGCGTTTTTTAAAAAGTGCTGCTAAAAACGCCGCTAAAAACATGTTTTGCTGTAGTGTGTATATAATAATAATATATGTAATACTTAATATTTAAGTGTATATATTATATTATATTATATTATATTATTATAATAATTATAAAAGAATAAACAAACAAATAAAAGAAATGAAATAGAAAAAGGAATAGAAATAGAGAAGTAAAACGAAAGAAAAAGAAAGAAGGAAAAAGAGAAAGAAAAAGGAGAAAAAGCTAGGGTTTTCAAAGTTCAAAGCTCAATTGGTAAGTTAATTTAATCCCTTTTTGTTATAATTTTTATGTTTTTAGAATCCTAGAATTAAATACTACCCAACCCGTGTCAAAATTTTAGAAATTATTGAGTTTTTAAATGTTTTCTATGTTGAATAATTAAAGTATTAGGGACTAAATTGATAGATTTTTAAGCTAGAAATGAAAAGGGATTAAATTGTAGAACAAATAGTAAATTTTGTGTAATAGGGACTAAATTGTAAAAAATTTGAAATTTATGGATTTAAGTGAAAATAGGGATTTAAATTTAATTTAAAGTGGAATTTGTATGAAAATATAAGATTAATTGTGAAGAAATAAAATTAGTCTCGGTTTAGGACTAAATTGGAAATTAGGCAAATATTAAGTAAAAATTGAAATTTTCAATATGAAATTAAATTGTGTTGTATTGATGAATTTTAATTGTTTTAATTTTGTAGCTAATGTCGTACCGGAATCTTTGACTAAAAAGGGAAAAGATAAAGTCGATGAAGAATAGCTCGAAATTTTCTGTTTGTATTTTTATAATCCGTGTAACACCCCAAACCCGGCCTAGACTTTATGGCCGAATCTGGCGACGTCACGTGATAGTGCTTGGAAAACATAACTATATTAAAACCATTTGTAAATATCTTGGGCTTTCGCCAAAACGTGTTGTTTAATTATTCATTATCCATTCTCAAAACATTATACGTTGCGGAAGCTTTTAAGACGATTTGCAAGGTCGAGCGTATTTTGATAAAACCTTTGTTTATTTTGAAAACTCGCGTCTTGTCCTACTGCTAGCAGTTCATAAAATAATTATCCCAGATTTTAAGCAAAAATCCGAAAAGGCCTTATTACATGAAATTTACCCAAAAATAACCAAATCATAATTAAAAATAAACCATAAAAACAAATATCCAGAACCGTGGTCACCGCCGAGTCCTCCGCTGCACCGATCTGTCTACTGTTGGGGATTACCTAAATAGATTAAATAGAAAAGGGTGAGTTTTCGCAAACTCAGTGTAATGCCCCAGAATTTGGGCCTAGAAGTATTGGGCCTGGAGCAAGGGAACGGTCAGGAAACTATGCATAAAAGTTTATGTGAGCTAGAAAATGACACAATTAAATGTCTGCTCAAGTGGTTAAGGGTCCTAAGAGGAGTTGGAAAAGTCCTGGGTTCAAACCTGGGCTTTGGCAAAAATTTTGATTTTAAGTGGATAAAACCCTGGATGGTTGGATGTAGGCCTTTTAAATTATTGTGTTAAAAAATGACGCAAGGAAGCATGTGGTCTAGTGGTTGTGGCGTCATTAAGGTTGCAAGGGAGCCTGGGTTCAAGTCTTGGCTCTTGCAATTTATTTTGGTTTTTCTTTTAAAGGAACCTGGACTTTGGCCTTTAGACCTTTTAATTAATTGAAGATAGAGTGTGACACAAAAAGGGCTTGTGGCCTAGTGGCAAGTGGCGTGTTGGGTATCTATAAGGTCTGAGGTTCGAATCCTGGGTTAAGCATTGGAGAGTTTATTTTCTTTGCTTGAGTGGGAAGGTGGAAGAGTTGGACCTGAAACACTCTTTGTTAAGGTGTTTGAATTGGTCTCAGAGAGATTATAGGAGCAAATTATGGAGAGAATCAAGGAAATTCAAAGTTGGTGTGTTGTAGCCGAACAAGGAGTCCGGAGCATGCAAATTCGGCTAGGAGGGGTTTCGAGTGTTTTCTCCGCTTTTGTTCGGTTTTGGGCACTTTTGGGTGTGCCGAATTTCCTTCTTTGAGGAGTTTTCCTCATTTTGATCGAGCATTTTGTCACCGATTTTAGGACTCACAATTCCTGTTTTCCTCCTTTTCTCTCTGAGTGTTGAAATTGCAATACCACTCGTGCATCCTTTTTGTTTGGTTCCTACTGTTCTTCTTTGGCTATTGACCATTTCCTTTCTTCCTTCTTTGCACCAACATCTGTCGAAACCTCTCTTCTTCTCTATTCTTTTTACAAGTTTCGGCCAACTCCCTTCTTGCCTATTGAATCTTTCGGCCGAACCTACCACCCTAGTCTTGGGATTCTTTCTCTTCTTCGGTTTGTGATCAAAAGATCTCCCCTCTTTGTTTCGATTCTGCAACGGCTCTGTTAATCGGTAAGTCTCTCGGTTCCTTTCAGTTCTCTCTTTTACTGTTTAAGCCAAATGGTGCGATCCATTATTACCGATTCTTCTCATTTCTCCTATGTGTATGTTCTTTCGGGTTCTAGAACTTCTGATGGGTGATGAGGTGCTAGTAATAAAGTGATGGCAAGGGTACCGGCTGAGTCTGAGCGCGTAGCCTCTACTCCCAAGTTTAAGCAGCGTAAAGTGTCGGCTGTTAGGGATTTTCTGCCAGGATGTGGAAGGGTGGCTGCACCGAGCTCTGGAACAAGTAGGCAAATCACAGTCAACCGATCTAGTCAAGTTTCTGGCACTCGTGGATTTTTAGTACTCTACATAATCAGGTGTGTATCTGTACACCGTAAATTATTACTGTTGTAAAGCCGAAAAGGTGTGTACACACCCTGATCTGACTATAGCATGGCAAAAGCTGAAAAGCCGGAAATACGGCGATTGAGGCCACATGGGCGTGCGAACGCTCGTGTGGTGAACCGAGCCCACGAAACATGGGCGTTGGACTGAAGAGGCCACTACGAGTGTTCTCGTGCACTCGGGTCGTTTTGGGCCTCGTTGGGCCGAAATGGGCCGTGTGGACCCAATGGGCTCGTGAGCCCCACACGGATAAAATTGACGAAAGGTGGCAGAAACTGGATTGGGCTATGTAGATCACTTAGCCGTGTTTGAGTTTGGGCCAAATGGGCCACATGAGCGTGTGGGCCCATTTGGGTCGAATAGTGGGCTTTGAGCCCATTTACACCGTTTTGACCAAATATGTTATCTGTGTCGCTCGAGGCGACTGTAGACCTTTGGGAAGGTTGTTAAATGATCGTAATGCCCCTGTTAAGGTAGAATGACCGTAATACCCCCGTAGGGTAAAATGACCGAAATACCCCCATAGGTAGAATGACCGTAATACCCCTGTAGGGTAAATTGATCGTAATGCCCCTGTTAAGGTAGAATGACCGTAATACCCCCGTAGGGCAAAATGATCGAAATACCTCCATAGGGTAGAATGACCGTAATACCCCTGTAGGGTAAAATAACCGTAATACCCCTGTAGGGTAAAATGACCGTAATACCCCTGTAGGACAAAATGATTGTTTTGCCCTTGTGGGTAAATGACTGACTTAGACTATGAACTTGATTGATTTGACTGTGGTCGTGTGACTGATATGCTTTTAATATATGTTTTAAATGACTGTTACTGAGCATGGCCATTCTGCATACACCTGTGATGATTGAGCATGACATACACGACATATTGCATAGGGTTGGGATATTATTACGGAGGAAGTGTACGGCCCGTTGCCGTTCTGTACAAGGCTTTCAGCCTTTCTGCGATATTTATGGCTTTTAGCCATTCTGTTTACGGCGCCGAGCCGTTTTGTTGACTTAGTGCCGCAACCGGTGCTAAGCTTGGTGTGTTGGCTGGGTGGCTCGATTTAATCCTCACAGGAGTGTAGGGTTGGTTTGGGTATTTATGCATTGTATATACTGATCCTGATATTGAGATGGGCTTAGGCCCAGATATATGTGATATGTGACTTTTGATATGGGCTCAGGCCCAACCGAGGCTGATAGGGGCTAAGGCCCAGTTGCCACCGTTACTGGAATGGGATAAGCCCAATTGGTTCTGTTATGGGCTGTGACCCAAATGATATTGTTTTTAGCTTTGGCCCACATATACTTTGGAAATGAATGCATCACATCGTTATCGGGCTCAGCCCGCATCGGTCTCGCTTCAGTATTCGATTGTTTCTTTAGTAAAGGGATTACACACTGAGTTTTTCGTAAAATTACCCTGTTTTTAACCTTTCAGGTAATCCCCAGCGTTAGATGGTTCGGTGCTACGAGAGACTCGGAGATGGCCACACTACTGCTCTTGTTTTCGTTACTTGGCTTTCGTTTACTAATAGTTTTCGTCTGGGTTTTTATATTTGTAATAAGGCCTCTCCAATTTTATAGCTTTTGATCTGAGATTTTAATCATTATGATTTATACTTGTTAGAAGTAGAACACGGTTTTCCCAAAACGATAACTGTTTTCAAAACACTATGTTTCCGCAACGATTTTAAGCTTCCGCAGCAAACAAGGTTTTAGAAGTAATGACGATTTAAAATGATTAACAAAATACTGGTATAATATGAGTTCTAACAAAGAGGCTTCAACCTCCAAACGAGTTTTTTTATCAACAAGAAAAATGGTTTCCTAAAAGCACTCTAATGTGACACACCAGATTCGGCCGTAACGTCTAGGCTGGGTTTGGGGTGTTACACTCAGTGTGTACTCCCCACAGAAAATATACATACAGTCATATCAGATAATAGACCTAATTCCACAGTTCGGGTCTGAGCCCATTACAGAAACGGTGTGGACCTTAGCCCACTCAGATACAGAATCAGACATATTACAAGGCCTTAGCCCATTTCAGACAGAATATGCAGAAAATAGAGTCATACCCACCAGCCTCTACACACCAACTCCATCCAACCCAACACACCATGTGGGGATAAAATCAACCCACCTAGCCCTACACACCGTGTTGTACCGAATGCGGCACATAATCAGAAATTGGCAGCTGAGCTGCCAGATAACAGGCTTAAGAGCCTTTCAGATACTTCCGCCAATCATAATACACCCACCCCGATGCAATGCAACATACAAGAATGACATGCTATTATACAATTAAAAACTCATATATTCAGATCAGCATACATGCTTAGTACAGAAATCAGACTGACAGATCATTCATTTAGGGGTCTAAGTATTGCTTACCGACCCTATGGTAGGTCCACAGTCGACTTGGGCGACTCGTGCAACCTTACAGAGTTTTTCAGAAAAATGGGCATCAATAATGTTAGAACGAGGTTGTTCCTCGTGCAACCTCAACTTATAGTTAGAACGAACTTCCTCAATTCATGATATTCATCAATAATGTTTCATCATAATTCAAAGATAATTCATACATGGATAATTCAACTCTAAGAGTCCTAAAGATTCAAACAATCTAAGTCATACATTTTGTAGCACAACATATAGGTGTTTCCCCTCATCTGAATGATTACCTCTGATTCAAAATCGACAAGGATTGACATCCTCACTAAAGATTCACTCAAATCACTCGAGGTGTTTAAGGTTCAAGAAAAAGCACTCATAAGTCATACATGAGAAGTTAATCCCATAGGCTTGCATGAGAATCAAATCTCCACCACTATAATATGAAATGATGCACAAATCAAAAGGTATTTAACAGGGTTATAGCGGGGCTTGGGTTAAGGTGTGGATATAGGCTGAATTAGAAGGTTAGAATCGAGATTATTCTGACAAATTACCTAACCAGAAACAACGAACTAAATATAAGTAATTACATCAATTGAAAACTTGTAATAATAATACTATTACTAATAAGAGCTTCTTTTTCAACCATTGGGATTTAAACGTATAAGCTCACTTAATTACAGAACTAATAACGAGTATACTTAGATTTTTTTTGCTGTTTTGTTTTTTTTTTTGAGAACACATAATTAGATATTTATAATAATTGATGAATTTACTATCGAAATCAATAGGCAATCGATCAAATCAAATCTCGATATAAGGGTAGTCAAAAGGAATGGTGATAACAAAAACAAAGGGTTTTGGGATAATATCAGTGGGTGAGTCAATTAAAAGGGTTATTAGGATCAACGGGGTTTACTAGGGGTTAATTATGAAGGTTGGCTTTTAGTGGAGTGAGTGGGTTAAAACCTAGGTGCCTTTATCATCTTCGTATATCAAATCAAAGGTGTGGTCTTGACCTGTATAATCGATGCAAGTTCTAGAATAACAAATCAATGTTGACTTACTCATAATTAATAAAGTGAGCAAGAAAAAGAATATATGCTCTATAAGGCTCAACATCTCACAAAAATTATGGCTTTTTGATGTCAACCTAGCAAATTTCAAACTTCAAAGTAATATTCAAATTCAGGTCGACAACCAAAAAAAAAATTTAATTTTGAAAAATAGACTTATCCTGCTTGATTCTCTAGTATCTTAAAGTTTAAATTATCAATGCACAATTATCACTGACTTAATCCAAAACACATCAATAAAAATCATAAATTAAAGGAAATTTCATTCTAATCATAATATGAGAAACTTACTTAAGAAACAAGACATAATTCAAGATTTGAGAATAATGCAAAAAGTTTGGCACCTAATTTCAGGAAATTGAGAATGATGAAAAAAATTAGGCACCTTTTAGGTTGTTCACCCCCCCCCCCACACTTAAGATGTACATTGCCCTCAATGTACAAAGATATATGTATAAACAATTAAGTAGAAAATTAAAGGATATATGGAGAGAAGTGAAACTCCCTAAATTTGGATGGATTCCTTGCGTTGGAGGTGAAAGATAAGTTGGAGGAGGCGTCTCTGGTGGTGGTATGGTGGCCGTCCACAGTCTCTGCGCTAGATGAAGAAATTGGGTAGCTCAAATGCGAGAATTAGAGGAAATAATAATAATAATTCAAACTATACTAATTATATATTTAAAGAAAAGTAAGCTAAAGTGAAGGAAAATAAAAAGTGAAATAAAATTAAAAGAAAAGATTAATGGACCGAAGAGTCCGTATTGTTGGAGGGTTCGCGAGGTGGGTGTGGTTTCTAAGGCTGTGGTGGAGTGGTGGTCGTGGTCGAGGTGTGACTCCCTAGTAGCCTTTAGAACCTAAAACCAAGAAATTAGGATAGAATAAACTAAATTAAGCATAAGAGTGTTAAAGAGAAGGAAATTAAAAGAGATGAGAAAAGAAAACTAAAAGCTAAATGGTCTCAAAGACTCTTGGCTTTTTGACTAGGCGAAGCGGCCGGCATGAACTTATGTAGATCGGTCTCCCTTAGGGAGACTATACTGGGATCCTTCCGCCTCTTTGACATGGATATGGTGGAGCTCAAGGGTTTTAGTAATAACCAAGGGGGAAGAGTATGAAATGAGAGAATTCTGAATAATGGAATGGAAGAAAGTGGTATGGATAGGGGGTTGGGTGGTTTAAATAGAAATTTGGGGTTTGGTGCCTTCCCACGCCCGTGTTTCTTTAATTTAGCCCGTGTGTTTCGTGATTTTCAAATTTAGGCGCGGTTGAGATGTTGCCCACGCCCGTGTTTCTTGCTGTCACGCCCGTGTCCATGTAGTCAGGACCTCACACGGTTAGTAGATACGGGCGTGGCTCAAGCCCGTGTTTGTTTAGTCAGGATAGACCACGGTCGCATCGCACGATCGTGGCTCTGTTGTCGCAGCTCGTGTTTGTTTAGTCAGTGTTCGCCACGGTTTGGATGCACGGGCGTGGCACACGCCCGTGGCGCTTTAGTTAGTATTGACCACGGTCTAACCGCACGGGCGTGTGTCTTTTATCGTAGCTCGTGTTCTTTTGGACAGTTTCGACCACGGCCGAGTCGTGCGACCGTGGAGTATAATTAGAGCCCGTGTATTGGGAAAATTTTTGTCCTGTTTCTATACGGTCTCCGCCACGCCCATGTATCAACACGTGGCGTTCACATGGCTACAGCCACGGCCGTGTGCAATACCGTGTGGTACGAAAATCCTGCGCTTGAAAATTTGGTTAGTTTTTAGTTAGATACTAAATATTGACAATATAATATTAGTAAAGTTAGTGATCGGGTTGCCTCCCGAGAAGCGCTTGTTTAAAGTCTTAAGCTAGACTTTCCCTATTTTTATTCCTAAATTGAGGCTTTTGGAGCTGGATTTCCTCTCTTATACCCTAAAATCTTCACCATTATAAAGTTTCAGTCGATGACCGTTTACCTTGAATGTCCCATGAGTTGGATGGGTTACCTCGACTGTTCCGTAAGGGAAAATAGTTTTGATCACAAATGGACCTGACCACCTTGATTTCAGCTTTTCAGGAAACAGTTTGAGTCTTGAATTATACAGCAGGACCAAGTCTCCTACTTCGAATTGCTTTGATTGTTTCAAACGGACATCATGGCGTCGTTTCATTGCCTCCTTATATAGTCGTGAGTTCTCATAAGCCTCAGCTTTCCATTCATCTAGTTCGTTCAAATGTATCCTCCTCTTCTCAACTGCGGTTTTAAGATCGTAATTCATAACAAAACTTTACATTTCAGTGTAATCATTTTTAATTCGTTAGTAAATTCCAATTAAGTCTTTAGCATAATAGTAAATAGTTAAAAGTTTTCCTTTTTTTAATATTATTCATTCATTGGTCGATGCATCATGTTCCAATCAGTGTGATTGGATTTGATTGAAACAAGCCGATGTAACCAATATGAATCGGAATTTTCACCAGTACGGAAAAATATGTTGCTTGTTCCGTTTTAAAATTGGATCAATGTACTTTAACTGGTATGACTCGAATTGATGCAAAATTGACCACCATGTTCTTTCTACCACTCTCATGGACTTTTTCATTGTCCTTTCTAATTCAAAACAAGAAAAGCTCGTACTTAAACCACAATAATTCAGATTTTATATGGATATTTTGCGCATGAAAATTGTTACTCGTATTATATTTATTGATGTTGCGATTGTACATTCAATAGATATGCTAAAGCTCTTGTCAACCAAAACCGAATTTTTTTCTCAATAATCTTGAGAGAAAGAAATATTAGGTTCAAAATTAGTATTATAAAGTTGAATGATAATAGTACACGAATTAATTTTTAATGATAAAAAGAGGAGCTGGTTTTATGTATTATAAAGTTAAAAACTAATACATGATCATATTCAAACCGTAAAATGAATGAAAACACATGTGATTATAAAAAAATATATAAATTAATAAAATCTTATTGAAATAGCCAAAAATAAACTTGTCCTTAGATAAGATAATTTGCCAAACACTTGTGAAATAGGATTTAATCTTCTTGGAGCTTTAGGATTTGGCAAGTTAGGTTGGCCAAATGCTAAAAGTTCATTAGCATTATTGCCTAACTCACTTATTTATGCAATTGAAGTTCTCAAAATAATTTCTATGTAACCCTTAAAAATATCATGTATGAAATAATAATCTTTATATATAATTGTTTTAGGTTTCAATATATTTTGTTAGTGGATTCAGAAAAAAATTCCTTCACCCGTTATGTAAATATCTACTTTCAATAAAAAAAAAGCCTATAACTCATACATCAATGAACTAGGGCTTAAACATGTGAAGCTAAAAGATAAAATTAGAATAACACAATATACAATTAGAACTAACCATTCATCAATTACACAAAAACAAATAGGAATCATATGTTCCATCACATCCAAAATCATTTCAATCCTTTCTTGATCCAAATACGCATGCTCACTCACCTCTTTCTAGTCGATTAACTCAATCAGAGGTTCGAAATATTTTAATTTGTAGCGATAACATAACTATCCAAATGGATGGTCACATTTATTAATAATAAACATAATTATTCAATAGACCTCTACTTGAATAATTATGAATTTTTATTAATAATCAACATAACTTTTAGTAACAAGAGACATAACTCATCTCTATAAATAGTGATAATTCTTGGTTGAGAACTCTTGGTTAATAAGCAAGTGGCATAATTTTTAAATCATTTGTAATTTTCCAATTATCACTATTAGAATATTATACATATTTTGAAAATGTTTAACAACTTATAATAGCTTTTCACTAAAATTAAATAGGTGGTACTTGCAATAAACCAATGCCAAAGTAAGTAATAACATGACCGCATGCTGCAGCAACAATTGAGAGCCACCATATTCTATCAAAATATGAAGTTTGTGAAAGTACGATCAATAATTACAAACATAATCGTGTATGAATTGTTGGACATGTGACATGGGTTTTTTATAAGGCAGATAGTATCATATTTAAAGATATATCATTTTTGATTCGTTAGTAAATTCCAATTAAGTATTTAGTATAATAGTAAATAGTTAAAAGTTTTATTTTTTTTAATATTATTCATGCATCGGCCGGTGCACCATGTTCCAATCGGTGTGATTGGAATTGACCAAAATGAGCCGATGTAATCAATATGAATTGGAATTTTCACCAGTGCGAAAAGTGGTGTTGCTTGTTCCACTTTAAAATAGGATCAATGTACTTTAAGCGCTATGGATCAGAATCGATGCGTAAGCCCGACCACCATGTTCTTTCTACCACTCTCATGGACGTTTTCATTTTCCTTTCTAATTAAAAACAAGAAAAGCCCGTACTTAAACCACTATAATTCAGATTTTATATGGATATTTTGCACATGAAAATTGTTACTCGTATTATATTTATCGATGTTGCGATTGTACATTCAATAGATGTGCCAAAGCTCTTGTCAAACAATATCGAATTTTTTTTCTCAATAATCTTGAGAGAAAGAAATATTAGGTTCAAAATTAGTATTATAAAGTTAAATGATAATAATACATGAATTAATGTTTAATGATAAAAAGAGGAGCTGGTTTTATGTATTATAAAGTTATAAATTAATACATGATTATATTTAAACCGTAAAACGAATGAAGACACATGTGATTATAAAAAAAAAACTATAAATTAATAAAATCTTATTGAAATAGCCAAAAATAAGCTTGTCCTTAGATAAGATAATTTGCCGAACACTTGTCAAATAAGATTTAATCTTCTTGGAGCTTTAGGATTTGGCAAGGTTGGCCAAATGCTAAAAGTTCATTAACATTATTGCCTAACTTATTTTTGCAATTGAAGTTCTCAAAATAATTTCTATATAAACTCAATTTTGAAAGTTTTTGCTAAAAAGCAACAAACCAAAAATATTTAGATATGGCAACAGAAAATAACTTGGAGGGTTGTGGAGTTGAGAAATTAGCTACTATTCTAGCTATTGGCACAACAAATCCACCCAACTGCTTTTACCAAGCCGATTATCCGGATTTCTACTTTCGAGTGACTAAAAGTGAACACATGACGCAATTGAAAGACAAATTTCGACGAATATGTAAGTATCATAGTTTTGTAAAAGCTAGGAATGGACTGTTATTTTATATGTAATCTTCCATCAAATTATTTTTCCATTTCCACACTAATATAGATGTAATTCATATATTTACCAGGTGAAAAATCTGCAATAAAGAAACGTTACATGCACTTAAATGAGGCCATGCTGAAAGAGAATCCCTGCTTAACTATCTACAAGGCTCCATCCTTTGACGTTCGTCAAGATATTCTTGTAAAGGAAGTACCAAACCTTGGTATGGAAGCAGCATTGAAAGCCATCAAAGAATGGGGACAACCCATTTCAAAGATCACTCACCTTATATTTTGCACATCATCAGGGATAGACATGCCTAGTGCTGACCATAAGCTTGCTAAGCTTATTGGCCTCAAACCCTCGGTTCAGAGATTCATGATTTACAATCATGGTTGCTTTGCTGGAGCCACTGCCCTGCGTCTTGCCAAGGATTTGGCCGAGAATAATGCCAATGCTCGTGTACTTATTGTCTGCTCCGAGAACATGGTCATGAGTTTCCAACCACCTTCGGAGACCCATATAGACATACTCATTGGCTCCGCAATATTTTCCGATGGGGCAGCGGCTTTGATTGTTGGTGCTAATCCTATTATCAGCATCAATGAGTGCCCTTTATTTCAAATTGTATCAGCGATTCAGACCACTATCCCTGAATCTGATGATTTACTGATAGGAAAAATACGTGAAATGGGGATGGAGTACTATCTATCGAGAAATTTGCCTAAGTACGTGTCTAAAAACATCAAGCAATGCATGGTTGAAGCGTTTACTCCATTTGGCATCAACGAATGGGAAAATTTGTTTTATGTAGTTCATCCTGGGGGAGTGGCTATTCTTAATGGAATTGAAGAGAAACTCGGGTTGAATAAAGAGAAGCTTAGAGCATGTAGGCATGTGCTAAGTGAATATGGAAACATGTGGGGTCCAAGCGTGATCTTTGTTCTTGACGAGATGAGGAAAATGTCGGTGTTGGAAGGCAAAGCCACCACGGGTGAAGGTTTTGAGTGGGGCGTGTTGTTCGGGTTTGGGCCAGGTCTCACAGTGGAGACATTGGTGCTTCATAGCTTTGTTACAAATTTAGCACCATAGTCCATAGCTATTGTCGGTGTGTGAAATAATATGCGAATGTGAACGAGACGATTGATATGTGAACGAGACGATTGATACAAGTTTCTTTAAAAAAACAACTTAAAAATATAAGTCTACGATAATGAACCATGAAACCCTTAAAAGTTTCATGTATGAAATAATAATCTTTATATATTATTGTTTTAGGTTTCAGTCTCATTTGCTAGTGGATTCAAAACAAAATTCCTTTTGTAATACCTAAATGTAACACCCTATACCCGGCCTAGACGTTAAGACTAAGTTTGTAGGCTACATCAAAACGTTTGAGGAAAACCAACCTCTAAGTATCTTAAAATTTGTCTTACAGAAAACACTTAACTACTTAAACTAACATCACATCCGAGTTTACAAACCATAGCCCAAAAACATATGTTATTTAAAGTTTAAACAAACAATAAAATATCTAGTAAGAGATATAACCGAGCTCCTAGCACACCGAGCCTTTCTAAATCGGTGGTTTATCTGTAGTTCAGTCACAAATAGAATGAGTTTACAACTCAATGTGTGTAACAATTATAAAGACAAGACAACAATATAAATATAACAGTAATTTTCTCATGTTCTGATACAGAATCAGTAACAGATGATACTCAGTATTATCGTAACAGTTCAAATAAAATGCAGAGTAGATCAGATACAGATAAAGAACATATTAGGATCAGATGCAATTTCCTACCCCCATCCGCTACACACCATCTCTGACCATCCCAACACACCATATAGGGTATCTAATACCCATCCAGCCCTACACACCAATTAGTGTTAGTATGACACATTTTAGAGTGAGTATAGACTAGCAGTCATATCAGTATGCGATAAGTCGCCAGAATCAATTACAGATTTGTGGCTTAGCCACTCAATTGGATAGATCATTAAACTACCAGCACATCATTCGTTATATCATTCCCACACAATGCATATGCAAATTACAGATATCAGATATCAAGGATGTACATACAGTTATCCAAGTATAATTCATAATCAGATAAGACATATCATTGACATTTCAGTTGTTGCATCGATTATACTTACAGATAATCAATTATTCAACCTCAAATTATTGGACATCTAATTATACGGTCTAATTCAGATCATATGGACCCCACGGAAGGCCTACGTTTGATTCAAACGATGCTTAAGGCTCTGGGGAAAAGTTCAGAAATTTACCCACACGCCCGTGTAGATTCACACAGCTTGGGTGCCTAACCCGTGTCATCCAGACGACCTAGCACACACTCGTGTGGCCCTATTAGTGTCTCGTAAGGCGTAGCACACAACCATGTGGCTTAAAATAGTGAGTTACACGATCTGACACACAGCCAAGCGCAGGCCCGTGTGGCTCCAATCTCCAAAATATCTCCTACACAACCTAGATAGACGCCTGTGTTTTTGGCTCGTGTGACACTAATTCACAAACAATGTGAGTTACACGGCCTAGACACACGTTCCGTGTCCCTGACACGCCTGTGGTATCGTTACTATTTTAAACTTTTGATTCGTACAATTATTCCTGTTAAACTTGTGGACGAAATTTTAACGATTGAACGTTTTGATTGGTTTTGAAAATGGAAGTTTTGAACGACTTTTTTTTGTATAAATTTTCTCACGACCACTTCGATGATCAATGTAGCATTCTGGATTCGATCTAGACTTCTAGGCCAGGTTTAGGGTGTTACATTTAGTGGTATCAGAGCCAGGTTTGCAAAAACTCGGCCTGTGTTTCTACGTGAACGTGTGCGCAAGAAATTGTTTTTGAAAAAGTAATATTTGAAAAAAAATTGTACCACGGGAAGTTGAAATGATTTGTGTTTTGAAAATGGTTTATGGAAATGAAATGTCTGAGATCCCGATGCTGGTCCAGGTAAAATTTGAAACTGTAAAATTAGAAATTGTAGATTCTATTGTTACAACTGTGTCTGTGTTCTGATAATGTAGGTCTTCTAAGTTAGCCATACGCCAGATATGACTTCCAAAGGCGAGCGTGATCGCAAGGAGTCATCTGGTCCTCCAGAACGTGTGACTGATCAGAAGCTAGAGGTCGATGTGAGTCTGTCGACTTTGGGTAGTGATAACTCGAGGCTTGATACTGAGGTACTGACCCGGGTAGTGAGGGAAGTGTTAGAGGAAGTGTTTGGAGCTAGGATAAGGGAGAATAGTGAAGCGCATCAGGCTAGATGCGTGGATTGTGGCAAGAAAAGGGATCGCAGTTCTCTGAAGTTGGAGCCTCGTACTGCGAAGCGTGTTAAGACGCATCTGAGTGATAGTAAAGGTGGTGCTAGTAATGGTGCGAGCGTACCGTCTTACGAGCATTACAAGAGGCGGCTTCCAGGTGATTGCTGGAGTAAGTTAGGAGCGTATCTCAGGTGTGGGTCTAAGGAGCATCAGATTCGAGAGTGCCCTCGACGATTTTGAGTCAGGTATGTTTGGAAATGTTTGGATGTGTTGATTTGAGTATAGAAATTGTGTGTGTAGTATATGTCTGCTTTACTGGTTAAGTGTTCTGGATATGTGTGTGAGGTTACAAGTTCAAGTTTGGTGTGGTAGTGTTTTGAGATTGGAGTGCGCAGCGGGAGCGTGGTGGTATAGTTTGTTTTTACCTGTTCTGTTAGTTGGAAATTTTGGGGACGAAATTTCTTAAAGGAGAGGTGAATTGTAACGCCTCAAATTCTGGGCCTAGAATTTTCGGGATTTGAGCATAGGGACAGTGAGGAGGCTGCACATATGTGTTTAGTCATGCAATTTACTGACAGAATGGGCTTGCTGGTCTGGTGGTGGTGTGAGTGTTGGTGAACCTCAAGGTCGCAGGTTCGAGTCTTTGCAAGCGCGTTTTGAGGTTTAATAGTTTTATTTTGGTAACTTATTTGTTTTAGATTTTATTTTATTTTATTTTTATTTGATTTTTTTATTTTATTTTTATTTTTCTCTTTTATTTTTGGAAGTGACGTTTCCTTTCACTTTCTCCCTTCTTCTTTACTTTATGGTTTTTCAAAATAATTCTCTAAAATGGTTTATTTGTGGATTCGGGAATATCGCGCCTCTATCATCTTCTCCGATCGCAAACAGGTGTGGGATTCAAACTGTAACTACGTTACTTTATGTGTTTATTATTTCTGTAAATTTTCTATTCGGTTTTCTTTTGACTGTATGCTAACCCATTAGTTTGGGTTTTTAGTCCATGGAAGTGATGGGAAATCGTCACTTTCTGATATATGTTGATAGGACAAAGGTTAAGGACAGTTCTGGTGGCTGAAACGGCAGTTTTGGGGCTGTTGAAGGGTGGTTTCGTGATCACCACGATGGCCACGGCACACGGCCGTGTAGATTTGAGAACTAGGGCTTTCGGGCTAAATTGGGTGCCACACGGCCTGGCCACACGGTCGTGTGGCTAATTTGGGGATTTTTTCGGAATTCACACGGACGTGTGAGTTTCAAAAAAATTAGAGATTCAGATTTTTAGGGTCACACGGCCTGGCCATACGGTCGTGTGACTGATTTGGGGATTAAGGATCCCACACGGGCGTGTGTTTTGGAACACACGGCCGTGTCTGATGGCACACGGGCATGTGAGATCCCCACACGGCCGTGTCTGCCCTGCACCTTATTTTAGCGAAATTGGACAGTGAGTTACACGGCCTGTTCACACGGCCGTGTCCCTACTTCACACGGGCGTGTGCCTCTGTCACATGGCCGTGTGCTACCCTTCACACGGGCGTTTGAACCCCCACACGGCCTGGATTGCTCCACACGGCCGGAGCACACGGGCGTGTGGCCCTATCTCACCAAATAATGATTTTAGGTCAAATTTAAGTGTAATTGCAACTCTGTGTGTTCGAACCCTCGACTGAGCTTTACTGAGGGTAATTATGACTCTGATCTGGGCTTGATGTGTGTGTTATTTTTGATTGGTTGTGCGATAAGCTTGATACTGAATTCGTGTTATGAATGTGCACATGTCTGATTCTGTAACTGACTGATTGGATGTGAGTGTCTGCTTCTGATTAACTTTCTGAAATTGGTATTCTGATTGTGTACATCTGACTGCATACATACATATGCATATACAGTTTTTGGGTGGGATTTTGAAGAGAAGGAAGATTGACTGAACTGGCAGTTGATCTGCTGGTTACTAATAGCCCTAATACCCAGAGGGTCGAGTGTGGTCCCAATACCCAAAGGGTCGTGGACAAGCATGGTATCTTTGTTTCTCGCATGGCACCGCATACCATCGATAGCCCCTATTACCGTAGGGCGACGGGCGATCCCAATACCCTGAGGGTCGTGGACTTTACTGATAACGGTATAGTGGATTACCGCATTGTACTGTACCGCATGTACGTTAGCTATGCTACGTACCATTGACTGAACTGGCAGTTTCACTGCAACCTATCGGTATAGCGATTTACCGCATTGTACAATACAGCTTATACGTTAGCTTTGCTGCGTAATATACGTGACTGGCAGTTTGTCTGCATACTGTTAGCCCCAATACCCAAAGGGTCGTGGGAAGTCCCAATACCCGGAGGGTCGTGGACAATGCTGATGGTCATCGTT
The DNA here is from genome assembly GCA_025698515.1 of Gossypium sturtianum. Classification (NCBI taxonomy): domain Eukaryota; kingdom Viridiplantae; phylum Streptophyta; class Magnoliopsida; order Malvales; family Malvaceae; genus Gossypium; species Gossypium sturtianum. The sequence continues at coordinate 8,892,913 of CM046947.1, forward strand.
GCCGAGCAACCCGGGATGACATCATATGGAGTGTAGGGTTGGATGGGCTTTTCGAGGTCCTATATAGAGTAATTGGTTGGATGAGCTTAATAGCTCTATTGAGGAGTGATGGGGGACGGAGAGGTGTGTTGTCTGGATAGGTGGGTTTTCTTTAAATCAACTGCATTCATATGCATCTTATTGATCTGCTTTTTTGTGAGTGCGATCGTTATGCATTTCTGGTTTGATGAAAAGCATTTATGACATCTGTGAAATTGTTAAACTCGATTGTATCTCGATCGATGAATTGAAACTAGTGACTATTGAGAGTTTTGTTCTTTGGTGAGTAGTAGTATTTTTATGGTGCAAGCCGAGTGTGATTTCGATATGCTCTAAATATTGTTGTCTTCCCAGACGTCCGTTTGAACGTACCAACCGCTTTCGCACAACTCGTAAGTATGTTCCGCTTTGAACTACTACGGGTTTTCGTGTTCGATTCCGTATTTAATTGGTTTTGATCTCACACTAAGCTCGAGTAGCTCACCCCTCTTCTCTGTTTCCCCTTTCGGTACATTTCAAGTTACGGATGCTTTGGATTCGATGCGGAGGTCTCGGACAAAGCTTGTGAACAACAATTATGCACTTTTTGTTTAATGATACTATCTTGGTATTTGTTTCATTTTGAACTGTATGTTTATAAACTGTCGTACAGTTACTGTTTTAAAATTTTGATTCGTACATTTATTCCTGTTAAACTTGTGGACGGAATTTTAACGATTGAGCGTTTTGATTGGTTTTGAAAATGGAAATTTTGAACGACTTGTTTTTGTATAAATTTTCTCACGATCACTTCAGTGATCAAAGTAACATCCTGGATTCGATCTAGACTTCTAGGCTGGGTTTAGGGCGTTACCATACATATTATCCCTTAAACGAGCCCTCGAGGCCCAAATTTTACGCATTAGAAACACTTAGGGACTAAGTCAAAAAACTCAGAAAATTTTTCAAAAATATTTAAAGTTTCCAACACTACAGAGGTCACACGACCGTGTGGCCATGTCGTGTGACTCACACTATTTGGAGGCACTCCTATGTCTCAAGCTGTATGGGTATTCGAAATAGGGACACACGACCGTGTTTCAGCTCGTATCCGTGCCCGTGTGAGTATACTGACTTGGGTCACACGGCCAAGTCACACGCCCATGTGTTAGGCCGTGTGAGCATTTTGTTTTTTGCAAATTTAAGATACAGGGGAAACAAAGCCGTGTCATCTGGCCGTGTGTCACACACGGTTGAGACACATGCCCGTGTCTCTGCCCATGTGGACGAAAATTGGCCATTTTACAAGCCATATTTCTCACCCAATTCTATGTTAATCTATACATGACATTATAACCAAAATCAAAACATTTGAAAGTATCGATAGAACCGATGGATAGTGTGATACAACTCCGACAAGCTTCCAACCCAATCAAGCTTCCGATAATCTGAAAAGTAAAGGAAAACACATACATAAGCAATAAATGATTAGTAAGCTCGTTTAAATTTAATCATAATACTTCTTTTCAAATATGAAATTTAAACATATCAAGAATAATCCAATATTGATACCACAATACTCATGAAGTTATATTTAATAGCTCACTAAATAAATCTACAGTATCACTATATATATATTATTCCTAACATAGTAGGAATTTTAAACAACTTTAACTCTTCCAAAATTTCTTTATTTTCATTTCTGTTTTTTTACCTTCCACACTCATTCCATATGCATAACACACCAGTTATAAGCATATCATTCAACCATAGCTACAAGCTAGTGCATTTAAACATAGACCTTTTTTGAATTAATCACATGATAACTCATTTCATAAGAAATTGCATAACTTAAACCTTACCACTCTTTCATGAGCACAAGCATATTTCCATTTGAGCACTTACCATTTCAATGCACTTTATAATTAAACATATTACCATTCAACCAGTAATTTGGCATTTGCCTAAGCAACAAACAACAACACTTGTTAGTGTACTTGAACATATTTCATATAATTTCAACATCAATAACCTTATTATCTCAACATGTCACACTTGAATTTATACTCGTATCAACTTACATAATTTTCATGTATCACATATCAATATATTAATATATATATACATTTCATGATACATATCATCTTTTACTGTTTCTTCATATACATATATCATCCAAGAAAACTCCCGATAACTTACCATTCAAAGAATGACTTACGGATATGAGTACATCATTTTCAGAAGCCCAAAGGCTAAACAGAAGCTCATGAGAGCTAAACGGAAAGTAAACACAAAAGTTTGAAACAAATACTAAACCTCGATTCATCCTTTACATTTTCCGTCAATTCATCATTTACATTTTCCATCAATTCATCCTTTACATTCGTAGTGCCATAACCCAGTTATGGACTTATCATCAGAATGCCATAGCCCAGCTATGGTCTTACATATAAACACTGCCATGGTCCAACCATGGTCTTACGTTCATAGTGCCATAACCCAATTATGGTCTTATCATCAGAATGCCATAGCCCAGCTATGGTCTTACATATAAACACTGCCATGATCCAACCATGGTCTTACGTTCATAGTGTCATAACCCAGTTATGGTCTTATTCGTCAATTCATCCTTTGCCACAGAACGATTGTACTCAATCCCACGTTCCACTTGTTTTGAACATTTAATTCAATTTCATAATTTAACAATAATTTTGTTTTTAGTAATAGATATGAATAAATACATAATATCATTCATCAATTTAATAAATAAACATTAAAGTTTAACCATACAAACTTACCTGAATTGAATTGTAATAATTGTAGGAGTCCAGGGACTATTCCGCTATTTTTCCTTTTCCACGAGTATCTACGAAATCTTGATCTTAAATATAAAATTACTCATTCATTAGCATATATTTCAGTTCCAATTCATTTCACAATTTATACCCTACAATTTTTCAAATTTACACAATTACCCCTGCTTTTACAACTTTTACAATTTAGTCCTTTAACTAGTTAATCTATCAAATCAACTATTTTTTCTCAATTAATAATTTATCCAAATATTCTAGGCTATCATAAAACCCTTAATAAAATATAAATTTAATACCAAACCCTAATATTTTAACCATGTTCACAATTTGATCCTAACATCAATATTTAACAAAATCACTTTATAATATCATCATACAACAAAATTAAAGATCAAAACCCACTTGATGTTAATAATTTCTTTCAATATATTAATGTAGACAATAAAAATATTCATTTCATGCAATTTGGTCATTTTTGACATTTTTTACAAAATTGCCCCTAAAATTTTACTTTTATTCAATTTAGTCCCTGAGCATAAAACATGCAAATTAGCCATTTTTAATGAAAATCCATGCTAGTTGAATATTCATATATTTTCCGTCTCCTCCTCTCCGTTCCACATCCTTAATTATATAACATGATTATATGTAATATTATCTATAATTCTACTATTTACTTATGTTCATATCAAAGTTGTCCACTTGAGTCATAGTCACTAAATTATTTATATCTTGAGCTACAGAATTTTAAATTAAGATCTGCTTGATGTTTTTGAAACTAAACTCAAATATATTTCTACCATAAAATTTTTAGAATTTATAATTTGGTAAAAGACACTGAAAAGAAAGTGAAAGTAATCTGTCACAGTCTGAAAGCAGCGTCTGATCGTCAGAAGTCCTATGCGGACTTGAAACGAAAAGATATAGAATTCGAGATCGGTGACAAAGTGTTTTTGAAAGTGTCTCCGTGGAAGAAAGTACTCAGATTTGGACGCAAAGGCAAATTGAGTCCGAGGTTCATCGGGCCGTACGAAATTATTGAGCGTGTTGGACCAATTGCATATAGATTGTGGTTGCCACCTGAGCTAGAAAAGATTCATAATGTATTTCACGTATCGATGCTTAGACGATACCGATCCGATCCGTCACATGTGATTTCCCCGTCTGAGATTGAAATTTCATCCGATATGACTTATGAGGAAGAACCAATCCGTATCTTAGCTCGTGAAGTGAAAGAGTTGAGAAACAAGAAAATTCCATTAGTGAAAGTGTTGTGGCATCGACACGGAGTGGAAGAGGCTACGTGGGAGCTGAAGATTCAATGAGACAGCAATATCCGAATCTGTTTAACGGTAAGATTTTCGGGGACGAAAATCCCTAAGGGGGAGAATTGTAACAGTCCAGTTTAGACCCTAGTCAAAACAGTGGTTTCGGGACCACAAATCCGAGTTAGAATAATATTTTAATATTATTTTCCGTGCCTTTGATGTGTGATTAAGCATGTATGAAAGTCTCGTATGAAAATTTGTCTGTTTGTGTGCTTAATTTGAGCAAATGACTATATCGCGTAATTCGTAAAAGTGGCTTTCTACTTGATTAATGGCTAATTTGATGTGGCTTTTAAATGTGGAGGCCTTATGAGGCAATTAGTCCATTAATAGAGATAGTGGACGGCACAAGGACTAAAATAACCTTGTATTATATGTTATATATATTAGTTATAAAAGGTTAAATAAGTAATATAATAATAAGTTAATATATGTTAAATTATAACAAGTTAAAAGCCATTATCATCTTCTCCCATCACCGAAACTTAGAAAACAAATAGGGTTTAAGAGCTTTGAATATTCAGCCATGAAAGAAGCTTGATTCAAGGTTAGTTTTTGTTCGGTTTTTTATAATTTCTACGTTTTTGTAATCGTTGCTTTGTATACTTCAAAACCCATGTCTTAATTTTGAGAATTGATGAATATTTTGAAATATTCCATTGATGAACACATGAGTTTTGTGATGTTTGAAGATGAATTATGAAATATATGTGATCGTTGTTTTCGCGATGTCAAATTCTTAAAATTTATAAAAAGAATGATCGAACCTGGAAACTAACTATGACAACGATTTTAGGCAAGCGCACCTATCGAACAGTAGTATAGTTTAGTGGCAAGACCGGAATGTCGAACCCAAAGGAACTAAAAGTACTAATACTAACTCTCTTTTTATTATCTAGCCTAAAATAAAGGGAATTTGTTATTTAATCTAAATTAATTAACTACTAAACTAAAGACTCTAAGACAAAGAAGAATGAATTTGGGAAAATAACTTGAGGAAAAACCAATTGATTAAAACGACACCCAAGGAAGAATCCACCTAGACTTCACTTGTTATCTAACTCTGAACCAGACGATTTATTCATTTGACTTGATCCGTAAGATTCCCTAATGTATATTAAACCCTCTCTCGAAGCGAATAACGTCTAACCCTAGGTTGATTAATTTAAATCTCTTCCTAATTAAAACCCCTAGAATCGCATTAACTCGACCTACGGAATCCCATATTAGGTTTCACCCTAATCCGGCAAAATCTCGTCACCCTATCTCTAGGCGCGCGATCAACTCTGCTTAACTATGCTAGATCTACTCTTAGACAGGAACTTTTGCTCCTCCACTTAAGCACATCAAACTTGAATCAATATCCCAGAAATATAAACACAAGAATTAAGAACACATAATTAAGAACAAGCCAAATATTTATCGTATAGTTCAGCAAACGATAACAAGATTCATCTAAGTTTCATCCCCCTCAGGTATCTGAGGGTTTAGTTCATAACAATAAAAGAAAACATCTCAGAAGAAAAGATAAAACAAAACATAAGAAATCCCTAAAACCCCCTGAAGGAATTGAAGGAGAGATCCTCCGTCTTGAGTATAATTCCGGCTTCTAGAGATGAATCAACTAGCTATCCTCGAGTGAATCCCCACAAATCTGCCTTTTCTAGCCTAGCAAGACGCCCCTAGACGATAGCCTTGGGCTCCCCCTTTTAGTTCATACTTAGGGTGTATATATAGGCTTTTGGAATGTGTTTCTTTGCCCCTAAGTATCCAAATCGAATGAAACTTCTCTTTGCCACAGCGAGAGGCACGGCCATGGCACACTGCCCGTGTGAATCGTGGTCAGGCCGTGTTGGACTTCATTAATGAGGCACTGTCGTGTGGTCTTGGGCCCAGGCCGTGCTGATTTCGTGCTTTGGCCCATTTGGCCCGTTTTAAGCCCGTTTTCCGTTCTTTTCATCCTTGGGTGCTCTCCTGAGTATAAAACATGAAAATAAAGGATTAACAGCACCAAATTACATAATTCAAGGCTTAATTCCTCCAAAAGCATGCTAAATGTGGGCTTAAAATATGTTACTATTACGGTTTATCAGTATGTGTTTGATTAACATAGTTTGTTCTTGAGTTTTGATGAATTTGAGTATTTTGCATGTAATTGAGAAAATGATTATTTGAGGGACTAAATTTTGAAATAAATGAAATGTATGGACTTGTATGAGATACATGAGCATTCGGCCAAGCATGGGTATAAGCAAATTTGGTGTATTTTGTAATTTTATGAAATAGGGACTAAAATGTTAAAATGTAAAAATGTGAGGGCTAATTTGTAAATTGCCCTAAATATGTGTTCTTGGATTGAATTGAATGAGTTATTGAATAAATGGGTTAAATTTGAATATGTATAGATCAAGAACCGAAGAAAACGGACTTAGATCGCGGGAAGTTGAAAGTGATCGAATAGTCGAGTCCGTACGCTAACCGAATCCGAGGTAAGTCGATATACAAATAAATGTATTTGAATTGAATTATTTGTACATATATGAAATGTAAGTTGCTATGAATATCCATTGAGATGGAATGTATATGAAATCCGGGTTTATGTATATATCGACAAGTTATCAGTGTCCGAGAAGTCTCGTTTGAACCTAGGGATAGATAGGATAGTATATGTCATGACATAGGTGTCCGAAATATGAAATCATGTAAGACCACGTCTGGGAAGTTAGCGTTGATTCGAGATTTCGTGTAAGACCACGTCTGAGACGTTGGCATCGATATGAGATTTACGTGTAAGACCATGTCTGGGACATTGGCATCGTATTGATCGTGTAAGACCCTGTCTGGGACAGTGGCATCGATATCAGGTTACATGTAAGACCACGTCTGGGACGTTGGCATTGTACGACTATTCAGAGCACTCTGGGTATCCTATTAGATTCCGAACAGTTCAACGGGCAAGTCCGAGAAATGAATGACTATGTGAGTTGTACATCTGATTCAGGTATATTGATATGTATGCTTTGTATAAGCATGTAAGGTGAGTAAGTATGTGCATTGATGCAAAGGAACACTTGAGATATGAGCAAATGAGATACTTGAGATATGATGAATTGGTAAGCAATGGCAAATCAAATGAGCCAAAGAGAATATTTATGTGCTTGAAATGAAGATAAGATGATGAATGCAAATAGCTATGCTTATGAATGATTATATGTTATGTTTATTTGTATATGGCTTACTAAGCTTTTGGAAAGCTTACTTTGTGTGTGTTTATTCTGTTTTATAGATCGTCAAAGCTACTGAAGGCTCAGAAACCGTCGAGGATCATCACCACACTATCAAACTCAACTTTGGTACTTTTGAAAATGTATATATTAAATATGGCATGTATAGGCTAGATGTTTGGAACATGTTTGAGATGTGTAATTAGCCATGTGATGTGGATAGATAAATGTTGGTAATATGCATAAGTGATTATAGTATATGATGCATGTTTTTATATGGCTTGATGGCAATGAAATGGTCTTATGAATGGTAAGCTTATTGATGAATTGATGCCTTAGTGAAGTGGTGAAATTGTGGATGAATTATGCTTGGTTTTACATGTGATTTAGATGTGCTATTTGGCATACAAGTTGGCATATTTAGAAATGTGATTAAATGGAATGATAGGTTGAACATTTGACATGATTTTGGTTGCCAATTGTGTATGGGATATGGATTATTTGAGCTTGTTGGGATGACCCTTGTGTGGGTGGCAATTTGGCCTTGAAAATGGCCTATAATTGCCCACATGGTTGAGCACACGGGCGTGTGACTCGACCGTGTCTCTCGTGGTTGAAATTCAAAACAAGTCAGGATCGACCACGGGCTGGACACACGGGCGTGTGACTGGCCGTATGGTGAAGTCAGGATCGACCACGGGTGAGGCACATAGGCGTGTCCATGGTCGTGTGGACAAGTCAGTATGTATGCCCTGTTTTGACACGGCTTAGACACACGGGCGTGTCTGAGGCCGTAGGAGGCACATGGCCTGCCCACACGGGCGTGTGACCTCTGTAACTTAGAAAAAATTTTAAATTTCCAATAATTTTCGTATGTGTTCGGTTTAGTCCCGACCCTATTCTAAAGCATGCTTAAGGTCTCGTTGACCTATTTAAGGGACACTTTAATAGCATTCGATGGTATATATTTATGTAAAGTCCGTAAAAGACTCCGTTCGTCTGGTAACGCCTCTTAACCCTATTCCGGCGACGGATACGGGTTAGGGGTGTTACAATTAATAATCAACATAACTTTTAGTAACAAGAGACATAACTCATGTCTATAAATAGTGATAATTCTTGGTTGAGAACTCTTGGTTAATAAGCAAGTGGCATAATTTTTAAATCATTTGTAATTTTCCAATTATCACTATTAGAATATTATACATATTTTGAAAATGTTTCAACAACTTATAATAGCTTTTCACTAAAATTAAATAGGTGGTACTTGCAATAAACCAATGCCAAAGTAAGTAATAACATGACCGCAGGCTGCAGCAACAATTGAGAGCCACCATATTCTATCAAAATCTGAAGTTTGTAAAAGTACGATCAATAATTACCAACATAATCGTGTATGAATTGTTGGACATGTGACATGGGTTTTTTTATAAGGCAGATAGTATCATATTTATGGATATATCATTTTTATTAAAATTAATACGTATTAGTTTGTTTTGATGTATCATTATTTTTTACAAAAAGATATTTAATATATGTGTATAAAAATATTTACAATATCAAATAAATAACACTTAATAAATTTTAAATATAAAATTTTCATCAATTATATAAAATTTTCATCAATAAACTCCACAAATAAAATTTATTATTCAATGAATTAACAAGGAAAAGAATTTAAGGGTGAGTAGGGATTTTTTTTGGTAATAATATGAATAGGGGTTTTTATATTTTAAATGTGAAGCGAAAGTATGTCCAAGAAATAAAACCTTTAATGTTTAAAATGTTAAACATTACTTTTCAGTGTAATCATTTTTGATTCGTTAGTAAATTCTAATTAAGTATTTAGTATAATATTAAATAGTTAAAAGTTTTATTTTTTTTAATATTATTCATGCATCGGCCGGTGCACCATGTTCCAATCGGTGTGATTGGAATTGACCGAAATGAGCCGATGTAATCGATATGAATTGGAATTTTCACCAGTACAAAAAGTGGTGTTGCTTGTTCCACTTTAAAATAGGATCAATGTACATTAACTGCTATGACTAGAACTGATGTAGAACTGACCACCATGTTCTTTCTACCACTCTCATGGACTTTTTCATTGTCATTTCTAATTCAAAACAAGAAAAGCTCGTACTTAAACCACTATAATTCAGATTTTATATGGATATTTTGTACATGAAAATTGTTACTCATATTATATTTATCGATGTTGCGATTGTACATTCAATAGATGTGCCAAAGCTCTTGTCAAACAATATCGAATTTTTTTTCTCAATAATCTTGAGAGAAAGAAATATTAGGTTCAAAATTAGTATTATAAAGTTAAATGATAATAATACATGAATTAATGTTTAATGATAAAAAGAGGAGCTGGTTTTATGTATTATAAAGTTATAAATTAATACATGATTATATTTAAACCGTAAAACGAATGAAGACACATGTGATTATAAAAAAAAACTATAAATTAATAAAATCTTATTGAAATAGCCAAAAATAAGCTTGTCCTTAGATAAGATAATTTGCCGAACACTTGTCAAATAAGATTTAATCTTCTTGGAGCTTTAGGATTTGGCAAGTTAGGTTGGCCAAATGCTAAAAGTTCATTAACATTATTGCCTAACTTATTTTTGCAATTGAAGTTCTCAAAATAATTTCTATATAAACTCAATTTTGAAAATTTTTGCTAAAAAGAAACAAACCAAAAATATTTAGATATGGCAACAGAAAATAACTTGGAGGGTTGTGGAGTTGAGAAATTAGCTACTATTCTAGCTATTGGCACAACAAATCCACTCTGCTTTTACCAAGCTGATTATCCAGATTTCTACTTTCGAGTGACTAAAAGTGAACACATGACGCAATTGAAAGATAAATTTCGACGAATATGTAAGTATCATAGTTTTGTAAAAGCTAGGAATGGACTGTTATTTTATATGTAATCTTCCATCAAATTATTTTTCCATTTCCTCACTAATATAGATGTAATTTATATATGTTACCATTTTTCCATTTCCTCACTAATATAGATGTAATTTATATATGTTACCAGGTGAGAAATCTGCAATAAAGAAACTTACATGCACTTAAGTGAGGCCATGCTGAAAGAGAATCCCTGCTTAACTATCTACAAAGCTCCATCCTTTGACGTTCGTCAAGATATTCTTGTAAAGGAAATACCAAAGCTTGGTATGGAAGCAGCATTGAAAGCCATCAAAGAATGGGGACAACCCATTTCAAAGATCACTCACCTTATATTTTGCACATCATCAGGGATAGACATGCCTAGTGCTGACCATAAGCTTGCTAAGCTTATTGGCCTCAAACCCTCTGTTCAGAGATTCATGATTTATAATCAAGGTTGTTTTGCCGGAGCCAATGCCCTGCGCCTTGCCAAGGATTTGGCCGAGAACAATGCCGGTGCTCGTGTACTTATTGTCTGCTCTGAGAACATGGTCATGAGTTTCCAACCACCTTCGGAGACCCATATCGACATACTCATTGGCTCCGCAATATTTTCCGATGGGGCAGCGGCTTTGATTGTTGGTGCTAATCCTATTGTCAGCATCAACGAGTGCCCTTTATTTCAAATTGTATCAGCGATTCAGACCAGTATCCCTGAAACTGATGATTTACTGATAGGGAAAATACGTGAAATGGGGATGGAGTATTATCTATCGAGAAATTTGCCTAAGTACGTGTCTAACAACATCAATCAATGCATGGTTGAAGCGTTTACTCCATTTGGCATCAGCGAATGGGAAAATTTGTTTTATGTAGTTCATCCTGGTGGAGTAGCTATTCTTAATGGAGTTGAAGAGAAACTTGGGTTGAATAAGGAGAGGCTTAGAGCAAGTAGGCATGTGCTAAGTGAATATGGAAACATGCGGGGTCCAAGCGTAATCTTTGTTCTTGACGAGATGAGGAAAATGTCGGTGTTGGAAGGCAAAGCCACCATAGGCGAAGGTTTTGAGTGGGGCGTGTTGTTCGGGTTTGGGCCAGGTCTCACGGTGGAGACATTAGTGCTTCGTAGCTTTGTTACAAATTCAGCACCATAGTCCATAGCTATTTCCGGTGTGTGAAACAATATGCGAATGTGAACGAGAAAATTGATACATGTTTCTTTTAAAAAAAAAAAAAACAACTTAAAAATATAAGTCTACAATAATGAACCATGGAACCCTTAAAAGTTTCATGTATGAAATAATAATCTTTATATATTATTGTTTTAGGTTTCAGTCTCATTTGCTAGTGGATTCAAAACAAAATTCCTTTTGTAACACCTAAATGTAACACCCCATACCCGGCCTAGACGTTAAGACTAAGTCTGAAGGCTACATCAAAACGGTTAAGTATCTTAAAATTTGTCTTGCAGAAAACACTTAACTACTTAAACCAACGTTTAAGGAAAACATACGTTATTTAAAGTTTAAACAAACAATAAAATATCTAGTAAGAGATATAACCGAGCTCCTAGCACACCGAGCCTTCCTAAATCGGTGGTTTATCTGCAATTCAGTCACAAATAGAATGAGTTTATAACTCAATGTGTGTAACAATTATAAAGACAAGACATCAATATAAATATAACAATAATTTTCTCATGTTTAGATACAGAATCAGTAACAGATGATACTCAGTATTATCGTAACAGTTCAAATAAAATGCAGAGTAGATCAGATATAGATACAGAACATATCAAGATCAGATGCAATTTCCTACCCCCATCCGCTACACACCATCTCTGACCATCCCAACACACCATATAGGGTATCTAGTACCCATCCAGCCCTACACACCAATTAGTGTCAGTATGACACATTTTGGAGTGAGTACAAACTAGCAGTCAGATCAGTATGCGATAAATCGCCAGAATCAATTATAGATTTGTGGCTTAGCCACTCAATTGGGTAGATCATTAAACTACCAGCACTTCCTTCGTTATATCATTCCCACACAATGCATATGCAAATTACAGATATCAGATATCAAGGATGTACATACAGTTATCTAAGTATAATTCATAATCAGATAAGACATATCATTGACATTTCAATTTTTGCATCGATTATTCTTACAGATAATCAATTATTCAACATCAAAGTATTGGACATCTAATTATACGGTCTAAATCAGATCATAAAGACCCCACAGAAGGCCTACGTTTGATTCAAACGACACTTAAGGCACTCGGGAAAAATTCAAAAATTTGCCCACAAGCCCGTGTAGATTCACACGGCCTTGGTGCCTAAGACGTGTCGTCCACACGACCTGGCACACGCCTGTGTGGTTCTATTAATGTCTCGCACGGCCTAGCACACGGCCCTGTGGCTTAAAATAGTGAGTTACATGATCTGACACACAACCAAGTGCACGCCCGTGTGGCTCCAATCTCCAAAATATCTCTTACACGGCCTGGATAAACGCCCGTGTCTTTAGCTCGTGTGACACTAATTCACAAACAATGTGAGTTACACGGCCTAGACACACGCATCGTGTCCCTAACCCGTGTGACCCTAAATCACAAATAGTGAGTTACACGACTTGGCACATGGCCATGTGACACACACTGGCGTCGAAAATCATATTTTCCGGCGTTTGACACTTGCAGAAAATCGGGTTTTCGTTACACACCTGGAATAGTTTCGAAGTAGAAACAAAAGACTCCCAATAACCAATTAAACAACTTAATCGACAAAAATCGCACAATTCAGCACAAAACTAACTATGTCGAAAGCTTCGACGCAAAACCTTCAAACGAAATTAACGCTTACCGATGAATCAACGGTAATTACTCAAATTAGAGCATTGGGGATCGCTACCTTCGATATCTACGCCTAAAAAGGAAGCCAAAAGATCATTTAACAGAGAATTTAAACAAGCCAAGTCAAAACCCACTTCGACAGAAACGAACGAACAAAAGTTTAACAGAAGTTCTACAATAAAATTCACGCAATTAACCTTTCAATCAACAACAATGAGATGTGTACTTACCCGATTACACCGCAGCAAAACTTTAACTGTAAGCCAAAAGAAAAGGAAGGAAAAAAGAAAAAAGAAAAGGAAAGGAAAAGAAGAACGAAGAAGAAGAAAAATAAGAAACGAATGATAAAAAAAAGGAAAGAAAAATTAAATTCTAAAAGAGCAATTAAACTAATTTTGCAGAGCAGCAAAAACATATCCTTGCTTCACTAACACAAAGACTTGAACCCCCTAACCTCGAACACATAAGCAAAGTACCGTCACAGAAACATAAGCTTAACTACGACAGAAATCGACAGTCAGACATTCAAATTTTTGGGACGTTACACCTTTACCCCTTATGTAAATATCTACTTTCAATTTAAAAAAAAATCCTATAGCTCATACATCAATGAACTAGAGCATAAACATGTGAAGCTAGCTAAAAGATAAAATTAGAATAACACAATATACAATCAGAGCTAACCATTCATCAATTACACAGAAACAAATAGGAATTATATGTTCCATCCCATCTAAAATCATTTCAATCCTTTCTTGATACAAAAACACACGCTCACTCACCTCTTTCTAGTCGATTGACTCAACTAGAAGTTCAAATTATTTTATTTTGTAGTGATAACATAATTATCCAAATGAATGGTCACATTTATTAATAATAAATATAATTATTCAATAGATATCTATTTGAATAATTATGACTCTTTATTAATAATCAACATAACTTTTAGTAACAAGAGACATAACTCATCTCTATGAATAGTGATAATTCTTGGTTGAGAACTCTTGGTTAATAAGCAAGTGGCATAATTTTTAAATCATTTGTAATTTTCCAATTATCACTATTAGAATATTATACATATTTTGAAAATGTTTCAACAACTTATAATAACTTTTCACTAAAATTAAATAGGTGGTACTTGCAATAAACCAATGCCAAAGTAAGTAATAACATGACCGTATGCTGCAGCAACAATCGAGAACCACCATATTCTATCAAAATCTGAAGTTTGTGAAAGTACGATCAATAATTACCAACATAATCATGTATGAATTGTTGGACATGTGACATGGGTTTTTTATAAGGCATATAGTATCATATTTATAGATATATCATTTTTTATTAAAATTAATACGTATTAGTTTGTTTCGATGTATAATTATTTTTTTTAAAAAAAGATATTTAATAGATGTGTATAAAAATATTTACAATATCAAATGAATAACACTTAGTAAATTTTAAATATAAAATTTTCATCAATAAACTCCACAAATAAAATTCATTATTCATTGAATTAACAAGAAAAAGAACTTAAGGGTGAGTAGGGATTTTTTTTTTGGTAATAATGTGAATAGGGACATCAAGCAATGCTTGGTTGAAGCGTTTACTCCGATTGGAATCAGCGAATGGGAAAATTTGTTTTACATAGTTCATTCTGGTGGAGTAGCTATTTTTAATGGAGTTGAAGAGAAACTTGGGTTGAATAAGGAGAGGCTTAGAGCAAGTAGGCATGTGCTAAATGAATATGGAAACATGCGGGGTCCGAGCGTGATCTTTGTTCTTGACGAGATGAGGAAAATGTCGATGTTGGAAGGCAAAGCCACCACGGGTGAAGGTCTTGAGTGGGGCGTGTTGTTGGGGTTTGGGCCAGGTCTCACGGTGGAGACATTGGTCCTTCGTAGCTTTGCTACAAATTCAACACCATAGTCCATAACTATTGCCGGTGTGTGAAACAATATGCGAATGTGAACGAGAAGATTGATACATGTTTCTTTAAAACACAACTTAAATAAACAAGTCTACAATAATGTACCGTGGAACCCTTAAAATTTTCATGTATGAAATAATAATCTTTATATATTATTGTTTTAGGTTTCAGTATCTTTTGCTAGTGGATTCAGAACAAAATTCATTTACCCCTTATGTAAATGTCTACTTTAAATAAATAAAAAAGCCTATAGCTCATACCTCAATGAACTAGAGCTTAAACATGTGAAGCTAAAAGATAAAATTAGAATAACACAATATATAATCAGAACTAACCATTCATCAATTACACTGAAACAAATAGGAATCATATGTTCCATCCCATCTAAAATCATTTCAATCCTTTCTTGATAAAAAAAATGCACGCTCACTCACCTTTTTCTAGTCGATTGATTCAACTAGAAGTTCGAATTATTTTATTTTGTAGTGATAACATAATTATCCAAATGAATAGCCACATTTATTAATAATAAACATAATTATTCAATAGATATCTATTTGAATAATTATAACTCTTTATTAATAATCAACATAACTTTTAGTAACAAGAGATATAATTCATCTCTATAAATAGTGACAACTTTTGGTTAATAAGCAAATGACATAACTTTTAAATCACTTGTAATTTTTCAATTATTACTATTAAAATATTATAAATATTTTGAAAATATTTCAACAACTTATAATGTATTTTCACTAAAATTAAATAGGTGGTGCTTGAGTTTAAAATAAAAAAAAATATAATATTATGATGTAATTTCGTATTTATATGAAATGATATAATTTGTACCAATATTCTTGGATTTGGTTTTTAGGTGAAAGTATCTAGTAGTTCTTTTTATCATAAGGGTCAGATCAATTTAGTCCTATTATTAATGGTAGTCAAATATTACAATATTTTCTATTAAAAAAGCTCCTAATCCGTATAAAAAAGAGACAGAAAGTTAAGTTGGAACATAAAGTGAGATAAATTATATATATAATATTTATATTCTTCTTGCTCAAATATAGAGGTGGGATCATCATCAAGGTATAGATACCCATCAAGGAAGAAGAAGTTGTAAAACATTTTAATAAAAAATGATTTGCTTTTATTGTCTGTAAGAATACTTTTAGTTTATTCATAACGTTAGTGTACAAAGCCTAATTTGCCCGGCTCAACGAAGAATAAAAATCAAAATACAAAAAACAAAACCCAACATAAAACCCAAACCAATAATAAGCCCAAAACAGATCAGGGCCCAATCAGCCAGACCCAAAACAAAAAAAAACAACAAAAATAAACCCTAGGTGCGGCCCCCGCCACTTGCCCTCTGCTCTGCCAAAAGCCTGCGGCCACCGCCCACGTCACGTCTTCACCGCCTCTGACCTGCAAACATTAAACAAGAAGAGACAGAAAGCTAAAGAAATTTGGCTATAAAAGTCGATTCTAAACATTTGTAACAGGACCCCTTTTTTTTTTCTTTCGATTACCAATACAATACAAGAGCCAGCATTTTTCAAACACAAACAAAATACAAACACTTGAGAGTAAGGATTAAACGCTAAAAAACCACTAAAAAATCATATCAGAGACTAAAGAGGTGATTTGTTTTCTTTATATTTTCGGAACCTTTTCTTTTCTTTTCTTCTTTTTTTGACACATATATATGCACGTATATTGTTACTATTTTTCTAAAAAAAAAATTAAAAAAAATACAATTTTTACCTTTTCTGGCCACCGTGCGCGATGGCCGGCGTCGGAGCCCGCGGCGGAGGCCGGCCTGAACCTCGTCGCCTTCACCCTGGACCTGCAGAGAAAAAGGAGAAAGTCAGCCCCCTTTTTTTACAAAGCATGACAAAATGAATTTTTTTTAAGAAATTTTGGCTTATATAGCCAATTGAAACGACGCCGTTTTGGCCGGTGTCCAAAAGCCCCAAAACGACGTCGTTTCACCTTGGCCCGACCCGATCCGACCCGCTCAAGGCAGGATCCGCGTGTTTTTTCAAAAGGGGGAATTTACGCGCGCAGTCCCTCGGCCTTTTCAGAATCATGCAATCAGGTTTTCAATTGTTTTTAATTTTGCCCCAAAATTTTAACGCAGTTTTAAATTTAATCCATTTAAACCCTGCGTTTAAAGGGCTCGGATAAATTGCGCTTCTCGTCCCTCTACATCGCGCGCATGCTACAATGTAGTTCTCCCTTTTTTTAATTAACCCCAAACTTTCATTTTAAATTCAATTTAATCATTTTTTGGTTGTTTTGCAATTTCTTTTATTATTATTGCTATTACTTAGCCTTTTTACTATCATTACTATCATTACCTTTATTTATCTATTTTTATTTTTATTTATTTTGTTTGTTGTTTTTGTTATTATTATTATTATTATTTACCATTATTTATTATTATTGCTTTCAATATTATCATATATGTCGTTATTTACCATTTCATTTTAATATTACTATTACATTATTTTATTTTATTTTTACTCTTTGTATTTATTATCATATCTATTTTACCTATTATCATTTACTTTATTTCTAATATCATTACTACACTGTATTCGTTTTGTATATGTTATTATTATCATATTTATTATTTATTTTATTACATTTTTGCTATTGCTAATATACTACTATCATCGTTAATTAACATATTACTTTCATTTTATCATTATCTATATTATCATTTTCTACTTTATCATCATTATTAATTTATTAGCATCATCTATATCAGTATGTTATCCGCATTTCATAATCATTATTTTATTATTATTATTCTTTTCACGCGTAACATCGTATTTTTCATATCATTATTTGTCACATAAACTTTTACTCGATGCATCAAGTTTTTAAAATAACCGATATTTCGTATTAAAGATTCGAGGAAATCGAGCCCTAACTTACTGGATTCCGATTTTCCTCGTTCAATCTGAATAACGGAATATCCCTTTTAAATCGCAATACAAGCTTTGAATAAAATACTTGTTCTCGGAAATTTGAAATGTTGTGCCCTAACTTACTGGACACGATATTTAGATACCCCGAGATAAGTTTTTTTAAATAAAGGCAATATTCCGTATTTGGAATTTCGAGAAATTGAGCCCTAACTTACTGAGTTACGGTTTCTCATTTGACAAATAACGGAATATCCTCCTCAAACTTAAATTCGAGTTTTAAAATCAAAAGACAAGCTCAGTTTCGGGAACTCAAAGTGTCATACCCTAACTTACTGGGTAAGACGTTTTATCTCTTCGAAATGAGAAGGTCTTATCATCCATTTCGATTTGTTCAAGTTTTAAAAAAAATAAAAGAAGATCGTATTTTCGAATTTTTTCAAATTTTCACATTAGGACATGATTTTATCAATTAGGTACCAATTTTGGACGTTACGAGGGTGCTAATCCTTCCTCGTACGTAACCGACTCCCGAACCCGCTTTCTTGAATTTCGCAGGCCAAAATTAATATTTAAAAAAAACGTTTTAAGGTGATCCAATCACACCTAAGCAAAAAGGGATTGGTGGCGACTCCCGTATTTTTGTTTCCATTTCCAAAACAAAAGTCGACCCCCGTTTTACAAAAAAATGGTTACGACAGCTTGGCGACTCCGCTGGGGACGATTGAGAGTCAGGCCATAGATTGATTAATTTTTGTCCTTTTGATTAAAAATTTGGAAAATTGTCTTGAAAATTCATGTTTCTTTTAATGCATTTCTGATGCTATAATTGTAATAATGTCAAGTCTCATAAAATAATTTGGCATTGCATTGCATGACCGTTGTGGTCGCACCTTTAAGTGGGAGCGAGAAGCTATGCCTTCGTGAGGTTTTCACCTCTGCATGGGCTAGTGGATTGCTTTTCGGGATACATCTGTACCTATGTCTTCGTGAAGTTTTCACTTCCGCATGGCCATAGAGAAATGTATTCCCCTGAACCGAACTCGGTCCGTATGAACCTTAATGGGTGAGGATCGAGGAATCTGCTGGTTCGGGTACCTGAACTTTAGAGCTAAACCACACGTAGAAAACATAAGAACCCACCCTAAGTAGAACTATGTCAAACCTTAGTAATTACCCAGATAGGTGTTTGTTTATTTTACTTGCTTTATATTTCATTCTGCGATACTAACTTGTTATGTTTTATTTTTGTGCATGTCATTTCATATTTTAAGAGGTATCGATTCACGGTCAGTTTCTAAGTTAGAAAGCTGGCTATGGAGAACAAATTCCTTGATAAAGTGGAAGGCAATGCAGCCGTCCGCATATGGTCAGAGCAAAGGCAATTAGAGAAAGGGGACAGCATAGCTGAGGGATATGTGTCGGAACTTCGGAACTTCACTAGTATCAGTGTCACGCAAAATGAGCTCCAGGAGTTGAAGGAGATATGGACCCAGTGGGATGATGAGACAAAACAGTTGTTCTATCGTACTTATGGCGATCTACCTTACTTGCTCGACGTCAAGGTAGATAAGTATCTATTCCGAGCCATGACTCAATTTTGGAATTCTGTATATAGCTGTTTCTCTTTCGGGAAAGTAGATTTAGTGCCCACGGTAGAGGAATATACGACCTTGCTTCGCTGTTTAAGGATCCAAGTCGATAGAGCTTATTTTAGGGCTGCCAATATCCCAACTTTTGTGAAGAAGTTAATGAGTATCACATGGATGAGTGAACAGTGGGTTGCAGCCAGAATCCAAGAGAAAGGTGAGGGTAAGTGCATACCTTGGGTGAGTTTGAGGGACCTGATCCTAGCATATCCAGATGTAAAGAAGAAGGTCGACGTCTTTGTCTTATGTATGTGTGGTTTGGTAATCTTCCCTAAACCTCTAAGACATATAGATGAAGCAGTTGCTGATCTATTCGACCGACTAGACAAAGGGGTCACGCCTGTGCCTGCGATCTTAGCCGAGACGTTCAGATCTTTGAATGCATGTCGGAGAACAGGTGAAGGCAGGTTCATTGGATGCGCGCAGTTATTGTTGGCTTGGTTCCACAGTCATTTCTGGAAGGTGGAGAAAGTGTCTTATTGGGTTTTCTCTGAGAATTACTCACCGTTGAAATAAATAGTAGCTACACCAAGGAGAGAAGACATGTCCGAGGAAACCTGGATGGCACTCCTTCAAAACCTTCAAGAAGAAGACATCGAGTGGAGGGCTCCTTGGATGGTTCCCAATGAAATCCTTTATCGGTGCGGGAGTTTTGACTGGGTTCCTTTACTTGGAATTTGGGGAGCCATTGGGTATGCCCCTTTGCTTGTACTTAGGCAATATGGATCAAGACAGTTTATACCAACGACACATGGACTGGCTCAGTGTGAGTTCTCATACAGAGGGGAAAATTATAAGAAGAGGGTTAAGGAGATTTCTGCTGCTTGGCATCAGATTTGTAGGATGAAGAGATTATCTGCAAGACTAATGACGACCCCAGAATACAGTAGATGGAGGATTAGAAGGATTATGATAACATCCCCAAGCTGAATCCAGAAGACGCCCGATCAAAAGAGGAATGCTTGAAGTGGTCCCATCAGAATTAGAGATTGTGAAACAAGATTTCGAAAAGATGAGTTCAGAGCTTGGAAAGAGGATAGAGAAGTTAGAAGAAGAAAAGATGCACCTAAGTTTAGATGCATATGTTCAGAAAATAGAAGCCGAGAAATTAAGAAAAGAAAAGAAGAAGATAGAGGAAGATCGAGATAGTCTGAAGACAGAATATAAGAAGATATGTCTGACGATGAAGAACGATGTATTGGGAAAGACTTCGAAACAGTGGCAACAGGAGATTCAAGAGGAAAAAGCCAAAGCTAACTGTTGGGAGAGGAAGTTTCAGGAAATGCAAGCGCGAAATGAAGCCTTAGAGAAGAATTTGGCAGATAGCCAAAAAGAGAAAAGTGGATTAAAAGCTAGAGTGGCTGAACTTGGGCGGTCTCTTCATCGCCATCGAAGTCGTAATTCTGAAATTGAACTAAAATCAAGTCTGAACAAGATCGAGGAGATAAAAGGTAAGATTGAAGAATTAGAATCAGCATTGCACAGTTGTGAACTTCGAATTGAGCTTCTTGAAACAAGAGAAGGGCGTTGGAAGGAAGAGCTTCACCATTCTCAAGATCAAGTTAGAAGTCGGGATTATCTCATGGGTGAAGCAATAATTCAGATTCAAGAGGTAGCTGATCACCTACTACTTTGGCAGCACAGGCTGATATATTGAGCATGAAGTATGAGCTACAGTCGGATCGTAGTCAAGAGTTAACCTCTTTGTTTGGGAAAATCAAAACTTTAGGCCTTAGGGCGAAAGCATATTTGTAGTATGTTTTATGTAAAAGATTTTATTTTCTAAAAAAGTTTTCTAAAATAAAGTTGAATCTAAATCGATGCCTCCTTGCTTTCATGCATTTGCATTACATCATATCATATGCATTTAAGTCCATAGAGAGAGCCTAATTAGTTGAAATTAATACAGAGAGAAAGAGAGGAAGAGAGAGAGAGAAAAAGAAAATCTGGAAACTGGGCACCATTACGGTACACGTGCCAAGACAAAAAAAATGTATCAAAGACTTGAACAATTCCAGAAAGACATGCAAGACCAGATGCAAGTGCAATTGGCCAAGCTCCAACAAGAAATGAGAGACCAAATGTTGGAAGCTCAAAGGAACATGATGGCTCAAATGCCCGGATCTTTGAGCAGGGCAATGGACAAAGGAAAAGGTCCCATGGCTATTACAGGAGAAGATAGCGAAGGCATTCCTCCGGGTTTTACCCCACCACATGCACAAACACAACCTGAGGAGTATCCCCAAAGGTCATCTGTCACGATTAGGCCTCAACAAGGGCAAACTGATGCTAGACCGCCCATGAACTTCCAAGTTGGCTCGGGATCTAACCCAGGAGATAACCCAGCTAATCCTGTCATCCCTGATTTGGATATAGCAGAGAGGGAATGGACAAAAACTGAATCCTCTAGGCAGTTAGAGGATCGCTGTAGATGGTTGGAAGAAAAGTTCAAGGCTTTGGAAAATGTCGATCATCATTGATAAACCGTAAAAGTAACATATTTTAATCCCATATTTAGCATACTTTTGGATGATTTATCCCTTGATTTATGTAAAAAGGTGCTCTTAATCCTTTCTTTTCATGTTTTGTACCCAGGAAAGCACTAGAGGATGGAAAAAACGAGAAACGGGCTCAAAACGGACCAAATTGGGCCAAAGTGGAAATCGACACGGCCTGGATTTGAGCCAACACGGTCGTGTCTCCTTGATAGACTAGAACACGGCTTGATCACGACTTGCACGGGCATATCACCTCATTAAAATTCCGAACACGGCCTACAGACGATTCACACGGGCGTGTGCCATGGCCGTGTCCCTATCGTGGAGAAGAGCAATTTCACTCGGAAAAGGATACTTAGGGGCAAAGAAACCTATTTCAAAAGCCTATATAAACACCCTAAGTATAACCTAGAAGGGGGCGGTGAGCTAGGCCAAGGAGCCGAGCCGAAAAGGTCAGATTTGTGGGAAACACTCGAAGATAGCCAGTTGATCCATCTCAAGAAGCCGGAATTCTACTCAAGACGGCGGATCTCTCTTTCAATTCCTTCAGGGGGTTTTAGGGATTTCTTATGTTTTGTTTTATCTTTTCTTCCGAGATGTTTTCTTTTATCGTTATGAACTAAACCCTTCAGATACCTGAAGGGGATGAAACTTAGATGAATCTTGTTATCGTTTGCTGAACTATATGATAAATACTTGATTTGTTCTTAATTATGTGTTCTTAATTCTTGTGTTAATATTTCCGGGATATTGATTCAAGTCTGATGTGCTTAGGTGGAGGAGCAAAAGTCCCTGCTTAAGAGTAGATCTAGCATAATTAAGCGGAGTTGATCGCGCGCCTAGAGATAGGGTGACGAGATTTTGCCGGATTTGGGTGAAACCTAATATGGGAGTTCATAGATCGAGTTAATGCAATTCTAGGGGTTTTAATTAGAAAGAGATTTCAATTAATCAACCTAGGGTTAGACGTTATTCGCTTCGAGAGAGGGTTTAATATACATTAGGGAGTCTTACGGATCAAGTCAAGTGAATAAATCGTCTAGTTCAGAGTTAGATAACAATTGAAGTCTAGGTGGATTCTTCCTAAGGGTATCGTCTTAATCAACTGAGTTTTTTTCAACAGTATTTCCCCAATTCATTCTTTTTGTCTTTGCGTCTTTAGCGTAGTAGTTAGTTAAATTTAGATTAAATAACAACTTCACTTATTTTAGGCTAGATAATAAAAAAAAAAGTTAGTATTAGTACTTTTTGTTCCTTTGGGTTCGACAATCCGGTCTTGCCTAAGCTATACTACTGTTCGATAGGTGCATTTGTCTCAATCGTTGTTATAGTTAGTTCCAGGTTCGATCATTATAAATTTAAAACTCTGAAATCACAAATGATCAAGTTTTTTGGCGCCGTTCTTTGGGAACTAAAATATTAAAAAACTCTATTTTTATTACTTTAGCCATTATTTTCCATAATTTACTTTTATTTTTATTTTTATTTTTGTTTTGTTTTTAACTTTGCTAAATTTTCATTCTTTCTTTTTCTAGCAGGTACCTCTAGTTTATGACTAGAAGGAACCCGAGAGGACCACTAGTATACGACAGTGATATTGAAGCTACCGCTCGCGAGGAATCGCAGAGAAATTAGGCGAGCCCTAAATTACACGTAAAAGAGCGAGAAGGCGGATCCAATCCTACTGAAGGGATGGACGAGAATAATCCACCACCACAAGATGTGGCGAGAAAATAATGCTCGCGTACTATGTATGATTATGCTAAACCTCATTTAACAGAGCGAGAATCAAGTATTGTTAGGGCTGTTATAGCTGCTAATAATTTTGAATTAAAGCCTAACACTATACAAATGATTCAATAATTTGTTCAATTTGATGGTTTACTGTGACGAAGACCCAAATACTCATATAGCTAATTTTTAGAGTTCGTGATACCTTCAAAATAAATGGCGTTTCGATGATGCCATCCGTCTTCTGTTATTTCCCTTTTCATTAAGGAATAAAGCCAAACAGTGGTTAAACTCGTTACCACGAGGGTCAATCACTACAAGGGATCAAATGACCGAAAAAATTTTATTACAATATTTCCCACCGGCCAAAACGGCCAAATTACGGAATGATATCTATTCTTTTGTGCAGATGGATTTAGAGACATTATACGACGCATGGGAGAGATACAAGGATCTCTTGAGAAGGTGTCAGCACCATGGTTTACCCTTGTGGCTCCAAGTCCAAACTTTCTATAACGGTGTAAACCCCTCAATGAGGCAACTAATTGATTCAGCCGCCGGTGGAACCTTGAACAACAGAACTCCTGAAGTAGCCTACGAGTTTATTGAAGAGATGTCACTGAATAACTATCGGTGGCGGAGTTACAAGGACAAAACCAACAAAATCAGCCGGAGTTTTCAACCTCGACGCAAAGTAACCATGCTATCAACACGGTAGAGATGATGAATAAAAAGCTTGATAGTTTGTGTTCTTCGCAGTACATCCGATGAATGCAAAGGCGACGCAAGTGGAACCGTGGCGAATCCCGAGTACCCACCCTACCAACAGGGCATAGAAAGCGAACAGATGAACTATATAGGTAATAATTTCAGATCTAATAATAACTCTTATAGTAATACTTATAATCTAGGTTAGAGGAACCACCCAAATTTTTCATGGGGAGGTCAAAGAAATCAAGGAATTCAAAGACAATAACATCCTCAAAATTTCCAAAACTAGCCCTATCCACAGGAAAAGAGGCCGAACCTTGAAGAAATGCTGACAAATTTCATGGCAGCCACAGATAACCGTCTCCAAGACACTGAAACCACCATTAAGAATCAACAGGCATCAATTAAGGGGATCGAAAGTCAAGTTGCGGAACTTACTAAGATAGTTGGACAACTTGCAAAGATAATTTCCGAACGACCGCACGGGCGTCTACCAAGCAACACTGAGATTGACCCAAAGGAGCAAATCCAAGCTATCACAACTCATGGTAGTATTGGGTTATATGAACCCAATCCAATACAAGAAAACGAGGTAGAGAAAGGTAAAGTTGAGGTAACACAAGAAAAGCCAAAATCGATAATCAAAAAGTACCAACCTCGCATTCCTTATCCCGAAGCGATGAAGAGAGACGATACAGAGGAACAGTTCGGTAAGTTTCTTAAACTTTTAAAGAAATTACATATTAACTTACCGTTACTTGAAGCTCTTTCACAGATGCCAGATTCTAGAAAATTTTTAAAAGAGCTTTTGACGAACAAACGAATGATAGACGAGGCATCACACGTGGAACTAAACGCAATGTGCTCGGCAGTCTTGCAAAATAAACTACCACAGAAATTAAAAGCTCCAGGGAGTTTTACGATTCCATGTTTAATTGGTAGTTTACCTATTGATAATGCGTTAGCTGATTTAGGGGCAAGCATAAATGTCATGCCTTATAAATTGTTTAAACAACTAGGTCTAGGGAAACCCAAACAAACTAGGATGAGCATTCAATTAATGATAAAACGGTTAGAATTCCTAGGGTATAATCGAAGATGTACTCATAAAGATTGATAAATTCGTATTCCCAAATCGACTTTGTCGTTTTAGACATGGATGAGGACAATAGTATCCCCCTAATCTTAGGAAGACCATTTTTAGCAACTGCCAGGACTAAAATTGACATTGATGCAGGAGAACTAATATTTCGTGTAGGTGACGAGACAGTCACTCTTCAAGCCCTCGATTTAACTAGAACATCGAATAATCAAGGTGAGAAAATAACTTCGAATGATAACCATTCGGTTAACCCTTATTTTCAGGAAGCACCACAAAAGAATACAACTGAACCCGATCCTATACCATGTGCCAACAAAGAAATAACTTATGAGGAACGAGGGATTCAGATCGATGATCTAGACGAGTGGAAGACACATTTTAAGGATAAATTAGGGATACACAAAGCAGAACCAGAGCCACTCCACGCGGCAAACAAGTTCAAAATTGGAGATCAAGACCCTCGAATATCTCCTCCTGACCCTAACACTAACAAAGAAATCCCTTTTAGGGTAATCAGTGTTTTTCCATACGGAACAGTCGAGGTAAGTAATCCTATCTTTGGCACTTTCAATATAAACGCATCTCGACTTAAATTCTATCATGATAATGGAGCTGCCAGCATGAGGAAGGACTTTCAACTCCTCAAACCACCATGAATATACAAATGAGAGGAGAGTCTAGCTTAAGACTATAAACAAGCGCTTCTCAGGAGGCAACCCGAGCACTAACCCCATTAACTTTTACATTTTATTTTGTCTTATTTATTCTATTTTTTTCTTTATAGTACCTAACTATAAACTAACCAAAAGTCAGAATTCGTGCCACACGGCCTTGCACACACGCCGTGGTCGTGGGCGTGTGGAGGTACTGAATCTCGCATCGACAATGGCGTAAGAGGTACAAGTCGAAAGAATCAAATCTTCAAGTCACGGACTCCAACCACCACCCCACGGGCACTGACAAAATGCCACGGCCGTGCGACGCGACTGTGGACGACACTGACTTATCACCAACGGGTGTGGCAATCTGTAAAATGGGCGTAGGAGACATGAACGACGCTCAACACGGTCATGCAATGCGGCCGTGGTCGACACTGGTAGTTTACACACGGGCGTGGTAACCAGAACATGGGCGTGGGAGAAACGATACGATGCATAACACGGCCATGCGAGGCGGCCGTGTGAATCAACACGCCCATGGTACACGGGCGTGGGAATGTACCTGACTTGAGAATTCTATTTAAACCACCCACCCCTCCCTATTCTCACCCATTCAGCCCATTTAGTTTTCTTTTCTTTCTCAACCCTCTCCTTACTTTTCTTCTCCAATACATTCCCAAAACCCTTGAGCTACACCAAATGCCGAAGAAGCGGAAGGAATCAAACATAGTCTCCCAGAGGGAGACCGATCTATATAAGTTCATGTCGGCCGCTTCAATCATTCGACGAGCCAAGGATACTTGAGGCCATTTAGTTTTTATTTCGTTTTTCTCTTTTGCTTCAATTTCCTTATCTTTACTTCTCTTCTGCTTAATCTAACTTATTTTATTTTAATTTCTTGGTTTTAGGTTCTTCAGGCTGCTTGGGAATCACACCACGACCACCACCATATCCACAGCCTTAGAAATCACACCCAACAATAAGGACTGTACAGTCCATTTATCTTTTCTTTTAATTTTAGTTCACTTTTTATTTTTCTTCACTTTAGCTTGCTTTTCTTTCATTATTTAATTAGTATAGTTTTAATTATTATTATGATATCCTGGCTAATCCTCCATGAGCTACCCAATTTCTTCATCTAGCGCGGGATCGTCATCAAGAACGACCCCTCCAACTTATCTTTCACCTCCAACGCAAGGATTTCATCCATAATTCAGGGAGTTTCACTTCTCTCCATATCTTTTGAATTTATACTTAATTGTCTATATATATATTTGTACATTGAGGGCAATGTACATCTTAAGTGTGGGAGGGTGAACAACCTAAAAAAAGGTGCCAAACTTTTTGCATTATTCTCAAATCCCTGAATTATGCCTTGTCTTAAAGTAAATTTCTCATATTATCATTAGAATGAAATTTCCATGATTTATGATTTTTATGGATATGTTTTGGATTAAGTCATTGATAATTGTGCATTGATAATTAAATTCTAAGATACTAGAGAATCATGCATGATAAGTCTATTTTTCAGAAATTAAATTTTTTTTCTAGGTCGTCTACCTGAATTTGAATATTACTTTGAAGTTTTAAATTTACGAGGTTGACATCAAAATACCCATAATTTTTTTTAGATTTTGAGCCTTATAGAGCATATACTCTTTTTCTTGCTCACTTTTTGATTATGAGTGTGTCAACATTGATTTGTTATTCTAGAACTTGTATCGATTATACACGTTGAGACCACATCTTTGATTTGATATACAGAAATGATAAAGGCACCTAGGATTTAACCCACTTACTCCATAAAAAACCTACCTTCATAATTAACCCCTAGTGAACCCCTTTGATCCTAACAACCCTTTTTATTGACTCACCCACTAATATTAACCCAAAACCCTTTGTATTTGTTATCATCATTCTTCTTGACTACCCTTTTTGTCGAGATTTGATTTGATCAGTTGCCTAACTATGTTCTTTATTTCAGTTGTTAAAGTTCTTTATTATTACTTGATTTGTTCTTAAAAAAAACATCGAAGTATATTCAGTATTAGTATGATGAAAAGCGAGCTTGTACAGTTAAAGTCTATTTATTAAAGAAGAAGCTCGTATTATTAGTTTCAAAGTTTCAATTCATGTAATTATTTATTTTTCAGTTCGTTGTTTCTAGTTAGGTAATTTTTCAGGTCGATCTCGATTCTAACCCTCTAATTCAGCCTTTATCCACACCTTAACCCAAGCCCCGTTACAACCCTTTCAAAGACCTTTTGATTTGTGCATCATCTCATATTATAGTGGTGGAGATTTGATTTTCATGCAAGCCTATGGGATTAACTTTTTAGGTTTGACATTTGAGTGCTTAATTCTGAACCTTAAACACTTCGAGTGATTTGAGTGAATCTTTTGTGAGGATGTCAATCTTTGTAGGTTTTGGATCAGAGGTAATTATTTAGATGAGGGGAAACACCTATGTTTTGTGCTACAAATGTATGACTTATATTGTTTGAATCTTTACGACTCTTTGAGTTAAATTATCCATGTATAAATTATCTATGAATTATGATGAGACATTATTGATAAGAATATTGAATCATGGAAAGTTCGTTTTAATTGTAACTTGAGAATTTTGCTTGAGGACAAGCAAAAGCTTAAGTGTGGGGTTATGTGATAAACCGTAAAAGTAACATATTTTAATCCCACATTTAGCATACTTTTGGATGATTTATCCCTTGATTTATGTAAAAGGTGCTCTTAATCCTTTCTTTTCATGTTTTATACTCGTGAAAGCACCGGAGGATGGAAAGAACGAGAAACGGGCTCAAACGGACCAAATTGGGCCAAAGTGGAAATCGACACTACTGGATTTGAGCCAACACGGCGCGTGTCTCCTTGATAGACTAGAAACACGGCCGATCACGATTTGCACGGGCGTGTCACCTCATTAAAAGTCCGAACACGGCCTAAAGATGATTCACACGGGCGTGTGCCATGACCGTGTCCCTATCGTGGAGAAGAGCAATTTCACTCGGAAAAGGATACTTAGGGTCAAAGAAACATATTTCAAAAGCCTATATAAACACCCTAAGTATAACCTAGAAGGGGGTGTGAGCTAGGCCAAGGAGCCGAATAAAAGGTCGATTTGTGGGAAACACTCGAAGATAGCCAGTTTATCCATCTCAAGAAGCCGAAATTCTACTCAAGACGGTGGATCTCTCCTTCAATTCCTTCAGGGGGTTTTAGGGATTTCTTATGTTTTGTTTTATATTTTCTTCCGAGATGTTTTCTTTTATCGTTATGAACTAAACCCTTCAGATACCTGAAGGGGATGAAACTTAGATGAATCTTGTTATCGTTTGCTGAACTATATGATAAATACTTGATTTGTTCTTAATTATGTGTTCTTAATTCTTGTGTTAATATTTCCGGGATATTGATTCAAGTTTGATGTGCTTAGGTGGAGGAGCAAAAGTCCCTGCTTAAGAGTAGATCTAACATAATTAAGCGGAGTTGATTGCGCGCCTAGAGATAGGGTGACGAGATTTTGCCAGATTAGGGTGAAACCTAATATGGGAGTCCATAGATCGAGTTAATACAATTCTAGGGGTTTTAATTAGAAAGAGATTTCAATTAATCAACCTAGGGTTAGACGTTATTCGCTTCGAGAGAGGGTTTAATATACATTAGGGAGTCTTACGGATCAAGTCAAGTGAATAAATCGTCTGGTTCAGAGCTAGATAACAAGTGAAGTATAGGTGGATTCTTCCTAAGGGTATCGTCTTAATCAACTCGAGTTTTTTCAACAAAGATTTCCCCAATTCATTCTTTTTGTCTTTGCGTCTTTAGCTTAGTAGTTAGTTAAATTTAGATTAAATAACAACTTCACTTATTTTAGGCTAGATAATAAAAAAGAAAGTTAGTATTAGTACTTTTGGTTCCTTTGGGTTCGACAATCCGGTCTTGCCTAAGCTATACTACTGTTCGATAGGTGCACTTGCCTCAATCGTTTTTATAGTTAGTTCCAGGTTTAATCATTATAAATTTAAAACTCTGAAATCACAGCGATCAATCACCATGGTATTAACGCAAAAGACTTGAGTCTGGTTCCAGATTTGGTGTTTCCTCATAAATTTAAGATGCCAGAATTCGAGAAATACAATGGGACCAGCTGTCCGGAAGCCCACATCACTATGTTCTGTAGACGAATTACTGGCTACGTGAACAATGATCAACTTTTGATTCATTGTTTCCAAGACAGTTTAGTGGGGGCAGCGTCCAGATGGTACAATCTACTTAGCCGTGCTAATATTAGCTCCTGGAGAGACCTAGACCAAGCCTTCATGAAGTAGTACAATCATGTCACAAACATGATGCCTGATAGAATCATGTTGCAGAATATAGAAAAGAAGTCGAATGAAAGCTTCAGACAATACGCGCAAAGATGGAGAGAGGTTGTTATGCAAGTTCAGCCACCGCTCTTAGAAAAGGAGACTACAATACTTTTTATCAACACCCTGAAGGCTCCATTTATCACCCACATGATAGGAAGTGCTACCAAGAGCTTCGCTGATATAGTGATGGCAGGAGAAATGATTGAAAATGCCATAAGGGGTGGCAAGATTGAAGCAGGCGAAACCACTAGAAGGGCTGCTCCTAGGAAAAAGGACAATGAGGTAAACAATGCGAGTACATACAACAAAGGGTACTCGAAGGCAATCACTATTAGCCAGCCAAAGGTAGTTACAGCTGGGCAATAAGGGTCGACCAGACAGGAATCAGGCACCAGATAAAATTCTGAAAAGCTCCAATTTACGCCAATCCCAATGACGTATAAAGAGCTATACCAAAGTTTATTTGACGCACATATTGTGTCCCCGTTCTATCTAAAACCGCTACAAACCCCATATCCCAAATGGTATGATTCAAACGCTCAATGTGACTACCATGCGGGAATATCAGGGCATTCAATAGAAAACTGCACTGCCTTCAAACAGGTAGTCGAGAGACTCATCAAGATGGGGATTGTAAAATTTGATGATACACCTAGTGCGGAGAACCCATTACCTAACCATGAGAATAAGGGGATAAAATGCGATCGGTGAGAAGGTCGTAAGAAAGATAAAGGAAGATATCACAGAGGTAAAAACCTCACTGAGAATGATTTGGAAAGAAATGATGAGAAGAGGATTGGTAGAATCAGATCATGTGGAAGGATGTGAAGGACTAAGGGACTACTGTGAGTTCCACAAAACAGAGGGGCATGAGATCCAGAAATGTGTTGAGTTTAGGGTCTTGGTGCAAAGCCTCATGGATAATAAGGATGTGGAATTTTATGAAGAAAGTTCAGAGGAAGGAAGCATATGCATAACGGAAGGAGTTGACAAACCAAAAATTTAACTATCTGAGGATCATTATTTCCTGACCGAGAAGCACGGAAGGCGGAGCATAAATCGTGCCTAAAGTCGTAATCCAGAAACCTGTTTCCTTTCCTTACAAGGATAACAAAATGGTACCATGGAATTACGACTGTAATGTGAAAATACCAGGAGTGGAAAGCTCAGTTAGCACTTCCGAGGAGGTCCAAAATGAAGGTTCCTACACATGTAGTGGAAAGCGCTACGATTCAGGAAGCGCTAGAGCAGAACCAGTGAAATCAAAGACTATGACAGTTGAACGAGAGAAAAGACCTGAGACCCTTATCAACGAACTTGTGAAGGAGGAAGAGGCTAAAGAATTTTTGAAATTCTTGAAGCACAGTGAGTACAGCATGGTGGAACAACTGCGCAAGCAACCGGCTCGCATATCAGTGCTAGCCTTGCTTTTAAGCTCAGAAGTGCATCGCGAAGCACTGATGAAAGTGCTGAATGAAACTTACGTTACTAAGGATATATCCGTCAACAAACTGGATCGTCTGGTTAGTAACATAAGTGTTGACAATTTCATTTACTTCAGTGATGATCAAATCCCACCGGGGGGCATGGGATTAACAAAGGCTTTGCACATCACTACTCGTTGCAAGGGATACACTCTGTCAAGTGTGTTAATAGATAATGGATCGGCTTTGAATGTTTTACCATTGTCTACACTGAAGAGGTTGCCTATAGATAGTTCTCACATGAAAACATGCCAGAACATAGTGAGAGCATTTGATGGCACTGAAAGAGGAGTGATAGGAAGAATTGACATACCATTATTGATCGGGCCTAACACATATGAAGTGGACTTTCTGGTAATAGATATCAAACCCTCCTACAACTGCTTGTTGGGAAGGCCCTGGATTCATTCGGCGGGGGCAGTGCCCTCATCGCTGCACTAAAAACTGAAACTTGTAACAGAGAATCGGCTGGTAACTATAAACGCAGAAGAAGACATCATAGCGACTGTTACCAATGATACGCCATATTTAGAGACAAATGAGGAGGCCACTGAATATTCCTTTCAATCTTTAGAGTTCGTAAATGTAATATTCATCTTGGAAGGGAATAAAGTTTTAGTGTCTAAGATATCCAGAACCACGAGGATGGGCTTACAAATGATGATAGGGAAAGGAGCCCTACCAGGGAAAGGATTGGGCAGACACCTCCAAGGGGAAGTTCAAGTTTCGGTACTGAAAGAGAAGAGAGACCATTTTGGCCTAGGTTTTAGGCCAGATGCTAAACAAAGGAAGAGGGAAATAGAGAAAAAGCAAGAGAGGAGAACGGCACGGTTTAATGGGAAAGACGTTAAGTGGGAATCGATGACATTCCCCCACATATCCCAGACCTTTGTATCAGGAGGGATAATTCACCCGGAGAAAAGATTATCGAAAAATGAAGATCCTCACATCAATGCCATACACGATGAGGAAACCGAGCAAGGAAACATGTTGGGCATTCGCCCGTATGAACCTGGAAGCGTTTTGGACAATTGGACTGCAGAGGAACTTCCTGTAGTTTTTAGAGATTACACAGAGTAATGTTCAGAACACTTGTTGTTTTTAAGCCTAGAAACAATAAGATTTCTTTTGTGAAATAGGCTCATGTTCAGAAATCTTTATTTGAATGAAATACATTCTTAATGATCCATTCAGGAAAATATTCTTTCATTTTTCTTTTAATCTTCTAATTTCATTCTAAATTTTTTATTATTCTCATTCATATCATGTGAATAGTTGTCCTCGAATTCATTTGTTCTTTGTACATTCTTTGGCGTCCACCACAGGTCCCTAGATATCAATGATATGAGCAATGATACTACAGATCCAGAAGTCCATTTTGAGCAAGACATGGGTTTAGAGGAATCTCAGGATTTTGAAGGTGACAATGATGGTGACTTGTCTCCAGATTTGTTGAGAATGGTAAAGCAAGAGGAGAAACAAATTTTACCCTATGAAGAGGAGGTAGAGAACATAGTCTTAGAAGAGGGAAAGGTGGTGAAAATTGGAACGCGTATAGCCAAGGAGACGAAACAAGACCTTGTTGAGTTACTACGGGAATTCAAGGACGTCTTTGCATGGTCATACCAAGATATGCCTGGTCTAAGTACTGATATTGTAGTGCATCTGCTTCCCATAAGAGAAGAATGCAAGCCAGTTCAGCAAAAGCTACGAAGGATGAGGCCTGACGTGGTGTTGAAAATAAAAGAGGAAGTCAAGAAATAGTTTGATGATGGTTTTCTACAGGTGGTCAAATACTCAGAGTGGGTTGCCAATATTGTTCCAGTCCCTAAAAAGGATGGAAAGGTCGAGATGTGTGTAGACTATAGGGACTTAAATAAAGCCAGCCCAAAGGATAATTTCCCTTTGCCTCATATTGACACGTTGGTGGATAATACGGCGGGATACTCACTGTTTTCTTTCATGAATGGTTTTTTCGGATACAATCAGATCAAGATACACGCTGAGGACATGGAGAAAACCACTTTCATAACGTTGTGGGGTACCTTTTGTTATAAAGTAATGCCATTTGGGCTAAAGAATGCAGGGGCAACATATCAAAGGGCCATGGTAACTTTATTCCATGACATGATGCACAAAGAGATTGAAGTATATGTTGATGATATGATCGTCAAATCTCGAACAGAAAAGGAACACATTGAGGTTTTGAAGAAATTGTTTTTGAGATTGAGGAAATTTCAATTGAAGCTCAACCCGGCCAAGTGTACTTTCGGAGCTTGGTCAGGGAAATTACTGGGTTTTGTGGTTAGCGAAAGAGGAATCGAAGTTGACTCAAATAAGGTCAAAGCGATACAAGAGTTGCCTCCACCACGCACTCAAAAGGAAGTTCAAGGTTTTCTTGGAAGATTAAATTACATTGCTCGGTTTATTTCACAACTAACTGAGAAATGTGATCCCATATTTCGTCTTCTCAAGAAACACAACCAAGGTGTATGGGACAATGAATGCCAGAGAGCTTTTGACAAAGTCAAACAATATCTGTCAAATGCACCAGTACTATCTCCGTCTAATCCAGATAGACCATTGATACTGTATTTATCAGTGTTCAATAACTCCATGGGATGTGTGCTTGGTCAACACGATGAGTCAGGAAGAAAAGAAAGGGCGATATACTATCTCAGTAAAAAGTTCACTGAATGTGAAATGAGATATTCGTCGATTGAAAAATTGTGTTGCGCCTTGATTTGGACAACTCGAAGATTGAGGCAGTACATGTTATATCATACAACCTGGTTAATTTCAAAGCTTGACCCATTAAAGTATATGATGGAGTCAACTGCTTTGAATGGAAGAATGGCAAGGTGGCAGATTCTGCTTTCTGAATTTGATATAGTCTATGTAAACCAAAAGGCTATAAAAGGAAGTGCAATAGCATAATTCTTGGCTAGCAGAGCTTTAGAGGATTATGAACCTTTAAGCTTTGAATTCCCCAATGAGGAGTTAATGTATGTAGCAACTACTGAAGAATGCCCGTGGAAGCTAAATTTTGATGGAGCGTCAAATGCTGTGGGAAATAGAATTGGGGAAATCTTGGTATCCCCTAGTGGTGATCATTGTCCATTCACATGCAAATTGGATTTTGATTGCACAAACAACATGGCATAGTATGAAGCATGCATCATGGGAATTCGAGCAGCTATAGAGCGTAAAACCAGAGTGCTAGAAGTATATGGAGATTCTGCACTAGTGATTTACCAGCTTAAAGGTGAATGGGAGACGAGAGATCCCAAACTAATCAATTATTAAAAGATAGTTTTGGGATTGATTGAGGAGTTTGACGACATCACTTTTAATTATCTCCCACGGGATGAAAATCAGATGGCAGATGCTTTGGCAACCCTGGCTTCTATGATCAAAGTGAACAAACCAGAGGATATGAGACCCATTCAGATGAGAATCTTCGAAGTTCCAGCCCATTGTTATAACCTGGAAGAAGAGGAAAAAGATGACCACCCTTGGTATCAGGATGTATTGCGATACGTAAAAAATCGTGAATACCCAGAGCATGCAACTGAGAATGAGAAAAAAAACATTAAGAAGATTAGATTCTGACTATGTTTTAGATGGAGATATCTTATACAAAAGAAGAAAAGATCAAGTACTATTGAGATGCATTGATGCTGTTGAAGCTAGGAAGATCCTAGAAGAAGTTCATGAGGGCGTTTGTAGAACCCATGCTAATGGATTCACAATGCCCAGACAGATAATGAGATTTGGATATTATTGGTCCACCATGGAAGGAGATTGTATCAATTTTGCCAAAAAATGTCATAAATGCCAGATTTATGGAGACAAAATTTATGTGCCTCCGTCACCTTTGCATGTTATGACTTCCCCATGGCCTTTTTCCATGTGGGGTATGGATGTTATTGGGCTAATCTCACTGAAAGCTTCAAATGGGCATCGGTTCATCTTTGTGGTCATTGACTACTTCACGAAATAGGTAGATGCTGCTTCATATGCTAGCGTCACTAAGTCAGCAGTTAGCCAGTTTTTAAAGAAGGAGATCATTTGTCGATATGGAATGCCTGAGAGAATCATATCAGACAACGCATTGAACTTGAACAACAGCACGATAGTAGAAGTTTATAGTCAATTCAACATCAAACACCACAACTCATCTCCGTATCGTCCAAAAATGAATGGGGCAGTGGAAGCGGCCAATAAAAACATCAAGAAGATATTGGGGAAGATGATCGAGACTTATAGGGATTGGCATGAGAAATTATCGTTTGCACTCTATAATTATCGAACGTCCGTCAGGACCTCTACTGGGGCAACGCCTTTCTCGTTGGTCTATGGGATGGAAGCAGTTCTACCTATTGAAGTGGAAATACCTTCTCTTCGAGTTTTATCAAAAATAAAGCTGGATGAAGCTGAATGGATCCAGGCTCGATATGATCAGTTGAACTTAATTGAAGAAAAGAGGCTAAGGGCTATTTGTCATGGTCAGATGTACCAAAAACGAATGATGCGAGCCTATGACAAAAAAGTTCGCCCAAGAGAGTTTCACGAGGGAGACCTTGTACTGAAAAAGATCCTCCCCATACAAAAGGATTACAGAGGAAAATGGATGACGAATTGGGAAGGACCATATGTGGTGAAGAAGGCTTTCTCTGGAGGTGCACTGATTCTGACTGAAATGGATGGGAAAAGCTTACCCAATCCTGTAAACTCAGATTTAGTCAAAAAATACTTTGCTTGAAAAGAAGAAGAAGCCAAGGTGAAAACCCGCAAATGGCGCTTTGAGACTTCTTTGAAAAAAAAATAGAGAGGCCAAGACGAAAACCCTCAAAGGGCGCCTTGAGACCAAAGGGATTTTGAGTTGAAAACCCGAAAAAGGGCGGCTCAAATTTTGAATGGACGTGCAGTGATCTTGCTATACTTGAGTCGACAAGAAAGGAAATATGTTGCGTATTGGGGCATCGACAAAGTACTTTGAGTCTTCTAAACACATGTTAAGCTCAAAGCAATCTTCATGAAGTTTGTATATAGAAGCACAATCGGCGATATCTAGGGCATCTGATCTTTGTTTTATTCATTTTACTATTTTTGGGTTCTTGTTCTCCGCAAAAAGATATGTTCCCAGTCAATTTTCCTCGTATCATTGATAATTCATTTTAACTCTCTTTGAAATCAATTTATTGTTACCCATCATTCATAAACATGGTGCATTGAAATAATAATTGATGAACTAATAATTTCACAAAAGAAAGTTCTACATGTTACTTTGGAAATTTCTAGATAAGACAAGAAACTGAAACAGGACAATTGTTTAGAATTTCCATGTACATAGATTGGAGATATTTGAGAAAAAGAGTCTTAATGAAGACTATTTCTCTGAATTCTTTGTCCAATTAAGTGGTTGTGACAGAGATAAACAAGGTCATCGGGTCATTCGGAGAATGATATGACAGACCAATTTTTGACGGGAAAGGATTCAAAAAAAGCCCTAAATTGTGGTGGAATGAATCGAAGTTGAAACAAGTCCTGTATCCTTTAAGCTGCAATAAGGACGGACCGAAAAGGTTTTGATTCCTGGGGGGATGGTTGGAAATTGATATACGACCAGTGTCCCGAGGTTCAAGAGGAATGAGCCCTAAAATTTCCATGAGGGGAAATTGTTTGAGCAAGAAAATGACACTTCAAGGGGAAAGAAGATGAAACCTTGACGGATAAATGAGTGATAACTCCTTGAGTAGGAACCATACTCATAACATTTTCGCATTTATATATCATAGCATGTCTAAATAGGAGCATTTGACTCATTTCGATCATGGCATCCTAATTATTAGGCATAAGTATGTACCCATTCTACAGGCTATGTCCTCAAGAGGACAGTGTAGTAAGGTAGATTGAAGACATCAGATCTTGTCTCCCTGAGTTTGCAGTGGAGCAGTTTGAAGATAGCAGATATGGCATTCCTGAAGTTGCAGGAGCAGATCGAAGACATCAAATCTTGTCTCCCTAAGTTTGCAGTGGAGCAGATTGAAGATAGCAGATCTGGCATTCCTGAAGTTGCAGGAGAAGATCGAAGACATCAGATCTTGTCTCCCTGAGTTTGCAGTGGAGCAGATTGAAGACAGCAGATCTGGCATTCCTGAAGTTGCAAGAGTAGATCGAAGACATTGAATCTTGTCTCCCTGAGTTTGCAGTGGAGCAGATTGAAGATAGCAGATCTGGCATTCATGAAGTTGCAGGAGCAGATCGAAGACATCAGATCTTGTCTCCCTGAGTTTGCAGTGGAGCAGATTGAAGATAGCAGATCTGGCATTCCTGAAGTTGCAAGAGCAGATCGAAGACATCAGATCTTGTCTCCCTGAGTTTGCAGTTGAGCAGATTGAAAATAGCAGATTTGGCATTCCTGAAGTTGCAGGAAGCAGATCGAAGACATCGAGTCTTATCTCCCTGAAGTTACAGCGGAGCAGATAGAAGACAGTTAATCTTATCTCCCTAAAGTTGTAGCGGAGCAGACAGAAGACAGTTAATCCTATCTCCCTAAAGTTACAGTGGAGCAGATTAAAAAGACAAATCATATACCTCTGAAGTTGCAGTTGGTAGGATTATCTACTATAACTACAAATCTCATCTTTCAAAGTTACAGTGAAGTGGATCGAAGCAACAAGATACAATGGACTGGAATGAGGCTACATGAAGAATAGGAGCACCGAAGAATCCAGACTCAGTGGATCTGGGCAAATTCGGGCCTTCTTTATGTCTTTGCTCTATTCCCATTGCACGACAATGAGCAAAGAGGGGCAGCTGTACAAAGCCCAATTTGCCCGGCCCAACGAAGAATAAAAACCAAAAAACAAAAAACAAAACCCAACATAAAACCCAAACCAATAATAAGCCCAAAACAGATCAGGGCCCAATCAGCCAAACCCAAAACAAAAAAATAACAAAAATAAACCCTAGGTGTGTCGCACCTAGGGTGTCTGCCCCCACCACTTGCCCTCTGCTCTGCCAAAAGCCTGCGGCCACCGCCCATGTCACGTCTCCACCGCCTCTGACCTGCAAACATTAAACAAGAAGAGACAGAAAGCTAAAGAAATTTGGCTATAAAAGTCGATTCTAAACATTTGTAACAGGACCCTTTTTTTTCTTTCAATTATCAATACAATACAAGAGCCAGCATTTTTCAAACACAAACAAAATACAAACACTTGAGAGTAAGGATTAAACGCTAAAAAAATCAGATCAGAGACTAAAGAGGTGATTTGTTTTCTTTATATTTTCGAAACATTTTCTTTTCTTTTCTTCTTTTTTTTGACACATGTATATGCACGTATATTGTTACTATTTTTCTAAAAAAAATTTAAAAAAAATACAATTTTACTTTTTTTTCGCCATCGTGCGAGGTGGCTAGTGTGTGTGCGCGCCGGTGCAAGGCAGAGGCCGAACACGAACCTCGTCCGCTTCACCTGGACTGCAGAGAAAAAGGAGAAAGTCAGGCCCCTTTTTTTACAAAGCATGACAAAATGAATTTTTTTTAAGAAATTTTGGCTTATATAGCCAATTGAAACGACGCTGTTTTGGCCGGCGTCCAAAAGCCCCAAAACGACGTCGTTTCACCTTGGCCCTACTCGATCCGACCCGCTCCAGGCAGGATCCGCGTGTTTTTTAAAAAGGGGGAATTTACGCGCGCAATCCCTCCGCCTTTTCAGAATCTTGCAATCAGGTTTTCAATTTTTTTTAATTTTGCCCCAAAATTTTAACGCAGTTTTAAATTTAATCCATTTAAACGCTGCGTTTAAAGGGCTCGGGTAAATTACGCTTCTCGTCCCTCTACATCGTGCGCATGCTACAATGTAGTCCTCCCTTTTTTTAATTAACCCCAAACTTTCATTTTAAATTCAATTTAATCCTTTTTTGGTTGTTTTGCAATTTCTTTTATTATTATTGCTATTACTTAGCCTTTTTACTATCATTACTATCATTACCTTTATTTATCTATTTTTATTTTTATTTATTTCGTTTATTATTATTATTATTATTATTATTATTATTATTATTTACCATTATTTATTATTATTGCTTTCAATATTATCATATCTGTCGTTATTTGCCATTTCATTTTAATATTACTATTACATTTTTTTTTACTCTTTGTATTTATTATCATATATATTTTACCTATTATCATTTACTTTATTTCTAATATCATTACTACACTGTATTCGTTTCGTATATGTTATTATTATCATATTTATTATTTATTTTATTACATTTTTTGCTATTGCTAATATATTACTATCATCGTTAATTAACATATTACTTTCATTTTATCATTATCTATATTATCATTTTCTACTTTATCATCATTATTAATTTATTAGCATCATCTGTATCAGTATGTTATCCGCATTTCATAATCATTATTTTATTATTACTATTCTTTTCACGCGTAACATCGTATTTTTCATATCATTATTTGTCACATAAACTTTTACTCGATGCATCAAGTTTTTAAAATAACCGATATTTCGTATTAAAGATTCGAGGAAATCGAGCCCTAACTTACTGGGTTCTGGTTTTCCTCGTTCAATCTGAATAACGGGATATCCCTTTTAAATCGCAATACAAG
Organism: Gossypium sturtianum; assembly: GCA_025698515.1. Classification (NCBI taxonomy): domain Eukaryota; kingdom Viridiplantae; phylum Streptophyta; class Magnoliopsida; order Malvales; family Malvaceae; genus Gossypium; species Gossypium sturtianum. The sequence continues at coordinate 8,933,798 of CM046947.1, forward strand.
TTTTGAATAAAATACCTGTTCTCGGAAATTCGAAATGTTGTGCCCTAATTTACTGGACACGATATTTAGATACCCCGAGATAAGTTTTTTTAAATAAAGGCAATATTCCGTATTTGGAATTTCGAGAAATCGAGCCCTAACTTACTGAGTTCCAGTTTCTCATTTGACAAATAACGAAATATCCTCCTCAAACTTAAATCCGAGTTTTAAAATCAAAAGACAAGCTCAGTTTCGGGAACTCAAAGTGTCATACCCTAACTTACTGGGTATGACGTTTTATCTCTTCAAAATGAGAAGGTATTATCATCCATTTCGATTTGTTCAAGTTTTAAAAAAAATAAAAGAATATCGTATTTTCGAATTTTTTCAGATTTTCACATTAGGACATGATTTTATCAATTAGGTACCAATTTTGTACGTTACGATGGTGCTAATCCTTCCTCGTACGTAACCGACTCCCGAACCCGCTTTCTTGAATTTCGCAGGCCAAAATTAATATTTAAAAAAAACGTTTTAAGGTGATCCAATCGCACCTAAGCAAAAAGGAATTGGTGGCGACTCCCGTATTTTTGTTTCCATTTCTAAAACCAAAATCGACCCCCATTTTACAAAAAAAATGATTACGACAGTTAGCATTTTCTTATATAACTTAGAGAAAATGTCGATGTTAACGTCGTCAATCAATTTGGCTCAATTGAATCATCATCTTTAAAAAGGCACAAAAATGCCTTGAGGAATAGAAAACGTAAGCAATTGTATTCATTCATTATAAAAAAAAAATACTGAAAGTAATTATATTTCCTCATTATTAAATATTTCCATTTAATTCTTAAAAAAATGTACCAAATTTTATTTAAATTACTCATATCCTATACTATCATACATATCATAAATATACTAAAGTATGGTTTAAACATAAAAATGGTATCTTACTTTTTCTAGTCTAACTTATACAAACCTGTTTCGATTGAGGTAATACAAAGAAAAGGAAAGGAAATAAAGGGAAAGGCATATTTTTTCCCCTCATTTGATTAGCTTTTCCAATTTAGGTAAGGGAAAGCTAAACGAGTTAAGTATCCTTTACTTTCATTCAAAATTTCAAATTTTTAATTACCCCAAATCGAAAAAAAAAAAAAAAGGGCTAGGGGAAGGAAAATAAATAAAATTTTAAGATATAAAATATCTTTTCTATCCTCTTTATTTTTTATATAATTATGTTATAAAAAATTTCATAATGATAAAAAATCACCATATTTGATCATTTCTTTTCCTTTCCACCTTTTAACCAAACAAAAATGATCAAATCTACAATTATTAATCTAAACATAATGATTAAATTTATGTTTTTTTAAAAGAAAAAAAAATATCATTTCCCTTATTTTCTTTTTTTTTCTCCTCCCAACATTTTTTTTTTCTTTTGAGAAATTCTCCTCCCCAACGTTGAGTAGGTAAGGCAAACAATTTTATTTTTTTTTTGGTGAGAAGAAAATATGGATTACATCAACTGCATAAAACAACTGTAACAACCCTATACCCGGTCCAATCGTACAGACCGGGTATAAGACTATTACATTTGGTGCCAAAACGGTTATTGCTAGATACTGTTTAATTAAAACATTTGTACATAGTATTTTAACTTACCAACCATATTTGCAAACATACTTATAGTTTTACTAATTCATTTCATATATACCAAAATACTTCAAGTAACTCAAAATAGATAGAATTTCAAGAGTTTACATTTTAGTCCCTAACACAAAAAAAAAAAAACACATTTGGACTACCTATGTACATGCCATTTTAAAACAAAATATGGTACCTACTCTTGAAGCTCTTGAGGATGTGATGAGATGAGAGATCTTCTAGCCCGACTCTATCTCTTCTAGTCTAATTGTACCTACGCGTTAAAAATAAACGCGTTAAGCCGGTGAAGGCTTAGTAAGCACTACAAGAATAAATAGGTAAATAATCATAACAAAATATTTTAAACTTATTCAATTATTACATATTTACTCACATATAAGTTTCTTCAATTATGCCTTACTTTAATAAAATTTAACTTTTTTTTTTATGTAAGATATCAAACTTACCTTAACACATCGATGATTCACTTTTGTTCACAGCTCATATTCTTAGCCCAAAGTAGACTTTATAGAACACACCGGATATACCGAACAAATACAGAGGTGCATTATTATGCACTAATAAACAGAGAGCACTAGAGTGCTAAACAGAGAGCACTAATGTGCTAATAGTCAGAGAGCACTAACGTGCTAATTGTCAGAGAGCGCGCTAAAATTCCTTAATGGCATGCCACTAATATCCTAGTAGTTCTAAATTCCGTCTACTTGGGCATTAAAGTTGAATTTCATACATTTAAATATTTTACATAAATATTTCGAAAAATATTTCTCATTTCTCCATCATTATGATTTAGTCCCCATTTCACAATTCACAAATGTCTCACTTTTTTTTTTTTCACATATATACTTTTATCACAACATTATTACTTAATGTTCAAACAATATACCATCTCATATTCTCCATCTATAATTTTCTTTACAAATTTCATAATTCCATAATCTTATTTTTATTTTTTTTTACAAATTTAATTATATATTTTACGTACATTTCTATTCTAAGTAATTTCATACTACAATATAAGCATTTAAATAAAGATAATTTAAAAATCTTGTAGTACTTACAACAAAAGGTTGAGATGATGTATGTTCTTCTTCCTTCACTCCTTAACCTTCTCTTTTTCTTTTTCTTCAATTAGGTCCTCTCCTTTCTTTTCTTTCTCTTCAATTTCATATAAAACATATAATATTTATATGTTTAAAAAAACAATCAAATAACTTTCTTATACTATTTAATAAAAATAAACATGTATGGTAGGATATTTTCATCATTTCTTACCTTAGCTCACATTTCAATTTAATCCATTAATCAAAACTAACTTTATTTTATTTAAAACTAATTTCATATTTTCATTCAAATCCCACTTTAATTTCAACTTTCAAATTTTCACTATAAACCCTAATTTTAAAACTCTCTCAATTTAGTCCTTATTATTTTAAAAAAACTATATTTTATTTTACAAATCAATCATTTTCTCAATTCTAACTTGAAATTCTATCAATTCAAACTCTAATACTTCAATTTATTCAACATGAACATCATCTAAAAATCCATTAACTTTTATAATTTCAACATAAATCAAGTAGTATTTTATTTTACGATTCTAAAAACTCAAAAATTACAAAAAAAAGGAACTAAATTGGCTTACCAATCAAACTTTGAACCTTGAAATCCTAACTTTTCTTTCTTTCCTTCCCTTTTTCTTTTTCTTTCCTTTCTCCCCTGTTTTCGTTTTGCTTCTCTGTTTCTTTCTCTTTTATTTCTTCGTTTTATTATATAATATAATAAATATATTATTATAATATTATATTTTAACTTTAAGCAATGGCATAATTGCTTCTTTGGTCCCTTTAATTTTTCTTTAATCTATAATTCAACTTTCACCCTATATGCAATTTAGTCATTTTACCTAATTACTCTTAATTTTAAACAAATTCACCTGACCAAAACCTAATTAGACACACAACTAACTTCGTAAATATTTTTAATAAATATTTACGATTCAGTTTTATGAAAACGGAGACCCGAAAATATATTTTTCGGTTACCCGACTATCGGGTCACTACAACAACCATTGTCTTTATCTTCTTGTAATAAGCCTATTATTTCCTTAGGAGCCTCATTAAGGACTTGTAAGCTTAATTTCCAGCTCAAGCTAAGTTTAGCTAGACGATCTGCTACCAAGTTCCGATTTATTGCAATATGCTTAATCTTCCACATCCCTTCCGACCTCATGATGCGCTGAGTCCTTCTAAACACAGTAATCTTTGAATCTTCCAAATCCAAATCAGTCAAGTTTGAGCGACTTTAAGTGAGTTTCTACGTTTTAGAGTCAACGATGAGTTAGTGGTTTAGTGGTTAAGCATTTAGTTACTCCTTGTTCTTAAGTTTGAGTCCTTGTGTGCGCTAAATGAGATTTATTTTATTTTTTGTTGGTTTTAAAAAAATTATGTTATTTTAATTTATTATGTTTTTTATTTGTTTTTATGTTATTTATTTTTAATTTTTGAAAACCCTAAAAGAACTCCTACGTTTCCATTTTCTTTTCCTTCTCACGTCAATTTCTTTTCCAATTTCAGACCTTTGCCTTTTTGGCTATTGTGTTTCCTTTTTACATCGTTTTCTTTTTTTTAATCATTCTTGAATTCTATTAGTTTTTCTTTTGTTCCGCTGTGGATTATTGGGTTCTAGTAATCTTGTGTCGTTCCTCTAGTTTTAATCGTTCTTCAGAAACTTCGCTCAAGAACGTGTTGAATTAAGGGTAGTATCCGTTTAATTGAGGCGCATCAGTTGATCGCTAGTACGTGGGAATCGTCTTTAAGGTGTGTTACTTGAACTCTTGAAAATGGGGCGAATTTTGGGTGTTAAGTTCGTATTCTGCGATACATTTGGGTAAGATGAATCATTTTTGAGTTCTACATCTTTTTCCTTAGAATATAGTTTTGTTTGGTTGCTGTTATAATTTCTTTTTCCTTCATGGTGCGATATCTGCGCTTAGGAAAGCACGATGATGGGATTTGACTGCTTCAATATGTTTGCTGAAATACCCAACAGATTCTTGTTTTGCTCATATTTTATTCATCACCTAAAGCCAATAATGACCCTTCAATTTCATCCATGTTTTATTTATTGTTAATTTATTTGTTCATTTAATCAGTAAAAAGTTATACATTACTTTCCATTGCTTACATCAAATTTTGTTGGGATTTTTATTTTTTTTTAATTTATCTCACATCAACTCAACCTAATCTTGGCTTGTAGCTATAGCCATTAGTCACCCATGAAGAACAGTGTCTAAACATTTATTGGGCAACCATTTCAAGGACTCTTGGTAGTGCACGCCTCCCCCATCCCTTTGAAAATTAAATGAATTTGGAATGCATTTCTACCTTAAAGAACTATTGCATTAGCTAATTGTATTGCCTTTGACTAAGAGCTGGATCGACGGATAGAGCATAAACCGACCTCATATCAGTTGCCTATAAATGTGCCCAGGTTACGGCACTGTACAAGATTTTTGTAATATGCTGCTTATTGAACCCAACAAACACAGCTAACATGGACCACGGCTTGCGATTTAGTTAAAATGATATATTTTTCTTGCAGCTTTAATTCTTCGACAGTAAATGGACTTGTTTTGGTTTTCGAGTAACCCCACGCTCATTTAAATCTCTGTAGGTGTGTCAGGGATGTCACTACAAATCGAGGGAGGTTAAGAAAGGAATAATTACTGTTAAAATTTAGTTGTGAATATGAGCTCCTTTGACATAATTTTGTACTTTGCAATAGTGTTGGATGTTGTGAACATTAGAAATCTTTGTATAATGTTACTTTCGTTGTTGGTTTAACTGTTCTAATATGTCTGAATTCGATTCTTCTAGACTGAACTGCTAGTAAGCATGATTATTGAGTAAGGAAGTTTGAAAATAAGTTTATCCGATTCTGTAAATTAGGCTCCGTTTGTTTCACTGAAAATAATTTTCGGAAAATAATTTCTGGAAAATGATAATGATTTCTGGAAAATGATTTACTTTTCTGGAAAAACTAATATTTTCTGGTGTTTGGATGAATCTGTGTAAAATATTTTCTGTTGTTTGGTAGATTTCTTAAAAATATTTTATAAAAGTTGTTTTCAATTAAACAAACATACATTTGAGATTTTCTTATTTTTTCATTGTTTAATTGAATTAATTTTTATCTATAATTTTATATTTTACATTATTTTTGCATATATTAAAAATATTATGTTAAATTCAGAATCATTGCAACGTCATTTTTTAATTACATGACTACTAAGTGAGTATTTTTTATTTAAAAATGTGACATCAACAAAATTGACAAAAAAAACTAACGATATCAATAATTGGACTTGATTTTCAAATTTGAAAAGTAAAGGGATTAAATTCTTGAAAATAAAAGTACAAAGACTAAATTACAAATATGTAAAGTGTACATAAACTAAATTATTAATATATTTATAATTGTAAAAATATTTATTATTTAAATATTAATATTTTCAATAATATGTGAATAATATTATTTAAAATTATTATTTTTAAAATTTATTATTAAAATAAAATTGAAATATTAAATAATTTATTAAAATAATAAATTATATTTATTATATTAATAATTTACTATATGACTAAATATAAATAATTAAATATATATGTTTAATAATATTGAAAAATATAATATTTTAAATATTTTTAAAAATAAAAATAAAATTTATTATCAATATAATAATATTAAGCTTGATTTAAGTTAATTTTTATATAAAAAATAAAATTATCTATAGATGAACTCTTTTTCGGAAAATGACTTACGCTTTTCAAAAGGGTAAGTCATTATACAGAAAACATGGCTTCTTTTATCTTGACATGTAAGTCATTTTCTGTTGACCAAACTATTTTCTGTGAAACAAACATAGGAAAATGCAGAAAACATTTTCCGTAAAACCTTTTACATGTAAACAAACGGACCCTTAGTTGCATGGTACTGTCTGCATCTTCATTTTTTTTGGGGGGGTTTTGGGATTTGTTTGAAGTGAAGGAAGATTGTGTGGCAGTTAAATTGCATATTATTTTAGTGGTATAACCGCAACATTAAAGTGGCATATTACCACATTGGAGTGTGTTCGGTTGGACGGGTCCACCATAACCCGATAGTGGTGTGTAGAGGATGGAAGGGTTTAGAAAAACCCTATTTTTGGTGTGTGTCGGTTGGTTGGAGATAGTGTGTAGAGGCTGGATAGGTTGATATTGGGACTTGTGCATTTGATTATGAGTTGCATTTGTTCCGTTTTTGAGTAAATACTCCACATTTTACTGTTTGACTATGAATTGATTCGGCTTTTGTATGTTTGAGAAATTCTACGTGTATTTGGTCTGCTTAACTGCAAAGTGTTATAATAATATGATACGTCAGTCTGATGTGATTTCTGTTTCTGAATTGATTTCTTCTTCTTCTTTTTTTGTAATAGAAAATTTTAGTTAATTGTTCATCTCTGTTTAATTACATTTGGTTTAGATTCACACTGAGCTTTCGAAGCTCACTCCCTTAGTTTCCTCTTTCCAAGTAAATCTCGAGACTAGGTGTTGGACTCGGCAAATCGGAAATCTTGAAACGACACGTTTTGGTTTGATTTAATTAAGTTTTTATAAGTTATAATAATCTATTTAATTTGGACTATAAATAAGTTTTAGGAATTGTGGTATGGATTTTGATTTCATTTGGACTCGTAAGATTGCGGAATTTTAGTTTTGAACGGAAGTTATGATTTATCATGCATGGATTATAGTTAATCAATTACTATTCTCTTTATAAATAACACACGATTTCGAAAAAAAAACTTATGGTTTCTGTTTTAAAAATAAATGATGTATTTTCTAATGTACCTGATTTTGAAATTTTAGTTGACGATTAGCAAAACTTGAATTATCTGCAAACTGAATATTTACAATTATTAAATTGGTTTTATTTTAATTCTAACAACGATTAAACCCCTAATTTGCAAAACATAAGTAAAGATTTTATTGGATTTTGTTAAGCATAAAAAGAAAAGGGTTTTCAAAAAGAGATTTTTGAGATTTGATCAGTATTTTAATTTGGGACACTTTTGTGAGCAATGTGATCTCCGGAATCCGGTCAAAACTTCTAGGCCGGGTTTTAAGGTGTTACAGTAAATTTTAAATATAAAGTATTCATCAGTTATATAAAATGCTCATTAATAAACTCCACAAATAAAATTTATTATTTAATGAATTAACAAGAAAAAGAACTAAAGGGTGAGTAAGTTTTTTTTTTTTTTTTTGATAATCATGTGAATAGTGGTTTTTATATTTTAAATGTGAAAGTATGTCCAAAAACTAAAACCTTTAATGTTTAAAATGTTAAACTTTACCTTTCAGTGTAATCATTTTTAATTCGTTAGTAAATTCCAATTAAATTTTTAGCATAATAATAAATAGTTAAAAGTTTTATTTTTTTTATATTATTCATGCACCGTTCGGTGCACTATGTTCCTATCGGTGTGATTCGATTTGATCGAAACGAGTCGATATAATTGATATGAATTGGAATTTTCACCAGTGCGGAAAATGGTGTTGCTTGTTCTGCTTTAAAATTAGATCAATGTATTTTAACTGGTATGAGTGGAACTGATGCAGAACTAACCACCATGTTCTTTCTACCACTCTCATGGACTTTTTCATTGTCCTTTCTAATTCAAAACAAGAAAAGCTCGTACTTAAACCACAATAATTCAAATTTTATATGGATATTTTGTGCATGAAAATTGTTACTCGTATTATATTTATTGATGTAGTGATTGTACATTCAATAGATATGACAAAGCTTTTGTCAACCAATACCGAATTTTTTTTCTCAATAATCTTGAGAGAAATAAATATTAGGTTCAAAATTAGTATTATAAAGTTAAATGATAATAGTACACAAATTAATGTTTAATGATAAAAAGAGGAGTCGGTTTTATGTATTATAAAGTTATAAATTAATACATAATTATATTCAAACCGTAAAATGAATGGAGACACATGTGATTATAAAAAAACTATAAATTAATAAAATCATATTGAATAGCCAAAAATAAACTTATCCTTAGATAAGATAATTTGCCAAACACTTGTGAAACAGGATTTAATCTTCTTCGATAGCTTGAGGATTTGGTAAGTTAGATTGCCCACATGCTAAAACTTCATTAGCATTATTGCCTAACTCATTTATTTTTGCAATTGAAGTTCTTAAAATAATTTCTATATAAACTCAATTTTGAAAGCTTTTGCTAAAAAATAACAAACCAAAAATTTTTAGATATGGCAACAGAAAATAACTTGGAGGCTTGTGGAGTTGAGAAATTAGCTACTATTCTAGCTATTGGCACAACAAATCCACCCAACTGCTTTTATCAAGCTTATTATCCAGATTTCTACTTTCGAGTGATTAAAAGTGAACATATGACGCAATTGAAAGACAAATTTCAACGAATATGTAAGTAAACAGTTATTAAGTCTTTATAATAATAGTAAATAGTTAAAAGTTTATTTTTTTACTATTATTCATGCATTGGTTAGTGCACCATGTTCCAATCGGTGTGATTGGAATTGATCGAAACGAGCTGATGTAACTGATATGAATCGAAATTTTCACCAGTACAGAAAATGGTGTTACTTGTTTCGCTTTAAAACTAGATCAGTGCGCATTGACTTGTATGACTGGAACTGGTGCAAAATTGATCACCATGTTCTTTCTACCACTCTCGTAGACCTTTTCATTAGCCTTTCTAATTCAAAACACAAAAAGCTCATAGTTAAACCACAATAATTCATATTTTATGTGGATTAGTAATAAGGATAAAGGGTCAAATGATAATAGTACACGAATTAATTTTTAATGATTAAAAGTATAGTACAAAATTATAAATTAGTACAAGACTATATTCAAACCATAAAACAAATTAATATACCTATAATCATAAAAAAATTATAAATTAGTAAAATCTTATTGAAATAGCCAAAAAAAAATCCACCTATCTTTGGTAGACCTGCTCATGGGTCGGGCCACCCGACCCGGCCCGAAGGCCCGCCCGAAATGTGGGAGGGTTTGGGTAAAAATATAAGCCCGAAAAATGGGCTTGGACAAAAAAATAAGGCCCGTTTAAAAAATGGGTCGGGCCTCGGGTGAGGCATTTTGGCCCGGGCCCTGCCCGACCCGGCCCGAATTCACTAAAAGACAAAAAAAATCTGCATTTTTTTTTGTTTTTGAATGTTATTTTCTTGTTGCTTTCTCATTATTTTGCTACCATTTTACTATTATGTTGCTATTATTTTGTTGTTATTATTTGGATATTGTATAAAACTTATTTTATTGTTAATTTTGTTATTATTTTAAAGGCATTTGTTAATTTTTTATTATTTTAGAGGCATTTGCTTGTTAAGTTGCATCGATCTTAGTGTTATTTAAGTCTACATATTTTTTAATATTTATTTTCAATTTGTTGGGAAATATTTATTTTGATGTTTTTAATATTTTTGATGTATTATATATATTTAAAAATTATATAAAAATAATATAAAAAATTAATACGGCGGGCCGGGCCGGGCCGGGTTTTAGCATTTTTATCCGGGTTAGACTTGGGTAAAATTTTAAGCCCATTTTTCGAGCCTGGCCCAGCCCGAGCCCAATAAATAGGCCTGAATTTTTAGTTGAGCTCGGCCCGAACTCAGTCTGACCCGGCCCATGAGCACCTCTAATCTTTGGATAAGAGAATTTGCCATAACACTTCTGAAATTCTTTAATCTTATTGGAGCTTTAAGATTGGACAAGTTGGGTTGGCAAATTTATTAATTCACTTATTTTTGTAATTGAAGTCCTCAAAATAATTTCCATATAAACTCAATTTTGAAAGCTTTTACTAAAAAGCAAGAAATCAAAAATATTTAGATATGGCAATAAAAAAATAACTTAGAGACTTCTCAAGTTGAGAAATTAGTCACTATTCTAGCTATTGCCACATTAAATCCACCTAACTATTTCTATCAAGTTGATTATTCAGATTTTACTTTCGAGTAATTAAAAATGAACACATGACACAATTAAAAGACAAATTTCAACGAATATTAGGTATCATAATTTCGTAAAAGCTAGGAATGGATATATAATCTTTCGTCAAATGAATTTTACATTTCTACACTAATATAAATGTTCTTTATATATGTTATCAGGTGAGAGATCTACAATAAAGAAACGTTACATGTACTTAACTGAGGCCATGCTAAAAGAAAATCCCAACTTAACTATCTACAAGGCTCCATCTTTTGATACTCGTCAAGAGATCCTTGTAACTGTAGTACCTAAGCTTGGTATGGAAGCGGCATTGAAAGCCATCAAAGAATGGGGACAACCCATTTCAAAAATCACTCACCTTATATTTTGCACATCTTCAGGGATAGACATGCCTAGTGCTGACCATAAGCTTGCTAAGCTCATTGGCCTCAAACCTTCCGTTCAGAGGTTCATGATTTATAATCAAGGTTGTTTTGGCGGTGCCTCTGCCCTACGTCTTGCCAAGGATTTAGCCGAGAACAATGCTAGTGCTCGAGTGCTTATCGTGTGCTCCGAGATTATTGTTGCGAGTTTTCAACCACCTTCGAACACCCATTTAGACATACTCATCGGCTCTGCAATTTTTGCCGATGGGGCAGCAGCTTTGGTTGTTGGTTCTAATCCTATTGCCAGCATCAACGAGCGTCCTTTATTCCAAATTGTATCAGCCAGTCAGACCTTTATCCCTGAGTCTGATGATATGCTGATAGGGAAAGTACGTGAAATGGGAATAGAGTATTATATGTCAAGAGATTTGCCTAAGTACATTGCTAACAACATCGTGCAATGCATGGCTGAAGCGTTTACTCCATTTGGCATCACCGAATGGGAAAACTTGTTTTACGTAGTCCATCCTGGTGGAGCTGCAATTCTCAAAGGAATTGAAGAAAAACTTGGGTTGAATAAGGAGAAGCTTAAAGCGAGTTGGCATGTACTAAGCGAATATGGAAACATGCGAAGTCCAACCGTGATATTTGTTCTTAATGAGATGAGGAAAATGTCAATGTTAGAAGGCAAAGCCACAACTGGTGCTGGTCTTGAATGGGGCGTGTTGTTTGGGTTTGGGCAAGGTCTCACGGTGGAGACCATAGTGCTTCGTAGCATTGCTACAAATACAGCACCATAGTCCATAGCTATAACTTTATTTCTGTTGAACAAAATTTCTAGTGTGTGAATCAATATGCGAATGTGACGCATACTCAATAAAATGAGAGGACCGATACATGTTTGTCTAAAAAACTTCAAAAAATATTTAATCTAGAAAAATGAACCGTCATGTATTACTGTTTCAAATTTCAGTATGCTCTGCTCCTCTTAGTGTTCCCCTGACACATGGATTGAGTTTTGTGGTCAATCCTTGTTTTCTCTTCTGGTCAAAAGAGGGAATTGTGTTCCCTTCTCCAAATCCAGAAGGTTGCTTTAACAGATCTGAAATTTGGAGGTAATAATTGAGTTTTGCCATCAACATTATACCCCGTTTGTTTTTCTTTCTTCAAACCGATTGAATGTTGCTTTAACAAATTTGAAATACCAGGAAAATGAATCAAATTGAAGTTGACCATTATGCGGCCATTTTTTAGGAATTCTACCCACCATATTTCTTTTCGATTAATCATCTCAAAATTTGACCCAAACTTTAGGAGTTTATAAGAATTGTACCCATTAAACCTTAATAGTTTCTTCCTTTGTGTTCCCTAGAAAAATAGTATTTTCTTTGTAGAATCCGTTTTTAATTTTTAAAAAAATGAAATTCTTTTTGTATACAAGTATTTCTACTTTCTTTCATGCCTTCAAATTTTGTTTTTAAAGAAACCCAGTTGGGGTTGAATTAAGAAACAAAGAGAAGAGTGATTTTTCTTCTAAAATCTCCAAAATTAGCTATAGTTGAAGTTATATACTTCAATCATTACCTTGAAATTTCATACCTGTTGAAGCAACATTCTACAGATCAGTGGATTTGGAGGAGGGAAGGTCTTTGACCCAAAGAGAAAACAAACGGAATATTATGTTGACGGCAAAATTCAGTTAATTAGTATATAATTATATTATTTACGTGTCAATAAATAAGACAGAAATTTTGTTTATGAGAAATAAATGCAATGAGCGCTGGGGGAAGGCAGGCCTATGCCGAAATTATAATTTGGTTCTTACATAAATTATATAATTATAAATTGACTCTTTTAAACATTTTCTTCTTACACATATTTTATCTTTATTTTTTGGCTATTGTTCATCTTATAGGTTTTGTTTGAGTTACATTCTTCAATTATTAAAATTAGTACTTGCCTTTAACACCATTTAAGGTCATTCAAGGTTGATCGTTTTGTTGTTTAATTTGATTCAATGTTATTGATTAATGTTTGGCAATGGAGTTAAGAGAAAAGAAATTTGGCTTAAAGTTGGAGAGAGAGAGGGTGGTATGGTTTTGAATGAAAAACAGTTGGTTTAAAGATAGAGAGAGAGAGGTGTTATGGGCTTAAAAGGAAACACATTTCGTTTAAAGATGGAGAGAGAGGGGGACCTGGGGAGGGATAATTATTTTTATGTTTAATATTAATATAAAATTATCTTTTAATGGGTGGTGACATGGTGCAATTCTTTTGGTTAAAAATAGATCGACTAAAAAAGAGTTTAGATATCCAATTCAAATAAAATGAATAATTTAAGGGCTTCCTGTTAATTTAGCCTTTTTTAAAAGGTAGACTTTGATAAAAGAAAAAATGAAGGGCTCCTTTTCCAAATTAGGAGGGCATCCACTTAGCTCTAGGCTTAACTCGATCAAAATCAAAACAACACCAGAAATAAGTCCCACAAGTACATGGCATACAGTTTTAATCAATGTTTTATTGTTTCACTGACATAATGATGAAAAAGTAACGTGGTTACATGTCAGGTAAATTATTTAGTTACTTTGTATTAGTAATTGATTTTAGACATTATGATTGAGAGAATAAATTTTATCTATAAGGGCAACGCACTTACAACAAGGTCATTGAATGAGTACTTAACTAGTAGCTTTCGTAATAACATATAATAAGGTAGAGTTTAATCATGGTATTACAATGGAATGACTCAATGATTAAATAATGTTGTAATTAATAGGTGAAAAAGTTAAAACTTAATTTTAAATTATTTGAGTCTTAATTATATTTGTCTGGTCAGTCTTTCTGCTAACTCGATATAATTAGAAACGAAGTGCATGTTAGAATTGATATTTTGCAATGAATGAGAACGATAAGTAGGAAAAATAGATCGCATGTATCACTATTCATAGTGAATGCATTTTCTCGCTAAGTACAAAAAAGATGGCCCCAAAATTAAATTAATTTATTCGAATTATTATTTAATTATTTATAATTAAATTAATTAAATAAGTGAAGTTCAAAATGATAATTCAATTAATTAGTCATCATAATTTATTGAATGAGGCAATTAAATATATTTCCTCACAAATTTTAATACCGTAATGTTGTTATAAATTTAACAAAATTAGAATTTGATTGAAAAATAATTTAATTGAGAAATTAATTGACTTAAGGGTAAAAAAAGTCCTTAGTAAAAAATTGAAAAAAAATCAATTGAGCCCTTAAGAAAAAAAGTGCACCCTATTAAATCCTTAATGACCAAAAAAATAATCAACTAGGTCATTTTGTTAACGGAAACCGTTAGTTGACCAGTTTGACCGTTAAAGACACTGACATGACTGACGACAACCACCAAAAGATAACACATGGCATGCCATGTGGAAGAATGCTGATATGGCATGCCACATCAACAAAAAATTCATTTTTTAATAAATATTTTCAAAAAAATTTATTTAAAAAATAATTAATAAAAATTACATCTAGAATGAATCTGGACATAAATAGATCTATTTGAATCTAAACAATTACTTGTCCAAATTTATTTTAGATGAGTTCAAAATTAAAAAAAAATAGAAATTATAAAAAAATATTAATAATTATTTAGAAATTCTAAAAATTCTAAATAAATAAATAAGAAAATAATATATGATTAAGGTCCTAACTCCAGCCCTATGATTAAGACCCGCTATGCTATTTTGCAACAGCATATCCCACTGTGCTGTCGGTTTCCACTTTCGGTCATTTGACTTCCCTTTTTGAACCAAGTGAGTGTACTAAATTTATAAATAAATAAAAATGGGAACCAGAAACTGAAAAAAAGGAGCAATATATTGCTTTGGAATTGAATGTGATTGCAACCTGTTGTCGTTGATGGTGGCTTTTGCTGAGTATGTGGTTAAAGTGGGTGTTCGGAAATGCATATTCCAGTTTTCAGACGATGACTGCAAATGGGGTTGTATTTCATGTTCAAGTTAAATAGAGCAGATCCTGTTTCAGGCAATCCACCTTCCAGTGGCTTGGTTATAAGGCCGGGACTGAGTTAATTCCACAAGAATCAAAGCATTCCTTCACCCTGAATTTATTGAATTTGAAAAAAGGGATTAATCAAGTAACAGATGATGTCTGGCTTCTACTTGAGGACCATGCATACGGATACAGTATATATATTTGCAAATAATAGCTTAATGGATCATCTGGTTGTCAGGCAGTGGAGGGGATAAAAATATATATAGAAAAGAGGGTTTCTTTGTTTATAGAGAAATTCCATGATATTCAAAATATAGAGAGTCAAAAGGCGGTTATTTTATTATACAAAATTAAATATTTACAAAAACAACTCAAATTTAAAAATATTAACAAAACAAACCTAGAAGGAACAGTGTACGGTGCTGTCAGCAATCTCATGGTTAGTATCCATGTCAGAAAGGATTAAAAAATATTTTTTTTGGTGCCGGCAATACAATGGCCAGCATTTATGTGTATTTTTTCACTCGTATTTTGTATAATACATTTTGTACTTAGTTTTAAAAAAAATAATTTTTTTTGGGTGCCATATAGTAGGTGGCCGGCACCCATTTTAAAAAATTTTTAATATTTTTGGTGCCGGTATTGAGGTGGCCAACATCCATTTTCAGTAATCAATTTTTTCTTGATCTCATGAACCCATTGGTCGGCATCAGTACATATGTATTCCATAATCAAAAAACAAGAAGAAAAAATATGCAAATTCATCTTCTGCAAATGATTCTCTTCACTATTTCTTCTCAAATCTCTTCATTCGTTTTCATCATCTCTTGTTTCAGAAAACTAAATAATAATAAATAAATAAAAGACTTATGATAGCTCATCTGTTTCAGAAAATGAAAAGCCAAAAAAACATTTTAGAAAATGAAAAAAATTGAAAAGAATGGAGGAAGAGAAAAGAAATAAATTGAGATAGGGAAAATAAAAATGAATGGAATGGTTGGGTTTTCAATGAGGGATACAACTCATTTCTTTTTTGTTTTAGTTCTATTTATTTATTTACTTGTTAGTTGGTTTTCAATGTTCTGTTGGCTTTTCATTTTTTGAAAGAGTTAAATTATCATAGGTTTTTTTTTTTTTTTTCTTTTTAGTTTTTTAAACAGGAGATGATGATGAAAACGAACGAAAGAGTTTGAGAAGAAATAGTGATGAAAAAAAAATATTTTTTTTTGAAATTAGGTACAAAATATATTATACAAAATACAGTAAAAAATATACATGGGTGCCGGCCATTACATTGCTGACACCAAAAAAATATTTTTTAATCCTTTCTGACATGGGTGTCGGCCATGGGTTGTCGGCACCATCATGCACTATTCTTTTTAAGTTATTTTTGTTAATGTTTTTGAATCTGAATTATTTTTATAAATATTTAAATTTTTGGGTCATTTTATTAAAATGGCCATCAAACGTAAGACCTGGAGAAGGAAGCCTGTCAAAAGATTTAGAGGAAGGAAAATAGTAAGGTAAAAAGAAAAATGAAAACCAGAGATGCGAATCCAGCTTTGAACTTGTTTAAACAACAAGAATATGAAAATTATATATAATTTTTAAAAAATATATATTTATATACAATCTTGATTTTTCTTTTCAATTTTAAAATTTTTTAATATTTTTTTATAATTTCTAACTTTTTAGTTTTCAACTCATCTAGAACAATTCTAATCAAATGGTTAGCAAGATTCAAATGAACATAAACAATCATATGTCTCATTTCATTTCAGATGTAATTTTTATTAATTATTTCAGCATCGTTCCATGTGGTCAACTTTTAGTGGTTGTCGTCTACCACGTTAACACCTATAATAGTCAAACCGGTCAACTAATTGTTTTTGTTAATAGAAGGACCTAGTTGATTATGTTTTAGTCATTAAAGACTCAATAGGACACACTTTGTTTTAAAGGGCTCAATTGATTTTCTTTTTTCATCTTTTACTAAGGGCTTCTTTGACCCTTAAGCCAAATTAATTTAATTAATATTTTGAGAAATAAAAAATAATAATTGGGTTAGATAAATTATAAGTGTTGGATAAAAATCCGAATAATATATATAATTGTACCCAATACACAAGAGGCCCAATAAACCTTGTTGTATGAAAGGGGTGAAAAACCCTGGTATTTTCTAGAATGTGTCGCCGCCCCTTGTGTTCCACTTCTAGTAGAAGATTGTATTTTCTATTAAACTATTATTATTTAATTACATCTTATTTAAACAAAACTCTTGTATTGTTTCTCTATAAATAAGAATTATAAGTTAACCTAATTAGTATTTTTTGAGAGCTCATAGTTTTCGGTTCTTATAGAGAGAATTAACAAACCTACTAAAAGTTAAGAAAAAAATTCACTATGTGCATTGGTTCGTGCAAACCTGGGTTTAAGGATAATAGAGAAGGTTGTGTTAACTATACAAAATAGATTGAGAAATACAACAAACAGAAAGAGAACATCATTGATACTTTTCATATATCTTAAACGATGAATACAGGTAGTATTAATAGGCTGAGTCAAGAGGCGATTAATAGCGAAGCGTGTCTAACAACTAACTGACTAACCGACTAACGACTAACAGCTAACATTCTTATTAGTTACTCTATCATTTTCCCGGTTCCTTGAACTTATTGTTTTTGTTGAAAAACTTCATCTTTCGACCAGACACGAAGAGCACAATGAAAGTTGGCAAACTGTTTGAGAGTAACAGGCTTGGTGAGAACATCTGCTATTTATTTTTCAGAGGGAACATAATTGACTTGTAACGTGCCATCGAGAACCTTTTCTCGAACAAAATGGTGGTCAATCTCTACATGCTTAGCTCTGGCATGATGAGTGGGGTTTGCAGCCATGGAAACAGCAGAAGTATTATCACACCAGATCACTAGAGATCGACTAAGAGGCATCCCAAAATCATGCAACAGTTGCTTGACCCAGAGCAACTCAGATACACAATTAGCGAGACTTATGTATTCTGCTTCTGAGGATGACCTTGACACAACAGGCTGCTTTTTGGAGCACCATGCAACAGGGTTATGTCCTAAGTAGACAACATAACCAGTGGTAGAACGACGATCTTCAACAGACGATGCCCAGTCCGCATTTGAATAGCACGTTAGCTGAAACTGCCTTGTGGTGAAGTACAGCCCATGATCAAGAGTTCCAATGAGATATCGCAATACTCGTTTGACTGCCTTCTAATGAGCAGTGGTTGGAGAATTCATATACTGACTCAGTTTATTAACACAAAATGACAGGTCAGGACGAGTAACGCATGCATATTGAAGCATTCCAACAACGTTGCAGTACATATGACCATCAGCAAATGGCAAACTGTCATCAGACGCAACTAGCTTGAGAGCACTCACCATGGGTGTTGGTGTAGCCGAGGCTGTTAACATACTTGTCTTATGTAGTATCTCAGTAATATACTTCTTCTGACTCAAGAAAAGTCCATGCGGTGTATGCTCAACAGTAATACCTAAGAAGAAATCGAGCTTGCCCATGTCTTTAAGAGCAAACTTGTTATGAAGCTGATTGACGACTGTAACATCCCGGTTTAGGGCTTAGTCAGAATAGTGGTGCGAGACCATAAATCCGAGGGTTATAAATGAGTTATTGAGGTTTACGCCTTGTATGCATGCTAGTGTGAAAGTTTCATGAAGCAATTTTGTGAAATTGTGGTTGAATTGTCCAAAATGACTAAATTGCAAAAGTTGCAAAATGTGTGTTTCTAGAAGCTATATGTGTGAAATAGCTTTAGATTATTAATTAGAGGTCCTTAATGAGAAATTTTCCCAATTTTTAGTTTTTGGACAAAAATGGGCATGGATGAGTTAAATTAGAAAGTTTATCAAAAAGGGCATTTTAGTCATTTAACAAATAAGTGATTAAAAAGGAGAAAAGATGACAAAATCATGCTCATCTTCTCCCCCAAGCTGCCAAAAATTCTAATAGCCATTGTTAGGGCTCTTTCAATTTTTCAAGCTTGCTAGTAAGTGCTCCTAAGCCCGGTTTTTGAGATTCTTCGTATTTTTGAAGTCCTAGTAGCATGAGTAAGCTATTTTTAGCTATTTGGTGAGCTATTATGGATGTTCAAAAATGTACATATGTATTACATGCATGTGTTTTGTTGTTTTATGGAAGATTATGAAAGCTTGATGTAGTAGAAACATCTTTTGTTAAGTGATTTTCCATGAAAATGCACGTAGGGACTTGATTGTGAAAATCTTCAGTTTGGTCATACATGTGTGTTTTAGTGAAAATTGATGATAGCTTTAGTTGAATAAGTGGTTCGGCTAAGCATGAAAGACTAGAAAGTTGAATAAAAATCACTTTACGAGCCTTTGGGACTAAAGTGTAAATATGATAAAGTTTAGGGGCAAAATAGTAATTTTGCTAAAGTATGAGATGTGGGTCAATTTAGTCAATGTATGTATTGAATAAGCTGATTTATTCATTATAGATCAAGAAAGACGAAGCCCGGATCGTAACTGAGGCAAAAGTAAGGTGGTGGACTAAATTGCATATTTCTATACTTTCGAGTATCGAGGTAAGTCTATGCATAAACAATGCATTCATACTTACAATTTGTTGATGATAGCTAGTGTGTAGCTTGTTCGAGATTGATTGAGAACCTATGTGGTCCAAGTAGAATGAATGTAGTAGAATTGTAAATGGATGTTTAATTGAGTAAGTAGACATGTGAATGTGTAATGATAATGCTAGATGGTAGGCTAAGTGCGATACCATCCTAATGCATATTGACGATGAGATGGCTATGTGCGATGCTATCGTTAGGTATATCGTTTAGTGGGCTAAGTGAGAAACCCCTATGATTACCTTTGTGGTAGGCTAAGTGCGATACCACCTTATTAATCGATTATGGTGTGCTAAGTGCGAAACCACTGGGACATTTGCTGTGTGGGTTAACTGTGTGGATTAACCATGTAATTGAATTATGGAGTAAAATAGCTGTGTGGATGTATTATTAAGTTAATTAGCTGTGTGGATGAATTATTGAGAAATAATGATGTGTTGTATATTGTGTAAATGTGACATTGAATGCAGGGGTGCATTTCGATGGTTATGAGTATGTGACTCATGATGTGTTGGAAATATGGTAAGGGATAGAAAGAGTAAGCATAGTTGTTCATTATTTTTGGTAGTATAATGCTAATTGTTAAGCATAGATGTTCATTATTTTTGGTAGTATAATGCTAATTGTTGCTTAGCTTATACTATGTTACTTAATTGTTTATGTGTAAACTTACTAAGCTCAAAGCTTACTCTCTTTCTTTTCCCTTGTTTTATAGAGTAAAGGTGTTGAATCGAGATACGAGGATCATTTGGAAGATCGCCCACACTATCAAAGACACTGGTACATTAGACTTAATGTTTTGTATATGGCATGTATAGGGACTAGACAAGTTAGTGAATTTTGTTGTAAATGGCTAAGATGTGTTGGCCTTTAGATGGATAGCTTATTTTGTATAATGCCATGGTTGTTGGCTATTACATTATATGAAAGAAAGATGTAGTTTTCTATGTGAGATTGCACTTCAATTTGAGTTGTTTATGGATGTGTTGTATGAGTGCATGTTGTGTAAGCTATAAGGGTGAAAAGAGCTTAGCAAATAGCTTTGTTCTTGGCCATGTGGATAGACACACAGGGGGTGTGTCTAGGCCATGTGTGACACACTGGTCGCCCACCGGCGTGTGCTTTGGCCGTCGTCCCCGCATGTTAGTATTTTAAAGCAGAATAGAGACCACGGACTAGCCACGGGCGTGTGTGTTAGGGCGTGTGGGATTAATCAGTGTTGGCCATGGGCTAGCCACACGGGTTTGTGTCTAGACTCTAGGCCGTGTTAAAGTAGTCGGTGTGCACCACGGGTGGTAAGCGGGCGTGTGCCTTGGCCGTGGGGCATTGGCGAGAATCGCCTGGTTTTTAGGCACGGTTTGGGGACATGGGCGTGTGTGTCCATGCAGGCGTGTCTAATCTTGCACGGGTGTGTGAGACTGTATAAAAGAGAAAAATTTTAAGATTGGAAAAAGTTCCGGTTTAGTCTCGAGAGCCCTCGTGTGTATGAGTGAGGCCTCTCAAGTCGAGAATAGGGTTATTGAGATGACTTCAGAGAGTAGTTACGACGAGCCTAAGTGGCGATCAAGTGGTATGAGTTCGGTAATGCCTCGGGCCCAGTTCCGGCGTAGAACCCGGGTAAGGGGTGTTACAACGACACTGTCGATCTCCTTGGTGGAACTGCCTGTGAGCACGATGTCATCCACATATGCCATGAGGAGTAAATAACTTGTTGAGGTTGCACGAATGAATAATGAAGGATCGGCCTTGGATGCATGAAAGCCAAGCTGACCAACCAGAAAATGTTTAAGTGTTTGAAACCATGCCCTAGGAGCCTGTCTTAAACCATAGATAGCCTTATTGAGTTTACAGACAAGCTGCTGACCATTTGGTCCTATCTCTTCAAACCCAGGTGGCTGACTCATGTAAATCTCCTCACTGAGCTCCCTATTAAGAAAAGCATTGTTGACATCTACTTGTCTCAATGGCCAACCCTTCATAACTGCAATAGCTAGGATAGTTCGAATAGTTGTGGCTCGCACAACTGGGCTAAAAATGTCTTGAAAATCAACACCAGCATGCTGAGAGAATCCTTTGGCAACTAAATGAGCTTTATACCTGTCCACAGACCCATCAGCCTTCTTCTTTACTTTAAAAAGACACTTGCAGCCAATTGCTCTTCTTGTGGCAGGTAGGGAACACAGACTCCATGTGTTATTGCGGATAAGAACATGTAGCTCATTATTCACAGCAGCTTTCCAAAACTCATTAGTCATTGCAGCATGAATGTTAGAAGGAAGGTTATCAGAGACATTGGGAACAGTACTGATGTAAGCTTTTGGTTTAAAAACCCCTGCCTTACTACGTGTCACCATGGTGTGGGTATTAGAAGGAACAAGTGCTGGTAAAGACGAATGGGGTGGTAGAGTAGTATTGGAAACACTAGGAATAGAGTTTGTGGGAGAAGTATGTATTGAAGTATGTGGAGGAGACTGAGAAGCAGTAGGCACGTTAAGGTTTTGAGTAGTAGGTGAAGGAGGAGGTTTGGAGATTGACATGACAAGTAACCTGGAGCTAGTTTGTGGTTTATTTTGTTGTGAAACAGGTTTGGATGTGACAGTTTGAAATGGGAAAATAGTTTCATTGAAAGTGACATGACGAGTAACATACACACGACCACTAGCATCTTGACAACGGTAGCCTTTGTGTAAGGGGGTACCCTAGAAAGGTACACGGTGTTGACCTAAACTGTAATTTATGGGAGTTATATGGATGTAGGTTTGGAAAACACATGCACCCAAACACACGCATGAAGGAGTAGACTGGTGGGACTCGAAACAGTTTTTCATAAGGTGAAATATGACCAAGAGAAGTGGAAGGTAACCTGTTTATCAAGTAGGTAGCACTGCTGAAGGCATCATTCCAGTAGGTTAAGGGCATGGCTGCATGAGCGAGCATAGAGAGTCCAGTTTCCACAATCTGTCTGTGCTTGCGTTCTACTATCCCATTTTGTGCAGATGTATAGGGGCAAGTAAATCGATGCACAATTCCATACTGAGTCAAATACGGCTTTAAAACCTGAAACTCCCCGCCCCCATCTGTTTGTATAGCTTTAAGCTGACACCCCAAAGTTCGTTCAGCCTGTCTATGAAACTGTTGAAACACAATGAATACCTCCGATTTCTTGTGTAGAAAATATACCCATGTGTACCGTGTGTATGCATCAATAAATGCAACATAATATGAAAAACCATTGGAAGGGACTGGTGCTGGTCCCCAAACATCAGCAATCACTAATTGAAGAGGAGCAGTATACTCAGTGAGGGACCGCTCAAATGGCAATTTGTGCTCTTTGCCTAAGTGACATGCAACACAATGAAAATTATCTTTATTTGAACCAAGAGACAGATTACAATTGGATAAGGCCTTAGTAAGTATAGCTTTGCATGGATGGCCTAATCTAGCATGCCATACAGATAGAGGGTCGTTCGAGCTGGTGAAAAAACAGTGAGCCGATCTACCAGACAATCCAGTGGAAGAGGTTCCAGGTAAGTGCAGCTTGTAGAGCCCATGTTGTACTGACCCCCGAAGCATCACCTCTTTGGTTTTAAGGTCACGTACTTGACACTGTGTAGGGAGGAACTCAAAGATCACTTGATTATCTTTGGTGAACTTGGAAACAGACAACAAATTCTTTGTTATACCAGGAACAAATAGTAAAGATCGCATGAACAATGGTCTTGTACGAGTGAGAAGAGAAGACTGACCAATTGAAAGAACAGGAAGAGCAGCACCATTACCAACATATACTTTACCTGGATTGTTGTGGGAAGTGTTTGTACCCATCGAAGACGCCGAATGAGTGAGGTGATGAGTTGCCCCAGAATCCGGGTACCATGCATTATCACCAATGATCTCAGGAGTTGCAATAAGAGCCTGAGGAGTAGTAGTGGCTGACGTAGACATACTCACAGGCTATTAAGCATTTGCAACAAAAGGGTTAGACCAGGTAGGTGCTTGTACAGGAGCATAGAACCAGCCTTGTGAAGGAATAGAAGTGGAAGGTGGTACATGAGAGGGTGCCCAAGAAACCATGGGAGAGCCCGAGCTAGAGTAGCAAACATTGGCCTGCGGAGAAGGAGGAGGTTTGTAGTTTTCACTCTTGTACGTTGTATCAAAACGATAGTAACAACGATCCACAAGATGTCCTTGTTTTCCACAAAGTTGACACTGAAATCGGGAATAAGATGATCTTCCACGGCCACGACCCCTAGTGTTGGAGGAGGGACGATAGGCAGGTGAAGACTCATTGGAGATTGCAGGTGGACTAGTCACTACATTAGCAGAACTGTTAACCTCATTTACAAGCACCTGCTGACGAGCCTCAGCATCTAGCAACATGGTAGTTACACCTTGAGCATTATAAGGAACTGGACTGGCTGTGATGATGGTGATAACAGACTCATATTCAGGTGACAAGCCATTGAGTATAGCAGTGACATGTTCATGATCACTAATAACCTCTCCACAACTAGCAAGATAATCATAATATCCTTTAATTTTCATCCATAAGTCTTTCATAGACAATTCACCCTTACGCTGAGAGTGTAGAGCACGTCTATAAAACATCAATCTGGAGGTTGTTTTGCTGCCATACAAAGAAACAATAGCATTCCAAATATGAGCACTAGTATCCATACCTATAAGATGAGGGAGAACGGTCTGACTAACAGAAGACAGAAGCCATGATGCAAGCGCACTGTCTTGCTGCTCAAACCTAGCAAACTCAGGATTTTCTTGAAGCACTCCATCACCATCCGGAAGCATTGAGGGGGGAGGTATCGTATGAGCATCCAAGAACCGTTGAAGCTTGTATGTTTTGATGGCCAAAAGAACTTGTTGCCGCCATAGCAAATAGTTAGACTCATCAAGAACAACGCTGATTTTCTTGGTTGAGAAAAATCTACTGTCCACAACTGCATCAGTAAAAGAAGAGTTCATCGCTGGTATAGTAGAATGAGCACTAGGCGGACTGAAGGAAAGAGACATGAATCAAAGGGCATTCCCAGGAACTAGTGAACATCTGATACCATGTTAACTATACAAAATAGATTGAGAAATATAACAAACAGAAAGAGAACATCATTGATACTTTTCATATATCTTAAACGATGAATACAAGTAGTATTAATAGGCTGAGTCAGTAGGCAGTTAATAGCAGAACTATCTAACAACTAACTGACTAACCGACTAATGACTAACAGCTAACATTCTTATTAGTTACTCTATCAGGTTGTCGGTAGAAAGTTGAGAAACAACTTTGATCTCCTCGCACAAAACACAAGTACTAATTCAATTAAGAATTTATTATTATAAATATTATAATACTTGATTTTAAGAAAAATAAAATAAACTCTCCTTATACCTAAAAATATTTTTTTCTAAATTAATTTTTTTCAAAAATCCTAACATTAACAAAGATATTGTGTGTACTTGCGGAGGATGCCTGGCTTAAGTAGATTGTTAGGCTCAATATATATTATTCCTATAGGTTGTTAGGCTCAATATTTATTATTCTAGCAATGTGATCTATCTCCCAACAACAAATAGATTTAAAAATATGATAATGTGGAGCATTATCAAGTGAATGATCTTAATGTGTGAAAATTGGCTTTTAATGAGCCCATAACAAAACCAAAAAAATGGAGATGGTGACTATTGATTATCGAGCTTACAAGAATCATTAGATCCCTATTGAATTGACGGGTTGTAATAAGTTATGCCTAATTTCCCTTTATTTCTCGGGGGACAATATATTTCCTAACCAAACTTTGTCGGTTCCTAATAGCAAAAAGAGGTCGCAGGAAAATGATAAAAAACTGAAGATCAAAACGTAAAAAGAGAGAGGGGGGGAAAGGCAAAGTTAGAAGATACATTTTGCTTGGGATAAAGAGGATTTCAATGTTTCTAGATCAATTATGTAAAGATAGATACATTGTGCTTCAAGAAAAATGGACACAAATGGATTTCACTTGTGCTATTGTTAACATCTATGCCCAGTATGTTAATGATGGGCAAGTGTTGTTGTGGGAAGATAATCTGGATATTAGAAATAACATCTCTTGACCTTGATGTTATTAGGAAATGTACCTATATTGTATTAAATATATAATTGTTTTTTTATGTATTTGAATGATGAATAAATAGATAAAATTAATTTTACATTTCACTATTATATATTTTGTGTTTGTCTTTCATGTTTTGTATACATAGCGAAGTTGTGACAAGCAAGTTTTAGCCCATTAATTGTCTAAATTCAAACTGATGATAAGTGGCACTGTAAGAATGTTTACATTACGAAAAAGACAACTTACTTCAGTAGATAATTTAAACAAGTCCATAATCCCGTAAAAGAATCAAAGTGAGCATTTGATTCAAATACTTAGAAGGATTATTATGTCGTCTCCAATTCCAATTAGGGAGATGGTTAGTCTTGGCTATCGGAACAGTTGACTCTACGGGTAGAGAAATATATGTACTTATTGGAAGAATGATACATTGGACTGGACCCAAGTTGAATTAATTTTGAATCCATTTGTGAATTGATTCACTTGTGACGTTCATGGTGTGACTTACCTAAATCCTGAATTAGCCACTGACCATGCGTATGTAACTCATGTGCTTTGATATAAGTGGAGGTTTATACTCAAAAGATAATTGAGCCGATAGCCAGTATGTTGGTTACATGACTTTACTAGTAACAATGAAATTCATAACTCGATTAAAGAGTTAACGATATCTTCTCATTTGCATTGTGTGGATTAATAAATATGAAACGTGACCAAGAGTTGCTTATTCTCAAATGAGCAATTTATCATAGTCATTAGTTGACAGTGATCGTATTAATAATTAAAAAGGCAATGATAATAATGAGATAAAATAGGATTATATTCAGTGAACAAATTTAAATCAAATGAATCAATAATATCATATGAAAGTAACACACACATGGCGAGGTCATTGGATAAAACAATTGGATGAATTGCTTTCGTAAAGTGTATACAATAAGGAGTTTTCAATTATGGTACTTTTCATGGACTGACTCCATAATTAAGTAAATTATAAATTATCAGAACGATTCTTCTAGATATAATTGCAATTACTCGAGTCTAATTGTATATGTTCGTTTGGTATTTCCACTAGCTCAATGAAAGCTCGATCGGATTGCATTTGAATTAGAAAAAAATTCTACAACTTTAGAAATAATTTAATTGAGTCGATTTATTCGATGAGGAATTAAATTAGGCAGTCGTGAGAATTTGTTCAACTAAAGAATTTAATAAATGCTTTTTTTTTCAAAAATTAATTTGGAAAATATCAGTGCTTTTTGAGAAAATTATTTTTTTATCAAGTTAGATTAGATTAGATTAATTAAAATAAATATGATATTTTTGGAAATTAATTTTTAAGTCAGACAATTAGCTCAATGAATAATTAAACTTGAAAATTAGACTTAAGAACCAAAATTGAACCCAAGACCAAAACCCAAAAATTGGATGAATCGAGCTTTGTGTATGAAATTGGGCTGACGATCCAACCGGTGGCTGGACTGGATCGGTCAGGTCGTCATTGGCCCGGACCGAATCGACTGTTGCACCAACCAGGCATGTGAATGTCTAACCCATGGTGCCCCAACCATGGCAACAAGCTATTCGAACAACTTGTTAGGGATCTCGGCCAACCCCATCGGTAGCATCGGACCAGGTGTGCGAACGCCTAACCGAGGGATGTTGCACCCTGTGCGGCTGGTCGTGCGAACGATCGACCTGGGTAGACACTTATCAATTGGGAAAAAGGGGAGGTTGGGCGTAGGGCTAGCCGTTCAAAGGGCTAGCTCCGCCCCAGCCACGACACTGACGGCCTCGTAAGGAGGTACTGAGCCGACCAAGCCCATTCGGGAAAAACAACAATGGTTCGGGGTGCTAGGGGGAAGTTGCATCGGCAATGACACCATCGGGCACGACGGTTGCGACGGCGATGATCCGACGACCGACAGATGGTTGACGGTAATGGTTTTTTAACCGACAAATGGTCGACGACAATGATTCTTTGACGACATATAGTATTTTATTAATTTAATATTGATGTGAGATATTAAATTTGATTTAATATTTATGATAATATTTCTTAATTTAATATTAATATAACTAATTTCAATCCTAATTGATCTGTATTAAACTCTCAGTATATAAGAAGAGCTAACAATTATTTTGATTAAGAGCGAGCCACAAAATACAAATTTTGATTAATTATTTATTAGCAAAAAAGAATTGCTGCAGGTAACCTAAAAACTACTAATTAATGATAATGTTGTATCATGTAAAATAATAAATAAAGAATTATACGAAGTCTCGTAAGCTTCCTCTTCCTTATCTAGGGTTTCATTTCAGAAGTATGATATCGTAAATCTTTTTTTTTTAGACTTTAGATCCTCGATCGAGTTGCTGCAATGGTCAGAGGAAGAGGTGAGGAAGATGATGACATTGAAGACGAAGAGTACGAAGATGACGACCAATTGTTGGACGATGAGGATTACGACGAGGACGAAGACGTAGGGAGAGGCCGTGGCAGTTCAAGTAAGAAGCGGCGGAGATCTGATTTCATCGATGACGTGGCAGAGGAGGACGATGAGGAAGACGAAGATGATGACGATGACGATGAGCTTTATGGCGGTGGTGGGAAAAAGCATAGCAAGGCTCCTCGTGTTGGCGCTCAGTTTTTTGATCTTGAAGCTCAAGTCGATAGCGATGAGGAAGAGGAAGAGGATGAGGGAGAGGACGGTAATTTCAAGTGCTTAATTTTGTTCTTGAAATTGGTAATGAAGTGGGAAAATTGATGATTAATGTGCTCTAATTGATCATATATTGAGATAAATTAAATAAAGTTATTTTTTAGAAATTAGTTTCAAATTCGAAACTTAAATTTAGTTCAACTTCAATATAGTTCAACTTAAATTCAAAACTCTTTAGGTGGTTGTATATCATTCTGATATCTAAGCAATTATCAGAATGTTGTTTTGAACATTGTTACTTATGGTAGTGTAATTTAACATCAGGAATGACTTTGGTAGTTTTCCAACCTTTTCCTTCTGAACGTGTCTGTCGAAAAGTCTCATTCATTACAATGAACTCTTAATGTGACTATTATTGGCTAGGCTAGGCCGAAATAATGCTACATTGCATACTTGGCATTTGATGCTTGCAGATTCAAGGAATTCCTCCTTTTGGAACATAATCACTCAATTTGAAAATTTGCTACTTCGATAATTGTTAAAATCTCAGTGAGCTCATTGTTTTCTAATTGTTTTTTTTATTCTAAACTTTTATGTGATGAATCCCTCTTTCATTACATTGAATCACAATCATTTGTAGGCACTGAAGAAGAGTTCATTTCTGCATAGTTCTTGATTCACTTTTTACTGTTCTGTTGCATTTGGACCTGTGTTGGGATGGTTTGTATTCGATGCTTTGCAAATTCTAAGAATACTTCTTTGTTTTGAAATTTAAATTATTCAATTGCAATTTCAAGGTTTTGTTTTTTCTTTTACTCCTCCCCTGGTTATTGAGTTCTAATTTAGTCATTTTTTTATGCTTTTTAGTTTTTAGCGTATTATTCTTGAGAATCTTTTGGTTACCATAATTCTCTATTCCACCTATAATCAATTGGTTATAGCTCCTGCAGTAGCAGTAACTCGGATAGAAATGATGTGTAGAAGCATTCATGTGAATAGCATGGCTGTATCATTTGTTCACATTTTCAATGTTTTGCCCCAAACAATATTGCTTTCAATTATCGTACATGTTGCTCTGATTGAAAAAGACAAATGCATTTCAGATTGACTGATGAGGCATGCATAATCAGCACAATGATTTGATTTGGTAAACCCTTATGGAATTGTCATAGAAAGCTATTTCACTGATAACGAGTGTAATGAATAAGTGGCATATTTTAGTATGGTGATTTCTGTTGAACCTTCTATTTGTGCCTGGTTTTCATCCTTGATTTTCTTAATGTTGCTGATATATTGATGTCTGGAAATGCAGATTTCATAGTTGAGACTGGAGCTGATACACCTGATGAAGATGTTGGTAGAAGGATGCACCGTCGCCCATTACCACTCCGGGAGGATGAACAAGAAGATGTTGAAGCTCTTGAGAGAAGCATTCAGGCTAGGTATGCAAGATCAAGTCACACAGAATATGATGAGGAGACAACTGATGTAGAGCAGCAAGCACTTTTGCCTTCAGTAAGAGATCCAAAGCTGTGGATGGTGAAATGTGCGGTATGATGATGATTTCCTCTGCAGTTTAAGTTTTGAAAACTTGTTATTGGGCAGAAATGGTTAGTACATTAGTTGTGGAGTTCAACTAAGATCATGTTCATGCATGCTAGATTGGTCGTGAACGAGAAACTGCAGTTTGCCTCATGCAGAAATGCATTGATAAAGGATCTGAACTACAAATCAGGTCTGTTATTGCCCTTGATCACCTTAAAAATTATATTTATATTGAAGCAGACAAGGAAGCCCATGTGAGAGAGGTGTGCGATCTTTTATTCTTTTACTTTAGTTTTGGATGGGTATTGTAGCTTTAGATGTCTACGTATACTTCTGTTGACCAATTTTGATCTGCTTCAGGCTGTGAAAGGTCTGCGTACCATATTTGCAGCAAAGATTATGCTTGTTCCAATAAGAGAAATGACTGATGTTTTATCAGTGGAAAGCAAAGCGGTTGATCTTTCTAGAGATACCTGGGTCAGAATGAAGATTGGGACATACAAGGGTGATCTTGCTCAAGTATGCCTTTTGTCCTTTTCTATTTTCATGAATATCCCCTTTCGAAAAATCTTAGTCTGACTGTGTAATTTCTATTTCATAGGTGGTTGATGTGGATAATGTGCGGCAGAGAGTCACTGTGAAATTGATTCCTAGGATTGACTTACAGACTCTTGCTAATAAATTGGTATGGAATTGATTGCATTTGTTTTAGGTGTTTATCTCATGGATTGTTGCATGTTGAAAGCCTTACAATAAAATAGTGTTTTAATTTTCCAATGCAGGTATAGTTTGTTAGTTGTCTATATATGATTGTATTTTAACAGATTTACATGAACTATTTGGCTTTCTTTCCTGGTTCCATCATCTTTGATCTGGTCTTATACTGTTTCATACAGGAAGGAAGAGAAGTTGCAAAGAAGAAAGCTTTTGTCCCTCCTCCTCGTTTTATGAATGTTGATGAAGCTAGGTAGGTCAAATGGTTCCAATCTCTAGTGAAAAATCTACCACATTTATTTGTTTCAGAAAACTTAAGCTCACATGTCTCGATATTTGTGCTTTTTTAGGGAACTTCATATTCGTGTAGAGCGCAGACGAAATTCGATCACTGGTGATTACTTTGAGAATATTGGGGGCATGTTGTTTAAAGATGGGTTCTTGTACAAAACGGTGTCGATGAAGTCAATTAGTGCTCAGAACATAAAACCAACTTTTGATGAACTCGAAAAGTTTCGGACACCTAGCAATAATGGAGAAGGTGAAATGGTTGGTTTATCAACTTTGTTTGCAAACAGAAAGAAAAACCATTTCATGAAGGGTGATGCAGTTATTGTTGTCAAGGGAGATCTGAAAAATTTAAAGGGATGGGTTGAAAAAGTTGAGGAAGAGAATGTCCATATTAGACCAGAAATGAAAGGCCTTCCTGTAAGAATTCAGTCAATATTGGTATTCTTTGAGTTAAGTCTTTGATCACTAGTGTGCATGTGAGATATCTTATTGCTAGGTCATACTTGGGCTTCAATGATGTTTTGCAGAAAACTCTTGCTGTTAACGAAAAAGAGTTGTGTAAGTACTTTGAGCCTGGGAATCACGTGAAGGTTGTTTCTGGGACGAAGGAAGGTGCAACCGGTATGGTTGTCAAGGTTGAGCAGCATGTTCTCATCATTTTATCTGATACAACCAAAGAACATGTAAGTAATACATCTTTTGAAGTCTGGTCCAGACCTAAAGAATATCTTTGTGGAAAAATAATTGGCATTTCTTATATTAGATCCGTGTTTTTGCTGATGATGTTGTTGAGAGCTCTGAAGTAACTACTGGTGTTACAAAAATTGGAGACTATGAGCTTCATGACCTTGTGCTACTAGAGTAAGTAGTTTTTTGCTGAAGGATTTGGACTTGTCTTTAGTTAATTTGGGGTCTTAACGTATTAATTATGTTTCAGTAACAATAGCTTTGGAGTAATTATACGTGTAGAAAGTGAAGCATTTCAGGTGAGTGACCTCTCTTAAGTGACCGGATTTTCACTGCTACTCTTTTGACTGTTCTCATGGTCGTTTACTTTCTTTTAGGTTCTTAAGGGTGTTCCAGAGCGGCCAGAGGTTTCTCTTGTCAAATTGAGGGAAATAAAATGCAAGCTTGACAAAAAATTTAATGTGCAAGACAGATATAGGAATCCTGTTTCTGTGAAAGATGTGGTTAGGATACTTGAGGGTCATTGTAAAGTAAGATTCTCGTTTTTCATTTTGGTTTGTCCTAGTATTTACTCTATGAATTTTTAGTTTACTAACCATCCACTTCTATAAATTTAGGGGAAACAAGGCCCTGTAGAGCACATATACAAAGGAGTTTTGTTTGTGTATGATCGACATCACCTTGAACATGCTGGGTTTATATGTGTTAAAGCTGATTCTTGTTGTATAGTGGGAGGATCACGTTCCAATGGGAACAGAAATGTTAGTCTTTTCTTTTCATTTTTTCGCTGGTTAATTCATGTGTAATTAACACCATTTAATTGAGGTAGTGAACTTGATTCAATCTTTTAGGGTGATTCTTTCTCAAGATTTGGTAGCTTCAAGACTCCACCACGTGTACCACCATCACCAAGGAGATTTGCTAGGGGAGGTCCTCCATTTGATTGTATGTTGGTTTTGTTATTCTTGTTTGTACAAACATGATTTTTGGATTTGTCTGAATTTTCATTTTCTCTAGTTAAGTGATTAAGTTTGATTATAAGCTTGATGCTATTAGTTTCTGCCTATTCAAAACAGCCGGCGGGAGACATAGAGGTGGAAGAGGAGGGCATGATGCTTTGATCGGTACTACTGTGAAAATTCGACAGGGTCCTTTTAAGGGTTACCGTGGACGTGTTGTAGATATTAAAGGCCAATCAGTTCGAGTTGAGTTGGAGTCTCAAATGAAGGTTGTTACAGGCAAGTTCAGGTTAATGTTCGAAATGTTTTCTCCTTTTCTCTAGCATCTTTATGACTTATAGAACTTGTTCATGTCTGCAGTCGATCGCAATTTTATATCTGATAATGTGGTTATTTCAACACCCACTCGGTAAATATGATTTCCTTGGCATTCCTTTTGTTGTTTTTTGACTATGAAAGCTCTCTTCTTACGTGTTCTGATGTTGTATGTTTATTTTTTCACCAGTGATACATCTCGATATGGTATGGGAAGTGAAACACCTATACACCCTTCACGAACTCCTTTACATCCATATATGACTCCTATGAGAGATCCTGGAGGTACCTTTTTTTTCATGTATTTAATGTTTTCTTGTGCTTTTCAAGTGTGGATACTTCCATTAATAACTGATATTGTTATATACTAGGACCATAGTAATTGGTTACTTTTATGTTCTCTGTAGCAACACCAATCCATGATGGCATGAGAACACCTATGCGTGACAGGGCATGGAATCCTTATGCACCAATGAGTCCACCCAGGTTTATTTGTAGATTCCATTTATTGAGTGCATCCTGCTTCGGTGGTTTAATCATGCCTGGTTAACGATTGTTTTTGTTTTTTTTAATTATGACTGCAAATTAGGGATAATTGGGAAGAAGGAAATCCTGCCTCTTGGGGAACTAGTCCGCAGTATCAGGTTAGGTTTCTTCCACAGTTTGCTGCTATTAGTGATATAGCTATTTTTCCTAACTGAAAATATATGAATTTGATTCGTTCTTTGTAAAATAACTGTAAGGCTGTTCCTTTCAGCCTGGAAGTCCTCCTTCAAGGGCATATGAAGCACCTACTCCTGGTTCAGGTTGGGCTAGTACTCCTGGTGGTAATTACAGTGAGGCTGGAACACCAAGGGATAGCAAATCAGCTTATGGTAATTATATTTTGGTTTACTTTTGCTATTTGAATGTGTTGATGTTCTTTAGTGTTGCACTGTTGCTCATATTGTATGTTTGTTTCAGCCAATGCTCCTAGCCCTTATATGCCATCAACTCCCAGTGGGCAGCCTATGACGCCAAGCTCGGGATCCTATATTCCAGGTACACCTGGAGGGCAGCCAATGACACCTGGAACTGGTGGTCTTGATATTATGTCTCCTGTAATAGGTACTTTTTCTGTCTCCCCCACCTGTTTTTTTAGAATACTGAACATTTTTTATTTGGGTCATTGCCTGGTGGTTCTGGATGTTTCTATGGGATTTAAATTTTATTTCGCATATAATTCATTAATTCTTTTTATACCTGATCTGTTTTGGTGACAAATGCTGAATAACTTGTCTTTTTGATCAGTTCTTAAAATTTCTTTTATTAGTTCTCTGTTGTTAACCCTGGAATCCATTTTGAGTTTGTTTTTCATTATGACTGAAGAAATGAAGGCTTCGGTACTTCTGTAGTTTTTCTAGAATGCTTTAAGTTTATGTAAATTTATTTCCTGTATTGCAGTTCAAAACTTTTAAGAAAATGAAAGAAAAAAGTAAACTGTAAATATCCCTCCAATTTAACATTCAATGCTTGCAGGTGCTGACAATGAAGGACCATGGTTTATGCCTGATATTTTGGTCAATGTGCACAAATCTGGAGATGAGACTCTTGGAATTATCCAAGAGGTGCTTCAGGTATGTCTTCCATCAATGTTCTAAAAATATTTGCCTTTTGCTTCTGTTTAAATATACATTTACAAATTATTTTCTTCAGTGCTATGAAAATTGAAATGGTCTTGGTTTAATTTTTATTACAATTGCTTAATTGGTTATTATCTTTAATGATTATATATTTCAAATATATCTATGTTCTAAAGGTGCATGTACCATCCACGAATGTCCTTTGTTTGAAATTCTTGCATTTCGGTTCAGTTTTTCATGTGTAGTCCTCTTAAAAGTTGTCCCCAAAACCAATACTAGGCTAAGGAAATTGAATCCATGTTTAATTGAGAGCTGAGCATTGGTATTAATCAACTTTAGGCTATAGCTTATAGCATGAATTGTTTGGGTTTATAATTATAGATTATATGTTTGGTTATGGGAATAATCTTTTATTGTTAGATACAATATTGATACCTCTATGTATGTTATGACACGGTCATGTGTTCCTGTCTTTTTTATGTTATTTCTCATATTACGATTTAATTTTTCTTTTTCTTGTTATACTTGTGTAATGTCTCAATTCATTTTATATCTTGCATGGTTTTTGGTAGTGGTTCAATTTAGAGGGCAAATAAGTGTTCGTAATTTGTCATAATGGTTCAATTTAGAGAAATTTGTGTTTGTATCGTGTATATGTTCTTTTTGTTTCCAAAGTATGACAATTTATGTGAAGTTTAACTTTTGTATTCATTTTATATAGATTTTAAAATATTCATGTGTCGGGTATTTATGATATTTTAACACTTAATTTTCTGAAGCATAGTCAGGGCATATACTCTAGTATTGTAATAGATATTACCACAAAAAATGGTCAGTTTTTAGACCTCATGGGACCAAGCTGTTGTTGAAACCTCATCTGTAGTGAGGCATGTTATAAGGCACTGTTATTGACCGTAATGGGAGTGTTTGAAAAATAATTGATGGTCCATAAATACAGGATGGATCGTGTAAGGTGGGGCTGGGATCAAATGGCAGTGGCGATACCATAATTGTGATGCCGAGTGAGATGGAGATAGTACCCCCAAGGAAATCAGATAAGATCAAAATCATGGGTGGCTCACTTCGTGGGGTTACTGGCAAGTTAATTGGTGTGGATGGCACGGATGGCATTGTAAGGATAGATGACAGTCTTGATGTCAAGATTTTGGACTTGGTTATGCTAGCAAAATTACCCTAATCAACATACAAAAAATAAACGTCAAAATTAACAGTATATTATTACTATTATTTATTCAGCAATTTTTTTTGTGAGGAATTGTTAATAATATGAAAGCTCTACCCCTTTCTCTCTCTGCGTTGGTGCATAGTCAAACTTATTTATTAGTATGAATGATTTGATTCTCAATTCTCAAATTTCAATGCAAGGCTGATGTTATTTTTCATGTATGGGGCTGCCGTGTTATGTATAAAAAATGTGGGTGCAAGTAGCGGCAAAAGGTCGATCATGACTCTTTATTAGTATATCTATGCTTTTCCCTATTCAATGGAGATGGAGGGGCTATGCATGCATGTATTTGGACTTTTAATTAAATGTCACGGGATCAAGTAATGTGTTAAGCAAGACTGTGCATGTTTTCCAGCTGTTGTTTCTTTAGCTTTAAGAAAGCTTGAATTTATTTTATGGAATATCTTTCAGGATCTATTAAGGCTACTGAGGTCAAAACCTAGACCTAGCATTTCATTATATCAATAATGGATGAAATACGATTGGATTAGAGGAGTCCAGTGCTTGTTATCGGGCTGGGTTGGCCTCCCCCCATTTCGTTTTTCAAAAAATAATAAAATAATAAATTATATTTTTTTAATTTTAATTGATATTTTATATATTTTTACAATTAAATTTATAAAATATTTTTATTATTTAAACTGAAATCAGGTCAGGCTGACGTGTAAAAATTCTTGTCTAGACTTGATCTAACTCAGATCGGGTTTACGGGCCCGGGTAGGCTATCCGACCCTTGGATAGTACTAGATAGGATATATAAAATAATGTGATTAAAATAATATGGGAAAATGGTTGAAAATCCCATGCCATGAATATAAAAATTATTACAAAGGTTTTTATCATTCAAGGCTTCGGTCTTTAGTGGCTTCATAACAATAATTAAGTAAAAAAGCATAGTGTGGGAGAATGGATGAGTTAATGTTGCTTGGCATGTAAGCTTTGTTGGCTTTCTCACATATTTTATATTTAAGGTGGGTAACAACTACATGGAGACTGCCAACGCTTGAACACCACCTCACTACTGCTGCAACTCTTCAATCTTTAAGAGAGAATAATTTGTTGGCTTTTGACTGATAGAAAAAAATCACTTTCTTTTAATCAAGGAAGGACAGATTTTGTAACAATGACAGGACGGCCTTGGAACTGGATATGGAAGAAGGTTCAATTAACCACATCATGCATTAGAGATGTGTATATTTTCCAGGGAATTGGTTCATTGAGATGTCAGATGCAGACACTTCAATTATAAACCTTAAACCAATGAATCAAATTACATTTTCCCATCATCAAAACCATATTCTCTCTTATCAAATTAATCGGAGCCTGATCATCCATTCCAATCACATAAAGAATTTAGTTCTACAATCAAACTCTCTCTCTCTCTCTATCTCTGCCACTACAAATCAAGGTTTGCCCCCATTTTCTTCTGGAGACACCCCCTTATTCCTTTATTACCCTATTGGACAAGCATATTCTGAAACTCGGAACAACTTGAAACTGTATCACTTTGCTGTATGGTTTACAGTGTTCTCATTCATGAATGGGAGGATGTGTATTGTTCGGCAGTCTCCGGCCATGGACGAATGAACTGAACAAATGCAAGGCTCTTGATGGTTGTGAATATGGTACCATATGTGCAGCCCCCCTCACAGTGGCAAAGGTCAACAAATTTCCGTATTCAGTCACCCATCCTCCAACCTAACCAAAAAACATAGACCCAAGAAAATGAAGAAAGTTGCAAACCTTAAAAGCATAACTCTTTAGATTTGTTGGCAATCATTAAAAACCTGCTGTTTGTGAAACCAAGCTCCATATGGGACTGTAATCTTGAACTTCAAGTCATGAGCTAGTTCACGAACCAGTGTCCTCGAGCCAAGCAATGGCACTACCGAGTCTTGATCCCCACTGCAATCATTAGTTTTGACTAATTATACACACACACACATATAATTATAGCATCCATGCTCTATGTGTGAAATAAGGTAAAGAGAATCTGTATTTTACCTGAATATCCAGACAGGAATGCCATTCAGGATAATTTCTTTGAGAATAGGAAGGATGTTTATGTTACCATCACTGTCACTGTAGCTTAAACGACTGTTCAGTGCACACACAAAAAACCACCATCATGGCGTAAAGGATCATTAGAAATTTTAAACAATACTTTTATAAAAAGCAAAACAAAAAGCATGTCACTGATTTAAGATACCATAAGATCCATTACATACTATCCTTAGGATAAATGTTGATACAACTCCCAAACCCAGTATCATATTTGAACTTACCCACTGCACATACTCCAATCATAAGGTAATTTGGTGCGATTAGCATGAAGTGCCATCTGAACCTCAGGTAGGTTTAAGTAGAAACGCCTTTCAAAGCTCATACACACATCAATACCAATACTTATCTTCGTTGCCTGTGTATATCAGGAAAAGTTAATCATTGCAGAGGTGAAAAAAAAGAAATGACGGATACGGGGTTTAATTCAGTTAGTTCATGCAACTACTTGTAAGAAGGAAAAAAAGGAAAAGAGAAGTATACCATTTTCCGCAATCTCAATTCTTGTTCGACGAGAGATGGATAACAAATATCTAGGAGAACATCATAATTGTTTACATAATGACCAACGATTCTATTTGCTTCAACTATGGCCTGGTAGCAGGGGTGGGATACATTATGAGGACTCTCAAAGACATAGTCATCGAAATCACAGTCATTCATGATGGTAAGGCCAACTTCATCAGAAATCATCCCATGTGACCAGAAGAATTCATATGTTGCTGGAACATCCCGATCAAGTCGTAGAAGAGGATTCCCAATCTAAAATCAGAAAAGAAAATTAATAAAATGAAACAAGCCAAGTAAAAATGT
The DNA here is from genome assembly GCA_025698515.1 of Gossypium sturtianum. Lineage (NCBI taxonomy): Eukaryota > Viridiplantae > Streptophyta > Magnoliopsida > Malvales > Malvaceae > Gossypium > Gossypium sturtianum. The sequence continues at coordinate 8,972,561 of CM046947.1, forward strand.
TAAACAAATCAAAGGAAGAACCACAAGATCCCAATATCATCTTCTCTTTTATTTCTTATCAGAGAACATAGGGTAGTGCAAGTTTTCTTACAGCAACTCCTTTGATGTTAAACTTAAAACCCTTTGATCGTGCATTATGATCCAGTAGAACTTCAGCCAACTGTGGTATGTAATGTCCTGTATGACAACGGGTCATGCAACTGTAAAACTGAATCAAGGTAAAAGGTGGATTGAAAATTTTCTGATTACTGCCTTAAATAACAACAATACTAAGACTTGGTACCAAATCTAAAATATATCATATTCTATTTTGATACTGTAAAAGAGTAGGAAATGACATAGAATTTTGCTATTGCATCTGATTTGCCATGTAGAAACATGTAGTTGTAGACAGGCATTTTCCAAAGTGTTTCTGTAAACTAAACTTACCTGCATAGCTTTCTCCAGTAAGAAACAGTTCTCTGGACTTGAATTCTGGGAACTTCTCATACCATTTCATCATGAAAATATACATATCCTTGGCTGACAGGAAAAAGAGATCAAGTTCTTAATTTTTTTTCTCCAAAACTATAAATTTCAATATCTATCAATGAAGCTTGTTGCAGGAATTGTCCTAAGATCAGTTGATGAAATCACATTACCGGTGGAAGCATCCCCACGGATATAATCTGAAGATGTATTTGAGTAAGACCAGCCTACACCAACAGGGGACTCAACAAACAGGAGATTTGATGCTATTGAGAACAAAAAGAAAAAAAGAAGAAAGTGAGAACATTATTTGTATTCATTAACAATCAAATACTGAAATCTCATTGCATTTTAATGCAATAAACATATTTTGTACCTTTGTTCCATGACATTGAATTTATTCGAAGGCTTCGGCCATCACCTCTAGGATAAAATGGACCCAATTCTGTAAAAGCACCCCCTCCCACGGAGGAACACCCTGGCCCTGAAATGGAATTTGAGGATAACAATCAATATAAACAGAGAATCATCTCTATTCCCATGGCTACAACATATCATCACTCTCTCTCTCTCTCAATACATTTGAACTAGTTTTGAAGCTAAAACCAGGATCTCCACTTTTAAACATGACCAAGTTCATAAGCCCAAACATGAATGAGAGAGAAATATAGCAGGAGCAAGGTCTAGTACCCCCGAATTTAGGGCGTTTTGAATACAAATATACTCAATGTTCTAGAGTTTTTGTTTTTATTTTTTTTATATTTAGAATCTCAAAAGATACTCTTTCAGAAATAAGTTAATAATACCAAGCATTGATAAAAGGAACCAAAGTACAACATGTGGGAGAAAACGGTGCTTTCACACAACGAAAATGAATCTTCACCCCGGAAAGACGGAAAACAAAACCCAAAAAAAAAATTTAAGTACTAAATTGAAAACAATGTGAAAGAAGAAAGAATGAAAGTACAACTACACAACAACCACACAGACGACAATGGGAACATATTTCATATCAAAACTCAATAATTCAGTCCACAAAGCAGCAACAAAAAGATTTGAAAATAATGGACTTAAGATTCAAGTTTATAGAAGAGCAAAAAAGCACAGAACCTCCATTGAGCCAGAGAGTGAGGGGCTGCTTCTCAGGGTTCTTATCAGCTTCAACGAAGTAATAAAACAAGCTCCTCCCAGCCTTTACATCTACATCAACATACCCAGCATACTGCTTAAACCCAACTGGCGGCTGACCAGGTAATTTCACTACCAGATCCTCCGCTGGATACCCTTTCACCCCCACTCCCACCGCCACCGCCGCCAATGCAATGCTAAAAAAAACCCCACCAAACCTGTTCCACCTACCCATCTCAAAATACCCTTTATCTTCACACATATGAATTATACCTCAGAACCCTATATAATGTCAGGAAAAACACCAAAAAAGAAGTACATAAATGAATAAAGTAAGGGAAAAAAAAGAAAGAAACAGAAACAGAAAATATAATTACGATGATGATAATGATAACATAAGCAATATCTTTAACCAATATATATACAAATTAACATCTAATTTCTGTTACAGATACTTACAAGTAGCACGTGAATTCTGGGTTTGCTTGTAACAAAAAAGAAAAAGTAGAGTATAAAACGATTATTATATATAAATTTTTAGAAATGAGAAGAGATCTGAGTTGTGCTCAATATAGGAACACTTGCTATAAACAGATTTATAGGGGTTTGAATTGAGGAAGGAAAGAAGCTTCATCCTTACAGTTGCTGCCAAGCTGTGTTACCGTTTACTACCTACCTATTACTACCCCTTTTTCTTTTCTTTTTTTACTGTAGGCCAAAACAAAAGCATGCAAAACCTATTCTTATTTTTAATTTAATATCCGTAATTAAAAAAAAATATGTACGTATAATTGTATATAAAACTAAACAGTGAAAATAAAATATCCTTAATTTAATTTATTATTATGATTTATGAATAATTTCTTATTAATTTATTCCTTCAACAGTTTAAGTATGATAGTTCTGCAATTGAGATAGGAATTTAATAATGGATAAGTTGGTAGATATATAAATAATATAAAGAATAAAAAAAAAAAAAAGAGATACCCCCTTGGCATCTTCTAAACTGAACAGATTCTGATTAAGAACAAAGAGAGAGACAAAAAGTCTGATAACTTTTGCAGTCAAAAAAGTCAAAGGAAGGAAAAGTGGCTATTTCGGCTTAACTTTTGGCTGCTCCATGCAAAGTGGGTTTGGGGAGATTGAAAGGCACGGACCAATGGTTGAATAGGATTTGAAAGGAGTGGTCTCTATTTTTGTTTACAAAATCAAGGCTACGCCACCATAACTTATCCAATTTTTTGTTTTGTTTTCTATTACACCCTTTTTTCAAATCATTTAGATAGCACGCGCCAATGACTTCAAATTCCATTTCTCATCAATCCATTCTACATTGGATTTCTGACTTTCTCTTTCAATTCTTCATAACTAATTTAATCATTCAATTATTTATATTTTTAATATTTTAGAGATTATATTTCAATAAAATTAATATTTATTATTTTTTAAATAGCAAATGTTATCTTTATTCCCATTTTATACTAGAGGGTCTAATTTAATCCAATCCTTCTTATACTAGATTAACTCATACGCTTAACTAAAATATTAATTTAAAACGTTTAGATTTTTCAATAAAAAAAATCCACAATTATTATAAAATTCAAAAAAAATATGAAATTCATAATTTCTTTTTTTTTTGAATTATAAAAAAAAATTAAGATTAAAATTGTGTGAAAAAATTAAAAATTCATAAGAGATCTTATTTTTATAAAAAACAAAAAATACATGAAATCCCTGTATGGTCCTTTTGTTGTCTTTCACTTGATGAAAAACAAAGTTTTCTGCTCATAATTTTTGTGAATGGTCCTCGTTTTAGAAGGAAGTTGAAAATGGTGAAAATGATAAAAGCTTTTTACTTTATGCTACAAACAATTGAGACCTCGTCTATATTGAAAAGAATGTTAACATGTTAACATGTCTTGAGTCAATTGACTCAAAGGTTTACGATCATCGCGAGAATATATGAAAAAAAGAATAGAAAAGAAATTCAGTTTATACTATATATATATATATATATATGCCAGCTTTGATGAATTTTTAAAGTTTATACTTGCTTAGTAATGAAGTGATTTCATGACCCAATGATGTTAATGGTTTACATTGTGAACTGAACAATGATAATTTGTGGAGAAAAACATATCATTTTTCTTTCTTTTAGTAATTTTTTCTACAATTTTATGAATATGTTGAATTTTCAACAGCTTTTCATATAATTAAAATTTTAAAAAATTATAACTTTAGAAAATAAATTATGAATTTTACAATTTTACAATTTTTAATACTTTTAATTTTATTTTATTTTTTGAATTTGTTTGGATTTATCATTAAAAAAAAAAAAAAACTAAAATTAAACACCCATCACTTGTTATTTACATACCATGTAATTCAATGATTTCACGTTCCATTGCTAACTTAACAAATAACCAAAGAGTGATGGGTTGACCTATCAGAACGCGGCATGTAGTAACCCATGTTTATAACCCACTTGTTCCTTAGCAAAGGGATCTAGACATTCTCTCAATTTTGGCCACATTGCAGACATCAGGCAAGACCACTTGCTGCGAGGAAGCGACGGCAACTGAATTATTGGCTTCAACCACCAGATCAATATTAGCTCAGTTCTGAATTTGGAACTAAGGGCTATGGTCAATGGTCTCACTATTGCTTGGGAAGCCAGATTTCACATGGTAGAGTTGGAGAGTGATTATTCAACTACCATAGATCTCCCCATGTGTAACAACAATGGTCGTGAAGCTCGACATACATTGAATGAAGTTAAAAGGCAATGTAATAGAGATTAACAAGGCAGGTTCAAGCATATTTTCAAAGAGATAAATAAGGTTGCAGATCATATGATAAAAATTACCAATACTGATGACTCTATCTTCATAGATTTAGGCAATCGCCCATGGATATCTGCAAATTGTTATTAGATGATCTTAACAGTGTTGCACACACTGCAGTTTGTGATGTTAAATTTTTAAGTTTACCAAAACTTGACCCTCAGTACTTTCACACCAAAAAAAGGTGTATCTCTTAATTATTGATTAAGAGTTGTGATTATTAAAAGAATACAAATGTTTATTACTAAAACAAATTTGTGTTTGTAATAGGATTTAAAATTCATTTGGATTGACACGCTAAAAAACACTAGAAAAAAAATATGGAGAACAATTTATTTTATTCTCCCTCCTATTCAATGGTTATTCTAAAAAGAATTATTACAAAATTTTGGTAAAAAATCATTCCAGTCTCTCTGAAATTCGAAATTGAGTAAATTAGTCACTCTCAAAAAAATTGGAGCAATTATTAATCTCTGTTAATTTTGAAAGTGAGCAATTAAAGACAATTAATCATGGCATTAATGTCTTTTATCAATCGTGCATAATTTTGATTGGTATAATAACAAATTTATCCCTCGATATTTACATATTTTATTAATTTAGTCTTAATTCTAAAAAATTCAATAAATTTAGCCTAAACATTTACACATTTATAAAAATACTGTAGACTAAATTTGTTAAATCATGACCAAATTGATAGAACGTGTAAATTATGATAGCTCAATTTATTATTATACCAATCAAATATATGTAAAATTGATGAAAAACATTAATATTGTGATTAATTATCCTTTGTTGCTCACTTTCAAGATTGACAATGACTAAATTACTCTGATTTTTTTTGAAAAGGGTCAATTTACTCAATATAAAAATTGAGAGGGACTAGAGAGATTTTTTATCCAAAATTTATTTATAAAAATTGATATTGTTATTATATGAATTGTTTTAATATGCACAAAACACATATAATTATTAGACTTCATTGTATTATCAAATTTTATTTATCAATAAATTTTTACATACCAAAAGCGAATAAATCCTCAAAGAAAATAAAATATTTATATTTTCCGAAGCCTTTATTAATTACTCATAAACCAACAAAAACATTTGTTGAAGTTAAAAATGCCTAGTAAAGTTATCATCTTTGGTTAGTGCCTTTATAGTAATCCACTATTGATGCTGACCAGAGTTAAATTGCACAAACGTAGCTATGTCTACTAGTGGGACAAGATGCTGAGGATGCAGTCACATGCAGTTATGTTCACAACACTGGAATTGGTAGCTTGTCGCGATTTTCTCAATTGAAAGACCCCGTATGAGTAAAATAAATGTTTAAAAATAGTAATTCAAAATTATAAAAATAGTTATCTTTATTTGTCTCAGATTACATTCTAATCACTTATATTTAAAATGTTACATTTTAGTCACTTACGTTATCGTTTTGTTACGAAGTGGTCACTCTACCGTTAAATTTCGTTACCTCCCTAACGTCAATCCTACGTGACAGTCCAAATGAGTTTTAAATACCAACTTAGATGTCGAGTTGCTGGGATAAAAATATGTTTTTAATTAAATAAATTTAATTTGAACTACTACGTAAGACATCCAAGTTGGCATTTAAAACCTATTTGGATTGCCATGTAGAACCATTGTAAGGGAGATAACGGAGCTTAACGGTAGAGTGACCACTTCGTAACAAAACAATAACGTGAGCGACTAAAACGTAACATTTTAAATGTAAATGACTAAAATATAATCTGAAACAAATAAAAAAGACTATTTTTATAGTTTACCTTTAAAAATAGAATGTTAGAACGATTAGTAGCTGTAGCAAATACACACTCCAGGAAATTATTACTCAAATTTGGATGTTAAATTCAAAGTTGCGACTTTCACTACGAGGATGGTGTGAAATTTATACTGTTGGAGTGTCATTTTAACACCATATTGAGACTCGTTTAAATAAGAATGTCGTTTTAGCACTTTAAAATATATGGTGGGAATGAAAGAGTTATTCCTACCCTTCCAAACTCACCTTTCGCTGCGTGTTTAATATCAAGATTTGCTTAGAATAATGATTGAAATTTTCATTTAGCATTTAGATGATATGGGTTTAAACCATCTCATTTCTTTTCTCTTTCTTAAGTAACATTTGATGCGACAAAAAGTAATCATTTTCTTGAAAATTTAACCAGTTGGATAGTAATTCTAATATTAGGTATATCAATTTTTATTTATTTTTATTAAAATCTAACTTTTCCTTAAGAGTTACTTTCTTATGAATATGATAATGTGATTCTTATGATAAAATGTGGAAAAATTATTTTCCCATGTAGATTGAAAAGTTAAAATAAATATATTAAGACGAAATTAATTCTATTTTATATTGGTTTAGGATATTAGTCTATTAATAAAGGTAAAAGAAAAAAAGAAACTATTGCCTCCTTCCTACTTTCTACTACTTTTGTTCTCTCTTACTTCAATAGATTCTTGGCAAGTTTTTTTCCTTATATTTTATCTTTTTTTCTAGCTATAAATTTGATTTACCATTTGTATTTGTATAAATACTTTATTTTTTTGTGTGTGTGTAGAATATGAGTATAATTGTTCTATTTAAGCTGTGCCAGAATTGTGGGTTAGACCGCTTATGGTTTTATATTATTATGATTTAATTATTTGTAGTTTTCTTCGTAGCAATACCTAGAATCAATTTTTTTTATATTCTTATAGGTTAACGTGATTTCAAATATTTTCTTAAATTTATTCTAAAACATGTTTTTTATATACGTGATTTTATATATGCATGATTATATTTAGAAAATATATGCAAGACAAATTTAAAACAATTTTGCTTTCAATTAAAATTATAAATTAAAAAACAATTTTAAAATTATCGATTAAATTTGATTATTAAATATTTAATCTAAATATTTGTTAAGAATAAAGTTTATTATAAAAATTAAAAACATGAATATTATCTTTTATTTAATAAGGTTAAATTCATAAATTATTATTATATTATTAGGAAAGTACTTAACGAACCAAATATGATAATGTAACTTTCTTGTAATTTTAATCAATATTATACCAAACGTTATAAAATAATTTTTCCGACAATCATATTCCAAAAAGCACAAACGCTACTTTAATATTGTAAAGATAAATAAAACGTGTTTATGAATTAATTCCTAGTTATCTCACATAAGTTGTAAATTGATGTAGGAAAAGAGGATTTGGACATGATGTGAACAAAAACTTAATCTCATTTATCAAGAATGTAATGTGTGTTTGGCAGTAAGAAAAGAAAATCACAAATTCATCCTCCAAATTCTTTCCCAAATCTCTTTTTCCCCTGCTTTTTAGCCCTTTATTCTTCCCAACTTTTTGTCATGCAAATCCTTCTAAAATCTAAACCCCTTACTGCATTTACCCCATTTTCGTCTGCATCACATTGTCTTTACTCACAGTGGGGGCATGCTCCAATTATCCCTTCTAAAATCTAAACCCGTTACTGCATTTACCCCATTTAGGTCTGCATCACATTGTCTTTACTCACAGTGGGGGCATGCTCCAATTATCCAAAGTTCCAAGACTGAAACAGCAAAAGGAGCTTTCTTTTTTATCATCATCATCTTCAAGGCGCAGGTAAATGCTACTTTTCTTCTTCATAAAGGAAAAGAAAAAAAGGTGATAGCAAAGAATGCATGAGCTTTCTGATATCACGAGCAAAGTAACCCATTAAAAAGCTTGCGGCCCCTCCAATTCTTCTTCTCCATCATTAAGTAGTGTCAGAACAGTTTGCCCCCTTATGCATGTCAAAACCTGAAACAATAAACTTCACCATTTCTAACCTTTCTTATCTTGCTTACTTTGGTGGAGGTACAAGAAACCCACCTCATCATTCTCAATTATATACATTTTAACTCATATTTTTCTATCATTATGTCCCTCCTTTTGAAGGAAAAAAAAAAGAGTGGGACATGGAATCTTTTTACTTCTCTTCTCACAGAGGTCTAATCCCCTTCATTTTCGTACATAAGAACTACAAACTAGTAAACAGAACTTGTTATACTGAACCTTATTGTATTCCCATCTTTGTAATGATAATGACTTTAAGTTGATGACATTTAATTTCTAAAATTGGCTTTCTAGCAACCATTATTCTTCACATTTGAGTTTGTCCTTGACTCTAAAATAGGCATCTAATTATTCAACAGTAAAAGTCAACTTCTCCTACCCTAAAAGAAATCAAAACTGTCATTCTGCTAAAGCTTAATTGTGGGATCAGAAAACTATTTTGTACTTCCGAATCATCATCTCCAATGGTCAATAATTATGATTTTATGAATGGTTATTTCTTCAATTTTTAGGTGGAAAGTATAATGAAAATATTTACGTTAACATATGCTTTTAAGTTTTAGGTAATTTTTATACATTTAGAATTTAGTCCTTTTGCTTTTATTTGTAGAAAGGAATTTAATCCCTTGCTTTTCAAATTTAAAAAAGGTTAAAGATTCAAGGCTCGAGATTTATAACTTATCTCCAGTATGCAGCATCCTAGTATCCTGTCAAATTCCCAACTAATCTACTACGTGTGCATTTTTTATTAGATTTGTCCCCTTAACAAATACATAAACAACCAAATTATGAGCTTAAACAGGATTTGTCAAATTAAATACAGTGATGAACATATCTTTACAACACATACTTGGAGACAGATTGAGAGAGTCAATTTCAAAGGCTGGATGATAATGTTAATAAAAATCACCAACTGCCTGCTTGACTATGCATGTTGTGCGAGGGGAAAGAGAAAAGAAAAGAGAAAACATTCATATTTCAGAATACAATCGAACTAAACGTAAAGAATCGAAGCTAGTCTCCAGAAGCCATTCCCTCTGCTTTTTGCTAAGTGGTCTTCCTTTCCCAGCTTTTTCTCGATTTACCCTCACGTCTGCTAAACCCCAGATGCAACATTTTGTTTCCATATCAAATGAGACCAGCCTGAAAACACCATCAGCTTCAGAAAGTTTACCGCTATCAGCTACCTCAGTCACATATTTCACATACAGAGAGCGGTCCTTGAACCGGTCTAGATCCTGTGGTATTCGAACTACTCTTTCAACACCAGGAGATGAAACCTGCAAGCAAAACAGGTTTTTAGATCTGACAGCTAAATGATTTAAGTGTGATGTGTAACCAAATACAAGTTTCAGCTTTACGGCATTAATCACCAAAGGGTGTAGCAGATATACTAATTTCTGCTCCTAAAAAAACCATGGTACTTGGCCATGTCTGGAATTTAGTGTACTTAACCTAAGGCTGCCTGCCTTAAGTGGTCATTAAATAGGTTTGCCCATTCAGAAAAGACACTATTTTGACCACAATCACAGAGAAATAATGGAAAGCAAAATAATAGTGATTATGAAACATCATCACCTCCAAGGTTATATTCTCTGCTACTGATCGAGCAAGTTCAGCTTCATCCAATTTTGCTCTGTAGCTTACAGAAAAAGCTTCAATGTCTTCCATACTGGGGGAACCAGATCTGTCAGATCATTATAAATTAGATTCAAGAGGCATTCTTTGATTTTTTAAGAAGATGGTTTATAATGGGAAGAAAAATAGTAAAGAGCCGACTGAGAACAACTAAATTATACAAAACTTAAAGAAATCATGACACTGGTTAATTTACAAAACTTAAAAGAAATCATGACACTGGAAGCTATATTAATAAACAAAAGGCCATCACAAATTCTTTGATTTCTGCTAACATGACACTTTGCAAGGCTAAAGGGACGACACCACTCCATGAATTTTTAGAATCAGCAGCATAAAGGAAACCATATCAGAAGTAAAAAGATACCATCAATATGGAAATTCAACTGCTTGAAGCTCAATTGCTCGTACAACCTCAAATCTTACCATAAGAAATTTGCAATAGTTGAATGATTAACCAGTAACTTAAAGGCTCCACTTTCAATAAGATGCTAAGCATTAAGATGGGAAATGTTCAAGAATACCCCATTACATTTATGTGTATCATTCAATATTAAAACTTTGATTATTCATTAGATGATTCCTGCAAACAGAAGTCCATACACTCAGGTGTAACAGTATAACAGGATTGTCAGGAAAAAATATCACCACATTATTAATTAAGAAAGCAGGTTTACCAGCATTTCTCAATTGAAAGAAAGAAGTGCCAATAAATGCTTACTTATTTGTAAGCCTTTCAATGCGGACTTGAATGGAAGAATTCGACAACGTTTTGAAGGCATATATACCCAAATCACCACCAAAGGATTGACATACATCCTCAGCTAACAATAAAGCTTCTTTATCCCACCATGTTCCAGCAAGAGAAATTCCTCCTCCTCCAGCTCCATCACCGACCTTAAAAATATACACTCATGTTTTAGCAAATTGGGTAAGCTTTGACCAAAAAAAATATAGGAAATGTTGCCAATAACTATTGTTGTAGAACACTAGAACTTACATAAAGTTCAGTTTCATCTTCTGTGTACTCTTCTTCAAAGAAATCATCATCATCATCATCATTGTCTATCATCAATTCATCTATGCAGTCAAGAAACATTCATTTAGACATGAGAAGTTCATTCAACATGTAAGAACTCTATTAAAATTGTAAAGAAAGAAATAGGTAAACATTATTCGGTAGAAACTTTAAGCAAGTGACATAAGCAGGGGTAGAACCAAGCTTAGTCAAGTCAATTCTCAATACAGTATAAATCTCGTCTCTCAAGCTCCAGTCTGACTGTAAATTAAACATGGCAACATGCTCAATCGAGTTTTACTTTTCAAACTTGAGCTCAACTAAGGAGAGAATTCAAGTTAATAGAGCGTATGTATACTTACCTAGTTAATAGAGCGTATGTATACTTACCTATAATTGATATTTATATATATAGCTTTCAGAGAGAAAAAAAAGGAGCTGCTAAGATGCTTGTACAGGACTACTCGAGTTAAACCAGCTCAAGCTCGATTCGACTAGTTCCGAGCATTTCCCGAGTTGAGTCAGCTCTCAACTCACCCCCCTTCCCAAGGCTAAAAAAACCAGTAATTTTTTTTTTTCTTGAAATTCCTAACTTCTGTTTACCTTTCATTAGCAACCACATTGAGCAGAAATACTGTAGCTAAAAAGAAACCAACAACCACGCACCCATAGAGCAAATGGGTATGTAGTATTCATAAAATTACCATCTTCGAAGTCATCAAAAAGAAGCAGCTCATCTTCCTCGTCATCGTCGTCCATTGAAACTTCTTCAACAAGGGTTGGTTCCAAAAGCGGCTCAGACTTGGAGTTCTTCTTCCTGGCGTGAATTGCAAACGGAGAAGAGGACTTGTTTGAGATTCTAGCCAAACGGTATGTCCGAAACGGGGACGAAACCTTGTGTGCTGAGCTTGGAGGCTTGTAAAAGCTACAAGTAGTGGCGGTGGATGGCGGTGATACCGGTGGTGGAAGTGGAGGCGGAGGTGATACTGGAATTGCAAACTGCTTAAAGTTCCAACCCGAAACTAATAAATCCATTCTTGAAATCACCAATAATTTGAAAGAGTGTGGATTTTCTTTTCTCCTGAATGCTATGAACAACAGTGCTGTCAAGGCAAATGTGTCTGAGGATATAGAACGAAGCGAAACAAAAACGCAACTCCCATGGAAAGAGTTTGCTAAACGGTGTCGGATACTGGTTAGTTTCGGGTTTTCGGCTTTGTTATCAAGTATATATTCTTGGGCCTCTGCCGTTTCGTGATGGGCTCAACTGTGTCTGTCCTTTCTAAAGCCCAGTACATGTTTATTTTAAATATTTATTTTATTTGATACCTAATTTTTTGATAATTGATTTAGGCCTTATTTGATAAAGTATTAAAATAAATTCAATTAACTAAAAATTAATATTTTTAAAATTATTTTTTAAAATACATTTGATAATCTACAATGAAATTTATTAAATAAAAAAATTTTACAAAAAATTGTGGAAAATGATAAGTAGATATGGACTTATTTATCACTTAATAGAGAATAAATTCAACAATTTTTTTTTATTTTATTCTATTTCAGGGTTTAAATACTGAAAAATTAAGTATTGAATTTATATTATAAAATTGTTTGATATATGTGGTTGATAAACTGAAATTTAATAATTTTGGATGGTTTTAGATGAAAGATAAATATGTTAACTTGGATATTTTATTCAACACTTTTTTGTTGAAATTTTTATATTAAATACAAAATTTAAAATGATTACCAAACACATTTAAAAAAATTAAATGTTAAAAATTTTCATTTTCAATGATTTATCAAAACACTCTTAGTAAAAATTAAGCATTTTAATTTTTGAAAATTCATTATTTCATAATTTTAACCATATTAATATGGTATTATTTTTTTTATTTTGAATAGTTTTGTATAAAATTTAAAGATAATAATTTGAATATTTTAATTTTAATAAATTGAGGAAATAGTTTATTTGAAAAATAAATTTTGAAAATGTTTTCCACATTAAGTGATAAGTAGCTATCTATTTATCATATTAACATTTTTTTTGTTGAAAATTTTACATTAAGTAAAAAGTTAATAAGGGTATCAAACACACTCTCGTCTAGAATTATATTATCCTTTATCAAACAATCTAATTATAATTAGTATTTAATTTTAAGTAATACACCAAATAGGGCTATTTTATCAAACTAACCTAAAAAAATTTAATATTTACAAAAATAACTCAGGTTTAAAAACAATCACAAAAATAATCCGAAATGAACAGTAAATTGGGGTTGTGGCCTGTCAATGGCCATCACCCCCTTGTATTTTGAACCCATGATTGCCTGATAATTGTGTCAAGCTTTAAAAAATTATTTTTTTTGGTTCCGGCCTGTCAATGGCCGGAATCATGGTATTTTTTTTACACTGTATAAAACTGGTATACAAAAATATTAAAAAGAAAAAACAGAAAAAAATTTAGGTCTTTGGCTTTGTCAATGGCGGCACCCCTCGTACTAGAAAAAAATTAAATTTTTTGGGTCTTTGGCTTTGTTAATGGCCATCACCCCCTGTACCAGAAAAAAAAATTCAATACAAAACATTCTTAAGAAATAATACAATTATTTTCAATACTACTTTCTTCACAATTAATCGTCTTCTGCTTGAATCAGGTCTGCGTTGCATCGGTACTAGTTTCTTCACAATTAATCGTCTTCTGCTCCAGACCTTTTTTTCTTATATTGTCCCATGAGATATCTTTGCATGGAGACTCTACCAACCGGTTCCAACTACAACCTAATTGCGGAATAAATAGTATTGCACCATAGATAATGTCCATCTGCGTTTGACAACTCGGTGAGCCATCTATGGTGCAAATAATTATCCAACCCTTAATGGCATAACCTTTAGGGTGGACATGACAGTATATAATTCAACCCCGAAATTTGGTTGAACACTATAAAAAACTCTATATATAATCCACTCCAAAAAAACTCATTTGATGATATACTATTAAACACTCTCATTTTGATGGCTGGCTCAAAATTTTTTTCCTTTTCATTTACACAATTAGCACCAAAATCACCAACTATATAAGCTTTGATGATCGGCCATTGACAAGCAAAGACCCAAAAAAATTCAATTTTTTTTTGGTATGAGGTGATGGCCATTGACAAGCCAAAGACCCAAAAAATATTCATTTTTGGGGTGATGGCTATTGATAAAGTTAAAGACCCAAAAAAATTTAATTTTTTTTAGTACAGGGGTGATGGCCATTTCAATTTTTTTTTTTGGCATACGGGGTGATGGCCATTGACAAAGCCAAAGACCCAAAAAAATTTAAATTTTTTCTGAGATGATGGTGCCGGCCATTGTGAGCCAAAGCACCTAAATTTTTTTTTCCGTTTTTTTCTTTTTTAATATTTTTGTATACCAATTTTATACGGGGTAAAAAAATACCATGATTCCGGCCATTGACAGGCCGGAACCAAAAAAAATAATTTTTTAAAGCCTGACACAATTATCAGGCAATCATGGGTTCAAAATACAAGGGGGTGGTGGCCATTGACAGGCCACAACCCCAATTTACTGTTCATTTCGGGTTATTTTTGTGATTGTTTTTAAACCTGAGTTATTTTTATAAATATTAAATTTTTTTAGGTTAGTTTGATAAAATAGCCACCAAATAGATATTATAACTTATATTCAACACTTATCACTTGAGGTAGAAAATATTAAGTGGATTTTATTTTATTAAAATTTTAAATAAATTATCTTTTTAAAAAAAATGAGATATTCAAATTACCATATTTATCTTTTATCCAAATTATCTAAAATAATATAAAAAATTATATTAATATTATTAAAAATAAAAATAGATAGTCTTTTAAAAATCAATATTTACTTTTATCAAAGAGCATAATTATATTCAATACTTATATATATTAATTTGCAAAATAATTTTCTAATATAAATTCAGCACTTATAAAACTTAGTAGTAAAAATTTAGCACTTAACTTTTCAACATTTAAATTTCAGTTTATCAAACACACATTAATCTAAATCTTTCGGCAGTACTTAAATTTCTAGTTGATCAAACATAGCCTTAGTTTAAAAAAATAAAAAATATTAAAATTCCATAAAAAGTTAAATATAGGTGAAGTGATAATGAAATTGTATTTTTAATGCTATTGAACACCTGTTTGGTCTTTAGATTTATAATTTTTAATTGTTTTATTCAAGCACACAATCTCTACTAATATTAAACTATTTATATCTCTATTAATATTAAATTCTTCATAAAGTTTAATATCATAAGTCAAATGAACATAAATTCAGTTGGGTAATAATAATAAAAATTTTACTTTACAAAGTAAATTGTATTTATTTTGTAGGTGTTTTTATCAATTCATATCTTTTATATAGAGAAAATAAAAATAGAAATACAGCCTCTATAAATTTCAATATTTTTACTTTACCATTCAATAAAAGATACATTTGTTATTTATATCAAGCTTTTATAAATATATTTATTACATAATTATCCCACATTGTGAGTGTATCATAAGGTGTGTTTGTTTGATGTAAAATATTTTAAACAAAATGATTTCCTTATTTTCTAGTGTTTAGTTGTGTAAAACCAAATGGGTCAAAGTAAAATATTTTCTGAATCAATGGAGAGAGAATGCATTTTTTCTTGTAAAATAACTTGCGAGTCTAAAATCGGTAAGACATTTTACACAATTTTTAACTCTTGTGTTTTAGGCTCTCTTTGCTTCTCTTGCTAAACTCGCTTCCTTCTTCGATTTTCTTTGAGAAACAAAAACCCTCAATTATTGTTGGTCTCAATTCAAGTATCATTCCCTTTAGTTGCCACAGGGTGATTTTAATTCATGCTTTATATACTTACTCTAAGAAAGTTAGTGTTTTTCCTAAATAGTTTCTTTGCATTAATAATCAAGGTGTATAGACCAAAAGTTTTTTGAGAAATTTTAAGAGGCTAGTAAAAGTTTGAGAATATTTTAAATAAATTTTGGGGTCTAATTAAATTTTTTGTGAGATGAACGAAAATTTTTAAAATATTTTAATTAAAATTTTCAAAAAATTAAAAGATATATATAAGGACAAATTTAAAAAATTTGGAGGGCTTAATTAAAATATTCTAAAAAATTGAAAGAAAAAAACCAACATCTTTTAAAATTTTGAGGGGACTTGGCCACCTCTACCGAATCAACTTCTTCATCGAAACATTTCTTCTTATTTCATTTCAATCTTCAATAGTTCCATTGACATTCTAACTATTTTGTTCCATGGTTTATTTACCTTGAGCTGGATTTTATTTTGACAAAACTAGTTCATGCAAATATGGATTCTTCAATAAACAAATAAATTGCTTCCGATCTAAAAGAGACGCTGTCATCATCGTTGTTGCAAATTATGGAGACAAGGCAGCCAAGGCGTTAGAACACCTGAACCTGATGATTGTTTGTACTAGTAAACATTGTGTATGGTATGGATTAATTAATTTCTTATTCCTTGTGATGGTAAATGTTGGTGGGATTTGATTGTCACCTACAACCTTAACGTCTTCTAGCATAGCGTGTTATGGTCTTGCTTGAGATCTGTTTGATGTCATGTGCATGATGTTGGAGTTTCATTTAATTTCTTCACTCTTTGGATAGGTTTTGAGATGCTGATTTCCGCAATTTTCCTTTTAAGATTTTGTTATGATTTAACTTAAATATTCATACAACATACTTGAAAATTCTTGGAATCATCTCTTTATACTGCATGGGAGTAATGTATGAGGCAACAGTGGGCATGTTCATTAATGAGTATCAATACAGAATCTAGGCCTTTTGCTCTCAAAATCATAAATTTTTTATTTAATCTTTTAAAATATATAAAGATATAGGCTTGAAATTATATTTTTATTATAGTAAAAATATACAACTTAATTCCAGCCCAACAAAATTTTGGCTTCATCCTTGAATAAAGTGATAAAATTTAAAGATTTTTTTAATTAAATAGGTAGTTCTAATGAAAATTTATTATTATCTATATATATATATATATATATATATTAAGCCAATGATTAAGTTGAGGTCACAAGTCAATCAAATATCAATTTAGTTAAAAAATTACTAAAATACCCTTACTTTTGCGAAGTAACAAATATTTTATAGAAGGGTGTTATTGTCTTTTCATTTTTAGTCAAATAATATTACAATAGGATTTAAACTTACGACATATACATTTTAAACCAATATTTTTTAAACCGGACCGATGGTTGAATCTAGTGCAAGAACATGAGGAAAATGCTTATTTATTATATATGTATTACAATAATTAGACATAAAATAAAGAATAATCAGTACAAATTTAAACTTGAAGAGTAGATACTCTTTTAAAAAATAATACCTGATCTTCAAAATAAAAGAAAAAATTTCCTTCTCTTTACTAAAAAAACATTCATGAGAATACCTAAATATTACCAATTAAATTAATTTATTACTCACTCATATACTAAAACATGCGTAAAAAAATAATACTCCTAACAAACGTAACATTAATTGGTTAAAGAATGTTAATACGTTTATTTTCACAAAAATAAAAGGTTTAATGTGGTGCTTGTGTTCTTTTCTTGTTGAATATAATATTTATATTTTGGCAAGAATTATACATTTTGGTACAATAAAAGGTAATGACATAACCTTTTAGTGTTTAGTTCAAAATTAAATCTGAACTTTCACGATTTTAAAAAAAATAAATTTAATGTTAATTATGAATTAATTTTTCTTTGTTTGTTTAATTTGTTAAATATAATAATTGAAATTATAAAATTGATTTATCGTTAATATTATTCATTAATTATTTTTTATTAATTTAATCATAAAAATCAAATTAAATATTAAAATATTAATATTGTTAAAAAAAGTCATAAGCATGACATAAAAAATTGTAAAGCTCGAATAAGAAATCATTTATTAAGTCAAAATAAAAGCCATTATTTTCAGGTTACAAAGACACTCACACGATCAAGAAAAACATATAAATCAAGTCATTTTCATGTTGGGTGTAGAGAATTGTTTGTATATAAAATAATATATTACCGCGCACGTTAAGTAACAAATTAAATTAAATTTTTATGTGTATAATTACATTAAATTTAAGTTTTCTTAACATTAAAAAAGGGCGAATAAAGTTTTTATATTTTTGCTTTTTAAATTTTCCTTTAGCTTTGAAAGCAAATATTTGAAGCAATTTAAATTTAAATGTAATAATTTTAAAAAAATTAAATATTTGATAAACTATTGAAAAAAATTAAGAAAATTAATATTTTCAACAACTTTATTTTTTAAACATGTTTGATAACCCAAAATAAAAACAACTAAATAATTATTTTTCTACAAAAAAATATAAAAAAAAATGATAAATAGATAAAGACATACTTATTACTTAATTGAGAATAAATTTAATTATTTTTTTATTTTATTTCATTTAAAATTATATTATATTTATCAAACAATCTAATCATATTCAATATTTGATTTTAAATAATATACCAAACATATTTTATAACTTAAATTTTAGTCACTTATTTTCTACAACACTTAATTTTTTAATTTATCAAATATAATCTAAAAATAGTACGAGTTTCTGATAAAATTGTTAATTATTAACAAACTGACAAATACAAATATTAATTTCTTAGAAATTAAATATGCTCAATAAATGTCTAGTTTTATTGCTCTACACGTGGTAATTTTATTTTTGTTTTAATCTTTTTGTTTTAAAATATTATATTTTTTAGTTAAAATTATAAATTTACAAATTATTTTATATTTAATTTCGAATCAATTTATATATATGATCTATTCGAAAAATAGTGATATAAAAAAATCTAAAATTTTAAAACAGAAATAATTTAAAAGTAAACCGCCTCATGTGGAGCAATGAAACTTATCTATGGAGCATCGATAATTCATTTTTGAACGTAAAAAGCTTTTTTTTTCTTTCTAAAAGATGGATGTAATAGTTTTAAATGTATATTTTTATAAATTTAATTAAATATATCTTATGAAATTCATGTATTTTTATTAGTAAGCTTGTTATTTAGTATCAATTTTATTACAAAATGTTGTTACTTTTTATTTATTTTTATAGAATTGTTACTTTTAATTTTAAATTAGTTTGATTTGCTTTCAAAGTAAAATAAATAAATAAAGCTACAATAAAATATCTTACCCTTTCTGTAAGACCCATAATTTGCCCGGAGCCCATTCTACAAACTTAAACCCAACATATCAGCCCAATTTCAAAAAAACAAACCCTAAGCCCACTACAATCCCGTCAGAAAACAAAGAGGCAATGAGACAAAACCCTAGCCACTTGCCTTTGCTCCACCGCCACTGTCAGAGTCTGCCACTGCCTCTGCAACACCGACCCTCCCACTTGCACCGCCACTTGCACCTGCACAAAGGAAGAAAAGACAGCAAATAAATGAAGCTTGTAAAAATGGCTATATAAGCCGATCCAAAACCATTGTAAAGGGGGACTCTTTTTTTTTTTGAGAGAAAAAAGAGAACATTCGTCCATTTTTATCAATACAAAAATAGAAGATTTCAGTTACAAACGCTTGCAAACAAAGACTAATACCAGTATACAACAGGAAGACGAAGAGAAAAGAGGAACAAAGTGCTAAGGTTGATATTCTATCCTATTTTTCGAAACAATATAAACCCATTTTTTCTTTATTTTCTTTTAAAAAAAAACCAGTTTATATATATAATAAAAAATATAAAAAAAAAAAAGAAAAGAAAAGAAGAAAGGCTAAATTTTTTTACCTTTTGGGGGCTCCGTCACCGGCGAGCTCCGACCGCCGTACACGGTGGCGCCGGCGACGGAGCCCACAGCGGACGGCCGTCGGAATCTCACCGGACCCAGGCCCTTGCAGAGAGAAGAGAGAAAGAGTTAGAATTTAAACAAAAAAAAAAAAACTGGGGAGAATGAATTTTTTTAAGATTTTTTTGCCTTAAATAGCCCCTTAAACCGACGTCGTTTTGGGGCTGGCCTTAAACGCCAAAAGCGACGTCGTTTTGGCCCCAGGATCCGCGTGTCGACCCGACCTGCCCGGAGGATCCGCGTGTTTTTGCTTATGGGGGCTAATTTCCCTTCTGGTCCTTCCGCATTTTTCAATTCAGTTTTTTGTCATTTTCAAAATGGCCCCAGTAAGTTTTCTCCTGTTCCAAATTAGTCCTGCGCAAAACGCAGCGCATGGACTCCTGGGATAATTGCCCGAATGGTTCCCCTTATTTTTTCGCGCGTCCAATCATACCCTAATTCGTTTTATTTTTTTTTAAATTCAGATCCTAAATTTCATTTATTTTCTAATTTAGTCCCTTTCTTCTTCTTCTTCTTCTTATTATTATTATTATCATGTTTATTTTAATATTATCGTGTTATTACTATTAATATTTAATATCGTTTATTTACTGTTGTTATACTATTTTTTATTTTTATATTTTACTTATTTATATTCTTTTTATAACTTCATATTTATTGTTATTATTATACTCATTATTATTATTTACTTTATTTCTAATGTCATTATTACATTATATTTGTTTTATATGTTATTATTGTTATATTTCTTATTTATTATTGTTATTACTATTATTATTTTCATTATTATAGTTTTTATTATTCTATTTTATCACTAATATTATATATATATTGTTCACATTAATATAGTATTATTATTGTTTTATAATTATTATTACACCATACTATTATTATTATTACTATTATTTGATATTATTATTATTATCATTATTATTATTATTATTAGTTTCATTATATTTACTATATTTACATCTAAATTTATTTTCTTAGTTTAATACTATATTATTAAATAAAAATACATTTTGTAAAATTACTATATTTCATCTAAAGGATTTTTAAACAAGGCAATGTTTCGTGTTTGGAGGTTCGAGGAATCGTGCCCAATCGTGCTGGGTTTCGATTTTCGTTCGTCTAAATGGCTAAATAACCTTTTAAGATTTTGACCGTAAGGCAATATTTCATGTTTGGAAATTCGAGGAATCGTGCCCAATCGTGCTGGGTTTCGGTTTTTGGTTTGTCCGAATAGTGGAATACCCTTTTGAAATTACAATGTACGAATTTTAGAAATCATGAAATGATCTTGGTATCGAGGTTGAAACATCGTGTCCTAACGTCTTTGGATGTGGTATTTCATCTTTTCGGAACAAGGGAATTTCGTATATCAATTCGAATTACCCAAATATTTTCTAAAGGATTAAGTATTTTAAAATCTTTTCCAATTTTCGACATTAGGACATTAATAATCAATTAGGTACCAAGTTTGGGCGTGCGCGAGGTGCTAACCCTTCCTCGCACGTAACCGACTCCCGAACCCGATTTCTCAAAACTTCGAAGACCAAAAATCGTCGTTTTAATAAATTTAAATTTTATTAAAATGATTGAATAAAGGGGTGATTCGATCACACCTCATCAAAAAAGATTAGTGGCGACTCCCTGTTTTATTTTCATTTTTTTCAAATCCTAGTCGATCCTGTAACATCCTAGGAAGGGCCTATGCATTTTTCAGATCAATTGTATGAAATGACATGTCTTAAGTATTATGAATAAATTTTTGATACTTTTGGAAACCTAGAAATGAATGAAAATGGAAATGGAAATGGACATTTTTGGAAACTTAGACATTTTTGGAAACCTAAACATTTTTGGAAATGATCCAAAAATGGAAACTTGAACATTTCGGGAAACTTGGATATATGAGAGAAATAAAGGAGTTTTATTCACATAAATATGTGAATAATAAGAGAGAAATAAAGGAGTTTTATTCACATAAATATGTGAATAATAAGAGATAAATAAAGGAGTTTTATTCACATAAATATGTGAATAATAAGAGATAAATAAAGGATTTTTATTCACATAAATATGTGAATAATAAGAGATAAATAAAGGATTATTTACTAATGAGATAATTGAGGAGATAATTGATGGATTAAAGGCTTTTATCTTTTAAATAAAAGAGATAATATTATCAAAAGAGGAGTGGTGGCCAAGTAAAGGACTCCTAGGTGATAACTTTGGCTATAAAAGGAGGACAGGAGGGCTACTCATCAACATTTGCTCCTCTTCTCTCTCTGCGAAATTCTCCTAGGCAAAACCCCTCTCTGCGAATTTTCATTAAGCAAAAATCCCTCTCTTTTTCTTCTATTTTCTTCTCCGTTTCTCTTTGTTAAAATTTGAATCTTTGTGGATTCTAAGAAAGAGGGCAATCATCCACAACATCAAAAGGGGATCTTTCGGAAATCTAAGGATCTAAGGTAAGGATTATAAATATAAATATGTGGTTAAAGATTATGATTCACGTTTTCAAAGTTAGATCTAATCTAACACGAAGTTATAGGATTTCAACAGCTTATAAAGGAATCCTCTTGATTTGGAATCCCATCATAAGGTAAGGGATATTCGGCCAAGGCATAATTTGTTTAAGTGTTTTCCATTATTTCAAAAACCGAAAACTGACATGGTTACATACCTAGTATTAGCCGATTTCAAGGAAGAGGAATTCTAGCAACTGTTGGGACTTGATTAAATCAATTCGGCAACTAGGTAAGTAATTCTACTTCTAGTAGGATTTGGTTTTAAGACCAAATAGGTTTATTTATATGTTTTAATTAATGGCCGAATATAGGAGTGAAAGATCTAGATCGGTAGATCGCTCTACGGGTGAAACACCCCACACCCGGCCCACGAGCCTGAACCGGATCTGGTATGTTCCTTTAATAAATCGGTTTTCAATGTTCTAAATGACTTAGAGAAAATTTGTGTAATTTAAAAAAAATTGTTTTGGGTTGGGCTTAATTTGAAACCTATTTAATAAATTCTGGAAATCCAACCTAAATAAGGTGACAAAATAATTTTTGGGTTTATTATTTTAAAAGAAATAAATTTACTTATCTTTAATCAAACATAAATTGTATCATATTCAAATAAAAATAAACAGAAATAAAGAAAATCCAATTGGGCCTTATGGCCTTATTACATCATTCAAACCCAAAATAAAGTTTAAAGTACTAAAATTTCATAAAGTCCAAATTCCAAATAATTTCTTCAAGCGATGCATGGCCACCTTTAGCTCCTGTAGGCCGGTCCATTCTTTGCTCATCACTGAAAAATAATTCCCCAACGGGTGAGTCAACAGACTCAATGTGTACATAGTACTAATTTCCAACAAATCGAGGCATACAAGTCATATCAATATCATGTTCATACAAAATAAAGGATGATGCAACCCAAACCCAAACCTATTTGTCCATCCGCTACACACCACCCGTACCAACTCAGCATACCGCGGGGACTACTAAGTCGACCCTCCATCCGCTACACACCATCGAAGGCGTCGCTGCGATCGGCGTGCTCATCGCCCACTTATGTTGTGTCATTAGACATCTGTATTCACTGGATGTAACCGAAGTTACCACTTTTCACTTTATGTGACCGTAGTCACCACTTTACGTTGGTGAGACCGTAGTCATCACCTTCACTTTCTTCCTCCACAAATATCCCGAATGCCCCAATTATTTCATAACATATTTCACATACTTAATTTTCATTCATGTTACTAATCACATGTTCAAAATATATCACATTCACAATCCTATCAAAAGTAGGAAACGTGCACAGGTACTCCTTACCACATTTGTGGTGCTTAGCCACATTCACATCTTGTTACATATTTACATATCTAATGATTGCCATGCAATTTATTGAAAGTTAGTAAGAGTACACACCTTTTTCGCTTAATAGTTTCCGTGAATTCCGTAGAGCGATCTACCGATCTAGATCTTTCACTCCTATATTCGGCCATTAATTAAAACATATAAATAAACCTATTTGGTCTTAAAACCAAATCCTACTAGAAGTAGAATTACTTACCTAGTTGCCGAATTGATTTAATCAAGTCCCAACAGTTGCTAGAATTCCTCTTCCTTGAAATCGGCTAATACTAGGTATGTAACCATGTCGGTTTTCGGTTTTTGAAATAATGGAAAACACTTAAACAAATTATGCCTTGGCCGAATATCCCTTACCTTATGATGGGATTCCAAATCTAGAAGAGGATTCCTTTATAAGCTCTGTTGAAATCCTATAACCGTGTTAGATTAGATCTAATTTTGAAAACGTGAATCATAATCTTTAACCACATATTTATATTTATAATCCTTACCTTAGATCCTTAGATTTCCCGAAAGATCCCCTTTTGATGTTGTGGATGATTGCCTCTTTCTTAGAATCCACAAAGATTGAAATTTTAACAAGAGAACGAGAAGAAAATAGAAGAAAAAGAGAGGATTTTTGCTTAATGAAAATTCGCGAGAGAGGGTTTTGCCTAGGAGAATTTGTGCAGAGAGGAAGAGGAGCAAATGTTGATGAGTAGCCCTCCTGTCCTCCTTTTATAGCCAAAGTTATCAGCCTAGGAGTCCTTTACTTGGCCAGCCACCACTCCTCTTTTTGATAATATTATCTCTTTTATTTAAAAGATAAAAGCCTTTAATCCATCAATTATCTCCTCAATTATCTCATTAGAAAATAATCCTTTATTTATCTCTTATTATTCACATATTTATGTGAATAAAACTCCTTTATTTATCTCTTATTATTCACATATTTATGTGAATAAAACTCCTTTATTTATCTCTTATTATTCACATATTTATGTGAATAAACCCCTTTATTTATCTCTTATTATTCACATATTTATGTGAATAAAACTCCTTTATTTCTCTCATATATCCAAGTTTCCCCGAAATGTTCAAGTTTCCATTTTTGGATCATTTCCAAAAATGTTTAGGTTTCCAAAAATGTCTAAGTTTCCAAAAATGTCTAAGTTTCCAAAATGTCCATTTCCATTTCCATTTTCATTTCCATCTCCATTTTCATTTCCATTTTCATTTTCATTCATTTCTAGGTTTCCAAAAGTATCAAAAATTTATTCATAAAACTTAAGACTTGTCATTTCATACAATTGATCTGAAAAATGCATAGGCCCTTCCTAGGATGTTACAGATTCTACCCCCTTAAAAAAAATTTCGTCCTCGAAATTTCCTAACTAAACAATTGAGGGTATTCTTTGTCGCATTGTCTCTTACGGCTCCCCACGAAGCTTCTTCCGATCCATGATTGCGCCATAACACCTTGACTAAAGGCACCGACTTCTTTTCGTAGTGCTTTCACGCCACGTTCCAAGATCACGAATCGGCTCCTCCTCGTAGGATAGATCACGGCCTTAACTCCACTTCTTCAACGGGTACCACATGAGACGGATCCGATCGATAGCGACGTAGCATGGACACATGAAATACGTCGTGCATTTGATGCAACTCTGGTGGTAACTCCAATTGGTATGCCATCGCCCAACTTCGCCGGTGCTTGATAGGCCCTATAAACCTTGGGCTTAGCTTTCGCTGCGACCGAACCGCATAACCTTCTTCCAAGGTGAGACCTTTAGAAACACTTGGTCTCCTACTTCAAACTCAATTTCTTTCCTCTTAAGGTCTGCGTCGACTTACGTCTATCGAAGCTTCTTTCAACCGTGTGCGAATTAATTCCACCTTCTCCTCGGTTTCGCCACTAACTCTGGACCCAAAGCGCGGCGTTCTCCTAACTCGGTCCAACAAGTTGGTGTTCTACATTTCCTTCCATAAAATGCTTCGTATGGTGCCATCCGAATGCTTGCACGATAGTTTGTTGTTGTAGGCGAACTCGGCTAGAGGCAAGTAATCTTCCCAACTTCCTCGGAAATCCATCACACGACCTCTTAGCATATCTTCCAACACTTGTATAACCCGTTCGGATCGCCCGTCCGATTGTGGATGAAAAGTCGTAGTGAAGTCTAGCTTAGTGCCTAATGCTTGATGAAGTGCTTTCCAAAATCGAGGCGTAAACCTTGGGTCTCTATCGAGAGATGATCGACATCGGTACCCCGTGTAGCCTCACGATCTCCGCCACATATAACTTGGCTAACTTTTGAAGGGAATAGTCGATCCTCACAGGGGATAAAATGTGCGGACTTGGTCAAGCGGTCCACTATCACCCATACCGAGTCCTTCTTAGTGGGCGAGGGGAAGCCCACTAACTAAGTCCATGGTAATTCTTTCCCACTTCCATTGGGGAATCTCAATTGGTTGAAGCAATCCTGATGGGACTTGGTGTTCAGCCTTTACTTGCGACATGTCAAACATTTCCCCACAAATTCGATCACCTCTCGTTTGGTCGACCACCAAAATTGTTCCCTTAGATCTCTATGTCTGACTTGATGCCTCGGGATGCATAGCATAAGGACTACCTTGCGCTTCCCGAAGAATCCTTTATCTCAACTCCTTATCCCTCGGCATACAAACCTTTTCCTTGTAGCACAGTGCTCCTTCATCATTGACGCCATAATCCTTTAATCCTCCTTGCCGTACTTTATCGTAACTTAGTACTTAAGTCCTTATCCGCATGCTGTCCCTCTTTCACCTCCTTCACCGGGTTGGCTTGACTTGTAACTCGCCAACAAAGCTTCCGTCATCTTACAAACTTAAGTGAGCGAACAAAGCCCTTAAATCCGACACAACCTTCCTACTTAAGGCGTCGGCTACCACATTCGCCTTGCCGGATGGTATTCTATCGAGCAGTCATAATCTTTTAATAACTCCACCCACCTTCGTTGCCTCAAGTTCAACTCCTACGAGTCAACAAATACTTAAGGCTTTTGTGGTGCGTGTAAATTATCGACCTTTCTCCATAAAGGTAGTGCCTCCAAACTTTGAGGCGAAAACCACCGCCGCGAGTTCCAAGTCATGAGTTGGGTAGTTCACCTCATGCGGCCTTAGCTGTCGAGATGCATAAGCGACTACCTTTCCTTCTTGCATTAGCACACGCCCTAACCACGTGTGCGAAGCATTACAATATACTACGAAGTCCTTACGCCTCCATTTGAATTAACACCGAGCTTCGCCAAGCACCTTTTAAGCTTTTCAAAGCTCTCCTGTTGCTTATCCGTCCATACAAGCGGTACTTCCTTCCTTAGTAACTTTGTCAAAGGTGCGGCTATCGGCGAGAATCCTTCCACGAACCTTCGTAATAGCCTTGCCAAGCCTAAGAAACTTCGATTTCAGCCACCGACCTAGGTGGTTTCCAATCCAACAACGCTTCGATCTTCCTAGGATCCACTCTTATTCCTTCATGCGGATACCACATGTCCTAGGAACGCCACTTCCTTGAGCCAAAATTCGCACTTGCTGAATTTGGCATAAAGCTTCTTTTCCTTAACACTTCTAACACAACTCGGAGATGCTCATCGTGCTCCTCCTCCGTCTTGGAATACACCAAAATGTCGTCGATGAACACCACGACGAATCTATCCAAGTAGGGTTGGAAAACCCTATTCATCATATCCATGAACGCGGCCGGTGCGTTCGTCAACCCAAACGGCATCACCACAAATTCAAAATGACCGTACCTTGTCCTAAAAGCGGTCTTATGAATATCAGCCTCCTTCACTTTCAGTTGATGATACCCCGACCTTAAGTCGATCTTTGAAAACACAGCTGCCCCTTTCAGTTGGTCGAACAAGTCATCTATCCTTGGCAAAGGATACTTGTTCTTGATGGTCGATTTGTTCAATCGGCGATAATCTATGCACATCCGCATAGTTCCATCCTTCTTCTTCACAAAGAGAACCGGTGCTCCCACGGAGACACAATAATGGGTCGAATGAACCCACGATCCAACAACTCTTGGATTTGAGCCTTGAGCTCCACTAACTCCTTTGGTGCCATTCGGTGGGAGCGATTGACACGGGGAGGCATTCTGGTAGCAAATCTATTCCAAATTCCACTTCTCTATCCGGGGTATTAGGGCAACTCCTCAGGAAATACATCCTCAAAATCCCTTCTTGTTCTAACTCCTTAACACCTTCCTCTTCTCCTCTTAACGCACTCACGAAGGCTAAGAATGCCTTACATCCTTTCTTAACCATTTTCTCGGCCTTGATTGCGAAACTACGTTAGACAAGTAGTTCCTCCTTTCTCCGATCATCACTACTACCTCATCTTACGGGGTTCTTAGTTCCATACGTTTAGCCGCACAATCTAACACGGCTCGATGCTCTACTAGCCAATCCATTCCAAGTATAAGCTCAAACTCTCCAGAAGGGTAATTCCATTAAGTCACCAGAAAGTTCGCTCCTCCGAATCTCTAGGGTACATTAGAAAGATCCTATCTATCCTCAGATTTTGGCCTAAAGGGCTTACTACGATTATCCGCCTATCAGAAAGTTCGAGTCTAGGCCTAGTGTTTCAACCACACTACATGCAACATGGGAATGAGTTGAGCCCACATCAATAAGAGCAAAATAGGGTTTGTCATGAATAAAGAACGTCGGTTATAACATCCGCGCGTCTCCCTCTTCCTCCGGCGAACGCGTAAACCAAACCGGTTGCCTTGCTTGGCCAAGTCGCGCACCTCGGCCACGAAGCCACGGCTCTGCGCCACTACCTCTGTTGGCCGACCCACGACCTCTTTGAGGTCAGCTGTCCGCCTCTACCGGCTGGTTAGCATTACAGTGGCTGGTTGGCTCTCATCTAATAGCTTGGGGCAATCCTTAATCATATGGTCCTTGGACCCACACTTGAGACATCGTCCCGCCTTTTCCAACACTCTCCCCGTGCTTCCTTCCACAATGTTCACAAGGCGAAATTGCCGGCCGTACGACTGTTGACTTTGTGGGCTGTCAACTCTAGGCCTCTTGTGGCCTTTTTTCGGATGGCCCAAAACCTCTTTTGGGCTTATTTCGCCCACACCGCTTGGTGGCGTCCTTAATTCCTCACCACTTTAGCCTTTTCCACCAAGGCGAGAGAATTCCCGCTCGATGCGGTGCTATCAAAAGTCTCAAATCGTCCCTAAGTCCGTCCTCAAAATGAACACAGCGTTCATGCTCGATCGCCACTACTCCTCGGACATATCGGCTCAACCTCAAGAATTCCGCTTCATATTCGGTGTGACAGACTTACTTCCTTGTACCACCCCCCTAAAAGCCTTCCTTTGCTCATCTATATACTGGTTCCCACATACTTCTTCTCGAAATGCTTCCTTAGCATATTCCGAGTCGATCTTTCCGTGGCACCGTCCCGACGGTTAACCACCATTGATACGCTTCATCGCGTAATGATGCCGTCATCCCTTTCAACTTCTCCTCGGGGTCAAGTCGAGCTCATCCATGATGCGCTCGGTTGCTTCCAACGCATCTTCGGTATCTTTGGGTGCCACCCGATACTCCTCTAAACATTTCAGCTCCATTAGCACGGAGCCGCTCAGTACGTGCACTTACGATTTCTGAATTGTTTCTGCACGACCACCAATTCCAAAACTCGCAAAGACTGACTGCGACACGGCATCTTCCTCATGCGAGCCTCTTTGCTCAACATTGACAAGTGGGGTGATGGTGGTGGTGGTATCTCATTGTCGAGAACCTTGTCCCGATCTAACGATTATCCTTCTCTCTACCTCTTCCACGGCGACCACGTCCTCTTGAGCTCATTATCGGCGAGATCGATTAAGGAATTTTATGTATTAGTATTCTTGTTTCACTTATTACCCGCGATGATATCTTATGAAGAAGAGTTTAAGAGTGGTTCTTTCAGTATTCATACATGCATCTGATCTTGCATTCATTCATTCATCCATCAACAAATATGAACTTTCGTTCATTCAAAGAAACGTTGTAATTCTTGTTGTTGTTTTCGTTATTTTGCTTTTCCACTACCCTGGGGCATTTTCGTAATTTTATCCTACTGGGTATTTTCGTAAATTTTCAAAAATAAAAAGTTCCTGGTGATTTTGACGAAAGTATTTTGGTACTTCTAAAGTTCCGGGAAATTATGGAAGAATTTTGAAATCGAGGGTATTTGGTAATTTTTGATCTCGGGGGTATTTTGATAATTTTTCCAAAAATCGGGGTAAATTTGTAAAATTTATTAAGTTAGGGATATTTTCCAAGATTGTAAAACATTGAGGGTTCCTTTGAGAGTTACACTTTTCAAAGCAATGATATTGTAAAAGTTTGGAAATCAAGGTCGTTTTGGTAATTTTGTAAGTTAGGGCAATTTTATAATTTTCCAAAATCAAGATAGTTTGATATTTTACAAATTAGGGTTTTTGAACATTTGATAAAGTAATGAAATTTTGTTAAAACTATGGGTGGTTTGGTCATTTTATAAACCAAGGGTTTTTTTTTTTTTTATATATATATAGAAAAACGGCTAAGTCCCTTTCGGGTTTTATTCTTTGTGTTTAGCCTATGACCGAGCCCTCTTGGTCGGGGTGAACCAAAAGCTACGCACTGTGCGAGATTCGAATGAAGAGGAGGTGAGTCACGCGGATCGCTTAAATACCAAGCTCTCACCGACCTTTCTAGACATGCGCACGAGAGGTTGCCACACCACCGAGCCTTACGAGTTAGGCGAACCGAAGCTACGCACGGGTAGGATACTGCGAAGAGGAGGTGAGTCACTAGGATCGCTTAAATACTGTGCTCTTAGGATCCAATCCTAGACATGCGCATGTGGGTTGCCACACCCTAGCTTAATAACTTAGTCATAGGTTTGTTAAGTTCATTAAGTCTTATGAGTTTCAAGTGTTTGAGTAGTCTAATCATAGGGTTCAAGTTCCTATCACACTATTCTACGTTCCATGCCTTTGCTACCCTTTTACAATTCATAATTCACATAATCACACGGATGGTTAAAGGTACTTACCTGGTGGATCATGGTCGGAGACTTAGGTGCCATGCCATAAAACTCGCTTATTTCAAAGAAATTCATTTGGGCTCGAATTGAAAGCGTTTTGGGCACGAGCCCAAAGCCGAGAGTTTTAAAACTGGGCTCGATACCAATCTGAAACACCCCACACCCGGCCCACGAGCCCGAACAGGATCTGGTATGTTCCTTAAATAAATCGGTTTTCAATGTTCTAAATGACTTAGAGAAAATTTGTGTAATTTAAAAAAATTGTTTTGGGTTGGGCTTAATTTGAAACCTATTTAATAAATTCTGAAATCCAACCTAAATAAGGTGACAAAATAATTTTTGGGTTTATTATTTTAAAAGAAATAAATTTACTTATCTTTAATCAAACATAAATTGTATCATATTCAAATAAAAATAAACAGAAATAAAGAAAATCCAACTGGGCCTTATAGCCTTATTACATCATTCAAACCCAAAATAAAGTACTAAAATTTCATAAAGTCCAAATTCCAAATAATTTCTTCAAGCGATGCATGGCCACCTTTAGCTCCTGCCGACCCGGTCTATTACTGCTCATCACCTGAAAAATAATTCCCCAACGGGGTGAGTCAACAGACTCAATGTGTACATAGTACTAATTTCCAACAAATCAGGCATACAAGTCATATCAATATCATGTTCATACAAAATAAAGGATGATGCAACCCAAATCCAAACCTATTTGTCCATCCGCTACACACCACCCGTACCAACTCAGATCTTGCGGGGACTACTAAGTCGACCCTCCATCCGCTACACACCATCGGCGGCGATCGCTGCAATGACGTGCTCATCGCCCACTTATGTTGTGTCATTAGACACTGTATTCACTAGATGTAACCGAAGTTACCACTTTTCACTTTATGTGACCGTAGTCACCACTTTACGTTGGTGAGACCGTAGTCATCACCTTCACTTTCTTCCTCCACAAATATCCCGAATGCCCCAATTATTTCATAACATTTTTCACATACTAAATTTTCATTCATGTTACTAATCACATGTTCAAAATATATCACATTCACAATCCTATCAAAAGTAGGAAACGTGCACTGGTACTCCTTACCACATTTGTGGTGCTTAGCCACATTCACATCCTGTTACATATTTACATATCTAATGATTGCCATGCAATTTATTGAAAGTTAGTAAGAGTACACACCTTTTTCGCTTAATAGTTTCCGTGAATCCCCGTTGTAACATCCTAGGAAGGGCCTATGCATTTTTCAGATCAATTGTATGAAATGACAAGTCTTAAGTTTTATGAATAAATTTTTGATACTTTTGGAAACCTAGAAATGAATGAAAATGAAAATGGAAATGAAAATGGAGATGGAAATGAAAATGGAAATGGAAATGGACATTTTTGGAAACTTAGACATTTTTGGAAACTTAAACATTTTTGGAAACCTAAACATTTTTGGAAATGATCCAAAAATGGAAACTTGAACATTTCGGGAAACTTGGATATATGAGAGAAATAAAGGAGTTTTATTCACATAAATATGTGAATAATAAGAGATAAATAAAGGAGTTTTATTCACATAAATATGTGAATAATAAGAGATAAATAAAGGAGTTTTATTCACATAAATATGTGAATAATAAGAGATAAATAAAGGAGTTTTATTCACATAAATATGTGAATAATAAGAGATAAATAAAGGATTATTTTCTAATGAGATAATTGAGGAGATAATTGATGGATTAAAGGCTTTTATCTTTTAAATAAAAGAGATAATATTATCAAAAAGAGGAGTGGTGGCCAAGTAAAGGACTCTAGGGTGATAACTTTGGCTATAAAAGGAGGACAGGAGGGCTACTCATCAACATTTGCTCCTCTTCCTCTCTGCCGAAATTCTCCCTAGGCAAAACCCTCTCTCTGCCGAATTTTCATTAAGCAAAATCCCTCTCTTTTTCTTCTATTTTCTTCTCCGTTCTCATTGTTAAGTGAATCTTTGTGGATTCTAAGAAAGAGGGCAATCATCCACAACATCAAAAGGGGATCTTTCGGAAATCTAAGGATCTAAGGTAAGGATTATAAATATAAATATGTGGTTAAAGATTATGATTCACGTTTTCAAAGTTAGATCTAATCTAACACGAAGTTATAGGATTTCAACAGCTTATAAAGGAATCCTCTTGATTTGGAATCCCATCATAAGGTAAGGGATATTCGGCCAAGGCATAATTTGTTTAAGTGTTTTCCATTATTTCAAAAACCGAAACCGACATGGTTACATACCTAGTATTAGCCGATTTCAAGGAAGAGGAATTCTAGCAAGCTGTTGGGACTTGATTAAATCAATTCGGCAACTAGGTAAGTAATTCTACTTCTAGTAGGATTTGGTTTTAAGACCAAATAGGTTTATTTATATGTTTTAATTAATGGCCGAATATAGGAGTGAAAGATCTAGATCGGTAGATCGCTCTACGGAAATTCACGGAAACTATTAAGCGAAAAAGGTGTGTACTCTTACTAACTTTCAATAAATTGCATGGCAATCATTAGATATGTAAATATGTAACAAGTATGTGAATGTGGCTAAGCACCACAAATGTGGTAAGGAGTACCAGTGCACGTTTCCTACTTTTGATAGGATTGTGAATGTGATATATTTTGAACATGTGATTAGTAACATGAATGAAAATTTAGTATGTGAAAAATGTTATGAAATAATTGGGGCATTCGGGATATTTGTGGAGGAAGAAAGTGAAGGTGATGACTACGGTCTCACCAACGTAAAGTGGTGACTACGGTCACATAAAGTGAAAAGTGGTAACCGGTTACATCTAGTGAATCTGAGTGTCTAATGACACAACATAAGTGGGCGATGAGCACGTCATCGCAATGAGCGCGCTTCGATGGTGTGTAGCGGATGGAGGGTCGACTTAGTAGTCCCCGCGGCAGCATGAGGTTGGTAATGCGGGTGGTGTGTAGCGGATGGACAAATAGGTTTGGATTTGGGTTGCATCATCCTTTATTTTGTATGAACATGATATTGATATGACTTGTATGCACGATTTGTTGGAAATTAGTACTATGTACACATTGAGTCTGTTGACTCACTCCGTTGGGGAATTATTTTTCAGGTGATGGCGCAAATAATGGACCTGGTCGGCAGGAGCTAAAGGTGGCCATGCATCGCTTGAATAAATTATTTGGAATTTGGACTTTATGAAATTTTAGTACTTTATTTTGGGTTTGAATGATGTAATAAGGCCATAAGGCCCAGTTGGATTTTCTTTATTTCTGTTTATTTTTATTTGAATATGATACAATTTATGTTTGATTAAAGATAAGTAAATTTATTTCTTTTAAAATAATAAACCCAAAAAATATTTTGTCACCTTATTTAAGTTGGATTTCTAGAATTTATTAAATAGGTTTCAAATTAAGCCCAACCCAAAACAATTTTTTTTAAAATTACACAAATTTTCTCTAAGTCATTTAGAACATTGAAAACCGATTTATTTAAGGAACATACCGAGATCTGGTTCAAGCTCGTGGGTAGGGTGTGGGGTGTTCGATTGGTATCGAGCCAGCTTTAAAACTCTCGGCACTGTGGGCTCAGCCCAAAACATTTTCAATTCGAGCCCAAATGAATTTCTTTGAAATAAGCGGGTTTTATGGCATGGCACCTAAGTCTCCGAGACGCGAGTCCACGGTAAGTACCTTTAACCATCCGTGTGATTATGTGAATTATGAATTGTAAAAGGGTAGAAAAGGCATGGAACGTAGAATAGTGTGATAGGAACTTGAACCCTAGGATTAGACTACTCAAACACTTGAAACTCATAAGACTTAATGAACTTAACAAACCTATGACTAAGTTATTAAGCTAGGGTGTGGCAACCCCACACGCATGTCTCAGGATTAGATCAGGAAGAGCACGGTATTTAAGCAGTCCTAGTGACTCACCTCTCTTCGCAGTATCCTACCAGTGCGTAGCTTCGGTTTGCCCTAACTCGAAGGCTCGGTGGTGTGGCAACCTGCGTGCGCATGTCTAGAAAGGTCGGTGAGAGCTTGGTATTTAAGCGATCCGCGTGACTCACCTCCTCTTCATTCGAATCTGCACTGGTGCGTAGCTTTGGTTCACCCCGACCAAGAGGGCTCGGTCATAGGCTAAACACAAAGAATAAAACCCGAAAGGGACTTAGCCGTTTTTCTTTTATAAAAAAAAAAAAAAAAATGTATACCCAAAATTTAGTTTTAAAACTCTTAGAAACTTATAAGAACTATTTTACAACATTTTCTTCTAAAAAAAAAAAAAAATACCCTTGGTTTATAAAATGACCAAACCACCCATAGTTTTAACAAAATTTCATTACTTTATCAAATGTTCAAAAACCCTAATTTGTAAAATATCAAACTATCTTGATTTTGGAAAATTACAAAATTGCTCCTAACTTACAAAATTACCAAAACGATACTCGATTTCCAAAATTTTTACAATATCATTGCTTTGAAAAGTGTAACTCTCAAAGGAACCCTCAATGTTTTACAATCTTGGAAAATATCCCTAACTTATTAAATTTTACAAATTTACTACGATTTTTGGAAAAATTATCAAAAAGGCCCCGAGATCAAAAAATTACCGAAATACCCTGGA
The DNA here is from genome assembly GCA_025698515.1 of Gossypium sturtianum. Taxonomy (NCBI): domain Eukaryota; kingdom Viridiplantae; phylum Streptophyta; class Magnoliopsida; order Malvales; family Malvaceae; genus Gossypium; species Gossypium sturtianum. The sequence continues at coordinate 9,008,001 of CM046947.1, forward strand.
TTTCAAAATTCTTTCAAAATTTCCCGGAACTTTAGAAGTACCAAAATACTTTCGTCAAAATCACCAGGAACTTTTTATTTTTGAAAATTTACGAAAATACCCTGTAGGATAAAATTACGAAAATGCCCCGGGTAGTGGAAAAGCAAAATAACGAAAACAACAACAAGAATTACAACGTTTCTTTGAATGAACGAAAGTTCATATTTGTTGATGGATGAATGAATGAATGCAAGATCTGTATGCATGTATGAATACGAAAGAACCACTCTTAAACTCTTCTTCATAAGATATCATCGCGGGTAATAAGTGAAACAAGAATACTAATACATAAAATTCCTTAATCGGATCTAAGTCGATAATGAGCTCAAGAGAGGGCGTGGTCGTCGTGGAAGAGGTAGAGGAAGGATGATCGTTAGATCGGGACAAGGTTCGATAATGAGATACCACCACCACCATCACCCCCAATTTGTCAATGTTGAGCGGCAGAGCTCGCAGGGGAAGATGCCGTGTCGCAGTCGCGGTGTCTTTGCGAGTTTTGGAATTGGTGGGTGGTGCAGAAACAATTCAGAAATCGTAAGTCAGGCTCGCTGAGCGGCTCCGTGCTAATGGAGTGAAATGTTTAGAGGAGTATCGGAGTGGCACCCGAGATGGTGAAGTCATGGTTGGAAGCAATGAGCGCATCATGGATGAGCTCGACTTGACCCCGAGGAGAAGTTGAAAGGGATGGCGGCCTTCTGCGATGAAGCGTATCAATGGTGGTTAACCGTTCGGGACGGTGCACGCGGCGGAAGATCGACACAGGAATATGCTAAGGAAGCATTTCGGAAGAAGTATGTGGGAAACGGTATATAGATGAGCAAAGGAAGGCTTTTCAGGGGTTGGTACAAGGAAGTAAGTGCATCACCGAATATGAAGCGGAATTCTTGAGGTTGAGCCGATATGCCCGAGGAGTAGTGGCGATCGTGAGCATGAACGCTGTGTTCGTTTTGAGGACGGACTTAGGGACGATTTGAGACTTTTGATAGCACCGCATCGGGAGGCGGGAATTCTCGCCTTGGTGGAAAATGCTAAAGTGGTCGAGGAATTAAGGGCGCCACCAAGCAGGTGTGGGGCAGAAATAAGCCCAAAAGAGATTTTAAATATCTGGAAAAGGCCACAAGAGGCCTAGAGTTGACAGAGCCACAAAGTCAACAGTGGTACGGGTGGCAATTTCGCCCTTGTGAACATTGTGGAAGGAAGCACGGGGAGAGTGTTGGAAAAAGCGGGACGATGTCTCAAGTGTGGGTCCAAGGACCATATGATTAAGGATTGCCCAAGCTATTAGATGAGAGCCAACCAAAGCGACTCGTAATGCTAACCAGGTGGTAGAGGCGGACAGCAGACCTCAAAGAGGTCGTGGGTCGGCCAACAGAGGTAGTGGCAGAGGCCGTGGAGCTCGTGGCGAGAGGTGCGCTAACGCCAAGCAAGGCAACCGGGTTTGGTTTACGCGTTGGTTCACCTGAGGGAAGAGGGAGACGCGCGGATGTTATAAGCAGATGCGTTCTTTATTCATGACAAACCCTATTTTGCTCTTATTGATGTGGGCTCAACTCATTCCTATGTTGCATGTAGTGTGGTTGAAACACTAGGCCTAGACTCGAACTTTCTCGATAGGCGGATAAGCGTAGTAAGCCCTTTAGGCCAAATGGTGAGGATAGATAGGATCTTTCGGAATGTACCCTAGAGATTCGGGGAGCGAACTTTCTGGGTGACTTAATGGAGTTACCCTTCGGAGAGTTTGCGCTTATACTTGGAATGGATTGGCTAGTAGAGCATCGAGCCGTGTTGGATTGTGCGGCTAAACGTATGGAACTAAGAACCCCGGAAGATGAGGTAGTAGTGATGATCGGAGAAAGGAGGAACTACTTGTCTAACGTAGTTTCGCAGACTTGAAGGCCGAGAAAATGGTTAAGAAATGATGTAAGGCATTCTTAGCCTTCGTGAGTGCGTTAAGAGGAGAAGAGGAAGGTGTTAAGGGAGTTAGAACAAGTAAGGGATTTTGAGGATGTATTTCCGAAGGAGTTGCCCTAGAACCCCAGAGATAGAGAAGTGGAATTTGGAATAGATTTGCTACCAGAAGCGACTCCTGTGTCAATCGCTCCCCACCGAATGGCACCAAAGGAGTTAGTGGAGCTCAAGGCTCAAATCCAAGAGTTGTTGGATCGTGGGTTCATTCGACCCAGTGTGTCTCCGTGGAGAGCAGCCGGTTTTCTTTGTGAAGAAGAAGGATGGAACTATGCGGATGTGCATAGATTATCGTCGATTGAACAAGCCCGACCATCAAGAACAAGTATCCTTTGCCAAGGATAGATGACTTGTTCGACCAACCGAAAGAGCGTTGTGTTTTCAAAGATCGACTTAAGGTCGGGGTATCATCAATCGAAAGTGAAGGAGGTCGATATTCATAAGACCGCTTTTAGGACAAGGTACGGTCATTTTGAATTTGTGGTGATGCCGTTTGGGTTGACGAACGCACCGGCCGCGTTCATGGATATGATGAATAGGGTTTTCCAACCCTACTTGGATAGATTCGTCGTGGTGTTCATCGACGACATTTTGGTGTATTCCAAGGCGGAGGAGGAGCACGATGAGCATCTCCGAGTTGTGTTAGAAGTGTTAAGGAAAAGAAGCTTTATGCCAAATTCAGCAAGTGCGAATTTTGGCTCAAGGAAGTGGTGTTCCTAGGACATGTGGTATCCGCATGAAGGAATAAGAGTGGATCCTAGGAAGATCGAAGCGTTGTTGGATTGGAAATCACCTAGGTCGGTGTGGTGAAATCGAAGTTTCTTAGGCTTGGCGAGCTATTACTGTAGAAGGTTCGTGGAAGGATTCTCGTCAATAGCCGCACCTTTGACAAAGTTACTAAGGAAGGAAGTACCGTTTGTGTGGACGGATAAGCAACAGGAGAGCTTTGAAAAGCTAAAAAAGGTCTTGTGAAGCTCGGTGTTAATTCAAAGGAGGCGGTAAGGACCGTAGTATATTGTGATGCTTCGCGCACGGGGTTAGGCTGTGTGCTAATGCAAGAAGGAAAGGTAGTCGCTTATGCATCTCGGCAGATTAAGGCGCGCATGAGGTGAACTACCCAACTCATGACTTGGAACTCGCGGTAGTGGTTTTCGCCCTCAAAGTTTGGAGGCACTACCTTTATGGAGAAAGGTCGAAGAATTTACACGGACCACAAAAGCCTTAAGTATTTGTTGACTCGAAGGAGTTAAACTTGAGGCAACGAAGGTGGGTGGAGTTATTGAAAGATTATGACTATTCGATAGAATACCATCGGGCAAGGCGAATGTGGTAGCCGACGCCCCTAAGTAGGAAGGTTGTGCCTGATTTAAGGGCTTTGTTTGCTCACTTAAGTTTGTATGAAGACCAAGCTTTGTTGGCGAGTTACAAGTCAAGCCAACTGGTTGAAGGAGGTGAAAGAGGACGGTTGGCGGATAAGGACTTAAGTACTAAGTTCACAGCAAGTACGGCAAGGAGGATTAAAGGATTATGGCGTCAATGATGAAGGAGTGCTTGTGCTTTACAAGGAAAAGGTTTGTATGCCGAGGATAAGGAGTTGAGACAAAGGATTCTTGGGAAGCGCATGGTAGTCCTTATGCTATGCATCCCGAGGCATCAAGTCAGTATAGAGATCTAAAGGAACAATTTTGGTGGTCGGACCAAACGAGAGAGGTGATCGAATTTGTGGGAAATGTTTGACATGTCGGCAAGTAAAGGTGAACACCAAGTCCCATCAGATTGCTTCAACCAATTGAGATTCCCCAATGGAAGTGGGAAAGAATTACCATGGACTTAGTTAGTGGGCTTCCCTTACGCCCACTAAGAAGGACTCGGTATGGGTGATAGTGGACCGTTTGACCAAGTCCGCACATTTTATCCTGTGAGGATCGACTATTCCCTTCAAAAGTTAGCCAAGTTATATGTGGCGGAGATCGTGAGGCTACACGGGGTACCGATGTCGATCATCTCCGATAGAGACCCAAGGTTTACGTCTCGATTTTGGAAAGCACTTCATCAAGCATTAGGCACTAAGCTAGACTTCACTACGGCTTTTCATCCACAATCGACCAGGCGATCGAACGGGTTATACAAGTGTTGGAAGATATGCTAAGAGGTGTGTGATGGATTTCCGAGGAAGTTGGGAAGATTACTTGCCTCTATTTGAGTTCGCCTACAACAACAGCCTATCGAGGCAAGCATTTGGATGGCACCATACGAAGCATTGTATGGAAGGAAATGTAGAACACCAACTTGTTGGACCGAGTTAGAGAACGCCGTGTTTTGGGTCCAGAGTTAGTGGCGAGCGAGGAGAAGGTGGAATTAATTCGGAGGCACGGTTGAAAGAAGCTTCGATAGACAAAAGTCGACGCATGAGACCTTAAGAGGAAAGAAATTGAGTTTGAAGTAGGAGACCAAGTGTTTCTAAAGGTCTCACCTTGGAAGAAGGTTATGCGGTTCGGTCGCAAAAGGAAGCTAAGCCCAAGGTTTATAGGGCCCTATCAAATGCGAAGCGAGTTGGGCGAGTGGCATACCAATTGGAGTTGCCACCGAGTTGCATCAAATGCACGACGTATTTCATGTGTCCATGCTACGCCGCTATCGATCGGATCCGTCTCATGTGGTACCTGTTGAAGAAGTGGAGTTAAGGCGGATCTATCCTACGAGGAGGAGCCGATTCAGATCTTGAACGTGGACGTGAAAGCACTACGAAAGAAGTCGGTGCCTTTAGTCAAGGTGTTATGGCGCAATCATGGATCGGAAGAAGCTTCGTGGTAGCCGGAAGAGACAATGCGACAAAGCAATACCCTCAATCTGTTTAGTTAGGAAATTTCGAGGACGAAATTTTATTTAAGGGGTAGAATCTGTAACATCCTAGGAAGGGCCTATGCATTTTTGAGATCAATTGTATGAAATGACAAGTCTTAAGTATTATGAATAAATTTTTGATACTTTTGGAAACCTAGAAATGAATGAAAATGGAAATGGAAATGGACATTTTTGGAAACTTAGACATTTTTGGAAACCTAAACATTTTTGGAAATGATCCAAAAATGGAAACTTGAACATTTCGGGAAACTTGGATATATGAGAGAAATAAAGGAGTTTTATTCACATAAATATGTGAATAATAAGAGAGAAATAAAGGAGTTTTATTCACATAAATATGTGAATAATAAGAGATAAATAAAGGAGTTTTATTCACATAAATATGTGAATAATAAGAGATAAATAAAGGAGTTTTATTCACATAAATATGTGAATAATAAGAGATAAATAAAGGATTATTTACTAATGAGATAATTGAGGAGATAATTGATGGATTAAAGGCTTTTATCTTTTAAATAAAAGAGATAATATTATCAAAAAGAGGAGTGGTGGCCAAGTAAAGGACTCTTAGGGTGATAACTTTGGCTATAAAAGGAGGACAGGAGGGCTACTCATCAACATTTGCTCCTCTTCCTCTCTCTCAGAGAAATTCTCCTAGGCAAAACCCCTCTCTGCCGAATTTTCATTAAGCAAAAATCCTCTCTTTTTCTTCTATTTTCTTCTCCGTTCTCTTTGTTAAAATTTGAATCTTTGTGGATTCTAAGAAAGAGGGCAATCATCCACAACATCAAAAGGGGATCTTTCGGAAATCTAAGGATCTAAGGTAAGGATTATAAATATAAATATGTGGTTAAAGATTATGATTCACGTTTTCAAAGTTAGATCTAATCTAACACGAAGTTATAGGATTTCAACAGCTTATAAAGGAATCCTCTTGATTTGGAATCCCATCATAAGGTAAGGGATATTCGGCCAAGGCATAATTTGTTTAAGTGTTTTCCATTATTTCAAAAACCGAAAATCGACATGGTTACATACCTAGTATTAGCCGATTTCAAGGAAGAGGAATTCTAGCAACTGTTGGGACTTGATTAAATCAATTCGGCAACTAGGTAAGTAATTCTACTTCTAGTAGGATTTGGTTTTAAGACCAAATAGGTTTATTTATATGTTTTAATTAATGGCCGAATATAGGAGTGAAAGATCTAGATCGGTAGATCGCTTCTACTGGGATTCACGGAAACTATTAAGCGAAAAAGGTGTGTACTCTTACTAACTTTCAATAAATTGCATGGCAATCATTAGATATGTAAATATGTAATAAGTATGTGAATGTGGCTAAGCACCACAAATGTGGTAAGGAGTACCTGTGCACGTTTCCTACTTTTGATAGGATTGTGAATGTGATATATTTTGAACATGTGATTAGTAACATGAATGAAAATTTAGTATGTGAAAAATGTTATGAAATAATTGGGGCATTCGGGATATTTGTGGAGGAAGAAAGTGAAGGTGATGACTACGGTCTCACCAACGTAAAGTGGTGACTACGGTCACATAAAGTGAAAAGTGGTAACTTCGGTTACATCTAGTGAATACGATGTCTAATGACACAACATAAGTGGGCGATGAGCACGTCGATCGCAAATGATCGCCTTCGATGGTGTGTAGCGGATGGAGGGTCGACTTAGTAGTCCCCGCGCGCGCATGAGGTTGGTACGGGTGGTGTGTAGCGGATGGACAAATAGGTTTGGATTTGGGTTGCATCATCCTTTATTTTGTATGAACATGATATTGATATGACTTGTATGCACGATTTGTTGGAAATTAGTACTATGTACACATTGAGTCTGTTGACTCACCCGCTGGGGAATTATTTTTCGTGATGAGCGGTAATGGACCGGGTCGTGGGAGCTAAAGGTGGCCATGCATCGCTTGAAGAAATTATTTGGAATTTGGACTTTATGAAATTTTAGTACTTTATTTTGGGTTTGAATGATGTAATAAGGCCATAAGGCCCAGTTGGATTTTCTTTATTTCTGTTTATTTTTATTTGAATATGATACAATTTATGTTTGATTAAAGATAAGTAAATTTATTTCTTTTAAAATAATAAACCCAAAAAATATTTTGTCACCTTATTTAAGTTGGATTTCCAGAATTTATTAAATAGGTTTCAAATTAAGCCCAACCCAAAACAATTTTTTTTAAAATTACACAAATTTTCTCTAAGTCATTTAGAACATTGAAAACCGATTTATTTAAGGAACATACCAGATCCGGTTCAAGCTCGTGGGCCGGGTGTGGGGTGTTTCAAATCCACGTTTTAAAAAAAAACGGTTACGACACTTTCCTAATGTAATAAATAGTATTATTGTCGACTTTCTATTTTATAAAATCCCTAAATTTAAAACTTCATATAACTTACGTTAATTCAATGCACATAATTTTAATTACCACTCTAAACATATAAATTACATTTCAAACTAAAATTCATATTATATTAAAGTTTTATAACATCGCTGATAACATAGATAATATTTATTTAAATATATTCAAAATCATTTTCTTAATTTCATGATAATAATAATATCAATTAAATTAAAATTCAATCAATAAATTTTAATTTTTTGTATTTGGTATGAAAAGATAGCATTATCCTTCAACATGTGTGATTAAATTACTAAATTCAATAATTAATGTATTAAATATTTTTTTTTGGAGATATTGATGGAAAATGCGTACAAAAGTCGATATAAATGTTTACGTTGTTGGGGGCAGGCTCTTTTAAATTAGTTTTAGCTGAGGGGATTAAGTAATCGGGTGTGCAAAACATATCCAAATGGGGGACCACCGCATCTGCCAACAAGCAGTCGTGGTTAAGACGTCAAACTTTTAGTCAACGAACTACCATTCCTCGGCTGACGTGGCATTCATCTCTCCCCTTCATTATCTTTTTGGCCGAGTGTTGGGTGCTTCGTTAAAAAGTAATCTTCTTTAATCCCAGCCTCTCAAACGACGGCCTGTTACCAACTCCCACCGTCACAGCCTCACTTGGATCCCGCACCTCAGCCACTACCTCCAACGATCAAAGCCACGTGGATCCAAAACAAGAGGGTTTGAAATTCTTCCTTGCCTCGGTATAGAAATTAGAAAAAGCCTTGTCGTCACATTTTCTCTTTTAGCATTTATAAGGGAAAAGAAATATTTTCCCGACCGCCTTAAGCAAAAACATTCGATTTTTTGTTTACCTTTCGTCCAAACACACTATTCTTTTCATTCATTTCTCGATCATTTTTCCTTTTTCTTAGAATTGATAAGTCTAATTGTTGTTCCCTGCATTTAGTGGGGGGAAATTTCGACGGCAGGTTTGAGCCTTAACTGTTTTTTTTTTCTTTTTATTTAGAAAAAAATTATAATAACTCCCTCGTTTTCTGCAATATTTATGTTATTTTTATTTTATCTTCTTTCTAAGTGGCTTTAGTAACACTAGATTGGGCTTTATTTTTCTTCAGTACGATCGACATTCTAGGGTTTCTTTCAATGTTGCCTTTTGTTTTCCTTCCAGTCAATTATTAATTGCTTTTGTTTATCAATTCTTGTTTGTTTGCTGAGAAAACTAAAAAAAAATGCAGTTCTGATTAATCGTTGTTTTAGGCGAAAAGTGAGTCAAGTACAGTTCCTTTCTTTGCTTTGCTTTGGTGTGCTTGAGATAATTTAATTGAAGTAAGTACTGCTAATTCGGTTACTTTCATTGAACATTAGATATATATTTTGTGAATATTACAATGTTTTTCTTGAATGTAGATAAATTTGGGCATATACAAAACAAATGTTTGTCTCTTAGTGCAGCAACCTTTCTAGCTAAGCAACGAACCTCGGAATATTTATTCTCTTTTTAATGGTTTTGTTCCTCTAAATGAATTTGATATTGGGCTCTCCTTGTTCTTTTTGAAACTATGCTTCTTAACAGAGCGGTTAAGAGCTTTGTATTATTCTTGCTGATTATGTATTTATTCCTATTTAATGTATACTGTACGCTTTAGCATGTTCTAGTTGATAATGTAATGACTCATAAACTTTGGATTGCAAAGAAGATTGGTAGAGGAGTGAACACTAAAAGATAAAAGGATCTATGCATACAGAAAAATTGTTGGATATCTGTATTGGAATAATCACCTTTTAGCATCAGTTTATATAGTTACTGAAAGTGGGCAGATTATACCATTCTCATAGAGTCACTCCTAAGCTCATCTGTTTTTGATTTTCATGCGTTCAGTTGATTTTTTGAAATTAAGATGGGTTGTAACTTCCCATATTTTCAAACTGGAATTGTCATTAATCAGTGCTTCTTGTTATTTGACTGAGCTTATTTTTTGTATAGACGCGTAATTTATTACCTCTTTATAGGTTAGTATGGTTCAATATTTAATCTCCAATCTTTTTCTTTGTACTAATGGAACTTTGGAACTGCATTTATGCAATACTTCCTTTCAATCTGAATGCCATTTTCTCTTCATTAAAATATTGGTTATCAATGTGCTGTTGGTTCTTATGGTATTTCTTGTTGATTTATGGTGTCCATGCTCTCTACAGGTAATTTTGGTCCTGGTCTACCTAGCTTATTTCTTTTTCTTTTGGAAGCAAGTTTTCATGGTAATACCATACAAAGGATATGAGCGGAGAAGGATAATGGAATTGTAGTTTGGTATGATTATTTTGTTCAGTTTGGGGCATTTTTGTGGCAACAATTTAAGGGTGGTTTTCTTTGTAATTTGGAGTTTTATAGCAGTTTTCTCGCAGTTTGCAGAAGGAAAACATATATTGGGTGACCAAAGAACAAGGAATGGTGAATATATTTCTCGAGTTTTAGATTCTTCAGCAAGTTAAAATTGTGACAAGCACACTCCTGTTGGACCATTGAATAAGATTCGCCTGCTACGATTCCATGGGATGGAGAGGTGTCTTCTATTCTTCACTTTTTCTTCTCACTCTAGTCGAATCTTCAAGTAGATCAGAGAAAATATTGTTCTCAAACTTGGGTGCCCAAAAAGCTGTAGAATTCAGCTGGCCAGTCTTCAGTGCTAGCATATTTGTCTTTGTCGCTCTTGTCCTCTCTATGTACCTCATCTTTGAGCATTTAGCTTCTTATAATCAACCAGAGGTTTGTTATCATCTTCCTTTCCTTTTCTGGATCTTTTCTTTTCTTTTTTTGTTGTATTTTATTGTTATTATTGTGTTGTATGTTTATATGACGTGGCTTTTCTTCTCAACTTCAGGAGCAGAAGTTTTTAATAGGACTCATTCTTATGGTTCCTGTTTATGCGTTGGAATCGGTATGACTATCAACTATCAATTTTTCTTCCCTACCCCTTTTGGCTTCACTTGTTTCTTTGATGGTTAATAGATTATGAGTTCAATGCATCCTGTTTAGCAGAATGGTGGATATTCCTTGCTCATTATCAGACAATCACTTATTTACATAAGTGCGCATTGGTGGTTCAGTTCAACTGAACTACATGATTTAATGTGTGATGGCAGCACCTTGTTGGATAGTGTCATTGCTTATATTCCTAATATTTGGTGATGTTGAAGTTACCATGAACTACTAGCAATTTTGGTGGACTTATGTCATACTGAGATTTTTTATTATCTTTGGAGGGGCAAATTGTGAAGTGTAGTATGTTGATTGTTAATTGTCTTAACTACTTAGTCATTGGGAGAGTGTAGTGGGGCAGGGAAGTAGATATCATATTGTTATTAATTTGACTAATGGATAATTTCACAGCCTCCTAAAAGTGGAGGGCCCTCTGTCTCTAACGCCCAATGTTGTCAAGGGCACCAGGCGCACTCGAGGTGCTAGGACCTCTATATAGCCTGATGCGCAAGGCGCAAAAAAGCACTCGCCAGAGTAAACTGAGGCGCAAGCATATAAATTTAAATATATATGTAAAATGTATATAAAATCATATGTAACTAATGCATATAATTAATAAGTATTAATTGAATAGTAAAAGAAAGATAGATTTTAATATAGTTCAATTTATAAATTCCAAACATTGTTCAATAGTTTAATAATTTACTTAATGTATTGTAAAATAAAACACCATAAGAATGAAATTAACTCTCATCATCAGAAACTAGCTCTAAATTTCCTTCATCTTCTCTTGAAAAGTTTTAGCTTTTGAGTTAACTAGGTTTTTATATAATTAAATTAGGTCAATAATTAATTTTAGAAACTGTTTTTTATATTTTATTATATTTTTCTTTTAAAAGTTAAAAAAAAAAAAAAACAGGAGAATGGAATGGCTCTTTAGTGAGGCGTGCTTTTTATTGCGCCTGGTTTTGCAATAAAGGTGCCTGAAAAGCGCACCAGGCTCTTGCCTGATTGAAGTCGCCTCGCCTTGAGGTGGGTGAGGGGGTAGTGGCCGTTAGCGCTGCGCCTTAGCGCCTAGGCGCTTGCCTTGACATCACTAAGGCCTTTGGCTTTTTATTGTAATTTAACATTGGAACAGTCCTGATGCTCATTTGCTAATTTTGTAGTACTTTTTTTATTATTTAATCAGTATACAGTTCTACCGCTTCAACTTCTGCTGCTGTTAGCTTTAAAAGTTTGTCCGTTCAAGCAGCAGTACTTGGGCTCCTATTATAAAATGGCATCTAATTCCTTGTGTATTCTGGATATATATTTTTTGGTGCAGTTTTTATCACTGTTGGACTCAGGTGCTGCTTTCAATTGTGAAGTAATTCGGGACTGTTATGAAGCTTTTGCGTTGTACTGCTTTGAGAGATATTTGATAGCTTGTTTAGGTATGCTAAGATGACCAACTAACATTCTTTATGTCTTGAATTGTTATTTATAGTAGATTGATTAATAATAGATTACATTCTCATAAAGTACCTTTTAGATCTTCAATTTCTCCTCCCGCCCCTTGAGGAGATGTGTTTTTTATTTCGTTCTTCTGTTTGCCTTCATCTGTTTTTACTTTTTTGAGTATGAATAAACTGTGCAAAGAAATATATGAGGACTGTGTATCTGAAGAGATGATATTTGCGTTGATCTGTGTTCAGAGGGCTCAACAAGAGTCTGATTGAAATAGGAAATTTCTGTGTTAATGGATATGTTTTAAGTCATTTTTTATCTAGCGACATTGTTATTGAAAACATATAATCTCTGCCCCCTACAAACCTTGAGTTGGTGGACACTGCATTTAAGAGGTTTTTATCACAAGTTAGACATGGAAATCTTTGAGTTCCTATGTAGGCTCTTTAACTTATGTAGGTAACCACTGCAATAGAGGTTTAATGAGCTAAGTGACTTCTCTTGATTTATTTGAAGCTGTTGGGTTCTTATCTAGGCATTTGAGGTTTCGCATTTGTTTTATCAGTTAGCAAGAAATCTTTGACTCTGTCTTTTCTAGCCTATCCTATAGTATTTAGTGCTGTAGCTCGTCTAGTTAGCTACATCATCAAAGGAAATCTGTTGCCTAGATGGTAGCCTATTTGTAATACAAATTAGATGAAACTAGACAGTTCCATGATTTCATCTTGTAAGTAATATTATGTGTACTAGACAGGTGATCTGACGTAAAGAATTATTATGTGTGGAATAATTTTGCTCTTATGTGTAGAACTTTTCTTTGTAATATGCACTAGTCTGGATGTGTGCTTAGAGACGTATACTGACAAGCAAGCAACAGACTGCTTGGATTCCTACCATGGCTTTGCTTGACAGGGTCATAGAGAAGTGTTGTAACCTCCATTTACTTTTCTTACTAATACCATTTTTGGCTAGTGAAAATACATTAGTGTTTGCCCCCCTAATTATGCTGTGACCTGAAAAAGATGGTGTCTGTAGGTGGGGAGGAGCGTACAATTCAATTTATGGAAAGTCAGACGGTAATCACTGCCAGCACCCCTCTTTTGGAAGATGCATATTCATATGGTGTTGTGGAACATCCTTTTCCATTAAATTGGTTCTTGAAGGATTGGTATCTTGGTCCCAAGTTCTATCATGCTGTAAAGATTGGAATTGTTCAGTATGTATGTGTTTATTTTTCTAAGAAGCTTCCATTAGATTACCTTTTTTTTTTTTTTTTGTAAATTTTACAGCCTTCCAGTGCTTATCAAAGCATCTGTCTTTCAGATGATACTGAAGATGATCTGCGCATTATTGGCAATGATTTTGCAATCCTTTGGAGTTTATGGAGAAGGAAAGTTCGAATGGAGATATGGGTGAGATATATGCTTTCCACATTTAAGAATCTGAAAACTTCACTGCACATAAATAATCATCATAGATGGCTATGGATTTCTTGTATATTTTGTTTTAGTAGTTTTTTTTTTGTTGGGGTGTACATCACATGCTGACCTTACGACTCCTATTCTCTGGCAGTTATCCATACTTGGCTGTTGTACTTAATTTCAGTCAGACCTGGGCCCTATATTGTCTTTTACAGTTCTATGCTGTTACTAAAGAGAAGTTGGAACCAATTAGACCTTTGGCCAAGTTTTTGACATTCAAGTCAATTGTATTTCTGACTTGGTGGCAAGGTGTAGCCGTTGCATTTCTCTTTTCCATGGGAGCTTTTAAGGGGTCATTGGCTCAGGAACTGAAAACACGAATTCAAGATTATATTATCTGTATTGAGGTATGTTTTAAATAATATATCTATGTTAACAATTCGCTGCAACTGTTACGATTTTTTCCCCTCATCTTAGTGGCAACAAATTGGTTATTCTGGAAACAAACTAGTCTAGTATCTGAGCAACTAAGCAATGATGTTTTGAGGTATCGAAAATTTCCTGTTGCTGGTCTCTACAAGATGATATGTTCCTGATCTTGTTCTCCTTGTTTTGTTCTTTTTTGGGTCCTGGTAGGGTGTTATTTATCCTGTCCTCTTAGGCATTTTTACATGAAGTGCCTGTTCTTGAGACTGAAACCTCTTTTAAAACTATGTTACTTGCATATCTAACACATCAAAGCTGGCATGGTGATAGGGTCTTTTGATACTCTAAATGTGAGAGAAAGCTAGAGATAGTTAAACACACTTGTCTTGATCCAGGTCTGACATTCCTGATTTTGAGCAACGTAGGTTGGAAAATGCCTGAAATGGTACCTTTAGCATTTAGATTCGTATTTGAGGTGTGATGTTTCTGAGAGTCTGCATACTATGGATGAGTTATGTCATTAGGTTTCCTGATGATGTGTAGTTATTCTCATTTGCTGAAAAACTGTTGTTTCTTTTGCTAAAATCATAATTTATTTCCAAATGTAAAGTTATATTCATGCGGGAGGTTTAAAGTAATTTTTGCAAAATAGATGGGTGTTGCTGCTGTTGTGCATCTTTATGTCTTCCCTGCGGTACCTTACAAGCGTGGAGAAAGATGTGTCCGAAATGTAGCTGTAATGACTGACTATGCTTCTCTGGGAACACCCCCAGATCCCGAGGAGGTCCAAGATTGTGAAAGAACTACTAGGATGCACTTGGATCGACATTATGAAAGGGAGAAGCGTTTGAACTTTCCCCAGAGTGTTCGTGATGTGGTTTTGGGAAGTGGTGAAATTGTAAGACATTTAAGTATCTGCTTTTCTGGCAGGATACTTTTTCTATTTTCTTGTTTTCTTAGTTTTTGTTGCCTTGAGATGAAAGTTACTAAAGAGCAGGAAAAATAGTTATATATGTATGTATGCCTGTATATATATATATATGTCCTGACTTTGTAATCCTTGTATCGTATTTCTAGATTGTTGATGACATGAAGTATACAGTGTCACATGTTGTTGAACCAGTTGAAAGGGGAATTGCAAAAATAAATAAGACCTTCCATCAGATATCAGAAAATGTGAAACGCCATGAAGAGGAGCGGCGGAGGAACTCTAAGGATGACAGTTACCTTGTCCCTTTAAGTTCATGGAATAGGGAATTTTCTGAAGCTCGTGAGAATGTTGTAGAAGGCAGTGTTAGCGACAGCGGTTTGGCAGCCACCGGGAAGAGAAATAATAATATCCAAGCTCGGAACAGAAGTGCTAGATAGTATGTGCAGGTAGCTGTTCATTGCAATTGGAGTTAATAAAAAAGTATTTGAACATGGTAATTTTAGTGGACAATATCAAAGATGCTTTGGAAATTCGAATCTTGTCAGATATTGTTTTCTCCCACTTGCCCCCCCTTTTTAAATGCTTGGTTGGAATGATGGTCCCATTGGGAAGGGGTTGGGAGGGAACAAAACCTCCATACTTTTCTAACATTGAGAAATGTATAGAGCAGAGCCCCCCCTGACTTAACTGCAAAATTTTGCTGCAGTTTGGTAAATTGTATAGAATCCACTTTTATGAAGAGGTGAAAATCATGATGTTACTATATACACCCCATTGTACAAGTAATATATACTTTTTCTTTTTTGGTTTGGATCTTTTGCCTTTGTCAAATTTATATTCAACTACAGAAACGTTTGGAAGCAAGATCACTGCTGAGCCTGAGAGTGGTAGTAGCTTAATAAGGCTTTTTTGTTTTGTAGAAGCTAGTTCTTGCTTTACAATGGGAACCGAAACGCGGGGATATACAGAGTTACGAATTAGATTTTGAGGGTTCTTTCAACGATGGCCCATTCTATTTTTTTCCCCGATAATAAATTTGTTTACTTGTTCGAATTATAGTATAATTAATAATAAATTTATGTTTTAGTTCTCAGAAGGGTAGACTATATTTATATAATCATGGTTCAAGGGAGGGCGTTCTTGTTTTGGTAATTGAAATTTCTTCTTCTTATAATTTTGTCGCCTCGTTTCTTCAATGTCAAATTTTAATCATCTTATATTTGGTTTTTATTTAGCGTAATAACAAATCTATTCTCTTAGTTATTCATGAAATCGCCTAACTTCTTTGCATGATGATAGGATTGCAAGTATAACGGGTTGATTGTTATTGTACTCGCTTAGTCTGTTTTTATCTACCGAAAAAAAATCTAGTCTCTAATATCTTATAACTATTTTAATTTAGTCTTTAACTTTAAAAAGTTCACAATGTTCTGCATATTTGATCAATTTGATTATTATTCTAAAAATTTAAAAATTTAATTATAAAAAATTCAACATTTTCAATAAACAAAAAGAATATATATAAACAACAAGTTGTTGAAATTTATAAAAAAAATTCAAAATAAATTAAAATATTAAAAAATATATAAAAATTGCTTAAAAAGGTTAAGGTTTAAAATATTAAATAAAAATATATAATATTTTTTGAGGTATGAGGGTTGCATAATTAAATGCAAAAATAATTTTACTTTCTCAACTTCTTTTCAATGCTTGGTTTTTGAAGTTGTTATACCTCGTGTTTTTATGATGTGTAAATGTTAAAGGTTAATTTGGTTGAATTTTTAAAATTAGAATTAAATTGAAATAATATGTAAATGTTAAGAATTAAATTTGTTGTTACGTCAATCTAAAAAAAGACTATAACATCACATTTTAATGGTGGAATGGTTATAATTTGAAATTGACCTAATGATTAAAAAAGATCAAAATAGGAATACTAAATTGTTGATTTGAAATTAAAGAAAAATGCTTATTCGATGTTTGTCTAAATTATTATATAAAAGATTTATTTATGGATGAGGAGCATAATCTTAATCATTCACAAACATGTTTAGTTGTATGTCTATCTATCTAAGCGAAACAAATTGTAAATAAACTGAAACTGGACATAAATTTGAAGCTGTTAATAAACATAAAACATTGAACCAACATGGATCAAAGTTAACTTAAGATGTGAGTCAAAAATGGAGGAATTTTATGAAGAGTAATGTACCAAACCAAACTTAGAAAGTTGAGGGTTTGAGATCATCCTAAAAGCCAAAAGTCATGGAAGCAAATTTGTGATGATAACAAAAAATTTAAAAGTAGATTGTGTTTAAGTTATGAAATTTAAAAAGTCTATTAAACACGAGTTATAATTTGTTTGATAAATCATTGAAATTTTTTATATATTTAATTATTTTTTTAAAAAATTTTGTTTGATAACCATATTTGTCTATGGTATTCTTTGTTACATAGTTTCTTTGTTTTTCTTAAAATACTTTTATTTAGATATCTTTATCCGACACACATTTGAACATGAATATTTATACTATTATTTAAGGCCCTAAATGAGTTTGGTGTCATGTGCCAATCGGACACCAACTCGATTAGGAAAATTCATAATTATAATAAGTTATATTATTTGAGGCTATTTTAGTCTTTTTATTTAAAAAATAAATAAATATATGCATATAGAGGGATTTGAACCCACATTAATTGAATTAGTCAAACATTAAATTTACCATTTAATCAAAGCCTCATTTTATTATTTCTCATATATTTTTATTTTAATATGCACAATTTATTATCTTAATTAGTTGTATATCTTTTATTTAAGCCATTGATTGAGTTGGTGTACGAGTCAATTCGACACCAACTTGTTTAAGAAAGTTACAAAAATGTCCATCCGTATTTAAAATAAATTATATCATTCGAGGGTACTATGATCTTTTTAATTTTAAAATATAAAAGTATGCAAATGATAAGATTTGAACCCAAACTTTAATCTTACCACTCAACTAGGGGTTTATTTTAAATCATTTATGTAATGACCCATTTTTGAACAAGGTCATAAAATTCGGTTTTGGACCAAACTAATTGAGTAAAGTTAGTAAATAATTTAAAACAGAATAACTATGAGTCAAGTGCTGATTGGAAAGGTCGAGCTAATAAGTGTTATTGAATTAAATCAATTATTAAAGATAGTACAGTGACTAAATTATAAAAAAGATGATCATTATTAAGATTTAAATTAGAAAGTGAAGATGGACCAAGTAGGAAATTAACCCAAGGCTATAAAAGCAATTTAGCCATTTTTAATGTCATGACATCGATTAATGAAAGTTTAGTCATCACATTCCACTAATTGAAATTTAGATAGTTAAGCTTTAGATTAGTAACTAATTAACTTAATTTAGTTTGTTAATTACTATATATATATATATATAAAGTAAGTGGGAGAGAAAAAGTTTCATTTCCATCTTCTTCTCTCGCACAGTCCATTAAAGAAAAACAAAACTTTTCCTCCATTGTCGTAACTTCAATTGGAAAGATAGGTAAATTTTAACTTTAGTTTTTCATGGTATCTACTGGAACGAGTCTAATAACTAATTCTCCATATTTAGTAGGCCCATTAAGGGGTAGATGGTGACAACGAGTTATAAAGTTGCTCCATACCCAGGGCAAGGATCGAACCCTCGATCACTGGTTAAGGTAGGAAATACCATTGCCATCTCACCTAACTCCCGTGATTTCAGTTTTAACTTTAATTTTAATTGAATTATTAATGGTTGATACTAGATAATGTAAGTCCAACTGACAAAATTAAAAATTATTAAGTTTTGGTTTAGATTTCATAATTGGAAAAATTTAAGAACTCTTGATGTAAATGATTTAAATTCATGCATGAGCATGATGAATTAGTTTATGTAAGATTATGATAGTAATGAGAGATAAAGTAGTAGATTAAGCTTGAATCAAGCTTAAATCATTAGATGATTTATGTGTTAAAAGGGATCTAATTGTAAGAAATAAAAACTTTGAGGTTTAATAATAAATAATGATTGTAGGATATCCCTGTACTATATTTATAAAGTTGGATTTACATTTGATCGGGTAAATTGTGAGAAACGAGTGTTTTGGATATTAGGTGTTTAAGGACTAAATCAGATAAAATGCATTCTTATATATAATGTATTGAATTGTATTTGAATTGTATGATTAATGAATTTCCCGTATATGGATTTAATTTCATAGGTAAAGATGATGCAAAACCATCTCGGGATAAAGGGAAATCCAAAACCGTCAATGAATAGATATTTTGGTTTGAGCTGTCATAATTCGAGTTCGTTAAATAATATCATATGTATATGTTGATTCGTTAAATGTTCGAAAATGGTAAACCAACTATGTCTGTGCTTGAAAGGTATATATATGCTTGAATACGTGAATTGTGATAATTTATTGAAATGATTGTAATTGTATATGACTACTTGATAATATTCGATACTTAATAATGATATATTGTCCTATTATCGTTGTCAAATAGAGTCACATATATAACTGGCATGTCATAGTGTCCATATTGATGGGTGAGAGATTTAGCACTATGAGCGTATATATTGTGATAGTTCTCTAATACCCTGGGGTCAAGAACAGTTCAAATACCTTGGGGGGTATGAGCGTATTCTGGTGTGGTTGGTAGGATCAGTGCATTTATACTCGATTAACACTTCTGCGTATTTGGTGTGATGGTGGATTGATCTGTATATCCGTTTTTGTATCCGACTGAGTTAATAGGGATTAAAATGTAAAAATAGCATGTTGAACACATATGTAATTGGAAAGAGATATTAATGCTAGTATGAAATATGATTTAAATATGATTTGGTTAGATGCAAATACCTTGAGGGTGCACAGAAAATCTTATAATGTTAACAAGCATCTAAATGAAATGAACATGATTGAATAATAAAGGGATATTTGGTTCTATGGTATATACGTGCTAATGAAATTGATATTAATTTAGTTATTGAATCGAATTATGTTAGCACCACTAAGTATACTTTACTCAGTGTACGAATTTATTTGTTTTCGTGCGCAAGTTTCGAATAAAGCTAAAGAAATTCCACAGTCAAGCATCCAATACTAAGTTGGTTGGCTTGTTGCCTAAGTTAGTTTTAACACTTATGGTAAGTGACCTATAATATTATAATGGTTGAAATTTATCTTGTGCTTGCTAGTTAATTAAGCTTAATAATATTAATTTGAATGAACAAATTGGTTGGTTTACTAATGTTGTATTGGAGGTTATGATTTGAAAATGTTTGAACAAGTTTGATAGGTTAATTGGATGAATATGTTTTGTGGTACATTTTAGGTATGTTTAGGTTTATTTGGTTAAGGCTTAAAACACTTAAAAGTGCAGGATTTTGACCATTTGGTGTAACATCCCGGTTTAGACCCTAGTCGGAACAGTGGTTCGAGACCACAAATCCGAGATCGTAAAAATATTTTAATGATATTTTCTGTGTGAATATTATGTGACTTAGCCTGTGTGAAAATTTTGTGTGATAATTTGATTGTTTGTGTGTCGAATTAAGAGAAAGGACTTAATTACATAGAATGTAAAATGCTGTGTGCTGATTTGTGAGTACTTAAATGTTGATGGCTTTTTAAGGTGAAGGTCTATTGTGGTTAATAAACCATTTATAAGTTAGTGGCAAATCAAATGACATATTAGCCTTATTATATTTTTGTCTTATATGTTTCATGAATGGTCATTTTTGTAATTGAATTAATAATATTAGAATAATAAAAACAAAAGCATGAAATGAGATGAGTATTCATCTTTTTACTCACCGAAAATAGAAAAGAAAGAAGGGCTATGAAGCTTTGAGGTTTCGGCAAGTTTAGGCATGAATTGGTATGTGGTTTTAGCTCAGTTTTTGATAATTTCTACGTTTTTGTAATCGTTGCTTTGTGCTCTACAAAACCCATGCTTAAATTTTGTAAATTGATGATGATTGTGTGATATTCCATTGATGATATGTTGAGCTTTGTGAAAGTTTAAGGTGTTAAAAGAAAGATTTGAACTAGATGAACATACTTTGTTCTAGAATTTTTGATGAATTTAGCTAATTAGGGCTAAATTGAGAAAATAAGAAATTGGAGGATTAAAATGTGAAACAAATGAATTGTATGAGCTTGTACGAGTATAGTGAGTATTCGGCTAAGCATGGGTGCAAGCTAATTATGTGTATTTGATGATTTTATGAATTAAGGACTAAAGTGTCGAAATGTGAAAATGTGAGGGCTATTTTGTAAAATGCCCTAAATGTGTGTATGTGGACTAAATTGAATGAAATGATGATTGAATGGATTGAATTTGAATGTGTATAGACCAAGAAAGGAGTGGTTCGGATCGAGATCGAGGCAAAGAGAAAGTGCTCGATTAATCGACCGTTTCGGTATTTTGACATCTGAGGTAAGTTCGAATATAATATATGTTATTAAGATATGTTTTTGTATTATGAAATGAATGTGTATATGTGTATGAAATTGAGATGCTATGTGCAAGATTTAGTTAAGAGCACTAAGTGTGCGATATTGAAATCGAAACAGAAATGAATAGCACTGAGTGTGCAATGTTTTGAAAGATTTGGCTTATAGTATTGGCACTGTGTGTGCGTTACCAAGATAAGTCGGTTAAAAGAATAGGCACTAAGTGTGCGATGACAAATATGCTACGAGCATGTATATAGCATTGAGTGTGCGATCAAATTGAATGAAAATTAAAGGATGATCGACAAATAATATCGAGCATTGAATAGCTTAGAGGTTTAATAACTATGTGTGGTTAAGGTACGTATTGAACCTTTGTGGTTGATGAGTATAATCGAGCTATGATTGAGGAAATGAGTATTTAGCTATGGATGAGAAGGCGTGAATATGAGATAATAGATCTATGTGATTGTTTATTATATACATTGGTTTAATTTGATATGATAATTGTATTGTATGTCGAGCTTACTAAGCTTTAGAAAGCTTACTGTGTGATTTGTTTCTCTGCTTTGCAGTGTCAGTATAGTTAGCTCGGATCGGGGGATCGTCAGCATCTCAGTCACACAATCGGCAATCTATTTTGGGGTATTTTGGAATGATGTACATAATTAAATATGGCATGTATAGGCTGGTCATTTGAATCATGTTTGATATTTGTAAGTAGCCATGAGATGTGGCTAGATATGTGCTAGTTTTAGCAAGAATGGTTTTGGTATATGTGATGCATCTTTTGGTATGGATTATGAGTTGAGAAATTGACTTATGAATGGTAACTTTGTGTTGGTAAAATGCTAGTATGAATTAGTGAAATTGAAAAAAAAGATGATGTTTGGTAATGAATGAATTATGCTTGTGATGATATGAGTTTTAGTCTTTGAAATTTTCATGGTTGGAATTGGTATTGAATGCATGGTTTGAATGACTATTTTGGTATGTTTTTGGTGGTAATATGTGCATGAGATGTCTTGGTTAATATGGCTTGTAGGTTTGGCCCTTATGGGTGGCATTTTGGCCTTGTAAATGGCCTATAATGTCACACGGTCGAGGCGCACGGGCGTGCCTAAAGACCGTGGGTGAATTGGCAGAATGTAGCTTAGTATCACACGGCCTTGACACGGGGGTGTCAGCTAGCCGTGGTATACAAGTCAGTAGCTAGCTAAGAGTACACGGCCATGGCACACGGGCGTGCTTGGTGGCCGTGGTGAGGAAGTCAGTATATGGCTTAGTAGCACACGGCCATGGTACACAGGCGTGCCTAGTGACCGTGTTAGTATAGTCAGTATGTGGACACGGAAGGACACACGGGGGTGTCTAGAAGCCGTGGAGGGCACACGGTCTCCTCCCACGGGTGTGTATCCCCTGAATCTTAGAAGAAAATTTTAAATGCTCGAGAATTTCTGTGTGAGTTCGGTTTAGTCCCGACCCCTCTTTAGCATGTGAATTAGGTCTCGTAGACCTTGATAAGGGACACCATGATTGTAATTGAATGTGATTGAAGATGATTGACTTTGTGTCGTAAATTCTAGATGTTAAATGTTCTGATTGATCGGTAATACCTCTTAACCCTGTTCCGGCGATGGTCTCGGGTTAGGGGTGTTACATTTGGTCATTGAGTCTTGAGACAGAAAGAACTTGTCTCGAGATCGCTAAAATAAATTTCATTTAAATTTTACATTTAAGTGTTTGAGGTCTCGAAACAATTGTTCTTAAGTTTCGAGACAAGTGGTCTTTATCTCGAGACAAAAGAACATTGAAGCTAAATAGATTTTGCCTTGCTCCAAGTCTCGAGTCAAGAATCCCTTGTCTTGAGAGATTCAAACATCAAAGCAAAAAAAAAGAAAATAGGGGAGGTTGGTCTTGAGACCTAGTCTCGGGACATAAATGACCTTGCCTCGAGACACATGTAGTGTCTTGAGACATGTTAACTTCGAAGCTAAAATCCCATAATAATTTATGACCTGTCTCGAGACACGAAAACCCTTGTCTCGAGACATAAATTTGAAATTTAACTTTTGAGTTTGGATTCGAGTCCTAACTTTGAAATCAACCCTTATAACCCTGTAAATTGATGAAATAAAAGCAATGAATGTATAAATGCATGTATAAGAATTAGTTTGACGATTGAATTGAATATATTTGTGTTATAGTAACTTGAGTTGCTTCGGCGATGTAATGTGATATCACACATTTGGATATAACGATTGGGTCGAGTGTGGGGTGTTACAATTTATACATTTTAATTTTATTATGAACATTTTATTACCTCCAATTGTATAAACCAATAATGTAGTTGATATTAATAATGTTGTTTATAAACAGTTGTATTCATTTAATATTCTTAATATGATGTATTTATGTGTTTATATTTCATTTTAATTACAATTTAATCTAATTTTTTTGGTAAAAAGTACCAAGGAAGCCCCTGTTCTTGGGTGGATTGCATTTTGGCCCCTTTATTGAAAAAAATGAGCAAATTAGCCATTACACATTATGAAATGTGCAAAATAACCCCTCCGTTAAAATTTTCTATTAAATAATGAAGTGGAACATGCTAAATTTTTTACGGGCAAACTATAAAAATGGTCATCCAACTATGCCTTTCATTCTATTTTGGTCACCCAACTATTAATTTTTTCGATTTAGTCACTAAACTTTTTAAAATCGAATATTTTAGTCATTTATTGGTCTAGTAACAAAATTAGCCTTCTAATGTTTACACATTCTATCAATTTGATCCTAAATATAAAAAATTCAACAAATTTAGTCACTCTAAGTTGACGTGGGTTTATTTATTTATTTATTGTATGTTATTTTTAAACACAAATCCCTATTTCTGGTTACTTAACCTTGGGTTGAATTAACATAGATAGTATCCATTTTGTCATTCTTTGAACAGTTTTGGTATAGGTTTCCCCAGTTAGTTTCTACTTTCTACATGGTTCAAACTACCATTTCAATTCAAATTAAACAACAATTATATATATATATATATCATATGATCCTCTGTATATTATATTACATGTCTAAACACGTTAGAAAACTAAAGTAGCTGTTAAAAGCAGAATTTTTGCCTACAATTTACAAGGCTATTTACAGATTAATAATATTTTCCCCAGCAAAATAAAACCAAACTCCATATGCCTCACTTGCCATTTTTCTTCTCCTCAGCTAGATTTCAACCTATCCAACCGGTAAAGCCTCTGCATAAATTAAGAAACAAAAGCATTAGCCGATGAACTCGAAGCCCGATGATGATAAGTTTACAAACATCCTCACCATGACGGAGTGGATCTGTTCTAGAAAAGGCACAAGTAACGTAATCAATGTCTGCATTTCCTCTTTAAGGTTGTCGCAATTTTGATCTTTTGCCATGAGGAGACTAATGAATGTTTTGTTATCTGGTACCAGTTTTAGTGCCACCTGCATACTTCAAATCTCTTAGTTCATCATGTAAAGTTAATGACACTGCTTAAAATAGTGCTTAAAGTAACATGCCAATCCATGACTAACATATAATGTGGAAATGAAACATTTTTAGGCTGTTCTTGAAATACTATATGCCTATGCTAGAATTTCAGCCTAAATCTGGTCTATGAGTACATGAACCAATCGGCTAAGCACTCGGTTCATCAAGGTCTTTTAGGTTAAAATAAGATTTGTTGTAAATTGGCGCAGGTGCCTAAATACCTTAAAAGCAGCCGACGAAATCCATCCATGCCTAGGCTTCAAAGTAATATTATAGGATTCTTCAACTGCTTGTTCCATGTTCTGCCCAGGATCCTTCACCAGTTTTTGTAACAAAGCTACCATAAAATCCATTGACCTGAAACCGACATAAGTTTATTTTCTTTGGGTTAAATGCCTTTCACCCAGAGCAAAAAGCTGGTTCCATCCAGAACTTTTGCAACTGCTAATGATGCATGTTAACGAATTTGTTAATGGCATGAACAATCTGTTTCTTTTCTAACAATTGCTAAAGCATGGATGGGACAGCAGACATGGCAGACAGAACCTTGTTTCAAACTTCAACTAGGACAATGAAAATTTGCATAAGAATAAAGAAACAGTAACAGCTTGTCTCTGTTTCTTGTACTAAAAGACAAATCATAAACTTCGTGAAGACCTATAAAAGATAAGTTCAAAGATAGAAGAATACACCAAATTTTCATTAAACTTCGATATGTTAGCCATGGCAGACAATCTCAAAGTTTGATTATTAGGAAAAAGTTATTCAGATTTGTTAACCATTTTACTAGCTGAGACTAAACTGGGATCAACGTTACTCCGATTCTTAATTTATTTTCTTTTTAAAAAACAAAGTGTCTCAAATATATTTGGCATTACGTAGTGACACAAATGTTGGTCTAAATATATAAAACTTACAAAATTTTGATTATATATAACACTCAGCATGGAGGAGAGTTTACCTGGTAAGCCAGAGAAGGGCTTTACTGCAACTGCTACCCTTTCTTGCATTGCCTTCACTCTCTTCCTTTTTCAATATCTCAATCAAATTTAAATACTTTGTGGGATCAGACTCGCAAAGATTCTCCAATCTCTAAAAACGGAGAGAAAGAGTTCCGTCAATGTTCAGTAATCAATAAAATGACCAAAAAAACATGTCCCTACATGCACATAACTGCCCTTGGAAAAACAGGTAAAATGACGGAAATGAAGACAAAGAAGTGCAAGGTTTGTTGCAATGTCACAAGGGTGGTGTTCTTTAATAATAAATTCCATTATGTTGTGGTTTACTTTTAACCTGGATATTTTGGTGAATGTCTTGTCTAAGGACAGCCATAGTTGGGCCTATCTTGTCTGAAAAAAAAAAAACAAGAAAAGGAAGTTCAGTAGACATCTTGAAAACCACACGTTTGAAGAGAGACAACAAGTGGAGAAAAACTGACCAAGAACTTGAAGAATCAAAGTACAGACATGAAGAAAAGGCTTGGTTGGGATAGGAGCAGCATCAAGATTAATATCGCCTACAGTTGAAGGCTGAGCTTTGACTAACATGGACAGTTCTTCAATGGCGGACCTTATCTCCGATTTTCCCTCCATTTCCCTTTTTCTCTTAATTTCTGTCTCCATAACATCCGTATGCTATTTTGTTGATTGATTCTAGCTAACCTTATATAAGTTTTTTTTTTTTTTTTGTTTTTACTTGAGAAAAGCTTGCTGGCATGAACAATCATGGACAAATCTCTATCCCCAAACCCCTTCCCTATTTTAAATTGCTTAGCTTGTACTGTCTAATAATTGTTTAATATTGAGTATGTATTTATTCTGTAAGCCGTTGATAGTGACTTTGTATTTGACCTTGAAGTTATCTATGAAACTATCCATCTTAATTACTGTTTTTTAAGATCTCGATCCACTGTTCTATTTAGCCTGAGGTTTGATCTCATCCATGACCGCATGAAACTCTTGTGGGCCCTAGTACTAATAATATTAATATACAATCGTTTGCATTTATATATTTGTTGATTGTTGATTTGAGAGAATATTTATCGTCAACTTGGCCACACTGAGGGAGTAAAACAGATTAGGAACTCTAATATTGATCTAAAACAGCTGGTGCTTGTCAACAGGCTTGCCCTTTGCATTTAAAACAACACTTTTATGATTTTGAGGTCTTAACCATCTATATATAATTACAAATGTATGATTTCTTACAAAATTAAAATTATAATTCGTGTTTCATTCAAATTACGGGTTGATTTGTCCCATCGGGTTTTTTTCCCACTTGTTTTGAGATGATGGCATTATTTTTTCAATTATACATACAATGAGGTGCGGGAGGTTGGATGTGTTTCATACGGAGGATTGAAAGCAGTTAGTGGTGATATTTAAAGTGTTCTGAAGGTATTTGGTCAAAGTTTTAGAAGTATATATGGAAGCTGGTTGGAGCCTTCTTGTAGAGTTTATGCTGAGAAAGAGCTTAGCATGGGCCCCTTCGATAGGTGCCTTACTTTGTAGGGGGTTATGCAGAACCTTGGTACGAAGTGATTTGATGGTAAATTTGATGATAACGTGTAGAATTTGGTAGTAAATTTATAAAGGGCCGTGCATGTGATGGAATGGACATCCTATCGAGACTCGAGCCCCCTTCCTCTAGTCAATGGGCAAGTTATAAAGTGACATTCTTTGAGGGAATGTATCCTAGCAAGGTGATTTATGTTTTCAATGACTGGGATACCTAATTATTGAAGTTTTTGATAAATTCGGAAAAATAATTTCCTCTTTTGAAAGTGGATATTGAAGACTTGCATATGCCTAAATTATGTCCAATGCGATATAAAATGTGGTCAATGAAAGTTGGTAACAATTCACATGGTGGTGTCGAAAGCCATTTTGTAACACCCTAAACTCGGCTTAGACGTTATCGCCCAATCTGGTGATGTCACAAGGATTGAGTTTTGAAAACGGTGTTGACTTGATAAACATTCAAGTTTAATACTACGAGTTCGTTCATGAATAAACTGATAACGTTATTTAATTAATTAATTTTGTCAAAACACTTATTAAAGCGAAAGTTTAAATAAATGTGCCATATTTTAGAAACCCTATTTGTTATTTTTAGGAAAACCTTTTTTTGCGTAAAAACCGTCAATTTTATAAAACAATTTACCAAGCACACAGAAAATCAGCAAACCAGAATCAACAATTTAAAACCCAAAACAAAAGTCCAGAGAGTCCCAAAAATTACGAACTTTCAAAATGATTACCGAAAACTTAAATAAACCATAAATTGCTAATTTTAAACCATTTAGAGTCGGTGGTCACCGTTGAGTCTCTGTCGCACCGATCTGCCTAAGTCTGTGGGTTACCTATCAAAACAGACAACAGATGTGAATTTACGAAAACTTAGTGTGTAACCCAACAGAATTAAGCATGCAAACATATAGATTTATATGCACAGTCAGACACAGATATAAATTCAGTTTCAGATGACAGATTCAGTTTCGGATATGCAGAATCCTACCCCTATCCTCTACACACCAACTCTGACTATCTCATCACACCATGTGGGATTAAAAACACCCACCCAACCCTACACACCACATTGTGCCGTTGAGACACATATTAGATAACATGCAGCCAAGCTACCAGAATAAAGGCGAATAATACCGAACAGAATACTTCCTCCTCATATACAAATCTCACTCCAATAACAGATATGTAGCACCCCTAACCCGTATCCGTCGCCAGAATAAGGTTACGAGGCATTACCGATCAGATCACAACATACAATATACATTTATCAAACAAAAATCCATTATCACATAAACATTAATCAAACATAACCATATTGTCCCTTATAAGGATCTACGAGACCTCAAAACATGCTTGGAAGAGGTTCGAAACTAAACCGCTAACATTTGAAACCTTAG
This sequence comes from Gossypium sturtianum, assembly GCA_025698515.1. Classification (NCBI taxonomy): domain Eukaryota; kingdom Viridiplantae; phylum Streptophyta; class Magnoliopsida; order Malvales; family Malvaceae; genus Gossypium; species Gossypium sturtianum. The sequence continues at coordinate 9,036,408 of CM046947.1, forward strand.
GGAAACTTATAAAATTTTCATGCATACAGGGTTCACACGCCCGTGTGAACAGGCCGTGTGCCTCACACGGCTCCAGACACGCCTGTGTCCCTAGCCGTGTGAAAACAGGGCATACACACTGACTTGGGTCACACGGCTGACCACACGCCCTTGTGTCTAGCCCGTGTGCCCTTCGAAATGGCCACACACGCCCGTGTGCTAGACCGTGTGCCATTTAGGGGGTATACTGACTTGTGCCACACGGCCAGTCACACGTCCGTGTGTGAGGCCGTGTGGAGCATACTGACTTGAAATTAATTCCAACACCACCATGGGGCACACGGCCGTTTTCCACCCTTTCTCATGCTCACCTAAACATCCAAAATAATACCATTTCAACACATTTATAGTCAACTAAAACATGCTATTTCATATACAAATCATGCCATTTAAAATCCATCCATTCACTACTCAAATCATAATCCAAAACATACTAAAACAATATGCCATTACCAATAATTTCACCTATCTTCTCTATGCATTTTTCTCATCATCTTATCAACTAATTCATGTCATAAAACATACCAAATCATAATTTTAAAATCAAGCCACAACATGCCACTTCATATTCAACCATACCAAACATGCCAAAACACAAGGCCATATATACATCACATATCACTTACCAAATTCATAAATTTAGCCAACTCAAATGGCCAAATACACACCCACATTTACATCATTTATGAGCCAAATCTCATGGCTAATATCATAACTCAAAACATAACATCTTAATACTAGCCTATACATTCCATATACCATATATACATGCCATATACCATATCTACATAACATCAAAAGTACCAACAAGTTGATCGATAGTGTGAAGATGTTCCTGATGATCCCTGAGTTTGAGCTAGCTTCGATTATCTATAAAATAGGGAAAGAACACACCAAGTAAGCTTTAAACAGTAAGCCATATACAAATAAAATTACCACATGAATCAATATCATTTTCATTAATAGGAAAATCATGAATAAGTATATAAAAGCTCACAAACCTTTCCCATTGAACACATATTCAAATTCATAAGAGAATTCATCAAATACTTCCCTTTTCAATACTCGTATGAATTTCGTACGTACCTGAGTCACTTAACTCATTCACACATTCTTTTTTGACTTGAATTTGCCCGTTGAACCATTCGGAATCGTTAAGGATACTCGAAAATCACATATAACTCATACAATGCCATATCCCGGATATGGTCTTACATGTTATCACATATCGGTGCCACTGTCCCAGACAGGCTCCTATATGAAATCATATAACGATGCCAATTATTCACAAATTTATCATTTATCATTTATTCAAATATCATCCCATATTTATCATTTATTCACACATTTAACCACACATTTTCACAATTAAATCCCTATTTGACATTTTTATAAAAAATCACTTTACAGAACTTGTGTAACTATAAACAAATATTCATTTTTCATCATCAAACATTGAAAAGCTCAAGCATTCATCAATGGAACTTCACAAAAACATTGAAAACTTTAAAAATTAAGGCATGGGCTAGCTAGAACACAAAGCAACGATCTCAAAAACGTAAAAATCATCAAAAACCGAGCTCAAAACACTTACTAATTAAGCTCCCAATTGATCGAACCCTCAAATGAACTAAATGTTTTCTTCTTCCACCATATTCGGCCAAAGAAAGATGAAATGAAGCTTAATTTTGGTTTTGTTTTAATTAATATACATTATTTTAATTAATTACCAAATTAACCTTTGTTAAAAACCATTAAAAACATCCATTTAATGCCCATTTATGTCAAATTCCACTATCAATGGTCTAATAACATCATAAGGACCTTTCATTTAATAAATCATAGCAATTAAACACATTTAACATATAGAATGCCACTTTTGCATTTTACGCGATTTAGTCCTTTTATCAAATTAAGCATTTAATCGATAAAATTAAATCACGAAACTTTCACACATATATAATCACATGCTATAAACACCAAAAATAATATTAAAATAATTTTTTGACTTCAAATTTGTGGTTTCAAAACTACTGTTCCGATTTAACTAAAACCGGGCTGTTACAAGATACAAAAATTCAGATACAAATATAACAAATTAGACATGCTCAACATGCTTTATACAAATAACGGATATACATAGATCAGTATAGTTAGGCATACATTTAGTATCCTACTCAGATCAGTCTATCAGAATATCATAGCATGCAAACCAGGGTTTAATTAGCCCTTACCGACCCTATAGTAGGCCCACAGTCGATCGAAGCGACCTGTGCGACCCTAAGGAAATTTTTAGAATTATGGGCCCACATGCCCGTGTGGTTTGCCCGTGTGGGCCCATACGCCTAACTTGGCCTAGCCCGTGTGGCCTACACGGCCACACTCAAGCCACTACACGGCCGTTTGCAATGCACGGCCATGCCTTCGTCGACCACACGGCCGTGTCTTGCACACGGCCATCCATATGGGTGACCACATGCCCGTCTGGCGTTGACAGAATCATTTTTTGGCTTTTTTTGAAACCTCGTTTTCTGCGTTTCGGGTACACACCTAGTTTATTTTTCGTGGCGAACTAATCCCGAGACTCCCGAAACTAGAATGGATACGATAGCCTGAACACACACTACATGCTGGAAAACACGTTTTGAAAATGTAACACCCCTTACCCGTATTCAAACCCGGAACAGGGTACGAGGCATTATCGGACTTACATCGCAAGCGAACATACAAACCGAGTCATAAATTTGCATCCAAATTAAAACCATTTGTATTCATTCATAAAGTCTCTAATACGAGCCTACGAGGCCCAAAACATGCTTTGGAAGTGGTTCGGGACTAAACTGAGAACTTAGGAAATTTTACAAAACTTAGAAAATTTTTGCCATGTACAGGGGTCACAGGCCCGTGTGGTTTGGGACACGCCCGTGTGGGCAGGCCGTGTGATCACACACGCCCGTGTCCCTAACTCATGTAACTCTCTGACTTGCAAGGCATGAACAAATTGAAGTCATTTGCCGAGTCAGTCACTGCGCTTGTGTGTGCTAGGCCGTGTGGTTAATTAAATTTTCATAAATAGGTGCAGACTTCACACGGTCAGGACACATGCCCGTGCTTGAGGCCGTGTCCCTCACACGGCTGAGACACACGCCCGTGTCTCTGCCTGTGTGCTCAATTATGAGTATTCTATTTCTCAAAATTAAGGTGCAGGGGACACACGGCCAAAACACATGCTCATGGAACAGGCCGTGTGTCACACACGGCCTAGACACACGCCCGTGTGCCTACCCGTGTGGACAAAATAAAGGCTATTTACCAAGCCATTTTCCACCCTCATTAACACATACACATACACATACACAAATTCAATGGTATGAATCATGGTATACTTAGGCAAACAAACATCCACAATCATGGTCAATACATGTCAAAGCAATACCATCATCTATCATGCTCATGGCATTTCATTATGCCAAATCAAACATACCAATGAGCCAAACTCATCCATTCACCACAAGTCATTAGGCCACAATCAACATTTAGTGAATTAATATAAACTACATCACTAAGGATGTTGGCACATACATGCATATGTATATATATATGTAGGCTTACAACCAATTTAACCAAAATGAGCCAATTTACATGGCCAAAAACCAAATCAAGCCTTTGACAATTACAAGCCAATACATTTGGCCACATTCACAATGACACATATAACAAAATGACCAAGTCCCTATACATGCCATATACTCAAAATGTTAAGATCATCGATACCCAAAATGACGGTTTGATAGTGTGATGCAATCTCTGACAATCTCCAACTCGAGCTAGCTTGGTAATACTATAAAACGTGGAAAAATAAAACGGAGTAAGCTATATAGCTTAGTAAGCTCATATGCCAGAAATAAGCAGATCTTACCATACATTGCCATACAAGTGACATAATATAAAATAATGTAATTTGCAATAAATCTCATGGACATAATTTACTAAATCACATCTTACCAAGGATTCACCATTTTGTGAATTCCACCATCACAAGTGTTACGTACATACCTGTGCTATCTTGTAACAATTTCACACTTATCCTCATCTTTGACATACCCGTTGAACCACTTGGAATAATATCGGATACCCGGGAAATTTCTCACATAAAGTGTCACATATGTAGCCATTGCTACCTCTTTATTAATACACATGTATATGCTCGCTCTCGAGCCATCAGCGGGTCTACTCACACAAGCTGTCAGTCAAGACGTAGCTACACGGTGCTACTCACACAAGCTGTCAAGTAACCGCAACATATGCCGGAATACTCAGCTGCCGGTAGAATGTACAGGACCAACACCCGAATCACATAACATAATACCCTAGTGACATTTCGCTTGTATCCTAATCTATTCCTAAGGTTCAATCGGGATTTTTTGCTTGCTGAATCATTGTCGAACGTGTCCGTAGAGCAGTTCATACAATTTATGCAATATTAAAGTATTAAAATACAATTATAGAGATGCTTATTTAACATATGAACTTACCTCGGTTACAAAAACGGCGTAAATGATCTATTTGTCAATTACTTTGTTTTTCCCCCGATCTAGACCCGAACTTCATTTTTCTTGATAATCGATCTTGAAAGCTTGGCCAAAAACCCTAGCTATGGCTTCTTGAGAATTTCGGCTATGGGGGACTAAATTGAAGAAGATGGACACTTTTATTTAGTTAATTTTGTCTTTATTTACCAAATTACTAAAATACCCCTAATGCATAACTTTAAAATTTCACCTAGCCATGTCCATTTTTGTCCACCCTAAAGTATAATGGTTTAATTACTACATAAGGAATTCCAATTAAAATTTCATAGCAATTAGACACCTTTAACTTATAGAATTCAAGTTTTGCACCTATTGCAATTTAGTCCTTCTAGACAAATTGAGTACTCAATCGACAAAATTTCTTAAAGAAATTTTGACACAATCATTCTATCATGTTGTAGACCTTAAATAAAGAATAAAATAAATAGTTCTACTTCATATTTGGGGTCTCAAAATCACTGTTCTGATTTGACCCAAAAACGGGTTGTTACAAAACCCCTTGAGCAACACCTTCAGTACCCAAACGCGATGATTCGCAAGACAGAATAGCGAACAGAAATAAAAAAAAAGGTGATCAGAAGTGAAAGTTTGGAAAAGGAAAATTTTTGGAAAAGAACGTCAAAAGTGCACATAAATTTTCGGCAGGAGAGAAAAACAAAATAAAAATTCAATTGGATTTTTTCCCAACTTCCCACTACTACACAATCTCAACCACTTCAGCATTTAACTTTAATCGAAGCTCTATCAGTCAACCGAGCCAAAAATAAATACCCTCACTCACACAGGGATTCGAACACAGGACCTCTAACACACCAACTCCCTTACCACTCGAACCAGCAGGCTCATTCTGATATGACTTAACAAACAATTTTATATAAGCCCACTCCCCAAGGGTAAGGCTTGCATCCAAAAGTAACAAAATTAACAACTCTAGGACTTGAACCCAAAACCTCATACACACCCCCAGAACACTTAACCACTGAAGCAGATACACAGTTGTGTCAGATATTCACAGAAGTAGAAGTAGATTGTTCAGGGCATTACACATTCAAAGTGGTTCATGAGATTCAAGAGGTTTCTATGTGATCTAGGAAGAGTTTTTATAATGGAAATGCTTTCCTTTTTTAATATGACCCATGAAAAGGGCTTATATGTCTTAGAGTAGGTTCTCTAGGACAAGTGTCTCATTTAGAAGAAATAATTAGTTGAGTTATGGTGGTCCTCCAATGTGTGCACTTTGATGCGATTAGGGGACTTTTTGTCCTAATGAAAGGTTTGCATATGAGGCCAATGTGAATAGGCACTTGGCTATGTGTTATACATACAATAGATAGGTTTTGGTGAAGGAAATGGTTTAGACCTTACAGGCATGAAAATCATATGGTAGCTCTTTAGACACATATTAGGCTAGGTACCTCTTTAGGTAAGGCTACTCTTTGGGCGAGGCAACTCTTTTTGGATGAGGTTGGTTTTTTAGCTAGCTTTTCTTTGGGTGAGGTTGCTCTTTAGTTTAGCTCATCTTTGGACAAGGTTGCTTTTTTAGCTAACCTTTATTTTTGGGCAAGACTGATATTCTGGGAGGCCCTCCTTGGATGAGAATGCTCTTTTGGTTAGCCGCTATTTGAGTAAGGTTGCTCTTTTAGCTGGCTTTTTTTTTTGTTTAGGGTTGTTCTTTTGGTTAATCCCTTTTTAGGCAAGGCGAGGCCTCAAAAGGTGACCCTTAAAATGAGAGTCTTAAAAAAAAGCAATGGTTGACTAACCTTAACCTATTAAAAAGTAAAGGTTAATGTAAGCGCAAAATGCTTGAAAAAGCAATGTCTTGCAAAGGCAAATTTTATGCGATTTTGTCAATAAAACGCAGTTTCATTCAACTTAAGAAATACTTGAAAACTTATAGAAAATGACATTTAAGAAACAGTTGGATAATATTACTATTGGAAGTCTTCTAAAATTTCTTGGTTTTGCATGTTGGAAACATTTTATTTGGAAATTACATGGCTTATTTTTCTGATTTCTAAAGATAACACCAAAATTTTCATGCATGATGAGGTATCAGAAGTAAGAAGTGGTTCACATGAAGTGTAACGACTCGATTTTTAGTTGTGTTAGTAAATACGATTTCAGGACCTCATTTTCGTAAACTAAGTCCGTAAATATTAAATAGGGATATTTACAGAGTTGATATATTGCTGAATTGAAAAATCTCAAAGTGATTTAGTCGAAATTGTAAGTAATTTTGGCTTAGGGACAAAATCGTAAAAGTCTAATCATTATAAATTTTTTAATTAGATTAAGACTTGGGGGCTTAAATAACATTTCCAAATGATTAAAATAAACCTATTTTAAATAGATGGAGGATGCCATTAACATTGATTAATTAAGGATTAAGACATAAGTAAGTAAGATTAAACTAATTAATCATGATTAATTACAAATTAACCATGGTATATAAATGAAATAAGTGAAGAAAGCCATCATCTTCTCCATTTCATAACCATCCACCATAGCAAAAGAAAAGAAGTAAGCTTCAAACCTATTTTGACATTTGGCCTTTAATTACAACTAATGACAACACTGAACAGTCGAGAGGGAAAAGAAAAGCGAAAATCGTCGACGAGTGATGCGCGAAACCTTGGTTGTACTTTTATGATTCGACATATAAATATTTTTATTGTGTATGCATACTTATTGATTGATGAGTCCTAATGGTGAATCTATTTTGATAATATAAGATGTTTTGATTGATTTGCTATGGTTGAGTGTAACACCCCTAACCCGTATCCATCGCTGGAACAGAGTTACAGAGTATTACCGGAGTTTACAGATCAATAAATAGATATTTCATATAATATAACATTCATGTCAGAAACCAATCAAAATCAAACATATTGTCCCTTATACGAGCCCTAGGGGCCCAAAATACGTGTTAGAAACAAGTCGGGACTAAATCAGGTAATCAGAGAATTTTTCGAAAAACATTGAAATTTTTCAAAGCTGCAGGGGTCACACAGCCTTGTGGCCAAGCCGTGTGGGCATTCGGAATAGGGACACATGGCCGTGTCACCTGGCCGTGAGTCACATACGGCTGAGACACACGCTCGTGTCTCTACCCGTGTGGATGAAAATAGGTCATTTTCTAAGCCACATTTCTCACCCAAATTGACACCAAAGCCTCAACAAATTGCACATCAACAAGCCATAACAAGGCTTTCAGCACAAGCTAAAATTATGTCTTAAACATGTATTATCACCACATACAACCAATATACCCTTAGGCACCTCATATGAAAACTTAAAGCATGTCAACCAAGTATCCAAACTTACCTAATTAACCTATCTAACCAAGTTACCAAAGTTCACTTTAACTCAATTATATACATACATATATCACTTATACTAACATCACACTCATACCTTATTTTCATATCAATGTGTATGTTGGTTATATAAACAAAATATTATTCATGATATTTACATAAGCTAAATTTTGACCAAAATCGAACAAAAGCCTATACATGCCATATAAACCGTATTTAATGTTTCAAAAACTACAGAGATGAGCTGGATAGTGTGAATTGAGTGCTGATTCGATCGTCCAACTTTCTGAAAATCTACAAAGATATTAAACAACACAAATAAGTTGAATGAAGCTTAGTAAGTTTGATGGGTTAAACATAAATCTTATCGAACCTACTATAACAAGTCAAATAAATAAAATCATTCATGTCAACTCTCTGTCATTTACAAGTTCAATTGATAAATACCTCCGTATTCAAATCAATACAAAAATACATAACATGTCTTTCAAGTTCATTAAATAAATCACTTTACCGAAATTTTCCATTCAAAGAACGACTTACGGATAATAGTACATCGTCAACAGAAGCTCATAAGAGTTAGTCCTCCCGAATACGCCAACAGAAGCTCGAAAGCTAAACTGAACCTCGTAAAAGCTGAACAGAAAGTAAAACACAAGAGTTCGCAACAAATGCTGAACCTCGGTTTACTTGGGAAAAATGCCGTTGTCTCCTTCCAATACCATCATACACCAAAATACAAATATACTCAAATATCGCGTTCCATTCAAACCGAATATCCAATTTAATATTATAATTCCAACAATGACTCATTTCCAATAATAAAATAAATACATAATATTGTTCATCAAGTTTATACAAATATAAAATTCTAACCGTACGAACTTACCTGGATTGAATTGTAGTAATTGTATAAGTTCAGGGACTATTCTACTATTTTTCTTTTTTCACAAATATCTACGGGATCTTGATCTAGAATATAAAATTACTCACTTATTAGCATATATTTCATTTTCAATTCACTTTACAATTAATACCCTTTTATTTTTCAAATTTACACAATTACCCCAACTTTTACAATTTTTGCAATTTAATCCCTTAATTAGTTAATCTATCAATTTAACTAAAATTTTAAATCAATAATTTATCCATAAATACTAGGCCTTCATACAACCCCTAATAAACCCAAAATTCACTATCAAACCCTAATATTTTAACCTTTTCACAATTTAATCCTAAAATCAATATTTAACAAAATCACTTTATAAAATCATCATACAACATAATCAAAGCTCTAAATCCATGTTATTCATAAAAAAAATCTAATATTTATCAATTGAAACTTCCAAAATTTTTAATAAAATAAAAAACAAAGGTATAGTTTAGTTGGACCTAATTGTAATAATCTCAAAAACATAAAAAATACAAGAAACTAGTAAGAATTGAACTCACATTAAGAAAAAGTATGAAAAACCAGCTTAAGCTCTCTCCTATGGCTGTTTTTGGCTGAAAATTGGAGAAAAAATGTCTAGAAAACCTTTAAATTCAATTTGTTTTATTTTTAATTTCATCAAAATTACCATTTTACCATTGAATCATTTTATTTTATTATTTTTTTCCTTCATATGTCGCCTCACCTTTTAATTTTGGTTTATTTATTTCTTAAGTCCTCCCTCATTTATTAATCAAGCCATTTAATCACTTAAATATTATAATTAGCAAGTTTTACACCTTTTTCAATTTAGTCCTTTTTAATTAATTAACTATCGAAATGTTAAAATTTTTCAACGAAACTTTAATACCACCTTAATGACACTCCGTAAATATTTATAAAAATATTTACGGCTCGGTTTATAGAAATGAGGTCCCGATACATCACTTTCTAAAATCACTTGACCTAATAAATCATTATAAAACACAAATTACCAATTCAAAAACCTTTTTAAAACCATATTTGACTTAAATAATAATATTTACGAACTTACTAGCCGGATTTGATTGCCACGAACCACTGTTTCCGACACCACTGGAAAATCGGGTTGTTACATTGAGATAGAATATCGAAACATGAACTTAATTGAATAGAATAGAAAGTAGCATGATTTAGCTGATAAACGATAATTGGTATGAAATTGAGTTGAAATATGCTATGTATATGATAGATTGATGATGAATTGTGAATGATATAATGTAAATTGAACATTAATACCTATTAACTAGTCAGATTGAGTCGGATATAGTTAGCATGCCATAGGATTAGATTGTGTACGTGCTTATGTGCTTATGCGCTAGGATGCACTCTGTGTGCTAGGATGCGCTTCGAGCGCCATTATGCACTTTACGTGTCGGTTTCCCTTGCTTGGTTTTTCTATTAATGCACTTCAATTCCAATTTGGTGTGTTGGTTGGACAATCCGTGTATTTGTCCGAATCCGAGTTAGGTTAATAGGGGTCATGAATAATAAGTTTGATAACTTATATTGAAACAAACTAATATGATGCTTGAGTTTTTAGTCAAAGGATAAAATTATCTTTTTGAGTTTATTATTTACTTATTCCAAAACTTTATCTATTCAACCAAACACAATAATACTATTATGTACCTATTCTATAAAATGAACCAAATCAAGTAATACCTATTGTATCTCTATGCCATTCCCATCGAATATCAATTCCAACTTTATTCCATTTCAACAAACCAAACATGTTGTTAAAGAAAACAATAGCTTCACATTATCAACACGATGTTCCGACAATATTATTTGAGTTTCATGAATAATGTATCGAGTTCATTATTACTAGAAATTTTGTCACACGCATATGCATATGGAAATCATGTATTTACAATATAAAATTGTGTTTAAAAATAATATATAATAAATAATAGAACATATGATTTAGAACTAATTAATAATAACACATGAAATACACACGATATTAAAATGGAAACAAATAGATTAAGTTGTGAGTAAAACGAAATTTAAACAGGAAAATACATCAGATTAAGAATACTAAATGAATACAATTATTTATCATGGTATTGTCATCAATTCTAAATTGGTGCCAAATTTATTTGTGACACTAAATCAATAACATTATTAATATATATATATATATTAAAATTTTATATAAAAATTAAGAATTGCTTAGCTCAAAATTTTGTTATGTATATAGTGTCATTGGTTGAAATTGATTATGAATAAGTTAAAATGTAAAAAAAAAACCCGTATAATGATATAATTAAAAAAGGCAGTAGGTTGGGAAATATATAAAGGCAGTCTAAGAAGGTGGGAATATGGGTAATCTAATCTATATTTAGATAATCTTTGGGTAATGTTGTTGATGTTTTAATTAAAATGTAGTATTGGAATAGTAGGGGTTGACTCTTCAATAAGAAAATAAGCAAATTTACATTTGAAAATGTATATTCTTTTGTAGCTTTACAGTTGCAATTCCTGTTGGTCGTTCCGAAGAAACCTACTTTATAAAAATAAAAAATAAAAAACCATAGCAGTTAGATTTCTTTAAGGTTGAAATATTCTATAAGTACTTGGTACTTTTTGTAATTTCCGAATTTAGTTGTTATACTTTTGTTTATTAGAAATTAGTCTCTTTATTTTTCAGATTTCAAATTTTAACTCTATTTCTTAACACTGTTAAAATTACTAAGTTTAAATATGCCAAAGGTCCATCTACTCTTCTGTAATTTAAAATTTAGCCCCCATACTTTAATTTTGTGACATTGAGTCCCTATACTTTTTATGGTTTGAAAATCTTGGTCTTTTCGTCAGTTTTGCAGTTAGGATGGTTGATTTGGCTGTTCTAAAAAAAAGATAAAATAACTCTTTTAGCACTCATTATTTACAGTTTTGTATCAATTTGGTCTTTATTCTTTAAAAGTACATAACCAATTACAGAAAAAAAATTGTATTTTCAAAAAATATATAAAAATTGTGAAAAATTAAAAAAGCTTTAAATTTTAAAAAATAAACATAATTTTAAATAATTTAAAAATATAAAAAAAAATAAAATTTTTCAAAAATTCAAAAAAAAGTGTTATTTACTTAGAATTGTCCATTAATGGAGCCGAGTCAAGTTGTGGCCAAGGTCCCAAAAATTATTCAAGCCCAATCTTGTTTTCGACCTGCCCCAACACACCAAAAAGCTAATTTTATTGCTCAAAAATTAATAAAATATTAAAAATATGTTTTTATATTAATATAATTATATATTATAATTAATTTTAATTTTAAAAATATTTTTATTATTTAATTTGAATTCAAACTGGGCCGGCTCGACTAGGCTTAGGACATTAAAAACTTTGTCCAAGCTCAGCCCAAGTCGGGCCGGGCGGATTGCTTGGCCCATGGACATGTCTATTAATTTACTCCCTGAATGGTAGTAATGTCTCTTAAAACTTTGAGATATTCATTTGGTCCATATTAAATCAAATTTGAACACATTCTTTTTATGGATCAGATTAATTATATGTCAATAATATTTTTATGTAAATTTAATTACAAAGTATTTAGAATATTAGTATAGAATCATTTTAATATTGATACAAACTCTGAACAAGTTTAAATTAAATTTAATATATTTTTTGTTCAAAATACACTATATTAAAAGAATTTTATATAATAAAAAAACCATTTTGAAAAAATACAAAGGCAATAAATTAAGTACTCAAATTTTCATTAAAAAAATTACATAGTGTATTTAAATTTAATTCAAATTGATTTATAGTATGTATCATTATTTAAAAATTATTTTATACTAATGTTTTATATATTTTATAATTAAATTTACATAAAAAATTTAATATATAATTAATCTAATTGAAAATAATTTTTTTTTAATTTAATTTAATATGAACCAAACATATAAGTCAAAGTTTGGAGAGACCTTATTGTCATTCTTGGAGCAAATTAATAGACCTATCTATGGGTCGGGCAGCCTGTCCAACCAGACTAGGGTCAAGCTTGAATAAGGTGTTCATCCGTCGAGTCGAGTTGGGCTGATCCAAATTCGATTTAAATAATAAAAAATATTTTTAAACTTTAATTTAATTATAAAATATTAATATAAAAATATATGTTTAATTTTTTATTGATTTTTGAACAGTGAAATTGAGTGTTTTGGGTGAACTGAGCCAAAAACGGGCCTAGGCTTGAAATTTTTTGGACCCAGGCCATGATCCAAGTCGGCCCAACCCATGGACAAGTCTAAGTAAATAACACTTTCTTTTTTATTTTTTTGGAATTTTTATATGTTTCATATATTTTTAAATTATTTAAACTTATTTATTTATTTTAAAATTTTAAAATTTTCACAATTTTTTAATATTTTTATAGAAAATAAAATAAAATAAAAATATTTTTTTTGTAATTTTTTTTTATATTTTTATAGAGTAAAGACTAAATTAACACAAAACTATAAATAATAAGGGCTAAAAGAATTAATTTATCTTTTTTATAACTGCCAAATCTGGGCAATTTACCTAAAAATACTCTTTTTTACTTTATTTACGGAAATGGACCTATTTTTTAATTATTTACCGGAATGGGCCGATTTTCCCGAAAGCGCGTCCACGTCAGCGCGATGTCAGGGGATGTGCCAGCAAAACGCGTCCCTGGGGGAGCGTTTTGCCCGTGTTTTTAACCCCCAACGACTATTTTTTTTCCGTTTGGCCTCCAACGGTCAAAAAAAAAATCTATAAAAGCCCCCCTTTCATTTTTTTCACACAAAAGTCCTCTCAAATTTCTCTCAAATTCCTCTCAAATTTCACAAAAGTCCTTTAATTTTTACAAAAAAGCCCTGTTTAAAAGTTTTTTGAATTAGTTTTTTTTTTAAATTAAAAAATATTCAATCGTGTTAGCAATGGCCGGAGAATTAATTCGTCTCGATAATAAACATATCTCCGTCGATCAAATGACAATGGTAAGTTATAATTTTAATTTTTCAATACTATTTAATATTTTTTTTCATTTATGCAATTTTAATTAATTTTTATTTTATATTTTTATAATGATCACAGATCGGGTGTTGCAATGCTATATTCGTAATATGCCTGGTCTGTCATCGCCGTTGATAGAGAATTACCTGCGAGAAGCGGGTTTTTGGCACGTGGCCACGATAGGCCGGGAGTGCAAGTTGGACCCGAAACTAATCATTGCGTTGATAGAGAGGTGGAGACCCGAGACGCACACTTTCTATCTTCCATGAGAGAGTGTACTATAACTCTGGAAGACGTGCAGTTGCAATTGGGATTGCCGGTGGATGGGTACGTAGTCACCGGGTCCGCAACTTCTGCTGATTGGGGAGCCGTATGCTACGAGCTTTTGGGTGTTATTCTGGATAATATTAACCGAGGTCGAATCGAGATGGGCTGGTTACGAGACACATTCCCAGAGCCGGATAATGATTCGACTGAATTAGAAAGAATACGATATGCTCGGGCATACATTCTTGAGATGATTCGAGGCTATCTGATGCTGGACTTGTCACAAAACCTCGTACATCTGAGATGGCTGCTGAAACTCGTTGATTTTAGAGCAGCCGGTGAATTTAGTTGGGGGTCTGCCGTGTTAGCAAAATTGTACCGGGAGATGTGCGAGGCGACGCGACCGAATAAAGCCAAAATCGGAGGTTGCCTATCACTACTGCAATCATGGGCACGGTTTCGCTTTCTATTTTTACGTCCTCGAGTGGACCACCCATATACATTCCCACTCATAACGAGGTAAATTTAATATTAGATTTTACAATTATTACATAGATTTAAAATATAATTGTATGCTAAAAAATTATATAATTAGGTGGAACCATTCGGCGAGTTATGTTGGAATACCTACCTCGCTTGAAGATATACGACTTCTATTAGACCAACAGTCGGAAGCACAAGTAAGTATTAAATAAAATATATATACATAATAAAATAGTCGTTTCGTATTTAGTATTTAGTATTATGTATATAACTAATATTTTTATCATGTTCATATAGTTTCAATTGACACCATACGAGGATCCCAAGCAATTGGCAAGATAATTAGGATGAATTCTTTCAAAATCCGAACATTTGGCATGTGAAGGTCCCATTGGTCAACTATGCCAATGTGGAGATGCACCAGTCAGATAGAGTATTGCGACAATTTGGATTCCGACAACCGATTCCCTTGGCACCTGAGGTGCTCGATGATGAGCACAAAGTCGACTTACGGCAGTTGTATACGGATTGGCCGAGATTTTGGTCAGCATATATCGAAATATGGGAAAATCAGTATGATTATATACCTACTCGAGAACCGATTATCGTTCCTTAGTTAGCGTGCATGCCGAAATACATGCCATGGTTTAGGATCCATGGCAAGCCATATTTATTGTCGGAAGAGGAGAGGCGACGATAAATTCGTGTACAAAGGGAACGACGGGGCCCTTTAAATCTAAGGAGAAGGGATGATGGGACGGGCCTATCAACAGCGTCAACACAATTATCGAGCCCATCAACAACGCCCACACAGTTATCGGGCCCAACACTTCAGCCGACGACACCCACATCACAGCCTTTTCAGATTATGCCAGGTGCGTATCCTAGCCCTTATATGTATCCTAACCCTTATATGTTTCCTTTTTCCAGTCTTATGGCAGGTTGAAATGCATGGCCCGGTTCATCTCCGCTTCCGATTACTTCGAGTGGACCGCCAATTTATAGGCCGCTGTTGCATGAGGGATCGCACGAGTCGCCGTCGGGGAGCTCTTCTTTTTACCAATCTCCATCACCTTACGGGATTCAAACACCTCCGCCATGGGTGATGCAAACACCTCCGCAGTCATTATTCTATCAAGGTGGGTCATCCTCCCAACACCCACAACCAGATCCCCTGC
Source organism: Gossypium sturtianum (assembly GCA_025698515.1). Lineage (NCBI taxonomy): Eukaryota > Viridiplantae > Streptophyta > Magnoliopsida > Malvales > Malvaceae > Gossypium > Gossypium sturtianum. The sequence continues at coordinate 9,052,239 of CM046947.1, forward strand.
CGGAGGAACCACAATCCCAGCCGGAACAACCACAATCCCCGTCAGAAGCTGAACCAAAGAGGAATCCAGCGCGTAACCGTCGACCACCCCTATGTGGCACTGATTCCTACCGGCACCAATATTGATTTTTGTTAATATATTTGTACAAACTTTTTTATATTGTTTCATTTAATAAAATAAAAGTTGTTTTTAATATTTTAATTGTAATTTACTTTTTATATTTTTAATAAAATCAAAGTTCTTTTGAATTGGGCAATATTTTTATATTTTTAATAAAATATAAAAATGCAATATAATTTTATTACAACAAACTATCAACTATTCCGATTTGGACATGAGCGAGTTGTATGGCCTGGGTTCCTACACCATCCGCACAACTTCCGTTGGTTGGCAGTTTCTCGGATATCCATATTGTTACGTATTCTAGTCGAGCAAGGTTGACCCTTTGGTTTGCGACGCAGTTCTCTATTTGGTAACAACTTAAACAGAGCAAGCGATACAGACGGCTACTTATGTTCATCTGGGACTGGTGGGAATACGTGTCTCTACACGTTGTACATGTATTCTATTTTGTACACTTCGTCGACATAGCTCATGGGATCCAGACGGAGATTCTGACAACCTGCAATTACATGAGCGCATGGATAACAAAGTGTGTCAAATATCCCACAGTCGCAGGTCCTATTTCTCAAGTGTACACGATATTGCCCGCCAATAATACATTGGTTCGGTCTGTCAAACTCCGTCACACGAAACCATAGGTTGTCGCGATTGTGACACACTGTGTGCATTGTGTTGGCCCGTGCCTTCGCCTTGTTAATTTCTTGCAATACCTTCACGCACCATACATGGCCTCCCTGCATTTGGCCTTTATAACTCACTGCTCGCTTCGAAAATAGTGCCGCTAAACAAAAATATGTCTCTCGCACAACCGATGTTATCGGCAAATGACGCGTTCCTTTTAGAACAGAATTTATGCATTCAGCCAGGTTTGAGGTCATATGACCATATCGTAGGCCACCGTCGTATGCTTGTGTTCACTGTTCGAAAGGTATGTTGCATAGGTAGTTTGTGCCTTTTCGTTAACTGAACGCAAAATCGCCAACATCTCATGAAAACGGTCCTTATTGATCTCGTACCCTGCCAATATAAGTTGATAGCGAATATTACATACCACTCTTCCATTAAGAATAAATTAAATATTACAAACAAAATTATATTAATAGAGATTACATACCCATGTTGGTCACTTACCGTCGTTCACTTGTAGATCGATGTTGCCCGTTGTAGTTGGACGCAACATACCTTAGGCAATACCGATGGTGTGTGCGATACCATAGGCTTCCCTGTCGCTCAATTGTGGCTAGTATTCCAAGGCCCCGATCCGATATAACGCAGATATCGGGTTGGGGGCAGACATGCCTCCTTAACCTAGATAGAAAGAATCCCAGTCATAAGCTGACTCCCCCGATTTTATTGCAAACGCAATTGGAAGGGTTCTCCCACTGCCATCCTGTGCCACAGCTAGCAATAGCCAATAGGTATATCTACCATACATAAAGGTACCGTTAATTTGTACCAATGACTTACAGTATAGAAATGCATCTCAGCATTGCTTAAAGGTCCAGAACAGACGCTTGAACACTTGGCATCCAAGGAGCAATCGATCGTTGTAATGCTGCAGTGCGTTTCAAGGTGCGTTATGCGACTGGGACATATCTCTCCAAAGACTGACACCACTGCCACACTTCATTATATAAAGCGTCCCACCGACCAGGCAACTTTTCCAACGCCTTCTGCTTAGCTATCCAAGTCTTGCGGTAAGAGGGTGTGTACCCTAATTTGCTACGAATATTGGCAATTAAGACCTGCATTGAAGTCTTGGGATCCGCCTTCACCATCGGTATTATTAAGCTAGCTAACATATACGAATCCATCTTGGGATGATCTTGTGAAACACACACATCAGCGAAATGCGTTGAATAATGCAACATTACGTAATATCAGTATTATTCAAAAACCCTAAACACCTAGTGATACTGTACCGAAAACACATGTATGTGGACCTTTGTACTTTTTATCTCCCACAAGTCTGTCCTTTTCCTCAACGAGGCCATGATTTTCCATGAACATGTCTTTGTCTTGCATCGCACACTTGGCCTCATACTTATCGGGTTTGGATTTAACCACGTTGTAGTTAACCCCGTTCTTGATGCTATGTTGTTTCAATGCACCAAGAAAACTATCCTTATTGGAAAACTCCTTACCAACTTCCAATTCACCCGAATCCAACGGCGAACTTGTGCGGTCACGCCTTTACGTGTGGTAGATCGGAAACTCCAACGCATCATCTTGAGATAGATCGACATTATGCATGGGGTGGAGGCGAGTACACCCGAATCGTGAATCTGAATCTTCTTCTTCATCTGAACCCCCTTCAACATCTTCAGGTATGGTTGGAACAGGCTCTGGTTCAGAAAATAATGAAACTTCTGCACCATCGTGGCCAGGCTCTCGAGGTGGATCCACATCGGACGCATCATCCGATCCACCATCATCTGCAACGAATGAGGTCCCCTTGCCAGTGGATGTCGTAGGGAGTACATTATCCCTTCTTAAAAAAGTTTTGTAACGTCCCCAATCATATGTGGATTGCCAACCACTAAAAGTTGATGTCGTTCCCCAATACGTATTTCTAGTATCAAACATTGACCCACCGATATGCATGTCCCATCCACCAATCAAGTGTCGTACAGGGGTTGTGTTTTCCATACTGCCACCAAATATGGGCACTTCCATATTCTGCCTCCCACTAACAGAGTGTCGGCTTGGGATCGTGTATTCCTCTCGAACAGCAGTAGATGTTGAAGTCGAAGGAATATCATTTGGCAATGAAAATTGTACATATACCTCAAGATAGGGTGATCCACTAGCAAGATGAGTCTGTACCATTGCCTCCAAGCTACGAGGACCTTTGATGTTGAATGAGTCATATCTCACGGGATCAACCGAAGCACAAAATCTATACTTAATAGACAAAACTTTCATTGGCGTCGTTCCGAAGATTTTACGCCTAATTCTTTTACGAAGTTCTGTCAAATCTATGTTCTGGTTAAAAACCAGTCGCGCTGTGTTCTCCGATAAAAAACAACGCCGTTCTCGGTATCACGGACCTCACCATCATAGTAAGTAACAGCACTAATACATTGACTCATCTTCAGTTTCTATTATACTTTTGCCTCAATTTCTCTTGCTGTAACTTATGCAACCTGAGAATGAAATTTGGCTCATTTATAGTCTAAGGCTAAATAGGAACTACTGTAGAAAGAGAGCATCCACGTGGGAGCTTTTTTCAGTAATCTTGCTGACAGTGCATCCTGCTTGAAGCATTTTGGACACTATTAGTTCAGAAACGTCTTCTCAAAATTATCTTTTCAGATACTACTGTAGAAAAAGAGCGTCCACGTGGGAGCCTTTTTCAGTAATCTTGCTGACAGTGCATCCTGCTTGAAGCGTTTTGGACACTATTTGTTCAGAAACGTCTTCTCAAAATTATTTTTTCAGATACTACTGTAGAAAAAGAGAGTCCACGTAGGAGCTTTTTCAGTAATCTTGCTGACAGTGCACCCTGCTTGAAACGTTTTGGACACTATTTCTTCAGAAACGTCTTCTCAAAATTATTTTATCAGATACTACTGTAAAAAAAATTATATTGCTAATATATTTTTCCCAAAACCCTAAATATATAATTATTTTAATTAATTAACCATAAACCCTAATTTTATTAATTTTTTTCCTAAAAAATCCTAACCCTAACCCTAAAAAAAGCTAAAACCCTAACGTAAAATACGAGCAAAACGCGTCCCTGGGGGAGCGTTTTGTCCACTTCAGCACAAAGCGCGCCCTCAAGGAAGCGCTTTGTGCTGACAAGGACAAAACACTCTCCCAGGGACGCATTTTGCTGGTACGTCCCCTGACATCGCGCTGATGTGGACGCGCTTTCGGGGAAATCGACCCGTTCCGGTAAATAATTAAAAAATAGGTCCATTTCTGTAAAATTTTTTAAAAAAAAGGGTATTTTTAGGTAAATTGCCCTCCAAATCTGCCAACCTAATGGTAAAACTAACGGGGACCAAGATTTTCAAATAAAAAAAAGTATAGGACTCAATGCTTCAAAATTAAAGTACAATGATTGAATTTTAAATTTCAAAAGAGTATAGGGACCTTAGACATATTTAAACCAAATTATTTTTTATATTCAGATTCATTACAACATCATTTTTTAGTGACATGATTACCAAGTGAGTATTTTTTTATTTCAAAATGTTATACCAATAAATTTTTTTTTTAAAATAACTATGAGAATTGGATCTAAATTTTGAATACCAAAAATTTGAGGGACTCTTAAAAATAAAATTATATTAAAATATATAAACTAAACTTCGGATTTATAAAGAATACTTAGTCTTATAACACTTCAATTTTTTTTAATAAATGGAGTTCATCAATCTAGTGGCTCCTTAAGTACGTTTATCATATTTCGTTAAATATAAAAAAGTTAAAAAGTTAAAAATATATTTAATAGAATTCAAATACTGACAAAATAGGGTAAATGACCAATATATACCTATTTTTAAAAAAAATTACGGAAAATGGCCGAAAAAATAATTATTTACCGTTTTCAGGGGATGAATCAGAAAAGCGCGTCCACGAGGGCGCTTTGAGCCACATCAGCAAAAACGCGTCCTTGAGGGCGCGCTTTGCTGATGTGGCAAAAGCCCTCCTTCGTGGACGCGTTTTTGCCCTTCCTCCCCGATGGGCTTTTCAGTTGTTTTTAGTGTTAGGATATGAGCTTTTAGGGTTTTAGGGCTACAGTTTAGGGATTTTTAGGGTCTTAGGTATTAGGGTTTTTAGGGGAAAATTAATGGACTAGATTTTAGGGTTAATTAATTAGAATAATTTTAAGTTTAGGGTTTTGGGAAAAATATATAAGCAAAATAATAATTATTTGAAATTTTTTTATAGTAGTATCTGGCAAGATAATCTTGAGAAGACGTTTCTGAACAAATAGTGACCAAAACGCTTCAAGCAGGATGCATTGTCGCAAAATCTTGAAAAAGCTCCCACGTGGGACGCTCTTGCTACTGAGAGTCTCGGCATGATAATTTTGAGAAGACGTTTCTGAACTAATAGTGACCAAAACGCTTCAAGCAGGATGTATTGTCAGCAAGAGTACTGAAAAAAGCTCCCAAGTGGACGCTCTTTTGCTACAGTAGTCTCTGGCATGATAATTTTGAGAAGACGTTTCTGAACTAATAGTGACCAAAACACTTCAAGCAGGATGCACTGTCGGCAAGAGTCTTGAAAAAGCTCCCACGTGGGCGCTCTTTTTGCTCTGATGAGTCTCTCGCAAAATAATTTTGAGAAGACGTTTCGAACAAATAGTGACCAAAACGCTTCAAGCAGGATGCACTGTCAGCAAGAGTACTAAAAAAAGCTCCCACATGGACGCTCTTTTGCTACAGTAGTCTCTGGCAATCCTTAGACTATAAATCAGCCAAACTTCATTCTCAGGTTGCATAATGTAAATTGAGGCAAAAGTAAAATAGAAGGCGAAGATGAGTGAACGTGACATTAATCTTTGTTATTTACTACGATGGTGAGGTTTGTGACACCGAAAATGGTGTTGTTTTTTTATCGGAGAACACAGCGCGACTGGGTTTTAATCGGAACATAGATTTGATAGAACTTCGCAAAAGAATTAGGCGTAAAATCTTCGGAACAACGCCAATCCTAATTGCAAATGCACGTCTTCCAGAGTGATAGTACACTCTCCGCATGGAAGATGAAAAGTGTGCGTCTCGGGTCTCCACCTCTCTATCAATGCACTGATTAACTTTGGGTCCAATTTGCACCCCCGGCCTATCGTGGTCACGTGCCAAAAACCCGCTTCTCGTAGGCAATTCTCGATCAACGGCGATGGCGGACCAGGCATATTGCGAATATAGCATTGCAACACCCGATCTACAGACTGTTTAAAAAATTATAAAATAAAATTTAATTAAAATTGAATAAACCTAAAAAATATTAAATAGTATTGAAAAATTAAAATTAAAACTTACCATTGTCATTTGATCGACGGAGATGTGTTTATTGTCGAAACGAATTAATTATCCGGCCATTGCTAATACGATCAAATATTTTAAAATTTATCAAAAAAATATATTTCAAAAAATTTTAAAAGGGCTTTTTTGTAAATATTAAAGGACTATTGTGAAATTTGAGAGGAAGTTTAAAGGAATTTGAGAGAAATTTGGGAGAAAGTTGAGAGAAAAATGAGTAAGGACTTTTGTGTGAAAAAAATAAAAGGGTAGGGGTTTTTATAGTTTTTTTTTTTTACCGTTGGAGGCCCAACAGTCAAAAAAAATTTGACCGTTGTAGGGGCAAAGCGCGTCCACGAGGGAGCGCTTTTGCCACATCAACAAAGCGCGCCCTCAAGGATGCGTTTTTCGCTGATGTGGCACGAAGCGCTCCCTCGTGGACGCGCTTTTCTGATTCATCCCCTGAAAACGCGCTGACGTGGACGCGTTTTCAGGGGAAATGACCATTTCCGGTAAATAATTATTTTTCCGGCCTTTTTTCGTAATTTTTTTTTTAAAATCGGTATATATTGGTCATTTACCCGACAAAATAAGAGAACTCAAATAATATATAAACCTTTTAAAAAAATAGAGAATATATATTTTATACTTTTGTGTTTTTGGAAAAAATTTATACCCATTTTCATATACCAAACTTAAAGAGGTAACAACTAAACAAGAGCATCTTTTGATGAAAGAAATTTAAATTATAATAAAATATGAAAAATTATTGAGTATATTGTTAGTAGAGTTTTTAAATTTTACAAATAGAGTTTAGAATATGATACATGCTTGATTTACTATGCATTAAAAATAAAAATATCTAATATTTACAAAAAGTTAAAATCTACTATAAATCCTTATGTTTTATTAAAGCTATGAATTTAATCCATGTATTTTAATTTGGTTATTTTCAGTCTCTATATTTTTTAAATTTAAAATTTTCAACCCTCACCAAACAATGATTGTTAAATTTATTAAGTTAAGTTTTGCTATTTCCAAAATTTAATGCGGCAAATATATTATCATATGAGTAATGTCATGTTAGCTTAATAGCTTGTTATTTCCACATATTACTCAATAAAAATCCAGTTAATGAATTAACGACTATCATTTTCGTCTAGACAAAAAATTTTAAATTCGAGAAAAGTATAGGGACTTAGAATGATTCAATTAGAGAATACAAATTGAATCTACATTTGTATGACTAGTAATTGAATTTGACCAACAAATTTAATTGTTACCGTTTGGTTTAGGACTAAAATTCCAAAATTGAAAAGTACAAGAACTAAAATAGACCAATTAAAAAAATACAATGACTAAAATTAATCAATTTAAAGTATAAGAACTAAATCCACAACTTTTGTAAAGTATAAGGACTAAAAGCAAAATTCAACTTTAAAAATTAAACATGCGGTAAATTTTGACGCATGTTTATGGAGTTAAAATAATCCACTAACAAAATATCAAAGGAAAATTATTTGATACATTGTCGGTGAATTTTTTTAAATTCTACAAGTGGGTTGAGAATTTGATATATGTATTATACCGTGTAGTCAGAAACGGATTTTGATGGGGCTAGGAGGGCCTTGCTCTCTCCCCCCCCCCCCAAATAAAAAATTTGGAAAATTTTAATTTTTCCCTCAAATTTTTTTTAAAAAATTTAATTAGCCCCCTCAAAATTTTAAAAGTTGTCATTTATCTTATCATTTTTAAAAAAGAATTTAACTAAGCTCTCTTATTTTTTTTTTTAAATTCTCATTAATCTCACAAATATTTGAATCAGACCCCAAATTCTTTAAAAAAATTCTCATTAAACTCCTAAAATTTTTGAAAATTTTACTAACCCCCAAAACTTAGTCTCAGGATCTGCTACTAGACATGAGTAATTATTTGGTACACTGCCGGTAAAGTTTTTTAGACTCCACAAACGGGTTGACGGTGTCACATTTATTTAAATTATTTTTTACTACACTTGTCAAATCTCATCCTGTTTGTAGAGTCTAAAAAACACGTATGAAATTAGAAATTTAGATTAATAATGTATTTGTATAATTATTTAAAATTATATTAAAATGATCATAAAAAATGATTTTATTAAAGATACTTATTATAAAATTTCTCTTGGGTAGGCAACTAACTCAATAATGATAGACTTGGGTAGCAACAAAGACGGGTAGATAATTATATTTCTAAAAACTTTAATTAAACTGTTGTATATTATGCATTTAGTGCCTATAAATTAACAACAGGTTAGTAAGAAATCAAAAAGTGGACATGGTTGAACCTTTCTATATTAATTTTGTCTTACATCATGCAAATCAAAGCTGATAGGTTACTCCATTTTAATATCTGCAAGAATTAAAACTAATTTAAAATGATATACGGTGCTATTATTTGAGGAGACAAATTCTGACTATTTCTTCTATGTTACTTAGGGCAAAATGTTATTCAAATTTAAAAAAAAAAAAAACTATAAATTGCAGTACAACTATAAATTTGGAATCAATTTAGATTAGAAATTAAAAAAGTAACCGAACTCGAAAAATGGCTCAAACTAAGACAAAACTCATTCGAATTTTGAAACTTGCATTAATTAAAAATAGAAAATGATGTAATTTGCGAAGATAAATATCATAAAAATTCAAAGTGTGAATGTAAGAAGATTCTTTGAGAGCAACCCTAATGGTTTAGATAACATCAAGACATGAATAGTTATTGTAATGAAAACTTAAAAACAATAATCCACTTGATGATGTAAATTAATTATTATTAATCTTCTTTTTAAGCATATAACCATTGAACTGTGGTGCTAACATGCTGACAACATTTATTTATTTATTTTGTTTCTTCCAACCATATATGATTCTTATTTTTATTTTTATTGATTTTGGTACATGAAAAGAATAAAAACCAAGTCATTGGAAGTAATTTATATTTTTAGGAAAAATAAAATCATAATACACTCCTTCTTTTTCCTTCATTTAAATAACCCTGCATGCAATTCTTTTATTTTAACTACTACCAAATCCTGTCTCTTTTAATTATTTTACTTCTTTTTATCTATTTATATATTTATTTATTTATTTTATCATTTGTGCATAATTCTCGTTAGCCATCAACAATGAATAGAGCTTGGGAGTAGGTTTTTCTTCTCAAGTTTGAGAACATTATTTTGGAATATAAGTTGTAATGTTTTTAGCTTACATTCGAAACCCCCTTTCAATTTCCTACCAACTTCATCCTCAATCTCCATCCATTATCAACTACATATTACCATTTCCAATGATGTTAGTGAAATTCTCATAAAAGTTATATATTTATAATTTTTTTTTTATGTAAAATTTAAAGAAAGCTTTCATTGAATTAGTCAAGTTAGAAATTTTCAAAAATAATGATGTAAGGTTCAAATATTATCGTGTGTGCATATTTTTTTTATAGATTTCATATAAGTATTAAAAAACATAAAAAACACTCGTATAATAATATTAATGACTTTGTAAAAAGAATAAAATATAGTTTTGGTTGAAAAGATGTATTAGGTTAAAATCTTAGTATTTTCTTAAATTTTATATAAAAATATAAAATAATAAAAATATCTTCAAAATAAATATTAATTATTTCGTAAAAAAATAGATTTTTGATAATTTCACAACTAATTTAATACCTAACTCAATCTAACACTTACATCATGTTTGGGTCACTCAACAAAATAATGTGGGAATGGAATAAAGTGAAAATAAAATAGAAATTTGTAATAATGTTACATTGTCAAAGTTACCTTTAGTATTTTTTAATATATATTGAAATTAATATAATATTTAATCACATTATAAAAATATAATTATGATTAATAATATTTTTCATAAAAATTATAATTAGTATTTAATAATCTATTTAAATGTTAATAATATAAATCAATAATTTTCAAAATTTTTCTCCAGCAATTCTCGTTTCTTCAAATTTTTTGCACCCCAAAATTCATCATCTTCATCTTAGCTCGTATTCTTCAAAATTTGTTTTTAGAAATTGTTTCCAAATTTTGACACTCGTTGGTCTTATTCTAGAAAAACTGAAATAGATTCCTGTTTTCTTTTTTCACCTTTCATTATTTTTGATATTTTTTTCCTTCTACTCATTCACATATCCAAAGGCTTTTCACATGTTAAGATTGGAAGCCATTATCAAAGTTTTAAATCAACAATTGTGATTAAAAGATAAAATTAAATATAACTATTTAATTAAGCCACGTAATAAACTAAAAAATTGTGTTGGTGACTTAGAACCTGTTAAACCGGTTATCGAATATGTTGTTTTTATCTAGAAATCAATTTATCTCCTTTAGTGTTGAAACTGGTTGAATTAGTTAAAAAATAAACTCACATTTCTCAATACAAATCCTACTTGACAGGATCAACGATGGATTGATAAAATAGGATAGAAAATATAACTTTTCTTTATATAGGGTTGCTTGACAAGAAAGATGAAAAATTGAAAGAAAAAGTAATTTTCTCTTCGCTAGTTACTTGGTAAAATTAAAAATAGGAAAGAAAATGATTTTTTTTTTAAATGTATAATTTTGAACTAATATAAGTTGTTCTCTTATTTACTTTTCTCTTATAATTTTAATTTGGAACAATTTATTTTTATACATTAAAATAAAAAATGATAATCTCTTCTATTTTCTTTCCTCATAATTTCCTTTTTCTACCTCTTTCTTTCCATTTTTCCACTCAATCATTTATACCCATAGATAAATTTCAATTGTTGTTATAAAAGAATAAGAATTAGTCAACTAACATGGGTAATTTACCAAAATATACCAAAATAAAAAAAATTACAGAAATGGGCCGAAATTTGTATTATTTAGGGAAAAGGGCCATTTCCCCCCAAAACGCGTCCACGTCAGCGCGTTTTGGGGGGATGCAGCAAGAAAGCGCACCCTTGAGGAAGCGCTTTGTGCCACATCAGCATAAAACGCGCTGACGAGGACGCGCTTTGCTGATGTGGCCCAAAGCGCTTCCTCAAGAGCGCGCTTTCCTGATGCAACGGTCAAATTTTTTTTGACCGTTAGACCTCCAACGGTCAGAAAAAAAAAACCTATAAAACCCCCACCCTTTTATTTTTTTCACAACAAAGTCCTTATTCATTTTTCTCTCAACTTTCTCTCAAATTCTTCTCAAATTTCTCTTAAATTCCTTGAAACTTCCTCTTAAATTTCACAATAGTCCTTTAATATTTACAAAAAAACCGTTTTTTAAATTTTTTGAAATATATTTTTTTGATAAATTTTAAAATATTCGATCGTATTACCAATGGCCGGGGAATTAATTCGTCTCGATGATAAACACATCTCCGTCGATCAAATGCAAATGGTAAGTTTTAATTTTAATTTTTCAATACTATTTAATATTTTTTTAGGTTTATGCAATTTTAATTAAAATTTATTTTATAATTTTTTAAACAGTCTGTAGATCGGGTGCTGCAATGCTATATTCGCAATATGCTTGGTCCGCTATCGCCGTTGATCGAGAATTACCTGCGGGAGGCGGGTTTTTGGCACGTGGCCACGATAGGCTGGGGGTGCAAGTTGGAGCCGAAGTTAATCAGTGCGTTGATAGAGAGGTGGAGACCCGAGACACACACTTTCCATCTTCTATGCGGAGAGTGTACTATCACTCTAGAAGACGTGCATTTGCAATTAGGATTGCCGGTGGATGGGTACGTAGTCACCGGGTCTGCAACTTCTGGCGATTGGGCTGCCGTATGCTACGAGCTTTTGGGTGCTATTCCGGATAACATTTACGGTGGTCGGATCGAGATGGGCTGGTTACGAGACACATTCCCGGAGCCGAGTAATGATTCGATTGAAATAGAAAGAATACGGTATGCTCGGGCATACATTCTTGAGATGATTGGAGGCTATCTGATGCCGGACCTGTCACGAAACCTCGTGACACACGAGATGGGCTGCTGAAACTCGTTGATTTTAGAGCAATGGTGAATTGAGTTGAAGTGCGTCGTGCTATCAAAATTGTATCAGGAGATGTGCGGGGCGACGCGGCCGAGTAAAGCGAAAATCGGAGGTTGCCTATCACTACTGCAGTCATGGGAACGGTTTCGATTTCCATTTTTATGTCATCGAGTCGACCATCCATATACATTCCCACTCATATCGAGGTAAATTTAATATTATATTTTACAATTATTACGTAGATTTAAAGTATAATTGTATGCTAAAAATTTATTTAATTAGGTGGAACCATTAGTGAGTTATGTTGGAATACCTACTGAGAGCTTGAAGATATACGGCTTCTATTAGAGCAACGGTAGGAATCACAAGTAAGTATTAAATAAAATATATTTTCGTAATAAAATGTCGTTTTGAATTTCGTATTTATAATTTAGTATTTCGTATTTATTATTTAGTATTATGTATATAACTAATATTTTGGTCATGTTAATATAGTTTCAATGGACACCATACGAGGATCCGGCAATTCGGGCAGTAATTCCGGAGGAGTTCTTGCTAAATCCGAACATTTGGCATGTGAAGGTCTCATTGATCAACTATGCAACCGTGGAGATGCACCAGTCAGATCGAGTTCAGGGACAATTTGGATTCCGACAACCGATTCCCGTGCCACCTGAGGTGCTCGATGATGAGCACAAAGTCGACTTACGGCAGTTGCACACGGATTGGCCAAGATTTTGGTCAGCATATATCGAAATGTGGGAGAACCGGTATGATTATATACCTATTCGGGAATCGATCGTCGTTCTTGAGTTAACGTGCGTGCCAGAATACATGCCATGGTTTAGGATCCATGGCAAGCCGTATTTATTGTCGGAAGAGGAGAGGCGACGGCAACTTCGTGAACAAAGGGAACGGCGGGGCCCTTTAGATCCAAGGAGAAAGGGTGATGAGACGGGACCATCAACAGCGCCGACACAGTCACCGGGCCCATCAACAGCACCCACACAGTCACCGGGCCCAACACTTCAGCCGACGACATCGACATCACAGCCTTTGGCCTTTATGCCAGGTGCGTACCCTAGCCCTTATATGTATCCTAACCCATATATGTTTCCTTTTCCCAGTCCCACTGCAGGTTGGAATGCATGGCCCGGTTCGAGTCCGTTCCCGACTACTCTGACTGGCCAGCCGATCTTGAGGCCGCCGTCGCATGAGGGATCACACGAGGCGCCGTCGAGGAGCTCTTCTTTTTACCAGTCTCCTTCGCCTTATGGGATTCAGACACCCCCGCCATGGTTTATGCAAACACCTCCGCAGTCGTTATTTTATCAAGGTGGGTCATCATCCCAACACCCACAACCAGACCCACTGCCGGAGGAACCAGAATCTCCGCCTGAGGTTCCACGACCCCCGCCGAAAGCTAGAAGAAGGAGGAATCCAGCGCGTAACTGTCGACCACCCCCATGTGGCACTAATTCCGACCGGCACCAACATTGATTCCGACCGCCTTTTTTATTTTTTAATTGTAATATATTTTTTTTTATTTTTTAATAAAATAAAAGTTGTTTTTTATTTTTGTTTGTAATTTAATTTTAATATCTTTAATAAAATAGAAGTTGTTTATTTTTTTATTGTAATTTAATTTTAATATCTTTAATAAAATAAAAGTTGTTTTTTTATTTTTGTTTGTAATTTAATTTTAATATCTTTAATAAAATAGAAGTTGTTTATTTTTTTATTGTAATTTAATTTTAATATCTTTAATAAAAATAAAAGTTGTTTTTTTATTTTTTTGTAATTTAGTTTTAATATCTTTAATAAAATAAAAGTTGTTTTTTTTGTAATTTAGTTTTAATATCTTTAATAAAATAAAAGTTGTTTATTTTTTTGTAATTTAATTTTAATATCTTTAATTAAATAAAAGTTGTTTTTTTTATTGTAATTTAATTTTAATATCTTTAATAAAAATAAAAGTTCAAGATTTTTTTTTATTGTAATTTAATTTTTATTTTTTTGCAAATTAGTCCTTCTACAAAAGTTCACCGTTTTCATCAAGAAATAAATAGAATTTACATAGCCACCAAGAGACAAAAAAGCTAAGAAGACTGTCAACTATTCCGATTTGGACACGAGCGAGATGTATGGCCTGGGTTCCTACACCATCCGCACAACCTACGTTGGTTGGCCGTTTCTCGGATATCCATATTGTTGCGTATTCTAGTCGAGCAAGGTCGACCTTTTGGTTTGCGCCTCAGTTGTCTATCAAACAGCAGCTTATACTGAGGCAAGCGTCTGAGGCGGCCACTTACGTTCATCCGGGATGGTGGGAATACGTGTCTCCACACGTTGTACATGTTTTCTATTTTATACACTTCGTCGACATAGCTCATGGGATCAATACGGAGGTTCTGACAAGCCACAAGTACATGAGCGCATGGGTAACGAAGTGCATCAAATATCCCACAGTCGCAGGTCCTATTTCTCAAGTGTACACGATATTGCCCGCCAACAATACCTTGGTTCGGTCTGTCAAACTCTGTCACACGAAACCATAGGTTGTCGCGGCCGTGACACACTATGTGCATGGTGTTGGCCCGTGTCTTCGCATTGTTAATTTCTCGCAATACCTTCACGCACCATACATGGCCTCCCTGCATTTGGCCTTTATAACTCGCTGCTCGCTTCAGAAATAGTGCCTCTAAACGAAAATATGTCTCTCGCACAACCGATGTTATCGGCAAATGACGCGTTCCTTTTAGAACAGAATTTATGCATTCGACCAGGTTTGAGGTCATATGACCATATCGTAGGCCGCCGTCGTATGCTTGTGTCTACTGTTCGAAAGGAATATTGCGTAGGTAGTTTGCGCCTTCTTCGTTAACTGAGCGCAAACTCGCCAACATCTCGTGAAACCGATCCTTATTAATCTCGTACCCTGCCAATATAAGTTGATAGCGAATATTACATACCACTCTTCAATTAAGAATAAATTGAATATTACAAACGAAATTATATTAATAGATACTATATACCCATATTGGTCACTTGCCGTCGTTGACTTGTAGATCGATGTTGCCCGTGGTAGTTGGACGCAACATGCCTTAGGCAATATCGATGGTGTGTGCGATGCCACAGGCTTCCCTATCGCTCTATTGCGGCTAGTATTCCAGGGCCCCGATCCGATATAACGCATATATCAGGTTGGGGGCAGGCATGCCTCCTTAACCTAGATAGGAAGAAATCCCAGTTATCAGCTGACTCCCCCGGTGTTATTGCAAACGCAATTGGAAGGATTCTCCCACTGCCGTCCTGTGCCACAGCTAGCAATAGTCGATGCGTATACCTACCATATATAAAGGTACCGTCAAGTTGTACCAATGGCTTGCATTATATAAATGCGTCTCGGCATTGCTTAAATGTCCAGAAAAGACGCTTGAACACTGCGCATCCACGGAGCAATCGATTGTTGTAGTACGCCGGTTCCGTTTCAAGGTGCATTATCTTTATGCAGGGCATATCTCTCCAAAGACTGACAAAGATCGCCACACTTTATTATATAAAGCGTCCCACCGACCATGCAACTTTTCCAACGCCTTCTGCTTGGCTATCCAAGTCTTCCGATAAGAGGGCGTGTACCCCATTGGCTACCAAAATTGCCAATTAAGGTCGGCACTGTAGTCTTGGGATCGGCCTTCACCGTCGGTATTATTAATTCAGCCAACATCTCTGAATCCATCTTCAGATGATCTTGTGAAACACCTGTCAACGAAGTACGTTAAATAATGCAACATTACGTAATATTAGTATTATTCAAAAACATTGAACAAATAGTGATACTGTACCGGCAAGACATGTATGTGGACCTTTGTACTTTTTGATCTCCCACAAGCCTGTCCTTTTCCTCAACGAGGCCATGATTTTCCATGAACATGTACCGTCTTGCACTGCACACTTCGCCTCGTACTTATCGAGCTTGGATTTAACCACGTTGTAGTTAACCCCGTTCTTGATGCTGTATTGTTTCAATGCACCAAGAAAAGCATCCTTGTTGGAAAACTCTTTACCAACTTCTAATTCGCCCGAATCCAACGGTAAACTTGTACGGTCACGCGTTCGGTGTGGTAGTTCAGGAAACTCCAATGCATTATCTTGAGATAGATCGACATTATGCATGTGAAATTTCGGAGGCGCAGTACGCATACGAATAGCGGATCTTCTTCTTCTTCATCTGAACCGCCCTCAACATCTTCAGGTACGGTTGGAACAGGCTCCGGTTCAGAAAATAATGTAACTTTTGCACTATCGAGCCCAGGCTCTCGAGGTGGATCCACATCGGACTCATCATCCGACCCACCATAATCTGCAACGAACGAGGGCCCCTCGCCGGTGGATGTCGTGGGGAGTATATTATCCCTCCTTAAACATCTTTCGTAACGTTCCCAATCATATGTGGATTGCCAACCACTAGAAGCTGATGACGTTCCCCAATACGTATTTCTATCATCGGACGTCGAAGGAAGGATATGCATGTCCCATCCACCAACCGAGTGTCGTGTAGGGGTTATGTTTTCCATACTACCACCAAACACGGGCACTTCCGTAGTTTGCCTCCCACTAACAGAGTGTCGACTTGGGGTCGTGTATTCCCCTCGCACAGCAGTAGATGTTGAGGTCGAAGGAAGATCACTTGGTGATGGAAATTGTACATATACATCAAGATAGGGTGATCCACTAGCAAGATGAGTCTCCACCATTGCCTCAAAGCTCCGAGGACCTTTGATGTCGAATGAGTCATATCTCACCGGATCAACCGAAGCGCAAAATCTATACTTAATAGACTGAACTTTCATTGGCGTTGTTTCGAAGATTTTACGCCTAATTCTTTTACGAAGTTCTATCAAATCTATGTTAGATTAAAACCCCAGTCGCTATTTGTGTTCTCCGATAAAAAATAACACCATTTTTGGTGTCACAAACCTCACCATCGTAGTAAATAACAAAGCATTAATACGTTCACTCATTTTCGATTTCTATTTTTCTTTTGCCTCAATTTACATTATGCAACCCGAGAATGAAATTTGGTGATTTATAGTCTAAGGATTGCGAGAGACTATCGTAGCAAAAAGAGCGTCCACGTGGGAGCTCTTTTCAGTACTCTTGCTGACAGTGCATCCTGCTTGAAGCATTTTGGGCACTATTTGTTCGTAAACGTCTTCTCAAAATTATCTTTTCAGGAACTCATTTGAGCAAAATAGCGCCCACGTGGGAGCTCTTTTTGATACATCTTGCCGACGCGGTGCATCTCGCTTGAAGCGTTTCGGCACTATTTGTTCGTAAACGCGTCTTCTCAAAATTATTTTGCCAAATACTATTGTAGCAAAAGAGCGTCCACGTGGGAGCTCTTTTCGGTACTCTTCTTTGGCGGTGCATCTGCTTGAAGCATTTTCGGCACTATTTGTTTGAAACGTCTTCTCAAAATTATTTTGCAGATGATAAATCACAAAAAAATTTAAATAATTTTTATTTTGCTAATATATTTTCCTCAAAACCCTAAACATATTTTTACTAAACCCTAATTAACCCTATAATCTAGTCTATTAATTTTCCCCTAAAAATCCTAAACCCAACGACCCTAAAAAATCCTAAACCCAAGCCTTAAAACCCTAAAACCTCATACCCTAACACTAAAAACAGCTGAAAAGGCAATCGGGGGAAGGAGGGCAAAAACGCGCCCTTTAAGAAGCGCTTTGTGCCACATCAGTAAAAGCGCGTCCTCGTCAGCGCGTTTTGTGCTGATGTGACACAAAGCTCTTCCTAAAGGGCGCGCTTTCCTACTGCATCCTTCCAAAATGCGCTGACGTGGACGCGTTTTGGGGGAAAATGACCCTTTTCCGTAAATAATGCAAATTTTGGCCCATTTTCGTAATTTTTTATTTTATTTTGGTATATGTTGGTAAATTACCCAACTAACAGCCATTTGATAGTTGAAAAATAAAAATATTATTTTTCTAGAGTAGAAAACTATTTTACAACAATGGTGGGAAAAGACTGTCAGCCTTTTGAAGCCCATATGGAATGGGCTTTCATCAGCTCGAAACATTTTCATGCTTAGCCCATTTTTTCCAGTCCTGACAAAAGATAGCTAAAAAGAAATTGTTATACCAAGTTTATCTTATATTTACAATTTCAGTGGCAGTTATATCAGTTTAGCTTAAAATGGCTGTTGCTGCTGGTGGAGCAACCACAGCAGGCGTACGTTTACTTTCAGTTCCACGCACTTTACCGGCTATCAGGACTTCATCATTAGTGACAACGTTGTCTTTCTCGAAGTTGGGTTCTTTTCCAGGGCAGGTAAGAAGCAATGAACCCGCAAAGAAGAAGCTTTTAGTCATCCGAGCTGCAAGAACTAAGTCTCAAGGCGTTTCTCTTGGTTTCAGGGCTCCTAATTTCCAGGTTTCTCCATTACCAATACATTAAAAACTTTTTTACATGTCGAACACTTGTATTTTCTTTTACAAATATTTTGTTTCCTTTGGAGAGTAGTTGCCAGAGCCTCTGACTGGGAAGACTTGGACTTTGGAAGATTTTGAATCATACCCTGCTTTGTTGGTAATGGCCCATTTATTTTCTTGCAACATTTATTCTGTTTCGGTCCTTTGTTCTGGTTTATTGTGGTTATGCTTCTTTGGGTTAAAAGGGTTATGAGTTTTATCCTTTAATTATCTATTATATGGTGTTACTTGCTATTGACTGGGATTACATTATATATAGTTAACGTAGGTTTCTTTTGTGGAATTTGTAAATTAAAGGTATTTTTAGGTTTTGGGATTTTCAAGTTGATTTATTGTACATAGTTGAAGGAATGTTAACATTTTTCAAGTGTTTCAATTAGGAAGAGATGTGAAATCCATGCTTGTTTTCTTAATTTATCGATTGGAATTTCATGAACTGAGCAAGAGGTGAAATGATTGAAAATGGGGATCACTGTCAGGTTGGGATATGTACTTTTGGTCTCATTGTTCTTTATTTATATAGAGCAATGCCTCAGTATTTGGAGGAGGATGGTTTTCTTGTCAAGAGATTTGACAAAATGAATAATTAGAACTGAGCCTTTTAACAATGGCAGGCAAAGATACTATATAACAGTTGAAACTAACCTGGGTTCAGAATTACATATTAGAAGAGATAATTTGTTCAGATTAGAATATGTAAGCAGTTATTAGCATAAATTATGATCATCTTTTCTTTTTCTTTTTGGATTCTTGACTATTGTGACATTTCTTCTCCTTACTGAAGTATATATAATCATAAGAATTGTAGTAATATGTTCTTTTGCAGGTTATGTTTATATGCAACCACTGCCCATTTGTTAAGCACCTGAAGAAGGATATTGCGAAGCTTTCCAATTTCTATATGAAGGTAACTAAGTGCCCATCCACTTTCTGAGTTTTTCAGCGTGCTTTATTTCGTGTTATTAATGGAACTTGGAAAGACAAATGACTGTACAACAATCCAAAATTTATTGCACTCAATTGCAGAAAGGGCTGGCTGTTGTTGCAATATCTTCGAATTCTGTAGCCACTCACCCACAGGTTCCACTGATCCCCTAATTTGAGAATAGAGATGCTTTGAAGCTGTTTGTATGATTTCTCCATATGAACTTTTGTTCACAGGATGGACCCCAATTCATGGCCGAAGATGCTAAGCTATATAATTATCCTTTCCCTTATCTATATGATGAGGTATAATTATCTTAATATATTTTTACTTTCATTTTTGAGATTTAGAAATCTGGCACATTTCTTCCGGTATACCTTTTCTGTCTTTTGACATTTAATACATGTGAATAGAATAAGTGTGCTTTGTAATTGATTTTCTCCTTCCATGATTCTTATTGATTAAGTTGAATATGTTTTAACCTCAGACACAAGATGTTGCAAGAGACTTTGGGGCAGTATGTACACCAGAGTTTTTTCTATTTAAAAAGGTGATCAGGATCTGCTTTAACTTAACATCAAATTGTTGGTTTTGCTCTTGAATTACCTTAGAAGATGACAACCATCCTTGAACCAGGTCGGCAGTGATAAGTAGTAGTCTGCCTTGGAGGCCATATATCAAGGGTTGAATGTTACAAATTTGTGATTTATCACATTGTAATCCACTTAGAAGATTGTGGGATGAGTCTTGGGGATCATTTTGAAGAGTCTTTAAAATAATAACTGTATTGACTTAGTTAAGCTATCCCTTTGAAACAGGACGGTAGGAGGCCATTTGAGCTAGTATATCACGGCCAATTTGATGATTCCCGGCCAAGTAATAGTGTTCCTGTTAATGGAAGGTTTGGTTTTATGAATTTCAGCTTAATATGCTTTAATAATATGAAGACTTGTTCCTGTTGCAGTGGTAAACAAATCTGCTTGGTTTAATCATTTGTAGGGACTTAAGCCTTGCTATAGACAGTGTTCTAAGTGGCCAACCAGTGACATCAGTTCAGAAACCAAGGTGCATTCTACCTTAAGTAGTTTGTTATTATTATTTTTAAACATTTCAAGTTTTGAGTCGATGGATTTCCAACTAAAAGTGATTATTTCCCTTTGGAACAGTGTTGGATGCAGCATAAAGTGGCACCCACAGAAGAGTTGGTAATCTGCAAAAACCTTTTCCAGTTATCTGATGAATATATATAATCAAAGTGGCATCTTCTATGTTTTTGGTGGAAATAGATGACATCGGAACCTACTTATTTTCCTGAAATAAAGGTTTTCATAGTACGTGATTTGGATTCCTGGAAGCAGAAAGCTTTAACATTAATTTTGTATATATAAAATTCTTTGGCATACAGATAAAAAAGCTGTTACCAATGTCGGCATGCAATAATCATCTGTTATTAATTACTTGGGTTCTGACTCTGAGAAACATTAAAAGACTGAAATGGTAGCCTAAGCTATCAATAGGCCTAAGATTGAGTACACATGACTAGGAGCAATGCACCCTTTCAAGAACACGATGTTGCCTGCCTGGGCCAAAAGAGGTAACTTCAAGCCATTATCTTTTGTTCTTCAACCAACCGTCCCATTAATCTACTTTTCCCCAGGGCATAAGCATTCTTTATTGCAACTCATTTGGATGTCATCAAAGCATGACAAATTATCTATAAGATGTGGAATAATTAGTAAATTCGAAACATGAAATAAAACAAACAAGAATGATAAAACCTGAACTTTTAATTTAACATGCGAGTAGAAATTCATGGTGTATAAAATCTCTATTTAACTTTTGGTAAAAGAAAATCTCATCTAAATAAAATCTTAGACAATTAATAATCAAGATTGGGATGCACAATTTTTTATATATAACGAAAAAGAAAATCTTCAATCCTTGCAAAGAAATGCACAAAGACAATCTTATTCAATTCTTGAATTTCAACTATTATAGTAGTTTACAAATGCCTTTTAAATTGGTGGAAAATGAAGATGGAAATAAGTCTAAAAACCAGATAGGAAGTATGAAATAGTGACGCCACGTCATGTGTATTCTTTTTTTAATAGTTTAATGTCACATCAGCATTTTCATCCTAAATTTTTCTATAAAAGACTCCTACCATAATTAAAGAAGAAATTAGATTGAAATAAATTAAAAGAAATAATTTAAGCATGATTACTGAATCACATGATAGTCGCGTACCGCCATTAATGAATTACTTATTTGGCACATGCTATTATAATTACTGTAACACCCCAAACCCGGCCTAAACATTACAGTCGAATTATGAGGGTTACATCATACGTGAAAACACTAATGCTTAGCTTTGGTGAAAAGTTCATTTTAACTAAAGGAAAAAAATAGAATTGATTAATACATTAAAACGCTTCCATTTTGACAAACTCGTAAGTACTTTGGTGAAAACCACGAAATATTAACTTCATTAAAACAAATCCAACTCGCTTTATCACTTGCGTAGTAAAAACATAGTATCGAGTTTCAAAAACTTTGCAGCGAAAAACATTTACCAAATTTGGTCTTATGAAATCATAGTTTATTACTAGTTAAGTCGTCTCAATTAGAATACCAATTGAAAATAGAAATTTTGCAAAATAAAAACCAAAATTAATGTTAAAGTCCCAAACAAAAATTAACAATTCCAAAAGTTCGTAGGGTCCATAAATAAGTCTAAAATATACTTAACCAAAATGGGTAAATCGAGCTCCAGAGTCACCATCCAATCCTAAGCCTGAGGATCACCTGAAATGAGACAAAACAAACGAGTGAGCTAGAAGCCCAGTGTGTGACTTGGCCACATCAAAGTTTACTTAAGGAGTTTGCAAACAGGAATAATCAATTCGGAAATTTTCATAACATATAATATATCGAAATCATATTATTTAACATATCAGAGTCATATCATATATCATATAACATATCAAATATATCTTACCCCCATTCGCTACACATCATCTCTGTCCAACCAATCACACCAATTAGGACTACAAGAGTCCATCAAAATACAAAGGACTCCACCAAGTACATACCCTATTATATACCATCGAGATTCGTATTCAATAGCAAAATACAATTAAATTGTACAACTTTCTGTAATCAATTTCAACCATAGCATTTCACTCAATAATTATTACTAACTTACCTCAATATTGTACAATACATTATATCACGAATAAATAATAACTAACGTGGTTTCGGGTCATAGAAATACAAACCAGAAGCTTGTGCCATTCGTTGTTAACTTTAGCCTTTCATTTCCCTTTCAACGATCTTGCGTCGTTTTTTTTTGCTACGAATAATAATTTAGTAATGGTATAATATAAAATATAAATTCATTAAATATTTCAAATTGCAATTCATCATATTCAATTTATCAGTCAATTGATCATCTCATTACGATTTAATCCATCTCACACCTTTTTGTACCAAATTGTAAACAATTCAAATTACAATCACACAAAAAAATTCATAATTCAAGAATATATTGCAAACACATATAATCATACCATATGAATTTACTTGGTTAAACTAGTAAACAAATTGAAACTTTAAGAACTATTTAAAAATTTTGTCATTTCCCCGATTATTTTCAATTTGGTTCAATTTCTAATCTATACAATTATTCTATTCATTTGATCAATTCCACACATCTTATATCAGCCTATTATAAACATATGTCAATTCAATTTTATTTTTTGATATCCCTAATTTTTTTCATTTGATTCAATTTAGTTCCTAAAAACGAAATAATAATATCTTTCAAATTTGAGCTTCGTTTTCTAATTCGATTTCAATCTCATCCTTTATAAACTCTACTATCTATTTTTTTTTAAATTTCATAACGTTACAAATAATTCAATTTAGCCCTTATGTTACAAAATTAACATTTAAACTTTACAAACTGGTCCTTTTTCAAATCTAAGCTCAAAATCTAATAATTTAACACAAAAAACTTTAAGAAATCAACATTGAGAACTTTAGAAAATTTTAACAGTTTTGAAAAATAACATACGGATTAACTAGATTAAGCTCTCGGGATTTTAAAAACATAAAAATTACAAGAAAATAACTAAGGACTTACTTGAATTTTAAGGTTAAAGCTTTCAAAACCCTAAATGGCGTTAAGTTTCTTTTCTTTCTATTTGCTTCGGGTGAATGGGGAAGAAGATGATATGTTCATTCCTTCCCCACTAACTTAATAATAATGTAAAATTTTAAGTTTTTTCTTTTCTTTTACTTAATTTAAACAATATTTTTTTTATTAATCAATTTAATGAACCATGTTTGCTACCGGCCACTAATAAGTATAATGACATGGTCTAATTGTCGTTTCAGTCCTTTGGTTCATTTTTGTAACACCCCAAACCCGGCCCAAACGCTACAACCGGATCTGATATGTCACTTAAGAGATTTTACATAACATGTCGCATTTTGGAAAACAGTTACTAGGTTTACACCTTTATTTCGAAAGCTAAATAATTCATTAAAGTATAGAATATTAAGTAACCAATTATCTTGGTAGATTTTAAATAAAAATCGAAATTTCATGCAGGTCTTAACTTAATTGAAAACGTAAAACTTAAAACCCAGTAATAAAAGCCCAACAAAATCCCAAGACATAAATGGTAGTCTAGTGGCCCATGGCCTTATTACAAGGAAATTTGAACCCATTAATTAAATGAAAATAAAAAAATTAGACTAAGTCTTTTCTTTGAATTCTCAAAGCTCATCGCATGGCCACCTTGCTCTCCTCTCTCGGCCTGGTCCGATGCCCTAAGTGTCACCCGAGATGGTTAAAATTAAAGGGTGAGTCGCGAGACTCGGTGTGCAACCCTCATGCACCATTAGATTTGGGCTTTAGCCCTATAAAACAGAATAATCAAAATATAAGTAACAAAAATAATATGCAAAGCCCAACCCATATCCTAGGTGTCCATCCGCTACACGCCCGCATCGACCATTCACACCATTGGGGATTTCTACAATCAACCCACACCGCTGACGCCTTGATGGCGATGTCGTGCCGCTCATCATCGATCATGGCCGTAGCCACTACAACGAGATCACGGCAGCGCCGCTACAAGATCACGGTAAGGCGCTACAACAGACATTACGGTAAGGAACCGCTATAATGAGATCACGGTAAAAACCGCTACAACATATAACTTCCTCCTTTCATCAAACCCAACCCATGCAATCACATAAAATCAGTATACTTATAACATTTAATCGGATCATTTACTAACTTTGGTGATTTGTTTTACCCTCTTTGGGTTCCGTCAATATGCCTTGGGGTTTGGCATTTAACAAAACATGTAATACTTATTTTCATATATTAATCAAACAGATCTAGATGGTGTGGAGAATTACACACACGATATTGCGAAATCCAATATTCTTAGTCGATGTCCTTGCTATATCGGATCTATTATCCTCAATCTATAGCCTTGCTTAAAAGCCGGAACAATTGCGAAAATAGGCTCTCCTATATTCGGCCATGGTTAGTATTCTACCCGATTTTATATATATAAATAAACAAATCCTCTTACCTTGAAATCCGAAATTAGAGACTTATGATTTTCGGCTTTTAGGTCTAGTCGACTAAGCTTCCTTCAAATCCCGAATTGTCGCCCATCATAAAACCATTAAACTATTAGCTTTTGGCTTTTGCCTTTCAAAAACCGGGAATAGATCATGAGAACTAATCAAAAATCAACACTTACCTTAGCATAGGAGATTTGGCTAGCACTAGAGAGAGGATTCGGCAATGCCCATGGAAGATTTAAATGCCGGAAGTATAAAACTAATTCTCAAATAGGATGAATAGAAGAAAAGACTATGGATGCTTCGGCTTCCTAGAGAAATCGGCACAAGAAGGAAAAAGTAGAGAAGATTTTCGGCTTTTAAAGAAATTGGAGAGGGAGAGGCTAGGGAATTTCGGCACAATGGGAGAGAAATTTAGGGTTTTCAGTGTCAGAATTAAGGAGCTAGCCCCCCTATTTATAGATATTTTGGCACCTACTGCTAAAAACTGAAAACGCCCTTAAAATTAAAGCTAAAAGAGAGGAGAAATTCGGCACCCTCCTTGCCATGCAGTAGCCGAATTTTACACTCCTCTAGGTGGTGGATTTTCGGCCAACACTTCCCTTGAAGATAAGCTCCTAACTTTTCTCCTTTTTATCTATGATATTATCACTTAAAAATCCACATAAATTCTCCTATTTTATAGCCTTGTAGCCGTCCACCTCTACTAATCCCTAATGCCAAATTTAACTCACTTAAATTAAAAGATTTGGGCCTCATTAAACTTAATACTTGGGCCCATAATTCCTTGTGTGTGGCTTCACCCTCTCTTCATTTAAAGTGCCGAATTTGGCCTAAAACATGGGCTCATGCGACCCAAAACTTGTTCCTTTTAAGCTGTTAATGATGCCACTTTAATCTGGGCCTTTTGCCTAATTCTAAGCCCAAATTTAGACCCATATCAATTAAATTAACATAGTAAACCTATCCCTACACTAAATGTATAGGCCCGTAAATTTAGGATGTTACAGATTCTACCCCCTTAAAGAAATTTCGTCCTCGAAATTTCCAACTAACTATTAATCATACTACCCAAGTATCACCACTATGCTTTCATTTGCGCACTCGATTCTAAAGCCAAAAGAAACACTTAGTATACTATGGTAGAGTACGCTTTTGATGTTAGCATCTAGAGCGTCCTCGTCCCCCTTGAACTCATTTTACCGATTCGCGTTTATCTGTTTAGAAATTTTATGAATTATTAGTTTTCTCCACTGATTAACCACGAGCAGTTTTATGAACAATAGTTTAAGAGTAGTTCTTTCGAATTCGCATTCTGTCTGATCTCAAGTTTGTAACCTCTAACTAAAATAAAACACATACATCATACAAATAACATCCAAGCACTTACATTCTTCACGTAAAAAGTGTTTTTCGTTGATTCACTACCTGTGGGTATTTTCGTAATTTTATCCTACAGGGTATTTTTGAAATTTTTCATAATAAAGTTCCTGTTGATTTCGTGAAGTAAGGGTATTACAGTAATTTTACAATCCGGGGTATTTTGGTAATTTTGAAATCCGGGGTATTTCATTAATTTTGAAATCTGGGGGTATTTTGGTAATTTTGAAATCCGGGGGTATTTCGGTAATTTTGAAATATTGGGGTATTTTGGTAATTTTGAAATTCGGGGGTATTTCGGTAATTTTACAATCAGGGGCAATTTAGTAATTTTGCAAATCAGGGGTAATTTGGTAATTGTACAAACCAGGGGTATTTTGGTCATTTGACAAAACAAGGGTAGGTTGGTAATTTTTTCTAACCGAGGATATTTCGATGTTGTTGTTGTTGTTTTTTTTTTCAAACAGGTACTTTGGGAAAAATCTAGTTTCATGGTGGGTTACTCTTATAAACATGAGATTTTCGGGTAAATTTTCAAAACATAGGTATTTTACAAATTTCATGGTGGTTGGTAGTTTTCACAAATCAAACGTATTTTGAAAATTTTGCAAAACTTGAGAAATTTTCTTTCTTTTTTTTTCAAACTAGGGGTGTTTGGTCCCTTTCGGGTTTTAATTATAAGGTTTAGCCCATCAACAAGTCCTCCTAACTTGGGTGAATAGTCACCACGCACTGTAGGATTCTAGTGAAGAGGAGGTGAGTCGCTAGGATCGCTTAAGTACCAAGCTCTCCCGAATCCACTCCTAGACATGCGTATGCCCATTGCCACACCCTAACTTGGCTAAGGTGAGCAGTACCACGCACTGCAGGATTCCAATGAAGAGGAGGTGAGTCACTAGGGATCGCTTAAATACTGTGCTCTTCGGATCCAATCCTACACATGCGTATGCTGTTACACACACCCTAGTCTTGCGGCTCGTTCACGGGTTTGTTTAGTGAAGTTAAGTCTTATGAGATTTTAAGAGTTGTTTCAACTAGGCCTAAAGTCCATCAAGTTCTAATCTAACTAATCTACGCCCCATAAAGCCCATCAAGCCCACATATATTACATCACACAATGGTTCGAGAATACTTACAGCGGACTTGGGTAGGAGACGCAGTGCCATCTTTGAGCTAATGCACTGTATAAATATGCATGTTTCGAAAACCCAACATTAGAAAACGTTTTGAGCCCAAAAAACCCCCAGAGTCGAGTTTTGAACCGGGCTCTGATACCAATTTGTAACACCCCAAACCCGACCCAAACACTACAACCAGATCTGGTATGTCACTTAAGAGATTTTACATAACATGTCGCATTTTGGAAAACAATTACTAGGTTTACACATTTATTTCGAAAGCTAAATAATTCATTAAAGTATAGAATATTAAGTAACAAATTATCTTGGTAGATTTTAAATAAAACCGAAATTTCATGCAGGTCTTAACTTAATTGAAAACGTAAAACTTAAAACCAGTAATAAAAGCCCAACAAAATCCCAAGACATAAATGGTAGTCTAGTGGCCCATGGCCTTATTACAAGGAAATTTGAACCCATTAATTAAATGAAAATAAAAAAATTTAGACTAAGTCTTTTTTTGAATTCTCAAAGCTCATCGCATGGCCACCTTGCTCTCCTCTCCGGCCTGGTCCGATGCCCTAAGTGTCACCTGAGATGGTTAAAATTAAAGGGTGAGCCGCGAGACTCGATGTGCAACCCTCATGCACCATTAGATTTGGGCTTTAGCCCCATAAAACAATAATCAAAATATAAGTAACAAAAATAATATGCAAAGCCCAACCCATATCCTAGGTGTCCATCCGCTACACGCCCGCATCGTGCCACCATTCACACCATTGGGGATTTCTACAATCAACCCCACACGCTACACACCTTGATGGCGATCGTCTTCGCTCATCATCGATCACGCGTGAAGGCGCTACAACGAATCACGGTAAGGAACCGTTACAACGAGATCACGGTAAAAACCGCTATAACATATAACTTCCTCCTTTCATCAAACCCAACCCATGCAATCACATAAAATCAATATTCTTAAATCATTTAATCAGAGCATTCACTAACACGGTGATTTGCTTTAACCTCTTTGGGTTCCGTCAATATGCTTGGGGTTTGGCATTTAACAAAACATGTAATACTTATTTTCATATATTAATCAAACAGATCTAGATGGTGTGGAGAATTACACACACGATATTGCGAAATCCAATATTCTTAGTCGATGTCCTTGCTATATCGGATCTATTATCCTCAATCTATAGCCTTGCTTAAAAGCGGAACAATTGCGAAAATAGGCTTCTCCTATATTCGGCCATGGTTAGTATTCTACCCGATTTTATATATATAAATAAACAAATCCTCTTACCTTTAAATCCCGAAATTGGAGACTTATGATTTTTGGCTTTTAGGTCTAGTCGACTAAGCTTCCTTCAAATCCCGAATTGTCGCCCATCATAAAACCATTAAACTATTAGCTTTTGGCTTTTGCCTTTCAAAAACCGGGAATAGATCATGAGAACTAATCAAAAATCAACACTTACCTTAGCATAGGAGATTCGGCTAGCACTAGAGAGAGGATTCGGCAATGCCCATGGAAGATTTAAATGCAGGAAGTATAGAACTAACTCTCAAATAGGATGAATAGAAGAAAAGACTATGGATGCTTCGGCTTCCTAAAGAAATCGGCACAAAAAGGAAAAAGTGGAGAAGAGTTTCGGCTTTTAAAGAAATTGGAGAGGGAGAGGCTAGGGAATTTCGGCACAATGGGAGAGAAATTTAGGGTTTTCAGTGTCAGAATCAAGGAGCTAGCCCCCCCTATTTATAGATATTTTGGCACCTACTGCTAAAAACCAAAAACGCCCTTAAATTCAAGCTAAAAGAGAGGAGAATTTCGGCACCCTCCTTGCCATGCAGTAGCCAAATTTTACACTCCTCTAGGTAGTGAATTTTCGGCCAACACTTCCCTTGAAGATAAGCTCCTAACTTTTCTCCTTTTTATCTATGATATTATCACTTAAAAATCCACATAAATTCTCCTATTTTATAGCCTTGTAGCCGTCCACCTCTACTAATCCCTAATGCCAAATTTTAACTCACTTAAATTAAAAGATTTGGGCCTCATTAAACTTAATACTTGGGCCCCTAATTCCTTGTGTGTGGCGTCACCCTCTCTTCATTTAAAGTGCCGAATTTGGCCTAAAACATGGGCTCCTTGCGACCCAAAACTTGTTCCTTTTTAACTGTTAATGATGCCACTTTAATCTGGGCCTTTTTGCCTAATTCTAAGCCCAAATTTAGACCCTTATCAATTAAATTAACATAGTAAACCTATCCCTAAACTAAATGTATAGGCCCGTAAATTTAGGATGTTACAATTTCCTAATTAGAAGTCTATAACAATTGAATTTTTATTACTTTTATAATTTAGTCTCTATACCTTAATTAATCATTAATTCGATAAAATTGTCTATCCAAAATTCAAGTCACCTACAATATAACTCCTTAAATATTTAATAAAAATATTTACGATCTCGATTTAGGAAAACAAAATCTCAAAATTAATTTTTTCCGACACCACTAACTTTCGAGTCGTTACACAAAGAGAGTCACATATCTCATATCCAAGGTAATCGAATGAAGGAGGTGATAGATTAAGACAAGATATTTAAATTTGACTCGATATTTTTGTGGTTTTTTTGGTTTTAAGATCTAAACCGTTAGATTGAAAGATTAAATAAAAGTGGATTATTTGGTGTCCTTTTTTTATTAGTGGCGCTGTCAAAGTGCGACAGTCAAGGAAGAGTAGCGGGAGAAAGAAGATGAGAAAAAGAAAAGGAGAGAGGAAAGAAAGGGTAAAATACCCAAAAATACCCAAAAACTAATTTAATTACGGAAAAGGGTCAGTTTAAAAATTATTTACGGAAAAGGGTCGTTTCCCCCAAAGCGCGTCCACGTCGGTAGCGTTTTGGGGGAAATAAAAGCAAAGCGCCACGAAGACGCGCTTTGTGCCACCTCAACAAAGCGCGCTTACGTGGCGCGCTTTCTTCGAGGTGGCACAAAGCTGGCGCCCCCGAAGAGCGCTTTCTCTCTTGAATCACCAACAAAACGCTACCGACGTGGACGCGTTTTTGCCCTCCACCCCCCCGATCCAATTATAGTATGATATTCTGGGCTAGGATAAAAATATATTTAGGGTTTTGGGCAAAATATATTAGCGCAAAAAAGTAATTGAATTTTGTGACAGTTGTATCTGGCAAAATAATTTTGAGAAGACGTTTCTGAACAAACAGTGGCCAAAAACGCTTCAAGAAGGTATTAAACCATTTCTATTTTATTAAAGATATTAAAATTAAATTACAATAAAAAATAAAAATTAAATTACAAAAAAAATTAAAAACTGTTATTTTACCCTATTAAATATATTAAAACTAAATTACAATAAAAAAATTAAACCATTTCTATTTTATTAAAGATATTAAAATTAAATTATATTAAAATAAATAAAAAATAACTTTTTCTTTTATTAAAAAATTTAAAATTAAATTACATATAAAAATAAACAACTTCTATTTTATTAAAAAAAATTAAAAAAATTATATTAAAATTAAAAAATAAAAAAGCCGGTCCGAATCAGTGTTGATGACGGTCAGAATCAGTGCCACATGGGGGTGGTCGGCGGTTACGCGTTGGATTCCTCCTTCCTCTAGCTTCCGGCGGCGGTCGTGGAACCTCGGGCGGGATTCGGGTTCTCTCGGCAGTGGGGTGCAGTTCAGGTGTTGTGAGGGCGACCCACCTTGATAAAATAATGACCGGAGGTGTTTGCATAAACCACACGGCGGGGGTGTCTGAATCCCGTATGGCGGAGGAGCCTGGTAGAAAGAAGTGCTCCCCGACGGCGCCTCCTCTGATCCCACACGCGACGACGGCCTCAAGATCGGCTGGCCAGCGGGAGTAGTCGGGAACGGACTCGAACCGGCCATGCATTCCAAACCGGGTCGGACCGGGAAAAGTAAACATATATGGGTTAGAATACATATAAAGGGGTAGAGTGCACGACTGGCATAAAGGGTAAAGGTTGTGATGCTTGGGTGTGTCGCGGGTGAATCGATGGGCCCGATGGATCGTGTCGTATTTGTTGGTGGCCCCGTCTCATCACCTCTTCTCCTCAGATTTAAAGGGCCCCGATGTTCCCTTCGTTCACGAAGTTGCCGTCGCCTCTCTTCTTCCGACAACAGATACGGCTTACCATGGATCCTAAACCATGGCATGTATTCCAAGACGCACGCTAACTCAGAACGATGACCGGTTTCGGATAGGTAAATAGTCATACTGGTTCTCCCACGTCTCGATATGTGCTGACCAAAATCTTGGCCAATCCGTGTGCAGCTGCCGTAAGTCCACTTTGTGCTCATCATCGAGCACCTCAGGTGGCACGGGAATCGGTTGCCGGAATCCAAATTGTCGCAGAACTCGATCTGACTGGTGCATCTCCACGGTCGCATAGGTGATCAATGGGACCTTCACGTGCTAACTGTTCGGATTTTGGAAGAACTCCTCCGGAATTACTGCCCGAATTTTCGGATCCTCATACGGTGTCTATTGAAACTATATTAAAATTACAAAAATATTAGTTATATACAAAAATATTATAAATACGAAATTTGAAACTTACTTGTGATTCCGACCGTTTGTCCAATAGAAGCCGTATATCTTCAAGCGATGTAGGTATTCCAACATGACTCGCCGAATGATTCCACCTAATTAAATAAATTTTTAGCATACAATTATACTATAAATCTACGAAATAATTGTAAAATATAACATTAAATTTACCTTGTTATCAGTGAGAATGAATATGGGTGGTCGAAGTCGAGGATGTAAAAATGGAAATCGAAACCATGCCCATGATTTGCAGAGCGATAGGCAACCTCCAATTTCGCTTTTACTCGTGGCGCCGCCCCGCATATCTCCCGATACAACCTCAATAGCACGGCGGACTTCAACTCAATTCACCTACGCTCACGAAATTAACAAGTTTCAGTGACCATCTTAGGTGTACGAGGTTTCTAGAAAGGTCCAGATCGAGATAGCCTCCAATTATCTCGAAGAATGTATGCCCGAGCATACCGTATTCTTTCTATTTTGGTCGAATCCTCATTCGGCTCGGGAATGTGTCTCGTAAACGTGCCATCTCGATCCGAGCTCCTTGAATTTTATCGGAATGGCACCGTAAGCTCGTAGCATATGGCTCCCCAATCACCGAAGTTGCGGACCGGTGACTACGAACCCGCCCACCTAAGCAATCCCAATCGCAATCGCACATCTTCCAGAGTGATGGTACACTCTCCGCATGGAAGATGGAAAGTGCGCGTCTCGGGTCTCCACCTCTCTATCAACGCATCGATCAAAGCGGCTCCAACTTGAACCAGGCCTATCGTGGCCACGTGCCAAAAACCCGCTTCGCAGTAATTCTCGATCAACGGTGATGGGGACCATGCATGTTGCGAATATAACATTCCAACACCCGATCTACATGATCAAGTTTAAAAAATTATAAAATAAAAATTAATTAAAATTGCATAGACCTAAAAATATTAAATAAATATTGAAAAATTAAAATTAAAAACTTACCATTTTCAATTGCTCGACGGAGATGTGCTTCTTTGTCTAGACTAAGTAATTCCCTACCATTTGTAATACGATCAAAAATTTTAAAAGTTTGAAAAAATATATTAAAAATAATTAACAAGGGCTTTTTTGTAAATATTAAAGGACTATTTCGAAATTTTAGAGGAAGTTTGAAGGACTTAAAGAGAATTTGAGAGGAATTTGAGAGAAGAATGAGTAAGGATTAAAGTGTAAAAAAATAAAAGGGTTGGGGGGTTTTATAGGTTTTTTTTTTTTATCGTTGGACTCAACGGTCAAAAAAATTGGCCATTTTTTTACCGTTGAAGGCAAAGCAAGCGCCCCTGTATGCTGCAGATTGCTGCGTTTCCCAAAACGCTACCGACGTGGACGCGTTTTGGGGGGAAACGGCCCTTTTCCATAAATATTTTTGAAATTAACCCTTTTCTGCAATTAAATTAGTTTTTGGGTACTTTTAGATATTTTACCCGGAAAGAAAGAATAAAGAATAAAGAATAAAGAATAAAAAGAGGAACAAAATTAAAAAGGAATAAAAATTTGTTTTAATAGTAGAGTGATGAATTTAGTTATTTTTTTAACGATAATAACTAAATTAACAAAAATAAAAAATAAAATTATCAACATAGAAATGACCTTGACTTGAATCGATTAAAATATCATTTAATTTTTATAAAAATTTTGAGAGCCTAAATATTAGGGTTAGAAATGCGAAAAAGCTTTAAATGTAATTCTCCTAAAATTAGTAAAGAGAAGTTGTAGATCCATCTCAATAGCATCATATTTAGGATATACAATCGACAACATCATGTGATGGGTCAACATCAGACAGGTAGATTGGTTCCCATCTTGATTTGAGGAGGTGGTGGACTCACTCCCCCACCACAACCCTCACACCAACATTAATCCCCCCAACCCATCAATTTTCATTTCCTACGTCACTTTCATGTCTTACTGCCCCACCCTGCATTTTCATATCATAGTTTTATTTGTTATTGATTATTTTCATCCTCCAAATTATTGTTAAATTCGGAGTCATGCAATTCATAAATGCATGTGATATTATCAGTGGTCCTCTGTTTTTTTTTTCTTTTACGTTAATTATAAACCAGGCCCCCTACCACATGTTCATTTAATTTTCTCTTTAATTATAGCTTTTCGCATAAAAAAAAATGACAAATTTATGAGAATGAAAGTTTAAATGGAGCAAAAAAGTTTGGGAATAAAAGAGTTCCAGCATTTGGTTCAATAATAAGCTTTTTCCTTTCATTTTCCATATTCAAACAATTGGGTTTCAAAATATTTTTTAATTAAGAAAAAACAAATTAATTTAGAAAGCGTTTGGTGGGAAAAAATGAACAATATTTTTTATTTTTATCTTCTAAGCATTTTAACAAAAATATGGGAGAATATTGTTCAAAAAAATATGGATGCACCATTAACAAATATTAATATGACATCTCATCATTAAATAAAATAAAAAATTAAAGAGGGCTTGTAAATAAATACTAATAACTTTTATTTAAATATAATTAAATAATAAATAATTACTAAAACCTTAAACTTTAAACTCGAGATCCTAAACCCTAAATTCGATACCCTAAACCCATCCAAAATCTTAAATCTAAGATTTATTAATATTTATTTATTATAGTAACATTTAATATTTAATTATGTTTAAATAAAATTATTAGAATTTATTTACAAGTCCTCCATATTTTTTGTTTAATTTAATGATAATGTGTCATGTTAATTATTTATTGATGGTGAATGAGACTTATACACTGATGCATCAAATATTTTTTTGGTACTTTGCATATACTTTTACGATCCTTAATAATAGAATATGTTTTACCAT
Organism: Gossypium sturtianum; assembly: GCA_025698515.1. Classification (NCBI taxonomy): domain Eukaryota; kingdom Viridiplantae; phylum Streptophyta; class Magnoliopsida; order Malvales; family Malvaceae; genus Gossypium; species Gossypium sturtianum. The sequence goes on from CM046947.1 coordinate 9,087,342, forward strand.
TACACCCAACTACTTATTAGTATCGATAGATCAAATATTGTGACTAAAAAATATATAAACTTCCTATTTTTTTTTTTTTTTCTCCTCCATTTTTTTATTTTTTTATTTCAAAATTCTTTCCATCCAACCCAATTAAGTAAAATCTATATATACACTACAAGTATGAGATAAAGAAGAAGACAATGAATTATATTACGAAAATTTTGAACGAAACGAGTCATACAAATAAATTACTTAATTTCCAGATTTCAGGAAATTATTCATACTTCTAAAAAAATATATAATTTGGACAACCTAAGCTACCTTATAATGAAGTAAATGAAAAAGGAAAGATATTTAAAAAAAAAAAACTCCTGAATTTTTATTACATTTAAATAAATCTTACTTTTAATTTATACCTAAATAAATCCTTGAGATAAATCAAACTTTCATTTGAAATTAATAAGGCTTTATTTGGATATAAATCAAATGATAAAAAGTTATTTAAAAATAATAAATATACAAGGCTTACTTGGTTTATAAAAATATTCATTTATAAAAAAAATAGTATGTATAAGAATTACTATATGAAATCAGAAATAGATTTCAAGGTTTTGAAAAAAGTTCAGACCCAGAAAGTTCAAAGGAAGTCCAAGTTTCAGCCATTAAATTTGCAGAAATCTTAAGCTGGTCATCAACTGGAAACGACCCCAACTGTTGCAGTTGACATTCGAAGCTTGGGGTGTTTGCTGCATAATTTGACCAGAAAACATCTTGCACCATTTCATCAGCTAACAAGTTTTGCAACCCGAACGCATTGATTTCATCACTTTCTAACAATTCCTCAACACTGTTATCTTTTAGATGTTGCTCAACTTGAGGCGTTTCTTGGAGCATATTATAAGATTCTGGAATTGTATGAACTACTGGTAACTCCATGGATGAATCGTTTTGGCTGTTGGTATCTTGTTCTAAACAACTCCAAGGATCCATCCCTTCATTAGGCCATTCTTGAGTAAGAATTATCTCAGGCTGATCTGAACTTGTACTCTGGTTCAAGAATTGAGCAAAGATAACAGCTAGATCAATATCCGACCCAGTAGTAGTAGCAGGTCCTGGTTGGTTCCCTGTGTCTCCATGGGAAGTAGTGGCACCCATCATATGCTCCTGGTGAGTCCCGAAACTAGTTAAATTCTTGCTATAATTCGTGGAAACCTGAGCACCGTTTTTGTCGACCCTGTTGGACTTACCTCGTCGACTCTTGCGACAACCACCACCAACAGGCACATTCCTAAGGGAACCACCTTTGGTCCAATACCTTCGGCAACCTTTGCAAAAGTACCGCGGCTGGGACAAGCTGTAGTTGTTGTAATAACAGAACTTGGTGTTAGCAGAGGCACAACGTGGACAATTGGGAGCAAGTTCAGCGTTGGATTTCCAGTTTCTGTCAATGGCCAACATCGGCCTAGGAGCACACTGCAACATACTCTCACTAATTGCGAACATATTTGCAGATACGGAAAAACACTCGAAAGCTAGCACCACCAAAGATGAATCACTTTGTAATAAAATTGTAAAGGGGGATGGTAGTCAAAAAGGGTATGTGGGATTAAGATAGAGTGTGCATATATGTATTTTGTGGAGGATGCAAATGGGGGAAACGTGGGCGGTTGGCGAGCCGTCAGGACCAAGAAATGGAAGAGAGATCAAAGGAGATGGAAGGGGAATAGGCAACGGGGAGTGATGGTGATGGAGTAAGGGTTGTATTGTAGTACACTCCAACTGCTTTAATTACAAAGGTAGATGGATCGTGTGTGACTCTTTATTTTCATAATTTCCAGTCATGTGCCATTTTCTTCATTGCCCCCCCAATATAGATTGTGATTGAAGTATAAGTCAAAACAATTCTAGTTGGGCTTCTAATATACTATATCAAAATTTATTTGAAATGGTTACACTATACAAGCATGGTTGAATAGATCGTAGTGAAAATGGAAAATGATAATCATATGTATATATTAGTTTAATCCAATTTGAGCAGATTAGAGGAGTAACTCAGCTTAAACATGTATATACTATTTGTGTGATGAGTTGTTTTCGTTGATGATATAATATAAATCTCATTTTACCACTCTGAAATTTCAAAAGCAAGAGTCTAGTATGGTGTATCTTGCACTCTTCTGTAGGTTCAAAACCAGAGTTTGAATACAGTAATAATTAATTTAGATTTTTTTTTTTTTATATTTCAGTTTATCCTCTATTCTAATTTTGTGTAAATTATCTTTGAATTCCTCAACTGAACTATAATTTTTTTTTAAAATATTGAACTTTGAATGTTTTACCTCTTTCTTTCTTAGAACCTTTGAATGTTAATGATTGGTATGTAGGATAATAGGTTATGGATGTATAGAGTGAGTTTGCTGATTCAGGTTTATTAATACTTCCCATTAGTTAGTTCTATTTTTCTTATGTTTTTTGGGTTTTAAAAATATATATGATTTTCCTAAAAAAATATTAGACTTTTTATCAAAAAAATATTAGATTCAGTCTCATATCATGATGTGGGCACTACAGGAAAATAGGGCTTTAGCGGCGTTTTTAGTGGCGTTTGAACAAAAAATGCCGCAAAACTTATACATTAGCGGCGTTTGCAAGAAAATGCCGCAAAAAGTTGAGCAATAGCGGCGTTTTTGGTCCAAACACCGCTAAAAAAATGAGCAATAGCGGCGTTTTTGGTACAAACGCCGCTAAGAAATGAGCAATAGCGGCGTTTTTGGTCTAAAATCCGCTAAAAAATGAGCAATAGCGGCGTTTTTGGTCCAAACGCCGCTAACAGTTGAGCAATAGTGCCATTTTCGTGTAGGGTAACTGACACTCGTTTCGATTTGATTCGATTTAATTTTCATATTTTTTTTCTTATTTTTTGTTTTGAATTCGATTTTATTTTGATATTTGAAACTGACTTTATAAAAAATATAAACTACACCATTCACTTAGCTATGAGAAAGTTTCATTTTAGTTAATTATGAAAATTTACAAATTGATAACTAAACTATTTAGAAGTTTTCATTTAAGTTACCAAGTTGTTAAAATCGACGCCATATGGCTTTCTCTAAACCCCTAAACACTGAATCCTAAAAAAATAAATCCTAAAATCTAAAACCCCAAAAAAATCATATGGATATTGATGTGTATATATATATAGATATTAATGTAAAAGCTTATGTTTATAATAAATTGTGGAAGCAGTACTTAATATTGATTAAATTTATTTTTGGGTTTAGGGTTTAAGATTTAAAGTTTTATGTTTGTAGTTTAGGGTTTTATGGTTTAAGTTTAAATTGATCTTAATTTAAACTCATATATTTAAAAAAATATTTTTTTTCGAACAGTTTTCAAATATTAAATTTGATACATTAGTTCAAATCTATATAAATATAAAGTTTTTTAATTGTATTTCTCGCATTCTTATTATGGAAAAATAGTTACTAAACATGTTTTCATATTTTCTTTATTAAAAACAAATTTCTATTTCTATTTATCATTTCAAGTTTTTAAAAATAAAAATTATTTTCTAAAAATAAAACTGGAAAATGAAAATAGTAAATAGTAAATAGTAAATGTTTTCAAAAACTAAATAGAGCCTAAGGCTTTGTTTAGCTTTATACCTTAAATCAGTGTTTCAAGTTAAATTAACTTTTTGATTTATAAACAATGCTAAATAATCAATTTTTCAAGTTAAATTGGATTTTGGGGTTGAACCAAAAAGTTAAAATTTCCAATTTTTTTACTTTTCAAAAGTCTATTTAAATGTCAAATTATAATTTTGCTCTTTAGTACATTGGTACTATTTGTTTTTTTTTTCACAAGCAATATTAAAAAATTTATATATGTCTTTTTTTTAATACATAATATATATTAATAATTTACTATGCCTCTACAGAATACTAGTCAACCCCCTAACGAGTTCTTGAGATCTCGTTCACGCTCCCGAAGATTACAACATTGAGAGATTAATAAGTTATTCATAGAATCTTTTCATGAATGGTTAAGCCAAACGGTATGCAACTAAAGCTTTCATTGACAAATAATGTTTTCTCATAACATTTATAATTACTCAATTTACTTTCGATTCAATAGGTTTGGAGTGGAAAGGACGTCAATAACGAAGTTAAATGGCTTTCCCAAGGTCCGAATAGAGTAGTAAAAAGATATAGTGCCTTCCTCATCAATGGATTCAGATTTCATACAAAATATCGTGAGAGATTGAGGAGAACTCAAAATTGTGGAATAGTTGTTAATTCTTCAATTACAAGTTATGCTAGTGCTAGGGACAGTAATCCTGTTAAGGGAAATGTGGAGTATTACGGACTTCTTACTGACTGTAACACCCCTAACCCGTATCCGTCGCCGGAATAGGGTTAAGAGGCATTACCGATCAAATCACAACATTTAACCTTCATTATCCATATATCATTAAATCACAATCAAACAATGTCATTAAGTCCCTTAATAAGGTTTACGAGACCTCAAACATGCATTAGAAAAGGGCCGGGACTAAACCGAACACATAAGAAATTTTTCTGAAACTTAACATTTTTCCAAACTACAGAGGTCACACGCCCGTGTGGATAGGCCGTGTGCCTCACATGTCCTCAGACACACCCGTGTGTCCAAGCCGTGTCAAAACAGGGCATACATACTGACTTGTCCACACGGCCATAGACACGCACGTGTGCTTCACCCGTGGTCGACACTGACTTATTCAACACTTACAGTCACACGCCCGTGTGTCCAGCCCGTGTGCAAGTCTAACTTGTTTCGATTTGCAAACTTGAGAGACACGGTCGAGCCACACGCCCGTGTGCTCAACCGTGTAGGCAAATATAGGCTATTTGCAAGGCCAATTTGCCACCCACACTTTGGGTCACACCTACAAGCATCAACCATTCCAATTTCATTCTCCATACACATCCAAAACATACCAAAACATGCACAATTTATCCTCTTAACATCATCAACCATTTCATATTCAAATCTAAATCAAATATACCAATCCAAAGTATCAATTTCACATCCAAATTATATAACCCATTCATCATTCAATCCTTACCAAAACTAGGCATGAAACATACCATTTCCATTTAACTAACTTATGCCAAAATGATCATTCACATAAAACATATATACACATATTAACCATCCTTTACACATTCCCAAAGCACATACCAAAATCATTCATCTAGCAAGCCATATCACATGGCAAGATATATCCATCTCAAACACACCATGATTCACTAGCCTATACATGCCATATACCAAATATATACAACTTCCAAAAGTACCAAAATAGATAGCCGATAGTGTGATTGAGTCGCTGACGATCCCCGGATCCGAGCTAGCTTTAATAACACTGTAAAACAGAAAAACACTTCACACAGTAAGCTTAAAAGCTTAGTAAGTTCGTCATATAATACATTTAACTCAACAAATCAATTTCAATATACTAAATAGACTATCTCAAGGTTCAATTCACCATAATACACAATCTTATCCATTTATTCAGTCACGATATCATCAACCACATAGGTTACGTGCATACATGTACCATTACGTATTTAACTACCACATTTGCCATTCAATGCTCCAAACCTTACTCATTCGATTCTCTTCAAACATTCGATTTACTCGCACACTTAGTGCCAATTCTTTAGCCAAAGCTTTAATATCATCGCACACTTAGTGCCTTTACATTAAACCGAATTTAACTCGGTATCGCACACACAGTGCCAATCAATATATTCGATACTTTCTTTATTTCGCACACACAGTGCCGTTCATACTGTATCAATTTTATTTAGCACACTTAGTGCCACATCTCTCAAATCCACATATAGTATTACTAATTCATCAACTACATATTCAATTCATTTCTTTACACATGAATATAATTTAAACAATTCGTATTATACACGAACTTACCTCGGACATCGAAATTACGAAACAAGTCGATCAATCGAGTACTTTGTCTTTGCCTCGATCTCAATCTGAATTTCTCTTTTCTTGATCTATACATATTCAAATTTAGCTCATTCAATCACCAAATCATTCAATTTAGTCCAAACACACATATTTAGGGTATTTTACAAAATAGCCCCCACATTTTCACATTTCGACACTTAAGTCCCTATTTCATAAAATCACAAAATACACATAATTTCATTATTCCCATGCTTGGCCAAATATTCCTCATGTCCATACAAGCCCACATATTTCATTTATTTCATATTTTAGTCCTCCAATTTCTCACTTTCACAATTTATCCCAAATTACTCAAATTCACCAAAAATTCAAAGACAAAATATGTTAATCTATCACCTATCTTTCATATTTCATCATCAACTATCACAAAGCTCAAACATTCATCAATGGCATCTTACAAAATCACCAACAATTTCAGAAATTAAGACATGGGCTAGTTAGAGCACAAAGCAACGATCATAAAAACGTAAAAATCACTAAAAACCGAGCTCAAAATATACCTTGATTTAGAACAACAATGGCCGAATGTTTCAAAGCCCTAATTATTTATTTTTCTTTCAATTTTCGGCAACCACAAAGATGATAATGGCTTATTTTTCTTGTTTGTTTTATTTATTATACAATAATACCTATTTTACCATTTTACCTTTAATTAAAACATTACATATTCATTCATTTAATGGCCATTTATGTCCATCTCCACTATCAAAGGTCTAATTACAACATAAGGACTTCTCATTTAAAAAGCCATGCCAAATAAGCACTTTAACAACTAGCACACAGCTTTTACATTTTATGCGATTAAATCCTTTTTGCAAATTAAGCACACAAACGATAAAATTTTCACACAGAAATTTCACACATGCTTAATCTCATACTGTAAACACCAAAAATAATATTAAAATATTTTTCCGACCTCGAATTTATGGTCTCGAAATCACTATTCTGACTAGGGTCTAAACCGGGCTGTTACAACTCTCCCCCCTTAGGGATTTTCGTCCCCGAAAATCTTACCGGTGAATAAATTCGGATATTGCTCTCTCATAACCTCTTCAGGCTCCCACGTCGCCTCTTCAACTCCATGTTTGTGCCACAACACTTTTACTATAGAAATTTTCTTATTTCTCAACTCTTTGATCTCACGTGCCAGTATTCGAATCGGTTCTCCATTATACGATAAATCTGACTGAATCTCAACCTCAGTAAGAGCAATCACATGCGATGGATCAGATCTGTATCGTCGAAGCATCGATACGTGAAACACATTATGAATCTTCTCTAGCTCAGGTGGCAATAACAATCTATAAGCAACCGGCCCGATACGTTCGATAATCTCATACGGCCCGATGAACCTCGGACTCAATTTGCCTTTTTTGTAAAAACGAAGTATTTTCTTCCACGGAGATACTTTCAAAAATACTTTATCACTGATCTCAAATTCAATATCTTTTCGTTTCAAATCTGCATAAGACTTCTGACGATCTGACTCTGCTTTCAAACTGTCACGAATTACTTTCACTTTCTGTTCAGTTTCTTTAATCAAATCAACCCTGTGAATCTTATTTTCACTAAGCTCAGTCCAATATAATGGAGTTCTGTACTTAAGACCATAAAGATCCTCATATGGTGTTATTTTTATACTAGATTGAAAACTATTATTGTATGAGAATTCAATCAACGGCAAATGCTTTTCCCACGTACTTTCAAACTCAAGAATGTAACATCTCAACATATGCTCGAGAATCTGAATGATCCGCTCGGATTGACCATCCGTTTGCGGACGAAATGCTGTACTAAAATGCAACTTCGTACCTAAAGCCTCTTGCAATTTCTTCCAAAACCGCGAGATAAACCTTGGATCTCTGTCAGATACAATAGATAGTGGCATCCCGTACAATCTCACAATTTCATAAATATACAATTCAGCTAATTTATCAAGCGAATAATCTGTTCTCACCGGAATAAAATGAGCTGGTTTCGTTAATCTATCAACTATCACCCAAATCGCATCTTTCTTTCTCGGAGATGAAGGTAATCCCAATACAAAGTCCATCGTGATTCTCTCCTATTTTCACTCAAGAATCATTATCGGTTGTAGCAAACCGGATGGAACCTGATGTTCAGCTTTGACTTGTTGACAAACTAAACATCTCGAAACAAACTCTAAAATATCTCGTTTCATACCATGCCACCAATAAAACTGTTTCAAATCATTGTATATTTTCGTACTTCCCGGATGAATTGACATACACCTATTATGAGCTTTATTCAAAATCAACTGAATCAACTCTGAATTTCTCGGAATACAAATTCGATCTCGAAATTTCAAACAATCATCATTATCAACTCGAAATTCTGAATCACAATTCGAACCACACTGATCTCGTTTTGCCATCATCTCATCATCACTTTTCTGGGCATCACAAATTTGACGTATAAACATTGGCCTCACTTTCAACTCAGCCAAAATCGAACCATCATCACACAGATCTATCTGAGTACTCATTGCTCGCAAAGCAAATAAAGACTTTCGACTCAGAGCATCAGCAACAACATTAGCTTTCCCCGGATGATAATCAATCACTATTTCATAGTCTTTTAGTAATTCTAACCATCTCCGCTGTCGCAAATTCAATTCTTTCTGAGCCATCAGATATTTCAAACTCTTATGATCAGTATAAATGTGACACTTCTCACCAAATAAGTAGTGTCGCCAAATCTTCAATGCAAATACAATGGCTGCCAATTCAAGATTGTGTGTCATATAGTTCTTTTCATGCGGTTTTAACTGTCTCGAAGCATAGGCTATAACTTTACCTTCTTGCATCAACACACAACCTAAACCATTCAACGATACATCACTGTAAACTACGAATTCTTTACCCGATTCAGGTTGAACTAACATTGGTGCCTCTGTCAACAATGCTTTCAACTGTTTAAAACTCTGCTGACATTTTTTTGACCACTCGAATTTAACATCTTTCTGTAACAATTTCGTCAACGAAGTTGCAATCATCGAAAAGCCTTCACAAACCGTCTATAATATCCCGCTAGTCCCAGAAAACTACGGACTTTAGACACATTTCTCGGAGGCTTCCAATCTAAAATTGCTGAAATTTTGTTTGGATCAACTCGTATCCCTGCAGCTGACACTATATGTCCCAAAAAAACAACCTCACACAAGCAGAACTCACATTTACTAAACTTTGCATACAATTGCTTCTCACACAGAGTTTGTAACACGATTCTTAAATGTTCGGCATGTTGCGTCTCATCACAAGAATAAATCAAAATATCGTCAATAAACACAACGACAAATCGATCCAAAAACAGTCTGAATATCTGACTCATCAAATCTATAAACACTGCAGGAGCATTCGTTAGTCTAAAGGGCATAACTAAAAATTCATAATGTCCGTACCTCGTTCTGAAAGTAGTTTTTGGCACATCTGATTCTTTAACTCGTAGCTGATAGTAGCCCGATCTCAAATCTATCTTAGAAAACACTGTAGCTCCCTTCAGCTGATCAAACAAATCATCAAGACGAGGCAAATGATATTTATTCTTTATAGTCACCTTGTTGAGTTGTCTATAGTCAATGCACATTCTCATAGTTCCATCTTTCTTTTTCACAAACAAAACCAGTGCACCCAGGGAGAAAAACTCGATCGTGCAAATCCTCTATCGGTCAACTTTTGCAACTGAGACTTCAATTCTTTCATTTCTGTCAGTGCCATTCTATACGGAGCTATTGAGATAGGAGTTGTTCCCGGCACCAAATCAATGCCAAACTCAACTTCTCGTATCGGAGGTAACCCCGGTAGTTCTTCAGGAAACACGTTTGGAAACTTACAAACCATAGGCACAGATTCAACTTTCTTTTCTGTCACTTTTGTATCTATCACATATGCAAGATAGGCTTCGCAACCCTTTTTCACATATTTTAAAGCTTTCATCGAAGATATTACAGCTGGTAACCCATTCAAATCACTGGATTCAATTCGAACTATCTCACCATTCTGACTTTTCAAATCAATACTCTTCCGTTTGTAATTCACAATAGAATTATGCAAAGTTAGCCAATCCATACCCAGAATTATATCAAATTCATCAAAGGGTAGCAGCATCAAATTAGCCGGAAAGCAAATATCCTAAAACATCAACAGACAGTTCTTGCACACTATATCAACCAGAACACACTTGCCTAAGAAGTTCGATACTCTAATCACAAACTCAGTAGACTCAACAGGTAGAGTCTTACTAGATACTAGATTCATACACACATATGAATGAGTAGACCCTGGATCTATCAATACAATCACATCAGTATCGAAAAGAGTAAAAGTACCAGTTATGACATCTGGAGATTACGCTTCTTCTCGAGCGCGAATAGCCTAGGCTCGGGTAGGTGCTCTCGCCTCAGATCTCACAGTTGTATCTGATGTTCCTCTCTGACTACCGCTTACATTCCTGGTGTTTCTGGGTGGTCTACCCCTAGCCGTTGTATTACTCGGCTTCGCACTCTGAATATTGTATTTCTCAACTAACTCTGGACAATCTCGAATGAAATGATCTCGTGATCCACATTTGTAGCAAGCTCTATTATTTTACTTGTCACAGCATTCTCCAACATGTCGTCTCTCACACTGTCTACACTCAGTCTTGTTGTTTTTTACACTTTCAACACTCGATTCAATCGGAATTTGAGTTTTAAGACCAACACTTTGTTTCACACGATCTCTATTCGAATGTCCAAACAAAATATTTGAACGATTAACTGCATCTCTGAATCTCTTTGATGAAGGTTGATACGACTTACTCATTGATCTTTTTCTTTCATCTCTAGCTTTGGAATCTGCTTTTTTCTTTTCTTTACTAAGCTCCTCAGCTTTGCAGGCTCTTTCAACTAACACTACAAATTCATTCAAATCAAGTATTCCAACCAATAATTTAATCTCTTCATTCAAACCTTCAACAAATCGTTTGCACATAGTAGTTTCTGTTGAAACACATTCTCATGCATACTGACTCAATCTCACAAACTCCCGTTCATATTCCATAACTGACATACGGCCCTGTTTCAGCTCTAGGAATTCTTTATGTTTCTGATCTATGAATCGTTGACTGATATATTTCTTCCGAAATTCAACTTGAAAGAAATCCCAGGTGACTCTCTCTCTCAGAACCACAGATATCAACGTTTTCCACCAATTATATGTCGTATCTCTCAACAATGAAACATCACATTTTAAGCATTCATCATGAGTCAATGACATCTCATCAAACACTCAACTTGTATTCTTGAGCCAAAACTCAGCTCGCTCGGCATCATCATCAATTGTGACCCTAAACTCTTCAGCCCCGTACTTTCGAATTTTATCCACATGAGGTTTACTCAATCGGATCAAATCTGAAACTTGTGGCACTACAGGTACTTGTGGGGGTGGAGGTTGTTGAGCAGCCGGATTCATTTGAACGAACTCTGTAAACCACTCACTCATCATTTGGAAGAAAGCTTGCTTTGCCTCTCCCTCGTGGCTACTAGCTATCGGCCTTGATTCGGCCGGTACTGTCCCTTGAGCGGGAGCAGGCGTATTAATCTCAACATCATTAGCAACTGCTCGATCGGGATCCATTTGCTATAAAAAAATACATTTTTAGCTGTTAGGAATCATCACACTATCGCAGGTATATATATGGCATGTATAGCTAGACTCACACGTGCTACGTTAGTCCTAGAATCGACTAAACCGTATCTCTGATTTCAATAAAATGCAACACCCCTAGCCTGTATCCGCCGCTGAAATAGGGTTAAGAGGCATTACCGATCAAATCACAACATTTAACCTTCATTATCCATATATCATTAAATCACAATCAAACAATGTCATTAAGTCCCTTAATAAAGTTTACGAGACCTCAAACATGCATTAGAAAGCGGTCGGGACTAAACCGAACACATAAGAAATTTTTCTAAAACTTAACATTTTTTCCAAACTACAGAGGTCACACGCCCGTGTGGATAGGCCGTGTGCCTCACACGGCCTCAGACACACCCGTGTGTCCAAGTCGTGTCAAAACAGGGCATACATACTGACTTGTCCACACGGTCGTAGACATGCCCGTGTGCTTCACCCGTGGTCGACACTGACTTATTTCACACACACGGCGACACACGCGGCAGTGTGTCGGCTCTCAATGCGCGAGTCGACTTGTTTTGATTTGCAAACTTGAGAGACACGGTCGAGCCACACACCCGTGTGCTCAACCGTGTAGGCAAATATAGGCCATTTGCAAGGCCAACTTGCCACCCACATTTTGGGTCACACCTACAAGCATCAACCATTCCAATTTCATACTCCATACACATCCAAAACATACCAAAACATGCACAATTTATCCTCTTAACATCATCAACCATTTTATATTCAAATCTAAATCAAATATACCAATCCAAAGTATCAATTTCACATCCAAATAATATAACTCATTCATCATTCAATCCTTACCAAAACTAAGCATTAAACATACCATTTCTATTTTACTAACTTATGCCAAAATGATCATTCACATAAAACATATATACACATATTAACCATCCTTTACACATTCCCAAAGCATATACCAAAATCATTCATCTAGCAAGCCATATCACATGGCAAGATATATCCATCTCAAACATACCATGATTCACTAGCCTATACATCTCATATACCAAATATATACAACTTCCAAAAGTACCAAAATAGATAGCTGATAGTGTGATTGAGTCGCTGACGATCCCCAGATCCGAGCTAGCTTTAATAACACTATAAAATAGAAAAACACTTCACACAGTAAGCTTAAAAGCTTAGTAAGTTCGTCATATAATACATTTAACTCAACAAATCAATTTCAATATACTAAATAGACTATCTCAAGGTTCAATTCACCATAATACACAATCCCATCCATTTATTTAGTCACGATATCATCAACCACATAGGTTCCGCGCATACCTGTACCATTACGTATTTAACTACCACATTTGCCATTCAATGCTCCAAACCTTACTCATTCGATTCTCTTCAAACATTCGATTTACTCGCACACTTAGTGCCAATTCTTTAGCCGAAGCTTTAATATCATCGTACACTTAGTGCCTTTACATTAAACTGAATTTAACTCGGTATCACACACACAGTGCCAATCAATATATTCGATACTTTCTTTATTTCGCACACACAGTGCCGTTCATACTGTATCAATTCTATTTCGCACATTTAGTGCCACATCTCTCAAATCCACATATAGTATTACTAATTCATAAACTACATATTCAATCCATTTCTTTACACATGAATATAATTTAAACAATTCGTATTATACACGAACTTACCTCGAATGTCGAAATTACGAAACAAGTCGATCAATCGAGTACTTTGTCTTTGCCTCGATCTGAATTTCTCTTTTCTTGATCTATACATATTCAAATTTAGCTCATTAAATCACCAAATCATTCAATTTAGTCCAAACACACATATTTAGGGCATTTTACAAAATAGCCCTCACATTTTCACATTTCGACACTTAAGTCCCTATTTCATAAAATCACAAAATACACATAATTTCATTATTCCCATGCTTGGCCAAATATTCCTCATGTCCATGCAAGCCCACATATTTCATTTATTTCACATTTTAGTCCTCCAATTTCTCACTTTCACAATTTAGCCCAAATTACTCAAATTCACCAAAAATTCAAAGACAAAATATGTTAATCTATCACCTATCTTTCATATTTCATCATCAACTATCACAAAGCTCAAACATTCATCAATGGCATCTTACAAAATCACCAACAATTTCAGAAATTAAGACATGGGCTAGTTAGAGCACAAAGCAACGATCACAAAAACGTAAAAATCACTAAAAACCGAGCTCAAAACATACCTTGATTTAGAACAACAATGGTCGAATGTTTCAAAGCCCTAACTCTTTATTTTTGTTTCAATTTTCGGCAACCACAAAGATGATAATGGCTTATTTTTCTTGTTTGTTTTATTTTTTATACAATAATACCTATTTTACCATTTTACCCTTAATTAAAACATTACATATTCATTCATTTAATGATCATTTATGTCCATCTCCACTATCAAAGTTCTAATTACAACATAAGGACTTATCATTTAAAAAGCCATGCCAAATAAGCACTTTAACAACTAGGACACAACTTTTACATTTTATGCGATTAAATCCTTTTTTGCAAATTAAGCACACAAACGATAAAATTTTCACACAGAAATTTCACACATGCTTAATCTCATACTGTAAACACCAAAAATAATATTAAAATATTTTTCTAACCTCAAATTTGTGGTCTCGAAACCACTATTCCGACTAGGGTCTAAACCGGGCTGTTACACTGACATTATTGAGTTGGATTACTACGGAAAATGGAAAGTTGTCTTATTTCGATGTGATTGGGCTGATGTTAATACTGCTCACGAAATTAAAAAAGATCAATTTGGTTTTACAATGGTGAACTTCTCTCGGTTGATTCACACTGGACAACAATTGATAGATGAGCCGTATGTATTTTCTTCTCAAGTGAAACAAGTTTTTTACTCGAAAGATCCAATTGATGAGGGTTGGTACATTGTACTCCAAAACACCCCTAGAGACTTGTTTGACATGGGCAATGGAAGTAGAGATGACATCGTCGAAAGATCAGAAACTTTGCCTTTTCCAGAACAAAACTTAAATGAAAATACCCCTAGTACTAGTACACAATCTCAATGGGTTCGCCAGGATGTGGATGAAGATATTTACGAATTATGATGTAGTAAGATTTTACGATTTTTAAATTATATGTAATATTATAATTTAAATCTTGGTCTTGTTAAATATTTCAACTATTTTATATGTACTATTCTTGTTGTAATTAGTTACTAAATTTTCAACTATTTTATGTGTATTGCAGAAAAAATGCCTAGAAAAAGATTGCGAGATCTAAGTATTGTTCAGAATACTCTAAATTCGGAAGAAACAAATAGTGAACAACAGACTGCCATTGGATCTTCGAATGTTCCGAATACATCTGACAAACATGCAGAAATTCAGAGCAATGCTAACTTTAATTTACATGCGTGTTGACTTTTATTATTGATTTCTTTTTCAACTTCTTATATTATAATATACCATTTTTTAGCTGAAAGTGGTGGGACGCGCAAAGCTCGATGACTTACGCTACTAAAAGAATTATACGAGTTAAATCATGTCGAGCGTGTCAAAGTATCTAGAATGGTCAGCCTGTTGGATCAGAAGCTCGACTTTTAGCAGGATATTTGGGCATTATAGCACGAATTGCCAATATGTTGCCTATCAACTACGAGTCATGGCATCAAATGCCTGATAGTAACAAAAATCAAGCTCTCGATAATATTAAGGTAACAAAACGTGAATGTAATTTATAATACATTGGTTTAAGTTTCATTTATATTTACTTTCTAAACTTGTGTTTTTTGTAGGAGAGATTTGCATTAGAGGTCTCGGATAATTATGTCAAGAAGGCATTGGGAAAAAATGGAGAGGCCATAAAAGCACTTTAAAGAAAGAATATTTTAAGAAAAATATAAGCCTCGAAGAGAAATTACGAAATGTCCCGCCGGGAATGCTGAGGTACCAATGGAAGATGCGGTTAGATTCTGGAATTCAAAGAAAGGAGAGGTATTACGTACTTCCAAACTCTTATAATTATTTCAGTTTATAGTATTTACTATATACGTAATAATAATTTCATAATGTAGGATCGTGAGCGAGTTGGAACAACAAGCAGGCAAAAACAAAAATTCACGCACACAGCAGGGTCGAAAAGTTTTGCTTGTGTAGCTGAGGGCGAGGTATTTTGAATTTATTAATTGTGTCAAATATTAATTACTTTCTATTAAATTATATTTTTACTACTATATTGTAGGAACTCTCGTCTGGGTCAAAAGTTGGGCGCCTTGACTTTTTGACATTACACATAGGAAGAAAGATGGATCTCCTATGACTTCTGAAGCTGGAGAAATTATAGTATATTTACTTAATAAAATTTGATTTATTTTAAATATTTATAATGTTTAATTATAATGGTTTAATTCGTCATTAGTAGTTCTAAATAATGTTAAGTTATGTTGCATTTGTTTTTATTATATATTTCGTTTCTAACTCTTTGAAAATGCCATGACTTTTATGGCGCTTTTATCATAAAAGTCATGACTTTTAAAATGGTATATTTATAATGTTTATAAAAAAACGCCGCTAAAAGTCATGATCTATAGCGGCGTTTGTGAAAAAAGCGTCGCTAAAGGTCATGCTCTATAGCGGCATTTGTCGTAAAAGCGCCGCTAAAGGCCATGCTCTATAGCGGCGTTTGTGATAAAAGCGCAGCTAAAGTTCATGTTATTTAGTGGCGTTTGTAAGAAAAGCACCGCTAAAGGTCATGTACTATTGCGGCGTTTGTGATAAAAGCGCCGCTAAAGGTCATGTTCTTTAGCGGCATTTTTTTCATATAAACGCCACAAAATTTAGCGGCATCGTCTATAGCGGCGTTTTTTGCGGCGCTTGTAAAAACGCCGCTAAAGGCCTAAAAAAACGCCGCTAAAAGTTTATGTTGCTGCAGTGGGTGGAAGAAAATTTTAATATTAAAAAATATTTAACAATTAAACAATAAGTAAAGTGGTAAAATACTTATGAATAAACCTCATTAGTCCTAAGTTTAATTCCTAGAACTTTCGTTTTTAGTTGATTTATTTAAACATTCCATATAAAATGTAAAAAAACAAAAATGTCACTTTATTAAAAAAATTAAAGACATTTTTTGGATGTAAAAAACAAAAATACCACTTTATTAAAAAAAATAAAGACAATTTTTAGATCGAATTAGTGTTAAATTGACTTTTTAATATCAACTCAACCAATCACATTATATATAATATAAATATATATGTGATGCAGTATAAATACTATAAAAAAACAACAAATTATATAATCCAACTCATGATTTCAAGAAATATAACAAAAAGAAACTACATTTATTCAAGAACTTATATGCATTTAACTCTTTGCCTCAAATATAAACGCCACAACCCTAATAGAAAATCAGAGTTTCCATAAATGCTATGTTGACTTGGCAAATAAGTCCATGCAGGATTTAGTAGTTTTTCAAAAGTTTTGAGATTCGAATAAGAAAAAAAAAATATTTGGTTAAATCAAGATTGATTTGAATAGAATGACAATATTTTCTTGGAAAATGCAAAATTAAAGTCTAACCATCCCACATGGGTAACATATAAATAGCATTTATAGAGGAGAATGGGGGCAGGGCAGGGCAGGGTCAACAAAATCATCAAATCTGAACATAAATAATACAGTGTTCTTTACTCGTGATCCTTTGATGAAAGGAGCGGACCGTCGAGTGGAGGGGCTAATGTATTGGAGGTGCATCATTAGCTACGTGTCCTCCTTTCCTTCCATTAAAATTGTATTTCTCAGAGGTACATTCGACTTATCACATGATGATAAGCGCTTTCCATGCTTTATAACATCATGTCTTTTTTCATGTTAGGAGTTGAGTCCAATAAATTAAATATCAACACATTAAAAGTATTTATTTTTACATTTTATATATATATTTTTATTATTTTAAAATATATCCATTGTTTTCAATATTTTTTTTTTAGTTTTAAGATAATTACCCATCATATCAACTAAGTTAATGATATAATGGTGAACGAGTTTTGTTAAAATAAATTTTTGTTTGACTTTAATTCGTACATATCTCTTAGCCATTACAAAATTCAGAAAATATAATTTTTACTAATTTTATTTTTGAAGTTTATTGATGAATATTTTTGTAACACTCCTAACCCATATCCGTCGCCAGAACAGGGCTAAAGAGCATTACATGAGTTTACAGAACAAATACAATTAATTCATGTCAATTACTATTCATATCAGAAACCAATCATATTTAAACATATTGTCCCTTAAATGGACCCTCGAGACCCAATTTATACATTTGAAACAAGTCGGGACTAAATTGAAAACTTAGAGAATTTTTCACGAAATTTCAAAATTTTTCTTAGGTGCAAGGGACACACTCCGTGTGGCTAGGCCGTGTGGATCACACGGCCAAGTGACATGCCCGTGTCCCAGACCGTGTGTGCATTCGATGTGAGGCACACGACCGTGTCCTAACCCGTGTACATACCTGTAACAGCCCGTTTTTGAGTCAAATCGGAACAGTGGTTTCGAAACCACAAATCCGAAGTTAAAATTTTTATTTTATTATTTTATTATAGTTTACAGCATGATAGAATTATTATATGAAAGTTTCGTAAAGAAATTTTACTGTTTGAATGTTTAATTCGGTAAAAAGGACTAAATCGCATAAAGTATAAAACTTGTGTTCTATTAGCTAAAAGTGTCAAATAGCTATAGAACATTAAAGTAAAGGTCCTTAAGAGGTAAATATACCATTTATGGTTAGTGGATGATGATAGCATGGAAATTGGTGTAATTGTTAATATTTTTAAAGGTTATAAAGGTAAATTAGTAATTAATGTTAATTATAATAAAACAAAGTCATTTTTATTTCATCTTTCTTCCTTATCTTGCCGAAATTAAGAAGGAAAGAATAGCAAACTTAGGTTTTCATTCGACCAAGCATTGAAGGCTAGATTGAGGTACGGTTTTAGCTCGGTTTTTAATAATTTTTACATTTTTGAGATCGTTGTTTCGTATTCTAGCTAGCCCGTACCCTAGATTTTGAAATTGTTAAAGATTTATCATGTTTACATTGTTTAATGCTTGAGTAATTGGATGCTGATGATGGATTTTGGTTAATTGTTGATAGTTAAACTAGTTTTATAAAGTGATTTTTGACAAAAATGCAAAATAGGGATTAAATTGTGAAATTGTAAAATTTGGTGGTTAAAAGTGTGAAATAATGAAAGATATGGGCTACTAGGAGTCCCTATGAAATTCGGCTAGGCATGGGCTGGTACCAAATTGCATGAATTTGCAATTTTATGTGATAAGGATTAAATTGTAAATGATATGAAAGTATAGGGGCAAATGTGTAAATTTTCCAAAAGATGAATTGTGGACTAAATTGAATAGATTGAGTTCTGAATGTATTGAATTTGATATATATAGATCAAGATAAGTCGAGATCGAGTTTAGATCGGGGAAAAGGAAAGATTGACGAATAGCCGTTAGTTGTTATCCGAGCAATACAAGGTAAGTTCGTATAATTAGAATTGAACTTATAAATACTTGTAATTAATTGAATTGTATGTTTATAATTGAGTTTTTGATACACTTGGAATACAAATGCTTAATTGATATAGACTGATTATTACCGAGCCCCGTTTGAACCGTATGAATTCGTAGGATACGAGTGACATGTCACTAGGGTTACTGTTTTGGTCGAGCTCCTGCATTTGTTGCGGACTCACCACAGCTCGTATGAGCTTACCGATATATCAGCTCGTAAGAGCTTAATGTTTTCAGCTCGTTAGAGCATCGTTTCAACTCAACAGAGCCATCGCTCATCGCAGCAGGAGAGAGCTTCATCGTTCATAGCTCGAAAGAGCGGTAAATGATAAGGGATTGACGAATTACTGATTTATATGTACTGTATATCACCCGAGTATCCCTCGAGATTCTAATAGGTTCAACGGGCAATAATTCCGTGATATGGTAAAGTACTGTTTATACGAATGAATTGCTGTTTATATGATTGAAAGTAAAATGTTATAAATGATGTATATGATGTATGTGAGTTTAATATGATACAATGTAATAAGTAATTACATTGAGTTAATGGATGGTTTCATGAATTTTGGTGACTAACTTATGATTAATGTTTGTTTTTAGGCATTTGTTAATTGAATTGAATACTTCTTAATTGTTGCCTTGATTATGTATAAATGGTAAGTTTAATTATGAATTATACGGGCTTACTGAGCTATAAAGCTTACTCTGTTCCTTTTTCTATGTTTTATAGAGGTTCGTTAGCTCGCTCGTTTCGGACAAGTCAGAGTTACATATCACACTATCCAGTTGTCGATTGGTACTTATGAACTTGTGAATATATGTAAATATGGCATGTATAGGCTAGGTGTAAAGATGATAGAGATGGTTATTTGAGATTATACTTTTGGCACATTTTGTGTATAGGTTAAGCCATGTGAATTGGCTAAACTTGATATTATGTTTTGGTAGTTTTGGGCAAATGGTTGATGAATGGAAATATGCAAATGTTAAACTGAAATATGTTTAGCATGTGAATGAACAATGCATGTTATTTATTAGGAATTTGAATACTATGTTAAATTGGTGTAAAATGTGTATGAAATGTCATGGATTGGCTGCCTATTGAGTTGTAAAATGTTGCAATTTATGCTTGTATAGGTATGTGCAAATTGGGTGGCAAATTGGCCTTGCAAATGGCCTATTTTTGTCCACACGGGTAGAGACACGGGCGTGTGTCTTAGCCGTGTGCGACGACACCGATCATGTTACACGGCCGTGTGTCCCCGGGTGTGGAAATTAAATTGAAGTCGTGATGCTCCACACGCCTCTCACACGCAGGCGTGATTCGCCGTGTGGTACAAGTCAGTATACCCCCTAAATGGCACACGGCCTAACACACGGGCGTGTGACTTGGCCGTGTTGCATAAGTCAGTATACCCTACAGTTTTGGCACGGCCTAGTACACGGTCTAACACACGGGCGTGTGTGGACACTTCGAAGGGCACATGGGCTAGACACACGGGCGTGTGGTCGGCCGTGTGACCCAAGTTTGTATGTATGCCCTGTTTTCACACGGCCTGGGACATGGGCATGTCTGGAGCCGTGTGAGGCACACGGTCTGTCCACACGGGCGTGTGGCCCTTGAAATGTTGAAATTTTTCTAAGTTTCAAAAATTTTCGTATGTTATCGGTTTAGTCCTGAACCACTTCTAATGCATGTTTAAGGCCTCGTAGGCCCTTATAAGGGACAATGTGTTTGTGATGGAATGGTGTTAGAATATGAATGCATAAATGTATGAGTTTTGTTTGTTAAGTGATGTGTATTGGTCGGTAATACCTCGTAACCCTATTCTGGCGATGGATACGGGTTAGGGGTGTTACAATACCCGTGTAACTCTCTAACTTGGGTCACACGGCCAACCACACGCCCGTGTGCTAGGCCGTGTGAAAAAAATTTAATTTTCAATAATTAATTGCAGGGGTCATACGGCCAAGTCACACACCCATATGCTAGGCCATGTGGCTCACACGGCTGAGACACACGCCCATGTCCCTGCCCGTATGGACAAAATAGGCCATTTTATAGGCCACTTTTCTCACCCAAATTGCCTTTCACCTGCAACATCATTTAAACACATTCACAAGCCAATTCATAACTCTCAAACCAAGTCAAAATCTAAGTCTTTTACATGAAATATCATCACATTTATCCATGTATTCAATCTTACCTAATTGACCATATAAACATATATGTATGTATTTTACCAATTCATGAAATTCTTAACATACTTATATAACTTCCACCATTTAACCATTTCAATACACATAACAAACATGATAAGGCCTTATATATTTACATCAAAATATGCCAAACACTAGTCATTCCAATGGCTAGTTACAACCAAAACATTATTGTGCCAACATTGGCTAGTTAACCTATACATGATATTATATCCAAAATAAAGTTTGCCATTTTATACCAAAACGAGTTGAAGGATAATGTGATTTTGCTCTAACCCGCTTCCAACCTTTTCGAGCTTCCAAGTATTATAAAACATAGAAGATAAAACAAAGTAAGCATTTACTGCTTAGTAAGTTCGCATAACTGGAAATTTAACTTACCATTCATTTTATTAAATAAACATATAAATAGCATCCAAGCAATTTTTGGCTTAAAGCCTAAAACACACAACTTCACCAAATCATGTTAGTCAAGTAATTCACATAAATACCAAGAACATGAATGAGCTCATCATATAATAACTTTCATATACATATGCTTTCCATATCATAATTCCATATTACATGTACATTTCCATGACAAATAATTTCAAGTTCAGTTTAGCCATGTCAGAACTTTACCCGTTGAATTTATTTGAAATATCGATGGATATGCTCATGTAGTACACTTAAAGTGTACAAAACTAAAATTCGTCAATTCATATCCAGGGGTACCCATTAGGGCACATAATCAGGAAGCACTCTCTCGAGCCATATAACAGGATGCTCATGTGACCCATGCAACAGGAAGCTTATTCGGGCTATAACAGGAAACTCATAAAGAGCCTATATCAGGACGCTCATAAAGAGTTGCGTTTGTGCCCGCAATATATGCAGGATCACAACCGATCATATAACAGGACGCTCACAAAGAGCTACGGTAGTCCGCAACACATGCAGGATCACTACCGATCAGGATACTCGCAGGAACCATATAACGGGAAGCTCGAGAGGGCTTATAACAGGATGCTCGTAAGAGTTAAGGTGTGTCCGCAATATATGCAGGACTACGACCAATACAGAAAATCATGTATCCATCGAATTTCATTTATTCAAACGGGACTTAACGTTTATCGGGTATTATCGGATATGTGACTGATTTTCATACATAAGACATTTATACAATTCACACATATACAACATTCAATTTAGACATATTAATATACATAATTTAGTTACATGAACTTACCTCGTCACTTGCTCATATATGATTTTCTACTAATCCGACACTTTTTCTTTTCCTCGATCTAACTCCTTATTTGATCTTTTCGGATCTATATAAATAAATTTAACATCAAATTAACACATTTCACACTCAATTCAATCTAATTTACATCTTAGGAAAAAGTACCATTTTGCCCCTATACTTTTGATTAATTCCAATTTCGTCCTTAGGCTCGGAAAATGAAATTCATGCAATTTAATCCTTATTCCAAGCCTAGTCAAATTTTTCATATAACATTTACAGCCCATTTAATTCATAAAATTTAGAAATTTTCCATGAATTTTACATCTTTACAATTTAGTCCCTAAATCATAATTTCATGAAAATTTCCTTTACAAAAGTTGTTTATCTATCAACAGCCTTTCATTTTCTACCATAAATTTCAAAATTTCAGCATACACATCCATAGTAAAATTTTAATACTTTGATAACTTTGCAAATTAATCCCCAAAATAGATAGATTAGGTTATTACGATCTCGGAAATATAAAAATTACTAAAAACGGGACATGATTACTTACCCAATTAAGCTTGCTTGAAGTTCTCTCTCTTAACTATGGTTTCCATAGAAAAATTTTGGGGATGAAGATGAAATAAGATGATATTAGCTTATTTCCATCTTTAATTAATTCAATTTCCAATTTAGTCATTTTCTTTTATTAATTTTCCATAGATGAATCATCATAAATATCTACTAACTCCATTTAATGGTCTAATTTCCATATAAGGACCTCAAATTTTGAATTCTATAGCTACTTAATCCTTTTAGCTACTAGAACTCAACTTTTGCATTTTATGCAATTTCGTCCTTTCTATAATTAAACATGTAATCGGTAAAATTTTCGCAACAAAATTTTCATATGTTATTTCTATCATAATGCAGACCATGCAATAATATTAAAATAAATTTTCTTTCTGACTCAGATTTGTGGTCCCGAAACCACTGTTCCGATTTCATTGAAAACGGGCTGTTACAATTTTATATAACCAATTGAAATTATTGTATTTGAAATTATTTAATCTAATTCATTTGATATATTTATTTTTTTATATATTGAATATTTTTTAAAAAATTTGATAAATCCGAAACAATACAACAAAACATATCGGTATCGAAACATATTAGTTCCAATAGGAAAATGATGTGCCACCGATGCGATATTGACTACCTTGCTTTAGAACTTTTAGGACACTTTAAATTTTTAAAATTTTGAAATTACTAAATAGATATACAGAGTTTTAAGGTTTTATTTTGAACTTTCTTTAATTTTACTATCGAGGTAAGCCCCTAGTTCACATCATGAGACACAAACCAAAATTGTCCTCCTTGAATATCCACACATCCCTCAAAGCTTTGCCAAGTTCCACCTTTTAAGTTCACCTCCACGTATTTGAACCTGAAACATAACACATAAGAAGTACACTTTGCAAAACAACTATCAATTGGTGTGATATGTTTTGAGTTCAAATATGTGGCACAGATGAGGGAGGCAAAACCTTAAGAGAATTATGGGTGCTAAAGAGGACCATTTTGATTTATATCTTGTGACCTAGCCTAATAGGTTAGATTGAGTTGTACATAAAAGGCATTTTTTATGTTACGACTGTCAACTAATATATATGTTTTGTGAAATTCACTTATATGTGTTGTATTCCATATTTGAATCTGTTAAAGTATATTTGTGGGTAACAACACCTTGAAATACTTGTAAATACTCAAATAATACCAATTCAATTATGTATTCATTGTTGGAAATTGTAGATTGTAAATTTAATTATTGATGAACACTTATTCAAATTTAGAAAATGACGATTTATCATTCAATGGATATATTTCCATGAGACATATTTCTTCTAAAATGTATGTCCAACATGAGGGGCTGTGACTCCTCAAAATAGTATCCATTGAGTGCATATAAATAGAGGGCCTATGGTGGTCACAAAAATCATTACAACTAATCCTATTTTCAGAAATTAGAGTAAGAATTAGGGAATTACTCGATTTTGCTAATCAAAGGAAATTAAAAAATTTCGTTGTATCCCGGGAGAACCTTTGTCTTAACCCTCTAGCAAATTTGTATGGGGCAAATAGTTCTTTTTGAAAAACGTCACCTGCGCCCTCAAAATCTACTGTTTAATTCATTATCGTCTCCAGATCTATCTTCTCCACTCAATATATCCAACATTCACAACACTACCTTGGCACCCTTTTATGCCATAAACCCAACCTATAGATATTAAAAAGAAAAAGAAAAAGTGATGGCAGTTTTAAGTGGTCAGCGTTTCTTGCTTCATGAACTTTTTTCCCCTTACGTAAAGGGTTTAAAGTTTTAACAAGATGGGATGTCAATCATAAATGCACTACACATTTCTTTTCTCCATATCACTTCCTTACAAACCCCAACCCAAGCAAAACAATTGGTGGGTAGCAGATGTAATCAAAATTGAAAATAAAATAAAGTGGGTTTGGGTGAGATATGGTTAAGATTTTAGAAGCATTGGCTAAGATCACGTGGGGGGTTTTGAGTCGTTTTCATGAAAAAGAAATGAGGATTTTGTTTTGAGTGCAATGGCTCTCCACCTACTTCCACATTTCCATCATTTATTTCTTTACTTGCATTACCAATTCTTCTCCACCTACTCGCTTCCATCTTCTACTGCCTCTCCTTTATTTATTTGAAATGATTATTTTTTTCTTAAAATTCTAGCTTGTGTCAACTTAAATTCTCATGATTTAGGCCAGTTAATTAATTTGCTTGGGAAAGGCCTATGGATGGGCTTTGACCTGGGTAATGTACACGAGTCTTCATAAAATAAACTTACTACATTCACAATTGAGGGTAGGGATCCAACTCAAAATTTCATGCTACATAAAACCTTGTAGACTATTCTTTTTCGTACATCAAATTATCCCCAAACCCTCTGAGTTCTTATATTTTTTCCATAATTTAGATGTACTGGAAAACACTTTTTACACTTTTTATGTAATCAATTAAGGGGATTGTTCATGCAAATTATCTCAAGTTTTAAACACCTCAAATATATGCAATGAGATAAGTATTGATCTTGCTATTAGTCTTTGTATTTTACAAAAGTTGTGGGTTAAGTCCATGTACTTTGATTTGTCATTTTTAGTCCCTCTACTTTTCAAATTTTAAAATTTCAATCATTACCAGACGATAATAGTTAAATTAATTAAGTTATGCTATTTTCACAATTTGATGCAACAAACATATTATCATACGTGTGATGTCATGCCAGCTTGTTATTTCCACATATTGCTCACTAAAAATTTAGTTGACAGACTAAAATTTCTACTTTGAAAAGTACAAGGGCTTGCAAGGATCCAATTGGAGAATATGAGGTAAATCTACAATTGTACACATAGTACAAGACCGGTAATTGAATTTAACCAAATGGACTTAACAAATATTGTTTGGGTCAAGACTAAAATTTCCAAATTCGAAAAAGTAAAGGAACTAAAATTGATTGAATTAAAATATAGGAACTAAATTTATAACTTTCACAAAACACAGGGACTAATAGCAGATTTTAACATAATCTTGATGTTGGGCGGTGAAATTAGCACTAGCGGGAGGAATCCATAAACCAGCCCAATAAGAAACTCCACACTGCAAAGAGTGCTCGGCCTTCAATCCTATTCCTATCACAAGTTCACTATATTGTTATTTTCGAGTTGGAGTTATTTTAAGTTAAATTTCAAGTTTGATTTGTTTTCGGTTTAATTTATATTCAATGTAATTATATATAAAATTTAAATATTTATATCTCGAAATAAATTATTAGTTGATTGTATTTTAAGCAAATTTTTGTTATAATATACTATTTTCAATTATACTTTAATTTAAATTAAAATTTGTTATTGTTAGCTGTTAAAATAAGAATTATATTAAATTAATTTATTATATAAAATAATTTTTTTAAATAATTTTATTATAAATATATAACATATTACAAGTTAATTATATTAAAATTTCAAATAATGAATTAGATGAACTTGATTATTAACTAATACTTTATAATTTATATTATTGTTCTCTATGAAATAAGAAACTTTTATGCTTACCAAAAAAAGTATAACTTGACATTCTATTTTTATTATTAAAGACATTATAGCTTGACTTCATATAAAATTTTGAATATATATATATATATATATATATAATACTAAATAATAAAGTATAATAATTATTTAAAAATATATATTACTTTAAATTTTAAAATACATTGTAACACCCTCTAACCCTTATCCGTCGTCGGAACAGGGTTACAGAGCATTACCGAGCTTTTCAGATCAAATACGAACATAATACAAATCAATTAGCATACATTTCATAAATTAATCATATCGTCCATTAACACAACTAGCTTCGTAAATATTTTTAGTAAATATTTACGAATCCGTTTTGTGAAAACGGAGACCCGAAAATGCACTTTCCTATACTCATAAATTTTGGGTCGTTACATACATGATATTTTATTGTATTAATATTTGATGACATAAATGATATGTTTTAAGTATAAAACTTTAAATTTCACTAACTATAAAATATTATTTGTCCGAACTAATAAAAGTTTAAACCTTTTTTTTTTCCTTTGATAACAAAAAACCTTAATGTAGCTTTTGATTTTTATAGTTTCTCTAATGCCTCATTTGATTACAAGTGTAAAAACATGGGGAAAATTATTTATTATATATGTCACATCCCAAAATTGGATTAGTAAAATCGGGTTAGTGAGCCGGTATCCAATTCGGATATCAGAATTGAGTTAGAAATGATTAATAAATTTTGATAAAATATTAAAATAATTTTTGGGTCCAACAATTTAGGTTGGGAAATTAGGATTAAGGGTTCAATTATTAATTTTCTTAAAACGGATTTTAAAAATGAAACCGGAGTTGAAAATAATTAAGAAATAGGCTTTAATTTGGCACTGAAATTTGGCACAAAAATGGTGAAATCTGAAATATTGACTTAACTTGTTGTTTTAAATTGATTTTTGACTCATTTTGAACTAATTAGAAGGTTTATAAACTCAATTTTATAGATCATTAAAGATTTTTTATGAATTGGACGTTTTTCCCTTTTTAATTTTCGTGTAAGCTCAAATTTTCCGGAAAAGTTAGATCTGGTAAATAAGATGAAATCGATGGCTTAGATATGTTATAATAAGATATTTAGGATGTTTAGAAACATGTTTAGGGATTAGGATCAAAAATTAGATGTCAAAAACACTTATTTCGGTAAAACTAGTTAGTTTTCAGTAGTGAGAAAAAGGAGTTGAGATATGCATTTTCGTAGCTATTTGATTGTGTTTGTGGCTGTAATGTTTTTAATACATGTGCAAAGTTCCAGATCAATCAAGAGCCTCTACAAGCAAATTAAAGGGCAAAGAAAAGCTTACCAAGTCTCTGATGATTCCATGAAAGTAATTCGGTGAGCGGTCAAATTTGCTGCATCTAAGCACGAATCCTTGGGTTAAATGGGAGCTTTGGTTAGCCTAAACATCTATCCTAAGTTCTGAGTGTAAGTTTCCCTATTCGTTCTATTATCATTATGAAATTTATGCTTATGATGTGTGATATGATATGTGATGCATATTGAGATGTTTATGTGAATGCTAAATGATTATGACTGACTATGATATGAGGCTTACTGATTTGATGCACATTATATGAAGTTTATGAGAAGATGACTTATTGAGCATTATGTGAGCACTTTAAAGTGCATTATAAAGAATATGAAAATGTTATGATCATATGTATATGATAAGTGAAAGTGTGCATAAACAATAATTATATGTGTTTTAAGGGATATGTTGGCATTGTGACCTCTTGGAACCATTGGATATCATTGACATGCCATAAGATTGTGAGTACTAACCACTTTCTGGTTTTGGTTTGGGTGTTAAGGCCATGGGACTGATATGGACTCTATGAGTCATTGGTTGTGTTTGAAGGGTGTTAGCTATATGCTACACGTACAGGATATGCTGGTTGTGTTTGGAAGGGTGTTAGCTATATGCTACACATTCATGGGATATGTTAGACTCTTTTGAGTCAAGGTTGTGTTTGAAGATCTGTTTATCCAATGCATTATGTTATATACATGTTTCATAGTCACAAAATGCCAATATATCATTATGAATGACATGAGTTATTCTTATTGGTATGCCATGAATGAATGATTGATATAGTATGCTTTCTTTTAACCATGGAGTATGTGTTTATTTGTGGCTTATTTGAGCAATCGTTGAGCTTGAATATGCTCACACTCTCTTATGGATAATTTGCAGAAAAATAGTTGGCAACAAGGAGGAGAAGTGAGCCTTCCAAGTGATCCAAAGCAAGACAAAATTCCCTTTGAGTATGTGTTGTGTTTGCAACTACAATAAAGAAAGCAATGTGGGACCATAATTGAGGGATTAGACTTCATGTTTTTGCTGGTTTTTAAAAAGGACTTTTATTGCTGGTTTGTGGTTGAATGATTGTTTGGAATAATACTTGAATATGCATGATATGTTAGCTTAGGTTGCATGATGATTTGTTTGTATGTCTGTTAGTGAATTATTGATGTAGATGATTAAATTGGATGTTGGATGCCTGGACAAGTTCTAAATGGCCATTTGGTATGTTTTGAACCATTAGTTCACTTAGAAATGCATGAGATGCAAATTTGATATGTTGAGTAAATTGAATTGTAACTTTAGGAAAGCATGTTAGCATAGCAACTTGCCTAAAAGATCAAAGCATGTTAATGTGTGTTTTAGTATAATTGAGCATGTGTTGAATGACCGATGCATGTTATATGACATGTTAAAATAGGGAAATTGACATGAAAACACGAAATGGTATGTCTAGTTTAGTGTCAAAGTGTCATATGCAATGACCCATAATCGACATTACGACGAGGGTTCGTCTTCAGGACGTCGTTTAACGCGCCTTCATGACGAAGAGCCTCTCCTCGATGACGTCATGACATGAAATCTCGCATGGTTGGGACGTGACAATTACATGAAACAGATTTCCGAAAGTCCACAGAAAAATTATTGCTAATTGCCCGAAGTGAGAAGCAAAAATATTCTGATAAAGACGTTCCTCAGTAATATCATCATGACTCTCGAAGTCATGCGCGGTAGCAATACCAAACCAAATACGACGAGTAGTGGGGTCCTGAGCTAATCCTTGGCTAAACCTTGGAAATCTTAATGCCATAATGCCTTTCAAATCCTCCTAGCCATTATCCTACTGCAATAATTCTTGCTAAGAAGAATGCCCATGTTGTGGCAATTCCACCCGAAGGTAATGGGTTACCCCTACAAACACGTCCTTGTACAATGCTCAAGGCTCTAGGGTGAGTAGCAGGAGAAACTTTTAATTTATTATGAGCCCAAACGGTGGATTCAATAAGTTCTTGCCAATAACCACGTCCATTGAATAGAAACATTAAACTAAAAGCCCATACAAAATGAGCACCTAAGAAAAGAAGGCCATATGCCGATAATGAAGAACCATAAGATCAATGAATTACGGGATGCTTGTGCCCATAAGAAATCGCGTAGCCACCCATTAATAGTAATAGAACTCTGCGCAAAATTTCCTCCGTGATATGAGTTACCACCCTTGATCACTTATAGTACCCCAAACATCGATTGCATTTTCCAACTGAAATGGAATATTACTACCGAAATTGAATTGTACATCCAGAATAGTCCTAAGAAGACATGATCCCAAGCGGATACTTGACATGTCCCCTCTTCCAGCCCGTCACAAGGGAAACGAAACCGAGATTTGCTTTATCCGGTATCAAACGCGAGCTGCGAGCAAATAGAACACCTTTCGTGGAGTATCAATACCGTCACATGAATCGTAAACGCATGAATGTGATGGACCAAAAATCTGCGGTTCCTAATGGAATAGGTAACAAAGCAACTTTGCCCCCATCGCCACTAAATCACCGCCTCCTGTGTCAAAGCGGTGCTCATTTGTTGCACCAGAGCCGTTGCACCGGGTGCTAAAGTATGGGTGTTTTGTATCCATTGAGCAAAGACGGGTTGTAATTGTATAGCGGTATCTCGAAAACATATCTTGTGGACGCCCTAAAGCGCTCATGGTATCATTATGAATATACAAACCAAAAAGCGTGAAAGCCTAGAAATATACATACCCGGTTGAGATGTGATATGATTGCATCACGATGCCTAAGGACACGATCTAATAGATCGTTGTATCGAGTAGTTGGATCATAGTCTCTTACCATAAAAATGGTCGCATGCATCTTGCAATGACACCTACTATCGAGAAATCCACCAATCCACATGTGATGTGTGAACAATGATGATTGTGTACCATAGTCGAGTAGCTAGATATGGATAAGGGGCATGGAATACATATGGTGAGCTACAACAATGGTTAAAGAGCCTAACATAGCTAAGTTAAGAGATAATTGAGCATGCCATGATGTTGTTAGGATTTCATATAGTCCTTTATGCCCTTGGCCTGTAAATGGACCTTTATGAGCCTCTAAAATATCTTTTAGGCTATGCCCAATGCCCCAGATTGGTCTTATACATGTGACCCGCTATTAGGAAAAGAATTGCAATAGCTAAATGATGGTGTGCAATATCGGTCAACCATAGACCCTCGATCCTTTGGATCTAATCCTCCACGAAAAGTAAGAAATTCCGCATATTTTGACCAATTCAAGGTAAAAAATAGGTTGCTCCTCGGCAAAAACCGGGATAAAGTTGAGCCAAAAGATCACGATTCAAGATAAATTCATGGGAAGTGGGATCTCTTTAGGGTCTACTCCACATTTAGAAATTGGTTTATCGGTAAAGATACATGTACTTGATGCCCCGCCCAAGAAAGGGACCCAAGCCCCGAGAGTCTCCTGCTAAATGGTGATTCAACATAGATTCTACATCTTGGAACCAAGCCAATTTTGGGGCCGCTTTGTGATAATGGAACCAACCGGCAAAAAGCATTAAGGCGCAAGAAAGACCAATGCACCGATTGCGGTACAATAGAGTTGTAATTCACTAGTTATTCCAGATGCTCGCCAAATCTGAAAAAAACCAGAGGTTATTTGTATTCCTCGGAAACCCCCACCCACATCGCCATTCAAGATTTCTTGGCCCACTATTGGCCAAACCACCTGGGCGCTAGGTCCAATGTGAGTAGGATCATTTGAGCCATGCTTCATAATTGGAAAAACGAGCACCGTGGAAATACATGCCGCTCACCAAAGAAAGATGATGGAGAGTTGGCCGAAATGGGCACTAAATATTTTGCGAGAGATCTCCTCCAAATCACTGGTCTGGCTATCGAAATCGTGAGCATCGGCATGTAGGTTCCAGATCCAAGTGGTAGTATCGGGTCCCTTAGCTATTGTTCTTGAGAAATGGCCCGGCCTAGCCCATTCCTCGAAAGAAGTTTTTACGGGATCCCTATCTACCAAAATTTTTACTTACAGTTCGTGAACGAATAATCATTGAGTCCTCCTCTTCAGGACAACACATACAAAGAGACCCGCCAACAGTCAGTAATTAGTGAACCTATGAGAGACGCTTATAATTAGTTTCTTTCTCTTCTATCTCTCATCTATCTATCTATTTTTTATCTATCTATTTTTTCTTTAGTTATTCACTAGAGCAATTATGATCTGGAAGTCGATCCGGGGCAAGTGTTCGGATCTATTATGACATATCCATGAGGCGCTCAACGGACCTTTTTAATTTTATAAAACCTTTTTCGGACTTTACTTACATTGGTGCAAAACCCATTTTTTTGTGCAACCGGTGTAGTGTATTCATATCTCAATTATAAGTTCCGAGGTGGAGTTTTTTTTGTCTTACATAGATAGAACAAACAATATTACTCTATCCCAAATCACGTGCGCATTCATTACTACGGGATACTCCAGTATCGATAGTTAGTCATTTGAGGGGTTTTTATTAGTTTTAGTTTTAATAGAAATAGAAGCAGAAAATAAAATATATATTATATATTTTATTTTGCTATATCCGTGTATTACTTATCCTTACGAAATATCAAACGAAATAGAACGATTTGAGAAAGGATATAATGAAATTCTTTGATTGGTTTTTCCCAGAGAGAGAAATGCTTCGTTTTATTTGACCATGGGTCCAACAAAACCAAACCATTACACAATTAACAATTCCAATTAAATTAATATTTTTTACTATTTAAATATTCAAATTGACTAGAAAATCGAATTTAATAATTTAAATGGTACCGTAATTTATTTAATATTTAATTTAATTAAATAAATGGATTTAATAGAATTTAATAGAAATTAAATAGAATAAGAATAGAATTTAATAGAATTCTCTAATTTCTAATTCGAATTTCGAATCCTAAAACTAAAATAATAATAAATAAACAGAGAGCTCTTGTTCTTATTCGAAACGCCGCGTGATCTTTAACCAATTCTGCGCTTCAATATAATTACCAGGAGTAAGCGCTATAGCTCTGTTTCAATACTCAGTGGCTTGATCGAACCAAGCCTCCGCTATTTCAGAATCCCCTGTCGAATGGCCTGTTCTCCCGGTCGAAATAGGCGGTTCAATTCCTTCCCTTAGAACCGCATTTTGAGAGTTTCCTACCTCATACGGCTCGTGATCAATTCTTTTGGTGTCCCATTTTTTTACCCTACCATATATCCAATTGAATGAGATTTCTCATAGATCTATCGATTTGTCTCGGGTTAACCAAAAGGGGTTAATTGCATGAGTTTCAAACTCTAATTTGGATTAAATTTATAATAAGTTTTATCTTTTCTCCCACCTTGAGAAAAATAAAGCATAGGCATTTAGGTCGTAAATCTGTTTAGATTTTTTTCGAAAGGTAACTATCTCGGTTTCATATCATATAGAAATTTATATAGAATCCTTGAAAAGACTTCTTCCTCATAAAAAGACTTACTTGTCTTTGGGATGCGATGCTACACATTGCTCAATAACTTAGGGGATCGGCTCTATTACATAAGTCGATTCCTAATTTTTATCTCATACCATGACATAAATAAGCAGTTCTTATTTATTGTATCGGCTCAAAACCTCGCTAATTGATCTTTACGGCGCTTCCTCTATCAATTAGATCTTTATCCATAGAATAAAGTATCTAGGCATATATATTTCTTCATATTTCGACTTCTATGAAGTTTCTTTTTTTGTTACAGCTGATAAAAATCGTTTTTTGGACGATGCAATATGTAGAAAGCCTATTTTTTTTTCTAGTATTTTATTTACTAGCGTGTTTATTTACTAGCGTATTGGCTCTTTCTTTCCTTTTTTATTTCTATAGTGGAGATAGTCGCACGTAATGACAGATCACAGCCATATTATTAAAAGCTTGTGGTAAGAACGGGTTTCGTTCTAGTGCTCGAAAATAATATTCTAAAGCTTTTGTATGCTCTCCATTACTTGTGTGGATAAGGCCTATGTTATATAGTATATAAATTCGATCATAGGGATCAATTTCTAGTCGCATAGCTTCATAATAATTCTGTAAGGCCTCCGCATAATTTCCTTCGGATTGAGCCGACATCCGTTACGGTCGTCATTCGATTCAAAGAATTCTCCGTTCCAAAACCGTACATGAGATTTTCACCTCATACGGCTCCTCCTTTATGTGCATAATGAGAATAATCCATGGAATTAAAAAAAAGGTCCAAATATTGTCATTATGAACTGAGCGGGGCTAATGTTTTTACAAGAAATCTCTAGCCAACCCTCTTGCAAAAGATCTTTTCTTACCATCAAGCGTGTTCGTACTAGACTTATAGTATAATAGCTAGAACTAATTATTTATATTTAATAACTAGAACTAATTATTCCATTCATTTCTATTTCTAATTCGAAGATAATTCAAATTTTTGAGTCTAAAAAGAGTTTCATTCTAATTATCTAGACTTATAACGTATCATTTCATTTATATAATCATAAAATATATAAATGCATAAAAAGATTTTGACTCTAATTATCTCTATTTAGAACTCTAAACTAAATAGAAAAAAATTTAATCTATATTAAATCTATTAAATCGATCGATTAAATGAAATCTATATAAAAAAATTTCTATATAATTTAGATGTAAAATATACTAAAATCTAAAATATAAAATAAACTCGAAAATAAAAATGGAGTCAGTAATATTAGTAATATTATATTACTATATTAATATAAAAGAAATCTAACTAAGATAAAAAAAGATATTAAATATATAGATAAATAATAAATATATATATATAATTTAAATAGAATTATTATATTCTTAATTATTAGATTCTATCAACATTAGCTTGAATATTAGATTGAATCTACCATTATTATATTAAATATGTTATATTTATATATTTATATTAAGTATGGCGTTAAAAATTAGAAAAATTCTAGTTTTTCTAAATTGAGTCTATAATTCATATTAATAATTCATATTAATTATGAATAACTAATAGATATTTAATAGATAAGATCCTAATAGTTTTTGAATCCCTATGGATACAAAATTTCTATTATTTGAGCCCGCTTAGCTCAGAGAGGTTAGAGCATCGCATTTGTAATGCGATGGTCATCTGTTCGATTCCGATATGGCTTTCCCTATTTGTTTGCTTTTTGCCTTTTTACATAATTTAGAATGTTTTTTTTTTTTGAAATCAAAGAACAAAGAGTGAAAAAGCTTTTTCCCCTTTTCTTTCCAATTCTTTCCAAAGGTCAACAGTCTGTTTATTATCTCGTCGAAACTTCCAATTAGGGATCAATTTGCGGAGTTAGATCTTTGCAGAATAAATTAAACCAAAAAAGGAAACTCTTTTTGTTTAATTTATTTATATATTTAATATTATATTCAATTTATTTATATATTTATATATTAAATCTATTTTTTTTTATATTATTATTATATATTTTTATTTCTATTTTTTGTATACATTATATACAATACAAAAAAGTAAAGTATGGATATTGATCGTGGGTAAAAACATCTATCTTCTCTGCGAATCGTTTTTTGAACAATGGAGTCCATGAAAAAATTAAGCGCTAGAAAAATCAACTCTCTCCCTATATATATTTTATGATTATTTTGTCTTTATCTCAACGAACAGATCAAATCAGGAATTCCTTTCATTTTTCTGGTATTCAATCGGATTGGAATATGTAATATCATAATAATG